>CAJQTT010000002.1:0-5000000 GCA_906901655.1 Sminthurides aquaticus | reverse complement strand
AAGCCAAAGCTTGCGCATCTCCACCATTTCATTAATTACAGGTCCACTTACTTCCAAGCTCCTCGCGGTACTGTATACAAGCGTTCACCATCCTCATTATGTCTTTCCGATTCCGAAACATGTACACCTGGATTATTCCGTATCCAGTGAAGGTAGCTAAAGTTGACAATAGCAATGCAGCTTTTCGAATCGTCACAATGTCCTCCAGCGATTTCGGTGTTTGAGCCATCACAAATCCCATGATTTGCCAAAGAGCAGACAGAGTTTGACAAAAATACAAAACCGGTCCCGCAAAAATCCAATACAACTCTTGCGAACGACCAGCTTCTTCTAGTCTGCTGACTTCCGAATTCCATCGAAACGGTAAAATCCATAGCATTGTTGTGAGTTTAAAAAAAAGCTGCATTTTGGGAATCTTTGCCCCATTTCTTATACCCCCACGCTTGAGAATACCTCCTTCACAATACAATGCTCGAAGGTGATGAAGATTTCTCACCATCATGACAATTCCGCTAAATGTTTTCAACACCTGAAGCACACTTTTTGTCTGCCTAATACTACGGAAAATTATGCCCGCCAAGCTTTCGCATTCCAGCTTCGCTTACCGTTTCCAAAACTTCATCATGGTTCCTTTGCTGTCCGCAGAATACACTGGCTAGTTCCTTCATCTTCAGCACAAAGATATAATATTCCTGACCGAACTTTATGATTTTATTCTCCAGAGATATCTATGAAAATCCATTCGATCAACCATGGTATCATTCCATTGTCTTACAAATATATCTACTAAGGCTAATGAATCCACTCAACTCATTACCGATATCAAGGTAGCTACGATAAGAGAGGGTGGAAATTGATTTAGAAGAACCATCTGCTAAAATCAATGAATTGCCACTACCCACGCTCAACTTGATCCAACTAAAAGATTCACATGGAACACTCAGCTAATAAGCAATTCTGTTAATAGAATTCCTACATCAACAAACAAGAATGTTTTGCACCACCCTTATTTTGAATAAACAACAAGTTTCCCATAGCCTCTACGCAGCTACAAGCTAACACAGCTACTATTTGAAGAATTTATTATGTCGGTTTCAATTTTACTCAAATTGCTTTACTTAGCTAATTTAAACACCATATCAAAATCCGTACATAACAGTCCTCAACTTAGTCTTCATTAACTTATGAACTTTGAACCCGTATTTCTATCTATGAAAGCAACTATTCCACATTTACACTCCCACTGAGCCTGCCCATCAAACAGCGAAAAGGCGTTTCATTAGTTCCCATTCATGAATTAATTAATCTTAATGATTGATCGCCGGCGCCAATTCTATACTTCTCAGCAACAAGGGATACTGGTAACCGAATACCGAAAGGAAGCTAAGTATCGACACATTTATCCCCAACTCCAATGTCCTATTTCCTCTTGGTCATGTGCATATTGATCCGAAAAACCGGAAAACAACTTGTATTTCCAAAATACTTGCATGCCTCTTCTACCATTTCTTGTAAAGCTTGCTTCCACCTCTGATAAAAGTCAACTCCTTAGTTCGTTACACATGTTTGTTTTATACCATTCAGACACGTTTCTACCATGCGACAATACGATGTTTTCTCGGGTCAGCTCTTAATAGCATTGAATTACCTTGTAATACCTTGGAAAATCAAGCAACCCACTTTTCGCCCCTACCGCACTCTATTTTGTGCATTATATTTGCTCACAACGAAACAAACAAATCCATATAACATTAATTATCTGAGCTACCAGTTACCGGTTACCAACCTTACAACCGCCAACATAAACAAACCACCTAGGTTTATTATTCGCATCCATTTGGCTGACCGAAGGTAAAAGTTTAGTAAACTTTTAAGAGGCAGGTGCAGTTGGTAATGGTATGGTAATACTGACTTTATTCCCCTTCTATGACACAATGCAGAAGAGCGCATCTTGTCTAGACCGGTTTAAGATTTTTATTAGTTAGCACAACGAATCTGAGTAATGAAACGTGGAACCTTGAACAAATGACCGAGTTGTTCTGCTTACAAGAGGGTAAAATAGCGTTCCTGGAAAAGACCTTGGACTGAGAACTGAGGCAGTCGTTTGCGAATGTTTCCATCAGCGTTTTGTGCACAATCGCTTTCAGTTTCACTCTATACTTGCACAAGATGGTAAAGCGCTGAAAATGAAGCATCTGTCAATTTTACCTGTCCAGCACTCGGTATAACCTCTATTTTGCACTATTGGAACGCCATAAGATATCAAAAGAGGTTTTTCCAAGATGCTACGGATATATTTAAATATTGAATCGATTTAATAATCTAGGTCGGCTTGATTATGATCCGTTATGATTAGGAGCCTCTCATCATAACTTTCTTCCACAAAGCTTTTCTCTTCTCATGTTTACATACATGTCTTAGGACTTGCATTTGATAAAGCAGGATATTTTCATTTATAGACGTTCCTTCCCATCAAAAAGAGGCCTGCATGTATGATGTGAAAGTTGATAAAGTATGATATCATTTAGGACTTTTCTTTTTTAAAATTATAATATCGTGGTGACGTTACCAGAAATATGGAAATTGTTAATTCGGTAATTTTTTTTTAAGTTTTGAAAAATCCATTTTTAAAATCTAACCACCATCAACCGTACTAAGGATTAAAATACGAGTGGTTTTTTCTTTAGAGTGATGAAAGTAAAAGTTAAAACTGCATCTTCTTTTCATCATGCAAGTCTTCTTAAAACCCTCTTCACCCGCTTGCCTTGTCCTGACTCCACCCTCAAGCTTTCTGATACTAAATTTACTTTTCTGAATATTATAATTTAAAAAATTTAATTACCAATCACATTTTTCTTCCTACTTCCCAACCCATGAAGTTTTTTTTGACGCATGCAAGAGAAAATCTTGCTGATCTTCTCTTCTGCATGGGAATAACAGGATTGTGCAACAACAAACAACCGAAACTAAAGCCTTGTTGTTTCGGAATTCAAAAAAGTGTTGAGTGATGGAAATTGCGCTCATGTATACAGTATTCTCCTCCACTGCCTTCCTCATCCCTCTCAACTCCCTCCTTATAATCCTCTACTAAGCTTAAGGTTATTTAATCAGAAAGCACCCTGACTTGTTTTTCTGCCCATCTCATGTCATAATAATTTACGTACAAGGAAATATGCATCTTTCCCCAACCTTTTCCTTTCATTCAGTTGCTCATCTTCATCATCGTGATTCAAGTGCTTTCCAAATTTCTACTTCATCACTATCACCTTCCACGGGCCTTCCTCCCTCGTGTCCCTCTCCTCCTAGCCCTGTAAGGCAGTGGGGTAACCACGCAAGAAGCATCATCAACATAACCCAAAGGTTGCCGGACGGATACAGCCATAATTCTCTGCAAGAATGAAGCCATAGCGTACGGCCCAAGGAAGGAAGAGGAAGAAGGTAGTTGACTACATGAATATTGGATAAAACAAGATACTTTTTCACCCACCTCCCTCACCCGCCGACCACGCACCTTCTCACGCGAAAAAACTCCAAAAGAACGCACACACACACGCTTCGCCAAAACATGTCTACCTTTCTTCCTTTACGCTGATAGCCAGCGTGCATAGTTTATCTGTTTATAGACAATGATATTCCTTCTTCCCCAGCTCCTCGGCAACCCTCCCATGGTATCATTACAAATGATCATGCTCATTTACTCGTATCTTTATAATAATTATAGTCATGATCACGAGGTATCCCTAAAGACTCAATCTATACCTGTACCGCCCCGGTTGTTTTCCTCCTCACCCACCATGGTGGTGGGCCACCATCATCCCGCCATCTTCTACTTTGTTCCTTGCATAGTCTGTGTGGTAAGTCCCCTTTGGTTTGACACGGCCAGGCCAGGAATTATGGTACCGCACCGTTAGATTCACCCCAACAGGGACACCCATGTTTTGACATTTACACAGGAGAAACGTTTCAATTCCATAAACCCCTACGGTTCCTCTCTTGAGCGTTAGCATTGGCCCTTCATCCTTCACCCATCCTTTCGCTTTCTTCCACATAACGCTTCGTAATATATTTCGTTACGGGGACGTACACCCCACCCCTTCGGCGTAGTTTACTCAGCCAGGATCCCTATTACTTTGGCAATCATCTCCTCCGGTCAAAAGGTAACGTCGTTTGGATTTTTGTCTTTCTCTTATTATTTCACGAAGATGATCCTTTCCGCGGCCCTTTAAAAGCCACCAACGCTCTCCATCTAACCACACTTCACCTCAGTGCATCCAACGAGTAGCATCTCCAAGGTTTTAGTAGTTTGAGAATTTTGCCAAATTTCCAAAAGTGTCTAATCAAAGAATCATGAAGCTAGTAACGGTAAGTTTTTCATTCCTTCCTAGCGTACGAGAAGCAATTTTCCCAGCAAAAGTTTGATTCGTCTACCTTCTATAACAACTCCTTACGTCCTTACCGACGAATTTCTGTTTAATTTCAAAAATCCATCAGGGTTTTACCAATTCGCTTATTTCTTTTTTCCTCTGTTACAGTTATTTGCATCCTTCGGGATGCTAATTGCGGCCGTGTCTTCAGAAGCTCCGGTCTACGGAGCACCCGCCGGTCCATCTTCGGTAGGTCCGGATCCCTTGGCAGGAATTAACTTAGCTCAACTACTTAGCCTTGTAAGCCAAGCTGGCGCTGGACAACAACAACAGCAAGTTCAACAAAGCTATGGCGCTCCAGTACAGCAACAGCAGCAACAGCGCCAAGTTCAGCAAAGCTACGGCGCCCCCGCCGCCAGCAGCCTTGGAGTTCAGTCTTTCTCTGCTCCAATCGCTGCTCAGCAAGTTGCTTATTTTGGCACTCAGCAGACTGCTCAAGCCCAACAGGGTGGATACAACAACGCTCCAGTTTCAAGCTTCCAGGTAATACTGCGAACGATTTTTGACTACCAATCTCCTCTTTGACCTTTTGATTTTTTTGGTAACTGTGTGTGTAAATCTGAGCTAATTTTGGTATTTTGATGAATCGTAGGCTTCACCAGTTAGCCAATATGGAGCCCCAAGCGCAGTTGCTCAGAACAACGTCGTCAGTTCCCAATACGGCGCTCCAGCTGTTCGTCAACAATCCTCATTCAATACCATCCAACGTGCCGTGTCTCAACAATACGGTGCTCCTTCCCAGCAAAGCTCTGGATACAGTAGCCCATCAGTTTCTCAATTCAGTGGTAGTGCCCGTGCCATAAGTTCTCAATACGGTGCCCCATCAGTGGGAAGTGCTGTAAGGTCAAACGGTGGATACTCAAACGGTGGAAGCAGCAATAACAACGTTCGCAGTGGATACTCAAGCTCTAGCCAAGCTAGCAGTGCTTTTGTTTCTGGAGGAGGATATTCTTCCGGATCCCAATCCCAAGTCCAAAGCTCAAGTTCAGCCATCAACGGAGGATACTCATCTGGCTCAGCTAGCAACCTTGTCGGAGGTGGCCAACAAGGAGGATACTCAAGCGGATCTTTCGGATCCAGTGGTAACAGTGTGAGTGGAGGATACTCCAACGGTGGTAACAATGGTGGAGTCAACGGAGGAGCCAACAACTTCCAAGGAGGAAACGGCGGAGACTTCAACGGTGGAAACGGAGGTGTTGCCCAGCAACGCGTTCACAAGCACGTTTACATCCACGTGGCTCCCCCAGAGGAATCTCCAGCTGAGCAAAGACCAAAGGCTCCCAGAGCTCCACAAGTCCCAGAGAAGCACTACAAGATCTTGTTCATCAAGGCCCCTGCTCCACCCACCCCAGAGCCACTTGACCTCTCCGAATTGGTTACTCCAGCTCCAGAGCAGAAGACCTTGGTTTACGTTCTCCTCAAGAAGCCCGAGGCCACTCAAGAGATCCGTATCCCAACTCCAGCACCCACCAAGCCATCCAAACCAGAAGTTTACTTTATCCGTTACAAGAGCAACAATGACGGACCCAACAACCTTAACAACGGCAACGGAGTTAACGGTGGCAATGATCTCAATGTTGCTTACGGTGCTCCCCAAAACGCCGCTCCCATCGGTCAACCCTTGGGATCCAACAACAACAACCCCAACCAACAATACGGAGCCCCATCCGGTGCTTCTTCATCCGTTGCTAACGGAGGATACAATTAAGTGAAGACTCCAATTATTCACCACAAAGTTTCCAAATATTTCATCGCAATTAAGTATTCTAAAATTTACCAAAAATGTTCCTTTAGCAACGTAGGATATATTTTGTATACAAGGGCCAAGCGCCTCCGCACTTTGACCTTAAACTTCTTGAGACGCTCTACATTCACATTCTTTAATATTGTTATCTGTTCAAACAACCACTTAGCCGAATTCTGTGTCTTTAATAACACAGGCCGGTTTTGGCTCTCTATTTCGTACGTACAGCTTCCGCGTTTTACTCTCATTTCCTTCTATCATGCCGAACCTTAGGTGATCATGAATCCCTCACCTCTAAGCACTCGCATCAACTAGCATAGTAAATTCATCACATTTACGAGATTTTCTGCGATCCGTAACGAAACATAGTCGCACTAAACAGCGCCACCTAGCGTAGGACTCGCCTGGACATCTGCTATTACGGTTGACAATCACCCGATCACAGGAACAGTCAACGTTTCTCATACCATTTTATTCAGTTCCTCCGGCATTAGTCTATGTCTACTACAGTGAAAAGGAGGAAACTTTAATTAGGAGCCCTAACAAGTTGTCAAACCAGGTAAAGTTAGACATATCCCACCATTTCACCTTCTCTGCCTCTTTAGACGCTGTGAGTTATAATTATTCTTAAATCTCATGCGAACATTATTAACAAAATGCCAAAAGAACAAGCCTATCCAAAGCATGATACTTTTTTTGATTTCCCCTCTGAGGTCACAAGTCAAACAATCAAAGTCCCCAGCCCCCATCATCTTAGTTTGGGTATAAACATAAATTTTTGGCAACACACTATCCCTAATTACAATGTTTACCTGGATATCTCCGCCGTCTCATCGTGATCACAAATCCAAACGTTTTCAGATTCCCTTTCCGTTTAAGTATCAAAACATGTACTTAATTACAACTGTAGCTGGGTAGTTAGCAAGCAGATGCAAATAGTGAGTAGTAAGTGCATTCTTACATACCATCCTTAATATAAGCTTTTCATATATTTAAATCCATGACCGCATCTTCAAACCATCTTCTCTCGCAAGTCCTCCACCTTTCCCCTTCTTTTGCGACGTTTCCGCATCTCCTCTCGTGTATGACTTTTATGTTTTCTCCTCAACACGGTTCTCACAGAACCTTATGATCATCACTTCCAATGAAGGCACACACGTGCTTAGATTCTGAGTCCCACTAGGATTTCCTACAAAATTACAAAGTCTTATACGAGGTGAAAGTTTTCCTTACTGGCCACTAAACGCCCCCACTGCAGTCGTCTCTGCCCAAAAGAGTTTTCCCGTCGCAAAGGACTTGTTCTATTTTTGTAACCAATTTTGTTCCTGAAAATGAAATATTGTAGAGACCGTAGGTCTATATCAATAAAACCACTATCTTGTTCTATTTTTGCAATCGACAAAAGTACACTGCAATTATACAACATGCCAAATAAATAACATGGACCAAGAAGGTCATCTTGAAAATCCAACACACACAAATCTAACACGCGTCAATATTTACGATGCTGTCTAAGAATACTGTGGTTTGGTTCTCATCAAACACAACAATCTGAAGAAGCTACCGAAAATGTGCCCAGTGGCGTAGACCTAGGGAGAGTATTCGCGATTACCTAAGCGTAGTTTTATCACAGAGGTATAAGCTGTAAGCGTCTACTGTTTTCCACCTTAAGTGCCTTTTGCATCATTTTATTATTCTCCTAAAATCCGTTTCACTTTTCAACCAACTGTACATCAAATCAGTATAGTTCGTTTTGCACATTACCATATCATGGACCTACATATGTATAAGAGTCAGGAGGAGTAGGAAAAACGCGCTTGAAGGCAGTGCTGGCAGACTAATGCAGGAGTGAACGGGTTTCCGTTGACTCCTATAATTACTCCGTATATAAGAATAAAACAACGGATGGGGAATGCGAATGATTGTGGGCAAGATAACATTTCCCATAACACTGGTTTGATAGTTTATGCTATCAAACCAGTGCTATTAAATTATCAAATTACCGTACAAACGGCTTGAGTAAAGTATATATATCACATCACAGACACATGAAAATGTTAGCCCATATAGCCACGGCGCGGTTGCGCTGTTAACTAACGGAAAGGAAAGTTTAGTTGGCGCTACAAGTTTCTTTCATTTAATGCAGGTGTCGCTCTCGAGCCTACAGTATGCGAAATGTATCCTTTACGACTCACGTGTTGAGGAAACAATTTTACCGATGACATATCAACATGCCGACATTATATGCCCAGTGCTTAAATTATTGATTGAAATACTGAATAATTAATCTCAGGGTCCTGATCTGATGAGCATCTATCCTATTTTCATGCTAACGGCTAATACCAAAAACTTACTTTTTTGAGTTTTTAATAAAACATTCAAATACGATTATAAATGCGTAAACATAGAAAAACTATTTCTGTTTCAATGAAAATAAGTGTACGCCAATCCGAACAGGCGTGCTTTACATACAAAATTAGTCTAATTATTTTAGCGGAAGCCTTACTGCAACTGAACATGGCAATGGCTTCATTCAAATGGAACAATATAACCAAGTTAGTTGCAGGAATTAAAGGAAACGAAGATATCCGAGTCGGCTTGTCAGGTTTTAAGGGAGAAAGTCGAATGAAAATTGAAGGTCGTCATCGTATCGATTTTTATAATTGTAGTAGACCTTAGCCTTCGTTCTTGTCACTACGAGTCAGATACATGTAGGTGAAAGCACATACCTATAGTTAAAGGTGAATTTAGCTCCTCTGGCATTTGAACCTGGATGTGTGTATGTAGGCGCGGTCAATTATAGTTTTGAACGCGCCACACAATTCATCGATTCACAAAGTTAACCAACATGTTAATTTTAGCTACACAACCATTGTCCTACTATCATATATATATATATATTATATATATTAGCTAACTATATTAACGAAATATGTTTTTCACCTCCGAAAAATGACTAAATTTTAAAGAAGATCGATAGAATACAGATACTAAAAACATTTCAAAACTTGGATATGTTAGCCCAAATATTGTAGACACAGCGCAGCTGCGCTCTCAACGGAGCGAAGGGAAAGTCGACACTGCAAGTTCACTTCATTTCATCCAGGTGTCGCTCTCGAGTCTGGAGAGTATGTACTACTAATCAACGTATTCTGTGATTTATTTATTGGAATGCATAATTTTGCGTTCAAGTGCTTCCAAAGAGGGTCAATTGCGTTTTAAGGTTTGCAAAAAGAGCTAAGAAAAAAGGAAAATTATATATTTTCTTCTCAAGTTACGCTTTGGTTGAGAAAATTGGTAGACCCGGCCTCAGCAAAATTGTGATTCCATGCCAGATTTACGCATACAAATAGCTCAGTTTTTCGCACATGCCTTCTTCACCTAAGATTGTGAAGGGAATTTTTCTGTAAATTGGGAAGGTTTGTAACATCCTATAGTGCGTCAACGAGTTCCATGACCGTCCATGAACGAAAGTTCTTTTACAAGCGCCTCATGCAGTCAACTCTTTATCTCACCTATCGATTCCTTTGGCGTAAAAATAATTTAAAACTTTTACACAAAAAGCCGTTTCCCAGCCCTTCTTCAGCAAATCAATCAAAGAAAACTGCTAATTCATCATCGTATTTACATAAAAAACTCAACGAAATTACTCATTTGCTATACAGTATCAGCTCCGCTATGTCGCAAGCTGCATTTACATAAGCACTTTCTTACACGCATTCTGCAAAAACGTGTGCGTTCCGCTCCGAATTCACCTTAATTTGTTTCTCTTCATCACCTTTTCTCCCATTCTCATCGCCCTAAAATTGTATTTGATTCCAGCTTTATACTATACAATTATCAATCACTGAACACGCCGTAGACAGACAAGCTACTTTATTCTTCTGGGACTGTGCAGCAGAAGATTTATTTGTTTGCAAATCGTAGAATCTGAAGGAGGTCTTGGAGTACTGCAAATGAAATAAAGAGAGACGTTATCTCTTCCCCAGCGTAAAACTTGGAGCTCAATCGCAACTATAAACTAAGCCTAGCCGTTGCCATTTGAATGGTGGCGGAACACACGTGGCTATCACTGCACATTGCAATTTTAGCTAGATAACGATGACAGGTAGCATGTAGAATATACGGCTAGGCAAGGTCCGGAGTTCATCGCCTTCCTTGGCAATAAGCTCTTTACTTGCTAGCTGAGATTCTATCTATTCCCTAAACCAACTCATTCCTCAGTAACCCGATGCATTGAATGACCTACTCGCGTACAACTAATAATGTACAACGCCCGATGCAATCAGCTGGAGAACACAGAGAGAGAACCTTATTGTTCAAAGGCTAAATGTTAAATCCCCTGAACCTACTGTCGAACCCGAGGATGATACCTCGATCCTCCAGCAGATCCAGTCAACTCCTCCTCCTCACAAACTCCTCTCTTCATCCTTCGCTGGACAACAATTCCTGTTCCAGCTCTTAACCTAAACCTTGTATAACTATATACATAAATGATCACGAACCCATGCCGTGACAAGCATACGGGCGACAGTGTTGATTACCTCGCATTCAAATATGCATGTTTTTAACGATTCCTCGCAGCGCAGCTGAATTTAAAGTACATACATGCCATTTTTTCTTGAGTACCACTTGTAAAATTTACGTTTTTCGCGGTACAACATAATTCCCAGTGTGATAATGCATTCCTACCTTATCTTCATTAAATATTAATTCCCAGCAAGTAAAAGTATACAAGTCAAAATTGACGTAGAATCAAAATTAAATTTTATGTCGTTCCCAGTCGTTCATGTAAGTTGGAATATATATTAGTATCTGTTTTAGGAAATAAATTTGTTTAGCTAATGAGGATTCTTCTGATGCATCACGATTATTTGATTTTATAATTCGGAACACGGATAAAAGGAGGCTTATCATCCGGATACATCAATTCTCGTAATAATTGACGTGCTCTGTACAAGCAAAGTTGAGAACAGCTGCATTGCAAGCATTACATGAGAGCAAGGCCAAAGTTTTAGTTTCAACCTTGGATAAGTTATGTATTTCAACTGGGATCGATAAAAAAGTGGCATTTGTGGATTTGACCGTTAAACCTAACATTCCACCTATTCATGCAAATCATAATTAATTGCCATTTGCTCCTAATATAGTGCGACTTCGTTATTATAAAAAGGTATGTCTGAAGCCATACCTAAACGCACGAAGGCAGTACATATAAAAGCGGACTAATTGCTTTTAACTGCCGTACATGGGTAATTTAATGAACTAAAATGCAATGTTCCGTGTACTAAAATTCAATTTTGGCTGGAAATGAAGTTTAAACTTCTATGCATAGTTAGTATGCGATGGAACACATTCCAGAACGTGGATGTATGGACACACAGTGTGCATACCTACTGTTAAGACTCTGAAATGAAATTCTCCAGATCTTCGCGGAGCGTTCAGTTTAGGAAGTGAGGCTGACCGGTGGTGATTGTTATTGAATATTTCTTTCACCTTATCCCCAAAGTATCTGATAAACTTTGTTTACCATTCATTTAAATTAATCCAGAGTTGCATTCACTCATAGTTTGAAATTATAGCGGTAATCTAATTTATTATTGGTTTTGAAGTCTAGTGGTCGGATAGCATTTCCCCAAACATAATATTATATACTCCTACATTACTAAAATGCGTCTCTAGCTCATCGCTTCTACTCGGGATCATACACATCAAAACATCCTAAGCTTGTTCTTTGAAATTGTGTTTTAAAATATCTTCGACTGCATAAACTTCAGAGCTATTCTAATTTGAGCAGAGAAGGGAATCAATCAATTGAAATAAAGGCCAGACGAAACTAAGGGGTGCAATTAGGCTGCCAGAATAACTGATTCCCCTCTTTGGATCTATCATCCCAGCAGGTTGTGGCAAGTTGTCATTGTCGTAGCTATTAGTTTTGACAGTATAGATTATGTTATCAAGGGCCTAACCTTGAGCTATAATTTAATATGCTAGACTGTAGCCGAAGGTGAAAGAGCGGGAGCGGGTAGAAGCTAAGAAGGTTTTAATTGACATTTGGTATTTACAAATACCGTAACATAGAAACGAAATCAAGAGGGTCGGAAGGATTTAAACAGGGACTGAATCCATACCGTAAAGGGGTAAGTCAATTCTCATCTACCGTACCGTATCTCCAGTGCCACTAACTGAATACAAACTCGAGACATCCTCCAGGTCTCAGGTATTGTATGTAACTGGATTGAGATTGCGAACTGTAGATGTTTAATCGGATTTTATTCAGCCTTTACACAAACAAGGCTGAAGAGACTCATCATCTCAGACGGTTGATTGCTAAATAAATGATAATTTTCTTACAGTTATGACGTTTCTGCTTCAGCAATTGATCCTGATTTGGTTTTCAGCTCCATCGAGAAGGGAATCGTAACGATTACAGTTCACTAATACTGACAGTCGAAATGCTTTTTAAAGGACATCTGAAACTTATTTCCTTGTGCTACACGCTTCTCACCAAGTCCACGCTACTGCCACTTAAATATGGAGGGTATCAGGACCGCGCCCGCGGCATTACCTCACCAATCTACCACATTTTTTCCTATTTAACAAAACTTAGCGTAGTGGTTGTCTCAACCTACTCGGGATTCCGGCTTGTACAATCCCTGATGCAACCGGAGAAACTTGAAATCGTGTATTTGCCTTTCCACTTACAAACGTTTCTCGTAGCGGTATCATCCTTGTATTGGTGGTACTGCATGTTTGAAGTAAGTGGAGCCTGCGGCTCATCTACAAATCTTCAACTGGCTTCATGGTAAATATTTATAGCTAACAATCTGGTTATTCAATTGACGTCCTGAAGTGTATCTCTGTACACCGGATGATCTTATTTATTGTAGTGCATTAGAATTTTGTTCCCCCAGTGTTATTTTTGTATTACCTTCATCTGTGTACATATTATATGCGGTGGACAGTCCTTGTTCCTAACCTACCCTTCGGAGTAACACACCTGGCCACAAAATAGCACAAACTAATTCCGAATTTAATATATTTTCAGAGATTGGGAAAACTACGTCCTACATTACCGAGAAGCCGTGTTCATTTGGTGATTACACTGTACAAGAATTGCTGGTTTTATCCTTTCCATTCACGTTTTTCTGCTATGTCACCCCAACGTATATTATCTATTACTGGTTTTTACCTCAGTCACCACAGTTCTATTATTCTATCCTTGAACCCGAGAACCAATCTAATCCTCTCCTTATCCTTTTCATCCTTCTCGACGTCCTTCCCACCGTGCAAGTACTTTCTATTTGTTTTCATATTTGTTATGTCTGGACAGTATTTTTCCAGAAGAATATCGATATTATGGATTATGAAGCGGAGCTTTTGAGGTGGGTCAAGCTTTCAAACATGTAAATTTAAATTTTAAACTTAACCTTCTACAGGTTTGCTTACTTTCTCCTAGGAATGCTCCACTTATCAGTCCGTCGCGACTGATTCGCAAGTTCCATAATTGCAGAGTAATGCAGTTGCAATTAATCTTCTTTAATACCGTCTTCTCGAACGTCGTCTTCGCATATAAACAATACTTGATAATTGCAGCCATTTTCGACATATTTCTAGGATTGAAGCTTCTGTCTACGGCACCCGTAGTGGGTGCATGCGTAATTGTGGTGGGAACCTGTGTGATTCCCCTGTATGTCGTAATTTTTGATCGAGCTTTCTCAATTCCGGAAAAACTGAATACATTGCTCCTGGAACTTGCAATCCATACCCAGAAACTAAGCAAGACGGATGACAAATATTACATGATGAAATCGCTCCGATCAATCCCACGAGTTGGGATCAACGTCGGCTCATTCCATCACATGGAACGACAATCAACTCCAAACTTTGTCAACTTTCTAGTTACCCAAGTAATTGGACTCCTGGTAACCTTTCCGTAAACAAACTTCTCTGGTAACAGCAACCGTACTAATTCCTAAATTCAAAATCCCTTAAACGTTTCGAATTAACTTCATGTCCTTCTTGCCAAATTTTATTCTTCAAAGTTGCAAATTGTGTAACAAACTAAAGTTATCTTGTATTATTTGCTTATCTTTAACTGCACATAATTTCACAACTATGCAAAAGAATTTCATCTGCTTTCCCCACAACAATCCTGTCTCACAATTTATATCGTTTCATTTCTTCTTCAATATATCCTATAAATCCAGCACAAGCCATACTAGAGGCAAGTTACTAAAGCATATAGGCGCAAAGGTTCCTTTTAGTTTTAAAAACCATCCCGACAATGGATCATTATCGTTGCAACCAATAACATTTACGCAAGATTGTACGTCAATGGAAGCTATTCATCTAGTATAGCTCATTAAATACCCACATGTCCTCATTATGATCCCAATTTCCAATTAATTAAAACATTGACATTTAACTCTACTTTACCCCAATAAACGACACTGCGTATGCGTCTCATCTCAACCCTCGCATACCTTTTGTCATTTCTTCAAATCTTTGTAGTATTTCTCAAGCCTAAACTTGGAACAGATTGGCATTAATATTGTTTTATTATTCATTCCCAAATAAGTTGAATTGAGGAGCTTCTTGCAATAAAGCCTCCAAAATTCTCTCCTTTAATAGTCTTCTCAATTTATTATTATTAAATAAGGGTCTTATCCCATAGCTACATCACCACCTGCTTCCATCTCATCTTCTATCCATTAATAATGCACACCTTCCCGCAACATCACGCCACTAGCTTCAAACTTTGAAAGGACTTCTCATATCTAATTGCCTAGAATCATGGACGACAGATGGTCCATCCTCAGTCTGTTTGTAGGATTATGGGGGACGACTGAAAAAACCCCCGAGAATCGAACCGAAAGATACCGTAAAAGATGTTTCTGCTCTTGCGTCCCTCCTGGCACCTCTCTGACACGAAATGAGTGACCTCTCACAGCATCTCCTGTCAGCCAGGGCGTGTAGCACTGACATAATAGCGTTGTCTGAATGTAAAGCGATTATTTCAGCGCCAACGACAAGTGGCAGTGTTAGAGGTATCCTAACATTTTCTTGTACAGGCCCAGATTTGTTATGCATTATTATTACCTTCTTAACCAAGAGACGCTATCCACAGTCTTCGCGCAGTCACTCATTCTCATCACCAATTAAGAAGCGACTACATAATTTAGAATTACTGCAAAGAATGTGCCATTGAGTCTTGAGAAGGATTATATTCGGGCATTTGGCCAAATTGGAATTAAAGCCGATGAGCAGTAGCTGACCGAGTGACATTAAATAAACGTTAGGTCAGAAGAGCATAATCATTTGGGCAATCTAAGCAGAAATACAGAACGCATCAGTTATGGCGCATAGTCGTTTCTCTTAGGCTTTCTATCTTGATTTTACAATCAACTTGTTTCCATAAATGTGTAAACTACAAGCATTTATCATTGACCAAGCAATATTCTCGACCGTGCGTTCCCGTATAACTTTGAGGATTACAGAAAAGCCTCATTATAATCTTGAAAACATTCAATGCAAATTTCTGTCAAACATTAAATAATCTTACATACGCTCCAAGTCCATACGCTCTGATCAGCAGAAGCCTACTTTACGACTCACATGAATTAATAGCCTTTGTTTTCCCCTCCGTATGTACGTCTGCTTCTCGTTAAATCCTTCGCAGGCTCCTCAATTTACACTACCGTTCAAAAAGAAACGGGACACCAGTAAGCCAGCTGTCAAGAAAGGAAGCTCGTAACCAAGGAATAAGCAAGTAGAAACTCCAAAAGGATTCCTACACTTCCCGTCCACGCATCTTTCCCCATATATGCTGCAAATTGGCAAAAAAACAATCTCTTAAGAAAATAATCCTCTAATTTTCATCCTCATTTAATCAATCTCGTCTTCTTCCATGCAAATTTCTAAAATAAATGCATGAACAAACCTGCAAATTGCCAATTGCCAGCAGTATTCCAACGCTACCGTCAAGCGCTTCCACCAGGGAAACAAGCTTACAATTATATAGCCTCCAATAACCTGTCAAACGTTTTCGCGAAAACATAATACATTTATGTACACTCCCTTTCTTTGATACAATTCCCTGGCACTTGCATTGGTTTTCATTGCTATTATTATTTGAATTTCTAGTATGAAATATGTTGACACCTTACGCACTCAAAAGAATAGTCAGGAGCAACAGATTCTCCTTAAGAGCTAAATCCTTGATGACAACGTTTATTTAATGCGAGTATTTTGCATACTTGTTTTACTGCAAATCTCCATGTAAAATCATCAGATTTTCCTTCGTATATTCCTTTATTTTTCAGCATTATTGTATTTTGTTTTCTCTCATATTTACAATTTCCCATTCTGCATTCCTAAATTGAACTGTTCCTTCATTCATCGCCAACGTTGAGTTCATGAAGAGATGCATGCGCAAATGCAATCCGCAGTAGAAACGGATCTTTGTATTTTCATGATGGACATGCTTGTGGATCATTGCGTCCATGCCTCAATATGACTGATGTGTGTATAGCAATGTTGGTAAAATATTTTACAAAATTTGAGGAACTTTGTTCCTCCGTCTTTTACACAATAATATATTTCACATCAGAATGATTTGTTTAGTGGTTATTCTTCTTTGGGCCTGATTCATTGTTTGTTCAATGAAGACTGTAGCTTATGCTGTTGACGCAAACGCTTGGAAGAACGAAGCAAGCCATGTTGAAGCCAGCGCAAACCGACCTACACCCAGTCCACAATTCTGCATACGCATACCATAAAATCTTTTGAAATTCAATAACATTTCAGAATCTGAAAATCTATTGGCTGCCCTCATGAATGAATCTTGTATTTTATTGCCTTTTTTTCACCAAATTGCTTTATGTCACACGTTCCTCGCGTAATCATTCCCAATTCAAGTGCAGAGATTGCGCTAGAATTGACGCCGTCTCACACCGCGCCTCACCACCACCAACCATCCATCCCAGCACCCCGCCTTGGAGACACATCTCTTCCTCCTACAGAAAAAAACGCAACTTACTCACAATCATTGCAGTTTGGATGGACCACACGGGTCATTATTTTGGCCAGTTATTGAGCTGTACAGCTCTCAAAGAGTCCTCGTATTGATATTGCAGGAATTCTATATTCTCTTATCTGCACACGTAGCGTAGGTAGAGGGAGACACCCTGCAGCTGAGTGTATAGTGCGCCCCCTCCTCACATGTCTTCTTGGCTCTCCGGAGTTGTGCTATAGATCACGTCGGAAAACAAGGTGAGGGTGGTCTTTAAGCACCCTGGCCAACATGCTTCTTTATCTCAAATGGATCTTCCTATTAATTATTATGGCCATCAAATCCTAGATATTTCGCCCATAGCCAAAAGTTAAACGAGGAGGAGGCGATAGAAGATGAGACAAAAAAGATGCCGGCAATCGTCCAAAGCCTACTATATGTCACTCTTTTACTACCAACGCGACGTCTGCCAGACAGGAGACGATAGAAGGAATTATGACACCCAGGCCAATGCGTTGCAGCGGCTCACCCATATGCATGTCATTATGACCAATAGCCATATAGATCTATTCCGCATTTCCTTTGCCTCATCTCTGTTAGTTCTTCTTCTTCTTCGTTATCTTCGTCTACACTGGAAATAATCAAGAGGAACCAAATTATTGTCTTCTTTTACCTTAAATTCGCTTTTCTCTCTTTGTACCAAAGGAATCAAAATGCAGCGGCCCCTCATGCTTATCTCTATCCTTTTAGCTGTAAAAACCAACGGTTGGGGGCAATACTAATATACGGGCCAGTATGAGACAGCCATGAGGACCAGCAGCAGCCTCATTCATTGAACGTACGTGCTTGTCTCCGTCTAATAAGGGTTATTATCTGTCAAATCATATTTTAATTTACGCAGCACCTACGACACATCCCTGAGAGATGCCTCCTTTGAGTGTAAACCATTTACTTAGTTGTAGCATGTAGGATTGGATTACCTAATAGAGGTCGGAGTAAACTCTGTGCAAGTGCTGTGGGTAGACAAACGCACTGGCCCAGAGAGGAGTTTCCCATTGCCGATTATTGTCTCCTAATTTTTGCTCGCGGGTTTATAAGCCGAGCCCTCACCATCCATTGACAACAGTCAGCCAACAACTGTTCTAATAGTCACTTCTGGTCCTCAGCCTGTATGACTTTTTGAACTTTCTTCTGTCTCTTCCTCTCTTTCCTTCTCTAGTCTTTTCATAGTAGTTCTCGAAAATATCGAGAATTTCTAATCTCGTCATCATGAACGTCTTCTTGGTACGCTATTTTATTTTCATCTTCTCAGTATTCAAATCAAACTGTAGCTATTTATTCAAATCCAATTTCCACCCAATACTCAAGTCCTAAAAATTACGAGGAAAATTACATTTTTTTCTTGAAAACTTTTGAAAATATATTTGACCCATTAACTATTTTGAAAATATCCCCCAATAACTATTTCAATATTCAAACGTTGCAACCTTCTGAAATGTTCAAATATAGTTTTAGAGTTTTAATAAATTGGAATTTTGAAATCAACAGATTCTTGCTCTCGTTGTGCTGGCTTCAGCCGCTCCAGAAGCGCCGCTCGGAGGTCGTGGTTACGACAGCCGAGCCCGCAGCAGCGGCTATGAAGACAGTAGCGCATCCCAAGGAGGATACGATGATGCTTTGTCAGGTCTTGGAAACATTGACATCGCAAAGCTCATTGCTCAATTGACCAGAGCGCAACAGCAACAACAAGCTCGTTCAGGAGGATACAGTGCTCCACAAGCTCCAGCTCGTTCAGCTCCAGCTCCGGCTGCCCCTGCTAGGTCCGCTTCTAACGGTGGATACTCTTCATCCCAGAGCCAGCGCTCTAACAACGGTGGCTACGCTGCTCCTCAACAACAGCAACGTTCCAGTAGTGGATACAGTGCCCCATCATCTAGATCAGCTTCTTCCGGATACGCTGCTCCAGCTGCTCCCGCTAGATCCGCTTCCTCCCAATACTCTGCCCCAGCCAGATCAGCTGTCCCTGCTCGTTCCGCCTCCCAGCAATACGGAGCCCCAGCTCCAGGTGATTTGAGCGGCTGCGGAGGTGCCGGTGGAGATGCTGGATTCGGTTGTGATAACGGAGTCGGAGGAGGAAACGATAACGGAAATGGCAATGGAAACGGCAACGGAAATGGCAATGGAAACGGCAACGGAAATGGTAACGGTAGTGGAAACGGCGCCGACAACGGTGCTGACTCTGGAACTTACGAGCAACAAGTGCACAAACACGTTTACATCCACGTTGCTCCATCTGAGACCCCCGAACCCAAGCCAGCCAAGCCAGCTTCAGCTCCATTAGTCCCAGAGAAGCACTACAAGATCCTCTTCATCCGTGCCCCAGAACCCGCACCATACGAGCAACCCGACATCTCGGACTTGCCCCCAGCACCCGAACAAAAGACCCTCGTCTACGTTTTGCTCAAGAAGCCTGATGCCACCCCAGCCATCCAACTCACCACCCCAGCTCCAACCAAGCCCTCCAAGCCTGAGGTTTACTTCATCCGCTACAAGTCTCCTGAAGGCAACAACGGAGACAACGGTCGTGATAACGGTGATGCTAGCGCTTACGGTGCTCCAGCTGCCCCAGTCGTTGACGCTGATGCTGGATCTTCCAGCGTCGCT
Organism: Sminthurides aquaticus; assembly: GCA_906901655.1. Lineage (NCBI taxonomy): Eukaryota > Metazoa > Arthropoda > Collembola > Symphypleona > Sminthurididae > Sminthurides > Sminthurides aquaticus. The sequence goes on along the minus strand of CAJQTT010000002.1, from coordinate 4,980,154 downwards.
GTCGCTGCTCCAGGTTCCCAATACGGTCTTCCAAGCCGTACCAACGGATATTAGTCACTCCAAGCATATTTTAATCAAAATAGTAATTTTGCCAAGGGTTTTCGCCTTCCTCCTCACCTTCTCTCTACAACCATGCAAATATCTCCCATATTTCCATGCAAGAAAATCTCTCCTCATCTCAATCTTTTCTATTCCTTTTTCTCTCTATCTGCCTATCCTTAACTATTATTTCTTTTCCATCTACTTTTAATATTTCCTTTTACGTAATATCTCCCTCTTCTACTTCCTCTTCTCTTCACTTTCTGTCCTTTGATTTCAGTTTCTCTTCATTTTTTTATCCTTCAACACGAATCTTTATTTAGCTCTTTCATCTTCCTTCTTTCTTCTACTTTACATACTTGCGTCTTTCTCTTCCCTCGTCTTTCCAACTTTGCTCTAGTCTCTTTACTTTTGTCTCTTTGCTCTTCTTAACTATACACTCCTTAGCTTCTCAACAGCTTTTCTCTTTCTCTCTCTTCTTTCTAAACTTTACTACTTCTTCATCCTTCCTTGATTCTTCTCTCTTTGTTTTTTCCTCTTCAACCTTATGCTTTCCTGTCATCTTCACCTAAATGAATTACTATTTATTTTTTTTATACTTTTTGTACTCAATCTCTGCTCCCTCCAGTCATATTACCATGACTCGGAGTACAATCCAGAGCAAGTCCGTAGTCGATTATTCAGGAACCATTTCACAATCATTGTGTGCCATCTTTAATTTTCTTCTACGTTTTTTATCGTGTCAATAAATAAGTAACCATATCGATTTAAAATAACATTTCGAATTTTCTATTCTCAGCATACCTCTCCAGCATCTCCTCTCCAAAACAATGGAATCCTTTAAAAATCCACTACGCCAAGCATGCAATTAATCCTCCTCTTTGCACATGCACTTACAAAAGTTAGCCTCATGCAACATTCATCTGTCAAGCAGACACGAGTTTCCATCATTTCACAATCTCATACGGGATTTCGCAGCACACACAGCTCCTCACTCACTTTCAGCGTCATCACCCTGAGCTTCCTTAAAAAGTCGCCGTTATAGAAAGATTTATTCTCTACCTGTCTCAATCTTCCTATATTTGCTCATCACCTTTAATCGCATACAGCTTCACCATCCCAAAGTGCGTCAATCTTTTTGCATCTCTGCAAAAGATAACACCTTCACGCAACTACCTACACACGTGCTCATCCCCTCCACTCCTAAATCCGTAAAATGGCACAGGACCTCCTTATTCGCTCCATGGTTTCGTCCTACATGGACTGACTTACATGTTCCGACTTTTGTATAAGTTTGACGAGATAATTCTTACAAATATCACTGTATGTCTTCATCATGTTGCAAAATGCACGTGCGACGCCAGTGTCTATTTTTTCGGACACAGTTACCATTCCAGGAATAATTAAGTTTTAGCCAACTTTTAGGGAGATTTCTGATAATAATTGAGCTGCAAGTAAACCCACAGGTTGGCTTCTTAACTGGAGCTAAGTTAACTGATGCAACATCTTCCGTTTTTTCCTTGGGGGGACAAATCCTGTGCCGCATTTAAATCCACTTAAAATCATGGATAGTAAAATCGTAAGTCGAACGTAATCGTGGTTCAACTGTTATGTAAGAAAATGCTAAAGCGATTTTTAATTCAATTGGTGCTAAATAGTATAAATCATCATAGCGTCCTTCGATGAACATGGAAAAGTTTGAGAAACACCACGATTACCCACCAAGTCAGTATTATCCTCTCACATTTAGTCGTGCCACTCAACGAGCGCTAACTACCGATAATTTGCAGAACTTGTCTCTTTTATGACGCAAGAGAATGAAGTCAAGATGTTATTATTGATAAATTGTTCTTAATTGCTTGTTTCCCTCAGCTGCCATACACACCCACCGTCTCTTCCAACATTTGGCCTCAGTACAGTGGTAATAAAGTTTCTGATACGAAACAGATAAATTTCATTTTAAACAAGCTTATGCATATTTTATAATTTTACTATCATCCACTCAATTATTAACCTTTACTAGATTGCGGCTCTTTAAAAAATTCACCTGTTTTATGATCCCGTTATCTTCTGAAATTTTAAACAGCATTTAATCGCGCTCGCATATATTATCTTTATCCGTTCGACTACCCAACATCCTCAATTCTCACGTATCAAGCATCTTCCCACCAATAGCATGGTAAAGAACAACGTTTGTCTCGCCAATTATATAATTGATAAGCTTCAAGCGAAGCACTCGGCTATAAATCTCCCCAAATCAATTCCGTATAACTAGATGAACCAAAGGAAAACTTGCAGTTAGATAATTAATTATTCGTTCGAGTCTTGCTGATTAAAAATTTGAGCAATCTTGAGTGAAGGAGATTATTACGACGAATGTTCACCCTTTGACTATATCGCGCTTGATGAACTGGAATGCATGTCTTTGTATCCTTTGACCCATGAATGAAATCTCTTTAAAGCATTAATTGCATAATCAGCTAACATTAAATTCATTAATTACATCGCTTCAAGAACTTATTATGACTACTGACTTGCGCATCAAACATAGATCAACACATAAAATCACTCCCAAACTTCTGCAATGAATACTCTTTTTTGCTCTCAACCTACCAATTATAGCCCCATGTTTGATAACGTTTGTCTTAAAATCAAGAGGATATTAAACACGTAATTGTGGCCAGTCCTTTCTCTTCACTGCTAACTTTTCCCTTTACACAATACAATAAACCCGGAAATTACGTTTTCAAAGAACTAAGAACGAAAGTAAAATGACCATGTATAAGTTGTTTTTTACGCTGTAGTAAAATGGTCAAAGTTAAATACAGCAATTGCAATTCTCTTCATTCACGTGCACCACCGATCTCGTTGTAGCTAAAATAAGAGCACCAGTTAGGTGTGAACGAGCCGGAAATGTCGATCCTCAAAAAAATCCAAAGTTGATTGTGCAAACAATAACAATTTATTTTACACCATTTACACAACGGAAATGCAAGTATTAACAAGCTCTACTAATTTTTAATAGAACATCCTTTCCTATTTAAGTTGCATATTAGGTGTTAGTCTGCATTCTGAAAAGAATTTGCTATTAACTTGTTTTAAAAACATGCTTTCATCCGCATATTTACAAGTCTGTAAACACTTCTTGGACTTCAAAGCACTTGAACTGAAACAGGTTAGTGTTAATGCGATGAAGCGTCAATTTTTCTGCTCCTTCCTTTACGGAACGTGTCCTCACCCAGCGGTAACTCATGTAATCAATTTGGATTTTAAGAAAAATCTAACGTTGTATATACAGAAATATACATTCCTCGATCCTCTGCTACGTGCTTGACCAACCATATGCCAGATGGCGTCACTTATAACGTCCACAACTTTACAGTAAATTGCAGCCGCACTCCCAGCGCCCCAAGCGTTAAAACGCTCAACTTGTACGCATCAGCTTTTCCTTGAAGTTAATTTAATATTATTTTAACTATCTATCTTGCTACGAAATTCATTTGTACTTTCTCGGAAGTTTCGCCCTTCCTTTTAGCAATAAAATTTTTGCACAAAACTCAATCATCTTTCTTCCTTTCTTGCTCCTTTTTTAAAGCCCACTTCCGTCATTTACCGCCATAAACAAAATTAAAATACTTTAATTACAAATCCAAGCCAATTTGAGCTACAGAGGGACGCTTAACTGTGTACAGCTTCTTGGCACGCGTACAGATAAACTTTTTCATGCCCTCGACCGCACTTGCGCTTTCATTTGCCCCGATGCATAAAAAACCGGATCTTTTCGCATCTTCCGAATGAGCTTCCCACTCTTCTGTATCCTTTTATTTCATTACTTTTACTACCACAAAACTCAGCTCGGCTCCTTCGCCTCTTTTTAACACACATATGATAAATTCAATATAATATAATATTATCATAACCAACAACTGACTTGGAAAGTCCGGGCTTTATAAAAAGGCAAATAAATATGTAACAAGTACCTTTCCCACCTGAGCTAATCAAGATTAGGATAGAAGGCCTTTCTTGGATGCAATTATAAACAACCCACCCTTTCAAATCAAGTCCACCTTTTTTCTCATCAGTATTTAGTCCATTAAAGTATACCCTTTAGTTTTTCTTTGAATAGCTTCATTATTGAAACGTCATGGCCCTACAAGCCTGGTGTCCAAAATTTACTTACGGTTCAGCACAGCCTTAGTTAAACCCGCTCCTTTCCTTCCACCATAATTAATGCAGTTTTGTCCATCTTCACATCTTAATCAGTTTCTTAAATTGTTTCTATGGACACTTCCCAATCTGCCTTTGTCCCAGGGCTTTACATATGGTCTCTCAAGAAGTTTCTTTCTTCTTCGTACTCAACTATTAGATGGAGGTAAGTACTTGCAGAAGATTTCCGAATATCCTCACATCAATTCCGTATGAATAAATTGATAATGAGTTGATCACGATCATATTGTTAGTGCATATAGCTTTTGCTTCTTACAATTTTCTCTGTCTTTCCTCTTAACATATAAATCTTCCAACCCATCCACCAATCATTTCTAAACCACGCATGTCAATTATGTCCATCCCTCAAACGTAACCGATATTCAAATCTTTCCACGCTTTTACCTTAACAGCTAAAGAGAGATCGAGCATATATACACGTTTTAATTCCGGTCACCAATCCCACTAACACGGCATCTTTAATAATACAGTCAGCTTGTAATACTACATGCTTTAAGTAATGACAGAAAGAAGCAAGGATCAATCTTCCTTTTATTAATCACGATTAAAATGATAACCACATTTCTTAATCTTCCATTTTCTCTCCTAATGGCATTTCCCCTAAAACTTTTCGTGCCTTTGAAGCAAACACGTAAAAAAAAGTTAAAACGAAGAAGCTAGCTGAAATCCTGCGCGCCATCTACTCGGATCCCTGTGGAACTACATGAGGACGAACAATGACGATGACATGAATGCTAATTGGTCCTGTAACTTGTAGGCTCTTGCTGTTATCAAGTATGACGTTACAGCTTGTCTCTCAAACTTGCTACTCCGCTTGCATAACAAAACGAAACGTTTTCTACTTGTCTTCGTGATGAAATCATGCAGCAGTTAGTTAGTAGCAACAATACAACATTCCAGTACAGATCACGATCTTTTTATTTTTTTGCATAAATAACAAGAAAAATCAATCCAGTTTCCTGTCACTCTTCATTACATAGGATTGTACTCAGTCACGTTAATTCCATATCCTTTCAACATTACAATCCGTAGTAGAATTAGTAGAAATAGCCAAGCGAGCCTCATCTTCTTGACCCAGAGAAGCAAGTCTTCTGTCAAGCGACACTTGCTTTCTTAGTTTGCATCTTCAATTGTTTTTTGCAACGCTCTTCTTTTAACTTTCAAAGACAATAATGCAACCAAATAAACTGCGTATAGAAGAAGAAGAACTACGAAGATTTCACAGTATGTATCACGCACAGCCGCCACTTCTTTACTTCCTTGAATTCATAGCTGTCAGTAAAAATTGTACATTGATTCCTCATTACGTAATTTCGGTTAATCCTCTTTAAGAATTCCGGAAATGAAACGCACACAAGCTAACTCACCACAACTAATTCCAACATTCAACATTCCCACAAATCTAATCAAAGTTTATCCTCTTGTTTCCCTACAACTTCATACTTTGTCTGCCACATAAGCGAATCTCCTCCATTCCACCCTTGGAATCAGTTTGAAATTAGGTAGAAAACAAATCATATTTTCTCCTCATCAAATCTCAGCATGGATATCTTCCTTGTCAGCCACGCCGTCATTTAAAATCATCTATGGGCTATTGCTTCTTGGTTCTTCTTGTTGATATTGTGGATTAATTTGCATTTTCTTTCAATTTCTTATCCATCCATCCTCGCTCCTTTCCTTATTTTTGTTTTATATATAATATTTGACTCCCTTCTTCCCTTAATGCTAACACTCTTTTTCTTCCACATCTCAGCCAGTATTGAATCTTGGATCTCTTCAATATCCATCCCTTACTCATTCCGCATACCCTTCAATCTCTCTTCCCGTCCCCCGCAGCTACGATCATCTCAAACTAAGTTTCACTTTTTGAATTGAAAATAATTTTCCGCCAACTCCATGGAAGCAGCCACTATTGCATGGAAGCTCTAGTGAAATTATTTAAAATATTTACAATCTTATTCAATCACTTCACAATCTCTCAGATACATACATCTCATCGGTTATTAATTATATGCAGATGAAATGACAAGATGATTAGTTGCCATTATTTTTAAATTCTGTCCTACTTTTTTTCATCCGTACCTTCTATCCTCATATTGTCTTCCTCCTCATCCCTTTTAATTATATATAGCACAGCACGGATAAGAATTACGCTAGCTAATTTTGTTTTTACTTACAGAATCCAAAAGCTACCTCGTCACTCACAACTTACATTTCCTCTCCGTTTAGCCGTTCCTACATACGATTGCATCTTCTAACTCAAGTGTAACGATTACATCAGATCAGACTAGACCAAAGCCTGGTTGTATTTGGTCCGAGTATGTAACCTGTTGTGGATAGAGAAGAAAAGTCGAGCACAGATTATAAATGTAAACCGAGTGATGAAATATTTTATTCGCAGAAATAATCATTTATCATGTTATATTCCCCATGTATTTTTCTCCCATCCTTGATTCCCCGGTCAGTGCATACATAGTCGGGCGTATGAGTGAAGGAGATTGCGTCCAAATAAGTGCGATGCTTCGTTGCTTCAATGAACGATAGATAAGGATTCGTCGGCGGCAAACTGATTTTTTTACAAAAATGGGAAGCTTCAAACTACCTACCACACGTTTCATCACTTTTAATAAATACTTTTACCGCGCTCCACAACTCATTCTCTTGCCCCTTCCTCCACAAACAAACATTCTCACCTCCTTAAAACTCATTCACAACACCGTCAGTACACAATGTAAGTAAACTACCAGCCTTTAGCAAATTGTAATTCCCACACGGCAACAAGTCAACAAACAAAAATGTAACACCTCCTCCAACCAACCACCCATGAACCCCTCCTCCTTCTCCGTGTACCTTTTACTCTTCAATTTTTGAATCCAAGCTACAGAAGCAATTAACCGCTTCCATCATCATCCGCCAAATGACTGACCTTAATTATTGATTAATCTTTATTTGTGCGAAGGTGTGAATATGCTTGGAATACCGGTGTATTCAATGTAATAAATTATGCATATTCCTTCACATTTACGCACTACCACTACGCACCTCAACATTACCCACTAGCCAGACAAGTAATTCAATTACTCTCACCCATTATCACGGATTACATTCAATCCTCAATCAATCCATACAATCAATACCCAGAAGAAGAATCATCATATACTAGCTTTTTAAGGATTTCTTTTGCCAAACAACCCAATTTTGTACACTACACTACACCCCGTCCTTGGCTTCTTTCCTCTTTTATTTCCAGCTCAAAAGGCATCACGATCACATAAGCTAATGATGTGATTTACCAATACTCAAATACCGGATTCATAATAGCATCCAACACAATGCAACGGTTTATACAATATTCACCTTATTCTTCTCCGTCCCCATAAGTTCCTTACAATCCCTGATGCAATAGCAGCGCCATCAAATCTACACACTTGCCTTTATTATTTTTTTCTAAATTCCTAACGAAATCACGTCTCATAACTAGGTTACTGTATCCCTGACATTAGCACTGTAAACAGAGTCACTTTTTGCAGAAAATTAATACAAATACACCTTCTACATTTCTCCATCAAAAAAAGTTGAAAACAAACTCTCCTGCATTCGTAAAAGCTGCACGTTCTTAGTTAAAAACACACATTTCGCTTCAACAAAAAGCAAGCTTCTTCCCCTGATTTGTGCTTCCTTCACCCCGTCTGGGAATAATATGCAGTCGTGCCAGCAGCTGTAGTAAAAGCAGACGACTAATTAGAAGGCCATCTCTTGACCTCTTGCAACCAAGGACTTAAATTGCTACCATCCCAGACTTGACTTACCCTTCTCCTCCTCTTCACCCATCTTTATCAGCTTGACTAATGGGTTCGTTGCGTTGCAAGCCGTATTCATTTTACATGATCCTGGATCCGTTTAGCCCAAGCCCCTCTCTCTTAAATCCATCAAGTCGGAGGATGATTGCGATGAAATTACGCATAAGAGCTATCCAAGTCTCGCATTTAATTGATACTCTTCATTTGTCATTTCCATGGCTAATTTTCGGACGAGGAATTCTATTTCTACGAGACTTGTCTGCTTCTGAAACTCTCAGGCAGGCACTCTCACCAAAATAGTATGGCTATTTCATGATGTTTTCATGAGGGACTGTATGTAAACAAAGGTTTTCTCCAACGTTGCAAAACCCTCCCATCTATCAAACTTCAAACTTGGCGAGGACGGGTTGCTTCGTGGATTAAAAGACGCGCGGACAGCATTAGCATAGCGCGTAGCAGGCGGGTCCACCCGCAAGGAAGCTAGTAACCCAGATTCAGTCCTGTTATTATTATTTATGTATATTTATTTCTGTATTGTCCTTCTCCCACTACCTCCTGCAGTAATTCACAAGAGTTCTTTTTTAGAGGAGGGGCCCAGCTATATAATTCATTGCAATCATTGTGAATTCATCAAGACGCCAAGTCCGAGCTTAATTTTAGAAATCCTAAAATCAACTTTCATTTTCTGCATCTTCCTCCTATACCCCTCTTCCCTCTGTAGCCATCCACATCCACACGGCTCTGTCTTTTGCAATCTCCTCCGACCGACAATAACTCAAACTCTTTCCCTCAATCATCCCTCCCCCACCTCGGTATAAAACCCTCATCTGCTCTCCTTTACACCCTCCTTTCGCATAATGTCCAAATTATATCATTTATTTTGCGTATCCTAAATAAATCCCATACACTTCCCTTCTCTCGAGTCATTAAAGCGTACCTAAAATTTACACATTTCGTAATGCGGGAAACCCCTTGTAGCAGTAGTACCCAAATCCAACGACAACTACCGTCGCGCCGCCAATTCCAACACAAATTCCCAACACTGCTATTCGTACCTCCTCTTTACGCCTCAACAGCGCCACCGTCGGATTCAAAACCCTTGTATTTTCATACTTGTACAACTTGCTTTAGCAGCAGTCCATTTTTCTCTTGCAAAATAATTTCGGCTTTGTAACCATCCCTTGCAAATGATTGATGTAAAAGGGCGTAAATCTTCCATCAACACGATATTATTTCACCGGTCACACATTTCCCAGCACGAGTTTACCTAACTTAATAATTAAATCCTGCACCACCCCATCCAACAACCCTCCTTCTTCCTCTCTTCTCCACACTTTTAATATCTTTCAAATAGCTCAGTCCTCACTAATCACAGTGTGTATGCGCCCTCTATGCACAAACCCTCCACCCGTCCTCCAACATCCTTATTTCCTGTATTTACAACAAGCTCAGCTCACTCAGTGAAAGAACGAGGAAAGAAACTCAAAATTTTTAGCCTTTAATTACCATTTCTTGATGAGTGATTCATCACCTGTACACACCTTGATTCGTGACTCCCTTTTCCCCCGTTACAACGAGAGTCTTTTCAATGTGTCCAAAAACACGAATCCTCTCTTTTCTTTATCTTCGCACTCTCACAAACAATTCTCCATCATAATTAACTTTTAACTCTTTCAATTAGACAAATAATACTTGCTTCTTCTTGAACAGAACGCTGCCCCTTTCCTTATGCGCTCAATCGCTTTCTCCAAGCATCCCAACACACCACACAGCGCAGCTCTTCATCCCTAAAAAACAGCTGCATTTCTTTCCCGTCCAGCCAAATAAGAAATATAGCCTGAACATTACCTACAAACATTGCATCACACAACTACATTTACCTTGAATTACCTTGATATAATTGTTATTTCTCCTGAAATGAATAATGATTTTTGTTACAGAATTATGTAGCCACGGGTATTTTGCTAGAGCATACCCGCCATTAAAACAATTGCCCACAATCAACCTCCCTTCAAGTCATTTTAAAACTGTTCTTCTATTCTGTGGATAATTATCCATACCACTTCACACTGAACCTATAAGGCAGAGTTACAATATTCTATTCTTGAAACTTGCTCACTTGATCACAACAGCTTATTTTACGGAATCATCCGCCGGGCACGGATTGTTTATAATAGATGCTTACATCTTTGGCAAAGCGCTCCCAGTCTTTTAACTGCGCGCCCATAATATCAATCTTCCACGCCCGGGGCATTCGAGCACGAGCATGATTAGTGTTAGTGTTAAGCGTTGGATGAGAACAAGGAGCGCATCATTGTGAAGAAGTTAACATGTTTAATTAGGGCCTATAAAAAACAGATTAATAAAGCAGAATTGCGAAACCTTAGCCTCCGGCCGAGTGACGACGACGGTCATTAAAATTTTTGGGGACACTTATCCCAAACGTTCACCGGTCCCAAAGTCCTACCTTACTTTGAGTTTCGGCCTCTACTACCAAACTACCAACTAACCCATCCTATTGTAGACTTTACGTCTGGCTAGGGAATGCAAAGGTCGCTCATCTCAACCCAACTGCATGTGCCATGCTACGAAATACATTGATTATTTGGTCTAGATTCCGCTCAATCGATAAAGTATATATATTAAAGAATTTGGAATGTTGTCGGCAATTAGCTCTTTGGCTGACTATCAATCATGATTATCATAATAATAGTCAGATTAATGGCTCGTAAATAATTACATAAACTAACGAGACACGGTTGTAATGTACGCCGTGGTAGGTGATGTGTTTTTGTTCAAACTAGAAAGAAGCATTATATTCTACCGCGAATTTCACGTATCTTTTCCCAGCGTCATCGTTGTCGCCGCATACCTTTACTTTGCGCAGCGCACAAATGTGTGTTTTCTTTATTGTTTTTATGCCTCCGCGCAAGCGTATAGATTACATAGAGCGCAGCGGGAATAGAAAAACCTCGCAGCCAATTTGTATTCTTTTAGCGTACACTACTTTTTCTTGCGTCGATGACATTGATGATGACGATGAGAACGACAACAACATGATACAGTTCAGTAAAAGCGAAACCGTACAGAACAGCCCTTACTAGGAGAACCTTCTTATCATATAGAACAGGAGCTAAAAGCGATTGACCCAAATTCCCACCATTTTGGACAGGGTGGGGGGCATTCATATGATTTGCCCTAATGTAAACATTGAGAGATCATCCAACATGCAATATTCTTTTACTTCATAAACAGCAGAGCAGATGATATCCTTTTACCTTCTTCCCATTTTTCTTTCTCAGCTGTCCCGAGGATTTTGAATCTCAATTTTTCATGATTAATGCACCTCATGCAGTTGACGACTTCTGCCAGGATTGGCTAGCTCCTTCTTCTGTCCCATGTAATCTCCATCCAAGATTAATACATACAGGTCAACATCAGCTTGTAAATACAGACATTCGCAAAAGCTCCAACCAGTAGGATAAACAGAGCCTCCGCATCTTTTTGCGAAACCTTATCTTCCCCAATCTTCTCACCTTATTACTTCCTCCACGAGGATAGATATTTGAGGTAAAATGTAAGGAAGTGAAACTCGACAGAAGGGATAGAAAAAGTTTTCGTAATGTAATAAATAAGGAGAGCGAGCAAGAGGAAGCATTAGTGGATCATGTGTGCGAGTGTAATCGTGACGATGCGATCATTTTCGGTCTTTGAATTTACTCCCGAGGATCATGTACAGCCTCCGTTCTCTTTGTATTTTACTAAATTATTGGCGACGACGCTGACACATGCAGCCTCGTTGTCGTTCACCAAGCTCAAGCTCCTGTCACACGCTACCCCATCAGCGTCACACACACACACACAACCTCTGACAATATCTTCGTAATCGTAATGTGCTACAAGTGTCGCAAACAATCACGTAATCCTTTTCCAAGCGTCTCCTCCAACGACCAAACAAACGTCCACCATCAGCAACGTCCCTCCCGTGAATGGAAAAGAGAAAGATGATAAATTAACCTTCCCAATTTTAGTCTTACTTTTTATCATGCCCTCATCCTTCATACAAAATACATAGTCTAGCTCTTGCAATCAACAACAGCATAGATGCAATCCCATTACAAAAACTATTGCCATCTTTACCGCGCTTATGCAGCACCGGGAATCCCATCAAATTCCGCCGCATCGTTTGAATAATTTGAATTTTTCCTACTGAAATCAAAGATTAAACAAGCTAATAAGCAATACGCTGTATCTCTTCACAACTTTGTCATTTGTATTATCATAAGATACAATCTTCCATCATCTTTCAAATTTTCACACACTCCTGTCTCATTTGTCTTTTCCTTCTGTGCTCCGATAGTAATCTTGTTCCTTCAAAGAAATCATACTCCGAACGAATCTAAACACTGCTCGCCCACGTTCATCCCGCTCTTCAGCGCATCAGCGTCCTCAAGAAGATCCACAGCCCTGCATTTAAAAAATTACTTTGCTTACCATGTTTGCCATCATCGGGACAGCAGCGTCACCTAGTCACAATATCCCATTTACAGCTTCTGCTCTTCTCGGATCTCTGCATTTAAACTTGTTGATAAGACGGAGAATAAAACGTTCTGATGGTTTTTTCCCCATCCGCCGCGCCGCATTAATGAGGGGCGGATGAGAGTATAGAGAAGCGCATCTTCTTGAGCCTTCAATTCATTCAGAAGACGGGATGATGACTTATCATTTTTTGCTTTTATTCATCCTACATTTGGAAAAAGGACAAGTCCTAAGAAGTAATCATTAATCTTTGATTATTCCTCTCACGAGAGTTGCAAAAAAATACAGCTCCCAACTTTTTAAATCCATTTGCAAACATGCAGAACCGTACACAAACAATCAGCTCCTTGAATGAAATTAAAAGTTTTCTCATTCCCTCAAAGACGAAACACGACCCGTATAGAAGCACTCTCATTACAATTACCGCGCGTAGCTCTCCCAGGTAATACACGAAATTATCAAGCTCTGTTCAAATTCTGCCATCAAAATCCATTCTCTTCTAATGCACTCCATTTACCAACGCGCTCTCCATTCTCAAGGACTTATTCAGTTTCTCAACGTTTACCTGTATTTTGCACTCACCTGTTGTCCATTTCTTACCTGGCTCACATATAAAATAAGCGGAAAGTACTGCAATAACAATTCGACTGCTCTGCTTTTTCTTCCAATTCTAGTATCAAATGATCACCTCCTCCTCTCCCGCCTTATTCTCAGTCAGCTGTCACTTGAGTATGACTTTCTTAATTAATTAGCCACTCCCGTTACAGGTGGATAATGAAGCCTTTAATTTCAAATAAATAACCAACTCCAAGCCTCCAATCCTTCACTCATACGAGCTCTTCTTCTCCTTTTCAAGTGTCTTTGCAATTCATTCATTCACGCAATCTTCTTCTTTGTGTAATACGCGTCATTTACAGAAATGAGGATAGTCTCAGTCATTCTCATGAGGAAAATTATTGAAAAAAAACCCGAGAGGAAGTCAAGTAGTATGTTATTGCAGCTTGAAAAGGGTCGATTGGCCATTCTGCCTCAGCGGCCACCCCTACCATCACACGGTTTTGTTATTTCATTTTACATCCATTAGTGGCCGCATCTCATAATCCTTCTCCATTAATGCTGCATCTTGGTATTCTGCACGCGTATAGTAAAAGAGAAGCGAGGAGGGGAATAACAGCTTTTTTCACTCCACATTCAATACCTGATTATCTTCCCTAGCTACTAGCACTTTGACAGCAGCGGCCAGCAGCGCAGCGTTTCCAATCCGGATAATAAATGGCAATCTAACGACAGCGACTCAGCGGCGACGGCTGCAGCGGCTACTTTTACTCTCAATGCACATGGCTGTTGAAGTAATTTTGTCATCATAACATCTCATTTGATTTCTCGATAATCTTCTTGCTCATCCTCGTTTTCGTTTCTGCAATTACTACAAAAACGACTTATTGCTAACCACCTTACAAATAAAGTAACAACCCCTGTTCACCTCAACCGCACAATTTTCCACTCGATACTGTTCCGCTATATGACAACATCAATCTCAAAAATCAAATTGAATAAGAGCACAGATTTTCAACTACAAATTCGTATTGTCAACCGCCAAAATCCCAATAATCCGCCACTTTTTCTAGTCATGAATGCATCTGCAAGTTTCTTCTTTTCTTGCAGCTCTTCCATTCCCTGATTTTATCAAACCTCCGAATGGTTCTTTTTATTAGAATAAAGAGAACATGTTCTCGGAACGTGAAAAAAATTCTCTCTTTCCGTCTTCACCATCCTTGTCTACGCCTTATTATTGCCCCATCCCTACTCCATTTTCCCCCACCTGTGTATACTGGTCAGGAAGAAAAATACAAATCTGCATCCTGCACTGTCTTCTTTTATTATTATCTGTCTGCTCAGCCATATGCTCTGTTTTTATTTTTCTTGCAATAAAAAATGATCCTCCTGCATCATTACCACGTACATGCAATATATGGAATCTAACTACGCTCCGCTCGCCGCTCGCCTTTCGTCCTAGAATGCAGATCATCAGCCTTCCATTTTTAAAAGTAGGAGTAATAGGGATAGAGAGGAAGATTTGCGGAAGGATTTCATCTAAATATGTGAATTTATTACATATTATTTAACGTCCTGTAAATCCTTCGGACCGCTTTCCGCGTGACAGCTCAGGAAACTCAGCGCCAGTTAGTCGTCTTCTCGTCTTCTTCCAAACCCTTAAGAGTTACTGAGGATTTGACGTGTAGCATCATCACTTCCATCATCTCATATTCCCACAACCACCACCCTTCCTTTCAGTTTCACCTGCACCCATCCATGTGCAATTTAGAGTGACAGCCAAGCGGAGCCTGTAAACAACTACTCCCTTTCCCACTACTAACTACATGCTTTATTCCAAGATTCGTTTTACAGAAACCTTTCATTCATTTTCATTGAAAAACATGTAAGGCAGTAATCTCCTCAAAAGCATCATACAAACATCTCCAAGCTCCCTATACACCTCTTCCCACCCATTTCCCCACCCAACCAGCCTCCTTCTTCCCATAATGTTTTACCCCTCACAATATATTTATATATATATTGATAAGCTGTATGAAATAGCAAGGAAAGCTTTGAAATAAGTCCTATATGCAATACAAGTCACCTTTCTTTTAAATTACGGACGCCTTAAAATCAAGTAAGGCACGCACGCACCTTTCTTACATATATTCACCCAGCCATCAGTGTAGGTAGGTGGGGGTACTTTTTAATTTTCGTTTCTTGTATAACTGCATAACTGCCGTCTGGAAGGCTAATGAGAAGGTACGTATGGACCAAGGGAATCGTCCTTATCGTAAGCAGCCCTTGTGCCGCCGCCGCTCATCCTCTCCTTCTTTCTCTCTCTCCTCCTTTTGCCTTTGCGCTATTTGTCTTTTGAATTTCGGTCCCTATTGAGAAACGTTGATGCTTGGGAAGAAGGTTTCGCATTTTCCTTCAAGGGGTTTATAAGGCGATTCGATCCGCGAAAATCATCACAGTCCTCTACCACCAGCCACCAGCAAAGCATCAGCTTGAGTCTCAGAAAAGGGTTGAGCGAAAAGCAAGCAAAAGTGTTACTTCTTTTACTCTAATTTTGTAAAATTTTAAACACACACAAACAACTCATCAACATGAAGGTTCTTATGGTAAGTGCCTTCGCGACTCTAACTCAGTTTGTTTATAACCAGTGTTGCTTCATCTTCCGAGTGTTGATTTTCCTATTTTCAAAAATTTCTCCCTCTTCTTCCTCCTCTCGTGTTTCCCGGATTCTTCACTCTTGTATATTTCCCGCCGTGTTCTCCTTCCTTACACCAGTGTTTTCGCTACCGACATGGCTCCTAATCCTAATTTATTTTTGGTCTGCAGGTTTTGGCATCCTTTGGGATGTTAGTTGCCGCTGCGCCTCAATACTCAAGCTCTCAATACGGAGCCCCAGGGCCAGTCCAGGGAGGAGGTAACTCTGGTGGATACGGAGCTCCACAACAACAACAGCAACAGGGAGGATACCAAAGCGGACCTCAGGAACAGAGAATCCACAAGCACGTCTACGTTCACGTTGCTCCAGAAGAGCCAGAGGCCCCAAGATACCGTGCCCCTAAGGCCCCACAAGTCCCAGAGAAGCACTACAAGATCCTCTTCATCCGTGCCCCAGAGGAGAAATACGAACAACCCGACATCCCAGAATTGCCCCCAGCACCAGAACAAAAGACCCTCGTCTACGTTTTGCTCAAGAAGCCCGATGCCACCCAAGCCATCTCCATCCCAACTCCAGCTCCAACCAAGCCATCCAAGCCCGAAGTTTACTTCATCCGTTACAAGTCCCCCGAAGGACCCAACAACGCTTACGGTGCTCCACAACAAGGAGGATCCCCAATCGGACCTGCTCCATCCGGCCAATATGGCTCTCCCGCTCAAGCTTCTCCTGCTGGTCAATACGGCGCTCCTGGTGGTCAATACTAAACAGCGCGCCTAGGACTTTAAAAACTTTTATCGAGTCTATACCCTCCTCTACTCTCTTACTCCTATTACCAAAATCTTCTCTAAAACCCGGGATTCCTCCTCCCACAACCCCCCTTCCCTTCCTAAGACTCTCTCTTGTTTCTGTTTTCAATCTTGCATTATTGCTTTTGTTTCCTATACTCTTCTCCTCCTATAGTCTGATGTATACGTACTGTATTAGCGGTGTGGTAGAGGGCGTTAGTGTTCCCTCCGTAGGAAGGACGCTGAAAATGCCCGCAGCAGTCATTATTATTTTCTCTCATCCCTCTTCAGTATTCTCTTCTTCTTCCTTGGTCTCTCTAATTTAGTTTCTCTTCGCTATATTATGACGGGAACTGACAGGTAGATAGGAAAAGAATTTTTTCAAAAATCTTCCGCAACGGGAAGTCCTCTGCTATCCGCAAGGAGTCCTTGCATCTGTGATACATTTTTGATAGTTTTCTTCCACCTTCAATCCTGTCATTACCACAATCATGATGACAAACGTCTTTCATCTAAACGTTCCCTTTATCCTAGTACCACCCTCCCCCTCTTCTTTCACATGTCTCTATTTCTTGCGCGACGTGTCAAAGTTTTTTACACACATTTTATGTATATTCTTGTCATCATCAACTACTACTTTCAACATTGTACCTTGTGTATTCTCAACAAAGGACTCCTCCAAGGAAACCCCAGAACTGCAAACAAGCCAGAGCCCAGCATGCCGATTTTGGTGATTACTAAAAATTCGCAAAGAAAAACCCTGGTAGCTCTGAAGTCATCAGTCAGCACAGCACAAAACGTCGTCCTCATTGTATACACACATGTAGAGAATTATAATACGTAATA
Organism: Sminthurides aquaticus; assembly: GCA_906901655.1. Taxonomy (NCBI): domain Eukaryota; kingdom Metazoa; phylum Arthropoda; class Collembola; order Symphypleona; family Sminthurididae; genus Sminthurides; species Sminthurides aquaticus. The sequence continues at coordinate 4,962,707 of CAJQTT010000002.1, read as the reverse complement.
TACTCTATATTTTTGTACCAACTTTTATATTGTGACACTATATAAAAATACACATCAAATAACATTTTGATACCAGAGTATTCTTCGTCTTATCATAACTTTCCCTTCAAATCATCAAAATTTTCACCCTATTCAAACTGCACCCTCCTCCATTTCTATCCCTGCTATTTCCCTTTAAATCATATCGAATTTCCATCACATCCCAATCTCTTATCTCCATCCTCGTGGGGAAATTAATCGTGCGTCATGAATACGCGGAAAAGATTTGCAGTAATTGCAATATTCTCTCCTAAAATCCTCCCTTATAACTCTACAAGCAGAACGCACTTTCATAACACGAAATACGTTAGCATTCCCTTCCACTTTGGGATTTGCAATCTTCTTGTAAAGAGAATTCACCATCTACGTAGAGAGGGAGAATGCTTTAGTTTTAAAAGCGGAGCGAGCATCACATGCACGAAGAGGAAAAGCGCATAATGATCATAATCCACCATAAACTACAACGGCAACTATGCAATCATCATCATACAATAATTCATCTTAGCCAAGCCAACAGCAGTTAGTAGTAATAGCAGCACTCCTACATATCCCGCTTATCAATCCATCCCCCAATTTTCCTCATATCTTCAGTCTTCCCCAACATCTCACGCACACACATTACTCAATTCTCTTTTCTTCATCTCTCTGTTCACTATCTTTCTTATTACATGTGAAATTAATAATTCCAATCCTCCTCCTGTACTCTTTACCTTACATCTCTCACCTGTCCCACTCAGTAGTCCACGTCCAAATAATCTCAACTTTTGCATAATATTTCGATACATAATTCAATCCTCACACACATCATCTCTTCCTCTAACATACTTGTAATCTCTTCCTCCGTCCTTCCCAGCATTACCTTAATTTTTCCACATCCACGTCCATCCCTCCAACACGTCTCCACGAAATAAGTCAGCTCGAGCTTTAATTACTATCCTAACCACGTTCATCTTTTATCTTCATTCTTTTTCTTCTTTCTCCATCATCCCTCTCCCCTCCTGCTTTCCATCTTCATCCACGTTTTCAAGCCCTCTCCCTCTTTGCCACACAATTTCCAAAATCATTCAATTCTTCATATTATTCTCAAATCCAATAACCGTTTCCCTTACCCAACGAGCAGTTATTCAAAAGAACTAACTAACGCACGGGACGAACAAATTGCAGTGCTTCAAACAATATTTCTTTCATTCATTCACAGTTCCCTTCCACAGCGTTTGCAATTTGCAATTTGCAACCAAATCCGTCAAGACTGAACAGACGTCAGCATACGATGCATTATGCATCCTCCTCTCCCATATCCAATGATTGATCCAATGAGAAAATTTCTCATCATTACATCATCTCGTGAGGAAACTGTCTTCATTCATAGTCCATAGCTGTCATATCCCAAAGATGAGCTCATTTAATCTTATCTCACCGGCACCGCGCCGTCCGCCATAATATTATCCCTTACCAATTCCCACAATAATCTTCATTCCTCCCAAATTATCTTTCTTCTTTACCTAGATATTTTCTATTTCCGCTATTTATTTCCATCCATCCGTGCCACTCATTAGAATCATCCCAAACCTCATTTTACTTATCATTCCTTCCATCGAAACATACTTGATTTCTCTCCTATTGCATTTTGTAAGCATTGCATTGTAATCCTCTGCTCTCCCAGACTCTCTTTCAGGCCAATTTGATCATTTTTTATTATTCCCTTCTTCGAAAACTTTTAAATGATAAACTTTTCTTTTCCGTCTAATTTTATCATCCCTTCTGTGCAATTTATTCATACTGTTACGTCCGCATCGTTCCAGAATAGCTATCAACCCTTTATTTTGAATTATATCTTTTAGTAATTTCTGCACTCTTTTCCAGACACGTTATTCTATTACTGTGTTATCTGCTGAAACTTCACTCGAATCCTAATAACAAACAAACAACTCTCTTCCCTCACAATCCCACCCATCAACAAATCATTTCTTATTATAAAATTGTCTCACGCAATTACTTGCCTTATTAAAATCCTTGATTTCTATAAACTACCTCAAGAAAAAACCATTCGAGCATCACTATAGATAGAATTCTATAGTAATCAGGCATCTTTTCGCTAATCATCTTCGCAAATTATGAGAGGGACAACGTAGTACCGCAATCAGTGTGTCATCTTCTTTTGTACCTTGTTACAAGGTCCTTGTACCACTTCCTGTCCTGTCACCTTTTATACCATGTGTAGTGCCAGTTCAGAAGAATTTTCCCCTCAAACGTTTACTCGAGTATATATAACGAAGCTTAATAGAATAAATAAAAATAAAATCTACGCGATTCATACAATTGCTCTGCTTCTATTTCCCCGCACATGACCCAAGAAGAAGGTGAGAAGAGGAGTAACAACAACAACAACTAAATCTAATTGTCCAACTCGTTTTTTTGAAATATTTCATCACCAACGCTCAATATATAACAATCTTTAGTATTGTCATCTTCTTGCCCTTTTTCAACTTTTGCTACATTTTATTTACTTATCGTTACACTACGTAGCGTAGGTATGCAAAATCCAATCTCCTTTTGTCCTCCCTTCAATCCTCCGCGTCATTCATCATTATCAACGTTTTCATGTAAACAACTTAATTATATGTAAACGTAATAGAATACAGCTTCCTCTCAACAATAGCACTATTATAGAATAACGGCATACGAAACATTCTTATGACACTTCCCAGCTTTGAGTCAAAGCCTTTGACTGCGGCCATACGGTCTCATCTTGCTTGCTTTCCGTATACTTTCTTAATTTCTACAGATGTGCACCTCATTCTGCCAAAGAAGCTTAAGAAGCTCTAGAAATTATTCAGTAATGCCGTGTGCAGTATAAAAGAAATACAAGAAAGCAATAGAATTGAGGCAATTGCGAGGCAAATTTTATATTCTCAATTTGCATTTTATATTACCACTCTTTTGCATCCTAAATGAAATCTTTGCTCTTCAAAATCCTTCTATTCTATCTGACGTCCGTCCAAAATCAAAGGCTTTTAAAAGCTTACAACGTCCTTGAATGCCATTATTCAGGGGATGCAACTTTCTTGAGGAATTTCAAAACGTTTATATGCTCAATCCTTGTTACGTGAAGATGAGAAAACCGGTCATCAAATAGCAAGTCCATCTACTCCCAGGCTTCAGAGGACAACAAACAGGACATACAATTGGTTTTGCCAATTCTCGATGCCTCATCTTGCCTTGGTTGTCCACAAAAATGCATTTCAGACCCACCATAGACACAGGGAACGACTTGCAATGCCGTAACAAACGTTTGGACTTACTACTCGAGACTTGATTAACTTGACGGATTTTCGTACCCAATGCGTGGTTAGTGGAATTATCTAGGAATTATCCTAATGAAGATGCTGCTGTACAAACTTATGCCTTCTCACCGCTGAATAAACTTTCCCCTTGTTTTTAACCTAATCGTTTAAACTTTTACTCCCGTGGCATGGATCCTCTAATCCTGTGATTTCACAAATGACACCGTCAAAACTACTCTTCCTGATTAATTTGTCTTTGAAATACGATAGAACAATCCCAATTTCCTGTCACCTTCCATTCCCCTGCGTTTGTGGTTTGCTGCTGCAGCATTAGCATTTCATTTTGCACAAGCTTGTTCATTCCTTCCTGCCCAGTTTTCTAGAACTTCCTGGCTGTCGTTGCCTTAGCGGTCGAGCTTAACGACCTCTCTTGGAGCTGCCATCCATATCCAGGAAATTAAGTTTTAAGACAATTAGTCCACCTTGACGGGCAGTTATGGGAGTTTAAGGATTTATTAAAAAAATGTAAACTTAATGGCCATTGGCCATAGTTCAATTTGCTCTTAAGTAACACTACGTACGCAGTTTACTGCCAACTGACGATACGGGGTCCTTCGGAGGAAAGCCGTTGCATAAAAAATAACGCCAGGAGACAACGAGATAAAAAAACTGACGCCTTGATTGATAGCCCTGAGTGGTAAACAGGAGCATTGCTCTTGTAATGATCCTCTGTAGCGATTACAACTTTATAGCTTTATATTCTTCTGATTTAATTATTTCATGTTAACTGGCCCTGTCACGAATAAACTGGATTATATTGTTTCAACTCTCATCCACATTCGCAATAAACTAATTCCTTGAATTCTTTTGCTCAACTCTCAACACACTCAGGACTCAGAGCAAGAAGCTATTTAGGTATATAGTTTCGGCTTCTTTGACGACCGCCTATACGTTTAGTGAAACGATTTCGCAAGGGCAGCATGATAAACTGGTTTGATGGGAAGGCACTTTGTCCGGCTAAATTTCGCTCTACGGCCCGATATCTTGGAGCAGACTTCTAGTTGCAACATGAGCAGGTACCTTGAATACGCCGGGGATTTTTTCAAAAGTAAAAGTATCCGAAATGCTTTGATTAACCGATCCGAATGATGGATTTGGAGAAATTGTGGAGTAAATTTGGAGTCATGTTGGGTAAATTTAAAGTTCGCTCCAAAATTACGCCAAAAGTACGCCAAAATTATTGCTCCAAAACTGCAATCTAAAATTACGCCAAAATTGAGCCAAGTTTACGTCAAAATTACTCCAAATCTACTCCGAAACTAAAATTTATTGCGAGTATGAGTAGACATAGAAATAGATTTTCACTTTTGCTTACACCCAGCGCCAGAAGATTTTGATGTTGCACACCGAGATGCAATGTCAATGCCACATCGTCCCGAATCAGACGGCTTAATTATTGTTGACTTTGTCTCTTTTATACAGCCAAGTCAGAGTTATAATAAGAATGGTGACGGCCCAATTATTGTTGACTTTAAGTATTTACCAAAATTTTTTACATGTTTTTGCTAATAACTCTTGGGGACAAATTTTCTTGGTAATTAGGCTGTCCCAATTCTCCTATTCGCATTTCGCCTCCGCGAGATAAGCGTCCACATAGACTTCTACTCGGTCCAGCTAAAAATATCTGCAGTGTTAAATGTAGCCTGGGACGTAGACGTAATGTTACGCTCCGACCTAGGCAAACGTGCCCAGTCGAAATTCACCTGTCATAAGAAAACATTCTCACCGTTACTGGTAGTGGTAATGAATGAAACTGGAAACCAGCCTGTTTCACCAGCTTTCCTTCTTTACTTACAAAGAGCTTTTTAGCTTGATTGAATTGGAAGCGACTAATTTACATCCACATGAATCCATGACATAGCAAGAAAAAATGTTGCCATTTAGAAAATAGTTTCAAATGACGAACAACTCAATCTTTCGTGCAACCGTAGCACAACTTATCAACCGCCATTTGTGCTGCAATCTATCGGAAAAGAGAAGAACCTTCCTCCAAAAGTATTCCACAAAGCAACTTACTCTCGTACGTTTGAGGTTGGAACGTTTCCACCAACTCCAATGTTAGCTCCTAGATGATGCGCATATCCTTAATTTTTTCGCTTTTGTTCCTTAAGATTTCACTGGGTTCACTAGCACTGGCATAGCTTTTCTTAAACTAAAAAGTGAATTTATGCTGCAATGATGTTGATTAGCTTGAACGCTAATTTACAGTAAACAATAGTATTATAAATAAATAAATACGCAGTTTATTCGCCAGCAGAACCATCAGATATCCATAAGGTTGTACCTGTATATAAGATTTCAATTGCAACTAAGATTGACTGTAAATTTCTATTCATACATAACGTCCTCATACTCCGCATAACATAAGTTAGAAGTAAAAATGTTACCTCATCTAAACACTTGAAGTGGTCATCCGTTTTTATCATACCATCTATGAATTCACATGGCAAGGATAAACCCATCAATTCTTAGAAAGCGTCTAACGAAAATCAGACCTCAACGGATGAAGACAGTAAGGACTATTTTGACGATCACCATCATGTGTTGCATTCGATGAAGTCAAGTTATCTATTATGCTACTAGGCGCCAGGAACCCATAGAATAAGAATAGGCTAAGACTCTTTGTAATTGTCAATTACGGCGGAGGTCAGGGTTATTACACTGACATTGCGAAGATGTAGGCCTGGTTGTATACGTATGTTATTACAACTGAGAACTGATGCAAGGAATCTGCGTAGTTTCTAGTGAAAATCCATTTTGTAACACATCTAGTAATTACATTTCAAACAAGTTTCATGTGCGTTCCACAGACACTATTCCCACTCATCCCCAACATTAAATGCTGTAGTAAATGAGCTTCTTTCCATAGCTCATGCATACATTATCGACTACTTGAGTGTCGTGATGCGCGGATTCCTTATCTTAATACGACCAGTACTGAAATAAAGCCAACGTTTTCATCCATTCGAGGTAAAATTCCTCAACAGTTACTCACTGTAAAAACTACAACAAGGAATGAGTGAAAGCAAACATAATTATACAACTTGCCAAAAAGCGTAGCCAGTAGCACTTACACGAGCGAAAACAAGAAACCTCCTACCATCTTCTCTTGTCATCTTTTGTTTTCCCACAATCCCCCATTCAGCACATACAGTGACTGAGTGATTATGCACAAAGTAATCCGGTTGTGATTTACCAGCTAGGTTGTTAGTTCCAAGGAATTTCTTAGCCTTACGAGTAATGAGTTCCTCACCGCATGCAGCCACACGTAAAGAAGCGGGGAATGAATTTTTTAAAATCATAAACCTTGTACTTCAAATATTTCATGTCCCACAAAATCAAGATCTTCTAGAGTCTTCAAGTCAAGACCCTTGTCTAGAACTCTAACCAGTACCGTTGTTGAATCCACAAAAATACTGTTTGGTGCAGTAATATATACATAAAACATAAACAATACAGAGTAGATGCGTGTCTTATAATTTTATATTCTCTAATAAATGTAGTTTTACAGACTCGATCAAAGTCTCCTTTATGGTACGGCAGTGTGGTGTTTCCCAATAGCAATCGGTTATCCTATACCCATTTGTATCACATTATTTCCTAAACGTTTTGTGCTGCAAATCCTACAACAAAACCAATTCTCGTCATTCCTGTCCTAAGAAGCACGCTTTGCAAGCATTGAGAAAACATTAGCGCAAGTTGACATTTATAACCACGTTACGCAGTTTTCTAAGCTTATATGAACACAAAATATGTGTATCTCATCCCCACCTCCTTCAATACTGCATCTAAATTTTACTAAATAGTTAATTCTTCCCATCTCTCAGCTCCCTTCTTCAAAACACACAAGGATTGATTAACCATCTTTGCATTCTTCAATCCACGAGTTTTTCCTCTTTTCTCCACTTCCAACCCGTCATCGCGTACACAATATATTAATTCTCATTGTCAAGATAAAAACTCTCGGTTGCGAAACAAACATATGTTGTTATAATAGCTACTAGCTACACTAGCGGCTGTTACATTCAATTCATTCAATGCTTTAGTAATTGTTTTCATGTGGTATCAAAAACAAAAACGTACCTCTTTTAAAAAGCTAATTTACATTTGTTTAAGCCCACGTGTACCTGTACTAGGCGATGTATCTCACGCTTCAAGCGGCCCAGCGTGATCACCGCTTGGCTTATATCTCACCAATGCAAATATTTTGGATTTTGGAGAATATTATTATAATTGAATGCATTTATCTATTTTCCATTGCAATAAAACAGATAATGTTGATTCAACCCGTTATGGGCATGGAATTCAGAGCTTTAAATAGATTTTAAGTTAGCTTAACCGGCACAATTTAAAGTCCAACTGGTTTTCTTCGCTCCCTTCCCAGCCTAAAGTAAGTACGACTCCATTCTACATGTGGAAAACGGGCCTTTGCTGCATTCAGCAAACAAATCACACATTGTCCTCTTTCTCCCTCGTATTGCAAAAGCCTTAACATATTCATGGGGTAATTTCATCCACGAAAAAGAATTCTGTCCTTTTGATTATTCGCAATAAAAATAGCGAATAACAATTTCAAATTGATTTTACTACCATTCCGCACTGCGACATCACCCTCCTCAGCCACAAGTCCTGACCATATCCACTATGAAGTACGTAAATTTGGTCCTGTCCATCGTGAAAAATTCAAAGAATAACGAGAATATCAAATTCCCCCTCCTCTTCTACCTGCATCTTCATTCGCCAAACTCCAAACCCACGATCCGTTAGGGCCATAGGTGAAGAAGCTGTTGAAAAGTTAAGGAGGGGAGAGAAACTGGTTGGGTATATATTGGGCTTCCTTTCGAGGATAACAAGAACATTTCCAATGGAATTGTTCTATTATTTTATTGCATTCCTCATTAATATATTGAGTTTCCCAAAATCCATGAATTTCCACGACAACAGTCAATTCCAATAAATAAATCTGATGAGCAGCTGTCAATACTTGGCTCTCGTAAACAATTTGTATTTGCAACAACCTCCATCTCGCACCACTCACTTGCCATCCGTCCTCCGCCGTCCTCCGCCGTCACCAACCTACATAAATCCTTATCCCGATCACATTAAAGATTCCCCTCACGCAGTTTGCGAATCCTCACCTTCGCCTCTGTAATATTCAATAGCCCTTGCATAATTTGCTCGAAAATAGTGTGAAATGTCTCAACTCCTTGCATCATCAATCTTCAAATCATGCCGCATTTTTATATTCCATCACTTCTCTTCCCTCAAATTATTCACGGCGTCGGCTCTCTCCTCGAGCAATGCTATTATAACTCATCCAAATTCGTATTCTGCCCACCTCCGAAATTAGCTACGGTGTCTCATCCTGCGGAAGCCTAAAGGAGGAGTGGGCTGGCGGGTGCCACGAACATTTTCCTAACTTATTTTTCACTAAACTATGCATATCAAAACCCCTCCTACTACTGTGCAAAATTCTTCAAAAAGCCGATAATCACTGCAAATAACAGCCAAATGAGTCCATTAACTCCTCAACTTTCGACAAGGAATTCCATTTCAAACTCGTCCCGCACGAACTTGCAAAATTAGCAACCCAACCCGTTTTTCCGCATGCATTATAAGCGGATGATCACTCTTCCTCCTCCTGTCCTGGCTTCCCTTTATGTTCCTAGCTGAAGGAGCCAAAGATTCTTCAAGACGATGTCAGTGTGTAACCGACTCCCGATTTTCATTTTAAAAAACCCTACAAATTCATTCTTTTCAGGAAACTATCACTTAATAATTAGCATTCCTTTGAAAATAACGTCGTTTTTTGCAACATGCCGCGCCGTGCATTTCGATGTAAAACTTTCTTGAAACATATCCAAAACTCGTTTTTACCCCCTTCAAACCAGGTAAGAAAGATAGTCAAAATGCATGTAGGCAGACAGAATACGGCCCTGGTAGGAGGTAGACGGGGGATGGACGCTGGGAAGCGGGAGGACGAAATCCAATTAGTGGATTGTCCATGTACCGCATAAATTACATTTCTCCAACATTACTCATTCCAATAAAACAAGTTCAATCATGGCGCTACACTCGTGCAATTAACTGCTCCGATTAGCCTATTTAAGGCGCCTACGTTTTCGCATTATAGATATAATAAAAGAGTCAAAGATTTACGACTAAAATTCATCCACCTAATAATTTAGCCCCACGTTCTAGTAACCAGCCACTGCAACAACGTTGGCTTCCATCTCATAATACTCAACCCATCCAAGGCACCCCTTCCCATCTCTGTATATATGCTTCCTTGCTTTATATTATTGTCCTCTAAACGATAATATGCTGCAGAGTTCATTTTCTCCTTTAAAATTGCATTCATTTGCATTCCACCCATGTTTTAAATTGCATAATATTTTCAAACGATACCAAAAACCGCTAACAATGCATAACATTACGAACAAAACCCTATTCTTATTTCTACACAACCAACAGCGCTACAGAGCACAGAGCGCAGGTCCACCTAAAAACCAATTCCAAGAACATGTAAAAGCCATATTCATTCTTCATGCGATACTTTTGGCCAGCAAAAACAGTAGGCAGTCGCCAAAAATTCCAACTTTGTTATTAGCAACAACTCATCGCGTGATTCATTAAAAAACATAAACATACGCCACACGTAAAACATTTTTACTTGTAATAACCAAACCACAAACAAGGACCTCACCACATTTAAGCAAAAACTGGGGATGCAGTATGCAAATACCGTCAGCGCATCATTGATCCTTCTCACCTCCAATAATAAACTAATAACAATAAATCAACTCCCTTTCCTCGGCATTCTCTCCACTTTTTCAATCCTCATTCATCAACAGCTCTTACCCTTTGACACGGCATTGCATCCCACCTCATCAAGAGGACGTGACCCGCCATCGTCTTGCACCTACATCAAGTTCTACAAAGCTTTATGGTATTAATTCACATAATTCAGAATTCTTTTTAGCATCTCCTCAAGTCTCAAGTCAGTAGCTTCATCTGCACTCATTTGCATTTATAAGACAATATCAAGTCACCAACATCTTCTCCTCCAATTCCCACTTCCCACTGCATCATCCTTCAATCGGCAATTAACACTTACAGGTCACCGTGTCATACAATGTCATAATTTCCCCCGGCAACAACTAGCAACTCCATCATTTTTTTCAGCGATTCTCCAATGGCAGCAGCACTTGCAGTGCCGGAGGTGCAGCGCATCAACTGCAATTCCACTTTCATTTCAGCCACTTAAAAAATTTCATTTCACATCTCTGCTCCCTAGCGCCATTACACGGTTCAAGTGTTGTCAGTACAATTAATAACTCGTTTCCGCCTCTTAAATCACCGCATAAAATTGATTCTTTATATTGAGTCGTGCAATTTCCTTCTACTTCTGCCATCAAATCCTCATACCCCCGCCAACCACCCTTCCATCCGTCAATCTATAACCAATTCGTTAATGTCGCATATATGTACTACTTTCTCACAGAATTCACAACAAATTGGAAACAGAAGGCTAATAGTAGCCGCAAAGACCTAATCCCATATTCCTCCACACATCAACTTCTCCCCCGTTACAAGGATTTCTGATTGCCCGCCCTCCCAACAGTTTTTCTTGTCTTTATCTCCTTTAAGATTTGCCAGTATCTTTCTGAATATACAGAGGTTTTATCGCAAAAATAAAAAACCGCAAACACGAACAACACTAGCCATTAGTCCTAGCTACGCGTCCAAAGACAAGAGCAACCAATTAACATCACTTTGTACTTTATTCCCCCAGCAAACATGTTCTTTAGCTGGCATACTAAAGTAAATAATTACTCTCTACATGAATATATTTCAAAACCTCCAAGTAATCAATATCAATCTCCTATTTCCCCACCCGTTCTAATCTAAACAGCTCCGCAATTTTCCACAGTGGTTTTTCACTTTTAAAAGAAGAGAAAAATCTCAAAGTCCAACAATATTCATTTACCCATACATGTGCTATTTATTGGCATCCATTCCCCTTAAATTGGCCTCTTTAAGCCAAAGTTGTAATACTTTGGAGACTCTCTGGCCTGTAAACTGCCAACTACAGTGTATAGGAAACAAACAATAGCAAACATTCTTGCTTTCCTTCCCGACCTCCACTCATCAATCTAGTTGTGATATCAGCCCTACAATTTATAATTTTACATAAAACTTGTCCCTTGCCAACAAGGACAAGGCTCCTGACCAGTTAGGGTTAACAGAGGAATCAGGATCTAGGGATTTCTTGGCATTCTTTCCCTCTTTTTTACTGCAAAGTATACAATATTACAAGGATTCTGTCACTAAATAGCATCCTCAAAAAACTTTCTCAATTTCCACATCCTTAGTGCCATCCCGTTACTCCACTTCTATATATGCTTTCATTTCCGTTTTCAATGATAAATCCGCATACAGGGGATTCTTCTTATTCCAAGTCTCTCATGTTCTTCATTCATTAGTGACAAATCATCATGTACGATTCTCTTTGCTTTCTGTAAACAGCTGTAGCTGATCGAGGAAAGATTGTGTAGAAAAACTGAAATGAGATGATAAATCTTGTCCATCCCACATGAACCAACTCAAAATGAAGATGGCTCTCCGTATTTGAGTTTGAGACAGCTGATGAAATCCGTTGAAATTTTTCACCCAAACTAACTCATTTACCAAAGACAAGATTTTGAAATTTTCGAGGACCATTCCTTAACATGTATCAACGCCTTCCCACCACACACTCACCACACACTCACCACATTACCCACTTACCACTAGGAACAAGGAGGCTTATGAGGAGGGAATCATTATGCCTTTCTGCGGACCATCTTCTCATTGCAAGCCAAGGATGAGGACAGGGTCCGCCGTAGGTAGCCATTCGAGGAGTTCCTTGAATGATTATTTGTCTCCAAAGTTGAAGGGTCGTAGATTTAATTTTTTGGACAATTTATATACGTTTTTCCCACAAGGAACGAGAGGGAATCGTTGTTGGAACTTGGTATGCGCAATTTAAATAGGAAATGTGGCGTTATCACAGCAATATACCCAACCCTCATCTCCTCTTATCTGCTTCACTATACTACTCTTCTACAACCCATTGTCCACCACCGACCACTCCATCTTTGGTTATTACAATAGAACTCGCGTCTGTGTCACCACGCATTCTTCACCTCATCCCCCCACTTCAATAACCATCTCCCAGCCCTCCTCAAATCTTCCCAGTTTCTCAAGACCCATGGCAAACTCAAGCAAACACAGAGGCACACTCTATTTCTACATTCTTCAAATTTACGAATCCCTCATCATCATCATGATTCCTAAATTCCGCATTTCACATTTATCAATTTCCAATATTTTATAAATTTTCTCCACCCATTTCCCCCCCGCTGTCTGTCTCCCAGTTTTGCCCCTCTCCTGCCGGCTGCCTTCACACACAGATCCGACTTTTAATATACATCTTTCTTTTACCTCCTCTACCTGTGTACTACTGTATTTAATCTTGTCCTCCTCATCCTCTCAATCAATAATTATCCTTCTCATTATAATCCTCCTCCCAGAGGTATCACATATAATCCCTTGCCCAGACAACTTGTAGACCACCTCAAAGCGGATGATTTGGCGCATGGATTGATTTCACAAATACCATCAGCCCATCAGATGTCTTCAAACATGCACATGTTATACTTTCCAAATTAAATTATCGCTCAATCAGATCGCCTTGTTTGCAAACAGGATGAAAAAATCTCATTTTCTTCCATCATCCCGATTATTTATGGGCTGGTTTTGTTTGGACAGAGGAGCTCACATGCATGCATTTCTGTCATATGTCAGTGAGCAACTTTAAATATACGTTCTTCCGTGGCTAGGAATTGGAATCAAATTGAAATTTTCCACAGAGTTTCTATGCAATTTTATATCAGCTCGTCTCTTCCTTTCCTCGCCTTGACATGACGGGTATGCATACTTTGAACTGTCTTGTACAAATTTCTATATTGCTGGGCACAGGCATGGAAAAGCGGAGATTATTATCAGCCATCCATCTTTTGATGCAACCAATATTCTCTGCATTGCTCGCTTGCAAGCTAAAACTTTGGTCACGAACAGAAAATCAACTTAAACTGGTGCCACGGCCTGCTGCCATCATCCGCGTGCAAGTTGTTTTAATCAGAGCTTAGTGTCAGCAGTTAGCAGGGCAACGCTCATCATCAGTAAGCCATCAGCAGAATGGCGTATATTCTCCATTTTTTGTAATTCGTTTCCTCTTCTCCTGACCCTACGTATTCCCTGACTGAATCATCAAAGAATAGATGAAAATGCAGATCCAGGTGACATATTATTCCTTATCAGACCTGATGCATCCTCATGCGTATTTCTCAAGATTCTTCAAAATTCTCAAAACAGTCCTTTGAATGGAAAGAATGTCCAACGGTCAACGAAAAATTTTGAATTTCTTCAAGTACCACATCTTTATTACAGCATGGAATATGTGTCATTTGCCCATCTTTCTTTTCCTCTCTGTCATCATTTTTGCTCAATCAAAATATATTAAGATCACACGTGTATTTACCTACCGGAGGATTTGTATGCCCGCTTTCTAGCTTTTCCTATATGTATGCCATGTAAATTAATTACTTCTGAAATTCTTAGGTAAATCCATGGCATTCCAACATTCCTTATGTTTATAATCGGGTAACCGAAAGGTGAAAGCGAACAATGTCATGTAAATAGGTAGCAGATCCTTGCCAACTCTTCTGACCGCCAACGTTAAACGTACCAAATACCAAGAAGAACCGAGTATGCATGCATGCATGCTCTTCTCTTGTTACATCCTATACTGCTTTTTAGCTTACTTCAGCCACCGTTTGTTGAAAGGTGGCTGTAAGAAAGCAAGGCGATGGCCAAAACGAGGGATACATTCGTATGTACTCGAACCCAAGAGAAACAATAACGTATCATCTTTATTGCTAGTCCAAACTGCCAACATGTGGTCCCTTAGCGAAAACGACCAGGTCTGCTGACATCCATCCCTTGAAGATCATCTCCTCAAAAGTCAATAGGAAGATGAGGATACAGAATTTCTACAAAGGGTAGGGATGGATGGGAGAAAGAAAAAAGACAGGGCACTATCATAAAATGACAATATTATATTGCTCCTCAACTATGTGTCGCTGAGTACCCACAGGGTTTTGCAACGATTAAACGATGAAGATTTCTTGGCACACGGTCATTTTGTGTCGGGTTTATAAGGGGAATCTTCCCTCTCAACCGTCACACTTCGCCTTCAGCCTTAGTTAGTTCTTCATCTCTTCTTTCCTCTCTTTTCTGCAGTTTTCATTTTTCACGTTTCCCTATCTTTCCCTCTTTTCAATCAAATCCAAACAAATCATGAAGATTATTTTGGTAAGTTTTCCTCTTCATCTTCCGAGCCCAAACCACCTTCTTCTCATCTCCAAGCTAGCTTTTCTTGAAATTTTCACCCAGAAACAACATTTCCTCTTCAAAATATCAAAGAATTTAAAAATTTCCTTAAGCTCAAACACTAAACAATCTGTTCAAAATTTTGCCAATTTTTTCATATTTTGTTTTTAAATATTGTTTCAGAATTTCCCAAAATTGGAGAAAACTGTATCGTTTCAAATAATTTTCAATTCTTGTAACCTATTTCAGTTTTAAGAGAATCTGATTTTACAAAATTTGAAATATAAAACTACTATTTTTTCCAACAACAGACCCTAAGCGCAACCTCAAATATTTTTGCACAACTTGATCATTTTCAAGTTGAATAGTAGAGCTGACCCCCAAGATTTTTCTATAATTTTGAATTTTTATATAATTCCAGGTGATTGCATCCTTTGGGATGCTAGTTGCTGCCGACTTCCCTGGATACCGTTCAGGAAGCTCTGGATATTCATCTTCATCCGCCACCTTGACGGCTGGTTTGCCATTGGCTGAATTTTCATCTTCGTCAATCAAGCAGATCCCAAGGTCTAGCTACGGATCTCCTAGCTACTCTGCTCCATCTCAATCTTACAGCAGACCATCAGCTCCAGCCAGGTCATATGGAGCCCCAACTTCCAACTACGGAGCCCCAGCTCAGCAACAACAACAGCAATACAGAGCCCCGACCTCCAACTATGGACCCCCAGCCTCCAGCTACGGTGCCCCAGCTCAACAACAACAAAAGCAATACAGAGCCCCGACCTCCAACTACGGAGCTCCACCACAATCAAACTATGGCGCTCCATCCAGGACCCCATCTTCCAGCTACGGTGTCGCTGCCCCAGCACCCCAACCTGAATCAAACTACGGAGCTCCACCACAATCTAGCTACGGAACACCAGCCCAGACACCATCTTCCAGCTACGGAGTCGCTGCCCCAGCTCCCCAACAACCACAATCAAGCTACGGCTCTCCATCCAAGACCCCATCTTCCAGCTACGGAGTCGCTGCCCCAGCTCCTCGTCCACAATATGGACCTGCACCAACCCAAGCTGCTGCCTCGTCCAACTGCGGAGGATACGGAGGTGGTTCATCCAGCGGTGGATACGACAGCGGTTGCGACCAACCCGTCGAACAAAAGGTTCACAAACACGTCTACGTCCACGTTGCTCCGTCTGAGGCCCCAGAACCCAAAGCACCAAAGGCTCCCCGAGCTCCACTCGTACCCGAGAAGCACTACAAGATCCTCTTCATCCGTGCCCCAACCCCACCACCTTACGAGCAACCCGACATCGAGCCCCTCCAACCCGAACCTGAGCAAAAGACCCTTGTCTACGTCTTGCTCAAGAAGCCCGACGCCACTCCAGCCATCCAGCTCACCACCCCAGCTCCAACCAAGCCATCCAAGCCCGAAGTTTACTTCATCCGTTACAAGTCACCAGAAGCTCCTCAAAACGCTTACGGTCCTCCCAACACTCCAACTGGCTCTCCAGTTTACGGACCTCCTGACAGCGAGTACGGTGTTCCTCAGTAAGAACCGCAAAGCATGGATTGGGAGATGCGCTCAAAGCGCATGCCCATAGCACCAGCGACCTTATTGTGAAATTTTAGTCGGATTTTAAATATTCATTGAGCTTAGCAGTCAATGACTACACCATATGCTTTCTCCTCTATTACTCTTCTTCCATCTCTCTCTCGCCTCTCGGGCTTCTTCTTCTTCTCTTATTCTTTGTTCTTCTATCGTTCTTCTCTGTCGGCTTTATCCAACGTTTTAGCGTAATCAAACCTCCTCTCAACCAACTTACACTTCCTTCCCCTCTCTTCGCCATCTTTGTAGCCAGCCATTGTGTTTGCCCTATCAAACAAGTGTGCTCCTCTTATAATATATTTCTTGTTTCTTCTCTTTCACTCTTGATTTTCGTCATTTGTGAGCAACTTTCGTCGTCTGTAAAAGTGCTATAGCCATAAAGATATTACTCAGACGGACGTGTTATATCTAGTCTCCAGAAAAGTTCAAAGCCACAAATCCTCTGTGCTTTCTCTCTTCTCTTTCGGCAGCCCTTAAGCATCTGCGGGATGGTGTGATTGTCGTTCGTGATTCTCCACTTTCTCTTTTCGCGCATCACAAAACTTTCACCCTCTGGAGTGATTCGTCAAGTCCATGGTGATTGCAAAAGTGTCGTCTCTTCTCACTTTGCCCCCTTACCATCCCTCGCTACTTATTGTGCCAAAAACTTTTCTCCTCCTCTCCTCCTTCAACCTGTTACCTTTGTGTTGACCCCTTCTGTTCTCAGAATGAATGAACGTGAGCGTAATCAAATCAAATGTTTTCAACGATGGTATTGAATTACCCGGATTACTCACGGCTTGATTTCCAAATCCAGCCGGACGTCCTCACAAACGCATCGTTCCTATATTCGTACTTTCACTATTCTTTTCTCTACTTTTCACCTCCAAGGGTTTTCCGCATATTTCTTTAAGAAAAACTATGCAACCCCTTTGGCCCTCTCCTTCCTTTCACATCTCCTTTCCCTCTACTTTCTCTCTTCCACCCCTTCTATTCCCTTAATATAATTACAAACTATCAATTCTATTATGCTATAAAATATCTTAAAGACAAGATTACTTTTTTACATTCAAGAATTCTTTTAAATAATCTCTATCTTTTTTACAACTTTTACAAATAAAACTCTACAAACAAATCCTTCCGTCTTCTATCTTTCATATTATAACACATTCTCTCATAATCTCTCTTGACTTGCATTTGCATTCTCGCCTCCCATCTCATCTCCTGCAAACCTAGAGTATATCTCACTCAACCATTGCTGTCTCGTCTGCCCACGGGCATTAAATCATGAGAAAATCATAAAATTCTCATAAAATCCATCAATCAAAATCAAACCAAACCAATCTTTTTATGTATGCCAACAATCCAATCCCAAATTAGTTAACCCACAGAGCTTTAAAATTTATTCTAATTAGATTAATCAGCTCATGTACTTCATAGCCAACTTACTTTCTTTACACACACGACTTCCCCATGACAAGCACATGAGCTATGAGGGAGCAAGCAGTCCATATTAAACAAACTTGCTTCGATTTTTACGACGATATGCAAGAGTGCAAGAGTAATAAAATAGTTTGATGGATTTATACACATTTCTCTCATGCTCAATTTGATGGCAATAACAAAATAACAAGGCAAATACAACAAGCATCTTTGGAATATATACATCATCTCATTTCCTTTGCGAATAATCATCCATTTATTTGCTTTTTGGTCCTCTACAATTCTCCCTTTACTACACCCTATCAAATATCATAGACAAAATTAATCTAGTAGTCACACATATACGCTATGCCTCTTATGCTTTCCTATACCAAGTTATACACAGATATTTAATTTCAAGGTACGTGTAGGTATGAATTTCGCCTAATTGTGAAAAGTACGGCAAACTGTTGCAAAAGGGAGTCACACGACACTTTTACTGCGAAATCACAGCATTTAGCATCTTTTTATCTACTTTTATTATACTTTATTTGGCTCGCGAAATTTGATCATCCTGGCTACAGCAAAAGAACAAAAAGCAAGCTTGTATTCCACTGTCAGCACATGTGACCTCCACAGCGTCCACATCCTCCCATCACAATCCCATTCAAAGGAACGCATGTATTGAAAACGAGCTATATTCTATTCCTACATAGTTACATCTGGATTCATTTAATATTAAAGATGCAGTAGTTCAGCGTGCGCCAGCTAACAGCAAACAAATAGACTAAAACTGGCAATCATCTGAAATAAATTATCTTATTTTACGACCCAAATCCTTGCCACACGTCAACTAGACCATACTTGTTGCATCTTATTATTACACAGTTGATTGCATACCGTACGGCAATTAGGAATCCTAGTTATCTTTTATACTCTATAACTGTTGTGTTAAATTCTTTTAGGATTCTTAAATATCATCAGCCTCCAAGTTTTGTCTTTATCAGTCAGTCAGCGGAGCAACAGTCCGGTCCATCCTTTTGGTTGGCCATATACCCATAGCATGGAATCTGCAAGCTGAATCCTGGATTGCATCAGGTAATTCTATCCATCGCCATTCCTAGCCGTGTCATCAGAGCAGAGTTGCAGAAGGTGATGCAGATTTATTTGATATTCAACTGTCGCCGCCACAGCGTCTTTTACAGCCTCAATCCCACCATCCAATTCTGCATTCTTGTTCCTCACAAGAGAAGCAATTCTCATTTTTTCCAATTTTTATCCATAAATCTTTCCACCGTAATAGCCTCTCCCTACCTGTGAGCTCTACGAACATATGCTTGCCACCACTACTTGGAAGTCTTCATTATGGAAAGAATACATTCTTCTCCTCAACTACAATCATTTTGCGCATCTCATTATCCTTGCTACTCAATGTGGTAAGAATCTGCATTCCACATATGAGCATCCCTGCATCGGGTTTTCTTATCGTTGACTTAATCATTTTACACGCTGTAATTGAGATTTGCCCTCCACCTTTGGCGTTGTCTTAAAATCCAGTACCTCGTACCATTCATCCCACAAAGACTTGACGCTGGCTGTACCAAAAGAAGGCTTCAAATCCAAAAGCAATACGGACAATCAGTCCTCCTCCATATTTAATTTTGTTTGTGTACTCCATTCAAAAATCCCGTCTACTATTTACTCCCAAATCGCATCATATATACTTTGCATAAATTACCTTTATTTTAACCAACAATCATTTAAATCCTTCTAACAGCCACCACTACGTTCTTGAAATACGGTATTACCTATACAATGTATTTAATTTTGCATTGCAGATTCAGAAGTCAGTCCTCCTTCTGTCACTACCTGTGAATAGTGCTGACAAGGTGACAAGGCGATTCTGGAAAGTTTGTTTCTTCAATTGCCAATCCCACATAATCCTACAACCATCTCCCTCATAGCCATATATATTATCCCATCAATAAGATGTCGTTTGGTATGACCGTGGGCGCGATCCCCATAATTGTTTTTTTCCACCTCCCTCCCTCCTTAAGGCGTCAATAAAATTTTTGGCAACTTCATCCTTTTCAGACAATTTTAATCAACTTAATGAGAAATTAGTGGCTAATCAATTGCAACATTCTGTCACACCTCACCATGCATAAGAGTTTCGCTCATACTAAAAACTTGGTTACCTTTGTTTTATGAATTTCTACCACCGACCACTCCATCTCACTGAATGGGCTCTATTTACCCCTGTAGCAAATCATTTCAAGAATCCTCTCATATATTATCCTCATTGCCTCACATCTCCCCGTTTGTGAGTCGTAAACAATATCTGTTGAGTCCCAAGTCAGTTATCATCTGCATGCAACTAACAATCGTTGCCGCTTAAAAGCTTTGAACAATTATATCATTAACAACTATTATCTTTTGTGGATTATGTCATATATGTCACCTCCTCAAACTTTCGCTTTAATCCCATGCACTTTCAAACTCATAGCACACAGAAGAGCACAAAGTTTTTAAAAGGAAACAGGTTGGATAATATCCTGATAGGAATTAGTAAATGTTTAAAAATTCAAGATTAGATTCACGAAAAGTGGTTACACCGAAGAGAGGCCGTAATTCCATTAATTGCAAGAGACAGTAGGATTCATGCATCCATTTTCAGCCCGTCTGTCTGTCTCTTTGTCAAGGAATAAGCAGGCACGTGCTGACACTTTGTGTCTCCATGCTTTCCTTCCCTGTCATCAAGCTTGGAGTAACAGGGGAAATTACTCAGAGTAATTATGGAGGCAGACAGGTGAAAAATCTTTTCAAAATTATCCTCCCTGTCATCCTCTACGTACAAAGTTTTGGAGTAGACGAGGTGACAGGAGGAATACAAGAAGATGCTGCAATTCTACATCTCCATTTCCCCTACTTCTAACAATCAACGTTTGCTACGTTTGCAAATATTCTAAATCATTTTTATATAAAATAAATTGTCACTCCACCCATACGCATTTCACCCCAGTCACAGCCACTTTCCATCAAACTCATCATGATAATAACCCTCACAGTCTCCTGATACGTGCCTTTTACCCTTCTGTCGTTTGCCCTATCCCCGTCTCACCTCTGTCTACATTCCCGTCAGACTCCTTGATAAACATATACTATCTGACTGACCGCAGGGATTGTCATCTCTCTGGGTTTTGTAATTCCAATTTTTTGCAGACAGATAACCAAGAATTTTTTTAAAAAACACTAAGGATTAGCGTGTATTATCCTCTTTATTTTTGCATGAACATGACAGGAATAATTGCACAAACATTCGCAGATTCTTACAGTTTTGCTAAGTTGATTTCTTCTTATTTCGTAAATTGGCTCCGATATGACATCGCAGGGCTCGTTCATTGCAGTTTTGGCTTTCTTAAAAACGATTTCTCTCTAAAATTTCCATTCACAGCACAAGAGTAACAAAGGTCCTGTATAGTAAGTCAACATTGGGATCGTTTATAGGCCATAGAAAATTGTCAACTTGTGGACATCATCATTTGAGTGCAGTCATTAAACGACCTAGGATGAGATTCCCTATAAAGATATCAGGGATCATGTTGGTGATGCTACCCCAAAATTTATGTTGGCGCCCAGACGTCATTCTTCTTCTTGATATTATCAGCTCTTCTTAATATGTACAACAACAGACAGACCTTATGCAAAACAAGGAATCATATTCCATCACATTCCATTCAATTCCACATATACAAACAGTCTCTGTCCTACTTCCAAATTTTAGTATCCATTTTTATTCCAAAAAATAACGCTTAATCTTCCTAATTCGATGCATCATCTCACATTATAGTATCATATCGCCATCCTCATAACCCTCCGTAAAAACCCTTGAAACACATTTACATTCCAAAAACATGGCGAAAATATTCACACTTTTATTTCCCTTACCTTCCTCCTCTCATCCCTCCTTTGTGTATCTTATCGCAAACTATTCTTTCTCGTTCTTATAATAAATATTCGGTGTCAACGTGTGAAAGTGTCCTGCGTAGCTTAAACATTCTCACCTTCCCCATTAAACCATTCTCCTCCCATGTTTTCCTTGTGCTACGAACGGTAGTTATTGCACTAACACGCATTATCTCATTCCTCCCTACCAACTTACCTGTAATTAATCACACCTCTCTGAACGCAATAAAATGTGAACATTGCATAAACTTAAAAGACATTTCATCCTCCCATCTACAAAGAACACAAAGGATTTTATACGAAAGCACTTCCTTTTATAACTAACATTCCCCCAATCAACACAATCCCCGGGAGTGGTTACAAGTTACAACCAGGATGTTAGTAGAGAATACACCGTGTGGCAGACACCATCAGAAACGTTTACAACAGGGTTCGTTTGGTCCGACTCCAGGGCCCTTGCTACGGCGGAGTGGTCAAAAGTCGGAAGGATTTTCACATGGATCCCGTGTCGAATCTCTTGGCCATGCAGCGGATAAAATAGCTGTTCAAAGAATATCCCTTGAGTCACGTTATTCGTACACCACTGGATAACTCCGTCCCAGTCCACTTCGTTCCAATCACAATGAAGAAAGGAAATCCGTTTCAGTTTTGGAAGCCGCATGAACCTCAGGAACAGCTCCAAGTTTAAATGATCATCAAACCCGTCTGCAACTTGATTTATTCCCAGGTGAGAGAATTCAGCCTCTTCACAAACTTGTAGTTTTTCCAGCAGTATAAGAATTTCGTCCTGTTTTTAAAATGCTACGTCAAAACCGGCACAGGCACTCACATGCTGGTGTTTAACAGTACTTTTGCAGAGCATACCCTTTTTATAGATCCCGAGAAGTTAATGTGTGTAAGTGTTGAAGACGGGAGGAAGCGCATGTTGATTTTGGGACTCATATACAGCTGAGTACATATTTTCCTTAGCTTTGTGCACCCAGCAAAAGCATTAAAGTCCCACTGTTGATTAAAGCTTTGACCGCCAATCCAGAAAGTTTCCAACGTCGCTGCGTTGTCCCTAACCGTATCTGTTTATTATATATTTTCCGTCCACACAAACCCTATCATTGTAAAATCCAACTGATGCGCAAATTTTTAAAGATGTCATCTTACTTCGTATTCCTTCCCACATGCCCACCCTGCAATCCCCGATGTGAATTTTTTCCAAACGTCTCTGTGTTAACAGCATCGGCAGCCAATCCGACTTGAATTGCGAGTAAATGAGCAGTTCCCGGATTTGTATAGGATGATGATGCGTATTCGAATCAGAAGCCCAGGGATGAAACTTTAGCAACGTATTCGCAATAGGTCTTCCGTACTTAAACACTTGCACCGTTTCTATATTGTTCTTTAGAATTTGCAGATAGGAAGGGATCGTGAGGGGATTTACTTGTCCTTCCTCTTGAAAAAGTAGCTGTAGAGGAATCATTGGCGGGTTTTGAAGGATAAAGCTAATATTTTTCAATTTTCCAAAATCCACTCCTCCCATCAACATATCCAGAAGAGCAGCCAAGGAATCCGATAGGTTCCACTCATTTATTTCCAGTGTTTCCAGCTTGGCCAAACTAATTTTCTGCTCTCCATTTAACATCAAGATCTGAAGTTGGTGGGGGAGATCTACAATTATTTGATTGAAGCTCAACTCGATGAGGGATGAGGAGCATTGCCGGAGAAGGGGGATCAAGTTGTACGTTACAACGATGTTAAAGAACTTGAGCGTCGTCAACTTTGGCGAAAATGACATATCGATACTGGCTATTGGAACCGTCAAACTGTTTAGGTGCAACTCCCGGGCATTCTTCCCCGCTCTTTCCAGTACATCCACGGAGTTGTTGTTCACCACGAGTTTCAAACCGAATTCCTCTTCGATTACATCCTTCCAATCCAAACATACTTCTCGTGCAAGCTGTCGCTCTGAAGGGGTAAGAAGAGAAAATATTTTCGCTTTGATCTGTACCCCAACAGAGTAGAAGAGAATCAGGATCAGAGGTTGATAAAAGAGACCAGCGTCGTTTTTTACCGTTGTAATTTAAAAACTATTAAATAAATGGCAACTTACGTCCAATTGCAAATCTTCGTATTGCAAGGACGGCATTCCTAATCCTTTCAAAGAACCCAGTTTCCGGGTTCCCACGTTGCTCAACGCAGTTCTGGAGATTGCTTTACCTGTAAGCTCTGCCGAGCAACGTTAAATTTCATGGTGCTACCCACGTCGCCGAATATACTTGTTCATTGTAAAAGCTAAACACCTGTACCGGTTTAATTAACTATAGAATTAATTCCATCTAGACCATTATGTCTACGCTATGAAATACATATATATGTATTTAGAAATGGCGCTCCAGGTAACACCATCTTTTTGCAACGCATAACTGTTGCTATATCATTCGAGTCCATTCAATTTGAGCTTCTGTAAGAGTAGAATATAAACTGATTTTTGTTGTAATTTTTTAAACCGATTAACAAGTTTCAAACTCTATATATGTACTTCCAGCCCTACCACTGCAAAAAACAATAACCTCTAATTCCTATATTTGATACGTGTCAGAATTATGCATACCAAAGTCGTTGATGCTTAAAAGACATATATCAGCAACATTCTTTTGAATATCAAGGAATATTAGGCATAGAGTTTGTCGGCCCTGCAGAATCAAGAGTAGCTTAAGTTAATTTTTAAAAAACACTTATAAATATATAATACCGTATCGAAATTCTTTTCTAGTCTTTTAAAGGGATTCGGCTGCATAGAATTTGCGAGAGGTTGTAGAGCGTAGATATTTTTGCGTATACGTCATGATTTAATTTTCAGCATTTGCACAGCTCAATTAATATTTTATATTAGTAAGAGTAAACAGTTTGTGGGTACAACATTATATTACATCTGACTTCAAACAGTAAATATGCTTTGGCTACAAGATTAGAAAGACTAAAAGTTTATAGGTAAACGTGTGGGAAAGGTAAAGTACTTGTTCAATAATCCAGCCAGCAACAACTTAGAATTTACAAACATTAATAAAAAATTTCAAATCATGCAAAGATACAAAAGAAATTACAAGAAAAAAAGATTCAAAAACTTAATAAATTCAAACAAAGTTTCAATCCTAGCTGGCATCTGGCATGTCCGCAATAAGTTAAGAGTGAAGTTATTTTACACATGTTAAAAGAGAGATTATGTACGCAAGTTATACGAGTACTATTGCTTTTAAGACTGTATATCTGTACCTTAAGGTGTGAATTGTATTGAAAAATACGTTTCTTATATCATCATAATCTTAAACGTTAGGTATATGTATGACTTAAACATGTACATAGGTGGACGGCATATTTGGAACATATTATATGGAATAATGTTCATGGCCGATTTTCGGACTCAATTTTTACAATAAGGCGATATTATTTAGTAGTTTGCATAAATATCATGGCAACCTCAGATTCTTCTGGGCTTGGGCTTTCATCTTTCAACAATTATAGCTATTGAATACCGGTTTGGTTACTTTATATCAAAACATTTAATTTTCATTTCCATTTAACCATTTTACTTTCTTTGGTATCTTATTGCTTTTATCAAAGGTTATAACCAAATCTATACAAGAATTCCTTAAAGCTTCCTATCATCGGTGCCTTCACGAATACAAAAATAATTTTCAAAAACAAGTTTTTACAGTAGTTACTGGAAAACTGGAATTGCGGCTCTTTAAACCCCATCATAGCACTCATACGTGTTTAAAGTAGGATTTAAGAATTAATTCCATGCTTTAGTACTGGTCTCAGAACTGTACACTAACAATTTTAATTAATTTCTAATTAACATTTTCAGCATTTCCGGGATGGATATAGTATTAAAGATAAAAGTTAGGAAAAAATCACATTAAAATCTCCGTTTCTATCTCACCTCTGTCTGTACGTATATAAAGTTATCAGTCACTGAATGCATTCTTTTTCCGTCTAGTTTCTAACCTTGTACACCTTACTTAAACATATATATGTACAAAAAAGTATTTTTCAACGTGTGGCGAGCTTAACAACTAATGGAACAGGACTTGCCATCCTCCTTTCTCCGACAATATGAATATACTAATTGCATGTAATTTCAACGGAACGGGTAATGATAATATCACTTAAATAGGTCTAGCACGAAACTTGTTAAATTTTATAAATTTCTTACATATACACCTAAAACTACCGGCTTTGGACGGTTATGGAGCATTCTTTTTCGATGAATTTATTAAATACTTACAACAATGCGTCAAAAGTTGTTTTCCACTTGAATTCCCCAATTCATTACTATCTATTTCCCGTGTATAAATATCAAGGCCGTATTGACCTTCTTCTGGGAATGTAATTGCAAATACCACTTCGTCATTTCGTACGGATTGAGAAGCATACCTAGAAACAGAATCCCATAAAGTGTTAAAAGCCAACTCAATTAAAGATAAGAAAGTTGCTGAATGAAGATTTAAATAGGATTTTGTAATAAGGGACGTGGTCAACTCCTTCTCATCATCCGAAATGTGAACTTACTTTGCCAGCTTCTTCTCATCTGTTCCATTCTTGTGTAAGGTTGCCATGAAATCCGTCAAAGGTCTCGACATACGGAACTCGATCGTTAGTTCTTTTCCTGCAAATATCAGTGGATCTGGATGCGTTATCGGTACAAGACCAAATAACCTCGTTGCCTTTGCAGGTCCCCATTCTCCCGAAGCGCAGTCAGGTAGCGGCACCATTACCGTTGACAAGTTAGCGCATTCAATTTTAACCTGAAATTTAAAAATAAAATCGGTAACCCACCTCAAATTCAGCCACCAATTATTTCAATTATTAAAATGTGGGTGTTATTTCAGCTCAAATCTGCTAACCTTGCAAACGGATTTAAACTTCATGGGTTCGCCAGTCAAATATTCCCTAGGGGTGACAGCGTTAGCGAAAACATCTAAGAGGAATGCTCCGGAAGATGGCGCGTGAACACGGAATGAGACGACGGGTGGCGTCACACTTTGCATTACGAATCTTTTCAGACTAACACTATCATACACATCTTCTTCCGTGTCATACACTTTGAGGTTGTAATGAAAAATAAGACAAGATCCCATCTGTGGTGGCATTCCGATTCTGACTGTAGCAGCACCTGGAAATCGCAAATGATTTCCATTTATTATCTTCCTAATTATACAGACTACCAAATCCTTCTCCATGTTCCATATCCACTTACCCGAAGAGTCTGTCGTCATGACTGCTTTACAATGCGAGATGATTTCTCCTTGGCTGTTAAGAACTCCCTCACTGCTTTGTCCTGGCGGAAAATAGAGTCCGTAGCGGAAGAAGAGGCTCCTTACAAAGGGTAAATCCTCGAATTCCTTAAGGCTCAGAGGTCTCTTTAGTAGCTGCCATTCTGATTGTTGAGGAAAAAATTCAAAAATGAATTCCTTGGGATCAGTTAAAAAGTAATGGTCATCATATTCGTATCTCAAGGAATCCGATTTCGAGGCCCGTTCTTTGGCATTAACTAAATGACGTGCCCCCCAATTGCATTGAACAAACCTGTTAACCAAGGATTACATCAGCATTAATAACACTTTTTAATTGAGCAATCAAAAAGCACTTCATCCAGCTCCATAAATTCATCATCCTGTCTTACCTCCACGCCCCCGCCACATAAACAGCGTTCCAGGAGTTTCTGAATCTGTTATCAGTGAATCTGACACCTGGTTGATAGCCAGCAGATTTGCTTAGTCCCTTAATAACGACGCAATGCAGACCAGCATATGAGCACAATCGTTTGAAGAGCACATGGTAGCTTTCAGTTCCTTGCTTGATTCCTCGAAGGAGTCCCATCGGCGTATCTGTTCTAACGTCTTCGGAAAAGTCCATGGCATTCAGATTTTTCACAGTTATCCACCGGAAGATGGTTCTTGCCTTCTCTACATCCGACCCACATCTTGAAACCAGTTGCCTTACCAGATCTGTGAACGTTTTCTGATCCTCTTGAGCAACCTACGCAAGGAAGAGCATGAGAAGACAATCAATATTCTGACACGCCATTAATCAAAACCAATCCATCCCCATATTCCTCAATTCTTTTCAACCCTTTAATTACTAGGCTATGCTTCACTTACAGAAATAGCGATTTGGTCGATATCCGCAAATTCCACAGGGTCTCCGTAGATGTCACTTTTCTCGATGGTGGGCGGCATAGGGGGTGGGGCTTGTTGAGGATACGGGAACATTTCAACGTCTCCAGTTCCTTCGACATCATCTCCGCTCCGTTGTATAAATTCTCGTTTCCTCTCGTTAATTAAGTGCAACATTTCCTTGCTTTGCTTCTCCACGAGGGCTGCCGTTGCCGCTCTAGAAATTAGCATCATTTAGTCAGTATTTTCTCAACATTTCCGGTTTGTTTCTATAATTTTACACCAGTCATTTAATGATAGTATAAAAAAAAACAATTATTTTTCAACCTTTCATGCTCAAGTAATTTCCGTGTCGTTTGCTCTTTCCTCTTATCCCTCCTCAGTGTCATATGTCGTTCCAGATCTTCTCGCTCTTTGGATTTTAATTTATGGATAGTTTGAGCATCTTCCTTTGCTCGTAAAATTTCAAACTTGGATGCTAATTTCTCTAGTTCCCGTTCCCATTCTTCTCTAAATTCCGCATGAATCCTAGCCTCTTCCTCGGCTCTAGCTAGGGCGAATCTATTGTAAAGTGCATCTTCTTCCCTCCTGTGCTGCATTTCCAGTTCCGTTTGTTCTTCCTTAGCCTGTAATTAAAATTCCATTTAAATATATTCATCACACCTCCCTCCCACACTTATCTTCTTGATTCAGTCCTCCATCAATCCACCTCATTTCCGCCATATCAACTCACACGCATTTCCCCCTCTCTTTGATAAATTCTACACTTGTACTTTTTTCAATTTAATACTCACCAGGTAATAGTGCATTGGTTTTTCCTTCTTGTATGCTTTTTGGATTTCCGTCGCCCGTAAAGCATGAGCAATGTGGAGGGCAGATGCATCAAATCGTCCGAAATTGTGTTGCGGTGCATTTCTGTTCCCACTCGGAGGGAAGTTGGAATCAAAAGCCGGTGATCTGCTCCCATTCTCCCTCTTCCCTCCCCCTCCTGACCGTATGCTTAATGACTCCAAATCAAAAGTGCCCTTGTTTCCGGAAACACGAATCTGCAACAATTGATTTAATTAATTACTCCTCTCCAAACATTAGTACAAGTCGCTTAGTTTTATGCTTCACTAAACCTAACCCATTTCCATCCGCCTGCGTCACTAACTCTTATAACAAAAGTCTACATATAAACATTCTTTTCTAAACCTCAGAGCGGATGTGATCGACAATTAGCAGGTCACACACAGCTCATTAAACCTCAGCTTAGCATGTGAACAATTTCCCATAAAAGACTCCATCTTTGTAAATCTTGCAAACTTAAAAATCATCTACGCCTGTCCCGCGGCATTAGCCAACAACTTATCACACACACGTTTCCGTCAACCTTCCCTGCCCTCGCCTTTGATTCTTGGAGTTGCTCACGTATATTCATTAATTAGTCAAAGGTTAGCATGGTCGTCTACGCACTTGCTCCTCCACATCAACCTCAATAGAACAATTGTCCGTCCACCAATCTAAATCTAACCTCCCTTCTTACGCATCTTCGCTTCGAAGACATTTAATGTTCTATTAATAACAATATCTAAATCTTCTCATTGTTTTCTCTCCGCTCATTTCATCCCTCTACAATCCGCTCTTCTTTTTACCTGTTCATTGACGTATGACGAGCTTTTGGGAACATTTAGAGCAGATCTAATACCGACAGATGATCCGTCCAAATGCCCAGGTCCCGGTTTCGGTACATGGCTAATACAATAGACTTCTTTGTCCTCCTGATCATGTTGTGAATGATAGTAGGTCCGAAGACTTAGCCGACTTCCACAAACAACGCACTTGAAGCAGCCCGAATGGAAAAACGAAAAGTCCTTCAATGGTCCCACTCTGCCAAATCACATTCAAATCATATTCAATTAATTCCATTTAAAGACAATCCTCAATAAGTTGCGAATTCATCCTCTCTAATCCCGAATTTCCCACTACAACCGTCATAATACATGTATATATACTTTCCACACACTTCTCTTTTCCTCCGTTCCTCCTCCCAGCCCCGTCCCTTTCTCTCCTTTTACTTTAATATCAACAACAATAATTCCCTCTTTTATTTAAATTAGTTAAATAAACTCCGTCACAATACAGTATGTCATGTCCGGTAGAGGGCTGCATCTCGCCCTCGCCTCCCTTCTCACAATAAGAGCTCGTTGAGGAAACAATAAAATCTTGTCAATAATTTAAACAATAGCAATTTTTACCTCACTCTCATCCCTTATCAAAAACTTCACAACCCTGCGAGTCGGTGTCGGTAAGTGCTACCTAGTTAAAAACAGCCTGTCTTTAATTTTACTAGTGTTTCCGTCCTTTTGTTTATTTATGCTGCCACCTGGTTATGATTTCCCGTCATCAACGCCCTCTATCTCCAAGTAAAATTGTGCTTATCTAAATTTCAAAGCCTATTTTTAAATACCTGTATTAAAATACCCGATTTCAAGGTATTCCAAATATGGCACTTTTTTAGAGTGTAGCGAGGCATTTGACACTTGGATTTGCCTTGATTACTTCATGTCTGACAAGCGTGTTTAAGCTATCTGAAATGATTGCCATCCATCTGATACATTTTCACCTGGATCCGCATAATTAATTGCTTCTTGCAGTTCAAGCTTAAAGAATCCGGATCTTTATGATTCAACATGTTTACAATGTCTAGAAAATGTAGGATTTCCCTTCCTCTCTAGTAACGAAACAGGTATGACAGCAGACTCGTTTTATTGAGCTGGCAGGCGGACGGAGTGAAAAGAATTTATCGGGTTTTATAGTTGTTCATTAAATCCTTGAGATTCCTCGCCACGGCCCGTAGACATTTGTCGGCTTGGCGGAATCAAAGCTGCCTAGGAGCTTTATGGCACTAATAATCTTGTAGTGAATTCATTCATCCATGAGTTAGCTTGTCATACATAAAACTTGTTTTTACCGATAACTGTCATCCAAACGCAGATAATATTTACAACACAAGACGAGAAGCGGCCAAGCAGAGCTGTATGAAGGGATAGAGTGCGACAGACTCGTGGAATGCAATAACTTTCTCTCATTTTACACATTCCCAATCATAATAAGGCACTCGACAAGTTTTCTTTTCAATCCAACTATAATCCAATCTTGTCTTCATGCAACTTGCTAATGAAGATGAGAGTTGTTGTTCCCCTTAGCAAACGCTACAGTCTTTAACCTAATCATCCCGCCTCCGAAACTCATTATTTCTCTTGTCAAATTTCAATCTGTTTTCCCTTGGCCACGTTTCAGAGTAAAACTCGTACTGAATTACATCTTTTCCCTCTATCTCCCTTTCTGTCTCTTGTCAAATTTCCCATCCCACCCACACTCAATTCACCCGCTTCGTCTAGCCGTATCAAATGACACCGCCGTCTGGAGTCTCCCGATACCCGGCATTTCTCTCTCGTATTTAGCATGCATCCCACCCGGGTTCAAGTCAGCTGGTGGATGCATTCGCAAACACGGGTGGGATGCGGACGGAAGAGTAAACGGGTATTAGAGGACCGCACCTGTTGAATTCCCTCACGCAAATTTTCCGCACACCCCTCCTTTCTCCCGCAACTACATTAAACATTTTGCAATAAAATCCAGTAAAAATCCATTTTATTCACCTGTCCACAGGATACACAGTGACTCCACACCTGAGACAGGCATTTTCATTTGATGACCGAAACATGTTAGCGAAAACATTCACAATATTTTACACACAAACACTTGCACAACTTGGCATTGAACTTGACACAGGAAAAGCTCCCAGCGGAGCACCAAACCGGCCAACACTTATCAATTACCATTTACAGCTTACAAATTTAATTACACTACTCACAATAATTCAACTCAGCACTTGTATAAAAATAGCCCACTTTGTTGTCACAGGAGTTGATTGCTTCCCTCACTTGAATTTCACAACAGCTCTCCAATCCCAGATTTAAATTTTCTTTCACACTCGTCCAAAGATCAAGATCCGATGTAGTAATTTTCCCCGTTAAAAATCCCCGCAGATTTTCCCACCACACGTTTCACACACAGTATTTCTTATTCGACGACCGGAGAAACAAGTTTAACGGACAGCTGGGAATTATCAGAATCCAGATGATGATGCTCTTGATCCACACAGAGGCTCCTACCACAGAACACAGTAGAATTGAATTGAGTGGATTTTCATTCGGTTCCTATAGAAAAATTGCAATCTTATGCTTGGAATAAGATGGAAAGACTTTTGCGGGCTGCGGTAGTAGTGAGAACGGTACTTTTTTCTGGGACAGACAGGTACGACTCTGATGAGAAGAGAATCCAACAGAGTCTCGGAGAGTGACTCAGTACATGTGTAGAATACACTTGCTGTTTGCCTCGACTAAATTCATCTCGCACACCACACCGAACACATCTCATCCACCTCTCCACGCCAACAACACATTCTACCTGTCTTCCTCTCTTCCTCTCATCTCCCACATTCATCTATACAATATTCACAATCCACCACCACCGCCAACAACCTCCTCCTCCTCCCAACCAACACAAGTTATATTCATCCCCGCCGCAATCATCAACCCTCTCTCTCTCTCTCTCACCTTTATTCCGTCCAAGAGCTAAAGGCTTCTACACAGTTTCTCTTATTAAGCTTACCTGTTCTCATCTCTTCTCGTAACACTAGGTTTTAGCCATTTCCCTCCCCATCCTCTCTCCATCTCTATAATCCTTCTCTTCCTTCTTACCTACATATTTCCGCCCAACTCCATCTCTCCTTTTCTCCCTCATTCCGCAATCCGCAGTTTCTATGGAATCCTCACACTATTTCATCCCTCTCTTTCTCCAACTCTCCCCATCCATAATACTACTTACACCCCGTTCAAATCTCTATCAAATTCCCCTTCACAAGCACATCCACCTCCGCATGCAATCCATCCCTCTCTTCTTCTCCTTCCCACCTTCTTCCAACATTCTTATATAGATCAAGAAAACATCTTTAGCTTTTCCTTCTTTCTCACTTTGTTCAATTCAAAGAATGAATCCAGTCTTTTTGCATACCTCAGTCATTTCTCCCGAAATTCGTATCCTTCCCAGCTTGCAGTATGAGCAAAAGCTCCTTGAACAGTTTCTCCCTTCCGCGATCTTTCCATCCTTTCATTACCGTTCCGCATTCTATCTCTTCCCTGTCTTTCTCTTGTCTGTCCGCCCGAATTCAAACAAAATAATAGAATACATTAGCCCTATAATTCCCTCTATCTTCTTCGAAAATCCCGTCATCCCAGAGCCCTACACGACCAGCGGAATTCAAGGAGGATCCCGCATTCACATCCACAGCCGTCCTCCTCCGTATGCATCACTTTGCAAATCTTCAAACTCTAATCCCTCCAAATCCAAAGCTTGCTTAATAATCTTTTGCATATAATTTATATACCAAAATCCTTTTATCCCCCCGACTCGCCCATTTATTTCACAAAGCTTGGATGGATCACCAAAACCTATATGTACATCTGGCCGCCCTACGCTTACGCTTACCATAGCCCTATCCGAAAGCAAACGCTTCAGCGTTTTCATCCTCTTCTTCGCTGTTATCTGTCCGTTCAAGCCTAGCCAGCTGGCTCCCTCCATCCCTGCCTCCCAATCCTTCTTCCGTCTCTTTTCCTTCACCGTCACATCCTCATTTACCACATTGTTTGTCTCTGTCCCAAAGCCAGTGAGTCTAACAAGGGAAATCAAGTGTAATCATTCATCTAAAATCCCTCGTGTTCATCTCACTACTCAGTAATCTCATATCCATCTGTATATATCTCACCGACTCCGCTCTCCCACTCAGTCAGTCACCATAGTTCTGGGGAGCAAACACTAAAAACTACTTAGCCGGACTCCCATTTCAATCCTTGTTTCCAAGGGTCAGTCAACACTGCAAAATATTCCACCGGTAGCAGACAGACTAGCTAGCAACACGCTCCCCCCTCTTCCATATTATTTACCTCATCACATACATAACCTCAGGTGTGTAATGGAGCAGGTATGTTCATCAACCATAGAACGTATCCACTGTCGCTTCAAGCTCTTACAAAACCCTGTCCCGTCTCCCTCTCCCCTCTTCCATATCTGTCCATATCCGCTCCCTATTCCCACTTTTACCTGTATACGTCCGCGTCCTCCAAATTCACCTTTTGCTATCCTAAAGATGCATTTTCCTACTATAAAGTTTGTAGCTTTACAACCCACTAGTTTTACTTACTACAGCGGGTGGGCTTTTAGCTATTTTGAACCTCAAGAATTTTCATTATCAGCTGAGAACTCCAACCCTGTTTTCAACGCAATTCCTAGCGCAGTGCAAATAAGATTGCGATTTTAATATTTCACCCTTCCGTTGCCCCACAACCTTCAATCTCAAGACTAAAAATCACAATCCGTACCTCAAATTACTCAGAGGTGTAAAAGGCTGCTGTCGCTCCCGCATCTTCTTCCAGCTCAGGTGTTGCCCTCTTCTCTCCTGACGCATCTCTCATCATCACCCACCGCTACAGCCTTTACATCCGCGCGCCCTCCACTGTATATACGTCCAATGCAGCTTCTCCGCTCAACAAATCTTAATTACAGTTATTTATTATATTAATCCCCATGCACCAGCATCCCTGATGAAAGCTTCCAAGGGATTCTACAAGAACATATCCATGGCACTAATTCCAATCAAATGTCACGGTTCAACACTCCTCCCATCGTTAATATCTTCCCAGTCCTTGCTCAAATACAATTAATTAAACCAACTCAACTCCCCTAGCACAGTTGGCCCGAGCAAATTGCTATACTTTGAGCAATTTTCTTACAACCGTATTTCCTTCTTCATCCTTGTATTCAGTAGCTTCCCCATCATTCCCGATACTTCATTAACCCAGGATGCGGCCCATGATTCTTCACCTCTGCCTCCTGTAGCGCCCACATTTTTCACCACAACCTCTCTCTGCGAACCAGTCTTTAGATGAAACCTCTGTCAAAATGATCACGGCATCAATAATTTCCCATGCTCCCATCACCTACCCCTCCTGTCCGCCATGAATATTAAAAGGATTCTAATAGGATGAAGACCTAGACTACTCTTCAGCTCCTTTCTGACTCTACATATCTGGCCTTCTTTAGTCCATGCTTTCACTTACTCGCACTATAGTATTTGTTCAAGATTCTTAGCCAACTCCTGCAATTACTTCTCAGCGCAAATATGTGTTATTTAACTTAATATTTCACGCTCTCTGCTAATCATCTTGAATGTTTTTCCTCTACTCCTTTCTCTAAATACCAAGGATTGGCTAGCGTGAAGAGAAGGGATCATCTCAGGATCAAATACCGTTTCAAATTATCCATCTTACAGTCAATTAGAGAAGTTATTTCCGTACTTCCGTCCTCCCGCCTCTGCAGTATATCATTGTTGTGTTGTGTGGCGGTGAGATTCCCTGTATCTCCACTCGATTAAATACCCGACGTCAAGCCTATATGCTTTAAATTCAATCCATCTATACAGACCAGCTCAATGCAACTCAACATCAGAACGGAACTATAAGCCGTACAAAGGCAATTCAGAAAAGTTTTCAGAAAGAAATTCAGCAAAGTTTTAGCCTCAATTTTAAAACTTATTTAGCTCCCTTTGCACGTTTAGCTCTTTCATGTAGAAATCTCATGGCTGAATTCCCTGGCATATTGATTAATTATCAGTCGTTTCCATGAATTTCATTTACCCTTCAGTTTCACCCCTCTAATCACAATCTAAGGAGAGCAAGTACGAGATCATCTTCCTAGGAATTTTTCTTCCTTCTCCGCAATCCTCATCATTTATGTATTCTCTTTCCCATGAGGATAGACAAAATCCTCTTGCTAAAAGAAGCAAGGATGAGCTTAAAGGCAAGTAAGTACAGAGGCTGGGTGATGGGCAAAATAATTAATTACTCAACGTGGTCACGATATCCCGGCTAAACTACAGCCCTTACCAACCAGGTAGATAACCAGCTCCTTCCTCATTCCGTTGAAGAAATGTGTGTATGTGCAATCCCACCGCAGCCGCAGCGTTTGACGCTGGGTGCTCAGCGGAGCGGGTTCAACTCTCGCTTAAATGCGGGAACCCGTACGCTCAACTAAACCGTAGCCAAAGGTCTTTAGAATGTTGTCTACTACAGTATGCAGTGCAGTCATCCCATTATGCATTGACGGTCGCATATACTTTATAAAGTCTAATGCATAAAAGCTAAACGATCACTTCCCTTGTAAACATTGCTTAAACTCATCTACAATCCAACCCTACAACCAGCATCATATGCACCCAGAAGAAATAAGACAACCCTTCTTTCCAACGTTCAAGGGACCACAAATTCTGCCTGCACTATACCTCCAGTTCCAGTTAGTCATAGTGTTTTACAGACCCTAGGAATGTCCTCAGAACAAACACAGATTACGCACACCGCCACCTGTCTACACATTTTATACATCTCCAAAACCACAGACGCTGGGGACAACCCAGTGGAAAACTCATCTTTCCACGAGTTCAACACAGTCAGTTACACACATGCAATCCTCTTACCACAATTTTGCATACCGGTGCGACGCGTTTATCACCTCCCTGTATTTATCTCATTAATTACCCACAGCATCCCATTCTATCCTACGGACCTTGCAGTGTGAGACACTCGGAGTGGTCAGAGTAGTCTCTTCGAAGCCCTCATCCAAAATTTTCCGACGGCTCTTCAAGCAGCTCCACCCAACATGTAGAGAAAGTCCTCGTCCTCAGCCTCCATTACCCGCTGGCTCTAACCTTCAAGCCGTTAACGTTCTTGTATTTACATACGGGCAAAAACTCAAGAAAGCTTTGAAACATGATGGAATGCATCCATCATTCTCTCTCATTCCCCTCAAGTATTTATTAAACTTTACGCCAGCACCATATCACGTACTGAAAAGGGAAACCCTAGGAGAAAAAATCCCTAGGAACTTATTCAACCCTTTACCTAGATAATATTACGGCTGTTTAATTTTTCCTTATATGAGTGCATGATACCTTTGAACATTTCCGGTACTTTGGTATCCATACCGTAATATCTAGCACCTGGTTTGATCCTAAACTCTCTTTGCATACGCTAAGATCTGTAGCCAATATTTTCGAGACTGCCTTGAATGGAAAATAATGACCTTATTTCTACCACCAATCCTCGTTCGTGCGGAAATTATGCCCAGGATGAGGGTAATATTCGAATTTAAAATATCTTGAGGTATTCCAAATCTGATGCACTCCAGATGGAATGCGGACGAATATGAATATACGAGATGAAGAAGCATGTAAGGATTATGGTATGGATTCGCACGTGTCCTTAGCATAATCATACTAAGAGCAGTCAATCTTTTCAGCTCTCAAGCCCACCCGCTTCAAGCAAGACACAAGAGGAAGACAGGCTGAAAGAGAAGGAGGGGTCCTATTTCATCTAGTGTGCATGGATTGTGGGAAGTGTGCCAAATTTTTTGCTTCTTATCCTATCATTAAACATATAAACTTGAGCTCTTTTTCCTATTCAAAAATCTCTGTTAACAACCAACATTACTCACCTTTAATCATGTGTAGCAATATTAGTTCAACTTTCAAGTTCCCTCCCGCCGCTCGCTCAATCATTTCTTCCCACAATTAATTTTTAAAAATCCGCAAATCTTTCAGCCACTCAACCCCACTTCCATCCTTTAGTAAAATTTGTTTCTCAAGTTTTTTGAGCAACCCTAAAATTTTAAATGGATTTTTCCAGCCAAACTCGTCCAACTTCCTTTAACTTTAATACACACCTGAGCAATTAGTTTTTATTTTACCTTCAAGGAAAGTCATTTCTAAGAGATTTTTACCTTAGAACATATAAACAGGAACCTGAGCATCACATCCACAGGTAGCAAGAAGCCTCAGAGTCTCAAAAGTATTTAGTGCGCCCTGCCCTTCAATTTCCTCTTGTGTCGTTCTTCATCTCCTTTTCTCTCAACCTACCGTATGCACTATCCTAATGTTGTTATTCCTCCCATTTTAATAATTGCTTACCTTTATCTCGTTCTGATTCCAAGAGAAATCAATCCATCCTTAACCTTGTAGCTCCACTTGAATGGTTCAGCCAGTCAATTCAGTAGCTCAAAAGTTTAGCAAAGAAAGACTTCTCAGCTTTGACACTCTCTGTGCCCATCAATGATGCATCTGCCGCTTCATTTCCATGCACTTTCCAACCTTCAACCTTCACAGCTCCTAAGAGTAACTGCTCACATATTAATTCCATTTGTCCGCTATATACAGACGGATAGTGTAAGTTGTGCTTATGCGTAACCAATAATTTTCTTATTATTCAAGCTACAAGTTGCATTTCCTCCCATTCCCTCCAATCAGAGCAATCTTTGCAACCACAAAATCAAAGAGAGATTAGCGCAAGTTTCGCGAAGACATCTTATAGCTTTTCTTTCCTACAGCAAATCTTTTTTCTTCTATTTACCCACGTACATGTAACATATTTGCCTCACCGCTCATTGAGATCGCGAATCCGTGGCACAAAAATTGATAATTTCCTTCAAAATAATCCCCTGCTCTTGTATGTATTTACCCTCTATTTCATTCATGACAAGGTTCGGTGTAAATAATTGCTCCTTGTAGTGCGTAACTTGCTCAATCCCCATTCTCGGCTTCATCCACGGAGAAAATCTCTTTTATTCTTCTTCTTCTTTTCTGTTTATATTGTCTTGTATTTTTATTATTCTTTCTTTTCCTTCCTCTTATTCCCCTCCAAAACTTCACTACACATTTTCTCCTCCTATTCTCTGAACTCCTGTCTCTCTCACTCCCTATTTTCAACTATGCGAGAGCGAGCCCAATTATTTATTTTTGCTTAAAAGCCAGAGTAAGTGTAGTATCCGTAGTTGTAGTACATGCAATATTTGTTTCCATCTCTCACCGTAAAATGCATAAACCGGTTAATTAATCTACCCCTTCCCCGCCGCCGCATTCCTCGTAGTCCGCTAAAGATTTACAACAAAAGATAACCATAGAGACACGTAGGAGAAAGGAGAGGAGAAACCTTGTGATACATTTTAATTACACAGTATGCACACACAATCTATCAACCACGATACGTCTTCCTAGAAGAATCTTCCTTCTTTTCCTTCCGTCCAAAAAACAGATGCTAACCTACAGCGGAAACCAGACAGCTCCCTCTACAATTATTATCGTCTTGATCAATCATCCTAAAGCGACCCTCTGGCCGGAGGCGTACCACGCTTTTGAATCCCAATCTTCTCAATTCCAATAAGCTTCTTCTTTCGCCTCTTATGGAATCCATTTTTTAAATTATTAATCAGTTTCTATTAAAAATTTGGGACGTTTTTTTAAAACTATCCTCTTATTTTTAAACTCCTGTAGCAATGCATTTACTTTAAAACTTACAGGTTCCAATCTCTGCTCAATGCATAAGTTCATGCCTGCTTGGCGAAAACTATCTCATTCTATTTTATACCCACTTAAATTCTTTTCATCCAATCATTTATAGTGCACCTATCTATCAAATTCCGTTACCTTCCAATTCCTTAATAAATTCACCTCCAAGGAGTATTCCGTCAAGATACTTCGCATAGAATCCTTTAAATTCAGAGAATGCATCAACTCCTCCTATCTGGCGCTGCAACCCTCGCAATTTCAATCCTCTCTTATATAGATTCTTTTCAAAATTGCTTCCAGCTGCCGCCAACAACGAGATTAAAAGCTCTTAATAATAGTGCAATTTAGTCTTGCATACCTTCAATTAAACGGCACACATCACGATAATGTAATTCCCTTCCACTCAGCTTAACTAGACAGGATCAAGTTTTCCACAGAGCATTGCATTGCAAACCTCGTCTTGTTTCTACATGAATCTGTTTCACACCTGCATAGAAGAAACAATGCTTTCTAAATGATGGAGGGCAGTCCTTGAATGATCAAGATAAAATATTGCTTCCAGTGCTTGCTTTCTAATTGTAGTATCTAATTGTACAAACTGTATCACTTCAATTTCAACTACGATCAAGACGATCAGATCGACAAAAGACGAATCCAGAAATCAGCATAAACGTTGCCTCAACCTTGGACTAACTAAATCATTTTTTCTATCCTCATACAACACGCATCTCTTTTGTAACACTTCAGCTTTCTCCCTAGGATTTAAATAGCCGATCCCTCGGATTCCTTCCCCGTTTACCTCCAGGCTTCTTTATCCCTCCAAGTCCCATATCATTCTCATCTATAATCTTTTGATTTTTGATATCATCGCCTCTCCAGTTGAAATTGCTAATTTTGGAATGGATTGCCAGTCCCCCTTAGGGTTGATGACTGCTGACGCTGACTGACTGAGTGGAAGCGTCAGGTTGAATTGTTCTTTGACAATGCAGTGCAGGTAGTGTCCGTTCAATCTATCTTGGGTTCTGTGATTGTTTGCTGCTCCCATGCAAAGTTGCATTCGCCAGACACGAACAACAAGTAATGAATGTAGCGTTTAGCCTTCTTTTGAGTCGTTGCTTTCACTCCTTGTTTTCGCGTATAGATAGAAAGCTTTTGGTTATTATATGGCGGATTCCTTGAGCGTTTCTCCATTCATAGTATACTTCCACATTCCACTTGATTTCTTCGAGTAGTATAAACCAATGGCCTTTCTTCCTACATGGCTTTCATACTTTCATACCTGGCCACAATCTTCTTGTCTTCCTACTATCCTACCTGCCCTGGCCCTCCCTCACTACTCATGGACTACCAACTCCTACATACTTCATCCCATCTCTACATATTGTACGTAGGAAGGAAAGCGTTATCAAGGAAAGAATCCAAGTCATCAAGTCCCAGAGGCGCTCGTGTCAATTCATAGCATCCTTTCACGTCTATCCCAGCTTGGAAGCCCACCTCATCCCTACCTACATGGAGATGTTAAATTTGCATACAAAATGAGCAACATTCCTGATGATGTCAACAGATAATACTCTTTATTTTTGTATTCACGCACATATTCACCTATTCCGCCCCGTCGTCGTATGCAGCCCCTATCTATCATCTGCACCAAATTCCCCCTCCCCTCTCTCTCTCTGTCATCATATTCTCATTCAACCCCTAATAACCCAGCCTTTGAACTCGGAATCCATATACTATGCGCTTATTTTATAATTATCCTTTAAAAACCCACATGGAATTCAAATCCTGGTAAACCAAGCAAAGTCAAGCATGAAACTATAGCCATTATCATATACTATTCCTCTAACAATTCCCTTCAAACCTTTGCGTTAGCTCCTTGTCAAAAACTTTTGCTCTTTCGGAAGACGCGCGCGGCGCCTTAAGCGACCTTAATGAATCATAATTTTCAACCCAATCTATTCACCTTCCCTCTTATTTATCCCGCGGCCCACATCCGACGCGTGACTTCAAACTGTAATCTATTTCCTTTTTTACACATTTAAATTCCCAACTTAGCAAAACCTAACTCAAAGTTTAGCACACAGCCTGCCTACACGTTCTTCCGAGAACAACGTTTACGTCAGACGGCCGCTTTACCCTACACATGTACGTAAACACCATGTTTGCGAAAACTTTACAAACCATCATTCCCCACTTCCCCACCTTCCACTTCCACAAATCCCATAAAGCAAGGCAAGGGCAACTTACATGTAAACTAAACGTCATCCGTCAGCATCACAAAGAGCACAGCTAAGATTTTTCACAGTTTAACTAACAGTTTACATCTTCACAATCACACAGCCCACGAGAACTGGATTTTATATGTATATTTGCGAATTATGCTAATCGAGTAGCCTACCACTAGCCAGATCCGTAGATTTACCTCAACCAGACTCAGGCGCGTAGTAGTAAAAGTGGAGGTGGACAATCTGCCTTTCCCATGTAAACAATTGCAGCTTTGCAGCGAGCCTTTCTCCCATCCAAGGATATTTCTCCAAACCCCACCACCTAACCTGCCCAAGAAAGAGCTGGAATAATCAGCTATGATGTCATTTCACGCCTCGTCCTTAACAAACGGCCTTTAACTAAATTTTTGCAAACTTTTACATTTTCCCATATACTTCTTTTACGCTATTTCCTTCTTGGTTCCTCTCCGTCCTCATTTTTCCTATTGCTTACCGAACCATAATAATCAACAAAAAGCAACCATTCCACAAGCACACCACGAGTTACCCGCCCACCACAAAAATTATTGCTACTATCTACTTATGCGTCTTTGGCCAACCAACCAACTAACCCACCTTTGTCAATCCGTATGCAACATATTTTCTAACAAAATTAAATCCATCAACACATATTTAGCAGCAGAGTAATTAAGCGTGGGTGCTGACGCTCTCAGACTACTACAACAAAGTGTAGCTACGTAACATGGATTTTTACAAAAAGTCTATTTCCTCAACTTCCGCAACCCGCCACGCCAGGGAGCAATGCTCTCACCCGGGTTTTTCTAAAAGACATTTCAGGCTTGAACTTGGGATTCCAGGGAGTGCCGTCTACCGTTGAAGAATTATGACCTACATAAACTGTTTCTTGAACAAGAATCTTCAGGGCTGTATTTCACAATTAGCATAGGGAATCCAGGTCTGGCATTGCCAAAATTTCATTTAATTGTCACTCTATATCATTCTCGCAAACAACATCTTCTTTATTTCCAGCCTTTAATTAGCTTTTCCGATTTTAAAATGTTTTCGCCTACCTTTCCCCACACAAAATAGATAGCAGATGCGTGACAGAATCTACCTATAGTCCTAAACATAGGGTTTCGTCATAGTGGAAGGAAATTACCCTGATTCAAAAGTGGCAGCCTTTTAAATACTTAAACCCATTTAATGTTGATCTTAATGATGTTTTTACGAGCTGATTATTTATTATTCCATGTACGCAGCCCAAATTACCTTGAACTAAATACGTTTTGAGCTGTAATACTTTCCGAGATTGTTGGTAAGTGTGTGACATAATTTCCGGGAAATCCAGTCATACTGCATAGATATCAGGTAGCTCTGGGATTGCACACCTGTAGTGCAATATCCGGTGCATAGAATGTGTATTGAATCCATGCATCCCGTCCCACCTCTCTCAATCCTCCAGCTTCCAATCTGTCCAAATCTTTGAATAACCTCTTTACAATCGTATCATCACTCTCATCTGATGGCATCCGTCAGAAACGACAGTCGTTCCTACATGCAACATGCAGGATGCCAACCGGCACAAATCCATCTACAAGCCATCAGGAAGGGAAATGAGGACTCTCGCCGACATAGGTAAATACGCGTTTCCAAACTGCAATATTGCAATTGCAAAATCTCCATGTGCTTCCCCTTCGAGGAAGATAAAATGAAAGGAGAAGCTGTCCAACCGAATGCCGACTGTGTCGTGT
The DNA here is from genome assembly GCA_906901655.1 of Sminthurides aquaticus. NCBI lineage: Eukaryota > Metazoa > Arthropoda > Collembola > Symphypleona > Sminthurididae > Sminthurides > Sminthurides aquaticus. The sequence continues at coordinate 4,919,329 of CAJQTT010000002.1, read as the reverse complement.
CATCAGCGGCAGGGTAAAGAACTGTTTGGAAACTGGGTTCTATTTTTACTATTGAGATAAGTGTTGGATGGAATGCGAAAATTACCCGTCTTTTCTCCTCATCCGTCTCTCCGCGCTATTCTTGTTGCAAAAAGAGACGACGAAGAAGATTGATGAGGAATAGAGCCACTAAACTAAAGCCACTGCCCTCATGATATTTTCTCCATCTCCTTGTATTTCTTTCTTAAACTCCTCACTTTTTATTTCCTTTTGTCTCTCCCTCCGTCTTTCTCAAGCTCTTTTCATTCTCCCCGTGCGCAATTCCTGCTCCCACCCGGGAATTGCCCGGGGCTTTCTCAAACGGCAACATATCTAATTTCGCAACTCTCAAATCCGTATCTTCCTACAACCTTACCAGCCATCTCACCTTCCTCTTATCCCACTCAATTCATTTCATTCACTAGAAGAATTAGCTGGTTTACGGACACATATGAGGACGACAATGGAAGAAGAGAAAATGGTAAACATGTTAAACGTTTTCCATCAATTCCATCACAGAAAGCGTCTCGTCTCAAATGACGTCCACCCTGGCGACAGCATCATAGATAAAAGATTCTTTCTTCTTTCCCATCCTCAGAATCCTATTCAATCAGAGCCCCTCCACCCCATCCATACATTTTATATTTCCTGTGTCACACATATAATTTCACTTCCAAAACCTTCCCCTAAGAACCTTGCTAAATTGTGCCATATATATATACAGGAGCGCCAGCGCAGCGCAACACTGCGCCATGTGACAAGAGTAACTTTGCGCGTAGAAAGTTTTCAAACAAATCCTCCCTGGCCCATCAACAGTTATCCCATCTTCATTTCAATTTCCATACAAACAAAACCTAGACCTCTTTTACCGACTCGCTCACTCTTTTTCAACACATATCCTTCAATCCAAAATCCATTCAGGCTCTCCTTTATGTCCTCCACCCCACCCTTTCCAAACACTAGATAATCAAGCCCAGTACACACAATCCCTACAATTAATTAGTTTACTTTACATTCAACGTATTGCTCTGATTAGTTTGCTAATGGGCACAGGAAAATACTTTTCCTCGTACACAAATCCTAGCCGCTATTATCTCCAATCCTCCCAACATTTGGCATTTTGGCATTAACATTCACCATTAGGACCATCATCCGGTATTTCCCTCTCATTCAGCCCCACACACTTAGCACAGCACCCCGCCAAACGCAAAACAGCGTCAAGCCTTACCTTGAATTCCCAAATTCAATGCCCGTTCCCATTACCAATTATCCCAATTTACCTGTAAACCACAAAATCCTTTTCCAACACTTTCCCCTCCCGCCCGCCATAAATAATCATTTTATTCTATACACTTCTCAGTGATTTCACTAGAATCGCTCTTCCTCGCCTAAATAAATCCTACACTATCCTTGTTCTAGTTTTTTTTAAAGATTCCTTAAATTAAATCGCACGCTTAGGAAGGGAGTTGATTCTTGGCATCCCTCCCTTCCAAGCCTTGCAAATCCAAACCTCCGCAATCTATAACCACTCCCACATGTATCTTTCACTAATTGCTCCCTCACCTTTTATTTCTCTCTCTCTCTTGCTCTTGCTAATCCCTATCTTTTCCGAGCGAGGAAGACGATGAAGCATTAATGTGATTCCAATACCGCCCACGCCTTCAACCTCTTCTTTTGGAAGTGATTCTAAAACGGGGGATCTGGCCAACCTTGACCGTTCGCTGTCTCGATCTCTCTCCTTCTTGTTTAAATTATTCCATCAACCCTCAATCCACAGTCCGAATCAATAATACACGACCCAGTCTGGATTGAACATTTATTTTCTATTTCAAATACAACTTGAACCCACAACCGTACAATTACGTTAACTCCCTCTATCCTAATTCTTGGCATTCGGCTCTTCCTTTTGCATCTTGTTCTTGTAGCCGCAAGCTCTTTGAGCAGATTACAACTACCTTCTCCGCCCCTCCCTCCTCTAAACATTCCCTTCACGACGGCTTCAAGCAAACGGTGGACATGACTTACACCTAACTCAACACTGATTATAACCAATCCATCCTGTATTTCAATCCCTCCCCTCCTTTCCCATAAACTCCTTGAGTAAACAGGTGCGAGCTTCTTGTAGAATATTTCAAATATTTAGGCAAATGAAAAAGAAAGTCGCAAACAATAATCCCCATTTCCGCCGACCGGTTCTTCCAACCCACAACATTCCAACACGGCACAAAACATCCATGCACCACTGCCACCATCATCTCATTTAATGCGGACGACATCAAGACCTACTATAACACTCCGCCATCCCAGTCCACTACAATACATGTCCCGTTTGCAAATTCTCAATCTCTTCAATCCACCACCGAACCCTTTCACGTCCCCCCCCCTCTTTGACATTCATCTCTACAAATCCAAGATGACAGCTTTTTACCAAGATAACACAGACTTGATGGACGCAAATCTTTGAATCCCCCATCCACATCAATCCCCTTGTACGTCCTCAACTCATCCGTCTACTTATAACGTTGGCGTAATTTACTTTAATATTTTACCATCTTTTTGTAATATTGGCACATGTTTTTATTTATTTCCCATTCTTGATTTGTAGGAGCGACTCCCAAAAGTTTTTATCATGTCAAATAACGGGGGCGGATATTGTAGAAACAGCAGGTAGAGCTAGTTTACAGGATGTGGGTTTGTTTTACATATATTCGAAGGATAGCCGGCTAACCTTTTCTCGGCGTCATAACTCAATTGATTGCTCATTTTAAAATAAGGGATCTGATAAAAATATTCCCCTAATCTTACGAGAACGCTTTTTCAAATCTCAGCCTCATCTCATCATCAAGTTATCTCCTCCCTTTCATTAATAACGTGTCCACAATTACAAATCCAAGACAAAACTGTAGACACATAATCAGCTATCAGAAACGTTGCAAATAGTTTCCATGTTTCCTAATCATAAGGACCAACAAGAGTGGAGCTAGAGATAAACGAAACTAACGTTAAAAGCCATATTTGTGAATCATTTTAAAACGTGTAGGTGACTTTATGGTCGTGTAGTCGCTCTCACGAATGCACATGCTTACGTCCTAAAACTAACAGCAATCACTAGGGATACATGCAAAGCTTTTGCGTATGACAAAATTTTCACTCCTCAATTCACAACAGCAATAATATTATCATCAATCCCATTCTCATTTCTAGTTTTGGCATTTACAAAACATTTGCAACAAAATCAAAACACTCCAACGCTTGCTACGCAAAAGTTACGAAATCAAACCCCATTTTAAAAACGCATCTATACGGTCAGAGAAGATTGTGTAAAAATTATAAAAGTCTATGCATGAAATGATTATTCCTTAAACACTTTTTCTTTCCTGCTACCATCGACATGTAAATCGTCTCCTCCTACACCTGGATAGGAGCAGGAGGCATAGGGAGATCAGCCCATAATTTGCCAAATTTTCCCTCTCCATAACAAACCTCTCCCGTTACACACAACAATATACAGCAAAATAATCTAAATGTTCGTCATCACAATTATTCCTCGTCCCTTCTTTCCCATTCTGTCTCTGTACCATCATCATCCTTTTACAAAACTTTGTTCTCTCCAAACGAAACAACCCACACAAATCCACGAATTCTTCCTCCCCCGCCACTAATCCTCCAATCTCAGACCCAGTCAGCTCCTGCCTAGCATCCCATTAACTCTTTGCCGCATCCAAAATCCGCCATGTCCTTTAGCCAGTATTCATGAACGTTTCCATTATATTTAACCTTCTTCACTGTCCCACGGAAAGAGGACGACAAAGGTGTGCTTCCCAATTAAACTCATTTGAATCTGTGGACCACATATTCATTATTCTCTTTTCTCATTCCAACATTTGATTATACAATTCATTTAACCCACACTCTTCCCATCTCCTCTTCCATCAATCCCGCCCCACCTTTTCATCCAAATCACCAACTCCAACGGTAGGGGCGCGTATTATTACTCCATCTTTAGCATTCTAATCCACGTATGACTATACTTTTTTAAGAACTTATATGCTCTAAGCCCCCTTTCATAAAGTAACAAGTACATTTTCGCACTCCATACTTCCAACCACCTTATCCACATCATTTCATCTCCCACCCAAGCATTTTCTTGTTACGATTACAGCCACCGTTTTTAATTCAACTTTAATCTCGTATTTAAATTGCTGCGCCTTCATTACATTCACTTCTACAATTCTATATACCATGTTCTCTCCCTCTTCTATTAGATAAACTTAGCTATATCCCTTTCCTCAGCTTCCTAAATCTTGATTGCTACGTTCCGAACCATCATCGTTGTACTACAGTCCGCTTCTCATCCCTTCAAGTCTAACAAGGCTTTTAACTGCGAACGGAATAAATCATTCCCACGGACGTCTCCTCATTACACATATTAAGTCCAGACTTTTCCCCAACCTTATCATGCATCCTTCTCCCCGCTCGCCTAACTTTCTTCCGATTGACACATTCTTAAGACCTGTGAATCAATTAGATTCGCTCTTTTCTATCTATCCACTCTACCACTACCACCCCTTCTCAGACTGTCTCCTTTGATGACTGGGCCCGTTCCTACCCTTGTTCAAACTAACTTGGCGTACACGGATCTTCAGTACTTGAAGCAATCAACTCCTTGTTAAAGTACAATTCTCTTTCCTGAGTTGGCAATACTTGTAGCAGCTGAATAAGATGAGCTGCGACGCGACTACGATCCTAAGTTTCTCAGAATTTGCATCCATCCATCCTTCAATATATATTATTCATGTCACCATTAGTATTATGAACGCAACCTAATAAATCATCCTCGTGTCAACCCTTCCGTAAAATTCAAACCTCGTTCCAATCCTACCTCGTTTCTACTCTTCCTGTTCCCATCCGCTTCCTTCTGCTTATTAATTGCTCCGTTTCTTTTGTACCGAAATCTTTGAACCGATCGATCCTGGACTTGCCCTCTGATTTTGTCCAAGTGCACTGCCCTCCTCTGCCGAGATCTGTATTGGGTATTAGCGGAATCTGCCATCATCACATTTATTGTCCTGTTTATACACTTCATCGCATTGGGCTGCATCTAGACACCAGTTTATTTATGCTTCAGCTCAAGTTACCTTGAATCCTCTACGGGCTCATTACAGATCCTTTCGTAGGACAAATTCACTCACCCGATCATCTCATCTTCGAAGCCTGTAGTAAGATGTATTTGCAATCTCTGCCCACGCGCTTCCTGCCACGCATCTTTTCCTCGCTTGCGTGTCTTAAAACCCCATAAATGTTATTACAAAACGCATAAATCAAATCCGCGGAACAAATCATTAACACTTCCCACACCTCACGCGTATGCAAAATGCAAAATCCTGCGCTATATGCATTCATCTTCTTGTTTAGTATGTTTGGCAAAAGATTGCTTGGAGCAAGTCCGGAATGGCTTTAAATACAAAATAACTTTGGATGAAACATTTTAAGGTATGAAGACACTATTTGGAACAAGTAATTAGAGTAACTTAAATCTTGAAGTGTCTCATGGCATTGCAGGTTACCTGGAATTCCAGGTGAACAATTACAATTTCATTAAAAAGCCATTTTTCTGGAACCATAGCTAGAAAAATCACGATGAAGCGTGGGCGAGGCAGGATCAGGAATGAGATTTTAAGCTGACTAAGTGCAAGCAAGACGGAGAGTAAGGGAAAGATTTGTCCTGTTAACCACAATGAACAATGAAAAACATTTTCAGAGGACACACGTTACAGTACAGTCCGCTCCGAGCCACAATGGGAAACGAAACATATTCCTTACCACTGCCACCTAAAAACTTTAACAAGCTTCTTTAACACACGCTCTTTTAACAATTTACATGTTCTGGCTGAGGGAGGCATTATACGTTGTGAACCTTTAGCACTGCGCCTTTATAGTTCAGAGTACTATTAGCGTCTCTCTCTGTCTCGACTTAAGCTTTAACTGACAATTCTATACGAATCTGCCTTGGCAACAATCCATCAGCTTCTGACTCTTTTTAGGCTAAACTAAGCTTTTAAGTTGATAGAACACTTGACTTTCCAACCGATGCTGCTTAAACATTTTCACTACTTTAAATTCTTTGTTATTCCTTGCACGGTGTAAAGATTAGCATAAAAGCATCTTGATCCAGAGCTTCACGATTATCTTAAGAATGACACTCCGAAGAATTTTCTAGCTCATTTCATTATATCCATCACCAGAAATTCTGCTCAAATCCACATGTACATGTATGTTACCGTTTTGAACAACTCTGGTGACGGTGTGACCGTCGTCAGGAGCTTTTGGAAATAATATTTGCTCGAGTAAGATTTTGTGAAACGTTAACGTCAGCGCCGCAAAATACCGAGCCCTGTACACAATTAGATTTCAGTCTTACTACGCTAGTAACTCCAATTTTTGGTAATTACTTAGTAGGTTAATGAAACAATCCTAATAATCTAAAGCAGAGTTGCTAGTAGGAAAACTTCGTTAATTACTGTATACCTTGGTTTCAAATCCTATATTATACGAGCATTAACTTTACAATTACAAACCATTGTCATGTAATTGCCTAGCTCTGGCATACCGTTTCTATACATTTTTCAATGAAAAAGCCTGGACAACTAGAATTGAATTCTGAAAATTCTTCGACCGGGATAGTAAACCGTAAAGCCCTGAATAAAGTCTGGCATAACAACGGCATAGCATAAAAATGTCATAGGAATTATGCCCTGAATAATTTTTGCATAGTGAACTGTGTATTGTGGGGCATGTGTGTGCTGGACTCTAAACAGCTAGCGGCATAAAATTTATGCCAAACTTGTGCTATCCAGTTGCTATGCCAGACGTTATTCAGGGCTTAAGACAGCTCTGCTGCAGGAGGTGAAAGATATTACATAAACAGGTAACCGCAAAAATTACTAGACACTGCTGATGCATGATTCAAAATGGATATCGCAAAGGCAGAATTCTAATGTCTCAAAAGGTGCAACGGTTGTTATTCAAGTCAATGTTTAGGAGGCGATAAAGTGATGCTTATACCAAGTAACACATCACGTTATAAATTAATGCAGTAACAAGCTATAATTCGAGAGAATGGAGAACACAATACTCAGTTGGGTGCCAACTTCCGATCTATCTACTTTGTCTATACACATTATATACTTCAGACTCAGCTTTCATTGACTAAGATTCGCACTCATCTGCCTGCTCCTTAGATGAAACCAATGAACTACAAGCCATAATTATCTACTTCCTCACAAATCCAGCCTTACTTTACGGATTTTTGTAGCAATCAATCAATGCGCAGAAGCAAGTTTACTAAACAGTTTTGTTCTTATTATTCCTCGGAATAGCGCCATCGGGCGTAAGCTACTTTCATTCTATCCCAAATGTTTTCCCAAGAATCCATTGCTGGCCTGACATCAAGTAAGGCGAACTTAAAATCGTTATCAACTTCACCTCCATCATAGTAATCGATAACATATCGCACCTCCTTCCCACATCGATCAACAATCCAGTCATGTCTATCAAATGGAAGTTCATATCCAAGCCTAGAGTAACCAACACATTTTTATAATACAATTACGAAATACAGTTGCATACAGTAATTTACTGAGATGCTGGGCAAATCAAATAGGAAACATAAATCTTCCTTACCAGCTACGAACCCTCGCTCTGGGTGAAAAATCTTTAGCTCTTCCGGAAAAGCTTTTGAGCTTAGGACACATGCATTCAGTTGCGTGGAGGGCTTCCCATTTCAGTACTTCCCTCCAAGCTTGCTCATTGTTAACATTGTGAATACTAATGATGGCAGTCATATCTTTGTCCGAAATGTCCTCATCCTTCCATCTCCACCCCTTCCTCAGCATGGCGTTCCAGAACATCTGTAGATATGTTATCGTTTCCTTTAAAAACCAGTTCTAATGTGATCTAAATAAACTAGTGCCGATTCCCGTACCTGTGGAGATGGATATACCCAATACTCTTTTTCGGATCCAGCTTTAGGAATAGTACTGGTCACTCTTTCTGTTGACAACGGAAACGGCTGATCCGGTGCAGGTAGCTGATTTGCTGGGGGCATCTGCAACGAAACGGTAATAATACCATCAGAACAGCACTCATAAATATTCGAAAATCCATGGTACAACTGTAACATCTAAAGCACTTCTACAAGTCAACTTACCATATTTCTCGGGTCTAGATCAGCTGTGTTAGGATCGGGTACCAAGCCTGCTTTGGCCGGACATTCCGAAATCCATTTGCTCTGTGAAAAACAAACACATTCTCTATCTCATTTCTATTTCAAATATATACATACCCAGATTTCTTCAGCACTGCCAGAACTCTATAACTTACATGATCAACAGGGCAACCTCCACTTGTTTTCTCTTGATGATCAACATTTTTGGCTCCACTATTGTTATTCTTATCGCCCATTCCATGATGCGGTACAGGACATTTTGGAGCGGAATCTCCAGCAGGTCCAGAACTTACAAGAGTTTCCGCAGTAACTTTAGCTGTAGTACTTGCATTCCCCATCGTTTTGCAACAGGCTTATAGCCTACAACGTGAGCGTGAAATCCTAGTTAGCAATGGTCTTCCTAAAACTTCAAGCAGATAAGGTGAAACTGTAAAACACCGAATTCAGAAAATTCCAAATAATGAAAAGCGAACAGTTTCATTGATTCCCCCGCTAATATTAGTTTTCATGCAATAGAGCGCAGTTTGCTTGGCACGTATAACCACAATCTATACAGAAAACGTAATTTTCCATTTCTTCTGATAAGTCAATGCAAAGCTGGTTGGTTACGTAACTCACTTATCGAAGAAAAAACATGTGTGCTAACCTGAAAATTTTGACTGAGGCGGAGTTAATAAAATTTTTCGTATTCAATTTAACTATTATAAAAGATGAAGCATAATTTGATTTCTTACCTGAGATGCAATTTAGTAATTATGTTTCGTGTTGAATTACGCTCACTATTGTACTCTCACAGGCTCTTCAAACGTTATGCACTCAATTGAAAATTTTATTCGGTTGTAAAGTGTAAAAATATAACGAGATGCAGGTTCACACTGTAAATCTGAACTGCAATTGCTGAAGCGTTTAAAACTTTAAAATTATTGCTTTGTATGTATATATACTGCATGCATTTCCAGAATCGAATCAAATAATTATGTGTGACTTGTTATATAAAGTTTGGTATAAATCTTCCACTATAAAAAAGTAGAGCAGATGATACTATGTACACACACGTACACTGCGTAAAACTTCGCACCGCACATGTGCCGTGCCTCCTCAAATCTCTCGTGCGAAGTCAAGGAGGTCTACAAGCTCAAACCGACACATCCATGTATACTCTCAGCGTCCGCAAATACTCCATACTACATCCAAAAATATCGTAATTAATTAACTGACTACCCTATTCGGTCTGATTTCTTGAATCTATCATATTGTAAGTATCATCCGAATTCTATCTTACACACAGCGACATCCAAGTAAGTTCTACTCTACGAAACTCACTCCATGGTTGAGAATTTTTAAGTGTGCCTCAACATTGGACCTACTTGTGTTAGCAATGTTTTGCTAGTCCCGTAATATTACTAGTTCAAACAGTAGGACATTAATCATGCATTATAATATTGTTAAGGCACTGATTCTGAAAAAATCCAAGTTCGTTATCCATATTTTTAAAATACTTAGCCTCAAACAGCTCTAATACTTAATTACACTGTCTCACTGAATAGTATTACCGCATTCACTTCTCTGTATTCCAATATCGCAAGATAGTACTTCCATTAAAAACGTACATGTTTAGCAGTACTAGCAGGAGTCTTCTTCTTCGCCACTCTTGCAGCTACTACTTTCTTCGCATGAGTGGATGTCCACTCTTTAGCCCAGCATCGGAAATCCGTCGTGAAATTGTTTTTAGTTTCTGGTGGAGCATCACGGAAAACAAGATCAACATCTATTACCTAGAATAACAAAAGGCAACATATGCGGTACATTACACTGTAAGACGTTCTGCTGACATAACCCAAATAGTATTGCTGTCCTCAACTGATTTATACTGAATATCTGTATGAAGCACTGACTTTGTTGATGCCTTCTGCAATCTTTACTCTAGTAGTGTCGGTAGGTCTTTCTGGTGGAAACATTGCACCTCCACGACTGGGTATGACCGGAGATCCAGTAGCAGAAAATGCAAATACCATTTCACCAGGTTTCGCATAACGCGGCGGCTGTCTTTTCACAGTCGTAGGCAGTTTGTTTTGAAAGGCATGGACTCCGGTGTTTTCAGGAGTCACAAAGTTATTTGGGGTGGACAGCTAAGTCAGGGAAACAAAACATGGAAACAATTAAAAACAATACATACTGCCAACCATTCGCTCTCGCTCTTCTCAAGCAAACAGAAAATGCTTGTGTTTTAAAATGTTTGAAAATATAGTGCCATTTAGGATCGTACCACTTTCATGGTTCGTGGAGGTAAAGGCGGTAGTCCTAATACACTTGATCCTGTTTTAGAGGACCTAGGTGTAGCTGTCTTTTCGCCAAGTTCTATTAGCTTCTGCATAATAGTTTTCAGATCTCCGGCACCCGTCTACATAATTATTTATAGGATTTATAAACATATTAACACTAACTGAGAGCTTCGCAAATTTTTGCATTCAATCGTAGCAAAAAAAACTATTTCCACCTTCATCAGATGACTTACATCTTTGATTACGTCACTCAGTTTCACATTTCGCATGTCCTGCGGTACAGCTAATGTCTTCATATTTGCGTTATGATGCAATTTTGCATGATTCTCCAACATTTCATCGTGTACTCGGCGCAACTCTTTTCTCACTAGGAATCAGAAGAAACTTGTTATTATTGTTGCTCTGATCTGTGCCTACGGATCTACTAAACCAAGTTGTTGTCAAATAAAGCACAATCAAGTTCTTCTACATAGGCGGAGTAGGGAGGGGACTAAGGACACGTAAAATAATTTAACAATGACACTTCTGAGGTTCGCCGTCCTCAAGTTGTGCACAGTCTTACCGTCAAGTTCCAGCTGCCGATGTACGTAAGAATTCGTAATAAATTCAAAAGGCTGATTTACCAACCACTGGTCCGGGTCAGTTATATTATCATCGAAGTCCATCATGCCAGACCTTCAAAGTATTGCCAAAACATGTTAAGTAATAAACACAGCTAGGTACGTACACACCGATATTTTGAAACCATTAAAATCAATCTACTTACTTAGTGGTTGATTGCGACGTGATTAAGGGACTTGATAATGTAAAATACGTAAACTATTGACTATGAATCGAGTATGTACCACTTTTGTTATTATGAATCTTAAGAGCCAACCTTTAAATCGCAAAATGCTGTCCCTAAAAAGGCTTCATGTAACGAGTTAATCTGGAATTAATTAGGTAATCAAGTATTTAATTGTATATATTTATATATCGTAATTTTTCAAGAGAAACGCCCTCCCATTTAATTGGCATGTATTTTTTAACTTAAGTAAATCGCGTAACGGATTTCCGTTGGCTTCGCACAAGACATAAGAACACATACTAACATACTAACCCGCCAAAAGTAATTTAAAATGCAACTGGTTTTAACGGGGGAACTACCAAGGGCATCTAGCATACAAGTTTTTTCAGGTGGGGTAAGATTAGATAGTGCGAGATTTTAAGCGATTAACCTTAATGCAGATGACAGCATATTTAATGTTGGGATATCAATTTCAAGACAAGCTGCTCATTCCTTCTCCAAAAATAATTCTTTTTCCAGTGTGTCAAACCCATGAATGCAATTAAACTTTGACTCATTTTTATTTTATCGCAATTTCGCCGCACATACATTACAAACATCCCCAACACCTGATATCTGAGCTGAAGTTATGTGGAACAACATTTTCGATTGTCAAATTCACCGGGTTAACTTCTCAGTTTGACATCAATTTTCTTTCACCGTGAGCATATTATGGAAAATCAAGCATGTATTGTTTAGCTTATACCTATCGAATCTATGTACAGACAAACTCCAGCTAGGATTAATTTCTTTTACAATTACAGCAAAGATCACAATTATTACTCCTATACACTACTGAAGTTACAATGGCCGTTAAATCCTTTAGGTTTTAAGGTAATGAAAGCAAATCCTTGGATTTGTAAACTTCTTCGCAATGGTCAAATATTTTCCTGGTGAGTTCGATGACTTCGGTGACTAATTCGTTGACATTACATGTTCCTGTGTCGCTTGCACATACCTATGCAAGAATTGATAAATTAATAGTCATAACAATTATTCGTCAGATTAATTTATGACACGCTTTTGTTGTAATGTACCTTCGCGAATAAATCCTTTTTATTCGGTAGCGTATACATAGCTAAGTGCGCACCCTTCCTAATAAGCCATGGATGATATTTCGCAAGTGTATTGTCATAGGCCGTTTTGCAAACATGGCTGGTATTCTCAGCATCCTCGATCTTTTGCGATTCCTTCAGGAACTGGGAAACGAAAACTGCAAATATTGGTTAGAGTAAGGAGAAACTCGCATATAAACGCCTCTGCACAATTTATCAATAAACTCACTCAACGAACGATGCAAACGGAGGAATGTCCTGGAGCCAGATGTTTCCTTATTGGAATGAATGACATCGGTCGAAATTTCAAAATCTAACATACTCTCCAGAGTTTCATAATCCTTCGCGGATTTTTCACGCCTATAACCCTCAAGAATTTCAACTTTAGCTTTCACATCAGAGCCTACAAATCCAAAAACTGTGCCCAGCATACAAAAAAATCTGCAACAAAGAAAGCAAGCATTAGCACTGAGCTGTATGTAAGTGATTTAAATTATGAAAGCTGTTATGTAAACTATGAGATACCAACCAAATAAAGGACTCTAATTCATTTTAAAAAATGAGTTGTATGTAAGAGACCTCGCCTATCCTAATCAGCATAACCTACAAGAAGAATTAAGTCGTATGCCATTTGGCGCGTCGAAATTTATACAACACTCACACAAACCTATTAAAGTGCGTCATACTTATATACCTACCTGTACAGTTGTTTAAAAACTTCGATATACGCGTCTAAAACGACATGACCAGAATCCTGCTGGAAACATTCATGAAGGCGTTTCTTTAGAACAAGTACTTGAAATTCACCGGCAAATGGGTCTGCATGTTTCGCCTCCATTCTTTAATACCTGAAAATCAATATTCATATTAAAAATATGCTTTTAAAGATTGATAAATAACCCAATCGAAACTGACAGTACCTTTGATAATTCACTATTTCCGGACTGGATTTAAAGCTAACGCAAATGCCTTGTTTTTCGCAGTACTAAACTAAATAATACACATTTAATTACTATCGTGTCTCGCTATTAAAAAGTCAATACGACTTTAAGTAGTTTAATCTATCACTGTAGTTAACAATCACGAGAGTATTGAATTGGCCCAAGCCCCGCTCCACCTCAAATGTCTAGCGAATCTTCATGAATCTAACAACGCGTTCTTGCTTCTTATAATTAACGCATAACTATGTACGGAATGCGTTGGAGATTTGATCACCGAGAAATTAAAGTCCTAATGGTGTCATAGGGAGTTCTTCGTCCGTTCCGCGCATCCCGGAGTTTCCAGCAATCCTTCAGGACAGAATACGCAAGTTTGCACTGCAAGCTGCAAAATAGATGAAATCAGTATAAACACAATCACCATGAATATATTAACTGCAATAGTATAATTTATAATAATATATTGAATGTGCCTTAATAGTATTACCTTAAACAGCTGCTTTCACCTTCCACTTGCCAACTTGCCACACCACGATTATCTGCCTACCAGTTAGTTCTTGAGAGCCCCCACTCTTCTGACTAGAGATACGATATTCCTGACTTTGGAGTATTCGGGCAGGTAAACTGATAATACTTAAAACATACAATTAAACCTTATAGTTGTGGTTGTGTTGTGATTCAACTAAATGGGGCGTTAACGAGACCTAATATTCTGAAGCCCAGTTCCCCGCATTAATTTTCAACCGTATAATATGTCTAAAGTGGGCAGGATTTAGGTTTTCGTATATGCTCGTTTCCTACCGCTGTACACACTTCATGCTTGCTTTAATATGTAAATAGCTAAATTTGTCATTTCGTTTCATGTACTTTTAGGCATTCAGGATCAACACTAGCATACTTCTCGTGGCTTTAAGTTTCTCATTATGTTTGATGTTAAACTTACACTATATTTTCTATAGGTTAAGGTACTTACAATGTAATCTGTGTTCATCCCCAACCGGTTATTAATGGAACAATTTTGTCATAGCTACTCTAACCCTATCTTCAAGCATGGTGGGAATTAATGCATCCCTAGTTACATTGGGAATGTTAAATAAGCGGGTTGCTAGGGAAAATTTATGCCAAATTTATACTATGCAGTGTTTATGCCAGACTATTCCAGCCAAGCAAGCCAACACATGCCCCAGGTATGTATCTTCTATAGCATATAGTGCCCTTGCAATCCTAAATTACGTTGCTAATTATCCATCGTATTTTTATCCTGAGAAATTTCCCCATGGGTTGTTTTCATGTTCGAATGGTATCTACATAGCTGTATCTTTTAGTTGAATACGACTTATTACAAGCTGAGAAGGATAAAGTATGATCATAAAACGTAAGAAACAAGTTTTGAGATGCAATCTTGCATCACATCGCATTAATCCAGGTAATTAAAATATTTCCCCTTTCCAGGGTAATAAAGTGCAACTACTTTGCTACTTTCTCACGCCAATCACATCTCGTTCTATTCTATCAGTCTCACCAACTTACTTAATATCCAGTCGCCTCAATCCTCATTTCAGCATCCTTGCCATTTGTCATCCACCAAAACATATACATTTGCTTTGCTGCTTCAAAGCCGATAAACAAAGCTAGCCTCTTGTATAATGAAGTTTAATGTATATTTCATTTACCACTTAATAAATATATCCCCCACTTTTAGCAAAGCTCTATGCAACTTTTCGATCAGTGCAAATTCAAATCCACAAAGAGCTGATGAAAACTTTAGCCGGCTTTAAGCATTTGCCTCACTACTCGTCAACATGATCCCTCGAATTTCCGCCCCCTCCGACTAAGGATTTAAACACCTGACCCTGCGCTCACGCTGTCATTGCATGAAATAATCACAAAGAATCTGGTTTCATTGTTTTCCTCTTGCGATTAATTTATTAGCTTCATTAAAATAACTGGCGCTCCTGTAAATGACGGATTCCTTGCAATTCCTCACATTGACACAACCTTAATCTTGTAGTTTATCTATGGGGCCTTGTAGCTCAAAAGATACGAGTAAGCCCAATTCGACTTAAACAAAGCTACCGTTTTTATCTAAACGGAATAGATTTAGCATTTAGCTTATGACTAGTTCTTATTCATCATCATATTTCTCCTGGACCCTGCCAACAGCAATCCAAAATTCAACGAGTATTAATTTCAAAAAGCGTTTATTCCTCGCAGCGTTCAGCAATGAAGTAGATTAAATTCTTACCAATTTGTAGTAGCGCATTCGGTAGCTTTTAAAATAAAAAAATATTATAATCAGTTCCTGGCGTGACTCTTTATTGCGAGTACACATTAAGCATACATGTGTCAAAGTGCATTCAGGAGTGCTTTTAGCTTCATGATTTTCTCTCTGACACGCCCATAAGCCTTTTAGCTTTACCTAAATTATTTCTCATTTGTACCATTTTCCACACCCCGAATCTTTTAAATGTTTTGCAACAAAATCTATTGAATATTATTCAATACATCTAGAACATAGCGTGTCTGCAGATAATTACCGCTCCAAAAATCAAGGTCTTCTTCATTCGCAACCAAGAAACATCAAAATCATTGATTTTTTACATCAAAGTTGTACGAAAATCTAATGATATAACGTAATCAAGCCACAGGAGATCGGCTTTTAAATTACTTTTTTCATCTCATTGACCTTTACGCTAATTTACGGATACGTAAACAGATGCTTGAAGAAGGTCCTTGAGAAAGTTTTGCCATTTCTTTTTTAAATAAAATCCATATTATTTCTTGCGAAAGAAGCACAAGATTTCCCTATTCATGATGCAATTCTACTCCACACCGGATTGGATGGAAGCTTTCCCTGTTTGCAAAAATTTCAAGGATAGAAAGTCAAATGCATGATTAGGCTTCCAGCACACGAACCTTCTTCCTGACTCCTGACAGGGAAATCCAGGAGAGAAACTCTTGCGAAACCTCAAGAAATCTTTACGCTTTTTTAAATGTGTGACGCTTGAAGCCAAAGTATAGGAGGAGGAAAACCATTTCCTGTTCCAGCTATTCAGAAGATACAAGCTGATCATAAAATGATAAATAAAATCTTAAAAATATATTCCATCCAGGACCTAAAGAATATGGAGAGGCAAAAATGAATTCCAGTAGCCAGGGAGAATAGATCCCGAATAATAAATTCCCAACCGGCAGCATATATATATGATTACAGCTTTCATAAACAATGCCACTGCCAGGATAATAGGGCAAAGTTAAGGCGTGAAAGTTTAAGCGTCCGTGACAAGTCATGATTAGCTTTGTTAATCACATACAGGTGATGTTTACAATCCTGAGTAAGAATTCCACTCACATTGTTAGCTTCTTTTCTTATCAAGGAATATGCATATCGCTAGGTAGGAATTCAATCCAACGAGGACGGAACAACTCCTACCTGACTGACTTGTAAAAAATACAATTCTTGACGGGATGACGCCGATCTCGAAAGATTTTTAATAAGCTAGAAGCTCATCTATCTAGCGTACGCGCAGAACATGATATTCTGAACGTGAGAAGTCTTATGAGAGAGCAAAGCTTTTGTGTGTGTGTGTGTGTGTATAAGGACTTGCCTCTGTGTGGGCGCTTCCTTGGATTGTGATCGCACATATATTCGCTGTACATGGGAAGAAGCGCAGCGTTTGCCCCTCCTGGCAGTAGTCCCATATATGCAAAAGATTACATGCGTATAGGCTCTGCATTTTGGCTGCCTGGCTTGGCACCAGCTCCTAACGTAGATATGTCCATCATATTCAAGTTGTGAGAATCATGGAAACCTTATCAAGGTAAGATAAAAAACTACTAGGTAGAGCATAAATAAATAAGTTGATGATGCACAACCCATACAATCTTTTTCTCGGCTCCTTAGAACGTCAGCCTTGATAAGTTTTCCCCGTTCTCTTAAATTCACCATTACCTACTCTCATTAGTTTATAAAAGCACGTTATAGTTTCACCTCACCCTTCCCTCCCAGTCCTTGTCCATTATCTCTCACACTGAGGAGCTCCAACGCTGCCTGTCCTCAGCTTCCAACTCAAAACAGTCCACTCCTACCTGTCCACCACTCTTCTTCCCGCACAGTCCATCTTCGGACTTTGGACACATCCAGGGTCGTTCCCAAAGTCCGGGTTCCGGCAATGCTCCGCTACTTAACGATATCCCCCTCTCCTTCCTTCATTCTTTAGTGTACGTTCAAACCGGCTTCAACACACAAAAACAAAACCACGCGGAGGCAATTACTGCAAATCGGCAATTTATGCAGTTTAAAACGACGTTTAAATCTCCAAGTCCTCCCACACCCAACCCACTAAATAATCATCAAGATTTTCAGCTAAAAAGTGATATGTGGATACTAGTCTTTTGAAATCACCCTAATTACAGCCTCTTCCTGGTTCTTCTTGTCCCGCTCCAACTCAATCCCTTACCTTCTCAACCTCCTTCCAAAACCGCTTCTTTGTTATCCAAAATGCCCAAGTTATCATCATGCTTGTTAACAGCATACCAGTTTTTCAATCCTGCCCTAAGATTTTGAGTGCAAATTATCCTCTATTATTCATCTTCAATTCTTAACCTCCTCCAGGCTTGAACCCATCTTCTTCCTTCTGGTAGTTATCTTCAACTATAACGACTTCAGCGGTTGCGAAACATCTCCGAGACTCTTAGTCATTCCTCTGTTATAATCCGATCCTCTGTCAGTGTGCTACGCCACAGCTGATCTGGATTTAGTCCTTGTCTTCTAGTCAGTGAGAATTAGTCTATGAAAAGTGTGCAGTGTTGTTAATCCATTGGAAATTGTGAAAATGTGGAGCTATTTATCCTATCTGGTCCCTTGGATCATTGCGAGCGGGATATTTTACCTTGTCACCGTTGTGTTGGATCGCCGGGATCCCCCAGGAAGGAGAAGAAAGCGGGCCGGTGGAGGGCCGCCTCCAGCTAAGGAAGAGTAAGCAAATGTTTTTTTGTAATCCCATGGTCTTCGGAATGCAATATTCCCGGAATTTAGAAAATCTGTATGCCAAAGCTCCGTTTCCGCGTGGTTTACTTCCGGTTGCATTCATGACGTCATAAAAAGCATTCTAGCAAAGCAAGAAGCATGATCTCACCTTTCAGTTTGCCACCTCTCTGCACTGCGTATCAGTCAACCAGTGAGCTGCGACTCACATTCCCATACCCTCTTCTTAACCTTTAAACCCTTTTTAAAATCTCATTAACCTCCTCCGGCATTCTATCCTCTCTTCACCCTCCCTGACTATGCACTTATCATATAGCTCACCTTTGACTTTTGCCAAACATGTTCAGAGTATCGCTTCTCGCGAGATGTCAACAAGCAATTTACGCTTTTGCCCTCCAACTTTGATCTCAAACTAGTTCCCTACCTTCATTTACAGTACAGCTCGCCATATCCTGCCCGGAATATTATAGGTCCATCTATGTAAGATTTGTCTTCAAGTTGCATCTCACAGTAAATTGCGGTTTGTATCATGAAACCCTATCCTCGACTCAAGCTCATACTCAAGGATCGAGGATGATCTAATTTCTACTTCACACTCACAGACAGACTATCGAGTTGAAGCACACCTTTAGAATCCGTGTCAAATTCCCTCACATCCAACTAATCTCCCACTATCTTCTTCCCCATAATTCAAACTTATTTTGAAAATCCCAGACTACATCTCTTGCATCTTCTTAATTCCTGAATCCTGATTATTGCCCAAGGACCACCGCATCGCATACCACACACACATGTTCATCACATGTCTGGTTCGTGGGAAATCGTTTACTAGGAATCACTTTGAATTACACGTCTTCCCACCACCAACCGCAACAACACCATTCGATTCCCTTCCTTGCTCAATTAACATTGACTTTGTTGATTTAAATCGTTAAAACTGCGGATTCAAAATTTTCCAAGAATCAAACTAAAGGTCAAACCTGTCCCACTTCGCTGTATCATTTCTCACACTTTTCTCTCACCCATTATTCTCCCCTTCAAGTCCACCTACTTAGTATTCTAATTTACCTCTCAATCTCAGTTTATCTCACAACCCCCTCAACCCATAGGTAACTTATTTTCTTGTCCTCTTCGTTCTGTTTTCCCTTCACGGAAACGTTTCAATCAGCATTCATCCAACAACATTACCTACAAGTGTTAGTGTCAAACAAACCTTCCGCCCACACTCCCTTCCTTTCTCCACCATTCACAGTCAGGTGCAACTGAGGAAGAGAATGCAAAACGGTTTCCCCCATAATTGCATTCTTTCCACAATATCAAATATGCAAACCTTTAACTTGCTTCCTCCATCCACTTATTTGGACACTAACCTCCATAACATTGTAACATTTCTTACGCATTACATTCTTCCTTTACGCACTTTTAGAAAACAAAGGATAATAATTTCCCGTTTACAGAATCTTTACCATCCTTTATATTCTTTGTTTATTACCATGCAGGCTGTAGGATTTTATAAAAGCACGTATTAACTGGGATTTATGGAGGGAAGATTTCCTCTGTAACTTTATCTTAATCAGCTGGAAGGAATGCATTTAATTTCTACACAAGGTGAAGGATCAATCTTCTCAACTACCGTTACGTTGCAACCACATATTTCAGCTATTAAATCGGCAAACTGCAGAATTTAAAAGTTTTCACCCCTACTTGTCTTCAGAACTTAAAAATATCCATGTTTTAACTCCCCCTCCCCTTCAAATTCCATAACGGGAATTAAATATTTTGAATTTGAAAATCCTAATTTCATTGAAAATGCGGTTACAAGAGTAGAATTTTACAGGGAGTTCAGAAATGGCAACCATTTTTGGGGCTCGCGCTTCTGGCCTAAGATATGCACAATAAATCATCAAAACACACAAATATCCGTCCCAAGCCTTCCCATACATAATTTGATCATCCCTAAATTCAAGACTGAGGAAATTAGTTATTCTTCAACGCCTTCCTCAGAATGTAGCTAAGGCTTCCTCCATCAAATTACTATGAGGGGCATTGTCCATTTACATTTATGATTACATATTATACACTTAAATATTCCCAATCCTCTCCTCCCTCTTTTCATCCTTCTGTAATAACATAAAAACGGGATAAAACTCTGCTCAAACTCTCACACCTTTTCCCATCTCCTCCCGTCTCTTCCAATGCCCAAGTAATATATTATAAAAGTTTCTCATCTTCTCCTTCTATCCACTTGGCTTCATCTTAATCATCATCATTTTACCTGCCAAGGTGCAGATTCAAACAAATATTCGCATGCTCATCTCACAGGCTAATATACTTGAGATGATTATTATGCCTGTATGTAAAACCAAGCTAGCCTCTGCTCAGGCTCCCATTTCGCAACAAGGTAAGCAGTTTGAAGGTAGGATGGAGCCTACAAAAACTGGCTCTTCCATCATTATAATTAATGTCATGCATATTTATTAGCAGGAGCACTGACTCAACGATTATTGATAACTCTTCAAGTACCGGAATCATAATTTACGCTTGTTTTACTTACATCTAACATTCCCAACATTCGCTAATCTTCCTCTTCCAAACCCTCTTCTTCTCCTTTTATCTTACAAATATTCCATTGTTCCACCAACCATCCCGCCGCACCATTCCGTTTCCCTACCAAACACTATATACAATCAAGCAAACAAATCTCAAATCCCCTACTTGAAAATTCAGCTGACTCCTATTCACAAACTCTGGGAGTTTCTTCTATTGCCCAACGAGTACATATACCATATCATCCCGGATTTATCTTTTGCAAAGATTCAGCATTCCTCATATGGTAATAATTCCGCAAATTCCTTTCTCATTGGCAATAATCATGGTTGCATCAGACAATTTTATTCCTACACAATTTTTCACACTTCACCAATCCCGATTTCATGCATCCATACTGGCATGACAATTAGTATCGTTGAGTTCGCAAGCACACGAAATGGCCGAAAACGCTCTTTTTGTCAAGAACCCCATCTTCTGTTTGCTCACTTATTGCCGCAAAACATGCTATTCATTGATTGTTCACAAGGCAGAGAAAATCAGAACATTATTATTCCAACGGACTCCGAACCGAATCCAAAACTTTTTCTTTTTCCTATTTTCCCGTGTCTAACAAGCTAATTGACATCCATTAAAAGAATTTTACGATGCGCTGAGCACTCCATTTCTACTTTTCCTTGTCACCAAAACAAAACAAAATCTCACGCCTCGCCTCTCCTTTGCAAACTTCAAGGATAAATGGGAACCCGAGTCCGTAACAACCAAGAAACCCCATCAAGTCCAATTTTCGGGCAACCACATTTCTTATCCCTCTTGGAATCAATCTTTGTCTAATTCTTTCTCCTCCGAAGATCCTTTGTCCTATTTTGCAACAGCTAAAATGGCAATCCATTTCCCTCGTTGGCTATATGGTTAGAAGAGGAGAAAACCGTTGAATCTTTTCCCTCCCCGCAACCATCAGACAGTCAGAGTGTTGACCCAATCTAATATTCCCGAGTCCACTTCATCATTTCATCCTTCCCAGTCCTACTTTGCCATCAGTGAGAACAGCATCATCATTTGAAACAAATCCAGAGGGCGTTCTTTTGGATTCTTTAAGAGATTTCCAATCTTCAATCAAGAATGGGCCACTTATGTCCACCCTCAATTACGTTTCATTCATGCAACTGGGCTTCGTTACGAGAGAGACCAAAGCTCATAAAGCTTGTATTTTAGCATCATTCCCAAATCAAGCTTCCACCCAACCCAGCTTCAAAACGTTTACCCTTCATTCACCATCACACGGAGCATCTCTCTTCTAAACACTCACACCCTCACAAAAGCTCTTAAGCCCATAGCATTTCATTGGTTAGAGGGAAACAAAAGCCTTGAATGAAAACGGCCATTCCCGTAGAAACCAGCAGACTCCCCTTTGGCTGAAATAGAGGGCGGATTGTGGGCACTTTGCATAGCCGAGTAAAAATCCATTCAAGCATAAAACATTGAAGCCACAAAATATATATATTCGGAAGCAGAGGGTAAAAGAGCACATGAACTATAAGAGGGATCCTGGCCTAAACTCACCTGTAATTACCTCAGAGTAGAGCCACTTGTACATACAGCAGCCCTAGGACACTCCGTTTCAGCTTTCCGTTCAAAAGCTAGCAAGCTTGAGCCTACACCAGCTGTAAAGCGTTATACACAACCTTCATCGGTATATACCGACGGATACTCCGGAAAGGTTCAGGTGGGAGCGGACTTAGATAGACATGGTGCTTTCGCTTGCCACACATCTTGCCACATTGAAGATAGGGACTTTGCATGTACAGCGGGACGGAGTTTGTTGTAGCGTAGTTCCACTTTACTTCCTTCCCCATAATTCCTACATGAGAGGTCCAATTTTTAAAAGAGCACCTTGTACAGGTAGCGTAGGAATATTACCCAGGAGAGACGATCATCAAGTGAATACAGGCTATTCATCTCGGCTTTAGCATATACAATTCTCTTATTGTTTCCGTGTACATGTATATATGCTGCATACCCAGCAACACCAACAGCTCCCTTTCCCTCCCTCCTTCACCCTCATCATGACTTACCTCTTGGAAGTAAGGCTCCTACAGGTAAAACATGATGATTGTCCTCGTCCGTTTTCCCTTGCCCTCCTCACGTAAATCCACTAAAAGCGGCCAAGCAAGCTGCAGGCAGGCACGGCAGCTCTCCATAGGATTTGCATCCTAGGTCCGCATCATCCCTATAATGAGAACCCCTTGGTTATTTCTTGGGATCGTTATAAGCCAAACCTCGTTCGCCTATACATTATCCTTAGAGAGAATAGATTTTTCAACCCTGTGTTACACGAAACTCTTGAGAATTCTTCACAAGAGCTCCTACCAAAACACCACCCGTCTTCACTAACCGCGGATACATAACACCTTCTCTTCATTCTCTCACATCCCACAAAACAGTCTCCGTCCGCTCCCTCATCCTTGATCCGCCCATACAGCATCACTTGCCTCTCAAACAACCAACATTTTCTTCCTTCTTGAGTATTAAGATTCAACAAGGAAGGAGGAAGCAACCAGAGGAGTCCATCCAGTTTCTCCGCATCTCCCTCCTCATTTTTTTTATGGTGCAGGGGATCTTTTGCATTTTGCAACAGGCGTAATCCACTTCAGATCCCACAGAGACTTGTCCCAGGTGAGAGCGGTCAGTAATTTGGTCAGGTGTACTTCCATTTCGGTGATTGTGTTAACTAGACGTGGGTTCAATCAATTGAATTCCAGTTTTCAGTTCCTTCCCCACTATCCTAGTAGACTGGAAAAACTAGTTCCAGCAGTCAGCTTCCAGCAGATCACCCTTATTACCACCGGTTCAAGAAACTCATCCATGTGCTCTATAGTGTTATTTAAATTTCTCAAATTCCGCCAGCCTATTTCCCTTCAGTGCGAGGCATTAAAGCCTAATTTGCCGTGAGTTACATATTTCCATCACATTTGTGAAAATAACCTGTGCTTTTGTGTTCCTCGCCCTGTGCGTGTATAGCTTCATCGTAAGCTTATAATTTGACTACATGTTGTCCTCATCCTAATTTGTTTTCGATTCCCTCCCACAAAAAATAATGGTGTGGTGACTACTAACAGAGGAAACAATTATCCAGAGAGTGGAGGATTGACTTGGAAAAATCCTAATTCAATTATCCATCCGTCCATCCCGCTCAATCCAAGGATTTGTGTTTCGGTTAATATTGGAAGGGAAACGACACACACGAGGAGGAGCGCGTAATCATTTTAATGGTGAGAAATTATTACAGGAAACGCTGTACCGGCCTCTTTGTAATTTTCTAAAGTCTCTCTCATCCGTATAAATTAACTACTACAGCAGTTAACGTTTGCTATTTACTTAGCTCCTGCGGCAAGTCTTGTGCCACTCTCAAAATCCTCCCTTGGCCCATAGAATTTAGACTAGAAGACAAATCAACGCATTTCAAACCAGATTACTGTAAGCGGACAGAGGGTTATTTATATTTCCTTGTCAAGGTAGATGATTTTAAGGGTTTCCACAAGAAACTTTCATTCAGTTTACCTTCCTCACACCCGTTTTCACATCCTCACGATTCCTACTACCATCATGCCCTTCCCTTATTCCAAGAGCTCTCTTCACCAACTCTGTCATTAACATCAACCCCCAGCTATATAATCAATCCGTTTCTTAATTGCACTTCTTAAATCAGGTTTTATGAAACACGATCCCCGCATCCCTGACAATTTAATCTTGTCAACAGAACCTCCTTTTTCGCAAGTGTTTACCCATTGTATATTCCCAACCTCTCTCAAAAACTTATTTTCCCCGCAATTCATCTCTTGTAGCTCCCATCATTAGGTCCACAGCACATTTATCTATACCAGGAAACTAATCAAGGATAGGTGCGGGTGTAGATCCATGCGCTGGCGCTACAGGTGTGTTGCCGCTTCATTCAGCTTGCTCACAGCATGTATCTCGCTTTAAAAGCCTCAAAGAGGAGTGTGAGAGGGTACAAAATTTGAAAAATGTCATGAGTTCATCTCCTCATTTACCCTCACCTCAAGCTCTTCTCACCTGTACTTACAGGACTGCAATTTAGAATAAGGTGCAGAGAGTTTTGTTGAAACGAAACGAATCGGTAACGGACATGATTGTAGCCATGCCGCTTTTTTTAAAAAATACCCAATCCGAGAAATATATTAGTTTCTCTATGACCGCAGCAGTAATAACATATAGGATGGTTTGAACTTGGAAACTAAAATATTCTCCTCACGTCTCAATAACGAAACTGTCCAAGGGTTCGCACTGGTTTCATTCCCAAAAAATTGCATATTTAACTCTATAAAATATCTATCCGTGAT
Organism: Sminthurides aquaticus; assembly: GCA_906901655.1. Classification (NCBI taxonomy): domain Eukaryota; kingdom Metazoa; phylum Arthropoda; class Collembola; order Symphypleona; family Sminthurididae; genus Sminthurides; species Sminthurides aquaticus. The sequence goes on along the minus strand of CAJQTT010000002.1, from coordinate 4,894,088 downwards.
CATCCAGCTGAGCGAAGGGTGGGGGAGGAACAAGGAGGAAACAATGTGATGGAATTACGATCCTCACGAATTTAGTCCGGCTATAAGATGGAAAGGTGTGAATGATGGGAATGGAATTGAAGAAGAGAATTAAACGGATTTAAATAATCCGTGCCCACAAGATAATAGCTTTTCATAGAGGCGGGCCATTAAAAGCCTTGTAATAATTGTTCGTTATATTTATATTATATTTCCTAAATGAAATCCTTATTATATCATGCTCACCCACCACGACCGCCACACCTTAACATTCTCACTTACACAAACACTTTTCACTTAAATCCAAACCCCGCTCGGCATGCATACTATTTTCTCCTTTTCTCACACAATTCCCCATTCTTGCCCATTTTTCATCCTCATTCTGAGAACATTATTACGTCTCTTGTTGTTTTTCTCCCTCTAGAAAATATTTTAACAAGGGGTGGTGGGGAGGAATTATTCGTCGTCGCGGTGGAAAGATTTAAAAAATCAAAATTTTATACTCTCCTTCCATCCTTGCCAATAATTTGTTCGATCATTTTCCGGCAAACTTATCAAAGAATCATCATCCATAATTCACAAGTTGGAGAAGCAAAACCTTTGCTGTAGTTTTAGACCACCAAAAGAACAAAGAGCTACAGGGGCTTCCGTAAAAGTGGCCTGCATTATGGAAGCGATCCAAGTGAGTGACCCCAATCATTGTGTTTTTCCACGAGGATTATTCTGTTGTTGTTCATGCTTGAATACCATGAAGGGAGATAAGCCAAAATCATCAAAAAACCCACCAACCACCTATAAAACATTTAGTCCCAACTCACACATAAACTTTGGAATACTTCACAATTTAAAATAGCCCTTGCATCACTGCCTCTATAATTCTTTCCCAATGAATCCTTGCAAATTTGCAATTTCTTTAATCTTTTGGTCAAGCAGACAGGATTGTATTAACTTTTCAAATCCACAGACTATGCGCTCTTATTGCTAAATGCTAAATGAGAAAATATTTCTTTGAAACGGTAAAGATCATTTTCCAATTTGTACTTTTGCCTAGACCACCCCTCCCCAAGTCTTTCCGGCACAAGTTCATGTGTATAGCAACCACTTATCCTTCCGTTACCGCTTACCATTTACTCCTCCCCCCTCACTTTTAAACTAAACCCATTCCCTCATCCGTCTAAAACAGTTCAAAATACTACCGCAATCGGTTAACTCCGCTACAAGCCAAGTCCCCATAAATCATTATCTGAAAAAGATACCTGAGGGGAAAGCAATCATAAGAAGAGGGATCGTCTCGTCAAATCCTTGAATGCAGAATACTTGATATTCTTTTTCCACAAGCTGCACTTGGGACAATAACTCTTGCAAAAACTGACTAAACTTGTCAGATGATAACTCTTGAGGGATTCATAGTAAACCCTTTCACATTCCGTCCCTCCCGAACTCATGCTGCAAAGTCTGAAGACACAAGAATCTGGTTTTTACAGGATTTACATCTTCCGTCCGCTTTGGGCGCTTCTTTTGCAAACCAACGCCACAGCAGCTGGTGGGCATTGAAATCATTTCATATTTCTTTGAGCTTTTATAAAGACAGATTCTTCCTCCGCAACCTCAATTTTCCATCTCTTCGTGAAATTCAATAAGATGGAAGAGAGGAAGAGCGAGGATCATTTTTTTATACATTTCAAACAAATTTCTACTCATTCTTCTCCTCCACAGCGTTCAAACTATCATTTACACAAACATTTTCTTGTATTATTCCCTAAAATTTCATTGAAATGTATACCCTCTACCTCCTTTACTTCCCCAGTATCAGATAACAATAGTATAGCATAATACAGTACACAACTTTGCTATGCTCTTTGCCAGGCTAGGTCTTAATCTCCCGAAGCTATAGAAAATTCTCTCAAGATTTCCGCGAGAGAGGTCAGACGTCATGCCCACACTCAGGCGCCATTTATTCTCCAGAGAATATGTGATTCAAATGCCTCTACAAAACTATGTATATTCGGGAAGTTGAAGGATACTCGCAATTTTCAAAGCTTCATGAAAATTTTCCCAGGAATATAAAATTATTACGTTTCGGAGAATTAATCCTGGAAACTTTTTTTTCCGCTCCCACCCACCCAACTAAATATTATTTTCTGCAAGTTTTTCCTACCCGATTCCCAATTCCCATCGTCCCTCTTCTACTACATATATTTCATAATCTGACTTTGAATCCGCAAATATTATGTTAACTTCAGCGGTAAACGTGAGCGCGGTAGACAAATTGGACAGTAATTCTGTGTTGCAACCAGCAATATTTTCACACCGGTGGCTACCATCAAGTATCAAGTGTTATTACCAAAAGGCTTTGCTCTCATTAATGATTATTAGTTTGGTAAACACAAATGGTTAAGTATTTCCCGCGGTTTTCTTATCCATTTGAGCGTCCATCCCTCCCCCACGTCCCAACACAGAGCTGTTTATAAAACTGTCAGTAACTAGCTGGAGCTATCGTCACATCCGACGTTTGTATTTACTCAACAATATCACACATAACCACATACCTGTTACGCCATAAAATTCCCACCAGACTCCGTATCATTATCCTCCTCCTCTTTCTCTTCCTATCTCAGCTGGGATCATTAAAATCCCCAGAAGCCAGGGAATACTTAAGCGTTAATCGTTTTCGTTTCAACCAATGTGGATTTCGGTAGGAGAAGCTTCTCGTGGAAAATCCTATTTGAAACGAACATTGCATCGTATATTTAATAGCAGTATTTAAAATCACATTTTACGTTCATTTTATGAATCCATTTGTCATTCAATCGTTCATGCTGTTCTTGTCCCCTCCTCGTCCGTCACCACCCACGGATCTTGTCCTCCTTCATCTCCCTCCCGTTACGTCCTCCGCCAATCTTCCCGTCATCCTCATCTCAATCCATCTTCACGTATATCCCCTCCAATAATCTGTCCACCTCCCTCCCCTGTATTGAATGGCCCTCCTCAAACCAAACCATGCTTCTGAGACCCCATAGCGCCTTGTTGAAACCACATTCAGCCTTGTAATGATTGAGCATGAGATGTGTCTTTGCATTAGCTTTAGCATTTAACTCAGGATCAGTCTATGCAACCTATACAACTTACCTGTGTTAGCAGATGAGTTTCACGTTGGATTAATAGCGGAAAGCATCCTCCTCTCATGTCTGCATGATTCCCTCTTCCCCTCCTCAATCCACCTCTGGATCTTTTATTTAATGGCATTATGGAATGGCGTATTAAATGAGGGCTTCTTCTGGATGTTACGCTCTGCCTCAGGTGTTGTGTATGTACCAAACTCTGTGGAGTTCTACATATGCTCAACTGAGGTAATTTAGACTTCCGGAGACCTTGCCAGAGCTCTGACAGAATAATAATTCCATGAAATACGTTCCAAGTCACTCTCATGTCCCACACCAGCCATACTCCATCCTCCTCCGTGCCTCATGGTCGCTTCTCTCCATGTCCGTCCATAGTTTCTGTCCAGTTTCGTGATTCAAGAGTCCATGGACAGAGTACACAGAGAGACAAAACTGGGGTAAATCCTACAGAGAAAAATAATTATTATTTCTGTTTCCATAGAACATTGTCTGCACAAAAGTTTCTGATATTCCCGGTTACTCCATTCGCCATTACGAGCGCATTAGGTAGTGTGGTTGCAAAGTGAGAACACCTGTTAATTGAATATTAATATTTTTAAAGGTGTATTAAAAAGAGTTCTTTCCTCCACCGAGTGTTTCTTTGGAGGAAGTGAGTTTTCAACCTACAAGTGTTGGCAGATTGGCTTATTGGTGTTGCAAGATTGTAATTATTTTTATTTAGCTCTTTAATTGAAGAATGTAATCAAGAGCTGTATTTTGTTTCGAGAGAGAGAGTTGATGCATTTCTTTATGTATATAGTTGATAAACTAATTGGGATTAGATTCAAGTCTATATAGACTGGCGAAAGGCTTAAAAGATTGCGAATTGAATTACATCAAGCTTGAACGCCTCCTCCGGTAGCCAAGTGAAGATAATCCCTTTATGAGTTCAAGGAAGTTTGAGAGATAGGAGCCCACGATGTAACCAACGGATGTACCTGCTTAGGCATAAATCATGTTTTAATTGTTGTTTTGTAATTACTAAATCCACGCTCTACCTACGAGGCGCATTTATTAGATCCTATTTGAAACACAAATAGTTTATAAACAGAAACAAGTTGAAAATAATTTTTAAAAGCTATTTCTCAATCCGTCATTATTATTTCGACGTGAGTTATTGTTCTCGTACCACCTCAGGAGCCTCACCCTTCCAAGCTACAGCAACTAAACAAGCTAGCCTAAACACTCCTCGCCTTATGCCACACACTAACCGTGTTTTAAAGCTCCTCATTTTCCTAGTTGTTATTATGCACTTGTTAACTTGAATGATTGCTGCAAGCCATTCCGCGTTTACCATGCATAGATGAGTATTTATAAACTCATTGCTAATTTGCCCCTCTTTTTTCACGCCAACTCCACAACAAGGAAGAAATAGAACGAAGCTTTTTAAGCAAACATATTAGTCTTGCAATTTTCTTTTTCAAACCCTTCGCCTCCGCTTCCTTTTAAAGTCAGCTGTAATCAAGCACCGGGCTGCCAACCATCTTTCTCGCAGTTAGTTACCTGTCTTCTTGTATAATTTCACCCCTATTTGGAACCCGTAATCGTTCCTTCCACGCTTCCATTTCAATGCATCGCACACACTCTCTGTTTCGTAAACATCATCGTAATTTTACAACAACGCTTCCATCCAGCCGACCGGCAGAGGGAGCGTAAGAACATAGTTAGCTTCGTATCTTTAACATCAATCAGCCAATGCCGAGACTTGAGAGCGTTAGTGTATTAGTAGTACAGAGTTCACGTGTCGCTGAGGACATGAGCGTAGAAGGATATAAAAACAAGTACAACGCTTTTGGAGGAAGCGTTTTTTACACGTATCCTGGGAATTAACTTTTTGGCAGTTCAAGAGACGCCATGCCATGTGCGTTTCAAAATTCTTTCTTATAAAGCTTCGTTTAGCGAATCCCCCCTCCCACCTGCTCCTCAAAGACATTTAATTCAGAGAATCTCGTCGTCGTCGCATCCCCTCATGCACTGTCGCATGGATGCATGACTTAGATTCCCTGAATAGCTCAATTTAGGTAGCGCTGAAGAACCACAATACTACTTACTAACCACTATTAAATTTGGAATCAGGGAAGCATGAAGGGTTTTTAATAATCATTCAGTGGTTCTCTACTCCGGACGAAGCTACCCCTACACGACTACTTAGAAACTTGTGTGCACCTTTATACTTGTCTCTTTTCCTGTCATGCTGAGCAGTTGGCAAATGGCTTTTCTTCTGTGATCATATACCAAGTGAAAATCTTGTGTTTCTCTCCCTGTAATTGTCCCCAACCCTACCCGTCAGTGAGCGAGCTCATTTCCTCTTTATCAGCATCCCTCCATCTCTGGATGGAATGAGAGCTCAAAATGAAGACTTGTTATTCAAAGAATAATGATTCGGATTACTGGAATCAATCCGGTTCTCTCCGGATCAAAAGACGTAAAAAAACAACAACCATGAAATCCTGGTCTAGTGTTACTTCGGAGAAATCCGGGGACAGCAGCAGTCATCCCTCCCTCCCCCCCTATTGCCCAAGTGTTCCCGCTCCCTGTCCCCACCTTCCCAGCAACGGGAAAAATAACCGATCCTCTTCAACACGCCCGTACTGCAGTACATGTGGGAAGAAGCAATCATGGTTATCCAAGTTTAAAAAGTGTGCAAGTTGTCATCAACTAGTTTGCAAGGGGTGTACGATAGGAGGCCAGAATTTGATCGTGTGTGGAATGTGTCAAGCAACGAGGTGAATTTTCCGCTAGTGAATTAAACAATCAAATGTATTTTAATTTACATCAATATTCCGTCCCTCCTGTCAATTTCCTTCGGATTCAAGCTTGCTTCAAAGCAACGCTTTATATGAACCCATTAAAATCTCTGAATCACGACCACATCATTCCTTCAAATAGCAACAACTATTCTATCCTTCTTCCTTTCCCCAGCGCGTGCTTATCCGATTTTTGCAACACATGTCAATCAATCATTTCATAAGATAATCCACCCCTGCCTGCACACACTATTCTCCCCTCACTTCTTCTTACTTATCATCCAGTCTCACTTGTGTAGTTAGTGCAGATTCACACAATAGGAATTAAGTCATGTCTTGTTCTCAATTCAACAGCCTTTTCCTTCATCGATACAGTTATTTTTGCTCGCGACGACGTAACTTCAAGCTTGCACACTTGAATTCAATTCAACAACTTCATCTAACTAGCGATAAACAAAGAGAGGGCTGAATGTACAGCCGAATCCTCTTGGATGACAGCTCATATGCATTTTACTTAACAATTTAGTTTCCCAGTCCTCATCCATCCTAATCCAGCTATAACTTGGTAACTAACAACCTCCCGTCTTTTTGCAATCTTTCCTCTTAGGCGGAGTGAGAATTTAGCCAATTGGTCCTTCGCCTCCGGTAAAACCAGCCACCACAACAAAGTTCCTCCACTGACGTCCCGCTTAAATCCTAAAGTCCAGGATTACTTGGAGGAGTTAGTGGCCAAACATTTGGGAGGTGCACCTCCAGATCCAACGAAACTTAATCTACAGCTCTCTCATCCTTCAAAATGTAAGAAACTTGTACCTATTATTGCATTCAAATTTTTTCCTCTAGATGTTTAATCTTTGCGTAAACTATTTACTTTTTCATCGATTACATCGGGTTTACGTATAGCTTTTTATCTGAGGTAGCTCCTTAGAAACCGTATTAGTTTTGAATCCAGCAAAACAATTTTGGTCTGCTATGAATTTTTTGTGCAAATTTTTTTGCCAAATTAATCCGTCAAGTATTTTTAAGCTCCACATTTCTAGACTTTCAGTGTGTCAGAAATGATGAATGTCGGTCAACATTATGTGATATGGACACATTTTAAGCAGAAAGTAGAGGAGAATTGCATAGCATTATAAATAAAAAGTTAGCATGCACAGTTCGTCACGGTAGAGAAAAGTTAGTAAAGTGTGATTTAGTTGGAGGATTGGTTGAAAAAAAGTATAATGTCATGGTTGTTGTGCACATGTTAAAAATATCTGGACTTGTGTCCCTTGTTTCCCTTCTCTCAAGACTTCTCAACTAAAGCTATCACTAACTAACTACACGAAGAGAAATGATTTGGAGAAATTCTCAATAGTCTTTCACGCCCCATGAATTTATATGCGACCAATTCCTCAGTCCGTAAGACAGCTGTGCTAACAACAATCAACTCCAAGCAGCCAAGTTGACACATTTGAATTTATGTGGCTATAGCCTTTCTCGTACAAACAGCAGAGATAATAAACGCCAAAATAAGCCTTTGGGCTCTCAAGCATCCCGATTCATGCAATAGAAGAGTACAAGACGATACATAGGGAGTCGCAGGAGTGTGCTAAAATCTGAATAGCACAGATTCAGAATGAATTTCCATCCAATTATTCTATATATTTCACACCATGCACACACCTTCATTCTTTATAATCTAATATTTTTGTCTCTGACGCATTCTCTCTCTCTCTTTTGCACATTTCTCTGCATGCCTCGATGCAAACTGCAAATCTATTCCCACAAGATTCGAAAGTCAGAGGCTTCATTTTGGAGTGCAGGAGCGAATGGGATTCTAATGGAGATTGTGTGTAAAATACATTTTTTTTCCACAGATGATAATTTTATTGAAACCTACCATGACAGACTGACAAAAGTGATACAAATTCTGGGCAAGGCTCTTCACTTACGGCCTCCTGATCTTGAGGATGAAAGTAAGTGTTCTTTCCTCCTCCCTTTTAATTCTGTCTCTACATCTTAGTGGACCCTAAACAATTGCAATTATTTTTTTCCATCCCTTTGAATCCCTCTCATTTATTATCGCACTCTTGAGCGTCGAATTAAAACTTGTAAAAGTATATTTTCAAACCTAAGACAAAAATCTTGATTCATAACTAATACAGCTAGCTCTGAGACTGTAGAGAGTAGCGACTGCTCCGAGTTTCCTTATCATTCTAAATCCCTTCTAATCTTATTCCAATCTTTAAAACACAAGCGCTTAGTGTTGACCATGAGTCTTTATTTTCTTGACCCTTCCACTGTACAATATTGAGAGTTTTTCTCACTTTTCTACCGCGCTCAGCGCTCCTCCTCAACAACAATACTACATATTAATCCCAGCATAACAATCCTTGAGCTCTGTGGTTAATAAATGCCATGTGTGTGAATAACCTTATACGCAGATTCCTACGAACAGCCTGCAACAGAGCCAGCGCACGATCATTTTGCCAAATTGTTACTGGAAGTAAGAGAAGCAGCTATGGACTTCCACGACGGTGCCAACAACACTACGGATGACCAAGAGTCAGTTAATTTGGTCAAGGATGAGGAACTAAAACTAAATGAAAAAAACACCCAAAACGGCACGATCCCCGGCTTGTCACCCAAGGAACAGGAATTTGTTATTTACGAAGAAGCCCTCTCCACCGCCATCCTCAACAAGGTCATCCTTGATGCTGGTCTTGGCGGTAGCCGGAAGTCCTTGTCCCCCGTCATCAGCGTTGTAGACTCCGCTGTACAAACTGATAACGATGGAGAGCTGAGTGCGACAGGGAGTGGGAAATACAGTAAGTCACCAACGTCGTCGCCCTCTGCATAAATCAAACACTGATGCTAAACTAAGTTCCAAAAGAGTTACGCTTTTTCGACACTCCCCTCCGCAGAATTTTAAAAGTTTACTTTATATTTACGCTCATCTTCACCTTTCGATAATACGCAGTTCCTATTTGATTTTCTCATTAGAACCTTTGAACTTTATTTACCCCCAGCGAGATCTTTCACCGCAGACATCCTTTCTTCACTGAAACTACACTCAGTTCCCACAACTCATTATCTCCTCCTCCCTCCTGTCTAATTAGCGATTCTTGGCCCCGTCATTAAGGATTTATTCCCTTAAAAACTATTAAACATCTTCCCTCCAATCAACCCTTAGACTCTCCCCCTTTTGTCTCTTCTCAGTCAGTCTCCGCTGTTTTTACTTGAAAAGATTTGTAGACCCCGACCAAGACGATGAATACTTTATGCTTGCTTCCTTATGCTACTTCCACTCTGGAATCTGTATCCGCTTATCTAAAAATTTTCCTTGCTTTTCAGATGTAAAAAGCTGGGTAACAACAACGACGGATGGTTTCTCTAATTTTTCTGATGATGACATTAGCCTTGGCACAAGTAGTTCCAACTGGTCAGGAGGTGATGGAACAACAAACGTCCCCGTTGTCCACCAGGTAAATATCATTTTACATTGTCTTCCGTCATCTTATCCTATGCGTTTTTTGTGCCGCTTTTAAAATTCCTCAGCTCACCTCAACCCCATGAACTTGAACGCCCGATTTATGTATCCGCTTTACCTCCTTCCAATGTTAGCGCCCCTCCAGTTTTGCAGCATCATACCAGAGCGCCAGAGCTGCAGTTACATAGAGCAAAAGCAATGTACAAACCCTTAAAACAAGAGACTGTTTGTATGAGAATCAGGATTTTCCTTGATTCTCAATCCTTGCAAGACTAGACGCACGGATTCGCCTTACCTTTTGTTCGCAATATATTTGCAGAATCACAGCAGTAATCCACCATCCCGAAATGCACATGCAGTCCTTGCAGCTTTTGCTGAAGGCGATATCATGTATTAAAATAGCAGATGCATAGGGTTATGCGATTTTTGTCCTCCTCCTCCATTTCACTTCAAGCAGGTTTTTACAGTAGCAGAAATGTTTAGCAATTTGGTTACAAGAATTCCGCTCACATGACGCCATCCCAGGCCCGTCCAACATTTCCACAATCCCGCATAAACTTCATTTCACCTCAGCTTCTCACTCACTGCTCTTCTCCAAATCCGTTCCATTCTGTTGTCAATGTCTGAGCAAAAGTAAAGATTTTACGCGAAACACAAGAAAATCTTACTAGTCGTAGTCGTAACATCAATTCATGTACGCACAGGAGATAGACAAGCCATGTCCTTGTTTGGTTTCCACTGTGGTTGATGCGCTACGTTAAGCATTGAGGTATAGCGCATGTCGTTTACCTTTCCCCCTCATCCTCAGCATCCTCACCATCTATATAATCCCATGCTAAAATTTCAAAGAGTAATTGCTAATTTGAACATGCACATTTTTCCCAGATCGAAGAACACGTCGAGATTACCTATGAAACCAAGGAAACGGATTCGGATACCTCTCACGAAGAGGGGGAAGACGACTCATCCTCTCCACAGCCTCACCAGCCTCGATCCCGAGGAACAGTCCCTCAGAAAACCAAGCTACTAACACCCTTCCCCGAACACGGTGTGGACATCATTGACTCTCCGGACGAGCTCAATGAGGATGAGCACTCACGGAAAGTGACCCAGGTCCTTGCCTGGGAGCACAACTGGCTCTTTAAGAGAAAAAAGAAACCCATGGGCTTCAGCAGCATGGCCAGAGAATCAGTGCCCATGCTTGTTCCAAACCCATCTAGCAACAACGATTCCGGGATCAACGAAAACCAAAACGGTGAGGAACGTCAAGAGTCCTCGGATATTGAGGACGAAGACTTTAACAAGGACTACTTTGAGTTCCCGGACCGGGTGGCAGAAGCGAGTGGAAATGATAACTTGATGTCCACAGTCCCTGATGCCGCCTTCGCTCAAATGAAAGCCCCGGAAAACTTGGAGCTTAGCCCTGGGAAGACGGCAAGATTTTCCATCATCCTTCCTCATGCTCAATGTAAGTTTTTCCGCTAATCTTCTGGACATTCCCTTCTTTGAATCCCTGGATATTCTGCTCCGAGCAATAGGCCAGAGGAGAGAACCATGTAGAGAAGACAGTTTAGATTGATTCATATTTTTAGGCCGGGAACTTTTTTGAAAAACCGGTCTACATTCAAAAGAGGGTAGACGAGGTGGAGTCAAAAATGTATTCATTTAATGAGTCAATCATAACATCCTTGTGTCTTTTTATTACAAGAGCAGGGAGAGAATAGAGAGAATATCCTAATTCAATCCGTACATTTATCCCTGTAACATATTCAATATCTTATTTCATCTTCCTCAATCTCGACATTATTATACTATTACCCCTTATTCTAATTCCGAGAAGCTATGAAGCTCCTGCTCCATAGCCTGTACAAGCCATCCATCTATCGCCTCTTCATTCATCTTGTCATGTATGCTATCATTATCTTTTCAGTTGCCCCACCCCTCTGGCGGTCATTGAAAACTAAACGGATATTAAAACCGCAAGCTAAAAAAATACAAATCAAAGAAAATCCTCCGCAGTACACTCTCGTCATTTATGACGTTCAACCCTCTGACGCTGGCGAATATCAAGTACTCGTTCAACAAAGTGATCAACCAACATCTACGCCTCTTCCCCATATTTCCCGCAGCTTTCATCTTCATGTCAAAGGTATGCCTAATTACATTCCCACCCTTCCTGCCCATCCCTACTTCTTCTTATTGCAAATCTCATCCAGCCCATTTTTCGTTCTATCATCTGTATCAACACATTCGTGAACCCGTAAAATTGTCCAATGTTTTTATAAAAATCCTACATGATTAAAAATATTTAAATTTTTATTACTTTTTCAGCCTCCGACCCGAAAAAGTCAGTTCCACAATTTGTCAACTATGACAACAGCGTCCGGGTTCCCGATACAGTGTCTCCAACCGCAGTTCACTTTAAGATGTCAGGCCATCCTGAGCCAGTTTTGAATGTTTTTAAGGGCAACGAAATCATTACTACGATAGGTATTTAAATTAAATCCAACTTTTACAAGACTATAATTTTTTATTCGCAATGGTCATAGCTAATAACCTGGCTCTTGCCTGCCCAACAGAAAACAAGGGTGACGGTCAGTGGACGCTGCTGCTGGACGGTCATGACAAAACTAGTTCTATCGAAGGAGAATACGTGGCCGTGGCCACAAACGAGCAAGGAACAACGCAAGCCAAATTTACCATTTCAGTCACGGATGAAACGTCAAAACCTTCTTCATCGCCAATCATATTTAAAGAAGCTGAAAAAATACAAGTGCCAAGAAGCGTAAGCCCTCATCCAATTCACAATCATCATCAGTAACTTCCGTGCATAAAGGAGGACATTCGTTGTTAATAATAACTTATCTTTGTATAGGTTAAACCAAGCCAAGCTGAAAATCAGAATGGACGGAATTCTTCCTCTTCCTCATCCGAAGCTGAGGAAACCATGAAAGAAACTTCCCAGTCCCTAGTGACAAATGATACCTTAGAACTGCACGACGACCAACGAAAGGTTTTCACCGTAGCTGAGAGAGAGAAAATGAAATGGGCGAATCCGATTAAGCTAGAATTTAATCCCTACGCACCTGAAAATTTGGCCAAACGAATCAGAGCCGGGAGGTGAGAAACGCTTTTCTTTCACTTTTATCGTATTCAAATTAATTATTATAACTCAATTATGAATGCGGCTAACCCCTAATATCATTCCCCGTATAATCACAGAACCAGCCGCGATTTAGTTCTCGGAGCTGCCACTGACTTATCCGACAACGAACCCGTGGAAGATGAATTCTTTAAGAATGGACAGAAGCAAGCCACGCCCGAGCCAAATATTATGCTAGTTGATAGGCCAAATAACTTTCCCTCTGACCTGGGAGGAGTCAAATTACCTTCAGTAAAAGAGCTCGCACAACAGTTTTCTCCAGCTGTAAGTCTTCAAATATTGCCACGTATCACGTTATCAAACCTGCTCTAAAACTATTTCAGAAATTTGACTTGAATTATTGTTTTTCCAGACCGATAAGAACCTATCTGTGAATGAGCATAGAAAATCGATAACCCCAACGAAAGAAGTCGCCAGAGGAATTCAGGTAATTTCTAACACTGTGAATATTTTTAATTTATTTTAATTATTACTCGTTATGCTCGCGCGCTCAACCGCTAAACTGAAGGGTAAGCAGGGATTATGGCTCATAGTGAAATCACTCGCTCCGAGTTCAAACAAATTCAATATTTACCTTCCACATTTTATCCTCAAAGAAGCAAAGTCCAAAGACACCAGAATCCAGTGTCAGTCCTCCTCCAGCCATCGAAGTCCAGCGAAACAAAACAGTTCCTCCATCGCCACAACAAGGAGAATCTTCTGATACTTCAGACGATCATCAGACACCAAAGTTACTCGGCAGTGATCAAAGAGTTGTACCTAAATCAGAAAACGGCGATCACGCAAGCAGCACGGAGCCTTCGTCCCCATCACCAACTTCACCTCCACAAACGCCAAATAAGCTAGTAGGATCCGCTCAATTCTACAAAACTTATAGCAGTCCTCAAGCTTTAGGACATTTGGGAGGACCACGCACTAAAGTTATCCCTCGGGTATCTTCCTTCCGTGAAACCCTTCCCGATGCAGTATCCAGAGGCGACCTCAGACTACTTGCTCAAAAATCAAAATCAGCCCACTCTGATTCTGATATCGAGCCTAAACCTACTCAAACTCAACCTGTGATACTACCACCAACCTTACCAAATACCCTTCCTCCAAGACCCATATCTTCTAACGATCCATCCGTCGTAGTTGTCCATCCTTCAACACCGAATCCTCCATCGACTGTAGACACATCCGTTCGTCCCAAGGGAGTTACCCGGATGGCAGCAGTGGATCTTCCAAGCCCAACTTCAACGCTCGAATCTGGCAGCACTACTCCTACCGACATGGAAAGTTCATTTGACTCTGTATCCATCAACTCCGCATCCCCCTCACCATCCTTTGAGGGTATGACTTCAGAAGAACGGAAAATGGAACCTGAAAACTGGAGAAGGCTAACGCGAAATATTCGAAAAGCTGCAAGATCCAGTCAAGGAGGACGAGAACTTCTTGAGGACGTTTAACCCTCTGAGTAAATTGGAATCACGATACATTCTTAATCCTGTCATCGTTTCGTACTTACCCGGGGATTCTCGTCTTTTACTCTTAATGTGTATCCCCCGGAATTGTGTTCCTTAATGTTTGTGCCGTGATTTTAACGTCAAGCTCTTTCTTTAAATCAATTAATTGCTCTTAGAGTGTTCTTGTTCATGTGTTTGCGTTATCGTGTGCATTGCCATAAAGCGTTAGAGCTTGTTCCGGTAATATTTTAATTTCATGTTTTTTTTCGTCTTACAGGTACACAGTCTAACAGCCAGAAGCGTATCCCGAGAATTCCGAGAAGGTTTAAGAATATCAAAAGGCTATTCAAACCCTCCTCCAAATATTATGAAATTAAATAATGGAAAGTGCAATAATAATGGTATCGATAAGGGAGAAACCCTTCCATCCTCTACGAACCTGACAAAACAAACAATATCGTAAAAAACATACTAGCTATGTTAATTGTTATTAAATTTTAAATACATTTACGAAGACGAAGAATAAAACTTGTGCTATCGCTAGCGAAAACGTTCCAGCTCGCTGCAATTCTTTACTTTGATCTTGTCTTGCTATTTTCCTCTTTGTCATTAAACTGTAGCCCTGCATGGAGTTTTAGTTATAGCTCGCAGTTAAAAAAGAAATAGTTTAGTATGGCGACGTTTTGTAGCTAGAGTGACATTTTCAATGCATTTACAACGGTAATGCCCCGAATAGAGTCTGGCATAAAGACTGCCTAGCATAATTTGGTATAATTTTCCCCCAGCAACCCGTTTGTTTAACATTGGCAACGAAAATAGATAGGGATTATTTTCCACCATGTTATAATATAGGGTCATTGTAGCTATGCCAAAATTATTCCAAAATTATGCCAGACTCTATTCGGGGCTTAAAAGTTTAAAGTAAGCCCCAAAATATTTATAAGAGTATCGTGTATAAAATAAAAGTATGGTGAGAGGAAGTAGAGATGTCAAGACAAGACTTTTATCAATTTATACTACCGCCAGTTTATTGAAAATAGTTTTGATAAGATTACAAAATTCCTCCTCTATTTCTCATAAAAAAGTTATTAAGTTATTTGATCGTTAAATAATAGCACAGCAGCACAAGGCTGTTGGTAGTATGAAAGGACTGGCATAAGAGCTAAAGAGCTTCACATTAGATAATACGGCACGAATTAAGATTCTGTCCACCAGGTTACTCGCACGCTTTCTCCCGGATTTCACATCCGCAGTTGATGGTATGTTTAGGAACTTTGAGCTATCAGAAGAGATTTGGTTAACCTCTTCCCCATCCACCGCCACCACCGCTGCTTCCTCCGTATCCTGAATTAAGTAATGATTAATTGAATGTTTTATAAAAAATTCAGCAGCTAAGGAATTCGCCAATCATTTAGAAATAATTTATCTCATCTGAATTTTACCTCCGCCACCGCCGCCACCCTTTCCACCTCCTCCGAATCCTCCACCTCCGTATCCACCGCCACCTCCTCCGTGACCTAAAGAAATAATAAACAATTTTGTTAGCATTATTTCCGGTCCATTTAAAAATATTAAGATCTCAGTCAGAGCTAAATCCATCAAGCTTACCTCCACCACCGCCTCCCTTTCCGCCACCACCGAATCCACCACCTCCGTATCCTGTAGAAAAATATTCGATATTATTAGTATCAAGAAAAACCAAATACTGGATTACACATGTACACTCCAATTATCAGGTATTTCCCTAACCTTCACTCGCTCAATGAGGCCCTCGCCCTTAGGTCATCGGTCCGCGAAATGCCTGGCCAATGGAAATACAAAATTAGAAACACCGCCACCACCTTTGCTCGGCCCGACGGCGATGTGTTCCCAATTCTGTATTTCCATTGACCAGGCTTTTCGCGGAACCTTCTGACCTAAGTCCTCTGCCCTCATTTCGCTTCGCTCAGGTCAGGTTGCGAAAGCCAACCTTAACGTTTTTGGCTCA
The DNA here is from genome assembly GCA_906901655.1 of Sminthurides aquaticus. Lineage (NCBI taxonomy): Eukaryota > Metazoa > Arthropoda > Collembola > Symphypleona > Sminthurididae > Sminthurides > Sminthurides aquaticus. The sequence goes on along the minus strand of CAJQTT010000002.1, from coordinate 4,878,098 downwards.
CCACCCCGAATAGACTAAGGAGTAGAAATTCAGTAGTGTCACCCGACTAGCCATTGCATACATGAATCACGCGTTTCCAAGGCAACTATACCATCTACAATACACGTTGGGGATTATGAAAGTATTTCCCTTCAATTATCAGGTATTTCTCTTACCGCCACCACCCCCTCCGAATCCACCGCCACCACCTCCGTGTCCACCTAAAACATGAAATAAAAACATGAGCCGCTGATTCCAAAAATGTGGAAGGTATTCGCAATGAAAATCAATTCAAGACTCTCAACGCACCTCCACCTCTTCCCCATCCACTGCCACCACCCCCGTATCCGCCTAAAAATGGCAATCAAAGAAGACCAGCTTTGAATAAAGGTGAAAACCAGGTATTCTCCACGTCTCAATGTTCCATAAATGTACTTGTTTCTTAATCGTAGTTAGTGTAAACTACGTTCGGCTCCTTACAGTTTGTTTATGTTACTTCAAGTTAATGGGTTCTACAATCTGAAAAGTCTGCCCAACTTACCACCACCTCCTCCTTTGCCACCTCCTCCGAAACCACCGCCTCCGTATCCTCCTGATAATCACAAATTAGTTCGTTAGTATATACTTTAAAATTTGATAGAAACTGATCTACGTTAACCTCCAAGCAAATCTAATTACGTATGAAGAACTAAGTTTACCTCCACCGCCTCCTCCTTTGCCTCCTCCTCCGAATCCACCACCACCGCCATAGCCTCCTGGAATCCATGAGTGTGAGTATTAGTATGCAATTTAGTCAAAAACTCCCACTTTCTAAAATATACTGAACTTTTCCGCAAAATGAGTTACTTACCGCCTCCACCTCCTTTGCCGCCTCCGAATCCACCACCGCCTCCTCCGCGGCCACCTCCACCGTATCCACCTAAAACGTTGAAATTATTAGCCCTCGAGTCTAGCAATTATTTAAAATTTTAATTGCTTCTCTATTTCAAATATCTCTTACCACCACCGCCTCCTTTTCCACCTCCGAATCCACCACCGCCTCCTCCGTGGCCGCCACCACCTCCTCCATATCCTCCTAAAATAATATAATAACCATTTAGTTCAATATTCTTCTTCGTCGATTCGTTCCCTAGATATACTTTCTTGTATCCAAAACTTAGTTGTGCTTACCACCACCACCTCCTTTGCCGCCTCCAAATCCACCGCCACCGCCTCCATGTCCACCACCGCCTCCGCCGTAACCTCCTACAGTAACAAGAGCATGTATAATCACTTTGAAAGGACAGTAATTCCTAGCGCCATCTAGCAGGCACACTTATGTAATCTGGAGCGCATATCCACTTACCACCACCTCCTCCTTTGCCTCCACCTCCGAATCCTCCACCACCGAATCCTGAAAAACAAAACCATAAAGTTTTCAAAACTGCTTCAAAACTGTCATCAAATAGTATCCAAATTATACAGCCATCAAATCCAGCATTCCTTCGCCTGAAAATTACTTACCGCCTCCGCCACCGCCGTGGCCTCCTCCACCGCCGCCACCGTATCCTACAAAAATCCAAAGTTTTGTTATTTACCGCTGTTAAAATCCTGCCATTAAATTATAACTGATGTATACTTTAAGCTAGAACCGTACCTCCTCCACCACCACCGGCTTCACTCTCCGTGGTCAAAATCAAAGCGACGCCAATGACAGCGCTGCATAGCAGGAGCTGTAAAATCAAATTCAAAAACGTTATTTCTATTCAAAATAAAATTTCCTCATAAAAATGCAGTCTTCTAAAAAATTACCGCTTTCCGGCTTCCCATGATGAAGTTAAAGATGATAGTTTTGAAAATATATTTTTATTCGTATTCCTCGAGCAGGACTTGAGCTTATTCTTCTTGAGAAGACACTGGAGGAATGGATGATTTAAGGGACGTGCCTGGGACTTTATATACGCTTTTTCTGACGGTCCGATGGCCCTTAGTAATAAAATTTGAGGCCATTATTTCCTATGACTCCAAAGTCATATCGTGCTCGTCCTAAGTTGAGCTTAGCAAGCACATTGGATAATAATGCAATCCTGGGCGCTTAAGTACGTTTAAAGCAAATACCGTAACAAGGCATAAGATTGGGGACTGTAGCATGAAAAAGCCAAGGCTGATCAGCGGAATTGTAGCCAATGGAGGGTGCATAGAATTTTGCATGGACACTTATCAATCACATACAGGAGCGGTGAAGGAGTGAAGGGGGGATGAAGGTACAAGTTTTTTTCATCTTCCATCATCACTCCTTGCGCTAAAAGAAAATCTCGGCCAAAATGCATATCCTTCTAATTTGTCCCACCCTCAACCCTCTTCATTCTCTTCATCCTTCCTAATAATAACACTTGCGTCCTTTCCATCTCTAGGTTTTGCATTGTGCTAAAATTCTAGCATTATCCCCCTTTCATAATCCAAAATTATTAAATCAACTCATCATATACATACACATCAATTCAGCTCAACCAACTAGCCCTCTCCTCAATTAAGTCATCATTTCCCTTTCATTCTCCCAATTCCATGCATCTCCTACTAGCGTCCAACTAATCCCTCTCAATTGGGTCTCAGTGCTATGCTTCACAAGCAAATGGAGCATTCGGAAATCCTTCTCCTAGCCTGGGAAATCCCTTAGCGCAAAAAACTGAGAGCATTTCAAATTGGTTACTTTTCCGTAAATCCCTCGCGAATTTTAAAGATTATCTCCGCTAATTCCCCACATGCTTTTTCAACCGCTCATAAGAATCTAGATTAGAAATTTAGCAAAACCTTTGGAAACCTCACAGCTAATGCGTAACAATTAACGAGGAAGTTGAAGAGAGCATTATGATTCGTTCCCTCTAGTTCCTATTTGTGTTCCCACCTTTTTTCTATTTTGCAAACTCGTTATGACATTGTCCAGAGATTGCTGATCATATTTTCGCTCATCATTCCACTCATTGTGTTTTTGGTAAATGTTTGAATTCACTCAGTTTTTTCACTGTTTTTGGCATTTAAACCAAAAACACAGTTAGGACCCATAGTTTCCTTTGTCCTACACGTAACTTACAGCGGATTCTCGGAACAGACAGCAATGAGGGCGAATTCGCGACATGATTTTGACAGATGCCCCTGCGTTTGCCACGGTCAGTAAATATGAAAAGTTTATTTGTAAACTTGGATTTTAGCAAGTTTGTTTTACTTAAAACAGCGTAAAACTTCGCTAAAGCTTCTTTTACTTCATATACAACAAATCCAAACATAAAAACCTATAAGTGTACATGCTTTCCTTGAGAGGCGTCATTTAATCTTGGATTTACTAGAAGTATAAGCGAGAGGGCTAATAGCCGTGAAAATGTCATTTGTTTCCCAATTCTCAACCCAAATTATGGAAGGCTGGTTCTTACGCCTCCTCTTATGCATTTCTTTGACGAAGACTTGAGAATTTTTTTCGCGCTCTTCTTATCAAGTGTTAACTTTTTGCAAAGATTTAATAGCCTCTGTAATTGCAATCATTTGGCTAACAATGAGTAATTTTGTGAGGTGAACGGACTGCATTGGTCATTGAAGATTCTAGCTCATCATCACGCAAGCATGCAACTGTAATGAATCGTCCAACCGAATTTCCTCGTACCAATTTCTACAGTTTCTCCATTCCTTCATTTTTGCCCTGTAACACTTGCAAAACCCATATTGCTCCCTCTGAGCCGAGACAAATTTACATTAAAAGTCATAAAAGAATTGATATTTGCAATATTGCACCACCGACCACCGGTCTACAGGTCTCGCGACGCTTTACACAAGTATCTAACTGAATCCACAGACCCGAAAAAGTCACATACGATGCTCATTCACCGTGCTGGTTTCTCCTTGAAAAAATCGTAAATCTCAGTCCCAAATTACTCCCACGACTCCATGTGTCGTACCCTTGCATCAAATACATGTATCTAGGTTTACCTTCATCAAAATCATTCAATGACAGCCAAGGAGCACCATGATGAATGCTCACAGCACAGGCTCTAATAATACGTGTTTATTTATTGACACTGGCGTAGTCACATACATAGTCCTGCGGAACACCATAGCTGATTTCTAAACCTGAGTGCTAAATTTTGCGGCAATGAAGAAACACAACAATGCTACAATAATGGCGATCCTTTGAGCGCGGATAAACTTTCAGTGTACGGATATGCAACATAACTTAAAATGCCGTTGCTAAAGGATTTTGCACGCGCGACCTCCCTTTTCAAAACTTCTTTAGAAGTGTGTATACATGCATTTTTTCATTCTATTTTCCTGATATAAATCAGGAGGAGCCCTTTCCCTTGGTCCTGCATTATCAACAAGTTGGAATGATTCACCAAATTAAGATGGCAATGAGGCAGATGCTATGACATTTTTTCTGGTGATGGGCAACAACTTACTAAAAAAATCCATAACTATATACCGCTTACTTGCAAATTTTCCCAAATAATAAATTGTCTAGTGTAATACATTTCCATTCTGCATCTTGTTTCCTTGATTCCAAGGTAGCCATTGCCGTTAATGGCGACAGAGTCCCGATTATCGCCTACTGTACACCTACATATTTGATTCCTGCAACGGAAAATGTATTACGACATTTACGCAGGCAATATAGCTTATCTTGAGTGTACTCACTCAAAATTGTCAGTAGCTAAATAATCTTGATGATGCACACGCGCATATGCACGTACAAACCATCGTTTAGATTTCATACATTAATTACGCTCTGCAATTAAAATAGTAACTGCATACATATACCTGTTATATATATATATATATATATAACGTTACATGTACAATAATTTTTACATTACACATTATAACCATGCATAGGATTCTCGGCTTTCCCCGAAATACATATGACACCGTAGAAAATTGCTAACAATTCCATAGGGTGAACAAAGATTATGCTAAAAGCTGGAATGTACACCACCGGGTACATAAGCCACTCTGGACTATTAGGGAAGGGATGCATTGGATTTGCACAAAGAGGAACTAATAGCAGGTTTCTCTCCCTACTTTTGTGCTGGAGAGAGTTAGTAGTTCACGTGATATTCTCGTTATCGTGATTTTAAGCTCTTTCCAGTCCGATCACTGCTGCACAAGAATAGAGGTTTTATAATGCTTCCGGGTACTACAATGAGTAAGTTATATCAGTAAAAGTACATACAATATACGGCTGTATATTATGGGAATAAACGCATTGATGTAAGTTTTGGAACACGTTTATTTCCTGTACTACGATAAGGATAACCGATGAATATGATTTGCTCCATGAATTATGTACCTGACTTGGAAAATTCAGTTTTTAGGGAAACTATGCACGGGATTGTAATTACGCTAAGAATGTAATGTTGGATTTCATGAAATAAGGTTTACTTAATTTCCGCCAATGCATAAGGAATAGTGAGAAACCCCTTGTTGGATAACACTATCATCCATCCACAAAGGAACGACATCATATATACAGCCTGATGAGAGTATTATCGGGATTTTTGTGGCATCACGCAGAAGGGTTTTGCTGAGCGCATGGGGTGTACTTACGTGACATCCGAGGAATGATAGTAGTAACCCTAAAATCGTGCAAGTTGGAGCTCCTTGTCAGCTTCGCTACATCTTTTGTTTGTCATTCCAGATACCCAGTGATTAACCAGGTGTCATTCAAATTCAAATATCAAATAAAAGTGTCAGTAATTAGTCAAGTTTTAAGACGATGCTCCAGGGATATAAAGAAAATTTTAGCATTCCTAGTCGATAACTATAAGACGCAAGATGATGGCTGTGCCAAGAACAACGATTGTCTCTCGCAGACTATCCGAGGTACAGTCGGGAATAGGGGCAATCCACGATACAGAGGGGATAGTAGTAGCCGGAAACCAGGAAACTAAGAACGAAGGTAGAAGGAATTTTGATCTTTCCTTATGCCAAAATGCGTACAGTGGATTATCCCTCATTGGTGCTATTCCCTACAACGTTGCTTCCTCGTTTCCCAAAGACGGGCTTGGCTTAAAGTTTGAGCTGGCAGATCCAACCACAAAATGGCACAAAATATCACCCACCATTTGGACCCTCTCTTTGCTAATCCTTACTTTCATCTTCGGCTATAATATTCTGTTGACTGTAAAAACTACCGACTCCTTAACCCCTCCGTATTATTTGCCCCTGGTCAGTTTCTACACGTTCGCCATCATGACGGTGGAATACATGTATTGGGTCCTGCTGGAGAATAGGCACTCCCAGGCGCTCCTCCTCAATGAAGCCATGTCCATTCTGAATGACCGTAAGTTTTCTCCTAATTCCTTCCAGCTGTCTAAGTTGATCTTAAACTTTATATTAAATCTTCTAATAAGATTTGTGTAGCAACGCCATCTTTGAACAGGCGAGAAAAATTCCCGAGTTATTAAGTAAACGTTATCATAGGGAAACGCTTTGCGAAATTTGTTCTAAACGAAACCTATACCGGAGTAATTGGTTATATCCCCGTCTATACGTCATTCTTTTCACTTCACACTAATAGTACAAACTTCATAAAATCTATGACGTTGCCATGGCAACAGGTGTTTATATACTTATTCACACACACTGCACAATTCTTTCATTCCTTTTTCACAGCAAAATCTATGAGAGGTTGTTTTCCCCGCCTGTGAACCTTGTATGAAAGAAAAAGTACAAACGGCTTACTATGAAGCAGTTCCGTTTTCATGACGTTTTTGTGAGTGTGAAGTGAAAAATAATGTATGAACGCAGTCTCATCTATCTTGATTACTTGTACTCTTGAACCGCAGTTAAGGCAGAACGTAACATTATGAGCTGGACAGTGGGAATGTTCCTGACATACATGCCGTTACTGCTGATTAGCTTGGCGTACGTCGTACCTGGCTTTTACCTCTGGGATATTCAAATCCCTGTGATATCGTACCGAATCCTAATGCATCATGGATACACTGGTCACAAGGTAATCTTGGCATGTCTGGTGGCAGATCAAACCTTGTACGTCGTCTTCACCTGTACCATCTTCATGACCGTCTTCGTATTGTTCACAACTATCTTCATTTGTAATTATCGAATGGAAAGAACCCTGGATAAAGTTAAAAGGTCGTCGAAATTTAAATGCTCTGTAGTAAGCCGATTGTGGCTTCAATTAGTACAAGGCCATAACTAGCGACAATATTCATTATTCCAGTTGCCGGCGAAACCAAACAATACCCATCACCCGTTTCATGAAGGATGTGATGCTTGCAGTTAGGATAACGCAAACCCACTTGTGTGTACTAAATCATGGAATTTGCGAAGCAGTATTTGCGCTCAAACTTCTAATGCTAGATGCAACCATCATCGGTGGATTCGGGGCGCTCCGGTTCTTTCAAATTCATCCTGTAATAGCTGCCGCTTGTCTTGTCTATTTCTTTGAAGGAGCAGTCAATTACATGTTCTTATATGGTCATGCATTTGCCATTCCCCTTACTATAGAAAATATAAAGATAGAACTCCGAATGCTACTCAGAATCATCCCAGATAGCAGTCAGGAGAAAAAAATTATAATGGCAAAGATCCGCTCTTTAAACATCAAAGGAGTGAAATGTGGGAATTTTCAAACGTTTAGTCCCTCCTCCACGCTGATATTCATAGATTTTTCTTTGAAACAAATCGTACACATGTTACTCGCTGTATAAGCTCATTTGTAATTCGGACGCGGTTGATGTTGTATGTACAGAATTGAATGTTGCATAGTGCAAAGCGTGTGGTACCCGGCATCCGGTCACTTCGTATCAAGCTTAATGATAATTTCGATTATGTTCCCACTGGGAACTTCCCAGTCTCATCCTTGATACCGAATTTATCAGCAGTGATTTATCCTTCTTCTAGAAAAACTTCCGCTTTATAATGCATAAATCCCGGTTCCAGATACTCGTTTATGTCGTGCTATGTATAACTTTAATGTACACCTGTGACGGATGTTATGTGCGCAATGTTTCATCTGTGTCGTTTTATGAATTTTGCTTTAAAATTGTGATACACATATACCCACTTCACACCAAAAGTAACGACACCATATGTTCATGGTTCAAATAATTAAAGTAGCTCCTTCCTAAATTTGTTCCTTACATGTCTATATTTGGTTGGTCGAACATGTTGCTGTAAAACAGATCAAAGTGATACCTGATACCATCCAGGTTGGGTTAGATTGCTTTTATCGAGCAGGAAAAAGTTACTTGAGATCTTAGTCCAATATAAACTTTGCAAGTAATCAATACAACATATCCCACACCGCTTTTAGCGAATTTATATATTCGTACTATTTTATCATCCATATTTTATCTAATCCTGCTAAAACATTGCTGATATATGGTGATACGGGTTGAGTCAGTGAAAGTCAAATAAACATGCAACTCTTCCCTCAGTACCTGGAAAATAGCTATTCCTTTTACTTGTTTCCAAAATTCTAGTAGATTTTAAAGGATTGAAACAGTTATTATAGTGTCATATCAAGTTAGAAAAGTCGTACAAAAATTAAAATGAAACAAAAATGAAATTAGAAAATTAGAAGCAAAACTTTCAGCAAGAGCCATGCAAGTGGACCACCGATTTTCTCGGCTTGCTTCAGCTTCTAGTGCAAGCAATCTTGGTGGGATCGGGAGCACAAACCCTTTTGCACATGGAGGTCAGTAATATCCAATTTAAAATTACTTAATTTACTCCTCATACTTTGTAGAACCGATTGCAAGACAGTCCAAATGGTCAAATTACAAAAAACCAATTACAAAATATAATTACAAAACCATATTTAAATGTTCCACTATCACCGAGTTACTAATACTTTCAATGTGTACTCCAATGCGTTATAGCTTCACCCCGAAGAGATGGCAGCATCACGGAAGACTTTAGAAGGAGTCAGAGAAACTTGCAGCGTATCAACAGCGCTGGCTACATCCTGAACGAATCGTTGAACAATTTGCGTCGTTTGACATGTAAGTGTAGAACAGTTAAAGGAAGATAACATCATTGCGAATACAGTAATCTGGGAATCATTGTTCTGACTTATCAATTTTACACAGTGCACGCTGCAAATGACGATGAGGATTACAACCTAAGCCCATCATCTATCAACGGCGAAGACGTTTTCAACAACGTTCCCATTTCAGGTAAAAGTTGAATAGCTCTTACAGAGATGGCGCTGGCAGCAAATTCGCGAATATTCTACTTGAAAACTTTCGAATGGAAGTTGCTGTCCTAACTATTCTACCGTTTTAATCCACAGGTTCCCGGCCCATCCCGTTACACGAAAAGCTTGCAGAAGTAAGACAGCAAATAAAACGTTTGAGAGAAAAGGACAAGATTAGCGCTTTTGATCTTGCAGATAGAATTGCGGAAACGTTTCAGAGCTATGGTATGAATACACTCCAAACGATCGAAGGTGAGGATGTAGTTCGCAGATTCTTAAAATTTTGCATCTGTGTCAACATTAGCCATGCGATTGATGAAAAAGAAGAAGAACGGTTAAACCGTTTACGAAGAGCCCTGCTCAAAGAATGCGGCTTTTCCATACGAGCCCGAGTAATTCCTGTTATAACTTATCGAGGAACCGGAGATAGGGATGTGAATATAACAATTTTAGTAAACGCCATTAATATGAATCAGAATAGTATTATTTTTGACTCCAGAGGTAGAGTTTTTCAAGATATTTGTGATTGGAAAAAGAACAACGACTTGCCTATTCATACCAAGTATGTCGTGTGCTGGTTCAGTCAGAATCCTCCAGATGTAGATAGTTTATTAGGAGGTCGTCCTGTTCAAGGGTTTACTCTCAAGAAACTTGCCGGAAGCTCTACTCGTAAACGCCGCTATAAATGGCATATCGTTGATGCAGTAGTTGCAGCTGGAGCCATCAGTGCCGGGGTCTTATGTGTCGCCACAGGTGGTGCTATTCTTTTACCTTTAATTGCTGGAGAAGCTGTAGCGGTAGCGTATATGGGTTATCGGGGAGGTTTAACTATTAGGAAGAAGAGAAGCCATAGGCCAAAGATGCGGTCCTGAGTATAATATTCAGGTTTCATACATTGTATCATTTTCTGCTTCTTTTAAATACTATTATTTAACTAAACCTTTTTAAAAATAGTAATTTATTCACTTGAATTGTAATATATTGAGCCTTATAATTATTTTTTAATAAACTATTATCATCTTTTATACTTAAAATTTATTCAATTATTTTGTTTCATCTGTGCCTGGAATAATTCTAACACATGCTTAACGATTGATAGATTACATGTAATGCTGCATATTTTCATAGACTAATATTAAGCCCCTGTACTGTTAAGTAAACACTGCACTTAAGCCAGAGTATTGATGCTTGAGAGGCATTCAGTTCATTCATCCTTAGTTATTACAAAATCATTCCATATTCATTTCCAAGTAGATTCAAAGCTCAATCGAGCATTAATTGCCTGCCTGGGAATACCGATAGATTGCATAACTCGGGAAAACTATCAGTTCCAGTAGCCTACTGATAGAGTTTAGAGTTGTTTACACAGGCCAGAAATCTACAAGGGTTTTGTTGTGCCCAGTCAGTAACTTCTCATTAATATGCGCATAAGGCATTAATTAATCATGACTGACCAGTTGAATCCGCCTGCACTTTGGTCAACTCTAACTATGACGGAATCAATTGTCATTTATTAGCTAAATTTCCATCTTCAACAGGCCTAAAGATAATATTGATTGCATAACCCATAATGATTTGTTCTAGCGTTTTAAAACCATCCAGCCTTCTGGCAATCCTCCACTTCAAGTATCTCTTCACGGACCTGGATTTGCATATAAAAGCTCGTTCTAGTTTTTAGTTCATCAGTTGCAGACTTTGCCAGATTCTTCCAATCATCTCAAAGAATTATAAGATCCATCCGGAACTTTTCAACCCACCTTCTATAGCCATGGCATTCGAAAAGGCTTTCATTTTCGCAATTATTTGCATTTGCGGAGCATCCGCTCAGATCTCATTCCCCGGAGGCTGTCCCGACCAAGCCGTCATTGATCCCTTCGATCCTCAAAGGGTACACATCTCTTAGACCTAATCTCAAGTTTTAAGCCGAATTCTCCTCAGAGCACTCATTAATAACCGTTCGCTTCTTATATTTCAGTATCTCGGAAAATGGTACGAGATTCAATCCTACTTCCAAGTTTTCTCCGTTGGAGCTATCTGTGTCGCCGCCAACTACTCTGACAACGGAGACGGAACCATCAAGGTTTACAACACTCAATTCAACAACAGGTGGGTTGTATTTCCCTACAATTTTGATTTAAGTCCATGAATCTTGTTTTATTCTTAATTTATAAATTAATCATCTTAATTGCTCTCTAAGAACCTTGGAATTCTCCTCCATCACCGGATCTGCCCGTCAAACTGAGGCTACCTCTGGAAAGCTTGCTGTTGAATTCCCCGTTTCCTCTGGAGAAGCTCCCTACTGGGTTTTGGACACTGATTACGAAACCTACACCATCGTTTGGGCTTGCAGAGACTACACCACCCTCAACTTCCGTAAGCTCCCTCATCCACATACGATTCAACTTAATTTTAACTAATCTTCTTAATTTCAACTAACCCCTGATTTTTTTAATTACAGAAACCCTTTGGTTCCTTGCTCGTGAGCGCAACCCAAGCCAAGAAACCCGGGATTATGTCACAAACTTCCTCACATCTCGCGGCCTGAGCGTAGAGCGTTTGGACGACAATCGTCAAACCGACTGTCCCGAAGAGCCCGAGCCCGCTAGCGTATAATTTCGCAAAAACGTAATGAAATTCTCAATCCGTCGCTAACGCTATTCAATTTGCTTACATAAATAAAAGTCATATTTCTGAAGAAAATCGTGACGCTTCCCTCTATAATTTCCCCTTTTCATCAAATCCATCCCCATGTACACATCTTTTAAGAAACACACATTCTGCACCTCAAAGTGATGAATTGCAATAATTAATTGCAAATTTTGGCTATTCGTTCATTTGAGAATATTTCACTGCGGTCCTTCTTCATCTTGCGTACGCTAGAAATTTACGCATATTAGTTTTTCCTTCTTCTCCAAGTTCGCTCATTCCAACAAACAATGCTTCTCCTCGCGAGGGTAATTAAGTGTTTCAAGTAATAATTTGCAATCGAGGAGAATATTTTCCGCTCCTCACCTGCCCACCGCTATCTCATTACTCAATGAACAAACACAGCGATTAAGAAGCCACTTGCCCAACTCATCAGCCCCCACTTCAAAACACAGAGCAGACTTCCTTTTCCCTGTAATCGTTAAATAGGTGTAAGCTCTCTACGCACTTGATAGTGGCCGGCAATCATTCCTCTGCCACTCTTTGCCCAAATCTTCATGACCTCTAATAATTAACTTTTCCATCCACAACCATACTTCCATCAGCATCACCTTATTGCATATTCCGTGACACATCTGCATAAATTACTACTCTCTTCCCCACCATCTCCCCTCAGTGTGTCAAAGTTGAAACGTATAATTACTATTCTCTCGCTAGCAAGAAAACATTTCAATTCTCACATAAGAGACAGCGTATAGTTTACTACCGCAACACCAACCCTCTCCCCATGCACAATGCTTTTACGAAAGCCGCATCCCGTGGAAAATACAAGAAAGATGCTAAGTAACTCCATTCATTAAATTCTCTATCACACTTGGGTATTAAGCAATAATCTTTTCTTATTCTGGCAGATCCGCCTCTAGCTAGAATTTTCCCTGACGCAAATATACTAACCCATGGGTAATCTACGTGCAGTTCTTTCCACCTGCCCTGATTATCTATTTCGCATATGTATTCTCCAGTCCGCAGATAGTTTTGATTAATTTCACACTTCCCACGGTCATAGTATTGCATAATCAGAGGCGTAATTCTCTTGATTGTGTCATAGTGCATTCTTGTTTAAGTCTTCAAAATCGCAACCGCGCTCTTCTTCTTCTCCTATGACAGAGAAGTTTTCTTCAGCGCACGATTCCTTCCTCTAAGACGTGTTCATGGTTTGAGACGAGGGGTATAACACAGCATGGAGCATTTAATTTTCAATTTGTTTCTGGTTATTTAAGTAGGTGTTTAACGCCAATAGCTTCTTGCAGAATTTTGCAGCATTTCAAGCCCCATATCATAAACATTTACCTTCAAAATTTACACACAAGTTCAAATGTTGTAAACATTTTCTCGTGGGAACAAAACCTCCAAGCACCCTCCCACGCTAAAAGATGCGTCTCTCTTATTGCAAATTATAGAGTTTTCTCAAGACACCCAAAACAAAGTAAAGCAATGAATTTTCTTAACCGCAGCAAAGATAATTTAATGATTTAAAAATATTGTCCATAAAACATAGAACACCTATAGTCATTGAATTCAAATTATATTTCCAAAAATTCTCATATTTTTAAAACACCAGAATTCAATAAGTAATTGGTATATAAAGTATTTTGAAAACTGTAGAAATAAGAGAAACATCACGTATATGCACCAGTGGCAAGGAAAAACAACCGGGGAACTGTATTATCTCTTATATTCTATTTGATTTAGTTTCCACTCTTGATATATAAAACATATCTCTATTTGCATAACAGGCTTCCTCCAATTATCTCTCTTCTCTTCCACTCGACAAGCTGTAGAATTATATCCCTGTCAGAAAAGGCGGTTTTGATTTGAATTCAATTATATAAGCTTCAGCTTCCTTCAAAACAACTTTCATAACTCAAATCATTAGTTCCTCTTTGTTTAAAGCAGAGTAAAGTGAAAAAAGTACACAAGGAAATTGAATCAAATCCAGCTGCACTGTTACCGTTAACGATTTTCTACAGTCTTGACTATTTCCTGGTTAAAAGTTGAAGTAAAATTGTCACAATGGGAACACTAGGCTGTATTTTAATTTTGGGATTGTTGTTAGGGGCATCTGTGAATGGCCAGATTCGGAAGCCGGGTACATGCCCGGAACTTTCTGTCGTGAAGCCGTTTGATGCAGAGAAGGTGTAGTACTTTAATTGATACGATTTTTCATTTCATCAACGCAATTAATGGTTATAGCTAAAAATTTGTTCCTTAAATTTTCAGTACTTGGGCCTGTGGTACGAGATGGAAAAGTATCCGACATTCTTCGAGAGCGGGGGCCGCTGCATTTATGCTGTTTACTCTGATAACCACAACGGGACAATTCAAGTACGGAATACAAGGATACTTACAGCGTGAGTCAATAAGTTTCTGTCATGAATTACGACCCTTATTAGTCGCCTTTTGATTCTACAGTTACTAAATTGAATTTGTCAAAGTTTTATAAACAAGGCCAAGTTCACTCAAGTTTATTAGTGGGAGTTGCGTTGTTCCTCTACCGTTTAGTGGGTTATACATCGATTTTTTAAATAATCATCATCCTTTCACATGCCTTTTTAAAGTGTCTTAAGTGAATTAGTTTCATATTTGGTAATTTGTATTTTCGAGAAGAAGGGCGAATTCCAAGGGGATGAGCTTTTGATTTACAATCTTACAATCTTTATACTGCAGGACTGAGGAATACAGTGAAATAATTGGTCGTGCTCGCCTCGTGAACCCAGAGCTGAAGGAGGCAAAGTTAGTTGTCATTTTCCCCTCTGTGCCAAGTAAGTAAATGTTGATAGCTTTGAATTTTGACAAACTATTCTTGATATGGCAGTAATGATGGATTCCGATTCAGCAGCTCCCCCTATCCAGTCGTCGATTATATATTCGTGGACCACCAAACGTTTTCCTCCCTCAAATGACTCTTTGCAGCCTTTTCCTCTCTTCCTCATTCTCAATGCCCTCTGGTTCTTTTGCTCATCCTGTCAGGCGTACATCATACAAGATTTTGAGCAATTGATATGATCAGACCGCTTGGAATGCGGATTACTCAAAAAAGAAGCTACCTTTTAGCTCATCTCTGTCTTTACTGTGCAAGATGCAATAAGTCCGGCTGCATTGCAGCCCGCACACAAAACTTGTTGCAATTTGTCCCCCCAGCCAGAGATGAGTAATGTCAGTGTAATATGTTTGAGATTGTGTGCAAATGGGAGTTGAGGCCATTTATCACGATTAGGAGTATCATAAAAAGGTGCATTCCTTTTATTGATGGTCTATCGACTCCCTAAAAATTTTCCTAGTTGCCCCCATTGACCCATTTTTCTACGACTTTTTAAATATCTTCTGAAATGGAATCGCGCTGCGCTTGGCGCTCTTACGCAAAAAAAAACCTTAAACTGATTATGATCCTTGCCAATTTATTGCTTCGAAGCATCCCTTAAGAGACTTTCAATGTTGAATGATTGGACAGGTTCTAGAGAAGCGCCATATTGGGTCCTTAGCACAGATTACGATTCCTATGCCATAGTTTGGGGCTGTTCTCAGATTGGAAATGACAATATGCGTACGTAAATACATTTAATCATGCGCAGTTTATAATTAATATTCACACACACCCCCTTCCCTCTCTATTAACCTTTGCCTCTTCTTTCTGGATTTACTAACTGTCTTTCCAAATTATCACACACCTTGCTACTTGCTCCTTATTTCCAAAAGATCCGTATATATAACCCTCTCTCCTTTTCCCTAACCCTTATAGGTCCTCTCAATTCTTAATTCGCAACAACATGTAACTGTCTTGCATGATAAATTAATGCAAGATTGTCCCGTAATTTCAGAGTTTCTCTGGTATTTATCACGAACCAGGAATCCGGATGCTCAAGTGAGAGAGCATGTGCGACAAACCATGGAGAATCTCCGTCTTGACACCAAGGATTTAGTGGCCACAGACCAGTCCAATTGTCCAAACGCTTACACAATCCTCTAAATCAAATCCGTTCAGCCTCACATTCCCAGTGTCTCCCTTCCATCCCAGACACTAGACACAAAACGATTGCTTCAGTACAGGCTCTATGAACAAGCTCCATGCGTTAAGCATATTTGAATCTGCAATATATACTGTCTAACGTTATAAGTTCAAGTAAAAAACGCCAGAAACAAATTCAATGGCCCCATGCCATAATCTTACGTAGTCACTTCCTTTAACTTCATGTCCAATAATTTACGAGACTGTCCACACGAGCCTGTCACCTCATCAGTTATCTATCAGGCAGGCGTCGTACGCCAAATCACCTTTGCTTTTTTGCAAAACCTTTTTTATATCAAACAAGCTTTGAAGCCAATATCCTTTTTTCAACAGGAGAGAGCTTCCGTAAAAACACCTTCCTGGCTTATCATGATGTGTATCATCTTGCACTTTCCTAATGTGGGATTCTGATTCATGATTCCATCATTTAAAAGTAATCCAATTCCGTCCCGAAGTACAGGATTCTATAGATCTTATTTTAAAGCGTGTAACCAGCCACTCCCTCTAATTTTCGCGGATCAGTCACCATACATCGTAAACCAGAACAAAATGCACGCCTTGAGCATAGGATGTTTTTGAGAATGTTCTCAACTGAATTTTCCTGCTTCTAACGCCTATTCCTCCAACACTCAGCCTTTACTGACGCACATTTATTTTTATTCGCGAATTAGGGCTCGTCTCTCGCAAATTTACATAATGATTCTTCCAAAATTCTCGTGATGAAACCCGCAAATTTTTATCGAAAATTATATTAATGCATTCTACCGTCCCTTCCACATCCTTCTTTTCGCTCTAGGAATTCTAAAATTGCATGCAGTATGCACTAATACAAATTGAACGTATCACTTTTCTGAACAAAATTTGCAATTGTTTCAAGCAAGTTGTTCGCAATTTTTGTCCCAATTTTGCACCATATGTAAATTATTTTCTCAGGAATCCTTATCGCAAAAGAATAGAAAACGGCTAAGCTTGAAGAACAAGAAGCATATTTTTTACCCAATCTTGATGTAAATAAAAGTATCAAAAATATAGATGATGATCCCTAAAATGAATAAAAGTTGGGCCAATGACGAGATCCTCAAAAGATAGACTCAAGCCAAAGATCCGTAAGTTGTTGATGATGATAAGATGTGTGTAAAAGTGCGGTAATAATCATGTAATAAGAGTAGGGCCCTTGCACAATCCAAGACTATCGTGTAGATGATGTAGAGATTCACGAAGATTCCGTTAAAGATTTGGCTTGAGTAAACGTTTCGCACCACGAACAAGAGATGCCCACGCGACAACACTTACGAGAGCTCGCTTTGTACTTTGTGTGAATACTCAGAGGTCGCCGTCAAGCTCCTTTTTCTTCATCTCTTTTAAATATCTTCTTGAAAAATTATATACTGATCCAATAAGGAGTTGATTGCGGCAAGGATTGATTTTCGTGGCAATAGCCGCCAGCCTTAGCTCCTTCCTTCAGTTATCGTTGACAGTGATATGTGAGCCTCTTGTTTTATTAAAATCAAACCATCAGCCAGGCATGGAAGGAGGGGTAATAATTGATAAATAATTGTATATGCGCGGGAATAAAATGACTTATTTATTAGACACAAACACACTTTGAGAATTACCCTCAGAGTTGGATGGGAGTTTAAGGATTCTATCGTAAATTTTAAATTCTCCATCTGTTCCTCCTGGCATGCATTTTCTGGGATCAGCGCCCTCTTGCCCGAGGACGTACTTCTCATGTCAAAGGGTAAATACGAAAAAGCTGTTCCTCCTGATAAAGGAGCGTGCGTTTGGTCAAGATGCAAGCAAGCACCCTATATCCCTCCTGCAGATATTGGAGTCGTTACAGAAGCAATGCACAGACTCGACGCTGACCGAGTGCCTAAGTTCACACATAAGTTCGTTAGCAGTAGATCATTTGCCCAGCGCCATCATCATCATCTCACCCAGCATATCATTATGTACACTATTTCTATCTGAAAGAGTAACGATAGCAAGCAGAAGCTGCCAAGCCAGTTAGAAAAAGTGCATACTTATTTGTTTTCCTCTGTATAAATGCGCTTATCATTTTCTGAACCAGCTCCTTCAAAAGGAACATCTATAAGATCATCTACAGATGAAGGGTTACGTTATGGCAATCCAAACTCACCTCACCATCCTCATATGTAACTCGTGTCCACAATTACGGATTACGAGTATGTATAAACGTTCTTCTCAGTTTTCTCCTCATCCATCTCGAGTCCGTTTCGTAATCTCGAACGAAATAAGGAGCCTACAGCTCGCTTGAATGGCGAGATACGTGTAAATAAGTGGACGCTTTGAATGATACGCGTCTTTTGGAAGGGGGCACAGACGAGAATAATAAGTTGAAAGGCGAGGAATAAAATTCGTCCACAAATTTTCAGTACAACAACGAACCATCTTATTCCCAACTTGTTCTTTCTCTCGTCCTCCCAACTTTGCCACTTACCCTCTTGTTGAAATACTTGCAAATTTTATGGGATTCTAACCAATATGTAACATGATCGCGCCAACATCCAAACGACTCCACAGTCTTGTACTAATTGCGAATATGTATTATTATCCTTAAGATAACATGTTTCCCTTCTCCCGAATCCGTCTCATCTCCCCCTCATCAACATTACATATCTAATATATTCCTCTCATTCCATCACTCACTCTTCCCCACATACATCTGATATTTTAGTGCTCAGCATATATTCCGTAGAAAAGAGAAAGTAGACAAGTATATAACTCCATAGATTTCAACGGTCGCAAGAAAGCTGTCACTTGAATTGATCAAGTGCCCTTTTTTCCGCTCCTACAACTTTTTTACCTTCTTAAGTCCTCTCTTCCATTCCCCTTTGCTCTTAGGATTATACGATCCCAGTTAAAATAATAATAGGAAGAAGAAGCTTGTAAACAATTTCCTTCCTCTTTTCAAACATTCAGACTGTGTTCAACTTGTACAAGCTCTACATACGGGATAGGCAGACCGCATTTCCTTCCCCCCACCTCTCAAACTTATCCTCTTCTACATTATCCGGAGGAGTCCTTGCAATTTTTCTACTTCGTGATCCTCCAAACGTTTCGCAGATTAGACTCCTTCGTATTTTCCCGCAAAAGAAAGTTCAAAAGCCTTGATCTCCGACCAAGTCCCACCCAGCTCTTCCTCTGTCGGCACACACACACGCTCTACGTGCCATTTATTATTATTACTAGCTCTTAGCTTACCGGCAGCGGGGGTGGAATTAATTATTTTTCAATGACCAAATTAATCCTCCTAATAACGTCCCCTTCCGTCCTTCCTCCGAACCTTTCCTCACCAAATAAGTCAAAAATCAATTACACCGCCCCCTCCTCCAAGTAGCCTGTATAACTTCCAAGGGTTAAAGGGCTATGAAAATTTCAAGATTACTGTATAGCTTCCAATGTTCCAATTACGGCATGCATTGCTCTTACAACAACCCTTGCCTCTTCAAGTGCGAAAAGTTTCTTCAAGGATAGCAGACCGCTTATATAGCTACAGGAAAACCCATTGCTAATTGGACAGGTAAATGTGGAGGTGGATGTAGAATATTGAAGGTGTTCCACGAAAAGTGCGTAACTAAGAATATGGAACCACCTATAAAACTATAGTTACAAAAGCAATGAGAGCACAACTGCAGCATATTCTGGAATTTTAGAGAGACTAAAAAATCTGCAAAGCGGTCAACTTTTCTCAACTTTATTATCAGCATCATGAAGAGCATCATCATCATCATCATCAACATTTTCAACATTTATAATTAATTACAATTATATTTACGTCTTCTCCATACATTCGGAACTGTATAAGCCTCAAATAAAAAATATAGTCACGTCACACTCATCCAGAGTACACACAGTAATCCAGGAAGGAGCTCTTAATGTAGTGTATATGTAAATAGTGTTTAACAGTTTGCCTTAAAATAAGTAAGTATAGTTGCTATCATCAAAATCCTGGCTTTCTTTGTATCAAACTCCCTCGGAGGAGCAGCTTAGAAAAAAGGGTCGTATAAGTAGGTCCGATTCGTTAAAACTAACGAGTACTGTCAGCAATAGATCACGCAAGTACAAAAATAAAGCAAGATTTCCTTACAAAGAATAATTTCTCCATATAAAAAGTAATGTATAAAAAAATATGTAGCAATTTTTTAAAAAAATCGTATGACCTGCTTACAGAGAAGACAGAACAGAGAAGATAATATCCGATAAGAATTATCCATACAATTTCTCTACAAGAAGAAGCATACAGTAAATGGAACACTGGAGTTTTGATTCCCACTTTCACCCCGTCAGGCGGGCAGTCCAATGCCCGGGTAGTAGGATGGCGTTAGTTACCTGGTTCGATCCTCTGGGATAAACTTTTGGGAATCTGGTGGAAACTCATACCTCGGTTTGTTTTTTTCGTTTTTTAGATTATGTAAACGTTAATATATTATTGTGTCTAATCCTAATCCTGCGTATGTAGTAAGTTGAATAACATGTAAAAGTTTATAGAAGAGGGGCATTGTAACTGCATGTTCTAAAACGAGGATGGATCATTGAGAGCTAGGTACAAGCTGTGTATGTACAGATATTTATAAAATCATCCAACAAGAAATACACATGTAGGCAAAGAAGGAGTAAAAAAACATGTGTGAAAAACTCCATATTCTTCAATTCTTCCTCAGCACAAAGTTGGCAAAAGAGTTTGTGATATTTGATTGATAGTCATCAAAATGAGCCTGTACATGTGTATATAGTTGTTGTACTTGTTTTTCCCGTAGGTGTTGGTGTTGTTATTATCCTGGGGTGAGGGGGATACGTCTTTTGTGTCTACGTTAAAGTTACGCAGTAATGTTTTTTAATAAAAAAGTATATATTTGCTCCCTCTGTCTACCTACGCTACGTCTATCCATACATACAGTAGTGCAATCCGCAAAACAGCTTCCCAGCCACATGTGGAAATATATACTTGTAGTAGGAGTGGAGCAATCATAATATATAATCAGCTCTGTCTAGTTTCTTGCATTTTAACATAATCATCAAATGATCCATCTTCACCACCAACCACTTGTTCCAATCTCTCTCTCTCTCTATCTCTTTCATACTCTCACTCAATTCTATCTCCCCGAGTTTCTCAAAACGAAAATAACTCCGCGGAATTCACTCAAGCCGACGATGATGTCGACTTGGCGATGCGAGCACCATACTGACTAGATGGAACTGGAGTATTACTACTCCCTATGCTGCTAAGATCGTTATCGTTTTGAGAATTACTTGAGGAACCTGAAGGACTGTCTAATTGTCCCTGAGCTTGCTGCTGCTGCTGCTTGTCCGCACTTTTGTTTTTGTTATCTTTGTACTGAATAAAATACACTTCCGGTTTGCTGGGCTTCGTTGGAACCTGAGTTGGGAAGACGATGGATGGAGGTCCGTCAGGCTTCTTGAGCAAAACGTAGACGAAGGTCTTCTCCTCAGGGACGGGTGGCAAGTCGGGTAATTCCGCTCCGCGAACAAAGTAATGCATATGAATGTGCTTGTGAATCACTACCGTTTGCTTTCCATCTCCTCCGTTGTTACCACCACCGTTGTTGTTACCGTGTTGTTGCACTGGGGTCTCAGTGTAGTCGTTTGACACATGGAAAGGGGTGGAGTGAAGGGGTGGGTTACCATTCTCCAGGAGGGAGGTGTATTGGTCATAGGACAGAGGCTGTTGCTGGGATCCTAGCCCTTGAGGACCTTCGTTATCATACCCTTGCGACAATTGTCTCGATTGTTGCTGGGGTTGATACTGAGGTTGATATTGTTGCTGTTGATGATGACGTTGTTGTTGGTGTTGCTGCTGTTGTTGCTGCTGTTGTTGCTGCTGCTGTTGCTGAGGAGCTCCATAGGACTGGAGAACAGGATTACTGTGGGAGTAGGAAGGTTCTTGAAGAACCGAATTGTAATCCTGCGGGTTGCCGCCACCGCCTTGCTGGAGTAGTGACGCTGGAACCGAGTAAATGGGTTGCGGGATTGAGGCAGCTGCCCGCAGCACTTGCTGTTGGGCTGTTGTCGGTGTTGAACTGCTAAATTGAGTCGTGACTGCCTGCACGCTTGTGTACGAAGGTCCAAGAGTCGATGGACTTTGAGGTGCACCAGCAGCCACTAAAATAACACACGCTACAACCTACAAGACAAATGCATAAACAATTAACTTTCACTTCAAAAGCCCTTATTTAACTTGGCAGGAGTATAATCACTAAACTTGTCAAAATGTCTGATCCCGAATCATCAAAATTTACCAGTCAATCTAAGACTACACGAGCTACCAACTCAAGATTCAAAAAATTAATTAATTTTTATTCAGGACCCTTCTAATCATGACTCAAGATATGGCATTTTAAAACGGTTACTTGGTTTCAATGCCTTTTATAATTGTTGAAACTACCAAGTTCGTTTAGCACTGGCTTGAACGGAAGAAATTATTAAGCTGTGGTCGACAACCTGATAAAACTGCCAGGTATACCGAACATCTACCCTAAAAGCTTCAAGCTCCTAGGAATTTTAGTCACAAATCAAGAAATTCTAATCGCTAACAAAATTTTAAATGAACCCCTAATTTTGAAAAAAAAACAATATGCTTAAAGCTCTTTAAGGAAAAATTGGCAAAAATCCCCTTGGATTCTGTTCCAGTGAGAGGCCCTTGACCATATTAGTGAAGCTTCTAAAAGGTTGACAGATGCCAAAAACTTTCTCATATCAACAGCTATCCCAGCCAATTCCTCTCTCCTGGTCTCCTACCTTTGTTGAATTAATTTCCCTAATAACCATTAACGAGAGATATTAAAACTGATAAAAATTTGATAAAATGTAAACCCAGACTACGATACGACAGCTTAAATTTTGAAAAGCGGCTGGAGGGAGTAAATCTTCAAAAAAGATAAAATAGCAGATAAAAATGTTTAAAAGTAATCACCAGGAAAGTCTTCATTTCGGACCGCACAAAAGAGAAACACAAAAAGACAGAAGAGGAGAAAAATAAAGAGGAACAGGTAAGGCTGAGAGTCACACTAGAACTGATTCCGTCAAGAATTCATTATCCACTGTATGAGGTAGAACACATTTGGTTTATATGTAGTAAGTAGAAGAGTTGATACGGATGAAACCCCTTTCTCTCTTTCACTCTCTTCTTCGTTTCTATATTCCTTGCTGTAGATGAGTAGCTGAGCTTCTTGGAGATGCTGTACTGATGATGATATTTGCTTCTTCTTGATGGTACTTTAATAATCACGTTAGCTTTACTCTACTCTTGTACGCACACCCTATATTCTTTCTTCCCTACTTCTTCCCTCTGTGACTGACTGCGGTAGAATGTCACTGATTCCGACTTGTTCCACCTATGTGTACCCAATGGATTTTTATCAGCTAATCCTTCCCCAAGTATCCTCCTTTTACACCAATTCGCGAATCACTCCTCTCCTCTGTCTCTTCTTTTGCAGTCTTTGTAGCCTACTAGAAGAAGGAGCAAGCAAGCCTCTGGGGATTATGCACACGATCACAAGATGATATGGAAACAATAATGTCAACTGAACCACGGCGTTATCCTTTCCTTTTCTCTTTTCACGTCCTAGCCAGAGAAAATATGCGGATGAACACTAAGGAGCTACTCAAAAGAAGAGGTATGAACTCGGGCTGTTAGTGGACGACTACTCGGGTTGCATAAGTGTGAGGCGCCTTATAAACTCGCTCCCAAGCCTCCAATATCCCAAGAAATCTCCTTGAGGAAATAGAGCCTACTCCTACTCCTCATCATCTCATTTTACACCGCGTTCTAGAAGATTCCCCACATTTTTCGCTACAATACTAATACAATCCTCCTAAACGTCACCGCCACAGCCCCACCGCAGCCACCAGCCCTCCTTCCCCGCCAGTCAGACACAGACTCTAAATCTCTATTAACTTCTATACCCAACTATATAATCCTTCCCGCCTCACTATGTACGTTTCTTGCCCATTCCCAACCCCGCCTCCCTCACCTCTGACCACCAGCACACAGGGGCTGTATAAGCTGAGCTAACTAAATGCTTAAAAAGGGGCCTCCTTTCTCCCAAAATCAATCAGCTTTCATCAAAGTCCAATCCGCAAACCTCACACCCTCCCCTCTGTCTTCCTCCTGTTAATATCCATGTATATGTATCGAGAAGCCCAAATCAATGCCCATCCAGTTTCACCTCAATCAGTAGAGGACACTCAATTTACCCCCCCTGTCATTAAGTATAGACCAACCCCCAAAATTCGACCCTCTCGCATCTGATCGAGAGACAAGCGCAAGAGGAACAAGTCATTCAGTGGATCCCGCTTAGAGAATCCACTTACAACAAATCTTCTCTTTTGAAACGTACACTACTATATCCGATTGTAATTAATGCAACATAAATATTAAACCTTTCTCATTCAGCTCCTCAATCACTCAATCACATGGGACTTGGGCCTTAAAATCCTCCGACTATGCTCAGAGCACTATCCCCACGTCACAAATGTATGCATAGAATGGGATTCAATCTCTGCATCTTTAGTAAACAACAGCATTATCTTGAAGAAGATTAAGCGAATCCAAAAAGCGCAAAGGACAAACGGATCATTTTAGTATGATGAAGAGGACGACGACGTGTCTGCTTTCCCTAAACTTCCACACAACAACTTCCTATCATCCATATACCTTCCTAGTAATTTAGTTTGTCATCATCACCATAATGTCTCATATATCCCAAACACCTCGTCGAGGACACATTGAAATCAAAGAGTACTTATCCTCTCTCAGACTGTATAAGTCTTTGTTTGCAAAAAGAGGAAAGTGGTGTTGTGGAGTCGACAGAGAGAGAGAGATGATGATGACGACAAATCCAAGTGAGAATAATAATAATAACATAATAAGGAACCAGCGGACAAACATGTGCTTTGCTCAAATCCCTTGCAGCAGGAGCTATTCACTGGTCTTCTGCGACAGGTAAAAGCAGGAGCCGGTCAGGTAGGCACACGACACCTATACTAAAACTTTTAGCCGACATCATCTCCCTCCCTACTACCGCTCTTACTTTACTTTAACAACTTGAATTCCCTTATTAACTCTACATCTTCATACATCCCTCGAACTTTTGTTCATTAATATGTTTGTAGATCCGCTGCTCTTCTTCTTCCATATTAGCGCCGCCTCTAATCGCTATCGCTACAGCCTCCATCCGCCAGCTCTCTCAGTTTCATTTGAACGGGGGGTTTAATGAATGAAACCAATGAATGGAGCAAAAAGTCTGCATATCGTAAGGAAGGAAGTAAGCCAGAAGAGCAGGAGTACCAAGGGATCCTTCTGTGAAAAACGTTTAAATTACATCAAAATTCTTTCAACTAATCAAAAAACTTGATCTCTTTAAAGAAAGGGGTGAAGAGAAAGAGAGGCCAGTTTATTTAATATTTACCCCCAGCATCATTCAACTGTATCATCCAAACTTCCCCCTTCACCTCTCCTTCTTCCTTTTGACATGTTACTTAAATAATTATTGTTTTGGCAAATTAGTTGAGCGACAACTCTTGGTGGACGACAACAAATGCAATTATCCCCGAATCCAACTTGCTTCCACATTCGCATTAGACAAATATCCTCCCCCCACACTCTTTTTACCGTCGTTTCCTCTTATTTTAAGTACCCAAAAATCCGGTTCCCCCTTGAATCAAATCATCCAAATCCTTAAGATTTTTTTCTACATTTTAACGCATCTCCCCTCCTGCAGCAGACGAATTTCAATTCCTCCAACCAAGGATCTATCATCAATACTCTGTCGTATTGCTTGCATGTAGGCGCTGTATTAGCTAATGTCGACAATTTTGCTAATGCCACTCCGTCTACCCTACAACATTAGCTTGCACACATTTCTGTAACCTAAAGATAGCCAGACGATAAGAACCATACGATTTTTTAAATGAGTGAGAATACAGAAGCAATATACGTACTATAATCCTATAGATTAACTTCCATCAAATCACATAATACCTTTAGCAGGCTTGATTGCATTGTACAATCATTTCAAAGGCTGGTGGCTAGGTATTTGCGCTATATGTGTGCATGTTTAGATTTGAGCTCCTGATAAAAAATCCGCTCAATTAGTGCGGCGGATATGAATTAAACTCTTTGATTTTCATCTTCATCTCCCTCCTTCCCTCTTTCCCCTTACCTAATGATATTTGAAAACTAGACTTTTCACTTTTTTCCCCTAACTTATCTAACATTAGGAATCCCACATCATCTATAGCGCTCTGCTCTGTGCTATGTACTGCGAGTGCGGCGATTTCAATTAGTCCTATTTCTTCTCGTCCCTCATCTTGTCAATCCTTGCCGTAATTACACCACAGGCAGCATCATCATCAACCACAACATTTCCTTCCTTCCGCACAGTCCGTCCCGTCCCTCTATTAGCCTGCCTACTCGTCGTAATTCACACACACACATACACACACGCCTCCAAACGCCCATCCACGTGCTTCCAATCCAGATTACTATATTCCTTGACGTAATTATTATCTCTTCCGATTTCCTGCCGAGTTCTTGGCAACTTTTTTGTCTTTCTCATGGTGCTGACTGGGGCTGCAGCTGTAGCGTCCGTCCTGGCCAGCGGTCATTTCAGTTATCCATATCTTCCAAACTCTTCTGACACCCAGGAAGCCATC
The DNA here is from genome assembly GCA_906901655.1 of Sminthurides aquaticus. Classification (NCBI taxonomy): domain Eukaryota; kingdom Metazoa; phylum Arthropoda; class Collembola; order Symphypleona; family Sminthurididae; genus Sminthurides; species Sminthurides aquaticus. The sequence continues at coordinate 4,851,519 of CAJQTT010000002.1, read as the reverse complement.
ATGCAGAGGTAAACAATCATTATCGCATTATTTTCAATTAGCCGTAACTTAGCTTAATTACAATCCCTGTCCTCCCCCTTCCTTCCCCTTTCTAAATTTTCATCCCCTTTGTTTTTGCATAAGCCTTTCTTTGGAATCCGACAAAAGCTTTCAAGCTCCTCTGTCTTCTTCGGGGTGAAAACAAATTGGTAGCCATTTTCTCTCCAATATTTGCATACACAATAACATTTTCCATACAAAAATCAACTTTAAAGCTCATCGGCTCATTTTCTAAGCTCCTTAGCTCATTAGTGTTTGTGGAGAAGTTGAATTCAAAAATTTCAATCCGTTTCCATTTCACCCCTTAATCATTCTCTCTTTGAGCTCCAGCTCCTTATTATAGCTATGGTTTTTCTACGCTTGTCAACGAAACATAAGCAGCAACACAGCATTCAAGCAACTCAAGGCAATGCCACTGATGTGCTTAAGCCTTAAATGCTGAACGCCCTCCGAATAATCTGTATCTTCGCTCTATTCAAAACCCTCGGGATTTCCAACAGCTTTCCTTAATAGCCGTGGTAAATGTGTTTATGAATTGAAAAGCTGAGTTTTAAAAAAATAGCCGGACATGTCTTCTTGTCGTCAGAAGAATCTTTTCCCTATTCATCTCTCAGCTTAGAAAGAAGAGGAATCCTTTAGCGGAAAAAGCAAATTAATCTGAAGCGTATCCTTTGGTCCCTCCGCTTGATTGTTGCTTGCATATAAAGTTGCATTCAAGTAGGCAAACAAGTAGGATTTTTTCTAGCACTTCTTTACCGGATTGCAGTGGGATGATTACAAATCCGCGGATTCCTCAATCTATACAAATAATTTTCCTCCATCATCACGAATGATAATCAAAGATAATTTGCTCAATCATTTTCCCAAACCCATCCTGAGAAAAATGAGCAATTTTGGGCGCAAAACCTCCTTTACGCAGCAACAACGAGCATTCCGCCCAGATTTTGCATAACATTTTGTGCAATCCTCAAACACACAAATCCTAACAATCAGGCAGGATGGAAGCTCTGCAGTAGGGAAAAAGGGCAGTAAATAAGTAGGGAGTAGCAAGAGAAGACGAGGCAGAACTCGTAAACAGAATTAGAGAGAGGTGCGGATTTGAAGATAATTTCCCAAGGGTTTAAGCGCAATACTTTTGTATCGACACTCACTGAGTTGTTGTCACGGAATTGCCGGTGGTCCGAACCTTTAACGATATACAGTCCACTCCTTCCTTCTTTTCTGCCATGGAGTTTCATATTCATCATGTGTGTCCTAGGGATTATTTCTCTTAGGCCAGCTTATTGCTCATACTTGCCCTCCTCCTTATATTACTTGAGCAATCCGAGCGCAAGAGTTTTGAATTTTGAATCCTCAGAAGCTTTCCCATACGTACGTACGTGTATACATCTTCGCGAAGCTCAGAGTGCAGAGAGAGAGAGAGCAGAGGCTATAGGAGGTCGAGAATCTGGGAAGAGCACTCACTCCAAAGTCAATGAGTGCAATTATTTAGAGGTGATCATGCAAATTGTATTTGTGCAACAGGTGGTGTGGTCCGGCTCTTGTGAAAGTGTAATTCTGCGGCTATTTTCGTAAAGCCTTCCACAATTATCTTTACTGATTTGCGCATTTTAACAAATATTCCTTCAACCCATAACTTCTCCAAAAGCCTCCGCCTCATCTCACTCAAAAGAACGGTCCATTAGGATTTCAGCATGTCAAATCCTCAAATTACAACTTGCAAAAAAACCAAGGAGTGTTTGGGAGGGAAAATCCCATTAAAACACCCCAAGGAAAAGTCAAGATGAAGGAGGAAGTATGTACGGAAGCGTCCGCAGCGCCTTGTCCTTTGCTCGGAATTAGCGCCATAAGCGCAGACGCTGAACTCATCCCATTAGTAAAAAAAGAATGTTAGGAGCTACGTCTCCTATGTATACATATTTAGCATTCCTTTTCTGCATCCCCCCTGTCCACCGACCTGTCCGCCACAAAAGTCATAGAAAATTGGGAAGAAACTTTACCGGTAATTTGGGGAAATATGGCAGTGAATCTTGTGTGTTCTCGCTTTGAAAAGCGTGATGACCATCCCTTTGAAAGAATTTCATTTCCTTTAAATCCTCCATCTGCCGCTCCATACGCTCATTCACACAGAGGCTTCCACACATTCACGCTTAAATCCGCACACAAATTATCATCCCTCCTCCGATTTAGTGGTACACGAGAGGAAGGCGTATAAGAAATCCTTATAGCATTGTTATTCACAGACAGCAACACATTCATTCTCGCTGCAGTGGTCCAAGAAAGAGAGACGCGCCGGATTTCCCTGATTAATAATACTCGGACACACACTCATCCTTCCTTCACTATGTACATATTAACAGAGTTTAGTCTTCCCAAGAACACGGAACCAACTGCCACGTTCAAGGTAGATGGTCATTTGCAATTTGCAGCTTGTTATTCACTTACTTGTATATCTATTATTATATATTTTCCCCTTCATCCTTCATCTTCCCTGTCCTCTTCTTCGTCTTCATCTTCTTCATCTTTTCGCAGCCACTTGTTGTTCTTCTTCTTCTCCTCCTTTTCCCTTTCCTTCCATTCAAAGGTTTCGGTGAGAGAAAAAAAATTAATGTAACTTCTAATCATGAGAGACCTAAATTCCGTCTTGAAAGTGTATTTTGCACAATGAATCAGAGTAAGATCCTCCACCCCCCGCTCTGTCTAGTTAGTTTTATGCTTGTCGTACGTACAGGAGTAACAGCGCACCTGCAAGCCTGCATCCATCCCGTCCACCACCAGCCACCAGCCAAGGAATATGCATATTTCCCCTTATTGACACATTGTCTACTTAAGCAGAGGCTGGGAAATGTATGCCTTTTACACAGTGTGGAAGAGGTGCATCAGTAATTGTAATTCCCACGAGATGATGTTCATTTGATTATTTCTAATGTCCATTCCCTCCGTTATTAAAAAAAACATTAGGAGTTTAGGAATGAGCGTCATCATAAAAGCGCTTCAAGCGTTCACCAAGTCAAGTGTTGCACTTTTACAAGCTCTTGACAGCAGCGCAAGCTTTCTGCTATCACTTGCCCGCGTCCTGTAGGACATGCCTCTGTGGTTAGACAGAGAGTGATTGCTGCAATACAAGTACAGCGCCCCTCACGATCAACAAAATGATAAAATGATAATATATACAAGTGATAATGTGCATCTTTAATCATTTGAGGAATCACTATAATTTCCAATCTCATTGCACTTCAATTGCAGTTCAATTCATTCCAACGTCAATAGGAGAGGAGGACTACCTGAGACGCTATGATTAGAAGAGGGTGCCCTGGGATTTGAAATGCAAACAACCAAGTCTTTATCCTCAGGCTCAACACACATCCAACCCCTGTATAATCTCAAATCACGAATCTTCGTCGCATCTACAATTCCCACCGACGCTGCCGCAGGATCGTCACAATAGACCACCTCTGCGCTGTATCCAGCGCTGCAGCGCTCTGTATGTATCCTATTCCTTCTCTCTCACACTCTGAATTACTGAACTCACTTGTTTAAATTATTTCAAATGATTCCTTCTGCATACATTTGTATGAAACAAGCCGCCGCGAGCTACTGGTACAAGTGGTTGTAAACAATAACATATAAATTGTTTGTCCACTTCTGTAAGCTACTGCTGTTCCTACTGCATTTTCTCTTCATTTGTAGCTTTTGCCACCACTTGAATTTTTTACGAGTTGCTCAATGCAATACATCACATACTACATGTATGGATTCTCCATCTCTACGCTCATCATGACAAGAGAGACAAATCCCTTTTTGATCGCTTCCAATCCCTCAACATTTCTGTCTCACCCCCAACTTTTCCGTCCTTAGCCCTTGAGTGCTTCTTCCCCTCCCCCAGTTTTCAATCATTATCAAGCAAGTTCCTCCGCGAGCGGTCAACTTGAATCATTTTCTCACTTCTTGGACCCTTGCAGATTTAAACTCTCGAGTCTTCTTCACGATTCACGATCATCATCCCTGCTTTTACCCTAATCAATTAGCGGTGGGTGAGAGATGTCCGATAAGTGGGAGAGCATATGTAGCACTACTTTAGTTTCTCAATCTCTTGATCAGCAGATAAAGAAAAATAATAAACTATCAATCTTCCCTCAGCCTTGTAAAGATGATAGTTGTTGATGAGTACATCTTCATTACGATTTGGATTTGGGCTAGCTCTTATCTCTATAGGTAATGCGCATCTCCGGATTGTATCTCAAAGATAAAACGGATCCTCCAAGCTATTCTCAAGTCTTCTTCTTAAATATCGGTTCATCGAGAGTTTGTTTTCTTCTCCCTACTTTCCTTCCTCCTCTTGAGTTGATTCAAAAGCCTTTCCCTCCATCCGCTTCCCCTTGTTTTCCTTCAATAGATAATCAACAAGAGAATAGAGCGCGACCAACAACGTCCACGATTTCATTTACTTTTCCATCTTCACATATAAGATCATTTTTATCCAATTTGTCCCACCTGTGTACGTACCTGCGGCCAGGCTCCGGAGTATTACTCCTCCTTCATTCCATTTCTCCCACCGAGCTCAATCATGTGACACACATCTTCTAGGATAAAGGAAGAGAAGATCATCAAAAGCCATTTTCCAAAATTTTCCCTATACACAATTATCCATGACATCCCTTTTCGTGTAATTTTCCATTTTTGGTCACAAGTTTCCATTTACTAATTGAACATTGAGCACGTTTCTCCCAAAGAAAATATAATCAAGGCTGAATCAGATGATTATACTCTTATTTTCTTTCGAGTCCCAGAAAAAAATCACAACTTCCTTTAGCTCTCATTTCACTCCTTCCTCCACTTTGTGTCTAACTTAAATTGGCGGTTTGTTTTTAAACTCCATTAAATATTATAGCCTACATCTTGCTCAAACCTAATTGCTTTCAAACACGCAGCCTCCAACAGCTCTCTCAGGCTTATCAAGGTGCGCTTGATCTTATGGGAGATGCTGTTTCCTTTGCAAAAGCGATGAATCCCAATTGTTTAAAAATATGTTTCTATTATCATATTCTCTTTATAACAACCGTCTCCTGTCCATCCGCATCGAGTCCGCAAATATTTTATTACCTGTCCTCCCCTCCTCCCTCCCAACGAGAAGAAGCCTATAATCAAAACTTTTTCCAAATACTATACAAACAATTCAAGAGAATCAAACTTTTCAAAAAGAAATATCAATATATGATTCCCAAACCATGCTCTCTCTCTCTCTTCCCTCGATCTTTCTTTCTCTTTCCCACAGACCACATTAAGTATATCGTGTTAAAAGTAATGTAATTTTAAATGAAATTCTTTAGCTATTAATTTACCTTCCTCCTGTCATCACAATCTTGAGGATGAGACGTGAATATTAAGCAGTCCTCAAGTTTTGCTTGACAAACCCCAGTCTATTGACACTAACCGGTAAACTGCTCGAGTGCAATAAAAAACATGTTTCTTGGACTTGTTTTTACGATTCTTTTTGTGTAACACCGCCACCGCCAACGCTTCTACACTTTCATCATGACCTTTTTCTTCCTTCCACTTCCCCACTTCCCCCCCCATACTAAATTCCAATCAAAATTATACACTTTTTGATTATCATGATACATTTGCAAAAATCACCTCCTCTCTCTATTTCTTCCCAGCTTGTTCAACATCTCCTCCTAACTTCATCCCCCTCGGGGTGCATCCCGCCATTCCCTAACCCCTCTTATCCTTATCACACACCCGGCATGTCGTCATAAACTTTTTCAAATTTTTTTCTATATTTATTGGGAAATGATGTCATCATTAGATTCCGTGGCTGCAAAATGCATTTTCTTATAACATCACCCATATTTTGTGTATGTCGTCAACAGATTCTTCGGAGTCGGGTATTCTTATCTCCAATTTCCAAGAGAGATTGAAGGAAAAAACTTTTAAACAAATTAGAAGTAGTGGTGGTGTCAGCTCCTTCTGAAATTTTCACCAAATTTGGGTACTGTCGTTTACAGCTTGGTTCTGAACCATCCATCTTGCTATTCCCGTTCGTATTCAATGTACAGATTTTTCTAAACATGTTTAGAAATAACATTCTCTTGGAATCCTTAAGTTTACTCTGAACAATTATCTTTCTACAAATTGCGAGTTAGACCAAACAAAATTGAATATTCAATGAAGAACAAGTGCAAGAGGCTATTCTTTGTCATTTTGACAACCTGCTTATAGATAGCTGCTCCTACTAGAAAACCCGTCAGAATTCCCAACAAAAGTCATCTTCTCAAAACAAGATGCTTGTTTTTAACATAGCGTAGAGTAAAAGTAAATCTGCAAACCACTTTGCCATGCCTTTTAATGTTATTAATGGTTTCTTCTCTTGAGGAGGATAAATAGTTACAAAGTTAGCGCCAAGGCCCGCAAAGCCGTTGCTTTTAATTAAAGGTAATAAAGCGATAAACATGCTTCTGTCTTCTGCATTTTTAGTTAGTAGTATGGTGCATCCTATGCACGTGTGTTATTTAATTGTAATTATTCATCCCATGCAAATCAAACCTACACCGCTTGGCAATACGTTCACAATTTTCAGCTCACATATACATATATTTCACGCAGCGGCAGGAGGAAAGGCAATCGATTCACCCCTCACTTGATTAAAAGGCTCGGGCGCTTATAGCTTAGTATGGAGACAAGTGGGAATGATGAGGACAAAGGAGAAGGATGCTTGGGACAATTCCTTCCAATCAACACGTTCTCGAACAATCTTAATGGAATTAAAAGTATGGCGGAGGAAACAATGTAATTCAAAAAGTAGAATCTTTTTCAACTTTTCCTTCCAATTCAATAAAGATGCATTCCATGTAGGCTCTAATATTATTGTTATAGTCCGTTTATAATTGATTACATCCATCTTGTCCCGTCTCTCAGTCTCTTAGAACTTTGCCGTTCTTCCACCACCACACCATCTCATCTCATCCTCAAGCTATACTTACTTGCCAGCTAACTTTTAAAAGATCACTTTGCTTTCATTTTCTTCATGATTATAAATCTTGCAGAGGTGCTGTGGAGACAGGCAGCAAGAACAGGATATGAAAAGTCAGAGTAACTATCCGCCGACCCGAACGCTAAACTTTCTGAATACATTTTGAATTAATCGGGAACGTGATTAGCTATAGGTGGCCGATTGCTTTCGTGCGCCCTTACATTCGATTATACATCCATTGATCTCTTTATTCTCCATCTATACTAAAATCACATTCTTTACCCTCATTTAATAATCTATTTTTCCAATTAATTCAAAAACAGCCCTTAGCTCCCTTTGTCCGTCCAATTTATTCTCGTCCACCAATTCATCCTTTGATTCTTCAACCTTTCCCCTTTGTTTCTTCCCAAACTGATTTCAGATCACACAAGCTTCCAATTCCTCTTCTTCTGCCAACTTCTGGAGGGGAAGAACGATACGGCTCCTCTCATTCCACAGCCTATTCCATTTCTTCTTCTGTCAAGATTCAAGATTATGTCCGATTGAGCCAAATCAGACCAGCCTTCCGCATCAGCTCTCCTTTATTAACCCCAACCCCCTCCTGAGTTTTGTCATCTCTCTCCGTATTTTGTATTCATTCATAGTCATTTAATGAAACCACCCGCAGGTGAATGAAAGCAAACGTGCTTTGTTCAATTACACATATTATTCACCTCTCTCAGGAAACTCTCTTCCCCTTCTGTCTGTCCATCATTAATCCCCCTCCACTCTTCCCACATCATAGCTTCATGCATCCATCCACCCATCAAATCACAACTTTATACCTTGTCCACTTAAATTATCTTAGTCAGAACCTTGATTAACCTGTAATTTTTACACAGATCTTAGCCTCTCACCACCAGCCCACAGAACATCCGCTCCATCACACTCCACCACATTTATTTTTCCTGCCGCTTCTTCATTCTTCACACAATAGCAAGAACAGAAACAGACTGAATTTTTTGAGTCATCACAATACAGACAGGTTTTATCCGCGAGACATTTTGACGACAGCCACAGAATTCTTTATATCATTTCAACAATTAACTACAACAAGCCCCTCACCTGTTTTAAACAAGCTACTTGGAGCAGCCGAGGAATATCTTCTTCCGAAGAAGATCTGCATGTTTTTGCAATAATCCACCGCCGCCTCACCTCCTCATTCCCTAATAATGTCCCCTCCTCCTGACTGACCACTGCCCAGCTTATATAACCAACGACTTTAATCCGTCCCTCCGTTCGTAATTGTTTTCCCATTTCGTATAATTGCAGCCAAGCCCTTCTAGAAGAATCAGTAATATTTGTAATATTGATTGTAGAGATGAAGCAATATATAGTATTCATTATAGTTCTGTGTCACGTCGGCCTCACTCAGTTATTTTCGCACCTTTTAATGTAAATAATATTTTTAAGAATTAGCAACTTGTCTTGATAATCTTGTACCCTACCTTGAGCTTCAATTGATTGGCATGACATTAATATTATCTTGAATCTTAGGTAACAGACTATATACTCTTCTTATCCATCACTCTCCATCTCGACCAATCCCATTATCTTAACTAGAATCCAAGAAGATATAAATAAATACTACATGTGTATCTTTTTATAGGTAACTTAAACTGGGGAAACGTTGCGCGGATTTTTAGAACAAGGACAAGCATAATTTCGCCATCCATCTCCCTCAGTCAGGTGACCATAAGCGCGAGTAACAAGAGCGAGAGGCAAGATCATCAACTTTTAGGGCAATAATAGCATTTTCGTGCCCTGAATGGGACTCAAATTAGTAGTCATTAACTCATCTCCAAGTTTAAAATCATCCACAACCAGGCCATCCAGCCAGTTAGCAAGTTAGCAACCCCAGTCCAAACACACACCTTCTGTCTCCTCTGCAGTCGTCGCTCCAAATGACCATACTCACCGTCACCCTTTTCGTCAACCATGACAAATGAACGTCAACAGCAGCTAAGAGTGCCAAGCCAATGCAACAATGGGATTCACATCCGACGTGTCAACCTGTTCAAAACCACCCTCGCCGAAGTAGATTGAACACCTAACAAGACATTGACAAGTCCGGCAACTTCAGCAGTGGAGAACCCTCTGACTGACGCAGTGATAAGCAGTGTTCGCCTCCATCAGCACAACAGGTTATCCTTTAGTCAGTCAGTAAGGTGGAAGGATTTTATTAAAGGACCGAAGCGTCTCAGGTGTCATCTTCACAACCACAACTCTATTAGCATCATCATATACAGACCAATGAACTTTATCGTAAAATTAGGATGAGTTTGGCCTAAAAAACGTTTTACGACGCTTTACCTTACATATACAAAGCAGCCACCACAACTCACATGTATCATCCTTCCACTCGTCTTCTCCTCCAAGATCATCTTACTTCACAACTCCTCCGCATAATTTACATTCCCCAACCTCCGTACCTCAAGATCAAGCGTCCCATGATGGCGCAGCTCGCTTAAAACATTTCTGCAGAACTTTTGAATTTTAATTGTTCCAAATGCTAATTTATGTGCATAATCACGAGACTTGTGTCAAGGGAAAACTTCACCTTATCAAATTAGTCCCTCTTCGTCAATTACCATTTTTTCAATATTATCAGCCTCCTTGCAGATTCACAATCCACCTTGCAGGCAGTGCATGCGAATCAACACCATCTCCACTTGACACATCCTCCTCCTCACCCACATCATCTACTCACCTTCCCAGGTTTTCGCTTTTAATTTCCATCTACCACCTCCACCCTCCTTCACTTATGTTCCGAGGACAAAATTCCGCTCGCATAAATGCTTTAATTCCCTTCCAAAATATGTGATTCCCGTTGTCCTCTGTCCTCCTGCCTCAATTATAATAGCCTCTCTGTATATTTGCTCTTGCGACATGATGGACCTCACATTCATTTCTACCCCTCCCTCACACCCTCACGCACATCTTCTCCAAACCCTCATCAACATTAACATTTACACCATTCTGCATGGCTAGCTACTCACTTGGATTTTAACATACCAAATTAATACCCGATCACCCCACCGCCTCACTCTCATCTTCATCATGCATTCCGTCTCACTCAGTTAGTTCGTGTCATATTCCCAGACAAAAACAAGAAAAAGGTTTACATATGTATGCAAGAAGCTTCACACATGAAATCCAATTACGTACCTTCTTTTACCTTGAAGGCTAAATTAATTTACACACTCGCAAAATCCCTCCAACAAAGCCAACTCAATTCCATCCACCTAAATGAATAATTCCCAAAACCTTTTTCCACCAGAAATAACAGAGACAATGCCACAATCAGCTACACTTAAAATTCAGAAACACGTAGCCTACTATAGCTATTTATTTCTGCGTACGCTCCTCCCATTACGCAAGCTAATTAAACCTCCCAGTTTTTGCGAACGTATTGTTAAAAGCGCTGCAGTTGCCGTATGAAATGAGCAAAAAATGGGGGTCCACAATGAAACAAATTCCCACAATTATTGTATTGAATAACTGATATTTCCCTGAGACTAAGCAGTTATGACAGTTCTGTGAAGGAGACGCGATCTAGTTTAAATGGAATGGTATTTCGGTTTCGACGAATCAAGATAATTTCAAAATCCTGTAATTCTCTCGCTTACTTTCAGTACTCGTCAAGGCCGTATACACCTGTAACAACTTTGTTAGCGAGATATATTTTTGGGAAATTCTGGTTGTGATTCATCAAGTCTTCTATACCGTGTTCAAATTATTAGCAACGTGTAGTAGCACACGTACTAATACTAACACTCCTACCGACATTTAAATACGTTAAGATTTTTAAAAGAGCCTCCCAACTACCAACACATGTTCAAGATTTAAAGGCAAGTTAACATTAAGCGGAAAACGTTAAGGGATGTTAATGGTACATGCGCCAATCACCCTTAATTTGGGAAATTGCGCTTGAAATACATTGACTTTGAATTCTAGACATTCGGCCCATACTGCATACAGGATCCTCCTAGTTTCCCGTCACTCTTTCAAATTAATATCTAAAACTTGCATCGCCGTTTCTTCGTTTCATTCAATCATATATTTATTTATGCCTTTCAGCTTCCAATTTTCCCTTCCTCCTTCCTTATCCTCCCTGACTCTTCCCTTGCACAGACAGGCTGGTAAGGTGTTCTTCGGATGGAGGGCACGATTCTTTCAAAAAATAAAAATTCCCTTCAAGTTTCCCTCCCATCCCCATTTTCTCACAGCGGAGCGCCAATCCTTTATTGAATTATATGGATAGACAGGAGACAGGACAGGAGCAAAGTAGCCGAAGGATTACAAGCATTTTTATTTTTATCTCTTTTAAAAAGAAGTGAATTTAGAACGGTGGAAAGGTAGCACACGTTTTCAATAAAAATTTCAAAGGAAAATCATGTATAATCATCAAAGTAACTGACGTAAGAAAGCGTAAGTAATTTAGCTACTCCCCTTCTCATCAAAATTCCCCAGCTCTCTATTAATCCTGAATCAACCATACCTTAGACTCTACATACTGTCGTCATTATCCTCATGTCCTCCCTACCTGACCATCATTTTTTCATTCATAAACCTCCAAACTCTATATTTACGAAAGGAGTAATCCACCATTATTCCTTTCCAAACTTTCTCTTCCTCCAACTGGAATCCGACCCGGAACTAGGTATTTGCAAAAATACATTTTCCAAAATGCTCTGAAACTAAATTATGAATCCATAACCAGACCAGTATTTCAAAATATTCATACATGTGTTCCACGCCAAACAGATGTTTTCTGACGTATTCACCATAACTTATTGGACAAGAATCTTTCCAATTCAGCAATTAAAGCAATATTTTGTAAATGTACGCGTGGCCCCTTAATAATGTATCATTATCTGGCTCTAAATAGGATTTTAATTAATGTAAAAAACAACATCCTTTCAAGTTTCCAATATTTACCTGTGACAAGTAAAACTCTTGATTCAGAATTCAGACAGACTCACGCCCCACAATTCAGAATTACGACTCCTTTATTTTATAATGTGTGAAAGGAAACTGCGATCAAATACAAAGTACTTAATTAGGATTAGCAGCAACCAACATCCTCTCTGAGAGTTAAAGTAAGCTTTCCTGTACATGAAATACGTTTTATCCACCTAAACTTTAAGTTTTAACCGTTCTGAAATGTAAGTGCAAGTAAATTATGATTAACTGTAAGGGTAGTTACCTTTGAGCATTTACTCATCCACAAGTTTCCACGCTATCCTCTTCCACCGCCAGCCATCCCACCAAAGTCCTTGTAACCTTAAATTCTTTAAAATGTAGTCATGTATGTGGGAAACGTTTTTATCTCTCAATGCCTCATACTTGTTTAAAACAGGGGACTTTGTCATAATAATCCCACGGATGTACGTAACTTGAAGCCTCTTCGTTCTTCCACATGCGCTTGTCTACAGCCTCAAGATCCATGATGACGAATTACCTAAGGTCGTATAATATCCGTAGCGCAATTCAGCAAGCTGGGAACAGAATACGACGACGTTCTCACTTTCATTCATTCATAAGTCGGCTTTATTACGAAAAGCCAAAATCCTCACACAAATTAGCATTAAATGCGCTTCTTTCTGAAGAAACTGCTAGTGTATGGGAGCGCGACTTGTGCGCTTCATCCCCCCACGAAAAACCCCAAGAACCATCAACTAATGGTCGTAACATATTACAGTGCACTCCAAGTTTCACAAATACTGCAATTTTTCTCCATGTGCATTTCAAGTATCTTGCCACGCCTTTCAATTCCCAGCTGGAAAAAAGCTTGTTTTATCCGGCTCACGAAATTAGTTTTACTTTTTTCCCGCATGCTTAAAAATTCCGTTCAAAATTAGTCTGCATAATAATCAAGTACAATCCCCCTTATCTCCTTCATCCAATGGCCGTATAATAATCCTCATATCAGCACATCATCTTTTCCTAACAAAACCCTTATTATATTTAGCGTTTAGAAAACGCTGATCCGCAGAATGTATTTTCCTAAGATGTATTCTCCGCTTTAGATCGTGACCTTTAGTTTAATGAAAATAATATTTTAAAACGAATTCCCTAAATGATCTTTATGTCGGTAACTCTGCTCCATCTTTTATCATCTTTGACCCTACCATGAGTATTCTAAATGTGGCAATTTTACCTACTTCCCTTGAACGGCTTGAAGAATTTCCCAGAATCGCAAAGGGGCTTAAATTTTGGCAATTATAGTGCAAAGTGATCCGTACTAATCAAATATGACATTGGTGAAAGATTCATCATCGAAAAAGAAATGAATCCCATCCTTTTGGTCAACACGATTCTTCACCTTTTACAATTGCAGCAGGCACAGAGGTCATTGCTATGCTATATGATTGATGTATTATCTTTTTGTCCCCATCAAGTCTGATCCAACGGCTACATCCATTAAGGATCCGTCGCCAAGCAAACAACGGACCATTACCATAACATGGAGCTACATACAATAGGAATGTTTCCACCTAGTTTTGTAAAATCGCTCACCTTTACAACCCGTCCCATAATCAACTCCTTCCTATCGGCTCCCCGTACAAATATTACATCAAGTCTCAAGTTTTCCTAAATCTCATACGAATATCCCTCAACGATGAGATGATTGCTCTTCGAGCAGCATATAATTCTTTATGTTTTCATATCAAACTCCCCTTCGGGCTATAAAGACTTACGGTATTAAATTTTCACCGCACAAGGATAAGCAAGTTATGCCTTGTGTTCTATTAGCCTCCAATTCATTCCTTCTCTCAACTCTCACTTTCTACTCCTGTAATCATCTTTATGCTCTTAAGTTAGTAAACTTGACCATCTACATGCTACCATTAAGTATTTAGAAACTGTTACAACAATCTTGATCCTCAGCGTCATTAAGTCAAGCCCAAGATTACATGCAAGGATTTAACTTATGCCTGTCCACCTCCTATGCACCTTTCTCTCTTTCTTTCTACCAAATGCAAAACCCAAGCCATCAGATAGAATTTCTTGTAACATTCCAATCTCTCCTTTAGTCCAACAGTAACCAGAACCGCTAGAGTTTGCTAAATTGATTTCTACGTTAAAGTTGCAACGTAGCCTCTTTCCTGGTATTGGGCTGAACTGCATGTAACATAAAATACTTTAGCTCTGAATTTACAAAATTTCTATCTCCCTTTCTTTTTCATAACGGTTTCCAAGTGATTTCTAATTTTAAATTAAACTAATCACAGTATTATCCTTACTTTTCATCTTTTCCTATTGGTTTCTAGCCTTCCGTTTCTGCACTTTTCCATTCTCTGTCATTTTGTGTGTACAAAGCAGCTCCCGCTTTCCGTTATCATCCTGACACTGTACAAAAGTCTCAATTTGTTATTTATTCTTTAAGAATCCAATCATAAGTAACAAATCCTTTAAATTATCCTCTTCCTCATTTACTTATTACTAATTCACTATGAAATATTCTGCGTTTCTATTTTTTTCCAACCAGACTTTTCTGCTTCATCTTCACTTCTTTTGAGTTGTTTCTGGTTTTCTTTGAATTCAAATTTATTATTGATGGTAAAAGGGACAAGATTTGATTGTCTTTCTACTTAAAAGAGTCATTATCTCCCAGACTTACTGATATACATATACCTTCTTTGATGCGTAGGAATCCTAATGAGATTATATTATTTTAATTCTTTGGTCATGCTTTGTATAACTTCCTTTTAGTCTATCACTTCAAGAGCCAATTCCTAATTAACTCGCTTAGCTAAAATTCAAACTTGCATGAGGAAGTTATATAGTCATGTTCATCTCTTTGGAGAGTATTAATGCCTTTGAGAAGGTGAGAAAGAGAGGTAGACAATGGTATTGTTTCAACGTTTTTAAAAAGTTTCTCATCTTCAATGGTCACGGGAAGCCTTATAACATGTTACCTCTACGTGCTCTATTCTTCCTTCATTTGCTGCCCTTTAAGTAATAGACTTGTTAACACATGTAAAGAAAAGCCCATTACCCATCAGGGAATTAACCACCGTAATGTAAAGAATCCGATAACAATCTTTTATCGCGTTCACTGATCTTTGCACATGTGTCAGATTCTCAAAACTTGAGCATTTATATTTAAGGCTCTCTACTACCACTACCACTACCACAAATAATTTCGTATCCTCCCATTATTCCTCCATCACATTCAATAAGTTTTAAAATGTAAAAAATTACACCAAATCACCAGCTCATAAATAAAGGAGAGAGTAATGTCCAAGTGTAGCTTGATTCAGGTAGGATTTTTTATCCTTGATAATTATATGTTTTGTGGGATACTTTTCATTGTTCCCTAACCAATTTGGCTAAGTCAGAAACTAAGCTAGAACTGAAAGGTATATCTGAGCTCCCGCCACCATAAACCCTACATGGAAACGTCAGGAGGTTAAGAGTGTGAATTGCGAATTTTTGCATCCTGTCCCACAGGTAACAGCTATAAATTTGCCAACGGCTGTGTTTGCAAAAACGCTGCAATCAATATCAATGCCCGCTTCCTTCTAAATAACCAGTTTACGCTCATCAGCTCAGAGCACCTTTGTGTACGTGCCGTAATTTTTTGCACTGGTTTTCTCCCAATTCCACGTGTGTGGCCAGGTAAATAAGCCATAAGTGCTTTATTGCATTTAAGGGTACAAAAGCAAAAGAAATATGATTTGACGGCTCTGCACCACATTTCCCAGCGGCGCTTCCTCCCCTAAAACATACGCATGCTCATGTTCTTGATGAATTACATCGGGGTGTAATCATTTAGCAGCGGAAATTGGACACACCAACTTCCCACACTCTCCACCACAGCCCTTCTAAACGTGTAATAGTTTAAAGCCCTGCGCAATAACATATTCTTCTCACCTATCCATAACCTTTGCGGCTATGTTTCAAACTAAATACTTTACGCGAATCCAGTGTAAGATCCTTGAGTTAATGGTGTTAAAAATGCCATCCAGAGTGATTTCTTTACGATCAAGTCATGTGTAGTTCTTAATCTCATTGATCGACATCACGTAAAGAGCTTAAAATAATACACATTTCACAATAACTGATTAATAAAAGTAGTAAACATTCGCGGTGATGCAACATTAAGGCAGAAACAATGCAAAGTGCAACAAGTCTGCCTCGAGTCTTCTTCAGCCCGGCGATAGTGGCGCTGCCACGCTTTGTCCACAGACAACTACAAGCAAAACTATGTATGCTCGTACACTCAAGTCATTTCCCAGGCTTCTTTTGCTCAAGTTTCTAATTATTGAACAAAGTCAACGTAACTATCAGTCCATTCCTCACTTAACGTACACTGGGATTTTTATCCTACAACTATGAATTACCTTCTTCTTTCCATCTTAAATCAGCAAGACACGAGAAATTCTCATTATTGCCCATCCCTCTAAAGATACTTACGAGCGCTCCTTTGAACGAGTGACATCCAACCTGTGTACTACAGGTCTCAAATTAACGGGAATGAGACAAGAAATGTCAAAATACGTGTAGAAGGTCCTATGCGTCAATTACTTGCTTCACACCCATAGCGATTCCATCACGGCGCTAAATAAGATACCGCATGTGGGATACGGGAAAAAATGAAGATGTCTTCTTTAGAAGAAGAGCGAAATTTAGTTGTACAATTCGCTAATGGTAGTGGGTGGGTGGACATTTGAATGGATTGTAGGTAGTTATGCAGTTGAAATTTATATTCTTGTTTAAAGTGTTTCATAATATTTCGTTACAGTTGTCCTTTCCGCTAAGTACCTTGTTTATATGTACGCATACCCATTTTCCCTTTCCCAATAAACATTCACAAAGCTCAGCAGACATATAAAGCAAAAGCAAGGAATTACCGACAAAATCCTCGAACACTTTCTGTTTTTTCACCCATCCTCAGCAATACATTATTCGCAATTTCCCATATATTTCTTCTTCCTCCACTCCTCCACCACCAAGCCACACACATCTTCTTTCGCACGTTGAATGTAGTTCAATGAGAAGGAGCTTTAGCGTCCTCAAGTGTTACTGTAATGTCTCCATCCCTTGTTCTCCTCCTTTGTACAGCGACCATAAAGGTTATGGAGTGTATGCAAATTTAATTTCGCATGCAAAAACTCCAAGATTGACAGCCGCGTTTGTACCCTACTACATAGTATTGTAGAATAAGCCATTACGAGCACTGATTGCAATCATCACACGTTTACAAGTCCAGCCGAGGAATCCGATTCCACTCCTTCGTATAATTCCTAATAACCTTTCAAGAGTGACGATAGAGAAGATAATATACGAGACGTACATATAGAATCAGTTGTAATCGCTGTCATAACCCTAACTCATTTTATGTTTAACACATTTGCTTCTTCTTCCATAATTTTCAACAATTATTGGAAAGCGAATAAAAAGCTTTAATAGTCGGATGCAATCATACTTTTTCATTCATCTCTCTGTATTCTTCTTTCCCAGTCACAAAAACTCCTCTCATTCACACACAAAACATTATATTCCACAAAACAATTTATTTATTAACTCTAAAATCCTAAAATTCCAACTCAGGAGTCTATCATTCCCAATTTGCTTCCATCCCGATTTCCAATATAAAAGCCTCATGTATTTTACCTTTATTCCCAAGACTTTGCTCTTAATTTTCTCAAAAATTCCAAATGTTCCTGCACTTCCTCACCACCACTTAAATTCAACCAAAAACCTTAATCTTTATCCTTAAATACTCTAGTTAAGTTTATTTAAAGTCACGATCCTCATGAATGTTGACCTGATTTCCAGGAAAAAAACTTTCATTCACACAATACAGACAGACATACATAGGTTTGGTAGATCGTTCCTAAGAATTCATTAAGTCTTGAGTCTCACATAGTTTTAAAAATTAAAGTAAAAATCACTTATTCATTAATCTTTATCCCATTCTTCAAGCCCGTCCAAGCCAAACGCCGCTTACCCCAGCGTTGTTGACCCCTTCTGCATTAAACCGATCATTCCTACCCTCTCAGTTTTCATTTCAAGTGCAAGAGCACACAGGATTTTCTACATTTTTCAAGCATATTTCCTCGAGAAACCCCGTCGTTATTCCTCGATGCCTTTTACCCTCAATCATTGCATGCTGCACGAACTCCAGCGCAGCACTTGCGCTTTAAACGCTGCATAGCGCAAAGTGCAAACAATCTAGTTATCTCTCGCTTAGCGGCGGACACTATTTTTTTCTTAAATGCATTCCTCTACTCGCACTGCTATGGCTACCGCAATATATGATTATTATTGCAATAGCCTCATCATCTTCTCCCATCTCATCTCCTGTAGGCTGTAGGTAACAGGTTAAAGGTGTGGTGTAAGCTAATTATTGGGCTGCTTAATTGGGATCTGTAGTGGGAAGGATCCACATTTCTTTTTCCTTCCTCTAAACGGGATGATGATGACACTATAATTGCTATCATTTCCCTCCAAATATTTTACCTCTGCATACAGACTTCAAGTGCATAATAACATATGTACGACATCTCCAACATGTCTCTCAGTGAGGCAAGTAAATAAAGATTATTTTACATTTTTTCCATCCCTTTTAAGCATACATTATGAGAGATGTTGGAAGAAGGTGATGGATGAAGAAAAATGTCCTGACAATGGAGAAATACTTTTTTAGTTGCCATTCACCCTTTGCAATTGCCAATTTATTGCAGGACATGCAATAAAACTTGGCTCTGTCTCCAAATGTCTACCCTTCTTCGACATGGGAGCTCACACTATCTGTCCGAGGAATCATATCATCAACTTTTTCGAGTCAATATAAACCTTTCCTTTAAATTGTATGTTCTACTTCCATCAACACCACCTTCAATCACACCACAACTTTTCACCCATTCCCCCCGTTTACTTTTGTGTAATTGATATCAAAATGATAGTAGCGTCATCATTCTCTGTTCTTCGCCTCCTCCACACACGCCAACCGAGATCCCATTACCTCCCTCCCTTCATGTTCTCATGCGGAAAGATTTAAACTTTTTCAGAGCTCTGAAGCAATTCACGAAAGATAGTCGGACCAGAATGAAATGACATGTTAATCAGAACAAGTTCTCACCTATCATAATAATCCAACAAATGTCCGTCAATCAGCCAAGCATACCCCCAATATAACCACAGGTATGCTCTTAAAAGTGTCAAATTTCAACAGTTTTACTAATCCAACAACTCCAAATGCGTCATAACACATCCAAGTATCTCTACCAATTCCTATTCTCCATTTATTAAATCTGTCCATTACTTATATATCCTATCTTTTCAAACCAAAACCCATACATGTCTGGTTTTTGACCTAAAGCTATAATCCAATCCGTCTGTCCCTTCAATATTTCGACGTCTCCTCCATTCTCCATCTTCTAAATAATCTTCTTTCCTACATTTCACTGATTATTCTTCTGACAATAGGCTTTTAAAATATCCAACCCAGAGCCCCATTAATATCACCAGCAGATTTCAAAAGCGTTATTGAGAAAATATGGAACAATCTACATGCAAAGTTCTACTCTTCCTCCAAACCCATCTTCTAAAGGCATGCAATCAGCCAATGCTTTCTTGCACTGTACATAATCCCATGACAGGATAGCACAGAGAGAAATATTTATCATTATATTGATAGCCCAACACTTGTGTGCGCATTAATGAATTAGAAGAATGTCTTTCAAAAACAAAATATTTCCAAATCATCTTTTCCTAAGACTGAGCTCCCTGAATTGTGACATTCAAAAGA
The DNA here is from genome assembly GCA_906901655.1 of Sminthurides aquaticus. Lineage (NCBI taxonomy): Eukaryota > Metazoa > Arthropoda > Collembola > Symphypleona > Sminthurididae > Sminthurides > Sminthurides aquaticus. The sequence goes on along the minus strand of CAJQTT010000002.1, from coordinate 4,831,702 downwards.
ATATGCAGAGGATGAGCCGTATTAAATATACGCGGAATGCAGGATGATGAGAGGGATCTTGAGAGATGTAGAACAGTTAAAAAATTACATCTCTCTCGTTTCAAGACGGAACGGACCTCAATGAATAAACTTCCCCTCCTCAAGCCTTCCGTCACGAAAGTAATGAATAGCATTTATTTTACCTAATCGTTTTCGGCTTTATTAATCTCTTGTTAGCTTAAATAATTTTGTACCTTTACTTTCCTTCCCCGCCTGAATTATTGCAAACTTTCAAAGACACCCTCAGATCCATACTCTATGACCCAAAGTCATTGTAGGCTCCACAGTTGCACAGCTTGATCTCTTCATGAGAGCTGTTCACCATCAAAGGCCAGTATCCATCCTCCCTTCTGCCATGTCATCCATCATTTCAAGCCAACTAAAGTCAACGTTTTATGAGTAATCTGAAAACATCCAGCTATCATTGCACATGCAATACGTCAATTCCATGCTGACCTCAGAAGAAAACAACAAGAGCCGTATCAATGTACTTCCCTCTTCCCATCCAGGTTAATCCGTATTGCATTGCACTTAATTTCCTTTAATTTCATGTTCATGTTCGAAGGGACGAAACATTGTTGCATTCCAAAAAAACTAACTACTGCTTTCATTTGCCCCATCTTTAAATCCTTTGACACTTGTTTCTCTCATTTCAGGAGGTAATTAACGCTGCAACATTATGCTTTTGTCCTGAAAATCAAGTTTTAGTCTATGCTTCGCGCAGATTACTGTAAGCACTGGCATTTTAAAGATTCTAAACCAGCTCTACACTCCAGCTTATAGCTTCAGGTGCATGCAGCTAACAAGCCAAAGTTCAAGCTACAAGCAAGACGAGAATAGAGTAAAAGTAAAATCAAAATTTTTTTGAGCAAACCCAACCCAAGCCTTTACTCTTCCATTCGTCGTCGTATAACTCCAAATCACTCTTATTACTGGTTTCCTCAAGAAAGAAAGGCTGGAGATTGTAAGGACAGACTGGATTTTCTAATTCTTCAATTCTCCTTGTCTTCCTTCCTTGCATCGCATCACATACACAGTTACGCATTCTCTTCTCCCCATCTTCTTCTACCCTCATTTCTTAACCCACCAGAAGCTCTTGTATACTAAAGAGAATTTTTATAATCCTTCAGAGAAAGTTGGGGGTGAAATTAATTTTCTGTTAACATTTCATCAGCTTCCTATGCAATCCTTCCTTTGCGTCTTCATCAGATGCTTCTCAACTAACACACTTGTTTGTCGCATCATCAATTGCTGTTTTGCCCCATGTCTTTTGATGACAGTTAATAGTTTCCTCCAATGAGGATTTCCAAGTGTATATTCAGTATAGCGTCTCTCACCGTGGAACATGCGCCTGCCTGGCCTCCGGCCCAAACTTGTTGCGATGACAGTAAAATCTCATTTAAGCTCACCTTTAACCTTAGCCCTAGGGTAATTGTTAATTATCCGCATACTCAACTTGTTTGGCAATTCCCTCTGTTGACAGCCATAGAGTCGTTTAAAATTGCAGTTGCGAGAATAGTTCCCTATTCCTCCTCCTCCTCCACAAATTAAAGCTTTAAATCCGAAGCAAACATACACGCTTTGTACTGTATCCCTAGCCTCACGACCTTTACCCCCGGAATTGGCGGAAATACTTCAAAAGTTTCATCCCATCTCTTTTATACATTGAAAACGTTGAGAGGAATGTAGCTCTAGAAGCAGTATTATTTTAATGCTGGTTGTCATGTATGCGGAAACGATTTCTTGACTACCCAGAAAATTACTGCATCCAAATCAAACTCCCCACATTAGACAGGTGTAATAATGTGGCTTCATTATGTGATTTTACTAAATTGTAGAAGTTACGTTTCTAAGCTAGCATGAACAAGTAGCAAGCTGGTCAGCCGCTATTCCCTAAGACGGTGGTTGATGCACATTACCTGAAACAAGTAAAACGAATGCATGTGCAAGTATATAGTTATGCGATTATACGGCGGCAAAACGATCGAGTTTCCTTTTCCCGTTACATGGCCCTTAGACTATGCGTATCCCAAACCAGCATGTATAGTGTATATAGATTCTTACAATTCCACACACTTGTACTTATTTAGCTCCGACTCAAGAAGAAATCAAGGAAAACCTACCGGACGGACGGAATGGTATTTTAGCTAAAGAACAATAACATTCCGAATGACGACAAGTTTTCCTAACGAGATTTTCCACAGTACTTCCCCTTACATCCGCAATTAGAAGATTCCTCCACGTGTCCAACTTAACACATAGGAAGTTGTGGAGAGTAAAAATTAAACAAGTAAACTAAAGAATTAAAATTTTAAAACTTGCTAAGACTTGTCGAATAATTTCCAATGTAAACAGCGCTAATATATTCTATCCATTTCCATTACCAATTCTTTGTAAATTAACTCTAAGAATCCACACAAGTAAGTATATAAATTCTCTCAGCTAGCCGTCTCACATAACCGTCTCCGCCCTCTACACATATCTTAAAAGCTCCAAAATTACTAAAAGCTATCCAATACTAAGCGTTTATGTATATACTTTCAAACTTAGATTTGCTTCCGCCAATGCTTTACTTCACTTTTTGGAAACTTCCTCAACCCTGTAGCTATCCGCCTCTTTCCAAAAGCTATGGTGCCTTCAACTTAATTTCACTTATCTGTTCTTACTTAAATGTTTTACATCCACCCGAAGAAAGCCCATGGCCACCAGGCATTCCCTCAAATTAGCTTGTGTGTTAAATTAATAAGGCTGTAACTTAGGTTAGGGTGGACAAATTGAGCTTTTAGCCTAGGAGCTAAGCGAAACGAGGAAAACCAAATCCATGCATCGAGCTTACGAATTTTAGTTAATTTCTATCGGTACATATATTTGGTCAGGATTTTCAGACGCATAAACAGACCAAAGTTTCAATTTTTCACTCTCTTCCTTGGAGAAAGTTTGCAATGTTCTGTACCCGAGGCATTTCAATCCACAATTTGTAGTTATCTCAAGATAATCGCACAACTTTGCTAATTGAGCTGAATGAGCCAGACAAGATCCTGGGAGTAGGATCCTGTCTAGTGATATGGGCAGGTGATACGCTCCACAATTAACACCGTGTCCGATGTAGCTAATTAAAGTGTGAATTGAAATAGCGTTGACCAGCGTACGAAGTTTACAACGCGATAGTGATCTTGGAGCACAGCCTGCAGTCTTCTTCAACATTTTTTCAATTACTTGACGGGATCTCTTAGCGAAGAATGTGCTCTGAAGCCCGATATATGATACTAGCTTCTCCTATCATCATCCTCAGCTTTACTTATCTTAAATCTCTCCCAGCAGAATCTCTTCCATGACTTGTCCCTTTTAATGTTTATTTTCAACTTTTCATAGAAACTTCATAATGATTGGACAAGAATTTGATACTGAGATGAGATTATAACTTGATCACTTACTCCAAGGATAATTTTTCTTCTCTGCCTGCCGGACCACGTTCCTGTAGTAATTTTTAAGACGTTTAACGCTTTATACAAGTTTGAGTGACATGTAGGAAAATATGCTGCCATTCAAATAATATTTATATACTAACTGTCTGCCCTGAGGCATTCGCTAAACAAAACAAAATCCTGATTCAAATGTCGCTCTTGTGCTGATAAGTGTGCCTGGGATCACCACGTTTAAAGAACATTGCTTATATCAAGTCAACCAACATTTCCTAAATGTAACCCTAAATTTTGCTCCCATGCCTGTAATGCCATTGTAAAATTCATCATGATCTGAAGATTTTCACATAAGTGCGGTTGCACGGGAAAAGTTCTTTTTACTAAATGAAGAAATTTTCCGCATGATATTTTAGGAATTGAACTCATTTAAATGTACCATTAAAATACTAGATTGAGAATTTAGGAATCCTTTCCCTGCGAACGAGCTTGGGAGTTAGGCAAAAGCAAATCTCACGAGCTTTATCAATTCAAAAGAATATTCCCGGATCCGCAACAAGTTTATGACGTTCCTGCAATCTGCAACAGCGCTGTAAATCCAATGGACATCGTCGATGCTTGAATAGTGTTTGACGGTTTTGAGAAACTGTATGAAAGTAAGTAGCAAGACAGTTGACATGTTCAACTCCCAAGCGACGAAGCGTGCGAAAACTGACAGCTTTTGTATATTTAGAGAAATTAATGGACGTCGTTATTGAAAAGCAATGTCTAAATATGGTAGAAATCATGTGCAAGTTTTAAATATTTCACACAATAGTCTCACATGTGGTCCACACTTCCACGTTTCAACATTTGTTTGCGAAAAACGCTCCGTAAATTTGGCCATATTTTCTACACTACATCAACTTATATTTCTGCAATAACCAAGTTCAATTTTTCAAATAGAGCAGGACAACAAGAAAACTGTTGCTGAGATTTTACTATTTCATCTGCCAGTGTCGCCACCTTATTATAAAAATGGTAAAGCAGTCCTTAGTTGAAATTCTCACCAATACCCATTCCTAATTCCTATGGGATAGAATTTAAATTAATTTAACTTTGGACTGCAAGAAGTTCGTTCCCCAATCAGAGCATCTTCATGTGGCTGGTGGCGGGCGGGAGAGCTCTTACACTAGATGACGAAACGGTTCCCTCCACAACCATCACCATCTTGTTCATCTTGTCAATTTAAAATTTAATGGTTTCCTGCTAAAGAAGTAGATCGAAAACATCTTTCTTGTGTTCTTTTCCATGTCCTCCTTAATTTGCGTAACTCAAATCTCATTTGTATATATCATTTATATTATTGGTACACACATTCCTCATCTTATTTCACGCTTGCAGTTTCCTTTAAAATAAGCATTGAGCGTAGAACAAAGTTCGCATTCCATTTTCGCAATTCCTGTGGATGCACTCTCCCAATCCTTTTAGTTAATTCCTCTCGCTCTCTTTTGATCGATTTCTAACAAGTTCTTTATTGAATACCCATCAATTAATTAAAATAAATCACCTAATCAATTAATTTTATTGCCATCGGCTTTCAGTAAAATTAAGGCCACGTAGTTATTCAATGTTTATAGCATTTATTAAACGTTCATTGACTTTTAATTTATACTAACATCTCAATCCCTTTCCGTTCCACAACATTTCTCAAGCAAGCACCAGCGCCCTCTTCCCTCTATCATTGAAACTAGTAAAAATCCCTAACAATCATAACAACATACAAATCCCTCTTAATCTTCCACAGATTCAAGCCAGTGTGTAGACGCCAGACACATGATCTTCACTCCCTTGATGAATTTGTTTGGTTTTTCTGCCTCATCTTGCTTTTGCATGTATCTTCCCATGCAACACTATGATTCTCTCAAGGAAAATTAGCACGTCCAATCATGAATCATTTCAATCAAACCCTCATGGAATTAGACTACTTTTCTCCTCCTGTCACTCTCTCAACCAAACTTGCTAACGCACATATGTTGAGCCATGCTGTTGAAATTTTCCTCTTCAATTTTATTGATCTGTTTATTTCCACTCAGACTCCAAACTCCAAGCCAACCTCCCCAATACCCAAGCTGTTCTTTTCTGTCCAAGCACTCATGAACAAAAACAAGCCTGCTTAATCAAGGCTATTTACCCTAAATAAAAGAGCTGGCCACATAACGTGTAGCTTATTTTTCCCTGTTCGCTTCCTTCACTAACTACCTTGCTTTACGCATAATTCCTGACCAAGTTTCTGTGCGTGTCCTCAGTCAACTTTGGGTCAAATTCTCATCTCTTACCCAATATCCCTTATTCACCAGCCCAGACCAGGCCTCATAATTTTATGGATCCACACATAAACCAATTATGTGTGGGGACACCTCCTCAAAAACAAAAGAAATCATGCTCTACGCAATCTTCAATTAATTGTACATTGATCCCACTATCCCACCCCTCATCAACGCAAAGAATCCCTCAGGTTCATCTCTCGTGTGCTACGCAGAGAACGCAGGACGTTGCCACAAAAATCTCTCCCAAAAAGCATGTTTCACCTATAAAGCAGGAACAAGCACTTTACAACACGTACTCATAATTGTATTCCCCTTATTTTCATCAAAATCCTGATTTGAGTAACTGACGTGCTTCTTATCAAAACAGCGCTGAGAAAGAAACATTCAAAAACCTTAGAAATCCTTCAACTCCTCCTTGTGTCTTGTGTCATTCAAGTATGCTGGTCATCAACGTTATCTTCCGCACTTGCTTAATTACTGTCTGTAGTAGACCACGGTTATGAAATCAGAAACAATATCTTACTCTGTCTGGTCCACCTCTTTGATTCGGCTAGACATAGTTTTGCCTTCTTATCCCAAAAAGTGTACGTCTGTCTGTTATCAGGAAATTACAGAAATGTAATTTGCAAAACTTTTATATATTCACGCCTTTTATTCCCTTTAACTAACTGTCGACTTTCCGTTTGCCTTCGTCAGCATTCAGCTTCCACGACTTATTTTGCATCTTCCATGACTAATGATTCCAGCTAATATGAATTAGCGATCATGTGCTTGAAGATCATCTGATGCGTTTTCTCAGATAATCATCATCTCGATGTACGTCATGTGTTTATCTCTTCCCGTATTACTAACAGTTCCAGCCAATCATTTGGTTAAATGTATCTCATCCTCCCACCACGCCTTCAAAGGATGCATCATCACATCATTAAACTCACATGATGCGTCCATGTGGTATTGCTTGCGTTCCTTTATCAGCATGTTTGCATTACCGTAACACTTTTCCACTTTAAATTCCATTGCATATCACAACTATTATGCATGAGGACGTGAACTTTTGCCCTGGAGTATTAAAGCACGCTTCTGAAATGCTGCATACCAACTACCATACTTAGCTTAAGCCAGCTTAAGTACGCATTACAAGATCTCTTGGCCTTTATTTAATTAGTACTGTAATCAGGACACGCCTCTGCAACACAAGTAAACTTTGCTAGGAATAATTCCGTGGAAGCAGGCAGACAGAGCTACGCCGCGTGTTTGTTTCCTCGAGATACATAAATAAGATTAATCTTGAAGCTTTTTCTGGGAAAATTACGGAAGATATGGAGGAGGGTGTGTGAAATCCAATGATTTCCATTGGGTACTAACTATCCAAGTTTCTATTTTCCTCCTTCCAGAGCACCAATAAGCCAACTAAGAATTTTATATTTATCTGCAGCGCAATAAATGTTTACAGTTCATTCCATGTCAATCTATTTGTTTTCAAGATCTTATTAAGACACTGCTTGTATGAATCTATGAATCCTTGTATAATCTTTCTCTAATCTAAGCCCATAGCTCTGGAAAAATCCTTGTATACAATTCTTTTTGGTTAAACAAAGCACTACGCATAAACTTTCCCTTCTTGTGAATCATGACCATGGCATGCACTCCTTTGGCGGGACGCGTCCTTCGTCACTTTTTTTCCCTATATATAAGGGAGTAACTCCAGGGTTTTCCAGATCAGAATCATCTCTGAGTCAAGCATTAATTTCTTAATAATAACTAAAATTTGTAGCCTGAGAACAGGAAAGCTTGTAAAAACTACTGAAGAGAAAAAAAGTAGCCAACACAACTGCACAACTAAGAAAAGTTCAAAATGTTCTCGCTCCAGAAAGTACTACTATCATTAGTTTTGTTGCTTCTATTAGCAATGGATTCCACGCTCGCAGAGAACCGTAATTGTTCATCTGTGATCAAGATCAAATCTAAAGGCCTCCTCAATTATTTGGCGGATGTATCCTTCCGAGCTCCTAAGGCAATTCAAGGACCATGGACAATTCAAATGGAGACTGACGTCCCTTTCACATTTCTCGGTGTAAGTTTTTCTTCCATCGTGGCATTCACTTAAAAAAGATATGTGTTCAGTAAAAGATACGAGTGGTGAAACGTTTCTTGCGAATCCTTAGTAAATCTACAATTTTAATTATTTCTCATTCCAGGGTTGGGGTGTTTGGATTAAGTTGGATGAAGAGGAGGGAAGAGCTACAATCAGAAGCAAAGACTCTGGAAAATTCGCAAAAGGTGACCTCATCTCATTCAGATTTAGAATCTCCTGGTTTTTAAACGAACCAAAACCGTTTGTCGTTCTCCTCAAATGGGAAGGCGTCACCATTTGTGAGCCTACCGAAGGAACAACGGAATCCATCCGGGCATCTAAGCTAAAACGTTACGATGAAATCCGAGCAAAAAATAAGAGGACGAGAATGAGGGTTAATTAACATCAAATTATTAATATAGATAACTGTAAGATTGCACATACTAACTGTAGTTCCTAGTTGAAACGTGGCGCTATCATGTGATTTTTAGGATTATGGATTTAAGCGTAGTTGACATTCTTTCGAAACTTTTAACTTATTATTAATCATACAACCGTTATCCTCATAGAAGCCGCTTATTTTTTTACCTTATCCTGTTTTAATGCATTGTATTCATGCAGTACAGTATTTGTCGTTGGTAATTTTAGAATTTTGAGGGTCAACTTCTCGATTGAAGATTTTTTTGAAATATTTTAAACGCTTCTGTCAGCTAGCGAAACTTCTTGAGAAAGACGAATCAAATTTCGACAAAACACATCTTCACATTTTGCCTAAAATATTATAGAAACTGCGAAGAGCCTAATTTACGAGCATTTAATTATACGGTGAATTCAAACACTTGAAATAAGGTATATACCACTGCAAAATAAATAAAGTCAAGTATCATAGATATTTTTGGCATTTAATAATAAATAAATAAATGAAACGTTGAACATGTCAATGCAGAGCACTTCCACCTACAAATTCACATCTATAACCCAACAAATTACTTTAATTATAAGCACATTATCTGTCCATTACTTGAAAGTAATCCAATTCGAAACCATTAACTTAGGTATGCGGATACTTGTAATCTCTGCGCTAAAAATTAAAGTCGAGCATAAACGAGAGTATTTAAAAATATATTATAATTTATAATAATGAACTGACTTGTCAATAATGGTTTTAGATTATACATAATCCAACGGGACCTCTCCCTTACTACAGTAACATAAGGAAGTAAACTTTGATAAATAAATTTTAATCACACGCACGTATCCTACTCAGGGATCCGAAGATGCAGACGAAGAAACTTCTGTAGTTAATCCAACATGGCCAAGATTAGCTTTCAGATCATTTTGAACAAGAATATTTTCCGTTACCCCATGGACAACATCCGTGGACAAATGGTAGAGGGTATCATCATCAAATTTTACAAGTCTAGCGTGCTTTTTAACACAGGTAAATCTTGAGCTATGCACACAAATATCCCCATTAAAAACTAATCCTGCATCACACTTCAGTTCTGTCTTTTCACCCGCAATACAGTAATAGTATTTTGAGCAGTCGCTATTAGACAAATCTTGAACTGGGAAAAATCCATTGGATTTACCCTCACAAGAATCAGGCTGGGCATGCTCCTCTCCTGAACCCACAGGATTGGCTACATAATGAGCACATTTCCCTCCATCCCAGAACTTTCCGCTATCACAAACGAGATCAATAACTTTTGCGTTATTGTGACAATAAAAATATTTCGGACTATAGGCTTTCTTTGAGTAATACCCATTGCTCTTTTTATCACAAGGGTTTTTCACCATCCCAGATTTTGAATTACATTTCACATCATCCTCACATTTCTTGCTCTGCTCATTAAACCTCATGTCAGGTGGGCATACATACGTTATTTGATATCCCGCCGCACAAAAATAATAGCTAGTACAATCAGATCCGTAATTAGCAAAGTATCCATCAGCTTTATTGGTACAGGAGTCTTCATTTGATTCACTGCTGCTCTCCGCTCCTTCCACAGACGCTGAAAATCCTGGGTTGTTTCGAAACAGTCTTTTGGCCGTTGTACTATATTTTCCCTTAACCGAGTTTTGTCTTCCCGAAGGTGCTCCACCCGAAACTTCGCCACTCATATCCTTGTAGGCTGAATGCAGAAGGTCAACATCAGAGGGGGAAGCGTATGCTTCAATAATGCATCCAACACGAACAATAAGCACTGAAAGAAAACAAGCAAAAAAGCATGAATTATCAATAATTAATCCTTACTCGCGAAAACAATGCGAATTATTAAAAACAATACACTTGACAGACGGGCATGCTTGATGGAGTTGCAAAATTCGCAAATCATATCCTGGACAACATAATCAAAACCTAAACCCATCATCCTCCACCCAACAAGCTTATTCAACCTGTATAATCCTACTCTGTATCCTAGCTAAAAGGCCCTCCTCTTAAAATACTGGCAGTATGTCTTCAAGTAGTGTAGTGTTTGTGCGAAGAATATCGTATTGTTTACAAAACACAGTCAACCCATTCCACAATTAGTGCCGCGTGTTCCTGCACAAATGTTACAAACCTCTCGCGCCTTGGCTAAAAAAGATAGCAATTTGAGAGAGCTCTGAATTACTAGGGGGAAAAGCTCAATTATTCTGTATATTCTAATAAAACATTTTGCAATCCTTTATCTCATTCCCATCCTAGTAATTAACAAGCTTCTCACACTCGACAACTTTTAGACAAGAGCAGGTGAATTTTTCTAGCCAAGTCAGCGCCTATCAACAGGATAATTTCTTTTATTTTACTAATCCATCAGTCACTGCGTATAGTCTTGGTTTAAATCCCAATCCCCCAGCCAGCTTCTCTACCCTCTACTCTATTAAATAATCTCTGAGCTCTCCTCTCTCTGCCACTCATCTACAGCTAACTTTATATCAGCTCAAATTAAAGAGGATTCAATTCAATTACTTATATAGTCGGCTCATATTATCACTTAATAACGACATTGTTGTCTCAAGCCTCCATCTCATAAATCTCACCCAAGATCCTGTTCAATACACTACTGACTACTACTACAAGGAGAAAAAGCAAGAACATTATTCCTCTCTCCAACAAAAACATTACATATATTTACTCCTTCAAGGAATTTCCCTAAATCCTCCAACAGGATTCCTTTCCCCCGTGTCCCTTCTTCATCCTTCCCAACTCTCCCACTAGAGCGCACCACAATCTTCAGCCTCACGTTCCAACCGTTTACATGAAGAGCGTGTCCACAGTAATGAATCCTTCCTCGTGAGTTAAACAGAATTAAATCGAATCAAATTTCCATTTCAATCATGATTTGCACAATAAAGATTGGTAATTAGAAGCATAAAAACTGTGCAGAATAAAAAATCAAAATACAATACTATATACTACAACTCCCTTCTTGCTCATCTTCCGTCATCATCTCCTGATCGCGGTGGCGGGATTGTAGTACAAGCAACAAGTATTATATGCAAAAGCTATAGCAGAGCGAGATCCAACCAACCATCAAATCAACCATGTATTGTACATATCTTTCAACTATCCAGTCAACTTAATTTTAACACGGATCTTCCCTTTTTATCGCGAGGTGATGATGACCTTAAGCCGACACAATCATCATTTAATAAAAGTAAGAGGATCCTCTTCATTTCTTTACCTCGTCCATATGTGCGTCCTATTCCCTTCGTCGTACCATTATTTTTCAAAATCTCATTGCACGACATACATTTACGCACGCTCCATTCCACAAACCCCCCACCCTACAAGGGATAGAATACATTTAGCCAGAAATACCGACAGTCTTCTTGCCTCGTGTGAGTGCGAAATTTTTGCCAAAATCCAAGACCCGTCGAGAGCTTACCCCGTTCTCCGCCAAATTTTACCAAGAGACAGGAATATGGAATCGTCATAGACATAACAGGATGTGGAAAGAACAAAATTCAAACCATAATATCACACAGCTAGTAGGACATCACTCGTGCATATCAGATCCGTTTCCAAATATCCATCTTTATCGCAAAATTCAACAACACACCGGATTTGCTGCCCAGTCACACAGGACAGGAGCCGCTCAGACAGACTACAGCTTGCTTGGCCGACCACCGTTGAATTATAGTATCCGATTAAACGCTCAATGTAATAAATAACAAAGACAAGTTGTAAACTCCGAGATGATGCTTTTTCTCTAAACGCTAAGCTTCTTCAAGTAATAATATTTTCTAGTAGAAATCGTAGTAGTGCATCTACTTTTATATCCTCATCATTCTTCTACAAGTTTTTCCACACATAGCACCTCACATCCAGGATCCGCGTCTCTCTCCCATCTTGCCCACCTTTACTAGGATCTGGCTGGATGGTGACTATAGCATTGCCATTTTGCACAACTCTGCGAGAAGCAGCACCTTATTAAATATATATGCCAGACCCTGCGACAACAAGTATCATCCTTACCCCGTCTCGCGCCCACAGCTCTCACAAATCACCCCATCTCATCATCCACACACGCTAAACAAGTCAGCAAATCGCCAAAGTAATTTATCTTTTCATTGCATCCGCTTTGGCTAACAAAGTAGCATTTTCCTTGACGTCTCACATCCCACCTGTCTCCATTTCTTGTCTCTTTCTTCGTCCCCTCCTGTACATTTTTCACATTTTTCTTCCACCATTTAAACCTTGCTATAACCAAAACATTCTCACATTCTTCACCCAAGAGTCACAAAAATATTTCCCGCTAGTGCCTTCACACCAAGCAGTAAACCAGCTACCTCCAGTCCCAATCTTCATGCCTTCATCCTCTTTCATTTCACCACTTCTAATTAACGATTCCACTTCTATTCCTATGGCTAGGCTAGTGGTGACCTACAGCCCTTGGTATTTCCCTAACTAGGATTTTCCCACCGGCAAAAAATTTCAGCTCCATGCATTACAATTAAGCATCACTGGCTCACCGCATGCATACCTGTCATACTCCGCTATAACTTTTGTCACATTTCTGCAGTCTTTATGGATATTGCATCTTATCCAATTCCTTCTGAATCAAATGTAATTAAAAAACCAAGGAATTCATTAATTAATTACAGTTTGAATTAACGCCCTCTCTATTTGACAGCAGGCGCGTGCGCTTCAACTCCTTACACATAAACATGCCCGCGCCTCTAACATTCAAATAATTCATTCCTCAATTAATTCCCAATACCTCATCGCCTAGTTATATACCCATAGCTTCCCCCTCACCTCTCCAGTCTATAAATCATCTCGCTGTATGTTTATTCGTATAGCAGAAGTAGATATTAATAGTCATTTAATGGAGTGATCAGTTCCAGGAACACCATGATGCATACAAAAATACGCATCATCCCGCCATCTCATTAAAGAATAACTTGTACGGCATAATCCTTCCGAGCCAGCACCGCCTCCGATTAAAAAATCCCAGCAGTTGTATTGCATAGATTATTCTTTGATTCCTTGGAGGGATAAGGGATTACCAAGAAAGGCTTTGCCTTTCCAACTTTTTCCATTATCTTATCATATTCCCTATCCACATCCATCTTTGTAGCGCCTTCTACGATCGTGACTTGACAACAAACGCAAGAAATAACTATATCCGGGTTCACACGAAACAACGTGGAGCTACAGAGTATCCACAAATTTTCAAACTCGATCCTGATCCTCTCCTTCTTGAGATTTATTTTCAGAGCCAATATCAAGCCCGTATCACACATCTCATCAAATCCTCTTCCCCTCTTTTCTTTCAAACAAATGTAATTGCCCCATCTAATTCTCACGGCTTTTCAGCCCCTCATTGTGTCTTTTTAACCCCTTCTGTCTAACCTTTCGCCCCTCTGTCTGCAGATTTTCGAATCATCCTCAACCTTGTCCTCTTATTCAACTGCCATAACAAAATTATTCAATAAGTTCATGTTCCTCTTTTGTATGCTTTTTCCTCAGTATTTCTAGTACATCTAGAGTTTTCATAAATCCGCCACACGTATTCCATTCAGCTTTTATACGAAATACTGAATCAGATTTTATAATTCCCGTCTGGGTCGAATACGCGTGATATACCTGTGCCTCTGGATCTTCCCCCTTCAGAGATGGATCCATGTCAAAGGGAAAATCTATGCCAGCTGACCATCTGATAAATGGCCCACTCTGAACTAGTTTTGAATCGATTTCTTAGCCTAGTAGTCATCATCTATAAAGTATTGCTAGTTTCCGGAAACTATTCGGAATACACATATGGCATTAAATTCAGACAGAGCTTATCAATGCAGCTGAAACCAAGCTTCACTGGGCATCAACAGTCCCTTAAAGAAAAATTCAACCCAGGAGGGCTACGGCGTCAAGATGGCACACGGAGAATCAAGAATAGGGGAATCTTCCCCTTCTGTAGACAATGTTTAAAAAGAAATTTTTCTGTCTTCCTTCATTTAAGGTATGACACGACGCTACAAAAATTGACGTCATAGAATAGAAGAGTAGGTTTTTTTAAAAACATTGCAATTTCCACCAAGAAATCAATCAGATCATTAAGAATCTAGCTGCATAGAGGATAGATTAAAAAAAAACATTGGCTATAGCTTGTTATCTTATGCTCCAAATATACATATGTATCCTGTCAAAACCCTTTCATTCCTATATTTTTCACCAACCAAAAACCTTGTCCACCGACCCCCACCTCAGTATTCCCCCAAGCCCTTATCCTTCATTCTACATCTTATAGATAATCATTTAACTTCAACTTGCTCCTTGCCCCGGAAACATCCCTACAAAATCAAAACATAATGAATGATGATGAGATGCAAATGGTGCATTACCTCCCAGATTAACTTGAAAAATATTAATCAAGAGTACGCAATATCCGCATAGGCAATTGCAAGCCATTCCACCATCAATATGTAATCCTTTAGTAGATAAATCCTGCAAATGCCAGATTGGATCTGCTGACCATCAGAAAATGGCAAAGTAAAGAAGCCGGATTCCCAAGGAAATCCTTGTTAGGCTACGCATTCTCTGCACAAGGTTTTACAAGAACGGAATTTACATAATCCTATTTTATTCTCTCTATATATCTTGTCCATTGTTTTCAATGCACTCAATTGGGCGCGACGCAATCTTTTAGCTTCTACAACCTAAGCTAAGCTAGCAGGCGCACACCTGAAATGGTACGAGGAGCGTGTGGAATTATGCATACATTTTGAATTCTCAATGAGCCAACGTACTTGTCATTCACATCAGGAGCTACACATTAGACAGGAGGGAGGATTTCCAACTATTTGTTATTCTAGATTCATCATGATATACCATGTATACTAGCGGATGCAGGCGACCCGTTATGCCGTTATGATTCAATCACCTCCGGCATTTTCATGATCTAATAAATCAGCCTACTTAATTCCAAAAGTAACCCCATCCCAGACTCTTTAGCTACAATCCTGATTTCCAGCTCTTATCTCAGCAGTGGTCAGATATCCACGTGCGGATCACTGATGACCACCCCTCCCTCCCGCGCTCTTCCCATCCTATTTCCATCCTAATTTCTTATTCTTGTCCTAATTTATATCAAATTCTTTTGGCCATATTGACTCCCTCAAACCCTCTTTCTATTTTACTTGAGATAATTCAAAATTACACGGATAACTCACCTGTGATCCATAGGAGATGATCCAGTCGGATGACCTTGCTGACCATTTTCCTCTCCAACTTTCTCCACTAGCTCCTTCTTCTCCGGGCAACTGGTTTTCAGAGTTCACTAATGCTAATCCCCTTCAAAATTTCTTGACCAAAAGTACGTCAGGGGCGTTTTGAGGCTGGAACCTATCTTATTAAATGTCAAGGCTGCTCTGAGATGGTAAGTGTAACACAGGAGACTTTACATCCACCAAATGATTGCTGCAATCAATTGAATCTTGAATTTATAGGAAAGGAGGAAGATGGATAGATCCTATTCCCTGAGTACAATTCCCTTGCTGCCTGGCTCATTCTTCTCGTAGTAGGAAAGACACGAGGAGTCTCTCTCCTTCGCTGTATCTCTCCTTACGTATTTAATTTGAGGGGAAATAATCCGCAATTCCACGCCACCATCTCCCTTCTGCGGGGATGCCTAATGCCTAGGTCCAACGGCTATTCCTTTACGCAATTCACGCCTCCTCTTCTTTCTTATGCTCCAAGCCTAGGCTTGCTTCCCTTCCTCCTACCAGTAATCTCCTACAGTCCTCGCGATTCCCAGCACCCAAGCCCTCCAACTATCCCATTCCGCCAAGGTATTAGCTATTATTCTCTGCAGAACAACAGTAGCGTCAGTCCAAACATTCTTGTTAGATTGCTAACAAGTTCACATTTACTCAAAGGCATCCACCCTTGCTTTGATGGTCATCACTGTCATATCTCATTATGGGTTTCCTAGCTTCATAGCGTATAGTGGTAGGGGGCAAATGTAACTTTCTGAAGAAAAATAACATAATTATGTGGATGGCAAAGGTAACTTGATGAAAATGTGGGGAAATGTAACATGGGAGTTAGATTGAAGCACGTTGCTATGGCAGCGTCAGCGTATCTTCTGTGCACGCTTACTGCCCCATGTTACATTTGCCCCCGTGTCAACCGCGTTGCTTTTGCCCCGCGTATCATCATGTTCTTTTTCCTCTCCATGTTACGTTTGCCACCATAGACTATATACAATTTCGCAGCATATTTCCACAGCGCAACGCATGATCTTGGCATGAATTAAACGCAAAACGTATTTCAGCTTATCCTATCAGCTGGAGCAAACTAGTGTAAAGTAGAGTAGATAGACACCATGCGGCAGGAATAAATGACTAAGCAAAGTACTGGACTAAATGTTCCCAGCTACCTCAAGTAAATCAATTAAATCAAATAATATACTGACTTAATTTCCACCCCAGAGCATTGTAATGACGATAAACGTCCACTCCCATCTTTATGTTTTCTTTTTTAACAAACAGTATAGCAAAAAAATCTACTAGCTTTGTAACCCCAAGCAAGCTCCAAGCCCCGTCTTGTCTTACGTCCGTCTGCTACATTTTTCTCACTAATAATTCATTACGTGTCCAACCTCCTCGTCATTACGTATTACTTTTATCAGTATGGCAGGTCATGGTACACACCATTGTTTCTAGCTCCACGTGTCTGCAGCTGTCCTTCTCTCCTGCCATTCAAGAAACGCCACAACAAGCCGACGATTAAGTATGAACAATAATCCAACGAAGCCAATGGAAAAATCATCACCAAATCCTTCCAAGCTTCAGTACCCATCCAGAGATACCGCATCCTGCCTTCCGGAAGCTCTTGGAAAAATAAGTTAATTGTCCTTGCTTTTCAAATGAACTTACCAGCTGCATTTGCAATAAATACACTCAAGTCCATGCTTGATCTGTGCAGTGATGACTGTACTTAAGATTTGCCGTCTTTGGCAAGGGAGAGTTGGAATTACGATGAATCATATTTACTAAGACTTTAAAAATTTGTTTTACTCTCGTTCCGAGCTCTAGCTGTTTCCAAGTTTTCCCTCCTTCCAACAAAAACTGGAAAATGCCAAGTGAAAAACGTTTTAATTGCTCGCTTTACGAGTTCAAATTATTTCTCAAATCAAGTTACATTCCTGAATTTTTTAACCGATGATCTCATTGCTGTAATGCTGTGACAACATTCCTTGCCTCTCAGAGTGAGTTAGAACTGGGACCAGAGTCATGCAGTTCAGTAATGAATATGAAATTTAGCATCAAAAGCGTCTAATCCACATTTCCATGAACAAGGAACGGGGAAGAAGAACATCGACTTGGGGCTACTCGTATGGGCACAAAATACGCGGAAACTGCAACTGGATATTCATTTTGTCTCTCAATCACAGCATTATGCGTGGGCTGAGGGTTAGCGGGTTTATTAAATTATTGGAATTTATTAATCTTCTGAACATCTTATCATCGACAGACATCCCTGGATGAGATCATCCTTGTCATAGAATAACGTCACCGAATCATTGATTGTAGTTTTTAGCAACAGTATCTTGGGGACTTTATATTGATTTGTAGCTCTCCCCGTCATGTATGAGCATTGAAATAAGAATCCATCCTAGGTAAACCCAATTGACTTCTGAAACTTCTCCCTTCGCATATTTTTCAGACAAAAAAACGTAGACATATGCTGCATACAGGTGCTGACGTATAAAAAGCGTTCGAGTTTCTCATTTTATGTACCACCAGACTTGCTATTACTGAGTATTTCATTTGTCCCAAAAGAAATCGTGCTCGTTATGCAGATGCTGGCTCAGATTGTAAAAGTGTATCCAATAAGATTTTCTAACAAATCACTTCTTTCCAACTTACGTTGTGTACCAAATTCCTACAAAAATTGACAATCATGCCTACTCATTCACGATAGCTTGCAATTAAGATCAATTCTTATCATCTTTATGAGACATACGTAAAACATCTCCCGAATCGATTCGTGACATTGGTCTTTTATTTTTTGCTGTGTCGCATCTCATGAGAACGATGAGGATGATGCCATAGCTGCCAATTAGCTCGTCTCAAGCTCAAGTCGAACTCCGCAGAGCTACGAATGATGACACTCATTCTCATTGTAAAGACTCCTTGTTTTGACAGTTTTCTCAGAATTTGCGCATTATTCTCTGAAATTATGTGGGGTCAGCTCGATCCTGAGTAAACTATATCATAATCCTCTATGCTTCTCTGATTGAAACGCCATAGGCGAATGCTCATGAGAATACTTGGATCATTGTTAAGAGCAACAGGACTGTTTCCTAGAAATAAATACCCGAAACGGCAGAATTTAGATAGGCTAGCAAAAGCCACGTTTCATAATCACATTATCATGTTCATGCTTTCTCACAAAAATGGAACACACCTAAAAAAATAAGAATTTGTGTAATAGTATCATCATTACTCTCTAGTTTTCTCAAGAAAGTGCTAAAGATTAATGCATCCCGCGGCAGCGGTTTGATTTAATTGTTGGCCATAAAGTACTTACATGCTTATAAAAAGTTCTTTGATACTTGTTGCTGTTATCTTCTACACGAAAGGATCCTGGTTTCAAGATTAAGAATTTCGAAAAACCGTAAATACTTTTAAACATGGTGTTTTAAAGATGACTTCCACATTCCGGAGCCCTTGGCAAAAGCTTGGTGTTCATAAATATGCACACGAATAATAAAAGCGTGAGGTTCAAATTGAAAATGAGTCAAACATTTTTCAAAATTTCGAAAAGAGTAAAGTTCCTGTGAAATTATACGATGTCATGTTTAGGATTTTGGAGCGCTGATAAACTTCAACAATTGAAGGGACCCTATTGTGTTTGGTGGACAAAAGGGTCTACCTGCAAAAACGCCCTGACCTTTGTAAAATGTTCGATTGGCTGAGTTTTTGTATAAACGTTGCTAGGGACGTTTTGAACAGGTGGGCATAAAAGAAATTCTATTTCAGAAAATACAATTCTTTGTCAAAATTTAGCTTTAAAATTTCGAACTTTTCCTGAATTTTGTACTTTTGCTTCTTGTAACATTTTTTAGGTTCTGAACTTAACATAGGAGCCAAATACCTCCCGAATCGGTTGATTATTTTAAGAACTGCAGGGAAAAAACAAAACATGTGTTCCCCGTCCAATTTAAATACAAAGGGCCCCTTGGATTTTTGGAGTTTTTCAGCGTTGAAATAACCTAAAACTGCTCCAAACTACAAGAGAAAGGACAATGACTGCGAAACATTATAACCATCATTTAAAAAAAACTAAACCAGCGAAAAGGTCCGGACCGATTCGATCTCGAAATGCTCCGAGTCGGCTGAATTTTTGCTTGAACGTTGTTAGAGACGTTTTGAACACGTTGGCGGGCTCTCGGGGGTCACAATCGTTTTAAGGGCGCACCCGGTCCCACCGACGCCAATTGTACATCAGGGCCCACGAGGTTAATGATTTACTACATTCAAGTTGTATGTTTAACTTAGATAGTGTGACTCTGTCCGTCGGTTCAGCTAACCAGTTATCGTGGTGGCTTCACCTAGTTCTTCAATCCTTAAACCTAGAGCCTCGCGAATTTTGGCACTTTAGGAGCGGTAAATTGAGCTAAACGTGTTTAGATTTCAAGTTTTTTTGCCTTCTAGCCTCCTGGGAAATCCGATAAAATATTGGAACTTTTGAAACTTGAACTTTTTAAAAAACCTGATACCTCAGCATGTTTATTACTTCGGAATTTTGAATTATTTGAAATCAATATCACTAAGAAAAGTTGGAAATGCAACTATTTTAGGGACAAAAACGACGAAAGCTTCAACATTTGACCCTAAGTTTATCAATCTTTTTGCAGTATATGTGCATTTGAGTCATTACGTTAATTCATGGTAGGATACAAAATCAAACAGCCTACGACCGTGACACCGAGCGACTTTCAGGTGTACCTCTTGTTTCTAGTGTGTATTACTCCCCATAGATGGCACGCATGGTACACTCTGTAACTAACAAGTAATTGAACAAGCCTTATAGAAGTTTGGAAAGATATTTTACTTTCGAAGACCCATTAGCATAATACGGCACTTTGGAGGCACGATCATGACGGTTTACTGCAACGATCATCTTAAAACATCGCAACGTGAGAGATTGTAATATGATCAAAAGAGTTTTACATAGCAGTTCTATTTTTCATTCTACATCCAGAACTATATATTGGTTAATTAACCTCGTATTTCTCTTTCGTGTTGAAAACTTCCTGTCTCCCAAACTTGCGCTGATTTAGCAGCCAAACTTAACTTGATAGTTGCATCCAACATTTATTAGACTTCTTTCATTATAATCAGCTACTAAAAACTTACTTGTATTTCCATGATATTATTAACATTTCTTAGCTCCTATTTTCGTTCCACCAGCTCCGTCACTCTAACCCTGCCGAAATATGATGGAATTTCTGTTACCAGCAAAAGATATGGAAAACTTTGCAAAAACTTTGCATATTCACGCTTTCAAAGAAAGCAAGCGGGCTGTGTACATAACAATGCAAGTCATTTATAACAGTTACGGGTCAGCTTGCTTGTTTGATTACGTTCACTCTTCACTCCTTCCAAAAGTAATTCAAAGTTTGTAACAATACTTCATCGGACGATTAGAATCCATGTTGATAATTTACACGTTTTCATCGGTAAAACTTATAAATATCATAAAAAACCGCTCGATGAGAATTTTAATGAGCCAATTTTGTGGTAACGCTTACTGTAATTTTACCTTGAGAAACCTTTCTAAATAGATTGATGGTATTCCTATTGTGGCGCTACGCTGCCTGTTGTCTGGGAGATAGTACACTATTGTTAATGTTAGTGTGGGAAGTATTTCTAAATGTAAGTCATTCGAGTCCTGTAACTGATTGTGTGATGATGTGTGGTTTTAATGTTAAATAAATCTACTTCTAAATTAACTTTAATTAATTAATTATTAACGTAAGGTCACACTATCTAGTGTAGTATTTTCTAGTCCGAATTTCGCCATTGTGTGAGCTTCAGTTTTAGCCGTTATGAAAAGCGTTGGCCTCAAAACTTACAGTCAAATTGTTTTTCAACTTTGTTAGTTTGACTTGACAGTGAAAGCTTTTTTATTTCATGTTTCCTTTCCCTTTTCCCTTTTATAGTACTTATTATTCAATTCCTCTAGAAGGAGAAAACTTTTGTAACCTAACATTTCGGGCCACCGCACCCTGCATTATCCAAACGGAAGTCGTCTATCCTAAAGCAAAGCCTTGAGTAGAAAGCCGGGTAAATAGCAGAATTTTAGTAGTTGAGAATATAGGAGAGGCAAGGAGGGTGAAAGAAGACTTTACCAATAAAACTGAACGAGGCTCTTGAAACTCAACAAACTCCTATAGATGTAAGTGTATAGAATTAGACTACTAATTTTGTCAAGCTGGATCCACGATTCTTGTCCTATTACTCAGGGTGATTCTTCTAGCATCATGGTTTTGTACCGCCCGGATTTTCCCCATCTCTCTTTCTCTTCTCCATTCGTTTTCCCTCTTATCCGTTTCAAGCTCTAAGTAAAGTCATAGTATAAATACAAGCCCCTCATTGTACGCTACACAACGACGACAAAAACTTATGCCGAGTTAGGATCGGCAATCAAGCGGGTTCTTAGGATTTGAATAAAATATTTTTATTAAACGGGAAACCTTGAAGAGAAGGATAAAAGCAAAAATAAAAAATCAGTTCACAAAGAAGAAAGCAGAGGAAGCAGGAGGGAGGAATACATTTCTTTTCAGTCCTCTCTTCTATTTTACTCAATTTAAAAACCTCAAACACTGTTCCAAAAAACTTAGGACACAAAAAAAACTCTGCATAATACGCACACAAGGAGGAGGAAACTTATAGCCGTTTAAGCAAACGCATTCAAGAAGCTTTAGTACACAACATCTTAAAGCTGTGCTTTCACTCTCAACTTTCTCCCCCTTTTCTCCATCTATCTGCATTCCTTTAGCCTCAGTTTCAAGCATATGCCATAAAGCCAAAACTTGTAATTTTTCTCCGTCGTCTTCAACCCTTCTAGAAATCCACCCCCCCCTACTCACCATCCTTCATGCTCCCAACTTTATTCCAAGTAAAAGCCGTATCACAGTCCCCTTTTGGATTTTCTCTTCTCCTGATAAATCTTACTCCAGTTTTAAGTCCTACGACAGTTCAAAATACATGTTCACCGCATCCCATCTCCATTCCAGTCAAAGTACATAACCTGTTAACTGACTGTAGAGCCCTTGACTTTCCCCGGCCCCAACGCAGCTGCCAGTTCCGCTTCTCTCTTGAGTTGCTCATGTTACTAGTATTATGTACACATTAAAACAACTTTTATAACCACTTTCCCTGCCCAATTAACGGGGACTTGAGTCAAGAAGCTTAGGCAACAAAATCCCTTTTTTCAGTTTCACTATATGCTTCTCCAGTCCTTGTCACGAGTTTATATTTCTCGAGTCCTCTCAGTCTCATAATTGTCCTCTGTCGTCATGTTTACCAACTTAATATAGTGTCCCCATCCGCTATTTTTTCACTTCTTTATCCAACTTTCCTTATTTAGGAGTAGTTTCCCTTTTCCGCCTACATGATCCTCAACAGCATCTCTGTAGCCCTCTCCAATTACTGCCTACTCGTTAATTATTCTTCGAGAAAAAAATAACAACTTTTGCCATAACCTTTCCCTTCACTTTGGTCCTTCTCTCCTCTTCTTCATCTGGAAGTGAACTCTTTAAATTTTGTTCACTGTATCAGTTATAAGAGATAAGTTAATCTCCTATTTCCCTAAAAAATTTAGGATCAAGTCCATTTAATTTCATATAATAGTTTTTTCAAACATTTTCGCAAATCACTAAAACTGTTTAACTTTTTCCTTGAGCATAAATAGCAAGCTTAGTTCGTTTATTTGTAAAACGCTTTTTTTAATTCAAGTAAATGTTAGGAGAACGAACGAATATTTTCTCTAACAGAATTCAGTTTCCCAATGACGATAGGGCGCTAAAATGTAGAAAAATCCCTTCCTCGGATTTCCCTGTCGCTGAGTTAACTTGGAAGGTAAATGTGTTGGTTAGGGAACGTGTGTTTTTAAAGCCTGGCTTTATACATCCCTTCCGGCTAATTCTATCGACCTAGAAGAGGGAGGACAAAAGAGTGTCGAAAATCCATTGGCCCTATCACGGGAAGTGTTGGAAGCCGAAACGTCATGAATTTTTTAGCAGACTTCATCTATCAGAAGCTAATAAAGGAAGGACAAGAGGAGCAAGCTGTAAAGCCTGTCCAACCTGCTCACAATCCCATGTCAATAAGCTATTTACAGAGGGAGACACAGAGGGCTGCGTCAAATATGCAATAATCGATTCACACCATGTAAATCAATACCACCTCCAAAAACACTTCCTCCCCATCATCTATTGTTACCTTTCTAAAGATTCCCAACCTGCTGTTCTCCACTTCGACTTTCCTAGCACAAGCTTATTTCTCCAGACTTTCCCTCCTTTCGGTCATCCACGAAACTGGCGATGTACTCGCGTACTTTCTTCGCCTTTATGTGCTATCTTGAGCACTTAAAGGCGAAAAAATCCCCGACTCTTTTACACTAGCAAACTTTACAAGGTTTTCACTCTGTGCAAGACGCCAGGAGCTTTGGGAATTGGGAAAAGAAAGAATAGTCCACGTCCGGGTAAGAAGGGTAACTTCGCGAAATCAAATTTTTCAAAGGTGTGAATATGAAGCATATGCTTCCAAAAGTTCCCGTCAATCCCGTATATGAAATTTATAAACAGTGTTTGGATGGTTGAGACTGGCTTGTATAGTAAAACAAGGTTTAGGTCCATGTCCTAATAGCACCGACACCGACCCGCCTGTAAGGATCCCGGGAAAGGAAGCCCGTTCAAGTATCTCTTGTTAGGGAGTTAGGGTTCAGTGTCAGTGGGGACCCTTTTTCTCTTCCCGCGTATTATCATGTTGAATTCACGCCTTTTCTCTCTTGCTTCTTTCTTTCCTTTTCTTTCTCCATTGGCTCCCATTCATATTTGACTCTCCTATTATATTTTCCCCTCAGAATAAATGGAATCAAATGAATGAGTGAAAAGGAGTCCCTCAAGTCTCAAATCCCATGCTTTCTTCCTTACTCAAAATCCCCGCCTTCTCTTCTCACTTCCTAATATCCAATTTACCTACAATAATATCTTAGTTTTCTTTTCCTAACCAAATCCGCCCGCATTCTCCTCATCATCCAGCCCTTCTACTTTATCCCTCTCAGTGACAGCAGCCACCTCATCCCATGCGCCCATGGCTGTCTCTGCCCATATTTCTTTCTTCACTTGTTCATCTTCTATACCCTATAGCTATGTAATAACTTTCTCTCTTATTCCTCTGCTTTCACTCTGTCTCCTCACAAAATCAAAACTGCATCTCTTTCTTCTCTACTCTTTCTCTCCGTCCTCCTTTCTTCCTCCCATCTTTCACAATTTCAATCACATTAGGGTTTACTAACTGCAATTCAACATGTAAATTCATCCTAAATCCGACATCCTTCACAAGCTTCTGAC
This sequence comes from Sminthurides aquaticus, assembly GCA_906901655.1. Lineage (NCBI taxonomy): Eukaryota > Metazoa > Arthropoda > Collembola > Symphypleona > Sminthurididae > Sminthurides > Sminthurides aquaticus. Next base: position 4,806,783 of record CAJQTT010000002.1, on the reverse strand, counting down.
TCTCCCATCTCTCCGCCTCCAACCTTTTTGACATCAATACCAATGCTAAGGATCGCATCTCAACATACGCTCACGCTCCATCACTGACATTTAGTCACAACTTGAGTACCATAGTCAGTCAACACCAACGCTTCTACACAAAAATACAACGACTTCAAACTTCCGGAAGTTTTCTCAAGCCACCGTAGCCGAATCAAGTCCTGATTTACTTTCTCCTCGCATACCCAAGATTTCCAAAACTAGTATACGCTCTAGCTTTTAAACTGGGATGGATACGCGGTTCGGTAAGGATAATAAAGAATAGAATAAAATCACAAATTCTCCTCAGCAGCCTTCTTCTGACACATGTAAATATAATTCTCAACCGTTTCACATCAACTCAACACGACAACAATCCCACGTGCTTTCCGTACGCCTCTTCTTCCTTTCAGACTTCCCCCACGATATGCAATACTCATTTACATTTCAATTCAATTTCAAATTACAATTTCCTTATCGCGCTCCAATTCACCCCCACACAATCTGCATTTTTTTCAAAGGGGTCTGCAATCTCCTACAAATTTTACCTAATTATCATCTTCACAAACAGCCAACCATATTTTTTCATATTTTTCCCCACCTTGTAAAATCCTAGCCATATTTTTCTACTCGCTATAAAAAATCTTCCAAACCAGAGATTTCGACTCTTAGCTTAGACTCTTGAGTTGTTTTCAAAACTTTACTACGGACGTATCGTTTACATTATTCAATTTTAAAGATGTTATGGAGAAAAAACAGAATGATCACTGTCCATTTTAGCATCAAAGCTTTCGCTTTATCAACTTGTAAAATCCACCAGTTTCGTTCCAATAGAAAAGGAACAAACCAACATTACAGTGATGCTCTTTTCTCTTCAAATGCCTAATCCAGATATAGCCTTACTTTCCCCGTCAACTTTCCTTTTTTCTCTATTGCTTTCTCCAACTGAAGTTTGCTGATATACCCAAGAAAGAGTTTTCGATCTGGTAAAATTTCCACTTAACGAGAAAAGAAAGCATCTCATTGCTTACTTGCAAATAGACGGATGCATACAAGTTAAGCCCACTAGCTAACTGGTAAGTACATGGGGCATGGACAAGGACTACGAAAGCAAGTTGGCATTGGAGAGGATGTATAACTGGAGAGAAGATGCTCTTTGAAGGGGTCCATTAACATTTTTTCCCATCCTGATTCTTTCTGGAGAGAACAGAGCCGTATTCTTTGTGTATACAAAGCAAGTGCGTTTGTACATAAGGAGTCAGTGTCTGGTATTGATTGAAAACTGATGGTGAGTTTACCATGCGAATGGCAAACGGAAGGAGCAAGTCATCTATTTTATTCAACTTTTATGTATTTCATCCCAACCTAAGGCCAGTACAGGCATAGAGTGAAAAAGTCTTTCTCTATTCCTCCTTTCACTGTTTTGTTGACTCGCATCCGTTGTATTTACGGAACAATTGATAGTTGAACGTTTCCTTTGGAGAAAAAAACCCTGGAATCCCCGATTAGCGTAGTCCTCCCGTCCTCCTTTCCTCTTTTCTCTTCTTCTTATTCTTCCTCTCCTCAAGTCTCAATCTCTCTCCATCCACGGCATCCTCCATTTCCCGTATCCTCCTCAGCCCCTATGTCTGTACGGATTCTAAACAGCATCTCTGCGTACAGGAATATACGCTCCATTTTACCAAAGCCCGTAACGCAATTCGCCAATGCACACTTAACTCTGCACACGAGCCAAATCTTTAAACTTTGTAGCCTTCTTTTCAAATACATCCCAGTCAAGAAGAGAACAAGTGTCACGAAAAGGATGCAGCTTTTACAAAACTTGCTAACCTTGCAACTTTCACCCAACTTCAGCAACTCACCGACTCACCCTTTCTTTCCTACTCCTCTGTCTCCTCGTGTATTTCCATATAATTTCCGCTCTTATTGTGCCCTCAAAACTCCGAAATCCGACCTCTCCGTCTGATAACCTTCCGCCTTAAATCCACCAAAAGCGGGCCTGATTTTTGCGAAGTGCACAAATACTGTAAGCTACTACATTAATAAACTCAAAGGCTTTGTAGTCCCAATCATGAAATCATAATGCAAGCTTTGTAAAGGCTATACGGATTCTTTATTTTCGCACAACCTTTGCTTTCAACCCACAACGGTTTAAAATCAAAATACTTTTTCTAACCGCTACTCTACAACTGGTCCACCTCATCCTCCACGCTCCTTCTGGTACGTTTATAGCTTAATTTGTTCCGACGACACGTACACACAAGTTCATGTTGAACATTACATCTGCACACTAATAGAAAACACATTAGATTTCGTGTAAAAAGCGGATCTGGAAGCTGGCAATTGTTGTGAAACGCATATGGTATAGAATTTGAATTTAAAAATCTTATTGTCCCATGTATCCATCAGGCTTTATTCATTTTACACGAGCATAATTCATTCTTTCATCGGACCAGTTGTCTAATACAGTTGTAATAATTTAATATACGGATCCATGATATTATAACTGATGAATCTATTATGCTAATATTGTCAAAGGGTCCGCCAGGCCACAGTCCGTTTGTCCTTCCCCCACCCGGACATGTGTTTTGCATATGCTCTTCCGCACCCCTTCAAGGGTCCAACCCCGGTGGCCAAGCGAAGAGGATATTAAAATGACAACATGATTATGGATATTATATACATCTCTCTATCTCAGTCCTCAATTTATTCAAGTCACATCAACAGATTTCCTAATGATCTTCCTCGTCCCTATTATTGCCATCATTATCCACTATTCCTCCTGGCCCCCAGCCACGTCTCCCTTTATGCTTACCCGTATCGTATGGCTAGCTGTCCGGATCATTTGCAAAAGCATACAGGTTTGTTGTATTTAAATGATTCTCTGCAAAACCATATACTTCAGTTCCCTGTACTTGGTTCGCCCGTCGAAATTACTATCCTGGATTTTAACCGGGCAGTACACGACTCAATTCCCGTCCTCACCCTACACAGACAGCTCCGTAGGTCGTAAGGGCAAATTGATGTAAAAAAATCCTTTCAACTCAATTTAACCGCTATCCCTTTCAATTTGGGTTACATATAGTGTATTCCCGCACGCATTTAGTGAATTTAGTCCAACAGAGACGAGAGACATGGTTTCTGACCGTGACTCCTTTCACAAGTAAAATATTGCGCACGTCCACTATTCACTGCCTAAATCAAATTGTCTCAACACAAAACCTCCATCTCTCCCTGCCCCTCCTTTCTCTCTTCTCTATATGCGTATCTTCTTTATGGCCGCCAACTGAATGATGACAAAACTTGCTCTTTTCCCCGCTTAAGAGCTTCATCGTCAGGGTAATGAATGATCAAGAGCATAAGCACGACACGGTAGCATTTCATGAACCAAATTTACCCGCCACCCCGTTCCCAGCGAAGCACATCCCTGCATCTCACCCTGATTTCGCCCACAAAAAACCATCCGGGTAACTTTAAAAGTGTATCCGTCCCTCCTTCACCACCACCATCCATCCTCCCCATCAACTTTCCCCACTTATATTTCTATCTGGGATGCGCTCTAAATTTATGTTTATGTTTTGTTTCTCTCAAATTCCCCGCATTAGGGCTCCCTCCAGTTTTTTACCATGCTTTTTTACCCGCCTATTCTTATTTATTGGATTATAATAGATGAAATTTATGGCTTTATTTCCACAACCCTACTCCATGGACGCACTGCCCGGTAACTTTGGAAGAAAATGCTATAGAGGATCCCGTCCGTCCGTCGGGCCGTTATTTGCATCCTTTCCTCTTGAATTCTGCCAACGTTCTATCATGCCCATCCCAATCGCCATCCCTCGTCCTGGGAATCCTCTTTACATCTCACTCAGCTATCCCCAAGTCAACTTATTTCCATCTGTAAATTTACACTGTGTTTTAGTTAGCTAGAAATCCATGAAAACAGCCATGCCAGTATGCCAGCCATCAGCCTGCCACCGCCCTGGGCTGTCATCACCACTTCGTACTTAATCTCCTCAACGATAATTACATCTAAAATACCCGCCCGTATGCTCCGCCGCTTTTCAGGCTTGTCTTACTCTATTATAGTTGTAAGTCAATGGGCCATGTCACCCTTTCTCATTCCGTCCTCCATTTTCATGTGATCACCCTGATTTTTTAATGTTTTCACCAAAGACTTTCCGCACTATAATGGCTCCAAATATATATTTTTACAACCCCTCCTCCCATCCATCTCCTGGAGCAAGCCTTCTACACTTCCACGCTGAGACTCCCAAACTTTCACCCAACGACCCTTCTAGCTTGGAACGGGAGCATGAACGCTTAAATACAGTATGAAAAACAAAATACAGGGTACAGATAGCCAGCGTATGGATAGGCAGCAAGCAACAGCAAGCCCCTACTAGAGAACTACTTCTCACTTGATTTGAATAAGGTAGCAATAAATATTGTTAATAGGTCAATCGGACATCCTCTACTGCTTTTATCCGCACATAAAACATGGGAAGAGTTCCCCATCTCTTCTCGATTTTTCATCCAAACCGCCATCACAATCCATCTTAAATTCCATCTTAAACCTCTTTCTCACTCCTTTCCTTTCTCCGTTTCTCTTTTCCCTTTGCTTCCTCTATACACTTACAGACTTTCACCAGACTTTCCCTCTATACTTCCTACTTTCCCCCATTTCCCAACCAGAACTATACACCCTTCCATCTTTCTCCATCCAAAGCTCTCACACACAATCACAATTGATTTAAACCTACACAAACCCACCAAACTACGGATCTGTCCTACAATAATATATCTTTCGGCAACTTTTAAACCCGGGTTACGGTTCCACATACTCCCGCACTCTATAAAGTCTCTCTACACTTGCATCCTTTCAACATTCAGCCAGCCAGCACGAGCAGAATGACTCGACACGTTACAAAACCGGTGACTCAAAGAAATAGAGTGAGAAAGAGAACATATTTCCGTTATATTTTTGCGATTCTGCAAAATCCTCGTCCACTAAAAAAGGTTACATGCATGTACGCAAAAGGACAGAGAGAGCGGATGGAGAGAAAGGTTTTGGAAAATAGGAAATTTTTGCCAACAATGCTTATTGTATTGGATATTCTTGCTGGAAATGACAAACCCTTCTTCCATTATCCCCATCCCTCCGTCCTCTCCCGTTGAATGGCAAAGTGTTGAATTGTTAATGCTCAGCCAGGATTCTCCTCACTGATTCCAACAATAGGACATGAAAGTTTCGGATCACTTCTCCCTCAAAACTTTTACACACTTGAGCATTCTCCAATTCTCCTCCAAACAGTTCCTTGCTTTCCTCAAGCACACAAATACACAAGAGAGGACAAGACACTCTTTGGATTGTCCGCTCTACATGCTCCGCGCGCACAGTCCAATTCACAAAAGAGCACACATACACAATCCTCCACCTCCGTCCTCATATATGCCCCTTCCCCATATACATAATCTACAAGCGCAAGGCTCGAGAAGCGGTTTCAAAACGTTTCAAGGAAACAATGTCGCTCATCATAACAAACGTTACAAAACCAAATAGCTGAATTCTTCATTGTTCAATCCCCGTTTCATACCTTTTCTCCACATTCATATCATCGCTTCACTGGATCCATCATAAGCTCTCTCTCTCTCTCTCCATCGCCAAGCCAAACAACCGCGCTCATGACAATCTCTCATTCTCCTGTCCCACCAAAACCCACACCTTGCCTCCCTCTCCTCTCCTCAACTCTTTCTCCTTTTCTTTCACCCATCCTTCAATCACACCTCATTCAATAATACCATTTATCTCTCCACCCGCTCCCAAACCTCTCTCCTTATTATTTAGAGGAACAATCAAATCCGCAAACTTGTATTTTACTATTCACTCCTATCCTCTGTCTCCCTCCGCTTTCATTCTTCTTGTACTTTACCTCAACACTCCACATTCAGTTTCCTACAAAACTCAAATATTCTACAAATAAACCCTCCTCCCCCGTTACACCAACCTAGAGTTTTCCCTATATTCAAAATTTGTATCCATGTGCTTTCTCATTCTCTTCCTCCCTAAAGTCTCTGTGAATCCATGCAACATTCATCCCGCAATACCCGGTCCTCCAATTCATCTAGGCTTCCTTTAACCAGTAAGTATGATAGGAAGAATTTATTTATTTATTCTTCCCGCTTCGGATTTACACGACTCCCGAATACTAGGTATCACCAACCCGAGTTGACTCCTCTGGCGCACTTATAAAGAGTCCCGAATAATTCCAACCTTCATGGAAACGCCTCTGTATTTTATAAAATTTCAATTCCGCACCCCTCTTCCCTTTTAATCTTTTTCCACACATTGTCTTCATTAATCCTTTACAATTCCTCATCAAAATTGCCGACAAACAAACTGAGTTTCTATAAAATCAAGTTGACAACACTCCCATCCAACCGAAAACGTCACCTTCTGTGCTTCTCTCCACGTAGGGTTTCGTCTTCCTTCATCTTATTCATCTCTCTCAAAGATCACACACTAAGCAAAGGACAAGCGAATGTCACAGAAAAACTAACAACTCTTACTCATCAATGCCCTTTCCTGCAAAAACAGTTCTTGAACAGCACATGCTGTTTTTGTTACAGTCCTTTATTTTACCCAACAAAACCCGGGCTCCAGCAGGCATTCCCCCCATACCCTCCCGCGTCTCTTGCGGCTGATTCAAAGACTATCAAAGCCGTATCATCGGCCCACAGAACAGATTACAAATTAATACAATACCCCTCCCTCCAAAGTCAATTCTTTTAAGACAAAGAAATTCTTACCCTTGGCAAACCCAACAGTCTAAAGCGAGCCAGCCTCAGCCACTACCTCCAACTTTATCTAGTTGGTATAGGGTATAGCATAACCCCCCTTGCCGCCTATTCTTTTTGATGAAATCCTCAAATATTTTTGCGTAACTATTCCTCACTCTTACCCTCTTTTTCTATTCATAACCACAGAATCCTAAGCTCAGAGGCCAGGAGCGCTCTTGTCATGTCCTGAGATCCCCCAAGAAGTGTCAAGCGTCGGCCTGATTCAATTTCTAGTCTGGGCTTTCAAGCGCATTTTATCTCTTCCGCACCTCTATTGTTTTCATATCGACGCTGGGTATTTAATTGTCTTCTTTAGAAATACGCAGGATTTAATAAAAGATATATACGTATTTCTCCATGTGTCTTTCACTGAGCTTTCCCTACGCGGGCATTCTATTATTCTGGGTCTCTTATATGTTTCCTCCTAATTTCTTTTGAATCCCAGAACCCAATAGCTTGAGAAATTAATTAAAAGTCTAAGACACTGGATTGGAATCGCTTAAGAACAATGGGTGGAGAAAGGACGCACCTTTCTCCCCGATTTCCTCCTTTCCTTTATTTCCAAGGAATTAAATGGATAGGAAAAAGAGAAACGATGGGTTACAGCCGGTGAAAGCGCGCACTCTCTTCTGCACACGCACACACAACCGAGCCTGGAGAAAGCGAGAAACACACGGAGAAAGTTTAGCGGGGGAGAAGAAGAAGAGGAGGAGGAGAGACAGAGTGAGATTGGGAAAAAATAGAATCGTCATCCAATTGTGTTAGAGATGGGATGATATAGCTTCTTCCCATACTCTACTTTTCCCTGTACAGAGATGCGTCATAGAATTGAGGCTAGAGAATAGATCCTTTCTCACTTGATCACAATGCCTCTATTGTCCTTCCTCCTTCCATCTCACCCATATCTCTCATCCAATGTACTAGAAGTCAAGAAGAGTATCAAGTATCAAGATTACCAACACTAGCCAGCCAACCATCTTCTCTTCTTCTTCCTCCATCCACATCTTCGTCCCCTATTCGCACAATCTTTCTCATCATCTTAATCCGCCTCTTACTATCTTCGCTCTCCAACTCCTCAACCTTGCTCTTGAAGCTAGCTCCCTCTCGCGACCGTGCTTTCTCTGCTGTAAGACATCACAATTTCAGACACACTTGCACCTCCGTCCGTAACTTAAGAGAAAGTCGTCTATGCTTCTTCTGTCTCCTTTATTATGAGAAGTATATGGTAAAATAGAATGCAAATTTCTTTCTCCTCCTCTCATTTCCCTCACCTCATACTCTTTTCAAATGAGGAGGATTCACAAAGCCCTTATGTCAAGAATAATAATGGTTTTCTCTTCACATCTTCGTCTTCTTCCCTTTCACCAGCCAACTCCCGCTTCTTCTCATCCTTGCTCTGTATTCATCATCATCATTCTTCTTCTTTCTCCTTCCCTGCTCTTCCTCTATTCTTCCTAGTCTTCATGTCATCCTCCTCCTTCTCCTCCTGCCCTTGTCTTCGTCTTCCGCCTTTCTCCTTACTCTTGTGTACATGCCCACGCATATTTTTTCCTCATCCTCATCTACCAATTTTTTCTATATAAAAATATCCTTTTATTTTCTTCCATTCTCGTCCTCATTCTTCTCAAGGCATGCATAATCCTGGAATCCATCTTTCCTTATTTTCCTCAAAAAAATGTGTAACAATCTTCATCCAATCCTATCCCGCCCTCCTCCCATTCTTTTCCCTACCAGCGTACTATTTTATCCTCACTTTCTCTAGCCTCTCTTCTCTTCAGCCTATACTTTCTCTTCTTTCACAATTCCCGCTCTTCACATTCTGCTTTCTCCTACTTTCTCCATACATCCCTCTATTTTTATTCTCCTAGTATCCAGCTCAAAGAGGAACAACCATTAAGATTCCCCTCCCCGCGGCACCATAATTTTATACCTTGTCCCCACAATTCTTTTCCTATTATCCCAAATATTTATGGAACCACATTATGATATTATTATTACACCCTATCTCCATACATAATTACTTATCGATTCCTAATTTTCTTTCAACTTCCAGCTCCACTCCCCAATCAAACATTCTACCCGTCTCGTTTTTCAAGTCACATTCAAATGTAATTATACTCTTTCTCCCCCATTTACCCCCTCACCTTCTCTGATTTCTTCCACCTTTCCCCACTAATCACAGCCCCTATCCAATCAACTACAATCCCGTTTCCATTAATTATCATTCCTCGCTTAAGAATAATTCAGCAGTAGGGCTAGGATAGTATTTCAAGCTAACGGTGAAAGTTCGATAGAAAGTTTTCCGTGTATCCACTTTTCCACTTAATCATCCCAAAATTTCATTTAAATACTATCTTCTCATATATATTGTATTTTCCCTCGGACAAATTTTCTCCAACTATTCATCTTTCTTCGCCCTAATATCAATTTTAAGATTATTTAAATAACCCAGAAGTGAGGACCCCCTCTGAAAGAGGGCCTTTTGGGGTCTCCAATTTCTTCAGCCGTTACACACCCCTTTTTTTTACACCTTCCTTTTTGAACACACGAGAACCAATCCTTCTCCTCACTTTCCTTCCTCTCCATTGAATGAAACATTTAAAAACTCCACTTTTGTACGCGTCATTGTCCTACCCACTAAGATGGCGAGTGTCTAATTTTGAATCTTTGTAATCCCTTGTACATGATTCTTGATCATATTTTGGCCTTTCATTTTTTATCTAATCCTGCGTATTCTCTGACACGTTATTGTCCATTCAATTCAGAGTAATTTAGAGCTGAAAAAATCCGATGGAAGCCAAACAATGTTAGCATTGTTGCCCAGGAGAGAAAAAGGAGGAGCTCTTTGACGTGTGGTCGCTGACAAGAAATATTATCAAACCCGCGACGCCTTCAGCCCTTCTCCCTTATTCCCTTACCTCGCTCACCCCGTCCTTTTGAAAAGCGTAATGTTACCGCTTCCATATTTTTTCTATTTCCAAGCTCTCGTATCCAGTTCAGACCAAATCATCCCGCGGACACTTTTCACATGTAACTTCCTAAAGGAACTAACCCTAAGCGTCCATCTCCTTTCCCATCTCCGATTCTCCACAGTATTTAATAATAATGGTGACAAAGTTCATCTACAAATTGCTTCATTTGACACTTTTCGGCCTACAGACCCAGAGAGCTTCATTATTCATTCCACCCAGAGTTGCTTCATGAAGGGAGGACACGGCCATCGGATCATTAGTCCTTTGTGTACTCAGAAGAGATATATATACCTGTACCAACCACCTTAACGAAGGTGTAATCATTCCTCCACCGCCTTGGAAAACCATTACGAGAAACTCCGGACCAGACAGCTCGTCGCCATTAGGAGTCACATCTCATCCTCATCTTACACTATCTCCAGCACGAAATCCCCTCATCATAAGTAAACAAACAGGTACACGCATCAACCTTCTTGTCTCTCCAACCATCTTGAGATTCTCCAGGTGTACAGCAAAGGTGCACAAACTCACCATTCCAAGGAGGACTCATCTATCCACTATGATTTTGACCCTGTTACTCTGTTACTCGTATTTGTCACAGATTCGCCAGCCGTGTAAAAAATAAGATATCTACGAAGCATTAAGCTTATTCCACCAGCGCTGAGCGCTGTGTGGCTATCTATGAAGGAAGATAGTAGAGACTGAAAATAGAGAGGTTGGGTAGCCTTAAAAGCGCGTATATTCTGTTTCCAAAAACGGTAGGGATTATACAGTTGCATACATAAAGCGCCTGGATGTTGAATCAAGGGTGGGTTGTTCAAGTAGCGTCTGTTTCTGCAGTTGGCTCCTTGGATAAATAATCGAATGGATGATAAAGAGAGAGAGATAGAGAGAGGACTGGAGAGAATGAGGAGGAGTGGGGAGGAGATGATAGGAAAATCGTAGGTAAAGAACCTAGTCTCTCTCACTCCTCTTTTTCTTCAAATCCCTTTTCATGTCTCACTGACTTTCTTTGGCAAGTTAGAAAATTTAATCCTTCCTTTGTTCTGTTCCTATAGAGATTCGCAATTGCAAACCCTCATTTGACCATTGTGCGAGAAGAATACCCTCTCCACCCTCCTCCTCCTCAATCTCTTTCTCTCAAACTCCCTCCCGGCCCCATCAACCAGTTTTACCCGCTTTTCCTCCAACACTAACAGTCCAACCCTCCCGCTTCCCTCCCTCCATCCTTCCGCCCTCTCAAAGTCTCTCAAGTCTCTAGCCCGAATTTGATTCCAGTTTACGTTCAGTGAACGTGTCAGGAAGGAAACCTTGTGATGCTTATCACTTCCAAGTTTCACTTCTCATTGGTTTCTTTATGATCTATACAGGACTCGCAACCACTATTTTCCTAAAAAAATTCCGCGACTTTTAAGTTCGCGAAAATGTTTCCCAGCATTGTACATATATTGCAATTTAATTGCGAAATTGTTTTCAAATTGCAGATAACCAATAAAATAAAAATTTTGCCATCGACATAATCCATCCCATTGTGGTTTCTGGTTCTGAATTTATTGCAAAGGATTAGTGCTGAGATCACTTGTATGATATGAATACCATTAATTACTATGGAGCTATCAAGCAGATCATGCAACTTAGTGTTGGATACATATATTTTATTGAATTGCTCTATTCCAAAAGTACAATAGCAACTGCAAGTCAGTCACGGAAAGTGACCCAGCCCATTTTTAAAAATTCACCTGATTTTCTTCACAAGAAGAGAACAACAAAAATGTCACGGCTACACCATCCAAACTACCCCCCATGAAATCTAACTAAACCAAGGATTGTCATGCAGCCATGGTGATTTCAACAATTTCAACTCAGCCAAACACTTGCTTCCATTCTCCCCCGAGCTTCATTCAAGCTTCCCCCTCCACTTTCCAACAGGATTTACCTGTACATGAAACGTTATTATTACTTGTCTTGTACAAAGGTATGTACATATGACACAGACCAGAATCCCATCTTTCCTTCCTTCCTCCAAAGCCTTTCTTTTTCTAAATATTCACAGGTGTTTCACGCTCAGCCTCCTTTTTGACATGCATAAAAGAAGTCACTCGCTCTACTAGTCTTCCACGCGGTAATTTACATTTACTCCATTTCTTACAAATTGCTTCCACTCTATTCTACATTTAAATCCTCCAATCTCAAAGCCATAGCATGGAGAAGCTCATGCAAAACTACTCTCTGCTACGTGATTTAACAATCTATCGTCATCGGCTGGTGCTTGCTAGCATCGCCATTCCGTAGTTAATATTCAACAGCTTTACTAGCTTATCCTCCGTATTTATACTCTCGAATCCCAATTAAGTCATTCCTCATCGGTCGGGAGAGCGGTGTGCTGCTGAACATGTATTCAAATCATGTGGATTCATATTTCTAAATTTTCCACATCTCTCTATAGCCTGTAAGTAGTCCCCGTTTAGGCTGGAATCAGCACAGCAGATGCACATTCAAAATCTCCCCCTATCATCCACATCCACAACGTTTCAATCTCTTCTTCCTTTTTAAATCTGGGTCTTGAGTCTATAAATGCGAAATCCATCCTTCTCTCCCTCCACACATTTTTTCAATGTCATCCTATTGTGCCCGCTGCCGCTCCACATAATACGCTACGCTTACCAACAGTGTCAACTATTACGCCACCATCTACCAGCATATGTGGAGGCTCTCAACCAAACTAAAATCCCATCCACATCACAACAGCAAACCTTTTGATTTTTCCTCGTGGATTGCACCGCCACGCCACGTATCTGTAGATTCATCATTAAAGGTACTCCATCTTTGCTCCGCTATATTCCTTCAACTCCTTTCAGTCTTTTGCATCATATTTACCTCTAGATTTCCACGGATGGCTACAACAAGCCTTGTATCTATCCCCGTCGTCATTGTCTCTTTCTCTTATTCCATTCAATGTGCTTAAATTGAAGCATTTAGGCGTGGATAAACCCTAGGCAAAGCTCGCTCAAACACTCCAAACCATAGTCTCTTTCTAAAGCTCAACTACATAACCTATTGTAGTATAGTCGTCGGATAACACTCATTTACATTCATCTCCATTCACAATCTCTTCCAACCTCACTCTCACAATAACTCAAACTTGCCCTGTCAACTCAACACGTGATTACAACAATCATTATTCCTAATCTGTTCACTCTTCCTAATTTTTCCAAAATCTTCAACCCTTCTCCTCTCTGCCTTGCCCATCCCCTCCTCACCTGTCCCCTGGATTTTTCCAACTTCTTCCTTGCAAAATAAAATGATAGCCTCCAAAATGGTTCCAGTCCTTCCAACCCAACTCTGTTTTCTCCAAAGATCCTACCTGTAAATCAGCTCACCTGGTTGCCTGCTCCTTGTTTTGTGATGCTGTATGTTACAAACAAGTAAACTACCATGCCAAATGGTAACTAACTTAGGTAGTTTTGAATCTAGATAATAGGAGCATTCTATTCTCCTTACCGAAAGCATACACGTCCCTGTATACTACGTTAAACGTAATTTGGACAATGTCTCTGTACTGGGAACTCGTTGACTTACAATTACTAAAACACTTATTGCATGCATGTACTGCTCCTGGCTCCTATTCAAGCATTGTGACATTGGTCAGAGCGTCCAATTATTTTCAGGGATTCATTCAAGCCCATCCATTTCACTCACAATCATTCACGGACACATTAAATCCTATTGTCGGCTAATACTATTGTTTTTCTTCTTCCTTCAAACCTCATGCAATAACTAACAGTATAGGGCAATTCCAATGAGGTGAGGCTGAATGCAGCCTCTTACAGAGCACACGCCACCTATCACTCCACGTCATATCTCATCAAAGTCAAAATTACTGAATTTACCAGTAATTTGTACCGTACTTTTATTATGTCAGTGATAATAGACACTGCACTAATGCTAATATGTACGAAACCACGGCATTTGTTAGTATATATGTAAGGGATTAATGAAATAAATATGGGATCTTAAATTGAAAAAAAAATCTAATGCTAATAGCAAAATACTCTACTTAGTAAACAACACGGATTTATCAAGTAGATACTGTTTGGTAATAGGCTGAAGTAGAAATCTCCCGCCACTTTAAAATTGAAATATTCCCACTTAAATGTTTGAATATAAATATTCGAATTTAAAATTTGAAATTCCTTTTAACTATGGTGTGAAAAGTGATGGTGTTCATAAATGATTCGAGATAAGCTTCCCCAGCAAAAACTCCTACGTGTGAGACAGGACAGGAGATGTAGAACTGAAGAATCTTTCCGGTTGTGGTTGAAGAGGGTGATACTGTAGTAGAATCCAAACATAACTAAGTTGGCTGCTTCACTTGAGATTCCGCGGTTTTCATGATTTTCAACACCGTCTTCTGGAGCGTGAAGAGGAAGAAAATATGCAAAAATTCATCTCGAATAGTGGAGAATAATAAAAGAAGAGAGTAAGCCTATTATTTCTCTATCCACATCCCACTTCTTATCTTCCCCCTATTCTCTTCCAGTTCTTCTTGGTTTTTTACATTCTCTTCCCCCAAAACCCCATTCAATACTTCAATAGTCCCTGTATTCCCACCGACACCACAGCCGCCACCGCCTTTACCCACTCATAGTAGCCATAATCGTCTCATGTACTTATCACTTGTAAAGATATTATATGCCATCTCCTCACGAAGAATTCCCTACTCCCCTAAATCTCTCAACCCTTTCTTTCAATAGCATTCTTAAAGCTTCCACAACTATTTCCACCCTCCTATCCTCCCGGCAACGGGAGAACGGGACGAATCGTGTAAATCTTCATCTCCCGCAGATACCCGCCCGCCCGCACAACACAAACTCCAAACATTTTTTCTCTCCTCCCTCATCCCATCATCTTCCGCTTCTTCTCCCGCTTCTTCCTCCCTTCATCACGGTTTCTTATTCTCACAAAACAAGGAAAGGAAATTCTTATACATCCCACCCGCCTCCCGGTCCTGTCCTGATTACACCAACACATTCCCACTTATACTTGATCCAATTCTCCATCCAGAGGTGTTCCATCTTCATCTTCTTCAAATCTCACGTTAAATATCCCAAATAATTCCGGTAGCCCGATTCTAGCTTTACTTTGTTTCCGCTCTCTTCTAATACATACAAGCCTTTCCCTTGTAATCGCTCAAACTAAAGAGCTTCTGAATTTACTCTGTCCGTCCCTCCAAGCTTCCATTTAAATCTTGTGCTTCTGAATCCTGGACTAAATAATCCAGATCTGTGGTCTTGTTCTTCTCCATCCCCCTCCTCCACCTTCCTTCATCCATCCCGATTCCATCCTTTTTCTTCTTCCATTCAGATATTTTACAAGGCTACAAGCTGCCACATATTTCTCATTCCAAACTTGGAATCAGCCCGCCGACATCCTTGCTCCACGCACAGACAGAGTAGCTTTCAATAGGCTTCCAGCTTTAATAATTCCTTTATTCTTTTCAAGTATGAGGAGAGAGCATTTTCACGGGAGGTTAGTTTCTCTCAAAAAAACCCATCTCACTATCATTTCATTTCATCTTTCTATCTAAACTCACTCATCCAGCTAACTCCTATCATCCGACTTGAAAGAGAGCGAACAACTCCACCCGACTCTGTCCTCTTTCTCTTCTTACGAACAAGCATATTATTCCCATCCCTCTCTCCACACATTTCCTCCCCTAATCCACCATCCATCCACCTCAACTACCCGGGTAACTGACAACAGTCTGGAGAGAGCAGTGCCCATTTGCAATAACTAAAAATAATTTGTCAATTCCTCCTCTTCTGTCATCCCCATTTCCTCTATGAATATAACGTCCGTTCCGGAGCCGTTCGACAGTCCGGCGACCCAACAAAGTCTCCGACTATTTACCTCCCTACAGTCCTAACGTTGCTACTAAATTCCCGCAAAAAATAACAATTTTATTTATTACTCACTTCCTGTCTATACTAAATTTGCATTCCCCCGGGGCCACTACCATCCCTGATTTCTCACTCGGCCCCTTCACCTCTGACCCTGAAGGTCTAGCTTCCCTCGGAGCTTGCGCGTGTCACGTACCTCCAGGAGGTTTCATGTCTTGCATGAGAATGTCTTAAAGGGCGTGTCGAGCTCAAGCTTTCTCGCCGGGCAATTTATCTCATGAACTCACAGTGGGAAGTGGGTTGACTTGATTTAATTTCAAGCCCCTCTGAAACCTTTCAAACGTTACTCCCTCCGGTAAAATATATATTCCCACCCGGTGTTCATAAACTAAGGTAATTAAGTAATTAGTGATACTTGATTCCCTTGTTAGCTCTCGTCTGTAGGCTCTGTCTCTGTTTGAGCACACGTCCTTCTTTAATTAATTATTCACGCCTTATGAAAACACGTACGTAGTAAGTAAGGAGGAGGACGGGGCAAAGACTATTCTCAACTCATGCGGCCATCCCACCTGGTCAATTAGTGGTCCAAGTCAGTGCATGGTTATTTCTTCCTTCAATCAAGCTTTTGGCTTATGGGTATAAAGGCATTAGGATTTTATCTAGCTGGTTGAAACAACTCTGCATTTTGTAGGTGTTGTTAGTCAGCCCTCTTGCAAATATGGTGATAGATCACTACTATGCGTGCAGAAATTTAATCACAACCTCATCCCTACATACTTTTTGATTGATGATCTCTTTCCATCCTCGGTGCTCCGACTATGATATCACGCCACGGATGGCTTTTTGTAAATTATTATTATAATTAGTATAGAGCGCCGTGTATGCTATTCAAAATTCAAATGTATGCGCCCCCTAAAAAGTGAGACAATGAGCAGGAGAGAACTAGGATGAATATTAAACTTTTGTAGACAACAATGAATGATTTTATTACAACAAAAACATACACAGACATTCCTCAATTGTCATCCGTACATTTTAATGCATCCTCCTCCTTCATTCATACCCTAATTATTATTTTGATAGTTGTCCCAGCATTCCTCTTATTAATTTGAGGTTAGTCTAAAACAGTGATCAGCTTTTCGCTTCTTTGGAATCAATCCTCAGCTCAATAAAAACAGAAGAAATACAGGAGCCGAGAGAATCTTGCCTGAATCCCTGCTTGTACTCACACAAGTTCTACCCAGTCTCTCAAAGAGTACATACGTTCCTTGCCAAGCTGGGGACAGAATCCATTTTCTTTATTAATTACCACGGCGTAATTAACTGATTTACAACCGGACTTGATTCTCGCACCTTGTACAATCCTCCCAAATCACGTTCATGCCACATGCTTCACGGCGGCCGCCAAATTATTTCTCCTCCTTACAGCTCCAGGCTGGCATGAAATCTTAGTATTACACGCTTCACTCCACTTTCTCAAGTTAACGCAATCCAACCGAGCGAGCAACCAACCACACATGAGTTCTTGTCCACAATGGCCGCAGACAATTTTTCATTCCAATTTTTTTCATGATTCATTCAAAACTCTTTCTTCGTCTCCTCACACCCGAAAGACTACATAGTTTCTTCCTTCCTCCGCATAATTTACGCCATCATGCTAAACTACAAGTTCCTGCAGAGATTCCCAGCGAAAATGGATTGTTCTTTCAACCCACTGTACAACTCTTTGGCTCCTGCCGCTTCCTCAGCTTCTTTCTACCGAACCCCCCCCTTGTGTCTCTCTCGATCCCTGCTAATATTCAATGACTACATTGCAATTCCCTCTTGGTCTTCTTTAGCTTTTTGGGACGGGCGGAATGAAAGTTAGTGTGTAATGTTGTGCTGTGAGCGTGTATGGAATTTGCATGGATTCAATTTAACGCATTCATTCTTCCACCATAAAATAATTTTATATTTCACGCCTACTGACCACGGCTTTATAATTAATTTCGTTTAATAATACAAACTAGCACGCTGTAAATCTTTTAAATAGTATTAATTAACATTACGCCACAAACACGAGAACATTTTTCTTATTTTTCTTTCTTCATCTCCTCCGCCATTGTCTCCATCCTCTTCATGGTCCTTGTGCTTTTAGCGTCAGTTGTAGTAGCAGTAGTCGTAGATGTAGTAGTAGTAATGGTGCGGCAACTAATTCATTAGCTTTACATTATATAAATACATTAAATTACAATGTATATCCAACTTGTCTCAACTCAACAACTTGGGCTGGACAACAAGAACAAACTGATCACACTAAAAATCTCCTCCTCCCTTATCATAAACGGCATCAAGAGTTTATACGCATATTCAAACGTATCTACGTAATTGTCTAAAAGACTTAATTTAATCTAGCAAACAAGAAACTTGCTTTTGAACAATAAAATTCCTCTAGATCCAAAAACGTGACCTTTTTTTTCATTCTTGCTAACCATCTCAAGATTGAGAATCCGCAAGCTTTCTCCACTCATACTTGTAATAAAAGAGAACCGGGAATTTACTCCAATGCTGGAGAAGTTTTTCGAAAAGATTAAATTCAAAAATTCAAAACCGTGTGTAAATACTGCTAAAGGAACATGTGATTCTTACTGAAAAAGGATCATTCTGCAAATCCCTACAAGTTAAGAGATTTAACCGTGAAACCATATTTAATTAGGAACAGGTAAAAGGGAACAACAGCAAGGTTAAATAACAAACTTTTTAACAGAATTGAGAAATACAACAAAAAATTAGGCATCCTATCTAGCATTAAGACAGTATACAATATTCCTCTCTTCTACGCAGAAGCAGATTAAAACTTGATTTACAAGGAATACAGGTGGCTACAATTTAATGATCATTGCTAATTTTTCATTTAACCCTGCGCATGGATTTATCTACAATCATCAAACACACAAGGAGTCCCTAATAATGTAATACGATTAATCAATCAATTACTCCTAACAACGCTTTAACTGAGGAGCACAACCATGTATTTACAAACTAATATATACTAGCTATACATAGCTTATGTAACTCCTAATCGAATTTGATTAACTTCACTACTACCCTATCTCACTGAGTGATTTACTTTTCGTTTCTACAAGCTAGCAGCAGCGTTCTGGCTTAATATAATTAGTTAAACAATATAATAATAACCGTAATTACATGTCTACGTAGTACGTCGAATATTCTTGTTGCATCTCGAGTAGTCGTAGGAGTACTGTATTTAATAGTGGTAAATGCTAGCATTATTTATCTTTGCAATTAAAAACCTACACACGCTTTTGTATCTCTGTATATTCATTTACAACGTCGTGGAGTGTATATAGTTGGTATATTATTTTGAAACTTTTTCTACATGATTTTAATTAAAAGATGACAGGAAGTGCTCGACGGAAATCGTTTGTCGCATTACCATTTGGAGCTCCTGCAGGATTCTGATGATGTGCCATTTGATAAGGATTCTGTCCGTTGGGGATTGGACCGTGATGACCATACTGCGCCATATGAGCTAAGCCTGGATGACCGGCGGGGGGATGAATTCCAGCTTGGACTTGATTTAATTGGGAATAGTAAGAAGCTAGAGAAGAGAAATGAGGTGGAAAATTATTACCACCAGCTGAACTGACTACCATTGACGGGGAACCACTATTCGTTTCATCAGGAGTTCCACGATGAGATAACGAGTTATGTCCGGAATGTTTACCTGATCCACTCAGTATCAATGGATCTGGTGTAGCTGTGGCAGAGTCATCATGAGAACTACTTTTAGGCGAGTCCGATTCCGTTGATTTACTTCCTCCATGGAGTAATTCGTAACGCTCGTTAGCATTTGACGTGGGTGTTGAGCCTGAGGAGCATAGATAGAAAAAAAACAAATTGTTAATCATCAAAAGTCCAACTTTCAAAAACGCTTCGTTAAAAACCCTTCTCTATAAATCTACCCCCTTTACTTGCTCTAAATACAAGTTTAATTAAAAGTTTTCAAAAAGGCGAAATTGTAGCTAATTCCAATACCCTTTTCTGACAAATTCTCCTTAATCATCTCACCACAAACTCTCTACTTCCTTTCCCTCTCGAACCAAAGCTAGTTGTAATCTGTCTTTGCTACTAAACTGGCCGCCAATCTCAACTTATAGCCTCAATCAAGCCTACAACCTCTTGATGCAAGCCTTCTTCAGAACACGAGTTAGTCTCTCTAAGCCCCCTTCAAATATTCTCTGCTATCGCAAGGAAGAAAAGCCGCATGTAAATATTTCCCTTTCAAGACGTTTCAGTTCAAAGGGGGAACTCAAGCTAGCAGACTATGCTAACACCCCGAGGACTAAGACGGACTAGCGCAAGTGTTGGATACAAAACCAGCACAAGTGAATAATTGACCTCAAAGAAATTAAATTCCATGACCACTACAGAGCAAACAACAAGTCTCGGAAGAATAATTGGTACATATCAATGTAGAACAAGCACAAAGCAAATGTTAACAAGTGGATTATTATTATAGATCTACACACAATCATGTCTTGTGCTAATATTTGATCTTGCATAAAAAATTTCCCTCCGCTTCCTTATTCAACTCCTCCCGTCTATAATTCAATCTCCCATCTCTCCTTCCCCCCGCATGTATCCTTCCATTTAGCAGCCATCTACTATCTCCTCAACAATCTTTATTCTAGTCCCTCCTCGAATCTATTATTCAGAGCACTTGGCCCAAAGGCAGGACATGGATGTAGAGGTGGGCGGCCACTTGACAAATTGGCTAAGAGCCCACAAGTGTCCGAAGTCAACTCGCGCTTCATCCTCCTCTTATTTTCCTTGTGCCCGCACCATCCGCCTTAATCCACAAACTTATCGTGTTTACCTTTACAACTTTCTGCCCTTTTACCTCAACCTCTAACAATGTGGCCCGACTCCTACCAGCTTCCTCTTGCAATTACCCGCTAAAGCTAACAACTATTTATAACCTATAGTCAAACAAGTTGAATAACAATGCTTACCAGGTCCATAATGCTTGTTAGGGCTCCCACTATCAAAATATCTAGTGTTTCCGGTATCCAGATAGGATTTCCCAGCTTCTTGCATGTATTTGGCAGCAGCAGCAGCCACAGCTTCGGGCGAGGGGTACATGGAACTGATTGCCGCGGCCGAGTAGCGATACTTATCATCTATTCCAGAGTAGGCTTTCATCGCATCCTGCATTGACGAGACCACTTGATGTGCCGTAGGGGAGGTTACAGCAGCCGCTGCAGCCGCCGCTGCCAAACTACCCGCCGACATTGAATTATGCATCGCCGATCCAAACCCCGCTGATCCATATGCACTGTTGTAGTAACTTGACATTTGAGCAGCTCCTGGTAAGCCAGCTAAACCACACAAAAAACAAACAAATTTAATTACACATCTTCAACCGCCGCAAACATTCTTCTTCTTCTTCTTCCACACTAGCCCAACATTATCATCAAAATCTTCATCATCATCATCATCATCCTTATAAAATCTTGTACATTTCCCACTGCACAGTAGCAGCAGAATCCCAGCTTGTCTACTTTAATCCATTACCCCACACTCTACCCCACCACCCCTCAATCCCCATCATCCCCCGTCTCTAATCAACCGCTCCCACACTCACTACACACACTACATTTACCTCCTCCCTTCCTCACGGACTTTGATAGACACTTTTCCTCATTTCAAAAATCTCACACCAACATAATTATGCAATATTCTTCCAACTTCCAGCTACTGGTTCTACACCACCTCAACTCCCAGCCGCCCAACCTCTGTCTCTCTCAACACGATTTCCAATTCCTCCCCCCTTGCACAGTAGTCAAAAACATGCCCTTCCGAATCCCACCTATAATCCTCAGCCCTTGTCATGTTTTTTAACCTCTTCAAAAGCATATCTTCCATATTTATTAACCTATCACACCAGGAGTGCACGAAATAGAAGCACTTTTCAATAACATTACCTCTCCATGTCATCTTTCCACCAACCCATCACCCCATCCTTCAACCTTCTCCTCCTCCTCCTCAATATCTTCATTTAATTCCCCCCTCCTTTTCTAACACCTTCCATAATTCTCACCTTTCCTCATCTCTTTTCACTTCAATTATTCCTATTCTCTCTACATCCTTTTGTAACTCCTCCAAAATTTAACACCGTTAAGCAGCTTTTACACTCCTTCCCTATTCAAACATTCATTCCCACTACTACTCCGCCTTAAAACTAACCTCCCCCCCCTCAGCTCCAGTTTTCCAAACCCCTCCGAATCTTATTTCAACCCTTTACTTTCTCCAGCTCCGACTATGCATGCACCTAGAAGAAACTAGCTTCCATATTCAAACACTCATCTCTAACTGTGTATTCATTTCAACTCGCTTCTCAAGCAAAGCATGATCGCAGCATCTGGATGAACGAGGGATGGCTCCGTATATAAATCTGTTCAATGTCCTTCTTGGACGGATAAACATGGACAAACAGACGGACGGACAGGCGGAATAGATGAGTGACGGACAAAGTACTTTGTGTATTCCTCCGTCCATCCGAGCAACAAACAACCATGAGTATAGCATATCTCTTCCCGCCCCCTCCCCACCCCGAAAGCACCCCTTCTAAACTTTTTTTCCAAACTTATGGCCAGTCATTGTTGCGGGTACAAAGGAGCTTTAGCATTCCCCTCACAACGCTCTATTCATAGCACTTGAATAGACAAGAATTAAATACTGACACTTTCAAACAACCATTATAATTAGTATAATGCATAATAATCATAATTATTACAAGTACCAGCTTAAACCCTGTAAAACATCTCTACCGAGTCAAACATGACTTATGCACAGGCTTTGCCTATAACCATCCAACAAAATCCTTCATCCTCTATCACGCTCTTCCTTCTCCCTAAAACACACCCAATTATCAAAACTTATACTCTGAGCACACAGTCAGTTAGTAGTTAGACAAGACTGGGATTGAATACATGAAAAAACATGAGAGTAACCAACGCAGATTTAAATCCATTCCCCGCTCTCGCCAACTAAGATCCTTCTTCCCAGTATCACAATCCCATCCTTTCCCATCTTACAACTTTGAGCCTTTTTCATAGTACAAGCAGGGCTTGCTTGAGCAATACGAAGCGTTTCATCCCAGAAATTCGCAAGAAAATCATCACCTCAAATCATTACGCTTACGCAATCCCCTAATTTTGTCCCATCATGAGAACTCAAAACAAGCTAATCATCTCTACTCCCTCCGGCTCACTTCATCAAGGCTTCGTCGCAAACTGCAGGAGCGCTTCATAGTCCCTCGCAGCGCAGCGTTAGACCCCTACTACAACTAGGCACTAAACTAACCATCCCTCGAGATTGACCTCAAAACAATTTCCCTTGAAGAACAGAGCTCAGCTGCATTACTTACTCATCATCCCTCTCTTCTTCACAGCGTAGTAGAGAGCCTCAAATCTCCTATTCATATCCGGTGTAGCGTGCGTATTTTGGAAACAGCTTAAATCCTAGCCACCATTAATAATCTCTTGTTTGCAATCCAACAACAACAAATTCCCAATTCCACAATACTCTTTCCATCATCATCTCCTCCTCCTCCCTATTAAACACATCTTTTACTTCTTCTTTCCCGTTTTTCCAAATCATCCGCGCCAAACAGAGCCACCATTACATTGCTGGTATATACTTTTTAGTTGGCCAACCATCCAGCCTCCACATTGTGCATAGCATTGAATTCAACAATTCTCACTCAAGCAATCACAATTCCTCCGCTCCCTTGTTAGCCAGCTAGACAGACAGACACCCATCTCATCAGCAGCCCATCTCCGTCTATTTCACAACACCGTCCCCGTCCCAGGGTAATTTGATAGAGTTTTAATAGGAGGAAGACACCGTGGAGTGTGGTAGCTACAGGATGGTGGTGGTAAAATTGTTGGGAAAGTTTAACTGTTGGAAGGACGGAAAATATTTAATCCGTCCACTAGTCACAATGGCCTAATTTTTGTCCCTTTTTAAGCATGAATAGAAGAGGAATGACAGAGCAAATAAGACTTGTTTAGCTCCCTATTCAGAGGGAAAGAATAGAGAAAATGAGAAAGAAAGAATGAGAGAGAAAGAAAAAGAAAAAAGCATTATACTTTATGCCTTATTATACCAATCCTCTTCCAATACCATCCAATGTCCATGTTATTCTTTAAAGTGTACACCATTAACCCAATCCCTCTATTTCCTTCTTCCATCCATCAAATCCTAAGTACTCAAATCAGTTTCTCTCCATCCTTCAAATCCCCACCCTAAGCACAACTTCCACATCAACAATAACCCGGCCCCTTCCCAAAAAACAACACACGAATCCTCACCGGACATCCTACCCGTATCCTCTTCACACAGCTTGACCATTCAAACCCCAATGCTCCAGCATCCCTAACCGATCGCGATTACCCTTGTTCTTAAAACCCCCCAAATACCTGCCCCATTTCCGGCCAATCTTATAACATACCACAATTGCAAAGTCAATAGCTCAAAATTCGCGAGGATTCAAAAATATTCTTGTATCACTTGAGAGGAAACCTTGCTGCTGCCAAAAATGAATATTTTCTCAAAGTCTTTCTCAAGTCTCTCCTCTGCCTTCTTCTTCTTTTCTCTTTCCCTTCCTCAAAAATATTACTTATATTCTTCAAACTAGTACTTGCACAATAACAATCATTTTTAAATCGAATAAATAATCAACTCCACTTCAACTTATTCACTCCTGTACAATTTCTGCCCCGTCATTAATTCCGTCTCTCTCTCTCTCTCTCTCTCTCTCTCTCTCTCTCTCTCTCTATTACAGCAGCCAGCCACAATAAATAGCCAATAATTCAAGTCCTTATTTTTTCCTCACCCACACACCAAACAACAGATCTAACTTCTTCTCTAGTCCCATCCCCCTACCAGCTTCCTTGATTACCCCTCCCACAACTCATCACCATCCTAACAAGGTAAGGCAGAGTCCTCCTCCTCAATCTTCATAAAACTTTCACATTTTATTCCATCAAAAGCATCAACTAACCAATCCCCTCTCAGCCCTTCACGCAAATAGCCACCATCATCATTAATCAAAAATCTTCCGCGCTTCAGTAAAATTAATTCTCTTTTAAACTCCAATTAACCAAGCCTCCATAATTATGGAGTGTTGTGGCAAGTCCACCGCCATATATTTCCCTTCCAACCACCAAACATGGAGTCCATCGCTTCAATAATAATCTCCTAAATAAGGAAAGGAGCAGAGAAGAACAACATTTAAAAACCTACTCCTCATCCGGGCGCTTGTCCGGTAGCCGATCAAACGAGTTTAGATATAGTTGAATATATTTTGACCATCTTCTCCTGCTCTCTCATTGACACTTGACCCTTCAAGCCCCCTCAGCAGTTTCTATACTTCAACTACCTTCTTTTGATCCTCTGCCGAAACATTACAAATCTCCCATCATCTCGTAAGTCCACCCTTCCAAAAACAGCTTCTCCGCCACCCCCCACTCCCATACCACCCATTGCAAACTGGACGTGAAAAACTTGATTGAAATCAAATCCTCTCCATCCATGCCCTTCCTCCAGTCTCATCCTCCCATAAACAGAAGCTTGCACAAAATCCATTCTTCTTCTTCTTTACCAAGCCCATATATTTTCTTCCATTTCCTCCACAATCTTTCTTCCCTGAATGCTCAAGCAAAGGAGTAATATATCCCGTTTACCCCGGCACTAAATTCTGAGCTCCGCTCCTCTACCTCTACCCGAGATGCTACACTACTTGGTTTTGTCCAGGTGTCTTTAAAATTCTCTGTGACCAAAAAGTTTCACGTGGATTTTACGGTTCACCCTCATCCATATCCATTAGCTTGAAGGGTAGAGGGTCTTGGAAAAATTATTCAAATCCACCATCAGTCAGTCCGCACTCCACCAGAAGAGAGCACATAATTTCATTGACTTTGTCTATACTCTCCCCAGCAGCGCCTCCTTGCTATATTTCTCCTAAAAGGCAATCCAATCGTCGGGGCCATCAGTCTGCTGTGTACATGCTATTCCGCAGGAAGTAAAAATATCAAGTCTGTGTGGAAGCAAGCAGGTAGGATGACAGTCCACTACCATACCACCGACCCACCGTCCTTCGTCGACGGGACAACCAAAAAACAGCCAGCAGCTTCTTCAAACAGCCCAGGTGCAATGCCCAGGGCAACAAGTCACCTCACTACTACAAGCTTCCCTCCTGCATTTTCCCGGGCAGCCCTACACAAATTCTTAACCTTCCACTCCAGACTCTCTGTCTTCTTCACTCATTCACTGGACATTAGCATGAGCCTCGCCGTAGTAATAATAATCCCTTTACAACTCCTTCCTCCATACCTTTACCCCAAGACTCCCTACCACCACTCTTTCAACTTTTTCACTTTTCTTCTTCTACATCTTTACTCCAATTCCTCCTCCGCTACCCATCCAGCATATAATCCTCTAATTCAGATTTACACCCTCTCAGAATCTACAAACCAGGGATGAACAACTTACAAGCTTAGCTCCGGCTAGCTAACCATTCTACACCTTCCAAATCCCCGAGTGTTAAGACGCTTCCATTCGCTTCTATAAATTTACCTCTCCTGCCTTCCTCCTCACCTCCTGTCAAATCCTCTTCAAAACCTATATCACCCTCCTCCACCTTTCAAGCTCCGGCCCATTTATTCCGATTCCTCAATTTCTTCCTTGCATTTAGTTTCCTTTCAAAAACTCTCTTCTGTCCGCCGAATCAACATTGTCCACAAAAGACTCTATCCATCCTCCCCGCCCCCATAACCAAGGATTACACGGAGCCTAGCACACATCCTCCATTTAAATCAATTCAGACAAGTCGGCAAATTTACCTTTGAGCTAGTTTTACTGCCAATACACGCTGTCGTAAATTTAATGAACCTTCTTATGCTTAGCCACCTCCGCCGCGGCTAGTCCTACCCACCACCAACCAAAATCCTCCTCCATCATCCTCGTCCACATCTTCTAGCAGAAGACAAGGAAGGATGAGAGACAAAAAGTGTCTTTCTCCAACGTACCAAAGCCTGTATTCAGTCCGCTCGTTGGAAGACAAGCTAACTTATTCAATTCCCCTCTGCCTATCCCACCTTTACTCCAAAGCCCGGCTCTAATTAGCCCTTTGCCTCGTCTCATCCGTCCCACAGCACGATCCCATCTCTGGTGACATCATCTTCCCGGTATTTTCTCAACGTATAAAAACAGGACTTTTGAGCTCCATTTCTTGAAACAGTGCTAAGGATTGCTCTTAGGTAAGGCTTGTTTCCTGAATCATTTAATTTTCAAAATTATCCTCAAACGTTAACACACGCTGCAATTCCTAGTAACCCAGGGTTATCCCTGAGCTTCCCTTGGAGATACACTCGTGCGTTCGATGAGAGAATCCGACTGGCGTTCAGCTACGTAACTTTGACCATCTAATGTCATCCCGATCTCCTATTTTACAGCTTTTCAAAGTCGTAAAGGCTTGACTCTCTTTAGTTTAGCTTTAACGCGGACACGGAAACATTCGAAGATTTTATTGTACTCTCACACTACTACCCAGTAAATGTCCTTGTACTCAATGCTTGGTTTCAAAGCTTGGAAAAAGTTGAGAAGCAAGCACAGATAGTTTCACGGCCGTCTTTCCACCGCCGCCGCTCACCGCACCGCCACATCCAACACGTATTCTTATCCGGATTCAATTGTCAGAAATTATTATTACAATAAATAATCATAAAATTCTCACTCCACCAACTGTCATATCATGTCCACATTCTTAACCTTAGCTTATACCTCTCCCCACAATCTCCCCTCCTGATAATTCAAGCACATTTTGCTTACACCTTGAATCTCGTTCGTAAATGCCGACAAAATCCTAAAGTCCCCCCTTTCTTCTTGCTATGTCTATTCCTCCAGCGTATTCAACTAGAAAATTTCCTCCCTTCCAGCCTTTCCACTAAATTAAGACTCAAAGAGAGCAGCTGACCTCCCCGCTTCACTTCATCATCATCATACCACCACGCTTCTTTGAACATCACACAAAACTATCTTGCACCTGCACTTCTCCTCGACTATTCATTTCAAAAACCTCTCTGGAATTCCTTTTTCCATCCACCAATGTCCACCCTCCCTCCCTACTCTGCATTCATTTCCTTCAAATCATTCAATTTCAAAAAATCCCTACCACCACAACAATTGTTTTTTATTTAATCTATACCTGACACGAAAGCCCTTAGCCATTATTCTTTATCGTCTCATTTTATGCATTCCTCTGCATTAGCCCCACAATCCCGCTACATAGCCATTCAATTAGTAAACACAACAAACAATGAAGGAATTACATTATTCACTTCAATCCTTTTCACAATTCAATAGAAACACACCACTTTTTTCCCTCCTCTCCTCTTATCATATTTATCGCCTGCACGCACTCCAAATTATTCTTATCATCATTTCAATTTAATTTCAAACCCACCTCTCTCTCTCTCTCTCTCTCATTTCAAATCTCATCAAACTAATCCAGATCATAGCTTCCCTCTCTCATTTTTTCCATCCCTCCTCTTTATCATTCCAACCTCATTCCCTTACAAAGCCCACCAAGCAACCATCATCATAGATATCATCCTCGTTAGCAATATGACTTCAATCCAAACGTTTACTCTCAGTTTACGCACGCGCTTCTCTCTTTCTTCTCTTCATCAGTATATCATTTGTAGAATTTGGAAATCTTTCTCAGAATCCACACTTTTGTGGCAATAAACTTATTTCAGTCTCTATGAAACTACCCCATCTCCGAGAATTCCTCATCCAATTCCCAGTTCGAACAATTTCATCTCCGTCAAGTACAATATCTACGTCTGTCGCCGCCATGCCATCCTCCTTTTTTTACCACGTCCATCCCACCTTGTCTAATAAGAAAAAAACTAGAATATTACACCTTTCTCACAAGACAATTCTGACATGTTATGATTTACACCGTCTTTTTCTAGCATCAAATCAGGTTTTCCATCCGCATTTAGTTATTACTACGTATACAGTCTTCTGTATTTTTGCATGACCCCAGCTCGGTTGACCTTCGTAAAGCTTTTTTCCATCCATTATTCCCTCCAACTTCCCCGTCTTCCCTCAATACTCAACCTCCACCTAACAATCACCCCCGTCCCTCTGTAATAACTCCAAATAGTTTAGAATCCCTCTCTCCTCCTCTCTCTGTCTATCCTCCATCTTCTCCGTCTAAAGGAGATCACTTCTTCAGATTATCTTTTCATCTTAAATTACCTAATGAGGTGGCAGAGGAGTTTTGCCCTGTCGGGGCATTCTTGTAACAGCTACTTGCCGACGCTCTCCTCCTCTCTGGAGCAATCCTAGAGTCATTTAACTTCGTAAAGCGGAGATAGCTTTAATCAGCTCTGATTAATTTATGTATTCTATTACGCTCCTCATGAACCTTGGAACAATGGAGATTGACAGTAGGAGCTGGAGGTTTCGAGTATCACTTAACTCCTTGTACTTTCCACTTTCCCCACCTCCCTCCTTCCGCGCACCGGGAATACAGATAAGGCAGTAGAGGGATGAAGAAGCGGCATCCGGACACCGGGCATACAAATATCATAGCAGCCGAACCCTCGGTACTAAACAGGGTCGGCAGGAGCTGCTCATCATAGCCAAGCTCGTAGAGGATGGGACGGGGCAGGTAGGTAAATTGGACAAGGTAAGTAGCGATAGATAAGAGCACAACTTCATTAGTTACCCAACGCCC
The DNA here is from genome assembly GCA_906901655.1 of Sminthurides aquaticus. Classification (NCBI taxonomy): domain Eukaryota; kingdom Metazoa; phylum Arthropoda; class Collembola; order Symphypleona; family Sminthurididae; genus Sminthurides; species Sminthurides aquaticus. The sequence continues at coordinate 4,777,240 of CAJQTT010000002.1, read as the reverse complement.
CAGCATCATTACTTTTTATAGTAGTACAAAGTATAATGTAGATATTCATAAAATATATTTACTTTGAAATGAATTCATTAAAAATAATAACATAATACCGCTTGTGAAATGGGAATCCACTTTTAATGTCTACCCCCTCCACATCTCCAGCAATATCCCTAGCAATTCCAGCCAACTCGCCTCAGCTAAACTCAACGTCTTCTTTCTCTCTACACACACAACGAACCGTGGACAACTACTTAAACTTGTTCATTTCACGCCTCTCCTCCCAAACACCCTTAAACTCCAGCATATACTTTCTCAGTTTCTAATAAACAGATAATCAACGAGCAAGACAAGATCATAACGTCCAGCGTAGAGCGTCTTTTCAAATATCTCATTTTTCTACGAGCAAAACCAACTCTGTCTAACTCACTCCCTTACATTCTGTTGACTTCCAACAACCACTCACTCACTCCTTCATCTACGCTAAGAAAACCCACACACACAAGCTCTTCCGACAACCCATAACAATTTCACATGGCAATTACCCCTCCTCACCTGCCTCCCGTAAAATTTCATTTCAATTCCCTCCAACACCGCACCGAATGAACTTGCCCTCTCACTGACCACATAAGTCCAGGACTTTTCAACTCCACTCCTCAGCTCAACTCACAGAGAATTCATAAAAGCCTTTTCAGGCATGCGTTCGCAAAAATCTTTAAAGCAAGCTCAGCTATCAGCTATCACTAGCATTGTTGAAGAAAGCACAGTCCTGAAAGGTAATTGCATTTAAACAATTTCATTCAACTCCTCCCTCCACACCTTCTACATTTGTATTCTTCACATTATTCCCACAACCCTATCCCACACAAATCAAAAAGGAGCAACTGTTTTTCCACTCCAATCTCCAAAACTGCAAACCTGCCACTCTTAAATGTTTTACCTGGGTCCTTCAAGTACTCTAAAACTTTTAACTCATTTCCTTCATTGAAACCTGCTCCTCCATAATTCCTCTCAAGGAGACAGCGGGTATTGTAGCAACCCCGTGAGAACACTGCATCATTCCCTTGCGGAAAAGTCCAGCAATATTGTCACTTCCCCTGTGATAAACTACACCAGGAGTGACAATCTTTAAGATATTGTTTTCCTCTTCGTTTTCCAACCTTAAACTCTTTTAATCCTCCAGCTATACTCAATTGCATCGCAGCCTCCTTGAAATCGCAGGAAGAAGAAAGCTCCTTTCGTAACATAAAACTTTAGCTTTTACCCTGTCACGCAACGGATTTTCCAGGGAAAACCATCCCTCAGACATCACCATCCGGGTACTTCCTCCGGAAATAGATTCAAAAGCTCTCTCCATCTCTCTCTCTATTTCAGAGTTTCCAATCGCTTGCTTTCTCCTCGAGAGTCAGGAAAAGAATTGAGAGATATGGATGGCATCAAACTTTATCTTGTTAAATTATAATGGTTCCTTTTTCAACTCTTCCCCTCTCTTCCCCAGTACAATCCCTCATGATCTTCAGATCAATCCAAAACTTTCCATCCTCCTCCATATATAGTTTCTCACAACTTCCCACATAAAAATTACCATTCATTCTAAATTCTAAACACAAATCCTTTATCCACTTTCCGTCCGATGTCCATCCATTAAGTATTTCTACACTATATATTCAGTCCCTCTCTAAATCTTCCCCTCAAACCTACTTTAGTTCAAGCTTAAAATATTTTACATTGTAGCTCAGCACAACTGATTCCATTCAATATTTATTCACAGATCAACTGCCTTCAATTATTCTCTTTGTCGATATCAATCCATCCGCTCCAAGATTACGTCTACCAGTCCGTCCAGACTTTCACCACAACTCACAATCTGCTTTCTCCTCTAAACCCGCATATCTTCCACCCACCATTCCAGTTTCCAAGTATTTAAAACAGGTATATAAGATCCGACTCTAGCCTTCAAGACATCCTTGCTACACCGTATTTTATAATCCCCTACAAATCCAGCAGTAACGCTTCTATGTATGCAAACAAACATACTTTCTTCTGAGTCATCACTGCTGTTATGATGGTAGCAAGGATATTGAAGCAGCATCCGCCAATCCTCCTCACAAGGCACAACAACAGTGTCATACGACCAATATAGACAAGTAGCATGTAATATTCGGAAACAAAATTGCCTAAACTTAGCCTCCTTGCTATTCTTCTGTATCCTTGACAACAAAAGCTGGTGACACAAGGAAAAATACATTTCCCCTTTGCTCTTTGTACAGCAAGGAGAGGAAGAGTTCCAACTTTCTTCCCACAGGAATAATTCATGAACCATGTAGTTTTACCGATTCTTCCAAATCATGAGAAAGCTCGTATATATACACACACTTAAACACTTTTTTTACAATCCCACACCTTTCCTCCGTCTCTCTCTTTCTCCTGGTTACCGATATGTTTTAACCCTCAGCCCGAATCCAGACATTCACCAACGCACCAGCCGCTACTTTTCTACAACACAATAGTCTTGTCGATAATTCTTTCTTCCCGTTTCTCTCTCACACACAACACAAGAGCGAGTTCCTCCTCCCAAAAGTCCCTACAAAACTTTTGCCATGTCATTATCCTCTACAGGCATTGAAATAACGATTTGATTCCACATCTCATCAACAACTCCCGTCGTCTCACTCCGTTTTATATTCCCTCCTCCTCCACCCCTTCTCTACACGTCTCCCAGCTACTGACTGCATCTCATCCTTCTCAAACCCATAGAGGATCAAGCGGAGACGAAGATGGAGGATTTAAAAAGGAAACGAGGGATGAAACAGCCGGATAAAGAGGTGATGAGCGCACCTTTGAATGACACAATGTCATCATAATTATCCACATTTTTATTGTGTACAACTATTTTCTCCTTCCTTAACAACATCTTCAACCCCCAGCCACTTGACAAGTTGTCAAGAGAAAAATCCAGCATCCAACCAACCATCACCCTACGCAAATACAATCACAATCCAACCTTTAATCACTCACCGCCCCTCCTTCTAATTGTCATTTCTCACTTGGTTACCCTACCCTCAGACTTATTTCCAGACTTAATAACCTCATCTTCCTCCTCCCCCAACCATAACTATTTTCAAGGTCCCCCTGTCTTCCCGCTGTCTTCTTCTTCCTCTATCTCATTACCTCATCCTTCCTCTTGTTCATCACTCAATTCAGGATTTCAAAAATTCCGTTCGTCTATACTATACACTGTACTCCAAAATACGTACCAGCTTCCGTAATCCTCCCTCCTCAGCTAAGCTACAACTAAAACTAGTAAATATAAAGCATCCATATCCCTCTTGTATATAACCTTTGAATCCCCGGTCTAGGTTCAAGCAAGACTAAGTAATGTACACAACATTGTCCGGATAATAATAATACGGCTCCGACCGAGCTTACAATGTATTTCAAATCATCTCAACACTTTCTTAGCCATATCCTCTATTCATCAATTGAATTATCAGGATGACTACCTTTGTCCCAGGTGAAAAGACCTTGAGTTCCCTTTCTTAAAAACTAACAAGGAATCTTCTCAAAAGCCTCCAACGGATTTACCTAAATACATATGCACACATCAGCCCGCATTATTTTTCACCCGGAGGCGTTCCTTCTCCATTCAAAATTTCGGGCACACGGACCGTCTCCTCGGATACCTCCGGCCATAAGAATAACGCCGTCCTACACTACACTACACAGTCCTAGATCCTATTTCCTCTTTTTACACCTAATAATAATCATAGATTCCTAGTATTTGTGTATCCTCTTCAAGAATCATTTTCCTCTCTTATTCTTTAATGACAAAGAGTTCACCAGGAAGCTTTAACAATTTCTCGCCCTATAATAAACCTCCTCCTCCTCTTTTGCATTATTCCCTCCTCAGGTTTTCACCCCTCCGAGTCCTCCTCATTATACCCGCACCTTTAGCAGATCAGCCCGTGAATCCCCGGACAGGGCATTCCTAACACTACAAGGACATACTTCCAGAAGCCAGAAGAATAGCTTAAATAATCCAGAAACTCCCTATTGGAGCTGGCTGGAGCAGCGACAAGGAATGAACGAGGATTTTTCTACAAGGGCTTCTCCTATTCATCCAAGCTTAAAAAAGTGGACAAAGGGAAAATTCTCTTCCCGACACATGAGCCAGTCAGCTGGATTTGGTGGAGTGAGTGGAATCCTTGAAAATTGACTCAAAGGGTAAAATCCGAAATTTCATCACATTTCAAGTGTCTGTCATCTCCTCCATTCTCCTCCACACCTTTCCCCTTCAAATCAGTATCCATAAACCACTCAGACAAGGGGACAAAGAGCTAGTTATCTACACTCAACATTTCTCTTTCACCGCCGTCCATTCAAATAGAGCCATCCACTAAACTCCTCCATCCATCCGAACAACAATCCGAAAACAATACATTTTTGACCCACTCACATTTCCCCAACTCTTCCAACCCAAAACCCTCCTTGCAGTCTCCCTCCTCGTCAATACTACACAACCACCTCTTTCACACCTCATAAAATCTTTCACAGAAAATAACTATAGAGAGCCCATGATGGATGAAGAGCTCCTCCACACAACTATACTAGTGGGCGTCCTCCCTTAATATTCGCCAAACCAAGGCTAAAACCAGTTTCCATCTTCCAATCACCTCCTCCAACCAGCCCAACCACCATTCTCTTCTATCTCTCTCTCTCTCTCCACTACTCTTCTCCTCTATCTATACCGAACGAACTCTTGTACGGATGGACGCTTTTGCGCTCCTCCAAAGAAAAAATTCTCCTTGAAGTTTCTCTTTACGCTTCTCCTCAGCCTACTAGCTCACTACTTCCTCTGACGTTTTTGTTTGCAAAATTCACGAGTACGCTAAGACAGCGACTCAGTTCACAGGAGTATCCAGTTTATTCTACCAACGTATTATTATTATTTCCCTTACAAAGCCTTCTACAGTTTCTACCCCTGCTTAGTGTTGCATTAGTTTCCAACCCTTCGAAGCCAGAAAGCCCGGCACGCAGAGTAGGAGAGAGAGAGACAAATTCAATATTAAACATAGTAATTCATAATGATCCGAGCACGCCAATGGCTTCAATAGAAAAGAGGTCTCACACAACAATAAACCTCATAATTGAGCTTCCTATTCAATTTGCATTCATGAGATCCGTCCCATAATCAGCCCGGGACAAGCAACTTTTCAGTCCACACAGAGACCCCAATACAATATCCCAACACTTTTCCCTCCATCTCGTCTCTATGCTTCTTTCTATAATTTTACATATAATATTTTTCTCATACACTTACACAACTCCCTCTCCCTGTGTTTGTTATTATTTCATCTATTGTCATCCGCTTCTACTCTCAATCCTTTTCCTAGTCTCTCCTTTCTGTCCCCATTCATTCACATCCTCCTTCCATTCCATCCAATTGTTTCCCATCCCCCCTCCGGATTCAAGACCCACCACTCAGCACACCTCTTCTATTTTCCACCCGTCATGACCAGCTAACTGCCCTAAACATTTCCCTACTACACTGACACTCTTTACCAAAAGTCATTCCACAAAATCTCCCGTCAAAATTACAAATACACAGTTCATCAAAACCATCTACAATCTCTCAGGGCAACACTTTTCTTCCTAATCCCCCAATAATAATAATCCACAAAATCCTTCATTTCCCCATACTTGCTAAACTTCTACAGCCTCAGCATCTGCTTGCTAATTTAAACTTCAACGTAAAACGGAAACTCCCGTCACCAAAATCATATTGTCACACGCAAGAGGAACCCCAAAAATCTGCGCACATCCATCTGGGCTCAGCCCAACCCAATTTCTTCTGTATTTCGCATTTATTATTACTGTACTTGAGCAGCATTCTAATTTACACTCAGATTCAAACCAGCATACATTCTCTCTCTTCTCAGTCTCCTTCTTCTGCCTCTCACTCACCTGCAATCTAATTCAATTACTTGTAAATTGAATTGTTGCAAAACTTTTGACATCTCTACTGCGGGAAACAACTCAGTTAATAAACGTCTACTATTTTACCAAGATTAAGAAATCACCAGGCTTTATTACCAGCCCTCTTTACCTCCCTCCATTTATTTCAGAGAAGAGCCTAATAACAATAAAGCTAAAGCTTCTTTTTGAATATTTCCTACCCAACAGGTTATTATTTAATGTTCCCTGCTTTCCTCTGCCTCTGGCAATGCAATTCCGCGTGAAGAACATGCGAGTCTCAGCTAGCCAACGACACTCACAACTCCTTCCCGTATTCTTTCCATGAAATTGTTAAAACAGATAAAATATCAGCCTTTAGAAAATTACGGGAAGGTGTGCAGAGGAGAGCAGAGCAAGTCCTATTCTCTTATTATCTTGTTGATGAGGGAGAACAATTGTGTAGAATCTTGTACTCCTTCCTCCACACTAGGAGTTATAGTCAGTTGGAGACGATGACAAAAGAGTTGACGGACTATCCAATTGCATCTTTCTTATTTACTAAATCTGTTGGTGGCAGCCTAGTATTCAACTTGTCATCATCATCCATTCCTCCCATACACTTTCCATTCAACATAATAATAGAATTCTATTACATTCATCCTCCAAGAATCTGGTGAAAATAAATAATATATTCATCCTCCCCTTTTCTTTCCCTTCTCTCTATCCTTTCAATAATATCCCCTAGTATTACTAGTATATTCCGACACTTCTCATCAAAATCCTTCATACCTGCGTGCATTCCACTTCAATCCACCCAATACATAAAAATTCCCAATCGTTTCCCACACCACTACCACCAATCCTCCACGTGATCTTCTTGTACATAGTCTAGCTCATTAAATCATTTTTATTTTAATTATTCATCTCCCTATTTCATATTCCAAATATCATCTTCATTTCGGATTCAAAAATCTGTTCTTCCGTTCTCGTTGTTCATCTCAACCCTCTTCCTCCTTGCTATCCTCCAGCTCATCATCCCTTTAAAAATAATCTGAGTTAAGTTGTGAGCGTTGAACACTTGAAAATATCACATTACAATCAATCTCTGCGCATTTTGAATTAATTCCACACATTTTCTCTCTCTCTCTCCTTTCAAAGCATTCATGTTGAAACAGTATGGAAAGTTTTGATTGTCACCACCGCACTCTGCCTCGTCACAATCATAATGAGATGAAACCAGGATTTTATTATTCCCAGTCAGCAGACACTTGTCCTCACAAAAATCCTCATTTTCCCACCTGTTTACCCTCTTTTCACAGATTCATATCATCCATTATATCATCTCCTTGACGCTCCCACAAGAGAGACTACAAGATAACCATCTCCCACAAAACCGCATTCATTACGCTTCAATAGTCCTATACCAGCGCAATCATCAATTCCTTTATACTCCTCCATCCAACACCTTGTCAATTACCTTGAAACCCCTACTACAACAGCCAAAACTGCCACGTCTACTACCACTCTACTACATTATGCAACAACATTCAAATTGAAGATTGCAACACTTTTCTATCCTTCCTCACCAACCACAAAGCATTATCATCTTCTACCAGCCAGCAGAGCAGTCAAAGCTCCGTCCGCTGTAGCTAAAGCACAGCGTATTCTATCATTCCAAAGACAAAATCTCCTTGAGATGTATCATTGACTTCCTGGATCATTTCTCCATCCTCCATTGACAAGTAGTATCAAAAGTGTCAAAGGCGTGTAGACAAAGCCCATGAATCCCATCCCCCTTTAAAAGATGCCGTATCTCTTAGCTTCACGCTTAGAGAAAGATCGATAGAGATAAAATTCTTTTATAGACAATCACCACTCGGAAAGTGTCATGGAACAAGTGATTAATTACTACTCTACTGTCACCGTCGGATATATATTTTCTATCAAAAACCATGCCTTCCACCGCAGTACATGCTACATCGAGAGCAACCCCTAACTCTTCCCATTCTCAGTCACTCACTCCACTCCTTTATAAATCCAACAAATACAAGGCAAACTAAAAGTCAATCCCCAAATTATCATTAATAACTTTCCCCCCAATCCTCTACCTTCATCCCATCTTTCAGTCTTTGATCCAGCTTTTTCCCACTAAAGACGTAAAGTCGAAGCTTTCAAGAGCCTATTGTGTTTCTACCTTCTTCCTCCTTGCCCCTTCCTGTACCCCCATCTTTTATCCTTCCTAATGTCTTTATTACCATAACAAAATTAGCAGAGCATTATTATTATTCCTTTATCCAACCTCCTAAAACTTGTAGCTCCATTTGTGTATACACGAGTTGTTTCCTCCTATTCATACCAAACTTCCGTCTCTTCAGCTTGTTTATAATAATCAAGAAGACCCGGTTGCTAAAAAACATCAAACTCTCCGAGAAATCTCGTCCGGCAACCCGTAGCTCAACTTTCTCCCTAGCCTCAAATCCCTAACCAAACGCAACTACTATTCTGCAATATCATTTTGCGTCTTCTTCATCCCAACCCTCCTACCAAACGCCAGCAAGCCAGCTGTACACAGTATAGAGTCTTATTGATCGGTCAAATTATTTAAGGGAACAATAGCGTCTTTTGTTAATCCTCGCCGGGGTTGATTTGCTCAAGCTGGTGATGATGATACTGCCATGGATATTTCCTAGTAACGGAGGAGAATCGTGGGTAAATTTCACTCCAGAGGACAGATGTCCACCCGGAAAGAGAATATATAAACTCCTTTAGAATCCGCGAGAATGAAACCTCTAAAATTAATGGTCCCACTAGCTACTCCTGCCCCACTCCCGCAGATATCTTCACACTATATCGATTAGAGCAGAAAAGTCACACGACACGACAGCAAACCACCGCTATTCTTCTTCACCTTCCCGTCTTTAATAGTTAGCCCCCCAAAACCCCCTCTCGCTCTCTTAGCCTTAGCAAGCAGGTATAACAAACACCCCAAGCCCTCTCCTACTAAACTAAAGGTGTGCCCATTCATTCATCCTTGTATCCTAGTAGAGTCAAAAGCCAGCAATCCTCTGCCATTCTCACAAATATTACCACCACCACCACCCGGCAGTAGCTCAAATCAAATGGCTAATAGTCATATGCAAGCTGGAGGGGGGATGCGGGTAAAAAATCTCATTCATTATTTACCGCTGTTTGTTTCACACTGCGTCCTCAAGAATAATACAACAGCATATCGGCCTCTTGTTCATTTCCAGAGAAAAAGCCATCAAAACCATCAGCATATAGATTTTTCAACAACCTAACCTCTTCAGCAGCCCCTGTCCCTACTTGATGCTTCCAGCAGTAAGCAAAAGGAATGAAATCTCCCCACGGATTCAAGAGCCATGAGAGAGAGAGGGAGAAAGAAAATCCTTGCAATGACATTAGCTATGAAGAACTAACGTCCCTTTTCCTCACTCACGTCCTCAGCCCCGAGTTCCTCAGCCTTAAAGGACCCTTGAGAAGATTAAAAAGAATGGATGGGGATAAAAACTGAGAATGTTGCAGCCATGTCCTTCCACGACTCATATACGTCCAGGATTTCTTTAAAAATATATGTTATTCCACTGAAGCTATGAGAGTTTATTTCCAAGAATCCACCGAATCTACGTGCAACTCTCGGCGGAATCGTAAATCCGAAGAATCCTACAGTTTATAAATCTGCAAATCCGCAACATATTTCCTCCGTCGACCTCTCCAAATTCAAGGAAACCGGAGAAAGTCATCTTTACAACTATTCCCCGAATCCAGGGAAACAACTTTCCTCAAAACTAACACAGCAGTAGAAACTCCAACCCCAACTTTTTCAGTAAGCATGTCCTACAGGGGTTTAAAGGCATACAGGAGGCTAAGAATGAGACAGTGATAAGTTATGCCATGGCTTGCACTCCTTCCTTGTGAATCCACAGACATTGTGTCGGCAGGCAGTATATACTAAGTGCCCGTCTTCCCTCTAGAACACAAGTTCCATCTTGAAGGGACACCGAGCAGGAGAATCCAACAAGGAATTTAGGAATTTTCTTCCCAAGGCTATGTCTTCAACCATCGGATTTACAGATTTTCAACAAGGTATGCGGTATGCGTATGGTATAGACTCTGGTCGTGTCCGTTGATTCTACCTGGAGAATCCTTGGAGACAAGAGAGAAGGGAAGACGGTAGCTAGGAATTTCAAGAGGGGAGCCAAGCTGGCTAGCATGGCTCCTTTGATTACCTTCTTTTTTTCTCTCTCTCACCTCCCCCTAACTTTGTGTACTGACTTTAGAGGTGTACATGTATCACATTGGAAAAACATTCTATTACCCGCACCTTCCTTCCTCCACCTTTACAAAGGGCAAGGAAAACCTTAAGTAATGCAGACGGTGGTGCGAGGAAATCAAGGGCATGCTGAGCTCAAATCCAACACGCTCAATTTCCCAAAACTTCCCCACAAAAACTATCACCTACCCCCGATTCAAGAGAAACCAGCTATACCAGCCAACCAACACTCATCTTACCTGCTTCTCATTTTCCCTCCGACCCTCCCTACCCTCTACCCACCAAACTCAACGTCGTCGGCAACAAAATCCAAAAAATAGAAAACCTATCCCGTCCGTATCACAGAATCACAGCAGAGCTACAGGTAACACCAAGGAGAGACGGCTAGTTGAGCGTTGAGAAATCTTTTATTTACGTCACACTCCAAACTTTTCAATGAATGGAAAATTTATTTTTACCCACATAATCCAACACGTACACTCGCCCAGGGAGAAAGAGGTCAACTTGAAAAAAATTTAAACATATTCCAACATGAGGATTTACAGGTACTTAGCCATGCTTCAATGCCCCTTCTTCTTTTTTCAAATCCTTATAACATACACCCTACGACATATTCCTCTCACTGTCTCTCTCACCTTTCCTCAATTCCTCTCTATAATCTCAACCCATTCTCACCTTTCCTCTTCTCCTCAACTTGCAGCTACCATCATCCTATTTCCAAAAATCCTCTTCTTCTTCTTCACACAAACGAAACAATTCCTCAACTTTTTCAAATATGTCGTAAGAAACGTACAAGTTCCAAGGAGCTAATGGCTAACGATGTTTCAAACAAAACTCGTCTCTATTTACTTTTACTCCTTTTCCTACGTGATCATCTCCAAGTAAGCGTCCTCCATTCACTCCTCCTTTGAGTAATTACTCCCAAGTTATTATCCATTCATTGTTTCATTTTTAAAAATCCACCTCCATCTTTCTCCTTTCACCCCTCTTCATTCAAACTCTTTAATCTCTTCATAGTTCTCTAGCGGATAATCATCAAAAACCAGTTCAATAGTCCCAAAACTTCCTTCTACTTTTTCTAGTCTTAGCCTTATCTTAACAACTTGACTTCAGCTTGCTACATATCGTACGCAAAATTATAATTGTATCCTAATGCTCCATTCAAATTTCCCTCACATTCTCCACAACAGCAATCTATCTTCTCTCTATCTCTCTGACCAAAGCTCCCCATGGTCATCATTGCTTGCAATATCCAAGCAAGTAAAGCAACATTTTATAATTCAGACAGAATCCCTCCGGCCTCAAAGAACAGACAGGTCACCCCGTAGAGACAGCGAGGATAAATTACCCCATAGAATCCTTTTACATTTTCCGCGTATTGTTCCGCAAATTTTTGCAATTCTACAATTCCGTCTTTCCCCCCAAGTAAACACTTGATCTCTCCTTCTCTTTTGCGTTTCACCGCCTTTTCACATATCCGTTAATTGATTAGTACGTCTTTAAGCTTTTAAATCAATGATCCTAGCTACCCCACCACCTATCACTATCACATTAGCTACTGTGAACACTACTACTCATATATCCTCCTTCACCAGCTAGCTACTAATCGCAAAGGTAAACACAATTACGAGGTTATGTGATCCCCCACGATTTGATTGACTTGTTGTAGACGCTGCATGTTTTCACTTGCTCAACTTATCACCTAACCACAATCCTAACCGGCCCTTTCAGCCTTAGGATATAGAAAGAAAAGATACCAGGTGAGAATGAACTTGGGTCATGTCAGCCGGATTGATTTAAACTTATTTAATAATAATAATTTCTCTCATTCAATTTCATCCAAGCAAATAAAGCAATACTAAAACTACCTTGCTCTTACGTAGCGATGGTACATCTGTAATTTCTTCTCACACTCCTCAAAACTCTTAACTTTCCGAGACTCGTATTTATGATTATTTAATGCTCATCCATGCTTTTTCATAGCGTGAAGGTAAACTATTCCCAGGTATTTCTCTCTCTCTTTGGTTTACCTAAATGAGGATTTATGTAAGATTGGAAACACTCGACTCTGCTTGAGCTCATTGACTCTTGGCGGGTGATAGTTGAAGTGTTCTATTGTTGGGGTTTTGAAATAATTTCCGGATCTTCTGTGGAATGGCTAAAATGTGGCGTCAAGTATCCCTTCTCAAATTTTCCCACACCGCTCTCCACATAACTCTGCTGTGAAACCCAAAATGACCAACCCCAACAACCCCCTGAGATACCTATATTATTCGTTCCCACCCCGGTTTTCTTCTCTCTTATTATGTATACCGTATTGGGGAATTTAAAAAATGTTCACCCCTTCTCCTCCCTTCTTAACCTAGCTCCTTCCTAATTTCAATACCAAACTCCGAGATTGACCCCGAATGATGATGACTCCAAAGATGATTCCATACATGAGCAAGGAGGATAATAAGAAATCTTACCTCGTAAAGCCTCCATTGGCACAGACGGGTATGGGAAGGAGTAGGGATATCCTTCCTTCTTCAGTGTTTTCGGTTTCCTCCTTGGCCGATATTTGTAATCCGGGTGATCCTTCATGTGTTGGGCACGAAGTCTTTTAGCTTCATCGATGAAGGGTCTCTTCTCATCCTCGGTCAACAATTTCCATTCCGCCCCCAATCGTTTACTAATTTCCGAGTTGTGCATTTTAGGATTCTCTTGAGCAATTTTCCTTCGCTGCATTCTTGACCAGACCATGAAAGCATTCATGGGTCTTTTGATATGCTCATCCCCACAAGCTCCTCCAAGCCCACCGCCCCCTCCATTCCCATTATCCTTGTTGCATTTCTGTTGTCCGGACTTGGCGCTCTGCGGGCTCATAAGCCCCGTGGAAGAGCCCGACGAGGACGAGGTGCTGGGTGGGGTGAGATGAGCAGTTGCGGCTGATGGATGGAGATGATGATGAAGTGCGGATCCGATTCCATGATGGTGTGACATGAGGGAGCTGGGTGGCGGAAGGCCATGACCTGCTAGTGACATGAGAGGTCCGTTCGGCCCTCCACCCAGACTGTGTGAAATCCTGGAGCTGAGGTCATGTGACAGCCGGGAATTGTAGGACGACATCCCGTTGTCCTCACACATTTTCATCCGTTCACAAAATTCTTGATTCATTCACAAAAATTAGGCTCTAATTAAAGAACCGAAATCCTAAATATTAAATATTAAAATCAAGCTCCTCCTCCTCCTATCCTCTTCCACATAGGTAGCGGTAGCGCAATCAAGTCAATCAAGTCTACACAACAATCCGTTTTCTTCACTCCTCTTACAAGCCACTAAGATTGTTCCTAGGAACCACAGGTAATTTAAAATTTTTATTACAATTCCGCTCTCACAAAATCCGCCTTGAGGTTGAGCTCACAAAACACTTGATAAAATTCTCAAAATTATCTCAACACTTTCTCTCACTTTTGTGATGTCGTAGCGACGAATCAGCTTCGTCAACACTCTTCTTAAGTAATCCAAGTAATTCACTTCACAGCCGCAGCTCCAATTACAAAGTTCCGATAAAACAGTTTTAGTTGTAACTTTCGTATCTTTTTCGGGCAAGTTCCTTTGATTCACACGACCCGGGGATTAGCTCGAATCTCAGAGACAGATTCTATTCCACGTCCTCACAACTCGACAGTTCCGTAACATGTGTTCACTGGGGGTGAGTGGCAAGCAGGGGAAATTCATGCGACGACTAACAGAGAGAGAGCTATGCAACTCAACAGACCTTAATCATCCATCCAAAGGCCGCCTCTCCCTCGTCCTACCCAACAAGCAAGCGTTAGCCTAAATAACCCTATGTTCTTCCTCTGTACCCTCCTTCCTTCTTTGCTAAAGCTATCCCTAGCTATTTCCCACCTGAGATTGCATACAGTCCCTTCCAATGTATCCTTGTGTGTGGCCTCCGTTTAAATACGGCTTGTATACTTACAAACCTTCCTTCCAACGCTCTCTGCTCTCAGCCTTATTCTCTGTGTACATACCAAGTCGTCGTACCTTCTCCGGCCCATCTACCCCGACTCTTGCAGCCTGTTCTGTAGCCTAGGGAAAAGAAGGGTGGCAAAAAGGAGAGTTTAGACAGACAGAAGGCCGGCCTTAGTTCCAGCAAGCCAACCAATCCTCAAACCCCCTCTTCCACAAAGGCGTTCCCTTCTTTTGTACTAAAAGAATCACATTGGTCCAGTCATCTCCTTCATCATCAACAAGAGAACAGCATCCCAGTCTCTAGCTCCGCATCCTCATCTCCGCGTCATCACCAACCAGCCAGCAAGCACAGATTCCCACAGACAGATGCGTCTCTCTTTCCTTCGAAACAACCATGTCAAATACCTGTATTTTTACCTCTCTTTCTTCTTCTTCTTCCCTTTTAGAGAGCTACGATGCATTCCAACTAAACAACGAGTTGGGAGGAATTCCCTCTCGTCCTGCCCCGTATTTTCCGCATCCTCATCTTCTAATAATCTCCAGCTGCATTCGCATCCCTCCTCTCAGCCTATTCTCAGCTTTTTTCCTCATTTTGCACGCTTATTCAGCTACTGTTCACTGTCTCTTCCTCTTGCATTTTTACATTTTTTACACATGTCTCCACCTCAATGGCCTGAACACGATTCCTACTTTGTTCTATATGGCCAAGCACAATCGCTGCTTTAACACTGCGAACCGCTTTTTGCAAATCGTATCCAATGTCTTGGGTGATGATCATCATCCCTCTCATTTTAAATTATGCTAGCTTAAATTATCTTAAAAGATCATTTGGAGAGATTAAGAGGCGATTGACTCGGATTACGTTTTTTTTCGAATTTTATCAATTGTTAACATTAGAGGATAATCCAGGTAATTTCCTTTTCTATAACTTACAAAGAAACCCAAGCCGCTTCCCTCAGTACAAAACTATAAAGTCAGCTACTGGTTATGGGATTTGCGAAACAGGTTTTGCAATTAGCAACAGCTTGTGCTCATGCATACCTTTTACAGGCCCACATGTTTTTTTTTGCAGTTTCGCGAATTTTTTCTATTTGTCGCATCTCTGTTCCTCTTTAAACGGAACTAACATCAAACGTGATATAACGTGCTAAAAAATCCTTTGGCCACAGACTCGTAGAAATTATTGAGGAATTGCAAAATATTTCCCAATTTCAGAGTATTAGCAGACACTTTAAAATGGTTCTCTCTCCTGCACATAAAAATGTGCAATTCGCACCTGGGATTACCAACCGTCTTTTACTGCTAGGATTTTGGGATTCCTCCTTGGCATTCATCGCTGAACGCTTGTGTTTCCGTAGTACAAGTAAGTCATCATCATCATCTTGTGTTTAGCAGCACTTGAAAATCCCGAACTTGTTCCCTAACCAGGTGTGTAATTAATTACATGAGTTTCCAAGGACTGTTGTCCCTATTATTTCTCATTTCAATTTATTTCCACTACAAACTGGTATGCACACAAAGAGTTTTCAAACGCTCCATCTTTGTTTCCATTTCCATTCCACAACATTCAATGCATCTTTCGTATTCCACTGTGGATTGTTGTGGAATTGTTGTGGAATTTCCACAACAATTATTTTGCAAACATTGTCTTCGTTGGATTCTTGTACCATTTTGAGTGTGTATTTTCCCCGCTTCTTTCCTTTGCCCTTCACTCCTTCTTTCTCCGCTCTTATCCAAGACAAGAGGATCCGGTACAAGAGGGGAGATTGAACTAGTATTGATTCACTATTGTATACTCTATCCTCATATCCATTCCATTCGATTATCTACAATACACATTCTAGGATTTCTAGTGTCTTTCCCAAAAGTAACCTTGTTTCAGTCTTCTCCCTGGTACCTTTCTAGTTTATTCATGCCCAAACTCTTGTACCTTATTCTTGAACCTTTATTTAAACTCGGAAGTTGAATTGCAATTGTAATAATTTTATTACAGCTAAAAAGGGTGCTTGAATCCAAATTCATTCCTAACTCGTGTCTTTTGAGACTCAATGACTGACTGCAGTTGTTAAGCCCCATCTGATTTCTAGCACATCTTCTAGAACCCTATAATCTTTGTTTGTTTTATAGAATTTCAGCACAAGTATTTCATAAAAGTCAGAGAACGGAAAGTTTAATTGTGTATCAGTTACATAATGCATTGCATTCGAGTCTTGTATTGATTCAACAACGGATTACTCTCATACACCCTCCACTCTGCATCCTCAGATTCCTCTGTCTTGATTGAGTTTGATACTTGTTTGGATTCAAGCTGAAAAAGTCTGAATACAGTTTACCTTTGTAGATTATACAGTTTCAAAGGTTTCTGTTTTCATCGTCTCCTCCATCTCCTCAAATCTCCTTTACTAGTCCTTTCGGTCGTATTTCTCTCGAGTCACTTTGTTCCATCTGTCCATCACCCAACGGACCGACATTCATACACAATTTTAGTTCCCTTTCCTAATGTTAACCACATCCTAAGCTGAATAACATGACCATTAACTGGAAGACTAATGGAATCTGTTTAAAATTGACTTTTCATCCCTTCCGTTGCCTCAGCCTGAGTTACTTCTGACGCGGTCTTTGTTCTGCCGGATTTAGCGGGTTACCTAAAGTAGGAGCAGTTAACCGAAACCAGGACCAGGATCACTTTTACGGAGGATATTAAAAGCTGTAGTTTTTTTCTCTTTTCCCTCCTTTAAAAGGATAATTTTAATCGAAGGAGGAGTTTGAAGCGCATGGAAGTAGCAGGAAAGCGCATGGATTCCAAAGATTGACTTGATTGCTTAAGACTACAAGTTTTAAGAGACTTGAGCCTTTGGAACCAAGAAGAAGAAGAGAAAGAAGCGTGTGGAGAATGATTGAAAAAATGCTATTTTCTTTGCCACAACGAGCTATTATTTCCCTGATAAGAAAGAAAGAAATGGATAAAGAAAGGGAAATAAATGGAACAGAACGAATACACATTACATGAATACTATACCTTCTCAGAGAACCTTAATGCTAAATGTCCTTCTTAATAATGGCTCAATGTCCAAAACATGTCAATCAATCTCCCAATGGATCCATTTCTCACTCTTCCCTCTGTAACATCCCTCAACAGCTCCTACATTAAGCATCAATCTCATTTATTCTCTCTATTCTCTCTTTGCCTTTAACATCCACAGTATTTAGTCCTCTTGCGCTAAAAGTAAATCCTATAGGGATACCTAATGCCTGAGCATTTCTATCATACTTACTCCTTACCGCACGCACGTGTAGCACTCAACTTAAACATGGCCTTGCATTTTTGCCAATGCTTCTATTTTTCACAGCTGTCGCATTCAAATCACGGCTAAATGTAGACAGACCTTCGGCATGTTTGTAAATCGTGAACCACGCTTTCGTAATTTTCCAACCTTTGCCGAAAAATCCCAGGCGAAATTTAGCACGTGTGAATCCTTGGAGTAAAATCAAGTCTGTGGCAAGGACTTGGACGTCAAATCTTTGTTTGTGACTATTTTTCTTCTTATGAAATGGCGGAAAACTTTAATTTACCCGGGAGGACATTTCCATGGCTCGGGGCACGTTATAAAAGTACGGTTTTTATAATTATAAAAAACTGGGACGCTTACCAGGCAGAGAGACCAGGTCGCGCAGCTCAGCTCTAGCAGTAAAATTCATTGTTGCGTCTTTCACCGAGAAACTTGTGATGGCTTTGACTTTGAAAGAAGACTGGCGGGCCACTTAGGGAAGGCTTGTTTTGAGGAGTAAATACGATAATAATAAGCGAGGAAAGCGATATAGGCTGAGAGAGTATTTTGATATAAATAAATAGCGACCATTACAACAAGGCTTAACAAGGAATCTTTTCAAAGCTAAATCTAATTCATCTTTTATATTCTTTGAGAAAGGACTATTGGAGGGATAGAGGAGCTTAACTTGAGTCTCTCTGTCAGCCTTTTTATTCTTCTCATCTCTTAAAATCCGACAACTTGGACCTGGCCGGACTACAGCCTGGGCTTAGCTTACTTTTAGCTTCGTATTCACAGACTCTCCAGCAAATTCCCTCTCTACTCATCATCTTCACCATATTCACAACAATGACTCTGTTTTTTAATCATGTCCACTATACAAGTTTTGGTAAACATTTAAGCAAACTCTGCTTTCCTACCAAAGCTATACTCTCTACAATCTATGTAGCTTATCCTCAAGCTCTGCTAAAGCTAAACAACAATTTCCATGTTCTCTCTCTCTCTCTCAGCTTCGGGGACGATGGCTGGTGAATGATGATGTGATGCATATAATCATCATTATAATCGTCATTCATCCAGGACATAATAGAGGATAATGCTTTGGTGAGAATAGCCATTGTCCATCTAACCAAGTCCCGCGTTCCTCTATTTCATTTCCCCCTTATATTACCTTAGCTTACAGAAGAGAGGAGGACTTGTTCCGAGTTTTGTTTCCTCTCGTTTTCTACTTCCTAGTTTACCACCACCACTCCCGTTAACAAGTCATTTTGGCAAAGAGTATTATAAAATCTATTCGTTTGTAACTTCCAATAGTTTCTCCATCCATTTTCATCTCTTTAAATCCAAACCCTCATCAGCTTCTATAGTTGTTCATTTTTAAGAATCCACTTCATCTCCACACACAACCACAACACTCACAGCTCTCGGATCCTTGACAAAAGCTTCTCCTTCCTCATTATCCTACACCGTATCCCCCCATCACACAACACAATACACTTCTTCTCCTCATCCCCCCGATAAATTCCCCGTAAACCATTATTATTATTATTATTCCCGTCCGCGCCTTACTTATCGCTACGCTCTTCTCAGAACGGTCGAGGCTCTTTTCCCAGATTTTCAATTGCACTTCGATTCTCAAGGATTTCCAGGTCAGTTTTATATTAGCTCATTTCCGCTATTCCCGCTGTCAACAAAGCCAAACAGAGCGAGACGCATATAGGTAGATTTTATGAAGCTTAATACCCGGGTTGCCCTCCGCTACCCGTCGCCACCGCCGCAGCTCACCACTGTCTCGCCCGTAATTCGAGTAGGCTTTGTGCTAGTGGATGGCTGGCGGTCAACTCATTTCACCCGGCTTTCCTCCACCAGCCACTCGACTCTAGTTCCACTTGCTCCCTTTCTCTCTCTCCCTATATCCCTTCTTTCACCCGGGATAATCTGCCTGGACAAATCAATAAGTCAATTCCTTGCATCCCGCTTTTCAAACTTGTGGTATCCTGTAAATGGATTGTAGCTTGAAAACATTTGCGGTTCGTTAAATCCCTTGTCGTTTGTCCTCTGGTTTCTTGTTTCGCTGCAACGGAACAAGAACATATGTGATGGTGGAGCAGGAAAGGCGGGTGAAGAGGCTGCGGAGACTCTCTCTCTCTCACAGACAGAACGCTGTATTCACCATCAGGACCACATTGTGTCGTCCGCGGGAGAAAAGAGTTGAAGAATTGCATATAGGCTGGACGTGATTGAATGAATCGGATAATGATTTGTGGACAATAGCATTAGCATGTGTATTGAAGAGAGCCATCTACAGCCCAAGCTTCACCTTTCCCAGGAAGCAACAAGCTTTTTACAGCAGTCCAAGTCCCAGCAGCTCAGCCAGCCTCCATAAAGCTGTTTCCATGATGGACAATATGGATTAGAATAATGAAGAGGATGATACACATCCCGACTTGTACAGGACCAGCCCACTCATGAAAATTATTCAATTGTGAATCAATTTAACCTTTAATGCCTGCAGTATAGGTTGCTAGGGAGATTGTATATATACACTGACTCCACTGTCTGCCTGTCTCCTCCACATGCCTACAAAGCACGCAGTCTTTTCTTCAAAACTCCTATCAAATAACCATCAAACTTATCGGACTCAACCACGGAGTGAATTGTATTATTATTATCCTCTTCCTATTGTCTGTCTTTCTATTTGATTTCATGCAAACCATCCACCTTATCTTCAAGTATATCTCCTCTCTATCCATCATTATCATCCCCTCCTTCCTTGTATCCAGACTGCCAAGCCGGCCCACCACCACCACCACTTGATATCCGTCAGTGGCATAGACAAGACGATAAGTATTCGCCTTTATATGGTCCTCAAAGGCACAGACCAAGGAAAAAACCGCATCCACAATTTCCTACTTTTCAATCTCCTTATTTGTTTCCATAAAATTCCTTTAAACCCCTCATCCTCCTCAATCCTCATCAACCCTTTCCCCTTCCCATCCGCACTTCCTATAAACCCTCTTCTACTTATCTTTGCAATTTCTCTTTAGTTTCCCTATCGCAATCAATCAGCTTCCAGAACGGTTCATGATTATTGTCATTCATTATCCTTCATGTCTCATTATATTCTCACTGCACCTTGCCTGCCTTCTCTACTACCCGCCGCTTCGTCTTCTTCCTCACAACCCTCCATGCCTGCCAATATACCACAAAATCTACAATACTTGTGGTTTCCAAGGTTAAAAAGCCTTTGGGACCCTTCAAAACCTCTGTCCGCTTTCCCAGCACTTGAATTACCCGTATCTGATCTTGGGCAGTTACCCGCCTCTCCCAATCATAACCCACCCTATCAAGCCCTTCACCCTTGCAACTTCCTATCAGTTCACCCTCTTCCAGATAACAGGAGCCAAGAAGATGACATTTTCCCCTTGGCCAATTTCAAACTAAGAGAGTAAATCCATGTCCCCGATGTCCTTTGGGTGATACGCCTGAATCCCGATTAGGAAGAGGATGAGCAATATAGTATTTTACAATCTGTTTCCAATCTAGCGGATATAGATTCCAGGATGATACGGAATAATTCCAAGCCTTCTTTTCCCTTGTAAACTTTGGAGGACGTGAGTGAACGGGAGACCATGTCCGTTTGCATAACCCATCCAGCAAGGAGCTTTACTTATATTATGTCCCCTCATTCCGAGGCCTGTCCTGGCTCCCTCCTCAACCTTATGTTGTGGGTATTATTCAGGTCATTTTATTTTTTAAATCTTTTATACTTCCACGCTTGTCACTGTTGTCAGACTTTGGGGATTCAATGCCACTTTGTATTTGTCTCATCAGGGTTCTTTAGCCATTCTCCATCCGTCCTCTCTGTCCCCACAGTCCAAAATTCACTCTTGAATCCTTCTTAGCCCTAGCCCTATCTCTCTGTATGTAAAAACCATAGCCGGATAATCCTTGTTGCAATTCGGTACATGTTCCTTTTCCCATTTAACAATTACTGACAGCTATAATTTGACGAGTGGTTTTTTAAGAGACATGAAACTCTTTTTAGGCCATCAAAGACTCCCAACAAGCCCACCCGGGCCCATTACACCACACTGCACCACATCAGTCCATCAAATCCATTTCAAGTGTAAGCTTGTAGATTACTTTCTATTCATTGTTTTCTTCTCAATAAACCCTATTACTGTCACTCATGTCGTCAGCATGAAATCAATCTAGCGTCTTATCATTCCTCATCATTCAATTTATCCCCACCCTCCTTCAAATTCTATCCCCCCCAAATCTATTGCCAAATCTTCTCTTTTTTACTCTACCTCCTCCTTCTCCTACCTTCTCCTCTCTTCCATGCAAGCAATATATACTACAGAGTAGTACAGAGCAGTTGCACATATAATGTAATCATCTGCATCTTCAAGTAAAAGCAACTGCTGCAACTCCCAACTCAATTCCTCAAGCTTGGAGGGAAATCCATAACAGCAAGTCCTCAGCCTCCGCCTCTGAATCCACTTTAAAACAAGTAGCATCTTGTGTAACACAGGCGTAGCAGAGAAATTGATTGATAAAAGTGATTTAATTTTTCTCTCAAAATTTTCCGAATGCTTTTAACCAGATAAACATCAGCATTTATATCAGCGTCTCTCCATTCATTCTGTTTCACAATTACTTCTTTTAAAATCCCTTTTAGTATTATAGCATGTGCAAACTTTGTTTCAATTCCACCGTTTATTTTATCATCAGAGTAGCGTATTGTTTCCGCACACCTGCTCTTTCGTATACCTGTTCTAGTTTTATCCCCGTTAAGAAGCGCAGCGTATGAGCGTCTTCGTTAGCATACCGAAACCTTGCGTATTGCGGTCTCTAAAACTGGTCCAACCCCAACTTGCTCGACGTCCAAAAGCGTTATTACCAAAGACAGACGCTAGAAGAACCGAGTGCTCCAGATGCATGTATACTGTCAAAAGCAATGCAACTCAAGTCTTCTTTTCTCGCCGTCCCTATAAACAAGGATGATTAAGCGTCTAAACTCTTGTGAAAAATCTTGTGACAAGGTTGATGATGATATACGAAGAGAGAGAAAATCCACAGAGATTTTCTGTTGTCCTCAAACTCCTTTCTTGTTCTTCTCTTCAAGAAGAATAAGAAGAAGGCGCTTGGATTTCGGATCTTGAAGCCCTTGTAAATCCCGGATTCAAATACGCTCCAACGATCTACATTTTATAGTCATACATGACATGCACCAAAGACGTATGGGCGTGTAAATTATATACCATAGCTTTCTCACAGATTTTACCTACAACTCCGAGCTGGAGCTGACTGACTAGCTTCCCTTCATTTCCATATACTGTTTTAAACTCTGTTGTATGAAGCTACATTCATGAATTACATGCAGGTTGGGTAGCCCAAGAATAATATCCCTCAGTTTAATTTACGATCTTGGGGCAATCAATTTGATTAGAAGTTAATTTCGTTCCATGCGAAACCACTAGCGAGAACCCTTCGCCCCTAATCTGACTTATGACATGAGACATATCCTAAAAGCTAACTAAAGCCGAGAGGACAGACAGTTTGATAAACAGAGGTTCCTCCCCATCTCGGCCAGCCAGTTAACCCACGTCAACTCAAGAAGGGTATAACCAGAAATTATGGACACATGATCAAGCCAAGTGTAGAAGGGATTGAAGAGTAGAAAAAACTTGTCCTTCTTCGATTGGTATTTTTTTATCTTCCCACATTATGAATATGAAAGACGTACCGCTTTAATCGCATTACACATGAAGCATAACGTCACATTTAGTATTTCCATTCTAGCCCTTCTACGACTACAATAGCCTCATTTTTTGGCATCATTCTTCAAACTACACAGCAGTCTTCTTCCTCATCCTCATCCACCACCAGCTTTTGTATCATTTCCAGCAACTCCTGCCCATCCTCTTATTTTTTTCTCCCAAGATTTAAAAAACCCCATCCAGCATCACCAACCTCCAAAAACTTTCTCCAGCTTTAACTGCAATCTAACCGCAAGCTTCAAAATCTAATTCTTAAAAATATCTATAGTCATTTCCCTGCCAATTCATTTACCGTCCCGCCTTATCCCGTAATCCTTCCGTTTCCCTGAATAAAACTACCTATAATCCCAAGCGGGTAATTTAAACTTAACTGTCTCTTCTGTCACATCTTTTAAGATTTTACCTCTTTTTTAACACAAGCCCAACCCTGTCATCAGAATGCTCCTGAAATCGGGCCTATTCCAGTCTTGAAAGTATTTCATTGTCTGCCTCTACATCATCTCCATAAAATGTAGGCGGTGGTGCGGATTTATTACCCAGTAACCGAATATCCTTGATCCACTCCACTGGCTGTCGTCAACTCCGAATCGGGGGTTGAGCGACACAGGTGGAAAGGAAATTTCGGGCGTAAACAAACTTTTCTTTCTTCAGCCTTAGTAACTCGTACAAAAGTCATTTTCATTCCATTGTCCAGTTTTTGAATTATGTGAAATATATGTAGTGACTCTCACACATCGCCCTCTCTTCCGAGAGGAGCGGGAGTGAATTTAAACGAGAATGGAAAATCAGTGTAGCATTATAAGAGGACTAGAACGTCGTAGTGAAGGCAGCAGCATTTCCTAAAGAAAACACTCTTTATCCCGTTTATAAAATAAATCACAAGATTTGTTTTCCCTCATCACATATGATTCCCGGGATGGACAAATAAAATTTGGACATGAAAAAAAACTCAAATCCTCTAATCTTCTACCTCTCTTTTGTGGTTGAGATGAAAAAATTTTTACACAAGACCAAACCTTTTCTAAATTTCTACAATGTGTACTTGGCTTTTATTTTTCCAACTTTCTTTCTCCACTGCTATTCTTGTACGTACGCAGCTCAGCTTTTCTCTACTCCATACAATATCTTCTATAAGGCCAGTCCATCTCAAAGCTTCTGTGTGCATCCATGTCTTCCGAATTCCCTTGGCCTCGGGTAAGTCAAATCAGTGGACCAGAATGCGCGATAAGTAAGTTGCGCATTATTCTCTCTCCTGTGTCTGTATACAGGCTCCATCCTCCAAATCTCCTCCTCCCTCCAGTCCAGCTTCTTCACATAACAAGCATTAATTTGTCATATATTTCCTGTTCTTTGGAGCTTGATTCCCTCTTCAATGTGTGCAATGTCCAAAAGCTTTTTTCATCAACAATACACCCTGCCCTCCTTGTGCACCCACTACAATCACCACAGCTTGACCTGCTCTTCTTCCCTTTTTGCATTCCTTGGCAGACAGGCGCTCTGGAACAGGCTTCTCGGCTTTTAATCCATTCTCTAATTCCCACCCTGGATTTTAATGGTTATTGCAAAATAAGCACTTTTCTTCAAATCTCCCAACTCCCAGGCTCCTAACCAACTACATCAGGGCTTACAATATTGAAACCTATTTAGTAACTCATTGCAAAACACCTACCTAACGTGTTACAAAGATCACAAGCCTTTTGTATCTCCGGCCGTTATGTATCCGAAATCCATATTGTTTTCTGTACAGACATACAAACATTTCGGATTTTATGAAGCCCATATATTTATTTATTTACTTGCTCCGCTACAAAAGAATATTATCCAGGGGTTGACCCGTATGAATTTGTCTGGGGAGAAAGCGAAGAGTGAGTTGGGAAAGTTAGTAACGGGAGTACATTGCGGCGGGTTGATGGGTTGGTGAGCTAATTTAATATTTTCCCAGCTTGTGTTCACCCACCCAGTCCAACCATATGGTTTAGTGTAATATAGCGGGGATTTGGGGTAAACTACAATCGAAGTGACATGATTCAGGGTGTGTTTCTCCATTCGGGTATGTGGGGTGGGTGACTGCTATGGTTATGACTGAATAGCATACAAATCTGTCACCCATCACCCGCTATTTATCTAGGATTATGTCAATACGTTTTGCAAACTATCATAAATTCTGTTGAATGGGGGAGAAACTAAACCCGAATCATCAAACTGAAATCACTTACCAGCCGCTATCAACAATGACCATGTACCAGTGAGAGCAACAATGTATTTCCAGCGCGGTCCAAGCTTTCACTAAATGTTATAGATTCATTCGGAGACCAGTCAATTGAGCGTCTATAGCCCGTCCATGTAACACACCACCCTTTGAATGTAAGTCCCCACACACAAAATACTATTCATTCTTGCTCATTCTACGCACAAGGGCCGGGACTTAGCCTTCACTCATTACTTCCCTGCCTTTGCAATCCCTCAATGAGGACCCCGTCCGTCAGGGGGAGGAGTAGGAGGAGTTGAGCGTTACTAGTCTAACGTGTACGCGCTAGTTTCTTCTTCTATTCTTCCTACCGGCCGCTACTCCTCCGTTAGCTTCATCCAGTGTATATTTTCAGAGGATAAATACTAAATTTGTTCGGCCCATTCATGGATATCCATGAACGGCGTAATAATAATAGCATGTAATAATGAAAATCCCTACAATGGAAATGTATCTTTCTGGATATTCCACATTTTTTCCTCACAAGTACCCCAATAAAGGCTTCTATCCTCATGTTTACACACACAATATCCAGCTCACATAATCATCAATGAGAGAGGACAATCCCACCAAAAATAATCCATACCCCTATACATAACTTGTACTTTTATCCAGCACACACACACACACACACAACCAACCATTCATCCATTCAGCTAAATATGTTCCGGAGAATAATGCAACTAGTTACCGGTATCGAATCCATAGATTCCATTCTCGCATATCTCATTCATTCTATTCACCCCTCTGTATATTCCTCATTGGTTCCTCACAATCCTCCCTCAAGTGAGAGTCATAATTTGACTGCTACGCGTAACGCATCCGACTTTCAATAGCTTAGCTACTATTATCGCTATTCTTCCAAACTACAAAGTTTCTCCTTCAAACTCACCGAAAATTCTCATCCAAAGTGCGTAAAAAATACATTTTATCAATGAACCAAGAGAGCAAGAAGGAACAAACAGTGGGCCTGAAGGCGAAGATTCGAAAGAAACAAGTCATTTTCTTAGCTTCTGAGCCTCTGAAAGTAAACCTTGTCTTGACCTTCCGCCTCTTCCCTCCATTTACAAAGAATTTCTTTTTCAAAGATAACATTCTTGAGGATGAAACCCTTGTTGGGTAAAAGATCAAAGATGCTAATCTTCCTGACTTTCTTCCACGCTACTTGAATTTCCTCTCCCTGTTCCCTGTTATCGCGATTGTTCAATCCGTTTTTAATTTTCCGCCATTTTGTCTTATCGCCATTTTCAATCCGCCTTATCCGATTTTAATTTTATTTTAGTTTGAGTTAAAATTTTTACCAAAATCAAATCAATTTGTCCAAAAACAATATCAAACAGCCATAGGCTCCAAACTACATCAAATCCGGCACCATGTCCTCACCCACAGACACAGATACAAGCAGAGATAATAAGGGCGAGTGTGAGGAACCATTTGCGTTCGACTATGGATAATTTGTTTTTTGCTCCAGGGTCGTTTAGTATCGATGAGACTGTTAAAGAGGAAGCGTTGAACAATGGGAGCTGGATGGGTTAGTGAATGGAAGACGACACCTTGGATGATGTATTTGAGGAGGAAATGAGGCAGAATTTTTTCATCCCTCGCCCTACCCCATTTCCCTCTTTGCTCACTCAGCTCCAGCTCAGGAGGACAGTACCTATAATTCCTAGGACATGATCAGAAGCGGTATAGATTCCTCCATCCATGTGTACAAAATACCGTTTCACAACAACAACAACAACCCAACGTATTGTCATCCCGGACAGGATTATGTACGGTGAGAGGTGAGCTCCATAGAATTCTCCGAGGAGGACACAATGAAATCTGGGTAATGTGCAGTTTTAAACGGCTCTGAGCACTAACTAAAAGGATCATCCTGACCGTAGCAGAAGACCTTAAGTCCTTCCAGACCATAGCCTACGCCAGCTCCAGGTTATTCTCTCGGGGACTCGGGGAGACAGAGAGGGGACACGGGGTGAAAAGCATATAGATGCAATCCACTGGGTGTCATAAAGGTATAACTCTCCTCTTCCCGCATCCTCTCTCTCTCTCGTACTCCCGCATCTCCCGTCTCCATCAAACTTATTCAGTATTTTCTCTTCTGGAAGTAATAGCCTTAGCTTTCCTAGCTCTCTCCAAGGTAGCCCCTCTGTCTCCATGTCCCTTAATTCCATTCACCTATTTCTCTACCTTGTCCCTTACCTGGTCTCTGCTTCTCCCTCCATCCTCCAGCTTGCATTTCACTCCGTGCTCCTCAGCTCCAGGACCAAGCCTCAGACCTACCCATTAAAGCGTCTATGTCACCTTGTGTCACAGACGCGTAGATGATTCAGAACGTAGCATGTTCGTGTCATTCCATTGATTTCCGATTCATTCACGGGATGACTAATGAATCGCAAAACACTCTCAACTTTGTGTAGCATTTACACTCAAACTAAGTTGGGTCTAGGTCAGGGAAGAAGACAGAGACAGGAAGTCGCAGAGTATTCAGGTAGTTCAGTAGGAGTATTACTCCTGGAGTAATAGCAAAGACTAACGGGAAAAAAGAATTCCCGTCCCTTTTATAAATGATACTCCTCACAATCCCTTTGGTTTGTCTCTGACCTAATACAAGAGTTTTAAGAGGGATGATAATTAACGCAGATGTGAAATAATCTAAACACAATCATCCCTAAACCTAGTCTAGACACGATCATCTTGAGTTGAATAGCAACGAAATTCCAGAAGCTACATTCACGCTATTATCCCACCATGTCGAGTGTCCATTCATCATAGACAAAAGTTGAGGGTATTATTCACATTTTCAAAAACACTATCATATCACAATTTCTCTCTCTCTCTGTAATCTCCCATGACACGACCATCTTTTCTCCCCCCTTCTTTGTCATCTCCTTGGGTGTCTTCCACAAGATTCTCTAATATTCCTTCCACAAATCTCCCTGAATGTTTTCTTTTCAATATCATCCCTTATGACAACCAGCCAAAGACACTCATCATCTTCTCCGCTCTACACTTGATCACTTGACAAACAAGAATCCCTGAGCTCAAATCTTTAATCCCTCTTCCCTAGTCTTGTCCCGATCTTTAGACCTGCTTCATCCACCTAAAAATCTACGTGTTTTTTTTCAAACTCATCTTCCGCGCTGGAACTTCAAGCCACATCTCAAACTCCAAGTTTTACTGTTCCTATATTACACTATTTAAATTGTTTAAGATTCTGCGGATAATCCAGCGTATAAAATTCGCCATACTCGAACCCTGTCATGCGCCTTCCTTCAAGGGCTTTTATTTCAATCTACCTCCGCTCAACCTGAATTCTCACCTTGAGTTGTTTTAGAGTATCCAGGAAGGAGCGTTCCAGTGGGCCGTAGGATACTTAAGGACCAAAAGCGAGTCCCCGTGTATAATAATATTCGTTCTAACCCGAAGAAGAGAGGAGAGAATAGGGCAAGAAGAGGCCGAGCTCAAAAAATGGCTAAATCCCCTCTTTTAGTCGGACCGCATCCCAGAGTATGCCGTCCTTGAACAATGGTTGTGAATGAATGAGAGCTGAAAAAAATTATAATAAAGCAAAACGCTTATAGAATTTCCACAAAAGAATCTCAATAAGTCCATGTACACAGGTATGACACCTTTTGGGTTTCTAGAATAGAGCATTCAGCACCGCATTTACCTCTCACCCTAACATATCCACACACACACACACGGCACTTGCATTAACTCGATTCATCTCTGGAACCAGGACACGTATTCCAGCATATACTCTGTCCAAGAGTTTCTCCAGCATATTCGTCTCAATTCACATACAGAGACACCGCATCCCATATCACATGCTGCTCCACCGTCAATGAGCATTCCTCCCGGTAATTCCATATCCCTCCTCAAGTATTCCAGTGTTTGCTTAAACTAAAGCAACTGTCGGACTCAATAGAAAGTCCTTTGATGAGCACAAAGCGGACAGCACATGAGGTGAAAAGGCCCCTTTGTGTCAGGTCATAATATCCTCCCAATAGTCCTCCTCTGTCGACTCCATATTAAGCCTTTGTGTTGTATTCCATCTTTTCTAGGACCAAAGGTAAAAGTGTTCACCTTAACTACCTCCCCCCCACCCAAGCTTCTTCTTCTTCCTCCTTCTCCAAATTCCCAAATACTAGACTGGACATCGTCTTCAAGACGTAGCAACATCTTAAAGCCCCTCCTCAAACCCCCATCATCTTCTTCCCCCCAAAACATAGTTTCTTCCTTTCATTCACAAAATCCGACGGACATCTCTTTCTTCAACATCCACTCCATCCTGTCAAAAAGCTAGCAAGGATCATCTCCTGGAGAACAACAAGCTTAAGCTTGGACATGGACTTGAGACGGGATAATATACTACATTTCCCCTCCCCTCCTTGAAAAATATTTCAAAATCTCTTCTGACCGTCCCCGCCCTCACCTCTTACCTTCAACTTCATTCACATTATTTCAAACAACTTCCTGGACATTTCAACTTTCCTTTAATACTTTTCAAAGACTTTTCAAGAAACCGCCATCATATCAATCACCGACAGACAACACGGCTCTAGGCTATCTATACATTGCTGCAGCTAGTATCTCTAATCCAATGTCAAGCCTGCTATTTCTGGAATCTAGAATTATCATCACTAGAACCGCTATTTGTGATAGACTTTACAAGGCTAGAAATATCAAATTCTCAATTAAAAACAAATCTTAATTTTGTTTACTTACCTTTCCAAACGCTGCAGGCTGCAGCGTCTCATCATCTTTTTGGATCGTACCCACAGAACTTTGAACTTTGCCCCGTCTCATTAGAACGAATCATGTGGAAACGCGGTGTAAGTTTGAGTGCAAGAAATCACACCCGCTTCCTCTTAGTTTATATTTAATTTATTTATTCAATTTTCCGAAAAGGGTACAACTATTAGTATTAAATGGGGAGCGAGGGCAAGAGGTATAGAATTTATCCCTATGGGTTTAAACACAATTACATTCTCCCGGAAACACCTTCTAGAGATTAGCCTTCCGTTTCCATATTTTCCCCTCATTCAGCCATTCAGTTCTTCTCCGTCTTAGCAAACACCGGGCACCTTCCTCATGAGCAGGAAGGATTGTATAATATGTAAACACGTTAAGCCGTTTTTTCAAGTATTTGTAAAGATCTTTTTCTCTCACACTGCCTCATTATGATTAGCATGATAATAGCTCCATAGCGTCGCTTCTCATACAAGAATCATCTTTCCATTTTTTGTTCCAGCCCCGCCCGGGTCAGTTCCAGTTTTTCTGGAAGGGGGACCATCAGTCAGCCCACCAGCCACCACCAGCAATACTAGATCCGGCTAAACGTTAATATTAATAAATGAAACCAGGAGTCTACGCCGCGTTCTCCAAGCCCGGGGATTGAGTTTGACACACAAGCTAAAGCTAACGCAGCGCATCCCCCTTTGACTCAAGAGGACGGAATGTAAATGTGTGCAGAAGCGATTATATTCCCCCTCTTTAAAATTTATTAATGTCATTTTAAATTTTTTCCCTCTTTTTATTATTGTCACCTCTAAAATCCCTCTTTTATATTAATGACGCTACACAATCCGAACAAAGAGCTGAATTTGATCACAAACTCATGTTCGATATTATCCCGGAACAAGAGAGGACTCATCTCGACAATCTTGTACATTCCAGAGGAACAAGCCCCAGCTTCCAAATTTTTCCCCGAATTATTACAGCATCCTTTTCCTTTTATTATATTTTCACCCATATCCTCCCGTTCTTCTCGCCCCTCCCTCCAAGGCCTGCACCCTTTTTAGACTTGGTTGAAGCCATAACCATAGCTACACAGTGAGCTAAAGCTACTTACACGGATTTTCTATCCTCTGTGCGTCTGCTAATAATCTCCATTTCTCATGAGAAGCCTTGTGCATCTTTACAAATTTAAATAGCCTCAACAAAACTCCCGGCAAACGACTCACAAGAGCAAACAGTCCTTCATTCTCATCTCACATCTCTACAGAAGCGTATAATAAACTACATTTGTATTCCGAGTAGGAAAGAGTTGGTAATTGGCATAAAAAACAATTTAATCCTACTTCTTTCTCCATGTCCATCCTCATTTTCCCATTTCCCCATTTTTCTCCTCCTCTCTTAATCTTCTCCCCTAAACGGTAATTACTACGCACCTAAGGGTTGCAAGGGTTACCTTGATGTAGTCATATTCTTCCATTCTTTCCAACTTCATCATATTTCATTTTTCCAATTCCCAACAGATCTTTCTACACATTTTACATATTTTCTGTATTGCCTGTAAGTGGAGGAAACAGCGTGCAAATTCGCGAATTATTGTCCAATATATATAATATATATTCGCCGACTCCTTCTCATCCCCCTATTAATTCTCAGCATCTTAAAACTCGTAAACCTTATCATCTGCTTCATTCCCCATTCCGTAATGAGATACTACCACCACGAGAGATTTGTTGTCCGAACTCTATAAAATATAACATACTATAACACTTTGCCATTTCTTCCCAATCTAGGACCATCCAAAGTCTTTGGAATTGCAAAAAACACATCAGATTGAGTAAAGGCACAAAAATCTTGTGCAAAAATTACATTTCTTCCTCATCCTTTCCTTTACTATTCTTCAATATTTTTTCTAATTTCATTTACATTCTTCTGCAACAATGCCACAAACTCTTCCCTCCTTCTACATTACTGTTCACTCTTCATTCCTATCCTTGTTTAGGAAATGATTCATTTAGTGGTCATTGAAGTTTTCACTACAGTCCGTAACCATCAATTATTCTCATATTGTGTGACTCCTCTTGAAAATGGCTACAGCAGCTCGTATAATAATTCTTGTCATATTCTCTCTATCCCTGCCCTTTGCAACTTTTTTCCCACACCTCACGGATACTTATACCCTGTATAAAACTTGGTGCAAAACAGGACATTCGTATGCAAATCTTTCCCACTTGCATCTCCAGTCTTGCGAACAAAAGCTTCCACAAACTAATAATCTATCCTCTTCTCAACTCTTCGTACTCCTTGTCTACTATCCTGTCCCTTCTCTTCCTCTACAATATGAATAATGTTCATCCAGGATTGCTGCACTTGAAGTAATTATATTAGTACTGTACGCATTAAATCATCCAAGCATGGCCTTGGGCCTCTCCAAATTTCTCCACAGATATCATCACGTATAAAGAGAATGTGCAAAGATTCACACCTGATTTCTGATTCAACTCACAACACAGATTCCGCTCCTATACTACTGCCCTCTTATAAATCCGCGTCCTTCTACTCTCAAACCCTATTCCTCACGCATCATCAAATCTTCCCTCCATCCTTCACCCGCCCGCCCTTCAAGAAGCAAGGAATACGATTTTCATTTCTAGCCCAACTGTAAAATTGTGGGAAATGACTGGTCAGCAGCGTGAGAAGAAACAAGGGATTCTCTATTAAATTAAATTCATGAGGAATGTGTGAACCTCTTGTGATAGAGTGGAGTAGGTTGAAAAAACCCAGACTTCATCTTCACACACAAACACACACCTTTCCCAGTCTCTCACTGCTAAATCATGTAAGCCAAAAAACTGCCACCTTTCCCAACCTTCAAAGGCCGTACTACGTCCGTGTCTCATTGTATAGCAACATAACCATCTCCCTTTTCCTTCCCACCAACAGCATCCTCTTATACTAACATTGCCATGTCAAACTCCTTTCCAGTCATCCAGCTTTTTACAAGCTAGTTGTCGCGGAAGAATCCATCTTGTTCTTCTTCTGCATCATCTCCAGGCTCATCTCCTGGCTAATTGCCGACCAGAACCATGGCAAGACCAACTCAGGTAGACACCGGGTTTCCTGGACCAGCCACTAGCCACAGCAAAGTCAGCCAACCAAGGAATTCTGTCTCTCCTTCCTTGAATCCCTGTAGACCTTGCATAATTTTCACCTTGTATTCCAGTTTGTGTCTGATTTAAAGGAAGCAGCGTGAGATCTGTATTGTCACATTGTGATTTGCAATTAATCCTCCGTTCCACCATTTCACAGAGAACACTGTACACCTGCTCCCTCTTCACCTTAATTTAAATGCACAAAAAAATACGCGATACTTCCACTACAAAGCAACCCTTTTCTTCCTTCTTTTCTTTATCCTTTCTCCTATACACGGATTCCAACTGCTTTTGCAACAATAAAATCAAGGCCTGTGATGATACTCTACAAAATTCCCTTAAAGTCACATCTATTCATCTTTTAGTCTTCTCATCTCCATGCTTGAACAACTGTCGTCCAAGTCTCTTTCGTCCCTTAAGCCTAGCTCGGTCTTCCCTCTGCCCTATTCGTCATTTAGTATCTCCTATAGTCTTACGTCCTCCCTCTCCTCCGTCTATTGTTTTCCCACAACATCTTGATTGTATTTTTCTCTTCCCTTCTTCTCCTTCTTCTTCTCGATCCTCTTTCTTTCTCCCATTTCCCCAGCCAGTCTTCCATTGGTCCCACTCTGCCTCTGCGCCACGGCATCCTTCCAACAACCCTTATGTTTCTCTCCCTCCTTCCACTCACTCCTGCCTCTGTCTTGCTTGAGCAGTCTTTAAAGTTGGTCCAAATA
Source organism: Sminthurides aquaticus (assembly GCA_906901655.1). Lineage (NCBI taxonomy): Eukaryota > Metazoa > Arthropoda > Collembola > Symphypleona > Sminthurididae > Sminthurides > Sminthurides aquaticus. Next base: position 4,743,141 of record CAJQTT010000002.1, on the reverse strand, counting down.
AAGTCATCTCCTTCTCTAGCATCTTTTTCATCTTCCATTCCCCCCTCTCCCCGATTGTATTTGTTTAATCCCTGTTTCCTCCACGCTGGTTTTGCTGGACGGGCGAGTCTGACTGACTCAAGCCTAGTCCCAGTCCCATATCCTCCGCACCGTATCCAATCCACTAAAGAATTACGGAGGAGCAAGGAATAAGAGAGCGGGCATTGTATCAAATCAACCCATGGCGACATATATAAACTTTTGGCCAACAACTAGGAGATGAGAGGAAACTCCAGTTTTTGTTTACAAGGGTGCACAATGGAAGGGAGGAAGAACAAGAGGAACAAGAGGGGAAGTATATATTATAAACACACGCATCTCAGCACAAATCAAGCCTAGTAGTCAAACCATCTTAATTCACTTTCCACACACATTCTAGCGGAATCAAGTAAAAACAATGCACACTACCGAATAGTCCATTATAGTCTTCATTCTCTCCTCCATACCATAGTCCGTCTCAGCCAACAGTATAGTCCTTCAACATCCTTTAAGAACCAGAGCTCCAATTCTTGAGAAGGACACTGGATTACAGGGACATTGTAGCGTATAGCCAGAAGAAGAGAGCAACAAAATCCATTGTTTCCCGCTTCCTCACCATATCACACACCTTACTCGCCTTCTCATCCCAAACCATATCCTGTCTCCCTCCCCGCACCAAGTCTCCATATTCAACATGACTAAAAGTGTAGCAATTGTAATCAAGACTTGAGCACAATCTTCTTCTTCTTCCTGCTTATATATCCTACCGAATTCAATCTTAATCTCCTCCAAACTTACATCATGTACAACAGCATTTGCTCCCGGACCTGCCTTGCCACGGCTCCTTCTCATTTAGCCAGTCTCCTCCTATAGATGTTCAACCCCTTCTGCTCCTTCTTCTAAAAGCTCTTTCCCCTAATATATATTCACATTTGAAAGTCTGTTCTGTATATACAACAACCCTAGTCCTCCGCCACGTTCAGTAAATCACTTTAGTTTTGTAATACTATTCACGAGGCATTTGTTTTAAGATTACAAAGCAAATTAAAAAATCACTCTTAAATCCTTACAATCCTTCTATTATTCTCTCTCCTTCATCATTCTCATCCCAGGGATTTCCCTCCCTCTACAATTCCCTCACACATTATTCACTCCCCGCGCTTTCCTTACCATTCTTCCCAAACACAAATCATTTTATTTTAGAGCGCTCTCCTTCTTAATCTCCCGCTTTTCTACGCCAGCTCCTCTCCTTTATCTTTTTACCACCACTCTCTGTCCTCAACTAGCTTTCATTCCGTCTCCCAAACCCGATCCTTCCTCTAACTTTCCATCTCTCTCCCTGGTTACCAGGGCCTGGTAACGGTGGTGAGGAGAAGCACAATATTTATTAAAAAAACTGCAAGTCCGCTCATACATACATCTGTAGCACTTCTTCTCCACATCCTTCTCTTTTGTCTTCGCTTTTTTCCAGTACAGTTTCATAGGGGCATGTCATTTCTTCGCCGACTATCAAGACGTATCAAAGTGTATTCTGGCAAATCCCTCTATAGGTTCCTAGCACCCCGCCACCACCACCTGTATTCTTCACTTGTTCTCCTTTCCATGCATACTTTGAATGATTATGCCATAATAATTCCCTCCTCACTATAATAAACTCTCTAATCATTCTGTTTTCCCTTTGAGGAAAAAAACAATTCATGTCTTTAGGATTATGGGTGAGTGTTGAAGAGATTGTTTCTTTTTTCTTCATCATCCCTCCTTGTCAAAGTCAGGAGGAACGAGCGTTTTTATTTCACGCTCATTCAACGACTCAGTCAATTGTCTTTGAATCCTATATCGCTTTTTTGCTTTTCCCAACAATTTAAATCTCGAATCAACCCCTTGAGGATTTATCTCAAAAACTCCCGCAAAACCATATAGTTCGCGCAATCTCATCCTTTGAACTTGGATGCATTCAAGTTTCCCTCATTCTCTCTTCTTGGTTTCTATTTAACATTTTCTTGGCTCCTACCTCTCCGACAAGGATTCAGGATTGGCAGGCAGGGAACCTTGGGATGGAATTGGAGCTAACACACGCAACATTATTCCTATCAATGTAAGTCAAACAAAGGGACATCAAAGTGTTAATTTCATTCAGCATTCATGAACAAAAAGACAAGGGAGGGATACACTACCGTTCTCTCTCACAAGATTCTTCATTCTTCGTCTATATACGCCATTATACTCGGGCTGACTGACTGAGCATAGAAATAATCTACAACAAAAAATCCGCTCAAACCCTTTTACAGATTACCATGGCAAATGAACAATTCAATTTGGTATAAAACACAAAGTCTACTCAAAACTAGTTGGCCACTACACAGAAATTCTCCTTTTCTCCACGCTTTTGTAGATACAACGTCATCTGATGCAAAGTCATCAACAATTAATTCCAAACCCAACAATTTCAAACAATCCACATCAAATCATCCTTAAGCATATCTTTCTTCCACTCCGCATTGTCTTTACTTTACTTCTACTCAGGGATTTATTTCTAAAAGATTCCAGGAAATCTGAGCTCCGGTTCGTCTTAGCCGGGTATGTTAGCTATTTTTCTCTCTCGCTCTTTACTTTATATTCTCTAATGAAACAATCCCTTAAATCACAGCACAAACAATGCATAAACGTCAATCCATCTCTTAATTTGCCTTTTAGTCTCTCCATCCTCTTCTTCTATGAGAATCACGCGTGTACCAAGAAATCCTATTTTTCCACAAAGTTTAAAATCACCTTACATTTTCTTTATTCCAACCAAATCCATACCTTTTGCAAAACAAAATCCTTAACATCATAGGATTGTTATCTGTCCACAGGGTGTATAGAGTTAATTTCGCCATAGACTATCAGTACAGCCCACCACTTAGATGTATTGTTTCTAAAAAGCTACTGTGTTTTCTGATATCTGACAATCTGACCCCGCTCTCATAATGCCCTTCATCCTGAAAAAATCCTGTATGTTTTACAATACCGTGAAAGATATAACCACAATCATAGCAGTAATTATCTTCATATTATTGCCCCATCCAAATAATTACTACAATATGTTGCGTAACGATCCTAATGCCGAATTTACAGTCCAACATTTGTGTTAAACTTGTGTAAAACTTTCAGGAAATATGTGAAGTTACCATAGTAAGGCCGTTTACACTCCAACACTTTCAATCTAAAAGTTTCACAAAAATGTGCTCCATTTGATTAACATTGAATATTTGCTTTTTTTGAAGCGCAAATATGAATATGAAAGTTTTACACAAGTTTTACACAAATGTTGGACTATAAATCCGGCATAACACTTTTTAATCAAGAAATAATCACCAATCAAGCGATGAAGCATTAAATACTATATAACATATACTCCATAACTGCAGGAGCAGCATTTTTTAGCTCAAATCAATAAACGTTAACTACACACACTCCGGTTTCCTCATTACTACGTTTCCTCTCTAAACAGAATATTCCACGGTTATTCCACTATTACAGAATCGCGATGATTAGTCTCGTCTCATCATTAATGGGATTCCCATATTCTTTTGAATTCAGACACTAAAAATCTACATCTTCTCACTCAACATTGTTGCTCCGGACATAAAAAAAATAATGCAAACAGAGAGAAAACACAACTGTCTCTCATCTAAAATCTGTCTTCATTGTATGTAGGACAAGAAGAACAAGGAGGAGGAAAAGCAGAGGGAGAAGAGAAAAGTGCTCTGTAAAAGATAAAAACGCTACGGTAAAAGGACTTGACATAAAAGTGTGAACTTGAGGAACAAGTACAGCATCTTTACACATCACTAATTAAATGATGAGCCTTCTATGATGATATTCACACAGTTCATTAGACGACCCATTATGTTATTTGACATTGTCTTCATAATTCTCTCAGCTTTTTTATCTAGTTTTTATTACCTTCTATGTCTCTCCCAGCGCCTTCGCCTCAAAGATTTCCCCGTCTATCCAACAAACTCGAAACACATTTTCATGCATCTATGTATTCATGCGTTTATGTTTTTTATGCATCTTTTACGCTTTTATCATATATTTCCACCATTCGCTCCCAACCCAACCTCTCTACTATTTGGAGCGGGTTTGCAAACAGCCTTATAGCATTTATCCCTAGGAGCTTTTAGCTTTCTAGGATCATGAGAATAATTATCACAGTTCATTTCTTCCCACTCTTCGTTTTCGACACCCTTTAAAAACACAAGCGCCTAACGCTCACATGTTAATAATCACAAGAGTCGTTATGAAAACTATCGCAATAAGGATTCTTAACAGCCTCTGCCTGTTAGCACATATGTAAACGCTATTGCTGCCCCTGGATCCACCGCTACGTAGCTACAAACCCTTCTGCCGAGTCCACAACCATGTGAACATTCATCGGTACATGTAAAAACTCTCCTCAGATTCTCAATTCCGTCTTCCTTTAAAGTTAACTCAGCTAACTTAGCTCAGCTCAATTTTTCCTCATTTAGTGCCTTGCCTAGTTTTGACTTGCTCTTTTGCTTGGAATTTGATTATTTTGAAAGTGTGCTTCCACCACAATGGATCAGATAATAAAGTGCCTGTAACGGTGCTATAGATCATGATTGCAATAATACCATTCATGTGGTGTGGATTAATGCTTCGTCATTTTTAAATTTTGCATACAATCCTCACAAGAGACATTCAAGAATCATTAGAAATCCTATTCTCCCATTCTTTTCTAGATCTAATTACAAGCCTTAATTACAACCTATTCTTGCATTCATATTCACAATCTCCCTCAATCTAACCAATGCCTTGTCCATTTCAATTACTTCACACAGGGACAACACAAGCCTCTTCTACGAAACCCCGTCCATGTCCACCTCAAATCGATAGCCACCTCTTTTATTTGTCAATTTCCTTTCAGTTTTGCAACCCTCATGCGAGCGTGAGGAAGCTCTCTGTTTTCTTCTCCTTTTTCTTCCCCCCTCTCCGCATCCCGCAAAAATCTTCCCGGGGCAAGCGGAACCACATTTACTCAATGAATCTGGGTTAGTTAAACATTAAACATATGACGTACATGTCTGCCCTTTCTTACTTCCTCCCACACGTTATCCCGCATCTTGTTCTTGAGGATCGTTAAAACGTTTCACTCATTGCTCCAGGTTAAGCCTAATCCTCAGCCCGACATTTGATCCTTTCATGTGTAAGAATTGCATGAGCTCGTTAAGAGCAAGATACATAGGTTGGATTTGCAAAATGAGATTTCGTATAAGGGTACATTGAAGCCAGACAAAGAAGCGGCGATGTCAGAAGATGTGCTAATATTTACGGCAAATATATGTTGATGGATTGTCCATCCAGATCCTGCGAATTTGGATGCAAAACATTGTAACCGTGGAGATCAACAACATCCAGTTTCGCATCTAAAGTATTCTTCAACTGAGTCAGTGCAAGGGAGGATTAGGCAGGGAGAGAACAAGTTTAATTTGATTGAGTACATTGAGCTGAAACTTGGGGTTGCGAGTGAAGGAGATTAGCACATACGCGGGTAGGAGGGTATCTGGTTGCCATTTTGAGGACAATCAGAGAATGAGAGGAAGACGGTGGTGGATTGAAGCAAGGGTTCTGAAGCCTAAACGTTAACAATGAGCGAGGAGAGAATGATGTGTCTTGTGTGTAAAATTTCACCAGAAGGCTTTTCTATAATTGACAAAGCAAGAATGAATCAAGTTTCTATTCCATCCTCCTCACGGCTCATTGGGGACGGACACCTAATCACCCCTAATGTTGGTATTTGAATAAAATCTCCCCAGTTGTACAATAGCTTTCCTCCTCAATCCCAATTATAAGACGAGGAGGGATGATTCCCATATAAATTTACTTCTTTCCACTCCATGTAAATAATCAATCTATTTCACCAGCACCCACACCCTTTTTTACCATCTCCTTCCTGCTTTCTTTTACTTCAAACGGAGCAAAATTACGTACAATCTGCATTAAAAGATCCCGTTAAAATTAAGCAACGTGAATCCGCATCAAGCTACGCTACACCCCCTTATCACCACTACTCAATACCCGTATGTTTGGTGGAGGGCAGACTGGATTTGCAGATTGTGTTCCAGTGTTTATAGATTGTACAAGAGAGTGGTCTATTCTATGGTGCTGAAAAGTGGGGGTGGTGACAGGAAGAGGAAGGCGTGAGCCATAATGGGTGTAGTAGGGGTTGAAAGATATCCCTTGAGATCCGCCTTTCCAAGGTATATACTCAGAAATTTGGGCTGCATTTCTCGATAGAATTGTAAAGACTGTAAAAGATTTCAATTCAATTCTCTCTCTCTCAGACTAAACAAATACACTGGAGATGATGAATGCTTCCGATGAATAGATTTTCTGAGTGAAATCGAAAAATCTTCTCTGTCCTTGGGAATTGGATCCGGGGATGAGGAGAAGCGGGTAAGAAGAAGAGGGCAAGGAGAGATTATGCGGATCCTTGTAGGCAAGAGCCCACTTCCCCATCCAATTCCCCCGTCTCTAGCTAGTCTATCACAGTCACTCAGCCAACTTTCACCGTCAGCCAGCGCTCCCTCCCCTGTACTCTCCAGCACTGTACGCTTTCTTTCATCCCGCTCTTACGCTATCACCAACCAGTAAATTCCTAATACCAGCTTCATGTAAATCTGTCAAAAAGTGGTGAAAACGAATTAAAACAGCTCTTCAGCTCCCTGTTTGTCCCACTCCCTGAGTAAACTTAATCCCCCGCGACTCACTCCATACAATCCATACAACATCCCGCCGTTACCAAGTACTCTCAATTTCCATCTCTGCCAGCTTTCTCCAGTTTCCAAAAATCATTTCTTTCTCTCCCTCACTCTTGAATAACAAAACTGTAACTTTCACCAAACACAGTTAGTTTTTTCAAATAAGATTTTCCTTGCATTTCATCAATTGCCTGTTATTCTACAGGCTTGAATGTAAATTTAGCCAGTATTAATTTGCCAAAATCCTTCTTTTCTCACACACCCACCACCTTCCATCACTCTTCCTTCTTCCTCTAGCTTACACCCCACATACGTCTACTACAAATATACTCCCATCCCCGATGAAGCTCTTAGCTCCAAAGAGGACTTATAGAAGCGGATTCGCAGATTCAGATCCTAGGCTCCGTAACCGATCCATCAACCGGCACTTCCTCGCTGTTTGTTTGTTCATCTTCTGGAGCAACACTTTGAAATAAGGATAGATTCTTCCTGGCGGAGGGGACATGTATAGCCTCCAAAAGTGACTGAAAGCATCCAACATCCGATCTCGGATGGATGGAGAGATGGTGGAATTTTTTCTCAAGAAAATGGAAGAATATCAGATATCTGTTTTCAATAGAAAACCAATCATAGGAGCATAATGACTTTTTCCCTTGCAAAAATAGATTTATCCAAAAAGAAGAAAGACGTATAGTATGTATGGCTCCAGATTCTTTTTCCCCTCCCTCTTATTCCTTTTCTACTCCTTGTCAGTCTCCTATCGCCTTTAGCTCACTTTCATCCACGGAAATGCAATCCAAGTGTCTTGGCTCCCTGTCTTTTCCCGGTTTTTTTTCCCTTGCTCCACAAAGCAAGCTTTACCATCACATTTTTTCCGCATCCTTTTCTCATTTTCATCCCTTATATTACTCCTTACTCCTAACTTTTCATTCTTCTATATTCTCCCTACACTCTCTGCTTCTTCTCTTTCTTCCTTTCTTTCCTCCATCACTCTGGGTTTCTCTTCTCATCATCTCATCTTTTCTTTCTCATGCAAAGGGATTTCATACTTTCTCCAGCTTCTCCATAATTTATCCTCATATGTTTAGTGTCAAAGCCCTATTTGGCAGGTCATGGGTTAAATTGAAACTGGATTTGTGGTTCAAAATTGACCAAGGTCCAAAATGGACAGCCAATCATGTGCCTGGGGGATAGGGTTAAGTGCGGAGCAGAAAAAAACTCGTCTTTTACGCACTCCAAACGGCTTTATATTCTAGAAGAAGTGAGATGGAAAGCACTAACTGTTCTCAACCCTGTTCTCCTGTAGCTTCAAGTTAGTGTTTCCCAACTTTTTCAGCTTTTAATTTAAATAATATTATTTTATTCAACAACAGAATATTCTTTCGAAACCTATCCAAATTGAATGGACCGCGGATTGGATCCAATCCCTATCCACTTTCACCATGTATATTTTAACCTCCACCTCGTATTCTGTTTGAGGATGCAAATAGTAATATAATCTTCTTCTGCATGCTTTAATCAAAATATCATTGCTTTCTCCTTCATGCTTTCACTAAGGAATATCCAGTATCTCCACCGCAGCGGTTCATCCTGCCCTGCGTAGCTGTTTCCCAATTCACCAACTCTAATGTATCGTCAATTCCTTTTTCGCCTTCAAGGATTTAGTTTCTACGTGTCGTTTTTCTAAAAATATTTTACTCTTGCAGTTGTCTTCTTTCCCAGTCGATATTTTTCCAGTTACTCTATCCATGTTTCATACGGTTTTCCTCATCCTACAAGCAATCCCCCCCACTCCACCCTGTGGCATAGTTGTTGATTGGCCTTGGCTACACTTGGCTACCCTTTTTTACTAATCCGATTATAAGGGATCAATTTTCGGTAGCCCGGCTACTCGGCTACTATTTTTGGCCGGGCTACGTGGGCTACTTGAACAGTTGACTTTTCTTGATACTGTAGACACTATAGGTTTGTTGGAACTGCTGTGATAACGTCTCGAACATTAATTTATTATAATGCATCCAGTAGTTAGTGTTTTGCAATGTTCGAGTAAGAGATTTGGTGGCAGGTCTGTGAATCCACATGCAGATCTTATGCCCCATGCATTGCCCTTCAGTCTTCATGAAGCTTGTTTTAATATATAGAAACGTATAACTGTCTCAAATTGTTGGAGTCATTGCTGTACATAATTTCTGTACTATACGCAACACAATGATTACACGCTACACAATGGGACTTTCTTGTTCCTATATTGTTCCAGTTTAGAAAACTGCTACACTTAACTTATTCTAGTCTGAAATCGTCCACTGGGCCTATTTCTTGTATGTTCCACTCAGTAATATATGCATTAAGTCACATGACTTTCACACGCTGGATCTTTGACTATCAAGCCATCCTAAAGCGAGGGCCCTGTGGTGGAGTGGTTACAGTTCCGGACTCAGTCGTAACTGGGTTCGAAGCCTAGACCCTCACCGGGAAGCCATGCTAATCCTACTCTTCTATCTACTCGGCTCAGTGAAGCCTCCAGGCTCTGGGAAAGGAGGCGGTACGGGGTAGATATAGGGAGCGGGTGCTTCGTCCACCACTGTCCCGTTGTGACAGGCTGGTTGAAGTCCTCTGGGTTGAGTCACTCCCCGGAGAAGATCTACTGGTGATTAGAATTGGAAGCCAATAGTAGATAGAGCCTCGCGATGGACAAAGGGACTTGGTGCAAACCAGCCGCGATGGGCCGAAATAATGTGCCTAGTCGGCGCTGTCTAATAAACAGCATCCCGAAATACATTTACACACACATTTACATTTACATCAAGCCATCCTGAATGTGGTATACGGTGTATTGCGTATGCTACAACACTTTTTCACAATAATGCAGGATAGTTAACAGTTGCTTGAACTAGTATCTGTGGTAACCATGGTTTCTTAGAAATTCATTTGTTCAATACTCGAGTTTTGTATGTCAATGTATGTAAATATACATAACTATACACTTATCAGATCTACTGGAACAAAGTGTAAATCATTCAGTGTTTATACTAAACTTGAATACCTCTCGCTCATTCACACATCTAAATTCGCCCACCCATAACATAGTCATCACAGACCATTGCGTATGCTCATATGGTAAGAATTAAAGTCTGTAATGGGGTTGTCAAACCCAGGGCGACTCATCAATGGAAACAGTCTTCACTGAGTTAGTTTTAATACAAATTAGAGAAATAAAAGAGGATAATCGGAATTCGGGACTTTTTTAAATCACGTTATTATTTAGTCTGATTTTCTCTGATCTGTGTTGCGAATGCAACTTGAATAGATTTAATACTAATTGCTAGGCAACATGTTCGCCATACTTTTCTTAAGTTACTTCCGCTGAACAGTATGTTGATTTGTGGTACACAATGTAATGTATGTCTTTCTAATTGTTTAATATTGTAGAATCAAACACATTGAGTGAGTATAACGTAACAAAGAGGATTACAGCAACTGTGATGGCTACCTTAAGTGATTGAGACATTAAGTTTCTAAGTGAAAGCCTGAAGTAAACAAACATGACCAACGTTGCAATATTAAATGCACAATTGCGAGGACTGAGTTGTTTCCGTTTTATGCTCTTGATGAAAAAACTTACTGATCTGATTTTTGATTCGTTCCAACGGAAAAACAACAATTGTTACCTGAAATTGTAAACACATTACTACCATGTTCATAACTGTTATAGTTTTCTATGAGTATTCCAAGGAGTGTTGCTGTTACAAGGTTATAAAGCAGGATAGTTGTAAGGCAATACTTTTTATACACAAAAAACATTCGACAATTACCATCTGGGCAATTGTGTGTAACGAAGATACAAAATTCTTCGCATTCGAATGCTTTATCTCGCTACGCTTGCACTGTACACTTGATACCAACAAAACAATACATAAATACTTTGTGGTTGTGTAGACCATTGTGTTTGCATCAGCTCTAATTTTTAGTACGGATTTCAGTCTAAAGTTGCGTTGACTTTTCCAGTGTGCCTCATTTACAATGCGATTAAAATTTGTAATATTTAAAATATGCATTATTGTAAAGGAGGTGCCCGTTGGTTGACAACAGGCGCCGACGTAGCCACATAAAAAAAAATATGCATTATGTCACATGACTTTTGTCACACACTGGATCTATGACTATTCAGCCACCCTGAATGTGGTAAACTGTGAATGGTTTATGCTACAAAACTTTTTTAAAATAATGCAAGGATGCAGATTATGCTGGTTTAGTAAACAGTTGCTCGTCCCGACGTCTGTGGTTACCATGGTTTCTTCGAAACCTATTTGTTACACACTCGAGTTTAGTACGTTATGCCCTGTCTATACTTACTTTCATAGTACAAGCTTGTCAAAGGTTTTCCAAAGTAACTTGTTTATTTAACATTAGCAATGGAACAAGAAAGGCATTGTTGCACGCCATCTTAAAAGATAGAATTGCTATGACAAACTTGTGCTATGAAAATAAGTATAGATATGGCTTTAATATACATGACTATTCACTCAGATCAGATCTACTGGAACAAAATGTAAACAATGCAGTTTATTCTTACCTTGAATACCTCTCGCTTGGCTCATGCATGACATAATCATCATAGCTCATCGGGTATTCTCAAATAGTGTGAATTTACGTCTTTAATGTGATTGTCAGACCTAGAGCTATTCAACTATTAATACTATAGCAAAGCACTCATCCAGGTAAACTACATCCAAAGAAGGTTAGAGAAACAAAAGCAATAATTAGCATTGGGGACTTTTTTAATCAAATTCTTGTTTACTCGGATTTTTATATCTGTCACCAATGCAACTTGAAAAGACTTTCACCATTAAGAAACATCGTGCACAGAAGCCTTCTATTTCTTGCTTCGCTTGCACTGCATACTTAATTAAAATTGGTACCTACGTAATTAAATATTGCTGGGCGCTTGTGTAGGCCATTGTGTTTACATCAGCTCTTATTTTCAGTGCAGATTTCAGTGTAAACTTGAGTTGGCTTTTCCATAATGCCTCAATTACAACTATTAAAATTGGAAAGAATTTGCAATATACCACACCCTGCAACGTGTTTCCAGCGAAACTGTAGCCCATCTGATTGGTGAACACTGAGTTATACGAAAGCTCGGAAACTGAGAATATCTCTATTAAATAATATTTCCATTAAAGTATTTTCGCCCTTATAATAACTAACTGTTCAGTACAACCTGGCTTCCATTACATTTACATCTTATTAATAACTACTCAATCATATTGCATTTAATTAAAGCTATAGAAAATACACAATGGTCTATGAAAACAATTTAGACCACATACAGGTTCATCATCCATTCATTATTTTTGGATAAAAAATTAAAATGCACTGGTCTGAGTTCCTTTCCTTTGGAATTTTTCACAAATAATCATTGCAAGGATAGTCAAGAATTCATATTTTACGGGTTTTATAATTTTCATAGATTTTCCTTTGGATAGAAATTTGCATATCTTAGGTTTACATCGTATCCCACGTGTAAGACATATTTGTGTAGGCACATTAAGAATTGTGTAGGCATCGTGTGTAGGAGCAGACGAGAGGCGGGAAGAGAGTGAGCTTGTTTGAGTGTAGCTTCTTGTCCAGAATAGACCATATCATAATTCACTGGAGAAGTCAGAGCTATATGACATTGTGGCGTAGTTAAACTTTGATTTAGAACTTTCTTTTGGCCAAGACGGGTTCTTAGATGCTAATGTAGATCATGACGTAGAGAAACTCGTATGCAGTAGTTTCGTAACATTTTTAGCTTTCACGACCCTTGGATAGTATTCCTGAAGATATCCGCTCAGCTTGGCTTGCCGAGTGGAAGTTTCCAACAGAGCACATACCTGTAGACGGACTCCAAAATCTTGTCTATGATGAAAAGGCTGTTGCCGTTGTTTCATGTTGGGTGATTTCTAGGTAAATTCTTACAAAATCAACTGTTATCGTTAGCGCGCTCGAAATTTTTTCTCCACCATCAACCAGTGAAGCATAAACACTTCTGCAAATCAATGCTTACGGTAGCCACATACAACAATATTCTCAAAAACCTCACCATTGTCCATAGTGGGATTACTTGGAAGTAAAATTTAAATCAACTTTCCTCTTTTGAACTGCATCAGACTAACTGTCTTAGATTGTCGCATTGTGTAATTGGCAACAATAATTTTGAAAAAAAATAAAAAAAATTAATGCTAAGGGCAGTGTAAGCTAACTAACAGGTAGAAGTAATTTCTCGGGCTGCGTCAAATCATCAAAATCTAGCGAGTTATTCAAATTGACACGCCCTCGATGCATGCAACTAGTCGGGTATGATTGTTCATCATACAGCAAGGGTGAAGTCAAAAACAGTTGTTTGAGTCAAGGGAAATTGCATGATCGTCAGATTAATTCATGATTTTTATTATTAGTAGGATGCATTTGAGCACACAGATTTGTAAACACAGTCAAATCTGAATTTCAGTCTGTATAAATTAGTTGCTGCGTTGTTTTTGGATTAAAGGAAACTCATTGGTATAAAGCAATGGTTTTTAATTGCTCCTCTGTTGTGTGGCGTAGTGTACAATTACAATGTACCTTTATAATACTACTGCTTAATAGCTAACTATAGATGTGTCCCGAGTAATCATATCCTCTTTATGTGCAGACATAATAGCACAAATTAATTATAGGAGTCGAATTGCTGACTCGGGTATCATCGATAACGTGACTCTGTGCAAGGCTCTCCTTCGGTAGTTATGTAAACTTTGATGCAAATTAGAAGAATCACAATGTTAATTAAGTTAAAGTACTATTTAACTGAATTAACATTATTATAACATTATATTAACTTAATATAACCTTATTATATTTAACTTCCTGTCTCACCCATAGGGGCTCGACACCACTCATCAATCTCAGTTGCTACGCAGTTACACAATGAAGTTTCTACTGTGTAGGGTTGGAACTAGCAAAATTTTTATGGGAGAATCTAGACAATTGCCTTTTAATATGAAAGACAAACATTTCATCGAATATTGCAAAAACACATTGGCAAACCACTGGTGTACTCACTAATCTCCGGCTGTTAAATCCAAGGATGTATAAATAAGCTCACAACCAAAGAATTGCTACGCTTAATTCTATTTTTTGAATATTACGTGTCAAATCCTTATATTTATTTAAATCCAATTTTTATTCTGATCAATGATTATTACTGTAGTGTTTTGTTGCAAACCATATGCTCTAATATAGTTTGCAAACAGAAGTTAGTTAGAAACATATGTACCAACATACACCGCCCATTAGACCGCATCAACAAATTGTCACATAAGTACGGACAAGTATCAGTAGGTTTGATAAATTAATGTTAGTTCAAACTTGTGAATCATTCCTGCTATTGCTGATTGAGCGAGTATTGTACTCCACTGTGCTCCAAAAGTGAAGGGAGAGAGGGACTCCAAAAGGTAGCCCGGCTAAATAGCCCTGGCTACGGTAGCCGGGCTACTGAAATTTTTTTAGGGATTAATTTTCCTTTCTTAGCCGATGTAGCCCGGCCAGTAGCCAAAGGCTACAACAACTATGCCCTGTGGTACTCTATCCGTCCAGACGGAGCAAGTAAAAGCAAAAAGAATGCAGACTAAACTTACACCAATCCTATATATCATACGCACGTCACACAAAACTCTCAGACGGAACCAGCCAACCTACTTGTAAGTGCAAGTCTACCACCTTTTACGAGACGTCTCCTACAACTTTCTCCTCTTTTGTATCATTTTCTGGAGATGAATTTATTTCTACATTCTTTATCCATCCAGCCCATCCTTTTCTTCCATTACTTAAAAATATCTGCCATTCAACCGCCTACTACACCACATAAATCATTTCTTTTCCCACAACTCACCCAGCCTCCAGTTATTAAGTTTCTGTCTCACAGGCTACAAGCTATAGGGACTACTTGGACTCTGATTTACACATCATAACTTGCATAACATATCCGACATTCGCATTACAGCCACATATACTTTTTGTATCCTCTCTAATTGGAATTGTGGGAAAAGCATTGGACTAGTTTTCAATTTTATTTATTTTATACTTGTGAAAAAATATATCCCATTATTACAAAGATATACGAAATATCTGATTCAAAAATTAAGACAAAATTATAACTATCACCTCAATATATTATTCCTTGAATAACTGCGGTTAAATAACTATATAATAAACCATATAATCAAGTTGTGTTTTTTCCATGCTTCCTTCGAACCGCGCTTATTTCTGGAGGAATCTGGACATATTATATATACTTTGACAGAAAGAGTATATTATTTCGAATGTTTTGTGCGTATAGATTTTAAGTGTATTGGCTGGAAACTTTCTATTTCTTGACATTGAAGCGTGTAAACAAAGTAGATGCTCTTTCCAAGTTTTGTAAGAATTTACGCTTTCATCACCACGGTTTCATCTATCATCCGTCATCTGTCCTTGGATTTTTATTGAATAAGGTACTACACAGTTAAAGCAGGCATGGATTCATATGTGAGTGCAGCGAGAATCACAGTAGCATAGAATCAGTCAAATGTATCCATGATTCCTCATCCTATTCCCCGGACAATGTTCCTCCACCGCCCGCCCCCTCTTATCGTATCGCTTCCAGTTTTCTTTTCCAGCCTATTCAACAAATAAATGACCAAAGCGTTGCAACTAACCGGACAAGGATAGAGAGCCCGTGGATGAATCCGTAAGTGGAGCTCAGAAGGAATATATACGGCATGTTTTAACTTATTACTAACATGGTTAGATATTTGATAAATGTGCGGAAAAGCCCGTGCATGCTTCACAGTTATATGGATTCTGTTGTGTAAGCTATGGGTCGCTGGCTAAGGTGTATTATGTGCTTGAGGATAGAATGACTAATAGAAAATAGTAGAAAAGAGCGTAGAGTAGTAGTAGTCGAAACGAGGAGTATGCAGTAGTTTACAATAATCACAATAAAGATGGCTGTGAACTCAAATCAAGTGAATGCCGTCCATAGAAAAGTACAAAGTTTAATGGATCAGAATAATGGAGTGAACTCAAGTGGTGTGGGCATACAATCAGACACAGCACCAAACCAACACACACATCCGTCCATTCAACAACAATCCTCCATTCTAGAGGTTCCATTCTAGGGAAATCTACCTAAAAGAATTTACTTCTTCTCCTCCCATTGCACATGTAGTGGCCATATATAGAGCCATAGCATCTTTCTTTACTCAACTAACCAAAAGCTGTACACACCATCAATTCCAACGTTTCAGATCCCATCTAAACTAAACCATGGAGCATCCCTAAACATAAGTTTCCTCCCCGTTTCTTTTATTTACTAGTTTAACTTTAGTGTCGGATATCTGGAAAATCTTAGCTAAATCACAGGATTTAAGGGAAAATTCACACCCTCTCCAGCCGCATCCTTGTCAGCTTGGGTGTAGTTGAGGAGGGATAGAACTCTCAAGTGGCGGTGGAGCTTTTTGTTCCTCCCGGTATTTATTTACGGGTAAAATTATACGCGTTTAAGGGAAATATATTTTTTACTGAAATACAAGATTCAATAATAGCTTCTGTCCAAATCCAGGTCGTTTTCTAGGACCTAGGACCGAATGAACAACATTTTACATGGTGAAAAACTCAAGGAGCCGTCATGTCTCCCGTGATTTCACTTCATATCCCAAAATACCTGAAAATATCATACCCTTATGACACGCTCCTGTTTTTATTCCCTCCGTTCTCTGTTCTCCCCACCTCTCCTCTTCCTTCCTCGGCTTCTCCATTACCTTTTCTTCCGTCTATAACTGCCGATTCATCATTTATCCACACACAGCCTCCTCCCTTGTCTCTGGGATCTGTATCCTTGTAAATCTTCCCCAAAGAAGTAAGTGCAGGGAGGAGGGAACGGAAAAGGGAAGAAGAGAGAAGGAGCAAATAACATATCACTCGTTTCAAGCTCAGCCATCTTCTCAAATAAACATTTTTCCATGAATTCCTTTTGACAGCAATCTAAAAATTTCTTTTTTTCCTCCAAACCTTATTCTTTTCTTTATTTCTTGCCCAGGAGCTAACGCCAACACGCTTCACCACCATCCATTAGGCCGGCTTTGGGTTTCACATTAGCGAGTTGTATGGCTATAATAGATTACAAGATTTTATATTTTCCTCAAAGCAGGAATTCCATTATTTAGAGCATCAAGACCAAAATCTTTTTTTCTATTCCAGATCATATTCCAATTGTCCCTCCACTTAATCCACTCCTTCCCTCTTCAATTTCAGTCTAATCGAGCATGAATTACCTTTCTTCTCCCACCCTCAGCCCTCAATTCACATCTCTCTCCTCCTATTCTCCCGCAATTAAATAAAGACATATCAATCCGGCAAGCTGGGTCCAAATCCATACAACATCCACTCACTTAGATTCAGTTCTTGCACGTGGAAGCATTAGCTAGTCAGTAGCGCGATACTTTTGATCCAGAAGCGCATATTTTATAAATAAAGTACGCTTACTGTTTACCTGGACCTGATGAGATATGCTCGATTTACAAAAGCGCTATTTTATTCTATGATTTTAATTAAGAAGATTATAAAAGCTCATGGCTAATTCATTTTTACTTATAATGGCAAATTATCCAATTTTGAAAATAGTAAAGTCCATTATGAGAATCTACGAAAAGTTGGACGGCAATTCTAATTATATGCTTTTATTTGGAATTTAAAATTTTACTTCACAATCCTAATATATCAAGCTTGGAATTTCAAGAAGATCAAGTTGTGCTTTCCTCTTGCCGTTTCTAAAATTATTCCTTTCCCAGCTGACCGTCAATTTGGATTCGCTTCTTCCTTTAAGCTTGACAGCGCATATTCAAATTAGACGTAATCCATCTATGTCCAGCAAGCTCTCATGGAGCTGGACAAGAGTGACAGACATATAGGTTTTATAATTTAGTGTCTCTCCATTACCATGTCGCTCTTATTCATCTTTTCTCAAGCTTCTCTCCGCCACCTTACCACCTTTTCCCTCTGTAATCTCCCCCACAGAATTGTATACATACAGCAGGTAATCCGATTCTCTCTTCCTCTCCATGCAATAACTTTAATGAGATTAGTCAAGTTAAAAACAAGTTTTAGCTTTAATACTCCAGGAATCCATGATTCCAATCCCTTGTGGCCACTGACCACCACTTACTCAGCTCCTAAAGTCTTAAATTAATAGTTTATTTGTACAAGAACTAAATTTGGATCACCAGGACTCAGCATCCAACAGCTTAGGATTTCCCTCAAATAAATTATTAAATCATCCTCTCTCTTCTCCGCATCTTCTTCATTATGATCCTCCTCTCGACTCCCCGGTCTAAATTTATATCTTTTCGTCTTCAATCCCTTGACCCTCCACCTCAAAAGACCTGCACAGCGCACAGTATACACCGTTAGCTATTCTTATTATTAAATTAAGTAAAATTCTTTCACTTAATCCAATCAACGTTGGCCCACCATTTTCCCCCGGGAACAGAATCCCAAGTTTTTTCCGATTTTACCCAAAATATATTTGGAATTTTTACCTCAATAATCAGAAATCTATCCTCAAGGATTCCCACAAAAAAGCCTTTAAGATATTCTTCTAAAATCCACAAGTCATCTTCTTCTCCATAGCAATGGGTTTTGTTCTTCTGGAACTCTTGTTCCACAACTGCCATCCCATAACAGCAAGTCAGCAAAGTAAAATAACAAGAGAGGACTTTCAGTCCACCCCCTTTTGCCTTTCCCAGTCCGTAAAGTAAAACAAGACAAGGCTGGAGTGATACATAAGAAAAGTTGACTAAAAAGGCGTAGGAGCGCAATCCAATTGAAAAGTCCAGCTTCGTTACACCATCACCAACCATTAAGTTTTTTTCCTCTCTCTCTCCAGACATTTGGATCTCTCCTCTCTCCTGACTTTATTCAGTCAGTGACTGGAAAAACCGACAATCTTAAAAGGTTGTCCCAGCCTGCGTGGCGTCGTTTTCAGGGGTCACTCTTGGAATTTGACCCTTTGTTTAAGACCCCTTTGTCAAATTCTTCTATCCCTTCGGGGGTCTCTCACATCATTTCAGACTTCTAGTCACCTCTTTCTCCAACCAGGGAATACATATCATTCCCGCCCCGCCACTACTTACCCACCACCATCCTCTATAAACCTCTTGATGCAAGGTTGCCTGGCTGATGGCTGGCATGGAATGGGCAACCTGGCTTCACTTGGCAGATCATTCAAGCAAAAGTTCTCCCTCTAAAGCCGACTTTTACAGCCGCCGTCCGGTCTACATTGCATTACTTTTACCTTTTCCAGCAATCCCTCCTCCTCTCTTGCAACAGACTCAAGCCAGGCAAGCCAGCTCTGAATCTTCCCGCACAGGTGCATCATTTTGTCAAGATTCATCTTCTTTTAATTTTTTTCCATTTTTTAAATGTGCGGATATTCTCAGGAATTCCGTTGCTTTTCTTATCTCCTATTCCTACCGCAATAGAATTGTTGTAGAAGAAGACACAAACTCCCAATGCATCCTTCTCTGCCTTCGTCTATTTTACAAGGAAGCTTGGATAGTTTACCAGAAAATCCAGGTATTTGCTATGATGAGACATGAAGGATCCATGGTAAATCCAGTTCAGAGAGAGAGAAAGACAGAAGCGTAGGAAAGGAGAGGGTATTAATATGTGGATGCGGATGGACGGACAGAGAAATATATGCGTGTACTCATTTTCCTGGGGGATTTTTCTAAGTCATTCTTATTTTAAGATTCCATTGTGATGGAGAAACTTTTATTCTTCGGACTGCCCTTTTCTCACACACACAATCCTTCCGTTCCTCCTTCTTCGGCCCGTAAATTCAAGTATTATCTCTTGTTTCCATAGTTTCACTTTACTATACCCACAAACACAGTAAGAAGTCTCTCACCTCTCTCCTCCTTTCAAGATCACCGATGACGGCCGAAACAACTCAACCCTTCTCAAGTCTCTCATCTCCTCTTCTTCATCCATCCGTTTCTTCTTCTTTCCGCCATAATCCATACCCATCACTCCCTCATCCCTCACACCTTCTCTCTTCTTGCATCTTCTTTTATAATTCCCATATATTCTCCCGCTCCCAAGCTTCAAGGAACAAGCCTTCCTTCCTCCTTTCCTTTAATCCAATATGTATTTCCATCTCAAAATATTTATTCAACTGGTAGCATCTTCCCGGAGTTTCAATTCAAATCATACTCATTCTTCCATCCTTTCCTCTCATCTCCCAACTCTTTCATCCCCCCAAACACAGCCTTTAATAGTTGCAATACGCACCTTGTTTTCATCCAATCCTTTCCTTATTCTCATCATCTTCATTTCAAACGTTTCATACAAGAACCGAAACAGATTCCAATTCACTCAAAGTGTCTCTTCTATTCCATCCCATCTATTTTATTTTCGTTAATCCTACCCTTGAATACTTCCCAGCAGTCTCTTCCAATCCCAAGGCTCCTATTAATTCTCTGTCTTATTACTCCCAGGGGATCGATTCATCAATTCCTCATGATCCATTGAGTAATTAGTCCCCGTGTATCCAAATCCTTTAGCTTAAATACATCCTTTGTGCCTGGACGCTGCATTCCATTCCATATTGTATTGATAGATAAACTATCACCATCGCTACTTAAATCTTTTAACAAACAACGTTGCCACATCCGTTGAATAGACTCGTTTATTTTCGCTAACTATGCAAACCATGTCTTGATGTTTTAGCATATTCCCCGGACTGCTCGTTATGTCCTACCACAATACTCATTCCGGTTGCTTTGAATCCCCGCGAACAGAAACAGCAGCCAGTCGGTTAACGCAAGAACATGTATTTTACTGAATGAATTTCAGGAATGTAAACTTGGTTTCATTCTCAAAAGTATTTTCAAGTGTAAAACTCTCAAGAGTGTTTCAAGCACTACTAAAGCTGAAAGAAAAAGAAATATGTCAGTTATGGAAGGCGCAAAGTAGTTTTCAGATCCCAGCAGCGACTTCTGTGCAAGTTATTCTATCGGCTTATATGCATCCTTTGGATTCTCACGTTTTCACCTGAAGTTTCACTCCGTCATCATAACCTGCCTTCAGCCCTCCTTGCCCCTCTGACTGACACCATGCAGATAGACGGAAACTCATTCATTATATACATAATAGTAATATGAATTTTTCAAGTCTCGTTTAAAGTATTTCAAGGAATCTGATACAATGAGAAGAAATTCCAGAGCTTGGAAGACTCATTGAGATCACAGGAGGGAGAGATGTGGGTTCCTTAAGTGGTCAACCATCAGTTTGATACCTGGCTCATATGGGACGTCATGAAAAAACTCGGATTTGCTTCCTCTTCATCTTCTGTATCTTTCCCATTCTCTCCAATATTTCCTGCTTTCTGTCTTTTTCCTTCCAATAACAAATTGCAACTCACTCGACAACCTACATGAGAATCTTGCTTTATCCATGCTCAGTGCTCACCCGCTATTCACTACTACCATGGAATCCTTGAAAACCAGTCACACTTCATCCGACCCATCCCGCCCTCCAGAAGCATTAGTAGCATGCAGTCTACCGGACGAGCTCTCAACTACATTTAGACATTGGTATTCTATATACACTATGATCAAAACAAAATCTTGAGCCCAAACTATTAGCTTTGCGGCTTACACTTAACCTTGTGTTTCCAAATTCTTTCTGCTCCTTAGTATTTTCCCTTGTACTACTAGAACTCTCTATTCCTTTCTTCGCCATTCTTTAAATAATTATATACTTAATACTTTCAACTATTTTACCTAAGCTGACGATAATCTTCATTCTGTTCCAGTTT
This sequence comes from Sminthurides aquaticus, assembly GCA_906901655.1. NCBI lineage: Eukaryota > Metazoa > Arthropoda > Collembola > Symphypleona > Sminthurididae > Sminthurides > Sminthurides aquaticus. The sequence goes on along the minus strand of CAJQTT010000002.1, from coordinate 4,721,481 downwards.
ATTGCCATATCCTTCGCCCTGTTTCCGTTGGGAGTACATCTGCACACAAAAGAATGTCATTGTGCTGGATCAAGAGGATTTTCGGATTATAGCTAGTATTCACTGTATAATATTGATCCTTGTAAATAAGACTTGACCGGCCCGGCCACTCTGCTAAACTGTACCTAACAAACGTAAGCTAGACATGATCCTCTATATTATTCCTCCTCCATCTATCCCATTCTGTGGTTCTGTAGTAACACTTGAAAGATTACAAACAATATTTAAAGAAAGCCGTTTGATAGACGATAATCACGTTTACTTTACATGCTGCAGACTTATTAAAATATCACGCTCCATATACTACAATTGTAATAATCATTTCAATAATCATTTCTGGAATGCGCAAGTTATGTAGCCCGGCCCCTTTAAAAAATTTCCTTCGGACGAATCCAACATTATATATATATATATATATACAATAAACAAGAATACTATATAGTAAATATACAAATTCACGTCATTGGCGGCGGCCAGCAACCTGGTGGTATTTTATTGTTATTACCAGGAAGGAACACAAGTATCATTGATACAAGTTCTCTTGATTCATTCCTCAGCCCGGGACGTCAGTAAGTCTAGCTGGTCTAGCAGCAGTGGTGACTTACCTTGGAGAGCTTAAAGCCTGCCCCAGCCCTCTATCTTAAGCCATAGATCACTTAGCCGGACGGTGGCCCTAGAATGTCCTTACAAGAATTTGGCGTAATCAGAATGAGGAAGAAATAATCTTCTGTCCCAGGGAGGACATGGACATGATAAGAGAAGCGACAGTAAAAGGATTCCAGTAAGGAGGCGATGGCTGGAGACAGAGAGTCTGGCGGAGTCTTCCCATAGTTTAAAAGATAGTAATCTAGAAGCAACAATAATTCTTTACAACATTTTTCGGCTTCTCTTCAAACAGACACAAGGACAGAGTTAGTCCCGGACAGACGAACCTCCACACGTTTATCCCTTGTAATTCTCAACCATCTACCTCCTCCTCTTCCTTCATCTTCTCTTTTTCCAGGTGTAATTTACTCAGTCAAACTCTTACAATATAACTTGTTCCTAAACATAAAACAGATAAGCCCTCTTTCTTGTTTACTCAGAGTATTACACACCATTATACATGCTTTCATGTCATCTTCCCACTTCCATCTCCCTCTCTCTCTCTCCTCTACTCAAACGAGACAAATCATTCTTAATGGAATCCCTGTAATTACACGTATATTATATACTACAATGTAGTAGAGTAGAACATAACAACAACAAGGATTTCGGGCAACTCTTAAATACGGTAAGAGAGAAACTGTAACTACACTGGAGCAGTAATAGTCCTTCAAATCCCTCGTTATCCTGTTAGTGCCGGAGATAAATCCAGGAAACACAACTTGGAGAATAAGCAAGGAGGGACATTTTCAAGCAAGCCCCTGTATTTCTGGACAGTGGCTCATCCCATTGTCTAAGATTTTTGGAAGAACAGTAAAATATATCATCTATTAGGTCACACTAGGGTTATCCTTGGTTTCGCCTTTACCATCCTGCCCCTTGTATTTATCCTCCACACAGCCCCCATATGCAAACCCCAACCATCAAAATCTTCTTCTCACACCCCTGTTGTGAAAGATTTCGGTTATTTCTTTCACATGATAAGAATCCCTCTTCCATCGGACAAAACAGGGCAAACCATTTACACGACATTTTTGAACCCCTCAAAGACACCTCTAGAAACACCTGTTGCGAGTGCCCAGCACGAATTCCATTTCTTCTGGCCCATGTCCCAAAATCCCGAGTTCCAACTGCACTTGAGACAGGCGGGGACAACACACACTCACATCCTCTCTCCCTCCCGTATCGATCAATTACCTATTCTGACAACTCGGCTATCATCCGTGCTTCTAATCCGACTCTACCGCTAGCGAAGCAGAGGAGTATAGCGTTCTAGCGTCGTAGCGCAATCACATGTGTCTTGTTATACCACCGAACACAAAGTTTGTCCACTCCAGTACCAAGATTTACATTTGACATTTAAGAAAAAATCTCTAAATGCAATTTCTCTCTTTCATCTTCCTCCTCCCCTCCAATCTCTTTTATGTAGATCATTTTTTCTATCCCTATTAGCGGCTCTTCTATAATAAAAGAACCTATTTGATCAAGCAGCGCCGATATTAAACCTCCACAGTCACAAATCACACCCGCGTAGCTCTCTCATTATCTTCTACATCGTCCACTCTATTATCCGGCCAGCCTTTCAAGTGTACAATTGTCAGACGAAGCTTTTACAGAACCGCATATGTCGTCTTCTCGTCTCACCTTCTTGATGCAGCAAAATGGCGGAAGAACAAGGATCTTTCCACCGCTTATAATCTGCAAAATGTCCAAGAAATCAGCGGAGCAGAAGATGTAACGGCGAAAACATGTTTACTATTTTTGAGAAAAGTCCCAGTATTTATATTTTGATATTACGGGAAACTTTTTGGAATGCTTGTAGCATGTTGACAAACTGAGCTAAGTTAGATGTTCTCCGGCAAGTTGTTTGTTACTTAACAGATTTCGGAAAAACAAGGCGTCATAGAAGCAGTTTTCATCAAACTTTGTCGTTCCACTTGATCCCATTAGAACAGTATTTTCAAATTCTTAAACTTGAACATACACAATTGCATAATACTAATGACGGTCATCAGTGGCGAAAACTGTATGCACGGTTTCATTGAGTTTTTCTTCAAGTTCAATCTGGAAACCTTCGTAACTGCCGTAACATGTTTCACACTCAATCCAGAAAATTGTACACAATAACCTTACATACATAAATGTATATTTAGAAGCCTAAGGAAAAGACGGAGAAAGCACTCATTACAACAGTAATAAAGAATGCAGAGAATCTTCGGATAATGCTCCAAGATTCTTCGCTTCGCCCTAATCTCGCCATTTTTCCAACTTCTTCTCAGTCAAGTTCAAAAGATATCCCGGAACTTCAGCTGTACTATTGGAATTCTCGCTCCTCCTATCTTTCACACTCCAGATTCCAGTATCATTGACCTGAAAACAAGTATCATTGATTCTGAACCAAATATAACTTGAAAGCGCGGTAAACAATTCTCTTGTGTCGTCGTCGGCAAGTTGAACGGGTTCGTGACCAATGTCCAAACCCATTTCATATTCTTCTTCCCATTCAACCTCTAAGCTCGTGTAATCCTCCTGTATTATTTTTGACACCTTATGAATTCAATAAGCTGACCTACAATGAGTAATTGGACCTGCCCCACCCATTAACTAGAGCTTAAAACCTCTCCTACATTGTGCTGCTACCGGCCTTTTCAAAGCCTTGCTTACAATCCTCGTGGCCACCATCGCAATTACAAGAGTCTTCCTTCCCTTTGTATACTTTTCAAGTGTACACACATTTAAAGGGGAAAGGTAAGGTGGTGGTAGAATGAGTTGGAATGACTGTCCTCCTCTGCATTCGTCACGGAGGAGATTCCTCCATCCCTGGTATTCATCATCATTCACAGATAAAGGTGAAGAAGGTAGACAAGACGACGACGACACCAAAGCGACCCATTCCCCCATACCCACAAAATCCTCCACAACCTTTGCCCATATAACCTTCCCAAGAAACGGACTTGCAGTGGACAAGACAAGGTATAGACGCATTATAGGCAGGCAGGAGCATAGCAGGACCGGTGGACTTTCTGGACCGGAGACGCAAAGGACAAGTAGTAGTAGCCGTCCTGGGGACAAAGTTTAGAAATAATTTTCAATGAGCGGATTTTAAGATGGATGAGGGTGTTATGCTGATTTCCTGTTCTTTCTCTTCTTTTTCTTCTTCTATTATACGGAGACAATGTGAGACTGGAAGGAAATATATAGTAGAGGACTACTATAGGATTGTAGAACACAATAATCTCTCTCCCTCCCACAATACTTTCTTACTAACTGTCTTTATGTCCCCTTTATTCCCTTTCTTCCTCCCGTATTATCTTCCTCCGCCATGTACATTATTATCATGGACACAGGTTTAAGCTCGTACGGGAGAATAGTAGTATTACGTTCATAAATAAGTGACTCTCCCTTATTCACCATCCAACAGCTTTTCCAGCCAATATGTCTTGTCTTCCATCCATGTACTCTACTCAACTTGCCCTCCTCTACTTGCATTTCTCTCTTCCACACACACACACACACACTTTCTTCTCCCTCCTCTTTTGTGTCCCATAAATACTTTGAAAAAGAACCATTTTTCCTCCCACAATACCAAATCACAAAAGAGTCACACTACCAATGTCCATCAAGAAGTGTCCCGTCCTTTGAACGCCAAACACTCCGTCTTCACTTCTCTCTCTCACCTATCCCTCTACTGACGCTTCTGAACACCCTACCTGGACAACGGAAGACATGTAGAAGAAGAATAAGAAGCGGCCTTATTCTCCCACTTATTATTTATGCATCATCCTCCTTAGACGTTGCCACATTTCCTCCCGCTGCTAATCCACATTTTCTCTTCCTTCCCAAACCAAACGTACCCAGCAACACGAATTTACAAGAAATAGGAGCGAGCTCCAGAAACTCCAGTCCTGGAGGACACTGTCCACCCAAACTCATCCTCCACAAAATATCTTTCATTCACATGACTTTCATTCATTTACTCCACCAGCCAGCTCTTCCACTTACTTATTATACGCAGTAAAGTCAGTCAGAGGATTCTACCTGGCCTTCTCCTTCATTCATTCAATGGACTCAGAAGAATCGTAAAACTTACTTTGTTGTCTCCATGGAGACTCTCACACAAGGCTATATACATACTCTGGAACCACACTGTCTGTCGGCTCTCCCGTCTTTTCCCAACCCCCATCAGTTAATGTCCAGTCAGCCAGATTTCAAAGAATCCCACCATGTCATCCAACACAACGTATTTCCCTCCCCACCAGCTCCCACTCATTCCCCCTACTAACCTGGCTTGGGTGCACCTGTGTGTCCAGCAGCCCAGGTGTCATTTCCTAATTTCTTCCACAGTTAGTTCCTTCAGTACATCCTTTATGTCCTTCACTTTTTCCCAGTCCATCTACACTCCCTTCTTATTCCTCCTACACAACTACACTAAAAGGCCTTAGTTAAGAGGAACTAATCAAATACAATCCCATGCATTACATACAGTCCAGTCAGCAGTTGGGAGAGAAAAGGGAAGACAATCTTCTCCACAAGACTCACCACCAGGGTGGCCTAGGATGAGGAGCAAAATCTTTGTCATTCAGTCCATGAACGAATCAAAGTGTCTGTTTCCCTACTTGTCAAGAATATTGAAAACATTTAATTAATATTCATCTCCTTGTCTCAACCCTCTTCATCTTCTTCATCCTCTCTTCAATCTCCTCCTCTTCTACTAAACTACTATGCTTCTCCTCAAAACTTTTTATTAATGCACTAACCTGAGGATTGTACGCTGTAGCAATTCACATCTTCCAAAAGCTTCCTTCCCTTAATCTCGCATGTACGGAACAAGTAATAAAACATGTGTGCAATTAACCCGATCTGCTTGCTTGCTCTTTGGACTTTAATACCTTTTAAATGCTCCTGGAATCGCCGTTCCTTCAAGGATCCTGAGGAGGATTGTCCAGATCCTGAGGACGACGTGAGCACACTCCCATTTTTCACCGTCTTCTTAGCTGGCTAGCATGGCGTTCTGCGTTTACGCTAAGGACACCCTGCATAGATTTGTTCTTCGTATCATCGTGAAAATTCAGGAGAAATCCTTGCTCATTAACCAACTCCCGTCTTCCCTCCTTGCAATAGAAATGTGGAAAGCCCTTTTGGCTGAAACAGAGCTAACTGGAGGTAGAACGTGTTCGGATCCGGTTTAGGTCATTTTATTTTTATGATTTCTTCCAGTAACAGCAAGGGTTCATAATTTACATTCAAGCTCCTAGTTTTGTTTCATAATAACTTTATCCTAATCTTCTTTTCTCCTTCCTTCAATAGCCTCTCACAAGCTCCTCTAAAGAAACTTTTATGTCTTTTCTTCAAAGTCTTCATTCTCTCCTCTAATCCTCTTTTTTAAAACATTTAATCTCCTCTCTAAAAAGCAAACCTTTGAGAATATACTCTAAAAAACCAAGAAACTTTGGGAGCTTACGCGCTTCACTAAATAGAATCCTTTTCAATAGTAAAAAATTAGTGCCATTTCAAAGCTCACCCTCCCGCTCCTTCTCTTTCTTGTACCATAAACTAAACCTTCATCTCCTCCACGCCTTTCTCTCTCTCTCTCTGTATCTATTTCAATCATACCCCGATCGATTTCCGCCAGTCCTTCCCACGTCAGCTTAACGATTAATCCGCCTACGAAATGTACAATCTCCTCAAAAACGTTCCGCCATCCACTCCAGCGCCCTCTCCTAAATTTCTACTTCAATTATCCTCTTCCTTGCTAAATTTCCTCAAAGGTTTTGCATCTTTTGACTCCTACACTCGTTAGCGAAAAGCTGCTGCTCAAATCATGTCGTTTATAAATCCGTCAAAGCCAGCAGGCAGGGCCGATGAGTGTTGCTGTAGGAGGCTAATTCATCCCTGCGTAAAAATCCCCGACCTAATTGAATCGCAATTAATCAGGTGTGCAGGAAGAAGCCAGGGATTGTAATTGCCATAGAATTGTCACACATTACCTCCTTTCTGACACTACATCTCGAAACACAGCCATGGTATCTCCATGATAACTGGAAGGCGTGTGTGTGCATGTTTTATCGTCATTACCTCGTTGCTCCTATCTGTGGGACATCATCCGCAAGGATGTTGACGAACCAGGCGCTAAATAGACATACGCTTTAATGTATAAAGTTGACATGAGGACTATGGAAGGAGGAGGTGTAAAAAAAGTTGAATCTCATCAATGATAAGGTAGAATAGAGGAGGCGGTAATTAACAATTTCAATTATGACACTTTAGCTTCATGACTTTTCACTCTCCCTCTCCACCTCTCTCTCTTCTTTATCCCGCCCTCTCTTGTCTCTCCATCTCTTCCACTAATTATAAGCTCTGTGTATCCCTCCTTATTTTTTCACACGTATACATACGTACATACGCTCTTCTTCTTCTCGTATCATTATGGGATCTGCAAAGACTTGGATTATACTCTCACCACACTCCTCATTATGATTACAATAATTACGCTATGAATTAATTTCACCTGTACAAATACCCCCGTCTTCATGCCTTCATTGTGTATTAACTAGCTTCTCCCTGTCTTCCATCCTTTGCAAATCCAAGCCTTCCCATTCTTTGTCTTCTCTTTATTATCAAACGTTTCATTTTACCCCTTCATCTTCCTCTCCTTCACTAAAGTCTCAACATCCTATTTCTAATAACCGGTCAAAGAATCTTCCAAGAGTCAATCCTTCCTCATCCTTCATTGACGACTTAAAATAGTCAGATTTGTTGACGAGCATGACGGTGGTCATTATTTGAGCCGATGTGTGCAAGATCCGACATCCAAAGGCGTTAATACTTGCATTGTTCTCTACAAAATCCCATTCTCTTCCCCGCTCCTCTCGTAATACACACTTTTAATTATTTCTCTAAATATCTGCTGACTAACACTAACTATTCCTAGAATCTTTACCCAACACCCATCACCCCTTAATCTCTTCGCTACTCTAATCATCATCAGATCCTCCTCCTACATACACCGCCCATTCACCCTTCTGGCCATCAGCTCTTCCAGACATTCTATCGCCATCCCCACGTGTGTGCACCGAATTCTGATTCTCATCAACTCTTCTTGACCCCGTCGAAAAACTTGTTTTCTCTTCCATTTTAGGCTGCTTCTTCCATCTTCGTAGTAGCTCGTAAAACCCTTTCTATCCGACTCAAGTTTTTCTAGACTGGTTCAAAAATCTCAAGAAACTCGGGTAAGTTTCAGGTAAGATTTTCGGGGTTTCATCTGGGAATTCGCGATTTTTCCAACAGACAATATCTCTGTACAAAAAAGATATCTTTCTGTTACAGAGCTATTGCTTGTTGGAACAAAATATACATATATCTCCTCAAGGAGGGAGCAATAGTTCCAGCTCCAGCTTCCATTCCAGGAACAAATTCTCTAACTTCTACAATCTTCTTGACATAACTGACGAGGACGAGACAAAAGCCTAAAAGAGTCTTGTTTTAGTCTCGAGAAAATTACAGGTTGCTGGTAGTGAGTAGAAGAGCAATCATGTACTACAAGAATGCAGCAATTCCTAAGATTCGGGTTGGCAGATAGGGACGTTGACGATTCTCCGGCTACGAAGGATTTTGACAAGAGGATGAGATGATGTGAACAAGTGTAGCAAAAGCTGAGGGAGGGAAAGGAAGACGGAATAAGGATGGGGGGAAGAAGCAAGGAAGGGAGTGTTTTTTTCGTCCTGCTTGACTAAACGAAGAAGAAGGATCCAATCCACCCCTGGTTTATTGTTTTGTTTTGTTAGCGAAACAAGGGGCGAGGAAAAAATTTCTCATAGTCATCTAATTGCTATCGAAAAACTCTGTATTTTTTATCCCTTCTTATTCTTTCTCCTCCTTTCAATTCCTTGTATTCTTCTTCTGAATTAACTTGCACTAAAGAAGTCATCTCATCCAAAAGCACACACATCCCTCTCAAATCCTTCCATCCTTTCCATACATTCCCCTCCTCTCCACCTCACCCCCAGCAATCAGTTTTCAACATTCCCACCTTCCACATCATGTCAACACAGAGGTTCCTGCCTCCCAAAACAAGTTTTCTCCTTCCCAACGATTTGTATGCTTCCTTACAAAGCTAATCTTGATGGTCAACTAAAGTCCCGGCAAAATCATGTGTAATTCAGTTCCAGTCATGACAAAATTATAGTCTTTACCTTCGCCTCCAACCCTTCAACAACTTGAATTGCAAGTCAAGAATTGCGACCCCGTCTTTTTTGCAATTTTAAGTTCCTACAATTTCCGCAGGGTTACCTGTACATTTGTGTAGTAATTTACAGTAGCACTTGAATGTGTCCTTCTGAAAAGGCACAACGGAGCTTCCATTTGTTGCTCCACAAAGAAAAAGAACCAGAAATCCCTTCCTTTCCCTTGAAGTGAACGGACACTACCTGCAGCGCTATCTGTGCACCGGTAGGTGGAATCCAGCAGAAAGCTGTTTGTTCCGCAGACACAGGACGTAATTCCAGTAGTAGTGAGCGAGCGGTGGTAACAACCTGGATGCTACTCTAATGCGCTTCAGAAGAGAAGCATTAATTGGATTCACAGTATGGAATTATTACAGAGAGGACCCTTAAGATGAACTGTTTAACAAGAACAAGGTTTATTGAGTCTCCATGACGATGATGACAAGTAAAAAACTCCAGAGAATGAACTCTATATTACCTACGAGCTAAGAAGGTAACGCAATGATAATTAACTACAAGATGAGTAATGAGATAGCATTTCACTCTTTGATTTCATGCTCATCAATGTGCAAGCAGACGAGATAATTATGTTATCAGAAACGCTAAATTTCACGCATCTCAAATCACATCTTTTTCTTATTTTCATCCACATTCTATAACGGCCACGATTCCAATTACACGTCGTTACAATTTTAGAAAACATCTTCATCATCCCATCAGCAACCAGACGTCCACCAGCCATGATCCGGGCAAACGATGCTAAACCGCGAGTTAATCAGGGCAATCCGTTCCAGAGTCCAGAAGCATCCATCCACCTTTCCCAATCATCTTGAAAAACCTCCAGAGACTTTTCACAATTATTACATCATCCAAGGGAGGGATTTCAGAGGCTGTTTAGTAAGTACGCAGCAATGTAGAGACCTCCTCGTCAGCCTATTTATCTACACGCTCAGCCCTTTTCTCCACTTTCACTTAACGTGCGTATCGGGCCAGATCCCTCCATCTCCAAAGTAGAAGGGTTAAACGCTGTGTCTAACAGCCCAATAAACTAGTTGACGCTTCTTCAAGCCTGCTACGTGTTGTGTACTCACGTAAAGCAAGCTTTATTACCTGTGGATGATTACCTCCCCGTTAAGAAGCTATCAAAATTCAAAACTGAAACCCATGCTACCAGTCATCTTGTTTCTTAATTTAGATGCATCGACTTCTTGACTTTTTCTCTATTTTTATTTTCACGCTTCCTAGCATCAAAGCTCCTGTTTTTCTGTTTCTATTTTCTTTATTCCAAATTTCGAGCGTGAAGCTCATTGTATACTACAAACTGATTTCGAGGACATTTCCCTCTCTTTTCTCCCTCCCTGCCTACAGTCCCTACTGCTTACCAAGATAATAGGTACTTCTAAACGCTGGAAGCGTTTTTCCAGCGACTAGCGTGTCCATCCTTTGCTCACTCATCATCAAAATCCTGCGTGAGCTCATTTTTTACCGTTTAACGTGATAACTTAGTTTGTGAGAGTGTTGAAACATGATTCCCTGTTTTTGTCTCCACATTATAGTAACTATACTTTCGGTCAGTGCGTTGGACTGTTGATCCTGTCATATAGTACACATATTCCCTCTATTTTCTCCTTCCTTTCCGGCCATATTGTATCCGCAGCGCTCCATTCTGTCAAACTTGTAACGTTAAGCTGAGCGATTCTGGAATACAAAACAATATTTTTTCTCCAACGTCATCCTCCTGAATTTAACTTGGATTTTCGGCTCCTTTTTTTTCAATCTCCGACCGAATCCTACCTAGCAAGCCCGGAGCATATGTTGTGGCCCTTGTATATAGTAGGATACTATTCATCCCTCCTCAACCTTCCAACAACAGGGTCTACAGGGTGACGCTGCAGTTTGTTTATTTTCCTCAGCTTTCCCCGCTCCTGGAGCGCTAGAAAAAAAATACAAACCTCACACACTATCCTACACCACCAACACCACCTTATCCATTTCATCACTTTATTCTCCTGCTACTATAGCTACCGAAATTTCATCCACCAAAGAAATCCCGCAGCGTATTTCACCAACTCTCACCAGTCAACCTTAAGCCTTCTCTGAGTGTCATCCCTGCTCTGTATCCATCCCGCCAGCCTTTTCTAGCATACAGCTAGCAGCTTTCTCCCACAAAACAATGATGCGAAGCTCCGCGTTTTGTATTCTAAAATAGTTTCTATAGATGGATCCGAATCCCGTAATTCCGGTTTTGTCTCCGCTCTCCAGGTTCTCTTATCTCAGTTTCTCCAATATAACAGCTCAGTGAGCACGAGGAGGAGGGATTCCTACAGGAGCTATCAACGCAAACCTTATCACAATGCTAAAACCTAGCTATCAACTATCGGAGAGCTCCGAAATATTTAGTTTACATTCTTCCATCCATCCTGCCTCTCATGGCATCTTTTGTCATCCTCTACAAGCATGATAGGAAAGAGGTTATATATACCTTCTGGAGCTTTTTACAAAAAAAGGTTACTACAGAGTATCCCAGGGTGTAGTACTCGGCTGGGATGTGTAGTTGAGTGTGTAATGTCGGAATCAGAGTTAAATTGGCATAGAATAATCAGGTTAGATCCGTGTCTAATCCATGAACCGTCATACTCAACCCACGCTATTATCATCACCACCCTGACTAAGCATTCGTAACGGACGCACTCGTAAGGCACACCACCGGTTGGCTTCATTAAATTACTACACCGTTCAAACTTGATAGAGTCACCGGATATTTCCGACCACACAACAACAGCTACTCCTTAACTCTGATTTTCTTTAGCTTCTTTCTCTCATCTTGCTGTCAGAGAAACAACTTTTGAGCTCTTCATTTCCAATTAAACTTCCCTTGTAAACAACAAGAAGCCAAAGGAAATACGCTTTGTTTCATCAATAATACGTAACTCGGAATCCGAGAGTAACCAACCCTTCCCGGAGTCCCACATGAGTTACCAAGCAAAAGCATCCTTTTACATCTTCATTGTCTTCTTAGCAAACCTGGAAAGTGGCGTAAAAGCTTTTTAGGTTTTCACCTTAGATTTGTACGACAATTGACCATTACTAGGCTAAATATACATAGACCATCTATCACCGCTTATTAAGCATAACTCTATAGTCTCATGGTTTTGCTTTTAATTTTCTATTTTGAATCAAAAGGTGATGATATACTACTAGTATCGGGCTTGTAAAAAGCACGCCATGACTCCATTTGTCCCACTCTTTCTTTTCTCACCATTGACCACCTTTCACCCTTCCCAATGACGACTAGATTCTGTTTCTTCCGTTTGTCCCTATTTCTCCTTCCTGTCTTCATCACCATCTCTCTCCGCCTCTTCTTGATCTGTTTCTATGATTACACGTACATCTATTGCACCAACTTACACTAGCCTTGCACAGTAACTGTGAATTGTAGAGACTCGGGTTATTTTCTTATATTCAGTATTTATTTCTTCTTCTCTCGCCTTTAATTCTTCCTTCCATTCTCCTCCCTGACTCTCTTCTTTAGTATCCGAGACCAGTTTTTCAATTATCATCCCCTTCTCCTCTAACTCGGCCATTATTCCCATTCAACCTCTTCATGATATACACAAGAAACAACAATCACAAGTTCCAGTCAGACTCTCTCAGCTTTCACATATCCACTTAAGAATATAAGCTTTTTATTATCCAAAGCTTGAAAATACAATTTTAAGAGCATCCTCTCCCTTCTTCACTTCATCTTCCCATCCAAGTCAATCCGATCTGTAATTTTTATCTATGTAAAAAAGTGCACCCAAACAATTACAACCCCATTAGGTCCGGCGTCCCCGATTTGTGTCTTCACTTGAATAAAAATACGTGTGTGTGCATTCATCACATTGAAATTCGACTGGTCACTGTGGTCAGTTCGTAGTGAAATCATGACTTTATTCTAAGCTTCTTTCTCTGCAGTAAGCCATTCTCCTGTCCTCATTCACCTAGTTTCCTTATATCTTCTTCCAACAAACCACAGTACTTACAGTTACTTGGAAATTAAAGCATTATACTGCTCTCTGGTCTTGCAACCCAAGCTTGCTAGCATATCAGCCAGCCCATAGTGTATTGACCAACCTTAGTTTGGGGAGTTAATTGAGCGTTTTGCAATTTGCCATCTCAATCAAACCCGGAAGGGGGAGCGTACATGTTTAACTAAACAGAGACGTCCCACACGGAAATTAACTCCAGCCCAGCAGTCGCACTCATCACCCCGAACATCACATCTCTTTCACCAGTGTATTCATCAAAAACTTTCCATTATCCTCCACCCTCACGCTCAGTAGCTGTAGTGTCCATTTTCTCTTGAATCTCCGCTTCCTGGCTATTCTCCATTCTTCCCCGCCAGTCCAGTAATCTTCAATCTTGTCTTATTTCCCAGAATGAAATGGGAATCCTCCACTTTCATTTACTTGTTGCCATCATTTTTTTCTGCTCCCTGCATTGTATTCTCATTTCGTCATTTCTCCACACGTTTACGCCATCCAGGGAGACAGAGCACAGATGGATCACACCAGAGGGTCAGTCCTGCCAGGGATCATTTAAGCATCATTTCCTCTTTTTTCTAAAGATGCAATTCCAGCCCGTCTCACATTTCTCTATTATCCTCATCCTCCTATTCTTCTCTTCCTTGTCTCAATTCAGTATTTCCTTGGTCTCAATTTTCTAAAAAGTCTCCCCTCCTCTTCTCTACCTACCACACCAGAATGCTCAACCTCTTCTCTGCTTACATATACATGCCCTGCCCGCCCCTCCTTCGCTTTTACATGAATCCCAATCATTCACAACTTTCACCCACGCCTTTCTTTTCCTCTTTCATTCCTATAGATTTATCCGAGGAGGGAAGCGAGAGACGAGTCCGACTCCAGCTTGGGTATTGGGTAACATGCCCAACTTCATTTGATTTGTTATTCCATCTTTGGATGACTGCATCCTCTTCCCCTGTCTCATCTTACATCTGCTGTAATACGAATACGGAGCGAGCATCTTCAAGAAGTTGACAATTTCTTTACAATAGTCCCTTCCTCCAGCAATCTATCACGCCATCTTGTTTTCTTTCCTTTTATTAATCTTGTCCATCTGACAGCTCTCGCCTCACACTTTAGGGATGATTGAATATTCGCCATATTTTTGGCCCTTGTCCAAACTTTAATGGCACATCAATGAAAATATTTAGCCTTCATTCCCGTAAACACATCCTTCAAATGTATCCTGTCCTATTTTGTAGTTTTATAATATCATCAAAGTCTTAGACGACGCACGGAACTAGCATTACCTTACGGAAGTGTGGTACACACAGTACAGCTAATACAGCGCCCTCTGGAATCGTATTATAGCAGATTTAGCCTTGTAAACAAGCAAAATTTTTAGCCCGCATCCCTGATACTATGCATTATCTGCGTAGTCGTCCGTCACTTCTCATAGGCGCCTGCGTTAGTCCTACCTGCTTAACAAGCATGTTTGTAACCATTTTAGTTACTACTTAAGTCTGACATGAGACGGATAGGATATTTTCATCCTGTCAGCTTGAGGAATTGAGTATGACCACAATATTATTAGTATTAGAAGAAGGCGGAGAAGAAGGAGCCAATAATAAAATCTCAGAGCGAGATTTATCTACATTTATAAATGCATTATGCTGAAAGAGGGAGGAAATAGTAGTAGGAAGAAGAGTGAAGTGATTCTTGATCCAGGCCATTTCATAGCCGGCTGTATGATGAATAATCCTTCTTGACTCTTGACTCTTCTGGAATCTGGATGAGAATGCGAAAGTAAGGAAGGACTTGACGGACGAGTAGGCAGGGATGAGGCGCAAATGTAAAAGCAAAATCAGGCATCACTTTATCCTTCCAAGGTGGTCTGAATGAGTATATATAAGCTTTGGATTCTCTGTCCTTCATCTTTCTCCATCATCCTTGCCGCCGCCGCCGCCGCTGCAGCTTTTCTCCTCTTTCTTTCTCTCCCTGACTAAGAGGCTATAGAAATTCTACAACTCTTGAGGAGACATATGCCATTTATATTACATTATCATCCCATCCTTCTCTCTCTCTTCCCCCTTTAATATTATCCATGTTATTATCATAATCCCATTATCCCTACATGTATTAAACCATCAGAATAATGTAACTCTTGACGTCTCCTCATTCATTTATCTCTCTCACTCTCCTCCTCACAATAAATCCATTATTATTCCCATTCTTATGAATGTATTATCAAATCCCTATGTATTGTATATCCATCCTCTCCACTTGTTTCTCCTCCCAATCTTCCACTTCCATCCCTGCTTCTCCAATCCGCAATCTTCCGACGCCACCAACATGGCGCATAAAACCTAATTCACCATGCTTAACTTGATACCGCTACGCTGAGTTTCGCTAGTATTTAATGAGAAAAATTATATATGTGATGATTGTATATTCTCAGAGAAATAGTATCCGGTTGACCTCAAGCTAAATATCAGTGGGCCAATCTAGTTGATCTTGTTAAGATTTATTCAGTAGGCTCACTTTGCTATGACATGTTTAAAATCAATTTGAAATCCATGATCGAATGATACCTTACTGTAATTTAAGGTGAAAGTAGCATAAAGCAACTGTGATATGGTTTTCTCATAGCTTGCCTGTATTCACCGGACCATCAACTGCCTGCAAATCCTGGATAGAAATGTGAAGAAAAGAATCTTAATTCTTTCTTCTCGACATATATTTCCCAGCATACTACATCTCTCTTCTTCTCCTCCTCTGTCTTCAATTAACTCATGACCATGTGTCTCCATCCAGGGAATTATACGCTCCACCGCCTTTTCACTAAAGCCCATTTCAATCAACTTTCCAAGAATCCTTTCACACCAATTCCTCCCATTCTCACAACCACAAAAGATTTCGTTTCGAGCTGTTGACCCCAACACCTTACTCCTTATTGATTGGTCTGGATAACGGAGGCTAGACAAAAGCGTAGGTGTCAAATTCCATATTTTATTATCACTCCCTTTCTTCTTTTCATCCCTCTTCATATTCTCTATTCTCTTCCAACTAATCCTCCCCGGTACCTCTACCGCATTGCAAAAGAAGTTGGACAAAGCCAAGGAAAAGCGTGGAAATAATAATACATATTATCTACGAAACATGCACGTCGTTAACGTACGTCCGATCTTCCGAATGACCAGCCATGGTATGCCTCTATATACTATCCCATCAAATCGCGCTGTAAGGGTCAAACGTTTGCGCTTCCACATATCTTTCGCCGCGGTCCATCAACGCGCCATAGCCTGCTTCATTAAAGGATAACCGTGTATCCACAACCAGATGACCAAATTGTAGAAACTGCAGACGGCAAAGCGCAGAGACATCAAACTTCAGCAGGTAAACTAAGAATAATTTTTCAATTTTCACTGTTTTAGTCCATCGAAACTTAAGCTAACTTGAGTAATTTAACGGCACAAGTTAACATGCATTATTTGCTGTAATGCTATTAGCCAAGAAAGCGAAAGCTTTAAAGTCTCCATAGGGTTTTTTTAACGAGCTTGTAACAAGACGAGACGCAGCTTAAGTTGAGCTCTTCTTCAGTTAACAACCTACAGTGTCCTGCAGCCAGCGCCAACATGTCTTCTCGGCACACCTTCCTTCTTGGAATTAAGTCTTATAATTTGGTCAAGGTAAGTACGAAGCAAGCCCAGTCGGTCAATGAGTAGCTGTAGTGCAGTAAGTCGGCTCATATTTTCCTTCCTGCCGAGAAAATGTTTAGGAAGATTGAACTTGATGTGCTTTTCTGAGGTGGAGGACGGAGTCAACACATTTAGAAATGAATTATATCCAGCTCAGGTGTAATAAAGTCATCTCTGGAAATTGAAGGCTACTTGTTCTACAGCTCAATAAAAGCGAATAACTCACTACAAATTGTTATGTTATTCCTTCCCTTGTTCCAACCGCCTCCCATAAAAGAGACAACATGGGCCGTTATTATATGCTTTATTCCTCAACTTGTCCCTCTCCTCTTTCCTCCTTTAATCTCATTGTCTCTATCTCTCTCCATCTCCCTTTCTTCTTCCATTCTATCTTCTATTTCTCTTAAACTCCTCGCAATCCTCGGTTCATCCAGTCAAGACGAAGGATAACAAGAAAAGAGGCATGAGCTCTCAATCTCCTCACGTGTGCAACACCCATTATTTCCCTCCACAAAAATACACAATTTACAGCAACCTTAATATCCCGTATTTCCAACAAAGTTTTCCCACTTTTGGCTCACGTGAAATTACAATTTTTCACACTTCCTCCCTCGTCCCCTCCCTCCTAACACAACAAGGCTATTATTCACACCAAAGCCCAAACCTTTTTAACGTTCCAAATAATCACCCTAGAGAATCTGCGTGCCAATCTTGAATTCCTTCAAGCTTTTCCGGACAATTTTCCCCAGGACATTTTCCTCGCTCTCATCTTCACCAATTTTCATCTTACTTTCTCAAACATATCTTCTCCTCCTTCCTTGCTTTGCAATCTCTTAAACTGGCGTCAAATTGTTACTGCCCCTGTAAATTAGCTTTGGTGATCATGCATTAGAAATGTTTTACACGCTACGTCAAACTCAAACCACTACATCCGTCCCGGGAAGCTGTTGTTGAGATACAGCTTTTATGACACACTTATATTTTCCAGATAAGACAATATCTCTTCTTCCTCAAACCATCTTAGTTACACCTTTATTTCTCCGTGTACTCACTTTCTAGTTTCGGCCGACTGCCTACCTTGTGAGTAAAATTCCTTCCGTATATCGTTCCATACGCATTCTCGCCTTGTAAACGAAGCTTCCTGCCTTGCTGCGTATGAAAGATATGTGAGAAGAGTACATATAGTATGCTATAAGATTCTCGGAATTGATAAGCTTTCTCCGCATATTTTCAAATCTGGAGAGAGACAAACGAAACGTAATAAATTTTGATGAAAACTGCTCCATCTACCATCTTCCTTCACATTTTTCAAGCTCACACATTTAATTTCCCTCCATCTCTCAAATACATTGAGTAATTACACGTCTTTTGTCATTATTACAATCACTTCCATTTGTATTCCTCAACACGCCAGAGTTTTACAACCTGTCAAATTGAAATCCAGCTCCTGACTTCTGCCTGCACTTTAAACCCGGAAAGATTCAATTTACATTACTTTCAGTGTACGTTTTTTATGCGTTTCCCCTCCCTTCACCGTCCAGCTCCTTCCCCATGCTCACCTGGTTTTAACAAGGAGCTTCCCTCATAATTGCCATCTATATAATTTCAATCATAAACGGAACAAATTACAATCCGTGTTTTAACACGTTCCTCTACCCACCCCATTTTCCCTGGGTAATAAACAAAAACAGGGCTGAACGAGATTCAACTTTGAAATCATGTTTATTTTGGAACTTGCACAGAACTTTTAGGACTCGTCGTAACTAGTGCGTATAAAACAGCGCTCAAAACATAGCCTATACCTTCCTACCCTCCCTCTGCCTGCCTCCTGTCAACCCCGAATCAAAACATATTGAGTTTATTAGATGATTGATACAAGAGTTTATAGCTACTCTTCAGATTGAAACAGACAAGGGCAAGGGTTAAAAGAAGTAGCTCGATGATGGCATAATAGCTCTTTTCTCCGCGATCCAGCTCTTGATAACCTCACTAATTTAATGCACACCCGCTTCCTCCTCAATTGGTGTGTATAACTCTTTGGGATAAATAGATTTAAGGGTGATATTAATTGATACCCTCCTGTCCAAAGTTTTTTCTCGAGAGCAACTCCAAAAGCATTAATAGTTTCACCTCTTGAGAAACCCAAAAGAGATTAGGATACGTTACAGAGGAACCTTTCTGAAGTCTTGTTAGCTCTCAAGTATGAGGTTTCCATCACGATCTGATAACGTGTTTAAAGTAGTAAGAAGAAGAGATAAGAGTGTTGTGAATAAGTGTTTCCCAGCTTCACAATCCAAACCACCCTACTTTTCAAGCTTGATAAGCCCAATCAGGGTAGGAGTGCATAGGTATTTATTTTCAACAGGAGGGAGAGGAGATGCTATCGGAAACATTAGCGAGCGCTTACACGCTGTATCTCGTGTAATATTATCCGGGAGGAAGATCCGTTATCGGTGTCGGTCGCTCCGCTTGCTGGTTGAGTGAGCTGGAGAACATAAGCATTTCAGGTTCGACAGCAAATATTTAGTCCACTAGACTAGATACGATTAGGCATCCGTGAAATGAGTTAACTACAACAAGTGCTCTCAGCTTTCCTCTCGATTGCTTCTCGAGTTTGTAACCTACTCTTCGGAATCGTATCAACACATCGCTAGCTCAAGGGGGCAATTTACCAAGGTTTGTGTGAAATACTAAATACTATGGGGGAGACTATTGTACGTGTGGATGTGGAGGTATAGGTTAGGATCATTAACGGTTTTGCTTTTACGATTAATAGAATAATCGTATCAAACCTTGGCAATGGAGGATAATCCTTATTGCTTTTATTTTTTCTATAAACCAGCTGTACCAATTGTCGAGTAATCTAACCGCGACATCTTCATTTTCCTTTTGACCAAAACATTTAGTTTTGTTCCTGAGAAAAACAGAAAAGTCATAAAAAACATTCCACGACTGCTATAAACTCTTGGAATATTTGTAGGCTGTGATAGACTTGGATTCTATAGTTTTTCCTCCTGCGAATTTCTCCAGAGGAAATCCAGAATTCTAGCTGTTATGCTCATACAGTATTAATGTAACGGTTTTACGCTATGATTGCGCGCGCGCGTATTGTCTGTGTAGTATTTGCTATTTGAAATTTTCAGTATAGTCTTCTGTTCCAGCAAACAAGAGAGCCAGAAGGCATGGGTTACACCCATCTTCCGCCTGCTTTCTCCTTGTTCTCTCCTTGTTGAAACGGTGTTTCATTGATTGATTGATGGACGAACTAGAAAGATTTCAAGAGTTGTTTTCCTATTAATGGGATTTTATCCATATGTATTCGACAAGAGGAAATGAAATGCATTTGCCATTGTATTCTCTCTCTCTTTCTCTCCTCCTCCCCAAACTAGATTCAATGTTTCATCTTTTTGTCTCTTCTTTGAAATCCAGACAGTAGTAGTCTCTGTATATTTTTCTCCATTCCCCTCACCCAGCTGTATTCTCTCATTTCTCCGCCGCCCTAAAATACCCTCCCCAGTTCTGCTCAGTCAGCTTCAATCTTTGCTCTTGAGTGAGGAAAGATGTACAATTTTATCATTCTCATTGGTTCATGAGCTTAAGTGGTTCCGAGACCGAATCGAATGGATATCAAAAGGGGAATATGAAACCTAGGTAATTTATCAAACTTTAACAATGCCCTCCTCCCCAACTAAACAAGATAGATAAAACATTCCCTGTCTCCCACTATTCTATCTCCCACCGAATTTTTTTCACATCTCTGTATCTAACCGCGACCACCACTTCAAATCCTTCAACTGTTTTGCCAGCATACTCACCAATGTTCTTCACATCATTTCCGAGTACAGTGACAGTCAGTAGTTTAACATGCAGAATGCAGACATGTAACAGCTTTTTGCAGCATGTTAACATATTACTCCCGCTCCCACTTCCCACACAGTATCTCCTCCACTCCATTTATATTAATTGCCGTGTAAAGGAGAAAGTAGGATGATGGTAAATCTCCCAAATGAATTATGGTCTCATAATTTTATTTCCTATCATATCCTAAGTGGACCCTTTAATTTCATGCCGTTTCACATAAAATATCCCCTTGACCTTTTCCAACCCTTTCTGTCTCCGCAACACCATTAAATCTTTCCCACTCTGTCAAGGA
Source organism: Sminthurides aquaticus (assembly GCA_906901655.1). Taxonomy (NCBI): domain Eukaryota; kingdom Metazoa; phylum Arthropoda; class Collembola; order Symphypleona; family Sminthurididae; genus Sminthurides; species Sminthurides aquaticus. The sequence continues at coordinate 4,700,720 of CAJQTT010000002.1, read as the reverse complement.
TTTTTACTCTGTCAGTTTTCTTCACCGTCCCAGATTCGCCAAATTTTTGTCATGTATTCACGCCTTTAAAAACATGTGAATAGCGTTACATTCTTTCACGAATCCCGGAGCAACAACTCATTTCAAGTCAACATTTTTGACATCAAGCCCGTTTAAAACGTTAAGATTCTTCAAGAAACAGTCCCTAAGGTAAAATGCGCCGTAAGCTCGGAGGCATCCACATTTTTATGTTTACTCTGCATCGCTAAAAAATGGGACAGATTAAAGGAGGTTTCTTCAAATACGATAAACTACCGATTACAAATTGTTTAGTTCTGAAACACATGTACCGAAGCCTGCGTCCTGCATTCAACCAGCATTCTTATCTGAGACTGGATACGCTTTAATTTTCTAATCCATCTTGAATTTTCATTGCCTACAAAAATTCCTCCCCCTTCTTTTCGAGATTCTGTTGAAGTACAAGGTGAGGAGTTTGGAAAAGGATTTTAGAGATAGGGTATAAAATGATGCGAACGATATAGTTTCTATGGGATTTCTCCGAAAAGGATTTCCCTTTCCTACTTTCTACGCTGATGAAAGCGAAGGAAATTAATAAAGTAAAGGAAACTTAAAGGAAACTACTATCTTTTTACCTTTTCTCTTCTAGAGCAAGGTAAAGAGTGAGTGGATGAGAAGAGAAAGAGAGAAAAGGGTGGAGAAAGTTTAGAAAGCGGGAGAAAGGAGAGAGAGAGAGAGTCGGGATTAAGAATAGTAGAAAATACGAGTAAGCTGTATAAGTTGATGCAATAATTTAGAAAAGGTGACACAAGGAGGAAAGAAAGTAAATCGAATTCAAATAAAGGATTGAAAGAATAATAAATTACGCTGGGCTGAGCGACGACAAGGAGTTGCAAAGAATGAGATTCAGAGAACCTCCACAAGAGAAAGTGAATGAATCTTTTGGAAAGAGGCTAACGCTCGAGTTTGTTCTATTCTCTCTCTTTCTCCCTTGGATCTCTTCTTACACAAACTTAACTCTTCTCTTCTGCTTCTGGATGCCACTAAACTTGTATATTCCTTCTCTCTCTCCCCCCTGATTTCCTCCGTTACTGAGCCGTAAAGTTCCCTATGCTTTCCTCACCGGGGAAAGCATCGATGACGTTTGGTTCTCCAATCCGGCCAAAGACGTTTCTGGACGGAGACTTGAAGCATAACGGCTCTCCAGTCTCAGAGTCCAGTGGATGAGCTGAAGCGTAGGGATGAAGTGGAGTCAGGCCGAGTATTCTGGGATTGGGTAGATATAGAATATTATTATTACCCCTTGAAGAATTTCCAGAGAGACTGGAGAAAGTGAGAGAATGAGGAAGAATAAAGGGATGCTGGAGGAATGAATTGAGTACAAAGAAGGAAAAATACAATAAGTACACAGTCTTCCATACACATCTTACTCATTCTTTCAATTCTAACTCTCCAAAGGGGAAGTTGAGTTTAGTTTTAGTTTGGGTGAGAAGAAAAGAAACTCTTAGATTATACTTCCACACTTTTCAATATCTACCTCTTCCTCTTTCTTCTCCTCCCCTCCTCCTCTCTCTTTCTTCTCCTCCCCTCCTCCTCTCTTTTCTTCTCCTTTTTCTCCATTCTCCACTTTCTCCCTACCCTCTCTCACTCCTTCTCTCGTCTCAGAAAACAATTTAAATTTGAAACTCGCCCTCTGTATCCGATTATCATAATAAGCGTTAATTTCCCCGAACCCATGCACACAGACTGCCATATCATTATAAAATCGTACTACTAAGTCTCTCCTCCAATATATTCAGTCTCGGACCAGAATCATGAAGCAATCCATACAAATCTGGCTGACTCTCCCTCGTTCGTCCCCAGCCTACATCCATTTCATTCCCTCCAATTCGGCAGTCTAAGGATTTTCGAGTAGAACTCGCCCAAAAGAAAGAAGAAATGGTCTCTTTTCTATTTTAGAAAATCACTCATACAAACTATAGCTTTAAAATACTTAAAGAAGCGTTATACACGAGGAGGAGAAAGGGGAGGAAGAAGGGAGTGGAGGAGGAAAAGAGAATAGCATATCTCCTTTTCCCTTCCGAGCTCCTGCATTCCTTTCACCAACTCCTAATTCATTTGTTTGATTTTGATACCACAATGGATTCTCCATTTAAAATAAGTTTTTACTCCCGCTCAAATACACCAAACTTTTTACTTCAATACATAGTTTCATATTATTCATCCACCCGAATCCTACAATCCTATAACGTACCCTTTCTCCCGTCCTACCACCCTCCACCACCAAAAACTCTTCCCAACAAAACCTTTTCATTTCTCTTTTCATACTTTCTCCCCAGACAGACTATGACAATTTCTCCGCTGTGTCTCCACTACTCCGCTCAATAAACTTTGTCTACAGACTTTTGAAATCCTGCATAATGTGACCTTTAGCCATCTCCTAACAATTGCATATATGCTTATCTATTTCTTAAATGGCAAAAATACCGAATTTTAAATTCCTCGCCAATGTCTATTAAGAAGCAACAAAATACTCTATTTTAATTTCCAATTTCCTGCCAAACTGAAAATTTGAATTTCTCGCCTTTTCAAAATGTGAATGTTGCGAAATAATATGTAAGCGCCACACGCCACATTCACAACTATAGCCTGCATAGTTGTGTTCAAGGGTTACGGTGGCATTCGTCTGGCTGGCCAGCACTGGCCTATCGTTTAGTCACAATCACAATTGCAAAATTTAGCAGACAATTGAAATTTTTCCATTTTGCGGGAATCGAAATAAATAAGGCTGCAAATTTTAAAGTATTTAGCGGGAAATCTTAAAAGCACTTAATCACTTGGATGTATGATCTTTCTGTAATCTGTATTAGCCCCAGTATGCGTAGCGCATAAGCACACGAGTGTTACTGTTATTCCTATTATTGCAACTACATAAACTTTTAAAAAAGTGCTAATTGCTCCAAAACATCGAAGGTGCCATAACCTTTAATTACATTAAACGATACCTTTATGTTCAAACTTCCAAATTATTCGACTTCAACAAATGTCGTGAAAAGCTTTTGTATTTAACTGTCCGATGAGAACTAGTAATTAAAGTATATCATTTTCATCATCCTTTGGCCCAAAGAATCCCACAAATAGGTCAGAAAAAAAAACAGCTAAAAACAATCTACCAAACCCACTAAAAGCATGAAACAGAGATAGCCTCCCGCATCCTAACCTTAGAACAATCCCCCAGCGCATCTGTTTCTCAAGATAGTCGCATCTTTGGTTCATCCCATCCTCCTCGTGTGGTGGGTAAGATAAGGGATAGAATTGGATAGAGTAACTTGCCCTTCCTTGGCTGGTTGGCTGAGGGGAAGAGAATGAAGACATGAGGGAAAACAATGGGCGGCTCTCTGTCTTTTCTCCCCCTTCCATGTAATTTTACACCTTCCCTATTCTTCCTCCCTCATAGTCTTTTCTCTTTAGCCGCTCACTACACATTTTCTAAATCCTACTCTCAGCCCCAATATTTTTCTTATCGATCTCGAAATTTCATCTCTTCTCTTTCCTGCAATTACACTCCGTGAAATCCAGCTCACCCTCTCGTAGTATCAACACTATTCAACACTTCCCTCGCCAGCTATAATAGCATCCTGGATGCTGCATCCACTCCACATTAACAAACTAATTTGACGCACCATCCACTGCCTACCTGTCGTACTCGCAGAACATATACATTTCGTAAGTGCACCTTATGTACGGCGCCTTTAACCCGAACAAAAGCTCATTTTACCCGGTAGCAAGTTATTCTATTGTTTCCAAAATCTTTTTTTCTTTTTCTCAAAAGCTAATGATTCCACAAATTTCTTTTCCGTCTGGATTTAGAACAAAAGCATGAGACGCAGCATATATACATTCTTCCTCCTCTCAGCCATCAAATCTTTTCAGCTTTTACCCCCCAATTCTCCATCCTCTCTTCTGTCGTCGTCTACTAATCCTTTAGAAATTATTTCCATCTACGTTAACAGCTCACAGCTCATGAATATTCTTTTCAAATATTTAATCTTCAATGACTGCATCATCTCTTATTCTCGAGCATTTAACAGCAACCCCCTCACGATTGTCACGCGTCAGTATAACTTTTACCCGCCGCCAAAAGTTTTATTCCTTTATCACTAGATGAATAACCCTGTTGCAAGTAAAATAATTGCGTGTGAATAGCCTATATCCTTTTGACCAAACGAAGGATTGCGAACCTGGCTACCATTCAAAATAATTTTTATTTAACGTATCACAGGAATGTTACAGAACCAATGCAAGATTCGCCCTTCATCTTTAACGGCAAGGAACATAGTAATCTTGAAAAAATTGCAATCCCATCTCACTTACTTGCTTCAAAAGTGCTAAAATCATTTGTTTTTGGGTGCCAAACCTTGACATGAACCCCACAGCTGTTCTCGGTCTACATTTAAGTTTGGGGTGTAAAATCGGTATGTTGAAAACTCAACTTTCTCCACACCAGCCCCACATAACCTTTGCGCTTTGCATTTTGCCCACGAGTCATCGAATTTTGCAAAAATTCTCCCCTTAAGTCCCCCGTCTATGCTTTCAGCCATCCCACAGATGTTATATTCGATTGATAATTGAGACATAAAAGACAGATTAAGCTGAATTAAGCGTTCAGTAATAGGCTGTATACAGCGATATCGCAGATTGTCCACGAATCCGATAGGCTTTAAGAGAGTATACAAAGTTGGAATTAAAAGCGCTTTTTGTAACAATATAAACGTACTGAATGACTGACTGACTGACGACACGGACTGCCTCCCTGCCAGCCTAGCAAATGCAAGCCAAAGGAGACGATTTATAGACGGCGGTTCTGTATTATTCTACAAGCTTTAGCGTGCATCACGTCATTCATTCATTCCATTATTGAATAATAAAATCAATGGGATAATGCTTATCGAAATGATAATAGACTGAACAAGTATGGTCACATTATTGTTCCATTACAACAACCCTTTCCAAGGAAGGATCCTTCCTACATGAATATTTTTCATACCATATAAAATGTATTCTTCCTCGTCTCGCTCTCTCCATTCTGCAAACCTATTGAAAGGAGCTAATTATTGTATCCATTTCATCCTGACATCTGACATGAGTCTATAGAGTATATATATTATGATATGATGATGTTGTTCACAGTCCAATGAAAGATAATCCCATTTCATCCATTATTACAATTTGACCATGATTCCTATCAGCGATAAACTGATAGATCAGCTATCATTGTATCATCATAGCTCACTTCAGACCGCACAACCAAATTTTCAAATCCTTTAGTCTAAGCCACAATTCCATTCATTCAAAATCCGCCTCTTTTTATTCCACATCCCACAACTCCTTTCCAGAATCCAGAGATAGTACTGAACATGAATCCTCTTTATCTCACCTCAATAGATTCCCCACATTGCATTATTATGATTGTGTTGCATATATAGAAAGCGGGATAGAGTCAACCGGCTAGCCAACGTCCATCCTTCATCCTTCTTCTTGATCCATCTACTTCTTCTCTCTTCATTCCCTATTCACCTTTATGAGTATCCATAAAGAATTCCCACAAAACTCCATTTTCCTTGGGTCATTGGACACAACAGTCTCCCCTTTGTCCACTCTTCGTTCCGTCCATTTCTCTCTTCTTTGACCAATCAAAGAATTCCTAATTTACATAAGAATCAGATGCAATCATAATCATCTTCCTTCTTCCCATACCCCTCCTACATCCCATGTATCTTCCCCCTCCTCCATGTCCAACTAACTTCTCTCCGTCTGTCCCCCACCATAAGAGTCTCACGAATGTAACGACATCCTCCCTACATTTTACCTCATCATATCGCCCGCCCAAAATATAATTCCATCCAAGATATATTTCTCTCAAAGCCTTCCTATCCCATAAATATTATTCGAGCTTAGATCTCAAACCGCATCTACACACACGTTTTAAATTTTCAAAGTAAAATCCACAACCTGTGTCGTCGTCCTTTAAATGTTTTCTCCTCCTCCTCCTCCTGACTCGCATATGGAAGGCTTAGTGATGCGGATCATCACTCAAAGAGATTACGAGCGAATCTTTGTAGCTTTTTCTGTAACATTCCCGGGCCCCGGACAATCACTACATCATTTACACAGGACACGATTCATGGGAAAAGAATGGTGAGAGCGGGGAAGGAGGCTCATTCCGCCTATACACCCTCTTTTGTCCCTCTGACCCACTCCATGACCCCTCATTCTTCCCGACACTTGGTCAACTCTTTAGGTGGTCACATTTCATCTGGACCGGTACTTGATTTCAAACCCTATAACCGCCGCAATCCAGCTATTATCTATTATCATTATCATCATTCCCACATATCCCACCGATTATTGTCTACTCTTTTTTATTTCCGTTAGAATTTTTAAAAACCCGCTTCTTCTATAGTCTTCTTATTAGCATTTCCGACTCTTATTCTTAGCCCTTCTTCCTTCCTTGTCCGCTCTCTATTCTTGCTTTTGCTTAATACACAGTCAAGTATTTCTTTTTCTTTTCATTGTAATTGTAATCCAAGTCTGCCCATGCACCAGAACAGAACCCGCTTCATCCACTCTTCTTTGTATTCCTTCGAGCTACTTGACTTTTAAAACCTTATTAAATCAATGCTAATTCCACTGCAGAAGACCTTTAAAATATTTTCACACCCCTCCTCTTCACACCCAGCCAGCGTCACAATGGCCAATCCTCTTGTTTCAATAACCTATTACTAAACCGGTGAGCCAATCTGCTTTCTCTCGTTCCTATTTATCTTGAGCTTGCAGCAAGGACTTAAGGACAGCCGGAGGACAAAAGAGAATAAAATAAATAATTCATGTCAATAAAAATTAAATAACTGCCAGAGTATTATTATCTCTCACCATTCTCTTGCTAGGAGTAAGCGTCACAAAGCCTGTTCATCCCCGAATCAGAAGGAGAGACCACTTTTAAAGGCGTGATACCTTGTGTAAAAATATTTCATCTTGTCCACATAGCGGTCCATATATTTTACAAAGAACAAGGTGATTAAAAACAGAGGGATGCCAAAGATCCCTGCGTGGTCCCGCCAAAGGTGTTGGTTTAAGGGCTGGGGTTGAGACGAGACGAATCTGCTGGCTGCGTATACAATAAAACATATTCATTCAGGTTCAGGAGGAGCGGGCCACAAGTCTTTAAAGCAAAGTCAGTCTCCACCATTCCCCTCACCCCTCTCACCTTCTGGATGACTCATAAAGATTTTAAAAAACCCGCATCTTCTTCATACATAAACAGAGTCTCACCTGTATCCTTACCGCCGCCGGTTGCGCAGGCAGGCCGGCAGGTAGGTTAAATCAGAATGTCATAACCTATGAAATTCTTCCCGAAGCAAACACAGCGCACGTAGCGTAGCATGTGAGGAAGTTGAGTCATTTTCTCTCCCGCTCCTTCCTTGGAATCCATGGGAAAATAGTTTCTTCAATTTCTCTCATTCCAGCCTCGGATCATATCATCGTCCTTTTTCATTTATGTTCCAAGTAAAAGCATAAGCTTCAACTTCCCCCGTCAGTGTGCTACAACTTAAACAGCTTTCCTTTCCTCATCATAAAATCTCACATATGGATTCCTCCATTCTTGAGAGAAAATAGAGGGGCACAAGTGCATTCCATTCTCATTCAAAGACGGACTGACATAAGTGAAAAGCACTTAAGAGTCATATTCATGGGACATCCAGCGAGAAGGATCCTTTTCTATCAGAATCCACATTAACTTTGATAAACTCCACATGTGATATCATTATGATCCTATCAAACATTCCCTTCATCTTTTCTCTCACGTTTCTCTCACACCACTACCCTCTTCAACCTATTCTCCAAACTATATCTACCCATCCGAAATATGGCCAAAATCAAGGACAAACTAAATTAGAAATGTCTCATCACTTTACAAAATATTGCAGATCGTGTAAAATAAAGATCCACTACTATTACTCCGCAAGCAACCATGAACTTCGGATCTTCCACACGACAACCTGCTTGAAATCCAATCTGTCCTCTCTTAATACGATAAATACCGTTATAACACTTGGCTGCAAGGAATGCCAGCTATGTTTTATACAATATATAAAAGATCCTTCCACTTTCTTCTGCTCCAAAGCTTAAACGAATTACCTTTAAAAGCATCTCCAACTCTATTTTCAGCAGAGAAAGCTGATAAGAAAAAAATTGATTCATATTTTCCCCATATGACTAACTATTTCAAAGGAATTCGGCCAGCTTGCAAGAGTTCTCACGTCTTCCAAAACCTCCTCTATCTTTGAATAAAGGAGCTTCTATATTTTTTCATCTGTTAGAGAAATTTCAAGTGTTTTCTATAAAAGCACTTCACTCATCCAAGCTCACCTCTCTTCCCGGCAATACAACATGAATCCCTAAGATCCTCACTCACTTTTCACACATTTCAACTACTTGCCTCCCTTGCAATTGCACATTTTAAAGCCCGAATCATGCAGAGAACCACCGCTACTCACTTAGTAGGTCCGAGTCCACTTATATCCCCTGCAATTTCCCCGCTATTCCAATGCAAAACAACGCTTCTACTACATCCTTTCGTCCAAGCTTCAAGTTCAAGCATCATTCATTTTTCAAGTACGTATATTTTTAGCCAAAGTCCGTGAGAGAATGCCCTAGGATTCACTCATGCGAAAACAGAATCTATCCGAACAAATCCTTCAAAATTATAATACTCGTACTAAAAATATTTCCAAGGTTACCAAGTTGGCTGCTGAAATAAACACCAGGTCGAGAGGATTTTAAAAAAAAGCCTAATCCGAGTCATAGAGAAAGATTCGTGCCGTCAAGCGTAGAACAAAGGGTATTATTTATTGCCCCGTCATCGAGTTTGCGGGTAGGAAGGAATAACTTTTCTCTCATTAATACTCACTTTACCAGTTGGCTGATTAAATAGATCTGCTCATGCGGTACACCTCTCTCAGCTCTAATAATTGGTTCTCTCCGTTATCCGCTTATGCTTCAATCCCTCGGTTACCCGGGAGCGGAATCCTCGCATATTTCTCCCCATCTCTTCCCCATTCTACCCGCTACCACCGCTCTCCTCAACCTCGAACTCAACCCCTTCTTTTTCTTCCGCCCCAAAGCATCTTCACTTATGTTGTTTCTCCATCCCCTTGCTTCCCCCCTGCTCCGGCAAACAGCAGCCCCTTCCCAAAAATCAAAGGATGCGGTGAAAGGGGAAATTACATATATTATCATCATTGTTTACGCTTTCAATTTCCAGTGTGTGCACACATTCGGGTGTAAAACAAGCTGCGCTTTTCGCCTCCAGCAAAGTTATTATTTACATGGAGAAAATCCCAGAGTTAGACAAGTGATCTTCTTCCTTTCCCACTCTCCTCCCTTGAACTCAACGAGTATCTAATCATGAGTAAACCCGGCCCTCCATAATCATCTCATCCCATTTTCACTTAGCTCTGCTTCACTGCTAGAAGTCAGCTCATAAATTCTCTCAAGTCTCCCCATTCTTCATTATCCCTCCCTCCCTGTCTCTTCTTCATATAAGTATTCCAATAAGACTAAGATTTTTCTCGGCCCTCTCTTCAAGTCCTAGTCATGGCAGGGTCCTCTTATCCTTCCTTGTCGCTCTACTTTCCGCATCTCCCTATTCTTCAAGCGCTCAAGCAAAGCACAATCGTGTTGTTCTTTTATTTCTCTTCAAAGGCAGCCATAGCCCAACTCTTTGTACTCAAACTCGACTGAGCAACTCTCATAATTCACGACACAATTAGAGAGCGACTGCAAGAAGGACTTGAAATCTAAAAAATAAGAGGTTCACACAGGTCTCGGACTCGTTCTCAACAGTCTTAACTCCCCGAATCCCAGCAAATCCTGACACACGAGTAGAAGAGTACACGGTACGGAGGGAGGGTTAAAGAGTTAGGATGATGGGTTTTCTATGGAGGAAATATGATCTAGAACCTATATATTTATTATTCATGCCTTAGCAGACGGACTTGAAGTGGTAGATTTTTTACGGCCACCTTTTTGTCACAACCTTCCAAATCCTCCCGTGTCACATCCATCCTTATGCATAATTTCTTGCCAGTAACTTGAGTTTTGACCCCTGCGTAAATGTACCACATTCAGCCATCTCCATCCTACACAATACCATCCTCAAATCCCTTAATTTCTTACCCCTCCAGTTTCTTATTTCCATCTCTTATTTAGGCTCTTCTTAGTCCTACTCGCCCAAGACTATTTTTCCAAAAGCATGCATAATGGCTTCAAGAGCAAAACTTGAAAACTTGTTAGCGGATCAGCCAGAGGGAAATAATTTGAGTCATTTTTTGCAGGATTTTTCAAGCTTTTTCCAAAATGGTGTCGTCGAAACTATCAAGTGGTAAAATCCTCACAAGGGCCCTAAGCTTTTGCCCGTCAAAAGACGAAACGAGAGAGCAAGCTTGTTCTCATTTTCAAGACTAAAGAGCCTATTATCTCGGAGCAGAGTAAAGTAAAGACACGTCCTCACCCTAGGGAAACGAGTTCTCCTCTTATGGGAGTTTCCTCGCTCTAGTAAAAAATACTCTATTATTTCTTGCCATATTTTCATCCATTTCATACAAAAGCACACGGCATAATTCACAGTTTTCCGACCTTTCTCAACTTTTTCTACACGGAACAATATCATATGTAATCATCCTATTTTCCTTTTGATGTACACACGCGTTAAGTTGCCGTGTTAACAGGTAATAATTGCTGGGAAGCAAGTACAGTTTTTGTTCCTTTCCTCTTACTTCCCCTTTGCCACTGTAGACAAAGCTGAATACGCGCGTTAACGTTTTAATTGCTCCAGCCCCAGCCTACAGAATATTTTACGAACCTTTTACAATGCTAGAGCTTGCGTGCTTCTATTAAAAAAATAAAATCGAGCCTGGCTTGGCTAGTCTGTGTGTCGTATTTTTCACATCTACCTCAGCCCCGCCACCACCTGTCATGAAAGGGCATATTGGACACTGGAAATTCGCGATTTCGTATTGCAAATCTGTCAAAAGTAAATTTGCTTCTGTCGCCAGCCAGCCATCCGACCTCAATCTCCACCTTTTTACGCTCCATGTCTGCTTTCAACCATAGCTTGTTCTCCGTTTTGCCTCCTCTTCTTCCCTGGATTTATGTTCCGTCTGTCTGGATGGATGGAACTTTTAGAGAGAGAAAATAGAACATGTTCAACTTGAATACTTTATAACTTTTCAAGGTACAGGAGGAATGAGGACTTTGGGTTTGAGTTGAGCAACAACTAGAGGGAGACAGAAGAGGGAAGGAGAGGCAGAGAAAAATTATATCACTTCCCTTGGGATCTCATCCATCTAGTTTAAAGAGATGGTGACACCTCATAATTTATGTCCTGCCTAACTACAAGCAATAGCATGAAGAAGGGAAGTAAGCATGTGAGAGAAAGAGCATTTCCTGAAATTTTGCAGAATCATTCCACTCTACTTCAGTCCTGTCATCCCTTCAAAACTTTCCAACGAGCCATATCATATGCTTCGTCCCACGAACGACTCTAACATAATCATCCCTCCCCGGGAGCACATGACCTCTTACAAATCTCTTTGGACCCATAACCACTTTTCCCTTCCTAGTAAAAATTTTCTCTCACCTACGTCACGCATCCGTAAAATCAATTTCTAAACCGAACCGGAATTATTTCACTTTTTTCAATAGCATCAACTGACTATACACACTCCTGTACCCGTCATTGTGTCTTCCTCCTTCGCTTCTTGTGTTGTCACACATTAGTGCTTTTCCCGCCGACCAATATTTTACCCATTTCCAATACTGCACTCTCATATGCTTATTATTGATTCGCAAATTAAATTTTTAGCATTATAATTTACTACTTATGCATCTCAGGGCGAAAAATCCCTTGAAGGACAATTCAGAAATTCCCAAGAATGGGAACGGCCAATTCTTAAATTTAAGATTTTCCAATATTACTTTCTCCAGAACATCTACATACAGGATTGGTGCTAGTGACATTATTTGCAGAGATTTTCAAAACATATTCAGAGTGTCTATGGAAGAGGGTTGAATATGTTGGATTGAGTAATGCAATATTGCATGGGTTGACAATAGTAACATACGTTTTCAGTGTGAGGCTTGAATGGAAAAATGGATGAATCCACAAGGAGTGAAAGCCCCATCACACAAATACCCAGCTAGGGGCTAAAGGTTTCCCAGAATTAATCAATTTTCAAAATGACAAATATCTCCTTTATGCAAACATTTCCCTTCATTCTGTATTTGCCACTAGTCAGCATTATGTACAGCAGAAAGAAGTTGAATAATTCTCCCTCCGCATCCAACTCTTCCAGGGTTCGCTTCTCCCACCAACCACCCTCTGCCGGGAGGCTACCACCAAAACCATATCCCCGCATAAAATCCCTTAAACGTGTGTTCCTCTAAATTAAGCACCTTATATGTATATAAGCTATAACATAAAACGTAGTTCCAAACCTTAAGCACCAGCCACGGCTAGTTTTCCCGACCAGTTTCCTGGAATCAAGGCAGTTTCTTGCGTATTCATCTGCAATATCAAATATGATGTTACACATGGTCGGGAGAAAGCAAGAAATCTACACAAAAGCTAGAAATCTTTCAAACCCATATCATTATTCTATCATCATCAGAGTATTATATTCTCTCACCGTCATTTCCCCAACTAGGTTTTCCTCATCATCTTTGAAACAATAGCCTCAACTTACTCCCTCCCTCTCCACCTCTTTTCTCTCATTTCCTTGAGAGTAATTACAAGTCTTTCCATCCATCCTCCGCTCAATGAGCGAGCACATATTCAATTACTGAACCGCATCCATACACCACACACGCCACAAACATTGCACACACATTCAATTACAATCAATTCAAATAATACAATCCAAAATGTCAAATCAAAACACTCAAATTCTCAATATTCCATTCCTTTTCCTCCTTCTGCATCTGTCATAATCATTTCCCTCTTTTATCCACCTTTCCACCATCATAATTAATTTCACATCTCCGATGCTTTTCTATTATCCTCTTTATTCTCCTACGTCGCAACAAATTATCCTTCTCGGCAAGTCAGATTGTTTCAAGGAAGACAAGGAAAGGAAGTTACGGAAACAAAGTCTTTATTTTTAACGTAGTTCCGCCAGCTCAAACTCTAATGCTAGCTTCAATGATAGCGATGAGGATGACAGCGCCCTCTGCCTCTGGTACGGCTTCTGTTTTTTATAGTTTTCGTTCCGGATAAAACCTTGTCGATACTCGATAAGCATATGGTAGTGTACTCTGTTCTTCCAGAAATGTGGCCGTAAATATTCGGTCCTTTGGAGTAGCTGTTGACATTTCCTCCCTTATCATTTTGTGATTGATTACAAAGATTTATGAAAAATGCGATTCCAAGAGCCCCTTCCTATTCAGCCACCAGAAGATTGGTGTCATCCTTATTTAATTTGTAGAAGAGGGGGATCTATGAATGCATAGGAAGTTGGGCAGGCAGAGGAAGTGAGCCGAGGGAATTGGTAATGCGATCAACGAGCTTAAAATTTACAAGTCACTCCAGCACTGTAAACAAGCTCAATGTGACGTCGAACAGGATAACAGACGTTTTATCAACCCCGAAATCCGTGACCAATCGACTGTCTCAACACGGAAATTATAGTCTGATCGATATAAACTAACGGGAGGATGCAACGGTCAGTCTTTAGGTTTTCCTCGTCTCTCTTTGTCACCATGATAAGCTTTTTTCATATATTACAAGCTTCGTCAGATACTTGTAGGAATCATACGCGGAAATGATATGAAAGCGATAAGTTTATTGTTCCATGTTTTGCATAAACTCTTCTGCCGACTCCAGCCAACGTTCTTTCCGGCCATAGCCTCTGCCCTTTTCTTTCTCCGAAGACTTAGTTTTGCCCGACCTCATTCGCGGAACTTTGTCTACGAGTGAGTATTGTGACTACTGATGGTAGTGTTTATAACAAAATGAAATTTACGTAAACACAATAATCAAGTTACATAATGAAATAACACTGCGAATCCGTTAGAATCCCACCCCGTTACATTGTTTCCTGCAGCGCAAATAGCATTTGTAAGCTTCAAACTTGGAAAACTAAGATTTCTAATTAATTGCTTTCATAAACAGCGATATACTATCCAGTTTGAAAAGGGAATGAGTTAAGGTAAGAGTTGACGAAAAGTCCTGGCTTTCTCTCCTGTACTTTCCCGGACTTTCTCCATCCTCGTTGCTTTCTTCCGACTGTTTAGTTCAACTGGTTTTGATTGTGTCACACATCAATCCTTGGAGCATCTGGAAGTGAGGAGTCTTTATGCTCCTTCTTTCATACCAGCTTTCTCTCGCTCGAGAGAACCTTCCATATGAGATAAAGAAATAGTGTATGCGGAAAGAAAGGTGAGACAGAGAGAGAAAGTAATTACTCCAAATATTACAATTCCACTCATTAGGTCTTTACAAGATGATGAAGAGAGCGGAGGAGAATAGGTCCCGGAGAAAGTTCCTTGATGAGTGAGAGAGGGTGAAAGGAGTAAGTACAAGGGAGTATCAAAGGCCCGCATCTCCACCTTCCCATTATTACATATTTCCCACCCCAAGTGTCAAATGGGAGTGCTGGGCCAAACAATAAGCCGGCACATGGGACTGGTAATGAGAACAAGCTCTTCCAACAATCCAGCCCCAATTCCTATTCTTCCATCTCTTCTTTTTCAACCCGCATCTTCCTCACCAAACTAATCTCCAAGGTAAACACAAAGGCTTCTCCATTTGACCCGCCCGACCCAAAACTGTGAGATGAGAGAGAGAAAAGTCCCTTTTTATCACCAACATTTCCGCTCATAGTCCCCCATCCTTCCACACGAAAGAGGATGCAATCCTATTCAAATTCCAGTCAATAGAACAGAAAATGTGAATGCCAGCAACTAATAATTTCAATGCTTTCACCATCTTCGCCTTATCCTCCCAAACCGCGCGCCTTAATCAACCCTTTCACCACTTTCACAAAACTTCCCTCGTGTCAACCACACATAGAGCTTGACATTAAGTGTGACTTTATGCACTCTCCCTCCTCCTCGACCCGTCCCACTCTTTTTCAATTCCTTCCTGAGTGGCAAGAAAAACTCTTTATTTTAATTCCCATTTTCAATCTCAGTAATTGAAAATTTAACCATCCATTGAACTCTTCTTTCTCTCTATGTCCCTAATTCTAGCATTAATCAGACTAAGGCTTTATTTTCGACGCTGCTATTCGTGCTATTGATAGTATTCGTAGCATCCCTGACTGGCTCAATAGGATTTAAGAAACCCTTTTTCAGTATTTTATAATCAGTCCAATCTAATCAATTATTTTAGAATAATTTAATTGAATCTGCTTTCACCCCTGTGTAAAGGAGGCATTTTTCTTTGATAATTCTGTTATCGGAATAACTCGCTGTTTTTCCGTCCCGTCCGATTATCCATGACATTTATTTCAAAAAAGTACTTAATCAACAGTTAAGACATGGGATAGATATGATAGCGGGAGCTTATTTAGCGACGATTATTTGTTTCCAATAGCGATTCCACGTCCATACAAGCGGTGATCATGGTTGATTAAATATGTTATGATTTTATGGAATTCAGTTAAACGTTAACTGTGATTCGATCGAGTAGAACTAAGGGGACGCATCCCTTTGGGGGCGTTTTGTTTGGCAACCGCAGGATTTATCTTTAAGTAGTATTTTTCCCCGCCTCTCTATGATTTATCTCTTCTAACTTGTGCTCTAAGAGGGTCGTAGGCAGGGGGTTCCTGTATCTTGTTTAGAAGGAACAGATTCCGTCCTGGCAATGTCATTAGTCATAAATACGTTAGGATTTATTTTAGAGAGAGGAAAAGGATGGACGTATGAAAGTTGATGTATTTCAAAGGGACGGCTAGATGGACCGCATTTAGACAGCCTATTTCCGGCTTGACACGCCTATATTTCCCATAGGCGCCCCTTCTTCAACCGCTAGCCGCTATAGCGCTCTGAAAGAGCGGGTCCCATTCTCCGAACTGGTCATCGAGAATACTCCCGGATGGAGCGGGAGCGACAGAGAGGGGACGGTCAGAGAAAGAAAAGCAGCAAGAAGGAAGCAAAAGCAACGAGTCTAAATTCAAGGAAGATCCGGGTAGGATACATATAATAAAGCAAGTAATGTAACATGTTTGAACTTTCCCCTGGCATTTGGCATTTGAAAACCTTTCACCCGGAGGGAGTAGCTGACAGTTTTACATGTATATACACATTTCTCTGCTTTCTCCTTGTATATCCCTCCTTCCCCGTATTCTTCCTCCGCTACTTAGTGTCTATTCAGCTTTCCTCTCTATGATGCAGTGTGTGAAAAGGATGAGAAAGAAAGCGAGGGTCCGCTCATAATAGTTGAATACTCCTACTTCTTCTCTATCTGCTCCCCTGTCCACTGCCATTCCGCTCCTTTCCCCTTCATTCTTCCATCTATTCTCATCCAGAGAGATGGAAGAGTTCCGAGAGGATGGAAGAGAGAAAGGAGAGAAAAAGGGAAAAAAGATAGCAAGGGAAAAGAGTGAGGAGGCGGTCCTGGAGAATAACCTTTTATCATCCTAAATGGATTTGAGCTCTTAGCCTCGTGTCTTTTCTCCCTTTAGCGTAATTTTCTCTTTCTTTCTTCATTCTTTCCGGGATGGACAAGAGAAGGAGACGTGGACGTTGGAGGGATATATATCTCTCCTACTTTCTCATTTTATCAAAGTCCCTACCATTACATTTCAAATTCTTTTCTCTTTTCCCATCTCCTTCTTTAAAAGAATCACCCCCGCGCTTCCGCAGTTTCTCTTTCTCCCCCTTTCACCCACCCACCGGCCAATCCTTTCCCCGCCTTAATAGTCTTACGTTACCTTGGCCTCCAGCCCATGAATTTCATTTTTCGTACTAATTTATCATCCTTCCAGCGCGCAGTCCCGCCTTTTATTGCTTATTTTCGTTTAGTACTTCCAAATCTGATCTTCGTTTCCACCGGATTTTTTATACCGGTTACCAGCTTACACTACCCAATCGTCTTGGAGGAAACACCTGCAATTAACATTTTCGGTGAAAGTTTAGCATGCCCTGGACCTATCAAGTATATATAATAATGTGTATCAGACTCTTTTTCATTATTAATTGCAAACGGTAGCTTACGCTTGCTTCCTCGAACTAAAAGTTCCAGCAGATTTCATTTTCGATCTTCCATGTGCATTTTGGGTTTTCTAACTCTCAACGTGTCCCTCTTGCGATTTGTACGTCTGTAAGAACAAGTTTTCGCAAAATAATGTATTTCAGAGGTCAACATGAAATGTGCTCTGTCTGGAGCCAATGTTTAGCACAAGTCTCCGTGTTAAGTGTTGGATGTGTTTGATAAATTCTTGGTGCATGTATTAAGCAAGGGTAGTAAGAAGAGTATGGAGAGAAGGAAAGGAGTCGCTTGAGAGCTTTTCCCAACTTGAAAGATAGGACAGACGGAAAGTTTATCCACAACTTTTTCTCCTTTTCTAGTCCCCATTGTTGAAAGAGAGAAAAAAGTAAGAGAGAGATAGTGAAAAGAGAATTGACTGAGAACCACACAATCCACTACAACAACAACAACAAGAAAAGAGAGAAGAGCTTCAAGAAGAGAGAATTGTTGACGGCATTCAGTGCTAAAGTGAAGAAGAGGTTTCTATTTTATTCTCTCAAAGCGAAGCATCAGAGTGGGAGAATTGAAATGAAATGATGAAGGAGAATAAGGAGACTATGCGAGTATAGGAGAAGAAAAGAAAGAAAAAATGTTTCCTCAAGAGTTTTCTCAAAATCCAATGTGGATTCACATAATACAACAACAACCAAGACTTTTCCTGAATCCTTAAAAAATAAAATCCGAATCAAAAAAATCATCCTCCTATTCCATTCTCCCAAAATCTCGTCTATATTCTACATTCTCTACTCGCACGTACCCTTCTTCTGTTCCCTTTTCTTCCTCTTTATAATTTATGCGCATATTTCATCCATTTCTATTTTATCCTTGTTGTAGAAATCAATCAGTGGATATCTTGTTTAGTTTATCCTCCTTTGACACCGAATACGAAAAACTCCTTTCCTACTTCCCCGCTCTGGCACGACAATTTCTATGCTTTTACGTCACATCAAATCCACACTTTCTCCGCGTAAGCTACTATTACTTGTTCTTTGTACATCGTTTTCTCCAAAGCTCTACCACTTCTCCTTGACCCTTTAACTGATACTACAATTTCAGAGGTGATTAACATATAAAGGATTAAGTAATAATAATAATAATAATTTTATTTCAATCGATTCGGCTGATTCTGGCTCAGCCCTTACGATTATAAGTTTTCATATAAAGGATTAAGTTAAATACCTTGAATTTCCCGCCAAACTTTAATTTTTAAATTGCACGCAGAATTTAAATGAGTTTCGCTCAAGTTACATTAGAACGAAAAAACTTAAATTTATGCATTGCATCATACCTTCTTTATTTATAATTTATAACCAATCGTGTTGAGGAATGAGGATGTTACTATCGGATCCCAAAGACTGTTTTTCTTGTTTACACATTTTCGTATTTTAGGATTTGAAAGCATAGATTTGACTTTTTTGGTATGATAGCTGATTTGTTATGCACAAAAAAAATCTTCGATATCCGAAAATATGTTTTTATTTTCTTAGTTCAAGTATCAATTTCGTCTTAAAGCTAAGCTAGTTGGTCCGGAGAAAGTATTTTTTGTAGCCTTTCTGCACCGAGTACAGTATTATTGCTACGTTTTTGCATCCAACCAAAAGTACGCACTTCCGATTGAAACTTTGTTATTCCAGAAGAAAATACTTCTCGGACAAAGTGCTTGCGTACACCTAAGCATAGAATAAAGCTTTCTCCTCCTTCACTATTATTGAGAATGACAATTGAAGATGCCTGCTTTTATGTGCACGCCTTATTTTTAAAGACTTGGAATCATGAAAACGACAAGGAAAGCCACAGTCAGTAGTCGGGTTCGCACCCTTTAAAGGATTTAGTGAGTTTAGCCCGTGCGTTAGATGCGTGAACATATAAGAAGAAGCAATCTGCGTATGCACAAAATCCAGAGTGCGGTGCAAACAAATGCATAGGAGTAAGGGCTGTGAGGGAAATTTTTTTATTCTCTATACACAGGCCATAGAGAGAGACGTCAAATGCAGAAAAGCAAGCTTTTGTAGAGAGTCGATTTTGAAAACTAGCAGAATGGCTCCTGTCTTGGAAAAACGTCAAAACCCGTCCATTCCGCCTCTCTCCTTCCAAATTTTCCCTCGTAGTCCATTGTCCTGGATGAGAGAATTTTTTTATTTCTCTTTCACCCCGTATTTTCCATCTGCAACACCATCAACAAAACCCTACCACCAATAACTTTCCATGTCGATTATTTTACCGTCCCACCCACTCCTCCCCCAGACCCCAGTTCCCAAACACAAACCTGCCAAAACTATTTTCCTCCATTTCAAATCTACTTATATGGATGACAGAAACGTGCAATCTGACTTTCTAGAACCACCCCATAATATTTTGAACGATTTAAAGTTTTATTTTCAGTTTAGTTGCACGAAAACCAGAACTCTTGCACATGGACAACTCCCCACAATTTCCTTGTTTCCCAAATACGGGTTGCTTGCTGTATTTTTTTATCAAATCTACAATTCATAATACTGTATACCACTTGTGTTAAAACATAAAAGTACCTAGGTAGATAATATAGAACGTTTAAAGGAATACCTAAATAGAGCACCATCATTCCAGACGTGTTTGAGAGACGATGATTTCCGCATCAAGCATCCGTAGACCGTAGCGCCATCTTACATTCTTCCGGACGAACCCCTCTTTGTTTCCCCATTCAGCCATAAATTCATCAGTCTTGTTTTGTTCGCCCGTTATGAACTACGTCCTAGGTAAACTTTCAAATCCCCAGTACATAGAGAAACATAAGAGACATTACAGCCGAGCCATGACTCAAATAAGTTTCCTGGTGACTTTCTCTTGAGCTATTGTTTTGCCTCTAATCCGCGCTTAATTTGGGCACACAAATCAAGATGCGTGTTGGATGCTAAACAGCCACGTCCAGATACAAGCCGATGGAACATGCAGACTGAGTATGAGAAGATGATACTGATGAGGAAGACGGAAAGATATTCATTGTAGCGGGTTGTTGACGTGAAAAGGTAATTTGTGAAAGGTATTGAAGAGCGGGTAGAGGACATACCAGAGGTGGTCGCACGTTAACGTCCCACCACAGCCAACAAGACTATAACGAGGCAGGCCCTGATTCTATTGACTGATGAATTGGCCCCGCATCAAAGAGGGTGATCATCAGATCATGGGATGTCGAAAGTCAAGTGTCCATCAATCATAATAATGGTTTTTTATCCTCCCCCCAAGTCTCATCAAAATAACCGTACATTTCCCCCACCGAAGCATCAAACTCGGCCCACCGAAGAGCATCTAACAGCATAAGAACTCGCCTGTCCTCTGTCCCCTCGTCTAGAATTCTAGCATGCACACTGTACATTTAGCCTGCCTGCTTACCCTGACGCGACGCGGATCCGCATATGATCCCTAAGGTTGAGCAAAGTAGCTTGTAACAATGCCAAAACTATTCCCCTCTCCTCCGCCCCGTCCCCTCTATATTTTCCCTCACTCTTGCCGCACATAATACCCGCTCCCGTTCAATCACAATTTATTACACTGAAATCCAAAACCACCCCATTGTGTCCCGCTCTTCATGAGTATGTAATTTATGGAAATATTTTCCTTTCACCATAAGCTTTTCCACTCCCCAGTCAATCCTGTCCCCGTGTTCTACAACCTTACAAATTGTTGACGACAATCCAAGCCATCAAGAACACGTGATCGCAAATCCTCGTCATTCCGTCGTCCCATGTCCACATTTCGCTAGCGAATCCTCCAGAGCTCATCTACTCCGCCCAGCTTGGATACATTTACAAGTAGAAAGCAGAGCTTTCGAAACCAGTTTTAAATGCAGCAGCTTCACCACTTTTGGCGACCGTACGGCAAACCGGGTAACTTCAAAATGGGACGATGGACCAGTGAAAGCAGGCAGCAGAGCGGTGGATAACAGTCAAGAAAATTGGTATGCGAATAGTGGGTTTATATTGAATAAAAGAGCGGTTTGGATTGAAAGAAGAGAGAGAATATATTTGTTCCTTGGATTGAAATGTAATATAGAGAATGGTTCAAGTGTAGTTTTGGGAATTTTCCCATTCCGTCCAAAATGACCCAAGGGAGTGCTCATAAAGGGACGGATTGTGTGGATTTTCACACTCAATATGGTTTACTTAAGTGATTAAATGATGATGATAGAACTACACTCTCAGACCAACCGCATCCCACATCTCATTCCACATCCTCGCCCTTGTGATTGACTCTGATTTTATTGTGTCATCTCCACGACTCCCTCAGTCAGCCAGTCGGCTCTTATATTTTTTCACACCACTCTCCATCCTTACCCTTCTTACCTTCTTCTTTTCCCATCCGAGCACACAGGATTTATTCTACTCCGAGAGAATACATTTTCGTCTTATTTCTATTCCAAGGAGCACTTGAAACGCAACAGCATTCCCTGACTTTCCCTCATCCCGCCCCTTCTTTCTCTTGAATGTAAATAAGCCCTTTCCCTTCCTTCCACTTGTCTTTTCTCTATTTTCACACGTTACTTTCCCTTCACTTCAGACTTTAATCTCAGAATCCTCCTCTTACCGTCATATTTACTTTTGTAATCAAGCAAACAACTCCCTTAACTCCTTCATCTCCGTTTCTATTCCTCCTCCATATTCTCTCCTTTTCAACAATCTTCTTATTCGTCCCTATGTGCAATTCATTCTAATTTGAATACTCCTTTACGATAGCGGCATTGAAGTCTGCATCTTTCTTTACTACTTTGTCACCCTTCAAGTACAACATTAAATGCATCTTTGTGACCAACTGTTCTCTCTAGGAAGGAAGTTGCAGGATTTGTCCCGGCGGACACACCTTAGACGAATAGGCGATCCCCCATTCTTCATCCCCTTGTCGATTTCACCTGCCTTCCTCTTTGCATGCTAGGCGGTTATACAGTACAATTCAGTTCAGAAGTTCCAGTTGTTGAATTCTGTTTTAAAATTCAATACATGCTCTCATATGTTTGACATGGCCGGATGCAGATTGATGAAGTCTGTGACATGACAGGAGAGGGTTTCGAATCCATGCAAACTTTTCTAGTAATGAGATTGCGTAATCAACGATGTGAAAGATATGGTAGCGACACTCTCTTCACACATCATTCTCCTCATTCTCACTCCCCTCTTCTCGTCAAACACTCATTCTTGTACTTTCCCCTCCAGCGACAACAATGGAGAAATGTGGTTTAATGCATCCCCTTTACATGCAACTCCAGAGACTCTCAAGGTCCCAACACGCCTTCCTTCAACCCTTTCACCCTTTCCTTCATCCAGCAGCCCATGTTGGGGTACGAGCCGTACAGGAGGAACAGCAGCAGCCTCTCATTTACAATTTTGCATTTACCTCTTCTAGTCTTCTCAACAAATACCGTGCATAATCAATTGTTCGCCTCCCTGGCGATCCCCCCGTTTTCTCTCCTACCCTACCCTGTCTCCTCCGTCCCCCTGTCCCTGTCACATACAACACAATCTTCACTTTTATAAGCCTTCTAACAAATCTCTCTCTTCTCTTCCTTCACCACCGCAGATCTGGCAGATGAGGAACGTTCTCCTGAATCCTTACGGAAAGAACGAGATTTCTTTGTTATTGCTTTAAAAACTGAACTGCTTGGTCACACTCTACGGTAACTCCTCATCTTAGTGTGTTCCTCAAAAGGCAAGACTGGTGAAAACCATGGAGAAAGCAAGCACCACAGTCGCAGTCTCTTGAAATCACATGCCTCATTCCCTCCTCCATCTACTTCAACATTATTATAAAGCAAACAGAATCAAATACTTTCATTGACTCCATATCAACGCATCTGTTTCTGATAACGCAAAGAATAGATCCATGAAACAAATTTAGTTATACGCACACACCCCCATACACTTTCAGACTTGTTCTCTTCCAAACCACTTTCACTCAACGCCCAAACATTCAACAATCCTTCTCCAGTCTAGATAAAAAAGCTTTTGCATCTCAATCATTCTTCTTTCCTTTCACGACTTGAGGCTAATGCTAAAGAAATTTTACCATAAACTTGAATCATTTTATTATTATTTCAGCAATCGTTTCAATTCAATACTTTTCCACAGTCACAAAGCCTGATATCGCAATCCTCCTCTTTCTTCCATTCTTTCAGCCTAGATAAGAATGATTGAATAGCAAAAGAGAGTATTGTAGTCAGTTTTTCCTAGAAGATCCAATTCCAGAAAAACAACATCAAAAAGGCGAACGAAAAGATAAAATTCTAATCAATTTTCCATCCAATTTCCTCACATCCCTTTTCATACCGTTACAAGAGGAAATATATGTAAAAACTTTCTCCGCCAGTTAACAGTCCGCCTCCTCCCTAGTTGCAAAATACTGGCTCCAGATTTTCCATTACAATCAGCTAAAATGATCGCGAAATTTGATGGTAGTAATTTTATTCTTCCAGCAGCGTTTGCGTAAAAAGCTATTTAGCCTCAGTTTTGACTTATAAAATCTCTAAAACTCTTTAGTAAGCATTCTAACATAATACATACGTAACGGTCCAAGTACAGCCTCGCTATTTAAATTAAGGGAGGGGAAAGGCGAAAAACCTACTACAAAAAATGCAAAAAAGAAGCATACGAGGGGTGGGAAATATTATCCGTAAGTATATGGCTTTAAAACAACAACCCGGGATAGCATTATAATTGGGACCCAAAGTTTTTATCCCCAGCTGCAACTAATATATACGTCTTTGTCAATTTCTGCAGAATGTATCCGACTAAAGAGAAAACTACGGAACATATCCCTCCTAATGCTTTTTATTTTAAATCTCTGCAACATACATAGTCTTCCGTTAGCAAGCATGAATGTCGCAGCCAAGTTAGTTGTAAGCCCTAATTAACTCCATGATTACTCTTATATTAGCAACAAAAATGGAATTATTCGAGATAAAACCTCAGTTCTTGCGGTAGATTTTCAGCCGTCGACGAGTATTACTAAACAACATTTATGTCGTATGTCGTATGTGCGATTCCTGTTTTTTATTTTGAATTGATTTTATTTTCAGCTACGGTTCTTCAACAAATAACACACTCATAATGTTTTCAGAATTAGCAGTTTTGTACACCAACAAGGATTACCTTATTTGTTTATTTCCAGTTCCAAGCGGGTACCAGCAAGCTATATTTTTATTTCTACGTACCTACCTCACTTTACCTTGAGGTGGCTGTATGTAATGCAAGTCTTTAAGTAGAAAGACGAGAAAGCCAAGTTCTACGAGAGGGTTTGAGCCTTTGCTCCCTGCTCACTTTCTCTTAAGGGATTTTAGGATACAATTTTTGTCGTAGAAAGTTTTGGAAAAAGTTTCCCCCGTCATCTTTTATTTGAAAATTAATTGGAAAGTTGTATACATTTGATAAAAATACAAAATACTACAGAGGTGCACACCGGTTTCTTTTATTCCCTGTCCATATAATTATCAAAGGTATGCACAACTTTCTGAAGCGCGGATAAATCATGAGAGTTTTCAACCCATACAAGTCCTGAATCCTTCTAGACTTTTTTCATCCTTTGTCCTCCAAGAGCATGTTTGTAGGAATTAGTTCTAAGGTTTTGATTTTTTCCAGCTTTTCTCCCTCACTATTACCCTACTCTCATTTTTGTCGAATTAATGGATTAAAGAGATTTTTTCCTCCTCGTTATTTCACTTGAGCAAATTTCTCTCTCATTCCACTTTCACCCCTTCTTTCCCCTTTCATCTCTCCTGGCAATCCCATCTTAACATCATCCTACGCGTCTCTAACGACATGCCGTGCAGCAGTTCCTCTCCTCCGAATCCAGCAGTCCTCAGTAATTTCTGAGCCATCTATTGTCAAATAGCTCATTATGTCGGAGGAGCATGTAAAAAGCAAATGCTGCATCCTGGAAGAAAACGGCAGCGGAGTTGGTGCAGGCATGAAACGCTACAACATAGCTTTAGCCATTTTCGGGTCTGCATTCTGGACGCCACCTAGTGCCCTCTACATATTTGCCTTGCCACCAGTTTCATAATGCCAGGAATCCGTAGAATGAAGCAGTGAATAACTTGTATGGCACTGTAATATTTTCATCTATTATTTAACATAATCTACATATAATATGCTGCAATACTGTACATAAGTAATTTACTCAGAATGTCAAGAACTTGAAGGTCCTTCCAATTATCTGTCTAATTTTTCTTTCGTGTAACGGCTTCCTTGTAAGTTACTTGAATACATGCAAGTCGGCTATCTAACTAGAACTATAATTACGACTCTGCCTGAACTTGACTTTACGTTGGCGACTTCTTGTTACCCTTATATGCTTACCTTCGTTGTATCATTAATAATGCTACAGAAAATGTGTAAAACAATGCTTGTATTGGTAATTTTCACAACGAAGTTGGATAAGGAAACAGAGGGATAGTAATATCAAAACGTTTTCAAACTCCATTCCGTAGCTGAGGCTTCATATTTTTTTAGCGGTTACCAACTCGTTATTTTCGCTCATAACATTACAAACTGTGTCACGTTACCTCCGGTCTCATCCGGGACTTACTGGAAATTCAAAGCAGCTAGGCAGGATAAAAGTCCCAAACAACTTTCACCGCCTGGCAATTTGCGACAAGAGCTCCTTGATAAGAGCGCGAAAACTATATGTGACTGCTTTCTCTTCGCGTGTTTATGCATTGACCACAGACTGTGGATACTGGAGCAAAACAATTTCCTGTCATATGCACGGGTCTCATTTAGCAATTTTAACCGCAAAGTGAATAAAATTATTCTGCAATAGTGTAGCACTATTAATAGCTAAATCAGAATTTACAGAAGTTGTATTCCTCCGTATCGGCTAAAAGTTATTTAACTACAGTTAAACACGCTTAGATTTTACATGAATGAAGGAAACGGCTGAAACCTTCGACCATGTCTGTGAAGAAGGTGAAAGTTTTAAGTACAGAGTGCTCTAACAAGCTTCGTCAAAGCCAGATAATTACAAGAGTTTCTGATGTTGTGCGAGAGCTCATTGATAACGGAATAGATGCTAACGCTAAGGCTATTCAGGTGTTTCTGGTGAGTATACGTCGAAATAGAAAGCACAGAAGGTGTTCCAAAACCGATCTCTTGAAATGCTACGTGTTTGTTGTATCTTGTATCCTACCGTAAACAAAATTCTATTTATGAGTCCAGCAATGTGACTGATCAGCATATTATTTTACTGCCCCCTTTTTCCACAGGAAAACTACGGCGTCAAAAGGATAGAGGTGAGAGATTCCGGTTGTGGAATTTCTGAAGACGATTTGACGAACATATTCCGTGGAGGTTACACATCGAAACTAGAAGACACTTCCCATTTGAGTAAGTTTGCTATGAAGCCCCGTGATTGATGCCTGACGCAATTAAAAAGTACAATGGGATTTTTCATGTGTTGCCCTGTAATTACAGGTTGTGGTGATCAATATGGTTTCCGAGGTGAAGCTTTGTCATCAATTTGTTCCTTTAGCGGAGTTATGGTCACAACTAAACTGGAACAAGAGGCGGCTGGTAGGAAGTACGTTCTGGACAAAAAAGGTGCTATAATATCGCGACACTTGGTTCCTGCTGGGACGGGGACATCAATCGTCGTACAAGAGCTTTTCAAAGATTTTCCAGTACGCCAAAAATACTGCACGGAAGACAAGAATGCGAAAAATGAACTTAAACTCATCGAGGCTTACCTCAAGTCAGTTGCTATTGCTAATCATTCCGTATATATGAGCTTATACCATAACAGCAATATGATCTGGACGAAACCCGCTGCGAAAAGCACAGAGCATGCACTCGCTACAGTACTTGGTATTGGGATTTCAAGATTGCTTACTAAAGCAATCGTTCGCGAATTTGGCGCAACTGAGAGTCAAGATGATAATACCTGGAAAGGTACTTTGGAATTATTCGTCCCTAAACCTCCTGCAGATATGAAGTCTCTCGGCTTCACAAACAACAAGATGACAATGATTTTCGTAAATCGTCGAAGAGTTTACATTACTGAGTTTGAGCAGGTAACGGCGTATATGTGGTTGCGTAGAGTATTTATACATGTCATAAACAATCCGACTTCGTTTACAACAAGGTTTTACCATTTTAGCTCCTTAAACGATACGCAATAGCATCTGCTACGTGTCCAACACAAGCTGAACAGCGAAAGTTTCCAGCTTGTGTTTTTCTTATTACCATCCCGCCCTCAGAAGTTGACTTTAATCGCGAAACTGATAAAACTAAGGTTTTTCTCAACTGCAAGGTAAGGCTTGTCTTAGAAAATATGTGAGTCATTGAAATTTCTAATGTATGTTCTGTTAATGTCTAATG
This sequence comes from Sminthurides aquaticus, assembly GCA_906901655.1. Classification (NCBI taxonomy): domain Eukaryota; kingdom Metazoa; phylum Arthropoda; class Collembola; order Symphypleona; family Sminthurididae; genus Sminthurides; species Sminthurides aquaticus. The sequence goes on along the minus strand of CAJQTT010000002.1, from coordinate 4,673,075 downwards.
TATGATGTAACTGTATCCAACCGTACTTTTTGTTATATCAGGATCGTATCCTCAATTTGCTTGCCGATATGTTGAAGAAATGTTATGATCTGGACTTAAACTTAGAAGACAGTCCCGATATTGACATTGAAATTGCTGCTTCGGCAAGCATTGAACACCAGCAAGGCGATGAGCCAATGTTAATTGACCCAGCAGATGAATCTTTGGGAGATACCAGGGTTCCAGTAATTGAAGCGTCGATCAGCACTCCGGAGAAACGAAGAGAAAATATTACAGCCTTTCTCCATGGAATGACCAGCAATTCCACAGTTTTAAATGATTCAACAGCAAGCGGTGTAGCTGTGGTGGAACCAGACCAGTTGTCTTTGTACTCAAAACCTTTAGAAGCAACAAGACTCGGAGGTGATAGTTTTCATAAACTTTTCGATGGCAACTTACAAAGTCGATTGAGCAACCAAGTTAACTTAGAGGTAGGCGAATCTCGGTTCAACGATTCAGATGTGGAAGCTTCATCTGAAGGAGGATCAGATGTCCCCCGTTCTCCAACGATAGAGACTCCTAATGAACGGGAAATCAGTTTAACCGAAGGAAATGTTTCTTTGCCGTGCAAGGCTTGGGCATACGAAAGCTACAGACCGTTCGAAAAGCTGAGCAAATCCGTAGAACGTGTTACTCCGAACGGAAACGCAGTGGGTAGGATCCCTTCCAGTGCTACTAGTCATGAAATTGAGGTCGAGGTACCCTGCAATATTGTTGTGCATAATCTTGGCTTTGAGAACCTGCGTGAACCAACCATCTTGGAACCTTTAACTTTAGAAGCACCTCCGCATAAGCGACCCAAGTTGTTCGATTCTAGTCGACTTATACAAGCTCCGAAGCTAGACTTAAGTACTCCTCGAGCACGTCAAGTAAAACTGAATGATATGAGCGGATGGCGATCACCGTTGGAAAAGTCTGATGCTTGTGCAAATTCGATTCCATTTAAGCAAAATCTGTTTACACAGGCTAAAACTCCCGAAGAACGTGTTTTCCGTAACAATGAAACAGCGCAATCTAATAACGTAACAGATACGATTGCGGTCGACACCTGTTCCCCAGTTGTATTCAAATACAGAAATGCTGAAGGATTGCTGGGAATTTCTGCCGAGGTCAATTCGGATTTCTTCTTCAAACCTTACAAGCCTTCATTTCGGAAAGAGCCATCAGGGTAAGCTTCGTTCGCAGGAAAATTCGTTTCATTATTGTCAGTTATGACGTGACACACTCATTAAGGTATTTCGGACCACTAATATCATTGAATCAACCCGCAGGTACGACGCGTACGTGGTTCATCGGCTGGAAGGAACTAATATTTTTTTCGTGAAAATTGATGGGCTGCTAGGTATGTTCCATGCTGAAAGGTTTTTGGAAAGTTTTCCATTCATGAAAGATCCCTCCCACACTTCCTTTACATCATCGGCGTACGTCTTAAAGCTGTTGATAGAATTTACGAAAGTATGGGAGTCAATGGAAAGAGAGCAAGCCGTTTCGATATTCCATGTATTATCGGATCTTCAAGAGATGGATGACAACGACACAGGTTGGGTTTATCCGTTCCCCGTTACGTAGTTACATGGAGATCGCTTAGTACCGGGCGAGATTGAAAACTATTAAGCAGATTGACTGATTCCTTAATATATTATTTATATTTGTGTTGTTTTAAAAAATGAATTAATTTAAGAACTACGGAAAAATATGCATTCACACCCTTATAAGCTATAATAGAACAGAATTTTTTCACTCACATCTTGTAAAGATAAGTTATCGATAAATTCCATACACTAATATGGGAAGGAAGGGTCAAACTTTGCTGTGTAGTACACCTTGACTCTACATGTTTCTTCAGTAAGCTTACGAATTACAATTAATAACAAGAAAAGATAGCTTCACTCCGAGCTGGGGAAACGTGCCTTAAAAAAGTTAAACAATTGTATTACATGATAAAATTGCGGGTTTAAAACATGTTCCTACCACAAAATTCAGACAAATCAATACTTGATCAATCACTGCCCGATCCAGATCCAGAAGCTACCGCCTTTGGCGATGCTCGTGCAGCTCCCGCATTATTGTCACTTTCTTCATCGGAATCACGTATTCTTTTAGGTTTGTCAGATTTTTTAGTCCGAACTCCCTCGTCATCATCGTCGTCGTCGGAGGAATAGATATTTTGATGCATTTTAGCATTTTTCTTGTACCTGTTCTTAATTGCCGAAAGGCTAATGGCATTATCGTCGTCCGAGAATTCATCATTTTCATATCGATCAGGTTCTAGGTAACTTGTAGAGAGTCCACGAGATGTGACGCGCTCACGCACTCGCCGTTGTGTATTTTCCCTTCTTACTGATGCACGTAACATATCTTCTTCCTTCTTTATCATCTGGGATCGTTGAGCTTCTGGGTCATGACCTACCATTGAGAGGACTTTTATACCGCTTGTCTTCTGTGATCGATCTGCTAATGACATGGTCATCTTTCTGTGAGTAAAGGACTCCGTAGAATGCGGCCTGAATGTCAGCTTTGTGCGGAATACAGCCTGCCCTTGAAGACCTGTTCCTTGGCGGATGAAAAGATGGTTATGGTCCCCCTGTAATGATAAAAAAAATTTTAGAGAATATTCTCCATTTGTTTTGCAAGTACTTGAAATGGGATTACACGGGTAAATTATGCACATCAAGAATATAAGCGTTTAAGAATATAAGCAAACCTGAAGGGGCTGTTTATGGACATTGAAGATTTCACTTCCTAAGTGCAAGCTCAAGGATCCGTCCGACCAACGAACAAATCGAGCATTAGATTCTTTGACAAAAACATTATTTTCATTAAATCTCTCTCGCCATCTGATTGTATTTTCCACTTTCAGCTTCAATCTTGCTCTTCCTTCTTCATCCAGAGTTTCCTCATCATCAATTTCGTCTTCGTAGGTTTGAGGATCGAATGGACGAGTTTCAACGGAAAGAAAATTAGGCAGTTTCACGAAATGTATTCCTTTCCCTAGGTCACTTGTGATTTTAGGTATCTCAACATCAATACGGGTTTCTGGCATTTGCTCTTCTTCAACCTAAAAATTCGCCAATTTTTATAGTTAAACAGCTAAATTTGGATAGTATTTCTGCCTAATAACTCAACATCAGAAACACTAACTAACCTCCATTCCTTCTTGTTCTTCTTCCCGTTCGTCCGGTATCAGATCTTCGTCGTCATCATCCTTTACTTTAGTTTCGGTGTCTGACTTATCTGACTTATCAGACTTGTCATCTTTCTTTTCCTCTTCTCTACCTGAGCCCTTCTCGTCATCATCATCGTCTGAGATGTCATCTGCATCTCCGAACAACTGGGTTTGATCGGGGACAGCAGCGTTCTCTTTCTTCACTTTCACTTCACCTCCTGATCTCTCACCAGAATTTGATCTTGAACGACTTACGTGCGATCCAGATCTTTCGGAATTAGATCGAGATCTTGGTTTGGGTGACGGAGCCCCGACGGATCTTTCAGAAGAACTACCCCTGGCTTTGGCATCCACCTCGCGCTTGATCTTTACTGGACGGATAGCAGCCTCACTCCCAGAACGAGAGTTGGATCTCGATCGTGACCTGGATCGAGAAGGAGACCGGGAACCAGATCTCGACCTTTTGGAACCAGGAGACTTCGAGCCAGATCTTCCCGAGGATTTTGAACGAGATCGAGAACGCGACCTTGATCGAGACCTCGATCCTGACCTTGCAGGAGATCCGTCAGACGAGCTGCCACTTCCCCGTTGCTTTCTACTACCAGAGCCAGCACTAGACCTAGACCTAGAGCGGGAACGGCGAGGGGTAGGAGATTTAGATGCTGACTTTCCTGACTTCCCTGATGAATGTGATCCTGACCTTGATCGAGCTGGAGGAGAGCCACGACCTGAACCGCCACCAGATCCCGATGATGAGCTAGAGTGACCTGAAAGTACCAAAACGTATACATATAACTGTTAACAAAGTATATATTATAAGAAAATCAGCTTTCTAAAATCTACTGTTCATAGTGAGCACATACTTGATTCATCTCCTGAAGACTCGTCTCCACGTTCCAATCCCTGCAGAACCATTGCACGGGTAGGTCACAAAACTATTATTTAAACCTTAATTGCCTTTTAAATAATTTTGACTAGCTATTTTCACTGTTCAGTCCTTAAAGTAAAAGTATACTATGCGTTACAAAAGTTATTCCTCGTCGTCGGTACTATCAATACTGCTGGCCAGGTAATGCGTTTGAATTTCTTTTGTGAAGTTAACGAAATCTTTGTGCTCAACAATTTGCAATTTAAACACTGCTGGACACACACGGTAATATTAATTTCATTCCATAGCGGCTTCAGTGAAACCTCTGTGAGAACCTTACCAAACAAATGCGTGTCGCGTCTTTTAGTATCACTCGTGGCTTGGGGTAAAATCAAATGCAGCACGGCATCCCTCCAGCATCTACCAATACCTTGCATAATCCAAAATCGTCAGTCACAGAGATTTGCAGTCATTCCATTCTACCGGTTGAACTGGAGTATATATTTTAATACCGCATTAAAATACATTACAAATTAAGTCAGAGAATTTATAATTTTAACTAACATACGAACCCCACATTCACTGGCGAGCACAAATACTCATTCAGCTTTGCAGTTTTGAGTTTCGTTATTCCTGCTTAAACAGTAGCGAGGCGCAGAAATTAACTGTGTGTAGAACTTGGTTTTACACTTGTTGGCCGGGTTTAACTGGGTTCTTAATTAATCAGAATTTGCCGGGATTTTGTATTCCATTGGAAGTAAGCGCGATCAAAATCTTGTTTCTGCTTCACAAAATTTTTTCATCGTGTAAGTTCATACAATTTGTCCGCTTTTCTTAATCATGGCTAAAAGATGGAATTGAATCTGACTGATCATTGATTACCTTTTACAGGTGGTGCATCACATTCTTGCAGCTTCGCCTTCAACGTTCGCCGATATGGTGCGTTAGTTTACTGCTGACTGGGTTTAACATAGGAGGGTTAGGAGCATAGGACATTCAGGGTAGGGACTAAGTTTTTATTGTAGTTTTTCTTGTTGCAGAATACAATTGAGAAAAGGTTGGAACTTGCTCATGATGAAGTAATATGGGCAGCTGACTGGTGGTATGACCCAGATAATCCCTCGGAACCGGGGAAATTAGTTACAGGCGGTTTGGATGATTTAGTAAAGGTCAGTTGGGATTCCACAGCTTCGTTTCTAGTATTTTGCTTGTCCTCGGTGAATTATAGTAACGATTACGCTGGTCAAGTTTGTAGACATACTTAATGTTCTTTTGTTACTCAGGTTTGGAGCGTGGACGAACATGGTCAGGATCTGAAACTAGAGAAAACGCTAATAGGACATTCTTTAGGCGTTGTCTCGACTGTGATAGATCCCACAGGGAAAATGTTCGCCTCATCGTCTTTAGATTCCAACATAAGTATCTGGGATTTAGAAACATACGAAAAAAAGAAATCCATCGACTCTGGACCATTAGAATGCTGGACAGTAGAATTTACGCGAGATTCTAAGTACGTCATTAGTGGTAACGGAGATGGCAAAATCGAGATGTTTAGCGTCGAAACTGGGAAGAAGGAAAAATCTTTAGAGACAAAAGGCAAAATGGCACTCAGTCTTGCCACTAGCCCAGACGGAAAGTAAGTACATCTTCTGTAAAGTCACGATAATTTTTTAAAAGCGTATTCAAATTATATGGAACGGGGATTAAGTATCGACAGTGGAAGATTGCACACGTGAAGTTAGGACTAAACAGCTACTAGCTATGCTACCCTGCTTCGCTCGGAAGGCTCGGGTTGCAACTTTTCTACAACATTATCGTTCTAGTATTTGGGTGCAATTATCGGGATTCGATTGTTTGAGAGTGCAGTTCTCAATGCTACTTTTATTTATGAACAACTTCGCAAACTTACACATAAACTTTCTGCACATAGTTAAGATTAAGATCATGGTCAAGATGAGTATTATATCCAAGCTTATTAATTTGTTTTAATTGTTTCAGATGGATAGCATGTGGAGGTTCTAATGGTTTAGTGGCCTTGCTCGACGGCCCTACTGGAAACTTCTTTAAAACTTTAGAAGGGCATGCAATGCCTGTCCGTGCACTTGCCTTTTCTCCGGATTCTAGTTTATTGCTCACTGCTTCAGACGACAAGCACGTCAAGATTTACGCACTGTAAGACAAACGTTCTTGTTTGACGGTAATCTAATGTGTATCGTGAAAGTTGCGGTCATTTGAGCCGTCTATTTGCTTATATTTCAGCCAGGATTTCTCAGTCGTTGGAACGATGTCTGGACATAGCTCTTGGGTTCTTGGTGTAGCATTTTCTTCTGATGGACAGACTTTCGCTACATGCAGTGCTGATAAAAGTATTCGCATATGGGACTTAGAAACAAAGTCGTGCTCGCATACCTTTCCAGACGCTCACTCAGACCAAATATGGTCTGTTGTTTGGGGTCCGAAAAATAAATTGGCTTCTGTCGGGGAAGATAAAGCTATAAATATTTATACTATTATGAAGTAAGCGTTGTAAGAAATGTATGATACAATGTACAAATGATTTTCGTTTTCTTAACGTATTTTGCTATCTTGGTGAACTTAAAGGAGAATTGAGCTCTTGGAAATGACGTTTAGAGGGGCTTCAGTCTGATTCCCTGTGTCGTAATAGTGTTACCTCATTCCTCTGTTGACTTATACATGAAATATATGACACAGTGAGCTATCATCTTTCAAAATGGTGACCTGAATCGCCAAACTTCTAAAATGAATGATTACTATTAATTCGAGCACGACAGAATTTACGAGGGTGGTATGTATAGTTTATTTTCAACCCAAAAATGGCACAGGGCGCATTATAGTTCATATTATCTTATGGCTGTTGACCATCATGATAACATGAAAATACAGGACAGGATTATTCTCGTCCATTATTGCTACAGCTAACTTAGCTAACACGAACCTAACTTCCTCTAATGATATTTTAATTGCGTCATCAGGTTGCAATCAAACTTCTTTGGAACATTGCCTGTAATTACGTTAGAGAATGTAACCATAGTATTTACAGTAAACAAATACCGCTGCACAGCTTACTTTTTAATGTTGGCTGGCTTTGAGGTGTTGCATACTGCAATCATCAGTTAAAAGATCAATGCGGGAGTGGATTAAACATAAATTAATGAATTACATCAAAGGAACACGCAAAAATTAACGGGATGCTGAGAAATTGAATAATTTATATCTGGACTGACGCTCCTATTAATATGCAGAGCATCCCCCGCGTTCCAATTTCATATTATAGTTACTGAACAAATATTTACTAACCTACTTCAGTTTCAAACTGTGACTTCATTTTAGCAGCATTAGTACGTTCTCACGCTATTATAAGCTGAATATATTTATATCAGTAGATTTAATACGGCAAAATATCTAAATTTAAATATGCTTCACAGAAATCTATATCAATTTAAATATGGAATGGTCACTTTCTATCATCATGATTTCAATATTACAGACATTATCAGCTGGCTTGGTATCATAAAATCTATTTAACATCACCCCAAGAAAATAATTTCGTTCTATTTAACTATGCGATTGATTCTAATACAGATCGTAGAGGGTCGCAAACCCTGATAATTTCTCGTGAAATGCTTCCTCCCGACTGACATATTCCAAGACACTGATTTTACTGGCGGCGCTAAGGGCCGCATTTACATTATTCAAGTTCTACTGATTACACAATAAATAAGCAGTTTTACCAAATACGACTGAAATATTGAAACCGAAAAATGTTAAAGCAAGAGTTATCTGCACGTTTTTCAGAAGGGCGAAGTTTACTTGAATTTATATAATTCTAGACATGGTTTTCCTTTACCCAGACGCGGTTCCCAAAACACAACTTACTGCTTATCGTAACTTGTCGCGAAAATTACTGCTCAGAAATAGTTATTAACTTTTCGTGTGAAGGAACTAGACGTAACAAAGCCTGTTCCGTTGCTGTTGAGCGACTGTAATGAGAACCGTTTTTTTCAGTCATATAGGACAACTCATTTAAATTCTCAAAAACGTTCTATTCTGACAACCGCTAACAAACCATTCGGTAAAAAGTAAAATTAAATGGGATATCGCACAGGAATAAATATCCACAGTGTTGGAGACAATGATCTGATCTCACTGTGAGTTTTTCTAATGCGAAACCCGTCGTAAAAGGAAGGCTGCAATCTCAATTAGAGAGTACACATAATCGATAACTTAAGTTAATTAGGACACTAGGAGTGCACAATCCTAAACTTGACGACTAATTTTCATGATACGCTCACACGGAAACAGGATTTAAAATCCTTACTCCTGAACCGAGAACAGTAGGCATCAGTTACTGCAACGAAGAGGCTACGGATAATTACAGAAAACCCAGTTCACTTTTTAGCTGCACCGAGTGTAACAAATACTCAAGGTTAATACTACACATCTTTATACACAACTGTCGGAACAACATAGAGTGGTAGCATAATTTCGGACTACAGAAATCATTCTTTGTGCCTATCCTTCTATTAAGTCCGCTGTTCGCTCACGTATAATATATTGTTTAAAAAGTCCACGGTAAGTTTCAAATTTTCTTACTTAGAAACTGATTCTACACCTTTTCATTCGGAAATGAACTATGCGCTGAACTGATTTCGCTAATAGGTCTACACCAAGTACTGTATCAAATCAATCGAATTGAGTAACTGAACGAAGATAGGAATACAGAATGCAATCTTATGTCTTTAAATATTTTGGCGGCGTCATTCTCATGCATCAGATAAAATTTATCGCGGATGGTGGCAGAACTGGCATACATTCTCCCGAATTTTTGTAAATCTCATTAGCTTCATTTATCCCTGGTAACAAAAAGGAACATTAATACCTTATCTATTAGTAAATTTAACACCGCAATTAAAACAAGTTGTTCCATTACCTATTCATACGAGCAACCGTTGATTTTATCTTGGATTCGGAAACGTTCGGAAGTAACCTAGATAGTATATCTCTTAAAAAGTTTTCGGAGAAGCCAGGGGAAGATATTTCAGCAGCGTCAAATGCACGTCTTAGATCATCGAATGCGTCAGCTTTCTGTGTTCCATGTGTTCCAGGCCTTCGTTTTAACTGTAGTTCAAAAGAAACGTTCACATTTACGTCCATAGACGCCGAGATGAGAATAAGTACGTAATTATATAAAATATAAATAGCGTACCTCATTTAATACCGGTGTGAGGACGGATGAGCCAATCCCGCCATTACTATTAACAACAGAGGCGGATGTGGAAGAATGAATATTGTTAGAAATTTTACTACTCCTATGAGGTGAAGGAGGCATTTCTTTCGCAATACTCTTCTCTTGATGCGAATGAGGTTTGGGCGTTCTTTCAGGACTGTCTCGCATCTTCGATGAAATGCCAAAATTGTTATTTTCTGCGATTTGCATGGACATATTCTCCCTATGTGAAATCTGACCATGCTGCGGGTGCACAGGAGATGAATGTTGTTGTGAAACGGGAGAACTTTGTACATGCATCCTGCTTGAAAACATAGGAGAGTGGCCTGATTGGTGATGATGTTTCACAATATTAACAGATGACGGGGGACCAGGCGGGGACGTTGAACGGTTCTTCTGATAGTTCTGTGATTCTTGATTTTGTTGATATTTAGAAGATGCGGAGGGATATGAACTTTGATTCGTGTACTGGTAAGATTCACTCGACGACGGGATAAAATTAGAAGATTTGTAGCTATTATCATTTGTTTGGTTCCCGTGATGGTTCTCTGACCGATGTTTGGGGTGCTTAGAGGGTGAAAAGTTTTCGGGTGATGTCCGGTCGTCCTTGCCATCTATGTCATCTTCCCCATCGTCTGTACTAACTTGAATTGAGCCAGGTTGCGAGCTACTAGAGAGCATACCGGGTAAGGACGACGGTGAACTAGAGCCTGAAGACATGGAATCCGACGCTGGTGAAGACGCGTTTTTGGCAGAAGGTGGCTTGAACGTACCGATCCATGGATCATCGGTATCTACGTCACTTTCCCCCCGGTCTGCAGTTCCTTCACTGTAAGCAAACAACACCAATTAGTCATGATGAAAAGAAAATCTTGCTTGAATCCGTAGTAACTTTGTACTGCAGGTTACCTCTCATCGGATGAATCGTTGGGATCTTCGTTGCTCTCAACTTTCCATTTCCGATATCTATCGATTAGCTCGACTAGGCAAAAGTTTTTCTTTGCTCTTCTTATGTACGCATATTTTAGCAGTTCTTTTGCAGAAGGACGATTTTCAGGATTCTTATTTAAGCAGGCGTCGACAAATTCTTTAAACAGTTTGGAGTAACGCACTGGTAACGTGGGAGGAGGATTCTTAGGTATTAGGAATAACACCTTCATAGGATGCATGTTCGAATTTGGAGGTTCTCCCTCAGCTAGTTCAATAGCAGTGATTCCCAGCGACCATATATCAGCCTAAAATAGAGTCAGAATAAATGCTTGAATTTACGCACAACAGCCTGCCAAAAGCTTTTTTAAAATTCATTATTTACCTTCGCATCGTACGCAGATTGTTTGATTACTTCTGGTGCCATCCAAAATGGAGTACCAACAAAAGTATTTCTTTTGGAAGTGGTATTGGTCAACTGCCCAGCGACTCCAAAATCGGCTAATTTCACATCGCCATTTTCACTAAGCAATACATTTGCGGCTGAAAAAACCAAAATTAACCATTAATTATTCCGTCTCAAGATTACTTCATCAGTCATGGTTTACTACACTTAATCAACAATTCTTGGGAGCAATGTATTGTCGTATTAATACCTTTTATATCTCGATGAAGCTTCCTTTCACAATGCAAATAATCCAAACCCTTGAGGACTTCACGAAGAATAATAGCTATATGGATCTCTTCAAAGGCACCAGCCTTCATCAAGTCCAGTGCTGATCCACCCCCCAGGTACTCCATTATAATCCACAATTTCGTTCCTTTCAGGTACGAGCCAAAGTATTTGGTCACGTATGGCGAATCGCACTGACTTAGCACCTGCATTTGATGATGTAATTAAAATTTGGTCAAAACTAACATGTAACGATTCATTAGTCCATGCGTTTAACAGTTCAATTGAATTTTATGCATATTCAACTACCACGTACCATGATTTCCTGCTGAATATCTTCAATCTCGTCTTCAGCCTCCTCCAGATCAATTATTTTAATGGCGACCACTTCTTGGGTTCTCCGGTCGATACCTTTGAAGACTTCCCCGAAGGAGCCCCGTCCAATTCGCTCTTGCTTCGTGAAGATGAGCTCTGGATCCACTTTCTGCACCGGAACAATACGATCATTACTATTTTTTCGAGTACTTCCAGGACTATCCCTAACTCTTTTTACTTCATGGGCTAAAGGTCGCCCTTCTTTAACTCGGCCGTTCATCGCTGAACGAAACACGTTGTTAACTACGTGAATCAAGCGACACGTATTGCTAACTTCAATGAAACCGCACTTCACAGAATGGCAAACAGTTGCTCCAACTTTTTAGTTGTCAGTTATCCAGCTTTGTATTATCAAGGCGCGTTTTAATACGTATTACATTGGCCGAGTAATTTCGTCCAACAACTGTCTGTATTTACACTTCATATTCTCCAAATGGTACATGTCCGTGCATAATTTCTAGTTCTTGCAAGCTGTAATTCAGCCTAGCCTCTGCAATATCAGAAGGAATCATCGGCCGCTTGCGCTTCCATAAACCATTATTCATGTGCGGTCATAACTGGCCTTATCAATATTTCTCAACATTTCAATACTAGTCAAAATCGCCCAAATTATTCTTCACTATCAGTAGATAAGGATGCCCCTTGAAACACTTCAAGATATCGCGGAGAGTTATATTTCCATTTGCTCAGGTGTTCCAAGCCTAATAATTTTAGCCATTCATATTACGTTCGTTCCTTGCCTCTCCTTTGAAATAGCTCATAGTCTTTAATGACATTGTGAATTTTATGCTCCTTTTTATTTTGCTTGTTCCTTAACACAAATATCTTATGCATTACTCGGGAGCAAGAAGAATATGAGCAATCCAGGACAAACATATACAAACTATTCAACAAAAAATAGTCCCTCCATTTACAATAAACAATGCTATGGAACTGTTCAACAAAGGTTGTAATTTGTAAACGTAATAACGCTTTTACGCTTTATGCAAAAAACATGAATTTTGTTCCGTCTAGTGTAGACTTTTTGACTGTTCTGAGCGTTTACGCACACACAACGTCAAGAGAAAACAATAATAACTATATAGTAAAGACAGCAACATGAGGCATCATGTTGCTATCCCTTTGTAGAATAACTGATTTCTATTCTCAAGATCGCTAGCTCAGGCCTTCCAAGAATATTGCAGAAGTTTATCTTCCATCACAACCGTGAGACAAAATCACATGGCGATGCAGTACTTATACCGGCTTGATCTACTTCCCTTTGGTCATAAAATTTAACGACATATCGTCACTGTGATTAATTAAAGGCACAATGAACTGCCTCGCATATCCTTGATTCATTACTTATACGATCTGATGACACGGACAAAGATTCTACAGCAATTATCTTTGAGTATCATCTGATTGAAAGTACCGACAAGAGGTCAGCACATAAAAGTAAAAATATTACAACAAACAGGAGAAGCTTCGTTATACTTACACAAACTCTTACCTCGTTAAATGCCATCGTGAATCAGGTGCACTACGTGCCTTACGACAGGTGTCAATCAGATAAAATCAAGACAGACACAAGGAATCTCGAATGGAAAACTGGTTAATAGGACACATGAGTTGCTCGCTGCGTGTTTCTTGTCCTGAAATTAAAATATAAATAATTAACATTCAGCAATACATTTCTCCCTCAGTGCTTGCCCAAGCAAATGTAATATAGAAATTATTATCGTATACAGTAACACGAATACAGAGAATACAAGCTTGCTGATTGCGTTATTAAAGTACACCAAGTCATCCGGTTGTGCCAAGAAGGCAATACTAATAGGGAACTAATATCAAATATTGACTAATTTCAAAAACTCAAGTAAGTCAGCTCTAAACGGGTAACAAGGTAAATGAATGTAACCCCAATATGTTTATATTCTGGCTCATTACACTATCCTATTTACTTTAAAAAGGCTTCTAACTCAGACCGGGTGAGCGACCGGGTGTAAAAACTTGAAGATGCGAGGATGGTATGGATTGAAATTTCACTGAAAAAAATGATAAAAATCATGTACGTCTCTTCTCTAATTTAACTTATGAAAATAAGCTGCACATATTGACAAACGCTTGAAGTTATTTTTCAATTGCTTGGGCGTAAGCAACAATATCGTTTGCTGTATAATACCATTTTGTTATTTCAAAGCCTTACCTCATGTTGTTTGTCAATAAATTTTTTAAATAGTCGAAATACAGAATCACAACTTGCTGAAGCTTTTTCAGTCTCCTAGTCTTAATGATGTCGAAATTCGTTAATTTCCAGAACTTTGGGTTCAAGGAAGATTGAATCGGTTCAAGATTACGCACAATGAAGAGGATGAGGTACTTCCATAAGCACTACTTAACACGAAATAGTTTTCTCTGGACACATCTACGCACAGAGGTAAACGTTAGCATGAGTCTTGGAACAAGTTAAATACATTTCTCTAATTAGCACAACAACGTCAACAAAAACTCCCTCGCAAAGTCGATATGTCGTTATACAATTCTCTGCACCTAGTATAGCTCATCACAATTAGCAATATTAACACATGATTCTTCCAACTTCATAACATTCACCATGTTCAACAACAAGATTAACAAAATCACATGACGAATAACAAAAAGAGTGATGAATAACTTCAGAGCAGAATTTAACCCATTTTCCGATTCTTCCAATCCCCTCACACAACTAACAGTCTCTTCTGTCCCTTGTCTAATCCAACCCGACTATCAATACGACATAATTCGCTCCAACCGGACCCATGTAATGTCTTCCCCTGACGTATCCCGTTTAACACTCGGATCATCACTTCACTCCTTTGCACAAACGTAGAATCAATCCTTTCCCACCGCTACATCCGCACATCCGTGGATATTTACCATCAATTCATCCTGCAAAAGATTAATCACTCAAATCCTTCATCGCATCGTCCAGTTCTCCTCCCCCGATCACAGTCTGCAAAACCAAAACCGAAAAAATATTAGTTAGGTCGCGATAACCAATTTTTATATGTAATCATAAGTACAAATAATAAATCATTCTTTTTCTGGAAAGTTTCTGTATAATCTTTAACCAAATCGACTTCTCAGTAAATACTTCCTTCATATCACCTAACCCAATAATAGGCAACATTTCCAGCAACTCAATCTATCTCTGCTATCTCTCTTCTGAATAATCATGAAATTCATAGTTCACCCAAAACAATTCCTTCTTTGACCTCTCCACAAGAGTTGTGTCCAACCCCAAGTAAACAAATCTAAACAAACTCACCATCAAACTGTTTCATGAAAACAAACACTTTTAAAATACTATGCAAAATTAAAAAATTCTATGTCTTCAATCTCCATCTAATAATGTCAAACCCCTCCTTATCCACAAACTCCACAATTTTCTAACTTCAAACAGCCGTATTAATACAAAGGCCGTTGGAACAACGCAACGCGAAAAGGATCCATCTCGGACATGATGCATCCATGCATAAAACAAAGATCAGACTGGTTTATGTAAATTTATGTAATAATGTTCCACATGAGAGGATTTAAAACAGGATGTAAACGTGTATCATTTAAAATATTTAACAGCACCAGTCTAATCCAGCGGATATTTCCGTCCTCTTAAATCCTCTTCCAACCAAACCAACCAGCAACGACAAACATATTAAAAAATCATCCAGGATGTAGTCTAATCAAAATATTTTACTTATCCGCCACAAACTAAATCAAACTGGATTCACTTGCTCTGGACGCAATCAATTATAAATCCACACATGTTGTGAATTAATTCAAATTTCTATCAATGATTAACTCGCCGAGAATCTTGAACAACTCTACTTAAAAATCAAATATTATTATTAACACACAATCAATTCCCCGAATCCTAAATTCACTCTACACCACCACCCATATCTTCTGATCCTCCGTAAAATAATATTCCACTGATTTCAGTTACCTTCAAACCCAAATCTGATAATTTAAACACAAACAAAATATTTATTACGCATCCAACACTGGAAACAGTATTATATAAATAAAACTAAAAGTTAACCCTCCGATAGACATGGAATGTATTTCCCACACTCGGTAGCCAACCTGATAAATAAATATTTGTGGGACAGGTAGCTAAATAAATACCTGGAAGGTTGTCTCTCCTGTGTTCCTCACTCTGACTGGACTCGACTTTCGTTGACTTTGAGTCTTTGAATCCAGGTTTTAATTGTGTAGAATAATTAGACTGGGATCGTGTTTTGGCATAACTACGGTAAATATCGGTGAGCGCGACGAGGTGACTGAGATTATTATGTAGCGCAGTAGTGGGGACAGGGGCCGTGTATACAAGGTGTAATATCCTTAATGATGGAATGAATAATGAATAAATGATAAGAAGACAGAGAAATATAGAGAGTAGTAGTGTGGTACGAGTAAGTGAGTTCTTGTATCATTACCTCTTTTTCAACCTACTTACTTCCTTCATGGGCCTTGCTAAACTGCAGCACCTCACACACAGATGTTTTGACTTCTCTCTCCGCTCGCCCTTAGTATTTATTCCCCCCCTCGTTCCTCTTTCTTATTACCAGGAAACTTAACTTCGTTTCCCTCAACCCATTCAACATAATTTTTATACCATTTTAGCTAGGAGCGTGCCACCAACAACCTTTCTACTACCCTAGTCCTCCTAGTGCCCTCCACCCCTCCCCCTTCATCCAATCTTTCTCCAAGAGAAAACAGACGCGGAGAAGATTCAAGGTAATCTTCCCCGCTCTCCCACCAACTTTCACGGAGTCTGTGCCAGATTCTCCGGACAGGACAGATCGCCTCCCTCAAAAACCCCGAATTCCTTCTCTGTCACTACCCGGATTCCTCAGAATGGCACACACTCTTGTCTCAACTCCCTCCCAACAACATCCACACACACGCACACATAACATCCCCACTCTCTCACATCTCAATTCAATCAAATCCATCATCAATTAATCCGCATCCCTCTCATCATTCCCAACTGATACACTTTCCAAGCCCGCTCCCTCCGCCACCTACTTCCGCCCGCTTGCTCACTATGCAAGGCTCAAGTCAAGGGTGAAGGGTTGTAGAGGACTATCATAACACTTATTTCCCACCGCCCTTCCTTCCTTCCTTACCGTTTAGTTCCCCTATTTATTATCACCAGCCAGCAGCCTTTTTAGACGATGAAAATATCGTTCTTCTAGTTCGGATTCATAATTGGACAGTCTATAGGGAATGACTAAGGTGAGGTGAAAACGTTATACCTCTTCTTTTACCTACCTGTAATCTAGGCGGAGGGATTTGGGAGAACCCAGAGAGAGAGAGAGAGAGAGAGAGAGAGAGAGAGAGAGCAGCGGTATTGCTGGTTCATACATCCTCTTTATTTTCCCATCGTCAACATAACATACTTGCCTAACTAAGATGATGCACAGTACCCCACCGCCACCGCACGCTCTTTTCCCCCTCTTGCATTATTTTCATTATGTGACTCTATCCCATGTCATTTACCCTCATTATATACATTACATTATTACCTCCTCCAAACTCACTTGTTTTATTCCTCTCCTCCTCTACCTGAGATTATGCTGCAACTCCAGCAGATTACTACGAGTAATATACATACGTGCAAGTATTTTTCGCTCCCAGCTTTTCCTTTATTTCCCTCTTCAAAATCACAATCCTCAGCATTGGCTTGCTTACTCCTCGATTACAATGTGTTTTAAAAGTCAACATCTCATCCGCATCCTCTATTATCCTCTCGGCCGATCCTCAATTCTCTCACTCGCTCACAATATTCCGCAGAGATAGATAGATGTTACATGGCATCCACTAAAAACAAACCATCATCCCAGTTTCATCCTCATCTTCTCTCTCACACATAAAACTAGCTCCGAGCTAAAAGCTTATGTTTTATAACAATCTCACAGGCAGTCACATCATCATCAACCTTTTCTACAACAAGTTAACTATCCTCGCTTTCCCAGAGAGTCTTTATGCATTTCACCCCGCACCAACCACACTACACTACCTCTCCGTCAATCCCAAACAATTCTTCCCATCTTCCTCCTCCTCCCTCTCTTACCTGAGGACTTACCTGTTCACAATCTAGTAGATTCCAGTTCACCTCTCTTCCTCTCTTTCTTACAATCTTTTTACTTGCTATATGCCTTCTCTCTTCCCCGAACTACCTGTCTGCCCTACTCCTTCTCCTTCCCAGCCAGGTAATAAGTATTATTTCTGAATATCCGTATTTCTCAAACCACCTCTTCTTCAATTCCTCATGCTCCCACAACTCAGCCACTTCAGTCTCCATCTCCTCTTCCACTTGTTCTTCCCTTCTCTCAAAAAGTCCCAAAGGAGCTACATATAAATCCAATCTGAATCTCACTTTTATCCAAGTCAATTCATTCATACTCCCAGCAGCCCAAACCATCTTCCATTTGACCGACAATAAAAGCATTTCCTCCTCTATAAATCCGGCCTTCTCTCCCGTCTTTCTTTCCCCCACGACAGGCTTTTACTTAAAATCTTCTCCCACCGCGCCACCACGCACGCTGCCGTTCCCAAGCAACCCTATGCATATGAATCTCCTCTTTTCCTTTGAATCCTACCTAATTCTTAGTTACAATCTCCTCATCCATTCCTCATCCTGTTTTACCTGTCCTCTCCGCCTTCTCTCCTCATTAAACTCTCTTGGCAAAGTCAAACTCTTTTTGGAATGAACAAGAGTACTATATAGTAAACACGGCCACATTTTCTTTACACACTGACATGAGACTTGTTTTCTTATCCTCACTTGAAGATTTCAGAGGAGATGCTCTCTCCATGAGTTCATGAATCTTTTTCCTCTCTTCTTCCCGGATTCATATATTTTCCCTTGAATATAAAATCTCTCTGCATTTTGTCGCTTTCTATACCTGTTTCCCTATCTTCTTCTCTCTCTCTCTTATCTTCTTGTTCTTCAAGATTATATAGCTTGTCATTCCATTACTTACTTGCTTCTTACTACTTTGTGAACCGCCACAGCCAGTCAGCAAGCACAATCCTTCCTTTTCACATCTCATCAGCTTGCTTGGAATATGCACTTGATTATTCCTGTCCTCTTTCATATTCCCATCCCAGATCGCGAAACACTTAAAACTCTCATCCAACTTTTTAGACATCCGTCAAGCTGACTTTTGTGCCAACGTGCCAACTTCTCCCTCCCGTGTCTTCCCATATTCCCTCGCTCTATCTTCCATCACTCCTTCTATGCCCCTTCATACATTTTACCTGCCTCCCTTCCCACATAACAGTCAAGGGAAGGCCTCAATCTTGATCTACCAATCCCCGACTTGTGAATCTTACCTTGCTAAATTTTTTTAGCATGTCCTCCTCCCTCCCTCCTTTCCTTCTGTCGCATCATCCTACTCCTAAACCCGCAATAGCTTCAAGAATAGCTTCGTCAACTCGAACCCCGAATATATGTCTCCATCGTCATCTTGCTTGCACAATTTCACCATTTTTCATCACCTCGCACAAGATTCACCCCTTCGTTTCCCATTTTATATATACACTTTTGTCCTCATGCCCTACCTTCCCCCCGCCCCCTAGATTCTCTCCGTCTCCATGCAATCAGTCTTCCACTAGCCACTTTCCTTATCAATCAGAAGCCTTACATCCTTCAAAGCCCAACAACCCTCCTTCTAATAACCTCTCCACAACCCCCAACTTTGTAATCAAGGTGAAGAAACCTTAAAAATCTCCCTCCGAATATTCCCGTATTCCTCCAAATCTCTTCTCAGCCCGGCCATAACCTTTTAAATCTTGAAGCCTCCCAACCAGCCAACCACCCCACCCTTCCGTCTCACTTTATTGCTTTTCTTGAAATAGTTTTCGTCCCAAGCCTCAGCCAGAGGAAGCAAAGTAGTATGTAGTTATTCCGAGTTAGCACTTGTCTTTGAGTAAATAGAAATATTACTCCATACATTTCCCTCCTCCCCTCCCTCCTGTCCAAATCTCTCGTTTCATGCCTTCAGGAAAGAGTAATCAATCAATCGAAGCCGCATAAATATCAGCCCAGGCTCACCTTCAGAATAAGTTAGCACAATTATAGATTGCGTGGGAGGGGATTGCTCATACTTACTGCTTCTTTCCAGATTTTAACTCCGTTAGCTTGGGTTTGCATCATGTTTTCCTCTGAAATCTCTCTGTACTCTTACTCTTATCGCCCCGTTTGATCCAGGGTCCAGAGCATGGAGTCACGCTTGATGGAAGAAAATCCGAGAAAGCAGCCTTGGAAGGAAGTAATAGAGCACAGCATCATTTCTCAAAGCCCTCCTATTCGTGTGTGCAGTATGCATCTCAAGCATATTTTAATGTCAGGCACGCTTGCCCCTCTTTCGGAGTGGCGCTTTCCATAACTTTCCCCGTTTCTCTTTCACATCCATTTCTCTCATGCCTATTTCCGTTACGTTTCGCAGCAGTTACAAGAAGGCGATTTTGGCATTAAGCTCGTGAGGAGAACAGAGTTGAGCTGTAATCTAGATAATGTCCACCCTCTCCTGTATCTACTTTATTGCTCTACATCAATGTAACTCACCTACTTGCTCCAAGAAAGTTTGCAGAGGTTCCATAGAGGACAGAAAGCCTATTTACATTCATCACCTATGAGCTTACATTAGGATTCCTCCCGCGGTATGTCCGTCAAATCACAAGGGTGTGGCGACTAACCATCATGTTTATCTTTGTGTGCGGGAAAATTGGAGGTTTTACGATAGGATTGAGAAAATATAGATTGCTTCGATGAGGATGACAGGACCAGCCAAAGCTTTTCGTACCATTCGGTCAAGCAATTAGTGTCCAAATTGTACATGAAATATTTTCATCCTGATTCACCTTCCAGGGAATCTCGCCATATTAGTTTATTTAGCTGACGTTAAGCTGATCTAAAAGGGATTTTAAGCTACTAAGGATAATAAAGTAAATGGGATAATATGTAAAGTCGGTAGTTGGTTTCCCTAATCTTATCTTCTTTGTACAACAATCATTTCAATGGTATCAGACGAACCCTCAAATGCTTTCAGCTTATATTCCTCACCTGGTTCAAGAAAATTGCGAAATTTATTGCACCCGGTTTTAATCCCTGGCCCTAGGGTTGAGCGCCATCTAGGTTGAGCTGAGCGCTCTGGCTTTTCTCTATGGGCCTTTTATTTCGGGGTGTTCCATATTATGGACCCATAAGGTATTACGATCCATAAACCGCTTTCAGGGTCGAGCTCAAGGAGGGAGCGAAATTCAAAATTTATTTTCGACATTTGCCATCCTCTCCTGAAAATATAACATGCAATCCTATGATGCGGCAAAACGAGAGAAAGCGGTTTCCACTGCTGCATTACTGCAACGCGGTTGTGCAATTACTCTATTTTTAACGTTAGGTAAAAAGTAGAAAAGGACTTGAAGTGACTGACGCTAAGTGTGAGTGAGATTCGGGATTCCATAAATACATTAATTTTAATAGTTTATTAAGTTGTGCAGTCGTAAAACGATGGAAGCATTTGCTCCCGGTGGAGGTGGCGGGGAAGGCACAGGAGCTGCAGCGGGTGTGGACGTTGATTCCCAATCAGCAAGAGTCTTTGTTGACGCCTTAGTTAATATGGGGATTAGTGAAAACGATGCTAAACTGGTAAGTGTTTCGTTGAGGAAGGTTAATTAGAAATTTATGCATTTTTAAGCGTCATTTCATGTACATGCTGAAGCTGACTAGCGTTGTGTTTACGTCATAGGCTGTACGACAGACGGGAGCTGAGTCGGCGGAAGCAGCTATTGCGTGGGTGTTTGAGAATTCCGATGCTAACAGAGCTGATCAACTGGAAGATCAGGGATTCTATCAGGATTATAAAATGGTCTTTGTAGTCAATACCTCTTTACCTATGACGCCGGGAAAAATGGCCGCACAGGTTCGTGACACATGAGACTAACTGCTTACAAAGTTTACGTAACCGATGTGTTTCTACCGTTTCCTCACCATTGATCTTCCAAGGATGATGATCTCGTGGGAAAGAGTAGGAATTAATTACTAGCTTGGGATGAATGATTCAGTCTTGAATATACATTATTCAAGAGTTTTTAGCCAAATTACGGCCCAATGGTTAAGTTCCTTTTTCACATTTACAGGTAGGACATGGAGCAATTGGTTTGTACGAAGAGCTGGTTTCCAAGCAAGAGCAATTTGGTGGACCGCTTCTTCAGTGGAATGAAAATGGGTAAGGGCTGGAGGATAGTAAACAAGTCCGAGTGACTAACTTTCAATGTTTGTTTAGTGCATGGCCAGCTTGTTTATGTGGGTTTCGTTATGCTAACAAGGAACTGATTGTATTTTCCAGTTCCAAGAAGATAGTTCTGCAAGGCACTAGTGCAGATGAA
Organism: Sminthurides aquaticus; assembly: GCA_906901655.1. Lineage (NCBI taxonomy): Eukaryota > Metazoa > Arthropoda > Collembola > Symphypleona > Sminthurididae > Sminthurides > Sminthurides aquaticus. The sequence continues at coordinate 4,651,357 of CAJQTT010000002.1, read as the reverse complement.
CTGGTTAAGTTAGCTGCGGAAGCAAAGCGTGTGGGCTTACCAGTATCCTCTATACATGACGCTGGTAGGACTCAAATTCCGTCAGGATCTCATACTGTGCTTGCCATTTTCGGTCGATCTGATCACGTTGATCAAGTCACTGGTCATCTCAAGCTATTATAGTTATTACGTTAATTAACTTTATCAATTAATATCTCATTTACTCATTTTATTATATTCAATATTTTGACGAATAAATCAGGCCATCACAAGATATCGAGCCTGACTGACCTAGAAAAGTATGCTGTAGCTAAGAGCAGCCCGCTGCCAAAATAGGACATGTAACGGAACATTCCAATCCTACCCTCCGCTTGAAATCTCTGTCAATATTGAAAGTGATGAGTGCCTTATGAATGCTAAATATCCTTCTGAATATATTATAACCCCGCTTTCTTTCCCCCCACCCAACATTATGGTAACTTTAATAACTTCATGTACAACTCCGGAAATTGGTCAGTCTGTCTCGAGGAAGTGATCACTTCGTTCATGCGAGAACTCACATTTCCCTTCTGACATAAGAATTAAAACAATAGTTTTAACTAGCTATTATACTATATTTTCTTCAAACTATGGATACGATTTCCAAGTTTTCGCTTCTTCTCGCTGTATTCTTCGGGTTTGTTAATATTTCTGAACAACAACTGGCGGGGAATTCATTGCAATCCAGTACCAGGTAAGTATTTTTTGAGTTTGTACTTTTTAGTTTTATGAAATATTTTGCAAGTATTTAAACTTTCGCTTAAAAACCATTATTATAAATTTCCGTATCGTTTTGTAGCAAAGACTGGCGATGCGCAATTTTCCTCATGCCTCCAACTGGCATTTCAAGATACATGAGTGCTCCTCAGGATCCGATGCAAGTGTGGACATTCCCGACAGCGTTCAGAGCTTCTTGTGCTAATCCTTCTCCAGCAACGTATAACCGAACATGTTACGAGATTATGAAACTGTCCTTCAGCCGATGGTCTTATTCCGATTCCTCAAAGTTGTCTCCTAAAAGTGGTGCCAAAATCGGAGATGATTTCTGCAAAATTATTCATGATGACGACATGGAAGGAAGAGAAGTAAGTCTTTCACGTGATTGTAATATATACTCCTCAAATTTTTGATGACTCTCCACAGACGCTTCCACTGCTTCTCCAGTTTTCCCTTTTATGGCTCCCAGGAGACTTTAGATTGAGTTCGAAGCCGTTACTATTAGATGCAAAGTACATTTTTAAACCACAGTAACGCAATGATTTCCATCCAATATTAACAGCCGTGGCGGATAGTAGATGTTATAATCTCTGAATGACATATTTTCCACTGAAGCCTAAGGTTTTTGTACGTGCGAGATAGATGAATCACGTTTCACGTACGGGTCTAAAATCAAAATGTGTTATCTCTTCTTCCCATCAGCTGAACTGATCATAGCTCCCTAACATTTAGCTATCCCCCACTGGTGTAGTGTAGGGCTACGGGTGGTGATGCAGCTACTTGCCACAAACTTTTATTTATGTATTGAAATAGACTTGACCGTCAGAAGAAGCTTTAGAACCCTATGCCACTCCAATCCGTCTTCCTCAAACTTTGTAAGGCTTATATCATATCATTTTCCCCATCCAGCTATCGTGATAGTGTTTTACGAATGCATAAGTATGTGCATGAAATTTCCGGAGGCGACAAAGCCTCAACACTAATAATATACTTGGCAGTCAAAGTCTCAAAGTTGCCAGCAGTTTTAAGCCATTATAGCGACCTCCAAGACCTACCGCAAATGAAAGCGGAAGCATTTGTTGTTTTCACAGACATTGTCCTACAGTCGCATGCGTTTACACAGGGTCGCAGTAGCCCTGATACGAGGGAAGAGTTCATTTGTCTACGTCAGACATTGTCACAAGTATAATGAAAGTTTTTCACGAATCGTTTTTTTCAAGGTGGGATTCTTCTTTAACTTCTGCGGCCGAAATGACTGGATGGACACAACTCTACGCCGAAAGGAAAAAGTTTGTTGTCGGAATGGGAAATATGTCAGTTGTCCACCCTATCCTCAATCTCAATACGGCTAATGAGCATGGGAAACTCCTGACCAGATTAAAAGAAGGTGAAAAAGAAAACGAAAGAAGGAATTGGCAAAATCCCAAAGAACACACAGTTTATTAGCGTATCTTTTTGAAAGACAAGCGTACAACGACAGCGAGCCAACAAGGAAGAAGGACTCTCAGCGAGCTATCTCTCCTGGATTCCACCACCAGACTTAATTTCTACCAACCCATTAAATACTAGTGAGCCAAAAGAAGAGAGAATACGAACGAGTACATTAACTTTTAGTGAATCTTTCCCGATACAATTGAAAGGATGAATTCTTACATTGTTACCAAATTATGCATGGTAAAGCCGAATCTGTCTTTTCTCCCCATTTCATCACATCGGGGGTGGTTTCTTTGTATAATTTATATCGAGCTGATGCGCCTCGAGCTACATACGGCACATCAACTTTGTAGCCGCACGCGTATAAATGCAAAAAGATTTGATAGAAAGCAGATTAACGGTCTCTGGTTGCAACTGGTTGCCCAGCTTCCTGACATTCGTAGCCCATTATCTCTCTCTCCCATACCCAAAAAATTACTTACGCTAGCTAACTATTAGAATAAACACAAATAATGACGTTCACTTTTTTCTTTTAATGCGAAATCATTTTATTTTCACACTGACTCTGGTCACATTTTTACTTTTAAGAATTTAACACTTCCACTATGTACATGCTTCCTAGTAGCAATTGCCATCACATCGTCAACACCTTAGCTAAATACGCAGCTCCTATAAGTCCCAAAACCAGAAGAGGCAAAGCATGCCTTCTCTCCGTGCATGTTTTTAAACGTTTAAATTCGGACTGCCTGTTAAGCCAGTTCACAGTAGTATTTGTTTTAGCAATTGTCGCATTTCTCATCATCCTGAGTTACAGTTTGCCTGAGTTGATTTGAAAAAAGTTAGTTTTTTCCTCGAGGAAGACGGACGTGTCGCCACATAGAATGATTTTTCTCCTTTCATCCTTTTTATTTCAGTTTGTTGTCAGGTACAAGTGTGCGGATTGGGGACACCAACTCCGGAGGATATCAATCTCTACCCCAGAACAAATCCATCTCGAGTGACTCTTGGAGTGCATAAAATCTGTTGACTGCCTTTTGTAGAATTAACGGCTAGCCAAGTGGTCGTGCGTTATGATTAACCGCAGGAGGGTAGCTTAACTCAATTCTCCGACCACTTAATAGCTTGTTAGAAATAGAACAGGTAATTTAAGAAAATCTTCCGTAAACCACCAAAATTAATCCCTCGTTTTCTGCTCATCTCTTTTCTTTCCATGTCCCCCTCAATTTTTCCCTGTGAAAGCCCGTCCGCGCACACATTGCAAATCTTAACAAACGAAATCTAAACCTTTCTCCTCCCACCAAGCTTCTTTCTCACCTGTCTGTCTCTCAAGTCCCCATGTCCTAAAGCTGGGAGCCATGTGAGACAAGTAACACGGTGTAAGCGTCAACAATCTTGTCCTACCTTTTGCACGAATTCTTTAATTATTCATTAATCCCGGCTATTAGCTGAATGAGTGACACATGGGCGGTTGCCGACCTAGTTTTCTAATTAGTCTTACCTTGCTTCAATTCCCTTCGGAAAGATTAATCCAGTTCTAGTCTAGAAAGTGTGGAAAAACTTCTGTTTTTCCACCCAAATATTATCAAGCCGACAAAATTGTTGACACACAAATACGTCCAAATTTATGACACTGGTTCACATATATACCTAAGATTGCAGCCACAAGTACCGCCAAACCAGCCGATTCTCCTGCCGTCCTGCCATACAAACGTAACCAAGAAATATTTATAAATTTCTTTATTAATAATTGACACTGTATGAGATTCAGCCCAAGAAATCGACGCTTGTCAACTGCTGCAACAGCATAAGCAAAGCAAGCAGTGATCCAAAAAATAGGTCCATCATTGACTGACAGGTAAAGGAGGAGATTCAAGCCCACAGATAAAATAAATAATGTGTCTTCTTTTTCATTATGTGAAAAATTAAATCAGGTGTGGCCAATGGCCTAGAAATCCGACGGCTGTCTTACAGTCTGTCTTTCTGTCCCCACCTTGTCTTTTCTCAGCATCGGTTCAACTCTCATATCCATCCATTCCTACGACGGATCCACCTCTTTCGGTTTTGCACGGCAGAAAAAACAGCACCACAATCCTGGGACATCAAAGAACGAGATCGCCAATGATTTTCTCCCAAGTGATTATCACCTGCACGATTTCATTTGACGATTAATTATTAATCAAGGCACCGCCGGTACACATGATTGATTTGTCTTAGTTATTTTACACCCGGTGCAAATACTATCTCACCTCGTTCTCACTGTAGCATTAGCACCCATTTCGTTTTCTCCTTAATCCGCAAACATTGCCAAAAACTGTGAAAGAGCTAGATGAAGGAGGACACGTTAGCTAATCTCTATGCTTTCCTTCCAACATCCTTGCTTATTGCATGCATCTTTACAACTCCTCCAAGACAAGCCTGCCATTAGAAACGTTTATCATCAGGCTTGATTTGATACCAAGAGAAATCCGGATTACAAATTCAGAGAAATTTTTATTAGCATAAACACGGCATCACAAGAAGCCAGCACGTGTAACAGACTCTAAGTTTAGTCCTACGAGTAAAGAAATCTGTATTCATCTCAAGCGTTAAGCTACCGGATGAGAGGTTAGCTAGAAAACTGTCATTGAGATTTCTATCTTGTTTCCATATTGACTAGCGAGATAAATGCCGCGATTGGTTCCGCAATCAATCACTCCCCAATAAATGATCAGAAATTCACCGAGTTTCACAGATCTCTTCTTGCTTAATCATGACGGCGAGTTACTCCTGACTAGTTATCAGCTAATTAAACCACACCTAACGGTTCCAATTAGTGCGCAAGGTTTAATCCCTAAGAGATTGATTGGTGAGACAGATTAGATTGGTCTCTGGGGATAAGGTGAGAGAAACTTGGGTTAAGAGAAGCTTAAAACACGCCTTATTATGCGTACCTAAATAAACATCGACGGTGGTCGGAAAAAATGAGCCTAGAGGAATCGAAATTGCCACCGCAATGACAATAAAATTCTTCAGAGGACACATTAACCGTGCGGCCGCAGAAGGATTATTTCAATTCATTCTTAATGGTATTGTTACAGGGTAAACGGGAAGATGGTGTAAAATCGCAAAGCGTCATTTTTCTCAATCTTACTCACTCAACTTGGCATCGCCTCTTGCAGCATCTTATTTGACTATTTTCTTCTCTCTTGAGAAACCAGGTTCATTTTATTGCAACACACGCCATTATTACTGTAACTTTACCCAAATCCTTCCAAATACGTAGTCTTGTGTCTTAATCTGAACATGTTATTTGCTTTTTACAAAACTTTATTGACTCATTCATGTATTATTTCTCCGTACACCAAACCCTTACAAATTGAGTTTATCGATAGGAGCTGTAACCCATAACAGCATAGCTGAAAGCTTAAGAGTCGTTGGCAGATTCGTTTTGAAAAAGTTGGATCACAATAGTCCCGTAAGGATCATCGTTATATTTTTTAAAACGTTTCCCCCATGTATTTCAAGCACTTTTTTCAAACAAATGCGTATTTTTTCATAGGTTAAAGCGATAAAGCCGGCTCTCGTACGTGTATTCATGTATATACTTTATGTACTTTAGCTGCCAGAGCAGGGAACGTTTGGACGCATTGAGCTTGAACATTGTGTGGTCTTCCAATTAGTGCTGGATTTTTTGAACAAATAAAAATCATGTCTTTCCTATTTCTTCAACCTCATGGCTCCTCCTCGCTCTTTCTCTCTCTCTAATCTCTGATAATGAGTGTTGACGGAAGGTTTTTTGCAGTTTCCCCTCCGAGCTAACACTTTAGCCAACACTCCCTGTCTTATTTGACATACTTTTTTCCATCTTAATTTCCCAAACCTCATGTCTCTCCTTCATCTGTCACTTTTGTCTCTACCAATTCTACCAAACTCATTTATATGCATCTGAAGCTATTTATTTCTCTCCGCTCATTTAACTCCATCCATGTACTCAAGTCCATCCCCGCTTATTCTCAAGTATTAGGCCTTGATAATGAGTACACAAAAAACCCTTGTTTTATGTACAGCCTTCTCTGTTTTTCTTAGCGCGTCCACCCAATTATTTATCCCTATCGTTTAGTACACAACTTTCACCATTTTCCCGAACCCAGTTTTAGCTTGTGTCCACAAGAGAAATGTCCCCGTGCTAATTACACTATTCCCGTTTCTCCAAATTCTTTTATTTTCCCTATCCTTCTGAAAATCTTATCCACCCGCTATACACACACACACACACCACCATCATCCATCATGCACAGCAGCTGTATTTATATGCACTAACCAATCAAACATGTGGTTTCAATAATTACGGCTTGATTCATCTATAGTCCTAAAACTCATAACTCCCACGTGCTCGCAGACTATTTACATGTCAACTTCTCTATTTTCACTTTCATATTTTCTCTTATCAGATTTTCAGATATTCTTTAACATAGGAAACTAAAACTAGATAAACTGGTTTAGAGCAAGGTAAATCCCAAAATCTGTCACTTTCCGCAGTTTTTTTACAAACTGCGAGCATTTCTTGAATCAGACATCCCAAATCCCAAGCCATACCACCCTCACGTGTCATGTCCCTAAACTCCTAAAATGACTGAGCACCAAAAACGCAAATGAACTGTTCCGTTAGTGCAAGTTCCCCTGGTTTTCCTTGGTAGATTCCAAAGACAAGTAATACGAAAGGTTCGGAAAGAATGCTTTAACAACAGGGTGACGCGAGAGAGAACAATCCACGGAGCATGTTTTTCAAAGCTCTTTGACGGGCATTGTTGGATGGAATTGACGCTTGACAGCTGCACATATGTGCATACTTTGGCGTGTCTTTTTACTTGTCACAGTCCGATGACACATGCCTTTCCCAATCTCATAATCTCATCCCACCTCATCTTCCACCTCTTCTACAGCTTTCCCATTCCCTTAGTTCAAATATCCATCCCGTCAATTGTAGCTTCAAATCAAATTGACTCTGTCAGATCATCCTACTATATCTCTTCTAGACAGTAATCAACCCCGATGCAGAGCACGTCTATTACGTCTCACACCCAACCTACACCCAGACCAGACCACAAGAATCTAATCAGCAATTAGTTTTGTATTAAACCGGCAGATCTTCTTTACCCTCACACCTTGCCGCCACGTTGCATGTAGTACACAACACAAGGAAAATGTCTGTAATCTTCACCCGTAAATATATGTGTCCCACCCCACCCACCGCTCGAGCGGTGGGTGTGCAGACGATCGATTTGTTTCAATCCAAGCCTTAAATCATGTTTCGATTTGCCGAATTCCAAATGTCTTCCGAGTCCGACTCTCATCTTTGATTCCGCTACATACACCAACCAAAGCCTTCCTTTCAATTCCCAATCCGCCTTAGTTAGTTTAAGCTCTCAAAGGAATCATACATTTCCGCCTATTGTCTCCCCACACAATCAACAAAGAAAGTCAGTCTTAACTTGCACAAAACCCCAACACAAGAAGAAGCAGGGCAAAAGACAGTGGTGGTGGTGTGGTGGGCCGCAAACAAGAGAGGACCGAAGGGAAGCACACATTTTGACGAATCACGTCCCGCATCAATCGTCAATATACTCATTTTCGAATTTATGCATCCAAAGGTATCATTTCCTTGGATCAAACCAAAAGATTGGCATTCATCTCGGCCTGCTGTCACATTTTCATTATTTTCTTCCTTTGACTAATTACGAATACAGATCAAGGCTAATTCATAAATCATTTTATACAAGCCATGATATTAATCAGTTTGATTCATATCGCATTCAGATGCTACTTGTCTTCCCTCCTGCTCCCCTATCAAAAGCTTTAAGTTCAGCTATGAGAGGATGATTCTCTGAATGCTCAGCCTACAACTCAAGCAAGTTCAAGAATTTTCCCCGAGTTGGAAGCAGTCCGCATGGATCATTTGTCATTTTCTTGAACAAAGTTTGAAATTCAGTGTAACTGTCTGAAATATTTATTTCATCATCTCATCAAGTGAGAATAATAGCCTAAATTCCCGGCGTAACGGAAGGAACGAGGTATAGCGGTATCTTTAAACCCTCCGTTTCATTTCTTCCTCCTCAAATCAGATGCGATGTAGAATTGATATGAGAGAAAATATAACGTTTCCAATTCGCTTCCCGTCCGCTTGATAAGCTTGAGCTCAACTTGTACCGTTTGCCTTATTAGCAGCGGGATGAGTCGGTCGGGGAGAGTCGTAAGTGCAAATTACACACTTAACTCCTGACCATAATTAGGGCCGGAGCACACGTCAAAAACCTGGGGGTCGTGAGAGTTGTGACCACAAAGGGGTGAAGAGATGAACGGTGTTTTTCTAAAACCGGAAGAATCTAATTCCTCCCCTCCAAGTCCTTATCTTACCACTACCCTCAGATCAGTTTGGCAGTTGTACGTGCGGATCGATAATAGCTGGAGCAGAAATGAAAAGTTTCATCCTCCGCTCATATTACACCATCTTTTCATATTACCCAGTTCAAGCAATGCCAAAAGCCAAAAGCATCAAATCTTGGCTAAAGGCTTGTCCAATTTACAAAATGTTCCATCATTTCTTCAATTATTCTCCTTCTTCACGAATTCTTTTCGAGAATTGCATTGGTTGCATGGATTACAAAAACAAAAGTTGAGCCACCAGTCTTCCCTAAACATTTAAAAGTCGAAATCCTGCATCTACGGCATGCTCCCAAGCGTGATCTCTCCTTGTTTCATTTTCCCTAGAACTTTTGTTCAATTAATCCATGGGAAGAAAACAAAGGCTTTTGACAGAGTCGCTCTGTACGGGTGAATCATTTGAGAAACACAGTGAAATGGCAAACCAGAGATCAAAATTCTGCACCCATGTCCACATGTAGCATCAGCGGGCGTCACTTACGCTGTCCGCGGTTGGTTCGTCTCCTAATTTTCCAACTTCCTTCCCCTCATAGCAACAGCCTTCCTAATCTCTCGGAGCACCCATCTGCATCCGATCTTGTTCTTGTACACCTTTGAATCTACACGATTTAATTAACATTTGGATATATTGTTCTCCCATCATCCCGCCCTCGTTTTCTACTCACTGCACCTTTTCCAAGTACATGAGCTATCTTTCGGAAACAGTCATTAGTTAGTTACAACAAAAGAAGACATGGTAATCCCGAAGCAGTTATAACTGGAGGATACTTTGCTCATAAGGGGAGGCTGGAGTTTGGTCTGGTACAGCAGATATAATGTTACTTGCAGCATTTATTGATAGCACTTCCTGTAAAGAGGATCCTAAGTTTTCATGAAATATTATAGTCACCAACAACAACAACATCGATGATGGAGGATCATTTCCATAAATAATTATCCAAATAATAAAACTTATGTATTTTCGGAATACACCAACATAGTAAGGATAGGATTCCCTAGTTTATTCCATGTGCTTCCCGGAGTAACTTTCCAGGAGTAAAACTTTTGCAAGAGTTTTCCTGTAACAAGACAAGATGCTATCAAAGCCACTTTTTGTTTTTCCCATGATAAAATGCAGGTTCATCCTGAAAACGACGTGATAACAAATCCTATGAATGCTTTACCTTTGTCCCAAAGACGAAAGACGTAGATTCACAGTCTTTTACACTGACTCTTCAACGTCCCAACTACATCATTCGCTGGAAAAGAGTAAATATTTCAGTTCTGCTAGAAATAATTCCTGTTATACACCCAGACTCTCATTATCAATACCTTTCTAAGTTCCTGTAATATTAAAAAACTAAAACCCAGTACTATCTGAATCTGAAATATATTCGATTTGTAATAAACTAAACATGACCCTTCCACAACGTGATTCAAAAGTAATCCGTGCCGTTCTCATTCTCTCCACTGGTATTCTTGGAGCACCGCCTGGAATGGAGTCTAACGAGAGGCGGAGAAGGTCGAGAAGTTGCTTCGTTACATTTGGCAAAACGACAATCCTAGCTGTGCTCTTGCTTTACGTCAAATGAACGAGACAATTCACACGGTAAAATTCCAAAATCTCTGCTATAATTAAAGTATTGCCATTCAAGGAAGAACATTGAGTAAGCAATAGTCTATTACTTTCTTGTAGAGTTGACACTGTCCCCAAAAATTATTATTTATATAATGTACAGCTCTTCTTTTTGTTAGTATGGGTATAAAGCCTGCCTCACAGCAGAATTACGGAAAGGCATTGTCAAGAATCCCGGACCAGCCTCAAGAATTTTCGCTGAAGGACATAACAGTTCTGGTAAGGAACAATTAGTGGTATGTGCCTACAAAGATTACTTGAAAAGTGTTCAACTCGTAATTCGGAATTACTTACGTTAGACCGTGTGTGTCCGGAAATGTCGTTCCAAGCATCCTCATACATACGGGAGCAGACTGGGGTCATTGGAATGTCAAAATAAAGAACAAACTAATATTAAAATTTTTGTTTCATATTTTCATGCCAGAATTTTCAACGTACAATTCAACTTGTCAAACTTCCCTGTTTGATTCTGTAATGACTTAAATCTCAAATCCGTTGGCTATCATCTGACGAGCATGGCGAATAAATGTGTGTGAGTGATATCATTGCTCCTATTGACATTGATTGTTTTCATTCCTTCTTTTTCCTTCGTCGTTTGTGTCTTAAAAAACTACATCTCTCCGGAGCTCTTAGCTCTTCGAAAGATTTCCATGAAATTTATATGTTTTGGAATCATTTCAGAGCAGTAAAACTCATAGAATACTTTGTGAAACATACGACGGATGTTACATGTGCAGACGGTTATAAAATATTTCAATCACTTGTTCTGGCAAATGCAAGAGCCTTTCTTAAGTCAAACGACTGTCGCAATGTCATGTTTGCCCAACTCAAAAGTCAGCCAGTAAATAAGGGAAAAATATCAAGAATTCTTTTGGGGTAAGTGGCCATTTAGGCAGCTATTTTAAACCTCCACAGTTGTGGAGGCGTTTGAATATTGAATCTTGTCAAGTTCTTTTATTTGCAAATATGAACCATAGTGTTCTTAAAGTTCTTTAATTTTCTACAGGCCGGAAATAGTCAACCTTTTCAAACAAATCTTCTCTGTAGTGAAAGCTGGCGTTCATTGGATGACCTAATTTACCTGATGAGAGAACCATCTGGTTTACCTGTATTTAAATAATTTTATAGCTAACTTTTAAGGTAAAATCTATGTTCATTCATGTTGTTGCCAATGCTCTCCTCCTGGTACTTCACCCTCATAGACCACCGTTTCCCACTTCATACTTTGACCTAGAGAGATTAAATTTTACATGTAATGCAGAAAACAAACTCAGCTATCCAACAAGCTAAACCGTTTGACTCTGTGACGCTCCTGAGCGGAGCAATTGGAAAGAGAACTCAGAAAACTTTCAGTTCTCCACTACAGCAGAGAACCTGCTTGCGCGTGAGAATCCCAATGCTTCTCTTATGGGAGCGGGAAATTCTACGATGGCGCTCACTTTGACTTTAAATTCCTTCAAAATAATGGCGGTTAGAGCGCCTTGCACCCCGGATTATTGTGTGCAGGAGACCTCAGATGTGTTTTAAAACAAAAAACACGAAAATCCGCCAAGAAATAAAATTTCCACAGCATCTCAACTAAAACATCCCGTGAAGTTAGCCACAATTGTGATATTAAAACTGCAATATCACTAACTGTGTGATATATCACAACCTAGTCTACAAATATCACGGGCGCCGTGATATCCCAACATCACAAACCGAGTATCCTTAGTTTCTGTTGGGTATCTCTGGGGTCAATTTCGGCTAGAGCCGCTGAGCAGTTTGTGATGACATCGAAAGGGCCAACTAATTGCACTTCAAGTCAATTACCTCATCTAACAACATTTTAATATGGGGGTCGTTCAGGAATTGCCGAGCTTATCAACTAATTCACTTCTACCGCACTTTCAGCCAACCTAACTCTACTCTTCCTTTCAACCCGCCCCTAATCATAATCAGAATTCAGTATACCCGCTCCGTTTTGCTTTCCACACAGCATCGCTCCTCATCCACGACGCTAATCCGCCCTCCAGTTAAACCATATTGAGAACATGGATTCACACAGTCAGTCTTATTCCCAATTATTTTTTCCCTCCGTCTCCCTTCAGCGCTTCGGCTGCAATCCTCTAAAAGCCTGATATTTTAAACTACGGCCATATCCTTCCGTTTCTCCTCCTCCAGCTTTTCCTCCGACAGCAACTAGCAACAACAAAAACAAGACTAATTTTGGAGCATTATCTAAAGACATTACGAAATCTTTCGCTTCGCAAGCATCCGTGAATGATGACTTCTCATAAAGTTACAGCGGCGATTACAAACGACAGAAACTAATATCTTGAACGGAATGATGTCACACTCAACTGAGCAACTTATCCCGGACTCAGGAGGAGTTCCTCGCTTTTGTTTAGTTATTCCGGTCCAGTCCTATCGATGGTAATTAATTTCATGTAAAATTTTCTTTTATGGCTAGCTAATACACTTATATTTATTGCTATATTGTTCCTTCATAACCGAATTCTCTGTCGCAGCATCCTCCTCCTTTAAGAGCATTGAAATTGACCACTGTCAAAAGGTTGTACTTTTCGACTGGGCTTAGTAATCCGTGTCTTCTTCTCCACGTCCGTCCACTCGTCTTACGTCAAAGTCTGAAGTAGCCACTTAATTTCACTGATAACATGAGTATTCATTTGCAGATCATTCACAACCTCCCTCCAATCCAACACGTATCTTGAGCATCTTAAAGCAATGAATCCCACGTAATTATCTCAATCACCCTGTTCCATTCCCGGATTTTAATGGTCTCCGCCGTATGTAATTCCCAAACCCTGAATTCTAAAATCCCTCTTGGATTTTTGCCTTTAGATTGATCATCAAATTCCCAAGAACTTTTGTACAAGGAACTTTGCCATCCACCCTGAGCGCAGTTACGTATAACTGTGTTCAAATCTTATCATATTTCTTGATGATTAATAACTGCAAAAGATCGGATAAGTCCTGCATCATTATAGTTACATCAGCACATCATATAGTAGGAAACCGTAGCCAGCCGTCTTGAATTCATCTGTATGCTGTATCAATCTCTTGAGTCAACGGATTTTGGATCCCTCTTGTTTATTTACAATTCGCCAAAGTTTGAGCCTACTACCATTTCGGCACGCATTCCTCCCACGCGTCCCTGCTTTCGACAAACCATATCAATATATTACAAATAGCCAGTATATTCCGGTTCCAAGCAAATAATTTTATAGTCAAGTCAGGGTTTTCTTTGCTTGCGATCAAGAGAGGAGATGGATCTGCCATAGCGTGCTCTTGTATCCGGCCCAATTTGTCATTCAAATCCTTGGCTCACCCTCGCCCATTTTTTTGTGGAAAGTAAACAGAGAAAGAGACAGAGAGAGATTACAAAATCCTTGTATTCTCTTCGGTTTTGCTTGGGATGAGGAAGTAAAGCTTTGAATCCTATCGTCTCAACTCCTTTGTTCATCAAACAAATCCTAAATAATTTCTTCCCAAACACGGTAAATAACTACAGGCCCTTTTGTAGCGCCATCACTAAAATTTCTCACCTATTTAAACCTCATTCAAGTATGATACGGTCGTCACCATAAACGCAAATTGATTACTCGCTCTTCTTCGGCACGCTCTTCAGTCCATCCCTATTCAGCCTTTGTCCTTGCGTTCCTGTAACGAGAAAGATGCAGTTATACATTCCTAAATTGCATTTAATTTCATTTATTTCCACTCCTCTAACTTGCAGTCGTCATAACTCAGTGAGGGGAGGGAGAAATTACGTCAACTCTTAGGTTTATTTCAGTCCGTTATTCTCGAAATTTATTATTGTCAAATGTATTACGGAATAATTTGAAGGTTTGGCGTTTAGGGATTGCATATTTATTGCGGCGGGAGCCTCTTGAAAATTTTGCGAACTCTTTAACCCTTGTTTGCAAAAGTCACGATCTTCTTGAAACCTGGGAATGACAGCGAAGGTTCTTCTTCCAACGTCTTAATCTAGACAATTGCTATGGAGTTGAACAATTCTCGTAGCGACGTTAGCACGACGCCAAGTACAGACTGTCAAAGTCGTGTGTTCAATATATTTCCTAAATCTTTCTTCTTTTAGCTAATCGTGAACATAATTTTCTTCTAACCAGCCCTTCATACCTCATCTTCCTTCCCAGATGTGTTCATAAGCGTTTCGGGATTCTCGAATTCTTAAAACGTTTTCCTAGCTATAGTCAAGCCATTTGAATTATTTCGTTTCTGCTCAGTCAGTTTTTTCTACCCACCTCATTACAACACTAAATCATTGCAGCAGAAGCGCGTTTACTTTCAATTTCAACCCTTGATTAGCTTCTACTTATCTGTCCCTGCTGCATCTGCTGGTTTTTAGGAAACAATCATCAAAAGTTGCAACTAATTTACGTTTTAGATTCTAAGCGCAACCCCAACAGTAGTTGCTAGAGAATGGTAAGATATTCAGGTAAGCAGTACTTAAGCACCATCTTCATTAAAATTAGAATTTTAATATTGTAAATACGATTAACAAGGATATTTACATTGAAAAGCCATCCGCTTTTACATAAAGATTCTTGCAGTTTCTTGTAGCGACCAAAAATAAATTCGCTGCTATGATTGGCTCACCTGCACCTCCAACTTTAGTTGCATAACAAGGATTTATGCTTGCGTCAAACTTTATGGTGACTTTTTTAAAACACGAGACGGTTTCACTGCCTTTGGCTCCCACTACTTACGCACGGCTCTGGTTTCCCACATGTCTTATTGTGCGGTCTCAAATGACAGAAATGACAGCTAATCAACTCATTAGGCCAGGAAAAATCAGCGCAGTTGAGCTAATACATAATTGAAAGCGGCTTTAAATAATTTACGGCTTGAGCCCAACACCACCACCTAGCATTCATAAACATGTAGTAGCAGCTTCGCAAGCAACAAGTAGTCAACTTAACAAATTACTTGTTGAGTTGCCAATTCATAATTCCTCTTTGCAAATAATCTTGTAAATTTTTGAATTTGATTTACAAGTCCTGCAAATTCCTGCCGCTCATAAAACAAAAGCAGAGCATTAGCTCAACTGCCGTGGGCTACAGTTAACTGCATATGTTTTTGCTTACTCGAACTTAATTCTTGCGACTTCATTAAAGTTACATTCTAGAAGTATTTGACATGCTCTTATTGACATGCAGGTTACAAAATCATAAAGCTTATACCTATTACATTGTAAAGCAGCTCTGTCTGACTTCGACGATGTTTTGTCCGAAAAATGAAGATATCTGATATTAGGCCATTACATAACTTCAGTCCGCCTGCCTTTTAAGAAACGGCCTATATATTTGTAAAATTTACAAAATGTGCTTCAGCACAGTAAGACGATAGAGAGGATTGTTTCAGATCACAGCACGATTCGTTTACGCATAGAAATCTTTGGGGGGAAGCGCTGCCGGAGGTAAAAAGTGAATGTGCCATTTTTATATTTTCCATGTGTTTCCCTTTTGTTAACTCCTTTACTGCTATGAATAAGCAGAAAATCTCCCCAACAGATATCCCAAGTTAATGACAAATCAAATTATCCGCTACCCCTTTTATAAATTCACTAGAATTATCATTCTTTGTTTTCATCAGCAACTAATTACTTTCCTTCTCTTCCTAATTAGTCCCCCTTTCACCTTCATACTCGCTTGAGTTTCCCATAGGCAGAATTGTGTTCAAACTCAGTCAAAGCAGTCTCAACTATCGCCTCCGCCAAACCTTGTCTGTCTTCACAACATCCCCTTTTAAAAGACAAAACTATCAAGCTCTCTGTAAGCCGTTTGCTTTTCAAAGTCTCATGCAATCTTACCATAGCTTGCACTCCATATAACATCCCAATCCAACCTAAATCAAGGACTTTGAAAACTCAATCATGTTCATGTTCCCAGCCTTTAATCCATCATCCTTTCAGACTTCCCACACAACAAGCCAAGCCACCTTCATTCTTCATCAGTTTTATGCCGTAATTGACAAGGGAATTACCTGGAATAATGTAATTTAGTTTTACATAACCACAAGGATTCCTCGCACAGCCCAGTAATTACATACTTAATCCGGAATTTCCATGAAACTTAATCAATTATCTTTAAATTGTCCTGTACCTTCCTCTTCAAAACCATGAAACCATCATGTGTAACCTCAGCTTACATTGTAAACTTGATCATCTTCCCCTAATAACAGACCCACTCGAAGCCTCTCCATCCACGGCTCTTGTCTCTTTTTATTTATTTTTCAGAGTTTTTATCACCCCCCTATTTCCTTTGACGGAAATGAAATCGATTTCCTAAAAAACTGCAACAGGAACCCACTACAAGAAGCAATCCAGCAAGCAAAGCAGGATTCAGAGCAGTAGACTTTTCTCTCCTTCACCACAAGTCTCCCTCTTCCACCTACAATGTCCCCATATTCCATAAATAATAAATCCATCCTAGAGAGTCCTTGTTATAATTTCCCATTACAACGTTTCTATTGTACGTTTCTGTGAATTACAAAGGGGGAACGTCCGCGACATTGCCCAGCTCAAGAACAAGTGAGTAAAGCGGGCAGATGGATGGTTCCAGAACACATCCTCCAGCAATACGTAGCAACTTCTCTCTCCGAGACTTGTGCGGGGGAGGGTTCCAGTTTTTAGTTGTGGAGAATCCGGAATTGTGCGGGAGCATAAGTGCAGGATGAAGTAGTTTCACAAAACTTATTTGATTCATCCCCGGAGAGTGGAGAGGGACGCGGGGAAGTGATGGTTGAAACAACAAGTTGATGCGTTGATGGCAGCCGTAAATAAACCATCCCCTCCTGGATTCCTCCTTCTTAACCCTCACCTGCTCTCACCTCTGCCAAAGGCCCTTCTTGCAATACGAGCTTGCGTTCTTCCAGCTTTACGCTCGCTTGCAATTTATTACCAGGAAATATATAGTATATATTCCTCCTTCAACGGTTCTCTACAATTCTTTCTGGCACCTGCGCGTAATTTCTCATCTCTTCTTCCTCCCCTTTATTTAGTGCATCCGAGAGAACAGGAGGAAGAATTGTACAGCTGTGGAAAGAAAGGATGATGAATTTTTAGTAAAAACTTATCAAGATCACTTTGTTACCTGGGTGTGACCGCATCAGCGTCAGCGTCTTCAGCCCAGAAAGTATTTCCAAGGCACAAGGGAAACAAGATTGAAAAAACAAGTGTTGTGCGCTGGGAAGCGTCAAATATACTCAACCATGACTTGAAGACAAATCCTCAAGCGCACACACATCTATTTACAAATACGCAAGAGTTGAGCACAGCTCAACGCTATTCCACGCTCCATGCTCTCAATCTCCTCACCGCCCTCAACAATCCTTACTTTTCTTTAGCCAGACATGTGTAACAAATTTTCCATTATTTTAACCATGGATGCAGTCCACAGACGCTCCGCTTTGACTCCCCCACATATCCCGCTTTCCCGCTACCAAAGGCATGAGGAGTCGAGCCCAAAGATCAACCAGCCTTTTGATCCTATTTATCCTCCATTCCTTTACCCTTTCTTCCTCGTCTTGGAAGCCAAGCGGAAGTCCATGTATAGGGTGAGCAGGAACGTCAAAGAGAGTCAAATGGCAGCAGCGAATAAGGTAGTATTTTAAGAGCAAGGCAAGAACAAATCCACAAACCTCTCTGTGTATAATTATATTCCTTTTATTCCATCCATGAACTTCTTCTCTTTCTTCCATCTCTTGCACATCAGTCAATTCACATGCAAGCTGGAAGCATCCTAAATGTATAAGGCAAAAGGCAGGTAAGAATGAAGAGCGGAGCGTAATAATTTACAAAAGCCGAAAGCGTTTTGTTAGCAACCAAGCTCAAGAGGGCTTTTTAGTATCTGGGCTAGAGAAAAGAGTGAAGAAACAAGGAACGTTTCCCCCTCTTCATATAATTTCCTCCAGATCCGATTTCCGGTAGGTTAGTGTTTCGTCCACCCTCAGTTTACCACTTTTATAGTTCCTTCTCTTGCCCTCTCTTATTTCAACTTCTTCGAGAGATATAGACAAGGGAGTTGGGAGCAGCAGTCGCTTTGGTGAAACTGTATCCCTTGTTACCACACAGCTTTTGCTTTCCTTTAAATATTCCTCTTGTAAATGCATTCCCTCCGATAAAAAGGGATATCACACTTTTATAAATTAACGTAACATTAGACCACTGAACCTGCGTCAGGACGGACAGACAGACAAGGCGAGGGAAGAAGATACACGCATGGGAGATTTCCCAACTTGACCAACTTCCACCTGCCCTTGTAGTCATTCATCCCTTCCAGTTTCAATTAAATTCTCCGCGCCTCTGACTATCATCAGGTAAACAGTAGCGCATATTGCCCCGGCCACACACTGCCCTTTTGCTTTTGGATTTATGTGATGTTCCTCTGATATGACATACATGCTATGTGTCGGGCTATTCGGACATGGTCGAGGATGTGGTCTTTGGGCTTTCCTCTTTAGACATGTGGTCGCAGGGTGACTCATGGATGTGAAATTACATTTTGAGACACAATAATGGAAAATGTAAACTAATTATTCTTCCCAGCCACTGAACTGAAGCCATACGGATAACGCTGATGATCCTCCAAGGTTCCCACTTTGTCGTGTCCGGAACCGGAGCTACCGGAGGCTGTAGCCATAAATTCCCTCCTACAAGTTAGCTAACAACAGCTAGATAATCCGTATCCAGGGGCGGAGCTCTATTACCCGGGATTCTCACTTCCCGCTAGAAAAAACTTAGACGAAACAAAGTCAAGGGCGCATCCCTTTGTCTTCTCCGAACATTTTAATGTGTCATTAGTGGCAGTGACAGAAACAAGGTAGCAGGAGCAAGCACATTGCTAACCCCCTTGTCGGAGGGGGCACATCGGTGTCAATATCATCGATATCGGGAATGGACGGAGCGGAAAGTATTTGAGACCATTTTCGCTCCGGAGCAGATGACATGAAACACGAAGGATGGTTGTAACTTTTAATTCATCTCAAACTCAGGTTTCCTCAGGTAACCTGCTACAGAGGGCTGAGGACCACATAAAGAGTGATGGAAACAGAAACAGGGCTGTAGAATGGGGGAGAATGTGGTAGGAAGGAGAGAGGGATGTTGGTAGTGGTGGAGAGGTAAAGTAGTAAAGTAGTGTATTTTATTTTACGGCCGGCTGAGTCGTCAGAGTTGGACGAAGAAGAGAACATACAGGTGTGTTTCTTGGTTCATTCAGGCTGAAGTCACTGACAAGGAACGTTGGCGTTTACACCCTCCATGTTATTCAGACTTTTCTACGGCCTTTCATTCCTCCCCTTGCTCGCAATCAAACCAAGAAGGCTTCCTCCATAACGTTTACCCTCGTCCTTTTCGACCGACTCATTCGAATTGGGAATTCAAGCTAATACCGTGGAATCAAACTCCAAGCATAGTTTCGGAGGAACCGTGCACAGTTTTACTTGGACTTGACTGTTTTTTAGTACGATTCCTTGAAGAAAAGGGTGTAAAACATTTTGAGAAAATTAACTTACACGTGCGGTTTCACATTTTTATTTTTGACACGTTCCCCCTTTGGAAATAAATGTGTTCATCTCCCAGACTTTTCCATTCATAACCCGCCAAGAAGATCTTGATCTTTCCGTTCCTGGAAGATAAGATTCATTCTGTGTCTTCTACCTGTATTCTTTGGATTCAGAATTGGGGCAGCAAGGAAGGAAGGTGTTGGAAGTGCTTTCCCTCGTCTCCACCATCCCTCCTCCAGCATGAGCGGATGCAACGGATGACTCAAGTTTCCGGTTACTGATTTTACTTTCTGGAGAAGAGATAGCATCGTGCAGGATTGTATGTACGCTTGCTCGTGTAATTATCTCCAGCTTGCCTACAGTTTGGCATAAGCCTTCGAGTTATTTTCCGGTGAAGGGTTTCTGTGAAGAAAACGCTGTTTACTACTGCTGGATTATTCTAGTGTATTTCCGCTCCCGGAGCTTCCAACCAACGACTCCCTTTTACACAATCTTCACCCTCCTCAAGACCGAACCTGATTAACTCCCCAGTCATCTTATATCAAGATTCGCGATGGTTTTAAGAGTGTAAAATGTTCGGTGATTTCAGTGGTAGCATGCTAATTAAAATAATCGGACGTATTTTTCGTCATGTGTAGTGGATTCAGATTCAGAGAAAATGACCCGACGTAAGATTTTCGGACTTTCCTTCTGCATTTGGAGCAGTTTTCGCTTCGTCGTCGTCTTCGCCATCATCGTCCACTCTCGAAGTAAGTTTACCACAATTCATCTCCCGCTCCCGCCTGCCTAGCAATCAATAAGCTTCCCGGTTCCCTTTCTCTCCTCCGTCCACACAATAACACCCCTTTCTCCCAAATGTCGTCTCACACACACACACACATTTCCAACTTTGGTCGGGTCGCAAACTTTAATCTCGTGCGTGTTCCCGGGTTGCATAGAAAGGGAGTTATTAGGGACGACGACGGTATGTGCGTGAGCGGGTATTTTACGGAAGTGGTATAGCTCACATGAGGAATTTACGTGTCTGTCCACCCGTTTCGGAGTTAGCGGGTCGTAGGGAACCCTTTCTATACCCGGTATCCTACCTTCCTCCTACCCGCCGTTTTACTCCCAATGCACTCAAAATTTACTTCCTACTTCCCGGAGGTTATTTACACGAAACAGTTTCTCCCCGAATCCAATTCGTGTGGACCATTTGACCATTTAAAACGGACCATATTTCCCCTCTCTTTCTCTTCGGTCCTTATCCTATTATTCTCATTTCTTTCATATCCATCTTTCATGATTCCTGGGATTTAAATCACGGAAACTTGCACTCCATCCCTGCATACTGCAATTCCAAAAGACGCGCAGGCGGGGATCAAACTTGCCAATTCCACGCACAACTTTTCTCTCAGTCAGCTATATTTACTCACGTGCCCACTACTTGATATTATATTTGCTTTTTTGGGACTTATCCCAGCAGGACTTGCAGGACCCATTCCAAAACCTCACTGTAGCTATCCGCTTTGTTTTCTTAACGCTAAAGCTCAAGATGAAGAGTCCAGTTACTTAAACAAGAAACTGTAATTTGATAACCTTATCATAATATTTACTGATTCAAGGACTTGTTGAGTATAGTACAATATTCTTTCCATTCCATACATTCCCTTAAATCCCTCTGCCTGCTGAGTTCTGAGTTGGTGCTATTCCAAGTCATTTTTAAAAACAAAAGAAATTTGTATCCCACTACCTGTTTCAAATTCGGTTGGTTTAATCACATCATTGTTCTTCCTCCTGTTCTCATCAAAGAGCCCAGCTTTGCTTTGCTTTGTGTCTAGTAATAGTAATAGGGGAAGGACAAGCATGAGAGAGTGTTGAAATTTTAAAAATATCGTGCGTAGATTTATTCTAGTATTTTCCTAAGAGATTTAACGCCATCGGCCATGTTACGGATTACAGATCACGTTCTCATATTCCCTCTTGCGTCTCAAGTCTGGGCAAGTGACAGACAAAGCTATTAGTTATATGGGACGATTAGCTTGAAACAGAATTCATTAAGTTGATGTGATGCGTAGGAAGTGACAAATTGGTCATAGCCTGTAACCTGTTGTATAAATCCTCAAACAGATTGAATTAACCAACTTAACGGCACTTTATCAATTTTAAATTGTGGTAAAGGCCTAAAACTTGTCTACATTAGCGGAACGCTGATTTCTTAATATTTCATTCATACCCCCCCCCCCCGTATATCATTTCTCCACTCCTCTTCTCCTACGCACAGCACGCTTCATTACGGTTATTATACACAGGTAGGGATCATCCTTTAATTCTTAATTCCATCGGTCTTCACTCTCACTCTTGGAGTTTGCAGTTTCATCACAGATTTGCAATGTCCGTAAACGTAACAGCATACTGTGTACGACGCTTAAACGCTCCAAGCATAACATGGCTGCGAATCAAACCTGGCATAAACCAACTCATTCCTAACCAATGTATAAATTAAATTGAAAATTACAAATGTTTCCTTAACGTATTATTCCATCCGACAGATGAGTTCATGATCTTTTGGCATTTAGCAGAGTCCACCCTTGTAATTATAACTTTTCCTTCTCAGCACCAAACCAGCCATCGCTTTATTTCTTCTCGCTTTTGTTTTGTACAGGTTCCTTTATTTCAAGCAATACTAATCAGCAAAATTAAAGTCATTAGAACCTTGTAATATTTTCAACTGTTATCTTGCAATTTTCAGTTGAGTATTTACTTAAGCGAATCTGTACATTTAGTTGTAGCAAGGTGCGCCAGAGGGGTGGCAAGTATTTATATAAGGCACCAAAATAAAAGGGACGGGTCGCAGAGTACAAAATCATGTCGGTCAGCCTAAATAGAAATTACATGTATGTACCCTATCTAACATCACACCACCACCCTCCTGTCAAAGCTTGATTCCTTATTTTGAAACATATCCATAGAAGAAGAGCACCTTTATTCCCAAAATAGTTAAATATTTCGCTTTGTCAAGGGAAGGGAGAGAAATTCATTTTATTTTATCATGCCGAATGTACACTACAACATTTGTGTAAAACTTGTGTAACACTTTCCGAAAATTTGTTTAGTTACCATAGTAACGCCGTTTCTACTTCAACGCTTCAAATCTAAAAGTTTTACACAAATGTTCTCCATTTGATTAACATTGAATATTTGCGGGTCTTTTGAACCGCAAATATGAATATGAAAGTGTTACATAAGTTTTAAACAAGTTTTACACAAGTTTTACACAAGTGTTGGAGTGTACATCCGGCATCAAGCTACAAAATTTCCATTCCACCCACAATTTTTATTAACTAGAAGTTTGTTAAATTAAGTTTTGCATTTCACTATAAATCAAATTTCGATACCTGAGAATGTCCCTCCTTTTCCTATAGAGATTGGTTCTTTACCAGAGGAAAATGAGGATTTCACTTGTATTTATATTTAAATTTAACCTGAAGGTGTTTGTTAAAAAAACGTTCTAAATTACCCAAATGAGGTCTCATCTTCTTTAGTGAAACTTGTATTGCTTAGAGCAAAGTAATGTACCTTGGGGCGCATTCATAAAAAACTTCTTTTTTCTAATTTCCGTATCGATTTTTGAAATAGAAGTCGTTTTTTTCCCTCTCCTTTAACTTACCTCCACGGTGTGAGCCATGGCAGTCGTCTGTCGGTACTTATTGTACAGTAAGCTGTGTTTTATGGTAAAAGTTTTAGTTACCTGGCAGTTTATCCCAGGAAACGTCCATTTTTTCCCTCGCATTTCCATCAACCTACTCATTGTAGAGTCACCTCACGTTAACTTTTGCCAAAAGCTTAAACGGCGGAATCCTGCCATGCGAGGGTGTTTCTCTTATATTTGTTCTCTTAGTGA
Source organism: Sminthurides aquaticus (assembly GCA_906901655.1). Taxonomy (NCBI): domain Eukaryota; kingdom Metazoa; phylum Arthropoda; class Collembola; order Symphypleona; family Sminthurididae; genus Sminthurides; species Sminthurides aquaticus. The sequence goes on along the minus strand of CAJQTT010000002.1, from coordinate 4,627,742 downwards.
AGGAACCAGAGCAATACGTTTCATATTCGTAAAACAAGGGATTTACTGCACTGGGTGCTCTATTAAATGTTTTGCCTCTGACTTTATGCTACGTGAGTTAGCGGAATCATAATAATAATTGTTCCAGAGAGGAGCATCTCCCATACCTTCAGCATCTTTTACGAGCCACCCAACTCATTTATTTAAGGGAAAAGTAGAGTAGTGGTGCATCATGAAAACGTGTTATGCATGTAATTCAGTTCGGCTTCAGTCAAACTTATATTTGAAAGGGAATATATTGCTCCGGCTAGTTAATTTTTCCTAGCCTCAGCCTGCCTCACAAATTCTCGTTTGCTCTATAAATTCAAAATTTTCATCCCTCACTCTCGATGATACGGCAAGAGCACGATTTATAAGCCAGGGAAACGTGAATTATTATCGTGCCGGATTTTTTTGCAATGCATGCCAATTCTTAGCGGTTGTCTCTCATAGTTCTTCCCATTCCTCTACTGTGCTCTTTGATTGAATTCCCTTTCCTTGGGATTTGCAATGTTTGCTAGAATCTGAATTTTCAACTAAGAATTTCAATCAACCTTGAATCCTGAGAGAAAATCCTCCTTTTATCACAGTGATTAACACCTCCAGAAACCAGAAATAGCAAGCTAATACGGAAACTGTACCAGCTACAACTATTGCAATAGCTTTTAAATGATGTAAAACAAGCATTACGGGGTAGCCGTCTACAGTCAATGCGCAAATAATTCGCAATTCTCATGTACTCTTAGTAAGCTTGGGAAAATTCGCCAACTTTAACCGGGTCAAACTGGGTGGCCCTCAAGCTGAGTAAGTACGTTCCTCTATCATCATTACATTCAACAACAAAGGCCATTACAGGAACGTAGTAGAAAACAAGATGAATGAGGAGCTGGGTATGTATACATTTCAAGATGCGGATTCCGAATCAATTGTTTACATACCCACCACAATTCTCCCAACAATCTCCTCATCCACCACCGCATCAATTCATTCACAACTTTTCCAATGTCTTCTCTCTTTGATCCTCGATTACCTTCCTCGATTATCCCTTCTTTTCCATCTCTTTTGAGCCCAACTAATTCCCTAAGGATAGGTCCGCCGCCACCGCCACCCGACTTGTAAAGTAAACGCTGTCGCGTCCGAAAGGTTCGCCCGTACATAGCCTACATCCAGGCAGCACTTTCTTTAACAAGGCTTTTCTTAACTTCTTTCTCGCCTTTTTCATTCTCACTCTTTGATTCACAATCATAAAGGCAGCGTTGAACGCTTCTGCATATGAACACCCGATTCAAGACCACATAAAATGCACGCTACTTATACAAGATCCACGTGGGGTTTCAGCAACGCAAAGCCATGGATTGGACTCTGTCTGAACAAACTTGCTTTTTCATTTCAAATCTCTAACACCATCCTCCACATACTGAATGCTTTGCTCTGTTGCTCCGCACTCGGCGCTCAGCCTTAGCGTCAGGTGTTGATCATTTGACAAAACCCCTTGTGTTTGATTTCCTTTCTGATACCATCTTATTCATCCTCCTCATCATCATGATCCAAAGTACTTTTTACAATCTCAAAACTTAAACCCCTGGCATACTCGAAGCTCAATCCGGACTTGAAACCTCCAAGGACGGAAGTTTATAAGCAGATGCTTGCAATCCTTGCATACAATATCCGTTCCTCTAGTTCTTAAATCCTCTCAGTCTTATTCTTAATTTCCTTCTTGTCGTCAATCACAACTGGCTTATGGAGTGTACACACTAAACGATTTCCGTCCTTCTTCCGTCCGCGTCTTCCTATCTTTGTCACATTACCTGCGACCATCAACGAAATACTTTGGCTAACTCATTTTGACGCTTCAGCATCGCCGAGGCGGCGATGCATAATAGTGTTCATGTTTTTTAAGCATTGCCCTCCTGCATATTTTTATTTCCGAGGCTATTGTCAGCTAAATCGCGGCATTAGCATAATCATCCCAGCACGTTTAAAATGGGAGACGACACGCAATTCCCAATTTTCATTGTAATAGGCTTCAACTAATAGGTGTGCACAAGGCCTTGCCTCCAGCGCAGAGCTTTTGCAGAGTAATTAATAGAGTATTTTATCACTCTCTATACTCTCAGGCACTTGCCTCTACCATTTGTCTGAATGAAATCTTGCGTGAAAATGAGTAATGTCAGGCCAATTATTTTCTTTTTATTACATCTCTCACCTCACCCATACCCCGTCTCCTCTCGCTAAATTTATAACTACAAAGATTTGCGCAAGATCATTATGTTAGAGAAGTCCCCAGCAGCATCTCCCATTTCCTTTTCATGCCCCTACCCTAAAATCTCAGCTGACCCGAGCAAATATACACTCACAATCTCTCCTCCAAGCACCACCGCTGTCTCTGAGTGATTAGCTCTATGATTATTGTTGACTTGTAGATTTTTAGATTGATACACTCCAAGATTTATTGTTGGAAAGGTGATGATCAACTTTTATATTCATTTGCATTCCATTAACTCATCCTCAATCTCATCTCTTTGCTTACAGTGTTGAAACTTTTACAAAGCCATAAGTATCTCTCCCTATTGCCCCGCTCCCACCTACCTAGGGCAGATGGGATTTTATGTAGTTTTACAATATTTCGTCATAATCCTGTCACGTAATTCTACCATCCTCACACAGCTGTCACACAAAAACTTGGCCATATACTGCCAATCACCGTCTACATAACTGTATATTTTTTCACTCTCAGCCAACCACCCAGGGCCCAGAGCTCTTGATGATCCAATTCATTTTAGATTTAATCGGAATCATGTAAACACGTTAAAATCCACAAGGTCGGAGAAGGGATCATCATGATCCCATCATCACATGTGTATCGGTCAGAGAGAGGATTTTGTTTGCATTTCGTGAATAGATTTAGATTGTATCCCTTCACCGTTATAACTTGCATGTTTGCGTACAATGAGATGCGCCCCCTGGCGTCAACTGTGTCTTTTATTACTTGCTAAAATTTCCGAACCTTCAACTCTGAACCTTAGGGATTTTTCGCCTTTGAAGTAAATGGTTTTGCATGATATGATTAAAACAGCGCTTTATAATGAAATATTTTCAGCCTGGCCTCAGCTCAGTTGATTATGACTAAATTAATGCACTCCACCCACCCACCCACCCTTCATTTCATTCTAATAAGCGATGGGCATATTTGTAAGGGATAAGGGATAGTTTGCAATTTTAAGGATCCCTTGAATATTTATCCTGAATCTGTTTCCTGATTCGGGACTGAGTTTAGGATTGCGTCGAAATCTAATTTGGTGCATTACCTGATCATCATTTTTAGCCAAGACTCCAAAGGTAAAGCCCACGTTGAATGATGAGTTGACTAGGAAATGCCTGAGTTATGTTCAGGCCGAGGAGTGTAGGAGAAACGGTTGAAAACAAGGAGGGAATCAGAATTATACATTATTCTAATTAGCATAGGTAGAAATCGTTCCCTGTTCTGAGTTGGGTTGTTGGGTGGGAGGATATAATTTTTGATGGGCGATAAGTGCTCTGACCTGAAAACGACACATCTTATTCTTTATCCTTGCAGACACACAATATAAGCCAGACTCCTTACTCATTCCCTCTTTTGCCGATTCAGTAACATTACCGCAAACACGCATCCAAGTATTTGCTAATAGAATATAGTAGTATATATTTGCCAACATTTTCTACGTTCTCATTTAATGCGTTTTCAGTTACGCAGAAAGCTTTTACTATACCTTCTCACATGCTCCTATATTGATTACGGCGTTGCTGTGTATGTTCCAACCAAAAGCTCAAGAACTTTCCCGACACGTTTTTTCTATATCAAACCTTTTCCACAGTGCGAATGCAACAAGTAAGAGGAACCTCATAGCCTCCCTACCCTAAAGACGTCCATCAGAGTCAAAGTGTTGTGGGAAAATGAGATGAATTGCATAAATTCCGCAACTGTCAACTCCTCTGCATCAAATCTAATTCCTCACGTTCCCTACTTGTTAACGTGACACTTTCTGTTTACCTTCAGTTAACTTTAAATTCCCTCCCTACCAACACAACTGCTAACTACCTTCACAAAACATTACACGAAGAGCTTCTATTCTTACCATTTAGCCCCCCTCTCTCCACTTTTCTTTACCGCGTCTCTGTCTCTATCAGACCCTTTGCGTCTTCTTATTCGCCCTCCTTCAAAATTTTCAATTTTCCCACACCTTTCAGCCTTGCATGGTGTAATTCATTTTCAGTTCTCTCTGTTTCTTCTCCCGTCCGCTTCTCTCCTATTTACTTCCTCCAAGTCAATCATTTTAAAAATTATAATTCACCCACTCTCTTCCTCCAATTCTTCAAGTAAACCTCTTGAAACTTTTAACTACACGGCCTCACAATCAAATCCTCCATCCACTTTTCTCACCTTCCATTGTATTTAGTCATATTGTCACCTTTATAATTCAACTAGTTAGTCTCAGCAGTCCTATAATCAGTTTCTACAAACTACTATACGCCAACTTGTAACTTTGTCCCTCTGTTCTTCCAAGTTGAAATAACTTTTCCTTTTATTGTCACCTTGTCTCCGTGTTCCCTTCCTAAGTATGCGTTTCCTCTGCAGGAACACGAAATTAAGACCACGAATCTAGCTAGCTACATCTTCCTTTTCCGTTCGTTACGTCTCCGTTAACAGACTCATTGCCAAAAGCTCAACAGCTACAAGCGTTTAAAATTTCTCTTCAAGCTCCACTCCAATACGATTTGCTTAAAAAGTACACAATGCTCATCCATGATTTATTATTTTCTTATTATTATTGCCTAATTTTCCCGCAACATATTTGCAATAGCCTCCTCTTTGATGAATCCATTCCCAATCAACTTCATTTCATCCCCCAATTTCATGTATTCCCAATAATCCTTCCTGCCTCCATCATCCTCACACTCTCTTCTACTAATTCATCGCCCATCTTTCCGACCTGTAGTTTACCTTTCGGCCACCCTCATTTTCCTATAATTCTTCCTAATTTGATCTTCAAATAATAATAATAAGTAAGTGTAGAAAGTTACCCAGCGATCCTCAATTTTCAAAAGTCTGATGACTATTAGCTATGAGCTATAGCTACAAGCTATCTCAGCTTGTAGCATCTATCTTATGTTTACTCATATCCGGATGAATCCGTTAATGATTATCTACCAACTACACTTAGTATGTTTGGTTTTGTTCCATACTTTTGCTGCATCAGTTTTCTCAGGTCATAAATGACTGACCCTTCTTGTCCACTTTCATCTCTCATAATAATCGCTCATATCCTTCACCGTCTTCTAGGGAATTGTGCACCCATCCCTCTACATACACAGATCACCATCAACCATCACATAATATTTCTACGGGATTTCAGCATATAATTTAAAATACGTGTACCTTGGTTATGGCTGTAAATGCTAATATTTGCCCATACATGATTCTCCCTTCCTACACACAGTCGTTCCTGGGCTATGAACCGTTATGGTTTCTGTAATTTTTAATTACTCCACGGGCTGTGTCCGTCCGTAAAGAGTTATGTCTACATCTTCACCAAAAATATTTCTGCTTCCACCTCCTCCAAACCAGACTTTTTAACGCACCCACAAAGTTTATGCTCAGCGAACAGGTAAACAAGTGCCTTGTTGATGGCGTGCGGAAAAATCCATCGTAGAGTGAATAAGTTCTTGGGATAAGGATCACAATAATAGGGGAATGGTAACAAGGATATATATTCTGGTTCAGTCAGGATGTAAACAATTTCAAAATCCAAAGATTTCCCAAACAATATACCGTTACCCAATTCAGGCTTCAATTAGCCAGCCCAATTGTAATATTTTGTGTGTGTAAAATTTAAAAATACCGGAATCAAGGGAAGTAATTCTCGTACAATTTTCATTTACAATGCGAAAAATAGTGAAAGTTTCGCGGCGTAACATGGTTGCGAATAATAATGTAATATGAAACGTGTTTATTATTTTCAGGTGATAACCGTTGCTTCCTCAAGAACGGTGGTTCGTCCCTAAGCTTTTTCGTCAGCGAAGATGCTCCCGTTGGATACAATATCGGTAAGACACTGTTGCAGGCTTTTACAACCTCCTTCGTCATAATTTCAAATCAGTAATTAGCTCATCCCAAACTTGCTTTATCCCTTACCTCCCGAACCTATTAATTGCAACTGATTAAGTAGCGCGTAATTCACTAATTGCTTTTATCCTCCCGGCTCCTGAAGAGATTGAAGCAAAAGTTATTAATTACGGAATCAAAGATCGGCAGCTAATTGCTCAGTCGATGCATGGATCAATCCTTAATTGCTCATCATTTCATAGATCAGCCGCTAATTGCCAATCATTTTCCTCATCCGTCCTTCTTCATCCTTCTTAATTACCTATGCAAGCCCGCATTAATTGCCGCTCATAAGAACATTATTAAGTCTGTCCGCTTGCTTTTTGCACGCTCCGCTTTTACTTTTCCACTTCACATTAACAAGAGTTTGCCCTCTGGTGCTCACATCTCATCCCACTGCGCCCACACCTGTCCGCTCACAGAATCCTTTAGCATTGAATCAATTACAAGAGAGTGATTTAAGCGCCCACGTCTAATTATGATTACCAGATCACATCCCAAACTTACATCCTGCCTGGCTTATATACAACAACTTAGAAGCCTGTCTTCTTCTCAACTCCCTTCCATGTTTACGAGAGGGCATTTAATCACGATTTGTAATTTTCATGAATCTTGATCACCACGGTGGAAGAGAGTAGCCCAAAAGGTTTCCCTTCTTCTTTCAACCGAACATTTAGCAGTCTCCTCCGTGACTCATTACTACTATGTACCACTACCGCATCTTTCAAGTATTTGCCCAAGAGCATCTCCCAGCTCCTTCTCAGTCAATATCGACATCTTTCCCTACTTGAAAAGACGTGCGAGTCCCATTTCTTCCAAAACTGGCAAAAAGCTTTAAATTTAAAACTTTTCACGTAACAATAAATAAGGATTTTTAGTCCCACAAAATCTCTCTTCTCTATCCCACCTCATACCATCATTTTCCCTCGCTTTCGTCCCCTTTTGTATTTTCCCCCAAAAAGTTTCCCTGGTTTTATTTTACAAATTATCATAACATTCAGTCTTTCTGTTTGTCCATTTTCGCTAACTCCCTTGACTACTTATTACTGCCCCGCTTTGTCGCACAAGTTTCTTCCGAAAACTTATGCAAAAAAATCATAATTTCACTTTTCTCACTCATCCTCCTCCAACTATTTTAAACTACTCCTGCTCAACTACACTGCGTACTAACTAAAACTAACATTAAAGTCGAGCTTTACGGCAAAAACCACTGACAACATTTTCCCATTCAGGGCCCTTGTCGTTAGTCACTACTCCTTCTGCTTTCCCTTAATTTGCAGATTGAATCCTTAGAGTTACCACCGACAAAGCCAGTCAGCAAGTGCCTAATGAATGATCATCAGATGTACGTGAATCAGGTTTCACGCGTACACTACACTGTAGTGACTACAGCCATCCACACATCCCTTTTCTTTCTACTTTTCTTCCCCTCTCTCTCTGTGTTTGTTTATTTGTATCTCTTGTGAAATTCTTTTTGGAGTAATTATGAGGAAATTAGCAACAACTTTGTCGTGCGCATGTCTTGAATGGACCGCACTTGAGTTCCCGTTGTCCCAACAAGTGAGAGTTTCCTCTTCTTTGCAACTTCTTCTTCCACTTGTTCTTCCAATAAGTTACGGTGGCAGTAGCTTCAACCCTGTCAGTCCCAATAATCTCAGTAATTACAACAACAGCCACTAATTTCATGCAGTTAATAAGAAAACACTTTTATGGTCATCCTTGGATTCTGTAATGGAATAGTCTTAAAATATATGATTTATAATTACTAATGCTTCACCTCCTCTAACAAACAAACCGGACCCTCTTAACTCCATCCATCATTAAGCAACCATCATAGGCTATTCCTCACAACCCTTTCCATTTGTTTCCCCTCTGCCTTATGCTAAAATAAGCAAAACCATTACTTATACCTGTCGCAACCAAATCAGATCAGAGTTCAGCTTCTGGCAGACTCCCAGAGAATCTATGTTTTAATGACCTTCTTCTCATCATCGAAATTAAAATTTCCATGCTTTCTACAAGAAAATTTAATGATTTTCCAATTCTATATTTTACGACAGAAACATTCTCCTGTTTAGAAAAGCTTCAGTTTTTTAATCATTCTGACTCTATGCCAAATACCGAGTTTGTACGAGAAACCAAGGAAGCTCTAAGTCTCTTTGTGAGTGACACGTAATTAGCTGATGGTAAAGCGAAGCTTGAAATCGATTTTAGGTGCCATTAATATCCTCTCGCCAGGTGATAAATGCGAACTGCCGTTATCGTTAAAACAGCGCTTCGCAAAATTCTTTTCCACACGGTTATTGTACGTTGTATCGTAATAGCAATCTTGCAGACAGCTCCAGCCTCCTTAGATTGCAATCTCTTGCGCTTTTTGCACCTCCATTCTTACCTTAGCTCATCTCTACATACAGTCAGTACACATATTTTCTCTTTGGGAACAAGTCCGAGTTCCTTAATCAGGTTCCCATATTCTCTCCCACTTAATTTATGACACTGTCTCGCTGATCGCTCTGCACCAAGAACGACGGTAAAGAACAGCGCAGCGGAGATTATGACGAAGATGATGGACGCGTAGTACTTGTGTAAAAGAGTCTCATCAGCCGGAAGGGACAAGATCTGTTAGAATCCAGTATTCAGTCATAGCTCAGACACTAATGACTACTTTAGCCATTCATCTAATTCAATTGACAAATAAAACCGTAAATATTACTACATGAGCTCCCATTTACCCATGGATTCTCTCACACCTTCTAACATTCTAACGCTAACTAATAGCAAAGGAGGGTAAAGAATAGGTGAATCGCCACCACTTTAAGTATTGTCCCCCAGCATTCAAAGAATCAAAGTGTGCTCCTTAATGAATCAGAATCTTTTGAAATTAATTACGTCTCCAACAAGCAGCGTGGTTTGGCAAAGCTTAACTAGAATCTAGCTCAGCTCACCAGCCAACTCCACGGATTCCTCCAAGCCGATAACATAATTCACTCCACCCTTCTTCTGAAAACACACTGTTTCTCATTATAATTTTGCTAAATTAAATCACATCCTCTGCACCTCCTTCCCGCTTCATCTTTATAGTTTCTTCAGGCTTTTTTCTCACCTGGCCGCCGTGCGTCTCCCTTACATTTCAGGGTTTTCTTAATTATACGCCTTGAAAAATCTTTGTCACTCCCAGTCATTTCTCCTCGAGTCCTACACGCTGTAGTATGAATTCAGCCGAAACCAGGGAGCTGGTCTACATTTTAAATTCTCGGTAAATCATCCCATGGGAATGAAGTCAGTGGTAATGTAATAAGGCATAATCAGTCATTGGAAAAATTACACAGCTAGGACACGCAAGCCTTTGCAAAAATTTGCAAAATTCCCGCGAATTTTCACCACTTTAGCACTACAAAGTTATACCTACTGTAAGTTGCGAAAATCCTCAAACTTGTAGACAAGGCTCGCACGGGTCAATTTTGCCACGATCTTTGGAAAACTTCAAGGAATTTTCATTCATGTTGCAAGAATAGCTTCAAAGACAGCACAAGGTAATCCTTGTCACGGATTTGAAGCTTTGTCATAATTGTTCGTAGCATTCCCCTCTCAGTTTTTCTCCATCATCATTTTGTAATGAGTTTTCAATCTATTTTCCAAGCATCATCTTCTAATCTTCTGCTAAGATTCTTCTCCTCCGCCTAATTCCAAAAGCATAATATCCCACCTAATTTAATTCACCGAGACAATGCGTACGCTATTGATGAGAGGGAAAATAGGGGATGGTTGATGATAAAATGGGAAAACGTCGTTGCATTCATCATCACCTAGTTATGGACCTCGCCTTTATGATTACACTACACCACTTATTTACCTATCCTTATTATTCCTAATCCCTGCTTCTCATCTTTGTCCTCCTGGCTATAAGCAATATTTATGTTGGGTTTTCTTAGCTTGTTTGTACTACGCTGCTTTTGGTTTGGCGGTTTTTGATGCGCTTGTTGAATTTCCAAGCGTGCACTTTATTATGCTTGAAGGTAAAAGAATATAATAATGAGATTCTCTTCCTTTTATTAGGCTCATTGGAGATACAAGGAGACGTGACGAGGGATATAATACTAAGTCTACGGGAAGCCACTGCACCTGTTCGGATAGAGCCCGGTACAAAAAACATAACACTCACCAGAAAACTCGACAAGGAAGGAGTTGAAGGCCCCTCCACTGTAACATTTACAATCCTCTGTGATAAACGTCACAACAGTGAACCAGTAAGTATCCCAATAAATCCCTGCTTTCATTAAATTTCAAATAGTCAACTACTACGGATCCACCATCTACTCCTCATCTTCCCCTTCCTACTTAATTCGCTTCTTCTCCCACGATTACCCCACTGCTCTGCAACTCTTCTTAGGTTTTCCTGTAAATATTTCCAATTTTTTGCACACCAAAAATGTATTAGTTTGTGGGGTTGAAATGTGTGCCAAATATTGCGACTAACCTGAAAATTATTACGAATCACAAGAATGATAGTTTCCGATTCATCTCCAAATATATATATTAAGCCTCCTGGTTTTCTCATCCCCAGACCTTGTTAAGGACTTACAGTGTTACAGTATTTACAAATCGTAATACTTTTGCCAGGATTTAGGATGGAGACTATTGAAGAGCATTGTTGCAGTGCCGTTACGCGAAAATCATTCAACCAGAATGTCAATTCAGGTATACTCCACAAGCCCTCAACATCCGCTAGTACTTACCTTCAATCAAAAGCGAATTCCCTACATGCTGTATCCTCAACTTCCTTAAAGTCATTTTCAGCAATCTCGGTCCTTTGGTGCATAGTATATTCAAAATTTCTCTGATATTCTCAGTTATATTGCTTCCACAAGAAACCCAGTTGTCATTTATAATTAACTTGTGTGTGTGTGCTGTAAAATCCCAGAGTTTTCATGGTTTACTTACCATACATGTCGCCCATCTCTCCTATGGCTAAGATTGCCCTGTCTTTATACGGTTGAACATGATTCTTCTCCGCGTCACCAACCATCACTATTTGCAAAACCCATTAGCCCGCGTATTCATCTTATCTCCTCCAATTGCAGATTTTCTTTCTCTTCTCCTTATCTTCTTTTACTACTAAGCTTCTATCCTCCCTCACCAACCTTCTAGATCTTCTTCCACCTTCGCTTCAGTCGTAAAAGGAGTTAAACGGTACGCTACGTACGCCGGCAAGCAAACGGGCATTGACAATCATCTAGCTAAATTCTTTTCCGCATATCTTTTTCCTCCCACTATCTTTAACTTTGCCACTTCCTTGCCAGGAGCAGCTTGCTCCACACCTTGTCCTGCACAAGACTCAACGAAAGCAGTTAGTTTCTCCATCTCCTGCCGCTAAGCTAAGGTAGAATGAAGAGGAAGATCCCCTCATGATTTTCCTCACAAAAGCTTCTATTTGTTATTTAGGAGAACCGGACCAAAGTGTGCAGTGGTGATGGCAAAAAGTAAATGTATCTTTCTAAGCACAGATACTTTTCGTCCACACCGGCCAAAAGTCCATTCAGAGATACGTATATACATCTTGTTAAAGGAATTCACACACGTTTCAAATCAACCCCAGGCATTAAATCCGCTTGAGGGAGATGCATATAAATTTTGGACACGTTTCTTGACTTTTTATGTCACTCACTCATCATTTCTTCTCTACAGCCACCATTTCCTCTGAACGTCTAAACAAATTATCCATGCACCACGTACCCATTCCCATTCAAAACATGGCAATTTCCCTACAGAAAAAGCCGACAACGTTTTCAAAACTATATCCCTCATCTTTCCATCTCATCTTCCCCTCCCACCCGCCTCTAACTTGCATTCCCGCAGTCTCATCCTCCTCCTCCCTTCTTTCTCTTCTCTTTTTACCCTGCTGCAGCAGCCAGCAGTAGCTTGGGAATTTACTCCTAATTCAGGTCAAGTCAACATTCGGTAATTAGTACGACTCGCCTTGCCTGCCACCGGCTCCAATGTAAACAATTCCTCGACAGTCTCGCCGTTATTTCCGACACCTTTGCCACATGTGTCCGTCACCCTGTATCTGACCCGCCCCTACTCAATCCCTCCGTCCCGTACCTCGGAAGTTACTGGATCAGCGTTGACATATTCCTTGTTTATTTTTCGGCTTATTATTTCACGATAATCTAATTAATCTTTGAATTACAGAGCATATCCATACCGATAACGGTGAGAGTTAACGACGTTAACGACAACGCTCCAAGATGGATACACCCCCCTCCCAGCGTCAACGTTTCGGAGCAGACGCTTCCAGGCACGTCTATACTGAGTGGCCTCAAAGCCATCGATATGGACCAACCGGGACCTCATTCTACGCTTACTTTCTCTGCACTAGATGCCTTCTCTAAACCCTCGGTAAGATCTTGCATTCACCAGCTCTCGCTTTTAATTCTAATTAGTTTTCAATTAATTGTAACGAATCATTAAGCACGAGCCAAGCCTTTAAATCTGAGCTAATCTAAATCCACCTGCACAAGGCATTATTGTTACAACATGCCTGGGAATACAGGTGTGTATAATGCAGTTATATGTACCTTGGCTCTCGCCGGAATGACCATCCATCCATTACGACCATTACCTTGTTAAACGAGGAGGCTATCCTTGCAATTACTCATCTCAAGACTAATCCGAATCAAGGAATCCATGATTACCTAATCCTTGATCCTCCGCTCCAATGAAATACAGCATCCGAGCTTTCATTCATCCATCCCTCAACTATTAAACAAGCTTTCCATTCCCCCCACATGACCAAAGGTAGTGAACAAAGGATTAAGCTATTATTCTCCTATTCCGCAATTCACTAAAACCAGCCACGTTCCTCAACACTCTCCCTCCTCCTTCCCTACAGAAGCATATCTAATGAGCTTTTCCATTCAAATTAAAACTTAAAGACACCTCCATCATTCTAATTCACACATTTTCTCTCCGTCTTTGTTCTAAGCATTGGGAATTAACTACCCCTTCTCCTAGCTTACCCTATCTTTTGTCTTCCCTCATCATCGAATCCCTAAATCACATCAACACCTTGGGATTTTAAAAACGTTTAAATCATTTGACACAAATTAGCTCCGCATAGTTATTTTCTTAGCTTTTACCATTCTAAGTTCTTCATGAAGGCTTGAAGCGTTCTGCAGCGTCGAAAAATCCAGCGCCCGTACCTTGAGCTCCTGTAATCTGTGCATCACCACCATAATTGCTTCCCCCTTTCAAGATGATTTCGCCCAAATCCCAAGAGTAATAATAATTTTACATCAAATTATAAAACTGAAGATTAAGTCCAAGGCCAGGCAGGCTCATAATCATTTCCATTCTGATACCTCCTTCTCCTTGTCGTTGTCATCTACTGGCGAAGATGGTGTCCAAAATGTCCACGGAGGTGATTTGCGCTCACGACGCTTCCTCCGAATATTCTGCCGACAGATCAATTATGTCATTAACTCAAGGAAGAAGCCCTCAACGTTAAATTGCAAATTACTTTTGAATCCATCTGTTTTGAGAGTAGCAGATAAAGATGGGAAGAACCCTTATCTTGAATAATATTTTAAGTTATTACATAGACTCAACTAAGGTACAGCGTAAAGGATAAGACAAGTTACTTCAAGATAATCTTGATCATCGTAAGCAAATCTCCTCCCTTGCGCCTCTATTTCCAAAAGAAGCGTTTGAGCCTATTCTATCTTACTGACGCTACACAGATAGGACAGAATGCGGAATCTCTGCACAAAATCTCAGCACCAGCCGCAAAAGAAGATCAAGAAGAAGAGGTCCATGTCGAATTTTTTATTTGATGCTCTAAATCACTCTCGGATCTCAAGGTTTCTTAACCCTTCCCATTTCCTTAATTCTATTTCACCCTGATAATCTTTATAGTAACTATTCCCTCCCTCTATAATCTCCCTTGAATTTATACTACTTACGCAGTAGCGCCAGCTGAACAAAAGCTGTGATCTAGGGATTTCTCATTATCCTCCACACAGCCCACCCTTCATCTTTAGCAAGAGTAGTAGCACACAGACAGACACTAGTAATCTCTTTCTTCTCAATCCTCCCGGGTTGATTACAGGAAGCGGCACGCATCGTAAGGTGTGGCAGCAATCCCTACATTTCTCACAAAAACAAAGCAAATTATCTTCTTGGGCAAAAAACATTGTTTTATACAATCCTCTCCGCCTTGCCTTCGAGACTTATGAGGCAGTAAAATAGGTCTGGTTTGGTTCCAAATTCATATTCATTTTAATGTTTATTTACTTCCTTGTCCCAAAGACTCAAATGAGTTAGTATTGCTTTAGACTTGTCTCTTTCATCTCTCCTCATGTTTATTATTGACAGGTAGACAAATTGGCAGATGAGGGAAGGGGAATAGTGGGAGTAGTTCCTTTTTTTCAAATCTTCAATCTGGTTGATTCAACGAGCTATCGATTCCCATTCTCGCTCCCGGCTTTGGTAGATTGTTTGGGTTAAGCGAGGAGGACATGCCGACTGTAGTATAAGGAGATCATTTAAAAAGTAGGGGACAACCGCACCTGAGGTGATAGTGTCTTTGTTGTGAGTGAGCCTTGGGAAAATTGTCACTCTTCTCCTTAAAAAACCTTCAAGGAATGAAACCAGAGTAAGTAGCTGCTGAAGCAGCCGTAGAAAGTCTTTTTTATTATTCAAAGAAAAAAGCATTTAGAGAAAGATTCACTTGAAACGAATGAGTGCAAGATGAGCTCTATTCTCCTCATCTTCCGCCTCAACCCTCAACATCATCTCCTAAGCAAAACCCCAAGATCAGAAGGAGACAAAGGAATGCGGAATGAGCCCCTGAAAAACGTTTCCCGTTAAACTGCAAAAGCATTTTGAGGATGTCGCCACCGCGACATTATCCCCCTCGTCATTCCCTATCACCTTACACTTGAACGCTTTATTTTGCACTTGGCTTCTCGCTGTCCTCAGCCCTGAATCCGTCAGGTGTTATACCGGGAGGCATTCCTTGAAACCCAATCCTTTTTCTTTTATTATCATCCATCCACGCATCTTTGCGGGTTCTTGTCTCGTGCTAGTTGTCACAGATTCTCCGGGCTTTTTCTCAACATCATCACCACATGACTGTAAAAATGTTAATGGTGATTGTGGCGTGTGAGGAAGCGGGGATAGCTTTCACGTTTTGCCTCATAACTCATTTTCTTATTTTTATTGTGAGAGAAATATGACAGGGAGGAGTTTTTGTAATGAGATCTTAACTGCCTTTATGTCCCTGGCCATCAAGAGGGCTACAAGAAGACATTATTATTTTAGCCGACATATCGCTACTTGACTGCGTTAGGGAGGCGCACACACCTCTTCTCCAAACCCACGTCCAGTGTAATGGATACAGCAACGAGAGACGGAGAAGGTGTAGGAAAAAGTGATGTAATGATGAATCCTTAAGATGCTGCTCAGATTGTAAATGGCTTAAGGGAAACGGAAGACTCGCGACATAGCTCCTTCTTCCCGGGTGCGTCCAACTGTCGAAGATGAGATGATGATGACTAGTCATTTAAAGTATTGAGAAAACTGTAATTTGCGTTAAACCACAACAGTTTGATGAAAGATCTGATTTTTTCTAAAAATTACCATAAATCCCCTCTCGTGCTTCTGCTAGTTGGCCAAAGCTGAGGCGTTGTATTTAAATCCGCGTAATCGCTACAGTGAACACGAACGAGGTTTTTCACTTGATTGCATAAATACATAGCACAGTAGCTTTTATCCGTTGCCAAAACCTTTTTGCTTTTGACACGCATCAACTTACCTGGAACTACACACTCGTATTTGCCCACTTCCCCCACCATAACTCTACTGTTAATCAAGCCACAGAAATGTCATCCTCGGGCAAATATTCATTCCTGAAGGGATGATGAACGGGAGACAAGTGTCAACTCTCAAGGGTAGCCTGCAAAACCTTGAGCAAATAATTTCGCAGTTATTCCAAAAAATATCAACTATGAGCTAATTCCCAGCTGGGAATTTAGAGTTTAAAAATATATCAACCACACAGCTCTATAATTTTTCGGCATCATTTATAGTTGACTAATGGATTAGCATGAGTAAGGAAGGGATGAATGCGTTTCGAGTAATTTGGTGTACAGTTGGCGTTAGCGTTGACACGCGAACAAAAACGTTGAAAAATCCTTGAAGGGATACACTTGAATTTTAAGGATCTCGAAGATTAATTCGCATCTTCGCGACTTTCTATCAAATTCAGCCTGCAGCTATCACACATTTCGACGATATCTATTGTAGATTTACGCCGGGCTCTTAAATCTGGCCAGAGCTAGGAGTCGTATCAGTTTAAACTTTGATGCATGGTTGAAATTGATGCGTGATTGTTCTTAAATATAGTTTGATCAAATCAAGGTTCAATTTACGTTTTCAATTGCACACTTCCGTGTTATTCTTATGGTAGACAGTGTAGATTACCGGCAAGCATTGCGTCACCTAGCGGTGTTGTGATTCCATGTAGACAAATACATGCCATAATTGGCATCACTTCTAATTCTACATCTGTAGACTGTGAGCACGTTCTTAAACTAACTTGAGTCCAAATCAGGTGTAGATTTAAGAAAGAAAAACAATTGTTTGAAACCACATTTACCTACCGCAAACCAGCCTCAATGTTCTAATTTATTATATTTGATTTTGATTGCCAGCCAGCTGTGGCTGCAAACGTGCACAATAAAAGTTAGTTTTAGGAGTGGGAGGTAAATCGTACATGGAAGGATTTTTTTTCAAATTGAGCCCAACGGTGTAAACCCCAAAAGATTTGGGATTGTTCACAAATATGGTTCGAGTATTTCCCAACTACAAGTCTTGTTTGTGCCATTCCGCGCTTGATTGAATTGGGTTCAAACTTGGTTATTGGTGTAGTATATGGCTGTTTTGCAAGGAAGAGAATTGTGGAAGCTAAGGAACGTGAATAAGTAGGAATCTAGTTCATAGATTTGTAATAATAATTGTCTTTATTTGCAGAGTTTCATCTCATTCGCAAGTGGTGGCCTGGAGGGTCGATTGGTTTTAAGCAGGCCGCTTGATTACGAGACGATGCCAAGCTTCAATGTAACTCTTCGAGTAAGGGATCAAGGGACTCCTCCCTTGTACAGCGACACAGTCCTACGAGTGGATGTAAGTTGGTAGAAAATAGTTTCTTTATTTCCCTTTGTAATTACACATCTAAATCATATTTATCATTGACTTCTGGTCTAGCTCTCTGAAACCCCAAAGGCGTTCCCATTGCCTCACCCACAAGGGTGAGCGCTGGGTTCGGAAAAATCTCACCTACTTTGTATACATTTGTAGTTAATTTCTTTATTTGCCGGTACCGTATTTAAAAGGGTTCAACTCCTTCGTTCCGATCTTTGATTCTTCAATTGTGTAAGGAGTGGTTTAACGAGCAACGGCTTTAATTGAGGTGCAAAAGCAAAAGCAGGAATAGGAAAACTGAAGATGGCTTCTTCTTGTTCACTAATCCTAGCACGTTCAAAAAATCTCAAAGCCAAGTACTTAAAACTTTGTACTCTCCTCACGCCTTCAAATCCTTCCTTATCTCAATGATTTCCGCCCTTTAAACTCCAATACCCAGATGTTCATCAACATTTTCCGGTTTTGTTTTGTATTCTCTCGAATCTCTCTTTCAAACTTTCTCCCCACGTTACAGAGCTTTCTACCAAAACATGTAATTGAACTTTTTCATGAATCCATGCTCCGTAACTTTCAAGTGTATCTTACAGCCTTGCTCTTCTTCTTTTTCTTCAGAACTATTAATCATAACCGATGGTAATTACGTCTGGAAATTCCTCCGTATCAGCTTAGAAAAATTACAACCGGAGCAGTCAATAATCCCTCAGCTTTTGAGGGATTTTTTAGCAATCGCTAATGCTAAAAATTCCAAAGACTGGCTTCTTCTATTGTAAGCTAAATGCCTATAGTTTATCTGATTGATTTTGTATTTTATTTTCCACAGGTGATTGACTCTGATAATTTGAATCCAAAATTTGAATTCCTTGCTTACTCAGCCATTTTACCACCGTATCCAAAAAGTGGATCTCTCTTGGATATTGAGCCAGCTCCCATCCACGCCACGGATCAGGACACTGGGATAAATGCTCAAGTCATGTATTCCATGCCTGAGCGTAAGTATTGCAGAGTATTTTAATTTATCTAAATTCCATTTCCATTTTTCTACATCCTAGAGTTTAGCCAAGGGGCCTGAGGCAGGTGAGGGTGAGCTGAGTGATTTTGAAACAGCATTTAGAAATTTCACTAAATCCCTCACTTACAACCCCTTGCTATTTACCTGTATCGCTTTTCACTTGCCCAGATCCATATGCCACGCCACTTACGCTCTGATCATACTTTTTAAAAAGACTTGTGGTTCGAGTACTTAAACCAGACTGCCGCAGAAAAGGGAAGAATGCAGAAAGATGAGAATCTTAATATCGCATCTGCCTTAATCTCTTAAGAGGGAAGTTTATTGAGTGTGAATTAGTAGTACATGGATTTTCATAGGATTGATTCTAATTAATCCCAGCGATACGTTCTGCTTGATATTCAGGAAGAAACTTTTATGATTATTATTATTACAATGCCACCGCTCCTCCTCAAGAAGAACATCTTCAACTTTTACAATCAATTCTTTTCTTCCTTAATCCCCTTGTAATACGTATCGTTAAGTGGAATAATTCCCATTGTGTGCACACACTGCACCGCAATCTTCACAAGTTTCAGTACATCCCAACGGCAGCAAGCTTTTGCATTCCTCAATCTTTAGTGTTGAACGCAGTCTCAATAGCGTCGCTACACTTCGCGAAATCCTCGAGCATATTTTCTATTCTCTTCGAACTTTGCAAGCTTGGAGGGAACATATGTCCTACCCGAATCATTTCGAATCTTGTACTTTTGCGGTTACGGTCTCATAAATATATAAATGCAGCTCCATCATTCCCACTCGGTCAGCAGCATATCTGTTAATCTTGCCTGGGGAATAATTAATTCCCATTAGCTTCTCTATTCTTCTTGGACGCGCGTGAAATTTTAGAGAAACATTCTGCTTTTCCCTTTTATTCTTCCTCTCTCATTCTTCTTCATCCTTAAGTGCTTGCTTGTAAGGTCCTGCAGAGCAGTCAAAACAAACCAAAAACCACGGCATAATACCAAATCAAGCTGTGGTTTCTTCTCCGGCACAGCGCGTCTCTTCCTACATTTTTTCATTTCTTTCTCCTCATTCCTTATTCTCTTCATGCTAATCAAATCTAAACAATAGTTAATAACTTTCTTCTCACTTCTCCCAAGCTCCTTGAATCTCTCCAAAACTCTCCAAGCCCTGTAAATCATCAAGTGGTTACCCAAGCTAGGAGGTGCCAAGCACAGTCTGAGCGCCACCTGGTCCTCACTGCAGTTTGTAATCTTCCACCAAGAAGCAGTGCACTATGCCATATTTTCCAACATGTATCTAGTCTTTAACGGAACTAAGTAAATGTTGACTCTAAATTGCCAAATTCGGAGAACAAACATCTCAGCTCTTGGACAATAAACGATCCGCTTGGCTTCTTCGCGACACACGTACATGATTCCAGAGCAACTAACTTCCGCTCGTCTTCGTTTTGCTTTGATAACCATTGCAGACTTGGTCTTCCTCTTACAACAGTACCATTTACTTGTAAGTTATGCGGCCTCCCGAACCCGTTTTTGGTTTTGGCAACCTACCGAAAGCTTATTCCCAAGAGAGTGCAAACACAATGTGAAGATTCTGACTTTTGTGCACCGCTGTGCCCTTGATTGATATAAAGCAGAGAGAGAGAGAGAGATCACAAAGCTTACGTAGGCAAGCTTCTGTATCTGTGATACAGTTTTGAATTAATTCAAGCGAAGATCCGGTGGATTCTTATTCAAGTTTAGGAATTTTACTCAGTATCAGATACAATTAGTGCAGAAGCAGACTGTAAATACTATGTATAAGCCCCACGTATAGAAGGTTTAGTAGAAGAATATACAGTAGACAGGAAAAAGAAAGAGTTTAGCGGCTATGAGATTAATGCGGGAATTTCGGAAGGATTATTAGTTCTCTTCGCAATCAGATAGAAAAGCAAGGAAGTAGAGTTAGAGGAGGGATAAGCTGTATCTACTAGGGATTTTAAATCTTTGTTGATGGTGGAAATCCGTTGGAGCGTTTTTTATCTAACTGAAACCATGATCGTATATAATGCCATGCTCTGAAGGTTTTTTGTTCATCCACCATTTCAACTGTTTCCGTCTTCTGCTCTTATTCTTCTCGATTACCTCCCGTCTTTCCCTTATTCTCCATCTTCTCGGAATCTTCCCGATCCTATAATTTTCTTTACGGCTTTTTAAACATCTCGTCCTTCTTTAGCGCTGGCTGACGTCCGCTCTCGTAGCTTCGCCTTCTTTCATCATCAACGTATGCGATACGATTCGCATCGTTATTACAGAGTATATTCTGAAAATTCCTCGTTTGAATTCAATAAACCCCTCTGAATAACAACCGTCCCACCAATTGGAATCAATCTATATTTTTTTCGAAATTCAATCACTTTTCCCTGTATGCAATGTAATGTATTATTTTACGGGGAGTTACGCAAGGCAGTCTGTAATGGGGCTTCGATATTTTCAAGCTTTAAAGCCGTTTTTCAAGTAAACCGACTTGTCAAACCGAAGTAGGAGGCGAAATGTTTATTATCAATTTAGAAAAAGGAAATGGAAATTTTTAATGTTTATGGGATCCCATGGAGAGAATGTAATTGAAATGATTTATTTCATTCCTTTACACAGGACGCCCGGAGACCCAATACTTGCATATAGATCCGACATCAGGCCGGATCACGATCCTCCGTGATATCCCTGAAGATCAATTCAGTCAACATATCACTCTAGTCCTAAAGGTAACTTTTTCAATTCCACATAGAAATATAATTTTTAAATAAAAAACAAGAGTATAATGTTTATTTTGTACGCTTGGATTGTATTAGGCGGAACAAGTGGACAATCCAGACAGATACGCCTTATCAACGCTGAACATTGGAAGAAAAGGAAACCAAGACGCACCACTCCATTTTGTCCAGCCAGAGTTCCGGATCAGCATCCCAGAGAATTCCCCTCCCGGAACAATCCTCCTCACGGCCCTCACATCACGTCTTTCAGACAAGAATCTAAAATTTATTCTTTCAGGAGATACCCAAGGCTACTTTGACATTGGGCCAATGGGGCAACTGATATTAAAGAAACCTCTTGATTACGAAGTGAAAACCAACCACGTGGTCCGCGTCACAGTAACGGACGGCTATCAAGTGAGTAATTAATATTTCTGAAAGATGATCCGTATCTTTAGAAAGAACAATAGAGAAAGGGATGATTTCCTTGACGTTATCCTCCGTACTTATGCATATAAATCTGCTTTAGGATATATTACTCAAAGGATATTTTCTGAACATGTACCCCAAAGCGAAAAGCAGGGAGAATGCAAGCGGATTTTAACGGCTACAGTGGAAAGTCAATTTCTTTAAAGTAGGCATTTAATTTTTTGCAGAACGCGACAGCCTCCGTGAAATTGGATGTGATAAACATTAACGATTGGAGTCCAAGATTTCGGCAGCAATTGTACGAGTTTAATGTCTCTATGGATGCAATGACCAAGGGGATCGCTTTAGGACAGATTGAAGTGGCTGATGGAGATATTGGCGATAAAATCAATCTTGAGATTCAGAATACGGACTTGATCCGAGTCGACAGCCACGGCCGCCTCTTTGCCCGAAACAAGACTATAGTAAAGCGAGAGATGATGTTCTTGGTAGTGGCTAAGGACTCTGGGGACCCACCCCGTGAAGCCTTTGTACCTGTTGTCGTCCGTCTAACAGATTCCCCGAGTGAAGAATTCCTGGCGGGGGAGATTGACATGAAAGTCCTTTTAATCGCCGCCCTGGGAACTGTCGCCTTTGCGCTAATTGTCGGCATCGCACTGTATTTTGGTTATTGCCGGTAAGTTGTTATACTTTTTCGCAAAAATCTTATCTTTGTCCTCCTCCTCCTTATACTTTCTCTCCACACTCGCAAACTAATTCAAAATACTTTTTGACTCACATTACAGGAAACGGAGGAAGATACAATCTGAACATTTTCAAAAGCGAGTCCTGGAGCGCAACATGAGTAATCCATTGGCAATCCACAAGCTTGGCGTCCCTCCAGGTCATCACCACCAGCCAAGCACATTGCGGCGGTCCAATAAGATTCGCAACATGAGCATGAATATTACGGGTCCCATGATGGCTCCATCCAACAACCAGCACATGCAACGAAGTACCCTTACTCCCGTAGATCCCATAAACTTGTCAGTGTCCGTTGCCAACGGCCTTAATGGCACCGTCCGGGCTAAAAACGTGACATGGTCCCCTAAACTACTCCAGAAATTGACCCCAGAGATTCCAAACAGAAACGGAACTGTGAGGGTCAACTCCAACGGAGGGCAGCATTACATTGGCAACAACCCGAATGGATTCGAAATAGACCCTGACGTTAGTGTTACCCCTGTAGAAACTTACAGATCTTCCCAAGTTACAAACGGAAGAAATCATACAACTTCCGCAGATACTCTTCACTCAAATTCCTCTCTTACGCTATATTTTTAAAATGTTCAAATCTGACTTGTTATAATAAAACTTGCCTACATCTTTCCGTTTCAAACTGTCTGTTTATAAGCATTAATGTCCACCATCAATTCTGTACCATTCTCCCTTTCAAGCAGTATGTACCTTTCTTAAACTGTGGCGGATCCTCATAATCCTTTGTAAGATTTTAGATTTACGAAATATACGTGTTTATCTATCCTGTATCCGATGTGCTGGAGGTAACTCGCAAGAGGGCGCGACAAGAACCCTGTTAAAGTAGGATGAGTATTTTTCAACTGGGAAATTATGCCATGCTTTCTCAAAGACTTATATTTTTGTGCAACTATTTCCGTGAGGGTGAATAATTAATATTAGAATGTCCTTCGTTTGCATGCCTGTGTATGTGTGTAATTAAGCAAGAGTATTTCAAGGATAAGGTTTTTAATTACCAGAATTTTCATTATTCCCATTGTATTTTTACCGCATGATTCCATATTAGTTAGCTCTAGTTTCCATTGCACTTAAGCTTATTGATATTTTATTGTAAAGTATAGAATACATTCTACATGTTATTCGTAATTAATGTGCTGGATGGAACGAATTAAAATTAAACGGATATGTACCTCATACATATTCTAAGCTCTTCTTTGTATCAATCCCGACTCTGGACAAGATATCGCAACAAACTTTAAAGCAGAGTTGTATAATTATAAATAAACCAACTGGTTCTAGCTCATCCTATGAACCAGCTTTTGGTAAAGAAATGCTGGATTTCATAAGTTGACAATTGTTGCTACCATAATAGTAGATTAGAAAATATTTTCGAGCATCAAGATTATATTATCAGCGATGAGTTTTGCAATGCCCTCGTGGTGCACAATCGCTAAAACTGTGGAGATTATCAATTAATGATTAATTAAAATTCAACCCTACTACAATACATGGAATTATGCCGAATGTACACTACAACATTTGTGTAAAACTTGTGTAACACTTTCCGAAAATTTGTTTAGTTACCATAGTAACGCCGTTTCTACTTCAACACTTTTAATCTAAAAGTTTTACACAAATGTTCTCCATTTGATTAACATTGAATATTTGCGGGTCTTTTGAACCGCAAATATGAATATGAAAGTGTAACACAAGTTTTAAACAAGTTTTACACAAGTTTTACACAAGTGTTGAAGTGTAAATCCGGCATTAGACACCAAATGGCTTACACCATAGCTGGGACGCAACGTGTGAAACCTACAACTGAAAATGTTGTCCTTTAACTTAATGAGTTTGATTTTCATTTCAATGGCGACTGAAATTGTCTACCATGAAGTCATTACTTTGTCACAGATGATGGAGGGTGATGTATAGGTCACAAACAAATCATAGGTCACGGTTATTTAATATGGATTGTAATAGGGTTCTGAAATTTGCCACGATATTTGTTTCCGCGGTAACCCCGTAAAATATTTTTTGGCGTTCAAAAGGCGGACATACCCGTTTTCTGCTGCACCATACACACTACGCAGGTATTTTCTGCCGTATTCCGGCAGCAAATTTTACATAATATATTTCTTGTACGGTAGAAGGAATCAAGATAACTCTAGTACCACATGATAGACCTACTTCATCGCTATCAAATGACATGTTGCTTGATGCCAGAAGTAGTGCGGGACATTTTCATTCTGGAGGTAAAATATGGCGTGTAAATCCGGCTATTTCCAGATTCCATGTCCAATTGCCATGAAATCTGGCGTATAAAATCAAAATAGAATGTTACCCGGTGGCCCGAGTTGACCTATTTGGGTCAAGAGTACATTTTAATTTTTAAAAACTTTTACTTGTTCCGGTCCAAACAAAACATAAGAATCATCAATATCGGTTCACAGATACCGGAGTAATCGCAGTTTTACAAACTTAAAAAAGTCCCTATATTACGACCGTAGCGCATGCAAACCATTGCCATCCGCTGCAACCAGCTCATAATTTTCTCCGATGTCCTACCCAACCATCTTCTATCATCATAGCCAACTTCCGGGGTGACGGAAGCGTTTAAAACCCGAGCGCCAATTAATCCGACTTGATTCATTCATCGAATCTTTTGGACAGGGCAATCCATGAAAACGTGATATCATTTAGATTTGTACCAAACTCATCTCATACGCTACTTGGTTACGCTCAAGTCAATGCATGCTTGCCATCCTCACTATACTAATAGCATCATTTAAAGCCAGCGAATGTTTCTTTGTTGTATTCTTTGCTCACTTTGATTCAGTTTTCAAGGGTGACACAAGAGAGAGCTATATTTCACTTTAGGGACGTCATCCCTTAATAAGCGGTCCAGCACGTGTGCCTCCTTGCTTAATGAATGCTTTTATTGACTATGGTAATGGTACAGCTTTGCTTATTAAGCGCCTCTTCCTTGTATTTCTCATGAATTCCTCGACCTACGTCATCAAATTGTGAAAGCACTCGTTCTCTTTATGAATGGAGGACAGGACGCAGGATGATTCACTCTGAAGAGCGTCTTTAAATCGTTCAAGCAACATCTATTGACGTCATCAACGCAGCCTCTTGCTCGTCCCTCAGGCAACCAACTCTTTCGCACTTTTCTCATGCAACTCACCTGTCCCGCTCGCGCTTCAATCAAAGCGCTCAAGTTTATGGCTATATACGTCCCCTCCGTTACCTTAATTTAGAACCTTTCCTTCCCCACCTTTTCCTTTGTAAATCCTCCTTTTACCCATGGATGGACATAATAGTGTATTTTAATTGCCCTCAAACAGGTCAAAGCTCTGACGCACATAGTTTGACATGAGCAAAATAACCAGTGTACACTGCATTTAGAATTCTGGACAATTTTATCTTATCTATATGGAGGAAGGTGGCCTGTTTTGGAGCCAACGCTTTCCCATGGAACAAAGTGAGTGTTTGCCGTAGGTATATTTACAAAATTACTAAACTAGAACTTCCCCCAGGCAATTTCCGCCTCTCAGTTGTCCCTAGGAGGGAGCAATAAAAGTGCAGCGTATGTTCTAGGCTGCACTAAACGTGTACGTTTCTGAAACGTACAGTGTGGACAACAGGTCTCAGGATTTGCTTCTCTTTGCGAAAGTGTTATGTAGAGTAAATTGTACGTATATGGCAGTTCGGTACACACTCGTCATCTCCCATGGATATATGTGAGTAGCTGTTCTGTTATACTTCATTCCTGTGCAGCTAGTAGCAGAGGTTTTATTAATCCTAGTGAAATATAAATCCAAGCTCACCGCTTTCACATTGAACAGTGCAGAAATTAAAGTTGAGTGAGTAATAGCTAAATAGCGAATAATAAATTAAAGCAAAAGACGAGCTTATGTGTGACTATCTCGTTGAATTGATTTAAAGTAGATGAGAATTAAAATAAAAGTGTGAGTTGAATATTAGAAATTACGCTATAAAATCGGACAGTACAAGTATCCTAAATCCAACAGTATTTCTGACAATAAATTCCTATCGGTAAGTTCAATTTCTAATTTAGTGAGTAGGTTAAGATTAAGTTTGAGTAAAAGATTAAGTTAGTTGATTGTTGCGTTATTATGTCATCAGATTTCTATGTGTGTACATTTTCTAGTATCAGATGTAGTCAAAACTGTATTTTCAACATATTCGATCATTTAGTGCGGGGAGATTTTCTGGCTATTTATTTGTTATGGAAACAATAACCGCTCGAATTTTGTGAGTCCAAATTCATTTGTCCCAAAATCCTGATCGAGAATTAATATACTGATTGAGTATGCGTCATCTTACTGCGACTTACGAGTATTCGGATTAGCGTTTTTCACCTCGTGACCGACTCGTTTGATAGGAGTTTGCTTTACACATTAGTGTTTACATGATTGTTCTAGAAATCTGCTGAACTTATTTTCCAAATTAGAGGCCTCAGTACTTTTTTCGTAGCTCCAGTCAGTCTTGTTGTTAGTGATCTGACTTTTTCCAATTGCTTCCTTTGTTTGGATCCGACAGATTCGGCAAAGTCACCACGAGTGCTATCGTACTAACACATGCAGTAAATGATAATATTATGAATATTTGAATAATCACAGGTAATTTCATTAAGCAATAAGCCGATTGCAACCGTAATAAGATGCAGTTAATGTCGCCAGATGCATCTAGGCTGGATTTCTAATATGATCAGGGAATAATTCCTGTTTCCTAGTCATAAATGGGTGTCAGGCAGTGTTGGAAATATGATTGACGTGAATTTTACTACCTGATACTTGGTAATATGAGGAGTTGCGTTCAAGTTACTAATAATAATAATGGTAGTGAATCTTGACTACTGATTCAGTAACACATGGAGTTTCAAACTTATTCAATATTCATTTAGTATTGACAAAGATATTGTCGGATAGTTCTTGTGATACAATGATCCTAAATAAATTAAAATATTTTAATGTTTTCTTGCAGAGGAGGAACTGTGATTTACGGTCATAATAGTAGACACGAAGGACGTACAGATCTGGTGAACACCAAGTATAATGGGTGAGTACAACATTTGATTTTCACAAATATTTATATTCTATGTTATAGCTGGTTTCTGCCATTGTCCTCTGCGATTCTAATTTATAATTTATGCATGTACACAGATCCGTCCAAGGATAAAATGCCCCCGTATTTTGGAGGTGCGGGGCAGCCCTATCCTCAAGCAGGATATCCTCAAGGAGGTTACCCACAGGGAGGTTACCCTCAGGGGGGTTACCCTCAAGGAGGTTATCCACAGGCCGGTTACCCTGCAGGCTCTGGCTTTCCTGGCATGTCCCAACCAGGTCAGGGAATGCCGCAAATGGGATTTACTATGCCAATTCGACCATCAGAAATCATTATCGAGCAGCCCGAAGGTGATAAGGGTCCACAAAGAACGGATGAATTCGATTTTACAGATAAAACAATCAGAAGAGGCTTCATCAGGTACATTGAACTCTTCATGATTATTTACTGCATTAAGTGATTCCAGTACCGAGATGAATCGTGACAATAATTTTATTTTATTTTAGGAAAGTGTATGCTATTCTAGCTGTGATGCTGACAATCGTAACTGGGTTCATCATGGTGTTTTCTTGGCACGAGGGTATCAGAGATTTCAGCAGGAGAAATAGCTATATTCACCTTCTAGCTTTCGTCGCCCTGTTTATTACTACGATGGTGCTGGCCTGTTGCGATAACTTCCGTCGAAAGGCTCCTGGAAACTTCATATGCTTGGGCATATTCACTCTTGCTGCTGGTGTCGCATTGGGAACATTATCTAGTTTCTACAAGTAAGTTTCGACTACCTCAAGAACTCGAATTTCAAAATTCAAGTTTCACAACAGGATGCAATAACATTTTAATTTTTTTTACCCAGAGCCGAAAGTGTTATGCTGGCTGCAGGAATAACGGCAGTGGTCTGTCTTGGGCTGAGCATGTTCGCCTTCCAAACGAAGTGGGACTTCACGAAACTCAACGGAGCTCTCTTCGTGGCTCTGATCGTACTGGTAGTCCTCAGCTTCGTCGGAATCTTCTTCCGAACTCCGTGGATGCACCTTCTCATCGCCGGCTTCTCTGCGATTCTTTTCTCCTTGTATCTCATTCACGACACTCAAATGATAATGGGAGGCAACCACAAATTGCAAATTTCTCCGGAAGAATACATTTTCGCCGCCCTCACCTTGTTTCTCGACATTTACAACATTTTTGTGTCTATTTTGGCTCTCGTCGGGGATCGCTAAAGGGTACAGAAAGTTTAACGAATGTGACGAATATGAGATTGGCAGTTGTAAAGTGTACCTAATTTGAGTATAATCTAACTTTCTTACGACTGTAACTCTAGCACTGATGTTCTTCATAGCTTCATAATGAATTCATAAAGCTGCGATGTGAAAAATTTAGCATTCAGTATTCGTATTGTAAATAGTTAAGCTTACCTGCCTGGTGTGGTGTGTGTTACAGTGTTAGAAAATTACGCAAAGCATTGCACTCGTCACTGGGGGTCTGGATGAAGTGATTAAGCATCAAAATGATAGATCTATGTCAGAAACTGTCGTTTCAAATTTCTCAACGTTAATACGTGTATACGTCTTTTCAAACACGTTTGTATACCTTGTAATTTTTATTCCTAACTAACTACTCTCAAGGTTTAGGGGTACCAGAAAAAATGACCCTATGGAACAAGCTCATTACATTCCTGTACTGAGATGAGCCGCATTAATTTTCCTAACCACGCATGCAAATAAATGTTCTACCTTCTGTGTGTATAAATAAAAACAGACATTTATTCTGTCAAAGTAATGCTGAAACTGTGCATTGAAATTTTTGAAAATCTGAAGAAACTGGATCGATAGAACAGTTCTTTATTGATAGGAAGCTGTAAATACTTTTTTCAAATGACTCTTACCAACAATAACAGTTAGGATGCAACTACATTGTGACCCGCAATATCATGTTTCCAAATCCGACATGCTTGATGTTCGGTTTGAATTTTGGAGTTGGCATCCGCTGTTGTTTGCTTGTAAGTTTCAATTGCCCAAAATCGGTTAGCAACTAGTACCAATTCTAAGCAAAATAGATCTAATTTTTGTGCAAACAACTTCTGCAGAAACCGCACAAGCAAATCAGACCTAATACTTAATATGGCTCCTATGGTACGGTGTACAGTATTTATGAAGTAGGATACGCCATTCTCAAATTGAGGATAAGCAAACATAATTTTACTATAAAAGCAGAAGAAATTATCTACTGGATATCAATCTGCTCTTCACTGGCCTTCCTCCAACAACCAAAGAAATCGTAAAAATTTCAAAAATCTTCAAAATCCCAAAAAATCCAATTTCCTACACCAAATCTCTCAAAATGTTGAAAACTGTCCTTTGCATCGTCGTCTGCTTGTGCGCTGTCTACGGCGTGGTAAGCTTTCGTTGATCATTTTTCTAACTTCCTTTTTTAGCATTTCAGAATTGTTATAACCAGATTTAAAAACTGTACCGACTATATTCTAGCCTCAGTTTGCGCCGCTACGGCCACAAGTGCTTCCATTTTCTTCAGAGGATGTCTCGGAATTCGCAAATGTTGAATTGGACAGTAACCTTGTCGCTCCCGGGGACAGCCGCTTGCGTAAGTATTTGCTCACATACACTTCGCAGCAAACCATTTTCTCTAAACATATATTCATTCTTCAACTGGATTATAATTAAATTCTTTCATTGCAGTGACTTCTCTGCTAGGAACAAAGGGTAATTTGTCGGCCATCATAGCAGGCGCTCCAAATGGAACAGCATCTTTAACATTTGTTCCCTTGATTACTCTTCTTTCGGCCATTGCGGGAAGATAGTGGATTTTTACAACTGCAAGCCGGTCAGCCAGTTACCCTGATTCTTAGACTCCAATCCGTTTCCGCACAAAAATTTCCGTTCAAAATTAGATTCGCCAATAACTCCTTTACCGCACATCCTATTGCGTTTAGAATTTTAATTTTAGCTCTAATTCTAACACTTGTTTTGGGCTACCAGTTTACTCCTAGTTTGCTCAGATTATACCTTACTCGTTACTCCTACTAACAATAATAAACGAACATTATAAAACGTATGTTACGTGCATTCTCTTTTTCTTTTCTTTTCTCTTGACTCCGATTTCTGCAATACAATCCATTTTTCATTGGCTTCGGTGACAAACTGTGCCTGTGTGTATACATTCAAGCTCGAATCTGCGTAAGTGTGTAGACTTCAGCATAAATAACGAAGTCATAGTATCCCTCTACACGATGAAACGTGTATACATAGAATTTCCTGGTGACCATGGGAAAACGTTGCAATTTTTATGATTTCTTCATTATCAGGGGAAAACGTGCGGCTTCCATTTAATCAAGCATGAAGATTGAAAAATATCAGATGTACAGAGAATTACATAGACTTTCACAAATAAATTTGAAATTTAAATTTACAGAAGCCGCATCTTGTAAAATACCAGTGCAAACAAGATGCCCTTTGTGTATATACTGTTCTCTGCAAGATTCGCACTGTGTACCTGCTTTTCCTTATTTCCTTATTACAATTCCCTGTACAACAGGTGCAAAAGATTATACTTCGGATCACAAGCATAGGTATTTTATCGTGTAAATATTATTGTATGCCCTCTATTCTGTCATCGCAATAACTACAGAAGGAGTGATAGTAGAATGTTATACAAACAAAATAAACAGATGCCAGCTACCGGAAAACTGCGTCACTTCCCAACTAACTAACGCATAACGTATCTACACTATTCAAGAGCACATGATGTTCATGGATATAACCTTGAGAATTAAGTGAACATTTTTGAATTTGAATAAATTTTTTGAATGCTCCAGATGATATTTTACCCTTGGTAAAGTATCGGAATAGAGGATTGTATCTTGTTATGAAACATTTACTGGCCTCTTGGCTACCTATATATTCCAGATCAAAAAATTGAATTCGTACAGTCAACATTCCACCTTCTCCACCTTCTAAATCTAATAATTCTTTCTGAAAATATTCATCCATTTTTGCTTCAAAACCGCAGCCATGATGAAAGTAACTCTTTGCTTTGCCCTTTGCGTCTGCTTGGCATACGGTCTGGTAAGCTAAATTCAGAAACGAAGAAAACATACCAGAGTCCTCTAACACAATCAATAATAAAATAATATAAATTTTATAAAATATTTTACAATTTGTTTCCTATAATTCAGCCAAAATCTGCAAGGCCTCAAGCTAAACCAGCTTCAGTTTCTTCCGAATCTTCAGAATCCGTCAGCAGCGGAGCATCCGAGTCATCATCACAGGAGGAGACTGGCAACGTTAACGTTCCACAGGTGTTGCCCGTAGACGAAGCCATTGCTCAAATCCTTCCCTTCATCGCTCAAGCCATACAAGAGCAACAAGCGCAGGCAGAATTTTCTGCTCAAGTTCTTCCTTTAAATCCCGACGAACAAGATCCCGAAGATAATGTTGTAAGTATCCTTCCCTTCGATACCAATGAAGGCACCTTGGGAGCTGACCCCGCCTTGATAAACGACGAGCAAATAATGAGAGTCTGTAAGTTTATATATATATAAAATATATAATAATATATACAATATATAACGATAATAGCAGCACTGATTTAAATTTATGCATCCTTTTCAGTCCCTAGTTTGAGTTCCATCATTTCCGGAGCTCCAAATGGAACTGCTGCCTTGAGCTTTACTTCCATCTTCTCACTTTTGTCTGCTCTTGGTTAAGTCAAACAAGTAAACATTATACTGTTAAGCTGCTAATCCTACTAAATTTGGCTTTTACCTAACGAAAAAATAATAAAGACACCATCCACACTATAGCTAAAAAGCTGTTCTGTTTGCATCTATACTCGTCGAATCATCGTTTACGTATAGTTACCTAAGTTTCCTTGTAAAATACAGACAATGAATGTGCAAAACATAAACATCGTGTAGGCAACGCAGCGCTTCGGCCCTAATGCGGTCAAAAAACGTTTCTGCTTCATACCCCCTTCGAGCATCGAGAGATATCCAAGTAATAAATTGTGTCTTCAAAGTTATCATAATAACCCCGATTACAGAGCCTAGAGCAAGGAGGAGCCACCATCTATTGTTTAGAGGAGCCTTAAAGGAAGATGAGCAATCTCGTAGACTTTACTGAAAACAAGCACTAGCAAAAATTAAAATCCACAAACCAATTTAGATTACTGTAGTCAAAAATGGAACGATGATGAATGATCCCACTATCCCACCACAAGACAACCAACCGCTGCATTACACATTTTTATAGGAAGTGGTCCTCAATTTCATATTCCTCTCGTAGCAACCAATTAGTTTTCCTTTTTCTGTCATTGTAAATTTGTTTCCTCTTTGCAGTTTGCAATTTTAAAGAAATTCGACCTGTAAAGCTTAATTTTTCTCTTTTTAATCCCAAGCTCTTAATTAGCTTTAATTTATCCCGGAATTGGTCAGACTTGGTTGCGGAAAACGGCGTTCTTTTTCAAAATTCTCCTCATGAGGTAATCGTACTCGCCTTATGTGGCTGCGACAAAAAGGAGAGCAGGTCACTTGGACCCAGAGTGTTGTCCAAGTACAAACCGATCCCAGTTGTCTTCCGTCAAACTTGATTTTTTTTGGCTGTCGGTTTTTTCCTACTTCTTAAAGAAACTTTCATTTCCAAACTTCAGTTTAGCTGCACATAACCAAAATGAACGGGGACAGGCAACGACAGTTTATGTACTTATTTGAGCGGATCGGGGAGCCGTTGTATCTCGGTCCTCGCGGCCCATCAAGTTCAGCCATAATATTTGACGTGCCAAATTTGGTAAGGAAATGTTATAAAAGTTATTCTAATTAGTAAGTAGTACAAGCGTATTCGCATATAATATTGATAATAAAACATTTAGGGGCTTCTTTAGTAAGTGAGCTACAATGGGAAACATAGCAACAGAAATTTAAGTGAGCTACAAGTAGTCGGGTGACATCCTTCTAGCAGTAGCAGTTAGTGTTCCGAGTATTTTAACCTTACCTAACCCGCACCAAAAATTTAAGGTTGGCTTTCGTAACCTAACCTTCACTCGCTCAATGAGGCCCTCGTCCTTAGGTCATCGGTCCGCGAAATGCCGTAGGCATTTCGCGGAACCTTCTGACCTAAGGCCTCGTGCCTCATTTCGCATCGTTCAGGTCAGGTTACGAAAGCCAACCTTAACGTTTTTGTTGCAACACCCCGAATAGACTAAGGATTGGAAAATCAGTTGTGTCACCCGACTAGCTACGAAATAGAAACAATCAAGCGTTTCTAAGGGAACAGCGTAATTGTGTAGCTCACTTACTAAAGAACAGCCAACATTTATTTCAGAATGCTACTCAGCAACATGCGTCAACGGAAGTGCGGAAGGGTTTGTCACCTTCGAGTAGAGTCGCATTGATGTCAAGTGTTCGGGCACCGGATTTAACTCCAATAGCACAAATGTGTCCTAGGAACAACATTTTCTCGTACTTTATTCCAAACCATAAACGAGCCAGCCAAGAGCTTCGTCAAATCCTTTTGGGTGAGTAAACTAGAAACTTGGAAATGTATTTATTTAGAAATTTATTCTCGCTGAAAATGATCCAATCATTAATTGATCAGGTCAAGACTCCCTTGAGAAGTTTTTGGCAATAGCATGCGCTTGCAGAGATAACAGCATGATTAACTGCAAACTGTGGCTCCATTCCTTTGCAAGCGCTTGCCTTTTGCGCCGAGACATGCGGGGATTCCAGATGCCCTCACTTGTCGAGGTCATACCCGATTCATTCCTCAACATCTCAACCATCCGACAAGCGCAACAACAGTCCCAGCTTCCTGCGGCGGACAGGGTAAGCAGCTATTTCTGACTCATTAACATTCAAAAGGCTGCCGCATCCGCGGTCTGAAAACCTTCCCAGAAAAGAAGTGTTATTTATAATTTACTTCCGTTCTGTAGGCAATCGTGATCGTAGATCGCAATTTCACTGGCCAAGATACCAACCCGGAAAACCGCTTGAGTTATTTTCGCGAAGACGTTGGAATCAACAGTCACCACTGGCATTGGCATTTGATTTATCCCGGTAATGCGCCAAGGTATAGCAGGATTAAATTATGTAGCTTCAACTTCCGTTAAGCATTAAAATTTAACACGATGATTCATTAACCTTTAGGACCGGAGCAGGCTCGCGTAACCGCAAGGGGGAGTTGTTTTACTACATGCACCATAGCATGACTGCTCGGTAAACTTTGGAATCAAATGTCTTAATTTACCTTAAATGTATGACAACTCACTAAAACCCTACCAACATTTTATATAGATATGACGCGGAGCGTCTTTGCAATGGCCTTAGAAGAGTAATCCCACTTTCTTTGGACATGCCATTGGCCGAAGGCTACTTTCCGAAGCTTACGGATGCGAATTCGGGTAGTATTTGGGGAAGCCGGCAGGAAGAAACCCGGATTCAGGTAACTGGGATTTCGGAATCAATGCGTTTATTTTTACCAAATTTATCCCACCCAATACTACTCTACATCCCAGACTTATTTACATGTAGAATGTGAACCGGCCGTATAATACCGACATCCCTTCCATAAACGTGACGCTAGAAACTATGCAGGATTGGAGAAGCAGGATTCTGGAAGCGATTGATACTGGCATGGTCATCACGGTAAATTCTACAAGAGTCGTCTAGTCACAATTTAGCTTTTTTAAGTGCATTCAATAAGAAATTACATTATTTAATATAATACCATCGCATGGCGTATCTAGTCGGACGGTAGACGTGTTCCTTTGACAGTTGAAACTGGAATTGATGTCTTGGGAGACTTAATCGAGAATGCAACGATATCTCCAAACGAGAGATTTTACGGGGATTTCCACAACATGGGACATGTCCTTATTGCCTGCAGTCACGACCCACAGTTCCACCACAGGGTACGCATGCATTCTGCAGATTTACTAGACAACGTTTGCAAAAACTCTTTTTTGGTTCATTGGTTTAATTACATTACGACAATTATTTCAACCAGGAAAATATTGGTGTCATTGGAGATCCTGCGACGGCTATGAGAGATCCTGCGTTTTACAGGTGGCACAGGTACGTCGACAATTTGTTTGACAGGTACAAGCAGTCTCTGGTGCCGTATAACCAGCAAGAGGTAAACATTTGCACAAGTTTGTGCAAACCCTGATTTCATTCCCTTCCTCCTTTGCCAGTGACTAGGGTTAGCTCGGCTGTAACAATAAACTTCTTTTTCGTTTATAGCTGGTTTGGAATGGGATACAAGTGACTAATGTACAGGTTGTTGGCGAAAATCAAAATCGTGCCAATGTGCTCACAACTTTTTGGATGCAAAGCGATGTAGATCTGGCACGCGGTCTGGATTTCGCTCGAACTCCAGTCACAGCAGGGCCAATTTGGGCTAGATTGACTCATTTGAACCATGACAACTTCCAGTATAGGATTTCAGTAAGCTCTTAGAATTGTATTAACGGTTAAACATTTAAAAGCATTTCACTAACAACGATACACCAAGTAATCTCTTAATTAATTTTAGGCATCAAACGCAGGGCGTCAAGCTGTCCAAGGAACTGTGCGAATATTCATAGCACCTAGAAATGATGAAGCAAATCGACGTTTTGCATTTGGCGATCAGCGTGGGCTCTTCTTCGAGCTGGATAAATTCACGACTACGTGTAAGCTTGGTTTCGGATAATCACAATTGCTAAAAGGGGTGACAATTTGAAATAGCCCAGTCGGATGCGTGGTCCCGTGTCCATTTTAGAAAAGCATTAAGATCTTTTGAAGCATGCAGCAGCTTTTCAGGAGAGAAATACCAGATTTCCTTTATTGTCCCTGTCATAATTTCCCTCAGAATCAAGCACTTACATCTACATCTGCTGGATAGCTACTCTCTTCACATTTCTAACACATTCAGCTTTAATGCTCTATGTCAAAGATTAAAGACGCTATACACGTTAAGCTGAAAAATATCAGCTTTTCCGAGAAATTAACCTTTTAAACGCTGTAGCGTCTTCAAACTTTGATCTGCGGGGTTGAAATTTAATGTAGAAGAAAAGCAGAGGCCTTCTATCTATCCCGAAAGGTAAATCACTTGACGCTGTGACGCTTTGGAGTTGAGTAACAGCAGTGTAAAATGAGAAAACCTGTTGTTAGCTGGACGCAATGGAAGCTGCTGACGGCGGCTTGTTTTCTCTCTCTACTCGAGGACGGGGAGTTGTGGGTGGCCATATATTAGCAGACAGGCTAATAAGGCTGTCAGTTAAGGCTAGAAGCAGTGATTGGGCTATTTAAAATGGCGACCCTTCATTTTTTAATCTGCTCAACCTAAGTTTCGCTGTAAGGTATTTTTTTGCAGTGAACCCTGGTCAAAACGAGATTGTTCGTTTGTCCACGGCTTCGTCCGTCACGATTCCATGGAATCAAACGTTTAGAGATCTTGAGAGGTTACCAGCTTCAGGTATAACAGCTGCCCAATCGATTTGCGGATGCGGATGGCCGCAACATCTCTTGATTCCGAGAGGGTCAGAAAGCGGAGTGGATTTTGACCTCTTCGTCATGATCACAAACGGAGCGGAGGATGCAGTTCAAAGGAATAATCCTATTTCTGAAGCACAACGCCAGGGTTGCAGAGATTCTGTCAGTTACTGTGGAATACTTGACGAACTTTATCCCGACAGAAAGCCAATGGGTTTTCCATTTGATCGCAATGCTGTTGTTCCGGGAGCCACACCAGTGACTCCCGTCCCAACTTTGGAAGAATTCGTTCGTCCGTATCCAAACATGCGAGCTACTCCAGTAACAACTTGTTTTGAAAATCATACGAGTTTAATTGTATTTATTTGAGCGTTAATGAATTTATGCGTTCTGTGCTAAACTACAGGTAAGAATAGTTCATCAACCAAATCGAATAGTGGTCCGCCCGGGAGGAGCAGAGGGGAATATGAACACTATGACACCATCAGGTAGACCGAGTACTTCCCAGCCCCGACCAGGGAAGGCAATGTCAAGTAAAAAACCTGAGCCAGGTACAGTACTCCAGCCAACTTACAAGCCGGGTAACAATGGAACACAGTATCAAAGACCGGGTAACAATGGAATACAATACAACAATCAAGGAGGCTGGAGATATCCATCGCCTCCTCGATCTCCGAGTCCTCCACCTCGTTTCAATCGTTGGTCACGGGAAGAATCGCCAGACAATTTTTAAAGAAGTCGATGGTTTTTGACATGATGTTTTAAACGTGGCTGTGAGCACTTAAAAACGGGCATATGACGTAAAATCCCTATCATATTGATAATGTTTCTTTGTGTTTGTAGACTTTAATTATAATGCAATGCTCTATGGCAATGTGGTTTTGCAGATGTGAAACATAGTTCTTGAAATCATTTAACTTTCAACCTTGTCTAGTATTACATTCAAATTATTAACTACTAGCTTTCGTTTTCAACTATGCTCTGTACCAAATACTTAACGAGCAAAAATGCAATAAAGTACTTGTAATTTAGTGCTAACAATAGTTTCCATGGTTAAAAAGCAGTCAACTTTCCTATCACAATTTTTTCTTACTGGTTAGCCCCTGATATTGGTAACAGTGTTGTGTAACTAGACTATTTCTACCCCACTTATATTTTCATTCCGGACGGTCAGACGAATGCACTTAGGACATTTTGTTACTTCTTGCGTAAAGCACTTTAGATGAAAGCAGCTTAGGCATTTGTTGCATCGAACAACACGGTTCAGTTGGAAAGGAAATATAACTTCATCTTTTCGACACATTTCACACACGAATCCAAGCTGCTTACAGAGCTATAGAAACGTATACTTGTTGATATTTACATCCTTGCGTGAATCAAAAATAATACCATACTGCTGTTAACCAAATTTCTTACCCTTACCTCGCAATGTAAAACATGCATGACTCCTTGAGAAACGAACTCTTTGGTTTTTAACGGTAACCCAATCGCAAATCGCAGTTCAATCAGATCTTTTAAAGAATACAAATCCACATCTGAAGCGTAATATGAGGGAAACTTGTTCAGATCATCTATAAGACTGCAAAACAAAACACCTGATTACTAGTGAAAACGGAACTCAAACCTTAAGTCGGCAGTCGGCAGCCTGATGGTATTCATGTGAGCAAATTCACTCTTTATATACTTACGATGTTGCTGCCTTGCAATTTCTTAAGTATTGCGAAAGATAGCCTAGCTGAATGCGGTAGTTTCTGAAGTTATTCAAACGAACCTTTTTCAGCAAATTTTGGTTTATTGCCATAATATTGTATACTGGGTCGGAGTGCAAGCTTTCAAGGAAAGTTGCACTGAAGTTTGAAACGAGATACCTGTAGCGAAGAAAGCATGTTTCATGAAGTTATATTTTTTCATAGATTTTCTAGTAACAAGTAAATGATAGTGGTGTAACTTCAAACTTACGGGCTAAAATCCCATCTGTGCAGAATGAGCTGCGGTAACCGAGCTTTTTTCAGTGTATGACAACCGGTACAGAAGTATCGGCCAAGATAGTTGCAATATCGGAAAGTACCAGCATATTTTGGTTCAACCTTGGTACCACACCCAGCACAACGATATTTCTGTACTTCCATGAGATTGTGTAAACTGTAATAGGAAAATTTACAAAATCGTGATTACATATTTCAAAATAAGGAGGACTAACTTGCATGAACATCGTATTCAGGATTCGTACTTAGGTGACGGGTGAATTGTAAAGATTATCTGTGCTCTTGGAGGCGCCCAATCAGTAGTACCTCGGAGTCTCATACTGCTATCTATACTTCCACAAGGACTATCACCTCCGATATCGGACAAACTTCCCCAATTCTTTGGCATCGGCAACAAGTTTTGAGGAGCATCAGCTTCTGTCACCATCCACTGCAACTTTGAAGCGTCAGACATTTCCACATTTTTGATATTCGTATTTCGAAGTAAATTCAAAGCTAAATTTTCAGCAGAAAAGCTAGATACTGCTTCGTCGTCAGACGTTGCAGGAGATTGAGAAAAACTGGTTGTTGCATCTGGAATCAAATTCATTCTGTTCCGTTTATAATAATAATTACTTCCATCAAAACAAACAATAATGTTTTTTGAGCACTAAACCCACCTGCAGTTGATTGAAAACTTTCACTTTGCCCATCAGATCCAAGACTGAGATTACTTTTTTTCCTCTTTTTCATATTACTAGGGGGACGTCGCGGATACTGCTTCCAATATTCCTTCCTAAACAAACAGTTCGATAATTATTACTTCAGGATTGGATTCTTACACATAATTTGACACGTTGGCACTTACTCAGATTCCTCAGTTTCAGTATAACCACCGGAACTCTGTTGACGTCGGAAGCGGTGAAATTTTTTCCTTCGCGTACTTTCATAAGGACTCTCAAACATTTCTTCATTTGCAATTCTCCTCATTTTTTCAATTCTATCATCGGCTTGCTCTTTAGCTTTAAGCTTCTCGAATGCGGAAATAAGGGCTTCAGAAACGTTAAAATGAGCATTTTCTCGGTCAAGCTCGGGCATGGTGCTCGACAAAGATGATAAAAATGAAGTTAATGATTGTCCTTCGTAAGGAAGCGGGAAATTGCCAAATGCTGGTGGTTGTATTAGACCACCAGATTCCAAGAAAGACTTTCCTGCACCGGCATTTGACTCGCGAGTTCTTCTGGTAGGTGTTGGTTCCAAATGATGAGACTGTGTATGTTTCACTTTAGGCACATCCGACAAGTCAGTTATAGAAACAGGAGACGCATGTAAGGCATATGAAAATGAGGGTACGGAAGTAGAGTCACTGCTATCAACTTCTTCTTTCAGTTGCTCCTCGTTGCTCGCGTTAGCAGCGCCGCGACTAGGATTTATTGGGATCCTTGGAGATGACGCTGGTTTAGCCTGCCGTATCGTAGTTAGATCATCTCCTTCAAAATCTTGCAAAACCGACTTTCCCACAATAGGCATTTCTAGAACTCCAATTTCGGAAGTCAGCCGTACTTGCGTCTAAAAAAGAAAACAGTAACTTGTAATCATCGCTAAAGTAAACGCATTACTACTGCCGAATCTAGCGAAAACATAATTGTGTAACTATACTGAAGCCGTGTCACAAGAATTCCGAAGCAAGCTGTTAGTAACATTTTCTTTAAAATCAACACATGCAGTCACACGAAACAAAAATTAAGGACTTACAAGAAAGTCAGTGGGACAACTCGCGAGTAGGTGACTATAGTCTCTGGTGGACAACGCATATAGACAGTCCAACAATGAACTGAACAATTCATGTCTCCGAAAAAATGCCCATTCTTGGTAATGGTTAAGTATGCTAAACCGACATGCTCTAAGCCTCGGCCCAAGAGAATGATCCGCCAACCTGAAACATTACCATTCGGCTTGAAACTTTTTTGATACAAATTTAGCAAATTGTGATCTACTACAAATTACAGTAGTACTTACCCGTTTTCCAGCCAAGCGTCAAATGCGGCATACGACTTCTGGGAGAATATCTGAAACACAAAATAATGTGTTGACTTAAAGTTTGGATACGATACGTAAGTAAATACGACCCTAAAACAGACACTGGTAATGCAAGTCTTCCCTCTTTTCATACATCTTATACGAGTGTAACTGATACCTTCACTATCATTGCTCATTTGCAATGATTTTACTCATTAAAACGGTATTAAATTCTCTGCTTCACTTGTTTGGTCTGATTTTCTTCAGTATCGAGGGCATGTAAGTATTATTTGCGTATGCGGTAATTCAGCACGTCGGAAGCTGACGTTAGTGAAAGCACAGTAAACCTTCAAGGAATTCAAGTCAACAAA
Organism: Sminthurides aquaticus; assembly: GCA_906901655.1. Classification (NCBI taxonomy): domain Eukaryota; kingdom Metazoa; phylum Arthropoda; class Collembola; order Symphypleona; family Sminthurididae; genus Sminthurides; species Sminthurides aquaticus. The sequence goes on along the minus strand of CAJQTT010000002.1, from coordinate 4,586,547 downwards.
TTCTGGAGAGATATAGGAAGAGCTAATGGCTCATCTCAATGAATAGCTAAATAACAATTACTAAGATATAAGTAACCTCGACTAGTGATGACTACTACATTCAAGGAGGTGCAATACAAACGAATTAGTCGTCGAGTACTATCAACTAGCTTCTACGAATTTACAAGATAATGCAGGATACGAGCAGCTTCATGTAATTACTAACTAGATTCAGGCATACATATTGTTTACACAGCTGGAGTATATACTAGCAAGAAGGATAACAATTTTCGTTGCGATTTATACCACTTGAGCCGAGCCTGAATGTCTAAAATTTCAGAGATAGCATCGTCTCCTGTTTAATGTTTACATTTTACATAGTTTTTTACTGTGGTTTTTGATTACATTACATGACGATAAATCGTGCTCACTTACCAGGTAATGCTTGATTTTTGCACCATGACGTACGATGGACTTGATTCTGGCATGTAGATGGTTCAGTGCACTCAAGGAAAAAAATACAGATTGATTGTATACACTAACGTCTAAAACAAAAGTTATATAATCTACCAAGCTCTTCAAAAGAAGTTCAGGACATTCAATTCTTTCATTCCTCGCGGCAATTAATGCCATTGAGATTACCGCTCCTTCCTGCGATGCAAGACATTTACGTACGTCACGAATAATAACTTATCGCCGTCATTTTTATCTTTATCGTTATCCCTGCCTCCTGTTTAAATATTGAGCTTGATGTGATAATGTAAATGTTTGAAAATACTTAAAAACTGGGGACGTCTCCTCCGCTTCAAGCGTCTATAAATCAAACTGGGCCTTCAACATGATCTCTTCAGATCCTTTAAACTGCTCCTGAACGACCAAAAGCTTTATCTAGTAGCAGACATTTTTCCTACATTACAGACCTCTTAATTTTTGTGCTATTAATTAGCATTCCACACTTCCGTTCGTATCAACACGAAGCTAGCACAAGTCTACTGCAATCATGGGAAAATCATCGGACCATGGCTGCGAAATAGAGATAACAAAGTTTAAGTTAGCGATATTAGTTGAGATTCTTACTTTTGGAAAAAATGAAGCATCTAATGATATTCCAAAACTGTAATTAACCGTATAAAATAAATAAGTTTGCTAATACTTTTACCCTGAGGTATTAAAAAGTAACTTTCTTACCCCGCAAACCGCGAAGAAAACGTTACATTCGACTAGGTTTATAATAAAAAAAGGAAAGGCAACAAAATGTCAACTCATATAAGTCACCGTTAACATTCAAAGTTAATCGAAGGTAGGATCATAACCTACTGCTCATCGAAGAACGCAACAAAAGATATGTCAACATTGTTATATTTACCAGTCTATGAATCATAGTGCACCGCAGCTGATCGGTCGGAACTCTTCCATTTGTTTAACAACAATAAACAGTGAATAGAGCACCGGAATCCTTGCCGACAAATTCTTTCAGCGGCTGTACTTTCGCCACAACAAAATTCTTGGCTCACTACGTGGTCGAGACAGTGTATAGTGTATCCCCGAATTTCGATTTGGTTATTTAAGTTGTGAGGTTGTGACGAAGAGAGCCCATATCACATTGCTGAACAGAAGGTACAAATCTGAAAGTTTAATTTAAAACAAACAATTTCGTCGCAGACTTGATGAACTACAATTAGATAATTGAGGTTCATTTATCGTCAAGTATCTATCATCTTGTAGTTACGCCATTTAAGCTTTCTGTCTAACAATCTAATCTGATCCCCACCACGTAATCAATTTCTGTATCTTTGACATATAACTCAATACTGAGAACTAAGCTTACGTAAAGTGAATTAGTCTCCGATTTCAGTTCCCCAGAAATGCAGCAAGTCATAGTAAGTTAACAAATCTGACTGTCATCTAAGTGCAAATATAGTTTTTGTATTAGCATAGCATGAGCATGACTAACTTGATTTTTCCGTAGATGTGGTGCATATTTTTATTCACTTTTCGTCTAACTGTAGTATGTTAATGGTTCGTAGGATTTGGTCAACGCTGGGGCAAATGCAATTACTCCTTTTGTGAAGGCGGTATTGGACGTGGTTTCCACCAGCACAGGGAAGGTAGAGCGAGAAGCGTCAAAGCAAGCCGTGGAAAAAGCAGTTGTCGTTAAAACTTGTAGCGTTGGGATAATGGGTGGCGTCAGTCGCAATCTCGTTCGGATTGCCGGTGTCAGCGGAGCCTTAGCGGTAGCCCTAGGGGCATACGGCTCCCATGGTAAATGCAGTTTGCTGCCATAGTTACACACGTGTGACGAGTACAGAGATTTTTCCTGGATCTTGAAGATGACTAAATGTTTGCTTGCTTATATATAGTTATCGAAATGAATCACAAGATAGACGAAGAGAGGAAACGTTCCTTCCGAAGTGCAAATCTGTATCACTTCATCGGAACATTCGGGATGATTGCTAGTTCTCTGGCAAGAAAACCAATGGTGGTAATAAAGCGTTGCATCTTTCAGCCTATGGCAAACTAACTTTTAATGAAGCTGTGGGTGTGACATCAGCAGTCTGTCCTAACATAGTTAAGGCTCATATTGATATTATACTATTTCAGAGTGGTGCACTGATGGGCGTGGGAACATTGATTTTCTGTGGCTCATGCTATGCATATGCCATGACGGGGGCGGATTCCTACAAGAAATATGCACCTTTCGGAGGTACTACCCTTATCGTGGCGTGGCTGTCACTGGTTATCTAATATTCTTGACGAAAATCTTCCTGACACAGTTCAACATGGCAATTGAAATGGGATCTTAAATAATATTTTTGATGGATCTGCTGTTTCAGTTTTGTTGGCTATAAGTGGGATTTGTATCATACATGACAGTTAGTTAATAGTTGTAGTAGTATCATGAAAGAAGTCACATAGTAGCTGTAAGACAGGCTTGCGGGTGGATGTAGCTGGAAAATTTCATCTGATTTACAACAAATTTCTTCACTTTTTATTGATGCCAGAAATGCGTTCTGTAGCTGTGATTTCGTGAACTTATGTATGCATATTATTGTTTCCTAGTTCTTAGATTTGTGATCATGTCTGATAATTATTTTTAATTTGATTTGTAGAGCTATATTATGGAATTATGTACTTAGCATTCATTCGAAGTTACAAAACGAATAAAACTCAAACAAGTCGAATCCTGATTTTGAAAGTTATGGTAATCAAGCTTCAATTTTAATATGCTTGAATTCTTAAAATCCAGTTTAATGTGATTAGCTGCGTTGTACTAAAACAACATTTGCAAGAAAAGCGTTAGCGACTTTCCAGCTTGAAATCTAGTAACTCCTTCAATGACTGTGCGAGCGCAGCTGCCTCATCCAGCTTTCCGGCGTGCCTACAAAGATTGATACAGAAAAGTTAGAACGGATGCAGAAAAGTTAGAACAGATATAGGAATGAATTATAATGACACAATGCTTACTTAGCTTGCTCGATTAGTTCCCTTAGGTTAATGATTTGTTGTTCAATAGGATCATCAACCATTGGTACATTTCTTACATCCCCAACCCAACCTGAACTTTTTAGCACTTCCACTCGACCTCCTCCTTTCTTCATTTGCATGTCCATCACAGAATCCGTCTTCAACTTTGCTAGGTAATCTTCTCCAGGAATTTGTGGCAAACTAACCAGAAGGTTTCTGATACTTATAACTGAACTAGATCGTATTCGTTGACGCAAGAGAGCATCACTAGTATTTTCTGCAGGGGAAACCATAATGGCCTTACTTAAAATATCCACTTTTTCTGTTAACTTAATCACATCACCGCGAAGAACATTAGCTTGTTGTGACGAGTACAACGATTCTCCTGAATTCAGGCTATCTACAACTTTTGTTAGTTCTGGAACGAGCTGCTCCGCTTGTTTCAGTATTTCTCGCAATCGTGTATGATCCGTATCTAACTTTTTCCCAGTATCAGAAATGTCGTAGTTTGTTTTCCGTGTTTCTAGAATCTGAAATCAAACGCAACTAACATAAATAAGCCCAACACAACAAGTCAAAATAATCATACGCACTACGTATATTATATTTGACTACAACACTTACATTTGAACAATATAAGCAAACCCGAAAGCTAATTTCGTCTTTTTTAGGATTAGAACCTTGGCTACTGGAGTGATTGTGGCTACTCAAGGTTCTTGTGAGTAACTTAGCGTCTTCTAATCCAACGAATATTGAACAATCATCGCAGAGAACTGAACCACATAGCCTGCAATGATGCTTTCGCTTCATCAGAACGTTGAACGCCTCTGTACAATCTGGACACCTCGTCACAGATTTTTCGTCGATCCAGCTTACGATTGATTGTTCATGAGCTATAGATGTTATAACAACAGCATTTAGAATGACATTACTACATTTCAGTAAGTTCATCCCACGAGTGCTCATAAAACTTACCCTTGCGTTTAAATGGGTCGTCTGGGATTCCATCACAGAGTTTATGCAGTCTTATTAATAGCTTGTTGCCTTCTGCAGCATACCTTTCCACCTTTACTTTCCGATGGGTTTTGAAACTCTGAATATGTGACCGGAACACTCCAGGTTTCTGTGGTTCGTACACGTAAACAGGAGCGGAAGTAGCTCCATTGCTTCCTCCACCGGGTGGTAAAAATGGGTTAGCACCAGCTATAGTCTGAGAAAAATCTTTCGTGATCTTCTGTTTGGCTTTACCCAATAAAGCTAGGGGAACAAAGAAACATGAACCACTGATCATTCAATACTTAGTCATTTTCCTCAACCTAGTCGAGAAGATCTAGTCTTCTTTGTACATACTTAAAGTTACCTTTTAGCGTAGAACTTTCCACATGATCGTTTTCGTAGTGCTTCAGTAGTTCTTCCATACCATTAAATGTGGCATGGCATTCCGCACAAATAAAGCCCTCGTGGATGACATTTCGGGCACTCATTTTGACATGTACACACAGTAAGGCAATTACTAAAGCCAGGGATGACTAGTACTGTCGTCAACCGTGATTGGCAACAGGGGAATTAAGAAGCAAAAATAACTGCTCTCCTTTAAACCCTCCTAGCAGGGAAGCATAACTACAGCAAGAAGCTTCTGCAATTACATTTTCTTATTAACGATTTAACGATTTAAGACTGTAAAAAAGGTGACTATGGCCATGGTTGAAAGCTATGAATAATTAAGCACAATACCCCAACTCAGTTGCCTTTATCACTGAATGAGGTTATTGCAAAACCTTTTCAGGTCTGCTGCATGGGCTATAGTAAATCGATTAAATCGTTTTAAAACTCACACGAGATAATATTGCTTCCGGTTTTAATCCATCAGAATTAATTTTTACACACACCCCCAATGAAGTAAACATTTGCTTGAACTTTCCCGCTTCTCCAAGTACGTCACCGCTGGTACATGTCACACTACGTCAAAAGTTTTCTCGAACTTTTAGCAAAATAATGAAATGGCCTTAAACAAGAAATTTCATAACTTTGCGATAATTGTGCCCGTCACACAAAAAGGAAGAGACTCACGAATACAACAGAGCCATATCATTTCATCTGCTTCAATTAGCGGTGACCATTCGGTATGTAGCCATTCAAATGAAAACGATATAAGACATTCCTTCCATACACAATTTCGCCTACGATTACTCCAGTGTCAATTACATAATATTACAGGGATCTATTAAGGCAAGGAATGTAACTTTATTCACCATTTGGTACCGTAATTCGATAACTGTCATGGTAAACCATGATTACAAGATCAAGTAGATCAGAAATATATTTTCCTCCCGGAAGCATTACAATCTCCTTCGAATCTCTTAGCATTTTCCTAAGGCTACTTTCCATTACATATTATAGCAAGATATCACAATTTCGTTAAGATATAACTTCTAATAGAAAAGTAGCAAGTTCTTCAGAATTTGAATCCTTTTGAACGCAAATCCTTCCGAGCCTCCTCGATTTGCTGTTGCAACTCCTTAGCTGCTTCGGGACAATCGTTGAAGTTGATGGTTCGATATAGAACGGTAGTTGCTGAATAAATCTGAAATTTCAATTGACAAATTATACAATTAGGAAACCGTGGATAAAGATGTAACAATTAAGGCTGTTTCGTCATTCGACTTGAAACCCACAAGTTGCGATTTATTATTATTTAGTATTCAAATTTATTTTAGCCATATTAATCTATTACATCCGTTAATATCGACAGCTTCGAGAAGTATACTGCGAATGAACGAACACCACGCATTTTCTTTGTTTTACGCCTTTGAAATCCATAAATATTTCATCTTCTTAACTTAACTTCAAATGAACATAAAGTTGGACTTACCCCAAACACAACAAGTAAATGAAAAGGTAATGGTAAAACAATATAGGATCTAAAGAATGTTTCACTCCCTACAATCTGGAGTAAAAACATCCAAAATCCTATGAAAACAGCTAGCGCTGTCAAAAATTGCGTTAACTTTGTCATTTCACCGGCTCCTACAAATAAATAGCAAATATTTTCGAAAGATAAGATCTCCAGCGAGAACTAAAAAATATGAGGATGTTCAAACAGATCGAATGTAGAGTTCTGCCAAAATTAATACGTTCTGCCGTAGGTCACTTAATTGAAAATACGGGCTGATAACAATTAAATAATGTTCTACCAACAAAGTTATTTGCGAAATCTATTTCGCATATGCTTCGCTTCACGTTATTGTCTACCCTGGCATACACTATTGTCATGACAGATCCAAGGAGAGAAAATCACTTCTGGAACTTAAAATTGGTTGCCGTAAATATGCAGTACTGGTTCCAGTGCGCAGATGGCGCTCTATGTATCTCTTGTCAGTGGCAAAGTAAACCGAGTTTATTGCCATGCCAAAATCCGTCACCGACTCTTTCCCGCATCCGTAATATGGATTCCAGATTTCTAATGAATATCGCAGCTTATGCAATTTTGTTCCTCACATTTTTATTGTTCCGCTAAAGATTTACATAAGTACTAAACCCCAATCAACGTACTTTCTACAATATATCCCACTGATTACCCCTGATAAAAGACCCTCAGAATGAAAATGTAAATCACTAGCAGTGTAATTCAAGTTATTTCATTTCTTCCACATAGCTTATTTTTCGCTAGCAATAAACTCGAGATACATTATAGAATCAAATAAAAAATGCAAGCTGAATATAAAAACAAATTGTCCTAACTCCATAAACAGGTCCCGTACTTTGAAAACGGGTTTTCCAGTAATTGGAAAGATTCGCTTCCTTGAAACAGTATGTGTAAGTGTTAGATACATGTTCTTGGATTGACTTATCATGTATTATATATAGATCTCAGGAAACGATACTGGAACCTATTTTAATGTAGCAAAGCTTTTACAAACGGCTAGAACATAGAAAAATACAAACAGCGAAAGGTAAAGTACGTAAGCTGAAAACCGACTTTTCTGAATTGGGAACATATTCACAAAATTTGTTATGTTGCCCCTGATAACCATTATTTAAAGGCTTTTATACTTCTACATTTTGAGAAAATCTCCGGAATCAGTCCTGTTGGAAGAGGATTGGAGCGACAACAACGGATCTTTAAAACTCTGCTCTCAAAATCTTTACACATACATGTTTCTACACTCTGCTCTCAAATTCATCTTACCTTGTAAATTTAATACGAAAAAATGACAATAAATACCCCATAGCAAAAGCTCAAGAGGATTAATCAATCAAAAAAAATTCTCTTAGCATTGATTATCATGCAGTTTAAACCCGCTCGGCGCCATAACAAATGTTGTTGATATGACAAACTTATGAAAAACATTTGTATTTTTCAATTCAGAAAAGTTTAAAATCGGCATAATCGAATATTTTAGTCTGGACAAGCTAGTATGACCCAGAATTTGTGTGTATTGCTCTATACCGATCGAGTACATAATAACATGCAGTGCAAAAGTAAGCCGCCATCCGAGTAGTACATCCAGCCGGTGAAGCAACCCGCTAACCCGAATTTATCCCATTGAGTCTTGTACTTTTGAATTTGAGTCATCATTCTCCCGAATTTCAAACTGGCTTGTCAATAGGGACAGAAAGTCGGAGGAAATCAGGAGATGAATCTGTTATGCATAACGAAAGGGGGAAAGTGAAGAGAAATATGTTGGAATCGGAAGATAAAATATCGATTTTCCTTTTCAACCCTTCAAACCCGGCAGGCTAACCCTTGCCCAGGGCATGGTCTGCTGAATACGGCTGGAACACGGAGCTTTTTGCTTTACTATACTTATATGTACAAGTAACTTACTACCAACACTTGTTCTCCCCTGCCCTCCCGACACTTCATGTCTCCATCCCTTCCCTCTTTGCTCTTGCATAATAGCTCAAAATACAACATAATTCTTTCCTCCGACTATTGGAATTGGATCCACTAAAGCTACGACTACCGCCGTCACCACCACAAGGACTAGATGAGAAATTCAAGGAATGAGCAAAACTGGGAATGAAGCGGATAAAAAATTCCAACAGCGGCAGATGTGTAAGATGCGTGGAAACAGGAAATGCAGCAACTACTAAAAAATATAACCATTCATAGGATATTTTCCCATAAAACAGGAGCAGGGCTGGAAGAAGAATTCCTCTCTCCTTGTCATACATTTTCCATGAATAAATATCAATATGCACTATGTTATGTGCTAATGGGAAATGAGAATAAACCCCCACCATAAGAACCAAACCACTACGTGTCCCTGTGACAACATGACCAAACGGGAAATATGAATTTAAATAAATATCTATTAACTTTTGGGTTCCCGGACCCTCCTTCCAGTCACTCCAAAGCTAAAGCTCCTACACACACAACGACACAACTGCCCTCCAATTCCAGTCCTTCTCAAACAGATTCTAACAATTCATCTACGCCCCATTTGCTTTACACAACACAAAACAAAGACACCAAGGTTTTTTAACCCTTTTTTTAAATAACTACCACGTCCTCTCTCGTCTCTCCCCCGTTCTGCATTCCGTCCTCCTTCCAATATAAACACTATCCAAGCAAACGTATTCTCTTCCATCTACCATAATTACCATGCATTCTAAATCCGTGAGCCATAAATTCCTTCAAACAGCCAGCCAACTCTTCCACAAACCCTATTCCAATACCCTTGAAATCCTTCAGTTCCTTTCAGTTAATATTTTTGCACATTTCAAACATTTTTCATCCCCGATCCGTCAAAAGAGCTTCTTCTAGGTCATGTTTCTCGCGAGAACATAAACGTTATGGGAACCCATGATACCAGTTTCGTATAAGAAACTGCTATTGAGCCCGTTCTATCACAGTCGTAAACTCATTAATTTATTTTTATAGCAACGAAACGTCTATAGAGAAATCTGTATCAAGTAATGAAACAAGAGCTTAAATTTCCCGATCCTCAATCTCTTCTGTGTTCTTTGGATGCCGCTACGAAAGCTTACTTTCAAATTTCTTTCCTTCCCTGTCCTTCCTCTCTCCCCAAGAAGGATAAAATTATAGAATTATCTGTGTCAATGTGTCAAGCGCCTCTGATTTCTCTTAACGTTCCTAAAACGAATTTTTCGATCCGAATTGTCATTGATTCCTTTTAAAAATCTGATATTCTAACGCTTCCGTTCTTCACGTTAATATCTCCCGTTTCCATCCTTATTTTTATTTCCTTCCAACTTTCTCACAGTTTCTCCGGGGGAACCATCTACAAACTAATTATTTAGGTTACAAGTATTCTGGAATGAAAGTCCAGGTTTCGGACATGGGTCTAAAATTAAGCCCATGTTGTTTTACTGATCAATGAATAGGGTCATTTTAGCTTCCATTTCCTGAAACTCTGTATAAAACCATTTTTAATTTGCCCATCTTAAACGAGCAATAATCAGCGTCCCCTTTGCAGTTTTTATTATAATTTTCACACGGTAGTATTTCCTATTAGTCCTGTTCTCTATCGTCCCAATTCCCACGCATTTCAAAGCTGTCCAGATTTACCTCCATTACTTTTAGCCTGCTCACCTATCCATGAGCCCTGTAGGCTTTGTTCCTTGATTCCCCTCCTGCATCTATACAGGTTGTGGCCTCTGTGATTTGCTGAATGTTATCAAAAATTGATTTTTGCAATTTTTCCTTCAATATTTTTCCTGTTCAGTTCTGAATGCCTCGTCTCAATTACCTGTAGAATGCATAAGGGCAGGGGTAAAAACGGGTTTGGTGACTGCTATTGTCACCACGGCCACGGTACCGAACACCAGGGCTTTCCCACCTCTTTTCCCCTTCTAATATCTACAACCCTTACTGCAAGGGCCTTGCATCGGATTGCGTGCGTAGTAAAGTAGATCCAGATACCAGCTTTACCGGGATCGGGTATCTCCTCACCCTCGCGCCTCGCCCTACCAGGTAAAAGGTGTCCTGAAGCCTGGTCCGAAGCGGCTTCCCAACCATGCACACAGAAGAGGGTCGGCCTTGGGCTCTTTTTTCTAAAAGTTTTTATTTATAATAAAGAACATTTTTTAACCCTTCCATAATCTGTGAATAGTGACAGAAATTTTGGAGCATCGATTTTTCAATTTTACACTTTACATACAACCCTCTATAAACACTTGGTTCCAAGCCAAGCCGACCACCTCTCGCATAACATATATAACAGCCATTCCTTCCTCCTCTTCAAATTCTAATTTCATTCCTAGGTAGATGCGATTCATCGAGTTCTCTGTGAAAGCAGACTGGCAGTTTTATAGTATTTCTTCTTGTATCGTAGTCGTATCAGAATGGAAGAGGAAGAGGAGAGAAAGAGAGAGAAAGAGAGCGACTATCCCTCACAGGATTCCCTTTTGTAATCATTTTTATCGATGATTTCAATTTCACGAGGGATGAGATTATTTCAATAATGAGAGCCGATGAGGAGGATTTGGCCACATCCTTTATCCATTCCCATCTTCAAGAGGATGGGAAGGAGCTCCCATTCCCTACCTTTGTCTCCCAACACACCTGCCTTTGGATTCCGCTCCCCCATTGGTTTCTCATTAATGGGGTGCTATAAAATAAATTCTAATTGAATTCCCAGCAGTTCTTATCCATATATCCAAGGAATAAAATCTTCAATCTGCCTCCTTCTGCTATACATTTTGAGACAACTTCTAAATTCTCAACTCAATACTTTTACTCTTTCTCCTCTCGCGTCGTCTTCCTTAACTCTTTTACTCATTCCCAACAGATTGTGCATAATCTCGCAATTTGTTTTAATAATCGTTTTCCTATTCACGCTTGCATTAAGCACACTCCTTCCCTAATGTTTCCTCCATTCGTTCAGCCTTCCACATCTTCATCTTGATTGTATTCCAGAAACATACCTTGTATACTTTTACGATTGCATACGCTGGACGAGCATCATTTATCAATTCATAGTTGAGTCATGCCAAAAATTTTTGCGTATCACCTTCATTTTCCTAAAGAGACTTTTTAAGCTCTGTGGCAAAAACAGCCTCCTTTTGATTCCCATTGTCTTATTTATCCCTCGTCGCTATAATTTATTTGCAGTGTTACATGTCCTGTAAAACAGAGCCTCCTTTCTCATCATCTTCACGCTTTTTTCACCAAGGGATTGGGTGAGAAAGCGTGCAACTTGGACTGGATTTCCATATATTATCTTCATCATTCTCTGATTCCAAACACTTGTCAGAAATGAAAAATATTAGCAGAATCTCTATTCTTTTCTCTTTTCCCCATTCGTATTTTCGTATTCATTAAACCCCAGCAAATTCTTGAAAGAGAAACAAGAGGAGGATGAGAAGAGCTGATACAGACAGGGGAGTAAATGATATTCGCCACATGTTCTCCAAAATGAATTATTTGGCGTCCCATGTAGCCACCTTTACTATTAAATAGGCGCATCCTCTCCAAATCTCATCATCCTCACCAAAGACAATATTATTAGCTCGTAACTCTTTCACTTTCTTAGCATTATAGCTACCCCATTCCTCTACCAAAGAAAGCTTTTCGCTCTTTTATACGTACTTTGATCTTCTAACTCATCATCATCGCTGCCAAAACTCGCAAAAATAAAATATACTTCAGTTACATGGATTTGCGAAACTTTGCCGCCATACTTTTTCACAATATTTCTTGTGTTTTTTGTTTTCAAAACAAATGATCATATAGATCTTACTCCCTCTGTCAGGAGTTTAAGAGCCTCGCGGAGTAGAACTTTGAGATCAATATCATGTAGAAATGCTAGTGGGTGGATGAGAAGTCTGAATCTCTGAATACAGGTTATTGTGATGGTGAGAGAGGACGAATTCTGTGTCCAAAGAAGAAATGTCCGCCGTTTACTTACATTATCCAGCCAAAATGCGGGGCTTGTTTAGGACCGGGGAATGCAATCAGAAAAGAGATGGACCAATTAGAGAGCTCTGTTAGGGAGAAAGCACAGCCTTATTATTGTTTTAAAATTCAAATTTCCAGCGATTATTCTCATTCTAATTTATTCGGCATTTGCTGCATTTCTCCCTTGATGATGTGGATCTCAAACTATCTCGAGTTTAAGACTGTGTTTCTACTGCAGATATAAGTTTAGTGGGAAGAAACTAATTTTTACTTCGCACAAATGAAGACTGACGACTTTACCAAGCTGTCACTTTTTAAGAGGAGAAACATACAGACAGCAAAGTAAGAAAGAAAGATGTTGTTATTCATATTCTTTGTATTTTATCTTAAAAGAGTAACGCATTATTCTTCTCTTTCTGAAAACAGAAACATATTGAGCAGACTACAGGCAGGAGGAGCCAGCCAGTTCCTTAATCTTTCCTCCCGCTCCCTCCCCATCTCATCATCGTCATCATCATCTATAGTTTCTAGCATAAGATTCTATTATTACTTATCTATCAGGAAGGGAAGCGGCTGGTCTATGAATGCATTTAGAATCCTCCAAGTATTTCATTCTCATCTGCATCATTATTCTCTTTTACCCCTCCCCTCCGTTACACATGACTACGGCATCAGTTTTACACACATTTCACAAACATTTCTACTTCTTTTTTACTAGATCTCAAGGAGACACGGGGGAGGAGGAAAATGTTGAGTAAAATTCAACATATGTAGCCCCAGCCCTTGGATGACATCTTCCTTGATCTTCTCAACCCCATCCCACAATCCAACTCCCGCATTCATTCACGGATTTCTCAAAAAGCGTTACCCACATTTTCCAGTCAGGAGATGACGGAGATGGGAAATGAACCAAGAAGACCGAGTGCGAGTGGGATGGAAGCGTATATAGTATTCAAAACCTCCTCAAGAAACCGAAACAAGTTGCTTATTTTTTGAATAATGAGGGGTAATACGGCTGAAAAGTCCGCATGTGAGAATTGAAAATCTCCCGTCTTCATGATTTTCTCTAATTCAACCAGAGAATCCAGAGAGCGTTCCCACGATCTCTCTGCGGGTAAGTAAAGAATATACATTTTTTCTTCGTAAAGTCTTCCCTACCCCTTTAGACCCAAATGATGTACTTCAAAACCCCGTTTTTTAGCTCCTTTACTTACCATTACTACCCGCTTTTCCAGCCCTTAGCATCTCCCCGAATTCCGGTACTTGGGCTCTCGGATTTAAGTCAAACATATATTTGGAATGTAACCCTAGAAATTTCCAACCCTTTTCTTCTCCTCATAATTTACCAATCCCTCAACAACCAATACGTCATGCATCAAAACCATTCCATCTCCCAAACACTCCATTCCATGTCCATATTTCTATTCTCGCATTGTATCCTCGGCTAAAATATATTTCTCAATCATCCCCATTCCCGAGTAATATTTTTCCTCTCCTCCTTTCTCCTTCTCACAGCTCAAAGAGCCACATCAATCTGAGACTCAAATACAGAGTTACAAAACCGAATTTCAACCTTCATTGCGTCGTATACTTCAACTCCATATTCACCCCTATCCATGCACATTTACAGCTAGTTACTTTTACTGCAAGCTTAAAAATAATTCCTTCAAAGTCCCGCTACGAGTCCTAATTTTCACATCCATCATGATCACAATTTCTACGCATATGAGAACCACCTTACAGTAAATATTCACTTTCTTCTCATCTTCCCTCCTACAAACTCCAAGTCAAATCTGTCCACAAAATATTGATTCTCATCGCTTCTTCTCCCCCTGCCCCATGTACATCTTCAAACCCAGTTATCCTGCTCAGGATAATAACGCTCTATCTATGCAGCTTGGTTTCAATAATTAACATTAACCAAGTGTCTCCCTACATTGCAAATATTATTCGCCATTTATTTTTAGCATTATTTGCCATTTATCATCAAGTGAAAGCACGCTAGCACCGATAATCTGTCCCGCAGTCCGTGTGCTTTCCCTCTCGGATCTATTACTGCAAGTAACCTGGCAGGCAGCTCAATGCTGCAGACTTGAAGGAAAGATAAATTTTCTTCACGTCGTGCAATACGCTGGAGTTAAGATTTTTTCTGATGCGTGAAAGCTTTTATTTTTCTTCAAAATTTACAATTCTTTTCCCCAAAATCCATGTAAGTGTCAAAGGAGCAATGATAAACTATTATACACTTTGCCGGTAGAGACGTTTTTCTCGCGTCCTATTTTCCTTCTGACATTTTTCACTTTTCCCTCATACGTTTCTAAACAATTTCCCTCTCCCTTATGACTAATAATAATCTGGATTTTGGAAACCCACGCCTCCCCGTGTTTCCCGAGTCATCAATTACAGCATGGGAAGGAGAAATGGCGTAATAAGAGGCGTGTATTACGCATACAAGCAAGCGTGTAAACAATTATGTGTCACCCGTCACATAATCCAAGCGGAAAAAGCGGTAAAGGGTTAAGGAAATAACAAGTTTGAGGAGAGCAAGTTAGTTTCCCATGCTTTCTTCAATATTTTCAATTACTATTTCATTTTTATCTTCCTCCACTCAGTCAGTAACCCTGCTTTCTGCCTCGCAAGGATAATGTTTATGGATAGAAGCCGCATTAAGATAAATACAGGCTTTTTAGTTACCCCATCTCCTTCAAGTGCATGTTTGTGTATCTTGTTCGGCATCTTTACTCTTTTTCTCGGCTTTTCACGCCTCGTTGAACTTGTTCAGAAATGTAGAAAATCTCATTGAATCCGCCTTAAACATGGCTTTATGTAAGCTTTCAGTTTCACTCCCTGCCCACTACCTCCCTTACTTAACTGTCTTGTATTACAACAAGGGCTGGTGTAGCCTAGCTATGCCTCTGGTAGCCTACAAATCTTGGAATCCCCCTTTTCTTCCCTCATCATCCATCCTCCTTCTCATTTCTAGCAGAAGCATTCATCATTCGCGTTTTAAATCACAGTTCTGCCCCTGTACACACCTCAACCCCTCCGACTTTCCGTCCTACCAGTCATCTATCAGTGTCCGCTTACACTATAACTATGCGTGCCCAAACTGAGGGCAGATTTCTTATTTACCCACTGTCTCGTAACTTAAGAGGAGGTAAATATCACAACTCCTCTCTTACTCCAGTAAATCCCGAAATAAGGATTTAAGAACAGTTTGTATCTTCGCAAAAAATTCGCAAATTTACAATACAAGTATTAAATAAGCTTGAAAATTCGGCTGATTTCCGTTTGTTACCATCAGAGAGCGCACAATCTATATTCTGCATGGGATCTTGTACTGATAAAACTAACGCCCACAGTCCTTTCCCTCCGCTTTACAATTCGCCATCCTCCTCACCTATCCTCCTTCTTGAATCTTTCCCTGATCTAGCTAAATTCCTCCTCGCCTCGTAGGATTTGCTGCTTAAGCAGTTCGAAGGAATCTTCACTGCGCATAGACATCACGACTTTAGCATCCCTCTTTTTCACAAACCTCTTCCTCGCCTCCGGTCAATTAGCATCCGCCTATGATACACCTGCATCTCACCTCTTCATTTCATAGCCCCTTACCGTCTATCCCACCTTTTCTCCTCCTCCTCTCTGCGCCCACAATGTTCACTGCCTCCTTTGCCCCATATGCTCATAATACCGAAATTTCACCTGCTACACATGTATTTCATTGCGTACCATTTGCAGCCGCTTTTCCCTTTTCCAAAATCCCTGTTTTTCCACCCAAAACCTACACTTGCAAACCCTTTATTACCCTCTTAAACGCCGAATTAGTAAGGCTCCAGCAGCGAAGAACAAGTGCACAACCGGGGAGTTTAGTAAAATCCGATAATGTCTCCCTAAACCTTTCTCTGAACCCTAAAATTGGTTAAAATACTCTACTTTCAACAACCACAAACATTTTCCCCCTTTCCCCTTTTCTTCTGAACTTTGGAATTCCGAACCCACATACAAATTACCCATTTCCCTCGTACACACAAAACTACACTCAAAACGAGAGCCATATTCAAAGCCGGAGGATGCATGGGAATCCCCCAATCTGGAATCTGGCGTCCGACCTTGCCCCTTTTAACTTCCTTTCTCCCTTGGTGTGTGTGTGGGATCTTAGTAGGAAATGTGTATCTTTTAGTAATCCCGTCACTAGCTAAAATGTACATACGACTTATCCTTAAAGTACACCGGAGTGACATTACAAACCTATTTGATTCCATCTTTTCCCTCCGATGTTTTAAACTCCTTGTGTTAATTAAGATTAGTAGAGCACAGAGGGCTGTGAAAATATTACAGAGCCATGTAGTGTTTCCGTGACGCTTTTTCACTCAAGATCTGTCAAAGGATAACAAGAGGATTTCATGCAATCAGTTCCATGTGGATAAATTTTTCTCCCTCTTTTACCGACTTGGAAACCTCTTAAATCACGAGTTTTCTCTCGCATGACTCTTTCTCCCTAACCCTACCAATAACTTCTTCGCAGAATCTTTTCATCTTTCTTTCTATTTCAAATTCATATTTCCTATATATTTCCAAGTGACAAGTAAACCATTTTCTCGGTTTAATGTCCCCATTAACCTCCCGGCAAAATACTTGCCACAATTTTTAAAATTGATATTGAAGGATGGCGACCGCTTTCTTGTTCACTTACTTAGAATTACTTACTTAGGATTGTACCAAAAGCTGCCCTACCTTAAAAAGTTTTACCCTGATTTCTTATCTTAGCAAAAATTATTACCGTCAATATGTACTCCACCATTGCTAAATTTCTGATGAAACTTAGCCTTTCCCATAGTTGGATTTTAATATCCCTTCTAGAAATTTAAAACGTCTATAAAAATATTCCAAACAGCTTTTAAAAATTATCCTTACTTCTTGCTTGCAACTTCTCAAACTGATAATACTGGGGTAAACCAAAACCTTCTTGATAGCTACTATAGTGTATGGAGACTAATGCTTTCCCTACCAGACCAGCTTTCACTCATGCATTTGTTTGTTCGTAGGGAAAGCAATGCTAAAATTGCCATTTCAACCTCTCACCCTCTCCGTGCTTCTTGTGCTAATCAAACATGAATCCGTTTCGGCCTCCTATCTGTAATCTAGTTTTAGGAAAGTAAAATCCTGAATTTCTTTGGGAAAGAAAGTCTTGAGTCAGCTTTCATGGAGGGTCAAACTAGGTAAAGGATATTGTGAAGCAAGAAGCCAAATTATTTATTAACGTAACAAAACATTACAGACCCCAAGTACTCTCGAGTTTACCTGTAAGAAAGAATGACCGCGCGCTTGAGGAGAGTGAAGGAAATGTTCATTCTTCTTGTCGACTCATTATTATTTGCACATGCCTACAGAAGGACCGGTAACACGAAAGAAAGAGAGAGAGCGAGCAAGGAAAAAGGAATCATAAATAATAAAATTTCATTTCTCAGCTACCAAAACATCTACGACTACCTGCCGAATCTACGGAAGCGGTTACCACTGTACTTAACGCACCCTCGTCCACTCACCTTCCTCCAATAATAATAATCGAATAATCATCTTCCCTCGTCACGTAACTATACTCGCCCTTACAAATCCACAAATACAGCACTCAACTCGCCTCACTCACAAACTTGTAAAAACCATGAAAAAACTTCACCCTTCTTCCGCACCATTCTTATTTTTTACCCCCTCTCCTTTTCCGCTTCTTAATAATTGAAGGAATATCAAAGAATCCATGATAAACATAACCAAGTCCATTTCCTCGATTACACATCATCCTCCTTGTCATCACGGACACCTTCCCGACAATCCACAAAAACGGCGTCCACACAAACCCACACAACTTGTGCATGCACCACTGCTTTTGGAAAAACACACGTAATTAACTACCATTCCGTCCGACTCGTGCCTATCCAAAACGAACACTAAAAAACTCAACTTTCCTTCATTTCAATTTTATTTCCGTAGGCTAAAAGAAAGTGTACATTATTCTTACCTCAATTTCGGAGCCGTTGCATGACATATAGTTTATCCCGGCCAGTTTTACCCGCATCATACAAGCTATTATGCCTTCGATATCATTCTCTATTCCTTTCGCTCTCTCCGTTTCCCCCTTATCATGCAATGGGAATTAAAAAACAAACAAATTAAATAAACAGATAGATAATACATTACCTTTTTTCTTCCATTCAAACTCTCCATTCCTTCAAAAAAAAATACACAACTTCTAGCCTTATCCTTATCTCGCTTTTTCCAGACAGTGTCGAGAGCACAGGGAAAGTTCACTCCATCCCCTTGTTTCCAAATCCTTCTTTTCTCCTAGAGGTGCCCTAAATTATTCAAATCATGTTTCATGGAGACAATTTTTACAAGCACGAAATTCATGTGTACGGAATGGGGATTCTGCAATGCAATCTTTTACCGCAGTAAAACTACCAGTACCAGTCTCGTATTGCAAAGAGGTGCAGGGGTAGATGTGTATACACTTATTCCCTTTCAAATTTATTTCAATTACATACTAATCTAATTGTAATTAGAAGAGATTTTTTGCGAAAAACTAAAGTTAACTTTAAAGTATTAATTGCATTTCATTATATTAAAATTCATTAGTCCGCAATTAGGGTATACTGGCTATGTTAATAGCGATCGTTGAGTAAAAACCATTGAGCACCTCTGTTACGCACCAAAGTATGTTAATTACCACATATTTTGAACTTCAGTTCCCGCCGTCTACTTACTGTTTTCCAACCCTCCATATAACTGACATGCTGTAAATCCCACAAAATTTTAGTGGGTCTACAAGCGAACACATGGTGATACATACCGCGGTGAAAAAAACCAGTAAAGTTTCAACTTGAATTTCTCGCAAATTTAATATTACTCACCATATCAAATCACCAACTTTAGAAATTCAAACAACAAAATTAAACCTGGAAGATTTTTTATTAAGGGAGGTTTACTATTACTAGACAGAATCCAGTGGGATGGAAGTATAGCTTTTTGCATCGGCTTGAGTATGTGCTGCATTTTAGTAAATACTCGCTCTTCGTATAACCAATAGGGTAGTATTCAGTATAACATAAATATTTGATTACGTTAAGCATGGTAGATCGTAAAACTAAACAATGTTTCACAATCTTGTCTCGCTGGATCTGTAGTTTGTACTTACGAATAATTCTACTCTTCTAATAATAACTACTAAACTTGTAATTAATTACTAATTATTATCAAGCTTATCTTGCCTTACACTTTTCATAGTTACATATTTATCAAATCATAACATACACCTAGATATGATTATCGCTTTAGTAGAACTAATATCATATATTTCACTGTCCAGCTCCAGCTATACATGCACAGTTTAATACATTCTGCTTGGATTAGTCTATCTGTCCATGGTGAAGGTTTATATCTTGTCTAACTTCAAGTAGTAAAACCCCCCTTCCCGACAATATCATCAATCGATGCGTCTGGCCTGACTCCAAAATACTTTATTTTCTCACAGTTTACCACATCAATGAAAATTTACTCTTATCACTACTATCATTCATACTTTGATTATAGTTTCCAGACATGAAACATACATAGGAATCCAGCAATTGTGGAACTCCAGATTTTGAGAAACAATGAAAGTGCTAAATATCTTTCCTAATCGCTCCTCCCAACAGTTCTCATCTTTGAAGTGTAATGTGCATTATCGTAATCATAACGATGCTTATATGCTTTGTATTTTTATACTCGGTAGTAAAATGCTTCCTATTGTCAAAAGATCTTTGCCAGCACGTATCAGGCTCAACTCCAGTTTTTTACACATTCATTCAATCCCTTTCACGTATGTGTCTGGCATCCAGTCTGGATGAAACTAAAAGTTTAAATCGAGGCAGTGATGATAGATAGGTGTTTCTCTCCACTGATGTTAAGTCCTTCAGTGTTAGCCAGAATCCCAAAATGTGTGACAGTGTATCCGTCGTTCTATACAATTAAATCACTTCAGCAGATAGTTTGAAAACGTTAGCCTTGAAGTGAATCGGGACTTCATTAAAGTTTGTTCATAAGAAGCCTCGAAACCGTACGGTGATTTGTGATTCATCATTACTTCAGCATGCAATTTTCCTTTGCTCTACCCTCACTGACCTAAAAGTTGTGTGTTTGCAAGCTTATTCGATAATGAGTGAAACCATAGGGTGTGATCTATTCCAAAGTAACCATGGGCTGTCCGTGTATATCAGTAACTGATCCTGAAAACTAATACAGGACACACTCTTGAAGATTACGATTGGATCTTTTAGCGGGTAAGTAATTTGAATACAAATGATTCCTCGGATAGTTTACCTGTGTCTGATGCAGTTCTCCCTAATTTCGGTAAATCGTCGAGAATGCCATCAGCTAGTGGTTTAGCTCAGCTTTACTTTGAAACCGAAAACCTTCGAGCATTTCGAGAAGATAAAAAGCTGAGCAATTAATTTAAGAGAAAAAGGTTGCGAGAACAAGATAATGTCATCAAAAGAATTCGTTTGCGAAACGTGTGGTTGTAATGATCCGTTGCTTTTATTTTCTCGATGAACAATACACGGAAACCCGGCAAAAGAAATCAGTGTAAGGCGGGTAAGAAAAGGTCAGGCGCGTGGTGTGCACTGTGCACAAGATTGGGCTTGACTTTAATAGTAGACTTACGATCGCATCCTCTCCCGTTTCCGGCACACATAGGGCTAATGCAAAAAGTAGTGAAAGAAAGAGGCAATTATGTGAGGAAAGACACGAAGATCAAGATAAGAGTAAAACCGCTCAATTATTTAAAAAAGTTTCCCCCGCGAGACGATTAGGATGATAGTGGTTGTACACAAGGTTTAATTTTAGCCCCGCCATCAGATTAATGTAGAAGTCAGTACGGAGGGGAAAGTAATTTTTCCAAAATGACACAAATTTTAATGAGAGATTTTTGAGGGATCACTGAAATACATACTACCCTGCTTAAGTCTCGAGTAAATTGAGTCTCGTTCCCCGCATTATTCTTCTCATTCTTCCTCAAGACCGCATTAAACTTTCATCTTGTTTTGTTCAAGTTTAAAACGAAAACAGTGTTCCATGTCTGTCCTAGGATTTCGCAGCATTTGTTTACCTGTCTTCTTCTCCCTCTTATTCTCTCCCCCTTTACGTCATGTAGATGAAGGAAAACTTGGAGCATTTGCATCATCTCAAGTATCGCAGGAATTTGCAGAGAAACGGATCACAGATCCGGGTATAAATACTACTACTACTCGTAAACGTAAGAGCACTTACAATTTACCCCCTTCCATATTCCCCGCTTCGGGCGCGGGTTGAAAACTAGCGATTTAGAAAATAAATATGCTTGTTCTCCGAGTTAATGATGTGTGAGAGAAAAGCAGGAATGCTTTTTTAACATAGGCATTTACAATAGAGTAGGGCATATAATACCCGGGAGGACAGCGATAGATAGATGGAAGGAAGTAAGAGTCACGGAGGAACGTTACATAGCCATGAAGGTTCTTTGGCACGCTTTCAACTATGCTTTCCCAGCACATCTTTTTCTCAAACGCAAAAATAATTTCTTTCATCTCCTGACAAATTTCTCATAGCTCCATGCTAATTTTCATAAATTGGAGCACTGGGTAACTGCACTTTGGCAATGATACGTGCGAAAAGTAGTTAACCTATGCCAGTATCCTTGGCTTTTGTATTAATTTTCAATATCCTACCTTCCTTGCCGATAAACTTCTTTCTGACTAACACGCCCAGAGCCCTTCCGGCCTAACGTGTGACGGATATACATATATCTAATCCGCGGTTTGTTATTCACTCTCAAGAATTTTTTGTTTACAAAGTTGACTTCTTTAGTGACATTGTTATCATTCCTCCGTTCACACTTTCCGATTCCTTCAATTCTTTTTCCTCAAGACACGACACAACTCCTTCTAGCATAAATCTAGCCTTTGCGCATGCTACCAAATGTTTGCAAGAATACTTGTTAACTTCCTAGAACTGGAAAAAATAAAGCAACTCAAATAGCCGTTGAAAAAATAGCCAAACATGTCTTCCACGAACCAACCCTCTACTCATTACAGAATGCATATTGCGAATCTATTTGTGCACCCCAAAAATAATTTGGGCTACGTAATGCACCAGACACCAGACTCTGTAATCATAGTCTTTATGGTTTCTCCTTTCGGTTTCAACAATGCCTCCGAATTTTGGTAGCACCCTCTTCCCACCTTCCCTCAGATTAAGCGGCAGCAAAAACGGAAACTTTCAATAAAGTAAACCTGTCAAGTTGCTCCATAAATTTTAGCAAATGACTCTCTCCTCTCAACTTTTAACTCCTGTAGAAATAACTTGCCCGCTTAAATAATTTATTTTACACAAAAACTTCATAAAACCCGGAGGTATTCTAATTGAAAATAATTTATTATCTCCTTTGTTTTCCGCTCCCCATTCCATCCAAGGAATCCTTCCCTTCAGCCACCGCTTTCCTCTTACATAGCCCCTTACACCCATCCAAGATACTGAAGCCTCTGCCAAATACACACAACCCTTACCTTCTTATTTAAGGCGGAAGAGCTTAGACTGTGAGACAATCAAGCTGTGTGGAGCTAAGCTTTCCCCGATGAAGCTTATATACCAACACGCCTTCTTTACGTATCTCGGAAACCCCGTAAACGTTCTTCCCACCTGCTCTCGGCTTCGTACTCAAAGTACAGAGCTGAGAACCTAAGTCATCTTAGAGTTCAATCATGTAGCTCCTGCATAAATATTTTGGAAAACACACAATCACATCCTAATGATTCAAAAGCATTTTTAAATACGTATTCATTTAAAATTACATAACCGTAAAATTAGCCTTGTAGCTTCATGCTTAATTTCAAAAACTCGGCTGAGTAACTTTGAAGGTTAAGTGGCGTCAAAGCCCTCCTGGCCCTCCCTATATCCCTATGCACACTTCTGGCTATAATTAAACTCCAATCAATGACGTTATTTGAATCACAATAGTTTACAGTGAACGCATTACACTCCTAAAATGACAAGCGCGTATGTACCTTTTCTTGTTTAGTTTCTTCCCACAGTCATTCCCTGTCCAATGTATTAGAAAAGTTACACATGACATGCATCGCGAAATTTTATGATTTCAGCAACAGCACTGAAATTAGTATTACCGAGAGGCTACACATGTCCAAGAGGGTAATAATAATCCCTTGAGAATTTTTAACGTCTCCTAGGCGAGACTGGCGAACATTTTCTAAGTGATTTACTCAAGAATAGTTAAATATTAACACCAGAAACAGCCTCACCACCAACTATTTTCCCATTTCGCAGTTGCTTCGCCCTGTAACACCTCAGACAGCAACCTGCTCACGTAAGAACGTATAATAATTCCCATCCCTTCAATTTGAACTTTAGGATCCGCGCTCCCACGTTTAAAACATTTATGGCAAATTTCTCGCGAAATTTCCTCCTCCCTGTCCGTTTTTGCGACTACCTTTACCACGTACTCGCCACGCCACGCCCTAGGCCCTTCTTTTCCTTATTTCCAAGCAAATCTCACTAGCTTTCAAGGGCAAAGGTACTAAAAATTAAAAACAATTACCTATTTCTCCTCTCGCCCGCCTTTCTTAAATTTTATAGCTTTCTCAAACAATTTCTCTTTACACCTCAACAATTATATACCCTTTTTCCTCAAATAGTAACTTCGACAAAGTTGCTTCCCTGATCTCAAGTAAATACCAATCCCTTTCCTTTGAGTTTCGTAGCAGAACTCGTATATTATTTAATTACCCCTTGGCTTCCACGCAACCATCTTCTCCGCATCTTCCTCATTCCCCTCTCTCTAATTAAATCCTTTACCAGCTAAAGCCTATGACGGTCGGTACTCGGTCTCGGTACTACATAAAAGATTCATTAAAACACTATTTTATGGAATGCATCAAGATTTCGGGCTAAACACCACCCCAGATTCTTTCAAGTGTAGTGTAGTGCAAGGAGTTGTGTAAGGTGGAAATCCATTTGGCCTATAACTTCTCGCTTTTTCTTGGGTTCAAGAAGATGATTTTCTTGTCGGCTACAATTTTAGCCGCCAGCATGTAGCACATCTTTTCTGGGATTAGCTACGGCAAGTAAAAACTTTAGCACCCCCTTAGCTCAATTCATTTATCAATTTTTGAAAGGTAGGAGAGTGAATGTATCCACGTTTATAAGGACTCCTTCCACGTAAATTGACATTTTCTTATGAATGCATACAGGGAAAACCACCGGAGAAGAATATTCAAGAAAATATTCACGTCAACTTAAGGCAGATGCATGATTGAACGCATTAAATATAATTAAATCCTATCCCATTGCCACATTCCACTAATTTCTTCATCAGACACACATTAAACATTTCCAAAACGGAGGATGATGCACCTTCAAATTCCCCATCTTTTATGGATCCATTCCCGTCAAGCCCACACCTTCTTTTACCCTGTATCGATCATCCTCCCAACTACCTGAATGCCGAATATCGAGAGCTCACTCCGTCAAGCTTGTGGGCCGAAGAATACAGCAGAATAGCGATTACAAATAGCCTGCAAAATCCGCGAGGAATGAATGAATCCTATCCGTTTGACTTCATCCCATTTCTTTAGAAACAAGGTGTAGTCTCAAAGGTGCAAGGATGGATGCATAGTGCTTGAAAAATTGGAAATCTTTCCATCTCTCAACGTCCCTCAATCTGCCTATTAATACTTTTCTAAATAATTCGCTCCGCTCCATCCAAATATGGTCCCGATCAAAATCCTCCCTCTTTCCCTAACTCTTTTATTTCGTCAGAGGATTAAGCATGAAAATCTCCTGGGAACAATTAACAATAATATTCATTTCAGCCTAATGCTACATATCCTCTGCAAGTCTTGTCGCTATTTAAGCCAAGCTTGGAATCCTATAGCATCTTGAAGGATTTAGTCTTCTGTCCATCTCAATCTATACATAATTTCCCCATGGTTTTCTCATTTAAAAACCTATGAAACTCTACGGATATGGACTTGTATTAATTCTAAACTATACAGGATTGAAGTCTGTTTGCTTTAGACTTTTTCAAGAAGAATCAGTTTCCGATTCGATAAAAGTCATTGTACGAAGCATGTCTCTTTTGATTATCGAATGATGGTGGTCATTTGTATTTGAAGGAGGAATATATGCAAGAGAAAGACAAGCCAGGATTTACGTTTACCTCCGTCTAATCTTGTGAATGTTTGTTAAAAACGATGATATTTAACTATCTGTATTCTGGGAGTGTGCTGTGTGGCGGGCAGGCGTATTTAATTCACCTCACTCCCTCACAGTATCCTCGGAATCTCTCCCTATAATCAATAATGCACACCAGATTTTTGATAGATAGTTGAATGATGCAAGTTTTGGGCGAGAGTCCATCTCTTACCGGCCACCACCACGGCCAGCACATAATCCTCACAAGTCTCCAACTCATTTGTACAAGTATTGTGAATTGCTTTCCTCACAATCAATTCATATATCAATAAGGGAATTCATTCTCAATCACCATCAGCCAAACCAAACCAAACCAACCTCGCCTCCCTCCCTGGCTCCTTCAATCCCAAACCAATGAGGTAGTGCTTAATGGGCAAAAAACATGCTCTTTAAACTAATTCACATATTATATCCACATACTTAGATTCCCTCCCATCCGCCGTTCTAAAATCCTATGTGCCTCTCTTCAGGCTATTCCCTTCTCTGAATCCAAAATGACGAATGTGTGTATATTCTTAAAATCTAAACCTTTGGCAAAA
This sequence comes from Sminthurides aquaticus, assembly GCA_906901655.1. Classification (NCBI taxonomy): domain Eukaryota; kingdom Metazoa; phylum Arthropoda; class Collembola; order Symphypleona; family Sminthurididae; genus Sminthurides; species Sminthurides aquaticus. The sequence goes on along the minus strand of CAJQTT010000002.1, from coordinate 4,560,423 downwards.
GAATTGATTGATTACACTACCGCACCGCTGAGCAAAAACTCCGTGTGTACATGGAGGGAGGATGAATCTTGTTTCAAGCCTTTCCATATACAAGTGCTTATTTTTATAGTCGTAGCTAGAGATTTTCAAGGGTTATTTTTTATTAGAAATCTTCAATGTCCTCTCTTCTTCCTCTATCTATTCATGCAACGACAAGGAAATCGGGTAAAGGCCCGATCTTCCTTCCCCAATCCAGCAAGCATGTAGTCAGTCCTGTCACCAATTTTTAATCCTTTCACTTTTAGTCAGTCAGTCACAGAGCTTCAAGTACGGAAACTGATTCAATCCATCCATTTTCCCTCTTCTTGCTGCCCATACTCTTCTTTCAGCCCTATTTATATATTCCTCTCTATGGAAAAAGAATGAATCCGCTTTTTCACTGTCCAACAGATTGATTGATAACGTTTTACCGCGGACAAATGCAAAACAAGTTTCATTTAAGCTCAAACTTATTAATCTGCACACGCCTGACTGAACGGATGAGCACATTGTCCCATCTCTCACTTCCTCCTTTTCTCCCTCAAGTAGCATTAAAGCCGCTGTTTCGGTTAGCCAACTGCAGTTTTAAATGTGAAATATCTAAAGCTAAATCCCAAAAAAGTCCAGAATCGACACCATCTAAAGTTTTGAGGTAAATGCTGAATCCTTCGGAGGAAGAACATAGCCTATGTTGGACGAATTAAGAAACTCGAGTAACGCGAACGAACAAAGGAGCGAACGTGATTTTTCCTCGCATTGTTTCCGATTATGAGCGGATGTGCATTTTATAATGAGTTTCTAATTTTGAGAGAAAAGGCCACCACCGTTTGAACTTTGTGACGAATGATATGTTGAGAATCTTAAACTTTTTCTTTGACTCCCCGCTCCATGATAAGGCGAACAATGAAAGGATTGTAGGACAAGTGGGCACGGATGGACCTGTAGGATTGAATTCATCAAAACTTCAACTTTACCAAACTTGGTTCAAGATAAAGGATTGAAACCAAGGAATCTTTTACCGTCTATTAAACTTTGGTGCATAATAACCAAGATAAAGATTCCGTCATCCTGGTCATCATCATCATCATCCTCCTCCTCCCTGGCTCTATCCATGATCACAAGAGACTCGCAAGTATTTTTCAATAGAAAAAGACTCAACGGAGAGGAGAGAAGAAGAAAGAGATGATAATAATAAACGCATATATCACTGTCTCACCGTCAAAGGATTTCTTTAGTTTCAAAAAGAAGAGGAGAGATATCTTAACGTTTCGTCCAAACCATATAGCTTTTATGCTACGCCCTCAACCGACATTCACCTTCTTCTCTTTCCATAATTCCATCTACCTATCATTCCCGCTCCATCCAAAAAATATCCTCCCGCTTCTTTAAATCTTCAAAGTCGAACAAATATTGTATTGTATAATTTCTAATAATTCTCCTATATGTAGACTCTTCACTCTCCCGTCTATCCGACCGACATCCCTCCTTCTTTACTCTTTTAAATTCTTTCGGCTTGTCTCCATTCTTGTCCAACTTCTTCTTCTACATCTTCTTTCTAAAAACTTCATCACTCATATTCCCTCCGTCCATCTCACTTCATCACTCCCTTTGACCCTTAAAATCCTTCCGTGATTTACATGAGCCCTGTGTCAAGCTTTCTATTCGTGTCTTCTCATATTCAACAGGACTTTCTCCAAACCATTTCCCATACCACCAGTTAATGGTAATGCAACTAGTACCCGGTAGAGTGGCTCCTTCAATTGTTTCTTGTCGTTGCGAGTTCTTCTATTTCGTACGCGCATGTATTAATCAGCGCCCCCTATATTTCAGTTCCTTCCAAAGTTTTAAAACCCTTCTTTCATGAAAAAAAAACATGACTTGGATTTGTAATTAATCCCGCTGAAATCAAGTTTATCTTGTCGAAACAAGCAAGGAATTCTCGCGTAGTCGAAATCCCTTGTCTTCCCTCCTGTCTCTTCCTAAAACCACAAGATTATCTGGAGGCGTTGAGAACAAGACAAAACAAGAGCCAAATATAGAGATAGTAAACATTTTTTTCGCATTAGATTGTACCAACATGCAAATATGCTTACAGTCATAACCTTTAAGGGCACTTTTATACTCTCTTCACTTGGCTCCAAGTCCACAAGTCTAAATGTTTTAGTATGATTGGCCTATGGCTACAAGCCTAATCTTTAGACTTCAGAGATGCAGGAATGATTAATCTAATATAAAATTTCCTAGCGTATGCACAATATGCAAACCAACCGTAGGAATTATCCATAAAACTGTATATTTGTTGGGCTGTAAATTCTTGTTTTCCTCAAGTAGCTCCTTCAGCCCTCTCCCTGTGAGGCAGTATCAATTGTACAAGTCATTATTCTTCACACCCTTGTGTATTCACCACTTATTTAAGACGTTCATTTTTAACGCTAATATAAAACTTTTCTACAGTGTACACCTTAAATTTTCACAAAGCAGCATCCAACTTTAAACACTTATTCCTACTAAAATCTTTTTGCTTATTATCATTCAAGTAGGAGTTAAACACAAGTACATGCAGTAGCAGCGGTTACATCTCGCAAAAGACAATTCATGGAACATGTTATTTTAACCGCATCTTTCCCCTCTTACGCCCGAGCTTCTCAAAATATCTTGTGTACGTCACTTGACCATAATGATAGGCGCAAAAACTCAGGAAGAATCATTGTTCGCATCTTCAGTAGCTTCGTTAGACGTCAACACTGAATTCGTTTTAGCTTGAAAACGTAGCCAAGCAGAAGCTAGAAAAGGTGATAATAACTCAAATAATCAACTGATTACATCCAAGGTTAGAGTTATGAGAGCGATTAATGCGAGAAATATTACTTTCTTCGTATCTGCCAAGAAGATAACTTGTAAAGTCGAAATCCGCCTCTTAAGATCAGTAGAAATTGCTTTAAGTGCCTAAGTATTATTCATAGCGTGAATTCAAAATAAAACCATGATCCATAAACATATTTACTTAACCGCAAGATACAGTATCATCGATGCGAGGAGCCACTGAGCCACTTCTTCATGTTCTTGAATATCCACAAACATTCAATACAAAGTACACTATAACAGCAACGTTTTTAAAATAAATAGCTAGCCACCGAGCCAATCCAAAGATATGATCAGAATTGAGCAAAGATGATCCAAAGGATTTCGTATAGATTGAATTTGGCTCATTAATATTCAAGAGAGAATCTCAAGCATTCCATCAGAGCGTTTAATCCTTCATGAAACCTGATTACTAAGTTGGAAGAATATTAAATGCACGAGCTATTAGTTACCCCAAGAACAATGTTTGAAATGGGATTGTTGTCCATTTTCAAATGATTAACATTTTCGATTATTGAATAGCTGGGTAATTATCTATCGCCGCTTACAGAGAACCCTTCAGTCCGTATAGGACATAGGAGTAGCATCTTGCGCAATTAGAGATCTATCCACTGATATTGCTAAAGACTTCCCAATCTCCAAAAATACATCATCCCTCCCTCCCGCCCCGCCAGCCACAGTTCAAGTGGGCCTTAGAAAAATAAAAATTGTACTTGTATGTACCTACGCAGATACCGTATTTGAAAGTTTGAGACGGGACATGATGAAGTGTGAATTTTCCGCACTCATCCCATCACACAGACATCAAAATCTTTATCATTTAACACCCTTATTTTCCTTTCCCACATATCCAGCAAAGCTTGTTGTACTTTGGCAGAACGTTAAAAACCAAAATACAATACGAGAGTAAGAGGATACCTACAATAAAATCCAAAGCTTTTTTTGCCCCTTTACCCGAGGACTTAGGCAATAGATTCTTGCCCCGAAAAGCCCGCTCCGACAAAGAAGCTTCCGGGGATCATGTCGGGATCATGATTGAACTGTTTAATCGTAAAAAATACATTTACCCGTTATAACAAATCCCCTTTTTAAAGAACCGTATCTTCCTTCCGCTCCTCAAATCCACACACTGCTACTAATAGTATTGCTATCTTATTATTTACGTGGCACCAATCCATCTTGAAAATTTTAAGTGCTTCACCCATCGTTTTGTAATTGCAACTGTGGTTTACATGATTCATTAGTTTATCAAGCACCCAGCCGACCCAGTATCCGTTTTTCAAATTTCTCTAACCTAGTTCCCTGAAAATTGCCTAAAAAATCTGTGTTGCAAAGAAACATTCGTAACTTTGTCGCTATGTTAGATTGCATTACGTACCATCCCGTATCTCTTCTTCTCTTCAGAACAGGAATAAAATTAGTCACCAAGAGCCCATCTTAGATAATTTCTATTGTAGTCAAACATGTTTCTCATGTTTACAATACGACATTAGGTTACATAAGAAGGGATTGGATGACACGTTGATAAACTTATTGGGTAGCTAAATGGCTCGTGTTAATGAGATAGATTGTGAAGAACAAGTTGCACCCTTTCGAGCATACAGGATGAGGAGAGAAGGTATCAAAAGGGGAGATGATGATGACGGACATGCGAAGACGTGTGTGGATTGTGGATGGTAACTACACCGACTCATCCTTGTCCTTTAGCTCTATTTCAAAGGCTCCAACTTGAACAGACACATACTTTAGGATCGCGCGGGAGAAAGGAGGAATAGTGTTTCAAGTGTATAGCAATTGTGAAGGATAAAGGATTTTGGGAGACGTCGGATAAGGATGAGGAATACACCGGTCTGACAGAGCAGACAGAGAGACTACCTGGATCTCTCGGGCTTGTGTCAGCTATAAGATTTCGTGCATATTTTACACATACACACACACGTATGAATAATAGTCGCTTTCACCCATACGAGGAGAGGAACTCCGTCTGCGCTAGTATCATCTCTCTGTCTCTCCTCCTTTCGCCCTTTTTCTAAAACACCAAGATGCTTCTTTGATGGAGAAGAAAAAGAAGATTTTTTAGTCGGCATGAGGCTGGGCTTACGTGGATTGTTCATCCTCTATAGACGGAAAACAAGGATCATTTGTGCGTCTGCTTCATTAGGAGGAAAGGGAGGATTGGAAGAAGCCCTCCAGGGAATCAAATCATGCATGCAAAAAATGCAGAATCTTCAAGATTAAGAAATCTTTTATTACTCCTGAATAATACTTGGAAGCGGGGAAGGGAGCAAGCGATGACCAGCTTGAGAAGAGCTTTGTAAAAATAGCTGCATCCTCCGCATTCCCAATTTCTCGAGGAGACTGCAGTTGATGAGAACATTTGAACATGCTCCTCCGGAGATTAATGATTGAGAGATACAGGAGCGAGCGAGTGAGATGAAACGTTGGGCAACAGGTAGTCGTAGCTGCAGTCTGCAGTATACCACCGCACTATTGTCTGCCCATGTCTTCTTCCCCCGTTTTGTTTGACAATTTAAACGACGTTCTTTTTTTTCTCAAATTAATTTTAGTTTCTAAAATATACCATAAATACACACGCTTCATCCTCACCAAACCAGGAATCATTCTCTTAAATCCATCCATCCATTTCCATCCATCTCCTCCAACAACTCGCCCTCGTTCCCGCTTTAGCTTCAGAAGCGCTCTTGTCACTAAAAGTATCCTTCTCATCTCTTCCTTTTCTTCTCCTTCTTCCCTAAACAGAATCCCGGGCCGGCTAATTCTCGACATTCTTTCACTTCTTTAAAACCACATATCCCCGAATTACACAAAAGGGAAGAAGAAGACAAAGTTGGCTTTGGAGGAGGAGAAGAAGCGCGATGGTGAAAGGAGAGGAACTAATAGTCCTCTCGCACTCTCCGTGCCTTCTATTACATCTTTTTATCCCTCCACTTTGTTTGTTCATTCCAAGTCGATTTTACCCGTGGACACAAGCAAGCAACCGCTTATTTGCACTAAGAAAGACGTCCCTCAAGTGGTGTCCTTTCAATTCAAAACATCATGTACACCGTCTTCGGACACGAGGCACATTGCTTTTTTGCATCCACCACAGCTTCCTCCTGTCCCGACCAGCTATTCCATAATATGCAATCCATTATCTCCACCTATATTCCCTCGGAAAAAGTTTATTTCCTTCTCCATCTCCATCCATACTTTTTTCTCATCCTTGTATCATAAAAGACGTCCATACAATCCACCTAATGCCAGCCGCAGCCCCGCCATATTCAATCAGCGCTACCGGCCATTATCTCGTTCACTCCGAATATCCAGTCTTCCTCCGGCTCCTCCTCATCCCTTCGCCTTTGTCGATGATGTTCCGTGAAATTTCCGCATGTGCCCTCCCTTAATCGCTGCTCATCTTTTAATTTCCCTTAAATTTAATTTCAAGCTGCTATATTGAGCTCGGACAGGAGTATTAGGCATTTAAGCGCTACAAGGCTCATTGGATTAGAGAGACGTGAAACAGGTGTAAAAGTACTTAGCGGGAGAGACTTATAAGAAGAGGAGAGAAAGAGCGAGAGATTTTAGCCTAGCCTCCTTGTCATCAATAAATTACTCATGACATGAAACACATAAATAATTGCTCCCGGGCTTTGTTTTCCACCCAACTACGGCAATATGGATTATGATTCACCGGACGGATCATCAGCTCCCGCTCCTCCCTCCCATGGACAATGGGCAGTAGAATAAATTTTTTACCCATAAAAATTACAAACTCACTTTTGATGAGAGTTGAAATATTTTACGCCGCATCACTTTTTTCTTATTTTCCTCTCTTCCTTCACACTCCAACCAGAAGCGGGCAGCACAGAAGCCGCATCGCTTCCAGGCTTTTTGCCCTGCGTTCTTATCAATTTCTTCTTCTGGAAACCTCGTTTGTCCTTCCTCCGACCGACACTGCTCACATTGAGAAACCCCCTCGTTTTTCAATCTTGCAGCCCGTTCCGACAAATGTTTATTTCTATATAATTCCCGGTAAATCCAAGGAGCAGAAGACAGTCAGTATCGTTAAAACTTAAAGTTTGCTTCCTGACGACCAAGCAAGCATTGTACTGCTTAGGAGAGAAACGTGTGAGTGAGCTGCTTGGGCAACTAGAAATCAAACGGCGCGGTCAACCTGCCTGCTGCTGTAGGTGTATAGATAATAAATAAGGAGAAAGAAGGAGATGAATATGAAATCTTGCAAGCTTCATCATGGGTTGATGTTAAGCCATGATAAGAAATGAGCCACACCTTCATAAAATGTGATTGTGATGGCAGATTTTGGTCTGCTCCTACGAGAATAAGACGCATCATGGGTTTGGGTTTGTGAAACTCTATAATTAGGATGATCTGGTTCACATGAGGGACTTTGTGATAGGAAATGAATGGAAGGGTTGGGAAACTAAATTTTAAATAAGTGTAAAAATGACAGTGATAAGAGGAAGGGAAAGAATAGAAAAATACATGTTTTCTATGACGACGACGACGCCATCCAACCCTCCTCCACACAGCAAAACAGACAGACAAACACAGCCACGTTCTTATCGGAGTGAGAAAGGAAGCAAGAGTTTTTTAGGGGCCAAAAGGTGTGTTACTTTTCATGTAAATAAATATCCTAAATGTTCCCTCCCTCCCCATCATTCCTCTGTCCTTTTCGTTTTGGGCTAGGGATTGTAAATAATGAAAAATAATTTTCAAAGTGGGGACATATGGAGTTGAGTTTATTACAAACTCATTTCCTCTCCCTCATCATCCCCTAAAAGTGGCGTAAAATACAGCAGAATCTTAACTTAACTGCAGGAGCAGTAGGAGAAAAGGGAGTGGAAAAATTAAATCCATCCTTTCTTCAGGTGGAGGAAAGTATCTGAAAGTGCGGAAAACGGATTCAAATCATTCTAAACTCAATACTTGCACTGAACTTACAACCCTTATATCTAGCGTAGTCATTCAGCCTGTGGTATATAACGAAATGATGCAAATACAAATCTAGTCACATACAAACATAGCGCTACTACTCCATGCAGTCATCATGGGATAAGAAACTCTTCAGAGGAACAATATTAACTGACTTATGACATCCAAACGTCACCTGTATCTACAGCCTAGGCTCTTTCTGTAGTCCATTTCATCCCAGCTGATGTACTGTACCGGCTCACTCGGCCCGTAATCAACGAAGCTAGACGCGGAACATATTTAAAGATTTCTACTTTTCTCTACGATTTCATCGCCCTTCTCTCGATGAGACGGATTTTCTTAGGCTTACAACAAGACGAAGGATTGTCCGCTCCAAGAACAGAGGAACATGATGTACTTATAGAAACGACAGAGACAAGAAAAGGAGTGAGGATGGTGGATGGATTCAAAGGACTTACTACAATTCCCTAATTTTTTTATGTCATTTCATTTCCTTTATTAATGTTTTTGTAGGTTGCTTCACTCGTAGTAGAAGAAGAACTCTACTTTTATTCTTTTTTCTTAACCATTCTCCTCGTACATCAACGCCCATATATATCCGCCCGCCCTTCAAAATTGGCACTCATTTGTCTCATTTATTCTTCAACTTTTTCCTTTTCTCACACACAACGAAACGACAAATTCTATAAAGAAAGCCTTTCCCCCTCCAACCAATATATTGTATATATAAAGTAAACCAAGTGGAGACCAAAAAGAAGTTCATTCAAGAATGAATATATATTCTTAAACGAACCCTAAAATTTCCTCTCAAATTAATAAGTGGCGTATGCGCCGGAAGCATCTTCTAAAGCTTTCACAATTAAAATCCTGCTAAAAATGTTCATAAAATGATTCAGCCCTGTGCCAAAACTCGTAGTTCTGAGCTTTTTCCAAAAACAGCCGCATGCTTCAAGCTGATCCTCAAATCAAATGCAAACTGAAAAATCTTTAAATCCGCTTTACTCCTCAGCCTCAGCCCTGAACTGAATTGAGTTCTTGTCTGAGGTATATCAAATTTCAGTAGTTTTCAAGTACAAATGAAGTTTATCTTCTTCTTCTTCAACTTATCTCTTTTTCTTCGACCAGCTATTAAGCTACCTCTAATGGACCGCCCTATGCTACAGGTTTAGTATTTTTAAATGAGCAAAAAGTATGTTCAATACACACACCACTGAATCTTTCAGGAACAACAATGGCGTTGTGAAAATAGGCAAGGGCGTGTTATTGCAAAGGTGCGATACTTAATAGAAATTGATTGAGCTATCTTGTTTGCATTATTCCTTCAGCGCAAATCCTAGTAGTCATAGCAAATATAAACAAGCGTATACATCGGATTCTGGTTTGGAAACCTGGTGGGTTGAGTTATAAGTTAGGTATTCGTTGCTGAAATTTCAATTGTAGTCCGGCCATTTAGCTCACAAAGCCCACATGTCATACACAAGCCAGCCTATCAAATCAAATCAAAGCAGTAAAGCACTGCTGCAAAAAGGCAAGCCCCAAATCTGCAAAGCCGCTACAGCAGAATATAGTATATTTAAGCTTATTTAGCCTTTGAAACGAGCCATTCCCGTCCCACCGCCACCGCCACCTTCCTTACCTTTGAGAGAAGAAGGAGTTGTGTAAATAATGAAATAATAACAAGGTTTTCACCAAGGCGGGGTGTAACTTCCAGAACGTACTACACCTTTAATCTTTGCTTGAATGTGATTTTTAAATTTGGACGTCAATACGCGTCATGACGTGCTAAAAGAAACGCGAGTATTTTTTGACGCATACCTTCAATTTCCATACTTCCATACCTGTCTCTTTGCCTACCTGCATACCTGCCTCGTACTTAGCGGTTATACGTTGTGCTTTACACAAATCCTTTTGTTGTCCTCCAAGTAAATCCAAGGAAGGAAACAAACACAAGTCATAGAAAATGGCTATTGAATGAGGATGAGAGTTGGGTGATGGAAGCAAAAGTATTAGTATTTTCCTCCGACAAAGTACGCCCTGTAGCTTCAATTATCGGTTAGCATGGCTTTCTTGGGTTGGGCTGAATTTAGTCACTTAGGTATAGATTTTATTTTGCGATGGATGATGCTTAAATTTAAATCTCACCTCTCCAAGACTCCCTCCCTTCCTCACAGCCCAGCTGAATCCATCAGCATGTTAGAGGCATTCAAACAGCCAGCCAACACCACACGCTCATTCTTCCCTTACAAGTGAATACAAGGGAATCGTGCAAACCTGGATTGTTATAGACAAGACAAAGTAAAACGAGCGGACAAGTACAAATCCGGATTCCGTATAATGTCTTACCATCTTCCACCACAGAATCACAGCATGTATTTATTCCCGCATTCTGCGACAAGATAATCGCGCAGTAGTCCCCCGTCTTGGGTCACATCTTACGTTTATTTTCTCTTCATCCCCCTCCCTGCGACACATACAGTAACATGCTCCCAGCAAGCACCAAGCACAATCCTTTTTTCATCCGCATTCAATCCCAGATGATGTTGGCATTGGAGGAGGTTAACAATACTTTTGTGCAACAATGACTCAAGAACTTGATACTTTTCTTCCTCCTCAACCCCAAAGCTAACCTCTCCTTGCTGACTAAATTCTACCAACTCCCTACAATTTTCTTTTCTCATTCTCCTCCATTCCATATTTCCCTTCTTCTTAACCCGGCGGAATATTCAATTCAAATCCGCCTTTCCGCTCGTCATCATCATGAGTTCAACGCAACTCCTTTGCTCTTTTAAGGTGTCAGAATCTAATTATTCCTAGCAGGGTCATTCCAATCCTTGCCCATTTTTAAAATAACATCAATCCTACTCCACCACCACACACATTTCTTCTTCATCAGCCTCCCCGTCAATCCGTCAATCCGTAAACCTTATACAAGTCTTCCTCCATACAGTTAATACTTTATAGTTCCGTTATTCAAATCACCATACACAGCGCTTTATTCTTGTCTCATGTAGGAAATGTTTTCCAAGTAAATTACTTTAAGGATCCGTCCCGTCTATCCAAATCCTACGTACGGTTCAAGCTATAACCAAAAATCAATGGCATATGTATAATATTCAGCTTGGAATGATTTCCAAAATGTTCAATAAGCTAAACCGATTAGTTTAAAAGCCGGATCCGACAGACATAGAGTTTCGCCATATTGTGTTTAACCTTTGAGCTCTTCTGGCTCATCTGATTCCATATTCATATCATCAACAAGGAGAAAGGCAAAAGGTAGGGAAAGAAGAGGAAAGAAGTTTGAAGAGAAGTCATCTATCCTTCAGTTTCCTCGGATTCTGTCCACCTTTGAAAAAATTACCAAGTAAGGGAAGTAGAGAGTATAGTGCTGCACAGTATTCGCATTGTTGTCAGATGATGATAATGATAGTCTCTTTTTCTACAATATGTTATTCCTCCCGATCATAATCAACAATCCCATTCTATGCAAATGAGTTCCCCACGAAACCAAGAAAAATTCTTGCAGCTTTCCGTCCCGTCCCAGTCCCCCAATGCTCTTTCCTCCATGTAATGTGTATCTGACTTTGACGATTATTATTATTACACGTATGAGTTTTAAAAATAGCCCCGTCCATCCACTTCTCCATCTCATCTCTCTTCATCTTTCCACCATTTCAACCGCAAGAGCCCACACGGCAAAATCCCTCTCTTCCTCCGTCCAGGTATTTATGATTGCTCTTTTCACAACAATCACGCATTTCAATCCTCCTTCATCCCTCCATCCCCCACTCAGTCCTAGCAGCGTCTTGACTAGCCCTTCCTTAGCTACACCTTCCCCACATTCACACAGATTGAAACAGAGGGAATCTGCAATAATAATAATAATCCGCCCATTATAGTTTCCTCCTCACGTACAGATAGATATCCATCCTTATAGGCTCACCATGTCGCCGCCGCAGTCTCCATATTTTCATATAATTTCTCCCCTCTTGTCTTCTTAACTGCTTCTTCTTCAATCTCAAAATTTAAAGAGTCAATGTCTTTAACCATTGGTAACCATAAAACATACTACTTTTTAAATTACGCCCGAAATATTAGCATATCCCAGGAGAAACATATGTTGCAAGGGAGTTTATAAGCAATACTTAAGCAAACCTTCCCTCTATTTCCCAATGTCATTAAAACCCCTGCTCTTCTCTAATGGGAGGCAATGGTGGAATCTCTTGGAAATCAAATGAATATAGACAGTCAATAGATTCAACAGGACCTACCTCCGCTCCGCCAACCTGCCAAGTCATTCAAATCTGGAGGAGTGGGCAGAGTCCGGGGATGAATTCCAATGATAATACACACCACACATCTTCCCTTTATTTTTGATTCTTCTTGGAGTAAGTAGAAATAGACATTACAAGGAACTCAAAGCAAAGAAATCCATCTACATAACCATTCAGTCATCAACCACCAGAACTAACCCTGCCCTTTTGGTTATTTCCTCAAGCTTCAAGCATAAAGGAAGCAAGCGGATTGTTGCATGCAAATCAATGCATAGATTACATGCATAGATAATATAAAAGGGGAATGCAATGGCAAAAAATCATTTATCTTGCATCACATTCGCTACACTCTTGCAAGAATTTCTCGCATTTTCAATTATTCCTTCTTATTATTCGATTATATCCGCCCGTGACCGGGTCGATAAACGCTCAATGTGCTGCCCCACTATTTTCGATAGACTTTTACATACCAAGTTTTGGAATGAAAAAGATTTAAGGTACCCAAGAAATGTCGTAGGCAGAATACTTTTCAGTGTTTAGTCCTCCTAAAATCAGACATAAAGATACACCCCTTAAGATTTTAAGAAATTCTTTCCACGATTATCCATGAATTAAAGCACAACCCTGTAGGTCATCGATTGATTTTTTATTATACACAAAATGTAATGTGCGTCAACCCTTAGGAGACGGCTCAGCTTTGTCAACCGCGGCCAGCCTTCCATTCTCGCATGAATCCACTCTTTGACTCTGGCGGTTGAATAGAATTCCAAATATCTCAAAGGATTTATCCTTGCTTTCACTCGCTCCTTTCTTTACACGGCAGTATCCTCAAGAATAATATATAATTTCTAGCGTCCATCCATCCAATTCAGCCCAACTCTGGCTGAGCCTCTGCCGTATGGAAGCTCTCTGGAGCTCTAAGAATAATTTCTGTCCAGCTTTACATTTTTTGATCTTGACTGATGATGTGAATTTTTTAGGCTCATCAACATTTCAAATTGGTAAAGAGTCAAAGAATTTTCACCTTTTCCAACATCCACATAGCGTGAAAACGTTCAAGTAAGAAATATACCGTTACGTTAATCCAAGAGAACTGTCCTAAGGGATATTCCTGTAGTTGGAGGAGGGTTACGGGATAAGGTGTCGGGTATTCCGGGGAGTGATGATCCGCAGCCTCCAAGACCATAGCAGGAGGGATCTTTTGAATTCTTTCCTCGTAGCAGCGCACTGCTAGCACTGAATTGCTGTAGGTAGTAGCATAAGTTATATAGTAACCTTGGGAGAAAAGAGTTAAAAGGTCCAGGGAAAGAAGTGTCGGCTCAGGATGAAAAATGAGTTTCAAGCCTCAGCTTCCCTTCATATTGATTAGTCTCATTTCAATTTTTTGCATCAAAAATCCTTTCCAACTCTTCCGTTTAGAGTAAAAACTCTAATCGATTTCTAAAATCCACTCCTATTCCACCACCACTACCCATTACTTGATCAACCAAGGATCATATCCTTCCGTAATGGATCTTTCTCTGTCTGTGAGCATGTTCACAGGATCCAAGTTCCCCGTTTACGATTGCTTCTTCACCTTGAAAACTTGGAACGGATGAACGGAACAACCTTTGCTCCGTCAATCAGCTGGCAAAGGATGGGAAATCTGAGGAAATCATTCCGTCATCTTCCTCAGAAAAATCACAGCAAAGGAGATTACGTACTACTCTTTTATTCACTATTCTCAGGTAAAGGAGAAGGAGGATGAGCATAAAAAGCGCAGAAAGGGTTATTCTTCACATGGTTCCGGACTTGAATTTTATAAGACAAAACGGATCCTGGAAAAGGGAAAGTGTTTATAGCTAGTCATCATGAGAGACCGTCTGGGTTCTTGTCTACAACTTTTTAGAATCCCCCCAAATCCATCCAACCCTTTCCTCTCTCAAGTATTCTCAAGACAGAGTCGGATTTCCAGATATTCGGAGAACAAACAGTACCTAATAAGCTCATGTATTATTTCCCACTGTTTACAGCTAGCTCAGAATTGTCAGCTCAGTAGGCAGATATACGGGAAGTTGTATTTGAAACTAGAGATTTTTGATGGATAAAAATTCAATACCTACCTGCCGCAGCTTTGTATACTTTCTCCATACATCCACCCTCCCTCCAGCTCCGCTTGACCGACTCATACCCTTCTCTTGTACAGATTATTTGTTATTTTTTCTGTATCATTGCCCTCTTATTGTGTTCCCGGTGTACTTGTTACAATACCCGCGCCTTCATTGCCTCAATCCCCGGCGGAGAAGTTATGGGTTTGAGCGCTTCATTGCATGAGCAAGGATTGAGTTCTTACACACACAGTATAGTAGCAAGGAGCATACGCACCCCTGCACAATCACAAATCTTCAGCGGTTACACGCTACTGCAAACTGCAACTTGTCCTCCGTGCGTACCCGTCAGGTACGCTGGCTCCCGGGTAGGAGGCATATATACACTCTGTTAAACCACTCTCCGGCTAGGGTTCCCGGAACCTTTAAAGTCCTCAAAACTTCATCTTCTTCCCATCCTTCATTCAGCTAGTAACAGTACCCATTGAATTGAAGGGATGCCTGGCTGGCTGAAGGATGCCCTTCCTTCCATGAGAACCTTTTGGTCATCAAGCAAGTTTCAATAATCCGGAAGCTTTCTTGTAGAATCAATAAAAAACTTGAGCTTCATTTATAAAGTATCCATTTCATCCTTTTCGCAATTTTGACTTTGATAAATTATTATTCCTCCACATGATTTTACCCCTTCCGATTTTCTCAGATTTTACACTCTCACTATTAAGAACGTAACAAAAAGAAATCTGAGCCGTCGGCCGTCATGCCGTTGCACTTTTTACCAAACATTCCGACACACTTCCCAAGGCCCTATTTTGTTGTGTTCTGGAAAATCCAATCCACCCTAACAACAGAATCCAATAATTTGGATGTATTCTCATTCAAACTACTATATATATATGAGTTATTGCCATGAGTTCTCTAATAACCCAAGGTCAAAATTCATGCTAAAAATTCTAGGATATTTTACTATTTATTGCTTTAACCCAAGCTTTTGCTTAGGAGAATCAAATAATTTTTCATTGATGGTTCCTCAACTTGAGGAAACTCAAGGATCTCAAGTTCCCGGAAGAAGGAAATGAAAGCCTGAAAAGGATAGATACGGGATGTTTTGTAAATGGTAGCTGAAACTGAAAGAAACAGAAAAGCCGCCATAAAAGGAAGTCCTTCCTATTCGTTACTGTCTAAAAAGATAATCCAAAAAAGCGGATGGTTCATCATCAAGATGACTTTTGATCCTGGCAGACAAAGATCTTGGGTTTGCTGTTTGCTATAGGGCTTGCGGATGTGGAAGGGTTTTGGGAGGAAAGAGGTAAAAGGATTTTTTTGTTCCCCCAGCTGAAGAGGACGGTAAACGGTGTAGGATTCTCTGGAGCTATTGTAGAATATCGAAGGTGAGAGTGATTACATAATGATGAGGAGGGTGACGGCACTGGTCGGTGTTGATCGAGATGAAAACAAGTTATTTATCATGTGTCGTGAGAAATATTTTTCCGACCAAACTTTCCGTTTCAGTCCACATTTCACAATAGTATTGTTGGTTCTTGTAAATGGAATTTTCTACGGACACGGAAAAAGGAAACCCTTTTTAAGATCACACAAGAAGATGCGACGTGAGAATAGGCCCGACTCGTGGAAACTACATACTTGGGTAATATTTACTTTGTTGTACTTTTCCAAGTAAGGAATAAAAGAAAGGATTGTTTCCATCATTTATCCATTTTCTTCCGCCTTTCTTCCTCTCCCTCCTCAAGTCCACCACCACCATCTTTCCACGCTTTATTCCTTCCTTAATTTTAAATCCTTAGTGAACGCCGCCAAGGCTTTGTTTTCAAATTCGCAATGGTCTTCAAACAAGGATGGAAATAATTTATGTATAATTAATTATAAACGGATTCTTCAAGAAAACACTCGTCGTCTCCTTGGTCATTGCTCAACTGAGAAGACATAAGACAGAGAATTAAGTATAATTTACCATTTTCATCTTTCATATCCTGGGAAAATAATATCCCTGCAACAACTAACAACATTTGAACTCTTGATTTATCTGTTTAAAAATAAATCTCATTCATTCAACACAGTTTTCAAAAACAGACTCCATTAACTACTAAACACTCTCCCTTGTTTGTATCACAGTTAGCTGCTTAAGCAGTTATAATAACAGGCAGTTGTAAAAAAACCCCAACATTTCTTAAAAGTCTCCTATTTCCTCTCACAATTCTCCCTTCCTTTTATTATTCCATAATTTAAGATTATTATGATGACTTGTATAGTTTTTCAACATCTTCCTCCCCTTCTTGGTTATCCAGCGTCCGCCCGTCGTCCCCCACTTTCCCAGACATTACTTCTTCGACGCAAATATGTTTTTTGGTGGTGCGGAAAGTTATGACCATGTAAAGGTATACGACGCTTGACTCTTCCAGAGTCAGCCCGCTCGTTAAAGTTTATTTCTGTCCGTCCCGATAGCAAGAATATCGTCTAGGGCTATGAGAACTGGAAACCCAAAGTAAGGGAGACAAGTTTTAGACTACAAGTCTAGTCTCACTGAGAGTCAAGTGTTGACTAGAAATAAGTAATACGTGGTCTTTATGAATTTACGTTTCCTCGCTATGGTAGTAGAAATCCATATTTGTTCAATTAACCGCAGGATTTTCCAGCAGCCTCAAGTCGTATCGTAGTTATAGCTCTCGTTTCTTTTGCAATTCTACACGCATTATCCCCCACCTTAGATTCATACAACACGGCCCCCCTCTCCATCTCGTCTGTTCTCTTCTCTTCATCCATCATTAGTTTTATTTAACTTCTCCGGCCTAACCCTGATGCCTCTGAGAGCAAAGACCGTGAACCGTACTGCAGGACTGAGTATTTTGAGGGGCACGTTTTAAGGAGAACATTTCCTTGTCTTCTAGAGAGAATAATATACTTACTTTTCGGAGTTAGAGGAAAGGATTAAATAAAGCTTGAGTCTTATTATGGTGTTAACTGGGAAAGGATATGTGTAAAAATCTCGTATGATTTTGAAGGCAATCAAAATCCTAGCTTTTCTTGTCTCTTTTTATTGGTAATTTTATTATTTTCCTCTTTTGAATTTTTCTCTAGTGTTCTAGCAAAGAGTTTACGACTCTCCACTTGTGAATTTCAATTTTCTCCACGGTGTTAAATTTATTCTAAATATTTTTTGCCCCACTCCTCCACCAATACTCTCTCCGTCCGGGTAACCCTTTGTCAGTATTTTTGACGCACTTAAAAATTTCATATTTTTCCAATCCTCTGTATTCATGAAATTAGCGCCTCAAGTCCTTTCTCAAGGCGCTCTCAAGAATCCTATTCATGAATCCTCCATTTGCTCTTCTACACCCCCATCCCTCATATCCAAATTCATTCCTCTTCCAGTTCAAACAAACCGAACCGTTTCTCTATAGTTTCACAACAAAATCATAAAACCTACATTACCGTACACATTGCCAGTAATGCTAAAGCATTCTTGAATTACTACTTTCTCTGACCACAGTCCGGTAATGAAACGACCGTAAATGAGAACCAAAAATCAAACCATGAATTAAACATCTTGGTACTAAAACTAAAATTAGATTGTTTCTTTGATAATTTTAAGTTCCACTAATCCCTGAATTTGTTATACAGATTTACTAATTTTTAATCTCTTAATCAATCACTATATGTTAGATTAACAGCTGTTATGGAGGGACTGTGTATTAAAGGGTTGCGACCAGCTGATTTACAATCCTTTCTACTTGTAGTGGCGAGTTAAATGTGTCCAGATTTATGATTCCTCCAAGATTCCGTCATCTTAAGGATCCAGGTTTACTTTGGCCAAATAGTGACTGGTTTACTTATCTGGGAGGGCGGGAGGGCTAAGTGGGTAGAGGATTGATGATGGTATATACTGTAAGTAAGGGAAGAAATGAAATTGTTTTTATAAGAAACTTCTTCACCAAAGTGTATTTTAAGGAGACCTTGGCAGATAGGCATTATTGATTGAAGTCGTGTGAGAGAAAGATGGATGAGAGGGAAGGAAAAGAGGATTCTGTTTTACTTTACCTGTATTACTGTACCCACCACTTACTCCTCAAGGAACCCTCTCTATACATGTGCATCCAGGTAAGAGGATCTGTATGGATTATCTTAGTTTTTTAGAGGCTAGGAGCCAATAGATTTTAATGGAATATGTAATAGATTAAGCCCACAGCCCAGGGCTGAAGGAGCATAGAATTTCACGCTTTACCTCGTTCATCCTCCGGGCAGAGTTGCCCAAAACCACACTAAGTGTGGTCGACATTTTGGGTGGGAGGGGTGGGGGAAAGGATTAAAACTCAGCTGCAGTCGACCCGGGTCGACAGGATACTTTGTGGTCGCAGCGACCATGGCCGACAAAACAAGAAAAGTCAAAGAAAGATAACAATGAATTTTACTGAGTAAAAGTAGTTACTTGATGCTTCTCTTCATCAAAACTGCCCCCAGAAATTGTATTTCTTGCACAACGTATTTTCAAAAATTTACGCAGTGGAATTTTGCACAATGGGGCAATTGTGCAAGATATAAATATGTTCTTCATCATTAATGTTGGACGTTTGAGAGAAGAAAAGGCAACCAGGCTTGTTAAGAAGCTATTGCTGCATATTTTGATGCCAACCGGCGTTGGGGGTCCGCAGCCTAAAACAGTTAGCGCTTCACTCATAATTATACTCAGAACGCCGGATTGCACAATGAGCTTCAGTTAAGCGCAAGGACTGCGCACGGAGCAAGCAGATACCTTTTTGGGAGAGTCCGTAAATATTCCTCCTTGCCCAGAAAACAGTACGTCATATTTAGCTATGATTTTGGAAGTTGCTACGCCAATGACTTCAACGTGATATGTTTAAGAAATATTATTACTATATTAATCCCTTTAAAAATTATATTATACTCCGGCTTTCACGTTGCTTAAAGTCTCACTATATTTATTATTACATTAGTAATAATGACATGACTACATGAGATTCGGTCACTATAGAAAGCACTTATTGTCAATGACTTGCTATTACTCTTCCCCAAGCACATCCCCAGAAATTTTAGAACTGTCGAATGTATTTTCCAAAACGAACGAAGTGAAACTTTGCACGATGGATACTTTTAGGGATGGAGGACTTCAGGGGTTCTTCTTCAAAATTGGGGTCAATTGGACCCAACACAATCCAAGACGCGTCTTTTGTTACTGCTATTCCCAATTTACCTGTGCAGTTTATATTTGGGTGTGTACAGACTGGAGTCTTGGACATCTTAGGCTAAACTCACGCAAGCATTAAAGCACTAACTGAGCACAGGAGAATTGAATAAGATGCTGAACGGCGCTTTTACCAGTATCGTAATACGCCTGATTTTGTTTCTGCGTTTCTGCATCAACAATGGTCATTAACAGTTGGATCGATTACCGGAAGCGTATTGTTTATTGGTTACTATGGTTGTTCTAATAAGCTGTTGCCAGAAGATGCCAACCGGTGTTTGGGGTCTGTAACTTAAAAAATGTGGACTTCACTCATATTGATACTCAGTTCGCTGGATTGCACAATGAACATAAGGTTAGCGCAGTACTGCACATGGGCAAGGAGATAACTCAAGGCGGGATAGTCGATTAGTGATCCTACTTTCCAGAATGCGTTACCTCATATTTATTTATGAATTTGGCAGTTGCTACGGTAATGAACGTATCGTGGTATGTTTAACGTTTCTGTATTGTTCCTCCTTTAAATCATTTTCAGCGGCTTGGCTTTCTGATTTCCTATGCGTTGCTTCAAATCTCACTAAATTTATTATTGGATGAATGATAGCATCACAAACTGAGATACGGTCATAGTAGATAGCAACAAATGACAATCACTTGCTGTTACTCTTACCAAAAAATATACCCAGTGATTTTTCAAGTTGTCCAATGTATTGACCAGAACTAAAGCAGTAAAACTTTGCAAAACCAATGAGTTTTGAAGAGGAATTGAGGTTTTTTTCTTAAATTAGTTTGGGGGATAAGGAAAATTTCGTGCATGAAATTAGCTGCATATAATACAAATTTTAGGTAGTTGTGATCGTCCCTCTATCTAATGGCACAGTTTCACAGTCCATTGTGGCAACACAACTTTTTATTACTGATAGCTACTTCATCTTCATTCAAATTTGATACTTGCTATAGTAAAACAAATGGTGTTATGAAGGACACCAGCTCAAATGTACACATACTTAAGAAATTTTGTTGTTGTATGTGCTGCTGTTGGACAATGGAGTCGCAGCAGTTCGTTTCTGCTCAGAACCTCGTAATCTTGGGTTGGTATGTGCACTATTGTCATAGACACCCTTTAACATTGCTGTGACTAAATCTGTGGTCTCGTTGGCGCAGAGTTGAGTCACATTTGATCGCCGATTCCCAATGCTAATTGAGTGGGCTACTTGTCTCCATTCACTAAAAAACTCGGTCAAATATATTATATAACCGTGGAAGGGCCACAGAATGTAAAACCCAGGAGTAATATACAAAGGATTCTCTCGGCTACGATTTTCTAGCTAAGGAATTACGAATGATTTTTCTTCGGTGGCTGGGCTACTTAGCTTCAACCACTAGCCGGGTTAAACTGTTATCCCGAATTGAACAAACTTATTGCCTGCATCTTCTTGCTATAAACTCACATTTCCAATTGTGTTCAACATTTGTAACTTACTTAATTAGTACGGATATTAATTACAATTGAGCTTATTCATAAAGTAGGCAGGTTTTGTTGCGCAATAATTGAATGGTAGTCCGTCTACCCACATTTAATGTCGGTACTCTATAAATTCATGTTTAAAAGGATTGAGTTGAAAGTTGGCACAATACATATCATGGCTATGTGGTACTAATATAACAATTTGGTTGCAAAGAGTACACTGCTCATTTGTTACACACACGTTTGTTGCTCACACTTGTTAGATACTTGAAGTTGTCATTGCACAAATTATAAGCGCTCACACTTACTATTGTGTGTATTAACCAACTGATTTTTCGGCGTCGATGAATTTGACGGATTAAAGAATATAGTCTTGTTGTGTTCATCAAAGTGCAATTTTCAAATATTCTGCGGTTTTCCTTGGTGACAGTAGCAATTTAAAATTGGTCCCGGAAAAATTACTGCATTCAAAACATTTCATCGATTTCAATCATTAGTTACGCAACTGTGAACAATAAAAACAGCAAATTCTATGTATCTAATATTTACTCAGAATCCAAAAATATATGCTGTCCTTTTTACCGCATTCATAACTAGGCTAAAAGTAGCACGAAGACGGTGTGAGTCAATTTTTTGTCGCCCTCTATCGACAATTGTGGGCAAGTTGTTGATGTTTACTAAATTATAAATGGCGTACTAAATAAAAAGGAGTTGTACTCGATCCTAATGGCTGAGGATTTTATATATTGTGGGATATGTTTTAGTATTTCGCAATAATCTAAACCATGAAAGTAATAGAAGACTAGTACACAATGCTGTTTTTTAGAGTTTGGTACTTTTTTACTATATTTTACTGATTATTGTCAAAGATTAGTTACTCGCCCCAAGCCCTACTCAAGTTTGTCTCTTACTACTTAAAATTCTTCTCACAAAGAAATTACATGTAAACCAAGTTAAACTCAAAGTACACTTTCCGACAGTACAGATTAAATTCGCACAATTATGCTACTGAACATGGAGTGCAGTGGTCGGATTGATTTCGATTGTTTTTAATTGCTCAGCATAGGGATTGGCTGCACTATACTTTTCAGATCACGTGTTGTACTCTGCAGATCAAAATTGGTTTCAACTGCGCTGTTCTGGC
The DNA here is from genome assembly GCA_906901655.1 of Sminthurides aquaticus. NCBI lineage: Eukaryota > Metazoa > Arthropoda > Collembola > Symphypleona > Sminthurididae > Sminthurides > Sminthurides aquaticus. Next base: position 4,538,405 of record CAJQTT010000002.1, on the reverse strand, counting down.
AAGCGGCGTCTATCACTTCGCCCATTTGATGATCAATAAATGTGAATGTATTAATTGGGATAGACTTATGGAAATTGGCCATTTCAATTGTAATACAATTATGAGTCGTCAGTTAGTGTTAACATTTATTTCGACTGCAATATTCTCGCCGGAAATAATCGGATACTATTCAGGTGTATAAAACAAAGGTAGCTAAAATCTGATATTGAGAGGCAAGTTTCAAGTCTGCAGAAACAGCGCATTTCATGGGGAATTCCGATTATAAAAGTTCAGTCAAACTGCACAAAACGTGCACAGTCAAAATGAAATCTGTGCAGTCACAGTAGGATAGTAAAACAGCAAGTTGGCAATTATAACACATGGTATTTACGTTGTGCATGGCGCATTTTAGTGCGGAAGGGAATGAAGGGTAGTATTGAAAAATAATAGGTTTCCTGGCGGTGAATTAAGCGTTTTTAAATTATAAATTTACTGAGTACGCAATGACTTTTATAATTAACCACGATGGAAGCACAGAATGTAATTGTTTAGTAAGCAGGTCTTGGAATCTCTCAGAAGCTCATCACCCGCCTCCTTCTGTTCCAATTGAAATGTACTAATAGAGTGCATTCTTTTACTTACATCACAATAAGTCTGTAACTCCAGTAAGATTCGATGCCTCGAGGCTAGCATTGTCACCGGTTTTGCTTTTCAACTTGTGCTTAAATCCACGTAGAAAACTACAATGAGTATAACATATCACATGAGAACCTCATATCAAAATACAGAGCGTGCGCATATATTCAGAAAATGTCAAGTTGTTCATTTCAATGTGCTGAAGATTTACCTAGCTTTAATAAACACCGGTTACTAGTTTATTCAGCCTATCCGCAGATAACTTTACAAGGATAAACCATCGAATCATATAATCATAAGTTGGTAAAAATCTATCCGTAAACCCCATTGCATGCTGAAAAATAAAGTAGTGGGCAATCACTTTGATCAAAAAGTGAAGGGCAAAGTGAGCGATCATTGTGTACATGGATACGAAAACCCGGCGACGACTTACATTGTGCCGTAGTTTTTAATATTTTGGTAACTTCAAAATGATTGTATCAACCTCAATAAACTCAGTTCTGCCTGGGAAGAAAATCCTTTATCCTTTTGAACATTAGCAATAAATGTATGTTCCTGCCGGACCAAAGCAATGCACTGAGCGCGAGAATAAATCGCAAACATCCAAAACGCAATCACACGAATTTAATAAACACATACGATTTTATACTTCATGGTGTCGATTTACGGAGCATTACCTGTATTATTAAAAAATTATAGATATTATGCAAATCACACCCATACCTACATCAGTGTACATTTAACCCTGTTAACACTAACAGACTACATCATAACAGACGGCGAAGTGATATTGAGTTTCCATTGAGCTGTGGCCGCAGTTGTGGTCGACATGTCGACCCGGGCCGACTGTGGCTGACAACGTGGTCACGGCAACCCGGGCCGACAGTGTCGACCACAGGGTAAAAAAAGTGTGGTCGACATGTCGACCACAAAACGACCATGGTCGACGACCCTTCGTGGGCAACCCTGCCTCCGGGTAGCGTAGAAGGGTTGAAAAGTTTTAATTTCTCTCTCTCTCTTTCTCTGTTTACTCGAAAAGGTCCACTTTTAGAGAAAGGGTTGAAGGAGTTTCTAGAGTTCTCCGAGTGTCCCTCTCTCACACATCCTCATTAGGATCCTACATATATCCTTTTCCCGTCCACGTAAAAACTCCCTCTCTTTATATAGTTTCTCTCTCATGGTTTTCCTCATCTTTTCACTCATAAAATATCCGCCTGGATTCCTCTTCAACCTACTTCTTTTTCACTTTTTAATCCATCTTCCTATCATAAGCTCGAATGAACTCCAATGCCCCATGTCATAATGTATGTACAGATTTTGATTGAATTTCCTACAAGCTTTTCTCATTCTTCCAAATTCCGAAAGACCAGAGCCAGGAATGCTTTCATCTTATTCAAGAACAAGTTTAGAGTAAGCGCTGGATATTTTAGTACGATCTAATTTCTCTACTACTTTCCAGATCCAGGACGTACTTCTGAATCTCCAGCACTTGTGTAGTTTACCGAGACCTTGGAAATTACATCTTATCAAACGTCATGATGAATTGTATTTTGTTAATCCAACCCTTCCTTTTCCATGATTCACTCAAGCATTGCTGCATTTCTTTAGTATTATGAATTTTATAATTTCCTCGGACTCGTTTCTCAACTAGCTCAGCTCGTTCCGCCGACCATCTTTACAGCGAAATGTCACGTTTCTTTAGACGATTTTATATACGAAAATAATGTGTCATAGATAAAAAATCCATCGGGTCTTCTGCAGTTTCAATAAGGTTTTGAATCCTGAATACCTACACCGAAGGCTAGATTCCACGCTAATGATTCTTCTACCTTATTTGACCCGTTTGGGAAAGTGACCATTCTGGCGGATGGATGAAGGTAAAGGATTGAAAAGTTGTATGAAAATCGCTAATGCTTTCACAAACGCATAACCTTTATGAACTTATCCAGAAGTTGACAAAAAATCCGACCTCCAGATGGATCTCTAAAAATATTCTCATCATCTAAAGGTATTTATATCACATGAGAATCAAAAAACGATACCCGCACAACTCGAATCCTTGTAAAAGCTACCGCACTTCAGTTATACTGCCAAATATGTCAATTTACTACAATTGCAGCCACTGTCCGGTATCTACCGACAACTTCCATAAAGCTATGAGCCCGATAATTTATGGATAATCGGTGAATCGAACGAAGTTTTGTCACTTTGAACGATTCCGACTTCATTAATATTCTCATTAATCATTATACCTACGTCGTTAGACACTAGTCTTTCTCCCACGAATTCTCAAACTTCTATGATTTGGTTTCTTGTGAAAGTAATCATTAGCGTTCACATTGATAGCCGGGTGTGTAGAAAATCCAGCATTTTAAAGCTATATCGCTTATTCACTGAAGCTACAATCATACATAATCATATATCTACCAACAGGGGTGATGGCCGGTCATTTCTGTCGCGTCGCTTAAAGAGAAGCAAATGTTTATAAGGAAGGCCAAGCAACAGAATAAGTAGTAAAATTTAAGAGGGCGCTGGCCTTTCCCCCATTTACTAGTCAGACAGAAGCCTATTGTACATGATGATTGTGTTTTATGTTTAAGATGAAAATGATGGACGAGAAGGAACGGGATAAGCTTCTTCCTTCTTGAAGCTTACCGCTCTTGAGCAAAGTAGACCGCATCTCGTCTTAAAGTCTACCCTTCCCGGATTTTCCTTGATGGCCTCAATTGACAAAGGGTGTGAGAATTTTGTTAGTAATATCAATTCTCATACTTTTGGCAACAATAATCTAAAAAAGCTTTCCTCCATTCCTCAAGAGCTTTTTCAATAGACCCCAATTTACTTGCAATTTGCAGTCTAGAGAAATATTCAAAACTTGAAATTCTGTTAATCAAATCCTTTATGTTATGCACACACTTATGGAAGTGGTAGCAACCTTCTTTGCTCCACCTTCCCAATAGTTGTATATCCTTATCTCTGTAGAATCCTCAGCCAGAGAGACCTCTTCACTCATCCCTTCGTCTCAAATTTTTAGTATTTGATTCCTCGCCGAAGATTTTTCAATCCATCCATCCAACACACCAAAATTAGGAACTCTGACAGTCATTTATTTCCTCTCCGGCGCTAATCAGCCTCCAAATTAGCACCTGTACAGGAGATGGAGTTTGTGCTGCATCGAATAATTCTATCGCTTTATGCATAGTGGATAAGCGAACGTTTCTGCTTTACCCTGCCCAAAGTCCTAAGATGGAGAGTGACTGAAGGAGCTACCGACCGCTCCTACAGCTCTTAAAAATAGTCAAACAAAACTTTGAATTGGAATTATAATTTATCTCAAAGCTAAAGAAAAAGAAGGACGCTTCATTGGAACTCGCCAAAAAATTTACAGCTAATCCTTTCCCTATTGCTATTCAAAAGTAGTAGCTTGAAAATTTTTGCAAGGCGTACAAAAGAAAATGGTAATTTATTGAAAATATTATTATTTCAACCCCTTCGGGCTTCTTCAGATAGGTGACGTTAAAGAGGGGAGTCGAATGAACATTACTCAAAATCATCCACGGCCAACCACCAAGTTTTGTCTTCCCCTCATCCCAAAGAATTGTGCTTGGAATATTGATGCGCCCAATCCTTGCCATTCCTAATTTCCCTCTTCATCCTCTGGATTCTTGATGGGACGTAGATTTATGTCTTTGTATTCCCTGCCTCTCCTTAGTTATGACGTGGAGGGAATTATACGGGTTAATGTTGACAATATCCTTTACGGAATCCTTCAACTAGTTAACTGGTCATCATGATTGATCTAGGGAAACAATAGGTATTCAAGTATTCAAATCCGACCACCTGTTTTTATCATAATTTTAGTCGACTATTCTCGATTCCCCATACACTTCATAAAAGCTCATAGTCACTGCTACTTTATCTACCAAATCCAATCAGTATTCTTTCTAACAAGTCTTTGCTCTTCAAATGTAACACAATCAAATACACGTTCCCCTGACTGGGACCGAGGTTTCTTCAAAAATTATCAGTCTGCCCGCCAAAAGCCACCTTCCCCACTAAATTCTACACAAAAATTACCTCATGAAGCCATCATTACATCAATTCAAAGTTGCTTCAATTCAATGAGAATCGAAAGACAATATATTTCCTTTAAATATTTCTCAACAAGTGATTTTCAGAATTCTCAGTTTGAATTTTAAGGTAAAGTTGTTGATGAAAATTCTATGGCGAGTCCAAATTTCGGGAGTGCTTTACAAACTAAAAAACCTTCACATTTTGTCCCACCATAATCCACCTTCTTTGACCATACTCTTAACGTTTATCCTTCCAGGTAGTTTAAAAATAGGAGCAAGCAAGGATACCAATACCATTTCCATCAGAATACTGTGGTCAGATTCTGTACATTTTGGGTGTAAAAGCAGTCGCTTGAGTGCACTCAAGGCAAACCTGGTATAAACCTTCTTAGTGTTTAAATCCTTATGGGTTTTCTACCTCTTTAAAATTTGTAAGCCAAATCCTCCCTGTTATGACACAGCGAAGAGGAGAAGGTAGTAAATTTTGACACATGCTGGTGTGGGAAGGTAAGTATTTTTAGCAAATATCTTGCGAAAAAAGTCTAGCATTAAGGACAGTGGAATATTTATTGCGGCAGTGATCCCACCAGCCAGGCTGGACGTTCTTTGAGGGATGTAATTTGGTCTCAAAACGGTGATAACATGTACCGAACTCCCACCCACCTTTCCTAGACTTTGAGGTTTTCAGTTAACTTACTTTTTATAATAACTACCTATAGAGAAGTGGGAGGTGTGGGCTATTAGGAGTTAGAAGTTGTGGGAGAGAAGGAGTCGGGTAAACTGACGAGAGTGACCCACAAAGAGTCCTGGCTTTCTGGAGGAGGGTATAGTTAAAGTGTTACTTTATAAAAAAGTAAAGAATTCTCAGGGTGGCCAGCTAGAAAAAAAAGAGCTAACGAAATTGCTAATGAAAGCCCAAGAGGAACCTCCGCGACTTGAACACCTGTGTGTAAAAACACTTCTTTTTATGATAATTCTCTTTGCCAGTTATTGTTATTTAACGACTTTAAAAATGAATTCCGCTTTATGACTTTCTGCATATATTCCATTCTCTTCCTTACTGTCCAAAACACGGGTTATTCTCACAATACTACAACCTTCCCTCCACCCCTACCCTGTACTGTACCCACACTTCAATAATCCTCCTCCTCCCCCCTTCAGCTCTTTTCTCTCACAAACTAATATGATTTCTCCTGTATACCGATTTCCATCTCTACAATATCGAGTCTTGTCTAGTGCAATTTAACAGCTTGCTCCTCGCAAATTAGATAATGTCAGGCTTTATCCCTTGGTAACCACATAGATTCTCCATGTTACACTTCCTAAATTAATTTATTGAACCACAAACTCTCTGTGTTCTCTCCTTTTCTAACTCTTCTATTTTCAGCACACGTTCCCAAAGTCTCATCCATCCACCCATTCCCTTGAACATGCAAATGACCGAAGCTTTCGAATTCTTTGTTCTACAAGCTGTTTTACCTCTGCTTTCGTCAGTTTTACCTGGGCACAAAAAATAGTATTCAGGTGTGCTAAAACCAGTCAAAGATGGCGTTGGCTATCACACTGAAACTGCTCTTTCGCCACTCTGTCTTACTTTTTTCCTATACTGTTTCGAATGATATGAGCTACTCCTGAACAGACTCGATTACTTTTACAATATCAACGGCACAATTATAAGCTTAAGCTGAATACAGACTTTTCTGAATATGTTAAATATTCATCACACTTGTGATGTTGCCCATGGCAACGGCCTTTTATACTTCAAAATATTCCCAACACTTCGGGAACATATTGAGGCAGCATATGAATTGAACGCTTTTTGTGAAGTATAAAAGCGTTTACATATTCATAAATGTAGTTGTTATGGCAAATATTGGGATCATTTATGATGAAGCCCATTTCAGCGAAGTATAAAATCAGCTTCGCTTTAAATCCCCAGAATCATTATAGCATCTGTTTAATAAACCAAATTCAGTACAAGGGTCCACAGACAGATACCTGGTATAGCAAGAGTTGTATTGGTCATAAACTCCGATACGGAGGGAAAGGGTCGGAATAATCAGTTGTATGATATTTTATCAGAAACCCTGTCATAAAAATCATCATTTTTACTTATATTTACCCAAGGCTTTATGTCCTCCGTTACCAGGGAAGTTGCTATCCTAGTTTTGTTGTAGTTTATTTTGAATTTTTTGATACGCTTTCCAGAGTTGCATAAAAAGACGATTTTTTTCAAGCCTAGTGTACTTTGTTCCACTGAACCGGCCTGGCTTCCTTAGACATGCACTGTGTAATACTGAATATACGAATTATACCCGGAATACCCGGAAAAGAATAGATAGTAGGGATACAACGAGAGTTACTCCAAGGGATAATCACTCAAAACAGAGTTAGGAGAGGATGTATACATAAAGGGTTTGAGAGACTACAGGGAACACGAAGAGCCTAGGCTGTTGTAGTTTTTCTGGTTAGTAAAAACTAGGATTTCCTTCCGACTCCCGTATCCCGTACAGCACACACACACATTAGTCCATCTTTCCACGTAGATGATGATGAAGCTATGATGATGATGGAGAGCGAAACGGAGAGTAGAGAGAAGGAAAGGGTGAAGGATTTAGTAAAGGGTTGAATCAAAAAAGTTTGAAATTGAAAAACTAAAAAGGTGTAAAAACGCACATCTGCTCTCTTTTAACCCATAACCACGGCAATAAGGATCATTCCCTATGTATTTCATTTCCTCCCAGCTTGTATTCTCATTCTCATCTACAGACTTAGCATTGATCGAGCTTTACAGTCCTCATGGCCCTTTCCCTTACCAAAGTTTCAAATCCTGATGTAACACACAAGTTTAGATTGAATCTCATGTTCTGTATTTTAAATTTCAAACTCTATACTATTGTTCCTGCTTCCCTATTTTTCCTTTATTCTCCGCCTGTAGTAGCGTCTAATTTTAATCTTCTTGATGCGAGCATTTCCTCCTCTCTCAGCTTTTGGTTTATATGCATCATCCTCTTTTTCTAAAATTCTGTCATGATAGGATAATCCAATTTTGACTTGTCATTACCACCGATATCCGCTAAATTTTAAAAATCCCAGTCATATATAATCAATCAAAAATCTTGTTTACAGCAAAGCCTATTTTAAGCCTGAGTGAATCTTTGAGCCTTCCTAAACCTACCCATCTTCCTCTTCCTGTCATCTCTTCCCCTCTCAGGTTTCATTCATTCGTACAGATGATGACAAATTACCCAGTTCCCTGTCTATCATTCAAAGGGTTAGCACACCACAAGGACAGCCAGCCGCTAGGTAGTATCATTGCAAAACGTAAGACTCTGACGTAGCGTCATCCGCGTACGCGTTGTGCGCCACAGCTTCCCTTTTATTGCAATCGAAGTGTGTGCATATTCTTATGAGGTTTCAATGCATATTCTTAAGAGTACTAAAGCATAGCCTTAGCTGCTTAGTACAGTCATACACACACAAGAATAACAATAATGGACTCATTCACGATTTGCGAGTAATCAGTTATTGTGTTAATTCAGTAATCAAAGTGGCAACAAACTCGGCAGAAACAAGCTCTTCTGCCCGAGTCAGATCGAGAGAAAGTCAACCCAACAATGCTCAATAACCACTCTTTTTATGAGATACGTAAAAAAGATGGAAACATAAATGTTTCCGCATATATGCACACGATAATTCTCCCCCCACCACCATCATCCTTCCTCCAGCCTGAGACAAACGAATTAAATACAAATAGTATCAACTAGCTGTACGTTGTAAAGCAATGCCTTTAACCGCAATAAATTTTTACAATAGAACTTTGTCATAGTGTTCTATCTTTAGTGCCGTTCTGCCAAGAAGTTTTTCTTTCTAGCGTCGTACGTCGATACGTTATCTGCACGTGATTGTCTTCACCTTTTCTCCGTTTATGCTACCTATTCCCGTTTTCCTCATGATTGGTTGATCTTTTAAGGAAACATTGAAAACGTATTTTAATAAACGTTCGTACTTTGTTCCGCCATACGGAAATGAATTAGAAAGAGAAATATTAATCAATAAGAACGCAGCTAAAAACATTATCCTCTTAAGAGGAATCGGTATTAGCGAGAACTAATGTAATAAATAAAATAATATTTCCTTCAAGTGTCCCGGCACTGCACCATTAAAAAACTCCTGATAAAAAGATTCTCGCATCTCATAGGGAGATTGAATAGTCACACATCTCTGGATGTACATCGTCGAGACTGACTTTTTGTCCCGTAGCAGCAATTCTTTTAAACAGGCTTCTAGAATTCCAAAATACATGCGTAAAAACTGCGTGGAATCCTAAGGAATCCTTGAGAACTGTTATAATAGTATCACAGCAGGATTTTCCTCAGCTTTCCCTCAATAGTTTATGAAGGCAATTGGGAAACATAACTCATTTTGTGCATCGGCCAAGGGCAAGTGTTGCATTCTTTCCCGTAAAACACATCCAGCCTGTCACAACACAACAACCCCTCCGCTCCGTATTCCTTCCCATCATTCCCACTATCATTCACTGCCTATTCATGTACAGGAGCAACTGGGAAAAGATGCTAAGGATGCTGCGGGAATATAACGGGAACGGGATCTTGAAACTAACGGGCAGGTCACACCCGAGCTCGACTCCCTCTTTCCACACAGGGGTCCTTTGCAAACTCTACTCTTGCTTTTACCACACATGCGAAAGGATAAAAAAGTCCGAGGTTTTTCAAGTCCCAAAAAATGGAATTCTCAAAAGGAAGAGAGCTTAAAAATTTGTCGCATAAGTTTGCAATAAATTTCTTGGCTTTCCTATACAAACCCCAAAAGACTTCCCGCTGTTTATTTTGTCCCTAGTTTTTCAACAAATCTCACTCACCATATAACCCGCCGCATCATCTTCCCATCTTCCCTCTTAAATCATACAGCCTATTTTCCCCACCCTTCTCGTAGTAGCCGGCTTACCGTATTCACCGGCCATGCACTCAGGCCACCCTCTTCCCGTAAACGACCCGCTCTCACGCAACCCAAGCCGTGTTGAGTAGATCACGAATTCCAGTTTCTCTACTTACGACTCCACGTCCATTCATAAGCTCTTGCCTGTTTTCTTCTCGTCGCATGCTCTGAAAACTTGCCTCTTTTAGTCAATCCACAGACAGGCTTGCTTTGCGCCGCCGTCCCGTCGCTAATAAGCTTCTTTAGTTTTTCAAGAGGACAGCAAAAGAAGAGCTCATTGAGTAAAACATGAGAAATTTCCAACTCTTTGAATTGCCGGTCCCTGCATCGTAAGCGTTCATCGTCGGTGCCACCAACACATGTTCATCTGTCATGAGAATCCGCCCGGACATTTGACCCATGTAATGTCTTCTCAGTTTGACCCGTGCTGGGCATGTCCACTGCCTCGCGTAAGTCTAAATGACACAAGACTCTGTGTATTCCATTCTAGGGGAAGAAAGCCGTACGAGACGACGAATATTCTCCTCAAGTTTTCCCGGGTATTTTCTCGCAATGAGGCACGAAAAACAAATTAAAAAGCTTATTCTTTAAAATATTGTCATCACACTTGCCCCATGACATTTTCCATCCCTTGTGAAATCCGGTTATTCTTTCATACAAAATTTTCCTTAATAGCCTCTCGTCCTCCCTTTCTTCATTCTTCTTTCTCACACATTTCCAAACTTCACTAAGCTCCTATTGGTATTAACTGTTAACTGAGTTTCCTCCATTCCTCTAATATCCATGCTTAAAATTCGTTCTTCCATCCCAGAATCACCTGTTGCTCCTGCCTTATCTCATTGTAAAGCTTGCAAAAAGATGCTTTTAGAATTCTTGGAAACCTGCACGAGGAAAGCTTTGCAAGGCAAAGTGATTCTGCAGAAGCGCCAACCCCTGTATGGACTTGATTCTATTGTCTTGTGCTGTCCAAGGACTAGTTGGTAGCGGATTAGAGAGAGAGGGTCACGTCTAGCCTGACTTGTAATAAATAGGGAATTGATGCAGAACTCAGTGGGTGGAAGATCAAATGGATGGGAGTACTAGAAGACTCTTGAGGTGAATGGAACAGTTTATCACTGTTACCTTCTTCTCAATATTTCTTGCTCGATTCTCTTCTAGTGTAACAGCATGATGGCAAGAGAAGAAAAGTGCTCACTTGTCCGATATCTCTCCCCTTTATCTTATTCCCACCTCCTTCCGTCCTCCCCGGCTAGTTCCTCTCTGTGGTAGCTCCAATTTATTCAATCTGAGTATATTTACAGCTACAGGAACAACCATTATCCATAACTACTTAGACTTGTTTCAAAGTCGGAGACGGCGGACGGTCAGACGGGGGACAGGGCAGACAGAGAAGCAAACTTGCAAGAGCTCGCGAATTCTCTTCAGTAGCCATTCAACTCTGTCTGTCTGTCTCTCTGTAATCTCCACCTTCCTTGTTTTGTCTTCTCCTAAGTTATCTTCTCACCAGAAACTATAGTCAGCTTACAAAATCATATACGATTAGCCTACTGGGAGTAGGCTATTTTATTTTTCCCATGTCTATAAGCCCGCGGATATTTATCAGGTAGATGTAGAAAGAGGTAAAAAGAACGAAATCTATCTGTCTTCACGGCTGACATTATAGTTCTCGGATATTGTTACATCCGCACAACTTAGATGGAGGAATTGAGCATAGAGCTTCCTTCCATTCCGAGAAGAAGAAGAGGACGTTTTTATACAACGAGAGGAGATGATACCCCTCGCTGAGAGTGATCAGAGAAAAGTATGGAGTCTTCTTCATCGCACCGTACCGTTCTCTCCGGCTTGGACAATTTTTTAACTTCAGCTCTTGCCACTACACGGGGATTTTGGGGGAACCATAGGAAGTGATAGATGCAACCGATTTATCTTCTCATATACTTAATCCTTTTCCCTTTTTCAAACCATTTCTCAATCCTCACACACAAGTCTCAGAAACACTCTCAATAATCATCAGTTTATTTCACGAGAGTGAGAGAGACGAGATGAGAAACGGGTAAAAAATACAAAAGTCAGTAGTAGTTGTCTGCCACTCTGCCAACACTAAAAGAGTGAACAAGATTATTGTCCCATCTTGTTAAAATTCCCATTATTAATAATACTACAAAAAGATATATTCTAATAGCATCAAGATGAGAGTCTTTTCAAGTATGCAGGTAGTGTCCGATCATTGTCCACGCCGCATCCTTTCTTTCCCCGCCTTTAACTCCCCATCTTCCCCCCTGTAATGAGCGACAGCGAACGGAACTTTGATAGGATTAATAACGAAAATCCCATATTTTTTCATCTTTCTTGTGTCCATTTTTCTGCATAATATTAACAACAGTTCTAACAAGGATTGATCAATTCATGTCTGTGTTTATAATAATCCCATATTTATACCCGCTTTTCCCGTTCATCTTCCTCTAAGCTAACAAATAACAAATATGATCCAATGAAGAATAAATCCACAGAATACGTATAAAGGTCAACAGAAGGATTGATGATAGCTCTCTCCATGCTCCATCTCACCTTCCTTAGAACCCTGTCTGCTTTTATTAGAGACCTTGTTAACATTCGTCAGAAGACGGAGACGGTATACGCTCATCATATCTTACACTGTCATTTTTTAAAGTTTTTTCCGCCTTTTTTACCTTCTTTCAGTGTTTTTGTACTCCAGCTTCTTTACTTGCTCCTGCTGCCCTCTTCTGCCTGCCTCAAGTGTGATAGAATAATGCTCGTAAACTTTTTCGGACACGAGCCATCCTGTGCTCATCTTCTGCCCTCTGCCCGTCTGCTCCTTCCGTTCATCATGAACATCCTAGACTATCATAATTTTAATTTACGAGAGAAATATCTCCTTTCAAGTCCTCCGTATTATCTTCATTTATCAAGACTTTGAGAATTGTGGTCCTTTATTTTACGCATTTACTTGTAAGAATTATCGTTCAGGAAAAGGAAACGAGAAACAACAATCTGGGAAGGAGAAAACCGTCCAAGGAAAAGTCGTGGTTCCCTGTGGCAGATAAGATACGCTCATACGAAGCAAAATAGAAAAGCATCTCGAGTCTGTTAATCAGACCAGCAGGCTTGTTTATACTTCTCAATGCTAGGAAGTGCAAGATGGAACTATGGAATTATGTATATATAGATAGATGAACCTCGTTCACAACGTTTTCTTCTCATATCTCTCACCAGCCAACCTCTTCTTTCCTGGAATGTCAAATTCTAATAAATTCTAATGAATGTACTCAAACTTAAACCATCTCCGTCCATTCCAGAGAGATGAGATACTAAGCAGAAGGATATAGAGCTAAACTTAATTTTCTCTATTCCATATAGCCTGTCGCTTCTCTTCCCCCTCTCCAATATGGATTTGAGAGGATAACCCTCAACTGGAAGAAGTTCATATCAAGAAGAGTGACAATTTCTTAAGTGACATAATGTCGCTTCGGGTCATAGGTACTTTGAAGCAACGGGGTCTTGTTCCAAGAGCTTTTATGTCAGTATAGGCATTCATAGGATTTTACTAGAGTATAAGTATGTTCAAAAATCCAAGATTAATATTAGTTCTGCCTGACTTTAAATATAATCCATATGAAAAAGCCTAATGCAAATTTGCCAGTAAAAAAATCTTATTCACTCGCGAAATTCTTATACATGGCCAAATACTTTGGTTTACGCAAAAAATACACCTCACAGCAATGTTCCCAAAACTTTCCAGTGATCTTTCTTTTATAAAATGCTTAAGCCCCGTCTTTAAACTGCCTTTCAATTCAATAAACTTCCTATTGATTCGCTCAATGCCAAACTCACAATTTATCACAGTTTCTTATATCAATTCATAATTGATCTTGCAAATAAAAATACTCCAACCAACGAAATACAATTTTTCCTGCTAAATATAGATATACTTACCGGGCTCATAATAAGTTTCTCCGCTGTCTTCCCTAACACCTTCATCCCTTGACAAAATCCCATGACTGGCAAAGAATTTCTGTGAAAGAGAGAGGAATAAGGGCACCAGCTGCTCCTACTAGCTAGCCTTCAAGGATATCCTTCTGTTTCTCAAAACTTTCATACCCAAACGGAGCGTGAAATGAAGAAAATTAAAGAAGAGCGTTTTACGTCCTCGGATTATATCCTATCTTCTTCTATCTATAATCTATATTGCCTAATCCCCCTTCCAATCTTCTTACAATTGTTGTAGTATCTTTACTCCATCCAGACTTTTCTCTTTTTATGCATTCAAGACGCTTCCATTTCCGCCTCTGCCCTTCCACAAGCCGAGCCAGCCAAAGGGTTGACTCAGGATTGCTTTCCTCTTCTATGATTAATATTATCATCATCCCAGGCTTTCTCTCAATCCTCGTTCATACAAGCTAAAATCCGTCAGTTTGTCGTATGAACTTGATCAGTTAACATTTCAGAATTTCTTGATCCTTAGCAATGTCACATCCTTTTCTATTATCATATTCCCTTCTTTTCCACTCGCAGTTAATCCTCAAGTCTTCAACGACTTCCACGCACTTCATTCATCCTTCTGTTTAGCTGTAACTACAGCAATGTCAAGCAGGCAGGAGCGGGAGTAGAAGTATAACAGAAGAGGCGCAAAAACAAGCGGAAACGAATATCGGAAAGACTTTGCCCTTTTTCATCATTTCCCTAATTCTTCTAACAGTCTTCTTAATTTTAAACTGGCATCAATTTATTGACTGTAATTTAAATCTCACTTATTCAATTCCTCCTCCTCCTCCTCCATGTTTCTTATACATCCTATACAGTTCTTCCCCGCTTCGGATAATTGATTTTGTATTGTGGTAAACTTTCACCGCACGGCCACAACTGTAACCCCAGTAAAACACAGACATGATGCTTGGGTACTGCGACGCGACATTCAAGTTTTTCTCTCAGCCTTTTTGTGTTTTACCGGGTCTGTAAAAAGAACAAGATCATCCGCATTTCTTCCATTTACATAAACAATTTTTTCTTCATTATTCATTTCCTTCCAAGCGGAGTTTCTTCTCATTCATTTAGATTCCTTTAAACTAAGAATAACATATGCGCCCGGTGAACTTGGTTTCTTGTTTGTGAGTTTGTGACAATCATTTTTTAGTCCCGTACTCATTCAGTTCTCTTCATCCTCCTCCCGTTTCCGCTCACCGCCCAATATTTACTCACACTAAGCTTTAATGACTTCCATTTCAGATATGCAGATGCTCCACTATCCACTTCACACACACACACTACCAACATTATCATTCCATCTCCAACCAGGCCAGATACCCGCCGCCGCAGAATAATAGATGAAGCTAACGCATTTAGGAAAATACTTATTGTAACTTCCGAAATTCGTTCCTAAAAAATTCTCGCTTTTTAAACGTGGATTACATTCGGCTCATTCTAAGAAAAGGCAAAAGGGTAAGAAAGAAAGAACTAGAGTTGACGAGATGTGTTGACATGCATTCAAGCTTCATTTGCCCCTCTTTACCCAGTTGTCTCGTTCCTTATACTGTATGAGGAGAGTGTGCGATCATCTTAGAATTTCTTCATCCCACACCCCACACCACCACCAAGTCCTTCTATTCCTTTGTCCCTCGGTTCGTTATCACAATCTCCTAGCTTTCAAACATCAGGCTCAGGACTGACTGGTATAACTCATGGAACACAATTCTGTAATTCACGCTTCAGCTTAATATTATTTCAACTTTCTCTCTAAATCCAATCCATCCTTCTTCAACGGACATGTTTTATCCTTTCCATCTCCAAATTCTTCGAGCGGGACCAACTAAAGACCGTTACGTTGCAGCTAGGATAATTTTGGAATTAAATATCACAAATTTTATAATACCAAGCCTCTGACATAGCATAGCCAAGTTGGTCGCGGAACATTGCCAGGTTTTTAACTTTTCACAAAACTTGGAAATATATTTTAAGCGTTGAAAATCCTTGCTACAAAAGGACTTCAGATACGAGCAGGCTATGCGAGACGCGTAGGGGTTCTGCGTTCTGCTTATGAATGTGTGGGACGACGTATTTTATAGGCAATACAAGGGTGAGTATGAATGCCCTTCCCCACAACTTGCAGGATCAAAATAAAGGATGAAAATAATCCGAGCGAGCTAAATCATCTGTCCTTTTCTGATTTGACGCAATAATATCAAATCGGATTTTAAAAAAACTAGAAAACCTTCATTGTCCTCCCTTCTCTGTCCGATACAGGCACAGACAGACCTTTCATTTATTCAGCTTTTCTACACATTTTTAACTCAAACTCACTACTGTCTCTCCATTTATTGTGTAGCACGGATTCATTCCAACTGTTCCAAACATCAAGTTTGCAGTGTATTTTCTATCCAACTGCCGCATTTCTCTCTTTAATCCTTTTCTATCAGCTTCCAACTGATCCTCCAGTCCATTGAAAACTCGTCTCCTTTGGCTCTGGCTCTGGCTACCACACTGTCTCTGCTCTCCATAACAAAATACAGACAACACAATATATTCTGCACCCATTGATTTCATTTGGACAACTCATAAAACCCTCATATTTAGTCCCACTGACACGTAGCAATGTTTTACTACGTTTAAACCAGTTTTCAACCCCCCTATTTTCAAGTCCAGCTCCTGCTTCAGAATAAACTCAAGTTTTCCTGGCTCCTACTTCTTCTCTACATTCTAAGCTTCTCTCCGTGATCATAAACATCCCTTTGTGTCTTTGCCAATCTTTATACCTGCCTTGCTAATTCGGGACTATTTTAATAAATTTTTCTTAGGCCATGGGCAATGTCAAAAAAACCTCACCCTCGACGCTTTTCCAATTTGTATTTGCTCTTTTACTTAACCGCAGTCATTGACTGAGTTGAAAAGCTTGTGAAGGTCTGGCCGTAGCTACAGTTAATAGCCAGCTACACCACAAACAGCCAGACTGGGAACATAAGTCTTGTTAAACTGGTATGAAACGACAAAATATTTTCCATTTTTAGTCCTAAATCTGAGGTTGACAGAAGGTATTATTCATGTGACTGGAGAAACACATTTAAAAGGCGAGTCAAAATACACAAGTTGCGAGCGGAAGCCTAGGATTAGCCCGTGAGAGATTATTGTCCAGGACAAACTTCTCCAGCTCAGCCCGGCAACGCTCTCACACTCTCTTCTTCCGTCATCCCAGAGGGTGACGATTAGCCTCTTTGTCGTTTCCCTCCCCTTCCTACAGCTTACCCGTTTAGAAATAAAAACTTCAAAAGGCTAAAAAACTGTCGAGTCACACAGGAGGAGGGCTTCGTTATGAGGGAATTTTCTCTAAATTTCTTTAAAACGTCTCACCTCCATTTTACCTAGTTTTCTTTGGATGGATTCTATTAAAATTGAAACTTTTTATGCTCTTTCAGCTTCCAACTCCATTTGTTGAGTCAGTCAGCAGTTTTAATCAACACACGATTTAAAACTGTACCGGATCGTTTTCTTCTTCCTATCCTACTCCTGCCTCTATTCAATGCCACAGCCCAGCCTATCGTTAGTATAATTTAAGAATATTCTTAAATGCTTTTTGGCTTTCAGAAATTCTTACACCTCTTATAAAATACAAAGCCTTCCTTGTGTCAACCATAAAAGTTCTCCAAGGACATCAAATTTTGATTTAGCGCTAAATAATGTGTCCAACCCATAATCTGACATTAACCAAATCTGAATGAAATTATGCTGATTTCTTGCATAGATCATAAAATTTCTATGCCAATAGATGGGAAGTAGGGATAAATTGACTAGGAATTAAGGTGACTTCTGTACTTTAAATTATTGGATGATTTGCACATAAGTTGGAGTAGTAGTATCAAGAATTAGGAATCAGGAGGAGGAGAGCAATAGGGAGTAAATAAGTAATAGGATTGACACGTGTAATTACAAGATTATGATAACGTAGCGTGTTAAGTTTCACTCCTTCTCAGCCACACTGCCTCTCAGAGGCTATATGCTCTTCCCTCCTGTAAATCTCTAGTAAATTTGCACGGGATTTTTTCCTTAAACTGCAGCAGTAGTGCAGTGTGTGTGTGTGTGCAACAAGTTTAAATTATGGTAACTCCAAAGAAATACTGTTAATTGGATTTGAGAATGTGATTTGTTTTTTCAATCCCAACGCAGAAACAAGGTGGTTGCTGTTTGTACAGTTATGCCATGATGTATGACTAGTATGACTAGCAATTGAACAAATTACACGTTATTATAGTAGATCTCGTGTTGGAAATTGGATTTATTCCCCATCATATCTGCATCAACACCATCAAGTAACTTATAAACAACCAATGATTAACACATTATAACCAAACTCTCTGCCTTACCCTCCGATTCCAATCCTTTTCAACCTCTAATTTATAATAGTATGGGTGTATGCTCAAATATCTTACTATCTTTCCTGCTCTTTGACTTTCTCATCAAAGCTCCGTCCTCCCAAGTATCCCACCCCCAATTTACCACTATCTCCTCTGCAGAAAGCAATACACAAAATCAACCAAATATTCAATCCTCCTCCTCCCTTAACAACCCCATCCCTTCTATTCTGTATTCCCTTCGCAAAGCTCCTCACAGATAATTGGCGAGAATTCGCCAGTACATTCATGCAGAAATCACAGCTCTGCCTTAGAGAATCAAATAACCAGGTCGGAGCAGAATTAAGGAATTCAGTATTGAGAGTCCCGTTATTGGTATTCACCAAACCCTTCCTTCCATCTTAATCTTCGGCACAATCAGCTCGCAAGCCAGCTTATAAGCTAGTCATGTCTCAGTCTCAAACTCCGCCAACAACACCAAACTCGAGCAAATAGAATTAATAACTATAATTATTAATATTTTCATTATCGAATTTGCAACATTTTCCTCACACACACACACGCTACTACCCTATCATTTGTATTCTCAATTCATTTTACTTCTCTCACGCATGTGCTTACGCACGTAGGTATTTCACTCCTGGCATCTTACCAACCTCCCTGCATCCTTTCCTTGCATCGCCATCCAAGAAAACTTCAAAATATTTGTGTATCATTTTCATTTTATTCCCCAATTTACAAATCTTCTCAAATCATGTGTAGAGAGTACAAGAACTTAATAAGTTAATCGGCTGCTACAGCTACTCATGTTGATCATGTCAGATCTTTACAGTTGCTGCTCCCTTACCTTCTTGCCGTTTGCCATTCTCGTCATTCTTGATCTTGTTTCTGCCGCCACCATTGTATGTCAGCCGTTTACTACGACTTAATGACTTTCCAACCTGCCATCTTGCATTGTAGTAAAATAGTAAAGTTTTAGCAGTCAGACGTGTGTGTGTAGTGTAGTAGTAAGAAAGTAGCATTCGTTCATCATCAACTTAAGTGAACAGGACGAGACAGATATGGCAAAGGGGCTTGCTGGATTTCATTCCCTTCATCTTTTCCCATTATCATTGTGTTAAATTTGAGCTTGTTGAAAGCTTTGCATCAATAAGTTTTTAATGTACAATTAATTGCGTCAGTAGCTTTGAAACCATCCTCCTCCTCCTTCCCACCTATCATCAGCCTCTCCGTTCTCTATCTCATACTTCAAAAGTAATAGCCTCCGGTCCGCAGTCCATATAATTTGAATAATATTCTTTAACCACAAAACTATCCCATCTTTCACATAAATTTCCCTCTTGGCAAATATTCTTATCCATCCATCATGTTTCCCTACAACAAAAACAATCTCCACGCGACGCGCTTCCTCCATCAGCTTGAGCGGATGAAGGAAAGATGAATTCTTTCACTCATCGATCGCCGCCGATCTCTTACCCCCCTATAAGCGCCGCCGTCCTTCTTCTTTGCAATAATCCAACATCGACGACGACCCTATACCCCACCATTGACACCAGCCATACAGATACTGCTCAAACCTGTAACTAAAAGCCCTCAGAAGTTGAAACGATAACCTTTCTTCTACTCCTCCTCTCATCATAACAATTTGTACTCCACCACATTTACTCAATCATTCAGATTCTTATCTCATCTCAATTTTTTGGTCAAATAGGCCTTCTCTCAACCTGTCTGTCTCCTGTCTGCAAGCAGCAAGAAAGCACCCAATATCCTTAAAATCCTTCAACCTCCCCCTCCCCTGCGAATTAACGGCAGTATTTGCCAAAATTCCCTTTTTATTCCACAATATCCTATAGCTCTAAGCTCTTTACCAATTATTTTACTGATTTCTATCTCGCGACATTCGCAAATCCTATTTTTTAAACCGGTTACCCTAATAGGGTTCATTGTCTTGCAAAATCCATTTTCTTCCAAACGTCCTACAAAAGAATACCAAAGGAACGCCTAGAATTAGCAGCAGGCTTAGTTTTCAGGTATGGCCTATCGCGTATCCCAAACAAGATCAATAAAGCTACTATCAAAGATCCTTGAAATTCGTTTATAAAACGTATGTAGTATCCCAGTAAAATATTCCGCCATTTTTTTATTGTTCTACCAACAACTCATCGATGCCTCGATAAGACTGATAGCTCCAGTTGCGAGAAGAGTCAACATATCTCAAATGTATTCCAGGGAAAAGTATTCTTGACTTACGCGTAACCAATTAACAACTGTTTGACAATCCGCTCTGAGTACACAGAATTGATTCAGTTTTTCTAAGCGAATCCATAATCCATCTATGGCTCAACCTCCCTCCGAGCTGAAATTCCTATTAAAACTCCAATAGTTTATTCTTGTCTTATTCTTCGTAGTATGACCAAATATATTTGCACCATCTTAGCCTCAAGCTACCTCTTTTGAACTTATAGTCATACATCTTATGGCGCTTGTAGCTTTTTCAACTATAATCGCAATCCCGCAGCTTAGCCATGTATTAGTGTACACGGTGTTTTCCACGTACAACAAGTATTGCAAATCCTTGGAAATGCTCTTCAGAGCCTTTCTTCTGATTCTTCTTATAATCCGCGAGAGCCTTCTTCCTTCTGACATAATTTACAATAACTTATACGATTCTCAAAATCCAATACCAATTATCTTCTTCCAAGTAACCGTACTAACTGAAGTCTAACTGTTGCAGCAAGCGAGAAACTAAATTAGTTTGCGAATTTCTTTATCTGACAGATGTTTCATTACAGTTAAATTTGCAAATTATAAATCTGTCACTTTCACCATCATTTCCCTCGCGATCCAATCTTTGCATCAGTTGCTTTCACCCCCTATCACGGCAGCTCATAATTTTACTACCAAATTAATTAATTACTCGCAGCACCGCCCTTCTCACCTACCTGCCTGTCCAGGCAAGCTTGCCTTATCACGGTAGGTGTGTAATTTAATCTCTACACAAATCAAGTGCTTACTCTAGCCTTTCACACCACTCGTTACTCAACCAAGCATTTAGTATTGTGTCATACGCATATTATTCTTGCATGCTAAACGACCACAGTCAAAATGCTCCGGATTCCAGGAATTAGGAAAGGAAGCAGTGGGGTTGAACGGAACACGTGAGTGAGCCCCCCTAAAGTAATTTGTAGCGGATGCATATCTACACTACGCACAAACACACTCACATCAGAGGGAAAGCTTTTAATCCGGTGATCAGGTAGCGTGAAGAAGCGGTTAGTTCAGACAGAGGCAGCAAGGAAAGCACCCTAATTTCTTGGCATTTTACTTGAATGAACTACATATGTACACATAAAATCTTGAGGCTATGTGCATAGTACGAAAGGAACAACGTATCATCACGTTAAACCCAATACGACAAGGATCACAAGTGCACTCTCAGTTTCTGTTTGTTTACAAGCAAAAGTAAAGTATGCATAATGGGTGATATCTCTAAAGGATATTGACAGGCTTTATGAATGACTTATTGATACCACTTGAGGTTCAATTTGTTCATTTGGTCTCATTTTCAGGGATTACCCTATACTTTTGGGTAAAAAGGTTCATTGCCTCACTTAACCTTTTTTACCGCATTTCATCATAATAGAGATGTTTATTGTAATATCCACCCCGGATTTTCCGTATCTAGGGAAACTCTATACATATTCCTTACGGACCCTTCTTCCCTCTTTTTCCTCCTGGCTCAACAAGGGATCCTTCCCTCGCATTGTCATACTGACGTCCTTGCATAATGCCCCTTTTTGTATTCTTCCTCTACCCAATGTTTTCAAAAATTGTCGAAAACTGAGCTAATAATCCCTTCAACACGGAGCACCCGCTTCTCTTTTGCCTGCAAAGGCGGGTATTTTTTCAAAATTCGATCCAAATTTACCCTCACTTCCTCCCATAGAATTTACCCGCATTGTCAGGTTCTCTCACCGTCTCATCCCGGATTCTTGCAGTACAGTGTGTATAGCGCAAGTCTTATTGGCACATGAGACAGCAGAATTTGGATTGTGCCATCATCATTCATCATATCTCTTTATTACATTCTTCCTCCAACTCTATGCTCACAGAGAAGAACCTTAGAGAATGCAGCTGCTGCTTCAAAGTATCATATTTCTTGTGTTTATACGTACAAAATTCCAGTAATTCACACTTTCCAGTAATGACTTGCTTGATTATAGAAAGAATGAACTCTTGGTATCATGTAGCAGGCTAACAATAGCGTCCTTAGTTCCAGCCCCGTCTAGGGAAATCTCTGCCAAGAAATCAGTTCAAGGCATTTAGGAATCGTTACGTACGTTGTACGTGTAGCTCTGCAAAATTACTAGGCGTCCTCTGCATGCATTTAGTTAGCTACTGGTGTCATCTTGTTTCTTGTGGAAGTTTTGTGTGAAAAACAACAATTCATTCCGCCAATTCGCCCTCCTTCCTCTTCTCCCCTATTTGGGTTGAATAGAGGGAAAATATTTGGATACAAAAAATACATAGGATGGATTCAAAGGGTAGGCTTTTGCTTCCATGCTCCTGTCTTCTGCTCTCAAGTAGTTATGAAATGTTATTTTATATATTTGCTGACTTATTTACTAGCTTATGGCTTATACGTTATGTCCTTGAAATAGTATTTAAATTTGCCAATTTAAGCTTTGTATAGCATTCTCAAGTTAATGGAGGAAAAATGTTTTGCTTTCATTGGTGTCATCTCCACGTTTCTTGAAACACTTAAACACGCTCACTATTTTGCCTTTCATCGGCAATAATTCCCCATAACACGAGCTTTTGCAACCATAAACTATCCTCCTCAACTAAAACTTCCAACCTTCTCCCCAGTATTAACTTTCAACCACCATTATCCATCTACACATGAATAAACTTCTACGCTATTTCTCAGTTTTTCTTTCCTCTTCCCATTTCCCAAGTCAATATTCCACACCGAAGAAACAATAATCATCCTATTTAAGCAATCCCTTCTTCTTACATCACCGCCCTACATTTATTATAGTTTACCCTCACTTGTTATATTTCTACATAAAACACGTTTCTTCTACTCTTCCGAAAGTTCTCCCATCTTTTTCATTTAGAAATTCAGTCCATCTTCTGGTACTTCAATACGCTACCATCAGGGATTCCTATCCCTTTTTTTTTTCCTCAGAACGAATAATATTTTGTAATATGTATGCAATGCTATGCTTCACATTTGCACAGATGAATCAAAGGTGTTGATCATAGGATCTCTCAATTCACTAAAGCACCTAAGCTGCGGGTGCTCCTCGGGCATTCCAGGGTAACACAGCTTGGAATATTTTCCGGGTAAATCGGCTAACTTGCTGGATATCGATCGCAAATAAATTTGAATATTTCTGCTCGTAAATAGCAAAAGCTCATGCTTTGCATCATATTTATGAAAAAAATCATCCACATTTCCTCGGAAGGCGAAGAGAAGGCAAATTATTATTCCGATGCGGAAATTCGAGGGCTACCACCAAAAGAATTTAAATCCAGTCAGAGCTCTCGCAAGCAAGGAGCACGAAGCCAAAAAAAACTGGAGAGAGCTGAAAAAACTATATGAGTCATGCCTTGTATTTAATTCACCAATTATTAGAGCCTAATTATTCTATTAGGCTTTGACGCTGTCTGCATTTATTCTCTCCATTATTCCCACAGATTTTATCCTCACAAAAACTCATACACGCGCTTATCAGAATGTATTATTTCCTTGACTTGCGACGCAAAAATACGATTCCTCATCCATCCCCTTGCTACACCAGCGTCTTCCTCCTCAAATGTCTTCAGCCTTTAATATAATTTTAGCACCATTCCACGCAGACATCAAGGATAAATTTATGCTTATTTATAATATCCCTAACCATTTCCCTTCCAAACATGCTTCTCTCTCCGCTTATTCTATTCCGAATTTCATCTGTATTCTCCTTTGCCTTCTTACTCCTCCAAGTCGGCGTTCCTCCTATACCTGGAATATTTACCGAGTTCATCAATCGCTAATGGGATTTGCATCCCACAAAAACGCTACCTCTGAGCTGTGACCAATCTATAAGCATGCTCATGAAATCATTATCGCTAATATTCGCTCCCAAAACCTTCGTAATTACCTCATTTACTAACACCTTGTCTCTCATTTTTTAATTCTGTTTTACCTTGCACGGCTCGTGGCCCCACCTGGAAGTAAATTCTCCAAATATATTTTAAATTTTTTCCATAATCTATTCCAAAATCATTGAAACATTTAGCATTAGCAGCCGTAAAGCTGAAATTCGCTAAAACTTTCTCCAACTAACCCTCCCTATAGAATGGTCAAAGCTATACATATAAACTTTTCTATTTTTGAATTTTATTCTACCCTGCATTATATCACAATTCGCTACAAACTTAGCTCTGTATGCTCTACTTTCAACAAATATTTCCCAAATTTGTTCCAATTTATCCTAGACATGGTTCAGATACACATTTTTGCAAAACTTGCTAACCTACACCTACTAAAAACCACAGCGATGTTCTAAACCCATTATGCATTGTCTGTCATTCGTATCAGAACCTTTTGCTTCTTCACCAATTTAATAAGTTTCCTGTGGTCAATCAAGTGCTTGGGTTAAACTTGATGCAAGAATCAAGTAAATTACGCAACCGCAACTCCACTGAATGTATCTAACTAGCTGAAACATCGACATATTTAATCCCCTGCTTCTATATAGAGTCAAACTTACATTTAATGCTAACAATCCCATTTTTCTTGGCGTGTGCCCCATTCAATCTCAACAGCAAATCTTCCACCCGAGTTCCCCTAAGCTGCAAACTCTTGCGCGAGGATTGACATTGCATTGAAGCCAGGGGAAGAAAGACAGAAGAAAAGAGACGCGTTCAAAAAAGATGCAGTTAGAATTATGTATGTGTAAATGGCTATTTATAGCTCGCTCTCTGATTCAAGGGAAAGGTGCATTACCTAAAGAGAGAAGTGGCAGCAAAGCCCCGAGGAATAATCTTCTCCCCCTTACTTGCGTCCCTCATGTGGACATTTCTGCATCCCCTCTGTCTAGTTCTTTCTCGCTTCATCAGAGTCATCTTTTCCTAATCCATCTTCAATGGGAAGCTCTCTGATGGTGAGTCAAGTTCAAAGAGCAATGGCACATCTTCAAGAGAACAGTGTACAAACCCTCAACTCATTGACAATCCCTCCTTGTCCCGATGTCCCTCCTCATATCCTTAATATGATGAGCAGCACACCTTTCAAATTTGCACAGGTAATAATGAACGCTAATGTCTTCTTCTTTGAATGAGAGAATAATTTCCGTAACCATCATTCCTTTATCCTTCTTTTGCCTTGACCCTATCAACTAGGATTGATTCTTCTCAATAAGCCAGTCAATTCCATCAAATATTTAATTCCTCCCAAATTCTCTCCCACATTTCCAATAAACCTTTTAGGAGTCCCACCCCTTTTCACCTAAGCAGCCATACGATTACACTCCCGTCCCACGTACATGTTAATATTAAAAAGAATCCATTTTCCAAGCCTCTTCAACAAGACCACCAGCCAACACCTGGAAATCACTTGCAGTACACTTTGGCTGTGTAGTCTAAATACCGGCTTATGTACTAGTGGAAAGTGGGCATTAGTAGAGCAGCATTTCACTTATTGTCCCACGCGAATTATGTAATTCTTCTTTGAGGAACCTTGTCGCTAAAGTTTTTTTTTCATTTTCTTATCTTCTTTACCTCCCACGTATCCATGTATCGCATAGGTGTGACACTGTGGCTGGTTTCAGTATCAGACCGGTTTTCCTCATACGACGCCTGACGCAAACATATGCTTACATCAGAAAAACTAAGCGGTTTTTTCGTCTTCTCAAGTTCTCATTCTTGGGATTTAATATATGTGTTCCGTTCCGTTGTTATAAGCCCTTTACAGAATCCAATTTAAAATATCGCAAATTTTTCGCAATCAGCTATACAGTATAATTTTTTAAAATCCAGTCTTTCTTCTTTAACGGTACTGGAAATGCTTTCAAATAATTAGGCAAAAAGAAGGTGTAGTTATAACTGTTAACTTTGACTCCTAATTCCCAGGACTGAAGCAGAGGGGATGGGAAGCGGTGGGACTTGTAAATTTCACACGTTTCCTGAAATTAATCACAAGATTCGTCATAGGATCAAAGCGTAGAAAATGATGATGTGCATGATGACTCTCGGTCGTCTACTGTCTGCTCTGCTCTGTACCATCGAGATGACTAAGGTTGAGGAAAGGTGTCAAAGATTTTGATGAGGCTTCGGATTTGAGTGCTTTTAGTGCTTGTAGGCTTGACCGTTTAGTTCAGCTGTGAGCATGTACCTTCCCATCTTTGCCTTAGTCTGCAAACCAGATAGTGTTTATTATTAACTATTTGTATTTGTATGCAGATGAGAACAAGTCGGCAGAATATAATTAGTATCCCGGAGACAGACTATCCCCCTTCAGTCCTCTCATCTCAGAATCTTAGTTTAGTTCAGCTGTATCGGGCGTTTTAATAACACTTTTTTGGACACACCAAAAGATGGATATTACGAAAGCCAAGGAGCTAAAATAATACTACTGCAAGTTCAATCCTGGCTCAAGTCAAGATGTAGCTAAAAGCTGGAGGAGTGGATAGATAAATTCATTTTATTTAAATTCCTTCCTCCATCCGACTGGTTGAATAGGAGAGTTGATCATGATGAGATTCATGGCTGAATGATTATGAGAATATTCAAAGATTTCCATGTTATTATAAATCCTATCCTTCTTCCTATTCTTTCACCGGATAATGACGGAAATAGATACAGGGGATGGGAATGGGAGGAAGGGAAAAGGATTGCTTTTGACCGGACGGAATAGAGTACACGAAGATATATTCAAGAAAGAACCGTGTCTTCCATATCCACCAGTCCGAGGGCTATATGCATGTTATATTTGTCTATCATGATCCACACACACGTGTTGTAAACTGCTTATACGACGGTGACCATCTAAAGAAGCGTAGGAATCATCATTAATCATTAGATCAGTATCTTTGTTGGATTTGGAATTGGGATGGTCTCCCTCCTCATCCCTCCTCTCCGAATTCTCTCAATCCATCTTTTTCCTCCAACTTCCAATCTCTTCTATTCTATTTCTTGTACTCATCATCATCAAAATAGGATATCATCCACCATTTCCAATCTAAAGAATCTCTTTAACCAGAGATAAAAAATTATATGCAAGCTTTAAAACCATCCCTGTTGGACATTTTTTAACGCTATGCCCCGAGAAATACACCCCAGCTAGAAAATAAAGTCCCAGCTTGGAGCATTATATATCCTCTCCCAACCGAATAACCGCAGCCAACCCACTAACCAGAGGGAGGCAAAGAATCCATCTTTTCGTGCTGTAATCAATAGAATATGGATTTTCTTTTAATATTCAAAAAGTCTTCACATTAACCCAGCAGCTAACAAGCTAGCTCTTGCTCATCCACCCAAGAGATGGATGATCATATATTCCGAACACAAAGTCCAGCCTCTGCTCTGTCAGTCAAGCTTTAATGTTGCTAGGAATAAGTTAAAATCCCCGATATAACTACAACTCTATGGTAACATCTACTAACAACCAAAAATCCTCCACACCCACCCGCAAGCCAAATTCCAACCTTTTCCCGTAATCCCAATACACATTTACTTGTAAAACGAAGCAATTGAGGACATCATGGGACGTTCTCCTCGTTCCTAATATATACATTTTAAATCTCAGTTTCTAAAAATCTTTATGTAACTTAATGACCAACTTCCATACTGCGCTTACAGTTAATTTTGTTGTTCCTCATTAACTAACTCCTTTACTAGCTTTCTAAATTAACCATGCTTCTGAGTCCATTCAGCGCTAAACGGTAATGCCCTAGAGCCTAAATACTAAAGCTAAGTGAGTCCGAAAATTTCCTAATTTTTACCCAGTTTACAACGAAAATTATGCGGGAAAAGGATGGTTAGTTAATTCCAACTTTTAATTTTCCATTGACTAACTAAATTTTAGAGAACGCGGTCAAAATTAACATAAGGAACATAAAACAAGAACAGTAAAACACGACATTCTAGCCTAGATTTAAGCTGAGAAGCCTATCCCTCTCCACTCTCCAACCACAAAACTATGAAGCTGGAATTGCAGTGGTACATCTGGTTAGAGTCATGCTAACCACGTGTTCATTTCCATCACGTTCTTAATTCAAGGAGGCACAATTTCAAACTATGCGATTAAAATTAACATTACTGTTTCAGCCTTTGCCTTACCCCATACAGCAAGTCCGTTTACCTCCGACCATAATCTTACAATTGTTAGCATTATTGTATGGCATGTATGAAGCCCATGCATAACTTAAATCTGGCTTATGTATAGCATTGCGGATTTCATTCAAACAAGGGTACGTGCGTACATATCGCGAATGTGCCAAATCCACATAATAGTACTTACACTTCTATTCAAGAATCAATGGGATCCCTCTCACTCACTATATTATTTATTCCTATTCTTCGACGATGCATCTTCATCTTTTGTTAATGTAGCAAGTGTCGGCTGGATACAGGGTAGAGCGTTACATATAACCTGCATAATGTCTTGGAATATACAATGAGGGTCATTTTTGTCACACTCTTATCCCTGCTTTATTTGTGCACGCTCTATTATACGCATTGTTGAGCACTTATTATGGATGAGAAGGAAGCTCCGTCCACGCGTCCCCCCAGTATTTGCCCCTTGTTAGCATTGTGTTCCGAGAATAAATTAGTTCATCCCTTCTTCCAATTCACTGCTTATAGGAATTCCGATACAAATTAAAAAACTGACCCGTCAATCTTAAAAATCCCACAAATCTTAAGCTTCTCAAGCGCACGGTTTTAAACACAGCTAGTGCATGCGCTCGCCCTGCCCAGAAAGCTCGTACTACAGTTTCACCGCAGACTTTCTCCATATTCATGCCTCTGACGAAGCACATTTTTCACCTCATCCTTCCACATTCTTCCTTCATCCCTTCTTCTTCTTTTGAACCTCAACAAATTTTAAAATCAAGCAAGAGATGAGCAGATGAAGTCGGGGTTTCTTAAATTAAATCTACTTGCTCCATGGACAAATCTTCACGCACTCCAGCGTCGGACTTAAGTTGAAAAGAGTTAACGGATCTTTCTCTTTCCTCCACGGATAATTCAATTCCATTTTCATAAAGCTTTTCCGCTATCCCATTTTTCGGCCCTTGTATTTGAATTTAAATTGACACATCATCCTAAAGATGAAGTAAGTAGCAGGTAGTAAAATAATTTTTGTAGTAGTTATCAAAAATTCAGGGACATCTGCTTCGGAAGCAGCAAGAGAATTTATGTGTGGATCGTTTTTACGCGTTTATGCATACGGGGTGTTTGATGATAGCCCCCGTCCCGCTTTGTATTTTGCTTGTGCCGGTACAAAAGTTTGAAAAAGGCGAGGTATTTTAATGACTTGGAATTAATTTCCCTTTTTTGGTTTTAAAGTCCGCCGGGTAAAGAGATTTCGGATACTTACTTCTCTCCAACATTTTTTCCAACCGTCTTATCCATCTCACTCCCATACTTAATTTTCGGTAAGACGAAGAAGAAAATTCAAAGCTTCGGGTGGGTGGTGCTAAGAGCTAAGAACAAGGTCCGAGAAAGAATCGTAGAGATGAGCGGGATGAAGGGCAGGACAAAACGTTCCACGTCTCATGATCTTCATCCTTGTTTCTTGATGATGCTTCGACATTACATGGGATGATGATGTGTTCAAGAATTAGATTGTTGTTCCGAAGGATGGGTCTGCTCTAGCCTGCCTGGCAGTGTACGTAGGTAGGTTGGGAGTAAAAAAGATAAAATAATGGTGGACATAATGTGAGCGGAGTGAAGTCGGGTAAAGCAAGTGGAAAAAAGTTATAATTATTCGCGTAGGTTCAAAGTCATTGGAAAAAATAATAATATAATTACCCCAAGCTGGAGAGACGACTATAGAGGGAAAACAAAAAAGAAGCGAGGGACACCCGCTGTTTCACACAATTATTCCTCTTTTCCTATTAGTCTGACGATAACTTGTTCACAATAATAATGATAGTAATCATAATCACAAAATCCCTCCAACAACACAGCCTTAAGAAACCAAGCTATTTCTGCCCATCACACACCTCTCCCTTAAATAAATATTGAGTATTGCAGACAGGATTTTTTGATCCAGAGGGCTTTGATACCGGCCGACGCTTCAACGAATCTAAATTTCTAGCCAGTCGGATGATGACGGAAGCATTGTGTCTGATTTTTCTGATACGTCCTTAACAACACCTCATCACTTTTTAAACTTGGTGTTAAAGTGTTGTATATCTTCTAGAAATTTACTTGTGGCCTTTGAAGAAAGTTTGAGCGATTCAAACCTTCCTAGCCCTCTTCCTTCTTCTTTCGAGTTTTAGGCCAGGCTTTACTTTACATCTTTTGAGATTGGATGTAAGCATTTTCTCCTGATTGCCTAAATGTATAGATTCACCATCCTTGGAACGTCCATCAAGAATACGATTAATCAAAGAGTTATCAAGAATATAAGCCGTGAGGAATTTGTAGCTTCCTTTTTTAATATTTCCAAAGCTTTTATCCCTTCAACCCATGCATTCCTCTCGTCCCTTGCTTCTGGTGACGTTGGCCGACTAGACTACAATCTGAACCTCCTCTACATTTATACACTTTTAAAATTCTCTTCATACCATTACTAGTTCATTATAATTAACTGATTTTCGAAAACTATATTAAAAAACGAAAACGCATCGTTCTGAACAACTCCTTAGCAATTTCTACACATCCTTACATTCCGAGTTTTAATACTTACATTTAAATTCGCGAGACTGTTATTTCCATCATTATTGTATTAGTAAAATCCATAAAAACGTGATGACGGACCTGGCTGTAACCACAAGTTCAATCCGACTTTCTGGATAACTCCCAGGAGAGGCGGAAATGAGGATTTTCCGTCATTGATAGCGGGTAAAACTTGGTCAGGTCCTACGTGCGCACACTCTTTCCCTCGTGTACAAGAAGTTTTACAGTGAGGTTGAGGAGAGTCGCCGGGAATTATATACAGTAGTGGTAAATATAGGGAACTTACATAAAATATTTTGCGGTTTTAGCTTTTCTCCCTCTGCGTAATCATAATCTAAATGAGAAAAATCAACTGGAGCTAGTTTAAAAGATAAGAGATGAGCAATTCGTTTGAATCTAGCCTTGCAAGCGTAGAGCTGGAAAGCTGAAAGCATAATCTTTCACTTGGACTATTTAAAGTGTCAGCTTGGTAAATGATGTGCCCAAAAGGAAGGGTGGAAAGAAAGCTCATTCAATCCTCTACCAAGTTACACTAGACGTTTGCAAAAAGTTTTAGAGTTATAATTTCCTCCACTTGATTTAGCTCATATATTTAACTGTACCTCCTTCTTCAACAGCCCTCTTCCTCCCTCATGGTGGCTTGCAATTAACAGGGTTTCCGTATCCTCCCACTTAGTGTTCTGTAAGTATGATGAAATGTTGCAATCTATCACAAAGATAGATGGGATTCACTGTTCAGCTCAGGCATTAAACCAAACCGTAGTCAAGTAGCTCTCTTAAATTACCATTGCATAGCTCACACAACAACTAGGAGAGATGATGGCTTCAAAGACGACTCTTTTTGAGCATGCGATTGTGAAAAAATTTCAGAAAAAATTCGCAAATTAATCGCCCAAACCGCCCTCTACAAAAGAAGGGACGTAACGTGGAAAGAGGGAGCTGACGGAAGGGATTAATTTCTCTCATTTTATACACAGAAACTATATTCTTCATCTATTCACGCCTTAATTCCGTCTTTCTGAATCTTCTCCTCATGCTGAGATGATTATACTATTCGCTGCAATTCTCTTTGAAATAGTAGTACCGCACAAGCAAAATATTTCCCCAAGCCAAGAGGGACGTCGTTACAAGCACCACCAGCTTTGATACCGGCGATGATATCACGCGAATCTGATTCCCAGCCAGCCAGCCAACTAACTCAACCAACCAACCAGATTCCCGACTAAAACACGCAATCCCACGGTAAGCAGGGTTGCGGGCAAATTTTTGAAAAAAGGATGCGCGTGAAAAGTTTCTCTTAGCCAAAGAATCTTTTCCTTCCTTCCATAAACCCACGCCTCAGATGTGATTGTCTTGTCTTGTGTGGGAATCCTTGATTTGGGAACAACCAATCCCGGAGATGGTTTTGGGGGAAGATGTTAGGGGGTAAGATGGGAAAGGGTTAGAGGATTTCTGAAAAGCTGAGAGTCTCTTTAGATTGGTCTTTCTCTTTTCCACTCACAGTCTTTCCTTCACCCATCATTTTCTTCCGTAAATTTACATTGGATCCTACTTATATTCTACGCCAGCCTCATCTCATCATCATCTTCTTACAAGTCTTCTTCTGCGCCTCTCTCATAAAACCTCTTTTCTCCCTTGTCGTCTCTACCCAGTTTCCCAGTTCTTGCAACAGAGTGCAAGCCTTCTTTACCACGGGCATGTTATTTCTGGGCTGTGGTGGTGAGGAGAATGTTTTTTCCTTGGAAGCATCATTGGATTTTATCCTAGGAAAACAAGCGAAGCTTTCCTCTCCTCCCTCCGCGAGGTACATCCACGAAGTAGAGGAGATGAAGCTTCGCTGGTTGAAGCAAAGAGCGAGAAACACCCTCCTAGAGGGAGATAGGTAGCTCTTCGGCTTTTTCCTCCTAAGGTAATAATATCAAACTACACTCACTCTCTTCACAAAACGTACACCAACTCCGGCCAAACCTCACTCTCTCTCCCGTTCAATGTTGATACTACTATACTGTAACACGGTACAATACGACCGGCCGTGTAACTACTGCCTTCTCCCCAAACTCCCGCTCTCCTCTCTACTACACCTAACCTAACGCAGGGCCCAACTCGTGTGTGTGAGAGAGAGTGTAGGATTTTGCTGGTGGATGAACTGTTTCTCTCCCTAAAATCATCATTCCCTAGTTTTCATTGAGAAGAGAAACTGCTAAACCAGAGCTTTCCGTCCGGATACCCTGTAGCCCGCTCGGCTTTCTCGTTCTTTCCTCTCACTAACGTTATCCCCGGTAATACCCGGTGCCCCCACCCACCACCACCACCCCCATCAAAAACAATAACAACAAATACAAACCTGTGAATATTTTGCAAAAACCCAGGATTCCGGCTTCACTTGTCGCCAAAATCCAAACAATCCTCTCCTCTAGGAGCACGCGTCAATGTGATTAACTTCCGCTTAATTGTTTTGTTTAGTGTGCAAAAATAATTCGCTCTATCCATTCTTTTATTAGTGCCATTTCCTCCTTGACTTTACAACCATCCCGTGCATTGTCATATCAGCTAGATACACTGTCAAGAGTGACAACAAAGCCGCCCTCCTGGACAATTTATCGACAGTAATTAGCAAACGCGTCTGCATCTCAGACAGACTGGATAACCTGTTATCAAGGCTTCCGCGTCTCATAGAATGTGCGTGGAGCTGTTGTGGATAAATTATTTTTAAAGTGTCTTTCCCAGATTGTTTTAAGCGTTTCCCCCAAAAACAGTGTCAAGTATTGGAATTCAAAGAGCTTTCTCGCAACTAAAAGTGTCTTGGAGCAATTGCATCCTACATCTGAGTTGATCTTTGTGTGCCTGGAATATTTTGTAATTTTTCAATCTTTCACTGCAAAAGCTCAAATTGTTTAGAGACAAGTGCAAGTGTAGAACGGAAGACAATAGCATAGCGCCTTCTCCTTTGGGGAAAGCCGAGAAAATCTTAAAAATATCTCCACGTTTCCTTCACACTTTTCCTCCTCTGGACCAACGCCTCTTTCACCAGCGAAAATCTTGTTAGCGTTCTGCCTGAGGATTTCAATGAAAAATTAGCCAAAATTTTAAAAACTTTACACGATCTACAAAATTGCTGAAACAAACATCTATCCACTTTTTGCCTTCCTCACAGAAAAGTTCCTCGGAAGAAACTAAACAGCTTAGTGGAAACATTTATATATTCATACGTTTCGGGGATATTTGAGATATGATTTTAGGCTGAATTATTCACACGGATTTGTGCTAGACTTGTTAGCTCCTCCAGTGCTTTGTATGTGAGAATAAATGAAATATATTGTGAAACGGGTGTGAAAATTTTCAGGATTTCAAATACGGATTGAGATGTGATCCTTAAGAGAATATTGTTAACCACACAAAATTTATCTTATCATTACTACAACGGGAAAAGAGCTTCAGACCAGTACAATCTTGAGTGCCCTGAAAAATCCTGATCCTTGAAATTCGGAGATTAATGTGAGTGAAAACATTTATTATTCCTTTCCTATTCTCTTCGTAGGACTACATAACAAGTCACATACTTGTAATCAGTCAAAATGTGAAACGAGTCCCCATCTTTTCCTACATGTATCGGAAATCATATCAAGAACACCAAGATTAATTCCCTTGTACTTGTTTTGTAACCATTATCGTTATTCTTAGTATGGGCTGCCCGTATTTTGACAAGGGATAAAAATCCGCTTCATAAGCGTTACAGAATGAGATTCCACCTTCCACCACTTCCGAGCATGTTCTTGAGTTGTGAAAAGTGAGATATCTAAAATAACATTTATCATACACAACCCGTCCTTAACTTTGTTTTACTCATAAATAACTACGGCGTTGGCAAATAACTTCTTTCCCTACAAGATTTTCTATATAATCCCAGAAAGGAAGGAGCTGTTGGTAGAATATTTTTGCTATATGTTTTGAGTAGAGAAGAAACGGCCATAAAATAATTTTGCCCAGCAAGTCGCATTTCTGCATTAACTTGTCACCAATCCTTTATACCTAGCACAGGAATCTGTTACAATTGTGTATCAAAACAGCGTAACCGTTATTTGCGAAAGAGTCACGTTTTCGTGCTAACGCTGTGCGTTGTCATATCATGTGTGACGAAATGGGTACGTTTATGAATCTTTCTGTGGACAGTTACTGTATTCCATTTCAGGTTTTCTTTTAGTCAGGAAATCAATGCTCATTGATTTGCCGCATTTGAAAAAGTTTATTCTCAATCTTCCTTAAAAATTGCCAACGTTTACGCTAGATTTTTGAACCGTTTCCGTTACCTGCGATCCCCCCGGCTCGGTGGTTAATCTACGATGATGGAAACAGTGTATGAAATTCTAACCTTGGGGTTATGTTGTAGAAGCAAAAGTAGACTTTTGAAATAATGTGCTCAAATTTCAAGTTTCATCTTATAGAATTCCTTATTTACGAGGAGTTTCAAGCCCATAATTTCTACTTTGGCATCTACATTAATTTCTCCTTCAGAGTTCATGTTCACACCTTGAGAAGTATTGAGGAAAGGCTGACTACGAAGCAACCTCTCGTGTATTATTCTCAGGTTTCGAGTAAACGCCAATATTCACGGTTTTTGTTTAAACTCTCCTAGTTTGCGCCTAAAAGTCTTCGACTCAAGTAACCTTTGAGTCAAAGGTGTGTGCCCTTTGATGTTTTCTCGAGGAATATTTATTAGACCCCAGTCAGCCTCCTTATGCTTTTTTAGAGACATTCTTACAGATTTTCCTTAAATTTATTTTATTCATATTTGTTCGTTTTTGCAAAGGTTCCTTCAACTCCCCCCTCGTTATAGTTCTCTAGCTACAATTCTCTCAAATATTCTAGGAAGTAGCTTGAATTTGCGACTAGTGTGTGTGACGTAAATTGGAAATCTATATAGGAAAGGATTGAGACATGAATAGTTGAGACGTTTAGAGGGCAGTCCTTGTATTTTCTGAGTCGGGGGTCTTTTGTGAGCAAGTGTAGTTATCTGGGAATAGGAAATAAATAAATAGTCTCTCAACAACCTTCTTTCCTTCTTCCATAAAAAGCTAATAAAGAGAATGAAATCATATAATGGAATCAAAGTAGAAAAATTGCATAGGAAGAGATTTTTGTGGAAGGACTTAAACATTTTATTAGCAATTCTATTTGCATTGGTGTGGTGGAATTTTACGAGGAATTCGTGACTCAAGTTTACCCATTAAGGAAATCGGCCGTGATAAAAACATTTTTTTATTATATTTCTAAATAGGTTTAGTATCGGCTCGAAATATAAACAGGGGACAAGATAGCATAAAAGACGGAGGAATTTTTCTCATTTAACTTAATATTCGTACGTATTTTTGGTCTTGATTCATCTTGATTTATCCAAATCAAGGCTCTTTCCGATCCTGTGTGATGTTTGTCGTTTCACACAAAATTTACGCTCCCTCTCCCTATATTCACCTCTCTCACTCTGCTTTCTCCCATGCTTTCTCTTCCTTCCTACAACGTACGTCCTTCTACCAATCTGGAACACCAAAACCCAGCTTTACCGGTTATCGGTCGGTACACTAATTCAAGTCATAACACTTTCTTGAGAACCTACTCGCTTTGAATTTTCCATTCTGGTCAGATACGAGGGTTTTATTTCTTCTCTCGAATTTTTCTACCATTTCTCATTAATTATATACGAGAGGATCTTAAGGGCAGATTAGCGGGTGAGAAACATAAACCTCAAGCAGAGCAAATCATGTACATGCATTTCATTCTCCAGCCGGTCCTATTTCCACCGCATTACTCAAAAGCTATTATTCAAAAAACGTGAAAGGGTAGATTTGAATCATAGATCGTTAGTGAAATTAAAAACTTCCGTCCTGTCATTAAACGGTTAATGTGTGAGGATTGCGATGATTATTTCATGTTAAAGGTGTCGTCATGCTCTTTTCCTTCAGTCTTGCAAGCCCAAAGTTTTCTTGCTTCCCTTTCTACACTTATTGTATATGAGACTTACAAATTTCCCGGCAAATCTCTCGTCTCCCTTTACCTCAAGTTCACGTTGTTGAAAACTTGAAAGGAAAGATCCCAGAAATTCTCATAGCAAATTACACAAGTTTTAGTTTTACTTTAGTTGGCTCAAGTCTCATTTGATTATCCAGCTTTTGTTATCTTGAGCAAGCCAATCATCCCTCGCTTCTGCATACATGCTTACACCAGAAGAGCTAGTTATTAGTTAAACGTTATCCACAATGGAATTGTTTTCCCAGCTCTTAAAAGCACGTCAACGAACGGGTTCTTCTACCTTCACGTTTCTTGCTCATCGGCAATAATGATATTGTTATTGTTGTAAAACACAAGTTCTTGATGAGTTCGTAAAATCCAGTAGTCTTTATTTAATTAGCGGAATAAACTTTAATGTGTTGACACTTGATTTGATTAATGGAAGTCAGGAGGAGGAGTCGAGAGGACGGGATGTCATGTAAGGTTGAGCATATAATTGGACAATCAAAGGTAATGAGGAGGTGATGATGGGAATTTGTCCAGGGCTCTCCTCTCCTCGTGACCACTGGGAAACAATCGAACGTTTTTCCCATTTTGTTAATTTGAGTTGCATGTCTTGTAACTAGCCTTCATCGCCGTATCCCTTCTTCAAGAGTAACAGTTAGCGTAAGCGCGATAGCGTATCCGGACTGCGCGTAACGCACGTGAGTCGAAACGATTTCACACGCTGAAGCCTATTAGCTCCTCCTCGCACATATTCATAATGATAAGAAGAGGAAAGATTGGCAAGTTGATTTTAGCGACACATTGAGGTCAAAGTTAAAGATCAGGATTTTCCGCATGAGCAGCAGGGAGCATTTAGGGATTTTATTCTAAACGAAAAGTTGAGAGTTTCAAAAAAGGAAGAAATCAAAAAGTTGTGGCATCATTATTGATCAATAAATTGGAGAGTAATCAGGTCGGTCAATAACTTGTAAAAGCATCATTAGCACCACACATCAAACCTCCTTCCTCTCTATGCAAAATCTACCAACACAAAGACTTGAATCCTCTACCCCTCTCCACCGCCTCTATGTTCTCTCGCCCCATAACATTTTCTTGTATCGTCCTTTGAATTATCTTGTTGTAGGTCTCTTGTACCACCAGCGCAGCGTCCGCCCGCCTCAATCATGGAATTGAGCCTTTAAAACATTGACAACTCCTTCAACATTCTCCTCCCTTGTATTCCAATTTATTGCAATTATATTCAAAGTAATTACGACTCCAACTAGCGATTCAAACAAAGGGAAATATTGTAGATTAATGGCATTTCCATACGTTCATAGCAGGTTGTAAGGGGATGTGAGCTAATCGGCTGCTGCACTTTCGCGCAGCGCTTATACAACCTCTTCAATTTTAGTAACAGCGGCGCTCTTCCACTTCTACTCTTGTAACATTTAACCTATCCATAGAATTAATCTGCCATCAAGTCCAATACATTGAGTATGAACGATTGTACGCCGTATTCGACATGGTAAAACTTGTGTACCAGTCACATCCGCATCTAGTAGTGCATCCTTTTAGAACCCTAAACCACTATCAGCGCATTCTTTTAGAACCAAACTACTATCAGTGCAGCAATTGCGCTCAAATTACCTGCTCCAATTCAAGCAATACAGCTTTCCAGCGCTGGAAGAAAGTTATGATACGGGGAGAGGGGGTTTTTTACGCGCTCTCCTCTCATATTTCATATGTCGTGTTCCAGGGAGGAAGCACCTACTCTTCTCCAGCGTCGTTGCATATCCCCGCAACGTTCGATGCAAACTTGATAGAATTACCTTTAGGCTCGTTATCCTCTTTTTCCTCTCTAACTTCTCGGAGAAAATGGTTTAGAAAACTATTTTACGAGCCTCTTTTCCGTGAACGAGAAAAGTAAATAATTCTCTCACATTATTCCCATATTAAACTACAACATACCCTTGAGGAACGCGAGTATTTGACGCGGATACATGTTCTTCCGAGCAATTCCATCACCCCTTCTCCCATATCCTCCGTAGTCTCTTAACATGATTCCCATTTCACGATTTCACACAATAGAAAAACTTAATAAGGAGAGAGTTGGAAGAAGACTCCCTTGAAAAAAATATTTATATCGTCTCATTGTTATTAAGAAAGAGGAAATGTGTAAATAAACTTTTTAAACAATAACGAATATTTAGGTAGAATAAAACCCAGCATTAAATTTAATGAATTAGGCATTTAATTGCAATTTCTTCACTTGCTAAATCCTGCGCTCTAGTCCAGCTACTTTCCACTCTATTCATATTTCATATCATCACGTACACACAATAACTTTATTCCCTCCTACAACCCTGCCAATCAGTGACAAAGTTCATGGGAATCATAATTTCAAGAAAGCAAGCTCTATTTCTTCAGATTCTGGGGTTCTGGCACAATTGCCTCATGATTTCATTCAAAATCCATTTTTCAAAACAGATTCCTAATGTATTATGCTTATCATCCGAGCTCATGGAGATCCGTTAAGCCTCAAACAAACTAGGGTGCAAGAAGGAGGAGTTAGGGGCAGCCCATGGGCTGATCCTACAAGAAGCCACCCGAAAATTTAACGATTCTCTTCATGATTCAAGTGAATTAACCTTAGTTTCCCCTCCCCAGATAATCCATTGTGTTTGAATATGAATTAGGTTTTAGTAAACGTTGGAGTTTGACGTTAATTAGGCTATGGGTTGAGATAGTTACAAGTTATTTGGTTATAAATTAAGAATAAAACATAACATATTTCTCCCAGTCAACCAGCTTCCTCCTCTTTTTCACCGTATATTCTTCACTTCCTTGTAAAAATTTGCCTGGAAGGAAGTAAACTAGTATTTATCTTGTATTGTAGGGGGTATCTTCTTCCCAGCCCCACCATCTAAGTTAGCCGTAGCGTAGTGCATCGGAGAGCGCTTCTGCCCCTTAGCATCCTCCACCACGCCAGCATTTAACGTAAGGAGGAGCTGGTCCTGTCAAAGCGTAGCGGAGGAGCAGTGTAGCGCTGATTCTTAGTTGCTGTTACAAACTTTTCTCTGTTCAAAAGACAGTATAATTGCCGAGCTCAAGAAAGACCCTTGAGTTTCCCGGGCTCGATACTTTCCTTGATCGCAATAACAATCAATGGTTAACGGATGATGGCGGATTGGTAGGTTGTAGAGGATCCTCCTGCTTTGGAAGGAACTCCATGTAAATAATTGCGTACATGGTTAAATGATCTCTTATGAATAAAACTGTGAAACTACACATTTATATTAGTGGAATGGTCTGGGCTGGTGCGCGTGATTTGACTCAATGAATGCCGTATTCCAACAAGTCTTGTTCCTCTCCTATGCCAGGATGCATTCTTCTGAATCAATTCTGCATATTTATATATATATATATATATGTTGAAGCTCCTGTCTGAGGAGAAGCTAGTTGAATGGTTGAAGAAAAGTGTATCCCCAAGGAACCAGAGCTTTCCTTCCTTACACTCTATCTTCTGGTTGCCTACATAAGAATAAGGTTAGAACAAGAGTAGGATGGTAACCAAACCAGCCCACATAAATTTATCAGAAAATGTCAATTTTGTTAGAAAAAATACTTTTTTCACTCCTTGGCTAAGCTTTCGGAATGAAAAACTGGTTTGACTGGGGCGTTGTCTCTTAAAGAAATCCACTCTGGGAAAACTATTCAAGCACATTACACATTACATTATTCTGCCGATAAAAAGTAGGATTTTACTTTGAAATCCAACACTTACGATGAGCCAAATGCGGCGGGGACGTGATATACAATGTGTAAAGCGGAATTCAATGTGAGTTCAAATGAAGATGGGAACACTCTTTTCCACCCTCTTTAAAACTTTTTAATTCTTATTCCTCTTCCTCCCTCCCTCCTCCCTCCCAATATATAATCCTCTTCATTCTACTTTCCCCCTTCTTCCGAAGAAGAGGAGCACATATTGCCAGTATTGTATACACGACTTCTCTTCCTCAAACATTTCAAACTACTTTAGGACAGGAGACAATTTCATTTGATTCCTCTCCTCGATAAATCCCATCAGAACAGGGATTTAGAGTCTTGTAAATCTAAGACGAAAAATGAGAAAATGAATAACTGCCACCTTTAAAGCTAACATCAACACCTTTCCAGACATTATTATCTCATTCATCCCTTGTGTCGTCCTCGTCATCATGTCATCATCCTCCTCATAATGTCCTTCTTTTATTAAGTATAAGTAGCCTCTCCAGAACTTGTGTGTCATAATCACACTTCCGAACCAGAGAAGTTAAGAAGAGCACAAAAAGGGAGGACATCAAGTAGGGTTGGGCCATCACCCTTTGACAACCTGGGTCTCTTCTGGACTCCAGTTTCATTAAACTCCACTCTCGTCTGTCCAACCGCATTCTTAATTGCGCTTTAACGAGTCTTTCATCACCTTCGTACTTGTTCATTCACAGTCCTCACGAGATTTCTCTTCAAAATAGCCATTTCCCATTAATTTCCTCCTCTATTTGCCACAATTCCTTTCCCTGTCCTCCTCCAGGCCTCGGCTTCCTAAAAACCAAAAGTTTAAGCAAGTTCTCATCGATATACCAACTAACCTGTACCTGCCTGCCTACCGGACAGAATCATCGTCAAACGTCCAAAAAGAATATCTTTCCCCAAAATCTATCGTATGGGCAGCCTAAGCCTTTACGTTTATCTCACAATTTTTCTCTCTCCATATTCGGCGGGATCCATTCCCATATTCGTTCTTATTTTTTATCCTTCCGTTTTTACATAACTGAGGAAAGTATCGCTTAAATCAATCCATCTTAGAATCCCCACGCATATTCTGTAAACCAACTCTTCTCAACTTCTGGCTCCTCACTCCAAGCTATAGGCCATCACATGATGACTGGCCGTAAGATCTTCAACTTGCTTCGTCTTATGCCTGTATTGTATGCCATAAATCTTGCAAATCACCCTCGTCCTCATCATACCCACTCGCCTCTCATTCTCATCAGTGTCAAGCATTAAAGGCACTTGCTAAAATATCTTGTTTCACTTCTTCATTACTCTATTCCGCATACTCCCTTTCCTTGGATTTTTCTCTCATTTTTCCAAAACATTCTTGAATGTCAATCCTGTTCCGTCAGTGCCATATTAGAGGCAAGATCCAGCTAGGATTTTTAATTCCTCTCATTAGCTCCTCAAACCTCAATCTTTGTCGGCTTTAGAAATGTTATTGGATTGGATTTGATGCTATTTTTTCAATTTATGCATGCAAGATTAAAAAATTCTAATTTCTATTAATTTCCTATCACACTTTACATCTAAACTTGCGTTATTTAGCTCCTCCACTACAAGACCCACCTGCAGCAACCCCGTTACGTAGAAGGTCAGATGCAGGTTCTGACAGCATCTCTGAGTCTCTGAGCTGTCGGCCGGGTCTCTTAAGCCTTTGGCCAGTAAGAGTAGGGAGGGTGGCCAAGAAGTAATCGTGAGGCTGATATGTGGGAGGAAGTTGTAACAAGTGCAAAGTGGTGGGTGGATAGATGTTCAATCATGTTACAGCTGCTTGACCAGGCTGCTACATTTGAGAAGCTATATGTAAATGTAGCTCCTGCAGATCACCTTGAGCTGACTGTTGGCTGTATTTAAGATTTTTGAAAGCGGGCTTTGGCTTTTACGAAATTCTCTCGTCTTCCTCTAAGGATTCATGGTGCAA
This sequence comes from Sminthurides aquaticus, assembly GCA_906901655.1. NCBI lineage: Eukaryota > Metazoa > Arthropoda > Collembola > Symphypleona > Sminthurididae > Sminthurides > Sminthurides aquaticus. The sequence goes on along the minus strand of CAJQTT010000002.1, from coordinate 4,495,776 downwards.
GTTAAAAAAGTACAAGGAAGGTTTACAACCTAATCATTTTATTTTACTGTTATTAAGTGCTTTGATTTTAATCAGTTAATTGCCTCGTACTTATCCAACTTTGCTTCTTTCAAAAGGCGTCATGCCGTTTCCAGTTTTCATCATTTTTCTTTTTCTGATTGGAAAAATTACCAATCTTCCAACAAACTAAACTCGCCCATCCTCCAAACGTAAAAAGCCCATAATGTATAATCTACACGCTCCCTCCCGTACTCCTTCTTCCCACCCTCTCTCTTCTTTCTAATCTTACCTCTTTGATTCCCCCATTTTAATTTTCAAGAACAAGACCACGAAGCAGATAGGCTCAGATTGTAGTAAACTCGGTACATCCTCACTTTAGTTTGTCCATCCAAAATGTTAAGCCATTCTCTAGTCCATCCTTGCCCTTGTTTTTCTGCTTCTTGTGCAGTTCTTTGCCCATGTTTCCGCCACAGCCACACGTATATATTACAGAAGCAATTTGCTTTCCCGTCTCCTCTTGGGTGGACACGGAGTGGACGGGAGCGGGCAAACGAAAAATCATCTTCCTTGAGCTTGCCCAAAACCAAAGAGAGCTTGCGACTTTCTTATGGATTTTCAAGCCCGGAGTGGATACAAAAATCAATACATGAATATTAACAATACGTGGAATAATTTCATGAATATGCATCACCCGCTGAGCTACGTCCTCATATCTCATCCTTCTTCCACAATCCGCTCCCTCCATGAATCTTGGAAGGATGAAAGGAATACACATATGCCCCAAAGGCTTCTCACCGCATCATCCCGATAATTCCCCCCATCTTCTTCAATACTCTTGTATCCCCTCCATCTCCAAACAGATTCTTTACAATCCGTTCTAGGACTATACCACCATCCTCATCTCTTTCCCCTCGATTAGCTCTCAATCAGCACAGTAGCTTCCATTGCCACGGGTTCCCTCCGCTTCTTCGTCTCTTCCTGGTAGCTGTCCGTTTTAGAGATTAAGTGGCCCTCGCGGCCTCCTAGCTATTTCTCTCTCTCTCTCCCTTTAAGATTTTATCCGTGGATGATTATAAAAATTTTTCATACATTCTTGAAAAAGCATGTTGGGAGCGATCTTGGATTGAAAATTTAGCATTATCATCATCAATCCGCTCCCACCAAACACAATACCGTCTTCGTCTCCGTCTTCACATCAGATTGGATTGGCCCGGATGAAATTTTTATTTTTTTATCCAAACTATTCATAAGTTTGCCGCAAGTAATCACGGAAATTTCTTATCATCCATCCTCGTGAGAGTCTAACCCTGATACGAATCATTCATCATCATCCAACTACTGCATCACAAGATTTTCCTTATAGCTGCCTTGCTATCCCCCGTCTCTACAGATTTTCATCACCACCACCGTATTCACAAACAATATTTACGTCCCTTCAATATCTCCAATAATCTCTCTCACCTTCCAATCCTTACAAACCAGACAGGAGGAAAAGTCAATAACTATCTACGGCAAGTATCTATAAATTCAGACTCGACTACAAGTTTGTATCTACTAGCTAAAAACGTTTTTTTTCTCAATTCCAATTCTGCTACTATACCTACTTTGCCTACCTGCCTACACCACTTGTATTACTCTTTAATCACTATTATCATGATCAGATGTTGACCGGTTATGTTTTCCCCATCTGATCCACCATTAATTCCAACAGCTCCTGCTTCACCCTCCTCGAAATGCATATCCACATTCTTTCCATACTTTTCCCACCCTCCTCCCTCCTTTGTTTTTAATGCATCAATCAATTATTCATACTGACCTCAAGATGGACACATTTATGTAGATCTACTGTCAACAGAAAAGTGAACCACTTATATATCTCCTCCAACGGTAATGATAAGAGCAACAGCAGCCGCTTCATTCTCTCCTTCATTGCTCAACCAAAGAGTTCGCAAAATACACATACCTATACCTGGCCATAGATGACGTATCTTTGATCTGCTTTTTATTTTTCAATCTCAATCGTTCCTCCCAGAGATACTAAGAAACTTGTATCTGTTATCTGTGATTTGATGTTGCCCCAGCCAGCCGCGGAAGCGTTTATATATATATATATATATTTATAATATCTCTCCTCCTCTTTTCGCTAACATGACTCTGTAACAAGATCAGAGCCCGCTTGCTAATCACAGTGTATCATATGAATCATATTTGATTTTGCCGAAGGTGATTATAGGGAAACATTTTCCCACTCGTATATTCCTTTCGATTGATTGACGACAACTCTTCAATTACAATATCGAGTATCTCCTGCAATCTGTCCATTCTTGATTCAAGCAACCAATTTGTTCATAGCCGCCGGCCCTTGCCCTGTGCTCTATTATTATTAGATTCATTTAAACAAGTGAGGTAGTCTTCGCCCAGAAGAAAGCGGAGCAGCTTAGCTTGTTAAACGGTAGCAGGAAGAAAAGGAGGAGATTTGCCAAGGTAAGGGCTTCAAGTAGCAGCATTTACTTGGAGATAATGGGATGCAAGGTGTAAAAATCTCGAACCTCATAATTTTCGTCACATAAACTGTGAGCAACAGTAGCTGATTGATTGGAGAAGGAGGGTAGATGGATGGAGGGGGAAAAGTTCATGATAGATTCGATGGCTTTCGGATTAGAGTTATAATAATAATGCGCTTCTTGTTGATTTTCATAAACAAAATCTCCTCCCGCCCATCATGACCAGCCACCAACGAACCTCTTACAGGATCAGGACCTACAACGGATGAACAGCGGATTGCATATTTTTAAAAGCGGACTTGATTTAAATAATGTGCTGTCAATCTGCATTACAGGGTGATAGAATAGGAGGAGAGAGGATGATAAAGGTTTGTGTAACATGAAATTATTATTCGAAATGAGATGAAGGTGTAGCAATAAAGCTGAGATCCCCCTCATCCCTCCCGTCCATTTATCCCGGAGATCAGATAGAGAGAACTGCTCCTATATATTCTCCAAGGCTTCCTCAAACCCTAATCCACCCATCACTTTCAAATAGAGAATCAATATTTCCCTTTAAAACCAGACTTTCCGGGTCATAACTACGCGGGTGGTTGTTGAACCAAGTTTAATTGGAAATTGTACATCAATTTATTCATTCACATTCCCCCAACAACGGCCGCGCATCCTCTTGATAATCCCGACTGAGGATTGATTGAAAGAGCACGAGTTAGAGTCCAAGTCTGATATTCAAACAGGATGACTAGCTAAGAAAAACTACAAGGATAAGAGTGATTAGCAGTGTATTCATTCCCAAGGTCACTTAACTTGTAAATTCAATCCCTAACTTGTAGTAGTTAGTGTATATCCCAATCTCTGTAATTTTCAATCCAATTCACCATTTCAATTCAGTAAACAACCTTTATTATCCAATCTCAGTTTGCCTCCATTAACTTTAACAACAATCCATATTTTAACTCCATTAAATCCATTATGCATTTCCATCCACCCAGCATCTTTCCTTATTCTTCCCGCTCCCCAGCTTTATCCTTTCTTCCATTTAATTGTCCTGTATAATTAATTCCCCTCTCACAGCGCTCTACCTGATCTGCAATCACCAACCCCCAAAACTACTTTCCTCTAAAGCTCAACCGTCCCTCTCCCTAACCTGCAAAGACATCTTCCAGACTGGTAATGAGTCTTTCGAATCCAAGTAATTACTCTTATTAATCCAGTTTAGTTTCAACAACAACAGGTTCACTACAAGTTCAAACAGATTAAGCAATTGCAGCGAATTGTTTTACTTTAATTTTCTGCATACAATTTACAAGTTTGACCCGCCTTGAAACTATGCCTTCCTACTTCGAACCTATTCGCAGGTAAAATAAAATTCAGCACCCCTCTATAAAACAATGAGTGCAAAGCGATAATGAAAGTAGCAGGGTTAGCTCAAAGTACGAGATGGCATGAACAGAGATACTGAAGTCTTTAGTTGATGCATGCAGATTGAGTGGGAGTTTTGCGAGAAATCATGTATGAAGTACGGATGATGCGAAATAAACTAGTTTTGTAGAAGAATCCATCATTCTGTATCATTCAATACAATTATATACTCAGGAGGAGCAACTTTAGGACTAAGCATGATTCCTTCGGGGGGTCGGCGGGTAGGAAGATGTTTTGGCGAAATTTTGCGAAATTACGGGGGTGTTATCCTCATGGGAGGGTAGTGTTGTAAACGGTAAAAACTGAATTTGCATTCCGAATAAATTGATAATAACAATAATAAAAGTAATAGCTGTCTCTTGGTAAAACATTGGAATGGGTGTAAATAAGTGCTTGTAGTTTTGGATTAGCTCCCGAGATCCAACCTCCTTCCTCAATTCCCAGAAGACCTTCTTCTTCTTCTTCTTTGGAGGAAACCATATCATTTTCAACTATATTTTTATTACGTGCTGGAATAATGAGAGCAATTTTCTCCGTAATTCTGAACATGCAAACCTTAAGCCAAGCTCACTCCTCCATCCATGTAACTAATAAGCGGGTTGTGCTATTGTGCATACGTTCCTCCTAGATTACAAGGAGCAAGTATTAGAATAGCAAGCTTGTTATTGTCGTACATCAAAATATTCTTCTTCATCGTCGGCGGGCCATACGAGATGCTCCTCTTCTCTATATATTTCTACTAGCAAAACAACTTCTATTATTTACCTTATTGTTCTTATCATTATCCTTATATTGTCCCATCTTTCATAGGGACTCGTTGAGCTGAGAAGTGTGCAAGCTAGTCAGGAGCTCCTCCTTTCCTCTACCCGGTAACCCTCTCATCATCATATTCATCATTCTCTCATCCCCTCCTCCAGCTTAGATCCATGCTAACTTTTTTGCCCTTCATCTCATCCAAACTTTTCGTTCCCCGCAACCACCTCCGTCAATCAACTGATTAGCAGAATTGCACGATTCCATAGACTTGATTCAACGTCTCACATTTCCTTCCCATAGCCTTTACAAATTGCCATTCAAAAACAAGGAACTAAACTCAAATCATTTCATTTTGAGCAAGGTAGTTTGCCTTAGTTTTCTCAATTGCCTCATGAATCCCATTTCGTGCATAATGCATCCTGCCATTGAAGAGTTTCAAGAGCAACGTTCTGTCCGCTTATAGCAAGGCTCATCCCTACCTCACTTGCATTATCAAGCTCATATAGTTTATTGCATGTCAAGTAAAATGGTGTACATGAGTCAAGTCAAACTCGTACATCAATATGGATAGGGAGAGAGAAGATAAAATGGACAAATAGAAGAAACTGTGGCTATGGCCAGCATATTCACAAACTTGGAAGGAGAAAGAAGCGAAAAAAAGCGAGAAAACTCGTTGGTCCAGTATTCACAGCCGCAGAAATTCTAGTAGCGTATATGTTATAGCAGCGTATACTTGAAGGAGCAGGAGCAGTTGTCCGCCTTCATCTCCTAGGCAATAATAAGTAGTAGTAAGTAGTAGTGGCCCTGGCGATGGCCCGTAAGTAGCCAATTGCATCTATCAGACTTGACACTCGACCCTCTCTTCACCCAAGCAAATACAATTGAGCAGAAAGTGGGGGGATGAAGAAGAAAAATACAGAGAGAGAGAGAAGAACATGACCCAGCCCTATTATTCTTTACTTTAGGAAACTGCCAAAATCATAACTTTTCCAATCTACTTTTTCCTTCCCTTAAAAATCTCCGATTCCTTACACAGTCGCTCCGCCTCCTCTGTCTTCTTATTACATAAACTTCTTCTTCTCTTCAACCTCATTATCATCCAGCATCTACGGCCCCACTTATAGAAGACAACTTGTCTTTTACCCATTTCACTCGTCTCTGGTTGTGCTTGTGCCGTGCCTGCTCTTGTTCTTCTCTAAGGAAAAAATTATTGAGAGCAAGTAAAAGAACCAAAGGCCAAGAGTTGCAGTCAGGGAGTGCGCCCATCTAACGCCGAAAAGATTTATGCGTTCGTTATAATAGATTCAAAAATTGACAGAGCACCTGGAGTAATGATTGTAATAATAATAATTCTGCATTTCAACTCTCGCCCATTCATCTTAACGTATTTTCCACTTAACCTTCTCTTCATGAACTTCCAACTTTTTCTCCTTCAAGTCTGAGGCCTTCTTCTGCTTTTACTCTCCATGTAAGAGGATTGAAGCCAGGGAAACAATCCACCAATTTACCTGTACAGGTAGCTCATTTTGTGACTCAGAACAGTAATATATTACATTAAAATTTAAAAAATACAGCACAGTATCGGATACTCGAACGAAACAGATATATGATTTCCTGCTCCATTTTTTCACTATTCTCTTTCCCGTATATATTTCTTTAAATTTCCTTTCAATTCTTTCTCAAAATGATTTAAAGAGCAAGCTTCCACGACAAGTTATTTGGGTGCGGACGGATTCTGAATTCCGCTTTTGTAATCCAGCCAGAGCTACATTTCCATAACTTACATGTACATTTTCCTTGTAGTTTCAAACAGCAGCAGCTCAGAAACTTTAAATCTATGCATGTCTATCCTTCCCTAATTGTTTTCCAATTAAAACTCATCTCCACTCCAAACCGGCCAAGAAACTAAGCATGTGTGGCTTTGAAAACAGGTCGTTTCAAATCTACTCCTCCCCTTCAGGATTGCCGCATTCTGGGCTTAACTCAAGACTTTTCTTAATTTCTTTTGGATTGAGATTACAAGTCAGAAAATGATGGAAATAAGGTAATTCATCAATGTTCAACACCAGATTTCGCAAGTGTGGAAAGTCGAAATGTTTTGGCCTTTTAAGGGAATGTTTCCCCACCTCAGTATCAGTTTAACCTGACTCATTTTTTACCCGAGTTAAGGGAAAATTCCACCATCTAAATTCAGAATCACCATCCAAAAAATCCATTGAACACCAAAATCCTTTACACTCCTGTCCCTAGCTGTCCTCGCTAACTCATGAGCTTTGTAAGGAGCTAATTCATCCTGACTCTGACAGACAGCCGCTTGATTGTCAGCCACAAATATTCCCACATGTTTATACCCTTACTCTCTTTTGATCCAAGCCCGATGCACAGAGTTTCTTGAGAAGCCAGCCGTGAGCCGTTCAATAAGCTATTCCCTCCCTTCTACTCCAAATCTCTACAAGCTATGAAACAAACTCCAAAGCTTGCATGAGTAGGATTGAAATTGGCGTAAATTTAGAGAAATATTCCTAAATCTTAGCTTTACTCTAGCTATTCACAGTAACCCCAGTCTTAAAACCCATTCCTTCGTCACTATTCAATGGACGTTCCCACTTTGCACTGCACGAGACACTTGATATCTGCATTCGCGAATCCTACAGTATTTCCCAATTCTCCACCCCTCCCTCTTGCTACACTCTCTATGAATTCATATCACTTTTCGTCAATCCTCAGTGCGATCGTTTCATAGATATACAAGTTATCTCTCTCCTTAAATGCACACATGTAATTATTTCTTCCTCCTTCAAACTGTCGAAAGCAATTATACAGGATTTTTACCTCTTCTCAACCATGATGACAATGTAATTTCCCTCAAACTGCCAGCATAAATGTGTAACAAGTCATCAACTTGCTCCAACCATCCCTCTCCTACCACTACCTCTCCATCCCTTCAACCCTTATGCAAAAATCCCCTCCCCCTCCCTTATTATCCTCCATCATTAGTAGATTAAGTTTGTAAGGGCAATGAGTTTATTCAAATTCTCCTTGTACAATTTACACCTCAATCCTTCACACAACTCCTCAATAACTTTGTAACAAGTCAGTATCCGTTTCCATTCCTGTCCTCATTTAAATTGTAGAAAAATTACAAAGCCCGAGAGAAATATTTTTCAAGTCGCTGATTAATATGCGCAAACGTAGCCCTCATCCCCTCAACCGGCATCAGCATACAGGTATTAACAATCCTCTTGCCGTGTTGACTGCCACCACCACGGGCAAGCTGAAGCTGCCCAAGTCCCAGACTTGAGGCACATGGTCTAACCCAATTAAAATCAGAATATGGATACTCATTTTTCACCCTATTTCTCACTCACATTCCTCCTATTATAGGTCCTCTAATTCTCATTTAGCTTTGATTACCACATTCGGTTAAGGTTATATGCATGAGCAGAAAGCGCATAGCTCCAACTCCTCCAACACGTTTCCTCCGTCCTCCCCTCCTCACACTCCCCGTCTAAATCCAAAGTAATAATTAGTCTTGTAAGGTTTCCCGCATTAAGCCCACCAGCTTAGTTCAATACCAGTGGCTGAATTAATCAGGCATATTTTACCAATCTCTTCTTCCCTCGCTTTTATAAATAAGTTTCATTTCATTTTAATCCATCCGTATCTCTCATCCTTCATCCTCCCGTTTACCCTACATGTGTGGAATTTCCTCCAACTTGCTTCATTTTAATGCTAGGAATTAAGCCCAGGAAGAGAATAATATCAAACTACAACCACCATTTCCTCCTCCTAACTAAAATAAGTAGGGAAAACAAGGAGATTAAGTCCATGTGTTGGTGAATATAATTCTTATAAAAACCCTGATTCAGATTTTTTCAAAGGTATTAATTCCCTCTTCATTTGTTATTCTTGTAGAGAGGTAGAAGAGCGGGACAGAGCACAGAGCTTGCTAGGTGAGTATACCAAAAAACCAGTGACATCAAGTAAAATTTAAATTAAATCAGCTATAGGGTCTCTTCGCTGTGTCCATCAGAGAGACTCAGAGCCTCTTCGTGTAACATTGTTCTGATTGAAATTGAAAGCTTGAAAAGTATTTGTGAATAGCTTTTAATAATTTGTTGTGAAAAAAACGTAGATGAGGGCCACATTTAAGAAGCTTGTCAGATGATAGAAGAAGGCAGAGCTGGATAAAAAGCAGTATAAAAAAGTGTGAGATTTCCTCTTCCACTAATTGCTTTTTCTAAAGGTAGCCGTTTAATTGGTTTGAAATATGGAAATATTTAGCTTGGAGGAAGGTGAATAGCGACATCGTTTTTGCTCAGTGTTGGATAATATGTGGAATAATTTTGCATTTGCACTCCTTTTCTCCGCGGAACTCTTTATTTTTTATCCTCTCAAATGTCAAGTGTCTAAGATTCGAGGAGGAATAATGTCTTGATTATATCAGAGATAGGGAAAATAATTTAGTGGACATTCAGTACACACCCACTACAAGTTTCAAGTGCTCTCTTCAGCAAAGGGCTAGCCATAAGTATTATGAATGAATTTAATTTTAAATTCACTTCTTCCTCGCTCTAAAAACTCTTCCAGAGTTAAACAAAAGTAAGGAAAGACTACTTGGAATAAAAGAGCTGAGAAGAATATCGGTTTTCTTAAAAGGCCAATTATTGGATGGTGGGGGCAGGTTTTGAATACGTAAATAATGGATTTTAATTGAAATGTGATGGGGATGGTAGCGGAAGGCACTCCACTTACTTGACCATCTTCTAAACCTAACGCACTCCATCCGAATTGGACCTATTTGGACATGACGGAGCTAAACCTAGTTTGAACTGAATACAAATTAACATTTTTTTACCCAAAAAACCAGTTTATACTCCTACAAACTTCCTTTTCTTCCACCATTTCTCCATTCCACCCTAGCTTTTCTCATCCAGTGGAACAAGACAAGCTCGAAAGAGGAAAAGGAGAGAGCGACGGTGAAAAGATAAATAAAGTAATGTATAATTCGTCCCGGGCTTGTGTATAAACGTACAGGCAGATCAAGATGTACAAGCGGGTGATGGGCTAGTGGTATCGTGGTTCGGCTGTTCTAGATTTTACTCCACCGGTCAGCTCAGCCGATCTGACTGAATACATTCAATCCATTCTATCTCATCCCTTATTCTTTGACTTGAAAAGCTCCTCCGTCAGGCGTCCCCCTCCCCATCATCCCTCTTTAGAGAACCTAAACACGTTGGACAATCTATCCTCTTTTTAGGGAATTTGGATTTTAATTTCACTTTTTATCCCCCGACACTTGTGTCTATCTGAACGAGTGGAGTAGTAGATAGATGGGAGTCCATCCCCACACACACACACACAAACTTTAATGGCCTGGCCATAAAGGTGGAGATGGGATTCTACTTAATCCTCCCTTGATTCGTCATTTAGAGAATAAGATGGGAAATGACCATTTCCAAGATTGCTCTCCATTTTACACCATCTTTCCACCATTCAAAACAACATTTACATGTCACTTTCAGACAAAGCTCAGAGTCCATCCATCCATCTACCGCCAACCCATTTCACACTCCCAAGTTTCCCTAAAAGAAATAAGCTTTACTTTTCTAAATCCCTTTTTTATTTTCTCCAACTCTTTCCCTCTTCGTAGTTCTTATTCAAGCTTTAAAGAAATTCTTTATAAAACTTCAAACTTTCCGTCTTCATTCTAAAGGCTTTCTTTTCTTTCCGTAATTCTATAACGCTATTCTAGAAACCGTGCAGAGCTCCTCATACTCAGCTAATTTCAAAACTTTCCCAATACCACAAGAAAAACATCTCACGCCCATTTTAGTCCCGTTTCTCTCCCATACTTTGATATAGTCTGCTTCGCCGTACTCCCAAGCACAAACTATATTCACATTCCCATCTGTTCCTCTAGTCTTATTTTTTAATAGACCAGCAACTGACCGTCGCCTCAAAGCCCTTGCAAATGCAGAACGAGCCCAGTATTCATTCGCAGAATAATAATCATCTAATTTCCGCACATGTACACTATTTTTATTTTCCGTTTCTTCCGCCCGCAATAGCATTTGGCTATCAAAATTCCCCTTCTGTCTGGAATAGCGGGCTGGCTGGAACAGAAGCTGTGAAAACTGGAATCGAGGGAGGAAGCCCTTTGATTATCCGCCGGTGGTGGTGGCGAAGAGAGCACATAAAATTCCTGGTCACTCTGTAAACTGTAAATGAATGTGGAATAAAAGAAATATACATTATTTTACACAGTCCAGTCTATTTAGCTAGAGAATAGAGTGAGGGAGAGGGGAACGGGAGGAAAAGTAAAAAATTTACTTGAGCTTGTATATCATTAGGTTTCATCTGAGAGAGAGATCTTTCTCTTAATTCTCTCCACTATTTTTTAGCCCTCCTATCCTTCTCCCTTCCACAGCCCCGCTAAACCCAGCCATATGCCGCTCTCACTCAAATTTTCACTCCTTTTATTCACTACTATCCCGGCTTTGTACAGAGTTTAAATTCATGACTCGGAGAACCTGAAGGGGAGCTGCCCTGTGTAACACAGGCTGTGTTACCTAGTAGCTCCGTATTATTGGGGGAATGTGTAAAAAAGTACAAACGTATTATCTTCCCGCTTTACCTTTGCATCAAATACGCAACATGTGTGCTCCTTCCTATTCCCTGGCTTTCTGGAACCTCCACCACTACACCACCGTTATTATCTCTGTTATTAGCTTGGGGAATAATAATAATAACTTGAGCTATCTCGGATTGTAAGCAGAGAAAAATATAGGTAAAATATATCAAAAATCCCGTATATGGTAGAAGCAGCCAAAACTTGAAGGCAAACGAGCAGGCTGACTCACTGGCTTTTGTACAGTAGCCTAGTTAGTGCATCTTCCTATAGTTCATTCCGTAGCCAAACACTCAAATCCTTGTCCGTTTCAGCCCGAAACCTAATAAACTCGTATTCCAGCCGTCACTTGGATGGAGTATAAGCGTTGGGCATTACAAAAGCGCGCTAGAGAATACGTTCTACGTCCTTCTGTATTGCTGGAGAAATCACAATAAATTCTTCTCCACCACCATTACCACAGACTTGGTTCTTGGACTAGCAGAGAAGATAGAGAGAGAGAGAGCGAGGGAATGAATTTTAAATTTATATACGTCCGTATTAAAAATATGACAATAGGAAAAAGGAAATAATTTTCTCTAATGCTTATCCGACTTTGATCAAAAGCATCCCCCTCCTCAACCCTAACATATCTGTCTCTTTCTTCTCTCCTTATTCTCTTTCTCATCTCAATTTGTTCAAGCCCTTCTTCTTCTTCATCATCAAACGATCAAACTCAGGAGCCGAGCTTCTATCCAACCTCCTCTTAACGCTCAACCTTAAGTCAAGTCAAAGCTTTAGGGCTAACCTCTCACGATTAACTCTCAAACCCCTCTGGACATGTTACGAGAAAAGTTGTAGTCCTAGTAATAAAGTAGTAACCCAGAACTTGGATGAATCCACTCAAAATCCACCTACATTTTACTCCAATAATTTCTACTCGCTCTCGATTCGTTTTCAAAAAATAATCATCTTAGCTGTATTTATTAAGGCATCGGCTTGCTCATCTACGAAGCTTACAACTTGTTTCCAACGGATTATAACTTCCCCCCACCCCTCCAGTTTAACATGCTCTTGAGTAACTACAACGGACGTATAAATAACACCTTTTGCCCTTTCATTTCATCCCGTTCTACTTCCCAGAGTTTCCTCCCTGTAGCCTTTAAGCATGAGCAACAGATGTTTATTACACACGTCTTTTACAATCCCCGCTTCTTCATCAAGCCAATCCCCCCATCCTTAAGAACACATGAGCAAACGAGCTGGACAATGGGGAAATGGGAGTAAAAAGTGGTTTTGGATTTTTAGTTTCCCAGAAACTTGGAAGAATTTACAATCTTCCCATCAATAATTCTTTTTAACCGCATCCTCCCTAAAGTAGTGTTAGAGCTTGGAGAGGGGAAAGTTGATTCATACGTAATTAAGGAACAATTTTACTCCGGCTTAGCAGGTCATGCACACTTGTAATACGGTAGTTACTAACGTAGCGTTGATATTTTCTTCCCATCATCACGGAACGGGAGAGCGTAACAACGATATTTAGTGGATGATACAGAAAATCCTCATTTACCTCTTTGATAGCTCATTTCTGTATGCATTATTCAGGTTTTGTGGGGGCGAAAAATCCCATATTTTCGTTTTGCGGGGAATAAAAAGAGAAAGATGGTGTTAACAACCAAAACAGATAGGTAAATGAGAGACACAAGGGAAGGCGGTAGGGAGTACATGCCGAGTTTGAGGGGGAGAAGAGGAATGCTTCAATACAAGTAGTTCGTTATTTTTAAGGTTTAAATTTCACATGTAAAATACTTTACGCGTGAATAGAACGATGATGGTCTATTTCCATGTTCCCTTCCGAAAAAGAGGAAATTAAAACCCGAGAGTTTCTCCTAGCGTAGCATATAGCGAGACAGCATAGCTTGTATAGCTTTCACTCCTCAATTATATTGTAGAGAATACGGAAGCATTTCTTTCCCTCCATCCGCACCAGCGCTATCAAATATTATACATCTCGTTTCTGTAATGAGCCTTTGCCCTCCCTCCTGGATAAATTGCTTTGATGATGTAGCAGAGGAGCGTATAGAATGCATGAAACAATTCCGGGTCTCGGGAGTAAGTGTGTCCCGTGTCTAACTTTCCCTTTGTATTCTCCTTCCACAGCCCACCTCATCCTTAACCCGTCATCCTGTTTTTACCACCGCTCCAGCAAGACGCATATTTCCCTTTAAATCCCATCCTCAATTCTGTTTCCTTTAAAACTCCAAAATGTACCTCACTCTCCAGAGGAATCCCCGCCACAGATATTCTAGGTTCATTGTAAAAATTTCCTCAGTTTTATAACACTTTTTGATTCTTTGCCAACTATTTTTTCAAATTAATTCTTGAAAAACAAGCAAGCATGTTGGAGGAAGTTTGCCTTCCGTCCTTCACCCTTGTCCATCCAGAATTACATTTTCCACTCCAAGAGTTTTCCAATCTTCCCCATGCCATATTGTCTTGAAGGGTTTTTAGCAAATCCTAATTCCACTTTGATTCTCCGCATCTTGTTCTGGTAACAAGAGCTTTCTTTTACAATTAGTAGTCCACATGAACCTATTACTTCATCATCATCATCCCCTCGTTCTCGTCGGACAAGGGACGGAGGGTCATGTTTCCGGAGATTAGCAATTCCTTTGTGTTAATCGGTGAGCTCGTTTTGCAAAAATGCAGAGAGGAGGGGATGATGGTACGGGGTTAAGCCTTCATTAAAGCATTTGGACAGCTCTAGTCGGAAAAGAATTTTCTTTGCTTGAGATGTTTTTGCCTGAAGGGCAAACGGAAGGATTTGCCCCCATCATGTTATTTATGTCATGTGTAGCGATAAAAAATGAGGGCCAGTTTCATTTGGAATTCAGCTAGTAAAGACGAAAATTAATTCATTGATTCTTTAGTTTGATATTTTACTTTCTTCCACACTTCCTTACCTCCTTCTATTACGTATCACTGTTTCTTTCTTTCTCAATATCTCCATATCACTATATACCACCTTAAATTACATGGGTATAAGGTCCCAAGTGGCTTTGTTCCCAGCTTTCCTTGAACTAACTCAAGTTTTTGCACTCGGCAGCTTCGGGGGGACGTTTGTTCCGCTTGGGTGCAGGGTAAATGCATAAAACATTTATTGAACCAAATATTTTAGTTGGCGTACATTACGGGGCGTTCTCCTCGAATTCTTTTGACTTGAGCTTAAGAATTTCAACCGTTTCCTCAAGCTTATCCCACATCCATAGCTTCTGCCTGTTTCTCCCGATCTTCTTGTATGAGCCCCCGCCAACATCAGACAACCTCGCCATGCATGCAACTTCCATCTAAACCAATTCCATCTTTTTCTTCCAAATATCTTTCGGCTATTGTTTAACTAGAAGTCAACTTCTTTTAGATTTATTGGAGAAGAGCTCATAAATTATAAAAACGCATTATCTATGCATACCTGACAAGCTGACTGCATTAAAAAATATGCTCCTCCCCAGTCGCCGCCGCTAACAGCAACGACATACGGAAGAGGACACGACAATTCCATGGTTTTTACCCTTCTCAACCTCCTTCTATACACACAGCCTCCAACGTCCGCTTAAAATAGCGCCAATCATGTCCCTTTAGTTGCTAAACTTCCCTGGCCAAGTTTTAATCTAATCTCTTTAAAAAAGCTTTGCGTCATCTCTACCTTGTATTGCTGCCCGTAGCCAGCAGCAAAAATCCTCCAGCACAGAACCTCTTTTAATTTCTCTGGGTTAATAAGCAGAAGAGTTTTTTCCCTGCCCTGCGTCTTTTAATTTATTTCCGTTCAAGTAATATGTCATCCCGTGTGGCTGAGGTTCTTACCCGGACAAGCAACAAGATGAATCTGTCTCCCAGCTTGGCTTTTCTCCTTTGACTTTTCTATGCCACCAAGCAACTATAAACTTAGAAGCTATTTCCCGACTCCACATTTCGGAATGAATGAACCGGCTGTTGTTTTCCCGTAATTTAGCTACGATGAAATACTTTTCCCATTATCAAACCAACGAAATCACTATGCTTCTAGTCCTTGTTTCACATCTTAAAGATTTTTCAAGAGAACCATTGACTACTTATTTCCACTCTTTGACTTCATTTAAAATCCTCATAAGTGTCCATCCGCCCTCCTCTACCCTTTTGACAAAGACATTTCCCAAAGATTTTGGGAGCAGGGCAAAGGCTCCGCAGCAGTTTTGCTACAGCACAGCTATATGCGTAGGTAGGAGGACACTTGAAGAAATATTGGCTGAGAATGCGGAACATGTTGGACGTTGTGGATCAGATAAATGTAGTATTATCCTTGTAATAGTATATATCTGCTTAAAAACGCTCCGGATTTTAGTTGCTTTTACAATACGAAAGAGGAGCAGAGAGAGGAGAAGAAGAGGGAAAGAATGCTAATTCCATGATTAAAGCAAAATAAAGTGGTGCGCTGAAATTCTTATCGGCTTTCGAGTAGAGAGGCAATAAATTTGCCCCGTGTGAAACTTTAATTACGAATATTTCAATCAGCGCAAACCTTCTTCACAATACATCTTCCCCGTCTCTTCTTTCCCTACATTTCTCCTCCATCTCTTCCTAATTTTTTCCCATATCCTTGTCCTCTACCTACGATGCTCCTCTTCTTCCCTATAGTATCACCGCAATACCATTTTACCCACTCCTTCGTCTCTTTTTTGCGTTATCCCTCTTATTTCCAACCAGCCGTTTCAACCGTAGCTCTGTAACCGGGTATTTCACCAGTTACCCGCTTCCTGGGTCCATCTCCCCGCCTCCATTAAAAGTAATCTCTCCTCCTTTCCACAAACTTTGCAATCTATCTTTCTCGCGCTAACTTTTCGAGATTTTGCAAATCTGGTGGATGACAGTGATAAAGCAAGATTTAGCCAAAGGGTGTGTGTACAACTCCTCCGTTCCTAGCTTCCCATCCACAGCAAATTAAATCCAGCCAGGAAGAAAGAGAGACAGCATTGCAGCGTCCCACCACCAACCTACCGAAACAGGATGAAAACTCCGAGCTTGAATTCAATTCCCTCCCCCGACGGAATCCGGCGGGTATTACACAAGTATCCGGAATTAAGTGAGAGCAATCTCTCACTCTATATCATTTCCTCTACCGTCCTCTATATTTGAAGCGGAGCAAGAGATCAAGTGGCAAAAAATAATGGGAAAAGCCCTATATAAAAATCCGTAATTTGTAACAAGAATCTCAATGTCTTCCGCTCACTATGCAATAGCACCGCACCACCGCCGCCTTCTTTACCAACTCATTTTTTTCTACCTTACCTCTCTCAGTTTTCCCGGTTCGCAGCAGAATGAAAGAACCCGGGAAGTAAAACTACGAGAAGAAGTCGGAAAGCGGAGTAGGAGGAGGATGAGAAAAAGAGATTGAAGAGGAGACACATGCATTGAATCAACGTTTCTTCATGTAGTTTATTTACTTGAGCTCCCATTAAAGACACCGGCAGTCATGTATCAGCCATGTCAGCTCAACCATTCATGTATTTCACTCAAACTTTCCGCTTCCATACGAGTCACTTCCCTTTTATTCCCTCCTCCCCATTTATTTTTACAGATACTTGCAAAACTCACAAATTCTCTCGTCCCTATCAAAATTCGCCACCGTCCTTCCCACACCCAACACCGCCCAATCCCAACGTATTTTCAATTTATTTACCCCGCAAAACCCACTCGCACTACTATCACATGCCCATCCTCATGATCCTCCTATCATCCCACTTTCTCCTTATATTTTCGCCAACATTCTTCCACTGGCTTGCAGCAGCAACTCACAAAATCCCGCATTTACCCGATAAACAAGCTTAATCCATCACCCCTCCTCTCTTTTCTATGGCTAATTACCAAAGCGTCTTCTAAAATCACAAACTTTTCCGGATTTTCCGTGAGATCGCTAACGCTCAGTCCTCTCCTTCCCAACGTTCTGCTATCATCTCGTTAAACATTTCCCCAGTCGCGGTACGGAGGTGCAAATGCATGAAATTCAAGCGAATCCAACTAAACATTCCCCTTTTCCGGTCTACGCTTCAGACAGTCCGGGCAAAAGTCGATTCTTTGTCTAAATGTAATGAGTCGACGTGTGTGTTTCTTCGCACTCCCGTAATTCCGAGCCAACCTTGTCGCATCCTTTTAATCTTTCCCTATCCGCCCTATCCTTCCTTACATCGTCTTCCTCTTTTTAAACCCTATCCGGCCTATCCCACTCATCTTCTTCCTTTCCTTCTAATCATCATCAGCCTTGTTGCCCCCAGATGATATTCTGTACACATGCAAAATCCTTGCTTTCCCTGGCATTACGTCTCAGTCCTGTCTCATTCACCACACTCCCACCCAACCCCTCAAAATAGTCATCCATCTCATCTTCCTTCCCCGTCCCTCCTCCTTCATCTTTCCACGTGTTCATATGAAAAGTAAAACCGTATTTATTCCATACAATATTCCCTCCCCCACTTAACCTCTGCTCTCCTTGTTTTGTAACTACAAACAGGATTTGCAGAGCAGGAGGAACTATGCCACAGCTTTTTTTTCAATCTTCCTAACACACTCTCCCTTTCCCCGTTTCTAGGCAAATGGGTCTGGAATTAAGCGTCTTGTTTGTAAAGTTTTATCACATCTTGTACGAGTCTCCTCGAGTCGCATGGATTGACATTGAGACAAGTGCCGCGAGGAAATTGCCATAATCTAGACATTAACACATCCCCTTTTCCGCACCATCCACACATTTTCAGCTTATCTTTATCCCTCTGATTTTCCCTAGTTAAACTTAAAGAGGGCCAAACAGCTCCATATCTATTCAAACTCAAACCGTAAGGAATCTTTCCGTTTATAAGTAATAGGCCCGGCAAAGAAGAAAACCCGACATCCCATGTTTTTCATTTCATTTCTCTCATCCTCCTCCCCCGCACGCAACATACAAGAAGCGACACGTTTGTGAAGCTTCAGACTCCGGCTCTTGCTAAATGCCATAATATTGTTCTACAAGTGAAATTAATTCTTCCGCAAAACGAGAAGAAAGAGATCCGCGCTAGCCATGAAGCTGCCTCCTATTCAGCCGACGAGTATCTTTCCCCCATTCCTCGTTGAGGTTTTAACGTCTTCTCGGCTACTTAGAATGACATCATGATGAAATTCGGAAAATAAACACTACAAGATTACTAGTAAAACATGAGGAAATGGGGGGAGAAAAGGGAAAAGAACTCCACGGAGCGTTTATATTTTACCCCATCTTTCCAAAGGACATGTTTGTATATCCATGTCTTGATAAGCTTAGAACTACAAGCATGAATCTTTTTATACAAATTCCTGCCGCTGCCACCCTCTACCAAAACCCGAATCCCCTATAATAGAAGCTCAAGAATAGCATCAAACTAGGGAATTCTTCTCTTTATCCTTCTTCTTTTTCTCAAGCTTGTAACCCCAACAGTAAAAGCGAGCAAGAAGTTGTCCGTATAAATCTCCCATCTTTTTCTTCTTTCCCCGTTTCCCATTTTTACTTACATCCATACAATATTATTTATTCAATCCTTCCTCCACACTCCACAGACAAACAGCTTCTGTGCGGTTGACTTTTCATCTTAAGAAAGAAAGAGTCGTCGCTTTCCCTTGTTCCCTTCTTTAAACTACCCAGTGATCCGACGACCATCTTTCTCTCTTTCGCAACCGAAACCTTATAGTCTCTCCTTGTAGCTCCTCTACCTTCTTCCACAATCGTGAAGAAGAAGGGAAAAGCTTGTAAAGATTATTCTCAGTTACGCAAACCCTCAAGAATGGTATGCAGGAGTTAGTACAGCTGCTCTTCTATCTCATCCAATTCCCGCACATTAATCTAAGTAACTCTGGCATTACGACGCTCGGAGTGATATTAGAAATGGGTAAAAAATTCTCGTTAAAATTACAAAAATTGTGCCAAAACGTCTTTCACCCTTGAATCCCTCCCTCTGCAACACACATCCCCCCGCAACTATATCAACTACTAATGCTCATGGCTATGACTTAATGATGTGTTTCTTATTCTCTAATTCCGACATTCGTACCCACATTTCTTCCTCTGAAAACACTCATCTCCTCCCACCCCTCCACCCCATCCTCTTCTCCTCCCATGCTCTCTAAACAACTTTCTTTTACTTAGTATCCTTCCCTCGAAAATTTACCTCCAAATCCAGTTACCACTCACAGCTAGAAGTCATTCCGTAGATCCCATCTTCTCCGGGTATTATAATCCGCCACTCCTATTTACCGCCCGCCCCTGCCGGTATACCGGATCTCATTCCATTCCGTTTTTAGCCATGAACAACCAAAATCCTTTATTCTTTATTTACTACAATACTTGAGCAAAGAATCTGGGCAATTTAGCACGCTCAAACAATCTTAAAAAACTTCTTAAAAAAATCCCAAATCCTCTCCTTACAGCGATAGCAAGAAACAACAAAGAATGGTAGCATCTAACGCCTCTTCATATAAGGTTATTTTTTCAATTCCTTAGCCTCTACATTTTGCAACTCTCTGATTAATGTCCTCCTGTTGTATCCATAATTTTACTGGAGTGTTTCGTGTATACGATATCAAACAACAGGACCTTCAACTTTTAACTCTATTTCAAGATTTGGATCAGTCATCAGTCCTGTACTTATAAAACCACCCTTTGAATCATCATAACAAACCTTGTTTTTGTTTTTGCAAAAATCCTCGAACCGCTCAAGAATCTCAAGATAGTTACCCCAGATATCAGCTAACTAATTCAGGCCTTAAGAATCCCGTCAGGTTTTTCAGCAGCCTTAGATCATTTTTATCATCATCTGCCCTTCATCCATCCATATGAATTCGGTCAAAAGGCAAAGCGTGTAGCAGGATAGTTTTTGCCAGTTTCAAGCTATTTCAAACAATTTCCAATTCCCGTTATTCATGTGCAATTGAAATTCTTTCTTTCCCATCGACGTTTAAGCCTCAAAACCTCTATCCGTCCTCAAAAGTACAGAGACGACGTTTATCCACGGATATCTCTGCCTCATCTCCCCTGTCGCGAATTTCGCAATACCCAATATCCCTTAACTACAGACAGGAATAGTTAGAAATTTGGCAAATCCCTGTATCACACTCATGTAAACAGATGCAAGTTATTCCAAACTGAGATTCAAGGCTACACGGCATGATGCGGGTAGAGACAGCAGAGGAGAAGCTTGTAGAGACTGGCAGACTTGAAAAGTAGGAAAGGAATGAGCAAGTGAACAATTGTAATTATGAGAAAAGTGAGGATTGAAATGTTTTTATTCCGACTCCTTGGAGTTAATGAGACGGAGGAGGAGGGACGTGCGAAAAATCCGTTTTGAATATATCCATCCACAATCTGCTCGCAATACCATTAAGAATACATGACTACTCATTAATGAAACTCTCCATAAATTGGCATCCTCTTTTTCCATCCTTCTTCTCCAATCCTTCTTCTTTCTTCTCCATCCCTACACCTCTCATTACACACACGAGACATATTTCTTCATCCTCTTTCTTCCTTGCAAACATTCTTGGATGACAAATGTGGTAGATTATTTGCGGTTCTTTGCAAAATACTACGAGCCAGAGGAAATGAAGCTTGGTCGCTATGATTTGTTCGGTTGAAATCATGGAATCGTCACCCTATCTCCTAGGCTTGATTATAAGTAAAGAGAAGAAGATGGAGCCATTATTTAACAGAGGCTCTCAAGTTTGGTCAATCTGTCCATAAATTGGTGAATTCTTCGCCCTCTTCTGCTGCTGTTCAACAAGTATATGCGCCTGGGATGGCACGGCAGAGCAGAACGTGCAGAGAAGGAGGAGGACCAACATATTCCCAAGAATCTTTTCAAGAGCTTGCTGGATCCATGTGCTTTAAGAGAGGTCATTCCTTTCCCCATCTATTTAGAATATCTAACTTGGTTAAATATTTCTGGGAACTTGCTAACTCCATACGCTTCAAACTTTTCAAGAGCTTGTCTCACCAACTTTGAGTCGATAATGAAGACAGAAGAGAAAAGTGTTAACTCAACTTAGGACAGAATAGCTATTCCTGATGGCCCATTCAGCTCGACTTTGTTTGTACTCTCGTCTTCGTCGTAATATTCTGTATAATAATGTAAAATATTTCGCCTCTTCATCTTCAACCAGAGAGTCAGTTGGATGGAATGAGCATAATTCTGTCATCCTTCCCAGGACCTTTCCACCAACTTCCCAATTTCAGTCCTAGTGCTTGCTACCACCACATTCAAGTTCTTATGACTTTGTGTCATGCATATTAAAGCCTCTCGTCGTGACTCCCTATGCTCACTCTCAAAAGTCATAAGATACTTATAAAACCCTGTAAGTCTGTTCCATGAAGCAATTCCAAAGTTGTTCATTCATTCACTTGTTTTCCCTCAAGTGTAAACTGTTCAACTCGCTCTTTCTCTCGCTTAAAAAGGAAATTATTACGACTTCCTAATCATTCCCAATGCCCAAGAACAAATGATAGTGAAGAATAGAGGAGAGTCGCAAAACTGTAACATCTACCAACAAACAATGCATAATAAAAATTGGAATCAGCCATTTAAGGAAATGAGAATAGCAAAAAGATTCATGGAACGGCCGAGGAGCTAAACCAAATGCTCCCACAAACAGACAAATCAACATTACACGCATTATCTTCCTCCCAATCAACCAATCCTCCCGAATCTCTCTATAATCTCTGTCGTTCCTTGTACAACTTGTTCTACACACTCAATCCCTCACATTTCTCCAGAGATTATCCTCTTCAAAACCCGCATCCCATCATCAGCCATACATTTACAGCCTGTACATCTAGGGAATCTTTAAGAGGGAGAGAACAATGTCTTTGCAGTGAAATAATTATTGCCATTTCCCTCGGCACTCATCCGAACTAATATAAAACCCATCATCTTCTTCACAATCTATCCCTTTTTGAATTTACAATTTTTCACAAGTATTTGTCCTCCTTCTTTTATCTCCTTTAAATATCTGCGCTTCTCCAGCTCATTTCAAAATTCCCCCATTTCAATTCTTTTCCTCTAGAACAGCAAGCTTGGAAGCCTGTAAGGATATAAGCCCAAGGCTAGGAACGAATGAGAACTTGTACAGTGTAAGTCAGTCTGCTGCAGGAAAATCAAAAAATTGTATCAAATCCTATAAATCCTTACCGTCTGGACAAGAGTTTTCATTTGTTTCATACCTTCGCGCTCCCGGGAAATTCGCAAACTTATTTTGCAAACCGTTGTCATTGTCTGCTATATCCATGCATAAAACATTTCATCTGTTTCATCTTACAATTCAGGAAAAGTTTTCGTGAATGTGGCCAAAAGAAATTGAAATAAACATTAATGCTACCAAGATTTCCAATCCTTCCTCTTACTCAAGCTAAAGCTACATTGTTAAATTACCCAGAAGATAACGATACTTGTTCTACACTTGAAGAGATTTTAATGTCAAAACTATCTCTCTTTAGGATTATTTTAACCTTGTCTTTACGCCGCCTCTACGAAGACTCTACAAGTGTCTCTGAAGATTACGACACACCATTTTACGTTCACACTACACACAAGCTCCATTATATTCTACCGCCACTCGCTCTGCTTAGTTCCACATCCCTTGAAACATAATGAGCCATGAAAGCCATGCACTTCTTCCTTTGAACAAGCCACCGTAAAGGAGACGGAGGAAACAAAAACCCGGGTTTTATGCATGTTTTCCTTTCTTAAAACTTCAATTTCCTCCCTTTCTTCCATCCACCTCAATTCCACATTTTGACCCCTTTCATTCCCATCTGATGCACTTAAAAAATTTCTCTCACATCCTTCAGCACATGCTGATTCTAGAGATAATATGGAAAAACTTTTTGCAAGCGGAACGCTGGTGTTGCTGTCAGTTTCTTCCCTGAACCGGATTCGGGTGGTAAAAAGTAGGTAGAAACCGAGAGGAATCCGCCTTCAGAATATTCCGCATAAGTAAATATTGGAAGGGAATTATGAAATCCTTCTCGCAAAACTTATGACACTCGCTTCCGTGAAGGTATCCAACAAGGAAAACAAAAGCAAGTCAGCAAATGACTAGTGGGACTTGTGTATAGATTCCTACTTGAGATTTCCGCAACTTCGGGGAGTTTTTACCCACTCACATTTTTTTGGCATTTCTTCTCAAAAGATGTAGGAATATTATGGGCTCTCATTTTCTTGTGCATTTTCTCAATTTGAGTGGATGCCAACTCCATTTTCTTTATTGAAACGAGCAAAGAAAAATACAGAAAGAAAGAGGAGTGAAAGAAACAAAAGACAATTCATCAATGACAAGGAATATTTTCAAACGGCCGCCTCCTTGTATAATAGCGCATACACATTTCCCTAAACTGATTGTGTCTGATAGCTAATAGTGTGGGTTGGCGAGGAAAGGAGGTAAAAATGTCTGTATTAACATTTGTTTGTCTTATCACACCACACCGCTCCTTTCCATCCTAAAAATAAGATTCACACAATAATACACCAAAACCACCGCTCCCACTTTTCTCCACAAACTAAACCAAGCCACTTGTCTTCCTTCCTCCAAGAGCAACAGGGAAAAGATGCAAATCTCTCACCCTGTTTTTCTTGGGTCCTTGTAAGCTCACACCACCAGACTGGCAGCCCAGAAAACCTCCAACAGCAACCCTGCCCGCTAAACTAAACCCAGTAAATCCAAGCAGAACCCGACATTTTTCAAACTTACACTATGTCACTGCCCCTTCTCCCGATTCGCTTCAAGAAAATACAACCTTCAACCAGTAATTAATTACCGCCTGCATCCTCCACTCCCCCGCTTCTACCCCGCCTCATCCCCCGAATTCTTCCTAAATCATCATCATCCTCATGAAAATACTATCCCATCTCCATTTCCTTCCACAAACCATAACAGCCACCACACTCGCTAAAATCACATTTCCTACCTTCCTCTCCACCAATCTCCAATTCTCAATTTCATCTCATCAAGCTTTCCCGCTAATTACTCTCTACTAATCACGGAATCCCCACACAAAAGCATCATCACCAATTCCTTTACAATCTTCCGAAATTCCCTTTAGCTTTTGCAAATTCAAGCGTGTGGTAGCGCTATACCTTACTCTTCTTCCTGCACGCATCCATATTTTCCACGCTTAATTTCATGACTACCCAGGGCAATTTAAATAAAGATGAGCTTATTTGCCGTGCCGCCACCGCCTTTATCCATAAAAACAGAGAAACGTGAATAGAGGCTACCGACATACACCAAATTTGCCAAAGGCCATACGTGAAAGTGATATTTTGAGCAATCTATTTTAATATGTCCGCAATGATTTACAGCCCCTTAAACACATATTACCTATACCGGGCAGGCTGCAGCCTCCTTGCATTTTCCTCCTCCAAACCCACCAATTTCAGGTTTTATAACAGACACCTACCGCAAGTCACGACATTTCTATTCCGCTGACTTAAAGATTAAGTAATATCAGCATCTTCTGAGTAAGAACGTTTCATCCTCTCATCTCTTCTTACAATTCCGAACGTCTAAGCAAAGCGAATCTTTCTGTTTTTAGTCGAGCAATATACCCCAACACAAGAAATATGCAACAGGTAGTAGGAGCGCTCTCTCTCACACTATGTACTCTATCTGTACTTTGGCAAACCTTGAGCATCTTTTACTGTGTACGCATGCTGGAGTATTTGGCAGCATCCCTTGAACTTGTATCCACAATTAAGAAGTAGCTAAAGTGTACAGGTAGATAGTTTACCTGTTTGCCATCACAGCAATTGCATCCGTCATGTGCAATGCAATTTACTTGATTATATTTTAGCATGCCTAGCTGACAAGAACCTTCTTGTACAATAACAGTATTTTCAACTCCATCTTCAACTAATTGTATCATGGGACAAACAAAAGCTTCGTCCAAGCTGTACAGGATTCACAAGAGGATCATGGATCATTCCCTTTTTACCGATTCAAAAACCTTGAATTTTGCTTCATCATGGAATAAATTTAAAAAAATAATCCAATCGAACATATCCTTTCCCCGTAACATTTAATATCAAAAAGGTTACAACATGTGCATCTTCCTCCAACACACTCCACATCCAGCTTTACCATTTATTAATTTAAGCCCTTCCACATTTCCGAATAGAAAAGCCTGGTATCCCCATTAATTTTACTTTCCAAAAGAGTTGCTCCCGGCTTCTGCAAAGGCTCCGCCTTCAAACGGAATCCTACATGTTCTGGACAGGAGTACAAATAAATGATAGATGATTTTTACCCCTTTTCATGATTATGCAAATCTTTCATCTCCCCCTGCTTCTTCTCTCTCTGTCTCACTCTCTCCTCCTGTCCTGAATTTTAGAAAAGAAAAGCTAAAACCCGGCCAATCCCTTGTCAAAATGCATAATCATTATGGATAAAGGACAACTTTTCAGGAATCTTTCCCATCCCAGCTAACAAGGGTCCCTTTTTCAAATCCATGTCATTCGTGTATCCACAAAACACACTTTTCCAGAGCATACAAACAGGCGCCAAAATTTCAATCGAAAGAATCAAAATGTAGCTCATTCAAATAACCCTTGTAGGGATTAGAAGTAGGGTGGCGCTTTTACGTGAGTACAACAAGAGTAAAATATTCGGATCCAGTGGGTGGACATAACAGCTAGAATTTTTAGAGTAAACCCTGTCCCTGTTAGACGGACTTACCTGTAGGATATATGGTAACCAACAGATTTCCCTTGATTCCCATATCCTATATCCAGGGAGAGTTAAAAACGGTAGGGCAAGTCCGCCCATTCCCCAATCCGACACGTCCTCTTTCATATTTTATCATGGTATTCACGGTATTAATTTGAGCATAGAAATCCTAGAATAGGGATTTCGTCCAGCTCCGTCTCCCTTGGCGGGGGTGTCCCCCACTGAATATAAGAAGATCTAGGCATAGCATCAACCTTTTTTAAATTCTTATCCTTGAGCATCCAGCTTTTTTGAGCTTATGGCATTGAGCCCCTGTCAGACAAGCAAAGGCAGACGGTAAGTCTCTAAAGAGGAAAATGCTCAACCCTATTCTGAGCCTGCTTATCAAAAAGAAGCTGTACAACTGTTGGCTTTTGAATCAATGAAATTCATGTTTAGTAGAGCATCATCTTATTCCAGCATACTTCTTGTATTTCCACCACCTTTTGTCCCATCATCAAATCCAGTCATACGTAGTGCATGAATTTCCCTTCTTTCGTCCGCTTAAGGAAAACTTGGAAAATTCTGGCTCCTGGTAAATGATACGCAAATATGTTAGTATATCAAAGCTATAGCTGCGACGTTTTTATCAATGTCAGTCAAATCCCAGCGGCGGCAGCTTAAAAATTTCGTAATTCTGCTAGCCAAGTCATTGAATTCTTGAATAAGCAATTTGGCATCAAACTCCATATCAATCCCAATCTGCACAGACTAGCATATTCAGAGACCTGCCTGCACAAGAAAACTTGATGGGCTGCATCCAGAGTCATTATACTGCAATATTTAGTAATGCATTCAAATTCATCCTTTTTGCATTCCGCATCCTTTCTCAAGGCTTGCGAAAATTCTGAAAGGATAATTCTCCCCAATCATTCAATAACTTCACCAAAAAATTTCAAGCTTTTCCTCTTTTTCTGCCAATCCATTTTTATCGCCATTATTATCAGCTTACCTTCACCCTTTCAGCCAGACAGACGGTATATTTAAACCCTGTTTTTCATATTTCTAAATTCCCACGATCCTCTTCTTTTACTCCAAAGCTAACGCGTGATGCAGTTTTCGCAATCGATTCATTTTCTCCGTTCAACTTGCTTCACAGTGTAGTTTCATGTAACGTCGGGCCCGATTTTCCTCACCGCTCAGATTCCCTGCCTTTTCCCCCCTAAAACTTGTTTTCAGTCCCGTTTTGATACAGCAGCCTACAGCATCGCCAATCTGTTTTCGACAACCCGAAGCCGATTTTATCCTGGGGCATTGAAAAGTGTGTTTTTAATTTTCTTCGCTCTGTTTTAAAGTAATTTCTTGAGCTTAAAACGAAAAAGCCGAGTCACAAACCACGGATCATACAAAAACCCGTTACTGTGTTGATCCTTCCGTTTGAAACTTTGTGGATTTAAACAAGTTGTATGATTTTGTGAAGAAAATTATGCAAGGAGGAGGCGACTCCTCCTGGCCTAGACACCCTAGTTCAGTTGTTTGAATTGTTCGTTCCGTGTGTCTTTGGCATGTTTCGGGAGGAGGATAACGACGTGTGTGTTGTTTGTCTGGGATTGCATGAAAGCCGGTCATATGATTATTATTATGATTTTTCTCTGTGATTTATGGTGCAGTAGTGAAAGTTGTAAAAGTCAGGGAAACAAAACCATTTTAAAAAACAGACGGACGCCGCTCATTTGACCCTCCATCCCCATACATCCCACAACCTAACTCCTCCGTCCCTACCGTATCATCCTCGTCGTAGTATTATTGTATGCGCGCGTTTCTTTTATTCATTTTTTCAAATCTCCCCGACTCTTTCCAGCTCTTTTCTCTCTCTCTCACCCATCTTTCTTTTCAATTTAAATCATTTGAATAATTATGATTGTGAACGTGAACGGGTTAGATTAGTTGAATCCAGCAGCAAATCTCTTCAAGTACCATGGATTCATGCAGAGCTCTCCTTGCCAAAGGAGTACTTTACCTAAAGCAAGGAAGCAGCTTTTAAATTTCCCTTCAAACTAAAACTAAAGCCCCTGCAAACCCGCATCCCTTCTTCTCTTGTATCAACTCTTCTCTTTCTCCAACACACGCGCATACTTCTTTTGTATTCCTTTTGCTCCAACATCGCTAGGTTTCCAAGCTAATAAAGGAGAGCAAAGATCATTATAATACTGCCTTTGTACATGATGCAGACGTGATTACAAGGAGACAGGAACAAACCCGGGTAGTTCTCCCGCTTCACCCCACTTTTCAGCCCTATACTAAATTACGGAAACGATTATAATTGAAACTGGAAATGAGCGTAATTCTCCAGACTACAAATATCCGATTTCTCTCTCCTGCCTCTTCTCTTGTCACTCTTGAACTTAATGCGTTCCACTCCGCTCCTAATCTGTAATGGAGTCAACAGTCAACACGGGTCTCATAGCTGTCGGATTTTGGTGTTGAGCGGGTTATTTCAAAATATATATTTCCGTTCTTCTAAACTGTACCGTAATTCTGGTCTTGGCCCCGTGCTAAAAGCCTAGACTACATGCCCTTTGTTCACGGATCTCAACTACATGGTTTATGCAGTGACTGACTCAATGAGCCATGTACAATCCTCTCTGCTCCGAGTAATCTTAATGTTGCTTCCATATGTTTTACGAGTATGTTGCGGCGGCGTAGGTTTTTCTATTCTCTAAAATCTGTCTCCAGAGACTCGTAATAATCACCACCACCACTACCAAACCCGCCAGAATGTTAACTTATAGAGGGCGAAACGTGCTTCAACTCTTTAAACCCTCCAGTTCACAGGAGCTTCTCTCCTTTAGTAAGTATACGCTCTTCCCATCTTCATCATCAGCTTCCAGCTTTATCCATAATTTCCTCTACCATGTAGTTCCAGTCTAGATTTTTTACAATACAAAAGAAAAATTTGCATACATTTTTATGAACCTTTCTGAAATTTATTACGTTTTTCTATTTAAATTTCAACAAGAGGAGAAGCCATGAAGCCACCAAAAGTAGACTATAGTTAAAATCCCGGACGGCAATCCTCTTCCTCCAAACATACAGCATTTCCCCCACAAATCCTTTACCCACCATTCTCATATTCCCATCCCGCCATTCTTTATCACGTTTTATATTCTATGGATTTCCATTCATACTTTCATGGCGTTGCTTGTCTGGTTGGGGTTTCTTGTGTAGCAGGCAGCATAGATTGGAATTGTTAAAAAAATGAATAATTATCGATAGGGAAGGTCAATTCTTTTATCTGATTAGCATATATCATTTTACCGACACGGCTTTGCACACAGCTTTGATTTCTCCGTCCAACGGAGTTTCGTGTGTTGTAGGCTTGTCGTTGTAATCGCTCGGATTTAATTCCCGATAAAATCCCGCTTTCCCAGAATACTACCCGCCGCCACCATCTATTCTTACTATTCCGATGAATTATATAAAAGAATATTTATTTACCTTCACCAGCCCCGTTCTGGGAATGGATGCACTTGAAGCATTGATTTCCCTCCTCCCGTTCTCTGTCTGATCCCGCTCAACATGCATTTATCATCTTCAAGAATCAAAAGTTAGTCTAGCTGTATCCACTGAATTCGAATGTGCGCATTTCCATATCATTTTATTCCCTCTCTATGCAGTTTTATAATGTCGTTGTGTCTGTTGGTGTGAGAATGGAAGCGTTATAGATTGCCGCCGTGCCGTGTCGTCGTGTCCCTAAGAGAAGAGTTATAATAATTCTAATGAAAAGGGAAATGGTAATTAGCTCACTCACTCAGTCCTCCTTCCCTCTCTCTTTTCATTCTCGTCTGGCTGGATTGGGAATTTTAATAAATATTCTATTCACACCCTATAGAAAGAAATAATCAATAATTTATGCCTATTTTGCAATATATGATGGATACAAGTATCCCTCTAACTCAAGGTTCTCTTGCCTATATCTCAGAGGCAAGATGAGGTGGGAGACAAGAGGAGGACGTTATGCAGTTCTGTTATACATGCTGTCTTTTTCTCTCTCATTGACTAACTCGTTTCACCCCTTTCCCTACCTTTATTCCCATCAAAGGAGCCTTTTATAGCTTACTTTTGTCATCCTCGTCGCTTTCCCTTGTACGCATAATTCCAATCCTTCGGATCTGATGCAGTATATGCTGGATAGATTTGATCAATTTTTTTTATTTTCATTTTTTTACAGAATGCTTTGATACTCTGCTGAGGATCTCTGATCTACATGCCTTTCAGCCCACCTGGGTGTGAATCCACGGAAATCATCAAAAATTTCCCCACAATGTCTACAATGGCAGGCATGTTTTTCGTCCGCTCCGGCACGCCAGGTCAGGACACGCCACCCTCAGGTGAGATTCCTACAATTTAGTTTCATGTACGCACTTAGTCGCCCTCCTTGAACGCTAAGAAATTTAGGATTATTATACCAACCGCCATCCTATAGACTTTGGCAAATAGGGCGTTAGTCTCCCAAGAAGGGACAGACAGAGACAGCAGCAGGCAGGCAGGTAGAAAAAGAGGCGTTAACATGTGCCTTAATTCAAAATTCAAACCTTGGTTCCCAGGATCTATCGATAACCCATTAGATAAATGACAACCATGAAGTTGACACAAGGAATTTCGCTTATGGGTCCATTTACAGTATCCCCTAAGACGACGCAGGCTTTTAGGAATTAAATAGTCCTTTACCCACTAGCAATAGCAATTTAGAGTTTGATCTAGCTTCGCCATTTTGAACCTTTAAAGCATTGCTTCTGCAGCAAAGTTCAGCCTTAAGTTGCCATTACAATGTACATTACTCTCGAGCAATCAACTTCCTTGGGCGCATGATAACACTTTTAAATTAAATCACTCATCACTGTGCACCTAACCAGTAAATTTGCAAGTGCAACCGCTGCAGCAAGCTTATAATATTACAATAATTCCCTGTCAAACAACTAACCCCAAGTGGATAGACGAGTCCGGCTGTCTGGAGCAACACAACTACCGGCACAACGACCCACCACTCACCGCTACCATACCATCATCTTTCTTATTCTTCTCCTTGCTCTCCATCCCTCATAAACTAGATATATTGTATAGTTTCCCAGTGTTCAACAACTTGATGGACTTGATCCCTGCATTCATTCATCACTGAGAAAGAAGCTGAGGGATGGATTTTGAGAGAACATAAATGTAAAGCAGCAGAGTGATTCATGTCCGTCCACCTTTATCCGTAGCCCACCCAGCCGGAGGATGTAGAACATAATATCCCTATAATCCCCATTTAAAGGCTCGTTAACCATTCCGCTTGTCTTACAAGCCATTTAAATTCTATTACACAAAATCCTGCACTTCTCTTTCCCCCCGGCAAACGTGTGCATCTACTTAATTCACAGTTAAAAATGAACCTCTTGCTACTTTTCACCCTCCAGCTTCCAACTTGAGCTGCGCGCTTCAAGCAACACAAGCGCTAAGCACAGCGTCAAAACTCTTTTCAATCCTCACACACACAGTACTTTCTCCAGGTAAAGTGAAAGGTGTTTCTACTCCTTCATCCAGCAGCAGTCCAAAGTCGTCAGTTCAGTCAGTCGTGCGTAGGATTAGAAAGGAGCTCGCGCGTATTCCAGTATTCCCTCCCCACCTCCGCACATAATCACCGTAAATATGATGAGCTTCAGTAACTCTCTCGAGCAGGAGCTAAAAAACTAGTATGTAGCGGTAGAGTAAGCAAGCACGTGCCGTTGACTTGAGGATTTATTGTACATCTTCACATTTATTTTGAAATGTCCGGCTCCCTTCCCACCTTTCTCTCTGTATAATAGGAGATCACAATGCTAAAGAGAGAACAAGTGATGAGTTAGTGAAAGAGCAGTGAATCTTGTCTCTCCTCATCCTACGTGTATGCATTACAATTCAAGTAGTATTTCTACTACTACTACCATCTCCCATTATTACCATCATTCCCTTTCTTTCCCCGTATCACCCCTCCCCCTAACTCCATGTGCCTTCGCGGGTCTTTTCTTCATCTCAATGTGATCCATCTCCGAGGGTATCTTTGTACACAAGCGGGAGCATCATTTTCTCTATTATCCCTCTCACAGTCTATGCACAAGAGCCCCATAACCATTTAGTTAGACGGTGCAAAGATATTCATTGTATTCCGCCCCAGGCATCTTCTGCATCTCCCCCTCCCTCGCCATCTCATCCTTGTCTTATTCTGAACCTACCTGAACCGGTGCTTACTCTAAAACTAAAGGGTACTGTATGCATCATCACGGGTTATTGGCAGTCTTCTTCAATCCATTATAGTAAAACATCATCCCAACTTCTGATGAGATTAGACAAGTTCTTGATCCTTCCGCTTCCCGTTCTTCTGTGTTATGACCGAGAGCTAAAGAGCTGGGATTGTGGACAGGGAGGGAACGAGAATGATCCAAATCCAGTCTCTCATCCTTTCAAATATTCAATACCCTTGTTAATTGTAAAATAATTTATGTGATCTCAACCTTAATCTTGTTGTAGAACACAGAAGCTATTAACATGTATGCCGACCTGTTTAGAAATATGTACTACAACGTTATAGCGGCCTTCCTCTTGCTCTAATAACATTTTTTATATTCATGCGGGTCAATTCAATCCCAAACCTCGTTTGCTTTATATAAAATACAAGAGTGTAAATGTATACACAATAAGCAGTCTGTCTACAAGTTTGACGCACACGCGCCCGAACCGCATCCCCTTCATTGTAGCAATCATTTAGGATTTCAACTCTTGAATCTTCAATTAAGGATTAATTGTTCTAATCATCATCCTCCGTATATTATTCTTTGCAGGATGCTCCGTGGCAGAATCTGAGAACGTGTCCGAGGATGACAATACAAGTTGCAGTGCAAGGTAATTCCAATCATTTTTAAACCGCCATACGCAATCGATCCCTCATCAAATCATCAGACACCAAGAGCCAAAAGCAATATACTTATTCAATCAATTAAATCCTTTGAAAAAAGGAGCGAGAGGCTTGAGTTTAATCAAACTTTAACCAGATGCGCTTGCTAACCCCAAACCCGAACCAAATCATCCTTATGTTTATCTCATGGTCTTTATCAATAAATTTTCGTTTTAATCAGCCGAATTTTATTAAATATGATTGAATTGAATTAATTATTAAAATTTCCATGTGATATAGTGAAATGGGATGCGATTTAACGACGGTGCCCTCCTCCAAGGAATCTTCTTCCTCTTCACGGAAAAACAAGCGAAAGAATTTCATGCCGCGGAACATAACAGAATACGCCGGCTCGGATGAAGAGGAAGAAAATAACGGAATGCGAGGGAATCATCATCGACGGGCTAACAATAATAACAACAATATTACCAGCAACAGTACCAACAACCCCGTTAACATGGAAATAGATCCCGATGAGAGTCAACCTTTCGAGCAGGAGGATGATAATTCAAAGAATTACAATCACGCTCATCCCAATGATGGGGAAGATGATGAGGAGTCTCAAGAATACGTTGACAGACCCATAGACTTCAGCAAAGACAGAAATGGTAATTACTTTCAGCATCTTCCCGGCCTTTACCATAAATTATTTCAAGCACATCCGGTCCTTCTCTATTTTTCCATGCTTTTGAGTTTCTACTTTTTTCCTATAGTTTTTTCCACAGGATTCTGATCCACTGTATTTTAAAATTGTAAATTAATCAAACAAAATTGCCAACTTTCTTGCAAAATTCCGAATATCTTACCAACTTCCTGTCTCCAAGCTACTCTCACATCAATCTCTCTTCCCGCCCACCCGCCCTGAGTTGAAGAACACGAGTTACACAAGCATCCAGCTTTGAAATTCATGCTCACGCTTTGTGCTTGTTTTTTACAGATACCAAGCCAGTTTGGAGAAAACCTGGAGAATCCCTACTAAATCCCTTCTCCAGTATAAACAATAATAATAGTTTAAGCCCGAGTAACAGTAATACAAATCTGAGTAGCAATAACAAGGACACGGATCATCATTCCCCATCAGTTCATAATACCTCTGTCTTGGGAAATAGTTTTTCCTTCTCCCCCGCCGCCGTCGATCTCCGTTTGGCCAACCCTCGTGGACACTTCCCCCTCTCGGCCACCCATCTCCACAACCAGCTAAGCCAAGAAAGCTTTGAAGATAATCGATCAAATGAGGTGATTACGAGCAGTACAAGTAATCATACCCATCACCTCCGCTCATCCTCCCACCCACTCCACCCCCAACCACCCGGCCCTAGTCCTAGTAACGCTCTTTTCACCGAAGTTGCTGAAACCACCTACGAGGAGCTTCTTGGATTGTATCGAATTGCTGAGAATCTACGCCAAGGTAAGTCAAGAAGCCATGTCAAATCTTCTATCATCCTCACCCTCCCCCCTTTCTCCTCTTCTAGCTAATCACTACTTTCTCTCCCTCCCTCCCGCTACCGCTTACACATATGCATATCACACACTCATCGGCTGGCTCTACGTTTATTTGAATCCCAGCAAAATTTTAATTCTACCCGGCTATTTTCATCGCGCCGTCCCTCCCTCTAATCAGAATTTATATTCATATGATGAATCACAAGTCGGCATTTCTCCGAAAATTATATGCCTCCAATCCCTCATTTCCCACCATATTACCGCTACGAAAGAATATGGCGATATAGTACGAATCCGTATTCTCTTTTTCTTCCATGTATTTTATTAAGTAGTATATATTTCTCATTTTTATTCCACTCTGACCAGAAGAGGACAAGTCCGTGACTTGGTTCTCTCTCATCCTTCTTCCTAAGGTTTCATAATCCAATATATTCATAATGTATCATTTTTATCAAGAATTTACCCGACGTTACTCTCCAACTAACTATCAATTCATTTCTCGTGCCTTCTGCGGTAAACCATATTTGAAATATGTCCCTCTCTCAAAATCCCTTCCTTCCTTCGGCCTACCATTCCAAGTCTCGTAATATCCCCTCCTTTTTGTCATATCTCACATAGCCAGGGGCCACGTTAATCACTCAGTCAGAGAGCGTCATATCTTGTCTTTGGCGTGCCATACCAAAGGGAATCAGAATCAGAAGCAAGGAAGGAAGGAGCTTGAAGAGGAGAGTCATTTTTATCTCTTCCAAATCCTCAGTTTCATGTCCGTTCTCTCTTTCTCTCTCCTCGTAGTATAGATGTATTAAAACGATAGAATTTTTTAAACCCTAAAAAATCATCCATTCAAACCATTGTTATATTCCCCAGGATTTTTTAGGCAGAGAGAGAGAGAGAGCGAAGAAAAATCTCAAAATATGACAATGTCATAAGGCTCGGAGACAAGAGCGAGAGGATAGGTTGATTGGAAACATAGATTTACATCCAGACACAATAGGAATTGAAAATGGACGAGCGTTAAGGACAGAACCTTGTAACAGCAGCAGCAGCGTTGAGGAGAGGCCGGGAATAGAATACGGGAATGAATCCCTTTTTGAAATTGATCACGATGACCAGAAAAAGAACAAGATCGAGACATATATTTCCCAATCCCTGAATTCGTGCATCTCTTCATCCATCTCCTCCTTCAATTCCTTCTCAGACTTCTTCAGCTTCAACCTACACAAAGACACTTTTTGCCCACAAAAATCCTTCAAGTCTAAACAGAATAATAACCCAAGTCCCACCATAGCCGGCCATCATCTCTCCTCCTCATACCTCAACTCCTTATCTTTTAAATTTCAATTCTATAAAAAACGAGCCATAAGCTTTTTAATAATACCTGTAATAATATCGATAATATCCAGTATTCTTCAAACATTTTCTCTTTCAAATCCTAATACTTATTCGTATAGTTAGTTATATATTTACCAATTCTCACTCACTGGACTCACTCAAACTCCCTCCTCAAGTCACTCAGTCAGCTTTGAAGATTATTCCGGATTCACGACAAACTAAAATCAGTATTTCACAGACTCTTATTCTTCCTAATCAATTCCAATCCATTCTTTCTATCCTTCCATCACCAGAGTTTCATCAAGAAACTACCTTAAGCTAGTACCATTCCTTCCTATACAATTTCTAAACAAAAACCTCCATGTTCTCCCCCCCCCACTTCCATCAGCTCTTTTCCCTTGGTATCGTGGATGAAAACAAGTGCTTATTTTTCAAATTTATCCCATCTCTAAACAGTTCTTAACAGCATTACTCCAACACTACTATTACCTAAGCCCCTATAGATCTATTATGACGAGCATTTCGATTCTTCAATTCAATGTCCATCCCTCCGAGATGAAGTCCAAGATAGGCAAAAGACCTTATAGCTTTGATGTATTTCCAAACAAATCTCACAGTCTTTCTTGTCCACCATCTCAAAATTCTGCTCCTGCAATAGCAACAGGACAACGAGGATATTTTCTTTCCAATGCTTATGATAATCCTCAGGATTCTCGTCGTCTTCCTCCGTGGTTATGATTATACACACATTTTCTCTCCCCCGACATGACTTTATTTTCTCCCTTCTCTGACCAAAGATGGAAATGAGTAAGGAAAAAATTTAGAGGAATGATGAAATGAGTCAGCTGAAATATTTAACCTCTTCACTCCCCATCACATCACTTGCTTCAACAAATAAATCCAAATTTCAAATCTCAATACTTTTTTTCCACAAACCATTTCTCCATGTATCTCATCCTCCAGTCCAGAGCTGACGATTCCAATTCCATGCATATATACCTAAACCAAACCCCAATCCTTCCAGCCCGAAGAGAAGACTTTTGTCCGCCGTTCCCAAAAAATATTAGCCGTGGTCCTTCTTATTCTCACAGTATTCTGAAGCGCTGGGTCAATTCAGCAATAGGGGATACGCTTATCCTGGATTTCAATAGAAATATAATATTTAAAAACAATAATAAGATTAAGAATATTATTAGCTTGAAAAATATTCAAGAAAACCCGGGTAAAATTACTCAAAATTTCCACTGGATTTTTCGTGAAACCGCAATGAAAATCATGTATCCTCCTGGCTACATTTGAAATCATTACTCACACTATGGTCAACTATATACTATTCTAGCCGCGTCCTAAAGGCACATTAACTATAGGCCGACCCAACTGTCAGGTAGAACCCGCATCCCCACTGTGTACATACTCATTTAAAATTATCCTCGGTACTTTGTCTCTATTACCCATCTCATCTCCTCCACCTCTTTCTTTCTCCACCATCCACCATCCATCCCCATCTTTATTATTAATAATATCCGAGGGAAAGCAACTTAAGAGCGGAGCACACGTCTTTGATTCCTTATCCTTTTCCATCCAAGACATATAGCCCACATTATTTAAAATATCATCATTAGTCCACACGTTCACTCCGCATCTCCATATATACCCAGAGATACCTGCCGTCAACTTAACTAACGGGTGTAGCACGAGCTATCAGCTTTAGCTATAGCTCAACTTCATCATCTCCTCCTGTCTCACACAATTCCAGCAGAACGCCATCCCATCCATACAGTTCGTTATAGTAGTTAGTTAGTTTGTCCGCCATCTCTATGAGATGATGAGTGTCTCTGGGGTTTGATTAAGTACTTGTACCATTCTCCATATTAATGCTATCTTCCCCGACCGTAAAATCATAATAATCATAATAAATGATGAAATAAACCGTAGTTGAATTGTACAAATTTGATGAGGTCGAATCTATTAACAGGAGCAGCTTGTTTGACTCTTAGTGTGATTCTCCAAGCCATATTTAACAAAGTTTCAAGATGCTCCTTCTCGGTGCTTTACCATTTCATCATCCTCATCCTCCTCCTAGTCCTGCTGGTGCGCAGTAGATAATTTCTAGAATTTTTCCCCTTAGACATGTACACACACTCCTCATCATCTTCCAACCCTCCAAAGTTTATCCTTCAAATCTCATCTTTCCTCAGATTCCTCATCTCTTAAGTTAAGTAATTCAATGGGGACTTTAATGATGCGGGAAAAGGAGGCTGGTCCGTCGCGGCTGCATAATTTAAACTCGCATAAGTTATTTTAGTTCCCATAAGTGTTCTTAAACTGAAACTCTTGAGCTTTTCAAGCTTCTCGTCCTTCTTCATATAGCAATGCATAGTTAGTAGGAAGGAAGCAAATAGCAACTTAGGAAAAACTTCTTGTCGCCAAGCCAGACGTCTATCACAGGTTCTAGCAGTTCTTCTCCAAATACTTGCCATCTCTCTCCTTTGCAAACTCATTCACTTGTCCATCTCAATGATCCTTGTCCTTATGCTCACAACACAACATTCCCATTTTTTTCGCATAACAAATTCCAACTTTGCCAACATTTCCTCCGTCTCTTAAACTTGTTGGGAAAACAAAGGCTTGTCAGCCAGCAGGAGGAAGCAATCAAAGATTTGCAAGACGGCAATCCGGATTTTATATCTTCATTTCACCCATCCTACGTTCCGTATGATGAATTAGTTAACATGTTCCACACAGCTCAGTTGGAGCAGCCTTCCTGACGTATGGCAACCTACTATTATCTTTTCCATTGTTACAATGCAGATCGGTTCATAAGCGCACCCGCTTCTTTAGTACTTCATTCCGAAAGTGTAATCATTTCTCCGTCAAGTCATCTAGTTATTTCTCCAGTTCCAGTACTAGTAGTATCTTCCTCGAAGGAGACAATCCTCTAATTTCTACTTAACGTAATTTACTCCTGGATTTTCTCCAGAGAGACATTCTCTGGAGAAAAACAATCTTCCAGTAAATCCTCCCTCCACGCCGGCCTCTCGCTGTCCCCAATCCCATCATCATCACGCCACGCTTCCAGCCAACAGGCCAACAGTCCAGGAGCCCGCTTATCATCAAGTTGATGATTTTCATGTAGAAGTGCGTAGTCTTCATACGCTGGTTTTTTGTTTCAAGTTTAGTCTCTGGAATTTTTTTCATACCTCACAGGTATTTCACAAACTGAGAGAAGCAACTTTGTCATTGTCATGTGGCAGTGGTCGGACGTTTCCTCTCATCTTATCCAGTAACTACAGAAGCCCTAGTAGTTTACGCATATATTCCACACATTATAATATCAGACTTGATTACAAGTAATTTTACCGCACGTGATGAAATTTCTCAAAGTCAGCACTGAAAAAAGTGACAAGAGCCACGTAATAATCAAGTGATTAATTCACTCTCTATTGTTCAAATCAACGGCTGACCATGAATCATTTTGAAGGTTCTAGGAATTATCATAAGCGTGTCATACCTTCCAGGAAGCATCTAGTTCTCTGGACATATTATTATTATTACCCTTAAAGTAGTTCTAATTTTTTTCCTCTCGCTTATTTTCATCATAATTTTCAGCAGTCTATACTACATTTATTCTCTAATAAACTATACACTAGTCTTTATTCTTCATCCTTCGTTTTACACCTCAGCTCATTCCTCTCCAAAAAGCCTCCAGGGTTTCTTCCTAGCTGCTTCAAAGCGATGTAGCCTAGCTATAGCCTACAGTGAACAGACACTCAAGCTTTGAGAGTTTTAAATGTTCATCACGTGCCCTTGATCGAATTTAATTACTCATATCGTATCCAGGATTTGATCGGGAGAGAATAATCCGGAATAAATACCAATTTCAAATACATTCTCCTCTCGAAAATCTCAACAGCAGGGGTTAAGGCTTCAAGATTGATTGGTTTTTTAAAAAGGTTTTCGTTCCTCTCTCGGAATCCTATTCTCTCCTCCTCTCCCTGCACTCACAGACAGTCAGCTTTAATCCACTACTACCTCCATCATTAATGTTGTTACCATCATCATCTTTCAAGCTCCCATCTACACCAACACAGCTTCATCTGCTCCCAACTCCCAGCATACAGACAGGAACAGGAGAGATGAGGGATGAAAAGCCTTAAATTTTCTTGGATCATCAAAAGCCCGAGCAGCGTTTTTCATTATTTCAAAGTGAGAAATCTGTTGGAGGAAATCGAGTGATAGCCGGAGGGGTGTGTTCATTATGCAAGATTCAGAGCTCTACACTTAGTTACCATGAAATGACAGTAGCAATCACCATCATGTTAAAATCATCTTGTCCAAGCTGAAAGCTCACAGCATTTGATTTCTTCTTCTTCTTTCATGGAGTAAAAGCCCACAATTTTCCATCCTCCAATTCCCAAAGGCAAAAGTATCACTACTACACTAACTAACTACTAGGAGAGTGAACACAATCCAAACTTTTTTCACTTCAATTTCCATCCAGCTGTATTGATGAGCCATTGTCCAGATTCATGGATATATATATTTTCCAGCTTTTTTAACCTTCTTCTTTCTGCCCTCCACTCAGCATCAAATCCAGCTTCATTGTCGCCCAAACTCTTCTCTGGACAGCATCTGGCTTAAATTTCAAGGATTTAGTTCATCATTATCCTCCTTGGAATTATTTACAAAAAGTTTTTTTTTCTCTAATCTCCATCCAGCTCCAGCTAGCTACCACCAGCTCTCAAATTTTATATTCACCCACATCTGTGCCATTAAGCTTATTTAGTTTAGTAAAATTTTTCAAACCCGCTTTGATGCTATTTCATGCATGATTAGGCGGTAGCCCCGCCACAGCCACAACAGTAGGTCCCCGCCGCGGATTCTCCTGGGTGTGTAGTAGTTGTCTTGTTCGCCTTATTATAATTCCCCGGTGTATAGTATTCTCTATATTCCCGGCATTTTATCAGTCTTTTATCCATCATTTTCCGTCTGGACTGTTGGTGGAGTGCTGGAGCAAAAGGAGGTGAAGGGTTGCTGGTAAAGGATATGCGATGATGTGTAGAAGTGAGTAGAAGATGGAGGTAAAAAAAATCCCTCTTACAATTTTTCGACAATGATTAATTATGGAGTTTTTGACGGGAGGGCCTCGTCAAATATTACGCTGTGTCAGGTATTTTTCATGGAGAACATGTGTTTTCAAACGCATTGTGCATTACCAGCTTTGTCCAGCAAGCTCCAGCAAACCGTAGGAGCACACGACGCTGCTCCGTCCTCTTCTTTCCCGCTTTCCTTCCTCCTCCTTTCCCCCGCCAGCACCAGCAAGCAAACCTATCAAATTCTATTCAACCGTCCTATTCTTTTTCCCAATCCCCCAACACTTGGAATGCATCACAATTTTTTACATAATTTTCACTCCCTCCAACTGCATTCATCCAACCGATGGAACAAGAGAACATGGAGCGGCTAACCCTTCTCCGCTGTCTCGCTATTCTCAAATATGGAATAGAGGGATTGTCGGGAGTTTTGAAAGCTTTTCGTCAACCTATCAGAAATTATCCACTCATCATCATCATCATAAGCAGGGAGGTAATTTACATCCACCAATTCCCCGCAGTCTGCTCATCAGCATCACCCTCTCCCATCACCCCCGTCTGTCTTGTACACGGGTATTAATTTTAAATTCTATTCAAACGGGAAAAAACCTGGGACATGGAGTATTTCTACTTGCATTATGCGTGCACAGCAATAAAAAATATTCAAAATAACCTCATGATCATCATCTCCTATCCATCCAAGGTGGTTTATTGTATCAAAACCCATATAGCCGCGCTTCCACTTCCTTCCTTATTTTAACTCTTGAAACTATTCTCTATACTTTGTGTAGTTTGATTCTATTGTACAGGTTCGTAAAACACATATACTCTCCATCTAACCCAGTTGCTATTTTAGGCTTCTTTCCGATATTTACTTAAATGCACATGACACGGCGTATCCACTATTCCCACCCACTACCCGCCCAACCAAACCACCACTTTTCAAAGAGTTATAGCGCAGCCTGAAAGTAAGTGAAGCGAGGAGTGGGGAAGAAGAAGAGTGAGAGAGAATAGCGGGACGAAGAAGAATGAATATTTTATAACAAGCCTCCTTTTACCCTTCCATGTAACTTAATAGCGTGTACAACTTGTTTTCCCTTCTTCCGTATAGAATTTCTTCAAAACTGGAACGCCTTCCCTCTTCCCACATAAGTAATTTCACCTCACTTCTTAATTTTCTCCGCCGTTATAAACTTTTCATTCCTCCATCCGAGAATTTTACATGCTCCTCGTATTATAGTATCATCAACTCAAGAAGAATCCTTGGCTGCAAAGGATCTGTCGCCCGTACGTTGTGTCCATGATTATACGATATTTCACCGTAGGAAGCGTGTCACTTCCGTGAAAGCCAGCATAGCCCTTCCCATCTCTACGTTACCCCCTTTCCCAGCTTGACACTTTTACAATTTTGCGGAAATTATAAGCTATGCAAAAATCTCCACCCTTTACTTATTACTTGTGACAAATTGCAAAGCAAAGCGGTCGGATTACTGAAAAGGGTTTAGCAGCCCGCCCGCCTTCATCCCTCAGGTTTCAGTATCCATCATCCTCCAATGTCGTATATCATGTTAAACATGGACAGCGCTTTGTATGCAGCTCTAATCTTTTGTGCAAGTTTAATGTATGCTTGTCAGCAAGTGTTGAGAGGCGCTCTTAGCCTTCTTGTCCTTAAACACAGGTCGAACAAGCCGGAGCGGCGCATCCTGTTACATTTCCCTCAACTGAACTGCATTCCGAATATGCTAGTCACATCCATACCTGCATCTAATCTCCAACACTTCCAGGGTCCATCCCCAAGAAAAAAACTCAGTTTTGCACGCTGGAACCTAAAGAATTTGCTCTTGTAGAAGATTTTAGGAAGGGAGGGGGGAGAGAAAATCCTAGGAGAAAAAAACCCTAAGAGAAAAGGTGTGAACGTGCGTGAGAAAGCACACACACGCAGGCAAAGGGAGAAAGGGCATAAAAGACAGTACAAGTCGGACCTTTTCGTCTTAACAAGGGCTCATGAAATGCAATTGCATGGACTTAACTAGCACCTCCCCCCCTGCCTACTCTTACTCACTCCTCTCCAAGATTTACAAGGTGTGTGTTTAAAAAAATGACAAATTCGTGTAGGCGTTAAAGAAATTCACTTTCCGGTTTTTAATGAAAGACTCGAGAACGAGGCGTTACGCAGTAGCACACGCGAGCCGTATTACTGTCAATCTTAGCCACCAGACGAGCGTCTTCTTCCTCTTCTTTACCTCTCATTCCACCCTCCTCCTCCGTGTCTCTTTCAGTGAGAGTATATAAAAAGAGGCCGGGAAAGACAAGTTGGTAGGGGGAATTAAAAAAGAGAGAGAATCCTGCTTTTTACTTAGGCTAGAAAACCCATGGGAAGAATACACTATTCCTTTGCGTACTTCAGGAGGCTTTCTCATGTCTTGTGAATCTTTCACCTGACTCAACGTGGAAATTAAGAGTTGGTTAAACAAGTGACTGATGATGGGGAGGTGTATATAGTAGTTTGTCGGCTTTGTGGAATCCATTCCGACCAACTCTGGTGGAGTTTACCAAGAAGGTAAAAGAAAAATCCCCGAGATTTGAGTGACTGACTGACGTGCGTAAGGACGGTCCGTGGATGAGGACGAGACGGACAGAAAGTGGATGTTTTTAGGTAAAATATTTTTTAAGCATACACATTTATCGCTCCTCATTGAGGAGGAGTGGGTGAGAAAGAAGCTGCTAAACATCTTTTCCCATGTCCATCAAAAGCTTAAATGGTGTAGAGAGGGTATGTAATTGATGAAAAATCCAGCATTTTACACACACAACCAGCAAACTCAAAATTGCTTCTTAATCCTAGAAAAGAGGCCGATTTAGGGCGGAGCAGACGTGTTTCATAATTTAAATTTGCATATTAACGTAAAAAGAGGAAGCTGCTCCCGTACACACTTTCTTCCCCGACCCTACACGCACACCAAACCCTACTACATAACACATCAACTTCGCCCTCAACAAAGCCG
This sequence comes from Sminthurides aquaticus, assembly GCA_906901655.1. NCBI lineage: Eukaryota > Metazoa > Arthropoda > Collembola > Symphypleona > Sminthurididae > Sminthurides > Sminthurides aquaticus. The sequence goes on along the minus strand of CAJQTT010000002.1, from coordinate 4,451,914 downwards.
CCTCAACAAGGATTCAGCCTTAAAAATTAGCCATTTCCCTTAGAGCTAAGAAGCTGATTTTAAGGAATTCTTTCCTCGTAATTTATTCTTCGGCATCCACCGCGCCACTTTAACGTCTTCCTTGCTCTTCTTCGAAATGTACTTTTTTGGAAAGCCTTCAGCTTTTTTTTGGTGGACTCCTGTATAACTTGCAAGCAGAAGAGTAGGCAGGTAAAGCTAAAAAGAAACAAGGCGCATGGATGGAGGAGGCGCGGGAAACCAAAGCGAGTCAGTAGCTATGCTTGCCGTTTTTTCCAAGATATCACAGTATATTTTTTTCATACTTCTTCTCAAAAACTTTCAACTTTCCTTCTAAGGAGAATTGAATTTCAAGTGTAGCAAATTGAGCCTCAGCTACTTGTTCTTCTTCCTCATTTTCAATTCCTTTCCCCCACCGATTCCACCTGTCAGGACTGTCTCTCCTCCAAAGATTAGAAGCTCCTTTTCCTACTACTTACACAGCGCATCCCCCCATCTACCTTCATTTCTTGCCCTCAACAAACCACTGGAAGTCTTGAGAAGTTGCAGACCAAGAATCCTCATCATGTCATGTCATTCACTCACTCACTTTCTTCTTTTCTGTAGGAAAGCATTTTCTTTGAATCATTTTTCCACCAAATCCTAATAATCTTTACGCATAGAACATGTATTCCCACTTCTCACAACCATGGCCATAATAGCTGGATGAGCTCTGACTTGTATTCCTCCACCCTTCACAATACCGCTTCTCTTACCAAAAACTGGGGAAAGAAGTAAGAGTCAACTAACTGACGCTCAGCCTCAGCTACGATACGAGCCCATTATGCAAACAAGTAAGGTGAACGCCGCCAAAAAATTACCACAAATCTGTATAATAAACATGATCCACCTCATCTTCTTCCCAGGGCTTCATCTTCACAACTCCTTCTTAGCCATTATCCTTCCTCTGCCAAACTCTCAAAGAGCCGCAAGCCTCCACTTGATTGATGTAGACATGAATGTAGTGTCGACTCTGAGTTTTATTTCCCTTACATCTTTAGGAAATTCGTAAAAATCTCAAACGCCCCATTAATTTGTCATTCCCTCGTTATTCCAGAGGGACTAATCCTCCTTCCTCTTATCTCCCTTCATTAAGTGTCTTTAAAAGAGAGCTTCTGAACGAGTTAACAATTATTCTTATTGCTCTTCCATTATTATTATTACTGTTCCTCTAATACATGTCCTATTGTCCCCACCTCATCAAGTACGGTGGAAGTTGTTAGATAAAACATGTTTTTGAACACCTAATCCTACCACCTCAGCTAGACTCTTCCTCTTCCACCTACAATCTTAAACACAAGCTCTTTTAAAAGGGGCTTGTTTCTTTTTGAGAAATTGATAGATTTAGTAGTAGCCTCTTTAAAATTTAGCTATCACACCTCCCTAAAACGTTTACCAGCCCAGCACCAAGTAGCACCTCCACTCATTTCACTGGAAAATCATTCTTTTTGGGTGAGGTGTGCGTTCGTAGGTTTGAGTGTAGTAGGTGTGGATTGATTGAATAGTTCCTCATCCACCACAATTTCCATTTCCCAAAGGTTCAAGAGAAAAAATTGAAATATTCTCTCAATCTATTTGCACAGCTTCGTCAGACGCTGTTCAATCTTAAAGAGAAAAGTACATAAAACCAGCAAATAAAGGTGTGGGCACTCCCTCTCTTCTACACCACTTCTCCTCTCAAACGTCCCAGCTCTGTCTCCACCATCCCCACTTTTTTCCACACTTTCCCCAATACTGGTGTAATATACCTCGCATTCCCTCTTGTAAATACAAGACAAGACTATATAATTCCTTAAAGCCTTCCTTCTTATCATCCTATCCTGTATTCTTACATCCTCATAACTTGATAAGGAATCCTAAATTTACGTATATTTATCCCCTTTCCCACCCTTCACCCCCATCCAACAACACAAGTCCACTTAACATATCTCTAATATTTTTACTATATTTTACTTCCAAAGACGTATTGTTTTTTTAGAATCAACAACCTCTAGTTTACATTCCATCAACCCTTCTTTCATGACGACCATCTTCTCAAATTTTACACGCTCCTCCTGCCCTCAGAATAGCCCATAAACTTATTCAGAAACGTGTCAACCACATAGTTTCCAAATAATCCTCAATCCAGTCAACGTCCAGGTTGTTGAGCGCCTCACTTTCCCTCCCTCAGACCTTTACTTCCTTTCTCTCTTTCTTCAACTTCCTGAATGAGCAAAATGAAACGAAAAAGTTTGTATGAGCAACAAGTGGCAGAGCAACTTTTTCCTGGAATCTTCTTCCTTTTTCAAGCGCCACTTCAAGTCACCTTTAGACTTGCATTTTATCAAGTTGAAGGTCTATAGTCTTGAGCTGTTTCCCATTTACGAGCCACTGCAAGTGGTTGATTGTTTTAAGGTGAAAGAATCCGCAATCCTGAGTGATTTTGCGTATATTTAATAAATATTGTCAACATTTTCTCATAAGAATACGTGATTTATTGCATTGTTTGGAGGTACTGGGAATATTTGAGTTAAGCAGGAAGCAATTCTGAGCATAGAGTGGCGACCCTTTTAAGAGATTTTTGGTAAAAAATATATCCTTCATTTGAATTAAACTTGAGCAGATCTCATCAGACAGTTCCTCATTCTCCTCATAGCCAGAGATCACTTAACCCATTCTATTATTCCCTCTTCCTCCTCTTGTCATTCTCTCTAACCCCAGGAATATGCTATTAGCACGCTCTCTGGTATAATTCTGAGAAACTTCTGGGCTCCTTCGGCCTGCATCACTTTCTATGCCCTGGCCCTGGCCTCCTGGCAGACTGCTGGCGATGGCTGATCCCTGAAGAGATTCCATACATGTATCGTATAGGAGACCGGATACTCGCACACACGAGTGTCTCACAAGACACACTCCTCTGAGTATACACGTCCTACTAACTCATGTAATAACAATTATAATGGCAATAACAATAATAATATTTTTACATGTTCTTAGGTTTGCTTAGCTACTGACTGATGGTAGTTCATAGTTGGCTTGGTTGGATTCTGTCTGTATGCGTGCGTGTGTGTAGATCCAAAGGATTCAAAATGATGTTCTTCTCTCATTTCTTGCATACATTCGAGGAATGATGTTCAACAACTATTAATATCCCAAACTGTCAAGTGTCAATCAGTCTTGGGTGTTTCGATGAATAACAATTTTTCATTGGTTTGCATCGTTTCAAATTTTTTCCTACTCCTTCTTCCTCTCATTCCCCCTGCTTCTTCTATCTTCATCTTCCTCCTTATATTCTTTTTCTTCTTATGCTTCTTCTACCAACCAACCCCTTCCCTCCTAATCCAATACACAATGCACAAGACAATCAACGACCGCATGCTGCTCACATTAATGAGGAAATTCTTATCTATCTCTTCCTTTACATATTGGGAATTGGAAATTTTTCCGGACCTAATCTATCTCCTGTAAGTGGAAAACTTATTTTAAGAGTTCAAAACATCTATCCCTATCTCTCACTTACCGCCCTCCCCAATTCATCCCCTCCTTCCCATTGTTTTCTTAAACTCCCTCAGTCCATCACCAACCACCATCCCCATCTTAACCCTCAAACCCACTCCTTCAACCAACCACAGAAGAATATTATTATTCTTAATAATAATAATCCACCAACCACCACACACTCTCAAATAATATTCCTAGAATCCTACAAAGTAGTAGTGCAACTACATCATCATATAATAATAATAACAACATGATCCATAATCGCCCTGCATAAATTCCAGTCATTCAACAAACGAGGAATCATTCACTACATATGCTGTCCTACAAAAGTTAGTCTTGAATGCATTTAGCATGCTTGTCTTTAAATTCAGCAGACCCGCAATCTCCGCCCCTGCACGCTCCTTCCACTATTTCTTCAGGTCTTTAAACTCCATTCTTAGCTCCACCGCCGTGGTTTCATATTCTGCGGATTACTATAGTCATCCTAGTAACGTGTAATCATGATTAATGCATTTGCTAAGTTCAAGGGGACATCGCAACCAAATAATTATATAGTCTTCATTAATTGTAATAGCTGCCATAACGAGGGATTAACGAAGGGCCAGACAGAAATTACCTTGCTTCTTGTGAACCCAGTGGTAGTGGTATCCAGGGTGGTAATGATTTAGTAGGAGCTCACGCAGTTTAATGGTTCTAGTTATTAGTATGAGGCAAATTATCCTCTTGAAAATCCTTCCATGTATATATACTCATTCCAATAATCAATTAAGTTAAAATGCAAATCTCAAAAGTGTCGAATTCCAAGTATTTTACAGAATACAGGAATAAGCTTTTATAATATCTACTTCCTTATATTACACGATACAGCCACCACCACCAACCACTCAGCAGCAGGTAGAGCGCCACAAGTGTGGGGGCGACGGACACAAGCTTGAGGATTGATGGATGCTTTTAGTCTATCGAAAAACTGAGGTGAGCTGAGTAAGAAACTATCATGATTGAGAAATTGAGGGATCAACTCCTGGTGATTCCTCAAACAATTTCGCCAACAAACTAAACCCCTTGTCCCAGTATTCAAATAGGGTGAGGCAGTTTGGAGGCAGCTTGTGCATATATAATGGGCTTGCAAATGGGGATTTTATCAGAAAATTTCATCTCTGTCAATTCTCTGCAGCGGAGCAAAAACCAGCGGATTTACATTAGTAGACCCACCGCCTTCTCCTCTTGTTACATGTTCTCATTAAAAGTTAACCAAAATGGTTTCAGAGGGGAAACCTCTTTAAATCACTCTTTGTGTGGCAGTCCGACTTGGATCTAACCTATGAAATTGATGGATAAATAAGTGAAATAATTGCCACAGAGTCTTGTCTTCAACAACCAAGAGAACACAGCCCCCTTTCTTCACCCCACCAAACGAAACACGGGTTAGTTTGTTGGCCGGTCGGCCAACAAACCAAGCACCCAACCTGCTACCGCCATCCTTACAATTACAATCCCTCCCCTTGTCTTAACAGAGTGCCGGACTCTTAACTTGCCAGATTAATCAATCTTTCCTTCTCGTCCATGTTAATCACTCTCAATCAATAAATATGTTGATGAGCTCACAGCCCTCTCCCCAGCCTGTCCTCAGTCTTCTCTCTCACTGCAACAACACTCCGCATCATCATCTCCCATCCTTCCCTCCAATTCATTACCCCGCTTCATCACTTTCCACATACAAAACACAAGCTTACGCGTGCCTTTTGTGAATATTTTCCATCCAGACATTCTTCTTGTAAACTCCCCCCTACCCTTATAGATCTGGCATAGACAAATCCACTCAAAGCATTCCCTGTCCCAGCACTACGCACACCTTGCCTTCCAAGTACCGTAATCCCAGTCCGTCTCCCTAGTATCTAGACAAGAGCACAATTGAATTACCCGGTTTTTTCACATAGTTCTTAAAAGGGTTACGGTGTACTTCCTCCCCAAGAATTCTACAGACTCACGTCCCGGGCCTTTGCCCTTCCTGCTCGTAGGAAGCAAGGGTTATTATTATTCTTTCTAGGGCAGAGCCCTCTAAGGGTTGTGCGTAGATTGCGTAGCGTACGTACGAGTGAGTGAGGTGAGATGATGTAATTAATCATGTGCATGAATTTAGATGAAATTCAATACCAGAAAGATTCCCCCTTCCTTGGCTTTCTTTACTCCCCTTCATTTCATTCCACATTTACGTCGTGTGACTTGCACAAAAGCCCGGACAGGAGGAGCTACGAGAACGATAGATTAGAGCATCTTGTTATAAAAAAACTCAACTTTTTTAGCCCATAATACCTTTACCTCCAATCCAGGTAGCAGTTCATCCTCTTTAGTCTATGCAGAGAGGGAAAGGAGGCTTTCTTTTCATCTCCCATATTCCTCTGTCCGTCCTCGCTCCAAAGAAACTTATTTCCGAATTCATCCATATAATGTTCTATAGTTATAATCTTGGAAAAATCTTGATGAGAAAAAAGGGTTAAAAGGAGGGAAGAGAGAAAAGCCCCAAGATTATGCTCATCTTCTCCTCTTCATCTCCATCCTTTCTCTCCTCTTCTTTTCTTTATGAAATCATCAGAATGATGAGGATGACGCGACCAACAAGTAAAACGGAGGACAGACGGTCAATAATAAATACGGCGCGGAATTAAATCATACAAAACATCCATCCCATCCTCCTCCTCATCTGCTCCATCTCTCCAAAATCCCTGCATCTTCCTTCCCCCATTTTTTGAGTAATCATACAGTTTGAGGAGGACATGTCTTTCCTCCGAATGGATTCCTCAAATTTGTATAACAAATCCTTTGATCTTAGCCCACCTTTGAAAATATTAAAATATGTCGCTAAGACTGAGTTGTTGTCTTCTCCTATAAAAGCCGGGAAGAAAAGATTTTCGGATAAAAACTTGCTTCAAAAACTTCAGCAAGACTCTGTTTATAAGCTGGTTGACAAAAACTTGTAGAATCTCTAAGAAATTCGAGTGAGAAGAAGGTTTAAAAGTGGAAGGAAAATGTATATATAGGATGGATGGATGGAAGGCGGAGGAGGAGGTGTAGTTTGAAGAATGAGGTTGAAAATGCTCAAATCTTTTGGACACTTATCCGTAACCTTATTCCTCATTAAATTAAGTCCTTTTGTGAGGCGTAAAAAATCATGTGATCTCAGCATGGTTATATGCTTTCAAAGCTAACACACACACAGACACATCCTCTCACAATCACTTCTTAGTTCCGTTCTCTTTCCCGGTCTCAAAAATACGAGTTAAAACTTACCAAGAATTCCACTACCATATACTGTCTCATCCATTCCTCTTCTTCAATCCCATCTCTGTCTCTTCCTTCCCGTAATCCCGTCACACAAAAATAAACTTTTAGACTCGGCCATAGTTTACAAACAACAAGATTGAAGCCAAGCAAGACTTCTCTTCTTCTCCCCCACCGACCGCCATCATCATCATCATATTCACACACAAACTTGATCTCTTTTCAAGGTAAACTCAAAGCATTTTTACTCAAATTCTTTTTAACATTTCACATCCCGCTTTTTTTCGAATTTCAATCCGTTCCACAACAGCTGTCCCGCCCAGCTTCTTCCTTCTAGCAGGCTTATATAAAGAGCAGCAGAGGACAGACAGACAGAAAAGAAACAACGGTAAAACATCCATCTACCGTTTCTTCCTTGGAAATATTTTATATAGCATTTCAAGCTATTTCCTTCTCAAAATAACCCACCCGGTAAAAATCCGATTCTATCCTCTGGTCAGCCTTTTTCACTCATTCCCATGAAATAGTTGTGCGCTGTTTCTCGCTCCTAGTTTTAACTAATAATTTTGCCAAAAGGGTGAAGAAACCACCCCAATGATTATTTCTTCCTTTTATTTCCTTTTCCAAACCAATTTGTCCGCTTTTTCTACCCTCCTCCCGTAATTCAATCCAGCGGCTAGTTCCGTCCATCCATCCGATTTTCTAAATTGAGGTAAAATTCCAATGACTTTCTTATCCGTCCTGTAATAATAATGATAGGAATCATGTAGCCCTGGATTACATCCTGAGAACAGTGAAACAACAGCAGCATTATCGTCCTCCCAACTTGTGTTTGGGTCGGGTCGTACTCAGGTGTGAGCCGAGACGCTATGCGTCTTGTAGACGGAATCTATTGAGAAAACTCCCCAAGGCAAAAAGAGAGACATACACTGATTATTGTCGGTCAGAAAAGGGAGGGATGTGGAGAACTGGGCAGCAGCGGCAGCTTGGTCAGCTTTGGATTTCAATAATGTGTGATAATACTCGAGTAGATCTCCCCGTCTCTAATAGTTTTACCCATTTCAGTAAAAATCACTTTCTATACTTACAACCGCGGTTGCAACCCTTGTAAATGCTTGGGAGTTGGCCTTTTGTCCCTTGTGTAATCCCTGCTTCATAGCCGCGCATTCTCTCATATAAGAGCACCACCTCCTCCATGGAAAAGATCCAACTTGTATTCAATCCCACCCGACCGCTATCAAAATGGAGCAACAATGGTGTTGATTGTTGTGAGCATCTCTTAGGATAATTCCTCGCAGGATGACGAGATTTAAGTCTAATTTTGATTGTGTATTATATCTGGCTTCCTTCCTCCTAAGGCTCTTAACACTAGAGTCGAGATTTTGTAACAACCTAAAGAGTCCTCTCATCTTTTTCAGAGTAGATCATTTGATTGGAGGAGGATACAGCCAAGGAGGCTAGATAGACACATAAGAGGGATAATAATGGCGAGAGACGTTGCTTAATTCCTTTGATCGGGCGATATGCTTACCCCAAACTTGAGTAATCATAGCATTACTGTACAGATGATCCTTATGGAGGTGGTGGTTGGTGCCGGTCTTAATGGGACACACTTGAGAATCCGACAAGCTACTTTTACTATTCCTTCCTTCCAATCTCTCTCTACACACACACCCTTTTCCGCCCATACATTAGGAACCGGTGGTGGTGGTAGACCATCCCGAGGTTAAATAAACTCCCTCATCATCATAATCTCTCTCCGACCTGCCTGTCTGTCTCACCAAATCCACAGCTGCTCCTCCAATCTCTTCTCTTGTGTAATATGCTCTATTTTTCTCAATTATTTCACATCAATCCCCCCCCCGAATCAAATAATCAGAGGTTGAGTTACAATTTTTCCTACAAAACTTGCCTTTTCGCTCTAGGATTTTCATTCCCATTTAAAATTTTCTTTCTCCCTTCCCCTGGCAAGTAAGATGAAGGAAGCAATCGAGACAATTTAAACAATTAGTAGTCTCTACCACAACTACCAACATGTCTGGAGGCTCGCAGTTAAGACAGGATTGCTAGATCTTTATTACCAGCTCTTCTCTGCCCTTACCTACAGGGAGACGGGGGTTTATGGGGCTCTCATTTATAGATCTTCTCTCTCTGCCCTTTCAAAGTACAAACAATTTAGTGGAAGGAATTATAGTTGAAGCCCTACTGCCAGCTAGTAAGAAGCACATCTTGCAGGGTGGATTAAGTATATATACATGGGTTCTTATAAGACACTGAATCTGTTAAGCTTTTCAAGTTACAGCTTACAAGGATACGCGATACCAGTACAAGAATAGGAATAGTAAGATAGATTTCAACTTGAGAATAGAGTCAGTGAGTCAGTCTAGAAGATCCATAATTGCGCTAATGGGAGCACCAAATTACAAGATTGTAATGAGATCGTAAATTTTAAAAACTAAAGCTACAATCATTCTTATTTCTTATCATCATCAGACGTTTAAAGTAACCTTTTCCATTCCATTTCTTCCGTCATAAACATGTATTTGATATGAAAAAGCCGAAAAAGCATTTTAGCTTATAATCCTCGTCGACCTTACCTCTTCCAAGTTGGAAGTTCCAACAGTCTACCTTGCTTTCCCCGAAGATGGAATCTTGTAAACCTTTCCTCCAACCAATCCATAATCCATCCATTCATTTGACCATTTCCAGCCCTGAGTTAGTTAATGATACGACTTTTTCTGTATTTTTTTCGGGGCGTTTGTCAATCTAATGTGTGTGTAGATCAATTAGGCGGTGGTGTTGGGATAATCGCTTTGTGTCCAAGGGAATGCCGTCTTTTTCTTCTCAAATTGCCACCCACATAACAAAAAATTTTTATAAAATGGTCTGATTGTGCAAAATCCGCATTTGTGAGTCATTCTCCTTGTATATTTTCCCAAGTTTTACCTTTGACTCGACTGTCTTTGGCCAGCCCTCAAATCTCTTTTTACGTATGGGGCTGAGTCGGAGAGGAAACAATTCAATGGCGAGTCAGTCAAAGAATCACAAGAATCAGCGTGGAGAGAGAACAAGGGAAACACAATAGGAGAAAATAAGTCTGCTCTCCCCCTCCCTTCAATTGTGTCCCATGTCTGATAGACCTGGCTTGGGCTGACTATAAGAACTCAACTGCTTGCCTCTAAACTTCTTTGGTGGAGGAGGGATGATGAAGGAAATATGGATTTAAAAGTTCAAATCCTGCACAATCATCATTATTAGTCTTACTCATTTTTCTTCACCAAATTTGGATAAGTCGAATCCTCATCCATCATAAAGACAAATATCAATCAGAGTGTTACGCCTTGTCAAATCCTCAAATCTCCTTGTACACAACTTTGGAATCCTCGGAAATTTTTACGCTTCCTCCTCCAATACAAAGCCTTAAAAAACATGTGTGTAATAAGCTTTCGGCATTTTGTTTAACGCCGCACCACAAGTTTCCTACCAACATCCGCCAGCCAGCCAGTCTGTCAAAATCCTATTCCCAGCCATCATATCACATATTTCACCAGCCCAGGTGAACGAGCTTTAATAATTGAACATTTTTAAATCCGTTATCTCTCCAGCAGCGGGAGCGAGAGCTAGCTAAAGCTAAAATGCTATTAAGCCATCATTGTTCACCTGACACTTGTACATCATTGGAATGTAGAATATTTCCATCCTCGAATCTCTTTCACTCTTCTACATATTCCGCCCAGCTTTTCTTTAAGATCATATAACCAATCAACCCCTCCACCAACTTCAACGTTAAATTGGGTGGATTCATCAAGAAATTAACGGCACAGCAAATGAGAATACGCTCTGTTTCCACATCACAGATACGCACAAGTCTGCCAGTTTAATAAACTTGGTGAAAGCAATGGATTCAAGTCTTGGAATTCTCGTCCTCGTTGAGTTGAAGCAATCCTTTGTAAAATCATTGCTCCCACGGGTTGGCTGGCTGACTGAGAAAATTGATAGCTTCTCTCTATGGTTGCGAAGTAATTAGTAATCATTGTTTTAAGCTTAGCTTGTGTGTATAGATTCCTCAAACTTGTATTATTTTTGGTAAGAACCACGGAATCGAAGGATGCCTTCTAGCTTTATTCAAACCACCTCCGTTCCCACACCCCGCACTCCCTCATCATAAATGGTAATAGGCCGCTTGGACACAGAAATCCCAATTGGGGCAGTTTTTATCTTTTTTCTCCGCATCTTAATTCCCTTTCTGCCTCGTTACTGATCCTCTGCACGAAATCTAAAATAATTCTAAAAAATCCACATCTATCCACGTCTCTTCCCAACGCATGTACGCACATCCCAAGTCCTCTAGCTCCAACATTAACCCTTTTAAAACTCCTTGCTCCAATCTCTCCCTTAAAAGTTACTGCATTAACCGACATCCAAATCCGTATCACATAAGGAAGGAGAGCAGAGTATTTGAAGGGTGCACATGATTCATCCCAGTTTTTCTCAAAGTGTTTCTCCAACGACACCCAAACTAGGAATGCATGTATTTCCCCCAAACTTAATGTATGAGCACGCTGGAGAAAATTTATGAAGCAATAAGTGAGTGGCCAACCCCATGAAAGATTTTTATCTTCGCATTAGTTACGATTCATACATAATCTCCTCTCATATTTTCCAATGTCTGTAGAACAAGCAGTTTTTTCCTCGCCTCCAAACTTCGGAAATGATTTTAGATCCAACGGAGATACAGCTTCTCCAACGTAACTTTCTGCACTCTGATATAGAGGATTTGCCATTTCCTATTGCTACCAACGATCATCTCTCTTCCAGGATCTCTTCTTTTATCCTCCTCCGAACTTTGCTCTCCTCGCTTCAATGATCGTGATCAGCATGAGAAGAAGCGATTAGAAAAAACATGTGTGAATTATCCTAGCCAGACTTCAAACTCTTCTTCTTCCTCCAACCGGCAGAGCCCAAGTTTTAAAAATCCTCATCCCAAGTCTATGCTCAACTTTACCGTTTAAATTATATATTTTGCATAGACTATAAAAAATTGCATGTTTCCCCACCATAATCTTGATAGGGTTTGAGGATGAAAATTCAATTTTCGTCCCCGTCTCCATATCTGCTTGTTAGCCCTTCTTATCCCGACGTCCATAGCATAGCCAAGGAATCACGTGCACACACACAGACCGAGGTAAACTGACAAGGAGCAATAAAAGGCGAGAGGAGATGACACTTATTACCATCCCCGCTACACATGTAAACTATCCCACATTTTCTCCTCAATTTCCCTCAGACATGGCATAATTTCTACGTATATTTTAGTACAAATTTTCCCAAACTCATCTCCCAAACCCCTCCTCTCCACTAGCTCTCTTCCCGTCTTCCCCCGTTAATCCCGCATCTTTTATCCATCCCAGGCTAGGAGACGATAATTGTTTCTCCTTTTCTATCCGTCCTGACTGAGCACTATGAATTATATGCCTTGGTTGGGCCGTAACAAGTCCTCCATAGTATACTCTTGGAGAGAATCCTGGCTTATGCTTGATTATGGTCGAGCATCTTTGAATAATTGTTGAATCTGCTAAATTTTTCATCTTTATGCTAAGTACGTTGTGGCTTAATCTTTTTTATGGGATGTAATCATGTAAAACTCCCTGGTTTTTTCCCCACTTCCCATAATAATTGACACAACAAGGCTGCCTTTACAATTTTGCGGTTCTGTGGTTTCACATTCTTTTTATTTTTCCTCATCAATTTCCTTGCCGTACCCACTTTAAATTTCACTTTTTCGTCTTCCAACAACCCTAGGGATTTCCTTAGAAAAGTCCTCACAGCTTAAACCTTCGTCTTTGGTGGCTCGTCCGACCTGACCCGTGATAGTTGATAGTTATAGTTGGTTGTGGAGGATCCTCTCTGAATTGGATTCATCCTTTATTGAACCCTGCCTGTAATGAAATTGTGGTTAAACATTATTCATCAATCTCCTGTGGTTTTAGCCCACTTGATGGCATTAATAACTACTTTGAAATATGTGTGTAAAACATCTTCCAAATTTCTCATCTCCGCAATTGCATACTTGAACTCTCTCGCTCCCGCTCCGCAGTTGGACTTGCAATTACATTTTTTTTACCTCTTCTTCTTTAAATTCTCTCAATTTATAAAAGAAACGCAAGCTACTTGGACTTAAAGAGATGATGCAAAAGAGTTCCGCTTCAGTAAAAGTTTGCTTCTCGTTCCATGTAGCAACCGTGTGCGTGTGACAAGCTGACTTTTTTTTAAATCCAGCAACGGAATCTACAAGGTCGGAGGAAGGAGCGCAGCTGCTTTCCATGAAGCTATTTGTGGTTTTACCTCTGCCGAACCAATTATTGATCGTGTCACAAGAAGATGCAGGTCGGTGACGACAGAGAGGCTGCGACAGCACCGTTCGTGCACATTAGTTACTCAAAAGTCCCGTTATTTCTTAATGCATGATGCGATTGGGGGGTAAAAATATTCAAAAACTTTATTTTCCTCTCTTAGAAAAGCGTCGCTCTTGTATAATTATTGTTGTAAATCCGTAGAAAAAGGTGAACCGAGTGAGGATAGAGTGAAGCTAGCTTAAAAAGTATTTCTAATGTAGTCGGCTAGACAGTCCTTGGTCTGGATCTTATTAGGATGCATGTGAAGATAAGGATTAGAAGAAGTAAAATCCGGGATGGAACAACTCAAGAAGACTGGAGAAAAGCTGTTTACTTCACTACAGACAAGAGAGCAAGTGTTGGAATTTATGTGTCCAGGCCGAGGATTTGTGATGGAAATGGTAGAAGCTTACATATACTTTTGGAATAAAACTTTTTCTCATTTCAACCCAAGCATGTGAGGAAATGATTCAGAGTCTTGTCTTGGTTCAGAATCCAGGGTTTGTCTTAACCGCTCGTACATCTTCTGGGAATGGAAATGTGAAGAAGTCAGGCAAGTCCGCGGGGAATTGTAGAAAGACAATAGAATTTGATTTGAAAAACAAATAAATTGGATAAACTTGAGTAAAAAATGATCTAGAATCAAGGGAAAAGGCTGAGAGAGAGACAGGGAGGGAGAAAGAGTCGAGTTTTTGAAATGGAAACTAGTTTATATTACTTTTAAGATGAATAAAAGCTGTGGAACTGGATTTAGTGCATCATCATCATCATTTCATTTTCCCTCCACCAAAACTCCCAGCCAGTCAGTCATAGCCACCTCCCTCCCAATTCCGTAATAATACAGATCCATTACTAAACACTATAAGGCAGCTCCGGGAATGGGTTATAGCTGGGGAGGAGGGGATGGGATGAGCAAGTCTTGAGTGATTCTCCAAGAGATTCATCCTGATAGCATTATATATTTAGATAATGATGGCTCCTTAAATGAGTATGAAACGTAATTTTTACTCGAAATCTTTTCAATCCTTCCCTCTCACCTCTTTCCTTCACACGCTCTTGGAAAAAGAATCCCATCAGCTTAATCCAACCGATTCCTAATTCACGAGAAAAAGAATTGGTATCAAATACGTGGACCGAATAAGACGGATCCCGCAGGAGAGCAATTTTTAGCTGCTAGGTGAAAAAGATTATTTTTTACTTGTGTGTGTACCATGTGCAATTTTTTGGTTCCCACAAGAATTTTTTAAGTCTCTGAATTCTGTCCCATGAGTTGGGATGAGAAACAGGGGGTGAAACCCGTTTTTGTTTACACTAGCCAGGACTAGTTAGGGAGGATCGGGTTACCACGGGGAGGAATCGGATTGATTCTCGGATCTTCCTGGATCTTTCCTCCTGGAGCAAGGCAAGGAGACGGTGGTCAAATTTCTGGGAATCCGCTCCTACCCTCCACTCAAGGCTAGACTGCATCGTAACGGAAGGGGAGACGTGATGATTTTTTCCCAATTCTTTGATTCCCCTTTGTATAAAGAGCAACCCTTTGGAGTGTCATAGAAGCTTGAACTGTATCGGAAGGCTAATTGAAGAATCTTCTCATCCTCCTCTTCTTTCTTATCACCCTTTCCTCCTTGATATTTTTCCAATATCCTTTTATTTATTTGCTTTGTCCATTTCTCACCTCAATTCAAAGCCGAGAGCACCTCGCGATATTTGAGGAAATATTTGAGATTCGGATTTCAATTTTTTTTTATATCAAATCCGTCCTTTAAAATCCCGTCTCATAATTCCCACAGATGAGTTCAAAGGATAACGGAAGGATTGTGAAACTCTTGATGATTTCCTAAAAATATCTGTCATAACCTGCGCCCTCGTACTAGTAGTTGGAGATTGGAGACGGAAGGGTGGCTTGGAATTCTGTTCAGCTTACAGATGATCATTTCCCGTTTCCTCCTAAAAATCCCGGAAGATTGGCCAGGGATTTTAATGAAAGAAGAGATTCTCAAGTGGTGTTTGAAATGGATTGATCCCGTTTTATTTCGTATTGATATAAACGATTTACAATCCTTTTAGTTATTTGAACAGATAGGAAGGAGCATCACGTCCGAAGGAAACCTAGGATACAGTACAGTATATGTGTACATTATTTTTTCTCCGCATTTTGTTTCACATAAGTAGCGGTAAATGATTAGAGGACAGAGGAGCGAGAAAGAGCGAGTATTTGGGTGAAGGATGTGTTGGATTTATAAAGAAAAATGTTAAAAAAATAAACAATTTCTGAGCGACAGGAAAAGATTTGTAAAGGATACGTAACCCTATCTTCATTTTATTTTAACGGTTCATCGCCCATCCCTTTTCATACAGTGGATTGATACAATTTTTTGGTGACCCTTTTTTACATTCCTTCCACCGGCCAGCCACCTTGTGTGTAGTCCAAGCTGAGCTTCATAGCGTTACGTGTGAGGGAACCCCATGCGTGGGGATGAGATGCAGTTTTCACTGAGATTCTTCCCTACCCGCTCGCTCCATCCAGCATCCAGCTTATAGCATTGCCGCAACGCATATCAGTCCCGGTCCTGGAGGGGGGAGACTTAATACCTGTCCTCCAGGAATCCTAGAGCAGGCTCCTCCGTGGTCCCTGTCCCTAAACCTACCAAATCCCGGAGATACCAAACTTACGGTACTTTGTGTTATAATGATGTACTCAAGTGTGAGCCACAACACCCTTTCGCCCTCCTCCCCGTTTTTCCCTGCGTCGTCCGTACGGTCGTACGAACGTACGTGTGGGTATGTGTGAGAAAGATGAGAAATACATCTTGTCGCCAGCTTAGACCATACCTTGTCCAGGGAAATAATAGTTTTAAAAACCCGCTCTAGATTCCGGATTCACTCTATTTTTATACCTTCATCCCTTTTATTCCACCTTGTCACATGTCTCTTTGGGAAAGAAGAAGAAGAGAAGAAGAAGCGGGGATGCTCCCGAGGAGATACCGCTACGTAGGAGATTCAATAGACCCCATCCGGGATCAACACGAGACACCGGGCCAATTACTCTGTCCTGGACTCCTTGTGGAAACTTCTCGGAAGAATCCTTTACACAGAGACCACGGATAAACTTTATGCGCTAACCTTCCAACAGCAGGGTTTCTTCTTTTTTTATTTCCGATAACCGTTTTATTCAATTTTTATAAATCTGTCACATAATGAAGCCGCCGCCTCATCTTCCCTCTGTCTGTCACAAACAGCTCGCATCCCCTCCCATCATACCTTTTCTAGCATTTAGGAAACCTGAAGAGGGAAAGTTGATCTGATTACCCTTCTAGGATTGACAGGGATGAGCAGGAGACTTTGTTATTGACAACCCGAATCAGATCATCCCTTTGACTCATTTTGCATTTTACAATTTCTCAGCCAATCATCAAATCAACTACAATTACTTCAGAATAGTTAAGAGGGTCCCACACCCGGAGTTTCTCAGTGTGCGGTATCATCCCTTTCCCAATCCGAAATTACCCGGATTCTTATCCCTTTCCCTCTCCGATCCTTCCCCCTAAATCCTCCTGCTACTTTTCCGCCTTGGAGGTTCAAGCATTATTCAAGCATTGGTTCACATCGAATCCCACAGATACAGAATTTCTCTGATTGATTGTCACAATCGTACGGATTTCAACTCTTTTGCTCAAAATTTTTACATTTGTTCCACTTCTTCCAACGTCTCCCCATTCTTTTTAAAGACAGGTAGAATAAAAGGATGAGATATAAATAGATAGGGACACGAGATATAGAAGGATACTAGATTTCAGCTTAAACTGTTTTAAAGTTATTCCGTTTTGTAAGAGCGCAGTGGCAGTGTTGCAAAAGTATCTAATTCCGATATTTTTTAGATGCACGTCAATTTTATGACACTTTTTCCTTCTTTCCCACAGCATTGCTTGTAACTACATTTAATAGGTTGTTTGAATGTGACACAGCAGTAACGTTGTATTGTACAGTTCAACCTACCCGTTTCCTTTCCTCTGCTGTTACGGGGGTCCTCAGCTCCTTCGTATCAAACAATCTCCCCTGTACAAGGTTCTGTAAGGATACATTTGCGGTGCATGAAACAGGATATTATTTTCAAATTCTAGATATTTGGCATCCGTTCCGTGGTTTCCTTCGAGGTTTTTGGATAAATTTGCTTGATTATATGCCCACATATATTTGATTGAATTCCAAATAAAGTAGAATAGGCAATATGCTATACGTGAAATCCGTTAGCCGAAGAATAATGCTGTATATATACTCGCGGAGGAAAACATCATTGAATGTTTTGGTCCTCGAAGAAGGCTATTTAATGCCTTTAGCTCCTGCTATAAAAGCATTAGGTTGTGGGCAAGCCATAAAGATAAGAAGGGGATGAGGAAAAGAAAGAATCATGTTATAGATTTCTTGTCATCCCGGCCGTTATTGATGACAGAAAGCAGATAGAGATAGTGTGAGAAGGATAGAGGATGTATGTAAGTAGATGGAGCTTGTTTTTTCCTACAATTTCAATTTAAAATCCCTCCGCTCCTTTCCTCATTTCCAGCATATGCTTTCTTAGCCAACATAGCCAAACAATTTATAGGCAAAGTGGTTTTTGCTTCCGCCGATCCTCCGTCTGTGGATCGTCTTATTAAAGAAAAAGTAAACTTTTGGATTTATAGGTATCCATAATGTTTACTATTCCATTTACATGGCGTCAACAAGTTGATAGTGTGTGGATAGCGGGCAACTTGTCTTTTTAATATCCTTTTTACAATTTACGCCTCACTTTGCATATATACATTTTAAAGAATCTTGTCTCATAAGGCATAACTTTGCTTTATGCATTTACTTTAAATAAAGCCCAACGCGCCAGAGCTCTCTACGAATCTCTACAAGGAAGCAGCCAGTTTCTTAATATTTTCCCCAGCCAGCTGTATCAGAAACAAAGTGGAAAATTAAGCGCTATCTTGACAGCTGCAAGGAATTGCGGACTCGATTCCAACCTAATTTTTTACTCTGATTAGGTAAAAGGATATGAGTAAACGGAGGGAAACTTGTAATAGGTTATTTTCCCTTGGTTTGGCCGCCAGCACCAATTCCATTAAATTCTCAAGCTTGCAAGCATTAGCAGAGCAGAGCAGAGTTGCCATATTCTCAAATATCTTCATATGTCACAGCTTCGCAATGGTATCATTTGATTAAATTTCTCTTCTTGCGCACCCTCGCAACAACCATGTGATTTATAATTGAAATCGTCATAATGGGAACTATGTGTGTGTGGAAATGAAATGGATCGTTGAATCAAGTTGCAAATCCCAATTAATCAAACCAGAGTCGATGAGTTGAGTTGCTATGCAAAAAAGCTTTTTTCCTCCGTTAAAAAGCTAATTCTCCAATGATTTATCTCCTCCATCTTGTTATTTAAACTTTCCAATCTGTCACAGCAGCAGCAACAGGAGGAGCATATGTATGCGCATTAATCCCCCGCCAGACTGTGGAAACGGAATGGGATTGGGGAAGAACAAGATGATTTATTGCACCAAGACGGGCAGTCTAGATCTCTCAAACTTAAACAAAACTACCACCGCCACCAAGCCGACCACATTATCCATATCCCTCCCTTTGCGGCATCCGCTAGCCAGGTGATGAATTCATGAGAAGAATTGCAAACTTTTTGCAACCTTCCTCCGGCAGTGTAAGCTAGACACAGTCAATAGGCTCTGCTAACTATATTATATATTGCAAAAACCTAAGGGCAGGGACGTTACGATACTAGGTAGACGGTTAGTCAGCCTTATCCTGTTTCTAACAAGACATCATTTCATCTCAATTTGTATCCCGTGTAGCCAACGTCGCAACATTCGATTCTCACAACTATTCCAGCCTTAAGGTCTTCTTTTCTCCTCAGCAAGCAGATACCTCCAAGGAGAAAAAAGCCTTTGTAGGCAACAATCAAGCACCCAATCTTCCTTGCTTACTGGGATTGAATCCTCTATTGATTTCCCTCATATATTCCCAAATAATAATGCAATTCTCTGTCTTGTCTGCTAATTAAAAAATCCCTTGTTTTCCCATTTGTCCTTCTCGTATAAAATATAATTCACTCCAAGCCTACAAGCCTATAGCCATTGCTTTTATTTACTTGTATCATCGTGGGGTTCCACTCTTTCTCTACTTGAGGAAGGTTATTTTTTTGAATTCTCTCATTTACAGCTTCTACTACACAATTTCCCTTATCAGTTTTCCTTTGAGTGTCAAAATGTTGTAGTCTAAGGAAACCTGTAGCACTCTCTGAATTTTTGCAATTTAATCTTCACATCCTCTTAGCTTTCAGATTCCTTCCGTCTGACTCACTCCCTCCCGTACGGCAGGCCCTTTACTAAAGAGGAACATTTAATACAAGCTTTTGAAAATACCTGGTGGGACATGACTTTTTATCCCGTTTATTTATTAGAGCACCTTGGGCTACTAAATCCACACAGCTTGCGCTTCAAAGCTCAAACTTGTATCCACCATGGCCTTCAATTATCAACTTGTTGAAGTAAACTATTCCGTATTTCTATCAACGATTCTTCTTCATCTCTCTCTCAAGCAGAGCTTCATTTCCTCCACACACAATCATCTTCGAAGTCAACAAGTGGCCTAGGATCAGTGTCAGGAAGCTTGCTTAGCATATGAGTCGATTCCCTTCATTGATTTGACATCAGGGAAACACATTGTCATGCTTGTCAAGATGAGTAGTCTACAAGGTAATTGATAGGCTTTTGAATCAGGTTTGCCCCATCCAAGCAAGCGCTCATTCTCACCTTCTCTCTCAGTTCTCATCAGTCCCATTCCCAAACTTTCTCACCCTCTTAAAAAATTTATATAAAATGTATACAATCCTACAACTACACAGCTCCTGGTAATATTCAATCTCAATCCATCTCCTTCTCACTCCCCTGCAGCAGCCCAGCAGCAAATTGATTCTTTTCTCCTCAAGTAACGCGAATAGTCAATCACAAACTCGGATTTCATCAAACTAAGCAAATAGTTGGAAGTAATTGCGACAAGTGTCAAGTATCAGTTTCACTTCTTCTCCAATTACTTTCTTCCCTCTCTTCTCTTTCTCAGCCAGTTTCATCACAATCCTCCTTCTGCACACACATTTAGTTTATGTCACAAGTCACAAGAATATCCTGACGCCTACACATCATTTCCCCACACCATTCCTTTATTTCCCAGAACCGAGGAGATATCTCTATCAATAAGAATACACCCATACTCAGCTAGCTCTTCCATCCTCCTACAATAGAATTTAGAAGAGCATCACCACAATCCAGTCCCAATGTCTGCTTGGTTTGAGTCGACGATTGCAAAATTTCAAAGCTTATTTCTCTCACGAGCTAGACCCCACACACTTTGAGCAATAATCAATCCCTCTTCAGCAGACTCTGTGAGAGTGTAATCCGCATACATGTAAGTTTAGGATTGATCAAGCTCTCTTGATACTACTCTCCTCATAAATAGCCTTCTTACGTAACTGGGATTAAAGTAAACGAGGTCGAATACTTTTCAGAGCTCTGAGTTTTTTCTCATAAATCCTAAACATTCCATCCTATTAAACCAGTGTCCGCGGATCCAGTTTGCTGTCAATTTCTTCACATCTTTTAATAATCCTCCTCAATATTTGCGTCATCCTCGAATCTAGTCGTGGTGATCCAATCCTTCAAACATTATCCAGTTGCTCGCAATTAAATGGGACGGCTGGCCTCTTTACCAGGCAGACATGCTTTTATGCAAGTCTGTAATGTTTATTATTTTTTCCACTTCCCTCTAAATACATGCGAGTCCTCGTCCATATATTCACGCTTGTGACTTGAATCCTATTTTCCCCTCCATCCGTCCCGGCTATTGTAGAACACAACAGCTTTGGATTCCAGTAGTTCCAGTAAGGAATTTAGGGCCGGATGGATTCATTCCCTGCTATTTGCTTCAATTGAACTAAATTCATGTAAATCTTTGCGAAATTTCTCTACTACTCCACCACGAAACAAACCACAATCCTACTTTACACATTCTATAGCATTTTTTGATAACACGTGCAGTACAGGCAGGCAGGCGAGGAAATGAGATTCACACAACTTGTGAATCAAACAAGGAAATTCTAAAACACATTGCCAGCCATACTGAAATCTTTTCTTAAAATTATGAGAATGTATGCAACTTCTTTAAATTAATACCTCTTTAATAGCTCCATCCTCTTATAACTCCCTTCTTCATGCATGCATTACAGGTGCATATTTAACCATATGTATTTTCTATCCAAGCGACGTTCTTCCCTCCACTCCTTTTAGTTAATGGATGTTAGGAATTAGTGGATCATAATGTAAAAGTAGTTTGGGAAAAAAACCGGTACGCTCTGTACCGCAGCTTGTATAGCCTCATCCTTGAAGGGATTTGTTATCTGGAATGGATTTTTTAATATTTACGATGATTTTTATGGAACATATATTGATGAACATGCCAGGAAAGGATTTTGGATAGAAAAACCCCATGGAATTTAGTTACAAGGAGTGTTCTCTCCAATACTAAAAAATATTTTCTTACGGAAACGCGGAATAGCCAATACAATAAGTCATCTCCCTTTCATGGAAATCCTCTTTAATCTCCATCCTCTTTTTCTCGGCTTGATTACCATAAACTATACGCGCTAAGGTAGGGAAAGTCGGAGGAATCTTCTTTCCAGTTACCTTATAAGCTCCAGTACTTTCATCTAATGTTTTTTTAGTTCCAATCCGTAGATCTACCGATCTGAGGTACGAAGAAGAACCCCACAAGAAATATGATACACCATACACAGCCCCGTTTTTCTCTTTTCATTATTATTTCAAACTACAACAAAACCCTACCTTTTCAACCAATTCCCTCTGTCTTTTCCAGTTTCCTAATATCCTAATGCTTCTTTCAAGTGTACAAACTAAATATTCAATTACTCAACAAGGCTAGGGCTGTAGGTACTTGTTAACATTGAGTTGTGGATTTGTGGCAAGCTTTCTGTTTTAGAAACATTAATATCATCGTTTCTTTCATCTTGAAACTCTTTGAAATATCATCAAGAAATTAAAATCCAAGTTTTAAGATAATCAAAAATGCTTATTATTACGAAGGCACTCAACGTTTGCAATTACAGCAATTCTAAGCTTGATTCAGTTGCTAATTTGTGAGAAAGTTGTTTGGGTATTAACACATTTGGAAAATTACAATTGCGCCATTTAACTACCAGTTTTTCCTATCGTTTAATGTGTAACTTGATAAAATTCAAATGTATCTCAAAAAATCATTTAAAGAGGTAGCGTAGCATTTGGATGGGTAAGTAGTGGGGATGCAGTTGAAGATAAAGTCAGTAGAACGAAATAGAAAATAAGGGAGCAGGTGAGAAGAGGTAGGAGGATTTGATGATGATGATATAATTATTGTGGGAGGGAGTAGTGGGATTTGAAATTATACATTTAGCGGAGGTCCACAATGGTTCAAATTTAAATTTCTGGCAATAATTGAAAGAGGTGGTGGATGAATGCCAGAAATGTGAATGAAATTTTATACTATTCTCTCCATAATTACATGTGGTGGTTGGTGGTGGATCGAATCAAATGTTTTTATCATCATCCTCGTTCTCTCTCTCCTCTCAAACACATATGCCGTCTTCATGATGAATCTTAGTAAACTCATCCCAAATCCTTGAGCACATATGTGGACCGAATTTAAGTTAGCTGCTCTAGGATTTTTTTCTTCTCTCCCTCTCTCTCTCTGCTCAAAGTCTTTCTCCGTCCAAGTATAATTACTGGCCAATTCCAACGAGTTGATTGCAGCTCGCTCTGTCTCATCTCCGTTTTGTCTTTCTAGTCCGTCTTGAGAAAGATTTAATGTGTTGGAAAAGATGTAAATATCGCAGAGGGTATTATATATTCTTTGAATTTTTTCCTACCACCCAAACTGGCTGGCGGTCTGCTGGTCCATCCCAAAGAAAAATACATTTGTATAAATGCAGATTGGGGGAGAAACAAAAGGATTCCTCTGATTTCATTCAAGGCGCTTATTCTCTCCTTGCTGATGAGAAAAACTTCTTTTCAATTCAGTTCTAACCCTTCCTCCATATATTTCTACCCATAAAGCTCCTTCCGCAATAGTCTCTCAATTTGCTCCAAATCCTGCACTAAATTACATGTAAAACAGGATTCCATTCAGTCATCAGCCGCCAAAAAGCATATAGCGCATACTGTATTTTAATGTCTCGCCTAGTCCTCCCTCATCACGGCTTCCAAATAATTATCTTTACCTCTTTTTTCTATAAATTTAAAGACGTGTGCCAGAGTCTTGTCATGTTTCCTTCATTTTATCTCCTCTCCTTTACATTTCTGTGTGGGATTCACATTTTTCATTCCCAAAGGGAGTAATGGACGAGAAGAATTAATTCTTTTAATAGTCCTAGTCCTGGAGCAATTAACAGGAGTAAGTAGGTAGCTCCACCAATCCTGTCCCTCTCTGTTCTGTACCTGTTTCAAGCAAGCAGATGGACGACAACGACAGTCCATTCCGCATTATCTTCCTCTTCCTACTTACTAAACCAGTACAAGAGCAAGTTAATGGGCTGTAGTTAATAAAAACGATTTATAATAAAGCCACAAACGGAGAGACCAACAACAAAGTCGCTACAGCGTATATGCACTAAACCAAAGCGGAATGAGCTAAATTAAGTCAGTTTGCAATCATTTAGGAAACTCATCTCTGGAATTTACACATATGCTGTCCTTTTCCTCGCAATCTCTCCTTGCCTTTGCGTATTTCTCTTTTCCTTCAGGGCCGTTCTTGAAAATTGTCTCAAATCTTTAGCACATTCAGTAAAATTACTCGTAAAGAGGCACTAAGTTTCGTGAGGTTTTGTACTTAACTTATTCAATATAAACCAGGGCTATTTAGCAAGTTCTTTGCCAACTTCTTATTCTCAAGTTGAATCTGCTTCTCTCTATCTTCGTAGATTCTACGTCGCTATTTGCCGGTATTTGTAATATGTCATCTAGAGCAGAGGGAATATGAAACATGTGTTGAGCCATGATATACGCTCGTCTAATTCTTGTCCTCGTCATCATTATCATTTGATGAGCATATTACTGGAGGCAGGTTGAATTAAAGACATGTGTCTGTGTGATTCTCTTAAAATTCTTTCAACTGCACAAAAAGGAAGGATTGGGTTGAAGTAGAAACCTTGTACTTTTCTCTTGGAAATATTTCTTGCTGAACACAAATCAGCCACCGCCTCAGCCCAAGAAATGCCTTACTTTCCCCCAGGCTCATTAAATTACACATTATCAAAGATGAAGAATTATTCAAACCCGCCCAAGAAACCGGGGAAATTGTAACTTCTATTGTAACGCCCTTCCCGAATATATGCAATTTTAGGAGAAAGGATTTGTATACATCCATCGCCCTACATATGTATAACCGAGGCTTTTACTCTACTCCTTATATCTGAATTGCTAGGCTAATTACTCTAGCAATTAATTAACTTCTTTTCCCGACTCTCTTCCCGCTGAGCGTGGTTTTCTTCCCCGGGTGTTATTAATGCCCAATAACCTTTTTGGCACCTTGGCTATCGTTGGAGATCGATTTAGAGTTAATTACAATTACCACTACCCTCAACTATTATTCTGCGTTAACACTTTATTCCTAATTACCAATACACGTCCGCTATTCTCTTGGCTTTTTTATCTTGTCTTCAGTCTTTGATCTAGATTAGTATCCGTCTGCTGTTTGCTATGCCTCTGCTTGTGCTACTGCGCTTCAGTCACCGGTCCGCAAGAGGTATACAGGAAGTTACAAGGATTTTTTATTAATTAAGCCGATCGCTCGCCATTTATAAACTTGAATAAATTAGCAGAGTCAGACATGCCATGGCTTCCGTGTGTATGCCTAGGGAATTTTTTAATCTCCTCCTCTGGTCTGTAAATCGGATTTAGAGATCAGTTCTCTCCTCCTCCTGGTCCTCCTCCTGGACTGTGGCTGTGAGAGTTTGAAAAATCATCAGAGTCTTTTGTATTCATGAGACAGGAGATAATAAATAGGAGAGCAGATGGTTTGGGGAGTTGTGGAACATCCTATTCTCAATAGTTTTGAATATATGGGCCCGCCGTCTTTTTGTACGGGTGCAGGAGAGCGTAGGGATAATTTTCCCCCTTAAATTGGGGTTGCCTTCCCATGGAATTCAAGAATTGAGATCAATTAAGATCAATTGTCCGGGATTTGGATCATTCATTCGAGAGAGTGGCCATACCTAATAGATTCATGGCGAACAATGCCCAGAGCTCGTGCAGAGGCGCGTGTTCCTGTATCTTATGTAGTAGCCTCCTTTCCTCCAACTCGCGCGCGGCATTCTTTACGGTAAATTCTGGAGCTTGCCTCAAACAGAGCATTATCAGAGAAACGAACCGAATTATGCTTTCACCGCTACCAAACACAAACTTTTGCATACATGAGCCCGTATCGTCTTCTTCCATCTGCTCTTAAGAAAAAACTGAAAGACAGGAGAAAAAGAGGAGCTGCAAGGGTTTTAAGCAGTTAAGAATTATATTTTAATTCTACCATTGCTCAGTTCGTAGCGCTGTAGTGTATCGTTGAAGGCCACCTTGGATTTTCACATAATTAATTATTATTATTGGCGTCCTCCTCTTTGTTTCCCGTTTTAAAATCTCTTAATGGATCTTACAAATCTGCAGAATGACTAAAATCTCCCGCATCCCATGCTTTCCTTAATCTCCTCCCAAGAAGATCTTAGCAATCCATTCAATTACCTCGCAATCTGGGATGATTAGCCGTGGAGCCGGAATTGGGATGTGTTCCATAATTTTCCCCCCCTCTCACTAATTTACTTGATTCCATTATTTACCTCAGACGAATCTTAATTATTCAGTCAAGCTACGTATTCCAAGAATTTAATTTTCTTCACTAATTCCATATTGTTTGTTTTAATTCTTTAAGCAATATAAGATAGGACTTTCTCTTTATTTTCTTACAATTCCCTTGACATACCCCACGAACATATTTTTCTCCTACTTGATTCAGTTTCATTTGAATTTCAGATTCTTTAAAATGTATATATACATCTTTTAAAATCCTTCTATTATTTTTTAATTACGGCCTGCTTTTTATGCAAGCACAAGCACAGCTGGCTCCTCATAATTAGCAAACTATCTCATTTTAGATGTTTGAATGGCAAAGCAGAACGTCCTTTATAAAATAAAGCATAAGTATTCCCCAAGTTAAATTAAAACCCCCAAAAGAGCATCAAGTATTTCCTACCGAATGTTGTATTTGGATTCTCCCCAGCTGTTGTAAATCAGAGCTAGATTTCGAGGAGGATTGACGCAGGATGATAGTTTTGCTCTGCAGGGATAAATATTTATTTAAAGTATAATTTTCACTCTCATCTTCACATACTGTCAACAGCAGATATAACAACAACAGTAAGGTGGCCAAGAATCCTTGCCCAAAAGGGGGAACTGAGAACAAGTTAATCAGAATGCTGTACCAGATTTTTCCTCTAGTTTTTAGTCTTTTATTCCATCCTCTTCATAAAAACTCTTACATTCCAAGCAAGGCTGATTGCTTGACAGACGGACGGACAGGGTCTTGGAGCTTGATAAGTTATTAATAGTTGATTTGTTGGATCCACTTGATTGTGGCTACTTGCTGAGGCAAATCATCATCCCAAATCCCAAGGGAATTTATTATTTTTTACTTTATTGTTCCCTAAATTTATCCAAATCCTCACATTAATAATTCGAGAAGGGAGGATTTAAAATTAAACACACCTTGTATTTTAAACCCAAGTAGGGATGGGACTCGTGTCTGCAATTGATATTTCTACTCAACGCACAACCACACAATTGCTTTAACAACACGAATCTTATTTAGTCATCCTGCCCCAGCTCAGCAGACGTTGAGTGAGGCATTGCGCATTTCTCGTACAAGTCTTGTTGAATGCAATTATTCTCAGCGAATGAAATTGCGTATTATCGCTCAAGCAAAATGTGCTTTCCCTCTATCTCCTCGTCATAACCCTCACCAGCTCACTTCTTCATATGTCATAATTTTACAACCAGGTGAATGAATCGTTACCCCTCCCACCCTTTACAGTCCCAGAGTATTCCACCCAAAGACGCCTCCCAAATTTGACTGACACACGGCACAGAAGAAGCATTGAATCTCTTCGACTTGCGTATTTCAACTCTCCTACCGCTCGCATATATTTCGAGATTTAATAATAAGCCCAATCATTCCTCCACGTATCCATATTCGTGTCAGCTTTATTCTTGTCATCATTCCCTCCACAATATCCTCACATTGCTTAATCTTGGATCCCATTATTGAATTTGTCCCTCTCTTCTCTGTCCAATTCAAAATGGGTACGGCAAGGCGAGGTCTCCGTTTCTTCTTATTCTCTCCTTTCCTTCCCTATTGTTTCCGTAACGTCAAACATGTGTAGGTTTCACTACTCGAAGCAATCCCACTTGTTTATATCATTCCCTATGGGCTTCACAATCACAAGCTCGTCTCGCGGCCTATTGTCGGATTCTTTCACTCTTGAGCAGGATGAAAAAGGGTTGAATCATTTATTATTGCATATTTTGACGAATGATTGAAGCGTTATTGAAGCTCATTAAACAAGTGTAAGATTTGATAGAGTTGAGGGCCAGCTTAGCCTCCTACTTTTGTATATACTCCCAAATATACGTCATTTGACTCCTTTAGCAGCTAGTTTCTATTACATCCGTTCCAAAGTTACTACAAGTACAACAA
This sequence comes from Sminthurides aquaticus, assembly GCA_906901655.1. Taxonomy (NCBI): domain Eukaryota; kingdom Metazoa; phylum Arthropoda; class Collembola; order Symphypleona; family Sminthurididae; genus Sminthurides; species Sminthurides aquaticus. The sequence goes on along the minus strand of CAJQTT010000002.1, from coordinate 4,423,868 downwards.
GTAACTATAGTCTGCTAACTCTACTCAATTCCCAAGGAATCATAATAGTATCTCTTTTCTTATCGTGAAATACTTAAAGTATTAAATTTACATTTTCCCTTCGCACTTTTTCCATGTCCAAAGGAGTGCTTGCACATAACGCTACTGCGTCCCCCCTTGAGAATTTAAGTAGTCCGGAGTCAGCGTAGTTAAGCAAACCACCTGTGAACTTTTCAAGGGACCCAGCCCATGAGTCGTCAATCCTTCAAGTTTGAGCTGATGCGCCAACTTTTCGCAAACCTTAAAGAGGTAACATTAAGTCAACCCGCGTGCGAGTGCGCAGATATTCTTCAATTCTCAAGTATGAGATCAGTGGGATGAAATGATGTTGCAAATTTGTTCATTGGTCAAAACCCTTGTAACTTTTTGAGGATAACCTCAAGGCATTTATTCTGGATTTGATCCCCCCAGCTTTGAAGAAAGAGGGGAGCTGATTAGCTCCTTCATCTCTCAAGTCTGCTGGACGGGATTAGCAAAATTTTATGTTAATGTGCAAAATCATTACAAGTTCTTGAGGTTAGTTGGAGCTGTGAGGCAAGGGAAGGTCTAGCTTGTGAGCGTAATTAAGTCCCAAGCAGCTTAAGCTAGAGATGCGATGATGATGAGGAGAATAACAGAGATGTGTGAATGTATCTTTGGACGGAAATGGGAATAATGTGATCATATATTCATAAAATCACGCCGTATAATCCTGCCGCTCTATCATTTTCCCCACTTCCAAACGGACCATTAATGAGGAAAGTGTGTGAGATGGGCAAAGGGATAAGACAGGCAGGCAGGTGTGGAGGATGGCTAAATTAAATTGCAAGTTTTGCAACCAATTCTCACTCCAGGCAGAGTTTGTTTCTGGTATAAAGCTAGAAATTTTGCTCAAACAATTTGTGTGCTTGCATACAAAAATTGCAATTATTATTAGTACGAATAAGAATCCTGTTTGATGGAGAAGGATAATTAGAGCCTTAGAGGTGTAAACAGGGTCGACCTTCTATCAGCTTGTTCATCATCACTTCTCATTCTTCAACCCGTCTCCTCCTTTCCTCAATCTTCTCAACAACCCTTCAGAATCCACCCAAAATCTGCTTCAAGCTAAACTATTACAATGAGCCCCGCATCGGCGTAATCCTCTTGTTAAGATTCTGGATTCGCACTCGGCGAAATCTCTCAATTCTTATTGCTCCTGCTTTGCCTATGGTTTGCCAAATTCCTTGGGTCAATACCTTAAGGTAATAGGTATAGTTATTTAACTAGATTGTGAGGAGTGGGCTCCTTCTTGATTAACTCCAAGGTTAAAATCCCTCTTACTGTGTGTGATCTGCTTATTGTTGCAAAAAGAATTGCCGTCACTCCAAATGATATTGCCCCTCGTCACTCGTCCCCCAACCTTTGGGATTTTCAAGATAAATAATCTCTTTGAAACCCCAGCACTTTTAGTGTACACTGCCTGACTCTGGGATTCTTCTGAGGGCAACAGAGTTGAGATTAGTTCCTGTTTTAGCAGGGCAGGGATCGCGGTGCTGTAGTTTGGATAACATGATAAATTTCAAACCAAGCCATTGCGAATAATGCGAACAAAAATTTGGCAACAAATTATTGGAGCAAGTCAAACAGGTAGGAAACCACGGGAATACCAGGGGGTCTTGTCTCAACATACGAGAATCTTTTTACACATTTTCATTATTCACCCATTTCAATCACACAACGTCCATTCCATACGCTTCTTCCAAGAACCAGGGGATTTCAACTTGCGATATCCCTGCAAAAAAACAGTAAGCCCTGCTAGCGAGCTCCGTTGTGCTACAAATGATCTCATATTTGAAAATAACTTGAATTTTAGTACTTAAAGTCACAAATCTCCAGGTAATGCTCTCATAGGAAGAGCATCTAGGAAGGAACTACGTGTACAGCAAAGGAAGAATGTGAAGATGAAACGTTTGCACTGATTCTGGCTAACCTGAACATTTCAAATCATTTCATTCATTAAAGAGTCCGAGAGCATATTTCATGGAATCTGTCAATTAATTCAATAGCTTTTTCTCCACAGCCGCCAGTATTTTACCTCTCCCTCCATGGTATATATTCCATAAAATTTCATCTCACTCAATTACGTCACCAGCCTAACAAAGACATCATAAATCCACCCTCCACATCCCCCCCTCTCTTTCCCCAATGGTTGTAGCAGCAAGTTAACTAAGCAGAAGCGAGTCATCCTCCTCAATCACTTTTCACCAGCAATACATCCATATTTGAGAGAATATCATCCCTTCTTTCAACTCTCTGCCTTTTTAAAATTCTTCTCCCCTCTCCCTTCTTCTTCTTGTACACTTGATCTTCACCTCTTGTATTTCCTTCAACTCCTTGGCATATTTATCATTTTCCCTCTCCCTTGCTCCCTCATTCATTTGCTCTTATTACGGATGAAATAGTATCGGAGAGCTTTCCGATTTTCACATAAATCAGCCCCTTTGAAGGCTTGCGAATTAATCCATCCACTCCTCCACCAGCTCTCCTTAAATCTTTGCAAAGCGAGTGCAAAATCATTGTTTACTTTTAATATTTCATAGCCCTGCTTCTCAAGAAGCTCATTTGGAATTCATTAAAATTTTCATTATTATATAGCTCCTGTAGAACAAGTGCTCATACACAATACTGACTTAACCCCATCTTTACCATACTTGCTCTCTCTCTCCCTTGCTAACTAGCAAATCCTCCTATTCCTCTCAATCTGCATACGCCGCTTGCTCTCTCCTCCCTATTTGCACATTATTTTATGTGGATTAGCATGGGAAGTCGATCTAGTTCTATCATTCATCCTCCTTTTTTAATGCAAACTCAGCCATAATCATTCATCCCTTTCATCCCAGAAACAAGAGGAGCGAATAAATACCTTCTTTCCGTATGATAAACAATTCGCATGATGAAAGTCTTAAACCTAGTTTGCAAAATCTCTTTTCTCATTTAATCTCAACAACCAAGGAGCCAAACCCTACCAATCAATCTTTGTAACCAAATCCCCCCAGTCTCGTAGACAGCAGTGCTTGCAAATACCCTCAATATGATGCCAAATGAAGCATAGTTGATTAAACTCTTCCATCCCAATTATTTCCACTGTGTTTCCTGTAATCTCTCAGTCCTAGACACTAACCAAAGTGTTTGAATTAACCAGCCTCTTAACACTTGACTTTCTTATGATATTTCTCTAAACCGCATAGTAGAAATCAGAGCAGAGCAGAGACACACATTGTACTTTGACTCCTGGAAAGAGTGATACTAATTTCTCGGAAGTTTAGGCCGATTTGACTTGAAATATATAGGAATGAAAGGAGTGAAGTAAAACCATAGTTTTCCGCAGAAGGAAAAGAAGAATCCTGCAAGAGAGAGAGAGAGAGAGAGAAAAAGATAATAATTCGAATATGTATTTCCAAGACTTGAAAAAACTTTGGGAGGAAATAGATTAAAAGCTATCTTGTGTAGAATGTATGATACCAAGTTTAGAGCTTGTTGTATATGAGAGCCATCAGAAGCCGCATTTCCCTCTCGACTCTGCCCTCTTCATTGCCATCCCTCAAATAATCTCCTTCTTTTCTGGGCTTTTCTAAAAGTAGGTAGGTAAAGTTGATTTGATGAGTTCCTAGGATTATTGTGTTGTAGCGGACGGACGGGATGAGTTTGCCTTCAAAACGTTTGACAAGCTCCCTCTTGGGGTTGGGGTAATAGACTTTGTTGTTATAATTTACAAAATCATTTACACATGCACCCCCTCTAATAGAAGGATAATAAAGGGAGGAGGAGACTGAGGTGGGTAAGTGGTGGCTTGCTTTACGAGAAGAAACTTGCTTCCATGCCACAACAAGAAAGGAGGAATGGAATACGTAAGAATCTTAAATCTATTTAGTGATCATCATCCCTCGGATCCTTCCTTACATCCATGAGTATGTGTAGTTAGAAACTATATGGTATTCTGTACTCTGTACTCTGTACTGTGCGCCGCTGTGTAGAGATAATGATTTTAAAGGGAGGTGCAAGATGAGGATTCACGTACACAATATCCAGGATATTAGACTGTAAAATACAGGGATCTGCCGGCTCTAAAATACAGAGTGACACAAATGCCTTCTCCAAGGCGGGGCACCTTAATTCTAATAAAGTAGCCAACTCGTAAATTAATGCCGCTCCAATCTACCGCTCTCTGCTCCCATCTGTGCTCTGTATTCCCCCCTCGTCATCTTTCATAATCCACACCCAAAGAATATAGAAGAAGATGATGAAGAGGATATCCTTTCCGTTTCCACTACATTTCAGGCAATACCTGCCGTGGAATAATTGGTAAAAACATCCTGGAAAATTCAAGGAAACCGGCCTAAAAGAGTTGTTCTTCCTCTAGAACTTATGGTAATCGACAGCTTGGCCTGATTGCCCTCCCTTGGCCAGTGTCGGAGGAGAAGGAGATAGCCCTCTCTGAGTAACATTATTACTCTGTAAATCTACTAGATTTTATTAAATCTTTTTTCATACCATTTCCTCCTTCCATTACAATTCTTATTTCCTAGTTTTAGAGATTTCCTCTTTTGTTCTCGCAAGAGTTAGCTTGTGGGTAGATGTAGAGAAATGCTTTTTTATCACATTTCTCTACCTCACAGCCACAGCACAGCTTGTAAGCTTAATATACAACAGTGGATAATGTACTCTATATAGTATATTCTTTTTTTCTCCAACTTTTTCCCGCTTCATATGTACCACCATTAGCAATGAAATGTCTGCTCCAGAAGAATGATTATGATTCCTCCAAGCAAGCAAACCAGCCAGGTCAGCATTGAGATGGTCGGTTATACTTCCAGAGAATTATATCATATCATTCATTGGCCATATGTTTTTAAATCTTAAGTGCTCTCACCACGTCTCTGGAATCTTTTCCTCTTCTTCCACAAATAGTCTTGGCTGAATAACCAGTTCTACGTTTCCTCAAAATCTCTTATAATCTCCACATGGTTAAGCACATAAAATCATAAAAATTGTTAGCATTGAGCACTTTATTAGCGCTTCAAGTCTCCATTCCCAGTTCCCAGCATTGGGAATTACTCCAGGCAATGTGGAACTTGAAATAGCCAAGTGTTGTACACTACATTCACCCAGTTTAGATTCTTGGAATCAAACCTATAGGGCCAGAAACAAGGGCTAACATCATCCCATCCAATATTTGAACATCCAGATCATAAGATAGATGAGCAATGAGCATAAGCTTGGTAAAAAATCTAATCTTCATCACATACATGAGAAATGATGAGGAGTTACAACTGGGGGAGGAGAGGATGAGGAAAGAAAGCACTTTACTTAGTTGAATCTACTTATTTAGATTGATCAGAAAAATAGAGAGAAAAGCATTTTAAACTAAACTTTTTCAAACTGGTTCGTCCAGTTTTGGGAATAAATTTTCATTCCTTTTTTCCTCCATCCAATCCTTCTCCCTCTCTTTCACATCTTCTTCTCATCCTTAAACCTTGTCTTTCCAATTCTATTCTTCCTAATTTTCAAACTTGAGGCTCTAAAGCGATTGCAGGGAGGCAGGAGCAAGCTGAAGAACGCATGTAATGAATAGTTGACTTTTAAAATCCATCGTCGATTTATGGAAGCACCAAAACTACGTAGACATGTCCGAAAAACTGACTGTTCCTCCATTTTTCATCAAATCGATTACTATACAGCTCTTTTACTAGTAGAAGCTCATAAATTAACTTGTGTGTGGGAGCTTCAATTCCATCTAACCGCTTCAACCCAACTCAAGCTATTATAGGTGGTACACATTTCTCGGTTTTGAATTATAACTATCCGGTTGAATTCCCCCGAATTTTAAAATTGAGCTCCAGTGAAAGTCTTAAAAATCCAAGCGTCTTCAACCTTATCTCATCAACCTTTTCCCTTGCAAATCCGTAATAATTTTCAGTATTATCCAAGCATCTCGGTTTATCCTAATTTTTCTCATCAACTACATTAACTTCTAGGAGCTCACCGCCTGGGCTACAGCAGCGTAGCACTTGAAAACCCTAGGAGCAGTAATGTTTTAAAGATTTAAAAGATAATCTTACGAGCTTAATAGATTAAATTGGTTGTGTGGGTCTAGCTATAAGCTCTTCTTATTTCAAGATGGGCGCATAAAGATAATTACGAGCACAAACACGGCACAAGGGAGGTGGCATATTTACGGAAATTTTTCCAAATAAATTAGTCTTTAAATCTCCTCCATCCTCATCCGTTCAAGTAGAATTGAAAAATCTGGGTTTTTCTCTCTACCGCACATGATTTATTATGACATAGGAAGATTTTCTTATTTTAAAAAGTAAGAATCACGCGCATCTATTTTATCATTCCGGGCAATCATTCCGCCGGGTTCTTAGTCCCTCTTAACTGTACTTATTCTCTCGGAGAAAATGCATATTCTCAATAATTTCCTCTACTTTTCACACACACCGCACCCTCAAACAATTTATTTTCATAGAGCTAAACCTTTAGAATCTTTGGAAAGGACAGGGGAAATAAGGAATATAAATACGTTTCGTGGCTAAAATTCACGCTTTCCCCCATCCCTCCCTATATGTTTTCTTCAATTCTCATCCTTTAAAGCCTTCAAAGCATCATCCCACCATAAATGCTTTTCAAGCTGTCCCTCTTTCTTGTACGTGTACATATATACATCTTGTTCCGAAGCGGAGCGGCTTTGACTCCTTTGAATCCTTCCCAAACAGGGATTTACTGCCGAATGAAATGGAAGAAAAGTGGTTGAAAGCGGAGAAAGGCGCTCTTGTTTTACATTTTACATCCCCATTCCCTCATTCATTCATTCCTCTCCTTTAGTCGTATCTGCTTTCCGAGCAAAATTAATTCTCATCAATTCTACAGCACCACCAACATATCTCTGTATTCCTTATCTTCCTCCAGTCTCGTAAAACCCTTCCGTCACCATCATCTTATACACATTACAAATCAGAGACGAGCAAAGAGTCCATACTTGAAACAATTCCGTCCTCTTATACCCAAACCTACCGCGCCTTCTCCTCATATTCGTTTCGTTTACCCATGTCAAATAGTTTCTATGGATTCGTTAACACATCATTAGTCCTCATTTCCTAAGACAGGCTTGGAAAAAAATTATTGTTCCAGTCCTGCCGGCCACAGGCCATCAGCAGGCCACACGGCACGGCCCTGTAGCGTAGGTATATCTTTCAAGCCCACATTTTGTCGTCCACAACAAAACAGGATGATCATCCCTATTTATCTCTTTTGTATTTGCGCGACTGGATCAATAACATTCATAGAATATGCTAATTCTATTCCTTTATATGGAAGCTTCAAGCTGTTGTTATGTAGCTTTTAAAAAACATTTTCGTTCATTGTGTAAACCCCTAGACAATTTTCCCATCCGCGACTCCCCAAAGAATTATTAAAAAAGGAAAAAAGCTTCATCAAACTCTCATCGATTTCTCATACTCTGTACTTGAGCATTGTGTCCTCTGTCTTTTGCGCCCTCTTTAGCTGTGTTTGTTTACGTGGATTACTAGACCGTTCCGTCACTTTCTTCCTTGTTTTTTTTCACCCTCTCCTCTTCATCTTCCCAAGGCGGCGTCTGTGTATGCTAAAAGCAAAAGATCTTAGAAGGCATTGTAGGTTTGACGAAGAATTATAGATTCGTACAAGTAGTGTAACCGGGTTCAGAGGATTTGGCTCGAGAAGAACAAGTTATCAGCCAGCATCTCCGCTGTCCTTCTTGACTTATCATGTCCTTAAGGCTGGATAATGTTGACTTGTTGAGAGGTTGAGTGTGTTTGTGAAGTGCGAGAAGGGCAGAAGAGCACGCCATATCCTTGTATCCTTGTTCGTTCAATTTGTATCAAATTCATTATATTGTCATTATTATACCCACCCTTTTATTACCTCTACTCCTTGAATTACAATTAGCAGTAGACTAAAAACTCAATTATGGGTTCCGTCTCAGTTTCCTCTTTTTCTCTTAAACTTGCCTTTAGCTATTACAAATTTCTCTGCGGGTATAAGAGCTGGACATGTTCAAACTTTCCCTCCAGCCTAGCTGTAATTCCACCCTTCACTTACAAGTTTCCTTCCCCACACAGCTCACTTTGCCGTCCCACTTCCTCGTCTCATCTTCGAGTATATCTTTGCTGTTTTAGGTATGTTTATGATGACAATGTTTATGTTTTTAATATGACAGTACCTTTTTAAACTAAATCAATTTGTGTTCACTTTAAAGTGAAAGCGGGAGAGCAATATTTCAAGTTTTTCGCAAACTAAACCTATAATCAGTACGAGCTATACAAAAGCAATTAGAGGAATCTTAATAATGCTCTGTGGTATTTGTAAAAGTTTTTTCCACCTTGTACCGCGACGTTATCTGAGCAAGAAAGAGTAGCACTTTAAGAGTTGGAATTATCATTTGCCTTAGTTTAATGATGATTAAGATGAAGTTGGGAGATAAAAAAGTTGATAAAAAGTGTTGAGAGATTGAGCGGAATCTTGTTACGGGAGGGTGTACGTATATTGTGTACTTGAACGTGGGTTACGTGTTTAGTTGTAGATATGAAAGCGGTTCTTAAACGTGTAGATTCATGAGTCTTCTTCGCCACATTTTCCATTCCGCACAGTTCTCCTCCTCGATACTGCAGCCCTTCCATATTATGCAGTCAGCTACTTCAAAACTTCCAGCCTTCTGTATTTCTGGTGGTTGGGAAAAAATAGAGACTAGTTGAGTGAGAGGAGGGCATTAAAAAATTCAAGATGAATATATGCATCCATATGTAATCCATGCCCTCCAACCTACTTGTCTTCTTCCTCGTGTAGAACAGTATGTTCGGAAAAGAACAAGATTTGAGAAAGCCAGGGGCTGATAATAGCCACTTCCTTATCTCCTGTGAACATGAGGATTCAAGTAGATGCTCTTTCACTTTTTACTACACTTGCAAACATGTAAATATGAGCTCTTTTTAAATAATAATTTTCAAAATATACTCGTTCCTCCACTCAAATACTAAACTGAATCCAGCCGCCAGTCCGTCATAACCACGCCGTATAGCTATCCACCACACAAGCGAAATGGCTCAAAGGGCATGTTAGGAAATGAGAATAAGGAAGAATGTGAGAGAATATTTTCAATGATCAGTATCTTCTTCCGAGCATATTTTCAGCTGACACTAAAGGATTCTCTACAGTATACTTTTCTCCTCATTTCCCCATCATCTTCTCCATCTGCATGTAAAAAGAAAGAGGGCGCGAACACATTTTTAGGACACAAGTCTTAAAACGGTATTGGAAATATTTACTTGTAAAACTTGTATTCTTTCTACTCCCATGTTCCTCCGTTCCTGATGTAAGTCCACTCCAAAAGTAAAAAGTCATTTTAGCAAGCGGGAACTATACGGAAATCACGTGAAAGAGAAGCATCTTCTTCTTGCTAATGCAGAGAGACAAATATGAATTCTTTCAAATTCAAATATCCACTACTGTAAAACTTCTCATCTTTTGCGATAAAAAACGAGGGTTTCTGTGAGAAAAAAAACTGGGCGGAATCTCATCTTGATCATCTCACGTAAATATGAATCCTTTTCTCCCTGTCATTTTGACTCCGTGCCATCATCCATTCATTTTCACAGTCTTTGCCAACTCTTTTCACACGGACGGCTGGAAAAGCCCATTTTCTCATACTTTCCCGGCATCTCCTCCCGCATTCTCCCACCACATTTAACCCGCTGTATTTCCACCCATTTCACAAACCTCCCGTCCCGCTCCTCCTCAACTCCAGCCAGCAGGCTGAGGTTGATCCACACCAGCTTGTTTCACTCCCCCCCCCACCTTCATCTTTTCCTCCTTATCACGTGTTGAAGAATTTCAAGAGATTCCGTCGTATTGCTACACAAGAACCCAAGTGCTTTTTCCATTCCCTGTCGACTTGAAGGGAAAACTAAAGAAAAAACTACAAGAGTGAAAGAGTAAACTATGAGAATTTTTTACCTCAAAAATATATATTTATTACATATTTACTCTTTCTTATGTTACATTTATGAGTTTAACAACTCAACTGGGAGACAGCTAGTAGTGTGTGTGTGGGATGAAAAAACTCGGCTGAATATTCTTTCAAAATCATCCTCTAACCACTTGACATTCATCCTCCTCCTACGCCAACCCGTTACTCATAATCTTATCCGCATCCTTCTCCACGTCTCCGCCAGATCCCTCTTTTCTCATTTACTCCTAGTTTCTAATTTTCTCCACCTCTTTTACTCAGTCCCACTTCATGCTGCTATAGTTCTCCTTGCTTTCCCTACAGCATACCAACTCATCTGGATAAAGAAAAAACCTGAAAACAAACTATTAATTTATTAAAATAACAGAATTTGAAATTTCCCGCCGTGTCAACTTTATTCTTATTTTGGAGGGAAAAAATTTGAAACTTAAATTTCAAAAAAATCTAGCATAAAAATTTTGGGAAGAATTTTGTGTAATATTCACAAATCAATTCAAGTGGGAAACTTAATTCCGTTTTTATTACATTTAGTGTATTATCCCCATTCGCATAGCGAACATCCATACTTGAGACTAGTATTTACTACTTCTACGTATTGTAGCATAGACCCGTTGGAAAATCTTCCACTTACTTTGTTTTCAATCGAATGCATGATGATTTCATTTTTACCTTCCCCTATTTTTTACACCTTCTCCTATACCCTTTATTTTCTTAATCTCTTTTCCTGTAAGTAATCTGAAATGTTCTAAAACTAGCCCTCAAGAAAATAGAAAAAAGTCTCAAGGAAGTAGAAAATCCTTGTATATCCTACTTGAAGGGATTTTCTTCACTGTCCCTCCCGTCTCCTTTTCTTAAGGATTTCGTACTTCTACGTAGGCTTGTAATAGAAGCTAGAGGATGAAGATCTTGGAGTAATCTGGCCTGGATAGCGGGACATGGGCAGGGCAGAGGAAGGATTTCCTAGATTACGTTTACCGTCGAGGGTACCAGAAGGGTTTGTGTATTTTATTCCAGATACACTATTTCTTTTACCAGATTTTAGATTCCTCATCCAAAGAGAAATTTATTTGTTCAAGGAGGGAAAGTGGATATCTGTACGGGAAGAAGATTCATATAAAAAATATCCAAACAATGGTCATCCCTCTATCCAACCGTCCCTTATCCGTCCCTTCCCGTATAGAAGTCTCCCTCTATCAAATAAAATAAGTGAGAGTGAGGAGGAATCATCTCTGTCCTTTTCCTTGCTAACATGCAGTCATTGGCCTTCGATCTCATCAGATGCTCCGTTCCGTCTCTTAAAATCTGGAACTTAATACAGGAATACGGAAATCGTCAAATGTCTTTACTTCAGCCCCTACAACACAACACTGGAGGTTAGCATGTTCCCAGGGAGGGCAACGTGCCTGTCTATCTTCTTAGGATCCTTGTACAGATTTTAAAGTTTTCTTATATTGAGCATTGGTAAATGACGTGAAGGGTTAAATGTTGGAATTGGGAATTTGCTTTTCAAATATGAAACTTGGGTTATAGAATGTAGAAAAATCCGAGCGAGGTAATGTGAGGAAGATGGAATCTGGTGGCGAGTAAACTTAATATTACATCGTTCCCACACCAATCCTCCCAAGACTCTATATTCCTCCAAGAACGGGACCTTTCCACCCTTATTTTACCAGGATAATATCATGACGTAAATCCTGAGCTAAAGCAATAGATTACATGACAGAGCTTACTTTGGAAGCTATGGAATATCATCTTCTAATTTGGCTGCCTGGCTAGCTGGCTGGTATATGAACAAACCTCTTGTTTTCTTTTCATATTTCCCTTAAAAATCTGTCCCAGAAAAAAAGGGTTAAGTCTTCCTGAGGGATGAAGCATATGGGTAACGGGAGTAACGTAGCGTATTGTAGAACTCTTCCCCGACTTTGTCAGAAGATCTTGGAGTGGAACCGGGCAAGCTTTTTTCTCCCCAACCCCAACCAGCAACCCAAAGCTCCCATGCCTTTATAGTATTAACGTGTACGTCGTAGGTATTACAACTTTTCTCTCCAAGGGATTTTTCTACAATTCCCGCTATGCTTTCCCCTTACTCGGCCCAACGTGGTGCAGGCAAGGCAGACTGTAGAATTGAATGGGATTTAAGAGAGAGATTCTTGTGTATTTCCAAACACATTTACTCCTCCTCACTTATATTCGTCGGAGTTTAGGTCAAAGAGGTCGGCTTATTTTATGGGAATTTTTAATTTCATTCTCTCCGAAGCTCTTCAATTCCCATGACCAAGTCGTGATTATCCTTAAGGAAAAGTCCTTCCTCGCCTCCTCTCCTCCGTCCTCCTAAACCCTTTACCTCCTACATCTTTTCGGATCAACTCAGCCGGGCTTAAGCCGTAGCAAATCTTTTGACAAATGTGTAAACATGGAGAGCTTGAAAACAATGCCGTCTCTTCAATTAGAACAAATCATTTTAAAATTACCCCATTTTACATTTATTCATTTAGTCTCACTCACAAGACTCAGACTCTCTCCTCTCTCTCTCTCTCTGAATCCTTTCCAGTCCACTCTACTTTTTACTAGTCTTTCATCTCATCCCTCTTCTCATTTTCTCTCTCAGCTTAGCATTCTAATCTGAGTAAGAAAGTTTCTTTAATTCCCTCATCCTCTCTTTATGAAAACTTTGCATTAATTTTGACAAAGCCCTCGAGAAGAAATATGAGCGTTCAGGCAAATCCCATGTGTTGGGGCACATACTGAAAGTCTTGTTGTCGTCAAACCCTTAGGGCTGTTCTTTAGTAAGTGAGCTACACAATTACGCTGTTCCCTTAGAAACGCTTGATTGTTTCTATTTCGTAGCTAGTCGGGTGACGCAACTGATTTTCCAATCCTTAGTCTATTCGGGGTGTTGCAACAAAAACGTTAAGGTTGGCTTTCGTAACCTGACCTGAACGATGCGAAATGAGGCACGAGGCCTTAGGTCAGAAGGTTCCGCGAAATGCCGTAGGCATTTCGCGGACCGATGACCTAAGGACGAGGGCCTCATTGAGCGAGTGAAGGTTAGGTTACGATAGACAACCTTAAATTTTTGGTGCGGGTTAGGTAAGGTTAAAATACTCGGAACACTAACTGCTACTGCTAGAAGGATGTCACCCGACTACTTGTAGCTCACTTAAATTTCTGTTGCTATGTTTCCCATTGTAGCTCACTTACTAAAGAAGCCCCACCCTTAGTTAATTCAACAGAATATTTCCCTCCACTTTCTTAAAATATATGCTTAGCTTTGAAAATATTTTTTCCACGGATAGAGCACGTAGAGGCGGTGATAAGTGTGACATAATTGCTGACAGAGCAAGTGGACAAGTGGCTGAAAATAGAAAGAGTGCTGAGAGGGTTATTGGAAAGAAATTCCGTTCGTCCCCTTAAATTGCCTTTGTGCAATTTACCATATCTTAACTGCAAGCAATAACTATTAAGATTGGTGTGAATTTTACTAGTTTCCCTCTCTCCTCCCTCTCCACCGAACTAACCATGAAATGACAGAGGAAATATTTTTAGTCAGCCTCCCTTCCTCCTCTTCTTTTTCTTATTCTTCTTCACATCTCATCCTCATTTCCCACCACCATCATCCCCTTTATTCTTCCCGCTTCTTCCCATACTTTTATGCAGCTATAATTATTCGCTTCGAACATGTGATTTATTAAGTCATTATAATTTTTATATTTCTTTTATTTATTGAAAAACCCAGTCATAATGAATTTATTCAACCCCTCTTAATAGTTTATCACCAGCTTAAAATAATTCCCCACAGTTCCTTCCTCCTCCTACAAGAGAGTTTCCTTGTATTTGGCTATAATAAAACCTTTTATTAATTACCATTCTTTTTCTACTCTACTTGTACCACTCTTCCTCCCCATGGATCCTTCCGAATCTTGTCCACGTTGCTAAATGCTAATGCATTCAAGTTCATTGACCAATTCTATTTTGACCGTTATTAGCAAGCCTCTCTTAATCCCTTCTTTGCCAGAAACTATTACAGAATGCTAGTATATATAACCTGTCTCAAATTGCGAGAACACTCCTTCTGCTACATGGTCTAGGTTGAAGGTTATTCGTGACTCCGTTTGATTTTTCACGCTGTTTTTCTCAATTATTTTACGACGCGCTAATTTCCTCCTTCGCTTATTTTTGGGCATTTAGCCTACGAAATCATATTCAGCGCCACCGCGCTCTGCACAACTGTACTCTCATAGCTTTCGAAAACGTTTATATTCCCCCTTCCACCTTGGTTTGCCCAAGCGATTATCACTCAACAGTGCACGCTTAAATATTTTCACCTCTTGTGAATTCAATCTCGTAAAATTTTTACATAAGAATGAATAGATGTTGTAGAAGAGGAAGTGAAGCTGAAGCTGAGGAAAAGACAATAGTCTTCTGAATTTTTTTCTGCTGATGCTTGAGACTAGGGCTTCCGATTTGGAAGGCTGACTCCACTGCAAAGGTGACGACAGGTCTTTGGGCTAAAAAATCCTAGAGAAGCGACCGTGTAGGATTTTAATGCATGTTCAAAAGGTGTGTGCTCTTTTAAGTCTTATTATTTTTGCACATGAATCACTGATCATACTAAAAATTTCTATTCTCTTCCCACCATCTCCTTCTTCCGCTATTCCCCCGTCTACTTCTCCACGTCATTGTCATCTTCCCGTTTCCTTGAGTAATTCAACGTTTTTCAAAAGCATCAAGCTTCAGGATGACGCATTTCTTTTCCCACCACTCTTCACCTTTCCTCCCAGGAAATCACATCATCCACACCACCCCTCATTTTCAGTGGCGGACAATTATTCATATTTGAGGAACATTTTTAAAAGTAATGTGCTCCTTCTCTACGATTCTCCAACTCCTAATCAGCTCATGGATGGGTTTCAGATTCCAATTTTTCTCAAACAATCCCCAGCCAGCATCTTGTATAAAGTATGTCCAAGTTCAACCAAGGAACACAGAATGTAGAAGGGGATGATTTACAAAATAACATTTAAGCAAGACACAATCAGCTTTAAAAAAAGAAGGCTCGGATTTAAAATTCAAACACGATCTAGTTGCAAACTGTTAAAATTTCTTAAGTTTAAAGCATAATTTTACTCTTCTCTGGAGACTACAGAAGTCAGTCGTTCACGCTAGCCGTTCGCTTTAGAAGAGGTGCATGTGGATGGAAACATGAGGCTTGAGGGAGGATAATCCAAAGAAGATGAGCAATAATTGAGTAGTAAACTTGTAAATTATCCGTCCTTTTTTCAACTTCCTCATCCCATTTAAATTTGACATAGAAAAGATGAAATCATGCAAAGCAGATTTCCAATTCCCTGTACTCGGAAATAAGAAAAGCCTATTGTATGTATTTTTCCTTCTATTCCCTCTCAAATCTTGAGTATTTACAATAATTAGCTCTTTTAAAATCTCTGCGTCTCTCTTCTTAAATCCTCTCGTCATCATCCTCCATAACCCTCACATCTTTGTTGCTACGAACTCCACCTAATGGATTTTGCAAAATCTGTTTCTGGCATGATGAAGCCCCTTAAACCAATCTTAAATGTTTCAAAACGTTTCGGTCGAACTTTTGGTTGAAAACTGCGCTACTTTTGCAAAATCCAGGCAGACTTTTTTAAACTTGACACTAGATTACACCTGCGGGAATTTCCTTAAAGAAGTCAGTCTCCATTGTAAATCCAGTTTAAATTATATCTATGCACAAAAGCCACTTTCTTCACTACAAGAATCCCTCTATATTCCAGTGTGAGCCATTTTAAGAAGAGACATACGAAAAGGGGATTTTTTACGACAAAAACTGCATTTGTTTAAGTGACATGTAAATTGTGTGGGAAGTATAAAGACGGAGGGATCCAGGAGCATGGACGAAGACTTTATTGCCCTTTTGTGTGGTTTTTCCTCGGTTTTTCTCATCATTTTACGAGAAAATTATGCAGCTTCATGGGGAAGAGCCAATTTGGTCCTAATTTCTCATCAAGCAGTCTTTCTTTCATTCACACTCCAACTCCAACAAACCCCATCATTCCTCTCTCGAAGAGGTAATTTTAGACGTTGGACGTCCGTATTATTCCTCAATTCTTTACATTTCCTAATCTTTCTCCTCGCCCCGGTGTCTCTTGGAGCAGTGGGCTTCAATCTTGTATACCTTCCTGCTTCCTATCTTCTCTACTATGTAGCCAGCACTGCACTGCCAAGCAGTAAGCCTCGTATATATATTTACAACTTCCACAACAACAACACTAGATACAGAGCAATTACCCCCTCTTCCTTCCCTGTCACCGTGTCCTGGCCCGGATTTACATGTTTCTCTCAAAAAGGTTTTTGAAGCACGAATTAATGTAAATGTGGTAAAAAACCTCTCCGTGAATCATCTCCAAGTTTGAGAAGAAGCGTGCCGAATTTTTATCGACGAGAGCCATGAACCATCCCCACCATACCTCCTCCCCCAAGCCCTCGTATTATACTTTTCTTCTCATTTCTTCCCCTCCTTCCTGGCTACTCAGGTGCATTCTCCTCCAGGTTGTATAAAACCAACAGTATCCCGGAATAGTTTGTAACAGGTGGTAGGAGGAATGGTTTTTCTAAATTATTTCTTGCCATTATTCCGCGCTTTGCCCCTTGAGATTGTTCATTGAACTATACAATGTTGGAGTAAAAAGGGCATTAAAGATTAGGCAGGGAAAGCAGGAGTCAGTCGGTGGGATTCGAGATTGAGTATTTTGTAACAACTATTCAAGCAAACCCGGAGGAGCAATCCACATTACGCATGTCTCATAAAGTTGATATCTAAATGTGTATATTGGTAGCTACGTAGTCTGGTATCATGTTATCGCACAAACCAATCTACTACATGATCATGTTGTCTCCCTGTATTTTTTCTAACACGAAATCCAATGAGTCTCTGCTCCCTCCCTTAACTCCACATCTTTTTTACACGTTACTTTTCCCAGGTAAATAAATGCAGAAGCTATGAGAGGAAGGTGCGTAGAGAGCAAGTGATCATCTCCCCCGCTTCCCTCTTTAAGATTCACGAGTTTTTACGAGAAACACTTTTATTGAGCTACTTGTTCTTCTTCCCCGTTTGCGGTTCCTCCACCAAGAGTCCACCAGGAAGAAAATAAGAGGCTCCTTTACGTATTTTCCATCCCATCATCCATATACTATTTCTAAGTCGTGAGCTTTTCTTAAATGACGGCGTGAATATATTTTCCAATAATGTATGCAACTTGTGTATTCCCTTCTTCTTTCAAGTGCTTCTGTTTTTTCTCATTTTTTAACCATACACAATTTTCACCTGCCTCATCCTCTCATATGCCCTCCTCTGATTTAAATTCCAACACAGACACACACACTACCTCCCTCCCATCATTCTCCATGCATCCTCAGCTCAGCATCCGACGAGACGAGGGAGAGGAGGGCAATCAATTTTATAGTTTACTTTTTAAACTTCATGGATGACTAAATTAGCTTCTAAAAGCTTATTGGTTACGTAGTATAATATGGAGTTGGGTGAAATCCACGGATTTTTCACCTTCTTTTACCACGACCACCTTTTCCCTCTATCATCAATTCCCTTCCTAAAGACGGGCTCGTTTCCATCCAAGAGTTTTATCTTCTCCCTATATTTGCTATAATATTCCCTCTGTATTTACTCAATTACCGATTCCTTTGTTGGCCTGGCTAGCCGTGGAATTAAGGGTGGTGGTACAGCGCACAGGTAGGATATAATATGCATAGTGAATGGATTTTTTTCGAATCATTCCAAAATGATATGCTCTCGGCCACGAATTTCTATGAGAAATGTGAACTGAATCACATGCATCAACCATTCCCTCCCAGATTTTATGAAGATGAGATTTTCCAATTCGTGTTCGAGGATAATAATGTTTTTAAATCTTCTTTTTAAAAAATCCGTACTTGTTTATTTTCCTCCCATTAGCTATCCTCCACCAAGAGAAAAGAAGAGCAAAATTCAACTTGAGAGAGAGACTTCGAAAGAGAAGAATTCTTCACCACATGTGAAGTTTATATTACATCCAACTTTTTCTTCAATCTTGTTTAATCTCATATTAAATACATTCTCTTTGTACGTTTTCTGGTAAATGTGTAAAGGACATAATCTTTATCTAGCTCTAAAGCTTCTGTCTAGAACATTATGATCAAATCCCATTGATTACTACTCCGTTTTAAAGGATCCGCAATATCCGATAAATATGATCAGAAAATCCACAATCTTGTGATTTAAATTTTTCCTCAATACACAGCACAAGACTAGAGTAGAGTCAGTCCGTGTATGTTTTCCTCAACGTTGGCAAAATTGAATTCCATTGTTTCCTCACCTTAAAGAGAATCTCGCACATTGCAGCCGAACTACTTCGGACAAGTACAAGTAACTCTTGGAATTTAAGGGTTTCCACGTTTCCAGCAAGAAATATGCTTCTTTATTCCCCAGAGCCAGCTCAGCCAGCGAGTGATTGCATGTATGTGTGTGTGCCCAGTAGCCGAAAGCATGATGATGTTTTAATATTCCAAGAGATTTAATGTGATCTTTCATTTAATGATTCGCAGCGGGAAAACCAAGCCCGGAGATTCCTGGGATTCAACGGAACCTCGAGAGCCCTGGACAGCCGACCAAGGTGAGAAATACTTTTAAAACATTATCCCTTCTAAAGTATATTTCACTACAACAATACGCTGTAGTTTAATACTACATCTCCGGGCGGAGCAAGCCAAAGCTTTTATTCGGGAAAAAACCCAAAGGCGCTCTTCTTCTTCTTTACAACTCCGCAAAGTACATTTTCTCTCTCTCTCCACATGCATAGCTTTAGGGCGGTAATCGTCCAAGTTTTATCATCGTGTCCACTACTACTACAACCACGTAATTCCTTTCTCACTTGGTTCTTCTCTTCCCTACCACGTTTGTCCATCTTCTTCTTGATTATTTAGCTTATTGCGTCCGAAAAAAATGTCTATTCTTAAAATATAATTTTATACACAATTTGAATTTGTTTGTCGTCCCCTCACCGGATCTACTCCTCTCCTCTGGACGAACCATCATCAGTCTCTCCTTCCCCACCTGTTGCTCCTTCGTCAGTAAACATCTTTTAAATCTCTCCCATAGCTCCTTCATTCCCCATTTCTTTCTCTGTATTCCACAATCCTCATTGAAGCGTTAATGATCCATCATACAAATGGTGGCAAAAGTGCAGAGCAATCATCAACACAGCCAGCCCCTCCACCAGCTATCCTCTTCTTCTTCATTCCGCCTTATTTCCCATCCCCCACCAGACGACAAGACAATGAAGAAGAGTAGATGTGATTGAAGATTTTAGTCAAAATTTTATAGCTACAGGCATCCCCACCACAATCCTGTATAGCAGCCATCTTCAAAAAAAACAATCAGAGTTGACGAAACAAAAGTAGAGTACACAGACAGGTAAATGGACATTTAATTGCATCTCGGAAGGAAAAATCGTATTGTTTCTCCAACTCTCCCCCCTCTTATTATTAGTATCCTCAATCCTCCTCCTCATCATCATCATCCTTCAAAGCGCTCCTATTATTACTTTATTCTCAATCTCCAAATCCAACTCTTGAATTCAGGAGAGATGGACAAGGTATAAATTTGCTCTTCTTCTCTTCAAACCTCATTCCGCCATCCTATAGTATTCCTCCCATTTGCTCATTTCTCTTTGATTTCAAACAAGGATTCAGGAGGATTGGAAGCTAATCCAAGCACAGCACACTCCCTCCGCACGTCTTGGAAACAAGTTTCATTTCAATCCTTCAAACCTACGATTGTTTTCATCTTCTTCCCTGCCTTGCAAACTCATATTAATAACTTTGATTGTTGTGTCCCTTGGTCATTCTCTCCGTTTGGACTGTAGATGCCGTCCTCCAGTCTACACATAGTCTTCTCAATTCTCTGACTCAAGTGACAGCTAGTCTACGCCTTCCACATAGCTACAAATGTAAACATTTCATCATTAAGAGCGCTGAGCAGTCAGTCATGACAGACAGCAGCAAGTCAGCCCGGAGTCTATAATTCTAACTCCTCATAAATACGCGTATTCAATAACTTATTGTCTTGGCAAATGCCTTAAGTTGAATCCTGAGTTTTCATCTCACTTCCATGTCCATATGATCACAGTTTCCGGCTTCTTCCTTATCGTAAGTTCGACGATCAAGTTCAACCAGCTTATTCACCTCCCAAAATTAGCACAAACCAAATCAACATACACCTTCATAAATTTCTGTATTTCCCTGCATATGTTCTCATCTTTTTCGTCAAAGCCCTTAGCACGTTTGCGGTATAGCTTTGGTCTAAATACATACAGATGAGCATTAACCCGTTATACTTCCATGGCAGATAGCGTGAACAAGAACTGCTAAACACTGACCAGCTACCAGGGAGAGAGAGATTCGTATTCTTGTCCACCAAAAATAAATTGATTGCATTCACAGAGGATGAGGCAAGAAGGGGAGGAAGGATTTGGATGGACATCAATTGTTAGAAAAGTAACAAAAGTAGAAACTACTTGGAATTTGTAATCCCGCCGTCTTCTTCTTCTTCTTCCTTGTCCTTATGTAACAACACTCCGCTACTGTCTCTCTCTCTATCTGTTCCTCCACCTTTGATGAATCAAGATTCACAATATTCTTCTTATGCCCGCGAACCCGCGTACCTCTTGCTTTACCTATAAAATCCCAGACTTAGGACACGAGAGCTTTATTGAATCCTCTGCTCTTGATAGCCTAGCGATTCCAAAACTTTCGGATTCAAATCAACCCTCCTCCTCAACCTTCTTCTTCCTCTTCTTCTTCTTATGTACCAGTAATTTTGCTTTTGTGAGCTTCCCTCGCACCGATACGTACAAATCCAGAGGAAACTTACAATTAACTTTCATTTAGACACAAGTGAGAAGAAAAGGTGTTCAAAGAATAAGAAGAAATGCTCATTTAGCTCGTAGGAGGCGCACCGATAAGTTGGAAAGGAGCATATCATTTCACACTGGACATTTAACTAAACTCTCCCTTATTCCTCTCCCCTCTTCTCCTTAAAAAGAACAAATGAGATACTCTTATTCATCATCTTAAACGTTCACTAACGCTTCACTAATCAAACTGTAGCGCCCTCCAAGTTTCTCTCCCCTAAATTACACACATCTCTTTTAATTTTCAGTAACTCATCTCCCATTACAATTACACCAACTTTCCACCACCCACGTGTCCATCCAGCTCCGCCTCAGTCTGTCAGTCTCATCATCCTCCTGTATTTTTAAACAAATTCTTGTAATCATCTCGGCGCTTCCATCAGTCTTAATTTTCTCTTCTTCTTCCTCTTTCTTCTCCCCATGAACTCCCTCCCTGGATGTATCCAATGGACTGGAAGAGAAGAGTAGTAGACGAAATGATTTAGTGGATTTGAGAATTCAAAGGGATGAAAAATGAATCCCTTTTTCCTATAAGCTCCAGGAAAAAATCACTGGACAATGCGACGTTAAATCAAAGCTATTTGTGGAAGAAGATAGTTTCTCCTCCAGGCGCATCCTCTTCGGCTAGCTCTCTTCCAACAACATTCATTCCAAATCATAGTCTTCTTCCAGTTCCTCCTCTGTTACTCATTACATGCAAATGAGCACCTTATTCTTCAAATCCCTCATATTTTTCATCCATAATTTCCCTGTCTCCATCCCACTCTTTTATCATTTTTCCCCAAGAGAAAGAAGCAGCAAGAAGATGCAATCAAGCATTGACTCAGTCTACGCATTTTTTAATGTCATTTACCATTTTAGGAAGACGGTCAAGAAGAGTATCGATAACTTTAGAGTTCCATGAGCAGAATCATGTAATCATACACTTTGTATCATACACTAAGTCGTAATCATTATTTTCGGCTACTGTATTTGCCAATCCTTGTCGCTAATGCTTCAAGTCCATAGTGTCTTCCGTCCAGCCAGCCAGGGTAAAAATTATGTACGCTTATAGGATTCAAGTATTTTTGTACATTAGTTATTTGGTTTTGATTCGCAGTCGAGCGAGGCTGCATTAATCATGGACAATTACAAGTCTTTTATCTGTAAGTGAGCAGTAATATACCCGCTTCCAACTTCCTCAAACATTATGCAGATAAATGACAGAGTAGATTTCTTAGCAGCAGTAAATCACATGATGGAATGTACGGAATAGTCCAGCGTTTTCCCCATCTCGTTTCTGTCAAGACGCTGCATTAGTCCCGCATCGGTTCCCTCACCCAACAACGCAACGACCAAGTCCCACTTGTGTAAAGCTAGCAACAGGTTGGCGAAAGACTAATTCAAGCTCCTGTTTATTCTCACTTTGCTATCATCTTCTTCGGCTGGCTTTATCAACCCGACGACGAGGTCAGGGAGGTGAGGAAGATAAGCTCGTGTGTCTGGATCTAAACTGGCCGCATGTAGGAAACGTGATGAAAATCTAATTAGTGTGCATTATTAGAAACATTTACCCGACAGACAGACACTCTCTCCTCAGTCTCATTTTCCCTGCCCACTTTTCCTCCACCACATCTTTCCCTCCCTGGGTTTCTCCCTCAAGGGTTCTCTGCACAAGGCGCCTACGGCCAAGCTAGAGTAAACCACGGATCCCCAGAAGATGAAACCAACCCCGCTGCTGCCTCAGTCGTACCCTTTTTCGGGTACTTGACTCAAAAGTCCTGGAAGCTTATCCGAAAATCTCTCCAACCGACATAAGTCTCCATCTAGTTTTGGTTTGAGGCAAAAGGATGATGATTGCATCTTTAGGTGAGATGAGAAGGGAGAAAAGAGGGTAAAACTTGTAAAGAATCTCTCCTCTTCATCATCCTCCAGCCTCCGGAGGTATTTTTCTTCTCATTCCCGTTATCCAGCCGCTATACGGCACAGGGTGCTTGAGTAGGGCACATGTAGCAGTTCCCTTCTTGTATTTTCAGTTTCTTTTCAAAATTTCCTTCACATTTTACCCTCCAATCTTCCTGGCCTCTGCCTCTGCCTGCCTGGCCTGCATAAGTGTTCCCCTTTTTCTCTTGTAGTCCCTTTTCGAAATTTTTAAACTTGTTCAGAGTCGTAGCTTCGTATTTTGCGCTCGTAGCTTCCCTTCAGTGTATTGTCTAGTGTGCTTTCGTGTTTGTGTGTCTCCTTTTTCCTTCTTGCTAATTTGAACGCTAATTTCGATACAAGTGCCTATATACGTGTGCAACAGCAACAGTGGTGAAGTGTCCGTACGTGTAAAACTATTACATTTTATCAAATAAATCAGTAAGAATCAGTGTGCCAAGCTGACTTCTCATTCGGATCTGTTTTATATGACTAGACAGCGGATTAGTTAAGTGCGAGGGTTAAAACACGTGGAGTGATCAACTTGTACATATCATTTCTCATCCCGTCACACCGCACAATTAGTTAGTGGGGATCCTCTCTCCGACCGCCTACTATAAAGAGCATTGTGTTCCCTCCTCCCCAATCCCTCAGCCTTTCGGCTTATCAATAAGTCATCATGAGTGTTACCGATCTTTCTGAAAGCATCCTCAAAGACTATTTGACGGTGAGTGTTGAGCAGGGAAGTTGAAGAGCATACACGATTGCTCTAACAAGTGTTAACTCAGGTTTAGCCGTCAAAGCAGTGTACTATGTAACAAGATTGCGAAATATTCGCAAAAAAAACTGGCAATGTCAAACGAATCTGCAGTTGCACTAATCTCATCTTTATATTCTTTAAAATGAAATGTGCATCAGAAAGAATTTAGGAATTTTTGTTAGGATTTATAATAAAGCTCTTTCAAAGCAGCGCCCTTGAATTTTGTCCCTTGAAAAATTCAATGAGCCCATTAAACTTTGTGGTATTCTCAGCCTCTGAAAATATAGCCTCATGTCAATATTTTCCCGTCATTCACTGTAGTTTCTTAAATTTCGTACCCGGTTATCCTTATTGCTGACTTCAGCTCAGAATTACAGATGCTCCCCCTGTCGTCTCCCATGTATATTTCTTTCATCTCGTAATATGATGAGGTTATTTGAGCATTATTTATGCATTTTACAGTCCCCTCTACTTGCAAAAAATCCTCAATTAGTTTCTTTCACAATTCTCCAAATCCAGCTACCAATTGTTTTGAGCCGTCCTGGTAAAAAATTGAGCCAAGCATTTGTTCAGACTCCATTCCTCTGTCTCTTTTCCCATAATTTCTCCTCCTTTCTTTAGTTCTTCTAATCTTTAGCGACTACCGGCTCATTAAGCTGCATGCTAAATATGTATATATATATATATATTTAGGAGTAAGTTGACATACGCGTAGCTATATAGAGCAGAAACAGTTGTTCTTGACATCGATCCATGTCGTATTTGACCGCGTTCAAGTTAATAAGGAGCAGCAACGTAATAATGAATTTTAAAATGCTGGCATATATATATATACTTTCACGTCTACTCCTTTGGTGAAAGTTAAACGGGAGGGAGTAATGCGTAAGAGTTGCAAGTAACTATTGCCTATAGCTGTAACATAATCAAATTGCTTCTTTTTATGCATCTTTACACATTTTTTCTCGGATAATCCCAAAGGGATAAGTCTAGTGGAAAGAGAGAGACGGAGAAGATATAAAAAAGGTTGTTGAGGGAAAAATACATAAACACTGCGGCTTTCCTTCCACCTGACAAGGCATTTGTCACCCGTTTAAGCAGTTTCTCCCGAAACGTGTCCTCGTTTTTCTCCTCCTCCACTCTCCTTCCTAACTCACTACAATTATAATAATCCCGGCTCCTGTCCACACGCCCGCTCCCTGTCTTGCTGAACAAGGGAAGACGGCCTCAAGACAAAGTATACTGCTAAGCTGTCTGCTAATTGTATTCAAATATCCAGGGTTTCCCGCAATGATACATGCAATTATGAGCGCTACCTCCCCCTCACCTCCGAGGAATATGTGAATTTGTAATTAAATTTCAAGGAAAACAGTCACTAATTAATTAAAATTCCGTATTTTCCAGATGATGCTACCGGAGAACATGGCAAGGCTCTGGGCAGCCATGCAAGAAACAATGTCCCATCATTCCGGCAACCTGATGCATTCTCCAGGAATGTCTTCCAATCATCAGCAAACCAGTGGCAACAATGGAATTAGTCATTTGAACAACTCAGGAAGTAATAGTGCAAGTCCCTTAAATTCTCTCAACATGAGCATGAGTCCCCTAAGCTACGTGGGGCTCAACAATCTCGTTCAGCAGCATCAGATTACCTCAGGCTCCGGAAACAAGTCACCCTACCTCCCCGCCAACAATATCAACAACAATAATAATCATCATAATCATAACAACAACAACAGTATTTTCCCTGGTCATGGAAATCAATCTTTCAACAAGGGTTTAAACAAGACACCGAAATCAACAGGTTGGTCACATCTTTGAGTATTTTCTCTAACCAAGCTACACTTCATCCTATAAGCATACATCCCGTTCAGCCTTAATCGAAAATCATTCAAGTGCATGCTACACGTTAGCGGCTATCCTGAATTGCAAATCTCGAGAAATCCCGAAAATAATTCGCAATCTAAAATAATTTCAACCAGTAATAATAATAGCGCAATGTGGGATGAAAAAACCTTGGGAAGAGAGATAGGACGAGCTGAATGATACTAGTCTTTGGCAAGAGTTTATCTGATTTACGACCTAATTACGGCAGAATGAGTTTTATTTCAATTTTATTTCTTCACTCCCTTTACAATTTTGTACTGCAAGCTTTCTTTGGAATCGTAACAACACTGATAACTAGAGGTATCTAAAAAAAATAAAGATTTACCCCACAGCTTTATAGAAAGCCATAAAAAATTGTCACTTGGATTACATTTGGATCAAATTGATATCAGACATGCAACTCTTAAAGAAACCCTTCTTCCAAAGAATTTTACATTCCAACAACGCTATTCCCACTTCCAGCCCAT
The DNA here is from genome assembly GCA_906901655.1 of Sminthurides aquaticus. Lineage (NCBI taxonomy): Eukaryota > Metazoa > Arthropoda > Collembola > Symphypleona > Sminthurididae > Sminthurides > Sminthurides aquaticus. The sequence continues at coordinate 4,397,828 of CAJQTT010000002.1, read as the reverse complement.
AAAAATATCTTCTTTCACTCCAACCTCTGCAGTACAAAGGTCCCGGCTTGGATTTCTCTGAACGGTAGATTTGATGAAAAAAGTATCATTTTAAAAAGTCTCCAATTACAAAACTTTCCAAAGGGTTTTCACAATTTATATCTTTCCGCCTAGTGTATTTTTCTTCACCCGCTCCCGTTTTTTCTCTTCGCTCTCCTTTAGATGTGATTCCATGGAATTATCTCCTTATTTTTCTTATCCGAGACCGATGATTCTGCGTAGGATTTATACGTTTCACCCTTTTGTCTCCATTGATAAGAGTGTGATTTTATATGACCCATTGACCCGATTCTCTCCGAATCCTTCAATCCACCCTTTCAGTATCTTTCCCGCAGTCTTTTTCCTAACCTCAGAGATATACTCCGAGAGAATCTACTCAGTAACCAACTACCGGCGGTGTTGGATGAAACCCGGGGGGACGCTTATTGGCAATAAATAAGGGGTAGAACCAGGGGGATGTTTTACCCAAACTCAAAGACAATGTCTAGAGTTACCCTAGTTTATGGGATAAATATTGGGCGTTGAAATCCGAACAAAACTCTGTGTTACCTTATTATATTGTCACTTTGACAATATATTTCCGTTTTTTCAAAAATTATTCCTCCAGTAGCCTTGGCTATTGCCTATTGCTGGGAAGAAGAAGGTGAAGAAGCGGGGGGATACGGGGATTAGGGAGAAAAGTCATTCTTCTATTATCTTCCCGTCCCAGGTCCGTCCCTCCAAACAGTCTCCAACACACATGCTAATGGGTAGGTAGGCAAACTTGAATGAAAAGGTAGAGAATAGAAGAAAGCCACTATGTGGTGGTGACGTGGCCGTATCCTCCTCCCAGTTCTTCCCTCCGATTATCTCCCGTTTCGTCCGTCCTCACTGATTCCCAAGATTCTCCCTCATAGCAGGACCCAGGTAGGTAGCTAACGGAGTGAACCGGATATTTTTTTAATCAATGACCTATTCCATTGAATTAAATGATTAAACAGTTTTATTCGATAATTTATCGAGTGAAAACCAAGCGTGGGGAAGAGGTAGCCTCCACAGCATTTAAAGAAACCTTTGGGGAAAACTCTCTAAAAGACTCTGCCTGCGCAATCTCTCATCTTTTCTTCCCCTTTACCACATTCCAATGGACGGAAGCTTATTTTTGTGGAAAAGAGTTCATCTTCTCCACCGTTGGAGTTGAGATCAACTTTTTTTCACCCTTTATATAACATTTATATATATATTGTCCAAAGGCATCCTTTTCAGTAGAATATGATGGCTACTTATGAAAAAAGTAATGAATTACGGACTTTTTATTTTTTATTTGCCCCTGCTCTGCACTTTTTTTTATAAGAATTTTTCTCTTATTTCTTATGTTTCGATATCATTTGCCCCCATCCACCATCATTCCCTCACCCTTCCTCTTCCCTGGGTCATAATATAGAAGAGCTAAAAGCCTGAGGAAAGAGGGGGAAAGCTCTGCTTGAACCTCGTATGAGTAGTTTGGTTTCTATCTTCTCAAACAATTCCCACATTTCTTCGTCCCTTGTCCACCCTATCTTAACTCTGGGCAAAGGAATGAGCAAACCAGGAAAGAAGAGCGCGGTATCTTTAGATTGAATCCAAATTATTTTTTATATCAACTTCATTGCGCGAGTACAAGGAAAAGGAGCAGAGAACCCTTTCCCTCTTTAAATGTTTTGAGTGAAACCATTTGCCCGTATCTGATGATGTTGTAGTAAGCTTGTCGGAAGAGAAATATATGTGCGAGCGTTTAGATACCCGATCCGCCGGCCTCTCTCCTCTATAAACCATCCTCCAGCCCAGCTACACAAAAGAGATTTTTTGCGCTGGACTTTTGATGATGGAAAAGTATTATTATGATTATTATTATCATCTAAGTACACATGGGCCCTTTAGCTTCTTATCCGCGAGAGACCCTCATCCCTCTCCCTCTATCCTCGGTCTCTCTCATCTCTCAACCCTTTCGATATCAAAAACCCGGGACCTTGAGAATACAATTTTTTATATCTCTAAGAAATTTTATTAAAGCCTTTCTCTCTTCCTTTACCCTCATATAGCCGTCCTCTTCTAAATCCTTGTTCTTATCCGCCTAACCGAATACCTATTCACTTATAGTTTAGCCATTGCCCTCTCTTCTCGCCTTCTATTCTCCAGGAGGATTTTAAGGCGGAAAAGGGTACAGATACGAGAGTTTACTCTTTTACCCCTTTTCATCTCACACAACTCCACAAACCTAGGAATTACACACTTCTTCTCGCTTCATCATCCCAAGGCTATTTGACCATTACCTCTCTCTAAATGAAATCCTAATGGAAATCTTTTCCCTCATCTTTTCTTCTTCAAAGAATACATAGTATATCAAATGAATTTTCACATTCCCGTTGGCTATTAAAATTGTTTAAACAGATAGTAGTACGGGTCGTCCCGTTTACAATTTTACTACGCTCTTCCCGTCCGTCCCTGAGTGATCATCAGTCTTGTACACACACATCTTCTACAGGAAGGACAGAAGCTCCAAGAATAAAACCCATCACTAAAGCCCCTTCCCTTGTTAGCGTACATTGTCATTTTTTTCGCTTCTATTAATGTAATTTTTTACATAAATAATACGAGTCAGACTTTGATGGTTTTATGGAAAGTGCTAAGAGAAATTCAAGAGGGAAGTGATACTTCTCCCGTGTAGGTAAGGGCAGAAGAATGTAAAAATAAACCGAAATTTCTTCCACTTCCCTGACCCGCTAGTCGGCAGTTCCACGTTTCCGCGGAAGGATTCTTATTCCTTTTGACGGATGAACCCAGCTTGATTGTAAGCAGGGAAGGATTGAATTCAAAGGGTTATCACGCACGCATTTTCTGGACAAGCCTTACCTTACTCACAGTAAACATGGCTAGTTGAGCAGTACTTTGCCATACTACCATTCCACACTATTCTGTAAATTTTAAAGATCCTTTAGGATTCTTGAGTAAGGGACGCGTCACTACGCTTCCATGAAGGTAACGGTAACGGTTAATGTCACATGATGAAAGGGTTGAAAAATAGAGTAAAAAACCTTTACATGTAGTACATACTTTCCACATCGTCTTTTCTTCAGTATTTATTCTCTAGGGATTTACTTCAAGGGTTATTTCCTCCTAGGCTCCTCCTGGACTGAATGGTATACTAATTTCCAAAGATTGATCGACCTGTAGAATTGAATTTGGTCATGCGTTATACGGATTTTCGATTTGAAGTGTTTTCAATTTGACAGAATCTTTGCGGAAGCATTGCATGTGACGCAACAGCCTGGGTTAGTTGCAAGCAGCGCTCATGTATGTATAATGTCCCCTATCAATATTCTGGTTTAGAATGCAGCTGTTCTTTACTCAAATATTTACTCGAGAAATTTGATTCTTGAAGAGAATAGAAATATTTTTTACCACCTCCATCACCATGTTAATAAAAAAGGGTTAAAGCCTCTTGTCTCTGAGATACTTGAAGCGACTGAAGCTAGGACACCCGGGCCTTGATGTAGGATAGATATAGATGAGAAGATGAGCGACAAGGATTTTTTAGAGAGCCTACACAACAGCCTGCTTCAGCTCAATTTTCTTGAGACGTTATAATCTATTAATATTGGAATTGGAAGGAGGAGGTTGTTATTTGTAGTAAAGCACAGGGATGATTTTTTTATCGTCTTCCCATCTTCGATCTTGGTGGTAGATGGTAGTTGTAGTCATTTGAAAATATTTTTAGGCAGTAGTCGCCTCGGGAGAAATATTATTCCATTGTATTTGTATTTTTAGTAAATTTGTATCCTCCTTTACGGATTCTCCCAAAGTATGCTGCCATCACTACTGCTCCTCTCCTTCCATCCATCCATCCCTCCCGTCCATGTAATGAGCGAGATGGATGGATGAGTTTCTGAGGATAGGAAGGATTAATCTGTGTATTCTGTCCATTTCTGGATCTCTTTTCTAGTCAATGTAGTTTCCACATAAACCATGTTCATCATCATCCTTCCCGTCGTCCCTTCAATCCTCCGCCTTCTGCCTTCTTGTAATCTGTAACTGCTAACAATTAGCGTTGGGACGAGAGGATTGATCAATGCAAAGATGAGAGTTTACAGGAGAGAGTGCAGTGGCGGTAACAATATTCGGAATTTTAAAATTTCCATCGGTCATATATGGAATATATTTGTAAAAAAATCCTTTTTCACCCCTTCCAAGGGATGGATTGTAGTTATAATAACCTACAGAACACAATCCTCTCTTTCCCCGTTCCTTCTTCCTCTTCACTCTTTCTCTTCCATGTCCTCCAGGAAAATGAATTGTATTTTCCACACAGTTTGAAGGCTTGCTCAAGAGTATTGGAAATGATTGATGATGATTCTATTTTTTCCTCCCTTTCTCCACAGCTTCCTACTATCCACCTCCTATGCACCTATAATACAATCCGCCAGCCGCAATCCTCTCTCTCCTCCCTGCCACGTTTAAAAAATCCTATTCTTCTCCCCAAGCCCCACATTTTTCTATTAATAATAATACTAATAATAATAGTGATAAATTCTTCAAGCACTCCTCCAAGCCCCTCCACACCAGTACAGCACACAGTCCCATCACAGTCCCATCCATCCCAGTCCAGCATCCATCTTCCTCATCATGTATCATCTCTGGACAACGGGTTCAATTTGATAGAAAATTCAATCCTTCTTACAAAATTCATAATTTCATCCCTCCTTTCGCTCAACCGTGCAAATTTTAAACCCGTCGCAGTCAACCATTAGCTTCCAGCACAACTTTTTAGAATTGCTTATATAGCATCCCGCGTCTTCTATCTAGCAGCACCCATACTTGTGTTTTTTATATCCTTGTCTCTGACACTATAGATTTTCCGTTAAACTTGTAATATTTCCAAAAGCTCCAGCCGCATCGTCATCACTGTCCAGAGAGTGTGGGAACCGGGTAGTTTTTTAGCCGTCCTCCTCAAGTACAAGATGAAAAACACATGTGATGGATTTATCCGTCCTCTGTCGGTCCATGTAGGGTTACGTGGGAGAGAGGGGATGAATGAGCTGTGATGTGGTGACAAACTATTTGTAAATTCGTTACTTTCTTCGCCTTAAAAAACTAAACCATCTTTCCTCAGCCTTGCAAGCCTAAAGAAGCCACAAGAGCCTTGCATTCTCCAATCACTTCTCCTGGCTCTTCTGTCTGCAGAGCCGTGTTAAATTTCTTCCTCTGTCTTCCGCCATCTCAGCATACATACATATATATACATTCTCCTTGTTTTCTCCTTACCATTCGCCGAATCTATTGAATGTTTTATAATTTTTGATAAGGAAAATACAATTTCTTCACGGGCAGAAACTTTTATTTTTTAATATTTTCTTATTATCTAGCTCTCCTCATGTCTCTGTAGTCCTAAAGCATATTTTTTTTACCAATTCTCCCGAAAATACCCGGGTATTCTATCCAGCTTCTCAATCAGCCCTTAAGGCATTAAGCACATTCTCGAGAGTCTCCGGGGTATGAATTACATTCAAGTTTTTAAATCTTTATTTCCTTTGATTTCCTTTATGTTAAAAAACGGAGGAAATGATGGATTGCTTTATGTGGACAACGTGTATTTGTAAGAATAAATATTTGGAAGAATACAAGGAATCCCGGAAGAGCCTTACAAGACTAATCACTCTCTTGTTGGGGAGGAGTGTAAACAAGTAGGTATTGATAGCTTCTCGTTTTGAGTGGGATTTTCTGAGTGTAATAACATAATCATATCATCAGTGTTGATGATTATGTGGTGAAGCAGAAAAAAGAGAGATTACCTGGGTGAGAATACAAGAGAATTCTCAATAGCTCCTTTTACCTAAAACACGATAACATTTCACAATACTCCTTCCCCGCCACCGCTCTTTCCTATTGTATTCACCCTCCTCATCCATCAGAGAAGCTGTGCATACTATCCAGAGCCATCATAGATCATAGAAGCCATCCCTCAAATCCACCATCCATGATCCAAAGCCTGTAGGACAGGTAGAGAGAGAGAGAAAGGTCAAATTGGAGAAAGGACTCCTCTTGTCCTCTTGAGCACGCCTCTACACAATGCGATTGTTTTCCAGCTTTTTGGATTTCCTTTTTCCCAATCCATATCCAAGTGATAGGATTTTGGGGAGGCTTACGCCAGATTCTCGCCCAAGCCAAAATATTATATTACATACGCGATGAAACTCCATACAAGAGCACATATGATTACCCTTGTTATTAGTATTATGAGTTGATTATATTGACCCTGGAACCTCATTTCATCACCTTCGGGCTCCTTGTTTGATGTACGGTAAATATATAAGTAGCTCAAGAGATTTCAAGTGGCTTCTTTTCATCTAATACCATTACATGGAATACAGAATTTAAACGCTATGCATGTGGAATGTATATGCTTAAGGGCTTACATATTCCACCCCGTCTCCGCCTGAGTGGAGCTAGTGTGTGTGACCCATCCGGGTATTTACAATAAGGAGCATCTCGAAAAGGTGTGAAGCCTAATCGTGTACCTAATTCCAGATTACAACGTGTACAAATTTAGCATACTTGAATGATTTTCCCTCAAAGGCGTTTCAAATGCTTCCCGGACCCGGGTATTTTCACATTACCAAGGAAAAACTTTCGCTGGTAATGTGAATGATGGAAGGCTATGGGAATGGATTGGATGGATGACAGATTGCTGAGAGTAATTGATGATTTTCTAATTATTTCCCCCGCTAACTTTTTAATCTCTTTTCTTGGTTTTTTACTAGGTAAATCTCCCTCGGGTCGTGGTTTGACACCCTTTCCTGTGATACGTGAAGGCCTTCTCGGCAAGGGAACCGGTCCGGTGGACTATACCCGTTACGTCCGTCGCTATTCCAATGCCAGCGAGTGCGGTTACCAGCAGTGCCGGGAATTGAATTACCGCGAACATTTCCACTGTCTCGACTGTGGCGAAGGAACCCGTGTCTTTGTCAAAAAGGAAGAAATGATTCGACATTTCAAATGGCACAAGAAGCGGGACGAATCCCTCCAGCATGGTTTCATGAGGTAGGTTGAGCTTGAGATATTATCATGTGACTCTAGCTTGCAGCAGCCATTTTAGCGAATTATCTATATATCGAAACAATCCCCACCTTTCTTCAAACCATAACCTTTGGCGGAAACATTAGAAGCGCCATTTTCAATAATTGCTACTTTTTTACCTTGTCGGAAATCAGTATGATTACAAAGGATTGTAATATTATCAGTCGTTATTAACAGAGGTAGTAATTAAAACAACAGCTCTGCCGGTCATTATCCTTAATGAAGTATTTGTTTGACTGGGGCAAGCGTCTGGTTATAATTTCGTATAAGAAAAGAGAAAGACTATTTAACGTGTATAACTTTTCCCATTTCGCAGATACTCTCCAATGGACGACTGTTCTGACCGCTTTCGGAATTGCACTCATAACCGAAAGCAAACCCACTACCACTGTCTTCAGGTGAGTTATTTCCATTGAGTTTTCCATAATTCTTTCTACCTTCCTATGTATCCTATCCACCTATCCGCACACCTTCGATTCTTCTTCAGTAAGAAGAGAAACACCAGGAGGATGAGTAGTAGTCATTTGACATGATCTTCCTCGTATCTATCAACCGCTCTTCTCTAATAATCTTGCATTACATTCTAAGGTGTAAGCATAGCGTTCTTCATAGCAGAACAATCCAGAAAATTCATAGCTAGTAGAATCAATTGAACACGTAGGTATACCTGCTCTTTTTCTCCAAACATTGAGAATTAGCAATCCAATCCGACCCTCGCATCTTGAATCTTGATTATGCATAATACTTGGAGTGAAAAGCCTAGATGGGATGAGCAACAAGTTCACATGCTTATTTATTTCTCTTGCTTCTTTTTGAGCATATGAGAAGTCATAATTCCTAGCTTGAACAATCAACAAACAGTTGTCGCTATTTCCTCAGGCTAGGGCGGCCACACGTTCTTCTCAAAGTCCCGCTTTCCTCCGCCTTTTCTCCTCCTCCTTGTAAAACGAGTCTCTTATGTTATTTCCCTCCTTTTGCAATCCATCCTTATCATAGTGTCTCCGCAAAATAATTCCACAAATTCGCAGAGAAAGAACCATCTCCGAGATGAATTACAAAAGACAGATTCTAAACAGCTTATATTCTTTGCAAATTCCTCAAGCAGATTGTACTTAGATTCCGTACATTATTTCCACACTTCATTTTAAACATTTTTTCAGACTATATATTTCTCCCATCTTGATGGAATCTGTGCAAATACTTTTGGTTAGTATTAAAGTCCACGCAGGCTTCTGAATAACTGAATATGCTGCAACCAACGAATAGCAACCGCCTCGATAAAAGAGCATCAAGTCAAGAACAGCCATCATAAGTTTTTAAAGAAGTAGAACATAAATTAACTCAATTTTCCAAATTTAAATTTATTTTGCCATTTTTTATGTTCCTTTTGCGAAAATACGCCAATAATGTAGACCAAATTACTGTCTCCCTCCTACCGTTAAACAGCAGTACAGCGTCTACCAACTTTTAGACCTTCTTATGGCTTACCATGAGTAATTTCTTCTTGCTTCCATGTTGTAGGCGTTAATTAAGCTACCGAGAAGCGGATAGGTGTATCCTAAAGACGGGGAAGGCATACCGCCACGTCAGAGTTACAGTAACTAAAGCAGTTGCAGAAGAGTAGAATAGAATTAATTTAGTAGTTTGGAGTTGAGGTAATCTTTTGGAATTTGTAATAATTAATCATTCGACACAGAAATTTTGAAAGGCTCATGAACTGAAGCATATGTACTACGTACACATTAGCGAACTCTTCAGCTTGTCACATCCCTACTACTACTACTACAGTAGGAGAAAACAATGCGGCCCAAGATGATGGTGGTAATCACAATGTAAGGGAATTTTCAGAGAGTTAGCATGGGGATAATTTAAATTCATAGCTAATGATTGAATACACTTGGAGGGTGTGAAAGGAGTTGCTTCCATCCTTCCTTTGGGAGCAGTAACACTTTTTCCCCATATTCGTCAAAATTAATAGCATCATGAGAAGACGACGAGAGCGGCGGCCACCTTGGCCGCTCTATTGTCCTCCACTTCTATTGTTTAGCCTTATACTACACTCCTTGTAGCGTTTATATTTGGTTTTGACAAATCAAAATCTTGCCACACTTTCAACAATAAGATGAGTGGCCAAGCCCACTACAAAAGAAACACACACACACATTAACTTACCGCCGGACCATTGACCAGCCCTCCTCCGCGAGCATTGATCCAGCTTTGTGTGTGCTATATTTAAAAAACATCAAGGAACCGTTAATTCCTCACGTAGGCACAGAAACGCGGCTGGGTTTGAGAATAAGAGTAGAAAAGATTAGAAGAGTTTAGAAGCATAAATGAATACGAAAAAGCATGGGGAGGACGAATAGAGAAATGTGCGGAAATGCAAGCAAGTGTTTTAGAGGAGCATTGATGCGAAATCTCTGTTTCTTCTTCAACTACGCATTGGATGAATTAAGCTTAATGACTCGTGTAGAATTAGTAATTCCTTGTCTTTCACCGGTGCAAATCCTGTCGTCATGCCCCTATGCCTACGACGTTAAGGCGTCTCTTGTCAAATCCCTGCTTTTCTCCTCTTCCCCGGTATATTCCAGCCTCCTTTCCCCGAACAAGTCAAGAAGAAGAGATGATGAGCCCATGATGATGCTAATTGCTCAACATTTTTTTCTCTCTTTTTTTCAGGATGGATGCGAGAAGGTTTATATCAGTACGTCTGATGTGCAAATGCATGCGAATTATCATCGGAAGGATTCGGCAATTATTCAAGAGGGTTTTCAAAGATTCCGGGCTGCCGAAGACTGCGGCACCGACCACTGCTCCTTCAGGCATCAGCACACAACTCATTTCCATTGTCGAAGAACCTCATGCTCCTACACATTCAAGAACAAGGCTGACATGGGTAAGTTGGGGCGGCAGAAAGTTTTTTGTATGTGTGCGAATTCCTTCTCGATTATATATTTGCCCTGCTTTGCCAATTTATCAGCTCCTGCCCTCCCTTCTCTATTAAAGATTCCCGCTACCGGTGTGATTATGAGTGGGTTGGTTCACAATGAGGAATTCATTAGTTTGCTCAAGCCCTCTTATTCCACCCAGATGATACATATTACGACTCCCGGTAATTGATGATGATGACGGACGAGTTTCGTGTTATAGATTCCAACATATTCCCTATTTCCACCACCACCACCGGTTTTTTGTCTTTAGCGCCTTGGATAATTGTGCAAGAATCCTGGAATTTATATATATTTATTATTTCTGCAAGCTTATCCTTGTATTGGAATAATTTCAAGTTTAATGCACCACCAGTAACTTGCTCCAGGCTCTTGAATTTATTCATCAAGGAGGATAATTTGGTCATATATTTATTTTTTCATACGGATTCAGAGCCTCCCTCCTCCAACTAGCTAAAGAGAGGGTTGGAAGGATCCATCAACCATTAATTTCTCCTCTGAGTTCTTAGACCAAGTCAGCTTGAGGAAGGAGAGTATGAAAAATTAGCAAGTGCTTAGCTAGATGAGCAATTTACTCTTTTTATATTTTTTTCAACATAAAAATGCATAAACACCTTCTCCACACACATCTTCCTCAATACCTCAGCAAGTCCTATAGCTCTTCCTCCTTCAGTCCCAAACGGATTCCTCTTCATCTCCCCTCGGGTGTTCCCATTCCTTCATTCCACTATTATGATCCCACACAAGGTGGGATCCGAGGATCCCAATGATAGAAACGATTTCATTATTCTCTCTTGCCACAATCCCGCTGGAATCCATTACGATAATCCCCTCCCTCCCTCCATCTTACCCATAACCCTGTATAATAATTTCCTATGCGGAGGGAAACAACTTTGAAACCCGACTATCAAACCAACTTCACACCGCAAAGTCAAATAAATGAAAGAAACAAGAGCCGCGCGACCAACCCAGCCAACCTAGGCTCAGCATCTCAGCCTCCACACAGAGAGATAATTTATATTATTGTCTAGGAGTCACAAAAAGATAATAACATGCTAATAAACATATTTCTTCCATTCTCATTTTTCTACATTTCCCTCTTGTTTTCCTTGCAGAAAAACACAAAACCTACCATATCAAAGATGAGCAGCTCAACAGGGATGGATTTAAAAAGTTTATGAAGCATGAGGCATGTCACTACGCCAATTGCCGCTTCTCCCGGGTCTGCAACCACATTCATTGCATCCGAGAGGGATGCCACTACGTCCTTCATTCCAGCGGACAGCTCTACAGTCACAAGGTAAATTATATGCTCGCAATTATTTTAAAAAAACTTTCATCCTCCACACACTTCTCTTTACCCTTGCCAAAATCCCTTGGATAATCATCTTCTATAGTCACGTATAATTTCCGAAAAACGGAATATTATCTCTATGTATTCCACTATTTTATCATTTCAAGCCGACACTTGGGTTAGATATATCCGTCTTTGAAAAAGGGCGCGGCGGCGGTTGCTAATATTTAGGGGTAAATCTCCTTCCCATTTTCGCATACTAATTCATTGCATGCTGAGAGCTAAACCGAATCCCCACGCTGTTGTTAGTACAGTATCCAAATGAAATCGTTATACAGTTCAAGTCAAGTGGTCAAGTCTCCGTAGCCACTGGCGAAAATATACACATCTTTCCTCCATCTGCCCTAATAGATTATTGCGCTTAAATATAATGATGAGTTTTAATAGGAGTAGGTGTTTCTGAGTCGTCACATGTACATTGTTTCACAGTAAATAGGAATTCCTCTTCCTAAACCAACCAACATTTAATTTAGCTTGTGGCACACGACGAGAGTTCAGTCAGATAGAAAACCATCTCATTTTCAAAATATCAATGCTTTGAAGCACATGGAAACTTACACCATGCTATACAAGCCCATTAAAGGTAATTCGCTCGTTATGAAGATTGCCTTCTCACCCTGGAAAGATTATAAGCAAGTCTTGGAGGAATCAATTGTCTTCACCTCTTGCTTTTCCACAAAGAAAAAGTTTCATCTGATTTTTTGCATATTTGCTTTTGGGTTTTAGTTTTAAGGAGAGTTAGAGTAGGAATCATTTCCTTTTTCGTTTATTAACTGTCTCAGTTAAGTATAGTTATGGGCTTGAGCTGCATACAACCTGCTTGGATTTGTTATTATTATTTCCCAAGGAGATTCAGCTCATAGTAGGGAGTCTGAATGAAGATAATAATTTCTTGGCTGATATATTGATTTCACTCTCCTCCTCCTCTCCTTCTCTCCCAAATGCTGCAGCCCAAGGAGAAGCTTCTCCTTTTGAGTTAGATGACATCTGTAGCTATAATTTAATGAGAAACGGGATCATTTTATGTAGCAGCCAAATGATAATGTTTTATTTCACCTCCAACATTTCTCCCACCAACGTAAACGCTTACTTATTCCCCAAGAAGATTGAGATTAAGGCGATCTAGAGAGGAGTCAATTTCGCAAAGGATTTTTAGATTCAGGCCCTTCTTGTGGTTGGCGTGTGAAATGGTCGTTGACGGAACGAGGCTATAGTTTCTTTCACTTTTCTAGAGAAATCTTTTCCCTTATGCTGTATAAATTTTAGTGGCCATGACTAATTGCACCCGTGGGGCTAGACTTGGACCAAACTGAGAGCTCCTTGGAGAGTGAGATGATACAGATAACTCATATTGTAAAAGAGTTCCATTTGGTAATCTTGTAGGATTGAAAAGCGTGGGCTGGCATGGGCATTACTTCTCCGTGTTTTCCTCATTTCTTAGTAATCCGGATTACACGGACGGAAAGAATTATACAATTTACAAGACGAGTTACCAGGTTGATCTGTGCGACTAACAGGGGGAGGCAATGTTTTAAAAGAGTTTTGAGATCAAAAGTTTAACCCGGAGCATTAATATCTTGTTAACTACAGAGGAAAGATGCAAGTAAACAGGTTCGGTGGGACCGGATCCATAGCAAGCAGAGCAGAGGGCAAGTTTAAGCCGATGATGGCTGTGGGTTAGGATCGGTAGGGGATTTGGATTGATCGAATTAAAATTCAAGGAAGCAGTAGAGTGCAAATGGTTGTAGTTTACGGTGCCGCAAAATAAGTCTTGTCCATTCCTTCTATAACAATTTACAAGAGCATGCAGTCGGAGGAATTAAACATTAATCCATACATTGCATACATGTACAATCCCAGCCAGTCATCTGACAGAATTATTAACAAACTGGGCAATAAAGAACAGTTGTGAGGGTCGTATCGTAATTCTTGTGCTGGATTCCCCATCAAATCCGCAGGAATCTATAATGAAGTGGAGCTAGCCTTGCGTAAATTGGGAAACTTGTGCCCAAGAATTATTGAGTAGGTCTTGTCATAATTTCTCAGCCGGTCTTCTCCTCCAACCTGTGTATAAAACAAATTTGTCTGCCACCAACAACCCATTCCTTGCATCTTCCCTCAAAAATCAACACTCAGTTCCTCCCAATTCAAACATTGCAAGCTTCCCTTCTCCCCTCCCTAAATCCGTAATTTACCTAACGGACAATTATCCCTCTCCCCTAGTTTTATTAATTAGGAATCAAACGTGTCCAGTAGGTAAATTAGCTCATTTCCTCCCGAAACAAGCACCATGAAATGTGGAATGACTCTTGATCGCTTTTGAGAAATACAACTTCCCCATTTCTTATATTTACTTACACTCCCATCCATGAATGATCAATCCTTTCCTGAATCACTCTTCTTCTTACCAGTTAAGGCAGAATAGATTCTAAAATGCATCATACAGCATTTAGCCCACTCCCTTTCTTACAATCTGGACCAATTCCGATGAGATCTGAGAGATTCCACCGCTCATGCATAGATTTCGTCAGGTAGAGCAGGATGCAGTTAGAGCAGTTTATTCTATAATAACTAATTGGAGGTTCAAGTTGTTTATGAAGTAGGTTTGGGATTAATCAGCGTAAAACTTGGGATTTAATTCCCCATTAGCATCTACCAGATATGGTCGGCAGTTCGTGGGTTTGACTCCCTTTTCCTCCCCATCATTTCCTTGTTCTTATGCCCCTCTTCACATTATCCGATGACAGGTAGTAGCAATTCATCTACCTGCTTCATGTATCCAGGTGTTTAATGCTCTTCCAAACTTTGTTCCTTTCGCTTTGCATTTTCTTAATTAATTTAAAGCATCAAGTCCACTTCACTTCTCCCGAACGCAGATCAAGGAAGCTGATAATTTACTGCTTCCTAAAAGATAATCTATAGTAAATTGATAACACATGCATATTAATTCCATGCATTAGCTTAATTAAATCTAGCTCATGCTACTTATTTCGTATTTTCAGGATAACGGCAGCTTCATGGACAAGTTTAGTTGTCGATTTGTATTTCTAAAATACTGAATTATTTTTGTTTTTCAGCGAAAGCACGAGCGACGAGATTCGGAGCTTGCTTACCGCAAGTTTAAATTGGCTCAAAGCTTGATGAGGGGTACAATTGGATTAGACATTCTTCAAACGACAAATTTCAATGATTCTTCCTCCTCATTTCTAAACACCACAATCAAATCCGAAGAAGAGATTAGCCATTCTCCAGCCAATGTGGAGTCCATCCTCCCCATCGGAGAGATAGACACAGAGGAGATGCTCAAGAAATTTGTTCAACTTTGCAAATGCGAAGCCAAGGACGAGGAACATTATCATTGCAAAGTGGAGTCCTGTGGGAATCTTCTTCTGGGGTAAGTCACGTACATTATAGCCGGTTCTTTTAATTGCTTACAAAATACGACTAACTGTCTCATATACATCTTAAAAACTTTACTGCCTCTGCCTACCAGAGAGAGGCTAGCCAAGCCTGCCGGAGAAACATGTATATAATTTATTATAGCTTTACTCAAAGCTAATTTGCTGACAGGTTGTAGATAAGACGAGTCAGGAGGGGATTTTATGAATCCTTCTCACTTGTAATTGAGTATGAGAATCGTGTTATTTTCACAACTTTAGCCACACTCAAAAGCAGTTTCCTCCCTCCTCCACGATAACTTTATGCCGTTTTTTACAGGAAAAGCCAAAGGTTATGCATTAGGGAACTGTAAAAATCATTTAACCAAACCATATCTTTTCTAACATGCCAATCCTCCTCCATTCTATCTCCCTTGAACTTTGCTCCCGTTTAAGGGATTTTCACGCATTCCGCTCCTCCTCCTCCTCTCCAATAATGTAAAACAGAGACAGGGAGTTCCCTGTTTTAAGGACTATTTCAAATACACATCCTTGATAGGATCAGTGTCAGTTAATGCAGCTGTACAGCAAGCCGTTATAATTGTTCATTCATACATGACATTTGCTGAGCGTGTAATTTACACCATGTACTTGTCGTCATTTAGACCAAAGGCTTATCAGACTCTGGATATGATTCTGAAATCGAGGGGATTGAATCCAGTAAAAGGAAATCCTAATGGTTTTCTTCATTTGTTTGTGCATTATGCAGAAATGCTGAAGCTGCGTCGGAGCACAGTCGTAATCATGAAGCAGAGGATCGAATTTCTTCCCTAGCTTTCTTTACCGTGGACCCTGCAAGTTTTGATGCTCAGGATTCAACTATCCCTTGCATCTCTTCCACATGTCAATTCCAGACGAGAGAAAAACATTATCATTGTTTATGGGTAAGTCGGAAGTCTGTAAATAATCTCTATTCGAAGTCCTTCGGAGAAGCTCATTGTGAAATCTACATGTGTAACCAAATACCTTCCATCCCATCTCTCTCTCATTCTCAATCCTTTTCAATTAGTTTTCATTTTTTCTTCAAAATCTTCTTTTAATCTTCTGCTGACTTGAACAACATCTTGTTATGAATGAGCTCTCCTAATGGATTCCTATCGATCCTAAGATGAGTTTTCAATGCTATGCTATATCGCAGTTCTTCCCTGTAATTGCAATTTTATAGTTTTTATAATAACTGGGATAGAGCCTGGATGATTTGATATCTATTTTAAATGTATGTAATTTGTAGGATGGGTGCAACGAGACTTTGTTGGGTACGGATTCCCCATTTAAACGTTTGGAACACTTTAAGGCTCATTCCGAATCCAGCCCAAGGCCGGAATTGCCAGAGAAATGTGAGAGTTTGGATGGGTTCTTGAAGACTAAGCGTGGGAGGCCACCAAAGAATCGTGTGATTGAGGTAAGTTGATGGCTTGTACTTGGTAGTTCGATAGTAACTAGTTTATATGATTAACTTGAGAGCATTGCGTAGTAATCATTTCATTCTGATACCTGTATAATAGGTGTCTGCGGGTGCGAACGAAGCCATTTTTACAAGTTTTAAGCTGCCCAAGCTCTTCGGTTGCGGAGCTTTGGACGATGCTACCGATAATGAAATGAAGGTAAACATCCATCCGGCTAACACACAATCTTTTAAAAGCTTATCATGATTTCGTAAAAATGGCTTTCGCTACTCATTTTAAACATACCGAAAACCCAGTTAAACAATCCTATTACCCTGAATATTAATAAAACTCTTTGAATTTCAGGACCCCATCGGATTTCTGTCCTACCCGGAAGGAATAACTTGCCCAGATGGCGCTTGCGTCTACAACAATGGCTCAACTTGTCACTATCATTGCGGACATCCTCGCTGCCATTTCTCTGTGACGGATGTTCACAAATTATCTCTTCATCTAAGAGATTTCCATTCCAACGTTGATATCCTTGAAGGTTACGCCTATTTCGATAGAAATTCTGATTGCAAAGAGTCCAATTGCGAATATAGCGGAAGCTCGGAGCACTTTCACTGCACCCGAGACGGTCAAGGTTTCTTGCGCTACACAGCAATGATAACTCATGAATCCACTGTTCATGAAAGCAAATCCAATGGTAGCAGCGACGACGAGGATCGCCAAGGAAACGCTGGGCAAAGTATGACTCTTTCAAAGCTTAATTTAAACTCGTCTCTTTAATTTAACTTCCGAAAAATCTTGCTAACCGTAGTGATTGTTGCAGTAGTAAAAGCGAGTGGGACTTTCTTTCCGACCGCTTCCCAAAGAAATGAGGAGAATGGGGACGGAGCCATGGATTTGTCCAGCCCAAACGGCATGCACGGCAGTAGCGACGCTGCAGGTAAGTTAAATGTCATTGAATTTTAATTATTAGCTTTATCGATCTACTTGATTTTGACCCACCACTACTTTTGAACAGACGTGAAGCCAATTACGGACCACTCCCTCAGTCGAATCCTCCAGCTTCCATCTCCAGAATCCGGAGAGACGCAATACGGTCCAGATCTCGCCTGCGGCCGCCCATTTTGCAAGCTGAAGAGAAAGTGTCATTTCCATTGCCACTTGTGCAATCAAGCTTTCTCCGAGCTGGAAAAGCTTCGCCCGCATGTCGTCAAGCACAGCAATTTTTCTTCGCCAATCAAGGCAGCAAACGAATCCGAGGGACATTCCAGTGACGACGACTCCCGCAACGATTCAGACGAGCAATCAGAGAGTAAAATGTTTCCAAAGATAACCAGTGATGATATTCCGGCATCTATCAAGCTAGAATCTCCCTCCGCATCCTTCCCACCCACATCAATCCACAACTTTCTCGGAGCCTACCCGGGTTCGCACTCTCCATTCTTGTTCATGCAGCAGAATCCACTCTTTTACGCCGCTGCGGGTATGATGCTAGGCAACGCTGCAGCTGGATTCCCTCCAGGTGGCGTCCTCTCCCCGACAAATCCCACAGGAGCTTCTCTATCCATACCCAACGGTAACGGTACGAGCCCTTCGTCAACGCCCACAAGTCTTGGAGTTGGAACTAGCGGTGGTATCGTGTCCAACGGTATCGATTCATTCCCAGGAGCTCTCCAGCTTCCTCCCGGCAGCTTACACTTGCCAGTTAAGATAAAGCGTCCTCCAAGCGCTTCCTCATCATCTCCTTCCTCTCCTCCGGATTTGAAGAAACAGCGGCTACAAATGCGGATCCTCAAGGACGAGCCCGTTCCAGACGGTTACATTCGATTTCGTTTCAATGAGGACTGCAACTACGTCCACTGCGGCTACAGGGAGCATCAAACCCACTTTCATTGCACACGGGAAGATTGCGGCTACAGTTTCTGCGACAAGACTCGATTTGTCCAGCACACGGCCCGACATGAGCGGCTAGATACCCTTATGGGCGGTGACTTTAAGCAATTCCGAGCGAATATATCTTGCGGAAGAACAAACTGCTCATACGTCCCCAATATATGTAAGTATTGAAGGGCTTTTCCCTAAACCATCTTAATCTTACCATATTCATTTGTCTACGCCCTATAAGCCGAGGTGTTAAAATACTCGCGTCAATCAGTTCTTTAATTGCATTTTTAATTGACCAACAGGTGGAGCACAAGGTCAGAATAAGGCTTCCCACTTTCACTGCTCCAAGTGCGACTTTGTCTGCACGGATACCAACAAAGTCGTGGCTCATAGACGTCAACATCAGAAACTTGATTCAATTATGGCCGCTGGCTTTGAAAAGTTCACCCCTTCTCAAAACTGTCATGTAAGTGTCGGACTTTGGGATGTTAAACTCGGACATAATTCAAGGACAGGGGGTTAATTTCTTCATTTTCTTCCAACAGATTGACTCCTGCATTCACGCCCAGAAGCAAACACATTACCATTGCCTAAAATGCAGCTATGCTGTCCTCGGCCTATCCCAAATGTCTGCTCACAAGTTCCGTCATGTTGATTGAAAAAATAATTTTTAACACAGTCAAATTTCCTTCCATTGTATTCCTACTCTCTGTAGCTCCTTCCTACAGACTTGAAACTAACTAACTCTTCCGCTAATTCAAAGTAGACGGTAACTCATTTCACAAACTAGGCCTTTGCAATTGCCTTCACGGAAACCCTAAACTAGCCCTAGTGCCTTCAACTAACCCCACGTTAGCTCACAAAAAACTAGGGGAACCAAGCGTCCAGAACTACTGCCTTGTAGTAGTTTCCTTATAGAATTTCAAGCCTCAAAAGGAATAACGTCAAACTGTGATTATTGTCCTTACGAAAAACCACTTTCACAACGTTACGAGTCTGTCCTCTCTCAAACTATGTATCAACTTTGATCCTGGTGCCTATTCCTGCATCAACGGAGTCATTGTAATTTCTATTTGCCTTGCGAGCAAGCAATTAATTATTATTACCCTATGAATATGTGATAATGTTTATATAGCGGTTCATCTTACCAAACTACTAGCTCCTCCTATTGTAAGCATTAAAACTCTCGAACTTGTTGTGTAAAAATCGATGTAAATTATCTTAACTCTAAATTATCCTAAGCACTTTAAAACATCTCGTGTAGCTGTAGAGTAATTCTAAACTTGTGTATATAGTATATACATGTATTTGACGCTTCTCCGCTTGTAAGAAGCAGCGCTACTATAAATATTAGATTTCCTCGTCCTCAGTTGAATTCGCAAATATTCTTGCAATCTTCTTAGCTCCTATTTCGCAATTCTTTGCGTAAACAAAGCTGTAAGAACAATAACGTAGTCATTCCCCAGTAGTTTTGTAAATTATACATCCTTGTTCGATACCACATCAAATCCAAAACTAGTACACACACTTTTAGTTTTAGAGATGCTACAATGCAAATTCTGTGCCAAAAAATATTTATCATCCTGCTCTCTCTTTCTCTCTCCATCGAGGTTACTGTGTGTATGGTTGATCCAAAAACGTTCACCAAAAATGCCGATTAAGTAGATTCATAGTAGCATTCCCATACCAATGAGAAGCAACTTGGTGGTTAACAGTTTCCAATGTCATGGAACTCCCATTAACATTTTACCACTAATTAGCTAGTCCTTAAAGTTCAGTTTCCAGGTGTAGGATTTATTATTATTATATTTCCAAACTTTATCTTTAATTTCCCTTGTAATTAAACTGCAACTTACAAACAATTCAAATTCAACCAGGTATTCAGATCGTTGTACTTACACTTCCAGTGTACAGGTGATAAGTTCTAAAGCTTTACTAGTACTCTGTAGTACTACTTTTAGCAATTAAACATTTCATTTACACTATTTATTTGATACACTCCTTTAGTTATTGTTATTTTAGTATCCTGTATTATCCATAGGCCACCCTTATTATTAGCACTAGTAGTACGCTTGGTACGAGTCCAAGAATTTGTATACGTTTCGTATGGCTCTACTCGGGTTTTAACGAGTGACAAGTTTTTCTAGGGATTGAAAGTCTTGCACTGCTTTTGAGAAAGCTAGACAAATTCTGAAATTTTTATTGGGATTTTTCATAAGTTTAAACTTAATTGTACAGGATTTCCCACCTCCTAAAGTATTTTTTCAATAGAATCTAGGTTTTTAAATATATTTAAGCTGAACAGTATGCGTCTTTTCCCAAAGTACTATCCAAGGAATAATCCTAGTGGCGGAGAAAGCTCGATTGCAAAAAGAGAGAAAGCGGAAGCACAATGCTAAATGATTTGGTACATTGTTTTTAGAACGCTACTGTATTTATTACTATTTTACAGCTATTTGTATTATAATTTGTAGCATTAGCTTTTAAGTTTTTACCTAATTAGTCCGTGCTTTAACTTGAAACCCAGGATTATAGCTGCATGATCCATACATATGCATGCTCATCGGTAATTAAGCTTGTATGGAATCTGATATGCTCATGAAACTTGCAGCAGCTAGTTTCATATTTCAGTCGAGTTTGGATGTACATAATCATGGTTTACCTTAAGCTTATATTTAAACACAATCAACTTTAAAAAATCCTTCATCAGTTACATTTATGAATGTACCATATCAACCGTAATTAAAGACGGTTTCCGTTACCAAAATGTGTGAAAGTCACAACACGTAAATAGGTCCCTAAGAATAGTTTTAATTTTAGATTGCAAACTTCTCCTCTGTTAGAAAGTTTAAATCATCAGATAGCTAATCTAATATGTTTAGGCTCAAAATAGAGATTTTAAACTAGACGCAGTTGTCGCTGTCGCCGCGAGACATTTAAAAGATGGGGGCTCTTAAATGAGATTAGTTTCTACATTCCTCTTGCAAAAAAGACAAACGTTTCTGACTTTTCCCTTCACGGATAGGGAATAATGTATTTGCAAGCGCTGTAAAAGACAATATAGAAGGGGGAAGGTTAGCTTGTTACATAGTATCCCTAACCTTGTTATTAACTCCGGAGTGAGTTTGTATATTTACTACATAGCTTATACATGGAGTTAACACTATTCGTATTAAGCTTGATCCACAGACCTAACTCCCATACGTAGGAGTTAAGTGATATTCTTTTGGTTTTAAGGGAAGCCGGTGAAGGTTATATGTTGTATAGCGACTTTATTCGCGTAAATCACGCCAAATTTACGAAATCAAATTTTAAAGCTCTCCCAAAGAGTTATGTCCGAATAGGATTATTATCCTCAGTTAGCATTCAGCTTAGTTGTAGGTTAATATGAATTGGAAGAGCGGATAATTTATTGAATGGCGGGAGGTCGACGTTAGGACCAAAAGCATGCATCAATGTTACCATGATTTCATCGTCTTAAGGCTTGTTAAGCTATAGAGGCAATTTTTAGTTATTAAATAAATTAGCTTTGGATAAACCCAATAGCGCCAAGATTAATCGAGTTTAAAATTCCACACAGGTAGATAAGATTCAATCCATTTCTTGATATCGGATAGTTTTCTACAATTATTCGCACTAGATTGATGTGATTGAAGCAATGTCAAGTTTTTACATTTGGACTTTTAGTATCATTATTTGAATTACAAGTTACCCTTGGGTGTTTAAATGAGTGTTCGCATGGTTGAGGGAATGATTTTCCCCCTGAGTTACAGTTCTGATATACGAGTAATTTAAATCCCTGGCCCCTTACCGAGCTGCAGTAAAGTGGACACAGGATTTTGTTAATCATTAAGTAAACAGCTAGAAGAGGGAATTGAAATCTTACGTCCCACATTGGCATGAACGAGCAGAGTATCTTTCAAGTTTTAACCTCAATAGTCTTGATACATGCAAGTTAATAATTCATAACAATTGAAACCCTACAAATATTTCCCAGCACATCTTTATACATTACGCATGCTCTTGATTTTCAAGTAATGCTGCTGCATGCAGTAGTTTTGCTGACGCTGCTAAGGTAGTAATGTAAGCTAAAAACTTGTTTAAACTTAGATTTTTCTAGCGTTGGCAGTTGTAGTTAGGATACGTTACTGATTTTCATTAAGTATTCCTAGGTTATTTACGTTAAAGTAACCCAAACTTGTAAATTTATTTAATATTTATCAATTCTACACCCGTACGATATACATATATACGATTATTATTATTATTACTTTAAACAAGCATACAATAATGTTATTCAGTAATTTGAGCGAGGACCAATAAAAGAAGGCATTGTGCTTCATAAAATAACTTTTTTTCCGTACATTATTTATTCACAAAACTGTCATATAATCCGCATGTACTTGATTTTAGCTTGCTCTCTAAAGGCTCTCTAAACTGCGCTTCCATATTAAATATCAACGAGTCTAGCACAAAAAGCAAAAGAACTCGTTCGGTGGAATAGTAGTAGAGATATTTGTGGAATTGTTTTCAAAAACTGGCTCAGCCTCTGTGGGTGGAGGTCCAACGAAAGATTGTCCCAGATCTTGAGCAGCTCCAAGTAGGTTGTTCAACACTAACCCGAAAGTATTTGCATCTAGATTCACATTTGGTAATCGGGGTAAAAATGCTTCCAGGCCCACGGGTTCCGGGGTCGGCGCAGAGGTCGTTGTGGACGCGTCTTTCCTTCTCTCCAATTGCCAAAGTCTAAAATTTTCCAGTATGTCTATAATTCCTCTTCCTGCAACTGGTTTAGTACTATTTTGCCCCTCGGAAATCTCATTTGATTCAATTTCAGTAACGGCAGTATCAGGCTCGATAGCATCTTGGTCAATCAACTTGTATTTCTCTTCCGCTTCTAAAGTACCGCGTAGAACGTTTCCACTGCTCTGAAATCAATACATTAACTACAGTAAGAATCTTAAAGTCTTCAAGGATTTTTACATTCTTTGCCTGCATATTAAGCTTACTGGGCAAAGACAGAAGCAGAAGGCCAAAGACCAGATGATAGCCTTGGACGAGAGGATTTGCGGCATTGTCACAAGCTTCTATTTGAAAATTACTTTGATAAATCTTCTTCAAGTCTTTTACTCGCGTCTTCCAGTGGTCCTCCAGGAAGCTCTCACTTTCATAACCACGTCCCGTCTTCTCTTTCACAATTCTGACGCAAAAGCGTCGTTGGTTGTTGTCGGTATTTATCGCTGCCTGGCGCATCTGCAGCATTTCCAGACACCTGCTAAACTTAATCGCAGCTACTAAATTGCTTCATTTACTGGCCGTTCATCCCGCCCGATCCAAGAAAATCGCATCAATTATGCCTGCCTGAGGATTTATTCCTTGAAGTCCTTCTCGTATTCTCCTCATTTTGATGCAGTAACTACGTGCAAACAAACATGAATGGATGATAATGATACCAAGCAAATGTAGTGATGAGTTGCCTAATTTAACCCCTAAAATCCGCATTTAACACCTACATGCAGGTAATATTCCAAAGCACTTCTGTATGTTCCGACAGGGGTCATTTGAGATAAAAACTATAATAGTATCACATCCGCACACAATTTGTAAATTGACATTTAAATACTACTTAAAAAACATTCTACACCCGTCTTTGGAAGCATACAGCTACAGTTTGTGCTACCTTCGCCTAGCATCTCCGTCTTTCACACAATTTTATGGCCTATCGCTACTCTAGTTAATCTTAGTTGCGTGTAAACGGCGAAATAAAAAATTACAGAATCAAAGCGTGTCAGTTTGATTGCATTATAACACCACGGGATGCAAGAATATTGAAGTGACAGCGTGCAAAAGTTTTCCTTCGAACCGGATTTGAACCAGTGACCTATGGATGCCTCTTGATCTCAACTACAGTCCACCGCTCTACCAACTGAGCTATCGAAGGAACGATGAGGGAGTGAGCGAATAAAGCGTATTTATTCGCATAATCCCCGTGCCTCTCCTGTGATCTTGTTTGGCTGCAGCATGTTTGTGTGTGAGGAGCAGGGGTAGTCAGTCTCATGTGGTTTAGATTCCTCCAATGATGCGACCAACGCTAAGGACTCAAAATACGTTTAATTCATTTATTTCTCTCAATCAATCAAAGTCAGTCATCGTGCTGTGCTACGGTATGGCAAATCTGTGGTTAAAGCGTAGTTAGTTAATTGTGTGGCTTTTAAGCGCTTTTCCATCTGCTACTGCTTAATTATATGCGTGCTCTTCACTGTTCCACATGCTTTTGATGATTGTTGGTTGTACTGTCTGACAAATTTGCGCATTATGTAAATATATATATGTCGTGGTGATTGATATGAAGGTATGGGTCCACCCTTATTACTTAATTGATCCTATTTCAATTTGCTATCGTAGTTGTTATGTAAGTAATGAGCAATAGGTGAGTAAATGGAAATAATACATGGAGGCAGAACATATATTGATTTTCATGTGCCATAGTGCCATGTTAGTTTTAACGGAATAAGTGTTAATCCTGGCTATGAAATACTTTAATCATGGCAGGAATGATGTATTATGAACTTTGTAACGTCACAGCTAAATTTGCATTCAACCGATAAGATTCATTTACATAGTGATTGCTGAGCAATTAGCATTTATTTCCAATTGATTGCAGTAGGGACGAATTGTAGTATATTGAAACCGTTAAACTAACATCTAACATATTACAGAGTATTCTTCTGAATCAAATAGCGTATATATACATTACAAGATCTGCCATTGGCCTCCAAATGAAAAAATCCAACAAAAGTTATACATCACTAGCGATGAAGATACTATGCAGAGGAGGTCGGAAAGTTTCTGCATACTTTGCAAATTTTGAAATTATTACTTATTTCAAATGCTTTCACTACTCTGTAACTCCATATTCAACAACTTTGAACTTGGAAACAGCATGTCAATGAAATCAAAATTGACTGATGACTGATGAGTACGGAAACCTAGTCGGTAAGCTTTAGTTGCGAATTCTGAATGTGGATGCATGGGCAGATGTGCTTATAGCAGTGGGGATTATCGAATTAATGTCCAGATTTCTTTAAGTTTCTAGAATCGGACATGGATGGTGTGCTATTGTGATACTAAAACACGTGGAGACATGATTCGGTGTCAGTAAGCTTTACCTGCTACTTTTTGGAAAACTGATTGCGTTTCTGACTGCACAACTGAAAATTGTGTAGGTTAGGTAAGGTGGTTGGGGAGTTGTTCACAGATTTGTAGTTAATGCATAAGCATATAAAGTTTAACATTGATACGAAGTTTTAAGTGAAATCGAATTTTATTTCAGAGATTATGGAGGCTACAAGCAAGAAACGAAATCCCAAGCGACCAATTGAACCAGATTGTGTTACGCTAAGCGACGATGATGATGATATTATTGAGGTGGTTTAATTGCGTGTATGACCATTTTTACTACAGGTTCTTCTTTATTTTTAGTCAAAGTCAACTCTGTCTTCTATATTTTTAAAGGTTGCTAACGAAGCTCCTAGTGGGAATAGTAATTCCGGCGGTAGTGGTGGAGTTATCCGAGCATATCCTTCTGACCTTAAGAATTTTATGCAGCCTCGGATTGTGCATATTGTAAAGGATGCTATCAAACCAGGAGATAGGGTTTATGGAATCGATCGCGGACTAAAGCATGCCTGGTTGGAGGCATCTGTGGAATCTCTCGAGAAGCGTTACGGCAAGGTTAACTAATTCCTGGAAATGCGTAAAGCTACTCGTGACTAAGCAGTTTGATGCATCATCGATGGTACGACTTACCTGAATGCTCTTCGTTTCTGTAGGTAATGATGAAACTCAAGTTCGACGTACCAGAAAAGTCGATGGGTCGTAGAAAATTCAAGCAAGAACGTTTTGTCTCAAACGCCCACATTG
Organism: Sminthurides aquaticus; assembly: GCA_906901655.1. Classification (NCBI taxonomy): domain Eukaryota; kingdom Metazoa; phylum Arthropoda; class Collembola; order Symphypleona; family Sminthurididae; genus Sminthurides; species Sminthurides aquaticus. The sequence goes on along the minus strand of CAJQTT010000002.1, from coordinate 4,371,754 downwards.
CTTATTTTTATCCACCAAAGCCTGAAATGCTTCTCACAGGTTTAAGGATTATAGCTCGTACCAAAGATGATTCGCCAACTGGTGAATCTTTTTTTGTTGGTACTGTTGCCGAACCACCTTCCATTTTGAACCACCACAGGTACTTTTGAAAATTGTGATGGTGCATGAGTTAATCTAATACAAAATGAACATAAGCCTCAGCCATACTTATGTGTTTTGCAGAGCTTTAGTTTTCTTCGATGACGGTCATGCAGCTTATTGTCCACCAGACGATATACGAATGACAGCATCTGCTGAACCGGGTGGATCAGCTTGGATTGAATGCCATCCAGACATGCAGGAGTTTATTGAAGGTTATGTTCGTCTCTATCCAGAACGTATCATCAAAGCAACTTTAAGGAAGAATGCAATCACAGCAGTGGACTGGAATGGTAATGAATGTTTCCTTATAGTTGTTATTCAGGATACTGCGTGTATTGATTCAGTTTTTGGCGTGACAACGGCGAGCAATTAAAATAACATGCTTCCTTCATTGTGCCAGGTAGCTGGTGGGCAGGTCGTGTCATTGACGTAGACTGCTCGCTTGCCAAAGTGAGGCTTATGGCTAACAGTTTTGTAATGACAATCTGGAGAGGCTCAAATAGATTTTATGATGTTTACATAAGAACAAGTGAGTCTGACATTGCTATGTGGTTTGTATTTTTAATGTAAACTGCTTAAATTAGCTTGTACAAATGCTTATTTTGTAAAACTAGTAAAAATTGTTTAGGGGAAGCCGTGGACCGCCATTGGAAAAGCAAACCAAACATTGAGTATGAAGGCAAAGTTGAGGTAATTCAATATTGATTAAACGGTATCATATCATCATTGTTCTCAAACTTGTAGTTAATATTTTCCTTTTGCAGATGCGCCGCGTGCCTCGAGGTTTAAGTTATCGTCCACGTGATTACGTGCTTCATAACTGCCGCAAATCCTGTGCTAGTGTATTTGGAGGTCATCCTGAAAGCTTAAAGCACGTTAGTCCGTTAGCACTTCCGATGCACCATGGTTGGCAAAGGTATTTATAACCATTTGCAATCTCTAAGGGTTTGATGTTTACCGGTGTTTGTGTTATTTAACTATTGATATTTTTCTGTAGAGAAATAGAGACCAATACGCCATCTCGACCTATTGTGTACATAGCCCCGTGTGGGACAAAGTTTTATGACTTGCGAGAAATTCAAAAGTTTCTCAGCAAGACCTACTGTCCATTTGGGATTGATTCCTTCGATTTTACATTCACATTGAATTGCTTAGAAGAATTTTCAATAGCATGGCCATCGAAACGAATGATTCCGGTACTACAAGTTTTTGCTCTGGAAAATAAATTACGTTTTCCAGAATACTAACAAAATATAACTCGATTTTTATAGGACATCTCGAATGGTCAAGAATGGGTGCCCATCAGTTTGGTAAACACTGTTGATTATACTTCCCCTATAGAAGTTGCGTATACCATTAAGCGCCTCCCGAGACCGAGCGTTAAGATAAACACAAATCCAGATTTTCTTGTTTGCTGTGATTGTACAGATGACTGCGTGGTAAAAATGCTCGAAACATATTAGTGTTTGTCGAAAAGTGAATTTTGCGGATATGCGCTAATAGCTAATTTTACCATTTTCAGGACAAGTCAAAATGTGCCTGTTTCCTACAGACTCACGAAGGCGTGAAGAAAGCATTCCCATTGGAAAATTGCGAGGACTACTCGTATCAACATAGACGCCTGGGTAGAAAATGTCCCACCGGTATCTTCGAATGCAATAGCAAGTAAGATAGTTTTTTTTATTAATTATACGACCATCTCTGTGCATTCACGGTTAAAATGTTGCAAGGAAATTCTAGATGTAGATGTTCCCACAATTGTACGAACCGTGTCGTCCAGCTTGGACTGAAATGGAAGCTACAAGTGTTCAAAACGCAGTCCAAAGGTTATGCTGTGAGGACTCTGCAAGATATTCCCGAGGGCTCGTTCGTTACAGTGTATACGGGTGAAATTCTGACAAGTGCTGAAGCAAACGAGGTGATAATTTAACTACCTGAACTGTGCAACAAATAATGATGAGGCTATTTAGGTGTGTTTTTAGGTTTGATATTTACAAATTATGTCGTTTCTTTGATCCCTACGAATCAGTTCGGAACAGCACATGGAGATGAATATTTGGCGAATATTGACTTCATCGAAGCAGCCGAGAAACATAAACCTGGTTATGAGGAAGATGTTATGGAGCCGAATTCAAACCCAAGTAAGTTACCCGCAAATCAGTAAGAAACCTGACTATCCCAACGTTTAAATCATGCAGTTAATTTTTTATGACTATCGTTTTTAGAGTATTTCATGTTCGAAGAAGTTCGGAAAAGCAAACGTGGCAAAAAGAAAGCCCCAAAGAAATGTGAGTTATCTGAATGTTACTTTTAACTTATTATTTTATCGTTCTCATAAAATCCCGATCAATTACAGCAAGCAAGAGCAAGTCCAAGAAAGCCGCTGAAGATGAAGATGCTCCACCCAACACAAAAACACGTTTGTATTACGGAAAAGATGAAGAAGTTTATGCTATCGACGCGAAACGTATCGGAAACGTGGGTCGATATTTGAATGTAAGCTAATAGTCAGTTCAGCGGAATGTAACTTATGTGGCGATTAACTTGTGTAATTCTAAACGTTTATCTGTGCCTTGTAAGGTTCTGCTATAAAATGGTCCTGAAGCTTGGCATATAATTTTAATGTTTGTTATAATTAATGTCACTTATTTTCAGCATTCCTGTGATCCAAACGTATATGTTCAAGACGTATTTATCGACACTCACGATATACGATTTCCATGGATAGCGCTTTTCTCGCTGAAATTCATCAAATGTAAGTTAACCTGTCGTTTTTTCAAAGAACGGACGTAACGGAATAAGGTTAAAGCCTTGTTAGCAAATATGTATAAAATGCTTCTCGTTTAACGCTATCTAGGCGGGGCTGAACTGACATGGGATTATAATTATGAAGTCGGAATGGCAGACAGTAAATCCTTGGCGTGTACATGCGGTTCTATGTATTGCCGAAAGCAGCTACTATAGTATCCTTGGTTAGTTTTTTTCGATGAAAGTGGTAGAAATAAATAGTAATCAGTGAATTTATTCACTGATGTGATCAACATACGTATCTCAGAACGCAGATAAGTTGTATCTTCTTTTATCGAAAAAGTATTCTTTCAATTCAAGAACTTATTTATTGCATCGATTAACACCATACAGGAGGTATAACAACAGTACCTGTAAGACTTAAAGTAATTTTCAAATATCTATCACGCCCCACGGCACATCATCTAGGAAAATAATCTTTTAGTCATCTATAATTTAAGCGAAGCGGGAGCAATACAACATTATCTCTTTTCAAATTATACATCCGGTCTGCCCCCATTGGAGGTAGTTCGTATTTGTAACTCTAAAATTATTCCAGCACTGAAAAAATTGCGTATAGTGGTGTCGCACACTTTATGGACATAGCGACATTCTTGGCATTTTAAACATTTTATAAGTCTTAAGAGCTATTTTAGGGAAGCTGAGCTTGTGACCCTCTCCACGACATTTGTCCCATAGAATATCCGGTTGATCCATAAAATTCTGATTGTGTTCCTGGTCCTGGCGATCCTCCCTAAAATATCGGCACAAATCAAATATTTAGTTCCTGATAATAAGCCTTGCTGAGTTGCCGGAAACTATGGGTTATAAGCTACTTGACACATACCTGTAGAAAGTGATGTAGTTCTTCTTGTGTATCGAATATCATAACTGTAAAGGGTGATCCTGGAACATGTTCTCCGGCCCAGCGTACCTCAACGCGATAATCTCCAGGTTCGGTCGGATCAAATTTACATAAAATTGTTCTGTCTTTTTGACTCTCTCGCTGCATTTCCACTCTGAATGCTCCTGAAAATTTCAGTCATAATTTTTTGTTAGTTTTCAGTAACGCTGCAATCTTGCTCTCCCGAAGATTAATCTTGCTACTGCTGACGTACCTTTGGGCCCTCTGACTCTAACGGTGAGCTGTCCAGCTCCTGCGCCACGAGTGTCACAAATGAACCTTGACTGGAACGTAGCCAAGACACCATGTTCGATACCGGGTCCATAAACTTTGACACGAGAGGCATCCGGTAATCCCACGACTTTAAGATTAAACGGACTTCCTGGAACGTGCTCACCAGAATACCGGATACTCAATGCATGTTTACCGGGTTCCTGGGGCCGGATATTAAGCGTAAATGTTCCATCCCCGTGGTCGTACAGTTCACAGTACGCCGTCTTTCGTGGTCCCATGCACTGGGCAGTAAGCTCCCCTGGTCCTGCTCGCCTTGTGTCAATGAAGCTGCGGATATCTTTGCCTACTGTTCCCACACGGAGTCCATCACCAGTACAAATAACCTTCGAAGAATCTCCAATAGCTCCAACTTGAACCGTCAGTGGACACCCTTGTACAGGTCTGTTTAAGTGAAAAAGTAGATTAACAATCTGTTCGTATCGATTCGCACAATGTTAACTTTGAATGGCTTTCAGAACTAGAAGAGCAAATCTTACTTTCCACCCCATGTGACATTGAGTTCGTAGTTTCCGGGAACCCTGGGAAGGTATGTTCCCTTAAACATGCCTCCTCCAGTTGATTGTACTGCGACAGGGACGCTGATATCTCCAGACCTGAGTGAAACTTGTGCAGGTCCTAGGCCAGCCTTGGATGCATCAATTGTAAAATAAGCTTCTTCCCCACATCGGGCTGAGACAAGTCCAGCTCCACTTAAAACTACAGGTCCATCGTATTCCCTACAATTCAGAAAAATGTTTGATTACCATGCTTGTTGTTGCATTAATTCAATTAGTTCTGCTGGATTATACAGACTGGATAAAAGTTTTTCTTGCAGACTTACCCTGGAGGAAGTGCTTGAACAACAATTTTTCTCGGCGCACCTTCCACGTCAAAGTTTCCCCACCGAAGACCAATCTTAAAGTCTCCAGGTTTTTTGGGTGTTAGAACCAATTTGGATCTACTGGGAACATTGGTTTCTATTCTGCAGAAATCGTCGACATTGATGTTTTCCGAGGATCCGAGTCCTTCAATTCGGGCTTCTAACGTTCCTGGTCCAGCTTCAGAAGTATTGAATGCTATTTTCCTTTCTTCTCCCATCGCCAGTTGGACAACACGACCTTCTATGTCCCCGCTCTTGTTTTCGTTGTTGCAGTGAGCTTCCCATCCTCCAATGACTCTTAATTTTGATGTATCCACAACTCTAGGATGGAACGGAGAGCCAGGAATATCTACACCTGCCCATGTTACTCTCACATCGAATACTCCGCATTCAGTTGGAACATACGAAGCCTGGAAGTGACCTCCGTCTCGATCAGCAGCAACTCGTTTGATATCACATTTGGCAACAGAATCCACACCTTCCACAGTAACACTTGGCGCGCCTGGAAGTCCAGGTCCGTAAATTTGGAAAATAGCTGGCTTTCCCACTTGAGCTTTATGTAAACCAGGTCCTTCAGCCTTTGCAGCTCCAGCTTCTTCAGCTTGAATAACAATAGGACATCCTGGTACAGGGTCGCCCCCATAGTTCAGCATTATTTTATAATTGCCCGGTCGTCTTGGAATGAATTTAAGTACGTTTTCTTTTGTTTTCTCATCAAAGGTGGCAAACAAAGGCTTGGGTAGCCCTTCCGGTCCTGTAACTTCGCATTCCAGTCCGGCATTTCCAGCTTCGGTGGCATTAGCTGCACAGAGATATAAAAAAGCCTGTTAAAAACATTCTTGTACATTTTAAATTTAGACTCGATGGTGTACTCCAACAGTTCTCACCAGGAATATTCAGGGCTTGGCCAATTACTAATGTTGTTGGAATAGATCCGATCTGGACACGCTGAGGGTCAAAAACTTGGCACATGAATGGGGATCCTTTGACCTGTTTACTTCTGTGATACACTGCCACTTCATGGGGTCCTGGTACGTTAGGAGTGAATTCTGCTCTCAAATTTCCATCTCGCTGTTGATAGCATCGCACTGGTACTGCCACTCCACCAGGTCCACTTACAACCACATCAAAGTCTCTTCCAGAAGAACCTAACAAAAAATTAAATTGTATTAAATACCTTTCGTACACCGGTAATTCGAATCTACTGAATATTAAATGTGTAAGAAATTAATGTCGTCTATATTCTCACCCTCACCTTTAGTAAGGATCGTAAATCCAGCTGATCTTGAGCAGCGAGCAACGTAAAGACCTTGTCCGGTTGCTACTGTGTCCTTAGCGTGTTGACCATTATCAACGACAGGTAAATCGAAAGGACTACCCTTGACGTTAAAACCGTTGCATAGGACATACACTCGGTGTGGAACTGGTATTGATGGCTTGAAGCTCACATTGTAAAGTCCGTTTCCTAATTCTGTCACGTTTGTACGAACTTCTTCCACGCCGGCTGACACCTTGATTGTTACTATATCGTCAGCGCTTGATTCCACTCCCGCTCTTTGAGCATCAACTGCAAGTAACATAGTATTGAATTAGCTTATTAGTGACACGTTTCATATTTATACTTTTATTAACAAATTAACAGTGATATGATGTACCTTTCATGGAGAACTCTTGTCCTAGCACGGCAGAGTCAGGCTTATCACGAAGTCGGACGAGGACTGGATCGAATACTTTAACCTCCATCGGTGGAATAGCTGGGGATCCCTTTGTTGCATCATTTAATATAATTTCGTAAGTTCCAACTTTATCAGGAGTAAACTCGGCTCGCAGGTATCCAGACGGTAGAATTCTTTTTCGTACATGCATGTTTCCGCTGCCAGAAGGTCCTGATAACAAATGGAAAAGTACAAGTTATGTAATGTTTTCTAGCAGGATAACTGAACTCTACTGGTTATCGTGTGTTTATGTACCTTTGACAATGACCTCAGGAAATTCAGTTCCTCGTTTCGCAAGATCAACGAAAGCAATGTTCCCGGCGACGACAGACTCCAACCCGTTGGACACGACGCCACTTTGGTTTATGGAGTTGTCACTGATACTTTCAAGTTCTAAGCTACGAGAGCCATTGATTGTAGAGTAAGATTCTTCAATAGAACATTCGAAAGGACTTCCGGGAACATCCACATCATTGAAAGTGATATTGACATAATGTAGCGTTGGCTCCTGAGGAACGAATGTCACATCGTAGAGCCCTCGACTTCGTGCTGTTACTTCTGCTCTCAACGATTGCTTTCCTGTTGTCACTACTAATTCCAGCGTTCCTTCTCCAGCTTGACTTGCATCTACAGTAAAAGTGATTGGCTCTCCTATTCGACCATCTTCAAGTCCTGTAATTCTCACTCTGGATACGTTATAGACGTTACAGTTGAATGGGCTTCCTACGACAGGTTCACCATCCAGTGTAACAGAAACCGAATGTGGTCCTAAAAGAAAAAATGAACGCATTTAATATTAAAAATAATGTTGAATCACGTTTTACAGGATTAAGCAAGACTATTTAGAATGTACTTACCAACTTCCGTCGGAGTAAAACTTGCTTGAACTTTCTCTGGCAGTGCACCTGTCATGTTAATGGGCAGGTGGTTCCCAGACGGTGTAAGTACCATAATATTACAAGAATTTACCTCAGCTCCTTTAAAAATACAGTTTATATTGATTAAAGTATGTCATCATTGTTAGTACCTCTTGTGCTAAAACTGTTTCAGATTCCAACACCCTACCTTGTGGATCGATTGTTATTGTCGAAGGCGTATTTACGGCAGCTGATTTAAGCGCTAGTCCGCTCACGACGATTTGGCTTGGATCTTCGACTTTACAGGTAAATGGAGATTTTGGGACTGATTCGCCATTGAATCGCACAGACAGCGTATGAGGTGCAGCTTCATGTGGCCTAAAGTTGACCTTAAACTTCGCATTGCCTTCAGCTTGGACATAATTTGGGACATTCCTTCCCCCGACCGACACAATAATTTCAAGGTTTCCAGCTCCTGCTTGGCTTGCATCAACTGTAAAACAAGTTAGTAAGACGGTTAGCCGTCATGAGTATATTTTAGAGCTCTGTTTTTTTGACGGTTTACTTACTTGAAAAGTATACAGGTTTTCCACGGATTCCTTTCGTGATATCAGTGACAATGACTCTGCTGGCGTCATAAGCTTTTACAAGGAATGGACTTCCTGGAACAGCGATTCCTCCCACGCTGACATCAACCGTATGATCTCCAACATCAACAGGTACGAATTCAACTAAGAATTTATTATCTGATGGGATTTGAACTGAAGAATGAACACTTTTTTTCGTAGGTCCTAGAATTTTCACTTCCGGCTGTCCCAGTCTGCCTTCTGGTTCGATTGTAAAAGTAGCCCTTCGTCCTACGGGAACTTTCTCCAACCCGTCCCCGCTAATGGACACCTTTGATGCATCCACGACATCACATTTGAATGGACTTCCTGCAAATCGGCAAATCCCAAGTGAATTATAATCTAATTCCTCTACATACGTGACTTCTGCTCAAAGAAATGTCAAATCTGATATTCTATTATTATGACCCTAACTTACCCGGAATATCCTCTCCATTGAACCTTAGCTCAATCATGTGCGCTTTGGCCTCCTTTGGGGTAAACGAGATGGCGTAAGTATGGCTTCCTTGTGCCTGTGCAGAAGTTGGTACTTGTCCACCATTAACAGTGACTTCAAGATTTCCTGGTCCAGCTTGACTCGTTTCCACTGTTTAAAGAGTTTAGAAAATTAAATATGGTTCTACACGCACAGAAAAAAACTATTTAGAAAAGTGAATTTCACCGTACCTAAAAACGTGACAGCTTTCCCCACAATCCCTTTATCAGTATCTTTCACTTTTATGGCTCCAACGTCGTAGACCTTGCAAGCAAACGGTGATCCTGGTACTGGATTTCCTTTGAGTGACACGCTGATCCTATGTTCACCAGGTTGCCTCGGTGTGAATTCAACTCCAAAAGTGTTTTTCGACTTTTCTAGTACTTGAGCCGGGATCGGAGGTGAAGTTCCTGGTCCTACGTTGTCGTAAGTGTAATTGAAAAAAAGTCCAAACATTTAAGTCAGTTACAAGTCACACAGTAAGCAGCGACGTATTAAGCAATCATGTACTTTGTCAGCAGCGACAAACATTGCGTGTCAATGACAAGGCAACCGTGCATAAAAGCAGTCAACATTTCCGATCGTTTCTCCCTAACTCGGTCTCCTGTCCGTGCAAAATGCACTTGAATATTGCGTAACGTGTGTCATGTGTCACAACCGTAATCTCAAACCCTAATTACCCACTGGAGTCCACTATGTCTAGCAGTCGGAAACATACCTGTTCGCCTTGATCAGTTCAGGAATGATATGGCTGCTTGCCGTTGCTTTTTGAATAAATTATTTTATTAGGCTTACTTTTGAAGACTTTGAAATTGGGGGCAATTAACACTGTTAAATAAATTATAAATGTGATGCAGACATCACCTATTTGGCTAAAAGTTTGTAAAATTCATGTAAATATGTATGGGTGTTTCCCTATTTTGTGATCAATTCCGTTACCCGTTCGTTAATATATTTTCTTTTAAGGTTGCGCACCTGTTGCTTCATATCTCCCCTTTAAAATTTAATCTACATTCTCTAAAGCAATTAGCTCTTGTAAGAGTGTTCTAGAAATCGCAATCTCTCTGTTTCTTGTTCAGTTTCACTCTCAAAGGAGCTAAAAAGGGGTAGCTACCTGTTTAATTGTACTCTGAGTTATTTTGAAAGCGAAGGGAACATGGCATCATTAAGCAATTGGAAATTCATTTATTATATTACAGCTATTTGTTAAGTCTTGTTGTTACGATTCTTCATACTTTAAATAAATTCCTTTCATTTTCTGAACATCAACCTTTCTAAATACTTAGTTAGTTTACTATCCTACCTCGCAACACGCACTATTAACTGTTACGCTCCTCGTTACAGTTAACTGAGACGCATTTCTTCCACCATCCTGTCTCTGTCAACAACTAATTAAAACTGTTCAAATTTAGTTTGTTAGGTCCTGCCGCTAGCTCCTCGCAACTCCATCTTTTATGCACGGTTAGCAAATATAAATTCTCTTCAATAAACATTAATACGGAAAGCGTTCACATTGTTTGAGCAATCCAGATGCACAAATAATCACAGATATTAGTGCAGTGCTCCGTAGCATTTCCCAAAAACAGCATAACCTTTCATAGCTAATAAAGCTAATAGAGCACAAAGCAGGAAGCATAAGAGTAAATCAGGGAAGCAAATTCAGGTAAACAGCATGTACGTAGACGACATAAGCCACAATATTTCAATATTTATCTAAATACTACTGCTGCTCAAGGGCGTTGCGCAATTTTATCTTAAAAATCTTTGAAAAGCTAAACAAGGAGGGAGAACAACAACGAAAGCGTTCTCCACAGAAAAATTGCAAACCTGCATATTCAAGGATGGTATCTAATTTCGTGTTCATTTTCTGCTTGGTTAGCCTTAAAATTCACGGACCGTATAGAATGCTCAATTTTCCTTATATATTTCGCAAATATGGATATTTCTCAGCTTCAGCAGCCTCAACAGTCCATCTAAACTTTAATAACTACTGGATCTAGTTTCAGAAATTCTACTCCTTCAATAATTTCAATAATTGATCTAATTAATTTTGACGAGCTTTTAATTTGCTTCAGCTTAATTGTTTCAAACCGGAAATAATCCTTTAGTCTGCATTGTAATTTACTTTACTTCACTGTAATTATCGCACAATTTGTGCACTGGAATGAAAATAAAACCCATCTTTCCACGGATCAACATGCTAACATCTCTGAGCAAATTTTGAACACAAGTGACAGCTATGCTAAAGCGCCCTCTACTTCTAGACTGGACCACTAAGAATTCCTTAACCCGTAGAAATTTGCAAGGAGCAGTATACGTAAGCTGCCGTAAACGGCGTGAACCAATCCCGAAACCACCGACTTAATTTTAACCCAAGCAAAGCAATTTGGACAGGACAACAAGGTGAACATTGTGCATGCATTTGTCCTCTAACTTATCTGACTTAAATTGGTGTGCTCGTAGTAGATATCTACGAAACAGTTATATAGTGCTTGGAATGAACTCGTAGAATTGGTGCTCTTGTGTGATTGTATTATGGAATCTAATTTCACTAATTTCTAAAAGACTATTTGGGAAGAAACAATAGGTAGAGTTGTAATTAGTGTAACCTATTGTAAATGCTATAAGATTTTTCAAAGGTTTTAGCTTAAACAAGAACAAATATTCGACAAGTAAAAAAGATTCAAGTAAGTGGCTAGTAACGCCTATCTCGGTATTGGAAAGTAGAAGAAGAAGAAGAATGACGTCCTGTGAAAAAAATCAAAATACCCAGTATCGTTAACAAATAACGCAACTATCACATTCATAATTTCAATTAACCCTTTGTAAATCAATGTTAAACACTGCAACTAAAATCTTAGAAACTCCTAGCAACGAGCTTGTTCTAAAAACATTCTGAGCAGCAGTTGTAGTAGCTCATAGCATCTGTGCTGTAAAACACTCAAGAAATTAACCCGTTATCAAGTGTCGTTAACTCCGTAAAGGTCAGGACAAAATCCACATCTGCTTATGGGAGTTTCAACTAGTTATATAGCAGAGATTATCCTTTGTACTCATTACTTCTCCAAAGGGTTGCGGGAATAAGTTTTTATCTTTCCTAAACGTTTCCGCGCAAGACTTTGAAATTTTTCTCATAGTTTTATTCCTCGCTTGCCCCTCTCTCACAATCAGGGCTTATTTGCTTCAATTTACGTGTGACTGACCACTCATTCTTGCGATAAGTATCAATTTTTTCTAATAGTTGTTCCCACATTAACAATGGAAATACTTGAGTGTAGTACCACTCAACTTCTATCTTCATTACAAATCCTGTCACAAATCTCAACAGATTTTACAAACGGAAACCCGAGGAGGAAAGCTAATAAGATATATTTCCACCGACACTCCTATTCCGGCGCTCTTGCGTAATTCCCAGTTGCAGACAGGGATTTCGCCCTTCTCAGTGTTTCATATCTCAAGGTGGAACAGGAAGATGAAAATTCTAGTACATCTCTTCCTTATTCCTTGCCTACACCTTTTCTACCGGCGAATTATCCTGTTCTATAATCACAATCCTTCTTTCCCGCCACCTTGTAAAGTTTGCGGAAACATCCCTTGAATAATGGGTAAACAAATTTCGCGAGGTTGAAACCAAGTAAATGTTTATCACCATGTTTAAAATCCCTTTTGGCCCAAAGGAGTGGAAAGTAAAGAAACATGGTTTGAAGAAGCCTATTTAGCAGTGTACTCAAGAGAAAAGGTAAAATTTCAAGACGTCTTAAGCTATTTTAAGATCATTTTCATCAACTCCTTCATTAATGTATTTTTAAAACAGTTTTAAAGAGAAGATTTGGCGAATCCTACATTTCTCCCCCTCCCCAACATCTTTATGGAAACAAGGCATCTAAAATAATAATCTTCATGCATAATTACGCCAACATCCTCTATAATTAAGCTCTTCATTTACGTTCCTACTACGTACTTAAATTACTGGCACGCATTCAATGCTCGGCGTGCTTGCTCCTACAATTAGCTACAAAGAGATGAAGAAAGAGAGAGAGAGAATCCGTTACAGATTTCAAATAAATCATCTACAACTTATCCCAATGAAATAATTCTAGAAAATCTAAAAATAATCATGCTTTCAGCCCCATAATGTTTGCAAATTCGCATATATCAGCTTTGCATAAATATACGCGTGTGCATTTACTAGATAACTGTAGGCCCCCTAAGAATATGGCAATGTGCATGAACCGCATTAACTTTAATTATATTATAGCTATGAAATTAAAAATATCCCAAGTTTCTTACCTTCCACGGAAACTTCCACGTCTTCCAAACCACTATGGACATTATTGAGAGTAAACTGAGCAGGTTTTCCAATAGGGGCTGCAGCAAGGCTGGGCCCGGACACAACCACCTGTCCAGGGTCTGAGGACACGGAAGCATTGAATGGTGATCCAGGTACAGCTTCCTTATTGAATGTCACTGTCACAGTATGGTCGACGGGCTCTAGTGGGACGAAGCTCACTGCGAACCTGGCTCCACCCTGCGGATGCACTTGCGTAGGTACATTCCTTCCCTTGGCCCCTATAGTTATTTCTAAGTTCCCTTCACCCGCTTGTGACGCATCTACAGTAAACTGTATTGTTCTTCCAAGAGCCCCTCGGGGCACTGGAGACACATAAACACGCTTCGCATCATATGCCTTGGCCGTAAACGGTGTTCCTGGAGCAGGTGACCCGTTATGATGAACCGTTATCGTGTGGGCTCCAACCTCCCTTGGTGTGAACTCTGCAGTGAAACCCGATCGAACGGACCCAGATACCTTTACCGGTAAATCCCCACTTGGTCCTTTAACAGACACAGCTAATTCCGCCGAGCTAGACCCATCCACAGCAATGTGGAAGCGCGAAGTCTGATGAACCGGTACAAGTTCCAGACCTGCCAATTCAACGGCAACTTGCCTTGTGTCAGCAACTTGGCACACTATCGGACATCCTGGGATTGTTTCCCCATTGAATTTTATGTCGATTGCATGAGGCTTGGCTTGCTCAGGTGTGAATGATACCAGGCAGCAGCCTCCGCCGAGAACGCGAACTTGATTTGGCAATTCTCCGTCATTAATTGAAATCTCCAACTGTCCTTCTCCCGCTTGGGATGCGTCAACTAAAGTATCATAATTAATCCATTAAGTTCCTGCCTCTCACTCTCACCTCCTCATCGCAGTTAGTTCTGAAGTATGTGAATTGCAGGGACGTACCTTTAAATTGTGAAGTTTGTCCCACAACTCCTGGAGAAACTTCCAAAACTCGGATGAGGGAAGAATTATACACTTTTACAGCAACGGAAAGTCGTCGTCCTGCAATCAGCACTTCAACTAAATGCGTTCCTACATCCGAAGGAGTAAATTCTAGTACGAACAAACCATTCCCTTCTTCAAGAAGCCTATAGGACAATGGTTTTCTCGCCGGATCTAAAGTTTTCCAAAACCCATTCGTAATTAAAATCATTCCCCATTTTAGCCCAGTCCTCTCTTTTAAGAGTTTCAAAATATCTTTTTTAACTTACTTAGAACAGTGACATCTACAGCTTCGCGACTGAATCCAGGAGCGCTAATTTCGATACTAGCATTTTTCCCGAACCTCACATGTCTCACAGGGTCACCCTTGATCATCATGTATTCCCCGCTGGAGTCATTATTCCGAATATCCGACGGCGGATCCATCACGCCGTTGGATTTGTCCATAACATGAACCCTCCACGGACTACCTGTTGAACAAATCGAAAATACATTTAAATAATCATTTTGATTAAATATTCTAAACGCATAAATTCGCATCTTCTCCTCTCCTTCCTCTTGTTTCACCGCACAGCTAATATTATTATTAGTCCTCTTAACTCTTAATCTTAATCCTCATTCACCTCTTCCCTTCCACATTCGACGCATCGTAATTTCCACAACTCCAAGCCCTACTTAAGAGCTCCGCCTTGGATTATTCTCCTCGATTGCACTTAACATTAGATTTGCATATGCACTTGTCCCACTAAAAATAGCCCTTGCTACGCTTTGGCACAGCACACACAGCCTCAGAACCCCTCATCGTCAAAATTCACACACTTCTCATTAACCTATGCAAATCCCGCCATCAAACACCTTGCCACCAATTTACCCACGGGCTAATATAACTTCTCCTCCATCCTGACTGTCTTCTCTCAGCTCAAAACTAATTTCACAGCCATGTGTACTCTAACTGCAGGCCGGTATTTATGTTAATGTTTAACAGAATGTTAGTTAGCAAACGTCTTAGCCACCGTTCCCTGTATTATTTCTCCCTAAACTGTCTCCCCGCTCCCACCATTCTCTCTCTCTCTCAATAATTCTATATTCTTCTCCTCATCACCCCTGCAAGGGAGGAAGGAAGGCAGGGATTTATATACTCTTGTTTTAAATTCAAGTACCGCCGGCATATTTTTACTCCTCCATCCACGTATCATTCATATAAAAAATATGCCGTCGTCTTTCTTGCCCTACCTTTTCAGCGTTACTCACTGACAAGAAGAAGCGCATCAAATATGGGAATAATTACCCCTCTTGTCTACATAAAATCATTCATCTCCTTTTGCATTACCATTCCCTCCCATCCAACAACTCCCTCTGCTGTATTGGTTGTCACCGCCAGTTACGGGGGGAGACAATCCAAGCTCAGGTTTTGACAAAAGGCAAACTGCAGTCGTCATATAATTTCTATCAAACTAATAGTAGAGGCGTCAACTTCCTAGGGACCCGGCAAAAGACTTTGACTATAAGGTACATATATACCAGCCCCAAGTTTTCATTGTTTACAGGAGTGGCAAGCCTATGATTTTAAAGCCCGTATCGCCAGGAATCATTAACACCTTTTCATTATTAATCCATCTCTCTGTCTTTGGAGTTTCCAACCTCTGCCTCTGGTTTCTCCTAACCCTCATGAACCTTTAGGATACGAATTCCTACAAACGAAAGCTTCCCTGTATCATTTTCAAATTTACTTTACAACAACTCTGACAAGTTCAACATCATGTTCGAACATTATTACCAACAAAACCCCTCTTCCCACCAATGGTGGGCCACCATCACCATTCACCACTATAGCTTCCTTCCTTTGTATTCCAAGGCTTCAAATCCTCCATTTAGTAAACCAATCCACCTTCTTCAATCCTTGTTCATCATCCTTGTAATCTCTCCATAGGAACACAGAGAAAATGTGTGTACGTCTTATAATTCTCCGTAAACTAACCCTTCCTTCCCCCTGCTTTCTTTCGCATGTCCTATGCTAAAATCAAGATTCAGGAACCGACTGCGCCCAGAGCGAGTTATCATCTTAGAGTAGTTAAATCTTGTATTATTCTCTCTCTCGATTATCCTGTCTTTCAACTCTGCCTTATTCCTGGGATGATAGTTTGCAAATGGCAAACCCGGATGAACATAATCCTGGCACACAGCTTGTAATCTAGCGAGCAAAAGCTCAACTTGTGCATATATTTTCTCGGAATGAGCAAGCATTTCTTTGAAGCCCTTTAAACAGAAACCCACATTACAAAACACTCTTCCAATGCTTTCTCTCCTTCATTCTTCCATCTTACAAGAGTTATTTCACGCTTAGCCTTGAAAGTGCTAGTCAGATCCGAGGGTGGTCACACACACACACACACACATTCTGCTTCAATGTATCCTCCAACGATCCGAATAAAGCATTCTGCCAAATCATCCACAACCATTCCACAATGCCTATCATGAGCAATCCAATCCAAGCCAGCTCTCAGTCAGTTTTAAGACTTGTACTAACTCTAGCTATAAGCGCCATAAATTACTGTTTCAAATGTACCGTTCTGAGGGACATTGCAATGCAATAATAAGAGACTTCATCCCCTCTTTTCCTATTCGAATAAACCTCTGACAACAATGCAGAGAGTCAGAGGAGCCAATAAACCACTACACCAAACGTCCTCAAGCAATTTAATTCGCAAAATTTCTCGACCCGAATCCTATTGTATCTTCAATCTGCACTATCAGATTTAATCCTATGCAATCCTTCTTCCCATTACCAGTTCTTCATCCTAATAAAATCCGCGTAGTGTATTTATCTACTTTTCCAAATGTAAATTATATCGATTCAATCATAGCCTCACGACAATTTCCTTTTCTCCCATTTCCATATTTCTCTTCACTGTCCCATGTCACTTCAACCCCCTTTGTATCTGATACTGCACCCGCCTGTCCTGTTGAGAATCTTGTCAAACAACTCCATTTCAATCTTCACCTTTGTATTCCTATTTTCCTAAAACGAGCCCCTATAACACACGCAACTTTCTTTGCCTCTCATAAACTCTGGTCACGACCAAATTCTTTAAATTGTGGTAAATGCATAAAAGCCTTTTGCAAAATCCCTTGCAAATTTTTCCAGTTTCCCTATCTTTACCGATCAACAAACAACCCTTCCTGCAATAATTTTTTATAGCAGCACTCATTCCTACGACTAACTGCAGCGGAACCATAATAAAATTGGCAAACTTGTTCCCCCAAAAAAATGTTCATAACTTTTCCGAGGCTCAAGTCATGACATTACAGGGTTTCGCCCAAGGTGCAGCTAACGTCTCAGTCTCAGCTAGCAAAACCAGGGTTTTCGTGTGAACCTAGGAGGAGCAGAACAAGCTCTCCAAGCGGACCAAATTCCCTGCATAATTTATAATTGTTCATCGGAATGCATTCCCAGTCTTGTTTTCGCCAAAAATTCTTCTTCAACTCGAGAAATCGTCAATTTCCCCCGTGTGTCTTTCAAAATTAAACCGCGTAGACCTCTACATGAATCATCTATCCGGCTTACAATCCTCCCGAGCCTTTCCTTCACACTACCCCCTCTCAAATTCATATTATAGATGTTCACAACTCTGAGAGAGTACAAGCGGGGGCAAGTTAACGGTATTCCTTCTTCCTTCTTTATCCGTTTGAATTACCATCAAGAGAGCATCTCATATCATAAGGCTGAAGGCAAACGCAGCGTAACAACTAAAGAGTATACGGCAACTTTTAAATCCTCTTCATCCACATGCTTGCAGCGCAGCGTTGAGCACTGTGCAGAGCGCAGCCTTCAGTCCCAGATTGCCAGGAAATACACATGCTCAATAGCCAGAGGATTCTACTTGGAGGCAGGTTAGTTAGTATAAGAAATTCGCCAATTTCATTCCTCACCCGACCTCCAGCTCATTCCACCGATTAACGTACATAACTTAAATCTAAAGAAGACAAAAGTCTCAACTTGGGATTCCAACATTGATGTGTTCCGATAGACTCAGTCTTGTTTTGCAGATTACATTTCCCCTTCTTCTCGAAATTAATCTTAATCCCGTTTACCTTACAGCGTATGTAGTAGAATTCCAAATCCCTCCCTGCTACGGTTTTTCTTTACAGGAGAATAATCCCAAGATTGCTTAGCAAAGCATTCCAATTTGCATTCCCTCTATTCCAATTACACGGCCGACTGAATGGAATGAAATGGATACCATTCCATCCAAAGCATTCCATCACCAGGCTGAAAATAGCAAGAATTAAAATTCTCCCTGTCCTCTATTTAACCTGTAATTCTATTGCCTCCGGCATTAGTTATTCTTCCCACCCGCAGGATTTAATCATCTGCAGACAGGGCCTCCTCTTCTCGTTCCCTACAGCTATTCGCCTACGAGAAGATATAATTAAACAAGATAGATTTCTCTTCCGTCTATCAATCTTCAGTATTCTTGAATGATTGCCTATTTCCGACCTGCAGAGTTTACGGTTTGTATCTGGAATCTTTAAAGAGAAAATCTCCCTGAGCACAATTCCTTTCACCCTGAACATAATACACTTCCACAATTACAAACTTGATCTAAATTCTTTTTCAAATGGCACATTATTCTCCTCCTGTCACTAATATTCTTGTCATAGATCCATCCAACTTCCAGCCATTGTTACAATAGCTATTTAAGAAACAGCTTCCCTGCATATCCCAGTATCCCGCATTCCTTCACGAGCTGCTTGCAACCTCATACAATTACTTCCCGTTCTAGAAGCTACATTATTCTTGCTCTCACATGAGAGAACATCCACCGTATGTTATTCATCCACCCTCTATTGATGAGACTCCCAAACTAAAATTGAAACTCATATTTTGCTAATCTTTTTATTTTTTATTACCATTTTCATCTTAATATATATCCTTGAAGAATGCAAAGTCTTTAATTACACACACCCTAAATTTCTCACCATCAAAATCTGACTCTTGGGTCCACGCAAGTTGGTGATAAAGCCCGCTGATCCTCGAGTAAACTGCATTAATCATACTTTCTTCTAAAGGTTGTGTAAAGTGAATTCTAAGTATGCTTATGATCTTGTCTTATTTAATCCACATCACTTTTAATATTATTATGATCCCCCTAATTCTCATCATACGATTATGAAACAATACAATCCATCCCAGAAGAACAGAGTGAACAGCTCAAGTTGATAAAAAGCTCACTAAATTCTCTAGTAAAATTATGAAATTTGCCAGATTAATGTCTGGGAAAGTCCTTGACACGAGCTTTAGCTTAATTCTTGCATGATAAGCAAAGAAATACAAGAGATACCATGTTTAAATATAATAACATATCGTAGTTACCT
The DNA here is from genome assembly GCA_906901655.1 of Sminthurides aquaticus. Classification (NCBI taxonomy): domain Eukaryota; kingdom Metazoa; phylum Arthropoda; class Collembola; order Symphypleona; family Sminthurididae; genus Sminthurides; species Sminthurides aquaticus. The sequence continues at coordinate 4,352,439 of CAJQTT010000002.1, read as the reverse complement.
TCAAAAAAAATCTAAGATATCTCACTCATATTTAGGTAAATTTGTAAACTACCTTTAAATCACGAATCAGAGACCTGAATCTAATGATAACCAAACAAAATTATGACTGATATCGCGAAAACTTGATAACTCCAAGGTGAACCATCCATTTAAATTGCTAATAATTTAGGTACATTCTTGTGCTAGATCAGTTTCAGCTAACCTAGGCCACGCACGCAAGTCAGTCATCTCGTATTTAAAAGCTCTTCTTAAAAATAATGAATCCCGGAGGAGCAAGAGAGTTAATAATCAAGATTCAAGTACAGCACAGAGGAATATGACGATTATAGGACGTTAGGAATGCGGTAGACAAACAGGGTCTTTGCCAATATAGTTTCTAATTTCATGCCGTCTTGTCGCTGCCCTCCTTGGCCGATGATTAATTAAATTTCACAGACATCACGATGACCAACCATCCTCCTTCAATTCCTTGGACAAATGCAAACTAGAGCAGACGATTTACAAAAGCTTGTCCTCCCTGCAGAGTATTTGTCCCACAGCTTTTCCCCACTCCCCCTTCAAGCCAAAAGTATAGGCTTAGCGAAGAAGATAAAGTGAAAACGAGCAGGTGCACTTTCCACCGGCCCACCTTCATCTTAACGCTTTTTTTATATGTCTCCCTGTCCTTATAATTCACTCTTCGTTTTGCTTTTACGTACCTCCTCAAAATTCAAGTCCACCCAGGGGTATTTTATAAACTTATTGCCTGCCTCTTCAATTCTCTTTATCCTTAATTACTAATTAAAATTTCAAGTCTTCCGCCTGCACCTCATTTGCCGCTTGTTGTCTCCACCACTACCGGTCTCTACAATATTTATATTTATATCATTCCTCATCCCTCAAATTAATATCAAAGAATCATCTTTTTTTCTTCTTCGAACCAGTACAACCCCACTCCACTGTTCTGGTGATCGCGTTAAAATCTGGGGCATTGGAATTTCTGATTGAAAATGAGCAAAAAAATTCGCAAACTACTTACTACTCCGCTCCAATCTACCACAAACAATGCGTAAATAATCATAATGATATCCCTAATCAGTATATCATTATAGGGAAGAGGTAAGAACAAATTGAGAGCTTGTTGGTTCTTGATAAAATATTCGTCTATTGATTTTCCTTTTCTCTCTTCTCTCCCTTCCCCCTATTTACCATCAATCCATCCTAGCAATTGGCAATCAACAAATTGTCGATTACAGTCAAAGCCTTCCCTCAGGCTTCTGAGGCTCGTTTAAACTTTCATCCTCTCCTAACTCATCAACCGAGTCCTTGCATTCACGGGGAGGGGATGGGCAATAAAGAGTTAGGACGAGCGTACTCTAAATTCCATTGTGGGGGAGAGAGAAAATTTAAAGGCAGCCATGGAAACATTAGCGGATCCCATCCTCACAAAAGCCGCTATATTTGTTCGCATCAATCATAATCACACACGTAGATTCTCTCTTGACCAAAATATGTTTCGTGGACTCCCAGCATCATTCGGAACACATTGTAGCCACAACACCACCACCGCATATTCCCTAACATACGGAGAGAAAAGTATATGTATATGCTTGCGGAATATTTTTTGCAATCAAATTTTAGCACACTTACACTCCGAGAGACAGAGTCTTGGATTTGGAGATGCAGCATACTAGCGTAGCGCATCTGCAGGTAATGAAGCTCTTATTGTTTTCTTCTCTTGCAAAGGCCATCTCTGCCTGCTAATGGGGAAGTTGATCATGAAAGATGTGTAGGAAAGGGTTAGGAGGTTATCCTAACCCCGTTTTCACCAACTCACCCCTCCTCCTCTACCTACCATCATAAGATCTGGGTTGCTCTTTCTGCATGCTAACCACTGTAATTCTCATCTTCCCATATCCGCATAGCCTCTCAGTCAATACATGGCCACACAGTAATATTTAGCGTATCAGCCTTCTTTCATTCAAACAAACATGATCTTCACTCCCTTATCCTCTGCCTGCCTGCCTCCTATTCAGAAGAATAGGAGCATAATACTACCACAAGATTCTTAAAAATCAAAGCTTGCTTCAAGCGCCCACTCAATTCACTTTATTCGCATACAGCTCTCCCGTCTTGCTTTAAATCCTGTAGTCTGGCAGCTATGCCAACCAGCGTATAATTACCGCACACTTACAACAATTAGCCAAACATTTATTTCTTCTCATCTCCTACATCCAAACCCACCCACTTAGCCTTAGCCCTTCGTCTCCTCTTTAGAATCACTTCTCAGAAGCGTCCACGCTCCTTCTCAAACACTTGACTACATCCTCCATCTAAACATTTCCAATAACCTACCACCACAACACATTATGACGAGAGAAATGGATCACTTCCTTTGCAGATCATCACTCTTCCAACCTATCCATCCCCCACCCTTCTTTCAGCAAATCCATTATTGTAGCCACTAACTCAATCAGCGCGCAAATCATCGCCACTTTACTTTTAAAAGCTATTAGCTCATTAGATTCTCCTTAAAACAATCCCAGATTTGCAGCCCATCTCTAATGATATTTTCCCCAATTTACCTCCCTTCATCACTACCCTTGCCCTGGTTTCACAAAGTCCCTCATCTCCTCATCTCAACGCATCACATCTTAGCATGTCTTTAGTGTCTCTGTACAATTTTCTTCTTCGTATTCCTCACATCATCACCACTAAAATCAATCCCAGCTTTCCATCACTAAATCATTCTCTAATCAGCACTCCTCTCCTCTGTATCTGTGATTGGGAAAACTAAGCTTCATCTACCTTCATTTGCCTCATTTCCATCTCCCCCTTCCTCATTAAGAGAGAGTTTAAACTTTTACAGTCCTCGCCTATAAATCCACGGGCAAATTTGCACGCACTCACGACACAAGATGAGCTTTCAGCTCCCTCTACGCACACATGCCGCCCATTAAACTCCCAAATGTTCTTCCTTAACAAGCTTCCCCGGTCCCCTCCCCTCCTTTGACTAATTTTCATCAAATATTTACAGCTTTGTCCTTAATCCTTCTTCCTCTGCCCATATTCCCGGGCTTTTGATTAATGGTATTTTCTATTCACACCAACCATTCGCCATTACCTTTAGAAAAACAGAACGAGTTTGCTCAACGAGCTAAGCTTAAATAAGGGACTTGGAGATAACTAGCTTTAAACTTGCAAAAAACTATTCAACACACCCATCAGTAATATCCATTATATCCTTTCCACGTCACCATCTTTCCCACACGCTCTGAATGCGCAACAAGTCTTTTGTATTTTTATTTTCTTAATCATTGAGAAAATAACTCAACCGTCTTCTTTTCCTCCACTAACTACAGTATTCCGAAGTTAATCTTCTCAACGCCAATGAGATGGCGGTAGACACTTACACTGAACACGACTAACTTTTGTGTAAGTGCCTATTCCTAAATTGCAGTGGATAATCTTGGATGAAACTGCAAATTCCTTTACGCACACAGCCCCAATAGCCGGGACTTGAGCAAAAGTTTCTTATCCTACATTTGCTTTCAAGTCCTGATTTTCTAGTAACTTTTACCTTAATTTTCTTACGCACTTTTGTGCCGACTAAAATTGCCGTCATTTATCACCGCGTCAATTTCTCTCTTTACAATTAAAAGCTTGTTCCGCCATTGCCATTGATCTTTGAAATCGTGACTCTACAGCTTTGTCTTCTTCCATATAACTATTCAGATAGATTATTTTCAGACTTGATTCTTTCAAAATCGGCGGCTTATTCAAGTGCAAAAGTTTCTTTAATTTCGCCATCCCTCATTGCTTGGACCTTTAATTTAGTTTCTTAATTTAAAATAATCTTCAACTTTCTTGTTATGTTAAAATAATTACAACGTTAAAATTATGGAAGATGCGGTACAAGCAAGCATAGGTAACGAGTCATGCTATTTAGTAGTTTTGTTAACTCTCACTAGTTTGGGTTAAAACTACCTAAAGTTTGCTCAACTACTTCCTGCTAACGACTCTTGGATTTAAGAGGTAAAAGAGCCACATGATATAGCTTCACTTAATTACAATGGCTTAGAACCATTTAACCAATAACTGCCAACATCTTGCATAGAATGTCACTCTCTACTTTTTAGGCAAACGTCCTACAATTTTGTTTGCAACATGGTTCACGACTTGACGTTACCAACCACCATCACCACTAATGTAAGGTTTGCATAAAGAATTGCATTATTTTTCCTATTCATCCTCTCCACTGCTCAATGTAAGCACGCTATTAAAGAGCCTCTATTTTTTCCTCATTCAAAATTCTGTTTACTTTTTGGCTATAAAGTTTCGGTTTCCTTTTCACCCCAGCTATTTGAATGTTTTTTAACAAATGATATTTTCACCCTCCACGCTTTCCGTATCATTCAGCCATGGACCACAACAACAGCCTTCCTCCATGTATTCCCTTGACCAGCGTCCATCCCGGCCATTCAACAGCCTCTTGTATTATACACTTTGGTTTTGGTTACATACTTGTATCTCATTTCATCTCATCCTTCTTCCGTCCAACAACTTTCTTTTGTACAACTAACTTGGCCAACGGAGTAGCGTGTGAATGAATCCCGCTTTCCACACAACAACAAACTGGCCTTTGCCAATAGACCGTGTAGCACTACTGACTTTCTGGCCGACTTTTAATCAGCCTTTAATTTACCTCTCTTTTAGTTTATGCTCGAGTGGATCATCCAGAGTCCGACTCTCGACTGCTATGCTTATACACAACCCTCCTATTTACAGACCCATCTCCCACGCATCCTCTTACTCTTCACCTTCACATCAAAATATTTATAACACTAAACACAACCCCGCAAAACCTCAACAAGACTTAAAAAACACCAAACTCTAACTAGAAGCGCCCAACTTTTCTTTTTACGCACCGTTAGCCCTTAATTGTAGCTACATGCTTGGAACTAACGCGCATGAATATAAACAGCCCATATATTCATTTGTACGCAACATAAATACCATCATCACGTCCTCTCTTCCCTGCCCCTCTCTCACCCCTAATCACCATCACAACCTCTTAATTGTGATCTCGAAAAAGTTACCGACTAAGTCACTTAACTCTTCGTTTTCTCTACATTTCTTCCACAACTGTAGTCGGTAAAATATTCATATTCCTTCAATCTCCCTTCCTCCGTAAACTACTGTATTTACGCATCACATGCCCGCAACTGCCTCAAGATTTACAACATTTATAAAATCACAGTTTTATCAAGCTCGCATCTTCTCCACTTAAGCTTTCAAGAGATGACAGTTCCTTCCCATTAACATGATTGTCACCGTCGCTTAGCTAAACGTGACTACGGAGGGTTTTCAAGCAGGATAATGAGAGGATAGTTGTTAGACACGCTCAACCTAACTACCATCCCTTCCTGTATTTACCATCTCTAGATCTCAATTTTTTGCAGTTTCAGCACCGAAAAATCTTTACACTTTGTTATTCTCCTTCCTGCCCCTACAGTATCTGCAATTTTCGGCCTTTTTGAATATCTTGGAAACCTAGGCGGAATTATTCGCAATAACGTTCCTCTTCCGCTCTTTTCTAAGGTTCAAATTGTCATTGCTTCCTTGAGCTTCATTCTTCCATGCTCGAAAATCCCTTGAAAATGCGAGGCTTTTCTTGTGTGATTAATCACCTCAAACAGGTCCTGAATATTTTCAAGGTTTATTATAAATATTTATAGAAAGCGTTTGTGCACAATTTACCAAAAGCCTTGTCCAAAATTTTAAAAAAAACTTCCTCATCCAACTGTTACAAATCCCTTGATTCTTTTTGCCTCTTTTGGCATGAGTAAGCAGACAGGCTGATGGAGAGTAAAATACCCAAAACATTTTATAAATAAAGGGTTCCTTCCTAAAACCTCGTGACAATCCGTTCCAAGACATGAAATCAAGAGATGTTATTGTAGATTCTCTCCATCTTTCGCTCCACATTCAAAATCATGCGGCCAGCCCTATATATCCAAGCCAGGATCACCAAGTATCATTCCATGTAAAACAGCTAATCAGATGTTTACTAATCTTATTTATGCATAGTCCATCCGTGTATTCTTGGAAGAACAGAAATTCAATCAGGCGGGACAAAGGGAAACGTGCAAGGTTTCTTTCCACCACCACAGCCTACCTGCATTTACTATCATGTTTCTCTACACAATTTTCAACTCAACTAGCCGTCTCACTAAATATTTCCACATTTTCCCACACTCTCAATCAATCAGCCATCTTATCCTCCCCTACTTTACTTGTCCCGCTTACAATTACATGTGTCTCTATCCCTGCCCTGTCTTAACTTTCAGTCATGGATCTGCATGAAGCCTTCCCTTTAAGACATTCGATACCTGCACTAAAAACATCCTTCCTTTCACCTTATCAATTTTAATTGTCTTTTCATTTTTTCCCTCTCTATCCATCACTACACCGAACACAAGTAACGAACGGAATACAAAGCTATTACCCAACCCGTCCCTTGTACCAAAATCCTTGTCCCTTATGGTATGTACGATTCTTTTCCAGAATTAAACAAACACAAGCCCCTCTTATTACTCTTTGAGTCCTTGTTGCAATAATAACAGCGTGTCAGTTAAATTAACTTTTTTTATAACGTGTTAACTTCCAAGTTATCAAGGCGATAGTTTAAATTTAGGCTAGATTTTTTTAAAATCAAATCACCATAAAGCCACTTCGCCACTACGGAGCTGCGTAATTCAAGAAAGAGAAAGACGACAAAAGAATAATGTAAACAATTGTCTGCTAAAATAAAAATCCCCGCACCCCTGCCATTATCCCTTTCATTTCTAATTTCAAGGCAAAATTCCTCTCAATTATCCACACAATCCTTGCCAATTCCCTTTTGACATTTCCAAAGTATTTGTACAACGTTAACTAATCACACTTAAAAATACAGTTTACTCCAGGGTCACACCCCAACTCCACAACTCTTAAACTTAAATCCACAAAACATTAATTAGTTAATTGTAATGGATTTTATTACATTTCCTCCCAGCATTTTAAACTCAGCTAGTGTTCCGCAAACTCTCTCTTCCTGTGTGATCAGGAAAGCATGTCAAAAAATGTCACCTCATCCTCTTGATCTCTCCCCTCTTGATTTGAACAGGAAAGCTCCCTACTCTGCTGGTGTGTGCATTGAAATAAATACACACGTTCATTCATAATCCATTACACTGTCACTCCGCGTCACCCTCTCCACCTGTAAGAATGAGAAGCGGGTGACAATTTGGATTGGAAAGTTGAGTAATCCATATTAAATTACCGCCAACTTGTTTCGCTTTCAATTTGTCTTCTTTCTCAATCTCATAAGAGTAACTTTAAATTCGAACGCTTTGTTCTCGCTCAACAACCTAAACTAGACAGATCTAGACTACCGCTATAATTTAAAATAAATATCTAAGCTGTCAAAAAGTCTCTTTAAATCGACGCTGCTTAAACGCCGTGACTTCTGCATTGGCTCCTATTTCCATCCGCTCTCAAAGATCAACCTGTTGCACCCCCGACCATGTGTACATGTAGGTTTGCATTCGCTTACCTACCGTTAGAAGCGATAACGATTCCCCACCATAAAAATTATTTTACGTATCGGTTTTTCGTTCATAAGCTTTTGCCCTTGGTTTCTGTCAACACTAACCCGTTGAATATCCTCCATAATTCCAATCGGTAATTAATAACACATTCTTCATTATACTAAAATAACTTTAAAGACCCATCGTTAAAAATCCTACTCATTCTCACCTTATATATTCCGGATCCGAATCCTTTCACTATATTGGCTAATAAAATCCGTTGCACTCTAAACACCACTTCACCTTTGAGCACTTCACTTTTTGATATCGTTAGAAAACAATTGAAAGCCCTTTAAGAATTCACTTTTAGCTTGTAAAAACAGGGATGAAAAGAGTTGGGTTCTTTGAAGCGAAGAAAAATAAGAAGCATAGGCAGCTCCCAACTGCCGAATCTTCTGAGACGGGCAGAGGAAGAGGGTTTTGACTGCGAGCTTGATTCTTCCACAACTGAATCTGAGTGAGGAGGTAGAAAGAAATCTCGATGATAAGAAGTGCAGGGAAGGTAAGTCAGCCAGGTGAGGAGGAGGAGGAGGTAGCTTCCTTCTTGGACTCTTACTTGAGTAAGCTCCTCAGGTGAGGTTCGCGTCTGAGAGTTACTACTTACTACACAGTTACCTCCGGAGAGCCTACACAATCCTCCCTCCCCACAAGACTTTAAACCCTACATAAAAGAACAAGTTTTTCAAGGAGGGTTGGGACGGAGATGGTATTAAAGAGAAGCATGCTTCCTCCCAGCATACCTCATCCTGGTAGTTCCAATTCCCCCTCCCTTAACGGCAAAATAATCCCTCTTCTTAATAGTAAATCCTAAAAAACAATCTTACAAGACTCACATCCTCCGAGCATACTCCAAGTCTTGTTAGGAAAGGGTATAGGTGGTTAAAAGCTCTGAATATTGTCCCTCATCCCATCTTGCTATAACGTATCTAAATTTGCCACTAATCTTCTCCTCCGTCTTAAAAATTCCAAGATCCATCCGATTCCATCCCCACAATCATCTAATGTAATGACACAACCGCAAGACTTAACCAACTAAAAACATTTAGAGACAGTCCCAACCGCATTCCCTCTCTCACCCCAATCTCTCATTATTATCCCGTCTCATCATCCATCCTTCCATCATCTATTCTCTCTTAACAAGATCATCCAAATCTGAACAAATCCCCATCTTCTTTCTCCCTTTATTATTATTCTAAATTTAAATCCAACCATCTCAGTTTCATTCCATCCCCTTTAAAAAAACACAATACATTGTATTTTTCTTGTACCGGCCAAAATCCAATCTTCCATCTAAATTGCATTCCCAATCTGATTAATCAGTTTTCTTGGTTGGCTCAACACTTAATTCAAACCTTCTCAAGAATCTCTTCTTCTCTCCCTCACTCTTACTTATTCTTTCCCATTTACCACCCTTGCAAGAGGGACGACAGGTAGTGTGTGTAGTTGGACTGACGTCAGTCAGCTTGTCCACCAGCCCTCAAGCTATCCGAGGACAGTCTCCTCTATTTTTACCGACGCTCAGTCATTTTTTTCTCACGTACATCTACCCTCCTACCTATCCTATCATCATCACCCGTACCCACCTGTATCAAACCCTGCCTACCTGTATTTGGATAACCTACTGCAATAACCAGGGGCAAGGCTGTGAGGGTATCCGATGAAATATCTCCTCGTATCATCAACACCGTCTTCATTTCTTCCCTCAAGCAAAAACCCAGCAAACTTCAAACTTGAGCTTGCATAACATATAACAATTCCCTTCATACCGCACTCTTAAATAGACATATACAGCGTAGAGAATTCTGAGCAAGCAAGCAAGGAGGGCAGAAGCAAAGAAGACGGGATACGAGAGTAAGTATACGTTGTTCTTTTAGGATGGGATCCGAAACTTGGAACGAAATCGCCTCTCACAAACTCACACAACGACATACACCTGTAAAATTCCACCTATCTTCACAAATCCAGGTCTCATGAGAGATTCCCTGAATATATTTCAATCATTCTACCTTAGAGTTCAACACCTACCTACTTATACCAACTTATACCTTCTCCATCCATCCCTTCTCCTCAGCAGCGTCTTCTTCATCCCTCCAGTCTTAAGACTTGCCACAGTCTCTCACCCTCTCCCCGCTTCCTCTCACCTCCCTTCCTCCGTCTCCTTCTCTCGATATACTCTTTACCTGCCTGCACACATTAAATTAATCCTCCTTCCATCCCCACGCATACCACAGCATACAGCAAAAGAATTCTCTTGCTCTTCTGGTTCTGGCTACTATACTACAGCTTCCTCTCGCAGAAGAAGGTAGTTTGTGCCCCGTCCCAGAGGGTTTGGCTAACTATTGAATATTGCTTTTGGATCGGAATGTGAATCCATTTCTCCTAGACGAGAAAATCCCTTGGAACAAGTCTGTCCCTTCCTCACAAGTTTGTAGCCTTCATTGAGTTGTTCCTTGAAAGAATCTTAAACTTGTTGTTACTACTACGAAAAGGCTAGTCCGAGAACGGGTTTACGTGTATCACTACGTGCCAGGAAGGCCGCGGCATAAAAATCCCAAACATTTCAACTTCGCCCCACCACACACATATACACTTACACTACTACTACTACTCTTGACCAAATGTCCTCAGCTCCGCTCCACCGGGCAAAGCATAGCAACTACCAATCTTCCCAAGACGACGACGCCAAAGATGATGACCAAAGAGAACAAGAACCAGTTGAGAAATCCTCTTAGCCGGTCGCTAATCTCTCTACTTTCTTCACAACCTTTAACAACCTTCCCTTCCCCGGACACCTCGAGATCTACAGCGCCTTCACAATATACAGTCCTAGCGGCCCTCATACAAATCCCAAACTACGCAACCGGTTTAAATCAATTCCGTCCACGTATTAAACATAACGCAGCAACCAGGATTTTTCTTCGCGTCGCAATAACTTGATGGTGTCGTTTCATAGTTCTGGCAAAGTCAGGAGCTGACTTCATCACCAAGCTTTCATAGCCCTCTTCGCTACCCGTATAAAAAACTCTACATATTCCCGGCATTCGTTTTCGTAGCTACTGGCAATGTAAATTACATTCTTTCTATCAAAAGCATCCCGGTCCTTTCCCTAGTCCGCCTCCTCATTCCGCCTGCCCCTCTACTACCACATCCTCCATCATCTCTTCACCCCCACCACCATTTTTCAATCTCAAACAGAAACTTGATCAAAGCCAATGAATGTTACGTGCGAATTTGCCACAATCCTATCCGCCTTCATCCTTATCAATTTAATAACTGTCTCACCCCTGTATTATAATAATTATGACCCTCTTGTTCCATTTCTTCAAAGGGACTTTCCTCCATCATCACGTCTCAGTATCTGCTTCATCCCTCCATATTATAGATAGTTACTTCATTTCCCTCATTTCCCCTCCAGGATCAATCAATTCCCACTTTGCTATTCTTCCAGCTCCTTCTCGTAAAGATAAATTTCTGGTTGCAAAGCCTTATTTATATTTAAATTTTTAAACTTTCCTTCCCTTCCTTTCTTCCAATTTTCATTAAAATTTTAAAGCCAGCTTGTAGCCAAATTATAAAGTTTTACTCATCTTCACATTTTAATAACCTTCCTGTTAATCATACCAAATTGAATTCTTTTTTCATACGTACATCCCTGCAATCAATTAATTTTTCACAACATTGTTTTTATTCTTGTTACACTCAGTCTATGCTACACGTATACAATCTGTACATCTATTACTTGTATTGATTCCAGGGTCAAAGAAATTTCATTTACTACACTGCATTTCAGTAAATGCTTCTGCTGTCTTAAAAGTTTCTTCAATATTGCAAACGGAATCCATTTGTCTCTGTCTTTCCAATTCGTTCTTGTCCGACAAGTTTATAGATATTGCCCTTTTCGCTTTACCCTTGTAAATTCCATCTATCCCTTGGTAAATGGATCAATCTTAGCTGGTCTTCATTATGCTATATTCTTTGATTATATTTCCAAGCCGATTGCCAAATCACTGCATTTACCAGCCTGACCTCCGCTTCGACAAGGAAATGAATTGGCACTTTAATTTTCTTTCGTATCCCTCACATCTCTGTCCTCCATTCATTCCAATCAATTTTGTCATTAGTATCAATGATTTGTGAATTCTATTAGCAACCTCTCACTCTTCCCCTCCACCACCTTTCTTCTATTCTTCCATTCCAAAAACTGCATTATCTCCCAATTACTCAACCTACCACCTACCTCTATGTCTTTTATTTGCACAGCATCAGCTTCTACATTATGTACCTTACTCGTCGCTGATCCTGCCCAGCGCACAGAAGCCATTCAGAGATACCCTCCTTGAGATTTAAGATCTAAACCATTCCCAATGTCAACCTTAACCTCAAAGCAAGGAATTCCAATGAAGAACAAAGTGAATTAATGGACTCACAACAACTTCACAAAACCTCAGCTTTCTTCCCTTCAAACAGGATTTAGACTCTGACATTGAAATCTGCTACGATATGTGCACTTGGATTTATCCTGGCTGACCGCAGCTGTCATTTCCTATAGGAGCGAAGCGTTTGTAAAACCAGATTTAAATATTGTAATTGTATATCTTTCCGCGATATCACACACGGACGGTAGCCATGCCTGCCATGCAAGCAAGCAAGCCAAGCCACAAGAACGACTCCTGCTCTCAACTAACTAACGCATTCCCTCAATCTCTTTTTTCAACCCTAATATTCTTCCCACATCCTCTCTTCTTCCCTAACCGTTGAATCTATAAAAAATCCAATCTTCTTCCTTCTTCAACCCATTCTTTTTCTTACAACGACGTTATCGAAATCCCACCTCATATGCTCATTATTCCGGCGTTAACGTTTGTTTGTAGAATGTCATCTACCCCTCCCTCTGCCCACCGTCACCCCAGACTTGCATCTTCAACTGACCTCTGCCATCATAAAGCACAGTTGTGTATCTTATCACCATCATTCACATCTTGAGCATGTCTTTTCTTCTGGTTGCATGCTTTATGAATTTTTCAAAAACTCAGAAATTTACCCTCTTGCACTCAAACTGTCTTCGCATTTCTGTTGTATCCTTCAAGAATAGTACTTGTGACTTGAAACAGATACACATGCACCCTTTGAATTTGAACAAAACTCCGCTGCTAATCAATATCAATTTTGGGGAAAAACTGTACTTTGAGAACAAAAATTAAAATTTGAGCGCAAGGTCTGACACTACCCCGGACCGGCTCGCTCCATTCCTAATTACAAAGCAACGAATGCAATGGATAGTTCATCCACACCTGGCTATAACGGAAGCTCACGTATTTCGGAGGTTTTTATAATACACGATTCAATGGCTCAACAGTCCATGTGCTGATTTGCGTGTGATAAAATCAAATTTCTTCCCCATCCTCAACAAATACGCCAGCTCATCTCATTTCACCTCATCAACCCAAACCCAGGCTTTCTTCACACCCAGTCTTCTCCGCTCACAGGTAGAATCTTAGGAAGCGCGAGAAAAGTAATATTATAATCATCCTTAAAAATTATCTCACCGAGTCCCGTTTTCTTCCACACACACCCTTAATCCTTGATTCTCCGCTCCTTGCCTTCCGTCCCTACAACGGACGCTTTAAAATCCTGACTGACACGGAAGAATTCCCAACGGTACCCACGTGCTGCGTTTCTGAATATTCTCCATTGGATTTACAGACTTGTGTAATTATTTTGTCATCACACCTTTTCTACTCATTCTCACCATTCATGTAATCAATGTCTACATCCCTCCCACTAATCCCAGTCCAGTCACACCAATCAACCATTAGAATCAAATCTTTCAAATCAGTCAGTCCGCATCACACAACTTACCACCAGCCCCTCATCACAAAGAGTCAAGAGAATTAATTCTTGCTCTGCAGTCCAGCCTTGACCGGATCTTCAGCCTCATTGCATATTAATTACTAAATCTAAAACACCCGTTCCGACATATGTCAGCCCCAAAACAGGAAGTTACATAGTCGAACAAGTTTACAGAAGACGGCAGTCGAACTTCATGGGTTAATGGCTTGGTTGGACAGACGTCTGAAGAAACAGAATTACTGAGAGCAACAACGCTCTGTCCTTCTTATACATTGTGATATTCTGCAGCTGGAAGTTTCAAAGCCATCCAGTGTTGACAATTAAATTGAGACAAGGTCCTTGAATCTTAAAGCAGGAGCCGTCATCAGTCAACAGCCATCAACCTTTGTCTGTCATTTTTTATCCTTAAGCTTATGCTGATTTTAAACTGGGCAATTTTCCCTCTTTAGTTCTCTCCATTCTTTGTACACATGAGCTCCTCTAGGATTTCCGTACTTCCCCTTTTGATTGACTCACTTCTTTCAACTAACATCCCTTGCCTTGACGCAACCAGTTTTTCACGTTCCTCAACTATAGTACAAGGGATTTAATTTTTATCCTAAAACTAGGGAATCAACCTCCTCAACCGTTTTGCGCACTCCTCTTGTTGACATTAAATTGCTACTATCAAAAGCAAGAATCCTTTTATCCGGTTCGAATTATAATGCATTACCTTTACACCTTGCCGAGACCCAATTTCAAAGTCTATCATTACACCAGTCTCAATCCCAGTTTTACCTACTTCTCCACATCTCAATCATGTCAAACCAGACCATTAAATCCTTGGTCGGACTCATATACCTCCCAACAGGCTTTCTTCGAAATCAAATTACTTTTCCCATTAAACATCTTCCCTTCAGGTGCTTTCATCCCACCCTGTCTTCCTGTCTAATTGTATCCAGAAAATTAATCAATACCAAACACTTTCTTGCTAAATTCTTATTACAGGCTTCTAACTTACCCTTGCCTTCTCGTCGAGAAACCAGTATTTTTCTGATATTCTATTAAACGGATTAAACGAGGCTAAAAGCTTGTTTTTAAGAGCTTCGCCTCTTTCACATCTATTAACCTTATTGGGCTTTAAATCTCGCCAATTGAAGTTTATGATAGGATGCACCTGGCTGAGCTAATGAGATTGTCGACTCTTAAATATTTTAGAGTAAGGCAGCGCCATCTATTTCATACAGCAGCAGGTATCACAAGAGGAGGAAACGTTGTAAAAACGTGGTAAAATATCAAACATTCTCTTACCTGGCACAGGTATGTTGTTGAAGCTCATATCCACAGAATGCACTCCGGTGTCGTGAGGCAAAAACACAGCTCTGAACCTGTGGTCACCCAGAGCTTTAACTTGGCTGGTGACTCTTCCTACATAGAGAAGTTAATAAATAATTTCGCTTTTCAAGGATCTTTGTTAATAATAAAAGAGCAATTCAGTATTTTGTAAACTGTATTCAGACTTGCCTCCATCTACTAAAATGGCCAGATGTCCCACACCAGCACCTCTACCGTCAACTGCAATATTAAAAATGTTGATGAAAGTGGAGATGTGGTAATTGATTTATAATTTTTAAACTCATCAGCTTTAACTTTTAATGAATAACCAACTTAATACACAAGACTACTAGGCCTGTCCCCTATGCAAACTGGCGATAATACATATACCGGATTGAAAAAATATACTGAATTTCAAATTTTCCGCCCTTGAAAGATTCAATTTACATACATTTTAAATTTTCAATGCAAATTTCAATATTATAATTCCATTAAAATCTTCAAAAAATATTGAAGTTCAAATAAAGTGATCTTTGGTATTTTGGTTTCAGGACCGTTTTTTGAACAAAATTTTACCACGAGTTCATAAAAAACGGGTAACCGAATATGCAATGGGCGGAGCTTTATTAAAAAACCTTGGATTGATAGTATATGTAGAAGTTTAAGACTTCATAATAACAATTAATCCATGATTTAATACTAACTAGGAATGTTGTATGCTCTTATTTGCTATAAAAAGCAATTTCTCTTATCGCCCCGTAATCTGCAGAATTACTATACTGCTAAAACTCACTGGCTCATCAAACTATATGACTAAAACTCAATGGTTTGATGGGAATGATGTGCAAAAAATGAGAGTTAGCCGGGATGCGAACGCGCGTCTTTCACCTCGACCCTCGCAAGCTCTAACCACTAAGTCACGGTAGTGTGAACAGTGTTTTCGTTCCAGTATTGTTCCACTCGCTAGTCTCGTCATTGTGTGCTTGTGCGCTGCTTTCCTTTCTCTTTTCCACTCTCTGCCTGCTGAGCGTCCTTGTGAGTGGAACGTATGTATTTCCATGTATGTGATGACTAATTGACTCTTAAATTATCTGTAACTCTGATATTAATTAACCAATATGGACGAAATTCATCTGGGATGGTCCTAAGTGTATTAACTACATATAATGAAAATTTAATGTAAATCCGTCAATCCGTTCGTGAGTTATCGTGCGCACAGACGGACCGACGGAAGGACGGACCGACGGACCGACGGACCGACGGACCGACGGACCGACGGACCGACGGACGTCACTCAACCCTGTATAGGAATGGCTCCGCCCATTAATAATGATCACTTTTAGCGCTCAATCCCCTGGATGAAGCAAGGACGAAAAACCTTCATAAACCGTAATATGCCATTTCAATTTTGAATTTCTTAGCAATTAAATAGATGTGGCGGGAAATTTTAAATTCCAGATTTTTAGAGTAAAATTATAAAAATATCGAAAATAAATAAAGGAAAGAAAATCCAGTTCACTAATTCACTGAAAGTTTAGCAGCCTTACTCTCAAGTTCGACGGGTCTTCCGACAACCCCATTTGGCACACGAGTAACTTTGATAGCTTTCGGATTGAAGACCGCAGCCCTGAAAGGCGATCCTTCAATTGGCGCATCTCTAACCGAGACATGAATTAAATGCTCCCCTACTTCAGTTGGCACATATTTGGCACTTATGGATGATCCATTATCAATTATCCGCACCGGGACGCGTCCACTGGGTCCTAAAATGATTGACTGAATCATTAAAACTTTCCTTTGAAACCATCCAATCCACCAAGCTCTGCTTTCAACAATCTTACCCTGCACTTCGATCTTCACATTATCTAAAGAGGTTTGCCCAAATTCCGAAGTGACAGTTACAGTGGACGTAGAATTTACGAGGACGATACCAAGGCCGTCCCCATCCACAACCAGGTCACCGAAATGATTAGATCCCCCAATAACCCCATTCCCATTAATCGCCTTGCTCTTCCTGTGATCTTCCACCTTGTGATTAACTGTGGTATTGTAGATGCTATTCGCAGTGTTGTAGGATCGCTCCGAATGTGAATTAACGCTCTGCTGGAAGGTAGAGCTGGAATTTTTGGCACTTGAAGAGTTATTGTTGACGTAAGAGTCGGAATACAAATGGTCCTTGATTTTACTTTTATTGCTACTTTTCAAAGCGGATGCAGAAGAGATATTTTCCAGTGAGCTTGTAACATTGTTTGTGTAGCGTCCTCCAGTACTTGCTTTCAATCTGGCGTGAACAGCATCCGGCGAATCCAACCGTTCCGTAATTTTATTGCTTGAATCCAACACGGAAGTGAATTTTGAGCTTTTCATGTCCGTTGCATCATAGGATGAGGAATTCTTAGTGTGGGAAGCGTAATTCAGTGTTGAATCCAGCCCAAGCGTAGCATCTCGGTCGTAACTCCTTGTCTTTCCATGAACAGCCCCTGATGATCCGTCCCTATGTTTCCTTGATCGACTAGAACCAACCCTCAAACTGAACGGTGACCCTGTATCAAGCATAAAATTATCTCAGTTTTAGTTTTTATTGCCCACATAATGATATTTTCCTCCAGAAATGTTGATTCGTATTCTAACAAACCTCTGATTTCCGAGCCATTAAAGTAAACATGAACCCGATGTTTCCCTCCGTGAAGGACAGGGAGCAATATTCGTTTCACGCCCTCCGCAATGTATTCCGTATTGTACGGTATCGATCTGTCAAGTAAAATTTAATTAATTAACCAGTTCCTGCTTACCGCACGACACAGTACGCTCATACTTGCCAATGGGTCCCAACTGACAGTTGCCAATTGATTGGCTTCCTGCATATTAGCCTTCTCTAATGTTTACAAACATCTCCACGACGTACCGTCCTTCATGCGTGACATCAAGATCGATTTCACCCAGACCTCCAGTTCCACGGGAATCGCAAATGAAGGCAAACGGAAGTCCTGGTAAAGCTCCTTCTAGGGTATCCAACTGAAAATATATATACAATCAAGTTAGAAAGCTTCACTCCAACTTTGCATGCCTAATGTATTAATTTTTAAACCTAATTACAATTACCTTAACTCCGTTAGGGTCAAAGACGAAGCAAGGAAAGGGTGATCCTTGAATATCCTTGCCTTTGTACAAAACATTGACTTTCCATTCCCCAGCTTCATCTGGTTTGAAAGTGGCAGCGAATCCTTCGGGTTCTTTGGTAACCCCGCAAGGTTTGCTGTTCCCACTCGGAGATATTGCGACTACTTCCATAAATTCCTGTTTCGCTCCAGCCGGACTAGAATCTTGAGGATTGACTAAAACTTCCACAACAGACCCCACCGCACAAGGTTCCAGTCCAGCAGCACTCACCTTTGTGACCGGAGGAAGGATTTTACATTTAAGCGGTGATCCCAACACGGGTTCTCCCTGATACTTGACAACAACTTCATGTATTCCAATTTCTGTCCCCGTGAAAGTTCCCTTCGTCACATGGTTAGACTGCGGTGAAAGCCTACAATCAACTTTCCCAGAAGGCCCTTTCACTTCGATCGTAATCTCAGTCGTATCAGTTTTATCTTCCCTGCAATCCACGATGAAGGTAACCTGCACAAGTTGAACACCAAATTCATAAATTCCTATCTTTTGCAATCAATAATCCACAAAATCCATAGCTGACTTTAAAAAGCGCCATCAATCAGTGCCAAAGCCCGTTTTAGCCTGCAGCACCGACTATAAATACAAAATGAGTCTCTAATCTCACGTACTGGAACACCACGCCTAAAAGTACTAGTTTCCCAAGAGACGGACACGCGTTGACCCGGTGGAGGTTTCTTTGGAAGCCACTGATAGGCTGCAGTATAGGCCATGACCCCAAGATGGTCCACGGATGGGTCAGCCATATCTTTTGGTCTTAGCAATGAAGTCACGCCGAGTTTCTCTCCCCCTTTCATTCCTAAAATATCACATTGTTACAACAAGCATTAGTCTTATACAATCCTCATCATTATTCATCCTCACAAAAAACCCTCATCACCTACCTATGCTCAGGTTAGATTCCCAGTGTTCAGGCTCTGTTGACATGTTATCAATCCCAGGTGTGGGCCCTCCATAGGAGCGTACCAAATCGCACAACATTCTTCCGTCGTTCCAGTCCGTCTGCAATCAACAAGATTCAAAATATACCATACAGTCTCATTCTCTTCCCACCTACTTTGTATTCCCCACCGGGTTGTCATTCTTATTTGTAAAATATCAATGCACCTATTTCAACCCTCGAATGAATAACATATCATTAAAACAACATTATACACTACAAGCCTCTAGGAGCAATGGAGATCTACACAGAAATCACACTTTTTGCTGTTGATTAACCGAGCTTTATTTTTTCAATTAAATATGCTACAGTTAGCGACACTTACAAGGGAAAAAGTATAATCAAACGGTATATACACATTGTAATTATATTCTACCCAGGTGGCTTAAAAATCACAGGTATCCATGTATGCCGAAAATAAAAAAAACCAACGCAATTGCATTCAATCTCATGTTATTAGATATCAACATCCGTCTTAAGGGTTTAAAGGTCTGAGAGAGTTTCGTACCTGACGCTGAGAAGAGTTGTAGGGAGTTTAGTAATGTATATTTTATTCTTATGAGCTCATTAGTATTCATGAAGGAATATTTTTAATGGAATGCGCATTGCAACCTCTATCAAAATCCCTTGTAGCAGTTACAAGTTAGTTCCTCTCCTCTGCACAGTCTATCACTTTAAATGCAGCCTTCAACTCAGAGTTTATATTAATTCCATCTTCATTGTGGATTGTGTATTGATGCAATCGAGAGTTTATATTAATTCCATCTTCATTGTGGATTGTGTATTGATGCAATCGGAGGATATCATCTTTCCATCTCCTCTCTTAACAATCTATTATAATCATTGATCATTTTTCCCCGGTCGGCCCAGCAACCACCAGAGTCATAATAAGCGGACATGATTATTCCTTCACTTCCTTCAAATACCTATTCTTTAATTTTCATTACACAACTCTACGTCTTTTAATCCATATTGCTCGAACACTTGTAGTGTAGTATTCATTCACATCTTTTAGCTTTTACACTTTCATCTTTAGTGTGTCTAATTCTCAAGTATAATTCCTCGACCCCTCTTCAACTTAACCATAGTCTTCTATCAAGAAACTTAATCCTCGATTACACATCAACTTAAATTTAGCTATGACAGCTTATGAAATGTTTTTTATCTCATGCTACAACCACGCGTATTCAGTGCTTTTCTCCTGCTTTAAATGCTCTTCTATCTTGTATAGAACAAATCATCATTGATTTTTCATTCAACAATCCTATTTAAAAAAACAGGTAGACTTTGAATATTTCCCATTGTATTGTAGCAGAATGAAAGAGCTGATTTATTTCTTCTTGGTCATCATCTTCCCCTCTCCATATTTTATTTTTCTTTGATAGTTTATACTTGCAATTATTTGGCGGACACTTGTTCCTGCCTCTTCTTTCTCTGACTACTTGAAATCTCCCTCATCCCACACAAGAAACAGCTTCTGAACGCTCAATTAATCAAATGATTGATTGCCATTATAATCCCTTTTTAAATGCACTTCCTCCCTGCAGTGTCTTTGAGGAGCAATTATCAAAAGCTACAGCATCAACCCGTGAAATCTTATTACAAGTTCCTCTCTATCATACACCTGCGCTACCGTCTATTCGCGAATCTCCATTTGCTTAATATGGCTAGTTGCTAGACTCTCAAGTCCTTGGCTTCATCAAGCAAGGTTTAATCCTATACATATACATTCACATTCCCCTCTTCCCTTGTACCAAGTTCTTGGGTCTTTTTGACGCGATGCCTATTTTTGGCGACAAGGTTTCTTTTCTTATTCCCAAATGTGATGCTAAATTGTCTACCAAGGAGCCCCTTGGCGATTCCCGGGCTTGATTCTCCCCATGTTAGCAAGGAAGATACAGCCAATTACGAATTCGCATCCTTGGATACCGGAAATTTTTCAATTGCCTCGGGTTATTAGCACGAGCTTGGTCGTCCTGTGTAAGATGATCTTGTACTTGGTTACCTTTAATGTGAGCCCTGGCTTGTGCCACCAACTCTAAGAATTGCTTAGTCAAGTGGATGATGATGAGGCTCACGGTTTTTTCCTAACTTTTATTCGCCATTAAATTTTGCAAAAAACCACTAATGATTGATAAAAGTATTTTAAATTTACATATTTTGGAATTTAGAAAATCGTTTAGCGGCAACAAAGCATGATGAACAATTGTAACTTTAGCTTACTTTGGTATTGTACATGGATAATAATCTTGAGCTCTGTCTGCACAAAATAATGCCGTGAGGTGATTTCAAAACTCTGGTATGAAAGAAAAAACCTTATATTCCTTGTGAATTTTTCCCACACTTAAAATCCTCCTTTTCTACCATACTGTATATATTGTGCTCTATTTGCCCCTGACATTCGCACATCACAGCCACAGAACGTAAGTATGCACATACTCGTCTTGCTTCCAGGCAAGTCTGTCAGCCATCATATTATTGTATTTCCCACAATGTCGGCACCTTCTGTATTCTTGTGCACAAGTCACATAGTATCAAGTGGTCAACACTTATACCGATTACACGAGTTTATTTGCTCTTTACAGCTTGTATCCTCCCATAGCTTATCACTATCAGCCTCGGGCATAAAACCTTCTCCATATTCTTTTTATTTTCCTGTTTTGCTGTGTCCCTGATTTCGCGGAATAATCTTTCCTCACCTGACTAACATTTACAAAATACACATGCAAAATCCTGTTACAGTATCATTCCTCGCAAAACTGAAAGTGTTTACTTACCGTGAAATTTGAAATATGATGCTCAGGTAACTGATTCCTAACCCAATTCATGGTAGCTTTGTATCCAGGACCATTTTCTCGCATGAAATAGGAGATGTATGTCATTCCAGATAATTCATCCAGGTGAGGAGAGGCCAGGTACTCAGGTTCCAGTACAACGGGCACTCCAAGCTCCCTCTTTGCCATTTCCATGGCAATTTTGCAATTATGTTCCCCATCCTTAGGGTCCAAATTCTTCCAATGTGGGAAGAGGCCTGGTCGACAATAATCTACGAGGGCTGATAAGTTCTTCCCACTGTTCCAGTCTGATGTAAAGTTATTTATTTCACATTCCGGTAGGACGGACCTCAACCAAGCTAGCATTAGCTTCTTAGGTGGGAATTTTGATCTTCCGATTTGATAACGCACAATTAAAGACCAGATAAGTCCAAGGATTAATTTCAGATTTCCATTTACTATATCTTCACTTCCTGTAGAGAAACAACATAAAACTCGTAATTAAAACCCCATGCACATTCGCTGTTAATCTTTCTAGAGGAAGGTTTTAAAGCAGTAGTGCATTTCTGCCATCGGCAAAAAAAGCGCTTTGTGCCACGGTTTTATAGCCGCCACGCCACGGTTCTTTCGTTCAGCTCAGGAATCTCTCCGCGCTACCTTAATCCTAACCGTATAAACCCATCTCATATTGAGCTCTGTATCACTAAGTTTTTAGGATTGTGCAATCTGTGTGCTTTAAACTCGTCGTTTTTTATACCGTTGATTATAAAGCTGTAATAGGCAATAGACCACAGGGTCAAATTCAGTGACAAAGTGAGTCAGTCAGATGGCAAGAGTTGAGGGACAAGGCATAAAGTTGGCTTCTTGTGTATCAGCTACTGCATGCGCTCTGTGTCCACAACCATACGTTGCCCACGTATCGAATTAGTTAGACGCGTTACAATATTATGTCATGACTATGACAAATCCCTTCAACTTTGTTGTGTGTGGAGCAACAAGAAAACAACAAGCTCAAACTTGGAGGACATGTTCTTTCTCGTCAACGTTTTTCTGGCGTAACTCCTTCACCTCGCTTCATCGCTACCACAAATTCATTGTCATTCTCCTTTTAGGAGCATGACAAACTCCCTTGATTCTTTCATAAAAGTACTTCTCTTCCCATTAATCTATAATTTCATTTACCGATAACTTCAATTTTACAGTCAAATAACTCGCAGTCTAAACAATACTTGCGCGCCCATTCTCTTTTCTCACATATCCACACATATTACTTGGACATCTCCCTACGTGTTCTTGATCATCAAATTATTGTGGAAACTGTTACAAAGATCATTTTTACAATCCGTCATCGTCCGGTCAATTTCATCTTGTTGCTATTCTATGAAAAATTTCTATGAAAAATTTCCCAAACATGCTTGAAGGCGATGGAACATCTAATCTCTCATGACGTTTCAGTCCATTCCACCGCTCAACTTCACTACAGTTTTTTCGTAATATTTTTTGACCATAGAATCAAAAACTCTTTTTTAGCCGCGCTCTGTTATCTACCGCTGCCCTGCACACGTATTATCTTTGCATTTCCAGAGTATCAATTTGTAATCATTTATACGAGCTCCTCCGACAATCTTCAAGAATCTTTAAAGTCTTCCCCTTTCCCATTAGCAGGTAATAAAAGATTGCGCTGCTGCAGACTCTTGTATCGTATCCGATTACAAGATTTAAATCATCTTCAAAAGCCAAGGATGATTGTAATTTGTATTACAACACTTGTTCTAGTATCCTCTTAATAATTCAACCTCTTGTACACTCACACGGTCAAGTAAGTAGAGTAGCTGAGCAACAGAATTTTATAATCATTCCTCTTCTTGATTCTAATAACCTTTCCGTGCACACATATAACTTTGGGGGTATATATAACTTTGCTCCTTCGTTGTTCTGACGGCAATACAAACTACTATCTCCATCCATGCTTCTTTTGATTACGCACCTCAATTTGAACATCTCTTATTTTAACCTTTACAACTCCTCATCTTAAGCTTACAACACCGGTTATTGTCCTACAAGATTTGTATCATCCACATCCCAAGAACCACTTCGAGATCCCTAGTAAGCATGATTATCTTATTTCCTTGCAAAGAAGATTTCAAATTATACGCACACCATCTTACTCATCATCTATTTTACCGCCGTAGCGCCAGCCAACAAAGCTCCAGAGACTTTTCTTTCATACAACTGCGTGAGGCGTGATTCATTTACAACTCTTGCTGGATTTATTTTTTTCAAAAATTCCAAACATTTCCAGAATACAAATTACTCTTGAGACCAAGTTGAATCAAGCCACGGAAAAGGATCATCATCATACCTCCACGCAAATCATGATAAGAAGACTTGGATTGATCCGGAATGCATTCCCATGCTCCCTTCATTCCCCAATCTCTTTGGCGTATCATGTCAGTATCAATTTTCATACCAGTTACACGCTTCAACTCCCAGTCCCGTAGACGTGTGAATATAAACGTAATTGTTGACTTAAAAAACTAGTTTTAGCTTCATCTCTCATCCTCTTCATTTTGATAAATGGGATAAACGGGAGCCAAAATATTGGAATGCATGAATTATTAGTGAAAGAAATGGCCTGTTTAAAAAATTTACAAGCTTGCCCTCCGCGTCTTCTTAGATTGCAGTATCCTCCATCTTAAACTAGGGAGCCTTTGCATTCCAAAAGAAATGCAGAAAAAGCAACGTGTTCTGTGTCTGAGGGAGCATGTGTTGGAAAAAAACAGGATCCACCCCAAAGATCCTTACAAGGAGGATGGATTTGACATAAGAGAAAATGAGAACAGCTTATAACGTAATACACACTTTTATTTACACCCTCCACACTCAACCTGGACTGGCTACCCACATTTTGTTTCCTTTTTCTAATCGTGTCAGTGTCACTTTTCAAATATTTCCCAACCATTACCATACGTGTCAGCTGCATATTTTTATTACCTCTTCTATCATAAGCTTGCACAGAGGAAAGATCCCCGTCTCTCTATGTCTCTTTACATTCCGCATATTACGCATTTATCATCATCGCAGTTCTCTTCCATGTAATTTACCGCCCCTTATCTACAAAAATTCCACCTTTGGTCCCACCTTCTCAGGGGTATTACGCAAAAGAAATCATCAACGTAATCCTCAAACAAAACTATGAAATCTTGTCAATCCCATCCGCAGCGAATCCACAGCGCGACGTGCTTTACTATAACTTTCCTTCATTCACAAAACAAGCGTTCCTAGAGCTACCCAGCCACGTTCACCTTCAGAATCCTAACAAAACGTTGCAGGCTTTGTTGTTGTAAGTTCAAGCACACAACTCGCAGAGCTTCCAGTAAATAATCTTCTGGATGCTTTCCTTCCTATTTCTCATTCAAAGATACACGATGCAATAACAATCGGCATTCAACAACTCAAAGATTCATTCACATATAACTCTTCCTTAAAACTCTTCCTGTCTCCTAAAGAATCTGATCCCTGTTTTCACCCTTCACATTCTCCTATAATGCTGTAATCCATAAAATATTCTTCCTCCTTGTACATTTATCATAGATTTACTATCAAAAAATTCAAATTAAATCCAGCCCCAGCCCAACCATTGTCATGTTAGCTTTTATAATTTACAATGCCTATTAACTCTGCTTCTCTTTGGACTCGCTACTGGTTTAGCTTGAACTTGGCTGGGACATTCAATACCGCTTGACGTTTCGCTTTCTTCATTCACCACCACCGATTTTCTCCCCATTGTTCACACAATATTCTTTAGGATTCTACACCTAAAAGTTTATTTTATTAAAAATTATCACCTTTCTTCTTTCTCATCTTTTCCCTTTCTTCATTTCTTTGGCTTTTAGATGTTATTACCAACTTTCCTCGTCCACCTGCTCTCCAATGAAATGTCTCTTGGAATTTCTATTGTTCCACACCTAAATTCTGTGTCTCCTTTTAGCCCCTCCTAAACTATAGTACAGTTATTATAATACCACTTTTAAAATTTTGTAAAACTCATACTTCTGTATCCGTAAAGAAGCTCTTCCTCCTCCAAGCAGCAAATTCAAGCTGGCATGGAGAAATTTAAGGATTCTTCGTTTCGTGAATCCTATATAAATAAATAATGTTGTATAATACATATATAATATAAATCTAGTCCTATACAAATGAATGTCAGTGCAAAACATTTACTGCCCCGACAAACTCCCAGCCCAGCATGTATCAGATACAATACATAAGTTCCAAGAATTTTACAAGTTATCCTAAGCTGGCCACGAACAATGTACCAAAAACAAGGGACTATTAACAATAAAGTTGATCATTTATCCTCACACGGGTTTGTCATTCTCCAATTCTTCAAACTGCGTCGTTTTCATCCTTTCAAGCTCAATAGACTTTGATGATGATTAGGTATGAGAAAAGATTTATGATTAAACATATGTGTGAGTAGCTCGGAAGAAGTGAGGAAAGACGGCATTTCGTATACTATTTCAATTGGATTGGAATGACAGATGTTATTTATAAAAGGATTTGTAAACTTACTTGCAGAATTCACACTCGGAGGAGAATTCTATTCTATTCTTCTAAAATTTACCTTCTGCAACTTCTAACAGGTGAGTATTAGTGGATTTACAAAAGGAAATTGTCATTATTCCCATTATACATGTCAAGCAGACTGGGCGACAGTCATTGTAGCTGTCATCCCAGAAGGTAGCAATGCTTTATTAAATAGATTTGCTCCTTTTGCAATCGCTCCTCAGAATCTTTTATCTATTATTTATTTCCTCCCCTCCTCCTCACATCTCTTCTCTTCTTTAGTTTTGTTATTACTATTTTACCTAGTTTACCCTCCTCCCACCTCTTGTCAGCTAATTTAAAGGATTCACATTGCCATCAAATGATTTTAACTTGTTTTTAATTTCCTACCGCCATTAACTTCTCTACCACATGAATGCATGTGTGTACATTGTAGACTCTACAATGTACATTCGCAGCTCTTCCTTTTTGTTGACACAGCTGTGGCGATGGAAAAAATTGGGCATGCTTATAAAACGATAGGTAATAATAATATTTGACTGCATTTGCAGAATGTGGCAAACCCAAATGTGCAGCCTCAATTTTGGTAACCATTTTAGTGCATTACCACCGCCTCCGCACGCTCTCCGTTCCAAATCTTTCTTGTAACCACAAATGCACTTGCTCCATTTAGTTAATAGCTTCTCAAAACTAAAGCAAGAAGACCTTGTCAAACCATTTTAAAGGAGAGCGGTCGCGATATCTTGGCTCTGGCCATGCCAACACGATTAATCAGTTATACTTCTTTACCCTCCATCTATGGAGATTACCTGTAAAGAAGACTAACGTATGTAGTTAAGCATGATTACTACGAAGAGACGCCCGTAACGTATGAATCAAGTCATCACATGGACTTGAATTTAAAAATTTTCACATAAACCCGCGCTTATTCACATGACCATGGTGATAATCCCCGTCCGTTAATGCCATGCTCCTCAGAAGCAATTTTACGCACGAGGAGGACGAACGTCGTATGTGATAAGTGTTGAAAGGATTAAAAGTGATAAAACTAATTTTTTAAGTGGAATAGTTTCTAAACGTGAAGTTTAACTGTTATTACAATTATGGCAAATGAAAACGAGGCCAGTGGTTCCAGTGGAACAAGTTCTACAGTAGATAATAATAAGAAGGCAAGAAGCAACCAAATCCTACATCGAATTCGGGGACGGAAGTAATTGATCCAGTTCAAGCTCGCCTGGATAATCAGGATAAATTATTAGCAACAATCTCCGAAACAGTTCAAAATCTAACCAAGATTATTTCGAATACCGGAGAAGTTGGTGATCAAGGATCAGAATATGACGAATATGAGGAAGGTGAACACGAGGTTGAATCTGAGGACTACACAAGTGGTTTGTTCGACGCTATACAGGCTGGTCATAAGAATAACTCGGTCGAGGAATCTGTAAAAGGTAATTACTTTTAACGTATAACAAGTTCACTCTAAGGATTGCAATTACCCTCAAGGCGGCCATCGCTGATGGAAAATGCCGAACATACGATACTATTGCGATAGTTCGTAAAATATTAAAATTATCTGTTTTCCAGATAAAGAGGGAAACTCTGAAATACATCAGATTTTAAGTGCGGTTCAACCCACTGTTTTGTACGGACCTGGACTCCAGGAAATAGTCGCTGAGACTTATAAGAATCTGTTGTCCATTGAGATGGGCAAAGACGATATCGAGAGGTTGAAGAAAGAATACACAGTACCGGCTAACTGCAAGACTCTTGCAGTCCCGAAAATCAATGCTGAAATATGGGGACAGTCACGTTTTGATCACCGTAAGAAGAAATGGTTTTCAAAGTTTTGCATTTAATTATCTTGACTCAAGAAAATATGCTGATTCATGCCGGAATTTTGTGTAGGAATTCGAGCTCAAGACCTAAGGGTGCAGAACTCACAGCAGAATATAAGCCGAGCTTTGATTGCTTTTGCAAAGATAGCAGATACCATGCTCGCGCATTCTAGCTCTTTGCCTCGTGACATTAGTTCGAAGATTACCAATTTATGTGTGGATGGCTCAAAATCCCTCGGTATGAGTTGGAGAGCAATGAATTCAGAGCGGAAGCAGCGTATTTGCGCTGTACTCCCAAACGAGTATCGTTCATTGAGGAACACTGCTAGTGATGAATTCCTTTTCGGTGAAGACCTGGAGAAGTCAATGAAGACAAGTCAGCTATCAAATAAGCTTTTCAAGTCAGCTGCACCCAGCTCAACGAAAGGAGTCTATCGAGCAAATCCTTTGAGCGGAAACAGATCGGAAGGAGGATCTCAGAAGCCTTTAAACTTCCAACGCTCGTTCAACCAAAAGGGCGGAACGGGCTGGAATGCCGGCCCGAATTCTTACCGAGACAAACAGAATGCGCCACAAGGCAAGATGCTTCGGTTCCCACCCAGGAAGTGACTGTAAGTTACGCAGGAAGACTTAAGCATTTTCGTAGCGAGTGGCAACAGATAACGGCAGATTCTTACATTTTAAGTTTGTTGAAGGGATACAAAATACCTTTTCTACAAGAACCGGTGTGCAAATTTAGGGGTAACACTAAAGTTAGTAACCAAGATGAGATTTATATCGAGGAGGAGGTTCAACGGCTCTTAGCTATCGGTGCAATCGAGATTATTAAGAGAGAGGCAATCAAATTTTTGTCGACTATATTTCTTGTAAAGAAGGCTAATGGCAAAAGCCGAATTATTTTAAATCTCAAGAGCCTAAACAAGTTTTTAAGCTGTCCTCATTTTAAACTTGAGGATGCACGAAATGTGTGTAACCTATTGAGACATGACGATTTTATGGCCAAAGTGGATTTGCAAGATGCATATTTACTTGTTCCGATGCATGAAGAGAGTATCCCATTCTTAAGTTTTGAATGGAAGGGAAGATTTTACGCGTATTGTTGTTTGCCTTTCGGTTTGTGCACTGCACCTTATGTATATACAAAACTTATGCGACCGGTAATGGCCACATTAAGACAGAAAGGGTTAGTTTCAAGCATATATTTGGATGATATTTGCTTGATAGGATCGACGGAGCTTGAGTGCCATAAGAACTACTTAACAACAGTACAGTTGCTAGTAAGACTAGGTTTTTTGATTAACACAGAGAAATCGCAGGCCACTCCTATGCAAGAAACTGAATACCTAGGTTTTAAATTCAACTCCAGGTTAATGTCCATAACATTACCTTATTTAAAAAAGGAAAAGATTAAACATATTTGCAAAAGCACATTGTCCCGATCTCGACACACGATTCAACAGGTAGCTGAGGTGCAGGGTACATTAATAAGTGCTTGTCCGGCTGTATTTTACGGACCTATGTACACACGTTACGTAGCTATTGACATCGCAAAGGCATTAAAGAAATCAAATAACGATTATAACAAAGACATGGACTTATCCGACAGGAGTATTAGGGACCTTCGTTGGTGGGTAGACAATATAGACAGTACGTTTCAAAATATACGGCAAGACCGTTTTGATAAGGTTATTTACACGGATGCAAGCCTCACGGGCTGGGGTTGCGACATGAATGGCACAGTGCTAAAGGGCCAATGGGATCTAACAGAAAGAATGCTGCACATTAATGCACTGGAACTTCTAGCAATTAAGAATTCCTTGTACATACTAGGCAATGATTGGTATGATATAAATGTATTACTAAAAGTGGATAACGTAACAGCTATAGCTCATATTAATAGGTTCGGAGGTTGTCACTCCGAAGCTTGCCAGAAAATTGCAAGAGAAATCCTGGAATGGGCAGAAAAACGAAAATTATATTTACATGCCTCATACATTGCTAGCGCAAATAACTATGTCGCGGACACAGCCTCCCGAGCTACGCTTAAGAACTTAGATTGGTCCCTCAATAAACTAGTGTATGAGCAACTGGTGGACGAATTTGGAGTCCCAGAGGTAGATTACTTTGCGTCCTCGAAGAGCTACAAGGTTCCAATTTTTGTAAGTTTATTCCCTGATGTAGGAGCATACGCAGTAGATGCTTTTACACTAAGTTGGAGTGACAAATTTGGGTATTGTTTCCCACCGTTTGGTTTGATACCACGTGTGTTAAAGAAAATCGTCTCAGACAAAGCAAGACTGTTGATTGTTGTGCCATTTTGGCCTTCCCAGTCGTGGTTTTCACTCGCTATGAAAATGTGTAGTTCCAGAATACTAATGTTTGGTCCCGACAAGAATTTATTAAAAAGTCCGTATTGTAATTCTGTGTATACTAATTACAGGTCGCTCCAACTAATTGCGTTTATAGCATCCGCGATGCGTTTGTAAATCCAGATTTGGAAGATTCAGTTACGAAATTACTGTTTTCCTCTTGTACTACAGGGACTTGGAGGAACTATAAAAATTATTATACTCAATGGATGAATTTTTGTAAAAGGCTTAATCTTAATTTTACCACTCCTAGTTTAAGTAATATTTTAAGTTTTCTTGGATATCTGTATGATAATGGAGCGAGTTACAGCTCAATCAACTTAGCGAGATCCACTTTGTCCATAGCTGTTAAGAATATTGACGGAATTCCTGTTGGCCAGCATCCTTTGGTGAGAAGGTTAATTCGAGGTGTTGGAAAGCTTAGACCGCCAAGAGCGAAATATGATGAAGTATGGGACGTGTCTGTGGTTCTTGAAACTATTAAGGGCTGGGAAGATAATCCTAATTTAAATTTAAGAATGTTGAGTATAAAGCTTTGTACGTTGCTTATGCTATGTAGCGCACAAAGAGCGCAGACCATACACAGTATTCTAGTTAGCAACTGCACTCTGGTTACAGATATGCTTACGATTAGGATAAATGCTGTCTTAAAGACTAGTGCTCCAGGGAAAGTTAGCCCTGTTATTCAAATCAGTAGTTTTGTTTTAGTGCCAAAGCTCTGTCCAGTTCGGTGTTTTCAGGAGTATATAACAAGAACCAATAGGTTAAGGACTGGTGATCAGTTATTTATTACAAGTGTTAAGCCACATGGCGCAGCTACAAAACAAACTGTAAGTAATTGGTTGAAATCGATGCTCAAGTTGTCTGGAATCGATGTCTCGAGATTCAGTGGCCACAGCTTTAGACATGCCTCGACATCAAAGGCAGATCAAGCAGGAATCAGTGTTGATATGATATTTAGTAAGGCGGGTTGGTCTCAGAACTCGTCAGTTTTTGCTAGGTATTATAAGAGACCGATTATTACTGATAATTTTTCAAATACTATCTTATCTCAATAATATGTACTTGTTATTGAAAAATCTCGCTCTTCGTACAACTACATACGTTAGTCTTCTTTACAGGTAATCTCCATAGATGGAGGGTAAAGAAGTATAATTGGAGATTTGAAGAGAACTTACCTAAGTTCGAATTCTAATCGTAATTATACGATTTACCCGGAATCCTTGGAGATTACCTCCCACCCTTGCCCTCCCGGTAATCTCCTGGGCCGGTTTTCACTCGATTTTTCTGCTTTAAACTGTTCTGAGGAGCATGGCATTAACGGACGGGGATTATCACCATGGTCATGTGAATAAGCGCGGGTTTATGTGAAAATTTTTAAATTCAAGTCCATGTGATGACTTGATTCATACGTTACGGGCGTCTCTTCGTAGTAATCATGCTTAACTACATACGTTAGTCTTCTTTACAGGTAATCTCCAAGGATTCCGGGTAAATCGTATAATTACGATTAGAATTCGAACTTAGGTAAGTTCTCTTCAAATCTCCATTACTTTGATAAATTTGCACCATGTACACGCCGGCATGTCGTTTTGTTTCAAAGAAAAACATATAGCATAACACCTGGAGTGGATTAATTTCAGGTAAAAATGAATCACCAACCCAGCAAGCAGACTACAAGTACCAAACATGCATATAGCAAATCCACAGAATATGTACTTTATCACACCAAATTTTCCCACAATCCTTTCCCACCTCACCGGTTTTCTGCCGGGCAACCAGTTCTTTGTGAATTTTTCTTGTCTATCAAACTTTTGATTTTTTCTCACATCTGACACGGTCATCCCATGCCGGACGCATTACGCAATCCAGCGTAAAGATTCTCGGAAGCTTATTTACAAACAGTTAGATCCCGCTCCACAGACATGATTGATTGTTGGGGAGAAAGTACAGAGGGGCTGCTTTTACTTAAAAATCCCCCCTTCTTCCTCTCTTCCTCACCGAGTGTATACAATGTAAAAGATAATTTACTTAGAAAAGATAATTGCGGGGTAAATAGCGGAAGTTTTAAAACTCGCCGCTGCTCTGCCGTTTTACAGTTTTCAACCCCAGCCAAGAATTTGATTTTGTTTTCTCACGAATCCTTCCCGAATTTTTCCTTTATGTATTCCCAAACTGACTATCAACCTCTGAGTCCATGTAAGCTTATGGTCATTGTTTGTTTACGGTTGAACATTTATGATTGCGTGCAAGGATGAGCTTCTAAACCCTCTTACGAAGAGCCCTATTAAGAATCCCATCCGTTTTTCCTACAACTAAATTTCTCATTCAATTCCAGCCAGCTACGACTTTAGCTAGCCTGCATGGATGCATGGATGCATAAGCTCAGCAAAAGGATGGCCAGCCAGAGATAACACAAAGCAAATCTGTTGTGTGAGTACTGCTGAGTGTAATCTGATTCCTCATCTTATGTACCCAACCTTTAGTTGGATCAAGATGAGCCAAAGAGGCTTCTTATATATTGTGTGCGTTAATAGCGACTAAGCGATGTAAAGTGAGAGTGATTATCTTTATGGACGAGGCGTGGGCGTATGGGAGATAGACGGGGGTGTGCAAAATCTCGTCTTCTATTGTTTACACCTTTCCCAATCTCATCTCCTCTCCTGTCTGTATCCTCTTCAATCAGCAGATTTGCTTTTGTATCATTCCTCCAAGACTGCTCTCTGGCTTCCCTTGGAACTCCCCAGGAGTTGTCTTTTACCAACTCCGCATAATCATCCCTCGCTTTCAAAGTTTCTTTGCCAGCTTCACATTCACAAAACCCACGGATAAACTTCTCCCTCCCTCTCCTCATCATCTCCTCATCCAGAAGAAGACGAATGACTGCATGCACGTCTAATTGTAATAATTTCCAGGAAATAATGTATTCATTGTGGATTGTGAAACAGACTGACGCTTATTTCCTTGGACGGATTTCAAAAGAGTTGTCTCCTCTACCTGCCTACTCCTTTAATTGTGATTAGCAGAAATTAGAGCCAAGTTTTGCGCCCTCCTCCTCCTCCTGGCTCTTGCACGTAAAGTGATTCAGCCGCATATAATGATAGGCGGCGAGCCCTTGGATTTGGCATACGGTAATGTACACACTACAGCTCCTACCCTCATATACTAATACAGGCTTGGAAAGCACATGTTTAATATTTGTAAACTCATTCAGTAGATTGTCATCATGAGCTTTTTCCAAGTCCAAGTCTTGTATAATCCTTCTTTTTAAATTATGATCGAGAGATTATACACTGACTAGCTTGAGAATAACAGGGGCCTTGTTCAATAATCGTAGCCTTATTCCTCCCCTCCCCCGTATTCCACCTACTAATTGGAGAATTCTTTGGGCACACTCAAAATTCGTGTTCCACCAATGGATTGGCATATAAGGTCACTGGTTGTGGGCCACCTCTCGATTACTGATCCTTGATTCTTGCAACACAAATATTCACTCTCTCTCCCTATCTCTGTCTATCCCTGTCTCACCTGGTCATAACCTCTTTGATATTTTTCTTGAAGCAGCCTTCCATTTTCCTTTGCCGCCTCTCTCTACTTTCCTTGCGTTGGCGTCAAGACTTGAGAAAATATATATATTCTTATTTACGCAATGATATACTCCAAAAGAAAACAAATCGCGAACCCCCCCCCCTCCACCACGCATCAATAGCTGAGCTAAATAATGGTAAACCTATTTTCATATTTCATATTCCCCCTCAACTTCTCAACCTGTGCCCAAATAAAAAGCCCGCTCCTCCTCCTCCTTCTATACCTTCCTCAAGCAGTCCATTAGCCTTTAATTGCATTTCGCACCTGTGCAAAATTTTTAGACGATATGAACGCGCCAATTTAAATCACACCATTTTCCACACCAATACCCTAAAGCCTCGCCATTCCACCAGCCCAGCGCTTGACCTCTTATATAATTAGATTCCAAAATCCTCCCCTCCGGCGCAACGCTACGTGGCTGTGACTTAATTTTCTCCCAACTACTACTGTTTATGTAGGAATTGATTTTCAAATTGCTCAATTTCCTCAACTACTCAAGACTTCAATAACCCCTTCCTACACAAATTTCAAGTGTCAAGAACGTGCCGACAGCCTGACCCCTGTCTCCAACC
The DNA here is from genome assembly GCA_906901655.1 of Sminthurides aquaticus. NCBI lineage: Eukaryota > Metazoa > Arthropoda > Collembola > Symphypleona > Sminthurididae > Sminthurides > Sminthurides aquaticus. The sequence continues at coordinate 4,317,841 of CAJQTT010000002.1, read as the reverse complement.
TCCTTGCGGCGCCCATTCAATGCTAATTTCTATTCATTTACTTCACCTCCGCCAAAAGAAGAATAATCAGGCATTTAATAGCCAGCTAACTGTCCGACGCTCTGCAGCCAGCTGTGGATAGTAGTGTATACTAGTTCAAGAGGCATGACCCTCCGCCAAAGCAAACAATTGCGAGATGACACACTACGACGCAAAGCGTTGAAAACAATACGAATTTTTTTCTGCCTTCAATACTGTTTGAATGACATCATGGATAATCTTGTTCCCAAGGAACATCTTTTATATTCTGGCACGCTCTACAAGATATCGCAACAGATTCTCCTACAGCCCGTGCTAGCTATATATGTTTTATTTTCCTCATTTAAATTAACCCTAAAGCTAGCTAAACTCCTCACAAGAAAATGTACACACACACGACTTGAATCTATCCGTCTCACTGACCATTTCTTCTTCCTCCCAGTCTTTGCCCTCTGGCTGTGCATCCATCCATCCGCCTAATGTATTTCCATTAGCAGGATTTTTAAAGGCGTGAATGGCAGGGCAGGATTGTTCTTTGTAGGCTCTCAAATAGTTTAGCCACTATATCCTTACAATGTGATGAAAATTGCACGTAGTAATTATCCTCTGCTCACTCATGCCCCTGCCTTAATTTTCCTCTTCTTTCTCACCTTCCTCTACTCACCTTTCCAACAACAAGCATCATTCCAATTCCCAACAGTAGTTCACAAAATCCTACCCATAAACTCATGAGTCCACTCCCGCCGCCGGGTGGGCAATTCTACTGAATTTAAATTCTAGTTTCTGTCGGCAGGATTCAACTTTTGACTTTTTAAACACACATAAGTTATGCGGAGTGATGAGCGGACATCCAAGGAAGTAAGCCAGGGAAGGGCAGGATGATGGTAGAAACATTGCAGGATCTTGTCCCCAGGAGATGCATTTACTACAGACCTTGTAAAATTTACAACAGGACACGGACACGACCCAACCCCACCCTCCTTCTAAACGACACAGGAATTCGAATGGCAAATTTTCACTAAACATACCAGAAAGCATGAGCTAATTTGTCTGCAATTCAGATTACAAGAATTTTGCAAACAAAATACCCTCTATTAATCCTTGGTCCACCACTCTGCTTCTCTTCCAACTGAACCTCCTCGACCCTTTATTAGCTAGCTATAATAGCCTCACCTCAGCACGAGAATTAAAATTAAAGTACATCCTTTTGTCCCATCTTCCCACAGCTTCCAGCCCTGACTTAGTCATTCATTAAAGCGTTGCACGGACACTGGCCAACTGCCTCCTAGTAGGTATGCATGACGTCAGTCAGAGGAAAGGTGTGTACAAATTAATAGCATTATATATTTGTACAATTGCTAGCTTTTTTCCAACGAAATCCATCTCTTGTTTGTGTGCCGGCTGAGCCTGAATTAAGCTTTACAACGCATGCTAAAACACACTCATCACATCACCGGGTGTTGGTTGGTACTTGGGAAAGTGACGAATTCATGACAAAGTTCACTCTTCTCGCCCTGATAAAAAAATTTGACATATCCCCAATAATGAGCCTCTAGCTAAAAAAATATAATCATCTTATCATCCCTGTCATTTTGATTTTTGATGGTTTCATGCTTGCGCACAAATTGCGAAATGTGCTCACATCCTACGCTCTGTCTCACCCCACCTATTACCACCATCATCTCATCCTCTCACCCCTCCCCCTCCAGGCCTTCCTATCATCAACATACATGGGATTATATTACCCTTTTAACGTCCTTTACGACACCTACAAAACCACATTGAATTAGGCTATGAATCACGACGCTTGACGCAAGCATCCCAGGATCCTGGCTGAGGAAGTCAGCAAAGAGGAACTTGACGCTCTGAAATACTTGAGCGTCCCTATCCATTTATCATTGCTCCAAAAGCCCATTTGGGTATTTACTTGACAAGAGTCACATTCAATCTTAGCTGCACCCTGCCCTCCCTTCTCTCACAGCCTGACTGCATACATTAAGGTAATTTGCGTGTATGGGAATACTGTATAATAATATTTAAAAAATGTCAAACAAGTTTTATCTGACGGAAGTTGCCTAACAAGAACAAGTTTTAAAGGATGTCCATCGCACTCCCTTCCTATGCTCCTTCCAGCAGCGCTGTCACTTTGCTTTGGTCATCAACTACAATTAGTTTCCTCATTAACTACGCTTTACGGAAATATGTACGCAGGTGCGAATTTCCTCATCCTCATTAAATTGTATCCGTATCTATGTATACATGAGCTCACACAACATGAGATTACTCTGCCTCCTCCAGCTGTCACAGAATTGCAGTAAAATAGATTGGCCAAAAAATATTACTTACCAATATTAACTAATTTCACTCCATCCGCAGCGATGGCATCTAAAGCTCGGGCAACATTTTCAAACATTTGATGCTGATTCACAGGTTTGTGTATCTTCCTCAGCGTTCGCTTCTGCAACGCTTCCACCAGTGCAATAAGGGCTGTTCCATCACAAAGATCTGTGCTCATATCCCCAACCGTCATCCCCAACGGCCTTAGATGCTCGTTTACCCAATTTCGGAATGTGTGAGCTTGGATTTCAATCCAGTAGTCTTCATTTCCCTTTATTTGCATCCCTTTTGCAGCGTGACCTTCCGGGCTTCGTGCCAACAAACCCACCTGCGTCCAAAAAACAAACCAACATCATTATTATAATCATAATATTATTCAATCTCATCATCCCCATCATCCAATCTTCATCATCATTTCCCATTAACCAACCACCCATCCTCTCTTATCCTTCATCTTAAATCGTTCCACAGCTTCAGCCAGTTTCAAAAGCTCACTTAAGATCCTTGCCTCATTCACCACAAAATCCCAATTTCCCCTACCCTCCACACCATCCCGGGCTTTCCTCCCTTATCTCCTACATGTGGGAGCAAATAAGGGAATTAATAAAATTCCCTCAAGCTTCTCACCTACATGCCGTTTCGTTTTTACCTACATAACACCCGCCCTCCACCATGCGTTATCACGGCTAATCAAATCCTTAATGAGCTAAATCATTAGCAGCTCTTTTGGAATATCGTCGTTGTCAAAACTACCGTCTTTCCATCCATATCCTTCTTAATCTTAGGCCTCCTTCTTAGCTTCCTCCTGCAAACTCAAAGGCTCCAACTTCATAATTGAAAGGCAGAAGCCGAATAACGCTAACACTTGCAGTTAGCGGAGTGTGCACAAGCAAGGAAGTATATAGTCAATGCTTTCCATGGGGCTAACGAACAATGAAACATTTTCGTGACCCTTATCTCTATTATCAACATTTTGTATATATTTCAACGATATTCGTGCTAGAAACATGTTTTTCCTCAACAGCCTCTTCAACTATTATCTAGATGCATTTATGATACATGATCCGCCATAGTTATGTTATGGAAGCTACAAGTGCGAGTTTACGGCTCCATAATTTAAAATTATGCCAAGACAACCTCCTTATCTTCTTATCATTACCTAAGAGCTAATTAATAAATATTGTACGCAGTTAAAAGCCCCATTAACAATCTTAAAACATTACCACATTTTCCCTCTTAGAATTGCAATATACAGTACAACCATGAATCCTCCGTAATATCTTCAACATTGAATCCCATAGCTTCTATCCATCTAACAAGTAAGTATAATAGTTCTCATGTCAAACGGCAATCGGGCCAACAAAGTGCGGGGGCACTGTATTATTATTACCAAATCCCACGTGCTCCACTCATGAATCAGTCATCATCTCTGCTCTTTTGCTACCCGTAATTTCGATCAATATACTCCACGTCACGCATCACGCTCCTCCATTCTTCCGTATTTATTAATATACGAATGAGGGATTTCCACGCTATTAAAAACCAGAGTAACGTTCCGAGAATGCCAAGCGGGTAACAGATATTCCGTAATCACACCGCTTCTCCCAGATGCATGACGCACCTCTTATGCATCAAACCGCTATTTTTAGCCATCCATCATACCTCCACACTGTTCACCTCTCTCATTCACTTGAAATCAACTTCAACAACGCTACACTGCATCTCCTGATTGGTCTAATACATGAACTTATATATACATCTTTGGACATTTCTCTAGTTTCTACCATTCTTATCCGAGTAAACCAAATCATCTTTTTCTCCAATATTCCTTTGCATGTTATTTAATTGGAGAAAATCCATGCACTGATGCAACCTGTACTGGGAGTAGAACAGGGAGATCACGTTTTTCATCACCGTAGTAGGAAATCCCCGCACATGAAATTTCGCATCTCTCCCCATTCCACTTCCCTACTCTTTATTAGCATTCCTTCCTCTCTTATTATTTACAGCATATTTGTATATTCCCTCATTCCCATTCCTTCCCTCTCTCCCGTTCACTTTTTCTTATCTTCTTCAAGAAGGCATTCTCATAATGTCAATATGGCACTAAAAGATCCAAGGAATCAGGCACGTAAGATTCTACACAGCTCTTTTATAGCTTATCTCACAGCCGCACTCTCCCATCTTTCCAAGGAGCACAAAGTATATTTTATTTGTTTATTTAGCCTTCCCATATTATCTTTATTAAAGTTGCTCAATTTGCATTTTAGGTAAATACAAGCAGGCGGGCGGGTGGTTATAATTGCGATAATAAACTCTCAACGAGTTTGGCCCAGCAAGGAAATGCTTGTAGTTCTGAGGCTGATGCAGTTTTGGATTAATTTAAAAAAATTCTTCAACTTTCACTCATTCAAATTAATTTCCTCAACAGGTGCAATCAAAACCGACCCATGCAAAATTTACACACTTAAATAACCGTGAGCAAAGACTGCGCTCAGTAATCAAGTCATACAGTTGCTAGCAATAGGACTTTTTCCTTTTATGCACTATAGGTACTTCCTCTCGCCATTTAGATTTACCTTCCTTTCCAATGCATTCCCTGCTAATTCTCTTCTTTTATTTTCTTCAGCTTTACATAACAGTTCCTTCCCAATCCAACGTATCCAGCCCCTGTGTTCCTTATGAAGATACTTGGATTCTGACTTCGTATACCGTTCTGGTTCTGAATCCAATACTCTATAGCTATTTATTCAAAGCTTCCGAGTAACGAAAACTGCATTAAAATCACAGAATTTAAGATGGGATCAATGAAGCAAATCCGATTCATGCCTTGTATCTTGTCATCACACGTTTAATCCATGCAAAGGTTTCACGCACGGCTTTAATTAAAAATATTTACAAAATACCCCAAAGGGGCTCAGCCAATCTTCTCTCCTTTTACCTTTCCCTTCGATTCACAGATCCCTTAGTCTTTTCCACACAAAAATTCAGCTTCTTCTCCCAAACTACCGCCTGCATAGATTTACAGTTAGATTAGCATAATCAATGCTTTGAGGGCGCGTAGAAAACGTCCCTATAATCCAACCCTTCTGCCTAAAAAAGCAGCGCATCTTTCAACAATTCTCTCTCAAAGAGCTCACATATATTCTCTACGAACCCGTAGGAATGGATTCAAATGAAGGCTTCATCATAATACACTTAAGTATATACGTGAATTGATGCCAACTTTGGTTGGATTTTAAGCCTAGTTTTAAAAGTATTTCACACAAGATGCTCATTCATAGCCACAAGCATTGATTTGTATGTCATATTTTTCGTAATTTTTCCTAAGATTCTTATGTGGATGATTGCATTCACTTCAACATTCTATTGCCAATACCACACGACTCACCCCATTCACACTTGTTTGCGGACCATCGGATCCGACCAGATCTTATTAAAATATGCAGAATCCATGCGTATATATAAATATCAAACATTTTCACACACCACCATCAAATTGAAACTGTCAATATTTTCAGGCAAGAGCGAGAAGCAGCTTACATGCAGCGGCAAGTTGAGGATAGTGAGCGTAGCCACAAAACGATCACCATGTCAATTTTGCCCCATCCTGGTTTCACGCTCATTCATAATTAGCAGCTACCACACTGTTTCACACGAGTCTCGCTTCCCTCACCTCCCTCTGTATTCCTTTTATTAAACAAATATACACGTCAAAAACTCAATGACCATGTCCGCGTGTCTTTTGTACAAAAATCTCTCAATCTTCCATTCAATTTTCCCACAGATCATCTTCTCTTCCCCAACATCTCTTTCACTAAATCCATCTCATCCTTGCGTTTATCATGAAGAGTTTTCTATGCTCAAGACCATACGATTCTTGAGACTACATTCAATTTAAATATAAACACGGCCAGGCATATAGTTCTCCTCTCACAAACCCACCCACACTCACCTCCCCCATAATCAATGAAATTTAAATATCGATATCAAAAAGAAATCATGATCCTCATCTCATTGATATTTTGCATCCGTCTTCATCTCAATACACTAATGTCCCTCTCCAACGACATGTTTTCATTGAAACGTGATTAAATCAAGGTTCGCGTATATATCTGCTTATTCTCCACACATAACTTCCTTTGACATTCCAATTTTAAGTCCACCTTTCCATTCCTTGCAGCCATCTTATTTCCCATGTACACGTAGACAGCCAGTCAGCCAACCTTTTGCATCTCTGCATCCATCCATTCATAACCTCTGATTCATAGGCAGAGAGAGAGAGGGACAGATCAAGAGATTTCCATTGCAAAACACAAATGTCAAACTTTTCCTCTTATCTGTAGGTGTATTTCCAATTGCCCCAAGGCTGTTCTAATTTTTAATTATTCCTCCAGATTATATATTTGTCGTAATAAAGTAACGACAAATTGATAATCAAACAAGTTACAGCCCTCATAAACTCTAACCTTTCAAACAAGTCCTGCCCATGAGAAAATGCACCATTTTGCATTTATACTTTCATTCCCAATACTACCTTACTACCCTAACCTAGCCTCTGGCAAACAAACATGCTCATTTTGCGCTAGCCTTTTTTAGATACATATAGCGTGGGAAGTATATATTTTAGTTATATTTGACTTAAATAGCAAATTGAATGTACATCTTATATATTTTAAATTGTACATATAAATATCTCTTAACCACAGTAAATGATGAATTTAAAATTAGTTCTGCCTTATAATTATAGGTTCCTAGTTTTGTCATCCATTTTCCTAACCATACTAAACAAATGGTATTTCTTCATTTCAGAATAAGCTACGGAATTCTTCTACTCCCTCAAAGATCATCAAGATCCGAGAATGAGAGGCTGGAATTGAAAACTTTGCAGCTTAACTGCTACTTTGTGTAATAATTATTCAGATTTTTAATAAAATTCCGACAATTCCTCTCCAGTCTGTTTAATCGACAGAACTTAATGTAACCCAGAAACATTGATAGCAAAATTTACTTTTAAGGTTGTAGTAACAAAGGTAATTGAGTTAGAAAAGCCGATAGTGAATCACGCCTATTATTTTCACTTAAGGATACCTTCCCAGAGAATTACCTCATCTTTAAAAAAAGGAATTAATGGGAAAGCTCCTCCATGCTTTTAAGACAAGCTTATCCTCCAGTTGACGCAGTTTGTAACGCCATCCAGTCCTTGATTTAATTTACAAGTTAAGCAAGTGCTAGTTCGCTCGTTCCCATGCAAGTATTCTGATTCTTACGAGTTACAGCTCAGCAATGGATAAGCTGAATAGGATAATGAATTGGAAAGAATCGACAGCTTTCGTGGAATCAAGCTTGAATAGGCTTAAAAATACTATATCCGCCAGGGTACTGGCTGGGCTTTTGGGTATCGTACATGCAGATTTCCCCTTATTCAATTCCAAGTGTGTCAGTCTGTCATTGCTGTTGGCAATGAGCGCTCCTTTCTTGGATATGGACAATTATGGGCATTGAAGAGAGGGAAAAACACATCCAGAGACATTATTCAACAAGATTATTTCCTTCATCCATTCTCATCTTATCTTCTCTTGCAATGCACGTAGTCTTGTAACCAAAGAATAAATCCCAAACAGGCCAATCTAGCACTACTAACCCCACCACCTAAATTCCAACTTTTCTATCATCTATACTGTCCTCTCATCTCGTCTTTCACGTGGCATTAATTATCTTTCCTAAATTATTCGAATCTATTAAACAATCCAAATATTCGCAAAACGTAATCATCCTCCAGCCCAGACGGCGTTAGATCTTCCTCCCCCTCCACCACATTTTACTTCAACATCCCTTTTATATTTTTCTATCCAAAAACGCACCGTCTGTCTGGACGCGATTACCGTATTTTGGCAAACTTTTAAAATACGTTTCCACTCCCAGAATCTCCGCACGGAGATATTCCCATTTTCTTCCTTTTCTTCTTTTCGCAAAAAGACTTGAAGTGCAGAGAAGAGGAGGAGCAGATGGCAAAGAATCTTGTTCCAAAGGCATAAATTATTAAATGTAGCATATTATATGCATGGTGACCACAGAGAGGCACATCTCTATTTTGCTATTATGCGAATTATGCCTTACATAATCTATGTTTACCCCCATAAATTCGCATCCTCATAAAGAAGGATAAGGACGGAGGGTTAGATTTTTCCTCCTACTCCTTCCACACACACACTCGCATCTTCCAAGTCTCTCTTTCACCTTGTCATATCCGCCCGCATCCCCACCTTTCCTCATCCATCCTCATCAGCGCAAAAATTATATACTCTTTTATCCTCGAGAGGAGAACATTCCTCATTATTATTATTACATTCATCCCTCCATGTAACACAGATAGTAAGAGTCATAACCACTCCATGCAAATTCCATCAACTGTCCTCTCCAAGAGGAAAAGCACATGTCCGTATTCTCTCATGCCATTCTCCACGGTCTTCTTATTATTATATTATTTCATCCGCCTCATCTCACTTGCTTCCCTCCTTACCTACCTGCCTCCCAGCAACACGTGCATTCATACTCTCCTCGCAACTCTCCGCGCATCCCACCTAAACCTCATCCCTCCTTAGAACAACATTCACTTTCTGCAATCAATGATGCGAATTCCGTCCCATATCCCCGCGTCCATCCGTCCACAATCCTTTCCTTATAATAATAATAAAGTCTCCTATACCACGAGCTCCACATCGTCCCACCACACCGTCCCTCGCAATCCCTAAACAGCACACACACCAGAGAAACAACGTGCGATGCCCATATTTGCAAAAAATCACTCCGCTCCTCCAAATCCATCCACCACCTTCTTGTATTGCCTCACTCAGTCAACCAGCTATTAGTTATACACCAACGTAAGGATAGCATGCCCAAAAAACCATTCAGTCAATTTCCCTCAATAAAGTTTGCTGCTCAATCCTACAATTCGCAATAATATTACATACGAACTATACCTCCCAAATCTCCAAACAAACGTTAGTCAGCCCAAGCTATGGCTGTCATCCTAATTGGCCTAGTCTGGAACACACTAACACGGTAACTTTGTAATATTCTACACGAAATTCCATCCAGTAACAAAAGATGAAGCGAAAAACTGATTGTCAATAGTAATAATAGGTGGAAGACTTTGCGAAAAATGCATATTCCTCTCCACATTGCAAAATATTTGCAATCCTTTTGTGTTCCGGCAAACTTGATATTGTCATCCTTACAAGCGCAATCCATCTACATAGTCCACCAAGCGTGAGAATTAAATCATCCTCATACTCTTCCTTCCCTATTCACATGAGAGCGACCTTCCCCAAGTCCAATTAACCACTTTAAATTGCAACAACTCAGAATAGCTATAAAGGAACACTCGGCTTTAGCTTAAGCTTCCCCTTTTTTTCTCACCTTCTCCTCTCCAAGCAAAATCTATTATTCACCGGCCTTAACACTTGAGCATTTACTCAGAGTCATTTTCCCATCCCACCCCCTCTCATTAATCAGTCTTCTTCTTCTTCCGATATTGCTGATTTTCTATTAAGCGTCAAGCGTCTAAAACGTGTGCTTTTTCTCCACCTGCTGTATGCATCTTCCGCAGAACCTGGAAGTTGTAGCTTACACATTCCCAGCATCAGCTGCGACAGAACCACAAATCCTTGCGTTGGAGCACAACCCAGCTCCAACTTTCAAGGACAAGTAGCCAATTCCCTTGAGCAGTTTCGATAGTTGTATTTAAACCTCCTTCCATTGCAAATATTGTCACTAAGCTACGCTAACTAGCTTCCACTATGATTTATGTAACTCCAGAATACTCACCTTTGAAATCCGATTATCCTCTGGTTGAATCATCTTGAAAATCCACCAAGTTCCTTTTTGTTTCTCAGCTAAAATAAAACTATTTTCTCACAAATATTTCAATATATACACCACCTCAGCTATTTCTGATTGTCTTAATCTTTTTCACAACCGAACATACAGTGCATTCACTACGTTGTTCAATCAAATAGAATTGGCCTGCGCCACTAATTAATTTCTTACAAACTTCCTAAATGTAATCACACAAACTTAACAAAAATATATATACTAGCGCACTTGTAACTTGGCACACGTTAAGGCATCACATGGAAGAACGACAAAATTAACTATAGGTATTCCTATCTATAGATTCCTATTCTAGTTTTTTACACACGTGACACATTCCTTGAGGACGCTTCAGCTTGTTCCTTTTTTCAATAATAATTACATTTAATATTTCACTAAATTTCTATCTCATCCTCCTCTTCCGCCTTCCTCCTTGATTCTTTCTTGATAGCTGGGAAAAACAAGGCGTAAATCACATTTTCCAGGTAAATTCCCCCGCTACATTATTATTATTATTTACAGTAGGAGGCGCAGTGTACAGATTTTAGTCAAGGAGTAATCTGTGAATGTGCGAAGTGGAAACCTCGAGCACAACTAAAGTTACCTTCAGATTTTACCTCTTTTCAGTTACCACCAAAGCCTCACCTCATCATCATCAACATCCCAGCATCATTGTTGTTATCATTCCCTCCTTCGTCTTACTCTCATCCAGCCCAGCCAGCCAGCCAGCCCATGGAATCCATCCCTTCACATCCCATAGCCGACGGAGCAATCAACAGGTAGGTACGTAGTAGGTAGTACAGAGAGATGCATGAGGTAGCAAGGAAGGAGGAAGGCAGGGAATTCTTACCACCACCACCACCAACTTTAACTCCTACAACTCCTTCCATCACACACTCCATTACAGAGGAGGGATGAGAAGAGATAGGATATCCTCAAGAAGACAAGAAAACAAAACACAAGAATCCTCTATTCCATCATCACCAGCCGACCAGCCTCGCATTCCTTGGCCCTACCTAACCATATCAATGAGCAACTCCTACACACCTGTCTTTCCTTCCTCTTTAACCCTCTTCAACGAGCATCTTCCAACACCACGAGGATCTTCATCCTTCCTCCATCCAAACCCGCCGACACAACACAACCAACACTCCAATGTATTTCCCCCTCAGCTTCTAAACTCTCAATTGTAATGTCTCATTGCATGGATCGTCTTCTTCCCTCCTCATATTCTCCATAATAATCCTCTGTCCTCTAGTATTCCATTACAATTGAACAAGTAAATCACTCTTGAATCTTGTCTCCAAAAGTACATGTCCCCCACACCTACCATCCCACCAGTAACAAGACAATCCGACTCCTCCGAGACGGGATTCGTCATGTCAGATTCCACTTGAAACAGTCATCGCCGCCCTTTCGCCGGTTGCTATGGTGCAATTATCTTCTTTGAATTGTTACGCCATGAATTTGATTCAAGTTTTCAATGATTCAAACCCAGGGTCTCGGATCTTTTCCAACTTTGCCAAGTGATTCGTATTTTTTTATTACTGATCGGTTGATTATTTTCCAAAAGGCAAGTTGGACTATCCAACTTAAACAAAATCAGATTTGGCGGTACTGGTTAACTTGACATCTACAAAAGGCTTGTTCAATTTGTACCTTCCGTTCCAATGCCGTTGCATTCGTATTATTTCAGTTAAACGAGTCCCTATTCCTCTGATTTTTCTCGAAATGACTTCCTTGGCTTCTCTTTGTAAGTAGAGCTACGGCAAACTTGTTAATTCATCTTTCTTTTAAGCTTCTACTACAGTCTTTTGGGAATGAGATACCTGGAATTGTTACTTCCAGTAAAAGCCGCCGAGACCAAGTCAGGCAAGCGAGAATATTTGAACAAAGGAGGCGGGGAAATGGTTGACCTGGTAGCTTCGATGAACAGCATGAAATCCATGCTTCCAAATTACGATGAAACGTCATCATTTGCCACGCGCAGAAAAACCTCTGCTGGAGGCGCTATGAATTTCCACGGGGAGATGCCAAAAGCTGGCCGATCAGTCCGAAAATTAAAAATTAAAAATCTTCCTGACCAACTCACAAATCCATCTCTTATTCCTTACCCTGAAATTTTGACCCAGAAGAAGAATATCCCAAACAAACCCGCTCACTATTACGACGTTATGGGTCCAGATTTCCAAGTACCAGCCAAATTCGGCGGCAAAAGTGAAACATTACTTGGTACTAAAATGCAAAAGCGGAAAAAGGAAATCCCCGGCTTGACGCTCACAAAATTCGAGCTTGAGAATAGAAAAAAATTGATGCAAAGCTCAGGAGGGATATCTGATGCAACTCTAGGCGCAAAAAAGACTGAAGCAACTATCAATGCACTAAACAGAAAAATAAGTTCACAGAAAACTTTATGGGAAAATGAGCATTTTCGTTGGGACGGCTACCACTATCGTCCAGGAAAAGGCTCTACTTCTCACAACTTGAATAAAGGAGGAGTAAAGGAGAAAGCACCGCGAAACAGGATCCTTGAGGAGATGTCAAAAAAGTTTCGCGATTCCCTCGGTATAAATACAGACATGAGCCTGGCAATTAAATCACCTGCAACTTCCGACCATGCACTTTTTCCCTCACCAGAGGGCGCTAGTAATCCGCAGATTAAACAGCGGTATAACGAAAGCCCACAGCGCAGTCCTCTAGGAACAAGCAGTGCATCTTCCGAGGAAGCGCTAAGCTACGGAGTAAATCCGGTCAAGAAGCCTGGCAAAGGGGGGACATTACACGTAAGCCCAGTTTTCGCGACATCTACAACTTTCCCATAGTCTGTTAATTCCACACCTCTGGCGCTACCCTCCTTACTAACAAGTGTTTGCTTTCAGCATACTCGGTCAAAATCCAGGAACAAGCCCAAGGGGACTAGTTCCGACATAATCAAATTAAAAACCTTGCTCCTAGGATCTTCCAGCGGAGAATCTTCCCCTCGATCAAATCCAAACAATTCATCAGATGCTTCGAAAACCATATCATATGACCAGTTGAAGCAAGTGGCAACGAAGTTGGGACAATCGCCCAGACGGAAGACGGGTGGAAGTGGAGCTATTTCAAAAGATGCCGCATCCTCTCCCCGAAAATCTGTCGACAAATCCCATTCTATTGTTCTAGCAGAGAACTTTCATGAGGATTCAGCAAGAGAAACGTTATCAGGGAGAGGAGGGGATCCACGACGAGTCCAACGATTAGTAAAAGAAAGGCTAGGAGAATCCGTCAAATCCGTAGATGAAGCAGCAATGGTTGCTACTCGATTAGGCACACTTTTAACAAAATTGAACATGGCCAAAGGAAGTGACAACTCCCGTGCTCGAGCTATGAAAGACACGGTGGATTTAGCAAAGGAGTTGCGTCACCTTGCAGCAGAAATGGAAAAGGAATACACGAGTGTAGGTTCAGATCATCATAAATCCGGGGAAACTCAAACGGAAAAGTCTAAAGAGCTCATGCCCCAAATCAAATTTACTAAAGACATGTCATATACGGATCAGCTCGTGCTACGAAAGCTACGGGAGATTCGAGAGGAACGAACAAAATTAGAAGCTGCCACAGGAACAGCTTCTGCAATTTCTCCAAAAAGGAAAGACGGATAAAACACCTCACTTCCCCCTTCCCCTTACGTTAATTGTACGTATACGTACCACCTGTATCAGGCAGTAGTAATCTTTGATTGCTTAAAACTCATTAGCCATTGGTGTACATTTTTTTATAATTAAATTGAATTCGTGATGCGAGTAACTCACATAGGCTCGAAGCTACATCCATTAGTCATGATAAGGGAGAGGAAAAGCGATGGCTAATTTGTAATCCCTCCTTGATCAATTGGTCACTACCAACCGCTTCACACTACTCTCTCTCTCTCTGTTTGCAATTTTCAGCGCTCGCAGCAGCGCCCTCTGCAGAGTAACATTTTCTAGCATGTTAGAATCTATACGAGTGCCCCAAAAGCTATAAATTCTAAATAAGAACAAAATTCCTTCCTGATTGTAAAGACTTCGTGAACATTTATAAAACGTGGCTTCTTACACATATTCCCGTACTGCTCCACGTAGATGGATCCGAGCATGGTTAATTAGCACAGAATTAGGGTGGCATTGACCAAGAGCGCGTATTGTGTCCGTAGTTGAGCAATTCATCCACTGAACCTTTACTTTTACCGGAATTATTGCGACATACTAGACAACGTGGCAATCAAGTACATTCGGCTAAGAGAAAGTCGCTTGTTGTTGACAACAAGGGCTTTCCATTGATTGGGGTGAAAGGCGTTCTCAGTTTTATCCTGTCATGACTTTTCCTCACATTCTCCACAAAGCCACGTAAGCACTCCCTGCCTAGCATTCTCGAACTGCTTTTAGAAGAACTGCCACCTTCGTCACCTACTGACTTTCTCCTTCCGCGTCGGTGAAAGCACAATCTTATCTGGTGTCCTTTCTCTCACGTATCTTGTATACATCATTTTGACCCGCTAAATTAATGAATACTCTCATTGCGCCATACACACTCCTCTACATAGCTAGTACCAGGGTGATCCACTCTTATCATTCAGCAAGTCGGCTAACCTTGAGTTTGAAATTACGCTGTGTGTGTCCCATATATTCGTGCCTATAATCAACTCCCCCTGGTTTTTCATCCACATCAGAAGAGCCGTCTTCATAAAATACGCACATGCAAAAGGAAGCTACGACTCTTATCCGTTGCTTCTAATAAAACTCGGACCGGTGGCAGGAGGAGGAAGGATTACTACCGGGTAGAAGCTACTTGCTCTCCTTGTAATTGATTCCGCCCATTATATTCGCTCCCTATCGATCTCTCATGCATCATCAAACTGAATTTGCCCTACTGCTTTGTCAACTTTTCTCCCTATTTTCTCCTATAAAACTCACTGTTCTCGACCTCGACTAAACAGTTATTCTCTGCTATTATCAACAGAGTCACAGTACACGAGATGCCCTCCGTCGTCAAGGCACATTTAAACTCCTTTCTTCCTCTTTTATGGTTTGCGTGAGGCAAATCTCTAGGCTAGACGGATGTAGTTTAGATATCTTCCATAATATTTTCACTGGATCCTCACCAAGAAAATTTTTTACGGATTTTCATTTTCTTTGCTTCTTAAAATTGTGAATATTTCGGCGAGACCACCAAAATCGGGATCATTAGCTTCCCTGTTATCCTCTTTCCTTATTCCCGTGTCCTCAATAATTGCCATTTGATCCTTGATCCATGAAACTGAATAGTCACGATTCCTTTTTCTCGGATGGATAATCCGAGTCACATGTGCTTCGCGTCTACCTAGTATTTGCCTTTTCTCTTAAGAGGCCTTCCCCAAAAATATTCCTTGGTCGTACTTCATCCCTTGGGGTATTTCAGTTTGCATCTACAATGCAGAAAGATCAGACGTCCAAAGATATTCGAGGAAGAATACCAGTTCCCCCGGTTCGCATAACTTTGTCGCCAAATACCCCTTCTCCAGATTTTTCCTCGGGGGACGAAGCGGATCATTCTTTGGAACTGGACGAAGCAACCCTTGAAGATCACCAAGTGCCGTCCGAAATCGTTCCGCTTCCTGAACCTGAAGACATGGTCGCCCGAAACCAAGTTCCGGCCTGTATAGATTTTGGTATTCAGGATTTTCTCTGTCGTGTTGACGAGGTTAGTTCTGTTCCCGTTGTATAAAAACAACATTTGTTTATTTTTCCATCTATGAACAATTGTTCTAAAATTATTTCACAGGAATTTGACGCATCTAGCGATACTGAAACGAGCTTTTTGGACGCAACACCTCCTCATCGTTTCAGCGATGGAGACATGGAAAGAATAGACCCTCTTCCAGTGATATTAAACTCAGTCCTTAAAGAGGATGTCGTTGGAGGGAAGAGCAATAAGGAAACATCCAGAGGGGAAATGTCTAGTTTTCGGGTGGATAAAGTCGTCCGAAGTCCAAGCAGTAATTCCATCCGAGGGATCCTTCGGAAGAGTCCTAGCAACAATTCCATGATTATTGTTCGAGTTCCGCCGGAAAGTAGTCGCCGCTACCCTCGCCCTTTTCGCCGCAACGTTTCCCTTCCTGCAGCAGTCTTCACGACCCGATTGGTGTCTTCGAAGGCTGGCGGATTTACGAACAGTGTTACCGAGAGCATGTCGCAGGAATCCGTTTCCAGTGATACAAAGCATGCTCCAGGTTTTGACAATAATAGTTACCCAGCTTTATCCTCTGCTATTAACAGCAGAATCCCTCCCTTGGGACCGCGACAGTCAACAACATCTACAAAGAGTGATCATTTCAGCTCAGATAGTTTGGCAAGCTCTATGGGTACGGATGACCTGACGGCCAGCGGCGAGTGGGGCGATGCTGGATCACCTGATTTTGATCTGGAGGACGGTGATACACCTGCATTCACAACGGACGTTGAACGGAAATCCTTGCTTCTACGAACGATGAGACGACTAATCAGGCAAGACACCACGGGCAATTTCGCACCTCCAGATTTCCACATATAGTCACAGCTACTAATAATCCCTCAGCTCTTACATATTGGATTATTCCTTGCACCTTAATTATTAATTACAGTCACCGGTACAGAGACTGCAGACGTATTAGTGGTCAACCATGACAAAATTCGTAATTTCATATTTTATGGCGTTACTCAGGAGAACATAAACATATTGTAAAATTATGATGATAGTACTATCGTTTATGTTTAAACATGAAACCTACTGCAAATGAGGAAAATAAACATATTTATCACTGTATATCTATATACATTTATTAATACTCGGTCCATCAGCGAAGCATCTTCTTGTGTGATACTCAAAAAAGCCTTAATTCCTGGACATTAATTACTGAACAGAGATTTATTTTAACTGATCTGATACAAGTAGTTAGTTTCCATACTTCATCTTGGCATCGTACAACTTTTTAGCATGATTCGTATTATCTCAATTGACATGTTTTAAAATTCCTACATAATCAAGGCAACTCCTGCTCCAAAAACCTACATTACCCGGTATCATGATCAAAAGCTCAAGTTCAACGAGGTTATCCTGACGCAGAAATGGCTCTTACTTGCGCTGTTTCCATATGTTTTAATTTAATCTAACTTTTCTATCTTACGGTATGGTCACTCAACTATTGTAATAAAAGTTCCGAATCCTTTTCCCAATCGGTAGTACACGTTATTTACGGTGCATCGTAACATTTTTACATACATATTGAAACGTATAGGCTTTGTAAGTACTCGATAACATATTCGCAGCGATCTTAATTATTAATGTAGCACACACCTAAGTTTCGATAAAAGACCAGGATAAAATTTTCATGCGACGCCGAATCTTACTGAAAAGTATTAATCATTCATAACGTATAGCTTAGTAACGTGGTAACCATCCCTCCTGATGTTCCATAGACAACCCGAAAGTAAAAACTGATGATAACCATTCTTCTAATTTATCCATCTTTTTATGTACCTTTTAACAAGATAATTGGAATGACTATTTGGTGTCCATGATTAGTTGTACCAACCCATCAATGGAACACAATTTTTTTAAGAGAACTTCAATCCTCCTTCCCCTGAATGGGCCACTACTATCTTCACGGAAATTCTTCCACTTACAATGCTAGTAAATGCAAGCCTGAAACAAATCCAGGTATGATGCAGGCGCATAATCCTAATGTTATCATAAAAACAAAAACTATCTTAAATCCTGACTGCTGTTGATGGAAAAGTATGGCTACCGATGTGCAACAAGGATTTAACAGTAATCAGTCGTAATGCCTTTGCTGGAATACGAACAGCTATTTGAACATCGCCATTGCATCTATTTTCCACATCTACATTACTTTTTGAAGCTGTAGCCCAGGTCCTAATTAACAGAAGTCTCACGCTTCCAAATAATCTTGAGCCAATACAGTATACCAGTTGATTGTGCGCTAAACTATTAGCATGCTGGTTGTTCGCAAATCGACTAAAATACCAGTTTTTGGATTTCATTGCTAATAGGAAATATCATTCTGACATACTTACGCAGTTATAACTTTAAAGTAATTCAATTGTCATAAATAACTACACTTCTAGCGATTGATTCTCATTGTAATCAAGAGCCCACGTAAAACCTCGTTATATGCTAAGGTACAATACAATCTACACCCCTATAGAATCATTCATACGTTCAACATTTTGCATTATCACCATTTAGAGGGACTGACTTCACATTCTTTGTCCATTATGTACGTGCTTCGCTAAGTTCTAGGGGAGTCAAATCGTTCATAAGTTTGGCCCAATGAGTTGCAAGGAGACACGTTGAATTGATTCCTTCCTTTTTCGCTTCATCACAGCAGCAACACATTATGAGCCTAACTTCGTCGAATATTAGTACAAAACAGTATGTATAGTGGATGGAATACATTTAGTCTACTTTCACGACACTGTAGATCTTGCGCACGAACCAGAAGCAGGCGAAGAAGCCAATGGTTCCTGTAAGTTAAAAGTTAAAAGTTAGAATAGTCCTGCAAATTAACACTAACAGTCAAAATTGAAGCAAGAAGCCTACCTGTTAGAAGGAAGAAGAGGAACACCATGATAAGGGTATAGCCGAAATACAGAAACGTAGAAATGAACCCTTCGATGTTAAGTCTTGTCACAAAGTAGTGTACACAGTAGAAAAATAAGTAAAACGCGGTGAATCCACTTGTTAAAAAGCTTCGCCACCACCAGCGGTAGTCCTATAAAACAGAAATAGAAATTTAAGACGATCCAATCTCAAAATCATTGCTGTTTGATTGCTGTGATAACCTCGCGATATGTTTCAATATATAATAGTGCCTTACCTCCGAGCAGAGATGGAAATAGCACAGTAATATGGTAGTTTCGGAGCATGTGATAACCAGTATGATAAATACCAAAAAAAGGAATCCAAACATGTAGTACATTTGACTAGACCTGTAGTTAGAAATTCTCGAAAATCAAAACTTCATGCCATTAAAATTTCCCGTAAATACTAGAAAAGTAAATGTCAAGCTAATATTACCAAATAGAGTTCAAGATGAAATATAGTTGAATGAAAATACATCCGAAAGGTAAGACTCCACCCATGACAATACCCGGAACAGCTTGGGTGTAAATAGTTTGCTCAGGAATCTGCCTTGGGATTTGGTTTGTTCGTACCGGGTGTTCAATAACACGCTTGCGGAATCCAAAATATGCTCCAACAAAGGTCAAAGGCACTGACACTCCAAACCACAATGCGAGTAGAGCAACTAGTGTAGAAAACGGCACGGCGGCAGAACTTTCTTTTCCCCATAGGATTAAATTCATCACGAAGAACAGACCAAACACAACGCTGAAACAAAAAGCATATGATACTTTATCAGCTACTGGACACACTTTCATTATTATGCCCTTACTCAGATTCCTTAACTTACCCAGGACAAAGCATTGAAGTCAGTATGACATTGGATTTCCATTTTTCGCCTCCAAAGCTTTTGTAGATCCTTGAAGAAACATATCCAGCGGGAGTGCCAAGGCAAACGTATAAAACCATCGCACAAGTCATGAGGGCACCACGATTTGCTGGCGAAAGGAATCCCAGGCATGCAAATGCTGTGTACACCAAAACCAAATTTAATTTCTCGTGTTGCTTGTAAGAATTTAAAAGACGAATTTATCTTTTCCGCATCGATTACCTAAGGTTATAACGGTCATTGCCAGGACCTGTACTCCGGATCCGAGCATAACCGTAAGCAGCATACCCTTTCTAGGTGGACGGAACACGTCACCATGCACTAATTTCCACCCGAATTCTTCCTGAGCATCTTCACCCGAATCGATCTAAGAAAAGTTTTTTTTTAGTTTTTTACTTCAATTCAATATAATCATGCAACCATTGTAACACACACATATGCTTACTTGATTATATCTTGCGATATCCTTGTGAAGAGTTCTCAGCAATATCATTGCGACCATTCCCGATAAGAACAAAACGATTACTAGGGAGTTCAGAATCGAGAACCACTGGATGTTTGTTTGAGGAATAGTATTCAGGATGTAGTCCCAACGAGAGGACCATCTGACATGTGGCTCAGGCTGCAGTTGAAAACGAATTAAAATGTATATTTCAAAAATTAACTTAGTAAACCCTATCCTTGTCCAAAAATTCTCTCATTCGCTTGAAACTTACCGTAAATTTTACTGAGTATGTGTAAGTGATATTGACTTTCTCTCCCGACTTGCTGGGAATTTTCATTGGTGGTCTCTCCATTCCACAATCTGGAGTTCCGGTAGAGTGGTCAATACTCCTGGGAGTTACTTTTACGTCTGCAAAGACATACATTGTTGAATTTCGATAGTAATAGCATATGTTTAACTGAATCAGTTATGCACAGATGAACGTACAGATGATCCTTCCTGCTCTTTCTCCTGACTGCAAGCCCCAATCGGCGTCTTTCCCGCTATGATAACCAATGTTGATATCCACGTGATTATAAATATAAAACGTATCAGGTTTGTAGTTGCTTTTATCCAAAATGGCACATCCTTCTTTAGGGTATCCACCTTTATCGATGTAACAACCCATTGGGAATCCGGTGAAACAGTATTTCTGTGAAGCTGAGCTCTCCCCATTGTAGCACCAAGTCACCGGCATATTATCTGTTAAGAAAGAAAACCAGAAGTTTCGCAATTTGCTCCTGCAAGTTTCCATTTACGTGTCGGTACATGATTGTTAATTTTGTACTCACCGACGATCCAGTGATGGTAGTAATTGAGGCTCATTCCTGTTTTTAAGATGGCAAGTTTTTGTAAGGAATCTGCAGTTTTTCCATCATACGATTTTTTGCACAACGTTTCACAAGTTCTTTCCGTCAAGAATTGGATCTACACATAAATATCTACATTAGAATCGTAATTTCCATTTAACAGCTCACGTTGATTGTCGTCTTACATCGTACGGAGACGGTCTAATCCTCTCTCCAAAAACGACCTGTCCGAGATTTTCCACAGGGCTATCCTTCGCTTCTTTCTCGGCATCCACCGTACAGAAGTCGAAACTACAATTATATAAAATTGTATCAAAACTTGTATTGCCATTGTTTATAAAGTAAGTTACAATTATAATGTTGCAGCTCTTACTAATGATATTCGTAGGGAATCACAGACTCGTAAGAGTTCAGCCGATTGACGAAAAGATTAATTTTGGACTATAACAAAACAACAAAACATTTGATATAAAAATATTCATCCCTTTACATTTCCAAACGGTTATGTAGTACTCGAGTGCAAAAAAAACCTTACCTTGCACGTGTTGCTGTCGGTTGGACAAAAATTAACAGGGGCTAATCCCGGAAGATAGAATGCATTTGCTTGAGGTAAGATGTGAAGAATAAATATTGTAAATGCGATCCCTTGGGCCAATTTGGCCATAAGATGATTTTCACCCATGTTGCAATCTGCTTTAAACTAACAGGCGGTTACTCTTCTTTATCCTGCAAATAAAAATTTATAACAAAGCATTGATGATTAGTTTTTCATTCAATGTATGTCTTAAGCTCAGGTCAGCTGAATATTAGTTTGAACGGGTCTGTCGGCGTCGTATAGATGCTTCCAACCAGGATGACACCGTGGCTACACCGATACAAAAATTATTCGCTAACTCATAGCCAAATCCGCAACTAGCTCCGGCTTCCGCGAATTGTACATACATCCGGTGATACGACGGACAAAATAAAATTAAGAATGTGCGAACGTCTTTAATTCTGATACTCCATAACCCTCCATGCCAGCAATCTACTAATGTTAAAAACGCATACCTATTTTAATTTTCCAATTTGTTATTAAACGCACAAAACATATTTGCCAACCCGATAGAGTAACAGAGCTTTTGTTTAGTAAACTTTAAAAATCAATTCTCTTTCTATCTAGAATCAAGATCGGAAAGGATAGAGCTAACCCATCGTAAATTTCTTGCACAATAATGCATAACAATGCCTAAGATTGCAGAAAAAGTAACTAATAACCTTTCCCATCAAACTCGATTACAACTCCTTAAAACTGTCAAGTAATACGAAACCACAGCACCTAAAAGGATGTAATCCGCAGTGAATTACCAGCACACATAAACAAAAGATTAATGAAATGCTCCGCCAGAAACGATATCTGCTTTGATGTTTAACTTAAACTCCATGGTGACTCATTCAACTCCCACGCTAAACCTTCATACCAAAAATGTTGTACGACTCCAGGATCAATCAAATCAATAAAAACTAATCTCTTCATTTTTAACCAATAAATATCATTCAACCGGTAAGGATTAGGGCAGCCCTGACTACACCTGATACCTTAATAAATTACCAATGAAAATAACCGAATACTTCACAATAACAGCAGCTCTAATTAGCTTCTTACTTACCCACTCCTCTGCTTCAAAACTGTACGGTAGAATTTTCACTTTATGAACGGACGAAGATTACGAATAGTTGTCCGGCATGGAATCGCTTACGACTAATACATATTCACCATATCACAACTGTTTATTTTAGTTTATCCCTCCTGATTAAACTCTTCTAAACTCAAATCAATCTCAGCCACTTCTTCCCAGAGACGAAATCATTATTTACTTTGCACAGTCACAAATGTGTATGTATTTATTAATCAACACAACACAGTATCAGAATAATTCACCATAGGTTCGATCCAGCCGACCAATATTCTGCAAAGAGCCAATCTGTGCTGCTCAATGCAACTTCCCAATCAAACAAATCCGGATTTTCGTTACGTATCTTTGATCTTAATTAAAGGTAGCATAAGCTGTAAAATTGATGAAACAATGAGTATGTATGAATCTCCTGACAATAAACTTCAGAGCGTAATTGCTTTTGGTATCCTCTAACATTGCCATGCAACACAAAAGTGTTCATGAATGATAGATAAATGACAGATTTAGAAGAGTACGCGAGAATACGCATCCAGCTTTATGCCGTATGATTCTTTAGAACTGCTTCCAGCATATTTCCTTCAGCTTTTTGGTCTTACGTGTACCGCAATGGCACGGCTGCGATGGCTCTCGGATAGCCAACCTGTGTCCTACTGCAAATAATGTGCGTACATAAGAAATTGTCGTCAAAGAATTTAAAGGGCCCGCTACGCCAAATACGCAATCGAGTCAGCTGACAATTTTCGAGCATTCTGGGCGCTAGCTATGAAATTCTCCTGCGCTTTTGCGCAATGTTGCGATTGTGACGCGCTCGATGTGTATGCTTATAACGTTCTAGAATAGAAGCCACTTGAGCCGTCTCGTGTGTATTTCTTCGTCGTTACAAATAATCGGGGCTTACAAATGTAAACGTTTACATTTAAAGGCCCCCGTTTGTAAACGCGGTTTACAAGTAGAGGCCTACAAACGTAAACGTTTACAGAAATTTCACTGTAAAAATGTAAACGTTTACAATATTTTATCTCCCTGGTTGCCGCATCCTTCTTTTTTACGGTTGAAAGTTGAGACAACTCATCCAAAATACGGATTAAAAAGTCTGTCTCTAGCGCTACTTTTACCAACTGGATACTTCTTTTATTATTGCGAAATGTTAGAAATAAAGACGCAGTAGTTGTCGGGCTTCATATAATTAATCCTTGGAGAAGGGCTTTCTTCATGTACATTAAGTGGACGTAAAAGAAACTACGTTCACAACATGGTCTGAATACATTTCTTGTGACCAGCAAATTCCTCGTCGTAGTCATTGTATGTAGGTAGTTACATTTTTAACTTTAAAATCTAGCTTGAACAGGGAACAAAAAACAAAACTTGTAGGCTCACAAATTGCAATAATCCTGTGATGAACGCAAAACGTATTCATGTGTCATACTGCATATGTGGATAAGTGTACATCCCAAACGTACATGTAAAGGCTAGAGACCCATGGCAATAAAGGGCTTCGTTTAGAACATTTAAGAGGTCCTTCAACACGCTTGGTTCGAAACCGAAGTTTATAAAACAAGTCAATTCCATTTGTGAAACTTTCCAGCCCATTTTAAGCCCGTTAACAATTAAATCTGTTCATCATTCTTCTTCTGCATAATAATAACCTCTCTCGGCCCACTTTCTTATATTTTAAATATAACTAGCTTAAGCAACGTAGTTATATTGCTTCGAATTTTCCTTATCCCTGGCCATGTAATCCCGGTCTATAAGGCTTTCGATTCTTTTTTTAAGATCCGTGGGCTGGAAGGATAAGAAAACGATGTTTAATTATAATGGTTTGGTTAAATACTTGTTTCAGGCTTCGCAAAGCGCATTTTGCACTTACCGTAACTGGGAATTTCAGTTGGTTGTACAATTCTGATACCAAGAGCTGGTGAGACAGAGCTTTCCTCATTTTCATTATTCTTACAATAGCAGCATCAATTTGATACTGACGGTCATGGAATACACGCTCTTCGGTCGCTTTCTGTTCCTCGTTCTACAAAGATAACAACGATTTACACCACTGCTCTCGACATGCTACGTAATATTAAACATTGAAGATTACTAATTACTATAATCTGGACATTTTGAGCTTACTGTTTCCTTCATTTGGATTTGATTGATTTTCACACGGAAAAGTTTATTGGCGAATTCCCGATTGAACTGAAATTTGTCCTCCTCGAAAACATCTTTCCCCTTCGGATTCTTTTGCAATACTCTAGCTTTACCGCATGCTAAGGACTGCAGCGTTCGTTTCAATTCTCCTTCCTGTAAAAACATTCAAATTAGTACGATTCCACAAGCGAGTTATATTACTGGTGCTGCTACTGTGAACGTATACCTCGATATTGGTTTGAGCCTTCACTTCTTCGTACGATAGCTCTTCAGCATCGTTGAATAGCAGTAATACTAAAGCTTGAAACAGGGATACTTGCAATTCTTTCTTTCCCTGCAATCGCAAAACAAAAGATGGTTACTCCACAATCACCAGTGTTTATGTATATACAGTGCCAAAGAGGTGCTTCACAATATCACAATACATACGTTTTCAAATGTGGCTCGCAGCATACAGTGTCCAAGAGTGGGTTGCCATTGTAATCTCCGTCCGCTATGCTTGCCTAGATAGAACTTTTTGAATATTTCTTGGTATCGAAGTAGCTCTTTGGGCAAATGTACATCTACTGCAGGATAAGTAGGCCAATAGCCCATGGTCAGCACACTGACGGTTAGGTCAACTGACGCATCGAAGTTCGACTTGAGATTGACAGTATGCTGCGAAAATCCGAAATTATTAGCAACCTCGCAACTTCAGAGCCCAATGAATACAAGACTTTTTCGTAAGGTCAATTTATATACCTGCTTGAACGCTGCGTTGATATCTCTAGATAACTCCATGTCTTTGAACATGCCTTCAAGCTTAGATGTAAATGCACCTCCACATTCTTGTTTTAACTTGGAGAGCATGCTCTTTTCCGCATCAACACTGGCCGATTTGCCAACCAGTAAACGTTTAGCGAGATCCTTCTTATAAAAAGCTTCAAAAACGTCCTTCCCATGAATGAATCGGAAAATGACCATAATCTTGTCGAGCAATTTCTCGAGCTCTTCCTCGGTTGCTTCTTTGTTACCCAGGCGAAGTTTAGCATCCACAAACTTGGCTACAAATCAAAATATAAATTCAGTTATCAGTATCAAGTTTTTGTATGCCTCAAAACGGATAACTTCACAAGTACACTCTAACCTATTAGCTCTGCTGGCTTATTCGGACGTTGATTGATGTAATGCTCAAACGCTTCCTTTACACTGTTGACAAATTTATCATTCTTTTGGAAACAAGAATTGACGATGTTATCCATTTTGTCTTTAAAGTCCAGTAGATCTTGCACCATACTTTTATCCTTTTCTGGGTCTATCACAATAGTTCGTCCCTTTTTCTGTAAGAAACAAATTAAATTAGCATTTAATATAATACCAGCACGAAACTGCCAACTACGAGAATTTCAACCGTTGTTACCTTGATATAAGAATTAAAATGGGAGCACAAATCACCAAGTCCTGTCTTCACGCGTGAATACAGGCTGTACAATAACTTGAGGTCCGGAAGTCTGTTGTTGTCTAGTAGATTTTCAAGCCCTTTACTTAAAATGCTTTGCAGATGTTCTGATATGAGCTGCCGTTCAACAGTATGAATCAATGCCCACCTTGAAAAAATAAATAAAATTGTAATTCAAAATGCATCGATTTCACAATCGATGGAACATTACAAATCAAGTGATTTCTCACTTTGTGCCTGCATCTAGGTAATGTAGAACCCGATCATTTTCCTCTTGAAGCCTCTTTTCTACATGATTCAGGTATTCCGGCACTTCCAATTCTTGCATCAGTCTTCTTCCCTCCGCAGTGTACACTGCATCAGTCGCTTGTAAAAATCTGTGTTACGAAAGAAAACAGTATTCATTACAGCTAAAATTGTATTATCAGCAGTATACATGCGCACATTTAAGTACTGCCGCTTAACGAACTTACCGGTGTTCGAAAACATCTTGGTAAATTTGCAGATCGGAAAGCATTCGAAGCAAAGATTTCAGCAATGATCTATCGACGACGTCACCTTGACGCTCGCTCTCAATCAGCATGAGTAATCCATCAACTGTTCTAGTTTGCGCTAATTGCTGGCCAATTACATGCTTCCGGAAAAGTTCAAGCCCCATATCCCTGAAGAAGACATTTAAAAGAATTTCAACATACCTGTAAAGTGCATATTACCCACATAACGAATGGTCATAACGAGATTTCCGTCTGCAACTTACCAGATGGATGGAATCGACGGTGTATGCAAGACATACCGCCTATCCAAATAAGTGAAGATACTTCTGATCATAGTCATTTGGTTGCAATGGGATTTCCAACAAGTTTCCATTTCTTTCAAGAAGATTTTACGGTCTTGCACAGTTCGAATATACGGCTCCACTATTTCGCTTACATGGACTTCGATGACATCTAAGGTAAGAGCGAGCAAAACGAGTTAACATTACCTTATTTACAACTTTGTTTCTCCGAATTCGATACAGTTATATTACTCTACTAGTGATAAATATTACCTTTGAGATTCTCATACAACTGAGGCTCCATTTTATAGCTACACATATTTTCGACTGCTTTATACAGATCTTCTAGACAGTAATTGATGGGCGTGGAAGTTTGGATGGCAATCACAGCCGATCTCAATTTCTTCCATGTTTCTGCTTGATAGTCTTCTGAAACTTTTGGTTTTTCTACAAAGAATACGAAACTCTTTTATTACTCACAGCTTATCTTTACGAAAATTCGAATTTCGTCTTACCGAATTCCCAAACAATTTTTACCTCGAAAGTTTTTGATGACTAATTTCTTAGTAGCGCCGCTTTTAGGATTCATCCCAGAATTTCTTGTTATTCCATTTGACGCTCCAATCTTCGAGAAATTAGATTTCTTCGATTGATCGGCACCAGCCACAGCCGCCATTTAGGCAGTAACTTCTGTAATCAAATCCGATGAAAGATTTACTTCATGCGCCAGCCAGAGTAATGAATTTTACAATTTATTTGCAGATTATTGAAAATGTGATTACAACCAGGTGGCTTACCCCACACACCAGGTGATTTCCGTGAAGACGCACGTGCCTCAGTTAGCAAAGGTTTGATCTTGGTTCCAGGCTTATAAATATAATAACCGCTCTAGGGACAAAAGCTTACGAGCATGGAGGTTTAATCACACTATAGTTTACACTGTATGACGTTCTGCAATATGCAAACTATCCACTTCCTTACTTTTCAGAATTCCACTCTTATCCAACTATGTGATTAATTAAACTCAATTTACGGGAATTCCAGATTCAAATTAACAACTGTTCCAAGTAAAATTCCAATCAAGTAAACTTGCCTTCCCAATCGTTCACCTACTTTGTAATTGTGCTTGCTACAAATGACCAGAATATATCATTCTAGTTTTTTGTCCAGTA
This sequence comes from Sminthurides aquaticus, assembly GCA_906901655.1. NCBI lineage: Eukaryota > Metazoa > Arthropoda > Collembola > Symphypleona > Sminthurididae > Sminthurides > Sminthurides aquaticus. The sequence continues at coordinate 4,289,613 of CAJQTT010000002.1, read as the reverse complement.
GTTGCTTCAGTTTCTTTTGTTATGTTCGATTAACAGCTTATCCAGTGTCCAGTGCCCTACTATATATATACTACTCTTCGATCGCTGCACCGCTTCCGTGAACCGACTTTCAATGAAGAGATGTGAAGATGCTGGCATGACGCCCCGCAAGAGATTTCGTGAGTTTAGTCAGCAGCCTCCACCCGCTTCTGAAACGATTTTTGGGAACACTGCAAAATACAACGAATGAATGAATGGCATTATTTAATTCAAAATACTTATACCTAAAGGTTAAACTAGATTTTCGGACGAGAAGTCGAAGAATTTGGTTAGGCTAGCTAAAGCTAACATATTTTACAAGTTAGAGTTAAGCAACAGCTTATGAAAAATTCGTTTTGGACCGAGTAGTAGAGCCATGGAAATGGCTTGGCTGGCCTTCTTGGCTTAATTCACGCCCAACGTCGAAAAAAAGTCCCGCGAAATTTGAAATAGCTAAATGAAAATATTTTTAATTTTCGAAAAAGCGTTTTATTTTATAACGATTTTGATTTCATATTGATTGGCTACGTCCAGCAATGCTTCTTGTGTTCGCAGTTCGCAAATCTATATGAACAATCCTATGTGTGTAAAAGTAGATTCGGGTTAACTTCCTGTGTAATCGATTCATTTTTAAGGAAAATGTAAAGTGATTTAGTTATACACTTTAGTTTTGTATACATCTTGAAACTTTTATTTCAAGGAATATCTAGATAACATCTCTTGCTCCGTTGGTATATATATATAATCTTGTCGAAAGAATACCAAACATATTATCAAGGCATGCTATGCTGAAACTGCTGGTAAGCATGCAAAATTAAGAGATATATATTTACCTCATCGTTCAAATTGAAAGCTTTCAGATTAATTTGTGTTGTATTTCATTTATGTAGTGAGCACATAAGCTCTTCAGGTCTTCATTTTGACCGATGTTATCGATTGTATTCTTGCAGGGACGGTGCTTTAGTTGACAGATTAGGTCATACATTCTTTGGGAACAACGTTTTTCTACTATTTCATATCAGAATGGCAAAGAAAGGCACTAGAAATCCATTCGAACTTGTATCTAAACCGGACATAGATGATGGTTTAGCTGACCTACGATGGAAACCGTATCCAGAATCGATGAAAGAAGCTATTGATAGAATAGGTACGTTGCGAAACAAGCTTAAGTTTTGGTTTTAATCTAAAATGAATGAACTTTGAAAGCTTGTAATGATAATGATTCCTTTATTTCTAGAACATTCGTACCTTCAACGGAGAGGCCAGAATAAAAAATGGAATTCACGCGAAATCCGGCCTCTTTTAGAACAATTTGTCTGGAGTAGTATAGCACGGCATTCACAAGAACCACAAGTCTTATCGATTGCAAAACCAGTAAGTTGTTTGATGTATGGTTTGCATATTTTTTTCCATCGTTGTGGCCTAAATATCTGAATTTCTTTTCAGCCTAGAGATTTTAATCCGCTTAGAGGATTGGAAACAGCCGATTACCTACTTTCAAAGATAACGAAAGCACAAGACAAAAAAGATCAGCAAAACTTGTTCAGCACGCTGTTCAGTTCGCACCTTAGCGGAGGTTAGCATCCACTTAGTGATAACAATTAGATAATTCAAATGTACAATGATCAGGTGTCTGCAAGACTTTTAAGTAATCCTACGTAGTCAGAAACTTATTATGTACTTACTACTCGATACCCAGTTTGATTGTTGCATTATACAATCCATCCTGGCTTAACACAGATTTTAAATTACAAGGTTGCATCAGACTGTATTCTTTACTGTAATGAGTTGTTTAAAAATTTACTTCTGAAATAGGAGAAGACGTGATTCTATACCTTTTAAGCTTGGCAACTCAGCTTGCTGTTAGTGCCCGTAATTCAAAATTTCTGGAGTGTTGTTCTGACTGGATGAGGGTACGTGTTTCACTAACGTATGAAATAATGTTTTGGAATCAAAAGCCTTAACTCAAAGTGATCTTATTTTTGTGTTTCTAGGATTATGGGCTAGATTCCTTTCCGGTCAGTTACGTAGCTAATGACCTGGTCAAAGATTTAGCAAGTATAGATGTCTCAGAAAAGTATTTTTGTCTGCCGGAGTATGCGCCAGAGTTTGCTGCTGATTTAGTTATGGCCATAGCTAAGATATACCGAGACAAAGGTAACGGAGATGTTTTATTAAAGAGCGTAACTTTATGGAAGAGTACTACTAGCATTGTATTCTTGGACAGGCAGTGAATTGAGCTGCTGGTTTGGTCATTCTACTGACATTGATTCGAATTATTGTTTGGCTCTTCGTTGTAGAAAAACCAGTGCCACTGCTGAATCACCTGTGCCGTTGGATTGAGTGCTACCCATCAGTTTGTTTCATCCCTCCGCAGTCAGCAATCTTTGGTACAAAACTCTATTTTGTCTAAAATAACGCTAAAAAACGTTTACATTCCTTGCCTTCTGGTTGCCTTCATTAATTGTCATAAATCTGGAATACTTTCGGATTGTCTGCTGTTATCATGTGCCTGCAAAAATTTTACCAAAAACCGTTTTGTAATTTTAGAACTGTTTAGGTGGAGCATGTTCTGCATATCCTCCGAGCCTCGTCTTCATGCAGCTTTGTTAAGCGCTATCCATCGTGCAGGAAAGGGAGCTCCACTTCAAGTAATACCGCATGTTATGCAAATAGTTCAAGAATTCAAGCACCACCGCGACTCTTACTGTCAAAAGTATGGTCTTAAATCTCTTGCTCAATCATACTTAAGACACAAAATTAAGGAAGACCTCCGAGCCTACCCAAACATAGATGCATCTGACTATACCAATCACAAATTGAAGAGAAGAACTCTGAAAATACAAATCTGTAGATTGTTCCAAATCATTCAAATGCTGGTTTCGTCAGGCTGTCTTGAAGAAAACGAAGTTCGTAAGTAAAATGCTTGCAAGTATTTTCTGTAGTTTCTGGATATTAGCAGTTCGAGGAGCCGGCAAGCTGGCTGAATAGAACTTGGAACCACATATACATAGCTTGAAACACCCGAATCCTCTACCCAATTGAATTATGCAAATATGTCACTATGTCCCAGTCATTCGTATGCAAGTTCAATGATATATACCATTCAAATTAGCATTCGTGAAAGCTTTATTTTATTCTTACTATGTTGCTTGTGTTCTCTATAGATCCTATTTTTCAAGCCTACGAAGTGGCTTTGGAATTCAGATTTACTTTCTACGTTCAGTTAAAAAGATTATATGGAATTCAAGAAGACTTAAGTACCACTCACACTAACCCCGATCCTTCACCTCGACCCAGAAAAGCTGTTCAAACAAGGTCAAAGCAAACGCCTGAAAAACCTTCGAAAGGAAAGCGTAATTCTGACACTTGCAAGCTGCAAAACAAAGCTCAGGCGCTTAACTCAAAGAGCAATGTGAAAAATGGAGCATCTAAAGAAATCTCTAATGAAGTAAGCGATGATTCAAATTTTGATAGCGACGACGAAGACTTTCATGAACGTCAAAAATTATTAGCTCGTTTGAAGTTAGATTGCATATCTAGGATTGATGCACCTAATGAATCTTTACGGGTGGATGCATCTGAAATGATGGACACATAATAATATGTCTAAGCTAAAAGTTATTCAACAGTTAACTGTTGCAGCGTTAGCTACAATGTTTTACAAATTAGAATGTAATATTTTCTATCAATCACGTATACCTTTTTGCTACTGTGAAGATCTTATGCTGGCTTTCGTGAGTTGTAAAATGGGTGAGGAGGCAAATGCCAGTATTTGCATCTTATAATAAAAGGCAAGTCCTGTAAAAATAATCCATCTTCCGATCTAACACTGCTACCTACACTTTGCATGATTGTTAATCCACTTCTACAGCCACTACAACGAGTAGGAGAATTTCGTAATCTTCCAGTAACAATGTTAAGGAAGGGTATAAATAAGACCCTGAAACGGCACGCTGAAGGAGTCTTGCTCAGAGTCTCGGGTCTGATAGTTCTGTGTCGGTGTTAGTGTGGCAATAGACTCCTATAGTTAAGGACTTTGTCGTTTTGAGCGAAGCAATCCGGTCAGCGACAACATGGCGTTGACGAGGAATCGCCAGCGCTGCGCGCCGTTCTCGTGCGTTGTAGTGCTTGGTGTTGCAGCCATGAGTGTATTGGCTTCGGCCTCTCCCTTGGGTAAGTATATTAAACTTCAAATTTCTGTTCCTGAAATTATTTTGTAAGAAAACATGTTTACAAGAGTCAAGTATATGAACTAATTGTGGTTAACATTTTTCAGCTGATCCTGGCGGTATGGGTATGATGGGACAGGCAAGCCAAGGTAAGAATAAGTTTGCTTTATAAAGAGAAAAGAAGTTTGATTTAGTAGGGACGTCTCAGAGCTACTTAGTAAATAGAGTTCAATTTGTTTTCAGAAGATTGTTGTTGTAGGCATTTTTCTCGTACCTTTTTTCCTTTGCGTTTCTGTAATCGTAAATCCGGAAGCTTTTCAAATTACAAAAATTGTCCAAGATTTCATCATAGTTTTTCTCGTAAGTGTGATGTTTGAGATACTAATAACCTGTTTTTTGAGTAAACAATAGAGACTTCCGAATTACGATTAACAGTAGTTGCTCAAAATTACCGTAGTTAGCTCTGTAGGGTGCATTCATACATCTAAGTTTTAGATTCTAATGCAAACTTAATTATATTCTTTCAGGTTATGGTTACCAGGCTCCAGCTCCAGTGGAATACTATTCTCCACCACAAGAGTATTACGCTCCTGCTCCAGCACCTGAATATTACTCACCTCCACCCCCACCAACCTACTACAGTCCTCCACCCCCACCAACCTATTACAGTCCTCCACCTCCGGAGTACTACAGCCCACCACCACCACCGTACTATGCACCAACTCCATCGTATGCTCCTGCTCCTGAGTACTACAGCCCACCACCACCGTACTATAGCCCACCTGCCCCAGCATATGCTCCTGCCCCTGAGTACTACTCACCACCACCCCCGTACTACCAGAAGGAGGAGTACGTTACGAAGCCGGAATACTACAAGAAGGAGTATTACCCGGAGTACGTTAACTGGGAAGCGGTCCACGTAAGTTTACATCCATTTATGATAAATTCCGCAGAAAATGCAAAACCGGATTATGATTATTTTCATTAAATAAACTATTTCATTTTGAATTTTAGTATGTGGAACTCAACGAGTCTCTTAAGTGCGGTGTGGCTCCTGCTGTCAACGAATACCTCTACAGGTATGCTTACGATGATCAAGAATATGCAAGCAAGTATGTCCCATATGGTCAGTCAATCATTGTCAAGGATGACACTGCTCCATTCGGAAAGTATCCTTGGGTTGTCCGTGTCACCGATCAGTATGAGGTAATTGATATTAGCATTTCGTTGATCTGCCAGAAGCTTTGAAACTATGGATTTGCATCTATTTTGAGCATTAAATTAATCTTTGTTTTTCATTTATTTTACAGAACTACCTCTGCGCTGGTGTTATTGTCCACAACCGTCAGATCCTTACTTTGGCTTCTTGCGTTGCTGGCAAAGAATTGGAATATCTGAGAGTCCGTTATGGAGACTGGGATGTTTTGAATGACCAGAATGAGTACGAAGCTTACAAGAACTATGAAACCCGCGTTTGCCGCGTTCTCCCGGTGGATTGTCCTTCTTCTTATGGCAGCTACGGTTACAACAGTTACAAGCAGGAGCAGTACAGCGAATTAGTTCTTTTGCAAGTTGATTACAACGAGGATTATGATAAGTACCCTCAAATCAAGCCTGTCTGTCTTCCAGAGTATCCTTCATACACCCCATCCTACACTCCATCCTACACTCCATCCTACACTCCATCTTACGCTCCAGCTCCATATGGTCAACCATCATATGCTGCTCAACCCTACTCTCCACCATCCTACACTCCCCCAACCTATGCTCCAGAATATTATTCCGAATGCTGGGTCGAGGGTTACTATGCTTCACCTCAAACTGAATTGAAGAACGTAAGTAGCCATTATCAAATTTTTCTTTACACATTTAGATCGCATGTATCTTGCAAATCGCAAAGTTTTAACTCCCTCGTTCTTTATTATAGCATGAACCACCAAAGGGTGAAGGATATGGATATGGATACTCCAAGGCAGCTCAAGATTACAACCCATACAGCAGCTACTATTCCGAAGTGTACTCCAAGACTCCGCGTCAAGCTCAAGTTAAGCGTGTCGAATCTTACGGATACCAGAAGCCTTACGGATACTCTGAGCAATGCGACGAGACCCAAGAGTGGGTTGGAGTTAATGGTTACGATGCTTGCGTTGCCGACAAGGGATCCGCCATCGTCTGCTACGTTCCAGAGCCCGAGGTTTACAGCTACCAGAGCTACGAATCTTATCCTTCCTACGGCCAGTCCAGCTACCAACAGCCTCCTAAGTACGAATCTTATGCCAACTACAAGGAAATCAAGTAAGGAGTTTCACATTCATTTGCATTTTCTTTAATTTTACATTTCTTTCAGGGAATAATCCGTCTTCGTTTGCATTTACTAATCATTCTTCTGTTTTGTTTCTGTTCAGGGTCGCTCCTGCTCAAAAGAAGGAGAAGAGGCAGCGTGCTGTGGTTGTGGCTATCGTAAAGGAAATCGCCAAGTGTACCGATTATGAAGCCAAGTCATCAGACTATGGATACGGATACGGCGGCGAATCTCCCTACAGCAAGCAACAGTCCAAGACCATCAAGGCCGTGAAGGTGAACTATGGGAAGGTTGACTTCATCATCAATAAGTTCTTCGAAGGTGCTTTAGACTACTCCTGCCCATCCCCGAAATCCTACTATCCTGAACCAAATTATTATCCCGAATCCAAACCCGCATACTCACCTCCCTACTCCGTTCAATCATACAGTCCACCACCATACAGTCCCCCTGCCTACCAACCCGAATACTATTCACCACCAACCTATTCACCCCCTGAATACTACTCACCACCTACCTACCAGCCCGAATACTATGCACCACCACCAACCTACTCGCCACCTGAGTACTATGCACCACCACCAACTTATTCACCACCGGAGTACTATGCACCACCACCAGCATATTCACCCCCTGAGTACTATGCGCCACCACCAACTTATCAGCCAAGCTACGAGCCCAGCTACCAGCCAAGCTACCAGCCATCTTATCCAGCTCCGGCACCCTACCAGCCAAGCTACGAGCCAAGCTATCAGCCAAGCTACCAGCCAAGCTACCAGCCATCTTACCCAGCTCCGGCACCTTACCAGCCAAGCTACGAGCCCAGCTACCAGCCATCTTACCCAGCTCCGGCACCCTACCAGCCAAGCTACGAGCCAAGCTATCAGCCAAGCTACCAGCCATCTTACCCAGCTCCGGCACCTTACCAGCCAAGCTACGAGCCCAGCTACCAGCCTAGCTACAAGCCAAGCTACTAGCCAGCAACTCCATCCTGCTATTAAATCCACTGTAGTGTAATAGGAAATGGTTCTAGATGCTTTAATGTAGAAGTAAATTTGTTAGACGTATTGTTAAAAAGTCAAACTGATATTATTTTCTAGATTAACGTCTTCAAAATAAAATCGCGAATCGTTTTCTGTTCCATATTTTAACAGCACACAAGTATATCACTCATATTTTTATTTCTCCCTATTTTCGAAATATCCCAGGATCCTAATTTACATGCATAACAACTTTGCCTCCTGCATTACAAATCCATTATAATTTAGCCATCATATCTTACATCCTGATACGCAAACATGCTTCCGTTAGAAACCGACTCATTTTCAATTCTGCATTATATACATAGCATTCAAATTTTCGCCAATACTGAAGCTAGGTGTAGGTCATTTAGCATAAAACGTCTATACTCACCTACTTTGTCAACCTTTTACTTGAAGGTTTCGTCTAGAGTCGAGATGTATCTTAAACTCAATTTAAGCTTTAACTCTAGTTACCTTGATGTGTGACTACATCAGGATTCCGCCTTCATAGATACACCATTCGCCAATTGTTTCATATTTTGCATCAATTGATTAAAGCCTCTGGAGTCCCTTGCTCTAGCTCCACATATCTTCCTGAAGTTAATCCAGCTTTCTTGGATACTCTCTTTGCCTACGTTCAAAGTGTTTTACATAGTTGCATCGTCAACTTACCATAACATTGCTTTGCTTCAAATAAATCTTCAGATCGTTTAGCTAGGGCTAATTTGTGTAAAAGCTACCTTCAACTTCTACTTCAGTTGTTTACCGTTACTCCAGCCAGTATCCTGGCAGTGTCAAGAACGATTTGATCGAGTTTGATTTTGACCTTGTAATTGATTGCCGACATGCCTTGCAGCAGCATCCCTGGACTACCAGCGTTCATGCATAGTTAAAAGCAGTCAGCTCACCTCAGAATAAGGGCTAGGAATTGATTACTCTCCTAGTGTCTGATATGATTAGCTGGACATGATGAAGCCCATGGAATGTATATATGAACTACAGTTAAGTGTTACATAACTAACATGGCAAAGGGATCAATTCCGTGGGATCCCTTGAGGCTCAGTGAACTTAAAACTATAATCCAACTACAGTTAGGAGCTGGCTAACAGCTAAATCTTTTCTGTCGAAGCAAAAGAGAATATTGCTCTAAGGCTTTATTTTTAGGCAATGAGAGTTTCTCACCCTTTAGACAGTTTCAAACTTGCAACTATATTTTCATTGCTGGAGGAATATGAAGGTGAACACTCCTAGAAGGCCTTGACTGAGACTAGGAACACTGGAGAAGGATTCTTCTCATTCACGGAATCTGACCGATATTAAAATTAGAGATAAGCAAATTCAGCTCTTCAGTTTCTGCCTCGTCTTCCAAGACGGAAAGATTTTAAAACGCAAGGGTGTGGTATCTTTCCGGAGCGGTTCGGATAGATTGTAGACGTCACAATGGGAAGCTATGCTAAAAGTCCACCCGGGCTTTACTTTGCAACCAAGTTTACCGGCTCCATTTTGTGCGTGCTTCTCGCAATTTTGTTAATTTCCGTCACCCAGGTCTCTCCCCAACCACAGACGACAGAAGCACGTAAGTTTCAATTTTTTATCATAACCCTCCCATGAGAAGATTTTGTGTTTACTTGACATTTAAGATTTATTTCTCGCACCATATTGCCTGTTTTAATATCTACGAGATTTCTGGTCTCCAATACGTTATCGCTGCTGTGGTAAAATTCTGAACAAGAGGTTGCGTTGCAGAAATAGCTCAAGTGTCAGAAATTATACTTACGAGTTAGCCTAAGTGGTTATCTACATTGGAATGGGAAAATGGGATTATGTGTCGCATACTCAAACACTAGGAAGATTTATTATCAAATCCTGTCTGCTTAAACATTATACATTCCAGCAAAAAAGAACCATTCTAACCTTTGAAATTTGTTTCCGAATTTAGAATCCGTTGCAACCAGTCAAAATTTGACTTTAACGGCAGAATCGCAAAATAAAACTACAGACACCCCAACGACATCATCATCGTCTACTGCTAAGCTACCAGCTGATACCGTATCGCCAGTTTCGCCAGCGTCTCCCGAACCTAGAGCAGCAACAGCAGCAACAACAGCAGCAGCAACAGCTGCAACAGCATCGGCAGCTTCTGATACTGTATCAACATTGACATCCGCAACATTGCCTGCAACTCAAAATGGCACTTCAACTGGAGCAGAAGTTACGTCCCCGACTCCCACTGAGTCAGCGCAAGATAGCGTTTCTACTGTTCCAAGTGTAAGGACTTTTCAAGAGGCCAAGCAGGATGCTTCCACTGTGAATGAATTTTTCAATCATCCAGCATACACCCAACTTAATACAGACCCTGCCCCAGCTGGTGACCCCAGACTTGTGACTTCGGCTGCACCATCACCAGGGATAACATCTACAACTCAGCAAGATCTTGAGCAGCGCTCGCTTTTAGATAAACAGGAACTATTGCTGAAGAAGAAGATCACTGCTACAACGCCCCCACAAGTCCAGCAACCTTACAAGCCCTTTACTCCAACTTCCAGTCCTCCTCCTCCTGCACCAGGCGTTCAGGTATCTGGAGGTCAGGGAACTCCTACAACGATCGATTTTTCCGGAACAACACAGGCGGATCTTGAGCAGCGGTCGCTGTTAGATAAGCAGGAATTATTGATAAAAAAGAAGACCACCACAATAACGCCACCACCTTACTCAGTTCCCGCCAATTCATTTAGTCCAAATTTCAGTCCTCCTCCTCCTCCTGCACCAAGCGTTCAGTTATCTGGAGGTCAGGGAACCCCTACAACGATCGATTTTTCCGGAACAACACAGGCGGATCTTGAGCAGCGGTCGCTGTTAGATAAGCAGGAATTATTGCTAAAAAAGAAGACCACCACAATAACGCCACCACCTTACCCAGTTCCCTCCAAGTCCCTCAGTCCAAATTTCAGTCCTCCTGCACCAAGCGTTCAAATATCCGGAGGTCAGGGAACCCCTACTACTATCGATTTTTCTGGAACCACACAGGCAGATCTTGAGCAGCGGTCGTTTTTTGACAAACAGGAATTATTGCTAAAAAAGAAACCCACTACTACAATAACGCCAAGTTACTACGGAGTTGTTGCATCTAACGAAAATCCAGCTTTATACTACAGCCCTTCACCTCCAAGCTACATCGTTTCTTCCCCGTACAACATTCCTGAACCGCTCAACAACGCTCCGGCTCCGATTTACCGTGATCCAGTACAAACCTATAGTGGTTCGGGGCCCTCCTACAATGTTCCCGTTCCTGCTTACGGCACTACGGGCTACAATGTTCCTGTTCCAAGTTTGAGGCCTTCAACCTACAACGTTCCCACTCAAGCCTACAGTACGACATATAACAACGCTCCAACTCCATCGAATATCGCTCAGTATCCCTACAGCAACATTCAGGGCCCGGCTAACAACTATAATGCAGCAACCACGTCATTTACTGTGCTGGTCCCGTCTTTCAACACACAGGCGCCATCCTATGCCATTCTGGCTCCGTCTTACAGCGCCCCTGCTTACAATATCCCCGCTCCGGTTTACGCCACTCCAGCTTCCAGCGGTCAATCTTACAACGCTCCAGCTCTGGCTAATAGAGCTCCGGCTTACAATATTCCAGCTTTGGCTTACGGCAATGCAGCTTACAAAGGTCAATCTTACAATGTTCCAACATATAACGATCAAACGGAGAACAATCCCGCTCTGGCTTACAGCCCTCCAGCTTTTAGCATTCCATCTCCAGCGTACACCGCTCCAGCCTATAACGTTCCAGTTCAGATTTACAGCGCTCCAGCTTATAGTGTCCCACCTCCAGCTTACAGCATTCCAGCCTATACCTATGAATCGTACAACATTCCCGCTCCGGCGTACAGCGCTCCGGCTTACAGCCCTCCAGCTTATAATGTTCCAGCTTACAGCGCTCCAGCATATAATAACGTTCCAGCTCCGACATACAGTCCTCCAGCTTATGACGTTCCAGCTCCGGCTTACAGCGCTCCATCATATTATAACGTTCCAGCTCCGACATACAGCGCTCCAGCTCCAGCTTACAGCCCTCCAGCTTACAACGTTCCAGATCCGGCTTACAGCGCTCCATCATATTATAACGTTCCACCTCCGACATACAGTCCTCAAGCTTATGACGTTCCAGCTCCAGCTTACAACGTTCCAGCTGAGACATACAGTCCTCAAGCTTATGACGTTCCAGCTCCGACTTACAGCGCTCCAGCATATAACGTTCCAGCTCCGGCTTACAGTCCTCCAGCTTATGGCGTTCCAGTTCCGGCTTACAGAGCTCCGGCTTACAGCGCTCCGGCTTATGACGTTACCGCTCCGGCTTACAGTCCTCCAGCTTATAACGTTCCCGCTCCGGCTTACAGCGCTCCTGCTTATGACGTTCCAGCCCCGGCTTACAGCGCTCCAACGTATAACGTTCCCGCTTCCACTAGTGATCAATCGTTAAACGTTCCTTCTCCAACCTACAACGCTGCACCTTACAGCGTTCCCGCTCCGGCCTACAGAAATCAACTTTACAGTAGTGACGGTCAGTCCTATAACGCTCCGGCCACGTCGTTGGGAATTTTGATTCCATCCTACAGTGCTCCTGCTCCGATTTATAGCAATCTACCTTATAACGTACCGACTGCGACATACGTTGCTCCATCTTACAACGTCCCCGCTCCAACCTACAGCGTTCCAGCTTACAACGTGCCCGCTCCAACCTACAGCGTTCCAGCTTACAACGTGCCCGCTCCTGCCTACAGCGTTCCAGCTTACAACGTGCCCGCTCCTGCCTACAGCGTTCCAGCTTACAGCGTTCCCACTTCGGCCTACAGCGCTCCAGCTTACAACACTCCTCCGGTATCTTACAATAGTCCGGTTCAATCCTATACCGCTCCGGCCACGTCGTCTAGTATTCCGGTTCCATCATACAGCATCCAGGCTCCATCCTATGACAATCTAGCTCCGTCATACAGCGACTGGGCTAAATCCTACAGTGTTACGGGTTCCGCCTACAATGCTTCACCGGTACCTTCCAACGTTCCAGCTCCATCCAACAACGGCCCAGTTACCTCCTACAGCTTTCTGGTCCCATCCTACAGCGCTCCGGCGTCGGCCTACAGCGCCCAGGCTCCTTTGTACAGCTCTCCATCCCAGGCCTATAACGTTCCGGCTCCGCCATACAGCGCTCCATCCACAATATATGATGTTCCGGCGCCGTTTTACAGTGATTCACCCCCGGTTTACCCCGCTCGCCCTCGCCCCAACAGCGCTTCTACCTACAGAGGTCCGGGTTCCGCTAATCAGTATAGTCCTCCAGATTATACACCTTCTAGTCCAACATACAACCCTCCAGTGCAAAGAGTACAACCGGCTCCAAACAGCGCACCATCTTACAACGTCCGCCTCCCTAATTCAGATATTGGTAGAACCTACAAACCCCAGAACCCATCTTACGGTCCTTCAGGCTATAATGTCCCATCAACACCACAAAACAATCCTCCCGTGTACAGCATTCCGGCTTCGTCAAACTACCCAGTAGTTAATTACGGTTCAAATCCACCGCAAATCACTTCCAATGCGAATGAACACGTCATCCCCTTTACGTTCTACATTGTAGAGTACGTAAAACCTTCTTAAGAGATTGTGAATCCCTGATTAGTTGTTTTGTATCTGTAGCGTCGTTGATTTATTCGCAAATAAACTGTTAATTATCGTAAATAACTTTGCAATTACAAATCATTTCATGTCATTTGTACGTACAGCCTTAACCGCAAGACCTGCACTCGCAAAATTTTGAAGAACAAGAACAGTTTCTACATCCCAATTTTTTGCACGCCACGCAGCACTTTTGAACGGTAGACAGTCCACCGCAGGCTAATGGCTTATCTGCTCAAATTGAACCCAAATAGATTCAAAATCATTCCGCATTCGTCTCATTTACTCATGCCAATCTTTATAAAACTAGGTTTCATTCAAATCTTACGCTCACCGAGATCTCCATTCAATAATTTGTAGGAACGTATAGTCTTAGGCCTGGGTGTTGTGGGCTTGGTGGTAGAGACTGTAGTCAACCGAGTAGTAGTTATCGCTGCAGAAATGGAAATTCAATCATGTTTTTTTAAAGCACTTCTCTCTCTCTCTTAATAACTGCTGCCAAGTATTATCGATCTGGTCCCGGTAAAGGAGGCAATCTTACCTGGTTTTCTCTTAGGTTTAATGGTGGTATGCGCTGAAGTTTTTGGTTTCTGTGTAGTAGTTGTTCGCCGAGTAGTAGCAGTAGTAGTAGGCTTCGTCTTTATGGTTGTACGTTTCGTAGTTGTGGTTGTAGGCCTCGTCGTTGTGGTTGTACGTTTCGTAGTTGTGGGTTTACGTTTAGTAGTTGTGGTTGTAGGCCTCATAGTTGTGGTTGTACGTTTTGTAGTAGTTGTAATAGGAGTAGTTGTAGTTGTTGTTGGCGTCGTTGTAGTAGTCGTAGGCGGTGGGCGAGTCCATGGTTTGATTTTGACAACATAAGCTCGCCCTTTGACCAGTAATATAATAATCACAAAAAATACTATCCAATTAACAATTAAGAGTGACCCAGAGAATCCTATCCACTTTCCCATTCTTTTCCCTACGAGTTCTCTCACGCCCACAAAACTTTTCACATTCAAAAATCTCGTATATTTGCCCTTAGGACACAATCGCAGTATTTGTTCAATGCGCTCTCGTCTGAGTAACTCTTGGAAGGATTCTGTCCACTGCGTGCAAAAATTGCAATATTTATCAAGTTGCAAAAAGAAACTTTCTTCCAAACATCCTATACATTAACTCACTATTTGTCTTCCAGCTTTTCACAATTCGTACCCCAATGCAACTGAAACCCAAATTGCATGATGAGACTTAAACTGCAATTATGCAATTTGCCGTGTGCATGGTATCTGTCACTCTCTTCCAATGTTTTCCCTGAACCAATTGTTCATTGTTCCTGTCATAGGTAAATAACATCATCAAGTTGAGGCAATCATGGTTGTCTGAAGGCAATACCTTAATTCTATCAGTACTTGTACGTGCTTCCTATAACGTTTGCGGCCTTTGAAAGAGGCCGCGTAACTGATCGGAAACTCAAAGTAGCGTGCGTATTAACTTTAATATCATGTTACCCTTCCGGTCTGATGCTTTTTCGTCGTGAAAACAATACTTATCAATAGATGTTTTGTAAATGTTATTTATTTTTTACGGTGGGATCGGAAGTTTAATTACATTTGTACAAAATTCCATCTGTATTTTTGACGTTTTCGTCTCTCTGGTTTGAGTGGAAGCAGCCGAGAGCAGTCTTCACTACAGCTGTCATCATCTTAGCAATAATATTGGAAATAAGGCCTGTAGAATTCACAATCGCAAGAGCTGAAGCATCCTGGACCGGGATTGAAAGTAGAGATTCCGCAAGTTTGTCGACAATGTTCTCGGCATTGTAATTCGCAAACACGTCCGGGAAGAATGTCTATGATTTAAGATTCATCAAGGAAATTATTTAAAATCCACATTATTCTCTACTAATTTTCACCTAAAATCCTCAATTGTATTGAGATTTCTTCCTATACGTTTCTTCTGTAGCTAGAGAGGTGGAAATAAGATAATTAAATCCATTCTAAGAATCTAACGCCACCATAGAAGGTACTAACGACTCTGTTCACTAAACCATAGTTTTTAAGAATACAGAATAACTGGGTGATGGGCAGATCCGGTCCGGTTTGAGAGCTCTTTTTTATTAAGAGAAAACCTAGACTACTAGCAATAAAGATTGTAAACTAAACTAACCTCCAGGTACACTCCCTCCGAAAAGATTGGAGAACAGTCCTCCGAACAGCGGCGTTCCTTCCGAAGCCTGAAAGGTGCACAAGACGCCCAGGGCGACAATCAAAAACAATCCGAATGCGCCACCCTTGTACATTGTGAAATACTGATTGAGATTCGGTTTAAAACTGAACTATGGGTTAATAGAATTACTAGAGATTTTTAACACACGTCTTCACTTACTACTGATTCAAAGTTAGGTTTTGGAATGACAATTGTGTCAATAATCCTTGCTATTTTTATACGAATCGAAATCCTAGACGGATATATGATCAACAGATGATGGATATTCGCTAACATCCATCAATACGAAGAATTGACAGATGTGATCCAGCGCGCAAATAGTTACATTAAAGCGCTTTTATAATGCAAATATAACCAATCAATCCAAACATTGACCTTGTATTCTTTCAAGAAAGAGAGCAGAAGCAAAAATATGTGCGCATGTGTGTGTATTTCCGTCATCCATAAATCTCGTAAATCCACACACTCAACACGTTTTGTTAACTTCTTTACCGGCATTTCACCTCCATACCAGATGTCTCACAGTACCAACAATAAGAATTAGTCATAAGCATCCTCGTTAATTTTCTCTACTATTTAGCAACTAGCGTTTAAAACGCTGGATAGATTTAAAATTCCCATGTCGATACATGAGTAAGGTCACATTCTAGCATTTCCACGTTCCAAAATACCAATAAATTATAAATGCAATGATTGCAAGCAAAACATTTTTCCTTCTGTATCTACAGCTTATAAAAGTTTGCAATACCATTCCAATTAAATCAAAGTGCGATATACGGGATCAAGGTTATTTGAAATATTTTATAGCGGGAAAACCCTACACGTTTCAGCGTATACGATCCAGATTTCTCATTTAACGACTCCATGTTAGCAGACTTTGCTAGAATACTTCCTGTTCATCTAGAGAATCCAAGCGCTGTTGTAACAAACCGGAACAAGAAGATAGTGCAGAGGAAGGTTGGGTCAATGCATGAACTGCTGACTCGTTATTATATTCTCAACATTGCCCGCAGCTAACCCTTCTGCTACTGCTCCTCAAAGTAAATACCTTCATTTAAATTCCTGTCTGTATTTACGTAATATTCGTTGTAGCTATACAGACTGGAAACACCTGGAATTTACTAGTCATAGTATTCAATTCCTCCATGTTCGTGCATGTTGAAAAGTGACTTTTTTCCATCTGTCATCTACCAGCTTACGTCAGTCAAATGCTAGAACAACTTCCAGGTATTTTGTAACACCCTTTGATACTCAATCACTGTGCAATACACTATTGGCTAGAACACTTACCGCTACTGCACACCGACTGATAACCGTAAAGACTGAAAGTATTTCAACCCAGAAAAATGCGCACACATTACCCCAACCAAGCCACAAATCAATAACAGTTGCTATAATTTGGCAAATTCATTCTCCAACCCTACCTTTAGCTACCAGGTATTCAAAGCAGTTACCTTTCCATTAATTCCTAAGTCAGCTTTAGCACGTTAGAAAACAGGACAGAGATCCTATAGAGGGAGCCTCAATCAGTTTGATTTAGTTTTCATGATTCGGCTTATAAGAAACAATGGGATCCTGGCATAATGGTTTCATATTTGCATCTTATTAGTATCTAATTGAAGGGTTTTCAAAAGACCTAATAATATCTTGTTATCTAGTTTAATTACCAAAGACCCTTGCACCATGCCCTGCCGCAGCTAACGATTTAACGTCTTTCGCCCGCCCTGCTGTCTTGGCTAATCTTGAACTGGTTACGGCAGTTGTCAATTGGTTACGTTCTTAGCTATGTTAATTGCTTTTAGTATTAACGATTTGTTGATTAGAGCCTTTACTGGACCTTGGGAGTCTAGGGAGTTTAATGTACGGCTTGAATGTTGCAAGAAAAGTAAACAAAGATTCCAATTTCAAAATCTTGTCTTTCCATTGGGGTAAATTAACAATGTATTGTAACAAATTTTATTATTATCTTCCTTGCAGTCGGTCAATCCCTTGGAAGCCCTTGTAATTTTAATAGTTTTCAAAGAAAATTCCATCCTAGATTAATCGGCAGAGCGTCAATTTGCAATGCATGGATTAATAAAGGGGGGACGAAATCTTTGAAGCGAGGAGAATCGGCAGGGTCGTCGGTGTTGAATGGAAGGCCAATTACCGCTGTTCTAATTACGACTTCCGATTAGATCCCCTCTATGATTACGCTATTAGTTTCTTTTGCTTTAAATACTTACATTTGTCTTTTAGGGCTTCATTATAATTATATATCAATATCATCATTCACCTTCTCCTCCTCGTCTCTTCCATCCACCTTAGGGGAGAATCGGCGAGATTTTCGGGCTTATTGACTGCTGGGTGGGACAGACTTGGTTAAACGTTCAAGACTGATTGGCTGCGTATTCCTAGAATATGCTTCAAGGCAATCGTTTCAATCCAATTTAGTTATGACTGGAGCACCGAGTTGCATATTATTACGTAATACACGATCTGATTCACCTTGTATTACGTATGCTATAGAAAAGATTAATTTATTATTTTCTTACTTTAAACCCTGCAGCCAACGCTTTAGCCTTTCAATCTTAATCAAATTCATTCATGATTTCCTCAGGTAGGCAATCACCAGCCAGCCAGCCAGCCACCAGCATTCCTTTGTCTTCTACTCGATGCCGAGTACCTGTATTTCAGACTCCGAATCAGTCTTGATATGTTATTATCATGGATCAATGAAAGTACAAGTTTCCTCTTGATATTTGTGACTCCTAGTATTTCTCTACAGTTCGCCCTCTTCCCTGGTTGAATGACAGTTGAGTTGTGTATTTCTCTCCATCTGCCCTCCCATAATTTCATGAAAGATCCTTTGAACGAGGATTGATGATTAAAACTGATTGCATTACATGGATTCAATCCTTTAATCTCCCTTCATCTCCAAGGGGGTATTTTGCATCATTGGATGATAAACAATGAAACCTGGCTCTGTGATCTCCTCCGCAGTATTTATCGCACATGACATCTATTTCTTTGATGCAGGACCACACGATTTCCCTTGCATTGTTTCTCTTAAAATGTATCATTACCTTACTCACCCCATTACTTCTACTACCTTTATCCGTGGCATGCGATTTCCCTCTTACACACCACATCATCAAGCGTGTAGGCAAAAAGACCGGCTCCGTGTGATTCATTTACCTACAATCTGTATCACCTTCTGACTTTGCAGTTTCTCTCGGACTTTTTTATCCCTTGGCGGGTATTTTTCCTTCCGGTCTATTATTATGCAAACTCTGCGGCTGAGGCTGACATGTGGCGGATGAGTTGGAATGAGCCTCATTATGTTGGCAATCATTACTTCCTGGTTCTCTGGACAGGGTGTCAATTTTTTAACCGATTTCCTCCTCGCTTCTGACGCACGCAAAAATCAAGCTGGCAAACAATTCCAACCTCGTTAGCAGAATGCCTCACTCCATGGTATTGTTTCACAACCAGACAAGTCTTTGTGAAATGCTTACGCTTTCTGACATTCACAATTCAGTCCGACTCAGAGGTGAAGCAAGCACATTTTTAGATTTTTTCAAAGCCTCTGATGAATAGTAATCAAGCAAGCATAAATATTGTCTTGTAGTTGGTGTGGGCGACAGTGACTACGCTTTGACATAATGTAGACTCATAGTGTGTAGTTTCAGAAAAACCTCTTGTAGGGAGCTAATCAACTAGAAAGTGTGTTAATCTAGGATGAAGCGTTAAATTTTACCTTGATCTTGCCTCTTTCCTTGCTTTGGATATTATAACGAGGAATTTGGCTTTTCGTGCCTTTCTTCATCGCAGAAGCCTCACAAATCCAGAATTCATTGTGAAACTCTATAAGCTCCAGCATTTCAATGGGATGTAAATAATATTCTGAGTGGCCACCAGCACATGCAGCAGCTGGTTGCTGATAATTGAATATTTTCGCAATAACTTTTTCGCGAAACTACATTTTCGCTTGGATGAATACGGAGAATGTATGAATGAATCTGAATTCTGGGCTTGGGAATGCAGCTAGTAGTTAGAGAAGAACAGAATGATTTATCTTTCTGTTTATGCGAGGGACAAGAAAGTGTGATTTGAATGTATGTATGAATTAATCATGGAGAATTAAAGTGAAGCCGATGCATGCAATCTTCTTGCATTTTCATCCCAAATTACATGACAGCAGCAAGCCACCCATTAGCTTTTGATGACCATCTCAATTTTGTGGTGGTACTTACTTAGTGCGGCAGCAGAAAATGTTGACAGAATCTGACAGATCCGTTCTGTTACTCCTTCTCCATTCATTACACAGTATCCCGTCATCATCATAACATATAGGATGTGGAGTAACAGCCTTGTCAATGTCACAGGATTTTCGGCCTGTGAATGGGTGAGTAACGTAGTAACCCACACACAAGAGATTCTTTTCACATACTTCTCTTCCACATGCTCTCAATTTTTTCAGTTGTACTCAATTTTGTAAGAGTTACATGCAAGGGCAAAAGACCCGGCATCCGATGGTCTGGAAAGCCCTTTACAGTACTTGAATTGGTCGCATACAGACGAACAAATTTGACGAACATGCGTGGGGGTTGAAACAGTGGAAGAATGAAGTGAGAGTTGAAAAGAAGTGATGAAGAGAAGAAGAATAAGACTGTGGAAACGTCGTAAGAGGGTTGGCGAGGAATTGTATTGTGCCCAAAATAAGTACTATTGACATAAGGTATTTAACACAGAGAGCAATCTTCGGGGCTACTCAAAGGTGTTCCATGTGCACGTGTACTCGTAGTGGTCATGGTCCGTCCATTGTATTGAAACGTAAGGGTGTATATGAGGTAAGTAAATGAGCCATATCAAATTCAGAGCAGAGAGCTTCTCTTATTCCTCTTATTCTAAGATCATAACGTCTCCCCCAGTACCCAAAATCTGTTCTCGTTATTTTACTAACTGCATAAACATTTCTCAGCACTCTATAACAACAGCGTAACCCTAACCCTCCCCCGGCTCATATCTTAACCATTTACCCTTCAAAGTAACAGCCTCCCTCTCTCTGTCTTCAGATCCTCCTTACCAACTCCTACAAAAAGGGTTGCTTCCTGGCTAAAATTTCTCACAAGATTTTCGAGCCAATTTAGGCACGATTCTCCTCTATACGGAGTTTCAAAAGTTTCCGATTAAAGTTTAAACTTAAAGTTTACTAACAGACAGAACCAGTGCTGACATTTCTTGTTGTTTTTTTTCAAAATTTGAAAAAAAAATCGGATCCTACCCGCAGGTGAGCTTTAAATTTAATTCTCCAAGTTTCTATTATTTATTTCTACCATCGTCTCCCCTCTTCGTATTTTCGTTCCTCATTCCTTATCTCCTTCCTGAACGTTAAAATCTCAAGTAATTTTTACCCCAGAAATTCTTTCCCGCTTATAAGAAGATTAGGTCGATCAGTATAACCGCTTACCTGTTCCTTAGCAAGTATGGCTGTTGACAAGGATGAGGTGCAAAACGCTTGTAATTAGTAATGCAATCTGAGAAACAGACACAATCTGTCATCTCCTCCCTTCCCAACTAAACTCCATAGCTTGAATTACCTCAGAGCGGGTGCCGCCGACGACAGGTAGTCATTTCTTTGGTTTCAATCTCAATCCCATCTTGAGCCTCTCAAGGAGGGATAATAAGCTGTTGATGGAAGCGTTGAGCAAGAGAAACATCTCATCATCCGGCGTGGAATAAATATTTATTCCTATTCATGATTAGATGGAAGACAAGCAAGGAAGGCAGGTAGGAAATTTACAAATCAAGGATACGAGTTTTGCCCGAGATAATGAGATATAGGATTTTTGATTGCAGGTAGCATTGAATTTTCTCTTTCTTCCCATATAGTCAGGTGTGGAGGTATAGCAGCAGAGGTGAGATCCGCAAGCTTTGAATCCACATATAGAGTCTCTTATGATAATGATTACAAGTAAAATGACTCAATCCGCATTGCAATCCTCTCTCAAAAGGTGTCATCATCAAGGTGTGTAAATACTCTCCTCCGTCTCCCTCCCCATCTGCCTCCCTTCCCCACCCCAATTATTCACAAGTCAGTCCGTCACTCTTCTGTCCCACTCTCGCATATTCAGCCAGGTAGTAGAGCAACATTCTTATCCGTGCAAACTTGGAATAGCGCAGCATCGTTGAGCAAATACAAGAGCTTGAGTGCGTTTCCACAAGTCGTTGGACTGACTGCAAAGAACGGGACGTTTCTTGTTTATCTATTTGTCATGTCCCGCACTTATCCCCTCTTCTTCTCCTTAGCCAACAATCCTTTAATAATTCATCCTCACGTCACATCTCTCTTCACACGAGGAGACAAAGTGATGTAACCCGCTCATATTCCTCATTTATTAACATAATAGGCGCGAATTTTTTTACCTCCCTCCATCTTTTTCCATTGAGAAAAGAGAGCTCTTCAAATATTCATCATCATTAAAAGACATCTAAATCTCGTAAGGAGGTAGCATAGCTAGCTGCCTCTCTCTGCCTGCTTGCGTCCTGCGGAGGTCCGTCATCCGTCCTACTCCTCCTAGCTGTAGGCCAACGGCAATAATTAATATCCTATGACGACCATCATGAAAGAAAAACACAAAAACTCAAAATATAAAATGCTGTACTTACAACTTTCTCCAACTCCTCCACTTCCCTCGGGCAACTTTCCAGTCAATTCTTATTAATCTCTTGAGGTCAGCAGAACCTTCAGTTTTAAAATCCAGCCGGAAAACACCCACTCAGCCCAGCAGCCACCTTGTCACGTAGTACTTTTCCTATTTTCACTTTCTTCTAAGGATTCCGCAAGATTGACTCCGAATTTTATAGCCCTCTATTCTATTTCCTCCTACGACTCTTTATAATAATAGTACAAGGGCCAGACAGAAGATGTAACGCATGTTCTTGTCTTCATGTTCTTATTAATACAAGATACGTGTAACTACCTCATTTGTTTATCCTGCTGCAAGGGGACAAGGGACGGAATCGTGTTTCCTTTCAATGTCAAATCACTGGGATTTTATAGTAAGAAGGGTTCTTTGCGCGTAAATAACCCGAGTATTCCTCATCTCAACACCTGTACCGTAACCTCGGACACGAGAGATTAGTGCCCCAGGCTCTTTGGAGGCATAGTAATGAGAGAGATGTTGTCAAAGAGAGATGGACAATGCTGAGGGTAGGATTCGTAAGGCAAATAAGCTAGCTAGGTAAACTCAAACTCACTTTCATCCTTGACGGGTAACTGCAAAACAATGATGGCCCAGTCCGGCAGGAGTTGCACATGCATCAGACAGACACCAGTGTAGTGAACGCAAGAATAGCAGTAATAATAATAATAATAGTAGTAGTAGGAATAATAACTTGCTCATAGACTTGCTTGTTTGTCAAGGAGCGACAAAGGAGTTGGACAAATGACATTATGCACGTCCTCTGTACACATTATCATGTGTGTACAAACAGTCTCCAAGGGGTCCACTCACTTACTTACCCACCACTCTAATTTGTACCTGACGTGAGTCTTGGGTGAAAGATAATTACCATTATTCTATCCTCTCGATTGTGGACTTAGCCTCATTTTTTCTACATCTTCCTCGCATCTTTCCCCCAAGTCCGCAGACTTGGCTAGTGAGAACAAACGTCTCGAAAACTCGCGTATGCTACTACTAACCCAATCCTTTTACCTTCAATCTTCATCCGCCCATATCCATCCAGCTTTCCGCCTACTCTACAACTCCCTCATCCCTCCAAAATCCTTCCAACAAACTATACCACAGCTAGCCTTAACTTACCTCTAAAACTATTACCCATAGTCAGTCCAACCAAGATAGCAAACACCACTGTAAAACTAAATATCCTCCACCTTCTTGTCATTTTCAGATTGTCCTCAACGCAACATACTTCTGGATTTTACCTTATTTCTCTTCTTCTTCTTCATCATCATCACGATTTTCCAGAAAATCCTCAAGCTCTAGTTCCAGCCCGGGCCTGCACTCTGTATTATTTAAGATTAACCTTTTGAGAAATCCACTTGTGCCAGAGCCTCCGGCTTGTTTATTGTTTTCCCAGTGCTCTTTCAACACCGTACTGTATATTCCTACCTTATTCGATTGGTATTTCTGGATTCAATACACGCTTAACTTTATCTGTGCCAGTGTTTTCAACCCATAGAGAGAGAGGCATCCACGACTCAAAAATGGTAAGAAACCCCTAATGTCAACTTGTCAACCCATACTTCTTTCTCAGCTAGCACTATAACAATCAATTATTCGCATTATTTGCGAAGAAGGAGAGCATCCACGTTTTCAGTCAAAGAATTCCTCACATAAAATCAATCATTTCCAAAACATGATCTCATTTTTGTGTATACTATTTCCGTTGAAACGTTTTCCTCCTATGTGCCATGCTTCCGTGTCGCTCACAACTTGCTTACATTTCCAAGCGTCTCTTTCTCCCTCACAACCAGTCATATACGAGACAACCGCATATTGACAAAGTAATTGTCTTCTCTAAACACTTTTTGGCGACAAGCTGTGTGGTTCAAGATTTGCTCAATTCTGCAGGGGAGATATGCATCCAAAGGAGCCGGTGTCCTATGTAGGTTTAGCGCACATCTTGGAAGACAAAATTGCGAAAAGCAACCGTGTGCGGAGTTTATTTTCCATTTTCCTAGTGTGCAGTGTATTGGCCAGACAAAGAATGCAAACTTTGCGTCCTTATCTGAATTGGCATCAAGTAGCCGGGACATAGGCGGGGATATGGCAGAATTTTGATTTCGCATTGCATAATACCGCGCATTCCGTTTTCTTGGGATTGCCTGATAAAAGGAGGGGTAACGAAATAACTGGGATTATTCATTATATAACTAACTTTTGTTGCAATTTTTCTTTGAGTATATTCGTTTTATATTTATTCAAAGCTATGTGAGCAACTAGAAGATATACATGCCACTCAGAAAACTCACTGTTGATATTAGGGTTTACGCTTGAGGAAATTCGCTTACTTATTAGTTAGAGCAGAGTGCGTTTGCGCTCTAAATTGCTGCCTATCACAATATAATCTCCTTTTAGAGGACAAACTATATTCTTCTTAGAGAGCTAATAGTTCACCTTAGCTCTTTATAAACACTTTCATACTCTTGATGCTTGATAGTGGCAATGACAAAGAGAGAATCCTTAAGACCATCCCTATTTCAGTGGGTTCTTTAAATCCTTCTCGCCCTAGCTCCGTTATGATGAAATATCTAATGCCATGCTTACTTGTACTTAAATCCTGTGATACATATTCCAAGAACCTTTGAGTAACTCTCGTTAGCAAAGAGAAGTGTGTGTTTTGGCAAAAGTGCAAGTGCAAAATCTCTTCACACATTTCTTCTTTGTTTCTTTGTGCCTATAGCAACAGGAAAGAGAAATAGCATGTATTATGAGCTTTCTAGTACGTATGTGCTGTCCATCTCCTTTAAACAGCCTACATCCTTACACCGAGATACCAGGAAATAAATAGAAAACAGAAAATGGCGCTAATTATTTCAGTCAGTCCCTCTTTTAACATGGAGCACATCTTTTAACATATGACAATTATAAAAGTATATTTGTCTACTACAGCTAGCTCTTACTTTCTTGAATACGATTACGAGAGAACTCTTATCTTCTCTTTCGTTAGCTAGTTAGCAGGTATGATATTAAAAGCCTCATTATCCTCCCCAGGAGAGGAAGATGAGTTTATCTTGATTCTCTACCTGACTGCTGCGGTTTTACTTTTATGAGCAATTCCAGTCACGGTCAAAGAGGCTAATATCATTCCTACAACACCCATTTCCTGTGCAAAAATCCCCAACATCCTTGGAACTAATAGTTCAGCGCTTTTTTAAAGGTAAAAAACCCCGACATAACGCGCTCCTTCCTACCCTACGTAAAATCAACCGTATCTTCTCCATGTTCACGGTCCGAATTTTTCCACCCTTCTGGAATCAAACTATTATGCACCACGCTCAACCCATTTGTATTCTAAACCTTCAATCTCCATCTGTCAATTTCTGGAATCTCATCCTCTCTTCCTCCAGTCTTTAATCTGCCTTCTTGGGCATTTCGCAATAAAATCCAAAATTCCCCATTTCAGACGAGCTCCTCCTTTTCCAGAAATTCCAACATTTGTCAATCTTCATCTTTTCGCTTCAATGAATACGCTTTTTGCCCAAAGATTAGCTTCTCATGAACCGGAAAGTTTTGGTGCTTGTTCAAGTAATTAAACCATAGCAGTTTAAATTCCACAGACACGCACATGGCAAACTCTTGGGAAAGCCCGAATCTTCTTAGAATCGGCAAATACTCTTCCACGATGCAGTGTTTGCTTCTTGTTCATGGCTTCTAGTGCTAGTTAGAGTATGTACTACCAGCCAATGTACGCAAGACGCGAGCGCAACTGATATACTGCGCTGAATTTGGCTTGAATGCAAACATATATGGCTAAATTGTGTTATTGTGTATGGAAACAGCATCTAATTAAGGCATACAATAAAGCAGTTAGTCAAGCACCAACTTGTTAAATTTTAATTTCGAGCAGGCTAATATGAAGTACAAGGAGAGCTCCAATAGTATCAGAAGCTCTTGCTGCAACAGTGAATAACATGTACATGTATACACGTTTCAATATTGCAAAAGTCAAAGGTGTTTCGCAACTAGTAAATTTCCAGTCGGCCATTAAATTGAGGCTGGCAAATGTGAAATCCAACTGATTATAAAACGGTAACCGATTTCCACCTGAGTCATACATGAACTTGACAATGTTATCAAAAGCCTTTTGCGTGCTTCACAGCGTTGTCATGCGATCTATTATTATTGAAATTTTGTTATCATATGAATGCGACAACAGCTGGCAGGTGTAATTCCGTTTTGACGCTGGATTGTCATAATTGACGGGATGGTGTAATAAGTATGTTCACGGATAGATAGCAAAATCCTGAAATATCTGGATTTCACCAGTACCACTCACATGTCAACAGCGGAACATGTAGTTTCATCATGCTCTAACGACGTATTCAATATCCTTACAGGGTTTTCTCAAGCTCCTCCTCCTAGCTGTCATCTTCGAACTAACGTTTGGAGGTTACCCGGCAAGCAACTATGGGCCACCGCCAAAGCATCAGTATTTGCCAGCGCCCCCTGGGAAAACACCCCCTTGTGCGAAATACGGTTCAACGTACTGCGAAAAAGTGGATAATTATCCCACGTAAGTTATCCGTTACTCATGCTGCTTTATTACTCATGTAGACGCTTGTTTCCGGCTAATTTTGGATGACATAATTACAAATCAGGTTTTAATCCTTCCAGGGAGCATATTCGTTACTTGTTGTACAAGTATGGTAAATTCTACGAGCCATTTATAGTATCTGAAACGAATCAAGAGTATCATCCCCCAGCCCCAACTCCCGCTCCCACTTACGGAGGCTACGACTATCCACACACACCTGTAAAGACCTATTACCCAATTTACACCTACAATGCAAGTTACCAGGGTTATGGACCACCGAATACTCAGTACGGTCAGCCCATACAATTTGAGGCAAACCCCACGAACAATTATCCTTACCAGGACCAGCGAACCGTTCAACAGCAACACCACCAACAGTATCAAAGTCAACAGCAACAGTCCAGTCAACAAGTGTTTCAATTTGGAGGTCAACTCACCCCTCCAGCTCCTCAGCCACCACAGCAGGGAACTGTCACAATGAATTATGCTACTGCCGCTATCCCACCCGTGGTCCAGTCGTACTGGTGGAATCACCGTGATAACAACAACCAACAGGCCTACCCTTACATCAACGAGCATCGCTACCGCTCCGCTAGACGGAGGCGACAAGCCGCAACTGAATCGGTAAGTTCATCTGACTTGAGAGCTTACAAGTTTACCCATTCATTACGCTAGTCTTGACCCCCTTCACTCCATTGTTCTTGTGAAAGGTTATGAGACAAGGATTTAAATGCCTCCATTTGTATCTTTTTGTCACACAGCTCTGCCCATCACGAAACAGGGCGATTACACCCAGAGCAGCTATGAATCGTAACGGAAATTGGATGTTCGTCGTCAACGAGGCACCTGAGGACAGCCGGTACAGACAGCAGGTCGTGGTAGAAGAATGCTTGAATCCAGGTCAACCTTGCAGCGGGATTTGTACCCTTCCGGGTGGCTACACTAGTTCCTGCAACCAACGCAACACTCAAAAACGCCTCGTTGCCTTAGACCCTTCCGGAGAATCCTTTATGCAAGACGCCTTCTTCTTTCCCAGTTGCTGTCAATGCGCAGTCTCCCTCGGAGGCTAATCATTTCCCCAGGTGTACTATAAACTAAACCAAAATTTCTCAGTCAATAATAATGCGTGTGGAACGTTTGTTCCAAAAGCGTAGTTACCTGTATACGGCGGGCGGGGCATGCATGTCCATCCTCCAGCAACTCGCATCCTCCACCCTAAATTATCTTGTAAGTATAGTTTTTGAACGTTGATTCGAGTTGAAGGACGATGCCGAATTGATATTTTCTTCTCTTAATGAGTCACCACATTCTCTACGTTGCACTACTAGCCTGCAATACTGAAAGTAATCAGAAGGAAAATTGAATATATACTTGCATATACGTCACAAGTCACAGGCCAGCCTGAGGAATCAGGGTGAATAGGGGTAGAGATTATGGATGGATGGATTTCAGTTCTGTTTCAAATTAAGTGTAACAGCCATTGCTGCATGTTCCAATGTGCTATTGGAATTTTACAGCATCTCTTCTGTTTTACTACTTTTTTAAAATGTACCAGTGATAACAAATTGAATGTTCACTAATGTAAGAGGGAGGAGATGGGATATATCTATTACCAGGATTATTATGCTCTCACACTTAATTCTTAGTTACCTTTCCATAGTGCAATTATCTAAATAATAAAGTAGAGAAATATTTCGTTTTTATTTGAAATAAATATACATAGTGAAATGTATGTAGCAATGATAATGATCCGGAGATCTGTCGCGGCTAAAATATAAAAAATGTGTAATTATCGAATTTTTTAAATACCTAAATGTTGCAACCATGTGGCTCAAATTGAACAGAGATTTTTTTTAAATATGATGTTGCAATAAAAAATTTGTAAATATAAACGTTAAAAATTGATTCGTTTGGGGACTGCGTCATTTCTTTAATTTTAACGAATACTTTCTCCAAAAAAAACCGTTTCAGTAAACATGTCTCATGCTGCCCCTTATAGTGAAAGCTGATTGCTCTAGTGCTAAAAGCTGCGCAATTCAAAAGTCCCAAAGGCGCTACAATTCAAATCATAGGCAACACGTGCGCGCTGGCTGAAGCATCTTTTGGAGGTCCTAATCCTAAATGTGGTCACTCTGAAGCAGCGTGCTAATTGTGGATTTTATTATTATTACGTAGAGAATAATAAATCACTTCTTGTATGTAGTAAATCTAAAATAATAAATCGCGCATCTATTCTAAGGAATAGCTGTAAACGTCTAATCCGGAGAAACCGCGGAGCAGCAGAATCAGTTGGTGAATAGAGTTTTGTCAACAATGGGTTACGGTCGCGGAGACAGAGGCGGAGGTAATGAATTTAAATTTTTGACGTGTTAATCATTCGTTTTGCATTTACAGTTATGTACTTTAGGATTTGAAACCGGCAAGATGGTTATCAGCAGCGGAAATTAATGTTAAAATGGGTTTTAAATTTCAGGTGGTCGAGGGGGAGGTGGCGGTAGAGGTGGATTTGGTGGAGGTCGTGGAGGACGAGGTGGGGGCGGCGGCGGTGGATTCGGTAGAAGACAAGAAGAAGGGCCTCCGGAGCGTGTGATTCCACTCGGCAGTTACGTCCATCCGTGTCAAAATCAGTTAATCTGCAAAGTAGAACTTGAAGACGTTCCATATTTTAACGCTCCGATTTACTTGGAAAATAAGGAACAGATTGGTAAAATTGACGAAATATTAGGAAGCTTGAAGGACTATTACGTCTCCGTGGTTCTTGGCAATGACGTGAAAGCTACATCTTTCAAACCTAATGACAAGGTATGCTTTATTATTCATTGTTGCCGATACCGGCAATTCTAAAGCAAAATTGATAACGTGATATGCTAATTGTAGGATTGCGAGAGTACAAGTATGAGCTTCATATTTATTCTTGGATTTATTTTATTTTTACAGGTTTTCATAAACCCAGAAAAACTGCTACCACTATCAAGATTTCTACCTGGAAACGAAAGCAGGGGAAGAGGTCGAGGTGGTGGACGTGGTGGAGGCCGAGGCGGGGGAGGTCGTGGCGGTAAGTTTATATATTCATTTTCAACATATGTTGTGGAAATATCGTCTATGAAAGATGTGGCCAGTTGTATTATCTATCTCATTTGTAATTCTCTGATCTGATATTTTTGTTATGTTTAGGTGGCGGTCGTGGTGGTCGGGGTGGATTTGGCGGGGGCCGAGGCGGTGGAGGTCGTGGAGGAGGTGGATTCGGCGGCGGGCGGGGTGGAGGCGGTCGTGGAGGAGGAGGTTTCGGCGGTGGAAGAGGAGGTGGTGGTGGTCGAGGAGGTTACGGCGGTGGAGGTGGCGGCGGTGGTGGATGGAAACGATAAAACCCTATCAGCTCGTATTGCTCTTGGTTTTCCTTTTCTTCCATATTTTTGTATATACAGTTACATTTATTGTTTTACCTCAGTGGATCCTGAAGAAAGTAAATTAAATCATGTGAGTTTCATACATGTACTTTTGCATTTACTAGTTTCGGATGATTTTCTCACGTATTGGACTCCGGATATTATGCTTCCGTGTATCTTCAATGAAACCTTGTATGCGGGATCTTGTGATAGTCATGGCGTAAACTGATGGTTACAGTAACGTTAGCAGCGAAACAAAACTTGTGGATAGTGTCCTGATGGCAACCATCATTACAAGCAGGGCACTCCAGCATCAGGACACGGCCTTCCTCTTATGACCTTGAGGTGCCAGTTGTAACAGTTGAAACTATTATAGAGCTCACACATTCTGCAAACACATTGTTTAATCAGGACAGTCGGAAAAGTATGAATGAATTAAGTCTTGAGTCTGGGTGGAGCACTAGATTCGGGTGTTCATGCTTTTAATCTTTGGATCGATCGATCATGTGGGTTTTTTCCTTTTTTTGCGAATCCGTGTTTGGCCATCGTTTTAGTAGATCTATATTTTTACCCTCCTTACAATCTTTAGTTCAAAATGACTGGGTAAGTGCTTGAGTTTAAGCCGTTCGTTAAAACATGTTCCTAAATCTAATCTGTGTTTACCAATGTGCATAGGTCGAGCCTAAAAAATGTTAAGAGAAACTTGAACCAACTTCTCGATTCAAGTTACGTTATGAATGTCGTCTTATCCACCTGTACCACTCGTGAACCCAAGTGGTGAGCATAAAAAGACAGGCTCCGGCATATCGAGAATTATTTCCTTATAGCCATCTGATACGAGAAGATAAAAAGATTTCAGGTGCGCGAGAAAATATGTTTGTCCACAGAGATACAGAGAGCATGTCAAGATACAATCGGATGTGTTATTTAATGATTGAAGCTCAAGGTAGGCATATGAGGCATGGCAGCCTTAAACTCGTCCGGCATCAAAGAAAGGCATATCCTCTTTCACTTCAACTCACAACATCAATAAGCAGCAATTGAGTGACAGTATGATGTTAAACGTTAGTCCAGACCAGACTGTATTTCTACTGTCGATCAAATTGCTCATGAGATATATTTACTCATATAAAAAATTACAAGATCACTAAATCAGAAAGCTCCTATTTACGGGCTAACTTCGTCGGGAATAGCTTAATTACTTAGTTAGAACTGTGTTCTTGGAAGGGCTATTCAAATACGTAAAATCGGCTGGAAAAGCTTCCAGTGCAAAGTAGAACGAGGCAATTCAAGACAGGGTCCGAAAGACGAATGGCCACAGTAAGGCGCGCCATAAGACGCAGGTCGACTTCCGACTTGAGTCATAGTAGTTACCGTTTCCGTATGAGTTCCTGTAACTCCTTTTCGCTGAATGTGCGTATATATCTTATATTAATGTACTACATTGCACGTCAAGAGGAACGTGAATGAGTTAAATGATTTAGCAAGGATCAGAACCCCAATCCCCTTCGACTTTCGCAATAGCGACGAGCTTGTTAGTTCTCTATCGACCCATCTTCTTGATGAAAATTAAACGTTGATGGAATCATTAAAACTGTAACAGTAACGACCCTATATTAAGAGATGAATGGTTTGAATAGACAAATGAATCATAACGCCGTCACGTATGGTTTTACTACTTGCTGACAATGACAATGCCATTTGCGATGCTATAGTTTGACAGCGCCACCGATGGTTGTTTACGCATTTTTAAGCAAGTTCCTACAAAGCGTTTTCCTCAAATAAATGCATTGGACAATTCCCTGTCCAGCTTTATTCATATGGGTTCCCTTGTTTGGCTAGTGTTGGCATTGCCCCTGCTTCTACAATTTACTCCTGATATACCGGGTAAGTTGCAAATTTTTCACAAGTAGGAGCGGCTGGACGTGCTCCCTTGCTTTAATTTGTGCGTCGACTAAAGTTCTTTGATGCCCCATGATACAGGGAACAGAATGTATAGTGCTCTTGGGAAGAAGATTACTTGGCGGCCCTTAAAAACTGGAGACACGGAGCTCGAAGACGGTAAATTTTATTAAACCAACGTACGAACATATGAAGAAAATCCCTTGGTGTTGAATCTGTAGTGATGAGAGCAGGGTTCTTTTTTTCAGAAACGAAAATCCGCCCGGATTCAATATTTTCTGATGACTACTACGATGATTACGAGTTAGAGTCCGAGGGTACCCGGCGTAACATATTTTTATTTCACACATTTGAGGAACGGATGAAGGCTTACACGAAACTTGTTCGGGAGCGGATGGCTGCTGAAGGACTAATTCAAGAAAATACTAAATAAACTAAGGTTTTCAACTTCCTCTCCCTCGTCCTCCTGTAATCTAAGCGCTACTTTACAAATGTCAACCAATTGAATCACTTTCAATAAAGCTCTGCTTACCCAATAACAAAATTCGCCAATTCAAACCAACCGATTTCTCACTGCAAGCTTTAGCTGTCTTAGAAGTCCAAACAAGGTTGAATTTACCATTTTTATGTTACTCGTGATGCCTGATTCATAATATCATATCAACATGGTCTGATTGAATAACTGCTGCAATAAAGTCAAATACAGTTCCTCAACGTGTGTTTTTGTCAGGTTAGCCTCACTAAAATCCGCTGAAATGCTATTTTAAATTTTCGTTTTCTTTGCAACGTTTCAAACTTCATTTTTAACGCGTGTAAATCGCAAGAGTAAAGCAATTGTAAGAGGGCGTGGCATTCACGTCCCAAACCGTCAACTCTATTATACATTACGGTATCTCTGAGAAATAAGCAGACAAGAGCGCACACGGATCAAAACGTCATAAGGGTTTAACTACTTCCCGTACGAATTTAATGTAAGCACATTATATAAAGACATAATTAATGTATCTTTGGTTTACCCTAATAATGTGTGATGCTCCACTCAGCATAATCAAACGCAGCTGTTCTAGAAAGCGTTTAAATTATTAAATTAAACTCTTCCATAGCAGTAGCAGCCGCAGCCCCTAAAGCTGAAGACAGTACCCAATGCATATCAGACGCTTATCAGCGCATCAATCCATATTTGTCGCGTAATAATAATAAATAATAGTAAATTGTCCAAAGCGTGGGTTTTTTAATTTCAAGTAAAGCAACTGTATATATACGAGCATGAATCATGACTGTCGGCGTAACACCCAGAAATCCTTTCCTGTAGCCCATAGTGTAATTCAGTGCTAATATTTTTTAGTGAATCAATCCATATTTTTATAAACAGGAGCTACTGTTTGAAATAATTTGCAAAAAGGTGGGATGGGAGGGTCCCATTACTTTGTGTTACTTGAAAGCGCAAAAGGCTCCTCGTCCACTCTTGTTTCTCAAATAAGTTTAAGTTGATTGATCTACCTTTTCAGCTTCTTTTCATGACTGCTTTCAAATAAAGGTGAGCCATCGGAGGACGTCGCAGCGTCTTCGCATACTCTCCTCAGTTCTTCCAGACAACGCTTCTCCCCGTCCAGTCCATTCATCCTGAAACCCTTAACACAACGCTGCTTTTGATCATCTGATTTTTCAGTGATGCCAAAATAATTGAAATACTCTCTTCGTAGGGAGCATGGGTGGTGATCTGATTTTGATGTATGCCAAATAAAAAACGTAATGACTAAATTCTTGAGACAACACGTACAGACTCCCATTTCTTTGGTTAAGAATGTGGGTAAAAAAGAGGACAACTACGAACTGCCCTGTCCTAACGTGATCCTAAACGCGTAGAGGAATTCTCGAGTCGGAGAATCAGCGTTTCGACATAATTAGCGTAAGATCCTAGTGTCAGTAGCGCATAATTAATGAGGCTGAGAAGCCGAAAGGATTGAGGAGAGCTCATTAATCAAATTACTAATCGTTACCTGGAAGCGTAACGCCATTGTGATTCCCTCCTCAGCAGCCGTTCACAATGAACTACGACACACATTTAGCATTTCCCTCTTCTGTCATAGATCCGTGTTCCGGGAAAAAATCCAGGCATCCTCATCTACAGTCAGAGTTCTTTACAAGAAGTCTTTACAAAGAACATATCCCTGCGTGCTCGCTGCCCAGGAGCAAAGAGGCTAAACAAGCGTCTCATTTAATAATTCCTAAAGGTCATTACAGATTACGCAAACTTATTATTAAATCCTGCCACGCCTGTTAACTACGGATGAATAAGCGTTTATAGGAGCAAGGAAGACAGACAAGCGTATAGTCAATCTGGATTGATGAATTCTTCTCACACCTTGTTAAAGTTCCATCAGCTTTCATTAAATAATGATCAAAGGGAACACCGTTGACCGCTGGAGGCACCTCCTGGTCCGTTTATTTTACCCTTGTGCTTGCAAAAATACACATATGCTCCACCGCAATGTACGTATTGGCTCCTCTCTCATCGTTTTCCAGATCATTTCATCATTTAGTTTGTTAAGAGATAAAAAAAGAAACTTGTGTATTTCCTAGCCGCAAGCCTTATAATCATTACGGAAGGTGCATTTCAGATCTGCAGCTGTCATATAAATTTGAATTCGAATCGGATCTTGTCTTGGACTAGTGTTGGCAGCAGATACGTCTTCTGAGTTATTACACCTAAAGCAATCAGGTTAGGCAATTAACCCAAGAACCCCGGCCGTCCTCCCATCCTGCCACCACACAGCGCTCAAGCTTGAGTTCAACTGTATTAATGACTTACCTGGATGTAATCCCAAGTATTGATTGAGGTGTAAACAACTTTTTGCCTTCGGACAAGATCATTCATAGATTTAGAAGCAGCGTATAGTCTTCCTAGAACAACTCCAACAGGATCCCTCCCTCCCAGCTTCTGCGGCAAATATTCTTGGCACAGAAATCTCATCCCTGGATTAGTTCACTCTCTCTCTCTCTCTCTAAATATTATTATCTTCCATTTTCCTCTATGAGGATTACTATTACATATGTAGAATCGACGGGGGTGAGCACGATGGTCTGACTCTGTAGGAGTTTCTCTCTCTCTTCTTTTTCCCTCCTTAAAGATAATTTACGGTAGGAGATAAGTGCAGAATGTGGAGTAAAAAATTGGATTGATTTTCATGTTTAGCGTATATATATCTGGATTCGCATGTAACTCCCTTTTCTCGCTTTGTGATTATCATGTGGTGGACGCAGTGAGGACATGTTGCCAACATGGGGATTTTGAAAAACTTGGCTATCGTTGAATAGATCTCTTCATATGTACATAGCATCCGTCCAAGCCAGCCAGGCACCCACGGCGTTCTTCCCTTATGTACAAGGAAATGACAAATGCTTCACTTCTCTTGCTCCAAAAGATTCATGATCTCCTTCCGTCTCATTTGATTAACTGCTCTGCAGTAGTTAGAACAAGATCACAATTACACTTTTTCTCCACACCGTCTCCCTTCTTCTTCCTTACACGTTTCCAGTCAAGCCCCACAAACTCGCTTACATCAATCGATTAGATGCTGCTACAATTATATTCATCGTGCATTCGTTAAATACAATCCATGTCCGATTCTTATCTCCCTTCTCAAGCTACAGCGCTTCAAGCCTCTGGGCTAATCCATCAAAGCTGTCGAATCCTGGTTTATATTCCTCTACTTTCCTTGCGGGATTTCCTAACCTTCAGGAAAAACTTTTTAATACCGGCTTTTACAACTTCCCCAAACAATTCCAAGCGTTGCTATTAAGCGTTTGCTTCTGTATCACTGTCTGTCACTCTGCTCCTATCTACACGCTTGCAACAATCCCTCCTCCCCTCCTGCGAACAGATCAGGGTCGCGGATTGAAGTATTTATACGTAAAGGAAATTTTACTTTTAGGTTTCATCATCATGAATCGGAATCTTTTCCGTATGCCCTTGATTATCTCATTGACTCATGTAATTGATATTGTCAATCAGCGTTCATTCAATCTATTACTTTTCCATCCTTATCTTATTGGAGGATGACAAAATCGGAAGTAGAAGCCATGGGAGCCAATTTTCTTTTCACTTGGCCAAGACGCTTCGAATTTCAAAACGTTTTTAGAAGGATTTCACACTTGACGCTCATAATAATACGCCATCACATTGTTTCTACGTCATGTTCTAGTTGTATTATAATTGAATCTGCCTTTGTAGGAAGTAAAAGAGGAGGAGGAAGAGAGAGAGATGAATAAGTTGCTAAAAGTTTTCTTGAGACGGAGGAGTGGATGGATGGGAATAGGAATGTTAAAAGAATATTGATGCGGGTGTGGTCAAGAGTGCACCCAATCAATTGTTTATGATCTGCGATAATATAATGATCGACTCCAGAATGCATACCACCACTCCACGTTGTTAACAACACTTTTTTCTTTAAAACTTACAACACAAGGATCAATATCATCCGTAAATATTTAGCTTTGAAAGATTATTCTCATTCAAACTTGCTGCCGTTTAATGTTTGTAAAAATGAAATGGGACGAACCTGAAAAGCCAACATCGGACATCTCCTCCAATAAACTATTCCCCCTTCCTCCTCCTTTACAACTTCTTCCGCAATCCCCCTTCCTTTACAGCCTATAACGACGCATTTTAGCTAGCTTAACTAATATAACCGCAGTTCGTTTAACAACAAACACGTCCTCATAACCACATGTCCCTCCGAGCCATAATTAAGTTTTCAGTCTTCCGAACTTAACCACTCCGCGACCCTGTAATTCATTCTGTGTAATTAGTGCAGCATTTAAAACAAGACGGCGTTCCCACTGGCACGTACTTTGTATCCGCCATGGTTTGTGCAAACAAAGTATGAAACGTTTTTGTCGCTCACATAATACAAATGCCGCCGCGAAATGGTTCGCTTCGCAGTGTTACACAATCACAATACCGTCATACCTTTTTACGAACGCTGCAGCGCATTGTCACATTCTGGCATCTCGTTTACTGTTATAAAACGAGTAGAAGAGAAACGTAAGGATAATTCCTTCACTCATCCTGAAGGATAATATGTAATCATGGAGAGGAGGGAGTAAACGAGGCAGAGAGAGATGCTATAATGTCGTAGGGAATTAGATTATCTTCAAAATACACATATATTTACACAAAGGCTTAAAACGACCCTAGGAAAAAATCCGTGCCACACCCTTGAAAAAATCAAAACTTATTAAATCTAGTGCAAATAGCCGTTGCACTTATATTATTTTCACTCTCAGCAGTCAGCAGCACCCATTCCCTTACTTTAGCTTTATCAAGCGCAGGAGCTGAGCTACTACTATTTCAGAGCCTTAAATGATTCCCCCAGTCCGTCAGCCTAAGAGTATATACATTTCTTTTACCAATATCTTCTGTAAGATTGATACATTAGATACATTACCCAAGCTAGTAAATATTTGCTACAGATTGAGAGGACAGTGTTAAGGAGGTCTTGGAATTAATACCGTTGTCTTCGAAGACCTTGTTCCAGGATTTTTTAAATTAAATTCTTCTTATTTATTCCAAGCTTCCCGCTGACTCCTTAAATCCACACAACATTTTAATTTGCTTCAAGGAGAATACCTTCTTTACAACCCTTATTTCCGAAACTCTCATCTTTTTGCCATGCAGTCTTTATTTGCAGCCGCGTACGTGTTTACTAACTGGCATTTTTATTCCCTTCGCAGTAACTGCATTGGCTCGTAACTTATCAGATTTCACTTATCCATAGCTCCATTCGATCTCTTTGCTCTTTCAGCTTCTCTCCCATCCAGTTCTTGGTTTTTTATCCAAATAATTGGGCATTTATTAAAGTTATTTCTTTGTCTGCACGTCGTCTAACATCCCTTGGAAGTAATTCAGACTTTCAGACTGGAATCTACCTTCATGTCCAGCAGTCCAGCCCATCCAGAATCAGATCAGCGCACCCCATAAGCGCGTTTTTTCATATCCTCTTATCGCGCGCTAATCCGGAACTCTCTCAGACTGGACATTCATAATCGATGTTGATTTAGTTCAGTCTACTAGAGGAGTTCCAAGTAAAAAGTTGCTTTGGAATGTCGTAAATTATAGAGTGCAAAAGTAGTAAGAGTGAGAGTACAGAAGGACTAAAAAACCGTTACAATGTTTCTAACATTTCTTACCGAATCTATAGAAAATTGCACACATTTCCAGCGTTTTCGTTGTATAGCGTACAAGACAATGTAAGCTCTACCTTTTCCTCAAGGTTTCCATATTCCACCGTTTGTGTATTAAGAAAATAAATAGTTAATGAACGCTTTAAAGCGCTCATTATTTGTATTTATTTGTGCAGCAAGGTTTCTTCTGCACAAATGTATAATTTGAAATCCGTTCTGATTTTTTACTTCCTCCTTGGATTCGCATTGGATTTACAGTCCAAACTACTCCACGAACATTACAACATTCAATCAGGAGCACCTGTAGCTAAGTAGCTACACACCCCATATCTTGTAGTAATAATTACACAGAATCATGCACTCTAAATCACTGGATTTCTAATGAGAATGATGACTGGGCATTAAACCGGCCTTATTAATTGCCCCGCCAAAAAGCTTAAATGATGCTATTCATTCCATCTGCAACGCCAGCTTTGAGTTTCGAGAGCGTTTTGACGCTTTGTACCCTCCGCAGCGTCACTGCACCTTGAGATGATAAGAGCGGAAGGACACAGAGAGGGACCAGAGAGTCAGTGCCACGCAGTTTGTGAGGTGCAGCCTATTTTCAGTAATTTTAGTCTTAAATCAGTCTTGTGAGTCTTACTTAGTTACATTATAAACCCAGTCCTCCCCAGTCTCCCCCCTCCTTAGAATCCCAGTCTGCATTACCTGCATGCCATTATATCATTACTGATTTCATTGCTATACAAACAACGTAATTTATCACTCCCGTAATTCTCCTCTCGATTCACCTTTCGAATTAAAAGTAAACTTGAAATTAAAATTAATCTTGATTCAACACAACCCCATTATGGACTTCTTCCAATCAAAAGAGGGTGGATTCTCTATCTGCTTTCCCACGCTCACGCTTTGGCGTGTCCGTCCGTCCAGGCATTTGAATGTGTTCTTGATGAGCCTTTAATTTTGCAACACGAATTAAAGGACCCCAATCCACTCATATTTCTTTGCCAAACCTTGGAAGTAACCTGTATTAAAACCCTTCACGCATAATTTCTCACATTTTCCCGCTTCCTTCTTATGAATAATCTGTCAAATACAAACTGCACTTGAGCATGAATACCATACTACGGTATTCAGCCTATTGATTCTGTTAACTCATTCAGGTGTGCGTGCTTCATCATCCTGTATGATTGTCCCAGAATTTAGTATGAATATGACTGACCACCCTGTACGGCAGCAGCCCTGTGAAACATAGGAAACGTTTCCCGCAATTAAATTCCCCATAAAATTTGAAATTCGCTTTGGTAAATTTTAACTTTTACAACAAGGGCAAGGACAAAACGACTACAAAGAGGGTAGTACCCAAAACTGTCACAGAGACGGAAGAAAAGTCTTGCTGAGGTTTTAATGATGCAAAAGCTCTAGATAACATCTATACGTCTCAAACAAATTTACTTTTCAAACCAAACTCCTAGCAACATGTCAGGATCAAGCAGCCAAGGAACAAGGGAAGGTGAGCCAAAATTGGGGCATGTGCAAAATCAGAGGGAGTGAATAGCGAAACAACTCTCAGAAGCAATGTCTTATCTTTCAATAGCAAAGCATGTCGCATCTCGACAGCGACTGCCTGGAGAGAAAACATGGTTTAAAAAACTGATCACCATTTTAATTTCCTTTCATTGTGGTTTCAGGTCATTTTGTAACCAAGTCAAGTTGATGGCCAAGGTTACGTCTCAACGGATTCGAGCTTTGGTTGTATTACTTATCCTCTATCTCATGTCTTGATCAGTTTTTATTCAGAGTCAACATATAATTCGCATTCCCTCTTTATTTCCTCCGGATTTCTCTATAGTCAATTGCATATTGCATTGTCTACGACCATACCAGGGGCAAGGCGCAAAGTGTCCAAATTCACTTCATACAGTAATTTATGAACCTGCTTCCTTAGCATTACAGGCGGCGCTGAGGACTGAATCAATCGCGAATATTTTTTTAAAAAACTAGAAACTTATCCCCAAAGCCAACCTTTGACAATCAATGAGACAACATCATCGCAGAGAGCCACAATTAACAATATGTTGACCACAAGTCAACAAAACCTCAAAGTCTGAATCAGAGCAACAGGTGGTGTCACTTTCAACTTTGCCAAATTGTGAATTGTTCGCAACTGGAATCCTTGCGCCCTTACTGTTTTCCGATATGCTCTTGCTTTTTATATTTTAGATCGTTCAAGCTGTGTGAACAGAATTGATGCCAAAAACAGCGTCGATCAAGCTTTTTAATCAGCGGCATACTTATAATTCTCTTGCAAAAGGTCAGGTGCAACGTGCAACACAGTCCCGATGCCTTTACATCAGCCCCGCCTAGACTAATTCCCTCCAATGTTCTTTCTCTACAAACAGTATTTTTTGCATGATTAAAGTGCACTCCAAGTTGCTGCATACAACTTGTAACGTTTCGATAATTACCAATGATTGATTACTGCACATTATTGCATTTACGCCTATTAGACATCACAATTACCTATCCCCTGTAATTCTAATCGCTACGTAACAATTAGCTTCTGCAGTGTCTCATTTTATAGCTGTAGTTGTAATATGCTGTATATAAAGTGTTCCATCCCTTGTTAATTTACTGAAATTATTTTTGATGAAATCCACGCGTTTGATTACCAACCAGATAGCGTTCCTCTGTGATCTCTATTAGTTATTGAAAATCTGCCTGACCTCGGATAACATTAAGAGTTGGCTATGACATCTCTCATTTAGGGATATGATTTATGAACTAATGCACGACTAGAATACACAAGTCTTTGCTAGAATGATGAAATGTGTCAAGCAAGTACAGGCTCGGTAACATGCTTTTAACACGCCTTAGGTCCCGGGTAAAAGGGTGGCAATTGCAATGCCCCACAATAGAAATGGCGTTCCTCCGCCAATCATCAAGGTAATTAATTAAAACTAAAAGAAATTTTATTATTTATAGGGGCGGCGTGTTGGCTCTGTTTACTTAACTGGCCTGTGATGATTAAACCTTTCGCAGTGCATAAGATGAGTTGATTTACTGCTATCCCACTTTTGAAATTTTGCATACATCCGCCCATCAAAGCAGTGTACAGACAATTACGATGATGTATCGCAATAATATGGCTTCTGGCTAATAGCTTCTGGTCTAGCTTTGATGTGAATAAGAGGATCATATCACAAGTTTTTGGAATACTTAGATGGGACCTCTTATCTTAGCGCTTTGGAATCAGTATAATGAGGCGCATCATCCACAAGCAATTTGCTCGTCTTTGGGGCTTAGTGACTGATGTTATGACACAAGATTGGCAGGGACCTGTTCCATCTTGTGGACAAACTAAGGAAAGGATGACATGCATAAACAAGAGGGTTGATTGAGTTAGAAAAACTAGTGGCCAAATGCATCTCTCTCCTCTCTTCCCTTATAATTGAGCAATTAATTTACATTGAGGTCTTGCGTGAAAAAACTCATCGACGACGGGGCGAGGTAAGTTGGAAAATGTGTAACTTGAGATGAGATGGAACCATAACTACTCCTTTAAAAGCTAGCCCAGTGACTGAATGCCTTGCTGACTGACTTATTTACAATTTATTATGTCCTCCTCTACTTATTATTTTACAAACACACATGTGTCCCCCCCAATGCTTCTGTCTTTTTTGATTGCTGAATTTGTTTACAACAAGATTGAAGACAAGCCAAGCACAGACAAAAGCCCTCAAAGTATATAATGTCCTCTCGTTCCTTCTTAAGGGTTTTACTGCTACCTGCTATTTCCATACCTTCGACATTGAGACGGCACCCTTTGATATTCTAGCCCTCTTCTGCTGCTACTCTAACCTGACCCTTCACGACCAAACGAAGATGGGACATAGACGTATGCAAATCTTCCGCTCTTGAGGATAATTAGCGCAGTAAAGCAGAAAACGGATCGCAGATTAACAACGCGCTGCGAAAACAGGATTGGGTTAAGTGATCCAGAGAATCTATGATTGAAGGCTCTCTTTCCAAGAGTTGAGTTCAATACAGAGGAATGCGCTTCAAGAGGTAGAGGATACAGGAAAAAGCATGATGGCTACTACGGCGCGTCTCTGTTTGCAGATTGGGCGCTAATCCTCTTCGCACAGGCTTGAGTGTCGCGATTTTCGCGCATTGGAGGAGCGCCCATGATAAAGGATCAGGTAGCTTTCCTAAGCTTCAGTTTCCAAGACCGGATCCCTTTTGCAATCAGAAAAGGTACTCTTTTTCCCTTTGGGAGCTTCTTTTTGAGGGGTAGTGCGGGAGCGCAGGGTATAGCGTAATACAAAATTGTATGATTTTGATTTGAGGGATTCGTCGATAGCGTGTTGGAGAATTACATGATATGTCTTTACGGTAGTTGCTTTTCCATAGGATAATAGGATCTCAGGACAGGACTTATAGGAGAGCATCTAGTTTTATAAGAGGTTGTTGTATCTAGCATCTAGCGTTAATTGCGGATAAGTAAGTCAGTGTAGGTAATTGT
Source organism: Sminthurides aquaticus (assembly GCA_906901655.1). Lineage (NCBI taxonomy): Eukaryota > Metazoa > Arthropoda > Collembola > Symphypleona > Sminthurididae > Sminthurides > Sminthurides aquaticus. Next base: position 4,246,942 of record CAJQTT010000002.1, on the reverse strand, counting down.
AGCAAGTGAGCATATGTTTTGGGAGTCATCATTATCATGATCGTTACATTAGTCATGCTTCGCACAAGTTACAATCAAAAAGCCACTTGCCGAGGAATAAAAGTTGCCTCGAGCCTATCATCTTGACTCAATATCAAGGAGGCGAAGCCGCCAGAATCTTGCACTACAACAATATACTTAAACACTCACGTGTCTTTCTCCGTCTCTTCATTCATCATCATCAAGCGGCAGAATAAACATTTGGAGTGAACTACAAATCTGCATTCCATCTCTGCCTTAGCGCCAGCAATCACTCTCCCTCTCACCTCCGCGCTTCTTCTGTATCTCAACAAGATTCTTGCAAAATCCACTTTTCCTTTCCTCTATCATCTTCTTCCCTTGTGTTTATCTTGATATTGTTACCAAATTTGGCCTTATTTCGGGAATATTCGCAGTGATTTTGCATCCCCACGAAGATTGTGCAGCCGTCTGGCGTTCCAGGTTTGCAAGTTCCGGAGGAGGAACTGGATGCAGATACCGACGTGTGTGTAAAAATCAGCTCCTTTCGTCTCCTCTTCCTGAGGAAGGTCAAGATCATCTAGATTTCCTAGTGCCCCAGTGTTGTCAGTGTGACGCTTCCTCACAATGAGTTTTGTTCAACCTTTTAATTATTCCACATTCGCTCCATTTTCAGGCCCGGGTTTTGGGTCTCCTGGAAGCGGAAGTGGGTTTACTACATCATATAACGGTGGAGGTAGTGGTGCAAATTTGCTCCAGCAGCCTCAAAACTACCAAGGAAATCCATCACAGCAATATTATATCCCAGAATCGATATCATCTAACCAGGATTATTACGGAAATCCCTCTCCTGGGAACGGCGGGCAGCAGCAGCAGCAGCCCAACGGATATTCCGCTAATCCCGAACACCAGCTTCACACATCCGGCCTTCAAGGTCCGCAGCAACAGGGAGGAGCCCAGCTAAACCAGCAGCAAAATCAATATTATCAGACATATCAGTCCCCCACCCATGTTCAAGCTCCAGCAAGTACAGGTGGAACAGGGCGGAAGCGTCGCCCCAAAAATTCCCGTACCAGGAGTGTAGGTCTCATCCACCCCGCCAATGACATCCGTGTCACTCCGATTCAAGGTCCAATCTACGCCAAGGATGGATTCCTCCCAGTTGTACCACTCTATTCTTACCCTTCCATAAATAATGGAACTCTGTATCAAATCCCGGTGAGTCTACTATTTTTTAAATCCTTTAAACCATACTACCCTTTACAAATCTTTAGTCATTTTTATCACAAACGCCCACCTTCTTGCCATGCTACATCTCCTATTATTTCCTTCTCCCACACTTTAAAAGCATCTCTCCATCCATCTCCGCGTCTCCTCCCTCATATATATAACCGACACCAATCCATCTTTCTCTGCCTATCATCTCATCAAAAGGATCCAGTTTACAATTATAGTTCTACGGAATCGATTTGCATGATTCATGCTCAGCTTTTTTCTCCATGGATTCTAACCGTCTCTGTCATTTGCCTTTTTAAACCTTCTTTCTATTCATACCAAGCAAAGTAATTAATTAGCCATGAAGTAATTCCCAACTGCGAATCCAACCCACTCCTCCACAATTCAGGAAAAAACCAGGATACAATGACAAGCAAGAGGAGAAGTAACAAGCGCTATAGTTTCATTCCCCAAATATATAGACATTACACGCACACCTTTTAGACGAGGAAACGCAGGAGAAAAACGGCGTTTCTCCAGACAAAAAACCGTCTTCTCGATCCTCCTGATATAATCTATCTCCCTCGTGGAGCGGAAGCGAGGATCTTTAAAGGAATTCCCCAAATTATACCTGATTCACTTGTCAAACATTATCAGATTTAGCTTCCTACCTTTTCATCGAGACGGTTGGCTATTCCTGAGTGAATCTATTTTATCATGTCCTTCTGTCTGGGTTCTGACGTTGAATCAAATTGGTTTTCCTTAACCTAATCATTCCTGGCGAAGTTTGACACGCCACCTAAACGGGAAGGCGGGGAACTAACTATGCCTTAAGCCCCGTCTATAGTTACATTTTTTCATAGAAACGTCGTAAAAACTTCATAGAAGCAATGATGTAGGCGTACGCAAAACAACGGTTACCATAGTAGCGTCAGCGTAATAGATTCTATGAAGCTTTTATGAAAAGAATGTAAGTATAGACGGGGCTTTACACCACACCAGACTCACATTATCTGACCGTGGTTGTACAGGAGATGGTCGGTTTAGTGACCGCATACTTTTAATTTAGTGTCCTTTTACAACGTCATCCAGACTAAATTAGCTCAATATCCGTGGTTCTTCCTGGGGAATACCCTCTGAGCGACGTTCGTTAAACAGGACAATTGTTATAAAAATTGCTTCGTTTAAATGACCAATTTATTAAATATGACATCTCTAAATTTTAAAGCTACTTAACTCTTTTTAAATCTGTTTCTATCTGAAGAAAAGTCTCGGCTCGGCGCATCACAGATTTCACGCACACTTTTTGTCCCCGTGTCTTAAATTTTAGCTAATTATACACGTAGTTGGGTGGCTGGCAGGAGATTACGCATTTGAATTGCTCTCGGAGGCGAATAACAGATTATCTAGAGAAAAAAATCCACGTATCATTTACATACATCTCATACGGAAAATACCAAAGCAAGAGTTCAGTAGCCATCTCAGTCGGTATCCGGAATCAAATGACGTAATCCGGAATGATAGGAGTGATTATAAATAACAAACAATTCCCCAGAAAGTCCCATCATTCTTCTCTGCCATCTAGCAATTTTTTAGCCAAAACCCAGGCGCATTCCTGTCTGTAGATTTTGCAGCACTATAGTCTCAGGCTTTCCCCTGAAATCGGCCATGTTCCGGAGCTTCGCGAGTTACCCAATCTTGGTGCATCCGGATTCTATCCCCTCATAGCTAGAAAAATTAGCTCATTTTCTAATGACTCAGATTTATAATCGCTCTTGGAGAAACATTCCAAACTACGGACGCATCAAATCAAGCGTAGTCCCTGCTGCTCTCTTGAGTTAAGCCCGCATTTTTACGAACACGCTGGACTTGATCTTAAACAGTTTGGTCGAATCAATTAAGGATCCAAATCGTACATCACGTTTCTAATTTCCAAATTCCAGGCATCTCTTTTACCCTCTAATTTGCTAGACAGCTTTCTGCGGAAGGAGGGGTGGAATCTGATTTTTCGCAATCCTCAAAAACTCCTCTCTAACCTTTCTACGTCTTCATGGTTTTGAGTTGCTTAATTGAGGTGGAGCACCAGCCCAGCTTCCTTAATAGCTCTCACTTTCAACCAGGAGCCCCAGTTGTTCTGATTGTTAATGTACTCGTCGACGTCATGCTGTTAAATCGTGCAATTGCAATTAGAGCACCACGATTTCAAGTTCGCTCAATGAAGAACAGTCTTTTGCAGCGGAACAATCGCCCAAAGCTTTAATCCAAGCCTCCTTCACATAGTCTTCTTGTCTTCGTTCCCATTTGGAAATGCATCCATCTTATCAACATTATGAGCCATCACGCTGGGCATACCAGAACATGTTAGAGCAACCAGACCAGTTCACTGTCCGCGTCTTCTACAATACTGTGCATTTACCGGAAGTATCTACTGTCTGGAGACCAGAATTTGTGAGCGTGCCTCGTTCCATTTCTTCTTCGTTGCTGATCCAGTTTTGGTTTCTCCAAATTACTTTCAGCTTCATAACAAAAACGCCATGTCAATACTTCATATTTACTACTCTCTACAAACGCTTCCTTCGCAGACATGATTAGGCAAAAGGGTGGGCCGACGCTTGCGAGTGCTCCGCCACCAAGTAATACAATTCAGTAATTACAATTCTTATTCTTGCAGACTACAGACACAATGAATACAACACATGAATGAAGGAAAACCTAATATTTATTATGTTGAAGCTGAAATCCAGATTTAAGACAGAATCCCAAATTCATAGATATATGTGTCTGTATTTTTTATTCAAATCTCTTCAACTATATTGCGACTATTTTGCCAAAAATCGCAATATGTTCTGGAACAATCAACAAACATTCCCATGCTCAAAGTACTAATATCGTTACCAACGCATTCATAAGTCTTGTAACACAAGTGTGCAACTATGTACAGCGTTCAAGCTATCAGTTGCAGACGCAATACAACTTGTAGTAACCCTTCCTTGCTTCCATGTGCTTCGTGTTTCAGATTTTCGATTAACATGGCGTAAACCTAGCGGAAACCAACTAAGGACATGTATTTCCTTAAAGTCAAGGGCTCGACTGAGCAGAAAAAAAGAGCGTAAACTATATATCTAACTTTAACAACATCATTTTTTGCCGGCATTACGCAACCCACATTCTTCTCCTTGCAATCATTGGCAAGTTCTACTCCAACTTCATCCCTCCTGACTGCTCCTGCATATGAAATCGTAATTTCAGGCATGAACTAGTTTGCAGAAATCCTTACAATCATAGCTTGGGTGTGTGTGTCCATCCTTCACCTTAGATGATTCTCGATATTTTTGTTGCTTGAATTCCCACGTCTCTGATTGATTCCATGCAAATTCTTTTACGTATTGTCGACTCTTTGCTTTTCCTATATACGTAAATGCTTCGAGCCTTTTCTACTTTGCTGTTCGTCTTTAAACCAACCAATTGTTGGTCTGATTAACGCCTTGATCAGACAACTGACCACAGTCAACGAATCAATTATCTTCAAGGACCCTGCAGGGGGTTAGCATGAATGAATGAACCAAAGAGAGACACTTCCCCATCGGTTTCTATGCATCTTTTTGCAAATTATCACTGTTATTTATATCTCTTGCCAAGTTTGACTCAAGAAGCAGAAAAACACCTGATTTAGTATCGAAAAATGCTTCTTGGGATACGTGCTCGTGAGCATTAAGGATCATGGTGTAACAGCGTATACCTGAGACAGGCTATAAGGGGCATCTCGCATTGACTACTATAACTATTGATGAAACTGCAGCATACAGAGTTTCTATCCTCTTTATACAACTAAATCAGAGAAAAATTAATCATTTATAGGGATATATATATAATGTAACCAGCTTCTACAGTATCTTTAGATTAAACGTTATTAACTTTATTTCCCGGAGGCAGTGGTTTTATATATTTTAACACCCTTTGTAATACGTAATCTACGAGCAGGAGAAAATGGGTCCAGCAAAGCAAGGAGGTGAAGACTGGGGAAACTAATTTATAAAGTGCACAGTCTAGTAGTAGTTCAAGGAAGAGAAAAACTAATAACTGGTTTCGGAAGCTGTCTTCCAAAGGGCAAGCATATACGATACTTGCCGAGTCGCCGAGTGCTTGTTTCTCGATAATACTGATTGATTGATTGATTTGTTGCGACTCCAGCAAGTCGATAATTAGCATAGCAGATTGGACGACACGTTGATGACAAAGTCAAGTCGAACCTTGTCACATCCCCGTAAAAATTTCCTGTCTACTGCTCCCAACAACCCTGTGCCAAATTCTTCACGTCGGTCATTGCACAGTTTGTCATCAGATACACAATGACTACAGCAATAAATAATCCCAACTGCATCTAAACACGGACGCTATAGCGTCTGAACTGTTCGCTATATTGATTGCAATTATCAATTTACGTCACATATAGTATCTGAAGTCTACTTGAGTAGGTCATATAGTACAGCGCAGTTTCATAATAATTTAGGTTCATAATAAATTCGTTTCATACCGATATATTCCTTGTCGCAGTAAAAATCCGTGCTATTGGAAACGTTAGAGATCTAAAAGTTTTAAGAGCAATGAGTTGTGCCCAAACGGACACCAGAGGGCATGAAATCCTTGAAACTAGATAGTAGACTACCTAAAAACATGAGTTTGAGGTTGGGTGGATGTAGTAAAGTGGTCTGGCGTCAGTCCGGTCCAAGATATTTGATATATGATTCGAGTCTGGCGTTTAATTTCCTTGGAAATATTTAAGCATTGACTTTGCTCATTCCATAAGAAGCGAGTTTATCAATAAAGCTTTTATGTGCACGTATTTCATTGGGAATTTGTCATCTGCCTTGTGAGACAGTATCGGTGCAATGTACAGGAATCTCCAATTAAGGAAGTGTGGAAACTACCGTAGAAACTTATTCCCGTTTTAGGAAATCTTGGCCTAAAAGAGTGATTGCATCATAGTTAGCTCATAAAATCACTAAGCAAAGTAAGCTTGTAATTCCACTCCAGCCTCAGTCCATTTTCCTCCTTTCATTAAATCATTAACAAGTGTAAGCAGTACACAACAAGATTGCTAGAAATGATTGCTAGTAACGCAGTTATGCCGTATAAAGCTACAAAACTCGTCTACCATCAGACAAGATCGCATGTACCGCTTTTAGGACGTCAATCATTTATCAAAATCAGACCTAGCCTGGCTGACTGACATGAATCTCGCATTCGAATCCTCTACAAGTCCGAAGCAAAACAACAATGCAAATACTTCTCATCTCACATGTATCCAGTTCATCTTCCATCCAGAAATCTGGACAATTATTCCAGGATAAGGAGCATATATTATAAGTACAACGGAAGAAATACAATTCCTAACAAGTTTAACAAGTATACAGAGTGCAGACCTGTTGGATTTTGCATGTGGGGGATTTCATTAGATTTTTCAATGATTATTGGAAAGACAAAACAGCTTTTAAGACAAGCTTGCTTGGCTATAAATTAGAAATAAAGTGTTTAACTTGGCCTTTGCCCCGCCCTATACTTCCTCTGCTGAAGGTATCAAATAAATGAGGTGTAAATACAGGCTAGTTGTTCGGTTGAGTAGTAATTATGTAAAATTAGTTTCGTGTAACTTCAAATGTTGCGATCAAGGGAAAGATGCGAATGTTCTTTAAGGTTAAGAGTAATATTCCTTGCAATATATTATAAGCTTTTCATTTTCTTTTTAAGGGATAAGGGGAGTAACGCAACGTAACGCACTATTACTATTTCTGTTCATGCGTTCCCGTCTTCATGTCTTAACTTCACAGAGCTCTATTAAGAGCACTGCTCTGTAGTAAACAAGCTTAACAAGATTTGACTCTGAATGAGTAACTGACTGAGAAGACATGAGTTCAGGAGAAGAGTGAGGATAATTTTATTCTCCTATTCCCCCTCCTTTGTTATTTATCATCTTCTTCTTCCCAAACCTTATTAAATCTCTTGCCAGTCAGTTGGTTGAATACTGTATTGAGGGGAGGAATTAAAGCAAGGTTCATATTTGTGGAAGGAAGGAGAATAAGGCATTGAATTAGGATGGGGGAATAAGGGAATACGTTTTACACGCTTTTGGGTTGGAATATTCAAGTTTGTGAGGTAGGACAACGACTAAGGACGACCAACGAGGACCAGAAGAACAAGAGTCTTCTTCTGGCTCACCTGGCCTGGAAAAATTACATGTGGTCAAGATAAAGTATGATATGAGAGAATGCAGGGATGCGTGCATTGTACCATCTTCTTTTGCCTATGATGTAATCAGGGTTATTGAGTATTTATTACATTTGTATGCATGGGGGCAGGTAGATTGTTATGCAGGGTTTATTTGACTAGAGAGAACAAGATCACGTCCTTAACCGTGAAAGTGTGTGGGGGATCAAGCCTTGGCTGGCATTAGCCGACCGTGACGAAAGCCAAAGAAAGAAACTATACGTATGCCTCTTATTATCTTTAATTACATGCAGCCAGGAGTGTTTCCAGCATAAAAAGCCAACAGGACGATTAATACACCTGCCCCAAAATCAGATTTATTTCCACATCAGCCATCCCTTATATTCTCTAAATTCATGCAGTCATTCCTTATTTTCAATTCTCAACCCCAAACCATACAATCTTCTCTTCTTCTTCGTCTTCTTCACATCTTCCCCACTCGCCCTCACTCATCAACATTTACCTCCTTTCCCATCTTCCTTTGCACGGAACATATCATCATCGTCTTCACCAAATCTTCCTTTATATTCTCATCTCTAGTTGAGGAATTTAAAAGGGGCAACTGTTATCCCATCCCATGCGAATCCCATCTTAAATATATCTATAATCCCCTCTCTACCCATCTTCCAGTGACCTTTCCCAAAAAGAAGTTACACGCGCAATCCCTCAATGCATCCCCGTACACCATACAACGTCTTCTTCCATCATCCCTCTTTAACGCATAGTCTTCCTGGGCATTCATTCATAGACTCGTTTCAAACGCTTTCCGCCATTCTCTTTCACTTTCATTCAAGCGTAGCTTCAGTTTTTATCGTCCCCAAATTCATCCTCCTGACGCTTCAACAAACAAAGACTAGAACAAAATCCGTCATCAGCGGCAAACACATTTCGAATTCATTCTTCTCTCCCTCTACCTGCTATAACATAATCCAGACAATACCCCTCCGTTAATCGATTTGCATCGCCTTTACCGTTTTTTATCTTGTATCGAGCGCAATCCTGTGTTAACCTGGTCCAACGCAGACAATTTTTGATTCAACGCAAACGATTTTTGAAACATCAAAGTTCTTCGATTTGCTAAAACGCTCATAGCGTTAGTGCTGTGAAAAATATCTTCCTCCCACGTTACTTCCAACCAACCTTACTGGATTCATACCTATTTCCTGCTGTAGTTGCCCGAGGCGAAGCGTTTTGAACGTTCACTGATTATATTTTCTTTGTAGTTTTACTCAAAATTTTCTGAAATATTGAATGATTAATCTAAGCACAATCCTAACACTTGAGTGCGGTTAGCTGCACCGCGCTGTTTCTAGTTACATGACTATTAGAACTCGGGTCTCACTTAAGAAAGAGTTCGGATCGTTTCAGATTGTTATAAGCTGTAACCCAACACATCATTGCAGCAGCAGCATTTATCTCAGCTAATTTTCTTCAAGGGATTCTTTAGACTGATCCGCAAATAGTTTTTAAGCAATTGCCATGACAATGAAGATCTTATTTTTCATCGTGGTAAGCTCCATTATCCACGTCCACGTTAAATGGTGTTTGTATTCCAAGCTGTAGACCGTAATTTGTCTTGATTACTTGGGTGACTCGAGAAGCTGACTGAAAATTGCCGTACTTTCTGTTTCAGATTCTCTGGACAGCCCTGTCTTACGCCTTGGGTTTGGAGATCCGTGGAGAGATTCTTCGAGGCTTGCCATGCATAAAGCGATTGAATCAGCTATTTTGTCCAACTGCTGGAACCACATATCCCGTGTAAGTAAAATTCTAGATTTTCCAACACCTACGTTTTTAAGTACTTTAACCATTTCCACTCAAACTTTTGAATAAGGAATCTAATTACTCCCTTTTTTTCAATTTTAGTGACAGAATAGAAAGATTTATAGACGAGAACAAGGCCCTCATAAAGAGAATGTACGGAGAGTTTTCTATGAATCCGGATTCGTTTGTTGGAGCCGCTTCTTCAAATAATCTTCGGAGAAACGTTCGAGAAGTATACGAAGACGAAGTACCCAATCTCTTTGCAAACCATAAAAACTTTCAATCTGGTAACGCTTCCCACCCTCGCTATGCCCGTCAAACTGTTAATCCCCGAAACGGAGCTCCAACGCAGCAGCCTAAATCCAACAAGTGAGAATCAAAGAGATATTATAGTACACCCGGTAAATCTTTTCAAAAGTATACCATTTTCGGATATTTTAATTAACCTCTTTGAAATCTTTTGCAGGGTTGACTCATGTGAATCTACTACAGAAATCGTCACACCTTATTGGGCTGCAAATAGTTCCGGAAAAGTTCGAGCAATCGTAAACACTCAACATTTTGAGCAAGCTATACATCAGGAAGTTTGTGCCAAAACTTCAACGAAGCGTTGCACCGGTGATTGCGCTTGTGAGCAAAAATACAAATGGCATCGTTTATTAGCTTATGAGCCAGACAATGATTGTAAAGGTATCTTCATGGATTGGTTTCTATTTCCTTCATGCTGTGTCTGCAGATGTAACCCAACAAGTTAATTGCTCTCGGCATTGCATAGCAATGTATTTTGTACTTTTGCCAGTAGTTGTAGTGCTTTACTTTGTATCAACTAGGATAACCGCTGTGCTTAAAGCAAGCGCGCTACATCCTAATGTACGTTGGGATTAAGTTTCAGTTGATTAGAAACGATAAGGATTATACTGATACACTGTATAAGTACGATTTCATAAAAGATACGACTTAAAGAGGGGTTATCGTCTTAAAATATTAATGATAACGTTCTAAGAATTCCAAAACGATGTAAAATTCAAAGTTTGAACATAATTATAACGTATTATTATTCAACTGCGGTATGTAGGTACACATGCTGGAATTCTGTATACTGAATGTACACGTTTCAATCAACAACCTAGTTTACTATACATGTAATGTTGCGGCTTTGTCATTAATAAGAAATCACCAGCATTTACAAGGCGATACCAGTTACGCATAAAAATAGCATAATGATAGTTCTGGAGATGTATATATCATTCTACCAGGTCTCAAGTTACTTTCAGTATCGATTATCGATAAGGATATTAACGGGCGGCGTGGATTCATCCATAACGCGCACCCTACAAGTACATTCCAAATGTACCTATGTTAATGAATGTTGTATGCGATGTTAAAACATTGAACATATGAGTTAAGAAAAATCTGATGTGGTTAACTTACAAGGCAGCTCTTTTTTCTATGATTCAGGCTTGAATTTGGTAAGCGACAATGCCGAATATACTTTAACTCGCTAATCTGTATTCAGAATAAAAAGAAAATATTGTCCCATGAGCAAAGAACCTACCTAAAATATTTTGCATCCTTCAGTTTGGTATAGCCCCGTAGCATCATCACTCCTCTGTTACCATACTACCATAAGCTGACGTGCTACATAAACCGAAGTCCGAAAGAGACGGATCAAACTGCTGGTTTAACCGTAAGTTTTTTAGCTTACTAATATAAGAACTACTGCTGTAGATCATTTTACCATTTTTTAGTAGCTACATATATATGCACGAATCCCAGATTTACGTTTTTGCATTTCTAACAAAGCTCAACTATTCTAATACAGCATGTTTCACCTTGAGGTGCAGTATAATATTTGCTGCTTGTCTCCCTCTGAAGTTGCAGTCAGGCATTGGAGAGCTACAGCTGTTTAAAATCCGGTATCCTAAACCGATTTTGGATTTTAATCTTCTAATCTTTAGCAGTATATATACTAATTGCGTGCCATGAAAATGGTAAAGCCAATGAGAATTGAATTCTTAAGTTAACATTACGTGGTACTACAAAGCCCATCATCCAACCGCAATAATAATCAGCCGAGCTCTACTATATGTACCAGCCGCCTTCTAAAATTAAATCCATCCTTAAACCATTCGTTCCCCATGAAACCCTTAATGTATTCCCTCCTTTTCTTCCACGTAATAACTAAACTTAAAGGCATGTCAACCCGCTTCATGTACGCATTTGCTGAACTAGCAGCCGCCGATAAACTTCAACCGAGTCGATATCATTCCGCAATTTTAAGTACAAAGTAAGTAGCCTTGAATCAGCATTTGGTTGTTGCATGTTTAAATCGGGAAAATGCCTCCGATACTTTTATTTACCTTATTTATAACTCGCCCCACTGTTCCACTTAAATATCCGATCATTATTTCCCATGTTAAACAAAGAAGGACTGTCGATTCTACGGCTCTTCCTTTGATTTTGTTTCTTTTTTTTTAAATGTTTCAAATCCAAGTTTTAGTGCGATGTTAAATATTGATTCATACTTCCATTCCCAATTACATTCATTATATACTATAGTTATCGCATGTTTCTCAAGAATATATTCGATTATTCTAAAACTACAGCGAGTTGTAAAAAAAAATTTCCTAACATCTACTCCATGGTAGAATTAAAATTCCATAAATGACTAATCACTTCAATAATTAAAATCAAATTAAAAATCATTCCTAGCATCTACCCTCGTAGAATTAAAATTCATTCAATTACTAATCATTTCATTAATTAAAATAAATTTAAAATGACCATACAATACCGTGTAATGTCCGTACACGGTTTTAGGGCGACCCTCGTACGACAGCAGGCCTAAACTTGTCTTTCGGATCCGAGTGTAGTGCGTAGCCAAGCTTGGGGGATTCTCGTTCTACAGGAGCCGTCTTAGACGACCGTTTCGGTGACATCGGCTCAGTCTTCATCACTTTCGTTGAAGCATTTCCAAAATTCACCTTCTTCAGAGTCCGTACAACGTCTGCTTCGCTGTCCTCTGCGACCTCTTTCTCTTCACGAACGCGGCACATCTCCTATGCCATCTTCTTGAGCTGAGGCAGAATTTTATCCAGTACGGCTGATTCCGGATTATCCATCTCCACCTTGACCACAGCTCCAGGCTGGTCCTTGATAGCGGGCAGCTCCGTTACTATTGAGTATTTGAACTCGTTCTATCTATTTCATCGTTATTTACGTATGTGACCTCGTCGTCTCCTGCAAACTACAAGAGTAAGAGACTGAGCGCATGATTGCATACGTACTTTTATATTGGAGGGCGAAGTCGATGAATCGTTAGAACGTGACGAATCAGACGACGACGAAGATGATGACGGGCGCGAATATGATGGCAACTCAGGTAGCATTCAGGGAATTCCTTCTGACACACAAGCTCGTCTGGAGGCCTTTTTCGAAGCCTTCGGTAAAGCTTCAAATATCTCAAGATCTAGAAAAAATAATTAAATCAAAACTCATCGATTTGACTACTTTAGGGTTTAATGATGGCATACTGATGTCGGACCCAGAAAATCTTCGAAAATTAACCTTGACTGTCTCGTCGGACCTTGGGGAAGCCTTCGCGGCTATTAACAGAATGCGAGATTCCCAAAGGTATGCACCCACGTACATGCTAGCTTCTATAGAATCTAATTGAATGAAAAACGCTGGTACAACTGGTCTTAAAAATGATATAATTTTCAGAAAATCTATTGAAGAAGGACGAAACGATTCCATGGAAGAAGGAGATAGTTTATTAGCTCTAGCTTGCTCGTCTGGTTATTTCGAACTTGCAAGGGTAAATTAAATACAAAGTTATTTTGTGTCTCTACTGTTTTGAAACATCTTAAATGTTATTGCTGGACGTTGCTATTCAGGTACTATTAGCGATGGGCGCGAATGTTGATGACCGAGGAGCCAAAGGAGACCTTACACCCTTAATGGACGCTGCTTCCCAAGGGCATGTCGAGATAGTTCGCCTTCTCGTCAGTCATGGGGCTGATGTCAATGCTCAGTCCGCCTGTGGTAAGTTCAATATTTTCTAGATAACAAATTATGGTCAATGTCAACTATTCGTTTCTAATGATGATTACTGTTATCGGCCTGAAGTTATTCAGACTGCTATTATTTTTAATGGCAGTTTGCTTAGCATCAGTTGTTGAAAAATAACCTCCTGAAAGATTTCAATTTACCATTCAGTAGCGGATGAAGCGGGGTTAAGGAAGAAGCCACTGATAACTTTTCTTTAAATCTACAGGTAACAGTCCTTTAATGTATGCCTGTGCAGCGGGTCATGAAGACATCGTCCGGGAGCTTCTTAAGCATGGTGCCCGAGTAGAGGATAATAATGAGAATGGTCACACACCTTTAATGGAGGCTGCATCTGCAGGTCATGTGGGAGTAGCCAAGGTAATCATTATTTCTATTGCGAAAGTGTTCATATTTTGGTAATGAGGAATAATTCTGACCGCAATAATGGTACGCAGATACTTCTCGATCATGGGGCTGGGATCAATACGCATTCCAATGAATTCAAAGAGTCTGCTCTAACTGTCGCCTGTTACAAGGGTCACCTTGAAATGGTTAGGTTTTTATTGGAAGCTGGAGCTGATCAGGTAATAGCAATACAGGATTTCACAGCGCGACAGGTTTTAAGATTGTAGACGGCTTCTTTACCAATTTATCCTAAACGTTTTAACAGCAACACAAAACTGACGAGATGCACACTGCACTGATGGAAGCCTCAATGGACGGCCATGTGGAAGTTGCAAGGCTTCTTTTAGATTCTGGAGCGCAGGTAAATAACGGTCATCAAGTCATCGAATAATTTATAGCACGATATTGCTACATTTCTGACTATCTTTACTACTTTTACAAATAGGTCAACATGCCAGCGGATAGTTTCGAATCTCCTCTGACCTTAGCAGCATGTGGAGGGCACGTAAAACTGGCGGAGCTTCTGATAGAACGTGGGGCGAATATCGAAGAAGTCAACGATGAAGGATATACGCCTTTGATGGAAGCTGCTCGAGAAGGCCATTTGAGTGTAGTTAGATGTTTGCTGAAGAATAATGCCAAAATAAACGCTCAGACGGAAGAAACTCATGAAACAGCACTTACTTTGGCGGCTTGCGGAGGATTTCGCGATGTAGTCGAAGTTCTTTGCGATTCTGGTGCTGATATTGAACTAGGCGCGTCATCCCCTTTGATGGAAGCTTCTCAAGAGGGTCACTATCAAGTCGTGAAGTAAGAGAACATTATTTTGTCTGTTTGAAGAAATTAACATGAATGGGAAGTTTAATTTTTCATGTTTCAACTTCATTTCAGATTCTTGTTGGAGAAGGGAGCAAACGTTAACCGGGAAACACAAACTGGAGATACTGCATTATCCTATGCGTGTGAAAACGGTCACGTTGATGTCGTGGAACTGCTAATCGAGAAAGGCGCTGATCCTGTAAGTTTCGGTCTACCACTACTAGTAGCTGGAGTTGATTGTGCTTGCCTTTTAACTTGGGTAATTTTGAATTGAAATAGGAACACCTTTCCGAGGGCGGACGTAACCCACTGATGAAAGCTTGCCGAGGTGGTCATTTGGAAGTCATCAAGTACCTTCTGTCCAAGGGAGCTGACGTCAATCGTCAAACGGAATCCAATGACCATACACCCTTATCTCTCGCTTGCGCTGGTGGTCATATCAGTGCCGTAGAAGTGCTCCTAGCAGCAGGCGCAAATTTGTTCCACAAGCTGAAGGTGAGATCAACTGTGCCATGAACTGACTAGTATGTTGAAAGGCATTGCTTATTCTAACTGTGGTTATTTGTGATTTTCAGGACAACTCCACCATGATTATAGAAGCCGCAAGAGGTGGTCATACTAATGTGATCAGAGTTTTATTGGACCACGCCCCTCAAGAAAGCAAAGCACCACCTTCGGAAAAAGCAGTCCAGGGGAAGTCTATTCCCAAAAACCCTGCGGCCGTGGCTTCTAATGCTGGTATGCTTCTAAGAACTATGTTCTCCTGTGTATATAGAAATGGTCTTACGTCTCAATGCTCATGTTTATTTTTGTGCAGCAGCTGCTACTCAAAACCAAGGGAAGTCTGTATTGCGAAAAAGTCGATCTACGTCCACCCTTGACTCCGCCACTCAGCAACAGCAGGTAAATTAAATACTCTTTATTACTCAATCAATTCTGTCTCAAAGGTTCCCTACTAATTTTGAATGCAACTTAAGCTAAATGCTCAAATTTGTTTCTACAGAAACCGGTAGACCCTGCGTCGGGAGTTGAAGCAAGTAAATTGAAAGCGACTCCCCAGGTATTGGAAGCTTCGTCTATTAAGAACGTGCACGTTTCCGCTGATGGCAGCAAGAAGCAGGCTATGTCAATGGGTAGTTCAACAACACCAGCTATTAACCAAACCATAAGTGTCCCTGCCGCAGACCTTAAGACTGCGTCTTCCGCTGCTACCTCGATGCCCACTCGCAAACAAGCTACACCATCGGTAAACGCCGGTACTAGCACCACTATACTTGCATCATGTACTCATTCTGGATGTTGTCCTGAATGTGCGAAGTCTAGCCCAGAAGGAACCCACCAACACCACGTACACGTGAAGAGACCAGCAGGCCTAGAGAGCGTACCAGCAGCTAGCATTGCTCCGAATTCGATGTCATTGAACATACCATCTTTGCCTACACAGTGCGGTACTAACGTTAATCCAGCGATGTCGGTACATCACCCAGGAATTTCAGGAGGAATCTTTATCCCTGGAAGTGTAGCCCCCGCAGCCCCCTCTGTCGTTCCATCTGGACCTCCGCTCGTTCCTTCACAGGTACTGCTAGAGTATTCTATACAAAACTTTGAACTGTTTTTTTTTCATCTTCATATTCCTGCGTCTTTTTCAGTTTCGTAGTATTTTTCCGATATTTCAATGTTGCCGTTGGTATTTTTCTAACCCATTGCGTAAGAGTACAAGCGCTGCAGAAGAACACGTGTTCATTGCTTCAAGGCCCTGGTACATATATGTACCAGGGCCTTGAAGCAATGAACAGATATACTTTGGAGCTTTTACTTCATCTCGCTCTAGCAGTGATTGGTTTCATTAAGTTTTGTTTAAACCATTTTTTTTTTGAAAATATGCTTTATTCGGAATTGATCCCTGAGCAGCTTAAAGAAAGTAATTCATGGACTTGTTGTTCTCAACTTTGTGCTGAGGTGCAGGTCACAGCTCAGACGGCAATTAGTGAGCGACCGAAAGCCAACAAACCCAGTGCGAGAAAACAAAACCAGCTCCAGCAGCAGTTAATGCAGCAACAGCTTCAGCAGCAGCAGTTACAACAGCCTGCACAGCAAACGTCGTTGCCGGGCCAAGGCACTCCGCTGTCCTCCGGAACTTCCTCTGCCAGCGAAAAGTTGCTCGCTAGCCCTACAAAGCCTAACCTTATTGGTAGTGATGTTTCTCCGGTTTTTTGCCCGAACTCAACCGCGTTATTCCCACAAGGGCCTACAGTAGGGAGTATCCAGGATTTTACAGTCACCGGTGGAGATCCCATAGGCCAAATTCGTGGAGGAATCAAACCAGAGGGAGTCCGAAAATCACTCCCGGCGACAGTAACATTTCCTACGGATAAAACAAGCTACCGTCATGACTTCAGTGGAGAGACAGCTTCGAAATTTGTGTTGGGGTTGAAGCAGAATCAGTCAGTAGCCTCAACTCAAACCACGTTTCCAGGCCAGCCCGAAAGTGGAAAGGTGAATGGCAAAGCCCTCGATGTAGATTCCGCCACAGAGTCGAACGGAGAAACAAGTTTGTCGATAGCTGCCGCTTCAGGACATCTTGAAGTTGTCGAGTTTCTAATCAGCCGAAAAGCACATATAGGTAATATTAATGCTAATGGTGAAATATTTGCAAATTCGCCGCAATTACTACAGTTTCTAATTCTAATTTTCAACATTTTAGAACATCGCGACAAGAAAGGATGTACGCCTCTAATATTAGCTGCAGATGGTGGTCACGAAAAAGTTGTGGAGCTCCTACTAAACCAAGGCGCTGACATTGAAGCGCAATCGGAACGGACAAAAGATACGGCTCTATCCTTAGCCTGTACAAAAGGCCGCTATGAGGTAAGCTAGAAACTTTAATACAGTCTGAGTACATGTGGAGTAGGATTGTGTTTTAATGTTAATGAGGTACGACTATAATGGTAACTCTGTTATATCCAGGTTGTAGATCTGCTCCTAAAGCGTGGCGCCAACAAAGAGCATCGGAACGTGTCGGACTACACACCCTTGAGCCTTGCAGCATCCGGCGGTTACGTGAACATCATCAAGCTACTGCTAAACAGCGGTGCAGAAATTAATTCACGAACGGGATCGAAGTTGGGAATTTCTCCGCTAATGTTAGCTGCAATGAATGGAAACACTTCTGCGGTGAAATTATTGTTAGACATGGGATCTGATATCAACGCGCAGATTGAGACCAACAAAAATACCGCTCTAACTCTTGCGTGTTTCCAAGGTCGTCAAGAAGTGGTGCAGTTGCTCCTGGAGCGAAAAGCGAACCTCGAACACAGAGCCAAAACTGGATTGACGCCCTTAATGGAAGCAGCGAACGGAGGTTATGTGGAAGTAGGGAAAATATTAATTGAAAAGGGTGCAGATGTAAATGCTCCTCCAGTTCCCGCTACTAGGGACACAGCACTTACAATTGCCGCAGACAAAGGTCATTATCGATTTGTGGAACTCCTTCTAATGCGAGGCGCAACTGTTGATGCTCGAAACAAGAAAGGCTGTACTCCCCTTTGGCTCGCTTGTCACGGAGGTCACTTGGACGTAGCTCAAATACTAATGAGGGGTGGTGCGGATATGGACGCCCAGGACAACCGTCGTATTTCATGCTTGATGGCTGCTTTCCGTAAAGGTCACGTCAAGGTCATCAGATGGATAGTAAAGAATGTAACACAGTTCCCATCAGATGCCGAAATGTCTCGGTATACATTGTCGGTTTCGGGTGAACCAGACCTTTTGAAGAGATGTCAGCAATGCGCAGACTACATAAGACAAGCAAAAGACAAACAAGCACTCGAGGCTAACAAAAATGCGAGCATTCTTTTGGAAGAACTGGAATCAGAACGAACAAGGGAGGAATCCAAAAGAATGGCAGCTGCTCGCCGGAGGGAGAAGAAAAAGAAGAAGAAGCTAGAAAAAAAGCAACTATTTTCACATAATGTTTCTAAAGATCCAGATGACGACGACAAAAGTGATGATGACGACGACGAAGAGCATCTCCAAGAAGACGATGACTTCAACGATGAAGAGAATGGAGGTATCATCGACTCTGGGATTGATGCTTATAGTCAAGGATCAAATTCTTCGGTGAGTAATAATGTGCTTCTTAACAATCACAATGACTCAAACCGGAATCGAAAAGGGAATAGCTGCGTCAACGAGAAAGCCACAGAAAAAGAACCTGATGAAGAATGGAGTCCAGGTGATTGGCAGCTGGTCGCCGGAAGGAGGAGAACAGAAGAAGAAGCTAGAAAAAAAGATTCAAAAGCAGCTATTTTAAGTAACGTATCCAAAGGGCCGAATGATGAACACGACGGGTGGAACGAAAACTAGCAGGGACTCCAAAAGGTTACCTGCTGCTAAAGAGAAAAAGAAGGAATTGATCGCTTGTGGCATTACTGCCAAAAATGAAGGATCGAGATGCATGGTCAATTTTATGCCGAAATTGAGGACCTTAGTATTGGTCAGTTTCTTAATTAAATCCTAAGGCTTCAATTCCAAAGTATGATGTTTGGAAGTGAAACTACAGACTGCAATTGGATTGTATTCATTGTTTGCGTGGCTGAAGAATCTATCCCGAAAAATGCAGTTACTATCGCGGTAACTTAAAGATCAAGTAGTGTGAGATTTTTAGGATCCTACGGTTAGAACCATATTCTCTATGTTAGTGCCCATCTTGCTTTTTCGCTTCTTATGTATTTAAGCTCTTGAGGCATTTGCAATCATCATGGAGTCTTTACAACTTCAAAACTATGATTTGTTCACATTTTTGAAATTCAAACAAATAGAACAATTGAATTATACAATCGTAATTATAACACACATCTGCATAACTTCACGCGTTTCAATCGAAATCAACGTAACTATTCAGCCTAATATACTTTTGCGTCGTACTTAACAAATTATTATCATTTAATATATACCAAGATGCACAGAACTGTAAGAGAAGTGTAGTATTCCATTACATAAGTGTGATAAATAGTTTCAATGAAGAAAGTGCACAAAATTATCGCACTCTTTATAATGATAATGCGCATTAACACGAGTAAAGTTAAAAAAGTGGTATATTTTATGAAACAATGTGTATGCGATGCACTGAAAGTACAGCTTATTATGAATAACCAAGTGGTATACATTTAGTTTGCCACACTACTACTATCAGGCTCTGCTACCTCTTCCTTAATTTCACTATTCTGCTTGATCTCATCTCCCTCTTCGTCTGCAAAGCGTATGTGGCTTGCTGTCTTCATTGCTTGCTGGAGAAGTTTATCACGCCCTCTCACTTTCTTCTTGGAGTCAGGTTTAATCTTCGCACGTGTCGATGTCCAGTATTCTTTAACTTGCTGGTCTGTATTCAGAATAAAAGAAAATATTATCGCATCAAATAAGAATTCAATTGCTACAAAAACTACATTTTACAAACTTATACACACGATCTTACCATTCAAAACTAAGACAGATTTAAATATCTTGCTCGAAGTTCTGAGAAATTCACCCACTCCTTCGAAGAATTTAGAATTTCCATCAAGCCGTATAACTGCGAACTTGTCTGGTAAGCTGTAATCGACAAACTTTAATATCCCGGAATGTTCTGCAGGTACACACGACGATAAGAGTTTAGCTTTAAGGGCTTCTTCGGACTCCGGCGCATCTTTAAACTCAATACGGACCAGGACGTTCTTAGGCTTGTTTTCTGGAGGCTGCTCGCTGCTGGGTGATGCATGATCTCGATTTGTTTTACGAGGATCTCCTTGACGTTCTCCCCGAACGTCCCCATTCCCTTGATATCTTAATTGGCGCTTCAATTTACCCAGGTTTTCTCTTTGAAGGTTGAGATACCTGTTTCTCAATTGCCTCCAAATCTTTTTTGGAAGGATTTTCAGCTGAATTGAGTCACTTTCTCGTTTTTCGATATCTTCAGTTTTCTTAGTTTTGCACACCTTCCTTCTCTTCTTCTTTTCATGATTGGAGTTGTTATTACCATTTTCTTCATCCTGATCTTCGGTGAATGATTCATTTTCCAGTGTTCCACTACCCTCCTCGTCTACTGCTAATCTTTCTTTCTTAGCACTTACTTCATCCTCTGATCCTTCCGCGTGACGTTTTCTTAGATTTGGAGTTTCGTTGCTGAGATCAGATTCAGATTTTTCTGTCCCTTTATGTTTTTCTCTCGGCGAAGCGGATTCAGGCTGTTCGTAAGTCCTCACACTCAATAACTGTTCAGGGTTTATGTTATTTGGTAAGCAAGCGCCAATATCACCGTAAGCTTTTAAACATCGCTCTGATCCTTCAGGTTCCTTGAATTCGACAAACGCGAACCCCTTCGGCGCTCCATTATGCTTGAACTTCGGTACTGCGATGTAAGCAATAGGTCCGAACTCTTGAAATATTTTCTCTAGCCATTCGTGATCAATATTTGAAGGTACATTCTCGACATATATCGTGCACTTTTCCATTTCTTCTGCAGTTTTCAACTTATTCGGATCATAAGGAATTTTTCGCCGTACTCCCTTCGAATCAGGAGATAGTTCCAATGCCTCAGACTGAGCCACTGCTTTCTGAAGAAACTCCACACTTAAATGAGGTACAAGTTTCACAAGCTTATTAAAATTTAAAAGCTGCTCAAGATCCACGTATTCGGAAGCACTGATTAGATCCAGCATTGTCCGATTTTTAGAAATGTTAGCATCGCTAAAGTAGAATTCAACTTGTTTACAAATATCCCCGTACAGCTTCCTCTTTCTTGGTCGATGTCTCCCTTTCTTTTTCCCATCTCCGCTCGTGTCCAATCCGATATTGTCGCAATTTTCGTGGCCCAAAATATCCGCATGATGTTCAATATCGGCGTTCTCAGAACTGCTAGGTGCATCAAAGCTCTTCATTATGCTGCCGTCAAAGGACTAGATTTCCTTCACAGCAACAGAACAACCTGGAAACTATTAAAACGCCAATTAATCAGCTATTCCTGTTAATCGAGGAAGGTCAACCACTACGTTATAAGGGACAAAAACTGTATCTCAAAGCTATAAGCATGACACAGACAATCTAACCTTACACGAATTCACAGTATGGATACATATATATGATTCTCTCAAAAACATCTTACCGAACGCCCAATCAGGTAATCAAGCGTCAACCTATGCGTCAAATTTTTTACCGCAAATCCAATATAACTTCTGCAATCTAATTCGATTAGTTTCGGCGAGGCGAAAAGTTATTTAATCACCAAAACCTTTCCCAACAGCTAACCTAGCCTCTTATGCTCACACCCTTCACAATGATTAAAATTGCTATTCTGATTCACTTCTGGTCCGTCCCAGAACAAAACATTTGACAAAAGTGTCACAACACAATAATTAAAAGAATTTCATACACATTTGACATTATTTACTTTTCTCCGAAAACTGTCCAAGGAAGAGACCACAGCAACACTGCTTGTATTTACAGCGATCAATGAAATATGTAATATAATATAACATAATAGCGTTTTACAAACCGACCAATTCGTCCCCACCAGCCCGCGCTTGTCGGCAAATCACACTTATTTTTTAAAATTCCCTCAATATCCTCATGTGCGTTCAGGCAGTTTATAGTCTCTCTTGCGTGCAGGTCAATGAAATTCCTATGCTTGTTTACGCATTATCCACTTTGCCCCAAATTCGCGAATATTCGCGAATCCTAGTTTCCTTAAACGTTTCATCAGTTTCACCACAATTTCGAAACTATTCCCAGTGAGCTATCAGTTACAAACACAAATCATGTCGACTTCTGTACTTCGTACTTCATTTTCATCATGATACATAATAATTATTTTTGCTAGCATATGTACGTCAAATTTTTGCAATAGCTTAACGAACAGGCAACAAAATATGTAGCTTTAGTTTAACGCAGCACATGTGTCATGGACGCACGCAGTACGTAATAAGTATCCTGTGAGCACTCTTCGCATCCCACAGGAACCCCTTGGGTTCAGTTTATCCTTGAAATTCGCCAAATGGCCAGCTTAGCAAAATTTGCCAAATTGTGCAACAAACCCCTGCTACCCATCACAATTACCTTTTGCACACCGATTCAACCAGATAAGAAAATCCTTCCATTAATTGTGCTTCCGCCATGCATCATTATGACCGGAATTCGCACACCATTCATCTTATTGTACCCCTTTAACACAATCCAATACCATCAACTGTCCCTGGGAGGATAACAATTGGTATTATCCACGTTATTGCATTTCCCTCATGCATTCCTTGATTCACTAATCATCCTCTTCTACCCTACAGTGGAGAAGAGGATGTGTTAATGCAGCTCATGAGGGTTAGGCAAGTTAGGTTGATGATGGTTGATGAGAATTGTGACTAATCTCGTTGGGTGCATTACGTTTTCCCCACCCCTCCGTATCCCTATGTACTCCCATATTTGAGGCAAACCATGCTATTAACTTCTTTGTTAATCCGCGGAGGAGGGGTGGGAATTGGGTTGGGATGAGCATTAATAATAGAGACGGTATATATATTCAAATTGACCAAGTTCAATGTACTTGATGGGGGAATTATGGAGACGAGCGTATTCTCACAGAGATGGAACCACTCCCTCCGTTTCAACCTTCATTTCCTTCAATCTTCAACATTCAAGCTGTATCCTCTACCATATCCTCCAAGCCAAAAAGCTAGGAGGATAAAACCAAGCTAGCCCGGACGGAATCAGTCCCGTCCGTCCGTCCTCCCACCAGACCAACACAAGTATGCACGTACTAAAAGAGAAAAGTACTATAATACGAAAAAACCAACGTTTTTAATAGTATTTACTTCCACTGTCGTCCCCATCTCTCCCTTCTTCTTCCACATTCGTATACATATATTACGAAGAAGCTCACTAGGATAATACGCAGCGACAAGAAGAATTCCATACGTTCACACTTTTCTCCTTACAATAAAACCCTAGGACGTAAGCTTGTAGTCTTATAGACTACGTGAGCGAGGGACAGCAGAATGTGTAGTCCTCCTAGGGCAAAACGGTCTGCTGAGGCGCTTTTCATTTCAAGCTTCTTTATGCCCGGATACAGCTTTTAACCCACACTTCCTTACCCCGACACAGGCTCAAGTTCACCATGTGCCTGAGCATTAAAATCCTAAGAACCATGTAAAAAGCCCCAGGAACTCACGGCCCGGCCATTCAGGCAAAAGTTCGCGGGCATACGGTAAAGAATGTGAATCCGTCTTGGCCTGCCTGCCCGCCTGACTTTAGAAGACCTGCAGAGAGAAACCGCCTAGAAGCTTCAAGGCGATCCGGGAACTACTAACGTTTACGGGATTTCTTCTAACCCACCCGAATAGCAAGGTAGGAAGCAGGCAGACCTTTCTCTGCAATGCAACGTTGCTTTCCTTTTAATGGCTAAAGGCTAAGAGCTAGAAGCCAAGTCCAGGGAGTTGAACGGACCGAATATGTAAATCCGTAGTAGCGTATATATTCCATTCAACGATTTGACTTCTTATGCACTCAATCCAATGGGTCCGTCTCCGTCCGTTTATCGCATAGATTCATTCCTCACTCCGGCTCTACGCATTCTGCGTTTCCGCCCATCATCGACCTTGCGTGTACATATCTTCTCTGTCTCTGACTGAATTGAAAATTATTCTCTTCAATTGCAGACACCGCACGCACCCGCTACATACATTCCGCTAAATCAGACCAGCCGGCCAAAACAAGACCTCGGCGAAAAATGTGTCCCGCCTGAAACGTTTACCTTGGAAACTGAAAAAATCCATACGCCCTAAAACAGTCCAGATAAAATACCCTTCTGTATCAGAAATCCCTTCCTGGAATTTCTCCAGACATTTTGTAATTTTAAAATCTCAGTAATAAGCTACCGGAATTTTCCATTCCAACCAAACATCAATGGAGCCCTCAAGGGTGTGTAGAAAAAGTTTATATTTATGTCTTCTCAAAGCTGTAAAGGTTTTTTGGATTAAAATTAATCTCAGTTCCAAAATACAGATGTTCTGAGCCCTTCTTAGATTATAAAATTCTTAGAAGAACGCCATTTCCTAAATTTTCTCGAATCATCGAGGGCGACCCTCAGCAAATCCATCTTTACGGCAGCAATCAGGATAACCCGAAACCTACCATTTTTGAACCTGTAACACAAACGAAACACTCACGGATGAAGCCCTACTGCGAAATTAGTACTAAACTACTGCCCTAAGTAAATTATTGCAGCCCAACATATATTTGTTAAGTCCGAATACATAACCCTGGTTCAATCAGCAGTTTTCTAAATAACTATACCCTGGATGCCAGGCTACAAATCCATATTGAAGGCCGTCAAAAATGACCCACTTGAAAAATCTGCATATCCACGCCATCATCCACAATCATGCGTTTACATAATTTGCCTTGAATATATACATTCATTAAATATTAAAACGTTGCAAATTTCCATGAAACTCGCGTAACCCCATACTAATGTCATTAAGACATAACTCGATATTCCCACGTGGAGGTAGCCTCACCTCTTCCCCTAGCATCCTCTACCCACCAATGGCTGCAACACGGGAATTATTCTCCTGTACCAACAATACCGCATTTCCTGGAGTTTTGTTAGCCGGTCCTATAAAACGAAAACCCGACCGCCTCAAAATCTCCAGCAAATTCGTCTTGGAGCGCCGATGACTGGACAAGCTCATCGTTTGAAAGTATGGATGTAGGTGGAGTGATAGGAATGTGAAGGATAGATGGCAGTTGAGCTTTAGGAAGGGCAGGAGTTTACAGCAGAGCTCGTAGGACGACGTGCATGTTAAATCCGAGTAACCCGTATATATGTAATGGCACGGCGGAAGGAGTCTATACTTAAGTACAGCGCCGCAGTACTAAACCAGAGAGACTCTGTTGGGGAGTTACTAAAGCATAGTCTAGGAAAATTCAGTGCTTATATATGCACGTGGTCTTATGTAAGAGCATGCTACGGGACGGTATTATTCATTGTGGATCCGTCGAGAGCCCTCTCTGCATTTCCACAGAGAACCGGAGCAAATATTCCAAAGGAAATGAGGTACGCAGCGGTGGACGTGCTATTTACAGCGGCGCCACACACTCCGGCACAATATCCTCTACCTTTATTCATCAAGCAGTCACTTTGTATGAGCGGCTATAGCGCGGCTATATAGCGGCTATAGCTGAGCATTGGTTTATTAGTTTCCCCGCAGTCAGCATGTTATATAGAGATGGAGCATGTTGAGTTGGATCCTCCGGGAGGAGAAGGGCAGATGAGTAAACAGGGCATAGGGTTTGGTAAAGCCTGTACGGTAGAATGTATAGGGTGAAGTCGTGTAGTTGTAGGGTTTTTAAGTAGGTACAGTCGGTTCCGGCAGGCAGGGAGTAGAGCCAGGAGAGGAAGGCAGGAAAGTTTAAGCATGCCATAATAAAGACTGCAGAGATAGTAATACCCCATGCTGAAGGGAATGGAGGTTGTTCATTGGAGAGAGGCTGCTAAAAGGACGGGTACTGACTGACTGAGGAAAGGAGGATGGATAGGAGGGAGCGGAGAGTGCCGTCGTCTCTCACCGCACTATTCTTTAAGACGAGGCAGGCAGTGTGAGTGTAGTGGTGAGAATAGGTTAAAGAATGGCTGCTGAAGACCAAGTGTAGTGTGTGCTCGCTGGCCACTTTTGCTTACCCTTTACACGCTCAAAAAGATGATGATGATACATACGGGAAATGCGGCTACATGTTCTTCCTGTGGCGCTGTACATATTATACAGAGCTGCACGTAGGTTTAAATAGGATGTGAGGAGGACATGCTACTCCCCGCGACTTGAGCTCCTCGTCCCGTGTATATTATATCCATCCTCCTTTAGACACATTGACTGAGGGAGGAGGGGGTAGAGTCAGGACGAGGGATGGAGCCTGCTCAAGTTAGGATATTTCTCTCGCATGGAGTTAAACGAGGACGTTATATCGGGAGTGATAGTTAAATGGTGGTTGGGTATAGCCAAGGGGTACGTACCTACAGTACAGGGCACACCGTCGTCGTCCACCCTTAAACTCCTCTTCTGCACATATATACACGACTACACACACGTCCAATTTAGTACCAGAGAAGAGATGAAGAAGAAGATGAAGATGATGAAGAAGAAGATTGAAGATGCAATCGAACTGAATTCAGTGTGAATGTGAATAATAATAAGTGAAATATATAAGTAAAATAAGTGAAAAACTAAATACAGCTAAATATCTTTCATCTTCTGTGTAATTTCTAATTCATAATTTAATATAATTCCTACACTTATTCTCAACAAACTCTTCTTCACCTTCATCAATCAACACGACGACGAAGCAGGACCAAAAGAAACAAGGGAGACACGAGATAAAACCATACCATAGAGAAGGACTCTTCAATTCAACTTTACCTAACACTCCTACAACTCGATATCCATCATCATCTCTGTATTTCCTATCGTCCGCATCCTGGAACAGCTACTAAAATTTAGTAAATATACTTTACCAATATTTCTTAAATATACTATTATCCATCAGCAACAAGTTCGTCCAACCCTTCCACGTAAAGATTAGAGTTAGAGAGAGAGAGAGAGAGAGAGAGAGAGAGAGTTTTAACCGAATACTGTAGAAATTAACAACCATTCCTTAATTAGTTAGTTACTCGGTTAGTTTTTGAATCGTTTCATATTTAACTTATTGCACTACATGTGTGTGCCGATACTCTCAGACCCCTCTCCGCGTCAATTGAACAAACATACCAACAGTAATTGTATTACTCAAACTATATACAGCTAGAACAAATCTTTTAAGTAACCCTCCCTCCCCCGTCTACAAATCATACGTAACTCCAACTAACTCTATCATTATCCTTTCTCCGACCTGCGTAAGTCACCTCTTGTATTATCCTCCTTATTCTTCATAATCAGCCAACCTTACTAAATCCTCTTTCACTATACAAGTATTCCAAGTTATCTTTTTTACCTCATTTCATCATCAAGTAAGTATTCCGTTAGCTACCAAATCTATAGCTTCGTTTGACAATTTCAGTTCTGGAAGAATTATTGCTAGAATTAGTTTCTCCTTTTCAAAATCTCCAATTGTATATCACCTAACCTTTTTTGGTAACAATCCCATTATCTTTATTTCTTCAGTTCATAGTGTTTACCATTAGTGGCGTCGATTCCACAAATTTTACACGTCGTAAAACTTACTTTCATGAAATATCTCCTGCATTCTTAAGTTTTTCTGGTTTTTTCCGCCCGCGATTTGAAATAATCCCAGCGAAACAAGGCTACAACGTGTCAATTTCTTGCCCCTATCCTATTATTCAAGAAATCATACATAATAATGCATTACTCCTGCCATGCATTTTGGTTTCATTAATTTGAATACAGCCCATCCAGTCCTGGTCTAACTTCAGTTTACAAACCATTTGTGCTAGTAGAATAAAAAGTCTGCAGAGCAGGACTGAGGCTGTTAAAGATGGTTGAATCAATGCACAAATTAGTAAGCGAAAATAGTGTCATTCAGTGAATTTCGAAAATGTTTAAAGTTTTGAGAAGTTTGACCCTGAATGGTGAATATTTCCCGTATTGATATATTTGCATTCGTGTAGGATAGAAGTTGCTATATAGAGTATTGTCGTTGATGGAGCTCATTTCTTATTCTTATTCTTGTTTATTCTAGGTGGTTCTAAAAGTTTTTGTGATCGTGTTATTACGTTTCATCATTATTTTATCTGTTCGTCGACGGCCTTGCCTTAAGGAAAAGCCGAAACGTAGTTCAACTCGGGGTCTTCATCTATAACAGTATCACGTGTTCAAACAAATTCGGATATTGATATCCGGATTTTAGCGGCGGTTGGATTATGAGACATTGGTGATCCTTATATGTCGAGAATGAGCTCTAAAGTATCTGGAGGCGGTGGTGATAAAGAAAGAAACGCAACAGGAGGCGGCACGGGATGTCGTCGAAATCAGCAACAAAGTTCTTCCTCCAAATGCGTGCCTCAAAATCCATCTTCACTTCCTGTCAACCCACCGTCCTCCCCTATTCCATCAGCCACAAGCTCGAATAGTGCCGTGGATAATACCTGTATCGTTGACGAAATTGAAGACGATGACCTTGACGTAGACGTCGATGGAGACGAGGATGAACAACCCTTAGATGATCTGGATGACCTTGGTGGAGATCATGATGATCCGGACGATAATTCTACGGACCTTAATCATCAGCTTAGTTCCTTAGGACCTGTGAATAATTTTGCCCCTATGGATGAGTGTTTTAACTCATCTAGTGAAGAAGATGATGAAGATGTAAGTTATAGCAAAGTATTTGAACTAGTTCTATCTATTTCATCGTTATTTACGAATGTGACCTCGTCGTCTCATGTAAACTACAAGAGTAAGAGACTGAGCGCATGATTGCATACGTACTTTTATATTGTAGGGCGAAGTCGATGAATCGTTAGAACGTGACGAATCAGACGACGAAGAAGATGAAGATGATGACGGGCTGGAATCGCCCGGATTCCTCCTACCCCCTGATGGCGATTCAGGTAGCATTCAGGGAATTCCTCCTGACGCACAAGCTCGTCTGGAGGCCTTTTTCGAAGCCGCAGGTTTGTACAAAAAATATTCAAGCTTCGGATATCTCATGAACTCGAAAAAATAACCGAATTCTAAACTGATAACGATTTGACTACTTTAGGGTTTACGGATGGTAAACTGATGTCGGACCCAGAAAATCTTCGAAAATTAACCTTGACTGTTTCCTCTGCCCTCGGGGAAGCTTCCGCGGCTATTAACAGAATGCGAGATTCCCAAAGGTATGCAACCACGTACATGATAGCTTCTGTAGAATCTAATTGAATGAATACAAACGCTGGTACAGCTGGTCTTAAAAATGATATAATTTTCAGAAAATCTATTGAAGAAGGACGAAACGATTCCATGGAAGAAGGAGATAGTTTATTAGCTCTAGCTTGCTCGTCTGGTTATTTCGAACTTGCAAGGGTAAATTAAATACAAAGTTATTGTGTGACTCTACTGTTTTGAAACATCTTAAATGTTATTGCTGGACGTTGCTATTCAGGTACTATTAGCGATGGGCGCGAATGTTGATGACCGAGGAGCCAAAGGAGACCTTACACCTTTAATGGACGCTGCTTCCCAAGGGCATGTCGAGATAGTTCGCCTTCTCGTCAGTCACGGGGCTGATGTCAATGCTCAGTCCGCCTGTGGTAAGTTGAATATTTTCTAGATAACAAATTATGGTCAATGCCAACTAGTCGTTTCTAATGATGATTACTGTTATCGGCCTGAAGTTATTCAGACTGCTATTATTTTTAATGGCAGTGTGCTTAGCATCAGTTGTTGAAAAATAACCTCCTGAAAGATTTCAGTTTACCATTCAGTAGCGGATGAAGCGGGGTTAAGGAAGAAGCCACTGATAACTTTTCTTTAATCTACAGGTAATAGTCCTTTAATGTATGCCTGTGCAGCGGGTCATGAAGACATCGTCCGGGAGCTTCTTAAGCATGGTGCCCGAGTAGAGGATAATAATGAGAATGGTCACACACCTTTAATGGAGGCTGCATCTGCAGGTCATGTGGGAGTAGCCAAGGTAATCATTATTTCTATTGCGAAAGTGTTCATATTTTGGTAATGAGGAATAATTCTGACCGCAATAATGGTACGCAGATACTTCTCGATCATGGGGCTGGGATCAATACGCATTCCAATGAATTCAAAGAGTCTGCTCTAACTGTCGCCTGTTACAAGGGTCACCTTGAAATGGTTAGGTTTTTATTGGAAGCTGGAGCTGATCAGGTAATAGCAATACAGGATTTCACAGCGCGACAGGTTTTAAGATTGTAGACGGCTTCTTTACCAATTTATCCTAAACGTTTTAACAGCAACACAAAACTGACGAGATGCACACTGCACTGATGGAAGCCTCAATGGACGGCCATGTGGAAGTTGCAAGGCTTCTTTTAGATTCTGGAGCGCAGGTAAATAACGGTCATCAAGTCATCGAATAATTTATAGCACGATATTGCTACATTTCTGACTATCTTTACTACTTTTACAAATAGGTCAACATGCCAGCGGATAGTTTCGAATCTCCTCTGACCTTAGCAGCATGTGGAGGGCACGTAAAACTGGCGGAGCTTCTGATAGAACGTGGGGCGAATATCGAAGAAGTCAACGATGAAGGATATACGCCTTTGATGGAAGCTGCTCGAGAAGGCCATTTGAGTGTAGTTAGATGTTTGCTGAAGAATAATGCCAAAATAAACGCTCAGACGGAAGAAACTCATGAAACAGCACTTACTTTGGCGGCTTGCGGAGGATTTCGCGATGTAGTCGAAGTTCTTTGCGATTCTGGTGCTGATATTGAACTAGGCGCGTCATCCCCTTTGATGGAAGCTTCTCAAGAGGGTCACTATCAAGTCGTGAAGTAAGAGAACATTATTTTGTCTGTTTGAAGAAATTAACATGAATGGGAAGTTTAATTTTTCATGTTTCAACTTCATTTCAGATTCTTGTTGGAGAAGGGAGCAAACGTTAACCGGGAAACACAAACTGGAGATACTGCATTATCCTATGCGTGTGAAAACGGTCACGTTGATGTCGTGGAACTGCTAATCGAGAAAGGCGCTGATCCTGTAAGTTTCGGTCTACCACTACTAGTAGCTGGAGTTGATTGTGCTTGCCTTTTAACTTGGGTAATTTTGAATTGAAATAGGAACACCTTTCCGAGGGCGGACGTAACCCACTGATGAAAGCTTGCCGAGGTGGTCATTTGGAAGTCATCAAGTACCTTCTGTCCAAGGGAGCTGACGTCAATCGTCAAACGGAATCCAATGACCATACACCCTTATCTCTCGCTTGCGCTGGTGGTCATATCAGTGCCGTAGAAGTGCTCCTAGCAGCAGGCGCAAATTTGTTCCACAAGCTGAAGGTGAGATCAACTGTGCCATGAACTGACTAGTATGTTGAAAGGCATTGCTTATTCTAACTGTGGTTATTTGTGATTTTCAGGACAACTCCACCATGATTATAGAAGCCGCAAGAGGTGGTCATACTAATGTGATCAGAGTTTTATTGGACCACGCCCCTCAAGGAAGCAAAGCACCACCTTCGGAAAAAGCAGTCCAGGGGAAGTCTATTCCCAAAAACCCTGCGGCCGTGGCTTCTAATGCTGGTATGCTTCTAAGAACTATGTTCTCCTGTGTATATAGAAATGGTCTTACGTCTCAATGCTCATGTTTATTTTTGTGCAGCAGCTGCTACTCAAAACCAAGGGAAGTCTGTATTGCGAAAAAGTCGATCTACGTCCACCCTTGACTCCGCCACTCAGCAACAGCAGGTAAATTAAATACTCTTTATTACTCAATCAATTCTGTCTCAAAGGTTCCCTACTAATTTTGAATGCAACTTAAGCTAAATGCTCAAATTTGTTTCTACAGAAACCGGTAGACCCTGCGTCGGGAGTTGAAGCAAGTAAATTGAAAGCGACTCCCCAGGTATTGGAAGCTTCGTCTATTAAGAACGTGCACGTTTCCGCTGATGGCAGCAAGAAGCAGGCTATGTCAATGGGTAGTTCAACAACACCAGCTATTAACCAAACCATAAGTGTCCCTGCCGCAGACCTTAAGACTGCGTCTTCCGCTGCTACCTCGATGCCCACTCGCAAACAAGCTACACCATCGGTAAACGCCGGTACTAGCACCACTATACTTGCATCATGTACTCATTCTGGATGTTGTCCTGAATGTGCGAAGTCTAGCCCAGAAGGAACCCACCAACACCACGTACACGTGAAGAGACCAGCAGGCCTAGAGAGCGTACCAGCAGCTAGCATTGCTCCGAATTCGATGTCATTGAACATACCATCTTTGCCTACACAGTGCGGTACTAACGTTAATCCAGCGATGTCGGTACATCACCCAGGAATTTCAGGAGGAATCTTTATCCCTGGAAGTGTAGCCCCCGCAGCCCCCTCTGTCGTTCCATCTGGACCTCCGCTCGTTCCTTCACAGGTACTGCTAGAGTATTCTATACAAAACTTTGAACTGTTTTTTTTTCATCTTCATATTCCTGCGCCTCTTTCAGTTTCGTTGTTTTTTCCCGATATTTCAATGTTGCCGTTGGTATTTTTCTAACCCATTGCGTAAGAATACAAGCGCTGCAGAAGAACACGTGTTCATTGCTAGCCTAAAAACCAATTCAACACTACTACTTTAATGTGCTAAAGCATTTGGCTACGTTCTGAGGTCTTCCGTAAAAGCTTTACGTATTTTCCGTGTAGATTACAGTATTTACTTTTGCCAAGGCCCTGGTACATATGCATGAGATATACTTTTGAGCTCTTACTTCAGCTCGCTCAGCAGTGATTGGTTTCATTAAGTTACTTAAACCATTGTTTTTGTTGTTTGAAAATATGCTTTATTAGGAATTGATCCCTGAGCAGTTTAAAGAAAGTAATTCATGGACTTGTTGTTCTCAACTTTGTGCTGAGGTGCAGGTCACAGCTCAGACGGCAATTAGTGAGCGACCGAAAGCGAAAGCCAACAAACCCAGTGCGAGAAAACAAAACCAGCTCCAGCAGCAGTTAATGCAGCAACAGCTTCAGCAACAGCAGTTACAACAGCCTGCACAGCAAACGTCATTGCCGGGCCAAGGAACTCCTCCGTCTTCTGGAACTTCCCCTGCTAGCGAAAAGTTACTAGCCAGTCCTACAAGCCCTAACCTTATTAGTAGTACTGTTTCTCCAGGCACTAGCCCGAATTCGACCGTGTTATCACCGCAAGCGGCTGTAGTAGGACGCCTCCAGGATTTAGCACTAACTGATAGAAATCCCAGGGGTCAAATGGATGGAGGAATCAAGCTACAAGGAGTTCCGAATTCACCTCCGGCGAAGGTAAAAATTCTCGTATATGAAACAAATTATCATCTGAATCTTTCTTGAATCATTTTCTGATAAAATTATTTTGTGTAGTTCATTGGCCAACCGACGGTATTCCAAATGCACGTGCATCAGCAAGTTCGAGCAAGTTCCAATCAGTCGCAGTTTACAAAATTAGATCCTAAGCAGCTGAGCCAAATTTTTGCGCATCAGCAGCAACTGCTTAAGAGCGATAAGGCTAAAGGTATGTTTGACAGTACGTTATTCCCCTTGATGTTAATTCTTGGCCTTATGAAAATTACTTGACATGCTCATAATTGTTTAGATTCTGCCGAGAACATGCAAGATGACAAATGCCGTGATGTGATTGACTTTACCCAAGTGCTCGCTACGGGGACACTCAATTCGTTTAGTGCTTTAGCAACCTCCGGGGCGGGTCAGATTCTAGGAAGTCAAGCTGGTGTCGGGTCGCCCGTTTCCTGTGGAGGCACTGGTCCTGCTGGTTCTACAACTACTACCACTACCACCACGACAGTCGTCGTCACCCATGGGAACGGTGAAACGGAGACATTACAAGGGGAGGACCTACCTCCTGGAGCAAACGAGATGATTATTAATGCTGCAGCTGCTACGTTTCCTCTTGAATGCATACCTCTTCAAAGTGTTCAAGCTTTGCAGGTAATATTTTGTAATGTTCAGAACCCATCGCTGTCGGTTTACACAAACTAAGCGAGGGTACTTAAATTGAAATTTTCCATGTGATTTTTACAGTTGAGTCCAACAAGTGGAGTGCAATTCCAAACCTACCCATTAAGCCCAACCTCTGGTATTCCTAGAACGACCACAACTATGCAGACGACTACCATTATCAACGCATCTGCCTCCAGTTCGGTAACAAACGGAACGCCAACCTTTTCTCCCCCTATTTTACTCCCACACCCACCGCCGCTACCTCAAGCAATAAAGGAAGCCGCGGCAAGTGCTGGATTAGTTCCACCCTCAGGAGCTCCACCTCCGGGCGCTCTAAAATCTGCAGTTAACCAGGTCGCTAAGAGTAAAGAGTCAGTTCCGAAAGCAACAATGACGCAAGGTAATTAAGCTTTAAGAAGAACTTTATCCGGACATAGTGCATTTCACGTGCAAAATTATACAGGTTTTCCAATTTTAGGAACGGTTGCGAAAACGCCATCATCAGCTACGGTTGCGACACAAGCACCCTCGACCTGTCAAGCTACGACTCTTAGCGCGACCGCGCCTGTAGCGAATAATCAGCAACAAACTCAGGTCAAGAAGTCAACAAATCTGGCGAAAAGATCACGACCATTCTGTCCACCAAGCTCAACCAGCAGTAGTCAACCACGACAATCCAATCAACAAACGCAGACGTCAACCCAAGCGCATTCTACAGTGCCGGGTATGAAGCAGAATCAGTCAGTAGCCTCAACTCAAACCACGTTTCCAGGCCAGCCCGAAAGTGGAAAGGTGAATGGCAAAGCCCTCGATGTAGATTCCGCCACAGAGTCGAACGGAGAAACAAGTTTGTCGATAGCTGCCGCTTCAGGACATCTTGAAGTTGTCGAGTTTCTAATCAGCCGAAAAGCACATATAGGTAATATTAATGCTAATGGTGAAATATTTGCAAATTCGCCGCAATTACTACAGTTTCTAATTCTAATTTTCAACATTTTAGAACATCGCGACAAGAAAGGATGTACGCCTCTAATATTAGCTGCAGATGGTGGTCACGAAAAAGTTGTGGAGCTCCTACTAAACCAAGGCGCTGACATTGAAGCGCAATCGGAACGGACAAAAGATACGGCTCTATCCTTAGCCTGTACAAAAGGCCGCTATGAGGTAAGCTAGAAACTTTAATACAGTCTGAGTACATGTGGAGTAGGATTGTGTTTTAATGTTAATGAGGTACGACTATAATGGTAACTCTGTTATATCCAGGTTGTAGATCTGCTCCTAAAGCGTGGCGCCAACAAAGAGCATCGGAACGTGTCGGACTACACACCCTTGAGCCTTGCAGCATCCGGCGGTTACGTGAACATCATCAAGCTACTGCTAAACAGCGGTGCAGAAATTAATTCACGAACGGGATCGAAGTTGGGAATTTCTCCGCTAATGTTAGCTGCAATGAATGGAAACACTTCTGCGGTGAAATTATTGTTAGACATGGGATCTGATATCAACGCGCAGATTGAGACCAACAAAAATACCGCTCTAACTCTTGCGTGTTTCCAAGGTCGTCAAGAAGTGGTGCAGTTGCTCCTGGAGCGAAAAGCGAACCTCGAACACAGAGCCAAAACTGGATTGACGCCCTTAATGGAAGCAGCGAACGGAGGTTATGTGGAAGTAGGGAAAATATTAATTGAAAAGGGTGCAGATGTAAATGCTCCTCCAGTTCCCGCTACTAGGGACACAGCACTTACAATTGCCGCAGACAAAGGTCATTATCGATTTGTGGAACTCCTTCTAATGCGAGGCGCAACTGTTGATGCTCGAAACAAGAAAGGCTGTACTCCCCTTTGGCTCGCTTGTCACGGAGGTCACTTGGACGTAGCTCAAATACTAATGAGGGGTGGTGCGGATATGGACGCCCAGGACAACCGTCGTATTTCATGCTTGATGGCTGCTTTCCGTAAAGGTCACGTCAAGGTCATCAGATGGATAGTAAAGAATGTAACACAGTTCCCATCAGATGCCGAAATGTCTCGGTATACATTGTCGGTTTCGGGTGAACCAGACCTTTTGAAGAGATGTCAGCAATGCGCAGACTACATAAGACAAGCAAAAGACAAACAAGCACTCGAGGCTAACAAAAATGCGAGCATTCTTTTGGAAGAACTGGAATCAGAACGAACAAGGGAGGAATCCAAAAGAATGGCAGCTGCTCGCCGGAGGGAGAAGAAAAAGAAGAAGAAGCTAGAAAAAAAGCAACTATTTTCACATAATGTTTCTAAAGATCCAGATGACGACGACAAAAGTGATGATGACGACGACGAAGAGCATCTCCAAGAAGACGATGACTTCAACGATGAAGAGAATGGAGGTATCATCGACTCTGGGATTGATGCTAACAGTCAAGGATCAAATTCATCGGTGGGTAATAATGTGCTTCTTAATAATCACAATGACTCAAAGCGGAATCGAAAAGGAAACAAAGAGAATAACTTCGTCAACGAGAATATGCTCGTTAATAATGAGAAAGCCACAGAAAAAGAACCTGATAAGGCAACAGGAAGTAGTAAGAGCCGGAAGAAGAACAAGAAGAAGAACAGCCCTAGCTCATCAGCGACCAACGTTCCAACTACAGTAAATGACACAGCTCTGAAAGTTAATGATGATTATAAAGTTATTGACACACAACTTAAGAAAAAAGACATCCTAAAAGAGAAGGTAGAGGTAACAGCAGAATCTAAAGGACCTAAACTCCAGACTTCTGCATTAAACGGAAAGGAAAGTGTAAGAAAATTAAAAGAAGAGCAGGTGGGCATTCACGACAAGAAAAAAGTTGTATCCCAAAATCTGAAAGACCCAAAACCTCAGAATTCGGCTCTCAAGGATATTCCTCCACCTACTAATGTATCGACGCAAGCTGTCTCCGCAGTAAAGAAGAATAACAAACATGCCGACGCAACGTCTCATCTATCTCACCACGTAAATACCGGTCCAGAGCCATTGATGGCAATAGCACTGAACCCATCGCAGCTTCGAAAGTCTAATTATGACCATGGATTGGATCATGGAGCGCACCATCCAGCAAATTTGCAGCAATCACATAACAGTCACTCTCATTCGCATTTCACTTCATCCGGAACCAGTAGTAAGCATTTAGGTGGTGTGAGTCTGGGTTCGTCAAGTATTACCCAAAAGTCTCGTAAAGATGAAGGGTGGAAAGAAGTCACAAGAAATTGCACGAATTCCAGATCGAAGAAGATAAATGTACCATCAAATGTAATTTCCAGAGTTATTGGACGGGCTGGATGTAACATAAATGCTATTCGTGAAGCGACAGGTGCCCACATTGAAGTGGAGAAGCAAGTCAAAAATCAAGTTCAACCCGAGCGTGTCATTCAAATCAAAGGATCTGCAGAATGTGTGAAGCAAGCACACAATCTTATAACCGCGTTGATGAACGAGCCCGATACTGATGTCAAGAAACTTCTCGGCTCTGGATTGCGGGCGACTCCTGCTGCTACCAATGCTCCTGTGTCTGTTACTGGTGCCAGTTCAGCAGCGTCTAGTGTTACAGGGGATCGATGTTCTAGTTCTGTGGCAAATATTTTGTCCTCTGTTAGTGCTAGTCTAG
Source organism: Sminthurides aquaticus (assembly GCA_906901655.1). NCBI lineage: Eukaryota > Metazoa > Arthropoda > Collembola > Symphypleona > Sminthurididae > Sminthurides > Sminthurides aquaticus. The sequence continues at coordinate 4,209,174 of CAJQTT010000002.1, read as the reverse complement.
CTGACGTTTCATCTGCTACGAAGAGTATTTCTCGCTCAGGGAATACGAAAAGTCAATCTCACCCACAAACTTCATCAAAAATCCCCGCTTCTCCTCCAGTGATTCCTTCTAAAAGTATACCAGTCGTTTCACCCTCAATCAAGAAGCCGACACCAGTCGTAGCTGTTTCGTCTTCCAGCAACCAGCCAACAGCTTTGAAGCAAGCAGGTCAAGGAAAGAGAAACCAGAGCAGTATCAGTTCTGGTAATAGTAATTCCAGCGCGGCTTCTTTTGCCTCGAAACTCAGCCATCACCAATCACAGTCCTCTGTTATGCCACCAATGGGCATATTTACTGCTCCAAACACCACGGGTAATCCACCGAGAAACATTACTCCCACACCCATGGTTTCGCAAGTGAAGACCGCGACTCCAACCCGGCTTACACCTACCATTAGCCCACCACCGCAGCAATCGAATTTATCCATGCAACAAGGAAGTGTTTCTAGCTTGCACCCACAACCTTCATCTCAGTCGCTGAATTCATCCCCAGTCCTGCCTTCTAGCGTTAATAATAATGTCAGTAATTCGCCATCTCCAAAACTGTCTGTTTCGGATCAAAACAGGATAGGGCCTAACACTGTTTCTTCCTCCGTTGCGAATATGTTGAATGCGAGTCCATTAGGTAGTTCGAATTCAAGCAAGGAAAACATGAGACATTCTACCCAGAATGGTGCGGTAATCACAGCTCAGATGCTCAGTCCCTCAAATTTCCCCACGCCGCAGTTGCCGGGCATTGGGAGTCCAACCGTTAGCAGCAGTTCGCTTGCTCCTGGCGCAGGAATCAATATAAAGTCTAATGGAAACGGTGCGACTAATGTTGTTGGGGGCAATCGGCCTTCATCCTCAAATGCGATCACTTCCTCTGAAAGTAACATGAATCGTAACACTGCGGATGGCTCGTTAATGTCTGACAACCAGACGCCTTTGGAATATTCACCGTTCAACTACACATTCAGCAAGACAACCGGATGGTTTCCTGGAGACCTGGCAAATCCTCCTAGTAATACCACACATGGTAATGGAAGCGGGACACTGCAGTCGTCTCATTTGTCTCTTTCTGTAGGAGGCAACCCTGGACTCAACATGCTGACCAATTCCGGTGTCGCTAGAGCCATGAACTTTGCGTCTGTTGCTGCCTCAGGAATCTCTTCTAGCCTTAGCACGACTACAGCACAGATGACACAAGCAAACGGAAATGGTTTAGGCTCAAGTGTCGTCGGAAGCCTCGTAGCTTCCCTGAATCTTGCCGGACCATCCATGAAAACTTTGGACCATCAGACTACCGAAACAGACGTACCTAAGGTGAGTTTCGGGATTCAAAGTTATACGAATGAGGAACTATTTTTAATAGTAATAGTAATAAATTTATTAACTGCTTATTTTTAGGCGATTGCCTCAAAAGCTCCTGGATACCGAGGAAACCCTTCGATGGGATCCCCAGTATTGCGAATGCAACAGCAACAACCATCTAATCTTCCACATGCAGTAAATCAGAGCGGAATGGATGGACATTTGCAGATGTACGTTGGGCTCAATCCGGGCAGTCCGAACAGTATGCTTTCTGCACCTGTCAATAATCACAGTGGAAATATGCACAATACTCAGAACCCGCCTCAAAATATGCTTGCCACATTTGGACCAAATCGTCAAATGCAAGCGCAACCGCACGGGCCTCAGCAGAATCACCAACCACCACCATCGCATGAATCGATAACTTCCAATAACCATGGAATGTCGCAAACAAGGAATGGTCCAAACTATGGTCATCACCTAATTGGAGCGTCTCACATTAACCATCCTCAATCGCAACCGCCTCCGATGCATGGCAGTTTACCCGGATTGTCGCATCCGGATATGTCTTTAGGATCGAATAATAACGCCATGATGTACCAGAACAATAGGTGAGTTGAGATACTATACGTAGTTTTTATATGTTACAGCTTTTGTAAGGTTGGCAGTTATTTAGCTTATCCTACTCAGTTACTTTGGCTTTCCCGTCCTATTTTGTCCTTGCAATATTGTGTTCACAGTAAAGGTGAAGAGTTTGTAGTCCGTAATGCTTTAATTGAGTTGGTGTCGGCATCGTAGTTTAATATCCTAACCAGCACAAACCTTAATCGTTCGGTGACTGACCTGCTTTTTACCGTCCTGTTATGTACTGAGTTACGTAGTTTGTTTTGTGACGTTGCGTTTCAATAACTCCTAACCTCCGTGTGGTGGGTGTCATAATTTAGTGGTGGGCCTGTTCCCGGTGTACCTTCAAATGTCGTCATGTCCTCCAGGCTAAACCCCAAGGCGCCGAGTTTCAACCTTCCGATGAATAAGCAGTCTGCACAACAGTCTCAGTCTCAGCCAGGGCAGCAGTCTCAAGGAGTAAACCAATCGATGAATGGACCGCAACAACAGAACAGCAATCCTGGAGTTCCGGTTGGAGGTTATTCCGTTGCGAGTATGCATCAGTCCTATAAAAACATAGGATTGAACCAACAACCCAACAACTATGGTAGGTCAAATCGTATGGGTCAACAACAGCCATCTGGTGGTTCATCAGGTTGGGCTGGTGCATATCCTGGCGCTGGTTCGGATCATCTAGTGGATTTTCAAGGGTTGGCTGACCTGGCAAATTCCACCGGAGCTCTGGATCCTCAAGCTATATTGTCAACTATTCAAGACAACCAGAGTAAGTAATCTAAACTATAATGTATAGGAAATGCATTGTGTATCATTTGGAAACTACATGATCTTTTTTGTTTTCATTACAGACGCTATGAAGATGGATGACCGAAGATTGCCAAGACCGATTGGAGGAGAACGAGGAGCATGGAAGAACACCGGAACGAATACAGGCAACTTAAATATCGCACCTTTTACAGTCCTGGATTGTCTAGACACAAATCAGCTACCGCAACCAATTCAGATACAGCCGCCGCATCCAATGCCGAATATGCAGGGCGCGCATGCCATGGGTCATCATGGAAATCACCAAGGACAGCAACAACCGTGGTTGGGAATGTATCCTGGATCAAACACACAACCGCAGTTTCCAAGCAACAATTCAGTGCAGCAACAGCACATGGGTTCTCACGGACCCGCGCCACCTAATAGAGACCGAAATTTGCTCGGAAGGAGGTTTATAGATGACCCAGTTGACCCTAACCGAATGTTGGAAATGCAGGTAAGCGTGGATTTGCTGAGAATAATCAAAGTGGCGAGTAATGTACTGATGCTAATGGTTTTCCTCATGACCATTCAGATGTTGGATAATCAGCGTATGATGAACGGTAGTGGACCTATACCTCAATTAATGCATATGGGAGGTGGTCAGCAACCACCACAGATGTTTCCAATGAATATGGAGCACATGGATCATCCTAAAATCGATCACTCTACATGGGACGCCGGTCATTTAAGTGCAATGGAGGAGAAGCATGGAATGGTAAGAAATTTATTACATTGAACAAAGGCAATGTGCTGAGCTTATACAGGTAACTCAGGAACTTGTTTATAATTACAGGGCTGGGGCGGTAATAAGTGGGGAAATTGAAGATTCGTATTCTGAAGATATGTTGAAGAAACTCCACGTTTACACTGTCAGACGTTTTTTCTGAATCAAGTTATAGATAAGAGTACATTGGGTCATCGCTTGCACCATGTACAAGGAGGCTAAATATTTCAGCCGTTGAATTGTTGTAAATCATCAAATCATGAAGTTCAGGTTGTTGATTTTTTTGTTTTTGGATTCGCATTTATAGTTGTAGCGCAGTTTGGATGCAGAAGTTGTGTTAAACAAGAACTGCAAAGATATCCAATTTTTTAACTATATCCCCTTTGTTCAAATATAAGTCTTGCGTCTATTTTGTTTCATGCTGTATACCATTATGTTTTTATTCTGTTCCATGCTTAAGCGGGATCATGCGATTAGTCGCTGACTCTACCAGAAATCATGTACATCTTCATCGCTTCGCAATCATGACTTTTGTATTATTCTGCATGTGGGACGTAAACAGTTCAGCTCAAGCTGAAGTAGCTTAAGCCGCCCCGTGCATACCTTATATTTTAAGGACGCTTAAAAACTCAACTTTAAACTATTATGTTACTTCAGGTGTACGTAAGCTTAGGGTCACGAGGGCCCTCAGGAACGTAGCATGTGTAGTTGATTTAGACAGTTAGCATTATTAGTTAAGGTCTGACTTGATCCAGTAAATATTAATATTTTGATCATCGAGTCGTAGGGAGGTTTTGATGCGATGTGCATTACGTCATGAAACAGTTTGTAAAATCTAAGATTACGAATTATATCTTTGATGGTTTCGTGGACTATCTTGATGTCCATAACCTTGTGTAAGTTTTAAGCACAAGCGGTTATGGGCCGCTCCCAATTCTGACGCTACAGAGGAGTCGCGGAAACAGGAGAACAGAGAACTGATAATGCCATGTGTCGCAGCATCCATCACACAGTTCCTCAAGCTATCACTGTTGCTTCTATGAGTATTTAATCTAGCTGAAGCTTCTCTCTGTCACATAAGTCTTTGGAAAAAGTAAGAGAAAATTCTCAAAACAATTGTCATTGTCTGCGCGCAAAATATTATGCTCTTGTAATTTCTGCAGTGAATTACAGACGAACATAGAATGATAACCGCGCAATGTCCTAAACTCGCTCGCACTGGGAAGAAGAGCTTCGATGAAATCTTGACTTGAGCCATTTCACGAAGTTCCCCTGACTGTACTTCCAGGAGCGAGCCCTAATTATATGTCCATTTTAATAATAATTACCTGTATTCCTAATCTCAGCCTCCGCTTCGCGATTACGAAGACGAATTCGGTCGTCTCGATGTTATTACGGAAAGCGCGGGGTATGCATGCGTAAAGTTCAAGTAGTGCTTTGGTTGTCTACTGAAAATTACGAAGCAGATCGTAGTTTAGGTTCCGAACATGATAAAAGATGGTAGTACTCCCGATACGTGATGAAATGATGTAAATGGTAGAAACAAGTTTTAAATGTATGTAGCAAATAACCAAAACGAAAAATCTTATAGTGGAATGTTACATACTCTTCTACTATACATAACGCATTATAGTTATGGTGATGATTATTATTACATTATATTATTACTATTAATTCATAATATGGTTATTAATTATTATTATTACGAACACACATTACTATTGGTAGAGGTATCGTAGACCGTCGATAAGAGTTTAATGATTGTAAGCTTATTATAATCATGGTACTGATACTGTTGATGAGACATGATGAGATGATTAAAGAAGTAGCATCTTTTCAAGAAATACTTCTATTTTCCTTTCTCACCCCTTTTCACCCCAAAGCTCATTTAGCACATTTGTATCCATCGGAAAAACGTCAGCGTCCTGGCTTCTTCCTTTCTGTTCCGCGTTGTGCAGAAGTCAAGCAACTGATTAATGCATTCGCCACAATCCGATCCTGGTTTTCGCTCACAAACCAGCCAGGAGTATGTGCTGATTGAATTTAATGATGTAAAATATTTACGCAGCTCCCGCATTAATCAGTAACGCTCCACAATCAACAAGAGATTCTCCTTTAAAATTATTTTTACGAAGAATTCATATCATACTTAGCCATATCATACTAAAACCAATGTCGATGCAGCAGTCTGGCTTGGATGAATCATAGAAAAAGAATTCTTTCGACCTAATTTTCCTGCCGCAGTTGTGCAAAGCAATAACAAAGTTGATTACTCTTTAGGGGACGCCAGTCCTATGGCGTAATTTTCTAGTTAGCTATTTGGTCTTATTAAACAAACTATGTCCGAATTTCTTCTACAATTTCAGTTGATCCAGCACAAGGATCACGTCAATGTTTTTGTGGTTTTAACTGCACAACTATTCGCATGTAATGAGCTTCATCATTCATACATCCCTATCAGGCAAGGTAATTAACCTCCTAGAGTTCACTGAATCATCACCAGTTTGGCGAAATCTGAGTTGAAGAGCGCAGAAAAACAGATTGCTCATCAGCATTAACACATGTATTGAGTTCCCATCGTCATCAGCATTCGCAGGGTGGTCGTCAATGCTAGTCCTGCATTAGTTTATTAATGGTGGCCATGTTGGTTAGCATTTTTAAGGATGGATTTTTTTGCGTTAAAGTTAGGAACTCTTCCATGTATTACTGCCTAGGAATCATTATCATAATATACTTACGGAGAATCCAATGTGATAATATTTCTTTGCAACCACCTGCATATCCTTAGCAGCAGTACCCGTCGTATCATAGATGGCGGTCGGATTCGTTTGAAATGTTTGTGTATTGGCTGGCTACAATAGTTTCATATTCCTTTGAAAACTATTTTTTCTAATGCCTCCTGCTTAGTATAGCTTATTATTAAAGTTGAAAGCTTTCACGATGGACTGTATGCAAATTCCATTTGTCACATATACATTCCATCTACTAATATTCGCATAAAATTCGTTTACTTAGCTAATCTTTGTTTGCAGATATTATATAGTTCCTGTAATCGCCACCTTTGGAATTTGCAACCCTCGTAAGCATGTGTTCTCTGGAGGGCGTTTAAAGTTCTCAACTTGATTCAATCTTGCGCATAATCCCCCAGTTTGTCTTATCAGTTTCCCCGGTTCGAGAGACTTTCAGACTTTCGACCGCCGCGTCCCAGAATTACTCAGGTACATGATTGTAGAACCCATTCCTTCCGGCCATTTAAGCGAACACTTGTCACGACTACTTCCCGGACTCTTGACTTCGTGGTGGAACCAGGCACGCGTTTGGACAAAGTAAATATTCCTACCTCGTTGTTGGTAGAATGATCAAGATGGCAAATGATTAGGTAAATGGTTTCTAGTTTCTAGATCAAGCCAGCATCATGTACATCACCACCAGCTAATTCCTCCGTATTTTGCAAAGTTTTGATTGCCAACAAATATTTGTTCATTACGGAACTTTTGCGGTAGATAAGCAGAAGGGTTGGGAAATAACCACACAGCTATGGAGTCATCATGCTAACTGAAAACTAAGGAAGAGGAAACTATAGAGACATTTCCTTGAGGATTTAGGAATACAGAATGACTTGCGTCTCGCTTCATGTGATCCACATAACATTTCCACTCTAAGATTCTAGTCAGCTTGTTATAGCGTCATAAGAAACTAAGTCAAGCTCACGCCCTTGCTCTTAACTGCGTTCAAAGCTAAAACCTGTAACTATACGTAACAAGATTTTTCTCCCATCCCTTCTTTTCTTCCCACGTTCATCTCAAAGCCATGCATGCCAAGTTGGGAGCATTTTAGGGTTTACTCGGATCAACTCGACAAAGGAAACATTAAATAGAATTACATGCAATATTTGTCCTTTCCGTCTTGATCTTTTAATTCCTTCCGAGAGAACGAAGATGATAGGAAAAAAAGTTATCCTCCAGAAAGTTGCAGCTTCTTTCTCCGCCACCCAACCCAGCCCCACCAGCTTTCCTAATAGCCTATTGCCTTTGCACTCTTTTATTCTCCTTGGATTCGGATTCTCTAAGAATCCTCCAATCCTCTCCAGACCAAGCCCTGTCCAGAACAACATGTCAACTCATGAATGAATGAGCTCTTCAAGCTTCACGGATCAAAGGCATTTCTAGTACCGAAACTTTCTTACTTAAACTCATTTCTTTCCCCAACCAAGAATTCACATCAATGACCATACAGGAAGTATAGCCGCCCTAGCCACCATCACCACCGACCAACAGATCAAAACCCTAAAGACCCAAGCTAACACACACACGCTAGCTCCATCCAGGTCATCCCAAAAATTCAATCCATCCTCCTACAACAAGCCAACCAAGCTTACTTGCAATACTTGCTTCCATCCCGAACTGAATTTACTCTTGTCCATCCACAGCCACAATATTCCACCGTAAAATCCTACCCCCAACCTCAAACTTAGTGGACACGCTAGCTTAGATGAAAACGTTCCTCGGGATTATTCCGTTACTTGCACATATGCTCAAAGTGATCGTATTTTACCTCAACGACCCTAGATATTGTCATTCCACCGTTTCATTTTATTGACCGAGAAAGCATTTTTATCCATCCTCCTATTACCAACCCACTCCTAGTTTAGCAACTCGGGTATTTTTTTCTCTACACAAACCACTACCACCAACCAACCACCATGCAACCACCCTCGCCTCTTGAGAGCATCTCCAGAGAAACTTAAATGCTTCTCCAGCACGCTATAATACCCGATCAAAGTAAACCCAGTAAAAGCCACCCTCCGCCCCATCCTTCCACACCCAAACAATCCAGACAGAATCGGATACACCCCAATTCCAGTCAACAACCCGAGGAAAAGTCAGATGTATATAGTAGGAGGAAATACAAATTCAATGTTGATTTTATTTCTATTCCTCTTCCACCAACCCTTTGCAAACCTTGCTTTTTTCAGTTATACCAACAAGAACCTCTTGTCCTGGCTCTACCAATTCCACCTCTTCAGCCTCCTCTCTCTCTTCCAGGTCATCATTTCCAGTCGATTGCATTAGAATTTTATGGAAATCCAATCCAAGGAAATCCAAACGCCTCTCTTATTGTACATTTCCAGGAGGAGAAGTCAAGTGTATCAACATGGTTTTACAATGACCCATCTCCACAACCTTCTCCAGCCATAACGCCTTACCCTCCTTTTGTCAATTGTCATTGGACTGGAGCAGAGTTTTCCCTGTGTGGCATCATCTTCCCCTCCTCCTCCTGTAAACATTCCAGGAATCCTCCCCCCATTAACTTTTTTCAATTATCCCCGTATTCTTCGCTAACCTTCCACCGCTCCAGCCACTTCCTCACTAGAATCCTGAACGAGACAACTCTTATAGCCCTAATACTCAACCCGAGAAAGACCTTTAGATAGTAATTAGTAGATCTTGTACTTTTGTACGTGTGAATTTCTCTTATTGCTCCGGATTAGTCCAAACTTTTACTTCATTTATCCCCAAACTTTTTCCAGCCCATCTTCTCCGCAGCATCACTTCCTCCAGAGAGCTTTCCTTCATTTCACTCTCGGATTTTCACCATCTCGCTTTCCCCGTCTAAACCGGAGTTTCACCGGAATCCCGACTTTATCCACCCTTCCGTTCCACTTCCTCCAGTCCCGTCACCCTTCTCCGCCCGCTCTCTCTCTCCCCAAGATATCTTCTCAAACTTTCAAACTTTTCAATTACATATTTTCCATGACTCCTTTCAAACCTTTAGATCCGCTGGATTTCGGATTACCCAATCAATATTTCCACCACCAATACGTATTTGAGCAAAGAGATAGACTTTACCAGATTACGTAACTCTAGTCTTGCAATGGAGCAATCCTCCTATTCTCTCTAATTCTCTTCCCATTCTTTCTCCACCAGATTTCACTCATAGATACGTACACCCAGATATGTCAAACAGAGGAACGGGTTAATTCCTCCCTTCAAGCGAATCCTGATTCCCTCACAAAATCTGGCACTCCAAGCCCGAATTCAAGCCAAACTCACCACGAGATGAAGCAATCCGAAAATACTTGGCTTACGCACACTTGCTTCCCTAACGAATGTCCTGCAATAGATAAAACCCACAGATTTTTCAAAAGCAGCAATGAAGAAGAGGTAATTAAAACCACAGTGTTAATTCAAACCCACATGTGAGCCCTCAAGCCTTTTGGCTTCAGCTCCTATCACAACCATTCCCATGGGATCCAAAGCCACCTAAAACGTTCCATCTTGAACCCTCCCTCCAGCGTCTACCATGGAGTTGAGCGGGAAATTTTCCAACACACATGTGCTTCGAAATCAAAAGAAGAAGAGCTTTGCTGGAGAACCTATTATCCTGGACTCTTCTTTCCAGGTTCCTAGCAATGAGAAGATGAGGAAAACCCACACGTCTATGAAGTATCTCTAAAGCAGCCACGTTAATGTTTAACAAAAAAATTGCGTACTCCTCCATTCTCCAGCCCGTATGCTTTTTAGTTCTCTTAGTTCATATATATTGCCTTTTTTCTTAAACTTTTTCTAACGAGTAACGGCCAAAGTTTTATCCTGAGAGAGCCTTATCTATCAGTAAGTTGTGGGCATACTACTCCGCATCTTCCTAGGTTCAACGGAGCAAGGAATCTTCATTGTCGTAGAGTAACTTGTTCATTCCCCCCGTAAAATTTCTAAAAACTAGTAATGGTGTAATGCGAGAACTTTTAGCGTCTAATATCATATGATCAGATCCATCTACAGCTCCATATGGATCAACTCCTCAATCCTAATCCGTATGTACAGACTTAGAAGGATACGTAACCCAACTTTTTCTCAAAGACAAAACCTGTCTTTCACTAAACAATCTTAAGGGTATCATAGTTCCATGTGTGTCTTTTGAGGTGGATGATAAAAGAGGCAAAAGATTCCTGCCACAATATGGATTCCTCCCATCTCCCAAAGAACAAACATAAGGGAATAAATACGCTTCCAAGACACTTCCACCACCGAACTCACTGAATATAAGTATGAATGAGCCGCCCTCTTGAGTCTTGAGGCGTACTATTCCTGGAGTACATACTCCCTACATACATAGAGACAGGAAAGTGTATATCCTGGAAACCAAGACAGGAAAGGCTCCCAGCGTTTCCAGCCAGGCATAAGAACTAACATCGGTCCCACTGCTTTTTTCTCCTACCCCAAATCCCGTTTTGGGTTTGATGCAGTTTCTCTCAAGGAAGCCAAGTGTGGAAAGTGTGTAACGTTGTACGTTTTTCGGGAAGAAGGAGAAACGAGACAAGGGTGGGAAAATATGGTGTTGGCGGATAAGGAAAACCAGGATTATTGTATTGGAAGAAACCAAAAGTAGTCCTGGATCTGTCTTCAAGTCTACGAGATGGGCTTCTTGTAACTTAACGACACTTGTTCCTTCAAAGAGAAATCTGTAAGGGAATCATCATCCTTTGAACTTGAATCAGCATCTCCCTCATCTTCCTCTTCTCTTCTCCCTTTCTCTACCGTATTTAAGGCAACGTTTCTCAGCTTCTCACTTCAAGCCTTCCTTGGATGAGAAGACCCTCTCGAAAGTCTTTGGACTAGTAACTTTCCCAAATAATTGTATGCATAAGGTCTTCCTTGAAATTTCACAGTAGCACTCTTCCCTGACTACATGGGGCATCATCATCTCTATCCTTGAATCCACAATATCAAAAAGAATATAAGGCTTGGACCTTGTAGTGTTGGAGGAGCTGAAGGAATAAGAATAGATACCTACTACTTTCCTCAACTAAAACTTTATAGTATGTACGCGCCCTTCCTGGACACTACCGTTTCCCTTCTTCCAGTTCCAGAAGCAACTACTATCATGTAACGAAAAAATATACATTCAACTAAACGGAGGGAGTTCAACTCACCCGCCGCACAATTTATTCACCCTGCTTCTCTTATTTTCCATCCCCCTTTTCTCCTCCCTTGCCTCTCCGATATACCTCCCAGATATATCTTTTCTCCAGACTCTTCCACTGCACACACACACACATACTGCAAACTCCTGTCCTACAACACTATTATCCTTCCTGTATTATGCAACCAACGTTTCCCGGAACAATATCAACTCTAATCTAAAATTCTACCCGCTTTTCAGACCCTTCCTTCTGATCATCATTACTAGAATTGCAGCTGCAATTCCACTCCCGTTCTACCTGATACCCTTCATATTCTCATCGCTCTTGTAAACCCCCAACTTTCCCTCGCGACCTCTGGTGCTTGAATCTAGATGACAAATCCTCCGGATATTATCCCATCCATGCTGGAATCAGCATCCCGGCATTCAACTTTCTCAACCCGCTCACAGTGTCTCCCTACCCGATTTTACCCGCCATTTCTTCTACTTTTAAACATCCCATACCATACGCATCCTATACAGTACTCCATCATTTCTTTTGACACCCCCTTCTACTCTTTCCTTACACCGGATCTAATTATCACATGGCTTCGAATTATTTTTCTCTTCATCTCACAACCCTCCTGGTAATTACATATCCTAATAATAATTTCAAAAATTATCATTAATTGCATTCAAAGACACATTATCCATTTTTTTCTCCAACTGTACTTAATATTTTTCGCATATTACATTCCGTAGAAACATGCTCTAGCTAAACATTTCATTCTATATCTGCATCCTTAATCGATTAATATCCCTCTGCCTATAAATAAATAACCTGAATCTAAAAATTGCACGTCGTACAAACCATTTATCAGTTAAATATATAAGTATTTGCTTCAATTTTTAGTTTTCCACCGTTTAAATCTTTACAAAACGTTTTGCGACGCTGACTTTATGTCCCGTAACTTCTTCCACTAAACTGCAGTTCATTCCTTCGGATTAAAGTTTAATATTATTGTTTGGACTCTACAAAAGTAAACACACGCTCTGCACTTTAAACGAGTATTAATTATCTGAACAATTATTTTAGAACCGTACCCACAATATTAATCATCTTCCCCCAGCATAGAGAGGAGTAGATGAATAATTTGCACCTGTGCAAATTCGGACAGAATAATTATTTTTGCTTACCAAACTAATTAACCTGTCAGCTTTCTCGCAAAAATAGTGAAATAATTATTACAAGCATGAATTTCCCATACCTCAGTGAACATACAGTATAGAACGCCTTGTACGAAGCCTTCTGATTGGCCAACGGTACGTCGATCGTTGGAAACGAAAATCGCTATCGAAAAAGCAGCGTCAAGCGCAAGGGTATTATCAGTGCTAAAGCTATTCCAGTGTCGTAATAAAGTAGCCGGGACGAATACTGCGGATGGTTGCTGTACTCGATAATATTTTTACCACCACCACCACCCCCAATCCCATCCGCTCCATCTTGAACGTTGCGTTGAATTGACGGAAGATAGAGGAAGGAGTCACTACTTTGGAAATGGGGGACGAAACTGTAGCCAAGGATAGCAGCCAACTTCCAGCACATGGGAAGGCTGCATCCGCTCGTTGAGCAGCGTTTTATATGGTTCCTTCCTTCCATCCATGGTCCTCCGTCCCTGAAGAAGAGGTTGAGGAAGCATCCATAGCAAACACTCACACGCACAGATCATGATCCAAAAGCAGTCCCATTCCCTTCTATACTCCTCCTCGATCCTGGCCATTGTAGCGACTAAAAGCAAAGGAAGGGATGAGAGAGGAAAGGAGCTGCTATCAGCTATAACCCAACGACGACCCGACGTCCATGCCGCTGCCGCTCTATCATTGTTCATTTCAGAGAAGAAGTTTAGTTGCACTCGAGCGAAGGTTGGAGCAAGTTGAGAAGATTTCTCTCTATAGTGTGTGTTTTCCCGCATTTTCTTCATACAAACCGCTAAAATCATTTTCAAAAGTTGCCTTCTAAAATACCATTTAAAAAACCCAAGTCCAAGTGAATTTGTGGTTCGATTTTATTCTCACTGACCAAGGAAAATTTTGGATCCTTTTGGATTTTTATAACGCTTTTTAAGCCCTATTTACGGTAAGTGAAAATCCGTCTCACTTTTCCCGAATGTCTGAAACTTTACAGTTTCAGTTCTGCTCGCAAAGTCGCAAATGGAATTTAATCCCGTCCTACATTTTACTATTCGACAAGTTTGTCTGAAAAATTTCCTAAAGAAAATTAAGGATTTATCTTTTATAATTTTAAATACGTTATATCAAGTCAATTTCACTCTCTTCACACAGTTGTCGAAGGATGATGCTATTTACGCTAACTTAAGTTGATACTAAAGTTTAAAACACGTCCTTCTGTTTCTACTTTTGAATCCGAAGAGGGTTTTATGTGAGACTTGTGCCAAAAGTTTATCAGATTTATTAGCATAGAATGGTCTACCGCTTAATTCGGTCCTCGGATTTCTACCAGCTCCCAAAAGCAGTTCTACCGGAATGAATGAGAGTTGAAAAGTTTGTGTTAATTGGGATGATAATCTCGAGTGTGTGTCTGTATCTGTGTGTGACTTCATTACTGACTATTGTATCTTTCTTTTAGGTAGCTTTTTCAGCCTTTCAGTATTTCAAGAGATCCTATAGAATCAAGTATCAACTCGAAATTTAAGCAAGCTGAAAATACTATAGCCGAGGGAGATAGCAGATGGAAAGACATGAGAATTAAGCCGGGAATGTCTTTAGCTCGTGTGGTGACGATTTAGGAATTGTTTCCTTCTTGACTCAGTCAGTTAGCGTATCTGTATCTACTTGATTCTAGAATCGTCCCCTTTAGACCTTTAACTTGAGAATTATAAACCTTTTGATACTTTTGTATCTTTTTTACAGCCCAGCTTCTTTTTTTTCTACAAATATTTTTCTAGTAAGGAAACCCGTTCCGTCACATGAACCATCCTTAATTTCCTTCCTCCGTCTTCCGTCAGTCACTCGCTCCGTCACTCAGCCACCAATCCATCCAGCCTTGCCTCCATAGCCCATCCAAATAATGTATATTTGTTAAATGAAATCAACTTTTTCTCTTTCTAACTACCACAGGAGCAGTCAGTCAATTCCTTTGTCAAGTTAAATCCAGTAGGCTGGTGGATGGAGGTAACTGGGTTCAGGACTCCCAGCGCTCCTAGCCTAGAATTTCCCTCCAGAATTGAATAGAAATTAGAACCAGCCCGCCGCGTTCCTACCTTTACGTTCAAGTCGTCTGCATAAAAATCCACCATCACCACCATCACCACCAACAACTGACACGGCGTATTCCTTTGCTAAACGCCTAAACTAGAAAAGAGAGAACCCGAGATCCTGTTTACGTATTTCCTTTTCTCAACCATCCTCCAGGTTTTCTCCCAGAGCTACAGTTCTCTGAATATTATAAGGCAAAGGGAGAGACCCTGCAAGGACGTCTAGGTACCCTATATTATTAATTTTTTTTGTATCCTCCCTTCCCTACCGCCACCCTGAACCTAGACCATTTTCACATAATAACAATACAACCTTTTACCCTCTTCGAGACTTGTCGTCTCTATCACTGTAATCGTAGCTTATATTTCAGCCTGTTTCCTACGTTCAAGGCATATGTATTCAGGCGGGTCTATTTGAGAAACTGCGGAGGGGAATCAGTTTTTACAACTAATTATCTTTTTTCCCCGCCTCTTCCCAGTAAATCAGTGACTGAGGTCATACAGAGATGGACAGAGTGAAAATTGGGATTTAGGAAGGTGACTCTTGCAATTTTTGCATTACGTTTTTACATTTCGCCTCCCGTACCGAGTACTTACGATGAGAGAAATTTTATGTTTAAGATGAGCACTCATTTCTGTCGCTTTGGCGATTCTTCATTTGGTCTTAGGCGGAGCCGTTTGGGAAACTTGTGATTTTCTGATACTCCTTGTAGGTGCGTTAATGAGCTAAATCAACTACGTAATCAAGGCCTGGGAAAATATATATCTCGGACTCTGAGTAATATTACAAAAGAGTCAGACCTTCCATCAGAATAGAGCAGAGCAAGAAAATTACACTCAAATCAGTTCAATCCGCAGAGATTCATAACATGATACCTCGTGCATATCAGGCAGAAGATTGCGTATACGGAACCAGATAAATATAACGAAGGATAAAAGAAGAAAATTGTTATAAAGCTTTCATTTTATTTCCACGTGTATGTCTCCCCCCACCTAAATTTGCAATATTGTGCATACGCTCTCAGCCGGCACAGCTACAGTAACTTGAATGAAGTCTGCACTCTATACACACATTATTTCTATCCAGTTTTTGCAAGTGTTTCCTGTAGCAGAAAGAATTATCGCGTCTGCAATTCCTGCCCAGCATTAACGTTTTTGGTTGAAACGTGTATGAAATTTGCAACCAAGTCTCTGCAATCAGGGTTTCGTATTACAACAGCCCCAACAAGTTTTTCTTCAACCACTTTTCTCGCCTCTGTTGCATTCTGCTCTGCTGCAGCTGTATTTATCCAGGGTTTACTTACCTAAACTAACTCAGCCAGTTCAACTTGTTTCTTTTCGTCTAGATGCGAGACTCGGAAATCTGTTTAAGAGAATACTCAAGACGAGGATGTTTGAGAATAAACATAGTCGTCGTATTTTGTTTCAGTCTTTCAAAGATTGATATCCGTTGTTATTTTCTCAGGGTTTTATCACCAAATGTTTTGGTTGAGCTTGAGTGTGCGAAAAGGTATGAAATATGCCCAGTGTGTGTAAAGTTTTCAGGGTCATTTATATTTGTTCTCCATCGTCAATAAATACATTAGACGAGTTTCATGCTACATACTCTGAACTTGAACAGCTGTTACTGATTATTATTACCAACATTTTTAGTGACATTATAATAATTTCTAACTAGAGTCTAGTTACTTTGTCACTCCATGTCGTTTAGCAGGGTTGAGCTGGATTTAAGACGCGTGGTTTCTTGAGGAAGTAGGAAAAACGTGCTCGTAAGCAATTACTAAAACCCATTCCCTTGTTGGTTTTTATGTTGGTAAATTTCAGCTAAAATGTGTGCCATGTCCCATGTGAGCCTCAAGTGTTGTCAGATGCTAATGAATCCCCCAGTTGCCAAATACGCTGATTGTGAGAGCAGCAGCGCCCGGGATCTTGAGATTTTGCCTGGGCTTGCCAGCTGAGAAAGAATGTGAAGCGTTTGTTTAAGCATAGAACATGAGTAGGCTGTATTTTGGCTATCTTTAGTTGTAAACTCTGTGGGTTCGTGTCTTGAAAAAGGGAAGCTTGTCATCCTAATGGGTTATATGATGCTTGGTTTAGTGCAAGTACCGTTGTTCTCATCTTGAGAAAGTTGTACACGCACATTTTTGGATAAAATTGTAACGGCCATTCCTCCTACCTGAACCTACTTGGAAACGTGTAATTGTCTTGTGCATTGTGCGTCCGCTTCCTCCTCCGCGGCTACTCCTGTATATTCGTCATATTTCACAAGGACGGACGTTTGGATGAAAAGGCATAAATTCTAGGGGCACAGGAGGAAATGATAGAGGCAATTCTAGGGAACAACACGGAGAAGATAGAAACTGTAGAAAGGAGACGACAAGAGTAGGAATTAAGGCGCGGGTCGGTCGTCCATCCACTCCCGCCAGGTGAGGAAGAGTTCAAACAGGTGTGGAGTGTGGTATATGAATTTAAAATTTGTGCTATGTATGATGATCTATTAGAGAGGGATCTGGTGAGGAGTGGGATGCGTAGGCAGTCAGAGACAGATAAGACAAGGGACGGTGTCATCACAATATTGTTGGGGGCTCATAAAACAAAATGTGGTAGCCGGTAGCCACGTTTACATTTTCTCTTGACAAGGATGAATAATAATAATCTTCCAGGAGGAGTAGCAGCAGGAGCTGTGGATTGTTAGTTTGGAGTTAACAAATTTTCTGGCTTGATCCAAGAGAGAAAGGCGCTTGCTACGAATTTTTCAGAGTTGATGCGTACACATTGTGAGCACACAGCATCTGTTATCATTGAGCCCTAACAACAAACAAAGTGTGGATTGAAAGGATGACTTTAAGTAAATGAAGTTGATAGGTTTGACAGGAGAATGGCGGATCTGGGAGCATGTGACTACTTCATGAAAATTTACCTTAATTGCTGTATTATTACCATAATGTTCTTGATGCACTTCTTACAGGGGTTGATAAATGTTATGTGTGTGTGTGTGTTTCCGAGAGAAAAGTGGCTTGTGGTGGGCAGAATTAATGTGTAGCTAACGGGAGTGTTTCCAAATCCGACATATGTTTTCTCAACTCTGCCGGTAATGCAATCCCAGACCAAGCTCGGAGCTTCCCAAACTACATACAATGTGCAGTGTCCTCTGTCAAAGGAAGGAGATAATAGTTGTAGGTTAAAGATTGTACGGTAGATAAGTGGAGAGAATTGTGTCGGAGGAAGGTGGTATTCTTCATCTTTTCCTTTGTCACAAAATCCCATGAGGTTCTCATCTTTCCCGTAAACGGAATGAGCACTTACTTATTACCTTGCTTGACGAAAAAAAACAACTTTATTTCATCAAGTATCACACGAAAGCAGTGCAGCTTTAGCGTACTGCAAGACTGTGCAAGGCTAACTACTCCTACACCCAAGCAAGTAAACCGGAGAAGAGACATGTTTTTTGTCTCAGACCACGGATTTTTATTTGCAACATGTAAAACTTTTATGATTCGCAATATTTCATGTATTCTGAAGGGTTGGTGAGAATTGAGGAAGGAAGGAAGGTGGGATACGGACGGGCCTGGTTTAAAATCTAATAAAATAAAGAGTAGTCAATCGGCCATGACTCAATTAAGGCTCGTGTTGTTTGGAAGGGTGGAAGGTTTAAGAGGCACGTGTGGATTGGCTAGGCCAAGACGTTACAATCCCCCCGTCCCCTGATTCGGATTCACGAACTTGATAATTTATCGAGTAGAAAATTTGAGAGGAAATTTACTACATTTTTCATCCATTTTCACAAGGGAAATTGATTAGGAACGAGCCAACGCTAACTTCTTCCCCTCTCTTCACTACATGTAGTTCCTGTCATCTTCAGTACGTGTTCTGACGGCTCTAATCAGATGGAATTCAACTTCATACAACTCCAAAGGTGAATTGGGCTTTGGATTGCGGATGAGGGAAACATTCAAAAGAGTTTCTTCAGGTTTCGACGTTGACGAGTTTATTGTAGAATTGGACTTTTGCATGATTTCACCCATTCTCTTCCCCTCCAAACTTCTTCTCCCTCACCCACCTTTTTACCACCTCGTTTCCTCCTCCCTAAAACATGTGTTCCCTCACGCCCGAAAATAATAAAAATGTCTCCATCAAATCCGGAAACAAGAAGCGGAGAGAATTATGGAAACATTGATGGACTCTGCCTCGTTTTGGCTTTGCCATATTGGATTGAGACGGACGGGATTTTGACACAATCTCCCTTGATGGATGATGATACTCGGGAGTTTTGACTCTACTCTGACGGAGACTCCCTCTGCCAAACAGTTTCCTGGTCTGACTGAATTTACCCTGTGGCTTAAGCATGTATTAGCTCCATTCCTCCCCCACCCACATTGCATGTCCTAATGGATTATTATGATGGAAGAAGTCTAGCAGCGGTTTCTCTGAATAGGAGGAGGAGAAGGAGGGAATTCGTTTTGTCTTTTCGCCTCCCTCCTACCTGCTTCCAGGCGTGTTCCGCCCAGCTTTTGTTTGTTTCTCGGGCCATGAAGTAGGTGATGGTGGGATTTGGTTTGGTGACTCAAGTGGCGACGGACAGGCGTCCTCAAGTGTCCGAACTGGGACTGACTGAGCCTACTCCTGCCCGGGTTTGCTTTCTCTTCAACGTCTCGCTCCTTCCCTAGCTCACGGGGACTTTCAATGAGTCATAGCTTCTTAGCGAGGCTAACAAGCGGATGTCAACTGATTTTGCTGTTGATGGCGGTAGGAGTGAGAGTGAAGTGCACTTGGGTGCATACTACCCTCGAAATTCGAGATGCGTATAATTTATTTAGGATTCGAGTAGCTAATCTACGGGTTGAATCAAAATCCAAATGAGAATCTCCTTCAGTGGACCTATTATCCCATCCGCCTTTTTCTTGCCTCGTATTACAATTTTCTACTATTTGGATAACAGTGGATTGGATCAGAACAACAGGCCTCGGCATTCCCAGTCCCGTAATTTCCAGCCATCTTCTCTGTATTTGCACAAGCTCTATTTTGGGCTACTCCCGTCCCAAATGTCCAGCTTTGCGAACCAAATAGTACGTCGTCCTTGCTTGAGCTCTTCTGCCTCCTCGCATTTGTAATTTTAGTTGCTCTCATGGGCCGGGATTTTGCTCTTTTGTTTCTATGTATTCCTTTGTTTTTATTAGTTTCGGTTACACATTAGAAGAGCAATGCTGGTGGTTTCCAAAAACATAGCCGCCGGTCAGAATGCGTGACTCATTTTGATGAGTCGATCCCGAGGAAGAAATTTATAGAAAGCAGCACAGATCCTCCTCGGCGGGATGATGATAGTGATTGTGTGGCCAGCTCCAGAGATGCCTTTCCTTTATTGAAGAAATACATTTCTTTAATGCACTGAGGTGTCCGGCTGGAGCTGGAGCTTCATTTGTCAACGGGCACTCGCTCTGGTAAATGCACTTACGTCTATGAAAACAGCGTATAAATCTTGACTCGCCTGAATCTCTTAAATTGCACCCGATTAAATATGCACAAGAGTCTCTAGAGACCCTGAATATAGCCCTGAATAAGAGTAATACTCGATTACTTGTTTTCTGAATCTTCCCAGAAGTCCTGAAAAGCCATACGTAGGGAATACGGGAGACAACTAGAGTAGAGTAGTCAGGAAAGAGCACTGACAAACAACAAGAAGGGCCAGAAGAGCCTGCTGCAAGATAGTGATGTGAGTGAAAGAGCCAGATTTGAAAGGATTGTCCTTTTCCAGGCTGGTTTCTCTCTCTTTTTCTGTATCCGTTACTCTAAACACTTGTCCTTTATCAAAGAGTCCTTAGAATCTTGAGACAGTTAGCTCGTCAACTCCATCATTCCTCTCATTCTAGGCTCATCATCCGTATCTTTAGCTGAGGAATCCTTTTGAGGGAGGAAAGCTTTTTAGCGAGAAACCTTCTTTTTGAAGTGAATCAAAGAAAGAGGTTGAATTAGGAAAGGCTTGCCTTAGTGCCTGCTGCACTGCGGCTACAGAAGATTCGGTCATTAGTTTAGCTTTGGTGAGAAAAAATAAGAAGGAGGGCCAAAGTGACCACCCCATTTGTGCTCATGTGTCAGAGATTTATTTTAACGTCGGCTCCTTTATGCTTTCCCCACCGAAATCAAAGCAAGCCTCTAGAAATCCTAATGGACGTAAAACAAGAGCCGATTATTGTATGCACAAAGGCAAAGAGTATAGATTTTGTCCACTCCACATATCCCACCACCAGTCCGGCCAAAGTAATCTCCTTCTTTCTTCATTCTTGCTCCGCGTTATGCTTCATCGAAGCCATTTTCCAAAAACAGTCCCCGAACATGCACGCTGATGGAAACCTTTTATAGCCGCAAATCCTTCCAATTACTCATTGTAATTCTTTTCCCAGATTCACAATCCTTCTATGTCGTTGACCGGATTCCATCGATTAGTCCCAACAACTTCCCCACTTTGTTAATTCCTCAACCCACCCCCTCACTCTCCTTCGTATCACTTCCAGCCTTATTCCCAACCACAAGTTGCAATTGAATTGGCATGCACTTATTCCAAAGAATCTAGTGTATAGTTTCAACAAGGAATCTATTCCTATTCCGCTTAACGCTAGTTCAATGGTTATCCGAATCCATGGGAATATTAGGAGTGTTCTGGAATTTATGAAAAGGATGAGAGATAGATGTGTAGCAATGGTGAGCGAATGTGCTGCGCTGGGTTCTGGAGCGAGAGAAAGGTAGAGAAAAACTCAAGTATCATGGTCAAAAGAGTTAACCGCAATGTGTTTTGGAAGATAAAGCTCATTATCTGAATAGTGACTGACTGAGTGTGGATAGAGTAGTGGATCTATTTTTTCACACGCGTAGATGAGTACACAAGCAAAGACTGTGTACAAACACAGGAGGAGCAGAAACCGCCTGAAAGTCTTTTGTTATTCCTATAATTTGTGAGGTAATAGCAGCAAGGTAAGCGAGTTGGTGGTAGTAGACAGTAGACAGCGAAAAGATGGTTTTGGATGTTCCAAGTTTCTCTAAAATATTTCAGCACATTAGCTGGAAACCAGTAACAATAGATTGGAGTAGAACAGGCTGAGCAGGGACCATCCAGCAGAGGCACAGTGATAAAATAGTGTGCTTGGTCCCGGTGGGGTGGGATTCTGTGTAAATTGGAGGTGTTCTACAACAAAGGCTTGGGCAGAAATAAATGGTTATGGTTGGAAATGTAATGATGGCAAAGGCTGAGACGGTATAGAGAGGAGCACGTGGGTTCCCGACTAGTTTTTACAACTCATGTATTATTGTAAACGTATTGAGTATTTGCTTTTGCCATGTCATCTTATATTACACAACTTGGCAGTGTGTGTATTTTGTCAGCTCTTGTTTAAGATGTATGTGTGCGTGTGAACAAAAGGGATTTATAGAGTAGAGATGAAAGTGTGGTGGTGGTGATGGTGTGGCTAGAAGAGTTGGAAATGTGGAAATTGCTCTTTTTCTCACTTATGGAATTTCTCATCTTCCATCCCTCTACCCCACCTCTGCCTTCCATAACGCCTCCACCACCACCGCCGCCAACAAGCATTATTTACCACCTAAGGATTTCGCATCTGTAAAAAACGCTGTGGAACAGAGTTAGCCTAACTGAGCGAACTCCTTGCTTCCTCATGATGATGATCGTGTAGGTAATTGTCACCTGTATTGTTATGTTGGGGAGGGTTTTCCGAGTTGAACTTGGAGGAATACAGTTGCGAAAATGACTGAATCACGGAGATAAAAGGCAGTAGCAATCAGCCAGGTTTAAGGACATAGTAGATAGAATGGAAAAGAGGAAGGAAGTGCTTCTTGCTGTAAGAGTCACGTAGCTTTCAGAGAATTCTCCCTTAATTCCAATAATCTCCCCTAATTGCAGGATATGATGAATAGTATGACAGGATTTCTATTTTCGAATCCTTCACGTGGAGCAAAAGCTAGCGGTTCGTTTTTTATCCGGGATTAATTGTGCGAACCAGTTTCTTGAAGAATTCCAAGCAAGGAAGTTATACAAAACGTCTCCTCTAGCTTTACCGGGAGCACAACAAAAGCAAAAAAACGTCCCAGAAAGGGTTGAATTCAGGAAGAAACGGTTAATGAATTATGTAGGGAGCAGGTGGGTGTAGTGTTGCAATTATCTCCGAGAGTGTATTTAAGGATTTTTTAGGATTACGCGGATTATGTCGGTCCGTTGGAAGCGAGAGATGAATTAAGTTGGCGCAAGCTTTGTGTAAACAAAATGCAGTCAACTTTAAATATCCTCCTCCCCGCCCTAACTGGCAGCTTCTGTGCTGTTGGGCAATAGAGAATGATGATCATCATGAGTAAGTGTTTGTCGGCATTTCCATCCTCCTTGTAAACCTGAGCGAGTACCGGTTGAGAGTTGAAAAACAAATTGTAGAGGTGAGGAGCAATAAGGTAATGGAGAGAAACCGGAATCCTCCTCCACATTGTCCTTCTCCTGTGTGCTTGTCAATGACTTCTAATGAATAATGCACATAAATCTAATTCAAGTGGGGTCTCTCTGACTAATTTGGGTGTTGCTAGCAACTTGCTACTCGCTCTTCTCTACGGCTCCGTGTTTACACGCAGTGAATTGATTACCGACTCTTGAATAAGAGCTAGTGAATGGGCGAAATCTCTAGTGTGAATTACACAGACAAGTTGCTATTCTACTAAACACTGTAATTGTAATTGTAGCTGGATGGTTTCCTAAAGCCGGACGCGGATGCAAATACGGTAGAGGGAGAAAGAGAGTCATTAGAATGATTACACACTCTTTGCTCTTAGCAATAATAGGAGAGGATGAGTAGGAGTTGAAAACAATGGAATTGGTGGCAAATTCAGGAGAGAAGTATGTTTATTTTTCCAGAATTGTTGCAGATATGGGAGAATATGGTTTGGAGGAGTCGGTTAATGATTAGGTGTGGAGAAGAGGAAAAGAGTAACGTGTATACGGGTAAAAGAAATCGGCTCTCGTGATGATATGATGTAATTTAAAAGAGTTGAATGCACCGTAATTGTTGTAGGAAGAGTACATAGTAACTAATCCAATCCGCCAACTCATGTAAACCATGGGAACAATGATGATAATGGTCTCTACTTTGTCCCAAGTCCTTACCTTATGGAGCCAGGAAATTACTCTGAGCAAGGAACGCATGGCAGAGGCGCTTCGGAGGAAAAGTTTTGCACCCCTCATACTTTAACCTCATCTCCTCCTCCGTCTCACCCCTTCTCCTTACCTACCAGTTAGAGGGAGGAAGGAGATGAGAATCGCATTTGTAGAATATCCCGGGCAAAAAACGCATCATCACTCTTAACGCAGTGGTGAAAAAGAAGTGAGTGAGTGAGCAAAGGACAGCTAGTAAAAAATCCAGAACATCTGCTACATCCTCTTCTTGAGCAATGTTGTGACCGTATAAAAGTTGCTTACTTGCCTCTTCCCTCCGGTCACTGGTAAATTGTGTCCTGACGTATTTCTTGTGCAGTTTACAATTGCACTCTTTCTTTGTCCTCCCTGCAAGTAAATCCTTTGGAGAAAAAAGCAACAAAGATTAGCTAACTCTGCCATTAACGTTAGAACTGCAATCTGCGTTGCAATGCAAAGAAAGAGGGAGTGAACTTGAGATGATTTCGCCTGGGAAGAATGGACGGCGAATCAGAAGTGTGTACTGCTGCTGAATGGAACGAGATGTATGGTGAAAGGGAGAGAAAGAATACGTTGTAATAAATCTTGTAGTTTTGAATTAATAAATTAAAGAGTTATAGGCAGAGAAGTGGGGAGGATGAGGGATGGAGTTGATGAATTCGAGAAACGCTGCACAACATTCTAAGTTACATTCGGAGAGGTAGGCCGGCGTCCTGGTTCACTTATTCACTTATTTAGTTTGTATGCAGTACAAGGCGAGGCTGTTAAAGCGTGGAATTTTCAAGTATGTAGTAGCAACAGATCCAGCTCGTTAAGTCACTCTAGGCTACTTGAATCCTTGAAAATATTCCCGCCGTGTAAATCTCTTTCCTGAATCTTGTATCCTTCTCTCTGGATATGATGTGTGGGCTGTATGAATAATTTCTAAATGCTTCAGAAAGGGAAAGAGGGAAATTTCAATTTCCATCCATTCAAACAAGTTGAAACTCACTTGATTAATAAGTGGATGAAGATGAAATGAATGGGCTTGTGAAGCTGGCTTTAACACAATTTTCTCATTCACTTAAACTTGGTTACTACAAGTGGATCCCCTTCAAGTTATTATTTGATTCCAAACAAGCGTCCCCGACTTCAATCCTAGATTACCCGTAAATAGGAAACAGTATTACACCATTCCGATTTGCTTCACTTCAGAGCCTCGTGCCAAATTGCCGAACCAAAGATGAATGGACCGACCGCTTTCTAAATATTAGGATTTAAGAAAATCTATTCTGCTGACTCTTACAGAAAATTCCAAACCTGCATTACGTACACATGAGGTGGTGACTCGGAGATGCTGTAGGCAGCAATGGCTTTCTCCTAGGTAGGAGCCCGGAGGAAAAGTTGTAGGAATTAAATAAAGTTTCTCGCTAATTTCAAGTCGGCGAACTTGTAATGAAAGCCTCAAGCGCTGTAGGGTAGACAGATTCTGAGGGGTGGGAACAAGGGACAGACAGCAGGAGCGCACAGGAGGCGATATTCTTCCAGAAATCAAGTTCAACCCCATCACATCTTCTCCTTCATTTAACATGACTTCTTTGTCTCTCCATTCCTCTCTGTTACTCATCAGTAGTTTTGCTTGGTTGAGTCCGAAATACCGTTTCTCCTCCACACTCCAACGCTTCCCTCGTCATTATTATACCACCATCTATTCCATCACTTGCTTTTACACCCTGTAAAACGGGTCTTGGATGTGAGGGTTGTGGGAAGCCTTTGTATAAATATAGCAGATTTAATGGAAACATTTAACCAGCTCTCCTCCTCTCTGTGTGGACTCACATCAGCTCAGCTCTTTGTCTGAGTGAATATGTAAGAGAGGAAGGAGAACCGTTGTCAGGTGTGTGTGTGCAACTCGTCTTGTGGTTAAATTGGCAATGAATTTGCAAACGCTTGAATTTTTCGCAACGACTCCGGATTCATTTTGCAGCATTCTCCTTCACTAGTTAGCTCACTAACATTTGTAGCCAAGCAATCAGACTCTTGTCCGGTCTGTGATTTAGAAAAGAGAAGCTGTAAATCTTGTCCTCCCTTAGTTACAGTATATGCATCATTGAAAACTTGTAAGAGTCCAACTTTATTAGCCTCCAGCTACAATGGTAATGATCAAGATCAAATTTTATGAGATTTGGTCGTGATCGCAAAATTTTAAGCAATGATATCATACTCCTCCAAACCTTTCGCATAATAACCTCTTTTAACATCCCTACCAGTCCTTTGGCTAATCAAATAAACTTCACAGGTATCAACTATCAAACCCACCAAGGTTACACAACCAATAAAAGAGTCGTATAATAATCCAAAGCCCAAGCCCAGTATCACAGCCTCTGAACTTCACATGTTGTCAGACCCGAAGTCATAATAAATCCGAGTTGTTCGCATCCTATCCTAGCGTCTAGAGTTAGCACTTACTCCAAGTTTCGATTGTTATTAACTTTAGAATCCGATTCCCCGTCCCTCCTTTTCTCGTACCCCGCCCTCTGAAGAAGAGATGAAAAAAGATGGTGTTAGTTCTGTAAATCCCTCTCCGTTGTTGTGTGCCTCCTCTGGTAGGTTTTGGATTGTCAACGTGTGGTTTCATACATTGGGATCTCCAACCCCATGATTCACCTCGCCAGGAAAGCTTTGAAAGGGAGTAGACAGGGGCTTCCTTCCAGGCCTTTGCTTGAATGGAGCAAGCCAAGAGGGCATGTTAGAGTTAAATGGAATGTCAAGGAAAGAATGACATTTTACCCACACACCAAATTGAATCATTGGTCGGAGTGGAAAAAATCTTTTCATCTGTACTTACAACGCGAGTTGGGAAAACTAAGAAGGATCCTTCTTCTTCTTATTGCTCCTACTAGGAGATTAGAGCCTGCTCTTTAATTTTTTATATCAAATACATAACTCTGAATGAAAGAGGGAAAGATTTATTGAAATATTTTAGTTACATGACTATGATGGAGTGCTGGGAATTGGAGTTGCAAAGACTGCCGCTATAATTCTTCTTGTAACGTGTCCCAAACCCGGGCCACCATGCTCGGCCTTTCTCTCTAAGTAAAAGAAACCTTCTAGATTTACCACCCTCCCCCCTTAAAAGTGTGTTCAATCTGCTAGTAATTTGTCTCTGTGTCAAATTATTATTGTGAATCCAGTGAATTCACCTACAGAATAGCACAGTACCACTACTATAGCCTCATTCAAAAGCTTCCGGGTGTAGAGGCAAAGCAGTAAAGCAGCAACTCCCGAGAAATGTTTTTTCTTCCTGCCATCTCCTATCACAGAATCCGGGATTGATTCAATCTCTATCATGTGTTCCTGAATATACGCTTACGCTTTGCTGAAAGCAACTGAAAGAAGGATTTCTTTTTCAAGTGGTGTGTGGTAGGGGCGCGAGTATGATTTTTCCAAAGATATTTTTACTCCAGTCCAGAGCCCCGTGTCTACCCTGTCCACCCTCCCGTCCAACCTCTCATATCTACTCACGCGTTGAGCTATTGTATTTCTATGTCATTGTCACTCGTTCATGACGACCCGCGCCATCAAAATCCAGATTTTCCGATAACCCCACTAGACAGATAACCAAATACGCTTTTAAAATCACATCCTCCGCGACCGTCTGATACGACAAAAATAAAATAGACCGGCTTCAGATTCGCCGTCCATCCGGGCGGCCATCCGTCCGGCTCTCATCGATGAAGTGACTATAAAAACGTCTCACTTGTTGAACTCGTAGTTTTTTATGACATAAGCTTAGGGAGCAGTCATACAATCCCTTCCCTGGCTAGCTAAAATACACGAAATGAGACATAAATAAAATGAATACATGCCAAGCCTGAAACCCCGTCATATTTCATAGGTTTAATGTGCTCCGAACGACATGTCTCACTGTACACTAAAGCGGATTTAATGTATAATTTTATACCACACATAAAGTCTGAGCTAACGGAAGGATTTATGAAGAATGAGCACTTTTAAATAGTCAAACAAGTGTTTATTTTGCAATTTTTTAACGACAGACCAATTTGGCTTGAATTAAATCCAACACTTATATTCCCACAATTTCTCATGTCGAATTAAGTTCGCTCTGACTGTCAACTTTTGACGTCTCGGCTTTGGTTTGGTACACTGTGCATTTCGTATATTTCAAGACTAGAGAAGGGTTTAGGATTCCGCATTTTTTATAGTAGCAACCAATCGTAGAGCTGAAGGAGTAAAAATGGCGACAGTGGTTGACGTAAGTTGGTAAGACGAGATGTTTTGTAGACCCTCATGCTTTATTTTTCTCCTTGTCAACATCAATTTAAAGCCGGTAGACTGGTAGACACAGGGATTGACGGAGACCAGACACTAATCACTCGTGTGAGATTCAGATGGGATCATTCAACGTATGTGTTCGGGCGGTGATGAGAAAATAATTAATAATAACGGATCTATTTGCTACAGCGCATCTTCTCTCTTACTGCTGTGGTCAGCAGCGGTGATTGGGATCTGGAAGAATTTATGATTCAGACAGCGTTGGTTGGAGGATGACACTTAAATGATTAAGAAGATATTAGATGCGTGTTCCGAATGAGCTAAACCCTAACTTCCCCCTTTTCTCAAACCCTAGAGAATACAGGTTCTCCTTCACAGTATTGGAATGAGTCAAACAAGTTTAAGATTAGTCATGTTAACTGCATTGATTACTAGTTTGCAGTTTGCTTTGCAATGCCTTAGCTTGCACGCTGCAGGAGAATTGCTCCTTGCTCTTGCGAATCCTACAAGCGCTTGAGTACAAGGAGGGGAAAGCAGATACATGGGTAGAACGCAATTTAAAAGAAAGTTGCGTGTGTCTTTTAGTAATATGGATTCCAGACTCGCATGTGATATATGATTCCCAATAGAGCATTCAGCATTGTGCATGATTTGTGCACAATGTGAGTGAAGTCGGGTGGGCAATAGGCGATGGTGTGTGAGAGGACAACTTGGAGAATTATGTGTATCAAAAGAAAAGTGGAGAATAAGAGAGAGAGAGAGAGAGAGAGAGAGAGAGAGAGAGGATGAGAGAGAAGAGTGTTTCTGTGTATGGATTGAATGGAAATGGGGTGTCGGATCCGAGAGGATATTTTGAATAAAAGATTATTATTCATGCAATTCATATTACGCTTGCATTACTTGCTTCCTTGCTTGGAAGGATCTCAAACCCCCTCCTGGTTAGTTTACATAATGTGTAGGACGGATATGGTTTTCCTCCAAGGGCAGTTTTCAGTTCTTCCTTAATGTTTAACCGTCCTCCTCCTGGGTTAGACTTATAGGTGTTGTTACACTGGAATAAAAGTAGTTGCAGGATGGAATAAAATACGGGGAGAGATACATGGATGAATATATACACAGGAGTTGAATACAGTAGTAAAATCCAGTCCGGTCTTTAATCCAATCGTGATGATAAGTTGTTGTATTGCTTTATTTTTATTGTAGAGTAGTGACATAGTGGTGGTGGTGGGATGGTAAGGGGGAACGAGGGTTTGGGACTGGGATCGAGGCTTCTTGTAACCATTTTGCCCCACTCCGAGCAGGTTAGGTTGACTATGATTACATGATTCACATAAATGTATATATGGTTCAAAAGGGACAGAGAGTCAGGGAGGATTCTCAGTCGTGCTATATGTATTCCTTTAATGAGGAACAAGGTCTGGAGGGTCTGACTGTGGGTCTGGGTGACTGTGTGAAGAGAGTGATTTGGCTCGATAAACTTTTTCCGAGTAAAGGGAAGAGAGGTTTTAGTGTGCGACAGGAAGTGGAAGAGGGTAGAGAGTTTTTGTGTCTATCATTTTATATTCCCTTTCATTACAGAGTGGACCCGCGATCTTGTTTTTAATCTACTCCAAGTGGAAGTGCAATATTGCCCTCTCCTAGGACAAAGTGCCCGCGAAATTTTCTGGATTACTCAGGTAAGCAAAAGCAACGTCAACGTTGTTAATTGAATTATTTTTTTCCTTGTCCAAACAATCCCTTGCAGTACAGACTATGCAATTAGCCAACGGTAATTGAAATCCTCAAGGAGAGAGGATGGGGATGAGGGAACGGGACCCTTTTTTGCACTACATTAATACTTGATAGAAAACTAAATTGTATTTTTGCGGACGTTGAGCAACTAATGCATCTCATATGCTCAGACCGGCCATTCAGTCAAGGAGCTCTCGATTTACTTTAGAGCAAGCCCCCTACATTTTGAAATTGTTTGTCAGTGTGAGAATTAAGTTGATAACAACACCATCCCACTAACTGAGAATTAAGCTAGTAAAGCGAAATGATGATGATGAGGATGGCGGGACAATGAGAATTAGTGACCAGGAGGGATGATATCATGAGAGATCAGCCAAGCTTAACAATTTCTAATGAGTTTCTCATCCAGCTCCCATGTCCTCCCTTGCGAGGGAGGGCGACTTGTCTTTTTAGATTTGAGTAATCAGCTTTTTCAAAGCTAATTGCTTCAGAGCCCGGGCCAAAAGAGAAGAGAGAGAGAGAGAAATCTGGAAGGGAGAATGAATGAAGGCAAGCGTGTTTGATACACTTTTAGGGAGGGAAAAGCATAGGACGGCTGTGCTGTTAAAGCTTTAGTTTAGCATTAACCACAAGCTAGCTGTCTAACACGATCTCTATCATCCCGCTATCGCAAAATCTCTCATACCCTCCTTGTCCTTAGTCCGTATGCAAATGCTAGGAGTAAATTATAATCTACCTCTAAATACAGCTGTGTTTACAAGCGGGGGATGAATTCGCGAAATTTTGGGGAGCGCGCCGAGGGTGGATTGAAAATCCTGATTGTGAAGAGAAGGCGTTCCACGAAGAGTTGAACCCTTAAGAAACTCTGTTGCCAATACACTGTGTGTGCCTCGTGCAAGGACCCTTAAGTTTAAATTGCGAAATGTGCACATGCAAGGAGCTCAATGCCGGGCGGCGCCAGCACGGAGTAGATGGGATTTGCGGACTGCACGGAATTTAAGGGGGAAACTAGTTATTGAGATGTGGGAGAGATAACGTCGCGGTTGATTTAATTCTCTGCCGAGGGATATTTGCGGAAGGGCAAGTAATCAGGGAGAACAGTAGCTACGTAGAATGGAGGGGAACAGGGCTTGAAAGCTTTTCACGACAGCTGCACGAGCACACCGCAAATGTCATGTCTATAGATTTTTAGGGCATTCGGGGGAGGAATTAGGGCTGGACGATACCGTAAATTGTGTGTGCAGTAGCCATATTTTAATGCCACAGGACCAGGATTGAAAGCTAATACTGATTATTGTATTGACGGCGGCCCGTTCCCTTATTTAAGCTTGATTGAGCTCCCTGCGTACCACATATAGCTACTTTACTCGCCCGGTGGATCACCCGTAGTTTGTCCGCCCAAGTTTACATAGGACGTTAGCGTGTTAAATGCCGTGTGTGTTGCAGCAAAGGTAAACTCATGATGATGAGTCACTCCTTCGCTTCAAACCAGGAGAGCATTTACTCGGAAAGTTACTCAGTATAATTGGAGGTATATGTGTTTCCCTAAGTTTGTAGGTCTTTTAGAAGCGGGAAGTAGTCGGGTTTCCTCTCTCTGTCTACCTTAGCAGTTAGCAGAACAGGTAGCTTTTCAAATCCGTCATATTAGGAGCAGCCTCCATTTAACTAAGTTTACAAACTTACTTCCTTGAGGAGTGTCAAAGTTGATGAAAAGCTCTGTGTGTAGCGTGGCAAAGGGGCATAAAACTAAACGAGAGCTGAGTATTTGTATCAGTTTCTATCTAAGCATGGTGATTTTCCTCCCTCGACGGATGAACCCACGAAAAAGTTGAATCTCCTGCCTCCTCCTCCCTAAGCCAGGTGGGAATGAGCCTTTTTCTTATAACCGTCAATAAAGCACTATAAACTTACAAAAGTGTCGTTCGTTACAAGGTGCAGAATGGTCTAGCTCCAATTAAAGACTTTGTGTTTAGGAAGGAGTCAGATAGTGGGATTTGTGTTGCTATCTGGCGCAATTTGAGTGCAGGATTGGAGGAAGAAAAGTTAGTGCTAGTGACCGATGATGCTGGAAAGATGCGTTTACCTCTGAGAAACAGAAGGTTACGCATAAAGGCAGAGGGGCGGGGGAAAGGTGGTGGTGGTTGATGGTAGTGTGGGGAATAGCGAGGGTATTTTATGCATGGAAGCCAGTAAATTGCGTAGCTAAAAGATTTTTTAGATTTATTGCCCCGGGGCAGGTTGGTGTGCAGAAGAGAGTTTAAGGGGACTTGAAATGATTTGAGATGGAATGTAGTAATGTACACAGGTTTTATTCTCGATTCGTTCCGCTACTCTGGATGAGATAATGTTTTTTGGGAATCTTTTCCCAACGCATCCTCTCTGTCTATTCTGTATTGGCTCCATCATCTCTAGCCCAGCAAAAGCGGATTCACGCATGTATAGGAGACAATGGGAAGTAGAGAAGAAGCCCTTTGACGTGCTCTTAACGTGCTACCTTCCATACCTCCGTAGTGTCTACCGGCCATCAAAAGCCAGTAGATCCAAGAATCCAAACTCCCTCCTTCGCATGGCACGCTACTGAAAGCAAAGTCTTGGAAAAGTTTTCTCACTCACAACTTCCCGATCCTTCTCATCCTCCTGACTGAACCGAGATTGAGATTGAGAGCTGGCCGGGGATGTGGATGAAAAAGTTTTAAAAAAAGCACAACACTTTCTCAAGAGGTGTTCGCTCAAAATGATGAGCGAAACAAGTACAGGGAATTGTAAGTATAAGAATGGTGGAAGATGTGCTTGGATTATTACACTCAGTCAGTCTTCAGTCTTCAGCAGTCATGCATTTTAACAACATTCAGAGCCCCTTCTATAAGTCTACATAAACTAAGGCGGACGATGACATTTATAGGTTTTGCGCGTATATAACCTCTTCTCCATCTCCTACCCTCCCTATCCATCTTTGAAGCCCAAAGGATTTTTTTGCAAAATGCCTCCCGGCCAGTACATTTACCGTGAATGGTCTTCCAACCCCAGTTTTTGCTACTTCCCTCACACATCTCAGCCTCAGCTTCACAGTAGCTGGAAAGCTGAGGACTAAAAGCTTATTGAGAGCTCCCAGTCGAGGTTAGCAACAAGGTAACTATTTTCAGAAATACTGTAAGCTAAGATTCCCAAGAAAGGTCCACATCCGAGCTTGGCCTGTCTCTTTTTCATGATTCTTGAACCCCTGGTAAACGTTGAGAACCGTCTTCTCCATTCGGGAAGGAAGAAGAGGGAAGATGTTATTTGTGACCGCTTCAATTGTTCTCTGTCCTTGATCTTTGACAAGAGTGTCACGTGGAGTTAGGATTTTTGTGAAAGCTTGACAATTTTACCATGCCTGGGTTAACACAGGGATTTAGGTCAGTATTTGCCTGGACTTATCTTCAAAGGATTTCTGGATATTCATATCCAAGCGAGAGATACACTTGCAATGTTAGTTGGAAAGTAGGCAGCCGAAGAACCTTCCCGCCCTGTTTACCCAGGGATCAACTTATCTGGGATGAAAGAGACAAGAGGCTTTGGCCGAAAGAGAAGTGACCAGGGAGTAGTTGGGCTAGTATAGAAAATCCTAGAAATTAGAAATCTGCCTCGTAATTACAAGCATTTCAAACTTGGGCCGATGTTGACGTTGGGATTTGCGTTAGCTGATACTCTTAGTGTTTAACTGTGTAGTAATGGAAAAACAAGATGTTTTTTCCTCCTTCCACTAGAACAATACGTGAACGGTCAAGGTTTGATTACCCAGGGATTCTCGTCCACACCAAAAGAAGGAGAACGAGAAGGAATCCTTTGTGATAAATTAGATTCAGCTAAGAGCGAACAAGTTGTATTTTCCTATTAATCCAAGCTTGCTCTACCAAGCGGTCCTTGTGTAAATATGTAGACATGAATCATTAATTTTTGTGTACAAGCAAGATGGATTGAAAAGCCAGGAGTAGGTAAAGCTCATACCATATTAGGGTATTCGTAGAATGTAATTATGATCACCCAAGCCTGGAAAATAGGAGGCGAATTAGATAGAATATGGCAGGGAGAGAGAAAGAACAGAATCGCGGAGGATCAGATTTCAATAATTCTCTCCTATTCGCACAACCTTCTGTAATGTGCTCGCGTGGTGCATTGACCAAATATTTTTATTTCCAGCCTCCAGTCATAAACAGCTCTCTAAATGGCATGCACTTCCTGTGATCAGGTTTTACTGAGCAGAATTGTAAACGCGGATGGTTTTTCAGCTGAGATAGACATAATCAAACGGGCTTGTTTTTCTTTACTCATTTCATGACTTGACACTATATCAGTCAAGTGAAGCAGCATTTCAAGTAAGCAGGTTGCAGGTTATGAAACTCTCATTCTTTAAGCTGCCAAGCTCCAACACACACAACTCTGACCACCACTAATTATTTAGTAAAAGAGCTGTAATTATAATTTGTTTGACGGAGTTTCTTGAAATTTAAATCAGCATTTTTTGAAGTGTTATTAAGAAAACCTGACAGTATAGCTATGGAGGCCAAACGTCTTGCAGCGAAGAGTTCATAAGAGGAGTGTTGTTGATGATGAGACTGGATTTTGAAGGAAGCTGACTTAACAGAGAGGAGGTGGGCTTGTAGGGAGGGGAGGATTCGCATTCAAATTAAAATGCTTCATCTGTGGATTTTAAAGAACTGCATCAGACAAGAGCGCCATGTTATCTTAGTAAATGGAAAGAGGACGATTGACGGAGTGAGTGAATCGTGTTTCTTTTTATTGTAATCAGTTATGATTATGATTACATGTGGTAGAAATTATCAGGGTTTGTCTCCACAATAAAAATCCGTAGACATAGGCAAGTGAATGAGGAGTTGATGGTGAAATTTTTTTCACCAATGCATTCACACCTTCCTCTTCTAAGGTAGGATCCGAGGGGAGTGATGATGGAGTTGCAGGGAGTTTTTATTATTCCCTCGCGGTTGTTGCCTTCATGATTTGTAACCAGTCATTTTCTTTGTTAGCCCACTCTCATTCTGCATTGTTAACTTGTCAAGAGGACGTAGGCTTCAGCCTGCCTTCCTCCCTCCCTCCTCAGGAGGATGAGCATCTCTCATCTCTGATACCCCTTAAAGATCACAGAATATGTATTATTTAAAATCCATCCTTTGAATCAGCTGAAGTTGCCGTGTCTTTATTAACAACTTGTTCTCAATTTGTAAGCTCGCCAACTCCATAACCAAAACTGACAATCCTTGATCCATCCATTATCCATTTACTCGTTTAGCTAATAAAAGTGCAATTTCTTCTCCAATTCCCAGATTCTGTAAAACTATCATCATTTTAATTTTATTCCTCTCCTCCCAACATAACAAGTATTCAAAATTTAATTACTGGGCTCGTCTCGAGGCTTGGCATTTGACAGTATTCTTTTCAAGGTTAAACCTTAGCCGAGTATGAGGGCAGCTAGGAAATAGGCAATACCTTGCGATCCTTAGCAAGACGCAGGTGACAGAATGTGAACAAAAGCAGTGGGAACTAAATATAAGCAAGCTTTAATGATGCTTCGCCTACTGTTGCATGTATGAGAATTGTAGTGTTAGGACGTAATAAATTATTTGGTTTCCTTGAGTGGTGTGGTTGTATTAAGTACGCAGTAGTTGTGCATTATTCAGCACTGGATTCCTATCCTAAGGAATATAATCCAGATCAGGTTACCTGATACGGGATCCACCAGTCTTTGATTTCCTCCTTTAGTTCTCATTGTATAAACTCAATAATTGTTTAACTGGGGAATTCACACAAGGAACAATCCCTTGCTTGTCTTTCCTTCTGTTTACAGCCAGCTAGCCCTTGCTCAATCTTCAATACCGTGTCTACTGCGCCTTCCCTACATAAAATACTTAAAAAATCTCTGATTTAGCTCAATTTAAACACCGTCAGTCCTTGATAAAAACATCCCCTTCCTCCACCTAAGCCCCTCTATCATGTAGGTCAAATGCTCCTCCTCGTTCTTGGGAAAGTAAAACGCCACAAGGGCAGAGTCAAAGATGACGGCTTAATCTTAACCTTGGGCGATTTTCTAGGAGTAGTTATAATAGCAATGTCAGCAGTAGCTTGTTTCCAGAGAAAGAGATCATTATGAATCTTTTCACATTTCCTTATCGCCTTCCAGAGAGTAGCTATAGACGTAAGCAAGTTGAGCTAGCCCAGGATCCGAAGATTAGTTTATCAGGATGTCGGGCATTACATGGGATGGGAGGGTAGGGAAGAATTAAGCTTCTCCCAGGTTACGGGATCAACTAGTTTTACCCTTAAAACTCTCTCTCTCTCAGGCTCTTAAAAGCCATCATGATGACGACAAGCCTCTGGGAAGTAATAAATGTACTTTTTTTCCTCAATCCGGGAGGACACACATTAAGTAAGCGTGAGTAATTTAGTTATGGTGGAATCCGGAGTTGTAGCGATTATTTGAACGTGAGCGTTTCATGTCAATCCAGCATTAATTTATGAAGTATTTAAGTTACAAGGGTCTTGAGAAAAGGTGAAACTCCTTCATGCTTAAACATTTATATTCCGGCAAGGAGGGGACAGGGATTCCGGAGAAGCGAGAGGAGGACCACCGCATTTGTAGAAAAATAAGAAAAGAGCATTTTCTGGTAGCTTATTTGAATGGATAATGGGAGGGGTATGAGGAGGGGGTGGTTGTGCAGCGGAATAGGAAATGTGTGTAAGCTTGCTGAGTTAAATTGAAAAGACTTTTTAAAATTGTTTCCTTAATCGCTCTTAAGGATTTCAAGAGTTTCATACTAAGGGTAATACAGATACAGGAGGAGACGACAGACTCCAGAATTGTTATTCCGCGCTGAAAAGGCTGGTGAAAAGATATTTTTGTCCACCCTCCTCACCAATCCTGGACTAGGCGGTACTTATCTACCCCAAGTTTGTAGGAATTTTTTGTGAGAATTTTAAAAAGAATCAGTTTGCCACGGACCTTTGGCATTTAACCCCACCGTAACGATAATGCTTTCCTCTTAAATAACTCGTCGTCCCCGACCGAAAGCATCAAAGCCTCCAGTTAGCTAAAACTCTTCCCCTGCTCCTCTATATCCCCGTAGTTAGCTCATTTATTTTTAAAGCATTTAACTAGAAGCTGTAGGCAGGGCTGTAGTTGAGCTGGTTAGGAATCCAAGAGCGGGGAGGAGGAGACGGGATTGCGCATCGAAATGTAGCACAACTGACTCCGACATCGACATGGGGATTCATCTGTGACTTTTACCAGGAATACGTTGTTTACGACAGTAGGTCTCTCTGTTTGTCAACCGTAATCATCGGTTACAAATTAGGGTTGGCCGCTTTCTCAGCTCATGGCTTGTAGGAGTACTTTGAGAAGGAAGTTAACGGTACGGAGAAGATCGATAAGAAAACTGTTGAGCAAGCGAGGGAGTTGTTTCAAACAGGATGAGGACGAGTGTTTTCTAGAGAGGCGGCTGAGGGATTTGTTCTTATGCAAAGAGGTTTACGGTGGATTTTTTTTTATTGTTTCCTCTTTTAGTAAATTGGAAAAGACATGAGCTGGTGAAATGCAGTTTTGAGATAAAGGGAATTAACTGTTAAATTTGGATGCTGTGAATATAAGGCTGGCAGTGTACGCATGTAACATGAACACCAGGCATGGTTGAGTTTTAACCTAAAGAGAATTGTTCGTAACTCAAGACTAGAGGGAAGCCTTGTTGAGTGGATTTGTTTGGAAGAAAAAATTAAAAGAAACAGGAGGGGAATTGGGTTGAGAAATTATCCTTGTCTTGCTTTATTGATAGAAGACTTGTAAATGTTGACAAAGGCTTGTTGTTTCATCAAGGAAAAAGCATTAAGAGACTTAGCGAATTAAGGATATTCGAAACCTGTAAGAGGGCCAGCAAATTCTTGTCCATTCAAGAACAGGGGAAGAGAGAACTTAAGTGCTTGCCTTCAAGACGAGCGTAAGCACAATGTCAAATAAGTTAAGAAGGCAGAAGGGGCAGCAGAGGAAGTTGATGTGTGTGTCTGTGACATTTTTGAAAATTGATATCCTCCGGACATGTATCAATATTATGTCTTTGCTCACTCTTTTAATGGATTGATACCCGAGATGATGGAGTGGAATTGGGGGTTGCTTCCAGACAATAGCTGACTACAGTATTTGCAAAATGGATGGTAGAAAATGCTCAAGAAAACACAAGTCTGGACGGGTGTCAGATTTTGATCAATTCATAGCGGGAGGGGTGTTGAATTTCCGAATAATTTATTGTGGGAATGGTAAACAAACGAAAAAGAAGGAACCAAAGGCAGGCGGGGTAAGAAATGAAAAGGAATATTATAGTTGAAGGATTTAAGATGTGTGACTAATTTAGGGTGTTGTAATATGCGGTTCTTGGAACATATAAATGTTTCTTCGTTGGGTGGCACACCGTGGATGGATTTGTGAGAGCTATGATGGTGTCCTACGGTAGAAAAATACAGAGTGAGGCTTAAAGCATCATTTTGGCCTTTTGAGTCTTGATTTCCGAACGTCATAAATTTTCTTCCCACTTGGGAAATTTTAGTTTAATCTCGTCCAAGCCGACAACAAGTTTAGCTTTGTTCAAAGTTTTTTTCTCTCAACCCCAACAAGACCCAGACGAGAGTGTGACTTTTAGAGATGAGATACTACAGACAGACTACAGAGTAATCGTAAATGGATGGGATAAGATGACGGAGCATAGAAAAATACGGGCTGTGTCCGAGAGGGGGGAGGCATAAGAGTAGCAAGAAATAAGAGGGCGAGAGATAAAATATGGTGGGGAATAATGTGAGCTGAAGCTAAGATTGTTTCCTATCCGGGTCTTGTTTCTTTTAAAAGTCATAATAACAAGGAACTCTGTCCATTCCGTACATGTCTCCATGCTTTCCCTTTCCATGCTATGGCATGGCAAGGACGAAGGACTCTGTTTGTGTTGTCGTGGATCCGGATGGGAGGATTGATATTTGGAGTGTGTTACCAAAGAATTTGTTGTGATAAGATGCTTGTTGTATGAAGTGCGTGAGGTATCACGAGGAATACAGTACGTAAGGATTGAGAGAGGGAAGGCTGAAAATGAAGTTGTCCTCAGCATTTTACTATCCATCAACGCCAAAAGCTATACTAACCAGAACCGGTAGAGTCTCGAGGGGATTTTGCAATATTTATGATCCCGACTCCAACACTTGAGGCCTCTCTACTACTCTTTTCTAGCTAGCACAGCCAGTGAGACAGACAGACAGGCTAAGAGGAAGAATTCACAATTCTGGATTTCCAGAGATGATCATGAAGAGAGGAAAAGAGGGTGAGGTTGAAGGGTAATTGCGAATTTTTTGTAGCTCTTCCGAATTTCATGAGTTTTGCAAGTTTTAGTCAGCTTGTTTGGATTTTGGGGTTGGAAGAAGGCTTTTGAAGCGGAAGGAAATAAATGATTTTACAGATCTGGCCAAGTTTTACAATCTTTTTATTATATTTTGTGGCTGGAGAGCCAAAGAAGAGAAAAAGATAGGGGGGGATTGGAGGAAAAGAGAGACGAAAATGTGTTTATGAAGACAAGAGAGAGGGGAAAAGAATTGGGAGAAGAAGAGGGTTGTGAAAATGTTCGAGGGTTGGAACATTTGGCAGAAGAAATCAGAATTTAGTTGAAGTAATCCCGGAATTTAAGTGAGACTTGTAAAAGTGTAAGGATTTTCTTGGAATATTATGAAGATCATTAAAAGAGGCAGTTAATAGAAGCTGGCGGATTGGATGAAAATGAGATGGGACATTTCTTGGGCTTTGTCACAACTAGTTTCCGCCCTCGTCCTCCTCCTCCCCTAACAGAAATGTCATAATGCGCCCGGCTAGGCTGGCATACTTACTTGTTAGAGCCTTGGCTGGATGAGATGGAAGGAGAGACTTGGAAGGGACGGAGGAGAAATGTGGTTTGGCCAAAACGTAATGACGTTTGGGAGGGGAGAAAGCGAGAGGAGAATAATTCTCTGCGGGATTTAATATCATTCTTTGGTATTTTAGTGAAATTGATGACTGCGTGAGTGAGTGAGGACGACGTTCGTCGAACAAGAGCAAAAAGGGGGAGCTCCTAGTTCATTGTTGTTCGCGAATATATATATATGAGAGCAGGCTGGAGGATTTGTGCAAACAGGACTACTTTAGCGGAAAGCATTAAATTTGCAATGGGACCTTAAAACTCCTTGTTTTCCCCCGCATAAATTTTAATTCGGGTAGGAGAGAGCACTAAAGTGCATTTTCCTACTAGGATAATGATAGGGAGTCAGTTTTGAAGGAAGTGTACAACAAGTTTGTGAGTCTTGTGGAAAGATGAAAAGACTTGTGGGTAGAGTGGTGGAGTCTCTTTATGGAATTGGAGGAGGGGAATGTCTAAAATATTTAAATGTATTGCCACAGTAGATTTTTGTTTCTCTGTCCCGCTGCTGCATCTCTCTCTCTCTCTCTCTCTCTCTCTCTCTCTCTCTCTCTCTCTCTCTCTCTCTCTCTTTTGACGAAGTGGAGGCATACACGTGAAAAATGTACAAGTCAAATCCGTTTACTCTCATCGTATATTTTACTTTCAAACAAGTGGCCATCAAAATGTCTTGCTCCAGAGATTTCCTTCTCTCTTCCCTTGGCAGGGCTGGAGAAAGTTGTAGTTATAACATTAGCCCAAGCTCCTGCTCCACACTGGGATCTTAATCTAATGGATGCTTAATGCTTCCAGACGAGTAGTTTCCCTTGCAAATGTATCTTATAGATGATATAATAATTTTAATGTTTGGGTGGAA
This sequence comes from Sminthurides aquaticus, assembly GCA_906901655.1. NCBI lineage: Eukaryota > Metazoa > Arthropoda > Collembola > Symphypleona > Sminthurididae > Sminthurides > Sminthurides aquaticus. Next base: position 4,168,509 of record CAJQTT010000002.1, on the reverse strand, counting down.
ACTGTACAAATGCAAGTAGGAAAAAAGTTATGATGAATTGCTTAATCCCAAACCCGAGCCAATGTCCTTGCTGCACTTTGAGCTAATCTAAACAGGGCCTTTGCAGCTCTGCTGCTTAGAAAGCGTTAAATGATTAGTTTTTACGGGAGAAATATGAAATTCCCGGTAATGTCGAAGCTACATCCGGCATAATACTACTCTTCTCCTTCTTCTCTCTCACTTCACTCTCTTGCCTGTTCTTAAGCAAGGTGGCCATAATATGCATGTGATCATGCCCATTGTTATTTCTGCCGTATAATTTCATTTGTCAATGCCACTTGTATTATTACGGTGCGTCGACAGTCTACACTAGCCACATTGTCATCTCTCAGAAGCTCTGCCTCACCATAGCACTACAACCTCCTGTCTGCAAGAGGGATGTGATAAATGTATTTTAGTTTTGTGGTTCGTCACTAATGTATTTTCCATTCCGTGAGATTTTTACCTTGGAAAAGCCGTGGAGACGGGTGGCGTTAAAAGTTTTCTCGGGAAACATGCCGGCTTCCGTGGTCTATATTTGACATGGGGTTTTTCCATGTGTTGGCCAAACGGAAGGGCTGAATCACTCATTCATGTACGAGTGTGCCTATACTTTCTCTGCCGGGATGCGAGCAAGGAAGTAGCGGGTGAGCAGAGGCGGTGAGTACGGAGGAGGGATGGAGCCGGGTAGTTTCCCTGTACTGGTAGTTTCAGAGAGAGAGAGAGAGGGAGAGAAACGAAAGAAAAGCGAATAAATAGGGGATTGCACTGTCTACATCTACCATCTTTGATAGAGTCATGGACATGGTAAAGTTTTAGATGGAGGTTGTTTCATTTTATTAGATGAGGAAGAGAGCCTCCTGGATTGGGCTGGTTTTGTAGGAAGAGAGACGGAGTGAAAGGGAAAATAAGCTTGAAGAATGAATTAGAAATTAAAGCCTGAGTCATGTTGCCCGAAATTCAGGGTTCGGGTGGGCGGAAGATACAAAGTTTTCAGGGTGAAAAGAGGGAGAGAAACGCAGACTCTCTTTAAGAATAAACTGAATGAATAGTGAGGTTAGCATAGAGAACCCGGGACGAGGGTGAAACTACACGAGCCGACAGAAGAAGGAAGAGAAAACAATCTCCCTCCGTATGCTTTCAAAACGGGATGATGAGAGAAATGTATGAGAGAAGGAAGGGAACGTGTGTAGTATTATGTGTGTGTTGTGTGGAACCCATCTACCCTTTTAAATAGAGACAGAAAAGCGGAGGAAAAGTTTGGAGTACGGGTGAAAGCAGCGCATGAGGGCGGGCGGTGTAGAAAATGTGGGAGTTAAATATGTATAAGCGGGAAGAGGGGAAAATACCCGGTTTGTCTTTCCCTCTATCTTGCTCCTGCCTGCCTCCTACGCTCGTGCCCATGCTGGGTAGCGGGTGAATGTGGGGGATGAAACCTGGTCGTATATTGACCCTGTGGTGGTGTAAGAATCGGAGGGGAGTGAGAGAGAATTGTGCGTATGCAGTTTCTCGCTTCCTCCTCCTGCAGTCTGGATGCAGTACTGGGAATGGATACGGTAGAGCACGTTACACATGGCAGATTTTTCCCGTCTCCATGACAACCCAGCGTAGGGAGACGTACTGTCTCTGTGTATGTACCCTCCTTTCTTTTCCTCGACGCCTGTATGGCTCCATGCTCTGGGTTTAGAGGATCTGTGCGTGAGGCCATCGCTCTTTCTCTGCGGAGGGTTGTATTTGTAGAGAAGAGTGAAGGAGACGAGGCTTTTCCTTTTATCCCAAGACGTTACACAGATACGGAAATGGGAAGGGACAAAATTTCTAGCCGGGAGGAACAAGAGACGAGTATTCTCTTATTTTTCAGCTAAGCTACTCATTGTTCCATCCGAGGAATTCTCTTGGTAGTTGGTGTTAGGGAGGGAGTAACAGATGATTGTGTATCGCATCATGGGCTTTCAACCTGTCCGATAATAGTTGAGAAAACTTGCTTTTCTTGAGGACGGCTCTGTATTTGGTATTGAAGATGCTATTGGCAATGACATTGGCATTGGCCCTCCTCAATGCGACACTATACTCTTTCTTATTTACCCTGCCTAGCCGGGGAAACTCTTGACTACTTTGACAAGGTTATTTCTAAAAGATAAGTCAGCTTCGCTTCGGGAATAAGATACTACAGCATAGTATCAGTTTGTCTGGGATCGGATATAATGTAAGTAGAGAGTAGAATGTAAAAATAAGAGTGAATGAAGCCGGAATAATACGTAGAAAAAGATCCTCTTCTTCCGTATTCCTTTTGAAAAATAAATCCTTTCCCCCAAAATCTTTCCCTTTCTCAATCTTCTTCACGTTCTTTTCTCCCCACAGCTTAGAGGAGTGCACTCCTATTGAGAATCAAGCAAGAATGGCAGATCTCATTTAAAGTGCATTGACTTAAACGCATCCTTCTTTCCCTCATCCTCATCCTCCTCTTCTTCCCCGTGGATTGAGTTGGAAAGAAGACTATTTTTCTAATCTTGAACGTTGATAAGAGCATTATTCAAGCTTGTTGGGATTACTTTGGAATTTTCGGAGACGTCGCAGATGAAGATGCGGGTTTGGCTTTTAAATTCCATTAAATTTTCAGATTAGGATAGGACCCAGCAAACTAAACAGACTATTAAATAAGCAAGCATCGTGATGATGATACGGCTGTGAATTCGGAAAAGAGACGCTACCTTCACTCAGCTACAGCGTACGAGTGAGGTTGTATGAGGCTAATAGGAGATACTAATGTTCTTTACAATATGGCTGTGATTAGAGAGACGTGGGCTGATTGGAAGCAGAAAGAGAAGTGCATAGATAGATAGTTGACGAGAGAAATGGCAACTAGGGTTGGGAACAATAGTATTATTTGCATTTTGATGAATTTGTAGGGTGAAAAGACGTTGTGGTTTCTACAATGTTGGAGGCGTATTTGCAGAGTGTGGGTTCAACTAACATGTAATGAATCATTGTTTGCTTGTTGATTCTACCGTTATAATTAATAGCTTCATTTCAGAGAAGTGTAATGAAGCTAATGGAGAGATGGTGGAGATGTGCTAATTGCATATTACACGCCTCGAGTCCTCTTCTAACTGGGAGGGAACGGCTACTGCTAATGGTCATTTGGTTTATGTTAAATGCTTTCAATGACCGTTAGCGCCTGCCTGAGCAATCATGCTCAATGGTTAAGGACTGGGCATTCAGCTTGCTACATTCCAAGCGAGATAAACGGAGAGAAGATCATTCCCGATTTTAGCGAATTTAAAAGATTGAGGAGGGATGAAGGAAAAAGGGCGGATGGTGAGTAGCGTGGCGATATTGAATCTCGATACACTTCGGGGGGAGGGGTTTAAAGTTGAAGGTGAAGTTGTTGGAGTTTGGATGGACACGTGGCCGTGGAAAAGGCGGATAAGGATCATTTGGTGAAGGATTTTATGCGTCCACAATAAGCTGTCCGAAGTAATTCAGAATGGATGATGGATCTTTTCTTAACGTCTACGGGGCATTGAATTTTCAAGTGTTCATAGGTCGGGGGAGCCAACTCCTTTCCCTCCAAGTTTTGACTCCTCATCTTGATTTCTTGAAAGATGGAGGCAGGAAGAGAGTCTAAGGTCGTTCGCCAATTAGTCATTGGTGTCGTTGAATGGTGACGTGTAAAATTCGGAGGGTCATTAATCAATTTGGTTAGTAGTGAAAAAATACAGAGCTTAAGAAGATAATACGAGTGGAGTTCATGGCGTGTTGAATGGCTCGGAAGATTTGAGCGTTGCTGGGAATCGATTCAGTTCCCGGAGCTTCTGCAAGCATGCAACGCTCTCCTACGTCCATCCCCGCTACCGGCCCACTCAATCCGTCTTCTGTACAGTGTTTTGAGATTAACGGGCAACGAGAAGGGAGGAGGAGGTTGAGGAAGGAAATGATGGGAACTGGAAAAAGAAGGGTGGAAGGGGACGTATGGAGGGTGAAGATGTTGGTCAGGTTTTTTTTCCGGGTCTGGCCGAACTCAGGCAAAGCGTAAAAGCGTCAGTTAAGGAAGTAGACAAGGACTCATGACGATGCTAAGTCAAACATGGGGACTATTAAGCTAAAAGAAAAGTGGGGAAGGGAGAGAAGGCGGGATGAGGAAGGAAAACGAACGGAAAATTGTGTTGTTGTGTCGTGAATCAGTAGAAAAATCTATTGGCAGAGCATTGAGAGTTAAGATTATAAATGGCCTGAGGAAAGAAGATGTCACTAATGTGGGAGAGACAAGTGAGGATAGTCGAGAGAATAATCAGAGGATTGTAATTTGAGCTCTGTAAATGTATTTTTGACTGTAGCAGACTCAGTCAGCCTCCGGCGGGCTTTGCCTGCCGTATCCCTTGAAACTCTCCGGCTTGTCTTAATGTTTGTAGGAGTAAAAGCATCTGTTTGAGCTGGACAAGATTTTTTCTACCGCACTTAGCTGCTCCTTCCGTAACTGCTCTGGATTTGGTAGGATTGGAAGCGACTGCTTTTTGGGATCAGCGTGTTGTCACGTGAACAGGAATTTTTTTGACATTCCAGTCTTACAAGGGATCACCGAATACTCTTGATTCTATAGGAGCGGATGAGGAGATTTTAATTTATTCAACTTAACGTAAATCCTGGAGTCGCGCCAGCCAAGCACGGTTCACAGCGCTCAGAGATGGAGAGGGAGCGAGCACAATCTTTGGATTACTTAGTGCTTCAGAAACAGTTTCCTTCCCGCCTCTTCTACGTCTTCCCAAGTGGAGTATAAAACAGAGAAAATGCGGCGGCAAAGAGGGTGAGACTAAGAAGATTGCTGCATTAATTTAATGCCCGCGAAGGAATTGTGGAGATGTTCTTACGAGGGATTGATTGATTAGGTGGGTTTAGATCTCCGGACGGTGGCTGGAGAAGGTAAATAATTATGAGCGAGGAGAATTAATGCTGGAGAAGGTGCCGGGAATGTGAATTTCAATGAGGGAGCCTTAATCTTGTGTTCTCAAGACGAGAGGAAGACGAGTTTCTCTCGCCGGCTTGAACTGGATAAATCTTCTAGCTTTCTTCCTCTCACTCTTACAGCCGCACAGCTAGCTCCTTCTCAGTTTAAGTTTCCCGGAGATAATTAATATAAGCGTTTTGAATTTCTTCGGATACGGACACGGTATGAGATTAGGATACCAGGAAGATGAGAAAGGAGTAATAATTGCTGCTGCTGCAGTGATGTGGTTGGGTATTGGGTGGGTGGTGTAGCTTGGTGTGGGCTTGATGATGAAGAATCCGAGTTATTATGAAGGGGAGAATGATTGTGTTTTAAATGGATTACTCAATGGTGTTATTATTCATGAAGCGTGGAAAATGACATTCTGAAGGAGATGATACGGCAAATGATTTCCATAAAGCACCCTCATCGATAAACACGGGCTTCTCCTGCGTATAGCAGCGGCTCAAGAAACGCGCCTTTGCTCTCTCTTCTAGTAAACAGCAAGACAGACTTATCATCAGAGGGCTGACAGAGCGTGAAAATTTATTTGTTTGATCTTGATTTCGGTGAAGAAACAGGGTGATTATTTAGTTTTCTTTTCATTCAACGCTACACGGAAGTCTTGGGTGATCACGTACAGAGTACTGCAGAGAGGTCGGGAAGATGTGAATAGTAGCATCACTTTTCAAGCTTGCTGCTGGGGAGCAAGACTTTTCTTCAGGAATCCATTACTGCAGTTGTCATCAGTGGGAGTAAATCACATGGGCTTTTGAATATTGTGTTGTGGATGACTTGTTGTGGAAAACTCCCCTCGGTTTTTTATCTCTTTCCCTTGATTGTGTACAGGGCATTTCATGAATATTAATTCCCATTAGGTGTACGATAACAAGTTGCGAATTTTTTAACCGCCACGATTTCAGATAATGGGAAATGAGAAAAATGGGTGGGGAAGCAAGTAGTGAATCTTCCCTTATTGAAAACCAACGGCATTTTCTCATTTCTTATCATTCTTTTGTCCTCCTCCTTCTTCCACCTTTTCCACTATTTTCCTGGCTTGCGTTCAATAAGGTCCAAGCATAGAGTAGGGAGGACATGCATCCAACGCAAAGCTATGATGCCTTATCGAATCGATGCGTAGTCGATATAGCTGCAATTGAACTTCAAGTTGACCCAATCCTTAGGGATGATATACCTTCTTGAGGATCCATTTGCTTGCATCCCTTAGGGCTCTCTTCCCAGTCAGTAAACCAGTGTAGCATGTAATTTATTCACCTCTGCGTGTTCCACTACTTTAATTTCGGGGGTAGCTGATATTTTGGGAAGCTGCTCATTAAAGGGTTAAATTATATAGGAAGGGAAGAAATTTTTTAATACCAGTCCTAGCCTCTTCCCTCCCTCCGTTTTAGATTCTGGAAAAACTAGGGTGGGAAACGAGAGAAAGAGTTTTTCAAATTTTCCAAAAGAGATCTTCAAGGGTGAAGTCAGGAGAGTGCGAGCGAGTGTGTCTGTGTGGATGCAACAGAGGCAAGGACCGGGTCTTGAGAGACTCTTCCGAGTGGAATGTTTAGTTGCTTGGATAGAAGATTTATGATACTTAATGGTTTCAAGTGGGTGGAGAGATTGGCCCGGGTTGTGTAAGCTTGTTAAGTAGAAAACGTTTTCCACCAAACTTTCAAGTGTCATCCTCGGGAACGGTTAGAGAAACAAGGGGAAGGATCAAAGGAAAACTTAAGGGGGTTCGTATCAATCACCTATTAAATCAACGTTTTTAATTCATTCTTTCATTTCCCTTCCCTCCTCCTCGTCTCTCTCTCTCTCTCTCTCTCTCTCTCTCTCTCTCTCTCTCTCTCTCTCTCTCTCTCTCTCAATGAAAGCATGAATTTCCGATCATTTCAACAACCTCATCGAGGAAAACAAGGAGAAGGGTTTAACAACAGGCACAGACGGGTGCAGAACAGAGGAAGTTGGGAACGATATTTGATTCCTTCCAACTTGTTTCAACAGGGTCTTCTTCCATGTTTCCTTCTTTAGTTTTGCCTTAGTTACATGTGTAGCTCTGGCTTAAACCCCTGCATAGTATCCCAGCCAGGGAATCAGGCAAGCAGTCAGTCAGTCAGTTATTCATTATTCCAGCACACGTGGCAGAGATGAATGAGAGGAAGAGTAATGGATTAGAGCCAATAAACCAATTAAGGATTCACGTATGTCTTCTCTGTCTCTCGCCCGAGTCCCAACTTCGAGTTTCGTGTGAAAAACTTGATGGCATTACTCAAGCGAACTAAAACCCATTTTCATGTCCTAATCCTCCCGTAGAAGGAATACAACTTCCGACTAGAGAAATTTCCGCATCTTATGGAATGCAATATGAGAGGGTTGCGGGTTGGGGAAATACCCGGGAAGGGTAGTAGTAGCACATCCCCGGTATGCGCACACATTTTACGCCAGTGCCAAGCAATTGCAGACAGGGAGAAGGGAGAAGTAAGCTAAAGTGGCGGATTGCTTTCTTTGAACAGAGCAATGGAATTGGACTTGGTCGTGTCGTGACCTCCAAAGCCGGTGCATTAGCAGCTGGAATTTTGTGGGTTTCGTTAGGGCTAATGGGGGGGGCTATGAGGAGGGACACGGGCTGTATGGAATTTTACGAGGAAGAGCAAGGCATCATCATCTTATTTCTGTTCTGGAGGGCAGATTGCACATAAAAATTGTCCTATGGGCTGGCGGAATAGAAGATGAGTGGAAAGTTGTAGAAGAGAGTCCTTATTTGAGAATTACATGTAAGAAGCGGAAAGAGATGACAAGAATCAAAAGGCAAGAAGAGATGCATTCAAAGAGATGATGATAATGCGGTTTGGATGTGCGTCATGAGCGTGATATCGGATTGATAATATTGTCTTCCTCCCTGGTTGGATTTGTGTTGGGGAAGGAGGGAAATATGTTTTCGTGCATGTCTAACTTGTTCAGAAAGGCGTAAAAATTAAGTGGAGGAAAGACGATCCCGGAGATCTTCTTTCTTCTCCAGAGAGGAAATTAAATGAGGAATTAAACTAGGGAAAAAATTGTAATGAGAGCCCGTATGGATGTCCTCCATTTCCATGTCGATCCTGGCCTCCTCCTCCCGCTTCACATGTAGTGGTAAAACTCACAAACCGATCTCTCAACATGTTGCTCAGAGACTTCAAACACATTTACTCAGCTTTAGCACCACAATAGCACCGCATAAAAAAACCCGGTATGCGTCCGTATTCAACAACGCTTCTCGTTCGTACAAGATCGATAAAACCCCGTAGAAAGAATCCTTACAGCTCCACCACTCCAGCCTGTAGATCGTAGATGCTCTAAAATCCGGGAAAGGGGAATTAAAATAGCAACGGGTTTAAAATTGCGGCTAGAAAACGGTTATTAAATTTTACGTTTTGTGATTAACGTCTAGGGAAAAAGAAATGAGGGAAAGAATGGAATTAATTTTCACCGGAGAAAGCATTAAGGCCATGATTATTCTCGGAGAAAGGATTCTTTTGAGTTTAGGTGAAAAGATAAATGACTCGGAAGATCTTTGAAACTCCATGGCGGGGAAGGAGAAGGGAGTATAGTTTTATCTTCAACCTATTCAATGGGCCAAAAGAGGTGTGGAAATTGGAGCTTTAGAAATAACCATCTTTTTGTCTTCTGTCTCAGAGCATGGCAATCTAAGTGTGAGTGTGTTTCACACAAGAATTCCATCCTCTTCCAATCTTGAAGGCCTGGTCTGGTGGACTAATTTGAGAAGAATGAACTAGTTGTATTCTAAGAAAAAGCAAAGCAAATGGAAACTGATAGAAAAGACTAAATAGAAAAGAAGAAGAAGAAGCAATTAAAATTAAGGATAAGCGTTCCGCCGGACACTGGCGTCCTAACTAGCATGCTTTTGCATCTGAATAGATAGTTGGGAGGGCAATTAAAATTGAGTGCTAAAAACTCTATGAAAGGATCGAGGGTAGCGGGATTCAAAGGGACCGACTGTACGTGTTGTGCGAATTAAGTGATTGTTAATTGTCTGGATGTGAGTGGCCAGATCTGGCATAGGGTTGAGAGCGTGTGCGTTAAGTAAACAGACGGGAATATTCTCGACCTTAAGGAATACTCAAGCTGCTCAGAGTCTGTCCAGATAGGAAATTAAGCTTCTTAGGAAGTTTATTATCCCTTCTAGAGCGATGATAGGGAAAGGAGTGAAGAAGATGAGATGGATTCGACTCGGAAGCTCAAGTGGGCATATGTCAACGACGTGCCTTTGACTCTCGGGGCGTTTAATGATGATGAATCGGTTAAGTGTCGGCTATGTTTGCATAGTGCAACGAGACATTCAAGAGAGGATGAGCGGAAGGATGCAAGTCCTTCCACGTGTGAACTCTTCCCTTGTACGGTCATAATTTAGGGAAGGGTGTTCCTGGGAGAGAATTATCTCTTTTTAGCAAATACCTGTGGGTGATGATCAACTCCTTCCCTCCCAACCAACCATCCAAAAACCTCTGATAGCTTCTTCAGGATCCGCAAGGATATTTCCTGGTCGTTTATTCTCCCCACTCCCGGTGATGGGAGTTTCGGAGGGGGGATGGGACGAGTTCGGTCCGTTGTGTATGTGCGCAGAGATTTGTGGGAAAAAATTGTTTGACTTGTGTATCCATGTAGAGGTGGAGAAAAGAATAATTTTCATCCACAGGCAAGTATGCTTTTGGAAGATAGTAGTTGCTTGTAAGTTTTATAAATCGTGACTCTGTCAAAGATTGTTTATTTTTTGCAATTTAACCGATAACCTTGTCTTGTTCAAAGAATTTTACTCGTGTTCCCATACCACCTATCTCTGTTTGAACAAGGGCTCTTGAAAATGATAGGATGGCTTGTGCGGATTACTTGTGGTGAATGATAGGAAACAAGCGCTGGGCATTTGCTTGAGCGAGCAGTCAGGAGCAGCGTCCTTCTCCTTCCTCAGTCATTCAGTTAGTGAGGAGATGAAATACGCGTGTTTATGAACATGGACGTAAAGATGTGAAATGAAGTGAGATGAGATGGAAGGCGAAGAAGGGGTTAGTTGAAAAACGCATGTTCAAAGTGCCGGTTTCTTCCCCGTCTGACAAGGGGATGACTGCCCTGTCCTCCTCGACAGTAGACCACGTGTCTTGAACACGAGCAAGATGGAGTATCCGTTCCGAGAAAAGTTAAAATAAGTGTAGAATAATAAAAATTAATAGAACATGCAAAAGACGTGAGGAAATTTTTTAACGACATGCACATTTTCAAGAGCAAATGCTATTTTTACTAATGGATCTACTTACGGGGAATAACATTGAACTTGGGGAGACGCTGCTGTACTTACTCCACTACAAGGAAGCGGCTTATGCTCCAAGTGTTGCCTTGCTTGGGGGTGAATGAGATTTGCGTACAGGGAAGAGAAACAAGGGAAAGATTAAGAGCCTCTGAGTGCGTCCTGTATACACAGAACAGGAAGGAAGAGGATGGATCGTTCCTGAAAGAGATGAGGCAGTCGTAATGGATTTGTTACACACACAATGTTTGGAAATCCAAGAAAGCTTTTAAGGGGATCAAAAAACGGAAGGGGCGTAGCTCACAACTTCTACTTACCTTTCAATAGATTTTCTGCGGATAAAAATCAAGTCCTTGCACTCTTATCTCTTCGTCAATTTTCTAACCATCTTTGCCAAGTGGAGGACAGAGACAGCAGATTTCCTTGTCAGCAGTATGGGCATATAAGAGAGAGTTCATCTCCTATTCGTTTCAAAGCAACATGAAACTGTCCCAGACTCACAACTGATCGAGCATCCAACAAATAACAAACTTCTCAGGGCATAATTTCTGAATCTCTTGTCGAGAAATTCAATATTCCAGGGTGGCCAAATTTGAATTCAATCTTGGGAGGAATAATGACATAAAACTCGGAACATCTATCTCATACTCCCTCCGCTATCGGCTGGTATCAAAGATGGGAAGAAAAGATGCAAGAAACTTCATGAACTCGAGAATATCCAAACAATACGGTATTATTTCTCTTTTTGCTGGAGGGCAGGTACAAGTTTCGGGGATTCCTTCCAACAAAATTGCATCTACCCACCCCCGTCCCAGTTTTCCTTAACATCCCGAGCATTCAAGCGTGCTGTAATTTTATGAATTCCCTCCCATCTTCTCAAAATACGTGCAACCAGTATTATGACTTGTGTGGCAAGGACTCGGCTTGGAGTTTGATACCAACTTTTCTGTTCCATTCTTCTTCGTATGCAAGACCCAGCTTAGCGAGGATGGAGAAAGCATTGAAAAAATTTAAACATAAATGTTTAAGCGTGCGTTGTCCTCCACAATTTTTCTCATTGCCGTGCATCCTATATCCTCCAGCATAAGTCGGAACAAACAGCAAAAGGGTTGAAAACCAACACACCACGAGTCACACCGACACCCTTCCAGTCTATTCTTTCCTTGTTTGTTGCATTGCATCCCAAGATTTCTTTCTCAGTCACCGCTGCCTCTGCTCCGTAAGGAAATGTGTGTTGAGAATTTTTGAAGCGAGTAATAATAGGATGTAGAGGAAACTTGTAGACGGCACATTCCATTGTAAATTTGCAATTTCATATTCCTCAGATTCTTTCTTTTATGCATGGGTAAATGCATTCGGGAAATAGCTCAGGGATATGCAGGAATCCTCCAGTCCTCTTCCATTCCACCCAAACGCCCTCCTCAAAAGGAAGTGTTAGATTGCTTGAGAGAGAGAAAAAGTTAAACGTTTCTTCCGCCTCTATTTCATGAATATTTCAAACCATTTTCTCCATTATTTAATACAATTGTCCGCAGTTTGCTCAAAATAAAAGAATGTAATTCAGCAAGTATCTCTGTAGAGAGCTCTGCGTAGTTCCTTAACTAGTTCTCAAGAACCTGAGTACAACACATACTGCCAGAGCAAACAGGCACAATCTATTTAAATTATGCAGGGGGATTGATATGATGGGTAGAGGCGTAGCAAATTCAATTGTGACGCTCCACTACATCTGAAATGGAGAGTGCAGGTGCACGGAAAGGTATTGCGGAATTGCAAGTAGTGTAGCGGCAAAGGAAAGATACAATAATTAGGAGATTCAAAGACGAGGGAAAGGGAGAGTTGGATGTGTGGATGGATGGGTGGCTAAGTAAAAAAATTTGATATTGAAATTATTCCTACACGTATACTTTTGTAATGAGAAATTTCAACCTTTTTTATATATATCTCCCTCTATGAAGGGGTGTGTTTTATTATTGTTATTGTTGTTAAACAATATGTAAAGCGTCAGTAAGAAGTGTACTCGCGTGCTGACCCTGTGTATGTTTTTAGTTGGTATCAGAAACGCGCGGCAGAAACAGCAAATAGTCAAGACGAGTAGACTAGGACCAGGGAGTGGGTCACTATTATCAACAGCCCATGCATCTTCAGCCTTTTCTTACAATATAGTGAGTTCATTCAGCATATAATCTAGACAAGGTAGGAAATAGGAGAATGGAGGGGAGGCATGCGCTTGATAAATTTGTCTCTCTTAATGCACGTGTAACAAGTTTCAATGGAATTTAATCATAATTGTTTCACTAATGGCCGACATGTTGTCTTCTCTTGGCATGGAAAAATGTGTTTGGTCGAGGACGAAAATAAATACCAGAGATCATGAAGTGAATGTCAATTATAGTAGAAACGAATACACCCTTGAGGGAAATATCCCTGCCTAAAAAATCCCAAGACAAACTACATGCACACTGCTGCTGCAACCACGAACCTAGCCCCACAAACTCCCACTCTAAAATCCATGGAGCTTTACTAATTCAAAAATATTGGTGGGACTACCGGCTATTGAGAGTGAATCAAGTGAATTTATTGAATACAAAATGTAGTTGGTTTTCCTTCCGATGCAATGAGTATGCTAAGGGTTTAAAAAAACCCAAAATTCTGCCCCTCTTCACTTCAGACTCCAGGAATACAAGAAACAAGTGTATAGATTCCGGTTCTATTGAGTATGAGGAGACTCTATGCTTTCCAGCAAAGGATTTTCTATTATCCCGAGAAAGAGGAAGCCATTCAAGTATACACAGGCTATTTGAAAGCGGAATGGAATTTCTATCGGAAAGAGGATGTAAATGGATTTTTGGTCCAGAGGCTTGAAATAGATTTCAAGAGATCCATCCATCCAGTCAAGTTCCAGAGGAAACGAGAGCAGAAAAGCATCAAGTCCTGTTCTAGTCTACAACAAGAGGCTAAGGGGTGCATAGGGAATTGGATAGATAGAGAGAGGGATGGAAAAGCTGGAGAAGTGCTGATAAGTCAAGACGGAGACAGCCGGGTATTTCCAGCTTATCCGCTCCGTCGTCCCATCTCTCCCCTTGCCCAGTCACCACCGTCTTATTTACACTAAAGCTTGTGTTTAGACTAGAGGTGGAGGCATGATGATAAGATGATGTTCTAAGTCCTTTGAGCAAGTTGAACCCCAAAAAAGTGGACACGACCAGAGTCCTTATAAAAGATATGGAAGAGACAGGAAGAATTCCAAAGATGATCCTTCAAATAATGATAGGAAGGCGAGAGATATTTGTCGGGAGAGAGGATGAAATACCGTTTGTCATCCACAAGGTGATTATGTTGAAGGTGGTAGAGGAAGCAATAGACCTTGGCCTTAGGCTTCTCCAAAGATAATCCAGGAGTTGACATCCTGACATCCATCCAATGATCCAACCCATCACAAACCAGATTCACTTGATCCCAGTTTCTGTCTCTTTCGATGCAATTCTTTTCTGTTAAAGCTCTTGCCGTACGAACTGCATCGTAGGAATGATTTATAAAGCCGAGAAACTTGCGTAATGGGGACGAGGACGTCATTTAAATACAATGATAGTATAAGCAAGTTAAAGAAAGACGAGAGAGAAATTCCACATGCGCTTTACAATTAAAACAGTTTAAAGGCCAATCATTTGTATTTGGTAAAGTTGTCAAGTAAATTACGTTTAGTATTTTAGCAAGGGAAGGTGGATGGAAGCAGTATGGGGGAGGAGGTGGAGTAGTAGGACGAATGTGCATGTTACTGCAAAGCCTCCTGTGGAATGTGCTGACATTGGCTAATATTTAGTAACATTTGAGAATTTTGCTCAAGCATGTAAGATAAGGGATGGGTACAACACCAGGAGGGAAATGTTGAGAGATGAATCCTCAATGACTGGATGTTGATGCGAGGACGGAAGGGTTAAGAATGGTGATGACCATAATGGCCGACTAAAAGAGAGATATTAATAATGAATAATTTGGTTTGTGCTGTGAGAATTAAGTATGGCGAAATGGTGAATACAGGGAGATATATATTTTGGCTGGAGGTGACGGATTGAATTTATGATTTCTAATAGTCAGATGATAAATGATCCAAGATTTAATCTGTCTACATAATCTTGATTGGCTTCTCAAAATGTGTACGCTGCCTTGTTTCTTCTCTTGTCATGTAGCATGTTTTCTTGAGGTCTTGTCGCAAGTCGCTATTTGACTGCGCTTATGGACTCCAACCGCACAGGTGTGTCTTCCTTTATGTAGATAGTTTCAGTTAGCTTCTCGCTGAGTTTGGGATGGTAGTTAAATGTAATTGGATCGTCGTGTGGCCGCTGGGACATGGCAACAGTAATAATCCACTTGTCTGCGTCCGTAGCCTGTAGCTCAAGAGGCTAATGTGGGATAAACAATAGTTATCACCTGCTTCTCGGTATCCCTAATAACAATCGCTAGAAGCAACCAAGAGCGTGCTACCAATGACCAGTGACTGCGTACAATATAGCAGAGAGCTTTGAAGCTAGACTCAGACTTAACCAACGCCAGTGAACAAATATACGGTGAGAATACGAAGATGACGTGTAGATTTTTGAGCTTGTCCTTTCCACGGGCAGTAACGTGGCAAGCTCCATAATAACATGAAATAGGCAGTTGTAGGGTGTAAAAAGTGAATGATGTGAATTGCAAGATAAAGCAGATGGGACGTGGTAAGAGGGTTAGAAGCGCGCAAGCCGTTTTACGGCATCCACCAGTTCCAACGTAGTATAATTTGCCGAACAACACGTTCCTTGCAAGAGAACAGCTTTATTGTTACTGCCTCCGGAAATCTAGTTCCAATGAAATTGCGGACTCACGTAGTTACAAATGCAATACTTTGTAGAAGCATTATTTTCCGAGATATAGGTTGAGTAAAAACTCCTTGGTCCTCCAGACTAGACTCGCTGTCTGAGTAGACTGGAATTGGTATTCATGTTTGCAAAATATTGTACCTTTTCTAAATTATTCCTCCCCGTTCAGCACTGTGTAATGCACGAGGGCAGAAGTCCAAGGATATTACGTGAGCTATTCATTTTGTATTTGTACTCAGTATTTTCTATTCATCAAACAAGATTTGCAACAACTGGACAACGGTCAGTGTGTGAAGCTAGTGGAAGTAGAGGAAAGTAGGGAATAATAACGACAAAGTAGAAGATTTGCGTGAACTGCAGTCTTCTCCGCTCCATTCTCCCCTGCCAAACACTCACCAAGTGGGTTTGCAAATCGTTACAAAATTGCAAATCCAAGTAGATGTATGAAAGGAAACGCTTGGATAATAATGCTTAATTTATTATTGAGCTCCAACCCTGTTATTACTCTCCATTAGGCATGCATGCCAATTTTTCAATGGAATGCGGACCGGGAAATGAAATGGAAAGATGAATCCTCCCGCTGCTCAAGAGAAACAATTTTTTCCCTCCATTTCCAACCCTCCCTTGCATCCTAATTGCTGACTTGCGACGCAGATCTAACACGTTTTGTTGTACTTAAACATTCCGAGCCCCATTCTAAATTCTAGCGACCTTGACATATGGGATGCATGCGGTAATTTAAAGTGTGTTACCGCAAAAAATACCCACATCTTGTATAAATGTCTCCAGAGGTGAGAATGGTTTTTGAGAACTCATCTTCAAAGTAATTTACCACTTTTGGCAATCATCAGGGTGGTGCTGCATAAGAGCGAATCCTGATGAAAATGTGCAAAACGTTTGCATGCTATTTTCAATTGTAAGATCAAAGAATCCAAAGGAATCATAGATGGGTGTCTTGCATTAATCTTATCAAAACTATGAGCATTTTCTCTAATGCTCGATAGCAAGAGAACAAGATATTGCCGAAAACAAACAGTTCCTTCACGAGCTAGGACCAGGCAGGCAGGGAGTAATAAATACTACAAGCTATGAAGTCGAGTGTTAGTTTCGTGTTGAGAATTGTTCAAGAAGCCTCGAAGCTGTCATCGTAATTTTTATAAAAATATTTAATATTACTGTATGTAGCATGCGATCATCCTTATCTTCATACAAGCAAGCTTCAGACAAGAGCGAGGATTTCACGTAGACCAGATGGCAGGGACTCTGATCCGATAGATAGCGATGTAGCGTCCTTTTCGAAGCGCCAAACTTTCGCGAATTCGCACAAATTGGCAATGTTCATTCTTGCTCATGTCATGTACTTGTTTCAAAGGAAATAAGAGGATCGCTTGCAAACTCGACTTGGAGGATTTTCAAGTACATGTGCACTACATGGTGCCTAAATAAGTGGTCGATTATTGGTTCAAGAAGCTTCTTCTTCCACTCCAGAGCTCTGTCTACTTATTGTACTTACTCCCTCCTCAAAGCATGAGTCAAAAGGACTGACTGACTTGCGAGCGGCGGCGTTTTTGTGACTATAAGTTGAGATATGTTTCATGATGGTGGCTCAATGCTTTTTCCATAGCTGTAGGCAGAACAAGTTTTTTTTTATTATTTAAGAATTCCAGTGGTTTTTCTCGTATTTTTTCTCTCCAGCCGATCCGATGCCTTGTGGCTCCTGCGGTTGATGATGCAATCCCACCGGAATAGCTGCTGGAATATGCTTACAGTCTTCCATTTTGACGACCAAGGAAGGATTCTAAAGCGAATCCTTACAACTTTTGCCTTGGTCTAGCATGTTCGTCTAAAAGATGAGTAGATCGTCAACTCTAATGTGTTCACAGTCTTCCCTCCTTCCATCCCTAAACTGGCTGGAACTGATTTAATAATTAACTGTTGAAACAATGGTGGTTTCATTCATAAATGTTGACCCATCGTAACATTTATCTTTGCTTGAGCTACAGCAATTTGGATGCACACACGCTTTCCGCTGTTGGCTATTTCAGTCAGTAGGTGCACATGCAAAAGGTCGACTCACTCTCTGTAGGCTTAGATGGCGGTACTAATGTATTAAATTTAATTGACAAGTGTTGGTTAATGTAATGCGAAATCAGCCAACTGAGGAATTGATTTTTGATTAGCTTCCCATCCCGAGCAGGTGCGGAGTGCAGGTTATAGAATGGCGAAGGTTAAAATGAGGACGGGGGCATTAGCGCAGGTCTGCGAACGGAAGCTGAGAGAATAATTAATTTTCTAATTGTCTGTTATCAACTTACTAATTACCAAAGCTTTCCCGCGTTTACATAGGTCGCAGCGCACGGCTCTGACGTGACCTTTGACGCTGGGTTGTGGAGGTGAATTTTAATTTCGTGGGTGTATACAAATATTCAAAAAGTCCTCCATTTCAGTTAATTGAATTTGACGTAGACAGGTGGATGTGAATTCCAACTTGTGCATTCGAGTCCTATCTATGTGAAAGGCAGGAATTAAACAATTCCATGTGTCACCTCGACGATACCTAAAACTAATCCTCTGGATTGTTGACAACAATACAGAACCGTTCTCCTCTCTTCTCCCAGCCGGAGGGGTACAGTTTCACAAATATATAATGCACTTGTCTGTTTCAGAGTGAGTTGGTGCATTCTTTTGAGCAGGTACTATACTAGAATAGCATGCTAATGAAGAGAAAGGTGGGTAGGGCAAATAGTAAGGAGAGCACAATGCACGATGCTTATGGACTGTTGAATTCTTAAAGGAATAACATCCAGACAAATGCTTGAGGAACAGGCGGGAATCGAGACAGAATTTTAAAATATTTGTCCGTTACTAATTCAGTGAGTGCGTGAATGAAGGTGTGGGTGGAAGCTTGAACAACGTGCTCTGTGCATTAGAAGTACGCTAGGATACCAGAAAAATACGTCCCAAAGTATCCGTTGATTCTTTCACCTACAAGACTGTAAAGGTAATTGCGTATTTAAACTAAAGGTCGGTGCATTTGATTCCAATGTAGTAAAATTGATAATCAGGGATAGAAGGTTGCTAATCGATAATAAATCTGAATTAAAGCTGTGTGTAAGTTGTAAGAGAAATTGGAGAGGGAAAAGTGATTTTTTGTTTGTTCTACAGGATTGATGTTGATTGACGGGAGTTAGTTAGTTGTTAATGGATAAGGTGTGCGATTATTTGTGTCTTGGATTAGGATTCTGGACGTTGATTGAAGAATCATTAGTCTTTGTCGCTGACACGACTGGAAGTATTGATTCCTATCGAGGAGATGCTACCTAATTTGGATTCATGTAACACAATGCATCTTTGTCTCCCCAGTGGATATTAGCAAAGAGGTTTGGAGTGTATGCAGGCCCCGCTCCCAGTGAACCGAATTTGCAAATGGAATTTTTATTTGATAGGCACAAAAGTTTTGTATGCTGTGATTCAATGATTGTTCAATGGAGAAGTGGATGAAGATATTTCCGAGAGGTGTATATATACATTTTACTGTGTGGAGACAGGAGTTGTGTGTCGCATGAAGAGGAATATTTACAGGATTCATTACGCTGCATTCATTGATTCATACATGGCGTATTATTTGTGAAAGGTATAAAAGGTCATTAGATTCGTGATGTCTTGATTGGGTCAGGAAAGTATTGAAAGAACAACAAGTATTGGATGACTTGTGTTGTGTGTGTCTAATAAAGTTTGATTTTGGCAATAATGGACACGTCAAATACTATGGACCCCATCTCTCAGCAAGCATTTCTCATCACGTGGTATTGGCTGGGCGAGCTGAATCATTTGATGAGATAAGTAGAAGGAGCGTAATTATGAGCATGTGCGTATGAAACTAATAATTAACGATTGAATGTGTTTCTCAGAACGAGTTTCTGGCTTATTAATCAAGGTTTACGAGGCAATTAGAAACAAGTTTGGGCCCCAATTTTTGGTGATTCACCAACTTTATGAGTGAGCCTCATCGTTAATCAGGGGTAAAGATTCTTTGCAATTATTTAGTGGAGCAGAGAGGCAGGAAAATTGTAATGTTTTGACCCGTTTCTGTATTAGTTGGCAAAGGTTGGAAGCTGTTGTTTGATTCATTCAATCCGTTCGTGGACCTGTAGGAGTTGATTATTTTCCGGTCCTAGCTCTGTGGTACTTAATAATCCCCTAATAGTGCAAGCTATAGTTCTGTTTTAGAGGCGAAGATACCGGTGCAGATGCCCGAAATCAAGTTCGTGAGGTAACGTACCGTTGTGTAGTTTATGGCCATCGTTTGCTTTGGCGGTGGCTCTTGTTGCTTTTGTGAAGGGCGGTGTTTCGGAATGGAAATTTAAAGTTGATTGTGTAATGTTTTCCTCGACTACTAAAGGAAGTGTATTTAAAAATGACTACATTTCTTTGGTCATGTTTTAAGCTATTTGGAAGGGAATATTTAATGAGAGATAGGAAAATACCGTTGGCAGGGCAAAGTGCTGGGTAATTGTAAGAGTATGGTTCCCGTGTGTTTGGCCTCTGGATTGGGAGGGTAAACGATTCTTAACTCATAAAATTGTTTGTTTTATCTTACAGAGTCGAGCAGGTTCTCCGGACGTGAACGCTTGTTGACCCAAGAACGAGGAACGGGAAGCGATTATAGGAAGTGTGCTTATTTGGTTTTTAAAACCTCCCAGGAATTATTTACTACTTTGACCGTCGATCCAAATTTTAAGCCGAAATGGGTGCGAAAACTAGCAAATCTGCAAATATCACCACTCCTACCAAAAAGGATTTGAAGGAAGCTGTGGAAGCTGTCGTCGATAATCACGTCAGCAATGGAGATGCTGGAGGCAAGGGTGATGAGAAGAACCACGTAAATCAAGTTATCGAGGTAAGCTAAACGCAGAGCAACATTATTACCTGCTGGTACTTGTTATTCATTTCATTGTTATGACTGACAAAGGTTTATGAGCTGGCGGGTTAATGTTTCTCAAGCTATGTAAATGAGGTGTGTCTTTCTCTGCATTAGATTAAATTTTAGGCGCTCAACTTAACACGTATTTTCCGCCCTACCATCTGATCAGAAACCGGGAATACAATTCACGTTCTGGAAAAAAGGAATAGCTGATAAGGATTTTGTGAAAAAACTTCAAGAAGTGAAGAGAATAATGAAGAATTGATGTTAAACTGTAGTGAGTGGTTACTGGTTTGTGAAGAGATGTAATTGGAAAGCGCTGTGTTGTGCATTTGGGTAGTGGTAGAAGATTTTGTGAAACATGCCGTTGTCTGATGTAACTAATTATGTGTTATCAAGTTGGAAATAGCTGAGGAAAGCAAAGAAAGAGGGTTGACAGTTGGAATAAGCTGCGAGAAGTAAGAAAAAGGGGAACATTTGCTACGGAGGGGAGAGGAAGAAGAAAAAGAAGAAGGGAGGAAGAAAGTTGTATAATTTGAGAAGAATAAGAGAGGAAAGAGGGAAAACATGTAGCAATATTTTTCCAAGAATCTTATTTCATGTCTCTTGGCAGAAGGGAGGGAGTATTCGGCCTTTGGTGTGGTAGCTGAGCAGCCGTTGGATGGGTAGGTAGTGAAATTGTTGAAAGTGGAGTCAAGTTAGTAAAAACTAGGCTCGTTTTATGGCTCATGCAAACTTGGAATGTCAATTTACGGGAATGTGCATAAGCTCATGGAGAATATAAGAGCTCGACTTGTCGAGGTATTAATCTACTGCTAGGGTGGGAGTGGATGTAATTTGAATGAAATGAGTTTTTTCCAGACTTGATTCCAGTCTAGCGAGAGGCTATTTTAGTAGTGTATTTGACGTATTCCAGGCAAGTTTATTTGCCCATAGTTGGAGATGAAAAAATGCGTTGAAAGTTTTCGAGAAGAGGGTGATTCTCCCTGTGTTGGGATAGGAAGAAAGTTTTTATTTCACCTGTGTTGGAGAGAAATTTATGGGAAGTATGATTGAATGTCATTTGCAGCAGGCTAAGGAAGAGCTAAAGGAAATTGTGAAGGAAGTAAAAGAGATCGCTGAAGAAGCGTCGAATGACGTAAAGGAAGCTGCCAAGGAAGCCCTAAAATCCGCCACGGACGACAATAAAACTCCCAGCAAGGAAGAGGAGAAGAAGAAAGTGCAAAAGAAACGATCCTTCCGACGATTCAGCTTCCTCAGGAAAGAGAAAAACAAGACCAAGGAGGACAAACAAAAGAACGGAGAAGTTGCTGCTGAGGTAATGAATGATTAATATGTTATTTTTATCTCCATTTCCAACGAGATGACACCCACAATTTATGATGTGTATACCGACTGTCACCGTCCATTTACTTTCGGATTTGGAGAAAGCAAGAACAAAGCATCTGAATTCACCGGGAAAACGTGAAACGGGGGCATGCGTAGTTTTAATTATACCATGAAAAGGAGACTCACTTCCATATAAACCGTTTGATGCGTTCGCATAAATTCCAAAATACTAATTTAAGTTCATCAAAATTTTAATGACTGGCTTTAGGACTTCATTTACCCAAATGGCTCACGTTTCATCTTTATGAGAGATGGAATTAGTGGCGAGATCCATATCCATCACATGCTCTCCTCAACTCATTCCTAACTCAAAGCATAGAAATCTACCAAGTTCTTCTGCAAGCTCAAGGCTTAAGATTGTTTCCTAACCAAGGATTTGTGTGTGTATATAATTATCCAGTTCCGGTACGGTAGCGAAGTCTTCAATCTTTAAGAATTCATACTAAACGTAAACGAAATTTTGCAAAATAATTCATTTTGATTTATTTTTGAACGATGTAAAAGTAATACAGTAGTAGCTACAGATTTAGTAATTTTCGAGAAATTCTCAATTGTTCCTCCGGAAAGAAAAACTAGCGGCGCCAGCGAAGTTTTTTCCTAACCGCTCCAACAGGAAGGAAGGCAATAAATTTTTACCCTGGACCGCATAGATGTATCTGCGGTTACATTTAGTATATCCAATTAGTGTTGTGTATTTTTCTTCCCCAGTCTTATTGCTTATTAAATGAGAAAAAGTGAGTTATAGGTTTTGTATGTGTGAGCATGTTGGTTTTGTATGTTTCGTTCCGACTATGTGGGTTTGATTCATCCTATCTGCTTGCCAGAGCATAGAATAAAGCGAGCTGGAGATTCGGTTCCGAATTTGTTTTTATAGGGTTGTAAATACACGCTCTCGTAATTCTGTTTACTTTATG
This sequence comes from Sminthurides aquaticus, assembly GCA_906901655.1. Lineage (NCBI taxonomy): Eukaryota > Metazoa > Arthropoda > Collembola > Symphypleona > Sminthurididae > Sminthurides > Sminthurides aquaticus. The sequence goes on along the minus strand of CAJQTT010000002.1, from coordinate 4,146,122 downwards.
ATCCTTGTAAGACAGGATAGGATAGCAACGGCTCTTAATGAACCTCAGGAATGCGTGGCCTTGACGACATGGTTTCGCGGTAAGGGCTTCAACAAAGCGTTTTGTGTGACGTTGCAGGTGGTTTTCATCGGGGATTTCGATGCAAAAAATTGCAATTAGCCCTTGTTTCAATGCTTACAAATCCCTCGCCCTTCATCATCCCTTTCAAGTTAGAAACTCCCTGAGCCTTTAATAAAGAGCTGGGCTAGCTTCCATCCGGACCAAGGATCTCTTGTTCTGTAGCTAGCTTTGTGTTAGTCCTCCTGTTGGTAGTCTCTAGCTCTGAAATTAATGGAAGCTAATTTTATCTCATGCCTGGAGGCTAGCAGTCCAGCTGACACTAGGATTCATATTATATTCCTGATATCTCATGTTACTTGCTTAGCTATGGAGGATGGAGAAGGAAGAGACTGGAATCAAGCGAGTCTGAAGCTCTAGCTATTTGTTAGCGTGCCGGGATGGATGGGAGTGAAAAAAGTGAAGCACTTCCGGCGATGAAGAAAAACACGCAAATGTAAGAGCAAGGAAAAAGCAATTTATCAATTTGTGTATGGTTTGTTCCTCGTCCCGTGTTAACCTCTCTCGTAGATATCTTTAAACTCGAGTGAGAGAGACTGGAATAGGATTATGAAGTAAGGATAGTGACTCCGCCTGGAAAACTTGCCCTAGAAATAATGCTCTCCGGAGTTCCATGCTGGGACCCATGGCACTTATAAATCGTTCTTCTCTCTGTCTCAACTCAACCACCGGATCGTGTGAATGAGTTTTGTAATATTATCTTTTCCTCCCGATTGCTCCAGGTCTGCCTAGCGGATAGCGGATCTATCCGATTCCAAAACTAGCGGGTAGCTGATGTAAATGAAGTAATGATTATTATTCGGCAGATTAATGAAAGCTGAAGCTAATTTAATGAGATGGAAGGAGTATCCTGCAGACTTTTGCTGAACCTATCCTTGAATTTACCTGATGCGATGACAGAACAAAGCCGAGTCTGTTTTCATTGCGAAAAGGCTTTCTGTAGTATTAAAACTTGGAGGGGACCGTCACTCTTGATTAACGCAACTGAGTTTTAGTGACAGGAGATTTGCGTCAGGTTTACTCTAGCGTTACTACGCTACATGGTTCCCATCCCAAGCCTGACTTTCCCGTCTCCGGGTATCAGTTATTGAATAAACGTGGGCTTTCTATCCGAACTTTGCCGGGTTGTTGTGAACTTTCAGAGACTGGCTGACATGTGCGAATGAAAAGTTTTCCGTCTGGTGAGTTATCCCCGGCTTCCATCTCCTTTTCTCTTTTAAACGATACGAGCTGACAGTAATAATGAGGGATTGTGAACAAATTAGTTCCAGAACTCTCCTTTTACAATTAGCTTTGCGGGAATGAAACCCGAAGGAAGAGTTGTGTGTTAGTTTCTCCCGAGAGTAAATAACATAAGAGCTTCGCAAGTCAGTATGACGATTCACCCTTGTTTTTTCTAGGAGACGCTAATGAACCCGGTTAAAATCAATGGACCCAATATATTTTTCTACTCGAGACCGCAGAAGAGTACCGGGCTCCGACCAACTTCCACCCCAACCGCTTAAAATAACAGCGCAAGAGAGCATGTCACGTCGTAAATATAAGTTTCATCCTTCCCCCTAGAAAGATTACATAAGGACCAGGTGTGAACCACTGAGTTAATTGTTAATTCCAAATAGTTTCAATTACAAGACAAACATAGAGGCACACGCCCAAAACAAGTCTTCGTTGTCAGATTAGTATCTGCTGGTTAGGGCCTAGCCGGAGAAAGAATAGGAAGGTGTGGGTTATATGGGAAATTGAATGAGATGAGTTTAAGTAGCAGCATATGCCAATTCAGGCCCATATATGCTGTGTATGGGACTGCATTAGCATCTTTACACAGGGGGGCCTGTACGAGTAATAAGGTTTGGCATGCAAATCAGCGTGTAAACATTATCAAGTTAATGGCTCTTGAGATTTGTCAATGTCTCGTATGCTACTGCACTTGCTCAACGTGAGCCTTGTTGATCCAGGCCTTAAAGCCAGCCGTCCCCACGGGATTGTCTCTACTCATGTACAACTTTTCAAGTTAGAAAATATTAGGGAAAATATTCTTTGATTAGATCATTAAAAAGAATGATGATGGGGACGGAGAGGCCATGGTTTGTGGAATATCCTATCGTCTTGAATCCAACCCATCTTACCGGGCCGTACCTGGTATTTGCCACCCCTGCGAACTCGGGAGGGAGAACTCGGTAGTAGTGTGTAAAGAAATATCTTCTGAGGTTTTCCTTGGTTCCGGATACTTTTGGTTTCCGTAGGTGCATAAGAAAGGTTTAATGGTGACAATAATGGCGTTCGAGATAATTTATATGAAGAACGGAAGGGAGAGGGGAGGGTGGATTCTAATTTAGAGGGTGAAATAAAGTTGGAAAATAGGCAATAGAGAGGAGCTTTAATAATATGAAAGAAACGGGGGAGGTTTGTGGTATTATATCTCTGAAAATTGTCTACCACCGTTTACCACCTCTAACAAGGGATGGCAAGGAAAACTGAGGAAAATACTTCCTTTCTCAGCTTCAAGTAGTATTTTATCGATGAAATTATTGTGAAGAGTTAGGGTTGGATCGTTGGACATGGATCCTTTCCAGGGTATCGTGCTGCTCTCTTGTTACCGTTATGTTTTGAAAAGGATGGTTTAAGAGGAACCGGTGCATAATTTATGTGAGGTCTCATGTTCAGACTTGTAGCCGTGTAAGTAGTAGCACCAGCACAGATATCTAATGATGTTCATCAGGTGTACAGGTGGAAGAAAGTTCTCACTTGTAAGCGGTAATTGTCCCAGAAGCTTCCACTACATCGACCCGTGGAAGCTCCGCAGCAGTTCCCTAACGCACATCTTCCTCTAGATCCCACTAAAGCTGGGACGAAGAGGTAGTTTCTTTTGATATTCTTCAAGAAGAGGGGCTATTTAAGTGGGGTGATATTACGGTATCGTAATAAGCCGAGCAGATGACTAGAACCAGTGAGGAAAGATGGAAGAAGAATGCAGTTTGGAATGTCGAGGAAGATGCGAGCTTGATTTGAATTTAAAAAAGAAACTACAAGGATAATGTTGAGAAAGGTTTTTAGTGCATTTATGTGTAAAGGATAAAAGCGTTGGTGGATGAAATAATCTCGGTCAGTGTTAGTGGATATGGATAACTGGTTTGGTTTGAGGAGGCGAACAGATAACTTAACAGAGTTCTTCTGGCGAAATAAATGTTAGAAGAATATTTGGACGAGTGTGGGAGTTGACTTATTCGTGGTTTGAAGGCGCATAGGCCAGAGTGATAGATGAAAGACACTCATCATTGTCGAATCTTGTCTCAGTCTCATAGGATTGGTATCTAAATTCTAGCTGAAAATGAAATTATCCGAGGATAATGGAACGTCATAATTCATATAGATCGCTCTTCTTCTAGCACAACCCTAAGCCTAATAATGTTCTCTGAGCTTAGAGAGCAATTGCTCACGTAGTTGTCTTTTAAAAATTTATTACCTTATTAACTACGACCGCCTCCTTCTTAAGTAAATTACAATTTCTACAGAGCATAGAAAGAGATGCGTTTATGATTTTTTACAATCCATTCCATCCATGAATGCAAGATTTGTAAACTGAGAGGCAGGCTTACAACGACGACTAAGGAATACATAGTTGGAATGGATCTCTTGGTGGTTTGAGTGTAGTAGAAGCTCTCTCGATTATCATTTCTAGCGGAATGGATCTCCAACTTGAAGATGATCTGAAGAGAGGAAAAAGAAGAGCGTTAGTTTTTGGTGGCTTTGGAGGAGATGGAAGAAGAGTTTTAGGGGAAGGTTCAAGTAGGACGTGGGGGTTGGGGTGGAATAAAAGCCTTGCTTTGGATGTATAAATAAAGGGAAGAAGAGTTGAAAAAACTGGACGATATTTTATCTAAAATTTCTTTAATGTGACTGCTAAGATGTCCAACTCACTGTAGTCGCACCCGGCTCCGGCGTACTTTGTGGTTTTCCAACAGACCTTTAAACCCTCCCTTCCTTTGACTGGGAAAAGGAACCTACAGTTGGACATCGGCTCAAGAATTCGAATATAAAACCAGGGGAAGAATTATCTTAATGTATAACAAGATTTTGGGTAGAGGACGACGATGAGGACATGTATTAAGACTTTTTATACAGGGACTGCCCTCAATGATGCAAAGGTGTGAGAGTATACTTTAGAGCCGGGCAAAGCGGTTGGGAGAAGTGTGTTGGAAGAGGGATTTCGGGCTTTGAGCTGAAAAAGCTGTTGGAAAACTTTTTCCCAGAGAAAAATAGTGAATCTCATGTTTTGGACAGATTGATTTATATGTCGTAAATCTGGATTTTGCTCTCTAGCATTTCTCCTCTTTGGGTGGAAGGAAGGAAGATGATTTAGTTTGTAAAAGAACTACAGAGTTTAAGTGTATGTGATTCATTTATTTTCCTATGAGCAACCCTATTTTGGTCATTGTGAGATGGGACATATGCAAAGACTGTTGCTTGACTTGACGGCACGTCTTGTATGTTTTTTCCAACTCCATTGTGAACATCATGGCGGGGTATTGTTGGTCATTGCGCTTGGATTCGGCTAAGGTAAATGGAAAGAATGTGTAGCTGCGAAAGTATAGAACTTTTAACTCGCAAGTGTTTTATGACAACGGAAGATTGTTATGGCTTGCGGAAAGAAGAGTTTATTTACATGCGGGAATTGGGAGGGGATGATGGTGCCACCCAGTTAGTTTGCGGGACGGGCTCAATAGAAAAAGTACGTTAATCTTCCGGTTCAGGCTGCGGATGGAGGACGGATGGACGTGGGGAGGAGAGAGAGCATTTGCCCCGGGACTGTAGGAGGGAGTCCCGCCTGTGTGTAGCAGATTCACTTGTGCGATATGATTGTTTTCTTGCCAAAAGGCTGTATCATTCATGTGGTGTAATGATGACATTTTGGCAATGAACACAAGAGGAATGAATGAATTATATTTAAATTGTTACGCCGAGTGGAAATATCCTACTTCGTTTAACATTTACTGATAGTACGCGCCTAATGTAGTAATAGAAATGGAATTTCAAAATTTAGGCTACAAGCGAGAAAGTCAAGATTACTCGATGGATTCATGCATCAAGCCTCCAACCAGGAGAGAACCAACAAGAGAATAGAAGGGAAGAAGAAGAGCAGAATTGGCATGCTGCAAAAGATTAGTTAATCAATAGAATTACCAAATATATACTTGAAGATGATTAACGCAGATTGATTTAAACGCTGGGATAACAGTACTATGTAGGTGGGCTGGTTTTTGTCGCAGGTATTGAGCATGGTTCCATGGCTAGAGGAACTGATTGTATGTGACTTGTAGAAAATTCGCAAAGCGTGGGCGGCAGGGGCGATAATTTAGTACACGTGGCGAATTATGGCTCGTTAGTAAAACATTTTGATAGAGGGAGAACACATTTGCGTGTAGGTTTGTTTTGAATGAGCTATGTGGAGAAAGGTAGTTGGTGGTGGCTAAATATGATTAATGAATCGTACTTTCATGACGCAGGCGCTTAGGGATCAATTTCACGGTCCTTAGATAAATTAGGGTTGGAGTTTCTGACTGAGAGAGTGTTATTTGCGAATTTCGCGAGTGTTTTTAGCATAGTTGGAACTGGAACGCTACCAAGTTGGAAATGCCTCAAGCCACGTGGTAGTGGGAAAGACATGTTCAAAGACTGGTTTCTATCTGTGAAAGCAGGTTAACCGATATCCCAGTAGTTTTGACAGGAAGAGAAAGAAAGATACACCCTTCGTTTCCTTCCTTCCAACTTTGGATTGAGCAAGGTCTTACCTATTTAAATTAGGAACATGTTCCCCCTGGTTCAAACCCTGCTAACTGGGAAAGAGTTAGCGGATTTAGTGAGTAGCCTCATGCATCTTAAGAGTAAGTATGCCCTGATTAGAAGAGGGAGATGAAGGGAAGCAGATGCCGGGGCTTATTGGCTAGAATCGGTTAGAGTGGGATGGGAATGTAATTGGAGGGACGCTTAACTACATGTGCTCTTTACTCCTTTTCCGCATACCATCCACATAATACAACGCCGCCCAATGGAAACCCATCCACGGAATTGACGCAGAGAGGGATAGAAAATGATTACGGCTACTTAGGTTTTAGGTGCTGTGATTCTAAATAGATTTTTCTAATCCGCTAAGAATTTGAGGTATGTGAGGTGCCAGGTTAGGAGGTTTGTGTACTGGCTCCTTAAGGTAAAGAATGTAGGCTCTTCTGTTGGGTGCTGAGTGCAGGCGCGAAAATCCTCAATAGAGATAAGCATGCTTCGTAAATTATGGGCAAGAGCTTGGGGAAAAAGAAAAGTTGCAAGTTAAAGCGGGAGTAAGAGGATGAAGGAAGATCTGGCGGTGAAGCTTGTCGTGAAGATAGTGGTGGGAAATTAAGGCTTGTTGCAGGGAGGGTGATTGAGTAAAAGTTGAAAGCAAATGGGTTTTTCATAGCAAAGGGGAGAGACGGTAAAGTTTTAACGAAACGAGGGACGGTGGCCCGGGTTGCAGAGAAAGAAGATGTTTCTAAAGCGATCTTGGAGGAGGAAGGAAAAAGAGACAGATTGGAAGAGACGAGAAATTCTAATACGGCGGATAGTCTGTATGGCTCAAAACTAATTTGGATGATAGGCTCTGTAAAACGGTCTTAATGAGAGCTTTTGAAGTTTTATATAAATTGAATTTTCCATAGATGCTCTGGTTATTTAGTAGTGTAGTGTGTGTAACAGTGCTTGGGGGAGCTATTCTCTTTCGGATTGTGCATGTGTTGCTTTGATGGGGAGGATTGTGTGAAGAGAATGCAAGTTAGTAACTAAAGAGCTGTATAGTTGAGAGGACTCAACTTGTGTATGCGTGGTCATGAAATAAAATTTAATGCATAGGGATGTGAGACGGTGCATGATTATTAAATGAGAGAATGTATATTTCAAGTAGATTACTGATGTTGCGGAAAAAGTTTCCGAGGGTGTATGTAGCTTGACCGCGCGTCTTCTTTAAAGAGAGCCCTCCCCACCCTTTATCCTCCCCCATCTCCATGTATCCGGAAAGAGAAAAGGAGACTGACTCTCTGGAAAGTCTGTACTAGCTCTTCTGGAGGCAAAGTATGTATTCAACGGGGATGTACGTAAGTAACGGAGGATGATTAGGCTGAATAGGGGGAACATGTAGTGTAGACATGTAGACTTGATTGGCGACTAGGGTAAAAAGCATAAGAATAAATTCTTGTTGGAGAGAGAAATAAGGGAAATGTTTTTGCAAGCTGAGCTGAATAAAAGATGGTGGTTGCGAATTGGATGATGATGGAGCTTCCATGTCGGGTAGAATTACATTGTAGTCGAATAAGTGTTAAAGTTAATTCTATTTACATAGGAAGGGATGGCGGAAATGAAAATTGTAAAGTGTTTGGAGAGGGTGAGTTCGCCTGGGTGTCGATTTAAGAATTCGCACTTTGCCTTAAGAGGATGGTGATGGTTCCTGGAAAAGAAGTCGAGGTTCAGTAGGGATCCTGGTACTTGCTCCGGGACGACGACAACAGATGTTCCAATTTCCATAGCACGCTGGATAGATGTAGTATGTAGTAGCAGCAGCAGCACTTTCCTTCGGCGGGAGTTTCACTTCTTTCCATGTCCTAAATGACGGTTGTCGTTAGGAAGCAGAAGAAAAAGACGGCGATGGAAGGGATTGAAAAGTTTGACGACACACGTTGTGTTTTGAGCCGTTATGTTGGAACTCAAAAGAGACTTGCTTGCTTGCTAAGAGACGGAGATTGTGGGAAACGAAATCAGGATCAAAAGATATCGACTTCAAAGCGTTTCGATTTTCTAGCTACTCTGCTCCTTTTCTTGAGTGACGTATGAATCCATGCGTTGGAACAGATCAACTCTGGAATATTTGCGTAAAATAGTAAAGGATTATACAGGCTGAGACTTGGATAGTTGATGTGAGAAAAAGTAAAGAAAGGTTTGTCGCATAAAGAGGAATGGATGATGGTGTGTGTTGGTGGGGAGGGGGTGGGGAGGCTTAAAGTACTGTGAAAGTATTCATATTACAAGTACAAGAATCGGGAAGAATGTCTTATGAATTTTGTGTGAGAAGAAGGAACGGGTCCGGAATATGATTGGAGGGTGTAGATGGATATGTCGTTTGAAGAGTTGTGGGATTCAGTTGAGACAAGCACATCTGGCTAGATCCAAATTCCGTTTCCTTATGTTCTTGTTCTTGTCATCTTCGGGGTTTGGATAAGGAGACACTGATGGAAAGTGAACATGACGTCTACTTCACAATAGAGGTGAATTTCTTAGACGAGTCACACACAAGAAGAACCCATCCGACCTATCTTCCCCGCCGCCCTTCTCCCTGCTTATTGAGCCGGCTTAGCCCTAATGGTGGCCGTTATTTTGAGGAAATTCATCCCTTCCTCAAGCTTTCAAAGGCTCGGAGGGGGATAAAGATTTTTCACAGCTCTTCTTCTACTCCTCAAGAGTGACATTTAGATTTCTCACGGAAAATTCCCTCTGAATTGTGGTAGGCTGATGCCATGCCAGTTGCCTTCTTTGACGTTTCAACAAGGGGTTAAAATTCGTCATGTGGTAGATGCAATTTCCGATTTTTCACTCAACCCCTGCCTCCCCCGCCACCCCACATACATACTTATATATACTTGTCCCCTGGGATTTGCCAAATTTTACACTTCATCCACATCGTCCGACCTATGTGTATCCTCCGTCTGATTCTTCCCTCTCCGTTCAACCCATTATCGGATTCCCATTCAAAGTCTTGAGGTAGATGACGGGTATCGTTTAAGTCGGCGGGCCTTCTTGATGTACATCAATGAATACCGTAGACGTAGGAGGATGAGTAAATAATGGGGAGATGATTGACAGAGTTTGTGAAATTAGTCTCACGGGTTTCACTCTAACGGTAATTGGGCTTAATAGACTCCATGGGAGAAACAGAACACAGTTTCACGCCGAACCCCGGATACTTGCCTACCTATGCACCGCTGTAGTTACTCACGTGGTGTTAATCCAAAAATGAGTTCATCTTATTACCCCTATAAACGCTTTATCTCACCGATCCCGCTAAACTAATCAAGCTGTGAAATGGGAAAGGAGCCATATGGCTAGCTAATCATCCAAATAATCATATCCGTATTCTTTGGACGCTTTTATTATAAGGTTTGGGTGAAAATTTTATGGCTGTACCAACACCGACACGCAAGTGTGACGTGGGGCAAATGATGTGAACTTTTTATCCTACAATTTCTCGACTCTCAAAACTTTTAAGACCGCCTCTTCCATAATCCTCGTTTTAAACCATGTAATGCTCTTACATTTAGTTGCTCATCACGATTTAGACAAGGAGACGGGAAAAAAATACAGAGGTTCAAGTTCACACCAGGGGAGTTGTAAGATTTCTTGCGGTGAAATGAAATGATGTGACACATTCATGGGATTAGAGCCCACTGGATTATTCCCGCACTGGAGTTTCTCCACCAAGCCCATCTTTTTTCCGTTTACTTTTCCGGGGTTAGCTCACGGAAACAGAATGCTGCATAGGTCGGGGTTGGGCCGTTGGTGATGTCTGTCGAGCTTGGAGAAGCCGTTTCCTTTCCGGAGAGAGGAAATATTCCATAGGATTTGTGTATATTCCCAAGCTGAAATAATTAAGGAAGCTGAAGGTGATTAAAAATTTTGGCCGGTTACTACGTCTTGTTGCTGTATTTACTTGTTTTGTTAGACGGAAGGAAGAGTTGTGATGATTAAGGGCAAGCCCATGAGAATGAGGAAGGAAGCTGGATGAAGGAAATTAAATGTGGGTGTATATTTTTCTTCACCCATTTACAATTAGTCCTTATGAGCTGCGAGAGGATTCGTCATTCGTCCATGTGAGAATCCGGAGACCACCGAAGTCATGGTCATATAATGGGTACAAAAAGTATAAGTTTGAGGACGCTTGTCTTCAGACCCGCCCGATTCCTAGCCCTTTCCAAAACAGTATATGTCCTTAGCAAGGAACTGTAGCCGCTTCCAGGCAGGGTAGAAGAGTGCCCCGGTACAGACGAACCTGGGTACAAGCTTGGTTAAAAAAATGGAAGAGCAAATGCAAGCTAAACCTAGTAAATGTTATCTTCATGGATGACTTTGTTGGTGTAAAGGTGTTGATCGAGCTGTTTGAAGATGAAATATTGGAATCTTTCCTCTTCACAAAGCAAGAGTTTAAGGGTGAAGAGACAAGAGCATTTGACTCTGCTTGGTTCTTCATGGCTTTTGATGTTGGGTACACGACTATTTTTGGAGAATGCGCCATTACGTATAGGCAAAGAGTTAGCAGGAAGGAGGATGCGATTTTTCATCATAAATTGGTCAAGCATAATGCGGAGCGGAAATGCCTACAGCTTTGCCTCATTCACAGATAGGAGAGATGATGAGGTCAGAGATTTCTAGAGTAGCCAGCAATTAATTCAGAATGACATTTGGGACACAATGTAGCCTTTGTACAAGAAGCAGAGGATTTATTATCACCACGGACATGCTTGAATGCCATGTAGGTCTAGTTTAAGATTTCCTCAGAGGAAACATAATATTCTGCAAGCTCCTTCTCTGTGGAAAAGTTGGGAAAAGTTGAATGAGATGTCTGCTTAAGCTGACAGATACAAGTTGTAAGTGAAATTGCAATTAGATAAGCTTTCAGCACGGCTCTGTCATGGGTATTAATGAGTCAATAACTAAATAGGATTTCTCTTAAGCCGCTTCGTCAAAGGTCCAAACAGTTGGTCGCCTTAATTGAATCAGAGAGATTTACAGACTAAAAATCCCTTTTTTTCTCTTTACATGCCGCACAGAAAAACAGCGGAAAATATGTTTGTTTGGAAGGACGCAGGAACCTTCGTCAATCTAAACTGCATTTCGCTTGGGGATGCACTTGCGGTAGCGATACAAGAATTGTAATTCGCATTGAATTTAGGTTGTGGTTTTCAAGTTTAGGCAGAGCATTGTGAACTGTAATTAAAGAATATTGAGTCGATCATGCTAACAAATAGTTTCAGTTTAGTCAAGTGTAGTTGTTAGACTTCAGATTCTAGAAGTGTAGTAACTGAGAAACGGTTCAACGTACACTTTGTTCTCGTTTTTGGTATAGATTCTGTTGGTACTATCTTACTAGTACTTTTGATACAACTTGATGAATTTTTCGAGGTAATCAAGATAAACATTTTATGAAGTTAAGTTGTAACTGATACCGGATGGGGGAGGGGGAGCATGAGTCAAGTGGTAATGTTCTGTATGCGTGTATGCCCATGTTAGTCGATCTGAAAATTGACCGACGGGAGAGGACAGCGTTAGTGGAATAACTTTAAAGAAGATTAACAAGAGAGATGGATACATGTAAGAAAGGAGGGGAGTTGTGTGAAGATAAGCCGGGATGAGAAATATGCGCAGAAGGGAGAAGTTACTGGGAGAGGATTTCTTGAGGATTGATAAATGCGACTTTAAGTAGGTGTTTCCAATCGTGTGGAAAATTAGGATCTATACATATTTTCTGACCCAGCACGCAGAGGGATGCTGAAGCTCAAGCTAAGGATGCAAATGAAAACATGTATATATGCATCTGTACAATTGCAGAAAATTAGCAGCGTAGTGAAATATGTACACAACCCAATAAGCCAATGAAGAGAATCTGATCGGGGCTGTTGGACGGAAGTGTCGGTGAAGACGTGGGATAAGTACTTCAACAACTGAACGATACGGCCGTTTCATTCCACCCGTATAGCATTAACGTGGGACGAACTTAATGTACTTGGAGCCTGCATGTCCTCTCTTGACTATTACAAAGTTATTAGTCATCAGCTCACGATGATTGTACTGGGAGTTAAGCCCAACTATTGATATAGTAAGGCAGCAGTAAGTAGATTTAGAGGGGAGGAGGACGACAATATTTGTGTAATGAGAGAGCTCCAGTTTATCATTTGTTTCCTCTGAAAGCCATTTGCCTGCCCTGATAGAATCCCGACACGCATTCTTAGCCTCTTAGTTCTTACTTGTTGGTAAAACTTGAAGCTATAGTTTCTAGTCGGATTCCGTACCCATCGGTGAAATTATTATTCAGTGCCAAAACTAGCTCTAAACAGTTCGTAGCCATCCCTACAGTTCCTATTTTTCTAGTTAAACACATTCGACTTGTGTCAATCTTGTTCATCGTATTTCAGTCAAAGTCCCGCGGCTTAATCAATAATTCACAATGGAAGCTATTCGCAAAGTTTTCTCAAGTATGAGTTTCAAAAAGGTGAGGAGAAAATACTATGGATTTCTTCCATTTCTTACGTACATTAATTACGGCAAACAATTTTGTTGTTATGCACCACTTATCCTTCTCCAAGTCGAAATCGTTTTGCTTAGTTTCATCCTTGGATTTTCCGCAATTTAGCTAGACGTTTTGCTCTGATTTCAACTGTTCAAATCCATCAGATTACGTAATAATTGCTTTCTTCATGGACTGGTCAGAGGTCAGGCGTTGGCTTTGGTTAATTGAATTTTCGCTGGTTAGTATTCCTTAATGACACGTTCGTATACAGCCACGCTGGTCTTCCTGACTTTGTGAACTGAACTGGAACCCATGAGTCAGTTCGCAATGGGGGAGTAAAACAAGAAGTTGGCTATTATGTGGTGTTCAATGATTTCATAAGAGCATTTGTACCCTAGCAAGGAGAGAAATGTGCAATTATGATTTGCGTGAAATTTTGGTAGGACGTGAAAGGAGGATTCTCTTTTGCTGTTCTATAAATAGGATAAATGGAGGCTTCTCTTTCCCGACTGTAATGTCTTGAATACTGTCGGACTTTGTAAACCCCAGGGAGAGGATTTGTGTAAATAAGGTTACTGAGAATGGAAATCGTAAAGATATTTGATTTAAGGGTAAGGGCCTAGACTCTGTATGTCATGTAATTTCTTGTGGAATGTGCAATATTCTTCCAAGGTTAGGACTGTAGTTTTGTATTTTGAGAAACTAGAGAAGCTTTAGTCTGGTATACGAGTGCATGCAAAGTCAAATGAACTATGTTCATTCCTTGTAATCCCTGTAAAGTATGACAGCAACGTTTTGAGAAAGAATGCGCGCCATTTTATGTTACGCTAACATGTTGATTTCGGCAAGGAACCGTGCGAAACGAAGGCGAGAAATCGCAAATGCTTAGAAACGTATACAGTACATATGAGGCAGAAGATAGAGGTCGGGATACAGAGATCTTGGATGTATTTCGATTGTTGAAGAGTATATTCATAAGAAAAGGTTTGAAATTGCGCATTTGTCATGCTTAAGTGTGTTATTGACTCGGATGGAGTTTGGAGTTTACTGACAGCGTACAGGAGATGGGAGGAGATTTGAGAGCGGCATTGTTTTGTATTTTAAACAAATGCGGTGGTGATTCATCATGACAAGTTTACTTATTAGTCAGGCTTCAAGGAAGAACTAAATGCTTATTAATAGTAATAGCTTAATTGCGGTTAAAAGTCCATTCGCTCGGAAAGGGGGCAAGTAAACTGAGGGAAGTGTCAATATTGATTGAGGATGTAGAGGAAGAATTTTTGAGATGAAAATAATATTTGAATTCCAAGAGAATCAATTTCAGATATGAGGAAGAAACTGTTTTTCTCCAAGCATTTACTTTCTTGGAAAAGGTCTCTTGAGATTGGTATGACTCTAATACGTTGGGTTTGGGTTAAGGAAGGGCGGGTAAAATATGTGAGTCATATCGAAATGAGCAATTGAAAAAATGGAAATGGGCTAGGAAACTGTGTTCTGGGCGATTTATTTCTAGATTAAGGGTAATCCTGTTTTTTTCTCCACTAAGCTTCCGCATATGTGCTTATAGCACTTATATATCAGCAGTAGGTACCACTGTCTCAGTGTCTGACGACTTCCTAGCAAGTGTCTAAAACAGGATGGCAGGAGGAACGTAAATAGTTTTCTCTCAATCGCTATTCGCCTTCACGATAAAGACATTTCGCGGACAATAATTTCCGGCCAGAGCTATCCAAGGATATGCAACTTTAATACTGAGAATAGATAATTGAGTCAAGAAGATGGAGGCTGTGAAATAAAAATGATGACTGTTTTATTACTCTCTGACTCTTACTCAGTCAGCCTGCAGGAGTTCTGTGGTGAGAATACTGAGATGAGAGACAATTTGAATACATAGGGAAATTTGATCCGCTACAATGAGAATAGTTCGTGACGATATGGCTGAATAGTTGCTGCCCTCTTGTCTTTAGAATGCGCTTGAAATCTGATTTCATGTAGTAGAGGCACTGGAGCCTGAGCTAATAGTGCATTTTTCTACTTACTTCTACTTTGCTTGGCTCTTCGTAGAATCAAGTGACGAAATCGATTAAATCCATAGGTTTCACGACCCTTCATTTCATAGAGGGTGACTTGAGTGTGAAATTCCTTCTCTGCGGACGACGAAGAGGAGGGCTATGCTCTGCTGTTCATTGTGAAATGCTCCAAGTATTAGATCATCTTGAGAAGAAGGCAAAATGCGATTGTGGAAGAGAGGTGGATAAGAAATTGCTTTGGAAATGGGTTTCGGGATGATGAGTTGCAAATTCTTTGGAATTTCATCAGCCTACTATCAATGGTATCTGCAATGCATGTGAAAACGTGTTGTAGAAAAACTCTTGTAGGATCGCATACACTGCACATCCCACCTACTGCAAGTTTAGTGGGTTGTTAGTTAAAAGGGATGACAGGAAGGCGGATGATTGAGGCAATGTACTTGTGAGGCTTTCCTAGCGGTTTCCTCAATTTCCAACCAACGCCGTTCCGAGTTCAGACTCGATAGTTTGGCCAAGGTGGTAATGATTCTTGTAAAAGGTAATGACATTTTTGTGAGAGATGACAATGTCATGGATAAAGATAAGACATGTTTCGGATTTTGCAGAGATAACACGTGGGGGGAAAGGAAGAAGAAGGCGGCGTGTGTATAGGATGAAGAACGGACTGGTGATAAAATATCATGTTATTCAGGATGACTTGTATGATTTGATTTGTGTCGTGACGGAGGTGGAAAGGCAAAAGGGGGACGAGTAAAATCCTTGTCGCTAAGAGTACAAAGACACCTGGCCAGATTATTTGGAATGGCTGCGGAAGAATGGAATTGAATGCTAAAATTTAAGTGCACGTACAAAACCGGGGAGATGGGAGAGTGTGAAAGATATATGTAATAGAATTGTATTGGTTTGTAGCAGCCCTTGGGGCTTGTATCTATATAAGTTTGGTGGAATTTGTGTGTGTGCCACTGGGTCGTTAGTTGTACTTGTTCGGTTCATGGGAAGGATGAAATAGCGGAAAGGATTAACGGATGAGTAATAGAATTTAAGAAGGTTTTATATTAAATAAGCTGATAGCTTTTTAATGTATGCAAGACGCCAGAAGCTCGAGGAATTACTCATCCAGGTTTTGAGTCATGAACTAGTGCTTGTGATTGAGTGAGTATGAGTAAAGCCGATGGAGGTTGCCGCCTTTTGTATAAGTCGTCACTTCCATAGCTTTCTTCAATGGAGGTCATGCTGAAATAGTTGGATATTAAAATGGCAAAAGTATTTGGCTCAGTGAAAGAGAGAAGGGTTTAATGTCACTTTTTAGTGTTCTTTAAAAGTTACTGTGGTGAGAATAGAATTAAGAGTATTTTGACAGGCCTAGTTTTTTTTAGCAAGAATTTATACAAGACGTGCGTAAGATAGGGAAGTACATGGATGTTAAAGCTAGTAGTTCAGTTTCAGTCTGTTTATTGGAGAGAATAGAAGCCGTCGTAACTGGAGAATGAAGAAGAGTGCATGCATATAAGGTGAAACTATATGTTTAAACGTTTTCAAGCTGGATGAATGCTGTTGATGCTGTAGGTAAGAAGGGAATGAGGTGATGAGAATGAGAAATTGCTCCAATGCTTTGGAATTGTGGATAAGGAAAGGTATAGAAAAAATATTTTATATGTTAATGATTGTATTATGACAGGGAGGAATGAGATGGTTGATGGGAAGGAGAATGATGTGTGGTAGTAATAGGAATGGGATAAATGCTCTGTTTACTTAATGATGGTCGTACTATTATTGTGTATGCTCTCCTGTGTGTACAATCCCGTGTTTTCCTTCCCTTGAACGGAAGATGAGGCATTTAGTATTCAAAGGATGCTATCCGTAACCTCTTCACCGGGAAGGTGTGGTATGTTAGAGGATTAATTTTATTACGCCGAGAGTAATTTTGTTTGGACGCTTGTGTATGTGGATGTAGATGTAGGATTCACTGCCATCCCAGAATCTAATGTTATTTTGGCTTTGGGATGCGGTTGTGGCTGGCTGCGGCTGGGAGTTATTACTGACTTGCATGTGGTGTAAAATGTGCTCTTTCTCATCCTTTCCGAAGGATGCGGACTAAGATATGAAATTGATGAGGAAGAAGAAGGGATGCAGAGGGCCCAGCCAGCAAGCAAACCAGCCCAAGGGTTTGTGTTCCAAGTCTTGGAGCATTGAGCGTTCGACGAGGGTGAGAGTGTGGGCACATGTGAGAATGTGATTTGAGGATTGTAAATGTATGTGTGTGTCTGAATGGAAGAGGATTTGAATAAAAGCAGTTGAATAGTTGTGGCTCAGACACAGACATATGCCGGTCGGGGATGATCTTAGCCTGAGCTGATATAATGTAATGCAATAATGAGAATAAAGGAAGGAGCCAGATCACATAACAGGGTCGATGTATTCATGTGGAGGTCAGGGACAAGAAGCATTACGTTTACACGAGTTACAACATCTTGAGGCTCTACTAAAACCTTTATGCCTTTCCCACCAAGGGTAAAAGGTGTCTTAAAAGGGCCAGTATTTGAATTTGTGAATATGGGATCGTCTCCAGCCAGAACAGAGTCTACTAGCCAAGGCTAAAGCAGGAATATGCTGAAAAACAGGACACGGTACATTGTGGAGGATTCGAGGACCCTTGATGCTAATAAATGTTGAGGGAAATTCATGGCTCCTTTTACCAAAATCCAAAAGGTGGTAGAATAAGTGTAGGTTTTTTTTCCTACTTTTCTTCTAGTCACTTCAGGGTTGGTCTCTAAATTTCCGATTGTTTGGCGACGTCGGGTAATGTAAATTTGTTGCTAGCAAGTTCTACAAGACCGTGCTGCATGGAGTGAGAGTTTGGAATCCGTACAGGATTTTTTAATCTTGTGCCGTCAAGTACGGATGGGTGATATTTAGAGTAGATTTGAAATGTTTTAGAGATTCAAAATAAAGAAGGGTGGTGTGTGGGGCAGGGAAAGTACTATGAGTGGGGGAGGACGATGGTGAATATTTACCGGGAAAGATAGAATTGATGAATGGAGGGTAGTAGTGGTTGATGACACGATGGGAGGGAGGAATATTGATGGGAAGGAGAACAGGGAAATGTTGGAGGGAGATTGGAGGGAACATGGGGTCTGTTTAGAATTATTTGATGTTCGGATAGATCCATGTCTATCCTCTTGTTCTCTGTAAGATTTCGGGCGAGATTTTTGTGAAATTGTTCAGGAGAGGCATGTGCAATTTCAGGCCTGGGTTGTAATAGCTAGCGACTACTTGTGACTCTTATGTCTCCCGACTGCCTCTTGTAGTTAGGGTGAGTCATGGGGGAGAATGATTGGATCATGGGGAAGTTTTGTGTGTACTCGTGCAAGTGTACAGGGCTTGAGTGCAGAAAGGTCCTCGGGCCGGGCTTTCTCTTCTCGCCATCCGGGTAATATAGTAAGGGATTTGGGTTTTTTCCGTGAGGTCCATGTAGAGAGGAAATGGTGACTGGTCTGCATGTATATATGCCGGAACAGAAGTAGCTAGTCTGAGCTAGACTGTATTACATGTATGCTCCTTCCGACTGACTGGGAGCTGAACGGATGGAGGATGGTTGAGAGTTGAGAGAGATGAGGAAAAGGAAATGGTGTGTTGATCCACTGTAATCTCGGTAATAATTTTGTACGTATTTTATCTGATTTTATCATGAGATGAATTTTTCGTAATAGCCTCTCATTGTTGGCCGTGGTAAATTGGAGCTAGAGATATGTATATGGTGGATGGACAACTTGTTACGGGGTGCACATGGAGGTCCTTGTCCATCCTGCATCATGTCTTCTATTTTCCGGAGAATCAATATAAAATATGTACAGTGGAAAAAGATGTAGTTGCGTCTGGGTCGCATTGTATGCAATACGTGAGGGAGGGAGATGAGGTTGTTGGATTTTAGAAGCGCAAGTGGATAGTAACTCACTCAGTGGATGGGATTGTAGCGCAAAGTTGGCTTAGCGCTAGCGTTGGCGTTGGCAGACAACGTGGCAGGAGCACCAGCGTCAGATGACAGATAGATAGAAGATGGTAAAAGCCAAGTATACGTGTGTTTGTGTGTGTGGTAGGGTAATAAAATTGGTTCTTCAAGCAGAGCATTGTTTGTCCATGAACTTGGGAATGGGTGATCGATATTAATGTTTGAAGAGCTTTGTCTGCTCGAGATTGTGTTTGGTAGAGTGATATAACAGACTGGCTAATTTTTCTTATTAGACTCTCGAGCAATTGGAAGATGATGTTCGGAAGAATATATAGCTACGTACCGAGAAGATGGGATGGACAACAAGTGCGTGGAAATCATGAGAGGATTCAAAGAGATTTTTCGTTTGTAGGGGTAGTAGCTTCCTTGGCTATTAATGTAGGAGGGAGAGGGATGGTGATGAGGGAGAGAGGATGAGCTCAAGTACGATTTAGACGGCGAAAAAAATAGTTGCTTCTTTCAATCCCTTCGTATGAATAGCCAGCTTAAATTGGCCACCTTGGGTCCACAATTAATTAATATAAACGAGAAAAGTTTTATTCATTGACAAGTGGCGGAGTGGTGTATACACTAGCTTAATTGGTATTAAACCAGAGGATGATGATTGAAGCAATGATGGGATAGGTTCGGAGCCGGTTCAAATTGAATTCCCAGTAAAAATCAACCCATGAATAAGATAGCAAACCCAATTTCACATAATTTCATCAGCGCACTCAGCTTCTCAATGAATTTGAGAAGGGAGGGGTGGGATGAGTTTGGGAGAAGAGACACTGACTCCTGTGGAACTGGTAGGATTGAAAAAAGAATAAAGTTTACTGTAGGCAGATACATAGTCGTTTCTTAAAGCTTTCTTCCTGCCTGAGGGGAATATTTTCTGTTTATTATTGTGTAAAAATTTAAAAGATTTGTAAAAGATTTTATTTGAGACTAGATACAAGGAAATACTCTTTTAATGCCTTATTGTATCTCATGACATGCATGAGGATTTATGAGGTGGAATGAGAGAAAAGTTTCTTTACAGTTCTATGATAAGAAGTAAGGAAAACTTTATGAGGCGGAGCTCTTGTGTTTGACATTTTTCTCCGTATATGATATGAATCCAGATTTTTAGTCTTTTTGATTCCGGGATTTTAAGTCTCATAACCGAAATAATCTGTTCATAGTCCTTCCTTTACGCTACACCATGAAAATTACACAGAGGAATAAGGCACGGATTTAATATAGTAATAGCTTCAAGAGGGCTGATAGTGGTAGCGGGTATAATTTACTTGAAGGATCATTTATTGACGTGGGCATGACATTGTCCATCCTTTGATGTCATTAGAGAGGATGGAGCTCGGAATGGGAATCATGCAGAGAGAATCATTTGTTCGAGTTTCAGATTTCGCTCCTGGTTTCAGCTATTGTTCTGTCGTGGAATAATAGAGGGTGGAAGATTCGCACACTAAGCTTGTTAGTCCAGCCTGTTAGTTATGAAAGAGGGTAGCAGAGTCGTAGATAGTAATAAAGGGTTGGATAGCTGTAGCACTTCGGTAAGATACTTCTCTTGAGGATCTAGCCGGTTGGAGGGTGACTGAGGATAGCATAGAACGTGGTGCTAATAATTATGTGATGCAATTAAGAGTGGTTAGTGATCTGATTCGAAGAATAGATTCAGTTGGAAGAAAAGGGAGACCTGGACTCACACTGTTTCGCTTCCAGTACTATCTGTGAAGCATTCCACATTCGGGAGTTTTAATTTGAGCGTTTCTTCAAAGACGAGGTGGGAAGGAACAGTGGATTTTCGGTAATGGAAAAAGGGTGAGATGGAAATGGGCTTGGGTACTGGCTTGGCTTGTGGAGTCGAGTTTGTCTTCCCTGGAAGAAGAGATGCGGAAGATGGTTATCTTGTGGTAGGTGGTAATGAATGATGAGATGGATTTGATGAGTGACTTGACTTAATGGAATGGAAATGCAAGTGTAAATGGCAGAGACGAGAAGACGTTATCTCCCTCTTGTTCTGTCATTCTCGAGGAAGAGAGTTTTAGATTTGAATGCGTTGCATGCAAGGGAAGGGGGGATAAGCGTGATGTATTCCGACTCTTCTGCAGGCCCATCTCTCACGTTTTGGCGAGAGATGAATCGCGGATTCGGGAGCTTCCCACCAATTCCATGACACAAGTCCGAGAAGCTGGTTTTGCTTTTACTTCCTCCTGAGGTAGTCTTGTGGGACATGTAAACCAGATGAGGTGATGGTGTTCGTCTGTTTTGTAGTTTAATTGAAGTGTGACTGATAATAAATTTGGTAGGATGGGGAATATGTTGGATGGGATAGTGGGTAGGGTTGCTAGATTGAAGATGTGAAGGGGGGGGGGCTTGAGAGAAAGAAGAAGCTTGCTGACTGACTGTTTATCTATGAGATGGAGGGAGCAGATTGTAAAAGGGTATTGAATTCCAGAGGAGCGATTACCTTTGAAAGCTTTATCTTGTAGCGTACGTTGAGCATTGTGTTTCGCTCTATTTGGTATAAAATTGCGGTAGTATAATAAGACGGGTGGGTTTTGAAGGCTTCGCGATGGAGAAGATGCGGAAGAAATGGACGGTGACGGTTCTGCTCGATCATGAGCGTAATTGATGAAGGTGGTTTGGAAGGGGGGATGTGTTGTAGTAATGTAATTGTGGTGCGTTCAAGCATTCGTCCACCGGCATGTTTACTATCATGTCTCTCGATTAATTTTGGGCCGAGTTTTTTGGGGAGGATGCTGAGTACTAAGTTAATTTGTTTTTTTATTCTCCAGAAAAAGCCTGAAGAGAAGAAGGAAGGCGCGGAAGAGAAAGCCCCCGAAACAACTGAGGAGACTACAGAACAAAAGACGGAGGAGAAAGTCGAGGAAACTGCTGCTGCTCAAGTAGAGGAGAAGAAGGAAGAAGAAAGTGAGGAAAAGAAGGAGGCTGAAAAACCCGCGGAAGAAGTTACTAAGCCAGCTGAGCCAGAGGCTCCCAAGACCGAGGATGTTGGTGCTGTAGTTACGACTGCTGTCACCATTGCCGAAACTCTTCAGGTGAGGGTTAAGCTTTGAACAAGGAATCAAAAGGCACTCTTACCGAGTTTTACTCTGCTGGATAGGCTAGGATGCAGTTTTCCCTGGAAGGGGGATGCTGGGGGAAAATCCGGGAGAGAAAATAGAAGAGCAAGAGAGAAGGGAATGACAGTGAAAAGGATGACTTGAGTTGCATACTGATGTGAGAATGAAAAGCCTTGTCTTAAGACACGTGTAAATACCTCCAGGGACTTCTTTTGTAGGAGCGGGGAAATGCGGCCATGTCTGCAACCGACATGTAGTTTAAATATCTTCTGTCTATCCAACTTGCACTTCCCCCTCCCATAGTGAGCATAGTGGTAGTCAAGGAAGTTGAGCCTCTGTCCTGGAGATCTTGGTGTACAAAACTGGGGGTTGAATCAATGCAACCGTGTTCGGGTATTATAGCATGGACAAGTAGTGGGACTGAATTTAGTGTGCTTCCTTCATCTTGTAGCACCGACTCCAAGAATCAAGACAAGAATAAGAATCAGAGTTGAGAGAAAAAATTTCAAACCAAGCTCTATGTCTTAGCTTGGGGATGATGCTTTTGAAATTGTAAATCTTTATAAAGTTATGCATGAGGAGGGCAGAGGGTGGGAACTGTGACTGCGTATCTAATTAAGGGCTGCTAGCTTTGCATTCTTAGAGGGATGCCTTGTTCGATATCGATTGTTTGTTAGCGGATGGTGCGGTACACGGTACACACACGCGCTGGGGATGATGGTCGCGTCCACCTAAGACTAACGACTCTGTGGATGAAGGAATGCGAGCCACAATCCTCCGAGCGGTGTGTAGCAATTAAGTTAGACGAAGAAATTTCAGACAAGCTTCTCTATCTTCGAGGAGGACAAAGTTTGACAAAGAGGAGCGATTAATAGCGAGGCAGTGAGGGAAAGATGCCTGGACAAGATGTTGGAAGGACGCGTGTGTGATGGAATGCTGTATCACGGTGATGATGCGGAAGAGACAGAATAGTAAAATCCTTGAGCATCCTTCGAGTGTTGTAATAATAACTTTAGAATGGGAGAGTGTAGTGAAATTTGATTGATGGAAGGATATTGATTGTTAATAATGTAATGCTTTTGATTCTTCCAGAATGGATTCGGAGAGGAGACTCAAGACAAAGTTGTGAAAGAGGCCGAGTCCCTGGTGGAAAGCATTCAAAAAGAGGTACGTCAATCCAGATTCTGTCCGTAGCATAAGCCTATCAAATATCTAAACTAAATCAACATCCCATTGCTCAAGGGAAATCTCTTCTTGTCTTCAATTAAAGGCTGCGGCTAGTTCGCAAATTGTATTTTAATTAGGAGACCTGATACGAATTCTAATCTGAAGAAAAGTTGATTTCTTGAACCCATTCCCTACCATTCTGAGTGCTATGCAGTTGAATAAACGTTGTTGGCAAGATTAAGATGAGGGCGAGAGGGTAGGGCTTTGGGTGTGTAAATCGGTAGTCTTGTTAAGTCAGAAAAAGATGATCAAGAAATTCAGTTTCTTCCTTATTTGATGCAGATTAGGAGGGCGATGCGGGAGTCTTGTTTTGAAATGTTCCATGTAATTCCGGTTTGGGTGTTGGAGCTTCCATGAAATGTAGACGTTATGCAGGTTTGCCTTAGTGGATTCTGATGTTGTCAATTACAACAGGGCGTTTTTTCTTGAGATGAGAGGCTTCATGTAAGTATCATATCATGTCATGTCAAAATCAGCTTAAGGAGGTTTGTAGGTGTAGAAGCAGTGAGGAGAGTAATAATAGTTTTGATACAAGACAACAAGCGGACGCTGATATGTTTAGGCTACACTTAGACCACACGCTATGCCAAAGTTTAAAAACGCGTCTTCACTCGGGACTGTTTACACTACCCGAACCGAAGCTCCTTCACTGCCTCTTAAGCCCATCTACCAAGGTTTAGCCTTGTACATGATACAGGCGGTATTTAAGAGTTACACGAGACATTTGTCTTAAGCGTTTCCATAATTAGTGTAAACAAAGCAGTAACCTGGTAGTAGCGGAGATAGTCTGTGAGGCCTAGGATTGGTTCGTCCAAATAGATGAGGAAATAGAAATTCAGGGCCAAATCTTTAGTAGTGCCAGGGTTGAGAGTTAAATCGTAAGCGTGGAATATGCGACTCATCAACGTCTAGTTGAATGTTGTCTTACGTCCTGTGAAGATGAAGGGAAAGAAAAAGTGCAATGGAAAATATTTAAAGGCGTGTGAGTGTCAGTTTGGAAGGGCAAGCGTAAAATTATAGCAGTTAGGAAAAGTTTGCTGACGGCATAGTGTACTATGCCACTTGTGTCAGTCAGTAGGAAGCAACACATGTTTAGTTTAAACAGGAACGAATACGAAAAGTGTGAGATAATTTCACTTTGAACTGACAGCCAAGTCAAGTTAGTAACAGCACTGTTTGAAGAAAGGGCTTGATAGTGATAAAAGCATTATTCTGTAGAAAAGGTGAAGATGCATTCAAGATGAGGTTGGCTGACTATGTATGGGTGGGTCGTCGGGATGAAGATGAACTGTCAATTCATTTCTGACTTCCATGTAGGTGAACAATTAAGAAAAGCTCCCGCAGAAAGCTCCGTGAGAGTTGCTATCCGGATTGAAAGGGAAGTTGAGCTCACAAATAATTTCAGAAAGTGTAGAATTATGGCTGGAGCCAAGAGAAAATTGTTTTAATATTCCTCAAAGTTTTAGACTGCAAAGCTATAAAACTGTAAGCCCTTGGATCGGCTGATAACTTAATCTCCTTGGAGATGGTAGTTTTTTTGAGAATGCAAGAGAGATGATTAGAGTCAGGTGTGGTCCGGGTGGGTGTTAGAATAAAGCATGGCTTGTGAAAATGTTTCTGTGAAGTCGTACATGTACCTAAGGGTAAAACAAAATTGAAGAATGGAAGTCTCTGAGCAATTTGATGAAAAGATTTAGGCGTCTGAACTCTTTCATGCTTATGATGTTGATCTTGGGTGGAATTAACCGTCGAGGAGAAGTTTAATGAATGTATTTTGTTTAAATTGAAGGCGGAAAAGGCCGTGGCTGATTCAGTAGCAATCACTACCAAAGCACATGATTTCGCCGCCGAACTCATCTCTACCGAAACGAATGGATTGGTAAGCATTAAAGAGCTCCCGTAGCATATTTTTTAATTATTTTACGTCGAATAAAATATTAACTGGCTGATATGGTTTTACAGGACGGCAACTCTTCACACGAAGTTGCTGCGGCAGAATAATAATGCCCTTGTGCGGGAAAAGGAAGCGAATCTTCACTCCTCTGCTGTGTGCTTTGCTAAGGTAACTAGTTAAAGGAGACGTTCGCAAAGCATACCACTGAGAAGTGCGTATTAATCTTGTAATAAGTTTTACTAAAAATAGTTGATACCAAGAAAGAACCCACACGGAAAAAATCATGATCATCAGAAATCATTCATAATTGTGTGAGAATAACCTACAGCTTATGGGAGAATGTTTGCGTGTACATTTATTGGATTCATTCAGTTATATTTTGTCGAGGAAGAATGTCAACATTTTTTAAACATACTTACTTACTGGCTAAAGCAGTTATTTTCCTCCGTTTTTCATTATCGTGTTCTAGGTTCTGTAGCTGGATTATATATCAATAGTAATGATACATGCTACCAATTTAATATTTGTCTTTTTATAATTAAAGTAGAGCTGCAGAGTGTGATCGTAAAGTATTTTTTGTGTATGAAGTGTGTTACCATCAAACTTGCGCCTCTTTCGTTCCTCATGATTTTTTCGAATTCTGTTTAAAATATCCGTTCAAATCTGCTCATCCTTAAGCTTCCAGTAATTTAATGGAATCAGTAAGTTATTCTACGGATCACCTCCTACTCTCTGAGAGAGGAGATTCTAATTGGTTTTCATAATCATCGAAAACGCTTTAAAATCGATTTTTGGGTGTTCAAACAATTTAGCAGTGTTCCAATTTGGCACGATCATTGTACTAGGTCAGTGTGTGTAACTTAACTTCTCCACCGATTTGAGTAGAAAACGAATTTGATATGGACTCAAGTTTTCTATCCATCTTTGATACTTTTCTACACTATTAGATTGTAGATTGTCAAAAGTCCTGTTATTAACATTCTTCATAATTGTAGAGCCATAGTAGTACCCATCAAAACATCTCCATCCCATGTCATCGAAACTCCAGGGTAAGGATATGTAAGCAATAGTGTTGCTTTCTTCCATCTACCCATCATGTCTATGATGATTTTGTGATACTTAGTTATTAATAAGATCATGAAAATCATTGCAGATTTGTAACCTATAAGCTATATGAGTTAAGAAAGGTACATGTTAAGGTTCTGTTTCTCCAGAAATTGTGCGATTATGATACAGATGTTTTATCTATTACTCTCACCATAGCTCATCCACTGTTCACTTCATTTGATAGCGCTGTCGCCAAATATATTTACCTTGCTATAGCCACATCGATTAACTTTACCGAATAACGTGTCGTGAACAGAGGTGACTACATTAATGTTTCTTGAATCGAAATTTTTCTGTATGCTTAAATTTTATAAGAATCACTCGGTGTTGTATCTCCCTCATATCGTACAGCCAGGTAAAGTATAAGCTACTAGCATGTGAATAAGGACGCTGTAAATTATATTCGGGTTCGATAAATTCATGAGGATAAAGGAAAATGGTACTAGCAGTTAGATGCACAAAGACGTATGGATGTTTAAAGGTTAAAGTCTCAGTGTTCTAAGCATAAGCGTTTTACACTAATCGAGGGCATGACTAAATCAGTTAGCGGAATGTAAGTAAAATGTACAAAGGTGGTCGGAAGACAGTTCGATCGTTTGAATTGCGTTAGAGAGCCTGGGACATAGAGCATGGATAAAGTTAAATATTATTATTATTAAAACTATTACGCACGGTTTCTAACATGCTTTCGATCCGTCGTATAAGCTGGAACTCACTTTCCTATGTTCTGTACAAGCTTCCTGGGAAGAAATGTTAGTACAATTTTAATAGTTGTGCATTTACCGCATCAAATATATTCAATCAACATACAATAACATAAAATTAAGCGGTTTTACTTCCCTCGTCGGTTAATGTAAGAACATCATATTTCTTTAGTTAATGAAACTCCTAGCAGAAGTAAGAGAATTACAGGAACTAATGTATATAATGCTAGCGATTTCCGTTCACTCCGCACTTCATAGCCTGCTCATTCAGTTGTTCAATAATGTTAAACAAATCAGGTGTCAATATCGAAATTCTGTTGTCGTAATCATGTTGCTTGTAGCCAAACCTTGCAGTTTAACCTAACCTTAAATCCGTTACTATTATTATTAACTGTGTAATAAAAAGTATGTGGATTGTGCAGGTAGAGTAGGCAGTTGGTGATTTAAGTACATTTCAAACAATTACTGTGTAGAGATTCAACTAGTTCCCAAAGGTAAATCTATCCAAGTAAGAATCAAGTTTAATAAAGATTGAAAATGTTCTTTAAAATATTCTCGCCTTCAAACATGGTACTTTTTAAATCATAGACGCCCAAATGCTATCGCTCTGTGTATTATGTATTCCATTGCATCTCAAGTTTACCTACCTGCTGATTTTGTTATGAACTGAAGTTGTTATGCGTTAGTCCGAATGGGTAAAAACGTTTTCAGACGCCACAGGTCCTAGTCCTAACCCTAACCCCTTGCTGCCGTTGTCGTTTAGGCTATTACTTGCGGTACCAAAAGCGGTCTTAAGTTTGCAGTATTCAGAATCTAAACTCTGCATGGCTTTAAAAAACGTATTCTTTTTATTCCTGGCTATTTAATGCGCTTAGGATTTATATAGAGATCACTTTCATACTTTTGCAACTACGAAATTACCTTTATTCATAAACGCGTCGGTAAGAGTTTATTCAAGTCGACCAATATAAATTCTTTCGTCGGCTCTGGATTCACGGTCGACTACTAAATTCCCAGCCGGGGACACACGGATTATTAGCGAAAAGTAATTCTTGCATCGCTAAACGCAATAAATTTTGACAGAGATTCGTATTAAGATTAAAAGAATCAGGGACTGCAACGACTTCACCAATCTTTGTCGTATCGTAGTGTGAAGCCTTGTGCAATTCACTTAACCCGAGAACACGACCCATATGTCGCATGTCCGTTGTTTCTGACATTCAGATTTAATTGCTGTCATTATTGCAACTCGACGTTTGCTTCCGCTCCGCTGCATGATACAGGTGAGTTAATTTAAATGTAACAATTGACCCGTAACAGTGTTACGTTTCCTGTGTTTTCATGATTCAAACTGATTCGTGGATAAGTCGCTAACATTAGTTTAACACTAATTTTGTTTTATTTCTCTTTAAACTAGGTTGTACAAATGATACTGACTACAACTTTATGACAATATAATGTTTTAGTAGTGTATATAAATATTTTTGAGACAGTGAAAGTCACTCTTCGTACACGAAAGTTGCCGTAGCATTGATTTGAAGGAATATCTCTAAAAGCTTTTTTCTCTGATACAGGTATAAAGCTTCTCAGTAATGAATTTTCTACCTCCGTATTAGTTGACCTTAGTACGGAGAGTCCTTTATACATTGACGTCAGGACTAAAAGGAGTCACTGGAATACATTTTTCTCAATCATCCATCCAATAGCTTAAGAAGATTGCAAAATGCGTAAAGGAAAATCTGGAGTATCCAGTTCCAACCATGATACCGGAAGAAGTGACAGCAACAGAAATGATGTGGGGGGACCGCATGGTAGGGGGACTCCTTCTGGAAACGCATTTAACGATACCAAAACAGGCATTTCCGGCACGGACACTGGAGGAAGCATTGAAGCAGTTCCCTTAGAAAAGCGTATGATCGAAAGTGATGTTAAAACGGGTGCAATCAACAAGTTGCCAGCATTAGTAAGTAAAATATATTGTTTTGTAAATATTTTAACTCATACCAAAGCTCATAACCTTATCATTTATTGTAGCATAGAAGAAATGCACACACCTTTGGGTATCTACAATTTTACTTACCCGGACTTCAAGATTTAGAAGCTGATGATGGGGTGGCTCTAGTTGAATGGTCGGAAGCAATGGATGTGTACCGAAAGGATCTATTATGGTTGGCAGAACTACCTTACCATAAGTTTTGGTCCTTTTTACTCCATTCGAGCGAAATTGCGGAGCCTTTTTTATCCTCCTTTCTTCTAAGAAGTATTAAAGCCTACGATCCTAGTTATGAAAAGTACGCCCAAAATCCTGTAGCTGCAACAACATTGGCTGAAATTTATGCACTTGTCTTCCGGATATTTTTACGAATTTCTGTTCATAGGGAGAGCAAGGTATGACAGTTTAACTGTGTGAGTATTGTTTAAAATTACTCCTAAGATATGACATAAGCTAAAGCTAAATATTGGGATTGTGCTTTGGTTTTCTAGGTCGACTTTATCACTCCAAGTGTTTGGGGATCGTGGCTCATTGATCGCAACATTTTGAACGTACCTAAAATTCTCGAGATATGCTCACTATATGATGTAGTCGATGAAAGAAACGAAACATTAATTAGAATGATAGGAAACTTGTTTAAAAATGAGCCACGATTTAACGTTCAGTTGAAAGACGTAGTTAACACCTTTCTTATCAAAATAGAAGAACCAATACGAGATTTTGGTGATAATATTCGACGAATGGTAGTCAAGCGAGAGCCAGATGTAGTGTTTTTACGCGATTTGATAACTTTTCAAGTAGATACGCTGTACTCCTTAACTAGTTTAATTAAAAATTACGAAACAACCGCACTGACTCTACAAGAATGTGATCAACTAGAAGTAAGGTATGTTGTCCCGTTTTGAATTTCATCTTGACTTAAAAGGTTACATCGTTAAAATAAAAAAATAATTGTTTCCAGATTAGCAGCAGTATATGAAGAAGTTGTGCCTCTTTTCGGAAGTGTTTGCAATCTTCCGGGACTCGAATTTTCAATGTCATCCTTGCTTAGCTTATACAGGGAGTGTGCCCTGGAGCTTTATCGACGAGTCATCACTGCAGCGTTAGAAACATCGGAAAGCCTTAAATCGTAAGTATGAATTACTAGCACCTTTTTATTCAGTAACGAATCGCTTATCTAAATGAGATGGTCTGCTTTTTTATTTTAGGAGGGACGTTGATAGATTCTTTGATGTGCTGATGTTGTGCATTGAAGACAAGTTGTTTATATACGATTACACACAGGTGTACTCGTTTCTTGATGATATAGCTCAGTTTAACAGTAGAGGAGCTAACATGTAAGTGAACTCATTTTCGTTTTTGCGTTTTGCAGTTTCCATATTACAGATATTAATGATCATTTCTTTCTTCTTGTAGAGATGATACACGTCTAGAATATATCCTTGATGCCATATCCGAGTGTTGGGCCAATTTTGGGGATACTAGTTTAGATAGCCGAAATCGTATAAGCGGGCAGGCAAATCAATCAGGAAGTATTTCAAGAAAAGTCGATCCTCTCTTAGATCCTGATTTCGATAGACAGCTTCTTGGAGCTTGTTCGCTAGAGGTCAATGGTGTAGAGCTCCAATCCCTAATTACTCAGATCAAGGATTTGTTTTCGGACTTACCAGATAGGTACATAGAAGTTCTATTAAAGCACTATGCGTACAAAACTGAGGATGTGATCAACGCAATTTTGGAGAACAACCTACCACCACAACTGGAGAAGTACAAAAATGAGCCAACCCCAAGTCCTGAGCATTTTGTCACTGATTCTGCCGCGAAAGAAAGCTTCCATAGGGGGAAATGGAAAACTGACAAAACGAACGAAGTAGACAACAGACAATTGAAAGAGAAAATATATCAATCCCTTTCCGCTATGCAAGCAGCAGCGGTGGAGGCGGAGGCCCAAGGGTATCGACCTGGTGAAGTACATGACACATCAGACTACGTCGACGCATCGCTACTTCCCTCGTACTATGGACAAAATGATTATGATGACGAGTATGATGATACTTACGATGAATCGGCAATGGGACAAGCGGAACCAGGCGATTTTGCAGTAAAGCCATTAAATCAAAAGATGAGCAGGCTCGAAGTAACTAATGAAAACTCCGAACCTTCAGATGACGAATCTTCTAAGCAGAGAGCCAAATTTGAGCAGTTCGTAGAAGATCCTGCCGTTGTGAGGGAACGAATGGAACGGAAAAGGGCTGAGAAATCTCAGCTTAAAAGACATCATGTACCAGAAGGACCTCGAGATCTCGTTGGTAATATAATATACGCATTTTCGTTTAACTGGTTTATGCTGTTTGAGAAGAAGTATATATTAATTGACATTGTTTCCTCCAATAACTAATCGCAGGTAAACCGAAAGGCCAAGGACAAGAAAAAGAAGTATTACTCAACCGAAGATATAAGACCATGCACTCGAATCAGCAGAGACGCCGAGGTGCGGATCATAAAAGAAAGGTCTAGTAACAAGATAAAAAAGACGGCTCACACTAGCTTCCTGTACCATGGAATTGTTGGCGGAATATTCTGGAGCGAATAACCAAAGCGCTGCTGGTTCTTAATTTATCGCTTAAGGTATGCCGTGACATCAGCAGCCCGGCTCGAATTGTGATTGTTATACCGGTACGAAACTGAAACCACGCCAATAATAATGATCGGTAAACGTTATGAATGCAAGTGAAGTGCTATTTTGGTTTCATGAACATGTGCATATTGCACTGGTTTCAAAGCATATCTAATGAATTGCGAACGTTACCTCGTTTGTATTATTCATATCCGGTTGCCAAGTACACACATTGTCAAAATTAAACGAAGTTTTTGAAGAGCATAGTTTGATGTATGTGATAACTAGGAACAACAAAAGTTAAATAATTAGTTTTCTCCGAGTAGCCTGTGGAAAAATGGATCGTGCCTTGGATCGGCAATGTCACTTTTGACTGTTGCATAATTACTAACCCTGCTCGCGGCGGCATTCAAAGTTAACTTAAGATTATACCCGTATGTCGTAACCGACAAACGGCAGACGGCTATGCCACTAACCTATATATACGATTTTTTAGACCTATGGCGACTGGTCTCATTGAGTGAAAAAAATGTGCACAATGCTTTACCACATTCGAATTTCGTGGCGGTAAGAACGCACAGGGGAAAATATAGGCATATACATCTATATAGTGATAGTTTTTTCTCATTGCATTTTTAGTGCTTCATTTTGAAGAATTGCATGCATATGCTGAATTTATTCTCAAATCATGATTACCGGCAAAATATTTGCGATCAAATAAGGCTTGCAATCAGGTCTCCATTGCAATTACAAAATCAATACTGGGATTAACATAAAGTCTTATGTATAATATAAATATCATTGTGGAATCTAATTAAAGAACTTCGAAGGCATAGCGCGTTGGCTGAAGCTGAAGATTCAAAGAAACAAAACCGCGTTAAATAACTAGACAAGATACAAACCAACAGAGTAATTAGAGATCTTGTCTATTAAATAACAGGAGATAACGGATTCCATTTTGTTAAATCGAATAGAACAATCAAGTAAGTATTTGTCGCTACCGAAAGTGTGTGATGCGCTCTGCCCCATAACTGACGGTAAATTGATAAACCATCTAATTTGTCATACACAACTTATAATTTCAGAATTCTGGGATGTCAGCGAAACTGGTAGACACGGATACTTTGAGGGAGACGATGGTTCAGATGAGCTTGAAAAATACAGTAGCGGATGAAAATGTCCTTCGAATTCCCACCACCGCATCATCCATTTACTACAGTTTTGGATTCGGTGTTGCCACAGATT
Organism: Sminthurides aquaticus; assembly: GCA_906901655.1. NCBI lineage: Eukaryota > Metazoa > Arthropoda > Collembola > Symphypleona > Sminthurididae > Sminthurides > Sminthurides aquaticus. Next base: position 4,113,816 of record CAJQTT010000002.1, on the reverse strand, counting down.
TTGTTTACGTCCGCGTATCGAAGCATGGAAACGCTCTGTTTGTTTGGATCGGAAATGAAGACGGCGGTATGAATAATTTGTGCGTTTCCGTACCAACACCTTACGATGCTAGAGGCGGGGGTTATCCTTCAGCAACACAAATAATGGGCATTCCACAGTCTGTAGTTAACGCACTGGCATGCAAGATGGCCAAGAAACTTCAAAAACCTTGTTTTGTATCCTACAATATTCAAAAGCCTGACCTGCATTTGTGTGATATAGTTACTAAAAAAGTTTTTGACGAAATCTGTAAGTTTCCTGAAAATTTCTAGAAAAGCTAATACAAGCATGCATTATTTTCTTTTGAAACCTGCTGTGTGTTTCTTATTAACGAAGGAATAGCTAGGTATTCATACACAAGGCAAGGGCCAGAAGTTGCAACACAACGAAGAACTGAAACTGCGGAATGCAGTAAAATTAGAAGCCAGCTCCTGAACAGCACTCACAAGGTCATCCATAGGAGAAACTACTAAAGCTTCCGGTGTGGAACCATACACGCTTACTTGATTGCTGGCATTTACAATATTATGCCTCTTCTGAACATCATCATTTTTTCTATTTAAATAGCCTTGTTGAAGTAAACTAACGCACGGAAAATATCATGGCAGCCTCATCTTTAGTCCCGGAGCAGAACTTCGACAACGAAGATTACATTCCAAAAATCGTTGAAGTGCCCTGGCCCTCTCGGTTCCCTTGGTCTGTGTCAGAGGTCAATCATACCGGTGTTGCAAAAGCCAAATGTACATCGATACTTAGTAGAAGTCCCTCCTGTCCCTGCCACACTCTGGGCCGTTCAGTGAGTATGGGGAGCAGCAAAATCAGACGAAACCCCAAAGTGAAACGAAAAGTATTCCTGTGTCAAGCTTTGATGTTGACAACTTTGATACTATCAGTTTCTTTTCTTGTATTCTATCCACTAATCATGCACTACATAGTGGATGCAGTCCACGCCAACGATACACAGCCACCTCATTTTACTAATTGCACCACAAATTCCAATCCCAGTAATAAAACGACCAACTTCAAAAGTTCTCTGCTCATATACAAACATTCCAATTCATTTCTAAATCCCTAAACAGACTCAAACTTGCATTCATTTGAATGTCTCGTCATCCGCTTGAATAGAGCTTCGTTTTAAAGTTTTAGACCGAATTCCGAAGTATTCTCAAAGAACATAACATTTCCGAAGATACTACTACATACAATCTGTTGGGACTTTACATCACGTAAAAATAGCACGTTACAAACGTGAGCATAAATTTTCGCACTTTTCTGCTCAGTTCCACTCATCATTAGTGTCATGGCATGAAATTAATTGCTGCTCCTCATGGATGATGCTTTGTTTGACTCATGAGCCCTGGGAAGGCGCTCCACTGCTTTTGCAGCATCGCAAAATCGACTTTCTCATTTAACCCGCGACTTTACTTCTACCTTTCCAGTTGGCCTCAAGTCGTGAAACCTATAAGGAAGTCACAAATCACACTGTCTCTTGTATTGGTGTGGGCAATCTTTGTGGTCAGCCAATAGCATGTTTGTGGGTAAAGAAAGATATACGATTTTCGGGCATTCTTTCCACTTAGAACGTTTGATTTCTCCATCAGATACGACCCTTAATACATACGAGAAGGTATCCCTCCTATTCATTGGCTCAATTTCGGTATTGTCTTTTTCTGTATCGCTAGAAAACATTCGGATCTCGTTAATGCCTCCCTCAATTAGATGCTCCATACACCATCAATACACGTGCGTATTCTCATATTTCCACAATTGCGCATTATAATGTTAATACATTCGGTCTGGTTCAAATGCCAGGAGGATGGCAGATAAAATTTCTCACGTTAATAATGCATAACTCCATATTTTAAATTCCTTCATTTGAATTAACTTGACAGAATATGGCAGTCAAATTAGGCGATTGGCGGCGAAGCTATGTGCATCTCCCCGTCCATAAAGTAGAAATCTAATGTATCAGAAACTTGGAGAATTTAAGTTTGACTCCACAGTAGTTGTACATACGAGCTAAATAGCCTGCACTATCCTTCTCTTCGGTCCAGTGCAGTGGTCTTTCTCGTTGTCACTTCAGCCAAGCGAAGCAGCCTTCCGTTGGGACAGTGCTTGACGAAGAGGAGAGTTCCAGATTTGACTATAGTAGCATGATTAAACATGTTAACTATGTGCAATTGATGGGGAATGTTTTAGCTTCTTCGTAGTCTCTTCGAGGAGTATTGGCATTGGCTCCACCAGCATAGTCAATTTGTAGGGATGCAGCTCAAGTATCATACTCTCCAGTCGGATTGTAAAGCTCAATCAGAGTTGACGTGCTATTCGATCACTGAATAGAGCATGGACATGTGAGGAAGCGAAGAGGATAGTAACCAAACGGGGATTGTTGGAATCTGATTAACGTTTTAGTTGTGACACCTGTCGTTACTTCGACGTTCTTCCACCGTTGAGTTTGACTGTATGCTTGAATGGCTTAAGTGTCCAGAAGTGATCTCATTGTCTGTGAGAGGGAAGGAATCGTTAGCGGAAGGGTAAGGACGTAACGATCACCCGTGTTCAACCATAAACGCCGGTTTTTTCCAGTAAGTGGTACCGCTAAAGTGTTATGTATAAGTGCTTGCATGGGTGATAAATACTTTTGCCACTGTTTTTGACCCCTCATTTTCCGGTGCTGTGTATGCCACCGATCCCTGCGGAGGGTTAGCATTTCACGGTTGGGTATCAATAATGAGATAAGATTACTTTAAGAATTTTTACTAATTGCTGATAATGTATTTGCAGACTGGGATTCCGGGATTGTTGGAGGGATTATCTGTACTATTGCATCACTTATCCGGTTCAAGGAAACCTTCATCACATCGTCCAAGATGTATAACGATTACTGTAACGTATGTAAGATGCCCATACCGCCAGCCATTTCCTTGGCCACGCATTACAAGTTTATGCATGGGGTAGATAGTAAAGGATTATTGTCAAAGATCCTGAAAGGAACGGCATCCATTGCTCGCAGCAATAATAAAGCTCCGAACCTCCCTCGTGGTCGAGGCAAACATGCCCAAAAAATTGGAGCATCATCCAAACATGAAAACTTGAAGAACACTACATTTATAGTGAAACCAGAACCAATACCTGACCGTGAGTAACGTTCTCGTTCATTTAACTGATATAAGTTACTTTACCTGTATTATCAGCCAACTTTGCTGGCATTTATGTACTAGTAACATTGGTATGTGGGTTACGGATGGTGTGGTAAATATTATTGCTCATTATTTGATGTGGGACCCTATTAGCCCCTCTTTTCTGCGCGTTACTGCATCTTTTGATGGGATTCAAAGGCAAATGTTGTTAAAGCTAACGAATGTAACCAATAGATACGATCGAAAGAGAGTTTGGTAGCTTCACTCTTGTTGTATGATTCGCCATTAGAAACATGGAAGATCATCGGCTTCGATCGATGCGATATTGATATGCTAGTTTATGGAATCAGGAGGACTTACATTAAGATCCGAGAATGCAGTTATTTCAAGGTTGCAGACAGTTCTAGCATTGAGGTGTGATTTTGTGTATATTTGCAGCTGACATCGATGAGAATACCAATACTGATGAATCATTAACTGATTCCGTGAAGGTGAACTACTCCTATACGAGTTCATCAGTTCAGTCAAAGTCGTCTATGACAATGAGTTCTCAAGATTTGGATTCTGACAGCGACAGCAGTGAGGACGAGGAGGCAGATGACAAGGAAGACGAAGTAGAGAAGAAGAAATTTCTAAAATGCTACGAATGTGATAAAATGATTGAAAGAGATCTCTACATACCCCACCTAGTGGCTCATGACCACGAACGAGCTGTGAGTTACTTTTAAGCAATGGGTTCTCAGTTTGTGTCAAAACTTATTCGACGGAAACGTAGCGATGTGATAATAAGATGAATATTATTTATTTGGAAGAAACATCGTAAAGAAGACCTCGAAGGGACACTAGATCCAGAAGAAGAAATACGCTATGAGAGAGAAATTGCACAGCGAGATGAGAGAAGGGAGAGAAGATACTTGTACAAAATTCCAAACGATCCGAGACGATTTGGTCGGGACGCTATTTTGGTTTGTCCTGGCTGCAGAAAATATTTCTATCTGATGTCTGAATTCGCCAATCACACTGATAATTGCAAGCGTTACATCGAGCTCAAGAATGCTGAAGCAGAAATTCAACGTAAACAACGAGAAACGGAAGATGATTTGGCCAGCTCCTTATCTTAAGAAACGTCACATGGTTGTTAAAACCGAGATACTACTAGTACGAAGAAATTGTTATGTATTGAACTCAAAAAAATGCTTTTAGCAGCTAACCTGAATGTAATTAGTAGTTTGGAGAGTAGCACTGTAAGAGTGTAAGCGTGTTGTTTATGACAAGTGAATTGAAGATTGCCTTTAAGGAATCATATTCTCATTTTGTAATGATCTTTATTAGTGGAAGTCAGAACTTATGTTGTCGGAGCTGCCGTGGACCAATGCTTGTCATTATCTAGTTGTTCCTAGAGTTGTATTTTGTATTAATATGAATATTAATGCTATGTGATAAGCATTTCCATTTGTATTCTTATATAGTGATACTTATACTAGTGTATCCAATGAAATTCAGTAGTAATGAGTCATGAAAAAACACGCAATTCATTTAGAATCTCGTCCTTTTTACTTTATACTTAATTGAGATTCTGGATATGAGTTGACAAGCACGTAGATAGGATTTAGCTAACACATTGGTTCTTTGTACACCTAGTTTTTGTATGAAAATGTACTTCTTGTTTCAGAAAATGCATAAAATCCATCTGTTAGTTACGATTTGTGACAATAAGATAGTGATAGACCTATTCATTCGTTTTCACAGACTGCTCTTCGAATATTGATCGCGCTCCACAATTCCTGAATCCTTTGAAGATAGGTTCGATAAATGCGTTGGCAACAACTTCGTGTCCAGAGCATTACACATAAGTAAGCCTAATAACAACCAATAACTGATGATAAGCAAATCTTATCAAAACGGTAAGCAAGTTAAAGCATGTAGCAAATTCAGAGCGTTGACTAATATGTACTTTACCTAACTTATGGCACCTAGTGATCTTATTTAGAGTTCGACATGCCGGCTTACAATTTTTTCTTCAAGTTCACTATGCAACTTTTCTACTTGCCGTTGATGCCTTTTAATTTTTTCTTCATAAAACGAACTGATATCCTTATTCTGGTTAGCGTGCTTGTTCACATCATTTTTTAACAGAAGCTCACTCTCTAGAACATGCAGTTTTTCCAGCCGTTTTTCGTAGTGTTTCAATTCTGTCTGCAGTGAATTTAGTTCTTCTGGGGAGAAGTCAGCTTTATTAGCTAGACGCCATAAAGTTTGAACGCGAGGCTCGGTGAAATCAGTTGACATTGGCCCTGATGTAGCTCTCTTCAGTAATTCATCGTAGCCATCTTTTAGTTCCCGGTGTCGATTTCTGAAAAAGTACGAAAGTTGTTTAGACAGGTTCAGGATGTGTAGCTAGCTATAAGTTGGATGTAACATACAGGAAACCCGCATCCGCGTACCTTAGTTCGTTAACAGTTGCATTAGTTTTTTTCTCATGAGGTTCCACAGCATCTAAGCCTTCGAATTCGTTTTGATAAACCTCATTGTTGAGATCATCTGTGGAGCAATTTAGGACAAGTGATTACAGCAAGATGCTTGGAGGAAGAATCGGCATCACCTTATCAATGTTTCTCCTTACTTTTATCCCGCTTCCCAATGGTTTCCAATAGACCAAAATATTCTTCAATTCGGTCCTGATGATGAAAGAATTCTTCTTTAAGAGTTTTCAGTTCTTGCTCAGTGAATCCTCCCTTTTCTGCTTTTTCCCACAGTTTGTTGAGCTTTTTATCCTTGAACAGGCTCTTGTTAATATGATTATCATGACTATCTCTCTTATGAGGTTCGTATTTTTCTGCTGGTTCTGAATTGGTTCCCGATTCAAAGAAATCGACCAGCCCATAGCCGTTCAAAATGCCTGCATTAAGTAAAAGTCAGCCTGAATAACTTATCTACTCTTTGTAGCTCATATTTTGTATTCGCAGCATTGTATGAGATCATCTTACGATACTTGTCTCCAACGTACCTTTAAATTTCCTCCGCAGTTCAGCTTCCCTTAGTCCTTCTTTATCACCTCCATCGGCTTTGAGTCGCTTTAATTGTATTTCCTCCTTATCATGTAGCTGGAGATCACCATATAATGATCTTAGCTTAGTTTCTGTTAATTTTTGTACAGCCTTTTGCCATACCAGATTAATTTTGGCCATGCGGAATGGCTTCTCCATTTCTCTGTATTTGACATTAGCTTCTTTAGTGTATTTGTTTTCCACTGACAACGTCCCTCCAGCACAGTACAGGATAACAAAGATCGTTATGACACCAGAGAAATTCATTTTCAATATATACCACCTCTTCCTACCCCGGATATCCTGCAAAAACGTAATTGCAATTGTACTTGGTAATTAATTCGACTGACCAATTGGACTTTAATAGACAAGATCTCTAAACTTAAGAATGTCAATTTGCTTACCAGTAGCAAATCGTCAATTGGACAAACCAAGTACTCTTGCGTTCCTCACCAGAAACTGTCGCCGTCACCGCCAATTTTAATTATATATATTACTTAGTGTCAGCGATGTATTGAGATAATAAATCCGTTTTTCCAAAATCTTATGAATTGACGTAGAAAACATTCAAATCCACCGCTCAGCCGCAGGCAATTGCAGAATGTTTTATTAAAGTCACCGTTTTTGATATCTTTCGGCGATCGGTAATTGCATCAAATTAACTAGCCTCAGATCATTACGGCTCGCAAGTCCGGTATTAGTTTAATATATTTAAGATTAAATACAAACATTGCGCACTGTCTACCTATTTCGAACCATATGATTGAGCAGGAAGTATACATATAAACAAATCTATGCAAAAATCAGGCTACTTTGAAAACAACTAGTCGCTAGAACTGATTTTGCACACTCAGAGTCACCTAGTGTCTCAATTATGCAATAAGTGGCTTGACAGAGTTTGTTTGAATCAAAAGTTTTTGCTATGCACAATATAACGCCCGCCTCCTCCAAGTCTCATCCAATAATGACGTAAGAGTAGCAAAAGTTCGCTTCAAATCACAACAACTTCTCAGCCCAGGGACGCATCGATGTAGGTGGTCGCCCCCTAAGAAGCTTAGGAACAGTGAACGCAATGGCGGACTTTAGTGAAAGAATATTATGCAGAGAATGGGAGCCCTCGCAAAGCTGAACGGAGGGATTAGAGGGAAAGCTATGTATGTAAACACTGGATGCAGTGCCCATTGGATGGAATTGGTCTGTGTATGTGCTTAGAATGAATAGGATTGATCCCAGTAAATGAAAGGTGCGAGAATTTATTTACATTATTTACAACATACACCTTTTATTAACTATTCCAAGTATCAAAACATTTTTCGGAATTCGCAAACATTTTGGTGCAAACGAATCAAAACGACACATTCGCTTGAGGAAGGACAAGTGAAAAGGATTGGTTCAGAATTTGACATTACATTTTGACGTGTGTGTGATGCATGTTTTGAAAGCGCTTCATTGCTAATTCAGATTTTAAAAACCCAGTTTTTATGCTAACGCGAATTTCACATGCAATTCAGAAATTTATTGCATAGTTACCAAGACTTAACTATCTTCATTCATTGACCAGTATATCAAGATTTTTATCTCCTTTTGAAGGGTGTGCAGTGAATTATTGTCAAATGAAACACAGGTCGCATTAAGGATTGATGCGTACACGTGTGTAACGATCATTTATCGCTGCAATGTCATCTCTTCTGTAGGAGTGAACCACAGATGTAATTTACTTTAGTGAAAGAAAGCGCCAACTCCACGACGCTAACTTTGTATCGAACTCATAGCTAATTTCGCGAATGTTAAGCCACAGTTTCTTGATGAAACAAATAAATGAGCCCCGCTACAGTATAGTGCTAGTAATATAATTATTTGAAACCCAAATTTTGAAACTAGTTTGTATCTCGTACACAATATATATTCCTCACTTCGGAAACTTTTCATTTTGTACTTTTAAGCGCAAATATTGGGCTTAAGATTTTTTTTTATTTCTGTAGATTTACTTAAAGATACTGAATACCTTTACTGTCATACTGTAGGTTTTTTTGAAGTTGTGATATCCATCGTATGTCAGCCGTTTTGGTTTTTTTGATTTTTATTATGTACCGGTGTCCTTTTTAACTTCTTTGTATTTAAACATCGTGCTCTGATATTGAAAGCTACTACTGCTTAGTGTGTGTTTCCAAAAGATGAGATTTGTTTTCGCTATTCTGAACTAAAATTACATACTGATAAAGCAACTTGATTTTGAAATAGCTAGGAAAATATTTTCAGCGCTCAGTGAAATTTTAGTATTGTGTATTCTACACCTGCATAGCTTAGGAGAGGGGCAGAGTGTCAAATGAAGCTAGGAAGGACGTCCTTCAGAGCAAAACTTGCTGCCGAAATCAGAAAAGATGAGTACCGAATTGTGGTTCCAGTTTGAAGTACGGACGGTTACAGTTTTATCCCTATAGGGGGTATAAAAATTAAGTTAAACGGGGGATTTTGGCAAGATTTCGGTTTTTCCTCGTTTATTACGAGGTTTGTGTAAAACATGTCACGATCATCCAAAGGATATGGAAGGGGGAAGGGCGGGGGTGCCGGCCTTAAATTTGATACCCTTCTCAAGGCTTGTAGCAACAGCAAGAAACTTACTGCAAATAAAACTGCGGGAGCCTTAGGCCGCTTCGGAATCGCAAGTTTTACTTCCGTCAGAAATACAAACTTGGATACTTCAGGTAAGTCAGAATACATGAGTTTACGGTGGAATAGATACCTAATATAATAATATATATGGATCTTTCTAAGTAGTTGAATTAATTGCGGGTATGTATGTGCAGGAGGTGAGCAACAACAAGAGAGTCGTTTCTCTTTCACGAAGAAGAAACCGAAATTATCGAATCCTGTCATCGACAACACTTTGCCAGTACAAAATCCATATATGAGCGCTCCACTCCCTAGTTACAGCAGTTCTCCTTACACCCCCATTAGCCATGTTCCACCAGTGATCGCAAAACCCCGAAAGTTTTTCAAATCCCGGGATCCTTCAGCAGCGGATTCTAGTGGGGTAGCGTCTAGTACTTCAGAAAGACGAGAAACGTCTAATTCCGTAGCGCCTATTAAAATCCCGGTCATCAAGCCCGATAAAACTAAAGGAAAAAGTGCAAGCCCCGAAAAAATTTCAAAACCACTTCGAACTGCTAATAATACAAGCCCATCCAATGCTCAACCTATTAAACTGCGAATCTTTAAAGACAAAGCGACATCCAAGCTGATGTCGGAGGCTCCGCCACCACTTCTAAGTGCTGAAGCGTCTCCTCGAAGCAATCAGAAACTTGGAAGTAAAGACGATAAAATACCTAAAAAACGGGGTAGGAAGCCTAAAAGCTTCTACGCTGGGAATGATTTACCTGCTCCGCTGGAGCCGCAGGCTGCTCCCACCCCTGCAACAACAAAATCGGGTCGATCTACAAGAAATTCACGAAAGAATGAGTCTAATACAAATACTCAGCAAGAAATACTGCAACCGCTTCCCCTTCAGCAATTGCATCGAAATTCTGATTCATCTATAGAAAGCATGCCTATACTGACAAGAGCTCATATGGAGGAAGCTAGTGCTAGTGAAAATTCGAATCTGTATTCTCCAAATCCGTGCGCTTACGGTGTTCCAAATGTGAATGGTAACTTGGAAAACCGTGGACAGTTAAACTTAGCTGCATTCCCGCCTGCGATGCCACGTAAAATTGAGGAGGACGCGGAATTCCAGCAATTATCGCAGATGCTATCTTCAATGGAGGACGGAGATAATAACTATTCCCAAAATCCTAACTACGGACATCTTAGTGCAGAAACTCCTGCGATTCCTCACCATAATGTTACTCACCACAATTACCAAGCACAAAGTGCGCACCTTTTACAGCATCAGGCAGTTGTTCCACAGGCAACCCAACATTTCCCATATGAATCGGAAATGTACCCGGAATACACGAACGAACCGATCACGAGTATTCCTCAAATGGATCAAAGAACGTTATGCAGTGTCCCAAGATCTTCTTCGTCTCCCCCAATGGCAGACATGACTGAGACTTCTAGATCTCCTTCAAGAGATCCTAGAGACATACGTGCAATACTTGAAGACGATTGGGACGAAAGTTTTGACGAAGAATCTCCAAAGAAGAGTCCCCCCAAAACTTCAAGATTTGATCTCTCTGCCTTTATGCCGGACGGATCAGGATCCCACGAATCGACTTCATCGTCCCCGAATTTACCAGGTGTGTATCCTTCCGTTAGTCAACCAGCACCGCCAGTGTCGACTCATGGACCAACTCCCCATACGATAGCTGGAATGATTGGTGTACCAGAGTATCCCCAATCAGCCTACCCTCAACAGCATCAGTTGAATTGCCAGCAACCACCTAGTTACCTCAGTCACACAAGCCAGTATATGGATCCTTCAGGAAATCCATCCCAGCATCAACATGTATCCCACTTTAACGCACCGTATGCCGTTAGGAACTTACTATCATCACCGGCAGAGTTTCAAGCTCAAGCGCATATAAACGCGGGTAATCCAGTCTACAGTCATGGGTTACCCACCTCAGCGCACTGTGTCCCAAATGCCCACGAGCGCGCATCTCTGAAACCTGAAAGTATGGAGGTCGACAAATCAACGGAAGCTTTAAATCTGTCAGTATCCACAAGTTCTTGTACCGTCGAAGGTGCGGCAATGCTGGCCCAAAGCCTGCAAGCAGCATCTTCGCAAGAACTACCAACGTCAAGGCCTGTCTCGTCGGCTCCAAAGAAAGGCTCAATTTTTAAGAGTAGGGCACAAAACAATGGTGATCCAAGCAAAGAAGGTTCCCAAGGAAATCCGAAGAAAAGGCTGGCCTTGTATAAACATAAATTCGGTCAGGGTGATGGCGATGAGGATAGCAAACTAGCTGGTGAAGACGTGAGGGGGCGAACGCCTGGCCAGGATTTGGTTCCAGCACCTGACGAATTCGATGAAGATTCTGACCCAGAAGATTTGGCATCTATGCGTAGAGTTGCTTCTACGGATGCCTATGGGGATGCGGGTAACGGTTTCAAAGTTGTATGCAAAAAGAATTCCAAGAAGCTTTACAGCGTGATACGGAATGTGAAACCGATCCATGAGCTGCAAGAATCTGGAGAATTTCATGAATTCGATGGAGATGTCATGTACATCCTTGAGGAACTTAACGACAAAAATCCTTTAATGAACAGGTATAGTCAGAGGTTTTGTTTTAGCCATTTTTAGACTAAATTTCGTTTAGTTCCCAATTTCAAAATTATAAATTGTCTTCGTTTGCTTGCAGATGCCTTTCTGCAATTACCCTGGCAATGCGATGTATGGAACCGGCATTTCGTATGCACTTGAGGGCACATGGCACAGTAGCTGAATTTTGTAAAGAGTTACATGATGCTCCCAACAACCCCGTAAGTATTTCAAACACATTGCCATTTATATCATTGAACTAATTGAGTTAACTTGACTCTAACAATGTACCCCAAAAAAATTCGTATTACAGATCCTCGCCTTACTTGCTTCTACAGTTCTGTTTGTCCTCAGCCAAGACCGTCTAAATATGGATTTAGATACAGATAGTTTGAAGCTCATTATTGCACTGACCAAAGCTCAAGCAATTGATAGCGCAGTTGACGAGAATCCAGAGCTAGGGAAGCTCCGGAGTAGGGTGTTCGAGTTAGTATTGGAGATGAAAGGTCGGGGGCATGCTAAGGATTTGAAAGTTGAAAAAATCACGGCATCTGAACTAGCTTTAGAAACACTTTTGTACTTAACTTCAAAACGTGCGGGAGAATGGGTTAAGCACGAATTAAGAACGTTAGGAGGTTTAGATTATATAATTACAGAAGTAGTCATGTCGCATTCAAGACTTTCAGTGGAACTGCCGGAAGTTAGATTCTCAGAGAATGTTATTGAAAGACTATGGAAGATAGATCGTTGCCTCAGAGTACTGCAGCAAGTAACTTTTAATCACGAAGAGAATCAGCGCTATTTGCTCGGCATTCCAAATCGGAAAGACGAACAAATCGGGCAAGTTGAGAGCAAAAGAGTGGAAGGTACTCCTAGTATCTTCATAGAGCTTTTTAAATTCTGCAATGACCATCTTGCAAGCCTACCCAAAGCCTCCGAACCAGCGAAAGTACTAAACGAAGTCTTATTCAGTGTATTACGAGTACTGGTTAATCTCTCTCATGATTATCGTGGGATCGGTAAGATCAGATCGTGGATTCTTAAATGTTTTGTTGATACCCTTGACATGGAGAAAGTATAAACTAATGCAAGATTGTATAATTCAGTTCTAGGCAGTGAAATACTATGCGCTACACCCGAATTTTTGCCGCTCTGCTTACATTCCGTTTTTCATATGTCTGTGTACATACAGGATGAGAAGATATTTGATTTGCTGATGCATGTAAGTTAAATTGAATTTAGTGAATGCATTCATGGAATACTTTACTGATACCACGTCTTTGAATTTTGCAGTCTCTATGTATGTTGTTAAACCTAGTGGAGCATAGTAAGGATAATCGAAACGCTATCTTAGCATCTCGAGTAACGCAGTTCGACCATGCTGGCATCCCTGTAGGCGGGCAGCCAGCCCTTGATGCATTAGTATATATGTTCCTTGCAAAGGAGAAGGCCGCTAAGCAAGACGAGGTTTCAACGGACGACATACTTACAAAAGGAACAGATTCACAAAGAAGTCAAGATAGCAAAAATTCTAGCAGCAGTTCAAGTCAAAATCAAAATTCTCAGAACCCACAAGATGCGGATACCAATTCTGTTCAAGATACAATCGATAAGTTAATACAAACAGCTGGAAAGCATATGGAGAATAGTTTAATAGCAGCTTACGTGTCACTACTCCTTGCTTATCTTGTTATGGATGACCCAGTAAGACAATTTCGAATTGAATATTTGTTTTCCGTAAACGCTGTGTTATTATGACATTTATTGATTCGTTAACTTCTAAATTACAGGTTTCCGCTATAACAGTGAGAAATTCTATGCCTGAAGGCAGATACTTACCGTTAATGGTAGTGCTTAAAAAATTATTCAATTTCATGAGCATTACTTCTTCGGTAAGTTTTTGACTACAACATTTTACTGATGTATTTTCGCTTCAGATTTTCAAATTATAATAACCCCATATCTATTGTAGGCTTCTGGCAGTCTCCGCGGGCTTAAAGCAACTGCCATTGCGCTGAAGTTTTATGCCAAATGTGATCCCCAGTCGAACGAGGAATTAAAGAAAATCATACCTGATTAAAAAAGCCATAGACCTCATCTACGTCGCCATTGTAAAGACCGAGACTTGTTTCAGGAAGTTTCCCATTGATGTTTATTTATTTGCACATACTATTTTTTGTATTTTGTGACAACTCCTAAAGCTAGTAGCTAATTTTTCTTCGTTACAAGTTTGTACGGTGTACCCATTTTCAAAGCCAGAAATAATGTTTACCGACATGTTTGAAGTAATCATGAAAATAACGCTGCTCTTAGTATTAAAACTTTTTACGACTCTGGTCACGACTTAATGAATAAGATGATTACCCTGTTGCATAATTCTCACTATTATTGAAATGGTAAACTTTCGGTGTTCTTCGATAATATTAGCAAATCGCTTCCCGAAATTCCTACAGATGTGCTTTCGGATGTTTAGAGGCCACAACGAAACATTACTGCATGCTCCAGCATGAGTCTTTACCTCTCTTGTATCGTATGGTTCCGCGCGGAATGACTGATAGCTTAACTTGTTGGCAAGAAACTGAAGCGACAACTTTAAGCTGATGCTATGTATGTATGTATGAATGACTGCATTGTGAAGGCAGTTACTTTCGAAATACCAGAATGAAGCTTTTAAAGGCCACAATGTAAATATCATTACCATTTTTGATACTAGTTCAGTAAGATAAATCGTTTACAGATTTAGTTGATCCCTATTGCGTAAGTTAAGAGACAAATGACAGAATCGTATAAATTTAAGACGTGAGACATATTCAAAGCACCAGCATCACACTCTTTAAAAACTACTTACTACGTTACTTATTACGTAGTTCAATAATATTGAAAATAAATTACAGCATAGCTTTGTCGAACACCAAATAGTGCAACTAAGCATCTAGCGTAAATTTCAGGAATTAGCCATGAAGAAGAGTCTTGGTATGCCTGGCTCATAATCTTTAACTTATATGTTTCATACACAACACAGTGGACTCTGAAGAATATACACTACAAAAGTTTTTTACAGTATCTACAATCACACGACATATACTAAGTATTGTTGAATACATCTGAAAGAATCTGGCTTGATTATATATTTTTAAACTAATTATTTGGTACAGTCAGCTTAGAAATTAAAACCTAATATATTTGGAATCCATGAAAACAACAACATAACTCAGCCGTCTAAAATCATATTATTTACCTCATAAAAATCTATGCCTACGATTGCTGAGTTTTTTTCTCACGTTAAAAGGATTACAGTTCCTCTAACATTCTGTACTATCTACGAGCTTTCTTATTATCCTGACATTTTCTACAAAACCATGCCTCATTTTCATCCGGCGGGTCAACGATGCCCACGCATAGGAAGTGATACCAATCATCACATTTTTCACAACCTATCATCGGGCTTCCATCGTCTTGGCGTCCACAGGATGGACATATCCAAATCTTTGTACCCTGGGAAACATGCAAGCAAAATTAAGGTAAAACCACGATGTAACTGCCAAGGATCCCGAGTACGGATCACAAAGAAAATGATAGTTTCATAGAAACGATTTCTTACATGCTCGTCTATGTACGATCCCACTGTCTCAGTAACCAACCCTGCTTGCGTTCCGGCTCCAGTGACAGAAGATGCTTTACCAGGCGTTTTGGCATTGGCTTTAGGGGGTCTTCCCCTACCACGTTTTCCGCCCCCAGAAGATGTTGTTGAGCTACTTGAGGCTGGCGGAAACGATACCGCTTCCTGCTTTGGAGTTTTCAGGATAGGCAGGATGGGGGCCTTCTTTAGCGGAGGTAATTTATTTTTAGAAGGTCTGCAATAGATTCAACAAGATACAAGGTATTATCTTGAACCTTTTCAATTGCCGCTCTTTCGTTTATCTTCTGCCAACAACAATAACTAAGCTAACTCTTTTGAACCAGGACCACTTACCTTGTAACTAATGGAGAAAATCGTGCAAGTTCTGGTGACGGAGTCCTCTGATGTTGGGATTTCGTTTCTTCGATTGGTTTAATCGTAATTTTTCGCGGCAAAGGATTTATTTGATGATCTGGGTCGCCCAGGTATGCTTGCGGTGGATTAGGACTATCTACTGGAGTTGAGTTAGAACTATGCTGCAACTTGAGAGTCAGCTTGGGTACAATAGCTTCCACTGGACTAGTTAAGTCCTTCTCTTTCTTGCGCTTCTTTTCGGATTTCTCTTTTTTGTCCTTCTTTGAAATCTTATCTCTGTCTTTGTCCGGAATTTTGTCAACTTTACGTGATTTCTCCTTCATCTTCTCCTTCTTTTCTTTTTTCTTTTCTTTACGAAGCTCCTTACGCTTTTCCTTGTCCCGCTTTCGTTGCTCTTTGCTATTTATCTTTTGCTCAAGCTTAGCTAGTCCAGAAACAGAAGGATGGGCCTTCTCGACCTTTTCCGGGGACCCAGTTAAGCCTTGCTTTTCCAACACAATGGGCGTTATAGTGATTCCTGAGTCAGGCTGGGTAGCAGAAGATACTGATGAAGAAGACTTATTACTTAAGTTAGATAAGTTTGGACTACCGATTCCGGGAGTTGACTGATTGTCAAATGGAGTCGGTAATTTCTGTGTGCTCGACATGTCGATCCGAGTTATAGTTACAGAAGAACACACACTTGACGGCAAGTTTCCGAACTGTGCAGAATTACGTGAGGATTCCTTCAGCCCGGAGCCGGGTGACAGGGGTATAGGTGTTGCAGGGGTAACAGATAACGATGGCGGAAACTGGTTTGGCAGTCTAGGAGAACATAAAAGTAGTAATATGAAACATTTACTAACACAAACAATACGAATAGTTATGCAAATATTCGCTAATAAAAAATGATTTTTAAAATATACAGACAAACAAAAACGTACTTCATTGATGGAGGACTGGCGAAGGCAGCTGGAATGAGTCCAGGCTGCAAAGGAATCTTTTTCATAAATTCTGGAGGCTTCACATTTATGCTTATGTCTGGCACCATCATTTTGAAGTCAATTTCTTCATTGGTTTGTGCAACTGACTTGCGATTCACTTTCATCGATTTTAGCGGAGTTGTTGGGGATACTTGTAACGATATGGGTGATATACTGAACGGACTGGCCGACTTTTTAGGTCTTCCTCTCTTTTTCTTCTGAGATCCTACAACTGCTGTTACTATCTGATCTGGAGTTTCAAATATACGGACTGGATCAGCCGCTGCTAGTGCGGCAGCAGCTGCAGCTTTCTGTTGTGCTTTCGAAATCTTAATCTGCAGACCAGCGGAAGCTGCCGCTGCAAATTTCTTAGCTGCAAGTTTTAATTTCTTTTGCTTCAATCTTAGATGAGATGATTTGTCTTTCTTTTTCCTTATCTTTTTGCTAGGCGACGTAGCCCGCAATTTCGAATTAACGAAGTCTTCTTCACTTTCAATTGCATCCAAACCAGCTGCTTCATCGGATCCTTCCACAATTCCAGAATTTTGACGAGCACTAGCCTCAATTTTTTCTGTCTTACGGTGTTTGCTTTTTGATTTAATTGTACCATCTTTACCAATTTTCTTTTTAAATATTTTTAACTTTTGCCTATCACGCCCCTCATCTTTATGAGATGACGATTTCTTCTCCATCTTGATCTTGTCTAGACTTATACCGTTTCTATCTTTTCGATCTTTGCTACGATCTTTTCCTTCTTTAACTTTTTCGGCATCTTTCTCATGTCTTTCCTTAGATGAATCGGAAGCAGCAGCACCGGTGGTGTATATATTATCAGGTTTTTCGAACAGCCCCAAACTTGAATCGCTTCGTTCTCTACTACCATCTCTATCTTTTTCAATTTTCTTAACTCCTTCGACGATCTTTTTCATCGTGGGTATCTTTTTCCTTTTTTCCACAGCAGGCGTGGGTTCGAAAAAATCTGTATTTGGCGGAGGCTTTGATTCAGGTAGTTTGCCCTCTCGTGAAGAAGTTAAGAAACCTGATGTTGTCATCATAACCGATGTTATTTCCTTAACAGGGTGCCCTTCTTCTTCTAACAGCATCCTGACGCGCTTCAACGCGGGATTTTCCCCGGGCGAGTCCAACCTATGGATACAATATCGATTTTCAGGAATCCATAACAACAGGATAATGGTTAGAAAACTAAAATATTCTGTCTCACCTTTTTCCAGACTTGGGAGTCTTTGGAGACTGCGGA
Source organism: Sminthurides aquaticus (assembly GCA_906901655.1). Classification (NCBI taxonomy): domain Eukaryota; kingdom Metazoa; phylum Arthropoda; class Collembola; order Symphypleona; family Sminthurididae; genus Sminthurides; species Sminthurides aquaticus. Next base: position 4,096,173 of record CAJQTT010000002.1, on the reverse strand, counting down.
GATTTGGAATTTCTGAGTACCCGGGAGGCAGAAGAGTCACTATCTGTGTCGTCACTATCGTTAGTATTAGTGACTACTTCTAATTCACTTCCTGTATTTTTTATTTTACCATTGACTTGATTTAATACGTTATCGTTAGTTCTTTCTGCAGATGCGTCATTTTCCAATCCGTCGACGGCATCTAACTTGTCAATTGCACTTGAGGAGCTGGGGGTCAATTCATTTTCACTCTTTTTGCTCTGTCTTTTACCACTTTCCTCCTCGATTATCATAGGTGGCATATATTCATGAACATGGACTGGTCGAGTAACAACTTCCTCACTTCCAGGACGAAGAAAATTAAGATGAGAATCCTTTTCGAGCGGAAACTGAGGCACTTTCACGGGAAAAGGAACGGGATCGAAATGAGCCACATACTCCTCCAGTTCACCCACTGACACCTGCATATCATCCAAAACCAGTGCAACATCCTCCAAGTTTGCATCCGATCTTCCACTATGTTCCGCATAATGATGTATTCGTTTGGCAATTTCCATAAAATACTTGGAATAGACATCACTAAGCACATCCAACGCCGAAGAGTGTGTCGCATCCCATCCAACAGCTTGACACAGTGCAGCACTGGACGTTCTCATAGAACTTCGCAAAAATTTCTCCGTTGAAGACATGGTGTATGAGTCCGGCAGGACTTAGTATTTAATGTTGATGCACAGAGGTCACCTTAATGCATTCCCTTCAAACTATATCCATGTGTTCTACTAAACAATTAGTATCAAGTTGGGAGTCAGTTCCATTCAAATTATTGAAAACTTCCACAACCTCCGGAACAAGTAAATGCTGCAATTATTTCATCTTGGTTTTTGGTCTTACATATTACTGAAAGTAAAATTTATAATTAATTAAATTACTAATTTACATGCCAGACACAACAAATCATTTCAACCATTCAAAATACTTACATTTACAATATTACCCACGATGTATTCAAATGTTCCCGTCCACTTCCACGCTTAACTATTCGACGCACCAAATTAAGTCCCGTTTTTATCAACGACTAAAGAATTAATTCAGATTGATGTGTATTGAGCCTTTGTATTCTACATATTACTGACCCAAGATATCCACGATAAAAATTTAATAAAATCTACTCCTACATAAACACTTGTAGGCATTTCTATTTATTGATCATACTTAAATAAATAAGAAAACTTAATGTCGACGAGGATGCTTTATTTGTCATGCTCCTAAATGTACTCGAAACTGAACAAGTTTGACACAGTTTCAACTCCTCTTCTTGCTATTATTCGACCATAATTAGAGTGCTAAAACTGTATTTCTTGAACAGCGTCCAGTCGTAAAATTATGCTGCTAGTTTCACGCGAAGCTTTTTTAACACAAACATGTTACGGAATAATGCGGATTAAATAATTTAATCTTGTCAATTAAACAATATATCCTTAACCCCGCTTATTCCTTCGCCGCGAGAGTGTACGCTGTGGCTCTCATCCCGTTAAATTTTCCAGATATTGACTGTTTGTAATTTCGCGCTTCTTCCTATGTTTATGCATTTCCGTGTGCCATTGGACATAGCCATTTCCTAAAAAAAACTGCAACCCATGGCTGGATTTAGCTCTTATTAAACAACATCATCCCGCTTGTAATCGCCGCAGCATTCTATGCCGTTTCATAATCGTTTTATGTGTTTGTTAGTTTAGCTCATGTCCAATGTCATAAGGCATGTGACTGATACGGCAAACTACAGCGCTAACTGGTCACCATCATCATTAAGTTATCATGGTCATTATCTAACCTGTTCACTGGGTAACTATCCTTTTGGAATTAAGTGATTTGCCGCGTTAAAGCCTGTTGATATCTGTTGCATTTCGCGAAAAAAACTTTACGCGCTATAATAGCAAGCGTACACTTATTAAATATAATAATAGCTAAGCCTTAAATATTAATTTAACGTAGCCGAGTCAAAATAAATATAGCTTTCAAATCTTTCCAAATGAACTTTCTTCAAGTTATGTACCAGGGAAATGTGCACGAAGTGCATAGCAAGCCTCTTGAGATGACAGATTTCACGCGTTAGCAGATACAAAGTTTGCTACCTTCTGCATTCCTGTAATAAAAGATGTCACGTGGTCAGAGCCGGTCAATTCCCCGAAATAGCAATATTTCAAATTCTGAACAAGCCAGGTGTTACAATGCTTTGAACTGTTGTCAAGATTTGCGTAAATACATGGGATGTTACGATATTCGGGGTCAAACAATTTTACTTTTACCTCAACCTTGCGGGTATGCGGGCTCTCATACCTCTAAGGTAGTGGATGGAGAGAGACTGAAAACTGTTCAAGCAGAGGGTGGGAACAGGTCGCAACGAGGCAAAACGAAACAAAGGCAGAGCAGTTCCAGTTCTAGCTGCGGATTCCGTTTAGAGCCGCAAGAAAAGTCATACATGTTGCCAATGGTAGGAGGAGATCCCCGGCAAGGGCAGGCCACCCAAGGTTATACTTTTGGAAATGGAAAAAACGTTCAGACGGTAGCCCCAATGTTTTATTCAGGGGGTCAACCCTACTGCCACGCAAGCGCTATGCCATGGATGGTAAACGCGGTCAAGCCAGAAAAGCAAAAGGGATACGGGCATCGCAATCCTCAATCTCCCACAAAGGTACTAGAGTAATGGCACTTTTGAAAGGTTATGCAGAACTTCTAATGTTACGGAGGAATATCAATCAAGGATACTGGACACAGACATGCATCACAGTCATCCTCTGGTTCTTCAGCGAGGCAAACATCCCCACACTTGTCACAACGCTCTTCCAGGCTACGGTCTTCCAAGTCAGTTCAAAAAGCTTCCCCAACAGCAACGACTGTGCCACAGTCCCAATCAGGTGCGGTGTCAAGCCGTCTTGGAAAAGGCGCCCAAAGAACACCTCAACAACAACCGGACACAGGGACCCCTTCCCCAATACCTTGCAGTGCTCAAGTAATGAACGCATGCATGGGAATGTATCCGCAGACCACCCAGGCCATGGAAGCTATTTACACACCCCTGCCCCCTGAATGGCCTCCGCGAGCTATGCACGGCGGTGAACCATGCCCTTTGGACGACAAAGGAATTGATTTCAAATTCAAGCCAAGACCAGACTTTGCAACTGAAGTTACATTTTCTATCGAACCAAAAAAGAAGCCAATGTGGCAAAAGATGATGCGCGTTGGATTCAGGCCTATGATAACCTGTGGAGCTCCCCCATTTGTTCTTCCTCCAAACTGGCAAACTTACAATCGCCCCGATCTTCCTCAAAATCATTATTCAGGCCCACGACCACCCGAACAGTTTTTGCAGCAGCGAGCAGAAACAGCAGAGGAAACCGAGGAAGAGGAGTCGTCGTCGTCTTCAGAAGGGTCGACGGAAGAGTCCTCCTCAGATGAAAACTTCCAGCCCCCCTTGAACCAAAACGGTGACCGTTCTTCCTCTGATGACGAGTCTGCAGAAACTAGCAGCGACAGCGAGGCAAGTGTAGCAGATTCCGTGAGGCATGTCAATGACGAAGTCGATGTCCGCACGAGGGCGGATTCTCAACTTCCCCATTATGAGAGGAACGTAGTAGAACCTCCGCGACCCTCTAAAGCGGGCCATATCTCCGAAGAAGGGATGGCTCCCAAAGAACAAGTTTCCCCGGAGAAACCGACTCAAACAGAAAACCAAAACAAACCTGCAGAAGAACCCAAGAAACTTTCACGAGAGTCCAGGAGATATTCAAATCCCAGGAAAATATCCGAAAAGATATCCCCTACTGCCAAAGTGGATAAGGGCAAAGTGCCACAAGAAATTATGGACAAAGCTGCTCAACGATCCTCTAAAGTGGGCAATATCTCCGAAGAAGGGATAATTCCCAAGGAACAAGTTTCCCTGGAGAAACCGACTCAAACAGAAAACCAAAACAAACCTGCAGAAGAACCCAAGAAACTTTCACGAGAGTCCAGGAAATATTCAAATCACAGGAAAATATCCGAAAAGATATCCCCTACTGGCGAAGTGGATAAGGGAAAAGTGCCAGAAGTAATTATGGACGAAGCTGCTCTACGACACTCTACAGCGGACAATATCTCCGAAGAAGGGATGACTTCCAAAGAACAAGTTTCGCAGGAGAAACCGACTCAAACAGAAAACCGAAACAAACCCTTGGAAGAACCCAAGAAACTTTCACGAGAGTCCAGGAAACATTCAAATCCCAGAAAAATATCCGAAAAGATATCCCCAACTGTCAAAGTGGAAAAGGGAAAAGTGTCAGAAGAAATTATCGACAAAGCTGCTCCAATGGCTGGTTCCGAACTTAAAAAGAAAGAGGCAAGCATGTACTCAGGACCCCGCTTTAATTAGTTAACACCCTTTCCCGCTGATTTCCCATCCGTTCTTTATTTTTGTAAATTATAAAATTGTATTGAGTTATAACTGGATTTACAGCAGCCGTCAGTATTTATAATGCTAAGAACAAAATTTTAAAAGCATAAATAGTTCATCAAACTTCCACGTTTGTCTTTTATTTTGATAGGCCTAGTCGATTTCATGAGAACTGTCCACTCTACTTTTTCCGACCTGTTTCCCATCATTCTCATCCCTTGCAGTACCTCCCTCCACTGTTCTAATTATGGTTATATGCAGTTGCGGACTGCATTTTTGATGAAGACACAAGATAAGAGAGAGCACAAGTTGAGAACACAGAGACAAACATTAAAAATGCATCGGAATCGCCATCTTATTTGGGCAGTGGCAAAGCAATTTTGGAGAGCTTCTACGCCCTAAGATTCTTATTCTCACTCGCGACAGGGTCAGACAATTAATTATGGTTCATTTGCTTACATCCTTCACTTCTGTTCCTTACTGATGACTTTTAACTCTGTTTTTAACGTACCTTGGGCCCCTTGCCCACAGGGGAAGAACAGACATTGCATTACTCTAGGCTTTTGCTTGTTTCCATTCCATTTAAAAGTACATCGAGCAATCTACACCATCCCTTGGTTGGATACATTATGTAGACGGAGCTTAAGAAAGCTTAGTACTATACACCTACACATACCTGTTAATAACCTGCGCCGCATAACAATCCACAGGTAGGTAGGTTTCCCTCCTCAAGAAGCACTAACAATTACCACCTATATCAAGCTGTAAGGCTCACAGAAAAGGGCCAGATCCTTTCTCTTTGCTCCTGCATCTTGCATCTACTTGACTACTCGACTTGTAAATAATTCCCATGTATACACCAAGCTATCAATAGTTTCACATTCAGTTTTACTTTTTCTCAAACACCTTCCTCCTTAGCACGCAAACTAGAGTAGGAGTAGAAGGAGTGAAAGGCCTCTGAAATGGGGTGTATCCGCATCTCGAATATTCTAAAAATTAAATGATCTTGGTGCTCGTCAGCTACTCTGCATATTTAATTCTACCAAATATGTTCGCAAGCTGCGTGTGATAGTGTGATCTGAGCAAGCTCCAATTTGCAATTCTTTTGCAATGTCAGCCACGAGGACTGCATCATCCTCCTTTCAACATTTTTCCTCCCTTCAATTACTTCTTCTCAGTTGGCTATTAAATGCGGTTGTGGTTTAACTGTGTTCCCGTAATATAATTAAATTTTATAATCCAGGCTTATAGTTTCCTTATCCAGTTCTTGACAAGCTACGCAAGCATGCAACACCTGTATCTCGAGCGTTGATTCGGGTCTTGTAATTCAGCAATTCTTTCAACCATCCTCCCGAGGATCAAGGGCAAACTAGTTTACGCGCTTGCAGTGTATTCGCTGGACTGGAGTGAATTTAGCAAAAGTGACGGGTAATCCGGATTTGGAGGAGCGTAGTGTTTCCGACGAGACTTGCGAAACAACTCTTCTGTCTCGCGTGAGCGGCTTCTATTCCAAATAAGGAAATGTGACAGTGGGCGATTTTAGTTTATTCCTAAAGCGCTCCAATGTGAAGATTTCGCTCAAAATATATACAAACAAAGGGATAAGCGCATCTTCTAAGAGGTTCTCAATACATAAATACTACAACACCAGCCTATGGAATCTCTTTTGTCTTCCCAACACAAATCATATCTCCGGAGGAACGTTTCTGAGTAGGCGGTAAAGGAAGAGGAGCGGCGAATTAGTCTCCAGGAGCGTTCAGAAGCTAAGCCTAAGCGATCCATGATGGAGTTCGGTCCGAATAGCAGCGACGCTGCTGCAAAGCGTAAAACTAGTCCTAGAAATTCCCACTCCCGGATGCATCCCATCCTCCCTCTTTCTTGCCCTTCGTGGCTAAGGATACTTTGTGTAGGGTCAGTGGTCCTGTTATGCTTGCCGAGTGTTTTCGGAGGATACATACCTCCGTCATCAAAATACAAGTGTCCGGCGCTAAATAAGATTTGGCCCTGTGTTTGCTCTCACGCTGACGATTTTGGAATACGTATAAAATGCGAAGACGTGAGTTGAAAAAAAATCTATTCTTCAAGGTTATTTTCTCGTTTGTTAGAACGTGCTTCAGTTTACGAATCCTAGGGACAACAATCTTTTAAAATCTATTCTGTACTCATAGTGTGAAATTACATCCGCTTGTGTTTTCAACAGGTGTCAATGGCGACGCTGGCGGCAGCTATACAGTTTCCAGCTAGGGAAAAAATCCCTGTGCTTGAGCTCCACGTGACCAAACTGAATACAGAGAAACTATACGGAAGTCTCTTTGAGGGATTGGACGTGAAAAAAATCGTAATAGAGAACTCGCCACTGCAAAAAATACACTCTGACGTTTTTCTAGATGTCAAAGACACATTACAGGTAGGCAATCTGACCACACCCTCGTTGCTTTCTTAGCATTTGTCAAGCAAGTTCAGAAAAATAAGTACATTCCTAAAGGATTTTAGCTTAAACATGTAAATGCAAATATAATATTTTTCCCTCAGGATTTGGAGATATGGCACAGCGATTTGATTGAATTTCCTTACAGTGGATTTGAGCAGTTGAATGCCCTGGTCAACTTAACTTTAGACACTCATTCAATCTCATCCCTCCCGCAGCCCATCAAAGGAATGACCAGTCTGAAGCTTCTCAGAATCTCTAAAGGAAATATATCGGTAATAAGTCAAGACGCCTTCAGCTCCCTCCCCGGTGGCTTTGATCGCTTGGACTTGCATGGAAACCAGTTGAAAGCTATACCAAGGGATGCGTTCAAAACGCTAAGGAATTGCAGATATCTTGACCTGGCTTTCAACGAATTGACCAAATTAGATCCTGCAAACTACCCCCAGATGAACAAATTGACCTGGTTCAATGCAAGCCACAACCTCATTCCAGAATTCACAAGAGGAGCCTTTGCCCGGAACAGTTTCCTCAGAGTCTTGTATTTGACCCACAACAAACTCACTAAACTAGACGCACTAGCTCTTCGTGGAATGACAAATCTTCGCCGGCTGTATCTCAGTGACAACCAAATTGGTGATGTACGTTTGTTAAATTACTGATTTGTGTTTCCTTTTACCTGTTTTAACGATTATATGCTTGAAAAATGCCATTACATCAATGCTGGATTATTGTCTTTTTCACAGGTCGGCCGTGGAGTATTTTCTAACGTCAAGAAAGTAGGAACAATAGATCTGGCTCGGAACAAAATCACAACAATCGATTTCGAAATGTTCAAACAACTTTTGCAACCCGACGAAATTATCCTATCTGAGAATCAGATAACGTCCGTTAAATCAGGAGCCTTCCAGGATTTGTCTTACGTAATGATCAACATGAGCCACAACGTCATTTCTTCAATAGAGAAGGATTCATTCAAGAACTGTGTCAACATTACCATTCTTGACATGAGCCACAATCAAATTGATAATTTTACCAGAGGAGCATTCGATGAATTCTCGTATCCCACTGAATGGCGGCTCCAATATAACAAGCTCAAGCAAACAGGAGATTTACCGCTAAAGAATATGGCATCAATCAAGATTCTCAACGTATCCTACAATGAACTCATCGAAGTTACAAAGAACACCTTTCCCAAGTTATATGAACTCCACACGGTGGATTTTAGCCATAACAACATATCCAAGTTTTCCGCTACTGTTTTCACAAACCTCTTTAGCATTCGCTACATTAACATGAGGTATTGGGTTGATCTTTTAGCTGCAATTTATGCAAGTTTGTACGTAAAACGGTTGAATTAATCAATGATCCATTCCCCCTTTGACAGTTACAACAGTCTAACGGATCTCGGATCAATGGGAGCAGTCCCAACTGTGCTTGAATTGTCCTTGGACCACAACCGGATTCGCCGCATCAGCGCTTCAGCGTTCACCCGCTTAGCTTCCCTTCGTGACCTCTCTGTGACATACAACGAACTCAAATCCGTATTCCAGGTAATTAGTTTAATAATTTATGCATAATAGTCATCATCAATTTCATTCTACCCTACTGCTTTCGTAGCAAGCGGAAGACTAACTGCCCTGTTTATCATTTACAGATCCCACCTGGTTTGAACAATTTGAATGTATCCTGCAATCAAATTAATAGTTTAGCAAAAGCTTGGCCAACGATGAATGCTCTCTTACGTTTGGATCTCAGTAATAACAGTTTAGGGGGCAACTTGGAGCGGGGATCATTCGAGGGATTAGGAACACTCCAGTCTATCGGTTTAGCCAGAAATAATATCACACAGGTAAGCTGGACGAATGCTTTCTGCAGCTTCATACTCGTTTCGCAAATGAAACTCTTGACTCATTTTGTAATTTACGCATGCAGATTCCTGCCGAAGCTCTTTCGGATTTGACAACAGTCCAGCATATTAATTTGGAATGGAACGGAATAACAAACATAACACGAACGGCCTTCGGCCGCCTTCCAGTAGTCTTCACCCTACGCCTTGCTCACAATAACATATCTGAGGTAGCGGTGAAAGCCTTTGATGGCCTTCTTCAACTCCTTCATCTTGATCTGAGTTACAACGATCTAAAGTACCTTCCGGAGGGCTCACTTGATGGCTTGGTTTCCCTCCGCCTCGTGAATTTGAGCCACAATCAACTGCAGAGAACGGAGAACGGCCAGCATAGCATTTTTGAAAAGAATTTGTCCCTAGAAACCCTGGATTTATCTCATAATCTAATTGCTGAGATTTATTACAACACTTTCCCGGAAGATCCCTGGATACCCTACAGGCTTTACAACATTGACCTTAGCCACAATCTGCTATCATATGTGGGGAAAGATATGCTTCGAGGAACCAAAAAGCTCAAGCGTCTCAACTTGAGCTACAACCGGATAACAGAACTGAAGCCAAACATAATCGGGAATATGACTTCTTTGGAATCCTTGGATTTAAGCCACAATGATCTATCGTTCCTGGGACGAGATCAGCTGGGTCCTCCTTCAAACTTGACGGAACTGGGGCTACAAGCCAATAAACTACGCAAGTTTCCATCCGCCGCAGTCTTGCCACGGGCTCCATTTAAGCTCGTTGATCTCACCGCAAATCGTATAGCTTTATTCGATACAGATTTCTTGCCTAAGATTAAAAACGGTTCCAGGATAATCCTCGACCAGAATCCCTTGAAGTGCGATTGCCGACTAATATTGCTCAAAAGATTCTACAACGATTTCCGTCCAAAGTTGGCCAATTTCAGCCAAGAATTCTACATGGATTTCGAGCGGTTGAAATGCGGAAAAGACAATCATCATGTCCTAGTTTTCAACGAACGGGATTTAGTATGTGATACAGCAGAGGACCTTCAAGCGCCCAAGATTCCCACTAATTATGATTTAGAGATTATCATATTCACTCAAATCGGGCAAGAGGTGGAACTCAAGTGGAGAGTTAAGAGTAAGATGGACGTTGCGGGTTTTCAAATCATCGTTAAAGACGCCGATAACAAAGATACTCAGAAACGAACCTACCTGTACAACGTTCGAAGTGCCAAAATCCATTTGGAGCCAGATTCAATGGAAGTCTGCATCAGCCCAAGATATTCTCGTCAAGAAGCCAACGAGAATGCGTTAAGGGTTTGCCAGAAGCTGAGTCAAGGGGCCGGTATTCCTAGCGCTGCCGTTTCTCTAACTTCCTTAAATCCCATATTCTTCCTCATGTCCGTCCTTTGTCTTTACATTCTGAATTCCAAAGCTTGACATTTATAAGCCAGTTTGATATTTGTAGGGGTAGAAATCCAAGGTTTTAACTTTTTTCTTGGGAAACTAGCATCCCCGAGAACTTAACGGCATGTAAAAGAGGAACTATCCCTAGTTCCTCAACAGACTTAATAATATGCTATCAACTTTTAAATTTTGACTGATTAATTCAATATATTTTGTACTATAATTTATGCATATTTTTTAACATTCGTAACTAATAACTAATCTTTAGCTTATAATTCGTTCCCCGTGCCCCGTATCATTATATATAGTTTCTAGCCCTAGGCTACCTTGATGTGTTTACTTTTTATAAATTTGTAATCGACTTAACCAACACAATCAGAAGATGTTGAATCAGTTGTGAAACCACCACATGAAGAACTGATGTATTTAGAAACAGTGTGGTTGTAACTAAAAAAAGTCTAGCGTCAACAGGCTCCAACGAAGCACAAGGAGAGAACTTTCAAGAATAAAACCGATTCTCCAATCATTATCAATTTTTCAAATCAGTTCACAGCTTCCATGGTATTCGTGTATCCAGCAGAAATGGCGGCTGTATAAAATATTCAAATACAATCCATAACTTCTAATACGCAAAGCCGTAAGTAGTTCCAATCGCTCAATAAATCTGAAGTATTACATTAGAAGGAAGATAAAATTTTAAGTAACAATCGATAAATCAATGCCAATCACGGCTTAGGCAATTCCGAGCGAATGAGGAGAGAAGCGACGTGCGGCAATCACCTGCGCGTTTTTTGTAAACAACAAAGTTGTACATATTTCAGCGCGTGCTGTCCTACCTGGACAATTCATACTCATGCCATATTCAAACGTTCTAGCTCACATTAACTACTGTCACTACCAGCTTTCCAACCGCTTTAGAGGGAATCTGAGATGGGATGGGAAACAACAAGCACGTCTCAAACAGTGCAACCCAGGTAACATATCGCCAGCTCTGACTAATCATAATAATTCCTGCAATTTCCTATGATTTCTTCCTTGGAGCTATCTTGCCAACCTTGGAACACTTCTATAATTGTCGTTTAGGCGATAGTCACACGCTTATTGCTACTCCTCCCAAATTTTGATGAGCGAAAGGCAGAAAAATTCTATTGGAAATGGAGAAAGAGAATCAAGAAAACGATAAACAAAATACGGAATACAATTGCTTCAAAAATACCTGCTCAGCCCAGCTTAATAACTCTTATGCGCCAACCCTGTTTTATATATTCTGAGGCATCGTTAACAGCGACAAAGTGGCGAAAATCTTGTGGAAGTATTTGCTCTGTGGTTCAGGCAAGGTCAGGTAAACGGCGGAGACTCATCGATGAGCATGGCTCAGACTCGAAGTTGAATTGTGCTTCGTCAGGCAGGTGTTTCCAGAGGGTGCAAACTCAGAGTTGCGTTGGCTCCCGAACAGCTACAGATTTCACTAGTTATGCAGAAGAACCAGTTTGCACCCAAGAATCTAAGGGCAATAGTCGATACAAGTTAAAAATGCCACCATCAGACCACGAAGATCCGCGGCAAAGGCATCCTACAGAAGGGCTGGGCTTTACCTCATCTCCAAGAGAAAGAGAAAACCGTACCGAAGTGTTAACGACCAATGGTGGTTGGAATCCAAGCGTCGAAGTCGTTGAAAACCGAAGTGATACGACACAAACGAGCACGTCATCCGTTTCACTCCAACTTGAGGCATCTCCTTCAGATATTCTAGTTCATTCAAGTCGGTCAGCGATCAGCAAAGAAAGGTTGCATGATCGGTTCACGGATAAGACAGCTACAGCAACAATTACGTCAGAGGCAACGACCAACACAAATGGTTTTCCTAACGCGAAATATTTCTGGGCAACACGACCGTCGGATGCTCAGAAAAACACTGCTCAGCAATGTGAAACCTACTCAATCCCTCCTACGAAAAAGAATAGAATCTGGGATAGCAATAACGGCATGTATAAAACCGGATTCAACGCATCTACGTCCACAAATACAGATTTTTTTTTCAAGCATGTGCTTCAGATGAGACCAGCTCTTCACTCGATCCGGAACCAGCAATGTTGCAAATGTTCGGTAGAATGTCCCAGGAGAAGGCGGGAAATGGATTCCGAGGAATTTATTTGGGATTCGAATAATCCTTTAGTTACATCTAGGGTTAACTATCGCTCATCCCCGTACCAGTCACCAAACACTCGTGACCAATACGAGGACGACAGGTCCAGCCAAATCCGTAATCAGGATCGTTACGATTTACAGAGTGACCCCGAGGTCCAGGCAATGCATCACTCACGACCGCATATGCAGCACCGATCTCCCCATTTCAAACAGCAATCCGATCAGCGTGCAGAAGATTACTTGGACCAGCCCAACTATCACCCTAACTATCTTCCCAGTTCTGCCCACCTCAACCCGGGGCAACATCACGTTAAAGTCCTACACTTTAAGGCACCAAAGGAAGAATACTCTAAAATTGGCCATAAATCGAAAAAGATTATCGTGACTAAACGGAAAAGTAGGAAATGAATTCTAACTGAGTTATAGCAATTAAATATATTGTATTAAAATCGCCAACAAATCCTTATATCTTCTACACAAGTTAACCGGTCCAGCCAATATTATCTTTTTCCATTAGAAACTATATTTTCAATATCCGGCACAGGCACAGAAATATGGATTGCTTTCGACACGCCATTAATATTTAACATGCCTAAAGGAGCATCTATTTGACTTGAACAGGTCCCTATGTTTGCTTCAGTTTCATCATTTGCACAAGTGCATCGCGCTGCACCGCCACCACCACATCCTCCGAAATCATCTTGGGAAGCGCAAGTGCACACACTTTCAACGTTTGTAGGAGTAGGAGGTTCAGAGGTTCGTATGGAGTCCAGTTGCCCTTTAACTTTCGAACTTTTTCCAATTCCAAGTTTAGGAAGTCCTTTGTTTAATCCCTCGAGCATCACACACGCTTTACACAAATCCTGGCTCGAAATATAATTACAGCGTTTGCAAACTCCCTGCGTAGGCATCTTAACACCCTCCTTAATCGACAAGGATTCGCCTGCACATTAAACAAAATAAACTACAAATTTTCATATGCTTAGGACATTCAAGTTATTCAATATTTTTATCAAAACACTTACCCGAGTGAATGATATCAATAATACATGATGGTCGTATGCGCTCGAGGTCCTTGATTAAAGTTCTAACATGTCCACGGTATGCATTGGGTGAGTACAGGCATTCAGTTGAAAAATAATCTAGCTTCTTATAATACGCGTACATGACGATTTCTTTTTCGTATGTATACTTAAAAGGTTTACACCGTGGAAGCGCTCCTTCAGCACCCTAAAGACATTTTTCAATCAGCAACCGATATTTCAATTAAAAATGTTCACTTTCAAATAATAATTGTACCGTTGTAATTGCTGTGCAGCGTTGCAAACGTGCAACGTCTCCACGAAGTAGGTTCATTAAAATTGTTTCAGCGATGTCATCCGCATTATGGCCTGTAACTATTTTGCCAACATTTAATTGCATAGCACCCCGATCGAGAGCTTGTCGACGAAACACTCCACAGAAAGTACAATTATTTTTCCTCCCAACCTACGGAACAACAGAAGAGAAATGGCTGCAGTAAATAATAAAGGAATGCACGTTTATACCAACACGTCTTCCACAATAGTTTCCTAAGCGATAACCCACCTCACGAACTATTTCATCCATTGTCCAACCATACAAATCCTTGTAGGAATATATCGATAATGGAATCTGGTACTGCTGCTCGTTTCTTTTTACAGTTTCTAGACTATCATCTCTGTAACCTAAGTACAAAAATTTTTAAATTAGTCATATTCTCTATTACACATTCAGTCCATAATCTGTTCCGATATTAGATCCATGAATACAGCAGAGTATTAACCATTAACAGAGTATGAGATCTTGTATAGGCCACGAAGGAAGATGTTCATTTCTTACCTGAAATTCCCTCATCAATCGAAAGTAGCATTAGCTTCAATCCATATCCATGCCTGTCGTTCAAAAGTTTCATTATGTACGCTAAAACGGTCGAGTCTTTCCCACCAGAAGCTCCTATTGCAACATAGTCACCGGGTTTGAACAAGTTATTTTTTGTAATCGTCTCGTGAACTTCACTTTCAAATGCTTCATAGAAGCATTCCTGGCACATCGCTTCCCCAGTTTTCGGCCTCTGAAAATAAGAAAGCAAGTTATTAAACAAATATCCTCAACCAGATAATTGAGCTGATATTGATTATGTAACAAATAATTCTGACTAACTTTCATTACTGGCTTATTGCCACAAGGATTAACGCAAGAAACCATTTTTTGAATCCGTCTGAACAATAAATAACAAGAATTAAAAATTGCGCTTTCTTCAATTGACTTGATTCATGAACTACACTCCTATCGGCTCCAAAGATGATGAAAATGTCTTAAATTACGACTTCAGAAACAAAGTTAACTCAACAGTGTGTTATCCATAATTAAATTCATATCCAATCTGGGAACATTAATCAAATACACATTTATATATACACGGACAATGTAGACACGTGTGTAGATGCAATTCGTCTTAAAAGCCTGAGAAGGCGAAGGGGAAAATCCTGATCGACAGTCATCAGCGCATTGATCTTTCGTCGGTGAAGTCAAAAGTTTATATAAATTAATTTATATACATATATATACAAAATATTAATTTAACATAGCGACATAACAAACAAACTCGGTTTCATTAGTTCGGGGTTGACTCAAGTTAGAGTCATTCGACAGGTTAAGTAGTTACAGCAAGTACATAAGCCCTAGCGTTAACAAAACCCGTATGACGTTGAACATGTTGGGTAAGAAAACGAATAATTCGCGTTCTTCTGCATTTACTGTTTTCATTTTTCATTGAGTCGTTTCACTTGTTTTATTTTGAAAAAGTAAAAAGTTAAACAAAATCAGAGTGCAAATAGTGGAAGAAGAATAAAGGCTCGGATGAGCAAAATTCTAGGATGGCTCCTGATCTTAAACTTCTGAAAGCTGTATCCAAAGAAAACTTGTCAAGAGCCCTACGGATTTTACGAGGAAAAAAGTATCTCATAATCGATGCAAAAATCACAGCAATATTGGATCTAATCGCAAATTTTCAGTTCTTAAAGTAAGTATGACAATAGATTCCCTCAGTACATGAATTATCAATGTGTTACATCAATGTTTTATTTTTTAACTACAGAGATCATGGAGTGGAAAAGGTTTTCACTTTGGAAAAATCAGCACCGCCACAGCCATCCGACTCAGTCAATCAGTGCTTATACTTCATTCGATCTGATATCATTCAAGCAAAGCTAGTCTGTGATCAAATTAACGCCCAAATCGGAAAAGGCAATAACTTCCAATACGCCGTCGTTGTCGTACCAAGACTGTTGTCTGTGATAACTTCCTTATTTGAGGCTGAGGGTGCATACGGCCATGTCGTATTCGGGCAATACCATTATGAAATGATACCTTTAGATGATCACATGATTTCGCTACAGTATGATAATATTGTACCAAATTTATGGTTGCATCAGGAAACATCTTATCTTGCGTCCGTGGCAAGAGCAGTATTCAATTTGAAAGCAATTTACGGTGACTTCCATCATTTGGTAAGATCCATTTGAGTATAATCTTGTATTTAATTTCTGTAACTTCATGATGGGAACACATTTTTTGATTTAATTCTACTTTAATTTTCCTTTCAGATCGCTATTGGTCACTACTCCACAAGTGTTATTAGAATGATAGGTGAGTATGACCGTATCTACGCCAACGATATGGAAGCTACAACGAGATCTGAGTCTGACTTGCCGACGGTGATTTTGATTGATCGTTCTATGGATTTCGTTAGCCCATGTATGACCTCGCTTGCGTATGAAGGAATGTTAGACGAAGTTGTTGGAATCAACGGGAAAACTATTACATTGGAACCAGCAATAACTGGAAAGTCAACTAGTATGACTCTTAATGCAAGTTCAAGTGATGCAGTCTTTGAGAAAGTTCGCAAATTGCATTTTTCTCGTGTCATCCCTTATTTGCAAAATCAAACTCGGGACCTGAAACGTGCGAAGGATGAAACTTCTGGGCTGTCCGTGCAAGCAATGAAGCAATTCGTAGAAAATGACCTAAACAAGATGAAAGCCATGCAGAGGAGTCTCAGCCTCCACCTGGATGCAGTGGGATATATTGTTAATCAAAAATCTTCAGACCTCCGAAAACAGGTGGATTTGGAGGGGAAAATTGTGGATAATTGCAGTCAAAATGAAACAAAAACTTTCCTTGAAGACGCCATGGCAAAACATTACGAGCAGTCCGAAATTATGAAGCTGATGTGCCTTATTTCTCTAACTCAAGATGGTCTCAGAGATTATAAACAGATAAAGTCTCAATTCATACATAGCTACGGGTTCCGCCATGCTATAACCTTTCACAATTTAGAGGCAATGAGCCTTCTTTATCCGTATCGTGGAATTGAGGTCAATGCTAAGGGCGTCGCTGATGCGGTCCTTCGCGTCGCAAATGCATCTCCATTTTCACAGTCAAATCCAAAGGACAGTAAGAGAGCAAACAATCCATCAAATCGTCAGAATATGATTAAAAAATTGGGTAAGAAAGCACGCAAATATTGCTACTGTGGTTAACTCTTGTGGCCTGCGTTTCGAGTAGACAAGAAATAGACGTGTATGCATCATTACCTAAATTTGTTATTTTGTTGTCTGCTTACAGTTCCAGCTACTAACATAGAAGTTAGCATTGATGCACCCAACCATCCAAGTTACGTCTTCAATGGCGCTTATACCCCTTTTGTAGCCAAGATTACCGATGAAATACTTAGCACACTGACGACCCCAAAGACCAATCCTGCGTTACTGGAGAAGAAGCTTGAAGATCTTATGAAGTTCTACCAAGTATCTGATAGTTCTATCCAATGTAAAACTGGGTCAGAGGCGTACGCACGTGGCCACAACGTTTTAGTTTTTGTAATCGGGGGAATCACTAGGTCGGAAATCGTTTCTTTACAAATAATATCTAAAAATAGTGGTTTTAATGTCATCAGTGGCGGAACTGATATAACGAATGGCAAGAAAATTGTAAATTCTGCCATTCCTATAAATTAAGCCTGCGATTTAGCGGTATGATTAAACGTATTCGTGCAATCGTTGCTTTCATCAGCATCGCTGATCCATACCTTTCATGTGCAAGAAAGCTTCCATATTAACTATCTCATAATCCATCAACTTAATGGCTTCATTCCATCAATTACTTTGCTGCTGCATCAAAGAAGAAAACGAACACCCAGATCTTGCTGGAACTGTGAGGGATAGCGACAGCAGCACAGACATGAGTCATATGATGAGTGTATACCATAACGAAATAAAACACGGAACAAAATTTAAAACAAGAATTTATACAACTTTGATTAATGGCAATTTTTTTAATGCTAACGTGTTAATGTTGTGTCAGCCAGCATCTGTATAAATTTTCATTCAATTAAAGGTATTTAAAAGTCGAACGAATTCTAACTGAGAGTATATAATAGCTTGGCCAGCAGAACGGTTGTATATACGCCCTTGACGGGAAGCGGGAATTCTGAAGCCTCGTGACACATCGAGCAAATATTTTTTCTCTTGCGCGTAGAATCTGAAACGCCTATTAATTTAAGTCAAAAGTTATTTCAACCTCAAGCGAGTGAAGCAAAAAAGTAATGAATTAATTATTACTTGAAAGATTGATTTAAGAAGACAAAACTGTACCGATACCAAGAAGGAAAAGATCAACAGGGCTTAATACTGAACTAATTGTTTGCACTTTACTAGCAGAATGGCTGAGGTAAATACGGTTCAATTTTCTGGTCTTAACAACGTAAACTAGCATATCTATTATTGAATACGTTTCTGGCAGATTACAATGAGCCTGTTTTGCTACATTTTTATTCTTTCTTGCAGGATCTACGTAAAGGTTTGCTGTCAATACTGTCAAGGTATGTTCCTAGCTACAGTTTGGTTTAAAGTCACAACTTTCATGACGATTATCCCGGTATCAGATGTGCTCGTCATGCATAGTCGAGGGAAACAAACAACGGCACATGGGACGATTAAATTATTTATAAATTTGCTGTTTTTCATTAACAGTGTGGATGGACTGTACGCTATCGTAATAACAGACCGGGATGGAGTTCCAATATTTAAGGGCAAGCGGTCAAATTAAAATGCTTTTACATGTGTATAGTTTTTATGCTTACGGTACGCATTATATTTTTTTTAAACCATTACAATCTGAATAATTGCCCCGATCTGTTGATTTTTAGTAAACGCTGAGTCAGTACCCGAGCTTGCGTTAAGAATGAACTTTCTCTCAACCTTTGCCAATGCCATGGATCAAGCTAGTAAATTGGGGATGGGAAAAAATACGCGTATCATCACGATGTACCAGAATTATCAGGTATATGATGTTGCATTCATATCTAAATATTATATACATGCACACATGTATAACATCGGTCTAAGCTTGTTTTCGATCGTGGTTACGCCCTTTGCATCTCGCATCCATGCGCATGCAGTAGCTATATAGATGATCGACGGCTCAGTTTGCGACCTGTATTTCGTTAGCTATCGAAAAAGCAAGAATCTATGTTTTTGTAATTTGTTCCATCGTCATTCTAATCTCCATACTACGACTGCTCTTTCCAGGTGATCCAGCTAAACAAACTCCCAGTAGTAGTCACATTAATAGCAAGAAATACAGCGAATACTGGCTATCTGCTAACACTAGAAGAAACTTTGGATCCATTAGTTCAAGCCCTTCGCGCTGACGTTGTTGCGGAGGAACGTTAAACGAAAAATCTCATCTCGGATGATTAACATGCTTATGGTTTCCCGCAACAAACGGACACTTCACTCATCGAATGCATCTTGATATGCGTTTGGCAATCATCAATGAAGATGTGATGGGATGATATCCCTTGTTTTTATATTTTATTTCAAGTTTGTCTGAACAACTCATTATTCAATCTATACATTTTATATCGGAAGTCCAGTCGCCATTGCTGTATATATATGTATATAGAATACAGAAAGGCACGCTAATGAGGAAATAAGTGCATGATCATGGTAAAGGAGGGCGTACGTACATTTAAACATTAAACCCGAATGTTTGGATCGTTTGGGATATGCTTGTTGTACATAT
The DNA here is from genome assembly GCA_906901655.1 of Sminthurides aquaticus. Classification (NCBI taxonomy): domain Eukaryota; kingdom Metazoa; phylum Arthropoda; class Collembola; order Symphypleona; family Sminthurididae; genus Sminthurides; species Sminthurides aquaticus. The sequence continues at coordinate 4,076,803 of CAJQTT010000002.1, read as the reverse complement.
GCAAAATAAAAGACAGGAGGAATAACGTTGTAGGCGCAATAAAACCGAAAAGTGCTGAAATAATTTATGCAATTATTATAGTTCTTCTGGCAATTGTATCCTGTTTCAAACATAACTTCAGTATTTAAGTGCCCGCAGTGCATCACGATTTGCATCAATAACATACCACCATGATCTTAACCTTCAACTTCAACCAGGTGTGATTTTCATACAGATTCAATTGTCAGCAGAATGCGCTACATTGTGATGGATTAAATTATCGTATTGACTTCATACAACCCTCTTATTTACAATTAATATCCACGTTCATTCGCTGCAGGTAATCGTAGAGGAAGGCAAAAGACAACAAAATATCCTAATTGTTGTGAAATACCTTTTGGCCTTTTATTTTAGCTGGTTATATACCAGCGTACTATATATTTCTGGTTAAGTTCCTCGCGCAATACGCAAAAGCGTTAGGCAGTCCCGTCGTAGAATACTCTAGCTGTGTAAAAGAAACAGCAGCTGTGCCCAAAATGCCACACGACGAGCGGCCGTAGCGTACAAGAGCTGTCACTACATGAGCAGGAACGCGGGAAAGTTGAACGTCAACGTTGTTCTCACGTATGACTTAAAAGTTATTAACTTTAAATAAGTTTTCCCTGCAAACATGAAATGCTGCGTTTCCTTGCGCCCCGGATTGTTGTGACCCATAACATGTAGTTATGATTTGTAAAAAAAACTAGTAAAATCCATTCGCAATTAAAATGTCCACGGCATTTTAAGCAAGAAAAGAGGATTTAGCTTACACCTAATGTGGTGGGTGACACCATAAGTATGCTAGAACACAAGAGCAGCGGTCTAGAGTACAGCACATATCCCTAATTGTGCGCTTACTTGAGACTGTTAGGAGTGAATTGCGAAGTCCTTGAGTGTTACCAAAAGGCAGACACGTTGGGAATGTTGGGATGTACCTTGGGCGCCCATGAGAATTTATAAAGCGGAATCAACTGCATGCAATAGCGACATACAATTGCACGTGCTACTGGCCTACCACTCGAATTTTACGAGCTGATGTATGTTTAAAGATTGTAGAATTATAAAAATTCGTGAAAATTATATTTGTGTAGAAGCTTTACGTTGTGAATATGGATTTTAAAGTAATAGAAGAAGAACGTATTTTTATTTATTAGGAAGATTAATTTCTGAAATCAATCTGAAAACACGTGGTTTATATATCCTGGAGGTGATGTTCTTAAGCTGGCAAGTCTCGTTACATTTTATTTTTCCTCTGCTATTATCTTTGCTTATAAAATGTTATTACTGATATCCGTTTGATTTCTTTAGATTTTTCGCCTTACTCTTGCATCTTCTTGAGACAACATGTGAATTGCCTAGAACTAAGCAGTTACTTACTGATACCAGCAAATTCAGATCTAAACACTACTGCGGCTCAACACATTCTCTAAAAAATGGAATCAGGCTCGTTTAATAAAAGTAGCGGCCCCTCAACATTTAAAGCTCAACATGGAATTCATAATCGAGGCCGTTTCCATCCGTATCGCAATAGAGGAAGTAGTGAAAACGGCAGAGGGGTAATCGCAGTTGTGCATTTATAGATGTAGGAGCGGATGTTAATAGATAGTTGTATAAGCATAGGTTAGGAATCATAAGTGTTACAGACACTTCCGACAGTCAAATATAAACTGGATTATGTGATACTCTTTAGCAGGGTCGAGGAAGATGGAACGGAAATAGGGGTGGATTCAGAGGTAAAAGAAATTTCCAAGGCCGACCTGGAGGAGGAAAATCTTGGGGAAACGATAACTTACGACGCATCTTGCAAGAACGAGATCAGTTATACCAGAAAGCCATGGAAAGCCAAGATCCAGAAGATTGGAAAAAATATAACAACGCTGAGACAGCAGCATCTGAATTGATGACCAGTGAAGTCGTATTGGCAGCCCCTGTGGTAAATTGAAGAATGATACAAGTCATGATATATCATTTTATGCGAACTTTCTATGTAAATCGTCAATTTGTCTTCAGGAGAGAAAATCCTCGGGAGCTCTATTTAGTTGTGACACTTGTGATAGAAGTTTTCCAACGGTAGAGGCTCAGAAAGAGCATTTTGCCGAGCATGTGACTTGCAAGTAAGTTCTCGCCCGTAACTTATGCCTGTTTGTCTATATGATTTACTGGGGATGATTAACAGCTAATATTTTATTGTAGTTTGGATGGTTGCACATTTACCGCTCATCCGAAGATCCTTTTGAAGCATATCGAAATGCAGCATTCGAATAACTTATTTAAACGTATTAACACTGCCAAAGACCCAGAAGATATCAAGAAATGGGTGGAAGAGAGAAAAGCTAACTATCCCACCGTACAGAACAGGGAGAGGAAAGCTCAGCAAATGGAAGAAAGATACAATCGAGGTGAAAGAATTCCAATGTCATACATGAGGAAACGGCAGTACGATCAAAGTATAGCAAAAAAAGAAGAAGAGCGAGGCAATAAAAGCAGTACAGACGAACATTCAAACGCGGAAATCGACCCCAGCAGTACTTCGGAAAGTAAAATCTCTGACGATAAGCTAAAGCTAGAAGGATCATTGAAGCAAGAAGCAAAGGTGATGGAGCCAAAGGAGCGCCACCAACGCGAACCTCGTCCGAAAAAAGTTCGTCAGCCCTTTCTGTACAGTGATGAAAAACAGAAACAGCTATCCAAAGAAGATGCACCGGAAATTCTTACGCTAGACAATTTTTATTCCAAAGTGCGCGTTGTAGGGAAAACTAAACTCTTCGGAACAAATATGTTAAGTTGGAACGCGACAACTCTCAAAGTATCAAATGAGATCGCTTCCACTGGTCTCGGAATGAGGTACCTTATGTCCAACATGAATATTCACCTGGATTCAGAGGACGAGAATGTAGACGGGATTGCTGACCCTGTCATCACGGACGATGAAGATGACTGGGGTCTATCAGATGATGATAGTAAGGATTATGTTGCCGCTCCGGATGCCAAGGCTAGCGTGAATATTAACAAAACTACCTCGGCATCAACTCCCGTCGGATCCGCCTTAGGACTCGTAGCCTACAGTGATGATTCTGACTCCGAAGGTAACCAAGTTATTAAAGGGTTGTTACCATGTAGTAGAAAATTAATATTTTGGTTAACTGGAACATTTTATAATGGGTAGGTGAAGCACCCGAAGAATTATCGAGCTGTAAACAAGTGGAGCTAGCTGAGACGAAGTTACCATCTGCTCCGGAATTGGATATTGACTCCGAAGTTTCAGCTTCAATCGACTATGCAGCTGCTCCTAAGCACCCTGAAAGCCTTTCATCGCAATCTTTGTCTAGTGACCCGGCTTCGAAGCTGATTGCTAGAACAGAGGATGAAGCAAAGCGTAACAAAACAGCAAAAGCTAGCAAGAACGCACAGAAGCAGAAGAAAACTCCAGCAGCGAAAAGGAGGCCAAGGATGTCAAAATTCTTAAATAAGGTAATTTATTATAATGTATGTTTTGCCCTATATTAGTAAAATTAGATTTGCCGGATCTGATGTTGGTTTCTCCTCTTCCAGCTTCTCGGTGATGATATACGAAGAGAACGGAATCATATTCTACAAGTTTGTCGTTATATATGCGAGAACAATTTTTTTGAGGAGACGAAACCGAAACCACATGACGATTCAAACGAAGGTCCTGAAAAAGTTAATGCAGATCCAAAGGTTTCATTCTTACCTAATAATTTGGATGATAAACTTAGTCTACCCGTCTCTACTGGCGTAGATGAATCGGCTTCATCTAACCAGTCGGAAAGTCAAGCTAATCCAGTATGTGAGCTTGCATCAATCATTATGAGTGACTCAATGCGAGAAGTGCCAATGCCAACCACTATAGCAATGGGTGATATTTCTAAATGCACGGAAAATTCTGAGATACAGATCTCAGCCGGGGTGAATGTTAAATTGACTTGTTCGATTTAATGTGACCTCAAGTTTTTGTTTCTTTTATTCTTTTTGTGGTTTTCTCAAGTTTTTGAAACCAAGCGATTGACCTGCGTATACAGTGTTTTCATAAGTTGTAAATCCGAAGTGGCGTTAAAGACTGCAATTGTCATATGAAATACCAAAATGACGACCTCAATGGTAACCTAATGTTACTAATTACATGATGAAATCGACGAAAGTATCGGAATCAAAAGTTAGAAAACCTAACTTATTATTATTAAATGTTACACGTGACACTTAAATATATACGTCATAAAGTTTTTGATAAAAACATAATCAGCTTCTGCACGCTCGGAAGACGTGCCTTTAAAATAAAAGTGTATGTTAAATAATGTGAAATCGCATTTAACTTTCTTGCTGTTTATAAGACGTGCGGGTTTACTTTCAAAAATAACTGTATTTTGCAATTACATTGTGACAAATTTTTGTACCACGCTTTGATCGTCGTTAAATAAGAAAGTATTTCTTTGAAAATCAGTAGATGTACCAATGATAAAACTGTTCAGGTAACAAGCTCTTGCTTATTCTGCCAAGGGGCAGAGAACAAGCCAAGGAGAATCAGTGAAGTAGACGTGCATGGTAGTAGATCCTACGAGAGTGTTGTAATCCAGGATACATTGAGGAACGGGATCTCCAAGGATAGCCTAAAATCATTTAACATAAAGGTTAGACGCAATTCGCCATATGACTGAAACTTACGTAACTCCTAAAAGCATTAACAACTTACAGAAATGGCGAGATTTGGCGGTTGTTCAATGAACTTGGAGTTAGACAATCCTTGGATTCTGAAACCGAATCCTTTAAGTTCATCATTGTTGGTGTACAGCATAAAAGCTCCGTCAGCTTCAGTACAGTCAGTAGCATCATAAGTTTCTACTCGGTAGAAATTATGTTTTCCTAAAATCAAGTTATTTTACAATCTTATCCCAGCGTTCCCATCAAATAAACAAGCACAATCATCAAGTTAATCCCCTAAAATCATACCCATGCCAGGGAAGCAAGCATTATCACTCCATCCTTCTGCGATAGCAGCTGTTCTGTTTTTGGGCACTTCATCAGAATCTTCAACGGGGGAAGGTCCACGTTGGAGCCACAATCCAGAGCCAGTTCCCTCAACAACAAGTTGCTCTTCAGTTCTTCCAGTTTCGCAAATAGTTGCTAGCAAAACAATAGTTAGTATAAACCTTAATGCTCACTAAACCATGGCTTATTTAAAATTTATCCTCCTCAAAGCTATTATAAGTATAGCCATAATTCTTTTTCTCGGTTGTAATATCCGTATTAGTTCAGTATTTGATAATAAATCCCTCACACTTGATTTGAGACAGGTCGCGGATTACTATAATCCTATATTAAACACCCTGATTAGGTGCGATTCTGTGCAACTCTTTTCTAGAAGTACCTTCAACATATTGTTATCATTGTCTTCGTTTACGAGATGAATGCGTCCCTACTGCCCTACAGCTCGTATGGATCGCAATTCACATCATCGCTATCCTAGGTTTCTCCTAAAATTGGAACAGCTATCTCTGTTTTAAACTACCCCACTTTGTCCATTTCCTTTGAATAAGCCCTACACTTAAACAATAGACTTTGATCTGAAACGCACGGTCCTCATTACTTACCAGGATCAACGAAGTAAGCAGTCTCAACAAAATAGGTGACATTGTTTCTGGTCGCGTTCTGGAACATGGGGACGAGGTCGAATCGGAAATTGTTGTCGGGAACTAAGATGTCTTCTTGGGGAAACTGCAACAGGAAGATTGTATGAAACATCGCAGTCGAATTCTACTGCTCATAGCGCAACGCTTATAAGCTCCGTTAGAATCAATCGTTGTAAACTTACCCATGCTTGAACTCCAGCGACGACTCCATTTTTATCGAAGAGCAAGCTCATGATGGGTTCTTTAGGATCGTAGGCACGGAATCCGTTGAACGTAGCACCGTTGTCAAAGTCCCCGACGCAATCAGCTTGACCAATGTCCAAGACAAGTCCGTGTTCTGTGGTTGCCTGATCATGACATTTTCACATGAGTACATTTTATTGCAATCTACAGAATGGCACACAGGGGGAAGAAACCCGTGTCAAAAGACTTACCTCTATGACAGTTCGGCCAACACGGTAGAAAGCAGCGAATCCATTCAAGTCATATTTAACTGCAGAAAGGGGAAAGAACAGAGTTAAACCAGTCCTCTTTTATTCACTTTCTCCACCCAGACCATTTATAAACTAATGCGTCACAAAAAACTTACTTCTCAAGTCGTCCCAGAAGACTGACTCTGAGGGCTGAATGTCTGAAAAAACAAGGTTTCATTATAGAATCTCTTTTATTCACCAATTACCATAATTACCTCTTTGCCAGGAAGAATTAACTTACATGTGATGCACAAAAGTGCAACTACCAAGGAAATAGCTGTTCTGCACATGGCTGCGTTGGAATATGGGTTTCTGCTTCACCACCACCAAGATCAACTTAAAGACTGATGAGAATTAGTAGTGCAAACTCGAATTTATCCCCTTTTTATCTTCGGACTTCCCACTTGCCATAATGACGATGGATGGTCATAGGATTTTGCTGCTGCAATTATGTAAATAATGCGAAAAAGGTGGCGAAATTGCTGGCTTGTCATGTCTCATTACCTCTGATTAACTCATCATGTTTGCCTATTTTTTTAATCTCAAATGATTGATTATTCCGCATTGGTGAGTGCTTAAGGATTTAAACTTAGCAAAGTCATTCCGTCCACAACTCGGGAGTGGACCTTGACCGCGTAGGATTGGGATTTAAGCTGGACTATGATCCTAGCTAGTATGATTTTTTCATGCTTAACACTGAAAGCTTGAAACTCATGGACTTTAGCTACCTATGAGTAGGTTAGGAGTAGTCTTGACAGGCAATATCTTTATCCAATTTTACGAGAACCTTTACTGTAGTAACTAGAAATGTAGACTCATCCATATTTATTTTAAGACAGGCGTTTCTCAGTTCTCCTCTTCCACCTGTTTCTGGCAAAAAATTGATTGCTTATTCTTTTATCCTCTTGCAGGTCTGAACATGCTAGAATTTTACTACATCTTGGATACGACCAAAAGCCTTCTTCTTGATGATACGACAACCGCAGACGATGGAAGCATATAACCAGGACCAGAATTTCTTTCTCCGTAATGAAATCGTTTCATCTTCCTTGATGAGGCGTTGTTGGACATAATAAAAGAGAAAATACAGTTGTCTCTCCCATTCTTTCTTCCAGCTTTGCCCTGGCTTCCATCCGTCTCTTTTCCGCATATACCCGTCTCACAGTGGTGAAAACAAGATGACTTTCTCCACAATTCAAAATCATTTTCAGAGCAATACGACATACTAATCTTGGTTGGACGGAATTCTTTTCTCTCCCGGAAACTGGTCATTCTTATTGCACTATAGTTGATAATACAGAACATATTTGAGACGAAAAAATAAGGTGGATGCTGCATCCATAAAGAAGTAAAGCCAGCCCATCTCCCGCTCCCGCTTTCACCCCATTTATGCATCCTATCTTCACCACCTCACCCTTGCCTTCATCATGTATTTCTCCTAAGAATTCCCTTTTCCCGAATTAAGATGTGGCATAAAACGTTTTGGGTTCGTGTAGGAATTTTCAGGGGCTCATATTATGGAAATGACGTGCGGGCCTAAGGGTAAAATTGGAGAAAGCTCAGAATGAACACGTTCTTTTACTCTCTCGACATCCCTCATCCTTTTTTAATCTCGTCTTGATCTAATAGATGGCCCAGAGCAGGAATGTGTAGGCAAAACTCCCTGGCTTTCCCCACCCCATCACCTACCAAATAACTAAAAGATAATGCACGTTCCAATCTTCCGTTAACCCTTTCCCGGCATCTATCTGGAAGCCAACCCCATTAAATTCTTTTCCATCCACGTCCCACTTGGCCCTTCCTCCCCGCATCCTTCCAACTCAGTATACCTTTGGTTGTTCTTGAGGAATGACCTAATGGTGGTAAGGGAATGATTCGGTTAGCTCTCCGCTTAGTCCTTGTCTGGGCTGTAACGGAAGCGTTGTATAATTTACAGCTCGGTCAGGACACGATTGTTTTCTGGGAGCTTGATTACACCCAAGGTTGTGCTACTGATTTACGTCTCATATTTTTACCTCCAGTTAAATACATTTTCTAAAAGCTTGTCCAGTGTCGCGAAGATGGTGCAATTATTCTGATTCGTTCGCCGCTTCTTTTATTAGCTTCATTACGTTTGTATCTAAAGGATTAGTTTTGTATTATTGCTAGCAGTTAAAGAGGCTATTAACCCATCTGTGATGTGTTCTTTCCAGAGGAGTTTATAGCGGAAATCCATACAAAACACCATAAAGATGAGAGCGGATGGATCGGGATCGGATTCTCTAATTCAGGAAACCTTTCAGACGGTTCCGGGGACTTTTGTGTGGCTTGGAAAAGTAACTTGATTTCCTATCGAAGTGAGATACCCCTACAAATCACCGACGTCCACATCCTAAACAACACGGACATACTCGACAAGGATGAGCAACAGGACTGCTTTGGGTTCAATTATGTTCAAGTCGGCGAGACGTTGAAGTGGACCTTTAGGAGAAAATTTGTTACATGCGACATCTTTGACTACGCTTTAGAGGTGATGATTATTATTCAGTCATGTGATTGTACTTTTAAATGCCAATTTGCATGTAGGTTGACTGAGCTAACCATCTATACTCTTATTATTGCATTCGCCAACCTATTTTGTATCATTACAAGCTTTTAACCACTTAAAGCTTCATCATGTTCCGGACATTTTCCTACGCATATGTCCTACGGTTATTTAGGAAAAGCCTGCTTTCACCCTCTTGCCTTATCTTTTTTGGGAAGAAAACAAGTGCTTCTCATGTTTAGCTTATGAATTAAAACATTTCCCATTAGAATTTACATACATTTCTTTTCTTATGGGCTTTGTGTTCCATTCCACCAATCCTAAATGTAAATCTGCGGGGGGATCGCGCATTCATTCAGTAAAGGAGTACACAATTATTAAACTGTTTTGCATGAACATGAATTATATTTATGGTTTCTAGGAAGGAACAACACACTTGCATCTAGTCAAGGGGAGCGGTCCTCTTTTCGACATCAAAGGAGTATCTTTAGCCTCCTCATCTGAATCAGCATTTAAGCGGATTCGGTTCCTTCGGAACCTCCGAGTTCCCCCACCAGTCAACAAGCAGGAAGCATGGAGTTTTGATGTTCTTAACAAAAAAGTCAAAGTGAGTCCAGTTGAGACAACTTATTGGTGTCAAGTCGTCAAATTGCCGGATCAATTAAGAAAAAACCATCATGTTGTCCAGGTAAATTAGCGCAAATCTGAGGGGAAAATCGGTACAATCCCTTGATTTTTTATAATTATTAATCAATTATCTCTGTTTTTAGTTTCAGCCCAACATACAGAAAGGGAATGAAGAGTTGGTTCATCACATGGAAGTTTTTCACTGTGAGACTGACGTCAACGTAAACATTCCTCTCTATGCTGGACCATGCGACAAAGGTCCGAAGGAGATCAAAGTCTGCAGTCGCGTCATAGGTGCTTGGGCTATGGGAGCAGACCCGTTGCAGTATCCCCCAGAGGCTGGTTTTCCTATTGGGGGTCCTCAGTTTAATCCCTATGTCAGACTGGAGATGCATTACAATAATCCACTACTAAAATCTGGTACGTTTTCTCCCTGGCTATGTTAGCTACTGCACAAACATAATTAATATTAAATCATGAAAAATGCTTCTATATTCCAGACTGGATTGATTCCAGTGGTATGACATTTTGGGTTACGGAGAAGCTTAGAAAATACGACGCTGGAGTTGTGGAATTAGGATTGGAGTACAGCGACAAAATGGCTATACCTCCAAGAGCCTTGAATTTCCAGCTCACCGGCGTCTGCAACACGGAGTGCACATCTGTGGGTCTCCCGCCAGAGGGCATTACTGTCTTCGCGTCTCAGCTCCACACGCATCTAACTGGAACGAGGGTTATTACCAGGCATTTCCGACCTAAAGCATCGCAAGGAGAGCATCAAAAACCAGGTCTCAATTATGTCGAGTTACCGCCATTAAATTATGATAACCATTATTCTACGCATTATCAAGAGATCCGCATGCTTAAGAATCCGACGAAAATCTTTCCCGTGAGTCGTTTTCCTTTTAATATTCAAGTATAAAGTTGACACACTCTATTTTCTCGAGGTTTTAATTACAAATTCAACTCTTGCATTTCAGGGAGATGTTTTGTTGACAACGTGTGAGTTTTCTACCTTGGATCGAAAAGATATTACGCTTGGCGGTTTTGCAATTAGTGACGAAATGTGCGTAAACTATATTCATTACTATCCTCGGGCTGCGCTTGAAGTTTGTAAAAGCTCTGTAGCCTGGCGTAGTCTCCGTGAATATTTTCATTTTATGAAGACGTAAGTTTTTCAAATAATAAATCTAAAATAAACTATAATTTCAAGTCAATCTCCTAATGATTTTACCCTGTCTTTTTCAGAATGGAAGGTGAAAACATTAACCCAGAGGGCGCAGTTTCAGAAAACTACAAAGGCATCAAATGGACTCCATTCCGCTCGGAATTACTATCAGATTTTTACAATCGTTCCCCCATAGACATGCAGTGTAATCAAAGCGACGGTAACAGATTTCCCGGAAACTGGGCCTCCATGCCAGTCCCAAACCTCCCTGACCTCTCTCCCCGACCCAACATTAATCAAGAATGTATGGAAGTGGAGCTCACATTGGCAGGGTTAAACCGCGATGTAAAATAAGCAGTATTTTTAATCTTTCATTAGTCTTTAATCATAGCCTAATCACCGTACCAATTTTAAATGTTGCCTGGGATCCTTAAGGAATGCTTCAGCTTATGCAAAGCCCGTTCGATTTAACTAATTAAGTAAGAACCAAGGTTGAATGTAGTTACAAGAGTGCTGTTATTCCATCAATGTTCATGTTTCTCGTCATCTAATGTAGCCATATGTAGTTAGTAGGATATCAAAAGGGATAACTTTAAAAGTTAACCCTGAGAGCCGGATATTTGGGAGCAATTACTGTGAGGTTACAATATAATGTCAAGGCGTGAAGACTTAACCACGTTCTTAACAATTATTGGGACCGACAAACATGTTAAATGTCGATAAATCCAAAATGTATTACGCCATGGTTTTGACGCTTTGAAAATTGTGTGTAGTACTTAAACGGTTTTTGTGAACACAGTCTAATTGTTGACAAATCAAGGAATCATGTGTGCTACTTGATAGAAAGTAATTTTCATATTGCAAAAATTTAAACTCTTGTGTAAGTTTGTCTTTGACGTGAGCATCAAAAAACCAAGGAAAAAAAATGAAATAGCTCTCTGCAACTTGTTACAAGAGCATTTCACGAGCACCCTCTCGGGGTATGCAGGGGAAGCAACGAATTTCACTAGGCCTAAATTGATAAGTATAGAGGTAAAGCTTTGTTAAACTACCTTTTATAAATGTGATTATTGTTACTGCACAATCATTCTACAAAACTTGCAAAACACGATGGTTAACGTGGAGAAAGTTGGTGAAAGTTGTCGCAATATCCATTGCAACTTATGCAGCCATAATTTCACCAACCTTCCTCACCTAGCCGCATGTTCTCCGTTGTTACAGAAACGGAATAAGTTTCAATACGTACGTGTATTTAAATCCTGTCTTAATTACCACTTTCCCAAAGCAAGTAAAAGCGATCTTGATGTAAGCATCTGTAAAAGTTTCCAACTTGAAATTCTATCTTGCGTTCATCCATAAAGTCCACAAGGACCAGCTGAAATGTCGCTCGTTACAAAGAACAAAGTCGCACCGTTGGAGAAACAGGGTAAAGCTATTTCCGCTAGCTTTAAATATAATTATGAAGCTAAATTCCCTAAAAATCCCAATGTTTGTTACAGAGAAATTCCAGCGAGAAGCTGATCCAGCTGATGAACCAAATGCCAATAAAGCTTACAGAAGTTCTAGTTTAGGGAGCATCAGTTTTAATCATGCTCCAACCCCGCCTGAGCAAGGTAACAACTCCAGCGTTGAAACCATATATTGTCCCAGTTCCTTAAATATATTCTTCATTCTGTACTTTTCTTAATTTTTTCTAGCCGGGCCTGAAATCGGTCAAATTTATTTCAGTACTTCTCGAGAAAAATGGCTATCACCGTCAAGTTCCCTCATATCTTTGTTGGGATTTGCTTTGGATTTGAGCAATGTATGGCGATTCCCGTATCTATGCTTTCGTGTACGTACTTCATTCACCATTTCAACAACTCGGATTGCAATCAGTTATCTAAATATATATAAATAAACTCATTTTTCCCTTCAGTACAAAGCAACATTTTTAATTCCGTACTCTATAATGGCTGTTTTCTTTGGATTTCCCCTCTTGTACTTGGAGGTAACTGACTCAGTCATCAGTGTTCATTCATCAATGTATATAGTTTCAAGCCCCTTGTATCACATAGATACGTGTATATTCCTTGAAGCTTCTCATAGGTCAATTTACGAGGGAAGGTCCAATCGGGATGTGGAAAGTTTGTCCACTTTTACGAGGTATGTATAGTAATCATCTTCGTAGTATAGTTTTCATTAAATCCACTTAAATCCAAAGCATTCTATTTCGCATTATTTTATAGGAACTGGGATTGCAACCCTACTCGTTACATATGTCGTCACATATGCCTACAACACCATCCTAGCATGGACATTACTGTTCGCTGCTAACGCAATCACTACTCCGCTCCCATGGTCTACCTGCGACAACGATTGGAATACTCCTGACTGCATGGAAGTCCCACCAAATCTCGAACAAACCATGCGAAATGGATCATTTCCAGGAACAGAATTTTATTAGTAAGTTTATTAACATTTTTTCACTTATTTCGGATTACATGAGTTGCATAGAGATTGAGCTTAATGTGTATTTCAAATCATGAGAATTCTGTCAAGGCTTTAAACGGACATCTCGTCGTTCCACCATTTTTCTCTGTAAGTTTGAAGACTCTTCCGTGTCTCAATTTTGAGTCCCTCTTAAAGTCCGTCATTCCCTCAGTTTTCTTTAGGTGTATCAAATAGATGGAGAGCAACTATAATAGCTTATGATATTGTTTTGCTTCAAGGCTGATGAATCGCTTAGCAGACCTAGAATTTTATTATAAATGTAGTCAGCATCTTGAATTAACTGGACAGGTCAATGATAACATTTTATAATCCACATAGGATAATAGTTCAACGCCAGTATCTATAACCAAGCCTTCCCCTTAGTTAACAAATAATTTATCCGTTACTTACCAAACCCAGTTGATCCTGCATGCATTTCAGTAAGTCTCCGTAGGGATTACAGAATGGTTCCTTCAGAATTTCGTCGGGTACAGCGTCTGCATTAACGAGATTGATCATGCATTATTCCTGTAAAACTTTGCTATGCTTATGCTTTACACCCTCCGCAACTCACCAAAGTCTTCCAAGCATCCTCCGATAATAATTTTTCCGACCTCCCAAAATTGCGGTTTGATTATATTTGTAAGGAAAGCATCTGCATCTTGTTCGGATATCCTTTCTGTCACGTTATTTACCTGTATTTTGTATAAAAAACGTCATGACATTTCCAAAAATACGCTTCTTATAGAAATCCATACCCTTGTTGCAATAACAAGAAGAACTACACCAAAACTCTTGTAGAGTCCCATAAAAGATGGGAGGTTAGGTCACGTAACGCTGCTTTGTGTAACACTTCTGCACTACGGTGAAAGTTTTAGCTTTGCTTACATAACGCTTTCCTGTTATTGCCCTCAAGGGCAACCATTTCCACTCCAAACCTGTAATTATTTATCTCATCTTACCAGCTTCATTTTGGTCAGGGTACATTTGACAGAGCACTGAAACAAAAAGAATCAAGGATTATTAAACTCGCTCGCGAATACTAACAAGCAAGCAAGAGGTGAGTTGAATGAGAGGTATAGGAAGTAATTAATCCATTGCGTGATACTGATACACAGCCCAGTTAACAACTAGCTTGGTCAACATTTTTAAGATCACTTTTCACATTTTACAATTTCAGGCTTGAACGAAAGGACAAATAGTCAAATCATTTAAAAAGTGCTCAAAAAAAGCTTAGTGCTAACAAGCTTAGTTTTCCTTCAAATAGACGCGCCCTGAAGCACCTATTACATGCGGAAGCTATTAGGTTTCTCAAAGTTTCTGATGACACTTTTTGTTAAGTGTGGCTACCACAAGTAAAATAAGCTAACGATTTTACTTTCTCTGCTCTAAATCTCTTATATAAAGTAAAACATTCTAGTAAACAAATCAAGGATACCAGATGTATCCCAGTATTCGTACATGTATCCTCAGTTCAGTACCACTACATAACTAGCTTAGCATATACGTTACAAACGTTTTATCCCGAATCTAGGTAGGATAGTATCCTCGTCCAGGGTAAATTGCAAAAATCGCGAACAAAACTTTTTTAAATTTAGAATGACTAACTTGTACGTATTTCGCTCGTTCCTTGTCATCAGGTATGGCAGCCTTCATTTCTAAGGAACATTGCCTGAATTGGCTCAACACTTTTTTGGCGATTCTCCAAGCAATTTTCCTACAGTCGTAGGCGTAATCCGTAGCGTCAATAGCTTCGTCTGCTTTTTGGGTCGAAATCATAGCAATCATTGTGGTAACCACAAGCACTAAGGCGATCACATTGCCCTGGGACAGTCCACTGAATAACTTTCCATTGCCCATTATGTTCCCTATTTAATGTAATCAACCTTTGGAGCACTCTTTAACCGTAATGAGTGGGGAAGAGAACTTTTGATTGTGTTGGTTTCTGCTTGGATTTTAAAACTTTTTATACCCTCTCGAACTCAACCCGTAAACTCCGCTAAACTCGAGCCTCATTTCATGACTGTGATGATTTATGCCATCCTCTCACGATTTTCATCCCTCTGCTCTGAGACAATGTCAATCATACTCATAATGAGCCTCATCTCATTGAGTTAATAACTTAATCGCATTGTACCTATGATGCTTGCCTCCTCCCTGCTTTGCCCATACTAAGGATTTCATTACGCCAGGACAGAAACAGTTCAAAATGCGCATTAAACCATACCATTTCCAATTTCCGTACAATTTTTCCATTCATAATTGACACGCGCAGCCCAGTAGCTGGCCACCAACGACCCTAAATCTCCCCCTTATTCACACATTGTCACGTTAAATTGCTATCGTTAACATCCTGAAGGACTGAATTTATCTGAAATCAGAATGCCTCATTTGAAAAACTAAAGAACGTGACAGTTTTACGTTTATATTTTAGAGTTAGATTTACAGCTCTTCTAAAAGTAATGAAAAATCCAGCAATTCTGAAATTATAGACGCAATTCAAATGTAACAAAACTATTATCGGTGAATTGTGAGGAGTTGCGTTGCAGAAATGCTACGTACATTAACTGCGTCAATTCCATGCCGCCCACCTTAAATGTGTATCATTTCATTTATTCCAGCAACAACGTAATTCAGACCATAGACTACGATACAGGAGAAATTTATGAATTGGCACACCTCGGCCCTCCCATCGTTGCAAACTACCTATACTTAACCTTCTGCTATTTGATACTCATATTTTTTCTCTTGGGGGGCCTTAAAAACTCGAGTGAGTTTTAAAATATATCTTTTCAAGCAGTTAACTCCGACACTTATTACTTATAGTCGAACATAAAACGTGAAATTTCAAATGGGACCTTTTCAATATTTTAGCAAAAGTAATGTGGTTCTCCACCCTCCTTCCCGTCGTCCTACTTACGATGCTTGCATTTCGAGGTTTGCTCATGTCTACCATTTTTAAGCTTATAATTTCTAACGCAGCTGCTAGGAGCGATGGCACAAGTAGAAGATTACAAAACCTTGTTGTACTACTCCGTGTGACACTAGCGCCGTCAAAATTATCTATTTCAATGACGAATTTCCATAGCAGAAGCATGTTTCTAAAGTGTATCCTTTGTTTACACCTGTAGTGACGTTAGCTGGAAGTGCCCAAGTTTTCCAGCTCGTGTGGGATACATCAACGATCTCGAATATATGGAGTTTTGAGGTACGGGGTCTGCCTAAAGTGCTAAACGTTTGATTCTTTGTCTGCATGCAATATTTTGAACAATTTAGCCAATCCATAACCGAGGACAATCAACGAGTCATAAACTATCCCATTATTTTCTAGTCTTCTTCATCTCTAATGAGCAAAATCATTGTTTCAACAGATGTGGGTTGCAGCAGGCGAGCAAGTGTTTTTTTCGACAGGTACGCTCTAAAATGTCCTATTATCACCTCTCCAAACCTTCATTCACCTGTCATAATGCCGATAGTTGACTTTTAAAAATAACGTCCAGGCCAAAGTCCAAATGATTGCGTCACCACCATAATTATTTTGATTACCTTTCGCATAGGTTTGGGATTCGGAGTTCACATTACGTTCGGAAGCATAAATGATTTCCATCACAATATTTTCAGGTGGGCTAAAACCTATAAGGATGACCGCTACATTAAATCCCACTTTTACCAATTCCTCCCTCATCTTGATAATGGACGACATTAATTACCACTCTTATTAACAGAGATAGCGCCATCGTGACTGCAGTTAATGCACTCACAAGTATATTGGCCCTCATAGTTGCTTGCAGCTTCATTGGATCCGAGGGTATTTAACTCCTCCTCCGTTTGAACTACACTGCTCCTCTTTTACATTAAAAGTAATGGCGGATCATGCCTCTGTATTAATAATAATAATATTATTCTTTCCAGCATTTGTCATCCGCCAATCCGTCCAGCAAGCACTGGAAGCAGGTGAGTCACTAAAATAGAACCTGTTCAGTAGGTTTTATTCTTCTTCTTAAAATGATGAGGAGCGCATTAATTGCTTCTAATAATGATTTTCAGAAAAAGAGTTTATTTTCGAAATATGTGCAGACGCCTTGGCCAGGCTTCCAAATCCTTTCGTGTTTGCTTTTTTCTTTTACTTGATGGTATTTCTTCTAGCTTTTTCTTGCGTGGTAAGGATTCATTCACAATGTGTTGAATTATTCTATTCCAAAAATTGATTCTAACGACTGGTCATTGGTGTAGTTGGGAGCTTTTCAGACAATCCTCTTAGCAATTAGAGACGAGCTGGTACACTACAATGTACCGCAGAAGAAACGATGGTACGGTGGCGTTTTGGTCGTCTCTGTCTTGGCAAATTATGGTGTGGGCCTAATTAGTTTAGCTAAGGTACATCCATTATAAGCTATCAACGTTTAATTTCTACTTCGAGGCCCTTCGTCTTTAAAATTCCCATTTCCAAACAGGGCGGTCACAGTTTATTTTCTTTAATCAACGAAAACGCACCATCATCTTCCCTACTCTTTTGCGGATTGGTGCTTAATGTTGGATTGTCTTGGCTTTACGGTGAGTTTTAAGACTTAGAGGATGGTTTAAAGTATACAACTAAAACCAAAATATCAATTTCCTATCAAAATCTAATCTCATGAAATCCTTTAAAACTTTCTCGTCGACTGACTGCTACCACTACCTGTAGGAACCGATTACTTATGCTATGCTAACCAGGTCATGCTTTCAAAGATGCCCCCCTTTTGGATACGTGTTTGTTGGAAGTACATTTGTCCAAGTGTATTTCTGGTAATTAACAGATACAAATTGTATTAAAGCTGATTCACTAACTAAAAGTTCTTTTTTTAATTTCTCATTTTAAATAAACCATTTTCAGGTCCTTATTATTGGTGGACATATAACAGAGTTCCAAGACCGTAGAGAGAGGGATGCACGTTTAATTGGCTGGGTTGAAACAACAACGACAATCTTGATTTCCTTTGTACCTGCCCTCATTTGTGTTTTGCTAACAATTTACTATACTTGCAAACAGAAAGGACATATGGTAAGAACGCCATACTTGTGTGCTTGACCTACTTTATCTTTAAAATGTTATCCTTGAAAGCCTTATTTTCGCAGCACCTAACTTTCCAGGATTTTGTCGGAATTTTTAGAAATACCTCTGTCTTATTAGCCCAGAGATAGAGCACCCGCATATTCAACGAACAATGACGGGCACCAGAGGGCGTAAACGGCACTGGTCATTCATCGGCACACGAAAACAAATGCTGGAATCCGAATTACTCCGTCCGTTTTTTGATACGACTGAACAGTCACAAGTGAACAGCTACAAGTGAAGAGTGCTGCTGCATATCTCAAAGCTTTTCTACAGCTTTACACAGACTGTGTGTGGATATGAATCCCAACGCTATAAGTACTGCAGTTACCTGCTACTTCCAACGTTGCTATACTTCGAACGCAGTTAAGTCAAGGGTGAAAACAGCAAGTACAAAACGCCTACTCCGGTCACTTTACTTGGCAATTTTTTAAAAGAATTTAAAAATTGTAAACCTTAAATATCTGTTAAGGAAAGTGTATAACGTTCGCGTATTTGGATATATGAATGATACGTTTAGAATAAATAATTAAATCGCATTGCATTTTTTGTTTTTAATCCTAATCGTGTGGACAAAAACGAAAGCGCCATCGCACGTCGATCTCCATTATCATTATGCTAATCATCGTTAGGAAATGCATTTAAATGATCCGCTTCCGGCTTTACCAATTCTCAGTTACATCAATACTGTAAAGACGAGGTGGGAGGCCAATCTAGTTATATTTTTCTCTCATATTCCTACACTTGTTTCCTCGCCCCCGCCCAAAAAGCTTGCCCCAGCCCCAGCCTTCTTAATTAAGATACACGTTAACTACGAGATCCTGTCAAATCTGATCACATTTAATTCAATACGATTTTAATACATGAGTTTACGAATACCGAGGAATTGAAGCACATGCTCACGTTTAATATTACATACTAACGAACACTCAATAAATCCTAAAATCCTCCTACGGAAGATCGTTCTTTAATACACGGTAAACAACAATTTAGCCTATAATAGTACACGCTTCTACGCTCTTTGTCATTCCTTCGTCCACATTTATATCTTCACTCCATATACCAATTTACTATAGGCGCAAGTGTTTTAATGCATCTCGTGCGCGCCGATTTCCCAACTTCTCCCGATATCTACGTTACAAAGCATAATAAGTAAATGCCGAGCTGGAGTACAATAATTTCCTCCACTATACGAGTTTAATTAAGTTTTAGCACGTACTTCTTATGTAGCACCACACCTGCGTAACAGTTCTTGCCCTTTTGGCGGCTGTGTAGTAGGTGAACGGTTTTCAAGCTTCCGGTTATGCTGTTTACAACAGTTAATTGCAGGTTTGGCACAATAAATTAGACACTGCCCCATACACCTGTAACGAGCACTCACGTAACATAAATACTGTATTTCAAGTAACTAAATTTCCAGGTAAATAGCTTTACTGAAGTTACTATTTTATTGGATGGCAAATACATATAAATGCTTAGCGATTGTCACTTCAAGTTATAGCTATGGTAAACATTACATAATCCAGCCAATCCGTCCCGGGTGTTTATTATACTAAACTGCTGGTTCTGCGGTCTGCCTGAAAAGTGTATTATTTTAGGAATCGCTCTCACGGGTTTTCCTTCATGCATTCCCTTATGTTTTCCAGTTTTTCTTAACTTAACATCAAAATGAAACTATTTTTAATCCCATTTCTTCACAGATACCGGCCGGATTTTCACCGAATTACGCTGTCACCTATAAAAGTGTGTTACAATACGATATGCCTTTATCTAAAAGAGATTATTGGTTTGGGCTATAGGTTTCGAAGACATAATAAGGTTGATCGGTTATCTAATTTTTTACCTAAACTAACTAATTGCTGCTCCTACATTTAAATTGATGACCAAATCTAATTGCTAATTAATTATATACATTCGCGGTAAGGTAGCACCATCAATTTGTATTTTACTGCCTCCATCCACTGATATTTAGTCTAGCATTCTTTAAATAGTAAGTACATAATGATTAAACGTGGAATCTGCTTCCTAGAGGGCGGCACGGATCAAAGCGTTTGCTGTGGCTGCACCCGCAAAACATTAAAATGTGCCGCGTCCTTTGCTCCTAGGAATGGATTTTGTACAGAGGAACATTAAGCAATAATTTGATTATCATCTTGTAGATTTAAACATTCACGCATGAATACCTAATTACAGAGCCTCTCGGATTTAATTAAAGTATTAATAGAATAAACAGCAACTGACACAGTCAGATGGATAATTATCCGTCCCTGGACGATTCATGTCAGAATGTATTGGAAACAGTAACAATTTAAATAAAAATCATTTCTTCTTTCTTCCACTTCCGGATACTATTTCAAGGAACAACTCTTCTTCATCATTTTGTACTTGATTGCCAAAAGCCAAAACTGAAAGCATCAAATGCAATGCAATGGTAAGCAACAACAACTTACTCAGCCTTCTGCACATGATGAATAATTCGAACAAATAATTGAAACTTTGCTGTCTCCGCTCTTAAGAGGGTGTGTACATGCAGATTTTTATGCATGCGGTTTAGGAAGGTGAAAGTTCACTCTCCCGCTTTCACATCCTCGTCGTCCTTCATCTTCGTACACCCCTTTATCTTCTCTAAATCCAACGTCCTTTCACCTTCTTTCACCTTAAAACTTTTAAGTACTTGTATGATATATATTTCTGCACAATTATGCTGAATTAATTAAAGAAAAAAATAGTAACAGCCCAGATCTACGAGCAAGTTAAAGATTAAGAGGGACTATACGTATTAAAAGAATATTAAATAAAAGGAAACACAAAAATTAGAGATCCTCTTTTCATATTTTCTGGACGCACTTTAACGCAGCCACATCCTTGCCGTGAGCAGCAGTGTTTGCTAGGCATAGCCGGTTTAGCATTTCAAGGAAAATATGACGTGTGTACATCCTGACATCTTCTTCACTTCTTTACCAGAAATAAAGCCAATGTGGACGATGGAACCTTTTCACGTATTTCAGTTCCTTCATAGCTGCATGCTCCGTCTCGGGAGTGATGGTGTGTGCAAGTTTCTAGAAAGTGTTAAAAACACATGGTGAAAAACGGATCCCTCTCTCATTCATGAGAGGTCATGACCTAAACGCTCCTTCTCATGCTATTCAACAATCACTTACATTTTTGCAACTGCCCGGGTACTTGTATAGTTCCGTGAGTGCAATCGCAGGAACAAGTGTGATGGGCAAGAGTGTAAATATAACGCCAAATATCTGTGCCCAGCTAGGGTAGCTGTAGCCGTCATAGGTCAATGGCATAGCAGTAACAAAATCCAGGATAATTATTACCTGTTAATAGCATTAAATTACCGGGATCAAGACTTCATAGCCAAATATAAACAAATCCTCGTCGTTGAAATCCTCATGAATCATACAACCGTCAAATTGCATATCCACTGCACTTACAGCAATTAACGCCGGGCTAACGAATTTCCAACATATTCTCCAGTAAATTCCAGGTGGAGAGCCTATCATTGCTTCAGCGTCCTTGCAGAGCTGGTCCAATCCTACGGAAATTAATGATTATCAGGTCCATAATTTCCAATCCCTCCCCTTAAGCTCCAACTTTGCGGCAACTTTGGGACAAAAGATTGACATAACCAAGGGTGTGCATGGAGTAATGAAGTATATGGACTCAATTTTTTCCCCGTAGTAGCACGCATACTCATGTATGAGAAGTAATCCTGAATTCTCATCATAACGCACGCTTTCTCCACTTTCTCCACCTCCTCCATGTACTTTCCCAGACCTTCTTTCCCAGTCTCTCAGAAAGGCTTAATTAAGACTACAGGTAATTAAGAAAAGAACTTACCATACACCCATGCCACGACCAACACTTCGAAGAAGACGGCCAAAAGGAGAGAGCTTCCAGCGGCATAAGTATCAAAGAACGTGAACACGAATATTCCTCCCTACATTCATAAAATATATAAATCATCACCATCCTTGATCCCCTCTTTTCCTCCTTTTCTACCCGTCTTTTAAAATTTGACAATTTGACATGCACCATCTTCCTCATAATCAGCTTCAACAACCTCTCTTCCTCATGAATCCCAACACTTTCTCCCATTTACCCTTCCTCTCTCACCCTCTAAAGAATCCTGTTGCTTATCAAAAGTAAAACTCTTAAGCTCCCTAATATTCCTCACCTTCCTCCTACACTTGATATGCTAACTCTCGAAATTTGCCAAGCGAGAACAGCAAAATACAAGAAAACTTTCACTTTTCTCCACAATTTCCCTCCCACTTTCTCCTACCTGCCTCCTGCCCCTCCCGCTTCTACCGTTAGGACAAGTGCTTTCTCCCGGACTTCCATCCATCATACCAGTAGCCCACTTCCGCCGCCCATTCTTCTTCCTCCGAAACTTAATTTATTTGAGAGGCACAAAACTTCTCAACATCTTCTTATCATTCCTTTTCTCTCAAAGCATCAAGCGGACCTTACCATAACTTGGAGCCTCACAAGATCAATTTCTTTTTCTCTAATTGTATTTTAATCATCCCTAAAGAGTAGTGTCACAATCCTCTGGATCATGTTATTAACGTCGTCCTATCTACTATCTACCCACTTCACAGGGGTCCGAAACTTTCCCTTATCAAAACTTCCCATCTCATATCTCTAGCTTACTAACTTTCCCCTGTATTAAAACTCTCATACCTACTCCTAGAGTTCATCATAAGCTCCTTTCCAAACAAACTTTCTCTGTCACCTCTTGTATATTCCCAGTTTACAAGCTCAGCTATTCGCTAAAGCTATTCCATGCTCCATGCTTACCAGCCAAAGCCACCTTCAACTTCAACAACCTTCTTAGCTTTCGTCTTCCTCATCTCCCCATTAAAACTCAACAAAATCTTCTCCGAATATTCCAAACACGAAGGTCGGCATTGACCCACAAGCTTAATAGTGTGTTAGATTTCCTCACTTTCAATCATACCTAAGCCCCTCGCCAAACTCGCCTAGAAATCTAAACAGATTCCACGTGTCAACTTTAAACTTACCCGCGTTACGTTAATGATGCTAACACAGAAAGAAACGAGGACACAGACGAACATGAAGAGAGATCTGGACCTCTTGGTGATTTTAAATACAGATTTAAATTCGTCCATTATCCCCGTTATTACGCATTCCAGCCCGCCCATCTAAAATCCAGAGAACCCAATATCCCGGGGAATTATTTTCACCATAACTCTCTGTCAAATATGCTGTGCAGAGCTTATATGTACCCTTTACTTACCGCGCTATCGATACCTAACATGATGAGCATAATAAAGAAAAGTAAGGACCAGAAGTTAGCACCCGGCAAGTACCCCACCGCTTCCGGATACACTTCGAACACAAGCCCAGGGCCTAAAATTCCCCAGTTCCATTAATGTTAGTTTTTTCATTCACAATCAATTAATCTCTAGCTAATATGAACATAATTTAAGCTCAAAACGCCGAAGCCTTACCGACGTTTACGACTTCTGAAACAGGTCGTCCTTGCCGCTCCGCCATCGCTCCGAGATACACAAAGATTACGAATCCCGCAAAAATGCTCGTAAATGCATTCACAACTGATGTTATGATACAATCCCTGTGCGTGGACAGCAAGAAAGCAATTTTTTGTATTCCAGCTTTTATTCATAATCCTACAAGAGCCCCAGTAAAAGATATGTAGCACCACCCTGCTTTCTCCGACCACCCATACCTGTAGCAGTTGTTGTGGAAATTGTTGTAACTGGCATAGGTAAGATGAACACCAAAGCCGGCACCGGAAGAAAAGAAAATTTGTTTAGCAGCATCGCTCCAAACCTGTTAAAGTCATCAATTAGATTTACAATTTACAAAGAAAAGACAACTGTCTCTTTTCTATACCTTTACTTGAAGCATCCACTTACTCCAACTTCTTTAAGTTTAGATATGTCAGGTACAAGATAATAGTAGATTCCATCCATTGCCCCAGCTTCAAAAAGACCCCTCACCAATAAAATGGCCATGACTCCATAAGGAAGCGTAGCTGTTACCCATACGACTTTCCCTAAAACCGTACCGAAGAGTTCAAATGTCAATTAATTCTCAAGGATAACGGTCCACCTAACGTCATACACTAGCAAATAAAAAATACGGCAAGTCTTACCCGTGCTTCGAATACCACGAAAAAGTATCAAGTACAGAAGGCAGTATATGGCAGCTAGGCACAGGAGCAGGTCCCACTTGGGATATCCCAGATTATCTATATCGTGGCCTTGCATCTCCAACACGCTATTCCTGTAGGTGGGACAAGCAAGCAATATTTTAAGCAATATTTCACATATCCCATTTTTAAACTTCCATTCCGCGTTACAGTAAATGGAGAAAGCACACTCAAAAAGGTGCTGCCACTGCCACTGCCATCGTACATTTCCTCTGATCTCCTCAACCTGGAAAATTTCCTCTAGAGTCTCTACGAACCGTTTTGCCTCAAAGAACTTTATTATTTCCTGTGTTTTCCTTTGCTTTCACCGTTAGCAATACAAGCAACATTCTATCGTCTCTTCCTTTCGTCTCTGCCCTTGGATAGGGTACGTGAATAGAATCCTGTACATAATATGATGGACTACACTTGTTGGTATAATCGTTTGCGTTACTCGACCGAATCATTGGATTCTAGACAAGCGGAACGATTATTTACTAACCTCATAGGACGCCAGATTGTTTTCTCATCCACCTCTAAAATTAACATACCTTCCTCTCCTTCAACCACAACTTTGTCTACTCCTCTTATCATCTTATCCATCCTCATCTTCTCAGCTCAACTATTAAACCCGGGTATTCCATTTCCTACCTCTTTTTCGCTCCATCTCTCTCTCTCTCTCTCCCTCAATCTCTCTCTCTGTAACCATAAAATTTTGTAATCTTCGTGTTTTAGTCCCCAGCTCCATTATATAATGGAGCTGGGGCCTTACAGTAACAAGTAAAGCTCCTCTCATTTCAGAAGAAGATACTCCATCCCAGGATGCATTTGCAGAGGATGTAAACTAAGCGGAACAAATGCATTATAGGCCCTTGCACATCCGTCCGTGACCCTAGTGTCTAGTCTAATGAACTCTTATCCGCAACAACTATGTGCCATGCCATAGCTTGCTGTATAAGGCCCGTAGCCGAACAAATCTTTGTCTTCCTCCTTTCTACCCCGGACCATTTTGCTCCTTTTCGGGAAGGCTTTAGTTTAGGAGGCGTCCCAATTTGTGCAGCCAGCCACTTGATTCTGTGCCCATTTCCCGGGTATTAATCAGTAAATTCGGGTGCTTTTATACTAGGATCAATGAATTGATTTCTTAGGAAATGGAAAAGTGGTATAGGTTGTTGGAAATCTACGAGCCGACCTCGGGTCCGAGGTCACTCTAGCCTTGCCAATAAGAATGTAGTAAAGATCCAATAGATTTCCCATTCGAACTTTTAGGGTAATTCAGCTCTCCTTGTTTGCAGACTCCAAAAGAGGGAATTATACTCGAATCGGAACGGGTAATGTAACCAAGGCAATGCAAGAATCGTTTCTTCAAAAGATGTTTCATCAAGATTAAAATTCCTTCTATTCTTTGTATGAATCCAGGCGACTGGATTTGAATCCCGGATTTCTACGAAATCTAATGTCATCCTTTTCCATCCGCATCCTTCTTCCACCCGTCAGCATAGAATCATCATCTCTCTACCCTCCTACCCTTTCTCCGCCTTATTTGAGCTTTCCTATGAATCCGTTAGTAGAGCTCCTTTGGCACATTCCTAGGGGTAGATTGTATATGCGGGTCAAAGAGGATTTAAATACGCTCTGCCGCCTTCCCACCGCTATTTGCTCACAACACACTCAGTGTAGGAGGCTATCAAAGGGATGTGTATTTAAAATCGTTCTTATCACACTTTCCAGCAGGTCACCACCCTTACCGCAAGCTACTCAGCATCCCCACCCATTACCATCTACTTTCTGCCACTGTTATCTCTCTCTCTCTCCCCCACTTTCTCTCTCTGTATTTGTTCTTGCTGAATTGAATAGTAATACTCAACCCGCTCCCGGCCGCACCCTCGTGAGTCACGAGTCGTGACACAGTGTTTGCATCCAGTTTGTAAATTCCACCCGGGTATTTCTTCACAGCTTTCAACTTTACCGCTCCTAAATTGAGTGCAATCATCTGCATAATTATTTCGACATCCAGAACTTACCTGAAATATTCGCTAGCAGGTGAAGTAGCATTAACTGGTCTCGTATAATTAGCTGAGGAGTTTACTGTATTAGGGATAAAACAGTTGTCAGTGTTCCAAGAATTACCGCATGTCGTCCAAGGCAGCGGAGAGTAGAAAGAATGGACCGTATAATGGAGGGACCAGCTCATGATAGTGTTATAATAGAACGAGACAAAATACGATACTGTCACGGCACAGTATCCGATACCTAAAAACAAAATCCCATATCTTTTAATTCTTCATCCTTTTATCTAGCTGTCAGAAACCAAACTCTTATCAGCATATCTATACTTCATTTTCTACGAATCCAATCCTTCCAACTTTCACCTTGAGCTTTTACTCATTGCTTGAATACTCAGGAATTTTGAGTGTCATCGTCGAACCTTATTTTGACCACGGAGTGGTCAAAGTACTTTCTCTTTTCCTCCATAACTTTTCCCTCTTTCTCCCCTTCTTTAGTCTTACTCCTATCATCCCAATTTCTTCGTGTAAATGTGTCTGATAGAGCAGTATCTCCACTTGAGCACATTCAATCTCTCAACTCCAAAAACATTATCACGCTACATGATTTCGCGCTTTCTCTCTCTACAAGAAAGGCTTACTACGAGTGAGGAGACTGTCTTGTTTCCAGGTCAAGTCCCATCGGTCAAGGCGGGTGCTAAAAATCAAACGGCTTAACTTATGTAGTCTGGACATGAGAAGAAAAGCCCCAAATACTTTCATCTTCCAATGACAAATTCCCATGAAATCTCTATTTCCCTTCCCTATCTTATCCAGTATAGCCCCGAGAGTATCTTTGTGACTTTCTCCATTTCTCAAAGTCCAGGCTAGCTTGAATTACTACATCTTACGTTCCCTAAGGTTTATCTCTTAAAATGATGGACTGGAGGCACTGGGAGGGATTTCGGGATAACATTTCCCCCACGAGGAACTATTTGGAGAAAGCATTAGAAATCAGGGAAGCGTCCACAATCCGTCCACCTCTAATGTTTTCAAGTCAAATCCTGTTACCTACCTTTGAAGAGTGGACAGATTTTCCACACACTGATGGGACCTTGCCGTATGGATTGGCCAAGTAGAAGCTCCATATAGAACACTGGGATTGCGCTCAGGATCAACATTAAAAAATAAGGTATAAGGAAGGCACCTGCAACCCAGCATACGAAATTCATTAATTTTAGCCTAGATTCATATGAAAACATAGAGCTTAACCTTGCGTAGAATATATATATATATATATATATATATATAGCAGTTACATATTTAATAACTATAATGTACTTTTAATTCCTTGTCGTATCATTTCCTCTTCTCCTACTCCTTTCTACACACACATACTAAAATTGTGTAGCAGTCACATTTAAAACGCATCCAAGGGGATTTAAACAGTTTTTCTCATCCTCCTATCATGCATCGCTTGCATCCTATCCTACAAGCCTTATACACAAATCCACGTCCAAAATTACCGACATTTTCCATTAATTATATTAATAATACTGATACTTTTAATTATTTCTCGTTCATGTGTACCAGAAAGGCTGATGACAAACGTGATAACGTAATAAAGGCAAGAGGTGACTACATGTGTAATAGAAAACTCTAAATTATTCTAACTGAAAACAACATGTACAATGGTAAGATTGGAAAGAGAAGTACAGGAGCTCTTATTATTTTTTTCGAAAACATGTCCACCTTCTGCGAGCAGTATATAATATCTCTTCATATTCAAATTAACTTTCGTGGTATTTGTATTTTCCTGCTTAATTTTCTTTGAGCATTCCGTGGAGGAATAATAAAGCTTTTAATATGAGCTAGAAAATATTTTCAGTCACTTACCACCTCCATTTTTATAGCAAAAGTAGGGAAACCTCCATACATTAGCCAAATCCACAGCAAACCCGATAATGGAAAGTAAAAAGTCCATTCCTTGAGACCATGTTTCCCGCTCCCCACCCGCCACGGACGGAGTGGGAGATTCTTCCTTTTTCCGACCTGCACAACAATATTAATCCGCATAATTAAATTTTTCTCTCCCTCCCATCCCAGCATAAATATTCACTAAACCCGCCTTCCAAATTGCTCCCTCGCGTACAGAGTTCTTGCTAAGGATAAAATCAACTATGAAATTCACTGGAATTAGCAGAGCACTAACCGGTACACACAACCAACGACATGATGTCTAAAACCTCTTTAAAAGGCCAAGTACATGCCGTGTAACATCCTCGAAGGCTATTTAATTCCCTACAACATCCTCCGAAACTCATCATAATCATAAATTGCCCTGAATCGGCAATTTTCTCCGCGTAGCCTTCCATTCTCGCAGAACTCAGGTGTGTAAGGAAATGCAAATCATGCCAGTGGAATTCGCCAAAAGGTTGAACCAAATAACATTCATGCCTTTAATACCTAATTATTTTTAAAACGCAGAACCTGACCCCCTCTCCAAATACTTACCGAGTTAAGAATTTAAAATGCACCAAATTCCCTCATGCATACATTTCGCATACCTCCATATTTCCGGAAGATAGCAGAGGTGACATGATCATGAGCGCGCCAAGAAATGTTTATGAATTTTGTATTAATTTACCTTTATCTCAAAATATGGTTTAATCTGAAGCTATTTAAGGTAAAACACGTAAAATCATACTACGTGTCTATGACATAGCAAAAATTCCCATCCTAATCTCAAACTTGTCCTCAATTTTTTACTTAATTTTGAGCTTAAGGCTTAATGTTTGATTTTTTAAAATGACAATAAACAGATTATATCAGATAGCGTATAGCATGTGACGTACTCTTTGTCTCGTATC
Organism: Sminthurides aquaticus; assembly: GCA_906901655.1. Classification (NCBI taxonomy): domain Eukaryota; kingdom Metazoa; phylum Arthropoda; class Collembola; order Symphypleona; family Sminthurididae; genus Sminthurides; species Sminthurides aquaticus. The sequence goes on along the minus strand of CAJQTT010000002.1, from coordinate 4,047,736 downwards.
ATTATGATCTTAAGCGAAGACAAGTCAAACTCGGACACACCATTTATTGGCTTAAGCTCTTCTTCGTCTCTATTCCAGTATCTGCTTTCAATAATTTCCCGAAAGAGGCTCTTGAGATTGTCTGACTCTCCCTTCTGGTTCACATAGGCAAGGCGCGGTTTTGACCTTCAATCCCATATGCTTGTTGTAGAATCTTTCCTGGATAGGTTGAGACTATTATTAAGATACATACTAGCTAATGTTTTGAACTTTTGGCAACTGTAGACACGGAAGTAACTTACAAAGGATTTCACTCAAAGCTTTCCCCTTTCCTTGATTTCCTCCCTCTATGCAACAAGAAAAGAGGGACAACTACCCTGACTCCTGGACATGGAAGAAGGATTTCTCATAGATAGAGTTTCCTCTCTCGCGAAAGAGACTTTCTCCAGCGCGGGAATTCATCCCAAATTTCTTGATTTGCCCTACGGTCACGAGTAGCGGAGGGCGTCCAACCAAGTTTCGAAGGTTTTGGAGAAACATGGTGAGTAAAATGTTTCATTTCTACTAAAGTTGTTTCCCTGGACAGTAGGAAAGGAGTAGCTGAAGACAGATTGGAATTAGATAGGGTGATAAGTGGAGTCTCAAAGACAAGATGTGATTGCAAAGGTGATCGCAAGAGCTACTCAGTAGCGTCAAAGATTGATGGGAAGCTGGAGAAAGCCTCCCATCTAAATCAAGAGTTGGAGCTTAAGCTAATACTAATCTAGCATCTGCTTCTCACTAGTCACTAGGGATCTTTTGCCGATAGCTATCAAGGTTTGAGTGTGGCGCCTGGCCTAGGCATGAGGCATGACCCTTGGAATTTCAGGGATGGAGACGGGGTAAAAGGGTATATAGTAGCTGATTTCTTTTTTTTCGAGTCATTACCTTCAGAGTTTTTGGACGTAAAGGATGAACTGTAGCCGTCATCCTCGAGCTTTTGGTGGTGTCCGTGAGGATTGACAAGAGCGTGAGGATGCGGGGGCTGGTGGTGATGAGTGGTTGGAGGAGGTGGTGGATTCAGTAGAGGATCTGTGGGAAGGCTTTCACTGGAATGCAGTTTCCGTTCATCACCTTTCCCCCCGGCTCCGACCCCTGTTATACCAACAAGAAAGGAAAGCGTAAAATTAGCTCTTTTCCAAGCTGTTTTAAACCGAATGTACGTACACTCCCCCTCCTCATTACGTTTGTTCAAGCGTAACTGTTGCTTTCCACTTTATTATTTGCCTTTCCCTGGTTCTCGGTATTTGCCATTTGCCACCCATTCTGCTTTCACCCCGGACATTCTCAAAAGATCCGAAAGCTCTTGCCCCTAAACGTTATTTTTCTTCATCCTCTTACTTATCATGGGCTTAGCTTGTGGTACACGCACTCACTCAATGTTTCTGTCATCTCACTTTGCCTCGTTAAGATTGTTCTAAGTTGCTCTGAGATTTCGTTTCTGTTAAACAGAACACCTAGCTAGGTTAACTACGGATAGTTTAGTTTACATAAAAAAATTATAAGATACTCATAAAGCTGGATGAACTTACTGCGACTTTGTTCCGCGCCGATTAAGTGATGTGATTGAGATTGATGAATTCCGTGTTTGGTATGTTCTTCATGGGCAGTGGTCACTAAATTGGGGTAGTTACTATTTTCTACGGAATGCCTTTTACTTCTAGGCCTAGCTTCTACAGTTAACGGCCGACGTTCTATAAGAGCGTCTTCGTTAGCTAATGGATTCTCTATAAGCTCCATTGGCTCCACACGTGACATTTTACTTATCTGTAAAGAGAAAACTTTGCATTATTTTCTATAAAACCAAATTATTTAATTGCATACCAGTGAACTTAAGAGAGAGAATGCATTAATTGCTAGTGTATAGAGCTTCCCGCTTACTGCTGGCAATATATATATATATACATACACCAAACAACCTCTAGTTAGTTTATAGAATAGATAGGTTTATAGTTTATAGTTGACAAACTTCCTCTAAAATTTAAATTTCTTCTATGTAAAGAATTTCCTCTTAAATTTTAGTTTCAATTTCCGGTATTTAAAATTTTGATTTTGGTCTTACGGTGCGTAAGCACCCAAATCCACCTGCAGCACTGAATTCTACGTTTAAAAAAAGTCAAAATCAAATGGAGAATTTTGTATTTAAAAAAATATAGCCAATCTATTTTGCTCAGAATCAGTGATTTTTCGACATCTTGGTTTGACGGCGGTTTCTAGACCAGAAGTTTACATAGAATCCAGTTTCTGCAGATGGCTTTCCTGGCTGACTTGGCCAAAATCACAATTAATTTAAATTCTGCATTTCCCAACATTAAGGGAGAACTGACGAGAAAATTTAAATTCTTTAATGTTTTCATTAAATACATAGGTTTGTATTGGATCTTCAATTCTAACTGTTATAGGCAACTCTTCAACTCTTATTCTTGACTGGTATGTTGTTTTGTGTATTTACTATAGTTTATACACAATTTGGGACCATAATTTACAACTTTAGCCCTATATCCTGTCTTCTTTTCCCTAAACATTGTCCCTGGTGTATTTGTATCAAGGAAAGCGGAAAGCTTTGACTTTGAGAGAGGGTATGAACTGTTCTAATTTCGTGCAACCATGCAGTAATTTTTTGTCTCATAATCCGATGAAACTGACGGGTAACAAACGGGACTGTTTGGATTTTCAAGGTGATAAACAAGTGGGTTAGCTTGCTTTCTACAAACCTCTCTGTCCCACACATGTTTCCCCTATCAATAAAATCCGAGGGAATGTTTGTAAAATGTGTAAGTATTGTAATTACAATGACGTTGAGATATCATCCTGAAATTTCCTCACAAAAATAAAAGCGTTAGCCCATCTCCTCCTTCATTCTTCTCTGACTCCTTTTCATCTATAGAGTCAGAGGCTGTGATAGCTTCTCTTTTACGCTCTTCCTTGGCCTTTCTTATTTCCTTTGCTTCACGAAGAGTTTGTTGAAGAGATCTGATTATTCCACGGCTCACTGTCCTAAGCTTTAGTTTAACAGACATGCGAAGATGTTGGCAAGTGAAACCTTCCTCGTCACCCCTCCGAGAAGAGTTGGCTCCATTCTCAAGACAACAGTCCCTCTTTACAAGCTTCAGCAGAGAGAATAAAGCAAGTCAAAGCTGAGGGATTTAGCTTAGACTTGTCTTGTAATCAGGTGAATTTCGTAGACTCATCACAAAATTTCTACTCATACACCCTTAGCCAGGAACAAGTTCGGGAAGAAGCTCATATGGATTCTCCGGAAAAACCTCAACTTCATCACCGTTTCATAATGACCCAAAATCTCCTTTCTCCTCCCTTTAAAGGGTATCGATACCAATAAAACTTTGCTTCTTTCTCAAAAACAATTTTCAACAAGGACCTTCTCTCTAAACTCCCATCACCCCGAAACTACATTCCAGTAATCCCCATCCAAAATTCAACTTCAACTTCAACTTCAACTATATCCCAAACACAGTTAACCTTGGCCAAAATTCCAAAAACACATTACATCTATCTTCCACATAACCAGCAAAGCTCATCATCTTATAACAATAATCATGTATCCCTTTGCATCCAATTGCCAATTTTAACCCAATATCCTAGAAAGAAATGCATCAATTTCTTCGTACGTTAGCTAGCAGAAGGAAGGCCTTGGCTTGTCTGGGAAAATCAGTAGTAAAGACAAGAAAGATAGAAGAATGGGGGGGTTACTTCTCCGGTTGGCTGGTTTGAGATCACGAGCCAGGTCCTCCCTAACATAGGAATGTTCAAATAAACCAGAGACCAGGGAGGGAGGGAGCAGCTTTCTTAATTAGTTAATCAGTTAGTTCAAGAAATCTTGTCCTATGAGCTGTCAAAGTCTTAAGCTGCTAAGCAGGGACGAGGATTGCACGTAAATTAATTGCTTTTTGAGAAGGAATATCCCCGCAACGATTCGCCTATCCCCTAACTTCTCATCCCTGTCTCATCCACGCTAATCTCGCATGTATCAAATCATTTTAGTTTCCTCATTCCTTTGTCCTACCCTACCTACCTGCTGGGAGATGGGCTATAAAAATATATCCAGCTCATTCATGAACTAACAAAATCTTCTTGGATTTGCCCCTTCTCCCATGTTTACTTAATGTCTTCTCCTCCAAGTTCGAGTCCCTCCATGATTATTCCTTTTCAATTAATTCCACTTGTTTCCACCTCTCAAAACTTTTCTCCTTCTTACCCGGATGTAAAAATTCAAGTACTTGTTTAAAATTCCCAGTGTATGCTCGATTCATAATGGGCAATTTCTCTGGAGATAATTTATTTGGAATGATGTAATTCTCAGTCAGCTACCTTTCAATTGAATAATAATTCTTAAACTGCTTCACAGCTCGCGCATGACTTGAACATCACGCAGTTTGTTGTTTCAAGGAAAAATAATTACTAATTTAATATGTCTCTCTAATGCGAAATATCCTAAAGTCTCCCCACGGAACTGTTTATTGTCCAGACTGTACGTGAAACTGACTTGCATCATCAACTCCTCTACAAGCCCGAGCGTATGAATTATTACAATCACATTATTAATGCGAGCCTATAAGTTATTCTTTTCAAGGTTTGGTTTGGCTTTTGAAACTATCAAGAATATTTTATCATTTCATTTTTTGCTTTCTTCTCCATCCTTATCATTCATGGCACCACTTTCACTCATTTCCAAAATCTCTATGAAAACTAAAATAAATACCTTTCGCTTTTGAGAAAACAAACCATTCAATCAGCAAACGATCGGAAACGAGCTAAGCAAAAACAAGTTAAATAATATACCCTATTGTTGGTTTTGCAAAAACTAGGCGCTAACATGCTAGCAGAGTATATACATCGTGCAGAAAATTGCTCACGTGAGGGTTTGTGATTAAAAATTTAAAATCTTATTCTTCTTTCTTTCTTGACACTCTTGTCGTCGACTTGCATGTCGGAGGAATCGATCCTTGTCTTGGCGGTAATTAATGAAAATATTCATTGATCATTTAACAGGAGGCTCAAGATTCAAGTATGAAGCGCATCATGTGCTTTCACACATGGACAAGAAGTGAAAAAAAGTTGAGTAGATTCACATATCCATCCTCCCCCTATTCCTCCATCCGATCATCCTAATGATCCCTCACAGACTCTGTGATTCTGTATCATCCATCCCTTCTTACATGTACTTTCCGCTCTTTCCCAGTCTTTCTTGTTCTTCTTGTCTGTCTTTCGTCCTGCACGTAAATCTTAGTTAGCCCACGAGATTATTATTATGATGACTCCCATTTACTTGTACAGCTAACTAACTCAGTGTAGCTGTCTTCTCATTCAGGATGTGGGCCACAAGGATTGCACACTTGGAGAAGAATTATCTTCTCCATACTCTTCTATGCCAGCAAACAGCCGGCCAAGGCAAAGGCAAGCCAAACCCTCTGTCACTTCCTAATTCCTTTCCCCCTTGAATCGTTGAATCTCTTGCCCAGTCTCGAAAAACCACGCTAAACGCAAGCCAGCACACGCACAGCCATTATCACAGCCTTAGAAAATACACCATTCTCGTCAAGAAGTATGGGGGATAGCGAGGCAGAAGGAGAATTTAATTTGTAATTTACTCAACCTTTTCCTTCTCAAATAAACTGGTATTCAATCACATGATGGGATCCTTTTTAAATTATCTTGCAATTTCTTGCTAAATTTTGCTGCAATTCCTATTCAGAAAAGTCCTATTATCCTCTTAATATCTTGGTCACATCCTTGTAGTCAACAATCCTTGGAAACTCCTGGAAAAAACTGAGTTCTAATCTAACCCCCGGAGCGCCGACATCAAACACCACTCGCTTCCTCTTTACCACGACAATCATTTCAATTATCACCAGGTGTTAATTACACATTAGTTTCCTCCCCAATCATGTCCAGTCCCAGCACGCACCACTTGTTTATATACCCACGGAAAACTCGATTAGTTTCTCCAAGGCAAGCCTTTCTTGTTCACACACACACTCAAACACGATGTGCTCAGAATTTCCAACTACACATGCAGACAATCTTCAAATCCATTCATGAAATCATCATCACCAGCTTCCATCATGACTAGTAGGAATTAAAACCTTTACCTTTACTCCTTCAGGATTCACGAATCATATTCGCCATTCATAGAATAAACAATTTTGTTCAGCACCTTTAAAAAACTTAGTGTAATTAAACCCCTGCGGCGAAATCATGAGTGTGATCAAACTATTGATCAACAAGAGTCGAGACTGGCTCCTAAGATTTTTCAACAATTCCTAAGCAGCACATTCGATTCAATTCTTACACCGCAACTCATACTCATTGCCATCGTATCCCTTTAAATCAATCTTACAAACAACTGGTACAGTAATGAATGGGAGAATCCAAAAACTTTGACAAAATGCTTTATATATTGCTTTCCATATCACCATCAACCCAAATTGACGGGCCAAGCTAGTGAAAGCAAAACATTCCTTACAAAGGCGTATAATGTATTGCTGCCTGTATAAATGAGGAGAAACAATAACTGACTTGGCTGTACGTCAGAGATGGACACGACTCAAGATGGAGTCTACTAAGATGACGACAAGGGATGAGTGTAGTGAATAAGTGGATATTTTACATGCAGCATGCATTACACAAGAAGAGGTTTTAAATACTGGTATAATTAATGGATGACCCTCATTCAAGTATGGATAGCATGAGGATTTAATGTACTCACCAACTCACCAAATGAGGTTTAATTCAATGAAAGACAGTTCCAGTCTCCCATTCCCCCTTCTCTCGGAATTCTTGTGTGTTCTCTATGAGAAGAAGAATTGTACAGACAGATGCTCCTCCTCTTTCTTTTAATAGTTTGTTTGTCCTAGGGAGGACCAAGATGTATATATAATGATAGATGATCCGTCTACGTCCTCACCCTCCGAAAGAACACAAAATGATGATCAGAATCAAGAGTTACCAACTACCCACCCAAGGCCTTTCCCTGTCTTTGTCTTTTTCACCTTTCACTTTCTTTCACTTCTTAGCCGTACGTATATTATGTGCCAACAACGTCTCATTCACCACCATGCATCCTCACTTTTCCCAATTTCTTATCGACTTTCTCTCACATTTACCATCCCCCCCCCAAATACGTTATCCAAACTGAAAGGACAAAAATGCCACAGGTAAGAAGCAAACGTTTTATGTTTTTTTCACTCAAGGGTATTTAACTCCTGGTGAAAGTTATTCTAATGTTTTCACCCAATCTTTCTCAATTCTCCATGAAAGCTTTCACTCTCCCGATCTCTTAACCAGACACAATTGAGCAACCACACTATAACTGCTTCAGATCCTTGAAACAACGACACAAACGCTTTCTCACACCCTTTTCAAAATTGCCACTTTCACCGCCCTCTTCTAACACTCCGCCCCACACTTTCTCTCTTCGACCACCCTTCACAAGTTTATCCGCAGGAATTATTTTTCTTCCAATTTCTCTCTCTCTCTCTATTCAGCCAGGTAATTATGAGAAGTGAAAATACTTTAAGCCTGTATTCCTCCCTTCTTGTCCGACTCTCTCGAGTTTGAATACTAGAAGAGACTGACGAGGAAATCTCGAATAAATATATTCCTGACTAAAGTAGCGAGCATGTTTGAGCCTTGTCCGTCCCTCTTATTCTTCTCTTCATTTCCCTCTTGGAGTAGTAGTGGTTGTAGTAGCAAGTATGAAGTAGTAGTCGCCCTTGTAGTAAGACGGCCAGCTAGTAGTACGGCTTTCGGCTCTCAGACAGCCTTACGCCAAACAGCCTTTATAGTAACTGAAAGAGGACGTGGAGGAAACTAAAAGTCTTCTTTCCCTCAGTCAGTCTCCTTCCCCGTCCTCATCTCCTCATCCTATTTCTAAGCTTCGTCTTTAGCCCTCTTTCTTCCACCAGCATCCAAATAAGCCCCGCGTCCTTTCTTTTCCCCGTGGTGGCAATGATCAGGGAGGGGATGATATCATGTCTCTCTCCAGCACCATCTCCCATCTCCTTCCCCCCACAATTTCACCAGCCATCCAGCCCACTTTCTTTCCCACTTTCCACCAACTACCCCCTTCACTTCCGCCCACAAAAACTAGCCAACCGTCCACTGTCTTCTTCCCTACCTTCTTCCCCATTCTTCACCCCCTTGATTCATTTATCTAAAAGACTCAAAAATTGCTGGAAGCTTCTGCAAAGAAAGCCTAATTTTTTTTATTATTCCAATCTACGCTTCCCTTATTTCTCCCCCTTCAGTACATCGCATCACTCTGCTTTCTCTCTCTCTCTCTCTCTCTCTCTCTCTCTCTCTCTATATATATATATATCTCTCTTACTTCATTCCTATTCTACTACAATTTAATCTTTAACCTCAAAGAATCTCCTTAACTAAGTTAACTAATGCTAATCATCCTACTCTTCCTTATACTAAACAAACTCAAACCTTTTTTGCAGGAAGGAGAGGAAGCGATATATGAGAGAACTGAGAAAAACTCTCTCTAATTTTCCCAGACGACAGGATTATTTACGCTCTTTTCGGTCGCATTTTTTTCGACCCACATAAATATGGATGCAGAAAACAACTTGTTGAAATAGAGATTATTGCAGTAGGTAGATTCATCATTCCATTATCTTTTTATAACCAGTTTTTTCCTCTCTCAAGTTCTCTCATATCTCTCATTTCCTTCCCGCTACTATTACCACCACTACCTCCTCTTCCTCGCCCCATGAAAACAAAACACAAGTTTCATTTTCTTTAATTTTCCTCCTTCCTCCTCCTGTATTCTATTTCTTTCTCGCTTACATATATCTCCCTTCCGAGTATCGTTATTCAATTCCTCCTCCTATAACAGTTGTCATCCATGTCCCCCTGTCATCCCCGCCCGCCACTCTCTCTGTCTCTACTCTACCTAATCCATCTTTCTAAAAATCTCTTCATCTACCTTGTCTATCTTTGGCCTTCTTCTAGTCCCCTCTACCTCTTTCAGCATCAAGCGTATCATTACTCCGTCTTAAAATAATAATACAAGCATATTTTAGTCACACAAATCTGCGCTGCTTCTCAGCTTTCAGACAATGTTGATTTCATTTTTACTCATCATTTCGCTCTGTATCAGATTCTGTGTTAGTTTTGCCATGAGCGAAGTATATCGTAAAATGTAGCTTTGGTTGGAATATATATATTGAAAGCGTGAATTAGAAATAACATGTTAAAGATATACCAGTTGCAGTCGTCCAGTTTCATATCCTGTTCAAAATTAATTACTTTCTCCTCGTTCCCACATACTAGCCAGCTGAATTTCTGGAAATTTAATATTATTTCTTACACCTTAGTCAAAGCTTTCTGGTAGAGGTCAAAAGCTTGGATTGAATCCCATACTATTAATTCTACTTTCACTTAAATCCCTGTATCCTGTTTACATTTACTGCATAAACAAACATCGATCACAGATTCAGAAGATTCCATGTAAAATATCAAAACCAATTAAGCTCGATTAATTCAGAAGCCAGTTAGTCCGCAAGGAGAAAGTTAGTATCCAGACCGATATTAGCTAGACTTGCATGGGATTCTTACCCAAAACTTACCGACGACGTACGTTCTTGTACTTCCTCAAGGTTTTCCCCACCTTACTAATAAGGATTGATGAAATATTTAGAGTGACAAGAGCATTAGATTTAGCCTGTTCTATTTAGCCCCTCTTCCAGCAGATTCCATATTCATTTCTGATCCATCTGTTTCTTCCGGTTCAAGCCCTACATCACTTTCACCCCTACCACACAGCCTGCCCCACGCATAGATCTCAGTAGTGCTTGCTTATACTGATTTCGGGGCAACTGGAGTGTACAAGATTGGAATTGAAGGGAATGCAAAGTACGAAAGGTAGACTGAAGTATTGAAGAAAACTGCAAGAGAAAACTGCATGGAAGACGATGAGACAATGGATTGTATATGGATTCACCTTTAGCTTTCTCCTCCCTGGTTTAGATTGGATGGAGCATGTCTAAATTTATCGAAAATATAATACTTCTCCAGGCATTATGGCGTTGTAATCCAAGCGAACAAGTTGGAGGGTAGTGGAGGTGGTTGGAAGAGAGTCATTCCTCCAACTCCGAGTGACAAACAACCGCATGGATATTCAAGGCAATAAAAAGGTTGTCAGCATGTGTTTACGGATGTCATCCCCGCTTACGCGAGACATTTCTGGAAGCCTGCCGGGAAGCTTCTTCCCGTAATCACAAGGATAATTCCAGATTCAATAAAAGTAGCATAAAACTTGCCCTATTAAGATCAACTTCCCCTTCTCCATCCTTCTCAACAACATCACTCCCTCCCTGCTCCACTTCCCTCCTTCGTCCCATATATCTCCATACTTTCTCCAGCGTACAGAGGCTACATCTACCCGCCACCCTATTTTCCCTTCAATTTCACATTCCGAATCTTCCAAAGATCTAATTTTTCCCCACAGTCCTTCCACTACTAGTACTACTCCTTCTCCCCCCTTTCCTCTTTCTATTCCAGTTGGTTTTTACTTCCTATTGCGTGCAAGAAGAGACGCGATATTCTTGGCAAAAACTGCAAAGCTTCTCAGTGAAATGATGACCTTGTTTGTCTCAAAAATCAAGATGAAATAGCTAGCAGTATTTCCTCCACCACCCTAAGTCAATAATATCAAGTCCAGCATCCATCCCCAAATGTATCCCAGCTCATCCTCATCAAATCCTCCCATAGAGTTTGTCCTTTCCTCAGTCAGTGTCGCCAAAACTGACAATATTGTGACTTATGGTAGGGTGGTCGCAGAGAGGTTTTATTGGGTCAGCTTCCACTCCACACTGGACTCATGAATGCTTAGAGGATGAGGGTAGTATAATAAAATTTAGTTCACAAAGATGCAGTTTACAGAGGAGGAGGAGGGCAAGATGTGAATAGAGGGAAAAAAATCTCCTCCCCTATTCACTTTTGTGCGAACCACAATTTAATTTGCCTCCTTGGCAAATTGAATTCAGCCGTAAAGGCTTACAATTTTACCCCAACGCGAAGCACATTTCCAATTTCCATCCTGCATTTTTCACTAAATGTTTTTAAAATCTTGAATCTTCCCCGAGAGGACTCCTTTGAAATTACTCTGGACAGATTTTCTCATACAACTCAACTCTCACCGAGGTGGCCGCCGCCGAGAGTTGAGTTCCGTGGGGGGAAAATGTTTATATTTTTTCTTCCCTGAGAAAATGTAACCCAAGCTGGTGGATCCCACATAGATCGCTTCAAACCAGCCACCACAGCCCATTATTCCTGACATGATACACTTTTATTCAGGCTCGAGGAGAAGATATTTGATGGGAGGTGTGTAATTCTTGAATTGATTCACATTCCCTCTGTTTTTTCTTCCTCTTCTTCCTTCCTTCCTTATCCTCTACATGCCTCTCCGTATACAATCTTCTCCGTCTTACCAAAGGCTTTAAGGGAGAGAGGCAATGAAACTCAATGTCTCCACACACTACCACAATTTATGAGACCTCCCGCAAAAGACAACATCACATTCATAATCTCCAAAACCTAAGCCGCACGACGCAAACCTTAAAATAACCTTGGGAAAGCTCATACCGCCCCCACCAAACCGTACCCATCCTTCCCCTCAATCCTCAACCTTCCGTCTCAATTTCTACTCCCCTCCTCATCCTCCTCCTTCATCATCATTTCGGATCACTACCCTCTAACTTGCATATTCCATTAGCAGACAGCATGGCATTACCAGCCGCAACGACGGCCAAGTAATACATGTACCAGTAGCCACGAGCTACCCGCGTCCTCCACCCAAACAACCCGCCTCAAATACCCGCTTAGAAAATCATCACATTCTTTCCACAGAGACATCCAAATAACACACATACATATGTAACCAGAGGACGCAAGCAAGAGTCTACGCCACAACCTAAACCGATGACAACCTAATCCTACTCAAAATATATAAACACTAAATAATGGAATTCATTTTGTTTTATCGACCCTCCCACAAACTATCTCCTGTATATATTTCCCCTCCCCCTCCGTCTTATTCCCTTATTCTTCTGTACAATATTCTCCTCATCTTCTCCTATCTCTTTCTCTACCTTACCCGCTCTTCACACTTTGTTCCTCCGCCATCTTTCTCTTTTTTTGCCTTCCAGTATTTCCCATAATACCCGCTTTCTCTTCTACTTTCTGCAACGTTCTTGCCAAAGTTTTCTCTTCCCTTTACCTCCAATCAAGCTTGTTGAGAGCCCGGCTACGAGCTTTCGTAGCCCGGCTACGGAAGGAAAATTAATCCGATTGGGAAATTTGGATAGCTCGGCTACCGTATATAACCATATGAGCTGAGTAGCCCGGCTAACCAAAATTCAAAGAATTGGACCCTTCTTATCGGATTACTCAAAAAGTGTAGCCGGGCTAGTAGCCGGGCCACCAACATCCTTGCCTCCAATAGATCCCTGTCAAAGGCATTCTCTTCCACAACTCCCCCTTTACCAACTGATGCTTAACTTTCCCTTCTGTGCCGCTAAATATTTTGGGGGAAATCTTTCAATTTTCATTTTACCTTCTCATGATTGAAATTTCAAGTCTTCACTTAAATTTTTAGCAGCTGTTGTACACATAACAGGGACACCTGTATACTCACTCACCTTACACCCTATTCCGTTTCGAGTGTAGTGTAATGAATTCAGACGGTAGAAGCATAGCATTTGTATCCTTCTTTCCCCTCCTTCCAGCTTCAAGCTCTTAAAGATTGCAATTTTACAGGCGAGGAGCGAAAGGTGTGTCAAGCTTTGTCTCTCATCTTGGATTCAATACGTTTTTTTGAGAGGAAGAGTTCCTCGCTCCGAGAGATTTTTCCATTAGATTTACATGTTGAAAAACGGGTTGGTTAATTGATTGCTAGGAATTTAAATCACCTTCGTCAATATTCAGGGGCCGCATGAAGCTATAAAAATAGTGACGTGGGAAAGTTGTAGCTTGGGTAATTAGTTTTAAACATCCTTAAATTAGCATAAAAAATCAAGAGGCAATCATTAGCCTGTTACAAGCCCATCTTCCACCTTGCATTCAATGCGCTCATCCATTCATTTATCTGTCTCGAATTCAAAGAGTACATACACACGCAATTATATATATATTAGTTTAATAAATTACGACTCCTTAATAATTTTAACGCCTCTCTCCATCATCAATTCCAACCTCCTACCCGCCCGCCTCTTACTTTCTTCCTTCCTTGAATAAATGTCCCCAGATTATGAAGACACAGCTCTTTTCCTTACTTGCCAATCCAAAGTATTCGCTGTCCCCACCATCCACTACGTCACTCCTCTGACGCACATGTCTCTTGTCTTCACCTCCACAACAATTTCATAACGTTCCTATAATAAAGAAAAAAGAATACAAGGTAACATCTTGTGGTCACGATGCGCGATGAGGCATTGGTTTACCGCACTTTTCCCCTTCCTTACACACGTTCCTCCGTCCGACCAGCCAATTCTCCATCTCTTCTAACTACATACGTCAATCTCATGGTTTATAATTATATTTTTCTCGGAAACTTTTCCACCCTGCTTATTTAGCTTATACCACCTGTTTAATTTCCACCGCAAACTTTAACTTAATTAGCAGACAAATAGTAAACGCATCCCTTCATTCATCTCTTCCCTCTTACATCCTCCCTTCCAACAATCCTTTCCGCATCCTCAAATCTCAACCGAGAAGCTACAATGCTTGCTTCATAATGCTTGCGAAAAATCCCACGCACACGCTCTCCGGCCACACAACACACACGCAGACCACCTGCCAGAAATAAAAAACACAGCCCGTCGTCCTAACCCAACTCCCACATTGTCAAACCCCTCTCAAACAATACATTTCCGACTATACATGTACATGTATATCCAGCTAATCAGCAAGACAATCCCAACCTCACACCCAACACTCATCATCCCCTACAACCTATATTAACTTATCATCCGCGCGCAATAGATTTCCTCCTGATTCATGTTTCATTTTGCATTAAATCCCGTATTCACTCACTCATATTTCACGTAACGGGAGCAATCTCTACTGTTCTCCACTCATCCGGAATCCTAAAGAGTCGGCTCTCGTCGCCACAAGTAAGAAATCTTCGAGTTGACATTTTTATAGCTTCATTAACACCACCCTCTATTTATTTCAATCAGTCCCTTCTCCTCTGTCGTATTCTTATCAGACCAGGTGTAATTAAAATGTAACGAGGCAGATCACATCTCCATTCCGTAGTTAGTAGCATTATTTAACAGGATTCTACTTCCTTCACACGATTTACCACCACCGTCATGCCTACAAATCTTTTACTTCCTTTCTAAACTGCAGACTTCAAACAAGCTTAATCTATTTCCCGCTTTCCAACCATGAGTAAACGTTAGCTGAAAAAGTTGGATGGATCTCACTCACCTCCGTTCTTTACTAGCTAGACAAAGTATGGACTTCCTCTCAAATTCGCTCTCTCTCTCTTCAATAAAAAAGGGAGAAACCCCTCTTAAGCTACATGTTACAAGTCAATCAAGTCATGATACTTGACATTTCAATCTTGTTTTCCAAACACTTTGTTTTTCCCACCAGCTGCATTTTCGAAATCCAGGCAGTTACATCTTCTTCCCGTCACTCACTTTTGTCTTGATACTTTTAGCTAGCGCTGTAAAAATTATTGTACGCGACACTGACACAAGCGCACCGCAACGGCACTAAGTTTCCGAAAGAAGAAAACTCTCTCTGGATTTCTTCAGTCCTTTTCATTAGACTTCAGCTGCACGTGGTGTACCGAAGAAAACACGTTGATGTACTTTCACTCCAACATGGCTTTCTCCAAGGTTATCATCCTTACTTTCTCTCGACTCCACTTTCCTTTTCCCAAGAGCGGAATTTCAGAAACTTATACTGCTTTTGACATTGATAGCTCAATAAGTTTCTCATTTATTTTCAACAAGCAAATAACGGACACCGCTCCTCAATTCCTCAATGCCGAGGGATTTAAAAACTGGTAGCGGTAAATGTGTGTTCTATGCATTTCCTTCTAATATTCACATCACAAACTGGAAACAGGGATTTAAATATTAATTTATATACTGCATTGTGATTATAATTACGATGTGAATGTGTACACGGACAGTTAAATTGTCGTTGGGGATTTAACAATTCATGCGACGGCAACAGAGAGTGAATTGCGATGAATAATCTCCAGTCTGTTGATGTTGGGGGTACAGGGAGGAGAGTGCTGCTCAGCAGTTACCTGCCACACAGATGTAAATTACCTTCTCTGTCTAACCGGAGATTAACTGGGTTTATTCAACAAATGACGTATTACCATGTGTGTCAACCTCATCTACTTCCAAATGGCATAAAAGTCTCAATGAATACCTTTACTACGACTACACCTCATCCAAGAGCCAGTTACTCTCAGGATCCAAGGACGTCCATGTCCTATTCTGTACTAGAATCTAGAATCCACATCCCATTCGTTTTCGATTCTATTATCCTGAATTTTTGCATATATGTCGTTACTTCAAGCCCCTTTTCCTAGTAGTGAATCAACTCAACTCTTAATTTTCTCCCTCTTTTTCCTCAACCGACCCGTGCGTTTGGTCAAGGAAAGATTGGTTTCAACTACAGAAACATAACTTGAAAGCTATGCATGCCTTTTCTTCGTTGTCGGCATTGAATCCGTGATGGTGCTTAGCCGAAACTTTTAAGAGAAATCATTAGTTACGCCTATACTAGCTATTTTTTCACATCATTGAATATAATCTGTGTTTCAAAACATCGACGGATCATCCTTGAGCATAGGCTTCACATTGGCTTCAGCACTCATATTTCATTCCAGTCTAACCTGTCTACGGCAATAATCTGCGGTTCTTCCGTCTGTGAGCCACCTTTCCACAAATACGTGTGCGTGCGTCTCTAATCTTGTCTTGTGTAAAGACGAAACCTCCAAAGCAGTAAAATGTAGGTAGCCCCGAACAGGTGCAAATTATTGTTTCTTTTGCGGTCGGCCATCCCAACTTGAGTAAGCAAATATCTTTGGGTACGTCCCGCATCCCCGTCCTTAAACTACGAGAACCCATCATCTCCTAACTGACGTCACTCACATGCTCCATTGCGTTCAAATTTTTTTTTTCGCAATTAAAAACTCTCAATTGCTTCTAATTTTCTCGCTTCTAAATGTTCAAGAATTTCCTTAGCTGCCTGTAATCCAATGAGGTTTGTTTGTAGGCGCAGAGATGAAACGGTTGCGGCAATGATTCCTCTGCATTTTAGCACATTCCTCTTTTGTAAGTCAAGCAGTTTTAGTCCACGCAAACTGTTATGGCTCTCCCGGATCTTCTAAAAAAGTAGCAACTATACTACCACCACTAATTACATCAAGTTAAGTGCATTAAGGATTCCGAAACTGGTTTGCTGTAGTTGTATTTATTTGCATAGTCGTTCACGCTTTTAATTTAGAATCAATCCACCCAAAAACGGAGCGCAATAATTGCCAAATAATTGACTCTCTCATCGCGTATTCCCTCTTCCACCCCCACAGGATTACTATACAGGGAGCATTTTTCTACGACGTAAACGTTTTCGGCTTTGATTATTTATGCGTCGTCTTTTATTTGAGCTCGTACGTGAGAAGTGTAGACGCGCA
Source organism: Sminthurides aquaticus (assembly GCA_906901655.1). Lineage (NCBI taxonomy): Eukaryota > Metazoa > Arthropoda > Collembola > Symphypleona > Sminthurididae > Sminthurides > Sminthurides aquaticus. Next base: position 4,031,025 of record CAJQTT010000002.1, on the reverse strand, counting down.
ATTTTCAAGGGTAAACGAAACGTAATTTCAGCAAGTGATCTTAAGAATTTTTGGTCTGGGTGATCCATTTTATACAAGCTTAATTCATGCATCAATCTGAAATCATTTACATGTATCAAAAGATTCCTTTTGCTACAGATTTATTGCACCATAATGTAGGCCACGCAAGGCGCAAATGCGCTTAGCAAAGGACCAATTGCTTCCCAGCCTCTTCCAAATTTTTCACGATCCCATCTTGATTTGTAAGAGAACAACACTAAGTTTTACTAAAGCTTACCAGAATCGTGGGCGATCATGAGTTCGTCATTTGAAATAACTGCGAGGTTGAAATCATCAATTAGAAGCTCAAGTGTATTGCTTGAAATCAGGTTATAAATGCTTTAAAATGAAACATTCCCTATAGTTCTAGGACGTACCCTAGTTTTGCGTATGAGGGTAAATTAATCCCTCTGAGAATTCATCCAGCAAGACAAATCTACATCTTACATCCATCTCGTTCTACCTACACCAAATCCTAGGCTTCTGGTTCTGGCTGAGTTGATCCGCAGGAATCACCTGACTTAGAACCTCCTAGGATTTCATTAAGTTTCTTGTTTGCACACTAAACTCATAGTGCAATCAAATCCAATGAGTACTTGATTTCACAAGATACCAATCGCTCCGAGAGAGACATTAAGACATCAAGATTTATGTAAGATCAAGGAAAACCTCTTGTTGCCCCAGTCCAAACCTTCTGAACTCTACTCCGAATCCTGAATCTGCCTTCATCTTTTCTGGCCTTTGTCCTTAAAAAACGGCCAGTGCCTTCATCAGCATTTCCTTCACACTGTTTCCTCCGCTGGCTGAGCACCCGTCGCTATCTACAGAGTCCAGAGTCCCAGAAATGTCATAGGTTAAGCTTTAAGAAAAGACTGCAAAGATTATAACCCATAGGATTCGCAAACAATTTCCAGCTATATTGCAATATGTTTCGAGGATGTTTACGAGTGCATTATAATGTTGGATGTTGAGTTTCATGCATGTATTTGTTATTGTGACTTGATGCAAGAAAACTGACTCCCAACAAGCTACCTCATTCAATTTAGATAATTGGAGGGTTAACCAAGGAAGAGATAATAAAATATCATTTTCTCTTTTCACAATACCTTTCTCCTTGACGCCAGAAACATTGGCCTAATATACGTACCGGGTTTTGAGAGAAAGTTGACAACAAAATGAATCTCTCATCAGCAACATTTCACCTTCGCCTCTCCTTATGAACACACTACGCATTTCTTCACTCCACCATCATAATTCTTGTTTGTTTATGAAAATTAATCCATTTCACTTCCTATCCACCAATGTATGCATGCTTCATCTCCTTTGTAACCTCTCACTCGTATCCTCCATTCAGCTTATTTTCAACTTTCTCCCCCGTTTCACTTCCTTTCTTCTTCTGCACATCACTCTCAGAAGAATAAATTACAAATCCATTTAATTACCTGTTACAACGAGAAAGCATGAGTGAAGCTTGAAACTTACAGGAAACCTGGTGAAAGTTCTCAACTTTCTCCAAAATATACACTTCTTCATTTCCCTTCCACATCACTCCCGCCCATGACTCACGTAAGTACTCGTACGTAAGTATTCCAGTTCTTCCATGACCGTTTATGCTCCTAAAAGTCTCCATTTTGTTGTTGTAGCAGCATCATCGTTTCCAAACTTTATCTATAAATGTAGCCGCATCGTGAAACTCCGGGGTAATTGAATGAATGTTGAATCTGCATGATTATTTTATCAATAACAGCAAAAAAAACTAAAGGAAAGTTGATGGCAAGTTGGAAGGTGGGCAGAAATAGGAAACAAATGCAAGTCTGTACTACGCTCCAAGAGTCCAAGAGCTTTAAAATTTTCTCATTACAGGCTATAATGAAGGACTCCTTTTCATTAGCCATCGAAACCAATAGATTCATCCTCCACAATTCTCACGAACCTACGGATACACTTGGAGTATCAGTGTTTTGAAACTTTGTCAAATGCTTACAAGGACAACTTCAGCTCTATTCTTTTGTACCATCTATCCCTTGTCTGACTCCAAACAGTTCCGGGTGTGTAAATCCAATAAGCTGAAATACAGCACAGATTTAATGGATTCAGAGAAAGGAGAAAGTAGTCGTGCACTACTTAGTGCTTTCTTTTAACTTGTTTCCCTCCCGGTCCGAACTTGTTGTATCTGTCCTCTACCCGTATTTACTTTCACATGCAAGAGGCACCCCTCGGCTCCGAGGCGAGGGTAGTTTTCCAGGGAGGCTCCAGAAAGTATCTTTTCCTGCTGTTGTTTAGTGGATTACACTCAGATTCCTCCCTCCTTTCATGCTTCTGTCTGAGACGGCTCAGGCAATTCTTAGTGAAAAGATTCGCGAGGAAGGAAGGGATATGAGAGACGACGCTGATAGAATCTTGTCACATTCGATGGTGAATTAGGCTATGAAATCCCGATACTCTTTCCTCGTCTTCCACAACAAAATCCCCAATAGCTTTTTCTCTGAAGGGAGGATAGGATGCCTTGTACAATAGCTTCGTACAGCTTTCACCAATCCTCCCTCCCCCCTTTCCCTTACCCCACCATCATACTTTAAATACAATCAAATCCTTATCTCCCTCCTCTCAAAGGGATGAACAGAACATAAATACTCGTGGAATAAACCTTCCAAAATGCCATCTACAACGTCCACACTCAATTTCCTCTTTCCATTCTCCTCCTCTCTTTCTCTACCTCTACGCTTTCTCCGAGTTTCTTCAAGCCTGCTTTCCCCCTTCACATAGTAAGCCAAGACAGGGGACCTGAAAGAAAGCAGCCACATCACTTTCTCCTGCCTACCGACCTTGACCGAAATCAGTTATTGTAGAAACTAGAGCGGACATTGCCACCAATGGAGAGAAAAACCTCATATATAGTCTTCCCGCATGCAAAACCGTCAAAGTGTCAAACGTTTAGCTAGAGAATTCAATTCCAACATTCAAAGTCTTTCCCAACCAATATCAACCAAACTCGAGTTTGCTCTTAAAACTTAGCCATCTTTTTATTGGAATCAATAAAAGAAGAAAAAGATTCCTGTTCCCCCATCCGAAGCCCTTTTTGATGCTCGCAAATGAATTCCCTCGCATCAAACATACCATCCGCCGAATCTTCAAGAATATGTCGCATACGCTGTAAGCCCAATCCCCCTCCTCATTTTTTTCATCCTCAATGAAACATTGTGTGCTAGACCAGCTTCTCGCTTCTCTCACTAACCGTATAGGAGAATCCTCGCTCACTAAGCGTATACGAGAAATAGGAAACGGGGGAAGAACACAGATAGAGAGAGAGAGAGAGAGAGAGAAAAGCTGAGAAACCTATAAAAACTAGTGGATGCAACAACTTGTAAAAGAATATGAGATCATCGTAAGCTCTTTAACACGGATTCACAGTTCTTTCTTCTCCTTGTCTAATCTTTCCTCCGTATTTCCACTTTTACCAAAAATTATTTCCACTCAACCGATCACATCCCGTCTCTGTCAACAACCACACGAGATAGGAGGGTGTGTACCGTACCAACCCGGAGAAAGCTCCTTTCCCCGATGGCCTTTCCACACGGATCTACTGCTTCCAAATCAATTTCCCTTCCTTACTGCTGTCTCCCAGCCACTTCCTCCTCCTACATTCTTGACCCTCTAATAAAATTAATGCGCGCACCAACTTTCATAATTATTTTATGCTCGCTACCCATACCTTTTACAATGTTCACAGAGTTCACCAACCGCCCGGAACGATCACATGAAATCCATCTCTCTCTTATCCTCCTCCTTCACACTCCATCTTAACCTTGCTTTCTCCCACCCGTACCTTTATAGAACAATCAGTTTCAAACCTGGACTCCAATTTTGGATTAATCCTCCTCTTCAATCAAGAACCCTGATTCAGATCTGCTCTTTGAATCAATCCCTCCAAGTGCATGTACGCTTTCAATTCAACTTTATGTCCCCAGTCCATTTTCTTTTTTTTAAGCAACCACGTAACTGAGTCTTAATGTTTTTTGCAGGATGGTCGCAGATAATTTGACACTACCATGACATCAATTTCGATTCTTTTCAACGACGGAAAAGTTCGACCTCACATTTCATTTCATGTGAGTGTGGTACAGAATTCTTTCCGCTTTATCTATTAATACAAGCACTACATCTTCTTTTGGTGCGGCTTGGTGCTGAAGATACCCTCTTAAAAAGTCAGTGCATGAAATAACTTGAAAAGTAATAAATATGTTTTCTTGTGTAAGTAACTGCATGTGAAAGGCACTTTTCTGTGGATTTTGAAGGAAAAGCTATCAAATTCTGCCAAGAAAAATAGTTTAATGCCGGATGTTGAAGGTTGAAAAGTAATTTTTAGAAGTTTGTTGTTAGGTGAATTGTACTTTTAAGTAAACGTCCAGAGAACGTTTAAGTACAAGGGATAATACTAACTATGTACCAGAGAGTGCTGGAAAAGGAGACTGGAGAAGTAGTAAGGACTTGAGAGTCAAAGGAGAAGGAAGCAAAAGAACAGAGTCAATAAAGAACTACTGAGATATAGATTGAAAGAGTATTACAAGTTTTCTAAAGTGTTAATTATTTATTTTGTATGGTAATTACGGTTAAAGTAATTAACTATACTACGAACCCTTAACACCGGATGAAAAATATACTGCGCCTCTTTTGTCATTATTCATCCTTAATGCTAGTAACTCCGGATGATTATATCCTTGCTATTTAATTTAATTATTCCCTTAATTTCACCAATTGAGCACACACTGGCTGCATTCAGTAAGTATTGGTCTTCATAATTTATAGTAAAATAATTCATCAAAGCGGTACAACGTTTCATAAGGAATGGTAAAAACATATAGGGACTTTACTGGTTTCCACAAACAGCAAAGCAAATGTTACGTCGATACTGTATTATGTATTCGCCTAAACAAAAACTAATGGTCTAACGAACCTCATATTGGGCTTCCTCATTAATTGTTTTACGAAAGGTTGAAACGTGCAAAAAAGAGTGGCATGCTAGGATGGATCACCCCACCCTCGTACATAAGCTCCTTAACGACACGGCCCGTGGTATTATTGCTTTTACTTCCGCTTCATCCTGCCTAATGTCCGGAAAATGTATTCAGCTTCCACTTCCAAATATGTTTAATTAATCTGCTTAAAGTCTTCAGACCTGTGGCATGAAGTGCTCAAAGTAACTTGCATCAAAATTCCTGAAACATTTTTCCTCACCCTAATCTCCAACTTGGAATCTGGTGTGGACCGTAAGAACGATCTGATTACCTTTACCGAATAGTCTCTTCAATCCTAGTTTGTAAGTATTGCTTTCAGGCATGCATACGGGCATCCTCTTATTACAGGCTGTAATGCAGCTTCAAAAGATTATAAAGCGATCGCGCCTTGTGTGCAGTACTGCAAAGGCCATTATAGACAATTTAAAGCCTATATGTTTAAAGCATATTCTTAATTCTCCAAAAATAGTCTATAATTTCAACGGATACACAACTGCTTCAAAACTTATTTCGTACAATTCTGTTGCTCTACTTCAACGCTGAATCATGAACAACACTCATAATTTATTAACAAAGTATGTACAGGTGTAGAAACATTTTAAGAGTAAATCAACTAAGGAGCATTGGCAGTTGAGCTCGCTTGGGCATATTTGTAATTAAATGTATTCACTGCTCTTCAATCGTGTACAGTTATTACACACTTTATCTTAGCGTGTATACAAATAGCGGAATTTACAATTTTCAAACGAAAGATACAACTTGCGATAGCTGTGAATTTCTATGGCGAAAATACGATTTGTGATTTATTTCAAGAAAGTCAGATAAGTGACGATTCACCGAAATCGCTACAAAACACGATCTAGAACCACCAGGCAGGCATATCTGAGGATCAGAATATAGTTATTGAATGATAGAAAGACGGGAGCTCGTTGCAACGGATATGCATGGTTATATGAAAAGATAGTTCCGATACATATCAAAGACTTAAACAGCATACAGTTACACAGCAGCAGAAGAAACAATATCCCAGCCTTTTCCGCCAAGGAATCACTGTAGACCTTTCACAGGGTTTTCTATAGATTGTGAGACCATGAGCATTCAGTAGAGTAGTGAGAAGGAAATGGTCCTTGACGAAGTTTCAAAGAGGACGACGAATCTACTAGGAAATGATTCCGCCGCAGGTAACTTCATTCGATGAAAACAAGAATAATGTAAAGATAATAGTGAAGTAGCGACGAGTCTACGACTGATCCTGGTGAAGGAGACGATTGAATGCGTTGTAAGAGACTTCAAGATCGTGCGTTAGCTGACGGGCTTGATCATCGGTAAGCTCATCCGACGCAGACATTGTAGAGAAAGTATCCATCCATGTTTGCACTTTCTCCTTCCCTTCGAAATCTTTAGGGACTATACTCAAGCGGTTCATAGTTTCAGAAAGGTCCCTGAGATCCGGTTGAAGCTGATCCATGGCTTTTAGTTCCAGCCGTACTTTATCCATCAAGGTAATAAACAACTGTTTTTCAAAAATCAAATACAACTCGTTCAATTCCATTATCCTTCACAGGTTACTAGCTCTACAGATTGCTTTTGCCTAGCGAATCCAATGATTCTAGCCACTCTTATGTAACTCGATGCAAGCATTGCTCAATCACAGCACATTCTGTTTTCAGAATTTGCAATTCCATTCCACATAAGCACTAAAACCCAGTATAATTTTACTCCCAACTCACCGCCACAATATCCGCAATGCATTTGCTTGTATTTCCTTTATCATCTTTTATAGTAATGGGTCGATCGTCCTTGATTCTTTGTAGAGCCGCGGGACAGTCCAGCTGCACATTAAAATTCTGGCATTGTAGTATATATCAATTATCCCTTCGAATGTTGGCATTGATGATTCTGTGCTAAGCTCACCTTAAATTTTTTGACGAACGTTTCTACATTAGGATATTCTTCATACTCTTGTACCAACTTGATGGCTGCTTTATACTGCACTAAAAGTTTTGAGCAAGCTGCTGTATACTCTTTATGCTGGACGCAGTCTCTGATATAGGCCTTTTCTAATTGTTGTAGAGTTGACACAATTGAATACAAATCTGCCATATTGTCATACTTCTCCCGTTCCCGTGCATTCCTGTAAAGCTTCACTTCTTCAAACAATTCGGGACGATTGTCTGCAAATAAATAATAGAAAAGTAAATATTATTATTATTCTTACATCCGCTCTTTCATCACGATTTCATTGGTTTCAAAACAAATCAGTGCTTACCCCAAGTAGGCGCAGATGTTCCCGGAACATTCCCTCCTAGCCCAGCAAACATGATGCAATCAAGCTCGATTAGCTGATTCCAATCTTTCTTTAACTCTCGCACAGGAATCTTCTTCCTATCCAGCTCCAGGTACTTGAAGTCTAAATAATATATTTGATCGTCTCAGATGAATTTAACTTTGCTAAACAGATTTCCGATAACTACTACGTCGATTCAATGTAATATTTACAGCACGTACTCTAGCTCATCTGTTGAAATAAGCAACGACAGCTAAACTCGGTTACATTTGTTTTTCTATTCACAATAAATAATAAAGAGACTCTTCAAAAGATACGTCGTAAAGCCTTGGACCAATCAGTGTTTCTGATTTACGAAAACAATTCAATTCAATATCACTAAGAAATGGTTTCCCTTGATTTAATTTAACTAGGTTGAGGATTTGTAAATTATCCTTTCTGAAATACGTCCGAATCTACAATTTACATTCGAGCAAGTAATTATACGACTTGCTCACACTCGCTACTGAACTGACACTCCGTTCAACCACTACTTCCGCTTAGCATTAGATCTCTACGTCAGTTTTCGGTTCAAGTGCCGCTTACAATACAATTAAGACATTACGTTGACGACACGTAAAATTATTCTCCACTACGTATGATTCATCATAAACTGGTCTGTCTGTATCTACGCTTGTGTTATTGAACGCAAACAATGAGAAGCTGCTGATCCGAAGCCAGCTACCCTTAGCGACGAAAATTAAAGAATTCGTCGCTGTCAATATTACCGATTCACATCCTTTCGCACCTTAACTTAAATCCCGTCAGTATCCAAAACCAACAGTTTGTTACCTGCAAAAGCATATAATTAACTCAATTAATTTAAAATTAGTTTAAGGTCTCGGGCCACAGAAAAGGGGCCTATTTAATGAAACCTCAAATAAGGCTTTAAATATCGAACAGGGAAAATCCGTCGCTGATTAATCACGGCATATGGTACCGCCGGCAATGAAATTCTTCCTTGAATAAAACCTTCAAATATTTGCAACTGGAAACCCCTGCACATCTTTATGACGTAACATTAAAGAGTTCTCATGAACCATTGCGCACAGTTTTCACATTTTTGCATCCGTGGCTTACTACAAACAGCACAGCTGAAGAGAACGTGCGCTAATAAAAGGTGAGGTAGTGATGAAACCTCATCTTTTCTTTATCCGCTGACTTTTAATATCAAATGAACTGATAACAACATTGAGATTCAAGCGTTCAGTCTTGAGGGTCTCCTCGTCATCCCCAACAACATTAGTTTGTCACATAAACATTGGGAAGATAACTATTCTCTGCAGTCAGTATTTCTCGTTCAGTGAGCCACGGAGAGTAGCCAAGAGAACCACATAGCTTCGCTTTCGCTCCTTCGCTTCTAGAACACACGTGCTAACGGAACACATATACATTTATTTATAATCATAATTCTCCACTCTACGTACTGTTTTTCCAAGTAGTTAAAAATCATTCCGGATATTGCTGCTCAAGTCATGTGTTGACTCATTCAAGAAGGCTTACAAGTTTTTATTCAGTTGGATCTTGTAGAGTGTTCTTGTGAAGTTTAATTACAATTGCAAGCAAAAAGGTAAGTCAAGTTGTTCTACTTCCGGCTGGGGTAATTATCATAGCATTTATATATATACTTGATTTTGTAGTTTGTGCCTAGTTAGTCGTATTGTTAGGTAGAAGATCCTCTGACCATTGATGATTACATCACACTCCTAGGTATCGGATCACATGGTTTCAGAGCCGTTCGCTTGAGTTGCGTATGCGGGCATTCCATCTTTACGTAATTCAATAAGAAGATCACATAATCCAGCATATAATTTTCAGTTTCCTCTCCTCGTATCTTCGAAAATCCTAAGTGAGATTCAGGGGTTTTAAAACAGGTTTTAATGGCCTACCATCCAAATGAACTGAGAATCCAAGCTTGTCTCTTGGTGGTTTTGAAATTATAGGGCAGATTCCAGGTATTCTAGTCTAACCTGCGTACAAATGATCCGGAGCTACTACTACGGTAGCTATTCAGGAGTCATCGATCCAGGAAGTTTGCTCCTCCACAACTATTATATTTATGCAAGTTTTCCTTGCTAGATTTGAAGATGCATGTAATCCCGTCTTTAAATGAGCTGCTAAAAGATAGAGTTTCCACATGGGTTCCTCTTTTAAGTAAGGTAATTGTTGAAGTAGCTCATATTTTATGCGTCTGGCTTGCTATCGTGAGATTTAATTTGGAATGTTGGGTGGGAATCAGTTCATCTTGCAGTTAGAGTTGTAATGTTTGAGCGAGCACACTCCGTACTGTAGGCTACGAGTTTAAATGTTTACCGAGATATTAGAATTTACAACTAATAGTGAGTGGGGCCTAGCCTCAGTCCTCGGCCAAGTACAAGGAAAAAATGTGTGAATCTTTGAGCTTAAGCTTCAGGTGTGACTTCAGGAGTATGGGCCCGTTTCCATGGTTAGCTTTGGAGTGGGATTGGCGTGCGAAATCATTCCTCTACGCACTCAAGATCCATGTGCCTCTGTTTCATTCAAGTCTGCCGAAGGTTCATCAACTGACTAAAGCGGGTAGGGTAGATGGGTAGTAAACCACAGCCGAGAGCTGGAAGAAATGCAGAAATAGTAGCAATGAAGCACGTGCAGAGCGTAAGACATTTCGGTCGCGAGATGCATATGATTTTCACCATGTGCCAAAAATAACAATCGTTAGCAAGTACCAGAGAGCTACGGATGCCAATTTCAAAGATGCAATATAGGCGTTGCTAACTTGGAATTGCGGTCGAGGGAATGTGTATGCTTGTGTACATGGTGCGTTACGTTTACTCTCGACAGAGGACGCGTTGAAAACATCCGAGCGGTCGCCGACACACGTGCGTTCATGTTTGTCTTTTTAAATGAGATTGTGGATTGAAAGAGGCGTAATTGAGATACCTTTATGCGGCCAACAATTGCGCTGGTTAATGTAACAGATTACTGCATTCAATGCAAATAGGGATTGTTCAAATGCACCGCTAGATCTCGTTTTACTCTTGGAAAACACGGTTCGTATATGGATTAAATTTTGCTAGGGGCGGATAACTCGCCAAATGCTGTCAAGAGTGGACTGTATTATTTAGTGAAAGTAAATAATAACTTTTTAGAGCATTCTCTGTACATTGAGATAAAGTAACGCTGCATCTATTGTCGACTCAGCTTTTCTTGATCGATTTGCAGTTTTCCTAAGAAGTTCTTCATTCAGTTTTAAATAGAACGAGGCGTGAAGGGATGATTAGTTTGAAGAGAAAGTGGAAATCGCACAACAGAAATGAGAGGCTTCATAGTTTACTTGAAAATTCCAAGCTATCTGCTAAAGACCAAAGATGGCAGGGAACGAGGGGACAGTCAACGAAATGATTGGATCGAGTTATGAATGGATAGAGAGAAATGACAAGGAAAGTGAATTTGTATTGAAGCATTAGGCGAAAAGACTGATATATATACGTCACACTGCTTTCCCTCATCTCGAAATTGTTACCTTTTCGCACGAATCCCGATTATAAGTAAGGATATGGATCAATTAACTTGCACTTTGCTCAATTCACAATTGCATTTTTAGGTTTATTCTTGAGAAGCGCTGATAAATTTATTAAAAGGTGTGGAAGGATGTGACTGACTATAAGATAATCAATTGATAATCCCAAAGCCGCTTCTTGCCTGTAAAACAATTTCAACTCTAGCGCACAACATCCGCTTTGTGTCGACAAAAGATAATATTTTCGGAGCAGCGGTTTAGTTTACATTAGGTTAATGGATTTCCTTGTCGTGCTTAACCAGTTGTAAAACAAAACATATACATATACTCTCTCCCTTCACCTCTTCCGTCTCCGGCAGAGCAAGTGTTGTGGCGACTTAATTGAAATTACGGGAAGGAAAAATGTATTAAATGTTTAATTGTAAGGAAAATGTCTACTTATAGTAAATGTGATGGGTTCCGTCTGCGAAGGTGGTGGTAAAGGAAGGAATAGACATTATAGCGCAAGCCTGTAATTTAGGTTCCTCTAGGGATACGCTCTACATTAACGTTTGCGAATCCTTTTGTTGAGGTAGTTTAGATGGGAATTGTAAGAACTAGATTGGTTGTGTTGGTTGTTGTGAGGGGTTGAACAAGATTTACGCTCTCCTTCAACGCCATCAAGTTAACTACGCATCCTTCCTTCGCTGAGTACGGCGGCGAGTTGTTCCCTCAGAGCGTCTGAACTACAATTATCTAGTCCCTTGTATTCTACAAAACCCATAGCCCCAGCAGCGTCCTTCTGCATTCTGTAGTACGTGTTAGGTACCAAAAGATTTTAGTTTTTGAAGCGCCTTTCAAGTAAAGAGTGGGAAGGAGTTGGTGAGAGACCTGAGAGACGTCAAATGTAGTAGATCTCACCTGCATTGCATGTGCTTGTCCCATATTACATTTCTTAGTCGTAGTTTCAAGTGCTTAGTAGAAAGTTTAAGTTCTCATCCCTCCCCTCATCAGTAAGAAGAAAACTTTCTAAAATCAGGAGGAGAGGATAGTGCGAAATTGCGGATTCAAACCTGCTTGGTTCTCGTGCGAAAATATTCCACATTATTTTCATTACCTTCTGTGCTCCTTTATTGTCAATTTACAACAACGCGCAGTCAGTTCACCTCCTAACTTGAGTACCGTCTCCAGGATTTTTATCCATTAAATTCGCAAACGGAAATTCAAGTGTTCTGTTGTCCCGCCAGGATTTTTCGGCGGTGACTTTACACCCCGATCATCACTTCATTCTTCTGTATCCTCTCGTGAGTTGTACATTTTTTTGCAAAAATTCTAAACCGCTCGGTCAGTTGTGTTATTCGCAGTTTTTTTCGGTAAATATACAAGGATGTCACGAGAGCGTTGCAATCCTATTCCATAACTCGAAAGAGGTGGTTATTGTAGCAGTCAAAATCCTTGTTTCCGATCGTCCAGGAAAACGGATGGCCATGAAGCTATTTTTCTCATTAATCCCCATTTGAGTTGACCTTTTTGTAAAAATGTTAACTCGAACTTTTACCTATAATAGTGTATATATATTACTTGTAAACGAAAGCCCATTGCATGAATGGAGTTGGAAAAAGATTACGAAACAGTAATTTCCAATCCAATAATCGAGTCACTATTGGAAGCAGTCATGTAACGTAAATATATCCTAACGTTAACGTCCATGCATAACTTAAAAGCCTTCTCAGAGAGTGGAAGGTTCTCTTAATGGTTGTGGAGATTAGTGAAAGGATATCCTCGTGGTTGACATGCGTCAGAATAGGACTCATGCTATTCTGATGCCTTGTAGCCACAGGGAAGGCCGATGAAATGTGTAGCATAGTTGAAATATAGTGTGCAAAGGTGGATTGGTCCCCTCTCTTTTGGACGGATTATATATTTGCTTTCATATTTATCATTGAATACTTCGTCCCTTCCATCCTTGCGTAACCTTAGAAGTGCGTATATTTGTGTAGGGCGGTGTTGTAATGTCGTGTCAGACGGGGATGGATAAATATTTTCTAAACGAAAAGCAAAATCAATGCATCACATTCTCCATTCTCAATATTCTCTGACTTGGTAGTAGGAGGGGTCCAACACCGTATATGCTCACCTATATAAAATCTTTCAAATAAACGCGAGTTTAGCATAGCTTTAAGATTGAGTAGGCTGATACTACACAGTAGTAGCATGAATATTTTAACAGATATCAAATTTTATTTTAGGATTCAGATTTTAACGAGATAAGAAATAGAAATACATTCAAACTTCTCTGGTAGAACAGCACAGGAATTCTTTAGAAAAGGCTAAAGATCTGGCTAAGATCCTGGAATTTTTAACTGGTATACCGTATAATTTTGCATTGATTTGCGTTTACTTGGAAGTTGAGTAAGAATCATGACGTTCGTATATATCAACATATTTGTCTGATTCACAAGTCGAAAGTCATGACCCTGTTGCTGTCATCGAGCTCTACTGGAGAATTGTCGTATTTGATCTAAATAATCTCGCAGAAAAGTAGCTTCGATAGTTTCTAGAGATGCCAAGCACTCATCTTTGTATAAAGCACATGGATGATATAAGGGCACCCTCTATAAGATGGTCCAAGGGTGCTTAAAGACAGCTGTTATCAACAATCCACACCGCAGAAACATGTACATTATACAGTGATTGCCCCGTGCTACAAAGGAATATCTCCGCTGTTGCATCAATAGCCAATGAAGCTTGAAACAACTAAAAACGTTTACAAAGCTATCAGACCTTGAAATCCGGGATGAAAGATTCGAGAAGAAGCTTGAAGCTTCTGAATGATGTGAGTTGGACTGGGTTTGTTTAGATTTTTTAGATAATGGGTCCGGCACTTGGGGAGAGGGTGAAGCTGCCGCTGACTTGACAAAACCAAAGTTAAACACGGCAGTTAATCCACGTTGTGCGTATGTAGTCATATGAGGGGAGATAGGAGAGATGATGCTTGTTGTGGTAGACTTTTATCTCAGTCCTTAGCAATGGGCTACTTATGTAGACGTGAAGGAAGGAATGTTCTCAAGGCTGACTGATCTCTTGGAAGGTTTTCCTTCAATACATTCTGCGTCTCCGAGTGCTCGAAAATTCTCGAGTTGGAGAAGCCTTCCAAAAGAAAAAATATAAGTTGCTGAAGGTCTTTAAGTTTTTCCCCCTTTACCTTGTCTTAATAACACATCTATTATTGGTCATTTATGTGAATGCACGATGATTGCGAAATATAAATAGATATCCCACCTGTTTCTCGCTTTGTAGAAGTAATGATAGTTGTGCTATACAATACGCGAGGGCTTCATTGAGAAGTCGTTTAATTTCTTATGTGTCTCTTTAAACGGCCGGTTTAAAGTTGAGATTCGCAATTTTTACAGGGAAACCAGTGTGACGCGCTTGTTCCGGGAACTAGAAAGGAGCAAAAGCTTTCCGTTCGGAAAAGTCGTGGGAAATTTATACATTCTCCATTCAAGCATGGAATTGGCAAAGTCTGCTCTTTGTATTCATTTACATTTCACGGAACATATGCTTTGGACTATTGTCCAGAAGCTTTTTATGGTTTGCTTCATTCTGTTTCTCACGCAGAGTGTTTGCTTTCCCAGATGTGTTTATTACAACTCTCATTGACTCAAACTAGAATCGCTTTCAAGTTCTAGGTAAATTGAAGCATAATGGATCAAAGTAAATATAAACTTGCAAATCCTTTTTCACCGGATCTCATACATGTTTTCCGGCCAACACCGGTTCAAATTAGTTTATGGTGTATATATAAATGTGATAGCGTCAATCCCAATCCATGTACTGCAGACCATTTCAAGGAACAACATTGTAAAATTTACAGATAAGCACCAGTTCCCAATAAATCAGATTAGAGGTAAACATAAAGCTCGATTAGAAAGCAAATTTCCACCTGGAATTAAGGTTGTATCCTGGAATGTCACTGTGTTGGCTGGCTATTAAAGAACTAAGATCTTAGGAACGAGTTCTATTTTACATCAAAGGAATGCCCAGCTTCTGCAGCAGCATCGGTTTCTGGTATTTTGAGATAAAAGCTTATGATAGCAACAACACCCATCTTCTGATCTTACTGTACCCCTTTACTGTCAGCCGGTGAACGTTGGCAACTTTAGGACAAACACTGCATCCATCAACATCATCCTGGACGCGTTAAGCAATGTATTAAGTACGCTGGAAGCGAAAAGCATTGAATATTAATGGCATACTGATGAACTGTAACAGCCGGACAGGAAATCTTCGGAAGAGCTTTTTACTGATACAGAGCTAAGGCAAGGTTGTTCCTCATTGATTGCAAGTGTAGGAATACTAAACGATTGCCTTCATGTTTAGTGTCGAAGCTAGTTGGCTTAGAGCTGAAAACTCCGGGTGGAGACGGAAGCATCCTTGATTATTTCAAGAATTAGAATTGCAGATTTATTGCAAACTGTCATGACAAGCTGTGGTTCATTATCCAGAAAGCTCTGTTTTGTAAGCAAGATTTTGTAATCGTATTTACCTCTAGTAAGAACGTGTTACTTGGATGGAATCTTGCTGGTTCCGATTCGTTTGCCGTTAACCTGATTCATGCTGAATTGGAAATACGTTAGAAGAAACTTCGTTTTATCACTTGGGAATAGAAGAGGGAAGGGCAAGGACGTTCGCATGCAATATAAGTCTTTGCTCATATTCATTTTGTTTCATTGCCTTAATTTGATCGCACCCTTGAGTCGAAGCTTTGTCATCATTCCTCCATTTCCTAACCAACCGCATAACAACAAGCGGGCGTTTGTAGGATGAAAGACATATAATTCATAATTGTGATGTAGGTTAGAAACAAGGTTCCTTGAAGCGATGTAAGGGAGATTACTTCTAGAAAAAGAAAGAACTCTTCGAGCTATGAACATGCATAAGAAGTAAAAGTTTCAATTACTAGTGATTAACTTTAATATGTTTGATATTTTTCAGATCAAAATTGACCACCATGTGTCCCCTGTGGCCAATTCATTACGTGCTTATCTATATAGCAGCGATTATACCTGTCTGGTTGTTGTCTTTCCGCCTTGTGGGTGCAGCAGCAGAAGTAGCTGGAAAAACTCCTAGTTGGAATGTTAACTATGAGCCTGCAAACCCTAAACCAATTCTTGTCAATGATATTGCTACTATTCAGGTAATTTTCATTTCCATACATGTACTCAAAGTGACATGTTGGCCCGCCTTCGCTAATCATTCAAGCACTATTTGTAAGTAAAGTAACAATTTTAATGTTTTTCCTTTCAGATGAACTTAACTGAGTGGAATATAGGTCCTAACGAAAAAGTTTATATTGATTACGTCATTACTGACCCCAACATAGCAACTGTAACAAATGAAACGACAGTAGTCAGTGGATCCGATACCACAACAAGCTTCAACGTTACTGGGAAATTCTTAGGCTACGCTAAAGTTTGTCCAACTGTTACCTACCTTCACGTCTCGGCTGAACGAAATACAACTGTGACAACTCCTGTAAAAGAATGTTTGAGTGTGTCCGTTATTCGTAAACCTCGAGCTATTGACAGGGCTTTTACGTACAGCGTTATCGTTCTGGTCGCTATTATTTATATCAACATGGGCGCTGCACTTGACTTACGTACCGTCCGTGATACATTGAAACGTCCAGTTGGTCCTGTAATCGGATTCTTCACTCAATTCGGAATAATGCCACTGGTATGAAAATTTAACCAATGTTTCATGCATATGTATTAGCAGGAGGGGTTGTTTTATTAACATTTTGTAATTCTTTTGCAGCTAGCTTTCGGTCTCGCGAAATTGTTGATACCTACACCAGCACTGCAGCTTGGTTTGTTCATTACGGGATGCTCGCCTGGAGGTGGAGCTTCTAACATTTGGACCCTGACAATGGGAGGCAATTTGGATTTATCAATTACCATGACTACCATATCCACCTTCTCTGCATTTTGTAAGTATATATTGGAATTTCTAACTGCGATCTAGGATTCGCTCCTGGTTTTCAGTTTTTGTGCTACGTGATATCAAGTTTTAACTTGTATTTTATTTTCGACAGTAATGATGCCTCTATGGATTTTGACTCTTGGAAGTACGATATTTCATGAAGCAAAGCTTTCGATTCCTTACTCTAAAATAGCCAATTTCGCCGTTGCTCTCGTTGTACCTTTGGGAATAGGTTTGCTGATACAGCGATTTTTGCCAAAATTTGCAAAGCTACTAGTAAGAATCCTTAAGCCCTTTGCGGTCGGTCTCATCGTTTTCATAGTGGTTTTTGCCATTTATACCAACTGGTATTTGTTCAAACTATTCAGTTGGCAGGTACAGTACTTACGTTTATTTTAGCCATGCAGTGCGAATTGTCACGAGACTGCTTCATTCTTATATATCCGATTTTTGATATAGATTCTGTTGGCGGGATTCTTGCTTCCATGGATGGGATACATCCTTGGAGGAGGCACTGCCGTACTTCTAAAGCAGGATTGGCGTGACGTTGTTGCGATTGGAGTTGAGACTGGAGTGCAGAACACAGGCTTAGCTATTTTTGCTCTCAGATTTTCATTGCCACAGCCTGAAGCAGATCTCACTACAGGTACGTCAGTTTCACGTGCGCCCATTTATAAAAAAATGTAACACGAGCTTAATATCGTTTCCCATTTTTTTTCAGTTTTACCTGTAGCCGTAGCACTGATGACTCCTGTATTACCAGCCCTAGTGCTTATATACCAAAGAATCAGGGGGCAAAAGATTGTAGACGAAGAGGAACGCAAGGATCCGTTGTTCCAGAACCAGAATAACGAAGAGTTCCCCAACAACCATCAAGGTTTTACAGCTAGATTTTGAGAATATGGGAATATATAATATCCAATGGGAGCTTGGGCGTTTACGTACGCACGTATGGTTGTTGTCTAGCGAGATTTTGTGGTTTATTAGAGTTATAACGTCTAAAGGGTTATCTGTTTAATGTTCGGGCATTGTTTTCTGCTCCAATTTGGTTACAGCATGATTTTGAAGAAGCGTGCAAAAGTTTTGACAATTAAGGGAGGTTCGTCACTGATTTTGTCGAGAATCATACAGTGTCTGATTTTGTTTCTGTTTTGCTACTTAAAACTTATATGCTACAAGAATGTACCATCAAAATCTTAAAATCCTACGACCTAGTGTACTAGTTTCTATGTCGTTTAATGACTATCGCTTCTTTCCCTTAAGTCATGTGCTTAGGTTTTGTCCTCCTTTGCGGTGCTCATTGGCATTAATCATAATTTAGTTTTTGGAAAGTGCTTAAAAGTTTCTGTACTTACCCCTTTGTAGGAAAAGACTCGTACGGCAGTGTGTCTAGGTACAGTTGAAGGAAAACAAGGAAACCCACGAATCCGCAGGTAATGTTGAACTTGCGATTTAGCCAAGCGTTAATTGCAGATAGAAATCGATATGATATAGTAACTACTAGTAGATGCAATTGTTGTGAAAAGGCATGCTGAAAAGGGAGTTTATATTTGTAGTCCAAAAGATTCTAGGACGAGGATTATTATTTCCCAGTGTTGACAAAATGGACTCAGTTTGTGAAAGTACTGCAGTATTTGATTAGTATAATTTACGAAGCCATCGTGTAAGAGATTAACGCGTATAAAAGACTGCGGCTCCTTATAAAAACGACTCGACGAAACGCATGGTGGTCAATCGGAAATCGAAATGTGGCGTAATGTTTCGTTACGGGAAATTCTTATTAGTTTTCATGGATTTATTTCATTCTCCCACGTGTGTGAATAAAGTCATGCCAACTTGCAGACCCTTCTGTTAATGCAAGCTCTTACAATGGATTTAAGTTCGTCATCACTGTCACGACTCATTTCTGAATTTAGTTATTATTATTCATTAGCAATTTAAAATAAATAGTTTAAGTGCTAACAGTATACGTTAAAATTGCATCACATACAAAATCAAAACCAAAATACCAACAAGTTCATTCGCCACACGGGGTGCATAAAATGCTCAGAGCAGAACTGCTATTCTTCTTAATTTGTTTATCAAACGCAGACAACAGCTACTCTACTGAGTATCAAAATGTGCCATTCTTGCATTGCAACCAGCAATGTTAAGTAGTCTTCATTGTCATCACTTGCGTGAACTTCATAAATCACCAAATTTGAACAATACGTTTCTTTCTACCATCACAAAACTGGAAATACACAAAACATAAACATACTTAATATCTGTTCTTACTTCACTTGGAAAATCATCTAGCTATTTCTCCGAACTGGGAGCTTCGTGCTTATTTACCGTAAGACTACAATAAATACTCAAATATGTAAGATACATGCTCGGTCATAGCAGCCCTAAGTATCTAATTGACAGAAACGGGTAATAATAGTGGAGTGCACATGACATACGAGTTTGCGACTTTGAGCTAAGCCAAATATCCTCGTCAGTTTTCTTTCCACAGCTATACGATAACTTTTTACATAATCTAGTAAAGCAATACTAATAAATATCTGCTTAAATCGAACAGGTTACTTAAAGGCGAGAATTCATTGCAACAAGTTTAAACTGATCAGTCTTCTTTGGTGACTGCCACATAAGGACTATTATTCGTAGACTCAAAGGATTTCAGTCGAAATACATTCTTCAGCCTCTTGTACAACTCTTGGCGAATGGCAAGCGTGAATTTGGAGACTAAGCACAGGATGCATGCCACAGAAAATATTACATTCGTAAAGAAAACGATGTAAAAGTTGCCAAGCCATTCTATCTTTCCGTAATTGCCTAAGAGATCGAAATTGGTTACTCCTGCAAGAAAAGACAAATTTAAAAACCAATCTGGCACTGGAATCATTTGATGAACTCGTGGAAGTGCGAACTACATCTTACCAATGATCCTTGCAAGAAGCGGCAGCGCTGAGCTGAGAATGAGAACATACACGCAGTTGTATATTATGTGCGTAATTGGAGAATCGTTAACTTTCGGGCGATGATTTTTTATCCCTGGCAGGTTGTATAATCCCACTACAGATGTGGCCATCAAGTAAAAAATTATAACTATCTCCAGCGCTGCACCCCATGTTCCAAGGTATGACATAGACGACAATCCCAAGGAGAACGGCTGCGTGTTATAGAAAGAAGCATGTTAACAAATTTCGTTTACGTATATCCCGTGTGTTCTCGAACATAAAAACGGCATAGTAGTTAGAATTTTGTACCTGCGCATGTACCGGAAGGGCTTTCACACCAAAAAGTAACTGCAAGGTGTTTATGACTACAAGGAACACAGTAAAACCAGTAAGAACTACCAGAACGACATACGCAAATGGGTACAACAAGTTCGTTTTCCATCTCGAAGATTTTCTCAGGATTGCTAAAAATTAAGGAAAAACAAAACAATTACTTTCCCGGGGTCCTCACAACACCCACATCCTTAATGAGTTTATCTCAACTTACACAAATCACTGACTCTCTCCTCTAGCTGTTTTAGTTCAGCGGATTTTTTCGGTCCTGACGATTCATTCCGAACTAAATTGCTAACATATTCCATTTTCTTCTGAAAATCCTTTCCCCGATGGTCACCATTAACTTGTCCATTTTTGTACTTGAGCTGATTTTTCAGAGATTCCACTTCTAACCGGGCTACAGTGTACTCCTCTTCGATATTTCGTATAAACTGCGGACCTACGATGAACTGACTCAATACAGTAAAAAGATGGGCAGATCCAGTAGGAGTGCACACTAAAACATCAAAGTATTTGTGAATTATATACATGGTATAGCCATTATCGATATCACAAAGAACGAATAATGCAATTACCTAAGAGGAGGAGAACTCCAATGAAGGAAATGCAGGAGTATAGCAAAGGGAGTTGGTTAAAGAACTGAATAAAGCTAGTTCTTTCAGGGGTGAGGACCAGCGCTAGAATGTACGTCATACCCCATAACGTGAACCCCGATAGGAAGAGAACAACACTAGCTTCCTTAAACTTCGACGAAACACTCTAAAATAGTTCATATCATTACACTCAACTTCATACCAAATCCAAGAAACCGAGCCATTCTAATTCAAAAATCTGAATTAAAAAATCTTACTTTCTTTTGTCCAGAGAATCCCTCGGATTCGATGAAAAAGTATGCAAAAGGGAGTAACAAAAAGATGGAAGAATTCGCGAATAAAAAAATTAGGTTCCACAGTCCCTGAATGAGTAATCCGTTCAACCACTGGATGCAGTACGTCTTCGGATATAACAGAAGTACTTCATTCGCAATAACTGACATTGGCAGGAGTAACGAAGCGCCCATGGAAATGGCCAAGGAGAAGACGCATATCCAGAAACTACAAAAATGAAAAATAGTTCCCATTCCAATTAAAACCGTACACCTGAATGAAAACAGGCATTTCAATCTCAATCATACCATATCGTGTAAACAACAGATTCTGAATCATCTTCATCAGTGTCAGGGGCTCGGTCTTTTTTCTTCAGAAAGCTGCCAATGATAGCCCAACTGCATACAATTAGTCCCAGGAAGAACATCATATAGATCTGTAATTCAATCCAATTATTACACTCCTCGATTCCAACCCGAATCCGACCTCCAGCTAACAAGCACTTAATAATACACTACATTACAATTCAGGACGATAGAAGTGAATAACTTACAATATTCTCCCTAACAGTATTATGAAACTGTTGGCTAATATCTCCGATTTCATCGTCATCCGCATCATCCATGATGACCAGTCGAGGATTAATATCCTCGAAATGCTCACTTATTTAACAACTCCCACAATTTCCAATTCTTCTTAAAAGAGATCATTTGCAACAGGACACGGTCCTGAATTCCACTTCAACTTTGACAACAGTCCAAAAACTCTCGATTTAGTTCTTTTTCTCCCGCAATCATCGTTTCAAAACCTAATTATCTTCTTACTAGTATCTTTAGCCCAGGTCGAGATCTCATATCCAACATCTGTCAAAACAAAATGTAATGCATCATTAATTCGATATCAAAATCAATCCAAAACAGCTCCAACTAGGCGTATCAACTTTCCTCTCGCCCTTTTCTCGCAAGCACAAAATCCGTTATTCAGGCAAAAACACAGTTTAAGGCAAACCCACTACAACACTTATCAATTTAAGGACACGGACAAGTACCAAAACACAACATCTTCAAAAGTCCTTTACCTCTTAAATCATAGCGCTCTTCGAGTGAGTCCTTAGCGCATTTCCAGTGATTCCAATGTTTACAGCCACGCGGTAATCCGTTTCACATTAAACCGCTCGTCACTCCCCCAATTAAAAGTTTCCTTATTCCCAAACAGATATATGTCGATGCATGTAAATGGTTTAATGTCGCCAGCTTTAGTGATAACCCCTTGCAGCAATACTAAGATTTCTACACTACAATACGCACTCTGTACGCTACTTATTTTTCCAAACAAGGGTAACTGCATTTATTACACTATTAACTGCACAATAATTAGAATTAGAGGAAACCTAATTCCGTCACGTCCACTTGTGACTTGGTCTTGTCAATACCGTAATGACGATAAGAACTCCACGCTCCGCACACTGTCCACCAAGAACATTACAATTCAGTCAGTCAAGGAAGTGACACACTTGATCCTTTGAATAACTTATAATGCAAATATCCTCCAATAATTTAGTCTCGTCTCGCTAATAATATTTTCCTAGCGTTCCCCCTTACTGCCTTTTTACTCTATTATTCACACACAGTAGTCTTTCAATTCTCATAACGACGAGCGTCCACGACATTTACTTTAATGAGCCTAACAATAAAACAAGTGTATCAAATAATAGCAACAGGAAGCAGAGTATACATGAACTACACACACATACTCTAATATATTATTTCCCTCTTCGTCTAACGTTCGCTTTTAATAGGATCCTTCCCTACGGCCATATCCACCGATTCTGCTATTCCCGTTCCCACAGCATTCACACACGTATATAGCGTTTTAGATTCCTTCTCCCTCCTGACACAGCAGAAAACACTTCGACTTTCCCACAGCTTTTAGCATACATATATAATACAGCTAGCAGAACGTCTACACAGAAGACAGAGGCTAAAACCTATGGCTCTTCTTCGAAATGAAATGTAATTTATTTAACGTCCCGCGATGTGGCAACCACTAAATACGCTTACTTAAACATCTTCCTACCCTAAACCAAGAGCGCACCTTTAATAACGCGCTTTGGTATTCACTACGCTACAGCGTCTCAGCATTGACAGACTGTACTACTGTGTCGAACACTACAGGCGTTTACCTTGTTACCGCTTCGACAGCGTCGCTACACTGCATCTCACTCGATCCTTGTCGTTCTTGCAGAGACCAAAATCCCTGTACCGCTATCTATTTGGGATTCAGATGAGGTTTAGAAGCATAGGAGTGTAAAGGCTTTCTTCCCGGGTGCCGAGGGAATAACAATAATCCCAAGGTTATGCTGACCGTGATTTATTGAGCGGCATAACAGGGAAGAGGTTTAAAAGTCTTCATTGAATCTATATCTGAAAATCCATTCATGCTTTAAAGTTTTGCTTCGAATGCTTCGAATGCTTGAATCATTCACTCACACCCAGCTAGCGTCCTTCGTGACTGTAAAATGCTATTACCGTCATGGCAAGTTTACAAGATTTTAGCCTATGTAAGAATCTTACAGTAACATTTCCTTGAAACTAGCACCGCATCCTCCTCTTCGTCTATCTTTTCCTCCTAGTTTTCTAACAGCAGTCAGCAAGATTTGCCGTCAAACTGCCTACTGATGTTACTGATTCTAAAAACGAAATCAATATGGCACCAGTTTTAGCGGGTAGGCTTTTGTTAAGTTTACGTCATCAGCTCATCCTGCGCAATGCATGATTCATACGACATAATTACGTTTTTCCCTACTGCAAATTCAGGAGCATGCTATAGGTTTCATTGGGTTAACCGCATCATTAGACACAAACGGGGGAAAAATGGGGAACTCTAACAACCTATATACAACACTTTCATCGAATGTCACTCCTACCTCAAATTTTCAACAGCCCCAAGCTGGGATTCGCCCTTTGCTGCTGCTCTCATTTTCAATTACATGAGACTCACATTTTATGACAATCTACATCATTTATTGACTCGCTGCTCTTCGTAATAACCGCCTTATCTAATACCATGTTTAAATTAGACACTTAAGCTAACTTGGCTGCAGGATCTTACACGCACTCACAGTATACTAGCGCTACTCACTAGGCTACTAGGCCATCGTACATCCTCGTAATGAATACAGTCGTATTCCGTAGTTTTATAAACATTGAATAACATTTCTTCTCTTCTCACTTAGATTACAGAGTTAGCTTTACGGACAGTTACACTGACGATCGTACTAGCTGTACAGTGAGCACAGTTTTTGTGTAATTACGATTTAACCTAGACTGAACACATGCTGTCAGAAATATCTTTGATGACCCTATCAAGAAAATACTTGTCTTCCTTAGAAGTTTAGCAAATATGATTTTATCACAATTTTTTCCTGCTTCCCTACAACAATGCTTGTGTAGTTATGATATTCGGAAGCTAGACTGATGCCCTTATGAGGTACAATGAACTTGCTCTCATTTTTCATAACATAACAGGAGAGATAGAAATAAAATTACCATCTTCGCAAGTATTTCTACCAGCGCAGGGGTAAACTAAAAAGAAAACTGTTAAAATGTCTCTGCTCTGGAAATATTCCAAGTTGCATAGAGAAAATTTCCAAAAAGTTTGTACTTAAAGCTATCCATACTTTACCGCGTAACTTCAGGTACAATTTGAGATCCTTGCCCTACTTTACTTTTCTTAGCAGCAGCTCCACGTATTCTTCGTTTAAATTTTCTGCGATTTTTTTATCCTCCTTTGCTTCATTTGCCTTAAGCTCTCTTAGACTATTATGGGTAATATAGCGGGCTGGCGGTAGAGATGGTTTGAATGGACTCCGGAAAAGGAGTTTCCGGAGTTTTTTTACTCCATCCGATAATGTTGCAATCAGTAGAGGTGTCACTAAAATCATAAACAACAAATTAGCTTCGCAAAATAATCACATTACATAACGGCATAAAGAATTTATAGCTTACTTGAATCAGAACTTTCGCTGAGTATTTTTTCAAACTTATTCTGGATACCGCCTAATGTAGATTCGGTCGTGTTAGTCGCTATTTCTGCTGCCCAAACTGTTTCCAATAAACCAGAAATAAAATCACGTTATATTATGTTCATTTATGATCATTAATCATGATTAAAATTAAGAAATAACGTAGAAAACGTAATCTACTTACCGACGGATTTTAAGAACACCATGAAGACTGCATCAGAAATCTGATTACTGCGCCATTCCGAATAAATTACATCAAAATTTTCGTCCACAATTTGCACACTTAGATTCCAATGACATTGTACAAGGAGCATTGAAAACGTTTTTTCTCCTTCCTCTATGTCTTCCTGCAATTCTTTGCCTGTATTCAAAAACAATTGTCTCATTGCAAAATTCTTAATCATAATTCTGGTTCGCCTTCCAGTTACATCACGAAAATACCTTTAAACGACTCCCACATATTACGGAATACAGCTTTATAATCGAGTTCCGGAATCGGTACATCTAGACCGTCTCTGAATATGTCTCTCACATTATTGTAGTATATAGAATCCGTGTACAGAGGAGCATATACTAACGCCATGAAAATGCCGCGTCGCAAGGTGTCTTGTAAGGCTAAAAGGGTGCAAAATTATCAGTGCACACTCAAAAAACGAAATGCTCGACCCAGCACCGACTTCTGCATTAAAACTAATGATGCACTCAAACGTACCTTGTCTATTTGCATACAAATCCGGAAAAGCGCTGATAAACCCTTGCACAAATGCAAATTTTTGCTGAGTACGCTTAAGTAGAACCACAAACAATGCATTAGCACCTAGCTTTGCAAAATCGAATTCTCGAAAAACAGTCCCGTAAACAATTCCCACGCCGTTAAGGATATCATCTCTCTAAAAATTTAGTAATAAACAAAATATAAAGTATAAGTATGGCTCATACTAGTACCTTAATAAATACTAGTTTGAATCGTACTTTTCGGTGAAAACTTAGTAACTTACCGGAAACACGTAGGAACGTTTGGCTAAAATCTCTGAAATGAAGTAAGAAACTATGGAAATATCGAGTTGTCGGTAAAGCGGATGTACTGATTGTAGCCATCTGATTTTGCTACACAGATTCTTCGCACGCTCTAACATGGCCTTCTCGTCAGATTTCTGCATTGCGTAACCCATCACGGAGTCGACCACGTCATCATAAAAACGCCTGTAAAATTAAAAAATATTACTTTAAAACCCACTTGTTAACAGATTAAGTTCCACCAATAGGCTTCATCAATTACGTACCTGGACAAGTAAAATGATAAAGGAGGCTTCTTCAGCTCTGCTTCCACATTTTTGAACTGCAAAGCGAATTCCTGTGGTGTAACAGACTTCGCAGTAATCCCAAAAAGCTTTTTCAGCAAATGGGCACCTACAGGGTCGTCCCGTTGCTCGATCTGACGACCTGAAATATATGGTATAGAAATCAATGTTAAATCGCTACTCCAATATTACTGTAACAACTAACTGAGAAACGTACCCAACGACTTACTTGTATTTTTAGGTAGAACGTCCTCAATGTTTCGCATAATTTTATTTGGAACATGTAGTGTTACTTCCCGTTCTGGCGAATTTCCGGTAAATGAGTCAATCGCTGAGGAGGCATCGGCATGCGTTTCCATGCTACTAGCTGCAGGAGCAACTCCGCAACGCGTTCTCTTGCCCTTTTCCCCAACATCGGGCACAGTTCGCTGTCGGGTGTTTTTGGTAGGGCACATCGTAACGGGCTCAACTGAGTCCGGCGTTTCTATAGACTCATTTTCAGCAAAAGATAAATTTTTGCCTTGGCATTTTTGCTTCTGCCCTGCTTCTTGTGACCGTTTCGATTTCACAGTTGATACTGAACGGGTAGAAGAAAGTTTTCGCAGCTGAGCGAATAGCTTCTGCTGCGTCGTGGGCTTTGACGTACGACCTCGAAGTAGTCCTACTACATCCTTTGTTTTCGGTGCTCCTAATTCTGGATTAGCAATTGCCGCACGACCCCTTGTGCAATAACCTAAAACTTCCTTGACTTGGGTGGCACTGACTGCACACAGCTTTACTTCGGAATTTTCTGATTTCTCTGTGCTAGATCTTCTAGTACAAACTCGTGTTGCTACATCCAAAGGCAGGCTGGCACTTTCATCCTTGCCCAATCTAAGTCGAGCAACAGATTTTCGTGCTAACAGTTCTAGTTTCTTTTTATCACACACGTTTTCACCACTTCCGACGGCAACAATCGCAAGCGTATCTCGGAGTCTTTGCCGTGCACTTAATGTCTGTGACGTTATGTCGACTTTCTTGTTATTCACCACTGTCTGTTCTGGGACGCTGGGCTGAAATTCTTTACAGAGAGTGGACTTCAGTGTACTCGTCGTCTGTCGAACTTGACTTTTTGCTACTGGAGGGACCAAATACTCGGTGACCTCAGCAGTAACAGCAATATTGACATTCGTTCTGACTGTTGTTGCTTTAGCAGAAGTTTTGCTACTGATAACTGGGACTACTTCATCACCGGCACGCGCCAATCGAATTCTTTTCGCTGGTGTGCGATATTCTTCTTCGTTCTCAACTGTATTGCTACTAATATTGCTCTCTTGCACTGTATCTATCAGTACAACGGCATCTTTTAAAGTCGCCGATTTGGTTCTAAATACTGATGGCGCAGTTCTGGTTCTTGCAGGAATGCAGTTTGCAGAACTGTTCTGAGTATTACATATTCGCCTTGAAATAGGAAGAGGTGGTTTCTTTGGAAGGACATTAATATTCACATTTGAAGCCGGAGCTATTAGTGTCTCTTCTAAGGTACTCGCTTTCGTCGTAATATTATGATCCTGTGATGGATTTACTTGTGCTGTGGTTACAGTTTCTACTGGTGCGCTGCATAAAATAGGAACGTCTAGGGATACATCAGTCACTGACAATGCGCTAAACTCGCCTTCGCTAAATGAATCTTCATCATCCGATGATAGACATAGATCATCTGCTAACGACACAGCTGGCGCTGCTTCCGCCGGGCTAATTTCCGGATGATTTGACGTGGTCAAAATTGATGCAAAGGGTGGGCTTTTCTTCGTTTCATTCTCATTTGGACCACTTTCCTTTGATTTAATAGGACATTTTCGAAAATTGTCTTCGTTGCGCACCGTTTCATCTGACACATGAGCATTCACAGCTAAAGTAGGATCAGTCGCGGGTGGTTGGGACGTACTTTGTAACCCAGAGCCAGCATCTGGAGCAATGGGTGCCGATATCGCCTTGGTCGCTGAAATATGTTTAAATGGCGTTGGCTCCATCAAACATGTCTTCTGGCCATTTTCACGAGGAGACGCCAGCATGGCAATTTCCGTGTCTTTCTCACCGATTTTTGCATTGCCTCTAAGTGGTCCAGAAATTTTTAGAAGCTCCAGGTACTTTGGTTTACCTCGCTGCCGCATAGACATTTCCAGTTTCTTTTTCGCGCACATGTTCTCCCCACTTCCTACTGCAATAATGTCAGTTGTATTGCCAATTTTATCACGAGCTGACATCTTTTGTGGCTGAACTTTGGGCATTGCAGGAATAATTTTCATTCCCGAAATTGTAACCTTCTTCTGAGCGATTCTTTTTACAGGTAAGTCATAGTTGCGTTCCTTGGGCACTGCTGCCGGAGCAGATCTCTTTGGACTTTTCCCAAAAGAAGTTCTAGCGCCGTGAGATCTGACTGCAGTTACTAAGGGTGATGGCGCATCGTCTTCAGAATCACTATCTGACAGTGAAATGCCTTTTCTTTTGTTGGAACTAGGCGATTTCTTAGCTTCTCTATGACTAGCAAAAGGCTTTTTTGGAGTCGCCTGACACAAACTGATGTTAGGGGTAACTTTATCTTGGTTTAACGTCTGAGAAGTAGTGCAGGGTTTTACGCCCTGAGAAGCAAATGTTTCCATTGTAGCTTTAGTTTTCTCACAAAATTCATTCTTTGATCCTTTTCCAGGGGAATAAATATCTGACGTAGGACTGAAACTTAACGAAAGCTCGCTGCAGCTATTTAGGTTTTCCGAGTGGTCGGAAACTCTAGGAGGTGTCGACATTCCTGCATTAGCCAAACAAAACAGAACCATTGGATCTGCCGTTAGGTTTGATCCTGAGGAAGCATCAGCTGTATTAGTTTGTTCCAGGGTAACTTTACTTTCAACAGCAGTTGCGCTCTCCGCGGTCTCATCTTCATCTGAATCAAATATACTTCGAATTTGATTTTCCTGTACTTTCGTTCCCACTTTTGGAGACTTCACCCGACCATTGGGTACGTCAATAGAAGCTTTCGCTTTCGTCGCTGTTTCTGGGGTTTCCCAGTCAGATGAGTCGTAAGCTTTCCGCACCTTCCTTCTTGGAGATCGTCTCACAGGAGATATTTGCACATTTGCTTTTTGAACGGGTTCGTTTGAACTTCTTTGACTGACTTCGTACATATCCCCTATGAACAGGTCCGCAGGGACGGAAGGCAAAGGTGCTGTGAGCGGTAATAGCGTTTTTGGTGCTTCATTCAACTCTTCACTGGAATCCAGAACTGAAGATTTTTTATCACCTGAAGCATGAACATCAGCAGGCGTTTTAAATGACGTTTTTCTTTTTCGCCTACTAAACGTTTTAATCTTTTGGGGCGATGAGTAGCCGCTGGAACTAGAACACACGGAACTTGCGCTAGATGCACTAGAATTTGCAATCTTTGTATTTGCAATGACTACATCAGTGAAAATGGCAGTGGGCTGGGCAGTTACTGCGATTTGAGACACAGGCAGCAGACAATTTGAATTAAGATTCGGTTCTACATAGTCTCTATTATCGACACTACTTGGCGGACTGAGAGATGCCACCGAAGGTACGTTGGATTCCGTGTAATTGCCATCAAATGAATCTCCATCAAGAGAAGATATTGTGGATAATCGTGATGGTAAGTGGAAGCTTTCCGTATCGTCGGTATCACTTTCACGGTGAACATAGCTATTCTCACTTTGTGAAGAAAGCACAGTATTTCCAGTGTTTCCATTTAACTTTTTGAATTCCTTACTTATGAGATGCCTCACATTCTCCATAATATGCGCCATAGAAGGGGAGCTGGCAGATCTAGCTGTGCCACTAAAAATGTCCGACATGGCGGAGTTGGAAGACGCTTTCGTCCGAAGTTTTGTGATTGTTGCATTTTTGCTATCAATTTCCTCTTCATATTTTCTGATCCTTCGTTTCAAGTCTTTAGTTTCGTTCAGTAATTTCTTTTTCTCCGGTGCTGTCCCTGTTTCCAATTTCTTCGTCAAGTCACTATTATCAGCCTTTAGTGAGTTGATAAATGCTACCTGCTGCTCAATCAACAATCTATTGCTATCAACCTCATTGCGTAATCTGAAAACTTCAGCTTCTAACGTTTTGTACGCTGGAAGAAGTTCCTCGTAGCTCTAAAATTTGGCACCAAATTCAGCAAATATTAGAAACATTTACGCCTGCATTAGATCAGTATAGTTGCTAGCAGAAATACTTCAATAATGAATAAGCGAAGGCCTATAAAATTAAGCATACCTTTTTATACTGCATCAATTCACGATGATTTTCTATCTGTTTTCTTCTGACAAGCCTCAGTTCCTTTTCCTCAAGTAGAAGCTTCTTCATACTGAAGATGGTACTATCGCGGGACTTCAACTCCGCTTTTAGCTTTTGTATGATCTTCGGCATATCACTGCAAATTAAACAAGTACAATAAACACACTTTTCCAGAACCTCCGTTTCCTGCAATAAGCCTGAATAAGGTGACCGTGAAAACATTTCGTGATTTCGTATTTAGTTAATCACGGTTTTCTACCATTTAAGTTGCATTAGGAATACTTTTATAGACACTTACGTCTCACTTGGAGCGGAAACATAGCTTGAACACATTCCAGGGCGTTCAAGAGAGCTTATATTCTCTACCTGATTAGCCAGCACATTGGTATTGGGGTTAACCGGATTCGTATTCGTTTTAGACGGTGCACCACCAAGATTGCTACTTGAGGCCGTTGCCGCAAACAGCCAGTCGAAGTCCATGTCCATATTCTGCAATTACACAGCACATTAGTGAACATGTGTGAATATGCATACTTTACTACTATCATTTAATAAGATTCTGATTGCAACTAGTACCGGCTTGGAAGAGCCATGTGGATCTTGCTTCGCCGGGACGATGGCCGAAGATACTTGTTGATTGTTTTGCAAGGTGGTATGACCATTACTAAACTGGAATTCATCCACTGGATAGCACTCTATAGTTACACGATCCGGACCACCGGCATCATCATCTAACCGGATTCCCAACTGCTCCAGAATATCACTATCTCGTATTGCTTCTTCAATACCAGCAGTCCCTCTATTCGAACTGGCAATTTCCATTGTAGATTCTTTCTGAAAATAAATATCGACAACGAATTAGAATTTTACCCCAAAGACGGTTAGCTACCGCACGAAAGTATAGTGCAACAAGAGTCGGTTCATAGCAGTCCAAATCTTCTAAAAATACAATATGTTAAAACCTTCATGAGGTTATGGTATATCCAAGAGTTAATGAATGTGGAAACTAAATTTGACATTTAACGAAATTTAAGCTAAGCAAGAGGATAGATAAAGTCAACAAATTTACTTACGATTTGAGCCCGTAGTGCTCAAAAGCACTTCAAGCGCAGGCTTCAAGTTATGGATATACTTCGAGCCGGCATTGGTTTTGTCAATTAGGTCCAAATTTTTCTTAATTCCTGCTAATTGAATTTATTTTTTATTTATTTCGAATCACACATTGACCACGATTCGATTTTAGAAAAAGTTACTTTTCCACAACTACCGGGCCCACATATCGTATACAATGCGTCTGAGGCCGATCAACAAAGTACGTCAAACCGTTTTTGCCTACTTTAGTGTCAGACTCTCCTATTAATAAGTGAGAGATGTTAGAAACTTCTGCTGAAAGAACTGTAGCGAGTACCCTAAATGAGCTACGCATACCTCCTACGTGTATGGCTTGCATGCTTTTTGGTTTATCTCAAAATTGCATTTAAAGCTGAATCCGCCGGGGCGCGAAAAAGTGCGACGATTTTTCATATTTTTCAATTCTCCCGCTGTGAATAAGGCTCTAATGTACAAAAAGATTCGTAAACAATGGCGATCCATGAAGTTAAAATTGATCGTTGTTATCGAAAACTAATTGTGAATTCTACGTTACTTACACTTTTTGCCATAACATTCGTTATTTCTGTGCCTCCCTGCATACATTCGCAAGAATATGCGTACTATTCTAAGCCGGTTAGTTACTGACAAATTCAAAATTAATTTCCTCTTATCGCACATTTGACGTTATACACAAAAACTTAATTACATATGACATATTCTTGATCAGTTCATTTTGATGGTCGATTTTTTATTCTCTGTAACGAACACATTTGATACTTTATGCGTCTAAACACTATGCACAGTAGCAGAAGCATGTGTAATTAATTTGAATTTGGAAGTCGCAAAGAATGTTATAATTG
The DNA here is from genome assembly GCA_906901655.1 of Sminthurides aquaticus. Lineage (NCBI taxonomy): Eukaryota > Metazoa > Arthropoda > Collembola > Symphypleona > Sminthurididae > Sminthurides > Sminthurides aquaticus. The sequence goes on along the minus strand of CAJQTT010000002.1, from coordinate 3,998,474 downwards.
AATTTTATGATTCTATTATTAGGTGAATGCAGGTGACACAGACCCGGAAACGTTTCTCGAGGACGTAAATACAGTTTTGGAATATTATGAGCCTCCAGGCACAGCTATAACTGCGTTGGCCACTGTGTATCCAGCACCAAATGTAACTGATGGAGTTGAAGCACCGCCCAAAGATATTAGGGTGTCGTGCTTAAATGTCACACACGACATGGTAGTCGAAGTAAGTCTTCTTCGTTCAATATTTAACAGTTTTCTGGTAGACATGACCCCGTACTACTTTTTATGGCATCAGTCTGAGTCTGGGAAAGAAACTGTATTTGGTGTCTTTGTTTTTCAGATATTTAACAGTACAGCTTCACTGATGTCCAGTTTGGTGGTCAATCCTGATGTAAAGGACCGATCTACTCCATCAAATTGTACAATTATACTGTTTTATGCTCGATGGTGTCCCTTCAGTGCAAAAGCTGCTCCACATTTCAATGCTTTACCGCGTGTCTTTCCTTCTCTAAAAACAGCTGCGATAGATGCCACTTGCCATACCTCTGTGAACACTTATTTTGGGATTTTGTCCGTTCCAACAATAATGGTGTTTCGTAACGGAAAGTTAGTGGCCAAGTTTAATGAATCTGTATACAGCTTGGCAAAAATTGTAGATTTTATCTCTTCTGTGACAGGTAAGACAAGTATTTAACACTTTATGCATTACTAACAGGTGGTCCGAAACTACGCATAAGAATAATATCAAGATTATTAGTACATTTTTGTGAAGCTACTAGGGAATAGGGAATGCAATTGTGGAAATGCAGATAAAATATTTGAATTGATGGTTTTCCAGATTTACAAGTCGCTCCAACGAAGGTAAACGTAACTTCCCAAGATTTCCACGGACCTTTGCCTTCCACTCCAACTAAGGAATTAGATCTGTATCTGTACCTCGGTTGGATATTCATCGGCATTTGTTTTGTAAATTACGCTAGAAAATCACAGCTTTTCAAAACTATCATAGAATTTGTTCGAATAACCTGGAGAGAAGCAGAGGCTCAACATGAACATCAAGATTGAAGAAGATGTCTGCAATACGCATTTAAATTCTAATGATACAAGAGTGCTCCTCGGAATACGCAGCGTTTGCGCTTTACTAAGTCAATTGAACTTCGTATGAGACTGATGCGTTGCGTTGCGTTGCTTTATTCCTTCAACTTGACCCTTTTAGCATTAGTCAAAAAAATGTGACTACGAAGTTATTTATCCGCACTCACATGATAATCGTCAAATCCAAGTGATACTCGCTTATTATGCGGTATGAGAATAGAAAAGCTGAAATTTAGAATAACTCAAAGTAATTAAAATGTTATTCAAAATTTCAGAATCTTTAATTTCATTTGGAAACGCATTTCAATAAAATATTATTTTATATTTTTACGTCGGGCTTGAATCTAAAAGAGTGTCTGTAATTAGAAATGTTTATTATGCTTATGAATGAATATTTTATTTAGGAAAAAGTAAAACAGTTTGTCTGTAACAAGAACAATGCAACTTGCCACCTCAGCACTCAGATTGTGCTTCTACACGAGATTTGTTAGCTGCCTTAACTAAAATGGAAGACTCAAGTAATGCAGTTCGTAGCAGCTTTTCACTCGTTTATTAAGTAGTGAAAGGTTCTTATCCAGTGTACATACTACTGGCAAGGCTTGAATATCTTTTTTATCCTCGAAATAAGAAAGTCGCGAAAACTCAATTTATTGGTGAAATTGTTTGTTACATGCGATAGGTTTAGAAGATGTTAGAAATTCATAGTAAATACGAATTTGGTGATTTAGAAGACCATTAATAATTTCTTTATTTTATTTGAGTACAAACTTTCACCCTTCCTTCACAACCCATGAGGCTTTTATTGGCTGGACCCCATGTGTTTCAACGAAAGCAATTAATTTATAAAGAAATAACCTTATGGATTCCTATCCATTAAAAATTATGAGCAGGACTTATTTTAAAGCGAGACCGTTGTAAAGCTAGGTTGGACTTGTGTTTTAATAGATCATTTTATCACAGTCTCTCTCCACGGAACTCACCCAATACGATCCTGATCCTGAAGATCCAGCTAACGTTAACCCTTAGGAAACGATACTTCTAGACCAGCTTTCCATATTGAACGGGACAACAAATCTTAACCAAATACTTAGCCAGACTGGTGATTGTTATTGTTATTAGTAGTCACACTCTTAATCTTTTTGGCCGAAAATTAAACTTTTCTCTACATTAATTATTGAAACTAGTATTAAGTACGCTACTCTGCCCCCGTCCAATACTCGACGCTTTTCCTACATTAGATGAATTTATTGTAACAGCAAGCCCTACACCATATAAAATGTATACGACTGTTATCAATTATACCTACAATTTTACCATCCAATTTATCAACATTACAGGACAAGAGAAGAAGAACCTCATTGATTTGAAGCGTTAAAATCCCTTGGGCGTTGTTCTAAGCGTGATATTGTTTTGGATCTACATTCATGCACAAGAACGTTTCACATGCTTCGTTGCAAGGATTACGGATGAACCGGGGCAAGCTAAGATCGTTTAAACTTCTGTGCGATATGGTTTTTCTCTGGACTTCTCGTTCCACTAAAGAAGCTTAAGACGTCATGGTTTGGATGGATTGGTGGCTATAATTCTCGACGATTGACATTAAGAATTTTTCCAACTCCCTCGTCGTTAATCTCAACGTCACACATCCGCATTAGCATCGTTTAAAAACGAAAGAAATCCTTTGTCGTAACGATACTGCCACAGTCGGGGCTGCGGAGTTAAGAGGGAGCTCTTTTCTTCAGTCAGTTAAGATTGAGATGTAACGCAGTGCACAGGTCATACGGTTCAAAAATTACTTTGCTGGCTCTGAAACAAACCTAATTTCCAAAAGGTATGTTTAATAATTAATATATACTTGTATTAATTATAGGAACTTTATTTTGTAAGAAATTTTGTCCTGCCGAAAATTTTAATGGACTAAAATTACAATTTAAAAGTGTGTTAAAACGTGTTGCATTGATTTTATTTTATCGAATACAAATTACGGATTTTTACAGGTACAGGAATATTTCCTTTGTATGATTCGTAGGTTTGTTGTGTATGCTTCGAAACTATAATTGCAGTATATAATAAGTGAGCAAGGATATTCTGAGGTTGAAAATTGGTAAGATAATTTATTTACTAAAAATTTAGTTAATTTTGTGAACGAAATACTGATTTAAGTTCAAGGCAGCGATAGCGATATCCCAATTAATATTTGTACAAATAGTTGGAGCAACATGGCGGAATTCAAAATAACTGGAGCAGTTTCTGGGAACAGCAAAAGGAGAGTTAGTATTGATTTAGACGGTGTGTTGCCGTTCGAGGATTTAATGATCTCGACTCAGACAGAAACTTTGGAGGATGGACCTAATGGAAACACATCAAAACCATTTCGAACTAATCGTTCGAAACATCAAAGAAAGAGTCAAGGCTTCCAGGGACCCCAGAAATATTTGTCAAGCCAACCGTCGAGCAGTGAGAACGAAGGAACTGTGAAAACGCTCGAAACTCCCAATGCTTTACTCACTTCGAATGACGGTGGCCTGGAACATCAACTTGCATCAGAAGATGATCAGAAAAGTGAGCTAGATTCGTGGGACCCAATGACGGAATTACACAATTCAACTCAGAACATAAAGTGTGTCGATGCCGAAACTACGTTGAAAGGAATACCTCACTTCAGAGGAACCATTTGTCCCTTCTCGGAAGGCAATGGCTGCTTCAAAGGTACCAGGTGTCCCTACGAGCATCACATTGATAAATCAGTATTATCAGGTAAAGTCATGGTTCTTTTCAAAAGTACTTCTTGTTCTCGAAATACTGTTAGTGAACTGATTGTTGACAATTGCATTTTCCTCAGATAATCCTAAAATGGCGATTCCGTTGGAACCTGTATCGGTTACTCATTTCAGCATGTTGCCAGACAAGGTTAGTGGTCAGCTTGGAGCCTGGTTCTTCGGGAAGGTTAGGTGTGTGAATGGGATAAATGATTTCTACGTTACACCAACTAACGGAATCGATTGCGAATACAAAAAAGGTGATACATATAGTAAATTAATTTGAATGTAGCTTCTCGCCTTGTACATCCATGTAACTTAATTTATGCTTGAGCAACAAAATATCTTGATTGATTGCTTTTAGACGCAGCAAGGGGTGGAATCTACACTGTTGAAGGATTGACGGCCGAGATGAATGCTTACTTTGCAAAGAATGGTGTTAAATATTCAAGCTCGTTTAGTTATTTGGAACTGGCGGCCGTGAGAATCACATACAACGAGGAAACTGGATACTACCGGGCTGCAGTATTGAAAACCATCATTGTTGAAGCTAATGAGCAACCAGAATCAGTTTGCTATCTCTTAGACATCGGGCACAAGATGGCAGTCACATTAAATATGATTCATCCCTTGCCGAAAGCATTTTGCACAATTCCCCCACTGGTAAGATTTAATGCAATTAATTGTGTGGATGTGATAATTACGGTCATGGTCAAAACAAATGAGACGGCCATCAGTGAATAAATCTGAAACAAATATGTGTGTCGCACTAATTCACCGTCGTCATTGTTTATTAGGCGTACAGATGCTATTTGTTTGGTGTCAGTCAGCTACAGCCAAATGTAAGTGGGAAGGCGGAAGAAGTATTCACTCAAGCGGTCGAACGTCGAGAAGCTTTATTCCGGATTCGAAGAGTGTAAGTTGGTGATTGATGCTGCCAACAGTCTTTCTAGCATACGCTCCTTAAAGTACTAGAATAACATTTTACATGGAATTTATCACCCTAAAATGATTTCAGACCCGAATTTGATGAAGCCTCAGACTTTGGTTATACTGAGGCAATTCCCTACGATGTCGACGTGTTCGTTTGGGACAGTTCGTCAGATAAGTTCACTAAAGTCGCAAACGAAATAACACGAAACTTGTATGCGCTGGCTTGGAAAATTGGACCTGGCGATGAACTTGATGCGATGGGACATTTTCTTTCGGTATGCATTATCCTATATATTTTATGATTTTAAAGAGGCAGTATATTTATAATACTAAAATATTTATTTCATTTTGTTAATAGTGTCACGGCGAGGGAAAGGCTGAATGTACTGGATGTTACTTTGAAAATCCTTCAGAGTTTACCCGATCCAGATATTCTGGTCCATCTAGTTCTATAGAAAACAAAAATGATGTTTTACGTAATTGAGCTCGAGTGTAAGTTATAACCAACGTCTACCATATGAACTACGAGCCCTTTAGTGTTTTAGTGGAATGATGATGTTATTTTACTGCTCCACGATTTAGCTATTGTTTTTTTCCTAATTCAGTACTTTTCTATTTTCTCAAACGATTTTTTTCGCCAAGTCTTAGACCTTCTCTACAGAAGGCTTGTTTACAGTTGAATGAAAAAGCACTGTTTATTTTATATATTTCAAATAATTTCAAATTTTATTTAACATATTTTGTTCTACACGTATTTTTTGTACAATGTATTCCATGAGATACAACTATTACATTGTATTTTAACCTATTTTTCCAAGTTTCTGTGTAGTCAAGCTAATTTCAGGAGGTACACCTATCTAGCCCCTACAATAAATTAGACAAAAAAACCATAAATTAATAATCCTGCTCTTATACTTTCTACTGTTTTCCATCCGATAGAATCAGTAGGGGAATAATGCGAATTTGGATGCGTAAAGAATAGACCTTGCGACCCATGATAGCTTTCACTGGTGATTCTGATGATTTTTAGATTCACATTAGCTAAAATAAAACAGATAGAGAATATATACCTCTGATCGCCATCCTTTTTTCATTCGTTCGCAGGGGGTATTATGAAGACTTGAGATTAAAATAATCTAGCTCTGCTGTAATTTACGGTTTATTTAACTCCTATGATTTCCATACGTTTTCTCTTTCTGTTGTCAGCTTTCACCGGGCACTTGCTTCATTTCCCTGCTTCCGCCAACTTATTTTGAGTGTAAAGAAATCTTTACAGATTTTCCATTTCTCATCCCATCCACATGATGTGGACCACATCCCAACCCACCAACAAATGAAGGAGGACGGAATGAATGGGGAAGCCTCTTGAGACATGCCTCTTGTTTTTCCTTCTTTCTCTCATTTCCCCTATTCCGTTATCCTCCTTGAGTTAGTCAGTCATTCCTCTTCCTTCCATCCTTCCATCCTCCAGAATCCCATGTAAGCATCTCGACCTCTCGCTCTTCGTCTCCTTCCTCCACTAATTTTCTCCTGCCCATCTAAATATCTTACTTTTCCTCCTTCTTCCATAAGAAACAAATGTTCTGCATATCTTGTTGAATGCATAAATACATGCATCCCATCCTCCTTCCTTCCATCCATCCATCGCCCATCCACCCACCCATCCGTCTTTTCCAAGCCAGTTAAACACATCTCCGTCCTCATACTCACTCTCACACATAAACAAGGAAATTCATTTAAAACGAGAGACTTTTCATGCATTACCATTAGCGCACACTCTCCTAATTTTCTTAAGATCAATCAATACTCCCCAAGTCTTTCTCTTTCTGACACCCGGAGAAAGAGAAAGTCATACCACCAGCCATCCCCCCACCCAAAACCCATCTCACCCATCCACCTCTACCACTCATCCAAGAAAGCAAGGATTCCAGAGAAAGTCCGCTTTCTGTTTTCTCTATTTTCCCCACCCCGCGAAGGAGGACATAGCTCAGGATGCCAGCATGCACATTTCCCACACGTCTTTCGTGTAAATTTATATATGCATCATTCTAAGCATTCCCCCTCCCCTCCGCTTCTCTCGTCTCTCCAACTCTTTCCCAACACCCACCACCCTCATAGTACGTAGCTCACTTAAGAGAACACATGCAAATCAGAGCGTATGCATCAAAAGTATGTACTGTGCTGCGGAACCCATTAGCATCTCTCCTCTTGAGACTACATTATGACTTCCCATTATGCATACCAAGTAAAAACATGCCCGAAACTCTATGAGCTACTACTAAAATAATGCTTTCTCCACCTCACTGCCCTTTCTTCATCCTCCTTAGTCCTCTTCGCCCTCGCCCCACCACATGTATCCTTCCTCCGCATTAGACATCTTCTCTGACAAGTCAAAGGGAAAGCTCTACTACTAACTAAAAGAGCCCCAAATTCATAAGATGTGTTTCTCTTTACCCCTCCCCCACCACTTTCTCCACTTTCTTCCATTTCACCACACCACCACTATTTTCTCAACTCCAAGCAGCACCACCACCCCCACTCTCACAGTACTTCACCATTCCACACATATACCCCCACCCATCAACCTAACAGCCAGCACTAACAATATAAGTATAGGAGTACGGGAAGGTGAAGAACAACAAGTCTACACTTTAAATTAATGTCCTTTCCTCCACCCTGTCCTCTTTCTTAGCCCTCTTTTCTTCACTTCTATCTCCGCTTCCATAATTCCCCTATCTTCCCGACACCACACATGCATCCAAATTCTAAATAATTTAATATGTCCACCACCTTCATGCACGTCTTCAACTCCGGCTTACCCTCTCGTCCTCCTCCCCTTCTTCTTATTCCTTACGTATCAAAAAACACCAGACCATCTCATTCCACTCAGTATTTTCCCATTTCCTAACCCTTTTCTAAACCGCACACAACCTTAATTGTTTTACGTATTTCAAAACTCCCATCCGTCTTCTCATTCTTCTTGAATCCGATTGGGAGGCATGTCGCCCCAACACCTTTCTCCATTCCTTCCACTCTAAAGAAAGTCCGCTACTTTTATGCTCAAAACCATACGCAACAGCACTCCCATTGCTCACACAAGGCATAGGGTATTACAGCTTGCTTTCACTTCCTTCAATCTGAAACTATCATTTTCTCTTGGAGTGGGAATAGTCGTAAAATAACTTACCGTAGTGCATGCAGTCCCCAGTGTCACACATCACTGGGACTCAACCACGCTCTTTTCTTGTAACATTAACCTTTTACACGAATTCTTTCTCTCATACTCCCATAATTCTTTTTCATGTACTTTCACCAAACCTCATCTTCACACTACACTGCTTCATGCTTCTTGCCTCAACCATATTCAATGTGCTTTCTCCTCCTTTCACCAGCTCAATCCTTCTAGCCCTACTCCCTATAACCTTCCGCAACTTGAGGCCGCCAAGAGCCCTGCATCGCCATAACCCCCGCAATAAATTTCTTTTACCGGTGTATCAGCTTAAAGCCACTACTGCAAACGAGACCTCCACTCCTCACGTCCTCACGCCATCATCGCCATACTAAATCCTCGCTACTTAAACTTTTCCTCTGTCCCTCTACTTTCCCCATCCTGTAAATCCTAAGGCTAATTCAATCTTCCAAAAGTCTTGTTGCATCATCTCCGTTGGAATCTGAAGTTGTAACCTCGGATTACCACTAGAATAACAGCTCAAGGCAGCAAAACTTTGCCCATGTCATAGCGTACTATGCCAACGTAACGTAAAACGCCCCCTTTGTTTTCAGCTTTCACCCACTCCCTACAATACATTGATTAAAACGAAATGATTTTTTCATCAGCTTGTGTAGCAAATAATCAGAATCCTGATCATTTTCACGTTTAACGCAGTTTCACCGTACCCCTCCAGTTTTATTCAGACGCCAAGCACGCACCGGAGTTTACTTTCACCATTACAAACTTTACCTTTACACTGCATCCATTCGAGTGTTGTTAATTGTGGAAATGATGAGGGAGGGAATAAGACAGGGAGAGACGAGCCGAGGGCGTGTGTGTCTTTTCCACACAAAGAGTATCACCCCGTAGAAGATCAGGCGAGAAGTAAAACAAGGGAAGGAGAAAGAGAGGGAAAGAGCGAGGAGAAAGTCTTGACATGAGAAAACAATGGCAAGCTATTATTAATATGGAAGTCGGCCTCCGAAAATGACAATGGGTGAGACAAACCTTACATAATGTAAATAATAGGTAACCCTCAGCTCCAATCCTTCCACGTTAACCTTGTACAGTGTTTCCTCTCCACTTTCTCATTTAACGCTACGCTCCAGACTTTCCTTCCCTCCATGTCTCCATCTCCTCTGTCTTTTCTTCCTCATTGACTCCCCACCCCCGCTCTCCCCTCCGTCAAATGAATAGAAATCATAATAAAGTCGACGCATGTATGTAGAGAGACCGCATCTCAAACAATACAACTGCATTTCTCTCCCTTCTGCCCTGCCCATATACCACACAAGAATAAACCCCACCTTCATCGTCCACCTCCTGGATTCTCTTCACTTACACAAGCACGCATCTCCAACACCTTTCATCCAAATCCTCCTTACCTTATCTTAATTCAACCCCTGCGTACATTTGCACCCAGCCTATCTTCCCCTTTCGGAGACACTTGCAAAAGTGTTTCGTTTATCTATAGGCTCATATCGTTTGGCTAAAACCAAGAAACGCTTTAATGTCTTTGAGCTACTTTTGTTAAACCCTGTCTTGTTTACAAACCTCTATGCTTAAACGCCCCTCTCCTTACGCTATAGTTGGCTGACCCAGGTATGCTCATGTGACCCTTAACCATACGACACGTTCAATGTCCCTCACATTCAAATCGTTATTTGAATTTACACTTTAGAGCACTGGCACTGGCTTCGTCAACTTTGATTTCCTAAGCTTACTCCAGAGGGCAGCTGTGGAAACTTATAACTCCATCTGATTTTAATTGCTCCAGAAATTTAAAGTACGGGAGGGGTATAGGATTGTAAAAAAAACGATAGTCAACTATCAAAAGCCTCCACGTATAACCCATCCCGAGAGAAGCGTATTCCCTTCGGGACGTGTGAAGGGCAGAGGCAGCGAGCTTGTATTGATAATGTATGATTCGCTTTCCATGTCGGAAGAGCAAAGTACCCGGATATTTCATCCCCCTGCATCACGTACGTATCCGCTATTTCCTCAAGATAACACAGTCACACACCAGGGTTGACTGCATGGGGATGTTTTTGTCATCCTCCCCATCTCTTCCAACCCCCACACCGTACAAGCAACAAGGGTGAGGCGAAAATTAATATGCAAATAGAAGCAACAAGATAAGCTTGGCAATTATTATTTTTTCCCTCCTCTTCCATCACACAGATTAGCAATATCCCATAAAATCTTTGCATACGAGCTTCTTCTTGCATGAAACGCGTGCCAGTTCTGTGTTTTATGTCCGTGAGGGGAAGAACGTCCATGGGGGTTCTCTATACACTCCCGTATGAACGAAATTAGAAGGGGTTGATGGAAGCGATCCCGATCCCGCATTTCCAGAAATGCATGTATACACATTTCTCCCCAGTCTCTTCTTTCCCTCTTTCACCCGGGACCCTCTCCCGTCCCATTCACAGCTTTTGAACCAAGGGAGCGATGAGCTAGCCGCTATACATAGAATATGTTGGCACGTAGGAAATGCATGTGCCAGTCGGGTTGGTAATGGGAGGACGGTGGTGGAATGCTCATAAATTGGAGATTAATAAAAAAGATATTTATTTCTCAGAATGAATGATGATTGTCCCATCGGTGGCTGACAGACAGGGCAAGGGAGACTTTTGGCCATTTCTCTAAAACTAGTAAATATGTAACTATAGTTTTCCAGTATTCAGCATTCAAAATAAACTGGAATCTTTTCTTGTATTTATTTTTAACTATTTTACCACAGTATTTAATATGTACGCCCCTTACCCTAGGCCGTGGAAGTAGTCTCTGATTTGTTCAAACATCTTCCTTCCTTCCTGTCTGTGTGGGGCATATTAGGCGGAGAATAGGGTCTTCTCCAGTAGCTTTCTTTTATTCCAGACGGGAAATTACATTGGAAGAGAGATAAAAATCCCGGGGTTCTTCTCTCCACCCAGCTTCCTTCCCCACCACAGAATCTCACATGCATGTAAAATAGCCAAACGGCTGAATTGTGCAAGGCAAGGACTTTACCCGGCTAACACAGAGCATTCCCATAACAATCCCCTCCCTCCATGCTCGTAGACTTACCCCCGATCCCTCACCACTTTTGTCTTTGTCCCTTCTTCCATAAAAATCTTGTTAATATTAGCATTAAATCAGAATTTTCTCTTCTTGAATCGCAATGGTTCTCGGCCTATTTACTGATGCTCTAGTTCATTCAGTAGTGAAACAAGTCCATTAACGTAGTAGAAAACATGTGAGTTATAACCCAATTTTGCTTAACTCCTACACCAATGATCCCCCCAAGTTTGTGATAATCTCTACATTTTTTGTACTTTTCTCTTTATGAATTGTAAAAACATCGTTGAGAACGTTTCAAGATGCGACACAATTTCTTAAGCTTTTAATTCATTAACGACCCTAGTTCACATGTATAAAAGCAAATGACAAAAATTCCTGGAGATGATAGATTCCAGTGAGACTCAACTTTCTCTTCTTTCTGACAATCATCTTAGCATCCAAGTATCTTTTGTCCTCTATATCCTCCTAATTAATTCCAAGTTAATTGTTGTCATAAGAAATTGGTGATTTTCTTTGGACTCTGCTCCAACTTATTTTTTTAACCTGCCACACGATTACATGAAGATCGAAATTGTATTGTTACTCGATACTCGTTAATTTCGCTTTAGGCTTTCTTCCTAGCAAATGTTTTGATTTTTCTAAGGATGCTCTATACTCTTCCAAACCTTCCGCGACTTTCAACGTTCATATACTTGAGAATCCCATGAGAACATGTTGCGATGCGCTTTCTGTCCATACCTGTCCTTTTTACCACTGCACAAACTTTCTCCGCAAAGTTTTCTCCAGGGTTAGCTTCCGTATAGATAAAGGCTAACGAGAGCCAGTTTAAGGTGTACAGAGATTTTGTGGTTCTTGCACTCGTAGTTTAAAATCTTGAATGAATCCCTCAACACTCACAATTATTAATACATGGTTATACACATGTTTTATGTATGGTTTCTCTTACATAAATCTCCGACTTTCCCTATGTTCCTTCTTGCCTTCTCTCCATCCCTGGCTTTCTCTTCGTTTTCCTAGGCTCTTACTCCCAGCCCAGCCTTTCCTGTATATGTAGCCTGTAAATTTACCGGCTCCGGAAACTAAGCCGAGTTGGCCCAAGATTTCAAAGAAATTTTCAATCCCCCTCATCTCTTCTAATCTTAATTCAATTAAAAGGACCCCACTAAACTTAAGAAGCTTTTACCCGATTAATACATTATCACTCCCATCCTCTCCACCCAACTTGCATATGGACTCGAGAATGTTTGTAAAACGGCCCAGTCTCTCATCATTCCCCAAACCAGTAATAACTTCTTCTTCGTCTCTCTCTCTCTCACTCTCACTTAGCATTCTGCCCTTTCTGCTTACCCACCAGTCACCACCACTACCCACCCGCAGTTTCACCCATCTCACATATTCTCTCTCCTTTTCCATAATTCCACATCTTCCTCTCGATATATGCATGCACCAAGTTTTCTCTATTCTCCTCCACCTACATTCCCACATCCTTTCTCCAGCCCCCTCCCCACAAGGGTGAAGAGAACCAGTCTTTATCCATTCCAGCCCAAGTGTTTCTCAAACATTTCTCTTTAAATCTTATAAATTCCCACTCCTTATAACTTTCTCTTCCTCTTTCCTCCTCACTTCCTCTTCCCACATGAGCTTCCCTTTTCTTATTCCTCATCCCTGTAACTTATATTCTTCTAGCTCTTGTGTAATTTCAATCATCATTCACATCTCCCACTTCCACCTCTTCCCTCCTCTGCCTTCTCATATCTCCCGCATCATTCCCTCCATCTTATTCCTCCACATCCTCCCTCCCTCATCCCTTTTCCAGTTCTCATTATCAATCAATCCCACAGAATTGGAATTGGTATGAAACAATCCTCCGTTCTCTCACACACACCGTACATTAAGCCTCCCCGCCAAATAAAATGGACGTGTATAAAAAACAACAAGGATTTCCTACATTTAAAACCATCTTTATTTGCACACCATCAATTCGTATACAGAAACAATCTATTGCCATCATTGCTTTTATATCCCAGTGCACCCACATCATCATTAGTTATGGATGCACAGTTTCTCCGTATACATTCAAGTACATACCTTGTTTTATGTACATTTGTAAAAACCACTTAGAACAATCAATATCCTACATCCTTATTCATCTTCACCATCCTCCTCCATCATATTCCTAACCTACAACTTATCACCTGTTACATCTCTCTTCCCGCTCATACATCTCCTACACCCCTCTAATCAAATGCCGAATCACACTTGATCAATGCAAGAAATTAATTAACAATCCTATATCCTATTCATTACAATATATTCTCCAATCTGTTTCATCCACATGCTGTTAATCAGCCTTGGGCTGTGCGCGCGGTAGTATAGCATCTTCTCCAGAGCTTCAATAATCTACCCACTAAACTACAGGAGGAGGGCATGCAATCCAGATCATACCATACTATTATATCCTGCTATTCTACTTTCGGATTTGATTCTATATTTTAGTATTTTACATTTTTACACTTATGTTTACACTTATGTTATTAATCAATGTATACGAAATTCCATCCCTATTATCATCTTCCAAATTCTGCAATAAGTACTTACAAGCCGTTATCATGTGTGTGTGTGTGTGTGTGTGTGTATCACTAATTTCGTAACTGCTACACTAACCTAGTAACTATAAGAGAATATTTTATCATAGTGTGTATGTATGTAGAGAGGACTTAATTAAACATGTGTTGATTATTATTACTACAAGTTTCATTTACTGGTACATTGACTTTTGAAAAAATTAATTTTCACAAATTAAATACTTCTCTCATTCCTGTCATAAGTTTCTCTTTATCTTGTTCTCGTGCGCGGAACAATACTAGGGCCCTTCTCATTTACACCAGTGTCAGTGTCACAAAATCCTCTTCATAATTTTATTACACTTATATAGCCCAAGGGGAAAGCACTTGCGATTCTACTAACAATCATATGTCTGTGAAGAGAGGTAGAGGATGAATTTGAGTCATGATAATTTACCAATCAACTTTTAGCATTAATACAAGATAATACCTGAAAACGTTATACCCGTCCTTCCTTACACTTCCGTCCGCCGCCAACCCGTCATTTCAAGAGGTAGTTCCTGTTTGTCCTCACAATATTATAACCAGTCCACTAAGCAACACTACAACCTAATTTTCTCCGTATTTCCGTCCTTTCTCTCCCTTTCTCTTCCCCTCATCATCTCGTCCTCCTTTCACTCTACTATTCTTCTCCTTCCTCTCTAGCTTTCTCCTTTAATTACAAACACTCAGACGCACACGTTTCCTTCCAAGAAAATATCATCTTATCATCATCACTACTACTACTACTATATCAGCTCTCTCCTTCCTCACTCTTCCAAGCCAAGCGAAGGGACGATGTGTTACATTTTACATTAGAAATTGCACACACCCCTCCTCCCCCATCCCCTTCATTCCTTATTTCCCTCATCATTTACTCCTCCTCACATTACGTCTTATTCCTTCTCCAATTCCTTCCACTTCCCTGAGCCTCTGAGAATACTTTGTTCTTTTCAAAATTTTACATCATCCCCAACAAACCCTTCTTCTAAAGCATTGTAGAAACCACCCTTCCTCTCCGCTTAGTCCCTGGTTCCGGAAAACCTTATAAAGTCTGTAGCTTGTTCAAGTCATATTACAAGATGATGAAGGCTGTTTATACGTTCCTACTAGACTTATTTTTATAGGCCCCCCCCTGCTTAGTTTTTTCCTCTTTTCCCCTATGAACCCGTTTCCGAAAACCTGGTTGAATTATCCTTCTAAATTAATTAATTCACACAGTTAATTAATTATAAATTCTCAAGGCAGCATGTATTACATAAAGTCCGCGTTACAAAATCCTATAGCTTTCAAAACACAACGCTCGATTCATTTTTCACAGCAATATCTTCTTACTACTTGTTTGTATCATCTTTCAAATCTTTGCTTCCATCCTCCTACTTCCGACACCCTCCCCTGGCTACCCTCCTACACCTTTCGTGATTATGGAATAATTAATGAGAGCCGCGAGCTTTTTGATATAATATACTCTATTTTCAAAATTTAAACCACTTCAACTTGGATGCCCATCCTATGATTGTAAGAGTTTTCCCAAGTTTAATCCAATATCCATACAATCTTGTTCAACTAAATCATGACTCACATTATAAGCTACTGCAGATATTAAATACGAGTTGCGATTGAGTATTGAGTTAAAAGAAAATCTTTTCTTTTTTGTATGTCTGTCTAAAGTGTATGTAGTTGGTAAATTGCATTGTCTCCTCTCAATTCGTATACGTTCTTGTTCAGGGTTAGTTGTCTAAGGCTAGGTAAGTAGCAATTTTTAATTACAGCTATAATTAATCTACTGGAAAGCGTTAAATTATTGCCGGTATATCGTGAATAAGTCATGGTCAGCAGTTGTCCAAGCTAACCTCCAGCAAACTTTTATAGAATTCCTGGAGAGAAGCAAAAACCGGAGCGTCCAAAATCAGACATCTTCCTCCCTGCCTTGGGTATAACATGTAGCTATACTTTTAGCTTTTTCGAATTTCTGTGCACTATCTATCCCTACATAATGAGAACTTGCGTGAACTGTATATTTAAAACATGCTTAAAATTTGGTAACTTATATTCATTCATGTTGATATTATATATGTGTGTGTATATATATATATATAGAATAATTTAAATACTTATTTAAGCTTTTTCGTCTGCTAAAATATCATCAGCCTACTAACACTTGCATAATTTTCTTCTTGATTATCCTTCACGACTATATGAGAATTTTAGTCCGTGATGCTGGAATCCTGAATGCTATTTTTTTCGAACGCTAAACGTAATAAATAATTCTAGAATCTTGCGTAATAAATACCTCCTTATATTAATGTAGGATGGTAAGAAATCGTATACTTGATTGCAATTTGTTGAGGTTTAAAGTTTCACTTCTAAAGATGCTATAAATCCTTATTATAATACCATATCCCTTGCTTCTATCATCATCGTTGTCCTCGCCGTGTACTTTTTATTTTCTGCGGTCGCATTGACCACGGAATTAATGTAATTAAAATCCTATAATTATTCTCAAACTGATCGTGCGGAAAAAGATTATTTCAACGTATGAACAGGAGTATATTTTAGCGAATACATATATGTAATTAAGGTACGCTTTGTTCCTTTGCTTGGAGGTGGAAATATTTGCAAAATATTTCCGCGGATTTTCATAATTGTTTTGCATCTATGACTTCCGGGATGCGTAACGTATATGGATGCAGGCAATAGCTCCAACCTTTGCTGATACGCAAGTACTACTTATTAGCTCAACACACGCGTAGATGTTAGCGGGCTCAACACTTCTGATCCTAATTACTTTTAATTGTAATTAATCTGTGTAGTATGCAAGTATCGAGAATGGTTTTGGTACAAAGACTCATGCGCTCACGGCTTGCATCCCGGCAAGGAGACTTGGAAACGTCGATGATCTAAACGTAGGTAGGTATAAAGGAATTTTAAATTAAGTTTAGGACTTGTTAACTTGCACGAATCATGGGGAGATCATTTTAAGCCTTCTGCCTTGCCTAGCTCACTCTTGACGTCCATTCCGGGTGGCGGGAGTATGTGCGACAGAGCTGATGCAAAGGGGAAGGGTGGTGGGTAGTCTCCAAAGATCCCTGCACTAAACGGATTGAATTCTGGAGTGATACTGTCGGGGGATTTTGATTTGTTGTTATTCTTATTCTCTAGCGCCATGTCCAACCCCTTCTTGAGTAAATCTAGCTTTAGTGACTTCCCGTACTTCCCTCTCACGTACATGAGCAAGCTGTTGTAAGGTATCCCAAAGATTCTTGACGCCTGCAACCATAAAGGAAGAAGGGAAGAGTTGAAAATAGTTTTATCAGCATCATCATCAAACATGTGAACTTCCGCTTCCGGGAATTTGTGGTGGTCCGGGGAGGAGGAAGATGCTCTCTTACTTTCTCTTCCACTTGGAACGATTAGCTATTCATTTCTTCCTCTCCTCCCGTTCTCCCTCCCTTTACCATTCCCAGGAGAAGAGCACACAAGCTCTTAAGAAATACACAATACACACGCACACAGAGGAGTACCGGCAATAGTTTGTACCTGTGAAGTTGTCATTTTCTTATTCCATACATTATGAAGGGCCTCCGTCAAGTCAGCGTTGCTCCAAGCCCTTGGCGGCCCTCCTCGCGGAGCGCTGTGCTGTGCCCGATGCCGGCCGAAGATGGGTGCAGGTCCTAAAGGCAAGCCAGGCCACGGAGGAGGTTGACCAAATCCGTTTGTAAACGGGTTAGGTATAGGTGGGAAGGCTGGTGGGGTGGAGCAAGCGTGACTGTCCTCAGGAGATGGTGGCGACGCTTTTGGGAAAAAGTACGGGGGTGACACAGGCGGGGATATAACACAATTGGATGATGAGATCCCATCCTCAGAGTTATTATTCGTTGGCTGTAAAAATGCAAAAGGAATTGCGTTAGATACATACTCTTTCTCCAAAATCCCGCCTACTTCTGGCCAAATCTCAATTAGTTGGCAGTTTCGGGTCAAACATGGAGCGTACACTAGAATTTGCAAAACTAATCATCAAGAACCCCGCTAGGGTACTACAACTACATAGAAGGGCTAATGAGTAGGGCATGCTGAGGCTGATTAGAATTCCTTACGGGTGATGGCTGTTGCATAATTGGGGGAAGATCAGCAGGATGAAGTAGATGGTGATGATGATGGAGAGGATGTAGAATTGGCTGATGGTGGTTGTGGTTGGGATTGTCCGAGGGATGAAAGCTTTTTCCAGTAGAATTTGAGTTATTCGTCGTTGTGTAGTCAATAACTTGGTCTTCATCATTCCCAGAGTTCATTTTCCTCAAATCCTGAGCCACATAATCCCCAGATCTTCGTCGAGGTCTCGCCTAGATCCATAAAATCAACCATCAAGTCCCTCGGCCTCTTTAATACATTCTCCCCCAGATTCCTTCCCAGTCTCTTTCATTCTGTAACAACCCTCTGTATTTTCCTGAACCCACTCCTCTGTGTCTCAATTTTGTCACACTACTCCCTATCATTCATTTCTTATTTCCTTCACGTTGTCATTACTCTCTGAGCCGGGCGGTTTCTCCACGTTATTGCAAAATCCATGCACGAGAAATTGCACAGAATTGTCCCCAAATCATGAATTGCTAATTTCAAATACCACTCAGCTCCTCCTTCATCGTGGACGGTTCTAGCTGCCCCTCTTAAGGGACTTCTCTATAGGTTATTAGTTTAGACAATTTTCCAACCTACATAGTACGTTACTTTCTCCAGTTGGATTTATTTAAAACTGGTGCTACTATAGCGTTAGCTTATTTTAAATTGGAAACCGGAATCAGGTTCGGGAACCTTGTCCTGTGTTATATTCTATACCGCTTCCTCCCCCGTTATCTTATTTCAGATGAATCCCCAAATAGAATATTGTCCTAGGAGAAAGCTACATGGGAGTCATGGGATATTATTGTATGCACACATGCTTATTCCGCTGATTGTTTATATCGCTAATCTTGAAGACTGAGGTTCCTGTATCCAGAGTCTAAATATATTTCTACTTTATTGTATCCTCCTGACTCCGATCCTTTGATTTAAGTAGATTTTGGACTCTGCATGCTAATTTGAGCGGGATCCTTGTTGAAATGAAATGCAAATGAACTCGTCAAAAATATGCATCAATTTACTAGAACACCAAAAAGCACTCTAATGTTGTTTATCCATTCGTCTTCTCAAAACTCCCTTTGTTCACTTCCGTCTTAGAACCGTTCCACTAATGCAATAACGTCGCCTTGTATTATTTAAACCCTTATTTCTCCTCCAGCCTCTTTATCCGTCCTAGCTCCATTCCTCCTTTTCCAATCACACCCTACTCTTGTTTCTCAATAAATCCTCAAGTGTATCAAGCTCTGCAAGCATTAACGAGAGCAAAAGCCACCTTCTCATCAACCTACTCCCCTTTGCTTTCTCCACACTTTTCCATCCAGCCATTGTAGTGCATAGCTCAGGGGTGTTCTACTCCTTATTCAATAACAACGGATTCTATTTTAGTAGGTCTTAGTTCAGGTAGCCTTTCGCTGCACCTGAATGACGTCAGAACGCAATCAAAAATACCTATACAGTTTATCAACTACAGAAAGTACAGAGAGAACAAGTCACTCCATTTTCCATCCTGTGCATTATCTCTGCGTTGCCCACGGTTTTGATCTTCTAGACAACGTGTTTAGATTTACGTAGTATAGCACATTGTCCTTTGATTTTGAACCCGAATCCAGGAGGAGAGTGATCACTTTTAGGAGTACTTGACAGTGGTGGAGGGGAAATGAGAGAGAGAATAAGCTAACCTGTTTTCTCCGAAGCGGGGATTGCCGTAGACATTGAACAGTGCTAGTGGGGAGGGCGCAAGATGAGCCCGTTGATGAAGTCAATGAGGATGCCACTTCAACTCCTGTAGTTTTCCCTGTCACTCCTGCGGTTTCCGGCCTCTCATCCAGGTGAGCACTCATGGACAAATTTAAACATTTTGGAGATCTTGGACTACCATCCATTTCGAAGGAATTTGACTCCACCGCTCCTGGGTCTTCCATCATTATCACTGATGATGATGTGCTTCTTCCAGATATCCTCGGCGTTTTCACTCGATTGTTGTTCCGCATATCCACCGGTAGAGAGGGCGACCCTAACCCACCTCTCATCTCCAATCTCATATCTTCCAATTTACTCATGTAATCTGCTAGCCCCCGAATCTGTCAAAACAAACAACAATTCATTATCATCCACATCATCTTCCCATTTCAAGCCTCATCTCCATCATTCTATCAATATTCTCCGCCATACCATATTTACATTGTCATGCACTACAACTTATTGCTTTCACCCTCTTTCCTCCGTATGTAGTAACAAGCCTCTAGAGTCTAGACCTTTTAAAAGCTGTGCTTAACCTGGCCGCCTATGTCTTTTCAAGCAGGTGGAAGTCTGAGTCTTCTATGCTCCACGTTGCTTTAGCTCCTTCCTCAGACAATTATTTTCCTTCCATTAATCCCCTTAAACAGTTTTCTAGACTTTCTCCGTGTCTATCTTGACTTTCTCCTAGTTCTTATCTGTTGTAATTATATATATCTATGCGTCATTTGTAGCAATTTGGTTAATTTAACTTGTTCATGTGAAAACTAGCTGTCTCAAACATTCTCCTTCATTCAACTAGGTTCGGACGTATATGTATGCATGCTAGAGCTGGGAGCTGGAACATAATTTTGATACATTTAATTTTTACCAACCGATCAGAATCGGAGTGAAAATTTAATAAAGTGGGAGATATTCTAGCGTGTTTTACAGGAAGCGGTTTACAACAGCAGGACTTGAAGGAGAAAGCTGTCGTCTTGGAAAGTCCAGGATCTATTGTGACAGGGAGTCGGATTATGGCTAAATGATTTTGACTCTTCCCTCCTCCATCTTCTACTCTTCCAGTTAACTTTCTAACAGTATCATCCCGTCCAGTCAAGTGTATGAGACGCCTATGTTTTGCCCTCTCTTTGAATTTGTCAGGTTGAGGTATTCCATTAATTTCATAATTGTTTGAGTATTCACTGCATATTTCTCTTCCCTAAATTCAGTAGTCCCTTCCCACATTGTGGAGGTTAAATGGAATGAGATGTTAAGGAATTAACATGTTAGTTGAGGCATTTTAGACAAGTCTTTCCTTTTAATTTCACTCCGTTGCTTTCACCCACCCATTTCCCTCAATCCTAGAATTTGACCAATAGATAAAATATGCATGTGTCCGGAGCTTTCTTGTATCGCATGTATTATATCCGTCAAACCCTTATTCTCCTTCTATAACTCTCCCACTAGAAGAATTTGATAGTTTGTCTAATTCCCTCCTTTAGCATCACCGACTCCACCCAAGAACCACAAGGAAGTCATAGTTGGATAATCTCTAAAACCTTCCACTTTCTCCGGCAAACAGCATCCGCCAGCCTCCAGCCACACAAGAATCCACATGTTAGCATAGTATGAATGATTGTGGTATTTCCCTTCCCTATCGGCTCATACATAGAGCTGTTATTAAGATTGCAGAAGGAGCAGCAGGGCTTATTTCTACATTTAGCAGCATTCCTTTCCAAAATGTTAATGTTTTAAACTTGGAGAGTTAATCTATGGAAACAGGAGGGTTGATCCGTAAATTGAATTTCGTGGCTCTCTCTCCCTCATAGAGTCAGTCATATCATATCTATTTTCTAATGTCTTTCCCTGTGTTTCTCTCTTTGTGTCTTCCTTGAGCTTTCTCCATCGCATTGGTCCTTTCCCTGCCTCCCTCATCCTCCTCCTTCGAAGCCTCGTGACTTTCTGGCGCTTCCCAGTATTATTTAATAGAGAAACCCCGGAGAATGTTATCGTATCAGAGTATGTTTCCACTTGATGATTTCATTTAAAGGACGGTAATGAGAAGAGATACGTTTCTCAACTCATTTTCTCATTCTCTCTGTCTTTCTCGCTTTCTCTCTGTCCCTTCTCGTCAAACCACGTATGTACTTGTATTTTATTACTCTACTTTCAACAAGCTTTCTCCAGTATTTCCAAACAAGCTAACAACGGAGCGATATAGAGAAATCCCTCCCTGTATTAACATATCAGTTCGATGGATGATACTCCTGAGAGAAAAGAGAAAGCTAGAGACAGGTAGATAACGTTTCCTATGTATCACTTAGATGTACACCCCCAACAAGTAGTTATGACTCCAACACTCCAAGATTTAATTCCTTCCTATCAACCTTCCCACATATAACGTAACACGTCAAACAGTTTATAACTTTGTCCATATCCTGATATCAGCATCAACCATGAGCCTGCATACAAATATTCTTCTCATTCCAAACATTTCCAGCCTGATTCCATATACTAGCCTCCTGAAACCAGCATGAAAGTCCTAAACAGTTGTGAACAATACAAGACTAGGCGGGATATGGGAAAGGTACGGTCGTTCCCGTATCTTCCAAAGCGTCACTTTCTCCCTCATTCTCCGCTAGACTAATTCATACCGTTAATGACATGCACGAGAAGAAAGGAGGAGAAAGCTGGAGAAAGTACACATCCTGAGAATAGAAAACTATGAGTACAGATGGATGCTAGTTCTTCTTCTTCTTTTCCTTGGAAAGCAAATGGAGAAAGTACATGGATCCTTTCAGGAGGATTCCCCAACAACTACTACTCAGAGGAGGACAAAGCTAACATGAGGATGTCTCTTTTCTCTGACTTGTTCCAAG
The DNA here is from genome assembly GCA_906901655.1 of Sminthurides aquaticus. Classification (NCBI taxonomy): domain Eukaryota; kingdom Metazoa; phylum Arthropoda; class Collembola; order Symphypleona; family Sminthurididae; genus Sminthurides; species Sminthurides aquaticus. The sequence continues at coordinate 3,976,096 of CAJQTT010000002.1, read as the reverse complement.
GATGCGGAATTAATTTGCTGCGGTTTTCAATGGGAAATTTTTTAGATATTTTTACTCCAAGACAGCGTTTTTAATTACTCCCTCCCTTTCACCAATCAAAATACCTTCCACTAACTCTTTTCTTCCAACTCCCCGGCCCCCTCCTCTATCTTTCTCCTCCCCAACTATGCCCCACACTTGAGATTCCCTCACCCAACCAAACATCCTTTCCCCACCTCCATTCATTTACCTCCCAGTACAAATTCAAATTTACTCTCCACACTTACATATGTCACCGGAGCATTTCTTCCCAAATTATTCCCCCATCCTCCCAACTTTTCACTCTACACCCTCCCTTATGACTCCATCGAGCCAAGGAGCCTCTCTGAAGATTTTCTCTCCGCAGTATTTTTTCCATCTCATCCAAACTTGCCGTTTCAGTTTAATCATTTTCCCAAAAAATCCTAGCCTTTTAAAATCTCCTAACCTTTTTAAAAAATCCCTTCCATTTATAACCCCATATCTCCTCCTTTAGTAGGAGAAACCAAGCTTTAATTTACACATGTGTCTTAGAGGTGGAGTGGCGGATGGAGAGGAGGCTTCCCACAAAGAATTTTAAATCATCTCAGTCCTAGGCTTCTACGGCTCTCTTAGGGTTTGTTGAGCCTTGTTGCTTTTAATTGCCCCCGCTCGGCTCAAGTGTTTTAGTAGTTGAGAGCCGAGAGAGAGAGAGAGACGAGTGGGGAGAGTTGTAGAGAGCAAGGGGAAAGTTGCACGTGTTTACCACGTACCACGTTCTCGCTTCCCAACTTTTACTTTTCCACATCTTCTATCCATCTCAACAGATCCTCATATCCCTCCTTCCGCTCCTGTCTCTTCCAGCTTTTAGATACAAGCCTGAGACGGAATGAAACAAGTTTTTAACATGCATTCATACACACTATACACCACTACCACCCCTCACCACACATATTTTCCTCCACTTTAATGACACACCGCACCAGAATTCAACTCCTTTTATCCACTTTCACTGGCTCTATATAATCCTCCCTCCTCGTCTATCATCTTCCTTTCTCCGTCCTCTGTCCTCCACCATTCCACTAAGGTATTCCGTCTAAAAATTCAATGTATGCATGAATCCACGCACCAAATTTGTTTGTTGAGCCGTGGGATGAGAGAAATCTACACTCATCTACACTCATTTAGTTTTACACCATAATGGCTCTGACAACTTTCCTTCTTTCCTCGCCTCTACTTTCACAAGACTCATTTTCTCCTCTTACCCACTGGTCTTAGCCCTTCCGCCGCCTTCCGTCCTTGCATCTCCTTCAACCATAACCCCGCTTCTAATATTTGTCACATTCCACAGATTCTCCTCCACTGTATGTGTTAATGAGGACGGGTAAAAATAAGAGTAAATTCCCTTATATTATTTACGATCCTTCTTCACTCCTCTCCCTCTCCTTTCACTCTACATATCTTCCAGTTCCTCCCTCCCTCTTTATCTACCAAATCTATCCACTTGCCTCTCCTTTCCCACTCCTATTAAACTCGTTTCATCTTCATTCAAGCTCTTGCTCTGAGTCCACGAGTGTGCTGACTCTTTGCCTTCCTCAGCAAGTCACTCACAAAGTGCTGCTTTGCTTGGTTTGAGTGATTTGGAGCTAACAAAGCTACGTCTAAAGCTAGAAATGAAGGACCACTGACACTGACTAACGAAACAGCAGTGTAGAGCCAAGTCACTTTCTCCCAGACATAAGGAGCCTATGCATGTAATTAGAACTCTGGTAATGGCGAGGTAGAAATGAATCTTGAGAAGGCAGAATCCATGCAAATTCCTTCTTTCGACTTTCACTCACTTTCTCTTCAGCTTCAACTTGTACAGATTTCTACCTTTTTTATTCCCGCTTAATTTCCATGCAAGCCTTCACAAAAAAACCTGGACAAGCGGAACAAATCCTTTCCCTTCACAGCGCTACAAAGTGTATCAAACTTTCTCCTCAGCTTCCTCATCCAGATTTTCCCTGCCTTTGCATAATTATTCTCAGAATCCTACCTCCTCAGCCCCATAAATGTATATACCGGTTCTCATAAAGCTGCTTTCTCTACTTTTGGTTTTAGTTCTCCTTTTAGGTCCAGTTGCAGTTGCAGTGATCTATAGTACAGGACCTCATATAACCACAAAGAAGGAAGTAAACCAGTATTCTTGGTCCGACAAAGGTTGCATTACATTCTTCGATGTTTTTTTGCAATTCATGTATTTACAATTAATGTACACAGTGCTTATGAATGCAAACCTCAACCAAACGTCATTAGCCTGCAATTTTCACCGAAATTCTCGAAAACTATGGCAAAAGTATATACAGTAAACCCTCCAATTAACATCATCTCTAAAATCCTGGTTTTCTTGATGTAAATTGGAAAATGATGTAGTTCTAAATAACATCATCATGATGTTATTTGGGACTTTAAATTGAAGCTATAAGAAACCAGTCTACTCAAACACATGATTCGGAACTGTATGATAAAATATTTCCAGTTTCGGGTAGGGTGATGGACGTAAAGCATGTTCTTCATGCACATGGAATAGGCACACTGCTTTTATTGATGCCCGGGATTGTCCACATATTGGTTTTCGTCTTTGGACTTGTTACCATTAAGTGAATCTTTACACTCTATGGGAAGATGATGTTATTTAGGTATGAAAATACCTTATGTTTGCATCGAAAGGCTGAAAAATCTTGGATGCAAATAGGAGGGTTCTCTCAATAACATCGATGCAGTTCAGAGAAAATTTAACATTGCAGGTATAGGGGAATTGCCGAGGATTTAAAATTTGGATGTAAATGGGAGAATGATGCATATTAGAGGCATGTTAATTGGAGGGTTTACTGTAATCAATCCCTGCATAAAAAGATGGCGCTAGTATCGCCTATACTTGAACGATACGCAGTGTGGTTTAAAAATTGCCTATAATTCCTCAACTCTGCGGGGATTTCCAAAGCGTTGCTTCACGTACTCGTACATTTAATGTTTGCATTTCCTGTAACTTAGTTGTAAAAAGTTGGTGTCTAGAAGGAAAGGAAAGGAAGCGAGGTTTCAGACTGTAATTGGATTTGTGCTTCAGTTTCGGATGGATTGAAATCCTATTATAGTGAAACGAGATTTGATTTATGCTGGTACTGGAGTCGATTTAAGATTAAATGCTTGCTCACCTCTAGTACTTGTGCAGTTGAGACGATTTCATTGACTTGATCACTGGGTACATGTATGATTCCCTTATAAATGAACTGAAGACAAGCTTCAACCTCCCATCCCTGGAATCCGTTGAGTAGAATGACAGGATGTTTGCATTCACTCTCACACAGTATTCGTTCAAAGTAATGGCTGCTTGCAGCCAGAACAATCCTGTGAGCACGAAGCGTCAAATCATCACATATTAGCGTTACATCGACAAAATCACCGAGTCTCCAGAATTCTTCGAAAGCAGCCAGCATTTCCTCTCCGTAACCATCCCACGTCATTTTTGACATTAATTTCTGCTTCCCACTCGTCGAACACGTCGTCATCGTCGTCGTCGTCTTATTCGTCATTCCCCCGCCCTTCTTAGACTTTCCTCCCTTCCCAGCTAATGAGGAGGACGAGGATGAGGAACTTGATGAAGAAGATGAAGATGATGTTGCGGTCCGATCAGAAAAATCCAATGGGTAGGAAGCCATTATCGATTATTAATTAGTCGCCTCCAAGAAAATCTTGTTCCTCGTCTTCACTCTTCTTCTTCTCCTCCTCTCGCTGATTATTATTCTTGCTAGAATGAAAACCCGCTTGGTATTTCTCTCTCTCTCTCTCTTCTACCGCTTTCCCTTCTCATACACACATGTACACAGACGACCGGGAGAGCTCTTGGTTTCTTTAAACTTTCTTCCCCCACCTCCTCCTTTCTCTCTTCTAGGTATGAGGAGGACGTGTGTACGTATGTGGACGTCTTCTTCTTAAGTTTCCTCTTCCTCCCTCAGTTTCACGCGCTTTCTCTTAGGCCGTTTTCTCCTTCCCACAAGGCGTCTTGATTATCCCTATGCACAAAAGATGAGGCACTCAGATCCAACACTCTTATTATGTAGATATGTAGCTTCTCGAGCACACGAGACCCGAGATAAACGACGGAAACGTCTCCTAGAAAATTCAATTAAATTCACAGAGTTTCTCTCCCCTTCTCCCTACCAAAACTCACTCATCCATACATTCACATTCATAATATGTAAAGTGGAGCCATACAATCCTTTTGTCTCTCAACCAATCCATGTCCCATTGATTCTATCTAAAAGTCTCTCCCCCCTCTTCTCCCTCCACCATCTCTCTTCCCTTCATCTAATGTAATCATATCCATTCCTTTTCTTCCATTCCTTGATAAACTTTACACGACCAACCAACATAACATTACATTATTATTATGCCCCGTCCATAACTTTCTCCCTAATGTTAATGTCTCTCTTTTCTCAGCATCTCTCTCCCTCACAGGCTTCTCCCGTTCACATTTGCTTTCCCTCCCTCCGCTCCCGATCTGAATTAATCTCATCTCACCTTAATTCCCATCTATTCAATCTCATCCCTGCTATCTTTCCTACTTTCCCTCACCTCTCTCTCTCCTTCCACCCAAACAAACAATCACTATATCCAACTACCCAAATGCACACATGATCATCACCTCCACTCAGCATTAACAACCTCAATAACAATAGACATAGACAAGACACATTAACCCTCTCCCACAAGCTCCCCGTTAAGTGCACCCCCTACTCTACACATGTTCCCCTCAGTTTCCTCAAATCTCTTAATCTGAAAGTTGATAGGTGAAAGATTCCTTTCTCCGCTGCCTCTAAGCGCAAAAAGCAATCCAAAAGAAGCCGCCTACACATATCATCAACCCACTCAATACCGGCTCCTTTCAAAACTTTCTAAAAAACTAAATACGGAGCTAAGAGAAAGAGCGGGAGTGAAAGGAGGAGAAAGCCCGCCGCCGTCAACCTATCCTTTTTATGGTGATCTTCACGAGATTCTCCAGGAGAGAATGCCATGTGTGTGTGTGTGTGTGTGTGTTAGAGTGGATGTGAGAAACTTCTCAAGTTGTTCCATTCCATCCATTGTTTCCCTCTCTCATGCTTTTAAGGAGCCTTTTCTCCCTAATTGAGTGTAATTAAATTAAATTGTTATATATGGACTCGTATCGATTTCACTCCTTCCTCCTTCTTCTTCCCACTCTTCCTTACATAATATGTTCCTCGTCCTCCTTCCCTCTGCCTTCCATCCTACAAACTACCGCACACACTAACCAACCACTTACTTCTCAGTCTCTATTGTCTCCATTCTTCCATATCCCCGACATGTATCCCCCATAATTACCATCTACATATTCCTTCATGTATGCACCCCCCATTCCGAAACTATTCCCAATCTCTGATGAATCCTTTACTTGCAGTAACTGCACCTACGATTCTTGTAACTTCCCTGTTGTATTCCCCATCAAAATCACCAACCCTAGCCAGCTATAGCTTCATAAACCCTCTCTCTCTCTCTCTCTCTCTTTAAACAAAAAACCCTCCAGCCAGCCACCCTACAAATTTTACCCCTTTTCCCTAGCTCTTATCCTCTCATCAACAACGTCCCCCAACAACCAAGCCGGTCTTCTATTCTTTTTTACTTCCATTTCACCCACAGCTTTTAATTCTTCAAAAAAACCTTTGAAACCACCACACACTCGCAGCACACACAGATCTACCCTCTCTCTTAACTTTCCCCTCATGGACTTTCTCCCTAAATTCACCCATTCAAAAATTATCACCGTATATCAAACGCACACGTCCGCAAAGCATAACCTTCCGCTTTTCCCAAAGTCTCCATTTCCTCACGACATCCCTTCACCTCAGTCCTCTCTTCATCTACGATGTATTTCATCTTCCCGCTACAATTCATCTCTCCATCAGTCCTTCATCCCCTCCATTCACCCCTCTTCTCAAGCCATGTCCTAAGCACTAAAGTCAGCCCCCCTATGCGTAGAAGCCCGAGCTAGCGGAACCTCGTATCAAGTTCCCCGCCCTGACATCCTGTCTACTGCAAGACTGTTGAGCCGAATGCGGTCTCTAGAAAATTTGCATTGAATTCCGATGACTTGATAGCGGAATCTTTCATCTTTCATCATCCTTCCCCAAGTGTCCTCAACCCGATTTTATAGAGCCATCAATGTCAATTAATGCTGTTTGAAAAATCTTGATTTTTCTCAAGATTCCACCTTCTCTAATTAATATCCCTTTCTCCCTTCCGCCGACCCCTCCTCCAGCCCGTCATCCATAACTACTTCCTTTTAAAATTTCAACCCGCCTCTAACCTCCTTAATGTCATCCAAGTCTTTCACCCCCTTCAAAATCACCCGATTTCATTAGCTTCATAGTCAATGACTAATTCTTTTCAAATTTTTACCCAAGACTTTCACCTTTAACTCATCCTTCCACACCAATCCGCACCAACCGCCACAACCCTCGTTTGCTTCATACGCCGTTATCTTCTCTATTCACTATTAGTCACCTATCCAGTCATGAAAAAACCTAATGAAATCCTTCAACTTTCAAGCCCATTTGTCGCCACATAAGGCCACTACAAAAACATTGACTAAACTAAACTATTCTTTCTAGAATGCAGCTCTTGAGAAAGTTATCTAGAATCTGTTGCAGAGTTTTCCAACCTTTGATGAACTTACCCAGCTAATCTTCCCAACAACTTGGAACTTGTTCACAATTCACCCGGGCAATTGTCCGGTCAAATTCACGAGTCATGACTCTGGCCGAGTTAATCAAACTATTTTAATGAGTTCCCAGGAAAACAGAGAAAGCAAGCCAAATACAGTATTATGGATATCTTTCATAATCCATCAGGAATTCTGTTCGAAGCGACCACAAGTATCTGGAAGCTGGGTGGGTGGTTCGTGTCAGTCGAGTGTAAATTTAAATCACCGGGGCTATCCATTCCATAACTAAAGGTTGGAAGACAAATGAGAGATTAAATACAGGATGATTAATTTGATTCAATTTGACCAGTTGAGGGGAATGATGTGACCACACACCATTCCATTTTCCTCAATTAAGACTCTGCCTTCAATCCATATATCCTCCTACATCTTCCAACCGGATTGAAGCTCTCCACATCCTCCTGCTTTCTCTCAACATTCTCTACTTTCTCTAGCTTTCTCTCTGCGGCAATTCCATTCAGCCTCCGCCCCCATTCAAATACCTCTTTTCCTTAAATCGCATAATCCATTTCTACAGGACTGACTGAGTATGCAAATACTTTCACCATTTCACCCGCTCTCGGATAAACTAATCCCGATTCCTATTGACATTACCAATATCGTTCCAACCTTAACTAGCCCTCCTATTTTACACTTTCCACTAAATCCTTCTCTCCCATTCTCTCTTTTCATTAGCCAGTCCTATCAATTTTCATTCTGTCTTTTCTACTATTTCAATTCCCCACATCTCTCCTTTCTTTCTACCATTCTGATTCCATTCCATTCTTGATTCCCCAACTCTTATGCTTCAAATCACCCGTCGTTCAACTAGTTTATCTCTTCCATCTTCACCTGACTTCATCATTGCTCTCATGCATACAATCCATGCAAACATCAATAACAGGTCGTAAACAAGGTAAACAAATCATTTCCTTTCATCCCGAGGGACTTTCTCCATTGCAGTAAATATACTTTTAAAGGTGCGTAAATCCAGCAGCCGCTCAAAACAAAAACTCCAGTGTAATCTCCTCCACCCTCAATAAAGGCGCAGGAAGGAGTGAACAAGGATACGTAGAATGAACGCGTGGTGAAAGCATTTCATCCGCTCCAACAGTCTATATCCACCCTACTGTAGCAGTTTCCCGCTCACATTCTGCTTTCACCAGTCCAGTCGAACTGGGTTTCCTCTTCGCCTCCGCCCGTCTTCCACTCCACCGAGAATGTGAATCGGTTCGAGAGGGAGCGAGAGACACGTATGTGGATTTAATAGTGTGTACAAGAGGGATATTATCAACTGCCCATGCTCGGTCATCCGAGACTATTTACACACCAAAGTCATTCATTCATACTGATTAGTTGGTCACGAGACGAGCTCATTCACTGACCTCTCCTATATCCTCCCTCTGCCTAGCCCAATTTTCTCCCTATCCCATCTGTCCGAGCCCTCACAACCTTTACCACAATGCCCCCAAATCAACTTGTTACTTTCTCTTTGTCCACCCCTCCTCAATCACTCTCTATAGTATCCCTTTCCCTCCCACGCAACATGCTACTTTCTTATGTATGCGGCGATGAAATCTTTCTCCCCCTACGCCAACCCTCTTTCATTATGTGCGTCCACGTTGTTCCTTCTCCTCCTACAGCAAATCGAGCCATCAGTAGAAACATAAAAAAACCAAGTATGATCTTATACTCCTACATATTTTTCTCCACTTTCTCCGCCAATCTTTTTCTTTCTCCTTCTAAGCAAAACTTTCCCCGCGAAAGCCATCGCCAACAAGTTCAAACAAAATCCCGCCTAGAATCCGGAGCATGTGAAACTTTCTCCGTATTTTTTTCGCGCGTAGGCAGGCATGCCGCCCCCTTATAATGTTATCTTTGAGGGAAAGGAAATTTAATGCAAACTAAACGCTTTTATAAAATCAAATCAATTTATAACAAAGAACTGAAACGTTTAAACTTGAGACACAATGAAAGCTTGACTTTTACCTTTGAACACCTTTTGAAGGAGATATGGTTGAAGCCTCGAGCTCTTGTCACATGTTAAGTAGCTCTATTGATGACAGTTTATCAGACCAAAAAGTCTAAAACTTTTGTTATTTTTATAAAAGCAAGTCAATCCACAATATTACAAGAGGAAAGAGATATTTTCTTCCCTATTGTTCACGACGTGAGCGTTAATTTAATATGTTTTACAAACTTGAGTAGTCTATTTGAGGTAGTTGTATTCCAATGAATGAACCCGTAAGATTTGAAACAATAAATTAATTTCTCACAAAACGTATCCACAAAATAGTAGTTTTTCTTTTAAACCAGCAACAGTACAACTGTACTTCAAACTGGAGGCCACTTAAAAACCGGGTAGTAGATAAATCACACACTATTCTTGATGACGAGTTGTTAACTTCCCACCAATGATTATCCTTTCTTTGTGATACAGACTAAATTATACTATGTACTCAACCCGCTCCAACCCACTGTTCTAAACCTACCTTCTATTCTTCCTATTTAAAGCCTTTAACACAATTCATACTTGAGGTAGATAATTGATCGGCCTATATACTTTTTAACATTCCCTATATCCTTGACTCCTTTTATTCCATCTCCTAGTCCCTGAAACAAACCCGGTTACCCAACTCCGTCTCCGTATACTCAGTATCACTATCCTTTAAATCTAACTTTCACTTTGACTCGCAACAAGGACGTGTAAAGATAAATATATATTAATTCTATGAACTTGATTATACTTGAGTGTAACACAATTTTTCGTATACTCCGTTTCCAACTTGAGGTAGTTGTGTATATAGATTAAATCACAATTTCACATCTTTCTAATCCTGACTTTCTCCCGCTCCTCTCCTTCTTCTAGAAGCTCATCTGAAAATTTCAATTCAGTATATTTCCATGCCTTAACCTTTTGGCACTTTCCCTTTACTAAACACTTTTAAAACTACCATGGTTTTCCTTTACAAGCTCCTGAATTCTTGCCGACAGAAGGAAGTATCCTACCACGCACGCTATTCTCCCGAAATTGCTTTCACCGTCTCCAAAAACGTTTTTCTCTACAAGCTGCCAAGCGTCCTAGCCGGTATCCTAGATCTTCTTTCCTATTTCGCTCTACATTTTTTCCCGCTCTGGTCTTTACCCCAGGCTAAATATTCTCGCAAGCCTGCTTTCACCAGGCACTTCCTAACTTTCTCCACAACAAATCTTTCTTAAATTAGTTCTATAACTGGCTTTCCTATTTATGTAATTAATAAACCCGTTTTTGCTTCCCACCAAAACGGCATTACTGCCACAAAAACCAGTGTATTTGTTCCAGGAAGTTCTTTTCAAATGTATTATGATACGTAAAAATTTGGAACAATAATAGTAAAAATTTCCGAGGAAGTGTGTGTGTTACAGTACGAGAAGAGATTCGAGGACGACGAGTCCGACTAGCCCTAGTCCTATCCCTAGGAGTGTGTATGTGTGTGTGCGGGTGTTTGTGTCTATCTGTCTCGTAGTGGATCTGATGAAGGACCTTTAGAGACAAAGTTTTGTGGGAGAGTGTGAGAATGCCGGAGATGATTTTCGGGGGAAAGGGTCTGGAGACGGGTGAAATAGGGGAGCGGGAAGAGCGAGTGGAAAGTAAGCAAGACAGCTTTAAGACCGGGAAACCCGGGAGGCTAGCTAGTAGCTTTCTCTTCCTTGAGCTCAGAGAGTGAGACAGGGAGGAGGAGAGAGTAGTGTATGTGAGTGTGTGTTGTATGGGAACGTCAACAACGCATTCCTAGGAACCCAAACTTAATGAATCCGATTAGACAATAGGTATGAAGAGCGCTTGCGCCCTCTCTCATCTCAACCCTTCCAGCACTAACACACACGCTCCTGCATACGTGTGTGCATCTTGTAAATATGCAAATATAATTCATCCCCAACTTTTCCCACTCTTTCTCTCTCATTTCTCTTCTTCTTCTTATAAATCCTCGTCTCTCTTTTCCCTTTTATTTTAACTTAACTAGACGTCCAGGCCATCACTTTACACTTTCCCCTTCTCCTTCCTCCACAATCCAGACTCCTCCATCCGGGAAGAAGCATCCCTACGCTCATTTCCCCCTCATCTTTCTTCCACCACACACACACACACACACACACATCCACTAACTCACACACACGTAAACATACACACACGCTTCATCATCATATCCCAGTAGGAAGCGGGAAAAGAAGGGGTGCAACATGAATATACATGAGCTAACTCTAAAATCCATGGCTGTATCCTTGTTTTAAACCATAGCGAAAGCAAGCAGCATCCTTTTCCTTAGCTTTTTAAAAAACTTTCTCCCTCATCTCTCTGTCTCTCATCTCCAACTCTTTCTCTCTCTCTCTCTCTCCCTCTCATTCCTTCCTTCTTTCTATCACTCTTCTTAGTTTCTATACGTACGTGTTTGTAATTTAGTCCTAATATGCATAAATCCAGGACGAATAGCGGAATCTAGTTATGGCCATGCCATGATGCAAACACACTCACACACACACACACATATCTACCATAACCCGAGCTTCATCTAAACCATCCTCCTTTCCCCGCTCTTTTACTTATTACAAATCTCAATATATACATTTACACTCTTTATCTTTGTCTCTCCTCTCCTCTCCACCATCTCTCATCCACTCATCATCTCACCAACCCTTTGCTTCCTCTACTATATCATCCATACTTCACTTGAGTCATCATCCATCCAAGGAGCAACCAACCACCCAACTCACTCCACTTTTCTCTCTCTCTCTCTCTCTCCTCTACATCCTATGTATAATTACATCACGCTTTCACTAAAAAATAAAAAACTTTTTTCCCTCACATCCCCATTTTGCTCCTATCTCTCCTTCGGATAGATATGCAGATATTTCGCTCTCTCTCTCTCCCGTCTCTCTCCTCTAAATCCCCTCTCTTATTATTATTTCGTTAATTTATAATTCATGCTGACATAGAAAAAAAGAAGCGTGAGACATTAATTCATACAATCTCAAATTCACATATCCCCGACCCACTCTATCCCAGTCAGACATAGTCCTCTCCGCCATCCCCCAACAACTAACAACCCATCCCTCCTTATACTCATCCAGCACCCTACCTATACTACACCGAACAACATGAATACAGGACAACACTACACCCGAACGTCCTCAACTTTTATGGAACATCTTCTCTTCCACCCATACACTTTACGTGCATAATCATGTGTTCCAAAGATGGATCGTCCACAATATGCCACTCTTTCTTCCTCCGTCCGTCCCCCTCTTTCCCGCATACATTCAAATTTCTACTCATAAACTAATTTCAATATTTCCTAGCTTCTCCATCCATTCTCATTTCCTTCCACCTTCTTCCATGAATTAATGAATGTGTGCCTCTAAAATGAATCTTTCTCTTCTTCCTTGTCTTGTCATGTCATTCCTTGTCAACTGATTACACTCAGTCCTTGGTTTCCTCCACCCAACCCGCTTTTCTCTTGTACTCCCCCGCACCCACATCCTTTACAATTCCCTAACAGAGTAAGTGAGCGCGCTCAAAAAGGCCAGGACTGGATACGGCTGCTAGTGACGCCCCCTGGTTTTCCAGAATCACATTATATTCTTGGATTCTCATCCAAATCATTTAATAGTACACAACATAACTACCAAATACTCATTAGATACTTGAGAAGAAGGAAAGAGAAAATTCCAGGAACAACAAAGAATGACAAGGATAGATTCCCTTCGAGTTTGACAAAATGTAATGAAAACAAAATCTTCTCTCTCATCTCCTTCTACCATGCCTTCTCAACCTCGCTCTGTACGTCTTATCAAACTGAGCCACTCCACACATTTTCCACGCTTTCTCCAACCACTTTCTCCACTGTCTTACTAGTGCGAAACACATTTCTTAATGTCATGCGTTGCACATAAACTTTTCTACACTTGAAAAAAAAAATCCAAGTTTTTTAATTCACACTTCTCCCTACACACCACCTCATCTCACATTCTTCCACTCACGTCCTACATCCTCTCAGATTTTAGATCACTTTTCTCAGCCCAACGCATGATTAAAAAGATAAAAGAATACCAAAACATGGGATGAAGACACACGTACACAGATAGACAGTCAAGCGGATAAAACTTTCTCCTCACTTTCTCTCATCTCTTGAAAACTTTTTCCAACTTTCTCCCACTCCAATTCAACAAATCCAACCTGTCTCACATGCTTTCGTATGTATACTAACACCTATTACCCACACCTTCTCAAGAAATCCTCTACATGTAATCCATCCTTCTCCACTATCGTGGCTTTCTCCAGTCTGCTTTCTTCTTCAATCACACTTTCTTCCCTCCTTTCCAGTGAATCTAGTCAGATAATTCCATCACACTCTCCCCACCGGAAATCCTACCTACTAATTCGTTTAAGCCAACGTGCCTTCCGCATATTCGGATTTTTCTAATTTACTTATTTCTCCAGCCAAATTTTTACTTTTTCATCCCTCGAAACTATACATTTAGCTAATGCCTGTTTTGTCATTCAAACTTTTCAGCTATTCAGTATCATTTTCCCCCGATTCTGTAGTAACAGTGTATAACATCTATCGTTAAAATGTCAACTTCAGCTTGTCTCTCAACCTAGCCAGCTCTTTTGACATAAATCAAATTGCTTATCATACACCACGTAAAAAATTGGCTTACAAGAATTTCCCGTAACTTCAGTGTAAAGAGACCAGTGCATCAAAGCAATGCCAATTATATTTTACTTCTTCATGTGGTAAATACTGTTTTTGGGAAACTTCAAAATCGAGCTGTAACGACAGTAGGAGTAAAAAAACAACTTTCTACGCTCGCCCCAGCCCAAAGTTGCTTACACAATTTCCGCCGAAACAACAGCATACAATTTGCTGTCTGGAAAACGAGATTAGCAGCTTTTATAATTTACAATTTTAAACGAAGGATAAAGATATTAAGTTTATCCTACAACTTCCTGGTCCCATAATACTGTCGTTCTGGTCATTTGTTATAGAAAATATTGCATACATCCCACACGCTTGCGGTTTTCCCAATGTTTTCTTCACGTATATACACATACATTAATTTTAGCAATTACTAAAGAGTCATTTCGTGCATACAGGCTAGTAATACTATCAATAATCCCTATTGTTTCACCACATGTAGCTACATGAGTATATGCACGAGCTTACAAGAGGTAGCTTGATGCGGGTAAGTTGTTTTCTGCCTCAAGAAATTAGTAATTGCGAATATACTACACTCACTCATGTAACGGCCGAGTGGAGATTTAATGCAGGCTGATAATATTTGTTTAGGGATTGTAGTAGGATCGTGCATGAGCTAGCACGAAATCGGCTGAGACTCTCTGAGATGTCGTGTGGAGGAGGACAAAGTAATTAAATAGTATTGAAAAGGAAGAAAGGAGGTTCCTCTAGTCCCAAATGTCCTCGCTCTCTTTCCTCCTATATACCAATTGATAATAGTAAATGGCCGTTTGAGCTGACAGACAACGGGATGGGATACGGATACGGTATTCATTGTTCAGCAACGTGTAAGTGATAACAAGTATTCAAATACTAGCAACTTATGATGGCGTTGATCATCTCCAGCTTTCATCTTTGTCCTCTATCCTCCTTCCTAAACCTGAGTCAGACACAAGCAAATTTCAAATTCTCTCTCTCTCTCTCTGCCTCTCTCCACACTAACTATTCCCAAGTCTTGGGCAGCCCCATGCAAAGGAATTGCATACAAATCCCCCAGTATTCCGCCCATTATACAGAATAGAGAAATAGAGCATCCGCCAAGTACCCGTCGCGTCCTTAGAATCTTTGCTACTTCAATTAAATCCATCGAATATGTTTCTCTCTCTTTCCATCCTACTCTCTCCCGCTCCCACTCTTACTGAGTCTTTCCCTCCTTCTGTCGTCTTCGTAAATGAGGAGAGAAAGTTGGTAAGAACAAGTGGAGGCGGGGAGGGGGACTAAATGTTGTATTTTCAGCGGAATGAATGTTGTGCATGGATGCTTTTCTCCCTCCATCTCCTCCTCTGTGGGCTCCATGCATATGATTTAAATGTGTGAATGTGTTCTTCACATGCATCCTAAAGGATCCAGAAAGAGAAAGGCCAGAGAGAGAGACAGAGAAAGTGCGAGAGAAAGGAAAGAGATTGAAATAAGGAAAGAATGTATGTGTAGAGTCGAGAGGAAGGTAGAGGGGTAGGAGAAAGTAGTATAGGAACGCAGAAAGGACAGGGAAAGACCAAAAACTAAGAACCCGATTTCAGCATACGGCTTGACTCCTCATTCCCCTTCCTCCCCCCACCAATCCCATCTTCCTATATATTTTCATCCTTCTTTACACTGACTTCGACTTCCTTGCCTGCTCCTGACTCGGAACCTTCTCCAAATTGTCCCTTTTGTTTTCCACCGAGAATTAATGATGCCATTTTATGGACATTGGCAAAGCTAAAGCAGAGGCAATTATTCACCGCCTATTGTTATGTATTTTGGAATTTCGATTCACATTACATGCAAACAACCCTCACTCACTCACCTAACACTCTCCCCGCACATCTCCTCCTAATACCTAATCATATACACACTCCCGCTCCACACCCCCCTCTCATAGTATTCTCCATTCTCCTATTGTTGTTACCCACCTCGGCAATCCTGCAGTAAGCTAGCCAGCCACCCAAACTCCTATACTTCCAAGGCTTCCCTCAAACCCAATCCAGCAATACCCCTCCCCCAACCACCCCAGCCTCACACATTCACAATATACACACTGAATTGTAGAACTCAATCAAACACACACTTTCTCATCCTCCATCGTCTTCTCCCCCTCCCTTTCTTTCCCCACACTAGGTCTTCTTCTTTACTACCCGGGCATTTCCATGCTCTCACCCAAAAAGCCCGCATAAATCCACAATCCCGTAATCGTTCCCGCTTTCACCCCCCTTCTTTCTCCCCACAGATTCTTTCACTCTAACGGATTTGTCCCTCCCTATTATTTCCATCTGTATCCACTATGCTCTCCCAATCACTCTCTAATTAAACACAGCTTGGGGTAGCCAGCTCATCCATTCAAACCCTGTATTAGTTAGTGCGACGAATGCCGGGTTTAGGCGTGGATTCATTCAACCCCTTGTGTACGCAATCACAATGTAAAACCACATTGCGAAAAGCCCACGTAAGGTCAAGTTTAAAATACGTGCGTGAAATATCTGCACATATCGCCGAATTTTAAAAGAAATTTGTAAAAAAATATAACGAAATGATGTCATCCTGTATGCCAGAAGCGCATCATTAGGTGCGAAGAATAGAAAAAGATAATTAATGAACTAAAATCCGCTGGGCGGATGGAATATCTTTGGCATCCGTCAAGAAAGGAAATGACCTCAATTTGCTTGGGTGTAGCTCAAAGGAAAACCAGGTTAGTGCAGCATGGTAGAAGGCCAGGAAAAATTTGCTGACTTAAAATTGCATTCTTGCACACAGTTCCCTCTGCCTGTTTGCTTTCTCCTTCTTAACAAGCGGAGAAAAGCTAGGCCACCCCCTAGGAAAGCAAGGAAGAAGGATTAAGTTAACAAGGAAGTGCATTGAAGAAAAAGTAAACTTTTTCAAGTTCAATACCCTCCTTTCACAGTTTTCAACTTGAGGAAGTCTTGGCTAAATTGGCTCACTTTCCTCCTCTTTTCTTTTCCCGCTGCTCGTCTTTTTCTCCAGCTATATCAACACCCGGCCCTTTTCCGCTCCAGGCACTTTCACAGCCACCCAACCTCGAGCACCCGGATAGCAATTTCCTACTATGTCTTCCTCCCAGAGTCTCTCACTTCCTTAATCCCTTGACCGCCTTTCTCTTCCAAACTTTTTCCCGACATAAATTATAAGAAGATTCCCGGGGTGTTCAAACATCTTTTCCCCAGACCCCAACTTGTTTCCGCTTTCCCCAATTAAGCTCAGCGGTTCCCTGCACTTTCCCTAGTCTCTTTCCTAGCTCTATGCTTTTCTCTTGCAGTTGAAAGCTGTCAGTCCTTGAAATAATCTGCACTTTTTGCACTAGCTGCACACATTGTTGGTTTTTTCTGTGTGCGAATTTTGAAATTATTTCAATTTAAAATCTGTTCCTCTACATTTTTACATGTTTTTGTACTTTTGCAATCCTCAGCTCGTTCGCCTGCTTCTTGGCTAACGTTTCAAATGTATTTGCATCAACCCAATTAACACTCCAACCTAATTTTGATCATCACCTACAAAAACAACAAGAGTTCCACTGGATTATTCAAAATCCAAAGAGCATGCCCTAAGGCTCCGCTCTGAATAAATATTTTTCTAAATTTCTTCAGCTCTAGCACAACCGTCAACCACTATGTAAGCTGTTTGGTGATACATACATTTCGTTTGAGAGCTTCTTAAAGCTTTGGTTTCGTCTCACACGTCTATCCATCTACAACGTGTATTTCTGTACGTTACCATCTATCCCACAACAAAATCTAATGCTCTTACATTAGCCATTTTGTTGACTTCAGGGTGAAATCTTGCCAAATTCTCTCCGTAAAACCCATCCTGTAATAATCTGATTTCCTTCTCTTATTTTCCTTACCACATGCAACCCGCACCCCTCACTTTAAATCTTCCGTTCCACCCCATAAATAAATGCAATATTATCTTCTCCTTAATCTACAACTATATCACTCTACCACCCTCCCCTAAATCTCCAGCCTTTCTCCTTCCCGTTTTAGCATCACTATGCCCCACCACCATCCCCCATTAATTTATTTTCACGCTTTCTATATCTTCTATCCAAATAGTTTTCTGCTTGTAGCATTAATATAAAACTATAGACAGTCTACAACAAGTACCGCTCCTTCACATCTTCGTCAAATTTGAACGTTTCGTTCCCATGCATATTTTTGGCTCTCGTTCCTCGTTAGCAAGGCAGTTCTTCAGTTCTTGTTTCCCCAATTTCATTCTTAACGTTTCTATTTAGACACCGGTGTACATTATGAACCAAGTCCAGAATTATAATGCTTTCTCCTCCTTTCACCGTCAGTCTTTCCGCATCAACTTTTCCTCTTAATAGCAAAAGCATTTGCTTATTTCATTTCTACCCATCATGTTTTCACTCTGCTCCGATCCTCCCCTTAACTTTCCCAAGTCTCGGGCTCATTTACTGCTTGGACTTTTGTGCGACATTTCCATTTGGATACAAAAAGTTATTCTTATAGTCTTTGTTTTCTTTACTGTAAGTCCTAATTTATGAAAATAGAGGCTCTTTATCCACCATTCCTTATTGTATTTCTACCGTCTTGACCTCTGCCTCAGCTTGGATTAAGTAATTCCCTGGTTGATCAGTCGGATTTCCAGATTGCCGTTGTCGTCCTACTACTTATTGGATAGAGGATGAATTGTTTCTCTGAATTTTGGATCCATTTAAGCGTGATGGAATTGAGCTTGTGGATTTGTGCTCTAAGGCATTTCCTTCTTCCAAGTTCCAGAATTTACGGAAATATGGGAGAGGGCAAAAAGAGAGTTGTTAATAGATATGAGATGGGAGTATAAGGTATGGCTTAAATGTTATTGGGACTCAGTTCCCCCTCGTTCGTACCCTTTTTGAGTTTGAAGAAGTAGAGGGTTGTAGTGGCATATCTTTTAGAACGCATCCAGTCAAGACTCGTTCTTGCCTAGGCATAGTAGATCGACTTGATTCCAATCCTTCTTCCTCCAGCTCTAGCATTTGGAACAAATTTCATTAATCGACAAAAATTCCCTTTCAGTATGCAAAGGAAGCTATAATTATGCAACCCTCCTCCCTTCCACACGAGCTACACTTATATTTCTCCATCCTTTCTCCCAGCTTTCTCCATAGCAGACCTCCTCCTAAACTTTTCTACCATTTCATCAGGATGTGATACAATCCAAAAGTGAATCTCTAAAATCCTTTATAACTCCTCCTTTATCTACGCCTGTCTACACAAAAACAAATGTAGCACATTTTCATCTCCAACCTCCTCCACCACCACCACTTCTCAAATCATATTACACAAATTCACAGATGATGATGAACATATTATTATTATTATTACTCACACACAGCCCCACTCCGTATAGCTACACCCATTTCCAATCCTCCCGACTTTCCAGCCGTGCTTTAATACTCAGCAGTCCTCCTCCCGCCCCGCCCCACCTCCTTCATCTTTTATATATTTTCTAGTTTACCCCGATCCTGGTATCCTCATTTATTCTTTCTATCCTACGTCTCCTTTAACCTCTACCTCAAATCTCTTATAGTCTTTACCCATCCAGCCAACCTCCTCTCAGCCTTCATCCAACCATGCTCAAAGAACTATCCAAAAACCCCTTTCAAGAAGAAAAGCAATTAATTTATGTATCAAAATCTTTATATCTTTATATCAGTCTCCACTCCTTCTCATCAGTCTCCTTCACTTTCTTCTCTTTTTTACAATTCTTGTATCCCTATTTTACACTTTTCTATCTTGCCCGCCTCTTCAATTCTCTAATTCCTCCACACGAGCCATAATCATGCAATCCACGTTCCTCTCCTTCAATTACCCGCTTCCTGTAGCCGTTCGTCGCCCGCGGATTTGCAGTTCCTATGCTCAAAGTCCCTATCACCACCACCGATCCAGGACCAAATCCTCCCTACCCGGTTTAGCGTTCCAACATTCCTTGTAAACTCGTAACCCGGGAATCGAGAATCAAATCCAGTATGTTTTAATTGACAAGCTTCAAGATTTCTTTTCCGAGGAGCAAGACCCAAAGGTCTCAACATTTTTGCAGAAAAATCTCTGCTGCAAACTGAATTACTCCATGCATTAGTCCTTGCCTACTTGAAAACTTCTTTTTAATTACTCCCTTCCCAAATCCCCCGTCACAAACCTATCAACTCGATTATGTACGAGAAGACGACATGTATTTTGAAATAGCTCTCACAGGGCAAGACTAATGGCTAATCTTTCCTCTTGTCAACCTAACAATCACGCTTCTTGCATAAGTTGGCCGAATTCCTAGATTTCCCTTCTTATGAGCCTTCTCCCCTTGCATCCTCCATAATCTGCCTGCATATATTGTAACTTTAAGTGGTATACAGTGCGGAGGAGCACTGTTAGTACCGAGGTGAGGGATCGCCAGCGGAGCAACTTTAAAATAAAGTACCGATCCTTATGCAGTCATTTCTCCCGCTCCTCCTCTCTTTACATCCTACTTCAACCCTTGTTTGTAAATCCCGAGGGATGAAGGGAAAGCATGACTTGATGCATATGCATAGAAAAATCTCCCTTGGTTTCATTGGAACAGTGAGGGGGGGGAGGCGGGTATGGGGGAGGGAGTTTTGTCTGGGGCATAAGCGGCTAAGATTCGGCAAACTTGTGGCTCTACAACTTGGTAAATTCTTGGATGGATTTGAATGGAAGAAGTATACACATGTTACACATGACACGAGAGGATGCTAACTTTCCCTCTTCTCCCAACTTGCTCTGTATGCTTAGCCGTCTTGGACAAATTCCTTAATTTAGGCAATCCTTTGCTTAATTCCCGCAATGCAACTGGGAGAAAGTCTATGGGATGTGCATATTTAGCCGTCCTCTTCTTCCCTCTTTCTCTCAGTCTCTAGATTTCCTTTCCACAAGGAGAAAGACACTTAAAAAGGGAGATAGAGAGAGAGAGAATGAGTAAAAGGCCGGGAATTTCGGTAGCTTGCTAAGCCAAGCGTGAGACGTGGAAGGAATGGGTGGAGTTTTCGAGAGCTGGCAAATAATTACCATACATCGAGGAGAATTTTCACAGGGAGTGCACTTAATCCAAACGAGATACACAAGTAGACTTAAGAAGAGAAGGTGATACGTAGTTAGTGCCAGTGGTCTCCCTTCTCCCACTCCCTTTCACTCCTTTCACTCATATAGTCTTTAGCGGAGTCCTCAACTAATTCATAGGAGCTAGTACATTGCCACCCTTCCCCTCCCCTTCACCCTCTCCCTTTCCACACATGTACTTTCTCTCCACTCCTTCCCCCACCGACGTTGCGAAGGCTGGCCGTGGTGTGGGTGGGAAGATGGTTGGGAATTTCAATGTAGGTCTGTGCATGAATTACACAAAGACTTTCTCCTTTCTCTACTCATCATCCTCATCCTCCTCTAAAATACACTCAAGTAAACTTGCATAATCACAGCATATTTATCCTCTCTGCATCCCCGTCTCCATTCTCACTAAACCTCTCTATGAATATCCTTGCATTATAATTCTTCTACTTTCTCTTCATAGAAATCCAGCTCCTTTCTCCGTCCTCTCTCCCAACATCTTACCGCCACCGCTAATTTTCTATTCTTCTTCACAGTAGAATATTATTATTCTAATAATATTCCGTTTATATATTCTCAATTTTCCCTCCCTCTTTCAACTGCTCTACCTCCTGTCCTTTTGAATATATATGCATCCTTGACCTTTAGCCACCATTTCTCATATATGCACTAAAAACTCGTACTTTCACCAGCACCCCTCCACAATCTTTTCTCACCCCACTTGACCATTTTCTATCCCTCATTTGTTCCATCAACTTGAACCTCTCACGCTCATTATTATAACCCGGAGTCTGAGAGAGAGCTATTGATGAGAAAAGGATCTGATTTTTATTTTATCTGGTATTCAAAAATACACCCACGGCCACGGCACTGGATGCGTTAAAGTCAGTAGCCGCTCTCTGTTCTATATCCCAATTCTCAATTATTCCTTCAAAATAATATCCCGTTTTCATTACAGCAGCCACATTGCAATTATAGTTTTTTAATGGAATCGCTTGTACTGTCTCCCTCCCAACTCCAAACTCTATAGATACTACAAGAGGTTCGAGGCAGATCTTCATAACAGCACGTCCCTCATGCTTTCACCTTCGACTTTCAACCAGCTCGAGTTCACCTTCCGCATTATCAACCATTGACCTAAATAGTTTAAGGTTTTGTGGATGATAATTTCTATTATGTAAACCCGTAAACCGGGAGGATAAATATCCCGACTTTCCATTTTCTCCTCGGAGCAAGTATATGGTTGCCCCCCCCACTCAAATCCATAGTTCCGAAGAGAATGACAAGAAGTTTATGCCCGAAAACAAAGAAAGAGCTAGTAGAAATGGGGAAGAAGAGTTATAGTGAATGCCTCCTCTCATCAACAAGAGGAAGCTGCTCTGTGAGAGATTTAATAAATTGCATATTCTTTCTTGAGCATCAAGTGAAAGCTCCACTCCTTCCTTACCCATATACTTTCTCCGGCTTCGAAAGCGAGTTAGCTGTAAAATTATATCGTTCACTCTTTTCCCGCTTTTCGCCTCCTTCTCCTTCCTTATATCTTTTCTTTGGCTATGACTACATATTGATTTCATTCCAACCTCTCAATTCCAAATGCAGCTTCTTCAGAAAGATACACACATACACACACGAGTTGCCTTGTATTTCTTCTTCCCCTCTCCTTGTTTACCTCCTTGAGTCTATAACTTAGCTTATGCATCATTGCCTCTGCTTGTTCATTTCATGGCAAGTTTTCCTTCCAAGATCTTGTCCCTCTTTTCCGCTTCCCTGTCTCATTCCTCCGTCTTAGAAACTTGCTTAGTTTCTGCTCAGATTCCTCTCCTTGTATGCATCACTTCAGACTGGAGTTGACTGTGTGCGGGTGGGCGTGATGTACAAGTTAAACCATTCATTACCAAGTGGATAAGTGACGTGTGGAACATAGACAGAGTGAGAGAGACCACCTTCTCCATAGTCCTTCAACTCCAATCTCTCTCTTCTCCTGCTTTCCCTTACACAGGCACTCTATCACTGAATATGTAACCACCTACGAAACTTTCACCAATGTAAACACATGTGAGTTGTGCACTATTTTCTTCTTCAGCTACGCAGCGTCAAGTCAAACAACCGCTTCAGAAACAAGGATTCTCCACCTTTCTCTTTCCACATCTCTTCACATGTGTTTGCTTTCACCCGGTATGAGCAAGTTGGCTAAATCTCACACTCACTTAACCTTTCATCGTTCCCCCCAACCCATATCATCATCCTCCTTTTACACTGCCTTTCCTATTCGCCATCCCGAAATCCCACTCCCAACTCGGTCCCCTCCCTTTGTACACCACACATGTTCATACGCTCCTAGCACATGCAAGCACGTACGGCGGCAGAGCTTGTAGCTGGGGCACTCTGAGAAAAATCTCACAATGCCCCCCACACACCCTCTTTCTCCCTGTTCACACATTTGTTTGCCTCAATATTCCCCTATGAACCGTCTTCAAATCTCCCCATCTTTCGCGTTCTCCCCCTTTGTAATTGTATAATTTGCCCTCTGAGCTTTTAGTGTCTTTTTGATATTTATCCTGATTGAGTCACTAGTGTGGCAGACAGGAGGAGAACAAGAGGAGCGATACGAGTCTTCTCTTATTCCTCTTACTATATACCTTTTATAATTTCAAATCATTTCCTTTCACATTAAATGTCACTTGTACTCCTCCAGATAGGGTTTCCAGAAACTAATTCTAATTCACTTTGCATATGTATCTCTTCTTCTCCAGCCAGCCCCTATCCATGTTTCCCTCCCCTTAACTCACTCCTCCTCCATGTCCTCCTTCTTATCAATCTCATTCTCTTCAATTCACCCCTTAAATCTTAAGCCCTTGCTGAATTTATATAAGTCACAAGGGACGAGAGGGTTCCTTATCCTCCACTCCTGCTACCAGCCTCTCTTTTCAAGACTGTGCCTCTTCCCTAAGCAAGCTAAAGTTGTCGTCTAACCCCGGTTCCCTCCTCCAGACTTTGTGTAATGGCCCATGATATTCTTCGATTTCAAATAAACCGGATGGATTCACTTTAACATGCAACAATTTAATGCCCAAAATCTCTTCATCGAACTAATAAGAATGACAATTTTAAATTATTCTCTAATCCCGTCCTCTGCCATCATCCGCATTTACTTCCATCGCCTTCCTTCCGCCTTCTTTTCTTATTG
Organism: Sminthurides aquaticus; assembly: GCA_906901655.1. Classification (NCBI taxonomy): domain Eukaryota; kingdom Metazoa; phylum Arthropoda; class Collembola; order Symphypleona; family Sminthurididae; genus Sminthurides; species Sminthurides aquaticus. The sequence continues at coordinate 3,952,324 of CAJQTT010000002.1, read as the reverse complement.
TTGCTCGTAGTTTAGCTTTCACTCCAACATCCCTTTCCCTCCTATCTTTTACTTATGTCTTCGTAATTGCTCCTGGTCTGATAAATCCCGCAAAAGATTATCAATTTCTCCATTACAAGTAAAAGCGGAGAAAGTTCTCCCCGACTGCTTTCTTCAACTCCATTTGCCCATCTCAGACACAGAGGGAATCCTCCATGTCTCTTTCAACTTGGGATCGATTTTGAATTTAAATAGTTACACAAAGACTTAGTAAATGCTAATTCCCCCAACTCCGGACATATGTACAAGAGGCAATCTGGAATCCGGTAGTAGCTAATCTATTCTTCTAGAATAAACACACCTCCTTCACCTCCATCTCTTTCTCCAGGTGGTCCATGTCCTGGAGAAAGCTCGGTGTAAAACTCTTAAATCAACACACTGCACCAACATCTATGCAAATCCGGAACTAGGAAAGACACAAGTTATACTTGGCTATTCTGTTCTCTCTCTCTTTATCCTATTTTCTATATATTTCCTCTGCTAGCTTACTAATTTCCCTTAAAGTCTTATCCCTAGAGCATCCCAAACCAAATCTTTCCTTAATCCATCCATCTTCTTATCCTCTGTCCCAGACAAATCCTCCCTTCCCAACATCAATCCTTAACTACACTTCATTTCCATAGATTTTCTTAAATTCCAAAACTTTCACCTCCATAAAACTCAACGCTTCTCCACATCTTCCACCCCACCCGCCATAGCTTTCCCCGCCTCTGGCTTTACTTTCACATGTTTACTTTTAGTTCTCGACCAGAGAAGAAAACATTCTTGTATTCGGAATAAACCAACCTTCCGTCCGCAATGCATATCCTCATCTCATTTACTAACATTTCTTTGCCTTACACCCTTCCGCCCCATCTGTAAAAGCGCTAGTCTATTTTTAACTATGTACTATCCCCTCATTTAATTTACTTCTTGCTTTGTCCCGTTTCATCATAATATTTGTTTTCCGTTTCTCCACACCTCCCCACTTAAAATTAGAATAATAATTCAACTTTCAAGCCTAAGCTTTGGTTCCAAGCCTCGATTCCAAACTCGACCAAGACGTTAGCTTAAACGGAGGAAGGAGGAACGACGAATTTGAAATATGAGTTTGTTTTTCTCCACGCTCTATTTACAACAAGGGGTTTCAGGAGAAACTGAGCTAAGTGTACAGAGTAGCAGAATTTAAAATTCACCTTTCCACCTGGCTTCCTTTGACTTTAACGAGAGTAGTAATCATTCCCCTTCACGCTTCCGCCACAGCTCCCCGTCTTAATGAATGATTGCACATATAAAAGACGTGTGCTAATTTCCATGAGTCCACACACGTTTTCTCCCCACATCTCCTCAGCTTCGGAGCCTGGAGAAAGCATCCATCATCTACGAAACCCTATAAACTTCCTACAAATTCTTGGTTGCTACGTTTCAGCTTACGGAAGCCTTGTGCTTTGCCTGCAAGATTAAAGATGCAGAGGACAGGAACGCTTTTATATTTAATGGGCTTTAGTAACAGCATGTATGATGGAGCAAGCTGGAAATCTGCTTCAAGTTGAACGCATGCATATCCATGTGACCAGGACCAGGAAGACGTTAGAATTATGCGTCCTTCTACCAAGGTATTGGAAATGAGGGATCTGTTTCAAAAACGAACGAGTCAGAAGAGCTGCATACTTTCACAGCCAAAGAATAGGGATAAGGTCAGAAGAGCCGGGATGAAACGCGGAAGGCGTAAGATTTATAAAAGCCCAACCTGGTGAAGGATGAGTATATGTGCGTATAGTTTATAAAACAAAACCACAGCCCCACATCTTTTCTCTCTGTCTACCTCCCCGCTTGATGAGAAGACAAGAGGCCGGCCTAACTGCATCTGAAGTGAAAGTAGTTGTGAGCGTAGGTTGGAGAAAGTTGGAGAACAAACTCTTCGCTGGCTACCAGTTCCCAGCAAAGCAAGACGGATGCAAACCAACGGAGACAAACCCATGTTATGTATTCCTACCGTACGACAAGATCCCTTCAAACCGAGAAGAAGCTACACATTCTTATGCAAAGACGCCCAAACATCCTTACATGCCTTCTCCAGCCCCAACCAAATGAAGAAAATAGATGAGAAGAGAAATGGAAGAAGAAGCGAGGAGAATACACGTGAGCATAGGAGGACTCTTGGAATTACTTTTGCATTAATTTCTTCTACACACAAAAACAGGAGGGTTTCCTCGTCCTCATTTGTGTGTTTATTTGCATACGTCCAGACAGGCGGGGAAGGAGCAAGACAGAGGTTTGTCTTCCAAGATGGAACTGACAAAGTGGTGAAAGCAACTTTTGTAGGTGTGTGTGAATGTGTGTGTTGCACGTACGTACACTCAAGCCAATCCAACTATAGATACGTAGGTAAGTTTGTAAGAGAATGAAAAAGCAAGCTTCCTCATTTCCATTTCTCTTATTCATTTCTCTTTCACTCTTCTACACTACTTATTCTTGTCTTCCACCGTCTTCTCCAAGTCCCCATAGCTTTCCCTCCACCAACCTCACTTTTCATCTTTGGAGAAAGTAAAACTCAAGACTTTCTCTCCCAGGAAAAGTCTTTCATATATGTATTCTATGCTTCTTCTTCTTCCTCCCCCACAAATCCAAATGTGTGTGATCCCTCCCTTCTCCTTTCTCGTCACAACTTGCGGTATGCTTTGTAAATATACCAAAAATAAGAACAACACACGAAACCTAGAAAGTACACACCAACCAAGTCGTCATTACCAACCTCAAGACTAGGAACAAATAGTGGCTCCAATGAATACAATATTCTCCGTCGTCAACCACCACAAGCTCCTCGGCCCAATTCACTATGTATAAAATTCAATAGTGTTTACCTCTACCTCCGTCCCCTTACACTCAAGCTTATACTCATTTACAAAGTATACTACCCTATTTACTCCAGAATCTTCTTCTTGCCCCACCATTAATTACATGCGAAGAAAATACAAGACTCGTCCAATCTTGGATTTAGCCTACGCCTCTCCTAATTCCTTCAAAGATTACCATAAGTCTCATTCATACCCTCCTCGATAGTTAATCCTACTTACAGGTCTTTCCACAGCCCGAAATTTCTCAGCTATGTATGTAACACACTCACATAGTCGCACATATCTTTTGACGTTTCCTCTAGGTCCGCAACAATTTTTGTACTTAACCAATACTATTCTTGGATGAACACAAATGCTCTGGGTGATAAATACTCAAATCTTTCTCCCACTTTCTTCAGGAATTCATCATTTTTACAATTTTAATCAAGCGTCCATCCATTAACTTTCTTTCTCTGTACGTGAAGCTTTTTTAAAAGGACAGGCCAAGTCAAGTACCGACAAATTTTCACCTCGTCCACATCAATTCCCCCAAGAATTGCTCTCCATCTTCCACATGGCGGAACAGGAGCCCTGTACTTCGTCACTCGCTCCCCCGCAACTCTGTCCCACGCCACACCCTTATAATTTGTTATTTCTCTCAACTTTAAGCACACGGCTGCCCCGTCCTTTAACTTTTACTTTACCGTACTTTGCTTTCTCCCTTCCTTGCTAGCCCATTCTCAAAATGTAGTCTCCTCTTTTCTTCTCATAAATGTTAATGTGACAAATAATCTTTGTGTATGTACAAACAAAATAAAAGCCGGAGCAGAGGAGCTGTGTATTCAGATATTTTTAGTCATGTCGCTGTATTCTTTGAGTATCGGCTAGAATGTTTCCCCATTTTGATGGAATGACAGCATTTAATTAACATAAGTTTATTCTCTCACCTTATTGAGAACTTGTCCGAGTAAAATTTCTTCCGACCTTAGCCTTTCGACCCCCAAAACCCGGTAGAAATAATTTTCAGAGACTTTTCTCAAACCAACCGGCCAGCATACTACTACTACACTTGCTCCTCTTACATCTAGCTTTTGAAATAATAATAACCTCGAATCCATGTTTTCTGGAATAGTTATTCAAGAAAACATGAGGAAATGTGTGCCGATAAAAAGTTGTCGGCTATTTAATTGAGCTGAGCCAGGTCTCGTGCAGAGTAACCCGGGACTTCTCCCACTTCCATAGCCTACCCGCTTACACATTAATTCCATGCTCCATGTTTCTAGTCAAACTTTTTGTCTGTCTCCTCCCTTCTCCTGGTCCACCAAGTCCTTGTATTTCTCTACATCTTTGCAAATTCCCAATTTCTTTTTCCCTTTATTTCAGAGCTTATTTAGTGGGGAGCGAGCGGTAGGGGTAGGATATTTTCACCCGCTTGGATTTCCTCATGAAGTGGAATACATGAAGAGCGGGAAGGATAATTTCATGAAATTTTCACTAATCTTTTTTCTTCAACAATTCTTCTCACTATTCCATTTATCTGGAGCAAGTGTTTTAATTTCAGAGACTTCTGGAAACAACTCTACACATTTCTTCCCGTAAAATCCCTTTCACTCCCCCGACAACAAGTTCACTTTCCCCTCATTTCTCCGCTCTCCCCCTTTCGGAAGGATGATTAAGAAAAATCCATGGGTAAAATTGATGCCACAACTACTCCCCCATCCCTCCGTAATCTTTGAATTCACTAACAGCACCATGTGCACCACTGCCTTATCGTAGCACTTAAGCATGCACGCTAAGAACCAGGGCCCGTAATTTGTTCCCGGCCTTGTTTTACCCGACTCGGGCATTACGATTTCATAAAGTGCATATTCACAAATTTTTCACATGAGCACACCTAAACCCCCTCCTTCTCTACAACTCCCTCCTCATTATTCTGATACATTCATCCCAAACCTCAATTTTTAATTCAGCAATCCACTTTTAACCCCCTCAATTTCAGAAATAATGCACACGGGCTAGAGGTAAGAAACTTCTTTACTTTTAATTCCTCTTCCATCTAACACACACACACACACCTTCAATTCATAAAATCAAGAGGTACGCTGACGCTGATATCTCTGAGCCCACGCAACTCCTGGCTTCATACTATGTTATTATTCACTACTTCTAACTATCTCTCCGCCACTTACATATCAAGGCGTGTGGATATTAATTGAAAATATTCATATTCTCCTACTCATACTCCTTCTCGTTCTTTACTCATTAATCAACCGAACATTTGCCTTTCTTCCCTTTTCCTCATACGTCAATCTTATATACAAACTCTCACCTGCATCCAAACCCAGTTTCCCATAATATGGGATACCCCAATTCCCAATACTTCATATTATGAGGATAGTCCAAATAATGGCAAATATTGTTTCCATTTTTCATATTTTAAACTCCTTCTATTAAGTATTTTTAATTTAGGCTGGTTCAATTAAGATGTTAGAAAGGCAGCCGGGACGAAAATGCAACTCTTTTACTGCTGCGGTATATTTAGTTCACGAATCCATTCCCTATCGAACCAAGCCATGAACCCTCAAATACTATTGATCAATGTAAATGGGAAGGAGGGTGTAGTAACTTCTCAGCAATAGCTAATTGTGTAAATGTTCTTAATGATCAGCCTGTTGTCCCCTTCACAGTCCGCCTTTTCCCGATGCAAAAGCAGACCTTTGGTTTTGCAAATTAGATCAGTCCAGTATCAACTCTGCTTCTTTGTCATAATCTATGCTATGCAAATTGCACAATGTTATCTACCTCATACCGGCCGAGTATAGCTACAGCATCCACGCAGAGCCAAGTTGTCAAGAAGCTCATGTACTTCGGAAAGGAGACTGTCAATCAGTGCTTCTTCCTCACATATCCAAGATCATAGGAGTAAGTCCAATATATACCACTGATTCAGCCATGCACTTGGGAAATATGTTTAATGTTTTAAGACAAAAAGGATCCTAGTAGTAATAACATATATGCTACCCGGATCGTGCAACTGTCAATCATATATATTTCCCTTGAGATACGAATAGGGTATTACTTTAATTTCCAAATTTTCTGGGAATCAAGTGAGACTTTTATTTAATAGTAAATAATTAAATGACAATGTTCCGGACAGTCAGCATTCCTTTAAAGAAGCTTCTTACTTAGTTAGCGGCGGAAAGAGCCGGAATACATTGGAATCAGAGCGGAGCAAATCCCTAAGCTTCACAGTCTATAAAAAAGCCTCAGCATCTCCGCATCCACATCCATATCATTTTAAGTCAGTCACTTATCCACTCTAGTGTATGCAAAAGTCTATAATATTTCATACTTTCAAATATTTCACATTACGCCTCCCTTCCCTCCCTGTCTATTCCTCTTCTTTCCGTGCTAAAAGCTTGGATGAGAAGGAGGAGGAAAAGAATAGCCGCAAGAGAGAAAGAAACTTGTTGGATCGCTCCATCCTCCTAATAACGGTTCATACAGTTCGACCAACAAAGAATCTCCATAATTTCCTAAAGTCTCTCTCCATTCTTGTCCTGTCAAAGCTCAGCCTTTTTAGCCCTCCTCCTCTCATTTATAGTGGTAACTTACATGTATCACATGCTTCAAACGTCTCCTATTTTCAAATTTACACGGGTATGCGTATCTGACAGAAAAAAGGGAGAAAAACGATCCTTGGTAATATCTCATTAGTTTATTCTCATATTTGTGAAGGAGCAAGGCAACTTGTCACTTGCTTTAACTAGATAATTGTTTTCGAATTTCACAAATCATCCAACTTTGCGACAAGCTTTTTATTTCGATTTGACCCGCTCTTCCCCTGCTCGTCTCTTCACACCCATCCGAACCAACCAGCCTCTTTTCTACATTCCCGATTAACCAGTACTTAACTCCATTCAAATTATCCACATTCACACTTCCCTAAAGCGTATCAAAATCTCTTAACTGCAGTCGAGAATCAGGAAGTCAGATAACCAAATCCTTTGACCCGATCCACAAGGACTGGTCTAATCCGGGGGGTTTGCTGGGGTCAAAAGATACACCGAGAGCCTTTACTGCGCGGTTTACACGGCTAACTCGCGCGGTGAGATACACCATCTCAAATACACCGCAGTATACCAGCGTAATCAGCGTATTTGGACGTGCACTCGGTGCAAAGCTTTTCAAATTGTGACACACCGATAACACGCACGTAAATATATGTGATGGCGATGTATGATTTCTTAGATGGTAAACTGATCAGAATACACGACTAAATACAGCATCCATTTCGTTTAGTGGCGAATGCTTCGAATATTCTTCGTGAAACTTAAATGCACTAGATTAAACTGCTTTGTGAGCGTGAATCCATTCGCAAAAGCAGGAAACACAATAATAGTAGTCAGTAATTGAAACGACGCCTATCTGCTGTACCCCTGTATAATATACGAACGCTCTACCCACTGAGCTACGGACCTGCGTATCCTACGCAACGTAGGATGGACGAATGCAGCATGTACGGAGTGTATGATCACTCATGGATAGTTAGTAGAAAGCCATAAAGAACCTAAGCATAGTTCAGTTTGTGAACCGCGTGTATTCCACCACTGGTTTATAATACACTTGCATAAAACTCGCAGCGTATCGGTTCAGTTACACGTGTATAAGACGGCCAACAGCCCCCAAAAATACACTGTGTGTATTACACATCCAATATTTGCGGATCCGGGAAGGATCTTTACCAAGATTTTTTTGTATTTATGCTCAGCGAGTTCTAGAAAATCAAATTCTTCATACTCGAATGCCACCCATTACAATATTCCGCCCCCACATCCTATTCTACAATTTGACATCATAGTACCCTCTTCATATCCACTTCCTTCCGAATCCTTATCTCTGCACATGGAAAACATCATACAAATTGCTCATATTATTATCCAAACCGAGCATATCCCTTCGCATCCAATATTTAAAAAATCCTCCCCCGAATTCTTCTTCACCTCTTATCGCTAGTGGTATAGGGCCCGTGGAGGAACAACATCTACAGATCTCCCTCATGCTCCGATGCAATGCTTTCACTTTGCCCCATGTCTTTGAACACTTTTCACTCTTTCATACCCGGGTCCTCTACCCTCCAATTAAAACCTATTGCTTTCACTCCCAAAGCTCACCAACTATCCAACATTCACTCAATAATATATCAGTATAAATATATAAATATTCTTACCAGTATTTGATCCTTTAATCCAGCACAATCAAGCTAACAAAATCCGCAGTTACTTGCAGTCTGATTCGTTTCACAAAAAGGTACTCAATCTTTTAAAACCCACAGTAAATCCCTACACGTTGTGATATGCGGATCGTTGGAATCAAGAAACGTCTTAGTAAAACGAAACGTCTGACAGATGAGCTGGAGAAACACTTGAGTCACTAAAAGAGAAAAAATCCCTTGGAGAATTGTCACACAACGGTTGGATGTCAAGCCTCCGTACAATCAGCATATCTGTTATTCCCTCACTCCCGCACCGCCCGGTCACTCTTCCTCTGGATGACAATATTAGCAAAGATGAATATATTCCCTCTCATTTGTATAATCTGGATACAAGGTAGCCGGAGAGGAGATGTTAATATCGTCGTAACTCCCTTGGATTAGCCTAATACGCAACATGTTTGCTTCTTGACAAGTTGTTAACAACTGATGTACTATCTTGACTCCATGCCTATTCAATTCAATTCTTCTCTATATCAACAAGCGGCTGTCTTGTCTTGGAGGAGTAACTAACAAGTAGTAAGAAGGTGTTTCATGGGGAAAAGCAACCCAAGCAAGCAAGTAATAACGTAAGGATACATGGAAAAGAAGGGAAGAAAAAGAAGAATGTAAGCAAAGAGAGAGGAAGGACGAAGGAGGCAAAGAGGCAACAAGTACAATATTGTAAGCAAGCAGGGAAGAAGGAGGCAACAAATACAATATATTGTAAGCAAGCAATAAGAAGCATCAACCATCACCATCCTTCAATTGCCTACTACATGTACCAATATATACCATCAAGGCATCATCATCCTTTCCCACCCCCTACGTACCACTCCCCCTCCCCCTCTTGTCACCCTACACATTACCCTCATACTCATTTCCACACACACATACACACACACACACTGTGACATACACAGGTTCTTCTTCGGATACCCGCTTTCTCTCCCCACCCACCACACCACCACCACCTTCCTACTTTTCCCTTCTTCCCACCCGCTTCCTCTCCCATGAAATTATTCACATAGCTTCTCCCAACTCCACACCCGTAATTATCCACATGTTTCTTAAACTTTACAGTCAGAAGTAAACCCTTCACTCTTCTCTGCTTTCACCATCCCCGCCCTGGTTATGGAAGCAAACCAACATGAGCTCCAAGGAACAAACGATCCTTGTAGTTTGCAGACCTCCTTGTAATGCCACAGTCACATATGCAAATCATACCTTCCTTTCTCTTTCCCCACGCGTCTTTAATTATCTCTCCTCAACTCCATCCTTGACAGTTGCGTTATACGGTGGTGATATGTGCATGCAAAACCAGGCTCTAATTTACAAGCGGGACACTATGCCTCCACTGATGCTACATTACATTCTATAAGCTGATACCTACCTTACCTCCCTCCCACTTTAACTGTAGTCACTCACTCACTCTCAGCAGCTATTCCGAGGAGCAAATTTCGTTTGTAAATGACCAGAATTTTCCCAAACATCCACCCGTCACTCTCCCACCCTTTCTTAATTGCATCTTACCGTCCTGGACAAAAACTCTTCATATGTTGTATAATTACAAGTCTTGTGTCAACGGGTCTCCAACATAAGGATAAGTAGAGGATAAGTGAGGAGTGTAAATTATGGAGCACATTGTCATTTAATTCAGCAACATATTTACATCAACTCCTCTTGTTCTCCTCCCTCACTTTCTCTCAACTTGGCTCAAGATCCTTGCACCCGTCCTTGTCTTATTTGTATAAAATTATTCTACATTTCCGCACAAATTTCATTCCGTAAAATTATGGGCTCCTTTTTCTTGTAATATTCCTCCTTGCCACACCGCCCAACTCCCTACCTTTTGTCTTCTCATATCCTCCTACACAGCCCTCCCTCGCAAACTTGGTTAGAGGAAAGCGTCATATGGATTGCTCCAGGGGAATGCAGGCTTTGGAATTTTGATTTCGGTAGGTGAAGCGTACGGCGGGAAAGAAGGGAGTCTCTACATCAAGTAATTGAAGCAGCTTCCTTCATTCATTACAGCCATCCCCCGTTGATGAGGAGAGATGCTCCTGGAAATGAGCTTCTTTTCCCTCCTCAATCCCAGGGAAGCACGATGAGAACCACCGCTTGGAAATGTGGGCTAGCTCTGAAGAAATATATAGTACAGAGGCGGATCACTACGTTCCCTCATTTCCTTTCTCGGCTTTCTTCTCATCATGTCCCGAAAATTTCTTTCCTCCCGTCATCATCATCATAAGGACAGATGCGTGTGTGTGTGTGTGTGTGTGTAGATGTGAGTGTGTATGTGTCCTTGCCTTCTTAACTTTCTCTTTTCCCCGCATAGTATGGTAAACGCCCAACTTTCACCAGCAACTACCACCCACCAACCAACCGCTTCAGCTACACTCCACTTTTAGGATGCATGGCCCGTGGATGTGTAAGAGACAAAAGGATGTATTAAGAAAGTTCATGATTAGACTTCCATACGAAATTATTATGATGCACAAGAAGGCCATAACCATATTAATTTCCATGCTCATATATCCCCGACTCCTTCCTTGCATTTTTAATCAGTGCTGCGGTTCCAGTTGACTCTAATGTTGTCTGATTACTGATTGCTTATAATATCCATCCCTTCCCCTCTGTCTCCCGTATACTCTTCTTCTTCTTCTTCATATTTGATATTCTTCTTCTCCTACTTCCCTATTCCCCATCCGTTCCCACCACCGCCCAGCTAACTTAACTCACTCTCATCAGTCTCATCCCTCCTCCCAACCATTGTCATCCTTCCTTCCTAGCAAACTGCCAAACTACCAAACTCATCCCACCGATTTTGCATATCCATTTCAAAGCTTGCTTTCTAAACCTCTCTGGAATATGTCTCCGCGCGTCCTTACTATTTCCCACAACAATATTCTTCCAGCCATCACACTATTTTTCAAATCCTCCTCCTTCATCCCACATGCAATCCGAATCACCAGTTCTCCGCTCATGTATAACCATAGAACCATATACTACCCGCGTCTTTTTACTTTTAACCCGTGTCTCTATTCTTCTAAATTTCCCAACATATCCCCCTCCCACCCTCTCCCTTCTAACCCGTTTTCATATCCCTCATAACCCTAGTTATACTTCTCCTCATTTAGTCCCCGGAGAAAGTCTCACGTAAAAGTCATCCCTCCGTCTCTCTTCCTCATCATCATCATCTACTACCACTCTTTATCATTCTCTCTCTTTTCCCTTGTCTTCAGTCTTCTTGCCATAACTGCGGTATCATACTTTCTCCCACTCACGCTTTCCCTTCCTTCTCTCCCATTAGTGGCTTTAATCCTGCCAGAGCCCTTTAATGAGAACCCCTCCACCATGCATCCATATATCCCATTCACATATACTTATGTGAATAACCCATGCATATTACTCCTATCCCCCAAGAATTAAATCATTCACGTAACACACACAAAGAGTCAAGAAAACTCAACCTCCAACACACACATCCACATCCACCTTAACCGTCTTCTTATCCTCTCTTCTCACTATTCCCCGCGTCTCTCTCCCTCCCCCGGACCACTTTCTCCACCATCCCCCTCCTCCGTCCATCTCTAACATAATCTGCACGTCCCCATTAAATTATTCACATTCCGCCTGACACTCTGACAGTCTGGATTTTTGACGTTTCGCCTTCTCCTCCATCCCGACAATTTCTGATGAACTAACAGGAATAGATTTAATCTTTGTCCTTTCTCCCTCCTCCCCCCGCGCCCGTCACCCTTAATCTCATCCCTTCAGGAAACACACCTCCACCCCTTCTTCCCCCTCCTACTTTCCTCAAATCCTCCAGTATCACATTTCCCACATGCTCTTTGTAAGCATTTCCATGCGCAATTCTTAAACGGGCCCTTCATCCCTATTATTCGTTGTGGCATTCGTTGATTTTTCAATGCTTTAAATGCTTTCTCTGTTGCTGTAACTGCATTATGAGGTGATGGATCGGAGAGTGTAAAATAAAATAACTTTTCCGGATTCCTCCAGGGCCGTTGCGAACCACATATCCATTTTCTGCCCTCTTACACAATTTCTTACCGATCCCGGGTAGCAGTTCAGCTATTAAACCCCCTTCTTCCGGTCTAATTCAATCCATAATCTCACTCTATATTTAACATTCTCCCTGTTTCCCTTTCTTTTAGCTTGCCCACAGGTATTAAAGTTAATTTTGACAAGGTCAATCCTTCTATTCTCGCTTCCTTTAAGCTCTGTCTATAAACGCAGACATTCCGACCCATCATTCTCCATATAAAGTCAGTGCTGACTTGTCTTCTGACGCATTGCACTCCTGCTTGACTTCCTCTGCAAGATGAACATCCCCCTACGTCATGTACCTCCAGTCAGGCCGTATCCTGAGATTAATCACTTCGCAACGGTAAATTCAGAAGCCGGCTCGAAAAGTCATAGTTTCTCTAGGTGTCGATCATATGATAAATAGCCGGAACGAAATGTATTTCCACCAACAACCGCATCACAGCAAGCAAGCAAGCATAGCTTTGTGAAGGGGGTAGAGAGTAGAGAGAGAGAGAAAATAAATGCTGTACATTATATATATACATGCTGCAAACTCAGCCACCCACGCCCAAAAGCCAAAAGCTTCCTCTGGGCTTTGAGTCAAACTTTGAGCTTGACATATGGGTGAAAAGTTGTTGCTTGGTGAAGAATGAATGAAAAGCCGCTTCTGTCACAATTAGCAGAGGAAGAAGAAAGGTAGCGGAGTAGTTACACACAGAAAGAAGGAGCTCTCACGTCAAGTGAGCAAGTACTAAAAGCCCAGAAGCCGCTCGACTTCTTCCTTGGGTAAAATCGGCCCCACTTTATTCAACATATAACCATGTTGGCATGTGTAACTGATGAGAAATATATATATTTTACGCCAACTCTTCCAGGACAATGCAAATCTAGACCGTCCTTTATTCCCCAGAAGACAGCCCATGAGAGGGAGAGAATAGAAAGGCCGGAAGATTTCAATGATAAATCCATTTTTAAACGGCTATTATCCATTATGCTTTCCGAGGAGGATCCTCTTCTTCTTCTTCTTCATTCCCACTCCGCTCACTGAGCATTGGTCAGTTTGGCTATTCTTTTGGAATTTTTCGGGGGCACGTACGTAGAAACTATAAACGGACATAGCTTGTCGTTGTCATCGGCGTTGTCATCGTCGTCGTCGGTATATTTGGCCAAGGTAGAGTAAGTAGGTGTGTACAGTATGTGTGTGTGTGTGTGTATGATAGCATGTCATTCTGGAGGAGTTAGTTACATACACTTGTGTGTGTAAAGTCCTTGATGTGACTCTGGTGTGGAGGACAGGGAGAGAGAAAAACAAGTGTGTTGCTCCTCTGAGAATCAAATACAAAGAGCATCCACCAGGTAGGTTTTCTTCAACATTTCAAACAATCACAATGAATTCAATACACATTTTACTATGGATACCGTCTTTGAATTATCACAATGGACAATAAACCCATAGCTCGAGTCATAAATGCATATTATCCATGTGTAACCAAACAAGACAACAACACGAGACAAGCTAAAGAATTGGGTCCATACTCCATTACTCTCTTCCTCAAATCTTCCTAGTTTACTCAAAATCATATCGCCCCACCCCGCCCCCATCCAAAGTCACCCGTCTCTCAGTCTCTCCCCACCACAAATCAAGAATAATACTCCTATTATCACCATCAGCCTTACCTTGTACAGCAGCCAGACAACTAAAACCATATACACACGCACACTACAAGGCTAGTTTACACCTTGTCCCATACACATCTATTATTAATACACCTCATGGGCTTCCTACATGTATCCTTAAAGATGCATGCATCCTTACAACTCTCTCTCTCTCTCTCTCTCTCTCTCTCTCTCTCTCTCTCTCTCTCTCTCTCTGAACTTTGGAACTATCTCCCCTCAATCCCAAATGGGTGAAATACGGTAGCATTACCATCTCAAGGGATATTCTCAGAAAGCAAGGGAAAGAGGAGGACGGGGGCAGAATAATCCTTTATTCAAAAATACCATAACACATCTCCATTCAATTGTAGTCTACAATAATATTTTGAAAATTCTTCTTTTCTTGTATATATTATAATCTCGGTATTCAATAAAACCTAGAAATCCCTCACACACCCGCCCAATTATCACAATCCCCCATCCCCCTGTATCTTCCCTAATAGCCTCCTCCTCCTCTTCACCTTAATTCCTCACCATCCACATAACAATAAAGCTCATCTGCTTTCTCCTATTCTTCCAAGATCTCACTTCCGATTTCTACGTGCCTTTAATCTAGCTCATCCATCTGTCTCCTCCGCTAGCCATCTTTAATCTATATCCTCACACACACATACACACACCCTTTTCCTATTATCACTCCAGAATCTGTCCTTCCAGCCAAATTTTTATTTAACACAAACAAATATTTGCCGCGTGCTCTTATAGCGGTAAAACTTTGGATTTATTATACCATATTATTCTTCGGTTCTCGTATACCTGAAATCAGGACGGCAGGTTTCATCTTACTTTCCTTGTTTAGAGGAACAGTAAAATTAAGATTAAATTGTATAAATTATAGGAACCATACCAAAAGACAAAAGGTACGAGAAATGCTCTAAGGCACCTTAAAGTACAAGAGAATTCAAAAATTTCGCTTCTTAAATCCTTTGACCTTTAACGATATAAATTTTGAATTTCAAAATTCAGATAGCTTTAAGTATGGTTATTTAATCTTTTAAAACGTGGAAACCCAAGAAAAATCCAACTTAAACTGTTACTGTATTCCATATTTTACAACTCGTCATCCGCAACTGCATTCCAAAGATTCTGATAGCTCCCAGTTTTTATATTGCTACTTAGCTTTCTCTTCTTTATACACCCCCTGCAAACCCATGGAACATTGAATTCATAAGAAAAAAGAGTGCAAAGCACATTTCATAAGAAAGCGTGTTGAGATGAAGAGATTTCGAGGTGTAAACCAAGCACAGAGAGAGGCTATCCCCATGGTCTCCGAGGTGACAGCCCAAAGGTTTGACGGACAGGTTAAGTAATGGCAAGGATGCTAATAATAGTATGTATTATTTCCCCCTTTTACCTCCACGTCTCCTTCCTATCTTTTCTCCTCATCCTCCAAAAATCATGGCCTGATGAGTCTTTTGTATTTTTCTCAAAATATGCGTATGTCTCACGCTCCAAGTCTTTGTTCGAGTTACGCATTCTATTCTTTCAACCCAAAATCCACCCCCGTCTCACCCTCCCTTCAGCCCAGAGTCTTCTCCGTCACTCTCTCATCCTCAGCTTGTCTTCATTATCTTCTCCGTCAGCTTCTTCTTCAATATATTCTCCAGCCTCATCCAACTTTGCACTCCATATCTTCCCTCTCCTCTATCCTCTAAATAGATTCCATCAGACGCCCACCTTGATTCTCCCTTTGTTTCACCTGTAAAAGCCTGCGCATTTTCAAATGTCCAGGCTCCAGATCTCCTAACCTTTTTCAATCACCCATTCCCATTATCCCACGCAACACGTTCCCATCAGACAGTAGTACACCTTTCCAAGGTAACCTTCTTCCATATTCTGCATGTGTTTTCCCTTCCGCATCCCTCTCAACCCTCCTGTCTTTTGACTAACATTTTAAAATAGCCTTTCATCATCTTCTAAATTAACATCTTTCTTTCTCTCTTATACATATTCTTTGTCTACAACTTCTACCAAATCCAGCCTTGTAAGAGTGCATAATCAATAAATCCTTTTGCCCCTTCTCCCATTGCGACAATTGTTTTTTACAAACTATCCTCTCACCCTCTAACCTGTCACCAAATCCCTTGCCTCCATCACTCCCTAACAACCCTCTTAACCCACCCAAATCCAACTAAAGTACAATTTATTTTTCACTTGACCTAATAATAAAACCGTGCGTCGTGTCATGTGTAACAGCATTACTCTTCAAGTTTCTTATATTTCTTCCATGCTCTGATTATTAGTACACAATGATTTACTACAGCATTCCCTTGCTATTGTATTTATAGCTTCATCCCTATTCCTCTTTTTTTACAATATCTATTGATTTTATTTCATACGAATCCGATGCACTCTTCTCTTACTCCTCAGAGTACAAGGTTGAAGATTTGTTTTTTAAGACACAGATATTTCTGTTTTTTATGGCATTATCCCTTCATCCCAGTATCCTTAATTTCCCTCTTCCTCTTTTAGAATTATTAGTCATTTTATTTTATACTTAAAAAGATTTGTCCCTGAACTACTTCCGTAAATAGCTACAGACTGGGTTAAGCCAAGCCACCCTCATGTCCTAAACGTTTTACTATTCCTATCCTTCTTAAAAAACTCTCTCATCCACAGGATAGGAATGTGTTGTTCAAAATCTTTTGGAAATACATTGAAATTCGGTCAAGATTTCGCTGTAGGTGGCTGAGAATTTTCACAGTCCATCACCAACAAACAACCGACCTGGGTTTTCCCTCATACAAAGAGGAAGAGGACGAACAGAAGCCCGAAGGGATTTATTAAAGATTGACCAAGGATAGTCTCTGATGACTGGACACTGGCTAGCCCAAAGATAACCACGATCCATGTAGTTCCCAGCAGAGATGAGCCGCCACATTCACGACCTCATCCACCCTCTACCTCCTTGAGGCATCTTGGATATATTATTGTCGAGAGATGTAATAAAACTTAACTCTTGTTCCTCTCTCAGACTTTGGTATTGCCTCCAGGAGAAACGGCATAACTTTCCGTGTACATCAAAAAGCCCAACATTATTCTCGTCCTATTCCCATTCAACGGTCATCTATGGTCATCTTCCTGCTCCATATGGATGGATGAACGCTTGAGCTTTGGACAAATTCAGCTTTGAAAGACGGATGTCGTACTCCGTATACCTTGGCCATAGTCAACAGCTACAAGCGCTACAAGCGCTACCACAGTCCCGAGTCATGTCAGTAAGTAAGACCGCATATTTATACAACACACGTAATTACTCTGAAATCCCAGTTAAAAACAGTTTGGCCCGCTATTGTAATTCCCACTCACCCTCATAAATCACATGTTCAATAAGTCATTCCTTTCCCATAGACTCCATAGCCTCCTATCATCAGGTTCTGCCTTCTCTTCATCCCTTAGCCCAACCCAGTCTTAAAGAGGTTCTCATGGACAATTAGTTGATTTCATCTAATACTGGCATATTAGAAACGAACTCTATAGGATAGTGCATGTACAGTGCATACTTTGCTCGGAGGATAGATACATTTCTTCAAAACCAACCCAGATTCCATGGTCATCCCGATTCCATAGCTACTACACGTGACGTACTTACGAGCTCACTGCCCACTGCCTGCCTCTGCCTCCACAGCTTATCTTCTTTTAGTCTTGTATCCCGGAGAGGTCATTTTAATTGAGGGTAATAAATTTTACTCCGGCTACTATATTCTAGCCATCATCATTGCCGTATTTACCAAAGGCTGAGCTTAAGAGAAGTGGGAGAAGGGATGGGGGCAATTAGCTTTTCCCCTCCCTCACCTTACTTCCAATTCTCCAGGTATTCTCGCACCTTCTCACCTTCTACACGCTCCTTCGGATTGTCGTTCCTGTAATTGTCCTTCGTCGGCTTATCTGGTGCAAAATTGAAAAATATTTTATTTACCTATTATTTTGACCATGTAGAGGACGTGTTCCTAACATGACTAACTGTTCATGATTTACACACCTATAGCTTTTTCGTGTTCCATATATTTTTCTTCTCTTCTCTCTCGCTACAATTCCCCCACTTAAACTCGCATAAACTACATAAATTTACCATGCCTCCGTCCAGAAACGTCTTTAAGAAATCGTAGCAGCATTGTCTCATTACATCCCTCATTTCCTTTACCTGATGCGGCATATATTCTCGCCATAAGCTGGAACATGGTCGATTTCAAAATCCTTGAAAGGCTGTCTGTCTCTGTTCGTTGTAGTATCCGTTGGAGATTTGGGAAGAAGCCGATAATATATTCCACAAATTTCTCACAATTCTCATTCATATCTTCTTGGAAATTCGTCCTTTCCGTTATCTATCTGATGCGCCAAACCGTATCCTTCTCTGTCCCAGGAATTTGTCCCGTGATTATCGCAAGTTAACAAGGCGTAACTGCGAAAATGACATGGAGGGTTGGTCAGTATCTTCCCTTGCGAGTTTAAAACTAATGTAATGCTAACAAACTTCCCCCTTAGCAATTTTATAACCATTTTAAATCTGGCCACAATCTCTCTCAGGGATATTTCAAATTTCTTTCAAATTTTAGCCCAAACTATTTCGCATCAAGAAACTTACTTGAACCCGACATGTATATGTTTCGCTCCTTGGCAGATTCCCAGCTCCGACAACTACTGGATGGAATGAGCAGCGCTTGCTTGTAGTATAGTATGTCATGTCATCCGGTGCAGTAGCTTTTGTCTCTCTTCCATTCCGCTCTCCCCTATGCTTAATCAAGTTGAAAAAATAACATGCATGTTCATGGTGAAAAGATTTTTTATTCGATTCGATCCATTGACTCAATGTCAGTCACCCTCTCCTTTTGCCTTTCTACACCGAATCCTCCCATTTTGCTTCCTCCTCCTAGGGAAATCACAACAAAATGAAAACATACACGCATATATGTACATTTCGCATAATTCAAGGGTTGCCGCTGCACAGTAGGAGCCAACTCAATTTGGCTTAAAAGCAAGTCAAGTTTATAGCAAATCAAGCAAGGATGGTTTGACGAAAGATGCAAATTTTCACAACTCATTGTCACATGCCTCTCATATCTTCTACTTTTATTACTAACCAAATACAGACACTCACCACCGCATCGCTTTCTTCCCTCCAAGTGTATGGTAATCAGTATCCGCCAAAACTCCATCAATTTCTCCATTTTTCAATCATTCTCCCTTATTTTTAAATCCCTCAATTTAAATCCATAAATCCAATCCGCTCTCTCAGCTTCAAGAATCATTCACATAACTGGACATATTATGTATCTATGTAATCTTTTTCTATGTGTAAGTGTCTTCTATGCTCTATTGTTGTGGCACTAAATCTTCAAGGATTAGAGCTAAGCTAGTAACTGAGTTCCTACTGCTCCCAGTACGTAAAACTAAAGATGTGAGGCATGCGACCTATGAGACCACAGATAAGTAGCAAAGTCACGAGACTCGAGTTAAATCCGATTCAGGAGCTACTCAAGGAAGACGATCAACTGCTTTTTCACAATCTTCTTTCTCATTCTCCTCCAACGACTATCTTCTCGGATACACGGATATGAATATTCGGTTGGCTGATTTGAACGCGTGCTCAAGCAAACATGACACAGCATAGCTCATCATCAACATCCCTTGTCCCTATTCCTAAAACAAAAGGTAGACAGACTTCCAATCCGCTCAACCAACATTACATTACAACCAATTTTTCTTCCCGCACAATGTCTCCACTCTTCTTTCACATCATCATTGTTCGCCTCCTATCCGAATCAATGTTCAACCTTTTTAGCACATCGAATAATCCTTCCCATAGATTGTATATTAGCTAGTATACAGTACTTTTATGCCCAAATTCTTCGCAAATCCATGATCCACCTGTTTCTAATTACGGAATCCACCAACATTCCGTCGCAGTGCAGAGACAGAATCCAACAGAGCTACACGACAAGCGGGAAACGCTCAAAGGTATACACCTCATATGTGTATCCCGGAATGATGTATACATAATATAAAATCTTCTTATATTCATCCTTTCTCCACCTGAAGGAATTACACTCCTCCTTGACATTACATGACATTTTTCTTGAATAAACCTCTTGAAAACACGCTGCTTTTACAACAATTACACGAGCCTGTTCAGTGACGTTAAGTGACGATCTATTACCGCCGCTCAGCCTTTCTCAATCCCGTATCACAATCCCCCTAAACCTACCCCTATACAATCCGGATCCTGTAATCCTGTCCCAATATCCCTTCTTTTACTTCCTATTTGTATTCCTCAGACTCACACCCCCTCTGTCAGCATTGATTCTCTCCTCTTTTTGATTCCATGCATATTGATGACACGTCTCCGACTCTGCCTTCACTTTCCGCACATCCCCTCTCCTCTTCCCCTCTTCCGCTTAGTCAGATTTAGGGGAGGATGCAGAATTCAAGAAGAATTAGTTAGTCAAGTAGAAAAATAGCTCATTTTTTCCCATCCATTACGGAACAATCAGCGAGGCTTCCTCCCTCAATTCCATACATTGTCCCCATATACTTTTAACCCATCACAAGAGGAATTAAACCTTCTTATGTTTTACTTTGCTCTTTATCTATCTAAAATATCATCCATCCACAATCTCCTATCCATTCCCAACCACATCCATCCGCTTTCCCTCCATCCATCCACACACACACACTACACAAGCTCTAAATCCAATCTTACGCTGATTCTCAATTCCTCCCGCATCTTCCCAATATCAATCTTGTTATTACAGTTTCTTATAAATCGTGCACGCCTCTCATGCTTTTCCTCTACACGATTATCTTCCAAAATTTACTGCATAATTACCCATCCCTCGTTAACTCTTCGTATCGACATGAAAGTGCAGATTTACAGACGGGATTAGAGCGACGTCATCAGGAGGGCTCGGAGTCGGAGCGTCAGCAAAAACCCCACCACCGTCCCTTCCTTGATTCCTTGACGACTTGACATCCATTTCTCAGCATCTTCCAGTGCCCACACAACACGTCACACGCAGTTTACCCTGTCCTCCAACCACCCAGAAAAACTCTTTGCCAACATGATTTTCATCATTTTCTCTCACATCCATCAATCTTTTCTAAACCCCATACATCCTAAAAGTATATCTGTGTACATCTCTTAAAAAGCTTCCTCCACCATCCTGTTTGTCTCCAAACATTATTTCCTCCTTCATCTCACTAATAAACCAACCGTAGCTATCTCAACAAACTCCCCATTCTTCCCCATACCTAATCCATGAATCCAACCCCAGTTTGCACACATTATTCCCCCTCCCTCCTTTCTCACCTTCCGCCGCGTATTCTTAAATCAATCCGGAACAGCCGAGCTTTTATTCAGTCATGTGTGTGGAACGTGTGGTGAAATTGATCGTGAAGAGTCAAGCACACATGCATAGATCCTCTCAAGAAAGGCACAGTAAAGCTTTCCTCCTCATTATGTATTCTCCCCGTATTCCTCTCAACCCGAGCCGTAGTCCCTAGCAATCATTCGCGAATCAACCTCTATATTTTAAGACTATTCATGTGTAACTGATCTTGTGAAAATTGCAAAAATGTATGCAAATTCCATACACCTTATCGCTAACATCTATCAATCACTTTTCTGGCTCGTGCTTCACATTTTTTGGTCAACTCTCATTTTTACTACTATCTTCTGCCCAGCTACCTCACTAACCAAGTTTCATAGCTACTGAATTGACCCACCCGACTCGGTATTCTTTAAATCTAATTTAAATAATCACTAACATCCGATACCTACCTCCTCCCCTAATTTCCCTATCTTTCTTTATGCGAAACAGGCAATATGAAGGCACCGTTATATTTCATTTAACTGCTCGTATCAATCCATCCTATGCGGTCGTCATTTACTCAAAATGCAAACAAAATCATAATCCTTCCTATAGTATGACATCACATGACAACCTCGTAGGTCCATGAGAACGTTTATCCCTCATGGAATCGTATGCCCGCTTATTGCCAATAAAGCATCTGCAGATATTAAAATAGGCGATTCTGCCATCTCAATCTTTGAGAGCAACCAAAATACAGCAGACCGGCTGGACATTGCACTCACGAGAGCTTGATGATGAGAGAGATTGATGATTAGACTTTGGGAATCCCTTAATAATTCAAATCTTTTCCCGGATGACTATGTAGATATCCTCTTCCAGATGAAATATGAGATTGTGACTTTTTTCAAAGGCTCTCTTGTGTTATTGTGTCCCTCCTGATTTTTTAGTTTGACGCGTACACTTATAGTAAGCCTATTTCTCGAGAAGAGTTAACAAGATTTGATTAAATTTAGCCCGCCTCCCGTCAGATACGCTGTCTGTCTGTAACCCGTCTCCTATACGTATGAAACATGCACAAAGTATAACTCAAGGGATGTACGTCAAATTCGAGAGGGCTATAGAGTCATGCATAGAGGTAAAAAGGGATAAGTATGATTGTGAAGTAGGCGGGGTAAAAAATAGAGCAGAATCCAAAAGCTACGCGTGCCCCAATAGACAGGTGGGCCGAGACGGAGCCATCATCCCTCTAATATTTTCACCCTGTCAAATTATAAACGTGAAACCAAAATCAACGTAACTCCAATCTATATTTCTTTCAAGTCTCTTTATGATCACTTATTGTAGTGTTTTGAATCTTCATTTCCTCACCGTTGCTCAGCCACACACATATACACATATATCCCGAAGAGGTTTTCGATACACAAACGTCATCAACGAAGGAAATGAGAATCATCATGTCTGCATCTGTCTGCAAGAAGAACACGGCTTAGTCCCAGTTTGCCCCGTGATGTAATTGTGTAGTATTTCATGTTAATTACAGACGTGTGTGCATACATGTGTAGTCCAGCATGTAGACAGAAGAATACGGATAAAGGATCGATTCACTCTAGGTTTGTTTCAGAACAGAAACCACGTCGGGCGGGATAACATGAGAGAACATTGGGTATCAGATACGAATCTTGTCATTGTTGATAGCGATTATGCAATTCCCCTGAATAAAGCCCTCAATTACTTCTTGAATTCATCCTCTTCGTGATCCTGTAACTTTTATACCGTATCAAGTTACATGTCTTTTCCCGCTTGTCTACTTAAGCCTCGGGCCAATTTATATCCTAGCCTTACAAATCTT
This sequence comes from Sminthurides aquaticus, assembly GCA_906901655.1. Classification (NCBI taxonomy): domain Eukaryota; kingdom Metazoa; phylum Arthropoda; class Collembola; order Symphypleona; family Sminthurididae; genus Sminthurides; species Sminthurides aquaticus. The sequence goes on along the minus strand of CAJQTT010000002.1, from coordinate 3,929,293 downwards.
CTTCCGCTCGTTTTGACATGGACAGATTGTACTATTTTACCTTTCATTCTGTACGTATTAAACCCCTTCATCTCACCTGTCCTTCTATACACCTGCTTATCATAATGTTGCGAAAGTTTTATCCCATGATAATTAATTCATTAAAATCTTATTAACAGGTAATTATTCTCACAACTCCATTAGTTCACCACCTTTGAGGCTTAGCGCAAAACTTTTCAAAGATGCTTTTGCCAACTATATCTTAACCAGCTTCAATTTCTTGTGATGAAATTTTAAATTTAATCTTTTTTTTCCGTGAATCGAATAATCTATGTCCGAAACACCAACTACTCGCAATCCAACAACGCGGAAAAAATTACGGAATATAAATTTTTTTAATCATTTCCGCGCAATACATACGTTCTGTCTTGAATAGTTGCAATTTGACCAGTTTTTCATTCTTTGTTTCGTATGAAGAAACGTATTTTCGAATCAAAATTACACTTATGAAACAATGTTGCCGAATATCTTGATAATTAATTCATGATTATAAGAACTATACCGGGGAAAATGAAATAGGTCCACCCATTCGTATACGGAGGAGTCCTGCGGCAGGACCATGGCGCGGTTAACTTTTCAAGTTTTTCAATGCTGAAATATGCTAAGCATGCTCTGATTTTTAAAACTAGAGGTCTGCATCGAACTGTAACGGATGTGAAGACTCCGTGAGACAGAGAAAACATTTTGCATAAAAGATTCGCTGGTAAGCTAAAAGAGGATAAGGAACATGTAAAGATAACAGCAAGGGAATAAATATCAGGGTACGGGGAGTTGGCGGCAGGCGGCACACACAAGACTACAAGACCCGGCCGCTAAATTTCTACCAAGGAAAGGGACGATACGGCATCATTTTGGTGATCACTACTAAAGTATTTGAGCTTTCGTACATTGAGCATGATACCTTACAAGAGTTAAGTGATAGTATAATGACGTGAAGTTGTGCAACTTGTTTGGCTGAGATGAAGAGATGATGTTGATGATGGTGGGAGGAGACAAGTAGAGATGATTTGTGTAGATAAGTTTGATCTCATGTTTTGATGATTCGTTATGAGGGCAATTACAGCCTAGTTGAAGAGAAGATATGAGGATATGTAGAAAACAAAACGATCGACTTATTTGATTGGCAAGTCGTGGTTGTCGTGAGCCGGCTCTAAATTATTTCTAATAGTTTCCAATCTTTAATAATCCATTATCATCCACGCATGCTCCATTAGATTCACATGCTTTCGGAGATTTGTAAAACTTTGCGACTTTACTTCTATCTCTTCCCGATATCTAAACCTTAAACAACTTACTCACACGCCTATTTTCTACCTTCATTTTTCCTTCCAACTTTCCAATCACACAGCAGTACTGCACCACACACACCATGCTAAAACATAGAGAAGAATTTTCTCTGAAACATATTTTCCGCCTCCCATCAATACTGTATATCGATTCCGACATCAAACGAAGCGACCATCTCTCCCTGCCCGCCTCCCTTGCCGCCCGCTCTAATTTCTTCACATCCCTTGTCCAAAAGTTCAAAACACGAGCAGATGAGGCCCATTTGCAGATATGCATGGAAATAAAGAGCCGCAGATCATTTATCCCCATCAGATCAATAATCAACAAGATATACATTTCCGCCTTAGCTTTAGCGGGTAATTCCGAAAATCAGAGTCATTTGCATCTCTCACAACAAGCAGAGCAACTTAGTTTTTGCCACTACCTCTTCATCCGATTCCGTCTGTCTCTCTCTCATTTCTTGTGTACCTAGTTTAGCTTTTTGATGGACGCATATCTTTTGCCGCTACAATCCATTCATTGCCGGGAAGAAGATGATGTAAAATTTTTAGTTAAGTGACTTTATATCTTTATTTTCATTCCAAGTCTCCATCCTTCTCGCCAACTACATTTCCCTTCATCTTGTTACACATTATATATTTCTTCCGCATGAAATTCAAATCAAAATCAAGCGGATCTTAATAACTTGTTCTCTTATGATCATTCCTCCTCCACCTCTCCCATCTATTCCGCTTGCTAATTCTTGGATTGGACAAAAGTTATTTTTTAAACTACATCTTTATGTTATGATATTGCTGCAAGCTCAAGTCTCGTTCCACACTGAGTCTTTGAGCAGTAGATGCGAGCAAAGGAATGAGAATAGATGAAGTAGTGTCCATACAAAGTACGTCAGAAACGGCGGATTTCAAATTAGAATGTGATCATGTCTGGTGCGTGTTCATTGAAGGCATCTCACTGAATTCAGTGGTCACAATTTGATTCGTGTTATTCTGACATGAATGGCCGGAATGTTTGTAGCATGTGAACTAATCCCAGAACCAGAACTGATTTTTATTGTCCCATTTTGTTTGAATAATTCCCCAAGCTATTGTTGTGGCTAAAACAGTAGTCCCTCACCCCCATCACAGATCATACCGTCACATCCCTCCCCCCATTCTTCCCTTCTTCTCATTCCCAATTCCCCCCAAAATTCTCAATCCCCCTTCGCCCCATCCCCACCAGAAAACACACGCACATACACACTCCTTCGTCGTGTCTCTCTCTCTCTCTCCGTCCTTCTTATTCATCCCCAATTCATCCCTGTTTCTTCTTTTACCGCTCTGAATCTGCCAACAGCGAGTCTGCCATGCCAGCCCGCCAAACTTTTTGTATTCCCCCCTTTACCTTCTCACTTCCACCGCAAACCCATACAGATTTCACATATTACCACCACCGACCCCCTGCCAACTTGTAACACGTCTCCAGCCAGACAAACAACACATATTGGACGCCCCGAGAGTGGACAATGTTACTTTGATTATTAATTGCATATTTGTTAGAAATAGCCACAGATTTTCTCCAAAAGCCTTCTTCGTGTCACTTGCTCAGCTCCTCCGCTTGTAAATCAATGCTTTTAATAGCTGCTTCTAGCTTTGGCTTCAGGCTTGAAAATCCGGCTGATGCTAAAAATATCAAGTTCAAATCTTGCTTAAGCTTTCCCATCCCCAACAACGCTAGACAAAACCATGAGAGAAAGATTACTAGCTGAAGAAGAGAAAGATATACTTGCAGCGTCTTAAAGTCTTTTCCAAGCGAGCCCACCTGCTCCTTCAATCCCTCACGACGACGACGCTGCCTAACGCTGCTAACTGACCAGCAGAGAGTCTCAGATGTAAGCAGTAGTTCCACCTCCAAGAGATGATGACAATAATGATTATAATAGAAGAAATATAATAATAATAAAGAATTCCTAGGACAATACAGATGAAGGAAATAGTTTTCTTTTGTAGCATCTATATAAATTACACACACGCTGATAGCCATGATTTATTTCATTGTCCCATTCCTTCCCATCATCATTTCCTCCCACGGAATCATATCACAATCCCGCGGATTTAAAACCATGTGAAAATCTATTCTTCTCCTCTCCTCCTCCTTGTTGACTCCTCAAATTCCACATACATTACATGACATTCTCTCATCTCTTTTCACTCACACTCCCCATTGTCCTCACACATCTTCAATCCTCATCCATCCCAAGTCCTCTCAGTCCTGTCCTCATCATCATCTCCCTCCCTCACTTTAGCCCATGAAGAGCATTTATTAAAAATCCCTCTGTCACACACACACACACAGTCTTCTTTCACTTAATCCCCATGGGTAAGCCGGCTACTGGTCTCTCCGGGTAAAACATACAATTGTCCCGGGGGGTGAGGGTGACTACCTCTTAATTCACCTTCCTATACATGTACAAATCATCTCCAATTCTGCATAACTTCACAGACTACACTCCAACAGCCCATCCTACAATTCCTCCGTCATCCAGCCCTTGTATCGGCAATTAGATGTATCAGCCCCATCAATCCGCACAATCTGTCTCATCAGATACCTGTTGTACCTGTGTTTCCCTTCCATCCCTCCAGGTCATGCTCTTGTTTCTCTCCTTCCTAAGGTCAATTTTGAGCTCCTTCAGAAGCTTTACGGTGTGTATCGCTTCTTCCCTCACCCTGTGCTCTTGGCTTTAGATTTTTTGCATCCGCTACTATATGTTACACACTGAACTCAGCATAGTTATGATTTATGAGGAAGCCTTCCACCGATCCGTCTGGAAGATACGTGCATATATTCCTTCATTCATCGGTGCTCGTATGGCTTTTAAAGAGGGTACGAACCTCTGCGCGTGACACCAGATATGAAAGATATTTTGTTAATACTAGTAAAGAAGAATCCGTATTCTTTTCCACCATATTCCTCCTTTGTGTGCTTTAGATTTATTCCACAAGCCTTCACTCACTCCCTCGCTCCCATCTTCCTAAGCTTCATTGTCACACATGATTAAAGTGAGATTGTGGAGCAAGTCATAGAGGGTGACAGACAGGCCGAGGGAAGAGCGATAGGCAGGCAGAGAGGCAGGCTAAATCATGACTTGAGGATCATGGGAAACATAGTTAGATTATTATTATATTTCTATTGTTATCACACCAAAGGAACCTCTTATATTTTAATGTACTTCACCGTTTCATAGAAAAAATCACCAAACAAATATGCTCATGTCCCTGTATATAATTCATACGTGTGATGATAAATGACACGAGGATTAGCTCCTTCACAGTTTTCAACATTTATGTACATCCATTGCATCCAGCATTCTTGCAAGTTTACTTGTGTGACAAATTTTCTCTTTTCTCAAAAATCTTCTGCAGATTCACAGAATACAAGCAGACAATAAAATAATCCGGCTCTTTATAAGGAAGTGCAATTACGGCGATCGTGTGCAGGTTTTTTCGTCAATCATTTAATTTAAGTTTATTATTTTTAAAAACTGCAAGAAACAAAACAGATTTTACAATTTGCCAAATTCTGTTACCCATATTCGGGATAACAGAAAGGCAACAGTACTGAATTATAATGTATCTAAAACAGTTAAGTTATCTACCCCCATGAAGGCATGCTCTCTTGCCTAAGACTTCACAAAACCTTCTTCTTGGACTATCGTAATCAAGCTCATTAATGTTTTAATTAATAGGTATCAAGGAAGGAGGGGAAAAATCACAATTCCGGGGCCTACCTGTCTGTCAAAATGAATACTCATTTAGCAAGATGCTACTGTATATAACGCATCCAAAAATGTGCTGTAGATGAGACTTCCCTGAAAATTATTTGCTATCCCTACATCCAAAGTAAGATTCAGTTTCACCAGCAAACATATACTTAATAAGAGTTTATATTGACAAGCTCTTCCGCTTGCTTTGTTACAATTGAGCTAACACCCTGCTTCCGCTCCAACCTGATATCCACTAAAAATTAAAAACGCTTAGACGTGAAGTATACACTACCAAGTTAGTTAATTAAAGGAATACCCTGTAGCTTTTACTTATAGCATCCAATCAAAATCACTCGCTGAAACATTACATACTGCTTGGTTGCTATTGCTAACATTTTATTAGCCATCAAAGTAGCGAGACATGGCTCATATCAGTTTTAAGGACGATGGTAGGAGAGCAGAGTTTGAATGATGGTGACTCTGTTAAAAGTGTGAATAATGGAAATTTGTATTATTGTGTAATGAATATTTTATGTGGGCTAAAGGAGGAGCAAAAAATATCTCTGAGCTCATTTTTCTTTTGTCTTGTTTTGATTTCGTAAAAATCCTGTAGGCAGCTGGCCACGGAGTCGTGAGGACAGCTTGTCTTCTTTTGTTTTCCTTTTGCATTCCTTCCTTGCGGATTCTCTTCCACATCAAATTGCTTTCATCATTTGATCTCATACATGATCTCATCATATTCCATCCAACATAGAGAATATAATCATCATCCCTCCCATCCATCCCTTCAGCCAGCCCTAATATCCTCCCACCTCTCTCTCTTCCTCCGCCCCAAACTTTCTTTTCTTTCCATCTTCCCGTCCTCCAACAATTAACCACATCACATCGTATCACATCCCGCTCACACACAAGTTGACATTCGTGCATACTCCCTCCCTGGTAAACTGCGGTCCTAGAACCTTATCCAACTCGGCCGTATCGGGTTTTATCCATGACATCTTCGATGTCGTCAAGTCTGGTCACTGTGTTGTCTGTATTTATTAATTTTATCTCGTCTATATACAGTATTTGTGTATACGGAAGCTGGGTCCATAAATGCATCTCCAACCACACATTTCAAATCTATTCCTTGTCAAGGTACTCTTCCTTGCAATGCATCCTATTAAAACTGTTTGGCAGGCGATGGCGACAGTAACAAGAAAGGTGTGAAATTCCCAGAATTGACATTTTATCGAGCCAATTTTCGCAATTATTCCAAACAGTAACCACCCCAGTCTCATTCAGTCAGTCAGTACATTCTCTCTGACGTTTGCATAAGCTTAATGAGGGACCAGCGCCCACCTTTCTCGATTGTTGTTAGCCACCACTGGCTACAATACAAATTCCGAATCGAGTACACAAAGCTCCGGCTTCCCAGAAAAACTAATGAACTTCCTCCTTGTGTACAAATCCTAAATCTCTCGTATCACACATTTATTTACTTGTTTTATTATTCTTACATCAATTTCACAAAAACCAAAATTTCTTTACTCCCATCCTCTCCCCACTATTCACACATAACGCATACAAGTTTTTCTCAGGAATCATTTACCGCCGTAATCTTTGTTCTTTCCTCGATTCCGTACAATACGACTTATTAACTACTTGTGGCGGTGACCATAATTTTCTCCAAAGTCCATGCGTCCACTGTGTACACACAAAAACCTCGCTCAAGTTTCTTCCAGGTATTCTCTAATCCATACAGTTTGTCCATGCATGTCCACACATAAAGAAGAAAACATGAAGCGGTTAGCGGGTTTGATTGTGCTGGCAAACGCGACGCGTGATTCGGCCGGTAAGTAAAGGAATAAATAATTGGCCGTTTCGCATAAAATCCAAGAGAGTCTTGTCAAAAATTGTCCCTATTTCCTCCCTTTGTTGGCTCACACACAGAAGAAGACGAAGAAGGGGAAGGAAGTAATGAAGATAATGTGGGAAATTGAATACATTTCCCTGGAAATGATTTGCGATCCTCACTCTCCTCCTCCATACTCATCCTCCTCTTAAGCCGAAAAGCAATGAATAAAGATTAAGTGATAGAGTCGGAGAAACGAGTCTCTTTGATAACTTACATGTCCAATTGTGTCACCTTCACGTTTATTTCCATGCATTTGCCGTGTTTCTTTTTCTTCCTCATTTCTTAAATCTCTTCTGCAGCGCCATCTTTCGCTTCTGTAAAGCATTTGTTTTCACATCTTCCAGACCTTCCCCTATCGACCCCGCATCTTCCACTCCCAACTATTTTTTCTATCTCAATGCATGTAACGTTTCGTCTAGTTAATTAAGATGTGTCCCTATATATATATGTGGCTTTGATCAGGCTGTGTAACGTTCAAGTCAAGATATTCGGTGAATTTGCTCAAACTCTGTGATAGTCAACTCAACGAGACTTTACATCATTCTCAGTCAGGCGTTTGAGTTTAATTATACTTAAGCTTAATCCGGGTAACAAATATCGGTGACACTTAAATAATCCAATGTACGCTAAAATAATCTCTCGTAAAATTCCGAATATAGTATATTTTAACAGTCTGACGGTAATTCATTGGATTTAGAATCTTGGAAACGTTCCGCTCTCTTTTCGTTTACCTACTGCATTAGTTCCCTGCTTTGCTATTAAAACATCTTGTCGTCCATCCTTCATCTATTTCTATCCTTAGCAATTCCCCATTGACTTTGGCAAAGAGAGAAGGGGATTGTCCTTATTATTCCACATTCAGCAGAGCCATTCAACAATCTTACTTTGCATTCTCTTTGCACGAAAATCGTGCTTTGACGCCAAACGGCTATCAATGGAAGCTCTCGAGTTTTCGGAGAAACCATTTTCTATATTTTTACACACCTGCCTCTTTCCTTCCATCACAATCATTTTACCTCTCATCCTATCCTCTTCTCCTTTCAAGCTCCGCTCTTCCCGTGTCCCTAATGATCTCTTATAAATCCACCCAAATCCTCTGTGATAAGTATTACCGTATTTTCATCAATTTGTATCCAATAAAATCCAAATTTTCTACGGATTCCAGGAATCTATCAATTGCATTCTCCATCCCAGGGTTTACCCATAGCTCCGTCCCACACAATCCGCATGTACTCCCATGTAGCACAAACATCAAAACCATTCAAAGGAGCACAATCTATAAATCCACTCATTTAATCTTATTCTTGATTTAGCGGCACTGATGAATTTTATGCGGGATTCTATTAGAGATTTTTCATTATTTATGCTTGAACTTCAAATCCAAGACCAATCAAATGGTTTCCCCCGTTGATTTGCTTTCCATCAATTTGTCCACAAAGAGTTAAGGTAGTACCTATTAGGAAGGACATGCCATAATTCGTTATTACTGACCTAGATGAATGTTGGGAGATTCAAATTCCAACTTATATTCTGTAAAATCATCCTGCATGTCAACACTCCAAGACTCGTAGCTCACCTGGCCGAATCCTGGTTTCTAAAGCTATAGTTGCTTCACTGTCTGTGTTCAATTTCCCCTTCACAGCCGTGTAAGGTGAGAGTAAGTAGCTCGCTGCGATAGAAATTAGGTTCCCCGTTTCGGAAAACGGTTGCAATGGGCCATGCGGCGCCTTTTCTCCTTCACCAGCGTTTCTATCCTCAGCAGGCGGGTTTCCGTGCCTCCAGTTAACCAATATTCCTGTCTCTAAGCGATCGCCATGACGCTGGTAAAAGTACCCCTTTAATTCGTCGTACTGCTGCTTATTCCTGTTAGTATTCAAATATTCATGAGTGAATTACATCTTAGCCCAGCAGTTTTTAACTGAACTTTAAACTGTCATCAACTTACCAAATAAGATGCATTTGTGCATCTCTCATACAGTAACCAACGCCAGCACTTAACGCCGTTTCCGAATCATCAAAGGGAAAGTTGAGACTTCCTCCTAAAACGAAACCCTTGTAGGCCGTGGTCAAGGATCCTGAGATTGCGGGGTTTTCCTTGAGGTCATCAAACTTGCCAGTTGCTGAGAACCATTTATGCTGGTAAGTTGTAGATGAATTGAAATTCAATTCTCTGCAAAATTCCAGCCCAATTTCAAAGATAGTATAGGCATTTTTTAAAAAATACGCAGAGCTCATTATTATTCCTGGTCATAATCTCTTGCATTAAATGTGGCGAAAATTGCTGCTAAGTCTAACTTGTCTTTGGTATTTAGATACGCGGCTCCACTCCACTTTAGCCCATTGACCCATCTGTTGAAATTCTGCGAGATGCCAAGGTTTACTGTACCATCTTGGTCTAGGCCAGTTGTAATCGTTGTATCTATAATCCCAAAGAGGATGAGCAATTAGCTTTGTTGACAATGCTATTCAGTCAAGGAAGCAATTGCCTATGCAACGTACTGTATCTAGGCGGAGCCAAGTAGGTGAAATTTAGGTTGCCGTAAGGAATCGTCATGTTTGCAGGGGATATTGCAGTTGAGATGTTCACATTTCCTTGGTTGCACGTTCCAATCGAGTTGCTGAAACGGACCATATTCAAAGGAAATCCTCCGTGAAAGAGATTTTTGGCATGATTTCCAAAGTCGGAAAAAAACGGGATGACCATCTTGACGGTGCGTTCTATACGTTGATAAGCTACTCCAATATATTTAAGGTTAATCTAGTTACAATCAAACCTATTTAATGAATCCTAAATCCCGGGACCTAAAACCACCCTGCCAACTCTATTCTACTACTGGCCATTAAATTCAAATATTTACGAAACTTGGATTCCAAATCCATTTTCTATAAACTTCAGCCCATGCTATACCCATGGAAACTCATTTTAAGCTATACTTTTCTTTGCACTATGCTCGAATCCCCAAAAATGAACTATTAAAAAATGAATTCCCTCGTTACCCATTTATTACCATGGTAATAATGATCCATCTAAAACTTATTGCTGTTCACTTGTTTGGTCGTTTGCAGTTTTTGATATCTAAGGAATGATTAGATGAATCCCTACTTTCCAGCAGTCGCACTACCACCATTTCTCCCTCCACTCCAAGTCTAACTCAATTGAACCCAGTTTTGCGAATTTGAAATTATTAAAACTCTGAATTATAATTCCTACGAGGAAATAATCATTTATTTCAACCATGGCGGACGACGCAGCAGGCCAGTTCAAGGAACTTGTGGATAACTTTAAGAAAATGTGCGAGGACAGCATGAAAGGTCAAGCAGATGCTTGGCCTAAACTACTGCAATCAGGTCAGACAATTTCGCTTAAGCAAAACCCATCCATATGGTGTAAAACAATGGTGTAAACACCCTAATGCTACGGTCAAAACCATGTATTAATACTTATTTTGTCGTAGGTCAAGCAAATTTCACTGAGATCCAGAAGCTTTTCAGCCAGGGCTACGAGGAGATGCTTCAGCAATTGCTTGCGGGTTAGTTTTTCGCAAAAAACATTTTTTGTGCCGTCACATGTACCTCCAGCATGTTTATATGAAAACGTTTATCTTTCAGCAAACAAGCAGCTTTTGGAGCAGCTTGCAGACCAATACAAGCGCCTTGTAGAACAGCTCAAATCCGCTTACACAAATCAAATGGAGAAGGCTTCTAACACTCCTCTCGAAAAGCAGCTGGATACCTTCAAGAAAAACTGCGAAGACATATTAAAGAAATATCCCATGCTCCCGCCTACCCTTCATGAAAGTGCCATCAATGATCTCAAAGCAATGCAGGGTAAAATGAAAGCGGATATCAAGAAACAGTACCAAGCTCTAATGGATCATCTAGAAAAGAACTACAATGACACTGTGAAGAAATTGACCATACCAGAAAGTTTGAAATCACAAATTGCCACCAAAGCTGGTTCATCTGCTAACACTGCTAAGTAAAGCTGGTAAGATTATCCGCACTTTTAAAACGCTGTGAGCTAAACTCATATAACTGGTAAACGACAACTCATACAGCTTGCAACACAATACTAATGCAAAATAATTTTTATTCTGATTTAGCACCATCTCTACACGCCTCAAGCACTGTAGTCATCTCCTACGCACAAACTGTCGTAGACATCTACTTTTCATCAAATCCTAACACTAAAACTCACGAATCTGGTTAATGATTAAGAAGCTAAAATAGTTTGAGTAAAAATTCTCTGAAGGATCTGAGGAAGTCTTGAAGTATCCAGGCAAACGAAAGCTTTTCCAGGCGGCATGCTTTCTGATAATCTGTCCAAACCAAAAAGCAATTCTATGTTAAATCTATTTTGTTCTTGTTAAATAAAAAAAAAACATCAAGTCAAACTTTAGTTTTGATCCAAAACGACTTCTTACCTTGTAGCCTGATCGCCAAGAGAGCCGATGAAAATTACAAATGAACCTACTTCCTTGTTCAAATTTAAAACTTTAGCGAATTCGGAAGGCCGAATACCATATCTTTCCAAGTTTGCATCCGATAAAACAATAACAAATGCTTCGTCATATGATTCTATATCCTCCTTGAAACTTATTATAGCATCATGGGTGGCTTCTAGAGTATTATCACCAGATGAGCAAAACTGGGAATGCAGATGCATCATTCTGAGCACATCAATCCGCTCTTTTTCATCTTTAGGCGGTGTATTTTTAAGAGTCAGCATTAACTTGTAATCTTCCCCAGAATGTCCGATTATATCGTACTGGAAAATATCCTCAAACCCTTTAAAAGATTCCATTACGAGAAGAGCACATTCTAACATTCTTGTTAGCCGATTGTCATATCCATTGAATCTAGAAACCATAATTATATAATTGTTATAATAATTTTTATGAAACACACTCAAAATTGTAAACTCATCAACGCTCTCTGTCGGTACTGTGAAGCAAATATTTACCGGTACATGGAGCCAGAAACATCGACAATTAGCTTTAGTTTCTTTGGCTTTTGTTGTGGATCACCAGGTTCAGGCTCTTCATCCTGCCGGTTTTTGTAAATATTCTTCTCTCCCACAATTCCTGCGTAAGCAATTGTTTCCGTTAATATATACACAATTATCTTCTTGAATATAAATGTAACATAGTATTTTAGAAACTCAAGTTTTTATGTGGGCTACCTTCGATTATTTTCGTGTCATCCAGCTCCCCTGACATTTGATGTTTTACCCATTTCCTTTCCTTAGCTTTGGCTTGCAAAGATTGAAGGACAACTCGCAATGCTTGAATCTGAAATTACAATGAGAACATGAAATAATATACAGATTGCGTATTTAATTTTATAAATCCCGTAACGCATCCTCATATGTACCTGTGGTCTGATTGGAGCCAGGTACGACTCATATATATTTCCATCGTACACACTCATTTTGATTTCCTTCATTTTTTCTTCGAAAGCCTTCCTGTTCATCTCTCTAGCCATCTGCAGTACTTCAGGAGGTACATTAGATTTGATGTCGTCAGATATCTGGAAAACTGCATTTCCAGAATCAAGACGGAAAGGTCCTCCAGCTCCTCCTAGCCCAGCTGTACCACGCCCCCCTGATCCTCCCGCCCATGTATTTCCTCCAACATGCGGAGCATTCTTCTCATCCACCTTCCCGAATTTCGGTGCTTCAAAGTCTTCGGGCTTGAACTGCTTACCAGACTCTCCCAAGCCCTTGTTCTCTTCCCGTGGCTGTAATATCTCTTTCAAAGATTTGATCTCCACTGCCAGTCCACTACAAAAATGAGTTGTCACTAATTTTCACCGTCACTTCCTCCTCCATTCTACTTGTATCCGGCCTTAGAAGAAGCAAAAACTTACCCCTTACGGCTTCGCATTAAAATACCCTGCGTAGGCTCCAGATTATACTTTTTGAGCGTTTCCTTGACGGTTTGCCTTAATTCATTGTTGTACACATCAAAATCAAAAACGTTGTCAATGGCTTCTGAGAGCGTATCCTCTGGATATTTCTAAAGAAACAAATATTAGCGCTAGCGTCAGCCCGCTTCCAGATTTTCTAAGTATAACATAACTCACCCCATATTTCATTCATCAAAGACGCAATCATACCTCAAGATGCTTGACTATGTTCACTGCTTCTCGCGTAGAGTATGGGTAGGATATTGTCCCATCATCAGCCAGCTTTCTTAAATCCCCAAATGCTTGGGCTATTCGCTGCAGGTAATCATTATCAATGGAAGGCGCATATTTTCTAAGTAGCTCCATTTCTGACTCATAACTTGGATTGTCAATAGCATGAACACTGAAAAGATCCCCTGCAAAACAACACATCTTGTTTAATTACCCATGTGTACAGAAGCTAATTGATTTTACACGTGCTCTGCTCTCCTCAATTTCACATCAATGCATCTTACCAAGAACAGAGAAGAAATCATTTCCAAGGAACGGGAATCCAGGTCTGTTGGCGAGCACAAACATTCGGAAATTTGGGTGAAGGAAAATCAGTTTAGGATCATCAGTCTGAATCCCCTGGTCTCCGTTATTAGGAACAATGCGTCTACCGTCCGAAAGAATCATTTCACCATTTTCTGCTAGCGTCTGCAATAAAATCCCCATCACCAACCAATCATATGATCCGTATTTGCAAGGCAAGAGTAGAAGAAATGAATTTGTGGACAAGTAAAATTTATGAGGACCTAAAGCATTAATATCAGCCCGCATTTGGATTTACCTTTAGAATACAAGTAACGTGTGTGGGTGCTTTATCAGCTTCATCAATTACTATAATGTGACCCTCCCGCGCTGCTCTGACCAGTGGCGAGTCCTCAGTGTGAACGATCCCATCAACGACCTTTTGCTGTAGCGTTAAGGCTTGCACCGTCGTATCCCTAAAGGTTAATATTTAACGTTAAAAATTTCTCCCCGCTCCGCTTAACATCCTTACGCACTTCATTAAAATCATCTTTTCATCTTCTTCCTTCTCACCTATGCAGCTGAATATACTCCCTTGGCCTATTCAAAAGGAAGAGAAGCTGGTCAACAAGTTTATTCTTCCCAACACCTTGATTCCCAACGAGCAGAAGATGTTCTCCCATCAAAAAGTCTCGTAAAAGCTCTTCCAGTGCTTGGATGTGCTAAAAAATTTCAAGAAACGATTAATTGCATCAGCCCTCAAATCTCTCGAGCTTCATCATTCTGATGTGTCAGTTTTCTACGACGCACTTCATCTACGTCAGGATGGAACGCGGGCTAACGGATGCGTGTAAGAACCGAAAACTGAAACGCAGTTGCAGGAGCAAAGTTCTTGCAGGAGATGCGAAATACGAGCACAAAACTTCCTGCCTGGGCCTCGTTATCTTTTCCCCCCACGTTTCCACCCTCTTACGCATTGCATACTGCCCCAATGCATCTACGCAGCTGACGCTTTTTCTGGATGCGATTGAAGAGATTGAGGAATTTCCCCTCTCTTTCCAGCGACTCTGCTCTCTCCCTTGCAACTTGTTTATTAAAATTCAGATGGATGAAATGCAAAGCATGATAAGATTGAGAAAGATTCGGCTCAAAATAGGATTCTGAGAAATGTTGACGTTAATTGTAATCGATTCAAAATAACTTAATCTCAAGTTTGCTATTCATAACTTGTGTAAAGATAGGAAACTTTCAAGACACATCTGCGGTTAGGCTGCGAATTCAGCCTTCTTCCCTGCATTTTAACAAACATTTCCCTAACTGTCAAATGAGACACCGCTAGCTGAGTAAGCCCGCCAGATTTCATCGCCACTCATCTTGCTGCGCTACAGAAAAATACCCGATTTCATTCCATATTTACACCTCTAGAATGAGTAACGCTGGCTTAATCCCGTTTACATAACGACTTACTTGCCGTAAAAACGTAAACACTGGCTAAAAGCGGCCTAGGCAAGGATTGTATTCGGAGAGAAAAACAAGCAACGTAAAGCTCGCTATCTCATAACATGCTTTTCAACGGCAATTTCTACCTAATCTCCTGTAAGCTACGGGGTGGGGGAGCGCGGTAGACAGTTAAGGGTTGTTAAGCAACGTTCCAGAGGAGATTCATGAATGCGACGTCCTTTGATTCCACTAGCACGCATATTGCTTGAAAGCGTGGGGAACAGAATGAAAGGATCTACGCATCTACGCACTAGACGTGACAGGCTAAGAGCGAGATTGGAAAGATGGAAAGCCGGGGGGATGAAAACAACCGGGGTTTTGCGTAGGAGCGTAGCACACGCACTGTCTGCAACCAGAGAAAATAGTACCGTCCGGAGCGGAGTAATTTTCCAGGGGAAACGAATAAAACGCAAAAACGAAAGCTTCTCCGCAATACCTGCTGAATGTTGAAGAAGAGTACATGAGGCACCTTGGATTTGTGTTCAGTATCAGACCAGACTTCAGAGAGAGTGTTTCCAATTTTCACAGTTCCATTCTCAACTTCAACTGATAAATTCGTGTACGTGGGTTTGATTTCTTTCTTGATTTTGTGGTTCATCAAAACCCTTTCTAGTTCCTCTCGGTTTAACGGTGGCAGAAATCTGAAAGAAACATCATTTTTGTATTTTCAGGACTTTCCAAATTTTCAAAGCTTTTAAGCGAAAAATCAACCGCTACCAGTTACGTGGCATCATTTTGTGTGAAATTACAAGAAAAAACGTAAGTTATCGTTTCTAGGAAACCAGTCAGTTAATTTTTGCTTGTTCTGAGAGAAAATTTCAGCGTTGGTTTTTTCTGAAATTTCATATCAAAAGATGCTCAGATACTACGCAATATCAAAACTCAGATACAGTTAAGTTTCAGTTTTTGAATTGCTCAGCTGAGGCATCAGAAAGCATTTTTGAGTCAGTAGTTCTTCGCGAAGCCCATAAGTTATTCGCGAGTCTCTAAGTGGTTTTTGAGCTATCGCGCCCGGATCGTTCTCCCCCGTTACCAATCCTTTCTAACTTGTGTCCTAACGTTTATTTCAGTTCCTTTGCTAACGGCCGCAAGAATGTCGTCCCATCAAACTACAACTCACCAAACTACCCACCAGGGTCAGCAACAACACCCGGGTGGAATCCAGCGAGAGCATAAGGAAATCCACCACCAACAACAACAGGGCGGTCAACAACAACAAGGTCTCCATCAACAACAGGGTCTCCAACAACAACAACAAACCGGGGAGAAAGACTTGAGAGGCAAAGACTACTCTTCGATTTTCTCCGAGTTGTGGACCAAGTTCACCCAGCACTACGATGACTTCATGTCTGACAAGAAAGAAGGGCTGAACGACATCTTTGAAACGGGTAAGGAAATGAAATAATTGTTACTAGCATTGTGTGTAGTGTGGAGAGAATAGATAAAAACGTTTCCAAGTCGGCCATATTTCTTGTGTAGGGGGCTTCTATCCTACTCTTTCTCTTCTTTTGTTTTACAGCAAAGAACAATTACGAGTACTTGAAGCAAAAAGGATCTGAGGGCGCGGAGAACGTTAGCGAGCAGCTCAAAGAAAGTAAGTCTGTGATTTTAAGTGTTAAGAAGCGTCATAGCATTGCTTTCGGGACCTGAGACGCTTGGGTTCATCAAAAACTTTCATAATTTCTTTCTTTCATTTCTTCAGAGAACGGCAAGTTGGTGGAGAAACTAAACCAGAGCAACCAAGCTGCTAAGGAAACTTTGAAGGAGAAGTATCAGCAGCTGTCGGGCAACATGCCTGACACAAGCAAGAATTTGCAAAGCTTGAAGCAAGCTTTCAAGGATGCTTTGAACAAGGTCGGCGACAACTCCACGGACGCTTATCGCAACGCTGTGAACAAGATTGACCAATTCCAGGGTAACACCAAAGAAGAATACGAGAAATTCTACAACGAGATGAGCCACAACCTGGAAGCCGTCTACAATGAGTCCATTGGCAAGATCAAGTAAGTTTCAAAGGTTCATGGAAAAAATCCTTCGTTGCAATGCACATCAGCTTTGCCGTTCGTTAATATGGGAATTCTTAATTTTTTTGCAGGCATTACTTCTCGTTCGAGGAACAAGAAGGTGGGATGAGTGGGCGGCAGGGTCAACAATGTCAACAAGGTCAACAGGGACAAGGAGGCCACACCCGCATTCACGAGAAGCATATCGAAAGCACTGGACCTACACGACAATTTGGCCAACAAGCTGAAGGTACCAAGCACGTGGAGAAGAGTGTGGAGAAAGGACAACATACAGCGAAAGCCAACTAAACGTCCAACCTACCTTGAAAGACACGCACGGGAAACTTCGAGGAATGCACTTCCTCCGTAATTTTCAAGTCTTTTAGCTATTCGAATTAGTTGTCTTGTGGAAAGTGATGCGGCTAGTGATTTTTTAGACTCTTCATCCGATTCTCGTAGTTTTCTAGCAGCACTAATAATTTTCTTCATTTCTGAGCTTATCTTTTGCTTGCACTAAAATACAAAAAAAAATTGTGCTTACGTCAATATTAGCATGTAAGATTCGAGAATTCCAAACTTATTAAAGTGTTGTAATACTATATATATTCTTGTTATTCAAATAAAGAGGTTAGTTTCCTCACATGTGATTGTATTATTTCAACTTCTTCCGCCTCGGATATCTTCGGAATTTGATGGTAGAAGAATAAACTCAGCATCTCCGGAGACAACCACTTCTTTTTGCCTTCAGGAATTCCTGCAGTAGCGGCAATGTAGAATTCTGGGTGAATTTTTAGCAACCCTTTCATATTTTCGCCTTCCGCCTGTAAAGCGTCATAACGGTCAGCTCGAAGAAGCCTTGTCCCATCATATAACTGCAATTCTCTGTCTTGGACCAATCTGCGAATGAAAGAAGATATAAATGAATGGAAGTCCCTCATAGAAACGTAAGTGATTGCTAGTGTCATTTTCAGGAGTTGCAGAATTAAGGAACTAATTTTATTTACCGGTGTACAACACTAAGCGTACTGGAATGTACTTGATCAATTCCATCCAAGACGGCCAATTTCCCCTCAATAGCTGCATTCACGAGAGGAGCATTTGACCAAACAGTATCTCCTTCTGCGGTAGTTGACCGCTGTTGAAGCAAGTCTCTTGCTGTCATATCCTAAAAATAAATCCCATTCCTTCAATAGTATCATCAAGTCCCCATCCAGGTTGACATCCCATATTCCTCCCACTGTTTCCATAATCAATTTACCTTAAAAAGTACAATAGGTTCTACTTCCCGTCCAGTCAGGCTCGCAAATCGCCGGATAGCTATACTTTTCCCAGATCCTCTACTTCCTACAACGCAAATATCTTTAGCAACTGAAAAAGACTCGGTCATATCTTGAATGGTACTCTCAAAACTAGGGATAGGTACATAAGTTTCATTTGAAGTATTTTCTTTTATTTTCTCCGTCCGATTCCTTTGGCTAAAAATCCCAGAGGTCTGAAGAATAGCATCCACTGCTTTTGCTTCAGACGACCCTTCTTTCTTGTCCAGCAATAATTCATAAGGATACATTCGCATCAAGGCACTATACAAAGGAACTTCATCTTTCTAGAAATACAAAAGGAAAGAAAGTCAACATACGGTCAAGTTACGGGGGTGTATACAAATTAGACTTATACAATTGGTGTATGGAGAACGTGTAAAACATGCTTCACTCACCAACAGGAGGACTGCATCTTGCAAACTTTCTAAGGGAAAGTGAGGCAAACTAATAGTCACAGGGCTTGTGTCAGTATCACGGAAGTCCGGATCGTTCGACCATATAACAGAGTAAGCAAAGGAGTTCAACTTTCTCAGCTCGTTCACAGGTATTTTAGGGGCAAGTTCTTGAAGCTTGAGTAAAGTTTCCTGCAAAAACAAAAACAGTCAAAGTTATTAATCAGGTCAAATAATGTTCGGCATGCAGGCTGGAGATTCAGGCCACATACTCATTACTATTTTGCTATTTAAGAAGAGCATCCAGCTTTCTTCCTTTCACTGCTTTTACTCATACAGAATACATATTCACGCCACAGCATTAAGTGTGCTTCACTCGCAATTCGCATTTCAAAATAATATGTTCGCATGCATTATTATGTTATCTTCCATGTGCATAATCGCGAATCTTGTGTCAAATTCGTAATATATTGTGTTCTTCGTCTAAACTGTCCTTTCCTACTTCATTCTCTTATTCACTCTAAACTACACAAAAAATATTGAAAGGTCAAAACGAAAACGGCATTCAAAGGACAGTTCCCACGTCACCCGCAATCTGTTCTGTGCTTGTATGCAAAATGTTTAGTCTCTCCTATCCCCGGCTCAGTTTTTCTTTTGGAGAAACGACATGCAATCAGATTGTTTCTGTATAGCATTCTTCAAAATTAAATTATGACTGTGACGAAATATTACGCCCGGCCCTTGAATGCCACACGCTTCTCACGCACTCAAGGACTGCACTTGTTTGTAGGAGGTGATGCTAAAAATAAAATATCATGGAATGACACGCTATTTTCTACGAAACGGGATGACAGCCAGACGACAATAACTTTGCATAGAAATTTCCCACCCATTGTCACATTATTCCCTTGCTTTCTACCTACTTTCTTCACTTTCACCTCGCATCCTAAAGCTTATCCCGCCTGGAAAGAAAGTGAGAAGACTATTCACAAAGGAGTACATAGTAAGAGGGGTTGGGAACGAATCAACCGGCATACCCGTCAATTAAATATGCATTCTGTCCTCAGCCCTTCTCCTGCATGCACAAAAGGCATTTACAACAAGAGCATCTATTAGAATCAAAACCGGAGCAATTTTATGTTCCTTGCAAATGATGAGCGTGATGTGGTTACCATTCCTTACATCCACTTCACCTCCCGGCAAGAACATTACCGAACTAATCAAGAAAAAACTTTCTCAATAAAAATTTCGAGGCTCTTCCAGCCTCTTTTTTTCTCTTCATTCCCGGGTAATCGATGTTCTCAAAATTACCCCTGCTCTTTAACTTCTCTTTGGACAATGCTGCCCGTTAGTTTCTCAATTTCAAAGCTTGCATAGTTTGCATGAGATCCTCTCACCTGTCTCAATATCTTTACCTCAACACTTACATCCCTCTCCAAGGCTTTTCATTCTAAATTTCTCTTGGAAATCCCTTTGAATTTCGATAAAACTTCCATAATATTATGTGGACCATAGAAATCACCCAACTCGTGCGCTACCAGTTACGGCCAAATTGGATCCGGTCAAAACTGCCAGCAGATGTTAATCCACCCTCGCCAGCCCTACATGAATCCTCTTCAAGCCTTAGTATTCTCAGAATCAAGAAAAGTCAAAATTCGCCTCCGGAGCGGGTATGTTTGTAAAACGTCTGTCACTTGTTTAGTAAAACGTTA
Source organism: Sminthurides aquaticus (assembly GCA_906901655.1). Classification (NCBI taxonomy): domain Eukaryota; kingdom Metazoa; phylum Arthropoda; class Collembola; order Symphypleona; family Sminthurididae; genus Sminthurides; species Sminthurides aquaticus. The sequence continues at coordinate 3,908,982 of CAJQTT010000002.1, read as the reverse complement.
ATTACAGATCCGTTGAGTTGTATATCAGCCTACTACTAATTTCCATTGCGTGTAGAATGCAATGCTGTAAGCTATTCTGTATGATTGCTAATTACGGGAGGCACTGTCAGAGATTTTCATAGAATGCCCTCAACTGAGTGCTCCCTATGATGTAACTAACTCCCTGCAATGTCCAACGAAATCCTAAAGTCTGTAGACCCCGTACCTGGAAAATTATGTAATCCATTGCTCGACGATGATAATACATACGATTTGAAGTGAGAACGTCCGAATTCCCGTTAAACCACCTGCCTCCCTGTCAACTTTGGTAGTGACTGGCATCGAAGCTATTGAGCAAATAACGAACAAAAATATATGCAATTACTATCGCGTTAGCGGCATAAAGATGTGCAGCTGTATTTTGTCCTTGTTCTCCGGTACTTCGATGTTGCAAACAGGTCTTGAAACGGTTTCTCCCATCAGGTAAACAACACAATCGTCCAGCTTCACTTCTCCCCAAATCTTTCCGGATCCAGCATTATCTCCCGCGTCTGGATTCTCAGGTGTCACAGGAAGTATGTTACCTTTCCCTCCCGCTTCCCGTTTCTTCCTTTTCCTTCGCTTATGTCTCCCTCCCGTGATGACATCTTCGTTAATAGTCACAGACTTTTTTGGCTTCCCTGTTTCATCTCCTTTGTTTACTTTAGACTTTGTAGTGTTAGCGTTGAGAATACTGTTATTGGCATTTTTAATATTTTTCTTTAAACTAGATGAGAATTTGACTGATCCGGATTCATCCCCACTTCCACCTGTAGTTCCTGTAGTTTGAGATCCCCCAGAACTAGAACCGATTTCGCTAGGGGTAATGCAGGTAGATGGAATAAGAGGAGGAGTTACTTGGGTCACGATGGGGTTATGGGTAGGTGACAGCTCGAGAGTTGGAGGAGGAACCTGGTATCTATTAGACGATCTATTATCCCTCACTTTTTTTGGCAAGCTTCCCTTGTTCCGTTTAACTTCTTTATTAATCCAGCACATGATCCGTGAGCACAAAGCGTTCGTTTCCTTTTCCCATAGGCTTGATGCGGATACGGAGACAAGGTCAGGAGACAGTGATCTTGTTTCCCGTACGCAATTAATACTGATAAAATTATTTCGACTTGTAGCCAGGCTTCCACAATTAAACGTCGAAGACTTGCCTCGCTGACGAAGAATTTTATTATTTTTCTCAACATCTTTATTTCCTTTATAGAGTGAGCTAGTTTGTTGCCAATTGTTCGGGAACAAGTTCATTTCCTCTCTAAGGTCTTCCAGCGAATCCCTCCTAAACCCATTCACAAGTTGATGGTTGGTTCCATTCTGGATTTTTTTCCCTAAGCTAGCAAATTTATCCAGCGTAAATAACTCGTAGACATTGTTCTTGTTCCCATTGTAGCTATGTATAAGAGGCAGTTCAAAGTCCCGTTCGTCCCAAAGCCGGTGTTCGAAACTCTTGAAAAGTCGTCTACTCTGCCTCCAAACCCGATTCCCACTGACTTCCAGGAAATCTTCTCCAGCCAGTTCTCCGAGGGGAGGCACTCTTTTGTATTTTTGATGGCTTATATTGTAACTAAATCCAGTTTTATCTAGCTCTCCATTACATTCCTCTGCCAGAACACGCATGGAAGTATCAGTATTCCCATTCATCCGCTTCAAATGTTTGCCCCGGGTTGTTTCGCTAATTAGCCCTGAACCGTTTCCGTTATCCGCTCCGCCCCGTATCTTGTTGACTTCAAGTGGGTTACTTTTCGATGGCGAAACGCTTTCGGACTTTTTTGACTGATTTTGATTTTGACCAAGGTTTTTTCCGCTGTTACCATTTTCGTTTGATTGATTGGCCTTGTTTTCCAAGAGGAAACGTCTGGTTCCATCGGAATGAATGACGCTTTTCAGCTTCATAGGTTTCGTTGCACTGTCCCACATTCTTCATATGCAAAGTGATTTCGAGACCCCAAGGAGAGATTAGATTTGCTATAGACCACCGATTCCGTAACTTCTTTTGTCCACTTTCTGCAGAGACTTGTCTTGTAAATAAAAGATTCCTTCAAAAGAAAATCTTCAACTTTCTCCACATAATTCTCTCAGCCCTGTTCTTGAGTACAAGGCCGTCTTTCAATAAAGGAACCAAAGGCAAACTTTTCAACCCATCCTAGCAAACACGTAACCCCTACGGTAGCCTCAATATCACTCCACAATAGAATTCGGATCAATCTGTTAATCAAACAAAAATTCGCATTCTTCTGCATTGTGCACACCTTTCAGTCAAATCGTTGACCACCTCCAGTTATTCTTTCTTGCAAAAATCCAACAGACCAATACAACTTACAAGAATCACATCATAAGCGAGATCCACAAATCATCAGCTTAAGTGAAAGTTAACTGTCCTTGATGACTGTTTCCAGTGCTATCACTATTATCCCCTCGTTCTGTCAATTTCACTTTATTTGCGAAAGCCCGTTCAACAGAGATAGGGTTAGTTGACACCATCACAAACGTTCCGAGTAAGCTCAGTCCCACAAAGTCTTAAACTTCTCAAGGAAACACGGCAACTCAAATGCTATAAATCTTTTCACTAAGACTACTCACAGTTCCAGGTGCTTTTGACAACAGCTCTGGAAAACTGTTTCCTCTTTCTACCAACCAATTCAACCGTCGTACCCTTTCTCCCAACTTCCCAAATTCGTACTGACATTAGTTTCTATTTCATCACCACTTTTCCCCGTCTGCAACTAACCCGAGAGTCTCCTGTGCCAACCTCAGCTACTTTCTCAACTTTCTCCAACCTTGCTTTCACTCCACATTCTCATCCACATTTCTCAGCCCAACAGTAAAATCTACAACTCAAGGGGTGTGTGTGTGTGTTACACCGAAGCGTCCGTTACATGCAATCGAGTAAAACACGTGTTTTACTCTACTTCTTGCAGGTATTCATCACAGTATATTCACACCTTCGTTAGTTGACCATATAATCCTTCCGTCCGGTTCGTCAAACCATTTCTCTTTCGAGGTAACCCCAAGACATGCATTCCTCAGGTTTGCTAAAACAATGGTCTTGTTTGTTCGTATGTACATGTAGCATCAAACGTTTCTGATGCTAAATTTCCAACATCCGTGGGGAATGTCCGTGAAATCAAATTGCTTGTCTTTTTCCTGCATCCTACTGTTTTCACTCTGCATTTTAACCCGAATTGCTTCAGTATGCTTGTTATTCTTCTCTTTAAAATCTGTACATAGGTGCCGTGTCAGCTTGACATAAACCTGCGGCTACCTACTAATAATAATTCTGTCGTTTGATTGCCGGAAAGATAAGGGAATGCGCCAGAGGTTAAGAAACTATAAAAGATACCTTTCAGGTACAACGTTATTCCTCCCTGCAGCAACTTACTCGTATGCTTCTGAAGAGAACTTAGTAATGAGCTTCAACTCAAGTTCAAATTTCGCATGCAGAATTCCTCTGCGATCTTTTTCTTTGGTCAACTGTCAAATACAATTTATCAGGACTCTATCAACATGCAAGCATCAATATCGAATCAAAATTGAAATCAATTAGATCGAGAGCTTAAACGAAAAACAGACAACAATCCCAAAATCCAGACAACTATCTATCGTATCAAATGAGTTTCCAGAGCATAATCTGTAGTACGTAGCCAAGACATTTGCTTCGAATGCATTGCAAGTGTGAAATAAGTAATATTTCATTGCCACATCCCCCTAAAATCATCTCGTTCCACTGTAATACAGTGACTGTATAGGGGTGAATCACACCAGAAAACTGTCAGGAAGCACGAAAGCAAACGTCCTTGACTATTTAAGACCTTCTCGTGCATTCCTGTATTGCAAGAAATGACAAAGGAGTGAAACGATCTTAGAACCATTCAATTTCAAATGCATGCATGTATCTGCATTTCCACGCATAGATGCAAGACCCTGAATAATAACTAAAAAGTTTTACTTGAGTCATATATTATTCTGGTTTAATAATCCTGTCTAAATTAACTTACCCACGCGCTGATATTCAGAGATACCAAATCCTGATATATCTACTTAATTTTAATCTAAATATACTTCTCAGTGTTTATGTCTCCTGTGTGCATTTTGATTACTTACTTTGATGCACATTCCAACACGCTTGCTCTATCATTCGTGCTCAGCACATACATACGGATACACAGACTAAGTATCCAATATCTTTTCGGGAGTGTTTATTTTACAACGCGAGCTATCACAGAGCATTGTCGTAGACTTTGTAAAATAATCCTCCGGAACTCTTCGATGTGACATTTTCCGTTCAAGTCTTACATTCAAAACCCCTATGCTGTTCCCCGCCAGGTTGTTTCTGGTCTAATATGGACAAAACCTCTTTCGCTTCTTCTTACCTCAGGAGTCGGTGGTACAATACTTCTTCCTTGAAACCGAGACCTCAAAGGAGGGTCCAATGGATTTCCGGTGAAAACAGGTACCGGCAGTCCAAGAGCGATTACACGGAAATCTTCATGAACTCGAACCAGCTTCCAACGTTCTAAGAACTCTTCATTATGTTCCTGCAAGATTAACAGAGTAAATGATATAACTTTTTACTGGTACAACATTGACACATTTACACCGACCTGACTGTGACATTACAGCACTCGGTGCACCGCTATAAATAATACATTATTTACCTGGACTAGTTTGTCATATCGTTCTGATGCAACTAAATGACGCCCATCTTCTAGATGCATCTCCCGATTTTCCAACAGATTATTTAGCAATGGTAGAACATTCCTTTCTGCCTTTTCGATGCCTTCTATTATCAACAGACGACCGTGCTTAGCAGCATTCACAGCAGTCTGAAAAATATCATCATTAAAATTAACCTATCTGAAGCAACAACATCTTCCAATTCCCTTTGCATGAACGTACATACATGATCCGAAATCACAATTTCTTTTCGGGAGTGAGTGCATACCTGGTCAACGTATTTTGCAGTTTTCCCATACACTTCTCGTCGTTGTTTTAAATCTGATTCTGTAGTATCTCGACTCAAGCAAACGTACTCTACTTCCCGATGGGTAAGCTCTGCAAACGCCAGAGCTAATCTTCTTCTGAGAGGACCAGGGGGCCCTATCAAAAACATATCTTGGCCCATCAAATCTTTTTTGAGCATCCATTGCAAATGACCGAGTTCCGTCTGGGTCAGCCTTGAATTGTCTAAATAGAGAATTAATACAGTAAACACCTTCGTCGTAGCTGCTTCAATAAAAATTTATGACATGATCGCCGAATATGTTTTTAAAATTACAGTAGTATTTGGGAACCAGTTTTACGTCCTTAGGCTTCTGTACTTCTTTTGAAGCATTTCCAATTGCAACCCTCAATGGATACGAATCTGCATTAACAAAATGGGTCATGTATGAAGCTTGAGTCGTTTATAAAGAAGGTTTACGACTGTAACAGAATATGATCTTAAGCCTGAGTTTTTTCGCACGGGTTCAGCTGGACCATTTAACATGCTTATCAATAGCTTATCACCTTCGAGCGAACCACTAAATCTATGAATATCAAGTTGTATCGGTCAACTGCGTTTAAATCAAATTGTAGATTTACAGCCAAATTGAGTTCCAGCTAACTCATTGACATGGTCAATCAGAACATTGCATCATTCTCGCGAGTAAAGGCAATTCAGCGTTTCAATTTATTTCAGCAATTCTTAGTTGTAAAATAATTATCAGAATCGAAAGTATATATCTATTTAATCAAAGTGCCTTAAATAGTTTTAGTATAATTCAAGCTCAATAAGCGATCGAATACCTGCAGATGCGAAGCGTTTTGCTGATCCAAAGATTCCATTCTTCTGCAAAGTATTTCTTGCGAAGAATATGAAGGACATGATAAAAAGTTTTAAGGATAGAAAAATTTCCAAGGTAGGTGTTACTTTCTATTACACATTCCTTCGATCAAAAATATAAATGAATAAATTTAAAAATAGTTGACTTCATCCTCATTGGCCTTTTCTTCAGTCACACTGTGTAGGGACACATCACCTTGAAGATTGCGATACACTCGAGCGTGAAAAATTTTCTCTTCGTCCACAAGTAACTGCCAAAATCAAAATATATATTATTAATTATTTTAAAAACACTATTTAAACACACTGAAGTTTAAAGGGAATCAGGGGTAAAACGGCACTCTTCCACGTGACTACCAATGCAGTATCAAACTCTAAAGTATATAAGTACACTCACTCAGGGCTTGCATGGTGCAAGGTATCAGATAAGGAACTTGACTTTAACAACGTTTGCATATTCAAAAATAGATAAGTTGGGGCCATTATGAGACATTAAAGCCATTGTTATACACATTTTACTGATAAGCGATTCAGAGACACTGGAGAGAAAACAAATTATATCACAGTTTGCGAAATGCTTGAATCAGCTGTAATCAGTTTTACCTTCACGAAAAAGTTGGTTCCAGCAACTACCTGGGTTTTGTAGCCAACCGATTTAACGCTTATCGGTGCTTTACCAAGCTTTTCGCTAACTTTTCCCTTGATATCCTCCAAGACTTGTCCGATAACGTTGTGAACGGTATCATCAGCTTCCTTCAGATTTCCAAGACCTCCAGTCAGAACCATTTTCTCTGAGAATTTTCAAATATGCCGCTATAAGAATTGCACGTGCGCGAAATGGCCAATTAATTGTTTACTTCCGATTCCGTATCAAAACATTGACTTTATTGTTCAGATTCGAAGAATTTTAATGTTTTTCTCGCAATTTAACTAACGTCTTGATTACGCTGACATACATACATAAGTGATACTCGCAAAAACTCGACTTTCAATTACGAAGACTGAGGACTGTATTGTATGAGGAACGAAGTTAAGGTATTAATCAAACTAAAATTCCGACCAATTAAATCAGGGTCTTCTAGTGTTAGGTTCAATAAAAATTTCCTTACCTCCGGTATCGTTGAGAAATGCGCGTCAGGCCAAAGGTTATTAGATCAATTGACAATCTCAGATTCTAAAAACTGCGTACTTGTCTCGCGGATACTCAAAGACTGTATGAGGGTAGATTTCGTATTTCTCCTTGTGTGTTGCCTTTTACCTACCAGCCGAGCTGTACGCGATGACGTTCCAAATCCAGTTGAGGATTATTTGGAGTAGCTGATGGACCACTGATTTGAGGAAGATGATTCACTCACAAATAGGGCGTTGGTATGGCTGGATATCATTAATTGACATAAGGATAATCGTTCATAAGAGATTTTATTAGATTAGATTACTCATCTATGAACAATGCACCTTGTTGTGGTATTTTCTTGGGTCGGGTCGTCTTACTCGCGTTGTCCATAGCATAGTTAGACTTTCTAGAATTAGGTGGAGGCGAACTCAGTACACGAAACAATGAACTTAATATGACTAGTAACTAATTTGATAACTGCAGATATGATCAAACAGATATGATGACGAATTTAATTCTAATTTTACAGGTTAGAACTAATAATTGTACCTTGCTCAACCGGTGAGTTGCTATCTCATACCGAAAGTAACCGTATCACAGGAGTAAGGTAAACGCTGAGAAGAGGACCTATCTATATGCAATAATGAGTAATCAAAATCCGTTTTGGAGCAATGCGGATTTCTTGCCACAGTTCAAAGCTATAGGTCAAAGTTTGAAGCGGTAAGATTCTCACATTACACGAGAGCATAAATAACATTTATTTATGTTACCGACCTTGTGAACTAAGTAAATTTTTGGCACTTATATGCTTTACAGGAGATTTTTTAGAAAACCTAATGTCGCCGACGCTATTAGTCAATACGGTGCGTGAAAAACTAACTAAACCTCAACGCCAGAAGAGATACTGTATTATTTTGCAATGCGATTGTGTGATTCATTACGCTATAAGCACCTTTTTACTTTTTCAGAAGTTCTATGTCAGGATCTACAACGGGAAGAACAAAAAGAATTTGCAGCAATATGCTGTTTAGAGGCGGCCAAATGTCAAGAAACTTTGCAAAGTTCAATCCAGCAAGCAAACCTTTTAGTGAAGGCAGCTAACTTATTAATACAAACTAGAGACTCTTCCAAATATTTTGAAGCTGATTTTCTAACCGAAGAGGGATCTCACAAACTTGGCCGCGCTTCTCATGGACAGATTCAGGTATAACCACGCGTTTCAATTACTTATGCATGTACCATCTTATTACGGAAACTAATCACGCTAATCATTCATCGCAAATTTTAGCTTGCCCTACAAAGCTTGCAACAAGCAGCGGGATTGTTTCTTGCCCAGAAGCATTATGGAATGAGCATCCTTATCACAATGCAGGTAAGTTCAACAAACGAACTGGTAGAACAGAACTAACTACATTCAGTTTTCTGAGTTGGCTTTTCTGGATTCCGCTAATTATATGTTCTTTGTCATAGGTGGCTGACATACTTTACACCGAAAACAATTATGGAGAAGCCTTGAAATGCTACAAAAAGGCATATGATGTGGCCAAAGAGAACTTTACTTTCTGTGATGAGCTTGTGGTACTAGATCACGTTATTAAATGTAAAGTAAAGTTAGCTGAATACGACAGTGCATCGAAAACGGTTCAAGAGGCCCTAGTTACCTTACATCAGCGAAAAGAAGAAATACCACCTCAATTTTGGTCCGAGTATACCATAAAGTAAGCTCATTCTGCAAGCCTGCATACAGTTCCTTTGCCAACTGTTTTTCGCCCCCTTAATACAGCTTTGCTGTTTTCAGGTTTGAAATCGTGCGTGTTTGCCTAATTCTAATTATCGGAGCAAATACCACGGATCTACTACCGTTCATTTGGCCAGATTCAAATATTCCTACCGACGACAGCGAAAGGAATATAGTTCTTGTCAAGTTAAAGTCATTAGTTCTTGGGGTTCAGCATGGGTCCAGTTCCGAAATTTTAGGCGTTAGAAGTTCTTTAGGTCATCTTCTTAGCGAAACTCACCAGGAGCTTTTCTCAACATTGATACAGATGCAACCATAGTGCATGCGAAGGCATCATGCAAACCGTTAACTTCTGTAATAATCCGGCATTCCTGCAATCATCACATTTGTTACTATTCTGATCTGAAATAAGAAATATTCACATTCCTGTAGTTAATCATGGTTTTTTTATGTATTCAGTTGTTCAAAGATTTTATGTTATTATAAATTAAGTTTATGTCGAAGTATGCAAAAACACCCCACAAATATTGCCCTGGCTTCAGCCAAAGCTTTGAAGGACGCGTGAAAAACTTCATTTTCCTTTCTCGATGAAGAAGGGACTGAGAGGCAGTACTTAAGCCTTTCAGCGCTATATATTCTTCATCGTACATATATATGAATCAAGCAATTAGAAAAAGAAAACCTCAATTTTACCTCAGCCCGCGTTGTCTTCACTAATCACAAAAAAAACTTTTCTTTACCGGCGATGTTAATTTTTTCTATTTTCTATTCCCTAGAAATAAAATCCCTGCAAGATAACAACATTTATATTTATATAATTGTCATTTAGGGCTGACAATTGTCCAAAAAGAACTCTTGTGTGCCTAAAGTAAAGTGATAGTGATAAAGTTGAATGAGAGCTCCGAAAATCCTTAATACCATAAATTATAGCCGAAAAAATCATATTTTCGTGTAAAGCATATGCATGTGGTCACATGGTTCACAGAGCTAGGTGGAGACAAGTGCAATAAAAGCATACGGAAATATTCAGTCTAAATGATTTATTCGGTTTCTAAGCGTTCGAATAACTTAGGCTCAAATCCACCTTAACGTTGCCTTCGTGTGATAAATGATTAAGTCCACATGAAATAAACTATTATCAATTTATTTTAGTAGCAGAGAAGTGTGAAATAAATGCACTTTAAAGTTTGGTAGCTATTGCTTAAACGAGAGTTTAACCTCACAGGACAACATAAGTTAGACTGGCTTTACAGGGACGTCATCCGACTTACCCAGAAGATCCACTTCGCTCGCAATGCCGATCCATGTTCGTATGTACATAAAACCAGGGTGTAGGTTTTTCTACAGTTCGTACTAGAACAGATGCAAATACACCGAGTTTGTTACGTGAGTGAGATTTGTTAGTCCTGCGAGCGTGTGACTAGGATCCATTAATTCGCAAGTTTAAATCAAGTCAATAATTTTAAAAAATGGCGTTCCGTGCTGCTCGTCAAATTATTAGACTTTCAAAAAATTCATCAAAGTCTCTGTTTGCTCAGGTACGATAATAGTATTTCAAAATTTAATTGTATTTTAATGGCTTATTTTCGTAAACCTTGTTAATTGTTCACCTTACACTTCAGTGTACTTGTGATTTTTTTCTTTTCGCGGGTCATGTAGTTCTGTTTGTGATGATATATTTAATTTGCAGTAGATGATGCTTTACTTTATTATCCGATGATATTTTGTTTCCGGTTAAAATAATTGTACAATTTGAATGTAGTTAAATAGAAATGGATTGGTATTATAAACTTGTCCGGCTTTCAGAATCAAGAACATAAAGAGGATATTATTTTACATTTGCAGAGACGCAATGGATTTTCCACGGGTGCTCCACTGAGTTCCATCTCATACCAAAAAGCTTTATTGAATGTTCCACCAACTCGTGTATCCACCTTAGATAATGGAATTCGAGTTGCAACAGAAGACAATGGTTCCCAAACGGCAACCGTTGGAATTTGGATTGATGCAGGATCTCGGTACGAATCAGATGACAACAACGGAGTAGCACATTTCTTGGAACACATGGCCTTCAAGGTATAGTAATTGTGAGACTTAAGGTACCGATAGTGAGGAGCGTTAGGATCTATCAGTACGATCTCTTAAATTTAAAGTGACTTTGATACTCGCATTACAGGGAACTGGCAAAAGGACTCAAGCTGGTCTTGAACTTGAAATTGAGAATTTGGGCGCTCACCTTAATGCATATACATCCCGGGAACAGACAGTATTTTACGCCAAATGTTTATCCAAGGATGTTGGACAGGCCATCGAGATCTTGGCCGATATATTGCAAAATTCTAAGTAAAGCACATTAATTGTAAACGCGAAAAGAAAATGGTTATTGCTGTTTTCGCGAAGTAGTGTTTGATAGAAGCTAAACGGTTTTGTTGTTCTAGGTTCGAAGAAAGTCAAATTGAGAGGGAACGAGGAGTAATTTTGCGTGAAATGCAAGAGGTTGAAACCAACCTTCAAGAAGTTGTGTTTGATCACTTGCACGCCACCGCCTACCAAGTAATTACAATTATTATCAATAGCATTATGTCTTTTAGTTGTAGTTATTGCAATGGGGTATAATGAATGTGTCTTACAGGGTACTCCCTTGGGCCGAACCATTCTCGGACCGACTGAAAATATCAAGAAGATCGGTCGTGAACATTTAGTTGAATACATCGAAAGCCATTACAAAGGACCTCGTATGGTTGTTGCTGGTGCGGGTGGTGTACCTCACGATCAACTTGTCAAACTAGCCGATCAACATTTCGGCAAAGTTAAGACCACCTATGACACAGCTATCCCTGAATTACCCACCCGTTGCCGTTACACCGGTTCTGAAATCAAAGTTCGTGACGACTCCTTGCCACTCGCCCATGTTGCCATTGCAGTTGAAGGTTGTGGCTGGAAGGACCCCGACAATATTCCCCTGATGGTTGCTAACACTTTGATCGGATCCTGGGACAGATCCATGGTAAGATTTCACAATGCCGAGGACCTATTCTACAAGGAGTTTAAATAATTACCGTTAAAAATTGAAACATCGAGGACTTCGTTAAATTCATTTTTAATGTGTAGGCCGGAGGAAACGTTAGCGGATCAAATCTTGCTGAAGCTTGTGCTAAGCTTAACATAGCCTATGGTTTCCAAGCATTCAACACATGCTACAAGGATACTGGACTCTGGGGAATCTACTTTGTTTGTGATCCATTGACAATTGATGTAAGTATATAATCTGTTGACGTACAGTTTTAATTTTCACAGTTGTATTCAGTTCCTAACGCATGGTTCCGTTTATAGGATTTCGTCTTCAACTTGCAACACGAATGGATGAGACTCTGCACGAACGTGACGGAAAGTGAAGTCGAGAGAGCGCGTAACCTCCTTAGAACTAACATGCTCCTTCAATTGGACGGAAGCACACCCGTTTGTGAAGACATTGGTCGCCAGCTTCTTTGCTACGACAGAAGAATACCTATTCATGAGCTCGAAGCCAGAATTGCCGTAAGTGGATAATCATAATTTCATGAACCTTCAAACGTTTTAATGCTACTAACGTTGATTTCTAACCGAATGTAATTTATGTTCACAGGCCGTTGATGCTGCAACAATTAGGGAAGTGTGCACCCATTATATCTATGATAAGTGTCCAGCTGTTGCTTCAGTAGGACCCGTTGAACAATTACCCGAGTATAACCGTATCCGTTCCGGCATGTACTGGCTTAGAGTCTAATTAATATTATAAATCCCCACTAAATATACACCAAATAAGAGACGTAGCAACCGTGAATGTAAAGTAAAATGCTGTTCTGAAAAGCTAGTTCTGTTGTTCATAAAACGTCGTAATGGGAAATGTACCTTTTCCAAACTTTGTTGGAGTCGCTTACCATTCGTTTGAAGCAAAATCTAACGCGATGAAAAATTTGTCGCAAGAACACGGAGCTATGATGTAGCTGAATAAACAAATCCATGTTTTAATCCGTCGACAGTTCAGTCTACATTATTTCGTCGTGCCGCATCACATGGATTAACCTGCAATTCTTAGAAACCGACTGGTATCACGAAAGCTCACATTCTTGGATACTGAAATCAGATTTTTTACTGGACATAAATGCTTTCTGCACAGTAAAATTATGCATTAGTGTGAACGCCATTTTATTTGAAAGGGTAGTCGCAAACTACGATCAAAAACAGAAGTTCAAGTTCAAAGGCTGTTCTCCCACAGCGGTACACACGTACAGCTATAGCCTGCTACAACAGTGAATACGAACGAGACACGTCAACAGGCTGTCGGGCCAACAGTTCGTTCGAAAGCACAGGAGTGTAGTGGACTAGACTAAAATGCACGCAGAATGAGAAAGGGGAAAGCCGCATTCTGTTTTCTTCTCATCAGTGTCAATCTCAAACGCTCGTAAAATTTTTGTGTGCAAAAAAGTTATTATTATTTATATTCGAATGTCATTGACAGCTACGTACCGGTCCATGCCGTAAATACTACCAACTTTCGGTTTATTGTTTAGCATTTCTGATAATTGTTATTGTCGGTAAAAGTAATTGTGTGAAAATCTGTATCAATTCGCTGCTGCTGTTAGTTTCAATATATTAAAGTTACCATACTAGATTCTCTATAAAAAGTATAGTCAACAGATAGTTCAAACATTTCTTTACCAGGAGTGTATGTATTCAAAGTTGACACGCAGTAGGTCGAAATAGTTGCTGCGAATTAGGTTTTTAATACAACATAATTGACACCGGTATATTCAGGTAGGTCGGTTTCTATACAAGAGCTGATATTTGATCTGCTTAGTTGAGTGTAAACAACTCTCTCAGGTTAGTTCATGCTGAAAAAGAAGAATAGCCTTTAAAAAGTGCTACTAATACTATACGGTAGTACACAAAACTACTTTAATATATCACGGGTGTAATCAAGTGAAAATTCCTTAAGGTAAGACCAAGACGCGATTAGAAATCATGTTTGTTTTAATAAACGGGAATCACATAACTGTATATTATATGTTCTTAACAGATGTCTGAAAAATGGGAAGTCGTGGGAAGCGACAAGAAGAAAAAGAAAGTTAGTAACGGGCAACCTGCTAAATCGGCAGCTCCCCTGCCATCATCAGTGCATTCGTCCCCTTCTGCTTCGTCCGCCAAGGCCAACGGAAAGGTCAAGCAACGAAGAAAATTCGACGTCGGTAAGATTGCTACATGTTTTACAAATAAAATTGAAAACCTGGTTGCCAATTTTTATGCGGCATGTGCTTTAGCATACTAGTTATATATTTTACTTGCAGACTATAAGGTTAAACCTAGTGAAGACCCTTTTAGGATTCCGGAACCGACCGGATCTTCTCGTGACTCAAATAAGTCTCAACAGGCAAAACCCAAGAGGAAACCTAGTAAACCACCTTCTGGTTCCGGCGGCAGGAAGGGAAATGACTTGGAAGCGGTTCTGGACAGGGTAATTATGATTTAAAATTCTGCAATTGCTACCCTTAGTACTAGGAGGCCAAAGAAACGAGTCTTGTATTTCATAATTTGTGTATTATACCCTTTCCTTGTAGACGTCGTCTTCTGAGCTGTACAGCTTCTTTCTAGAATTGAAGAATGCCGGTTGTGCTGATGACGTTTCCCTATCCTGGGTGAAATATTGTGCAGATGCATTGAACGGTCGACTGAACAAAATCCCAACTGCGGAAACTACCCAGTGGCCTGTGGACTTGTATTACCCAAGTCTTCCGGCGTCCCTAGAAGAGACGATTCAAAAAATCCTCTCGGAGACAATGGATAGCGTTAAAGATGATTCGTATGATGTTCTAGAGATTTCCTACTCTTCCTTATTGGCTAGTTTGCCTAATTTGGCTCAACGAAGTAAGTTGATAAAGTGATGCAGAAATTTTCTGATTTCTATACTACTATTTCCGCTAACGGTTTGTTAATTCTGTCTTTCCAGATGATCCTGCTTGGGGGTACCTCATCTTTTTGAGAGAAATTGTACTAATGGATCCTGATGTAGTACTTCGCAAAGCCCGGAGTTATTCAGAGCTGATGGAATCTTATGGAAACAAAAAGGAAGTCGGTATTTGCTGTCTCTGGGTTGCTGCACAAGCAAGTCTTAATTCCACGAACGCGCTGAAAATAGTAACGGACCAAATCGTTCCCTTCTACAATTTCAAACACTATAGGTCTTTTACTATCAGTGTACTGGCCGCATTGGGTACTGCTGAGCCCACAACAGAAGTTACTGTTGCCCCCACGGATTTTGTGGAATTTTTTGACGCCTCATTTGATCCTAAGCGGAAGAGAGATTTTGAAAAGTTCTACTACCGTATTAAGGTAACAGTGTTGTTGGAACTAATGTACACATAACTAGGGATCCTATACCCTATTCGAAGTTTTGTCGTATTTTAAATTCGCTATCAATTCCATTACAGAATTCAGTAATGAACAATCTTAACGGTAATGGCGCTGAACTTTTCGAAATTCTGCTACCGAGGCTAGCAAAATCTGACTTCATGCCTCTTTCTGTTGTCGGCCATGAGGTAAATTATTCTACTATGCTAAAATCTGATCGTAAAAAATGAATCTGTGGTAACAAAAAATAACTAACATTTTACTAACATTTAGACTCTGGATCTATTATCTTGTTGTGTGGGCTACGATTCTTTTTCTGTTGTTCCGTCCTGGCAAGAACTTGTGTCGAAGTACCCGAGAGAAAGCGGAGTGCTACTCAATTATATGGTTAAAAACATCGAAAAAGTGAAAAATGGTAAAGCCCTTGAGCTTCATTTCTTTAAATCTAGCAATTTCGCCAAGGCCGCTTTGAAAAATCCAGAACTGAATCGTTACGCTAAGGTTAGTACATCAAGCATAATGAACAACTGCACATGTGGTCTGACGATATCAATACCAAGTTGTGCCTATTTATATTTATCTTTTGATAATCTCTAGAAATTCCAAGAAAGCTTGAAAAAAGTGGAAGCATCGCGTAAACGTTCATCTTGGTGGTTGTACATTGTCTTCTTTATGGTGGTTGCTATTGGATTAGTATTTTTTGACGTCCAAGAAAATGGAAAAGGGCTTTTTTCAAGTAAGTTCAGCCTATTGTTTGTGGAAGTTATTGAGAATGGCATGGCGTGCATCGAATTCAAAATAATGCATTTGTATGGAACTAACAGAAAGCAAATCAGGAAAATTCCTTGCTCAGTATGGCCTTCTCGACGACGCTCTTTACATTGGTGAGAGAACCAAGTCATTTGCAACGTACGTAATTATTTTATTATTAAACTTAAGAGTATAAAATAAGAAACTAACACAAAGTATTTAAACTGGCTTGGACAAGTATCCGGTAATGTTATGCCATAGTTTCAGTCATCATTCTGTTGTATTTACGCTAGTAAAATATGAACCGATCCAATTGAAATACAGTTGTCATGACAGCTTCTTGGATAACAGATTTAGTTTAGTGTAGATCTAAGAACTATTAATTAACAAATTTCACCTTTCCTTACAGGTCAGTTAATGACTATGCTGCCCCGCGCCTTCGGGTCGTCTATGAGAGAATACAACCAGTGTTGCAGACCATAGACCAACAGGTAAATAAAAGGCTCCTGCAAGTATGGCCAGCTTGAATAAATTTTGAAATCAGTCAATAACCTCACATTGTCAACTATAATAATGACTATTATTATTTACAGTTGCAGCAATACATACCGAAAGTGGTAGAGGTCTTCAAGATGGCTAGTGAGCAAGTAGTTCTCTTTGGAAACTACTTAGCAAAGGAAGTCTTTGTGTAAGAAGTTAGCTTGCAGAGCATTCAGTGTTAAAAGCTTATGGTCCAGAGTTATTTTCAGCATGTCTTAATTTTTAAATATTACTTTCAGTGGCCAGCTAGCCCCCGAAAATTTGCGAAAAGTTGCCTTAGACGCCCTGTCCTTGTTCTGGTCTTACATGGACTTTGCATTCGCCAAAGTTATGCAAGCCATTGGGCAGTTAGTGACTTACATCAAAGCTTACGCCTGAATCCGGATTCTTCAAGACGACTATATCGTCCAGATCATCGCTAATTGCAGCTGAATTTTCATAGCCGGTAAAGGAAACCCGGTGACTTTGATAATATGTCCAAAAGACGACAAAATTGAACGACTGTTACGTTGTTGCGAATTTGATGCGAAAGTTTTATTATGTAGTACCAAATCACTAATCTCATTCCACTTCAGCCCCCCAGGGTCTGTAAACGTTTCCTACGTAACTCTCAAATCTTCCACAAATGTGATAACCCATTTAGTTATTAGCTTGTGTCTCAGTCTGACTAAAAATCTGTATCATCAGAAGAGTGAAATGATTAATGCCAATGATGTATCGTTGTTTGAGCCACGTGTTCTTTGCCTGGATAATGGAAACGCATGGTAAGCTGGTTCATATGTTGAAATAAAGTATTTATACTTACAGCACATGTTTTCATCCGTGTTTTCCCTCTAAGCCGACCCCTTTTGGTTCGTCCCTACACACTCCAAAGGGAAAAGCTGCGAAAGTTAGTATCATCTTGTAAACCCCGGTAACAAGTGTGCCAAAAATACATAAAACATCTTTGAGAAGCTGTGGTTCCAGCTCCCGGTCCTAGTTTCCCACAGCTTAGTAAGCATATTTCCGGCATCTTACAGTAACACATCAAAGTTGCTGGTGCTCCTGCTCCAGAGGATATATCTCCGAAATGGCGGGCGAAGTTGTAGTTGAACCTTCTGAATTTGAAGAATTTTTTGAAGCTTCGTTTGACACCGTGACACAAAAGGATTTTATCAAATTTTATCCCAGAATAAAGGTAACTTATTGATTTTAATTTTTCTAATTCTGAACTGGTATTTATTAAGAAGCTGCCAAAAACATTTGTTCTTTCAATAGAAACTAACTCTGGACAATTTGCGAGGAAAAGGAGTTGTATTATTTGAGATATTCCTGTCACGTTTAGGATTTTCAGAGTTCGACCCAGAGACACCAGAGGGCGTGGAGGTGAGTCAGTTTTCCTTGCAGAAAGTAAATTCTTTTTTGCAGCGTTTTAGAGCTAAGTTTGCAATGAGTTCAGAAAGCAATTTTAAACATTTCAGACATTTGCCATCCTCCATGCCTGCCTGGACAAAGATAAAACAGTACTACCGTCGTGGCCAAAGCTCTTATCGCAATATCCACATGAAAGCGCCCTGTTCTTAGATTATTTAAGTAGGAACGCAAGAAAAGTGAAATCCGCGAAACAAATCAAGACACAGCTTCTGCAAAGCAACGAATTGGCCCTCTCCTCTGTGAAACACGTGGATCTTCTTGAAGCAGCAAAGGTGAGCAAGTTGTAGAACAGTCCCTGTAATACGTAAAAATAGCGGGTAGAATCCGCGTTCCAAGGTCAGCATTGCGTAGCAACTCAAATAAAATGTGACAGTGGGAGTTGTAGTTCCCCAGCCTCATCATGTCACTCCTGCTATTAATGGGGGCCAAATGCTCATAAGCATAAAGTTTGATATCCGTCCAACTGTTCTAAATATAAAGAGAAAACGCTGATGCAGCACCGGAGCAAGGGTTGGATTGGCGAAGCGTAGTGGATAATCTCGCAAAATCGGGGTTCCCAAGTGGTGCTTCTTGGCAAACAGTTTGCCAGTCCCATGGCAAATCTGTGCGAAAAATCCCTAGGGGGCTTTATTGAAATGTTATGTCTCCCCACAACTGCATTGTAATCCAACCAAGCACCGTCATCTGTATTTTCCATATGTATCACTTAAATCCTTACCCCGAATGTCATGCCCTTAAATCTGTCAAAATAATTAACTCATGACTCAATGATTTCACACCGAAGTAGCTAATACCATTTTACCACGTAATGTTACCCGCTTCCACGGCAGTTCCTTCGTATGCAACGTTTTCCACTAAATTATCACGCCATTTACAACACGCCTCCTTGTTTCAAATGTAGCATACATTCGCTAGTAATATTAATCATTTTACAACATTTCTCTGAATTTACTAGCACTTTCAACACGCCATCCAGAAGCAGCGTCGGTGTCAGTGTGTCGCCCTGTCCAAAGCAATGGGACTGTACGTTCTGATTTTGTCCATTATTGCTCTCTTGTGGTTGGATATTGCGGAAAACGGGAAAGGAACTTTTTCCAGTACGTCGATTACTTTTTCCCTTCTCTCATTTATTTAGAAGCAAATCCGAATCGCAATGTACCAAAAACCCTGTGCTATTTTGTTTTCTCCAGGAAGTCACGTGGGACAGCTTCTTTCCAGTTACCAAGTACTAGACGACTTTCTCCTAATCTGGGAACATATTTCATTCATATTTAAGTAAGTTTATGGACAATTGTTATTTAGCATTATCTAACTTCGTATCGCTTTTGCAATTATTTAAATGTGTTTGAATGTACAGCTTCGTAAAAATTCATATTTTTTTCAATAATCATATTAGTTTATCCAACATTTTTAGCGTCGTCACAACCCACGTTCTACCATTATTTCAATACGGCTACAATGGTATCCTTCCCTTATTTTATTTTATTAATGATTTGGTAAGTTGTAACTTGTTTTCCCGCTTCAATCTAACCTCTTCAATGGACACATTTACGACCACTCATTTTCTTTAGTTACAGTTTTACATTCCTGATTTCGTTGGGTTCACAAAATATGTCCTTGATAAATCCCTGAATTGCTTTGGAGTTCTGGGGAATCAAGTATTCGTGTAAGTTGTTAATCTTTTACTTTCAAATGTATATATATGTTGTGTATCATATCGCGTCTCTTACTAATAC
Source organism: Sminthurides aquaticus (assembly GCA_906901655.1). Classification (NCBI taxonomy): domain Eukaryota; kingdom Metazoa; phylum Arthropoda; class Collembola; order Symphypleona; family Sminthurididae; genus Sminthurides; species Sminthurides aquaticus. The sequence continues at coordinate 3,889,459 of CAJQTT010000002.1, read as the reverse complement.
ATTTTACTGTTGGTGTAATCTGCAAACGGCTATTACAGCGGTGCGCTATCTCCAGAGAATTTGCGGAAAATGACCAAAGAAGGCCTATCGTTTCTCTGGAGCAACATGTTTTATTTGTTGGGAAGAACGTTTGGAATTGCTACACAATTGGTAGAGGCCGCCAAAGGATATTTTTAGCATTAACTTTCCCATAATTTCCCAATAATCTATACACTTTAATACAATTTAATCAGTTTAGCATACTGTATAGTCATCATAAATACGAATATCTGCGCATATCTTGAAGCGGAGGTCTCCCTTAATTCAATTAATCTTTATCAGCGATAGAAAAACCTCTTACCTTGCTTTCCAAAGTAGAGAGTACAGAGGTATTGGAAGTAGTTAAATCCGTAGCGATATCTGTAGAACGATGACAACGAGAGGCTTTTCGATCAAAGCTATTAGCTGTCCATCATAAAGCGGGTTTATTGTTCTAATAATTCTTTCGTTAATAATATCAATAATAGTGTTATGCATAGCTTCCGAGTTGTTTCATAACAGGAAGAGAAAGGTATGAGCTATTTAACTCCAGGTTAGCTTACAGCCTTGAAGTTACAGCACGAAAATGTATCAAAGTCTTCATTTTCCCCATTTTTGCGTCGCAAGAGCGGCAAAACTTGCTTCATTTACATGTAAGGAAAGAAGAGAGGTGATTGAGGAAGTGAGTAAGAATACCTTATACCTGGTTAGAACTATTGTTACATAAAACAATGTGTGTGCAGTCTGGAAATTTGGATAGAATGAGGGGGCAGGTGTAATTATTAAGTATTCGACCTGTGATAGTTTCTGTCTGGGAGGGATGTAATAATAAAGTATGCAATGGAAAACTTTGTAATTGAAGGCTGTCTGAAGTGAAAGTTGTCATTCTGTTCCATTATTTTCTCCCCTCGCGGAAGAAAGAAAGAAAAGCTTGTTCGTATTCAATTTTAATTGGATTCCCTTATGTGCATTGGTATCTAGACTTTGATACGTACGCTGAGACATTGACAGACCAAGGGAGTTTACATCCCTGTTGATTAATTGCTATTCGTCAACAAACTCTGGCTACCCGGGTAATTAAAGCCACATTAATGCTTCCATCCATACACGTAAAAGGAGCAGATGCATGCCAACTTTCTCGTGTTCTCTGTATTCCGTCATTTCCAGACTGCTCCAGATCTCATTTCCTTCCTTTGACCATGTCAAATAAGTCAATAAGTGTTTCCAATTCATCCGCACAAATTCATTGTTTTTGCTTGCACCCTGTCAGTCAAGACAAGACTCAGACAAAAGTGTTCATGCTCCCTAGCTGGAGTTTATACGGTCTGTGTTTGCTTTCACCACGTATTTCTTTTCTTATACTCTTATTCCCACAACGCCCCATGAGCCTGAATACAATTGTGAACGGAAAATGTTTAAGCAAGAAAGTGGTGCGCATCAAAAGACCATTTCTATTTTCATGTCTCGCCTTGCCTCAATTTCCTCTCGGACTTTGCCCTATTCTACTCCATTCTGCGAATTGCAAGAGCGAATCCTGCACCGATGATGCCATGCAGAAGCTCGTATGATACGTACTTTCTCCATTTATCCTTCCCATCCTTATGGATTTCCCTGCCGCTCCTTTCTCTTAATAGATTTGCCCGCTCCGAGTTGCTGAAACGGCCTTTTTTCTATTTCGTAATGTCTATCAAGGATTAATCTCCGCTTCCAAAAGCTCTATCCCCACCTACTTTCACCGTCTACTACTCTCCTTTTATGTTCCCGTTTATCCAAAACAATTTAGCCTTCTTTATTTATATTTCCAGACGGATACATAACTATCTGTCGTAATCCAGCCATTATCCATTTTTCTATCGTCATGGTAACTCCTTTCTTCGAATCCTTCAAGCTGCGCTTCTCTTTTTCATGACATATAAATCTTCTATTACGCTTTCGCAATTTTGTACCAACTGCTACAACCCTTCGACATACCCTATTCCGTGATTGCCACATCGCGTTAGCAGTTAGCATGTTTTCGAGCATCAACATAGTTTTTTTATTCTCTTCATCTCGCATTATTCATTTTTTACATGCTTTCTCCTCCTTTCTCCTACCATCCACTTAAATATACGCGCTAAGGGATATGCTTAAGGGGTAGCCGAGGGAAATTCGCAACTGCAAATGTTTGCCTTGCCTTGTGTAGTTTTTACGTATCGTCTGAGATTTTTTCGGACATAACTTTGGCCGGATGCAGGAAGCAGACATGTGTGATACATGGTGCATTTTTTAGCGTCTACCATCTCGGGGATAGCTGCACCTTGCAGCTGCTTTAGAATCCACCAACTGGAGAAGTTTTCCTTTATATCCATAATGGTTGCTTCCGTATCAAAATAAAGACGCCGAGGTTGTCTAGGAACTGTGTCGCGTCAGTGTTGTGTCTGATTGTATGCTATTCTGGATTTGGGTGTGTACGTTTCAATTATCCGTCTTGCATTCCAGGATCATGCACATGCGGATACTCTTTATCTCTTTCCCGGGCACTGCCAGAGTCATAATGCATGGTGTAGGATATTCTGCGACGCAGTTCCCGTCCAAGACTAGACGTTAACCCAGATTCTTGGCATGCGGAAGGCTGTATATTTTCCCGGAATACATATTGTCTGGTGATCCAAATGGGAATTTATATGCATACTTGATCGCTGACACGATTCCCATCCTTTCCATACACACGCCATACGTTCTTCCATGTGCTGGTACAGGCAAAAGGTTTTGATGGAACACGGGAAAACAATTATAAGTTCCAGGTCGGGTGTATACCGCTGTGGATGCATGCAAAATTATTACCTCTTTCTCTATCCTTCTTGGCTCGCTTCCTTCATAAAATTTCCCATCCTTTTCCCCTCTCGAAACGCCAACTTTCCCTGGCAGGCATTATCCTTTTCTAGGGTCATTACGTTCATCACAGACAATTACATGTCTAGCCAGTCCGGTATGCATGCAAAATGTGTGGGAGACTATAAGGCCGTATGGAGAAAGCGCGTACAGTAGTCTTTTTAGAACTAACCAACCGGCGACGCTACCGCGTTGTTCCACGTAGTTGATTCCAGTCCTGGACTCCTGTGGAGAAAGTCCTGCCGGCGATTCTCTGCTCGTATGCTCATCCCGTATGTATTTTGTCTAGTGTTTACTACTGTTCCAATGCTTTCTCTTCGCTTTCTATTGGTTGCAAATATAGCACGGTTCAATATATATGTTTCCAAATCCTTTAAACCATAAACTGGCATATTAGACTTAGGATATGTATTTAGACGATCAAACCCTGGGTGAACTATGAATAATGTATGCATGCACAGACCCACAGCTTATCCTGTCCATTCCATCCGTTTGTGCCCGTCTTCCATTCTCATATCAGGACCACCCTTAGCCACCCGCGACAACTTTCTCCTCGTTTTCTCCCACTTTATTATTGGCCCGATTTCATCCCTCTAGCCTTGCTGATTGCCTTCCCAAACCTTGGTAGTTTTTTCACCCATAGCTGCTTATTGAATCTGCAGGCTATCTTATCCTGAAGGAATCATTCTGCGTTAATAACCCAGCAATTCTACATTATCCTCATCAGATAAACTTACCATTGTCTGATTTATTAATGAGCGACTCTTTTTGCACGCATGACCCTTCGTGTTGTATTCCAGCAGGGGTTGCAGTTTCAGATTCGCATCTTGCTGCCGGTTACATGGAAGCCGGGGAAATCGCACTGAGTCGCATTCTCAATGTCTCCCAACAACTCTCTTTCTTGCGTAGTGAGAGTGAATGCAGTGTGCGAATGCGAATTCTCAGCTCCGAGCTTTTCCATCCGGACCAATCTCATTCAGTTTGAGGTAGACCCCTGCTTGTTCGCCTCCCCTATAGAGGTGGAGGCTATAAGCTCATAACGTCTTTGCAAAACCCTTCGCCGACCCCCGATTCATTCCGTTTTTGCCAAAATCTTCCCCCTCTCTCTTTCCGGGGAAAGCATGTAGTGCACATCCCTATCGTAGTACTACTATGGAAGAGAGAGAGTAGGGAGAAAACTACGATGCAAACATCGTAGTACACTTTCCCCTCCTGTCTAGCATCCGTCTCACGCCCTTGAAAATTCGCGAAAGCGTAGGGAGTGGATAACCGTTTCCTTGCGTCACAATCCTGACTCGCCCTTTATCTCCCAGACATACAAACTTTCCTTCAATGCATAAACTTACGCAAATATGCAGTCTTTTATCCCTTTTGCCCGGAATGTGTACCCAACGCTTGCCCAGAGCTTCCCCAAGTAGTCGGGGCACTACCACTCACTCGCAGCATCGGCTTCTTCCACTGCAATGTCATCACGGAACACTATTCAGCTCCCTCCTTCTCCCCTATAAATGACCGTGCATACGCAAGATGAAGATGCATAAGAGTATCCGTATCGATCCCACCAAGTTCAAGTAACGTATTGATCCACTTTCTCCCTCGTCCTTTATCTTTTACCCTCTCTCACTTTTTATCTTTCTCAATTTTCCTTCTATATAAAGCCTGCTTAGCCTAAATTCTCACCCCCTTTCCCTCACTCCCATTCTCCGCCGTCCATATTTCCCAACAACCGTATCTTCATACAAGACTTTCTCCTCCCACGCCTTTACTTTCTCCACTGTGAGGTGGTAAGCGCATTTAAATCATTCATTGTGCAAAGATTCGCTAGGGTGACTCGCATCGCAACTCCATCACATGACATGGGTTGTGGTTGTGGGGTGAATTTATCGTACAAGTTCCAAAAGTGCAAAAAGGCTTCCATCATTTCCGCAACTTTGATGAGTATATACGTTCTTTGGGTTTACTCACCTCTTTCAGTTTTCTTCCACCCTTCAGCCAGTCTCATGAGATGGATATGCAATGATGCTATGCAATGAGCTGAATTTACCATTGAATGAATAAAAAGAAGTGAAAGCGTGGATTAATCATGGCTAATGTCTATGATTTATTTAAACACCAACAAAAAGAATTTGTTTCCTTACGATAGAATTTTTAAAATTACATCAAATATGTTCTCAACTACAAGAGTATATGATAGTGACAATCATGATAATCAACTACTAATTAACTTACTATTCGTATATTTAACTAATTATGTACATAATATTTAGGTAGTAGATGCACGTGGTCAAGCACGTGTCGAACAAGGACGACAACACTGAGCATTTCCAAATGCAGATTAGAAAAAAACAGGTCCTGAAAAATAATTTGTACTTTGTGTCAATGCCGAGTGTCGTTTCATTTTCACCTCCGGGGAAAGCAAAACAAGGGGAAGGAAAACATATTACAATCATAGTGGATAATTAATAACAACATTATAATTATTCATGATTGTTGTACACCACAGAAAACAAACTACGTAGTCCTATACATCATTTTCATCCCTCCTCCTCCTCCTCCATTTCCCCTCAACTCCATAAAATCTTACAAATAAAACTAAAAGTACACCCACCCACTCTCTCATCCCCCATCCATTCGAAACTGTAAACGTAAGTAACTTAATGAACAACTGTGTATAAATTCATAGCGATTCCTGAACAGGTTCTGTAAAAATTTGTCATTAACTCTCCTCATTTACGCATTTTCTGGCTCTCCTCCTCTTACAAACACACACGAACCTACTCCTGCCTGCAAAGCTTCTGTAGAGCCAATATGTTTAAATTCCTGGCACCCATACAAAATGCATTTCAAATTTCAACTCATTCAACGGTATTTAAATCAATAACTTGTAAATTTTCTATATTTTTCATCAAACAAAGCCAATTGTTTATGACGGAGCGAGTGACTGTTCGTTACATGCAATAAGGGCCAGTGCTTTTTACACTATGTGTCTAGACATTAGTATGCATTTGAGTCGATTTGCCCTGCACATAACCAGCAGTGTTGTGAACACCTTCAATTAGAGGGTAACGTAATATGGGGATTCAAAATTAAACTTTCGTCTCACCTGTCGTCCCTTGCCAATATAATCTGTGAACACGCATATATACAAATATAAGCCTGCACCGCAATCGATATTCAACCTCGGAGCAATCTACTACAATCAATACATTTCACCCGTCAAAGGAATCACAAACTCTTTCCTCACTTGAAATGTGTCTTGTCCTTGTTAATTAACCATCTTTTGTAATTTATTTAATCATCCACTGCTAGGTAACGTGTAAATTTAATCGTCTATCAATTTCTAAATGCTGCTAACTCTACAACCCAGGGGACGTTTCTCTAATTAAGCGTTTGGAATTATTACATCGTTTCACACAAATGTCGTTTGCGCGGCTTCTGTGCTCATTAATATCCATTTTATCTAACAACTCAATTTAATAAAACCATAAATTCTTTACTAGAGACAAACACGAGTATAATAAATGTGTATATAATTGGACAGTTAATATTACTACATTCCGCACCCGGTCGATCATAAAGGTACTAAAACCGGAAAACCATCCCTCTCTTACTTCTTCCCGTTACAATAATGGTTTTCCTCCTCCATCTTACCCGAATTACCCAATTTACTGTATATATATATATATATATATATTACACTGACCAACCACAGACACATTAAAACACATTTTAATATCCAAAGACAAGATAAAAATGAGGTTTCATTATTTTTACTCATAGAAATTTTTCGCACATATAAAATTTTCAAGCTTGTCCACAAATTATGTACAATTCTTTTTAAAACCAACTGCATCCTGTAGGTACACGCAGCCAATTTAGTTTTAATTACTTTCAGCACGCATTATTGTATGTAGAGATGTAACCAACAATAGATTATAGAATCAATCAACAACAAACATATGATCAGATTTTAAAGCTGTTTCTATTACATTCCAAATATCTCAGAGCCGTTGTCAAAAACACATTTCATGTACTTCCCTCCGGTTATATACCAATTATCTTTTATTTACATTCCCAAACTATCACTCCACGTCAATCAATCAATGTACTAAGAGCACCAATCATTCCTTCACAAATGTATCTTATGTATAATGTCATGCAAAATGTCCTCTACGACTTTCTCCTCGTCCTCACTTTCCCTTCCTCCACCTCCTCCCTCAATACTTCCCTTTCAGCGTTATTCGAATCCATAACCGACGCTTTTAGTTCACTTCAAAAAAACACAATGAACCCCTAAAATCACTCCTTGTACTCGGTCATTGCAAAAATCAATATAGGTTTTATTGGAATTTGTTACTATTATCTGCTTACACACTAAAGGCTGTATAATGTATAACTGTATGAGGTTGATTTGGCTGACCTGAGTTAAATAAATCAAAGTGGTGGTTTAGGTAATTTAATATAATCTAATGATAACTAATCTATCCTTCCTTCCGGAAGGGTTTGACGCAAGAAGGGTAGGCAGTTAACGTAAACCAAAATACCTGGATGTCTGTCTAAAACTAAACAACTGTAAAAAGAATGGTTACTCATAGTAGTAGTTGCAGGGAAGGTGATTAAAAATAATTTGGCGTGAATCATTGCATTCCCTACACAACACTTGATCGGCTAATCCCTAACTAAATCTGCTTACGCATATACCCGTTTTTCAATGACTACTTGAAAAATCACTTGAGAGATTTAAACACAATGCAATGCTCACAGCGTTAGCAGCTTACATTTCCCTGAATGTGTTACACAAAGTGTTTCCTGTATGGGTGTGTGTTAAAGTAACGCGTCGTCTTCGATATGCCTCCTGACTTTGTAAGTGAATGAACCGGAATTACTGTACAAACTAAAACTTTAAAGTTGAACGATAGAGTGTGAGTTATTGATTTCCACGGAATTCATGCATGAGCGACGGAACGGCTGGAATTCACAGCATTATCATAAGCAGGAGTAAAGTCATATAACGTAACTAAATCCTTTGCATAATTGTGACTCACTACGACATTTTGTACGCAGCATCTCAAGAGCTCAGCTCCCAAGGAGCAAGGATTTCCTTTAAAACCCTTACTCAGAACGATCCTATACAATATATAATAGCAATAATAAAACTTTCTCACTTATAATAATCACCCCGTTCTATCTGGCATCCACCTACCTAAGCATAATCCATCCCTCCATCCCTTACACGAAAGGTATATGTATAGTGTTTCGTACAGTAGCTAGGATCAGGAACTACACCGAAAACATATCGACCACATGCGAAATCATTTGAACAATTAAACCAAAACTAAAACTTATTTTAATAAGAATAGTGTCTCTCTACGGACTACATTTTAGGTACCCTGAACACCTGAGCATAGTACAAGATTGCCTTTTTTCTGTCTGAGAGCAGCAGCATTACTTTTCCAATACTGGACCATCATCCCAATAGAATTTTCCAAAATGTCGGGAGCGAACAAACCGCCCACTCTTTTTTACCCCTACATAAGCCCGTCATCAAGACCTCAGATCTATCTTTGATTCCAATTCTAATCCTAGCATTTCCTCGCCCAATTTGCAAATTGTCAACACACCGCAAATCCTCATGAGGCAACTCTCATTATTTTCCCTGAATTTTTATACTGAACGTTGCCCTAACTTTAGGTTTTGTAGTTAGTTTTTTTAATTAGTCATTATTTATTTAGTATTGGATACTTTTACGGATGATAATTGCGGGAAGCGAAACGAAAGGAAAAAATCATTCCCCCTATCAAATAATTAAAGCTTACAAGGTAGGTCATTCACAGAAAATCCCGTATAACTCAATACATAATTATACACTCTTCCTTCATCTCCTTCTATTCAGATGTCTTACACAATTCACAGCTTTCACTTGTGCTTCATATCACAAATATATTTTCAAACTATATAACGGAAAGTTAAGCTTGGGAAAATCACAAAAATTTAGTTACACCTGTCCCTTACTATGCCCTGCCTGCTAAACCATTGGAAAACAAATCCAATCTACCCATACCATCACATATACCTACAGCTTGTTTTACGAAGGGATTCTCGCAATTCCAAATGCACTTTATTTCAGCTACTATTCTTATTTTTCCGCTACACATAGCTTTCTCCTCTCTTGATATTCACCCATCGAGAACCGTCCTGAGCCATACAAGCCTGTGGCTTTTGTGGTACCACCAACCGATCTGCGCCTGCTTTCCAAAGCCTTGCATTCCTACCTAAACATCCTCTCTTTCCTTGTGTATAAGCGTACTGTATGGTAATAGTTGATTTGAATTAAAATCCCATATATCCTCCTCTCATATAAGCATGACCTTTAAGTGTGTTGTATTAAAAAATAAACTCAATACATTTTAAAATGTGTACGATACGGAAATACATTAGCATAATATCAAACCATCACCAGGAGAAATTCTACAAGTAAATGTGTAGGTTTCCAGTTACCGTGCCGAAAGAGCGAATCTACGCCTCATCATCATTTCCCTTAATTTTCTAGGAGGAATTTTATCATACATTACCTTACTTTTAGCCCTCACTAAACCAAGCATTCATCATCACCATTACCTACCCCTAAGAACTTTTGAACTTAGCCGACTCATTCATCAGAAGACTATGATTACGAGTTTCATAACCACGCTTTCTCCACACAGCCAAAGCCTTATGCATACCTCACTACCACCCCTCTTCTCACGCATCCCTCCATTTAACTTTCAAACCCCATCGTCGTACTTATATAGCACCCCGAGTGAATCAGCTTACAAAACTGTAGTGATTAATCAAAAAGAAAACTTATCAAAAGTTTTCGCCTTACTTTTAATCATGGGAACTCGCACGCTTTCTCCCTCTCTAAACACAAAACAACTTTCTCTCTAACTTTCTCCTCTGGTATGGTTTTAACTACAACAAGCCTCTGGAATTTTACTCTGTCACTAACATCAATTTCTTACCTACCTCAAATCCCTCCTAGCAAAACAAATCCATATCTTCCATTTTCTCCCATCATCCACACTTTTATACGCAAAGTAACTTCCGTACACAATCTGTATTTAAAAGGTACATAAAAATTTAAAGCTCCTCCAGTTCCACCCTTCATACATAGCAATCTCGATGATCAAGTCCACCTTTAGAGAGTCTCAACTCCTTGCTTGTTCATCATCTCCTATTTTCTCTCTAACTTCCTCCGTCATCACTTCCATCAAATCCGTCAAACATTTAATTACCCTCTCCTCTCACACACACTTTCGTCCCTCACCGGTCTCACCTCAAATAGGCATTTATTCTTCCTTAGCTAGACTAGCTCGTACCAAAACTTTCTTCAACCCAACACTCCTCGCACTTGAACAAACAACAGGAAACCGCAGATATACATTGCCCAGCTCCTCAACTTTTCCACTCATTAACTTTCAACTTGTTCTTTTCGAGTTCCATCCCCCTAATTTTCCCATAGATCTTAACGCTCAATAACATATTACTTCTAATACCCTACCTATCATCTCTACTCAAATTTACCAGGAGCCTTCAGTAGTCAGCTGTTGCACATCTCCTTTATCCTCCGGTTGTAGTCGGCAAACTCTGTCGAAGCATTCCTCAGATGGGCTAAAGCGCCGGCATCAAAATGCACCATGCACCGGGCCACTCCTGTCATATAATCCGGACCGAAGTTCCCTGTCTCACATTACGTGCGCTGGTGGCAAGCTGTGTTTGATATGAGGGCATTAATAGCAGGTCGTTCACTGGAAGTTTGAGTCTGATCTCTGATGAATTGGTTAATTGTGAGGCTCAACTCAGAAAAAGTACTACGTTGCACAGACTACAGTATCCTGTCCCGCCGGTTGCATATGAGAAATATTTCATTTATCTCCGAATGTACACAGATGAGGCCTGATAAGACGAGTGCTTCAGTATTCTTGGCTCTGCTAACCGATCCCTAGATCCTAAAATTAATTCTTAATAACATCACTTCATCCGTTAACCTATGGGTAGTACCTGAGCGAAGTAGACATGCAAGATGTGGATACATCTTGACGCTTTGCCTCAAATCTTATTATTTGTTTTGCTAAATTGTACTGTATGGAATTATTACTAGATACCGCATTCCTCAGCTCAATGCTTTCTCCTATACTATACCACTATATATGTACATTAAAAACAGTTCATTTCTCGGCTAATCAGGAAACAGTTTACTTCTAATTTATATATAGATATATATCTGTGTCTCAAATAGTCTTTGTGGAATGCACCAGTATCAAACTGATCCATCCACAGTTTTCCCAAATATATAGATTGCTAAAGATAAAATTTTATATAAATAACAGGAGGATACATAAATATCCGTTTATCATCCCTTTCACACCAACACTTTCAAACATCAACAAAGCTTATAGTACTCAAACCCACCCCTTCTCCCTCGTCTAGGTTCAGAGGAATCATCAGTGGAACTGTTGCTTCATTCCAGAGTCCTCTATCTTTTCACCTTCTCGAATATATTATTCACTCACTACCCACACCTGGAGAACAGTTCTACATAGTTTTAGACAGACTGAAAAAGCTAAGATGACGGAGGGTTTCCATGGGATACAGGAACAGTTTTTAAAAAAAGTTTTTAATCCATGAGTAAATTTGTACTGTTTGATTCCTCCTTCACGGACTTTGCTCGGTCACATAGGTTATTTTTTGAAACTACATCATTTATCTGGCGTAAATAGACATTTCCAAGAAGGTCAAAGAAATTCTCTACCGTCTATAACTCTTACTCGATTAGAAACAGGTTAATCCCAGTAGCACTCGCATTCGGCTAACTTTTAAGTCCTCCTCCTGATTCCAATATAGATGACATACAATTTGTTGGAATCATTTTGGCTCCTTCCTCTCAGACTTTACACTTCCTTCCACTGTTTCTCTGTATTACACTTTTCCCTTTGCTGTCTTTCAGCTCCAATAATTTGTCAAAGGCTACCTGGTCTTCCATCTTATCCCTTCGCTATCGATACGATCTTTCTTCACTTCAAACCAATCCTTGATTAGTGTTACTATTTATTATTGTTCCTCCACCGTTAGCATCTCTTGGAGCTTGGATCTAAGGCAGGTGAAGGAATTTAGTAGCGAAAATGTATTATTGAAATTGGCAATGAATAAGGTGAACCTTGATGGTAGACATCATTTATGATAAATTTAAAAGATTATAGTTCCGCCTCAACCCCCACGGAATCCAATCCTTTGACAATATATTTAGATTTCCTGAGAAAGCTATTATGTATAGTATAATATAGTTCGTTTACAGGAAGAAGTTTGGATGGATAAAATCCATGCACGTAGAGTCCTCTCAGACTATAAAAATTTCACCTGACTATTTAAGAGCCTTTGTAGCTGAATCACAATTAACATAGTAAAGGCTAAACCGGGTTGATTCAATCCGCATCTGCTTTTTGAACACAGAGCTTTCTAAAAGTAAGAGACAACGATCCTGCACGAACCTCACCAACTGACCGAAAATATGAGGCAGATGATTCCATGCCCTCTCCAGAAAATCAAACTTCAAGTATTTTACGCCAATCCAATCCATCGTAATTATTCAGACCTGATTCAAAACTTTCGGTTAAATAACGCTGGACTTATTCCAATTTCCCACGATTCCCTCCTAGCTTATATAGCACAGCACACTCTTATTCGCTTTTACCTCCTCAGTTTTCTAGACTCTACAACCGTGAACAGGCTCGCCAGTGCGACCCGCAATATCTAAATCAAATAAACCCGTAGTACGATCCATGATTAATTAGCAAGTAATTATACACGCGTAGTAGCTACATGTACTTCCGAAAACTCTTTCCTCACAGACTACGTTTCTAAGGAACAATGGACTTCTAATCATATGCCTGCAGTATTCTAAATTAGTCTTAACTGTTTAAGAAATTGTTACGAGTCTTCATCATCTAACTTTTTCATATATACACGTGTACGCAACTTACCTAAATATTATCTGAGCTGAGTTCACACGCAATGCACTAACTGCATAATTCCTGAGAATGTTTGGTGATACTTGTATATTTCTTCTTACGCATAAATTAATAACTGTCTGTCTAAAATGTACATTCGCACGTTACCGTCTTACCATCTACTTACTCGGTACTTGTTTTAAACTAGTCCATACACCTAAGACTTAAAGCACCTCTCCACCTAACTTTAACAATACTAACTGAGTTATTATATGTACTTATGAATTAAGACAAGAACAATTCCTGAATATTATTTCTCGTTTTCATCCCTACCATAATTCCAAGTTACGTCAGAGATTTCATGAACAACATATCCTTTTACATTATTTCAATAGAACGATTCCAACACGTGCAACATGTAGTACGACTAAAGTATAACAAAACTACTTTGTACCAAACATAATGCTCGTCCACCACCGATGAACACTATCCTGAACTGTACTGCTATTGCTCTCGAATGATGATTACTTCCCTTTGTTTTAAAAATACCCCAATGCAGTAGCTTACAAATTCCCGCTACAAATTGACACAGAATTTCAAATAACGCCATCGCTACCTCTTTTGACAACAATTTAAGTTGTATATCGTAATGTGAAAATAATATAACCCTTGCTAATTATTCCGGAAGATCTCTTTTTTCATTAATTCACTGCTTTAATTGCTTTACTTCCTCCTGGATACAAATGTATAAAATCTATTATTCGGCATTTAAATTAGAGAAGATGAGTGAGTATAAGTTGCACTATAGTTCATTCAAAACAATTCCTGTCCCTGATTACTAAATTCCCAGTTAGGAGGACTGAGAAAGTAGCTAGAAGAAGAAGCTGCTTAAAAAAATGGCATTCTTTGAGGTAATCAAAATTGTATGAAAGGTTCTAATAGCTATAGTTAGTTACTAATTATTCCTGAAATATGGCTCTGCTTCCTGAATCACATTTCTGTGCCGACTTTTATAAATCCTCGTCAATCCTTTTACCATCCTCCTTCATCTCCCTACAGCAGCAGTATATGCTATGCATTCTTCTCTTTCTTTAGTGTAAAGTTTTTAATTCAACCTTGATGATCACTGTTAAGGTGAAACCGAATATTGAAGAGTAACACAGCGAAGTAAGTGCATCTGTTACAGGCTGAGATTTGAGGAGGAAAACTCTACTTTGGCGAAATTGTTTTACAGAGTACTGCTAATTCTATTAAGAGTCAAGACAAGTTATCGAAATATATTGCAAGGATAAGTTTGAGGGAAGTAAGCAAGTTCATTCGTTAAAACAAAGAGCACCACGTTAGATAGACGTAGACGTTCCATTTAAAAACATCTATCGTTTTTCGGGGGAAACGGCCAGTATGTTGAACAAAGTTCCCTGAGATACCCACCCACCCCCCGAACACAGGTGAAGCGCTAGGGGGAGGGCAGTAAAGACAAAATCAAGGTAGAGCTGTAAAAATTGCATCAACGGTAAACCTGGAGAAGACTTCCTATAGTGCTTATTATCTCTTAATATTTTGGTCTGTAAATCTAACGAAAAATTAAATAAAATAACGAAGATTATTTCCCTGAATTTTTGAATACTTGATTGAGGTGTGAAGTGAATATATTCGATAGCTCCACCGGGTTTGACGAGCATAAAAGTGAGGTAACGTCAATACTTTTGCACATGCATGACGATGTGCAATGTCAGAGCATCTGCAATGTGCACTACAGCACACACACGTATGGTTTCGGATCGGGTTGCCCAAGATGCATGCAACAACCCCTTCTTCCTGCTCGTGGACTATTATAGTACACTTGATCCTATTATAATAAATTAATTCCTAACGGAACAACTATCAATTGTACCCATAATATTACGTATCATTCGTCACTAAAGCTATGTGGCATACAGACTATTAGCTAAAGAGGTAGTTGAATACAGCAGCAGTAGATAGATATTTCATTCAAAAATCTTGACGAATTCAATCCAGTACAATGTATCGTTATGTATTCAGTAGAATAGGAAGAAATGGTTGCATTTCATCTTAAAAGTTTTAGTAATCCCTGTTAAGGATATTTAAAAGCATCTTGCTTGTATCTAGTAAATGTGGATGATCCCTGCCTTCAATTTGTATTTTACGTTAAATAGGCTATTCCTCAAATCTGGATTCGAGCCTCACCCATGTACTATTAAATCCTCGTCAAGCTATGTACTTTTACTCTCTGTGTACGGATTCTGTAAGCCATTTAGATTTACTCAACCTCCCTCAATGTATGAAAATGAACACATGTTGAGCGACCGAGGGGTTCACCTTTTCGACTGGGCCTGCTAACAACAGCAGCAGACCTTAAAGGTGACATACGATACCATAACCAATAATATTATTAAATTATGCTTGCACCATCGAGTGGTCAACTGAGATTGAAGCCAATTGACTTTGACTTCATCACGTACTTAAAATGAACATCGTGTTGGGGGTAGACAAAATCATAACTTGATAGACTTTGAATTACTTGGCCTAATGCCGTCCTCTGAATAATTAGTAGCATATGCGGCTAGCTATAGGAATACACTCCTCGTGTCATACATTCAAGTCTACTGTATCGTAAGCTATTATGACTATATCGAAAACCCCTACCCAGAGATAAAGTCTTTAATAAATCCAGGATGATGAAGTTTCGATTCCGTTACGATGTTGAATAAGTAGAACTTTCTTTTTCTGATCTTCTCTATTGATGAACTGTGCGGACGTCCGAATGGCTTGGAGCAGCTTGCATTCGCAAGTACTTAAAGCTATATATGCTCTAATATTCTTCAGGAACAAAGTTTCGACTTACATTAGCCAAGATGGTTGTAGGTGTTGCTAGCATGAATGAAGGATGCCCACTTTTCGTTAGTATGGAGCAAAGCCAAATGTCAGTCCATAGGCTTACTTCCGACGCTACTTCGGGAACTGGGTCGGTTGTTGCTATTCCCACCCCCTACCGGCGGACTTTGGGATGGCAGCGGCAAATTGGAATTAGCTGCTGCTGCCGCGACTGCTGCAGCTACTTGCGCTGCACTCGGCCCTCCAGGCCCTCCCATCGCTGACACATTCATTCCACCCACGTTAATTGAACCCCCGGTACTGCTAAGATGCTGCCCTCCCTGCATTTGCATCCCTCCAGCCCCACCAACACTTCCTGACGATGCACTCGTAGAGGTACTCGGACTGCTCTGACTTGGGCTACTGGATGATCCCCCAGGCGGACTCCCAAACGGTGGCAACGGACCCGACTCTGGACCCATGTGGGGATGATGAAATGCCCTGACTCCTCCAAGTAGCGCACGATGTTCACGGGCCACGTGTCGTCGGACCGTGTTATTCCGTGTGAATGTCCTTGTGCAAAAGGGGCACGGTACTCTTATCCCCTGATGCCTCTGTCTGATATGAGCTCGAAGGTTCGTCTCGTACCCATAAAGTCTCTCACAAAATGGACACTTAAGCTTTTTCCCTACAAAAAATAAAGACATTTGTCACGTACTCCTATAAACAAATAGCGTATTTCCATAAAGTATGAATGAGAATAAGTAGTAGTAGACGGAATAAAGACGAGAGGCTTACCAACGAGTATGTGCTTACCATCAGCAGTTGTTTGAGCATTGTTCATACTGAGGTCATGCTGCTGAGTGTGTTGGGCGGAGAGAGTTGAAGGCGATGGCAATGACCAAACATTTGAAGGGCCTGGACCTCCGGAACCCATATTACCGAAAGAAGGTTCGGACGGAGACAGATCCATTGAAAATGAACGCTGCTTCCCGCCAGATCCAGGAAATTCCTCTTCACGGCCTACTTCAAGCTTGATACTGAGATCTGCAACGTTCCACCCCACCGTTAGCATACACTGGTATTTTCAACCCCCGCCTTAAACATTAGAAATTTACCTTCAGGCATGGTGTTTTCCGTGCTGGCGCTCCGAATCTTCCGAATATTAGGATTTTCGGTTATTACAATTGTTTGCTGTTGATTCTGCTGCTGTTGTTGTTGTTGTTGTTGCTGTTGTTGTTGTTGCTGTTGCTGTTGCTGCTGCTGCTGTTGCGAACCTTGAGACTGATGACCTTGCTGCGGTCCTGAAGCCGAATAATGGGGCGGGAAGGGTTGAAACCCTCCAGGAGCCA
Source organism: Sminthurides aquaticus (assembly GCA_906901655.1). Taxonomy (NCBI): domain Eukaryota; kingdom Metazoa; phylum Arthropoda; class Collembola; order Symphypleona; family Sminthurididae; genus Sminthurides; species Sminthurides aquaticus. The sequence goes on along the minus strand of CAJQTT010000002.1, from coordinate 3,872,397 downwards.
TACTCGATCGCGTCACACTATAAACATTGAATCGTCAATTCAACAATCACACTTTAGCCTACATTACATTTGGTATATCATTCTTACAAGATTTGTCCCACGTACTTGGAATCAATGTCCATGAGTCTGGGATTCATTGTTGGTGATGGTAAAGGAACCGTTGTTTTCGACTGATGGTGATGCCCGCCATAGTCCATACTCTCCGACATGGGCCCTTCTGGACTTGCATGGCGGGGTGAGGTAATTCTTAACTTTTTCCCTGTCTTGGCATCTGAGTACAATCCTAGAAATTAACACAGTGATAAACTCCAGCCGCTCTACAACGTAGCATTAATTTCTACATTTTTCTCTATTTCTCGCTCGTTTCAGGAAAACTTACCCGTCGACGACGGATTTGTAGGAGGTGTTTGGGACGGAGACGGGGATGAAAATGAGGTAGGAGGTGACTGGACAGAGTTCGCAGATTTGTTTAACAGAGGTGGTGGTTGCTGCGATTGCTGGCCCTGCTGTTGAGGCAGCAGCAGAGGTCCCAGTGCTTGAGCTAGAATGTTAACCTGAGATGGTCCTGAGGAGAAGGAAGGCAGCTTGACCTCCGACCTCTCCTCAACAACGTCGCTAGATATGCTATGTAAGTCATTTTGCGACAAAGATAACCCTTTCACCTAAAATAAATCAAAAGTTCTCCTTAGCACAGCACTTTTCGTTAAACTCCTTCTTGAAAATTCATTCTTCTCGGTTCCATTTCCCATTTCCCAACTTACTTGCAGCCGTTTGGCGGTTTGAAGGAAGGTATTTAAATTGGCATCATCGATATAAACTTCACCTTTGTACATAAATTCCAGCAAAGCCCTGAGATTTGCAGCACTCGTTCCATCCAGTATGACAACGAGATTTTGCGCTGTTGAACATTGTTCAAACAGTTCTTGGAAATGAACGCTACTTGCCGCGAGCACAACTCGGTGTGCCCGATGACTTTCGCCTAGAAACAGCACAAATTTAATATCCCGCCCAGCAAATCCACAGATAACAAACCACTCAAAAACAATCAACTCCTTTGTAAGCTTACCTTCACAGAAAAGAGTTACATCAGCGAGGCTTTCAGATTCATACAATTTTATAAAGGAATTAGCTAAATTATGGCCGTAATTACTCCATCTGAGGTGAAACTGGTGCCTTGATGTCATTCTTCCGGTCGTTTTCGTCTTCGCGCTTAAATCATCACCGAAATCTGTAACAGTAAATAAACAAATCGGAATTAATGAGCCGTCCACGATATCAAACAAAAACCATTCAAATCCTGTCTTTATAAGCGCATAACAGACTATATTCTCCAGGTTGCCTACCCACCCCTCACCCTCCCCGTCAAAATTCATAAGCTTGTCTTTCCAGCGCCAAGGTAAATTAACGAATTCCCCGAAAACGTTCCTTTTACCATCGAACCGATCTACTGTCCTCCGGTTAAACCAATTTCCACGAGCCGAAAAGTGCACTCTCTCGAGACAGCCAAGCAAAGCGTAGCCACGCGACTCCGAAGCTTTCCTTATTCATTTTATCGATCTGTATTCACTCCATCACCAACCATTTCAAATAAATTCCACCTGCTTCACATTCCCAATGCTAGCCGCCGCCGCCAGCCGCATGTGAAGTCCGTTACATTCTCAAATAATTTCCCCCTTATGCATTATTATTGCATTCCGCATTCCTTGGAATGTTTTAATTCCATTCAATCTCAAACATTCCATAAACCATGGGTTTACTCTACACAATAGCTGTAGCAGGCTAATGATTGTTTAATTAAAATACCGTAATTTCCCGATCCTCGGACATCAGGCCTGCCTTAATTCCGCCCAGAATTTACAATCACACAGGAGGATGCTGCAACTCTTGTAAAAGTATCCACCAAACTCCACAACACTTTCCTAGTTTATATATATCACCGGTAGAACTCAATACCTCGGTTTCAACAAAGTCCGAAAGTTATTAAATATATATATTTACTCTTGATGATGAATCACAATTAAACTCTTCTTTCCTTCAACTAGTTAGCGTGTAAAGCCGATAAATCTTCTTCTATGACTCTTAATTAAAACACCCGTATATAAGATTAACAATTAAGAACTAGTATAATATATTTTTCGCCAAGACTTGGAGCAGCACTTGAATTGACTTGATTTTCCTGAGTACGATGCTGGTAACAAGATAAAATAAACTCTACTACAACTACATTTCCCTGAATCCTTAATATCTACGAAGAACTTGGATTAAAAAATCACATTCAGCTTCTGAATTTTTATAAGCGTTACGTAATACTCTTTTGGTTTTTAATTCTTAGCACCACCTCTTTACAGGATTTTGAATCCTCCTTAAATCACCTCAATTATAATTCCAATCCCTACTAATAGCTATTAAATCCATTTCTATGGAATTCACTCGGTATATATTTCAAAACTTTACAGATTTTTTCCAGCGTGTGAGTAAAAGCGCGGAGCACGTGATAAGAAAAGACAATGGAAATTCGCAAGCCCAGCAGCAGGATTGTTGCACACTACTCTCCATCTCAACTCCACTTCCATGGTCCTCAAAATCCCTGCATATTTTTTCCAATACACACACTCTCACACAGCACACACAACAAACCTTCCACCTGAGTTTCTCCCAAGAAAAAGACTAACCAAGTACGGACTACCACCAGGAGGATTATAATGTAATTGTGTTTAGTACAGTGAGAGTGATAAGAAAATAGCAAAGATTGCAATTATAACGCGACAGAAGAGAAGATGCGGATGAAAAGTTATATACGCGTAACGTCTAGGAGCAGTCTAGAGATAGTGTAGAATTCAAATCTAGTGCCTTTGTCGTCTTGATGATGAGGAGGAGAGCAGGCTAGCAGAGTTGCTCTTCTTCTTCTTCTTCTTCTTCTTTCACACACATCTCTCTCCCTCTCCTCTCCTTCTTCCCATCATTCCCACACAATAATATCAAACTCCCTGCACCTCCACTATTCTTTTACAAAGGTCGCATCTCACTCGCACATAAATGAGAGCTGGATTTGATGCAATAATAAAAGATGAGAGCGGCTTAAAAACTTTCAGTTTCCATTCCTTTTATAATCTTATATGCACTTGCAGGCTCTTAAGCACGACGCTACACGCTTGCAAAATTTATAATAGAGCAGCGTCCTCCCTCAACGCCGCCCCTACCCACCAACCACCAACCCCACAATCCAGCGCAGCGCTCCTTCTCACCATCTTCCCGCATAATACACACTCTCACAGACCAATGCTCAAAGAGCAAAAGCCCACAGCGCTGCATCCTCATCTCCAGCATATTTTCATAACTCCTCTATATAATAACCAGCTCCACGCTGCATATATTCACATTAAAACACAAGTTAGTTTTCTAATCAGTTTGTCCTCTAAACCCCCAACTGCACACTTCCACCACCCTCCATCTGGTATACGTAGTATAGTTCAGATTACAGAGCCACGAACCAAGGGATGCAATTATATATGTGGAGCAGCGGCCATTGATATTTACACAGCGCAGCGGCCTCTAAGCTCGCAATTCCACCTCCCCCCTCTTCTCCCTATCTAAAATCCTAATCAATTCCCCTCCCCCCACCGCTCAACTACAACCTCTTCATCCCAAAGACATGATAAGAAAAAGGTGCGTGCGAATTATTTCTTTCCGCTTCTCTTCCCATACAACAAGCCTTCCATCCTCGACCCGCCACTCCTCGCTAAAACTAGCCAAAGGAAAAAGAAGCATGGCTGGATGGAAATTGGCTGGAAGGGCTAGAGTAATATACGTTAGATTTTAGACCCAGCCAACGCTAGCATTGTTACACACGCACATCTTTTATCTTCCATTATTATCTCTTCCCAGCACCCACACCCCTCTCTCCCTCCTCTCAGTTATATGGAATTGATAAAGCGCCTTCTCATGATTGCATTTGCAACTCAGGATTTTCCTATTCCTTCTATTCGAAAGCAACTGAGGGAGGCAAGATGGCACATTTGCAAAATAAGAGAGAAAAGCTATTTCATGAAAGAGCAGGCAAGAAGGTTGGAGGCGCGCATTGATTGCAAAATGAGATTCATTATCCACAGTTATTGTGGGACAAGTTTAAGGCTACAGTTGTGATTCATACAGGTCCAAGTTATGATTCCTTCAAGATAGAGACAGCGCTGAGACAAGGGTATGCATGCAGGTAGGAGCGCAGCGTCTTGTAGTTCAAGTCTGCGCACTTAATTGTCATGTATTTCCCAGAAACCTATTTGCACAGCAACTTTGCCACCATACTATACCTCCTAACTAACCACAACCATCCATAGTTTCCATCCACGTTACACACAATTAGTCAGACTAACAGTAGCGTGTACACGCTTCTAGTATTTTATACTGAGACGCTTAACGCTTAAGCGCCCTTGTAGTGCATCATGTAAAATCCCTCTTGTTCAAATGCGTAGCTTGAAAAAGCTCGCTATCTTTTGGAATACGCTGCCTCCTCGCGCGCGGGGCTAAAAGATGGAATGACTTGATGATTGTAAAATAATATTTGGCCATGAAGGTTGTGTGAATGCATGCAGCGGAGTTGTTTCTGCAATAAACTTTAGGAGGACATGGCAAAATCCTCTACATTTCTTTTGCACATTACCTCCGTCCTTCCCCTCCTTTTATCCATTATATCCTCCTGTCCCGTCCTCCTTTGCCTTCATACAGTCCACCATCCTCTCCCATCTCTTTTCCCTCCACTCTCTATTTATTACTGTCTTCAGCCCTCCTCCCTCCAGATGCTCATAATAATAATAATGCTTCTAAGCCGCATATGCTTCAAACTATAGTGCATTATCGCCGCATCCAAAGAGAAACATATTCCCAACCTCCTCCTCACCTCACACCAAACAGTCATCTCATCCTTCTTTCATACATCTATCCAATGCGCTTATATTTATTACAAATGCTAAAAACCTTGCACAGCTACACACACTTCTTACGAATCAACCACCACTTTTGCACTTTTCTATTCCCACACACACACATTTTAACCAACCATCATGAAGGATATGAAAATTCTTTTTCCTCCGCAACTATTCCCCATAGATCCTCTCCCTAAAAGCCAGAGTCAAGTCCAAACTTCTCTAATCATCATCTCAACAGCTCCGACAAGCTACATATATATAGTAAATAGATTTAGCAGCGTAAAAAGGGACTACTTACAATGCGTTTTTCGCATATTATAATCCAACGAGTCACGCTCTGCCAACTACTCCCTCTTTCCGCATCCTTCTCTCTAAACTACACCCTGTACAGCTCCCGAGCGAGCAGATCATCCTCCTCCTTGATATAACATATATAGCAAACCTTTTTGCGATTTTCCTTTCCCCCGATGCACTCTCCGTCTCTTTTCACACGCACAACCATTCGCACACACAATTTATCTTACTATTACTACACCCAAACTATGAAACTGCAAACGTGCAAACTGTATCTTACATTATCCCAACCATTTCATCCTCTTCTTCTTTCTTCTCTTTCCTACTCTTCCATACAGAAGATGATAATACAAGCAGGCCATCCTGCCACAAATTCTCCAACAGCATCCCACCTAACCAACCTTAGAATCCCAGCTCATCCCATGCATCCCAGTAGCCTGCACCACCAAAGAGCAAACAGCCTTTGAATCCGCATCCCATCCTCACCATGATCAGCATGGCGAATTTGGAGTAGGAGCAACCAAGGAGAGTCAACTCCAATGAATGGAGAGTGCGTAACACAGCCATTCCTCTTGAAATATTTTCTCCTCTTTTCGCATATATTCCATCATCCCACCGCATCCTATGCATCTTTAAAAGCTCAGCCTCGCCTTAACTTGCTTATTAGTTTACCTTGACAAAACTCATTTAACTCCCCATTACCGTATTATCATTCTTCACTCAACTCAACTATATCGTAGACTCAGCCATTTCCTTCCGTATTTGCATATTTATTTTCCCTTATAGTTACGCAAGATTATTAGCAAAATAATAATATATTATAATCTCTAATAGTGTATATATGCACTCGTAAACACCTTCTTTTCCTCCTTGACTCTAACAAGATTCTTCTTAATTCTTCTTAACCTTTGCATAAAGATGAAATACGTATATCGAATTAATTGTGATTCCTCGCAGCATCATCAAAGTTTAAACTTCAGAAAACTTTGTCATGTCTCAAATCCCGCTTGCTCTTTTCTTAAAACGTTTGCCTCAAGAAATCTACCCTTCTCCGAAATCAAGCATGCTGCCAGTGATGGCAAACGTGTGCGGGTAACTGTTTCCCATTAAGTACTCGTGCTCGTCCCGTAATTATTCAACCTTGTACTTAATAAACTCGGTGACGTGATTTCTCCCGTGCGGATATTTCAACACTTATTAATGAAAGCTCTAGCTCCAGGCTAAGTATTGGCTAAAAGCAAAGTCCTTTTGAAGATGAACCCAAGTACATTTGTGCTAACAATAATTCGCAGTTACTCCAATTAACTTCCGGTTACAATTTCCTACTTGATACTTTCTATATTAATCGGTGCAACTTGGGCCGTAGTTAATTGAATCAGCGTTCGTCTAAGACACAGAGTCTGTGGTAGGAACAGTAGGGAGGACGCATTTGCTGCAGTCTGGAACATCCTGGAAGTGAATTGAATAAGTAGAAGCGGAGACAGGAGGGAGACAACAACAGACACAGAAATAGCTATTGATTTGTTTGGAATAAATGAATACGAGAGTAATTGAGAAGCCATGTCTTCGAGAGAGTTGCTTATTTAACTCCAGCAATTCTTTGTAACGGCATGATAGCCCTGTTCTAGTCCTAGTCCTAGACACAAATTCTTCATCCAGCATTAGAGGAGTACTATTCAAACAATAATGAATGATAGTAGTTGCATATTTCCTCACAACTCGCTATATTACGTTATTAACAATAAATATCCCTCTGTTCCTCCCTCTAGTCTAGACTCGACGAGGCATTGAAAGCTCTAATTAATCAACATTCTGCATACATGCATATATGCATGAAACCCAGAATCGTTTGAATAGAAATTAGGAGGACAACCCCTGCACAATTGCACAATCCAACCGGAAATCCCTTCCATACACACTTCCCTCCACCAGCCATCCACCCGTCCGTCATCTTGTATTCCATGTTCTATATTTTCCTGCCAGTTCCATTTATATCCAACACATACCGAGACTCAAATATACAAGACAAGCTGACCTACCGACACTCAATGCAGCAAAAATCCTAGCCATGTATATAATTCCATCTTTCCCGCTCCAGAATCCTGCTAGAAATTATGCAGCATCCGGTACTCCTCCTCCACATACTCCTGAATTTCTCAAGAACTCGTCATTTGTGTCACAAACAATTATATATTCTCTGACATTGTTCCTCAAATCTATTCAATCGGAATAAATTCCATTTAAACTCCCATCCCACCCACCCTGTTCTTCAGTAACCCATGATCAGACTTTACATAATTGTGTGCAAAACTTTGCATTCATGCATGCATTTTCCCACAAACTTTCTTCAATTTTTGCCATCTACTCAAGACTTTTAGAGCATCATGTAAAGACCGAGATAGCTACTTGGTTTACTATTCATAATACTATCATCTTGCAAAAATTCTGGGAGCCTACTTGGATAACTTTAAAAATATTCCATCCAAGAGCTCCAGCTTCTTCCCACGATATTCCACACATTACTTGCTCAAATTCAATTGTCCTAGTTGGTTCTTCCTTTCGCCCGTACATAGAGAGAATTATGTATCATTTTCTTCAAGTTCACGACCTTAGACATGTTGTGTCTTTGAGTAAGTTGCGAATATCTTGTATAAGCTTTGCAGTTTCTATTATCTACCTAGTATGTATATATATATATATCTTTCTCTAAAATCCTTGAGCTCTTATGGAGCTCTGATCTTACGGGTATCTTCCAACTAATCCTGTAATTCAACGTCTTCACTCCAAACGCTCCAACCTACCAGCACCACCAGACCAACCACTCGTTTTCCCCCAATAGGAATAGTCGTCAAAAGCTTGCAGCCGGCCGGCCAGTTTGAAGGAAGGATTAAAATCCATTAACATACTCGTCTTTGGGAACAACTCCCCGACTGGATTCTCCACACAGCATGGAGAGGAACAAATCCTCTCATAAATTCATACAACAAGAGGCGGAGAGTTATCAATCACTACATATCTTCAAATTCTTATTCGCACACATAAACTATAATTAAAGTTTAAAGAATACAGCGGGATTTGTCGTGTAAATGTCAAAATGCCTTGAGAATCTATACAACTATTCCACACATTTCTAAATTCCTACGCTCATTACCTGTAGATAGAACCATCATTATAAACCTAGAATTAAATTCGCACCCACTTTATCTCGTTTCTAGTATCAGCCTTCGTACAGGAGATGCTTCTAGATTTTCGCAAACTTTCTCGCCTTCTCCTACCCTGCCTGATACAACAACATGTCAAGGAAGCCAACAACAAGTTATACTTTCATGGCCTAACAACGATAACGTATTCCTATTTCTTGCCCCACACCCCCCTCTGCGCCATCTACTATCCCAAAGTCAGTCCTCTATCCGTCCAGTTCTAATTTACATCTAGAACTAGAGCTCTTGATTCAACAATCTTCCGTCTTTTTCTTGATCACCGTCATTCGCATTTTTGTAAAAGGCAAGCGCGTCATTTATTCCCTGCAATGCAAATCCTAGGAGTTCCTCACAACTCAAAGCTGTTCAACTTCGCTAAAGACGAGGCTGGGATAGACGTAAAATGTGGAAACGTTTAATTTCTATTCCGGCTACATTTCATGCTTATCCTTCTCCCTCTTTTGCAATTTCCAAAGAATGAAGATGAACCAACGTCCGGCGCATTCTCGCCTTCAATCTCTCCTTCTTTTATCCTTAGAGCAATGGCAGACTATCTATATTCCCCAGAACCAAGATTTGTAATGCCAGCTTATAAGGCAAGCTCCTATATCTTCTTCAAGATTCAACCAAAACCGCAGCCTATGAACTTACTACGACTCTCTCAACGCAATCAGTAGTTCATAGCACGTTTCGTATTCATGGATTTGCAAGCCAATCCTCCACCATTTTCTTCTCCTCCTCATGTAAAATGCATAGAATAAGGCATAAAAATTTGCATCCTCCATCCCCCCCCCCCCACGTACAGAATCATCCAGCATTTCCACCTCCGTCCTCACCCATCCATCCCAGACGAAGAAAGCCTAACTCCGTTATAACCTTGTTATATAACAAGTCCTCTTTTCTCCCAATTTCCAACTCTCCATCAAATTTTTTTACTCAGCCAGATCCAGCAACATTTCACATTCAAATCCGCATCCCGCATCCAACCAAGGCAAGGAGACCGGTTCTTCCGTAATTTCATGCCTCCACCACACTCATGTCCGTCCACACTGCATCTTACTCCTCCGACCGAGAGAAAATTCGCAAATTTTGCATTATTCTCCGCATCTCCCCAATGTTCCTATCTCCTATGCCTTGTATTAAAATTCTTCTAAAGCCCTTGTTTTTCTTTCTTCAAATCTAAAAGCCAGGACTTTATGCAAAGCAAAGCATGCATTTACTAACATACAAAGTATTCGCAGTTCCTCCATGACGGAAATCTTCCATACTACTTTCCCCCAATCCCTCCCCCCTCGCTATGCATCCACGCCTTTAGTTTCTTCTTGTCTAAGTGTTTTTCCTCCGCAGTCCTTCATCTCCCGCAAGGAAGCTCCCATCTCACAAGCTTTAGGATTCGCAATCTGCAGCCCCCGCTAATTTTTACACACTCACGTACAAACAAAGTATCCTAATGCGCAAAACCTCTGTGCATTCAGCCAGCTAGTAGATTCCAATTTCTTATTACTAACAACGTAACAGCTATTATAATGCAACACACTTTTGTATATCTTAAACGATTCCCCTCCTTCCTTTTCCCTCATATCTCCCTTCCACAATCAATGTCTTTCTCTACTATCCATCTCCCTCTTTCTCACTACACATAATCCTCCTCACTCTTCTTTTCTTCATCTCCCCAGCCTATCTTATTAAAATGTAAATAGCAAGGAGGATTCGCCTTGAGTTTTATGCACGGACGTAAAACTAGTCTGGCTTGTAGCGTAGATGTGTGTGCTTGCTCTTTGAATAACCTCCAACTGCAGTACGCACATTTCTTCTTACAAGAAGAAGAGTAAGAGATCCATCCGATGAGCAAGAGGAAAGGATTTGCACTTTTGCAATCCTCGCACATCCTAACATATTACTCTCCCACCGTCGTCGCCGCATCTTCTCCCTCTTAGAATACAATCTCAAGCATAAATCTTTCCCTCTTTTCCCACCTTACTGGACACGTATACGCTAAGCCTTCTTCTTTGCAAATACGTATTCTTTTTCAAGGTGAGCCGAGTCTCTTTCGGAATTTCATACAAAAATCCTACCAGTTCAGCCAACCGCTGCCGAAACCGGTACTTCGGGGAATAAAAATCCAATTCCCACTCGAATTTTTTCATATATCCGGCATTAACCATTTCAAATATAATTCCACTTTAAAAGACACACTAACAAGAAGCCAAGTGGTGGGGCTACAGCCAAACAACTTATTCTCTCAATTAAAAATCTGCACAGTCTTGCTTCCCCTGTCTGCCACCGCCAGCGTTGTCAGCACCATCCCTACCTCTCCCTAATTACTAATCATCAACCTGTCTTTCCGTTTTTTCCTTTGTCAAGGGTTTCTTGTACCGTTCCATCCTCTCCAAGCCACTGTTTCCGCTTCTTTAACCCAGGAGGGCAGCTCACCCTCCTTCTGGAGAAGAAAAAGAGAGTAGGGGCGGAGGGAGGGAGGGAAGATGAAAAGGTTTATCCTCTCTTCCCACGCTTTTCTTATTTATATTTATTTTAAGAGAAAAGTTTTGTGCGTATGTATACACCGCCTCCTACAATTTCATTTCCCCCTACTCAATTAAGGGACACTGGAGGAGGAGAGAGTAATTTGCAAAATCCATGCAATTAATCTCTCCTCAATGCGTCCGAGAGCATTACATGCACAACCCCACTGCTTTCTCTTCTTCGTCCAGCAATCCAGCCAACTCCATGGAAATAGTGACAAAGTCCTATAATAAATCCGTAATAATCCTGCTCGTGTACGACGTAGATTCTGACTCACTCTCTCCCCTCACATATCCTTCCATTTCATGCACTTGAAAAGTATTAATCACGTTCCTCCGCAGTCAATAATTTTGCTAACGAATCTTGCATTCAAGAATCCACTCTACAGTGGATGTACGGATGAGAAGGGAAAGGAGAGTTGATGAAACCCTTCCATTTTACAATAAACCACCATATCTAAGACTTGATAACAACTATTACCGACTATTGAGGCTCCCCTAGGGTTTATCCAACACATCTTTCCTGACCCTCCCTCCCCGCGTCCTCCACTAAAACCCATGTATGCAATAAACCAAGGCTTCTTTCTCCTCCATGTATTCAATCGTTTATGCAAACTCAAGGATTTTCCCAACCCACGTCATTCATTCTTCCAAACCGTTTCACAGAACAAGTCCCTCGCAACGCAACCCCAGCAGGTGCCTCAAAGTAATCTGCGAAGAGGGAGCCAAAGCTGCGAGAAGAGGACAGAAAGAAATAGATGGCGCATGCACATTTGCTATATTGGCAAATATGCAAATCAAAATCATGCCAATTCCATTCAACATTAGCCAAGTCACTTCCACTTAATCCCATAGCTTCATCCAAACTGCAAACTTAATAAGTCCAAACAAAATTGCAATTTGCATTCCCACCATCAGCCCACCCGCCCTCTATCTACCCTCCTCTCTTAGCTCATAATCTTTCCCTTCCCTAGCAGCCTAGATGCATTCAAACCCATCCGGAACGAGCGCAAATCTTCCAATCTACGTTTCTCTCTATCCCATTTGCGTGTCGCCAATATCTCCATCACTTTTCCAAAATACTTTTGAACCTTCTCCTCCCTCACAGTTTCCAACCAGCTTCTAACTCATGCCACGCAGATGAATGCGCGACAATGACGAGCCATTGTCCTTTAAAAAATCTCCTCACTTTTCTCCCTCTTTTACCTTGCCATTCCTCTATGTATCTCCTACTCATAGCGCTCCTCCACCTTTGATTATAAAGAGCTTATTATTGCACAGGTTTATGCGAGGACAGGAATTCGCGAATAGTTACTTAAAAAACACGTATCCGTTCCTCCTCGTAGCAGCCAGCAGCTTCAGCCAGCTAGCTAATTCCCTATCCCCCCTGCCTGAGGTGCGTCAGTCAGTGCAGGATGGCAGGATCATCTATAGCTGTGTATGTTTCTTCATAAAGCATGTATAGGATTCACATGTATGCACGTGAAATTCATAAGCAGTTTCTTCAAGTATCCTTGCAATTCCCCTAAACAATGAATTTTTGCAACCCCATCCATCCATCCGCATCCTCCTCCTCCCCATCAGGTTTTTGCATTTTGAAGCAGCGCATTCCGCACATGTACTCCTCTCTAAACATTACCCTGTCCTCCTACTTATTCACTTGCTGCAGTCCCAGGATCAGTCACACTAATAAGTACAAGTAAGTAGGAGCTCTCCCTACAAACCAATCCCATATTCAATATTCACAACAACACCAAATCCACTACTATCATCCTTCAACACTTCCACCACATCCAGCCTTACGTCCATCCAACCCTATACACTACTTCTATTCATCCGTGACAAACGCTTGCATCCGTCTTTCAAGCCAAAGTCCTTGGCGCTTCCAAACCTTCCCACCACCACAACCCTCCAACTAAGTACAGTAAGCATCACCCCCACCCAGCTCATAATAATTGGCCCACTGTATCTCAGCCTTTTGTTGAAAAAATCATTCATAAATAGCCAGCTAAATGCAACTATCCGGACAACAAAAGCTCAATCCTTCCGTCATTAAACCACTACTACTCTTCGATGACATATATACTTTCCACCTAACACGCACGCAACCCCATTCAACTAACTATGGGATTAAAACCATCTCTATGCAGTATTCTGGATTTTCATTCCCATGCCTCCCACCAAGCCCACCTACCAGCCCTCTGCCTGGACAACTACAAGAGCATTTCACACACTTCTTTTTTATTACACTGCATTGCTCTTGCATTTTAAATTCATTTAATCCTAGCTAAAACAGAGAGGGAGTGAGAATATAGGCAGAGGCTGGCATGCAAGATGGATTTGAATCAAGCATCAAAATTCCTCCTCTTTGACCTTTTCAATTTTGCATCTTGCGCTCCTTCTCTTTCTTGTTTGGAGGATTGTTCCATCTCACAATGACACAAGAAAGCGCGCAAGAAAAGGCATTAATTCAACCCAGGAGAACGCGTACATACGTAATACTACTACCATACTTGCCTCAATTTATCATCCCAATTAAAACCCATGCTATAATAGCTATTGAAGCATGCAATGGCGCCCTTAAACTTAATTGCATTTGCCCCCCAGAAACTCCGAACTCGCGCGTCCTGGAGATTATAGGCTACGGAGACGGATAAGAGCGTCGTTTTTTAAATAAATTCAATTCAATTACCTAATCAAGTGGTACACTCAAAGCGGAGCAATCCCAATTCCGACACTTTCTCTTGCTTCCAGTTAGTGAATAATCCATGGAACACACGAGGAGTTTTAATCACAAGTGAAACTACCATCCAAGCGACAAAAATTCTTCTACTTTCTCCACTTTCTCTTCACATAAATCCAGCCGCAGCTTCTTCTAGGTCTTCCTCCTCTTCTTCTTCTCTCTCGCACTCGCACCGGGTCTACACTTGTCGCTTTCTCCCCAAAATAATTTTTTCACAATGTTCTCCAAATCCAACCCCTCAAATTATTCAACTTTGCCCAAAGAATTCCCGCGTTTAAGTATTGCCCACCTTGAGCTTGGGTCGAACTAATCCGTAGACTTGGCCTTCCTTTTATTCTTATAGCAAATCCCAAAGATTCCCGCTTAAACTCCACACGCACTCCCTACGACATTCGTGTTATCCTTCCTTATTCCCTCTTCTGATCCTGATCATGAAACGTAATAAAATCCTCAGGAGTAAATGTCATCCCTGATCCGATGATAGATTTCAAATCCGTTTTCACAATCTCCACAACTTAATCGCTCCTAAATTCAAAGTAATATGATTTCCTTTCCCTTCAATAAACTTCCCACTCTTTGCTCTTCCCACACGTCACATCAACTCAGTTTACAGATTTGGGATCCTAAGATGAATGCTCCAATCGTTCCCCTATCATATTCGATGACGAGGAACTGATCTTCTTGAGAATAATAGTTACAATCCCTTCCAGGGAAGTCGAGGCTATTTTCACTTTTCCAAGAACGCGAGAGTGACGCTTCACAATAGAGGATTCCGGATGGTTTTTCTCTTTTTCCCCAGATTCAAATACTCGGCATAGTAGTAGTAGAGTAAAAGTAGTTGTTGGCGATAATTGGCGAGGCGAAACAAGGTAGGAGAGAGACGCAGAGTTGGTAGAAGAACTGTCCGTGAGGATTCACAACTGCTTTCTCCTCCGGTTTTGTTCCTTCATCTGGGGGTAAATTGGTTAGTTGGTGAAAGTCGGGTAGGTTTGGAAGCGGGGTGAAAGTTGAGAGGGATTCCGAAAAATCCAAAGTACTGTACAAGAAGAGGGCACTTGACTTAGCTCTAGTATTATTATTTTGTAGTAGTAGGAGAAGTAAAGGTAAAATGAACCAGTGTTTTGGTCGTCCTATTTGAAGAGCACCATCACTGGCACACACCACACTGCAACAACAACAACAAGATTGACTCAAATCTCACAAATGGGCCTCCCGTCCGCAGTTTCCTTGCACTTGTGTCTGTCTTCACTCACTCTCTCTCTCTCTCTCTCCTGCGTGTACGGCCAAAAGATTGTGTGCATAAATCCTCAATCCTACCGAACCCTACTGCGTGCCCCCCTCATTTCTCTCACATGCTCGCCCTTCTTTACACACACAATATCCACTCCTCCTCCTCCTGCCTCCTCCTCACCTCCTCTTGCAATTCTTCCGCAGCTCCCTCCAATGTACGCTATTCCACTAGCAATAATAATAATATATAGCAACCCTTCCTTCCTCCACTTCCACTCGCAATTCTCTTCTTCTCCTCCTCCTCCTCCTCCCGATCCACCTCCTCGGTCGCCTCAACAATATTGCAATATTATATCCCCTCCTCCGCACCACCACCACCGCTCCGCACTCCTTTCTTCCTCCCGCTCGCTTTCTCTACATACACTTCATCGCCTTATATCAACATAATAAATCCGCTGCCCCAACGCTCCTTCGCCGTCTCCTCTCCCTCCCCGTAACTCCTTTGTCCTCTCCTCTCAATTCTCAATGCAGAAAGAGCCCCTCTTCCCCGCACCAGGATTCCGCGATGCGATGCGATGGATGCAGCCCAAAGGAAAAAGGACGGGAGGTGAGAGAGCGTAAGTTTCGCTCGTGCACTTTCAGCGCTAGCGCAGTTGCACTCTCCAACCAAAGTCAATTCTAACCCGGAAGGAAGAGGGAGAATGAAAACATTCGCATTGGCTCCCTCTCCAACTCCGCCAACCTCTCAACCTCTCCCCCATTCAACATGTGCATATGCGTCCTCCAAATTGCACACAGAAATACACTTATGGCTAGCTCATACAGCAGAGAAAACCCAAGCGTTTTCCTCCCTTCTCCTACTACCACTACTTCCCCATCAAATATTCCCATGTCCTCCTCTCAGTCTAATATCCTACCAAAACATGGAGCGTAGCGTATGTCAAACAATATTTTGCAAATCCTCCTACCCGCATTCCTCCCCCTTTACTCCACTTTATTAAAAATATCCCATCAATATCCCATCATTAACTGCCCCGCCATCTAAAAACTTAGCCCGGGCTATCCAAAACCATCAGCCTTTCTTCATCCCTCCCCTGTACTTTCTCCTTACCTTAACCCCTCCTCCCAACAACATGATGCTTTCACCCAACTATCCCGCCCGCGTGTTTCCGCACGTTCGCCCTCTATATTCCTCTCATTCCGCGCGGCTTGCATTTACAACTCCTACAGTAATAGTCTCCCTCGGCTTCCAATTACCCAAACCCAAAGAGAGCTTTCAGCTCCTTCAATATATATATAGGTTACACCTTATTTATGTTAGTTACCAGTTACCCCGTCTTCTTCTTCCCTGAATTAACAATGTCAGGAAGCGCGTGTGTGGTGTGTGTGTAATATGGACAGTGTCCGTTTCCATTAGAGCCACTATTCTCCGTCTGTTCTCCTTGTTCAAAACATTTCAAATATATCCAATATGAAGTATATAACTTATGAATAGGGACAAGGGAGGGGAGAGAGGGAGCGGGTAGATGACGAAACAAGCTGTATTTTCTATTAACGACCATTTTAACGACCCTTCCTATTTTTTCTCTTTTGTAGCCTAGCCTTATAGCTTAGCGGGTACTTTTTCTTTACAGCTTTTCTGTAACTTTCCCTCCTCTATCTATCTCTATTTCCTCTGCCTGCCCTCTTATTGAGAAACAGCCCTTCGGTTTTAAAACCAAACATGTAATATGCGCATTCCCTTCCAAGACCCGTGTGTGTCGTATGCGAAAATAGTCGACAACTTAAAAACCTCCTTATGTAACCAACTGGAAGGAAGCTGTATACAGTGCGGAGAAGACAATATAAATCCCCTCCACTTACCTTTCCATACATTCTTCTTCCCTTATAATAGTTCTTGCAAATGTATTATTACCATCCCGCGCCTTAAATTCCCCGTCTACGCACAAATATACGACCGCATCCTTTCTATATGTATTCGCCAATTCCAAGGATTGCATTCCCCACCTTTTCTCTCTTTCCCTTGCAAGGCAATACTTCATATGTTTACTCGGAAACTCGGTAATTTCATTTACCCTCATTTCCCCTCTCTTCTTGCAAAATTTAGTAGCTCTCTTCAAATTTTTACGCACATCCTCCTTAAACCCCGTCCAAAGCCTTCCTATTCTTCAAGTCTTGCAGCAGTCTTTCCAACCAGAACCCACCCACCCCCCTTGCCCCTTACCCAACTTACAAAACAGAGCTGGATAAACAAGTAAAATTTTAAATTCCTTTCCATAATATTTCAATTTCTCCACAGCCTTATACACAAGAAAGACTGCAAAACAACTGGATTTTCGCAGCTTGCTAGAAGGTAACCGCTTTTGATTTGCACAGTTAAATCCGGAAACGGCTCTGAAAGCCATTGCTGTAGTAGCATTAACCCAACTACCCAACGACATATTCTACCCAAATACTCATTTTCTCCGTCGTAGCGTCTCTCAATTTAGTCATATGAACATAACTAGAGGGAACAAAAGTATTAAGTTTTCGCACACCTTCTCTCTCTCTCTCTCTGTCAAGGTAAAATCATGTAGCTGCTAACGACTTCTGTCTCCTCCTCCCTACGATGACGCTCCCAGCTTTCAATAATCCCTTACGATTTCCGCAATAAGCCTAAGACCTTTAGGATTAGGGAGGACGGATGATAAACGCATTTAAGTTTGAGTAGCTAAAGAGGTTATGCATCATTTATCCTTCCTATCCTCTCCATCACTCTATATTTACGCAGGTACAGTCATAATTTCCCATTCAGACAAAGATCCGTTTGAGGGATAAATCATGTATTTATATCCGCAATCTTTCATATTTTCCATCTCCTTGATAAGATGCTCCAAGCCTGCAAAGGTGGCGCAGCCTATACCTTTCTGTATTATCTTTACGTCCTTGTTGTTGCATATTTGAATTGTTGTGTTACTGAAACATATAATTCATCCGCTTATCCATGAAACCCCCCTCGCTTATAATTTCGATTCTTTTCCTCCCCTCTTTCCCTCTTATCTCCGTGTCAGTTTGTTAGTTTCATCATCATAACCTATGCAAATTAACAAGTTTCCTTACGCACATAAAGATTCGCTATATTCATTCTCCCTCGTCCTGTCCTGGAACTCTTATTTACTCACCTCTCTCTCTCTATCCCTTCCAACTCTTCAAAGAGCCACAAGAGCTATTCCGCAAGCAATCCAAGTCAAAAACAAGCCAGCAGACTATCATCTTATCAAAAGTCTCAATAAACATCCAAGCTTTTGCTAAATTCCACCAACCTTTCCAACCAAGGGTTGCTGCAAGCCGTTCCGTCTTTGTTGGAAGGAAACGCAGCAGTACCAGAGGAGGCAAGAATGATGAAACGAAAAAAGGGAAGCAAGGTTTTATTATAGGAGGATCCTAGAAAAGGCGAGCTTAAGGAGCTCTTTAGCATTTCCTATCTCATTTCGGAATGCAGTGCACGCAACGCAATAGAAGAAGAGGAGTTTTGCCCATCTGCATAACATCTTTTATTTTTTATCGTAGTTTCGCATGCATATACTCGTATATAATTTCGCATTGTCCTTCTTCGGGTCTGAAAGTCGGAAACATAGTTAAGATATCCCGGCTCCACCTTCCTCTCCCAGCACAGCAGCCCTTGCAAACCCTCCCTACAGCCTTCTCTATTATGTGCGTAAGCTTCACATCCCTCATCAGCTAGCTCTCATACCTTGGCAAAGATCTTTAACAATTCGCTAAAATTGCATACATCTAGTTGATATAAACGCCGAAGAAATAATGTATGGCATGCGAATATTTAGCTTTGCAAATGTATAAGACACTTACATAGCTTGCACAAAATCCTTAGAAGATAGTTATTAGAGAGCCAATTGGATCCACTTACAAGCCCACCACCAACACCGGGGCATGCTTACCCCTATATTTGATATTACTGTACGATGCTCATCATCCACATACAGTCACATGCACACACTAGGATTTGTCCTTTGTGCAACAACGCAAACATAGAATACACCTCTATAAACTTGCTCAACCACAGTTGTTCAGTCAGCACGGAGCAGACAGATAAGGAAGGCTCTCAAGTCTGTACCTCTCGTCTAGTCATATACGCAATTACAGCGAATAAGGCTTTTTCTGCGAGAGAGGACGGACGGCTAGGGATAAACTTGTTGTGTACGACTTTAGCCCTGAGAATCACGCATATACGTGTGTGTGTGTGTGTGTGTGTGTGTGTCTGTACCCAGCCAGTAGTCTAGCCGTGCGAACTCAGCCAGCCGTAGTGCGAAATGCGAATTTATTATTACTACTCTATATACCCTTCAAACCTATTCAAACTTTACCTAAGCAACCAACCATCATGCATACACGCCCGCACCCTATTCTCTCTGTCTCCCCAACCCCCGTTTCAACCTTGCCATTTCTCCTCGCCTTAAGCACAAACCTTTGCTTCTTGGTTCGGTAGTCTGTAGGTGTGTAGAGCCGACAATATATATTTGCACAATAACCAACTCAGCAACCGTCTTGCACACACTCATTTCTGTAACGTTTCCCTCTCTTCTCCATCCCTGCACTGGATTCCATTCCATTAACTTTGCCATTTCTCATTCCTTCCCAAAAGAGTTTTTACCTAAGAGAAAAAGTCCCTTTTCGCAATTGCCCCTCTTCTACACCACCACCACCACCTTCTTCTTAGAAAAATAACCTCATCCTAGTGCATATATTGAGTTGCTGTAATTTTAGCAACTCTTTAAAGCAAGAACGCAGTTTGTCTCACCGATATAAAACCTAGCAAAAGTATCCCCTTTGGTCCTACCCGAAGCAGCAACAATTTGATTTCTTTGTTATTCTCCTTGCATCCAAAATTCCTCTATTATTATCGCCATTCTCAAGTATATCATACCCATTATCCTAATCTTGCTCCCCAATCTCTATGATTGCGATCCCCTCTTTAGCTGGCTCACATTTACATACTTCTCCTCCCTCTCCTCCTACTCCTCTTCCCAAAGGAGAGACGTCTCCTCGTTAATTTAATCTTGTAGCTTGTTCAGAGAGGGTTTGCGAATATGCGAATCCTGTGTAACCACACCAGCCACCCTCCATACTACCACACTTCCTCCCCCTCTACCCACCACCACACATCCTTCATACTTACGCACAACATACACACACACACACATTGCACTTGCCCTCATTCCCCATGCGAAATTTCTCAATGAAATGACTAATGCTGCCACGCCACTGCAAACTGCAAGGTAAAATATCACGCTCAACCTGAACGGGGGCCAACATTTACGCACACAAATATACGCATCTCATGATGCAGCCCGGCTAACTATACCACACTGGCCCACATCAACACTAACCACAATTAACTGCCAAGCAGGAAGAGAAAACAAAGAACCTTCTACCAACAATACTTCTATCATCTATCCTTAATACACACTCGATCCCTCCTCCTCCAACGCCCTACACAATCCTCATCAGAGTCCTTGAAACGTTAACTATTTTAACTAATATAACCACAGCTTACGTGGAAGAGCTTGTAACTTGCCCATAATTCCCGCAGTTACATTCTAATCAGGAGTCATTCCAAACTAAAGCAAGATTCTCAATATTTCATTCTTTGCTTCATTCAATTAAGAAACTACGTATATGCATCAAGACACGTTTCATATTTTCCTTAGCAGAGCAACTATAATATCCCACGCATATCAACACCTCCACCGCAATCCAACTAAACATTATCCTCACACAAATTTAACGCTAACAACGTGCGTAATTAGTCAACAAACATGTAAAATCTCTTTTTCTCTGTCTGTCTGTCTCTCTCTCTCTCTGTTACATGTATCTCCTCATTTTTGCTTCGCTAATGTCTATCTCCTCCTTTCATTTTAACCCAAGCCTCCCTCCCACAAAGTAAGCAATTTAGCAAGGAAGGATGTGTGTATTCACCACACGCAAACATTAATTCCAAACTATTTTATATCCTCCCAAGTGTCGCCTTCCTCTCAATTTTCTGTATCCCCTGTCCCGCACATCCTAGCAAATCCCGTCATTCATTCAATCTCCTAAAGCTTCAATAACTTTCCCATAGTCTTATTATTTTATTATCCTATAGATTACCCATGAAGACAAGACTATATATACATACACGAGCACTAAATGAAACAAAAGCTACATCCTCCTCATTTCCAACGCATTTCACTAGTGAAAATACAGTATACCCGGAGTCAACTTTTAAAATATCCCCGAATCGTAACTTCCGGGCTGGGAAATTCGGATTATTCTTTACTTCAACCCCGTCCTCCTTCCGCCCATTTCTCTACCCGACCTCACGCATCTTCTCACGTTTATCTTGTGTCAAGGCGCAAACTATTTTGCCACTAAATCACTACCGCCCGGCCCGGGTATCTCACTCCCAAACTCCATTATCTCTCTACCTTATCTCGTCCCGCATAATATAGTCCAACACAGTCCATTCCTCCAGGAACGACGGTAATTTATTTCTGGACGGGCAATACGTCATATTTCGGCCATTATTATATTATGGGAACTACATGTGCAAAATCCCGTAACTTCTTCCCTTATCTTCACTTGTTATGGGAGCGCGTCAATAAGTCGGCCAGCAACACACATCCGAGCTCGGCTGGCCCAGGGGCCAAGCCGAATCCGTTGATTGTCCACGCACGGACCATAACAAATCCCCAATATCTTTTTCTCTCCTTATCCACTTTCAATCCTTCCTTAAATTTCTCCAACGCATCCCATAAATACAATCTATCCGTCCTCAATCCAAATCATGAGAATTATTATGTCCTCCATTCCCCACACTCCTCACCCATCAACCTTCCATCCTCCTCCAGGGCTCTGCCGAACGTCAGCATTTACGCAATTTCTACATCCAAAGCCGATCCTATCTAATCACGACCAACGTCGGTGGGAGCATATATTGTACATGCATGCCAATCTTTCTTCTCAGTCCCGAGGACCTTTGGCTTGTCCAAGCCTCGCTCTTTTTATTATTTACTCCTTTTGCGGTTACAATAATTCAATGAATGAATTTTCCTCCATCCAATCCTCCCCACCACCTCCTCTTACTAATCTTCAACATGACCTGGATTCCCCACAGAGAAAGAATGCAACATCAGCAGGAGCAGCAGCATCGGTACATAGATAAACAAAAACCAGAGAGCACCACCATCACCATTCAGTTTTCTACTTTTTTTCATTCCTCAGTCAGTTAGGCATCTTCTCCAAACACTTTCCCAGCAGAATCAATCCGCCAACCCAGCCAGCCATCAGTAAACACGACCAAAAGTAAATACAGGGAAAACAGCCCACGGAAACTGAGTCACAACAAAATCCACACAGACTCTCAGCTAAACTGCAAACTCATAAACTATATAAGTATGCGACATCTAGGATAAAAACCTCAATCCCTCCCAACCCCGTTACGCACTTTCCTCACCCCTCCCCCCACCCTGGAATAACCTTGATACGGCTCTGGTTGTCATTGGAAGTGATTGATTTCCATGCCGACAACATCTATGACTTCCACCATAGAAATGTCAGAGGCTGGATGTATTTTTGAATCATTTCCAGGAATTCCTCATATAAAGTGTATGTTACATTCTCCATTTCTTCTCGTCTCCAGGTCCCAGGTCTTGTGATACACATCTCCTGTCCCACAGTATTCCCCCACCCACCTCCTGTATCCATCCATCATTCCTCATCTCCAGACTACATTACACCCATTCTGATGATCCTCAATCTAGATGGATGCACGCTTTTGCAAGAAAAGAGGAAGCATGCAGAGCACAGGACAGGAGCGTGCATAGGATGAAGAACGATACAATAAAATTCAGCGTCATCAAAATACAATCAAATCACAATCTCCCAGACAGACTCAGTCGCTCTCAGAGAGCATCAGCAAAAAAAAACACAAGGAAATGCAGATCCTTTTCCTTACATTGCAGTTTCCAATTTAAATTCAGCGACCTTAATCCAGGGCGCTGATAGTTACTAGATGTAAGAGCTTCCCAAGCCGTCCCAATCAGTGGAAACTATTGCTAAACCTCTATAAGAATGACAGCCATGTTACATACACCAGAATGAGGATTAATATCAAATATCAAGATCAGCATAAAATAAAGGAACTCATATCCATTTGACATATTTTTATCTCGTATTTCTCTGCTTTCTCTCTCTTGATTTTAGAAAGCAGTTACTCGGCTATACTATTCGCTTCCAGTCGTTATTTGAGGATTCACGGAAGAAGCGTTGTTTTGGTAACGTCAGCAGCATTAGAAGCGGTTATCGATATCTAGCAAAGTCTATGGTTGTTGCCACGGAAAGGGAGCAAGTTAGTAGCACATAGTTAACTGGTTATAGGATTGCGGGAAGAGCTTGGATTGGTTAGCCGATAAAATCTCTTTGATCTCTTCATAAATAGGTCACCGAAAATCATGAGAGCGAGTTATACTGGTGGAGGAAGAGGAGGAGAAGAGATTCACGCACAATCGCACGCACTACCACTGCAAGAAGATGCTCTCGAGTCGCAATCGACCTTTTTCTTCTTCAAGCCCTTTCTCGCTATTCTCGTGCCTTGCATATCTATCTAAAGCGTCGATAAGGAAGATGAAATAAAGCGGCAGAATGCAGTAGCACACATCCACCAGCTCCACAAACCAGAGTCCTCCTCCCTCCCTATTACATTATTTAATCTTCTTTCCCTCCTTCCTTTCATCTCCTGTCTCTGCGTAAATCACGCACATTTGCTATTCTTGTATTCTCGTTCCGATGCATCTCAACAACGCCAGCTTCCTATAAAGAACCCCCTCTCCTCTATGCAATGCATAGTCACACACTTCTTTCTGTCACTACCAACTTCTTGCCGCCTCCTCTTTAAACCTGCACACTTGAATGCGATTAAGAATTAACATTTCCTGAGGAGCAAGAAGGACGGAGAAAAAGAAGAAAAGCATGGGAAATACAAACGTCTATCTTCCTCCTTACCCGATCATCATTCCACTTTTACGTCTTCTCTGCAGATTTGAGAATTGGATTCGGAGGAGAAAAGACACGTAGAGATGCGGAAGCTAGAGGCGGCGTAACCAAGGACCGACTCATTCTCCTCATTACCTCGGTGTGTGGGAACTGTAGCGGGAATGATGTTTACATTGCAGAAAAAAATGTACACACTCCCCCTCCACCCCAATCCCTCCTCACTTAAGTTGTTTTATCCCATCCCCTCTTTCTCTCTCTCCCTCCCTTCTTCATCTATAAAATCGCGAGCCTTCATCCCAACGTCAGTTACACCAACTCACAGTCACCTTATAACTCAGCCAAGAGCCATCAAATAACTTTAAGCTTCACGCCGACTTCAATTCAGACACGCATGTAACTTACGCACATTTCTCTCTTATCGTCCTATTCTCTCTCTCTCTCTCTCTCTCTTTCTCCTTGTCTCTATTTCTCTCTGAGCTTCGTCTTCTTCTTCCTTAGAATATTTGATATTGATTAGCAGAACGAGGAACCTATAAGACGTCCTCACTCAAGCATGTATGCATGTACCAAATCTAGGAACCAAGTTAAATTCAGCCTGCCTCCCAGCCATCAACTCATTTACGCACAACGTGCCCCACTGACTTGGAAAATCTCCGAAAAATCCAGCAAACTAATATCATTTTATTTCAACAACTCTTTCACTACCACCCGCCTCCCTCCGCTTAAACCTTCCCGCTTTTCCCTTTTCCCAATAACAGTCTGTGACGCTGTGGAAAGCTGGGGATAATATGCACATTTCAACTATTTCCCAACTTTCTTCCCACCACCACCTCCTCCTCCTCATTCCTCATCTAATATTTACAAACACCTAAAAACAAATCACCCCCCTCACCATCTGTTTACCCTGCCTTTTATTTACAAGTATTGGGCTTTGATATCCGAGTTTTGGAATCAAAAACGCTTTTCTTTATCCCCCGACAAATGTTTTTTTCGAATATACTATATCATGTGCTATATATATATACTTGTTGGTACAGATTGCAAGTCCTCTTTTCTTTCTCTTTCTTCTCTCTTTCATGTCCACCGATCCAGGGAAGGATGCATGTGTACTTATTTTTGTTTGTAATAGAATCTGTCATTTTCCCTGGCGCAGAGATTTCTTTTGAAGATGCAAAAATCCTTTGTAGAGCTTATCAACTAGAGCACATACAAGAAAGCTAGGAGAGAAAAGTGGAAGAAAGGACATAGCTTAAATTGACACTTAGAAAACTATTTTCCAAGCGGGTCGTCTCCAGGGGAAACAGGATTTTAATAGCTTTCTTCAATTGTAGACAGTCTACAATTCTATCCAACTCAGTATGTATATATATATATATTATATATATATTTAGTTGGATAGAATTACAGGTATTTGTTGATGGAGCCCCGGATTGAGATGAACGACTGACTTGCATTTCCTCTCTTTTCCAACATTTCCGATCTGATTTGGATTTTTCGCATACATCTTGTATCCTCGACATTCCGTTCCTTCTTCTAGTTTTAACTTTTACTAAATCTACTTCCAGCTCGTCTTACTTGTAAATGTAAATAGCGTGTATATTATCAAAGCAATTATCCTTCACTCACGCTTTGTATAGATTACTCTCAGTTTGTTATTCCACTTGCTTCTCAGCTAGTTATAGATTTGCGGTCCTCTTTGTGTTTCATTTCCCTTTTGTATCTGCAAAACCCTTATGCACATAGCTATTACATCCCGTTCCCAGTGTTTCCCAGCAACCATCCAGGCTTTTATATTCCGTCTAAGCAAGTTTCAAATTCCTCTTAACCGCTTTCTCCCTCTTTCAGATTATAATCCCACAAGCTATGTACTCCAGAGAGGGAATGGATTCATCCATTTCCAATCCTGGAAAAATAATACATATGGAATTCAGGTAAAAACCGGTACTCTGTATCCCGGGTATTATCCAACAACGGGTGTACTATGTAGGATAAAATCCGGCTTCTTAGTATATGCTTTCTCCATTCCTCCAGATTATTTTCGTCCCATTCCTTCTGTTCCACGATGCTAAGGCTTGGATTTTTATCCACCGTTACAGTCCTTTCAATGGAATGAAGCTTTCTAGAACTTACTCTTTGTAACAAAGGGCATAATGAGATCAAGTCTTGAAGAGTCAGCAGCGTCAAGCCTACCAGAAAAGAACGGGTGAGCTTGGCGTTGGGTATAATAGCGGGCGGGTTTGATATCCGAAATTTGGATGAAACCATGCAAAAATTGCAGTTCCCCGCCCTCCTTCTTTCCTGCATATCCTTTTAGTCCATATAAGTATGGATGGAAGAAGGGCTCTTGAATTACGAGCTACTTCCAGGAAGCGGGGCTCATATACAGCATACGGCTCCCGGTAACATGCAAAGACAAGTACGTGTAGCTAGCACTGATGTTCGCATCACTTCTTCCAAGTCCTTACAGAATTGATATGAAGGCCACATAAGGGCAGGGTGTATGATTTGGTTAGATGCACACAGGAGGTAGGGGCAGGGAATTATGCATTTGTGTAGGTAGTTTGCAACAATAGCAAATGTCACTTTCAAAATGTCCCCCTTTGTAATTCATGCATTTCCCTCCCAGCTTCCCCGCCCGCCTTCCCCAAAAAACCAACTTATGCCACCCCATGTAACCCTCCATCCATCCATCTATCCATACATTCCTCAGCTTTCATTAATGGCCATCCCAAGTTTGAGGAAATGCATATGTCAGTCCGACTTTCTCCCAGCTTTCTCCTCCCCATCCTCATTGGTCCTACCAAACACACAAAATCCCTGCTGGCTCGCTGGCTGAACCTCTCTTTCTCGCTCTCCAACCCTTCCAGAGCACGTATATATTTGAGCGGGGAATATTTCTCCTGGAATTAATGACATTAGAGTAGCATAAAGCTTCTAGTACATGTGTTGGAAGGAGAGAGAATGAGAATGGCCAAGATGACTAGGAGTTGTAGATGCGATAACTTCCTTTCCCTGCATGTTTCCTCGACATGAGCATAGGTAGAGAAGATCGGATGGAGAGGATTTCCGACCTCCAAACTCACATGTACATCCAGTCACCAACAGCCCTCCTAAATCGTACATGTCATGTAATTACCGCCTCCAATAAGTATTATTCCTCTAAATTATGATTACACTTGTTTCAAACTCCCTCAATTATTCTTCCTCTTCAACAATAAACATTCACTTGTCCCATTTACCTCTCAAACTTGCTAACAATCAAAGCACATGTATACTTTCCCCGCTCTCCCCACGTCCTTTCTCTTTCATCCAGCTTCACCGGCGTATCATGCTTTCCCTCCTTTCACCGCAATCCTCCGATCCTCCAACATCTCCCTCCTTTCTTTTATTCTATTACACTCTCTTTCTTCACGCCCATCAAAAAGAACATGCATATATTTTTCATTTAAAATCACAACCCCTTTCCTCCTGCCATCTCCAGGAATTTGCCCCGATTCCACAATTTAAGCCAAACTTTCCCACATCTATCTCATTTCCGCAAACCTTCAGCTTCACAATTCAGGCCAAGCAAACCACCGTGTAGCATTCAATAAACTCCCGGCCTTCCAACAGGATTATTTTCCCTCAAGACATTTGATATCAGATAACCATTTGCATTTTCCACGCTTACGTAAGCATGAGTATTGAGCATGTCAGCATGTGTCTGCCTCTAAACTTGCCATTATTTCCTCCCATCGTTTCGCTCTCCTATCCCTAGGATTTATCAACTCTTAGCTTATCCTCTGTAACGCACACAACCACTCTTCAAGCCGCCTTCAGCCCTTGTAATCCTTCACTTCCAGGAGGCAGTCATGTAGCGCATGTTTCTGAATCCTTGCAAAACCGTTTTACCTACGCATATTCATCCAAGGAGCCAGTCTGTACTTAATACGGAGCGTCTTCTCAAGATCACATAACCTTCCAGAGCTGGAGCAGAAGGGTTACGATAGGGACTTGAAATCTGCACACGAAGCACAGTGCTGGACAAGCTTGCCCATTTTTTGCAATAACATTTGATCAATGTTATGTTTTTACCTTTTCCATGCGTGTGTCTTCTTCTCTGGCTACGGCAATAAATAGGCAAATACGCAATTACTTTAAGGACAAGGACTCAAGACTCACTGCAAGATGTATAGCGAGAGAGACGAGTAAATTGGACACGAAACAGATAACCAGATCCTTTACAAAGAGTGCATATCAACAATACTAATTTTCCCTTAAAGGATATTAAGACAAACCTTGAAGACAAACTCTGGACGAGAACAACACATTGTTTATCCATATCAGGTTCAACGCTTAAACCTGACCAACGCATTTATTGCATTCAGTCAAGCCGCCCTCAACAGTACAAGCACATGTGCGTACTACACAACTTTGGCGTCAGTCCCTAAATTTTAACTCACTTTATCTGTCCAAACCCTCCAGCAAATTCACCTTCCATCCAATCATCCCGTCATCTTCAGCTGGCTGGCTGGCCATCAAAGTGAGAACACGTAAAGGATGAGTGAGAGACAGAGTCTTGTAAAAGCATAAATCTGAGAGCTACAATCCACAAATCTCTCCCATCCCCGCACACACTAAATCTCACAAAGATGACCTGTTATGATCAACGAAGCTTCATGTTCTATGCCTCCATGCGTGTGTCCAGCAAAGACCTGCACCATAATCTCAATTTTGTCCGCATTACATTACCCTCTGCACGCAACTCTTTGCCACCTCCAGCAAAATCAAATTACTACTCAATTTCCGATTACCTCCAAACCCTGAGCAAAAAGTGCTCTCCTATCTAAACATATTCATATCAAGCCAGCACTACAGATTCAATTTTTAGGTAATCATTTTTCTATCTCTTCTTGACTTCTTGGACAAGTTTCGCACTTTTCGACTGACTTAGGACTGGATTTTGCCTAGCCGTATTTCACTTTAAGCCCTCCTGAAATTCCTCTGTATTTGCCCTTGAGCCATGTCCATATTTTGCAGAATTAATCAATCTAACATTTTCTCTCGCTTACGCCCATCCATCCCTTCTCCCTCCCAAACCCACTCAGTCAACTTGTCATGCAAAAATCCAGCCGTCGTCCAAACCAGAACCTGATTTTCACAGGCCCTGGTTGCATAAAATCATACAAATCCAATCGTCCGCCTTCGAGTAAGTCGCCTTCTTCTCGCCCTTGGTTCAGTCCGGGTCTTGTTTGCCCAAAGCAATAAGGAATTGGCTAAAAAATCCCACGGATTTATCTCATTTTCGCTTTCCCTCCTCCTGCTGGGAGTAGCGAATCTTGCGCGAATTATTGAGTCCACGCCCTTCCTTTCAAATTGCAATGACGTAAATGAATTCTCTTTTCATGCATTCTCTTTCTGCATAGTGCATATTCCGTCTGCATTCTCCCCACCTCCACCTCTCAATAGAGAAATTCACACGTATATATGGTCTGCGGTGGGTAGCTTATCTTGCTTGTTTCAAACAAGAAATATATATTTTCAAGTCAACAATCATGATTGTGAATCCACCAGTTTCCTCCAACCAGGCTTCATCCTACTTAACTTGCAGGTAATAACCCAAAGCCTGTTTCAATTCCATCTTGTTTCACATGTTGCTAAGCTTTGCAACATGCATACATGTTCTAGCCGGAGATGCATCCTCCGCACTTACGCTAGGAATTAGCATTCACAATTAGGGAGAAGATGATTAACTTGCTTCTGCGCCGCCAGAGAAGCTGACGAGGGGACAAGTTCGATGTCTGGTCAATGGTTTTCAGCCGCTTCTGAAACAAGAATATAATAACATAACCTTTCCTGGCTGGGAATCGCATCCTCTTCCATTTCTTGCACCGTACCGTACCGTAACGCACACAAGCATATCTTGCATCAACTTTCAATTACTTGCACACTCAGCTGTTTTTCTCTTTCTGGTTCAAATCAAAATTATCGATTCCTCTCCTCTGAATCTAATCTTTACATATATGTCTGCTTTCCCCCCAGGTCTGACTACAACAAAAGCAAGATCATCTCTCTCAAAGAGGAGCATGTACAAATTACACTACATTCTATACAACTTTACCACACATACTAACCTCGATTGACCGCTGTGTCTGCTCCCGTTGCATCCTGCTCCTCTAAAGATACAGCTTATACGTGTATCTATCATCACCAGCTCAGGGCCAGCTGAGGAAAACAGTTATAATCAGAGAAAATATTATCTTAATTTAAATCCTTTGCATTCATCTCCTCAAGAGTTCGTCTCTCTCCTCCTTTCTACCGCCGCCACCAGACACAGCCAGCAGGCTGACCAAACCCCTCCGCTCTGCAGATTCCTCTCCTATCTCTCCAAGACTGGAAAGTCTTTTAAAATAATAATGTGCGGAATCAGCATTCCTATTATCTCTCTTCTTCTTTCCCTTTTTCATTCTCCCAACTATCCAGGTTCGTCGCCCTGGATCTTTTTCCCTCTGAATCCAACCAATGCAGAAAAATATCTCCGGGCTATATATTCCATAGATACAAACACAAGGGTTAGGAGCGCCGAAAGAAGATACCATGCTAGTCTAGGGTATTTTGTCTTTGTGCACATTTCAGCAGTCCCTTTTACTCAACTGTTTTTAGCTAAAAGCGATAACTTTACTCATAGTTTTTCACTAAATCAGTGAGGATCAGAATACAGTAATACATACCGTGAATTATAGCTGAAAGAAGGGAAAAAATTCGTTATAGTTAATAGAATATTTAGAGTGAAATAGTCGCATATATATATATATATATCCTCTGTAAGGTTGGCAGGCAGGGCAGTCGGCTTTCTTGCTTTCGCATCATCCGTCCACTCATCCATTATTAATCGCAGTTCTTTTTACAGATTCTTCTCACACTTCATCCCATCGCAGCATTCCTAGCCATGTCCAAGTCAGCATGCAATTTAATGCGTCTCATTCATCCATCTATCGAGGGCAAGAGTCTGAATTCACAAGATTAGCGGTGCTAATACAAAGCTCTGTAAAGTCTTTTTTCCCTTATTACGAATGCATCGATAATTGAAAACAGGTCTTGCATATATTGCTATTCTTCTACTCTTTGTTCCTCTTCATCTCAGTGTTGCGAAACTTAATGCGCTTAAGCATCTATCACCTATCTCTGAACCCGTTTAAGCTCATCTATAATCCATATTATAGGTACTCCAATTTCCAACCTTCCACCTTAGTAGATGAGAACAAGACTCTTCTACTTACTCATTGTAAGTAGTGGGAAAATTTTATATCCAAATTCAACCGCCAGAATTAAAATTTGAATTTTGAATTTACTGACATTTAAGTAAAAGTGGCGGAAAATTTTAAATTCCATAATATTTTCGGCTCCACCGTGATTATCACCATAGCATGCGTTAGCACTGTTCCCACTAGCATCACTTAATTCTACGTAATACTCTAGTCAACATACAGTCTCTGAATAAAAAGGCCTGAAAATTATCAAAATCCCAAATAACGGATTTTTCTCAAATTCCGTCTTTTTTTGAATCTTTGATTTGAGGACGCTTGCAACATCAGAATTTTACTGTGCGTCATTTCTACCATTTATGACGTTCACTCCCCTGGACTAAAACATGGACCAAAAACATGCCCTGTTTTCTTACATTGCCCGCTTCCGTTTGACTTCCCTGCTTGACTCTAAAGCTCGTCTGTCTAAGAAAGTAATTGTACATAAGCTAATCTGGGAAAATCACTTCAGGATTCTCTCCTACAAACTCTGACAAGAGTAGAAATGCATGTGGAAATTCTGTCGTGGATGAATTATTCGCATACCAGAAGAATGACAAATCCTCCTAGAATATTAACTCGCTCAACTTTATATCGCTCTCATTCGCCCATGTACAAGACCCACTTTTATATTTATGCACCTTATTCCAGCGACACATCCCTGTCATCCTTCTCCAACTAGCTATCCTGTAGCTTTATTTTATAATTAATCATAATAAATTTCATTCCCTCGCATATTTCATTCACCCAACCCACAGCACAGGTATGATTGCAAGTAACTATATGCTTTCACTCCCCTCTTGTTCCCTCAAGCTTCCATCCTCCAGCGTAGCTTAAGCCCACTAGATTGTGGACACATTATGGGCTTTCTCCGCCATAAAATACAATGTCAACCCGAGCGTGGCTAATGTCATTTCGCGTAGATGGAAGCCACTCATGTAAATGTATGTACGCAATCCTCTCAGCCACTCCTACGTACAATTTATTTCTTTCCTATACATTCCGTTATTACTACAGCCCTACGCGGCAAACGACTTTGGACTTTGGAGTAACCAATGATCCAGCAAGCTAAAAGACAAGAAGGCCAGTCGTGAGATGGAACAGAAATAATAACGCGGAGCGTGCTTTCTCCTTCTCTTACTTTCGGACGCATTATTTTATTGGCTTTCTCCATCCCCACTTGGAGCATGCAAGCAGACAGTGAAGCGATTCTTTTCACCTCAGGATTACACATACACGACTCTGTTAGTTTTGCCCCTTGCTTTTTTTCTTTATTTAGAAGCCGGGAACCTGAAAATCAGACCTATATAAGTATTAGATAAAAGCGACAACATTATGTTCGTACAACCATGGAAAACTGGTCAATTCCTTTTTTTCAAGAGGAAGTATATTTCTGCATTTTTCCCATGTTAATCCCAGCCAGGGCGGAAGATGTGTGTGTGTGTGTGTGAATATATAGATTATACATATACAAGATTCGTGGTAGATTTGATGGCTTCGAGCCGAGAGTATGAGCTGGAATGAGGTCAGCGCTAATAGGAGTACAGAGAAGTGCAGGCATCTCCATCCTTAATTCCTCATTGCGTTCCCATGTGCGTTTCCCTACTGCACGTTCTATTAAATGTGTGGCCTATTAGAATCGAGACACATTCATTTCTGCATTCATCCATCCATGGATGGAGGCATCCATCCATGGAAGCCAACCCGACGAGGACGCCAACTTCCCATCACCACAGCACTCACAACCTTACATACTCAAGCTGGTCCCCATAGCCTTCATCAGCTTTCCCTCCCAGCCTAAGCTTCAAAATATAATCTGACATATGTTAATACACAGTATATGGTTTAAATCCATCTTAACTAATAATACCCCGTCCGTCAGAGTAAAAGTTTCTCAACTCTGCGTTTTTCGCACTATCCCCCTCCCATCCGCTTAAAAAACCTTTGGAAAAGGTCTTGTGCAATTCGGAACGCATGTTTATAGAACGCAATCTTGCCCATGCACATTTCCTCCCATGCCCGACTTTACACACTCGCACACCCAAACCCTCGTATACAAACAAGAGAACTCTTGTAAAAACCAGCTGGAGTTCATGCAGAAAAAGCTCCTCTCCATAACACTGTCGTTCACTAACGGAAGCCTTCAGCTGCTCCATCCCCACCTCATTTTATTTTCCTAGCGCAAACATTTCAATGTGCAAAATGTAGTTCACAAACAGTAAAAATAGCTTCTCAAGCCCCTCTCCCGCTAATCCTACTTTTCCCCCACCTCCTCCACAGCACCAACTACTGTTACTCACATCAAGTAAGCAAATACAGCTCCCTCCAATCTTCATCGCCTTCAAGCTAAAAGAAGCAAGCAAGGAAGGAGAAAACCAAACTCGCATAGCCTTCCCCCTCTTGGCTCGAATCAGCCCCACATGCAGTTGGTTTGGCCTACATATTTTTTCTCATTCTTCTGCATTTATCAAGCCGGATACAAGATAACGCATGGCGGCCCTGAAGCAAGAGCCTATATGCGTCCTGGTACGAATCCAACTTTCCCCGAGAAAGCACAACTCATTTCAGTACATGCGTTACACTCTCCTTTCTCTCCGATTCCTTCCGCACTTTTCTCCTGCCAAGCTCCTGCTTCTCTTCTCACAACCACTATCGCTATCACCGCCCCCCAAGTTTTTCCTACTTTCCCTTGAAGATGCAGTCCATGCCATGGCTACATATGGCTACCCTAACGTGGCTATGCCGCACTCCCCCGGACTTTCTCCATCCATTTTCCCCGGATGATCATACCAGAAGATAAAATTATCGAATTTCCCTCCAGTCCAGAGTATGTTACAGGCTTCTTATGCAAGCTATAGAGGATGCATGTTCGGACATGAGAGCGCTTTTTCTTCCTCCCTTTAATCTCATCTCATTCTGAGCTTTTTCCGAGAAAGAGTACGCTATGAATCACAAGATGTGAAAGTAATCATTCGTACATGTGCGTACATTCATTCTCTCTTGTGTTTATACCTATAGGATACACGCGGAGACAGAGAGAGAGCATGTGAATCATCCACGTGCATATCCCACCCAAAGGATCCCACCACTGCCTTCCTTTCTCCTTTCTCCCCCAGTAGCATCCATTTAGTCAGATACAGAAGTAGGGGGGTTGGAGCGAGATGTATGGATCTCTGAGCGTACATAACGAGCTACGAGTTGCGAAACGGGGGGAAAGTTGGGCCAATTCCCATTCTGGGAGGAGGTGAAGGCGGATTGGAAGGTGGAGGAAAAGGAGGAGAATCAAAGTCCGGGTGCTTTTCCGAGCCAAATTTCACATCCAAGCCTTGCCATTCTTCCGTACTGCAAACCAGGAAGCCTACTACGTCATTCCCAGCATCAACTCTCGAACTTCCGAACGCTTTTTCGGAGCTTGGTAAAACTCCCCAAGTTACAATGAAAACTTTCCCCCGTCCGCTCCCTCCTCCCAACCCCTGTCTCCGTCCCTCCAAATGTGTGTGAACAGAGCAATGTACGAACTTGACTGCTGTAGTAAGAGCAAGTAGTAATAGTAGTAGTAGTAATACAATTCTGCACCAAAATGTGCACTCACTTACCCGCTCGCACCGCACTACCATCCATCCACTCCCCCTCCCACCTCCTCACAATGCGTCTACATAATCAGAAGAAGCCCAAGCGGAAATAGGATTCTAAGAACTTGTAACGTTCCAGCTGCTTCCCCTGAAATATCCCAATCTCCATCCTATACTTCCCCCCCTCTCTCCCTCCAGCACATGCTCTACATCTTCTGCTATACTTTCACCCACTGCACGTACATGCTACTTTCTCATAGAGGAAGCGGAGAAAGCACGAAAGAGAATGGAGAATCTATTGAAATTCCTTCCCCCGTCCCCACCTGCTCCACTCAAAGCAAAGTTCCTGTCGACTCCGAGGAGGAGAGTGGGTGAAAGGAGATTCTCTCCTCGTAGAACATAGAACCAGAGAGCACTTTTCGTATATGGAATGATGCAGCATGCTTCTTTTCTGCATAATGATGCAGGTATAGTGCATGGGCTTGACAATTGAGTTCATCCGCGTTTTTTACTCCTCTCTTCGCACACTCGCATCTCAACACGCTCAGCCCATAAGAGCCCTCATCCTCCCGTTATTACACACACCTCCCCCAATTCCTATACACTCTCCTCAAACACAGTATCCCTTACACATATACCCCGCGACCATCTCCTGCATTTCTGACCGTTTATGCTATTCAACCACCCCAGCAAGCTCTATATACCCCACTCAGATGCATATTGCGAACACACCCAAATATTGCACATTCTCCACACCAATATTCCCCAATAACACATATCCACACCCGCCCCTGACTTTCTCCCTTACCCCTCACAATTTTCCCAGGACTACAGCTTTCTCTCCCCCCATCTTGTTCTATATCTCGTCCAGCTTTCTCCCTCTCATACCCCCCACCCACCATCCTCTTTCCCCGAAGCAAACGTCATTAAAGGCCAAGCTCTCTCTGATTCTGGCCTCCTGCCTACCGAGTCTCAGCTTTCCATTTCCCTCCCTCTACATCTTTTGCAATTTTCTCTAAAAACACTTTCACCTCCCAAGATGTACACATGTAAATAAAATAATCCCACAATTCCAATCTCCACTGTAAATTCCCTCGTGCACTCTTTCTACATATTAGTTCAGCTACTCACGCTTCACTTAGCAACTTTCACCCATCCTAGCTTTTCCCAAAATAGGGGTGGAGAAAGGATGCAAAACTCTTGAAGTCGTAGCGAATTGCGGTTTTCTACCTCCAAATCGCACAATCCACGTTACATCATCCATGTACCTTGAATCCGTTTCCTCTTTGCCTTCTCTCCATCTTTCTGCTCTCCTCAGCCTCCAAACCTCCCTCTTCGTATTCCTTTTCAACTGATTCTAGACAAGTATCAACGGCTCCTCTTCCCCTGCACCCCTCCCCACCGAATACACTCTGCTCCTTTCTCCAACTTTCACCGTCCTCTACCACCACACCCCTGTCCTTATCCCTCTTTTCCCTTTCTCTTTTCCCACCTTACCTTACTATACCAACTTTTAGCATTCCATCTTGGACCTCCATGCATCTCTAATCCTATTCTCTTATTCTCTTCTAAACTCTTAGTTAGTTCCACCTATTTCAAAACTTAACGTACTTCTTACATGCAGAGCGAGCGAGTAAACCAAGTCCCAAGAGCATCACTGTAATGTGCACGCAAGCATTATAGAAAAGTCAAGGATACTTGGCTCCTACCTTGAACTCACCAGCGCCTCCAAGTTCTATACCGTCCCAAGTATCAAATCCATCTTACCCCGCCCCTCTTCGCCCCACTCGGCATCCTCTATATAAGTACGAATCCATTGTTTATGTATTTTTTATTGCCGCTGCTCCTTCCCATTAATTTGTATCCGTACATCCTTATTCACTCCTTGAAGAAAATCCTTCTGAGGCCTCACTCTTTACAAGCTCCCTTAGATGCTTACCTTTGAACTGTTTGATGGCCAGAAAGAGGAGCGCAAGTACTCACAACTTCCTCTCCACCCCGACCACGCAGCGTCCCATCAAATCTTCTTTCCGCCTAAAGGCTACATATTCTACTGGATTGCTCACAACCCTTGAATTTTACATCTTTTATTGCAGTTTCCCTGCACTGCTGCATTCCGACGAGAAACTAAAAAGGGTTGATAACATAGGACAGGTGCGTCAAAGACTTTTCTCTTATCTATTGTACTCACGGAAAGGTAATCTTGATGGTTTCTTGCACCGCACTTGCACTACTCACACACGGTACTTGAACCTTTATTTTTTCCTTACCACACATGAGAAGAATCATCTTCTCCCCGGCCATTTCCTGCAACCTTTCTTCTTCTTTACCCCAAGCGTCTTCATCCCATACGCTCCTTCCCACTTCGCTTACCCGTCAGCAGCGCAGCGTAGTTATTCGCATCATCTTTTCCTTGAACCCCCTCCCGAACTTGCAGCAGTCATTGCACTAATATACAGTTGATTCCCCCCCGCTCCTGCACAGCGTGACCAACTATTGTTGTTGCACTTGCCTTCCTTAAAATTCCTCCCCGTGTAAATCCTCTCACCTCCTATCCCTCCCTCCCATGTGCAATAACAATCCCCTCCCCCATCTCACGTTTGAGCGTTTGACAATCTTACCTAGTGTCTTCAACCTTTACTCCATCCCAAATCCCAGTAAGCTTCGGCATCTCACTCTCCAGCCCTTGTCTTCCCGCTCCTTCCTCCTGACTCTTCTGTTTCTTCATTTTCAGCGTATGCTCCAATCCAAAACCACGCCACGTTATTCCACGTTACACCACGTTAACATCATTGCATTTCAATCACCTCATCCTCTCATTCTTCTTTCCCCCCATTACCCACCTTCTTCTTCCCAGTCATTCACCGGAGGACAGTCCTCTCGAAAGAGAGAGAGAGAGAGAGAGCATTAAGAGTGCATCATCATCATTTCCAAGCCAAATTATCACTCAAATGCTTGCATCATGCATGCAAATCTAAACACCTCATCTACGCTCCCTTTTAAATATTCCCTCTACGTTTTACCTTTGTATCTTCCGACCTCTCGTCCGGAGCCAACTAACTAGAAAAATTCACTCCACCAAAATAACTGAGCAAAGCGCCAGCGTATCAAGCAAGCAGCAGCGATATATACAGCAACTATAACTTGAAGCGTCAGTCCTAATCCCACGCCCGTCAGCATTCCTTCCTCCCCACCAACCATCCCAATGTCACCTATCTCATCATCCATTAAAAACAGCGTCAATCCATCCCCACCCTCATTCCAACAGGCACTTATCTCTCAAGCAAACATAGTTAAAGCTGCGCATCAATAGTGTACATTAGAAGTGCAACCATTGTCATGCCGTGCTGCATCTACAATCTACCGAAACCTGCGTAACTATTCAGCTAATCATCATTTACCTTCCAGGCTGAAGCTAGCAAGGTTGAACTTGCTCTCTACATAGTGCTGGAGTTAGTAATATTTTTGCAAACATGTTGAATTTCAATATTCCTGCTACTCCAACCTCCAGCAAGTATTTGTAATGTTCTGCTATCAAGCAGCAACACACAGTTTATCTAGAGTTAATAAGTTAACTCACGCTTCCAACTTCCAGTATGCGCTTCCAGTAGGCAGAACAGGTTCTACCAATAGATGCTATAGGTTCTTACACATTCCCATCCAATCTTCCCAATCATGCTAATTACACCTCTTTCAAGCCTAAAAACAAGAGATTCCAGTAATCCGCTGTTATGTAGAATATACACCGTGTTTCAAAACTTATGTTCCCTTTTACGCGACGTCTAGCGGGTGTTCCTTGTACTCCACGGTCATATAGCAAAGTTCATCTTGTAGAGGAAGGTTCAAAGTTTTGTTTCATGTCAATGACCTCAATGTCAAAGGTCATTTTCATGCTATGGCGCGCAAAATTCAAAAATGGAAAATTTTCCTCAATGGCGGAAAACAATCCAGAGAAATCTTTGGATGTACGGTGATTTTTAGGAACAAATTCGATATTAGCGGTTCAACCTAACTCTAGAAGACACTTTTAACGATCTCCTCCATGTAAGGCATCGATTCGTCGTTGGTATCGAACTTTTACGGAAGACACAAGGGAGAGAGTAGGTGGGCGTCCACAAATTTTGTAGTGCCAACTCTTCTCCCTTCTTCACTTTTTACACTTCCTTCTTCCATAAAAGTTCGATACAAAGGACAAATTGATGCCTTACATGAAGGATTAAAAGTGTCTTCTAAAGTTAGGTTGAACCGCTAATATCGAATTTGTTCCTAAAAATCACCGTACATGCAAAGATTTCTCTGGATTGTTTTCCACCGTTGAGGAAAATTTTCCATTTTTGAATTTTGCGCGCCATAGCATGAAAATGACCTTTGACATTGAGGTCATTGACAGGAAACAAAACTTTGAACCTTCCTCTACAAGATGAACTTTGCTCTATGACCGTGGAGTACAAGGAACACCCGCTAGACGTCGCGGAAAAGGGAACATAAGTTTTGAAACACGGTGTATACTTCTAATTTCTAACATTAAATACTGAAGTTCAATCCTGGTTTACAGCTCGCAAAGATCAGTTGTGATTCTTTCGATAGCGCTAAACCTTGGTTAGCCCATCCTGAACATGTTATTTATTACACACCTGTGATTCCAGGTGATTTAATTGATTTTGATCTGGATGCGAAAACGCTGTAAAACTAATGCTTTCAAAACAATACATTGTCCTCTGTCCTCTCTCTCTTCCAACTCTTCCACAGTAGTTCCATGGTATGATAGCTCAAAATCATAATTCGCATGTTTCCATCATTTTGCATTATTTCTTCCTCTGAATGACTTTTATTTGTATGTTTCCCTGTGCGCAATTCTGGATAGCAGACGACGAGCGGAGCAGTTGTTTAAATACAAAAGCGAGTCATTTTGCTACAACCATGTTCACACGCAGTCATACATTTTTTATTTCCTCCTCAAGGGAATGTCATCTGCAAAAGCAAGTCATGCATTTCCCTTGCCATTGTCCACCTCCTGCATGGCTTTTCCTAGAAAACTTGCCAACGCTTTCTTTCTTCCTGGCCCTGGCCCTCTACTACTCCTCTCCCCCTCCTCCCTCCCAACAACTTCCTGTCCAAAGCCTCCCTGAACAATTCACTCATCAGTTCCAGTCCAGTTCTTACAAACTTCCCGGTTACCAGCTGTAACTCTAGCCTCGCCAATTCCCAATCCCCACAACACAACACAAACCAAATCCGCACGTTTATTTCCTTTGTGTACTTCATTTAAATCCTCCATGACTTGTACACTTCTAAAATCCTTCCAACGACCCTCTAAAACTATTCTACCAAAGCCATTTCCTCAAACATTTGACTTTTGAGCATACATTTATACATATACGCTCGCATGCATAGTCTTGGACATTGTCGAGAGCATCCAGGCAAAAGTCATGACAAACCAAGCGCTTTCCCTCACCAAAGGACCCTCATATACGTACTACGCCGTCCTTTGGCAATAACTTTTTAATGTACAAGCTTCAATTTTAATCAAAACTATATTTTCATATGTAGTATCTAAAATCAAGCGTACCTTCACGTTTTCAGAGCACATGTAAGTAACCCGCTTATTCTACAGTTGCGCCTCTCAAACCTGATTTTATTTTTCCAAAGTCATAATAACTTGGAGTAAATAATAATACATTTCCTCCAAGAATCAGATAAAAGATAATAAATTGATATTAAAATTTATTATTGCTCCAAGCAATAATAGCGTTATAGCACATTTGTGTATG
Source organism: Sminthurides aquaticus (assembly GCA_906901655.1). NCBI lineage: Eukaryota > Metazoa > Arthropoda > Collembola > Symphypleona > Sminthurididae > Sminthurides > Sminthurides aquaticus. The sequence continues at coordinate 3,831,830 of CAJQTT010000002.1, read as the reverse complement.
CGTGAGGCCGGCTTTCTTCTATGTGAATTTGTGTGTGTCTTCAATAAAAAATTCTCGCACGTGGCTACTCACTCATCCTGCTACTTCCATGTTCCAATTACGTATCCCTCTTATGATACACAAAAAATAATGACATTTTCCATCCACCTCTTCGTACCTTTCAAGCCTCCCTCCTCCTATTTCCAAAGTGATACATATAAGGAAATAGAGCGAATTCTTTACAATACAATCTGCAACTGGACACACACAGGAAAACATTTTCCTCTGTCGCAAATTCCCGGACTACCTTGCAAATATCTATGCAGATTTTGGCTTCAAGGGATCTGTTTCATAGTATGTGATATGCACTCTGCGCTGTATAACGAATGTTGCCAAACATGGATGTTTTCCGGAAAACCTTAATCATCGTTCGAATGCATATAACGTGTGTGCGATTACACACAAAGTATTCACACAATGGGTATATACTGCAAGAGTAAACAGTCCAAGACACATGGGAACCACCTTATTATTTATTATTTTAATTTTACCCAGCATTCCTTATTAAAACTCTTTTCAATGTCATTTAAAAGAAGAGACTCTCACGGACATAAAATCAGTGAGTCAAGAGCAAGCTAGCAAAGCATATTTCCTGCAAAACTATGCAACTCCAATCTCATGCTCGGCCACTCTTGCATTCTCTTCTTTGGCTTATATCCTTAAATCCCTAAAACCAAGTTATCCAATACCCTAATACATCTTTGTCAAAACAATCCAAGCATTGAAGTCCATAACAAGTAGTAATAGCTGCATACCATTTTCGCGCATATTTTAATGCGTAAAACTTAACACGCTACACGGCCGGCAATTAAAAACTACGCACCCATCAATTTACTTCCTTCCACGCACAATTCATCCCAAGATCTCTCGCCTCCCTTACCAAGATCATGCAGCCAGACAAGGCGGTGATGATAAACAATAATTACAAAGGGGAGGGACGAACAAGGGAAATTATTCTGCATTTTCGTAACACAAACAGAATGGCAAGGAAATATACTATGAGTGAGCAAAAGTGAGCAAGAAATACATACTTTAATGTACAGCAAGTTAACTATACAAGTGTTCCAAGACTAAGCTTGCACTAAAAGTAGTTATAATCAATTTTGTATCACGGTATCATCCCTTCAAATTCCAGAGACTATCCGTCATATCATACCATAGTGCATCCTTTTTGGCTTCCATTTTATTCTCTTCAGAGGCTTCACAAGTTGTACATACATAACAAATTCATCAGCCCGCCATCCAAATAATGCATTACCACCAAGTTACCATCTTCCCACAAAAACATACTTTACTAATTTCCTACCCTTTTCCAAACTGGAAGCCACCAATATCCAACACAAAAACAGAACGTTTCCAGTCCATACTCGTATTTTGCATATTCCTCACCATCGCCACCACCAACCGGTTGACATTGCTCTGTAAGGTGAGCAAGGTTGAATATTTGACACATATCATAGAGAAACATTGCGAAGAGCAAAACAATAATTGCAGAGTCTGTCCCAATTAAGCATAGCGCATTTCGTAATTCTCTAATCTTCCTTAAGACTATAAGGACACTCAAAGACAATCCATTTTGATTCGTTGTTACTCCAATAAACTTGCAAGTGTACGCAGTCAGTACGCATTCGCTCAAAGGAAATCCGCGCATAATTTGTATCTGGAGGGAAAAATTAAACATCAACTTTTTCAAATAAATGAAACAAACACAACAACAACATGTGCCCGCATAGAGATTCCAGCATTTCTATAATGCATCTCTCCTATCCCTGCCACATACATCCTCTTGCCTTCACTGTACATTGCAACTTCCTTTGTTAACTTTAACCCCTTTCCCCATGCTAATTTCAATCTCTGCCTTCCTCCCGCTCCTTTTCCAAATCTTTATAGTAAATAGCCAGAGAGTCCAAACAAAAGCGTCGTACACCAAAGGCACCACGGTCATTGCAATTTTTCGCAATATCCTTCCTCCCAGATTAATCCTCTATTAGTTCTTTATTTCCCCCTCCCCACCCTATCCCACCCGCCAATAAGTAAGTAACCTTTCCAAGTTAACAAGCTTCCTTACTACATCCTTTCTTGACTTTATTGTTTACCCTACCAGCCCACCAAACCTCATTAGATCCTTCATTCGACCATCCTCAAAGAATGGTTTAATCCAGCCTGGCCGGTTGACGCTTACACTTGTTAATCAAACTAAACTTGCTCCCTCTCATACATGTAGCTGTATATGCATCTTCTTTTCCCGGTTCTTACAACCCACGCCTTGAGATTCAACGCGGACAGCAACCCCTTGTCTCCAATAGCCCTGTCGGTCAAGGATGCCCAAGGGAAAGCGCAACATGTATGCGACACGCTGCTATAACGAAAATACTTTCATAGTTTTTACAACCTCTAAATTCACGAAATTCCTCTCCAGCTTTTAGGAACAGCTTTATAAAGTCATTGCGGAAACTCGGGGGTTTATTTCTTGGAAACTAACTCGAAAGAAGCTTACTTATAAACTTTACTTTTTCCAATGGAATTACCCCATTTACTTACCACACACACACACACACACGCTAATATCCTTGTGAATCCCTCTGCCTGCATGTTAGCCTCATATTGCACTCTCCGCTTTTCCTCCTTCTACGCCGTATTTTTATCGAGAGTTGCATTGCATTCGCGATTAAAGTGAACACAATGGGAAAATGCGGGTATGTAAACCCAATGCAATGGAGGCAACTCAGGAGAAAACAGACAGGCTGTGAGGAGTTGATTGAAGGATGAAGTGAATTGCCAGCTTAGGTAAACTAAAAACGGAGCGGGAGCAAGGACATTCAAAGGATATTTCGAGGATGAGCCTTTCCCAGGCGTGTAACTGGCGTTTACTGCTGCAATTGCAACGTTTTTTTACTATTCTTTTCATGCTTGGAAGAGAAGCTTTTTCTTGTGAGCTGTGTGCGCCATTGTGAGGACAATGTGGAAGAGCTGGTCGGACATTGAATAGAGGAAAGCTTCGGAGGAGAGATTTTCATTAGAAATCTCAAAAAAGTTATACAAACCCCCAACTCATCATCAATCAGCAGTCATTTTCAGGATGAGGATGAGATGGGAGGGGAATGCGTCAGTTCAATTCAGACCCGGAGTCTTGTGTGTCACACTGACAATAAACAGTCCACATTGTCCCCACTTCTCCCACACACACCAAATTGCATTGGGCCTTAGGACACAGCAGTTGACTTCTCTTCCTAAATGCATCTATCTGAACTAAAGGCTTGCAAAATAGCAAGCTCGAGCGCAGTAACTACCTGCACTTAACTATTCCGTGCCGGCTAATCATCCCTAGATTGGCAAGCATGCATCCATTGTTTTAATATACTAACCACAATAAACAGTTTAATGTCAGAGAGGATGAGAGCGTGTCTTGGAATTACCCTGTATGCATCACCAAATCACCATCCCGCCAACGCCATGGCTTGCATGCGCGTCCTCGTCATAATTTATTCGTAATAATAGCAATTCTAGCAAAAGCTTGATGATTTCAGATATTTCTAAGATAGTGTACGTATGTATCCCAAAATCACACTTGTATATGTAAGAATTAATTATTAGCTTCGCCTCCTAATAGCAACCACAAGCCTAGTATTTTCAATTTACCAAATATGTATATATATATATAAACCCACCTTCTTTATTTACCCCCTCCCCACCTCTTCCTCAATTATACACTGCTCCCATTCTTCTCTTTCCATTACCTCCTTTCCTCCTCCTTACTTTCCAGGCATGCAATCATTATGTTTGAAAATATTTCGCATTTATTCATGCAAATGTGTCCACTTCCGTCCTGGAACTGCATAGGATGTGCAGGGAAAACAGAGGGCCATCATCACGACATCACATGCACTGCTATTTGCACTAAGTTAGCGACTTGAAATTATCCGCCTGGACACGAAACTGCGAAAATTTACATACAAGTCTTAAAATGCTTTTCTCTTTTCCCTCACTCCCACACAGAGGAAATTTACATGTTCTGAAACGCTTTAGCTTTCCCTGCTAATGAATGTTTCGTGTTAATCAAGTCTAATATAAATAAAGGGCAGCTTTATGAAAGTATTTCAATTCCATCAATTTCTCCCCACCTTCTGGGCTTCCAGCTTGTTCTGGCTAACACAATAAGCTTCTACCTCCTCACTTTTCACTGCCGTCAGCTAATCAACAAACAGATATGCTCATCATCACCAATCTAATAATTTGTGTAGCAGATTGCACATACAGTTATTGCATTTTACAAAATAAGCTTTTGCATTTTGAAAAAATGCAAAAGCTTATTTAATCCGTTCCAAATAAACACGTCATAGCCCACCTGTTCGAGGCTCTTGCTAATTGCTCCTACGGTTTTCCATTATTTTCACCCGTCACTCCATCAAAGTCGCATTACTGGCATTACCTGCCCGAACCCAGCTTCTTCATTACAAGCTACGCTTTCTCTCTCTCCAACCCACCAAGTAAAAATGAAGGTGTGGCTAGAATGGATTTTGCGAATTTAACCAAATCGGTCGAGTTCCGTGGAAGTACAGGGTTGGTCCTAGGATTCGTACTGGACACTGGTTCTCCTGGTGGAAAACTTGTTTGAAGAAATGCATAAAATCCGGATGCATATGCTGTTCCTTGCAAAAAGTGCGCAGTTTGTAACAGAGTTCAATCAACCATCTTCGTCTCTACAGAACACACACCTTAAGCAATCCCACTCCTCTCAACAATTCTCCACAAATGTTACAGCCAAGTCAAGTTCATCTCCGGTTGCATACCATTAATCATACCACCTCTTGGATTCCTCCAAGTCCCGCAGTTATTGTTGCATGAACAAAGAATGTATTCATCCTTGCTCCCTCCTTAATAAACCCCTTGTTCTCACCAGCTCTTCTTTTTCTCCTTCACGGATTTTATCCTGCCTGCACTTAGCATGACGAGAAATACTCGTTCCATCCCGTGTAGAATTATGCGTTAACAAACTCCACCTTTCCCTCTTGTAGTCCCCCACTTATAGTTTAGTTCATACCGAAATCAAGGCTGCATGGAGAGAACAAAGGGAGAGTGAATCAAAAGCGTCTCAAAACTCAGGATTGCATCAACGTCTAAAAGTAAGTCTTTTTCCTGGAAAATGTTCTTAAAATTCAGTAAGCAAGCCCATCCCACGTCATACGCCGTAAGTTCTCCTCCACTCTGCTGTCTTTCCTCAAACTTTCCCCAGCTTGTCTAATTTGACAACCGCATGCGAAACTTTAAGCCCAGCGAGCGAGTATTTGGAAGCCCGCATACAAAATCCACAATTTACTTCTCATGTCCACGTTCCTAAGATATTCATTCTCGGAATCTTACACTCACGTCGTATCTTGAATGTCACATACACCCGGGATTTTCAGCTCTGTTCCATATAGCAAGGAAAGCAAAAGCTTGCGAAGGATATATGGATTTGATCCATTCCAGAAAGTTTTAATATCCGTTTCGTCTCCAGATGATAGAGAATTTAAAGGTGGAGGATAATCCAGTGGATCTGCTACATAAGATTCGCGAAAGGCTTGCACAAGAGGATATGGTGGGAATGGAAGGAACTCGGTTTGCAGAATGTCACTTCTAGGAAGTTCTAATGCATCATTTCCTTGTTAAAACGATCCATATCTTCGGCTTTATCGGCCTTTCTTTACATTGTCCATTCAAGTTAGGATTTAATCAATCCGGAATTCTCTTTGAAATTCATTCACATACATACTCACATGAGTACATTCTATAAGCATGTAAATTCTTCCCACGTATTATTAAAACCCGGTTCTTGGAAACTATACCGCCTTCGCACTGCTTTCCCCCCAAAGTTAATACATCTTCTATCCCTCTCCACCTTATCCCCTGTCCATTCTAATGAAACTTTAGCTAGTGTAAACTTTACTGCCGTTACATCATCCTAGCATTACTTATCCAAGTGTTTGTAAACAGAGGCCGCTCTTCTTGGATCCTGTTTAAAAAATTTAGAGGGAGAGAAAAGAGAAAGTCAGAGTGAAAGGGACGTTTCCCGGGTTTTTATCATGCGTAAAAGCCGTGTCCATAGTCCAGGTTATAGGAAGGAGACTGCGTCCTGCAAGTATAAACATAATTCCTCCTTTCAAGTCCCCATCATGTTACACTACACCCACACACTTTCTCCAGGATCCACATCCAAGCCGGCGCCTCACTTTCTCCAGTTTCCGAGAATCAGAATCCTTTCGCAATAACATCCTATCGGTAAAATCCAGCCAGGCTCAGGCAAGAGCTGGAAATTCTGTAATCGCATCCAGAAAACTTGTACAACTTATGCATCTAACCCAGTATTCCCTTGGATGAAAATATTTCCTCCAATCTTGACTACTTCCCAAATCCAAGCTTCCAGCATCCACGCCTCCAAAGCCCTGCAGCATTTCGTCCTGTATTCTACAAGTCCTTTTGTTTCCACTCCAACCTTCCGACACAGCGGCTGATACATATTATTGCTTTCTCCATTCTATCTCCACTTCAACTTCCCTATGGTATGGTTCCACCAGCTAGATGCCGCGGAACGTTTAAAGAATTCTATTACATCTATTACCCTTATTGCCCACATTAGCTTCAACAAGCAAGGATTCATTGAAGCATCAAAGCCAGGCCCGACTACAACGGACTCGTACCGCCACCCCCAGCTTCAGTACTAAAACCACCATCTCCCACAATACCCGCGGTCCCAACTTCCTAAAGTAACGTCCCAGTTCCAAACAAGCTTATGTATCCACTGGCATTAAAATAATCCATAATCCATCTATCCTTCGCCTCCGTTACCAATTCTTCTCGGCGTGCATTTATGCCGGAGAAAGTCCGCGCTCCAAACCTTGTTCCGGCCATTTGGCATCAGCCATTATCCTCCTGCACCTCTCCATTCCTCCCGTACCCGCTCCACTCACTCACTCCATCCGCGACTATCTTTCCAACTTTCTCTTGCAGCACACTTCTCCTCCCGCCCCTCTTCCCCCTGTCTTCCTCCTTGCATTACAACTCCAAGACTTTCTCCTTATATATCCCAATGGAATCCACGGGGAGGGGGTTGTGACTCCAAACTACGTCGTAGTTTCCACATTTACCTTCAAAGGAATAATGCATAAGAGCTCACACACCACACACAACTAGAGCAGAGTCATCAACGCGCACTATCAGCCATCTCGTTTACAAACGTTTGCCTTCCCTGGATTCTCAAAGAGTGAGCAGAATGCATTCCAACGGTATCCTTCCGAGAACCGCCTCACCCGCCCCATATAACACAACCCAGACTTGAAAAACTCCTTCCCTTACCATCATTTCTTCGTCATCCCTCTACGCAAAAATAACCGCATATCCCATAGCCATTATTAATTGGCGCAGCCATTCCTAGAGTGAGTTCCATGTTGTCTGTCTGTCTGTCAGTCTGTCTGTCTGTCTGTCTGTCTGTCTGTCTGTCTGTCTGTCTGTTCGCACGATAACTCTCGAAAGGACAAATGGATTGACATGAGAGTTTGCACATACGTAGGAACTATGTTTGGGACCATGCCTATTGAATTTCAGAATTTTAGATTTATTATTTTGAGAGTTATGGATAATTAAAGACGCAGTTAGTAATCATCACATCCATCATTTACATGTAAGGTACATACATTCCAGTCACAAGCACAGCTGAGCTCAGCAGGCAGAGAGTGGAAAAGAGAAAGGGAAGGAGCGCACAAGCACGCAGTCCCATAGCTAGCGAGTGGAACAAAACTTTAAAGAAATGTGAAGTATACAAGCAAGCAGTCGTGTGGCGTAGTGGTAAGAGCGCGTGATAGAGCAAGGGAGGATGGGGGATCGAATCCCGGCGGTCACATTATTTTTGTAGATTTTTAATCATAGAGTTTAACCTGGTCATTGAGTTTCTGTCACAAATATGTTATGTTTTCTATGGGGCGACTCTAGAATTCTCTTCTTAGTAGAGTAGTTATGTTTCCCTTTATACTACATCTTCTTTAAGATGTGTGTTGCAGTTTTTAAGTGATGATTTGAAGTTAAAATGATTTACAAATTTCAAAAGTTAAGATTAAGCTGGAAAGTTTTGGAGGAATCGTAACTTATTTTCTAGTTATCCTTTTTCTATTTAAACTATTTCTACATCTGCGCCAATTCCGTATTCGGTTACCCGTTTATTAAGTGTCGAAGACACTTCCTAGGGGGATCGATGGTGTCTGTCCGTCTGTCCGTCCGTCTGTCCGTCCGTCTGTCCGTCTGTGCGCACTCTAACTCACAAACGGATGGATGGATTGTAATGAAATTTTCAGGATATGTTGCTAATACTATCACGACCTTCGCTATTGAGTTTCAGTGATATTGGTCAAGTGGTCACTGAGATACAGGTCATTAAGGAGATTATCTCAGGTGAACACGTGATGTACATACATTTCCTACTCCATGCCGTAGCTCAGTTGGTAGAGCGCAGGCACTAGAAGCGGCATAGGAAAGTGAAGGGCAAGGGTTCGAATACCACTATGTGCATGCGTTGTGGTGACTTTTGCTAATGATAAGCTTATAGGGAGGGTAAAGCATAGGGATGAACGGAGCGAGTGCGGAAGCATAGGGATGAACGGAGCGAGCGCGGAAGCATAGGGATAAACGGAGCGAGCGCGGAAGCATAGGGATAAACGGATGGAACGCGGAAGCATAGGGATAAGCGGAGCGATAGCGGAACATTAACTTTTTCTATGCACTATCCTACTTAAAATGAAGAATAATTCACGTATATTATACAATTAAATCTTATTAATTAAATCTAATTTAAGTTACTTGTAGAAAATTAAATCTACATGTATCTTCGACACTTCCGTACACCGGCTTAGCCGTTTATTAATTGGCGCAGCCATTCCTAGAGCGAGTTCCATGTTGTCTGTCTGTCGGTCTGTCGGTCTGTGCGCACGATAACTCACGAAAAAGCGCACAGATTTGCATGAGAATTAACATAATTGTCGATAAATTGCCGAGAACCATGCCTATTGAATTTCAGAATTTTAGATTAATTATTTTAATTGTTATGGATAATTAAAGACGCAGTCAGTAATCATCACATACATCATTTACATGTAATGTACATACATTCCAGTTACAAGCACAGCTCAGCAGGCAGTGAGTGGAAAAGAGAAAGGGAAGTAGCGCACAAGCACACAGTCCCGTAGCTAGAGTGTGGAACAAGACTGGAAAAAAATATAGTATATGTTAGCAAGCAGTCGTGTGGCATAGTGGTAACCGTCCGGGATAGAGCAAGGGAGGATGGGGGATCGAATACTGGTAGACGCATAATTTTTGCAGATTTTAAATCATAGAGTTTTATCTGGTCATTGAGTTTCCATGATAAATATTTTGTTTTCTATGGGGAGACTCGAGAATTCTCTTGTTAGTAACGTGGTTGTGTTTCCCATTATAATAGATCCACTTACAGAGTCTGTCGCAGTTTTTAAGTGATTTTTTGAAGCCAAAATGATTTACAAATTTCAAAAGTTAAGATTAAGCTGGAAAGTTTTGGAGGAATCGTAACTTATTTTCTAGTTATCCTTTTTCCATTTAAACTATTTCTAAATCTGCGCCAATTCCGTATTCGGTTACCTGTTTATTAAGTGTCGAAGACACTTCCTAGGGGGATCGATGGTGTCTGTCTGTCCGTCCGTCCGTCCGTCCGTCCGTCCGTCTGTCTGTGCGCACTCTAACTCACGAACTGATGGATGGATTGTAATGAAATTTTCAGGATATGTAGATACATGTATCAGGACCATCGCTATTGAATTTCAGTGATATTGGTCAACTGGTCACTGAGATACAGGTCAATAACGAGATTATCTCAGGTGAGCGCATGTGATGTACATGCATTTCCTACTCCATGCCGTAGCTCAGTTGGTAGAGCGCAGGCACTAGAAGCGGCATAGGAAAGTGAAGGGCAAGGGTTCCAATACCACTATGTGCATGCGTTGTGGTAACTTTTGCTAATGATAAGCTCATAGGGAAGGGAAAGCATAGGGATGAACGGAGCGAGCGCGGAAGCATAGGGATGAACGGAGCGAGCGCGGAAGCATAGGGATGAACGGAGCGAGCGCGGAAGCATAGAGATAAACGGAGCGAGCGCGGAAGCATAGGGATAAACGGATGGAACGCGGAAGCATAGGGATAAACGGAGCGATAGCGGAACATTAACTTTTTCTAGGCACTATCCTACTTAAAATGAAGAATAATTCATGTATATTATACAATTAAATCGTATTAATTAAATCTACTTGAAGTTACTTGTAGAAAATTAAATCTACATTTATCTTCGACACTTCCGTACACCGGCTTAGCCGTTTATTAGCCATTATTTCCTGCCCTCATTCCCTTCCCATCATCCTTTCTCCACACACACACACACACACACACATATATATATATATATCCTCGCCAGCCTACCGACCAACCAACGCTAACAACCTACCTTTAACCTCCAGGCAATGCGTTTCATTTGTCCTTCCTCCCATTACATTCCCCAGATTGGCAACCTGAGTTTCCTCAACACACTCTCCGTCCTGCAACCGCTCCTCTCCGTCCTTACCGATCAACGGACGGGCATCCGGTTCTTTTCCTTCTCGCAAACCTTATGATGGACGTCGCCAGCTTGCATATCCTCTTATTTGTGGCAGCAAATGCAAGCGACGGCGGCGGTAGATTGAAAAACTCAAGCACAACTGTACACAAAGGCAAAGAGTCTTGATTGACAAAGACTCATAAAGGTGTGTCGTCCATGTGGAATAAATGTAAACACAGGGCTCATATGCTTTACCATGTTCAAAACATGCGTCGTCGTCGTCGTCTATCTTTGGAAACCTCACTCCGATGGCCTCTTTCCAATACTTCCGCTGCAACCTCCTTCATCCTTGAGTTCTCTTTGCGACAATTTGATTCCGTCTCTCTCTCTCTCTCGTAATCCTACACATTTGCTTACATCCTATACGCACAAACACACATGTGCATCCCAGTCAAGGTTTTCACAGCCATAACAATAATTATTTCAGCCGCCTTGTCTCTCAATCAGGGCCAAGATTATCTCTGAACTTGGTCTACCTTCCCACCACCCACCCAGCTAGCTCTTGTTGTATGCAATCACGCCAAATAACAAACAACAGAGTCTCTCACTTACTTCCTTCACAATCTCCATTTACATCTCTCTCTCTCCTTCGCTCTCCTCTCTTACCGCACGCATAATCCATCCTTTACAAAAACCTTGAGTCATTTGAAATCGATGCCAAAATTCAATGTGAATCATCAATTACCTTAGCCCGCCCTCCCTTTTTATTCCCCTCTCTCTTGTTTTTCTAAACCATGCATTTCCTAATTCCTCTCCTCTGAAAACAAACATGCTTCTTGCGAATTCTGCATATAGTTTCCGCAACTTACAATTTTTCCATTGCTAATTCTCTTTGTCCTTTGCATCATTGAGATCATTTTAATTCCTTCCAAAATAGGATTCAGTTCAGCCTCGATATTTGGAAATCTGGGATATACGATTAGACCAGTCTCTTCACTCGTACTTTACCCTGAACCCATTTCCAAATCCAAGGAATTGATGAAACCAAGAAAGCCAACTATCCTCCGACGCTGGAAAAAATACATCCACCCCATTCTCTAAACAGAAGGAAGCGCAAAATGGAATGTAGCAGCAGAGTCGGATGCCACCGTCGTTTCCACCCTGCTCTTCCGCTTACCGTCGTGTATACATGTTTTTTATAATTTCCATCCTCATCATCATGATAAAATGCTCCGAGTCAATTCTCTTCAAAGATCTCATGTATCATCCTAAAACCCTAAACGTTATCCGCTCCCACTTTCCCAACCATTTCTTCCTCCTCCAGTCCCAAACAAGTTCAAGGAACGTACAATAATCTTAATTCAATTCAAGCACACCTGTACAAAATCCTACCCGGACCCCGGACATACATTTATTCTGCCCATCTTTCTACAATGCTTCATACATTTTTCTTTCTACAGGTTTAAACAAATTGAAAACAAGTCTTGTTCCCACACAAAACTCGTCTTCAAAGCCTGCTCACCATGTTCAGAGCGATCATAACCTGCATAAGAAATCCCTTACGGTAGTTTCCGGTTTCTCACTCAGTTACGCAACAATCCTCCTCCTCCCCACTTTACTCTTTCTCCTCTGCTGCACTTCTTCCCCTCGTCATATTCCCATAATATTATTACGCATATTACCTCTCCCTCTAAAAGGTTTATTGCATCTCATCTTCCTAATACTATACACCTCCTTCCTTCCTTCCCGCTCACTTAAGTAACGTAATAGTAGTAGTACTACTACAGAAGCGTTGTAGGCCATATAAGAGCCAGCAAACGCAATGCACTCTCCTATATTACAATCAAGGAATAATGCGCCTAAGCATTTGTTAAGATTATACATTGTGGTTTTTCACGGCCAAATTCGTGAAGGAAGCAAGGTCCTTGGCAAGAAACACGTGTGCATTTAGGAGGAATGGCACAGAGTATTGAGTGTATATAGTGCTGTAGAAAAGTGCGTAAAGCATCCTCTATGTCACTCGCTCAAATGAGAAGCTCAGCCTGCTTTAATGCCTGCCTGTCCATCTACGAAGAAAGAAAGAGAGAGAGAGAACACCTTCTTGAGATGATGTGAATCCGAGAGGGCTAAGAATTTTGCGCCACATTTTATTTACATCCCGATGACTCTACAGAAATCCTCCTCAGCATCTTGAATATACTTCTGTCCCTTCTTTTGCAACCAACTCGGAACACGAGTAGCAGGAGCGGGCGCTTTCTTGATGATAAAACCACAAGTAAAAAAATCCATAAAAATATGCAAGTCGTCAATCTTGAGAATTCGCGATTCGTCTTATAAGGGAAAGCATCCATCTTCTCCGTGGCTTGTAACTAGTATAAGCGTGTAACAGCATTGGCAATCCGTTTCGTCGTGAAATAAATGGGATTCGTAAGATGCTCTCTCTCCTTCTTTCTTTTCAAACTTTTTTCATCAATGCAACCAAGCATGGGTAATCTGAAATGGTCATGACATGATGAGGAATTGAGGATAATGATCTCTCTCTTCCTGCATGCCTGCATCTCATTTCAAGTGTGGATATTTTCCCAATACCCCACCACCACAACCACCACCACCCCTCTTTCTGCATTCTTCAATTCCATTGACGTCATTGAATCCTTTATCGCCGTTCCCCTCCCCCTCTTCCCTTGCATTCCCATATACTCTGTTGTAGGCTAAACAGTGAGGAGGAGGCAAGGATGAAAGCATCTCTTTTTTTCTTTTTTTGCATACAACCGCATTACTCTCATCCCTCAACTTATGCACTCTCTGTTACTCTCAAGCTCATCCTTCTATAGACAAATTCCATCATTCCCTCCATCAGGAGCAAAACCCCATTCCCAGATGACGTTCAATCCTTGCTCGCTCGGAGGAATAAGAGAACGGCTAGGATTTTATACATGACTGGAAAGTGAGTAGATGAGAAAGCTTCCTTGTAAATTCCTCCAAATTACACACATGCACATTCTCCCATTAAATTCATAAAAAAGTCAAAACCATTTTTCACACCCATATTTCACCCTCCCCCTCCACCCTTCTCCCTGCCAGCACCCCTTCCCTCATTCATTCTCCCAACATTTCTTCTTTAAAAAGAAAGTGATTCTACGACTCGTGAATGCTTTCTCCTCATCCCCTACTCCACCAGAATGTAGGCAACGCCAAGCAAGAATGGTTAAGCGGAGAAAGCATCAGCAGCACCACCTGCAGTAAACCCTCGTATGTGTAAGCAAACGAGAAAGCCAGTATTTGCTTTCTCCGCAGCAGCATAGCGGAAGAGAACACGAGCGAGCGAGCTTTCCACCCAGCAAAAACTCTACTTTCTTTTCTCAATACGATTTTCTTTACCAACTCCATCCGCTCTTGTAAACTTTCTCCTAGCCTATAGATTCAATCCAAGGATAGAAAATGCACCAGCGCTCTAGCTGGAGAAAGTTGTTGCATGCTCTTCAATCCTCCTTTCTCCTTCTTTCCCTTGCAGCCCACGCACAGTCCCAGCTTACACACTCACTCTTTATGGCTGCAAGCGAATAATGGCTGTCTCTCAAGACGAGGAGAAAGTTTACCTCGGAGTTTTCTTCTATATTTCTTTATCTTACACGCCTTTCTTAAGCTCTTCACTCCTTTCTCCGCTCGAGTCGAGCTTCACTCTTTTCCTTATTCATTCAAACGGTGCTTGCTTTGCAAGAAGACGATAAAGAGGAGAAAATCCTGGAGAAAGGAAAGCAAGTTCCCTACTTTCTCCATGCCTTTGGAATCCTACTTAAGCCCCGCTGCTCCATGTTGTATCCTCTACAATGTCTCTCCGGTTCCTTCTCCTCCTTCCTCCATGTCTTTCCACATGCAGTTGTAGCAGTTGAGTAACGTCAAAAGATAAACTCTTGCCATCTTGCGCTAAACAGAGAGGATCCCAGTAGAGTGGATCAATCAGAAAGGTCATTGGCATTCATTCTCGGAGGGAAATCGACACGCGTACACCACGCAGTTAGCCTTTATATTTTACAAAATCCCCTCCAACCTATATCCAAATATGCAGCCTGCATCTCCTCCTCCCTCCCTGCATTCAGCCATCCACTACTACACCGCCCCACCTCATCCCGTATCCCCTCATTACTCCACCTCCCATCTTCCCACCAGTTCCGCTCTGCTCTACGCAGTGACCATCATCATCCACGCTCCTCTTTACCCATTTTCCGTTTAACAACATTCTCCATTTAATACCGCCGCAACCAACCACCATCCAATAACCTCCCACAGTCCTAAACTAACTAAATACACAAAATATAATCGTCCTTCCGAAATCCACTTTTGAAAATTTCCCAACCCCTTCTGGAGCTCCCTACAGCGCTGCATTCCCACATTTAATGTTGTAATCCCTCCTTCTTCCTCCTTCTTGCGGAAGAACCAGGAACGCTCCAGTAAATCAAAATTGTGACCATCCTCCTTATCAAGTTTGAGAGGAGAAACAAGGCTTGAATCCGTGATGCACCTCTCTCTCTCTCTTTAACTTTCTCCACTCCCCATCTCCTCATCCTCTCCACCCTCTTCACTCCCCTGTATTCTGCAAGCTGCCACATTTCTCCACTTTCACCTTCTCACCAACCAAATGATAACTTGACAAATTGACAAGTATATAAAACTGATTGGAATTTCTAACGACTCTCCAGTATAATATTTTATCTTTTGTCATCCTCCTCCGTCCAAAACGGGATTCTAACCCTCCCCACCCCTTATGTTTCAATCCCCACCCCCACCGATTCCAAGAGGCTATAATCCCATAGTCCAGAGAACAACTTTCCATCAAGTCTCAAAGGGATTCCGGCAGGAACAAATGACGACCACTTTCTCCAATTCCTGTCCCTCTCTTTAATGCTTTCATGTTTTGTGTAGTATTTCTTCTTTCTCTCCTCGTCTTCCTTCCTCTTTATCGGCTTGATAGTTTTTATACTTACGTTAGTAGATAGCTTCCCTTTATAAATCCCGTACAGGAGGATCTGCAGGCTTCATCCCTCTGAGCACTGGAGTTCTAGGAAGAATGCTAAAACCAGCTAGCTTCCCGATTGAGAATCTGTGAAACAGAAAGGACTGCAGATGAAAGTTGGAAAGAAATGAAAGCCCATTAAGGCCCGCTCATAACAGTGTACTTACGCCCGTCCATGCATCTTTTCATTCATTTATACATATGCGAGAGTGACAGTCGTGTGAAGGGAAACAATTCTAATAAACACAGCCCCAAACCCTCCCCAATCTACCTACGCTCATCTCCTCTACTCTTTTCCTTATTTTCTTCGATTAAATCCTCCACCACTTCCCTAGCTTGCCTATAAACCCTCTCACCCGCTTTCACCATCTCCCCCTTACTTTCTCCCGCCATTATTTAACCCTCGCTCCATTTCCCTCATATATGGACTGCAATACCCTGGCTAAACTCAAGACTGGGTCACAAGAAGAAAGCACCTCTGATGAGATACATGGGGGGAGCTGGAAAATAATTTCACAAATCCTTTCCCGCCTCCTCTGTACTTTCACCAGAGCAAACGCCATCGCATCTTCCCTGTCGCTAGGCGCGCATTCAGAAACATGCATACAAGTTTGCATGAGAGGAGAATGAGAAACCGACTACGAATATTAATACAATCTCCTTTCTTTCTTATTATGGATAAAAGAGAAGGGATAAGAGAAAGCAGATAGGTTGATGATGGTGGATGCAAAGGAATCCTCTGTCTTCCTTGTTTCATTCTTGTGCTTGAATTCTATGAGCTTTGAGATAGTCCCTATTTCCCAGCCACGGTCCGCCACTCTTCTAGTGTTCCAAAGACCACCATTTCCAGGAGGCCAAGGATAAGAGAAGAATTATAAAAGCGTATGCATCTTCAATGTCTTTTGGGCTCCACATAATTTCAACTACATCCTTTCCCCATGTATGTTAGAAGGTTCTGCAAAATAAATTCCCACCGCGTCTCACCGACCTTATACATACAATACAATACCCTGGATCATGGCACAGGAAGAGCATCCCTTGATGCCTGCTCTTCTGTAAAGGCATTTCTCCGTACATGTTTCACCATCCCTGGCTGAGCCCAGAGCACGTCAAGTCCCTGAAAATTTTAAAAAGCCCTGCAAAATCTAGCCTACCCTCCCCTCTCCGCAACTCCTGGAGAATATTGGGATGCTAAAAGGAAACAAGAACGAATTCTCTCTCGAAAGATTCTCAGCTATTGCAATTCACAAGTCTCATTTTAAATCCTTTCATTTCCAACAGATTCCCTCACACGATAGCAAAAGCTTTATATTATAATCCTGCATCCGCATCTTTTCCATCCCTTCTTATCCATCTCCAATACTGACTGAGCCTCCTTGCAGCTGCTCTTCCCGCTTTCTGCGCCTGATTCTTCCACCATTTCCCCGATTTTCGCACACTAACCGTCATCTTATCTCTCAAGCTCTCCGCTGCCTCTGGCTGTCTTCAATCTATTCAACTCCGTCTATGGAAAGATATGCCTATATATAAAGGAAGAGTATGCGAAAAAGTGCAAGTAGCACATTCCCTTTTGCTACTTTCTCTACTTTCTCCGTATTACGCCTCCCTATTTTTTCGGACCGTAAAGTCTTGTAATGCGTGCTCTCCGTGTGGTGTAGGGTGTAGCTAGCTCCATTTATCTGAAAAGCTCGCAGCATCCCTTTAAACTTCAACCTTCAAAGAGAGAATGTAAAGAGCTTTTCAAACAAGGCGAGTATTCAACCGTGTATATGAAGAAAACACACAATACCCGCCCGCCTTATTTCAAACTAGCATACCAAGTTTCTTCTATCCAGCACACTCGGCTTTCTTTCTTGTATATATATATCCGCTCCAACCACGTACCACACACTCTTGTAAGTCTGTAAACACGCTAAATTAGCACAATGTTTTATCTACGCCTTGCAACTTTTAAAAGATTCCATCCTCTCTACTTTCTGCATGTGCATGTTCCCATCATCGATCCATCTCTTCTACTCCGCATCTCCCTCTCCTATTCTTCCAATTTTCACAACCACCACCCTTTCCGGGGACGGATGAGAGTGAAAGGACCCTTCTTACCTCCCGTCAGTCCTTTCTCTTTACTTTCTCTCACGCTGTTACCCGGATTCCAACATCCCTATATGATTCTATTTCAAACGTGCATCCACTTCCGCTCCTTCCGCTACTTGCTTTCTTTCCTCCTATAATAAAAATCCAAGAAAACTATACATACACAAAAATTCTTCAATCTCCTTCCTATTAACCATTCCTCAATTTTTTACACTTCCAACCCCACCACTTGTGTTCTGTCAAGCTCTGCTGGTTGCACTGCATTCTCCCTCTTCACCTCGTTTGACAGCCACCGGATATTTTATCCGTATCTCCGCTCATCTTCCCAGCCTTCGTACATACGCACTCTACCTTCTTATCCGCAACAAACTTCTGCGGTTTCAAACGTTACAGGACAAAGCCTCAACCCATCACTTTCTTCCTTTTTCTTAATAACCTTTGTTTCACTTTCCCATTATGACGCTCCAGCAGTCCCAATATACCAAGTCCCTACTCCATGTATCCTTTCTTGAAACTTTAAACTTTATTTTCCAACTTCTCCCTCCCATCCAAGCATCTCATGCCGCTGTCTATAAAATCATGTAAGGGATCAACCACAAGCTCTTTTTACGTACACTCTATTTCTACACACATCCTGTCATTCGCAATTTCCCCTTTCTTACTCATCTCCGCGAAGGGTTACATTTACCCAACGCACCATCCTTTGGATACCTTTTCAAATATCCATAAAACATGTCAGCTTCCTTGCCCAATCCCTTCCTACTCTTGTCTTCTATTATGTTATTAGAACACACAAAATGCGAGAATAGTTTGCTCCTTTTGCGAAATTGTAATTTTGCTTCCACGCTCTTTCACTTTGTACTTGGTTCCGATTACACATGCTGAAAGTAACGCACTGCCCTCTCTGTCCGCCCAAGCTTCGGTCGTAAATTAAATCCTTGGCTTGAGTAAAATCCAACTCTGTTCCAAGAAATAATCCCAATAATTTTCATTCTTCATCCCAGCAGCATTTGTCCCGGAATTCTATGGCAACGTCAAAGGGAATATATGGCAAAAAATACCACACGCATCAAGCTTAGCCTACTTTCCCAAATGTCTTTTCTTCGGACCGCTGCTACACATCATGATTTCCTTGTCCCATTTCTATCCCAAACAAAGGTGGAATGAGAGAATGCGTCACTTGGAGAACATCGTCTCTCTACGCAATATTCTGCAAAGGCATATAATAATACCTTATTCATGGTCATTCCTGAATATTATGAAACATCTGCTGCGTAACTTTCAAAATGCACCAACCAACCCGACATCAGTCCGTTTTAAGAGCCAACGTTCATCTTTATCCCTGCCGCATTTCTTCCGCGTCGAAATTCTATTCGTCCGCATAACACCGGTGACCGCATTACTGATTAGGATTACGCACAAAATAAATTATTATCATACCTGCTGGAGTGTCTGCGTAAAATTTTTATCATCAGACTTCTCCTTTCCGACATTTTGCCTACAGCTACTTCGAGATATTAAAACAAGTGGGGATAATGGCAGTCAGTAGAAATAACATCAAGTTTTTCACCTACTACCCAACTCCCCGATTCACTAGCCCATAAACATGGGTGTCCATTTGAAAATAAACTTGTACTTAATATCAACCCGGCAGCGCCAGGACATTTTCCAAGTGGTACAGTTAAATTTCCAAAACTTTCTACGCTAGTTTCGTATCTAGAGATAATTATCATATTAATTACAGTCGTTACCAACTTTTCCTTTTCCTCTCGCATCTCCACTTCCGTTCTTAACTACAAACAGGCGCATTTTATCCGTTTCGTTCCAGGAACGGTGGTTACTGCTTATTTACGGCATCTAACTTTCATGAGCCAGCATGAAGAATTCCTTATGTCTTAAGAAGAGTCATACTAGAGTAAACCGGGAATCCTTTCCAAACATAGGCTTCCTTCCTGTTTACAAAATCAGCCTATTGAAATATTCAATTAATGCTACTACATCTGGAATTTATACTCAGTTTCAACCAAGTTTTCCCGTCATTTCTCTTTTAAGCGCGTACCAGTTAAGCTAGTAACTCCTTCATCTCCGCCATTCTGGGGGACGCTCCGCAGTCCTTGATACCTTGTCTCTACACGACAAGCCAGATATCCTTCTAGGTCAATTCTAAAATATCTTCCTACACGCTACGCATACACTCTAAAGGTCGCCACCAAGTTAAGAGTAGACATTGCTCTCAATGAGTAGACGCTATTAATTTAAATCGAATTAACAGTGATGATTACGTTCAATTGAAAGGATAATCGTGTAACAACAGATTTTATCAATAAATAGTGCTAAGACTCAGCAAATGCAAAACATACGCTGAGCTTTGGCAGTTTATTGAACAGGGAATGATATTTCGAATCTGAAAACAGATTCGATTCGCAAACAACACAAAATATTACATACATGCGAAAACGTCCAGATTTTGAGTTTCATAAACACCTCCTACGATATAATAATAATTCTCTGACTTTCAACAACTACCGCAGCACCCCCGGTATAAAATTTTGCACTAACTATCCAAATTACCTCACAAAATCCTCAAATTAATAAATCATCATCATTAATTATATCCAAGATGGTAGTTATCAAATATCTTAATTTATCGTCCACGCGTCTTCTCTCATAAATCTCCATCGTTCCTCATCGCTTAAGATCTTGTGTATTTTCCCCAGATGTGAAGCATAAACACGGAAGCAATAAAGAGAAGAGACATTACCAAAACTGGCACTGGTCCACTGGAATAACAAGAAACCAAACCATGATTAGCATATTCTCCTTCAGTACCAATATTTAAATTGTTTAAAGCATTCACTTCCAAAACGTCCTTCACACCAACATCCATCTCCATCTTGTTCTTCCTCCAATCCGAATTTCTTGGACGGAATCTCAGAAAAGCCATCCTTGCAAAATGATTATTTCATCACTACACCAATCAGTAAATTAAAATTAAATCTTACACTTTAATTCCGGGAGAATCGTCAGTGTAGAAACGCCACATGCTTCCAGTCGAGGTTGATGGACGAGTAGTTCTAGCAGCAGTTGAAGTAGTAGTTTTTCGTTGACGAACCGTACCACCGCCGCCACCAGCTGGACGTGGGGCTCCACCGGTCCTTGGCGACCTGCTTCCGGCCCCAACAGAAGTAGAACTTGCGGGTGCGGGCTGAAATTATAAAAGTTATTAAAATCCTCAATTAGATCATTGAAATATCTTTCAACATACACACAAATACAGCTCAGCTCAGCTCAACTACAATTTTAAACAAATCGATTAATTCTACTCCGTCCTCCCTGGAGTGTTTCCCCACTCGCACGTGTATAATCATGCCTCTGTCAACACGACATCCCAGGAATTTAAATCCGCAACAAATTAATTGTAATTAACTCGCAAGGCGATTAGTATATTAAAATACCGGTAAATTCAGCAACAGTATTTACGATGGATTGTGTTTTAATTAATCAAAAGAATTTAACAACTTACCATCTTGAATTACGGATAAATGCTGCTAAATATTTCTACTCAGAAATTAAGTCCACCGGTTTTAACCACAATTAAAGACAACTTGCACACTCTCACACAGCTGTTCGAGGAATGAGGAATAAAAACAGTTCGATCTGATTGCCGAGATGATGAGTCCCCCTGCTTCTCTGTGCTTTCTCAAATCCCAAGCTCATCTCTCATATGCTACCCTGAACCCTAAAGCTTGCAAAAGAAAAGCACAGGGAAATGCCAAGTGGAACACATAGCATTGACAAGACAGTTTTCATACCCTACACGCCACCTTCCCTTCACTTCCACGTTGGAACTGCATTGACCACATCATCGCTTTTCTTTCCCTAGAAAATATCCGTTGGCGCGCTAAATTCAAAATTCTCAGTTCAATTCTCCAAACCTAGAAAATACACCGGCAAATAAATCGTCGACAAAGCTCCTCAGCTTTCTTTAATCTCAACAACAAAGACATCTCGTACGTTTTAGCCAAAGCTCAATAGTTTTGCTCTTCAGCCGATAGAATGCAGAAGATGTTTGCAAAATATAGTTTTGCAACTTATTAGCTCCTGTCTTCTTGTGAATAGTATAAACGTTACATAAAAAAGCAAACTGATGCAAATATTTACGTTTTTCATTAGTCTGTATCGTTTAATATCATGTCTTGAAAAAAATTCATGTGTTATAGAAATACTTATAGTTAAATCGAAACTGTTTGTTTTAAAAATACATGGTTAAATCGAACCGTTTTATAAAAAAATCCTCGCCTAAGTCTGGCCCTGCCTTTTAAATTACTTCCATATGTTCGTAAACCAAAGTGTGTCTTAATTAAATAGTCAAGTAGCTTTAAATTAATTCACTGTAGCATGATTTTCAAATCAATGATTGACGCAAACAAATCCATATGTTTCCGTTGCTCTAATCCTACAGTAAGTGACATGGTTAATTTGTAATGTGCCTGACTACCTATTTTATCGTAAAGTAAAACAAAATTGACGCTATCCTATCTTCTGAAACAAGTATCATTTTAAACTAAATTAGGCCATGGAGATATCAATATCTAAATCATATGTGCGGTTTAGTACTTAAAATTCATAATCATACTAACCTATAATCCATTCAGTATTAGAGGTAAAATGGAATTCTTAAATCACAGCTTTTTCTATAAGTTATTAAGTTCCTGTGAGCTGTCATCTTTGGCTGTCTAAATGAATCTCAATTCCAACTTGGACTTCAGTTGCTTCATGTTCTCTTCGTCAATCTATGTAAAGTATCGTAAAGATGCACATTAATTTCTTAGCATTACTGTATACTGTTAAGGAAAACTCTGTAATACCATGTACTTAACAAACTTACCATATCCTCCCAGCTTTCGGGGATGCGCAAGTATTTGAGCACTGGCAATTGCAAGAATCCTCCTCTGACTTTCATTCCCGTAATAAGTATCTTTTTCATTCTCAGCGTTAGTTTGGTAAGTTCTGAAACCCACGACCACGACAATTATTAAATGTAACGTAAATATATTCGTAAAAGCGATACACAAAAGTGGACTAGTCATTTTAAAATAGAATTTACTAACTCGGAAGTCCCTTCAGTCCGAGATAGGAACTTGTCTTTTGTGCATGGAATCTATCGACTGGACCGAACAAATCCGACCCTGTAACAGCCCATCTCCCTGTCGCGTTGCAGGTGATGTCAAGTTCCCTGAGTTTTTTTAATTCCGTAAAGTTTCTGAGCAAGGTTCTGAGAGACGAAGCTGTTTTAAACGAGGCCGATACTTTCACAACGTTTGGTAATGCTTTCGGGATCAGCTTCATCGCTTCTTCAACAACAGTATTGGTCCATTTTCCAACTTGCATTGTATTGATATTCAAAGATACTATCCCAGGGATGACATTCATAACTCCCGTCCCTGACCCCCAGATCCATTCATCCTCCTCGTATTCGTCCTGAAGACAGTGAAGCTCCAGATGCTTCGGTGCATTGAAAGCGGACCCTCCTATCGGTGAGAGAACTTTGAAAAAATCGTTCATCACGCTTCGCCCAGATCCGATGAGTCTTATCAGACACAATTTCTCCGATGGCGGGTTAATACTGCGAAAAACTTGGTTGAGATCGTCTCCAGGCATAAGGGCTCCAAACTGCAGCTTTTTCAATTGAAAAAGATTAATGAAAGCTGCAAATCGATCTGCATATCCACGCGGGAAGTTTTCTAGGCGAGTCGAGTCTTTGGTACTGAAACGAAACGTGAAGGGAAGCTCAGTTAGGCGTTCATCACACGCATGACCTTTCAATTCAGGATATGAGTTGATTTTATTTTTCTCACCTCAGTTTCACCTTCTGAATATTTCGATTTCCAGCATACGCAGCACCAAAATCCGACATTAATTTTATCATATGCCTAGCGACTCCGCCATTGGTCGCCAGGGTCAAGTTCTACCGATTAACAGGTAAGAGATTCATTAAAAATTGCAAATTCATGAAACTTATTACCTACATCTGGGATTAATCAGTCAAAGGCAGTTTTACCTGAAGCTTGGGGCAAGTGTCTAAAATTAGACTCCATTCCAGCTCAGGGCTGCCGCTGGCTTTAGAAGAATCAGTAATACTGAAAGATTCTAGGTTGTTATTTAAGAAACTTTTCCCTGAAGGGTTTTGAGGGGTTTGATCGTATGACGGTTTTCTTTGGATAGAGGAGTTATTGGGTGCAATCAGATTGATTCGCAGGGACTTCACGTGTGGCATCTGAAATGGCATGTGTTCCAATAGGGAATGGCCATCAGTGTAACTGATGACTCCAATAGACAGGTGAGTAAGATTAAGTCCGACACTCTCAAAAAATTTCAAGAAGCTTGTTTCAAATTGAAATTGAAACAAAGAAATCCGTCGAAAGTCCAAGCATTTTAGTCCCTGGTTGCACATTATGGACTGCTCCAAATTTAGTTCCAGGAATTCGTCTACAGTGCGCAAATCCTGCTTCCTTCCCTTGCCAGGAGACTTTGGAATAGCAGGAAGATCATGAAGAGTAATCCATTCCTGGCGCGAATTTAGCTCAATTGTCGCATTGTCATTCCACTCTCGGCAAACAAGTCGGGCAGTTTTAACGTCTTCATCCTTCATAAAGCTAAACAAGTTCCTTAAAACCTGGAGTATGGAAGTAACAAAGCGTCTAATGAGCAAAGCAACTTAAAAGCGTAAAATCAGAGCCGACAAACCAAAATAATCTGTCCAAGTCAAGCCTTTGAAAACCGACCTTTCTCAACAAATAGTTTTCAACGACGTCTTTTAAGCAACACAGCTCCAAGTGCCATAACCGCAAGCGCAAGCATTGAAAACAATTTAAGCAAGAATAAGCCAAGCAAAATTAGCAATAACTACAAGCAAAGCAATTACCACGGAATGAAGTAGAGGATTTTGTGAAACTAAGTCTACATGAGTCTTTTCTTTGTCGTCCATTTTCAAGCTAAAACCCAGACTAAATTGGCTGGTACAATCACTAAAAACGTTTCAAAATACTAAATCTACTTGTCACTACTAGTCAATTTTTCTATCACCAGTTGAATCCGTCATCCTAAGCGTTTACTTTAGCCCGCGTCCTTCTCTCTCTAACTCTTAATTGAACTAAAGCCCTAAAACTCTTTTTACCTGGTATCATCCCTTCTCCAGACGCCCTTTCCGCCACATAATCATCATTTCATTGTTTTCTCGTAGCGGGAAAATCATTCTCCGTCCGTCCCTGCCGCTATTTCTGTAGCATTTCCAGGAACTGAGAAACGCTCAGTTACAGTATCAAAATTAGCATAATGTGTGCATTCAAAATAATGTTGCTCCAAACAGAGACGGAGAAAACAAAACTTACTTCCTAGTTACTTCCTCAGATTTCACAGCTTGGAAGATTTCAAGAGAAGAGATACGAGGCAGTTGTATAATTTGTTCGGTCATTGTCCGAAACCGGTGTTGGCCTTTTTTAATGTACTGTAGCATATAAACCGTACAACTTTTACATGTTCATGAAATTAGGGATACAATATACGAGTTGGAGGGATAGTTCAAAGTAAAATAAGAAAAGCAAATTCGTTTCCTCAAGACGTGTACATGCAATTTGTGTTTTTGGGTAGTTTTTACCCTCCCAATCTTCCCGTAGTCCTCTTCAGTGACAGTGAAAACGTTTACATTGTTGTCTTTGGTATTTTCCAAGATGTGATTGTGGTTGAGTACTCAGCCGTGTGACTGCACCTAGCCCACCTGTCTCCAATTTGAGCGTCCCTAGATTTTAAGCAACTTCAGCCAAGCAAAGCTCAGCCAACAAAATTTGCAACCTTAGCAAAATTAACAACCCATAATAGTTGTAACTGCCCACGAAGGCTTGATAGTCCATGGGCAGAGCTGCTCACTCACTACTATCCACCCCTTGGATGCATCAGCTTAGAACTTGAAAATCCTATTATTTACACAACAGATCCTAGCTATACACAGCGAGCACAGGTGAGCATAAGCATAGGTATACATTGAGAGACAATTGGAGAGGATCGGACTCGTTTGAAAATAGCGTGAGGAGTGAGGACTTAGTAGTGGATGACAATTACGAGACGGAGGAGAGAAAACTTGTTGAATGTCACAATAATTGCATACTTTCCTCGACATTGTCACGACTTTATGCAAAATCCCCTATTAAGAATAGGGGTATCAATAATTTGCGTCAGCGGAAAAGAGAATTTTATTTCCTATGACAACGTTCCAGTCAGTGGGAACACGAACGAACTCAAGCATTACCAGTCACAGCATTCAAAGCGACATTTCACCAAGACAACTCATCAGTCTCAAAATCTCCAAGCCTCTCCCATCCAAACTCAAACTTTTCTCATGGTAGCCAAATAGCTACCATAGCATAACAATTCTTGAAGCTTTCAAGATTTTTGCAAGCAAGTAGGTACAAGGAGAAGCCGGAGAAGTTGGAGCATGCATTTAAGATAGTTCTATCTATATTGTCATCCGTGTAAATTGAGTAGGATACAGTAAGCGTCATCTCAAATATCAGAGAAGGATAAAACTCAACAGCATGTGGGTTTTCGTCTTATCCAAGCAGGTTCTGGTATCAAAGTGATATTCTTCTCCCTTAGCGTTAGCAATCTAGTAGCTTTCAACCCTGTCAAAGATTTGATGGAGCGTTATATATGCTCCAATATTTCCAAAGAGAAATAAGATATGCAAAAAAAACCTGCTTCTGCCTTCTCTAGCCTTAAAATCCGGTATGAGCAAATATTACGATTGCATTCTCATAGCCTCACAATCTCACACCTCTTATCTTAGGATAGGATGCGACGGTAATCCATTTAGCGAATCCTTCCATGACTGCAAACACTTTACGCAACTTTTCCTTTTTCTTTGTATAATTTCCCTTTCAAATGTTTCAAAACCTCAATTCAATAAAAATTTAGCCTCCCGCATTTCCTAGCATCTCTGTATCCAAGCCATCCGAACTTGGTCCTCACAGATCCTCCCCTCCTTCAACAAAATACACTTAGCGTGAGCAAAAGTAAGGGAAGCTTCCAAGCTGAGCACATTGCAAATCCCTATCGTTTGCACGTTTTCAACGCTGGGAAAATCCTCTCTCCTTCCTCCTATTCAGTAAGAAGCTTTCTGGGAAGATATTTAAGCCAATGAAGCTCCCTGATTATATAATCCGTGGTGAAAAAAGCTGGAACAGAGAGAATGAAAATTCCGAGACAAACTTTACCATCTTGAGTTCACGTTTTGCATCTTTTACACTCTTCCCGCCCCTCCTTCTCTCTCCGAATCCGCAAGGACTTTACATTTAGGCAGGCATCTCCTAGGATTCAAGGCAAGGCAATTGATAAAATTTCCCACCTATTCTTCAAATTTGGCCAATATTTAAAGCATTTACATGCATGAGTATTCTCCCACAGCAAGGAAAGGAAGCAGAGAGGGAGGGTGAGCGTTATTACGCAGCGTATCTCAATTCTCAAAGCCCTCAAAGAATATCCTAAATACCAGTTTCTCATTTACCTAGCCGGCTGAGGAACATGTTTATGCAAAACGGATTCACTTGCACTTCTTAAATGTTTTCTTCCCTCGACAAGGAAACAATCAGCTTTTAACTATAATATATCGCCGCGGCTCTAGTAACGAAATTCCCTCACTCCCAACCCAGCCTCCAATCCACTTCTCTTCATCAGTCCTCATCGATACAGGCCTCTCCACATTTAGCTTTATCTTCCTAACAGGAATGTGCTCTGGGTAATTAAACCTGCCATGATTGGATACTTTACTTGATGAACGTCCGAAAGCGTTTCTTTCTCCTATAGAGAATTAAAAGCCAACTCCTCCAACCCCTCTGTGTATAGGCGCGATTTAAATTGCAATATATAATCCGGCTCCTCCAAGCGTCCTTTTTTCATAGTTTTATGCAACTTTTCCCCATCTATGACATCATGTCAGAGAATGGAATTACGATTTCGCGCAACAGCCCAACCACACGCTAGCCCAACCAACTCTATTATCCTCATAACTCCCAGCCAACTCCATCTCAAATATCTTCATACACCTGCCCTTCCAGCTCTTTACTTGAATTGTCCTCTTCATTATATAATCAACCCTAAAGAGAGAAGTGCGGAGGAAGAGGAAATGTGATCTTTTTCTGTCATCAATACCTCTTGCATAACAAAGGACAACTCAAGTCAAGACTACTTTTTTTTCCTTACGGCCATAACTTACCCAAATACGCAAGAATCCAATTCTAACCAGTGCGCATTTCAATCTTTAAACCTCAATCCTCATTTTGCCTCACCAGCACCAATCCAAGATTTCATTGTGAAAGACGGCAATTCTACACAAGCCTCATCCAACACCCTTCCCACCACCTCCTTTTATAAATATCCCACACCAACCAAACCACATCTTTCACGATAACTCGTCTTCACAAAACTTTATCATCCTCTAATTCATCGTCTTTAAATTTCATCAGCATCCTCCTCCTCCTCTTTATTCCTTCATCCTTTACTACCAAAGTCACAACTGTGTCCGGTCAGTCCAGCCAGTCCACTACGTGCCTTGTCTTCCAAAATCTTCACTTTTTGATATAGTACTCCCTGCCATCTCTCACCACAACCTCATCCATCCAGTGTCCTCTCAATCTCCCATCTCCCTTATCCTTAACAACTCTAACCGTCCTCCTCTCTCCATCACACCATTCCTCACCTCATTGCAGTCTTCAAAGCCTTATGCATCACATCACCTTCCTCATATTAGAATCTGAAGAGGTAAAAAGTTAATTAACTTGGTCCCTTTCGCCTTGCAAATTGACGGGACAGGACCATTCCCGGACAGAGTCTCCATTCCAGCATTCAGACATAATACAACACCTAAACCTAATCCATTCCCCATTCCCACCCTTCTCTTTACGTATTCATCCCCGCATCCTCCACCAAGTCTCCAATTCAAACCGCTTTATTATTCCCATCATCAATCCTACTAAACAATTCACATCTCTCACCTGCAAACAAACTCATGCACATACTACGGCATGACCAAAAGGAAGAGCGCTTTCCCACCACGTCTCCAGGATTTTTTCTCCGTAGCTTTGTCCAGGCATAACAGACAAACAGACTGCAACAAAGTTTCTGCATCGCCCAGCAATGCATTGTGTCCATTCAAAATTTAAATAGGAAATGAATCTTTCTTGTCGGGAATTGTGTAAGAGATGTGCATAGAACCATCCTGGACAATCCTCCTCTTCCGCCTCCCTGTCCTTCTATCTCCTCTTCCACAGCCTTGATCCTAATCTATTCCTAACGAGAATACTCCAGATTTCATAATTTCCCAAGGCTTTCCCCCCTGGGCATCCCATCTAATTTCACCTATACACACCACACCATTAGTACCCGCAAAAACCACGGCGTCGCTTCCACAAAAAACAATGATTGCGGTTTTCTATCTCAAACCAACCTTTAAATTTCCCTAAGTACAACTAACCATATACATCTGCCCCCCCCTAACCTACCGTACCTACGCACATCCCTAAACCAAACTTAGCTTATACCCCATCCCTCATTTTACCCGAGCTATTCCATAGTCTAATCCACACAACTCAAAGAGTAGTAACGCTTAGAAGCAATCCACACTTTCATGAGATGAGCATATAAATATATAAATGTAACCCCCCACCCCCCTTTTCACCAACACTAAAACACAGCAAGCTTAAAACTTTCAAAGATTAAGGATTTCTACATCGCTATTAAACAATCCACAAACTCTTCTTCCTTCATCCCTCCCACCACTTGATCCAAGTGTTTGTGTGTAAGCCATCCTCATGGATCAGGTAAAAAAATGTGGAATTCCTTATTCCTTTATTTATATCTATTGGTTCCTTTCGATTCTTCCACACAACACATTAACCCTAACATGAAGAAACCCTTAGAGAGCTCCCCTGAAGCTGTCACAAGCGGACAGAGTACATACACTGGTCATTTTAGAAGAACACATTCTATCCACCGGATAAGCCTCTTATCTTCCAAGCCATATTCCATGCCTCTTCTCAACTTTATTCTTAGATCCAACTCTTTTAGTAATGTAGCCTCCAGCTCCGCCCGAAACAATCTATTCCCAAAGGTAAATAAACGCCCTAGCCTGGCCCTTACACAGGTTATCTTTTACGAGTGCAGGTGCAGGCCCTTCGAATTCCCAAACATTTAACACACCGGCTCAGGTAGTCGGAATCAATTGTACACTCTTAGCAACATTACTTCCAACTGCTTCCTTTTGTTATATTCCTTCGGTCTGACTGATTTTGGTCATTTCCCGGGATTTACCTCTGCGTTAATAATCTTACCTAACCATGTAAAAATAAAGCCACACCTATAAAGCTCTATGTAATCGGATAACGCTAAACTAAAATAGCAGGAGCAGTCCTGACCGCGATACGGAACCTTTTCCACTTGGATCATAGTGTACTCTGCTAATCCTACTTACCTAGTTAGCATTCCTAATAAATACAGTTTCGTCGAAAATAAGTTTAAGAACAGTTAAATACTTTCATGGCTGACTTTAAACGTAACTCACTTAGTACATACCAAATGCTTGGCAAGTTAAAATAATTACTAAACTAAAACCGTTTCCTTCGCTCGCATCACTCACTCTCAACATTCGCTCTTTCCTCTTACTCGAGTATAAAACAAAACCAGGTTTAAGTTGCAGTTACTCCAAAGTCCATATTTTCTCTCCGTGTATCCGACTACCTAGGGGGCAAGCATAGACTAACAAAAACAAATTCCGATACCTGTCTAAAACACCATTAGCTCCCCTATCGTTCCAAGAATAGCTCCACATCCTCACCACACCTTCCCATCCATCTGGATAAAATTTCAGCTGCATTAAAAATAATGCGTCCATTTCGTGACGACGCTATTTCTAGAGCTAGTTTTCGGGCAATCCAAGCATGCGTGTCAGAAGAAATGATTGAGTCTGGAAAGGGAGGAGTTGACTCAAACGAGAATTTAATAGCTAACTACAACAACGTCAGGGGCTGATAAGCCGCATATGCTAAAATGTCACAAGGTCATATCACGATAATCACTGTAAGCATCAAGGGGAGCATACACAAAATAAGCGGAGCCATTCCACTATAAAACCTATTTTCTCCGCAGCAGCCACTCCGTCTAGCTAGGATCTGCATTTTCTACTTCAAAATCCAAGAAATCCAAGCACCTGCATTTTACAATCTCGAATACTCTCTGTAAAAATATTTCACACTTTTTACTTTCATCCTACTTCTTTTCCTGATTGAAAAGAACCTGTTTAACTCATCACAACTCTACTCTGCCAGCCCTCCTGTAAAGTGCTGTCGCCGACATTCCATCGGAATTGCAATGCCCTTCTCGTCCACATTCAAGAGGATCATTAGTTAAAGCACATTCCTGCTCAATAATTCCGGAGCCTATTTACAGGTCATTCAATCCTTGACGCGCGATAAAAATTTACAAGCCAGACCTATATTTAAATAGTGTGTAATAGCTGGAAGGCTTCTTATTATTAGAGGGATTTAAAAATCCTGAAAGCCCTAATCACGCACATCCACTACACATTTCTACCCTTGCTCCTCATTATCCTAGATTTCCACATGAAGAATCCCAAAGAACTATCTAGTGCTCTAAAATCCGCCCCGAAAACTCCCAGTCCGCTTCCAGCATTCTCCTTTCCCCAAAGCATTTACTCATCAATAATCAGTTTCCAATGTAGAGATAATTTCTATGACTCATTTGAATAAATATTCATCCAATGCTCGGGAATAAATATTAAATAATGCCCAGAATTCCCCTTGAAGCTATGGCTTTCGCCGTTTCTCTTATCAGCTTACTGTCGTGGAGCAAATAATACACGAATGCCGGAATCAACAATTTTGAGGCGGGCGGGTGATTTTAAATTTGCAATTTAGAACCACATGCACCGTCACAAAATCCCCCCGTGTATATTCACCATCACATGGCACATGATATAAGCAAAATGAAAAGTGGATGAGCTATAAGGTGGGAGGGTGGTCGTAAACGATCCCTCAAGCCTTAGTCATTTGTGCACAGCCCTTCCAAGTAACAACCATTGACTCTTGTAATAAACGAAAGCATCCCTCACAGAGTCCCAGCGCAGTGTGTACTACACACTCTCTCTGCCTCCCACAACAACACGATTTAGAGTGCTGCAGCCAGTGTGTTTTTCAAGGAGAGACTAGCAGCGGCCTGCGCAAGAAGAGTGTATTACTTTTTCCCTTGGAGTCCAAGGAGGGACGAACCTGACTGACTTGAAGCGCTCCTGAAAGGAGGTGAGGAGAAGTGAAGGAGTTTGCGGAGTTAGTCGTGTCGTTTATGAGATAGAGGAAGGTGCTGCAGTCGCGCTATGGAATTACGGGTGAAAATAAGTGTATTAATATGTGATTTTGTGGGAATTAAACGTGCTCATTGTGTTCTTCTTTCAGGACGTGTTCTTGAAAGCAGTGCGAAAAATATTGTGTCCAACCCGGGGTCTGAATGCTCATTCAGATCCGGAAAAACCCCCATTTTGACAACAACAGCAGGAACGACCTTCCCTGCTCATCTCCAGCCGAAATGGCATTAATTCAAAGGTGTGGAAAAATCCCGGGAAACATCCCAACGTCCCCAACCTGCGACTTAAATCCTAAAGGGTGTTTAACACTCTCTAGTTTACTTAAAACTTACAGTGTTGTTAGTGAAGAGCATGCATGGGCCCTCTGTTATCAGTGCGCAAAGTGTTGTAAATCCATTTTAAACGACCCCTCAAAACGGTCCCAGTGTCTCCTTGTCACCGAAACGGATCATTTGCTAATACACAAAGATGGTCTCGTCCATCCTGACACTTTCATCGACCCCTCCGCCGCTTCTGACCCTGAGGATCAGGGAAGCGGATCCGCGAGAAGCAAGTCTACCTGCGAATGCAAAATAATAGCAAAATTAGCTGAAGTTATTTTTCATGCCTTGGATTTTGGTCTGGCCGAAGATGAGGAGCGCCCACTTAGCGCGGAATTGGAATCCCTTTTGGATGCAATGGCTTCTGCAGGAGAATCTGGAGAACGGCCTGAAACGGATGACGAAGGCATCGAAAGAGATTCCGGAGACAGTGATGACGATCGAACCAGCCCGAGAACCTTTAACTTTAATACAATATTAGAGATTTGTACTCGAAGACTGGGCTCTTCTGCCTCCTCCAGTGGGAACCACACACACCGTGGAGATTGCACTGGCAACACATCCGCCTCCTCCAACATTAATGGAAGTAGTAATAATGGAAGCATCCCTTCTAGCAGCAGCCCTACGGCGGATGCACATTACAAAGCAGTCTGCAGGGCCCTTGTTGCCGAAGCCTTGGATTTGTCATCCTTCTTGCAAAAAGTCGCACAGGGGACACAGCATTTTCGCAAATATACTTCTTCCGGTATTTCCCACCATGGCTTCAGTCACTCCCTCGGCCCTTCAGCTGATCATGATCCGGATTTAGACAAACTGGATTTCACAGACTGGGCTCGACTCTGGGTGCAAGTTATTCGTGAACTAAGGAACGGAGTCAAGCTGAAGAAGGTAGACGATGATACTCACGAGTGCAGTCGTGGGCCCCCTATTGAATATGAGCTAACACCTTATGAAATCTTGATGGACGATATTCGATCTCGACGGTACAAATTAAATAAAGTCATGGTTGATGGAGCCTTACCGCCCAGAATCAAAAAGGATGCGCATGCAATTATACTCGAGTTCATCCGATCCCGACCACCACTCAAAAAGGTAAGCACTCCCTCCTCGAGGAATCCTATACGCGCGCGCCTAATTATTCCATTCTTTGATCTTCACGTAAGATATGTAGGTAATCTATTTTTTTAAATTTGCATAATTATATCTAGCATCCTTAATGAATAGATGAGCATCTAGGGCCAGGCCAAGTTCCTACGTAACCTTATGTAACCACCCTCTCCCTTTTCATAAGGGGAAATAATTCCTTGAGTAGAACGTAATCATGTGACAAACCACAACAACCCGCACCCATTCTTACGAAACCTAATCATCATCTTCTTCTCCATGAGATTCAAGACATTGAAGTTGTATAAAAATGCTAATTAGCCATACCCCCTGCCCTCTCTTCCTTTAATCCCCCCGAATGTCCCTGTTCCATGTTTACTTTTCCTCAGCTCCTCTTGAAAGGTTTCAAAGGACGAATAATTGCGGAAAATTAGTCCAAGGTTTTTTCTCTCTCTACTTTCCTTCTTTTCTTATTCCTCATGTATTGCTATTGGGAATCCGCATTAGCCATTGTTTGAATCCAAGTTGATACTAGGAAGGAAGAAGATCTAGCTATGTGTTGTCTCATTAATAGCTGATTTTGGTCAAGCTTCGCGCGCCTTTCCAAGGACGTCATATTGCAACTGGCAAAAGCTGGCCATTGGAATACAGGTGTGCTACTCCATGGCTTTGCATTCTCTCGAGCTCCTTTTCTTTCCTCTTCCCATCCACCCGCAGCACACATCTATTCTAAATGGCCAGCTTTTGCCAGTTGCAACATGACGTCCTTGGAAAGACGCGCGAAGTTTGACCAAAATCAGCCATACGCTTTTACGGTTATGTTGTAGTCGATCATGTGCAGAATGAAAATGACTCGAGAAAAAGAATCGATGAAAGTACAAGCACTGCAGATCTGTACAGACGAAGAGAAGCTGTTATATAGATCTTGGCTGATGTGCTATTAATTTGGATTTTATTGATTGATCGTGAATATGTGTAATGGAGTAGTAGAGATTTGAATAATTTGAGAGTGAGGCTGATCACTTTACCAAAAATAGACGCAAGGGAAAGTTATAGTGTGTATACTTTCGATACGATTGTCTTTGTTCTTTGATTAACATGTCACCATCTCTTGGATTGTTCCATGACGTCCCATCTGATGAGTAAATATATAGCGAGTCCTCTCTCTCCCTCCTTTCATCATCGACTCCTTACTCCTCCGTACTCTATCATCGATATCAAGGAATAGTTTCGTCGTCGTGATCAGTACTTTAGTATTCAGATTGAGAAGACAAGGGAGAGAGGAAGGCTATAGCATGTTCCGCATAATCAAAGGCTTACCGTATTGAAATTTAAAATTCGTCCGTAAAATATTGATTTAGATTTGTTACGGAGGGGTGGATTGAAGATCGTAGGGAAGCGAGGAAGTAATAAGCTATCCGGATTGTTTCAAACCCCTGGCATAGGTCCGTCTTACATTTTCTGCCAATTCCACATTCTAATACAGAATAATTTCAGGCGGATGAAACCGTTCCTAGGTTGCATACACAGGAACACAGTAGAGGGTTGCTCAGGACGAGACTCGCATAAAATCCTTGGACGATTCATCTTTGTCGTTTAGAGCATGCATGCTTCGTCTCGGTTTTGAAGGCAAACACGTTAGTGATTGATTTTTCACGCTTATTGTCTTTCTTTATATGACAAGATGCATGGGAAGAGGTGTTAGTCTGTTGGTAATGTATTGTAGGAAGAGAAAGAGCGAGAGACAAAGTGATTTAATATTTGTTCTTCCTTGGATACGCAATTTTCTTTCCGTTTGAATAAAGTTTCTTGCAGCGTGAATCAAGGTTAGGCTTTTGATGTGAAGAAGAGTGGGATTTAGTAGTTAGGTCAGAGGGCAGATTAACTGCTT
Source organism: Sminthurides aquaticus (assembly GCA_906901655.1). Taxonomy (NCBI): domain Eukaryota; kingdom Metazoa; phylum Arthropoda; class Collembola; order Symphypleona; family Sminthurididae; genus Sminthurides; species Sminthurides aquaticus. Next base: position 3,796,361 of record CAJQTT010000002.1, on the reverse strand, counting down.
ACAAGGAGAATATTGACGTTGGAGCGAGCCTCTTGTCTTGCTGTCTTGTTGTTGGCTGGATTGCAATTATGACTTAAAATGGAGTTAAGAGGAAACGCAGCCCTAGTTGACACTCACCTCTCCTCACTGCCTACCTTCCATCCTTCCCTGTAAATGAGGTCTCGTAGTAGTGAAAAGTGAGAATTTTATTAGTTTCACTTCATTCCTGCATAATTTTCAACCATGATGAGAGTGATGCTGATGGGTGGACGGGACGAGGGAACGTCAAGATTCCTCTCTTAAAGATTTGCACAAGGTTTTAGCTCGTAGATTCCGGATTACTGCCTACAGACGACAGCCCTGCCTGCATGGAAAGTGCAATTTGTAGAGAGATCAAGAAGAGAGGAAAACAAGTTTTCGATACTGGATCTATGCATATTCATATGCGAATTCATCATCCCAGATCATTGTCAGAGAGTCACCAATATTTACCGCCACTCTTTTTTTCAATTCACTTCCTCTGTGCAATTGGGGCTTCCTAACTAGCGAATTAATGCCATGTCTTGGCAGAGAGTGCGTGTTGCATGTGTACGCAGGAGTGCGGCGTGTGCTAAATGATTTCTTGTATTTTTCATAATGTACAAGCTCAAAATCATGTGCGTGAACCACAGAGTTGGCACAATCCTGTACATGCCAACGGAAATTGCAAAATTTCAAAATCTGTTGTATGTTCAGCTCAGGCTGTCTCTGCATGGAAAAGTAGTAGGAAAAGTGAGGATAAAGTAGTTGTGTGGACGAATCTGAAAAACTGTTTTGAATGACTCATTTATCACGGTAGTCGTGTGCTTGGTTGCTTCCTCCACCATCTAATAGTTATCTCATTTACATGGTTAAAAACATGTAGTGGACAAAGAAGAAGGTAGGCAGGGGAATGGGGAGACTATGTGCGGTATTTATTGGTGTACTTTATGGTGTCAGTCTTTGTATTCTCTCGCGCTTGTTATAATGCACTTGTTGAGAGCTTGTCAAAAAGGCTCTGTGGATTCCGCTGGGCCCCTTCATTCAATCTTCCTCTTCTGCATGGGTTGGGGCAAACTCGTATATTTTCATTTCATTACAGGAACGCCATGCTTGTTTGTGGTGCTCATTCAAGGGGAAAGAATCCCAAGTAAAGTAGAAAAGACTGAGCATTGTTGCTAACTTATTCCTAGTTAGTTCTCGTCTTCTCGCGGTTACTCCTGTATGCAAACTTATTCTAAAAAAACTATCTGGCGTCCATTTAAGAATGGCGGAGGGCATGTAGTATTTTCCATTGAATAATACATTTATTTCCGTTACACCAACCAACTCGCTAACCTAACTGGCCCATTAAAGCCATTACTTGTGGATCATCATCATCTCAACCATGTTCCTCACATGTGTGTTTTCCTCATAACCTCTTCTCTTTCCCCCGTATCCAATCTGTCAGTTACTCCAAAACAAAATCTTCTTCCGAGTCGCCAACTAGCCAGCCAGCCATCCCCTGGTCAATTCAAACTAAGCTTCCTCCCATTCACTCTTAGCTATTTACCAGCTCATTCCCTACGCAAATCAGCCCCAGCCCAACATCTCTTCCTTTAAAAGAAGGAAGTGAAAAACGGTAGTGTTTTAGGAGATTCACATTTCGGCATAGCTGCCAGGCTGACAAATAAGTTAATAGTATAGGCATAGGGCGGAAGGAAGAATTACCACAAGCCCGTGAAGCATAAATGTCAGGAAGCGTGATGGATGATGAGGCATTTAGCGTGCAAACTCTCTGATTGCCATCACAAATTCAGTAAAATTAGCTTAGAAAGCTCATGAAGAGAGTCTAATTTAGCAAATATTTGTAAAATCCATTCACATTCCGCGAGGAAATTATGGCCACGTTATAACATTTCTCTCCTCTTCTTTTCCATAATTCGTCTTTTTCTATCAAGCAAACGCTTGTATGTGTGTTTCCAATTAGTAATTTACGATAATGCGTACAGGCTTTTCCCTTTTCAACCTCCCTTCTCAGATCAGAAGGGGAGCATTAACTAAGTAAGCAACACAGAAGACAAGTTAAGGAAGGAGGGAGCAAGTATAAACGAGAAGGAAACAGTGTATGTAGAAGCTACTAACCGATCAGTCTCCTCCCTTGATTTAACAAGTAAAAGAATCAAAGAGATTAGCTTACTTAAGAGAGGGAGCGATGGATGATGATAAATATTCTTCTCTATAAAAAGTGCACTAGAATTAAGCGGGAATATAACAACACGGCTTTCTTTCTCAAAATTAGGAGAGGCTGAATAAAATCTAGCCGCACACCCCTTCTTATCTGAGTTTAAGCAGCATTCGTCCACTATTCTTCGACAGACTGCAAGCTATTATAATCATGTTTCCTAGAAGAAGTAATGCATTTTAATTTTTCTTAGATACATTTGAGGGTGAAATAGGGGATCCGTTTTACTTTGTAGACTGTAATTCTACTCCATCTGCAGTCGGCTGTATATAATCGACTAACTTTCAGTCAATCTTAATTGTGTCAAATGTTTTTATTATTTGCCTTGTGATTATTAGTAAGCGGATTTGTTGCTCCTCTAGTTGCCTATTCTTTAACCCTGCCTTGTTCACCCCCCCCCCCCTGTTTATTTTCTCTTGTACGAGGAAATAAATGATTGATGCAGGCTCACTACTTTGCTGGCGTTTTGAGGCTAGATTCTTTTCTGTTCCACCCCCTCTCCCTCCATCCTTACTTGAGTTTTGATACTTATTATTGGAGAAAAAAGTGGAAAACAACTTTACAGCCTTCTTACTTTTCCCATACAAAGTTGACAACTTGACATGGAGGGGATGATAAATCGGTTCCGAGGTGATATGCTTTCCCCCGAGACTTGCATCCATGTGCATGATGTAGTGGAATTTTCATCCGATTTGCACGTGCATCAACAACAATGGATTAATTCCAAAGACTCTGGGCGAGGAACATTTGTGTGGTAACTTGATGAGGGCGTTCGTAAGTAAATGAGCCACTACTCTACTCCAATCTATGAGAACATGATAGCCCTGAAGGATGGAGATTAATTTTCATTTAAGGTCTAAAACTAATGAAACCGGAAGGTTGATTCTCCTCCTGCTTGACACCTTCCGCATCCAACTAACGTAACCAACTAGTACTAGCCCCTTCACATACTAGTTTCCATTCCGGGCATGAGGCTATGATTGGCTATCTCTTTGATAGAAGACGTGAGACAGTTTAGACTAGAAGAGGTGTGCTTTCCTTTTGATAGTGGGTAGGTGGTGATGGCCAAATATAATTGAGCGTACGAAGGAAGGAGTTAGTTTGGGATGTGAGGGGTTGATGAATATAAAAAGGCTGCTCACTCAATGGTTATTCAAGTCGGGAGCCTTCTCTCCAACAATCCCTTTTGGATACTTTGTCCATTGTTGGGACGCACTAAATTAAAATTTGTATAAATGGATTCATCTCTTCTCTGACTTACGGTGGTGAGTAGCGAAGGAGATTAAACCATGACTTCCGTCTTCCCAGCCAGGATGGTCAATGGGTGATGGGGCTCTCCTTAGTTATGCTACTGATTCATGAGGAAAATTGCAATTTCGGACCACCGCACTTTCAGAGGGACGTGATTGTGCTCTAGTAAGAAAGGAAGGTGAGCAACTAGGAGGGCTCCATTAAATACGAGCCAAAGATTGCTTCTCTCTGTTGGTTGGTACGGACGTTGATCGGAACAATTATAATGTGGATGATGATGATGATGAACAAGGAGTGGAAATTCGGACATTGTTAATTGTCCTCCAATGGTTTAATAAGGCGAAAAAAGCTAACTGTAATTTGCGAGAGCTTTTGTGCAAGTACTTGCTATTAATGACGATTTGTAAGGATCCTGAGTGATAATTCTCTTTTATCATCTCCGCGGGCGCGAAAGTCATGGGATGAAATATTCATTAATTAGAGAACTCACTCTGTCTTCTGGGTAGTCCTCAGTCCTCATTCAACTATATAACTCCTCCTATACACTAATAAAATTGAGCATCTTTCTGAGCCATCCTTCCGAACAAACGCTTTCTTGTAAAACTCCTAAATTCCCAGCTTCTAAACTCTTCCTGCAGAAGTGGAGACAAACGAATAATGTTAGGGGAACATGCCTGGGAATGTGTCTGTAAACCTCCAAGTTATTCGCAAGATGATAAGGTTTAAATTTAGAGCGATTATATTACTCCTTCGGATTGTGACTTATTGTAGATCTTAAAGTTAATTGTTCCATCTACAGACATTGCTCTTTCGTTTTCATAAAAGGACGTGAGATATGGATTATACTATTTCCCATTTTGACGTCCGTTGAATCGCATTATGCGACAAAAGAGTTTCGTCTTTTTATTCCTTCGTAATCTGAGATGATTCAAAGGATGGGACAAAGATTTGAAAATGGCAAATGATTCGCAAAGTAATTTTAAAGGTGCGGGGATTTTTACCACTTCCGAGTGAGTGACTGCTACTTACTGCAGCTGTGATTATCAGTGCGTCTTAAGTAGTTGGTCTGTTGTGATACGAATTGACACAAAATTTGAGCAGCCCACTCCCTCATCTTCTTTATAGATCAAGTCTCTCGTCTTTCATTTCACATCAACTCGGAATTTATTGGCTACTATTGTTAGGGTGATAGGAAATGAGAAGAGGATAGATTTTTAAAATGACAAGTAATCAGGACGAGGAGTCAATGTCATTCATGATAATGTTAAATGAAAGAGGTTGATGTGTAGGAAGATATTAGGGAAGAGAGAGGATGTCTTTTGTGTAAGAAAATGAGTTTGGTGGATTGAGCAAGAAAAATATTTGTCGTCTCTGCGTTGCAGATTAATGGTGATCAGGTAGAATGACAGGAATGTTGAAGCGTTCTCGCTGCGCTGCAGCATGCGGTGGAGGAAGGAAATGAAGCGTATGTAGGTATTTTATGTCGTCGTTTGTAATTTGATATCCTTGTGAATAATCTGTATTTAAGACAAACTAAAAGACGGAAGGGAGGTGCTTGGAAGTAAAAATTAGTAAACACAATCTTGAAATAGTTTCTGCTCCGCTTCTTATTAGCTTGAGATTATGTTCGCCTGTGGATATGACCAACTCTTTATTTCGGTTAGCTTTATGTGAACACTTGCTGTATCATCTGAGGTACAATTTGCGTCGAGGCAGTCCTTAGTGCTTTCTTAATAAATCCTTTGTCTCTGTTTATCATTGTTGAAGAAAATTGGATATTAAACTCGTGTGGTTGTGTTGATAAGTAGATGGAGCGCAGTAGTATGGAGTAGGCCGGGAGGGAAGTGATATGAATCGGCTAGTTCCGATGCTCGACATGTTCCTCCTGGGTGGAAACAACATAATTTAGTTCGCTCTCTATGATGCATTTCTCGATTGTTGCAGAAAGAGTTGTGGATTGTTGCGAAGATTTGAAACTGGGAGAGTTGCTTAAGTGGCCGGTCCGCTTGCATATACTTTCGCGAATATATGAGGCACTGACGGTGGCAATGCTGGTGATGATGCCGACTTTTCTGTCATGTCATCTGCACTTTTTTGAGATACACCTGGTTGAAATATGTAATACATTGCCGTAGCAGGTGCTTGTTAAGCATTACCTGCTCGGGGATGGGGTCCGTGTAGTGCCTGCAGATAGAAACGCGTAAACAGGAATCTGTGCGCGCCCCGTAAGGGAATGCTGGACTTGGCAAAATCCTTTCAATCATCCCCCTCCCACCTTAACGACGACATCAATTAGTGATTCTGATCGTTTTGGGAGAGCCGTCGGATCTATATCCCTATGAATTGGGAGGTGGTGGAGGACACGCTGCGTGGAGAGATGGGAGCGGAGTTATGGTAGTCGTTCGTGGTGGTCATGACCTCGCTCCAGTTGTAATTGTTTCGGTGGAGGTCCACGGTTTCATATCCGCGCACTGCACAATGCACCTGAGCTGTGAGAGAGGGTCAGAAGAGCAGGAGGTTGGGGAATTGTGAGAACGATGACCGCGCGCGATCTTTCCGAGGGACCGAGGTGTGTAGCTCGCGGGAGAGATGGGTGATGTCGATCATAAGTTTGGATTGATTTTTAGCGTTGCTCAAAAGACTGTGTTTAGTAGCGAGGACGGGTTGGTTCTTTATCCAATCCGAAACTGCCTGCGCGTGTACAGGTAGAGTACAGTTGTGTAGAGCTTGGAGGGACGGAGTAGACAGATGATTGACCTTAAAATTGAATAGACATGGACAAGAAGATGAGTATGAATGGCTTTGGTTTTGACCTCGTAAAATTGATGTAAGTTTTAAGGGATTACTCTGCAAAATTCACCAATTTTCTCGATAGTTTCGCAAGACAGTTACCGAGTTACACCTGTCTCGGGAGACGTTTTTATTCTTATTTGCAACTGTCTGTCTGTATATATTGCGTATTACAACGAATCCAGATAAACTGCGAGGAGATTAGTGTAAAAGGAAGGAACTGATGAGCTTGCTTGCTTTCTAACATTACCTTCTGAGAACCAAGTGAAAAGATTTTGCGAAAAATTGCCAAACTAATGGGAGAAAAGTAATGCAGGCAATTACATGTGTAACTGTTCATGATTCCTTCCTCAAGCTCTTGATAGCTCAGTGGGTATTTTATAAAAGTGGTCCTGTTAGAGCTTGAGTGGATTTGGCCTAAAGAACCAACGTACTAGTTCTTGATAAAAACCCTTTGGGATTTACATGCATGCACTCGCGCTGCTTAGAGGATTCTGGATGTGGATTAATGCAGAAACTAAATAGTGTGTAGTAAATCGTGCGTGAGGGATGCGTATTGTTCCCGAATTAAACTTGAACAGCACATGGTCTCAATTTGGGTTTCACCAAGTAAAATAGCACAGCGAGGAGGGGAGTTTTTGCATCAAACTTGATTGCCCCATGGCAATTTAGCAGATATTCCTCAACATTTGCTGCACTCTACATGTCACAAAGACATAAAGTCCACCACCCCCACCGCCGCATTTGACTTTAGTAACTCTCGTCATGCTCTTTCAAGAGCAGAGGTTCCGTGTACCAGAACAAGAGGCTAACACTCGGAAGCAGTCATTTGATTTAATGATTCTTGTAACAGCTACAGCTGTAGTTGAAGCGGTGGTAGGTAGGGAAACGGATGTGGGATCATCATCACCCTCCGATTTATGGATAGATTCTGAAGGATTGTTAGCCATGCTCCATCAACCTCGGCTTCGGCCAACGGGCCAAACACCGCAAAGGTTCCGAACTTCGCTTCTTCTACCTTCCCCTCACTTACCTTCGTTGGTACATCAGCATCGCTAATTTCCGCCCGTCGGAAACAGACAGCAGAGTAGTAGGACTGTGCATTAAAAATTTTACGGTGGGATACAACTGATGGAATTGAATAAAGTCCATGAAGCGTGCAAGTGCAATAAAGCATGAGTTGAATGGAATCTGTGAGAAAATCACCATCCTACACGAAACACATTCCGAGCGAGCTTTCCGCCAAAAGTACTAATTCAGTTAAATACATGGCTCCACTTTGTCCTAGAGAGGAAGTGTCCAAATTTTTGGAAAACTTTATTCACAAAAAACTCTTTGGGTTGCTTGAACTTTCAAATTGTTCAACAACAATAACAACAGATTCCCAAGTGTGAGAATCGGTGTAGGTTTTATCAAAAATCTTAATTTTCTAAAATTAATCCCCCCTCAGATACCTCTCTCGTAATATTTGATTCATTGATTTAATTGCACCGTTTTTTCATACAAATAGAAACTCCTATAATTATCAGGTTGCGCTTCCTTGCCTTTTGCTCAAGTGCAGTAGCAGCAGGAGTTTAGTTCCTTTTTTATTGTTTCCAATTCAAAATTAGTCTTCCGAGGAAGATAAGCCCTCATTAGGGGATCTATACGAACAGGTATATTGAGTTACACATGGAGCAGCTATTTCATACGAACAAGAGGTGTCTGTATGCTTTGTTTGGAATGAATGCATGATCTTGCAAAGGATGAAGCACGTGGCTACATATGGGTGAGAAGTAGGATTTAAGAGTTTTCCTACTGGGATTCTTCAACTTTACGTGGAAACTTCTATAGGATTAGGTTAAAACTGCATGGAGGCATGTGGAGTGGAAAGATGGTAAACGTAACTGCACTTTTTCTTTCTTACCAGAAAAGATTGTGTAATTTATTGAGGACACGCTTTCTAAACATATTCACAATAATACTTGTTCCTGCACTCTTCGGCTCCTGCTCTCAATGTATCGCTTGATCTTGAGCAAGTTCAGTGAGTCACACTCCTCAGAGGTTCTCTCCGTATGCAATCGATTGTGGAAGGTGGATTATAGCTATCCTGTGTACTCCATCCAACTTCTTAGCGTCCGTCCAAAATCCTCATTCAGTCAGTCAATCAATGAGTCGCCAAAGTCAAGAGAGGAGATAAAAAGAGACAGGTAAGGGAGGTGAGACAGAGACAGCGAGAAGCATTAAGGAATATCTTTTAAAAACATTATGGAGAATAATCTGCAACGATGTATGAAAGTGGCAGCGAAATTTCAATACATTGTGCAGTGGATTTTGCAACGATGTAGGATCTACAGCGTAATGATATAGGATCTGTGCATCATGGCTGTGATTGTAGATTCCAAATTAAAGGTAGAGATCTTGCATCTTGTAACATTGTTGTGCCGTGAAGGTAGATCGGAACTGCGCCGAAGTGTGCAACATTATAATTGAAACATAGTATTGTTGCTGGAGCGTAAAGTTGACTGTCTTGCTGCAGTCTGTTAACTTGACGCTCTTGCTTCTCATAAAGGCTGCAATTGCGTAGAAGTAAGTATGTGCAAGCCTTGTGTAACAATGAGACGTTTGAGGTACCACAGGGCACGACCTGTTGCATGAAATGTGATAAAATTCAATAGGCTGCTGGGATAGGTCAATAGGCATATTATGCCAAAATTGTATCCGGATCCGCGCATCCGGTCGAGAGTTATCGTTTTGACGGACAGACACACAGTCGGACGGACAAAATCCTCCCTATAAAGTGGCGCTGCCACTTAATAAAGGTTGGAATACTAAGAGTTGTCATGACAATTTTATTAATCAAAACCAGATAGGGCACAGCATCATGCCAAGTTTCTTGAGCTGCAGCAACATGATATAATTCAGTAGACTGCACTCAGGATCCTTGTTATTCTTTGTGAGAGCAAGCATACGCAATGATCCAGATAGAGGAGCGTTGATTGGAGATGATTGGTATTTTACCTCCATCATAATGTTGAGCAAACTGGTGACAATAGCTTGAATGACCAATTAAAAGTCTGGCTCACTCACGCAACGCTTAACGCTACTACAGAGCGTACAGCATTGTTGAAATTACTTGGAATTTATCCAACTCCAGAATCCTGTTTTAAAAATGCAATCATCCTTTCGCTTCTTCCTCTTGGCGTACATCAATTGACCAAGAGACTCAAACAGACTGAGATTACCCTAATCAAAGCTGGTATTAACGACAAGCTTTAAGATAATTTCAATCATGAATTGAATGCTTTATGTGATCGATCACTTACAAATCTTGGAATTACTATCATTCCGTCTCTTCGTGAATTACATTCCATCTACCAATGTTTTTGGTACACGACTATATCCTGTTATGCAAATAACAGTTAGTCCTTTTGACAGATAATCTTGCTCAAAAAACTTCTTGATAGCCTTCACAGGATTTGGTTGCGCAAAGAAGTAATTCGGGGTTTCTTATTTAAGCCGGGGGGAGAAAGAAATTATTAAAAGCGTAAATAGTGACAGGCTGGATGGAAGAGATGAGGCGATGGTGAGTTTGCGAATGGATTTCTTGGAAACTTCATAATATATCTGTCGGGGTGAATTACCGCCTTGGTTGTAAAGGGAAAAGCATTGTGTCCTTGCTCCTGCAAAGATCCTACGTTTGATTACTTTATTTTATAAACGTAGAAGGTGCAAGTGGGCGAGAGGAAGGACGAAGGTATGTAATCAAATGAATGATTTCATGACTTTTGATTACCTTTTGGTATTTCTCTGAATAGCAAACGTAAATCATACAGAGTCGCGCTAACTTGAACTTGATCTCCTCTTCCGTCCCATTTATCCTCAAGAGATTACTTGTACTTGTAGAAGCTTTTAGCAATGATAATGTATGAAATATACCGCGAATATAATTCAAACACTCTGATAAATCCAACATGTGTGCATGGGTACATAGGGACGTGCTTGTCCTCAACATGCCCAGATTGAGCTCAAGTGTAGCTTAAGCATTGAATGGAATAGCTTGATTAGGAGGAAGCAAAGCTTTGTGTTCACTCCTGCAGATTCCATCGTACCGGATTCAGGGACACGAATCGAGAGAACAATTAGTTGGAATTAATAATGACAATGCAGAGATTGATTTTATAGTGAATGGAAAAAGTATTTCTTGTAATTTACCAAACAATCCTCTACAATTCTTTTGCAGTAATAACATTTTGTTGTTGGTCTCCGTTCTTTTGCTTCCTGGGCGATCCGGAGATGTACTTGGAATGCTAAATTATAATGTTTTTATCATGTCTCTATAAGAGTACAGGGGCCAAAGCTCCGGCCTCAGAGCCCCACAGTTGCTAGTACATGTTTTTCGCTAAATTGTTCCAAGATTTATTTGCATCCATCAAAAGGTTGAATGTAGGAGAAGGTGTGGAGTGGAGTTGTTGCTTTCATCGTGTATTCAAGAGAAACTGATTTACAATCTGTGATTTACAATAGGGGAGAATGGCCGGGACATGTAGCAGGCTACATTAAAAATCTTCGAATCTTCTATTCAAGAATAAACAAGAGAACAAGATACGCTCCTATAAAACTTGATCCACCCTCCTTCTTCACTACCCCTACCCCTTAAAATTTTTATATTAAACTTGTACTATTTTCCCTTCCTCATCCCTAACAACTGTGTCTTCTTCTTAATCTTCCCCCATCCTGTATCAGTGTAATTTTGCAGTGAGTAGCAGAAGCCAGGATGATTGAAGATGAGAGAATAAGATAAAGTGTAGTTAGTGGGGAGGAATATTCAGTCAGGAAGCTTCTCTTTCAAAAGAATAGGGAAACGGATGATTATATTGCATCCATTCTGATATGTTTCTCTCTTTGATATTTCATTTTGTACATTTCCCCAGTATAAGACATCATGGACGTTCAGAAGTGGAGGGGAGTGTGTATGAATGTGGTCGCAAAATTCCTATGGATTCCAATAATTTAAATATATGCTCGGGATTTTTTCTCTGTAATTTTCTAACCGTATGATAGATTTCGTAATAGCACTTGTTTGGGTAGAGAATGGGAATCACGTCGTCTTCTTGGATTCACAATCATGATGTTATTAGGAAGAGATGACTGCCGTATTGGAGAATCCGAAAATCTCATCAACACCGTGTCATTATTATTATTATTACTTTGGCAGTCTTGGATCGGAGATGGAGATGGGGAGGGAATTGGTTCCATCTGTCCGTCTCAAAGGATTATTACAGGTTGCGTAAGGGAATGGGTTGGCCAGAGTCTGGTGGGTGGGTGGAGGATAAATAGTAATCTTGGCTCTTACTTCCTCATGATGTGGTTCTACGAGAGATTTGAAATAATGCCAATAACCAGTATCCGATACTTTTCCTCAATTTTTTCCCGCCGCGTCCTTGCTTCCATACACTAAACATTCGGAAGATGACTGCAGCAAGAAGAATAACAATAATCCTCCTCCCTCACGTCGTCCACGTCCACTTCGTGCTTTTCAACTTAAGCTCCAACTAACTTACATGATATCAGCTCCTCAACGCTAGTTGAATTTCTATACCCCTTGAAGTTGTAATGGAGAAAAGAACCAACTAAATTTTCCCAATGAGCTAATAGCCATCCAAGAGACGTGAATCGAGGAAAGAATATAATGTTTCGTAATTCACCAACTAATTATCTTTTACGTGGGGAATAGCCGCGCGTCTTTTTTCAAAAACCATCAACCCTGCTCTATCAACTACTGCTGACCAAATGTTTTTTACAAGCTATGAGCTGTGCGTGTTCCCCGCTTTCCTTGACCGTTCGTTACTCGATTAACTCGATAGGGCCATAGTAAAAGAAGGGAAGAAAAGAATAATGGCAGGATTGAGCGTTAAGAATCGATACAATACATTATTGCATGGCTCTCCAAGGGATGCGTGTGTATAAGTATGCTTGGAATAATATCGGGAATGACAAGTTAGAAATGTTATTCTTTTGTACACAGGTCTCAGACCGGGTTTTACCACCGCCACCAAAGAAAATCTCGAATCCGATTGAGCTTCTTATGGAATCCATTCGACAGGAGCATCATTTGAGGCCCATCAGACGTAAAGGTAATTACTTGTAATTTATTATTATTACCCCTTTCATAGCTCAACCCTCCAGCCTTCAACTGTTTAAGCCTTCTTCTAGGACTTTTAATCCGTGATCTTGTTTCAAATACCATCCGAACCTAAGTCATATTTCAGCAGCAGACTTCTTCTGAACACCTTTTTCGGGCATTGACTTGTTCAAATCAGAATCCTTAAAACCGTCCTTCAGAGTCTTTCATACATGTGACAAGGAAGCAAGTAACCCGGACGAGGTGACAACCCTCGCAACAACTTTTACCCCTTACAATACACAGCACTAAAAATCATTAACACTCGTATTACCTAACCCACCTAGCTACATGTATTACTTCCTTACTGATTCCCGCACGCAATTTCTCCGCATAATCATCACCCCTGGCGACCAATTCCCTCGTTAACTGTAATGGTGGATGAAACGGCAGAGCGTATGTATTAACTCTTCTTGGACCCGACCCGTGCCAGGGTGGTAAACAGCTTCATACCCCGCCCCACACCATCTTAACATCCGTAACGTTCCGATCCCGTGTAAGAAGATGAATCTTTAGCCCTTCTTCCTTCCTTCCTCCTTCTCAATCTCTGTGCAATTAACGAGCAAATTAGTCGCCACGGGGTAGACATCCCGACAAAAATTCCCATCACCTTTATATTTTTCCTCTCATAATCTTAATCTTCCAAAGCACTGTTACACTTATATCAATACATCATACACCAGCACGGCTATCATCTATTCATGTCTAGTTTCCCACTATAATAATCCTCTAAGCTTCAAGTGTTCTTCTTTGTATAAAATAAATTCCTCACAATATCCTAACATGACCCTTCTTTTCCAATCCTTGTATGTTGTAGCACTAAACTAACAGTCCTCTATATCCAAACCTTTAATTTCCTCTTATCCTTTTTTGCTTATTCCTCTTGTCTTCCCGCACTGTTTTTTACTTCGGTCGGACGGATTCAAAAACCCACGGGAGCTTTCGCATTGTTTCAACAATATCCTCGTCTGGAGAATACGAAGCTTTTACTGAATTCTAAGCAGAAGATTTCAAGCAGAGACTCAGCCAGTCTTCCTCACACACGAGAATTGCAATCTGTTTTTGTTTGGAGTCATAGGGACGGAGGAGCAGAATAAAGCGGAGCGGAGAGCTTGTTACGGGAATTATGTTGCAAAAATCCAGGAGTGTTTCCTCACGAAGAGATGATTAGCGGGAATTTACCGTTCAAACCCATTATTACATCATGTACGTAACGCAGTTACAAAGCACTACGGAAATGATTGAACAAAATGAGGCTAGGTGTGAAGAGGGGGAAATGATCTTTCTTAACTGCCATTAATAAGAGCCATTCATACACAAGACTACGTGTGTGTGTATATACCCTTTTGCATTTTTTGACACATCTTCCATCCAGTTTGCACTCCTATTAGTAGATGAAAGATGCTAATTAGGATGCTGCGAAATTTACAGTCTAGGGTACAGTTATAACAAGGTTAACTTGGAAATTCTCCCCCATAAAAACCCTCTTAGAGTCAAGGAGAATGCTCTTCTTCAAACTTGTAGCTATAAGTAGTCAAGAGTTTTTGGCGAGAAAACAGGAGCAGCGGAATCTTCTTCGTGAGACTCAGCTCATTTATCACTTATCCACACATGTAGCTTATTTTGCCAATTTTTGTTGCGGAAATCACCAACCCTTCGCCTCTCTCTCTTTGTAGGTAACGTAGCTACTTGCGATTACGAGCAGCAACTCCAAACAACCCACAATCCGTATTCATTCGGTTTTACTTAGTTTCTAGGGGTAGACCGTCCCAATAAGGGAGGAGGAGAAGTGGTTTTGCAGGTGACTGAATATTGGTGGAAATGTGGCAAACTGCCGAAAATAAATTGATAAACCTGTGGCGAGTGGCGAGTATAATGAATTTAATGAGAGTATGTTCCTCTTTGAATTGGATTAATAGCGATCAATTATACGATAAGGAAGTGATTAGGGTTTCAACTTAAATACTTTGTCCACATGGAAGATGGACTTGGCAGGTCTGATAAGTATCCAAGGATAATTTGTAGTCATTTTCTTTGGACACGTCCGGCCATCATCTCGCTAGAGGTCTGACAAGTTGTTAGTAGGGATAAACAAGATGTGGAAATTAGTTTTTCTTCCACAAATTTATCAGCCAGAAGATTAGGGAGAAGAACCAATGAGTGAGTAGTTAGTAATTCCCTTCCCTGTCTGTGGTAGATGGAAATAATTGTGTCTTATTATCGTCTCCTTGATTCCTTTTCAATCTATCCTCCGCTCCTCGGGTTTTCGCGCACACATGTTCATCTTCCACTGTACATGCACATAATAACCAAGGAGCAATAACCAGGTATGTGGCCTGGCCATCAAACCGTCTTAACAAGGATAAGGAGGCCCTATCCGCCTAACAGGAAGATGAGAAAAGTTGTACATGTAATGTGTAGTTGGTTTATTTCTTGAGAGAAATTATAGTTGCCGTTAATCTGGGCACGTTAAGTAAATAATGATCGTGTCTCCATGAGGTGGCGAGGGGCGAAAGTCTGGTGATGCATGCTAAAGAAAACAGAAGGCAGATTCACTGGTAGGGACATGAAGCACGACACGTTTCTTTGGTTTGTGTGAATTTAAATTTTCAAAAACACGCTTTTCCCCCCTTATTGCTTACCCTCATTGCTTTTCCCCTCTCGAGGTTTCTCGTCCATTAAAAATTCTACGATAATTTGCTTACTTTTTAAGGAAGGAGCAGCGTTTTTTATAAAAAATAATCAAAACAACAAAATTGTGGACAAGTTAACAAGGGATGTCTTCACCCGGAGTTTTTCTTTATCTCTCCTCTGTCTTATTTTCCTACGTAAGAAAGCTTCTTCCCTAGGTTTTCAAGGAATTATCAGAGACATGACAAGGGACGGTGCAGAGGAAGTGGCCATAAAGTAATAGTGCAGAAGAGAGGCTTGCCCTATCTTGCCCTATCTTGCCTCATCTTCTCATCCTCTGTCTAACTTGTGTCTCGTTTAGGATGCAAGATTTACTAGATAGTTTTTCCATAGCCGAGCATTTAATACACGCAGCCCCATGAGAAAGATCCAGCAGCATCAAGAGTCATCAGCTATTAGGACATTAGCATTTCTACGAGAAAGATACCAAGTAACTCAAGTTAAGGCTCAACACCATAACTTCCTACTTGGCTTCCGCAGAATAAGGACAAGGAGCACTTCCTATGCTCACTACATCGAGTGCTTGACATTTGGGATAAAGAAGCTAGTAATTTAAAGTCAGCTAATGTTTTTTCCTGTTCAAATCCTAAGATATGAGACGATGGGATGGGGGAGGAAGGATAATGGAAGATGGGATTGTTGATTCAAGAGGTCTGTGAGCACCTCTGCAAGGAGTATAAAGTATTGTATAGCTTGTGACTCTTCGGAGGTGTAGGAGACGTGGCTAGCTGTAAATTAGACAGGGCAGGTGTGCTAGGAGTAGAAATAATGAGCACTCTGTTCGTCGTCTCCTCACTCAGTAATGTTAACGAGTAGAGCGAAGAGTCTGGATGATCGTGTTATCTTGATTTTGCAACAACGAGTTGCAGAAAGCTTCCGACTTTTTAACTTTTTCTCCCCTCACGAAATTCATGAGAAAATTGTAAAACCGGGCAAAAACATCATCTCAGTCAAGCCAGGCTCTTCCCTCTTTTTCTCCCATAATCATCTGTATCCTTCTTCCCATCTTCGGTTCCTAAGTTTTACCGAGACGGTTAGAAAAATTCTTCCATGAAATCCGTATCTTACATTAATTTCTTTCAACAAGAAATCTCATATCTGAACTTTTACAACTCCTTCCCCCTTCCTCCGCCATGTCTCTCTTCTATATACATTAGACATTTCTTTTAGGAATCCGCATCCAGACCAGGCTTTGCGGGAATTGAATTCAGGAGGAAACGCGCCCTTTGCCCTTGAAACGTGTTAGTAGTTTCTCTTCTGGCACGGGTGTAGTAAGTTTACGGGAATAATCTCCGTGATCTAGGTTTCCAAAGGAATAACGATCTGCGAAACTCCCAGCAGCTCCATATTGGTACAAGATACACGTGAAAAAGTTACCTGCAGAGACCAAAGTACAAGACGAAGAGGGTTATTCCAAATTCATTCCCAGCGTCAACTCAGTTAGTCACTAACCTACCAGATGTTGTTACCTATGGCTTGTAAAAAGCGGGAAAGAAGGGAAAGGAAGAAGCAGCAAGTTAAATAATAAAAGGGAGGAGAGAAGCGAGGTGAGCACATTCAGAGACCTGTCTGTGTCATTAATTTCGTGGAAGGTAAACGGGAGATGATGTATTTTTTCCACACATCCTCCATCTACTCAGCCATCATCCCAGTCTTACGACCGGGCAACAGCAAGCACAAAACGTGAAAAGAACTATGTATATCTTTCAAGCAAGCACTGTGCGCTTCTGTGAGGTACACAAGTCGAGGGCCAAGGGTTGTCTTTGATGAAATGGCGCGGAGGGAGATAATAAATCCTTTTAGCATGTAATCCCTGACGTGAGATGGTGACACGCTAACCTTTATTGTATTCGGATTACATGTACCGGGCGGAATATTTTCATGTAGCGATTGTCTTTTCTTTGAATTCCGCCCGTGAAAGAATTGCTAGCATGTTTATATATTCACTTAAACGTTCTTAATCAGGGAAGACGGGAAGATAGGAAGCATTATGGAAAAGATAAAGGAAGGGGCTTCAAGGAAACGCTTGTTTTGTTTCTTTAAAGAATCTTGTACCTTCCTTATGTCGTGGTCAGGTCAGTCTTTAGTCCTAGAATGGAGGCGCTTATGGTTTTGTCTTAGTGATGTACATTGTAGCTCGGTCGTTATTGTGGTCATAGGTCTTAAAGGTTATGTTATGAGAGTGGTCTCTCTGTGTGTATTTATACTTTGATCCCGGTAGTTTCTTTGATCTTTTCTTCTTGTTAATTCTTTTAAACATTCCGCTTTACTTACAAGCTAAAAGCCAAGTCATGCATTTTTGTAAGAACGTGGAGCGAGCGGATGAGAGTGTTAAGTAAATCCGGCTGATGAGAGATGAGTGCTTTCACAGTGTAGCTATAGCTAGTTTAAGTGCTTGTACTTGGCGTGTTAATCTCTCCTCTACTTGCGTCTTTATGATTGGATTTAGTTTTAAGAGCGCTCTCACGAACTTTTAGGAGGATTTTTTAGCCAAGAAAAAATCCGAGGATTTCTAGTAAGCATTGTAGAAAAAATCAGGAATCATTTTTGGGAAAGATTGATCCTCCTTGAGATGCGAAAACCCTAAGGAACTTTGTTAAGGAGGGAAGCAAAAGGAGGAGTTGTTTAAATTATATTCTTATGATGGAATATAAGACGATTCTTAGGACTGTAGTCAGGATCGGAAAGAACACAAGAAGTAAACACAGAGACAGTAGTGGAGCAAAAAGAAGCGTGTATTTGTTAACCTGGGCAGGTTTTGTCATAAAGGTCCGCTTTTATAGTCGTATCCCCCTCCTCCATGAGAATAGAAGAGAATTAGATGACTATGGTAGCTAACTTGTAAGTTGGTTATAGTATTGTTAATAAATGCATGCGGCTATGAGGATTGTCCTCTTGCTTATGTGTGGGGCCGTGTGTTAAGGTAGGGATTGAGTGTCGTCGTTATCTCCGTGTTATGGTAATATGTTTTATTGGATTACTACTAAAGAAATGTTTCGAGTAAAATAATGGGAATACGCAAAACTCGGATTGGAATGTATGAAATAGGTCCATTGATCTCATCTTAACTTGTCACATTCTAAAGAGTCATGAGCTTGTTAGAGAATTGTAGTATTGTTTACAGAGTCTACAAGAGAAGACGATGTTGGGATAGGCGATGGGTGCATGTTATTACTTCTGGCGATGCTGGCCTTTATTATTTAGCCAATTTAAAGAATGTAGTCTCCTCTCAATCCCTCCTTCTCTCCATGGCACTTCTCCAACAGATGGGATTGTCGCGTTACCTACCCTTTCAAGATTCACATGACACTTTTCATGCCCTATCCCTGCCCCTCCCCCGACACAATCTTCAGTCTTGCTAACACTGAATTGCAGTTAAATATCCGACGTTTTAAACTACACGACACGTAAAACCCTTTAGGAGTTTAAACATGGAGGAACAGATAGCAAATACCAGCACGCAGATGGACAATGATTCAGTGGAGTTGCCTGTGCAAAATGATGCAGAGACTTGAGAAGCTTCAAGAGCGGTTGAGTTTGATGTATGCGAATTTTGAAGAATCCGGCAGGGAAGAGGATAATAGAACTACAAAAGATGTTTGTGCAAATCAGGTTACGTGTACATAAGCCGACACTACTGCAGATTTCGGACTCGGGAGTTAATGTTGAGGCATTCTTGAAAGTGTTTTTCCAAGTACCGTACATAATGTCCGAGAATTCAAATCTGCTTTACGCCTGTCTTGGACGCTGAGTATTGCAGGGGTTTTTAGTTGATTGTAGAGTTAGTCAGTGGGGAAGTGGGTATGATGGTCATTCAAGTCGAGAACATTTCGGTTTGAGAGCGTAAGTACAGGGTAGCGGGTGGTTTAGTTGTTGGTGTGGTCGATGGCGGATGATTTAATATTTGCACTCTCATCATGATGATGACGAGATGTGTCAGATATGCGATGCATATATTCGACTTGCTGATAGCTGGCAGGTGAATTTGTGATCGGATCCCTATGATTTTGCACATTCTTCAATCCAGCATCATCTCTTCACCTCCCTCCCTGCCTAACCACTAACCATTAAACACTATACACTCTCAAACGGTTTGCTTGGAGGCAATCAGTACGGGAGCATGGATGGAGTTGGAGGATTTTCGGGTTTAGAGATAAAGAATTGAGGAGGAAAGGTTGTCCTGTAGCCAAGTGTGTATTGTCCACAGCTTTTGTGCATTATTGACAATGAGAGGGCTCTTACACGCGGGAAGACATGACTGACATGTATAATTTTTAAATGGCGAGTTAACGCACCTCTCTTCCCTTACAACGGTTCACGTAGTCAGAGCTTCCTGGTCATGATGTCCGTGAGTATAGATGTGCAGGGGATGCTGCTATGTGAGGATAGTTAGGATTGAGGATTCTTCAAGATCCGCGTGCTATTTCCCTATTTGCACGTGCATGTGGTCTGCGGGCGAATAAGCCACCAGGACGTTTCCATGTATTGATATCAGGATGGCGTCATCCTAACGACTTGGATGAGGATTAAGCGGGACTGCCTCGGAAGGAGGCTTGGATGAATGGGAGAATGAAAGGAACAACAGTTCCTCCATGCATTATTATAATAATGATCAATGAAATACGGCCCTGTGGAGGAGATGAAGTGGACAATATCTTCCGAGTTTTCATCCTAAAGGCCAAACTGCAAAGATGGTGTAGTAGGACAGCGGATCAAGTTCTTCTTCTTTCAAACGGGCTTTTTCAAGAGACTTCTTCCCTAAGGAGAATCCTCGCAAAGGCAAACTCAGTCCCAGCAAGTAGAAAATCCTTATTTTCCTCATCTTCTTTGCCATATAAGAATTTTTTCTCAAGAGGATGCAATATGTTATGGGATGGGGGTGGAGTACAGCACGGTAGAGTTCCTAGGAGCGTTTACGCAGTCAATACATCCTTGAACCAAACGGGAGAATCTGGGAGGGAGAGTCGGGGGATGAATGAGGGACACACAAATTCTTGGTTGATGAGGAAAATTTGCGTAGTGCAATTTGGTAATGGCAGACCATGTTTGTAATATCGCTCCGACTCCAACGTTTTGTACAACCTAGGGGTGGGTGGGGTGATTCAAGAGTGGGGAATCAAGGAGAGGAAATCTGATCAAGTCAAAGTCGTGCTCGTCGTGAATCATGAATGACATTTAGATGATCGACTGATTAAAATTCTGATCCAGTCCATAAAATATGCAAGCTCCCGCCTTCTTAAAGCTTCAAGATTGCAACTTATCACCAAACCCCGCTCTAACACTGCTCCTCCAACAGGGGATCAGTCAGTAAATAGCACCTACACAAACTTCTCAATCCTCCAAGAGATGACAGTCCCCCTGCCTCCACTATGATTAGCATTGATTTGCTGTCGAAAGATTTCCAAATTTTCTAGTATAACTTTACCTCTTCATCCTGCAGCTGCAGTAAGCAAAATATAGTAGCTGTAGTTACAGTGAATCCGCGCAGAGCTGATAACTAAATTTTGAAAATTCCTAATCAGTTTCACCTGTGTAGATTCGCACGATTGTTTCGCATTTTGCAAGAATGTAGCCCAGCCATATAGTTCAAAAATATTAGTGGCAGTGGGTATCTGCCCTGTTTTAGGAGTAGTAAACGTGGAATTGAAACGAGAGAATTTGTATTAGGATAATCTCGACGTTAACTAACATTTATCCATTATTAATGACATAGGGTAAGTGAATACCTAGAGTTTTACAGTAGATTTGGATGGATTGCCTCTGCGATCCCCAACTCGCGGATCGTGCACTGCATAGGGTTCGCATAAAGCTAGCTATAGGGGTCAATAATGATTGATTACTGATTGATATCGGTATGATTGACTGGAAAGAGACTCGGGGCATTCTATTGATCGTCTTTATTATCACACTATTGAGATTTATTGACTGTCGTCATTCTCTCACTAGATAATCTCCCAATCCCATCATTCTAATGTAATAACACCTTAATGGACTCAGCCTACCTTCCATCCATCCATCCTACCCTTTGAAGCCATTGAGGAATCGCTATTTTTTCTCAGGGCGTTAAGCATTAGTTTGATGAAAACCTGTAAACGTTTCCCTACTTACTCCTCTTGCTTAATACTACCTCAGCTTATATTATAGAATAAACTTACAGATAGTTTTTACCTGTCCTCTGTCTGTGCCATATCTGCAACTTACCTGTATCGCCCTGACTCTCAGCCTTCCGTAGATATCAGCATCAGCTGATACGCAATCAGGGATGGATTTAGTAGTCTGTTTTTTTGGCTCATTGTCATAGAGCCTGAGAAACTTGTGGTTGGTGTGTGCCAAGGCAGGGAAGAGGATTAGCCTTTTATTTGCTTTACACGCCTGCACAAGATGATCATTTTTGGAGTCTGTGCCAGCCTACGGTGGGGATGGACGTCCGTCGACAGGTAAATAATCTGTGCCGTATGAGGATGGACAGAGAAGGCGAGACATGGTATTTGTAGACAGAAAAAATTAATTGATTGTAGTACATGGTAGTAGTAGGAGTTGGAGGACTGGCTTTAGAATCTGTGACATGATTGCGGTACATCAAGGATCAGAAGAGGTAGAGGAACACGTTAAGTGAAGAGAGAAACAGAGGAACTAACGCTTCTCCCGACACCTTGATTGTTTTCCTCCAAGAGGTGATTGATGCTACTCTCGTAGACTCTTGTATAGTATCCAAAAATCAAATCAAAATTGAAAAGTAACTTGGGTTATTTTTTATGGAAAAGCCGCCGTTTTCTCCCAGGGGAGCCATCTTCCTCATCATTCATTAGTCTCGTAACACAGCCTTGCGTTTTAGTTCGTGGAGATGCTTTGGCCAAGGCAGGAAGGGAGGCAGTAGAAGGTGTCAGCGGCGCTGTTCATGGTGTAATGAATAACGGGAAGGTAGAGATAGGTAAGATAGGGGCCGTTAATGGTCATCTTCTCTGTCAGTCAGTCCTCTTGTGCACACAACAGCCCCCCATTTCCACAGGTCCTAATGTAATGAGTAACGTTTCATGATTAATTAAATTAGAAATCCCAATATTGTTTTCAGCGGCTTCCCTCATCTGGATGAATTATGTGAGTACAAGTGTTTGTACATGTGTTTTAAGCAGTGGCTGCTATTAGGTTAGACAGACACGCACCCTCATTCTTTTTTTCTTGAAGAAACAATGCCTAAAATGGCAAATGGGGCGAAGAATATTTGGCTGACACGCTGTCTCGTTCCCAACATTGCCGTCACTGCTTTGAGTCTGATGATAAGTTACAAAAGTGGGCTATAACAAGGAGTAAATGAGCATTCCCAGCTTGTTAGCCATTGAATTGGTTATTATGATTATTGGGCAAATATTTGCGCTTTTGACAGGTGATACTGTGTATTAGAATAATGGGAGCGTGTGTTTCAAATTAGTTTTATACATACACGTCTCGCATGGAAGAGGATTGAGGAGAAGACTTTAGAATTGAGCTAGTTGAAATCATGTGGAGAAATCATTGGAGATATTTATGAAGATTGTCATCCGGATTCCTTCCCTCGCTCACTCATTCACATTCAACGCATCTGTTCTGTGGTGTTGTGGGGGACAGCTCACCGGCTTGGATTTCTTCCCGGAGGGTGTTGCAAGATTTATGTTTGTGGTTAAACACTCCAACTTTTATAGATTGTGAAACAGAGAAATAAGAGTAATAGTTTTCTATGGAATCTTATAGCTAATGGTTAAAAGCAAAAAGGCAGGGAAAGAGGGCGGTTGAATAGAAATTTTTATACATTAAGGACGGGTGCGATAATTAGGTATATACACAGGGAGTCAGTAGATGCGGTGTAACTTATGTAGAGTAGCTATGGGCAGAGAAGAGGCAAGGAGAAGATATATGTGTGTGATTTTAAGTGAACTAGATGGTCAAAATTGCAGAAAGTTGTGGGTCGTAAAAATAATAAGAGTTAAAGTAAAATTATTGTTATGATTGCAGGTTTGGAAACCAATAAGATATCGTTTTGTTAAACACGATAATAATAATTGTCCTCGTTATCTGGCAAGGATTCAGGTTAAATGACAGCAAAGGAGATAATCTCGAGGATTGAGATGAGAATTGAGGAATTTCAGCGTGAATTATGCGTAATTTATGAGGAATATACGTACATCTTGTTACTGGTCTTTTCCCTTAACCTTTTCGCACTTAAGTGTTAGAAGAAGGAGCTGCTCTTGTATAGGAAGTGTAAGCAGGGACGGCCGCGTATTCAATTTAAGTATTTCCAAAGTGGAGTCTCTTGTAATTTGTAACATTTTGGAAAGCTTTATACCTTCTTGCCGATAATTTGAGAAACTAGGGTGGGATATTCTAGAATCATAGGATATAGTTTAAATTCAAGGATATGTGTGTATGTAGGGATTAGGGATTTAAGAGTACTAAGAGTAGGGTAGGGGGCATGATAGGCAGCCTAGGAACGGTAGGAAGTTATAAAAGAGTGCGATGAGGAATTGGGAAAGTGTGTTTGAAGACATGATTTTAATGTTGTTAACTATGACTCGGGGACATCATGAAAGATCAATTTTCTTTCTCTAAAGCCTTACGATATAAAGTTTTTAGGAGGGTGATGAAATTAGAGTAACATCTATAGCAGTATTGCTAATGTGTTTTTAAATTAGCATCTCACCCAGAGGTGTGTATTATTTTTAAGTTTTAAACTTATTTCGTGTTGTTGGATCGTGATGGTAGTTTTCTTAAAGTTTTAAAGACGGGGATTTCGGGGCTAGAAATTGGGATTGCATTGCAATGCTTGACTCGATACATTTCTTTTATGTTGAGTGCAGTTGTGAAGATGGTGTGCACGGAGGAATGTTGTCTGTCTTCCCTATGCGGAACTTGCATATCTGGTTTAACTGTCTGTCTGTCTGTCTTGGATGGATGGAAGTGTGGAAGGGGGGAAGGGTCGTTGATTGTGAAGGGGGGTGGAGGGGTAATGCAGGGCGAGAGAATGGGTAAAGACGAGAGGAATGAGGGTGCAGCTGTCGGAGGTAGTGTTGATGAAATATTGCAAGTTTTTCATGATAATTGAGTGGCATGAAGGAAAGTTGTAAAAGGTATAGGATCCTCCTAGGATTTAGTGTTAGTGAGTCCTAATGTGAATCTCCATATATTTGAAAATTAGTGCATCCAATTACTTTAAAATATTTGCAGCGCTACAACTTTAAAATTGCCAAGGATTACTCACATTAAAAAAGTAGGGATTCTTTCAAGAGTTTCTCAATTTCAACAGTCACGGTCCACTTTGAGCAACCTTGGCGTCCAACGTTAGAGAAATGGTCATCTTCAGGGCTGCGGACAGACTGACATGGTTTTTTATTCATTTATTTGCTTACATCTACTACATCTCCATGTCATCTCATTTCGGCAACTGCCAAAATTTACTTGCGTTTCCTGCGTTTAACACTTTTGTTGCGGCTGGCTGTCGGAAAAGTTGATTACCTTTACAGTCTTGATTTCCGTGACAAATAATTTTAAAGACACAATAATAAGGTATCACATGTCCCTGCTTTGGTATTTTTCAAAATTTCAAGCTTGAGCAGATTCATGAGAGCTTAATAGCAGCATACTTTAGAGACGGAGCGATACAGTGCTGACGGTTTCCTCCGCGCGACCTCTGCTGGTACTGCGACACGTATTCCCAGAAATATGAGCTTTTTCAAAGGGTGCATATGAATATTATTTATGAGCGAATGCCGATGGCGGATCATGCAGCGCTAACTTGTGTGTCGTCCGTCCAACGCATAAAACACGTCCCACATCATGTGAACATAGCGTAGTAAGAGAGATCAATAGTGCCGAAGAAGAAGCTATTAGAAAATGGAATTAGGGGGAGAGAAGGCCAAACAGTTATTGAGTTTGACAAGGCACAAGGAGGAAAATAGAATCGGGTAATAATATTCCTCGTAAGATGCCGAAAACTTGTACATGTTACTTACTAGCACTTGTTCTTTCCTTGTAGCTAGCCAAGCCAATACTGAACATGTTACAAGTAGGATCCGATAGCAAAGCTACACATTATTGATGAATTCAAAGGGTTCTCTCTTCTATAGAATGAGTCTATTCTATCTTCTATTTTACTGAGAATGTGTCATGGAATGAATGAGCTTGCGGCTTGTTCTTGAAACTATTCAAGGGAAAATACTTTTCTCTTTAATAGAACAACAGATTGCGACGACGCGGCATCCTTTAACAAAGCCTGCCTATATTCTCTGTCAAGTTCAAAAGTCTGTGTGTTATTGGACAATCTATAGTTTTGTTTTGTCTACGACAACCCTGCAGAGGAGGAATGTAGAGCAATTATTCCATCTTGTTTTAAATTTTTATCATTTAGTCTCTCTCTGAGAGACTTGAGGAAAGGAAAATGCATATGCATGGCAAACAGGCTTTATTCTCGTTTTGGAAGGTGAGAGAGCGGTGGAGATGAGAAGCAAAGATGCGTGTAATGTGTCCCATCTTCATCCTCTTTATGGCTCTAAAGTGACGTTGACTTCGAGAGAGAGAGAATATTTTATGGTGGATTTATTTATAAGGTCCTTATTTCTCATTCCCGTAATTAACATAGTTGAAATCCTCTATCCTTGTGACTAGGGCAAGTAAAATCATTCCGAAAGTACATGTCTACGTAATTGGACTGAATGAGGAGAAAGGTATCTTGTGTTTGTCTTGCGTATAGCAAAATACACATTCTGCATAGCTAGCGAGAACAAGAGGAAGGCTGGCGTTCCTTTAAGGTTACAATCCTAAAGAACAAACTGTATTCTTCCTCATGTACTTGACTCCAACTTGATGCAAATATTTAAGCATTTACTTGTGAGAAAGAGCTGAACCGGTGTGATGATCCATGATGCATTTAGCTCGCTGCAAGTTTTGATAGTTTCCCTAACCGTCCCTTATCATCTGTCTTCAGGAGGATTCAGCTGCGCAAGTTTACATATATTCCCAACTGCCTGTGTTAGTAAAAAGTGAAATGTGTGTCTATATCATCCTCCTCGTGATTTTTCTCCCAGGAATTCATTTGAGGAGAGGGAATGTATTTTTTATTTATTTTCCCTCCATTTCCGACAATCACCCTCCCCTCACAACAGCCTCCCTTTTATGCCTCCATAGGACCGCACAAAATCGCACACTCTTCTTATGGCCAAAGCTTGTTTTTCTTGGAGGCGATGCAGGTTTTGGGATATTTATTGCAAACTCTTTTAATTTTGGAAAACCGTTAGTTGGACAACCCTGTAGCCTTCTCACACAGGACTTGTCTCTAAACTGGCTGGCAGGGTCTATAGCTATGCATATGGACGCTGTTAGTGAGTAATGTAGCGTTTGAGGGCCCACCATCGATCCTCCAAGTATCATCGAGGAGTAGCGTTTGTAAACAGTTTCACCCAATCCCAAGAGGATTCTTAACTGGCGAAATGGCTTATATGGTCTGTAAATTGTATTATTGTTTTTCAACTCTTTCCCTTCATTGGCTTGGAATGTCTGAATTATTATAGCTTCTGCCTTGCGCCGTCCGGCTCAGCTTGCGCATCTATTATTTTTATTACAGCCCATTAGAAAGATTCCGGATTGGGGTCTGTGTGGTAATGGGGAGTTGGTGATGATTTTAACGTGATTAATGCTGTTGTGCTCACATAAATAATCCCGGTAGAGGATTGACCTAGGAGAAAATATTTTATTTCCTGGCTCGCGCCTTTTCTACGTTTATTTCTTGTCAACTGTTAGAATTCTTTGAAAACAACCTTGTTTTTCAAGCCCAAGTATATCCCACTAGGCTATTGCTCTGCTGTTGACTATTTTTGGGCATAATCTAAGCATAATCTTAGTAGTGTGCAGAGTGCAGAAACTGTCCATCTTTCCTTGAAGTTGTACGGAGGAGACGTCAGGATCAATGGTCAGGATTGAGTATTGAGAGATTGAGGAAGGATGCGTCGTTAGTTTGTTTGAGAAGAGCGGATGGATGAATGGGAGATGAGGAGTGCATGTACATGTGTATTGAATCGTAAAAGAATAAAAAATTAGCACAACTAGGGCAAAAAATAACTTCCGTCACTTTTGCAGAAAGAAGGGAAGAAAACATGGAGGTTTTAATGTGAGAATAGTGTCTTGAAATCCTAGGATAGTCATATGAGTTTGTAATTTTCACGTCTTGTTTTCTTCACGTCCGTCACGTTGCCACGCTTAAATGTGTAATTACACATCCATGATGAGAGTGTGACTGTATCGGATACTTTTAAACAATGTTTATGTGCGAAAAACTAAGGTAGTGGTCATCCCAAAAAATATACGCGCAAGCAATATAGGGCTGTGTACATTCAACTCCATCATACGGGTTTGGTGAGGCAAAGCGTTCTTTCATAAAAAAAAGTTATTTTGCGACAAACCAAATCAAGCCAGGGGACAGGGTGTTGTTTCCTATGGAAATCAAGTCGCTCCTACAATGAATAATGTGGAGGATTTTTGTAAACTCCGCGGCAACTATGTAGGGACGAAAGTTTTATTTTTTCCACATCCCTGATATTATCAGTATGGATCCTAAAGTGCGGCTCGCTTTAGAAATTCTTGCCTGGGTACTTTTGATTTTAGTTATTTATGAGGAGCAATCTGGAATTGTGTGATGAGTATGAATGGATGTGCAATTTGGACGAGGGATGAAAAGAAAGAGCCGTGTATATGGGAAATAGGAATTGGAATATAGGAAAGTAAAGGACAAGATCTATTTTGTACCAGATTGTTTTGTTGTTTGAAAGCTATAAGAGGTTTATTTCAGAAGAGACTATATGCGCTTGCTGTGAGGGAGACAGTGGAATCGGTGAGAGACAAGAGACGAGAGGATGTGCATTTGTCCCTTGTGGTGGATTCAGTAATGCAAAGGAGATGGAATTGAGAGAGTCTTTGATGATGTGCTCTATGGGATTTTTAATCCGTTTCTCAATGGGATTCTTGTGTTTTTCAATGAGCATTGCTTGATGTGGAAGACGCAGGGAACGTGCTCATTTCCATATCCTTCTACTTTCCTTCCCGGCTAAAATCAAGAAAGTTTCTGATTATGATTATTTAAAAGAGTTATTAGACTCACGACAAGGCTAGGTAAATGCGGACAGACGTTTGACGTTTTCATTTCTGACTGAGTCACTCATCAAAACTCAAGCCCAGGATCAACTAAACCCCCTTCTCTCCTTCATTGGCTTTCCCCGGTACACATTTACATTCTCGAGGTTTGTTTATGAGATAGAATTAGTTGTGTCTTGTTTTTGTTTATTTGTTTGCTCATTTCCGAGTTCCTATAAGCTTTGTTTTTCCTCCATCCATTTAATCCGCTCTTATAAATTGGGATTTGAATAGTGCGAATCCTGTGCGTGATTAGTTTTGTAGATTTGAAATGGAGGAGAGTTGAGTTGTCTGTCTATGTATTTACAAATACTTCTCAAACGTGTCCCTCTGTCTTTACTCGCTTGAGTACCTTCGCTTTACTCAAGCTAGACTCTAGCTGCTAGAGATGGAGAGAGTTACGAGGATGATGAAACGAGGCCCGGGCGCTTTGATATCGAATCTCGTAATAAAACCGGTGGGGAAGGATTAAGAGGAAGAGCGAGCAGAATTTTGATTTTCTGAAAAGCATGTCTTCGCCCTCGGAGCCCAAGAAAAGACTCTAGTCAGGGAAGCTTTGGAAATTAAATCCCGGATCGTCTTAATTCTCAGCTTGATTCAAGATGGTTGAAGAAAGAAGACGTGGGATTCAAGTCGTGGATTCAGTAATAAGCTGTAATCCTGGCTCTGGTCCGCATGTCTCCTCGTTCTGTGATGCAATGGGTTGGAAAGTCTTGGCGACTTCCGTGGATCTGGTCCTTGTTAAGCTGTATAAGCATCATTGTTTCGTTCGCTTTTCAATTTTTTATTTATGCGTCAAGAGAATAATCTCCGATTTAATTATTCGCATGAACGCCTTTCCGAGCTAGAGAGTAGAGTTGTAAGCATTTTTCTACAAGCCAAGCTGTAAAACAGAGCAGGAGACGAGAAGAAGAGGAAGCCAAGAAAAAAAAGAGTTGCTCCCTTGCTTGCTTGTTGCAAGAAATTAAGTGAAAAACTCCCTGTCAAGAACGACAAACAAGATTGACATATTTGTGAGGGTCATAGTTGAGGAATGAATCTTGGTCCATTCCGTGATGAGCTTTGATCGTAGTGAAAGCAAGGTATTTAGCCAAGGAAGTAAACGAATTTAACGTCTGTCCAACTTGAATCAAGACAGGCCAAGAAGTTGGCTGGGAAAGGATTTACGAGAACATGTGAAAAGGTCAAAGGAGGAGGGGAGGGGAAGAGAGGAGTGAATATGAATTCATCTTTTCTCACCTCAGAAAGAAACTTTCCGACTTTTGAAAAAAGTGAGAGAGAAATTGGGATGACTAACCAAGGAAGAAGGAAGCAATGAGCAAACAGCCAGAAGCAAGCATACAGATAAACGAGGAATGTGTGAGCGAAATATGGAATCAGGGTATAAATCCGCCAGCGGTATACCCTTGCTTCCTAATGGTAAAGCAGGGAAGTGGATTCGAGAAAACTGTACAATACTGCTTTATAACAAGCACGCCATGGAGTACCATCACAAACGGAGAAAGAGAAGAGTCCCTGCCACAGCCACATAAGGAGAAAGTAGGGGAGATGAGTGGATGGTGAAAGTAGGGCAGAGGAATAGTTTCGCAGACGGAAGGTTAGTATGTTGGAGAATGTAGGTCTCTATGGAGCAGCACGGAAACCAAGAGACTCTTGCTCCCGCATACTTTCTCCATGCTTTTTCTCTCTCTCTCTCACTCTCTCTTCTCCGCTCTGTTCTAAATTGGTATTGGCGGGTTTGTGTATAGTACATAGTGTTCCAGAAAAAGTTTCAAGTAGGAGGATTCCTAAAAGAGGTCCTCATGCTTCTCCTCTGACGGGAGAAACGAGGATGAAATGAGTCATAGAGTTTTGGGAGGGTAGAAAATCGGGAGGAGTGCATGTTTTGTCCTGGAGAGAAAATAGAGGTTGGTGGGAGGTGGCGCAGTTGTTCCATGCGCTTTCTCTCCTCCCCACAACACTGCTTTCTCCCATCCAGTTTGCTTTTCCTGGTTGGAGGAACGGGAAGCAGTGACGTCAAATTTGCGGGAGTATGTATTTCTAAGAGTACAAATATCATATGGGACAAGGAGTTGGAGGACAGCAAAGGAGAGGTTTTAACCAAGTCCCGGAGCCAGAATGAGCTCAGCTCCTCTGTTCCAGTAGCAGAGAGAGTATATTTTATTTTTCCCTAACCACGTTTCAACTCACTTGTCCTTATCCTTTCCGGATAGATCAGCTTACGCTTTAGTTCCTGCTAGTGTCAGATCTGATATATACAGCCAGTGGGTAAAATGGGAAGAAATAGGGAAAAGATCTGTTACTATTACAAGCAAGTCTTCCTGGAAAAATACCATCCAACAAGAACTAGTCAGAAGCAGGGGGTAGAGTAGTGGAGGCAGAGTGAAAGCAGGAAAAGTAGAAAGCACAAGTGATACGTGCATAGTATTTTATTAGTCTATGAACTAAATTAAAGGAGCAGCTGGTGAAATACTTGATTTAATTCAACTATTATCTTATTTCTTCCTCTTCCATCAACCCAAAAGCCTCAGACAAGTCTGCTGGACATCACAGGTTGTGCTGCATCAAAAAAATAATCAATCTTTTCTCAGAACCTTGGCTCTGTCCTTCCTGACTCCCTCAGAGTGTGACAGTGAGTTTTACATCCTCCATACGTGTTTTCAGTGACCCAGAAGAAAGTTTCGATTGGGAAGAAGTTGTTGACGGGGTTAACGTGTAAATATTTGCGTCAGGGCAATAATACAACATGGTCAAAGCTGTAAGCTCAGCCCTCCGTTATTTGTATAGTTAAACTAAGCTGTGTGCTAATTGGAGCCTGCGACCACTTTGGATAATTTACAAAGGTAGCTCACTCATCCTTCCTCATCTAAATCCATGCAAGCTTACGAAAATCGTCTTTACAACTTATAAAGACCAGGTGGAGTAATTGCCTATTGTAGGAATACATTTTGGCGGAGGTAGTAGTTGCAGCAAGGCAGAGCAAAGGAACTAAAGGATATGTTACCAAGAATGGGATAATGAGCGTATGGTATAATACTTGAGCAACTTCCATAAAATTGTTTAAATTGGTCCATTGTTACAACGCCAAACAGAAGAGTGCGAGTTTGCCTAACTAAGTTGATCATCATTCAGTTCAAACTGCGGTGAGCGTTAGTTACTTTTACAAAGTACTTACTTAAGCTTTTATTCAATACACCTCTCCGTTAACCAACTCCATTCTTGTTGTTTGCTTGATTCCTGACCACCACACTTGTGTCAGCCATTTTTCACTCTTCTGGTCAACCACAGAAGGCAATTCATTTAAATAGCGTCTGTCCACCAACCTCGTTCCATCTTTTCACTTCTCTTTACGAGAGCATTAATCCCAAGTTTTGCACTGTCCCATTAGTAATCATGAATATGTTTTGCAAATACAAGTGCTAATAATCCTTGTGCAATTGGATCACTTCTACAATGCTTTACTTTAGCCCGAATCTGTTCTCCTTACTCGCAGTCTGTTCCTCGACCATAGCCTTTGTAGTACATATAGTATAAGATCATAACGTGTAAACGCTTCCAATTTCGTAATACACCGTATTAAATCCTCCTGCAGTGTATCGAAACGTTTCAAGAGTCGATTCAGTCAGTCAAAGAATTGCGTTTACACACAGACATTAAGTTTGCTCAAGCAAAGACTAACGACGATAGCCAAAGAGGCTCGTTCTTTACGTAGACGGGACTCTCTCAGAGTATGAAATGAAAGGACAACGGCCGTTATTAGCGAGATTGACATAAAAGAGCTCAAGTTGAATGCCATAAGAGTATCAGAAGGGATAATATTTATGAGCCGCTTGTCCCCACGATTGACGGCGGTTATTGGCGCGACGCAGTCTGATTGGCTCCGGATTTACGTCACCTTAATTTCTAGAATGACAGACACTCTCTGTCCTCCTCCGAGGAGGAGTAGGTTAAGTAGCGATTATTTCTGTATCATTATCAATTTCCATCCGCCTTCAGCTCCTGTAGCTGCATGAGGAAACCTTAGCCGTATAAATGAATCAGATCCCAACAATCTACCTTTGATGGTAGCTGGCAAGAAAGCAAAAATCTGTATGATTTTATTGTGAAATCCAAAGGTATATGTAGTTAACCACCATGCGGTGAGCTAGTGTTAGCCCTGACTGAGTGGATTTGAATTGTTCATGTAGGATGTGTGTGTATGTGGTTCTTTGTCCGTCTGGGTCTCTTTATTGCGATTCCATAATGTCGTTCCATCCACGCTTATCCCCACAGCCCCAGCTTTCACTCTGCTTCACCTGGGGGCTTCAAATCCCTTGGATGTTTTGTGCAGCAAAGAGTTCCAAAAATCCTTCTCATCCGTATCTTAGAAACCCTATTCTTTCCAAACTCCCTCTGCTACCCTCTTACAATTCTATTCTTCGCTCGTATTGATCGGATATTTGCACGGGTTGGGTAAAATGTTTGAGATGGAATTGATCCGAACTGACTGAGAGAAACTTTTGTGTTGTGAAAGCGTCAAGGTTTTTTCCGCTACAAAATCTTGTTTATGCTTGACAACAAAAGGTATTTGTGGATGCTTTTAAACTTTTGGCGGAAGTTTTCTATTTAAGGGAAGAGGTAGCTTGAATTATTAAGAAACAGCAAGTCATAGAGATAATTTAGTGGCGTCAAGGCCCTGGAATTGACGGCCGTTTGCGGAGAGATTCACTCTTAGAATAAAAAAACTAGAGAGGAAATTGTATATATATACACAACACAACCTGTCGGCCATCCTTATTGACGTAAGTTGGACAGCATTGTACTCCGCAAACGATAGAATCCGAATTAGGGAGCATCCTGCTATCATCCTCATGTCCGTGGAATGACGGGATACGGCGATGATGGTATCAAATACAAAAGCTTTGTAATGCAGAGAACCCGATGTTTGCTTTATTTTCGGACCATGCGGAGATATTTACAGTGACTTGCTCTCTCTCTCTTTCTGTCTTCTTCTCAGGGGTTGGTAGAATAAACAAGAAATAATGCTGGTTGGCTCCGATTCCCATAATAATAATCCCATCCGATGACCAGAAGATGGATCTCCACAATCCCAACCGAGAAAGATATTGACCATGCGTGTATTTCTTTGATTTCAGAATCGCACAAAAGCCGTGGGCGACGTCTTAATTCATCGGATATGACGGAGAATAATGGAACCGTAAATGGTAGTAAGGCCTCGAATGCTAAAAGTGACGTATCAAATGGAACGAATCAATTAGTTGGTGGTGATCAACCTCAAAGACGATTAATTAAGGCTGACTTGGATTTGCTCTACAGCTTTGATACCAAAGTAAGAACTACACATTTTTTTCTATCCTTCTTTCCCTCTTACCTACGTCATATCAAACTTGATAATAGCTCTGATTAGCAACGGCTTGGGATGAAGGGTAAATACATTAAATCCAAAAGTGTCCATCCCCCATTCCCGCTAGCGTGAAAGAGGAATCACGTTTTCATTACCGTCTCCTCAAACGATTACGTACATACCTGGATGTCATCTTAATGTTAGTAACATTCCAGTTTGCGTATCATCCATTCAGTTTGAGAAGTATCTGCAGTTGGTGAGAACGGAGGATGAATTAAGAGTGAGGAATGCATAGTAGAAGTATAATGAATGCAGATCTGTGGGATTCGATGGGATTAGTCTCGTCAATCCTTCGTAAGCTATTGCAGAAGTCTCTGTAAATCCCCAAGGAATCCCGCTTAACATGACCTTTTAAAGAAGACGGATTGAATCCACCTGCTTCATACGAGGAGCGGTGTAGAAAATAGTTTCTCTGTTTTTACTTGTCATTCCACAAAGATATTTAGAGCTTCAATTCAAGTGTCTACAGACTGAGGATGAGGCAAGGAGCTCCTTCCTGATACCACTACAAGATTATAATTGTGTTAAAGATAATCGGGCTGATTGCGTCCATCTATTCTCCATACCTGATGAGGATGACGGACGGTGGTGGTTCTGGTATCTTGTGGCTAGTGGAATCCTGTTTAGAAATCATTCATCTCTCTGAAATCTAAAAGATTGAGTCTTCAGCTTAATAAGTCTTGTCTCATCTTAGCTTCAGTTCAGCTTCCTTCCCATGCTTCTCTTCTTCTCAAAATACATATATATATATTCTTCTGTTTCTCTATGGATTCTGTGTAAGCTAAATTCAAGAGATCCCAGCAATTCACCAGAGTATTGCGTGTGTGTGAGTGTGAGTCATGCAGAAAATTTCCACGTAGATTCACAAATCTATAAGCTCCTAGTTTTTCCTCCGCCATACATGCAATCATTGAGGCGATGGTGATAATTATGTGCATATTTTTCTAACCGTCCGAAACGATTACGCTACAACTTAACACTTTGTTAGATTGAAAAAGAATGCTTTTAGTGGTGGCTCTATGGCAGTAGTGGCTGGGAGCCAAGCATAAGTTGGTAGCTAAAGTGAGTTTCGTCTTTGGGATGATCAAAACATGTAAGAAGGGATGAGGTGGCCAAGGATGAGATGGCATATTTAGCCAAAAAGGGATATAAATTAGAATCTCGAATTGGAGCTTGATTACCCGTGGGATGTGCGGTCTGCTGGGCTCAGCGTCCGTGATACACATTTTACCAATGACTATACACTACCATCCAAGGAGGTAAATTGATTAAGTTAAAAGCAGCGCAATTTTAGTAATTACCTCCCCTCCCAGCCCTTCTGTCATCCCAAAGAGGCTGCTGCTGCAGCTCGAGCTTTTTTCAGCACCGGCCATCAAAGCAACTCAGCCTACATTCTGCACTGCCTGAATCAAATAAATTTTCATAGAAACGCATAAACATTTGGCTGGGAAGCATAGGGATTATTTTAAACGTAAACGCTGGCAGAAGAGGCGAACGGTACAAAATGATTAACATGTTTACTGCACTTTAAAAATTCACACGTCCAGCACAGTGTTTAGGAGAGATTTTTGCAAGAGATGTGGTGAAATTATTTCCTAAAGGGCGGGAGTGAAAGGTTTTCTTTGGGTTAATCTTCAGAGAGATGAGCTTTTAATTATATGGTACAGTTTGATTGATTTTATTCTAAAATGGTAAATGACTCTTCTTTTGTTGACATAACCCAAATATTTTGATTCAAGGTTCACTCACTCCTCCCAAAATGTTTATATCTTGTTTTCCTTCTTGAGGATTGTGTTGATCCAAAGGCTAAAGGAGGATGTGTGCAATGCAATCGTGGATGAAATTGGAAAAGAGCATCTCTCGTTTCTCCTTATACGTTGTGCACAAACTGCGATTTCATGTATTGAAACTTGGAGCGAGTACTGAATTGAAGTACGCAGCTGTAGTGGGTAAAAGCTAGGCTTGATATTCGCAAGCTATTTGCATTATTTAGTCATTTGATACCTGGAGCGATAGTTGCTTTGAATGTCTGAAAGGCAAAGAGTATGGGATGCGCTGGGTCTCCTCCTGGGGTTGAGTTGGAGTTAATTGGTTGCATAATTATGTTGAAGGTGCTTGAGATTTTCTCCAACTGGCTTTCAATTCAACTCTCTTGAGCCCTTGTGGTCTGGGTAACGTTTTTGCGAATTGCGCAGGTCCTGTTTGGGGTTAGTGCTTATAGTAATGCTTTTCATATGAAATGTCATGTACTAATTTAAATTACCGTTCATTTGGGGGCATATTATTAACGAGAAAGTAAAGTTAAAAGTTTATAGGATGAAGAGGAAGAGGCAGCGTGATTGTCGTCGTTGATGCATCCCAGCCTCAATATCACGGCTGGCTTTATAACTGACTGAGAGATTTGTGGGAGAATAGGCGTAGAAACTGGGGAAAACTAGCGGTGATTTGATTGCGTGTGGTGAATGAAAAATAATTTATAATTGAGGGAATAAAAGGAAAGGCAAACGGCATATTTAATAGAGAGTGCGAGGACATGCGCTTCGGATTGAATTAATTGTGGGATAAATGATTATAGCATGTGTTCTGGGCTTTGACTGCTCCAAGACATTGTGGAGTAAGAGATGGACGCGGGAAAGGTTGAGTGGCCTGGTGACTTCATTATATGGACAGAGTTAGAAATCGAGGATGGCGCATCATAATCATCATCTTGAACCCCACCTCTCTTCTATCACACATTCCTTCATGTTACAGAGAAGACGAGAAAGATTTTGCAGAATTTAATTACCGTAATTAGGGAAGAAGATGAAAAATGTTAATGCAGAGAGAGAGAGAGAGAGAGAGAGAGAGAGAGAGAGAGAGCGAGAGCAGAAAAAGATGGGAGATTGCGGGTAAATTTAGTAAGTTGATTGTTAATTAAATGATCTTACTACCAACCCCTCGTCCACTTCTTCGTCTCTACAAATTCTCTCTTCCATCCGGCCTAAATGAGTTTATAACTCAAAAGATAGAGGAATATAACCATGAACGTTGATTGTTGAGAAAGAGAGCAGACACATTTACAAAGTAGAGTCATTTGTTAAGTACAGCCTTGTTACGGGAAAATTGTAGAAATGCGGGCAGGTAAAACATCCGTTTTACAATCTCTTGAAGAATTTAATGTTTAATTCTCCCCAGACTTGATTGCCACTCTGCTAGACATTAGTGTGAGTTACTCTCTGAGGTACGAAATAGTAGTTATGAGAATAAAGAGATTTTACGAGCCGAGTCTGCGGTGTCGTTGTTAATGTTTGTGGAGAGGCAATGCCACAATTTGACTTTCCTTGGGATTATGGATTTAGAAATGCAAGTTGGAAAGTCCGCGTGGGACGTTGTAGAATGGACCCAGTCTTAATTATTGGTTAGGCTTGATGTACGTAACCTTTGGGAATTTCAGGTGTGAATTCTGTGGCCAACTGTATTTTGTTCATTGGGGCTAGTAAATCCTCAAAAGGTTGCATCATGATGACGGCAGGTGAGACTTGACTCAGACAGGATGAGGATCACGGTTCGAGCACATTGTATTCAATTCCAATAATGTTATTTGGTTTTGAGACTGAGAATTGAGCCAGGCTGGTAGGGGTAGAAAATATAATAGGTAGCTATGGCGTGTACAGCTGGAGCTCATGCACAAATATAACTGTTTGTCCTCAAGAGCCAATGGGTTGAATGCATTTTTGCGAAATTGAGTGCTCTGCACGAAGGGTGGAGGATATATCCGACCTTGAGTGAATTGTTTGGTTTATTTTATTAGCATGGAGGTGGGGGTAGGTTCGCGGATGATGGTAAATGGTAATGGCTTTTAGCCTTTAACGATTGTCTTGATGGAGTGTGGGATGAGTAGGTGAAAATGTGTTTACTTAATTTGCATCCTGTGGATTTATTCGGCGCATATTTCGTTCCCCTTGCGGATTTTCTAATGAAATAATCCACAGGATGACTCAGAAGAGTTAGTGGATGTGGAGGAGAGGAAATGATGAGTCGCTACATTTATAGTTTCGGCATTGGGCTCCAAGTTGGACGGACTTAGAGAAGGACTCGGCAAAATCAGAAGCTGCCGTTTAAATGAGTTAAATTGAGCAAGGGTTAGGTACAAGGCTAGAAGAGCGGGAGCTGTCTGTCTCTGTCGCTCTTAGAGACATAGCCGTGGTATAGCCCGGAGGGCTAGAAATAAGATTTAATTGCATTTAGGAGGCCGAACTTGCTAAACTAGTCCGACCAAGTTTCTAGAGATGGGAATTTAAGCTGGATTTTAGGAGACAGCTGGTTAGCTTCGTAGAGAGTAGAACGAGAGGCAGGGTTGTAAGGATTAAAACGGCTATCAAAAACTTTTCCAATGGATGATTTCTAGAGATGAAGAGAGACTCTGTTTAAGTTGACGGACTGTGGGGAAGTGGAAAAAATATATTTGACGCTTGGAGAGCATAATTTTTCCGGATTGTTTCCAACTTGGAATTAGGATTGGTCCGAGAATGCGCCTCTTGTTTTTGTTGTATCACCCAGAGCTGATAATCTTGTTTCCTTCCTGCTGGTATTAGCTGGAGGTGCAGGCGGAGAGGAAGGATGAGGGGATTTTGGAGATGACGGGAGGTGAAAAAAGAGAGTGACGACGAGTTTAAAAGCTGGGGATGAGATTTCAGAGTGCGACCCGTGACTGAATGTGTACTGTACAGTGGAACAGTAGTAGTGAGTGGGTGAAAAGATGGATTGAGAAATGGACTAGTTCATGGAATCTGCATGATGGGATGTTTTCCGCGATATCCATCCATCTTGTATGAGCAGTAGCAGCAGTGAGTTCCGAGTTATTCACCTGGTTGTAAGGATAATGTTAGAATATATTCCTGGTAAATGGTTGGAGTTGAAGGGGAAAATCATCTAACGTCGTCGTTAAATCTTGAATGATTGCTACCCAGGAACAGGTTGAATCTCTTAACGGTGATGATTGGAGTGAAATCAAGTTTTTCATTGTTTTCACCGTTCAATGGATAAAATGTGATGGGGCTTTGGAATAATGATGAGAGGATTGAGTCTTGTTGCAGGAGCACATAGAGTAACATGGTTCTGGTTCTGGATGTTAGTTTCAATGGGGAGGGAATAAATTGTAACAACTCTTTTCATCGTCTTTGCGGGATTTGAGAAGCAAATCATCTATTCTCTTCCATCCAGTTAGTTAGCCAGCCCATGGATTTGATTCATCTTCGTTCCTGGCTCAGTTCCTGGCTATATAGTTTTCTTCCTCCCTCCATTCTTCCACCTTCCCTGGTCGTCCTAATAGCATATCATCTCTCCTCACTCACTCACTCTCATTCTCATCCTTTTCATCCAAATTCTTTTCTTTCATAATGCGGATTTTTCATTAGGTAACAATTGGAAGAAAAAACACCAGCCAGCCTTCCTCCCCACTAAAAGCTTTTCTCCGGCAATTCCTTGAAGGAATTAAAGAGATTTAAAAAACTCAACCTCGCTACTCTATACATGCTCCTTCGTGTACATATCCGGAAGGGAGATGTACTTTCTGCTGGAAGACAGACAGACAGGAGAGGAAGAAGGCGGTCGTAGCTCTGGAGGGAGTAGGGAGTGTTAGACATGTCTGATTTTTGATCGTCTGGAGAAAGTCTGACGGCTTTAAGTATTAATGAAAGATTCAAGAGTGTGGTTGTTGATAGGAGGGTAAGATTGGTTGGATACAGAGGCCGCCCTCTGATGGGATAATTGTGTCTAGGATAGTGATGGTTTCTCACTAGCTTTTTGATCTCAAGGATCCCTAAACAAAGTTTGAATGAAAAGAAATGCGTCGGCTAAGGAAAAAAAGAGTTTAGATGAGACTCAGAGGGGACGCTTAATGAGAGTGAGTGATGCGTGAAGTAAATGATGTGGTTTTCAAATTCGTATTTACAGGATTACACCTTCATCCCAAGGAAAATTTAAAAAAATAATGGAATATTAAAGGAGCGTGTAGAGTGTACGTGCTGAAATTGGGATTTCGAGTAGAGCACGTGCTCTTGATTTGCGTGAGAATAAAGGATCACGTTAGTGAAGAGACTTTGTTGCTACCGCAATTTTAATTATTCCTTGCGAAAAATTAAAAGAGAGTGCGCAATAAATTCTGATTTAGTACATGGGCGGAAAATAGCGGGGAGCTTGTAGTTCAACAGTTGTATGAATGGGCTTGATGTGGGTGGGAAAGCTGAGGTAGATGTTGATTCGGAATATCTTTTAGGCGTTAAGAATTAATGAGAGATTTCACCCCGAGCCTTGATAAATTAAAGGGGAAAAGAGTAATTTAAAAGACGCGTTCCTTTGTTAGAGGATAGAGAGCAAGTTGGATAAAGATGTGAGTGGTTATGCCCTAGCGGGAAATCAAGTTAGTGGATTTGCCTAGACATGAGGCGAGCGTTGAAGTTTTGAAGGACTCTTGTAATAGGTGAGCCTGTCCTCTGATAACAGGATAATTAAGTTTGCTTTCGTTCTAGTTTTTCTCTACGAGAGGATGAGTGTCGGCGGCATGAGGATGGATTTGATGAAAAATTATTAGCAGGGGCTTACGAAATTTTTAGTTTAAAAAACATAATTGAAACTAGTAAAAACCGTGTGGGAGGGAGGCTATAACTGAAATTGAGTAAACATCCTTTGATGTGCTTGAGCCGAATTTCAAATTGCGTTCATAAAGTAAATTCTCATAGAGGGAAGGTCATGTGTAAAATCCGTTTTATAAGGCTTGTGCCATGGATTGCATTCAAGACACACTGCTCTTAACCGCATATTATTTTCTATTAGCTAGAAGCAGAGGAGAGGAAGTTGTATCCCGATGGTAGTTCATGCATCAGGAATGAGTTACACGAGTTATCTCATCCATGGATTGCTGGTTTTAGTTTTTCTAAAAGAATTTATCCCCGTTTTAATTTTTACGATCCCCAAGTTTAAGGGGTATCAATTGGATGAAACTAAAGGAAAAAGGTGCATGTGTCCTGGAAGTAAATTGAAGCTGGAAGAGGAGTGACTTGCTCCCACCTTCCTTTATGGATGTGATCGTCCCGGCTGGCACGTACTTGTGAATCGTATGGTGGGAACTGGAAGGTAAAAAGAAGAACACATGGCTGGAAAAATAATAGGGCGTTGATGAATACAGAATTTTCCTTTTCCTGTCCAATAGCCAGCTTTTTTCCACACATGTTAGTCACGCGTTACTCCGAAAAAGTTTCGATTTTTCCACACAAACCACCGCCATGATATCTGCTCCTATAGCTTCTTCCTTTAACTTTGTCTCCCTCAAGGTTGACTTGAATATAATAATTTGGAATAGTTGTTATCATCATCATTGCCCTCTCAATCTATCCTTCTCCCTTCATGCGATTCAGATTCTGGGACTGACAGGACAGGTAGGTAGGGGTAGGAAGCAAGGAAGGAAACGCTCTGTGTTTATCGGACTTCCAAGTGTTCCAAGTCTGGGAATCCTCCTCTTACCATCCTACTAGTTTGTATTACATTCACGCTCTCCGAACTCTGTTACCTGACTCACAAACATTCAAGCTTTATCCCTTCTTCCTGTTGCGAATGATCATCCCGTCATTCCCGTCCCTCTCCCGAGGAAGGACAGGAAGGAGGGGGTAGATAATGGTGTTCCAGTTGTTGATCTCATGCGTTTCCCAGCCAACGCTTCACTGGCTCCATAGACTTGGCTTTCCTAGCCGCTTATTAGGCGGATGATGAATTCGGTTTGGGAGTTGGCGAGAGGGAAATGTATATATTATGATGTAATAAATGAAATCATAATTAGGGATGGGTCTGTCTTCTAGCAAGCCAGCCATCCTCCAAAATTTCCAGCAAAATCCTCCCATTTAAATCCCCTTAATTCCTCCATTCTCCTTCCCAGCTAGCCGGAGCCGCAGCAGTCAATTCTTCCAGCGAATCTTTGCCTGTCCTCTTCATCTTTATTCCACAGAAAGAAAGCATGCACTTAATCAATCCCTTGCTGTCTCCGATTCCTTCCTGGCTTATCCAAATGTTCAGTCCTTGTCCTTCATGTCTGTAATTGACTTGGAAACGTTTTCTCACGGAGGAAAACCTAAAGGGTTATGCCATGCCTGAGACAGCTCTTCTTCTACATTTACTCCCCCCCAGATTTCAAGATTCATGGCATTTCTCAAGGAGTTGTATGCAAATCCTCAAGAGAGCATATCCGAGTGAATATGAAGGGCTGGTATGGCTGTGGAATGAGAGCTTTTGGATCTAATGATGAGATCTAATGAAATTTGAATACAGTAAGGCTGATTCTCTTTGGGATGGCTGGCACGCCAGGGTTACCTGAGGAGGTTAAGAGGTGTGTGTGTTAGAGGTCCCTGTGCGTGGAGGCAAAGTGGGTAGTTACAGAACATACAAGGAAATGATATCCTCCGAAAGTAATACGTGTTCTCCTGCCATTCAATGTGAGAGAGTCCGCGTTTCGGTTCGTTGAGTGGCGAACCCAGAGAAGAGGTACGAAAGATGCACATCCGCAGACATGCCGACAGACTGCTAGTAAATAAGAGAGGTGAGAAAAGTTAAAGCAGGTCCCTAACGTCCGGATGGAAATGGAGAGGAATGACTAATGTCTAATTTTCACCCTGCATGGCAATGCTCCTCTCAAGGAATCTACATATTTATTTATCGAGTTATCCAAACCATCATACGGGTTCGAGGAATAATAACAAGCCGTATTGTTTTTCATCCTAATTATCCTCTTGACTCTTGATAGCCTTTAATCATTAGTCCCTTTTAACAGCTTTCAAAGTCTTCTAGTCAAAGTCGCCTAGGATGGACACCCTGTAATTCCCTCTTCTCTGGGCTCTTCTAAATGGATTCCTTCAATGAATCTCTCTGTGTAGGAGGTTTTTTCGGCTCTGGAGATTAAAAGATTCGCTCGTTATTCCTAGAGAGACTACAAAGTTTCATCATCGACAGCAAACTCCAGTTAAACTCGTCAAATCCTCTTAATTTAGATTCCCCTTTCTCTGAGAATGAGGAGTGTGAACTGTTTTACTTTTCTCCGGAAAAAATATGTCTGCCTTATCTCTGGTGTCCTCCGATCGCCTCAATCTTACTGCGTAGTCTCCAGGTGATATCAATCTTTGTGTGGGAATAGATTTCTGGAAGAGGAAGCAAGAAAAACTTGTTGCGAGCCATCTAGTAGAGAGGGTTTGGGAATATTTAATTACTTTTGCGATCTGCTTGCCCTCTAGGATCATTTATTGAGGAAGAAGTAGAGAATATGCTAGAGATAACAGCGTTATTTTTTATGCTTGCTCACATGACTGGGGACGAGGTGGAATCGAGGTAGCGAGTTTTACCTCATGTGTTGCTTAGTTTTAAATGTTCAGAGCTATGCATTAGCTAGTTTAGTTACGTCATTAAAGTAGCATGCAACCTAGGCTGCTTCGAATCTTTCGCCAACGTGTGTGGCTTCCTTGGATGGAATTCTGGTAAACTTTTACTATCCGTTATCCAAGGCCATCTTGTTATGTTGCGTTCTTGGTCTTTTGCTCTCCTGTCACATCTAGGTCTGCAGAATGGATTCAGTTCTGTCCATCCCGTCCACTCGAATGAGCCAGTTGAATGCGTAGATAAATATACATGTACAAACTTGATTTGGAGGAGGATGACAATTAAGTGTGGAAAACAATTTCAAAACTATATGCAGTTTATGTCTTTGTATATAAGCATGCTTTGTGCTTGTGGTGACGAGAGTTGATTTCGAGGATGTTGTTGTTAGTTACAATACATAGGCTCTTTTACTACTACGTTCCTGGTTTCAAGATTGTAGGTTAATGATTATCGGGTAGAAGAGAGAACATTAGGAGGGCAAAGGAGGCTTTGATAAAGGAATGGATTTTGGAATAGCTTGAATGAATACGTTTGACGATGAGGTTAAACAAGAAAATGAGTGCATGACTTACTTGACTTGTTAGCTGTCAACTTAAATCCCACGCAGTGAAGCATGCTTTGGAGACTATAGACAGGCTGAAGGCTAGTAAGTTTGCAGCCGAAGAAATATGCAATAGATTTAGCAGCTCTCGTTGAGATGCCAAAGACGAAGGAAAAGGGCAGTATGATGGAACTAAATGATGATTTTGAATGGGTAAAGGGTTATGTGGGATCATCGAATTTCCATTCAAGCCAAAGCCTCTACGCACGCTGTAGTTAGTGGGACGAGAGACAAGAGGACGAGGATATTAGAATAATAATATGCGGGATTTTACATAAGTGAAGATGAGTGGGTTTTTCTCAAGCTTATCTTTGATACGGGATAGAGTTTTCTCTGTAATGATTTATTCATTCCGAGCGTGTGACTTACAAGCCTGCTTAAGGGGGGATATGCAAATAAATGGAGGCAAGCTAATATTTAATCTTGCAAAATATGTGGAAAAGAACATATGCTGATCGTAAAGAAGGATTGATGCGATTAAGCTGGCTGGAAGGAAGAGCTGAGCCGCTTCTCCAACTCAACCTAATCAAACAAACCAGCATAGGCAAACAAACTCTTTCAACTTCATCTAATTCTCTCTGGGTATGAAAAGGGCAGAAGGTAGAGCGGATGACCATTCTCTTTCTCGGATATTACATTGCTTGTGAAGCCAAATAGTTCAGAAACACTTTAAGTTCCTGTTTCCTGGACTTGAGCCTTTCGTAATAGCTGCTAAAACACGCGATCCAAGCATGGAAAGCGAAATTAAGTTTAAGAAAAGTGAGAGCAGAAAATTCAAATTATTTTAGCG
Organism: Sminthurides aquaticus; assembly: GCA_906901655.1. Classification (NCBI taxonomy): domain Eukaryota; kingdom Metazoa; phylum Arthropoda; class Collembola; order Symphypleona; family Sminthurididae; genus Sminthurides; species Sminthurides aquaticus. The sequence continues at coordinate 3,751,902 of CAJQTT010000002.1, read as the reverse complement.
TGGTAAAATTTTAAATCAAGCTAACGAAGCTTCCGTCCTTACATGTATTCTTCGATAGCTCTCAAAAATATTCAGTAATAAAATCCTGGAAGGCACTATAGCTGCTAGTGTTAAAAAGAATATGCAAAAATCCGAGAATTTTATTCGTATGAACACATTTGTCCTAATATGTTTCAACTTCTTCGGAAAGGCCGATAGCTAGAAAGAAGTGTCTGCTATCGCTAGTCTTCGGCATAAGTACAAGCTTAAGATTTCGATGTGATGATGATATGATAGAAACGAGAAAATTTCAACTCTGAAGAAGGCCTAGCATATAAAGGTCATTTTGGCTGTAAGTGGTTCGGTTGGCTTGTTCTGGTGTATCGAAGAAAGGCTGTTACTTTTTGCCAAAACATTGGCTCACTTATGAATCTCATCTTCCCAGACATGTAAGGGAATGTGTGTTGATGATTTTTAAGCGTGGCTAAAAAAATACAGTTTTACATACCTTCATCCCCATAATCATTATATTTTCCCAAGAGATTCGCCCAAGAGAAATTTACCCTGGGCTGCTAAAACCTCGGGCTATCCTCCATAACGTGTTGATTCTTGAACCTCTTTGACTTTTTTGGTCTTTTGGAGAAACTTGAATGATTTTTATAAATGTGCCAAGTGAATTTTTAATTCAGCTTGCTTTTGAAACATTTCCCCGTCATCCTCCGTACAAGCAACTCTTGGATGAAGGTATGAATTAGTTAGATGGTCAGTTAGTTGAGCATTTCCACTAGGCTACCAGTCTCCCAGGAATCGAGACAGGATGGAATTATAGTGTATAGGGAGAAAAGATGAGGACGCACACACACGGGGAGTGTCCGTCTGCTGGACGTGCCTTTAACGCTCTACGCCCTCTGTCCATGTCAAAAAGATGACGGGGAGAGAGAAGTTGTAGTTGAGATTGAAGAGCATGTTTTGCATAAGCCAACTGCCTCCTGGAGTTATTAATCCATTGTCATGTTCACCTCTTCCTCCCTCCCTAGCTCTTATGGAGGCTTAGGCTTGACTTCTAGTAACGTTTCCGAGTAATAAGGCGTGATGGAGTTAGCATCTCCACATTACAAATCCATCATGACATTTTACCTTTAAAAACCTTACTTCCTGTACACCTTTTCCGGCGATCACTGATAGTCTCACTCACCCAGGAAGAGAGCAACTGGGATCTTTGGACTCATGAGAGCCAGTGCGCAGTGCGGGTACGAAGCGAAGTAGGCAGGGTAGGAGGTAGGCTCATAATTTCATCCGTATCAGGGGCGACAATCTAACCTTTTTAGTTTTGAAAATTTTTAGTAAATAGAATATTGATTATCCAACCTTCTCACTCTTCTTCCCCGTCTTTTTCCTCGATTTTACATAAGCTTTTAGTCCGTTCGTAGTAGCAAATAAATTGCATTATTCCCGAGGAAACTATAGAGATGAAAGGATGCGGGAGCCTGGGATGATTCGCGCCTCGGGAACTTGAGATCACTTCTCCAGATATCTCATCCTCATCCGCGTTTACAAGAAACAATGTTCCACTTCAAACACAACACTTGCTAGCTTCTTCTCCAAGTGAGGGGCTTGTACTTGTAGTCGTATTCTTTTTCCTCAGTTTTGCTCCAAGCACTGGAATTTAATGTATTGAACTTTTTAGCTAGTGCATACACACAAGAGCAATAAATTCATAAGCTCTGGCCAACTGATCAGCTTCCTTGATTCATCCAGGCACCACATACGCTCCATTGCTTCTAGCAATGTATAACCCTCCAATTCCCAATCTAGAGCCTATAGGCATGTGAATCCTAGTAGAATCTGATAACAAAACCCACGGTATTATCCTATGGTTTGTCTATTGTAGTAATCTGACTGCGGGCAGTAGAGAATATATGAGAATACTATTGGGAGGATTGGACGAGAGGGATGGGAGATGATAAAGTAAAAATTATAATTTAGGAGCCGAACTGCCGAACCAAGTTTGTTTATCCCAATGGGTGTATAATGAGGTCCAGAAAAGAATTGATGAGTCAGGACGTGTGTGCCTCCAGAGTGCGGAGACTAAAAGCCCTTGTAGCTAATTGCAATCATGTAGTGGGTATTCAAAGGCTTTGCCGACAAATCCTTAAGTAACTAAGTATAGAGGTAAGAGATTGGAGATGGGATGAAGAATAAACTTGATTGAATGTCCATCTTTAGAGGAAGGTGGATCTCTGCTTTAGAAATAGGGGCCGGCTGGAAATAATTACCAAGAGCTTTATATAAGCATGTGTAAAGAGGGAGGAGGGGTTGCTGATGCTTCCTTATGGATTGTTACCAAATATTTATTGTCTCCCTCATAATCATCTTGACTAGGCTACTGGATTGGAATCCTTCCACGCTTTACTTTAAGTGAGAGTTAATTCCGCTCCCACCTTTGAAAATCAGATGAAAAAAACGTTTTCATCAACTAACATTATTTATTTTTCTCTTCAAACTACACGTGTTTCCTGAGCCTCCTTTCAAACCAAATCCGCCCTTAAACACTATGAATATTAAATAGGATTTTAGCTAACACTATTATTGGATAACGCATATAAATCAGTCACTGAGCCGAAGTAGAGAAGCTTTTTCATCAGCGAACGCTTGAGTCAACAGCGTCAAGTACAGTAGTAGCCTCCTGAGAATGCGGGACATGATGAGAATCTTTTTGAAGCGGGTTAATCAACCAATGTTTAGTCTGCCTGGAGGGAAAACTAAGTTCAAGTTATACGGAAGGGAAATAAATAATATAGTGTAAAAAGTATTATTTATTATTTTGCATTTATATCCCTACATTGGGATGACGCAGGAGTGTGTTTCATTCCAGCTAGCTCTTGTCTCATTACCATTCTTTCCCTCCTTCCTCTTAATGCTTTACGGCTTGGCCATATAATATAATAATTTGCAAAATTTATAAAAGCAAGGTTCAGCAGACACAGTATTCCTTGGATTTTCCCTAGCGTAATATATTCCCTCCCTCGAGCTCAGCGTTGTGGTTGAGGTGAATGCTATATACTCTGTAAGTGCTTATATAGTTTCTCAGATTATTGCGTTGCTCCTTTCGAGCGTTTTTTACCAACTTTTTACTGATCAATTGCACTTGAGGCTGTGATTTGAATGGAGTGTAAAATTTATAGTATTTTTCAAGCGTAAAAAAGTCGTCAAATTATTGCATTGTTGCATAGATAATTACGTAGTAGCAAAGCAAAATGTCTACGTGGCTGAATAGAGGAGCTATTATCCTAGGGTAGGAGCGGAATTGCCTTTATAAAGGTTGATAACATTCTTGCAAGGAATATATAGGGATTGAAAAAAGCATATATTCTTCCCTTGTATTGTCTCCATATACATTGCATTTTGAAGGCATGCGAAAAAATATATGCGCTTTAAAGTAGTTGCAAGGAGGTTACACCATGCAAACAACGTTAAATTGGCACGTAGTGCAGGAGTAGCGGCTTTAACGTGATCGAGGTGACTGAATTGGTAGTAATATTTACTTTTTGTTCGAAACAGTTACAGGCTTTGATGAAATTTGTAATGGGTTCAGTGAAATTAGTCATTTTAAAAGACAAGATGCAGCGGAAAGGCGTCCTTTTGGATGTCAGATGGCACCTTCTAGCTTTTGTGGGTGGTTGATTCCGATATGTGTATGTCTCTCTGAGCTGCGTATATGGATGGATTGCGTTGAGTGTATGAGCACGTGATTGATGTTGAATTTTGATGAATGAAAGATAAATTGGAATGTACGAGGAAGTTTTTTGAGATTGATTTAGCTCGTCCAGTTTCAAAAGCTTTGGGTGTTGTTTTCTACCTTGGTTCAAGGTATATCATACACCGTATATGTGCTTAAGTTACTGGGCAAGTTTTTTGGTGTTTGAAGGACACAAAAAGGATGCATGAAATACAGCGCGGAGTGTTGCTGTTTCGAATTAGTTTCCCATGCGACTAGTGTAGTTGGGGCATAGGGTCAGATGGAAGGTAGGAAAGGAGAGGGCTGATGACGGAAGGGTTGTGTCCGCTAAGAAGCCTGAGGTCAATTTTTGAGTGAGTCGTTTAATTCTACAGCTGTGCTGCTATCTGCAGGGCTGAGAGACGGATAGGATTGTTAATGGGTAGGTTTTCAGAACCGTTTTAATGGAAACATAGGGAAGAAAAAGGATTCAAGAAAATCTTCCAGTCCTCCGTAAAGCCATCAACTGTAATAGAGAATGGTAGAGGGTTTGATTAAGTAGACTAATTCAGCTGTGAAAAGAGTGAAAAAAGGGAATGTAATAATTAACCAAAGAGTGTTGGAACAACGTAACCAGAAGAAATAGAGACTAAAGCCAAGGGTTGGTTGATAAACATGTATACGGATCAAAATCCTTGGTATTATAGAAGTTGACTTAGTTTCTTGGATGCGAGAGCTAAAGGGAGATTCAATGATGGAAAGAATAAATTATTGGATTTCCTGGCTGCAAGCCATTCCATTATCCCATCACCGCAAATGTTACCCCTCTGATTTCATTCTGATCATGTTCAATCAGAGTTCTAATAGAGGTTATGATTGTGATGGCAGAATGGGAGAACATGTGAGGAATCAATAAAATAAGCGGATATTGTACCCAGCCTTGGGTAAATATCCATGTCAAACTGATATTACTTTATGACAAACCCCATTTACAAGCTTGATTTGGACTTGGATTGATAAATTTTGAAAAATGATTGTGCTCTGATGGCCTCTTGCAAGTAATTTCTTGAAATCGGTACATATGTTCGGAAATTTCGCGAGGTTAAAGATTTCTTTGCTTCTCCTCAAAGATATTGAGCTTCATTAGCGGTCGACGGAGGAAAGATTTGACTGATGAGTATAAGAGCGGGAGATAAAATTCAATTCCCTTTGGCCCGCTCACCGTGCAGAGTGAGATCGAGATGGAGAAAGATGATCTAATGGAAAGAGAGATTCTCGTGAGAGAGGCGAAGCGTATGTATAAGAAGAAGTGAATTGGAAATAGGGGAAATTCGCAGCAGACTTTTTGGACTGCGGCTTGGTTTTTGGAGAGAATTGGCCAAAGGGTTTAAAACTATTGCACTTCCCCTTTGATCACGTGTACGCGGATGGAGTACTCCTGCGGTTGGCCAGTTTCAAGTCTGTGGTTAACCTTTACACTTTGAGGATGGTTTAGAAGTGGTGGTGTAGTCGTTTTTTTGCGGTTCCCTTCAAAATTACAATTAGTGTATTTGCATATGAATACATATCTCCCATTGGTGGGGGTTGTCTGTAGTGGAGGATGGAATGCGGAGAAGTAAAGAAAGGAAATGAAAAAAAATATAGATCTGTATTCTACTACTACGCACTGCACTCCCTCCCTTCTTTGCTACCTCTTCTACGCCGCTCGCTCGCTCGCTGTGAACGGCAAGATTTTGGGTGAAAGTCTAACATGTTTTGTAAGATTCCCAAGCTTGGAAGAAATATGCTACACAGTGAGGCTTTGGTTTTGGCAAATTTTTGCGGTAAGGAGGTAGGAGGGCATCAAATTTGATTTCATTAGAGTACACGTATGTTATAATCTATGGAACTTCCAAAGATCTGAAAGACCAGAACACCATAGATTATTGCGCAGACTAAATTATTGATAACAGCAGAGCAGTCAAGCCGAGACAGAATTAACAATGGCTTTAAGTTTATGGAACAGGATGTAAAGAGATTGGCCGTAAATTCTCTGGAAAAGGAACGAAGGGATTATGCGGGAAACTATACGGTTATGGAATGATTAAGTCAGTTTGAAAATGGTTATGAAGGTGTTTTGTTTAGTATTAATAGCAGGATGGTTGGATAGCGTTGAGCTGTTGAGCATTGGTTCCTTCAAGGATATTCAGCCTTTGGAGAATGTCTTTGAAGAGGTGCAAAAATGAAGGAGGGTTGTTGTAGGAAAGTGGGGTGGGAATGGGGGAAGAAGGGGTTGGATTTATGGATGCTATTAATGTCATAATGAACGAGTATGAAATTATATAATTTGTTTTGAATTTTTCTAGGATGAGGATGATGATGACGATGATGATCCTCAAGTTGATGCGTCTAAAGAGAATGGAACATGTTTTTTTGGACATATTTGCCCAGAAGGAACTCAGTCATCTCCTGTCACTCCGTGGAAGAAACCATCAGGTATGAAGGCTTGACTTGGTTTAGCCGGCCGGTATTTTTATATAAAATAATCTTCTCTTCCCTCCCCATTCTTTCATCCCCTCTGGGGACTTTACCTACTTGGATCTCGGAGTGGCTAGAAATACACGTAGAGCGTATCCTGTCTGTTACCCCCGCCTTGCTTGGGAATTGTTCCTAATGGGGCACGTTGGATAAGAAAGAAGACGAGAGAGAATCCAGAGGATGGGAAATCTGAGAGGATTAATGAAGCCGGATGGATATATACTGATTTGGGATAAATTAGATAAGAGCAAGAGTCCGAGAGATCCGAGAGTATACATATGTGTTTCCCTTCATCTCGTGACCTCGTAATCAAAGTATCTCATTAAGATGAAGTTGTGTTCTTTTTTTCTAATGAATATAGAACCTAAATTTGAAGAGGAGGAAAGTACAAACGGAAAGGTGGATATCCGAAGGCGACATTCAATTTGTAACCCTACTAACCGGGAAGAACATGGTTCTACACTAATAACGTTTCCATTTGAGTATACCAACTCGGTTAATGTCTTCGCATCCCTTCAATGTCCACGTGCCTCTCCGATGCTACATAGGAGGAAAGCAAAACTTCCACATTCCGTGTCCAAGAGCTGCCTCCAAGAAGAATTTTTTCAGTCAAATCATTGGCAAACTGCAATTGAATGTCTCTCCTTAAATCTCGAGGAAGTTGTTCATATCAGGAACGTTCTTACTAAAGCGGAACTTGAAAGTCTCCCTGTCGATTGCAGCCTCAAAGAAGACGTGGAGAAAGGAAAGGTAAGGATGGCAAGAGAGGATAGAAATAAGATAAACTTAAAAAGAGCGATCCGCCATATCTTTCATTTTCCTAAATGCCTCTTCTCTGCATAATCAGCATAGAAATGAGCTTAAATTAGAATAAATTTTGCGTTACTTATGACAATCCTGTATTTGGTGTTGGTGGTTAGAGAGAGAGGTCTTAAATAAGAGCCAGTTTAAGCTTTTAATTGTTTCATTGTAGCGGTCAAGGAAGGATGGGATAAAATTTAAATAAATAATTTTCCATATCGTCTTCTTTGAAAATTCCCTTTGAGGAACAATGCATTAAAGAAAGCATTCGTATAACTATACAGGACTCCTGTAACAGAGGAGGGATACCATATAGACGATCCAGTTGTTGATAAACCAGGATAGAATTTATATGAAAAGAATCGGATTGTTTTTCTTGTATTCCGATGAAAATAGTTAATTAGGATTTAAATACAAGACTGAATTGGACTGTCGCATTGGACTTTGCATTCCACTCATCCTGTTGAAGTTGGTGTCAATGTAATACAAATGCGGCTGGATTGATGATGATGTATCCGAGCTTGTTTGTATTCCTGTTTTGGCCAGAGAATCTTTACGATCCCGTTAAAATCCGTTTGTTTGCTTTCTTAATGAGTGTGTGTACTAATTATTGAGATTCATTCTAATAAGGATTGTCGAGTTTTAGAATGGCTGATTAGGACGCTACGACGGAGTTAAGGGGAAGAGAAGAGTAGGAAGATAGGTGCGAATTACTAGGGAGTCGTTTTTCCTTGAGTTATTGTTATTACGAGGAGGATTATAATCATGTACTTTTGTCTTTTACAGGTCTGTTTCTTGTGTCTCAAGACTCGGTTCAGCCTTTTCCTTGGTCCGTGGGGGAATTTGTGTAAGCTATGCAAGCGAACTGTATGTGCCAAATGTTGCGAGAAGGTGAGTTTGTCATTTATAATCCTTCTTACAACTGCTTTCTTTTCAATTCATTGTCGGCCGCGTAATGCTGATAATATGCATGTTTGTTCGCTATGGAGGATGCTCCTCTCGACTCTCGCGCTCACCTTCATTCATTCATGTAACTTGCTGCATTTTTCTTTTCGTGATCGTGAGATACAGTCAAGTGAAACGTAGGCTTTCTCGACGAGTAATTATGGAGGAAGTAAATGACTGCAATTATGTTTGAAGAGTTGGAAGAGCTTGTTTTAATTTACACTATTTTTACCTTTTACTCAACAGATGAGAATCCCTACTGAGCATTTTGCTAAAGTTCCTGTCTCAACGCTTAGCCCGAACATATCTCCTCGGGATGAGGAAAAAGAATTGCCTGGCTCCAAGAGTCTAACAACTCCGAGATTGGATAATAGTCTAAGTCATGGGAATTCGTCGACGATGCCGAGAAAGAACAGCGTTGGGAGCGCACCTACATCACCTAATTTACCGAGAAAGTCTGGAAACTCGAGTGCAAACGGCGACCAGCGCTCAATCTCTCCTGGACTGATCGAAAGCGAGGAGAGAGATCGCTTTTCTCCGGATCATAGCAACGGACCGCATAGTTTACCCACAGTCACATCCATATCACTTGGTCTCATGGCATTTAAGAGGTAATTGATACTTGTTGGCATAAAGCTGCTGTTTCCGGTGTAATTGTTGCCAAGTTTTTAAAATTAGTTGTGAAAATTGAAAGTGAAAGTAGAAAATAACTTGCGAACTTTTTTTGTGTTGCAGGAGAAGTTTCGGCCGAAGTAGAGAGGCTGAGAAGACTGAAAAGTTAAAAGGGTCTCTGATGGTGGTGTGTCATGACTGTAAAGTCATGGTCCTTCAAATAATCAGATCCTCTCGCGCAAAGAAAGCAAGCGCTGCCGTGAGGAGTAACTTAACCTTGGAATTAACCAACAGTCTCAAGACATAGAGTTACTCGAGGAAGATTAATCGTGTCAGAAAGTTATCGTACAATTAAAATACTTATTGTTGCTAAATATGTCGAAAGTCTCAAATACATATATCACTATATTAGTCAATAGTAATTAATTGGTCCAGCTATAGGACCAGGAGAATGGTCGTGTGTAAAACAAGATGATGAAGATAATGATTACGAAATCCCGCGAGCTCACTTCTAAGTGTTTTTTTCCCATGGTTGAATGTTGCTGTACGGCTTCTTAGACTCAGGATCAGCCAGAGGTGACCAGTAATATATGTGTTCCAATAATTTTTTTAAGCTTTCAATCAGCAGATGTATGGACTGAATACGAACAAAACTTGCTGTAATCTTTTTTGGATTTTCTATTTCTATTAATATGCCAGGTTTCGAGATCTAGTTAGTCTTGTTTCTTTCCTACTTTTTCCTCCTTTGTATGGATCATTATTAAAGGGTGAGAATACGTAGAGAGAGAGATTCCGAGAGCCTAATAAGTTATAAATGAGTTTCCACCTTTCGTTCCCTAATGTAACATGTAATGCAGGGAGTTATTCTTGGTGTGGATGGGTGGGCCTAAAGAGAAATTATGTTTACATCCTTCCCAGTCAATGATCAATCCTCTGGCTATCCAGAATTATTTTGCCAATTATGATAGATGTTTAAATCTTTGTGTGACTGTTGTGGCCAGCATTTTTCGATCCGGATTCTTTATTTTGGTTCGGATTGGAAAGTATAAGCATGTTGCTGGGAAGATATGGTTGGGCTTGTACTTATTAAACGGTTAGCCTTTGTCTTGGGATGCGTAACGGTAGGTGCTCATTGAGTGCAGGCGAAATCTCTGAGGAAACTAGACTTTGAAACGCGTTAGAAAGAAGAGTAGATGTGAAAATGCATCTCTTATGTATAGAAAATAGCAATCTTCACTAGTACGATAGTGATTGTAGTAATTATCTCGTATTTCTTAAAACTTATATTTTACTTGCTGGAACTTTTTTCCCGTGTGGAAATTTAACTTGCGCGGAAGGAACGTCTGTGCTTGCGCTATACCTGACCTCATTATAGATTCGCGACAGCCTTTGAATAAAACTATTTCGAAAATTATTTTTTTATAAAAATCAGCGCCTCCATTATGATGGTGATATGGGATATAACTTGTAACTTACCGAATAGAGAACCATACAAATGTTTAGACCATCTCATGTGTCACATCCGTTAGCAAGATTATATTTCCCCAAAAATTATACCTGGTGTTAGTAAAATTACAAACAAAATAACCATTCATCTGATTATCTAATTAAACTACCCTCAGTCTATACAATCTGCCAGTATATCTGTCTTGTACCTAGAATCCATTCCGTCTAGTCATGTTAAATTTTAAGCGTACAATTAAAATAAGTTTTACATTCCATAACCGCTTCTGCCAGCATTCCACCATTTTTAAGAACCCTTTTCATTTCCATGAGTCCTAATCTGTTCTGTATTGCTGTGTCGACTAGATCTGAACTTTACAGATACACCTACTGTTTCATATTGTTTGTTTGCTACATCTAAACGTTTTCCTTAGTAAGATTGCATAATGTATAACGCACTGTCAGAATTGACTTGATTTTCAAGAAAGCACAGAAAAGAGTCTGCTTCTCATATTCGATGTAAACTTTGTCTCCATAGTCGTTTTCCCAGAGTTGTAAACTGAATGTTATGTGAACAATTATTAAAATAGTAACTCTATATAATATTTATAAGCAGAAACATTCCTCTTGTCACTTAGGTGCAGGGAAAATATCAAGGAAAATCCATAGCTTGTATACTTGTCTGTCAACGGGCATATCTGCCCCCAAACGGAAACAATTACCTGAATCTGAGATACCTTAATTAGCAAAACTGGTAGCTCTGCACAATCAATTCTTAAAAAGCTATATTTATCCTTAACAGTGGAGGTATTCTAAATGAAGACAGTCCGTGTAACAATACTTGTAAGGATTCCGTCGACGCACTCTAAAATTAACTAGAATATCTATTTTTTCTTGCCACATTTGGTCCAGCTAGTCGAGGAAAGAGAACATATGTATCAAAAATCCAGTTCATAGTTCTGTTGTTCTTGCTTCAGCAACATGTAATTAGGATTTCGAACGACAATTCAATCAAAGGCAAAACCAAACTCCAAAACTGCTGCAACCAGCATCCATTCCGTTAACACTTATCCTCCTGTAGCGTTAGCTGATGGCCATGAGATATTATATTCCTATACCAAATGACAAATAGTAATGCTAGTAATAGAATAGAGTATTGGGAGATTTTGACTATGTTATTTGTTGAAAGTCTACCTCAGGGACAGTCGAATAGTTTCATTCAATAGATGCGTTCATAGTAGAAGCGCTTCCTGATAATCCCTAAAGCGCACAAGAAGTGCGACCATAAATATGAATGACAAGAATGAATGTGAAGTACACGAAATCATGTACATGAAATAAAAGAATTACGATAACCGAATTTGGGGAATTATTTAGTCTCTTATTGCCACAATACACATGGGGCATGATCTTTAAAGAAAACAGAATTCAAGTTCACAGTTGCTTCCCGGCAAACTATCAGCTAACCGGCCATCAAACAAAACCAAAGAGTGCACCGATGTTTCGTAACGATTTTCGATTTCAAAATTCCACAGTTTGACGATGACAATACAATTCTCATAGCGACATCGCAGCCGGATGAAAGCAGATTCCATTTAATTAATGGCCAATCAAGATTACGAGATACTATATACACTATACGGATGGTTAGATACTAAATTACGGTTCATCCAACTAATAGTGTCTCATCATCAACAAACTCGTGGTCTGGAACTTCCAAATTCAGTGGAGCAGGTCCTTTCCGAATACGTCCAGACGCATCATAATGGGATCCGTGGCAAGGGCAATAGTATCCACCATAGTCACCTATTTATACAACAATCAAATCATATAAATTGTGCTTCCTAGCATTTCTACAAAGATCAAACTATTATTACTCTGCTAAACCACTGCCTTTAGCTGTCCTGCATAGTTTGAAATTGTACTTACCAGCATTAGAAATTGGTACACATCCTAAATGTGTGCAGACGCCAAGAATGACAAGCCATTTCGGTCTTTGGACTCGTTCTGAATCTTTTTGTGGATCACGAAGGGTCGATACATCTACGTTGACTTCTTGATCTATTTCTTGAGGAGTACTAAAACAAACACAGATTGCTTCGTTCATTTCTACTAGAATTATCACTGCAGACTCGGTAGACGTTTAATAAATGAGAAAGTAAGGAGAGAGCGTTCAAATAATAATAATTCAATAAGGGATCCTTACCGATGACGAATAAATAAAGGCTTTCCACGCCATTTGAAGGTGACGTTCTTTCCTTCCGGGATATCTCCAAGTTTGACTTCAATTTTGGCCAAAGCCAATACATCAGCAGAAGCACTCAAGCTGCTTACTAAATAGGTGACAACGGATTTTGCAGAGTAGACACCGCCCATCGCACCGGCTGAAAATCAAAGCATATTCAATTTGACTTTAAACCACTACAACATACACAAAACGCTTTTAGTCCTCTTACGCAACTAAAACGCATCAAACAATAATCTCGTCCTCTAGTAAGCTCAATTACCTCCAACGATGAGATAAGTAAAAGTATTTCTTGAAGCTACGCTTTCCCTGTTGTCTCCTCTGGTGTCCAGCGTATCCGTTCTTCTATAATCCGAGAAATCAGGTACACGGATGTCTGTGTGAGCATACCGTACAGACCCGGAGGAAAATAAAGAAGACGAGACTTTTACGAAACCGGATTTTGGTACAGATAGTCTCCAAGTATCTTCAGTTTGTTTCGGTGGTATCGGGATACCGAGTAAGGATGTAGTAGCTACAGGAGCCAAAGGGGCTAAAGATGGTTTAACATTACAGACTACCGCTGAAGTCGCCTTCATATACGGTGCTAAGTTACTGGATCTTGCTGCAAAGCTGAACATCTTGAAGCCTTTATTCTGAAATGCAAAAGCAATAATTAAAACCACTTTCAATACAGTTTATCAATTTTTTCAAAACTGTTTCTCAAATTGTTACATAATAAACCCCAATACAAATTAAATTCCATAATCTTCGTGTAAACGTAACTACAGTAAATTCGCGAATTAAACTACAACCGTACACAGCCTAAATTATATACAATTCACTTCAAACCAAATCCGCAATAATCTTCCTTAACAAATTTGATTACGTAACACTTAATATTATCAAACTTACGTATTTTCCAATGCCCAGATTTAACTGCAAAAGCTAAAATCCGAATAATTAGAGGATGGTGACCGAATTTCGTTATGCAAACTGACTATGAGCTACCTTGGGACTATTACATACAACACATTTGCGACTATGGCGAATCTAACACTCCACTTGCGCACGTTCATTTCATACGGCTCCTCTCTTTATGCTTTAACGCAGGCCAGTGCATACGACGACACCCCACAATACTCAATCCGTGCTATGAATTTATTCACCACCTGACTGTGTCCTAGTCAGATGCCGTCACAGTTACACGCGTTATTAAAAGCCCTTGTCTTCACATACGCTTAAAAATGAGTTCCACCTTCCCACCAACACGAAAACACACACAACTACTGAACCCTTTAGTAAACCAACTCGCGACCAATTATTAAGAGCACCGAACCTTAGGATTTCAGACGGAGTTTCATCCCTGGAGAAAAGAGTCACTTGCGAGATATATAAAGTGGGTCCGAACTCATCATGTGACATGCGTCTCTGGAAAATTCAAAGACTATTGGCGGAATTTGGTGGAATTTAGTATGCACGTACACAGAAAATACTTTTTCAGAAAACGAACGAACCCGAAGCGAAGCGGTGTTGAGGCTGAATGTTGGTTTCTCCGTTGGCGAATCATTTTACATTTCAATGGGAGAAAACGAAGGAAAATTGCATCTATTTCAACGTTACCTGTTTTCCTATTTCAACGACCGGAGTAGCGGGTAAAATATCTCTGGAGCAACAGCATACGATTGTATGGGGCTGTTCACAAAATACGTCACCCCGGAGGTACCTAGGTAGCTTGTAAAAAAGCTTACTTTGAATTACGACCGTCCTACCTACCTCAGTTTGCGGCGTGACGTGTGTTCACTTGCCTATTCTGTAGCAGACAAACCCATCAAACAATAATGCTAAATTGTCCACCTTTTCATTTTATTAGAAAAAATACAATTCCCTAGTTCAATTGTAATTAAGATTGCGCTTCAATAATTAAAGAGTTTGAAATCTGGTCATAATTGTTGTGAAGTGACGCAAACTACAGGCTAAGACTTTGTAGTACAACGCCGATCAGTTATTTTGATGCGGTGAGGAAGATCGCAAATACTTAGGGTGTAATTATTTTCACATCGCAACAATTAAAACTATGTTACAAACTCTCTAATATGATAAATGAAAACGGTTATGGGTACGAAAAATGTACCAAGGAAATAACAACAATCGTAACGGGATGACGTAGATTTCCAGGGAGGTACGTACCTTCAATGATTTGTGACAAAGCATGATGCGGGGGTACCTACGTACGTAAATTGGGATTTTTGGGGTGACGTATTTTGTGAACAGCCCCTATAGATTCCACGCGGTTGTTAACAAAGCTCTTTTATTGTAAATGTCTCATTTCCAGTCGTCAAATAACACATAGTTTCATTAAACCTTGTTACCTTTTGGATGTCCTGCACCCGGCGTGATTAAAATAAGTTTTATTGAGTGAGTGTCACACTATGATATCGGTTACGATTGCAGGAAGATTAGTTGTTGAAAATTGCTGTTTTTTGGATTCCCTGGAATGTTCTATGCTTGACCGTACTTTGTTATTCTTTTCTTGTAGATGGAATAGAGCATAATGTTGATTGTTGAGACGTGGAGGAGAGTACTTTGTGCCGTGATAAGATGACACGAGAAAGTTAAAAAGACGGAAACTTTGGATCTTTAAATTAAAACATGTGATCGGTTTCGGGTTTCGTGACAAGTCTTCTGAAAAGGTGAGCCATCAGCATGCATGCGGAGTTGAATCAGATTTTTGTGACAGGCAGAAGATATAATTTATATATACACTTTGGATTAAAATACTGCTTCTTACACGCACGAAACAAATTCCAAATTTCACATACTTTCAGCTTATTGCTTAATACTGTCTGTCAGTTAAGGAACTAGTTATGAAATACTGTTTTGAAGTACTGAATCATAGGTTATTCTGGCTTATGCTATTTTATTCGTGAATTTGTCCATCACATATAATGGAGAACATCTATTGGAAAGCTAATTCGTTGATTGTTACTTTTTAGGACGACTGTGAGTCGCTAGCCATTGTAGGCCATTTCATCCTGTCAACTAATTTACCAACCACTTTAAAAAGATGAGTGTGATGGAATATTCGCACAGCTCTCCGAAAGGAGGTAATGTTTTAGCTGCCCTTGAAGAAGCACTTGATCGGTTTCAGGAGAAGCAGCAAACGAAAAAGAAGGTAGGTTGGAATTCATAACTTAGTTTTGACTCACATGGCGTGATTAAAATGCCGCATTTAAAACGCCTCCTTGGCGTGACCTTGACACTTTCTTTTGCCAACTTGAATGGCAATCAGCAATAATGAGTTGATGCTGGTTACAGGCTGCTGTGGATCGGGTCTCTGAGTTTCTGGACGATTCTACAATATTGTTGGCGTTAGATGACAACCAGCTTCATAAGAGTCGTATTAAGCCTTTGCAACTCAAAGAGGCCAAGATAGGCACCACTTGGAACGATGTCTTCCGGCATGTGGAGAATTTCTTTGTTATGGTAAGACTAAGGCGAGTAGGTATAGAGAGGCAGACATGGGGTTACTACCCCAGAGATTGTTCCAGAAAAAATATGAATTCAAGCATTTATTGTGATGTCTGATTTCAAAGGAATGCACGGATGTGAAAACTGAGGGCGAGCTAGAGAAAAAACGATATTTGTGCAATCTTTTAACCAAAACTATTGAGAGGGCCAATCGAAGTGAGTGAAAATGTACTGATTATGACAGAAGTCTTGCATTTTGCCGTATATTAATTCAAATAAGTACATTCTTTGTCGTGACAGATTTGGAGAATCCATTGCTGGAAACCAAGTTGCTACTCCAGGTATTGCTAAAATGCTTGGGTCATAACTTGATCTCTTCAGCATTTGGAAGTTCCTTTCTGAAACTTCTGAAACAGTTTCTAGACAGTCCCACATATGTTCATCAAGTAGATTCGAAAAGTTGGGTTGGTAA
Organism: Sminthurides aquaticus; assembly: GCA_906901655.1. Taxonomy (NCBI): domain Eukaryota; kingdom Metazoa; phylum Arthropoda; class Collembola; order Symphypleona; family Sminthurididae; genus Sminthurides; species Sminthurides aquaticus. The sequence continues at coordinate 3,735,720 of CAJQTT010000002.1, read as the reverse complement.
GGAGTTATGCAAATATCCAACATTCGTAAGAATGATTTTGAAACTTATATGACATTTATGATGTACCTGACTTTTTACATCGCAGTCCTTATACGCATCATGGTAAACTTGATACGGAAAGGCGTTCTTCCCGTCAGAAAGTTGCATGAAGTAATGATTGAAGTTATTCGATATGGGTCAAATCACCCTGAAGCCCAGTATACTCTACGCCGCAAGTGAGTATTCCCATATTGTACGACCGGTAGACCGCATTTCATTTCATTTACGTATTTTCTAAACTTATTTTCAAGGGTCGTGGAGCTATATGTGGAAATCATCCGGAATCGAAAAGTTTTTGAGGCAAATATTGTAGTTATACTCGACGCCTTCATTCTGTTAAGCAAAGCCGTAAGTGATTAAAATATTTTCTTCTGAATTTTAACGCTTGCGATAATTAATATGGATGCTCGTTATTTCTGAGGTAATATCCTATGTATTGTTGTAGATAGCACTTGAAGCAAGAGGGATTTTGTGTGCCGCTGGCGAAATGATCATTTCCGATGTGCATCAGTACGTGAATACCACTGCAGAAAAGGTGTCCCACACAATCATACGTGACTATATAACTTGCGAAGTATTTTGCTACTTCACCTGCTGTAGCATAGTCGAGACTAACTTTCCGCATTTATTCTGTTCCATTTTTAGGAGAAAGCATGCGAACTGTTTCTGCTTCAAATGAAATTGCACATGCCATTAGACTGTGATATGAGCAATGCTAATACATTCTACGCAGAAGATGTGGGAAAGTGGCGTGATCAGGTCGTGCAAATCGGCAGATTCTGTGTGGACGAACTGGAAAATATAGCTAATGACTACAAGAGATCTAAAGTTACAACGAAAAACATTCACATACCGAAGCATCTCCTTGCTTTGTCTGTCAAGTGTGTTTATGTTGTAAGTGTTTTGAGGGGGGGATTTGAACTGCTTGATATTTGGTAGTTTCTTATTATTGATAAATTTTACTTGACGTTACAGTCTTCGTCCGGAAGGGAATCCGATAGATTTAGCACTCCACTTGTGAAACGACTTAAGTCAGGTCTGAGCCTTGAAAGCGTCATCGACGAGATTTTCTCGATGCCTGTGGATTTAGGTCTCGTTGTATGGTTCGTTCTAATAGTCCTTATCAACGTTTTTCCTACTGGTCTTTAAGGGTCATACGGAAACTTGCAATTTATTACAATTTCAGGTTAAAATATCTAACCGCTATATTCAAGGAATTTCCTGGAACTATACGGGAAACCGTCACGTGTGATAACTTGATTAGTCTGGGACAGAAAATGACACAGACTCCTTACCTTGGATGTCCAGATGTTATTGAATTTTTGAGATCATTGATAGTATGCGAGAAGTATTTAATGATAAATCATCACAAACCACCATGTATGGAATCCTGGGATATTATTTGGGATACCCTGAGCAGGTGAGTCAAACAGTAAAAACTTTGTTACAAAATAACCACATGTTATGCGGGCATTAAATGGAAAGTTGTTTTTCAGATTTGCATCCCCTAATGAAATTACGGAGAATTGTGTTGCTCTAATACAAGATATCATGCTGACGTACCATCCCAATCACGTTGAATCCTTACTACACATGTACACAGGTCATGTGATGCCATATAATTCGCTTAGCCTGAAGCTGTTAGCGAATTTTCTGTCAATATGCAGCCTGCCATCTGTGACGGACTCAGAAAGTTCCAGCCGTTTGTATCGATGTTCTCCGCGAGTATTGTTGTTGAAATGGTTGATCCCCTCTCCTGCTCTAGATATCGACTTAGATGTAGCCCCTTGGATACCTCGCCTTATATACGCCTTAATTGTCAAAAACTCAGATGTTACTAACATCTTGCAATATGGCGATGAGAAGTCAAACGAAGACATAGTTATTCAAGACTTTGAAAAAGTTCTGGCAATGCTGACCTTTCCCACAAAAATAGAAAAGGAGGCGGGGAACTCGACTATTGGAGAGATTAGTTTGGAAATGACAAATCGAAGTGGAGATTTGTGCCATGAAGAAGTGCTGAAGCCGTTTTTGGAAATTCTTGAATCAGATGCGAAAGATCTTCCCAACATTGACTACAGAAAAACTGATTATCTCAGGAAGCTAATGCACGTATTCTTGCGACTTAAAGCGTATCTGCATTTACTTAGTTATGCCACCAGTTTCCCAGCAAGTATTTTCGAGGAAATTCAAAGTTCTTTGCGCACCCTATTCGAAAACGTTTGCGCGAGGTTCGGGCCTGGTTTGTGTCAGTTCTTTTCCGAACAGCAACAGTTTGGCGGGATTTATCAAGCAATCAAACTTTTTGAGACCGTGGTTGAGGTACGGGGTTTCTCAGATGATATTCGGGAGCTCATTCGATCGAAATTTTTTATACCCAAAGATGTGCTTACTCACAACGTGACTATAGGATATTCTAGTAAGTACAGCATAAGTGTCATTTTAAGAAAGAACATATTAAACATAAAAACTAAAATCAAATTTATGTGTGGATTCTATAGAAACAAAAGGCGAGGACGATGCAAACTCGCGAGACAGTGACAGCGATGACAATTCTCGTGTTTGTTTGTACTATCCCCGCAAAGCATTCGAAGAAGAACCTCCATCCTTTACCGTTAAGCAGCTGAAGTCCATGATCACAGTAGAATCTCTCAAGTGCCTAACGCATTACGCTATTAATGTTGGTAAGCGGCGAATCTGATATTCATAAAAGTGTTTAGTTTTAATCAGCTGCCAATAAAAAAATTATGATTACAGGAAGTGCTTCGTCGATTCTCTCAGAATTATTGGAGGCTGTGTATGGAAAATCTTACTTCGATTGGTCTTTGTCTTACTTTGAGTTGGTAAGTATATCAAGTTTAGGATTGTGTCACGGTTTTGCGCTTTGATTAAGTAATATTTTTTATTTTAGTGTTCCGAATTCTTATTATTATGTGCCACTGCTATTCCTAGCAGCGATGAGAAGTTTGTTGGAGATATTATTCGTCTACTTCAAGTACTATGCAGGCGCTATTACTTAAATGCGTATTGTGTTACGCAATTATGGAACATCTTTACGGGTATGAAAATGTTTGCGTAAATTACCTCTTGCGTTACTTTTAAGCAGCATTGCCCGTTGTACCCAATGTTGGCAATTTACAATCAACCACAAGGCTTGGAATGTCGTATGACTCGTTAACAGACCCGTCAAGAATCGGAAGCAGTACCTTGTGATGGACTTGTTATAGACCACGCAAGTTTTCATAGTATTGTTGTTAATGTTTGCTTGTTCTACAGTTCTAGTTCCGTACTGGAAGCAGCTAAATGTGGATCACAAGTTCATGATCCTGGTAGGAAACCTTTCGACGGTGATCGAGTCTCATGGAATAGAATGTTGCGTTTCATATTTCCAGTTGTTGAAGAAACTTGCAGAGGTAAGATGGATAATCTTCTGGCTTATTACTGAATCGTTGCGAGTTGTGGTGCAAATATTTGTGTTTTTCATCTAAAGCAAAATTCTAAAATCGTGTTAGCTGGATCCAATGTTGAAATGGACATGGTTCACACCCACCAGGGCACCGGAGAAAGGAATTTTATGGCCTTTGTTAGATTTGCACACATTTTTTGGTCCGAGGCAAACATGCCAAGCTATTCGACTGTCGGCCGTCGGTGCAATGGCTAGCGTAATGAAACACCTTGATTGGAGCTCGCTTTCTGTGATTGCTATACCTGGAGGCTGCACTCATGATAGCATAGCTCAAGAAGATTTTGACACACAGAAGGCATTCCGGTTTTGGAAATGGTTGCCTTCATTAAAAACCGCTCTTGCCGAATCATTTAACATTCCGGTATTAATGGCATGAACTTATTGTATTCTTAGCTTACGATTTTAACATTTGTATTGACTTTGCTATTAGATTATCTTCCGTTTTAACAGTCAAATCTTAAAATTCCTGAAAAAAAAGAAGAAGGAGTCAATCGTGTTGCTGCGGTATTAGTTTGTGTCTCCAAACTTGCTGCTGCAAATCCGTATACAGAGTTATCGTTGATGCACATGCTTTTGGAGCTTGTTTCCTCGAAGAAGATATCACACGAAATTGCTATTCGTGCCGTAGAGCTTGAAGTAGGGAATTCTCACAAACTTTATCGTCTTTATCAGTCTTGGATCATACCAGTTTGGTTGCATTCCAAATTAAAAATTGAGGTGCAGTTAATATTTTATTTAGTGTTTGCATTTGTGAAGGTTATTGACAGGACTATACTGATTTGATTTTTTTTAACCAGAGCATACCTTTTCAATTATTTGGATATGAAAAAAAAGAGTTGTTCCTAGCTGCAATTTCTAAAGATGTGAGCGTTGCAATGTTCTCAGAAAATGATGTAAAGGAACTGGATGTGTTTGCATCCTCGTGTCGCACAAATACATCCGAATTAGTCAAGGTATTTTGTTTTTGTGAACAGTAGTGCTATCTGTTGTCTAACGTTGTCAACCCACTTTCTCCTCGCTAATCAATCTACACTTTGTTCTGTTGTTTTTTTAGCGACATTTCTGTGCGGTTTTTGTTGGCATCATTGCAGTCGAGCTGAGGAACGTAGATGCTGGACCGCTATCAAACTTTAAAGGAGTCCAGCAACTATGCAGTTTGGTGGGAGGTAAATCCACTCTTAACATCATGGTTCGAAGTAACATTACAGAGATACTTCTGCAAATTTTACCCTATCTTTACGATCCTGGAATTTACAATAACTGGGTCTCTGACTCAGTCAACAAGCTACGACTACCTGCGTTTGTGCACACTCCTCTTAGCGAAACTACACTATTAACGGCCATTCATCTCATATCTGCTGAATCTGGTTACGAAGGAAGAACAGTGATTGAAGAATTAGTTATGACGAGTCCGAAAGGAGTTTACGATATTTTGCTTTCATTGGCTTGCTCAGTGCACGATGCCCACACCCTGTATCAACGGATTTGGAAATTGCACCACTTCGTTTTCTTTGTTCAAGAGCTAACCAAAGCTGCGCGGACTGAAAAATTCTGGAATGAGATGAAAGTCTACGTTACTCACTTTGTCATGAATTCTTATTTACGGTTTCTGAATATCAGAGATGCTTACGACGTAGGGTGCTGCCTCTCAAAAGCTGTGCTAGTTAATCTGAAAACATTCTTGGGCTATCTGATTAGTTTTGATGAAGCAGAACTCAAGAGTCACATCAAACCTGTGATTCAGAAGCTAGCTGAAATTAGTTTTCCTCCTGATCTAGAAGACTCCGCAAACGAAATTTTGCAGACATTATTGGTTGAGAATGGTGACAAACTATCCGATATTCTAGAAACCTTGGAACCTTTCCCGGAAGATTCTCGTTTTCATTCTTCTCGTATCAGTAAAACTCAGAAAGTTAAATCACTAGAAGACCGGCTTTGGATTTGTATCAAAGGAATCAAAGATTCAAATTACACCTGCAGTTCTGAAAGATTGAAGTCTTTACGACATAATTTGAGCCGCTATAAAAAGGAGTTTGGATTGCTTGTGGAAAGCCTTAAAAATAAACGCTTCAAGGACGAGTGTGAGAAAGATGTGATCCATAATGTGATACGAGTACTTGTACAGGTGATGAATAAGAATTGTAACGAGGAAATTTGTGCAGAAGCTGCTAAGTGCTTAGGTGAAATCGGTCCTATCGATCTATCAACCCTAGTGATTCCACCACTTAGAACACACTTCAGCGTGGAAGATATGTCTAAAGTTGTTAGTGATGTGATAAGGCTAGTAGTTACCTATTTGGAAGACGATGACCCCGTGGTTGTGTCTGTCACAAGCACTGTCTTACGTAATTTGTTAGAATTGGAGGCAAACGAATTATCCGAGATGAATCAGGAGAACACGCTTGAACTCGAAATGATGAATTTGTTGAAGCCCTTTGTTGTTCCTGAAACGGAGCAAGTTCGGAATACGGAATTTACTCTAGATTCCAAAGAAATATTGGCAATCCAGCAAAAGCTTTTGAATGGTGCCTCGACCAAGTACCAGGATTGGGTCATTCAATTTACTTGTGCGCTCATTGGCTGCGTCGCCAATGATACATTTCTGCATAGGATTCGACCCCTGTGTTTACTAAAGGTTAATCTGCTTCCAGTGCGACTATCCTCAGTAGACTCGTGTTGAAGAATTGGTTTACTTATGAATGGTATAAATTACAGGTGGACTTTTGTGAGGAAATCTTCCCACTGGTAGTGTACACGTTATTAGCGTTAGGAAAGTCCTGCAGTTTGCGCAAACATTTGTCCTCGTATTTCTGCAAGTTCTTCACCAACTTCGTGTCATCTCAAACAAATCAAGGTATCCTACAAAACGGTATGTTTCAGTGTTTCAATTCAAATCTGTATAACAGTCAGTCTGCTTGCAACTTATGCTACCGTTACGTTCTTGTATTAGGTCCTCTTACGCCGAAACTTCGTAGTATTTATCAGTGCAAGTCTGCGTTAGCAGTGTTATTACGGTGCATTCAGTTCTTGCGTGAGCATCCCGTCCCGAGCGAGTTCAAAGGAAATACAGCGTGAGTCTGTACACTTAGAGCTTATCGTTTTTTAAGTACAAAATATGTCTTGTATTTTTAACGAAACATGCTATTTCTGGTTTATTTTAACAGTACAAATCCTTGGGATTGGAACTTTTGGCTGGATATCAACTACCTAGATGCTGCTAAAGCCGCACAATATTGTGGAGCGTATCTTACATCAATTTTGTTTCTTGAGATCTTTGCTCTTCGCTGCGAAGCGTAAGTTAAATGCTTTTAATTAAATCTTGCGGTTTAGGTACTGCGTGCATGCCAACTTTCAAGGCAAAAGTATGTTATGTTATAAGATAAGCAAAGTTGTATACTGGTTCAATCGTTTTAACTTTTTACGAACCCTAGGGCAGAAGAAGCTGAACTGGATGAGCAGAGCCAAGAATCTAACAGAGAATATCTATCTACTATTGAATGCAAGTTATCTGACTATAGACCTGAGCTGGAGAAGTTATTTTTGCAGGTAAATACTACGAAACAAAGTATTGTGACATAAGGTAAGATTAGGATTTTATTAAAGTTGAAGTAATCGATTTTGAAACAGGCTTACACAAAGATTGGCGAGCCAGATGGAGTATACGGTTGCGGATTTGCTAGGTATTCTGATTTCGAAAGCCATATTCAACACCTTGAAAGTAGCCAGCGCTGGGACCAAGTACATTCCGCTCTAGATTCTCAAGGGTCAAATCATGAGTTCGGGATATGCAATGCCATGATCAATCTGGGACGATATAACACATGTTGGAAAATTCTGAAAGGTTCAGAGGCTGCTGCGGGACAACTAGATCGATCTTTAACAAACATACATTATGAATGTGGATGGCGCTTATCCCAATGGAACGTAAATGAGGAGAAAGTAGAGTACTTCGATAGCGTAATTCCTACTGGGGATGCTAATGACGGAACAGTATTTCAAAAATATGTCTATGGTAGCATTAAGCACGGTATAAAAAGTGATACCCCACAGTTAGATCGATTCGTAAGCACGTAAGTCAGTATACCAGTTTTGAAGTAAATAAGGACGAGAGTGGTTAATCATTGGTAAAATCATCATTAAAATGTTTTACAGATCATGTAGGACAGTAGCCGATGATTTACGCCATAGCAGCTTAGAGAGCTCAGAGAACCTGTATGGCTTTTTAATGCGTTTTCAGCTCATTCGAGTTATTGAAGATCTCAGTGTTGCTCATATTGAGAAATCAGTACATGAAACCTGCCAAAAATGGAAAATTCAACATGAGCTACCATGCCCCGACTTCAAATACCAGGAACCAATACTTACAGCAATGCAAGTGCTCCTTCATGGTTTCCAGAACAAGGACAGCATTACGAATGATGTTTCCAGTGACCTGAACGATATATTGCTTGATATGATCCGTAAAGCTCGAGACAGTGGAAGATTAGAGTTGGCAGAAAAATACGTACTCAAGCTTAGCAGTGTTGGAGACTTGAAGTTCAGGAAGGAATTAGAGGTGGCGAAAAATCATTGGAATAGGGGCCAAGACGACATTGCCAGACACACACTGGAAACCCTTACGGAATCCGTGGGCACCAAGAATCGGAAACTGTACCCATCATTGTTGTTACTGCATGGGGAATGGAAACTATTGACAGCAGTGGACCGTCCATCCGGAATATTTAGAAATTACCTTGTCCAAGCATGCAAATTGTATGATTCTGCCCCCGTTGATGACAAAGAGAAAGCAAATGCGTACAAAGTTGTGGCGGAATATGCAGATGCTCAGTTTCGGAAGTTAGCGGATAACATTCAGTCTCAGTCGTTCCGGGAAAAGAAAACCCTTTTGGACAAAGTAATTCCAAACCTTTATATTTTCTTCGTACACGTTGGTATTTCCCTTTTAGAGCTAATCCAATTGTATCTGATAAATTTGCATGTTTTTTCTTGTAGTCAAGTCAAGAATGTCAAGAGCGAAGTAAGTATGTTGGAGCTGATCAGGAGAAAAGGAAGAACTTGTACATACTCCAGAAAAAATGTGCAATCGACCAAGAGGAAATTAAAAACACATACAGAGAAAAAGATGTCTACCAAACAACAGCACTCAAACACTATCTCAAAGCTATTAAGTGGAGCAATAAATATGACCTGTTTATTTTCCGAGTGGTAATCGTTTTGGTTAGAAGTCTTAAAGTTATTATCTTCGGAAGAAAGTTAAACTTGACAAATGGTATGTGTTTATTTTTCAGATTGCTCTGTGGCTAGGAAAGTTAGAAAATCCAGGCAAAAATATGTCAGAGCCTGCCACTGACCTTACTGTTAAGGAAGAAAAATTACCATCTCACAAGTATATTCCTTTGGTTCATCAACTAAGTGCCAGGTTGTCTAAATTCAAAGGCAGCACTTTCTCATTGCTCGAGGATATCCTTAGTAAGTCGATTCACTATTACTGACGTTGTTGGGCGCCAAATTTAGCGTTTGCGAGTAAGTAAAATATTTTTTATTAAAGTGAAATGTGCTCGGGAACATCCTTATCACACGCTACCTGTACTCTTGACACAAGCTATGCTACATGCGGATAAGCAAAACGGGGAGAATCCTGGTATGACTGGACAGGTGCGACTCATTGAATCTTCGTGTTACACAATTAATCTTTTAGCTAAACCATCGGAACTAAAAATGATACCGCTATTGAAATTGACTTCGGGTTTCACAGGAGCTGTCAACCGTAGCGTCAAACATTCTGAAGAAGCTGAAGGGAGATAAATTGGAACATCTTTCTAGTAAAATGAGCAAGCTCTGGAAGGCGCTCATTAATCTTGCCTATCACACGGATGTACAAAAGGGTAGTGCGAGTGAGATTCATAAACTTTCGAGCAAAGTTGAACTGATGCAACTAAAAGATATGAGAGATTTGCCGGTGCCTACGTTGAATCTTCCTATCATGCCTGGAGGAGACTACAATAATGTGATAAGTATGTAATACATGCTACTTGTTTCGCCCTTGAGTGTCAAGCGTCCTTATTGATACTATAGGTAGGAGCGTTATCGTGATAGTACATGTTTTCCTTTGCATTTTAAAGGTATCGTTACATTTAAAAAGGAGTACCAGTACGTTGGAGGTATCAACTCTCCTAAGCGAATAAGTTGTGCTGCAACCGATGGCCAGACGTATAACATGCTTCTGAAGGTAGGTTATAAATCCGGAAATAAGTCTGAATAGTATGCATTGGTAGCGGGATTGATTTGAGCGTTTAATAAGGTTTTGACTGTGTCTAGGGGAACGATGACCTTCGTCAAGATGCTGTTATGCAGCAAGTTTTTGGTGTGATGAATCGACTTTTAGAAACTGAACCAACTACCAGAAGAAAACGTTTGCTGATGCGCACGTACAAAGTAGTGCCACTATCTCAGCGAAGTGGTGTTATTGAATGGTGTGAAAATACTCAAACCTTCGGGGAATATCTGACTGGAACTGGAAGAGACAACAAATCAGGAGCGCACATTTTATATCGGCCTCATGATCTAACTCCGTACGAGTGCCGCCAGAAGATGATTGTAAGGTTTTGTCTGTTGTATTATAGAATCATGAATAGCACATCTGTTTCGTAACTTTAATTATTTTAATTCATCCATATAGCCTAAAGCGAAAGAGGTGGGAGACATGAAGCAGAAGTTCAATACGTATATTGAGATTACGGATAATTTCAAGCCTGTTTTCCACCACTTCTTTTTCGAGAATTTTAAGGATTCTGGAACGTTTTTCGAGCGGCGACTCGCTTACACGCGAAGGTAAGTTGTAAATAATGCAATGGAATCTACCGATACACGTAATGGTTACGAGGTCATAGAAGTGAAGTTGCGCAATATTAACCGCTTGTTATTTCTAGTGTTGCTACCTCTTCGATAGTCGGGTACATTTTAGGACTCGGAGATCGTCACTGTCAGAACATTTTAATCGATAAAAGTACTGCAGAATGTATTCATATTGATCTAGGTAAGTATCTTTAAGAAAGTATGACGATTGTCTTCGCTTGAACTGGAGTTTTGGTTTGAGATCACGCAACTAGTAGCACTGGAATTACATTTCATCGTATCATACTTATTCGTACCGTAGGTGTCGCATTTGAACAAGGGAGGATACTACCTACCCCGGAAACCGTACCATTCCGATTGACGAGGGATATTGTGGACGGAATGGGATTTTCTAAAACCGAAGGAGTATTTAAAATGTACAGTACCGAAAACTTGTTTCATTGTTTTAAAATAATCGATGAAGTTTCTGAAGGTGTCGAATTTCATTTATTCAGCTCATGCGAAAACACATTGGACGTGCTACGAAGAAATGCAGAAATTATTCTGACCATCCTTGAAGTGCTCTTATATGATCCCCTGTATCTCTGGACACTAACTGAGGATCGGAAGAAGAAATTACAACCCGACGATTCAAAAACAAAAGGAGCATCCAGGAGTATGCTCTCAGTGGATTCACATGCTCATGAAGGTAAAGTGCGGAAACGAGTTCGAGTATAAGACCTTAGGTTCTTTTAATTTGCATGAACTTTTCCTAATTCTTAGATTCCTCAGATCAAAACAACTCAGCAGCGAGAGAGCTTCGTCGGCTGCGATGTAAACTTGCTGGAATACAAGAAGGAGCTACATTTGGTCCCACCATGACAGTTTCTGGCCATGTTACCCAACTCATTAATATTGCCCAGGACCCAAAAAATCTTGCGTGTTTATTCCATGGCTGGCAACCTTATTTGTAAAACACAATGAGAAAATTTTACGTATACATACAAGAAATATCTAAGACTGACGGAATTTTGGTAAACAGAGACCTTGATATATATGTCTACACATGATTATTACAGTATTGATTTAAAAAATGCACCTATGCTGGTCTTTAAGCTGACGTGCTTTTCATGTCAATGCTCCCAGTAATGTTACTGTTGTTATTACGCTTAAAGCGTGATAATTTGTACAACTGGTAAATTTGCGTGGTTGATTTAAATCCACGCGTACAAACTATAAAAATATGCAAATATATTTAATATTATATACAAGGGAAAATATTTTCCGATCTCCAAAAGCTTTTATGTAGAGTACAATTGTTTACTTTCATTAGCATTATGATTCTAAATATTTTTGTACTCGTCTTGTTATTGCATAATAAAAGTACTTGAATTGAATATGACATTAGACGTGTAATATTCGACTCAATCGTAGATATGAATGCATAACAAATAATTGCTATGTACTAGCTCATTATGATAAATTATAATAAGTTGCTCAAATGAACAGAACCTAATCGCGATTGCATGTACATGCATTGCATCTCGTATTGCGGGGTTACTCATTGTCTTGTCAATGAATAAGCAGCATGAGAGGCAATTTCTGCCGCCCTCATTCAAAACTGAAACAGCCAATCTGAATTGAGTTAGGCTTAGCCCACATCCAATGAGTGCCTTCGGCGGGTGGAGGGCTCGTTTCCTGTTGGTCAATGCTGGAATCCTATGGTAATTTAACGGTCAATATGAGGAAGGGTCTGCTAGTAGCTGATGTCATGTGCATCTCACAGAGTGTGCACCTGCTGGTCACCACTACACCAGACGGAATTCCCTGAGCTACTTTATTTTTGACTATGCGATAAATTTTTTCAAAGTCAAGCATAGGCGCTACTTTCTTCTTTATCTTCTCATTCAGGATTTGAGTGGGAGAAAATCAACAAAAAATAGTGTTTTAAAGCGGGTATTAGTATAGTTTCGTGGCGACGATTGAAGATAAAACGGCAACTTTTGACAAGTCAGAAATGGTCAAATCCAATTGACAGACAGCTTCTCCGAGAATTGAGCATAATATCGAAGTATCTGTTGCGAGCTGCTTAGTTTCATTTTGAAAGTTTATTCGATTTACTCGGGTCGAGAAACCGCAAAAAGGTAAAGTCAGAAAATGTCCAGTTTTTCATAAAAAATAAAACGGTGTATCGCCCAAATTACGGAATAATTAAATGTGCATAAAATGGAAAATGAGTGCATCTAAAATTCTTTTGTTTTCTACAGGAGCAGAAGGCCGTTAATCCTGCGAAGGTTATTGAAGGTTTCGTGTCTCAACAAACTGTTTGAGTATCAATTGTAAGGAAAATAATCGCCCGGATTGATTTGAGCAGCAAGACAAGTCCGGCTATACTGTGACGGGTAAGATATAAACAGTACGGTGGAATAAATGATTTTCATAAACGTAATATAAAGTTTGTGGTTGACATAGTTCTACACCATAATCCTTGATAATTTGATTTATTTGTGTTATAGCAAGGACTATGGGCGTATTTTGTAATTTAATTTGACAAAGCAGCTGCGGAAAAGCAACTGACGAGACTATGAGTAAGTACGGAACTCTAGTTGACATAACGCAACAGCAAATACAGGAATATATCATGAACCACTAACAAAGTCTAACTTAGTATTTGTTTTTATATCCTAAAGAATAGTTGATGATCTAGCTGCGCAGCTCTGTTATTCTCATCATGGCTCCCAATAACGGCGCTGCTGACAATAAAGTCAAAGTTTCAATCAGAGTGCGACCCCTGATACAGCGAGAAAAAGATGATGAAGGTAAGTGATTCTGAATATTGTTACAGAACACTGGAATTCAATGATTTACTTTGATTAGTAAAACTTAAACTAACTTTCTCGTAATAGAACCTATTAGCTGGATGTGCTACGGAAATGTCATCCAGCAGTTACAACCGGGTACATCCAACGTAAATTCTGCATCACTACCGTACTCTTTTGACCACATTTTTAATCAAGAATCTGATACGAAGGAAGTTTATGAAAAAGTAGTTCAACCCATCGTGCAAAATTCCTTTCAAGGATTTAACGGTGCGGTTCTCTGCTATGGACAGACTTCATCAGGTATGTCTGACTGTATTTTTGTTAATATCGTATACATAGATTTATTATTTCGTATGCAATGATTAATGATTATGATTAATCTGGTTAGGAAAAACGTACACACTTTACGGTAGCGAGGACGAGCCTGGGATTATATACTTGGTGGCAGAAGATCTATTTAAAAGAATAACAGAGGACTCAAGTCGTCAGTATTATATACGGTACAACAAATTTTCTGAGCTTAGTAGGTAAATCTTGTGGAGAATCTTTCTGATAATTCCAACTTTTGATATTACTTTTCAGGGTAAGTTTGCTCGAAGTGTACAATGAAAAAGTTTGGGATCTGCTAGGGCCTCCTGACAAAAAGCCTATCGATATCGTCACTAGCAAAGATCAACAGACCGTAATGCCTAAAGATGTAACGGAACTGGAAGTTTTCACGGCTGAAGATATGTTGAACGCCGCGAAGCATGTACAAAAGGCTAGAAGAATTGGAGAAACCAAAATGAACAAGGACAGCTCAAGATCTCATACTATCGTACGGATTATCGTGGAAAGTGTCGAAAAAAATGAAGAGATCGATCCAAAGGATCGTGAAGTGGTCAGTGCCTGCTTGAATTTAGCTGATCTGGCAGGCTCTGAAAAAGCCAGCCAAACAGGTGCAGTAGGTGACCGTCTGAAAGAAGCTACCTACATTAATAAGTCTTTGTCTACTTTAGCACAAGTGGTTCTTCAGCTGAGTCAAGCATCCGGTGCCACTATGAACCATAACACATCTGCAGGAAGTCAAAGTTCTGTTAAACAAAGTAGCAAGTACGTCAGTTTTCGGGATTCCAAGTTGACACGACTGTTGCAAAGTTCATTGGAAGGAAACGCGTTTATTTCTCTCATCTGCAACATTACCCCCGCATCTGTAGAAGAGACCCATTCAACATTAAGATTCGCGAGAACTGCAAAACTGATTAAGGTGGACCCAACTAAAAATCTCCGATCTGTGAGTGATTGTAAGCAGTACAAAACAAAAATCTCGGAACTGGAGAATCTTTTGAACGATAAGGCTTCCGAAGTTGATAAGCTGAAGCAGCAGCTAACGAAATTACAAAAATTTCACCCTTTTTCCAATGTTCTGCTGCAAAAAAACCTTGAAACCACCGATCGTCGAAAAACTATGTGTCCTAGCATGCTTCAGTGGGAGAGGAATGCAGCTCACAGATTCGGTTCAACCGTACAAAGTGAATTCAAACACCCTTCAATGATTCTGTCGTTAAACAGGTCTGCGCTGACATTGACTAATTCTACTGACAGTGAAGTTTACCATGATGCTGTGCAGATCTTCGATCAACAGCTCGAAAGTTCGAAAAAGCGAAGGGCAGAAGATCGTAATGCGGTCATTAAAGTTGATGCGCAGACAGAAACTGAAGGAATGGAAGAACAGCCTCATAAAAGATTGCGGCAGAACGATATGAGTGCACTACTCGAAGTGCTAAATCAACGCAAACTGGAAAATACTGAGACCATTAATGAATTATGTACGGAAAAATCCTTTCTGCAACACGAGTATGAGCTAGTGAAGGAAGATCTCCAAGTGGAAATCGAATCGCTGCAAAAGACTAACGCAGCCTTGATTGCAGCAAACGAAGGCATGAAAATGCAAATCCTAGATGCACCTTCCAAGGACGAAATGAACAGGCTTCGGGAATCGTATCAGGAGCAACAGAATGCACTGGTTAGCATTCAAAAAGAACTAAACGAATGGAAAGAGACTGCAGAGGACTGCAAGCAACGGCTAGAAGTTACTGAAATCGACCTCGAGGAAGTCAAGAAAGAGAACCTAAGACTTCAAACCCAACAAGGTTTCACTGAACAAGGAATGCAGCAAGCTTTACTCGAATTGGAGGGATGCAGAAATGACCTAAACAAGAAGAATATTGAGCTTAGTAAGTTCGAAGCGCAAACACACGAATTTAAACTGTTGGAGAAAACCTTGGATGAGAGAAGAATCGCCCATTCAGAACTGGTGGGAGATTATGATCGTGTTGCTTCTGAGAAGAAATCCCTTGAACTACAAATTCAGGATCTCAAGAAACATATTGAGATAGGTGAAAATACTAAACAACAGGATAATTTACTTGCTATCGAACTGAGAAAAGAACTGAGCTCCTTAGAACAACGCCTAGAACAATCAGCCTCTGCTCACGCCGCGATATTGCTAGAGAAATCCGAAGCGTTAAAAGAACTCGTAACTGCACGAAGCCTGTTGGAGAGTCGTGAAGAGGTCCTCAAGACGCTAGAAAACAACTTAGTGGAAGCCCGCAGTGAAGCAGTTGAACTAAAAGATGCATTGACTGATTCTCGAGAACTTTTCGAAACTGCTCAAAAGAACTATGAAAACGCTCTTGAAGAAAAGCAAGATTTGTTGAATGAGAAACTGGCGGCTATGCTGGAATTGAAGCAAGGAAAGGAAGAGTTGGAAGTAAAGGTGAATGAATTGTGTGCGCAAATCTCATCTCTGCAACGCGAGTATGAGTCAGTGAAAGAAAATCTGCAAGCTTCGATGGCAGCAAATGAACGAATTGAAAAAGAAATGAATGAATGGAAAGCAACTGCAGAGACCTTGGAGGAAAGACTGAAGGTTACTCAAAGCGATCTCGACCTATTCAAGCAAGAGAACAATAACCTTGATACCCAAAAAGGTTCCGCTGAACAAGGATTACAGCAAGCTTTACGTGAATTGCAGGAGTGCAGGGATGACCTAAACAGCAAGAATATTCAATTAACTACTAGCCAGAAAGAATGTTCCGAATTGATGGAGAGTGTATCTGCTTATAAATGCGAGTTAGAGAAAGTGACATCCCAACTTGATGAAATGACTGATTTGAAGAAGAAAAATGAAGAATACGCAAGCAATATTTTGCTTGCCAAGGAACAGGTCGAAGCGCTAACACAAGAACTGCAACTGTTGGAGAAAGCCTATGATGCAAAGAACATCGTTCATTCGGAACTTGCAAAAGATTATGATCGTATCACGGCGGAGAATTCTTCATTTGAGCTACAAATCCAGAATCTGAGGAAACGAATTCAGGCGGCTGAAAATGCTGAGCAACAGGATACGGAGGATGTAATCGAAATGAAGAATGAAATAAGTTCCTTAAAACAAGGTCTTGAAGAGTCTATGTCTGCTCACGCTGCAATATTGTTGGAGAAATCTGAAGCATCAAAAGAACTCTCAGCTGCACGAACCTTGTTGGAGAATCATGAAGCTCTTCTGAAGACGCTGGAAAGCAACTTGATAGAATTCCGTAATGAAGCAGTGGAACTAAAAGATGCATTGACTGACTCTCGTAAACGTTTTAAAACCGCTGAGATGAACTACGAGAAGGTTCTTGAAGAAAAACAAGATTTGTTGAATGAAAAACTAGCGGCGATATTGGAATTGCAGGAAGCAAAGGAACAGATGGAAGCCAAGATAAGCGAAATAAACGCTCAAAACTCATCTACACAACACCAGTATGAGTTAACGAAAGAAAATCTGGAAGTTGAAATGAAATCCCTGCAAAAGACTAACGCAGCTTTATTGGAAGCAAAACAACATATTGAAGAAGAAATGAAAGAATGGAAAGCAACTGCAGAGGCCATGGAGGAAAGACTGAAAGTTACTCAAAGTGATCTCGACCTATTCAAGCAAGAGAACAATAACCTTGATACCCAAAAAGGTTCCGCTGAACAAGGATTACAGCAAGCTTTACGTGAATTGCAGGAGTGCAGGGATGACCTAAGCAGCAAGAATATTCAATTAACTACTAGCCAGAAAGAATGTTTCGAATTGATGGAGAGTATATCTGCATATAAAGACGATTTAGAGAAAGTGACATCCCAACTTGATGAAATGACTGATTTGAAGAAGAAAAATGAAGAATACGCAAGCAATATTTTGCTTGCCAAGGAACAGGTCGAAGCGCTGTCGGAAGAACTTAAATTGATAGAGAAAGCCTACGCAGAAGAAAAATCTGCACATTCAGAACTTCTAGAAAATCATGATCGTATTGCTTCTGAGAAGGAATCGCTTGAACTACAAATTCAGGATCTCAAGATACAAATTCAGAAGGTTGAAAATACGGAGCAGCTGGATAAGGAAGATGCTGTTGAGTACAGACATGAAATAATCTCTTTAGAACAACGCCTAGAACAATCAGCGTCTGCTCACGCTGCGATATTGTTAGAAAAATCCGAAGCGTTGAATGAACTCGTTACTGCAAGAAGTCTGTTGGAGAGTCATGAAGCGGCCCTGAAGACGCTAGAAAACAACTTAGTGGAAGCCCACAATGAAGCAGTTGAATTAAAGGATGCATTGACTGATTCTCGAGAACGTTTTGAAACTGCTCAGAAGAACCATGAAAACGCTCTTGAAGAAAAGCAAGACTTGTTGAATGAGAAAATGGCGGCTATGCTGAAATTGAAGCAAGGAAAGAAAGAGTTGGAAGTACAGGTGAATGAATTGTGTGAGCAAATCTCATCTCTGCAACACGAGTATGACTCAGTGAAGGGAAATCTCCAAGTTGAAATGGAGTCCCTGCAAAAGACTAACGCAGTTTTGGTAGCAACAAATGATGGCATTGAAAGAAAATTAACCGAATCGAAAGTAACTGTAGAGGACTTGGAGAAAAAACTAGTGCTAACTCAAAGCGACCTCGAAGGCCTGAAGAAAGAGTGCCTAAACCTTGACACACAGAAAGGTTCCGCTGAACAAGGATTACAGCAAGCTTTACGTGAATTGCAGGAGTGCAGGGATGACCTAAACAGCAAGAATATTCAATTAACTACTAGCCAGAAAGAATGTTCCGAATTGAAGGAGAGTATATCTGCTGTGAAAGGCGAGTTAGAGAAAGTTACATCCCAACTTGATGAAATGAATAGTTTAAAGAAGAAAAACGAAGAATACGAAAACTACTTTTTACTCGCGGCAGAAAAGTTTGAAGCGCAGACGCAAGAACTTAAATTGCTGGAGAAAGCTTTTGATGAGAAGAGAACAGTCCATTCTGAGCTGGTGGAAGATTATGATCGTATTTCTTCCGAGAAGGCGTCGCTTGAAATACAAATTCAGAATCTCAAGAAACAAATTGAAGCAACTGAAAATGCCGAGCAGCGGGATAATGAAGCTGTAATCGAATTAAAGAATGAAGTCAGCTCCCTAAAACAACACCTAGACGAATCAACCTCTGCTCACGCTGCGATATTGTTAGATAAATCCGAAGCGTTGAAAGAACTCGTTGCTGCGCAAGGCATATTGGAGAGTCAGGAAGCGGCCCTGAAGACGCTAGAAATCAACTTAGTGGAAGCCCGCAATGAAGCAGTTGAACTAAAGGATGCATTGACTGATTCTCGCAAACGTTTTGAAACTGCTCAGAAGAACTATGAAAACGCCCTTGAAGAAAAGCGAGATTTATTGAATGAAAAACTGGCGGTTATGCTGGAACTGAAGCTAGCAAAGGAACAGTTGGAAAGTGAGGTGAAAGTGCATCAGAATTGTGCCAGTATCATGAAAGACCTCCAATCGAAGATCGCTGAATTAGACGGTGAGAAAGAGAACAATATAAATGTGAAGGTCAAGAAACGATCGATCGGAATCCAGATTGATCCATCCGTGGATATTCAAGAAAAGTTGCGCAGCCTGCAAGTAGAAACTTACAAGTTGAACCGAAAGTATAGTGAACTTTCTCAGACTTCGCAAAGGAAAATTTCTGCACAAAACGAAGAAATCAAAGACTTGACGAAAAAGTTAACCGAATACGAGCCAGAAGTTCTCAAATTGCAGGATGCACTGGGCAAATGCTTGTTAGAATTAGATGGCTTCAAGTCAATCGTTCCCGTGCAAAAAGTTTCCGCAGAGGTGCAGTGTGATACTATGAAAGACAGTCTACATAGGCTTCTGAGAGGTCAGAGAGCGACGCTACCGAAAGGGTACCCGGACATTTACACCGTGGCAAAGGATTATGAGAAAGTTCGGGGAGAACTTGCCATACTTGAATCATGGAAACGTAGATGTGAATGCAATAAAAAAAGAGGGCAGCTAGGCCTGGTCCCCAGAATCGGTGCCCTGACAAAGCCTTTGTCCGGTAATCAGCGTTATGAGCAATCCGCTTCTGAGTCAGTAGCTCAAATGCCTCCATCGGGAAAGCCTGAAGCTACACTCCCAGTCCACCTTCGTTCTTATCCCAACGTTGTTGATGCTCGTTCTGCAGCTATAACTACAGATCCATGTGCATCCCCAGCAGCCAAATTCGGTGTAAATTTGCGCCCAACAGGAACGACTCCAGCATCAGATAGAATTACTCGACAGACTGCTGCTACGATTGGAAGAGACCTGTTCAACCCTCCGACCGTTACATCTCGTCCCTCCGCATTTCCACCGGAAACAAAAGAGTCCAACAGTAATACAGAAGAAGAAGACGACGGCATGACAGAAATCGAAAGACTTACCTTGGCTTACATAGGAAGTTAATAATACAATCATGTTTTTGTAATTTAATGATCAACTCAGAATTTCTCTTAAAATACCGTCATGTTTTTTTAATTTACTATAGTGTTAACTTATTTCGCTCAAATTGCAACTCTATTAATGTTCCATACTGCCAAGCCTTAGTCCTTCAACTGTATAATCTAAGTTTTACTCTTACTTTAAATACGCCAGTTTAATTGTTCAACGTTTTTACGCTTTAAAAAATAATTGTATAGGTTTGACTTCATGGATAAATTAAAATGTCCACGCAATGTATAATAAGTTGTGTTTTAGCAGGCAATTTCAATTTAATTGAATATTCATCAATATGAAGGCTAAACAATGTGTATTTTAATTTTAATCGCAGCCATCGCTCTGCTCTTCATCCCAGCCCTGGCGGGGGAACTCCACCACCTCCTTGGTTTCCGCCCGATATTCCAGGAGCTGATCCAGGGTTACACGGATCGTTTTGAACAGTAGGAGGCGAAGGTGCACCAGGAACGGCGATGCCACCGCCACCAGGCATATTGCCTAATCCAGGAACGCTGTTCATATCATGACAGAATTTGCATGCCCTTTGACAAGAAGCATTGGCCAAGGGCTTTACCATGCAGCAAACAACCGGGTTTGCAACCGCGTCGCACTGTTGAAGCGCATTTTCACACTTGCTTCGCATATCAATCGTCTCATACTCGGACTCTAAACTATAACCTAAACGAAACAAATCTAGTGAATCTAGTATCGAGGTAAAGGTCAGGCGTATTTGGTGAGAGCGAAAATTTAAGTTGATAAAGTTGGACTGTTTAAAAACGTTTTCTTACCATCAGATGGTGTTTGGTTCCCCCCATCTTCATCAGGATCGGAAGAAGCGTAACGCAGTACACCCAAGATTGCAACATAGCAATAAAAAATATTCATTTCATGTATATATTTCAAATCCGAGCCGTCAATGTTATTGGAAAGAACTAAAAGTTGCCCGCCACAAACAGAACTGAACTGTGCCTACCTGTATCTGTATCCCTGACTAAATTCTCCTGAATTGTATGTTAACGTTTTCTATCTAGTTCATTCGCCTGTGATTTCGTCAGCACTGATGGATTAATTCAACTCATAAGAATTTTGATGATTCAATTGTATGCATCGGGATGAACCGATCACACATGCAGTTCAGTTGGCCCATTCAATATTGAATATTCCCATGCTGTCATTCTTGATGAAAGGTATCCAGTCTCGCATTGTTTTCGGGTACAAAACCCATACTCCTGTCGCTTTAAATGAATTCTATTCTCTGCGCTATCAATCATTTAGAGTAGCATGTTCATCATTTATCTGTAAAGCCTTTTGCAAAAACAGAATAATTTTGCAAATTCTTTTGTTTTCCTGCAAAATCTACGTATTGAAAAGCCATTTCTCAATAGGTAATTGAAATAACTAAAGTTTTGTTCCAAGAGTACAGGTTAGCGCGTGTACGAGCAATTTTAATCGTTTATTACAGTCCATCGATATAGAGTTTGTTTTACCTTATTTTGCAAAATTTATTAGAAACGCATAAATGTTCCCGTTTAAAACTGACATGAGTACTAGTGCCGGGAAGACACCAGTGGCTCTTACAGTTGTGTACATTGAGATTTAGTAGCAACCAACGATTCCCTCTAGTTCTATCCTTCATCACTGCACTGCGCTGGAAGCATCAAATCTTGTTCATTCACATCAGATGGTGAGTGCAAAGTTTTTTTGACTTCCAATAAATAAACACACGACGACACAACTACTGGATTCTACATTTTGTAAATTCGTAAATTGTGAATTCAAGTAGGCATTTAACTAGGAATTTGACAGCGACAAATCTCGTGAAGCGTTAAGTGCGCATAATTTTGTTGCGCGAGATGCACTACATGTGGTAGCGTGCTGTGATCGGCTTTTGAGAGGCAATTGAACATTAATTTTGTTAATATTATAATAATTGCGTTTCACAGTTTTCTCTGTATTATCTTCATCGTTTCCGTAAGCGCGGATGCATCGAAATGAGTTCAAATCCGTTTATAACCAATTATTAATGTAGCGTAACATTTATTAATCGATTATATTACTACCAGCGTGAAGGAAAATAAAGAAATTGCTTTACTGTAGGACGTATGTAAGAGCATGGCAAAAGCATGTGACGGATTTTTAGCTGAAAATTGATTTGGTTTCTTGAATTTTAGGTGGACTGTCCAGTGGCTCAAATGTGTGGGCCTAAACTGTTATCCTAAATACGAATGAAACTGCACTGCAAAGCATATTCGGATGCCGGTACATCTAATTATCAGCTGAATTTTTGAATTACTACATCGGCGTTGACTCCAGCATGGAAGCTTAAAAGTAACATATATACGTGCATTCGAAAAAAACATTTTAATCAGAAGTCTGGTATACTAATTATGGCCTGATTTTTTCAGCAAATCTCTCCGTGAATTCAACAAGTTTCGGTATGCATTACTTTGGACCCGCCAAGTTCCATTTCCATCATGGATCACACATAGTTTTAGAAAATAATGGAACAGTTGCTAAAAGGAAATCATCATTTGCCAATGCCCTTACATTTAGTGAAACCCCTTTAGCTCCTGGGGAAATATTTCTAGTTGAGATTGAAGACAATGAAGTTGGGTGGAGTGGGCACATGCGAATGGGCTTAACGCAGTTGGATCCAAATACAGAATTCCCCTTACCTCTTTATGCCCTTCCGGATTTAGTGTCACTCGGACCCTCATGGCTGTATGCCATTACCAAGACTCATAATAGCGTGTATGATTTGCAAAATCAAGGAGCATATTCTAATGACGAGGAAGAGACAGCAGATGAAGATGAGGAAGACGAGGAGGAGGAAGACGACAGTGAAACGGATGGACCGGAAGCTGGAGTTGCTAATTTTCAGCGACTAGCTTTAAATCCTCCTGATGCTAATAATTTGCCTCATAGTAGGAATAATGGAAATCGGGCTGAGAGACGAACTAGGCAGAGCAATAATACCGGATCCCAGCCATCTACGAGAAGACAGGCTCAATCCGCTAATGCTACAGGAGAAAGAAATGGTGCAGTGGATCAACTTTTATCTTCTATTCAAGTCAATCAAAGAAATCGATACGCAGCTTTGAGGAGTGAGTGCAACCATACCGACTTTTAATTCTTTATAGTTGCCTAGATAATGTGTTCTCTAAGGTGGAATAACCTTTTTTGTCTATTTGTACTTGTAGAAGAAGGAGACTTTGTACGAACACCCAAAGGGTGTATCCGTCATAGAGCGCTGTTACCTAACTTAGAAAAGATGGACAATGGTACAACTATTCCAGATTTACTACCTACAGACGTCGGTAGCCGAATAGGGGTTATGTATGTTCCAGTTGATGAGAATAGAGCGAACATGCATTTTATAATTAATGGAGAAGACCAAGGACCCAGTGCCACAGATATTCCCTACAGTAATGCACCCATATACGCTGTTGTAGATGTTTACGGTTCCACGAAGCAAGTGCGAGTCGTTCAATTGAATTCCAGTTGTAAGTTAATGAGACTTATTCCAATTATGACCCTAGTCACTGTTTTGGTCAAAACACTGGTTGTTTTTTTAAATGATGCTTTTTCATTTCAGCGGAGACTCTTCAATCCTTATGTCGTGACGTCATTCGGGAAAAGCTTCAATCGTCCGGGGTTACAAGTTTGCCATTGCCAAAGAGTTTAAAGAATTACCTCATGTACCTCTGAGTAGAGTGATGATGATTTAATGGAAATACACGTTCTGTGTTTTACTCAGCACGTGTTGTTCGCGCTGCACTAGTGGTAAAATATTTTCTGAGTTAGGGAGCGGGTCAGTATTGTGTAGTATTTAATTATAATACATCACATGCGATACGAGTTTGCCAAAGTTTTTGTTGTCGACTGTATGATTATCTCAAATGTTGTGATGTAAATGGAAATATGATTGAATGCAGGAGATGTTGTAGATTTTTGTTAATTTTCCTAGTTCGATTCAGTGAGGTGTCTTTTCGCTCGCATAGCTTAGCTAGATAATTTTAGTACAGACAAGATTTAATTTAACGAGTTGCAGTCAGGTTTCGCACAGTCATCATATTTCGGATTATCGTTACAGTAGATTAAATACTCTTAAACAGAATGAGTCTTACGGCCGGGCAAAACACATGAGACTATAAAAGAGTCACCTACCCTAATTCTAATGTTATAAAACATACTAATTTCTAACGTTATTATTCTAGCAGTAGGATTCACTGCAGAGGTATTTTTATGTAGTGTAGCTCCGAGAGAAATATGAGGTTCTGATCGGGAACGCTAATCACTTCAGTGAACTATCGTAGGAACCGCGCAACCTGCTCACATTAGGGAAAGGTTTAGGTATAAAAATGATGAGGGCAACGCATGAAATCACCTGTCTGATTGAATTGATATTATGTATGAAATGGGGTCAGAAAGCAAAGCAGAAAATCACGTAAATGTACAATTCACTGTAGATATCATTAGTGGTGTTTTAACATTGGTTGTGTTCAGTTCAGTACGCTTTTATTGGTGAAGATATGACGATGGTGCTACATGCAATAAATGCGTTCTGGACCTAGTATTTTCTTTGCAATACACGTCACATATTTTTATTTATTAACTTCTATAAATTAAAAAAGCCTGAAACGAATGGAACAGCTCCAAGTAGTTATACCGTATTTTGGCATATCTAAGAGAATCATTTTGTACAGTTACATGGATACAGAGAAAATTGTCTACAAAAAGATAACGCAAATCCTGAGAAGCAGTTCTTGATACCGTTAGAACTAAACAAACAAGCGCCTTGGACAGATCCTTTAGCGGAATGTTTCTGAAGACGTCGTCCGCCATCGGCTTTATCTCTGCACTGATGTATTTCTCTGCTTTAGATCTCATCAGATGACACAGTTTCATTTAACTCCAACTGGAACTAGCGCTCAAGAAATGGCGTATCATTAACTTACAACTGTACACTTTGAGTATGCTGTCAGATTGGAATCATGCCAGGAACAACAACGTCCCTCATGCATTCATTCACACGTAACCTAAACTTAAAGATAAGGTTAACTAAAATGGTACTAATCCTATCAAGCACACTAACATGCTTTCATTAAGTTCTACATTAATTAAAGCTTATCCTTAGTGATTTACAATGCAAAACGTTTGCCCCATCCGCGTTCGTCAGAATGTATAATTCCTTTAAACTTGATTTAAGCAGCATTAGTCAGATGATATTACTGCTGTATGCTCCGCTTAAAATTCTATCTTGAATACGAAACAATCGTCAACAAGAATTACATAGACGTCCATATTATTTCACTGCTAATGTTTTCCAATCATCAGTTCACAAAAAACTGTTGTCCATAAGTTTGAAAGCTGACGAATGGAATTATTATGCAAGTAGCAGGACTTCTACACAACTACTGAACTGTGCACCACAGGTGCATCCGGAATATCAAGGACTGTACAAAAGCTGCCCCGAATAGCTTACGATTAGCTGTTGTGTTCGGCAAAAAAATAATCATCATCACATAACATTTGTAAGTACAGGTACTATATACAACGTTCCTATTTAGATTTAAGTTACTCAATGTCTCTTACTGTATCAACGTATCGGATTACCGTGCATTCCATAGAACATTGCGAAAAGATTTCTCCAAACGCTGTCCAATTCGTATTGCTAATCTACATTCGCATCCGTAAATCCAGCCAACTCGCCAGAATATAATCTATAGATTGTGTGCAGAAAATATATAAATTCTTAAAACTATGGGATTTAGCAACAAGAATATTATGTCTTCGTCAACTTAATCTACAGCCTTAATGGCGAGCAAATGTTTAGAAATGTACAATTACAAAACTGACCATGTCCATAACTTAGCATATGTTCATCTCCACTGAGTATTCCTAGTGAATAGTTGTATAATGTTGTAACCAGGGTTGTCATTATTCCAGTTTCAGCTTCATTATATATTCCCCGATCAACACTGAGCTATTTTCCACTGGTTTAAAACGTTTGCACCTCATTTCAGCGTTTGGAAACGAGATTTTTTCAGCATTTACATGCACTTATTACGTTACATTAATCCAAGAGCGTGGTTAAAACTAGTTAATGCTAAGGCAGAAATTATCAACATTTCAATTTAAAAGCTCGTTTGGGTATACGAAAAACACCAACTCCAGAATATCATGATTTACATGAGCATTTCCGAGAGCGCTATTGCATAATATCATTTCTGGTTTCATAAAGTCCCCGCCAGCTGCCCATGCTAAGCTGGTTGAGTAAACTTTTTTAACTATATATCCTAATTAAGACAATCATTCCAGACGTTACCTCTTTCACTACTACTTTCACTACCGGTATATCATTTATATTTAACCACGCATACTAAAACATGTACACTTTTCTTACGCCTAAGGAATATCATTTAGTATTGACAAGCCATGTTTACAGCATTAATTACAGTTATTTCAGTACTAAATACAAAATCCTAATTACAAGCTCATGTATAGAGATTAAAAGTTATTCTAGACTAAAGAAACTTTTTACATGGCATCATGTCATTTCCCAAATTACCATATTATGCCTCCTTGGCCTCATAATTTCTGCTGCATCATCACAGTACATTTTTTACACGAGAGCATTCCCCAAACATTCATGGTCTCATACTAACTTTAAGGCACAAACCCTTTAACTTGGCTTCCGCAGCCAGGAATCTCAAATCTACCTCTGTCAATGCTCTAAAACATATATTGCAATAACGCAGTTCCTAGCCCTAATAGCACATAACTGATAGCCGAAGATCCCAAAGACGTCATTCTCTGATATGTATAGCGAATATTCTTGGGTATTATTCCAGCAAGAGCAAGAATTAGTTATATTCCTCGTAAAACTAAATCCTAAAATTAAATTATCTAATATCAACTCAATCATTCACACTAGCCTCAAAACTCGCAATATAAATAGCATTTCATTCAAAAGAGCCGAAGATTCATCATAAACTAAACATTTTCTCTTCGCACCTGTACATCCCTCTCAACAACCTAATAACAATAACGGCACATATCCATCTTTTCCATTGCTCCACCCAGCATTTGTGCATGTCACATTACTTATCTTGTACTTAAGAACTGCTGTTCCGCGAGCAACTTCTTCAGGGATACGGCTGGGAAAACAAAGTCATATACATAACAACGTTTTAAACCTAATTTTAAACCTCAACTATACTTAGAACGAGCTTGACGAAAGTACAAAAACTTGGCACTCTTTTTAAAACCTGGAAATTACCCAACTTCCTTTTGAGTTCACATAATGAGAATGAAATATGAGATGCACGAGTTACACGTTAACCATCCTTTTTCTACGTGATTATGGCTATTTTTCCTCTTCTTGGCTACCCTTTCCATACCTGCTAAAATATCTGTCGTAATCATAATTATATAGTCCACTCCATTTAAATCTCTGCAATTAAACTTGGGTGTCCCCATCCTTAGTCATCTCAGCACTACCGCTAAATAAGCTGACCTACCTAACCGTCTCCTCCCAGAAATCCAAGTCTCGTCCCTCATTGTCATACAAAGATACACGAATTGCATTAACTTATGAAATATAACATTCCAGAGAGCCAACAAGAGTTTACGTATCAGAAGCTGCATTATTTCACATGTTGTACTAGAGTTGTATAGTTCCATAGGCATTTTTGGTTTCTTCGCAACCATTTAGTATATATCCGTAACTTATATTGTCTTGATTCTATTGCTGCGTCTTCTTCATAATTCATTCTTCTTCCTGGACACACCGTTTGAGGCCAGGTGAGACGATTTGTTTTACTTAAATGTATTAAACGTTGTGACGAACTTAATGCAAAGGCAAAGATTTCTTCTCAGTCCAAAATCGTCAATGTTACATCAAAAGCATCTTCATTTTCACAAACTTTTAAAATATCCAGTTGAAACGTATCTTCATTGCAATAGTGCTTCACCATTTCATCGTCCACTTTGGCAAGGATTCTGGAATCAAAAAAATCAATTCAAGTATTAGTTTCCAGTCCCACACAATCCAATCTTAGCGTTTATTACTCATTCGCGCTGTCCAAGTGTGCATGCAACATATTCAGATCCTAAATGACAACACGCCTTCTTAATAACAAGCTAAAGCTTCACAGTCTAACGTTCACAAGACTCTCGTAACGGGTGCATTCGCCCCCTTCCTCAGTGAGCAATAAATAGCCGACAGGGGCAACCTCTTATTTAAGCACCGCCAATTCATTCCCCTGTATCATCAAACCTAGTTCAAGCTTCTCTTCCCATGATCCCCACCCCATTATTATTGATAGTCCACCCTCATGGGAATGATACAAAAGGAATCATTACCGCATTAATCCCTTTTCCTATTAAATTACTCTACCTCCACCTGCACCAGGTAGGAGTGTAGGAGCAATCAAGGCACGCACCCAGCAAACAGATAACACCGTCTTTAGAACCCCATCATCCCCTCATCCCCCACCCAATGGATCAATGACCCATCCATATCAAATTAGCATATACAATCCTATTAATCTCCCTCCAAATTCCTTATTCATCCTTCTTATGTCCTACTCCTTCACAATCCTCCCAGCTCAGCTAATCCTCAGGTGCTATCGCAATTTCACCAGCTCCAATCATTCATCCCTCTCTACTTCTTTCTCCGTCCTAGGCTTCAAAGTAGCAAATTTACAGTTTAGTCCCCAACCCCCTCCTTGCTTCAATAACTACCCGCAAGCTCTGATGGCAATCACACACAGAGTCCATCTTTAATAAGCCTACAAAGTTACAACCTTATCATTCGTTTCACTTCCCTATACTTTACTATCTTGAGGCCATGAGATGATCAAAATCCCTTCCTAACTTCTCCAACCACAACCTCAGTCATCATTTACTCTCTTTTCTCTTAGCTCATCCAGTTTACTTTAGCTTCTCACTCTCCTCAACACCATCCTCTGACCTTCATTAACTTGCTCTTCATTTGTCAATTAACAAGGACGGGAGCACCCACTACCACAACTAGCAAAAACTATATAAACAAGAGAGTACGGAAAATTAATACACAAATTCAGAACCCTAGATTCTTCGCAAGCTAATTTTATTCCATATTCTCACGCTGCCACCTTGTTATTCCTCTCGGCGGGATAAGTATTCCTCTAAACAAATCATTCCATTCCCACAACAATCCGACAATTAACTCCTGCTTCTAATTGTCTTCCTCTTTCCATTCGCACCTATAAACTCTTTCCATAAACGTCCCTCCTCGCTGCATGACTACAGAAGCAACGCTGCCCTTACCCAGCTAGTTAACAAATCCTCAACCTCCAACAACAATCCTCAATTACCTATACGCACATATAAGGGAGCTATAGAATTATTTATTTCACTCCCCACCCATTCCCACACAACGTGTAAATTAACACACGACAACAAAGACCGCACAAGATTAATAATCTTTACTTTCCCATCTTCCTCTGAACCTTTAAATCCGTCTCTTTCTAACCGACCTTCTATTATTACCTTAATCATATTAGCAGCAGCAGTCCTCGGGAGCAAACTAGGTCTACCGGCCCTTTCGATCATAATTGTCGTTACGGCCCATGCAGGTCACTTGTGCTTAATATAAGCTGCTATTATCTAGGGATGATTGATGACCAAAACTATTTTTTCCTAGATTTTACTCGACGAATAAACTTAGATGGTCATTCTGCTTCGTAATCATCTCACTTTCGAGTCCTAGGAAACATTGCCAATTTTTTAATGTAAACCTCAGCTTTCCAGTTAAAGAAATCCAAGTACAATTTAGCAAAACGCAGTCAGAAGTCATCCTCTCCTCACTTTTCTTTCAAGTTTTTTCCTTAAACCTAATTCCTCCAGCTCCTACACTTGTAAATGTTCTTTTACACCTCTACTTATTTACGCATTAGTAACTCAAAAATGCCCATTTTTTATTAAACAATTCCTCGAACCAATCCAGGTGGACAAAGCAAACAACACAAGTTGATAAATTATGCACACTCCTGTCCCTCTTATCTTTAAACAAGGCTCAGCATCTTTCTCTCTCTCAACTCTTCTCCATTAATTCAGTCCAATCCAACAAGATGAAAAACGGATGATTGATTAATTTGCAATAGAGCAAAAGTGTACATTTTTTATGTCATCATCCTTCCCTTCCTTACATACAGTACTTCTTGAAACTATACAAGATGCATGCAGTAAGACAAAAACTTGAACTCCTCCCATATCTCTATCCACAACTCAAACATCCCTCTACTCATCATCCATTATTGTTTCTTTTGTCCTTCTGTCTCTTACATTATCTTCCACTCTCTGATTAAGGGAAACATAAACCATGCATTTTCTTTACAACCAATTCTAACATTTAAAAAGAGTTGCATAACACGCAAAATTAATTATCACGAAGCCAACCCCCGTCATTCCCCGCTCGTCCCATCTTTCTTGCCCCACTGCCCGAGCGCCAGCACGATCTGACAAATTTCTGGACCTATTTCCCCTAATACGGATACTGCGCTTTGCGAAATTTATTGACTTTTAAAATTAACAAAAAGTTTAATACTTTTTAAAAATACTTTGCACTTACCCCTTGTGATTCCGCCTGTATAGGTTTTTCACAGATTTCATTGAAATACTGTACTTTTCTTCCAGCTGTAAGATTCAACATGTCCAACAAAACAAAGGGACGGAGATGTGCATGAAAAAAATAATCAAAAGCCAATTATATTAGCAACATAAATCTTTTTGGTACGCGTATCTACGCTTACGCTCATTCAGATATATATTTGGGAATTCGCTTATCATCAAGCTCTGCGTACGTACAATGCTTTCACACAACGTTTAGCAGGCATGTTATATGCTCCAGCTGCCTGGAGGGAGAAACTCATTAATTTCCAAATTGTTTCATCATAATCAGAAGAGTGTGACCTGTTTAGATTCAGCATCACAGTACAAAGGGTAGAGTAGGTGGATGAGCATTAAATCAATTCCCTGCCCTATGTTAAATAAGGAGGAAGGATAATTTAAACGTTGCTCATTCATCAAAGTTTTGAGTGTTTTGGGGTGTGGGGATCATCAATTAATTTTCACTTAGTCAATCTCCCTGCATATCTTGAGGAAGATGAAGGGAAGGAAAGAGAGGGACTCGGGGCTACTGAAACCTTCCCAAATATAGTCTCTGTCTAAAACGGAGTGCTTGCTATGTACGTAGCGTATAATAGTAAATTGTATTGTATGAAAACAATATAAAAGATTAAGCATACCGCTGAAAGAAGGCTATAAGTAGTTGGTGGAGCTAAATGAAGTGGTGTGAAGCTCCCTTCATTCTCTTTTCGAACGTAGACCATTACTCGATCGGATGCAGGTGGAATGAGACGGCTTCTTTTATTTGGTGGCGAGCCAAATACACTATCATTGGACACACCGTTCGAGTCCAGGCCTACTCCATCCTTCTTCTCACTAAAAAGTCACAACAAGACAAATCATCATAAATCATTTCTACAACACAATCAACTACCATCTCCCAAACACCACATCCATACACACACACAAATAATACATCTCCCTCCTCATCTTCTATCCCCAGAACCTATCCCTCTCGATGACCAGCAACAGAGAGAGCTATTCCTATTCACTATTACAGGACGGAAGACTGGCTATATTCTCTTTGCAGGCTACGCCCACATCTTTTCAAAACAATCCAACATTATTTATATCATCTTCTTAAAGCTTCTTCCAATCATATCCTCTGTATTCTTCATCACCTTCATAGTCATCCTTGCCTTTTCTTAGCACACCATCTCTCCCTATCTAACCTTCCTAAATTCCAACTTGTTGTCCATTCCTGCCATGGCTATTACATTCGCATCGCAATTGCCTTTGCCATTGTGTCTTGTATTACTTTCTCCGACCGACCTCCGCACCTCCCCATTCTTATCTTAATCCTTCTATTCTTCTACATGATAATCTTTTTCTCCTATACGGACATGACCCACTTTGCAGATAGCTTCGGGAACAATGCGAAAAATTTACCATTTCAACTATTACTAACTAGAACTCAAGTATTCTTCAAAAATTTAATAAATTCAACTTGAGGGCAGTGGAATGGCTTGCTACAAACTATCCTTGTTTATCATGCTCGGTTCTGCTTTCTCCACACACGTAACAGTTTCATCAAACCACCAAACTAAAGCTACCTCCTTCTACCGTCTACTGTCTCTTTTTTACGATATCATCTCCGATGCAAAGTATAATTTGCAATATTTAAAACATTCTTGCTAATCCTTTCTCACACGCATGTAAAACCTTGATTCTAACCCAGGAATTACTACGAGTATGATTACCTTGCTAAAACTATTTGAAACTGACCGCTTCTAGTCTAGAAAATGAGCACAATTCCTAACATGAGCTAGCTATACCCTACTCTCCTTCCGCACTAATCAAGCTACTTCAAAGCTCAAACTCTGACGCGCAGCCTAAAAAACATTTCAAGCGTTTCTCAAAGTTTCCAGGAGGAGCAGGGATTGGCTACAGGAGCTTGCAGCGTTCAGTATCCTACTGTGCGCACTGTCAGCTTGAGATGGTCTATTATTCCTTGTGAAGTTATTTTCCCACATCCTATCATCCCCTAGATGAAATGATGAAGATGGGGTAAAATGATTTCAAATCCGAGGAAACAAGCTCAAAAGTTTTTACTAATTGATGGATTTATCTTGGCTAAAAAGTTTCATGAGAAACTTAATTAGATCTTATCATTATGGGTGGGCTTTGCTTCTACTCCTCCAAGCTCAGTCTTTGTGTAATCCACACTCTATTAATCTCTCATCCCACCGCACACACAACACTTGCTTCCTACAAACATCCTCATTCCCACATCCAGATTCCTCGTTACTCTCCCTCTCCTTTTCTTCATCTCTGCTTCCTATCTATCATGCCTTTTCCTGGATTTTTTTATTCTTGATATTTTCTTCTTATTTTCCCCCTACCCCGCAGAATTCCTTCCGTATAATTACCCCCCTCCCTCCCTCACCCTCCCTCACCCTCCCTCTTTTACGCTCGCACGTAACATTTGACATTTCTAGCCATCATAATCATCAAATCACAGCAGTAACTTCCACACGCACACCCGCATTCAGTATTTTAGTCAGAATGCGTCAGAATCATCCCCCCCACATCTACCCCCCAGTAGCTTCATCCTATCATCCTCATCACCAACTATTTCATCCCCTCGGCTCATTCTGCAAACAGCTCCCACAGATTTATATAACAGCACTAGCAAACGTATTTCAAGCTCATCTCAAAAAGTTCTCCATCTCTTCCTTTGACACATGAAAAAATCTTCACGAATCTCGTAGCTTTTTTCCGAAAGCCAAACAAATCCTACCCACCCCTCCTTACCTAAATACGTGTAAATTCCTACTGTGTGCTAATGAATTTTTTCTTCCGTCGTCTAAAATCCATCCTTCTTTCTCCTCGCATCTCAAAGGAATTAGCCCCAACCCTCATCTCTTCCTAACTTTTTATTTTTCCTTCCCTATGCAAATTATCCCCAACCCCAACTCATCCCCTGTCTGTCCAGCTTCACCGTTTTCCCTTTCCCCTGTAAATATCAATTCCACGACACCCAAAGTATATTTTTCCTCACGCAGCCAGACTCATACATTAGTAATTACTCACTTAATCCTCCCTAACTCATTCCTCTCCGTCCATCCACCGAGCATCTACTTGACAACATCAGTCTAAGATGAGGAGGTAGAACTTGCACCCATTTTTATAGACGCTTTAGCTTCTTCACTTGTGCGTTTTCCCCAACAATACACCTTCTTATCCACAAATCCAAGAGAGACAGAACATACAGAAGAGAATTGAATCAGAGCCTCGAGAATAGCAAGTCGGAAGTAACATGAGCGAAAACAGATTGAAAGGGAGGAGGGAAGGAGATTGTAATTGAAAAACGGAGAGAGAGAGAGAACACAGTATAATTCCGGGCATTTACTCCGGTGGACACACACACAAAAAAGTAGTACAAGAAACAGGTATGTTGATGAAATTATATGGAATTTTTAGTATAATGTACAAACGGCTTAAAATGTATTCAAAGAAAAACAAGAAGCAGTTTAGAGTTAACAAGTGGAAGGAAGGTTGCCTTACTTGATGGTTGCGGGTGGTAGTGGTGGTGTCGGTGTTGGTGACGACGTTTGATGACATCCATTAGATCGAGCGTAGGGAGGAGACTCAGGTGGGAAAGTGTTGTGGAACTTGAGGATGGCAGGTGGAGGAGGCGGGTGCGCGGGCGTGTTGGATCCCGAAAGAGAGGCTCCGCTCCCTGAGCCACAACTCTGTGGGGAAGATTCTGACCCCAAATGTTGTGTCACTACTGACACTGAGTTCCCCTGAGAATTCATCTCTCCAGCCGGCACACTAAAATCATGATTTTCGGCAAACATGTAATTGCCATTTTCTCTTCAACTCCCATATTCAACTCATACTAAATCACTATTTATATCGCCTACTACAACAAATCTACTTTCTCTGCTTTCTCCTCCAGCAAACTACACCTTTTCTCATCTCTCCACCTCAACTGCAATACAATCCACATTTAGTCAGCCAGCCATCCAATCAATCAATCAGTAAGTAGCTAAGCAAGAGTACGGAAAATGTATAAAAAGATTTAATAGAGGAATTGCAAATTAATAACGAAATAATAATCTAAAAGAATCCTCCAAATTTCTGTCCATTCGTTATTCGCTGTTAAATGAAAACCACCAACTTTCTTCCTGTCTAGGTTAGGATATAATTTCTCTCCCTCTCTGCTCTTCTCTCTATTCCGATCTCTAGCTTGCTCATTATTGCCGCCAATCTATTTTCTGATAAACAGTCTATCCCCACTTCCACCCTAGCTTCTCTCTTTATAGCTCTGAGTAGTAGCAGTAAAGACCTATATATTTTCCTCCTATCATCAACTAGCTGTTTGTCCCCTCTTTGACATAACGCGCCATCAAGTAAAGTTACAAGTTCAAGTCCAGCCTACACGTCCAAGTTAACCCTAATTTCTCAGTCTCTTTCCAAGTAACAAATCATGCATTCATAAGATTTTGCAAATTATCCCCACGTCAAGAAGAGCGAGAGAGAGAGATAGCCATTCCACTTTCAAGCCACAAAACAACCGGAATCTCCATGAATAATAGCCAACAAGATGAGGGCGAGGAAAATTAACTACAAGCCTTAATATGCCCTCGAGAAGAGATGCTATCTTCTACTAGATGATCATATTCTCTTTTAAATTTATTTCCTTCTTCCTAACGGTAGCCGGTTGGGCTTCATCACCACCGGACGCTCCTCCATATCCCATAAACTAAAGTCAAGGTAAAATACAGCAAAAGAGAGAGAGAGAGAGAGAGAGAATTGCACAAAAACACCCGTCTAACCCCCTTCAAAATGCATTCTCCATAAAAAATCCTGCCACTTACTCCCCTACAACATTTACTTTTTCACCTACACGTCATTTCAAATCTTACATCTTTCTCGTACACAAATTCCGTAAAACTCCCTCCTCCTCGATACTCAAACTACGGATAGTTAAACATCATTGCGAAATCGTATACAAGGAGGAGCTCGCAATTTTCCAACTTATTACACCTGTATAATTCTGTTTCTAAAAAAACAGACGATTCCTTCGGTCTTACGGATCAAATATGTCACTCCATCCTCTCCCTTCATAATCCGCATCCTCCATCCCATCATCTTCTACTCCTTCCTCCCGTTATCCCTACTACTAACTTCCCTATTTCCCGTTACATTCTCCTCAATATAAAACGCCATAACTTTTTTCTCCTCCATCAAACATTCTTCTCTCCTTCCATCACTAACTCAATCCTTAATCCTAATCATCCCATCACAACAGCAGGATCTTCTAAACCCCTGGTTAAACCAGCGAGGCCCATCCCCGCCATTAAACCTTGCAGTCTTTCCACTTCATTAACTCATCCGCCCTTCCGATCTCCATCTCAACCAATTTTTGCACATCCTCCCTCTTTCTACCTTGAATTCATTTCTCCAATCACTACCTCACTGCCTGCCCTACCATTGCACAAGCCTTCTTCCCTTAAATCTCCCTTTCAAGCCACCAAACTCTGCCTCATCAATCCTCCTTTCTACAATCTCTTCCCAGAAATCCGCAATCCCTTCAAGCTATGACCATTCCAAGATGTCATCACTCTTGCTAAAAAGTTCCGATTCTCCCTGTACACGCGTCTTTCAAGCAAGCAGATAATTTAAGTCATATTTTTATGTGTAACAACAATTATACCTGGAGGGAAAAGTTCCGAGCTGATGACATGGGAAAAGTAGGAGGAAAAGTGACAAGGAACACGGAAAATGCAACAGTCTTTCTCCTTATTATCCTCAAATCCTCACCTATCTAATGTACCTGCCTTGCACTAACATCCTTTCTACCCACACCAAAGAAACTCTTCTTCCTCTTCACGCTTCCTTACTTTGTCTTATTATTACCCTCATAATCATAACAATAATTAATAATATCGCTCATTTAGCTCCCTGCCTCCATCTTAGTAGGCTCTAACATGAGACAGTGATGTATAATATTCCTTTTTCCTCTGACGCGAAAAATCCCGGTCCTAAATCACTCCACGCTTTTTTGTCTCTTGTTATTATTCTCGCTTAGTTACAAGCTTAGCGCTTTTAATTACCACTCTAACTCTGCTAAAGTATATGATAAACGGGCCCTAATCTTGGGGATGATGAGTCCCTCCCTCCTCCTCGACAGCCATAATCTTCATCATCTCCTCTAGCGTAATGATCCTTAGCCGTATCTTAATCATATAATGCCTGCTCCTGTTTTACTACCCTGCACAAGTTTCAAATCGTAATGTGTATAGAACCAAGGATACCTTCAATAGGCATTAATAGGACCTACAATGACTCCTGTTTTAAAATGATCTGCTGGAGGTGGGCTGGATTTAGAAGAAAGTCTACATATGTGCCGCTACTAATTAGCTTGTAAGGTGTCTGCTAACAGTGCTAACAAGGTGCTGAACATTTATCAAGTTTTTCTATTCAAAAAGCTCGTTTAAGTTTTATATATAAGATCTACGCACTTATACATGATGAACATTGTCCCGGTTCGAGATAAGCTCCAGGATTGTATACAATTATGTATTTACAGACTGTATCCTCAGGATAATGCAACGCTTAAATATATAAATCTAACTATAGTATTCATTGCTATTTGGCTACCATCTAGTGGCTACATCCGAACTTTGTTTATATGTGTCTAAAGTGTGTATTTCAAAAAAAAATCCGGTTTTCACACCGTTTGAGCTTTGTCTATTTTAGTATAAAAAATTCATGACATATGCATAAAAGAGGAGGATATAATTAAAAAGATGAAGAGTTTTATAGGGTGACTGAACAACAAGTAGGAGGATGAGCAGTAGTAGTTAAATGAGAGACAAAAGGTTGATTAAAAGAGACAGCGAGGGATTAAGAGGGAAATCCACAGAGAATATCACTCTTCGTCTCCCAGTCACAACATCAGTTCCAGTTTGGGTGAGGGGGGTAAGTAGTAGTCACAGGTAGCGTAATTAGCACATTTCCTCGCCTTCAAAGGCCAACCGAAAAAAACAGAAATTACGAAGAAATATACTAACTAATTTCAAATTTCAGCTTTTTCAACTACCCATTTATACAGCCAACCACACACAATCAATTTGGTAATATAATACGAGTAAAGTATATTCAAGTATTTCAATACACACACTATCCCCCAACTTCCTCTCTCCTCCTATGTATGTACACAACTCCGTCTCATATAAGGATAGAAACTCTGGACAAAATATTTATCCCAGCTCAACCAAAAAAAGCAATGTTTTTTCCCAGCCCAGAAAGCTCACAGGAAAGGATCAACACATAATCCTTCCAAGAGCACTTGAAGCAGCGAAGCAGCAACAAGTTGCATAAAAATGTACTTTTCACTTTTGATCCGAGCGGGATAAATATTTATCTAAAAAGTAATCATGCAAATTCTCGCAATAAAATAATTAAAGACAGGAGAGAACAAGAAGCTTTACATAAGTACAAATATATATATATAAAAAAAGTATAAGGATTTTGTAAAGAGTCTGAAGAGAAGAATAAAGATTTTTTCCTCCGTGGTCACGAGCTCGTAGCATGTA
The DNA here is from genome assembly GCA_906901655.1 of Sminthurides aquaticus. Taxonomy (NCBI): domain Eukaryota; kingdom Metazoa; phylum Arthropoda; class Collembola; order Symphypleona; family Sminthurididae; genus Sminthurides; species Sminthurides aquaticus. Next base: position 3,697,527 of record CAJQTT010000002.1, on the reverse strand, counting down.
TGTACAATGGCTACAGAACTAAACAATATCAATATGCATGCAAAAAAACCCTTGAGTCTAAAACAATCTACTTTCACAACAATCTCCCACAACCTGCGTTAAACTTATCCTAGTTTGTATGCACATCAAAATCATTTGTTTCTTACCCATTATATTCCGATTCCTCTGATGTGGTCCGGTACATGCTACCGAATTCCAGTGTTGTTAGCTGAAAACATTTTAAAAAAAATTGCAATTAATTTCATGCTCCATTCATTTCTTGTATTCTTAAAACTATCATCACCTCTGTCTACTAATAGCTCTGTACAACAAGCTTCCGTGTCCCATTCCAAGGTTAATTATTCCTCTTGTTAAATCTGTGCGTAACAACGATTCGGAATCAGTCATTTGTATCACGAACGAGCACGAAACTAGTAAATCCCATGTAAAACACCTTGTAGACCAGCAGTGTGAACCATCTATAATTTCTCATTCTTCCTCCTCCACCCTCCAAACAACGTTTCTAAACCGAGTCAAGTTATTCATTTTAAAAGCCTATTAAAATCATTCTTTCCCTTCAGAATTACTATCATTATCCCTCTGGCTGCTGCATCAACAGCAGGAGCTTTGCAGCGGCGGCACTTATAGAGCTCTCTCAAGTCAAGGGTAGACGACGTTATAATTCATGCAATCCAACTAAACACTATTATATAATTAAATTCCTCATAAATTTTCAAACCATTAGCTCTATTAGTTAGCCACTGAGCCAGTCATCCTTTCCTAGAAGTAATATTCCCTCCTAATGTCTTAAAAATCTTTGATCATCTTTCACTAAAAACTAGCCATTAGCTAACATGATTCCAACAAGCCTCCTCCATCACATCACTCACAAACGTTGAGCATGCGCAGGGTCATGATGCTAAGGTCGTTTCTTTCCAACACCCCCCTCCCCGCTTACACCCTCCGCATACATAAACAAGTCCTATGCGGATGAGTTTAAATAACTTGTACATAACTTGAAATATCTTCAGTGCCTAATGTTTTTATTCACTCAAATTGTGTATTTATGCTGTAAATTTTTTACAAACGACCTTTATCAGCCCTTTGGATTCATTCAGTATTCGCAGCAACATATCCCTGTATCTTTAATATGATTGCAATAAAATGGCGCATCCCCTATCCATTTCTTCCCACATCAGAATGGAATTATTCTTCCTCGACTTTGTCCATCATCTTGCAATATTTATGCATCCTAAACATACATCTCCCCCTCCAGATTTCTTCCATATCAGACACAATTATTGTTTCATGTAACGAGCCGTCATCTCCGCACCTCCAATCAGACAAGGAAAGGAATGCAAAAGCACAATAGTATGCAATTATTCCCGATCCCACTTACTGATAAATCTAGTTCACAACTTGAGCACCTTATACCCTTGCTTATTCTATCAAAATCACCATCCACATCATATGCCGATCTTTCAAACTTAATTACACACCTTCTCCACCACCACCACCACATATACCCTTCTAATTAATCCCATTTCCTTAAAATCCAATCTTCTAACGCCATACCTCTTTCCTACTCCTCAGCAAATCCCCCTTCCCATCCTCACCTGTCTAATTTCTCACACTTGATTCTATTTTGTAGCTTTAATCTTTTCAGCTGTCGGAAATCAGAACATTTCCTCCTATGCTTCCTCACGCCTGGAACGATTTATAATTCCATTAAAGCTAATATTAAAATCGTATTATTCTGCAATAAAATTCAACTTCTCTTATCTACCCTGGGACTCTTCCTATCTATCATTCCTACTTAAGCCTCTTTCATTCCCAACCCAATTAATTAAACTCCCACCACCTGCTTCGATGATCAACTCCATTATTGAGAACACGCATGCAAGCTTTTAGTTTTTTTCCCAACTTGGGGGATGCATGAAGCCTGATTCCAATTTTTAAAAAATCAGTCATGTTTATTCTCACCCTTTTTCTTTAAATTCAATATTATAAACTCATACAATTTACCTCTACCTCTCCTTCTTTTATTTAAGCTTCTACATTTCAAACTGTTAGCCTTCTCCAAGAAATGATCCCCATCTTGCAATTTTTTGCAATACCTCCGACATTGAGAACACTCGCAAAGCGTTGAATTCCCTATCAGCTTTTAATATTTTCATTCTGCCATTCTCACCATCACCACTCGCCAACTGCCATGTTTCCATCACTCTACTTTTATCTGCCTTTCAATGACATGTTGCTTAAATTATCTTGTCTCTACTTGTTCTGTGTATTTCTGCAAATGGCAATAACTTCCTTCCCGCCCAACCCCCAATAGTTTTAAAACTTTTCATTGTTGTACCAACCAACAGTCATCATCAGAAACCAATTACTCATGCTATTCACTCCTCGTACAAAATCCTATCTGTTTCTTCCAGAAACCCGCCTCTAAAAGTAATTTCGTCAAATCCTCTGGTCTCTTTAGCCTGTATACTGTACATCTTGTTCAAAAAACAAGTAGATTAGGGGCATAACTTAAGGCACGCATCCTTATTGTACCCCTTTTTCTACAGCTCTCCGCCTCCTCCACCCTAATAATGACAATAATGTTTGACAAAAAATTACAAGACAATACGTGCAAAGACACCCAGAGTCCTTTGTTTTTAGCGGCAGCCAAAACACTGTTTCTCCTCCTCTATTTGACACATGGAAATGTAATCCCCCTTCTCACCCCTGTATCATTCCATATACTTCTTCAAAGTCTGTCCTTTTCCCATCTGATTAGCATTAATAATATCTGCCTCTCATCTTAAGATTTTTTCTCCATATTTTCTTCAGTGCCAAGTGCCTCAGCCTTACATCATCCCTAAGTTGACACATCAAACTTTTAAAACGTCTTTAATATTTTTCTATCATTCACCTCTTTTGTCTTTGCTAAGCTTACACCTCGCGGCAAATAATTTTCCTTTGCAACCCCTCCAAATTCGAGTCCAATAATAATAGCCCTCCTTTTATAAGATATTCCAGTGTATAAATTAATCAGCCCATGTTTTCCTGTCATGGGCCTTGCATTTATGGTATCTTAAATAGATTCTTTACCAAAGGAGAATCAACAGGTGGTAAAACTGCCTAGGCTATAATAATATCAAGGAAGCCGCTTCTTCTCGTCCTCCTCCATCCTTGTATCAATTTTCTCTTCTTTTCCATTGTCCCCTCTCCACATTATTCTCTTGTACAGAATTTATGTTAATAAACACATATCTTAAATGCAAATATCTCTCCCCCCAGCATCAACCCCTATTTATTCCCTTTTCCACCGAGTTAAGAATATATGGTAACAAGGATCGTTGATCATCTATTTGCCACACAGAGAGTAAAAGAGACGTTTGAGCCAACATCACTAATTGGTCACACATAAATTTTCTCACAATAAATCCCAAGATTCCCTTACGCCAAACCTTATTCAAACAACAATCTTCTTAATAAGGAACTCGTGCTATCACAATTAACTCCATCCATCCCTCTTACCCTAATCCTTGTACACTTGATCAAATTTTTGCAAAATCCACCGTCTTCCCTTCTCCTCTCACCGCAATCCATCCTCTCGCTGACTGTACTCCGAGTACTGCAGCAAACATCGAACTTTTTCTCCGCATACAATTTCATCTTATCTCAGTTTCCCCGTATATGACACCTTTAGCTAAAGCTAATCAATCATATGGTGCATGCCTTCATTTGGCCGTAATCCACCAGCAGCAAACCACAATTGCACAATTGTATATACAATATCTTCATTTTTACTCACATTTTGACTAACTACCCCCATCAAATCCTTCTATTTCTACTCTCACGCAATCTCGGAGTTAATTGTATTTTTTAAAATATTTTCCTGCCAAAATATATAAAAAACTTTCGCATTGAAGAATACCAAATAGCAATTAGTAATTATTATGAATCACCACAACTGATCTCTAGAAGCAAATACATTTCCTAATCCTCAATTCTTCAGCTTTCACAATTACCCTCACATTAGATGAGGTCAAGACGGCAGAGCTGACAGGGAGATTAATCTTCCTAATTCCCTCCAATTTAATCTTGCTTATGCCCTCCACCAAAGAACTACTTTTTCGCAAAATCCCAGTGCAAAACCAGTATGTGTAAATACTATTAAAGTCATCCCTCCTCTATACGGAACTGCAACTGCACAAAACAACATGCAACATCCCCGTTCTGCAAGTCCATTTAAACTTGACATCCTTTTCCCTCCTAAAAAGATAATCATAGTAGTTAAATCCGGCTAGTATAAGGTTTTATTGAACCCAATTTATTTCCTACCCCGCTCATCAGTAACATCCAGTTGTTATCAGTCCATCAGGTAATACGTAAGTACGTTCCAATGAAAATAATAACAGCTTTTCATCGCTCCTTCTGTAACTTCTCAACCCATCCTCTCCATAATACTACTTTTGTATGTCTATGTCTTATATCTTGACTGCTTAGCACAGTCCTACTACCACGTCCCTCGTAGTTTACTGAGTCCCTTAGAACAGACTGCATCTTAACTTATGAATCCAATAAACTTTTTCTCAGTTTGCAATTTGCATTCTATTTTCCTCTGCCAATTCAATTAATTGCTACGAGAAAAATTAATTCAGCAGCGTCTAAATTTACATTATCTATCTCTATCTTTCTACTATCCTATTTTCTCAGCCTTCTTCTGACTAAACAATACAGCTATATACCGAGTATACTGTCATGTACATGGAAACCCAACAAATTTATGATTAAATAGCCGTTGCATAGCCGTGCAACATGAATATAAATACTATGCATGCTGTCTTGTTGTTGTGTCAACACTTGATTCTTAATTCTTGATCACGTACAAGGATATTTCTGATTCGAACATATAGTATTTGGCCTTAAAGATTGTTTGCTTTACCGCGTACGTGTATGATAATTTTTTGCACAAACTATAAACTTGATTGTGCGAATTCCATCACAACAGTCCATAGCACACACCAAGACAGCTTGCTGTTTGTAGTATCACGGGAATTGTTTACCCACAGAGTTGATGGCTGACCATATGAGATTAATTACGTGCTAATGATGAGAGGACGTGATGCGGAGTACACGACGACAAAGTCAGTATAGTTACCACACCTCCACACAACTTTCTGGCTTGAAAGGCACATCAAGGAAAACGCTACTACATTGACACCTCCCTCCCATGTTTGCCTTTGAGCATGATCCTGTATGAAGATCATGCAATGGATTTGAAAGAAGAGCAAAGGATCCGTAATTAAAAGTGTCATTACGATGATAGGGATAATCAAACATTTTCAGATACGTGTCCGCCGATGACGTGAGAAGTGATGCCGTCATTATTGATTTCATGTTAATAAGCCTCAAGATCGTAATTACATTTTCCTCACAATAGCTTCACTTAAAACATTAATAATAATATAGCTTGAAGTACCAACTGACTGATTCATGCTACATAAGCTGGCAACTTGATTTGCTTCAATTACTCAATCACATCACGTTGAAATGAAAACTATATCCTTACCCTTTCGAGGTCCTCTTCTGGTTTGAAATAAACGGGCGGTTTGCTGAGGTCGCTCATGGAATAGAATTCAGATCTTTCGCAAGGAGCGTGGTATAATTCCTCCATCTTCTTCCGTCCGGGTGCGGTCAGTTTTCTTTTATTGGCTCTTCGTTCCTCATCCCTAGTTTTCCTTTCAGCACCCTTCAATTTACGAAAAGGAGAATGTTGATTTAAACACATATACAATTTCAAATCCTTGTATTATTCTCAAAAATGCCCAAAAGCGTAAGCAAAAGCCGTAGCCCTTCAAAGAGATATCCCAGGAGAAATGCTCAAAGATCATCCGCTAGAGGGCGCATCAAGTCGCTCTGCATACGGACCACAATCAACATTCTTTCCTCCTCCCTTTTTTATTCAATTCAAGCCCAAGAAGAAGATTAGTTGTAAATATTTATGGAATATAATTCTCCAGAAAACAAGCGGCCGGACTCCCCATACGCGTCTTACATTCCCAAACTCTTTAAAGAACCTCTTGGTTTTAATGCATAATGCATGTTGTATTTCCACAACGTTGATTGAAGCCGAGTCATCCTTCCTTGTAGCCGTGGTTCATGCTCATGCCACACAAATGCAAAAATCACCAGGTGGGATTTTACTACCGCACTCTGGACTTTCCATATTTTTCACCCCCTCCTCACACCCTCCTCTCACCCTCAGCTTCCAATGCCATCAGTTTCCTTGAATTTTCTGCATATTATACCGAATTGGTATTACCAATTCCACAGGAAAATTTATGCATCGCAAAATCATATGCTATCAAATCCTCGTCTGGTGGATACTTGAACAAACCATGCGATTCCAGCCCTGCTTGTCTCGCGGCTTTTCTCAAAACTTCCACCAAGGTAACAAATAGAAAGTAGCAAATATGTGGAATTTTTTACCCAACAGTGTGATTTTACAAAATAATATACTTCTCAAACCTCCAGCAGTCTCTTAACATTCACACATTATTCCCATTTTCTCCTTCCTCAACTTTTGACTACAACACCCAGTGAAGGGATGGATACTCTATAATCCATCCCGCCTATAAATACTTTTTATTATACACGCATCCCCACTAATTTACACGTCACATTATTATTAACGCTCGCATGCTGCAACCAAGCACCATATTGCCAATTCATAGAGCATGAAAGAGAAAAACTAACAGATTTATTGCAACCTCCACGCTATAATCACAGCTATTATTTGGCCACCTCCAATATAGTATTTATTCCGTCAGTTTTCAAGTCTCTCTATAACTCTATGCCTCCCACACGATGCAATGTACTCTATTTTCTATATTCCCCCTGTCTCCTGTCCACCTCCCTCACGGATTGTCTCATTTCATTCATTCACCTAATTCTAAAAAGTTGGCTAATTTCAAATCCTTACCACACGCACAAATCCTACACCACTACTCCGTCCGAACATATATGCTTTTGTGTGGAGAGAGCGAGAGTGGTAAATTATAAACAAACTACTGCAAATCAAAGCATCTCCACGTCAGATTCCTTTGGCAGCTCCTCTCCTACACGTACACCATGGGTGAAAAAGGATTGGAAGGGTAAAATAATTAGGAATTAATGATAGTCAATCCATTCTCATTATTTATTGAGAACATTTCTTATGCATCAATCACCAAAACCATATCCAAATCATCAATCCACCAAGCCCTTTGTCAACCTACATTCCCTGTAACCAAGATGAGAACACACCTGCAGGAGTGTGAATATGCGAATACTGAACCATTTAAAAATCAACGCATCTCTCCACTGCTTCCAAGCCAAATCCAAATAATTTCAGATCATTTTCTTCCATCAATACTTTTAAACTCATCATCCTTTTGTAGTGTCCTCACTCTCTTTTTTCTCCCATCATTTCATGCGACATCTCTACAATCATCCTCCTCTCTGACACGGATACAATCAGGCAATCTTGAACACGCTTCATTCTCGTCTCATCCAATCGTAAAAAAGTCCAATGCGACGCTCCATCTCTAACTTTGTAATCACTCTTCTTTCCTCCAAATCCATACAATCTATCAGTCAGTCTATATATCCCCTCTCCCCTTCTCTCCACTCACACTACCTTCATGCCTGCCAAAGGACTTTTTAGACATTTGCAATATCTTGAATAAAATTAATGTCAACTTGATCTTTGTAAAATGTTTCCCAAGGATAGTGGAAAGCGTTGGAGTGTAAAAAGATTCTACAAATATAATTCTTCACGTCTCTTTAGCCCTCCTATCTTGCCATCTTCAATTCGTCTCCCTCGCTCACAGCCAAAAGAACATGATATATCAAGTAGCAAATCCAAAGCGTCGGCCGTCCATCCATCCAACTCCTACAGCACGACCCTTCTTGCTTCAATTCAATTTTTCACGCATCTTCATCCTCCCAATAAACCTCTCCTACGCTTGTCCCACGACTTTCTCTAATTATATTGCTCCTCCTACCAAAGACCAAAATGCAGGTAGCAATAGCTGTATAGCAGAGCAGAACACAAGGAGCAAACTTTGTAGATATAAACGTTTACCAGGTGCGTTAATTGTACGAGTCCTGCACCATCCTTTCCTATTTCCATTAAGCAAATAATATTTATTTTTATAGCAAAAATCCCAGACAAAGCCTAATTCCCTACCACCATCACATTCTCAATCTTGTTCGCATTCTAAAACGCTATAACGATCTTGGTTTCTTCCTACAAGGTTTTTTTGAATCGTTTCTAAACTGTTAGCGCCACTTCCTCCAAAAGTACCCTTTTGGCATTCACCCAACAGCCTTCCAGGATGAACCAGAGGATGGAGTAGTTACAAACAAAATATTCAGCCAGATCAGCAGGTTGTCCTCAAAATTATGCAAGACAAGGGCTATTTAAACCTTTCCCCAGATTCCCTAGAGTTTTGATACTTTTTAAAATCCCTCTTCCCCTTCCATCTCATCTTATCCTCTTGAACTTCTTCCATAGTTTAGCTTTACTCACACAACATTGTACTTACTCCAGGACTGAAATCCTCTTTTGAACTATCATTCTTCTTTTCATAAAGTTTAACCATCTACCTTGTAATTTCAAAAACTTCTCTCACTATCATGAATTCATAATTTCTATCCCAGCCAGACTCACATCTCCGTCCATTCTCCATCCAGCGAGCTGGTCAACGACTACTGCCTTTTTCCCTCGGTATCTTTTTTCCCAATACTCCAACAGCTTCCCTACACCCGCCGCAGAAACAAGAGAATGAATAAAAAAGGATCATATATTTTTATGATTATTATCCTCTCCTACGGTGTACAAATTTCTTCAACTTTTATCTCACCATGATTTTTGCCATAACACATGATCCCCGCTCGCTCATTATGCAACTGAATTTTTTAAATTTCACAACTCTTTCGTTTTAAAAGAGATGCTTTCCAAGCCAGCCGTAGTAACCAAAATCTCCTCACTTCCCGTCACACTCCCAGACAAGACTATAATCCCAAAGCCTCTCTACATCTTCTCCAGAGAATTATATCCTCCGCCAATACCATCATCATAATCATCCTACAGTTGGCACTTTCAGCTTTTCCCTCTCCGCGTCATCTATCTCAATTATTCTCCCCAAACAATTTCTCTGTCTTCTTCCTCCTCTTTCTTTTACGGACCCATGTAAGAAATGTACGAATCCCCTCTGAAATTTCCTCACCGCCGCATCTCTCTTTATCCTCCTATCTTTTTCCTTCTTCCAATAAATATTTCACTTCCCTCCCTAACCGCTACCTTTCACATGCTGATAATTTAATTTCCTTCTCAATATATACATACTGGATTCATTTAAATAGTTCCCTCCCCCTCATCCATCCTCCACTTTTCTTCCTTCCTTCCTCTCTTCCTTCTACCTGTCTTCCCCCGTCTCCTACCACCACCAACTACAACTACAAAAGCCGCCACATCTCATTTTCAGGTAAATCCTGCAAGAATGCCTTTTCTCCCCCTAATTACATTCTGTACGAAATGTTTTCCGTGGAAACTTATTATTAAATCCCAAGAAGCTCAAAGCACACTCTTCGGGAAGATATTCGTCATCTCAAAATCATCCCTCTCATAACGTCATAACTGTTAACGTCAATAATGCTATATTGCTCCCACTTTATTCCTTCTCAAACTTTCCCATCCAGAGGAGTCCTTGGTTACATGAAAAATTATTAATATTATGACCAGCTTGCCATTACTTATACTCTTCCTTAACTATTTCCTTGGGATTTGAGTAAACTTACTGAATAAAACAACGTTCCATCCTCCACTTTCACACACAACCAGCACAGCTATTATGCAGAAGGCTTTGCCCGATGACGCTAAGGGGGAGGAGTAGGAGGAAAAACGGGTAGAATCTATGAGATCACGACTTTCAAATGAGGGCCAATTAATATATAGCCAACCGTATCCTTTTTGTGTAAACCAAAAGAATCCATCCTTCCATCTACCCAGCAAGTAAGACTACCAAGGTTCCTTATCCAAATTACTATTTTCTACAAGATAAATCCAGCCCATCTCTTCTCCTATCTTCCAAATTCATCCAGAGTCCTCCTTTGATTCATTCCTTGCATCACCTCTCAAAAACTTCCGTCCCTTTATCAAATTATCTGCTTCCACAATATTCAAATCTTCATCCTCACCCACCACAAGCATCATCCTATTCGGGAGCCACTTAGAAAAAAATTAAATCTCCCCATATTTTACCCATTATTTTATCCTAATCTAAATTCATCTCCAATCAGCTTCTCCATTCAACCCTTCTCCGCACTGTCTTCTTAAACTTCACCACTAAATCCATCCAACCCAAGAATCAGAAACTGTATTCCATAATCTCAATTCCCTCTGTACAGTCTGTATTCCTTCAACTTTACCTGCTTTTTCAAAACCCTCAGCCTCACTCACTCAGCACCGTCACCATCATCTCTTTCTTATCATCAGCCATATCCAGAGGCATCAACCACTGCCGCCCGCATCATCATATCGAAATATAATAATAATCGATAATCCACCCCATCTCCCTACCGCTCACCTTTCCGCCTCCCACTTATTCATCTGATCAAAATAGATGGCTTTATGATGAAAACTTTATCATCCCGTGCCCTCAAGAAATAATTGTTTCACATCCATCTAATCTCTAATTCTCCCAGGCAATACTTTTACCACCATAGTGTGAATTAATGTCTTGGGTAATTGCTGGGTTTTGTCCTTTACTCTAATAGCACCTCATGGAACCATCCTGGTGCAAGAGGAACAAGAATTGTCTGAGCATTATCTATTATCGCACTTGTTCATCTTTATTTCGCTTCATAAATTCTTTCAAACCCAGCCATTTTTATGTATTTCTTCCAGACTTCTCATAACCATAACCAATGGCTCCCACAACAGAATCAGTTCAAACTTCTCACACCCACCTGTATCTTACATATCCACAAATGAGCAGAAACTTGAAAAGCGTTCCCAAAAGATTCTGCATCCCATTGTTGGCCAACGTTGCTACCTTACCCGCATCTCACACTCGTACACAATCAGTTTAACTATGATGATACATTTTTCTAATTTAAAGAACGGCGAGCTGAGAAGAAGAATGATTTAGTTTCTTGAATGCACAGCCTTAAACTAGTTTACTCCCTCGTCCTTCGTAGCCTACAACCAACCAACTTTCCACGGGGGCTTAATTGAAGTAATTATTGGGCTCATCATGACGTTAGGACGGTGGACAGAATTAGCGGTGATTTAAATTAAACTTTACCCTACCATAGTTTCCCTCCCTCCCTGTCTCTTTCCAGAATCTATGCATTTTAAAACACCTTATCCTTCCCGTACATATTCTTTATAAATCTTCTCACACTTTTCACCTTCCCCCATCCATCCTAGCCATCCTAGTCATCCCTGTCCAATACACATCCTAAACACAAAGCTTTATTGCCGGTAGTTATATACCGGTGGTTGCTTCCACAAGCCCTCCGGCTCCGTATCAGATTCACGCTGTATATATAACGAACCGATTGAGCCGAGATTTAGAGACAGATGAAGGAGTTACTTCTCTCTGAAATTAAGCTGCCAACTTTGATTGACACTTTACACGGGAAGCATTTCCCCCGAATCAAAATCCTACGCATTCCACCAACAGTTATTACACAATCCACACTCCTTCCAAAATCCATTCCATAATAATTCCCTATTATAACTCATATATCCAGCCAATCCACCATCGCATTAACCCAATCTTCCTACATAGCCAGCCCTGCTGGCTCCCTCTCATCCAGACCATGTCCTAGTAGTCTTCTTAAATATGTGACTACATGACTGACTACTCCTGTCTGGCCCGTCGTCTTCTTCTGATGCACCTTCTTTTTTACAATTTTCTTCGCTTCACCTTAAAACTTGACCGCTACTTCCCCCATTGAACTTGTTCTTTTTAAATAAATCCCAGCTCGTCCCTTTACAAGAGTTACGAAGAAAAACTAAAACCAAACCACAACCTAAGTTTACCAAACTCTAAGAGAGTTAGCTGTATTTTCATACCATTTACCATTTCCAACACAAGAGCTAGACTTCTTCTATATTTTCCTCAAAACCTCTCTTTCAGCTTCCATCCTTCCTCATATCCACACGTACCATATCCTCAAAGCCACACACAGAGAAGCGACATGATGCACTCAAGGAAATTGAGCATAAGCTCGCAGAAAAAACATCAACGACCCCTTACTGTGTCACGTCAAATGAACCACAATCCCCAACTCTTTTCTCCACATTTTCTCCCGAGCCGTCCTCTTTTATTCCAAATTCCCCATCCGAACCAGCCCGCCACCAGCTAACCCCTTTAGCCCCACCGAATATTTCATCTGCAAACAATAATTCCAAGTCGGACAGATTCATTTAACCTCCACGTCCCTCTCGTTTCTCGATTCTCCCTCTCTCTAATTTCTTTAACGTCCTTCCCAGACTCCTCATGAGCTCAGAAATTGTCACCCGAAATCCACCTTCTTCAAAATTCCCTCACATGTCCCACCCAATCTTTCAACCCTCTCACGTCTTCTCCCTACTTAAAACCTCACCTTGCAATTTCCCACCCACCTCTCTCTCTCTTATCAGCTCCGTATAGTCTCTATACCCTAAAGACGGACGCCTAAAATTTACGAGACTTTGACTTTCAAGGCGCCGCTATTCCCGGGCTTGCATGATCAAGCCCTCACACAAAACTCTTTACACAATTGCACCTTGATTGGCTCAAACAAGAGGAGAAAATAGAAACAAAAACATCTCAATGATCTTCCATACTGAAGCCATTGTGCTGTCAATCAGGAACGGGCTACCTGGGAGAGACACACCACCTTCTCTTCCCGTCATACCCGCCTCCTCCAATGCAATCTCTCTCTATCTCCCACCCAAATATTTCATCTGCTGTTCAATAACACAAGAAGTTTTCTACTATAGTTATTCCCATCCAAACAACCAATAACATTCCCATCAACGCACATTTCATCAAACCGGCATCACAGATTCATCGATACAACAGCATGTCTCTCAGTCTCTTCTTGTCCGTGCCTCCAAGGAGAAATCACATCGTATCAGCAATAAGTTTAATTCCTCCTCACCCAGCTTGCATGAGAGCCCTCCTCCCCACAAGCCAATCCCACTCTTCCATCCTAACGGTTCTCTCAATCAGGGCCTCCATCAAGGAACATAAAATTAAATCCCTTTTGGACAATATATAATTTTATCACCCGCTTCATCTCTCTCTTTCTTTTCTATCTTCTACGGTTTTCTTAAGTCACTCGTGCCCCGCATCTTCCTCATCATCCTAATTTGCATTCCGTCTCCTAGTCGTTTGCCTTTTAGTGAATTTAAACAATCCCTTGCCAAATCTACGGCCTTGGAACCTTAAAATCTGTCCGCATCTCATTTATTAGCTCTGCGGAAAAAAGAGAAACAAACATGAGGGAACTAACATCCTCTAAGTCAGCTGTTGTAAGCACGTAGCCAAAAAACCCTCTTGGCAACAACTTCCAAAATTCATCTTACATCCTCCTCCTCCTCCGTATCCCTTTAATCCTTGATCACCTATCAGATGTCTATAAAGACTATCCTAGTTCAAAGACTATGACTCAGGCGCTACTAGTGACTCCTGTCCTACTTGAGTACGTTTCAGAGCATTATCAAGTAAATGAGGAGATTTAAATCCCATCTGATATTATAACTATACAGTCTTAGAAAAAATAAATACATTTAATCCCCATCTGACGCATTCCTTTTCGCACCATCTCACACCATCCTTCTCATCAACATCCCATTTGCATGCCAGCACACGTAATCCCACCATTTCAATTCTTAAGTCCAACTCCCCAACCAGTCCCTCATCATAGCAGCAATAACAATACACAAACTCATCCACATTAGGAATTAATTCAACATAACATTTACCAAAGCCCGAGAATTTTATCCAATTCCTTCACATCTTTCCCCTCCGTGTCATCATTATCATTATCGAATATTTCCTTTCATTCCCTCCTTCCTTCATCATCCCCTTCCCTTCAAGACACGGACGGATGGACAAGATTTTGAGTAGTAGAGCGGCAGTAAAATTTTATTGCGTCCAATGTCTAATGTACACACATTTACTCTCAGTTACTTAGTTTCTCACTCAGTCCCCCCCCCCTCAATCATTTCCACCCTTTTAATCCTTCCAATCCCGCTAACTTAGCACCGCCGCTATTAAGAAACATTTCATCTCTCATCCGCGGCTTAAATCTTCAGCTTTTACAGAGTTCCTCGAGTTTTAAGCCCTCCAATTACCAGCTATGTAGAAATCTACACCAGCTCTGCTTCTTAAAAAGTAGGAAGCAAATAATTGATAAACGTTAACAATTGACAAGGCTTCTGTCTAATGTCCTAATCACATTTTAGCTCGGCCAAGAAGCCAGTGATGATTATTGCAACATGTTCTCTCGCGAATTCCAAGGAACATGAGTACATGTATTGATGAATTTTTTCTTCAATTCCTCCACTTCTTCTTCGTCTTCTCATACTTCCAACACTCTTTCTTTTTATCTTTATTTCCTCTACTATTTTCTCCCAAAGCAAATCAAAAGACTGCTTCTCGCCATCCAATAAATCTTCCCCATCATCATCGTCTTTTACTTCTTTAAGCTCTAAAGGATTTCAATGATCCGTTATGCACAAAAACACTTGGACGTATAGCTTCTTGTTCTCAATCCACGCCGCCCATTAGTTTCTACTTCCATACACACTCAACCCGTTAACTAACTAAACTCAATTGCTTGCTCCTCTTAGTTCTTCATCCTTCCTTGCAAAATTCTCTCCCCCCCCCAAAACTTTAGTATCCAACCAAGCGACAGTATAATCAAAGTGACACGTCCATCCAACCGCTACCCAATCTTCTTCTTCTTCTTCCTTGTACTCTTCTTCCAACGATTTAACTTTTATCTTTTAATTCCTCCTCCAACTACTAAATCCATTCCGTTTCTAGCCTTACAACAACCTCCCCCCTCCTTTTCCTATCATCCATTAGTCTAAATGAGAAAATAGCAAACTTTACGACATTCTCTCCTAATGACACTTCTTCCTCCGTCCTTCTCTCTAGACCTTTTAGTCTGGTCCTTGTTAACTTGTAGAAATATCACCACTACCACCAACTCCTTCGCCAACTTCACTCCGTTGTCTAATGATAAACCAGTCATTTTCTCAAAAGACAGATGATCATCATCTTCTCAGTTCTCATCTTATAGTTAACATAATAAGGGTCGATTCTTAAATTTCGTCCCCACAAACCAGACCACGCATCCTCCTCTCATCCTTCAAATAAAAGCATATGTGCATTTTGTTATTCTGCATCCTCTTTCAATAAAGTGGTCACCCTCCCCTCCCCCTCTACAATCTCATGACAATCTTTGCATCCATCCAATATAAATCCTTCCGCCTCCTGTATCTTCGAGAGCATCTTCCAAATATTCACCCCTTGTTTTGTTCGAATCATTACCTTGTTTCTCATTTTCTTTGCATCTTGCTTGGAAAGATTTTTTGCACTTGAGACATGTCTAGAACGGCTTTAAATTCATTTAAATACTGTAAACTGCAAATCGCTAATGAAAATCAACCCGTCACCTCTCAGTTCCCAAACCATGCAGCCAGCCAGAAGAAGGGCAGATAGATAGTGTGAAGGACTAGAAAAAAGTCAATCTTTCCGTCAACTTCTTGTTTCTCCAAATTCATGTCAAAGCTTACATTGATTTTCATTAGCCAGGGGTGTTATTGTTGAAATGGAGGAGGGAGAGACATGGTGTCACAAAGTTTGCGAACAATTCATTCACCTTTTTCCTTAACCCTATCGTCCTTACCCTCCCCCTGCTTTCCCAAATTCCTTAAGAAAAAAATTCTCAAAGGGTAAAACAAGGACAGAATATTAAATCCCACCAGGGCCAGCCATCGTTTCGGCTAATCAGCCTTCTAGCGGATTTTGTTGGAAAAGAAACAGTATATAGGGATTACATGGCAAGTGTCATAAAAGTTCACTCCTACAATTATTACTCTGGGTCTGAAAAATTTGAGGTGTGTTGGCTTCTTGTTCCTCCACAATCCCCATCCCCGCATCCTTCCGTATTATCTTACAAATTTTAATGATAATTATTCACTCATATCCCAATAGCTTCTAACTAATCCGCGCATCCAATCATCTCATAGTCTCCACATTCTGTACTCCTTCCATTCCTCCCCCCACACTCATTCCATCCTTCATCATTATATTGATTCTCGTACATTTCCTCCAAAATTTCAAAACTGATCCAATGAAGGGACTGTCATCCCTACACCTGTAATTAACAGCCTCACTTGTTATCATAATCAGCCCTTGTAACATTTTTTATCTAATTTCCCTCACAAAATCCTTCATCCCTCAAAACCAAGATTATCATAAGAACAAAACAACTACCAATTTCCTCCTCAGTCAGCAGCCACGGCACAAACATAATATCGCCGCTGTACTTTTACTCTCTCGTCTCCATCTTCTATTCCCTAGCAACAGAAATTCCACAGATTTTGAGCTATACCGCTACCACTGCTTCCTCTAACTAAAAATCTGATCCAGTGGAAACAATGAGCATACAGACATGACAGACACCCTCACCCTAAGAAGATTACACACAGCCAGGCAGCCTATAAACTCCGTCTCCATTCAGCGTATTTGTATTCAGATTTAACCTCCGGATCCTATAACCATATCATCATAACTCATTAATTAGGAGTAACAATATTAAGACAAGGATGAGTTTACGTTTCGCCGCTATACGCATCCTTTATCGTATCCTATAAATTACTCCCTCGGCTCCCACCACCAAAACTCCGAAAACTATCAACTACCAGCATCCTTCCTCCTCCTGTAATCATCAAATCAAATACTATATCCCACTTAATTATCACCACAAAACTCCCTCAGCACACCAAATCCCCGTAAAACTTCCAATGCTTTTACACAAAAAACACATTATCTACCGTCCAAACGCATTCTGTCGGCGAATCTCAAAACAACCACCTCCAATCTCTCCCCTCCTGTTTTACTATCCACCACAAACACGACGTCTTCTAAAGAAAAACTCCCAACTTGAGCAGTTTCTACTCCGAGGATCTTAACTTTCTTCTCTCTCTCTCTCATCATCCCGCATCTTATTCTTTCTAACTCATCCATGCTTAATTTCCCCCTTGATCTGTTCATACTCCCTACTTAGCATGCACAAGTATGCCCTCCCTCTCCCTCCAAAATTACTGCATAACTGGGATTTAAAAAGCACATACCTCATCTTTCTATGCGAATACATAAATACTTTTATTTTCCTAGCCGACATCTGAATCCAAATTCTTCAAAACTTTCAAAATCTCCCTCTCTGTAAATTTATTCAGGCAAAGCCAATGGCATAGCCCTTCCGGCATGACCTCTGCCCTCTGCCGTAGCGTCTGGTCAAGCCCTTTACATTAATATTCATTTAGTATTTAAACTTGCTTCAGCCTTTTTCAAACAGAGCAAGCCAGAAGAAGGCCCTTGCTGTAACAGCAGCCAGACCTCCGCCGCTGGTAGATTTCTCATTCTAAAAGATAATATTCTTTTCTTATACAATTATTTTATTTATTCCATCCGATAAAACGACTCCCCCAGATCCCCTGTTGGTACTATCCTCAGGCATATATATATAGTCTCATTCTGGTTTCCTTCATTTAACAGACTGTCTTATACCCACTATTACTGATTACTTTAGCCCTCCAACAAGAAGAGAAAGCGCACAGCAGCAGCAGCTGCTGCTGCTGCTGCGCTTCGATCCGAAAACTTATAAATGAATCCAGAACCTATCCACCAAATCCAGCTCCAAGAAGACTGTCCACACCCACTCCTCCCTGTATTTCACGGCCATGTAAATGCCAAGTCGAGCGTGCGCGTGTCCTGCAACCGCGGCAGAAAATAGGAAGCGTCTACTTCACAGCGTAGTCCAATGGAGTGGAGCAATAAAAAAAATATTTTCTTTTAGAAATTATCATCACCAGCCTTTATCTTTTATTTCCCTGCAAAACTCCCTCCTTCTTGTAGAACATTATTTCCAAAGGCTGGCCAGTAGAACACAATGGAAAAAACTCCATTAATTTTGATGAATAGATGCCATTGGGGTCATAGAGGGGGGTCCTCGGACAATTTCCGTACCTCTCCTCCTCTTCCCCACATCACATCCACACACATCTCACCATCTCTCCCATCACTACTCCCATTCATATTACCTTTCAAAATGAAGACTAATATACGAGGACCATTAATTTCATTGGTGATCTTCATAGGGCTCATCCTATATTACTTCCCTCCAAAACGCAATCTCATTCATATTCCTCTCATTTCATTGGCATTGCCATCTCAGTCCCTCACAGATCGCATCCTTGTAAAACAGTATAACCAAGTACTATATCCCAGTCCATGCCATGCAATGCTTGCATGACACGGAACAGTGCATTAAATTAAATGCACTTCTAGTATTCAGTAGTCAGCGTCTTCTTATTCATTCATACCGTCTTCCTACCCACCTCCTATAAACTGATATCAAAAACTCTTGATGCCTCTTGAGGTGTATTGGACAGCTGAATATATTAAACAATTCCAACTTCCGACCAAAGAGCAACCCGCCAAATCCTTTTCTTATCCTCCAGCACAATTCACAATTTCACATTATATCCAACCAACTTTTATTCCATCTATAATAAATCCTATTCCTCCCAGCTGCAGCTGCATCCTTCAATCAACCTCAACTTAAAACCCAGCATCTCGTCCTCTATCCATGTATTCTGAATTCAAACAATCTGCATGAATTCTACACCACCCTGTGTTCCTTTCATCCTTTTATTCATTTACTATTCGACAATAACACTGGAGCTCCTTGTCCTGCTCCTCCTCTTATTCCGGATCAGCCCTCTTAAAGTATCCACACTTCCGAATTTTTCAAAAACTTTTTCAATAAAATCCCGCCGATTCATTCTGTATTCTCTCACTTCTTCCGCTTTTTCTTTTTTAGGTTATTCAGTAGCTCTGCATCTGTAGGTCAGACCTCCTCCTTCCAGTTTCTTAGACCATTAGCAGGCCAAATGAACCAGTTTCCAACTACCTCTTGTCTGAGCAGTTTCCAGATTTTTAAAAACTTTTACACTCCCAATTACCCTCTGGGCCTAAACTTTCTTGTTCCTTCTCATCATTCAATTGCATCTTTACTCACAGTCCACCCATTGACCATCTTTCCCCCAGATTTCTAGATTTTTAAACACTTTTCGTCATCATTACATCAATCATTCATCATCTCCTTCCTCAGCTCCCTTCCTCCCACCCTCTAATTTCTTGCATATCTCGCTTATATTATAATTAATCTAATTACAATAACCTCACCTATTTGAGAAATATCACACACGTCAGAGAATGGGAAGGAAGGCCGTAGCAAATCTTGCGTCTTTCTTCCCACAAAAATCCAAGCAATGAAGAGCCAGCGCAATGGAACACATAACCGGTCTTCAACCTAGCTAGCTATACAAGCCAGCCGCGTCTCCTCCAATTTTTTCAAACACCAGACACTTCCCCCAAACCAATAATTCCGACAACCTTTTACTACACACATACAACCCATTGACTTGCTCCACCAGACTTAGTACCGCCAAGCCTTTTCTTGCAATAAGTAATTCACTCCGTCTTTTCAATCCTCAAGAGATGAACAACACCTATCCCACATTTCCAAGCCTAACCACATCATATTCCTCGCATCCAAATTATTCTGCATAAATATTTCAAATTCTCCTCAAACCCCCTCCATATCCAAACGCACCCATCAGCCACCATTATCACCCTAATCATCATCTCGCAATAATTATTTAGATCATTATGATCACCAGAAACTACTACTTCCCTCCCATATTTCATTTCCCATTCCGCCCCGTTCTCCCTCCCCCTCCCCTTTCCTTCCACTCTTTTGAGCCAAAACAAACATTTTAAAGTAGCAAAGCATCCAAAATCCCCTTCGGCTCCTTCCCATCTTCTCCGCTCAACCGTCTCACTCAACCTCCCGAATTTTTACACCCTTCTTCCAATATTTCCCCCTCAACTGAGTTATCCCACTAAATCAGACGACACCTTGACTGCTTAATATCAGTTCTACCACTTGTAATTTACTAATTATTCTCTTCCCTCAGTCTCACTTCCACCCGGACTTGATTATCGCCCACACTTTGTATGTATGACTGATTCGCTACCTTGGCTTACTTCCCGCTCCTCCCCAATAATTTAAGTGATAAAACCGGATTTCTTGCAGCTACTTACTTTTTTAATTCATCCCACAAGACTAAGCGAGCCAAGGAAACTAATACCGTACGTCTTTCCCCAACAACTAGCACTGAAGGCGGACAGACAGTACAAGAGTCTACTATTCCGTCTTGTCCGTCACCTTTCTATCAAAGTCTTCAAAGTCTTCAAAAGTAATCAGGTTAAATCTTCCCTCAAATAACTTCCCAACTATCTTAATTACTTTCATTCTTCACCTTTCATCCACCAATCCTTAAATTTCCTTGTTCCTACCAAGTTTTGTATTGTATCAACCCCTTGCCGCGAATCACCACCTTTTGTAGCAGCTACACATAAAATGTGCAGCAAAAAATATACTTCTCTGCGTCTTCAAATTACTACCGCTAGGATTTCGTAAGAAGAAAGCGGAAATTTAAAAACGTTTCCACAAAAACGGGCTCATCTTTTTGGCAAAGCAACTACGCAACAACAAGTGCGATGGGACTCAAAGAAATTTTCTCACAAAATGCATCCCTCCCACATGCGATAAGATTTTAGAAAGAGGAGGATATTCATCACGGATGTCATCAAGTCAAGAGTTTTTAGTATTTATATTTTCATTCCTCCACATGATGATGTATTTCCTTTCCTTCCCTTTTGTGACCCACGACAGAGCATCTATGCAACAAGCTAAACTCTTCTCAAGGACCAGCTGAAGGAGGACTGATAGACTTAAATTGCCTTAAATTGCCTTCACTCTTTAAATCATTTTACAAACAAAAGTTTACGAGCAAAAATTTTGGACAGTCCCGTCCAGCAAGGCAGCAAAAAGAAGCAGTGAAAATAATAGCAAATCTTGACCTTAAATATAATTTACCTCACTTCAAACTTTTTCTCTCTTTCCTCATCCCTCCTCTCCATGAGCGGAGTCTAGTCTTATTTCTTTTTTGAAGCTTTATTTCTTCATATTTCTCCCATAACCCTCCCTTTAAACACGCTTTTGTCTTGTAAACGCAAATAATTTGGCCTTTTCTTCGCGTCCTATGCTCTTTAATATCAGCTCACCCTTCCAACAGGACTTGCTTATTGTTCTTTCCCATCTCAAACGAAGCTTCCATGCAAGTAATATTTTTTTTCTAAACATTTCTCAAAATTGTCAACAAGTAAAACGCCCTATCGCTCCAGCCAAAGCATGTTACTGTCCCCACGAAGATATCTTCCTGAACTTGTTTAATCATTTTATAAAACAATATGCTTTAATCATTGATGATTTCTGGAGAGACTCGTCTCTTTTCTTCCTCCTGCCTAATGAATGCTTCATCCACATCTACCAAAAAGCCTACGTAGTTATTTGCATGAATAAAGCAGTAAGTATATCAGAAGATAATAAATTTTACAAAGAGTTGACTTGATGAGCCTTCCTAAATTCATTCTTGTGTCTAAACTTCTTGGTCAGACTTCATGGATTAGTGACGGTGTATTTGGATCTTCTGAGCATACAATTTATACGCTTCTCTACAAACCAACATCTTCCTCATCTCTACACCCTTTCTTCTGAGTCAACGTAAGTAACAAAGTTACAAGCTCCAAGACAACCTCTACGACCACCGTTAGGCAGGCTGTGTGTGATGATTCTTTGGAGAAAAAACTTCTTCCTTTCCCATTACGTCCAAGAACATGGCTATGTCGTCTCATAAATAAACTACACTCTATGTCGACACGGAATTCTCAACTTGTAATTTTTGACATGCTTTACGATATGAGTCTAAGCGCTGAAAATGTGTCCACAAAGACATCCAAATTTATTAACCACCACCACCTTCTCCTCCTGTATCATACCGTACAGCCTCGCAGCTCTCTTTTTCTTCCAATTTTCTTCACCTCTCTCTCAACCTTCCACAGACCCTATGTTTCACCTAAACTCGCAACCCAGCCAGCTGTCTCTTAAATATTTTCTCTATTTCTTCTCCTTCTTCTCATTTTCCCGCATAACTTAATGAATTTCTCGGATTTCATCACGCAAACACATTATATTATCTTCCACAAGAATTTGCCTACGCTCACCTGCAATCTTCTTCTCTCTTTACCATATTATCCATTTCAACAAAATCCTTCCCATTCTTAATTGAATCATCACTCCCCCCCTCACAGTTACTTATTATAACACAAGTCTGCTATAAATCCAATCCTTTTGCAATCCTCTCACCCCTCTTATAAGCCTGACTTGACGTCATCATTGATATTCATTACCCACGCTCCTCCCTCAACCACATATTTCTGAATTAACCACAATTAAATGTGTAAACTGCATGTGGAAAAATACGATTTCCCAGTTATTCAAGCTTTTTAAATTTCTCTAGCATTAGAAATACCTGGAATGGACTGGAATTTCTAAAACAGTAGCTACTTCAGAAATTCCTTGCAAATATTTCCAGGAAAGTTGGGTTGTTCTGGGAATTGACTCAGCTTAGCCGCTCCTAAGGATTTCCAAAACAAGGTGCAAAGTTCTCACGCAATAATCCTCTTATCAGATTTTGCTATTACTACTTCCACCACCCGGTGGAAGTTAAACCTCACACTACGCTAGAAATCTCACCGTTCAACTTATAATCGGTTTCATCTTTGTGCTTTGCTGCTACATATTATTGTTCCTCAACTCTACCCTTCCTTACCTTGTACCGTACAAGAAGAACACCAACTGAATGCTTTACAATCTTCAATTATCCCCCCATCACCTCCATTATTCTACAATTCTTCACCGACCACACCATTCCCTATTATACCCACCAAACCACCTACTTCTCTCCAGACAAGAAATAGAACAACTTGAACAACTAGCAAACACCTTGTACACCTCCCTATCATTCTAATAACTACAAGAGTAATTTTTAAGACTAGCTTTCCAAACTTTTTTATTCATTCCATTCCTGCTTTAGTATAAATCGAGCCTTGCAAATTTATCCGTCTCACACAACCTTTTCCACACCTTTTCTTATTCACCTTAACCAACCCACTAAATCCTTAAGGAATGGCCACGGAGCTAGTTGAATACTCCATGAAAAACGCATTACGGTCGCGGACAAAAAACTCAACTCCATGACAACAAGACTCTATAACTTCATACCACACTTTCAACTCCGGTTAGTCAGTCAGAGAGCAATTGGAAGTTGAGGAAGAGAGGGGAAACGTTTTTTCTATACCCTCTTTATCTTATCCTGTATTTTTAATTACATGCCCTCTCATCATCATCTCCCATTCCCTATTATTTCCTAACCTTCCAAAAATCCTCTAACACCCCTCCACCCTCTCTCCCTATTCTTTCCCACTCTTTCTCTCCTCCCCCCAAATCCTCATTTCTTTACATACAATCTTCTTACTTTCCGCTTCTTTTAACTTGAGAGAAAACAAACAGACACTTGCACACGCACTGGTAAAGCCTCCATCCTCCCACCCTCATTACCCATACCAACCATCCATCCGAGTTTATCTATATATTTCCGTTTATTTCCAAAACTATGGCCGGCTGACCGGGTAATTCCCACTACTACAGTCATCTAAATGACATCACCACCAAGTAATTCCAAGAGAAGCATTATATATACGTGTACTTTAACAATAGCCTGCTATTTTTCCCACACTTTTCCTCCATCCTTTACCTCCTCCTCCTCCACTCCAACATCTTCCCTCGCCTTTAATTACGTTTAGAGGCTCTCAATAAATTCAGATCCTGTCACCATTCCTAGCGTCTCCTAGCTATTGAGTACAACAATGGGTCATAGAACATTATCCATTATTACGGGGAATATAAATGACCTCTCAGTATCACAACACTACGCGTATCATCCTACCCATCCTTCCCTATCATTCCCTCACATCGCAGTTCTTAGCTTAAACGTTCCTCTTCAAACCATCCCATCTTCACACCATCTCTCTCACAAGGCACGGAACATCCACTAGCCCTATTCATAACTTTTCCAGAAAACTCAAAAATCCATTCACGTAAGTTCTGAACCTACGGAACCTCTCCCAACCGAACCGGAAAAACAGAAGGCTTTTACCTGGCTATACTCTATCAAACCTAGACGTTTCTAGCACTTTCATTAGTGCAACAATCTTTTACTTCCAAACCCTCTTCATTTTTAGCCAGTTTCGTTCATCTCAGAAAGTCATCATATCATCATCTCCTGGAAGAAGTGCATTAACTTAGCCAGTGGAGACGACGACGCATGCAATCAACGCCAGCGTCCCCAGAAACGTCGTATAATTCAAGCCAAAATACAATCACGCAACCAAAACCTCTTAAACTTCATAAAAGCTAAACGACCCTAAAACCTCTTCCATTATTCTTCTTCATCCTTTCCTCTCCAACAACTTCCAAGGAGGATGAGCTCTGCATTATGAATTTTATATTTCTCCCCCTCCCTCTATTTCTCTTACTGCAACAGTGTCATTTATTTTAAAAAATATCACAATTCATAGCAGCACACTGCACTCTTACATCCCAGAATCTCTTTTCATGGGATGGAATCATGAATATTTTCATACATTCATTCTCAAAATCCTTTACAGTTTGGCCACCAATTCATCCGCCATCAACTGTTCTGCAAGCATGTTGCAGAGCAAACCATATAACTGTCATACTTCACCCTCCGCCTCTACATTTTAGTCTGAATTTTTTAATTCTCAGCCAAATTTCAAAATTTAAATACCAATACAACAATTCAAAAATTTCTAATTTAAAATGCTCAAATATTTTAAAATCAGTCTGATAAATAATTTAAAATTGATATTACGGCCAAACGATGGATCAGCACTAAAAGCCACCTGCAACATTAATTTCTAAATGTTCTGTTCTAAATCTTAAAATTCCATCCGCTTAAATTCTTCGCTTCTATCCTTCATGAAAAAATTTCCCGTTCCTCCTCATCTCTGCTGACATTAAGAAACATGTACATAAAATATCAATTAAATCTTTGTCAAAGTAAACGCTCTAGAAAAAACGCTCCTGCTAAGCTACCCCTCAATGGCGAGCCTATGAAGACGATCTGAGCTTCGCCCTAAATCCTCTAAATCTTTTCAAAGCATATGACAGATAAAAGCATTATATCCAAGTATCACCCACCCACCACAACAAGTTACCCAACATTTCCCCCTCCCTCCAGCATCTCTTAGCCTTTACTTCGGACTTCATTCATAAATTTTTAGTAATTCCTTAAGTGCATCAAATTTTCAATCAAAAAATCTGCTCTTGATTTCATCCTCTATGCATCCTCTGCATCAAATATGGTAGCAATCCTCCAAACGGTACACCTCATTCTTTGATGCTGTCCATCATCCCAACTAGAGTCAGATCCTTTTGACATGCTCCTTGATCCTCGAAAAGAAATCAGAGCTTTATAGCCACGCAGTCCCGTAGATAATGTAGGATATGATGATTCAAATCCTTTCCATTCTCTCCCTCCCTCTCCCTAATCTCATGGGATGGTAAAATCATTTAAAAATCATTATCACCCGCCAACACGAACATCTACTTATTTACGTGTCTTCATTATTATCCTGATGACTCCCATCCCAAATGTGATCATAATTCATTTCTGCAATTCTTTCCAACCATCCCACCTCCACAACACCAACTTGTTGCTCCAACAGTATCAACTACCGACTAGAAGTCAAAAGGCTATTCAAGTCAACAATATCATATCCACCCTCCCTCCTCCACACTGCGAAAATCTTGAACCTTCTTGAACACTACATCCTTGCAATCATAATTAATATGTAGCATGTTTACTAACGTATTAAATTTGACCACATGGGGCGGCAAAGCAGTGGATTTCGTCGAGAGTCTCATTTACCCGCCCGGTATCAGCTCAACTCATGCATTCATTTGCGGAGGTTGAGATCATGGCTTAATGAAATACGAAGCTGGTGCTTTATTACATGAGAAAAATGGTAATTAGAGCCCAAATCTAAAACAATACATAAACCCTCCTCCCTACCAACCATTTCAAGCAAGCACCTGTGTACATCCAATTCCAATCTTGTCGCTTCCATCCCTCCATCCCTTCCAGGCTCATCTCTCAGCTTCAGATTCCTCCTCCGCCGGCCTTTTACCCCCTCCTGTATCACCAACTTCCACCTACAAAACTTCAACTACCAGACCTCAAAAAGAAGCCATCATGAAGGCAGAGAATCACTTCTTGAGGGCAAAGGAGCAATGCGTCTTCCACCACAGATCGCACCCTTCTCATCAGCCCTGTACAAATAAATAATATTGTCCAATCCCACCGGATTTCTATGAGAAAATGGAAATATATGACTGTATCCCTATTAAGATGAGGGCATTTGCCAGGAGCTATCTTCCGCTATTTTCTTCCCGTCTTCCAGTCCCAAAGTAATGTACCCATACGAAGAAGCTATAGCTTAACAAGAAAAGTCAGTAACCAAGTAAAAATACAATCCAAAGCTCATCATCAAACGTAGAGTCGTACAGGAGAGATAACTATGAGAAGTAATATAAGCAAAGTTCGGCTATGTCAGTAGTTCCTTTCCCTACTTACTCCACTCCTCCAGCTCCTTAGCTCCACTACTGGATATATATGGTCATCATTTCTGAACTCTTTAAGCACATGAAAAATATAATCTTCCCTTCCTTCCACCTTGCACCCTCATATTCATCAAGCCCATAAAAGGATCACAACCACTTGCCGCTCGCTCCCTACACTCAGCTCCTTAATTCTCAGCTCTCTCGGTATTTATTATTATTCAACTATGATTGTAAACGGAGAGCCCTATCCACAGACCGCCAAGAACCAACATTCTGCAAGCATCTATCACCCCACTCCCTCAACAAATAATGAAATAATTATGCATTCATTCATCCTCTAATGAATTCAACTTAATGGCCAAATCCAAATCTTCTGTTGTCCGCCGCGCAGCAATCCTATGCTCATACATTCTTTTGCAAAACTCAGCTGATAAATATGGTGAAAGTCAATGCCTTTCTTCCATGGGTTCCGGGTTTGAAGCATCTTCTTCTGGGATTTCTCAGCGTTGCAATACAGTTGACACACGTGAATACTCGGGAGTCTTTAAAGCGAGTTAAAAACTCGTCGTGTATTCCCTCCGTCAACTTTTTACTAACTAAGCAGTGAAAGGCATGGAATATGGGTAGAAAAGTACTTACTTTATCACAGAATACTTTAATTTGGCAGTAAGCACGATGAGATAATGAATTAGGATCACGGGGATCGTCATAAGTGTCAATCTGTAGATGAAGCGGGAGTCCCTGGAAATCAAAGAAAAAATTGCAAATTATTAATACAGCCCCAAGAACCACGGATTATTCGCGTCATCATTTTATTCATATAAGGTTGAATTTCCCCAGTTTTATAAGCCAGCAGTAGTCACAGTATAAAAATCTTCGCATCCGCCTTGCATTCTTAATGAGCGTCCAGGGCAAAACTGTTTCCGCCTTCTCGTCCAATCTTTCCCACGTTGCCATTTATGATAACTACCTCCCCGTCCAGCGTGTTGCGTAAAACGTCCAGCCGTCTACGTTCGCGTAGTCTATTGACAATTCTTCCTTTAAAAGTAACACTCTCACCCTCTCTCCATCTCCTCCTGTCTTTTGTCCAAATTTTTCCAAATCTCCAGCTTACTTTACTTCCTTAGAAGACATTTTTCTAAAAATCCGAGCTACCTTCTTTCCCACACGAGATCCACAAATCCACACAGCATTTGCTACGCCACAACGTCCATCCCCTCCCTCCCCTGAATCACATTTCACCCTTCACCCTTGCGTATGCGTAATGTTCACGGCATCTACCGTAGCGTGCCGCGTATAAGGTCCTTGGAAAACAATAATTATTCACCTTTTCTTAATACCCCATCATGCCATGGAATCATTTACTATTAGGAATCTCAAGAGGCAGAATCGCCACCGCCGCGTCTTCATTCATAGCATGTACATATAAGGACACCTTCACGCCAACCGCACATACACACACACACGCATTAACAAAGATCCGTGGACACATCCTCTGTCATGAGAGCATCCATCTCTTCAATAGGAGCATTACGTGATGTCCGAAAACGATCCCCACACAAACACACACCACTCAACCTCTTTTACATATTCACTATTCTTCCTTCTAAAAATCCTGCATCGCCACCGGGAACTCTTTCAACCCTTTTAGTCCCTTCTTCTCACCCTCCTTTCCCCGTCGTACCCTCCTAGATCTGGGGCCCCTTCCTCCGATCTGCTTGGTGTTCCCTTGTCCTTCTCCACCTGGACCATATCCTGGATTCCCCAACCTGGTCACCAACACAGCCTTGCCGGATTTGAATAGATGCATTTTTATAAAAATCATCAAATTTTTTCCCGCTTCTGTGGGAACGCATTTCTACATCAAAGATTTACAATTCCACTTGTATAGGAATCCCGATTACGTCCGCACATCTCATCCATCCAACCGTATAGTTGCTTTACGAATTATTTCAATCCGTATTGTCTCGCCCATATTCTTTCTTATCATACAGCCTTCAGCCCCATCTTTCCCATTACGTCCACTTGCAATATTTATATACTCTTCCGTTCCTCAAGACTTGGAATGGTCATGTACTTTATTATTTAAAATGGACACTTTTCTGTGACCCATCTTCTTTCTCGTTCTTTCCTTCATCCATTCCATCTCCCCCCCACCAATTTACCCTCCTTTTTGTCCCCTCAACTAAGCTCATATTTTTCCAGTCTCACGCATCCAGTCTCAGATGAATAAATCTAGTACCTCGCATTACAATATAATTCTCTGTGTGTCCATTCCCCAGTCCAATGACCAAGTGGTCTTTATCCAAGTTTTTAAATAATCCCTTCACTCGTATCAAAGCTTGTATTCATTTAAATCCCGCGTGTCTGTCGGCAACTTTCCAGCTTCCATCATCTTCCTTGAATCTCAAAAAATAGTCTCTCTAAGACATACTGTATGTGGACTACTTTATTCTGGCATAAAAATTCTTAATCGCATTATCTATTCAAGCTTCTATATGATATAATCTCAAGGTAAAAAAAGATATTACGTGTATGCCAGTGCCCTATTTGTTATCAATTCGGGCTTTAAGCCTCTGCAAGATTGAACCTTTGAGTTAAATGAATCATCAACAATGTGGCCATGTGACTGGCATATAGCCAAGCCAGCCAGATAATGAGATAATACAGCAAACTTGGAAGAATGTTTGCGTCTTTTTCTTGTTGAGTTGTTCAGACTTTTCATTATTTTAATCAAGTCATCATCATTTTGTCTTAGGGACTCAAAGAGCAGCAACTGCCATTGCCGTCTCTCAGCGAATCTCTCAGTTTGTTACACAAACATATTACATTCGTAAAAGCCTGTGGAGTAACTCCATTTTCGCAAATTTCACAATCTCAATAAAAATCTTCAACTCCAAGTTAATTGCTTCATACGTTATATTAATGTTTACCTAGCTTTTGCCAATGTTTAATGGTAATTTCGGATTAGAAAGAATAGCATCTTTTTCATTCATGAAAAAGCAAATAGCAAACATTCATATCAAATGCCACATTACTTTATTTCACTTTACACCTAACGTTTGCCAATATCCATAAAATCCACAATACATAACACTTTATTTACCTTTCTTCTATTTATCTACAGCAAGGTAAACTGTCCACAGCTCCTTTCAAAGGGGTTCTCGTACTGATCTAAGCCATTAGCACGTAAATAATTCCTTTAATTAACTCCCGACAACCTTTAAACATAGGGCAATTAACAAGGACAAGTTAATTCTCCTTTTTAATTTTGTTTACTTTTTCTGATTTTTACTCCTCTGTCTGTATCAACGCTCATATTTTATTTCAGTCCGCTCATTCTCATCAGCTCTCCTACTCAAGTTGCATAGTTTTCTTCACTATAATCTTTGTCTCGTTGATGGATCTGAAGTCAAGTACGCGACTATGTCCAATGTCCATCCCTAGCTTGTTTCCCTTGTATCCCTTGCTCATTGACTCGGATGGCTAGGCTTCGATTATGGATGTATGCCTGGCTACTTTCACTGGTTACATTACAAGGTGGATTTTTACCGCAAAGAGCCATGTTTCCACCATCTCCTTAAATTTCTATCAAAGATTCCCAGCTGTCACATTGCCTCATCTCCCATCTCCACCTCTAGAGTATGTACTCCAAGGAGGAATAATGAGAGCTAGGATATAGGATTCGGCTTCTTCCATCTCGTAATTTAATTCACTTTAAACCTTCATCACGATACGTGAAATTTCTCTAGACACACACCGCACCGCTCACGCTCCCTCCCCACGGCCACACTACGCTGACACCACCCTTTTATAAAACTCTATACAAGCCTGTATATTCCACTCATTGAGCTGAGAAAGTGGAGCCGACGGACATGGTTGGATATAGAGGGAAAAGGATATCATAATCATGTTGTGACTGTCATCCTCAATGATGAACGCTCGGAAATCATAAGAAAAGCAACAAGTCATGGATGGCGTGTCTGTCTAGGGAAGAACAAGGAGGAAAACATGCCAAAATAACCATATCATTACATCTTCGTCTTGGTTTTAATAATAACAGAGTTAAATGACTCTTCATCCATCCCGCCTCCTAATGCTCCCGTCTCCTCACGCAATTACAATCCAACCAAACACATACAAAATCCAGCTTTATTCCATACCGTATAACCTACTACTTCCAGCCACAAAGTCTTCCATCAAATACACAATCTCATATCAAACTCACCTCCTTACGCCATTCATTATTACTTCAACCTAAAGTCTCTCCACCCCCATCCTAGAATCCTCTAATGAGCTTTTTTAATTATACGTCCTCTGAACCACAGTCTTCCTTTCTAAGCGCACACAATCCACGTAAATAAATGTGCCAGAGCATTGAATACAAAAGGAGCGGAACTCTTATACTTCTTCTATTCTAATTCTCCCTTATTCCTCCACAATGTTATAGGATTTAGCAGGTGAACTCTGTGCTGCTATAGTTTTTACTTTCATTAACTATCCCTACGTGTGTGTTCCCTTTCTTGTCTGATTCGTTTCTCCGTCAGAGGAATTCGCATAATTTGGCTTGCCAGTTATTATAATTTCAAAATTAGCGCAGCTAACATTTCCAAATTGCATCACAGATAATTAATTCAATCCATCTATCACTTCAAATTCACTTATTGTAATTTCCAATTACTTGGAATAGATTCAAAGCACCTTGTCATTTACCCACTTACTTAGTCCATCCATTTGTCCATTTACTCCTTCAACAGTCAATCATTACAATACTACACTCCTCCTCATCCCTCCTTGAAATGCTTTGTTAGTCGCGTAAACAGTCATTATATAGTTTCAATGAATTCTTTAATTCCTCTCTCATTCGCTCTGCATAGTATCTCCTGTCCGTCTCCCTCTCGTCAGTCTACAAAGAATCTCAGTAATAAATACAAAGCCGTCTCCAATTGCATACATGAATAAATTATCATCTCATCTTTCCCGCGACAAGAGACATAGGACGCATTGCTTAGCTTCGGAGAAGAAACTTTTTAAAAACAAAAAAAACAATTCAAACCACATTGATATTGATGACTTTTTCCACGGACAGAATCACAAGGTAAATATAATTATTCTTGATAAATGATTCGCCAATAAATCCGCTCCTCCTAATCTCTGCTAGTCATCTCTATCTTTTTTCTACGTCTCATTCTTATTCCCTCCCTCTCATCCTCAATATGTCTCCGAGTCATTTTAAACACACATGCTCACAAAAATCCAAACTTCCTCGTATGTCAATTAATGAATGACCAATGATGATAGCCCTATAGTTATACGCTATCAAGGAAAATCTAAATTCCTCCATCATCCCTCCGATACTAAAGTGGATTCCATTTGAATTCTATCTTCCTCATTCCTTAACCTTCTCTTCTGTCCTTTGCAATTACGATTCTATTTTACTACCACCGATCCTCCAACCACTGATCCTCGAATACAGCATTGAAAGTGTACATGAGAACGTGGTATTACACGACTCATTAGTTTTCTCAACGTTCCCCAAACTCTACAATTGTCTTCCAAGATTCCCATGTCCACCTTTTTCTTCAAGTTGTTCTTATAGCATTCTTCTAAACTTTGTCAGAACCAAAACAGCCAACATCTATCTGTAATTGTACCATTTGGATTCACCTCCTCAACCTCCAGACGAACATGTTCACATCTTCACACGTAGCTGACTGCTTCAAGATTAGCATTTCAACATGGACATTATTACACATCATTCTTAATATATGTTCTGATTCTTGTCATCATCCTTGTCTCCAACTAGCTATTACATCCCTCTCGCTTCTCTACCTTCATCTCTCCTAGACATTCCTGGCAATTTAGCCCAAAAGCTGACACTCGCTTATTCTTACCTTTTATGACGTGTGGAAGACTCATACCGAGCTATAGAATCCTTCATTGCCTTCATCTAAATTCTTCTCTTCTCCTCATCTTCAATTCTCTCCAAACTATCTAATTTAAAATCTAAAAACTATGACAGCCCAACTCCTTCGTCAAAAGACAAACTTAATATGATTACTTTTGCGAAGCCAATCTTTTTTGAACCTGCCCTGCCTGTCCATCATCCCAATGTTAAACTGTATCGTTTAATCCTCGCAAAAAGTTTATTGTATACATCTTTAAAAATAACCATAAATACTATATCCAAGAGTTTGTAGCTATTGGAGTAAACCCTGAACGTAAATCCTGCCCTTTGCCTTCCCAGTACTGTAATCTCTTAAAGTGTTATTATGTCAAAAGTATTTATTTTATTTCCAAGCAGTCCTTATCCTTTAGGCATTTTCCATATTTGGCATCTCTAAAAAGGTCCCGATCCTTGTGTCATCTCTCTTCTAGCGCATCACCACCATCAACCTTCCATCATCCTCTTCCAATCCACAGGATAGAGCACAAACCATTTCCTTCACAAATCCTATTCAATGGCCCATAATTGTCAATCTCAAGGATGCTTCCAAGTCAGAGAGTCTCCGTCTCCAAGGTTTAAATATTCTGTATTTCTTTTCTTTATCCTCCTAATGCTCGCCTATATATATTTGCTATTAAAGAGCCAATCAAATCAGCATGATTATTGCTCACTCCAGAGGATGCAGGTGGACTGCGATCCCACCACGTCAATTCCTATTTCCTACTACTTGACTCCATCTTCATCCTAACATACTACGAATTATGAATTCAATCGGGGATTTCGGATTAATTTTACATTAAACGTGACTTTTAATGTGAGATTAACACCAGACAATTCATTTTCACCAGTAGGATTCCCTTCTGATTTTCCATCTTTCATTTTTTACCTCCTTGGACCCTGCATTATCCCCTCCTGCTCTTCTCCGATGCCCCACCCCAAGCCTGTCCCTGTCGCACGACCACACAAAATCCCTCACTCTCTTTACAGACATTTGAACCGCGGTTGGACCTCTTCCCATCCTCTTCTACAGCTTCTTATAAATCCGCCTATTCAACCTGGATATCTATTGTATTTTTTCTCTTGTAATTTTTCCATGTTATTCCCATCACTACCTCCCTGGACCTGCCACTTACAAAATCTTCCGTAAGGAAGCAGACTCATCCCCCTTTGTCAAGCTCTCGTCCTTATGCTTCCAACGCGCATCCAATTTATGCAAATTTCTAATTAAGTCAATGTCAGTCATGAAAACCTTTGAGTTTTTCAAGTGACACAGAAGAAGAGCTTGTAAAAAACTTGTTTGATAGCAGCATCATCCCACGAACCAAATCCTTTCCATTCCGCTCCATAGACTTAAGCTCTTTTAAAAGCTAAGAGCAAATCAATGATGTGCCCTCCTGTCTCCATCATCTTGGTCCAGCTAAAGCCATTATGTATAACCAAAGAGGATTATTCTCTCTGTCCCCTTCCAGCTCTTATTACCTTCTTTAGTTTGGTATACACACACACTATCCTACATCCGTCCCATCTTCCGTCTGTCCATCCATCCGTCCATCCGTCTCTAACATGCATATATCCCTTCACAATTGTCATCTTATCGTCTCCAACTCCTTCGCCTCCACCACCACCTTCTCCAGCTTTGTTTCCCGTATATTTTTTACTGCCCCTTTACTGATATGGATATAACTTGTTGGCTCTTTCTGGAACGACTTGGCCAGTCCTTGACCAGGACTCTCTAATTCCTTCTCATCTTAAAGATATGCTTATAAGAGTACTTCACGCTTCTAATGTATTTCCCCTTATTATCATTAACCTATAGTCAATGATATACTCATACGCCTTCATCCTCTCTCGCTCTTTACGCGCCATCCTGTCTATCTCCAATGACAGCAATCCCTCATCACTTTCATACATTCTCCCCTACAAAAATGACAACAAGGAAAAGAGGAAACGCAAGGACCCGCAGGGTCATTCCAATTCCAACCCTTACACTAAACAATCAAGATTCGGTCAAGTCGCTTATCAAATTTACATTTCTCTGACTATTCTTCCTCCTCTCATCTTCCTCCACCTCCTCCACATCACTCCACCATCACAAAGATAGAGACAATCGTGCTTAAAATTTCATCAGCTCCGTCAGCCCGCTTCTATATCTCCGCGGCTGGAGATGATAAAAAACTTTCAGATTATATTTCGATTCCTATTTTCCATGAGTGTCACTTGTGAAGAATTCCCTACCTCCTCCTCCACCTCCTCTCTCTCTTATTCATCCTCCGTCTCTCAACTTATCATCCCCTAAGCATGTCGTTGAGGGAATTAATGATGGTCGTCTCAAAGAGAGACGACAATGTCGACAATGCGGCGGGGAAAAACAATTACTCTCTTCATGCATATACTTGTGACTGGGATGACAGGGACGGATAGTAAAATAAACACTCTTCCATTCTTACCTTCACGCCTTTTTGACTGCTGAAATCCGTACTCAGACATTGGACGGCCACGCTGATCTGTGGAGAAAGAACAAAATGAGTATTAAAAAACTGATAGAGCTCGCTCATCCCGTACACGAGATTATTCTAAGAATCTTTTAGCTATCTTTAAAGCTTGAAGCGGGCCAACGAGCAAAAACGAACGACAAAGGAGGTTAACCTTTAAAGCAAATATTATGTCTGTAGTCGTCTGCGCGTAGTAATCCTCGGCTATAAAATACCGTCTGGATTCTTTTCCAAGCTGAGCACGTAACCTTTTCTGCATTTTGCTTTACTACTTTTTATTTTTTCCACCCAATTTTTAATCCGCCCTCCCCCCGTAGACAAACACCTGTTTTACTCCTCTATTGCCTTCCCAATTAAGAGAGCAATCAAGCCGCTCAACTCGAAAATCATACAAGCTTCCCTCTATATGTGTTGTTTCCCTACCCAATAAACCCGTCTTTTCTGGTCTTGCCAATACTCTTCAAAACTTTAATATCCTTGGACTGCATCCATACACAACCGGCTGCACCCCCAACCAAACAACTCTGTGTGATCATGATCATCTCAGAGTTGAAAGCATTATACCGAAACCTGATTATTAAGATTCAAGCAACAAGCAACACACGAAGCCGTGTAGTAGTAGATGAATTTGTTTCGTATTAAAAGTACAGGTGGGTTTATAAAAAACACAAGTATACCACACATTGCGATTAATTATTCACACTTCCAGTATCATTTTTATAAAAACTAGAGCAACGCAATTCATCGGCATTCCTATTCCTTCCTCCTCTTGAATCAAGGGAGCCGCAGGAGAGACAATCACCCTAATTATTCACTGCTCAAATTCATACAAAGTTCCGATTCTGCTGCTCAAGCTAACGAATAATTAACCTCATCAATTTTGACCTATTCTCTCCCTTCTCTTGTTTACACTCTTCTTCACCTTTCTGTGTCCGATTCCGCGCCGACTCTTGCCCCCGTCTACTAAGGAGCAACAGCGTCCATCCCCCCCAGTATCTACCAGCAAATACAAGCGACACGACCCCCTCCCTTGGGGAATCCACTATTCGACAGCTCAATGACTATGCGGCAGCATCCTTAATTTATTACCCGCCTTCAGCAGCTCCATCAAAAGCCTAGGCTCCAGGCAATTATTAAACTCTTTTACATCTTCCCCGTCTTCTCCCGCGTCTCTAATTTTCATCCCGTTTATTGACCGTTCCGCTTGGAATACTGTTATTCCTCCCTCCCTTCTGCATAACTTCGTACCAGGGTCCCTTTTCTGATTAATCTCCGTATTCTAAACAACTTCTGGGCTATGAATTAGAGTGTGAGCCCAACATATAAGAGAAACAGAAACTACTGCTACTACAACAGCCAAAACGTCATCGAGTTCGTTATCGTATTATAAAGTTTTCATAGATTTCCCAAAATTTCCTCCAATTTTATAAAACGATCAATAATTTTTTATAACTAACGAGCTCAATCCTTGTATACCTCCTATGATTCATTCAGCTACTGAAATGCGTGGTCGTTTCCGTGGATTCTTCCCCCCCTTTTAATTGAAAAGAGGGACATGGCATGGAAGTGGGATTGTTTTGATGAAAACGTGAAGTAGAAAATCATTTCGTTCTTCCCAATCTCTCATTTCCCTCGAATTTCTCATCAGTTTCACGAAAACAGTTCACGCACCATCTCTAAAACTACACCAAACAGGCGGATCAATAGATATGCAATTAACAGGTGATGCGTGTACCTTGGAAAATAAAGGGAATACATCATTTCCTCTCTCAATCCTCACCTTGCTAACAACTACCGACATAAACACAACCTTGGGGTGGTCTCCTCCAAATATTCTTATCGTCCTAACCTCAACAACTCTGTACATGAACTCAATCCTTTCAAGTAACTGCTCAAAGTAAACTAGTTCCTTCCCTCCCTTAAATTTTTTATGTCTGCGTCACATCCCTTTAAAATTTGCATTAGCTCTTTCAGCAACTGCTTCCTAAATATTTTCTTATTGATTCCGCATCATCCCCTACGCACATTCCTCTCAGTTTCTTGTTTATTCCCCCCGAAACTGTAAGCTATTCGTCCCCATCATCAGCTTCACTTCTAATTTTCCTCATCTCTCCGTCCTATACAATTCAACTTAACCATTATTATAATCTCCTTCCTCAAGCACATCCTTCTCTGCATGATCAACGTTTGGAATAACTAACAGCTATAGCAAGCTTAATTCCTAGACCCACACATGGAGAACATGGAAAAACGAACAAGTTAAAGTTGCTTGATTGAAAACAAAACAGATGCGAGAAAAACATACACAGGTAAATTAAAAGACGCGTTGAGCGGCGTAAACAATTATCGTACTCAAACACTAATCTTTTAGCATGACAAGAGGATTTTTCTTCTTCACCGTGTAATTCAATTCTCCTCGTTTTTAAATTCTCTTCACCCATCTCCGTCCTCAGTATATTTTCACTGAATTTAAAGAGATTAGCACCACTACTACTTGCTTTCCATCACGGCTTCTTCTTCCTCCGTTTGAAGCCTTTTACTGAGATGCAATTACACGTTGAGAAGGAGTATGATCAAGATGTTGATAATTTGATTCCACCCGAACCTTCATATCAATTCCCTTCTATGCGCGGCCTGGGCATTTAATTCTACAGCTATGGTAGCCAGTCATTAGATTCCCGGCGCACTGAATAAATAAATACATTACCATCTCATAGGTTAATCACTAATTAAATTGATCGAGCCTGGGATGGAGTAGCGTATAGGAGGGAGGCATCACCTATCTGGATGGAACAGATTCTCAACACGTAAAATCTGCTCCCGCAAAAATTAACAGCTCATCATGCACCCAAGCCACGTTTCAGACCAGCCCCTAGCAAATGCCACAAAACACAAAAAAATAAACTAGACGATAGATGCATTGAAAAGCCTTTTGCTTCCAAACCTCTTCCCGCCCTCTAACCTAGTGCTTTCTCAATGATCCCAGCCAAAAATCACCTATCACGATTGTTTATCTCCTCCCAAAAATTTGCGACAATGGCAACACACATTTCTCCCGTTCAGAAGCAAATCAACCACAACTTGGGTTCGCATCCAACCCATGTCCCTCCGCAATATCCTATTACGTCCCACCCATTACTCTTTCAAATTTAACAAAGCTATAATTACAGCCTTCTCTCCCACCTCCGATTATTCTCTCCTTTCCTTATTACAGTTTGATTTGATTCAAAATTGCTGATAAGCAAGCGTTTATCCAACATTCTTTAAATCTCTTCATTGACCTTGGTCAAGACGAATTGTCCAAGCAAATCAATACTTATACTCTCAAAGGTTTCAAGTCTCTATTCAATTACTGGTACTCCCTCTGGAGGCGCTTTCTACCTTGTTCCAGTAGTGTTACTGTACCGTAACGCAACTACCAATGCCCGCCAGCCCACGCAGTCTGTAGTAGGAGAGTAAACAAACACAAGATTGACTACAAGTTAAAAGTTGCAAAACAAGATGTATAAGAAAAAAAGGGTGTGTGGAAGTAAGTGTGTGGTAGCAATTATCATGATTTGACTAGAACTAGCATTCTGAGACGGATGAAGAAGATCTGTGAAAGTCATTCCAGTCCGGATGCATAATTACTTCTCTGTTCCTCTCGCTCATACAGAACTAAATCTTCTGCTAGGGGAAAATATAGAGGACCATCATGAGGAGAGTGAATTCAAAAGACGATTATAAGCTTCCATCAAACGGACCACTAACTGCTTATCGTTTCATAAAATCTGTAGTTTGATAATTGCTCTAAATTTCCACGCACTCAAGTAATCCTCGTGGAAGGTACATGATTGCTCTCTGCATATCATTTTTGCCAAAAGGCGGACGCAAATTATCTTCCCTTTATGACCCTTGGAGAAATTAGTTTCTTTTACTTTATGGATCTCTGGAAAACTCTCTCATCATTTGATTTCATCTTATTATTATACCACCACACGTTCCTTTTCTCTCATTTCATTACCCAGGGCCCAGGACTAATGTTCTCTGCCGCTGAGACTAAAAGAATTTACCACCCCATCATCTCATCCACCACCTCACTCAATCCAACTAAGTGACTCTATCAAGCCATAGGAATGGATGAAGCACTACTTTTTAGCCCATTTCCCTCCCTCCAAGACGAAGCAATCCCCACGTCCGCGTATACATCTTCTTTCACCCCATCTCACATTTAACTTCTTCGAATATTCCTTTCTTTTCTTAATAATAATCCATCCCGGTGATATACATTAAATCTCCCTCGGAAAGAATTAACTTAATCATTTGGACGCAGATCACGTTCGCACCGCTTCCGCTCATTAAACTATCTGTTCCTCTCTCTCTCTCTCTTCACCATTATCTCTCCCTTACGCTTCAAACATTTCCAACCTCCCACCTCATTCTTACCCTCCCTCCCTTCTTTATTCTTCCAACGGATTTACTTTACTACATATATACTTCACAATAGCCAGACTAGACGCTGACCAGCCAGCCAGCAAACCTAATCCAACGTAGGCTTCTTCATATAAGTCACTCCGACTCGCGTCCTCGTCTCCTTTTCATTCGCCACAGCCACTCAACCTTACAGATCTTCTCCATTTACTTTTTCTCTATTAGAATATCGAATTCATCATCACTCAGCCTGCTTCTATCATTTAATACGCAGCTTCGTAGCCAGCTTACATACAAACTCAAACATTATTCACAATTACATCCAATCCTTCCTCCTCCTGTCCAACCGATTCTCACCTGCGTCACCTTCTTTTTATTCACCTCACTTCTGCTTCTTCTATCTACCCTCCTAAGCTTTATGCATCTCCTTTCCTGGTTCTCCTTCCTTAAACTTTGCATATGCGCTCAATTTGAATCCCCATCTCTCCTATACCACTTTTAATTCCTATTTTTTCCTATCATTTATTTATCTTTCCTCTACAACTTCCAAAAGTCCCGCTTTCCTCTATCCTAATACCGGACTACACATACAAATGGATTATAATTCACCAGCTTTTAAATTACTCTTCCCCAAACTCAGCCACCCGCTCTTTAGCCCTACTTTACACAATTTTCAAAACCCTTCCCACCCCATCTGTTATCGTCTCCACTGTCTCCATTTCTACATACATGTAATCCAGCCGGAAGCTCCAACAATCACCCAAGCTAACTCCCCTTCCATACTCCCGCAGTCCTCTTGAGAAAATTTTACTAATCCTATCGTCTATCATTAGTCTCTGTAAACATACTTTAAAACAGGACTAGATGGCCCACAGAGCATGATCAAAATTACAGAATCCCTCTTCACAAATGTTCCGGCTCCAATAATATCTTCCCCATACTTACGCCTTTCTTTCATAGCATCCTAGACCACAGAAGAACATCATTCTTTACCAACTACCGTCTCTATTAATATCGGATTGCTATGATCCTCTCTCATCATCTCCTCACTCCGCGTCTAGGACTAGGAGTCGTAGACTACGACATAACCTCAACCGTATAATAATCCTAATAAATAGCGAGACACCCTGTAACCGCCGCTCTAAACAAGATTATCTTCTTCTCAACCGTTTCTGTCTCTCACCACCCTATTAATCTTCTCCTTTTCCAACAGTCCATCTTATCCATCTTCTCTATCTTGGTCTATAGCTTTTGTCTTTGCTTTCTCCATAATTCTACATCCAATTGATTGAGCATGGCTCTGCTCCCTCGACTTCCATAAAACATAAACACCAAGCCATGTACAAAATTATTCCTTTTTCTATGTAATCTTATCCCGTTTTTTTATTTCTACATTTTAACAATCCCTAATTCAAGGTCCCGGAAAAACCGAGGTAAAAATTACATCTTTTTCTTCAACGTCTCTCTCTCTCTCTCTCTCTCAAGTATTTCCAATACATTATAACAATTCTTTGTCTTCTCCTTACGTATCTTCAGCATACTCTTCTACACCGCACTACCCCTTTCTGGCCTTACCAATCTTCGAGTAAAGGGAGCAATTATCTTCATGGTGTGAATTTAGAGAGGGAAATTGGTTGGTTGTATATTTAGGGAATTATTTTCTTGCAATCTCAACTGACAACAAAGCGCGCTTCTAATCATTATCATTGCATGCAATTATACTCTGCACTAGATGTAACAAAACAAACCACCGAAGAATCCCTATATTAAATTCCTTAAATGCTCTGTTATGTGAGCGAGCAAGCCTTTACTGAATACATTGAAAAGAAATTCATGAAACTTGGTGGCTACTTTTAAGTCGTATTAACGTCTGTGCCTTGCTTTGCGGGAAGTTTATTCGGACTTGAGTAAAATAAAATAATTACCCGGCCTCTATCATCCTCTCTATCGTCTCAGTCTCCTTTACTATGTGTCATGTAACGTCTGGGATTTGATTAGAGCCGTCGTAGCTGGAGCGGAAAGGTAGAGAGAACGTTCTCATGCGAAACTAAATCCACAATCTTCTACGATATCTTACAACAGGAACGGCTCTGGAACAAACTACCTCTTACTTCGTAGTTTCCTACCATCCACTTCCCAACAAACAAAGTCAAATCTCAAGGGCTACATCCTTTCTCCACAACAACTGACTTTTACTACATTATACGCACTTCTTTCGCCTTTTTCACAAAACAAGGAAAAGACTGGAGAAGCCAAGGAAGGCCGACAGTTCACAGTGCACACGTACTCTTCCCCTCTGGCCCTATTAAAATTCTTACTCATCTTTGAATCAACCGCAAATCATCTCACTATTTTTTATCCCCTCATCATCATCTCCTCCTATTCTCACTACAATTACTCCTCGCTTTTCTCCTGTGATGAGAAAGCTTTGGAACAAAAAAAATTATACACAAATAATAATAATTGCACCATCCAAATATTATTGTTTAGTTTCATCCTCCAGTGAACACATATCGAATCCTTGCTTTTCCTCCAAGGAGATTCAGTAACGACTCCTCTTGTAGCATATGCCCCTTATTGAATTTCTTCTCTACTTACCAACCAACTGCCACGCCTTCTCTCCATCGATTCACACCAATCAGCCATTAGCTTCTTAAGTTTCTTCCCTACTACCGCAACCGCCACCCTCTGATACTCCTTGGCTAAATATATACGCAAAAAGTCTATAAGGGATTTTCAAATTAAACCCATAGTATCCTAGGAAACCGCTTCTTTCTTCCTTCCAGTCTCCTCCTTAATATTTCTATAATCCAAAAAGAGTCTTCTTGAATCGTACCGCCTGGAAAGTGAAACTAAATTACAAACCCACCCACGTCTTCACATCCAGCCAGCCCATATTTTCCCCCGCCTTTAAAATCTCATCATTCCGATTCTCTTTTAGTTTTTAATTATAGTTGTGTGCGTGTCAGAATTCAGAGGATGAAAATTTACCCACACCGATACCATCATCACATTACCACTTTCCTCTACTTTGAAATTTCAACTACCGGCCCGCCGACCGGCATCCTCTTTTCCTCAAAGGCCACCCTTTTCCTCCACCACTAATTCATCCACAATTCTTTTAAGTACCTTCTAAATTGTCAAACAAACCCTAGGAGTCAAGCAGTTCCCACTCTCAAATCCGCCTTAGATGATTCCCTATTACACTTCATTCCTATTCATCAAATCACAATAGCCCTTGGACACAGCCAGTCGGACCAAAAGTGCAGACTCCACAGCCTGCTCCTCCTCACAGTCAGCTTTAAAATCCTTTCCATCGCTATAACTATAAGCCGTTGCTAACTTTTACCTCCACCACCAGCATTAGCAAGATATTAATCCAAGTGCCCACCGGAGGGGTTGCAAAATTCTTTGGAATCGATACACGCAATTCCGGTGTTGTAAAATTATCCCTTCTCTTTCATTACGAGATTTATCACGAAGGAATCCCATTTATTTTCTTTGAGGCAAAAACAAATTTCCCACAACAGCCATCTTATCTCCGATCGCCCAGCCTCAAGAAAAACAAGAGCCCCTATTGTCATGTATTTCTGTTCCTATGCGTATAAGAACGCAGAGTCTTCGTCTTTCCCATCCCCCTGCTGAAAAAACTCTATAAACTACTACAGTTCCAGCAAACAATTTTTTGCCACAGCTGCTATTATCATAGACGTTGCTACATATATTTCTCTTTTTAACATGGTTACACACCACGTCCCGTCATATCATGCATTTAACTCCTTCCTCACATGCTCAGATGATTCAAGCCCACATGCTCTGCGTCGTATTGCTAATCTCCTACCTACGATGATAGTGTTTAAGCGCTATAATATTTTACAAGCTTTAATACCTCAGCTTTAACAGTTAAGTAAATGGCAGAATTTAATTTCAATAATTACCTTGGCGGAGCTTTCATTAGGGTTCCAATAGATAGCGATGGAATTATGTGCTACTTCATCAATGCAGCCCACAAGTCCGACGCTATTCTTCGTATCTGCAAAAAAAGACATTGAAAAAACGTATAAAAACTTGCCATTAAATTATCCCAGACGACCATTAATTATGAATCACACAAACACACAAACTCTAAGGAGACATCAATACATGTATCTTGTCTGAGGCATCCATCTTATTCCTCTCTCTCTCTCTTACGTATTCCTAATTCTCGGCATGTTGTTAAATAGCTCATTCAGACCTTCGTCAGACCACAATTCACCCGCCGACAATCCACACGACAACCTCTACGACTTTTTGACCAAGGGTGGAGGACGCCTCAACCCCACCTCCCCTTAATTTTTGCCTAGCTCTGCAAAACAACAACGAGTTGATTTAGCCATTAGAATTCAGACGCTTTTCTCCATGTCCCCGCCCCTCCGGAACCTTTTTACACACGGCGGAGGCGGCACGTGATTGAGTGGAGCAGAATAACAGAGTAGTAAAATGATGTTAAACTAAGATCATGAAAAGGATGAA
Source organism: Sminthurides aquaticus (assembly GCA_906901655.1). NCBI lineage: Eukaryota > Metazoa > Arthropoda > Collembola > Symphypleona > Sminthurididae > Sminthurides > Sminthurides aquaticus. The sequence continues at coordinate 3,653,241 of CAJQTT010000002.1, read as the reverse complement.
TTTCCAGCCAATCCATGCAACAGGACCTTGCCTTCTTAACCACACCAGCACGTAATTCCCCCCTCAACTTTGAACCCCGTACTAAATCAAACGCTCTTCTTTTTCTTCCTCCATTTCTCTCTGAACATTTCGAATATCCATCCGAAAACCATGAAAACACCCTTCTCATCTTCCCCTACATGTTTTCGCCATTACCATTCCCGACATCCATATATTTTCCGCCAGACCTTCCTTCTTAGTCTACTACCATCTCCACCATTTGTAGCATCATCACAGCCTTCCAAACCCAGGACGGGGGACAGGCAGAACAACACTTTACAAATTATTTCACATCCCATCATAAATATCCTCACCTCACAAATCTCCCACCTCTTCTTCCCTCATTTGATCCGCCTGTACGGAAGATGCGTCTCCATTTCAAAACATTTAAAACTTCATCTTCCTCCAAACGCCTGGATAATCCACAATCCAGCCGTACGTATCAACTGCATATGACCCTTTAAACATCCAACAAAATCCACAAGTCCTCCAGCTATTTTTTCCACCACATCCCTGCATGTTTCGCGCCTTCTAACTTATGCAAATATTCCGCTAATGCAATGCAATGGATTTCAAATTAAATTTGCATAGATCCCTACCCAGGCGTGTACTTGTTACAACATCCCTTAAAGCCAAATAACAAGCATCACACCACACGCACCCTTACCTCCTCCTAAGCTTGTGGATTTACAAACGAATATAAATCCGTTATTATACCCTCTTTGACATGTCAGAAATTGACGACACTGCCTTATCTAATAGGGGTGGGGCTTTGCATCTTCCCCTTACGTGCCACCAATTACACACCCCCCCCTTCCCTCACACTCATCATCCAAATGGTCCATAAGGTGGACGGAATAATGGGAGCTTATTTCATAGTAATGATGTGTTACACTCTTCTTGTCGCCTTCGTCTCCTAAGCTAAGCTCCTTAGTGTAATCTTAACTCTCATCATCGCTTCATTTTGAAACAAAAGTTTTTATTCTTCTCATTAACAACAATTCCCTCTCACTCCCTTCTGGGACTTGTCACAGATTAAGCCCCTTTAAGCTCTTTAATCATTCAATCCCATAAATTCCACCCCCTTTTGCTACTTTAGCTTCTTCTTCTAATCCGCAGCTAAAAGGTTTCATAATTTGTCATTTTTATTTCGTTCCTCGCTTCCAAACTTTTTACACCATTCATTCTTACTCTATGCCTTTCTTGAAGATGCCAGCAAAGCCTGGATGGGAGATCGCTAATTAAATCATGTAATCATCTCATTTACCTCCCAAGTGAGCTTTACCATGTCATGGATGAGAGTCCCTGCTTCCTTGGCCTGCCTTAGGACAAATTCTCGCACGCAATCAAATCATAGTTATCCTTATCATCACACCCTCTTCGGAGCGCTAATTCTTTTTACACACATTCTCATTCCTTTTATCCTCTTCAACAATGCCAGCCAACATTGCAAATTTCCCATACCCTTCATCCTCTCTTCGTCTTTTCCCACACCCTACCCTTGTATCCCCACGCTCTATGAGAAACTACTAATAATATTAATTCTCTCCTTCTAATGATCAAGATTCTAATGATCTAAGGAACAATATTTCCTCCGACTCGTAAACTCACACCTGTCTCCCGCCTCGCTTTCCTTTGACTCGTATTTGCTCATCACTCGGCAGACATATGGCTACAGAGGCTGCGGCAACTCAGGGGTGGACATGGATTCCTGGGAATCTGCATTAATTCCAAGTTCATGTGATAACTTTTCAAGGCCGTTCCTAGTAACGCATAGCGAATATAACCAAGATTCTTGGCACGCTTCTCCTCCCAAACTCCCTCCACTTCTTCCCCCGGCTATATTTATTTCATCCCAAGGAGGTTCAAGAATAATTTAAGTAATTGCCCGTATTAACTCTCATATTTTACATACATTCTACATCTTTGAGCTCTTCCTTCCTTTCCATCATCATCCTCCTCCTCATCCAGGAATCCCACTTGGTATATAAACATCAAATCTTTTGCTAATCTGCATACATTCACCCTCTCTCGTCAAAACAATCTTTGTCCCATTCTCCATTCCAGCCTGCCTCCAAGCTTCATTTCTTCGCTCACTGTCTTTCCACGAGGAAAATAGCCGGATCATGCAAAAAATAAAACCCTTCCAGTAACAGCGCCGTCCTTGCGTTTACTTAAACATCCCTCCTTTAGTCTGTGTACAAAAGATTGTCTTCCTTACCAAACCTTCTCAGATTCCTATCACATGTTTTTCTTCAACTATTCTTTGATTCTGTGCCAAGAGTCAAATCCTCCTTCCACAGCTTTTCCTCTAACCTCCAGGCCACTATCACCAGTCATAATTTCAAATCCTGATACAATCTCTCCACCAAACCTTTTAGAATAGAACCAAATCCTTCTTCCATCTCCCAACCAGCCAACCAACCGGCCAACGAAGCAAGTATCAAACCTCCGGACGAGGAATCACAAAAAGACAGACAACCATTTAACCAAACATTACACTGCCCCACAACAGACTCTTTCACATGTTACATCATTCTCAGACATCCTTAACACATGGCTACATCATCCTCTTTTCAACCTGTACAAATCACGTCACACGCTCCTACACAACACATAACCATCCTTACAAAAGCGTCCCAAACACAAGAAGATCCTTTCCCTGATATTCCTACAATCAAAACTTTAACCCCGCCAAGAATAGCGGGAGTCAAGAGTCGATTCCCCATTAAATTTCTCAATGAGACTCATGAAGACGCTTCAGGCTATTCTTTACCCACATGCAACACATAGTCTCCGTACGTTCTAATAATAACGACAAAAAGAAGTACATATTTTTACCCTGTACAACAACAACCCAACCGTCCCACAGCAAATCCTCCAACCCTTATTTTAACGGTAACTGGGGTGTATATTCTCCCGGAATTTTAAAATTTCCGATACGCTTTTCTAATCCCGAGGTAAAAAAAACACGCTTTAGTCGATAAAATTAGGAGAGAATACTATTTTCTCCGCTAACAATACTTTAATTCCAAACACTCCCATCTATCCAATTCATGTACCCCATCTCAATGTCATCCCCCCTGTCACTTAAACGATCCCCACTTCCTTCCTACCCTAACACCACCGATCCTCTCGGCCATCATCCCCGTCCTCCCGCATCTTCCTCAGGAATCAGTAAAATACAAAGGGAGAAGAATCAGACAGGACAGCCGGAACCTTGATGAGCATCTTTATAGATACAGACGCAGTTGAGGTTGTATTTATATTTTCTCATTATTTCCCTCAAATCCCCTCACCTGTCCTCTCTCTCCACCCGCTAAAGGTCATCACAAATTCGACAACCTCTCCCGCCCTGCCAGAAGCGACGCTCATCCTCCTCCAAACATGTAGAAAACTCCCTAAACTTTTATACTTCCCACATCCAACGCAACAATCCGCTCCTCTTCTTTCTCTTCCACTTCTCATTATTTGCTTTTCCTATTTAATCCCTAACCACCCCCGCTCCAACACTTCCCGATACAGAGCAATGAGAACATCCCAATGTATTTATCCCATAGCGACATCGATCCTTTTCCGACCAAAATTTTAAAACGCTCAATCATTAAACCATCCCCAACTTCCATTTCTGATCTTCTATCCATTACTCTAAATAAGCACCGTATCACGATCAATCCTTACTTGTGAATCTAGTCAATCTAACGGCCCGCTTCTTCCCTTCAAACCTATCTGAATTTTTCCAGCTACGTTAACTCCATCATCCCATCCCCGTTTTTCTTAAGAAGAGATTGAAATAATCAGGAGAAAAGATGAACTAATTCTCGCTGTCACATTCTTCCCTTCAAGCCTTTCATCCAAGGAGCTGTCTTAATAATCACAACAAGCTTTCTATCCCTCCTTCACCCACCTTGATCGTCAAAGTAGACAAACTAATTAACATCATCCTCCTCTACGATACCCTCTCGTCTTTTACTTGAGCTAACTTCTGCCGCTAAAAGTAGCAGCTCCCCCCACACCCAACTCCTTCCCATGTAATCTATTCTTTCCTTCTCAATTCCGCATCCCACCAATCACAGCCTTGGAACTAATGGATCATTCCGCCAATACCAATACGAACCATTTTCTCTATCCACCCAACTAACGCATAACGTCCCAACAACGTCCCAGCAGCATCCTTCAGTTTCCCCACCAAAGAACCTCGTCTCAAGTCCGTCCGCCAAGCTATGATTGGACTCAAGCCAAGCCACTTGACGCTCATCCATCTGTTAATTGTGGATTCATGCATAGACGGAATTGAAAGATGAATGGAAGGGGACCTCGGGATGGGGCTAATGGGAAAAGGCTTGTCTTCCTTCCAGGGTTCCCCTATTCTCTATTGTATCCTCCTTTCTCTCTGTCATCTTCTCCAACGAATCCTCGTCCAAGCTTCAACTTATTGGAAGCTTCTGCCAAGTCCCAGCCTCTTGGAACAATACTCTCTCAAGTCTCATTCAATTCCCGCATCCCAGCCCCTTTTCACGACTACGGCTCCCGTTACTTTAAATCCATTCATCTTCTTCCAACGTCTCCTTTCCGCATCCCTCTTCTCTGACTCCCTTTTGCCAAGAACCTTTTCCCCTTCTTGCTTCTTCTTATAGTATCCCACACTTGAATCCTCTCTCACCCATTGGATCCCCCATCATCCTCGTGCTATTAATACACGCCTGACAATGCAAATAGTAGGAGCAGACTAAGCCGGAGCCAATCACATCCAGACCACCACAGCATCTTCAACAGCCATTCATAAGTATGCAAAGCTTGTCCTCCTAATCCCTTCCTTTCTTCAATCTTCTCCCCTCTGTCTTATTCCTTCTTCCTACTCTCCTCCGTCTCTTCTCTATCTTTGCAAGATGAATCATACATGACATTAGTCTAACCTATGAAAAATTATAAACTCCGAGAGGATATATAGCTCATAGCAGCTGTTGTAGTTGCATCCAAAACCTCTGTCTTCATCCCCCGGCTAATCCTTCTATGTCTTTTGAAATTTGATAACCAGCAAAGATAAGTTGGAACAAGGCTTGTAGAAGGAGATGAGACAAGAGGGAGAAGAGGGAAGAAACTACACGCTATCAATCCCTTGTACTGAATCTCGTCGATCCAAATAATTAGACTAAACAGGAGCAGAAGGATTTCAGACAGAGACCTCCTCACACATCTCATTGATATTCCGTTCGCGGAAATCTTTGAGAAGAAGCGAGGAATCAATTCCAAAAAATATATTTCCTCCACCTCCCATCTTCTCCGCCACCAAAAAACAAAAGAGAAAAAAACAAGAGTTATGATGATGACCGGAGTGGAGCTAAAGATTCAAGCTTATATAACATTCAACCCCCTTCTCACCCTTCAGTCTCCTCAGAGCTCAAGAATAAGAATACTCAGGAATACTCAAGATTGCAGATCAAGGAGTGGACTGGAAAACATATTGCCGGGCTTTTGTACAAATACAATCCGCATATCTTGAATTTATCCCACCAAAACTCCCCTCATCGTCTGTCCCTTTGTCTAGATGGATCCGTCTCATCCATTACTTTTCCGCCAAGCAAGCTATCTGACTGACCAAGATTGCAGTTTGTGTATTCCACACACACACACATCAATTCCCTATCTTTTACACGCTTCTGAGGTTAAAGGGGTCAGTCATTGGATGCATCCGAGAGGCATCCCTCTGTATCCTTCACACCTAGCCTTTCATCCGACCATGTGATCTTCCCTTCTTTCTCTGCAAACTGCCCACCACACCACCACCCAACCTTCTAGCATCTCCCTGCTCCAAGCTTTTAGTAAATACTGTATCCACCTTTTCCTCCGAATCAACCCTCTGTCAGATCCAGCCTTCCCTTCTCCACTACAGCATCTTCTTCCTCAGTATTTTAAAAATCCTTCACAAACATGTATGCTTCTTTCTTAACTCTCGGAGGAGGAGGATACTACTATGATTCAAAAGTCAAGCTTTTTCAAACTCGGACTGCGCAAAGTGCAATTCGCGGCGGCCGCATCTTTGGCTCAAACCCAGCCGCCTTTTTCTTCCTCCTCTCTTTCCGACTGATCATCCCAAGAGAACTCACTGTTTACACTCAAAAACCCAGACAAGACAAGACATAAACATTATTCAGCAAGCCTTCTTCTCAATACATCTCCGTGGCTCTGGCAAAGTAAGCAAGCAAGAAGAGCCTCTGCCCTGCATGGAATTGAGGTAGATTCGTATGCATTTTCCCCCGCTCGCACTCCCGTCAGCAGCAGACAGACATACCGGGGATTGACTCTCTTGCAAAAACACTGAAAAAGTTCATCAGGTGAATGCCCCTAGCCCTAGCCATCCACCTTATTCAATCCCTTCGTGGTGGACGACTTTTAAACTTGGGCAAAAACAGTTTGGCTCATCGTAAAAATTGGCATCGGTAAAAGTAAAAAATTATATTACTTGATTGCACACATCACTCAAACACCATTCTTCCATTAAATCTTTATCCGCTCCCTCCGATTCATCCCCATCGACAAACTGTAACATAATAGCACACTAACGCTTCAACCTTTCTCTCTCTCTCACCCTGTCTTCATCAATCCCTACTCCTACAACCCCTTGCAACACCTTCCACTAGACCTTGCAAAAATCCTTAAAGTTGTATACGCTTCCTCACTGCATCTTTGTCCTCTCACCCCTGACCTCTTCTTATTTCCAAACCACCACTCTTCTGCATCTTCACTCAGAATTATTGATTCCTACCCCACATATAACCTCAAATCTTTCATAAGCTTCCACCAGCTACTACATAATAATTGTATTACATCTCGCAATTTCAAGTACGCGATTCCCCACGTGCGCAGAAACCGCCCAATCGGCTAAACCAAGCACGAGCCCCATGATCCTCCAAACAATTTGGTCCTAATCCTACAACTCCGTTAGTTTCCTTGCAGCTTATGCGCTTTGCTCTAACCCTTCCAATCTCTCAAATTCATGATATTCATGAATATTTTCAGCCTGAACCGAAAAAACGCTCACGTCCGCTATTCTATTCTGCCCTTCCACCTCTACCCACTTCTCCAACTCCTGCTTCCGGGCTCTTAAACACAAGCACACGGGGTGCAAAAACATGGATGAATCCTCTCATCTCTTAGTTTTAAATCTACAATTCCATTTGCTCCGAAGATGATACAAGAGCACTTGCATAATTTGGGACAGGATAAATAAAAAGCCATAATTCAAGATCCTCCGCCAGATAGCCTTGCATACCCGCTGATTCTTGTGTATTCTCTTCTCAGATTTACAGTTACTACAGCCCAGGAAAAACTTTTCTTCCAACTTCCCAAAAAAGCCTGCTGTAGTTTATCTCAACAAAAATATATTTTCTTAGCCTCCTTCCTTCTGCTAAGGCATGCAATGTTATTTTTTCATTTCAATGAATATTTTCTATCATCAAGATAACTTTTCCGTATCTCAGGATTCCATAACGGAGTCCCAACCCAAGCACAGAATACCTTGTCTTGTAGACTACTAGCTGCTTCACAGCATTCCATAGCACAGATGCTGTCCTATTATAAGAAAGGACGACCGAGTGAGTTCCCGCAAACTTTTCAAAATTCTTCAAGCTTGTATCATTCTAAGCTCATTCACTCATCCTTCCTTCCACAGATCCGCCTTCCTACTCAAAATCCTCTCCTGTCTTCCCAGCCACCATCCACCTTCCCTCTTGCTGGCCAGCTGCTCCCACCATTTATAAACTGATTTGCATAGACAAAATCCTCTGGTCATTGAAAATCCAAAAAGTTGATGCCGCAAGTAATTTTTAAATTCCAATTCCATTGCAATCTTCCATTTCTTTTTTCCGTTTCCTCGCTCCTGGCAAAATATTGCACTCCTTCTCTTCCTTGTATAGATACCGCGGCGGCGGGAGTCATAATCATAGACCGCCGCAGAGATTCAAAGAAAAACTCCTCCACTACTTCAAATCTACCCAGTCAGACAAACCAGCGAACAATTCCAAGAGCTAAACAATCCATCTGCCGTAAAATCAAAGAAGAAGAGGACCAAGAGAGAACAACAATTTCATTCAAACTCTCGTAATATGGCCATACCCCCGTATCATTTCAATGCCTTATTCTCTCTCCCATGATCTACATACAATAATTCAGTCCTACTTACGCTTAATAATACGCAGAGGCTTCCTCCCATTATATCCTCCTCCCTTGTTATTCCCCCCTCCCCCTCCCTCTCTCTCTCTCTCTAGCTCTTCTCCCTATAAACCATTTGATTTTCTCTTATCTATCTGTTCCAATTATTCAGAGTAATCATCACTTTCCCACTTCACCTACTCATTACCGCACATTAACTACCAGAAAGTAGAAGACAAAGGACGATGTTCCAAAGAAACAAAACTCCTGCTCTTATTCATCGTCCTTCTCATCTCAGCCTTGTCTCAATTCTCAATCACCTCCTCTTCAAGAATTTCAAAACAACAAACTACCTTCCCTCCAGTCCATCTCATTTGATGCATAAACTCCACAAAATTCCCCTGAAATCACAATCATAATCCAACCCAGAGAATCCTTCTACAACTAGAAGCAATAGATTCTCCAGCATTCACTCTCGTCTTCATGCAAGCTACAGCCATTCCATCTTGATTTCCTTACGTCTTATTATTGCTCGTAATTTTTGAAATATTATGAAAACTGCATCTTTCCCCCCCCCCCCCCACACCCCACCCTACAAAGCCTCAAGAAGAAAACTCTAAAATATCCAGCTATATCCAGGACAGGAAACCAAGCGAGCCACATGAACCTCTGCCACACAGAATCAAACCCGGAGGAGCCCAAAGATGAAGGACGAGAGATCCATAGCCCGCTAATAAATATTGCGTTGCAGTCACCCCATTTTACGAGGAATCGAGTAGCCTGTACGGAACATAATGATATTCTAGTGGGGTATAATTTAGAGCAATTGGAAATGTTGAAACGATTCATCCCTCCCGGCTATCCGTCATTCTCTCCATTTGATATCTCTTCTCGTTTTATTTTTGATACTGAATTTCATATACTCCGTAAGCCAGTCCACAGTCACACACACTCACATATTACTTATAACAAACACACAAGCCCGCCCGCCACATATCCTCGTCATCATCCCACACAATTTCCCGTACCCTATATACCGAAACCAAACAACTCCTCATCAAATTCTCTTCGCTCACCTTCTATCCTCCACACACACAAAATAAAATAATTCCTTCTGCTCTGGCCTAAACCTTACGACTCTTAGTTGCTTGCATTAGATTCAGACACATCTCTGCATCATTCAAGTCCTTGTGACGTCTATTCCTACATCAGGGTCACAGACCCCACCCGCACCCCTACCATAATAACCCCGGCCAGCTCACCTTATCTTAATTGCTTATGATGCTACCCAGATGGAATAAGCCTCTGTATCTTCCCGCTACTATTACCTACCGCTCATAACAGAACCTTTCCCACAAAATTATTTCCAATTCCTCTTTTATTGCATCATTGGATTTCTTCCTCCATCCCTATCCATTATTAACCCTATCCTTCAAGTCACGCATTAGCCAACATTGTGTGTAATATACCACAATGCTCCTCATTCCGAGACCTTATTTCATATTTCATCCATCATCAAGCCATCATCATCCTACACTTTCAGCCCCATACCATAAGCAACTCGAGTAATGCTACCGACGAAACTCCCCACCTGTCTCTGAGTTAGACTTATAGATTCGAGGACCTTGTCTTTATAATCCTCCTTTTTATAAACCGCAATCATTTTTTCCTTGTCCATTTTATTGTCTCCACTTAAAAGTTTCATTTCAGTCATCACCATCAGCACAATCCTATAGATCCCACATCTAAATGACGATCATTTAATTTAATCGCCCTCCTCCTCTTCCCAATAGAACAGCTATGTATAAAAACCGATTTGCAAATCCTCCAACGCTTCAGGCTTCTGCCTCTGCTCTGTGTGTGTGTCAAGTGTTTAAAGTATCCTAGCTTCCGACCCCCGTTTTACACTCACCTGCATCGAGGATCCGTTGTTTCACACTATGCTGTCTCCCGTGCCAGAATTGCCATGCCTTGGTTTCATCTTCAGGGGATTTTTCTTCCCGAAAAACAAGCATCACAACCGTCTGTAAAAGTCAAAACAAAAATAATCATTACACTGCAACTATTGGAAAGGAATTAAACAATTAAAATTATAGGCCATCTTTCAAATCATTGTCATAACTCTTCTCTTTTTCATCATATTCCTCCTTCAAAACCCTAATAATTTTCTCGCGCCTCCCTTTAATTAATAACCAAAATGTTTATAGGCAACACGTCTCCTGGAATGTGTTTCCAACAAGGCGTGAATGACAAAAGTAATTCTCTCCTCGTGCAAACACCACCAAACCAATCTCAATCAATCCCCAATCCAGTCGTCCTTTCATTTAAGCTCTCGCTTTAGATTAAAGCACGAGGGAACATAAACAAGAGAGGCGTGCGTCTGCTTTAGCCGAGGGATTCTCCGCAAAAACGTGTTTATTATTTATACCTTACACACTTGAAGAAGAACCACGATCTACGAATCATAACAACATTGCATTCTTTTACTTCAGTCCAGTTCTTCTTCCCCCAACTAACTACCACTACAAACCTTCATCCCGCAATCTGATAGAGGTATGCGGTGCGTAAAACCCACGTTTACGCTCTTCCTTATTTCACCCACCCAGCAGCCCTTTACACAATAACATCCAGGTACAACAGAAAAGATGTAGCCTTTACCCAAGCATACACCCAACCGTACCCACGCGCATCTTAACTTTCAAAGACAACAAAGGATGAGGATAAGTATCCCACATTAATGTCTGTCATGATGAGGGGATAATCCTGGCTTGTAAACAGAAAGTATTGTCCGCTCCATTCACGGCCTTTGCAAGATACCCTGTGTCCAATGGATCTTCAGCAAGATAATAGTTTCCCCGCGGAGAAGCTAAACGCGTCTACCTGTAATCCTCCAGCTCCCTGCTTTGCGGATAATCCTACAGCCACGCGTCCATCTAATTAGTCATTTTCCTCTTCGTGCTCTCTTACGATTTATCATTCTCATCTGGATCAATTTCTCTCTTTTCCTCTTTCAGTTCCTTCGAGTCTCAAAGTTGCGTTGGAGGCATGACAGCTTGTACATTTCAAATCAATGATCTGGTGGTAACTCAACCGGACAGCTTTGTATCCCACCCTGGGACCACCACGTCCGCACTACTCACTACTTCATAGCAGCCGCATGCTACATCCTCAGTCAGTCCATGCATCCTCCCTCCCATTGTCCCGCCATTAAATATTCCATGTCCGATTATAATTGGTTCTCAATCCATCCATTCCTTATCAATCAAATAGTGAAGCTTGCGCATTTTACACTAGAATAGCATCCCATCAACTTTGTAACAACCAATCACAGGCTTATGCTCTCTCACCGACCGGTCCATCTCTCAAGTCTACCTGTATTCAATCAACAGGTGTACATTGGACACATCCTCCCTTCACCTTTCCGATACTCAAACTTTTACATTTTTCCAACTGCAACAACAATCCATTCTATAAGCGAATACTAATTGTATTTTCAAGTGGCGATGGCACCTAAATTTTCAAATCTCAAACTACACAAACCCTAGTCTATCGTGTCACACACTCCGTCTTTGTCCCTTCCTCTCCATTCTCCATCCCTAGTTTCTTTTTACCATGCCCATTTAGGTAGAGGACAGATCTAGAATGGCGATAGGCCTAAATCTATGCAAATTACTAACTACTGAACCAGACACAATTATACTAATTTCCCAACTCCCGATTCATCCAGCCCCATCTTTAACACGGCATCTACGCGTGTGTCCTTACCCCCATGCTTGTCCATCTTAGTGTCTTACAGCTCGCAGGTAATAAGTCTACGCAAGTAAGCTAATCTCATGTAACAAACTCCATCGCTGCGGCTCCTCTCAAACTCTTTTTCACGTTCACTCTTAAAAGTCCGAGTAATTCGAAACGATTGATGGACACCCATATTTGGTTGTCCAAAAATGTTGGCAATTTTTGGAGTCTTGCTGCTTCCCCGCACTTGAACTAAAGTCCGATTCCTTTCTCCTGTCAGCGCACAATCCTCTCATTCACACATGCTTAAATACACAACTGAACTCAAGCTTTTGGCTCGACTCTTCCTGCTATAACTTTTCCATTTCCTAATATAAATACATTACCATTTTCCCCTGTCCTTATCGATTACACTCCAGAATCCATGGACCCAATCCGCATTTTACCACACAAACACAAACATAAAATCATCCCTCAACGATCATAGATTACCAAATAAGCTCAAAGAACATCTCCACAAAAGCTCATCTTCCCTCGTAAATAAATATAATTCATCCATCCCCTATTTACCTCTACTCAGCTCATCTCATCTCTGACTCTGGACACTCTCGCTCATCTACTTAAACATAACCAACTCTTTGATCTCTCTCCTCCTTAAGCCTTCCTCAACCAACTTTTATATAAAAACTAGTACATTAATCCATCTCTCCACACGTGACATTTCAAGATTACTCATACCTCCCGCCCTACAAACTTCACTTAACAACCCCTCACTTCAAAGTCAAATCAATGTTTGTTTTTCAACCTAAGCACAATCTCACTCTTCCGTAGCACAAGCCCACTCACTAAAACCTTGTGCTAAAAATTCGCATGGTTTTCTTCCTCATTTTTCCAGTACTTTTAACGACCCTGATAAATTTCATCTTCTCCAATTATTATTTCTTGCTCATTCCAGCCAACAAGTTTACATGTAGTAATCAGGATTTCTAGCGTTAGCTTACATAAAGCTTTTTTTTCTTCCAGCTATCAAAAGCTCATCCATTCCATTTTCGCAGAACCAAGTAACACGCCAACAGAGAAAACGCATCAATCATTCATCTTGTTCCATACTCTACACTTACTTTACTCCTCGTCGCCTCCTTCCATTAAAACTATTTACAATTGGCAACTCTGCCTGTGCACCCCCTCTCCTGGATCTCCAGAGATTAGAGGTTAACCTATTATTCTTTTCCTAATTGTAATCCATCTCTAGCTATGAGGTGCGAACACGTGATTTCCAACAACAACAACTCTTCGTGAATCTTTCTCTATTTCTTCTAATCACTAAAAGCGTGCACCCCTGATTTAACCTGCTACAGCTCCAGCTGTAGCAAGAAGAGTATAATTTAAAATAAATTCCTCCATCTCCCATCCCCCACACATTCATTCTCGTTACAAAGTTAAGTGTATAAAACCCTACGAGACAATTCTCCGTTACAGATGAGATGTGAATCAGCTCGCTACAAATATTTCCTACACGAACCTCTCAACCTTCGTGATACAAATAAACAAACATTTCATCTCCCAGGCTTGTCTCCTCATAAAATCCCCAAAAGAAATCAGATTTAAAACCCAACCATGTAAACTTAACCTCACTCACGTCAATATGTCAAGCTCCTCATCCAATCATCTTTCCCTATGCAAATAAATCCTCTCCATAACCACAACCCTCGGATGACCAAGAGCATCTCATATCTATTCCTATATCTTCCCGTCTTCTCAACTTTCAAAACCTGAGCTTCAAAATTCATCCTGGCTTGGCTAGCACGCATAATAATAACAGCGTCAAATCATGTAACAAAATTACACTTATTTCCAAACCCACAAAACCATCCGCCAACACACTTTCCTTTCCTGTTTTTTCTCTCTTCCGTGTCAGTGTCGTGTACGTAGCATCAAATGAACTCTTTTTGTACACTTCTTCAATTCGGGCATCCAGGCCACATGGTCCTCCCTCCTTGAGGTAATAACAACCAAAATCAGATCCCACACGTATCTATTACTTTCCAACTTCAAGCCTCCAGCCTCTACCAAAAGTAAATAATGAGCGAGTTATTCCAAAGCCGGTAGAATATAAACCTACAGCTTCTTTCGTGTCAAAATTAGATTCAGTCCACATTTAAATGCACACCCAGTCGGCTAAATCCCGGCCTCTGTCCTCTCTCTCACCCTATACAATTTGTAACCTGGAACTGGAAAAATTCTGGAAGAGTGATTATATAATAGCTACCACACAACACGCGCATCCTCAGATCCTTTGGAGAATTCCCTCCTTCTCCCATCTTCGATACATATAAATCATAAGATTCGTCCTAAAAAACCTATCCTCCATTCTTCTGAAAAGCGTATCATTGACACGGGCGATAAATACTAGAGAATCCAGCGTCAGCTTCTATTCTCGCATCTTTAGAGGAATCAACTCATCCAAACTTTTTATTCCCTTCTTAAAAAACAGAATCTTAGAATCCCTCTCTGAATTTGAACATCCTCCTCCGTCCTCTCATCTTCTCCTCCTTCGCCTCAGCGAGACGGACATGTAAAGATATATAGCAAAAGAATCTTGGACTTGAGAGAGTTCTTCAAAGGTCACTACTGGGTTTTAAAAAGCTTTGAATTCCCCAGCTTCCATGTATACACATTCACCTGGCTTCTTCCTCGGTTCCTATCTCTGTACAATCCATCTTCCTCCTTACGCTACCTATCTCATCTCCGTCTCTTGTACAGGGGAATATAGTGAGGAGGGGGCGGGGGTATGGAGTTTGTGGAAAAATCTATACCTCCAAGACAAGGTAAGAGGAGATAGAGATAGGAAATCTAAACCATGTGGGATGAGGGCAGTCAGTCAGATGGACGCGAGAGGACGGAGAGAGAAAAGAGAGGGATGAGCGTGAGAAAAATTTGAAAATTTGCCCTGGGACATTGAAAAAAGGTTTTCCACGCAAAGTCCATGCTAACGGAGATCTATTACTTTGATAGGGAGAAACACTATTACCCTTTTTCGGGATGAACAATCAACGCCCAGCCTACTACCACCATCCTTCTACTACTAACTACACACAGTCCCTCCTGTGTAACTCTTCTTATCAACAAAACCCAACGGAACCTCCAACAAACCAAGGCGCACTCCATTACATTCTTCCATCAACCATCTTATAATGCGCCCTCCTCATCAACTTTGACTTTATTCCTCAGCCTTTTCTCATTCTTCATTTAACCCGCAACCCACTCCTAGCCAGTTCCATACTTAGCTTTTATTCTCAATTCTTCTTGTCTCCATCTTTTCTATAGCGTACCTGTAATTTCCTACTCTTTGATTTCCCTCAATTCTATTCTCTTGCTCAATCAAACGGATCACTTCAATTGAATTACAAAAAGCTTTAATCCCAGCTTTTTATCACAGCTCCGCTTACCCCAAAAATTGCTAAATATTCGCAAACAAATTGCCAAAAATTGCCAAATCTTATTCCACAGATGTCTGGTTTTACGATACAGACACACATGATACCCTCATGTCTACACGTCCTCTTCCTTGTTTGTCTCTCTCTTCCGCTATTTTGGGAATCCGCTCAAAAATTCTCACACACACAACAACTCCTGAGAACATTTACAAATCTTCCCTGGACATCAGCCATTAAGTAAAGGCCCAACTCTTCTACTACCACGCATTACGCAGCCATAGCCTCATCACTTCCTTCTGCCCAGCCAAACGAATATCTTATTACCTTCTCTGATTATTTTCTCTCGTCTGGTGTCTCTTAAACCTGCAAGCTAACACTGCGTCTATGAAACTCAAGTCTGTCATTCTTATCCCTGTGTGACAATTAATCCTCTACTCCTAAAATCTACTCCCAGACCATCAGACAGCGGCTCCATGTGGCTTTGGCATATTAAACTCGTCCAAAGATTAACGAAAGCTTCCATGGGTCTCCAAGCACTGTCACTGTGGTTCTCATCAACGCTTTCTATACTCTGTATCATATCATGCATCTCTCAGCCTCAAGACGAACTCCCCACCTGTGTCAGTGTGAACAATATACAGGTGAATAAATATAGACACGCACGCAACCATCAAAACACGGAACCATTTGCTCTCTCACAATCCTAAGTAATCCCATCTCCAGACTTTGACAAGATTCAGACTAAGCTTCTCAGGATTATGACCTTGTGCGACGGGCATTTCTCTACACACTCATCCTTCCATTCTGACGTAACTAGACAAATCTTCTCATATACCATGCATACCACGGTAGGATTGCAATTTTAAATTTCCCTCAAATTCAATTACACTGTCCCAGCCATTTTTTTTCCCCCATTCACCTTTCCATCTACCTATGAATAACCTCCTCGGGGTTATTGGCTTGTGTCAAGGAAAAGTTTCGTTATTGATTTCATCTCCCTTTTTTCTATCAGCTAATACGTCTAGCGACCATACAACAACCCATAAACAACATACTCAAGTAAGAATAACCAAGAGAGGCTAAGAGCAGAGAGGACTAGCTTCTCCATGGTCGGTTACTAACAATAGGTTCTAAGCAATCCTCCTCACGTAATAGTCTCTCTCTTTAAATAATTGATCACGCAGTCTCCTTTAATGAGGAATCTATAAGGACGGAAGACTCAAGAATTTTTAGGTGGGAAGATACATTTTCAAAACTATTACGCGAGTTGAAAAAGACAATTGAATGAGCTTCATAAAAAGATAAGCTATCTTTCCTTCAAATCCAAGCTAAATCTGCATTCATCTCGGTGCTAAGGACACTGCGGAGAATACGAGTAGGAGGAGAAGAAGGGGGAGGAGAATAGGAATTACAATGAGATACTCTTCCCCATCCTCCCTTTGTTCCAGCTCTTAGAATCACCTAAATTATAGAACTAATAAATGAAAGAGGCTCATCCGCTCATTTCCTCAACACATCAACATCATCATCCCCGTCCTCTCTTCAATGCACACACATCTTCCCGCGTATCAATACAAATTTTGCACCTCACGATTCCCCCCTCTTCAGTCCAAATCAATTCCATTCCCCATCCTCCTCCCCCTCCTTAACAATGAGTCCTCCTCATTAAGTATGCATAATCTTGTCCCTCAAGCGTCCCTACCAGCAGTTCCACAAATGTATTCCCAACTCCAATCCCTCCGCCGTATTATTATTATTAGCTCCATTATTATTATACTGACGATGAGGAAGACGCGATACATTCGGACGGTCATCTTTATCTTGATGATAGAGAAATCCATGGAATTGGTAGAAATAAATGAAGACACTGCACACTGAGTGTAGCATCTTTTTAAAATCCTCAATCCACCAACACTTTCCGACCGCATCGCCGTTCAGATCTTTCATCTGC
Source organism: Sminthurides aquaticus (assembly GCA_906901655.1). NCBI lineage: Eukaryota > Metazoa > Arthropoda > Collembola > Symphypleona > Sminthurididae > Sminthurides > Sminthurides aquaticus. The sequence goes on along the minus strand of CAJQTT010000002.1, from coordinate 3,635,928 downwards.
TATAAAATGTAATAAGCTTTATTCTGTATCCCCGATACTTTTATCAGTCGGAATCCAAAAACATCACAGCTTACTACCAGCCAGTCATCCCTCCTAGCTTGGCCGTCCCGGACCAAGTAAGTAAGTCAAGGGGTAAAAAAGCAAGCCCATCATCATCATTATCCCTCTTCTTTCCAAAATCTCCTCAATTTCTTTCCCATCTTTAATCTACTTCCCATTATTTCTCCAAGCTTGTATTCCAAGGCCGTAATGATAATCAAGAGGGCAAACTGAACTGCATACAAATAAAGCAAGACTCTGGAGAGAAATTAACCCAAGAGTCCATCAGTCTATTCCAGCACCACGGAGCCACACATTGCATTACGATATTTACGCTTCCTTAAATTATAAATAACCATTCAATCTTCCCACAGCCGGCCGACTAGCTATCTAGCTAAAAGCAAGAGACTCACGTCTCTTATTATTCCTATTTTCTACGCTACGAACGGACTGACGACAGTCTTTTGCACCATCAAGGTGATTACGCACCAATTGTTTGTATCCCTAACAAACTTATCTACGTTCCGAAAACTCTGGACATTTTTCACTTAAATAACTTCCAGGCTTAATACATGTGTCTTTTATGAAAGCTCCATGTTCCTCCGCCCGCTCCTTCTACGACGCTCTCAACTCCTGAGAAAACTTTTGTAAAAACTCTCCCTCATTTATCATTATTTTCAAAACTTTTTATTCCGTAGGAAGAAGCCTATTATTTGCAATCAGTCTCTCTGAATCCTCGACAATAATTAGGACGTATTTACAATTTAATGAAAAACGCAATGTCCACTTCTGCCTCTATCTGCACCACCACATGTATGCGGAACCAACCTCCAACTTATTCCATCCCACCCATTCATTTTGCTCTGCTTAATCCACCAGGATTCCATCTTCGTTGCAGTTGTTGTACTTGTTCTTCTTCGACCAACTAACTAACTCTAACTCTGACAGACCAAATATTTACTTATCATCGCCCCGCCATTTAGCCAATGCTGAATCCTGCTCTTATTAAATATCTTCACCCAGGCCTGTTTACCCTTCCAATCTGGTCATCCTCCTGACGTCCTGACTTCATCAGAGTTTCCCCCACCTCCGTTTATTAGCAATCAGTCAAATGACTCCACTCTTCTCGCAGTTCATGTGTAAGGAATGTAATGAAAATGAGTTAATGCTTACCCGAACAGTCTGAGACTTGAGCTGTTTGTCTGGATGGGGAACGTATTCCAGGCTGATTCCATAGAATTGTCCTTTGTTAATATAAGTTATGCGATCATCATCTTTTCGTTGACTGGTTGAGATCGGTGACTCCAAGAAATAGCGGAATCCAGTGTCTGAAAATCTGTAATGGGTCCAATCAAACAAAGCAATTCATGAAATAGACCCCTGATTTCATCCACCTCACAACACATTATCCTCTGATGCAATCAAAGAGTAAAATTGGCGACTTACAGTTTGGCAATCTGAATTTTGTCCGGATCTTGTCGCTGCCCGAAATCATTCCAGGGCCGAATAGCCTTTGTGGCCGGCCCAGGTGTGATTCTTCCATTTGAATTTGTACCAATATCGCTCACCAAGTTAGGATGGCACATGCTATCATACTCGAAGTTCTGCAAAAAAAGATTTTTTATTAGAAACTGGAATACAGTTAGTTGCACTACTACTAGCTCAGCTGCACCTCAACTATACTCCATCACCTCCTAACACTTGTTACAGTTCATAATTCCTAGCTAGCAGGTTCCTTGCATGCATTTGTATTTTTTGAATTACAGACTCCTCGTTCTGCTCGCTAGCTCGTGCCGGTATAGTTCTGCCTTGATTTACCAGACATTCAAAATATCAAGGAATACATAGCATTCCACCTCCTCCATAATTTGTCCTACTCTCCCCCACCTCAGAGCAAGCCATCCCATCCGAAGAACCGGCTATGATCATCATCATCTTCCCTGATCTTGTTTGGATCCTGGTCCAACGGGTTATGATGTTATGAAGTCTGCCTTATTATTTTACGCACCGCATCCAGTCCATAACCACCCTTTCCCCCTTTCCCTCCACGTGAAATCAAGGGGAACAAGTTGCAGACTAGACAAGTCATATATATTCTTCAATATCAATGATTGTCCATTGGGGTAGGCAGGAAAAATGTGGAATAAAAGAGAGGGAAAACTTGACCAGCGTCTCAGCCTCTGTCCAGTCATATTCTTTCTTCCTCCTCGATCCTGAGCAACAAGTATTTTCTATTTATTTCACTCAACTCTATCCCCATATGATTGAGCCAAGAAACGTAAAAAGCCAAAAGCCAGTTTTTTCATTTCATCATTCACCCCTTTCTTTTGGAGAGTGTAATTTCTGTTGAAAAACCCGTATCAATCCTGTCCTTCCATCATGTAATTTCTGCACAGCTGATCTCCATTCCACCCTTTTACCATGTACAAAACCTCGCCGTCCTAGCATAACGTGTTCAAGTTGAATGAATGCGTGGGTGGCAAACCCGCAAACCTGTTCCATAAGTCACAATCATCTTCCCATTAAGTTATTCTTTACTACACTACTCCCCTTCTCCTACAATTACAACAACTTCTTGTCCTACAACTTGTTTCCAGTTTCTTTAACCAAATAATCCTCAAGTCCTTGTACATCTTAACGCTCCCCCCCCCTCTATCCTTCTCTTTTCCTCCTCTCCTCTCCATAATAATTCATATTTCAAATCAATTAACAGCCCCTGTTCATCCCCACCCAAAGTGTTTGTCTATTTCAAATCGTCCTTCTCATCTTCTCCTTTCGTCCACTATCCTCCAAGGCAATTTATCCCGCCTCATCCCCTGGTAGTTTACTCATTAAAAAATTTAAATTTCTCTCTCGCTCTCTCTCTCTCAAATAAATCCTAGAGTGTGTCTTCAAAATCTAATCCTTCTCTTAGTTAGCCTTCCTACAAACGCAAACTCTCGTCTACAGGTATTGTCCAACTATCAAAAATTTCATTATCGCTTGGAAGTACAAGCAGAGTCCCATCGTAACTCGAAAGAATCTACCTGTGAAACCCTTGAGAAGGACCAACACAAAATTATTTTACCTTAAAGAATTTTCACCTCCTGGGTGGAGACTCGTTAGAAAACAAATTCCCTCGTTTAAAATAAAACAAACCCTCTCGTGATTTATGCCCGCTCTATTTTCTCTACCAATTCTCTCCAAGCCATCTAATCCTGTGCTATGCTCCACGTTTCACCACAGAACCCAACTATTTTTTTATATTCCTGTCTTGTATTTTTGGTAATTAAACTTATATTTCCAATACTCGTTTTCAAATTTTTAAATCTGGGTCAACCCTAGCTACGTTACGGCAGATGATGTTCAGCAGTTAAATTAATAGTATTTCATTGCCTCCCTTTTTAATTTCAAAGCTTATGTATGGCTTCTTTTTCTGCGACCAACAAAATCTCTGATTTGTTCAATTCAAGAGCAAGCAATCTCGGTTACTTAGTACGAGCTTAGAAGCCTTAATAAGTTTTCAAAGTGCCGGCTTTCCTTCTTGAGTTCCGTCCGACAGGTAAATAAGTTATTCAATTACATTTCTGCAAAAGATGGATTAGATAGTACTCTCGAGATCCCCAGCTTTTAAATCATTTGGAGGATGAAAAAGAATAAATCCCCGTCTACATGCATTCTCCATGCTCTGTCTTCGCCCAAGTAAATAAACCTAGTAAATCTCCTTCCAACATGTCCACACGAGCTGAATCTAACGGTAAGGATTAGCATAAGATGTGCGATATATGACTCATGTCAGCTTCATTACTTTTTTCATTGCTCACAGCTAGGCTCGTAGCAAAGACTAGGGTGATGTGCCTGTGTGTGTACACAATCCTTTTAACCCTTGCTATGATAAAACAAAGAGGGAATTTGGCACATGCTGCTACATGGTAACATATGCATGCAGTTTGTAGGAGGTTTAGCATATAAACATGGATGCCACGGGGACTCATGCCGAGCTAACCGAGGAGAGGGGACGTCTCCATGATTTATACTAATTATGTGCCGACATTAGAGATAGAGTCAAGATAATCCAATGTCAGTTAATGCAAACGTGAAGTTGTATTTAGGCAAAAACTTTGCAATATTATGACTTGAGGAGTAATCATTTTTACTTCATTTCATCACTCTAATATATTCAGCGGAAAAATCCTTGGGAAACGATTCAACTATAAGCAGTCAGTCAGTCTCTTATCTTTTCTTTCTCTTCTCTTGCCGACACAAACTCTGTACAATTCCCTAACTTAGCCCATCCGCCATCCCAAAGATCCCAAGTTAGCCAAACTACTCAGCTCTTCTACTTGGCTCTCACGTAAATCGAGGCTAAAGAAAGCCTTTGGAACTAAAGGCAGGTATCACAGGGGTTGAGCTGAGCGGCTTCAATTTGTATTCTGCGCGCTCTTAGAATCGCCATCCGAGGGGAACCAGGATGGACAGATGTAGGCAAAAGGTAAAAAATGATTGTGTCTCTGCTTGATTTCTTCCTGACTTAAATTTAAAATAGCGGTATTTTTAATAAATCTCCAATTACAATCCTCTGTTACTTCTTTTAGCTTCGAAATCCGTAGCATCCCTACAACGTAGGTTCTTACACCTGCATGCATGTCTCTGTATGTGCATCCCACTTTATGACTCTTCATGATTCTTCTACTTTTCTGATACAATCTAACGCTAACCTTGTTCTTCTCGAGGAAGCAGCGAGGAGGGCTGCGCCCATGAGGACGTAAAGTTTGCAATAAGGATAAATTTTAATTTCGTACATTTACCGGAGGAACGCTAGGATCCCTGGGCGTGATTTGTGCTTCTTGTCCGATGCCAGAGTCAGGGGAAGGGAGGTCGACGTGAAGACCAGATCTGTTGTAGCGTGCAAAGGATTCTGGGGGTGCATCATAAGGACTGAGCGTGGTGACGACGGCGTAATCGTTCCGTGGGAACTGTGAAGGTATCGGGTAATAAGGATCAATCACGGTGTGGTCCATCATCCCATAATGTCCACCAGCCCGCATCCCCGTCCCGGAGGGACTATTGTGATTGAAGCTGTACGTCCCATGACCTCCGGAATTGGAGAGCGTCGCTAAGAAAGGTGAAGAGTAATGGTGTTCGTCCGAGGGTGAGACGGGATTGGCAGGGGTGAGGGGAGCGATTATTTGATTCATTCTCGGGCTTCCTGATCCTGGGGAGTGAGGGGGTTCTTCTTTAATGATCCCTAAATGATTACCACCAGTAGTAATCACAACCGTTTGAGTATTTCCGTCCGGCGGGCTCAAAGAGTCTCCGTTCGTGTATCTTCCACCGTTATGAATGATCTTCCCTTGTTTCGGCTCAATCCTTCGCATATGTATAATCTTTGAACTTAGTAGGGACTCACTTAAATCACCATTACCTCCACGGCCGCCTTGCGAATTTGACAATGTATTATTCCTGCAAAACAGACAAGAGTCAAGCACTTAGTACACACATTCGCAAAATCCATATATATGCCAAAACTTCATCATCAATCATCATCCCCAAGGGTTGGTCCTCAACTCCTCCATCCTTCTTCTTCTTTCCCCTGTATTTACATAGAATCCGTGCTTTCTCCCAGCCGCCCCCAATACCACACCATCACCACCTGCGCAAAGCAACAGAAACGGGGCGTTTCCGCCCAGTACCTCTACAGTCCTACACAAATTGATTCCTTGCTTTACTCAAAAACCTCGCTTCGAGATTTAGTATAAGTCTCCATGTCAAACTCAACAACAGTCATAGCGCTTGAACCATAAGGTCCAGACCTAACATTCATTGTTGCATTCCCGGGTTTTTCGTTAACAGGAGAAGAGGCAATACTCGAGAGCTTTAGAGTAAGGGAGTACAAGAAGCTTCAAGATTAAATATTCCAGTCCCGTCTTTTCCAGTACCTTATCTTATCACATCTCTCCTCATCTTTCTTGTACCTACTCCACTAATCACTTCCTTTCCTCTAAACCTCATTATGATAATTAGGAATTTTAATTTTATGACTTCTGATCAAATAAATCGTACCTTACTCCTGCTCCATACCTAATAAGCCTCAACCCTCCTTCCCTCTTCACCAGCCTCAACCAGCCAGCAACCCATTCACATTAACCTCCAGAATCATTCCATTGTATCTTATAACAACCAACTCTGGGCCATCCCATCAACCCACCCATCACAAATTCCAGAACAAGCTAAACTTTCAATTCTTTAAATTATCCAAACTCCGACCTGCAATAAAGTAAACACCAGAACAAGCATCAGCCCACCACCTTATTCTCTCATCCAATTCATTACCTTCCACGAAACTAATCCCCGTCTCTTCCCCATCCTGCGTATAGGTAGTAAGTTTCAACGATTATTTTCCTACCGTATCAGCAACACGCCGGCTTGTCTGGAATCTACAGCCCACTATCGCTCCAAAAGCCCAGTAAAAAATACACTACTACATCTATTCCTCCTATACTAGTTTATCGCAACAATGATCGCAACAACAAGACACACTGCCGCGGAGCGGACAAGTAAAAACCTAGAACTGGCTTTCTGGCGCCATCAAATTCTTTTACTCAAAAACTTCTGCCTTTCCTCTCAAAAATCCAAGGGAAAAACGCTCCCAAATCTTTAAGCCATATTTTCCATTGTCGTCCTCTTCTCCGCTTTCTTCAATCTTCTCCCATCTTTTTCCATAACCCCTTCCGACCGGCCCACAGTTGTACCTGCCTGAATTTCTTCTATCAGTCAACCACCACCACATCCACAATCATCTCATTCCAATTAAATCCACAACGTTCTATCCGGCTAATTAGTCAAACTTTTTTCCAACAGTAGTCATATCTCCTTCTCCTCTGTCTCCCTCTCTTCTATTTTTTATCTCATTCAAGTAATTCATCCTTATCCCCCTATTCCATCCATCTACACCAGCCCTAGCTCGGCCATTAAGTACCGTAATATGTCAAAACATTTGGGGGAATCCAGTAACGGAAGTAGACTAGGCATAGCTGTCAAAAGAAGCCCGGAAATCATTTTGAAATGACGAGCAGTTTTCATCAACACAATCAATTAAGCCCCCTTTTACCTAATAGCCAAACCAAATCTTTTACCGAGAAACAGTGGATGAAAAACCATTTGGCTTTCCTCAATAAAAGCCAACTTGATGCCAGCAAGACAGGAAGGAAGGACGCTAAAATTAATACTCGAATACCGAGCCACCGAGTCTGCTCTGTAGTTAGCAGTAGGTCTTTTAAAAGCCAGGTTTGGATTCATTCTAAACGTTCTTACTTCAGTCACTCACTCAGTCAGCCAGCCTACCTCCTGCAGTCAAGGATTCTCCTTCAACATCTCCAGAACTAGAGTTGAATGAATATGACAGAATAAATTTCATCTCCTCTATGACTTTCGTTATAAAGGTTTTTCATCTTAAAAAATATTCCAGCTTCATCAGCTGTATGCTGTGTCAGAATTCCCTTTAGAAGCGGAGCGTTATTAAAACTCGACCTCTTTCTTCTTCTGTCTCCTCTCATCCCTAAAAGTAAATCCATGTCTTTCTTGTCCATACACTCAAGCCATTATTGCCTTTTCCTCTTCATTCTATCTTCAATTCGACTCTACTTCTCCAACACTAAGTCCAAGTCCACAAACACCTGAGTGACCTGAGTCGTAGGGCGAACAGATCTCATTCCCACTTTCATCCCCACATTTAAGCCTGCCAAAACTGTCATAGAAGCATCTCCGTAGACGGTATCAAGGAAATCAAAACAAATCTAAAAGGCTTGCCACAAAGTCAGTACACTTCCAGAGCTTTCAGAAATTTTAGAATCTGGCCTTCTTCTACATCCCTCCAACCCACTTGTATCCACATCATCATCCTACCTACATAACCACAACAAACTCAGTCCGTCGCACAGGGATCAATCCGTTCATATCCACCACCGCTACGTCACATCACATCCACTCACATCGGTCACACTAGGCTAAAAGGAACAAGAGACGAAATTCTTTTTGGAAATATGAGTGGGAGCCAATTTCCATATTCATGAAGCCCACTCTGGATTATGTTGCTTATCAAATTGCTTCTTTTTTTATTATTTCTCCTCCTCCTCCTCCCCCATCTTCCCAAACCGAAGAGAGATCCCATCTCCGAGACAATTATTATTTTCATCCCTCCCACAATTTTCCCAATAGACACCCTCCCAGAGTTCCCCTCCCTATTTTTCTTCTCATTTTATTTAATTCCCTCCCGCCCCCTCATTCAATCCCTCTTTTATCTTTTTCAATCCCAAAATTCACATCTCTCCTTACCCAGCCAATAGCTTTTACCTCTAGCCTCACAGCTTATTCTGAACCTTCACACACACTTCCCTCCCAAACTATTACACGGATCAAAGCCCTTTTCAATTACGTAGCTTTAGTCAACGAAAGATTTTTATCGCTACAGGTATGCGCCTCTTGTGGTCAGTGGTCAGCATCAGGAATGAGCAAGAATAGCTTCAAAGTATTGGTTTGTAGTACATAAATCTTTATTGTTTCTATAAACATCAGCCATAAGCCAGGAGCATCATTAGACTTCAATCAAGAGTCAGATTGGGACTATGTACTAACATCGTATGCCTACCTACCTGGGCCGCTACATGTCTGGAACCTCAGTATAATTTCCCTGTATTTTTCAACTTCTGTTGTCAACTGGATTACATGTAAAATCATTAGACCCGTCCGTCGGCTCCACGGATCAGGTCAGGTTGGCGGTCCGACCAAATGCTTTCTCCTATCTATGATCCTAGCCCCTCCCTCTCGGCTACTTATCCAAGAAAGAGGCCGTCATCATTAAACAATTAGAATTAAAATCATTAATCTTCCCTCAAAGTTTTTTCCCCATTTTTGTCAACTATCTTTGAGTTCGTCCATTTCTTAAAATCTTTATGTTTCCTCTCCTCCTCTGGTCCATGTCACTACTCACTTCACATGCAACCTATTGTGCCAACTGTGACTCTAAATGAAAAATTGCTTCAATTTACTCATTCCTTCCTCCATATGGACGGACATTGCAGAGTCTCAACTCTCACCACTATCATCCAGCCCTGTAGCCTTGCACTCTTCAACACTTACAACTCTACTGTCTCAGCCAGGATTTAGGAATGACGACGACGCAAAGGCTTTCTTCACATTACAATTTACAGTCTAACCCTGTAGGATTTATTGCTTTGTGAATTGTGAATTTCCGACTTGGATTTAATTGTACTTTACATTCAGATCCCGCTCTCACCGTCTCATCCACCGGCTCGCAACAAAATCATCCTCCTCCTCTTCTCTTGCCCTTCTTCTTATTCATTCCTTCACTTGTATCTCCATCTCTCTTGAAACTCTTTTGGAATTTAATTGGGAATCTTTTCCTCTCATGCTGACCACCACCACAGCATATTCGTATGGGTGAAATACCAAAATCCACCAAACTCTATTCTTCACATTCACCCAACTCACCCCCCCCCCCCCAGCTTCCATCTTTCCATCACTTGTTCTCAATTACGTCCTTTGTCATTACTCCCGGACAGGTACAGATGCGTAGGTCCACTCCCCACATCCCCGCCTAAAATTTGTATCACATTCTTCCTTGGATCCGTCTCCTAATCACAAATCAACCTCCACTCTTTCTTACCTCTTTGAAAATAAAATCCCGAAGCCTAGCATCCCATATAGAGAGAAGAGAAATTGCACAATTCCATAACTTTTTTATCCTTTCAATTCTTCCTCCCTCCCCCCTTCACCCTCCTTTATTCATCCCATACGATTTCTTTGCGTAACAAACATTTTATTTCATTCAAACTGGAGACGCTTCTAAAGCGTGTATAAATTTACGAGTTTGACTTTCCACATTTATCCTCATACAATTCCAAGCAAAAGTCTCTCTCTTATTTTTCCTACAACAGATTCACAAAAGTGAACAATTTATATCCCTCCCTTACTCCTACATGGCATAAATTTATTTCTCTGCACAACAATTCTACTTTTCCCATGTCTACAAATCCAGCAGCGTCCAAGGAAGAATAGCTCATCTAAACGGACGAGCAGAGACTACGATTGCATTAAACTAGAGACAGAGAAGCACATTCCGGGAATCTTGGCTTGTATTAAGAAAATTTCTTAAATCTTTTCAGCACACCATTCTCTAACCAATATTCATCCATCGTTATCAATGCTCTTGCCTGGAGGTGCTATACCAGTGCGGAATAAGCGATAACAACCACTTGTTCAATTCATCCGATTTTGCAGATTAAAGATGCAAAACCGATGTTAGTAAAAGGTAAACCTAGCTAAATCTTTCATCTTCCCTCGAGACATATATGCTATCTTTTACTGGATTGTTTAAGAAAGAAAAACTTTTAGAAATGTACGCTCTTCTTGTCTCTTCATTGTTACCTTTTCTTTCAAGTTCATATGAGGGCCGTTCTTTCAAAGGATCATAATCATTAAAAACAAAGAGCTCCAAGTCATTTACCCAGCGGATAGAATCCATCCGATGGATCGAGTCAATGCAAGATCAAGCATACATCTTGATCAACGAACAGGCCAAGGAAAAGCCATCAAACAGAGCAGAAGCACTCTAAAAACGAAGGAGAGAAAGAAAAGACTGCTGGCATCATTCATTGCCACCTCGTATTTTATTTATGGTGGAACAAAAAGTATATTTTACTCTATGATGCACATGCAACAAGCCATTTGGCAAACATATTCTTCGACGTTTCTTCACCCAGCCAAAGTCTGAGAGCAAAGGTGGAAGGATTATCGCTTCATGTGGTAATAATAATAAAGAAGCCTTGTCCTTCGTGCCACATTCTTGCGGACTCTTCAAGCTCACAAAATGAGCAAATGAGCAGAAAGAAAACCTCAAGAGAACACTGGTCCCATTCCCCAAACTTTTCTATTCCTCTCATTGTATCTTTTCTCACTTAAATATTCTCGCTATTTGAATCTTATATTTCCTTATCTTCTACGGTCTTCCCTAGCTTTGATACAACTTGCACCATATCCTCAGTTTGACCAGGGAGCAATCAAAAAATACTCACTGACTGCCTCTATCCACCGCTAATGCTTTTGACACGGAAGAATACACTCACAAGATTCGCAGATACACATTTTACATATTCTTGATTCAATTCCATCTTATGACTCCACCTGTTGCATTCCCCCTCGGTTTACTTCTAAACTAAACCGCGGGCTGTACCCTTCTCAGCACAGATTCCTGTCCCACACAATAATACCAGACACACCACCATCATCCTCATCTACCTAACTTAAATCACGGCAGCCCGAGTCAGAAACATTTCTTCAAGTAATAGGATCTCATATGCAATGTGCATCCAACCTTTCAACTTTGTGGTCTCCGTGGTTCATAGTGTTGATGTAAACGGAATTTTCATTCTCATCCACATCATCCCCTACTAAACCAACCCCTTCCTTGCCCCTGCTATTTCCTATATAAAATATATCTCCCGCTCTCTCACGATAATCTCTCTCCACTCCGCAGCTTGACACTCCTACATCTTTTTGAAAAAAGCAGAATGTAAACACGAAAAAGCTTCATCACACAACACCAACCAGTCTCTCTTTTAAACTCCTAATAACCATACGCAATTCGTTACTCTCTTCCGGAAAAATGTCCGCAACAGCATACCAAATCCAAGCCCCTTACAAAATCAATCCGTTCTAACGAATTTACAATGAAGCGTAATTGTAGATTTTGAGCTGCGTCGTCATCATCTTCTCCGTCCTCAATCCTCCTCCCCATCCCACCCTTAGACTCCACCACACACTAATATGACTTTTATTAGCAAAATATAATCAATCACGTATTTTATAATTGTTCACATGAGTGAATGTCCCATCTCCCCACGGCTCTCCCAACCTTCTCCATGTACACCTTCCCTAATGTGGAAAAAATAGCATCTTCCGCCTTTTCAATTACCTCCAGCCCTCCTTTAAATCCAATTTCCTCCTTACCTACCAACCACCATCACGCATTTCCCCGTTAAATCTTCCCTCTGTCCATTTTCCTTAAAAACATAGTCAAACTAACGGTCACGGACACTACAAATCCCAGCGAGCCCCTGCCATGTTCTTTCAACCCGACTCCAAACTCTATAACTTTCCCCATTAATCCTCTATCCTTCCCTAGTGAAATCCTTGTAAAATTTAAAACTAATCTCAGCTCATAATTCTCCCCCTCCCCTGCTTCTACAAGCATTTCCCCAACTATTTCCAGCTATAGCTCAATTCAATTTCCACCAAACAAAGTCTCAGCTATCAGAAAAGAGAGACAGCGACCAGGATTCATGACATCTCAAGTTCCCCGCCGCCTCAACCGCTGGATTTTTCCTCTCCTCAGGATGGGCTGGAATATAATACACCCGAGGAGATTTTATGACAAAAACTCATATTTTTCTCAACAGCAAAACCAGTGAGTGAGATAGACAGTCATGAATAAAATATCCAAGCTGCGGGACTCTTTTCTCTTCCGTAGTTTCTAAATTTTATCGCACTTGTTTCCTTTTTGTCACCTGACAGAGATTTAAGGTCCAGTCGTCATCTGAATCTTTCCTCCACGTCCCTGTTCAATACCAAACGCAAATAACCTCTAGGTCCAACGACTTTCTCAAACAACCCTCCACCACCTCCATCATCATCAGCTTATCCTCCACCTTCAACTCGAATGGTTTGAGTAAAACCACATCTCCTAAGATCAAGGCACCTTATTTCTCTCTGCTAACGAAGTAACCGCGCAAAAATTTCCTTTCTACCCAACTCTCTAAAATTCCCCTGTAAAATTCCCCTAAAAATGGCTAATTTAATTTGCCATTTTCCTCTCGTAGTTTCAAAATAATTTCCTTAACACCTATGGTATCTTCACCCTGCCTGTCTTCTTCTTAAGCCCATCTTCGGTAGCTATCAAGCTTCCTTTGAGCATAATATTTGCAAAGAAATTCTCATAGCAGCTACTTTAACCTCTCCGATTCTTTTACAAGTTTCAGCCCGCATTGATAAACTATGATAGCACACACACACTAAGGCAGATTGCTGGCTTGCTGGGAGCGATAAATCCGCCAAGAGAGGGATGCGAATGTGTAAAGTATTAGCTAGACAATAGGACATCTCTTAGAAAATGAGCCATTTCTCTCCATGCCTCCTCTCAACCGTCCCAGAATTCCCATGAATTAAAATTGCCTTTATGATGCAAATTTTTTCATAATATTTCATAAAACTCTCTAATTTTTCTCTCCAACCCACCCTATTCATGACAACGTCAAAGACGACGACAGTTTTCTTGAAATATAACATACCCTTCTTATTCCTCAGCAAAAGCTTCAAACTGTAGTAGCCTCCAAGGATTCAGAAAGATTCTTCGTATAAATATTCCTCTTCCCGCATAATCGTCACTAAAAGATCCTTGAGGAATTCAAACCACGCTCTTTCTTCTTCGTCTTCTGTTCTCTGCAAGTTTCCCTACATTATCAATACTAAAAGGAGGAGATATACGCACACATGTACTCTAGAAATTGCAACGTCCTCCATTTTCTTGTAAAAAATATCGAGCTTATTCGCCACTCATTTCCCCCACATATTATCCTGACTTTATGCACAACTAGTATAAGCAAACTCTTCTCCGAAGTTGATACACACAAACTCACAGTCCTATGGCTTCCAACCTTCCACCCCGTCCACATAATCTCTTCAACTTTGTCCGCATTAATCTACCAGGTATGGTAGATTAAGCAGGTAAGAAGAAGCCTCTTCTCTTCCCCAGCTCTTTTCCGTAACTTACATCACATCCCGCACCAGAAGACAACGACAACAAGCTTCACTAGAGTTTTGCCGGACAAGGAAGCATCTTCTTCCTCTTCCAATCTTGATATTCCCTCCTCATCATCTTCTCGTAACAATGTAATGCATCATCTCTGATTTGTATGCAACCCAAGCAAGCACCACAACCAGCTCCTTCCTTGACCATAGAGAAAAGATGAGAAAACTAGCCTAAACCCCAACATTCTCTCATCCACGTCTCAAACTCTGTGAATCTCTCTATTTTAACCCTATACATGTGCGCCTACTACATCATCTCACAATTCCCACTAAAACCTCAAGCTCGCACAACCAAAGCATACATGCGCCATCCATAACCCTTCATCTTCATCAACCATCCTCAACAATTCAATATGCATTACATGAGATGAGAGTCTCTGAAAAGTCCAGCAGTTTCAATTCCAGTCCAGCAATTTCCCATGTATTAACTTCCTCGGGTCACTATCACTATCTTCTCTCTCTCTACTTTACCTTTCCCTCTTTCTCCATCATGTCCGCATGCAATCTTTTCTCTTCCCTAACATTGCATGCATATCCAAACAGTCTTCATAAATTATACAAGACAATATTTGATCTTCCCTTAGTTTACCCCATAACGCAATTCACAGAGGGTGGATGATTGAAACATGTGTCTACTCCATTATCTCTTATTTTCTTCCTAAAATCCCAACAAATTTTTTAACAGCATTCAAATTCATTTTATTGCGAGCAGCAACATCCCAAAAAATCTTTCCCAAAAACTACACACATCTCTGATTCATCTTCCTCCCCAGTCCCCAGATCATAAATCTAGCCCGTAGAGTTATATATTTTTTAATTTTTTAAGCAAACATCTTTCCACGTACAAAATATTTCTTTTATACCCGGATATTTTATTCTCTCCTGCAATAAAATTATATAACTAGCATACTAAGAAAATCCTTCCTCGCCTTTGATCTTTAAAATTCTAAATCATCTCATTCTTCCCAAGCTACACGCTATTTCACAGCAGTTATAAGGAGGTAAAGATTTAAATTTCACGCTCCCTCCCTCGCTCCACCATCCTTCGTATGTTTTAACTCTTTTGCAAACGTATTTGAATTAATTCAAGCCTATCTAAATCCTTGAATTATGCATGCGACTCTTACACACACACACGACAGTATTATTAATGGCTCTTTTCAATTCTTCCCCGTCTCACAAAACTACGTTCCCAAAAGACAAACATTACAGGGATTGTGTCATCACAATCATTCATTTCCAATCTAATCGCCTTGTAATCTTTTTAATAACTCTTACCAAAACATATTCACACACTCCCAGATCTCTGCAAATCCAACTACATATATTTAGTATTTAAGTGTGTGCAAAATCCCTGTGCAAAAATCAAAACCCTAATCAAACCCTGAGTCATTTACGAATCACCATCTCTTTCCACACACAATGTATCCGTCGTTGCCATTGACTCAAGCAACAGATCTGAGAGCATTTACCAAACCCTCATCCAAACTTACTGCAGTAGTAGTAAACATCTCTATTGGTCCGCCATCAACACTTGGAACTTTCTAAATCCAATTGTGAATTATTCTATTAATGATTGCACAAGTTCAACGCCAATTATCCCTGTTACTTAGCAATCCACCTCTACGTAATAAATGCGCTAAGTAATTTCACCTTTTTCACGCATTTTCGATACAATAATCAATCCTTCATCACTAATATTTAATATTCCTTCTATTCCTATACATCCCTCCTACACCACCAACAAACGGCTAACCACCATCCCGCACTAGCTAACTAAGCTTAGCAATGAAATATATATCTAAAAACCATACTCTAAGCTAGATCACATATATCATTCATTCTCTCCAAGGATAATTGCGCTTCCACAGGTGATACACATGATTCCAATACATTTTTACTTATATCTCTCGTTTAATATCTGCCGCCGCCACTAATTACAGACGCGCATCAACAAATTCGCCAACTGCGACCAGAGATAGCAGAGACGTGTGCGATTACCTAGGAATTTGTATCTATTTTTTTACCAAAAACCTTAAGGCTTTTCATTATTCCCTCCTCCACCCCACTTCAGCCTGACTGATTACAATCGACACTGTCTAGCTGCTAGCTTATAGATGTAATAAACTCTTTCTTCATAGTCCTCATCAATCAAGAGCAAAGTAAAGTTGAATATGCAAAAAGGAGTGAGAGAAGAGGGAAAACGAATTACCTTCCCTATCTCTCTCACCCAAACCCAGTGCATAACCAATCCTAGACGCAATGTTATCTTTAAGAATTATTGTCACGTACAATCCTCATGACTCCTTGGCTTCAAAGAATAATTACCATTAGTCCGTTATGGACGTGTCCACAAAATTGCTTATTTCAAATAGCACAAGGGAGATGGCATAGACTCTCGGACGATGACGACGTGGAGAGGTCAAAAATGCCCTCCCTCCCTACTTGTATACTTTTCTAAGTACACAAAACATTTACCAAAATCCCCCCAGCACTTTTCCTTATGAAATTTTTGCAATATATAACCCCGTACAAAAGCCTTGGATTCAATCCGCAAAAAATTCATTAAAACTTATCTCATTCTCAAAAGCCAAGGAAGCAAAGAATAAGTCACGGGAAGATCATGGATGTGATGCATGTTCCCAATCGCCCACTCACTCAGTCTCAACCCTCCTGCTCATCC
Organism: Sminthurides aquaticus; assembly: GCA_906901655.1. Classification (NCBI taxonomy): domain Eukaryota; kingdom Metazoa; phylum Arthropoda; class Collembola; order Symphypleona; family Sminthurididae; genus Sminthurides; species Sminthurides aquaticus. The sequence continues at coordinate 3,619,343 of CAJQTT010000002.1, read as the reverse complement.
TTATAGTTTTTACCCTTATCAACCCCAAAAAGAACAGTTCAAACAAAGTCCATCAATTTGACAAGCATTTAAACTCATCCCTTCCAGACACAGAACACCCTTTCAATCCTTTAACGGTCTACAAAGGCGGGCGGGCGGGCATTTATTTTCCTGGGGCAAAAAGTCTCATTCTGTCCTAAACCCCTTTACGTCTTTAACCCTTCACACCGCGAACCGGCTTACACACTCTGCACTCTAGGGCTGCATATTCCCCTATCAGACTCGGTCTGAATTATCATCATTACCTTAGCTTATTTCAAGAATTTTGCGACTCGATTTTCTTTCCTTAATTGCCCACCTGTCTATTTCATTCGAGAGAAAGATTCATCATGGAACTTTTCCGTGTCGGAACGGTAAGTCAAACCAGAGTTTAAAGACAGTCTTCTTCCTGGCTTCTTCTAAGGCTCATTTATAGTTAGTAGTAGGTGCATTAGTAGTACATTTCCTTTATTCCTCGTGTCCACGTCCCAATAAATGGATCACGTTCTGTCAGAGCTAGTTGGAAATTCCATTTGTTCTCCCTCTCTCTCAAAAACCCTCCCATTTGTCACAATCAAAATAGCACTAACCATACATCTTTTTCTTTCGATTAGCAGCATCCCTTCCGACCTAACGAGCTGGCAAGAGTCACGTGAAATAAAAATAAAATATTATTACTCTCCGCATGAAGGAAGTGATGCTGTCTAGAAGCTGAAGAGAAACCCCCCTCAAACCCACACCTCACCCACCCCAGTCCTCATCGTCACCCACATCACGGTCCGGTCGTCACGAATTAAATCCGGCCTTTACTACAAGCACGTCCTCCCTCCCCAGCCCCGTAGTTGGTATTTTTTCATTTTCGCATTATCATAATCAGATGATGATGGTCGACGTTCCCAAATAGAAGCATGCGCTGACTCCTCCATCCAAAGCAGGAGCCAAAGAAGATGGAAGGGTTGAGCATTAAGATTTATCGTGTAGGATTTCAAAAATAAAACGGGTAAACTTACTGCCAATTTTCGATGCTTCCGTCGTTGAGTGAGTCCTGCTTGACGTAGGTATCGTTATCGTATTGCATGTGGGAGAAGTTGGTATCGTCAAGGGATGAGAGCATGGCAGACGCAATGGGAGACCAGGAATTGTCTATGGTAGCAGCTATAGTTGTGGGTGCATGACACACGGACACTGACGATGGAGACGGTGTAGTCGTGACCACCGTTTCGGATGGTCCAAGCTCCGACATACGCACACTGCTCCAAGCTGGAGGCGAATCGACTGATTGGGATGACGAGGACGCGTTGTTGAGGAGGTGGGAAGTGGAGGAGGAAAATCTCTCCTCCACCGATTGGTTCTCCAAGAGCGTCGTGACGGTGATTTTACCGTGGTTCCCAAAATAAATCACGCTTTCTCCTCTTCCTCCCAGCTTTACGACTTTCTCTCCAGCACCCAACACCCTGTCACCAGTGTGCCAGTCAGCCGACTTTCTCTTCAATTCTTTCTTTCACTCTTCAAAATAGTGCAGCTTACGAGATACACACTCCACGCTTTCTTTCCTTGTCGTAGTTCATGGATTTCTCAAGCTCATTTCCACTATACTCCAACAAACCCACCACCTTTTTAATTAACTCCGACTTGAACCACAACAACAACGGGTTTGTAGTGCAGCATATATCTCCTCCACCCGGCGCTCCTTATTCCTCTCAAAATTTCCTGCTTGACAACTATTGAGCCAGGTTAGGTAAGTCCTTGGAAACAAGTCTGAGAAGAGCACAATCCAGAGCTTTCTTCTTCAGTACACACACAACTCTTTCCAGCCCGGCAAAATAAACTTCCCGCTCCAAAAATCTTCACAATCTGCAAATAACAACAAGCGAAAAATTAGTTTCTCTTTTTAACATCAAAAAATCATACACCCAATTAGCATTTCTTTTATTCCCTCCATACAAGAAGCTTTGTCCTCTCAAACCTCCACATTTCCATCCTCAGCCAAACAACACTTCTGTTCTCTTCAATTGCTACTTGATTTCGTTGCTTCATTCAAAACCCCTCAAGCAATCCTCATTCTTCCATTAGCTATACTTTAATTCTTTGTATTTGACCTCCAGCTTCCATCTTCAACTCTTCTCTGATTGCCAAGAGTAAAAAGAATATTTCTCGAAGTCAGCCAGTCAGCCACAAGAGCAAACTAACTCAAGAACGGCATCAGCACAGAGACGCAACAAATAACCCCAGTGTACGCATCTCAAAACTTTTTCAGACTTCACCCCCCTGCCTAATAAATTCAAATAATTCAACTCCAGCTCTTTTCAATCCAAAGAATCAAAAGAAAATCCACCAAATCACAATCCTATATACATCGCCATAAATTCACCCTACCTGCTACTTGCTACCAACAAGCTAAGCTCATACCCAAGGCCCAACAATACACCAACAATAACACCTTCCTCCAAAAAACCTTATTCCTCCTCCATCTAAAATCCCATCTTCTTCTTCTCTCGCTTCCACTACAATCCCATATCATTCTTTACAAAATCTCATTCAATTCACTCACTGATTCATCCCCTGGCTTAAGAGAAGCAGAATCATGATCAAATTAGATCACAGAGCTCCTTAGAAGAGCCAACTAGCCACAACCCTCCGTATTCACAAAAATCCCTTCATTCTTCTGCAGTAACGAATTAGAATAATAATTTACTATTATCTCCTTCAAACGACGCCTCTTCCTCAATTAGACTACCCCACTTCACAATTTGTGTATGCTAGTAGCGATTTCTCATTACTAATCTGCAGTTTGGGGTGCACGGAGCTTGTGCCGAGAATATTCGCCGCTCCATTCCCCCCTCCTACTCCCATTCCATCCATATTTACCTCCTCCCCTCATCACGTCAATAGCCGACGAACCATTTTTTATTAATCAAAGACGTTACAGGAGGAGGAAGATGAGGATAGGAAAAATCAAAGATGAGGATCAAACACCTTAGCGTATATAACCATGCAAACTTGAGTGTCAGCCTTAGTTTTAGACCAAAGTTCCAAACTTTGTATACAACCAACATAAAAATCCTTAACTAGCCAAGCAATAAACAACGTTTAGAATAACTAGCCTTTACAAAATAAGAAACTCCACACTGGCTCCTTCTCCATCTTTTAAACTCATCCATCGCTCTGATTACATGTTGTAGACTCTTAAAAGCTACTACTATATCTCCTCACGGAGAATTTAACCGCCATTCCCTCCGACTCCCTCCCATCTCTCCCCGCATCCTCATTTTCTCTTTCTTCTTTCTACTACAATCTACAGGCATCACTGCTAAAGATATGAAAAATTTACGACCGAATTCTCAAACTCTCCCCGAAGAACAATGATGCATTCTTCATCATAATAATAATGATTCACAGCCTTTCTCTCCTCGTCGGGTCCTACTCTTCCCTCCCTCCGTCCTCTTGTACCGTTGGTTCTCTATTTATTTCCCCCGTGTACTATTCCAACGTCAAGCCAAACCCATCATCAATTCAAACGCTTGGCAGCCAGGAGGGGAGATGCTTAGAGAAGATGCATATAGTCGTGGAGGACCAGTAGCTTGGTTTGCGCATCCCGAAAAAAGCGTCTATTCCTATCCCACCCTTCATACATTCCATTCAAACCCATAGTACATCAAACAAATAGACTCGTAGTTAGAAACTCCCATTTCCCAAGCATTCGCAACGGAGAAGGAGGACCCCACTATTGTCACACACTTCTTCCTAGGGAGTGAAGCTTAGGAGGACTAACTCAAGCATCCTAAAAGCATCTCCGCATCCCCGCCAAAGATACTATACGATCCTCAAACGGACAATTTCCCCTGAGCTGTGATGCTGGGCTAGCCATAAGCCAGCCAGCCAGCTAGCTAGAAGATGCGTTTCTTCTTTCAGATGGACAAGAGACAACGCTCCGGCTGACTTGCATCAAACATAAGACATGAACCGGCACAGACCAACAACGACTCAAGCTTCTGGCTTGACCATCTTCTATATTGCTGGTCTCATCTTCCACAACCGATCCCATTATTGCCCAATCTCTCTCTCTCTCTCTCTCTCTCTCTCTCCCTGATTCTTCTCCCTTACAGCATCTTCTTCCTCATCCCTTCCAGCATCCTACGGCATAAACCTCTTCTTTCCCCTTTCGCTCCTACTACTGACATTACAGACGGTGGATCTACTAAGCTAGGAATTACTATCTTTCTTCCAGGGCGTGGTTGGATTCTTTTAGCTTACGTGTGCAGGGCTTAAGAACAGGAGTATTCCCTGAAAAAGCTTGACAAGGACTCTTCCGAAAATAAAAAACATATCAGCTGATACTGCATACTACATCGATCTCATTCCGGCCACTCCTATTATATTCTCTCTTCCACACCGTTCATTTTCAATCCTAAATCTTAAAGCCGACTCCTTTCAAATCCTTCTTCTTCTTCTTCAAACCGTCCACCAAAGAAGCCATCTTCTCCCTCTCTCTCTATCACATCTTCCCCATTTTACCCCCTTCTTTATGAGCGGGGCGATGAAAAAGCCGAAAACACTTTAACAAACTCTGCTTATCCCTAAAGGTGAATTACGCACAACAGCTTCCTTCTCCTCCTTCACAATCTCTACAGACCTCTCAACCTTGTTGCAATACCAACAAGACCTCTAAGCCCTCCAGCGCACATCATATTTTAGTATTTATATATTCTGTCAATCTCCCCGTCCGTCTTTATCCCATTCCTATCTGTCTCCTTAGCCTCCCTTCCATTTCTCTCCCTTCACATCTTCACTTAGTATTTCACATTTTTAAATCACCTCTCCAAGTCTAACCGACACAAAGCCAGCCAGCCAGCACCTATCACCCATCACCTTCCATCCATCCAGCACTGAGCTCCATTCACACGATTTCATTCCTTTCGTTTATTTCTCCCTGGCTGCCGTCCGAGCTGTCCGAATGGACACGGTCCAGCAGAGAGAGAGAGCAGGAAGCAAGGAATACATATACATTTATCTCCAATTCAAACACTTTCATTCAATCCAGCCAGCAGCCATCCCTTCGTTCACTTCCTTTTGAATTTATTACTAGTCTTCCTACCATCTACGAACCCTCCTCCACCACCACCCTTTATCTATAGCCCAAGGAGTCGCTCAAATTTAGCCCCTTACAGAGAACATGGCATCTCCGAGGCTGGCGTGTCATGAGCCTGCGAAAACTATCAAATCTTTTTCACTACACATCCTCTCTCTGCTTCTTCTTAGTCTAGAATCATCATTCCTGGTACGGGTAAAAACTGCGAGATGAGTGCATAACCACACTTGTAAATTATTGTAGCTCAGAAGAGAGAACCATGGAGTCATCATGTAACTCTCGGACTTTTACCAATAAAAAATCAAGCGTAACTGTTAATACTTTTGTCGGACACGAAAATTTCCAAACATTTCCAACACTACCACACTCGCTCCATCCCTCATAACACTTATGTCCTTCTCTTCTTAGCTTACAGATTTTCATTTTTTCCTTTAAAACAATTCAAAACTTCCATGCTAAATTGTTCATTTCTTTTTCTCTCACACTTATTCCTAGATGACCGTGAGGGTCGTAAAGAAATAATAATTCTAATGGCCCATCTGCCCGTACACGGCTAGTTCTGGCTACAAACAACTATTCAGACTACTACTATGACGGCAAGGGCCAAAACCCTGTAGCCTTCTTAAAATTTCTTATTTTTCTCTGCACTACTAAAAACTCAGGACGGAATAAGGAGAAAAAGAAATAGAGACAAGCAAGACAGGAGAGATGCGGTCGTGGAAGACATAAGGGCAAGGTGAAAAAAGGGTTAAAAATGACCAAATCAAGTCAAGCTCAGCCAGCCATCAGTTGTGATGCATTTCAGAGCGTCATATTCAGCATCTTAATGGCTATAGAGAGACGAAGGTAAAACACTCGGATTTTTCCCGCTTCAGTAGAGATGTGAAGAAAAATCCATTCCTTTTCATTCTCATCCTCCTCTCTCCCCATCATCATCACTATTTCATTTCCTTTTCCTCATTTACTTTTCTCCATCATGTCCCCCCCATCACATCCCTACTCCTTCTTCAGCGTCTTCTTCAGCCTCTTCTGTCCTAACCATATCTTTCCTTACAAGTTTAAATCTTCACCTTTTTCAACTCACTCATAACACAACTTCTATACTATACTTTATCCCAGCTGAGCCAGACTTGGAACAAAAATCCTCAAATCGTAACTCTTACTCCAACTCAATTCCGTCATGTCAAATTTTTTTTAAAAGTCAGAAAACTTGGCAAAAACTATCTTGGTCTCGCCATTTCCAGCTCGTACTTTCTGTCATGAATTCACCTTTAGCAGAGCCACATAATACATCTGGCAAAGCACACCTCTCACTAATACATACTACAATCCCTTCCAAGTCCCCGACAAGCCTCCAACAACCGCCCGTTCAACACCAAAACTTTCAAGGAATCCCAGTTCCTATTTGGACCAACGCGACTTGAAGAAAATAATTGAAATGCGTCCACGGTAAAGAGGAGTGACTTGTGTAATATCAGACGCGGACGTCAACTCCGGTCCTGCCCCTGCCCACATACGCTACCTCAACCTTTACCAAAGCATTTTCCTTCTCAAAGACAGAGACGCAGTCCACAGAGTTAGCTTCACGGAACATCTTTTTGAGGCAACCAAAGAAATATTTTTTAAAACGTATATCATTTCTAAAATATAAAACTTTCTCTCCTCCCCACAAGCCCGTAATGCAAACCCCAGGAAATAAAACACTCAAATCCTCCCTCAAATACAATGTATGACACTTTAGAAAACAACGAGCTATTCAATCCCCCCAAAAGAATTTACCCGGTACAGTATCAACTACATGCATCAGAGAACAGAGGGAAAGTTTCATCTTCAACCCGGCGCTTTGTAGCTTTTGACAACCCGCCCCACCACCAAGTATTCCATCAATTTTATAAAGTATACAAGACACACACTAATTGAAACTATCATAACGGGCTACACAATCCCTTAAAATATTATCCGTCCAATGTATCCCCATATTTATTTATCTTTCCAGTTTTCCATCTCACGGCACTAACTAACTGTCGGCAAATGGGGGAAAATGTCAGAAAAGAGTAAAATCTTTACATCAATCTAATTCTCCAGGGACAAAATCAAAGTAAAATCTCATTTTGATACCGCAATAAGGAACCTCCCAAATAGAGAATCCCCCAGTAACGATAGTAATCCGCCCTTAAAACTGACTCTCTTACTTACAACCTCAATCATTAAAAGATCTACAGTTCCTATTTTTGAACTGGAAGTAACACAGAACTAACAAGCTGCCCTTTTCTACACAAGAATCCTGGCTCTCAGCTCAATTTATTCTCTAATCCATCATTGAGTAAATTTTATCATTCTGTCACACACTCATCTGCTCCCCTGTCATCCCAGAATGGAACAGATCACATCCGCCCACCCCATTATCCCTGTCACCAGTCACTCGCCCCGTTGGCTCTTGACCTTTGATTTTATAGCTCTCCGAGCCAAAACCTTCGTCCCATCGATTGGTTGGACAGGAAAATTATATTTTTATAGTCTCCTACTCTTACAGACTTGGCTACAGAAATAGCTTGAAGCGACGTAGCTTTCAAAGTCCTAGACCGATCTCGCTGGCTTGTCTTTACCGGCTTGCATAGTTGGGACAAGACTATGACTAATTAAATCCTCGCTCCGTCAAAGCTAGCTGATAGAGTGGAATAAAATCTCTACCTATTAAAACCTACAACCTGGTTAGCGGCTGCGGTTTTCGAATTTTTCGTACTACCCGCCCGCCGCTTCTTCTTCTCAACACACAGTTGAAAAGTTTAAAGGCTAAAAACTTGTGATAATTCTTCCCCAACAAACTCCCACCACAAAAACTCCATGCTGTGCTTTGGCTAAACTTGTATTCACTCATCCACGATTTCCAGATCAAATATCACTGACAAGAAAAGAAATCCACTCCCGTCGTCCACCATAATAAGAGCCCCAGTCCAAACTTGTAATCTCTCATCATCAAGCCTCCAAGTCTGCCAAAATCCGCATCTTCCCTCCTTAAATTTAAACCATCCTCCACACTATCAACAACAATAAAAGGACATGTCAAAATCCTGCATCATAATCTTTTGGCCACATATTCTACAAACAGAAACGAGAGGACATTAACAGGTAATTCGATAGGGGCGACTGCTAAAAGTAGTAAATGCAGGAGGCGATGACACTTTACAAGGAAATGTATAATTTGAGCCAACTATCAGAGCACACAGGTCCTGAACCTCTTTACACTTTGGATTGTATTAAAACCTCAACCCCGCAACTAACCCTAGAACCTCAAACCAAGCCTCAACCTGCCTACAAAAGAAAACAATTCTCTTGTAATTTCAAACGACAATTCATCACTTTAGTATTTTTGAATTTTTAATTGAATTTTGAAATATTCTCCTTCAAATACAACTGTATGGAAGCAGTCACAGCGAACTCTCGCGTTAATTCTCACATTTCCCAATCTGGTTTCCCTCCATTTCTCAACTCGCATCTCTCACTACTGCAGCGCAACGTCTTAACTCCACCTTGCTTTCCAGCTTTCATTTAAAATCCCTAGCTAGCAGGACCGACCGGTGTTTGAAGAACTTGGTTCGAGCCTATTCTTAAGGCTAAGGAAAAGGAGGAGGAGAAGAAGAAGAGAATTCTATACAAATCTTTAATCGTGCGTACTTTGATTTGGTAAATAAATCCAGGCTCCTTTTGAATAATTCCCAACAAGTCCTTCTCACAATGTAAAAAGTTATTGGATTTCTCCTATTTGATTCAGAATATCATGGGTCGGGTTACACACACAAACCGCAAGTCAATCCACATTAACGGAGTTGCTCAAACACCAGATTTTTTCGCTACACTCCCAACGATACGTGCACTCTTGCTTAATCTTGATTACAACTCTGTTCAAGTGCAAGCTATAGTTCTATGTTTGATTCCTCCTCAAAATGTAATGTCAAATTCTGATTTTCGTATAAACCGGCAAATTTTCCAACTTTGCGTTAATCACTTTCACAACAGTATTTCCAGAAAATAGGTTTCACTTCTTCTTCCTTAAAAAACTTGAAGCTATAATCCCGCATTAACAATTGATCTGATCACACACAGTAGTCGAATAAGTTTTCAGCACTTTTGACACAAGTCGTATTGACAACGCACTTGTCACAGTCTCCTGCTCCTTCACTTGAGTTTCCCTCCGTCCAAGTAATCCAGTCCAGTTTGTGAAATGGCTCAGTTTGAGAGGAAACTTTGCTAAAAATCACAAATTTCTCATTGAGATTTTCAAAAAATCCTTAGAAAAAGATTCACAATCCTAGTAGTTTGAAAGCACACGTGTGTGATTTGAAAGAAGATTTGCTGCAACTTGTTGCTTCTCAAAGACGTTCCTTGCTCTGCTTCTTCTATCTTCCCGTTCAATTCCCAACGTTCTGAGCTTTGTTAAGGTATTATGTGCGGTCAGATCAATGCATGGATCATAACTGAGAGGGTCGAGGAGGTAGGGAAAAGATGAGAGGATGGACACGGGTTCTCCTGGAGGCACCTTACCCATGGAAAACACACATCTTATATTCCTATCTAACCCTTGCCTTGTCTTTCAACCCCATTCACCCCCTTCCTCCCAACCCAGCTCTCTTCTTCTCTCCACATATTCACTTACACACCGACCGCATCACATCCCATCCATCCCTACATTTCCTCCATCCCTTACATTACCTCTTCGTCTTTCTATCAAAAGCCAACCAAAGCCAAGCAATGAATCTTGAAGAGTATCATCCATCTACCTCCACACAGATTCAATATCATCATCACCTTTCCTTCTTCAGGCCACCTATTCCTATCCTATCCACCTTCTTCCTCTCCCGCTCGCTCACCTTTGCGAACCCCTTACACAATTTACATACACGAAATCATATTCTTCAATCTACCAAACACTACACACTCTATACATCCTCACGCTGATGCACACAGATTATAGTAGTCAGCTCTCATTTATTACCGCACAGAGGTAATATTACCTCTCATCCCGCAATTCCTCCACAAACTCTGCGTCTTCTTCTTGCAATCAAGAGTGAAGAATTTTATATCAAATTATACACACCTTCATCATTCCCAGCTTAAGCTAAGCTACTGCTCCTCCTGCTCCATCATCCAAGAATTCATTGGACTAATAAGCTTAGAATTTAGCTACATTTTTAGCCAATTTTTCCAATCGCCATCACTTACGTAACCCGGATCATAAAGAAAAGTTCCAGGAGATAAAGCTCCCGGATTTTTTTGAAAAATCCAGTTACCGGGTTGACATACCAAGGTTGTAGCATTTGGAGGCAAACTCATATCTTATTCCCGTTTCTGAATCAATTCTCAACTCCGTTTATTTCTCTGGTCCTTAAAACATTAATCCATTTTTGTTTCTATCACAACAATCAACCTCCTCCTCCTCGTTCAAGCAGAATTCAAACGCTTTGTAGAAGAGAACCTCAGAGGATCAGAGGCAGGGGTTAGGCCAGCTAAACTCATGTAGTTTGTTTGTTTTTTCCTGTACATGTAACTCAAATTTACTCGCTCGCAATCAACTTCACAGCTACCTTTACCAGACGCACCACCACCACCTCCCTTCCAGGCTTGACCTTTGATGGATTCCCAACCAAAGTTTCTATATATTATTCACTCACTTCTCACACAGAACCCCCCACACACTACACACACACATCAAGCAAGACTCCAAGTTTCTTAAATTTACGCAAACACTCATCTTGATTTCCCCCTCTGTCCTCACAGCCAGCATGCTTGTTTTATCTCCGAGCGAGAAAATCTCTCTCGATTATTTATTTTTGCCTTTATTCTTCCACATTTTTTTTTTATATAATTCCTCCTCTTCCTCCAAGAATCTTGCATACATTCCCATGATGATGATGGCAGAGAGGAGGTTTCTATTATCCTCAAATATTTCCTTCACCTTTCGGTGTCCGTTTCTGAAACCTTTGGATTCTTTCTATAAAAAACAAACTGAACATTTCCCATCACAATGTTCCAGAATTAGTATTATTACCCTCGCCAAGCTCCCATGTACTCCTCCGTTTTAAAATAATACTGGCAATTTGTTAAATTGCACCCCTATTTTTTCCATATGCTTCTACGGCGCTTAACCAAAACTTCTCCGCACTGCGCAAACATTTCTCCTTCCTTTCCTCTTCACTCTTTAGCTTTAACCCTGCTCCAGCACAACTCCTTCCTTACTCCTCCGCACCATCCTTCAAATATGGGATGCAACAGGTGGAGTTTGAATCATTCAGAAGAGACTTCCAAGAACATTACGCAGCTTATCAAAATGAGGCAAGAAAGAGATACTAATGTTGATGTAAGAAGGTTATAATACCCATCCGTGTTTATTTCGGAGTAGAAATACATAGTTGCATATTTAGCAAACCCATCGAGCTACTGCAACTAACTAATCGCCCTACATTTTGCTGCTGTATATTGCTTTTAGGAGGGAGGACAAACGATGCGGCGGTGAATTAAATTCCCTTTGCCATGATTCGGTTCAAAAGTCAAGAGCGGGCACTTTATTAATTTGTCCGGGGCGTTGCGTTAGCTTTCGTTAGGAATCAAAGGTTACCTTTTTTCTTTTCACCGCCCAAATTATATCTATTCTTAAAAATTTCCATGCCCCTATTATTCCTAGGTGCCGTATTATTTTCTTCATAGCCCGGCCCATACCCTCAATGAATTCGGCCCTATTTAGTTCAGCTTGTCGGCTTGTTTTTGTAATGACGACGTCGAGCTCTCAAGGAAAAAAGGTTTCATACACGCGTCCCATAGAGCACTCCGCGTATCTCCTTTTATCCGGGCATGCTTTCCCTTCATTCATAAAAAACAAACCCTCTTCTGGATCCGTACCCTTGCTCTCCTCGGGTCTTGTTGGGACGCAAGCATCTTCAATCATCACCAAGTTCCCACAAACGTCCCCCAGCTTCAATAAGAGGACATACAGCTAAGCCCAGGACTACGATATGCACGCTCTGTTATGGCTCCAACTACCCATCCTTGGGTTTTCAGCATCCCTCCGTCCTCAATTATGAATCTGCATGAAAAAGAGCCATTGAAGACAAAAGTGTCTCATACTACGGGTCTACATATAGCGAGTGTGCGTACATGTGTTTTACTCTTGGGATTGACAAATAAAAATGATTTTACCTTCTAAACGAGACACGTTTCAAATAAAAAGCTTTCAAACCCGTAACGCACACCACCTCATCATAATCAGAGAGAGGACCTGAAAAAAGGGGAGCAAAAACCAGACCAAAACCAACACCATGTAAATGTCCCATTGTTCCACAACAAGAGCTGCTACTATTCTCTCTACTTAACCTCCAATCATATAATTAGAGGTAGGCTTTCCGCACCTTAACAACACTTGACTAGGGACTAACACTAACACTTGGGGAAGGCTATTAACATGATCCTCCCTCTTTTTTCACCTTCCCTATCCGCTTCTTTCTTTGTATGACTCCGCCGTGTAAACAAATAAAAATAAACTAATTGACGAGCCCTTGTCTTTTCCTGCGTAGTGAAAGTTGTGAAAGTCATTCCGCTCCTGGCACTGTGCTCCAATCAAGCTCAATTCATCATGCAGTACTAGCGTCGGTGTATAGGATTATTAGTTCATCGGCATCTCAGCCAATCTCGGTTGAATTCTCATTTTTATGTAAACCGTATACGTACACAATGTGTATGTCGATCGTGGTTTGGGTATTCAATTAGTGCGCGTAGGACGATGGTTATGGGAAAAAGTACCCATAGTATGGGTAGCTGCTGCTCTACTTTCCTGCGCCGTCGCTCATTTCGTAAAACTCGCACCACTTTTCTGTCTATCCTTGTGTTGATTGCATCACAAGAAAAAGCGTATAAAGAATATCGAGTAAAACCGCAAGTGTTTGTTTTCGCAGGCGTTAATGAATACAAGTTACTTTTCTATCACTCCATTCCAACTTCCAACTTGTTCAACTCATCACGCCCATTTTCTTCCTCCTATGTACTCTATAACTTCCAGCACATAGTCTATTATCAAGAAGAACTGGATGCATTTTTACATGTGCCACCGCCGCATCATCAAATTCCCTCCAACTTGAAAAACTTCTAGAGGGAGAAAACAAGTTCCATGGTTTTTACCTTATTTTCTTCAATGGAACAGAGCCGGTTCTACGCTCAACACAACACTACCTTCCTAGCCTAGTTTCATCACCTTGAACTACATCCAGACTCGGTATGCATTTAGCTCCATCTAATGCATTCTGGCTGTCTGGAACTTGCAGCAATGCACAACATGAATAAACCGCCTTGGTTGAATAACCTAGCATGCAATAACCTAACATAGCATTTAGAGTCCACGAACATTAAATATTGCGTCCAGTGTATCCTAGATCCTGGTGTACTTGTCGTAACCCTTTGCTTGGCATAGTGAGACATGCCGGTCTTTAGCTTCAAAGGATTTACTTGAATGTTCTGGAGAAAACGTTCCGAGAACTTTCTCAGGGGGATCCGTGTAACGGTTGGTTGCTTCAGCGATTTTTATTTTGCAAGAACACGGAGACGTGTCACTGGGCCTAGTTAAGCGGGTAGTTTCTAAAATCCCTTTACATTGGCTGGACCACGGGATGACAGCACATAATTTCCGGGTAGAATCTTCTCCTCCAATGTTCGCTCCGTTAGTTGGAAATTATCAAGGTATGTATGCATGCATGGTCCTGAATTTTTCTAAAAACTCGAGTCACTGAACAGTTCCGAGAAACTCTCACGGGAAGGCCAAGATATACAAGTCCTATAAAGTAGTATTCGTTCCTATTCATTCACGCTTAAGTGGACTGACATGGCTATTTATTTCTTCTCCCTGTATTTCCTCATCTTCTTGCACTCTTCTCCTTCTCTACTTTCCCCCGGCGGGACAATAATCCAAGCAAGTTTACCGGGTAGTTTCCTACATGGAGGCTATATAGTTTCCAAGTTCCTCCGAGAGACAGAGAAGAGTGATATTATTAATGAACAAAGGTTATGTGACCTAGGATATTTGCTCTTGTGTTGAGTATCGTATTGAATAGTGGACTCTTGGTTTACATATATTGTGCAAACAGAAGAGGAGCATAACATAGCCATTTCTCTGTCCATGATCCCCATGATCAAATAATTACACTCTATACTCTCTGCCCTTTCTTTATCTCTTCCAGTTTCACATGTAATCTCCGCATCAGAAAAGTAAATGGTATTCATCGAAATTTAAAAATCCGGACAAAACTAGGGAAATGCACAACGGAAGGGACGGTGGAGGACTCCGTGAAAGGAACCATGTGAACCAAGCACTATAATCATCTAACCAGAAGCACGTACGGGGAGGAGAATATTGTGTATGTAATCATAATATCCATAGCCCAGGGTCCAGCAAGCAAGGCCGGGGCATAAGGAGCAAAAGGCGGATGACGAACACCGGGTAGGGAAGAAGAAGGGGTTTGAGGGGACACTCGGGCGCTCCGGATTCCGATACTCACAGGTAGTGAAAGAGGGAGGGTGAGAGACGGGAAGATCCCCTTTCATCCTCATCATCCCTCCTCTGCACCACCACCACAAATCCCTCCTTGTATTTATCTGGAAGCGAAGCCCGAGTCGTCATCCTATGTAAATGAGGAGAAAATAAAAATCCATCAATAGGATAGGGGAGCCGAGATCCGTCTCGAACGAGATTTCCACAACTTTCCCATGAAATCCAAGTAGATGACCAATCCAAAAATGACCCTTCTTCTTCGTCTCCTCTCCTCCTCACTCATGTCCATGAATGCCCGGATGATGCATTTAACTCAAATCTTCCCATCATCATTGTTTTGTCTACATTTCACATTAAACTGCTCCAACAAATAGCTCTACCCCCTTCCTCCACCACCTCTCACCTTAGTCTCACTCTCACATTCAATCTTCTCACTCTCCGTTTCTACAACAGCTCTTCTTTTCAAAACTAACCCAGTCACTACTCTATCCCACCGGCACCGGCAGACCTATTTACATTTCCACCGTCCATTCTTTTCAATTTTTGTAAAAATCCTCGCCAAATAAAAATCTTAAAATAAATCCTTCCTTCCTCTACCACGCACACATACTCACAAGACAAGGACTCAAAAGAAAGTAGGCTTAGTAGAAGAACAGAAGCCGAACATTTTCTATTATACACACACATTCTTATACATCATCACCGACCCCGGGTTTCACACAGTATTTAACCTTACGAATACTCCTCCTTGTCCTCATCCTTCTTCCGATTCCCACCTTAGTAAATTAACCAGTTTTTAAAAAATCTTCATATTCTCCTTCCTTTCAAGGAATCCTTCAACTGACCTACTACACAATAATTCTTCTTCCTGGAGGCGATTCTCTCATCTCTCTTATTCCTTTCCATTCAACCTCAAACCTGAATCTATGTACAATGCTAAAGTTCACAACATCTCTCTTCTTTTGTAACTTTCTTACACCATTCCTCTTAACAACAGCAATACAAGAAGCTATAGAAGCCTCTACACCTTATTCATTCATACAAATTATTACGCAGTTTCAGCGAATCAGCGTCTCATCTCAATTATGCTCATCTTCCGCTCCTCATCAAAGTCCAGATCATCCAGTAGTTAAGTAGTTTAATATTTCTAGCCTCCGTTGTCCTTGTCCTCCTGAACCTCTTAGAAACGTTCAGGATCATCACTACGACGATCTTAGCGATTATCAACATTAACAGCCCAACATAAGGGGGAATCTGTCAGAATGTCTCACTCTCCATTACGTTAGTTGCATTTGAACCTAATCAATTTTCATTTCAATATATTCTTTCTCCTAACTGTCCTAACTAAAGCCCCACGCATTCCCACAGAATATGCCTGCACAAGAAATCGTGCGGAATTCCCCTTGAAACAAATTCTTTTTATTCAGTTTCTGTATATACTTTTTTCCCCCACATTTGAAGCGTTGTTCGTTTGTGAGCGAGCGCGAATCTGTTTTATTCTATTAAAATATACGGAATGATACGAAGCCATGGAAGCGCTAATTATTTCCATGTCTCTACTCCTTAATAGTGAAATCAACAGCTTGTTCTAGGATAATATATAGGAGGGGAAGGGGACGGAGAGTTTTACAAAGGTCATTCCAAGTTCGATTCTCATGTTCATTTACTGAGAGAGTTTCTGGAAACGCTTATAAAAACACCAAGATCTAGCTCAATTACTTCGGCATAGTTTCTTCTTCTCCTTCCACAAGGACTCCCTTCCTCACTGTTTTTAAAGTCCAAGAGCAAATTACAAACACAGTCTATAAACAATTGAATCACGTCCCGCCGCAATCCTTATTACTATACACACTTCACTTGGTAATAATCCCATCCATACTTCCTTCCACATTAATGCAGTCTCCTTCCAATCACCACACTCTATCCAGCTTTGTTTCTTCTTCTTAACTTTGTTTTTTTTTTCAATGTTTTTCCAGCCTTTAAGCATATCTGTTCATGTAAAACATTTCTAATCTTCTCTTCCCTTCGTACAATTATGTACTTTTACTTCCATGCCACTTTTTTATACCTTCACGCACCTTCGTATCACCCTCTTCTGCCTTGCTTTCCGCTGAGCAAGCAAGCAATCCATCATTACAATTATTATTGCACAAATCCGGCTCTTTAACTCCTCTCTGTACATGCCAAGCTATTCTTCCTTATCACCACGTGCGAAACGTCTGATCTACTACACCTCTTCGATGAGCTGGAAACCAGGAATTGCAACGCAAGGTCAGTGAATACAGCCTGACATTGCATCCTTCAACTTGGTCCGACGTTCCCAAGTCCTCAGTAATTTAAACGCATTGGGAAAATACAGTTTTTAAATTAATTATCTTAGTGCACCTCCACCCGTAAAATTATTATTATTGCTTCCTTGAAGTGTTTCAAACGGGAAGCACTCCATTGGTTTCAATTTATATATGCTCGCCATGATCAAAAAAATGTTCCTCCGGCCAGATTCCTGAGTTGTTCCTCACAGATTCAGGATTCGCAACGAAAACAGTGCAATGGCTCTTCCGAATTGAAATAAACGGCAAAGCCGGTGTACGGAAGTGTCGAAGATAAATGTAGATTTAATTATCTACAAGTATCTTCTAGTTTTAATAAGATTTAATTTTATAATATATATTCGAATTATTCCTTCTTTTTAGTAGGATAGTCCCAGTAGAAGAAGTTAGCTTTCAGCCCTCGCTACCTGTGCTTTCAGCTCTCGCTCCGTTTATCCCTATGCTTCCGCGCTCGCTCCGTTTATCCCTATGCTCCCGCGCTCGCTCCGTTTATGCCTATGCTTCCGCGCTCGCTCCGTTTATCCCTATACTTCCGCGCTCGCTCCGTTCATCCCTATGCTTCCGCGCTCGCTCCGTTCATCCCTATGCTTTCCCCTCCCTATAAGCTTATCATTAGCAAAAGTTACCACAACGCATGCACATAGTGGTATTCGAACCCTTGCCCTTCACTTTCCTATACCGCTTCTCGTGCCTGCGCTCTACCAACTGAGCTACGGCATGGAGTAGGAAATGCATGTACATCACATGTGGTCACCTGAGATAATCTCCTTAATGACCTGTATCTCAGTGACCACTTGACCAATATCACTGAGATTCAATAGCGATGGTCTTGATACATGTATGTACATATCCTGAAAATTTCATTACAATCCATCCATCCGTTTGTGAGTTAGAGTGCGCACAGACGGACAGACGGACGGACAGACGGACGGACAGACACCATCGATCCCCCTAGGAAGTGTCTTCGACACTTAATAAATGTGTTTTATACAATCCACCTGAAATTGGGCAAATAGCTTAATTGAGCAATTGGCTAAGAGTTGTTTCCTTAATCTTCCGAGGAAGTGGGTAATATAAGCTTATGCGTTAGGCGTAGAAGATGTATTGATTAGAATCTGATAATCATATAAATTTACAGCTTTAAATTGTTCAGGATTCACACCATTTCCCATCTTGTTTTTCTTCATCCGCAGAAACGTTAACTAGCAATGGGAAAAATAACAGCCATTTTAGTCGTAAATCCGTGAGGGAACGCAGGAGCTATGGCTTGGCTGATTCATCTAAGTCATCAGCAAAGCTGCAATGCAATTCTATGATCATCAAGAAGACGAATGAATCCAAGCAGTAGCTCCTTACTACCTGCGGTTCTATACAAATCTGTTTGATTTTTTTCCCTCTTGCCATATTATACGCTTCCAGCCGATTTTCGCGTCAGAGATAATTGCCCGTAGGCAGGCCATTCAGGATAATTGTAGATTATTGTAATTTAAAATTGGCTGCCAAAAAATCTCATCTCCCATCTCCGACATCTTCCTGACAGTTACCAATTTCTCTGCCCATCTCCCTCCTCCCAAGTCCCAAGTCTCAAGGTAAATACTGAGCAATTCCTTAGCTAACCTTGAAGCAATTTTGTTGAATTTTTCTAACGTGGTATGCTCATTTTCGCACGCTCCTGCGTGAACAACCTTTCGATTCTCCAGATTTTTGCCCCATAGCGCCACAATATTGGCAAACACCATTAGGTTAATAAGCTTCAACAATTTCACCATTATATTTTTTCCATCAAAATACATTTCTCCTACCTTTTACCTACCACACATTACATTTTTTGAGCACAACGGGCTGCATCTCATGACGAGACGTCACTTCTACATGAACGGAAAGGATGCATACAATCCTGCGCCCTTGCGCGTAGTCATGTTTCCGCGCGTTATAACAGGAAAAACAACAGATTGCCAAAGAAGAGAATTTGGAACATTATATCCATTTCGGTTTTATCCCATCCCTACGTGTTCACCAGCATTTCCATGTTTTCTTCCATCAGAAATATTTTCCACGTCCTAGCATGTATGATCATTGTAAATTACAAGCTTGTAATAAGCTTCAAGACATTTATAAAAAATTGAATCCATTCAAAAGAAAAGCAAATCGGTCAAGATAAAGGAGATCACGCAAAGCTATAATTAGGGCTAGGGAGGGGAAAAAGAGTTCCTGGCCAAAATTTCCTCTACGGGCATCAATCCAGCAAGATTACGTCACGCACTGTCCAGTTAGCTTTAAAATTTAGAATTCTTCCCACCTCTACCAGTACTCGCTCTGGCTGACCAGACTGGACGGGAGCTTCAAGTCTGAAAAGATTAGAAATAGTCTAATCCTTTCTACCGGCTCTCCTCTGAATGTTTAATGAAATCCAAGCAGAGATGGAAGAATTTCCAAGAGAAGGAGGAGGAGGGTGATAACAAACAATGGGCTTCATTCTCAACTGAAGCATGGAAGTCAATTAGAATAAATTTGCAAGTGAATTGACTGCTAAGGATGGGAGTGATCTAAAAAGATGTGGAGCTCTATCTTCCATCTATTCTATCCTTCTTCTCAATCTTCTTAGCAAAAGGGAGGGTAACAATTTAAGAGTTGTGTGTGTGTGTAAAAAATATTCAATGCATAACACCACTACTGCTCTACACGGCTACACCGACTACATATGTTATGCTAATCCATTCAAGTGTGCGTAAACAAATCTCCATTTGACCATACCTCCAAAAAAAAAACCTTTCCACCGTATTCATTATCCTAATAACTACTCCTTGTTATAGTCAGAAAGAGTAAGGCTTAGTCCCCTCCTTCCTACTACCGAAACAATATTCAGGATGCGCTTCAAGAAGCCCTATTTGCAATTTTCCCCCGTAATTAATCATGCAACTTTTGCAGGCAGAAACGTCTATGCCAGCCCGGCCTATATCCTAGCATCTTTTGCAATTACCGTCTACCACACCATGGCATAAAGACTTTTTAAACTTATAGGCGTTTGCCATAGGCTTCCGTAATCTGGAGCCCTTGGCACTGTCAGCAGAGTCACAATATATCCTCTCTCGGTTTTATAGTCTGTCTAAATAATCCGTTCTATTTTTTTACTACCCTGTAACTTTTTCAAGCTCACCTGTTGCATGTTCTCTCGCCAGAAAAAAATTGGCAGGAAATGTCTGCTTTTTCTCCCAAGTATAATCTGACTGGATGGAGTGGACAAAGCTGTATAACACGACTCATCCATTTTCTGGGCGTATCACATGCGAAACGATATGTTTGAGCCTAGCTTAAGTGGGGACAGGACGAAAAGAATGGGCATGATAGCCCTTATGTCGGAGGAGCAAGACCGAAATAACAATCCCATGATAAACTATTGCCTTGAGTTCATTAGTACCTTATACGCCCTTACGGTGGCATGGAATGAAATGTAGGTGAAAGACAGCAGGAGCATATCTCACTAAAACGGATAAAAAATCAAACTTGATTTATACGTCTCCCAAAAACTTGCCATGCCCTTCCGATTTAAAGCCCCTTACTTCTAGTCCAGTTTGAGAAAATTGCCATTTCTCAGCTTCCGAACCAGCATCACCAGTCAGTTACATCAATACATCCTATCAGCAAAACCACTCACACACACACACACATACGCAAACTAACAATCAAGAACATCTAATAGCTAACAGCATCCTTCAACCTACCACTCCTGTTTCTTCGGACTTCGAACTCGAGCCCATGTAGTGCATTCGCAGAAGTGCAGGGCAAAATGTAGCATACATAATAACAGCTTGGCCATATCAAGTGCCATTCATGATAAGGCAGGACCTACCACCAAACTTTCCGAGTGTTCCATCCAAAGTATAGAGTACAAGTTAGTTTGCAAGATATGATGAATCCCATATATGTAATACATTTGTGAAGAGAGAGATAGCCTTCCTCCATCTCTCTGAGGAGGAATCATCATATCGAAAAATCTTCCAAAAACTAGAAGGACCGGTTGAGTCTTCCCCATTCGTCATAAATGAAACGGTTCTTTTTTTGTCGCTTCTTTTCAACTCACTTCCAAATCCTTTGATGCAATTCCTCGCACTTCCCAACGTCAAAAGAATGGCAAAACAATAACATTATCAACACCTACCCTTACAAATTTCGAGTTTACCACCACTCAGCTCAGCTCAGCCTCAGCAAGAACATAGTCCAAACCCAAGCTAAATCTCATCCAGCCCGACTCATCTTCTCCCCCAATCCATTCCAAACCCACCTTCCTCTAATTGCACCCAACATATCTCTCATCGCATTAATACACCTGCCTCTCAATACCGGTCAATTCACATGAGCTTTTCTAGTTCATCACAAATTGATCGCATTCAAGCCCATTCCTAATCCACATTGCTTTCTGCACGCATCCTTCCGCCCTCCTCCTCCTAAACCTTATAAACCCGCATCTTCTTCCTATCCATTCCCATGCCAAATCCTAAAACACCTTCCCTTCCTTCCTGCCATAACTCCGCAAACCCAATCTTATGCAAAATCTCCTCCATAATAGTGTACAACATTGAACAAAAGCAAATCCTTCAAGACAAGCCCGTTGGAAAAGACGTTAAGAAAACATATTTCCCCGTCCCCTTCCCGCTAACGATCCTAATTATTGCGCGTTTCCCTTAAAAATCCTCTCCATCCTTCCCTAAAGAGGGAGACGTTAAAATCCTGAGAGGTTTAAGGAAAAAATCTAGAAAAATTCATCAAAAACTTATTAACAGCCCCCTCACATACACAAACAGGGCTGTGAGATCTCCAGCTCATACCTTAACTTTCCCACCCAGTCCCATCCCTAGCTAGCCGTACTGTACAGCTCGTACAATACGCTTAATAATCATCTCCCTCTTCTCCCTCCCTCCCTCCCAAACCTACAAAATACCAAATAAACTAAAAATCTCCTTTCGCGTCCTTTCTAGAAACACATTTCTAACGGCTGCTGCTCCTGCAATAAGTACCAAAAAATATTGTCTGAAAACCATGTCTGCCATTTAAGCTTTCCGCAATAAAACTCTTGCAAAATAACTTATCATCCACTCATCTTCAACCCTGTCACCTTCCCCTCCCTCTATCCGCAACCATGTCTACACTCTTCTAATAAACGGAAATCCTTATGGCTTACCATCTACACATCATCCATCCACAGCTCATCCTTTACGTGTTACTCTCCCGCCACAGGACTTTTCTCAATACATGTGTAACACATCCGTCCCTCCAAGCAGGGATTATTTCAAACCAAACTACAGATAGCATCCTAAATGGTCCGAATCTACACCCTTTTTTCATTCACCATTTTCAGCCAGTCCGTCTCTCAGCAAAAAGAGGGTATAAACGGATTTTAGACTTACAAATCCAATCTTCTCGTCGCACTCTTCACCTTTTCCCTCAAAAGCGGCAAACTTTAGAGACGACGTCCGTCGTGGAAGGGAGAGAGAAAGATGGCTCATAAGAAATTTTGCAACTATATTACTTCGCCCGCATCATAAAACTATTGTGTGTACACGCTCCCAGAGTGGGCGTTCTCGCACTGCAAATTTTTGGTGAATCAACCTTAAAATCCGCTCTCATGGCAGTGTAATACTGCACCCCGAAGTCATAACAAGTAATTACTCTGTATGGATGGGCGCACTTAAGGAAGGACTGAATATTATCAGATATCTCTCCTGCTCAACCTAAGCATAAGCATTCTATTCATCCCCTACCTACCAGCCATGCCCCTTTTAAGCCACAGCCTCTGTACAAGCAAGCAAACAAGCACCGAATCAACCCAATCCCAAAATACAGGCGCATTATAATATTCCCTCACATTACCGTTACTTTATTACAGCACCGTCTCTACTTTCTTTTAGCTGCAATGCCCTTTACCCCCACGGCAGAGAGCCGCCTTCTTCCTTGCGGTTCATACTTGTGGTGGAAAGAGCATCAAATAATCCCATTGTCATAAAAGACATTTTGGCAAAGGAGAAAGAAGAAGATTCAACCGGAGTAATTACCCGCAATACTTTTAACAGTCTACCACACCAATAAATTGTGAACAAGAAGAAGAACAATTTACACGCACCTCACAATAACTTGTCTTCTTCAAGATCATAATCAGACTATCCCATCTTGAGTCTGCCTCATCGCCATACTGTACATGAATATTCCATCCTTTCGTCTTCTTTTTCCCGAATCCCGATCAGCCTATACTGTTTCTTTCCTTTACAACTTTTGCATATTTAGATGATTTCTGGAAGTGTAGGAGTTTATGATTGGCATTTCTCTCCGCTTTTGAATCTTTCTCCTCAGTCCAATCAGTATAAGGAACCAGAAGGACAATCCTTCAGTTCCTCTTAGAAACTGCATCGCATTTCAATTCGTCCCTCCAGTCCAATATAATAATTCTTATCTGATGTATCTACAAGCTCTGCATCTTCTACCTTTCTTTATCCAATCTCAAGTTATTTTACTTAGTTTGATAGCCTCGTCTTGTGGAAAATGTAAATATCTATTTTACGCTCACGTCAAACAAGTCAAGAGGACAAGTCCTTTGCAATTATTCACAGAGCCAGTTTAATCACAAAGAATATGTAAACTGCAAAGGAGATTTACGGGATTGATTCAAACGGCAATTCCCAATCCATTCACCAAGATGGATCCCAATCAATCACATTCATCCACAAAATCCGACAACCATAAACGTTTTCCACCTCCTCGACCTCCTCGACTAGTTTTTTAATAAGTTCCGTCTGTCTGTATTTGACATAACCCCAGCAGAGCAGGGAGGTCTGATTAATGTTTGACAATATGCGAAAACCATTTCAAATCTCTATTGCGAATCTACCATCTCTACGCATTAGCATTTCCATTAGAAAACATGAACAGCAAGCTAAAAACCGGTGCAGTCTTAGTCGACCTGCAAGCGTCTAGAAAACAAACATTTGGAAGCAACAGGTGTGTATGCATTTATTTTCCACCAACCATACATTAAGGTGACAAAAATCCTTCAACTCTATATATTACTGTATTGAAAAGCTCAGAAGTGTCAAGGTTTCAGTTAACTCAAGTCCTGTTTCTTGACATCTTCCTAAGCCTTTTCATCCTTGTTTTCAAGTTCCTTTTCTTACACATTCCTCAGTATTACATGTACGAATCCTTCCGCACCAGTCATTGACTCTCAGAAATGTAGTCTATAAACTTCCCTCTCTGTTACACATTTAACTTGTAGCATTAATCAGAACAAGGCAGAGAATCCTTGCCAATTCCCCCACCAACCATTTCACACCACCATAGTCTCCCGTCAATTTCATGCAAACATGTCAATCTTCCCGTCTCCTTTAATCCTTCATTTGCAGAAACCCACTCTTCCTCCACCTGTTGATTTAGAATAAAAAGTGCGAACGGGCGAAAAATGCTCATCTAAACAAACTAGGAATGTATGTAAATTTTCCCTTTGTTACTTTTCCTAACAGCTCCTGCCTGCCAATTGTCAACCAACCTTAGCCGATTTGCCTGCCGAAATCAAGTTCCTTTGAAGATTATATCTCCAGATAAACTCAAGCTGTTACATACAATAGAAGTGACAGGAGTCACATATTCTCCCACCACAAAGTCGTCCAACGCGACAGATATTTATCAATCTTCTAAAGATTACCCAAAGAAAATATTAGTATAATAATGAATATTGAATACTGCATCCTTTTCAGAGGGAAAAAATAATGAACACCTTCCCTAATGATCCCTCCATCCTTGGTTATATGCAGTACGGATTTAAAGCTTTAGCACATCTCCATCATGCACAGTCTGAAATCTGAATGATCTAATCGTCCCTTCAATCCCACATCCCTAATCCTTGCAGCATTAATCCCCACCACCCTCATCAAAGTTTAACAAGGGTCAAGCCTTTACGACTTGCTTAAAAAATAATTGCCTTTTATTTTCTTCAAAGGATATTCCCATCTTCCAAGCCGCGCGTATGACAATGACATGAGATTTCCCCATTAGCCATTTCCATCCACCACCGCCTCCCCCACCCCTACTACCGTTTAATTTCGCACATCCACAACGTAACGACTCTTGCACATGATCAGCACGCTCAAATCTCCACCTCCCTTCAAACTCGACTCCGTCGTCCCAGAACAGCCTTCTTCCTCTTCTTTCTCTGACAGTCCTCCGTTTAACAGTACTAGAATTATTGATGCTTAAAAAAGTCCGAGGCGACAGGGTATTGGGATACGCTCCTTTGGGCGTGGTTATAAAATCCTCTTTAAAGATAGCCCAGCAGTGTGCTCTGTCCGACCGAGACGCTTCATATCGACAGCAAGATAAAAATTCACGCTGATTCCCGTCCTATTCATCCTCCAACAGATGAGAAGAGAGAACATGGCTCTCTTTTTCCTTCCTATAGCGTCTCCTCTGTCCGAAGGACAAGAGGATGACGATGGCAAAAGGGCTGACTCCTTACTGCATTCCCTGAATAATAATCTTCAGCCATTAAAGACTATTCCAATCCATCCTCCCCGTCTCTTCCCCACGTCCTCGATTAAAATGCAATAAATGAAGACAGGAGCGATTGGTTCTTCACACTTGCATCCCACGGAGGATATCATCCTATTCCAGCCCAGCCTTTAGTCAAGCCAGGTCTGATCCAACATCCAACCTTAAAAATCCCAGGCTCCGATACAAAGTGGATATTTAAATCCCTTCCATCCCTTTATAAGTCATTCATAGTATTTCATCCATATACAACTGTCATTCATCTTTGGATTCACCACCACCACCCCAACGCCATTTCGTACCGTTCGCAAATCCTAGAAAATTCGCACACCAATTTTCTTCACTTTCTTCCCATTCTTTTGCGTAAACAAAATCCAAACTTTTAGCCTGATTATACTTCCACCCGGAGGTATTCTCCCGGACCTTCTCTCGAAACCATACAGCTTGATCAACAAAATTTCGCATTCTGTTTGTCCCTAATGCTGTTAAAAGTAAGCGGAGATAATTTTATTAGCAATCGTAGGAGGTAGGGCGGATTGACTACCAAAAGTATGTGCAAGAGTGCAGGAGCTTAGTAAATGTGAACAAATACTTAAGGAAGGAAGGAAGAAGAAGAAGCCTTTTTGCTCCCTCTTGAACACGGTGGTAAAAGGCGAAAAGCTTCAAAAGCTATCGCAGAAAGCGCCGCTACCTATCAATGTCGTTGAACTTTTTAACCATTACACCATCAACGTCCTCATCATCATCCTTACCAGGCCTAGTCCAATATACGTAATCAACTTAAGCATTCAACCCCTTGACACATCCCCATGATTCCATTTACATTTTACATTGATTCCATACTTGTCTCACAAGACTTCTTCATATCGTTATAGCTGTAGAGCTAGCAAGCATCTACTTAAACCAGGAGCACCAACAAAACTCAAGTCCATCCAATCCTTCAGTCCTCTCCTTCTGTATTATATTTTATTCCCAATCCATTCCTTTACACTCCAAGCCGCCCCCAGCCCATCCATATCATCAAATCCTTAAAACTATTCCCTTCTTGAGCCAATCTTAAAAGCAACCCTGCATCGGCGTATCTTAATTTATCACACACGGATATGCTAGTGCTACTTGCTCATGCGGTCCTCTTAAAAGAAGAATCAAAAACCACTAGAAAGAATCCTCAATTCTTCTTATTATCTCCCATAAAACTTACACTCCCACCCTTTGCCTCTGCCCCCATCATGACCACTGCCATTATGTACGAGCAAAAATGACCGAGGGCCTTTTGGAGGGCCACACTACAAATTTTGCACACTCCAAACCTATAATCCCTACCACAAATACCCACCAGCAATCCCAATCTTGCACCAACTTAACAGACAGACACACGCGCACGTATTCAAAATAATATAGTACCATTTAGCCCATTACCTACCTACAGCCCGGCCTCGGCCCGACCTCTTCTCTCCCTCGTCTCCACCTACATTTAATATGGTCAGATGTAAAATTAGATTAACCTCAAATCAATAGCTTAGAGCATTGCCAGCAATTCTCCGGAACATTCTTAATAATCATCTCTGGTGCTTGCAACGTCCCAATGTCCGCCTTCCCTCCTCTTCACTCCCTCCTGTATCGAATCGTATTAAATGATCTCCTTCTCTCCTGAAACCATGACGGCGTACTTACTTATTCGCGTATACATCTATGGATTTCCCAAAAGAACCCCAAGCTCTAGTTCTACAAAACCCATCACCACACTACGATACCATCCTCTATACAATATTAGCCTCAAACCACTTTAAAAGCGCATCAAAGCAGTAGTGGCGAACCCGAAGAGAAAAAACGTGGTCAAAGACAAACGCGGTTACTACTAGGCTGCGCTGCAAAGACACTGCCGCGCTTTACCTCTTCGGCCTCCCTGTATCTCACAATCATTATAATTCTGTTGTGCGCGTAGCAGTTCCCATTTTCTTCTCCTCCTCCTTATTTCATAATAGCTTTCCTCCTGTCCGCAATTATTTTTATTTTATGCGCATCATTAACGTTTATGTAATGACCTCCAGGATGACACTCGGTATTACTTTCCATTTAATTACAACATATTATTGGGATCCCAACACTTCTCCCTCTTCTCACTCCCTCACGTCCCAGTCTCAAAGGAAAGAGCTAATAACAAGGTGGAGATCTAATATATTACATTTCACCCACGTTCAAAATATCACAAGAACCCCAATAAATCAGCCAACTACAATTACTGCCTCTACATCCACTCTTCTTCCCAACAATGTATCACCCCCCCCCCCCCGTCTCCTCCTGAAAATTCAAACCCCGTCAAAACGGGCTAAACTCAAAACCAAAGAACAATGTAAGGTAATACTCATAGACTTCTGACTCTCTCAATTCCCGCACTTGCTTGGCTAAATCCCCCATCACCTCCTTTTCTTTCAGCTTCCTTAGGACGACCACTGCGTAATGAAGCCAAAACTATTTCTTCCGACTTTTTACACTGTTTCTTCCAACTTCTTTCTTGAACTACTAAGACTACTACTGCCATTACTACTAACCCTTAAACAAATCTAAGAGCCCGCCTTTGCCAACAAGTTACAAAAACAAGAGATCATTTGCCAACCTGTATGAATTTCGGCACTCAAACACCGCACCTTTCTTCCATAGCTTCTTTTTCCATTTTTCTCCACACTTGTATGTATACGCATTCCAACAATTATACCGAGCATCCCATCCCTGCTTGCCCCTATCAGACATCCTATATGATTACACCTCTCCCTCCCTCATCCCCCTCACTTAAGATTCTTCTTTTGTTATATGGATGTCTTGTCGTCGTCCAAGTTGAATCTTTTCTCCTGGCTAAATTACACCTTACACCGAACTTACAGTAAGTTGCTAGAAGCATTTTCTTGTTTCACAGATAGTCCATTAACTTAACATTATGTTCTTTTCTGAATTTCAAGCACTTGACCAGCCTCACAATTAATTAAGATACGATACAACTTTAAAGAATTACTCCCACATCCCGAGTCTCTCTAGTTTCTACGTACACCACCCCTTATTACGAGAATCATCCCCTTGTCTCTTTTATCCTTAAAGGTCCACACACAACGACGACGGCGACTCAAACCCTCACTATTGTTTCTACAGATACTACAAACCTCCCCCAAAATGTGATTATCTGCCCTCCTCTTCTACCCACTACTTATCTATAACATTCAGTTTCCCTCCATTTCATTATTATTAATGATTCCCTACAATCTTTCTCAGAGTAGCACCAACCAAGCAAGTAAGCAAGCAAGGAAAGTAACCGCACGTCAAAGCCGCAACAGGATTGCCGGAGACATGATACAGCCCAGCCAGTGCCTTCTTGAATCATCTTCATCTCTGATCCAATCTTTTTTAAGAGGAGAGCTTTTCTGACCGACTAGATCGATAAAAAGCTCAAGTTAAAAAGTATCATGGTTTCAGCAAGCATGGAATTCCTTTTTAAATACTACTACTATGTACATGACCCAATCTTTCCCTCCTCTATCAGGTCGCCCCTCTCCCCACCGCTCCTCCCCAAAATATCCTTGATTAATCATCCCGGTCTTAAGGACCGAGGAGGACAGAAGGAGACTATAAGGAAGAGGAGGCAGTGGTGGGGGATGAATTGATAAACATCCTTAGCCACAAGCTTATTTGGCTTTCTGCAA
Source organism: Sminthurides aquaticus (assembly GCA_906901655.1). NCBI lineage: Eukaryota > Metazoa > Arthropoda > Collembola > Symphypleona > Sminthurididae > Sminthurides > Sminthurides aquaticus. The sequence continues at coordinate 3,590,153 of CAJQTT010000002.1, read as the reverse complement.
AACCATCCCTTCTGTCAAGCCATCACCCAGCTTTTACTAATTTATATATTCTGCATTCTTGATCCCAGCGCAAGCAAATTCCAGTTCAATCTCTAATCGCTCCAATTCATCAGTCATTCATTACGAGGAGAGCATATGTGGAGGAAGGAAGGAGATTCCTCCATTGCTTTATTATCAGACTGACCCAAGTCGGAATCCAACCAAAAACCTACCCCCTTCAACTCTCAACCCTACCCTGTCATAATCACTCCCTTTCTTAGAAGAGTTTAGAGACTGCAATCCGTCTTCCCTACACCTGTTCCACGGCGCCCTTCTCTCCTCCCCCCTACCTACCTCGCAGATTTATTTCGCGGATAAATTCGATTCTACCCCAGATTAGCACACCCTTATTACATTACGAGCTACATATGTGGACCTACCTTCCGCATACCTCTTACAGCCCTCTTAGTAATTGGCATATATGAAATAACACAATAGTGCCTTCCTTCCATCCACTGCCGTCCCCCGTCCGCTTGGCTCCATTATTTCACCATTTATATCATCATCACTAGTAAACGGCATGCCTGGTCCATGAACCATCTAGTACTTCCACAGCGCAGTCCATCGAGCGCGTTTAGTTTTAAAACTCCAAGGTAATTTGTAGTCTTACACTCCTTTTTTGAAATTTTTCAACCATTAAAGATTTTTGCCATCAAATTTCCAAGATTCACATTTCTCAGAACAAAGGAATTCCCCCAGAAGTAGACACAGGGTACTTAATTTCTCATGTACTGCGAGAGGAAAGGTACTATGTGTCATAATTTTTTGCTTTACCGTCTCCTCACTTGTACACTTTTCCCTTCTCCGAGACGAAGCTATGTGCAACTGACAGAGTATGAGGGATCATTTATGCTGTACACAACAGTGCTGGATTTTAGAAGCAGGGAAACGAGCATGGTGGCAGACTTATTCTCCTTGGCTCGCGTGGAGCTGTGGTTACATTTTACGACGCTTTTAAACGTTATTGTCAAATTTTAATGACCAGCCCTTGTGACCAAAAGTCAGGAGCGTTAGTAGTAGTTTCTGCACCCTTCTCCTCCTCCAACTCTCAAGTCGAGCATATAGCCTAGTATAATCAAGAACGCGACTCCTTACCACCTTCCTTCCTGCATCCCGCCGAACACCACCACCAACCCCATTACCCGGCACAGAGAGAAGATGCTCAAACTTTTGAATTTATTCCTCTACTCTCAAGGATAATTCTTCTTTAGATTTATAGCGATTGCTCTGGAATGGTCATTAATAAGCTTTTTCACGATATCGATCCCCTCTGCTTGCGCATTCTTACCGACGCTAAAAGCTCCACTCCACTTAATCTTCAACCCTCATCTATCGGCCTTCAGCTTCCCGTTTCCCAGCAAAATATTTAACAAGCCTTTCAGCTGCAGATCCAAGAAGCTATACGCAGTTACAGTGCATGCCCGCATATTTTTATATCGACAGAGAAGCTTGGACAGTATACGAATGTACGCAAGTCCGGTCAGATAGCGATAGAAGCAACGTGCATGTGACATGCGTGTAAAAATCCCTGAAACGTAGAATGAGAAGAAAATAGGATAAACTCCTCGTCTTTTCCTTCTGCTTTCATTGTATTATGGCTTTCTTTCATATCTCCGAGATAATGTAGACTTAAAGCGCATGAATTCAAACACAAGATTCCAATCATACTTGCGATAAAGCTTGGAAAAACTTTGGTATTCCGTGCCGCACATAAATTTACTCCGCAAATTCCCCGATTATTATGCTTGATACATTATCAAATTTGAATACAAATCCAAACATCTCTTCCACCACCTCCCTCTGTAATCCCTGGCCCAAGCCAGCGAACCACGTCCAACGCACCTCCCTTCATTCTCCATCATCTTCGCTTCTTTGTCATGTAACTTTTTCGCTATAAAAGCAAAAGCATTCTTTATAATTCGCCTCCTCATTTCCCACATTATTCCTTCCGTCTCATTGAGTACCAATTTAAAGCCTCTTCCTTCTTACCCTTTCAGTATCCTTAGAATAAGCGCTGAGAAAACTTCCTTTGCGCTTCTTCTATCCACTTCTGTCTTCCTCACCTTTAATTTTATCACAGCGGAATCTTTTACAACCAAACCTCCACCCGTCTTCCTCTTCCTACATTATCCATATCTCTACCATTTTATTCTTTCTCTCTCTCTCTCTCTCTCTCTCTCCTATACTATTACCTTCCTCTGATTTATTGCAACATGGTCAAACATTAGCTTGGACGGCTTTTACGCACATCTATCTCTCTATCCTCTTACGAGCCCACATCAAGCAGTCACTTACCCTCTTATAACTTCTTCTGCAACTTTATCATCTCTTCTGCCCAGACTACCATACATCTTATTCTAAATCCAAACTTTTCGCTTCTCATGATAAAAGAGTGCAACCACTGGAGGACTAGCGTGACGGCTGGACAACTAACAAGCAATGGCATAATTCATTCCCTTCCCATGCTTTCCCCATCTTTTATATTCCTCGCAATTATGATCCTTGCTCCTCAACTCAAAGCTCCTTCTTCTCTGGAGGAAACTCAAATGTGTATTTTCTCCCCTCAGAGGAAAAGGACAGAGAGGGTGAAAGATGGAATAATAATTCCAGAGTTTTGCTCTGTAATTTTTAACCCCATACTAACTACTGCACAAATCTCGCCCTCATTCCTCCGAACAAACCTCGATTGCAGAAGCGAGAGAGAGAAAGAGTAAATCCTGGAAAAAATACCACGTGGAGTTCAACACCAGGTATTATTATTTATGCACACGGTAAAAATGTTGCAACAACTATACCTAATCCTCCTGCAGTATCTCCTCCTCAAGACACATTCATTATTTCACTCCATGCACCTACATTTGATTCCCATCTGCTCCCTCTTCCTCCTCCTTTACTTCCCTCCAGAAAAAGAGTGGAGAACCAGAAATATAGTAAGGAAGACACCGCCATTAGGATCACATGACAGAATCCTGGACGCTGAACGCGACTCCAGAGAGCCTTCCACTATTATAAAATAGTATCTCTGACGAGCTGGGCTACAAACTACAAAGCCGCACGTAAAACTAGCTTGATGTGGGCTCTCTTTTGGTTAAAACGACATTATCCCCTTGACCCCTCCGAGTATCCCCATAAATTCTAACAAAATGTTTCACAGTTGTAATTTATACCGTCCGATTAAGTTCAAGAAATCCATTACTCCAGCAGGAGAAGGAGCATTTTCAACCACCAAAAACTTTAACAACACTAAGAACAGAGTTTCTTCTCTCTCCCTCCACCTTTTTTTACCTTCATCCCGTCTCTATCATATTCACAACAAGCGTTTCCACCTTCACTCCAGTCTATATATACACATGTGAGTAAAGTTATAATTTAGAATTCTTCTCTTTCTTTCCTTCATCATCGTCTCCGTTTTCTTCCACTCTCACCTTCTTCGAGTAATTCCTTAGCGAACTTAGTCTGGTCTAAGCTTTAGGCTCATCCTATAGTGTCTCCACATCCATCCCAGGTATGCCATCTTCATTTTCATCACACTTTTGTGTTTCCCCGTTTCGTTACTCTCCCTTTCAAACTTTATACTTTTTGCCCACATTTCCCCCTTTCTGGAACACGTATTAACCCTCGTAAACACCTTGCGCAAGCTTAGTACAGTGCCTGGCAGCTACAAACTTGGTAGCAGTTGTATGAAAAAACACACATGTTACTAGAGAAAAGAGTCAAGCAGGACCTGCAATTACATCGCGTTTTGTAACGCTTTTCTATCCCTCCTTGAGGACCCAACAGTTTCTCAACATGTACAAAAAGAATTAAATATCCCTGAAACAATCAAAAAATCATAATTTTGGCAAATTTTAAATTCAGAACTTCGATGTATTTGTATATATATCCAGCGACCATAGTACGCATTAGCGAAAAGCACACTAGTATGAAGAGCGCTGCAAGTCTCCCAACATGGATCTAATGAATCATGTCTTCCTTGGAACAGTCCCGTTGTGTTTTTTTAATAATCTACGCAGCGTTTAGCGACGAGTCGTCAAACCGAAAATCTTGCTCTACAAACTCAGCCTTAGATGATGAGGTAAATTGGTAAATAGTGTACGAGCAGTTTTACCATGGTGAAGTGCAATTATTATGGGGGCAGTAAAAGTTAAGCCAACACGATGCAACCCAGAATCTCTTGAACAGGAACAGTAGCTCCATCATAATGGGTTCAGACTAAGAATATCCGCATGTTTCCGTGAGGAAGTATTTTAAATGTAACAGAAACCTGGGCTGTCAATTCCAAAGTGCACGTTCTATCCACATCCATCAAAAAAATTTAAAGCACAAACTCCCAAACTGCATCTCTCCTCTCACCATAATTATATTTTTAAGGCTATCGGGCTTCCTTGCACTCGGCTAGACTACAGAATGAAACTCGCTTACGTTGACTCAACAACTTTAGAAATTGAGCTGAAAACTGTTGTCACAGCTCCGGTGTTGTAGCCTCACCTAAAATCAATCATGCGGAGGACGACAAGGTCACTTTGTTGCCGTAGTACCTTGAAAGATACTTGTCGCAGTCAAAAATATGGATAAAATCTTTATCAGTTCCAACCATCACACGGTTTTTGAACGTTGAACCTTACTGAATAGAGCAGAGGTTATTTGCCAGTCAGTTAAACAAATACTCCTGCACCAAGGTTAACATCCGCCCACAAATAAAACACAAACAAAATTCTTGCTAAACGTTACAAAAGTTCGGCAGAAGTGCAGAAAACACTTCAAACTGCCCTCAGGGCTGAATGAAATGGTGTGAGAAGATGGTTGCGGCATTATCACATTGCCTGTAAAAAAGGAGAGGGGATCGATTGGGCCATCCTCATAAATTAATTAAGCGTATATTCAAGGTTTGATGTGTGGGGGAGATAATTCGCAAATGTTAACTTGAATGTGCGACTCCACACTGTAAATTTTGTTAGAATCAAGTAGAATGTATAAGCGCTGTTTGTTAAGTTTGCTTTGCGAAAATGGAAAAGCACTCGTCCCCTCCTCCGCCAAGGAACTCTGTCCGTATAATTTCATTGCCCAAACCGGGAAAAGCGAGATTAAGTTAAGTTCCTGTGTTATTGGACCAACTGGACGTCAGAGAATCCTACTGTCCTCACCTGAGAAACAATAGATATGGCAGAAGCTCTGCCACAAAGCACATACATACAGAGCAGTAGCGACGAACTGAAGCATATATGCAGCTGGCTACATAAGCTCATACCCTCATCTTGATCAACGGTGAGTAAATCTAGGATAAAATCCTTGATTTTCCTCCGTATAATTCCCGTCATCATCATCATCAGCGTCATTATTATGATCAGAATCATCACTACCATATGATCATCATCTTCTCCTCGTCCGAAGATACAGTTCATTGGCGAGGATTGGACGCGTAACCAATAATGATGAGAGGATTCGGTGAAAATAACAGTTACAACTCGCACGATTCATTTCTCCCCACCACCACATTTCCCCAGCTTGTCTTCATTCCTCCCTCACATTAGCTCCAACATTACTTACTAGTAGTAAATACCAAATCCTGTTACTTTTACCTCCATCCCTTCAACAATCTTTCCTTTTTTGCCAATCTTCTCAAACTGGAGTATTCATATCAAATACCTCCCATTCATGCAACCACATAATGATTCATCCCTCCTTCCGTCACATGTCTGAACTTCTTCCGAATTTTCTCTCAAGTCTCCCAATTTCTTCAATATCCTCTCTTCCAATGTAACGTTTTTATTTTATCATCTCTCCTCTGCCCATTTAATCCCACCCACCTTGTAAGCATGCAGCAGCAAGCAAGGCAGCGTAAGAAGCTAAAGCGTTAAAAAGAACGCTGTACTTTTCCTCACTCTCGGCTATATTTTAAACATTTTTAGATCACGCTCTCATTGAATCCATAGTCACGTTAAAGTCAAGTTCAAGAACACGCCGTATTCGCCACCTCCATTTGCGACCTTACGCGTGAACGAAAACTTCAATATTCTAGACTACCTCCCAACCATTTTAAAAGGCAGGGATTTGTTCTATTCTTGAGACATGAGAAATGCAGTTCATGTTGCCAAAGCAAGAAAATCAAACCCGAAACTGAACAAACGCCTTCTCTCCACAAAACTTGACCTACCTCTATTTTGTCCCTTGACTGGATGGACTGGATACGAGGATGGTGTTGTTGAGCAACAAAGGAAATTCCAGTTCTGGAAACCACTTTTCATCTTAACTTTGCCTACAGCCTCTTCTGGCATTCATGTTTTCATCCAACACGCTGCTACACTTCTACGAATTTGCTATAATAATCAACTTATGAATGACTTGTTACAAATAAAAATCTACAATATTTACCTTAACGTAGAATTAATAGCAGCAGCAACAAGTCTTTGAATCCTTGATACACGCCGTCCGGCTATCTTGAAATCTTATTGTTAGAATTTTTTTATCTTCCATAGTCCAAGCAAAGTGGCTCAACTAGCTCACTTAGGCCAGGAAAGGTCGGAAACAACTTTTTGAAAATGGGTTTACCAGCAAAACCTGCTGGATCATCATGACTTGCGCGCGCGAGGCGTACACTATTGGATCTGGTTTCGAAAAAATATGAATGAACAGCTTTTTCATTCACCTTTCCGTAGCCCATTCTCATGATTCACTCATAACCAAGTCAAAATGTATCTTCAACGCCTCTCCCAACTAACTAAAACCCTGCACTGTTCCATCAACCCTTCCACCACGTGCCTCAATCCCATCCTCTAAACAACTTATTACTATTTGCACTCTTGATCAAACCAAAATGAATTTTATTTTTGCTAATATTCCATTATTATCATCCCTTCCTCGCTTGCAATCTTCTCTCATCTCCCTTTTTAAGCCTGATTCTAATTGTCGGCGCATTATAAAATTGCCAAGTCCTTTAAAAATATGCTACTGCTACAGCATGCTTGCTCCATCATCCATGATAGACCTAAAATTACGAGATGAGTGAAAATGCGAAACCCAGCTTCAAAAATAATGCTAAATTGTACACCAAATTCGCTAAGTATTTCCAAACCCAAACCCAAAGACCGAGATGATTTTGTAGCTCAATCATTTTCGCGTGCCGGAAAATAAATGTATAATGTGGTCTGGTACAATTTTTTAGAGATTCTATGAATAAAATTTCCGCAAAGTCGGAAATCATGTGGAAGAGATGAATAGTATATAATTTTGACAAATTCCCACGCACTAGCACTACTATTTCCCAGTTGTATGCACGATATGTACCCACAATCCCTCAAGTCTAATTATCTTTGTATCTTCACAAACTCCTCACTTCTTCTCCACCTCAAGAGAAACGAAATACGAAATAAATAGAAGATGTGGCGTACCACGCAAAGATGGACACATGCACGCTTCAAGACGGGGAAGCGTAGAGAATTCGCGAGAATTAATAAAAAGGCTTGGCATCTGTAGGCCAAGTTTAAGGTAAACCCAGGATTTTGAAAGTATCTTCACGTATTCCAAACTTTGACACGAAATCCTCTCTCGATCCATCTATTCCCTCTGCGCCTCCCTCTTTCCCCAAAAACTGCGAGTCCCAAGCCATGTATTAAACAAAATTCCTTTTGAATCCAACAAATCCTCTTCTCCAAACACCTTCCAAAATTGATTGCCTTACCTAATCACCTTTGTCCTTTCAAGCGAGATTGAAATACATTTGCTAAAGCAATAAAATCCGTGGCGAGAAAATTTAGGAATGAATGAGTACCATTACATTATCAAAACTCATATATATTTCCACCTTCCTTTATATATTTCTCTCCAACAGAGACTCATCTCTTCCTTCTCCGCATCTCTCATCTTTCCACTGATGATATACAGTTAGTTCTACTCCATCATCAGGCCCATCAAACTTCTCTCCACCACACTTGTAGAAAGAGCAAGTAAGTTATTTTTCAAATCTTCTTCCACCATTTGACCATGGAGCTTTTTACTAGAGTTTTTACAGTGTCAGATCACAATCCATGCACCTCTACTTAAAATGCTGCAGGAATAATATGGCAAATTAATTGCTAGTATTCTTTTGTACCAATGTTGCTTGTTTGTTTTTTAAATCAAATCCATACACACCTCATCTCAACAATTTTCTCGACTCTTCTCATGCACACAACAATTAATTTAGCTTAAAATCCTAACAAAGTGCACAAATACAACCCACATCCCCAACCGCAAACGCCTTCGCGTTCTTAAACTATTAACGCACCCCTAAGATGAAGATCACTATGAGGGTTTAAACGATTACGATTTGACGATAAGCTGAGATATAAGAGCTTTCATAAAAATAAAATGTGGCTTCAGCAATTTTCATAAACACTCAATTTAAACGCAAATTCAAAAAGAGAATAGTGTCAAAGTCAAAGAGGATAAGTTGAACTACCGAGATTTAGCTCACTCGCTTGGGATGCATCAACTTGTATAAATACTACAGCGAATCTCCGAATCTTATCTTAGGCTACAAATCCGTATTCAACATTCGACCTCGTTTTAGCTGTATTCACAATTCACAAAATCGCAACTGGCAACGTAATCTACTGCATTTCAAGTCCTCATAAGTCTCAAACTCAACGCAGTGTTGTTGCGATGCAAAACTCCAATATTGTAAACACAAATAGTATATTCTTCTAGTTAGTACACAATAATTCCTGTTATTAAATCGATAACTTTCCTCCAATCAATATCATATATACGTTGGATTTGTTGGCAAAACTTGTAATCACTTATCACTATCACACTTGTTGCACGTTACCATGAATATATATGTACTTGCACAAAATATAGGTCACTTGAACGCACCAACAGAATGTTGCTGGAAGTATCCGTTATAACAGTTATCCCAAGGCATTTCCCTAACTTCCCCTTTTTCTTGCTCCAAGAATAAACATTTATCCATTTAAAAATTCACAGTTTCTAAAATAGGTGCTACAGCCGCATACTCGAACGTACAGAATCGCCAATCTGCACCTCCAATCGTTGCCGAACAGTTGTGGTACAGTAGCATTTCCTTTTTTCACAGCCCTGATTGCAATTGTATTACAGTTATTTGCACGTTCTAGGTTATTTCCAGCTCCGTTTTGTCAGTATTCAAGTAGGTGGAATAAAATGGCCGGAAGAAATGAAATCATATCTGAAACTATAAAACAACACAAGTTAAAAGAACAACTTTATTTCCAGAACACATGTAGAACCGAACTAAAAGCAATTTGCTTGTTTCAGAAAACCAAATTATTCCAGTGCAGAGAGACACTGAAGAGAACAAGAAGATGACTGTAGAATGGTGAGAGTAAAAGTTATTTTTCACTTGTTCACATCCTACAAGCATCTTATATCATCTTAATAGAGAGTCATGAGGATCTTACACTCTAAAACCCAGGTGAGCTAAACTGCACACGTGGGAGCTTCTACACTCCATTTGATGTCGTACAAAACGTTGTTATTCATGATTATACAGTATAATTTACAAAACTTACCTTGATCTGCACATAATCCTCTCAGAAATTCTATTCTTCACCATCTCTCCTACGACAAAATGGAAAAGGATGAACCCTTCTAGCTAACAGCCACAAGCATACTGCGATACAACTTTTTTTACAATGGGAACACCTTAAAAAACTAAACCGTGTACAAGAGATTTCCTTTAAACATTTTTGAAATAAAGATAACTTTTAACTAAATTCGCCAAACTTTGACTTGAAAACCACAAGCAAATATAGCAAACTGCTTGAATGTGCACGAAGAACTCTTGATTTCCTATTTTGATTTGATACTTACTCATAGTAATTTACTTATACCTTGATTTAAGTCACCAACTTCAAGTCGGGTGACATCGCCTTCTAGTATCAAGCAGTTACTATTCGGAGTGATAAAATTTTTCAGGGGATGAGTATTATTACACATTAAGCAATAGTTGCAATACCCTGAATAGACTAGGGATTGGGAAGGGAAGTACGAATGTCACTCGACTGGCAATTGAATGAATGCAATCAAGCTTTTCAAAGGCAATTACACTTCCTTAATGCACGTTTTGGAGGCTTTTGAAATTGTTTACCTGATAGTTAATCAGCAATTACTAAAGCATAACAATTCTAGCGTGCGCAGCACATGCTGAATTTATTTGAGCGCGCCAGAACAGAATTAAGCACAGAAATGCAAATTATTTAGCATAATTCCCTTCAGCACACCTTTGAGGATAAAAATATGCGCGTCATAAAAGGAATAGATCGTAAATTTACGCCAAAGAAAATCCTTTTTGATCACATTAGAATGTTTAATAACACTAATTTCTTATGCACATAATAATCGTCCGTGCGTGTGATGCGGAGAGCATATTTGAAGCCTTGCCTCTCACAACTAAACTAGCGAATATAAGCTCTTTCAGAATCACTCTCCATCTTAAATTTTCGCCTTTTAGAAAAGCCTGATTGCAATAAAAGTTTTTGCATGCCTCTTGTATTTAATTTAAATCACAACACCTAATTTTGATCATTTTCAGTTCATAGATATAACTTTAGGACCAGCTGTATACGCTTTTCCCATCATTTATATCGGTAAAACGGAATGCACCCTTCCTTGGTGATAGCAAATCACGACCTTATGGATTTGATTTCGGCGTCATTCACAAGCGTAACTGTGAAGAAGACAAGGACCCGAGCAAGGCACAATAAGAGATCTCTTAAGCTTAGCTTGTAAAATGAGGACGCGAAGGAAGAGAGCATGTTAAGAATGTCCAATAATTCGGAGATGCGTGGAAGAGAGTTGATGTGGCTAATGTAATTTGACATATCTGATTTTCAGTTGGGAACCGTATTTTGAATGGTATTTGAATGCCCACAAGTGTGGGATCAACCAAAAGTTTAATCTTCTTCCGATTCAAGTACTCTGCCTTTGTGCATGTAAACTCTCTCAGTACTGCGGTAAGTACAACTTTATATGAAATCCTTATCCTGATTTCTGTCTGATATTTAGTCCGAGATCAGAAGAGCAGACATATGAATGTCTCAAATGTATTCCTTGTAAGTAGACATTTGAAACCTTTTTTAAACTTGTCCCTACTGCATTGGTGTAGTTTGGTCTACATCTGTGAGAGGTAAGGTATGTATATATATGCGCCACACCTATGCTATGAATGATGTTCATCAAATAATCCACACTGCACTTGCCCTTTTCAATAAAAATCTCACCTAAATCTTCACCTACACGATGGGCAAGAAGTCGACAATAATCCTGTAGTCGGAGAAGAATCCCTCCAACCTGCTTCAGAACATTCTGCTTAATGTTCGAAGCTGTTGTGCCCAGCTTGAACCAAGCTAGGAATTCGTTACGGTACGAATGTTTGCCATGATGAAATTTCTTGGAAAAATTAAAAGTGTTCTAACTCATCTCGAAGCTTATGGAAATTGGTGTGAAAGAAGAGTTGCAATGAAGCATATTTAAGATGGTACACGCTTGTAGACGAGACATGTATGCATGTAATTACAGTAATTACGAGCCAAGATTTCCACACGTTTTCAAGGGCTTTCTATTGCCAAATCCACTTGAATGGATAAGCGGCTCTCTCGAAGAAGACGAGACATTATGAGGATTATTATTATAATTCATCAAAAGCTTATGCGCATATAACTATTTCATACAGTGGGTTACTGGAACTAGACCATTCTCCTATCTGAATATGTTAATCTTTTTTTTTATTTTCAGCATCCATATAAGATATGACGCCGCGGTGGAACATGGTTGTTCGAGATCCTCCACGTGATTCAAGAAAGAGGATTTATTGTGTTACCATTTGAGATTCACTCACTTGGTTGCAGTGCCTATTTGGAACACCTTTTAGACGTACCGTATGTGTAATTATGTTCTATGCACTCCACACGATTCTGATTCAATGTAATGGAAGAGGAGACAATTTTTAATGCGTATACTCTGTCCTACAGGTAATTAGATACTGTCACTTCATGTGCCCCTATATGGTTTTTGATCCGGCTCAATTTTCGTTCTCAACTCAGGTATCCCACACAAATTAAGATACGCGCTTCGGTTAGTCAACCCACGTCTAGGCTTTTCGTCGATGGCCATAGCAGGAGCTACTTTCGGTATTCAATAATTAAGGCAGTGTTAAATAAGGAAACTTTCAAGAATATTTACATACATTCCCAATATTCAAACATCTCCTAACACTCCTCAGGTTACTTATCTTAGAGAGTACGTTCTAATTACACGCAGGTACGAGAGATTTTCCTGGGAATTTTAACTTAATTATTGCATTGAGTGTATCAACTTAAGTTCATGTATTATTACAAAGTCTAGACGGCAGACTGCTCATCCTTCTTCATGCCTGTATCACTTTCCGCAGCTGGTTGGTAATTTTTAATATTTTTTAATTTACGATAGAATGAGCATTACCGGCTTGTTGTTTATAACCAGCTTAAAACTACTGTATTTCAGCACTGATGAATAGGAATTAAAAACTTTGGAGGATTCATCCCGCTGTAGACCTTGGGCATTGGCGCTTTGTCTGACCGCATGCTGGTATTTCAACTAGGAACGTCAGTAAAACCAGGGATCTTAATGGGTTTACTTGGATGAGCGGACGGGAGTTGGTTGGTTGTTGTTATTTCAGCAAGGACGAGGGAATGAATGCTAGCCCGTGTCTTACTTGGAAAATCATTAATTTCCAGTGTTGTTTTAATGCATGTAATATATTGTTGTGGAGAGTAAACAATTAGTGACGGTAGTGATAATATCGACTATAATTTGAATGCGTACCAGGCCCTTGAGTAAGAATGATTTAAAGGAAAATATTAAATGTAAATAGATGCAAACGACGACTACCAGTCGTACATCAGCACACATAATCATCCCCGTTCCTTACAAGGATTTCGTTTTGCTCAGCTTCTACTTTATTTTCCAACCGTTCTACCACCGGGCGCAGCCCGTTAAAAACAAGCTTCATTAAGCATAAAATCAAACAGAGATACGGCAGCATTGTATTGCACATGTGATTTGTTATCTGAATTCTGATTCTGTGCGTTCTTCATCTGCAGTCTAATGCGTCCCAGCCTTTGCTGCATCATGTTTATTAATTCTTGGGAAAGCGCTAGTATTGCGGATGAGTTATTATTGGAGAGATGAGAACGGCATAATAATTATTTTAGATACTCAATTGACCAACATTCTAAAACCAAACGTAATTATGTTACTATACCTACCACATTCAGCAATGCGTAACTCAACTAGCACAATTAAATATATACTAGTGAAAATTTAAATTCAAAAAATCTATGAATTAAAAATTACATGCTCGCATCTTCACCGCCATCAAAAATAAGGTCAAAAAAACAATGCGGCCCAACCGGCCAATTCAGTGTCAAATCCAACTTGCATTTTAGAATTCTCTGTAAAATTTTGACTTAGAAACCAGGGCTAACTTAACGTAAACCCGTTATGATGACCGTGTACCACCCGAAAACCAAGTATTCCAAATATGACAAATTTTGAGAAAACTCAGAAGACTGTAACTATTTCAATGTTTTTCAGAATCTCTGATTTTTGGACTTTTCGATTTGAGAGCGGCGGGTAGCAGACCAGAATTTTAAAGCGTTTCCAGTATTTATAGATATTTTTGGTGCTCAATCCCATGGATTGTTTGACGTTGCTATAAGTTAATTGGTCATAAATCGGACTTTTTTTACAGGTGTTTCGATTGAATTTCGGTTTCAATGCAACCGTATGGATTTAGTGCTTCAAATCTTATCGTTGCACAGGGTGCAAACAGTATATATCTAGCCTTCAGTCTGAATTCCTTCATTCGATGATAACAGCCTTATCACGATCGAGACCCACAGGTTGTGTGAGGTTCCCTGGTTCAAAATACTGTAGGTTGGAACTTTGTTTTCATCTTTGTTGCTTTTGTTGAGTGATGTGGATCTTGTTGATTCGGTAATATAATTCTGCCCTGTTTACAATCTGTCTGCTTAAATTATACTCTTCTGGAAACCACGAGTTTCTGTATCATCTATTCCAGTCTTGCTTTAGCGTTTTTAACTTCCTGAGACAATGCAAGCCGCAGTGCAAGGGAACTCGTACTCCACAAATTTTCCAGACAAGGAGTAAGCAAGAAGGAAAAGGATTTCCAAGGAAGTAGGGAGATCATCCAAACGTAGAGACGCTTTGGTCATTCCTTTTAAGTAATTTTTTCTCTCTCGTCTTTTTGACTCTTATTTTTTACCCTAGTGCACTCGTCTTCTTCTTCCTCTTCTCCTTATTCTCCCTACTGTTTCAGCCCTCTCTTCTAATAAGGTAAAATAAATCACTACTACCATTATTATTGTATTTCTTGTGCATAAATTACGAGTTTGCTACGGATCCTAGAGATTCTCAGCGGTGATAAGATTCTCTCTCTCCGCATCTTCTCTCCGTTTCTTTTCTTTCTCAGCCCAGGCTCATCTCTACGTGAACCCTGAAAATGTCTAGAAAAACAAACATACTTTATTACGTTTTGCACATTTATTTATTTAATGGTCCGCATACATACACGTACGAAGCAAGCCGGACCAAGAGGAATTCTCCTTGAATCCCTACTCAGTCTTGAGTCTAGAGATAGTACATATATTTCAACGAGACATTTGCCCAGAATTCACGGCCGCTCTAAAGTATTTGCTTATTTCTGCTCTATTCCAGCTCACCTGGGCTACCATTCTTTTTTCCCACTCACTCTCTTCCTACAGCTCCGAAAAATATCCCCGCTCGTCCCAGTTGATGTCATGAATCATCTAAAACAAACCCCGTAATTGTACCAATCTCACCTGGCATCTTTCCCCTATTACCTCCTGTATTCACCTTGAATCTTTTCTTTCCTTTCTTTGCTCTACTTTCATCAATTGTGCGAGCTCAAAACCGATTGAAATCATTCTGAAAATATCTCATCAGTTTCCGAGTTCTTTTCACTTCCCCTACTCCGACAATACTCTATCATCGATAGAACTAGTTGGATCCTTGCAAGGTAAGATTCCATTTTTCAACGTTGATTATCGTTAGTTTCGTAAGCGTTAGAGCAATGCATACATCTGCGTTTGTATCGGTGGCAATTAATAGCTCTGGCGTTATGGTAAATATAAAACGCCACATCAATTTAAAATACACGCAGAATCTGTTCTCAACGTTTAAGGAATGTTGTAATCGCGGATTTTTCATATCTTCTCCGCATCGTAAAGTGCATAAATAAAGGTTTGTACATTGCACTACGCTTGCAGTTCCTGGCTCAGATGAGCATGAACTTGAGGTCAACCCACCTGCACAACGTGCAATTGTGATGCCGGTTCGTGATTGTCCATAAGACTTTGTTTGCAAAAGGGTGCAGTCGAACATGAGATTGCCGCTAACTTTGCTGAATATTAATAATTTTGGCAATGTGGGCACGGTATTCTTGTTAGCTTAAAAATTAAGTAGATGGAAGCCGAGATATTTGTATACAGAAGAGCAAGAGTATAATTAAGTTTCCGCGTGCATTAGCCTTAAGTTAGGCCCATGTTTCCTTATTTGGTGGCCTCCAAATGAGTGAGGAGATGGTTGGCAAGAAATTATCTCGCCTTTTTCCACATGTTGTGAAAACAAATAGTTCCAGATAGAATCAGTGCAAACTACGGGATCAAGATGAAGAATACGGAATCAAAGCCTACACATTACAAGGAGATCTTCCCTCCTTCCAGCCTTCCTTCCTGTGTCCTGAGAACTTGTGAAAAGTTATGTTAGAACAGAACACATGTTTTTCCCTCTCTTTTACTTGTTTGCTCTTCATTTTCACCTGATTCTTCCATCATCCACGACCACATTTTCTACCAGCCTTCGGGGGTTGCATATGGCCAAGGTTTCCATCTCTCTCCATTTACACTCTTCTTTTGTAATCTTGCAATAACTTCATGGCTTCTCTCTCTCTCTAAAATCAAACTTCGTTTGTCTCATGCAGAAACCTCAAAACTTGTTCTTTTATCAACTCTTTGACTTTTCCAACCGCTGTAAATCTTTCATCTGATCATTTGTAAAAATAATTATCCAACTCGGCTACTGCTCTTACGCATTCGCTCCTGCCTGCTCCCTCCAATCCCACAATCCAACCAGTCATCTTTCCTTTAAGTCAATCTTCCTCCACATCCGCCTCCGTATTTACCTCCTTCCTTAATGACGACCCCTTCTTACTTAAACGTATATACGCATTTTGGAAACTTGAATTTCTCTTATCGATTATAACTTCTTCAATCTCCCATCCTCTCTCCAGTCTCCAGACAGATGTTACATCAGATATTCAATCCAACTACCAGAATCATCAAATCTCGACACAACTTAACAATGATACTTATCCGTTTAATATACGCGAATCCTTCTTAAGTCACGTCTCGTCCCAGCTCCTTGTATCCCTCCACCATCAAATACATAATCAGCATTCATTAAGTGTCAAGCCCAGATTTCAGTAATTTTGTCATGGAGGGATTAAGGAATCAAGCTTCCTTTTACAAACAAGCAAGATGAAATTCTCTCCACAATTGTTAAGTAGCTCTTCCCCCCAAAGCCCCACCACTCATACATGCACATCCGCATCCTCAAGTACGGAATTCAATCGCCCCTTACGAATTAAAGCGATAAGAGCATAATCTTGTTAACTGCAAGAAGCCTCAGCCTCCACTCTTAATTGAGTTGAGAATTTTCGGGCCGCGAAAATTCCTTGTCTTGGCCCACGCACGGCAACCCCGCGCCGAAGCTTCCGCTCAATTATTTCCCACACGGAGCTCATCAATGTCCTATTGCGATCATGTGGTGGAGGAAGACGCTCTATTTTCTAGCTTCAGGTCAAAGTAATCAAGTATATTTTTTTAAGGGGAAAACAATCTCAGCATGATGGCAAAATCCATGTAATAATGAAACATTGCAGAAGGCGCGCAAGCATCTTAACGAACCACATGCGACTTTAACGAGAGGTGGCCACCACTCAAAGCACGAAATCCCAGGACGGAAGCACGAGCTTAGTCCGAGATGCTGCCATCTTTAAACATTAACCTAAGTATACTATACCTCGTGTTTGGGCTGCATAATATTCCGTGCCCGCAATCAATCACCTAAAATTATACCCAAAGTCCTGATTTCTGTGAGGACGGATGAGCTTAATAAGTCATGAGTGAAATGAGGGTAAGTGAAGGATGGAAGGAAAAAGGGAAAATTCCTTTCAGAATTAAAAAACATCGAAGCTATCTCAGTGTCTTCCAAACAATACAATACAAAAATAAAATCCCAGTCTCTTTTCCAATCAGTCCAACAGTGAGACTGAGGTGAGAGAAGAGAGAATTAAGAATGGAAGGATACTGATATCAAAATTGCAAAATAAATTCTTTGAATCAACGCGGTCACCATCAACTGGCGGAGGAAACAATGGATAATACATGAGGGTCGCTGCTCTGTCTTTACCCATTAATCTACATGCATTGATTTTGCCTTGCAATAAATCAGCATTTAGCTGCCGAAACCCCGGAAACAATCAATTATAGTATGCCTTCTCTTGGAAATGGACTATGCAGGCATAGAAAGGAATTCTCTTCTTCACATCCCCTTCCTATATTAATAGAATTAAGTGCACCTTGCTAGGGCATTAGCGAAACATTCAAAAGAGTATATATATATAATCTAAGTTGTTCTTCACCTGTTCCTTTGACAAACATTATGAGGACGGTGAAAAGTGTGAGAATGTGCATCGTTCCCAGGCTTGCCACAAGGAAGACTCAGTAATGCCGCTGCTGGGGGATGATTAGTTATTTATTTGCATGATGCATTTACTCCCTGGTCCCTGGATGAAGGAGTAGGGAAAACATGATTATAGAATTTTTTATAATTAACGCAATAATCCACCTTTTCGTATTCCTATCACATAATAAGGAGAGCTGGTAGAAATAATTTACCATTCCATTCCGATCATCCTTCTTCTCCTTCATCCTCCCCTCCTCCTCTCCTCCTTCATCAACATCTAATGGAATATCCATTAGCCTTTTCCAAAGAGCCTATAACCCCCACATGCACTTAACCAAGCATCATCAGCTTCATCTATCTTTACGACATGTCCGTCCCTAGAAGAGGAAGCAGTAGCTTACGCTCAAAAGTAAATCTTATTTTTCCAAGGAGAAGCAATAAGCAAGAGTGTCGGAGGCTAGTTGATATTTTGCAAATAGCTGATTCTTGTTTTCAAAGCCCTTGCTTGATGCTCAACACAAACAAACGGGAAGATATTATCCCAGCTTGATAACGATGAGGACGACGATGATATTATATTCCAAAAGAGACCTTAAACATCATCACCATCCGAAGGCTTATAGCCAGCCATCGCCGCCGTCCCACATTTGCATGGATCACACACAAGGTAATAAAATTGCAAACTTGAGCAAAATTTTGCACACACACACCAATCAGTCCCATACTTACTATACAAGAGTCCCAGGGCAATATTTCCTCTACGTGTCTGCAAAAAGAACATATTGAGAGCGTACGTATAATAAAAGCTTATAAATGTGATCTCTCGCTCCATCTCACCCTTTACCCCCACCCCTCCTTCGCCTCTCCTTCCCCCTCCCCTACTTCTTCCTATACTATTTGGCTAAAGTATAACTGGGAGCGAGAAGAAAAAGACGACAGAGAGATGATTGGAGAGAAGGATAAAATCATGTGTTATCCCACATCCCATATAAGCAGCCGCGTGTTTTCATCTTTGAGTGCAAAGAAAAAATTATTTATCATGCCCCCAGAGGTAATCAGAAGCAATAAAATGATAATTTATAATCACTTTGCTCCTCCATCTTGCTCCGTATATCATCAGCCAAGTTTCTTCCAAACCTCTGTATAATTTCAAACCTGAGTAGTTAACATGCAAGGAAATCCAAAGATCCAGCCCTCATCCTTTCTTCCTATTAACAATCAAATCTTCTATCCCCTCCTAATCGCACTACTTTCCTACAAGGAAGCGTATAAATCTAGATGAGGCAGTAGTTAGCATATAACAACGGAATTGAAAGGCTTCTGTTTACTGCAATTATATTTATTGCCATCAAATTACTATCTGTCTCTTCTCTTCTAGTCATCCTCAATCTCCATAGTCTATGCAAAATGCACCCTCATGTATCCATCCTTCTCTAATCTCACACTCTCTTTATTTTATTTACTCAATCCGTTATAGTACTATTTCCAGCTAATATAATTGCAAACTGAATACATTTTATACCCTCAAGTTCATAAAGTTGAGGAGATGAGAGTGAAAAGCAAATAATCCCGGGAACCAAACTTTAGTTTTCTTAACAAACTTTGATCCGTTTTCCGATCAACTAATCCTCCGAAATGTCCTTTCAACCAAAGAATCATTCCTTTCCAAAGGTTAATGCCGTCCCTTCAGCAATGCAATCTAGTTAAACTATTCCAAAGGTTCAATTCAATCTGCAGTAATCAACTCTTGCTTAGTGTGTTGGAATACTTATTATTTGCAATACATCTTTGCGAATTGATTGATCCGACTGCGGATTGAAATCGACACATATTAATGAAAGTAGTTAGACATGTTGGAGGGAACACCTTTTGTGCTATAGCTCCTGCTCCTCTCATTAATTTCAAACGGGATCTTGTAAAAAACCTGGAGACAACACGGATTATAAAAGATTTTTTTCACGGCAAGTGGTATATAGCGGACAGGTGCAAGCTTATTCTAGGTTTTCATTTGCGTCATCATCATTCCTGGTCACTTGTAATACCGTCCGAGGTATAAAATCTTCTTGGAATTTACAAAGTTGGCAATAACAACACTAATCCGGCCAATAGTTGTTGACGATACAAACGGAGTGAAAACCTTTTTGAGCCAACGCATCTTTGATGTCTTTTGGATACCAGAGAAGGAATAAATATGCAAAGTCTGGGAAGTGGGAAAGATATTCCTAATAGATTTGAGTATCTTTAAAAAGTTTCTTGCGCTCGCTCCTACCATTTTCTAACCGATAGCCCACTTTCCGTCACTCGGCTTTGCACAAGTGATACTACAAGTTGAGCTGCTAACATTTGGAGGAAGAGCTTCGCATTACAATAATGATTTGATAAAGCTTGAGTATAAATTGAAAATTCTTGTAAAACCATTCAAGAGCATTAAAAACTTTTTATTGAGTTATGACCAAGTGAAGCTATCGGTCCCTGCTGTGAGTTTCTTATTATTTCCACCACTCAACTTATTCTCACCATTTCTTCAATTCAACCCGGGAACTACAACTACAGGTATTTTCAATCCTGAGTATATCCTTCCCTTCCCCCCCCCTCTCTCTCCTTAAGGATGTTTCTCCCTAAGCTGCTCAAGAATCCATTCGCCCATGGAGAGGGTAATCTTTTTCAAAATCTCATAGCAAATCAATTTACAGCAAATCTCATCTGTATTTCATAATCTAGTCCTCTTAACTTTAGAACTATGCCGTACACAAGACAAATCCAAGTTGTGACTGAGAGAATCCGAAGACTTCTTTTTTTCTTCTCCCTTTCTTTGATCAACAATTGTAAATCTTGGATTACCTTTTCGAAAAACACGAGCAATGTTACACAACACAATAAGATGCAGCATTCCCGCGAACTAATTCTTAAGCATTCTAAAGTTCAATAAACAAACTATCAAGGGATGGAATCCGTATCTTAGTTCAATTTAGTCTTTGACTTGCTACAGCTCCTCTGTGCTTCTTACCAACCTACTAAGAAGCACCGCTTGCACCATGACTTAAGCATGGTTGAATCCTATACGCATTAACTTTATAGTTTTCAGATCATCCCCACATTTCGTTCATATTTAAGCTCGACCTATTTTATTGTTTTACAACAACGCAAGTTGAACAAGGCAAAGACAAGAAACCTGAGAGAGGAAAAAGTATTTGCACTTAAATATTTTATTCTAATTCCCCTGCCCTCTTTCATAACGCAAGCCTCAACTCCGCAAGGATTTTAACTAGATATCAGCATGTAAGAATTTAAACTGATCCATATAAAAAATTTATTGTCAATCAACCAAGTTGAAGCAAGCGAGAGCTCGCGAGGGTAGATATTCAACAACGAAGAAGCACACACTTTCCAAGGAAGGAATCTAAGGCACGTATTCCTTGTTATTAATACGATTTACAATTATTCCCTCTCAAATCATCATTCGCAAGAATTGAAAACAATTCACTTGAATCTCCTTCATCATCATTATAATCATCAGGACTTTAGAATCTTCTTCTTGAACCATACAGCAATCATAATTCATCTTCTTGGATTCAGTCTTTTTGTACAAACAAACAGAAACAACTACACCTACAAGGAATAGGATTGTCAGTTCTAATTTATTTCACATCCCATCTTCTTCATTTCCTCCTTGTTTGTTTGCGTCCCAGGGTTATTCCAAAATCAATCTTCCGTAGCCTGTAGATTTGCAAATCAACTTCTTAAGCATCTATTAGCCTTAACAGGGTGGTCATTTAATCCCTTTCCCGTTCCCATACACAATAGTTGAGAGCTAATGAGCTACACCTGTGACGACTTTACTCCACACATAAAGTTTCTCCAAATCCCTTTTAATCCCACTAACTGGCGGCTTATACCCTCAATATTATTTTTCACTCTAGATCCCGCTCCAACAGCTATCCAATTATCTTCTTTTCCCACCTTTGCGCAGGTTCCGGGACATGTTTTTCATTCTTCATTAATTTAAATCCCCAAAGACGTGTTACAGAAGAAGCACAGTTTTCGGCTTTATAGTACTCATCTACCGCCATTTCTCTTTTAATTCCGATAACGGCCAAGGAACAAACTGTGGGGGCTGGGCTACCAGGTAGTAGAGTAGTGACTTCCTCCAAGGGTTTTGCATATTTTTGCAAAAAAAAACTCAGACTCTAGTAGCTACTAGTTTGAAGAAGCGGCGTGTAATTATTAATTGGAGTATAAATTGTGGGTAGAAGTGTTACAAGTGTATCACCTCTTGTGAATGTAATTCTTGTAATTTCCTTCACTTTGAAAAACTCATCTCTTTCCAGAATTCGCATAATGCAAACACACACAAGCAAAGAATCCTGCTTCACCGGAGGTAGCCACAAGCATAGTCATCTCATCCCTCTCTTGACTTTATTCATTGCCGTCATTTAGAATTCATAGGCTTGTGTCCGCGTATTCTAATGAGACGGAGCCTCTGTAATAAGCTAAACTCTTTAACCCCTACCTTGGAGCGTATTAATTTTTTACTTTTTTTCTATATTATTATTACCTACTGCATATGCAAAGTTAATGCGGCTTCGGCTTCCGGATCTCATCTTTAAGTTTCTTATAAGTTATCCTTTGTCAGTTAACGGCCTCCTCCTCAGAGGGACTCCTGCCGCAAAAACAAGCTCTCTGGGATGCATAAGTTGCACAGCTTGCTTGGAAGCGATGATGGCAATCGCTCCCGAAGCCGCCATCCCGTCCGTTCTTCTTAACATTCCTACTGAGCGTAGTAGTAGAGTAGCACCCAGGTAACTTGCTTCATCCTTCCCATATTAGCAGATGGGGCGCCCCCTTCCGGAGTAATCTTGCTCTTCCATGAATTCATTTCCATGATTTTTTCCCTTACTATTTGTTAATTTCTCGAGGCGATTTTTTACGCTACTGCGCAGTAATTAAACGTTTAATTGCTTAAATATATTGAAAATCTATAAAACTGAAACTCCCTTCATTTCTTGTCTCTGTCAGCTTGTACATCCCCTGGATAATTTCCATCACCGCGCCAGTCTCAATTTTCGCTTCGGAAACACCTACCGCGCAATTCATTCAAAATCTCTGCCTGAGACTTTGCATGCTATCGCCGCTCTTTGTCCATGGTGTTGCAATTTTTTTATACACACTCTCTCTCCCCCCTTCACCTCTGCACTCACTTGGTTATCCCGCATCTTCATCCTTTGTAAGATTTTTTCAAAATTGAGCAATTAATTAATTTTCGCACGACTAAAATGCAAAAAATAAATTTACACATCACTCAAATCCTACTCAACCTCGGCTTTTAGCTTCAATTATAGCATCTTTTCAATTCCCCTCTCGTGTCCCTCTAAAGTAATTGATAATCTTGGCTACCGCATCTTTTTACAACTCACACAGCTTCCTCGTATTTCCCTAATCCAAAGCGCTGTCACTGTCATTATGGATGGGTTGAAAAGACGCAAATAAATTCACTTTTCAAAGCAATTCTATAATCCTTCCCCCCAGTCCAGTATTAAATCCATTGCTGCCAGTCTGCTGCGCTGTTGAGAA
This sequence comes from Sminthurides aquaticus, assembly GCA_906901655.1. Classification (NCBI taxonomy): domain Eukaryota; kingdom Metazoa; phylum Arthropoda; class Collembola; order Symphypleona; family Sminthurididae; genus Sminthurides; species Sminthurides aquaticus. The sequence continues at coordinate 3,566,759 of CAJQTT010000002.1, read as the reverse complement.
TCCCTGCTGCTAAAATAATTGCGCTGATAGACATTGTCAACGGATGAAATTAGAAAAGGGACTCGTTTGAAGACGTGTACGTTGCATGGATGGTTCGGAATAAGCGGCAGCTGTAGCTAAATAGCTTTAGCGTCTATCTGTCTTTTGCATAAATTACTACAACCAGCAAAATGCTTTCAAGGTATGGATTTTACAGTGTATAGCTCCAACTTGCTTAACGCTTCAACAGAATTGTCTGTCGCAAATCCTAGATCACGTTTCGCGAGTTGTTTTCAATCTCCTCAACTAATGCCTCAAGTTTAGCTTTAAAATTCCACGCTTACAAGGCCCTTGGACCTCAAAATCCTAGCCATGTCATGTCTGATTACGTGAAGCTACACCATGTCTGCTGTTGTTTAAATTTCCATTGAAGCAAAGGCTAAATAATACAGAACATATATAGCTTGTATGCTGCAATAATTCACCAGCCGTCTGTCTGCACGCCCTGGTGGATGGAAAAGCCATGAAATAAAGAATTATTCTAAGATCCAAAACCCCACCCCTCCAATTGTTTGTTTAGATTGATCATACTCTTTGAATTTTCCAATTCTCATCTTATCAAAGCGTGCTGGAGCGTTTTTAGAATTTATTTTTGTAATAACACGTTCTTCCTCCGTCCCGTCTCTCCCCGCTAAATAAATTAGCAACTCCGCACAGTCCCGCATACAGAGTAGCCCATTCATTCTCTGCCACACTTTTCAACATCTTGGTGATTTGCTTTTCGATTAAAGTAAAGTGTTTTCCTCATGACACCCTCCTCCCAGTGCCGACTCTCTCGACCGAGACTACAGCAAATCCCGATAGTCTCAAGAAGAGCATATAATCTGTAATTCACTCTGTGTTTGTTTAACAGTTGGGCAACAAGGGCGGTGTAATATAGTTTGATGATCCACACGACCTGAAGAGATGTTGTAGTTCCTTCCCGTCAAATTCTATTATCTTCACAGTATTGAATCTCACCAGGCGGGAGGAAAGCAAACCACAAATCAGAGCATAAAAATCTTTTGAAATCTCTCCACCTTGTCTCACACAACCGCCATTCTCCAGTCATGCAGAAGATTTTTTATTCCATTCGTAAACTAGCTTGCGCAATTTCACGCGAAATAGATCCAACCCACACTTCTAAAACAGTAATCTTTCTGTTTGCTTTTAATTCTATCTTGGTGTTGGTATCATAAAAGAATTCCTAATCCATTCATATCATGATACACAGTCAACAGTTTTCTATGTGAGTTGAAAAATTTTAAACTTCCCTCTTACAAACGAACTTTGGAATGAAATTACATTTCCGCAAATCCCCCTGCTTCTTCTTCACCAGCAGTGTTGTAAAATTAATAACAGAATTAGCATTTATTAATCCCTGAAGAGGCGAATCTCCAATCACAACTCAGTTTCATTTCTACAACTACTGAAACTTTGCGCTTACACAAGCACTACTGAAGCTAGCATAGCCATCATGCCCCCGTATTTCCTTCATAACAAATGCAATATTCCTAAAGGTATAATCATTTGCAGGGTTTTCTAAGCGCTCGAAAAATTATTCCACAAAGACCTTTAGCAGTATATAAATGAGTAATTTACACGCAACCGAATTTACTCCCCCCGGCTTGCATTTTAAGATTCAGTGAACGTTCCGGCAAATACCCGCCAGCACTCATTTAACAGATTATCAGTAACTTGCGTGCTAATACATGCAGGCCCCTCCAACCCATCCAGTTTGTGCAAAAATTCCTCCAAGGATCACGGACCCTTCTAACCCATTCAAAGGGTACAAGATGGATTTTCAAACCTTCGAAATCCCTCTCAAAACCAGCCCTTACAATCTCCATTAAAATCAGAAAAATACTGATATGAGTGTGACAAACGACTTGAGCGTCATAATATTTTGTTCATTTTAAAAGAGAATTATCGTGCTATAGTTCTTCCTTCACTTCCCGAATCTGGATATGATTAGGGGGCCGGGATTTCTAAGTGAAAATGTGTAAAAAGTAATTAAATTCCGGTAGAATGGTTTTTTTATGCTAAATAATTGCAATTACAGCTCGGGCATGGATTCAATACATCAAGGAAGGCTATTATATAGGGGTAGGTAAATGTATTTGGTCAGTTTGAAAAGGAATGGCTGACTGTGTTACTAATGTTGTCGGCACGGCAGGAATCAAAAGAAGCTGCCTTAATGTAGGCAAATATTTTCAGCCTTCAATTATAGGGGAGCCCGTGAAAAAGCATTTGCAAAGCAAGTCGCAGGCTGGCAACTGAATGAGGAAAAAACTAGAGCTTGATCACCTTTATTTCTCAATTTAAAAAAAGTCTCATCATCTTATTTTCAAATACCCCTTATAAAAATCCATACTTTATCATCTAGCATTTACTATAGATGCCCTTTTTTCTCACTACCTTCTTGTGACACAAGCAGAGTGCAGCACACTGAGATTCAAAATTTCAGCGCTAATTGCCAACCGGCCGAAAAATAAGATTCAATAAAATATATAGCAGCTCCGTATAAATATTGATGCATTAACCAAGGTAGTATTCGTACTGGTTGCACCCTTCCATCATTGTCCTTATGACTTCATCCCTGCTAAACGAGGAGGTAATTGGAGATGTCGTGCGAGAACATTTTTCAAATTTATCACACCTTCTTACGTAATTTATCGTCTGCAATTTCAACCTCCGATCCAATCCAACTCAGTCCCTAGCTAAGCTAGCACCAAGGGATTCTGCGGGCCAGCTCATAACCCTCTTAACTATCTTTCGCACCCGCCCGACTCAGCCAAATAACTATCTTTCCCCCATTAACGAGCTTGCTATTAGCCTCTGCAAAATGGATGGGTGCGTAGCTACATTAGAACCAGCTTATGTAGGACGTGATGAAAAAAACCATTGCCGAAGGTGTGAATATTTTGCAAATCCCTAAAACCTAAAACTCTCTCACGTACACGACACGGCTAAGCATTCATCCTCTAAAAATCCGTAACCCTTCCCATCATTCTTTTCAGCTTCTTCAAACTTCAAAGCTCATCAGCCTCAATAAGCCCTGCGCAGCACAGGTCCTGTGAACGCAGGCTGTGTGTTCTATAGACAGGGCAATAATCCCCTACAAAATCTTTAAAAAGTAACACAAATGCTTCTAGCAAGATAGATTGCAAATTTATTGCCAATTCCCCCCAACCAAGCAATGACAGCAACTGATCTCAGAGATAAGTCAGTCCCTATTCTTGTCCTCTATTCAATCCAAATCCTACCAAAATGGCAATTTTATTCAATGCACTGCATAGGAAAATACTAAAATGGCCAATCCTCACAGATTTATACGCTTGATAAAGGAGATGTGTGGTAGAGTCTGAATTGCGGGGCGTATACAATTAATTGTTCTACGATCGCTTATTTATCTTCACGCCATTCTTGACAAACTTTCCTTTCCATCCCTCTCCTAAATTTGTACAACCAATGCTCGTTAATGCAATTAGAAACGTTTCCCCCTCCAATTCCCCTTCTAACAGCTTCCAACCACAATAAAACCAAAGTCACCCGCCGCCACCTCTAATCCAATCTTCCTCCCTCTTAGCAATCCCATCTTATTAGCCTTGGTCAAATGCAAAATGCAGGACATGCACAGCAGCAATTCCAAACTGCCCAGGGTATAGGTGTAGCAGTAACATTCCAAACGCTAAATGTGCATAGATGTCGGATATTTCTTATGTATTTATACGTTTCCGAAATAGCTCAGGCACGGAAAACACAATTACTTTATGCGAATTACTACTAAAACAGCACCTTCCAATTCAAAGGACAATGATATCGACGGATCATAAAAATACTAGCATTTCAGTCTTCGCAAATTGAAACTAGGAGTACTATTCATAATCTAAAGTTAATTAGCATCTACAAACATATATCGCCTATTGGCATTGTCCAGACTCCAGAGGAGGCTTGTAATGTCAGTACTTAAAAATACATCCCACCTCTTAATTAATTGCACTTCCATCCATCCCAGAAGTTATGTTGAGGAAGATGCGCCCAAAGCAGAGATCCGTCTTTTCCTTTGCGTGTACATATAAGGGATTCAGGTTTTTTTCTTGTTTGTTTTCTCATTCACATCCATGTAATTGTCAGCTACATGCTTTTCACTCAGTAACTACTACCATCTCGCCCCAGCCCACCACCGCCACACAGTTGCTGCACATTACTCGTTTCTGAACCAGTTTGTCATGCTAAATGAGCACATAATATCCCGTTTGCGCTATTAGGATGATGATAGCCTTTGAGTCTTTTTACAACAAGAGACTTAATCTTCGTCCATGTACTTACGTACTGCACTGTCTATTATCTCTCACCTGCCCTCCTAAACCTTTCCGTATAATTCCTACCCGGGGGAAAGCTAGTTGAGGGCCGTGAGGAATACCATTTTTTCCATCAAGGTGCGAAACAAGAGCTTAGCTCAAACCGCAGCCGGTTTACTGAATAGCTAATGAATTTATTTAAAAATACAGCTTCAAAATAAACACGGATAGTTCCACCCCGTCATGTCCATCTTCCTCTACCACCCAGATCAAAGTTCATTCAAAGTTTTATTATTTCTTTTCCTTCCCTCCCGCATGACGCTCCATCCGAACTGTATGCCCGCCGCTACATTCACTTTACGTCATCAGTTATCAATCGGACCGTATATATAGTTTACAAGACTGCGAGAGTAGCTTTTTCGCCTCATCTCATCCGCCTTGAGCTTTCTTTCATTTTCAATAATTCCGACAGGATTTAAACAGGAATGCGGGGCATGACTTCATCACCTGTAACCAAGACCTTACGATGTTTCCTCAAACAACATCTTGTTAAGTAAGGTTAATTTTCCTTGTTTACCTTCCCTTTGCGCTCATCCTCCTCAGCTCTTTCAGTGTTTTTCCCTTGTCATACCATACCGTACCACCCTGACTTTGATCATGTCTTCAAGACTGTTAGCCATCTCCGTCGTTATTCTAGTACAAACTTCCGTATCGGTGATGCAGGCCCTTAGGCATGAGAGAATATAGTTGACCCAATTTTCAAAACGTTACTAAAACCTGCGAGTCATTAACCAACGTCGTTTAAACAACGACATTAAGGACGAAGATGGTTATTCCAAGATGACTCTTCACAAACGATAGGAACGTGGGCCACGGCTTTCTTACTCTGTCAAGAGTTAATTAGCCACTCAAACATTAACAATAGCTTCTTGTGACTGCATAAAATCCACAGGTTATTATTGTGTTGAGAAGTAATTTGAGCTCTGAAACATTGCTATTCAGCAAGTACGTATACAATTACTAAAAATACAGAGAATTTACTGAAGAAGATGTGCAAGAAAGGGATGCGTAGCTTGAGGAGGAGGAAGATTTGCAACAATTTTTGGTCCAAGAACCATCATAAATTACCGGAGAAATGTGCAAATCCAATCAATTTTACGAGTAGCGAGAGCCAGGTAAATGTGAAATTCTATTCTTCTTCTTCTCCTCATATTTTCCTCATTTCTAAGCTTTCTTTGCGGCAAACTTATAACTCCTGTTGTGTGGACAAGTGGAAAGAATGCCACGATGATGGTTTCCCTGAATGGAAGCCAGGTTTTTAAACAAAAATTTACGACAGTTAGCAAAAGGATTTGCATCGTTAAACAGATATTCGTCGTGCCTTTAGATCTTTTTTCCCTTCTTCTTTAAGTAGCGTCGTCCAACTCCATATGAGCAGCGGGATGAGATCAGCTTAAATAACCAGCTTGGTTTAAACTACCGCCTTTGCATATTTCTCCGCAACTTTCTTATGATGGTAAGCAAAGTAGATTGGTTTCTTGCATTTAAAAGCGCCCATAGGTGCACACCAGCTCAAAACCATAACACGTTCAAGAATTCATTAAGACGAAGAAAATTCCACTCAAAAAATCCACCCCTACATTTACATTAGTCTTCTTCTTCTATTGTTTCATTTTAACAATCCACTTAAATCATTCTTCTTCAAGTGTAAGTCGGTGCAGTTTCTATGCATTTCCCCCATCTACCGTAACTTATACCTTGTTTTACGCGACAGCAGTTTGGCTTGTGTGCAACAAATTAAATATGATCCTTTCGTAACTTCCCACCCTTCTCCATGAACCACGCACACAACCTATTGACGTTATACACAAAAACCGCTACAATCATCCAACAAACCTCACCGACTTGATTTTTGATTTCTTTCTATCATTAATTCCCAGGAATTATGACTGTACAAAAACTAGAAAGGGAGCCGGTAATAACCTCGGTTTCTTTTTATACTGATGGAATCAATTGTATTCGATTACAATTTTTCAGTAGCTTGCCAACATTTTTTCAATTCATTACCTCCAACTCCATCCGCTCATCCCCCCACCGTATTAGCGAGGATCAAGTACAGGAAGAAGTAATCTTTTATGACAGCTACACAGTAAAATTATTATTGAACTTTAGGGATTCAGGTCGCTGAGGTTCAGGTTCAAGTCTGTACACATTGTTTTTGATTACGTAAACTCTAAATCAAGTTCCACTTCAACTTTCCAACAAACCACCCAATCTTCCTTTTCCCTGTATATTACAGTTAATTGTACATTTCCTAGCTCTCCTCTCCCCTTGCTCTTAATAATCAATGAGAACAACTACGATGCTTAAAGACGGCTCAAAGTCCTTTAATCTCTATTATTTTACCTTTTACAAGTCCTGTCCTTTGTCTCGAAAAGCAATCCACTGAGCTTGTTGACAAGCTTATCAAGACTCAAAGAGACCAACTTTCAAGTTTTAGCCAAATAACAACTGAGGGGTGAGAGACAGGTGTAACATGACTTTGCGTCTACAGATAACCCGCACAAAACCAATCACCCAATCATTGCAATTACAACTCTGTACCGTAAAACCTGGGATGACAAGTTCAAATATCCGATCAAGCCGCAAACATATGCCGTGAAATATTCTCACCCTCTTACGTCACGCCACAATAACCCTTGAATCTTTATCCTCTTACAGATTCCAATACTGGCTGACTTAAAATCCTCCTCAAATTCCCTACAAAGTGACAGTTAATCCTTTGATACCAGAGTTCAACATGGTTTCCAAATTCTGGGTCATTTTAACAAGCTTCTTGTATACAGTTCACCATCAAAAAAAGAGGTTTCAGCTTTCTTACAAGGCTATCGCGCTCGGCTATCACCAATCCCTGCTAATCACAAACAAGATTAGCCTTACAAGCAAAAACGAGCCTCAAACTTAGTGCAACCAGGATTTTACGAGGGAATCAATCAATAGCAAAGGTTAATCGAATTCAATATTTCCGTCAGTCTCACATATGCATATATTATTATGCGAAGAAATTCGCGACAGCTTTAGCTACATCCATGTCTGGAATCAGGAATCCCTCTTCATTATTCCTTATCAGGGACTAAAGCTCTATGGTAATTAATTATAGTTCGTCACATCTGTTTATTGATAGACACTAACTTATCCGCCAAATACCTAGCAATCTCCTCCGCGATTACCTGTATTTTGTACATGTTTTAAAAACTGATGAGATAAATCCGTTGCCCCTCTATTCCTGCCTATCTCCGTTGCCTCGCTCCGTCCCTTTCAAATAGATCATTTATTCCTTCCATCAAGCATTGAGATGACCATTTTACAAAACAGTTTCAAATCAGACAGTCCTGGCTTGTTATTTTCTACATTATTAAATGTTGATCAATCACGCATCTTTGGTAACGACGATGAGCAGATTTATTGGCTCATCCCTTATCACTGAGACAGTTACAGATGTGTCTTGATCATGCCAAAGACAGGAGAGCAAGAGCGGGTGGGTGGTTCCTTCGTTTTATAATTGTGCATTTTGCATACAATTCAAACCAGCTTATATCCAGCTGATTTTGATATTCGCGAGTGATATCCTCCTCAATAGCCTTTTTTTGCAAAGTCTATGGGGTAGAAAGGCTGATAAATGTTTTGCGCTTTCCTCCACACCTGGATGTGGAAATAAGGGATTATAAATGTCCTTGTGTCACACCATTCAATCACTTCAATTTCTCTCCAAAGAACTATATGAAACAAGGTTTCCTTCTTCACTCCTCATCATCTTCATTCTTCCTTTGAGCTTTTTGTCAATCCCTCAGCCTCTCCTGTCAACGTCAAGAGTCCTCGTCATTCCAGATACGACATAACAGAAGACTACCATTGCGAATTAATATCATTTTCCAACCCTCGAATCCTCTATCCATATTTTTCAAAGTTTCTCTCCTCTTCCTAATCTTCTAATTTCCAATGTCGAATAACATGAGCAACATGACCAAGTCTGACTGATTGATAGATTGATGTATAGGGGATGAAGGAGGATGAGAAATCATTTCATAGGCGCTAATGCAGTTCGGCTAATTCCTAAAATCCTCAGCCTTCCAAGTTCCCTCATGGCTACAGGCAGAATTATAATCATAAATAAGGATTCTCCCACCTAGCGCCTCTACATTGTAAACAATCTCCCACGAACCATATACAGCTCAAAGGTAGCTCACAATATAAGTGATATAGTGCAAGGGATTTAGCTTTTAAGGCTTGACATTCTCACAATAGTTCACAAACGTAGGCTTACTGGGCACGAAAAGAACATTTCATTCAAATCCGTTTTCACTGCGTGGGATTTTTTTACACTGCTACTGGTCGCTAAACTGCTCTCCACAGCCTAATCTACCTCCTATAAGTCGGGTAAGATGTGAAGACGTGAAGAGCAGTTTGTTGGTTGGTTGTGCTAAAAAAGCTAGAAAAATCCACATTATCATATCAAGTCGCAATCATCTCCCACAAGCATTTATCGTCTTACCCAAGCACCACCAGCATCACCCCTTCAATTAAGAATGTCAAGCATCTGTAAGTAACCTTCCTATACAAGCTATTTTCTTACTGCATGCATGTAGGGAGGGAAAATGCCAACAAAAGACATGTTTGCGGCAAGGTTGAGAGAGATGTAAAAAGGGAGTAAAATTACGACGAGGATGAAATAAGAGAATATTTTTTAGAGTCGATAAATCCTTTAAAAAACTCATTTAATTCTTACGGAGAGCATAAGCGGGAGGAATAGGGATTCCATCATTTCCACATCCTATTAACATAACATTTCGATTAAGGTAAAAACCCGTAGTAGAGAAAAAAGAGTTTCAGAAGAACGGAATTACGACGACTACAAGGAGAAGATAGATACATAGCAGGAGATGAACGTGGGCTGTTCTTTTAAAAGAAGTCGTCCCTTCTCGTATCTTTCTTGCCTACAACTTTGACTATCATGCTGAGTTGGATTCAATGAATATTTCCAGCGTCCGCCACTCCGGAATACAAAGTACCGCTTTAAAGAGTTTTTGAGTAAACATTAAATTTAACTCCTGTAACAAGAGGGCACATCCAAAGCTTCGCACTATCCAAAACACTCATCCTCACTTGCTTGGCGAAGAGACGTAAAAGACAAAAACAAAATTAACATGATGCGAATTCTTCTGTAAGAACAAGAAATCCAATTTCCTTCCGAGACACTTTATCCCTGAGAAGAAATTAAGATCAAGATCCCTTAAGATCATATGCAGAAAAGCACACCTGTGGATTTTGCCAATAAACCCTATTTCACCTCCTCTCTTCAAGTCGCCTCCCCATCTTTATGCCATTGCTGATTTCTCCAAATGAATTCAACTTTTTAGCGCGTAACTTATATGATACCTTTGCAAAAAAACCGGCTGAAACACTTCTCCAGAAAAACCACCCTGACTTTATTGTCCATTACAGTAGGAGAGTTGAGTGACAGACACTCAAGTCAATCTAACATACGGAGTATGTAAATTCCATCATTGCTGCTGCTGTATTCAATTCCATGTAATCGGTAAAATAAAGTGACAAGAGAATTTAAAAGTCTTTAAAATTTTGTAAAAAAACTGCTCTTTAGTTAATCAAGCACGCAACTGGCACTTGGCACTGGTAAATGACATTTTACATTTTCTCTTATTCCGCCACAACAACAAACAGGAGCCATCAATAAGAAAACTACCACACAACTGTGCCTATCACACACCTGTTGCACTTACTCATCATCATGACTCAGATGTCCCCAAGTAAAATGATGTCCAGCACAATCATTAATATTAGACACGGCTTAATAAGGATGTGATCATGAGATAATAGAGGATCCTTGTAATAATATCCTAAAATCTTAGATCGTTGGTGATAATTCAGAGAGGAATTTTTAAATTACCAAAATCAAAGGAATTCTTTTATCACTCATCTCCTCATTTTCTTCTTCTTTGGCTCATCCAAACTTGATTATTTCCGTCGTCACCGTCGTCCCTCCTCCACCACAGCTTAGCTTGTGTCACTCACTTTAGCCTCTTGGGAATTTGATTACAAGGCTACAAAATCCGCAAGGATTTTGTTATCATTTATATACCTGTGAAAATATAGAAAATGTTTATTATCACGCTCCACAATCGTAAACATTTTCTCCCACTCCCTTCATCAGTCAGCCAGCCACATTAGCATGTCTTTTCCATGTGTCTTGAAATTGTGGTAGCCGTGTGTCAATTAGACCAGGTATCTGGGATTCCAACGCAGTTTTTCACCCTCCCTCTTCATTAAAAGAAAAAACAAAATCTTTGATGATGAGAGGGCGACAAGACTCATTTAATATTTGATTGCAAGTAACCAAGTGTGAAATGATCATTTTCCTTTGTCCCTACAATCTGTTATGCATCCTCCTTATCCTCCATCTCCCCTACTCCCCATTCCTCTTACCCATGTCATGATTAAGAGTGACAAAGTTCGCGGAAGTTTAAGTCGATAAACTTTTTATTGATGATATATAGTCGATGGTGGCAAACGTAACATGGAGAGGAAAAAGAACATGATGATACGCGGGGCAAAAGCAACGCGGCTGACACGGGGGCAAATGCAACATGGGGCAGTAAGCGTGCACAGAAGATACGCTGACGCAGCCATAGCAACGTGCTTCAATCTAACTCCCATGTTACATTTCCCCACATTTTCATCAAGTTACCTTTGCCATCCATATAACCATGTTATGTTTCTTCAGAAAGTTACATTTGCCCCCTACCACTATATTTCTCTCATCTTCCCGGAGATTCAGCCCAGGATTAACATCATTCTCCGCCGTCGTATGCGTAACTAAACACGACAGCGAGGGCCGTATAACTTGAATCCTCGTCTTTGTCTTTTACGAAAACTCAAAGGAGGACGCATGACAACAACAAGACCGACAATAACAGACACTTGACACCCTCCAAAGATGCAAAGATACTACAAGTCCATTATCAACTCTCAGGCTTCAACCCACGACCAGCTTTTATCGATACTCGATACCGAACATTTGGAAACTTCTCATTCTTCCCTATAAGCCAGCTTGTTTACAAAGTGAAACTAAATGAAAAAATATAAGATAATCCTTGTGCATTTCTTCCGCTTCTCTCATCTTCCGAGAACTTGGTCAGTTTAGCATGCCACCAACTCAATTATCACAGTTACCCCTCTGTGCTAGCGAGCAGACAAGATGGATTCTAGTCCAAGAGATTAGGGAGATGATAGTAATAGAGGATGAGGCAGTCGCAGTGTAATATCATTTTGGAAAAGTGTTGAGGAGAATGACAGAGGTTAAGTGGGTGCGAGAGAAAAGGGTTTTGAGAATAGAATTATTAAAATTCGGCAGGTGCAAGTGTGTGTTGAACGTACTACACGTTCCTCTTTTGAGTTGATCAAATTTTATAAGAAAATGATGAGGACTCCAAGGAAAGAGAGAATAAGAGACGTTGGTAATAAAATGCAAATCTTTGAAGCTATCAATTTATATTCTACGGAAAGCAAAGAACATGATAAGCATCAAACGACATTGATCCAACAAGGGAAGCAACAACTTTGATCCACAAGGCGGCAATTAGTCCTATGCACTTGAGAGGAAGGCGTGGGGAAAAGAGTCTCAATCCTCAGTTTTGTGGAATTTTTAAAAGACACATGTAAATTATATGGAAAAGGGGTAAGAGCGAAACAAAACATGTGGAGAATTCACGACAGAAAAATATAGACACGGGTTGCAGAAAGTAAGTTGGGCAACTCACAGTTGTTTGTAAGATTTACCCCTTCCTCTTCTGTAGTTCTGTACAGGAGGGCGAGAGAAAAGCGTTAGATTCCGGTCATTCTGAGGCAAAAAATTCGCGTGAAGTAGGGAGGACCAACGTAAGATTTTGAGAAGTTGATCCCTGTAATTAAAGCTCTTTTAGTAGGCACGTAAACGTGATGTTACAGCCCTGAAATAGAGGATGGGATTTTTGAAATAATTGGTGCTAAAATAAGGTTGAGAAATAAGTAATTAGGAGAGCTTGCAAAAATAGCAATTTGACGGACACCCTTGGGAAATAGAGGAACGATTGGAGGAGGGGGTTGAAGCAGGTGTAAATAGGAAACAAGGGGCGAGAAAACAAAAATGCTTCAAGTTGAGGGCGGGGCAACAAGAGGAAACGATAGTTGGTTAGCTGGTTAGCAACTTGTTTCGTGTAATAACGATGTGAGTTTAGAGAAAGAAAACAACTGTTAGCATGACAGTGGAGTTGTTTAAAAGGGTAGTTATCTAATTGCGAGAAGCGTCCCTTCCTTCCTTCCAGGCCAACGAGAGCGCGTGAGCGAGGGGAATGAAGATTAGTATTTTTACAAGAGGATGCAAGTGTGAATCCCATAATCCTGTAATTATTATGTAGCTCCTCGGCCATTAATTTAGGAATCACGTATGCAATTTTAAGAAACGGACAGAAAATCTTCTCCGATAGCTTCTTCTTCTTCCTGGGTTTTTTGCAATATTAGTATACACCTATTCGTAAAATAGAAACTCCTGTAAAAACATTCCCGACAACGATCAAAGGCAGGGAAAGATGCAAACATGTTATCACCATCAATCCTCCCAAAGAGCAAAGATTAAAGCTGGATAATTCCAAGAGTAGTGAGCTTGTTACCCGCCAAGAATAAGAAAATACAAATTCGCGAGAGGTGATGAGTAGTGCCCTCCGACCCTTGGTAAAACCCAATCTGTAATCAACCAAAGCATTGTCAGATATGAGAGTGTTAATTCTGTTCTGGAAATTCGTATTCCGCACCAACCATGCAGGGTCTGAATTGTGGATTCAATTAATAGGATAATTTCTTTATTTTTTTATGTATGCGAAACAAGCGCCTCGCTGGTTGGCTTCATGCATCCCCGTTTCATTTGAGATTTTCTCTCCAACTTCTCATTTTCCTTCAAAATGCATTACACAAATCTCTGGTTAAAAACCATAGGTAGGAAAACATGCACAAATTCATTTCTCAAAATCCTTACATGAATTAAAACGATTACACTTGAGCTTGGGCATGAATATCTCTCTGCGAAAATCTTTACAGCTCTCTCACTCCTTCCTCCTCCTTGTCAACGTTGACCATCCTGGTTTCGAGCAAGCGAGTGAATTCCTCTTGGTAATAATCTAGCTTACAGCTCACCTCCATGCTCCTGCTTACTTCAAATTAAGGATGAGCTCTATGCACCTTCTGTATCTTGGCATAAGAATGCAAGAGTTTTTGCAAACTTACAAGTCCCATTTCCTCCCATCCCTTTGTTTTTGCACAAGTGCTAAATTCCACGCCTGCAGTTTGAAAAGGTTATGCAGGAGGTTACTTCATAACTTATTTGGTTATGAAGGGTAATCCCCAGTCGAGTTTTAAAATTCTCCTCACACGTAGCTTCGGTTATCCGTAAATTGCTTTATTCCTTCCTCCATATTCAAAATTCAGTTTATCTTCTTGAGCGTTTAGCAGAGAGAAGCCTTTAGCAGTTAATCTTCTAGTTATTAAAATGTAGTTCCCGTACCCATAATATTTTTAGAATTTACATCACGGCTTAATCTGAGGATATGTTTCGTGTAATAGCCTGTAAATATATGAGGGAGCATGGCTTCCGGTGTTAAAGATAAACAAAGTAATGAGCTCTGGAGGCACGTAGTCAAAGACGGGGTTGTAAGCACACACTTTAGAGAAAACCTCCCCATCCGCATAATCGAGTAACTGTTCCGGGGATACGAATCTATTGTCCACCTTAATATCTGTTGACAGAGGGTACTCTGGGCTTAGTTTATACATGGGAGCAAGTACGATGACAGGGACGTTGTAGTACTTGGCGGCCAAGGCAACGAGATGAACGCCAGCGATAGCTTTCAAGCCCCCATTCGCAAGGACAGAGTGAGTGCCAACGATGACCTTGTTTACTCTGGGCATCATTGCGAATATTGCAGTATCCGCAATCAGGGTTGTGTGAATCTTTGCCGCTGCAAGACTGCAAGCCATTTCGTGCCCGTTGGAGGCAGGTGCACATTCGGCAACAATCACTTCAAACACAGCTTTTTTCGCCGCTCTCTTCAAAAAGGCTTCCACAGTTCCGGATTTTCCCATCGTAAGCACAACTTCATTTGGATGAATATGCTTGTCCGCTTCTTCCGCAATATTGTCAGCACTTGACTCCAGCTCCGATTGTAGTTCGTAAATTGCATTCAGGATGTCGGATCGCAGCTCAGGGATTTCTTCATTGTAGCTAATGTTGGCAATTTCAGACTCTAAGCTAATTTGGGATGCGAGTGGTACTTGTCGTTCACGATTTCCAGTTTGAATATGACGGAGAAGTTCGTCCTGCACTGTTTTCACTATACGTAAAATTAAATTCTCACTCGCTGTTTCCGATGTTGCTGCCTTCCGTAACATTTTACCAGCATCCCTCAACCAGTTAATCAGTTCTCCAGCCGTTCTCCATGAATTGGATTGCACGTATTTCTCCACAATATTTAAAGTTTTTCCTGAAATTTGACTTGATCGGATGTATTGTCCACGCTTCAAAGCCGTTGCTAATCCTTTCAACGCAATCTCTCCGTTGTCCTCACGACTAGTATCCATCGCAGTATCGCCCATTTCGTTCCAATACCTTCAACCCTGTGAATCAATGTTAATACAAGTTAATTAACAGCCCGAAATAAAGTAATTTTGGACAGATGTGCGTGCATTCGGAATCGCAGCAATTCAAAAGCATAAAACTGAACACATGGTGACAAATTCCAACAATTTGTACTTCAACTGTCTATTCAAGTAGCGTTTACAACTTACCTTATGCGCTTCTCCAAAAAAATTACTGATCACAATGATGAAATCGCAAAAGTTTAACTGTAATATTAAAATAATTTATAATGAAGCACGGTAAACATGCAATTTATCACCGGGCGATATTCGTAAGAATCTTTCACAAATTCCCTCTTCTTCCAAGCGCAGCGTTTAGTCATATAACATTAGAGGGAAGTCCTTCAGCCTTTTCCTTTTCAATCATGTCTGTCGCAACTTTTAGCATCACATAATATTCGCGAATTCCTTGAGCTATAACATAATGCAATTTTACAAATGCCATTAACACTTTATGATTCATTGTTACGCTTAAAATTGCATCAGTTTCTTACAAACGTTAGATCCATGTACAATAGACTTCAGTGAGCATACGCTGTAGTGCTGAACCTATCCTTAAGATCGTTTGTCACTTGGGCGCAATGGATATGAGCATCTTCACTGTGAGATGAAGCGTAATAGCGCTGATAATGAATAAACTCTATTTTTAAGTAACTCTGCGTACAGCTCCATAGATGCATCATAATCAAACTAAGAGCCTTAAATACACTCTCGTGACCTATCCCTGATTGGTAAACTTTAGACATAATCAAGACACACTACATGCTAAATATTTCCGCAATGGTAAAAGCATTAATCATTTTATTTCTCACAGTACTAAATAAACTTGCAGTAATTACACTGTCAAATTGATTGCAACTTCTTTAAGGTATTAATTAAATCCTAACTTTCATCTCCCTCGGATAATACTATCTAATTGTTGCTCATTACACACCTGTTAACGGATAGTGCTTGATTAATACAACGTTTAGCAAATGTAGAATTAAATATGAGTTTTACCTCTAGTCGTCCGTACCTAAACGCTTATTATTTGGGTACATTGTTCATTCAAGAAATTATACACTCTCATGGCCTCACCTGAAAATAATTCTGTTTATTTTTTCTTCTGCTTCAAAGTAAACAGTTGATTGCCGCACGAGGATTGGTGAAAGTTAAGCTGGCTTATATCATATCAAAGCGTGGAGCCAAGATTCATTTCACCTGTCACATATTGGTCGCTGCTACGTTGCAAATCTGAAAAAATCTCATACAGCTACATTCCCATTCAGAGTACACACCCTTGCAACTCAAACTAGGTATTCGCATGGTTATGCGGTCAGCTATCTTTCACGCGGAAGACGCAGATCTATAACAGAACGAGAAAGAAATCTGGACAGAGCTATATCAGCTGTCTCCTATGATTCCCTTCCGCCAATCAAGTAAAGCCACAGCACTATCATCTTTTTCACCCTCCCTAGAGTTTGCACGACTTAATCAGAAGCCCAGTATTTAGCATTCAAGAAGCTTGTTGAATACTTGAACGGAATCAATTATTGATCCGTAAAATACATCACCTGGCATTGTGTTAACTACGTGAGAGGATTGTGCAAGTTTGTTTATAAAAAGTGAAATTCTTTTAGCACTTCATCCAAACATGAGCTACATTATACGAATCAAAACGGCATCAACTGCTTTCATCAATTGCATTTAAAATCTTTTCTCTTCCGTTCTGCACCTTTCAGAGCGACAACTGAAGGAACGAAAGAACACTTACTCAAAAACTAACGCAGAGGCAGATTGCGAATAACAGCACAAGTCGCTACGTGCACGATGCGACACAGAGATGATCCCGCAGAAGGCCATACTCCATACTCCCACAAGGATTCCATCAATTTTGAATTATTGGCATGGATTCCACATGTAGGAAGCAGGGCTGGCTTGAAAATGTAAATCGAATTAGCACCTTCCATATATATATTTACAGCAGTCCTTTATCATTTCCCTACATCTTCCTTCCTATCTCTCTAACCTTTCCGCCTTAGCCCCTCACAATATTTTATCTTCATATCCATTTTAAGCCTTTGACCGCCAGTCAAAATATCTTGCACAGTTTGTCTTCTTTCTCTAATTTAGCCTGGGAAGGGGTACAGTTGAAATGAGCTCAAGATTGAAGATTATTAATCAAGAGACGCATCCTGTCATCATAGGAAGGATAAGAAGCTGATAGAGCTTGGACGGGCAGTTAATTCCCAGGAGCCGGTTAGCCGAACGTAAATCAAGAGGTAGTGTGCCATGTTCATAAATTTGGATTGCCAAACGCGAGAATCGGGATGCGAATCCTTATAACTAAACACCATTTGCAAAATTTCCAGCCTACCTGCTTTTTGTAATAGGCAGTAGTTGAGAAAGGCAATTTCTTTTTAGATAGAGATTACTCAGTCTATTGCAAATCAGATACGCAGAGTAAGAGCCAGGTTTATTGCAATCAAATGCGGTAGGCAGTATAAACTCTGCTTGCTCCTTGTTCGGCTCGATTGCTTATTTAATGGGAGCGTATTCAAGCATAAACATACTTGTAAGGAGAATGTATTCATGTGGGGAAACTCGAACCTCGAATTAAACCCCTGGTGATTTATGTCATTAGGAGGGTCGATTTAAATTGTTTCACCTCAAACATATTACACATCTATCCTCTATCTCCCTCCTGACCCGCACCACCCCAACCAGCCAGAAGCCAAACCTATCCCTCTGTTATCCAAGCCAAGATGTTGACGATAGTGGTGTAGGAATTGGAGGAAAGGTTCATGGATTTGCATCTTTTTCGCTTGCTACAAAATCTGGGATTTCGTCAAATCCTTCTTCTTCAAACGGTAAGCAAAGCAGAAGAATCTGCAAAAATACGCTTCTTCTCTCTTACTACTATAGACTCAGAGATTGAGCATCATTCTGGAAATACCGTAGGAGCAAAAGAATCCCTGTTTTCACATTCCGATTACCTACCGGCTATTTTAAATTTCGGGTATGCGAAAACCTGTTCAATTTTTCTACCAGTCTCCTACTACAATCCTCTGCATCCATCGCACAAGCTTATTAGCCTGCGATACGCTTTTAATGACTCGCGGCCAAATTTTCAAACGCTTGTCCTCCTCATGCATAATCACAAATTTCTTTGCTCCTCCGTTTTTCTCATCCTTTGCACAGTGCAGGGACGATCTGCATAGATTCAAAGATTTCTCCTTAACGGATGGATCGGTTATGGCCAATCGTGAAACGGACTAAGAGGATGAACGTAGGAGCATCTCTTCTTTCGTGGAACAAGTTAATATGTGAACTTATAGCCCTAACTACTAAAGATAAATTAAACTGCTATACATTTAATCAATTCATATTCAGCTACAAAATAATTCCCTCCACCCTCTGCCCCATTTAGTTAAACAATAACAATCACTTTAACCTATTCCTTCCCACCTTGGTAGCAACCAACTTTCCGCTAATTCTTTTTTCCCAGCATCTTCCCAGACTGACTTTAATTTTGCCCTCAGCGGATTCCCTTCCCAAAACTCTCCTGTCTGCCTCTCCGACTGGTCAACCCCAATATTAATCTCTGCCAAGCTTCACACAAAACTTGGAGATTGACGTTTCCAACATCAATGCTCATCTCTCTCCTTTACATACAGTCCTACCTGTACCTGTAATCCATTGACGTCATTCCCAATTTACGATACATTTTCCAAGCTCTGGAATCTTTGGATCTTTGTCTGAACGAGATAAAAACTAATTTAGTTTCTATCGTTTCATACCCCGCAAATTTTTAATTATTTCCCAGCCGTCTCTACAAAATCGCATCTCCCACTTGGTAAACTATGCATACACTTACAAAAAACTTGACACGGAAACTTCTCTTCTTCTCCCAAGGGGCTATAAGCTCAACCAGGACAAGTGTTAACAAAGGCTTGTTTGATGATCGTAAATGTAAATTGCAATTTTTTTCCGATACAGGTAGGTAGCAGCAGATCTACAAAGATTCAATCTGCATAATATTTTTGGCCACACTCAATCTTCCATTATCCAACATATTTGCATTCAACTGATCCTTGATACTTAATACTACGACTTTCTTTAATTTCTTTCCAATTTATTGAATTTATAAAAGCCTCTCCCACAACACCAAACAACCCATACACTAAAAGGTCATACACAAACACTATTCACTCCTCGGCCCTGTTTACTCGTCAGTCCTGTCCTACGGTAGGACTCCTACCATATACCCAACCCAGGAGGAGATAATGGGGTGAAAGCACGAATTGCCACCTGTAATTACTGCATAGAATCAGATCAGTAATTAAACACGTTTAGTTTTCCACGAAATAAATTAATGCGAGCAGAGATTGAGGGATCCCTTGAAACTTTTTCATCAATTATTTCTTCTTCCTCTTCCTCCTCCTTTGAGAATAAACTACATATTCTTACGAAAAGAGAAGAAATACGAGAAGAAGTCAGAGGCGAAAAAATGGGCAAGGCAAGCGCAGCAGCAAAGGAGGAAAGTGAACGAGTGAGTGACGAGTAATTCATTTTTAAGAAACTTTTTAAAAGCGACAAATTTTGATTAACCAGAACGAACAAGTTGAAAGATTCTCTTCCGTCCATCTCCCCAATCCACCAATACCCAAGCCATCATCCTTCCAACACAGGGACCACATGTTATATACGCATCTCATTTACCAAACTCATTCCAACACCTGCTATAATGAGAATGTCAAAAGCCGAGGCGTCAACTCCAGGTCAACTTTGACAGCTCAACAGGCACACTCTTTCTCCCAGCTATCATCATCCTCCGGTCCGACATTTCCAAATTACACACAGCTTGCCTTTTATACAAATTACATCCAGCTAACTCCCATTCGGTATTGCTCTTCTCATCTCAAACTTGAATTAATTACAAAATGCCCGTCTTTAAAGCCCCGCTAAACGAGCAGTAGTGGCGGACAGAGTAGCATCACGCATCACCACAGTCCATCCTCTCTCCTGCTTTCCTCTTTGGGTTTAAAACATTTCCATCTAATGCAAGCGCAACGTTGTGATTGAAACTAGGCTGTTCGAAGCTTAAACCAAAGCGATAGACTACAATAGTCCTTAAGATATCTTGCTTGCAGCTGTATAGCTATCCAAGGTTCTACTTTTATAAATGACAGTGGCATACAAGAAGTAGTAAAAGAAAACACATTTCCCACCCGCTTCTGTCTGTTCCTGGTAGAAAGCCACCCCTTTGAGAATTTCTCTCAGAGGAATAAGAAGATAATACTCAGAGAGAATCTTTTAGTCGTTGAAAATCTTCTTGACATGTCGGCAGCTTGATGGCGGCATCCTCTAATCTTTAGTCTTTCACCATGTCATCCATCCTTTAGTAGCTCACTATTGCAGCTTGGTATACGTTTACATGGTTAAAATTAAAAGCACCTCTCACCCTCACTCACCGCTAGCTTTTTTTCAATCCTCCCTCTTTTCTAGCTATCACCACACCATGTAAAACACGTAATTATTTCCACAATACGTTCTTCCCCGCCGCCCATCTCTTTTATCCAGTTTCTTCCCTTCTTTCTACACCTATAACAAATACCTGTGCCATGTAACTGCCCGTCCGTCCTATCTTCCTGTCTGCCTGAGAATCAAAAACTGAAACGATAGCACAACTTTTGAACTCTAATCCATTTCCCCTGAGACTCCCTCCATCCTTTTCCCTGCAAGAGCTTTCCAAATCCCCCCAATCTCTATATCCTGCCCTACCGCACCGCCAATTAATTCCCATATTATCATTAGTCTCTATGTTGATCCACACCCGTCTGTCCACAAAAGATGGGGAACAGAAAAGCCGGCGTCCTTAATTACAAAACAGTTGGAAATCCCAACGTCTCCTGCTTCTCCCCATCTTCTCCTCGACTCAAACACTTTGCCAAACTCCTTCCGTTTTTAAATAACAGCGGTATAAAGTTACCGAGTTTCCAGTTGATTGCAAATTAACGTCTAAACTCGCGACTTGACACTTTTACAGGAATCGACTCTATGAATGGTTCTCACAGTTGTTTAAATGCAATCAAAGTATAATTTCTGTGATTGTGCATCCTAGCTAGCACCAGCACCAGCCACTCTAATACATTAATTTAGCTAAAAGAAACCAACTCCAGATGGAAATTCTGACAATGAATCCACATGCTCAACAATGATAAAGAAGACATAATGGTTTAATTCCCGAATTTACATTAATTCCTTCAATTCCAATTTTATTACTTTTCTATAAGGGGTACTTGACTTTGTTTTACCGTGATCATGTTCTGGTGTATACCATGGCAAAAGTATTCACATTGCTAATTAACTTAAGAGTATAGGAACAATTATATTTATTTTATTTCAAGACAGTTAAAGCCAATAGGATAATCAAAGGAAATTGTATGCGTATCCGAAGATTGGTATTTGCAGCGGTAGATGAATTTTGAAGGTTATGTTCGCGTATGTCTTGTAATCATACTGATGATACTGATGAGATGCTGCTTCTCAGTTTTCTATACAGCTTTCCGGTTTGAAAGAAATTATTAATCGTCCATTTCAAATTGGTCCTCCATATATATATTATCCATATCGTCATCCATACTCTGGAAGCGAAGCAAATATATTCAAGTTTCTCGAGCTTGGGTTGCCACTGAAAATTATAATTATCCACATAATAAGCAATAATTACTTACTGCATCGGCATCCATTTGAGCGGCTCCATATCCTTTTCCTCTCCGCTTATTGCCTTTACCTTTGCCTGGGGGTTTCCTCTGGGAGCCGCCGCCCTGTACCATCTTTCTGAAATTTTCTGATTTCATGTTAGTAGGGCATGAGCATGAGCACAATTGCGACTGTGGCTCCGGACCTTCCGGGCAAGGTCCATCGGATGCTTTGGCAAAACCTGTAGATTTTAAAATACTCATCATTAAATCCAACTTCTTTTCGCCTCCACTTCTGCATATCCTTTGAAAATGCTAAATATGTTAATTTGTTTTTCATACCACCGAAACTTTCGCATATTGCAATATCTAATGCACACTCATTGGAATAAGTCTCTCCATCCGTGCCACACACAGGTTCATATTTCATGGTGCAAGCCGCGCCGCAGCCTTGTCTAAAGCCGCCTTTCTTTTTCCTGGGTTTCGCTTTTCGCTTAATCCTTGGACTATCGTTTTCAGAGCTCCCTCCGGGTGCGGACCCACCGCATTCCCCTTCCTTAACTGTGACCAATTCTAGGATAAAGATAAATTAGAACGACTCCTCTGGATTCCAAACCATGGCATTGTTGGATATGGCTAGCAATTCCGTTTTCTCTACAGATTAGCAAAAAAGTTTATAATTCGCTTACTTGGGTTAGACTTCTTTGCGCATTCCAACTGGCACTCATTCGAGTAGGTTTTCCCGTCCGTACCACAGACGGGCTTGTAATCGGCGGTACACACGCATAGTGCATCGCAATTTTCCGGTACAAAGACCAGAGCGATCCCTAAAATAACGAGCACAGGGAGCAGCTTCATTGCAGATAATCTCCGAGGAGTCAGGGTTCCCAGCAGTTTGGTAGCTTGTTGAGCCTAGCGGATCTGGATCTGCTTTGACAGTATCGATTCGTTTCTCCACTAAAGAAAGCATCCTTTCACGCTGTATTGCATAACAACTAACACGTATAACAACTAAGACAATGAACAAAAGATACTTGAGAAATATATTATTTTAGCAATTAAATTTCCAACTCATGTTAACTGCTCTATACTAGATTCAGTATCTAGAAGATGTTCAAGGTGACGCGTAAATGCGGTTCGTATGTTTGGGATTATACTCTAAACAAGCTCCGCCCTCAAGTCCCCGACAACTGCCTAACCTAATCATCCATGATTATCAACCCACCCATAACGTAACAGTCGCGTCACTACTAACCGGCACAAACAAGGGCAGTAAACTTAAAGACATTTTAGAATAAGAACAGGGAATAGCTTCATAGCAAGTAATCCTAACGCATCATCCTTTCGAAGTAGAAGCCCATTTTGTTTGATACACCCGCGGGTTTGGACCTTCTAACCCAGATTCGATATATTCGGCTGCAACGAATGTACGCAGCATTCTCCACTAACAAGATACGCTCCAAGTTTCTAAAAGACAATGCAGTAAACCTATTTCGGAACATCAAAAGACAATTACAAGTTAAAGAGCTTTAAATCCAACAATAGGAGACTAACTTGGACAACCTTCCCGAGGGTTAATGCATGCATAAGCCATCGGGTTCATTAAACGCTCTGTGCTTACATTAATAAAATCATGTCGTAACGTCATCTCTTATGTGGCATTATTATTTCCCAATTGCTCCGCTTAGACATTTTCAATGTTATTGTACTCGATTTCTTTTCCAGAAAACGGTTACAGCATGTATTCCATTTGCATTCATTACTGTGTAAAAATACATAAAACAAGAGTCCAAACCTCGGCTAAATTCAGCTCTTGCTGGGCCCGGTATTCTGTAACAACTTGTACAACCTTCAAGCAATTCATGTAATTACTTCTTCCTATAAAGTAACTTGCCATTTCCCTGGACTCAGAAGATCTCACAGACATCATAAGAAGATAGATAGAAACTACAATAGATTTATGCATAGCTCAATCAAGGAATGAATCAGTCAAAGAACAATTACTACGGCTTTGTTATTTTCAATTACCATAACCACTATCCAAGTCACTTTCAACTTTTGCCAATTTCTAATCAAAGGATTGACGACACACGGACCACACTTGTGGTGCGCAATATCTTGTTAATCCCTTCTCCCTTCCCATCTTTCAACTGATTGACAGCTTCTTTTTTATCATTGTGTGAGTGACTATGCTTTTTATATGTCTAACAATGCTTACGGAAAACGTGCCAATTCTCCAGTTTTGTCTTATACCATTTTAATCGCTATCAAGCCACATCGCATCGGAGCCCTCTAGGGGCTATTGCAAATTGCAACCAATACAAGTCATCCATGCATCCCCATAAATCTCACATTTTCCTGGAAACAATAAACTATTTTCTTATACTAGACCAATCCGAAACTCAGCAATCCTATCAATCACTTATTACTACACCTACCCATGTCTTAAATTCAAACTAAGAATAAGCTGTATACCTTTTAAAAGAAAATACAATTCTTTCTCATGGCCGTGTTCTATAATTTCCTAGGGATTTCTTCTAACTCTGCGCTAAATCCAAAAGTTCTTTTTAGTTTCTCCTACAACACTTGTAACTCGGTATGACGAAGAGAGTGACGAGAGCTTAAAACGTTCCTCTGAGCCTCTGAGGGAGAGAAAAAGCATATTATTCCAAGATAGTAGCGTCATTATATTTATTATTAAAAGGGTCCCAATTTACAATTTGCATTAATTTTTTCTCATGGATTCATCCATGCTAGATTTTCACATGCCTCCACTCCAAAGCCAAGGCTGCTGGTGATGGCAGGAAGAGAGAGAGAGAGAGAGAGCATTTCTGTAGATTACAATAAGGATAGGATTATAACAATTTACTAGAAGAGATTTTTTCTAGAAAAAAATTAAGCTCACTCAAGAGGCAAATAGGACTGATTAGTATTCCAGTCATGAGGATTATGAAGCGATGTAGGCAAAAGGAGCCAAGATGAAGTGTAATGGGGAGGCAAGAAGAGGAGCAATATAATAATGTAAAGAAGGAAAAGCCGGACGGTCTTGGTAGAGAAAAGTAAGACGACGGCGAGAATAACTACAAGTAAGTAAGTAGAAGGGATTGTGTGCATTTTCTAGATAAGATGATAGCAGCTATGCAAGATTCCAGATTTTCCTTGTGTACACATATTTACTTTCCAGACTCAGTCTACAGGTTGTGGGACAAGCACGGACATTAGGTAAGCAACAAGGGAATTACTAGAAAGGATGGGAGAATGTGAAAAAAATTCAGATGTTTGAAAATTAGATTGAAACTCATCATCATTCCTACGCTATGCTCCTTGTAACTTTCTTTCCCGGCTGTCGGACAAACTACTATCGCACATTTTATTTACAACAGTATCAGCCATCCATCCTCTCCCCATCCCACCCTTCCCTCCCGCTTACGATGATGGCCCTGGTAGCTAAAATAAATTTCAAAACTGCCCAGATAGAACGGCAGCCAGCCGCTCAACCTGCCATCCTGATCATGACTTACCTTTGCAAGCTCTACTAAAACAAACACACACTATGGATTTATCCTTCTGGAAAATAAATTTAATTCTTCATTATTACTCATTTCACCTCGAGAAATCTTCTCTCAAATTTCCCACCCGTCTTCTTGGTCCCTTCAATTCCTCCGACTCTTCTTCCCTCCTCGTCTTCCTCAACAACACCGGCATGTATCTTTTGCATTTACCCAGAGATTCATGTCCACACGCCGTCTGTCTCACATTTCCCATCTCAGTTAGAATTCCAGCTCCAGCCCAGCTCCACAAATCTTTCAGCTTTCTTTCCACGAGGCTCCAATGAATCCTTTAGCAAATACCAAAATGTTTATGCAGGTTCATTTTAGATTCATGCTTGTACTTATTTTCAGCAAGGAGCCTACTTGCCCGCCATCACGGGGGTAAACCCACCACGGAGGAAATTAATAAAATGTACGTACAGGTGCACTATAAAATTCTCCGCCAAGATCAAAGGGCTCGTATCCCTCTCTCCCCCTCATCTTTGCCCAGAGTAATGAATTCAGTACTTTTCTACCTCACTTATCTTTTCAAATCAGTCTACCTGCCTGCTACAAGATCCTCCACTTCCAAGTCCACCGTTTTACCCTCATAATGCCAGAAGGGACGCCGGGGGAGGCGGACAAACTGTAAAAGAGTTGTGTGCAAGCAATACATATATATACATGTTTCTTCAATGTCAGTTCAATCTTGTTATCGTCCATGTAGACTATTTAAAATAAATCCAACCCCATACAAATCACCAACCACTTGTTTTTCTTCCTCTTTCTTGTTTTTGATAAAATCTACAGGGAGATTTGCGAAACAGTTATATCTAACGTTTATTTCCAGTAGATATCTGGCCAAGTCTTAAAATTTCTGCTCTCTGGTCATAGAAGGGAAAGAGCTAGGACCGATGTTTGCAGTAAATCAAAACAGTCTTTGCCAGGTAGATCAAGAGGTAGCGATTATGACGACGGTGGACAGTGGTTGACAGGTAGGGTGTGAGATTTGGCCTTTCTTACACTTCTCCTCGTCCTCATGCTGTCCGCATCGCATCCAAGGGAGACTGTCATTCATCCGGTTTTTTAAGCCTTTCTCTCCGTATGGTTCTTCTCGTCCCTTTCTCTCATACCCGTCCGTCAGTCCTTCCATCCGCTTGCCGCTCCTGTCCAAGAAAAAGAGTCGCAAATCATAAACTTATTAGGCTGCAAAATGTTGCTTTGTGAAAAAACGCTCTTTCTTCACATTAACCGCCCTCCGTCCGCCAAATATTCCCTTGAGTCTTTAACCATCCCAGCAATCGTACCCTCCTCATTTCTTGGTAGCTCTTGCAAACCAAGAGAAGGACAAACTTATAAAAGTCAAATCCCGATTCTGACAGCATGTAACAAGTCAGTCAATTACAACTGATTTCATTTGACACCTAACACTTCACCTTTCTCTTACTTGATTCGCCACGGCTGGGGGGTCCGATAGCAGGTAGTAAAGAAAGGCGACTTCCCTGCAAAAAAATCAAACCAAATCGTCGTCTTAACTTGTTCAAACTACAAACTAGCCTTATCCTTCTACTCACAGCTTTTATAGCATTCTTCCCCATCCTTCCTTGAATCCTGTCGACGGATCCTGGAACTATTTACTACAAGTTTTCCGAATAATTCTTTACCAATCAAATCCACTTTTTGTCTCGTGCCTTAAAGTGCCCTGGCAATGTTTTCGTTTTTGACCTCAGCCCGACTCAAGCAAGCGGTTATGACAATCATTTATTCGTATATTCAGTGGCAAATGGGTAAAGAATATAAAGCAGATTCACACGCGAATCTCACCGCAGCTCAGCCCTTCCCAGTTGTATCATGTCCCATGAAACATTTCCGTAAGGATTTGACGAGGAGCAGATGACACTATTTCAAGTGTGAAATATTTTCTTCTTATCACTTATCACGCCTTCCTATTCCTCATTTCACCTGTCACTTCAATTGTCATTCTCCCTTCCAACATTCCTCCAACAATTCCTCCGAGCAAGCAAAGCATCAAACCCCTTATCAATTAATATAATCGACCTCCTCCACTCTTCATCTTTATCATTTCCATATTTTCGCATTGGTCGCGCGTAGTTTTCAATAACATTCTTTGAGCATACCACTTTTGACGTACAAAATTGTGTCACCATTTATGCGCTTTTATATTTGCAGCTTGTTCATTGTTCAACCTAGAATATTAAATCAATTAAACAATTTTTTCCTTGCACGGCTAAATATTCGCAAACGTTTGACTCTGCTTTGATTATCGCTCGTTTGAATTCATTACACTTTCGCATCTTCATGAATTCCAGTGAAATCTTCTATGAAGCTTGTATAATAGTTTGTGGTCGCGATTGCATAAATTATTCAATTACACGTCGTCCCACATCCCCCTCATCCTCCGTCTGGAATCTTCTTCAGCTTTGCTGTATTCAGTATTACCTGTGACGAAGAGACTGAAACTATTTTATTCGATCATCATATCATTACTGATTCACCCAGTGTAATCTTGGCCCCTAGTTTCATTTCAGTTACTACGAACATGTCAAGTGTAAACGTTGAGAAGAGAGGTGCGTATTCATAAGAAAATCCTTCATAAAAACAATCTAAATTTTTTCCTCCACTCTCTCGTATTATTCTTGCAATCCATCTCTTTGTGCTTTTTCCTGACCATCCCCCATTAGCACGAGGATCTATCATCTCACCTTCTTTCCAAATCTTTCAGCCTAAAAGATTATTGCCGTTCTGCCTGAGAGGAATGTGAATTCCCTCTGTCTCATAGGCTCATTCATATTCAGTCCTTGATATTATTTTTTCCTCCGCCTTCTCAATCTTCATCCCCTTCTCCCTGGGAAGGAGGTATGGGACTTGCGTGTCTAAAAACAATTGTAGTAGCACTTCTCATAAAGCATCCTCCTTGCGGCCATCCACCAATGTCTCATCACGGTCTACTCCTCCGCTCGTTAGCAGACTATCAGCGTTTGAGTGTGTCTATCACCCTATCACCTTCACTCTCATCCTTAATCATTACCCCTCTGCATCACCTAATTCCGCGACGCTTGTCACTCATGTATTTTAAAAATCTTATCCTTGCCAGCAACGATCCATCCAATAATAAATTCTGACCCTGTGCTCCCCGTAGCAGGCGCCCGAATATAACTTACCCGCCGGATGATGATAGACAGAACTGAAGCGAGCAACCAGTCTCCTTGCAAGGGGACGACATCCTAGCTCCCTCTAGGAGCCTCTCCTCATCCCGCTCCATCTAAAACTTGTAAAAGTTAAAAAGTAGAACCGGTATGATCCTTTGAGTCCGTAAGCAGGTTTATACAGCTGGAACAAGAGTGGTTCAGCAACTGGAGAAGTTGTAGCAGGAAATGTACTTGAACTTGATGCATCCTGCAATAAAATATTCTCCAGCTTTGGATTTTTTAAATAAAACGGCCTAGAGCAATTCCGTAGAGTAAATGTTTGGAAAATGTAAATTATATGAATCTGAAAGAGCGGCAGAATCAGAGGGGGTTGTTGATTCAAGAGCTATGATCTTGTAAACGGATAGTGTGTACAGCCGTTTCAAGAAAGAAAAAGCGGGCTCACTCATGCTCTTGCTTTCACCACACCAGCCTCTCACACTTATCAATCCCCCCGCCGCCCCTTCTCTCCAAGACTGTAAGCAATGATAAAGGAGATTGTGTGTGCTTGAGCTTGATTATTATCGGATAAACCTGAGGAAAGTATCTTGCTGTTTTATAATTAATGAATTCAAATCCACAATTAATGTGTGACACTAGTCCACATATTCTCATAAGATTGAAAGCCGGAGTGCGAGTGGTGAGAAGGAGGTTAAATCAAAAGCGGAACGCTCTCTAGCGAATAACCAGGGGAGGAAGAAGCTCTCGTAAAGAATCGTAATTCTTCTATTCGTATCTTTAATCTTCCCTCAACTTCCCGTGGGTTCGCCACAACAATTGCAAAGAGAATACAAAAGAAGAAGACAGGAGGTGAAATTAGTGAAACTGTTCAAATAAATATTCGTGTCAATATGCAAATATTTCTATGGAATACTCCTTGATTACCATAGACTTATTCTAGCGCTTTACTCTCAGCTCCTCCGCCACTATCTGATTCCTGATAACCAATTCCTTTTATCCCTTTCAATCCACAAGATCATGACCACAAATCACCCCAGTCATCATCAATTTATGTCACAGATAGCGCAGTCCTAATAATCGTTAAAGCCGATTATCCCTCAACCCTCTACTAGCTAACCAGCGCCAGCCAGCCTAATCCCCGTCGTTTCTGCATCAGCGCCACCACAGCCAGTGTGTTTGCGCCTCCTGGCTTCAATCCTTTCAAACTACCCAGCTTCCGAAACTGCTCCAGACTTGTATTAACACCTGTCTCCTCTTCTTTCCATGGCTCCTTGAATGTCCTATCCTCAGATTATGCCAATTATTTCTTCGGTAGGAGAAGCACGTACAGCATGTTGGAATTCCAATAATCCGCTTCATCCTCTTGTCCTTTTGTCTTTATTGTCATTTTCCCTCCTCGTCATTTCTGTTCTTCGGAGTAAACTAGTAATGCCAACATCAAAATTTCATTCCAACTTTATGGCTCAGCGACTTGATATTCCTGGGCAAGAGTCAAAGTTCAGGCTGTAGCTTTTAACATTGCAAGAAAGAACCAACCAGAACGACTCATATAATTCCCATCCTCAATCCTAGAAAATGACTGTTACAATTGACTTTCAAACTGGCTATTATATCCAGGAGTATTCGTTGCGAACATAGCCTCACGCGCCTGTTTTGCAAGCTTTTCAGGAGAATATTACAACTTGACACTCAACAAGTCTTCGCGACTCGGACTTTCACCGACCACTCTGTCCTGGTCCTTGAATTGACCACTAAAGATTGAATAATCAAACTTCAGTCTCCAAAGACGGTTTCCTCGAAGTGAGCATGCTAATTAGTCTTTTCCAGCTTTTTCAATGGCTGCTATGCTCCCAGAGAGCCGACCCTTCAAATGCCCAAATAGATTCGTCTTATTGTTTTAGGACCCCAGCTCTGTCGTTAAGCATCACCTTTTTAGCAAGCGAGTAGTTTTTCCCCGTGTTCATGCCACAATTAGCGTAGGTAGAGAACATGAGTGTGATGACATGCATGACGAGCTTTACAGTCAACGTATTTGCTTTCCATCCATGACTGTACACCAATGTCGGTCCCAGTAGAGTAAACGAAGTGAAACCAATTGGCGATTAAAGCTCAATGACTTACTCGTATAATGTTACAACGACGTTACTTACTTGGAGTTATTAAGGAAATACGAGCTGTTTAAAGAAATGGAAAAAATAAGATCCAATGTTGAAAAATTCATCCTAACTCACATCCATTCCATTTTAAGTCTTGTGTTAATTAATTTGGTAATGAAAACATTCAAAGCCTTATGCCTGACCTGCCATGAATTTTAAATCCAATAATTATGCTAACTACCGTGTGCGCTTTCCACCAAATCTCTCCTTAAATTTGCTAAACTAGCCCGGGGTAATGTAATAAGGAGTGTTTCTACGCGCGTATAGTCAGCTAATAAGTTTTCCCATAGACTTTCACCATTTAACGCCACCAAGCCTCCTATAATCCCCCTCCTCGTCGACTAATGCTACGGCTATCAACTGTGTGGTGTGTGTAGATTATCCTCTCTTGCTCGAATGCTATAGAATCCATCAAAATTTCCCACCAAAGTCCTATGCTCGCGTCTCCATGCTTATTGCTACACGCTTGCCATTTGTATTTGGAGGAGGCGGTTTCCTTTAAAGGCTACTGTTTGACTTAGTCTTTTTTATCTTTTTCATCTCTCCCAAGTACTAATGTGAACGTGGAGGCGAGATAAGCCAACAAAGGCGAGGAGGATGCTAATGGATCCCTCCTCAAACTTGCATTCACATGGATATATGCATGAATGTAAAAGAGAAAGACACAGCATGGCATAAGATTATCATAATCTCGGTAAGTATTCCATCAACAGCCCTTTCCTTAAGTTGGAGCGAAAGAAAGTGCCTATGAGAATGAGGGATGGTGCTTTCGCAGCATTCACATACAGACTTTTGTAAGCCTACTCTCTTTTTTATGATTTGCAGCGTGTATTTGCATTTGTGTCTGCCTGCATTTCGGATCAATACAAAAACAATTTTGCAAAAACACCCACACTCATTCCTTCTAGCCAAAGGTTTGCATCAAATCTGGCTTTAAAATCAGGTTTGGTCCCTCTGTAATCAATTCAGAATTTATTTTTAAATCTTTTAATTTCACCGTTTGCTGTCATGATAATCCTCTTCTAATTTAAGAACCGGAAATACATAAGCACGGCCTCTAAAATTTAACCGTGCTGTACTCCTTACTCCTAATGATAAAAATCAGCCAAGCAACATTTTTCTAAACCAGCTTACTCGTCCCTCACCCTGCTTAAATTAGAATCCGGCTGTATATAATATATATTTTGTCAAAGAATAAGCACCTTTTACAAGATCCGATCTTGTCATGGCTGTCATATACTCTTTCTGTCTCTCCGTCATGTATCTACTTCATGACCTCTAAATTAATAACCAGGGTGTAAAGCCGTCATTTATGATTGTAAATTGTAAATGTGATCACTCTGAAGCTAGTAAATGCCATGAAACAAGTATAATGCAAGGGAGAACAGACAAAAGCTAAGCAGCATTTTAATAAAGTTTGTTACAATGTAGCTTTTTTGCATTTTCTATTGTTTTACAATTTTGTTTTTATTACTTTTAGCAATCAATAAAGTACAGAAAACTATCATTTAAGAGGACGCTTCATGAAATTTGTATTTTCTCTTCACAGAGCATCAGCAGTAGGCCCGAAAAGGATTTGAATTTAGAGTTAGTTTTCCACATTAAAAGCGATCCTTGTTGTTTTTTAACGGCTTCTTCTTCTTCTTCTTCTTCTTGGTAACGTGAGGAGGAAAGGTAAGAGTAAGAGGGTCCCGAAAAGCAATGAAATACCTTAAGGGAGGCGATATGATTCCCTCAAAGTATCTCCTTTATCACCTCCAAACACGTAGTGTATAAATCAGGGGACGAACCGCTGAGAGCCGTCATCATTTATCACGGTAAGATTACAGAAGGTGGATATACTGGATAGAAAGAGGGAAGTGTGTAAGCTGAAGGGTTAATGGTTCAAGAGGATCGATTTTGACAAGGTCGGATCCCTTCGTCGCGAGTCCCGAGGCTTTGATTTAAGCTAGCCATTGTCCCGCCAGAGAGAAGAAACAGGAGATAATCATTAGATTAGATGATGGAAAGATTTTGTAAATACTGAGCAATTTGGTTTTAATTTCTACACTTTTCTCCAATCAAAGTCAATCACGATCATCACCACCGTCCCTTCTTCGTTTCCTCTCATCATCTCTCTCTCCGCTCCTTATCAACATTAACATGCTCATGATGAGCGGACGGACGGTCGGGTCTCTGTAAAACATGCACAAAAAAGCTTGACAAGCAACACTTTTCCCAACCAATTCCTCTCATTATTACAGTCTTGGGGCTAAAAACTATTAAATCCTACAACACAACTGCACACACACATCTCCTAACTGTAAACGCTTGGCCAAAAAATTTAAAACTTTCCTGTATGTAGTTTAATATTCTTTCTGACTCACTGCTTCCTCAAAGTATTTCTACCTGACTGCTTAATATCCGACCCAGGTCGACTTCACACCTTTGAGGTGTGCATGTAACGGATGCATCTATAGCAAGTCAAGCCGCTTGCTCAGCCTTATTGTTATTTGATCTGGTCGCACGTCTCCCTTCCAACTGTCCTTCATCATGTAGGCACTCTTCCCAAATCCAAGGCAAGGACAATGAAGCAAGCATCTCAAGAATTTCGTCTTATTCATCCTAGAAACCAGGGCACAATTAAGTTGGCGGATCAGATGGAATTACTGTATTCCCAATTCTTTTAATTGGGTCCACAATCCACAGAGTAATTTGCCCAAAATTTTTACACAATTCCTCCCAATCAATCCAATAATGATAAACAATCTCGACTTTCTTCATCTCTCTCTTAAAATGTCAGTGACTTCCTGCTTCCTCGCATTTCTTCTTAAGTGGTGTGTCTTCCATGTACATGTTATCTTTCGGATTCTTAAAAATTGTATCAAATCTTCTCGTCAATTCCTTTGCCCCATTTTGCAATAACATGGCTCAACCCATGTAAATTCGGCAGGAAGCAAAGTCCGCATCACCGATTGCTAAACAAACCCCAATTATTTTTCATGTTTCTCAATTTTTACGCGTCGGCCCCAGCAATAAGGGATTTAAGGCAAGGCTTGTAAAAATCTTCCTACAAATTTGACATTCGGCTTCGACTTACATACTTCCGATTTTCCCTCGCACGCACCCATCAACCAGCAGCCTCTAGCACAAACAAAAAAGACAGATGGACGTAAGACGATAGCCCACGCTGTGCAAAAATTTAAATTCAGCTCTGCGCTAGCTTTCCAAGAAAACAATGGGAAGATCCTCTGGCAAGTTAAAGTCTATCCCACCGTAACGCGACTTTCCGCAGGGAAGAAGGAAGCATGTTGTGTTATATAGTATTGTGTGAGAGTAATAAAAATCCGGGCGCTAATTTGAATACAAACTCAAACACTATTAGCATTCATCCGTTCCGAGACTTACACAGCAAGCATCTTCTTTTATTTCTTCTTAATGATCAAAAAACTGAAAAAAATATATATTTCCTATGATCCTGGAAGCCTTATTCCATTCATCCACCCCCTTTTTCAACCACCCTTTCTCTCTCTCTCTCCCTGTCTTTTATGTTTCTTTCACGACCAATTCTTTTCAATTATTTATCTCTTCTCTATATTTCTAATGAATCTCTTAAAGACCACAGGTGAGAGGGGTGGATATTTTACTCCACTCCAGTCCTCCTCCACCCGACAGAAGCGGCTTCCTCTGTCTTCTCCTCTAATACACCTCATCAGGCTCAAATCAAGTATCTTCCTACCAGCCAGCTTTCAGTTTACCTGTCCAAATAATTTTTTATCAGCAGCCTTCACCCCTACCACCCCGCAGTCCTCCTGGTGCTTTACCAGAAAATGTAAAATTCAGCTGGGAGCAGGCAGATCAGAAGCAAGCCATGGCTCACAAAAGATCATATTAAGCACAATCAGTGGATTATGTATGAGCTGGTAGCAACAATCCTTGTGGATTTACCGCTTCTTCCTTACAAAATCCCTCGATATCAATTTATTTAAACAGTAATCGTTTTTTGCAACATACTCCCCTCCCAGCTACACACTCACCTGCCCTGCCTGGGAAGATGATTAGATGAAAGCGAACATGAAGAAAACAAAGGTAGGTTCGTTCCTTGAGCAGGGTGTCTTCCCCCAGTATTCCAGAATCCTTCGCTCTTCCTTGCAACTCATTCCTTCCATCCTTCCAGCTAAAAGCAAAGGAAAGAACAGGAAAATAATCCAAGGGAAACAAATGCAAATGTAAATCTCCTACAGTGCATAAAATTATCTTTCAAATAAAGTATCATACCCATAGTGTAATCCAGCCTTCCACCATTTCTTGCGTAAACATTACAAAGACGAGCCTTAATCTGAACACAGGCAGGGGAATGCTATCCGTTGAAACAAATCAAAGCACAATTTTTCTAATTCTCCTGCCCCTGTGTCCAAGATGAGGAGGAGGGAGGAGGGTGGTGGTGATCATAATCAAAACATGCTCCTGGTGGTATTATAAATATTTGAATTCTTTTCATTTATCTCCGCCTCCCAGCAAGGAATCATTTCTACTGTGTTTCTTCCGTATATATATATATATATATATACCGCATCAACAAATTCTTGGATTGTCTAAATCTCTTGAGTATAACAAAATAAATATTTTACTACTCCGATGCTCGTCCTTTTCTCCAACAAATCTTTCCTAGCTTGCGCTACACACGAGACATTCAAAAGCAGGAGCAAATTCACAATTGTGTGAAAATCCATCCCTTTTTTGAATTACTATCTCCATCACAGTCCACCCCTTTGTCCACGCTTTCCCACCATAATTCTGTATAATAATAATAATATAATAAATGTATCTGCTAAAATTGTTCGACTAAAAAACTAAATGCAAATCTAGATTGTAACCTACACCCCGATATCAAATTCAATGGAACTTTAATCCAACGCATACATTTTCAACGTCTTCTCGCTATGTACTCTCAACTCATACAGATTCTTCCTCTAAAGAAGAGCGAACCGGTAGTATAGTCTTTGTAACTTGTCCAGAAATATGTATGCTTTCCGTTACTAAGGAAATCTCCAATCCGTGTTCTGTCTGGATACCACTGCTACTAGACAGACATTAGAAACCTTGAGGAATCATTATTCCAGGCACAGATGTAGTGGCCTTTTCGCGTGATTAGATACGATTGTAATAGCATTAGCATACCGCAGCCAGGCCACATTGTAGCATAGCTTTTATACAAAAAACGTTTTCCCCAAGCCATTATTACAACCTCCATGCATGCTATGAAATCAATATGCAATAAAACAACCAGCTTTTCCCACTGTGAACAGCAATCCAATAACAAACTTTGTAAACTAAATCCTGCTCAAGTAACCCTTCGGGCCAATACCTTGTTATTTGAGGCCTAACATTTTTGGTTCGTGGAATCAGTAACAGACGGTCACCGATATTTTTTTCCCTTTTCGTGATCTTTTAAAACTTTTAGATTCAATCAGACCTCATACTTACGCCTCCAAAATTTTATTTCCGTTGCTTACACTGATACTAACTTACCAAGCTTTTTCTTTTCTTGAATACATTTTCAAAAACTGATTGCTCCCATATTCTTAGAATTCAGATTACTAGATGAATCTCAGTCGCATCTTTGCTCTCATCCATCTCGCCCTAGTCTTCACTTTTCCCATCAAATGTTTTAACCACCGGGTACACCTGGTCATAGCTAAATGAAAAATAATAGAGCTCTTTCAGTCAGATCCAGATCTTTGCAGCAAAGATTTTCTATTCTCAGATCTCAGGTATGTACCGCTTTCGACGGAACGAACATTATTACAATTCTGAAGGGTCGTCACCCGCCGCTCTCAATTCAATTTGATATTTTTTAGAAGCATCACGAATTAAAATCTCAATAAGCGATAAGGTATTTTTTTCTATAATTCGCTCAACTCATAGATTTATAATTCCACAGATTTCTTCTCATAATATAAAGTTTTTGAGTTATTACCACAATTTTCGATTTTATTTCAAACTCGCTAAACAAATTTACTGAAGGTTTCTACACTGCTTCATACAAAAAATGTAAATGTCAACTAGGTTGACCCGTTTGGTTTACCTCAAGCTTTTGTTCGCGAGCTCGTAAAAGCTAGAATTGCTAGAGACCATTAGAATTAGTGTGTTTCCAAGCCTTCTTTTGCTGTGCACCAGATCACAAATAGGCTATTAGAATTCATGACCACCAATTGTTAAATTGGTTAAGGTGTAAAACAAGGGTGGATTGTGTTCACGTTTGGAAGTTTTTGAGCAACTTTGTGTAGAGTGGAGTGGTGTGAAATGGAGCGCATTCAAATTCTGTCCGTGTTCGCTAACATAACATGAGCTCATACAATAATAATAACAATAAATGCTCAAAATACAAGACGCTTGTTAGTCAAATGAGATTAAGTAAATATGCAAAACAATCCTCCTCTGTAAACCTAAGCATGTTCTCTATTATTCTCCCTTCGCATGCACCATAATTCCGAGAGATGAGTGCATCTTGAGAGCAGAAATATTGACACTTAACACCCAGGATTTCACCCGTCGTTGTCCTAAACATACAAACTTCTCTATACTCTCGCACGTAATAAATTATACCCAACCCAAGTTCCAACCAGCCAAACTGTGCCATCCTTCCCTCCAAAACTGCGACAATTCTTCAAGAGATCTCTTCGCAACCATCATCACCCCTCAACCCTGCAATCTTTCACGCGCTTATTGGCAATTAAGATAGAGGACAGTCAGGGAGAGACAACTACAAGCGCAGGGAACATTTAAAGACGCAAAGCTGTCTCTAAGCTTCTCCGTCCAGACGATAAAACCCTGCAAGTCTGCATCTGCCCTATCCGCTCTTATACGTTCTATGAGAGTCTATAATGCAAAACGGTATTTTGCGAGAACCCTTTCAAAGCAATTCAAGCCATTTCCAACCAGTAGTCGTCTACTCTTTTAATCTCAGTTGACAGTATACTAATCCCGGAATTGCGGGATAATGGTAATTGCCGCATCGCTTTTCACAAACTCAGAAAGAACAAGAAAAGGTAATTTCGTCAATTCTTTTCCATCCTCGCTTACTCTAAGGACGATTACATTTTTATCTTTATTGCAGAACCTTGCTGTGAATCCTAATGAAATAGGTTTTAAAACAACAAAACCGTCAATCTTCCTCGCCCTACCGACAATTAGATCCATTCCGGGGTCCTTCTGATGACATTCATCTTAACCGTAAGCAGTATTGCTGCACAACGTCGCAACTTCACAAACTACCCCTTATTTTTGATTACGCGTAATGAAATAATAGAGAGTTGTCTTTTAGCTAAAAATTAAAGCTCTTCCTGAAAAGCCTATTCAAATCCGATCCTGAAACTCATATTCGAAAATTCAAGTTTAAGAGTTGCAAGTTTAAATTTAAACATGGGAAATTTTATATTCGGTACGTTTCATCTCTACTCTACCGTGTGCTGCCACCCCACCGGTTCATGTAGCGGACAGGCTTGCATGTTATATTAGCAGGCGGAGTAAAGATGGCCCCTTACAAATATTTGATATTCCAAATCTTACTGCAAACATGTAGCCAATACCACCAATCTAGCCACTAGCCACACATACATGGAAGAAACAACAAGTTAGTTGCAATCTGCCTGCATTCCTGTCATCGTCTACGTGCTTGGTGGGCTAAGGGTGATTAATGAGAGTGTAATGGATGAATGTAGTTGCTTGTAATTTTAAATTACCTTCCTCGTCTTTTTCTATTAGGATGAAAACCGCGCATTACATCTTCTCAAGGGAATATTATAACATAGTGTCAGATAAACATTCTAGAAAAATCCTTTGAAGCATCCAATCCATGAGTCGCAGCCTTAGTCACAGCTTTACGCAATCTTTTAAGGATTTTTGCATAAATGTATGCGCATACACTATATATTTATCCTGGAAAGAAATCTCAAATCTAAGTACTTGAAACAAGTGCAAATCTGCATATGTGGTTTCTCTCCCAGTCTCTGAATCTTACCCCCGCTGTCCTCGAACAGTGTATCCTTTCAGGGGTTTTAGCGACCATAGTTTATGTATTGCATATATTTTAAAAATCTCATAATTTATTACGACGATCAAGAGCCAAGGTTTAACAAATGCTTTATTCCTGGTCGTGCGGTTGCTATTGTTGACAGGAAATGGTTAGGGACAAGGCCGCGTACTCGCTGTACTTCCACTCCAATGAAAGTGGTCAGCGGCTGATATGGGCGGTGATTTTTCTAATTTAATTATGACGACATACTCTAGCTTCAATTTCATTCCTTCCTCCACCCATCATTTAATACTATGGGAAAAATTCCCAAGACCACAGGAACCAAGAAGACAAGTGGATGGATGCGTATCAAAATCTTTCACTCCTCAATCCAGTAATCTTCTCCTAGTTATCACTTACTTTGTTTTCTTCCTTCACGCACCGCATAACCTCACGCTTTAATGTATCTCCTTCTTTCCTCTCCCTTTTTCTTATCGCACCCTTTAATCTTTCATACACAAAACAAACACCGACCAACTTAAACAACCCTCCACCTTCTAGCGCCCACCATTCCGTCCGGTCTTCTTCATTTCTACCGTCCGTCCTTTCGCAAATTTTCCTATCCTCCTTTCTCTTAATTATCTTTCCAGCCGCGCTCTTTTAAATATTCTCCCTATCGCTTCCAAATCTTATTCGTCAATTACACCGAAAAAAAACTTAATATCATTCCGCCGCATGGATATTTTCTCCTTTACTTTACAGCAGAACCCTTCTTCTTATCCGCACGTATTGCGAATCCGAGATGGCAAATTACATTCTTTTGCGATAAAACCCTCCACTCGTTATTGTAACTACATTGTTAACTTGCTTCGATCCCCTCAAGTTCAGAAGGAGCTCTCAACATTTACATTTTACTCTTCAGATTTTACAAGGATAATTAATAAGCAGCTCATCTACAGCTCTACTATCATTCCACATCCTTGCATATTATTTTTAATTTATTAGCTTGCCGATAATAGTACGATTCACCACCCATATCTTCCATCTTTACGGCTTACAGATTTTCGCAAAGATAATACAACCCTCTTCTTCTCTATACGAAACATGCTTATTCACCTCCTACCATAATCAGGGCATAGCAGAAGCAAAACTTACAGAACTATACAAGTCAAACTTATGTAGCCAGGTGTTGTACCATGTGTACTATAGGCTTTGAAGGCGAAACTAAAATGTAATGCAAGATGATGCAGTCAAGATACGCAGATAGTTGGGAGTCAAACTAAACATACATTTGTATCTTCCAACTTTATCCATCAAGCATAGAGTTGTTGAGTAGAAAAACATGAGATTGAAGGGGTATATATTACAGGAGCAAAGTATTTTGCTTAAGCTTCGACAGTATTTTTAATTTCGCTCTTAATCCTCTGAGAAAAAAGAACCATCCTTGGAGTAAGTCATGTCCAGAGGTCAGTTTACATTACTTTTGTATATATCCATTGCCCAGCAAGCACTAAGCATACTGCGGAAATCACTTTACTCAGTCCTTCCTCTTCCAATCTCTCCGAGAGAATATCCAGGAATGAGCCATTTTTAATGAGCTCGAGTGAGAAACAAGGGTTGATTTGGCGATAAGTGGAAGAGGGGTGGAGGAGGCAAAGTGACAAGTATCTTTACAGATCTTGGCGTGAACCTCCTTAATTTCTCAGGGAAATACAAGGCACACAAACTTTTTTATAGCACAAGTTTGCCACGTTCAACACAGAGCCGGCCAGATTGCCAGATCTTGTAACCACTATCCCTCGGTGCACAAACAAACATTGCACATAAAAATCCCTTTTGTAAATTCCAGGTCCGACGCGTCTCTTGCGATTACAAGCATTTTTAAATCTTTTCCTATGGTTACTAACAAAGCACCCCGCAGTATTCTGTAAGCAGTGACCGTCTAAAATGAGCCTTGTATTTTTACCAAGTATACAAAAATCCCAATCGCGTCACAAACATCCCATCATAAAACTTCAGCTCTGTAATTCCCTCATTGAAAACATGGGTGATTAGTAATTTCTCTAAACTTTCGCACAATTTCTTACACCTCACCTTTCTGTTCTGTCTTGTCTGGCTCTTCTGTTGGCTGTTGGCCAGCCAAGAATGCGTGCAGCACTCCAGCAGCATGTGGCCTGAGGTTTTTACATCAAAACGTCAAACTGAATGCCCCAGTCTCTGCATTTTTGTTTGCCTTCTTGCATGAAAGCTTCATGTTAGAGATTTCCTAGACAATTACCGACTTTTATCACGGATTAATCCCTGGTTGGCATATTTACAGAGTTTTCAACAGGAACAACAAAGCACATGGTTTCATTGTATGGTAGCCATCCTCTCACCACTAAACGAATGATGATTCAAAAATTTAAAATGAGACGCAACAGCAAACAGCACACAGCAACTCTTACTGCTGTGTTTAGTTTAGTTTAGTTTAATCTTTATTTACTAGACAAGGTTTTCTCTTAATACAAAAGATCTTCCAAACCGGACTAACGTATATTGGTAAATTGATGCATTTCTCTCATTTTAACATTAAAGAGCTGGAGGCCACCTACATGTGTTGAAAACCAACGGAATAAGTGTTAAGAGTTAAGTGTGGGAGTTACGAATACATGGAAATTCCAAAACTTCTGGCTCAATTATACTTGAGAATCGATCATTGTTATCCAAATGCTTTCACTGAACGTAGCAGCCTAGCTGTGACTGCGGCTGTACAGTCAGCTTGGGCTATTTTAGAGTCAAGTGACTCAAGTGTGTGAAATCATCACGCTTGAAAGCTTTCTCCTTAAGAAGGCGGACACACTTGGAAACTTTCTTCAAATGAGGTTCTTTCGTAAAGGAATACGTCATTCATTCTGCAGCAATGCTTGATAAAACGTGTGACAAAATGTTTCTCGCGAAAATAATTGCAATCATCGCTGTAATTTTTTATAATTTCCCAATAATCACCTGTGAGACGTCTTGTTCAAACCCAGTTTCATGGATAACATCAAATTTTGAAGCATGTGAATGGGATTTCAATCCCAGTAGTACTATTCTTTACGACGGCTCCACTGCTTACAGTTTTACGCCCCCTGTCGTCAAAACATCATTGCTCTTATCCACAGTCAAAGTCTCCAATTGGTCAAGTTCCATAGACTTTGTGTACGCGCAGCGCTACTTCCAAGAGTTTCCGCTGTGCATTTTGATGCCTCAAGACCAGAGGACTGCAAACTACATCCTTTCATATGTAATTAACTCTGAGAGTTCTACATATTCGTTACGCACAAATTTCAAATTAATATTTGAAGTTAAATGAAAATCATTATAGATTGCAGAAAAAGAAGCGACACTTATGTCGCAGCGAATTATTCTCCCAAGAATATTCATTGTCTGGC
This sequence comes from Sminthurides aquaticus, assembly GCA_906901655.1. Classification (NCBI taxonomy): domain Eukaryota; kingdom Metazoa; phylum Arthropoda; class Collembola; order Symphypleona; family Sminthurididae; genus Sminthurides; species Sminthurides aquaticus. The sequence continues at coordinate 3,524,746 of CAJQTT010000002.1, read as the reverse complement.
CGGAGCCATTACATGTCGTGGGCAACGACTTAAACTTGGCTGACATCATAGATGTCGCTTCCACTTCAAATGATTCCAAATCCGGAACACTACCGAGTATCGCTAGCGAAATCTACTTACTTCTCTGTGACGATAGGGCTGAGAAGTCATGGAAGATTCTTACGGTTCACAATGTTGGAAGAGAGGGCGTAACAACTGTTAAACACCGATATTGGGTCAACATATTTAACCATTTCCACTACAACTGGAACTTTCAACAAGGAACACTCAACGCCGTTTTTCGGGTGTGCAAAAATATTTCGTTAAATCAATAGCGCTAATTAATGCATTTACTAGATGAGAAATTCATTAGTGAAAATATTTTCTTATGCTAGGACGTGGAACAAGAGGACTTTAGCTACAAAATTAAGAACGGAAGCATTACAGACCCGTCAGGTTTTATCGGCAACATTGCCAATTATGTTCGAGACGGATTGAACTTAACGTTAGTATCAAAGTAGTTGTAAATTTACTGCGATTTACTAGTACAATGGCTATCACAGTAGGTTTTCTGCAATATATTCTTTTGGGCATATAGAGTTAATTACACTATAGCCAAGGGATGGGACAACCAAACCGGAATTGCCACCCATCTTATAGAAGGTCGAGCAGATGTTATCACTGAGAAAATAACATATTTGCCCGCAAGGCGTCGCCAACTTCAAGCAGTCACTCCAATCTATGCACAAGGGTAAAATTTATGTGTGTCACGAGAAAAATTCTTGTTCCAGTCCAGTGCACCAGTTAATTATGAGGTGCTTAAATTGTACATGACCCGTTTAACCTTTGACTCTACTTAAATGATCCCGCTTTAGCATCCAAGCTTTCTTGCGTCAACCACCAGCAAGCTCGTTCCGGAATATTTTAACGCAACCCTTCACAAAGGATTTATGGGTGACCCTAGGGATAGTCTGGATCCTAGTTTCCGTGTCATCATTTACTACTGCAAAGGTTAAGTCTTATTTTCATCAACTAGATTGGAATGACGAACAAGTTTCAAAGGATACAATCCTGTGGGCCATTGGATTTACATGTCAGCAGGGTGAGTTACAGCAGAACGGGTTAAAATTCAAAGCACAATTTGAAGCACTCCAGGATAAACTCCTGCTAGATTCGAAAACCAACATTATGACGCTGAACCCTTATACATAGGTTGGCACGTGGACCCGGAGTCTGTATCAATGAAGATAATATTTTTTGTCGGAACTCTTCTTGGGCTCCTGGTTTACGTTGCATACTCAGCAGCCCTAGTTTCAGCGCTATCCACGATAGTTGTTCCCATCAAGACGTTTTCAGACCTCCTTGATAGCGATTTGGCCATTACCTATGACCCAGGCAGCAGCGCTATCGAGCATATTTTGAACGTAAGATATTACTCCATCGACCTAAATAACGATTTCTTACCAGTTCCTCCTTTAGTTTCTATAACTAAGCCGCTTCCGTCCAGTTAACGAGGCTGAGAGACTTGGTTCTGGTTTTTTTATGCAGGAAACTTCTGTTGGCCAGTTATTGCGGAAACGAGCTCGGAAAGTCAAAACTGTAAAAGCGGGAGTGAGGCACGTTTTTGCTTCCAGCACGTCCATGCTTTGTTGGCCGGATCTATTTTATTCTTTGACGAAGAACACATTTTTTCATGACGATGCTTACATCTGTTCTACAATAACTGTTCTCCGGGTCAACCATGTTCCCTTTAAAAGTGGATTCATGCTACCCAAAGGTTCTCCATACGCCGAGTTCTTCAGCGTCAAGTCAGTACTTTTTAAGCATACAAGCTTTGAATTTATCTTCTTTCAAAGAACTTACAGTACTTTTTCCGTATTACTGCGTAGTTTTTTTTGCATGAACATTATTATGGTTCCAGGCTCTTGACGATTTTGGAAAACGGATTGCTATATCGGTACTTGAGGCATTATTTCCTCAGCTTAAGGGGCGAATGTCAAGTGTCAACAGTCAAGACAGACGTAGGGCTTGCAATGAATGATGTTTTTACATCGTTTGCAGTCCTAGGAGCAGGATATTTGCTTTCCCTCACTCTATTAATCATAGAGAAAATATATTCATTCTATGATACTTCCTGGAAACTGGCAATGTGGGTGCATTTGTATGAACTCCATCTCAAGCTAGACGTTTGGCTGGGAAAAGTTAGAAATGAATAATATTATATTCCATACGGATACTGCCTTGCTTGCGAACTGTATTAGTGCCACGGTATAGGTGAACGTGCCTAATTGAATTCATTAAAAACGCTCTCATTAAGCACAAAACCTGGAACTTTTTAGCAGAAATGAAGCAATTTTTATCCCTCAAGTATGCCCCCAGGTTCAGGTGGGCACTAACTTACTTATTGTATTCTTTTGAAAAGTGGATGACGAGTAGAAGACGCTGAATTATTAAAAAGTTTCCAGTCGGCCAGTTATACTTCTGTAACAGAATTTGTAAGGTTTTTCTTAATATGAAGTGAAGCATGGCTTAGTACATACATAAAAAGATACACTCTAATAAATTAAATCGACCAATTCAGCTTTACACAAGCAAAATGTTTCCCTTCCAATACCTCAGCGGTCTTCCTTCAGGAATTCTGAATAAGGATGCTAACTGTTTCATATTCTTTCTCTTCTTGACTCCAGCTTTCTCCATCCTTTCTCTATTCAGTCCTTCATTTAGATATTTATAGTAAGCTTGCGCATGGACATAACTCACTGACCCAAAATTGTCCTTGTCACGAACGCTTTCCTATATAATCTTATCTGTAAAATTAGATAAAAGTAGACTACCGCATAGCAAACTAGATGTAGTATGGCTATGGCTGGAGAAAGTAGCAAAATTTCCGCCCCCGGGTGGGCTCGAACCACCAACCTCTCGGTTAACAGCCGAGCGCGCTAGCCAATTGCGCCACGGAGGCTTTGTTGCTTCTCTAGCTGCTACAATTCCAATCCATGCGTCTTCGAAGTTTGCTGTATCTTCATTAAGCGCTGCTGCAAAAGCACTAGAAACTGTGTATATAAATCTGATCCGCATCCTCCACTAAATCTCATCTCCAGGTGAGATGATTAAAATTCCGGTTGGATAATACAATATTTCCTACTTTAATCTACGTGAACCTAATCCACCATAAAAATCATTGATCAACTCTTCATTAAATTAATTACTCAATTAACGAGATTGATGGAGGCTGCATACGACAAACTATAGAAGAACAATTTCACTACTTTTATGATCGTGAATTATTTTGGACAGGTGAAAATACTATTTCCTGACAGTTGATGGCTTCATAGACCACAACAAGATTGAAGATTGGATTTCCTTCCTCACGAAATCTGTCTGGGAGTGCTCGCAATTAACTCTTCCTTGGCCTTCTTCAGAAGACTATCAAGATGGTCGTAATTGAATCAGATTTGTTTCAAAAGATCACAATCACCCATGCTGATAACGTGAGGACTAATCATCACATCCTTGTTTAGTTCAAAGCAACTGAATTCAAGAATAAGAGTAGTGCAATCATTACTTTTACCAGACACTCAAAAACCCTTGCACCACTCTTGGATTTAGAACGAGTTTCTTAAATTCTTTCTCAGATTAACGTACCTCATTTTTTATCTCTTGCAATCTTTAATTGCCACACTTGATTATTTGTGCTCTTTAATCTCTTCCCTCTCCACCATCCACCAGTACCTATTCAAGCTCCTCTTCTAATCCGGAGTAGTAGTTAGTTAAGCATCCTGACGGACTGATTCATTCCTCATATGAAACCTCAAACGGGCTTACATACTTGTTACTCTCTATAATCCACAACTGAATGAGACACATTATTCCTAATGACTTACCGTCTCTTCTTCCGTTAATTTTCATCTTCTTATCCTGCACTCTTTCCCGTTTCACCTGATATCTCAATTTGATTCTCGGATTTAACAAAAATTTTACATGGATCAATGGATTTTACGCGACGATAACTTTTTATAAACTCATTTCATAATCTGCCTTTTCTAAATTGCATTAACCGTGTGATTACCTCCGTTTTGAAAACCTTTGCAACCTGCGGTTCCACTGTAATCTGGTGAAGCATTTCACCTGAATAACTACCAAGTGTACGGATTCTTCTCATGACTTTATTAATCATCCTATTTCATCTTAGGCTTTCCAGTGTGGAGGAGCTGGATGACAGAGCCAGTCTAAAGTTGCAACATATGAGAACACAGCGTAAAATACAGCTTTTCTGTTAGCCGAAACTTGAAACTAAAACGTCACCCTACATGATGTAAACCCGCCTGCCACCTGCTAGAATATTTCATTTCTGTGTGCAAATTAATGACCCTCCAGATTTACCACAGCCTCCTTAGTTTATCATCACCTTTTCCTCATTACAAGGTGAACCATTAAATTAGCAAAACAAGAACGGTATTGCAATGTAACAGATGATACCTTTCTCTTAATTGCCCGTTCAACCTGCAACTATTGTAAATAATTATCAGCTATCAACACCTTCCCTCGTTTGAAGCAGAATCTAGTCTCAAGTCTATTATAGACTCACTCACTTATTCACTTCTGTTTGTCTTAAGCACAAAACTTCCGAGTCCCTCTTTATCCTCTCTCACCTCATCTAACCTGAACAGGCCAAAATCTAGATATTTGGCCGGGATACATTGCCACTTTTCTCACACCTTCCTAGGGTATGTTAAACTACCCTTTGATTGTTGATCTTTCACCCCCTCACTCAGTCACATCCCCATTGACTTGAGCTTAAAGAAATGATGTCAGTGCTCATTGTTGTGAATGGATTTTGAAGAGTAAAATAGAACATTGAATGTATTATGTTTGTCGGGAGAAATTTATGATCGAGCCTTACAGCATACTTTATGACCGTAGCTATGACAGCTCATCGGGGCATGTGGATTGTAGGAGGGAGATAATCATTATCATTAGCAAGCTCCTCGTTTTCGGTCAATTACTTTATGCCATATAATTACAGATTTCTTTAAAGCTGAGGCTGAGGTAGTAATAATTTCTTGGTATTCATTAAAATTGTATTTTGATTTCTGCTTAATTAGTAAATATCACGTAACTTGTATTTCTGAATCTATAATCTTTTAACTAAGATTTTCTCGAGATAGTCAGTATGAATGATGTAGAAAATGTTAGTTTCCCAGCTTAGCTTCTAACGTATATAGTATGTTTGAAGTTTGAATGGAAGAATCTCAGGCAAGAGTAAGCCCATTTATGCTGGAACTGCTTTTAGATAATGCCAATACACAATACGATACACATGCCCATCAGCAGCAAAGAGGCAAGCTTGTGTTTACTTAATTACAGTTAAATTTTAAATTACATTAAAATTTTATCCATTTCAAACATTGGCCAATTCTAAAGGGGCCATAGAAGCCAGGTCTGATGGCTTCGTCAGCTGTTGTTGAGAGGCTGTTTATAAAATTTTCTAATTACGATGCAAATGACTCAACACAGGTCATATTAGGTGAGGTAGGGTAATAATTTTCATAGATTCAATGACAATTATAGTGGATTCATGTTTTAATTACAACTTAGGAATCAGACAAGACAATTGCCATTCCATTAGAGCTCATAAGAATTAATTGCATTGAGACGTTAATTAGAGCTGAGGTCATGATTTTCTCTCTTTGTTTTCCCATCCCTCCTCCCATCCCTCTCCCTGTCCATCAATTCAGTGAGATTGAAGCAGTGAGTTGTATTGAATTGCGTCTTCTTAATTTATTTTTGAATGGCACTCTTTTACGTACCAGCTTCTTCGTTAGTAGGTCTTGGGACTTTGATTCTGCTCCCGGAGCCAACTAGCAGTATATACACAAGCTTATACCATCTGGAAAGAAGATTATTGCCCTTGTGCCATAACATTATTTCATATAAACAGGATCTTCTCAATCGTGTATGTGGGCAATTGTTAATGGAAATTGGAAAGATTTAATATTCTTTTGAATACTAATCCAAAGTAACAACTGCCTTTTCCCACAACTCGATTACAAGAGCACATTTGTTATGATCTACTTCTCGTCTCCTCTTTTTTCTCGCTCTGACTTGATGCTGATGAATGATTTATATGCACACATTTACTTCGTCTAAAGTGCAGATTAGTGCAAAATCCTAATTCCTTTCTTACACTGCTTCAGTCAATTTCATTCAATGTTTTCACACCATTTCCGCATGTCAAACTGACATCTATCACCCAACTTTTTCATCCCCTTCTCTCACCTTCTCTCTTCTTCCAAAGCTTGAAGCTTGCATTATTTACCTCCATTAATCACATACAATTAAGTAGGATTGCTATAGAATAGACATTGATGGCTGATTCTTTTAATTTGTTGAAAGAAATCGATTAAGAATCAAATACCGTTTGCCATTATTATTTCTTTCAATTCCTACTCAATCCTTAACTTTGGAAGCTCTTGCACTTGCAGAATTTGTATTCAGTTATCATCGTATATTTTTTGATAATTTCATTAGCTTGTTTCCCCTTCTGAGCCCCAAGGTATTTATTTGTCCTAGGTTGGCTCCTCCATAATATTTACTCAAAGAAAGAGAACGAGGGGGTGGAATTGTGGAATCCATTTAAAAACACACAACTTTACAACAGACGCGTCTACCCATCTTCTCAGACGCAGACAGACAGGTCAGGTTGACGTTTAGGAATGGTCAAGAAGAAGGCACACGCACATGTCTTCTTCCGCCGCCGCCTCCTCCTCAATTCCTTCCCCTTTAGAAGATTCCTTTTCCCACATGTATTCCGCTTTAATATTGATTACGTCTCTTGATTTTTTAAAAACCAAAGAGCTTTTGGCTATCCGCCATTTTTCCCTAAACGGATCAAAGAAGAAGCAGAAAAAACCCAGGTGTTTGCATTCCTTCGCTCGCTGTTAGTTAGCTTTTAGCAGAAGTAGAAGCCAACGATACGGATTTGCCGTGTTTGCCCAACGAAATTGACAAGCATCCTCGGAGGTGATTTCAAATTAAATGTTGTTAATGGATGGTGGCACGCAAAAGGCGTTCTTCTTTTACTTGGATAAAAGTCACGAGCCAATTGCGAAAGACTTTGAATAATAATCATAATGATAATAACGGTAATGAGCGAAAAATCTTTTCGCAATCCACCACTCGTTCTCGCAGTTCGTCAGTCCAGTCCGTCAACCCTCCTCGTCAACCTCCTCCTCCTTCTGAGGAGTAGCCACTAGCCATCAACCGCATGACAATCCTCATTCCAAACTGTCCACAGCAACTGTGGAACAGTTAGCCCTTCGTAACTGACGACGACGTCCCAGCTCAATTCAATCACAGTGTGATTACATTTTTTCATTTAGCCATTCTCAATCATCCCAATTTCTTAGCACCGTCTCTAGCTCCCTCTGCAACTTCTAATCTTCTTCCTTCCTACCTTTTCTTAAAACCTGGCTTAAACTTATACCTGTCTGATCATCATTATATCACATCCCATTTTTCTCTATAATCTTCCCTTTTGCAATCTGACAACTCCCAAGGAAGGATGTTCGCTATTTTTATATGCCTCTCGCCCCAAACAACATGGTGTCTACAAGACATTCATCTCAACTTCCGAGCATTGAGCATCCGAGCTACAAAGGCTATGTTCAGAAAGATGGATATTTTCACGATTTAATTACATACTCTTCGGATTTTTTGACATTTTCTGATTGCGAAAAAAACTCTCTCTCTGGTGCTTTCAAGACTTTTTCACCTTTATATTTACGCAGATAAAGGGACTTGGCTTAGTCGGCGATCTAATGTTGTTCTTCAAGCATTTTTCTCATTTTCCCAGTTAAACAAGAAGACTAGACACTCACTAGACGGGATTTCTTTTTAAGTTGGCTCAAGCGCAAAAGTCCTCTATGTGGTGGATATCGAACCAAGGAACTTGTAGGATATAATATTGGATTCCAACAACGTAACTCTCAGCCTTTCATCAGCAGCGTGAGCATTTCTAACTTGTAAAAAGCCCAGCTAATTGAGGTAATCTAGTAGAACATGCATCTTTCCCTAACAATCATTATCCTTCACACACCTTTTCCTAGTTTGAAAAAACATTTCAATTCACGCACCCCAGTCACCAATAACTTTACCCTTCTTGAACGTCCTACGATACATATACATGCGTCCTCAACCGTACATTCCTGAATCCTTCCATCAAACCCAGCTCAAAATTGAGAGCACACACTGACTTGTTCCCTGTCCAAAGGGAATTTAAAAAGTAACTTTTACGAGAGCGCCGCACCGACAGACGACGAATCACGCAAAATTTCTCCCCCAGCGGGAACGCCTTGTAAAATTCGCAATTTCTTTCCGCTTAGGAAAGAAATTTCTCGGTCTACACAAACCTAAAATCCCAACACGATTTTCCTTTTCCTCCTAAAAGCTGCCACGCATTTTACGCTTTTTCCTCCTCTTCTTTCGAATATAAGAAATTTTCCTAATATCATCCTCAAACTCGGAAACCAGCAGGCAGGCCTCGGCAGCGGGAGCTCTGTCTGAGTCCTGCTCGCTTTTCATCAAATATTTCTCTATTTGAAATCCCATTCCTCTTTCCACGTCTCTCTCTCTCTCTCTCGATCTCTCTCTCTCTTCCCAATCAGTAGTGATTACGGTATCTACCTATCCATTTAATTTCCCATTTAAAAATCTTGTAAGTAAATACATCCACGAACCTCCTTCTTGTATGGAGGGCTAGACAAGACTCTTGGCTTCAATCCATCTCCCGTCTCTTCTCGTGCCCGAGGATTACTCCAAGGTATACATCATCATGTCATCCTTTGCCGAGACTATAGCAGATCTGCAGACATGCACCCTCTAATTTCACTTTCCCCCCTCTCTTTCCCCTCTTGGCTTCCAAATTTTCTTCCTACTTTTCAGTAAACATAGTTCCGTGAGAGTAACATGGCACCCACGCTACGAAACGCCTTGCAAAAATATAATTACACCGCAGCTGGGCTGGGCTTGATTGCCTTGCATATTAATAGTTTTTGCAAAAATCTCTCCGATCCGTCATCCTCCTTATATTCCTCTCTTCATCTTCTAATCACACAGAAGACTCCGCGATCCTTTCACGAGAAAAAACTCTCAAGTCAATCACCCTTTAAACTTACCATATTATCTCTCAGCCCTCCATCCAGGAGTTGTACTCATTCTCATCATCCCAGCTTCAACCTTGTTATCAAACAACAACAAGTCTAATTTTTTCGCAAATCCCTCCTAACAATCTTTTCAACCTTTTCATCATCTCTAACCAATTTCCAGCCATCAACACACGCCTCCGTGTTCCTACTCTTTTCCGTCTCACCCAGCCAGACTTCTTCATTCCTCCTGTCTTTCTCAATTTTCAAAAAATGTTGAGCCAAAAAAAAACCTCGGTAAACGAAACTACCGTCAAAATCCTCATCTCCTTCCTTCCCCTCAACTCTCAACCCATCACTTTGACCCGCCGAAGGGTTCATGTAAAATCCGTCTCCTCAGCGTCTACGCAAAAGTATTTTATAATTACGCCCTGCCTCTTCTTCATCTTCTTTTTCCATAACGGAGAACAAACACCAAAATTAGCAATCCTTTCGCCATTTTTACCCCCGACCACTTGTCTCTCTCAGCAGCCTCAGTCTACTTTTCTCCACCAGACCCGCCCCACCATCCAGCTTTCTATTCAAAGCTCATTGTAGACAGTCTTCTCCCCGTTCGCATTTTTTAACCCAACTCTCCAGTTTTCTTCTCATCCTACTTCGAAAGTTTCTAGTATCAAAAACTAAGAAGAAAGAAGCTGCCTGTGCCTATGCGTATCTGCTAATCTGCTCCATCAGACACAATTGAGGACGAACACCATGAAGGGAGGAAGTGAGCATAATAATCCAATACGCCTTGGATTAATAGTTTTTGACAAATACCTGATTTGAACTCTAATTAGAGTCAGGCAGAGAGCACCTCGGGGAGAATAATAGCTATAGCGAATGACTTCCGTCTCCCTTAACTCACTAACATTAGTCCTCGCTTCAACCAGCACAATTAAAGGTTGTATCGCCGAAAAATCCTTAAAATCTTCCTGCTTAACGCATAAAAGCAGCCAAGAACTAGCGCTTCTGTACTTTCTGGCCCGTCTTGCAGACGGAATCGGGAGGTTTTATGAGAAGTAAATTTTGCTGGAGGTACAATAAATCAAGGGTTGACATTTTTATAGCATGATTTCGGGTCATCTGAGCTACTAAGAGCAGCGGTCGTCCTAGGTGTCCCGTGTCCCCTATCACGTCAGTCAAGGCAAAGTTAAGACAGGAAATCAAGTACGCTTCTTATAGCGTTTTAACCTCTTCTGACTATCTGTAGTCACACGGACACACACCACACACGGCAACAGCCACCGACCGACCGACATTCCCAGTAAAACATAGACTAACTGGCTGCCCCAGAGTCGAAAAGCAATAACCTTTTTCGTTTCCCTTCTTCAACTCCCTGGTGGACGTGTATATATATTTGATTCCCATAAACTTTTTTCCCACCCAAATGTGCACACAAATCTTTAGGGCATTCTTCCACAAAATAACATTTATGATGAGCATCATCATGTTTCTTGTAAATATACTTAACGTGCACATGCTCTGCTCCTTCCTCCCTTCTTCTTTCTATCACTAGACTGCACAAGCTCAAGCATTTTTCTATTTTACAATTTTTACCACTATTTTTAATGGCCTTCTTAACTACCTTTCAGCCTGACAAAAATCCTCAATACAAACAACAGAGCCACACTCTGGATTTTCCATCACCTTGTCAGCATTCCTAAACCCGACACCCATGTCTCCTCTCCGCCTTGGCTTTAGCTTAATCTTAATTTGCGACTTTTCCTAATTTATAGAGTTGTGCGTAAAATATGTGGACGTGAATGGGGTTTCTTCGTCCCTTTCCTTTCCTACACGGAATTGATGATTCCAAGAACAGCAAAGCTTACTCCCAAACTCGAAACACAGGCCATTTTCCAAGATTCCGGATGCAATCAAACCCTTCTCCCCTTCCCCTCTCCCATTAGCCAATCAACCTTTAATCTCAAGTAGTTGACATTACATTTATTTTCCTTCCTCTCGCATTCCTTCAATTAATACTTTTCTCTGTCTTTTCCAGATAACACCATGTTTCCTCATTAACTACCGTTCTTACCTCCTTTCTTATAAAACCAGGCATTTCCCTTGCTTATTATCTGGTCCCTAGTTTCTCTTAAATAAGCCGCCTGCCTGTAGCCCTTCCTTGCACAGGATTTTAATGGAAAAGTTCTTGAGTTTCATCTAAGCAGGTCCATCTACGAAACGAAGGCAGGCCCTAGAAATAACAAGGACTTGAATCGTTTAAGCGTGGGTTGCGATCCAAGGACGGAGTTAAAGAGGACAGATTACATACTAAGGGCTCCCACAAGGGAAAGAAACTCTTTAATAATATTTTCTAGTAAGCTGATAACTGCTAGTATTTATGCAGGCGTAAAGATATCCTAAGTGACATTCACCTTTCCAACCCGTCCTGAAAACCGCCTGCTTTACGAGCTTGCCCATTGAAAGATAATAAAATTTGGAGACCATCTCCTCCAACCCTCTTGAGATTCAGTGGAGGAAGAACAAGGTGTAAAAATGCCCAAACACATTGTAGACAATCCCCATGTCCACTAATAAAATTAATTAAACTCCTTTACAACATGGTCCCCAAAATAGTTTTGAAGGAGTGGATGTAAACCCAACACAAATTACCCCAGGTTTCCGGCCTCTAATCATAAAAAATCCTTCATCGTTTTTACACCAAATCCAACCTCGGTCACGCTAATTGAACAGAGCAGATGTACAAATTCAACTTGATTCCCACATTTTAGCCTCATTTTTCTATTCAAAATACGTCTCGTATCCCTTCTGCTCGTAATACCGTCGCGGGTCGTACTATATACGAGAGATCGTGATCAAAACATTTTTATCCAGATTAGCGACACCAAATTTTTCCACCACCCTCCTTTCACTAAAAAACGTTTCCAGCATAATCCTCCATAAAAGTAGTATCCTATGTCCATATATTACCTCGCATGCTGATGAGGAGGTCATTCACATTTTTCACAAAAATCTGAAGTGTCACACAAACCTTTCAAAAGTTGAATTTCAAATATAAGCAGTGGCCCCAGTCGTGGCACATTTACTGCAAAATAGAGTCGCACATAGTTGTGACACATAGCGGTGGCACAAACTGGTGGCACATTGTGGCAAATAGTCGTGGCACATAGTCGTGGCACAAAGTGATGGCACATAGTCGTGGCACATAGTGGTGGCGCAAAGTTGTGGCACATAGTTGTGGCACATAGTGGTGGTACTTAGTCGTGGCACATAGTGGTGGCACATAGTTATAGTCGTGGTAAATGTTGGTGAAACAAAGTCGTGGCACATTATCGTGGCACATAGTCGTGGCACATAGTCGTGGCACATTGTGGCACATAGTGGTGGCACATTGTGGCACATTGTGGCACATAGTGGTGGCACATTGTGGCACATAGTGGTGGCACATTGTGGCACATAGTTGTTGTACAAATTGGTGGCAAATAGTCGTGGCAAATAGTCGTGACACATAGTCGTGGTGCGTAGTAGTGGCACATAGTCGTGGCACATAGTGGTGGCGCAAAGTTGTGGCACATAGTTGTGGCACATAATCGTGGCACATAATCGTGGCACATAGTGGTGGCACATAGTGGTGGCACATAGTGGTGGCACATAGTTATAGTCGTGGCAAATGTTGGTGAAACAAAGTCGTGGCACATAGTCGTGGCACATTGTGGCACATAGTTGTTGTACAAAGTGGTGGCAAATAGTCGTGGCAAATAGTTGTGGCAAATAGTCGTGACACATAGTCGTGGTACATAGTAGTGGCACATAGTTGTGGAACATAGTCGTGGCACATAGTGGTGGCACATAGTTATAGTCGCGGCAAATGTTGGTGAAACCGTGGCACATAGTCGTGGCACATAGTCGTGGCACTTAGTCGTGGCACATAGTCGTGGCACATAGTCGTGGCACATAGTCGTGGCACATAGTGGGGGCACATTGTGTTGGCACATAGTTATAGTCGTGGCAAATGTTGGTGAAACAAAGTCGTGGCACATAGTCGTGGCACATTGTGGCACATAGTTGTTGTACAAAGTGGTGGCAAATAGTCGTGGCAAATAGTTGTGGCAAATAGTCGTGACACATAGTCGTGGTACATAGTAGTGGCACATAGTTGTGGAACATAGTCGTGGCACATAGTGGTGGCACATAGTTATAGTCGCGGCAAATGTTGGTGAAACCGTGGCACATAGTCGTGGCACATAGTCGTGGCACATAGTCGTGGCACATAGTCGTGGCACATAGTCGTGGCACATAGTCGTGGCACATAGTCGTGGCACATAGTGGGGGCACATTGTGTAGGCACATAGTTATAGTCGTGGCAAATGTTGGTGAAACAAAGTCGTGGCACATAGTCGTGGCACATTGTGGCACATAGTTGTTGTACAAAGTGGTGGCAAATAGTCGTGGCATAGTCGTGGCACATAGTCGTGGCACATAGTTGTGGAACATAGTCGTGGCACATAGTGGTGGCACATAGTTGTTGTACAAAGTGGTGGCAAATAGTCGTGGCAAATAGTTGTGGCAAATAGTCGTGACACATAGTCGTGGCACATAGTTGTGGAACATAGTCGTGGCACATAGTGGTGGCACATAGTTATAGTCGCGGCAAATGTTGGTGAAACCGTGGCACATAGTCGTGGCACATAGTCGTCGTGGCACATAGTGTGGCACATAGTCGTGGCACATAGTGGGGGCACATTGTGTTGGCACATAGTTATAGTCGTGGCAAATGTTGGTGAAACAAAGTCGTGGCACATAGTCGTGGCACATTGTGGCACATAGTTGTTGTACAAAGTAATGGCAAATAGTCGTGGCAAATGGTTGTGGCAAATAGTCGTGACACATAGTCGTGGTACATAGTAGTGGCACATAGTTGTGGAACATAGTCGTGGCACATAGTGGTGGCACATAGTGGTGGCCCATAGTTATAGTCGCGGCAAATGTTGGTGAAACCGTGGCACATAGTCGTGGCACATAGTCGTGGCACATAGTCGTGGCACATAGTGGGGGCACATTGTGTAGGCACATAGTTATAGTCGTGGCAAATGTTGGTGAAACAAAGTCGTGGCACATAGTCGTGGCACATTGTGGCACATAGTTGTTGTACAAAGTGGTGGCAAATAGTCGTGGCAAATAGTTGTGGCAAATAGTCGTGACACATAGTCGTGGTACATAGTAGTGGCACATAGTGGTGGCACATAGTTATAGTCGCGGCAAATGTTGGTGAAACCGTGGCACATAGTCGTGGCACATAGTCGTGGCACTTAGTCGTGGCACATAGTGGTGGCACATAGTGGTGGCACATAGTGGTGGCACATAGTTATAGTCGCGGCAAATGTTGGTGAAACCGTGGCACATAGTCGTGGCACATAGTCGTGGCACTTAGTCGTGGCACATAGTCGTGGCACATAGTCGTGGCACATAGTAGTGGCACATAGTGGGGGCACATTGTGTTGGCACATAGTTATAGTCGTGGCAAATGTTGGTGAAACAAAGTCGTGGCACATAGTCGTGGCACATTGTGGCACATAGTTGTTGTACAAAGTGGTGGCAAATAGTCGTGGCAAATAGTTGTGGCAAATAGTCGTGACACATAGTCGTGGTACATAGTAGTGGCACATAGTTGTGGAACATAGTCGTGGCACATAGTGGTGGCACATAGTTATAGTCGCGGCAAATGTTGGTGAAACCGTGGCACATAGTCGTGGCACATAGTCGTGGCACATAGTCGTGGCACATAGTCGTGGCACATAGTCGTGGCACATAGTCGTGGCACATAGTCGTGGCACATAGTGGGGGCACATTGTGTAGGCACATAGTTATAGTCGTGGCAAATGTTGGTGAAACAAAGTCGTGGCACATAGTCGTGGCACATTGTGGCACATAGTTGTTGTACAAAGTGGTGGCAAATAGTCGTGGCAAATAGTTGTGGCAAATAGTCGTGACACATAGTCGTGGCACATAGTTGTGGAACATAGTCGTGGCACATAGTGGTGGCACATAGTTATAGTCGCGGCAAATGTTGGTGAAACCGTGGCACATAGTCGTGGCACATAGTCGTGGCACTTAGTCGTGGCACATAGTCGTGGCACATTGTCGTGGCACATAGTGTGGCACATAGTCGTGGCACATAGTGGGGGCACATTGTGTTGGCACATAGTTATAGTCGTGGCAAATGTTGGTGAAACAAAGTCGTGGCACATAGTCGTGGCACATTGTGGCACATAGTTGTTGTACAAAGTGGTGGCAAATAGTCGTGACAAATAGTTGTGGCAAATAGTCGTGACACATAGTCGTGGTACATAGTAGTGGCACATAGTTGTGGAACATAGTCGTGGCACATAGTGGTGGCACATAGTGGTGGCACATAGTTATAGTCGCGGCAAATGTTGGTGAAACCGTGGCACATAGTCGTGGCACATAGTCGTGGCACTTAGTCGTGGCACATAGTGGTGGCACATAGTGGTGGCACATAGTGGTGGCGCAAAGTTGTGGCACATAGTTGTGGCACATAATCGTGGCACATAATCGTGGCACATAGTGGTGGCACATTGTGTTGGCACATAGTTATAGTCGTGGCAAATGTTGGTGAAACAAAGTCGTGGCACATAGTCGTGGCACATTGTGGCACATAGTTGTTGTACAAAGTGGTGGCAAATAGTCGTGGCAAATAGTTGTGGCAAATAGTCGTGACACATAGTCGTGGTACATAGTAGTGGCACATAGTTGTGGAACAGTCGTGGCACATAGTGGTGGCACATAGTGGTGGCACATAGTGGGGGCACATTGTGTTGGCACATAGTTATAGTCGTGGCAAATGTTGGTGAAACAAAGTCGTGGCACATAGTCGTGGCACATTGTGGCACATAGTTGTTGTACAAAGTGGTGGCAAATAGTCGTGACACATAGTCGTGGTGCATAGTAGTAGCACATAGTCGTGGTACATAGTGGTGGCGCAAAGTTGTGGCACATAGTTGTGGCACATAGTTATGGCACATAATCGTGGCACATAGTGGTGGCACATAGTTGTGGCACATAATCGTGGCACATAGTGGTGGCACATAGTGGTGGCACATAGTTATAGTCGTGGCAAATGTTGGTGAAACAAAGTCGTGGCACATAGTCGTGGCACATTGTGGCACAAAGTTGTTGTACAAAGTGGTGGCAAATAGTCGTGGCACATAGTACTGGCACATAGTGGTGGCACATAGTGGTGGCACATTGTGGCACATAGTCGTGGCCTCTTATTTTTTAAATTCGTCTAAATCTGTATTATAATGATGCTTACATCGGCTTACAGCCAATATCTGAAACTTCAGGAGTTTGAGTTTACAAGTTGAGATGAACTAAGTCCAGGACCAAGTCGCCTTGGCCTAGCATTCCAGTTATCCACACAGAATTTAGGGAATACCATAAATTTACAGTTTCCGAAACAATCTGATGACAAGTGGAGCAGATAAGGACAAACCCCTCCTTCTCATCCTCTGATTATCACAGAATCAAAATATTACGAATGCAAGTTGTTTTTTGGCTTCCCAGACGGTATTCAACCGATCAATAATAAATTTTCTATTTAAATCAGAGCAGATCATGCTTGAATAAAATCACGTTTTCCTCTTGCTAGTGATGGTGGCAGCTTACCCGGCTTCAAGCCAAACCTACTTCAACAGATCTAAATCTAGCCACAGATAATCTCCATCTAGTCCTACATGTATCTAATGGAATCAACCAAATACCATCCCGGAGGCTCCACGTGTCGGTTTAGGTATCCCATGCATTTTATTGCACGGATACAAAAAGGAACAGGTGCTAGAGGAGAGGTAGACCAAAGGCCAGCACCTAGCCTACAAAAAAGCTATCAGCCTCAGCCCGGCTCTGGCTCCTAAGCTGATTCCAGGAGACGCTTCCCAGAGATGGAGGTCGATTAGCTCTTTTGAAATATCGTCAACATAAAGAAAAGAGAATATCTAGATATAGATGCATTTTTTACTTCCAATGAAATAAATTTCCTTCTCCTTAAGTATCCTCTACACAGGATAGTATCCGAATCAAGCTTCTGTCGCACTAACTGCATTAGCGGCCGACGAGAGACGACAGATTTAAGAGGAGAACACATTTGACAAGAAAAATCCTTCCGCTCAATCATTCTATCCCATGTCCTCCTCCTCCTCATTTGTTACCTTTTCCTCGGATCAGAGTGGTTTGTCGTAATGGGTATGGAGACTCGGACTTACTTAGGAGAAGAGAAAAAAATCGGAAAGATAAGACTGAGTCGAGGGTGAAACGGAAGAGGCGGAAAAAGGAACCATGCTTTTCGTTTTATTAACAAACACAACATAGCCTTTTCTTCCTGTGTCCACCTTGGAAGACTTCGTGAAAGGAAGGCACGTAGCACATGCTGGATTTGATGGAAGAAAGAAAGCTTTTAAACGTTTCATTGCTTCCATTGGAGATGGGTCCCAATGACAAGGACATGGAAGGGCATTGCCATACCTGCGTGACCCTACCGGGCACAGGGTGCTCCTACCTTAGTAGCTCAACGTAGTACCCAAGTTATTTTTCATGTTTATTATTTTAGTTTACATCATTTATGCAATATCATTTTTTTCAGTGAAAGCCAGTAGTGACACGGCTTCTTCATGTCTCCCACCTTGTATTATTGTATATTGTCTATATTACAGGACTCGCCATATGGGAAGCGTTTCAAAGGCATAAACTTCTTAATGTGATTAGGCAGGGGTGAGCGGTAGCTGGGAATTTTTGAGTTTCGTGACAGGTGACATTTTCCTAACATCACCAAAGCTTCTTTTCATCTCCTCCAGTCTTATAAATATTCTCTCCCCCTTTCTCCTTAAGTGCCTTTCTTGATTGTCTCGAGAGCATCCTGACAATCTTGAGTGGATTTAAGAATAATAGCAAAATTGTGTTACATCCCAACCAGAAGGACAGCAGGAGTACCAAACTGATCCGCCAGCTAGCGTAGATAATTGCGCAACCGCTCAGTTATTTATTCATAAATCCTTTGAGAGAATTTCTCTTCTCTACTTTTTCCTCTACCTTTACCTCATAGGTAATCTAACGCAACAAAAACGAGCAAGGAATCAGAATGTGATCAGCTACTTCACAACCAAAATCCTTTACTGTTCAATGTGCTACCTTCGCAAATCAAGAAAATCCTCTCGTCGTAGCACATTCCGAACCTTTTAACATTTCATTTTAGCTTTTTTATTTTAGCTGTGCTAGTGATTTTCTTCTGGCCCTAATTTGGACCAATTTCCTATTACACATTCGAATAATATCAAGGATGAATTTCGAAAAAATGGTTCGAGCTACAGCGCGCGAAGGGATCTGGAGCTGGATCGCTCGTAACGCAGTTTCAAATTTTGGATGTGATACCAACACCGGAAGGTGTTCTGCTCACCACCTGCGAAATAAGTTGCAGTTTTATTGGCAATTATACAACTATTGCCACCCATCGAACCTGTCCCTCATTCTTTCAGTATTCATGCTAAAATTCCCAACCACTCCGCGCAGCATTCGTCTACACTTGAGTTCCGATTAGAAGTAGTAAATATATGCATTTATACATACTGTAAACTATTGTCCATTCCCACTTACCCAGCCTTTGGTTTCTCCTTGCGAGATTCTTCAAGAAATGAGCATGTATGAAACCAAGAAGAGTAGTTTCTCGATTGGTAGCACGTCGGCTTTCTGAATAATTATTACCTTTTTCACCCTTGACCATGTTTACATTACTTAATTTTCACGACGACCAAACGTATATAAACCGCATTGTATTGTATTTAAAGAGAGGATTCCATGAGTCTCATTCTCCCATGGCTTCGTCAATTTTTAATCAACAGGTGGTGCATTCTTGTATTGACTAAAAATTCTACCACGACATCAGCTGAAGAGCGAGCGTATAGTAGCTAAGCTTTATTGGCCCCACATTTATGACAAATCCTCATAACAATATGCAATCCTCAAAGCCTAAGCAACTAGTCTCAAGACCAAGGGCCCTATTTCTATCATCTACCACCTTCCTCAAAGCTGCATTAAAGTTAGCTATACACTCTCTTATGGAGTCTATGATTAAATCAACACATTTTCTTCTCTCCTTCAGCTTCTGCAATGCATATATTAAAAAGCATTTCCTGAGAATACTAATTTAGCAACCGAAGTAATAACAGGGTCATATTATCTTAGTCCGTGGCTGTAATTCTTGAGAATAGCTAATAAATTACATCGATTTCAGACATAGCTTCCATGAATAACATTCAAGGAAAGAGGATGAAGGTAATTCCTTCTAGGTATATATCTCTAAGCGACGCTTCCAATGCTCAGCTTTTTATTTATTCACATTAATGAATTCCATCTCATAGTATTTAATAGCGCTTATTTTTCTTAGACTAAAGTCCTCTACACTATCCTAGTCTTTTTTACACTGTATTTTTATTCTAATTCGCAGCGTTCCCCATAGCGAGTCAGCAGCCAGCGCTACTGTGTTAGCACTCAAGTTTGTAAATAAGCTATAACATTCTTTGCATTAAGCTAACGCTTTTGATGAATATACATAGATTATAATCTTTTCCACAGCCCGAGGGAGTGGAGCGAGCAAAAAGTGTTAGAAGCTTCTATGACATCTATAACTTTTCGCAGAGCATGAGTTCTATTATTCATGCATTCTTCTTTCTCCAAATCGTAATTTTGTCATGTTGGGATTTTAATGAGCGCTTGTGCCATCGGTTTTACTGTCCCATGTCCCATCCTCGAGCCAATTCATTTATTGGCCTGTATTAATGTAATCTATTATACCTCAAAGTGCATATTTCAGTTTACAGGACATATAATGAAGATTAAAACACGCCTTTCAGAGTTAGGTCAGGGACACACTTCGTAAATTGTGGGCTCGTAACTGCGGTCAATCTATTTATTGTTTTTCGTCCAATTAAATTTTTAGCTGGAACTTTTTTAGTGAAATTTCCAAACAAGTTTTTAACAAATCGGTATTTTTCATCTCTAGTCTGGTTATCCATCAACTATTGATCCATTCATGTTTCATCGCTCATTAGTTTATTAGCAATATTTAATTTATGTTCGATGCGGATTTTCTTACCCTAGCTTTTATATACAACTGAAAGCAACAGGAAACTATAATCGCGCACAGAATCATCTCCACCCAGTCTTCCCCTCCTTACCTCCTACGTACAGCCTTGTTTACGACCACGAATAAAAATAATAGATACATCATAATAACTTTAAAAAATAGCAAGGCAATCTTGAGATTTAGTGATTCTCAAGGTAAATTGCAGCTACTACATAGCTGTGCAACAAGAGGCAGCAGCCGGTCGACTATGACTTGTATGTGCCTTCTTATTTTTTACTTCCCAATTTTTTGCCATCCTTAACAGCGTACGATGTACAGCAGTCCTATTTTATTTATATAATCTAATTTATTATATTCATTTTATAGACTCCAGACATGGCCGTATAATTCTACTTGCTCGCTGTTTTTGCCTTGCGTCCAAAGATGTTACAAGCAAAATTCAAGGAAGCATGCTTAATGCTTTGCAACTCTTAGAAGATTATTAGCATACCGTCTGGCTCGATCCCGATCTCCAGATATCCATCAGCTCGCTTGCTCGCTTCCATTTTGTATACATTCCTTCCAACTACTGCCTTATACGTTTCTACTCTACTAATCTATTTCATTATCTCTCAATAGCTTTCTTTGTCGCTTCTGAGGTAACAAGAAACACTTGTAACTCTCTCATTTAGCATTCAATCTCGTACCGAATTTCTGTTTAAATAACATTCCCTCAGTCGCAACTTCAGTCTTGGTCCTTCTTATAGCCGTTACTGACTGTAAATAACACCGTTTTCTAGCTGGAAACATGTGCTACAGAGAGGCAGTACAAGAAGTTCCAATTCAAAGCTATGTTTATTTTGTTTCCAGTAGTCACTCACCCCACCTACCGAAAGGATTTGGTGATCAGGCTAGCGTATCACTTTTATATAAATTCAAAATGATCTCATCTCATGTACTTGTGGGCTAAATTCCCTTCGGATTAAGCTCTTAAGGTTATTGAAGCGGGAAATGGGGTGCAATATCTTTCCACTTCCTAATCCCATCATCGTCGTATCTCTTCTAGAATCCCATCACAGCCAATAAACCTGTCTACCCTCCCCTACCCTTACAAGGAGCTCAATAAGAGAACATAAACAGAATCTGAACATCTCTTGCAAAAATTGCGTAGTAGTCAATCACAATCCGACTTATCTCCACCTTGCCAAATCCTCCCACCCTCTTCTCAGATTAGCAATTCGCGGATGCAATCTTATACTTTCTTCACTTTGAGAGATGGATTGAAGGGAAATATTGGGAATCGATATCTCTCATCCCCTTGGAGCGTCATATTTGCAAGCCATATGAACTTCCCGTTGAGATGATGAATATGTAGTGGGTATAAAATTTTATTTGTGGCCTCTCTGAAGAGAAGGAATATAATAACGCTACGTGCTTGGGCTAGCACAGCGGTTGAGAATACAAGTAGTTGAGATTAGATTGAGAATGTATCCCAATAATTGTGTTCCCAATCAAGTCTTTTAAACTTCTTTAGCCATAGAAAATAAGGAGATTACAAGAACACTGTTTTCGCGAAGAAAGCAAGATAGTAGTGAGTGAGTGAAATGATGAGAAAAGGTAACAAGAGAGAAAAGTGTAGCGTAAAACATATGCACAGTTTAAGCGAAGACTACTCCATCCAGTCCAGAGTACAGTACATGTATCTTATAGCCCCAGCCTTACTAAGTAAAGAGTAATGGGCAGGGATAGCTTATACGCAGTTGTAATAAATTTTTTACTTGGCTTAAAATTTTTGATAATGGTCAGCGATAGCCTTGCTTCTTAAGCAATAAAGCTCAATCGACGTTTTATGCAAATTAGTGACCTCTCTCTCTTGTCTCCCCTTTAACTAGGCTTAATCTTCATGTCTTGAGCAGCTCAGCTCAGCCTTCTTTTCTACGCCAGATCAACAAGAGCCATCACTCTTGATGAGTCCTCCTCCTACTTTACTCCTCCCTGACTACATATGCACTTCTTTTCGGGTGTATTATCATCGATAATTCTTCAAGTTTAAACTCAACTCCACCTTATCCGACTTGATATCATTAAACCCTTTGGTTTCCTCTACAACCGTTGTTAACCAGAAAATTTGTTTTGAAACGACGGAGTTTTTGCAAAAATTATGGAAATATAATGCCGGATCAAAATTAAATACTTGACCGTTGCAATGAAACAAAATTCGGCATTACAAGTCAAAGTCAACCTCAGAGCTTGTATTAGCCAGCCAAGTTAGACTTAGATGCAAGGCGTTCTTTCAAATCAGTCATTTTTAACCCGCATACTATATCAGCCCTTCTCCTGTGACAAAATTAGGAATCAGATTACCTACAAGATCTTTAGTCCAGCGTTAGTCCTTTCGTGTTCTTTGGTTGTTGCCCGTGTTCAGGTGTCGAGTCATAGGATTACTTTAAGTAATTGCAATTTAGTGCATGGAAGAGGTGAGCTGGTGCAGAACCAGTGGTGCTTGAGATTAGTTTGCAATTTTCTTCACTTGATAGCAGTCTGAGTAACTAGGAGATGGAATGAGCCGCTTATCAAAACTAGACCGTTCCATCAGCTATTATACTGTACGTACAGGGGAGGAGAATGAATTGATTAAAGATTAATAGCATCTACCCCGAGGAAAATGTGTCAAGTCCATCAAAAGATGATGCCTGCTGATTTTCCCAATTTTAAATTTCTTTTGCCCCAGCCACCGTTTTTGCACCCGCAATTAACTGGAAACATGTGCGAATCTTCTTTGCCAATTCCAATCTAATACATCAGCCCCAGGCCCTCAAGTTCAAGTCTTCAAGTTTTTCCCAACCTATGATTCGCCTGTTTATTTTCAAGAGGGTTGTATGATACCCTGTACGTACTTCTTTCTGTCTCATAAACATTATCAGAAATAAATTTTTCATAAGCTAGTTAAGAGTCCGAATCCACTTCCAGTCGGGAATGGAGACGCGGCGGACACAACAAATCCAGTTCCTCATTGCCCCAATAATAAGTGGCTACATTCTGTTTATTCTTTCTATTTTTCCTCACCTCCTTCCCATTCTTATATCATTGCCTTAGGAACTCCTCCCAATTGTATGTTTTTTGTAGCCCCTTCCTTTCCGCAATTACCCACAACATTTAGCCCCAAAGTTGTTCCTCCAAGCTATACAGCAACATGGTTTTTCCACTCATCTTACCTACGTAACATATTCAGCGCGCTTTTTTCGTAAATTCCCACCACTGCTGTCGATTCTATTAAGATTCATAAATCCTTATCCGATATTTTCAAATGCTTATCTTTTTTCTTCATATTTTTTAAAATTAATTTCCTTGAAGCCAAGCCGAACTTCATAACGCTGAGCTTCATCAAAAAGTCTCTGCCCACGTCAAGTCAGTTCAGTATCAGGAGCTGATGGATAGGATTTTAAACTCCCGTGTTGATCTTGAGCTTATTTTTACTAATCAACCCGGAGAAAAAAGAAAAAGCAGGTGATGAGAGCAGACAGGGAATGAATTACGAGATTCTGCAATTTCTTTTCAAAGACGACAACCCTCAATCATTAGCTCCGTCAGAAACAGTTCTCTTTGTCCACAGTTAATCCGAGCTTGTTCCTGAGTTCCTGCCCCCCCACCACTACAACCAAACTCGAACATGGTCAACCAAGTCTCGGGAGTGCAATTTAAGTTTTTTTTCCTCCCCTTAATAATCGCTCTCAACAATCTTGTCTCTTTCTTCATTTGGTTGACGAGGAGAAGATGAGATCCATGTTGGAATTTGCAACATTTGAGTACAGGATTCTTCATCATTTAACTGTAAACCCTCCTCCAAGTTCTATTGTCCCATCTTCCAATCCTCTCAACAATCATTCCTCAATAACTGGTTACAGCATTAAATTTGGGATTAAATCAGTACACATCAAACTTTTCTTCTCTTAGCATTTACGTCACCCTCTTATCATCCTCTTCTACCTTCCTTCAATTTCATTATCCAACATATAATCCCTCGTATCGTAGCCTTCCGTTATTCACAAACTAATCCTTGGACAACATGCTCCCGCGGACAAAACTACTTTTAAACATCTGCTAGCCTCTTGTAGCCAGGGGTCAGTTTGTGGAGGCGGACTTGACGCTCTCTGATCCTTGATTGACGATGCATCCGGTATTAGCCCTTGCCCCTTCCTGTCCTCAAAATTTTAATATTGGATAAAAAATATCACAGCCCAACTCACTTTTAGTCCAAATCTTCAGACTTTTCCCCACAAGCGTAGCCATCTATATTTATACTGCTTTCTTTCTCTTGACCAACGTCTTCTCACAACTACCTTTTGGAAATGTAATTTAAAAAGTAATCATTTGCTTAAACTATACTCAAATTTTCCCTTCAACCTGCATGGATAACACAGAATCAATCGGTTGCAATCCGCCTTGGATTCAACTCTTTCACGAAAACATTGGATCATAAACAAAAGTCTGAGCTATTAAAGCTCATCTTTCACCTCCTTGTATTTTGGTTTCCGCGTGTAATAAAAAAGGGTGCAATCAATAATGAGCTTAACCTGTAGACATATAATTTTCCTCCATAATTTTTCCCTATCCTCCCTGCCATCGCTTTAATTTTTTCAAATCCATCCCCACCATAATCCCGCCTCCTGTAAGAGTAGAGTTCAAGCTACCATTTTGACATGTGTCCATCATTTAATCCCAAACCCATGTCATGGACAATCTTCCATCTCTTTCCTCCTCGTCGATCCCTTGGATGATCTTATTTCCTTTTTACTTAGCTCTGCATATTCACCCATTTCACCTCGTTTGATAGCTAATCCTCCTCACGCTCATTATTTCTCCATCAACCTCCTCCTCATTTTCAATCTTCCTGGATGGCACACACATAACTACCAAAACCTTCCGTGTCCAAGATTGCAGCCAAAGAATCAGGGCTCATCCAAACCATCCTTCCATACGGAATTAAATCCACCCTCTTCTCCGTCCTCCTCCACATAATAAACTGTATCAGCGCATTTTCTCAAGAGAGCTTAATCGTCATTCCATATTCTTCCCACCTGTAAAGGAGCACCTTAAGTGATGCCACAGTAATTTCCCCACCTCTTTAAATCGGGATGATTTTCACAAGATCATGCTCAGCATAAGCCAGAGAAGAAGCAAACACAGTGAGACAGTCATCAATTCAGAATAAAGCAAGCAAACTTTTAAAGCCAGCTAACGATACAAGTTCCCTCATCCCCATTAAATTCATCCTCCCCTTCCCCAGTCAATATAATTCGAGATTTGAATTCAAATAGCTCTTAAGCACTCTCACCCGTCCTTTATTGCTTTATAATCAAGGATTTTAAACGGGTCGTCCGCTTAAATTCTGACACTATACAAACTCTAAAACTAACACACAGATAACATGATGGCAGGGAGCGATTAGGAGTTAGGACCAACCGGCCCCCTACAAAAACTCCTGTAAAACTATTTCATTCAGCTCCAGCAGGCCAGCCTACATTCTACCGTGAACCATGCACATGGTTTTCTAGATTTACTCACTCACAACACGCTTTACGTGATACGAAGGACAGAAAATACAGACTTTGTTAGTCCAAGGGACCATGTTCCATCATTTTTTTAATAACACCCCTCGTCATACTATAGCAGCTACTTTGGCAGCAAAGGAGAAGGATTTGAGCATCAAAAGCGTACACAGACGCTTCCTTCAAGACTCTAGATAAATTATTCACTCACTCACGGCTTCTCCTCAACGTTCCGTCACTTTTTTCTTATTATCATTACGTATTTCCTTGTTCGCTGACCTTTACAACGTAGTGTAGTACACACTCCTCCTTAAAATCAAAGATGAAGTCCCTAATCATATGATTCGGAAAGATCTGTTCCTAGAATTTCTCATTTTCTGATTATAGTTGTAATCAACACAAGCTATTCGTGCATCCTAAAACTTGGCATTATCCTCCTCCTTCATAAGATATTATTGCACGGAAACTTTCTGGAATATTAGGTTAAATGAATAAACTTTGGCTTAACATTAGAGCCCCGCGTTTCGTGAGCACGCATGTATATCCTTTCATCTTAATTGTTTCTTACTGGAGGTTGGGACGAGCACCCTTTTTCTCCATTCTTATTACAAGAATTAAAACAATGGCTCATTTCATTTCATGACGGTTAAATTACATAGCTAGCTAAAATCAATCAAAACTTATCAGCACAGCCCAAAACCTAATATCTCTTTAATGAACTTTGAATCAAAGATAATAGAGTGAGAATTTGAACATCATAGTTACCCTTCCTTTCACGTATTTTCTCCACTACTATCACTTAACTTCCCTCATTATTTCCCACACATACATGCACATTTCTCTCACTCCTTCAAACACCCGTCCAACAATTGCACCTTTTACAGGGTGACAGAGGATACTTGTGTAGCCATGTGTTTCTTTGATGTGATCACCAATTACTCTTCTTCAAACGTGCAGATACTCAGACGTATCAGACGACCAATTCCTTCTCATATCTTTAAATCTCTACGCCTTCATTTAGCATAGTTAACAAACATTGCTGGACTCACGATCTTAAAATTTACGTGGTTGCTTCATTCATCAAATAAAGAATAAATTCGTTGTCCAGTTCATGTGGTAGTCAATAGTGTAGTTTTCCCACAGCGTGTCCTTTACTTTGAATGCAATACTTAAAAGATATTACTCAAATGCCTTACTGTACTGCTTAATCTTGATGCAAACCGTATTCATCCCCTACAACAATCTGGACAGAATTCAATGTAAAGTATGGATTCACGCGATGAAGTCGCAGAGCGAAGCTCCTAGATGACAATTTAATATGGATGCCCTGTTCTGGATTTGCGATTTCTTTGAGAAAAATAATGCGGATGTAAGGGACTGTAGCCAGGCATATATTCTTAACCTTTTTGCATGCACATATATAATGATTTCCATATGAACATGAGCTGTTTCTGTTTCATACCAGTCGTTTACATGTCCTCCAGAAGGCGAAGAAATTATGTATCTAGGTGAATAAAGTACAATAAATCCAAGACTTCCATGGGGATTAATTATGCAAATTTTCTATTAACTAAGTAACTAAACGCAGGAATACAATATTTTATTTCACACACGAATGCTAATTTTTTCGTTTCAATATATTCGGGAATAAACTTTTAGTATTTCGCACGTGCGTGATAAATTTTTCACCGTGGAGATTGTTAGAAGATAGCAGAATACAGGGTGGCTGGTGAACATGTCCTTAGCTCTAGCTATTTTTCAAACATTAAATTAGTTGCTGCATTGATTTTAATCTTCATTCCCAGAGACATTCCCATGAAACTACAGTGAGAATCGAGGTGTAATTCAGGAGTTGAGGAATGAGTCAACTACTTCTAAGAATCGTTTCGCATGCTACAGTTGTGTTCAAGTCACAAGGACCAACTATGGGTTAGAAAAAGAATTTCAATTTCCCTCAGACTATAAGATCCCGCAAAAGGAATAGTGTGATATTTCCACTAGTATCGATTTGCGTGACATTCCCATAGCTAGATGCCTTTCTTATCTTTTACCTATTCTATGTCTGCTAGACTTTTCCCATGCACCTCATTCGCAGTAGGGACAAGCAAACTATTGCGAAATAAGTAAATAATAATAACATTTAATAATAACAATAAATAATGAAGCCAATTAACCCAAAGTTAGTGTGGACTATGCGTTAAATCAACGCAAATGAAAATTTCAAAAAAATAACTTCACAGTCGCTTTCATTGGATGTTCCTTAACGAATCATTACAATTACATCATTTCAAAAAAGTTTGAATTATAGAATGTTATCGGAAGCTCAACTTATTAATTAACTAATTACAAAATATTACGCTTCTTTCTTTAGCAAATCTATACTCCGTTAAATCTTCAGGGTGGAAGAATCGTAAGCAACCGTTGAACCAACGCTGTAGGCACACATGAAAATTTGTGTTATTTACGCCACCTAGCGGCATCTAGCAGCCTTCACTCATGGATTAGTATAGTTAATGCGTGAGAAGTGAGAAGCAGATGACGCGACTCAAAGGAAACGTTCTAGAAATGTACTATTGAAAGAGAAATAAATATTTATCACAAGCTACCCACCTTTTCTTCATTCCACGATCACTTGATTTATTAATGACATCCTTGTCTGAGACTTTTCCATTAATATATATTTTCACAGGTTTGTCCACCGCCTTCCTTTTGCATCCAATTGCCTCTTGTTCCAGCTAAATCTTTGGATTTTAGTGCACCTTTCTTCACACTCAGATAAACAGCTGAACTTATTTCGTTATCCTTCCAAATAATTGTATCCTATCAATCAAAGCTTCAGTTGCATTATTGCCGATATCAATATAACGACAGTGTAGCATATCCGATACAATAGTGGGTTCAACCAACCAATACTGAATTTTGAATTAGTGCATCAAGGTCAAAGATTTGTGAATGGCTACTGTAGTAGCTACACGGTTTTTTAGCTTTAATTCTCCTAGTTCTACTGAACAATCATAAGATAGCAATTTTGATGCCTTTACAAGCTTTGCGAATGCGAAGACACACAATATACCTAAAATAATATTTTCACACTGATTTTTACCTTATAGTTATTAAAGTACATAGTGCTATTACATAATACCGATTTAATGCGACACATATTTACATACATATTTCCTAATCTAATTGCAAAAGTGCAAAACATGCTCATCAAGATATTAAGAAATGTTCCTTTCATCCACAGAAAATCTTTGGGATCAACTAAAGTAGTATCATAATGAGTAAGGAATCTTCCCTTGTTTTAGATTCTTGCATGCAAATATTTCTTCCATTGTATACCACGCTTCTTTCATAGTCCAATTTTGAAATTCTATTCTGTCAGATACAGAAACCATTTGAAAGATATCCAAGTACAATCAGATTTAATTTTAAACAATTTTGTCATCTGCGGTATTAATAAACACAATCTGACGGTTAGGAAGAATTACGTTTGAAAGTTACATTCACACCTTTCTCACTAAAAATTACCTGCATCTAGAAATTAATAGTTTTTTTAATTTGCTCTCAGAAGCCCGTATCAAGACGGCTGATACAAGGAATGGATACAATGGACGTAGGAAATGGATGAAGATGATGTGTGGTGCAAACGGTTGTAAACATTTGCAGTTTTAAAGGATGATGTTGTTATTGGTTTTCAGGTGTGTGGGAGCATACAACATTTGGCTCTTATTAATAAAACGGTTATGTAAAAAGGAATTAAACTAGCGATTCTACGTATAGTGATAGATACGTAACGCACGGAGACACAACTTGTTAGCATATGTACATTGTGTTAGTGTATTACATGAGGAGAATAATAATTGCATTTTAGAAGCATGATTTCTTTCACACGTGGTTTCACTTGGCAGGTGACGCGGGAGCAACGGGCGTCTTTTCCGCAGCTAGTTTTGTCTTGAAAGCAGCAGTGTAGCCGGATCCATCTTTAGCATCCCGCCTCCCTTCGATCCCCCTCCCACGTCCAGCGGAATCGAATCTTTCCTTATGGGATCCAGTGTATTTGGAAGTATCCGTCAGCCGATCCACAACTCCGACGTGAGCAGCCTTCGTTGCATGGGAAACACTTGGAGGCCCGCAATTGGTAAGTTTATCCAAAAGTTCCTTAGGTTCCAGCTTTTTCCCCGTTGCTAATTCCTCCACATACTTTTTGAAATCTTCAAATCCTACTTTCTTTGCGGTCCTGTAATTAAGCAATAAATCAATCAACTTTCACCACTTTCTCCGCAGGACCGATTCAAACCTCTTTCCACAGCCCTATCCAACTTTTCTTCCTCTGTTCAAAACTTACTTAAAAAGTTTCTTGAATAAAATAGAAGTATCTGTCGTCGTGATTTTCTTTCCATCGATAACCTGTGCCTGCTTCATCCATTTGTCTGAATTAGTCAATGAAATTTGTTTCCCATCTGACGCTGCATCTCCAAATCGGCTGAAAGCAGCGAATTGACCCTTCAGCGTTGCCTTCTCTCCAGAATCCCCAGCTGCGTCACCCATCTGCGCCACAAAACAAATTTTAAATCATTATACTTTCATCGCTACACCGTATTTTATACGTCCTACAACTTCCGCTGCACGTTCCGCATCTCCTCTGCTATTGCATCTCCAATTCTCAACACCTGTCCTCCATTTCCATCTACACGTTGACGTTCCCATATAATCAGAAATATTAAAATGGAACATGCTTAAATAACAAGCACCCAAGCTTGTTCCCAACCCCAAGTCATTCCACCCTGACTCCTCCCCACCCTCCTTAAGCATAATGAGCTAATTTCAATAACATCAAAAATTCTCTCCAAGCCTCATCAACGCACCCAACCTGCAGGCTTCAGCTAACAAGATTCAAATCCCATTCGGCCATGTCCCACCACTAAAACTAAACGACGGCAGTTTCATTTACAAGGCCTCTGACATCATTTCCTTCGTATCTGCTTACTACATTCACACTTCTCTCTTGTTCCACCTACTGTATATGCACCATGCTACAGCCTTTAGTTTTGTTTCTACACATGTATGAAAAGCTTGTAAACACAAGGTGAGGAGATGCCCATCTTTTTAAGTCAACCACGCTTATCTGCATTTTCTACACCAGCTAAGTAAATCCTGAGCCACGCTTTCGAAATCCTCTACCTGGAAACTTTCTCCAAACTTTCTCCTGCTCTTCAGCTCCTTAACCTTCTTTCACCAGTGTCCCAGTTTTCTCTACTTTTGTTTGCAGTTCAACTCCTCAGCTGATAACAACTATCAAAGTATGCAAACACACTACACTGTAAACTTCTGAATACCGAGTGAGCCCATATTCAATAAGTTACAACCCTTAGACCTTCCAAGCAGAATAATGCTTTCACTCACAATCTTCTACTAAAAGGGCAAATCTTCTCCATAATATTTCAGAACAAAGCGTCTCGAATTACACAAACATAAGAGAAAGCAGAGGATTTGGAAGCAGTCTGTTATGTGAGAATCTCACAATTCTCAAACAATATCTGCTTTCTCTGCCTTTCTCCTACACCAACTATTCTTCTCGGACGGAGAAGCTATACGCATAATATACACGCGCATCACTTTATTCTAATTTACCAGTAAAACGATTTGTCCTTGACATTTATCCACCAAATTTCCAATACCACAATACGTTAATCTCCAAGCTATCCGGAACCTTATTCCACGATTTCCTTAACCTTTTCCGGAAACCTGTACCCCCAACTATTGCCTACACTAAACGTACATACCTTTCCAAATAATTGCACAGTTTCCCGGCAGACAACCGCTTTCACCGCTTCCTAGGAATCCTAGCAAACCACCAACACTCTAACACAATTTAGTCTCAAGGATCCAGGGAGGCTCATCAAAGCGTGACACTACTGAAACAGCTAAGGAGAGCGAATGGTTCTAGCAAAGTAAATTCCATGCGAATATTTCGCGCCTCCCCAATATCAGTCAACTGTTTCCATGCAATGTACTGCAGGAGCATTAGGAGCGTAGAGAATCCTCTCCGGCCTGGGCCTAATCACCTAATCCTGAGCGACATCATATTTCAGGCCTAGTATCTGCCTATCCGGAGAGTTATTATTCTGCTGGAAGCAGCAGCGTATACTTCATAACTTGGCTGAACGCTTATGCATCGGCACAAGCCGCAAACTAGCAAAATTCTAGGGTGCGGATCACGGAACCAGAGGCTCTTCTTTGAATAATGATAAAAAGCCTCACTTACTCGCAGCGAAAATGCTCTTGTAAGATTCTTTAAACACACTATACTTCCTCCCTCCTACAACTCCCAGCCATTTAACATCGATGTCAAAGTAAACATATCGTCATAACCAAGCCTAGATTTCTAGCTCATCCTCCTCAGGAAATTCAAGTCCAGCACCTCCCCGACCTTCCAACCCAGTGATGAATTGCAATTTGAGAAAAAGATAACCATGTCAAAGAGCTTTAATGACATAAAGTACCTGCTTCCACCTCAAGGCATTAGCGTTACTCTCCTCTGATTTTGCATAAATGAATTTTAGACTGAATTAACACTCCCGAAATCCTCGGGCTGTGGGTGGGGAACAGGCTCCTCATTATGCACTAATGGAGTGCGAAACTGACCATCGCTCCCTTAAACCCAATCCACCTTTGCTTCTTTTCTTCATATACAAGCAATTCATAACATTAATATCATTATCATCACACCTGAAAGCTTATTATTCCCAGCCCTAAAGCTTTAGCTTTACCAACCCATTAAATACTCTGCCAGCTGACTGAGCTGTTAAAAGGGCTAGCCCAAAATATATTACTACCATAAAACTGCTATTTGTTTCTTCAGGGACCGATCTGAGTCATCATTAAGGGCAGACTTAACGAGCTCTTGCAAATTCCCTCCAATATTTTCCACTTGAATGTCCACCACAGATATGTATATACAACATCTTGCCCCAAACATTTTTTCCCCTTATCTTCTGCATTCAATTTAAATTGTTAAACAATTCTCCGACAAGTGGATGGCAAGTGATAATTTGTGCAAACATATTTCACTTTCATGCAGTACTTGCTTGTGGTCGCTACATCACCCTCTATTTTACAGGGCCGCTATACTGCGAATACTGCCGCTCTGTAACTATGCTAGAGATGATGTCACGCGTGTCCTCGCTAATGTTTACATCATAAACGCCACCGTGAGAGAAGATGAGTGAAACACGTTGAATCTCCCATCCAGTCCAAACATTTCCAGCCGACTCTTCTTTACAGTCAAGTCAACCATCAATCCGTTTCAAGTTCCAACTGATGCACAATTTCCAGCCCATGTATAAGCTCCACAATTGTCTTTCACGTACTTAAAGTAATCGGGGATGCGTGTAAATCCTCTCAGATTTGTCTCACTCAAATCCACAATTATCTTGTCAAGCTCTCTGGCATCCTAAAAATATACCATGACATGCTCCTCTTAAGCCCCCTCGTCCTCATTGTCTTTCCATCAGAAGCAGCATCAAGCCAAGGAGGAGGAGAACAAGAGCTTGTTGCGGAAATCTGGAATGCGTTTCAAATTCTAATCAACTTGATAGAATCATTCCCTTTATTCTCTTTTGTATTCCACGGAAGCCTTATCAATTCTAATTCCCTGTCTCTGTGTGCGGAACCCCTCCCAAAAATCCCGTCCTCCGTACATACTCCTGCCAACCTGTGAATCATTCTCGCCTTGTTTATTCTAACAACATTCTCAGCGCAGCTCAACCGCATTAAATGTTTCTACATTTTTACCAAATTCAGCTCCATGATTTCTAATTACTAGCTAATGCTAATTGTAGCTTATTCATCCTGAATTTTTCACAGACGTTTCTAAAAAACGGCAAGATTTACGAGCATCCTGGAAACATGTTGAATAATGTTGTAAATGATTACACTTGTAGTTTCCTCTTTATTCTCGTTACGTCTTGGGTTAACTTTTGTCATTCCCACTTTACCAGCTGCTACCATCCTACTTCTAAATTACCATTAGGATTTCAAACTTTAGCAAAAAGAACTTTTTATGATCCAGCATGTTAGCATCCTTCGTGTTTCTTAAGCCATCTTTATTAAGAGATGAGCACATCGATTCTCTTCGAAACACAAGCATATTAGCACATAGCGCTAATATTTTCACCGTGCTTATTAAGACTCGTTAAACCCGTCCTTGGCGTCCAACCAAGCAACCATGATTTCGCTTATCTCGTACCTCTCTTTTGATTTTTCATATCATCGTACCAACTTCCCAAATTCTCATCACCTCTTCTTGTGCATATTTCCTGAACTTACCTACCGGCTTATCCTCCTGACTGTACTAACGACCTCTTCTCTTCTCTCTCCCCAATGCAAATCCAGCTAAGTAGGACCAATTAAGTGAAAACGCCTCACTTTATTGCCCTACTTCCGTAATAAAAGATGCATTAGCGAACCTATTGTCAGCTCAGAATACCCTTCAGCCGCCAAGCAAGCGGATCTACAATCCCCAGAGAGACACCCACCCAGTGAGCCGATCAATACTCTTGAAATCACCGTTACATCAAGCTTTGCCAATTTTTTCCGCTTATCAACACCTTCCAATCTCGGAATATCCTTGGACACTAACACCCTCTTTACTATGTACCTCCAATGAATCATCCGAAATCACCTAAATCTCAAAATATGTTGCTTTCTTTTTTAAATAATTTTCCTCTTTAACTACCTTTTTTGCACACCTTGTCAAGCGAGTTAGCTCCGGGGAATGATCGTTGTCAAATATGTACCTTGCTTCTCAATCGCAACAGATTTGATAGCAATCGTTCCTAATCCCCAAAATAAATATAATCTCCCAGTATGCAGTAGGCCTTACGAATGACCTTATCAACTGCAGTCTGTCTGCCCTTTAAATCTTGGATTAATATATTTTTTGCTCTACCTTTTCTAACTACAGGTTTACAGGCTGTGTACAAGCAATAGCGCTTGCTACTAATTGATAGACTTGACTTTTTATTCCAATGTTGTCCACTTAATTTTTGTATCGACTGCAACAACCTGTACTATGTTTATTACCAAGTCTTGAATTTTCTCAAGTCATCTCGTTTATTACGTTGAATGCAAATTGAATTATGCATTCGAATCCGGAAAATATTTTGTCCTCCTCCTCTCCTCACTGACTGAACCAGTAATATTAACTTCAAACAAACAGGATCCGTTAGTTTTTGAATTTATTGTGTCTTTGAATAAATTGCATTCCCTCCTCTACAACTGCTGTGACATTGAGGGACGACTCCGAGGCCAATGCTCCCGCTATGCGTCATCATCAGTAATTCTAAAGGCTGTTGTCCTGCGTTTGGCGAGACGTTGTTTTATACAGCCTGCGTTCCGAAAAATTCAACACGAGCTCACAATTTCTCATAGAAACTTATTTTTCTAACGACTTTCTCCCTGCCGGATGACTCATCCTCGAAATCATCCTCCTTCTTTCTCCCCGAGATTCTTCCACATCTTCCATCTTCCGAGTATGATTCACCCGGAGAAAGCACATATTTCCTCCGAAATGCATCCCCAACTCAAGCACTTCATCCCATCTGAGTCATCCTCATCCTCAGCTTTCTTCTTCCTGTTACGCTGTTACCATGCAACTTCCTGCAATCGTTCAACACGGAGCCTCCACTTACTCCATCAATTTCACTCTTAGATTTCCCCTCCTTCAATTTCCTCTTGTCTCCTACTTTCTCTTTATCCAAGCCTTCAAACCCTTTTAAGCTTTTGCCTCTACCTTTTCTTCTATCCTCGCGCCTATGTATATTTTCCCCTTCTAAGTACAATTTGATGGTGTTTTAAACACCCAGTGCCGACCACCTCTCTAATTCATTTCTCTTTCTGATCAGCCTCCAAACTCAGGGTAGTTTATAAAAACCTGTATTTCCGAATCCCGAAGGAGGAGATTAGAGGTCCCCAAGGAGAAAGTAAGAGCTTTATTGGAGATCGCTCTGACTCGAACGGATACGCGTGTCACGTAATGGAAAAAATCTATTTTATGCCCATATCTACTAATGATCTAAGGAATTATATCAATTTGAGCCTTCTCCTCACGAGGCTTTTAGTGCAGTGTCCCATATTTCTCCTCCCCTCCTCAAGAAACAAAAGCCTGTTATTCCGTACATTACCAAAGCAAAATTTTCTTCATTCTGAATTTCCGCATTCTATGCAGGAGATATTACAAACAAAACTGAGAAGAAATGGCAAGGTGAAAGCTATGCTGTTTCGGTTCAATAATTAATTTTTTATCAGCAACCTTAGCCTTGATGTATAGAGCGACAGGAAGAAAAGCACACAAGAAAGTAAACAGTACGCATGAACGTTTGCCAACAACAGAAGCCTGCAACCTGCAACCCGCGTGGAAAAAGCGGGAGTACAGCTACATAGAGGAGAAAGCTCTAGTATTGTCAACATAGTCCCTGAAATAGCTCAAAAAGGCAGAACCTCTTCCGACAGGAATTTCACTTCCCCCAACCAACGCTTGGCTGCTTCTCAAAGCTTGCCCTATAGTTCTCGTGCAGGGTGAAAGCACTGGCATACTGGCATGGCAATATATATTCATCCACTAGCCCGCACGTCTGCCCCAATCCCATAGAATGTAAGTAGAGTAGAACAGACTTGCAAAAATCCCTCCCTACTCCACACACCATCATTAAAGGCTGACTCATACAGCTTTGAGCCAAGAGAGTCCTCGGATCGATATTTCGCAAAGTTCTATATACTTTCTCCACTTTCTCTTTATACAACCATATGGTCATGCATACGCACGAGCATGCATCTACACCACCCCTGAGCCAGCTATCAGCTCCTAAGCCGAGTATATCTTTCCCTCCAGCAGCACACTATACTTTGGAGTTTCCCACATCCACCCAGCATATACATTCCACTCAAAGTGTCTAGCAAGAACAAAGTGGATAAAATCCAGGCAAGTTAGAGAAAGGAAGCAAACTAAGGCAAAACCGAATATCCCTACACGTGCCTTAGAGAAAGTCTACTTTCACCCAACCTTTCTCCTTCCGTGCTAGCACACCTTTAGCCAAAAAGTAGAGTATTACACCTGAATTTTTTTCCCACCACCACAACCAAGCACAAGTACCACCCCTCCCATTAACTTTCTTCCCCAACTGAGCAAACATTTCCATCACAACTAGCATCAAGCTAATGCAGCCACACAGGTTCCTTCCCACACTCCCAGCCAAATCTCCAGCATTTCCCTCCTCCCGTGACTATCTAAATTCATTACACTTGGGTCTAGTCGACCTAAATTACTCAAACTCTATTATGTTATACTAGCCATGCAATCGGATGTGAATTCCACAAACGCCAAGCACAAATTTACCACTCGCATGGACTCGACTAAAAACAGGTCACTTCTTCAATACCCATTCACAGCTTAACTTTCTCCATCTACACCCGGATAGCCAGAAGCCACAGCCAACGTAACGCCAAATCCAGATACAAGCCCGTTTTCCAGTTCTTCCGAAACATAATTCTTACTCTAAGGAATTTTACAATGCATTCATTAAATCCTCTGAATTTTTTCCTTCGCTAACCAAAACCTGACATAGCGTAGAAATAGGACTAAAGAATTCTCCACCAAGCCTCTCCAGATGCGACTATGAGACAATATCGATTCCATGCCAGGCAAAAGCTGGAAAAGGCAAAAGCTAGCAGTACTGTTCCAAGAATTTATGTCACGTTAAATAAAATCTTTTACATCTAGCATCGAGATTCTAAGCTTTACTAGCCACTGAAATCTAACGAGAAAACTTGTATTTTTCCCCTCCAGTTCGATCCTTCTCTACACTACATTCACCCGGTTTGGATGGATAAAAACGAGATAGTTTTCAATTACTCCCACACTGCGGAATACCCGGGCTAAACAGAACACTTTTCCCATCAAGCTCTGGAACACAGCTCAGAATAACAGGAAACATAATAGAAAAAAATACAACCAATTACTTCTTTTTACAAGACACGCTTCTTCCAGAAAATACACAAGCTAAAAATAAGAAAAGTAAAAAATATATTACGACCTAGACTCCAGCCAGCTAATATTACCCAACTCGATACTCTTTACTTTACCGCCTCAGCAGAGTCGCACATTCCGTCCTCTGTAGCTTTCCCCTGGAGATTTTAAGTATTTTGACACTAATTTTGTATGCATCCTGTGTCCTCCTGCTCCTGTACTTAAATCTGGAGAGCTTCTCTATACTCTAGACATGCACACCGAGTCTCTTTCCGCCTTAAACAATTCACAATCCCACCAAGCAGGGAACGACGTGCATCTTACATACATAACCGTCAATTTCCACACATTGAGAAAGACTTGAGCTACCAAAGAGAGAAGGAAAGAAATTAGAAGATGCAACACTCCCCGCCCCACCCTTAGCGTCGCACTTCAATTGATTCCAGTATACTCAAGGATCTTTCATTCTTTCAACGCATTCTCAAACATTCGGCTTTCCGTGGCTCGAAACGCTCAAATAATTGACGCAACAGTTTCATCTTGTCCTACCTGAATCCTCTCTTCCTCCTCTCTTACTCGTATTTACTCACGTCCAAAACAATGCCCAAAGGAAATTATCAGCTATAAATCTTGAAAACTTTCACCCTTACAACTTTCTACCTTGATTTACCAATCTACATGGCTAGCATATCATCTCAAAAGTTTCCGCACACTAAAATTCCACTAACGCAATGATTCAACGCCCAAGATTAACTTCTCTCTTGACCATCGTAATTTAGTCCATGGCCACAAGTTGCTACACAACACATACTAGGAACACACGAACCAAGAACGCAACAGTTTTCAATGTTTACCTTTCCTCACGTTCACAAATCAAAGTTGGCTCTTATGTTCCAACTCCTTTCTTGCTGCTCCAGAGAATTTAAAGCCTATTTCACTTCCGGAGAAACAATAAAAGAAAGCAAATGAACATAAAACTAAAACAATTCCAGTTCTCCTCTGTCCGTTTTGCAACTTTTATATTACTTCCCCACTTTAGCCCTTTGCTAACCCACCCAATACTTGTAAACTACTATTGCGCAGCAACAACAGTAGTTTTGCCCTATGACTTTTCTTATCATCTCTTATCACCTCCATCCCACACACAACGTTAACTCTGGCAATGATATTTTCCCCCAGGTATTTAGAGTCAAATTCCGTGGTAAACTTGTTGAATTTTTAAAGGAGAGAGGAGTGTAAATGTGACATGAGAGAATGATTGATTGAATCTTAGCCAGCATCGGGCATCGCACCCCTAATCCGAATAAATCTGGTGTTAAATGGTCTGTGAATTAGAAAAGATTCCTCTGCAGCATCTATTTGTAATACGGGAAACGGTCCGCTGAACCGGATGTGTTAGCTTCCACGCTTCTACAGACGGTTAAGACATGCAGCTGAGAAACGTTTGGTACGTTGCCTTGAGCAAAATGATTTAATGATTTCCACACACTACTAGTTCACACGTTTACAGGAAGCTATTTCTTCTACAGCTCCTGTTGAGAGTTGCAAACTTTGCTAGATACTACCATATGTAGATTCCTTAAAATTTTTGCAAAGATGCACAGTATTTCTTTTCACATCTTATATTATTTCGCAGGAACAGGTTGCTTTATCTACGGCTCTTTATGATCGAACAGAACGGAGGCTTGTGCCTAAATCTGGCGGGCACGTGATTTGACAGTTAGTTCCTGATATTGCCCGCATGTATTCCAAATTATTAGATGAGAAGGCTGAATAGAATATGATGTTGCCTCCCTGAATGCTGACGAATGGAAAGATGATGGAAAACTCCGTACAACCGTTATAGAAGATGCGGATGCTGTCTCATTTATGATTGCGATTGGGCCAACTGCGTCTCTCCCTAATCCCAAAATCCTACACACACCTCCCCTTCCTTCCTACGTATGCCTTGAAAAAGAAAGCACAGGGCGGACTTACCTCGAATGATTTGCCAGGAACGTAAGGTCTAGTTTTTCGAATAGATGTTCTGGACGTGGACGAAGCTCTTTTGGGCAAAGTGTGAGCTACTGTGGGTCGCGTGGACAAATTAGTTGAAGACCTCAACCCACTGTCAACTTTACTTTGAACGTTAAACTTTTTCCTCCTTGGAATTAACTCTGGAGTTGGTGTTGTCGTGGCGGTGGCAGACAGTGATCTTGATTTTGTTGCTGGGTCAAGAGAAGTAGAACTAAGATGAGATGCGGACAAAACTCGACTATTTCCATTCACTCCAGATCCAGACCGAGAAGTCTTTTGAGGCTTAGGAGTGGCTCGAGATTCGGCCGAGGCTCCGAATTCATGAGGAGTCGACAACGACGCGCCGCTGTTCCCTCCGCTCTTTTTCTTCTCATCCCTCTGCTTGCTCCGCGTACTACCCGCCTCTCCTCCTCCTCCTCTTCCATTCCCGTTCGTTACGATGGCGGATCGTCCCGAGGAAATACCCGCGGATTTATCTCCTCCACTCTTTCCAGCTCCATCCCATCCCACCAACTTAACATCCTGTTCACCAGACCCACAAAACTATCATTAGCTGATTTTCTCCTCGTCTTCAATTCCTTTCAGTCTTTTCCCACCCCGAAAACTTTTATAACCCGCGTCTTTTTTTTCCCACTCCGTTAATGTGATTCAAGACAACATACTCTCCATCATCTCCCTGCCAGGGAGATAGACTCAACGTCCACAAACTTTTTTTCTGCGATTTATTTTATCTACATTATGACTCCCCCAACATACCTTTTCTATTTTCCCGACGATAGCTTCTACATCCTTCCCAATTCCGGTAGACGGGTTGACTCCTCCGTCATTATTTTTCTTGTCTCCAGAAATTGTTGTCGTTCTGATTGTTCCGGCAGTTGAGCCCACGAGAGGTTTGCTATAATTCTGCGAAGACATAATTGTACTGGACTCGATGGTTTCCTTGCGGATCGCATCCATTCCAGCGAGTAAGCTCTCTATTTTAGCACCAGGATCCTCATGTACATTCTTTTCAACTTTCTTCCCATCTCCCCCCAATTCCCCCCTATGCGATGACTCCATCATTCCTCCTGAAGCTATTCCACCAGAATAAGCCGTGGGGGCGACAGAAGGTGTTGAGACAGATGCATTAGTATTACAATTATTATTGTTTCCAGCCGCTGTAGTTACCGTCACAGTTCCTGTACAAGTATGAAACAGACGCAATCAAAATAATAATTTCTTATACTTGATCCAAACATTTCTTCATATTCTCCACACAACGCATCTAGTTTCCAACTACTTGTTTATATTCCCGGTCTTATGCCCTTGAATCACCCAAGCTTTATGTCTCGTATAAATTACTATCCTCATCTTCTCAACATGCCTACTCAATTCTAGCCACCGCCCGCCCGCCCTCCTTTCAACGTTTCAAGGAAGATATAGAGAAACACTACCGAGCGCTGATGTACCCTATCAGTTTACACATAACCTGATAGCAGCAAGCTATATCTATACATCCAATATTATTTCCTGTACTGGAATTGGAAACACCTATTATTTCCACACATTAACCTAAAAACTGTAAATACGCACATACACCACGCTACGAGCATTAAATAGGCGGACAATAATAGAAGACTTACGGGAGGATATGGTTACAGATCCAGTGACGACATTTGTTGATGTAGGAACACGTGTGCTTGTTCCGCTAGTCGTCGTAACTGACGTGACAGGGATAGGGAGCGGTGCATGTATTACTTTAATCCCACCCGCTAGTGTTACAGGTGGTGTGGAGGAGGATGGATTCGTACCTTGATTTCCGGAATCCCAAGCTTTGAAATCATTTGAAACTGATGTTGACCTCTCCCCCGCTTTGGCGCTTGGCCCCATCACCATGGCACTTTTAAGGGCAGACATGACTGGATTAGCGTTTGATGAACCTCCTCCGCTTGTTTGGGACGATGTCATTGAAGTGCTCATGGTGAGTGATGCATTTTGAGTTCGGGACACGTCCGCTCCGGGAGTCTCAGGCTGAGATGCAGCGAATGGTGTTTTAGCTGAGGTCATTGAAGGGGTTTGGGGCGTGGGAACAGAGGGAGCAGTTTGAGATGAGGTCATTGAGGTTGCCGACGCGGTCATTGAGGTTACCGAAACTGTCACTGCAGGAGCTCGAGGAGGGGCAGGTGCAGAGGATGTTTGGGATGAGGACATTGTATTTACCCGTGGAACTGATGTGGGTGCTGTTTGAGAAGTTGTCATCGAATTCATTCTAGGAGCAGGAGCGGGTGGCGCTGTTTGGGAGGATGTCATTGAGATATTTTGAATAACTGGAACGGTGACAGAAGGTTTCGTTGAGATTTCCATTCCAACTTTA
Organism: Sminthurides aquaticus; assembly: GCA_906901655.1. Taxonomy (NCBI): domain Eukaryota; kingdom Metazoa; phylum Arthropoda; class Collembola; order Symphypleona; family Sminthurididae; genus Sminthurides; species Sminthurides aquaticus. Next base: position 3,482,547 of record CAJQTT010000002.1, on the reverse strand, counting down.
GTAGCATCCATCCTTTCGACTTTTCCTGACGTGTGTAAAGAAAGTAAGCAAAGTTTAGTACCGGCTACGAACCAAAGATGTCGCACAAGTCAAGTCAACTTACTCCAAAACTTAGTGAAGCGTCCAGGTGTCAGCTACAGCGAAGCTTTTAATGACAAAGTCAAACAATTCTTACTCAGATTTCCTAGTGCATAACTTGAAATCTTACTAGAAATATAAATATACTTATTAGGAAGCGTGAAGCCGACCAGGATAAATAACGAGTATAAAAGCGTTGACAGCGACGTGAAGCGCAATAATCACCATGATTAGTATCACAAATGATTCGTAGCCGGGACCATCTCCCATTTTGTTACCAAACATAGAGCTGAACTAATAACGGGATTTAGCAGGCAAAGCAAATTAACAGATGATAAAATTACCCAAATTTCACAACACAATCAATTTTCAATTGTACAAGATCCGTTCACAGTGCAATTTCTTCTCCAAACTGGGTAAAAGTAGTAGCTAGACGGTAGTTGAGATCGGTTTGAAGAACTGAAGGGGCTAAAATTAAATCCAAGCCTTTTATTACCCAGCTTTTGGCTTTTCCCAGATCTGAGTTGATTGTTTTTTTTGTTAAACTTTTTTAATTATGACGTAGTGCAAGTGTTGCGGGGTGTTATTTGCAGCTTCACAATCACAAGGTCCTTCTAATTTATCAAAATGTCGCACATCCAGCTCCAATCGTTTCTTGCAGACCCGTCTCCAAATATTGTTCACATTAAACCAGGGTGGCAACTGTAAATCCTTTAAGCCCTTCATCAAGGAGTGGATAAAAATTCATAAAGTTCCAACGACACAACAATGATTAATGGGCCCAAAGTCAAAAATAGCCCATGTTCATTCTATAAAACTTTGTTTTTAATTGCTTTTAAATTAATTTATGAGCCACTGTCACTTATATTAGCCCTGGTCCTTCGCAGAAGCACAACCGTACTAACGTTATATTCAGGAGCTGTTACCTTACAATGCTCTTGAGTTCACTTGAAATTCACGACTATTTCAGTCCTGCTCAACAAAATTTGCCAGCCAAAATCCTTCCGTCTCACAGTCCCTACTAAAATTCAGAGTAGAGAAAGCTTTATATGATGGAATCCATACGATGACGGAAGCCTCGACTCCCAAAATGCAATTATGTCTTCTCCTACCTCTCGTCCTCTTAGCACCGGACCAATATTATTGGACGGGGTCTTCGGTGGAGACGTAAGAGACTAGGACAGAACTGACAACGAGAGGATTACGTGCTTCTCCAGTTCCAGTATTGCATTCCGCGGTTGACTATATTTGGTAACTTGGCCCATAGGTATGTATAATTAGATATACTCCGTCAGTGGGTGTCACAGGATTCCGGTATGACGTATGTTCTTCGGTCCCTTTGATCCTAGCAGATATAATTCAGGCTTCAATGTTCGGAGTTTTCCAGTATTGTTTTCTATTCTGTTCGGTCAGGGAGCGAGAGGAATTTAAAAATCCCCCGAAGACTTCTACCTCTCCCAAAATACCGCTATCCGTTCCTAGCTTTCTCTTCTTTTAACTTGCAAATAAGTCCAGTCCACAAACTTTGCAATGTACGGTCTTCCGGCAAATGCACCCGGGTATTTTGCAATGAATCCCCACTGACTTGCTGCTCTAACTACGCTCTTATGGTTTCCATGCCTCCAGGGAAAACTTAGGAAGCTTGCTTTCTCTCTCTCCTTCTTTCTCCCCCTCTCGGTAGCCTCTCATAATTTTCTGGAGGTAGGAATGAACATATTAAATTGTTACTATTCACTACACCGAACCCAATGACATTGATATTCCAATTCACCAATAAATACATTTCTCTTTCCCTACATTCCCGTCCCACTCGAGATTCCATTGCCAATCCTCAATTCTCGAGAACTTTCTCCCGGTTTCTCTTTCGTATTTGCGTTTCTTCGTCCATATATAAATCATCCAGCCATGTTTGCATATCTACCACTTACAGCCCGTAGACGCAATATTCAACATTCGAGGTCATACTTACCAAGTGGAAGCAATGAAATCCTTAACTGAGAGACACAACTGAATTGAGATACCTGGAATGGCGGGAATGCGCCCTTCATGCTTACATACAACTCGGGTTACATGTCAGGTTACACGATCAGATTTACTTCGTACATAGCCTGCGTATGTAGGTATCACTTTTGTGGTATAAAAAATAACAAAACTTATCATGAAACACAGAGCTATTTTACTTGAGAATATATGTATTGCAAACGAGACCGTGTGATATCATTTAAAATGGATCAGAATTTAAGAAAATCAATTACTCAGAATGTGCGAATCTTGTCCCACAAATCTTGATTTTCTGCACACAGAACAACATTTTATTCCCTCGAGTCCATTACAAGTCCCGCTTGTGATCCAAGCTGGTTTATTATCCTACATTGCTCGGCCTTCACACAACAGCCAATTTTACTCCTAAAGACAGTCAGTAGAGGGCGTGACAACTTCACCTTGCTCCAGTTAGCAGAAATAGTAAACAGCCTAGGTTAGTTAACAGAGTGTGCCCCGTTTCAGGAATGAATAGTATGGCGGGAAGGATAATCCAAATCCCTGGATACATAAGCAACCAACTGACCTCGGCAGGCATTGTCTCCCATTGGAAGTTCCAATGTGTTCAGTAAGTTCAGTTAGTGCAGAAAGATGTCATCAAATTGTAATTAATTAGTAATGCACACTTCCTTGTTACAGTTCTGGGCTAACTTTGAATGCCTTACCTAGATTTTGAATCCCCCAACAAGCCATGGCTTGGCTTGTTCTACGATCAGGTTATGGCTTCATACAATTAGACTAGTGCATCTATACTTAAATTAGTAAGAATCGGACATATTATTAAGAAGTTACTTTACATTTTATTTATTGTTTTCCAATAAACCTACAGTAGTTTGTATCAAATGTCAATTGCAAGGACGGAATGTAACCAATTTTAATATAATCATGTTTAATTTGCGTGAATTTTTTTAACAAAAACCTGAGGTGTTGTCAAAAATTTGAGCGGGCATCCCCACGTCGATACCTGCCACTATCTTGCTGTATTTTAACATCCCTACTCCAGGGTTATGTTACAGCAAAGAGGAAATTGGTCATCAAGGTGTGGTAACGACAACACCAGTAGCCACAACCTGACCATCACACAAGATTTCACGCTGAATCAGCTTCACCTCTTATTTTTGCCAACTTCTCCCAACCGATTCCCCTTCCACCCTTCCGCCTTCCGCATTAACGTCATCTGCCATAATTTACCTTGTTTGTAAACTGCATTAGTTCCTTCCTATGCAGCATTGTTTTGCAAACTCGTACACCCTTGTTATTGCATACTAAAACTCTTCCTAGAATCTCTTACACATATAATCTCCCTCTCACATACTCAAATGCACTCATTCCTTACACCTACTCACCTTCTTCAGCAAGTAGAAACTGTATATAGTTATCACTGTTTGTAAAAAGAATATTTTCAGCACTTCAATCTCAATGAATGCATAATATTGTGCCTCGCAAATATTTTGCAAACTATGCAAGATTCATCCCAAGATCAAAAAGTCGCCAAAGGTGCAACACTGCAAGTGAGAATGTACAGATTTCATCATCGTTATTAAACCAATAAATAACAATTAACATGTTCAACAAGTCAAGCAGTCATCTCAGCCTTAAAACACTTGAAGCTAACATTAACATTGAACACATGAAATCAAAACATGTGGTTAGACCGAAGGGTGAAGCAAAAGCGTGTGTGCAAGAGTTGTTGAGGATCTAGTTACAAACTGATTAGTTGCTGCCGTAACGAAGGCAAAAGATTTCTTTTTCCTTAGTCTTCGTTAATTCCTGATATGAAAAGAATCATGCTGGAGGGAGTAGAAGAGACGACGTAGAGTAAGATTAAAAGGCACATGCAGCAAGCTGATAAAAAATCTGACGACCTATGTTATTTCCCAATCTAGAGGGATTCGACAAGGGTTAAAGAGATCCATAGTTAAGTGAGAGGCGTTCAAAGAACGCCTCTACTTTCCACCAATAAGAAATTCCTTCAAAGACCAATGTCACGAAACGGTGGAAGGATTGATTGATTGCATGTGGTCTTGGCTCTGGCGTCTTGATTCATTACTATGCAAACAACAAGTCTTTTATACCAAACCACACACAGGAGTCCATCTTCTATCAGTCTTGATCATTTCTACTATAATCCTTTCCCTCGCTCTCATTCTCAATCCTCCTCCATGGGTCATAAGACAAATGTTATTTAATCCAGGATTCGGCACACTCTACATCCAGCACAATTAACAACCCTCCGTTTTCTAATCCCTCCTCTCTGCCACATACAAACATTTCCCCAGCCAAACCTGCTCCCTTTCCTCAACAATTATCATTAATCCAGGGATGAAGAATTAGCAACCTCGGAAGATTTTTAGCGCAGAACAGATGGTAAGGAAGATTGTAACTTCCTGAGAAGTTCGTTCTACGTCGTATTTTAAGTGTTTTAAACTCATCCTTAGCCGCACTGGCTATCATTATTCGATGGACTGCAAATCCAAATCGCAGATGACTTGCGTCAATTCCATGTACATTAAGTAGGTTGTAAACTTTAAGAACTGCGTAAATTCTTCAGCTTCACCTTGTTGGAGCAGCTTAAAAATTCCCTGAATCATTCGCTCTACTATTCCTCTTGTATCATACATCTTCTCCCTACGACGGTGACTGCTGTTCTACGCTTTCACTACATCCAAAAAGTTATCTAGTACGTAGCGATATTTTCCGAACAGGTTCAAACGTTTCAACCAAATCACTGACCCGAAGCAAAAACATGTTCCTATTTATTAAAAAGAGGCTATCTAATAAAGCTAACGATGCTTCATCCTTCTGTCCTCCCTCTCATTCATTTCAACTCTGAGGAGTAATCCTCTGGAAATTGCCCAATAATACGTCATGCTGAACGTTTGTTTATAACCGTCTCTTGACACTTTTTATAAAAGGAAAATGTCCAATTCATGGCTTCTTCTAGATAAATCCACAACTTCCAGTATCTTCTGTTCAAAGATAACGAGGACCATGAAGCCATTATTCTTTTCAACAATATATACCTTCGGTTTATTTGTTATTATCAGCTCCCGATCTAAGTTCCGTAACATTCTTTGTGTCTGTCATCATTAAAAACTGCTATCAAATTCCAGTAAACTGAAGTAAATGGTTTCCTTGAATCCTATTTTGGAAAAGAGGATTAAAACTCGACCTCTATAGCTCTTGCTAGATTAATTATTTTCCCATGTCATTAAAAATCCTTGACTCCAGAGAAAAACGTCACGCTGGAAGTGAAACAAATTCCAGATTTTTCTACGACCCATCTGTTAAATAATTCTGTAATCTGTACTGTATAACTGTATATATATAGTAGTCATCTAATTTACTGCCTTAAAAGGAAAAGGTCCAGGGGATGGAGCAATCATGTTTTTCTGGAATATGTATAGATCGGATGATACCCTTCAACCCATCAAAGATACAAGTGCCAAGGGGTAAACCTTTAGAGAAAAAAGTTTTCCCCTCTTATGTCTTAGCCGAAGCGTTAGTATAGTTAAATTCCCTTCTTGTCCTAAGTAATAAGTAAGTCTGAAGAGTAAGTAGTAGCAACTCCTAGCAAGTTGCCTTTACTAGATTAGTTGACGAACATAATGATAGGATAATCCTTGCATCTCAATCTCACCACCACCACGTTCCTATGATTGTTTACTATTATAAGGAATCTATAAAATCCATCAAGCTTATCATGCATAGCAAGGTAAAGGTCGACTGGACGAGAAGAAGAAGTTAATGGCTTTTGAGATGGCTTGGAAGGCATAAGGAGGAGGTACGTGGAAGTTTGTGTTGGAAAACTGTATAAAAGCTACTACTTTACATCTCTTCCCCCCACATTTATTTACAGATCTATCCTCATACACATTGACGAGTTGTGAGTGTAGCTAGCTTTCAAAAAAAAGTCCATCAGCCCTTTGTCTTCCTCAATGAGTTTCTAAACAATCCACAAATCATTTCACCACCGGCAATCACCTTTACATCATCCTAAAGTGATACATCTCCACCTGCCTCACCTTCACCTACGAAATAAAATTTTCTCCAGAGTTTCCTTGTTCACCGCCTGCGAAATCACTAACTCCACCTTAGTGACAACTTCATTTGGAATCCACTACTTGTAAGGTAAGTATTTTGTTTTTTACCTGTCTATTCGGCCGTTTTTACATAATAATAACTGTAGTTTAAGTGCGAATTTAACAGCTTGTCATGGGTATGCTAGCTCTCAGTAACCTTTGAAATACTATAGCTGGTACGTGTGCAGCGAATCCGTAGTTCTAGTAGTTCAGCACCTAAACCCAATAATTTTCTGAAAAAGTTGTGCATCAGTTATGTAAGCTATGTAAGCGAGACTGGGTCGCATGGAGAATGTAGATTGATTTTCGTTTTCTCTTATACCTGGATCGTTTCTAAGCCCCAGAAGATACCACCATCTGCATAAGCTTGTGTTCCCAAAACTTGATTCAGGGCTAGCCGGTTTCTCCTCCACGGTTTTATGTAACAAGTACGCGTCGCTTTATAGGAAGAAGATTGATAGAAAAGTAGTGTCCAGCCAGACTAGATCTGTCCTAGTAAGAGATATTACTGTGCAGAGAAGCCAGGATTTGGTCCAGGTGACGAAGGTGGAACAGCTTCTGAGTAATACCCAAATTCTGTGAGCAGCTCCATCTTGCATAACGTTTTTCCAAGAAACACATCTATAACGCATTCTTGCTTTCTTCATGTTATGCATGTTGATGCGCTCATCTCGCCACAAACCACAAGCCTGACCGTGGAAACTGAGATACTTGCACGTGATTTTCACGGGAAATGTATTCAAGATTACTTGTAACTTTCCTTGCAAGCTGGCATTAGTAAAAGAAAATCTTACAAAGAATCTTATGTCGAAGGTTACAAAACTACTTTTAAGGGTCTGGCATATGACGCAATCAGCCCAGGATTATTCCCTGATAATTATCCTAACGGAAGGCATTCAATTCATCCATTCCACACAATTAATTAGTTCAAGCTGTTCCGCAGAAAATTCTTCCACCGCCCAGCATCCATCCAGCATGTGTATTTATTGACTTTATGAATGAATGTTAGTGTGTGACTGATAGTAAACCCAATTCAGATTAATCATAATCCGATTAAACCGGTAATAACTGCTTTTATTTGGTAAATGAGGACAATGCATACAGGATAATTTTTATTCCTTCTGGAATATCTTAAAGAAGGACTAAAGAATCGAATCCTAACTAAGAAATCACCCTTGAACGGATTTTAAGTATAGTTCTGGTGATTCTCAGATTGTGCTCATTCAAGTAACTTTCATATACTTTCAGCGTAAAGATGAGCAGCCTAAAACTAGGAAAAGGAGGAATGGGACCTACCTCATCCGACGGCGTTGACTGCCTAATGAATAACAATAATGGTTTAAAAGAGAACACACTCAAAGGTATTGCCGGCGGGATCGGCGTTGGAGATTTAAGCTTTTCTATGGAAAACAGCAATGGGATCTGCAAGGACGACGAGATGTTTAAGAAAATACCCAACTTTGTCAACAATACAGAATTTAGTACACCTGCCAAAGCTGGAAATATAATTAACCCGTAAGCAGTCGTCTCTTGTTCTCTTCTTCTTACCTGTACCTGGATATTAAAGTCCTTCCATAAAATCTTGTGGACTGGTACATTGCTAGCTAACAGCTTTTCCCTTCTTTTCTAGCTATACGTTGGACATACTCAACGAAAGTGCACAACATATAGCAAGTAGGATCAACATCCGCCCCCGCGTGGCAATCATCTGCGGTTCCGGATTAGGTGCGTTTTTAGAATTTTTTTTTCAAACACTGTGCATACATTATATAATATGACTTGACGTTAACTGCATCCTTCAACTCTGGCTACTTGTTGATTGATTGCAGGAACTCTTGCGGATGCGGTTGAAGATAAAGTAGAATTCCCTTACGAGGACATTCCACATTTCCCCGTGTCCACAGTCCCAGGGCATGCAGGAAAACTTGTGGTGGGTCATTTGGGACAGGTTCCTGTCGTCTGCATGAAAGGAAGATTCCATTTCTACGAAGGATACCCATTATGGAAGGTGAGATTTAAATTAATTTCCTCTGTATTTCTTTTATTCCAGCGAGCCATTGCCCACGCCACACGCAATCAACGAATGCATATTAGTCTGCATTCTTGCATCTCAAATCATTTCTGTCTTAAAGCCTAAGTGAGACGTTGCAAAAAGTTGCCAAGCTCATTGTCAAAACTCGTAAGGAGTAACTTTGAATTCATTTGATTGTGAGGAACAAGTTCCAGTCCAGACTTGTTTGAAAGTATCATCCATTGACACTCGGCAGTGTCGATTATTGGATTCAATTGCAAAAATTTGTCCAAAAAGGGAATTCATGGAGCTACATCTGTTTTTCACGAACCGCATGCCCACATACATTACATGTCAAGAATACGGTGAGGGAAGAGAATGCGAATTACAAATGCAGAATGCAGCTTTCTAGATGCTTCTTCACCATCAGCTTTTTTCTAACAAAACATGGGCTACATTAAGAACTAAAAGCTACGCAGCTATAACTCAATACGAATTCATTTTTTGCTTTAGTTTGATTACTCTGTTCGTACAATCAGTTCAGTTTACAGTCTATATTTTTGGAACTCTGCCATGCGCCTCTTTCTCATTTTAACCTTTTTCAGTTTGCCCTAGGGGACAAAAAGATTCTTACATATTTAGATGTGGTGTGCAGTGCCGGTGACACAATTCATATCCATAGTTCCTTGGACAATGACGTTCTTGAGCAAGCATTTAGCGAAAGAAAGCATCGGATTAATAGCACAGCGCTGTCAATCAAATGTCGGATTGCTTCAGAATTTGAAAAGTTGCCTCACGAAGATAGTTACTGATGAATTAAAGATGATGCAATTCACATGCAGACAAATATTAAAGTAGATTTGCAAAAAAATTGCAAGGCAAGGATTTTAAACCGCAGTTCAAGGATAATAGGCGAAGGGAAATGATAACGGGCTCCATAATACTCTCATGTTTAGTAACTAAACTTCATTTATAGTGAGCAGGTAAAGATTTCTGTTGTTATCGGAAACGTGTAAGGATATTTGCTGGCGCGCTTTAGGTCAAAGGTGAGCTGCCACAGACACTGAATAATTGCACATTTGCGATATTCACTCCGTGTAATGCTACTTTCAGGGGCGAAGAGAAAGAGAAATTAATGATATACCAAGGGCTTAAACGTGTATTTAGCATATTGCACAGACATTGAATTGTTAACTGCCTGCCATCTGCGAGATAAGATTATCAATCGGAACTACGTGTTCGTGTAGTTATAAAGACACTTAATTCATGCACTTCTTGCACATAAACTGGAAAATCACGCAGTAGAATTCCAGAAAGAATCAGGTCAGAGTTCATTCTCTGATTGCAACATTCTTAAACGAGTCCAGATGAATCGTTCGCCATTGACGTCTAGAATTATTAATTTTATTTTGTATATGGTTTAATCTGGATTTTAGTGTGCCATGCCTGTACGGGTATTGAAGCTTATCGGGGTAGAGATTCTCATCGCTACAAACGCAGCAGGAGGGCTAAACCCGGCATATTCTGTTGGAGACGTAATGCTCATTAAGGATCACGTAAATTTCCCTGGATTTGCGGGCCATCACGCGTTGGTTGGTCCCAATGATGACAGGTAAAGCAGTATTAAGTTAAGCAAGTCAAAATGCGTTAAAAACATGTTTACAACTTGATTTTGTCTCACAGTTTTGGTACTCGATTCCCTCCTATGAACCAAGCTTACGATAAGCAATTGAGAACATTAGCGAAGCAAGTTGCCAATGAACTCGGAATGTCTGACTTTATTCGAGAGGGTGTTTACACTTTCCTTGGAGGTCCCAGTTTCGAAACTGTTGCTGAACTAAAGATGCTACGGATGTTTGGCGTTGATGCTGTCGGTAAGAATCTAGAAAGTGTGCTGTACTTTTCTAATCCTTGATTGCGGCTGTTCATTCTTTCATTATTTTACAGGGATGAGCACAGTCCCGGAGGTTATCACTGCCAGGCACTGCGGAATGCGTTGTTTTGCTTTCAGTTTAATCACGAACGAAGCCATAACCGATTATGATGATGAGGCGGAAGCATCACACGAAGAAGTTGTTGAAACGGGAATTCGTCGTCAGGAGGACTTGAAGAAATTTGTCACTAACTTGATCCCCTGCATTGCTCAGGAGCATTTATCTAAACACGAGAGAAACATATCTGAATAACTTTATCCAGAAAGATCAAAACGGGCAAAGCTTCTCTATGCCATGAAAGTCGAAGTCATTATCCTCAACTACGTTGTTTCGTCTACCCAGCGCTACGGGTTTCTAAAGGCATTTAATTAACACGGTAAAGTCGGTGTCATACAGTATATCTAGGTTAGAAAATATCCTTCGAAAAATCTCGCTAAATGTTAATTTTTTTATAGTTTAATATTCGCTACTTGTCCAAATTCCCTAAACACGCTTCGTCTGTAAACTCGAATAGTCTGCTTTGGTTGTTCAGTAGCTTATATTGCATTAGCGGTTCCTCTTGTTGCTTTACACCTGGCTCTATTCTCGCATTTGTCAATTGCAAGGATGATTCTAACCATATCTTAAAAGTTTAACATCAAGACATTCCTTAAATATATATATAAATAAAATATTTAGACTTTTCATAAAGTGTACATCATGAGTAGCATCTGTGATGCGTATTACCTAATAAATCAGGCAAAGTTGCCGCTGGCGAGTGTCAAAAGACTCAAACTTTGTTACAGTGAACCGATGGTTGACAAAAGCATGCTTTAGTAATAGATTTCTATCAAAAACACTTCAAACATTTAGCAATCAAAGAGCAATTCTTTTAAATGATTATATCAATTCTAAAACAACTAATGTTTGAATTATCATTCGTAGGAGCTTTCTAGCTCTCTTGGAATGTTGTCCGCGTGCTTCCACAGTTTCCCCCGACAGACAATCCATGGCATACGTATTCAATAGTACACTGCTCACCAACCATAAATAATTTGTTGTCGGCTACAACATGCATCAGGCCAACTACAGCTATAGCTAAACTCATGTGTTTTCCCATGCGAGAACTAACACGCTTTTGCATTTCGCGATAAAGCGTACATATGTCCATTTTTGTTTCTTCGTCACAAGTTGGGCTTCCATCTTCCTGCAAATTTGTTTGCATCATTAGCATTATTTAATACAATCAGCCATTCGATCGACCGAAAATCAGTAAAGACATACCGTAAGCAACAGCTTTTCTACCAAGATTTTCTTTATAACAGTTTTCATGGCATGCATGTCAATCGGCTTTGGTTTCTTCGAGAACTTAATGGAATCAAATTCCGATACTTTGCTCATGGGGTCGCCGTCCGATCCAAGTGAACCGGGAAACATGGATGAAAAAATGGCATCTCCGACTGTAGACAAATAATGTCAATGACAATCTTGTTACTTCCTTTACACTCAATTTCAACACTAGCAATTTTATAACCATGTTAAAATTATCTTACATGAGTAGTCTGCGGCAGTTCCTTGTGTCCCCGCATCCAGAAGTGGTTCCGGTTCCAGTGGTTGGTTCTGCACGAAAAACAAACTCAACGTGACCACCGCAAACTTATTCAGGATTCATGGATACTACATTATGCATACTTACACCAAATGAATCGTCTGCATAATCTCTTGGAGCTTCTATGTCCATTTCAGGGGTTGGGTCATCAGTTCCCAGGCCCTCTTGAAAGTTTGGTCGCAAGATCGAAGCATTAATGACGTTTTTCCCTTCTTTAAATTCTTCTTCCATCAACTTAAAGATAGTCTTATTCGAATTTATGAAGAACCTAAGAACAGAATAACAAATTTATGCCAGGAATCCACGTTACTGCCGCTACTGACTGGTGTGGACATATGTTCCTTACCTAATAATGTTCCCGAAATTGTCATCACTATTCGTATTGTCAAAAGGTTCTCGATAATCTTGCTCATCTTCATCATAGCCAAGGAAATTATTGGAAGGGCAGTATGGTATTGTTTGCTTAACGGTTGACCATTTTTCTAGGGATTTCGTGTCAAGAACTGCTTTTGTCCCACCGCTAATATATCTATTATTCGGGTCCTTCCAGTTTACTTCGTCAAATTTAATTTCTACCATTTTCTTTTTCGCCTTTTTTGGATCTTTCCCTGCAAGAAACAGAAGTATTACGCGATATCCTAATACTTTTACAACTAAATAAATCGGTCGGTCGGTAAATAAATAATATTACCAGTAGGTCGCTTCCGCAGGTCAGTTCGATGAGGCTTTACAAATATAGGGCCAGCCCATCCATATTTATTTTGAAGAGATTGATGAACACCCTTAATCGACAAGAAGAACTTCTGCAATTCATCAAGCGATCGTAGCCGATCCAGAGACATTGGCATTTCAAGACGAGACCCTTCTATATTATTGCCATCGTTATTATCATATTCACCCCCTTCTCCACCTAATTCAGACATTAATATCAATAATTAGTTACACAACTTCTTACGATGACACTGTATATTAGTGTTTTCATACTGCTGCTATGTACCAATGAAATCATCACCGAAATGATGCTCGTCGTGAACTTCTGGTTCCGGATAGGCATCGGGCCTGTCTTCTGGGTTGTACGCAAATTCCTCATCATTCACTATTCCGGTAGAAACAGGTTGGCTATCCGGTAATCCCATTGGATCAACATCTGGCAAGGGAATTCCCTAAAAAAAATTGTGATGATTGTTATCAGTGACAATTATATGACGAATTAGGATACGTTCCGAGAACTAACATCGGACAGACAATGTCGTACTCGGTATCACTCACCCACAAGTCATAGGCTGATGCTTTCCATGCTGAAATGATGTTGAAGGGGAGCCACGGTATATCTGTCAACTCATCCTCTGCAAAAAGTGTTAGATCATTAGCATTTCCCATTTTCTATTTAATAGAAATGTATTCGAAATTACGTACCATTGACATGTGAACTCGGTATAGCTCCTTCGTTTCCGAGTGCTTCAAATTGTTCTTCAGTGTAGAGAGGATGTGGATCAGTTGGTTTTAAAAAGTATCTACAAATAAGATTAATTAGTACGACATGTCACTAATACACTGCAATATCACTGACTGAAAAACTTACGACAAGTAGTCAAAGTCAATTTCTTCGTCAATATTACGATGCAACTTGGATTTTAATGCGGTCCTCCTTAGAGCATGCTTTGAACTCTGATCTTCAAATTTAGTATTGATTTTAGCTTCGTTCTCTTCAGTGAATCTACTTCGTTTCTACAGCATATAAAAGTTTCAATGAGCTTCCACCAAGTACCCATTACCTGTTATATTATATTATATAATATTATTAAGTTCATTACCTTCTTTGTTTTCTTTTTTCTTCTATCCTCCTCGCCAGGCTGATTAGGATTATCCTCCCCATCCTCTCCATCATTTTGGCCCTCATCATCTTGGCTCGGCGTCTCCTTTTCATTCGAAGCGATTTCCGTAGCTAATTTGATAGTATGAGCGTGTGCACAATCGACTCGGCATACGTATATCTTTCCTCCTATTTCCAATGTGCGGGCTAGTAACTGTAACCATGTGCATAAAATTTAACAACAGAAACAATAGCGTCCTGACAGTGTTTATTGTGCTACTCACCGGCAAATTCTCTTTATCAAAGTCAAGAATAATCTCATCCAAACATTCCACAAGTTTCAAACTGAACGCATTTTGAGGTGTGATTTTCTGGAATTCAAATTAGTTTTATCAGTACCCTTTCCGTGACTTGGACCTATATTTAAGCAGAACAGCTTCTCAATTTATAACTCACATGAGCTTGAAACAAGGCGGAGCAGGTGGAATATATTTCTTGCAGTGTCTTCTTGTCGGTTGGTTGATCTCGTGGAGATACAGAATTTGCAGGAGAATGGATGCTCTGGTTCAGATTTCCGTAGCTCATGTTCAGCATAGATCCATTTGATGGCCTCCCCTCATCTAGTCTTTTGGATAATCTTCTTCGATACCGCTTTTGTTGATTTCCACGATTTTCTCGTTCACCCTCTGAACCTGCGCCTTCATCAGAGCTTTTGTCCTCATCTGCATTAGATTTTCGCTTCGGATTTCGTGAGTGCCCCTGCCTTCGTGCCGGCGAATTCTGCATATCTTCACGATCTTTGTCGATAGCAATAAAAGATTTTCTTCTTTCAACAACTTTATGACGTTTAGCTGCTATGGTTTCACCCTCGGACTCACTAGAGCTGAGGGCGAATGACACATTCGACTCCTCAAGTACTTTCGCTCCCCGGTTACGTTCCCTTGACTTTCTCTTCATTTTCTGCAGCGCAAACAGAAAAGCAAGTTTAGATTACAGTGCAGAATATTATTTATTTTTCAAAGATGCCAGAAAACGAAATCCTGAGACGTCAAAAACCTAACTAAGTTTTTACTTACGTTCGGTTTAAGTATCCACCTGCTTCAAGGAGAATCAAATAAATACCACTCAAATTTAATTGTCTAATCAGCAACTGAATATTATGTACACTGCGGAACTTTAGAAATTTAAAACGCTTTAGCTGCTGACTAATGCTGCATGCATATCAAATTAAAATTATTATAATTAGCTTGAATATCCGTTTGTTGTTGTATATTTCATATTTGATCCAACTAAAAATCCTTTGAGTGTCCGTGGTATATATATATATACTTAAACCTGTAAATGTTAGAATCTCCTCCAAAAGTTCCAACGGATCCCTCCAAAACTGACCGTTATTCTTTGATTGGTCAAAACAATATGCGAAAGTACCCGTGGATTCATCCACAGCACTGGTAACACGACTTTACCTATCAAGTCGACTCATTCCACTCTCTCCTAGGGTTTTAGGCCACATGTTCCTATCCTCTTCATATAACCATAACGAGCACAGGAGTGTGCTATACGGATAGCGCTTTGTCGTAGGAATACAAAAAGATACATACTGTGATTTAACTTTCGCGCGATAAAATCCACAAAACGCCTGCGAAGAGCGTGGTTTATAAAGTACAATAGGAAAAACTATGTATTTTAATGTGTGCAACACGGCCATGTGCTTTCTGATAATTTTCGGTACATCTCCTATGAAGACAGCAACTGTGCACGAATTGGACTATAGATAAAGTTTAATTGCGATTAATCAGTTCAGTTAATTTAGTTGCTTGTGTTATTTGCTGTCGTAATTCCTTGGGAATTAACGGAAAAATCTTGAGACAATGCATCTAATGTACTATTTGGATACAAAAGGACAGCGGATCTATACATTGAAGGTAAAGATACTTGACATTTTAAACGGATTTTAAATTTCATTTAACATTCAGAATTAGTCCCGAACCTTGTGTCATAGTAGTGTACTTATTTTTTGCCATCGTATATTTTATTGATGCTAGTTCTGGTTTATAACTGTTGCAAAGCCACGGTAAAATAACTGGTCTTACATTTGTTATATTCATTACAGAAGGAAGATCCTAGCGGCAATGCTACTATCTCAGCTCACCCTGGTAAGTCTCCATGCTCGTTATAAGTAAAAAAATTAAGCGTGTCTGGTTGTGCCGGTTAATATAATATGTCATGTGTATTGTCTATTTCAGCGAGATTTTCACCTGAAGATAAATACTCGAGGGAAAGAATAATTATCAAGAGACGTTGGGGTCTTCTATTACCACAACAACCAAAAACTGCGTGCTAAGGTCACCAGGCTCACGACATTTACCGTCGCATAAACAACGTCGTGGGGTGTATAAATTAGCTGTGAAATTTTGGTAGAATCGCTGAATTCATTTTACTGTATTTGCACTTGCGTTTATTTTTCTGAAAACGCCGTCACGATTACCTTGTGACTTCTATATCTTTTGTTATTAAAATGATATCTCATGCTTTACCGTAAGAGATGTTCTAGTAATGTGCGTTTCACTAGCATCAAGATTTGGGCACTGCTGAACGAACTAGGGCTATTAATATCGGATATTTAGCATGGTGCATTGTAATCAAGTAAGACACCGATACGAATTTTAATGTCCCAACAATTCGCTTCCGAGATCGAAATTTCAGTAATATATTATATAGTACATATCCGGATTATCATCAGTTATAGAAATGCGGCCCAGGCCCAACAGCGCGAAGTGGAGATAATACCGGGCATCAAGCTTCTACTATAAGTAAACAATGAACTGAATATAAGAGATTCAGAAATAAGGGTTATAAGGATATGTGTTGTTTTCTTTATTAAAACATTTATTAACTGACATATTAGCCGTCTAAAATGTTCAAAATTTGTACTAAAACCTTAAAGAGTTACTAGTCACCATCTGTCTCGAGATTACGAAAACGCTGACCACTAACGTAACTTCCGAAATTACACGTTTCAGAACATTTAACTTACATTTCATTATATACTCACTTAGTTGTATCCAATATTTTCAGGTTTCAAGGCACACAGTTTCAATTGATTCATTCCATAAATTCTCTTCAACAACCATTTCAAAGACATTGAATTCTTACATGAGTGAATAGAAGCGCTGATAGGAACGGTTCGAAGAAAATTACAACATTATTTATCGTTATCAGTGACCTACGACTATGGTTAACATGATTTGAAGTTAATTATTCATTAATGGAAGAAATATGAGGACCAAACAATTTCAACAATCACTAGTATTTAGCAGCGCTTCCGAAACTAAAGTGAGTTGTCAGCCCATACGGAATTTTCAGCAGCATATTAATTTGAATGGGAATAAGCAGACGGTTACATTTATGCAACAAATTCTAAGTTCTCTTTTTCTGCAGAAGGCTGATTGTCTAGAAACTTATGATGAGATAAATGGAAGTTTATCCACTGCGCCTTGTCTATCAGGCGTAACTGAATTTTAGGAGCCACATCTTAACTTCCAACGTGAGCTCAATAACAATCTCAAACAAATTCGAAGGCATTCTATTCCTTTCAGTGATATACCATAATCTAAAACAGGATAACTCTAGAGTAACGATAATTAAAAAATACTCTAATGATTGCACGATAGAACCGCTTAGTATAGGTACAATAATAAATGTAACAACTAATTATTATTTTCATGCAAATATGCAAGTAAGAACATCTTGTCTTTAACGTTACATGATAAGATACAATTTACGCTTTACCATATCACTCTTCCATGTCAATGAAATTTGTTGCCTAAGCTTTTAAGTTTGTAATGAATTCGACTTGAGTAGTTAGTATGGTATGCAGGAATGCTGAAACAACAGAATCATTGTTCAGCGAGAGCTACGAAGTATTAAAATATTAGTACAAGGTTGGCCTAATCAACATAAATTTCTTTACCAATCTATTATAAATACTACTCAAGAGGTCAAACCAGGTGTCCTTAAACCAAATCAGGGGATCTGTCACATGCGTGAATGGAAGTATATTCCATCTTTCGAAGTAGATAATCATAATCCACGGGTATATACCAACATAACAAATACAAGTCAATAATGACAATATACTTGCAATCCGTGATCATGATATCCTCATGGTATATCATATTAAAGAAGCATTTGCTTTCAGACAAAAAAATAGGAACTTCTAAGAATCCATAGGGATCCCAGTTGATATAAAATTAACTAACTGAAGAATTCATATCTAGTTAATTGAAGAAATCATCGTAGTAACTCTTTCGTATCTTTCGGATGTAGGGAAAGTGCCTTGCACCCAAACGTAATTTATTTTGCCGTCCTATTCATACTCCTGTTAAGCGTCGGCACACAATGGTTAGCAGAATTATTCATCGAATACGCGCGGGGATTATCACGCCACGACGCCCAGTCTTGCGATTTTGGCCGAGAGAAAAGTGTGGATGATGAAAACGAGGGGCTTGGGGCAGCCGTGTAGATCCAGTTCCTGTAGAATCAGAAATGATTAATTACTGTGAGCTACATCCTCTCTCTCTTCTCTCTCTCTTAGGAAGAGAAGATAAATCTTCACTACAAAATAAACACGTGTACACAAACGGACAGGAAGTAAAGAAGTACACGTTACAGTTTCAAGAATAAACAATCATGCAGCTAGCCACCATTCGCAGAAGGACCGCTTTCAGCTTTGCTTAGGAGAATGAGCAAAATTTAAAACGGGGGGATCGTAAAAGCATCTCATAAACTCATAACATCAAGAGATGGAAGAAAGATTGGTAATTTACGTATTGCTGAAGCCGAATCTTTTCCCCGTCTTCCGCACCAAAGTCAAGCCAAAGTAGGCGGATACCATCATCTGCGGAAGTACGGAGTTGAGTGTACGGATAGGACCAAAGGATTTTGGGGATGTCGTTTTCGGACTTCGGTAGCTCTGTCAGGGTAAATCCCTCCTCGAAGTGAACTTTTAGCTGACAGCTTTCTCCTTTCCAACTGCATTCTTTAAAAAACAATCATATATTCAGTTAGTTACTTTTCGCAAAAAATGACAAAGACATATCGTTACACCATAATCCATTCATCATTTTCATGCGCTCATGAAGTGATCATTTCGAGACGAGAATCTTTAGCCTTGTCTACTAATCTTTCTGATTCCGACGACCATAATCCAGTGTTACTGATCCCAACTTCCAAAGAAGTGTCCAGCAGTACGCGAGCGAGTATACAGGTGACCGTAAAAGTTGGAAACCATTACAAGTTGCCAACAAATACCCTCGTCGTCACGATCCACATCTCCATTCTACAATTTCAAAGCCACGAAAGTTTAGGAGAATTATTTAGTTATATCACTTACTGCACGAGAGCTCTTTCTGGGAAGTTGCGGCATCATGCGACGACTGCACGATATTTCTAGCCCATGTTGCTAGATCTTTTTGTGTTTCCGTGCGGAAGATAACGCTGATGATTCCGGTCGGAGTTCCAATGCGCACATGGAAGGTTAAAATATCTCGCAGACCGGGTGATGTACTTGCACTTCTACAGGTGGAGCTTACGAGCCTATAAAGATAATTGAAAAAGTAAATTCTCAAATTTTCTGTCATTGTTCTAATTACTCCACACCCGACAACCCACATCAAAAGAGCTACTCCATGCAAATAACCCTAATCAAAATTTTAAGTATCGTATAATTTAAATAACTCCAGCATATCCTTGTCCTGGTACATCTTTGTGTTTGATGTACAGGCTGCGAACCAGACTGAAAATTCCTTGTCGCACACATGAAATTACGAGCTAGATCAACAGTCATCTTAGCACAAACTCCTGTAGCTTTCTGCCTATTACGTAAGTCTAGGAATTTCAGACACTCATTTTCACTTGAATGATAGCCAAGACGATGGTATTAAAGTGTCTACTAAAAGAGTTACTGACAAATTAAAGGACATGAGCACAGCAATTGCATGGGTGAGGTGATGCAGGAAACATAAGAGGATCAAACAGTCACCTCTCATGACAATCTCTAATAATGTAATCCCTTGACATTAAATGTTCTTGTTCAAAGGAATCTCAATTTGGCTCTATCTTCTAACTTTTGGGAAGAGTACCAAAAGAGATCTAATTTGATTTCTAAACAGGCGCCTGCCCTTTTACTAGTCCATAGTATGGTATCTCACACAGGTGTGCCAAATTTCGAATATACCCATGCCTACTCATAAAGCATCTAGCATCTAGCCTTGGATCGCATGAATTTTTCGGCGTCATAACATAATTTTCAATGTTTTCGTCCGAAATTAATGGATTTCTAGTTTGATCAGGCATGACTTCCATAAACCAAGGCCAAAACAGCTTCTAAACTCTACTCTTTGTATTGGTCTCTTGTAAACTCTACTCTTAATGATGAAAGGAAATAGTATGGTTTCGGTGGACATAGCTCTATTAGTGGGACCAATCCGGTAAAGTTGAACTAAAGCAGTTTCGCACCTTGTAGTAAGAAGAGGCCACGTTTCGAAAGGTGATGTCCACGCATCTACTGACCATGGCGGTGAGGAGTACAATCTTAATTCTTTATCAGAAATAACTACGAATGATGGAACCCATTGATTTGAGTCTTCTCCTTCGGATGAGGTGCTTTGACTTCGACTCTGAAATTGAAAACAAGATATTAGTATCTTGACCTTTTAAACGACGAACCTACAAAATATTTTCCAGCTAACACGGTAGTAGCACTTCAGCTACTTCAAGGAACGATTTACACTAATTGCCACCCCAACACACGAAACACTATATACACCGCGTTTGGCGTTTGCTTAACTAAACCTGTGTGACTTAATTATCACGGAATGTTGCCCTGACAGCCAATATATTCCGAATATTAAGTTACTGGCTGATCCGAGAATTCTTAACTACTTACTTTAATTGAATTGTTAGTTGAGCCATCCGGTGCGTTTCGTTTCAGAAGCCATCCCATGTGTCGGGCTTTTCCTTCCAGTACGTCTAGGAGTAATCGGTTGGCTTTAATTAAAGCTAATTCTGTAGATTCTGCGAGGGCGTTACTTAATCCAGACACCCATGCTTGAGACTGTGCTGTGTTAGGAGCACGTAATATTAGACTATGTACACCGTCAGGAGAATACAATTCTATCGTCCTATGATCTGTAAACAACAAAGAGTTCAAGATGAAACACAGTCATTGAAAAACATTCAAATCTAAGTAAATTACTTTCATGTTCTGGGGCTTGCATTGTGTGGGATAAAACCTAATCCTATGAATTTGCTAACCGAAATCCAATCTAAATTCTTTTTCAAATCACAAAGATGATAAAGCCGAGCTAAATATCAATCGTCTGAAAAACCATCACGTCTTTACGATAACCGGCTTAAGAACAGATATGATTTATTTTATCATAGAAAGAACTGGAGCTCAAAAACGAATAATTCAAGCCAATAATTCCGGGTAATACAGCTGCAATGCAATTCGGTTTTAACGCCAACATCCGAGCATGTGCATGTAAAGTCTAGCTTTTCTCTCTAGTTACTTTATATCTTCACATCTTCCGACAAGTTTTATCGATCGGGAAGGAGATCCACACCAAATTGGACTACTTGAAAGGATACATTTACAAGTTTGCAGTACTAAAGGGAGTTGGTGCAAGTTTCGCACACACGATCAGATCTACCATACTTCTCTGTATAGCATATCTCCTAAGAGACAGTGCAAAAGGGATACGACACTTGGGAAACTTACCGACATCATTTTGTTTATAATTGGTTGTTAGAAGAGCGAGGGTGAGAGGAACACATCTGGTATCAGATCTCGAGTAAGACAAGTCAGGAGGTGGTCCAGGAAGAGCTTCAGCATCCCCGTTACGGTTGGCAAAATTCTCCCCTTGCGTACTTCCAGCCAAATATTCCTTTTGCAAGTCCCATCCCAGCTCCGCCAAAAGTGAAGCTTTCCGAAAATAAGGCGTTACTTCTTTCAGGTATTTAACTGTCAAAACAAAGGCTTTCGTAAACGAAACGTAATTTGACAAATATCGTCTTGCCGAGTTTCCACAGACTCTTGCTTAATGCAGCCATCAATTTACGTCGCAAATCCCCACTTAAGGATGATCTCAACCTTCTCCCCATCCCTTCCACCTGTGCCCTGTGCCTTCGACTCTTTCCTTTCCCCATCTGATCAATTCAACTTTTTGCCCCCTCCGTTAATAATTTATTATTCGTCACAGCCTTTCCGTAAGAAAAATATCCTAGACGGACAATAAATTACAGGTCACATCAGCCTACCGGTCAAGCGTATTAAAGCTTAGGCAGAGGCAGAGGGGGAAGAAAATCCCCGACGTCAACTGGCTCACCCAAACGGTTCCAGTCGCAGCGTTAAAGTGGCAAAAAATAAACGTCGTTCACTTCTAAAACTTGTAATAAAATGAATGCATGTGTACATACCTTCCAAATCTACTACTTTCCCAGCTCGTTTCAAGGCTTTGACAGCTTCGTCATGAGTAGCGCTTCTCAAATCTTCGCCATTCACAGAAAGTATTGCGTCGCCCACAAACAGCTGCTCAGTCTTATCTGCTGCCATTCCCTGTAAACCAGAAAATCGCTTTCACAATCCCGGACAAGAATTTCATCCTGTGTCATCAGAAAGTCATCCATCATGTATGTAATATCAAACAAACTCTCCTCTCATCCACCTATCCAAGATTTGCACTCCTTCCAATGCAATCAGGCCCTAAGCCGTCTCACAATAAGTCAGCGAAATGGCTTACTGTCCATCTACGGTTCCCAGCCTTTGAGTAAATACTCGGGTATTAGCGTCGCCTTATAACGAGATCGGCGAAACTTTAGCAACTGACTTAACTCCAACCTCCAAAGTTCCTCTTCTTTCCCTCCAACTCTAACAAACGCCTCCCTGTTATCCTCTTTTTCCCGTTTCAGGAGAGAAGCAACATTCAAAATTGCAGACCTCCTCTGCGTTAAATGAACGTTAAAGCCGGGGACGACTCGACAAGAGCCATAAACTAAGATAAATACTCCGCAGCGCAGCCATCATTCCTGGCTAATGTAAGCAACAAGCAGTCTTCCTTTGATATCCCTATACATTTCCTGGGCATAATACCCGGGTTTCGGTCTCCATCCCAAAGCTTTCCCTGGCTTGGTTACACCGAGAGTGATTTGTTTATTTTCCTTCGATTTCCTCTTTGTCTTTCTACTCTCGAGCTGGCAGGTAGTGAAAATGGTGAAACTGTTCCAAAACCTCAAAGACCATCTGCGGGCTATTCTTAATTTTCTTTCATCTAAATTCTAAACGATGAGCACACACTACTGCTATTACATCATCTGAATTGCTAATCCGCTAGCTTCAAATTCATTCCCGATTCCCCCTCCTGGTTGTAATGTAATCACACTCTACTCCGGTGGTCACAATCCTCTATCCCCATATCTACCTTTCTCCCTTTCCGCAAACAGAGCAGATTTCATAAATTCCACCCTAAGGAAGAACACAGTTCCCTTCTTTAACTACCCTAGCATCATAGCATACCTGAACCCTAAACCATGCATAATTACCCCTCACATATGCATGATTGCAAAATTGATTAAGGCCCGCGACAGTTTCTCTCCTCAGGCTTGTAAATTCTGCAACTACCTCATCCATATTCAGTCTCTGTCTCCAGTCTAAAGTTTGCAATTATAAATACTTGAAATGCATAGAATAATTGCACACATATACTCCCCCTCGAGACAGTTTTCCTCTTCCCCTCCCTCTAATTATTTTTGTGCTCTTCAAACAGCTTAAAAACTTATTTTAAAGGAGTAACCTATTCAATCTCATCATTCCTTGGCAAAAGAAAGAGGAAGAATACATATTTATGCGCCCTCATCTGCGTAGTTTTTTCTCGCATGACTGTCCACCCAAGGCCTTTTCCCCTCAACTTACTTGAATAATCTCTTGTATGCACCATTTGCGACGTTATTTCTCATCCTCTAACTTGTGTGCAAAAGATTATTTTCCTCTCATTCTTTCACATGACTCATCTACACAAATAGAGCAGTAGCAACACAGAACATGTTTGACATTCCCTACTTAATTTCAAATAAACATAAGGCAGGATAGATTACCTTAAATATTTTTGATATTAAAATTGGCATGCGGTTTTCCCGGCCTCCTTTAATTGAGATTCCAAGGCCATTTGTTTCCGTTTTCACGACACGGACGAGTCGGGTTTCACTAGGCGTAGTATCAGAGCCGCTACCAGTATCACCCCCACCATTCATACCATCTCCACTTCCGTTAGTGTGAGAGTGTCCATTAACACTCGGAGTGGGAGTAGTCTCTTCCATATCAAATAAACTCAGGCAAAGATACTGCCCCTCCAGCGAGGCAAGTACCCTGTGCCACTGCCCCTTAATAAGTACTTCCATTGGTCCACACCGCCCAGCTCCCAGTGTGGAGTTGGCCATGGACCACTGGGACGTTGAAGTGTTTGATTCCATCTTGATTACTCGTCTCTCGACCCAAGTAAAGGATATCAGCTTTCCACCACCTTTATAGCATGTGTCAGAATCACACTTTCATCAGACACTCCCACTGTCTGAAATTTCCTGCTCTCGGAAACATCCAAGATTCATTTTCCTTTGAACGTCTTTTCAATTTTTTTTTAGCAGAGAAGCATATTTTTGCAAACTTTTTCTTCTTTCACACTCATAAAACTTCACAGTGCCCTCTACAGCTTTTCTATAAGTCACAATGTCTCTTTCTCAAAAAGTTATCGAAAATCACGAAAGAACACAAAGGTTTCGACGAACCGAAGAATTTTCGATTGACAGCACTATGTGAAGATATGATAGGATCGGATGGAATGGTTAGTTTATGTAGCTTTAGACTTTGCCACAAGCTTCACTTCTGGAGCATACACAAGTCTCTCACTAAATCACTTGAAGGGTTTGCAATGTCTGCTAACTGCTGGGGTGAAAGTAAGGGATAGAAATCATTCATCATACATCAGCTCAAAAAGTAACAGGGGCGCAACTTGTTCTCCAGTAAAACTTTAACAATCTCCAACTTTCTTCAACTGCAAATGTTTTTCTTGTCTTAATCAATTTGGGCGATTCCGCTAATTTTTCCTCTCTCCTTCCAGCTAGTTCGGATTTGTAGTTGCTGAGATTAGTCTAGTGGACTTTCCGGATATTTTCACCAGATTATATCGAAAACTAGAAAAATTCTTGAAGCATTTCCTCGTGAAAGAGTGTTAAGCATGGGTTTATTGCAACACGGTTGTCGGGAATATAGTCGGCTGTTTTGGACATGTCATTTTTCTTGCCCGATCTTTTCCAGTCTTCTTAAACAGAACGTGGGATAGTACACGGTTGGCTCTTTTCGATCTCCGACCTCTCCGTCCGTCCGTCACGTATTCCTTTTCCAAGCTCCCATTTTTTATGCAATCCGCTTCAACACGCAATCTGTAACAAATGAATTACCGTTATTAAAGTGTCTCAAAAAGGCATCAAATTTTGGTACCATCTACGCAGCCCATCACTCTCTCAACTACCATCACCTTTCTTCAATCCATTCCTTCCCCGCTTATCTCTCAAATTAATTAACACACGCTAAACCCATCACTCACCAGATCTCATCGGGTAGTCTAACTACGTCTAAGCTTTAAATTCGCACTAGTTTCCCTGACAGGAGGCGATTTACCATATCTCTTCCTCGAATGCCTTTGAACCCGTGCCGGAAAGTGCGATAGTGAGATCACACGCACGGAAATTGTTAGCTTAAACCCAACTCCCGCAAGCCCTCTATAATTCTCCGCTTTTACTTCCCTCTCCCTCCGAATTTCATTTCAGCAAACTTCTCATCTTCTCTCTTTCTCTCTCTCTCCATCCATAAACATGCACACATGTGCATAATCTCATCCCAGCCTCTTGTTTCACATAGGCATTAGGCGGAAAGTGTTGTCGAAAATAATTTAAGGCCTACATTCACCAACATCACGCTATAATAATGCTTTTGTGTTTACAGATATGTCCCAGCAGGCATCAGACAGTTCCCCGGACCCGGGAACAACAAGCAACCCAGGAGTCAGAAGCACAAGGCCCTCCCAAAGACGTTATACGTAAACATCATTACTGGCAAAATAATCGTCACTCGGGAACGACTTGCTTAAGGAGGAATTTTCTGCGGAACTCAGCCGAGAGACACATGTAAAGCAAATCTCCAACTGCCGCACATTTCCCCATTCATGTGACACATAAGATTTTACTCCTGTCATCTGTCTATTTTTAGTGGTAGTAAAGCACTTCATCCTATCCTTCCTTGATTCCTCTCATATTCTCTCTAATTCACAATATCTTCTTCCTCCCAAAATCCTGTATCCCGTCCGCCTATCATCCACCCTAACCCTAAACCCAACATGTGGTTTCCCTCCAACTCCAGACAAATTCCTTGTACAGCCTAATATTTAAGCGTCATTATTCCTCCACCGTTCCATCCATCCTCCACTACAATTACAGCTTTGCCAAACTCTATTCATCCGTCTGAATACAATGAATCCACATCTTCAACGTTACCAACACACCCGAGTATCAAGATTGAACCGCCGCCACCACGCCACTGACAGCCACTCCCTCCAACATTGAACATGTACTATTTTATCCTTAAACGTAACCTTATGTTACGAAATCTTACATTTTCTCCCGGCTTTTAAATGCGACCACAGTTTCACAATTGTTACTGCATATTATTACTGTAACCCAAACAGTCTTCCGTGTGTAACTTTATCAACAGTTCGGTCGGACCAAGCAATGCCAGATAGCAAGTGCCCCACCCCTGAAATACCAGAGGTAATTGGACAAAATCACTATACAAGAGCGTTTATCCTCTAATTCCGCTTTCAATTTCATCAGTCTCCCCAACAGCATAGCTTCCCCCTTGTAACCACTTTCATAAAATTTAAGCGGAGGCATGATCATTTAAACTTTACCACCACTACCCTCCATTCTCGTTATTACTCTTAATATCTATTAGTATGTAGGAGTTTATAGAGGAGATTTTGCGTATGAATGGAATATTGGAGAATTATTGGACAGGATATTAATTGTGGCATGCTCCGTTTCATTTCGCGAAAAGCAATCCGAATACCATAAATTCACTAGAATCCCCTCTGGTCTCTCAAAAGCAGGGCAATTTGAACTACACATGCATATTAGTCGAGGCGGATATGCGAACACTACTGTATTTACTCCTCCCCGACTCGATGGCGAGGACCCCTCCGAGAGCTGAGTATGGAGGAGATTAATGATGCACGAGTAATTTCAAAATAATATGACCCTCTTGACTTTTAAGTGTTTTTTACCAATAAACAAGAGCCTTGCTTTCCCCACACTCGCCTTATGTAGTATCACACTCATGTAATTTTTAGTTCCCTAAACTTCCCGTGTATTTGTATACGTTCGTATATTCGGAGGATGAAGTTCAGGGCAGGAGCTCGGTATAATAACAAGCCTAAACGTTCAAGTTTCAGCCCGAACACTGGCCCACGGGAAGGAAGAGATCAGTCAACGTGAGAGCGCATTAAAATTACTCTCAGCTTCTTTCTCAAGTCTAAAATGTTAATCAGAGGATCTCAATGGCATAAGCTACATGATTATTAAAGCAATCTTTCTTCTTCTCCCCCGCCCTATTTACTAAACATGCTTTACCCAAACTTTTAATGCGTGCCCACTCCTTTCTTCATATTGTCGTCCTAGGGTAAAAAGGCACTTTCAGATCTCCAAGAAGCTGCAGTCCGCCCCACAAATCCCTTCACGGACGCTTTCCTTTAATCATTAAACCTTGAGTGTTCCTCACTCATACATACCCCTATCCAGTGAAACTAGTAAGTCCCTCCTGGTTCACCTCCCCTTCAACTTTGGTCTTCAACCCTTTTATTCATCCATGAATGTAGCGCATACCTTCACATGGAGAGAGCTAAAGCCTTGCAAAGACTGGATTACAGCTTTGGTTAATTCAAGCGAATTTTTCGCGGAAATGTATTCGCTAGCTTAACTTTTCATGCCCCTGGAAACAAAACTTGTGTATCAATTATTCCACTTCGCTAATTCGTATCAAAAGTCAAGCTTTTAGTTTTTGGGGGGAGATGAATGCAAATGCAAGGTTTATATTTTGCTCACGAATTTTCATCCGAACAAAAAAGGGATTTCCAAGGACTCTCCTAAAACCTTGGAAAGAAAGAACAGGAATTCCTGGGATGAGGAAGCATCTGTTGATGCCTTGGTGATGCATGGATCATAATAATCTCCTCCGAGTATCCTGCCATCCATCCCACCCTCCAGAGCGGCTTCAAATTTATTCAGTATCATTTTCCGCGGATTTGAGTTTCATCCAACACAGCCTAAGCCCACCGCGGAGCTCTTGCTCAAAAACTAAAACAAGCAATCTCAAAAACTCAAACAAGCAATACATTTTGACAGCCGACATCAGGAAGGCAAACGAGGGTATCTATGCGTAAAAATCCATGTCTCTTCGCTTTATTTGCGTACAGCATAGTAAGAAAGGTATAAGTGTACCCCACATCTATCATATTCGTTCCTCAAAAACCGGTAAGTTACCTTCACACGACTAAGAAGCCACATCATAACCGCCGCATCAAATCAATCTGAGCCATATCAAATGAGCTTATCAATTAATTATTCATATTTCGGAATAAAATCCGGCAAATAAGCGTCCAGTACTATGTCCGATAGTACAGAATCAATCGAAGCTATTTCTCCGACGTAACACAACACCGTCTATCCTCCCTTAATATCTTATTCTTCTTCTTAACAGAATCTGCAGCTTACATGCTTACAGCGTAGCACGTACCATTACCTTTGATAATTAGGAAACCCGAGTCGGCCATTTCTCATTTCAGCAAACTCACTGACATCCTCTCGTCTCCTCCAAGAACCGCTTCATCATTCCTGCAAAGTTCAATCCTGTCCTCAAACCTCTCTTCTACCTCCTTTTACAGCTCCTCCTTTGTAACCCGAGCATGGAATTTCATACTCCGTCCATTATGAATTCTACATGATACCCATCTATAATTCATTCACCTTTAGCATCCTAATTTCCTCCCTCTCTTTCCCGCTTCCTCCAATCTCCATGGAACATACTATTAAACATTCCCGATCATGCATCCTTCCATATAATTTTTTAAATCCAAGCGTCAACTATAAATTACTTCACGTTGTTTGCATATATTCAAAGTCATCAGATGATTTCCAGTTGACTCTCTCCACGATAAATCCTCCAATCCTCCCTAAAACCCATCCGGCTTCCCTTCCCCTCCCCTGTCATCCATCCATCCACCCATCCCATACCGCTCTTTTTCCTCTCTACACACTACCCCTCTACTAGCAAAAACGAAATCAACTTTCGGCACGAGTCTCTCCAAATTCCCCGGATCAATCCACGACTCTTGCCTGTCCTTAACCCTTCTTCCTTCCCCTCCTGCGTTCCTGGTAACAGCCCTTTGGACACGGATCTTTTCTATTTCCTCTACAACCAAATAACTCTTCGGCTTCAACTCCTCAAACTTTCCTAGTTTGTTCTATCCTGATTGATTTAACAAAAGTTTAATCATTTGACTCAACCACTTTTCTCATTCCTCTCTCCCCTTTACCTCCTTCCTGGGGATAACTGAATTCCCAAAGAGCCAAAACCCGAGGGCACATTCCCATTTATCCAAATCACACGCAGTCCATCTCCAATGCTCCAACCAAACCAGCCCATTACTACCGGTAATCCTGTATCCCGAAAGGTATTCAATCCCATCAAATCTCTTTCTCCTACGCAAATTTTCCCCATAGTCTATTCCAATTTCCCTCAAACTCAAATCAATCCATGTATGGAATGGAAGAGCCCGCTCCAGATTTTTCATCTTGTTGCACTTCCATATATACTTACTTCTGGCTTCTCTGGCTCGGGTTCATGGTGCATCAACATCAACACAATAAACTCCCACATAAACCAACCAACCAACCGCCTCGTGTCAAACACAAACATACATCCAATTTGTTCAAAGCCCATTCTCCTCCATACACTCATCATTTCGCAAGGAAGACGCATATCTCTTTCCATGAATCTCAAAAGACATATGGTATCAATTACAGATTCTATTTCAAGTCCACGCTCCATAGTTTTCAAATGGATAACCGTACACAATTCTCCTTTTATCTTTAATCAATTTTCCTTCATGACGAGCTCCCGGATTTTGTTATCTCGCTCAATCAGCTCCTTGTAACCAATTGACCTATTCCCCGACCTTAATATCTCCAATCTTTACATTAGGACATGTCCCTGACTCCGCTATCCCGCATCCATTCATAATGATAAGATAAAATAAATCAGGATTCAGGGCCAAAGTAAACAATATGTACATTTTTTACCAACAGGCCTCACCTTCCCTACCCAACTCTACAAATTTGAAATTCCGCAATTCTGCAACCCAACTCCAACACAATCACCAACTTCTAGCTTAAATTTGAGCAACTTCACCTCGACCTCCATACGTATTCTACTTGCACTACATACGCCGCAAGCTGTTGATTCAACCTCAAGTATTCACTCTATCATCGGCTAATTCAACAAACTTTATAACAAGACCTATATATATTATTTCATCCACGAAAAATAAAGTTACTGTATACACGTCCCCCCAACCAGGCTCCAAATTCAATCCACATCATACAAAAATAGTAACTTCCCAGTAGCTCAAACCAGATTCTCCTATTTCGCATTCCGGATACATCATAATGCTAAATAATTTTTTGCCCGTATCTTATCTCTTCTTCATGTTACCCAAGTACCGAACACTTACATAACATCGGGAATTTATATCCATGCTCAGAAATGTGTGCAACTAAAATTACATTTGTAGTTAAAGACATCCCATACCATGTACAGGATATTTATGCACATACCTTTATGGTTCATCATCCAATTTCCGGCACACTTGCTATATTCCCTTTATCACAACCACAATTCACTTTCTGATATATATTCCCCACTAATTAACGAAACCAAAACCACTGTAACCACGCTAACATCCTAGTTTCAGCGTATTCTGTATCAGCATAAGGCACTTTCAATATTAATTATGTACTAGAAATCTCAATTTGCAATTAATCGATCAAGATAATACAAATTCTAGGATAATATTCCCTGCGTGTATCTTCTCCCAGTTAACTATTTAATCACAATCTCTGATATGTCTTCCTTCCTTATTTCAGTCGTTAGCCTTGATTACATTATTATTTCTTCTATCGATACCATCAGCTTTCCGTCTACATTCCACTCTCGATTCTAATAAACTTAATTACAGCTTCTCTTGTGTATATTCAATCCTCTTCCAGGACCATACATCATAACAGTCATCGCAATGATTTTATCTCCTGTCATATAAATGTCCCTTCGATTCCAATGTCACACTAAAAACTGCATGTACATTAGCACATCAAATACTTGTATATATACATCTCTCTAATCAGCATAATCAACCGACGAGTCATTTAAATTCTAATCATAGCCATTCAATTCTCTCCTCACTCCCTCTTCCCTCTAATTGAACATAATAAAATAATTAAGGGTTAATAATAACACTACAATTCCCCAACCCGCTCTTCATATATTACTAATGGCTCGAAAATCAGCTCAGCACTATTTTTGTAACTGTACGGCAAATTATGCGTAATTTTACACTTCCATCATCAACTGAAATAATAATCAATGAAACATGGGAACAAAACAAATATTTATACCAACAAATTATTCCTCACCAGTACCAGTATTCACTGCTATAAATTCTTGAAAATTGACCACTCTTGACTCTAAAAAGTTAGTAACAGTATTCATAAATATCAAGTATGCAAATAATAACACACGTGTGTCAATAATTCTACCTTTTCTCACGATTAATTTCATGCACTTTTTCCGTAAATAAATCAATTCATTTTAAGTCTCTCGTCAGAAATAATTAATTAATTCCAAACTAATATTAAACCTTCACTTTTTTAAATATTCTTCACCTGGCTAAGCCAGAATTAATTCGCACAAAACTGTATATACTCAATAATAATAAGTTCAATCCACATTTAGACAAACTGTTATTGTGAAACAAGTTTATCAAATTTCAAGATTAATTGAACACAGATTTTAGTCCGAAAATAACATTAATATTCAGCTCCTCAGTCCTCACACAATACAGTTTTATTTGTTAAAATAAAATAATAAAAAAGCAACAAATGCATGGGACTTGTCGCTTCTACGGATCAAACTTGAATTCCAGGTACATGGAACGGACTACCTACTGACTGACGACGGCGGAATATCCCTACTTCCACAAAAGAAGCGTTGAAAACAGAGGGATGAGTGACTGACGAGTAGGAGGGTATTTTACACGACCACGGAATCGCTTCAATCTTTGGCTCCTTTTCTAAACTTCACTTCTGGGTTTATAATTTTCATATCCCTACTACGTCCGTACTCCTTGGCTTCCTTGCTCCCTACCTATACAGTTCCTAATACATATGGACAACTTCTCTCACCACACTTCACCTAACCTCCACAGACGGCATGTACAGTGGCGGAACTTGGGTTTAAAATGCAGGAAGCAGAAGCACATTCGGAAGAGACTTCTTTGGACTGACTTCAGGAAGTGTTCTTCGCAGCTAAGCCAATGTATTTAACCTGGAGCACGTAAGCTCTAAAGCTAATC
Organism: Sminthurides aquaticus; assembly: GCA_906901655.1. Lineage (NCBI taxonomy): Eukaryota > Metazoa > Arthropoda > Collembola > Symphypleona > Sminthurididae > Sminthurides > Sminthurides aquaticus. The sequence goes on along the minus strand of CAJQTT010000002.1, from coordinate 3,450,210 downwards.
TTGTTGCTTCTAAAATTCTAATTACGTGATTTTTATCCCTAGAATATTTGTATATATATAAATACTCCTGAAACATACAGTGTTACGTAAGCCCAATTCACCTAAGATCCTGCAAACAAAACCTCGTATCTCCTAAGCACCACGTAAAAACTTCATTGAATGCACTCTTGAGCAGCAGGGTGTATAAGAAGGGAATGCAACACACACGAATCTCAGCTGTAACAACCTTGGTTTTAGCTCTGGCCTTCTTTAGAATACTTGCAAGCTCCTAGGCTTGCACCACCGAGAGCATCTTCAAAGAGCCTCTTTCCTCACCACCTTCTTTTTTCTTAGCCTTTGCCCATATCATCATCCATTTCAATGTATTTTCAAGCCAAAGCAAGAGCTGAATAGAAAGAGCCTATGCCAAACTTAATAGCAAAGCTAACAAACTCAATGTAAACGGCATACACGAAGGAGAACCTCTTGGAGCTGCATCAACTAACCTTCCGCCCGTGACAGCCTTATTGAAGCGTAAAGCCTTGGATCCTGAAGGTTTCTGTGTTGCATTCCATAATTCGGATTACACAGAACCGCACACTGCTTTTAGCAACAGCCAGTGCAGTCAGTGTTGACTTCATTCTGCTGAAGCTAATTTCCCGACTTCCCGTCGCACGTTACTTCTATGTACAAAAAACTTTGCTCTGTGGCTTCAGGAAGAAGCAACACCAGTGTGCAACACTATAGTTATTCATCCATGAAGCTATAGTGTTCCAAATTTATTCGAGCTTCTGGAAATTAGCCTTTGGGTGAAGTATATATGGTGCTTGTTAAAACTTCTTTGCTTAACACTAGTAATTACCTCCTACCCTTCTCAAGAAGATGATACACTGTGAAGTTGGCCCGAAGGGTTTTCAAAACTCCTGCCTACATTCACGCTTTCAATTTATTCACACACCGATAAGCTTCCTCACTTGCCGAGGGAAAGATGCTCCTTCACTAATCACTACCACTTTCTTGCTCTTATTGGAATCTTGTTCCACTGGAACAACAATATTACCAATTCACCAAGACTTCCTAATTCTTACCGTCCACAACACCCTCCTTCCACTATATCCTCCTATATTATTTATTCTTCAATAAATCTTTTCCTTCCAATTATTTACACGTACTGGGGGAACATTCACGGCTTCTACCTTATTCCGCATGCTCATAATCTAATTTAAACACTCAGGAATGACGTACCCCCACCATCACTGTACCCATTACCCGCACCCTCCCCCTCCAGTATTGGTAGACTACCGCTCCTGGCATCAATCCTAGGTACATAGTGTACACCCACCACATTTCTTAAATTGCGGCCTGGAATTGGAATCCTGCTCTGGAAAATGCTCTGGGAACTTGCACAATTTACCTACTTTCACCCAAACCTTTCTACAATCCCCTTCCTACCTAAACTTGCTTTTGCCGTTATAACAAGGTATTGAGAAACATGTTCCCTTCGTCCAACTACCAACAACTACAGCCGAACATAAATCTTTTAGCGCTCGCATGTATGTGCGAATTAATTCTGAGCCAGAATAGCTTTATCGTTGCGGTGAAAGTCTCCCAGGGAAACATCACTGCCCAACCAGTCCCGCTAGAATAAGACATGAGGCGGAATCCAATTAGTCTTGGGAGCGTATTCCTGTTCCTTGATCCGCTTTTGTAGGGGCGATGCCGTTGCGAATTTTTTCCAAAGGTTTGATTCAATTTATTTCCTGGGCGTTTATGCTCTAGAAACATCTATAGAACACGTGGATTGAATTTCTGCTAGCAAGTCATTATATAAATCCTTAGCCTTGTTCATGTAAAGTCATTAATTAACACCATCCATCCCAAACAACTTGTCCATATGCATATGCTCCGGGAATTCCGTCACCTTATTATCCGCCCACACATAGGAATAATTTGGGTTTATTTAGCCATTGAGGAAGTTGTACAGTCAGTGAGTCAATATATTACTTTCTTCTCTCAGAACGGACTTGAGTTTACTATTATTGAAAGGAGAAAGGATTGAGTCGAAGGCGTCTCTGATGGAGAGATTTTATTCAATTCAACCCAGAGCCGCATCTTGTTACGAGAGGATTAGGTTAGGGAAGACGTTTCCAGAGCTCCCCTCCTCGACTCTTTATACAAGTTCCGCGGATACTAATAGAGAAATTCTTCAGCTCGGCTGCTTTGTTCATCCGAGTGAGAATTCCGAAAGCCTTTGATTCATTTGCAGAGTGCAAGGAAGGAAACTCCACTCTCTCTGCATCTGGTCTTAAAGAACTGGAGAAGATAAATTCAGAGAAAGGTAAAGGTAGGGTTTGCAAAAACTTTCTCCAACTTCTCTTCTTCATTCTCTCCGTTTCTGCCTTCAGGTTGTGTGTAGAAGAGGGGCTCCGTTCTTTAACCCAGACCCGCCCGCAAGCTCCTTGCATTTATCCTCATGTTTTCACAACTCTATCACTTGCTTTGCATTCTGAGGAGGCGGGGGAAAGTATCATTAAACCTTGGTCGAGGTTAGCCTTATGTGGAAATGTAAGCGATATAGCAACCTGCTGGAGTCTTTAGTCTCGGTTTCAAAAATGGATAACATCTTGTAAGTGGGCATATGGCCTGTTGACAGCTTTTTAGAGGAAACGGATGGAGTGTTACCGAGTCGAGTCCATTCTTTGACCTCTTTCCACTCCCGGGGATAGATATGAAGGGACGGGTGTAGTTTTGGTTGTAGTAGTTTCAGAGATTAGGAAAGAAGGTATAGCACTGTGGAAGCCGGTTGTTCACGTGAATGTATACAAGAAGAGGGTGGGTGAAAGCTTTTATGAGAATAAAAGGAAGATCAATATCACTTTGCCTGGAGTAATGTTCTCAGTTCTTTCCTGGACTGGGCATTACTAGCTTGTATATACGGCCACATTACCCGACAGACGGGAAGTGCGGGCATCAAATCATAGAGCATGTAGTGTGCAAGAAAAACCGGGGAGTCCTGGTAGTTAGTTCTTGGTAGTGAAATTTTCTTCTACAAGTCCATCCTCCTTTCTCTCCGTTTTTATCCATTCCCATGTGGAGGAGGGTGGGAGGATGCATGCACTTTACCCAGTTTTCTTTCGTCAAAAGAGAGGAGAGAGCTTTAAACATGTGACTTTTCAAGCATTCCATTTCGGCTCCCTTCCACCTTTCCTCCTCAACTTGTACTTTCTCCACCATGAATACCACTTCCCCCCATCCTCTCCGCTCGCCCTTCTCTTTTTTCCCTTCATCCCACCAACCAGACCTTCATGTATCCCGTCTCCAGTGTATACAGTTTACCCTACGATTTTTTACCTACCTCCATCTCCGCTCCTCTGCTTTCTCTTTTTACCTTTCTCCCTCCGCTATTTCTCCTTGTACTTTCTCTTAACACACAACAAACCATTTCTCTCGCTTCCATATAAAAGGTATACTAAAAAATTTCTTCTCTCAAGGTACCCACTAAAGCATTTGCCCTGGGTATTTTTTATGTTCCAACTATCTCCTCCTACACCACCACATACAATCCTCGCACTTGCTTTCTCTACACATCTCCCGCTCTCAATTCCTTCCCACCCAGTTTTCCCAGCAAGTTTCACTTAGGCATGTACAAAATACCATGTGGGGCGGTGAGATCTCTTTCCCTCCTTCATATAGCGTAATAGGTAAGACGGAGAGGTTGTATTACCTTTATCCTCATGTCTCAACATTTACGCCTTCATCCAGCCTAACTAAAAATCCCTCAACCCTCGTTTTTCCCCTTCCACCCACAGTAGTATGTCCCTCTCGTATCATTTTTCAACTTATCACTCCGCCACCACCCGCACAGCCGCCGCCACTCACTACATCTACCCGAACATTCTTAGCCATGTCATTCAGAATTTTCAACAAGCTTGTATCTCCTCCTACAACCTTCGTTTTACTAATTCAACTTCCTCCCAGGCGGCAGACAGCGCGTTAGGACATTACGCCATTGGAGGTTGCCGGAGAAAGTAGGATAGACCGCTTGAACTTGTCGATTGGTTTGGCTGTGAACAGGGGTGCAAATGCTTGCAAACTGTGGACTGCCGGCTAAATGTGGCAGAGCTATTTCCTCCTACCTTTTCTTTTAGACTTTCAGTCAAAGATCGGTTAAGTAAATTGAAGGAGAAAGTAAAAAGAGAAAATATTTTCAGAGCTAAGAGAGAGAGAGAGTACACAAAAGAAATGCTGCCTTTATCCCAGCCGACTTAAAGAATCCTCTGAAGAATCCTCTTTCCCACCCTCCATTTATTCCCTTCCATCAGTCTCATACCAAGCGAGCTCCACACACATGGATGCCGTATGATGAGACACATGAAGCCTTTCCTTTGAATCACACTTTCTTCGGATGAGCATGTCTTAAGGCGGGAGGATTGAGCCAGAGAAATGTGCTATTTTAACTTTCTCCCTTCAATAGCATCTTTTTCGTCTCCTCCTTGAGCAATTCACTTCCTTGCTCTTTCTCATATGCCTCACCTCAAGAGGAATCATGACGAGGGAGTAATTTTCCTCAAATTAAAGGCTGCTTCTTTCTAAAATTCCTCCTCAGGCTCGTCAATTCTTGTAATAATAACCTACAGGAATGGCCTAATTGGTCTCTTCCCTTTAGAACTTCTGGGAAGCACTAGAGTCAGCATACTTTGTATCGCCTCCATGTAATTATCCCCCACATTCATCCTATTCTTCTTCAAGTCTTCTCCCGCCAACTCTCTAAGTCTTCACACGCTATAAAATCTCTTATATCAACCGCGATGGTTTTGAAGGGACGAGAGCTCAAGGATTTCATCGGCTGAGGGAATCAGTATGATAACATTTGCTCACAAAACTATCGACCCTGTGCTCCATAGAAATGCAGACAGGAAAGTAAACGAGGAACGGATAGAAAAGAGGGAATACCCGGCTGGTGAGCAAAAAAGTACAGAAATTTCGAAGACTATTCTGGTTGACCTTTTCTTTTTTAATTCCTAAGCTTCTTAGTGATTCCATCAGAGGAATTCTTTTGAATAGGGAATAAGGCAGAGTGAAGGTGGAAATCGTGGAGAAAGTCTTGATTTTTACTTTCTCCTAAATATTAGTATGGAAGCCCTGAATCCTTCCAGATTTCTGAATCCTTTTCCGAGCTTCTTGATATTTTCCACATCCCATCGGCGTCACTTTCTCCAGCCAACATCCAAGGAAGGATATAGAGAAAGACCAGAAAAAAGAAAGTGATGTAAAGGGAGCAAATTTGAAGTGCATAGTCTTTTTTTATTTTGCTTGCATTAACCCTTTACAAGTAGCTTTTTATATTTTCTCAGGCTTTTTTTTATTTCAAGGACTTAATGGGGGTCGCTCCACAATATTTCGTCAAGCTTTTGTTTTCCCTTCCTTCCAATTATGCTCCTTTCACTTCCTTTCACCGACCATCATTCAATATTCTTCCCCCTTCCCGCTAATGCAATGACACGTCAAATCCCTGCAGGTTCCCAAAAAGTCCTCACACCTTTTTATTAATTAACATTTTCATAACAAATGCTCAACTTCCTTTTTATTAATTTCGTTTGACACGTTTCAAGCTATGAAAAACTGTTCCATGACCCTTCTGACTTTCACCCACACTTTCTCTCACCATCAACCTCTCCCCTTATCCACGCTGCTGCTGTACCCACAAACCCTGTGCATGCCAAATGGCTGTCATTATTTACAATCTCGTGTGCAATAATCAGGACAAACTTTCTGTCACACACGATTACTTTCTCCCCCCATCCTCCTTAAACCAATTTCTCTCCTTGGCTAACCCATATAATCCATGGCTACATCTACTTTTACCCCGCACGAAACGATTTTTCGCTTACCGAAAACAGCAGGCCGTCGTCCTGTATCAAAAATCTTGAATTTTTCACCAAATGTGGAAAACTTCACTTGCAACTTTCTTTAGTTTTCACTTCACAGCAGCACTTTTCCGGAATTTATTCACTCACTCTGAGTAATTTTAAAATTGAAAGCAGAGCTAAAGCTCTTTCCTTGACTCCCCACCGCACACTGTTCTGAGTGATGTGGAGATTAGCTCTAGAAATTTTGATTTCCAAGTAGAACCAGGAGAAAGCAGAGCAGAACCGCCGGAAAGTCTTTGTGCAGAGTCTGTCCAAGCGCACGCCAACACCACGACTGAATGGCTCAACCTTTTTCCTCCCAGCTTTGCCTCGGTGAGAAGTTTACACAGGAAGAAAGAGGAGAGATTCAGGCTTCGGAGGAAGGAGAGAAGAGAAGATGATAAGTCCAAAAGTGGGGGAAGCCTTATACCATTTCCCCCCTCCTACCCGGATCACACCGTTCCTTTTCCTTCCGTCCGCACATGCACACACACACACACACACACTCTACTCTTACTACATTCTCCAGGTTGAACACACGCAGCGAGCTACGCACACGTCCCACACCCGCAGAAATCAAAGAATACAATTCAACATTCGCATCACATGCTTTTAAGGTCGGTCCCCGGTGCCCGTGTATTCCTGCTCGGTCGGCTATGTTTGTATTTCCACCGCTTTCTCCCTCCATGCTTTGTCTGTTTGATTCCCTATTCATGTTTCCTTGTCTTCCCATTTCCTATACGTCACTTAAGGTTTTTTAACCTAAGCCGCTAGCTAAGGTACTCTTCAAAAAGCTAACCATTTCCTCTACCTCAAGTTTCTCTCCGGTTGCAAAGGTCTTCTTCTGAGTAGAGAGAATAGCTTTCCTTCAAATACCTCCGCTTCCCTTTGATTGTCTCCGCCAGGCTACCTGGTTTATGGCGGGCGTAACGTTTTCCTGCGAATTTGCTGACTCGAGTCTAATTAACAATTGGAGAAAAATTTCGCCCCTTTCCCATACTGCCAATCAATTACATTTAGTTCACTCACATCCTCACTACTTTGCGGTGTACTAGAAGCTTCTATGTTAGGTAGAGAGGGGCTCTAGCTTGCCGCAACAGAAGAGAAATTCTTTCACAAAACTTTCTCCAGTAAATTCCTATTAGTGAGTCCTTCGTGCAAGCAAAAGTAGAAAAGAGAAAGCACGTAGGGTGAAAGGGGGATATTCCCCCTGGAATCCAGAAAAAATGAAGAGCCTCTCAGCTCTCCTCGCTTTCTTCTTCTACGGAGGATAATGATCATCGTCATCATCATAGAGATAAGCGATGACAAAATCTGTAGTTATATCCACACTCTGAGGCTCTGTCTTCGTTGGACTTTCTTTTCTTCGCACGTTTATTTCTTATCTCTCTATAAAATTTTAAAACAAAACATTTCCTCGCCTTCCACTACACAGTTTCCACCGCATATCTCGTAAACATTTCTCTATTCATGTCTCCTCTCCTTTTCTCGTTCAATTGAGCTCTCATCCAGGCTTCCATCTCAATATCGAGGAACCTTCAAGGAAAGAAACAAAAACTACAGACGAGTGCTTCACCTCAGTGCCACTCTGTATTTTAACACTTCCTATTATGCTTTTCAAAGTTTTCTATACTTTCTCCTATCCATCTAAAAGGAAAGGAGATGTTGCTAAGAAAATAAAACTTTCCCCTCGAAAGTCATGAGTTTAATAATGCTCCTCCTCACACAGTTCCTCACAAATCCCACCAGGTGAAAATAAATACAGAATCCCCCGTCCCGCTTATGAATATACTAACGGGAGGAACTTAAGTTCACTGAATTTTCCTCTGTTCTAAAAAATCGGCTCTTGCTATTTTTTCCTTTTGCCTGACCGCAAAACGTCTGAAACCTATCTATCTCTCTTTTATTTGAACCGCTACGAATTGAAATGTATTTCTAACCTAGGGAGCGCGCATGGTTTTCTTTCGCGGATCAGCGGTTTGTACCAGTTCTTGCCAACCGAACCCGTGCAAGGAAGATCAGTGCGGTTACAGGAACCACGCTAGCGTGCTTCCTCCACGTCTTTGAATAATTGTACTTATTCGACTTCCCCAACTATTTTTGAATACACGTTTCTATGAGTTGTTGCCTAATCCTAGGAGAAAGTCTGCTTTCTCTTCTCCTCCTGACAATGGCCTTGGAAAGCTGGTAAACCAATTTCTCTCTCGTGATTAAAACTTTTTACTCTCTACTGCACTGCAGCGAGTTTTGCTATCACAAAGAATATATACACATGATCCAGACCAGTTGTTTGGTTCATATAGCCGCGTCGCATTGATTCTTTCATCCATCTCCTTGTTTCACTTCCCGAATATTCCCTAACCCACAATACTCCTATTCGCAGTCTCCAGAGCTGTTGTATACAGTAGAATAGTACTCCTCTTCGCTGTCGACAGAGCAAGGATATAATGATAAAAGATGTGAAATTGTTCGTGTTAGATCTTAAACAAAGGAATGATTACATGGCGCCGCGCGTCAGACTTTCTTTATTTTTTGAGAAAGCAGTCCGAATAGGAAAAAAAGCAATGAAAAATTACTCTGCCACCAAGAAAAATCGTTTAGGAGGAGCAAAACCAATCACACTTCCACAAAATCGATTCACCTTTCATCAACGTCTCCACTCTCTAATTAATCTTGAGCAAGACTTGTATTTTTCATCTACTTGCATCAACGATCCTTCTTCTTTTGGTCATCACACAAGTTGTGATTCACTACACAACTACCACAAAATAACAAAAGAGAAAACTAATTGCTCTTATTTCTCTTTCATTCCTCATCTCGTTCTCCTTCTTCCGGTACTCGTCTTTGACTTGGCAAAATATTTCAATTGATACTCAAGCTTCTCTCAAGAAAAGAGTGCGTATAAAATTGAAATTGCCCTCTGCAGTAAATCCACCTCCAGTTTAGGACCAATCATTTATGTGGAAGGGAGGTGGACAAGGACTAGTTTTCAAAGTATACACTCTTTTTTCTCTATTGATCTACGAGCAAGAGCAATAGGAAGGAAAGGGTTGAAGAGAGGAAGTGCTGGGTATAAAAGAAATATTATTTTTTCCCTCTCGAATAAATACTTGAAGAAGAGATCAGGAGGAACGTCAAAGAGCCTGCTATTCCTTGATCCCATGAATTTTTCCCTCCAAGCTATGCTAACCCTCTTTCCAACTTTCTCCCTTCCTTTTACTTATCGATGCGAGAAGAAGGACGACGTAAAAAGAGGACATGTAAATAATTTATTTGTCCAGCTGCCTCACTAATGCCAAATAACTTTGCTGTCTCCAGATCATCCCTTTCCCTTCATTCCACCCTATATATTTTGCCCTAGAATGTCTACCCTCAATTTCTTTTTCCCGGATAGAATCATTCATAGTTCATAAGCATCATTCTGTCTGAATGAAACATAAGCAGCTTCCTCTTCCGATTTGGGTCGTCACCAAAACTAGTCTTGGGCCAGGAGGTGTTGCTCCGACTTTCTCTCCTTCAATCCCCATCCATAATACCTGACTTATTTCAATTCACATTCAGTACTACCATTCACCAAGCAGTAATATTTTCAATAATCTCTTTTAAACTTATCTGCTCCTCGGAGGTTTCTCGATTTAATCATTTTCTCTCCGACTTTCTCTTCATGGATCTGACAAAATAAAGTGAACAAGCAAGGAGAAAGTAAAATTGCGACTTTATACCTTCTTTCATTTCTGGCGATTTCTTTGGGAGAAAGAAGAGAATCTTCCCTTTCCTTACTTTCTCCTCATACATAATGTAATATTGGGTTGGAGACAAGCATTGGCTCAGGGACGCCACGTGTTTTCTAACCTCAACAAATGACTTTACATCTCATCATCGTTTGGGTGCATCTAACGGCCTGATAGTTTTGCTGGACCGTTTATTGATCCGTTGCTCGCAGGAGCTCAGTTAGAGCAGACATTCAGTGAAAAACAAGTTTTTTATTCATGGACCCGAGAAGAAAGGAGATGGAAAAAGCGAGATGAGAATCATGAAATCATTTTTGTCTTGAGTTGACAAGGGGGATTCAACTATCAGCACTCACTGGAACTCACAGTGAACTCCTGCAGTTCCAGCCTTTTCCTTGTCCTGCCTGCATCCTTCTGCATATTTGCGCAGCATTGTAATTACACGAGCAGAGCTTTCATATACCCCTCAGCTCTTCAAGAGCCTTTTGGAAATTCTCACGCTTTCCATCCTAGTCTAAAACAATTTTCAGGAAATGAATCCCTTTCAACTCAACTTTCACTCCGCTTAGAACAGGTGTACCCTTCCCCAGGACAGAATTACTTCCGAGTATAGTAAACCTAAAAGGTCTGCTCTCCGGCCCTCATCCTCCCTCACTCAGAACCCTAAGTAGGACACAAGAATTAATTTGCTTTCTCTTGTCAAAAAATTAATTATCTAAATTCTCTTTTCTCCGAGTTGCTCATTTTCACATACTTCCACAATCATTCTTATTCACTCCAGCACCCCATAGATCACAACTTCCCTTTTCCTCAACAAATCTATACGCAGATTTCCGCTAGTACAGTACACAAGCCAGAACGGAGACATGCTTCCTGCATTTGTCGGAGTCTTGTGTAAGCCTAGGCTTCTCTGGCTTCCTCCGGCTTCAAACTTTCTCTTATTTCCCTCTTCTTTTCACTTCCCGTCTGAAAGTCAATAAACTTCGACCAAACATGCTACGATCCGTAAAGGTTACCAAGGAGACCGTAACCTAGCTCATCATCACTACAAGCGTATTCTTCTCAAGCCTGACGTTTAAGCGGGAGTTTTGTATCCATCTGTGTAACTTTCCTAGCGAGAAGACATTAATTAGTGAAAGTGAGAGCTTCATCATTAATCCTTTTCGCACCTTTTAATAACTTTCTTTGTACCTTCAAAGACGAGATTGGCTTAGCAAGTTTTCCCGAGATTTTCCAAAATATTTAGGATCTTGTCCTCTCTGTTCTAGCATGTCTACCCAATTATGGCATTGAATCCGCTACCTTAGACACTGTGGAACTTTGGCACACAAACGTAATTAACTAAATAAGTTTACTGATAGATAAGACTCTATTTCGAAGACTAATACAAAGAACTTTGTGCTGTCCCAAAGAAAATATTCTTCGAATCGTTAACCACCACATAGCTAGCGTTACGTGTACGTATATACAATATACTTAATCTAAAGTTGAGACAGTTAAAAGATAAAACTTAAAGTTAAACGAAGGAATTTTACACATCCAAAGTCAAGATGATGCCAATAATAATAAACAAGAATGACGTGGAATGGTCTCAGACGAGTAGTAGTATATTGGTGAAAGTGCATCTAAAAGGGGTCAAATCCATGAAAACAGTTGTTACAACATCTCCGGATTACATTCGGGTAAGCGAAAAGCAAGCATGTAAGCCATTGCGCACGTACGAATAACTGTACAGATTTAGCTTGTGAAGCAGTAGTTGTCTACTTCACCTGCTTTCACTTGAGCTCAAATAATAGGAAACCGAACAATTTATTGTATTCACCCCCTGTTTCCTTCACATTCATCCCATGTTTGAAAAGAAATGAAAGAAGATAATAACTTCACGTTTATTTCTGCACCAGGGAATATGATTCTATGTGAACGAATTTTCGCGAGTAATATAACAAACCATATTTTCCACAGGTATATTTTGCTCCCTTTATTTTTGAGGCTTTCCTCTGGGGAGAGGTGGACGACGAGAATGGGAAATGCACAATTGAGGAGCCGGAGAATCGTATTCTCTTTGAAATGGACAAAGTTGAAAAGGATTTGGAATGGCCGATTTTAGAGAAGAGCCTGAGCAGAGAAGAGAAGAAAGCGTTGAGAGACTCCGCAGTGGATGTAACGCAGAAACGTCATGAGGATCGAAGAAAAGCCTTAACATGTAAGCCGGAACGAAAAGTTGATGTAACTTTGTGAAAACCATGTAACTTATCCTGTCTACTTCAAAACTGGCCCCACCTTCCCGCTCTGCCGACCTCTAAGCGGATCCACCCCATTCCCACACACTTCCTTCCGAACAAGCCCATCTTCTTCCCCGGCCCAGCCGACCCATCTCCCAGATACCATTTCCCCAGCCTCCACTTTTTTTCTAGGGAGTTCTATAAACAACTCAGGGAGGGTCGTATAGAATTTTCAAAACAGACAGGCCTAAAATTCGCATACATTTTGCAGAGAGAGAGATGCAGGATTCAAATATTTTACGTACGGTACATTTTATTCCCTCTCCTTTCTCCGTCAATTCTTCCTCCTTCAGCCGCATCCTAACCCCTCCATTTTCTATTTACTTCTCAAGAGCTCAGCAGCAAAATTTACGACACCGGCGAATATTTTCATCTGCTTATGCATTACCATTATGCTCATTTTTTTAAAATCTGCAAATTACTTTTATTCATTCACTTTTCTCAGCATCTGGTGTAGTTTTCTTCGGGCTGCATTATTCTGCTTTTTCCTTTGCCATCCTCAATTGTCGCGCTGCTAGCCCTTACCGGTTCCCCCAGTAGTTACTTGGCCTCAAGCATTTTCTCTCCACGCAAGGCTTCTAAGAAATACTACCCGCTTACCAACTCCAACGAAGATTCTTTTCAATGAATTTATTCCCACAGTAACAACAATCTGTAGGAGCATACCATTTCTTTAACTGTAAGCACTCGGTAGTTAGTTGCATAGTTTCTTGGAGCATCTGAAAAGTGGTTTTAGTTTGCCTCTGTAGTTGCTTTTAACTGAAATTTTCTCTCTTGTAACTTGGTCTTGTGTGGCTTCATCTTTTCTTTCTTCCATTCTCCTTTTGAGGTTCCCAGAAACATCTAAACATTTAGCACTTACCTATCGTACCACCAGCTCTTACAGTATTCTGGCCTTCAGAACTGCCCAAGATTCGCAGCTAACCGTTTCTGCAATCAGCTCTCTGATTCGCTGCAATTTTCTGTATTCGTTTTGTATTTCTGTCTGCTAACCACTACTTCTAAAAAATTGCATGCTTTCTCGCAAATTTTCCTTCTCCTCCAAATTTGTTTTTAGTTTAGTTAAAAAAAATTACATTATTTTGCTGATGAGGGCAAATCCTATTTCCTGAGCTTGTCTTCCTTTTACTTGCAAAACTTACTTACTCTTTTCCTTTCTTCTTTTTCTGGCCCAAAGACCATCTCATGAAGTAGTTTGCAGATTATCACTTCCTGCATCTCCTTGACCAAATTTTTGCAATCTTGAATTTTCAAGGATCCATGCATACATACACTGTCTTGGCCAACTTTCTCCTTATATGCCAATCGGATTTCCTTATCAAAGTTTAAGGCTTCCGGGCTTTTTGACGCTAAGTAGTTGGGGATAGAGCAAGGCAGGTACTCTGATCCTTAAATGAGAATCCTTGTATGGCCAACGAGCAAGGAGTAACGCTATTCCGCCATTTCTCTTTTTCGAAGCTAATTTTCTAAAGAATCTAAACCGGAAAATTATGTTAAACAAACAAAATTACGTCTCCTTTTCTATTCTCACTATCGCTCCGTTTCTCCCCAACTCGAAGCATGTAGTTGACGAGTAGGAAACGAATAAAATGATATAAAAAACTAAGACAATTTATTACTGTATCTATTCTATAGCGCGGTTGCCTATATTCTATTCTACATCAATCCCGAAGTGCACTGTGTATAGAAACGCTCAAAAGCTTAAAAGAAAACAAAGCAGATACCTCGTAACTTCATCAGCAGGATTTATATACGCCTAAATCCTATCCACATATGTATGTATCAGTCTAAGTCTGTGGTAGCAGCATCATGTTGTTTGTATTTCTGGTGGTCCTCTGTAAATATGCATGCCAAAGGCGTCTGCATTTCTGACTGCTCTCCAACTCCGTGTTGTGTAATTTCCGCAATCGTTTACTTCTGCTGGAGGAAAGAATTGCAAACTTTTCTTCTTCTCATGATCCTTTCGCCATTCTTCGGTACAAGCCTTAAATGCATACATTAAAACCCATCATCTTCTTTTCTTTCCCGGGAGAAAACACAAATCAAAATCCAATATGAAATTCATAGCTTTTGCATTGTAGTCAGCGCCAGACACCTGAGTTTTCCTTAAGTCAGCTTTCTTTTCTCTCGTCTTTAGTGCTTCACTTTTATCCCATTCTCTTCCACTCCCATCCAACCCAGAGTAATAAACGGCTGGAGATGATGAAGTGGCCGCCTGAGAGATAGAAATTAGACTTGGTTCTTCCAATTTTTGATTCTCGTCACTACTTTTGATGAGCTACGCTATGAGAACAAGTCCAACTTTCTCCACTTTTAATCAGTATTAAGACGTCCATGTGATACTTTTGCATAGTATTCGCCTCTCGCACTGCTTGCATTGCGGCTTTCAAGATTTCAAAAAGGCAGTGCATAAAACATTTGTCTTCAGGAAACACCACAGCTACTCCCACACAGTCGGCTAACCCTCTGCAGCTTCTCTCGATTCTGTATTCATTACATGTAGAAGACTCTGCTGAGAGAGTTTCTAACAGGAGAGCAATTTTAGCTTCCTTCTAAAATTACATGACAGCTATCCAGCAAGGTGACAGTGACAGAGATATGGTTATTCTCAGCACCCGTAGTCTCTGTCACCGGATCTCATACTTACTTCATGCTTTTCCTTGACTTCTAACTCGGAATCTTCCAAGCACAAGCATATACCTTCGATTATAAATCGGTAATCAAACTTTTTCCCAACTCATCACTTTCCCCCATGCGGACAAATCAAATCCGGAACAACAAGAATTACATTCTTCTAAATTCTCATAGCTCAAGCCAAACTATTGTCCTGCTCCTCTCCAACGCCATTCTTTGCTCCTACTCCTCAAATTCGCCATTTTGCTCTTTTCTTCTTTTTTTCTTTATTTCTTTGTACTAGGAAACCCGCACAGGAGAAGAGACTCAAAATATGCTTCGAGACGGAGGGAACAGTCTTTCAACTCTCTTCATCTCCACGTCCAACACAATCCAGCTTTCTCCGCCTCAAAGGAAGAAAGGATTCTGCTCTTGAAACTAGTTTTTTCCTTAAAAAGAGTCAGTCAATCGTTTCACCCAACAGGGAGTTACTTTAAACAAGCTTTCCCCCTTCCTTTCTCCGCCAACAAGAATACGTATCCTGAAGCACATGTATTTCAAAATCCTCCAGTTATTCCATCTATGCACCGCATTTCATTCTCGTTACGCTCTCTAGACGTTCTTCTGGCCACGGATTCAAAGCTTTGGGAATGGGGATTTTTATAGCAGTAGGTACTTGAGGAGCAAGAAATTTCATCTACACTCCAGTCCACCGCTTGAATCTAAACTAGCTTATTAGCTTCCGGAGGAGCTAGTACAACCCTTGTAACACGAATCCCTAGATGTCTGTATTTTCTCTGCAACAGCCCCGCAGACTTTCTCCCAGCTTCTTTCCTCCGTTCATGAATGTGGGAATGAGCATCATCACTATTAATGCTTTGCTAAAGAAATCAAATTTTTACAGTCTTTAAACAATCTTCCCCCAGTCTCAGTCCAAGCAAACGTTTTTCCCCTGTCCTCAGCAGGGTATGCATACTTTAGTTCTTATCTTAAGCCACTGCTTTCACTGCCTTTTACTCCACACTTTGAAGGCTTCTCTGCCTGGCCTTCAAAGACATCATTATATCTTCATACCTGCATACATTCTGGCTTTGAAAGGCTCTGATACCATCATTACTCGAAGCGGTGCTCCTGGAAAGCTCGGTCATGTCATGATAGCAGAATCCTTCATGGAATTTTAAGCTGAGCAACATAAAGTGTTTCGAGTTTTACCCTGGGAAATGACCTAAAGTTATGGCGATAAAAGTTGGTGAAAGCGGTGGTATTAATTATAAAGTATCTTGTTTTATACCTATTTTGAAGTCTTGGTTATGTAAATTAAGATTTATCGATGGAAAGTGCAGGATCTTATGTAGCGATGATATATATACACTATGGGCTATGCGGCGTGCTTATTTCTGGGCTTAGCGTCTTTTCTGATCGAGAATCTGTAGCGCGGGCAACGGGGCATCGCGCATGTAGCAAGAACCCTCTCATGTCTTGGCATTAATAGCCGGGATGAGATAAGTGAGAGAAAGGATGAGGAAGAAAAATGATGTTAACGACGTATGCGGGCTTTCCTTGGTTGATTGGGCAGGAAAAGAGGCGTCAAACGAGAGATTAGTGAAAATTACATCAACGCGGTGTCCTCCAATCCCTGAAATTGGGAAGGAGTTGGCGGCAAAAAATAGTGAATGAGAGGATTGGAAGAGAAAGTACGGGCGGAATTTCTGAGAACAGTTGTTGAGGAAAAACGTGCGAGGAAAGTTGTTACTTTGATAGGTGAAGGCGGCGGCTGACAGTTAATAGCTATATTACATGTGAAAGGAGAGATGATATGTAATTAAATGAAAATTTCTAATTTAGCCAAACGTCAGGAACAGAAACAAATGGTAGTTCGGGATCAAATTCGACTGGATGGAGAAGAGCGGGAAAGAATTTCTGCTATTAAAAAAGCAGAGGCCGAGAAAGCCCTAGAAGAGCTTCAAGAATGGCGGGAAGAGAGACATTCGGAAGAAACCTACAACGCTTTGATGACAAAGACACTTGAGTCTCAGACGGATGTGCGTTATATTCCTAGAAATCCCACTGTTTCATCCTCCCCCTTATCACAAGTAGAAGCGGGAAGAGAAAACGGCCTAGAAAATATTCTCTTAGCACCACAGAATCATTCTACCGGAGACACTGTCATTCCATCATCAGCGCCATTGTCAACTCTGGGTTTATCAGGCGGGACGGCAGATAAAGTAAATCCAGCAAGTTCTCAAGTTCCCTCGTCTTTGCCGCGCCATCCCCGAAGCCTGTCTTACAGGGAGGCGGGTAACAATCTGTCGGACACTCATCCGGAGGCAAGGCCCCCCTCCCCACCGTCTAATAACTCGACAGAGAAAACAAGTTTGCGACTTTGCTTGGATGAGGACGTAAGAATTTTTTTATTTATCCCCCTGCTACTCCAACGAGCTTATTTCCCCGGGTGCCGTTCTTCTTTTGATTTTGTCTCCTCTCGGATACCAAGCCTGGCCCGCCTTTCATCCAGCCTTGTCAGAGACAACAGTGACAAGTGTGGGAGGATATAGACGGGTAGCATAGAGCGTAGCCACCACGTTCACATCGTCACCATCAATAAACTTCCATCCAGAAATTTAGCGGGTTGCTCCAAAACCGTCCTCCTGAATCCACGATCTCAGAAGACCTACTGAGTAGGAAATAGATAGCCGGGCGAGAACCACGGTGTCCCTCCGGAGCAAAGTCAAAAAAGTGTCGGCATACATCCCTCAATTAATTCTCCACCCTGGGACCTTTGCATCTGAGAGATGCTATTCTCTTTACGGGGAGGACTTTTCTCATTATCGTTTCCCATCATCCCCATCCTTGGGTCTTACTATAATTTGCTTATGAAAATCAAACGCCTATGCCTCTCTTTTGCGGTACCGCTTAACTCCTGTTCCGTATCCTTGGAACAAAACATGGAATCTGATGACACTCATTTATTTGCTTGCAGAACCTGGGGAGTGGAGACGGGCCGAGATCAGCCAGCAAGGAGATTTGGGAATCCAAGGAGACCGAGATTGGTGAGTGAAAGTACATCTGTCCGCCGCACTAACACTATAAGATTTAATGGCATCTCAGAATAGTATGGTCGTTCCGTCAAGTTCCGTTATTTTTTGAGGACAAGAAGAGGGGAGATCTAATAGAGAAAGTTTTGTAGGAAATGCCCTATCAAGTGGTTCCTCTTCAAACAGCAACTCTTACCCTCCTCATCGCCGACCTGTTCGAGACCCTGGCCGAATAACAGTAACTTTCACTCCGAGGGAATTTCCAACACCATCTCGAGAATCCACAGCTGTTCAAGAGCAGGAGGTGAGAGTTTGGATACATATTTTATCCCAAGTCAGCACTTCTTGTCAGCCATCCTACTTAAATCTGTATTTAAAAAGCCTTCACATGCCCCGCCCCCACCGAACTTGGGGGCGAGAGGTAAACCGGGGGTTTTTCCAATATCAGAAAAAAACTTCTCCTACTTGCTCTGAATTTTATTCTTTTCCTCATACAATCCAGCTCTCATAGTCCCGCCTGTATCTTCAATCCTCTACTTCACCCAGCTTTCACCATACTTTCTTGCTTTCACCATACGCACTTGCTTCTAATACCAGCCAACCAGCCTCATTCCCATTCATTTCCCCAGCTAAGCATATTGCGTATCCAGAGACTTTGACGCATAGCTTGATGATTGAATGAAACTCTCGCTTGCTTCCGTTTCAACGAGTCCCTTCATTACAGTTTCCCAAACTTGTTTCACAATACCTTCCTAATTGATGAGAGTGGAGGAGCCTGCAACTCAAGTCAATCTAAAATGAGCCTGATTCTTGCATCCAACTCTTCCATCCAATGAATTTTTCAGTGGTTCCAAAAGCTTTTGCTTACTCTCGAAATTCCCCATTCAGTTCCATTTCGAGTGGAACAAGTTATTTTCCAAACGGATTCATTATTCAATAAGAATTCCCGGAGAAGTTGACCGTGAATTTTCTCCTCTCATTTATCAACCCACACCATCGCAAAATTTATTGAGTTGTCCTTTTCTCTTCCTCCTCATCTCCACACGTTTCCATGAGAATCCTTCACGTTTACTTCAACCACATGCCTGTAAACTTTCTCTTAATTTTCATACCTTACTGTCTCCACAGCGTCCCCCCTCCTTCCATCCACCTACATATTCCCATCCATTCGCCCGCCAAAGTCTAGTTTATATAGCTTCTCAGTCTTCCACAAACTTTTCCCTCCAGCCTCCCAACACCAACTTTCCCAGTCTCAGCATTATTCAAATAGAACCAAACCGCTCAGAATGGGAAAGTGTGTGGGCTCAAGCATAAACAGCCCCAGGTTATGTAACGGAGGAATACTTGGAATAATGCGGAAATGTAACTAAACCTATAGCTGAGTTAACGGGCTTTTTCACAAAAGCTCCTTTCTTCAACTTCACACAAATCTATGTAGTAGGCGATGATGATGATGCAGATCAACTCCACTTTTTTCACTCTACTATGAGTCAATCTAATGTTTTCCATCTGAATAATGTATAAGTAGTCAAGCTTTTTCTCCCACGGCTACACACATCCGCAACGCAAAGAAGAGAAAACTTTCTCCTCCCACACATTTCTACGCAAATCTGAGCAACAAGAGTAGGAGGGAGAAATTCCCATCTTTTACCAACCTCCTCCATCCCCCTCTATTACCTTTTCCATCTCTTCTCCTCCTCATCTTCCTCGCAGAATATTTCGAAACTCATTTCACCATCTTTTAAATTCCCGCCTCCTCCATCCCAGTGTCATGGTATCTTTGGTATATGTGCAACGTTTATGTGCTCTAGGCCTCCCATTCCTTACTCCCCTGTGACCGTCTCAAAACAGAAGATTTCCCTTTATTTCATCCATTTTACCATACCCAGAAGCCATTTTCCTTATGTGCTATCAAGTCTCAAGTATAACCAAGCCCAAGCCCGTCTCAGGAAGTCCATTGCCATTCTACAATCTAATCTCAAAATACAAACCTTGAAGCATCCTTGCATTTGCTCCAGAAGATCTAGTGACACGCCCTCTTCTAGTTTATTAATGCTTTCATTCCAAATTCTTCTTTTCCTCTCCCCTCCCTGCTTTCACCAGAACCTTTCTTTCCACCCCTTCCTACATATTACATATTACAGCCGCATCTTTTCAACCCATACCTTCTGTTCAACTGGTATTTCAAGATACGGACGCATAATCCTCCCACTTGCTTAGTTGATTTCACTAGGATCAGTGGATAATACCTGGTATCCCAGGTGACAGCTCGTTAAAAATCAAAGCGTCTTTCCGATTACAACTTCTTTCAATTTGGGGCAGCTATTACAGATTAAAAAGTAGGGATAACTTCTACAGGCCTACGCTACTTTCACAAATATTGTAAAAACTACATGACTTGACGGAGGTGAACTTACAGAGGAGGTGAACTTACAGATGTTTCGGAGACAGTCTAGCGAATGTCCCCTTAAAATGCTCTTCTTTTCCCATCCTGCTCTCGTATGAAAGGTTTTTCAAGCTTCCCCCTACTTCTGAATATTGATATTTCCTCGAACCGGCTTTATATTGCCGTTGCCGTAGCGTGGGTTGATGCGAAGAAAGAATAAAGTTTTCATGGGTGGGTCAAAGTAGATGTTGCCTATAGTGTGAAAGCAAGAGAGATAAAGCCATTGACGGATAGACTTAGAGAAGGTGAAGGACGTGCGGTAAGGGAACTAATGCGAATTGGATGGTTTACTGGAAAATAAAGAAAGCAATAAGTTCCCTTTCTCTTCCCGCTTTCACTCACTTTCTCCACGGCTTTGTAACGTCGATCTCTTTACTTCCTTCCTCTGCTTGCTTTCTCCAGGCTTTTCCTTTTACACACTACTGAAGAACATTTCAGTTGGTGATGCAGTATTTGGGTCTTAGTTTCTTCCCTTCTTCCATCTTCCTTCCTTCTGGCTGCACCAGGAGCAATGAGCTGAATGTTACGATCTGCTCAGATGGGCCTGGCTAGATGCTAGAAGAGAGGATTAAGCGAGAGGAAAGAACTCAATAAGAAAGCCAAAGCGCAACGAAGAAGAAAAAAGAAATGGTCTAGGAGAGTATGAGCTTGGATAGAGGGATTGATCGGTTTCATTCAACTTTTATTCTACACCCATACCAAACCATCTTTTTCGTTTTTCAGTGGCTCAAGAAGCAAGCTGAGGCAAGAAGACGATGCGGATTCGATGATGCTGACTTAAGACCCGAGGAGAAAGATCCTATGTGGCTCCTTGAGAAAGGAAGGTAAGTGAGCTTCCTCTATTTAATTTTTTAAACCAGTCCATCAAAGGCGAATCTACCGCAAGCTGACATCCCTCAGATTTGTGCACTACAACACACACAGATTAAATTGTAACAAAATACCTCTTGCTTTTGATCCTCTCCCCGCTTAATTCCTACCTTCACTCCTATCCTATCTGCAGTAGCCATATAGAATTTCCTTTCTCTTCTGTCTCCCCCTTTCTCTCATATACTAGATAGATCATTCTAGCACAAGACTTTCTCCAACATGCAACACATTGTACTTGCTCCTCTCTCGTACTTTATGGCTTCTCCTCTCTAAACTTTTGATACCCTTACAAGATTCAAGGGATTTCTTTTAAAACACTTACGCAATACCCAGGCTGAGTCTGAACTGAGCAACAAGGCGTAGAGAGTTTCCTCAAGTTTCATCTGTTTCAGAGGGGGGAAAACTTCCAACTTGATCTTTCTTCGAGTAAAAAAGCTTCATAAACATTTCGCATGCATTACATTTAGCTTTGTCACCCGGCGGACCATTCACCAACTGCCTCCAACTTGCACAACTCACTTTTACGGCCTCCGAGAAGTGAGAAATATTTTTTGTTTCCTTCAAGTCACGACGGCTAGAATCCTCATTTTTCCTATGCTTATAAACTTTAAAGCGCCCTCATAAACATTTCAATCCAACTATGAGGCCTTACACACCACCCACTCACGCAGTTTACATAAGTCAGTCAGGCTACACTAACATTCACTACCTATTTCTCTCTTCTCGTTGAACACTATTGAAGCAAGCGCTGCTGTGTCATCGTTTCCCCTCCGATATAGGGCATACTTTTCACAAAAGTATGAACGTAAACCTGATGAGCTGAAGAATAAGGATGAGCATGCAAATATAAAGTTTTAAAAAAACATTTTCAGATTATTGTAGATATGTAGCAAGGAGCTTTTTCAATCTATAATTCAAATTATTCTATTAGAAGTTGCCACTCGGTTCAAGCTAAGACAAACACTCTTTGCTAAAAATGTATAACAGTATCCAAGAACTCAACTTCTGTTCCCATGAAATGCCGTCGTTTTAAGTAGTCTCGTCTCGAGTAACTAGTGTGCATTACGGAATAGTGCAACTGCCTCGTTAGTTAAACCCAGGAAAAACTTGCTCTTCCTCGTCGCATTTTATCTCGATTATCATCCTATTAATGTCAAATTGTAATTTTTCTTGTAAACACGCAACATATTTTATGCACACTTTGAACATTTTTTAACCCATTATAAAATTTTGCAAACTAATTTAAAGCCGACTACTCGTCCCTATTTTACCCAAGCTTTGCTTGATCCACTTCATACATCCCACGCATTCCAGTGAAAGTAGGGCTAAGCTTATAGAAGAAATGCCAAATAAACGCTAACTTAGGAGATTTTTGTGGTCCCTGTTAGGTTGGTAACGCTTTTATCCTAGAAGAATTTCCGCGTTGGTTCGAAAGAGGAATCTCGGGATTTATATTCACACTTTCCATATCTAAGGAATGCTTTTCAATGCTTTTCAATGCTTTCACTGCTTTCCCTACGTCACCCTATTATGCTTGTTAGTCAAATGTGTTCCAAAACTTTTCCCGATTTTTTTGCAATCTTCTAAAATCTAAGAGTGACAGTAGCAAGTCTCGTGCCTCGTGCCCTGTGAAAAACCTCCATGATTTGCTCAAAGTTGTCCCGCATGTACGGAGCATTATTTTTCAGAACACAGCTTTAGAATAAACTTCCGATGCTAGTTTTCTCCCCTTGTAGCATTGTTTCAGCTGCTGAAAGATTACAAGTTTCTTCTTGACTGCCTTGTGCTTTTGAGTGGGCGATTTCGGTGCTTAGGGAGCAGCATTTAGCCGGTTGAGATAACAGTGGCCTTTTATCTTTTCTCCATTTGGTTGAGGAGTCTCAAGAGACCCATACATGTATGATTAGGATGGAGGGCAAATATATGCAAAGTGTAGGCACAGAAACTCTTCCGGAATATCTTTAAGGATAGCTTTTGATCTATCTGTGCCTAGTAAGAAGCTATGGGACTAACAATAAGGCATGAGCTTGTGAAACTCCGTGTGATTTCTCACTTTCTCCATATTTTCTCCAGCTTTCCCTCGCTTGGAAAGCACTACAGGACTTTAATAACAGACAGACTTTTGGAATTGATGTATAAGAATACAGATAGGCGTAATTCCTTTGAGAAAAACTTTTATTCGTGTCTATCTTAGCTGTCTTTAGATGTCTCTTTTTCTAGAGGGGCCGGAAAAGTCTGAGTATCCCCAACCCACAATATTTACACCGACTCCATTCAAGCTCCTGTCCTCCTTGGCATCCTTACCATTACGTCATGTTAATTGAATGTTGAGGAGGGAGGTGGTGAGCGCTGTTATGCATAGACTCATCCTGGTTAACAAAGAGAGCGTTATCCATTCTGGCTAAATGGAGCGGAGAAAGTTTTCTCTTTTTTCTTCCGCTTTCACCGCACGGTATCCTATTAACCTAATAAGAGGAAGGGAGAGAAAAGATCGTAAATCATTCCGTATTTTACTTGTTCTTCCTTGCTTCTTCCCCATTCTCTCCTCCTCCACCCCTCTCTTCTCATTCTCCTCCTTATTCTTTTTCTCTTTCAATTTCCTTACCGCCCTTTACTAACTTTCTGTTTTCTAATTAAAATTTTAGCATTATAGAAATATGCCATTGTCTTTCCTCATCTCTTCCTCCTCCTTTCCGCTGTCTTCACATTGAAAAGCTTTGTGAGGATTTTAAAACTCACCCAGCTTTCCGAGATAACTTTCGGACTTTGATACACAAGAGCGAGTATTACATATATTGGGATTGACGGCACAATACAGCCACCAGGCTCTCTTCCTTCCAAACAAAGAAAACTTGGAGGTTAAACTTTATCACGTTCACAGACGGCGCCTCCCATAGCCTCCGGAGACTTATGAACTGAGAACGTCAATCAGAATGTGATCGATTGTCAGTGTTGGATTGTTAAAATTTATTAGTTTTGCTGAGGTTTTTATACTTGACGAAAATATAGAGTGATCCCCGAACAACTCTCTTCTATCATAGAATGATGAGCGGAAGGGCAGGCGTGTAAAAGTAATAAGGGGATACAGTTATTTCTCCCCATCTTCCGCTTATATGTATTCCATCCAACTTTCTCCTCTCTCTCTCTAGTATCTTTGTTTGCATTGATAGCAGTAGAGTAAACATCGACTTTGGATTGCAGATCTTTGATGCAAGTCGGAAGCTACTTGGGTGCAGTAAGTGCTTTCACCCATGGGATCAAGCTGGCTCCGAAGCTCCCCGAACTTTATCTTGGACGGGCTCAAGCTCAAGTGGCACTCAAAAATCTTGTGAAAACAGTAGAAGACGCCTCCCAGGTTAGTTTCCGGCAAACATTTCTCAATACATACACAGCGCTCTCCCTCAACTTTCCCTATTTTCCCCATATCTTTTCATTCTCGCCTTCTTCCAAACCTATCCATCCTTCCAGTCTCGTTACCCTCTCATCCTCTTCTCTTCTACTCTCATCTTTCTAGATAAAACTAACGTTTATGGCTTTTAGAGTCCATCTTTCCCCCATGTTGACATACACAGCTGTGGCACTGCTCACTTTTATAGATTTTAAGTCCTCCTACGTTTCCCTTTTACCAAATGGCCATAAGTTTGAAAATTCAACGAGGAAAGAAAACGACTCGCGAAGATGACTTTTCTCAAATTCCCTGTCGTAAAATGAGCGATAAGACTAAAACGCTACGAATCCATCTTCTCCAATGCACTGTCTTATCGTCTGTATATCTGTCACGAATTTGCAATCTGTCACTGCTCCGTGTTATGCCGCGAATACCCTCTTGCGCTTTCTAGGAAAATATTTTAGATATCTTCATCTTAAATTTAAAACGCTATCTTTCTTCGTTCACTTGCTCAGACTGCTACTGTATATAGTTGAGCCTGAGCCTCAATTGTCAATGGTATCTATAAAAATGCAAGATAGTTGATATTTGACGCGTATTTGCGGATTCAGCATTTCAATATTATCTACCAACACCACCCATTATGATTTCGCATTTTGCCGCAGTGATGTGTAAGCGGGTTGCGGTATTCGGTGCTGGTACCCTGTCTTTGAAAATTATAAAAATCTTGTTTTTCGGACAAATAATTTAAATCATGAAGCTTCTATTAGCTTGAAAGAGATTTTATGATTTACAACTAGCTCTCAACGAAATTGTACTCTACGTTTTTTTCAAGCGTTATGTTTTACAAGAAAACTTCTTGGTGAAAGATTTTAAAAAAATATTTTGGACTAGGCAGCAAAATTATGGGCATACCGAGTTTTTAATATTTTAGATCACCAGAAACCGAATATTGTTCTCCATTGAGTATTAGTTTAAAGCTATAGTATAGGCGATGACATGGTAAATATTAAAAATTCATTGCGAAAGGCAAACTAAATTAAAGCATAAAGGTCCGTAGCTTTGCCAAAAATCTTCAATAACGAAAAAACCTTCTCTAGAAAAGTTATTATTCTGATACATATAATCATTTGTTTAATGATGGCTCCAGACATAATAATAATATAAGAATAATAAGAAGGAAGATAAGAGAATTTATGAGAACAAAATCCTATTTTACTGCAGCATTTCAGCTTGAAATTTGGCAAACTTTCTTAGCAATAGTGTGATCACGTTCAACCAAAACAAATTCTTTGTCTTTCCTTCTATATGAACCGTCGGCCTACTCCGTTTTGTCTTATTCTACTTGCTGCGGAAGAGCTTTCCATATTTTCCATGCTAGAGAGTGAGCTGACTTACGACACTTGCTTGATAAACTTGTGAAAATAAAAGAGGGTCGGAACCGCAGTGAAGCCTCTCATCCCTTTCCCCCACCCAATCAAGATACGAACCCGTCTTCTCTCCTGCTCCACATTTTACGAGCCCAATTTCCTTCAGACATGGTACTTTCAACCATAACAAACCTTGCATCACAATTTCCAAGTCCGCAATGTAGTATCCCCTACGGATTGCAGCTAACTCTGTACCATGTCCGACTTCTGACACAGAGAAAGCAGGTGAAAGTGGGAAGCACTTATTCCACCCGCTCATCCCATCTTCCCATGGCTTTCTCCGGACCTCTTTATCTACTTGTTTTTCATGGACCCAAAGGAGCTCTATGATGAATTTAAATTTGAGTGCATATTCTCAAGAATTTCCCTCACTTTCTCCAGCCCTTAGGACGTATACCAAATTATCAATATTTCTCACACTCCTCAAAAACTTTCACCAGCGGAGCTTTCTCTCCATCTTCCTCTTCAATTTACTCCGCCATCTCCTTTCGGACACATAATTCAATTTAGCTTCCTAAAGGCTAGGGTTTTGATTGACTTGACTGTCAGCTACTATTTAATTCACTTGCTCGAATGCTCGCCCCTAGCGCAGTAAATTCTACCTCAATAATACCATAACCCCAATCTAAACCTTTTAGACCGGCATACGCCTGCATATTAATTTGAAAGATCAGAAGGATATGTATATATATTAGAAGAATACACATCTGCAGATTTATCATCAATCCTTCGCCAAGATTTCAAGGTTTCACCCATTTCCGTTTTTTCCCGCTACTTAACTAGCTCAGGGAGTTAGTCAAGTATCTCTACGTGAAGGAATGGTAGGAAGAAAACGTGACAAGGCTTTGTGTACTTGAAGTTTCCATTTGTGTTCTTGATCTTTTCCCCCAGAGTCGCAGTAGTTATAGAAGCAAAGTTGGCTTTTTCCATGAGATAAAGGCATTTCCACAGCAACCATAGTCCAGGACTCTTCATCTCGTCACGTTTCATATTCACTCTCGCAATTAAGGACGGGTTATGCGAATCTCGTAACCCTTGAGTTTTTGATACTTTTCCTTTTGAGTAATTACTGTTAGTGTATGAATACAACTCAGGTTGCTTTCTCCTTTTTGACTTACGTTGTATTTCCCTTGTTAGCTCATATATTTTGTCGCGTTTGGCGTAATCAGAACTTTGAAAACAAATAAGAGAAAGTTGTTAGCGTACTTCCTCCCCTACTTGCCTTTCTATTTAAATATTTACTTTGCTATAAATTTTCCCGGTTTTAAATCTTTCTCCTGTATATTTCACAGGCTCTGGAGCTCTTCACACCCAAAGTTGATGCCAATGCCGAGGATCGATGCAAATGTCACGCCGTTCGAGCAACCGGTTTCCGTCTTTTAAAGTGTTACAAGGAGGCATTGATGGACTACAAAGAGGCGGTTAAATTGGATCCTAATGACTCCAAACTTGGAGAGCAACTTGAAATTTGCGAGTCAATCCTCTACAAGAGGGCACAAGGAGGAGGAGGATCAGATTCTGATTCCGATTGAAGCCATGGCTCCACCAATCTGCGTCAATCATCTGCGATTCCATCTCTAGCTAAAACTTATATAGTGTGACAATGGCAGTACTTGAGAACATGCTTAATGTTTCTCAATCTGAGTCCTCCTGATATATCTTATGACCCGGATTTTCCTGAACAAACCAATCTTTATGAATGATCAATTACTTTTCCGCTGTCTTAGTGCAACTCAGAGAACGAGTTGAAAGCTTTCAAATACACTAGAACTGAGTGAGGTTACCCCAAGGAAATCATTCCATGTATGTTTTCGACTCTCTCCACAAATAGTTTTTCTACACATTATAATTTTACCTTAGCTACAACCCGTGTCGATCCGGAAAGATACTGGATATGAATCTTATGAATTTCTGGTTAACCTAATTGAATCTCCTTTTGAGCATTCCTAAGGAGTAAGGTCCAATGTTTTATTCTATGCTATGCCCTAAAAACTGCCCGGCCCCGCCTGCCTTTCTCCCATCAAAACCAAAACTACCCTCCAAAGCGGGAGAGAGTGCGTGTTGAGGAGGACAAAGGGAAGGTCGTGGAGGATAGGATTTCAAGCTTCTTTTCTGTCTGCTGTCATAAAGGGATATCGTTACAATTATTTCTCCTCCGCCTCCTCGCACGGAACTCTCATAATCCTTTGAATCCCTTTTTACATTATTCATCCATGTTCGTAAATCTAAATTTCCTCCACGCGATCCCCTCTCCAACTTGTGTTCACCCACTCAAGATGAGAAAGTGTAACTCATCTTACCACCCGCTTGAGGAAGGAGCCAGGTCAGAGGCCGCCACTTCTGCTACTTCACTTTAATGGATGCAAGCTTTTGATGATTTAAGCAGAGCAGGGAATAATGTCCGCATTTCCTCCATATTTCCTCTTTTATTAGCTTTATTTCTTTCCCTCGAAAATCTTCTCCCTTTCTCCCTCTCTTTTTGGATCTTAGTAAACATTAACATATCTTGTTGTAGTATATACTTTTATCTCCCCCCATCCCGTACTTTCTCTCCACTCTCCACCAGGAGGAAAAAGTTTCATCATCTTTCATCTCTATTTATCTCATAACGAATTGATTATAATTTACAAAAGCCTCGGAAAATGTCATATTTTTGGCCATTGCTACATGCCAGAGGCTTTCAACTTCCATAGAAGCTAAAAGATCAATAGCATAAATGCTTTTTATAACTATTTCCGGAAACAGATCCGTTCAAAGTTTCAAGGCTCTTCTCCCACTTAAACTTTGTACATGATTTAATCGCCTCCCTTTCAGAGTAAAATTAAGACAAGTTTAATTAAATTGACACGAAAACTGCAATGCGTAATGATATTTTGAGGATGATGAGGTCGTTGATTAAATTGGGGAAAATAAATCAAAGTTCGTAATTCCAATTTTTGCAACTTTTACAAATAATGTTTCTTTGCTTTTAGCAATTGATAGCAACCAGGAGGAAAGAGTTTAATTTAAAAGTAAGAAGCACGGGTAAAACAAAAAGTTGTTTCCTGTTGCAATAAAACTTTCACTCTACACGTAGCATTTCAAACATGGCTTGTCCGATAGCTTCAGAAAGGAGTTGTTCCCACGTTTGGAATTCGGGCATAATTGTTAGACTTTGTGAGGAGATTGTCGCTAGCGCTGTTGGCGGTAGTATTGCATCTAGTTTCCTCAGCGACGGACTTGGAGGCAGGACGGTGGTGTTCGCTTCCATACGTTCTTTTCATACAAGCACTTGTTTCATCCTCGTCATCCTCACTTTCCAAACTTTCCTTTGTCTGTTTCTCTGGGATTGATGAAGAGTCCGGTTGAAGGGGACAACACCCACGGAGGGAGCAATCCATCCGAAGTTCTTCCGCGTCCGCCAAGGACTGTGGCAAAGATCTGCCCAATGTTTCAGGGAGGGCCAATCCGGTTACCCCACCAACGACCATCAGTCCGCCGAGGGTTAACAAAGGCAGGTACAAATACTCTTGTCCCTGAATGGGAAAACGCATCAAGAAACCAATAATCATAACTCTTTCCTTTCATCTTCCTCAATACACAAACAATCATTTCTCCTTCTCTCCATCCTTCGCTCTTCTTTTCTCTCCAACTCTCGATTTTCTACTACTTTACCTCTTTTCTTTCTCCAAAACTTGCCCCGCATTCTCTACCCTCTTTTTTCTTTTCAAATCTATTCCTCATTCCATCCAACTACCTAACGGCTCACATCCCTGCATACTTTATTCCCTTCTTCTTTGTCTTCTTCTCGTCCTCCGCCGAATTCCGCTTTCTCCGTAAGCTTTCTCTCTCTCCCTAAACGTTTCAGAGCGCATTATTTTCGTTGCTTTCAACTTTTTCTGTTATCCCTACTTTCTCCAAAATAGTTACTTCCTCTCACACACTGATTTCAGCCTCATAAACATGATTGACAACTTAAAAAATCCGCGTTAGGTCATCTAGGACCCGAAAGCATTCTTTTCTTCCAGTTACATACGCACAATGTGCGTCGCACATGTCATCCGACTATCCCGAACTCTTGCCCTTAAGACCCCTTTACAAGGTTTTTCTTTGATCGGTTCAAGTCTTGATGCTTCGCGCGTAAAAGCTCAAACCCAGCTTTCTCCACCAGCAGGACCACCAGCCACTAAATTTTCTCTGGAACCTCTGCATCCGACTCTCTCGGGATGGATGCATATTATATTAGCCGAAACAAGGATAGAACCTGAGCAGAAGGTTGGATTAGAGCTGGTGAAAGCAGGAGAAGGGCGAGGTTGGAAGTCGGAGGCAAGGATAAATGAGAGATCTTCGTTTGGAGTACATGTATCCCCATAAATAAGTTAGAGTAAATAAAGAGCCACTCTAGTTTCACTTTTCTTTATGCACAAAATAAAAGATTCATTCAAATGAAAGATGTTTTTCATTTTACCCTTTCATCCTACGTCCGCTTCCCAAACACCCATCTCTGTATTCCATCCTATCCTTTTTCACCGCTCCTCGCTCAATCCATCTCATCCTATATTCCTCTCTATATACCTAGCCCATTCTGTTTAGATATTATGTAAATAACCCTGATCTACCTCTTTTGTCTGCTATCCCCCTTGTTGATTCCTCCAGTTTGCCCCTATTCTTATTCCTTCCTCTATAACTGGAGCAAATACTATTTACCTTCCTCAACAGATACTTGGTTTTCCTCACAGGATTTCATTCTTGAGTCCAATCCTCCGCTATAATATTCTCTCTAATGCATAAATAAAGCGGACACTCTTCCCCTCATCCAGACTTGATGAGAGAAGTCTGAAAGCAAGAGTGAGAAAGGTGTTGCTCGTATCTTTTTTTTGTGTGTGCTGAATTCCTTAATCTTGATTACATCAGCCTTTGGCTTGCGCCCAGGTTGCTGTATAAACAAAGGTTATACATGGATTTCAATCCTTTCGCCTCACCGACTCTGTGGTATCTTCTATTAACTCTTTAGCATGATCGGATTTGAATTCGAAAACAAGACACGATTATTTTGGATTCTCACAAAACTCTCCCTGCTTTCTCTACTTTCACCTTATTCAACAATCATAAAGTAAGCAAGATACAAATTCACACACAATGCAGGACGAGATCAATTTTTCCGCTCTCGTGTTAACTCTATCTCTTTCCATATTTCTGACTGTGGGTTTCGCATTTCCGTATAGTATTAAACCACATTTAATGGAATTAAATTAGAGTAGATTTGCTTTTATGCTTTGGGAAAAATAAATCTGATTAGGTAAAACGATAATAAAACACGGAAATTTTACCGGCCCCATATGGCCCTGTTATTGTTAAGGCAAAGCCCGTGAAAGTTTAGGATGAAAAGCAGGGCACAATTCTTCCAGCATGAGAGAAAAAACTATACACGGGGTAGAGGACATGGAGAAAGTAGTCGGGTGTTTGCCGCTTTACCGTATATACCAGCCCATATAGAACGCGCGTGACTCTCCGAAGTATTAATAGAGTGAAAGTAATTACCGTATAATTAACTAGAGGGACAAACGCCGGTCCAATCATTCCCACCACAGTACTGAAGCTGATTCCCCTCCCACGGACCACCGTAGGGTAAATTTCCAGAGCCATTTGCTGGATTGCGACGAAGGATGCGGAAATCCCAAATTTCCCGATGCAGTACAGTGTAAGTGTGACCCAGGGTGCTGTATGTAACCAAAGGAAACCAATCATTTTATTTCACTATAATCGTTAGCCTTAAATCAAGAGCCGGGTTATGTGGTAGAGAGTGGCAATTTCGGAAATGAATTCTCAAAATCATTCACTCATTCACCAACCATCCTAAACCGTTAGGGGCACCAGTTGAACGAATATATACTGCAGCCCAGTCACATACAAATCCAAAGAGGACTCCTAGCGTTAGACAGAGATTTTCAAAAGCCTCAGCTTTTCCAAATCTTTCACCGACCTCATCCATAGTTCCCCTCCTTACTCTAGCTTCCTTCCACACATGCATCTCTGCACTTTATCCCTGCATCTATCTCTTCCCCACAGACTCAAGCCATTTCAAATGTACCCTTTCAAGGAACATATAGCTCCAATTTTCCTTTCACATTACCATTATCAAGTAGGTATGCAAAGATCACATCGTCATTACATACCATCCATGACTTTCACCCATCCAATTCATCCCCCGCTGCCATCGCGGAAGAAACTCGATGGATTAACCGAGTACTCTATCTAATGGTGAAGGAGGGACGACATCCTTCCATCCTTTTCACTTACCTTCAATCGTTATGCTTTCTCCAGTCTCTGCTCCCGTGTACTCTCATAGTCAGTCAACTCCCACCCCGCTCTCCAGTTGTACAACCCCAAAAATATCCGCAACTAGAGCGGGACACGTGTCCAAAGCATTCCTTCCTCATAACAACCCACTCTGACTTCCCAGATGTGCAATGCAAATTATCCTAACAACCTCCTCCCCTCTATCAAGATAACTCTTTATTATTATGATACATAAATATCGATCTTTCCTTGCTTTCTCCATCACCCTCCCCTTCACTTTTGTCCCAAGTCCCAGCCTACAAGACCAAAGCACACCATATAATCGTCCCGCTCTCCCGACCTGCCATCAAATCTAGCCAATCATCATCATCATCCTCTTCAACTTCACGTCGACAGCCTGTTTTAAGTTGAGCGTGCACAATCAAGAGAAGAGTACACGAGAAAAAAATACCCATTATCAAAACCTGTAGCCTACTCGAAACCCAATATTAAATGAATCGCCTCCTCAATTTTCTCAGACACAACTTTCACCCGACTTTCTCCAGCATTTTCCCAGTTCCTTGCTATCTCTTCTGCTTGTATCCAAATCCAGTCACGATTTCAGCATCCTTCCGGCTTCCCCCCACCCCTATGATTCACATTTGTCTTTTCTCCTTCACCAACCCAAGACTATTAGTTTCCAGCTTTACGCATATTCACCTTAACCCCGGAATGTGTTTAACCACGGCAGATCTATTATTTCAACAAAACTAAGCTTTTACTCCCTTACACTAGTTTGGATTAAAATTAACCTAGGTCAGAAAGGATTCTACCAAGACCAATACGACGATAAACACAGGATGAGCCAATCAAATTTAGCCAGTAATAACTTTGCTCGCCGCTCATCCGTTTATGTACTATTCCCTCACCCTATTTGCCATTTATCCCCAAGGTTGCGCCCACTCACATTTTTGGGCTTTTGAGACGTGCGACTCTTCCCAATTTTTTTCTTACGTGAAAATATGTTATACGTGCTCAGCTTTCAAAATTTCTTGGGACCTGCTTCTGAATTCCTTGGCCCGCTCTGCAGTGTATCATTTTCATTTTATTTAAACCTATTCTAGACTCTTCTTCTTTGTATCTAATCCATCCAACATAAACGAGTACCACTTTCTCCTACTTCCACTCGCGTTTTTATTCACTCAAAGGTCGAGACGTAGACCACCCGTAGGATCGTTGCTACATGATAATAAAACAAGATAACCCTGCAAAGGGTCTGTGAAACTATTAGCGATATATCTTACGAGGAAGGGTAAGCAGACCCTGCTACATATCTCTGTTATTAAAACAGCTCTTAAAGGGTTGTTCTACTTGGTATAGCACCCGAAGCGACACAATACTAAACCGAACCCCACTTCTTAAAAGAATCCTTTCAGGTTCAGTAACTGTAAAGCTTTTAGAGTCTATCAAGAAGGTTCCGAAAAACGGAAGCCTCAACCGTTTGGTCCACCTCTCCTTTCTGGAAACTCAAGAGACTCATCCTTGCTAAGACTAAGAGTTGCTTCCAAACGTAGGATACAAATTTACTTGTCTAAGAGAAGAGGCTATAATCGCGGTCATTCGGACTCAATGCCATTCACTCACCTTCTGCAACGAGGATAGTACAAATGCAAGCAACCCCCCCGAGAACCATGGAAGCAAAAAGAGTCCACCGTCGACCCCAGTTGTCCAGGCAAGGGAACAAAAACAAATACGTTGGCAATTCTGCGGCTCCAGCCAGAAAGAAATTTAAATATTCATCTCCTCCAAGGACGGGAGCGTAGTAGGAAAGTCCCACGTAGACACCAAGGGTTATAAACCTGCCAAATTCCAAAAGAGTTTCAATCCAATCTTCACATTTTCCCCTTCACGCTCTCCTTAATCCCGTGATTCCAGTCACCCTTTCCCGTCGATGTAACCCTCAAATTTCTCCATGTCTGCGTCCGAGTCGAGTACCTGATCTGATCCACACAAATGGTACCGCAATTCCCCGCTTTCCCCGCCTTCCTCTTTATTTTACCGGAATTCGCGATTCATCCTAAACTGTATCTTCCTCCAGTCAAGTGGCACAGTATTTCTGTCCCATAAGAAAGAGGTAGCCTCTTCTCAAGCTTTTACATCCTCACTAAGGAACGTGAGTAAGTGTCATGTCCCTCTGCTTTCTCCAACCTTTCAACGGATTTTACGGATCCTCGTTTCGAAATTAATCATTTTTTTCGTAAACTACTTCCCCACCTACGAATTTAACATTTTATGAGGTTGGAGCTGAAGGAAGGTTTCATGCCCCAACCTCCTACTTTCTAACTCTCACCCCATTCCTGCACATAATATGGAAACATCTTTTAGCACCGGATATTCCATCCACTAATGGCCAGAATATCCGAATGGATTTCTCCGACTGATCTCAGCCTTAGATTTACAATCCATTGCTTTGATCTCTAGCAACTTATCCACAAATTAAGGATTCAGGAGAGTCAAATATTTTTAGTGCATGAAATCAAGATTGCTCGAGACTACAAACGAGGAAATCTCATTTATATCTCATGTAGATAACAACTTAAAATCAGTTTTCTCGACGTGCTTTCACCACACTTATAACCCTGCACATGTGTGTCTCCTTGCACAAGTTTGTTTCCTCTTTCTTTGCATTAGCTTCTCATTTCTGTGCTAACTCCGGGATTACATGAAATTCCCAATAATGGCTAGCTAAGCTCAACATGTCTACAACTCGTAACTTTCTCTACACATAAGCTTGCGTCTCCGCAGCTATAGCTTAATTACCGAGAATGCATGAAATATTTTTCATTAAAACACATTTCCATCGATCCCTCATTTCTGCCGCGTTAGATTTGAATAGCTAAAAGTCTCCCTCTTCCATTCCTGTTTAACAGGGCGTGAGACAGTTGAAGCTATTCATTCAAGTCATTAAAGCTGAATGACGTGCCAGGATGAAGACGAGCTAACTTGAGGGTTAGTCCAGGTCCAGGAGGCTCAGCCGACCACCATATTTTCGTCCACACTTCTCCATCTACCATAATAGCTTTCGCACAACTTTCCAGCATTAGCTTTCCTCTACACAACCACAGAAAACAGGGGCTGACACTGTACAGTTTAATCAGCTGCGTTAAGGTAATCCTCTCATTGAAACAATCAGCACCAACGCGTGGAATTTAAGCGTTCCAAATACCTATAGCTTTAAGTCATTTTCGATTAAATACAAACAGGATCCTCTACAGCTTTCAGTCGCTGTCTCCACTCTCCGCAAATTAAAAACTGCAGAAATGAAACCTCTGCTTGCTATTTACATCAGCGTCACAATTTCGTTTTGTAATACCTTAATGACGACCGATTAAAGCAGAAAGCTCAGGAGAGAAAATGGCTTTATAGAGCTGTTGCCTAGAAAAAGAAAGCCGGGGAGGCGCAGGTTAAATGGTTAGCTCCCTTCATTTGGTTACTATATCATTTAGTTGCTGCTTTGGAAAAACTTTTAAGCAATTCCAGCTGACGGAAATCGATTAAGCCCGGAAAGAATTTACATGGATAGTGAAAAAGAGCAGAGTTTGGGGTTGTTGAAAAGTCATTCAAAGAATATCATTTTCCCACCCAGATCCCTCCATACTCACTTTCCCAACCAGCCATTTCCACCGGCCCACTAATCCTCTTTTCCGACCCCATGAATACAGATCTGGAGGAGATTTAGGGACATTCCAAAGTAGTTCCTTCTCTATTCCAACTCTTATATTCTTTTATAACCGTGTAGTAAAGTGCGAATTTGATCTACTTCCTCCCTCCTACTTTTAAACCTCTATACCTACTTTAGATCTCTGAGGAGGATTGACAAAGTTTAGTTAAAAAACTCTCTTTTCTCTCGCGCTTTTGTCCCTTCAGTGTACCTTGCTTCCTCCTCGCCAACTTCCGGCAAGTAATTCCCCCATTCCTTCCTATTATTCCTCCAGTCTTCAATATTGCTTCAGGATGAATTACATTCTCCTTGCTCAAGACTCGGAGAGTGAATACTGATAAGACGAGATTGTGATGCAAACAAGGTGCTCCTTTCTCTCTTCCTTTTCCGGCATTCCCTCAACTATCTGCTCACATGATCCCAGAGAAAGGGTAATACTTTCTCCGTGTTCGGATTCCCGCGACATTTTGTCATTCACGTTCTTTTGCGGTTTTTAACAACTCCTCTACTCTGAGTTTCTACTCATCCCATCCCTCATCCTTTCTCGTACTTTCTTCAAGCTGCCAGAGATCCCTCATCATCCACTACTTTCCTATCCTCCAGTCCATCTTCTCTACCCAGTTGACATGATTCCATCACCGGATATAATTTCCCCGTCTCTTTTCCCCATTCCTTCCACTCCACCTTCCTATTTTTCATCCATCTATTCTACCCACAGTTTCCCAAACCGTTTCAAACAGACCATGTCTTTTCTTCAAGAGGAGGACGAGGCAGGGCTCCAGGCTCCCAAACACTATCGATTTCAGCTTCTCTTTATCCATGGGATTCTATGAAAACTGACAAGAATACCTAATAGAAATCCTCAATTCAAACTTTCTCTCGGTCACGGATCCTTGCATTCTCTTACCCCCATACAATCCTGTCCCATGTATCCCTCCACTCGATTCCCTAGTGTAGCTTTCTCCATACTGGAGTACGCAGCATCCACGTTATCAACTATCTTTTCTGTAGCACTATCATAACCTAACAACTTGTTCCCTCCTTTGTGCGTGCCCTCTCTCAACTCACACGTCCACACGTACAGAAGAGAACAGCGTCCGTTTCCAAATGACTCTTCGCTTTCACACCGCATTCCATCCACGGCTAACTACCCGCTAAGACTAAGAGAAGCGTCCTCCATTTCCATCCTGAAGCTGACAAAGTCAGGTTTCTACCTTGAAATGCAGCTTGCATCTCCCCCCGCTTTCAATGTCTGTGGAAGAGTCGTTGCGGAGAGAAAGTTATATATGGCAGCAAAAGCCAGGATTGAATTCCCAATTCAGTCGATAACGCCCTCTTGATGCAACCTCCCACTAGTTTCTTAACCAAATGAACGGGTTACACCGGTTGTAGTTGCTTTTTCTAAGGAGGCGATCCAGGGTAACAACATCCACCGATCCGAGCCCCAAAAGAGGAGAGGGATAGCCGGAATGGAATTCCGTGTTTTGCAATCTAAATCCATCCCATTATCCTCCTCCTCTCATCTGTATCCTTCGCCATACTTATTTTTTCATGCATTTTCAAGAGACTTGCCAGTCTACAATATTCTCTTTAATAAAACACTCCCGTCAACTGTATTCAATGTTATTGAGGATGAGGATGTACAACCAGAGAAAAGGGGGAAAGTTCCTTACTCCTCACCCCTCCTCACTTTCTCCAGCTTTCACTCTGATTCTTATTGTTTCAAGAGGATGCTGTTCTAGCTTGGAGAAAATTACATTCTATCAATGTCACTCGCACTCAGAAAAATCCTTCGAGGATCTCGTCCAGGATTTCTCTAGATTCTTCCTAAGCAAGGAATTAGTGTGCAAATCCAGAGGATCTTATTAAACCCAGCCCAAGATGTTGTCCGCTTTTAGCTCACGCAGAACTTTTTAAGACGTCCTTCCGGCCATACATGAAAAACAACACACGCGCCAAATCATTGGATTGCCCAAAGGCTTGAACTCCCTAATTGATAATCATCGACATGCTTTGCTTTGTCTTCAAATTGCGTGCTGTTATAGGATTTGTTGTTTGTTTCTCCAATTTTCAGGACAGTAAACTTTTTAGAAACTCGTTCAATTCGATAAATTAATTACTTGAAAAGCACACTAACCATATAAATGTGATGATTATTGTATTCCGTCGTAGAACCGGCCCACGAAGTAAATCCAGAGTACTGTAAACCTCTTCCCCGCGTCCTGCCTTCGCTTTTCCACTTTCCAATCCAGATTCTCCTCTTCTTTCTCCTCCGGCTCTGCATTCTTCTTCCTTACCTTTCTCATATTTTTCCTGTTCATCAAAAAACCATTTCATCATTCTTTTCCTTGTTGCAATCTTGTCCTCAAGCTTTGTTTTTCTCTCTCATTCGTCTTTCCATCCTTAGCTTTCCCCAGCTAAAAGTTTATTTCAGTTTCTTACAACTCTACATTCCCACATCCCGCTGGCACTTTTTCCTAGGTGTCTAAACAAACTTCTTGAAAGCTAAGAATAAATACGAATGTGCTTATCGTTTATATGAAACCTAAAGTTTTCAAAATTTATTTTAATCCCTAGTGTTTCTTTCCACCTCATCCGCAGTACTTTTCGACTGCCGACAGAAAATACTTTCTCTCGCTTCCATCCGGCTCAAAGCAAAAATGTGTCGCTTTCACTACCACATCAAATTCAAGCATGGAATACTGGATGTAGCTGCCTTCGAAGTCTGTAAGGAGGCTCGTA
Source organism: Sminthurides aquaticus (assembly GCA_906901655.1). Lineage (NCBI taxonomy): Eukaryota > Metazoa > Arthropoda > Collembola > Symphypleona > Sminthurididae > Sminthurides > Sminthurides aquaticus. Next base: position 3,411,806 of record CAJQTT010000002.1, on the reverse strand, counting down.
GAGGTTGTAGATCTATAATCTGCTTTTGTCTCAATTTTAACTATAAAATAGAGACTAAATTCTGGAAAGCTGTCTTTGTAAAACATAAATCACATGGATGAGTTGCATCCCCACCGTCCCTCAAAATGGATTTAATGCATGGCCAAGAACAAGAGAGTTCTCCACCTTTGAACAGTCATTAGAAAACTCGCTTTCCTCTTTCTTCTTCTCTGCTTTCACCGCTCGAAACGGCTGGAGGAGAAAGCAAGAGAACCCCCCACCACCACCACTCGCTCTACACGAAGTACAAAACAAAATCTGTTAAACAATACTACAATCCCGTTCCGCTTTCTCAGCCGTATACATCCAAATACCCGGGATATCTGTCTTAGGCGTAGCTTCTTGCATGTTCTGCTCCTCCTGAGTTACTCAAGCGTGGATCCACTTTCTCTGAGATAACGAAATAAGGGAGCACGAAGGTGGATAGGTAACATATAATGACCTAACTCTACTCTACACCGGAAGGTCGAACATGGAGCATTCACCCACTGCTTTCTCTTAGTAGCGGCATAAAACTAGTTCCCGTTCTTCTAAACTGAGTCAACGACAGGAGTTAGAATTCTACATCAGATCTCCCTCTGCTTCCATCATATCAGAGGTAATGTAACCCGCTTTGGCCTTTGCAGGCAAACAAATTCGATTTCCGTCTCACCAGCGGTGAACAATGAGTCCTTTCCTCAGCGGGCTCTCTTCGACTACCCCCTCCTACCCGCCTCCCCACCCCCACCCTTACCGTACCTTTCTTTTACTCGTCTTAAATTTCCGCTCCAAGAAGGTTTCTTTGCAAAGACGGGGCAGAAACCAATATGCTCTTCCTATTTCCTCTTTCTTCATTCTCAGTCATCAAACAGATTGGAGAAAAACTTTTATACACTTAAATCTCTCCCACTTTCCCCCCGGCCGACCCAACCAGCTCATCCTAGTCCCCTCAATTCAACAATATTTTCCCCATCCCTCCCATTTCCAACTCAATCTCCTCCCGTCTCAAAGCACATTTCCCACCAACCCTTCTCCAATCAAATCACCAATTGCAATCTCCTTCGACCTCCTAAACTTTCACCCAAAACACACATTCTTCATCCTCCTCGTCCCTACTCTAAATCCTTTCTTACACATTATTCCGCAAACCCCTTCCCTATGCCACCTGAGGTCTCTGTAAATCCATCCTTTATCAGACTTTCTTCCGCACAATGCCCGACCCAAAATACCATTTGCCAAACTTTGCTAACCCCCTTCTTGCTCTTGAACAAATTAATTTCACATTTCATAAACCCTTGTCTCCATGTGTATTTCATTTACCCTTGTGCTTAATTTTGCCATCAAAGCCGTGTTGCATACACGACGGAACCTCACGGGCAACAGCTTCAACCTTACATAGTCAGCTCACAGGCTAGAAACATTAAAGAAATTCCCCGCGGCAAAATAAAACTAAAAACCATGACACATGTACCGAGATTTACAAAACGACGCTCTTGTCTTGATGTTCTTTTCTAAACCTAAAGGCGTTTAGTATTAACAAACACAACTCAAAACCACCTTCTCTCTCTTAGTCTTTGAACTCCATTCAATAGGATGGCTTGTGTGTATATATATTATGTATGATATAACCGGGAGTGTGTAAATTATGAGTATGCCGGACTATTATACAATAGCTTGGGAGGAAGATCACAAGCTTACTTTCTCCAGACTGACTGTTTGACAAACCCAATTTCTCATCGTATCTCCTGAGGCGCATGTTTCACCTTACATCCAACCGCAATTCAACTCACTCTTTCCCTTCAACTTTCTCCGTCAAAACTTTCTCCCCCTTAATATACCTTATCTACCTTCCTATCATTTGTATTTTTCTAGTCCACTTCTTTCTTCAGGCCTGCCTATCAACCACTTCATTTTTTTCCTCATCGACTCATAGCATTTCTGAACATAAATCATGTAAGCTGTGTACTCTGGCGAATTTCATACTAAGCATATAACTAATTTAAGCAAATGTTAAGTCTCAGCTTTATTCCAGCATACTGCCAAAATAACTGCATTGCTTTTGTCCTATTCATCTTTTTGGCGGAAGGCATTATGACTTCCGTTATTGCCTTAATCCGGAACCCATAAATGTAACTTGTAACTCTCTGTTCTCTCCTGATGAAGCTGACCAAAAAGCTGTAACCAGTACCAGAACAGCTTCGATATCTTCCATATTTCCCAAAAAACTCCGAGTAAATTACTCTTGTTGTACTTTTCGTTCTCGGAATACACAATAATACATTCACGCGTACACTAATGAACATACGTATATTGCACTTGTTGAATAAATCCAATCATGGAATACTGTCTTTATGGGTCGCAAGTAAGTGGAGATAAGACGAAGAGTTATAAATTTAGCGTTCTACTATTCGCATCACCTACACTAAATTTTATCAAAATATGGACGCCATCTGTAGAATTTATATTCATTTCTTTAATTATATAATTTCTTCCTGAGACAAAAAAACTCCTTCATTTACCACAGAAGCAATCTATTATTTCTCGGCTTTCACCGCGACGTTTATCCCATTGTTCGAATTCATCCTGCATCAACTCCTAGTTGACATTACATTTTGCTCCTCCAAGCCATATACTCTGCATATTTCTTCGTATTTCCTAGATGCTCTGTCTATTTGGGTTTTTAACTGTAGACTTGCACAGTTTCGAAATTCACACAAGAGTGAAAGCTGATGTAGTAGGTGTATAATCCATGAGATGAAACTCGTACCACTTCCTCAGTTCTCTCGCTCTTCCCAGTCCTCACTGCCTTTTGCAATTTCCGTATTTCTTTCCCTCCAGGAAAGGATGAGGAGAGAATAACTTATTCGCTCCGTCTTATTCGGAATGGCACGTCTTATTCGGAATAAGACTTGCAAAAAGGGGCTAAATCTAGAATGTAGACATGCAGAACAAATTGTTTCAGTTTGCAATTTTCGCAAAGTAACGTCAACCGGTCAACCTCCTGACCCTTCCAGCAGCTCTCTTCATACCCAGCAAAAACATCCCACAAACTATTTAAACTGTTTGCACTGTTCACTCCGCTATTTCTACGTCACGGGAACATGTTGCTTCGGAAATTCTTACTGCTTTTTCCTTCCACCACTCTTTCCTACTCTTCTCCCTATTCACCCGGCTGAGAATATTCAAAGAACCTGAGTAGGCTTCCCTATTCATCCTTCCACCCACCACGATGTCAATCTTAAAAGCCTTAGGAAAAGGGCACATGATTTCATCCGTTATTATCGAGGGTTCATTGCGACACAAGACCACAAGCGAAGCGCTTCCCACGTCCCACGTATTTTCCCATAGGGAAAACCTGGATTCCCCTCTCTCGGATAATGTGATTCGTAATTTTCAGTCAAACCATCCTCCATCTCTTGTTTCACTTTCTCTTCATTCTACTTACTTTCCACCTTACTTTCCCGCCCACCTTCGCTTTCTCCTCTCTTCTGCTTTTAACCACCCCTAGCTTTCTCCGAATGTTTGGGCGTAGTGAAAGATTTAGAGCATGCTTTCTCCTTACCATCTTCTCCCCACATTCCCCTCCCGGCTTCTTAGAAGACAAAAACGGGAGCTTTACAAAGATCCTGATGCCTACAAACAAGCATACACATGTTTTCTTGAGCAAACTTGTGGGAAGAAGATGTGATTTAAAGCTAGGGAGGGCGGGAGAAAGTAGAGTGAGGAAATCTCTATGGAAGACTCTTGTCTTGTTTGGTAGTTGGTTCCTTGCGTGCAAGCAAATTCGGGATTCATCCTCTATCTTCTACCTCTACCTTGATGTTCCAAGAGGAAACGATTACGTTAATGGGAGGAATGTATTCGTGTGCAAACCAAGTAGCTAACTCATTACGAAAGGGAAGAAAGATAGGGAAAAGGCTGCGGTAAAAGAATTATTCTAATGTTTCTTTCCTGTTTGTTCAGGAGAGCAAACAAAGAATCATTTCATTCTTTCAACCTTCCCATCCTTAAAAAAGAGCCGTTCCTTAACACGTTCCCTACTACCGCATACATACTGATACATCCAGCATGTAACTCTCTGCATGCTCTCTCTGTATTCCTTACTCAAACCCTGTTAATACCTTGAATCCCCGAAAAACTCGTTTGCGCTCTATCAGGCCAATCTCCTTTCCGACGCCATCATCAGCTATATTTCCTTGTAACCCATTCCCATCCTCCTTGGGTTTTCTTTTCCTCGCCATTTTGTCATTCGATTCCTTTTCTCGTTCCTCTAGAAATTTGAATTTCCTCTCTTCTTTTCTTTTTTTTTGCTTTCTCCATCCAAAGTCTTCTCTTCCTATTGTTAACGTTATTCTTTCTGCACTCTGCATTGCATGCAGCCGTAATAAACTAGCATCAAGGGCGCATCTCCTATTTCAATCTATTTACATTTCTACACCTCTTTCCTTCTCGCACCTCCTTTCTCCAAAGCTTGCCAATAAAATCTCCGCTCCTTATTCTCCTCCACACGCATCACGACACGAGTTTTGGGCAAGTTTCCAGAAAAACCTCATTATGCCTTCTTCTTATCCGATCCGTCCAAAATTCCCATCATTTCCTCAGCACAGCAGGACAAAAGCCTTAGAAAAATTGTATTTCTCCAAGTTAAACGGTCTGCTCCTCTGACTAGGTGTAGACTGATTCCTCATACTTAACTCAGTCCTCCATCACTTGCTCGCTATTTATTGCTGTACACGGTAAGCTACATCTATTTTCATTAAACTAGCAAATATTCTAGCTGGCATTAGTGTTCAAATCAGAGAAAATATTTACATGTATGAGCAGTCAAAAATCTTGTTTGTCCTCCTGCGTTGTAATTTTAAAGCACTCATCTATGCAGTAAGGTAATATTGCATCGAAAATTTCAAAATTCGTAGCTTCAAAAGCTAAGCAAAAAATTCTCATATAAAATTTGGCTCGTCTTTCGATTTAAAAAATATTTCAAAAAAACTTGCTTGACGAAACCAGTAGTTGTTATTTAAAATTTTAACAAAAAAACAAATAGTGACAAGTCTTCCAATTCCAGATCAGAGCTTGTAAAAGTGTTTTAGATTACGTTTAATTTCGCTTGTCAGCGAATAAGCTACTATGACAGCTGGTTGCTAAAGAAAAGATACAGCTTTTTACCTAATAAATAAGCGAGTAAAATACGAAGAATCACTCTCAATAGAAAGTTCCTTTGAGTTTCAAAACTTTCACCCTTCCTCTTTCTCCCTACTGATGCGTATCTTGCAACAACTCAAGCGCTTTACTTGAACGAAACCCGATTAGAGCTCTCGTAGTTTGTAAGCTAACAGGACCCAATTAGATGAATTATTTTAGCTGGAAGTAGAAATAAACTAATCAATTATTAATATCTCCGCCTACTCTTCTTTCCCGATGAAATTTTAATTTCTTAGCTGTGAAACCGTGACAAATAATTTATAATTCATGCCCCTACTTTCTCCGCTTTCCCTCTTAGGAAACTTGCATGCGCATGTTGGCTATCCAAATTTTCTCTAGCGTATCTAACGGGCCATTCATCTGTCTTCTGAAATTTAGCTAGCTATATAGGTATGATATGAAATATTTGGGACAACTCCCAGTAAACTCCTAGCTTTCACACTTGCTCAATCGTCTTCCTTCCTTCCCTTATCCGTGGTATTGTGGAAAACATAATTATTGATGTGGTTTCACAACCCTTTAATCTGTTATGATTATCTTTGGAAACGTTCCAGTTAAAGGATTCCTAACGCCTTGGAAATCGATTTTTAAAGCTCTCCGCGCTTCAACTTTAATGTAAATGATCATATAAATTCCACCGTTTCCTTTTTTCGACGAATGTAAAAATAAGCGTGTGTACACTATGTAAGGAAGAAAGTTACAAACCTCAAGGAGTTTTCGATAATCTCCCGGGAGAGCTTTTCCATTGACATGTGCTATTTGTCGTAGAATTTTTTCCGTCTCTTCTAATTTCCCATGAGCAAAGAGCCATCGAGGTGATTCCGGTAATACCCTGTGAAGCAGAGTGTATACAATTTAGGAGAAAAAATCTTCATGAAAATTCCATCACATCTAACATTAAATGCTTCTACATTGTCAATGTCCAAGTACGCTTTGCCCTTCTTGTTCATACTCTGTTGCTTGCATTACTTTCTTTTTGCTTTCTCCGCGTTTTACCCACTTCCAGGCTTCTGTTTGGCCATTTAAAATATTTCCGTGAAGAGTAGAACGAGGAAAGAGGCCGCTTTCCTTATGATTCTTCTGTCTTTTCCCATTATTCCAGTTCAAGGACTTTTCCCCGGAATCAAAAACTAGGGGGCCCGTGTAACATTACCATTCTTCTCCTCCTTTTAACACTCCAAGATGTACTTAGAGTGACTATTCTGCGGCTTAAGAGCACTCTCTGATTACCTTTTCTCATACTGTCATATTAAATGAATAGCGTAAACAAGCTGTAAGGCTTTCTTTAATTGCATCTTTCTTAGTCTTTTACCATCCTCGACATATTCATACACGCTTTTCACATCACCGCGACTTCCTTTTTTCCGTACTAACTTTCACTCTATTTCCACTTCATTTTACTCCTCCGAGAACAATGCTTTCCCCAGCCATTCTGCCTCTAGCTCTACGATGAGTATGTCTTAGTTTTACAAACCGAGACGCGCTCCTTTTCATTACTTTTTCCATTTTTCAATGCAAAAAGTTGATTGCAGGAATTTCTCTTATCCACCCTTCATTCCATCTGCATCCATTCACCCGATATCCCTCTTTTACGCTCTACAGTTCCCTTACTCTCTTCAGTCTCTTTCTGCTATCCTTCACGAGCAATTTAAATTGCAATCTCAGATGCAAACCCAAATGAGATTTCATCAGCCCCCCATCCTCACCCGTCACCCCATTACTTTCCCTGTCACATCTTCTTTTATTTCTGGCTTCACCTCGCTGTCTCCTTATACTTTTCTTAGCGCCAGATTCCTTTCTAAAATAATTCCAAAGGCAGGCAAAGATTCAATACTCTTTCCTCCAGGAATCACATAAACTTACATCCCAAGGACTTAACAAGTGATTCCTCCACATAAATCTCCCGGCCTCGCTTCTAAATGTAAAGTAATGTCCTCATCTGACTTTCTCCAAAGTAAGAGTACCTCAATATTGGACCAACTTCTACTTTCTCTTCCACTCCCACTACTTACCGGCTATTTATACGTTTCCAAATAGATCCTAGCTTTATTTTCCTCTCACAATTAAGGACAACAAATTGTTGCAAACTTTCACTTTGCATTCTCATCACTTTCTCCTACTTTCCTCCAATTTTAAAACAAATTAATGATGGGAATAATGTTCTGCTAAGCTTCAGGCCTTGGGCTTCATTTACGAGTACCCGAGTACTCCAACCTTGAAGTTTGCCACTGTCATTGCCAATGGCCATCTTTTAGATTTTCTAAGTAAAACTTTCCCAAGGACAGACACATATTTGATCAGATCCAACAAATTCAGGCATATGCCACGCTTCAAGAGCAGCCACATGCCATCATCCGCCTTTGAAGTTAACTCAAGAAGAGAAAACAGCGCCGTTTTAAACAATAGCACGCAGCAATGCCCATCTGTTGCCTCACATTGTATTTACATACAGTCCTTTTCTGATTGATGATCCTCTTCAAAGAATCCCCATCAAATCCCTATTGTCTTCTATCCCCCCATTATTGTCCTTTATAACTGTCTGTCCTCTCTGCGGCGAAGAACATTCTTCCGCTTTCACCCTTCTTCATTTTCAGCAATAATGATACCACACTAAATCGCTTTTGATCATCAACTCCACTTCCTCTCGTGTCAGTATAGCTTTTAGTTGGATAAACTCTTTTGTTTTTCCTTCGCTAGACTTGCCAAAGGAGGCTAAAGCCCAGTAGTAATTGATTATGCTCTTATATGCCACATGATTAAATAATGTTTAATCTTGTCAACGCGGCTCGCATTTAGAATTTAAATTCATTGAGTGAGAATTAAAGTACTTACCACCAAAAAGAAAAGAAAGTAAGGAAAGGAAGGACTGTAGCGAAAGCCAACTGTCTCCAGTCCCGGAACATCCAGGCCACAACGGGAAGGGCCATTAGACAGAGCGAATAAGAGATATTCAGAAGGATCGTACAAAGAGTCCTATGGTTAGGTCCCACTAATTCGGAGGCTGTAAAAATAGAGGCACAGAGACTGGAATCAGAGTATATTGCATACGTAAGTTGGTTTTACCAAATTACCAGATGGGTACTTCTCCCTTACTAAACTTTAAAAGAGTTTTTCTCTTCATATTTCTAAATGAGGGAGAAGTGAAAGTCATGATGGTGGAGAAAGTAGAAAGTTTTAGGTTTTTGCTAATGATGTGAAAGCGGTGGATGGCGTAGCATGTCCATGTAATAATTACATCTTTAACCTCAAAGTATGAGTTCATGGACTAGACTGGGATAGAAATAATGAAAGTTGTGTGTGTAAAAAATTCTGGCTCCATTAAAACTCCATATTCCCTCCTGACCATAATTTGGGTCTTCCTTTTCGGGCTCCATTTATTCCTCCACGATTTAGGAACGCTTATACTTTCTCTCCCTCTTTCCCTATCGCTCTCCGCTTCCCGACTTTATCTCATTACGCATCTGAAGAAGAGGAGACGGATGCAAGTGGTAGGAACACGTGTAAGGATCTCTGAGCTGAACAGTGGGAACAACAATCCCCATCTGTCCTCCCCATTCTAGCCAAGAGCAAGTCGACAACCGTGTGCGGGTATTGGTCCCCCTGTGCCGAGACTGTATGCCTGGAGTAGAGTTACCGTGGAAAGATAGAAAGATGAGGAGAATGATATATCTGCAAGTAATGAAAGCGGGAGCGCTTCCTCCCTCTTCCTCCACCTCTTGCTTCCTATCACAATCCAAAACTTTCACCCGCTTTCTCCCTTGCTTTCAAAACCGAGTTTTCTCAGCCAGTCCTAGGACTCTTGCACACACTACACCGCACACGTACGTTCCTTCTCAAATGTGATTAAATAACGTGTATGTCCCATTGCAATCACTTTGAATCCCTTCCAGGATCCTAGCCCACACTTAGTTAACCGAGCCGGCCCTCCATGTACTTTATTATTTATGCTACAATAAATCAACATTTTGCAAAACTTTCTGTCTCTACACATTTCCTTTTGAAATTAAGCGCAACGTGTATATATATTATTCCCTCTATGTATCTTTTCTACATACGACAACCTCACCCGCTCCGCGCGTACCAACTTTCATCCTCCCTCCCGGCCTCTAACACCAACGCTCACATATATTCTTCTTCAAACTTTAAATCATCTCCTTCTACCATTACCCGCTCACTTCTATGTTTCTCTCTCCTCATCTTTTAAAGCTTATGGTCTTTTCAAATCTTAAAACTTTCTCCCTTTACATCTTTTTCTTTTAAACTAAAGCATTCACTCTTTTCTTTTATACTTACCTTTATGTACTCGCGCGAATGTACCTGCCTGACTATTCAGTCATTCATCGGTTCCCCTCAATCCTTTACCTACATCCTGACAGCAACAACGCTAAATGCGCTCTGTATTTTAACCAAGTTCATAGCGAGTTGCAAAATTTCTCAAACGAAGGTAACAGTAAACAATTCATTGAACATAGCTTCAAACTCTCTCAAAAATGCTGTATACACAAGTATATAAAATTGAACATGCTTTCTCCTGCAACTTTCCCCTAATTGTGAAAAAGAGAATGCACTAGTTTATTCCTGGCTATCATTAGCTGAATTCCCATTATATGTCTATAGTCGCAACGTACAATGAAGGCGCCGCTCCTGCTCTGCTGGGATTTCTGGAGCGGCAGGAAATATGCATACCTCATGCTGAAATTAACACTAGTTGGCAGATTTTTACTCTTGTTTTATGAATGTCTACTTTAAGACTACAGTTCGTATTTTAAATTCATATTCCGTTATCGTAAAGCATGTATAAAAGGATCTAAATCCCATGCAAAATAATCGCTACCACCTTCCTTGCTTAATGACTAAAGATTTCTAACTTGTTGAGTCTAGCATGTATCACACAAACTGGAAATTTCAAGCTTTCACTCCCTCCACTCAATCCTACCACGTCTTCTCACATCAATCATTGTAAAACTTGTCGTCGAACCGTTTTATCACATCCTGGTCTGCATCACGTACACGCAAGCCGGCTCTCTAACTGTCAAAACAAACTAATCAAGTCGAGCGGTCCCTGATCCGAGTGTTGGACAAGCATTCTCCTCTCTTCAAAAGACTCGCCCTGCTTCATCATTGCAATTACATTATTCAAAGCATATTAAGCAATTTCCAACTCTGGTTTAGTCAGCTTCAGAAATCCTGCTTCAATTCTATCCCAACGACTTCCCTCCACTTTACCCCACAACGTCAAAGACATGATTTTCTCCTGGAGCTTTGACGCTTGAACGACTGCCCCAAACCTACATAGTCACAAGTCCAGTCCCTTGCTGTTGCGACCTCTAAATATATTTCTGTTTTTTGTAGCTTGAAGGTCAAAGGATCCTCCTAAACTCCATCGTATTCATATTCGCTTTGTAATACTACATGTTAGCAGTATAGAAATAGAAGATTTGTATGTTGGTTCCAAGAATTTCATCAAGATCTTTATAGCGGCGACACTATCTACACTTGGTTACAGAATACACGTACCGGTTACGGTATTTTGATAAATTATTAACAAGCTTTCATAAACTTTTTGGTCATTAATACGAAATCTTATGAAAATACAAGCCTTGAATCTATAAAACACCCATTACCATAGTTTAGATGAACATTAACTAGGGAAAATACGAAATTATAAGTTTCGTGTTTTGACTGACAGCCAAATAGGATCTAAAGGTGAGATACTTTGAGTGAAAGTCAACTTTCTCTGCTTCATTTATTCCTCTAGCTTCTCCAGTATATATGCAATGCTGTCTGCTATCTTTCCTACTGAGCCAGGCGGACTTTCCCTTTTGGAATCTGATAAATTTAGAGAGCAGATCTTACCTAGAACATAAGGCGTGCCTGTGATAGCAGGAACAGTGAATCCCACTCCGATCCGAGTAATCAGCCAGGACCAGAAGTCAAAAGCGAATCCAGTTGCGACTCCAAATACACATTGAATAGTTAAATAAATGAAGAAGGCAGGACGTCTCCCGAGTCTGACATTAACACAGAAATGTTTGAGAATTATTTAAGAAATCCACTTAACAATTTAATAAGTTTCAAAAGTATCTGAGACCACTCCACCTCCACACCCCTCCCTTTGCAACTCTCTCTCTCTCGCTCCTCCAACATCCCCACCACACATGCATCACCTTCCGTAACTTTATCACTCTTTGAATCTCTTATTTCAATTGTCCTACTCCTGCCCAATGAATCTCCCACTGTTCATACAAGAGAAAGAGCTAGGCGTATCCTCACATAAGAAATAGTTTTTGTATTACTTCAGAGACGGGTCAAAGTATTCAAGCCTTGCCAATTCTCAAACTTTCTCCCCTCTGCTTTAACTTTCTTCCATTCGCGTGTGTCTATGCTTTCAAAGAGGCTATTCTCTATTCAGCTTAATTTACGATGACGTCCACCATGCCCAATCCAAGTCACCGCACTTAAAATATCGCAGTCCTCCACAGTTAAACCCATCAAATCCTGGTCCGACAATAATTCCAGTCCACTTTCACTCCTTTCCTTAAACTGTCCACAAAGAGCTCTTAGAATGAATATTATAGACCTCAGAAATCACATCCTTGCCACCCATTAAAATCCTCAATTCTTCCTCCTTCCTCCTCTTCCCCGTTCTTGTCTTCATTATTCTCCTCCGGATTCCCTCAGGATGTACGGGAGAATCTCACGTCTTAATTGCCTTGTTTCCGCATTTGCTATTTAACTTTCACTCCTTCCTTTCACCCTCCTTCAATGCGGTTTTCCATAAAGCATCTTAACTATAATCTAAATTTCATCCACCTATTCAAAACCAGCCATCCTTTGTGTGAGCCAGGAAGCTACATTGACTGGCTTTCTTATTTGCTTCTTCCATCCACATCCTGAAGTGGAGAGTTCTGTGCATTATTTAATTAGGCAATCCTCCCATAGTCTCAGTATATAAAACCCCTTCTCATTTAAATTCAGCTATATTATTCCCATTATTTAACTCATTTTCAAAAGTGTTTCATAAACCGCCATGCGTGACCAGACTTTATAAATCAAAAATTTTCAAACTCCTCCCCTTGCATATCTGTTTAGTATTCTGGGGCAAACGTGCATTTTCCAAGTTTGCACGCAAAATGTTATGCCACATTTCCCTTTAATTTCAAAAGAATTATGCACACTCTCTGCCTTTATTAGTATGGAGAAAGCACTCGGTCATTTTTGTCACGGTATTTAAATTTCAATATTTTCGGATTGCAATTCTACTCTGCCTGCACTCAGAATTATGCATCTTTTAAAATTCAAATTCCAAGCACGCTTCCTCTAAAACTGTAAATTGGAGTCGGCAGGAAATACACACCAATTCAGTCCCAGAGAGGTTGACAGGTTTTGCTTTCTCCCCTGTCCGCCTCGCAAACTGCAATAGCTAAGGAATGAGAAATACATGGAGGGCGAGCTGGAGGCATAGAATAAGCGAATCATTAAACTTGTTTCCCTCCCGCATGCAAACGAACTCCACTTACGAGTCTTGAATATTTCCGAATACATAATTCCCAACAAGTCCTCCGAGACCCAGTAGGACAAGGGCCAGCGTAGGATAAAAGGAGCGATCGCAGACAACATCCCACTAAAATTTCAAAATTATTTTTCCATTAACAACAATTCCAGTTCCACAAAGTCACATGTATCCCCTCAAATTCCCTCCATCCCATTCTCCTCTATCCAACTTGACTCTCCCTCCTTTTATCATCTCCTATATTTCCAGATTATCAGCCTCCTTTAATAGCATTTCCAGACAAAAGTCATCAGATGCGTTTAGTTCCAAGCGAAAACTTGTTTCGCGTTAATTTCATCCAATTCCGCCTAACCCAGTAATGTCAATATAAACACGAAGGGAAACCTCGCGTTATGCAAACATCCTTCTCAAGTGAAAGCAGAGAAAGTTGCAGACGATACGGATCTCTTTCCTCCACAGTTTTGCACAATCCAACCGCTTCGTTGTCTCCGAAGAGTATAAATGCAAATACAATTTTAAATCTTTCCCTTCATCTCTGCCCGGCATTTACACAAGCTATACATCCCTGTATTAGACCGTATCAACTTCCGTCTCCTTTGTTTTTGCTTCTTCATTTGCAATTCAACTCCTCCACTCCCACGCTCATCCGGCCACCTCTCATCTCATCTTCATCCTCATCGTCCTCTTTCTAATTTACCTAAATCTGATTCATGAAACGCCCTCTTTGTTTAAACAACTTGTAGTCCCCTGATGTAACCTGGAGAATTTGCATTCCCTCATCTTAATAAGATCAGACGTTCATTGCCTTGTGTCATGAAGAGTGTAAGACTAGGAATCTTTGTCTCTCTCTTTATTTGCCTTACATGCCGTCTAGTCTACCGCGGAACGAAGTAACTTGTAAATCAGTACGAAAGGCATGCCTTTTCTCTCCTTTTCAACAGTTCTCGTAAGAGCCGTCATACTTTTATCTACCGCGTAATCAGGGAAAGCTGATAAATCCAGCCTCTACAGTCAAGCTTTCGTCTTCATTTATTTGGCGTTGATTCCATGAGTTAATTCTGCACCTTTCTCCTTTCTCGAATCAAATATTTATCCCCTGTAGTTTTCTGTTTGACAGGACAAAGTATTTGGGGAATGATGCTATCAGCTGCCATTATTTCCTGTGTGATGTAGCGTTTAAGACGCGAAGGATTGCTCGGCCGTATTTAGAAATTTCCTGGGAAATTGCATGATTTCAAGGGACAGTTAGATTGGTAAAGCTCATTGGATTGATTGTGACGGTTAGGGTAGATTGGAGTAATTTCTGTCTCTTTCACAGTATAAATCCTGGGTATACCGGATGAGAAATCAGTGAAAACAGATGAATTCTCTACTAGTATGAATGGAAGATTGTACGCGATGAGAATAAACGATTCCCGGAATCATTATTACAGAGGACATATTTCACCAAGAACAAGAATCTAATTGAATCCTCAATGGTTATTGAGGATGGAATCGAATAGAAATAGAGAGACAATGAGGCGGAAATTCTTCCTTATCTCCACAGCTTTCTCCAAACCTAAATAGGCAATACTTATTTTATATCCTTCTTAAGCCCACTTTCTCCACGCCAGCTTCCTATCCCTTCTGCAACACTTTCATCGCTTTCTCTAACTTTCTTTTCTATTCTTCTCCTTGAATCCTTCCCGCTGTCATTATATTAACTATGGCTCTACTCTGATTTCTATCCCTTAGCTCTCAATCTTGAAAATCGGTTTCATTGATCTTGAGAAGAATACGAAAATGAAGGGATTGGTGCTGCATTCATATAAAAAACTGCCGCTTTATTATTTATTTTTAAATTTTATTTTAATCGTCAATCTGACTATATCATCAGATTCTACCGAAATTTTAAAGCAAGTCTAAATTTGACCGTTGCTTTCTCTTTTTCTCTGTATTGTCTCTCCATCTCTGTCTCCTTATACCTCCCAAAGCCACTCCGCTTTTCTGATTAGGTAAAAATGTCAAGCATGTACGAGTTCATGATTCACGCCGTAATTAAACTCACCTCTGTAACAATAGTTGAAGTATAAACGGATCGATCGTAATTCCATCCATGTTTGCAAGGAACCACAGAAAAATTCCCCCTTTCACCATACGTCTTCATTATCGTATCCTTGTCATTCATCCCCGCTCCAAAGTCTACATCATACATGGAGCACTGGCTGTGTACTATCCGCCCCTCTCGCTCTTCTAATGGAATGCTGTCAATCATATAAACCCAAATTACATCTTTTACATTATGTACCTCTTCGACTTTACTTTTCCTCCCACTTGAAATGCCAACTTTAACTCCCCACTTTCCCATTTCCAAAAGCCCTAAATGTGCCCGGAAAATTCCAAACCGGCTCCTCTAAGAAGGACTTTCTCCGGCTTTCTCTTGCTTATTTCTGGAAGTATTATCTATCTACATATTTCTCCTCACCTCATGTTTAGAATAGCCTCCGCAGAAAGGTTAAATCCATCCAGACCAGGGACTTTGCACCAATGGTTTGGCGTAGCCGCGAGAAAGAGTTGATTATATGCATGGAATCCACAAGGTACAAATCCTGGAAGGAGGACGAATGCAAGGAGGAGACGTTGGTAAGTACCGAATTCGTCCACATCTTTTAAGACTTCGTCAAATGCGTCGATGGCCATTCTCTTGAGAATAAGCTACTTTTCCTTCCTTTGGGCTTCGCTCCCAATCCAAACTGTCCAGAGTTATTTTTCGCTCAAAGCAAAAGCAAGAGAGATCTCCTATCCTCCTCGCCTTTCCGCTCTTTGAATCTGTCCAAGGGCTGCCGCTTCTCTGAGTGAGTTCTTCTTGTTCAAATGAATAATCTTGAGTTCATCTGGAATTTAAACTTTAGCCATTTGCCCCGAAACTAATTGCCATTTGATCCAGCCTTCCTATCTCATTCCGACTCTCTCTCATGTCAGCAGCTGTGTACATAACTCTAGCTTCATCTTCCAGTTACACGCTCTCGTTTAGTCCCTCTACGCCATTAATTAAGCCCCATGTAGTTTTGCCCAAGGATCCTCCAAAAGATAAGAGCAACCTATTTCGGTCAGTTCGTGCTTGAGTGCGGGAGAAAGTCATAGAAACTTTCTCCTTTCCCTCACAGCTCACTCTCCTCCCTAGCAGACACTGGCCCCGTCTTACTTCCCCTACACCATCTTATCACACTTTCCACTGTGTTTCCTATTTACGGCCTTTATCAATATAACACCCTCTTATGTCTCCCGTCTCTCAAAACTAGCGTCCACGCGTCTTGTACACGCCACCACAACCCTTGTAACCTTAAACCTTTGCTTTCTCTTCCGCTTTCTCCTCCTTCCGCCGTGTCTCTCCCCATCCCGTCAGAATTTACAAGTCTGTATTAACCGCCAAACGCCATACAGTCCTTCAAATTCTTTCCTACCTAAGCGGCCAGCCACTTGTCTAGAAAAGATTATCCCATTTACACTCTCCCAACCTCTTCCGTGTCCCCCCCATTTCTTCATCCTTGCCATCACCGTCTTCTCATCTTCTTCACTCCCAAACTCTCCTTCCAGCTCCTTGGCTAAAAGCTTGTCTGCTGCTGTGCCACACTCTTTTTTATTCCTCTCGTCTTTTTTTCTCCCACAAATCCACTTACCCAATCTTTCTATGTAGTGTGAAAGATTTACGCGGATCTTGAGCCTGAGATGAGAAGAATTATTGATGTCCCGATCATATGCACCTCTTTTATTCTTCTCACACTCCGTCCATTTTATCATCCCTACATCCTGCCTAATTCCCTCTTCCACTCCGCCTCCCCCACACCTTTTACTTCCTCTCAATCTTCTCACTATACCCAAAAAAAAACCTATATGCGCCTGTACCTAACCCTTCCCTACTTTCCCTGTCACAACCACATACTTTATGACATTATTCCAACGCTACCATTTTAGATACAACTTGTATCTCAGAGACGCCCTCTTATTTCTTCTGTCCCGCTGCTTCCGACCCGGCCAACCGTTTCTATCCGACACATACCATTGACAAAACCCACGAAACAGGGCCAACCAAAGGCGGTGGAAACCTCTCACGAATTCATGTGATTTCTCCCCCATGTCTTTTACTTTCTCTCCATTCCTTCCCCACATAGTTTTCCCACTCCTTTGGAGCTATTCATGCATTAAATTCAGCCCAATGCCTTTACCCCGACCCAAAAAATCCCCACATTTCCCTGCCTCCCTGGATAATATGATTATTGTTGTGTATAAATGGACACGGTATTTTCTTGTTCTCACAAACCTGCATCCCAAAGAGTTAAGCAACCAATTCCCTTCATCCTCTCATCCCTCCTTGAATCTTTCTCAACTTTCTCTCACACCCTACGTTTTCGCAATCCGCTCCTAACCCCTCCCTCCAAGTTCCTTCCAACCCGCCGCTACATAAAAACGCGCAACCACTTCTTCCCCGACTTTATAGGTTATAAAAACAAGTAACTAAACAAGATTTTCTTGTTAACCGTCCTCCTTATTTTTACCGCTAATCGGATACGTGCTTGGATTTGTTTTTCGCAATATTATTTCCCACCCGGAAAACTTTTACAACTTTCTCCACATACTTACATCTCCCAGCTCTAATCTTCCTTAGGCTCGCTCACAGAGTATCAAATCAAATTCTTCCTCAACGCCCCATCCCCGCATTAATCAATGTTTCTCTCCTCAATATCCTATACTTTCTCTTCATCACACAAACTTGAACGCCTCCCCGAACCCGTACTCTCTCCTCCAACCCCTATCTATTCCCCCTCCCTCTTCCAATCCTACTTACATCTCCAGTCTCTTGTAATATATTTTACGGAAACGATTAGAAAGAACCCCTTCTCCCCATTTCTAAACTTGCACTTAATCCTGAGTTACTGTAATGGCTTGAACTTGACCGGAGCCAACCCTTTAGCTTTCTAACAAGCAATAAGAGCGACAGGCCGACCGCAAAGAGGTGTTCCCTTACACAATCCTCTCTTTTTAACTAGGAAATGAAAATAAGTGGTCTTTACCCGCTTCCTATCGCTCCTTTATCCTGTAGTCTGGAATCCGGAGCTCAACTTTCTCTCCCAACTCTCAATCCTTTCCACCCTCCCCGGAAACCCACAGTATTGCCTATCTATAAACATGGCAATAATCCACTGCAGTAGCCAATTATTCCTCCACATTGACCACCCGGCTTTAACATTCCGGGATTCCCTTCATCTCAAACAATCCTCATTTTTCCTTCTACAACCCTTGTCTCCTTTGTCAACCTTTAAAATTACCCTATTCTCTCCATCATTTCATTCCCCTTTGCAGTCTGTCTGTCCCTAATCTGGAAGGAAATACCACAGAAATAACCACCAGCATATATCTTGTTCTTCCTTTCTACTTTTCCTCAACCCGCTAGCTAATAAGTATCCTCCAGCGTGGATACTCAATCCTCCTTCTGAACTTTCCCATCTTCCTTCTATCTCAGCATAGAAAAAAGTCTTATGCCTTTCTCCCTTCTTGCCTATTACTTTATACTTTAAATACTTTATTCATCCTTGTATCTAATATTTATACTTGTAGCTTTCATTTTCTAATGAAACAAATCAATGTCAAAGCTGGACATTAAGGCTTTATTCTTACCACAAAAGTGGCTAATCAAACGATTCCGATTCAGCTTCCGCTGGATTATCAAACGTGAAACAAGTTGAGGAGGGCTACAATCTATAGACACTGTGTGCAATCACTCCGTTTACTCACTATTTTTTGATTTATCAATAATATTCACAAATGTGTATTTTTCTTAAGATTTGTAATCCTGACGCTCCAAGCTCTTCTAGAACTGAACTAAAATTCCGGCCGGAGGGTTGTATGCCTTGGAGTCCGCTTGGATTAGTCTTTGTCTTGAGGAGAAAAACTTCCGGAAACGTTTTAGTTGTTGATAGCAAAAACTGGCTTGACCTCTTGATTCCGGTACATAAATCACAATCCTTACCTTGCACGCCCCATTAACCCTGCTCTTCAGAGTTCTAGGTAAGGATGACTGAAAGCCCTCTTAGAGAATACATTTGTTGGGATTAGATGACGAGGGCAAAAAGTCTTTGTCCAGACACCAGTACGTCCAGCGAAATCATAGACAAGGTCTTCTATTCCATAGAATCACGGCTACTACGTCACGTACCATCATACTAGCAGTCTGGCCATGCAGTAGAAGTAGAAGGGGGGAACAGTGTCATTGAATTGTTCGTATCATGGATGGGAGGGCGTCAAGCTTCGTATGGACGCTTATGAGTTATTTTTCGCGTTAAGGTGGGGCATACTGGTTTTAAGTTTCAGTAGCCAAGCGTCTCATCTTCCAGTCATTGAATGTAGTTCCAGATGAGAAAATTCGCATAATCCGTTTCCTTATATTGTTATCTCATTGTCGTCCCCTATCTCGGATGTAAAGATAACCAACACTAGCGGCATTCATGACATAGCCGTATGATTGACATCTGGCAATCATCTTGCAATTCATTTCATAAAAAAGATAGTAAATTATAGGCTTAGCATTTAGATGCTGGTGGCCATAAAAGATGACCAAAGACAATTATGAATGAAATTTTGCAATTTTCTCCCGCCAAGTACAACTTTACTATTTTTTGAGGAGGAAATATCATTTTGCGAGTACGCTTTCGCTGAGAGTTACGAAGTTAGTTAATTAGCTGGAGAAGTCAAAGTTGAGCGTGTACGTCGAAGCCTTCCGGGTTGGCGGTAATCAGAAAGGAAGAGCCCCTTAAAGTTATTTCCTGCCTGGAGACGGTCAATGGCGAATCTATATTTTCAAGTTGTAAATCTACCGCTGAGCCTGGCTGGTTCGCTACTGGTTTCGGTAGAGGAAAGGCTGGGAAAGTTGTGCAAACTTTTCAGCCTGTCCTTCTTTCCTTTACCGTTGCATGAGAGCAATCAATTTCCTTCTAACTTGAGCACTGAATATAGAGCATACAGACGGACGCTCTTCTACTCTTCTTCTTTCTCTGCTCGTAATGAAGTCAGCACGATCAGATTTAGGCCCTATTGTGAGGTCCATTGGGAAAGAAACTAATTATCAACAACGTCCGCTTCCTGCCTCTCAGAAAGAAGTGCATGTACGTTAAAGTGCTCCAGCATCCCTTTGAAAATGAATGTAAAAGGAACGTGCCCTATTAAACTTGCCTTCGCGTCGCTACTATCTCTATTTTATAAGTACAGCTTCATAAGTAGAGAGCCCACTACGCAAGTAACTCTTGAATCAACTTCCCTTGGAATGGATACATAGAAGAGATGTAATCATGTTATTACCACTTCGGAGAGTAAGTTTGAGGGCAACCGCTAATCAGGGGATTCCTCAATTACCATTGTTTACACTTGAAAGCGCCCCTATTCTCTTTCATTCCTCTAAGAATCCTGTACGAGCTCCTTCGTTCATTCAGGCGCCGTCTTCTTATTTACAGCCAAACCACGAATAAGCTGCATTAGCTCCCAGTGTCTATAAAATTTGCGCTGATTAAATCAATCGCGTAAAACCGCAAACCTTGTTATTTACTTTTCAAACTTGTCTCATACTTTTGCTCAAGGTTTCCGACAAATCCAACAGTTTCTTCTATCCTCACCCTATCAGCCCATTAGTCTTGTAGTTCAACTTGAGACGATAATTCTTGTTTACATATTACATTTTTTCAATACAACTTTCCCTCTTCATCAAATGTTGTCATTTTCAGCACATTCCGTCAGCACAAGCAGAACGCTAGTATAACCCACCCTCAAATGCATGTCGCATGAACTTTCAAATCCAAACTTGTCCTCTTCCATTATAAGTTGCCAAAAGTTTGCGGAGTCCATTAATTAAAAATTAATTAACAATTATTGTAAATAAACTCCAGTACATTTTATTCAGACGTAATCCAATATTTATTTTCATTAACACATTCGCTCTGCGTTTGATTTTCACTCACATACTACGGTTGGCTCATTGCAACCCACATCCTTGTCATACTTTAGAGCTGTTTCATCCCCGAAGGCAACAGCCAATTCCAATTTAATTCATTCCCACGAAATAGCTTCGCGTATCTTTCAAATTGACATGGCTCCTGTTTGCGGCCGAATCCAGTCTTTCTAACTTGACACAGCACTCACACGGCATGCATCTTTTCCATTTCTTTAAGTTTTGTTTATATTCCGTCATTTACAACCCTCTTTTTCATTAATTTACTAAATTCAATCCCAATTTCTCATCTTATGCTATTGTGTACATTATGTTGGTTTTTAGTAGCTCTGCTTTATTTTATCTCCAAGGAAAACATAAAGTCTGCTGACTGAAAATATTTACGCGTTCATTCATTTCTGGGTCGTTTTTGCGAATGAAGTTCCAGTTACACGTGCGGAGTCGTAGTTCTATCATTCATACCTCGGAACAAATCGAGCAAATCCTACAACGTTTCCGATTTTCATATATCTGACTACAGAATCTCATCTTTCAGTCTCAATTAAATTTAAATCTTCTCCTATAATTCTACACACGCAATCCTTACTCTAATCACTAGTATCCTTACGTACTATAATCAATTCATTAGTACCTATATACCATTATTCTTTCTGTTCCAACATCTTTTAGCTACTACTTTTCATTCATTCTACTTCGTTTGGCTTCGGTTCTGAGCGGACGCTCATTCTTTTCAAACAATTACATATCCTGCAACCATTTCCTTTGTCTTTTCTATACATCGACTCCTATGTACGCTTGTTTCGATAGGTAGTAATTAGTATGCTTTTGAACAGAGTTGGTTAGTAGAATAACATGGGGAGTTGCCTTCATTCTCAATTTGGGACAACTTTCTGAAATTTCAAATCACCTCTTTGCATTCTGGTGATTAAAATACGTTTCCAATGTCATATGAAACACATCTACACTTTCAACTGGTTTCAAAACATCTACAAGTTTCGGCCACTGAATAACATATAGTGCTAATAAAGCAAATGTTAGTGCTCTTACAGAGTAGGAATGTTATAACTGAAAAATAAGAGCACAAACGAAACGCTTAAAACAAAACTCGTGCAACTCTACTATCCTATGGTCAACGTCACCATTCTGAAAAAAGAACTTGTTTGAAGCAAATCAAAATACCAAAGTACACGGAATTATGGTGTACAGTTGGGCTGGACCTAAAAATTTTGTTTGGTTCCATAATAGAAAAGGGAACATACATCAAATTATTTTTGCACGAAACTACAGAAGGTATCCCAAATCCAACAAGTTTTATACCAGTGCTGCCGACAAAAAGTTTAATTGCTTATCACTCAGGTTTCGATACATAAAAAGGAATACGATTGAATTTAATCGGAAAACTTGCGCTTAAGTAGAAACGAAAATATCAACCGGGTTCCAATAAGCAAAGCTCCAAAACCTATGTTAATGTTAACAGCTCGTGCAATTAAAGGCTACATTGATAACAGCCAAAATAAAATCCGAGAATTACATTTATCTAGCAGATAAAAACGCTCACGACTCAAACAATGACAGTCATATGCTTTAGCTTTGAATTATAGATAATAAAGTAACTTATTTTGTTGCAAAGAATTTTGTATTTGAATATGCCAGTATTGGCATTCTGTCCAACTACCCTCAAAGCTTCTACATTCATTAAAATGTCGAAATCTTATAGCGCTTACTTCTCAAGACATTCTTTTAACAATCATAAGAAAATACAAACAAATCTGTACTGTATGTTGCACTAATTCAGTTAACAAGTGGAAGTTTCAAGGAATGCATACGAAAATTCATCATCTCAATATAACTCCCTGAAAGTAGTGTCTGGAAGGGTGTCTACGCTCGCAAATTATGTACTTAATGTCACTACGATGCATCATTTCCATTCTTCTACACGTTGACGACATCCTCGTCATTTGTTGTTTTTCGCATGAGACCGTTGGTTGCCTTCTGCTCATTATTTGGATCCCACCTTTTGGTGATCTGTAATGCAAAGCAAGCTGCAATAAATATCATGACATTGCGGCACCCCCTTTGAAAGCACGGAAGAAAAGCATTTCCAACATTTTCATTGATTTTCCCCTCGTCGTGAATACATTACGCAGCATACAGTATTAGAATCAAGAAACTCAGGGAATGAAGAATGAGCGGCGAAGATAAAGAAGAGATGAAGACTAGTATTAGATGAGATAACCAGCCGAGAAGGTAAGAAGTCACAGGAGAGGTTAAGTTCTTGCTACTGGGATGTGCAAACATGCAATTGTAGGATGCAATGCAATCTAAACGTTGTTCCGGAATGAACAGAGAGGGATTAAACCAAACCCGTTATTACACCGATTGAGATGAAACTTACACATTTTTCTGCAGAAAATTTTCGAGAAACTTTCCAAACCTCTGGGACAGACTGTTGGCGAGACCATTCTTGGATCGAGACTCTTGCTCGGTTGAAATCTACAAAGGACGGGAAAACATACAAATGCAACACGTAAACTAACATGCACAACATTCACATTAACACTAAGTGCGACTAATCGGTGGACAATATCATGGTGGATAATATGACGTAAAATTCAAGGAAGGCAAATGTTAATTTTTCATGCAATGGTTTGGATACTACTTGTTATAGGGAAACGTTAGTGAAAAATTAGATGAAAATAATGTAGCGATAGATACAAGCTCAATTTCTAAGTCTAGTTGAAATCAACCACCGACAATTATGAGAAGTTCAGTCGTACACGTCTAGCTCCGCTAATTAATTGCCAGTGTATTGAAACAATATGCCGACCCACTCGAGTCAATTTACTCTACTGGAAATACTAATCCAAGACTACACATACGCAAGTTAAATATCCAATTACTGGTTTCCAATATCTAACACCCAAACCGAATCTTTTTCAAATTTCCATGCAAACCTGGTTTTTGCTGTTCTACGGATGATGCAGGAACATTCCTTGGCAAAGAGTCGGATTTTTTCTTGGGTTCCGTCTCTGTTGCGCTTTGCTGCCGTGCAAGGGATGCAGCCAATTCTTTTACCGACCTCCCTGACTTTTCACCTACTCCCCATGAAGGCAATGATAATGGTGAAGAACTGTGATCTACGGCTGGCAGATCATTTCCGTTCCCTGACGAATGAGTAGAGCGCAAATTGATAGATATGGGACCGTTGGAATTGGAGGTGCGGTTATTCACAGCATTGACTAAGCTAATTGGCTGCCCCAGATTTTGATTGCTAAGGAAATGGGACGTAGGAGGCGAATTTGATGAAGGTATCGAAACAGCTTCTGAATTACTTTGCGCAGAGGGAGATCCACTTGAAACCTTTTCCGAGTTCCCCGTTACAATAAGTGTCAGTGGACTGACTTTTCCAGCGTTATCTGGAACCGTCTCGTCTAAAAGCTCTCCCGAATCAGGTGTATTTGCGGAGGAAGCATTTGGACTAGACCCATCACTTCCAAGAGAGTATTCTCCTGTAAATCACAAAGTAAAACATAAGAAATCCGCATGCATGAATTATAGATTACTCTTGTATCGTTAATCTGTGTTACCTGATTTTCTATCTGAGCCCACCACAGACCACGGGCGTGGTTTCGGTGCTACTGGTGGAGGCCTCCTTGTGACGACATTCAAATTTGTAGTGTTAGCCTTCTGACTGTTATTGAATTTCTCTTTTGCTTCGCTAACGGATACCCCTGTAGTGATAGTGGCAGACGTCGATGAATTTGTTGAACTGAGAGTGACAGTATGATTCTCATCCCCCTTTGCCGGACTAAACATCACCGACGTTCGTTTCTCTTGCCTAGCTCTCATCTCCGCCATTACAGACGAACCTATCGATACCCCAATTCGTTGCACAGGTGATTTCTGACCATCATTGCTCTCGTCTCCAGTGGGTGTATGTAAGCCTTTTCCAGAGGGCTTCTCCAAACAATCCGTGGATTTCGATCTTGGTACAGCATCAAGCGAGAGCTTGCTACTGACAGATATTGAATCAAAAGAACCAGGACTAGTTTTATCCGACCGATTGTCATCCACTTTAAATGTTCGGGAGGAATGGGTTGGAGTAGACTGAATACTGTCATCTGCGTTGCTCGTCATTGATATCATCAGCGAAGTGCTGCTACTCAAACATAACAAACACGAGCTTGAGTACATAAAAAGCAAGTAAAAGCTTTTAACTAGAAATTCATACATAACAGTTGCTTCCTACATGAACTTACCATTCGTCGGAATCTGGTGTTACAATTGGTGTAGGAGTAGTAGATCCGGGTCGAAAGAATCCGTCAATACCCTCCTGTATGTCGGAGACTTCTTCGATAAGCTCGGCAGTCGGTCTCAATGACGGTCTAGTCGGAGCACGGGTTTTGGGCTTTTTTGGCCTTGCTTTCCCTAAGTGCTTTAGTTGTTGCGGCGAGACTGGTGGAAGATCTTGAAGTGAAGATATACTTTCTGCAATTATCAAGAGTATCATATCAGTTCTAAATATTTTAGGATAACGCATAACTATTAGAAGCGAATAACGCTTTTAATCTGAGCAATAGCTGACCTTCAATGGTTTTCGGTAAACTCGGAAGAAGATCTGGAATATCATCCGCTGAGATACCTTCAATGCAATCCACAACTGACTTAGGCCGCGTACGCCGTACATGGAGTCCTTTTCGTTTGGCATTCATCTGAGGCGTAGCCTGGAATTATGTCATTCATTATTAATTTCTTGAAACCAATAGGTACAGCACAATACGAGCATCGTACAAGTTATACACGCGTTCAATGTTTAATCTAACATACACAAAAATTACCAAACACCAAAATATCGTGCATTTGACGCTTAGAAACTGACTCAGACCAGAAAACGTTTGCGTCCTCAATTATTAGTAACACAACCTGATTTAGTAACATGCTCGTTGTACTACTGCCGGCATTCGGGTCCAACATTGCCGAGTCCATAACTACATTTAATAGTAACTACTTTACTTCACTGCACATCACGCTAATGTATGTAACTTACTAGGTTGAGGTAATCCAGTTTCTGATATAGGCAGCCAAAAGTATGCATTAAGAAAATTATTTCAGTCATTAGGAACATTCGAATCGTAAATCGCTGAAAGGAAGTTACGATGCAACTCCCTAGATTTTAGCAAAGGTGCCTAACATTGTCTATTCTAAAGGTCACATAAACTTATCTATAACAACATCAACTGCCAAAAATCTTCCACATTGGCTGCCACGAGTTTGTTGTCACATACATCGTTTTTGCTTATATACCTCGGAGGCTTAATAACTCATATATAAAAAAAAAGTGTGATATGAAAGGTAGATTATCAACCTCGTAACCTACCATTGGTGATTGATCAGACAGATGACTTCCATTGCTTTCGTGCATGGATACCGTTTCAGCTAGTTCTTTAGACAATTCGCTAGGGCTGGATCTCATTCTTGTTTTGAGAACGTCAGGAGTAGATGATCGTTTTTTACTCACATCATTCTGTTAAATTTTAAACAAATATGTATAGATTCAGTGCACACAATCTAAGCTTACGCTGAAATAATTTTTAAAATGATAAGAACAAGAATCAAAATATTTACCAAATTCTTGTGGCATTTCATTAGCGAATCAATCGCCCTATCAACAATTTTGTCCGATATATGGGCAGCAACCGCCAGATGCACCTCACTAAAAAAGGTATACATTGTAAGAAACGAATAGACAAACCAATCGGGCTGCTCATGCGAGATTCTACAGCTTTCGTATTAATTCTGGCTTACCTCAATTTATTCACGATATCCACTCCAGCGACGTCCATGACACAATGTCTTACAAATTCAGGCGCAATCAAGCTTTTGTCAACACAACCCTTTTTAATATCTTCTTTTAAACTTTCGTCGCCCATAAGATTAGGACACTTTTCTTCCGTTAACTCCAAGACGTTGTCAATATTCCCCTAGAATAGAAGAACGAAATATATGGTTAATATGGGCTCATAGTAGCAAGAGAACGAATCCATGAGCCGGATAATAAAAATCTACGAACCTGAATATGCTGCGTCAGCATGTTGTACAATTCATCCGATAACTGTTGCAGCTTCCTTTCTATTACTTTCCCAGCTTCACCCTTTCGCTCTATCATTTCATGAAGACTTAGTAGCAACTGAAAGCATAAATATTGACACTGTCTCTAATCTTTTCATATATATGATCAAGGGCATGTAAATCAATCAGTTCATTTGAATTCATCATCATCTGAGAACTTTCCAAGCTTGCAGCTGCTTCCAAATATAACCAACACGGAAGCAGCACCGTTAACTTTGTAAGCATCCTGTGTGATGATGGTCACATTTAAACACAGTTGAGTTCCGTTCCGATATCACAACTCCACAAAGGGGAATAGCCGGAAATACGAACCAGATAAGAGTCTTCCTATTCCACATTCTGTTTACATAACTCCACTACCTACATTCGCTGAGAACACACTGTATGACAGATTATCGCAAAAACAGCAAAATCTAAGGCGCCTAAATTTCATATTTTTGCATGTGTATAAAAATTATACGCCAAAAAGACACTGCTTTACTTCAGATATAACTTTAGATTGAACTGCAACGATCCTGTTGAATCAAACAGAAGCGGTTTGCAATATCGGCGACTAGTGGCTAGCCTAGCCTACTGCATAGCATCAAACAATTAGCAAGTCCTTCCCATTGCTTATACAATTTTCACAAAAGTTTTCAAGCTCCTCATAATGTGCATGTACTCTGGTAATTTAATCAAAGGTATCCTTCAAAAACATGGTAAGGAAAAAATCAATCTGAAACACATTTTGCCATAAACTTTCAAATCGAACATCCTAATTTTCTATTTTTTGATATTATCCATGAATACGTGCATTCGTCAATTCGCGGAACTACATAGAGGCAATCAGAGGTTGCCCTAAAAGCTCTTTTGATAACGCATAAAATGCTGTAAAGGGTTCATGAATAAAGGAGGTCGCGTTTACCCTAACTTCCGCTTGTATAATATTTTGCCTCCAAATAATGCATTTGATTTTTGTCACACCTACTGTGCAACGTCACTAGAGAATTAAATATGGGAACCAATATTCAAGTATGAATCTGCTTTAATAACCTTCCATTTCCAAACTAGACCACTGTTCTACCTCAATTCATACCGGTTTATTCGAATCAGTATGTGTATCACACTAATGAAAAAAGTGGATCAACGACAAGATGTGCTACACACGTTGCAAATGTCTGTCATGAAATCGTATTATACTTCATCTTAGTTATTTCAAATCGATACAGCTGATGTGGCTCAGCCCTTACGATTATATTATACTTCATCTTGCAACTGTTTACGGATTAAATCCTTGCACAGGCGCCTCAACGCCCTAGATGGTTGGAGGAGTAGAGGTAGAGAGTAGCTACTTTAACGAGCATTCATAATAAAACGTTCTTGCCTAAGTGAATCTTGGCAAACAAAAACTCGATTTCCCTGTCTCATCATGCTTAACTCAAGACCTGGTGGGTTAAAACACTTTAACAAACTTCACAATCCAGGCGCCCTATTCATTCACAAGGAACAATTATCCTGATCAACACTGCTTTTAGTTGCAGTCTCACACAACGGCAACATCAATTTACTTCACACACAATGGATGGAGCCTACATCCTTAAGCTGGTTTCCGCTCCTTCTATCCCGCTACACATAAAATTCGAAGCAATACAAAACGGTTAATTACTGCGTCCCTCAAGCACTTCCCATCAGCGAAATTCGCAATTGGATTATATCAGTACTATTACAGTAGTACGTGTGCCGTTTCAGATTTGAATGTTTCTTAAGAAAACCATGTTCTTTTAAGTGATTGCCGAGTATCATACCTGTTTAGCTTTCTCTGAGTCTTGAATCAAATTTTCAGCTTGTGTAATCACTTCCTGCTGTGCAGTGTCAGCGGATGGGCTGTTAAGTTCGTTTTTCTTAAGTAGCTTTACTCCGTCCACGGTTTGACTAATTAGTTTGTCCACTGTCTGCTGCGCTGATCCCAGTAAAAATTCCTACAAAAAAGCAAAAAATGGAATAAAATAATATATCACGCAAGCTTACTTCACTCAACTGTTAACAGGAGCTTTGAAATACAATAATTTTGATAAATATATCCTGATTTTACTTGCTGCAAGCGGAACGCTTGTTGTCCATTTGTAGTTTTCTTGGGCAAAGAATTTCTGTAGATTAAGTCTTGAATTCTCTTCATCACGGCTTCTGTCTTTTCCCCCGTTTTATTCATACACGGTAGGCAATCGTGAACCGGAAACGGCATGTAGCGAACGCTCATATTGCTGCGAAACATAATGACACTTCAAACTTACTGTCTTTGACTCCAATTTACAATATCACTATTTAAGAAATCTTCAGACAACAAGTACACTGGGGTAGGAAAGACTATGCTTGTTGACTATGATGCTTTCTGAGCCAGCACCTTTTTCTGACTGGTCAGGACAAATGATCTACTCCTTATAATAACACGGATCTGATTCAAATCATCAGCTCGAGAGTAAACAAAACTCGCTTTCAACTTATTTAAGGTTATATCTGCATGAAAGCTCCTTCAAAGTTAAACCCTTGTTCACTCTGCAAAAAGGATACAAGCTGCATATATTTTACAATTCAAGAACACCAGGTAACTCAACACAGGTAAGAGCGCTCAATCAAATCAAGGATTACTGAACACCTACAATTGACGACTTACATAGAACAGGCCTAGTTTCTAATACAGGTATGCAATTTCGAAACGTGTTTATTTTATCTTCTATTCACCAAACGATCTAACCAGTTCTCTCTTCCTAATGTAGTTTAGTTAAGCACTGAGAGTTTCTTCATTTTAAGAAGCTATTTGAATATTCAATCCCTTATAATAAATATAGTACTTTCTCACTATGGGTGATAAAAAAATCTAGTGTGTTGCGACGATATTCTTTAGCACCCACGAATCGGCAAACCTTACTCAATCCTCTTCAATCATAAATACAGAACACTTCCGGTTTGCAAAGTTTTCAAAACCGCTACAAATGTGGAGGCACGTCCAAGTGAGGCACTGTCACCGTAACTGAATTAGTGCAAGCTCAAAACCCAAAACCTAGCTTGACCTCATATGTGTCACATGAAGAATGATATGATACCCTCTGTAAGCGGTACAATCAATGTTACTCTGAGTAGAAGCTTCGCGTAACTGGTTAATTCAACAATACCAGTTACGAAAAATCAACCACACAATCCTTAAACAATTGTTTCCCTCTAGAATGCCATTTCTTTACGTTTTATATCCTGCATCCGCTCAATTGCTCTTATCGCATACATTTTTTCTCACACTTCCCCACTCAAACCCACCGTCCACCTTAATGGCATTGTACTACTACACCACTCCCTGCAGGCTCTGATCTGGATGGGAATACACAAATTGGCGTCAATTGATTCCCACTCGGCTTCTAAGAAATTCTATTACTTGTAAACTTCTGTTTGTTCAAGACGGTTCTACTCTTCTTTTGAAAAAACTTCAATTATCAATTACAATGTTGTCCTATATTACTTGGAACGATAAGGCGCCGGACTCCACCAAATAGTAAGGAATATACACGGATGGAACCGTGAGAACACGAGATAAATAGGAAATGCCCAGTTACAGTAAAGAAAAACCTTTTGTCAGCTCCAATTAATTTTCACCCGGTTAACAACAGTTTCTGTCTGATAACGTTTGCACTCTTGTCGTGATAAAAACAGGTGCAAGGAGTCCAGGAAGTTCGTCCCCTACATTTATTTGGAATGTTCCCATGGATCTCTCAGACTCTTTCCAAGATTTAAGATTGCTTCTGCTGAACAACTTCTTCGCTAGCTACTAGCTATCCTCTCGATGGTGGTTGAAATCAGTTATCCGTATTAACAAGAAATTAAGAAAATGAGGTACACACCTTTCCAAGCCGTATGCAATATCCGTAAATCCTTGCAAGGTTATGTTATTCCGGTCGTAAGATATACATCGAAGTTTTGAATTAATCTGCAATGCTTTGGCTAATAATCGAGCTCCACCGTCTCCCATTTGATTTCCGCTGCAAATATAGCAATTTCATTTCATTATCTTTATTGTAAAGTAATTAGCATGGTTGCATAAATCCTTGTAGAATGTAGAACAGAGGAGTAGACCCGGTAGATGTCTGCTTCATTTATAAACATTTCCTCACCTGATATCAATATTCTGTAAGCATTGATTACTTCCCAGCGCATTTATAACAGCATACAGCTCGCCCTTTAGCTTTGAATCGGCTAGTGAAAGACTTTGTAGAACACAATCCTCCTCCTAGAAAAATAATAATAAAAACATTACCAATCCTTGCCTTTGATAAACTTCTCAATAACTAAAGGTAAGGAGAGTAAGAACTCTTTACCTGCAACATTTGTTCAATTGCTTCCATGACTTGAGCAACGTGCTTTGTTTTCGTAGATTGTAAATTTTTTCCAAGATTCAGGTGTTTAAGTGACTTATTTTTACTGGCAGCGGACACTACCCCAGCGAGATCAGCCTCCAAATCTATGGAAAGTAACAATCATACAAAATATAGCGACATTAGTAAAAGCGAACCGAAAATTAGCGAGCAATAGGATAGATAAAAATTCAATTACTGTTATCACTGATGTCCAGACTAGCGAGGCATTTGATTCCATGTAAGCATGATTCCAGAACATGAGCACCTTGTTGACCCAGACCATTGCTGCTTATATCTAGTTCGAGATCTGCCGTGGATTCATTACATGCTAACCCAAGAAGTAAATGCCTACGAAATAAAGCAACGAAAATTATATATCAACAACCTCATTAATTCTTTCCCCCAATATTCCCACACCGACCCAATAAAACTCGATTTATTTTCAGCTAATACATACATTCACAACCCGTGCAATATATTGGTGATATACATATATATATGTATGAAAGCGGCAGGTGGCCGTTTAATTTACTACCGTCTAATTCACAACGAAAACCTTATGCCAGTACCTCCTCAAGATATTTTCATAAATGCTGGTGGCGCAAATATCTTTTTCATAATCACCAAAGTAAAAAATGGGAGCTGTCAGGAAATCAGTTTATGTTCACGATTGCTGTGGTAAAAACTTATTTACCACAATCCACCTTAGCGCACCCATCTTTACTGCGGGTGAAAGATTAATTACATTTCGTAGCTCAAGATAATAAAATGCAGATAGAGACTGTGAACGGCATGTAAGGGATGATAAGGGGCCATGCAGGGGTGAAAGAACAAGTTATTACATGATGTACACTTTGCAATCGACAGTAAACAAGAGTTTCTTACTTGAGGGCCTCCAATGACAGCTTGCAAGATGACAGGCCGAGGTGTTTAAGGGATAAACTACTCGTGAGGAACTGCTTGAATGATGGAGGAATTTCTTTGCCCTTCTTTGTTGCGAAATTGTTGCTTGACAAGTTCAGGTGGGCCAGATGAGATGTGCATCCTCGTAGTAAAGCCCCGAATACCTTTAACAAACGACCATAAACTTAAATCATGTAAACACAAGATGCAGCATCAAATGCATTTCCCGCAATCCCAATTCTCTTCTCGATGAATATCACAAATCATTCTTAATTGCTTCCCTGTCATTCTATACGCATTTAAAATTTCAATTTCCTGTTTCCTCATTCCTCAACCCCAAATCCCACCGTATTCGATTTGCATCATCTTCTCCTCGTTTCTAACCGCAAACGTAACAGATCGCTCTTGCTGGTACTCACTGATCTTCATCAATCCTGTCGCACGCCATCAAGCATTAATTCCATCAGCGCGCGTGTCCACGCGGCTTCTTCCCTTCCATTCATTCCCAGCGCCATATCATTAACCACAAGCAACATAAACTTTGTCAGCCCCCGCGTAATTACTTCATCCTTTTCGTTAGTAAAGAATAGACAACTTTCCAAAATTTTCCTATCCACATCAAACCACACTCAGCATGACAGACTTCCTGTTCTTCTACATTTTTAGAATCCAAAACGTAAACTGCAGTTGATTAACGGTTAAGTACATCCCTACCACTACGTCCCTACCACTACGTAATTCCTTTCAATCTAACTCCCCGTGTCACTGTAGCAGACAAATACATTAAAAGCCGTAATTATCTCCACACTTACTGTATCTAATGTGCAGTCCGTCCCTGAGAGATCGAGAAACGTTATAGAATTGGGCTGAGCCAGAAAATTGCATAGGTTCTGTAAATCAAAAAATAATAATTTACAATCCACCATGCAACTTTAACGCCGAATCACTTTTCCGGCCACACCTGCCCTCCACCATTTCAATCCATCCAGATAGTGCATAAACGTGTCAAGTAGCAATAACAATAGAAAACTTACATTTATATCATCTTTTAAAGAGTTCCCACTTAAATTTAGATGGGTTAAGCTATTTGGGGCACATCGGTTTAGAGCCAGAGCGTGAGCCAGTTGAGCAACTCCCTTCGCTGACAAGTTACAGTGGGACAAATTGAGCCATACGGGTCCCCGGCAAAGCTTTGCCAATGGATTACTCATATGAATAGCACCTGTCAATTACAGAACAATTTTACATGTAATTCTACATTTATACAAAATTCATCTTCGCATTCCCTATCCCCCATCCTCATCCTGTCCGTCCCATCCCTTCCAATGTGTCATGTCATATCCACTACCCATTCCGTACGTGTTCACCCCATCAGGATAATCAGAATATTCGCACTAGCAACCATTTCATCATCCCAATTACAGAACAATCTTTCTCACAGACTAACATGACACTCATATTTCATATAATGGAATGCCTAGATGCATATACATGTGCGAATCGCTTCTTCGCGGACAACCTTTATACACGAGTGGTAAAGTAAATGCAGGTATCCCAAAGCTTAAAATCTTAGTAGTAAAATTGACACGCTTGGAAAACTGGCTTACCTTTGTCGTCTATCGTATTGTGTGACAAGTCGATTGTGTGTACTTGACTATTTGTATTGTAGCTTAAGGCAGCAGACAATTTCTGGGCAAAATCTCTGCAAAGAAAAAAAACCTACATTATAATCACATCATCCCGCTTTTCCCCTTCCACACTTCCTTATCCTCATTACTATTTAAGCGGAATTTGAGAAGGCTCTACCACGACTTTTATATCTAATTAAAATCCCATATTCTCTAAAAGCCGTATGTTTCCTTTGGAGAAAAAACTTCCCTATCTCAATTAGCTAACAAAATCCTTAAACAGAATCATATTTGTCTAGCCTTCAGCAATAATATCTTTCGCCACCAACCCCAATTTGACTCTCCTGGTAATAGGAAGCGGATAGAAGACAGACAGCGCAAAACTTTCTTGACATGTTTATCACATGAGACACAAATCTCCGCCTGCATCCCCACATGTTCTTTTCCCTACGCTGTCACGTAACTTCAAAACTTGAAGCCTGTATGATGTCATCCAAGCCTGGCCTCAAAAAAAACAGGGTGGAACCAACGTGATTCTATTCCACGATCTTTCCTCAGACTTGACGGCTTTCATCATAAAATTTATCGAAACACTCTGGCAAAACTATGGCAAAATTTGCTACACATCACTTTCCTTGAGTTAATAAACGATAAAACCCTTAAGCACAACAAAATCTTCCCTGAACATGTTCAGAAATTTACCATGCAGTAACTCCTCTTCTCAGTCAACCGATCCTCATTTCCGCAACCCATGCCCTAAGGTTAGCCATGCGTGTATCATTAAGACTTAAGTCCTAATACATATATCTCTAAGATGCTACAGAACAGATAGAGAAACTAATTTTAGCAATCTTAAATCACTAAAGCTCACTAGAGGCTCATGCAAACCTCAACTTCCAGCCCCTTTCTTCAGGGATATCTCCCATGAGCCCTTTCACAGCTCTTTCTTTTTAGCTCTGTCTTAAGCAACAACCAGTGAGGCAGTTAAAATTGTCACCAACCCATTAATCTTTCCTCGATAAACTACATAACGCACCTTGAACTATTAAAGGATATTTTTCCAAATTATCTTCATGCATATTGCATAATGCGTGACCAACTGCATTAATCATGATGATTTTATGACTAAATCCCGTTAGCATACACCTTAGCTTTACTCATAATTATAACAAAAGCCTTACATTATCTTAATACCAACAATTACGCGCACTTCGGGCCAATTTAAATGCACGTTGCAAGGCCTTCTGACAAAATTAAGCTCCTAACAACGAAACGAAAATCAGCGCTAAATCCTCCTAATCTGATTTTAAGATAAATAGTCTCTTACTAACATGGAGGTCTTCAATTATCATCTGGATACACGTCAAGCCACAGGCCTTAAAACGACACGAGTCGAGCTCAAAGTAGGGATGCATGCCTATCAATCCCTCATTACAGCATTCTAGCTTTATGTGTTCTGCCCTAGAAAATCCAATTGTACACATTCTTTGCGGATTACATGCTCAGGGCGAATATTTTAAAGAAAGCGTGCAGAATGTGCGACAAGAATAACAGTCGTTAGAAGGGTTAATAAATTATAACCTTCTTAGCGCTCGATTATCAGATTCACAAAATCCTCTTTACAATCTTTTCTATCTCTCTTCCATCCCCTCTGTTCTCTAAAATAATGTGAAATGATCGAGTCAAGTGCTTAGCAAGAGATTTTCTCCAATTTTTCCTCAAACGAGATATATAATTTATCAAATCATCATCATCAACTTTAACTCTTCCATTCTTAAAAAATCCAAAAGCTGTTCAGGAGCATTTCGCAAATGCTAACAATTAACTCGTTCTTCACCATCTTCACAACCTTGGGTTGGGGAAACACAATGGTCAATTGTCGTTAAAGGGAACAAGTGGACGTTTTCGGCTCACCCAATCATCATGGAACTTAAACAGTATTATTTTCTTCAAACTTATGACTCCACACCGTCGCATAAAATCCCAATTACTATTGTGCGTAGCAGCACCGAAGAATTTTTCACAAAACTGTCAACTTCACTGCCCACTATTATCACTCACACTTCACGATTCCTCAGCTTAGAGTTGTACTCACTTCAAACGATTCTCACCATGGTTTACTTACTTGCTCACATATTAATCACCCTACCGCATTTACAATCTCACCGCTAACACCGTCTCCCGCTGCCTTGCCTTCGTACCTATTTCTTCTACATTGAATTATTCTGTCTTGTCCCTTTCGCACCGCCTCAGAAAAGTCTTGCAGTAACTAAGGGAAAATTACAACTGCACAAACCGTGTAAATTCACAAATATTTTGTACCACACCAACTAAGTTACAAACCAGTGCGAACCCATGCGTGCACTTCCTCCAACTTCTAGCATCATCTTCCAACAGCAGAAAAGAAACAATATACAAACTAAACTCAATCCATCTGAAAAAGATCCTATGCAACAATGAAGCCAAGAGTAAAACATTTACTTCGTTCATCTTCCCCTTCATCCGCATCATCCTTAAACATAACAAACCTGCAAAGCTTCCCTACTTCTTCTTCTTTCAGCCAGTCAGTCAGTGAGTCCGGCTATCTTAAAGCTATTACCTTTCGCAAAATCCCACCAGGGCACAGCCCTTAAAATCAAATACCTACACAGCCCACTGCCTGTCTAACCATCCGTATTCCCCATCTCTCTCTCTCTCAGTATCCTCCTTTATGCTCACACAATCCCCACACTCTTCTAAACACATTGGATTCTTAACGATGTAAAAGATTCATTCAGAGCTCTAAAGAGGATTGTGCAGAAAGAAAAAGAAGGGAATGATGGGGAAAAGTAGAGCATGACAGTATTAAGAGGTTACACACTTAAAGGCTGGATTTAATGGCCAACAATAATGCAACATATACCCAGTATCGCATGCACAATTACTCTCAGTAATCTTAGTCAGTTCACGGGGACCAGTTGATCCATCCCAAGATTTTTGCAACTTCTGTGCACCTCCCTTCAATATTTTACCTAGATTCATTTATCTATCCTACCATACCCTACCCTCAACATGCTCGGGTAATCATTTCACCAACGGCCTCATCATTGCTCTCATCCTCATAATTGAAAATCACCAAATCATGTGTTTATATATATATAAATCCTGTGCCAAGGGTTTCCTTCTATGTTCTACCACATCAAAGTACCTTGCATACTTAGCTTGCGGTAGCTTCCGTACGCAGTATCCCTTTCTCATAGTTTCATCTTCTTCTTTGAAGAAGAGTTCGGTTGCTTAGATATTTCAAAATCGTCCGTCATCTCCTGTTCTAGCAATGTGCAATGTGTCTCACAATTAAAATCCGTTTTCCAATTCCCCTCATCCGGCCTACTCTTTCACTACATAGTTATTATGTTTCTCCCATTCCTCTCATCTACGATCTCTTTAAATAAGTAACTAACCATCATACCATCAACACATTCGCTCATAGCCTTTCTCCTCGGATGCCTGACTGAATAAAATCAAGTTTGACGCTACGCTTCCTTTCCACTTCCTCTTCGCATCTTCTTCTCATCCTTCCCAAATTGCCTCACGGGTAATTCTATCAGCACAAATGCCTCCTCATTAACTCATTTCGCACACCTTCTAAATCCATCCCTCTGAACTTCAACCATCACCTTCTCCTCACTCCCAAGTTCTAGTTTCCATCAATTTAACACCACAGCAAAAATAATTATATCCTCATTCTTTACCTGGCCTCAAACCATCTTCAATCTCCGTTACAATAGCTCACCTCCCAGTATCCGAGACGAATCCACTCACTTTTCCAATCTCCCTAACCATTACTGACATGATACAAAATCTCATCATTTCCTACCTTTCATTACAATACAGCCACTCCTCTTCGCAGTTTTTAATTGTCACAAAGATTATCTAGACTCGTGATTATGGTTATACTAGGCATATTCAACAAACGCCCCTAATCTCCCGTTTTTTACAGCCGCTAATGAGACACGAGCTCTTGATTTTCAATCCGCAACTTACGTCTTCGCTCCGATGCTGTCCAAATGGAGTTCTTCAATGGTCAATGACTTGCGGACGACGTGAAGAAGGCGCTCCATTGCTTGTTGGGACAGTATTACATGACTCGTTCGAAGAGATTTAAACCAGCTGTTGTATTCCAGCGCACTCAGAATTGGTACTAAATCCCTGAAATAGGCATAAAATGATCAATCATTAAACGTTTTCCTCAAAATATTTCACATTTATCAAGCCTAGTAACATTTTATACCCGCGCATCAGTCGTTTCACAAATTCAATTCACGTATTAACTAATATCATTCGACTGCACACTACAAATTTTCTGATTTGCCGCTATAGTCGAATCCAAACCAGAGCGCAGCATGACGGACCAGACCTCCGAACTTTCACCAACTCATTGCGCGACACATAAGTAATCTTTCCCTAACGAATCTTAACATTTTAAGTCATTAGCTAATATAAGAGGCAGTGTTCCCCTAATTTTCTATCAAATACCTTCAAACTAATGGGCAAACCTCAAAACCGGAGCTGTAATGAATCCTTAAACTGTGTAATACCTCTAACAGCTTTATTCTCTCGGCAACGGAACCAGATTCAGCTACATTCCCATTCATGTCTAGTCCACAAGATCAGCATCGTAAAACGCCTCACTCGGCCCTTTGCCTGATTAAACTAAATGATCTTAAACGTTATTGCACTTTCGCTTTTAAAGCCTACGTCAAAATTTCCCAAATTATCCCATAAAGTAATAGTTTCAACCACCTCGTTTGGATAGTTTACGATTGCTTAAATTTAATTTCGCCCTCTTTTAAAATTCCCCCGAACTTAGACATTCCTAATCAGCTTCATAGCGGCGATGGGCCGAATTAGTGTGCCTAGTCGGCGCTGTCTAATAAACAGCATGCCGAAATACAATCAGCTTCATCACTATTTATATCCAGAAGAGAAAATTACATAAAATCTTATCCAGTATATTTTCCTCCATCTTCCTCGTAATTCAAAAGAAAGTGAATACGTGAACACATCACAAAATCTTGATTCAAATCGTACCACACCAAACTGTTACACTCCTTCACTCTGCAGCTTCGTATCTAAATCAAATTTCTGTCGGAAAATCCCCCGCTCGGCCTTTGTGATTACTTACACTAAACAGCTACATAATCATTTTGAGTTTACTATACAAGCAAAGCCACGAAAAACCAAAATCAGACAACTTTGAACTTACCTTGCTTCTAGATAATTAAAATCATGGAGGCACAACTCTCTTGAATCATGCGACAAGTATATGGTGTCCACATCCTGAAAAAAGTACAAACTCATTATAATTCCTCTTAACATCCAGCAATTGATTACAGTGTTATTTTTCAGGCCACACATTCCCGTGTCACGCAGCTCTCACAGAATTACAACTACATTAATGCTCCTGTTTTTTCCTCAAAAGAAGCCGACACATGAAATAACCTAATGCACACTATCAAGATAATGGAGGTGAAACTTTTGTTTCTATTTCGCATAAGTATCTATAAATGTGGAAGGTATATTGATAACGGAGATGTGAGATAAATTTCTCCTCCCAAATTTCACCAGTCATTCATACCTTTTTACAATCCTATCCTAGTCCAACGCCTCATATTTTTACTTCCATTTAAATACAAAGTTTAAATCAATATGCAATGAGCGTCCCAACATGTTCCAAGTTAATCTCCTCTTAATTAACTCAAATTTTAGTAGTGAGAGCTCCTGAGACCAAAATAAGTTTCTCGTGTAAACATTTTCCCTCCAATAACCTGTCCATCTTGCTCATAATTAATTTACCGCTCAATAGCAATGGGCTGTTTTGACATCTCCGGGCTACCCTATAATAACTTAAGGAAAATTTTAGTGCAAAACACAAAGGAAATCTAAGTGTAATCCCCAACTCAAAACTCTTTCAAACACAACACGCATCGCTCCTCCATTAATCGCGTCAATCCATCACATCTGAACAAACCTCTTCCCAATTCACCTGCCAACATTGACAGAGACATCCTTACAGAATCAGATTATCTAGAGTGACAGCCTTACTCGTGTCATTTTTCTTCATATAAACACGGTCGTTGTAATTGTAATGCCCAAATCCTATAACTATAGTTTCCACAAATCTAGGCTTTCCTTCATTTCTGCCCCTCCTTCCTTAGATTCTAGGATTTGATACCACACTCGAAAGATGAATAAAGTCTCCCAAACATCTGTAAATCCAATTTTTCGCCATACCAAGCCGTGACTAAATCCTTCGAATTTAATTTCCTAGCTTTAGCTTCTTATTCTTTTAGCGAGACTTACACGTATCGTATCTTATGCTAATGAAAATCTCTCAATCAGCTCATCCATAAATTTCTACAAATTCTGTCATATATTTAACAGATTCCGGTAAATACGTTTAAGTCCATCTTTATTTTCTCGCATACTCACAATTTTATCATCATTCCAATTAAGAATTACATTTTCAAAAAACCATTACCCTTCTTCTCATACTTACAAAGTCCTGGCTATTCTTGCACCAATACTAGTAGGTGCCGTCAATTTTCAATTTCCTATCACGTATAAATTTGCGGTAAGGATCATCCGCTACTACCACGATTTCCAACCAGATTTTAACCTATCCCTGCCGTTTTCAGCTACTCCTTCTCTCCTCACTAAACCATATACCATATACCGCACAGGATACCAGACCAAAGCTCCAACTACTTAGTAATCCACATCACGATCAGATTCCGTTTAACATTGAGAAAAACTGCGGTAATGCGTGCATTACTTTTAGCAAGCTAATAGCATCTCGCAATTTCAAGGTTATTTACAGCGAAAGAAGGTCTTGCAGAAGTGGTCTCCAGAAGAAAACCCAGCACTACGAGTGTTATTTTCAAAACTCTATCCGGTTTTCCAAGTTTATGGAAACGCTTCTTCTATGATTAAAACTAAAACCGCCTTTACCACAGGAGTGCCTTCTGTGGAACAAGTTTTCTTGTGGGAAAATGAAACTTTTCCTAAATTTCCTTTCCTCATTCGTCCAACTTTTCCCCAAAAACTGTAATACGATGCTCCCTCCCTCTAATTCCCCAGCCAACACTCCTCATTTTCCATTTTCCCTCTGTTATTGAGGAAAAAAACAGGAGAATGATTGCATTTTTCAGCCATTAGTTTCCAACTCAAGGGAATCAACATGGAATGATCCTGTTAATCCATAACTTTCCCTCGTCCCTCCAGATTACTCTCGGATGAGATAACACTATAACAGAATCATATTTCACCAACTTTTCAATTTACACGCGCGAACATTTGATCCGAAGCCCTGCTGGAGGGTGGATGTAGATTTAGGAAATAAATTCCATTAATTTCTCAACTTCCACGCCGTGGCTAGAATCCCATTTCCTCTGTAATTTTCCTCCGGGAGTAAACACTTCTGAAAAACCCCGAGACTGTGGAACCTCAACTCACAAGTCACTCTCAGAGAGCGAGAGAAGTATGCTATGCATGCACTTGTTCACTTCCGTGGCCCTGATTCCCGCAAAAGAGCTTTGCGGTACGGAGAGGATTCCAGTTAGAGAAACTTGAGCCAGTTCCGTTTATGCTATTCTTCAATCCTTCTTCAGCTTCAACTTGAACCAAACCCAAAGCGTACATCACCCACACCGCATTCTGCCAGGCCCAACTCATCAAGAGGCTACCTTGAGGGCTGTCATCTTTAATCACGATATTCATTGTGAGCCTATAGAGGAAAGGGGTGCGTTGGGTTTTGTTATAGCTAAATATCTGATTCAGCAGATCCCATCATTCCCTTCCGTTATTCCATCGTAGTAGTTATCATGTTTCCTCCGCACCGAAGCCGTATCAAGTGGACCGACATGAATATCGACTCACCCTGGATTATCCGCATGAGCTGTCCTAACAGAAATGACACTTCCCATCCCATAATAATAAACGGTTCCTTTTCTAGGGTGTCCTAGTCAACTTGCCAGCTTCCTAAGTTTACCAGCCATTCCGGCACCCATACGTCTGGGCTTCCTCCTATCTTCACAACTCCCGCATTTTCTATTATCTTTCCCATTTCCTTCACGCATTCAAGCTTGCCCTAAGAGTCTTAGAGAATTCATGCTTCCAGACAGAATAAAATGCTTACAGAAATTCATACAATTCCGACTAAACCTTCCAATCCACGCATTTTAACTTTCCTGGACTCAGCAAGATATAGTCTTGAAAGAAGGACTTGTTCCGTGGGAAGCGGATCCTACTTATCTTACAATTCCTAGCCTCAAGAGGGGCTCTTGAACAAAATCAATAACTTCTATGAAGAAGAAGATAAAGAGTAGCGTAAACGTACCAGGAAATAATTCCCTCGACTTTCTTCTACAGAAGAACCACTTACGTCTCCAGATCCCGAAACTTGTCAAACACACAGTAACTTTTTCTGCCTTCACAAACTAATTGCATGAAAAACTGTAATTTTAATGGACCATAAGCCAGTCTGAAAACGTTGTCTTCACTTTTAAACCCGCTGCTAAAACACCAAGGAAAGAGTATCCTTTTAACTTTTAAAACTCTTCTGCTTTCTCCAGCCTTTCCAGTTATCTTTTTATTTCCAATTCCAACACCGGGATCCCACTACAACTGGCTTCTCAGACACACAATTAAAAGATTCAGAACTCTAACATTCTTTTTCTACACATCAAACACCAAGTGGTGGCGCGACAACTACTGTCGTACGACCAGCAGGCAGGATTGCCAAAGCACTTATTGGTAGCTACCTCTAAATATTCAGTATTTTAATGACTTTAAAGTCAACTGTCAAAGGAAGCTCTCCACTCTTACTAGCTGCACTTGAGCTTCTTACAAGTGTACGGAGCTTGAAAGGGCGTCTTAAAAGAATCTGCACCTTGAGTCCCTTTTGCATTATCCCACCCACCCATTCAACCTAAGCTCACCAATCTTGTAAATCTCATTACTACCTTAGGTGCTTTATTTCCCCGTCGTATGGTATGTAGGAAGGAGCGAGGGAATAAACGCCAGGTAGGAACGGCGAGCGCACTCTTAAAAAATCCTTCCCTTATATGCATTCCGCTAACGGTAGTT
This sequence comes from Sminthurides aquaticus, assembly GCA_906901655.1. Classification (NCBI taxonomy): domain Eukaryota; kingdom Metazoa; phylum Arthropoda; class Collembola; order Symphypleona; family Sminthurididae; genus Sminthurides; species Sminthurides aquaticus. The sequence continues at coordinate 3,368,933 of CAJQTT010000002.1, read as the reverse complement.
TCCCCTACCTTTGCTGCACATTATACTTATTTGCATCCAAAACCACTGCCTAGACCATCATCACAACACTTATCCCTCCACAACCACCAATTCACAATGTTTCATCCCCATGAACTCAATATACAAATGCAAACTCAGATACTGTTTTGCAAACACAAGTCAAATCCATGCTCTACTCCAAACCTTCGCTTGCTTGAGCAAAACATGCAAGTAACTAACGTGTGTAACAGAAAACTCCGTGTAGGCGTCATCACTACTTTTTCCAATTTTTCTTTGCAGGGATAAATGTAACTATTACATGTTTCCCTCGAAAGAATATCCAACTTATTTTTACTAATATAATAACACAACTCCTTCCTATATACAATATACGTATCATACATCCCATTATTCTAGGGCCTCCCTAGCTAACCATTCCATCCTAACCTATCCGAGCTAGTAGTTACCTTCAATTGAGCTCCGATAATTTAGTTTTATGAACCTTAAAATTTTAAAAAGGAGCTCTTCACTCATCTAAACCCATCCCTTCACCAAAATACACAAGTGTCATAAACTCTGCTCATCAACCACTGACCTGTTAGCCTGTCATATCCGCATTAAGATTCTCCAAACCTTCTTCACCATAATAATCGTATACTTCTCGCTTCTCCCTTCTTTCTCCTCCCTAATTTATCACCATCACGTTATATACATATGTCTATCATTCACTTCCCTTCCTTAGTCAAAGCATGTGATGAAATCGTTGTCGTATACACCGTTCCGCTTCACTTCAACCATTCAGTCAGTCAGTCCTTAAATGTAAAACCTTAGGACATAAATATATTAAAAATTTCAGGTCAAACAAAACCACACGTTAACTTGAGTCACGCTTCGGTTTACATTCCCGTTTATACTTCAATATAGCATCATATCAATTCCATCATCGCATCAACCCTATCAAGTCCCTCCCTCTTTCCTTGTCATTTAGAATGAAAACAAAACAATTCGTGAATCCCTCATTCCCTACATCCAAATTTAAATATGTAATGTTGTCTCCCAACTGTCACGCTTCACGAAGCATCACACCGACTCTTAATAATCATATATGCCAATATCTGTGCTAAAACAGAATGCAAAATAGTCTCAGCATATTTCCCGCTCTCACCCATCCTCCACATACAATATCTCGTTCATTGAAGAACCCTGCCAGGCGTATTACTACGATGGACAGCCATTTTTGTTATTTATATTAACTTGAACTTGTCAGTTCAGGTTAGCCGAAAAAAACACAAACCAATCCATATGTGCTAACAGGGTAATCGTAATCGAAAATATGATAATAGCTGTTTGCCTTCCGCCCTCGTAATGAAGCTCTTAAATTTACACAACCCAAATCTTAGCGCCTACGGCATGCGATTCACGGGAAAGAATGCAAATATCACACATGCTCCTAGCTTCATTTGTCCCTAAAAACTCTAAGGCACGGCTACATATATTACCTGCTAACGGGTTTCTCGTTTGAAAATCATTTTACAAATTTGCCTCATCGAGTCGCTTCGTTTAATCTGCAGATAACCACTTCTTATGTCCCATCAAAGATTCCAAAAAGCAATCCAAGATATCAAGAGTAAATACTACCTCTTCCAGTTCCAGCTAAGGGCTGAAAACCATTGCATTCGATAATTCGATAACGCATATACTGTCATGGCTGGCACCCTCTTTTTTATAGCCTACATCGTAATCCTAAATGCTCGTTACATTATAATATATTTATATATATATCCCTACACCTCTTCCCGCCAACCCCGCAATCAAATCAGTTCCCCTTCTGTAATATAATTCCACAAATTTAAGCTAATGTTGTTAGTTGTTACATTCTCATGGGATCTGCAATGCATTTTTTACAAGTTGTTCTGCCTGTTTTTCTGGACTATATTGCGGAGGAATGCTCGCTTCATGCTTGTTTTTGTCCTAAACAATTTTTATGGTGGGAGCGGAAATTCCATTTCTAATGCAACAGCAACAGGACGTAGTATGTACAATCCGTCATTGAAGCTCATATGCGTGTAATCATACATGTACATCCCATTGCTCTTCTTTTTCAAAATAAATCTTTTAATCCTTGGCCATATCGATTTTTCCGTCCAAAAAAACTGGCAAGGCATTGCTGTCTCCAAAGGTAATCTCTTTCCTCCATTGAACAGGGCTACTACTACGAGTTGGCATGGCACCACACATGTTCGTACTAATACATGTACATGTATGGACATCGCACGGCTCTTTTACCTTTCTCCCCTTCCGGGCGGAGACAGTCCACACAATGGAGTGCATTGCTTTCTCCCTTGATCCCAGTGAAATAAAGTGTCCAAAGCTGTCACTTCATTTCAGCTTTTCCTGTCCTCATTGAAGAAATAACTGGGATCCAGAAAGGTTACACACTGTTCAAACAATATGCGATTCTAGGCGTTCACTTCCAATTTCACGGCTCAATCTAAATCAGAAGAAATCCACGAAACCCTTGAAGCATCAAGGCTGTGTAACTTGCAAAATTAGGTTTTCGGCACAAGAAAGTAACTCAAGGTCCTCTGGAGATCTTGAATCCCATCACTATTTCCGAAAAGAGAACAGAGTACTTATGCGGCATGCGTACTCCATGGAAAAAGAAAATAGCGAGAGAATCTTCGCCCATTCGCTGGAAGATGCGTACGCATTCCCTTTACTTCCAATTTTAACGGGATCCTTCCTACTCTACTCAGTTCCTTCCTTCCTCTTTTCCTTCTCATCCCTCACGTCTTACAGTCTTTCTTCCCCTAACCTCAATGTCAGAGATCCAACTTTGAACGAATTTGTCTCAATCTGTTTAAAATATTCTATTCCCAGCATCTCCATCCAAGACAGAGATAGAGAATACAATCCCGATTCCGTGTCGTATCTTTTTTCCGAACGTGACATGTGTGTTCCACCTGAAAGAACGCACCTTGCTCTCCAATTTTATCCACTCAACCGAAAGATAATGAATTGAAATCCTGAAGTCAGCACTCTGGCAGGTCTTGGAAATGGGAGTGTTAAGTCAAACAGTTTAGGAATGAATGCTGCACGACCCGAGAATGCTAAACCCGAATTGTAAAAATTGAGCTTACGACCCGGAATAAAGCTTACCCATGCCACCTCCTCCCTATACGGCAGCTGATGAAGATCACACATCCATGCATACTGGGTAGAGAATCCTCCGCAAGGACCAACAGTCCCGGGCATTCCGGAAGACACATGGTGATAGTTCGATGGATTCGCTAAAGCAGAAGGGGCTCGGTCCCCAACAACACTTGAAACGATGGAAGGAGAACCACTCGGGGGCACACTGCTGACTATATTTGCATCTTCTAATGAAGAGGTGCTTTTTGACTTAGGATATGGCACGGGAGTTGTGGTTGCCGTCCCGGTTGTACTACTACATCCGCTTCCACTTCCACTACTCGCACTGCTACTTCCACCATCGAATGTGAAATCCAAATGTTGCAGTCTTTTGGCAGGAACGACGTCGATTTTCCTAATAATATTGCTGTAATCCAAATAAATTGTCAACAATTTAATATCAACAATTTTCAACCCAATCATCGCCTTTTCCAGAGTCAATAAACATGCTTCTGTGAACGTGGATATTAACCGCGATCTAGAAAAGGAATAAATAACAAGCACCCACACCAAAAAGGGAGTGCACTTACTATAATGGGATTCCGGGAAAAGTTTCACTAACGGCAGTCAATAACGTGACGATCATGCGATCAATGTTCTCTACTTTATCTGGCTCAGGTATCAGGAAGCTGTGACTCTTGTCATTTGCCGAAATCACAAGCTGAAATATCACACACGATTATTGACATTAACTCGTTCAATTCCTTAGGGGAATACATTAGATGCCTCTCAGCCGCGCAGTAGCCAGAAAGCCTCTTAATCATGTAGTTGTTACATACTTGGATACATAACTGACCTGATTCGGTTTTTTACTTTCTATGGCTTGAACCTCAAGGTAATGGAAATGAAAATCGATCTGGAACACAAAAATTACACATTTTAAAAAAAGTCACGCCAGCCTATTTGATATTATAATTGGAAAGCAAAAACTTACCCGTGCTGGAATTTTCAGGCAAAATAATCGGCAGGGACAAAATACCTGGAAATCAAACGACAAATAATGATTAGTGGAAACCCTCACCTCAGTATTCGCTCAAAAACAATGCTATATATATATATATATGTATATATATATATCAATCTTTGGCCTTGCAACGCTCCGTGCAGGTTTGCATACCATCCGTCACCCATACTTTTACACGTACATAAAGCTGACATAAAGAGGATTAATGACTCACCAGTATCCGGTTTTCCGTTTTATCTCCTTTGGATTCTAGCTTAACCCCACATTTCAGCAAGATTTTCACATGCTTTCCCAGTAAATTTCGGATTCCATCTGCAAAAAAACCATCAGTTACTTCTACTCAAGTAATTACAAATGCCAGCCTAAATCCTCAATCCCCCAACCCGTACAAATATTCTTTCAGCGTTACTCTAAATGCTTTCCGAACTACAGGGTTCTTCCTTTTCCCACCATTTCTTCCTACTAGTATTCTCGTCGTCGTTAGCGAGCAACGAAAAAACCGATTTGAATTTTTACTGTACTTAAACATTGATTCTCCCTTCCAGTGCCACAAATCTAAAGCAAAATCCAACAGAAACGCATCGTCACACCTTCCAATACCAACTGACCTCGAAACATCAAGTATGCGCATGGTATTGCTTAAAATTCAGTATTCCTATACACACACACACCAATCATGCATGTTTCAGCTAAAGGAACTTAAACATCATGGTAATTATCCACATTTTTATATTCTAGCTTCTACACCGTAAAGAAGACTATTAACCCACTATGATTTAACCTAAAGACTAGCAAGTGCATCGCCAGCTTTTGCCACCTCGATATGGAAAATAATCCAACCTATAATCATTTAAATCAACATTTTAAGCACGACTAATTCTTCTTCTCCGTCTGTAAGTGCACCAATGAACTTGCTCTCTTTCTACTATATCAATTTGGATTTTAGCATGGTACAGCTGAAGTGAGAAAATAATTTGCTCTTTCTTTTTTCCTTTCTCTGCCTAAATAAAAAACATAGCTTTGTCTTCTTCCTCCATCTTAATCACAGTTTTTCTGACCGTTATTCTGGAAAACGTTTTCAGGGATAGAAAGCACGCAGTATCCGCAATCTCTTCTCAAAGTATTGCTTGTCAACAATAATTACGCAATACTGAAGGATACTTTGAATTCAAACCCCAGCATGATTTTACAATTGCATCGTCGTATTTAAAACCCCGGACGCTATTTTATCTACATTTTCTTCATTCACAATTTAGCCCCGCTTTACAGGGAGCAAATGCGATAGAATTAAACAAATAGGACTTGCAAAAAATCCTAGTATTAATATCTCCAACTTAATTAGTTTATCCACCCAGTACCAGTGATTTAACAAATCCTGATGTACGGGTAATAATGTGTAATTTGAGCGAATGCAAAACTAAATTCAACCGGAGTAAGGAGTAATCATAAACCCTCCAAGAATTAGATCGATATGCTCGTATAGTCAATGTCGCGAACTAAACTTTTTAAATGTAGTGATAAAAATTTCAAAGTCATGCAGCTTCATCTTCCAAAATGATTAAAACGGCAAAAAAATAATCATGAGTAGGCTTTGCTTTCGTCACAAAAATAGGGTTAATTTTCTGATTGAGCTTACGACCCTGTATTTTTTCATGTAGCCGTGTAATAGTGAAGAAACCAATCTTGCCTCTCCTCCTTCATCTTCTGAGGAAAATGTGTACCAACCGCCTAGTTCTAATGACGTAGAGCACGTCAAAGTCGTTTAGTCACTCTGCCGCATCATTTGACTATCCATAACGCAAAAGTCGCCGGCATCTTTAAATGCATGGAGTTAATGAATATCGGCGAGAAATATTAACACATGAATCATAGCTCATCCGTACTTCTGCTTCAACCTAAGTTGTCACGGTAAACTATAAAATTTAAGCAACTTTCAAAGTGAATTTTAAATTTGAACTGTATGCATAAAGACCCAAATCCGCCGTTCCCAAATCGTCCTATCACTGCTGTTGTCTGCATTCGATTAACTCCAATTCTCCGCGTCACACACACAACTCAGGGTCGCGCCTAGCCCCACCAAATCCTACCCAGCCCTTTCCTCCGCAATACCAGTTAGCTATCCCAACATAATATCGACTCTATGACCTACGACTAAAGTCCGTGCAGTGCAAATCTCTCTAGGGGATGAGCTCTATTTCCGCTGATTGATTACAACCAAATGTGCCTGGGAACTCATGTGTTACCCTTTCATGCTCCTTCCTAGCTCAAATTGATGTAGGTCTTTCCAAGGAGCGAAAACTCCACATCATTATATCCCAATAGTTCTCGATTGTAACATGTCCATTGCCTTGTCTCCAATTGTAATCCCAACATAATAGCAATCAACCAATCTTGTCAGATCAAACAAGAGCTTACCATTCAACTCCTTCGTCATGGCTCCTTGCTGGCTGCTGCTTGGCATCCTCTTCTTCATGGGAACTAGTTTCTTCGTTTAAAATACCTACTCCCAATCAGCAATTGATTCAACTCTCGTATTTTTATAAATGTCGCGATACGCCCTCAAAATAATTCTCCACCGGCTCATTCTCCATTCATGCCGTTTTCAACCAAAAATGCCGTTATGCGTAAAAATTCCTGCAAAATAACAAAAACCCAACAAATTAATCATTTAAGTTCATCCAATTGTCAATTATATGCTTCAAATCGTCTATTTAAAACGGGTTCCCTCTAACTTGTTTTCTTTTACTACCACCTCAGCCAAAATCGATAACATTCAACGTTCTGAAACTTGATTGAATATTACGCGGGAGCTAGTCGTTAAGCACGTTGATTATACTTGTCTTTTCGCAGAAGAGTACCTGGTTCCGTAAATAATCTTTTAAGCACGATGTACGTACGATCATGTGAGGAGATATTGTATGAAGATAATCGAGTACAATAACATTAAAATCACTGCTGTACCACTAACAGAGTACAGCTCTGGACAATTAAAAATTTATCTGATTGATACATGACGTTGTTACCGATCAAGGTGGGACAAAGTCTTTTTTAAGCTAGACGGGTAATCATAATGAATCTGACACGTCTTTCATCTCTAAAAGATAAATCCTTGAAGATAGGCTTTTATTTGTCCATTTCAGGGTCTCATACCTAAATGACTTGCGCTTTTACACATTCACCTTACAGTGTAAGCCTTACACACAGACTCAGATCAAAGGTAAAGTTACTGCTTTACAGCGAAACACAGAAGAACATGTCTGCATGGTCTTAAACTGGGTTATTAAGTGTTTCACTTCACACTGATATTTGTGGAAATTGTCTGCACTCTGCACAACGGTATGACTCATTCTACCTAACTGTAACTAATTTTACTATTTAACAACTACGTACATTTAGAATTGACTTCTCTCTTCATCATACAACTTGAGTCAGAATACATCTTTAACATGTTTAAGTAAATGACAAGCTTACAGAGTTCAGAGGATGATTCCAGTCCTGGATGTTGACATAAGATTCCAGCGTATAGTATCCGAACAATAACAGGGATAACTTGCTGTTGAATTCACACCTCTCAGCAGTTGACACCATTCAAGTAAGGATTTCGAACAAATCAACCCCTCCGTCTTGAGTAGATACTAATGAATGACTTGAATCCTGTCAGTTCCCAGTAGTATGCTTCCAATAGCTTGACAATTTTCTCACGATGCGTATGTATATAAAACTCCAGATTCCACGGAAAGTTTAACCACTAATTTGAACTCCCCACAATATCACTAGCACTGTGTAATAGACTTGACATCAAAGTAAACGAGTCAAAGCTTGAAATCTTTAGAATAATTCTAAACCATCTTACTCATTCATCATCCTTGCCCTATCTAGTCATTTGTCATCAAGTATACCGAGTGGTGTATTCGGAAAATTAATAATACAAAAACAATTTTATCTCTTAATTACATTTGAAATGACGCATTGGATTTAAAACTTCCTTTCAGTCACTTCACCAAACTATCCAAACTAGCTAACTGATAACGCGCCCAGAGCGTCACTTCAATCTTATTTGATAAAAAATAGCACAAAATCAATAAAAAATCAGCTGATGGCTTCACAATCAGTGTCAAAATCGTATCAAACTAGTTGTCGTGTAGCATTAAAAGATGAAAGCACCACAATAAAACGTATAATATGAACGCAAATAAGAATCCTTAACACATTCAATTTTCAGGAAGTGGAATCAAAACTTATAAAACTTCGTCACTAGAACAGTCAAACTATACAAATGGAATTCTCTTCACAATCCTTCGAAAACTCTGTGGATCAAACGCAATGTACGAGCAAACTTGAAGGGACCAATTTAATACTTGGCGTGATGTTTTCAAATGTATATTAACTGATTAGATATTTTCAGGTCACCGACGTCCTATCCCGTTTGTCCGTCTATTTTCTTATTTCCTAAACAGACAGTCCCAGCAATCAATAATTTTATAATAAAGCAATTTCAATTTAGCTGATTCCCTCAAATCATAAATACTCCTTTCTTCTAACTCCCTACTGTCAAAATGTATTCAACACCTTAAATTAGCTTAACCTGACCACCTATGCTCTTCTCGATCAAATACAACACGTATCTTTGCCGTCCTTTGTCAAGCAATCAACTTTTCTTTTCATCCAAATTCTTCATCGATGTCAGGCTTTTGATTAACTTTTCTCAAAATTCCTTCAAGTTCCCGTCCTTCTTGTTCACTTTCTTCTTCCCCTCTTGTTTCTCTTTTGTTTGTCCTTAATAGAATCCAACGTATTTTCTATTCAGTCCACCGCTTTATCGATCCTCGTCCAATGAAGGTAATCAAAAATTCCGGACACTTTCAGTTCACTTACTCACTTCAGAGGTGGATGCTTTTTATCTTTCCCAAAGGACCACACAACTCTTTGTAACTCCTTCACTCGCCCAATTCCATGTCAGCATCCCGGATCATCATCAACTTTAAACCCCAATAACTCCCGACAAAGTTCAAAGGAATCAGTTAAATTGCAGAACCGAATCTATTTCATCTTCCTTCAGCCACGGCGCAATCCAAAATCAATCAATTATTTACACGAAACAATTCCTTTTCACTCTTTTAACCCTGCCTACTTTTGGCTTTTGTAGCTGTAGTATTCCACTGTCAAACACAGTTATCAAATCTACGATTCACACTTTAAGCTCCGTCGCCTAATGGTAAACAAGGGGGGAGCGAGTTAAATATATCACTAAACAGTCAAACTACCAACTCTCACAAGAAGATTCAATTTTCCTTCTACGCCCCCTCAATCCTTAACGTTGTCCGTTATTTATTTAATTTAACTGTGATAGACTTCCGCGGGAATCCCTCTTTAAAAATATACTTTGACGATGTAAGCCGTTACCACAATTAACTATGCATCACTCACTCTCTCCGTTTGCTTCCCGCTCTTCAGAGATTTCACAATAAGCGGAAACAAACTATCCGGCTAAAAGTAAAGCAGCCAGAGCGGCCAAGCGGATTATAAATTTAAACACAATCAACTCTTGGAAAATTAATCAGTTATTAAAATTAAACCGCAAAATTCCCTCGTTCTCATTCACCGCACTAAAATTACACGACACCACTCTCTTGCTTGGCCAAAGAATAGTGATTCACTCACTCCCAGTCACAACAACATCCGATAGGAAGGATGGACGAGAGGAGTCAGCAGCAGCAGCAGAGGAGCTCTTCCTCCCTTTAAAAAGCATTAGAGGGCCGAGGGGAATCAAAGTGAACGGTTGAACCTCTGCAAATGTATAGCCCTCAACTCTACCCAGAGCTCCACCTAAAAGCATACAAAAATCCACCTTACTCATTTACAAAATATTCCTCTGCTTTCCTCCGCTATCCTTCTCCTTCTTGACTGGAAGACTTTCCCCTCAACCTCCGTCCTTTCTCCTCCACTTCTCTCCGAATTCTCCGCACGGAATCCAGGGAAAATAAACATACGTATGTCTCATGTACAGACTTGGACGGAGGAGGAGAAGAGTCAGTCCTCCTCCTCCATCCTCCTCCCATCCAACTTATTACTATTCCAGCCCAAGCAAACAATGAGGCTACTGCTCCTTGCTTTTTCGGGCATCAGGCGGATCCCTCCTTCCCCTCCACTCATACTCACTCCTTATCACTTCCAGAAGTGTACAACCCGGGTTGTCTTACACGGCTGTAGGAACTGTAGTTTTTCAGGGACATGTAGAGAGGGAGAGAGAGCACAGAGCCTCTTCTTCTCATCCACATCCTTCTCCTCCAACCCAGGTAGTATTTACAATTTTCCCTTTATCCTCAATCCGGGTAAACACAGTTCTGGGACCTATCCTGCCCTACGCCTACCCTGTATAAACCCTTCTCTATCCTCCACCTACTTGAACCGTCCTTAGCCATCATCCATATCCCTAAAAATCCGTCCAAAATAGTATGCACTACCCTACAACAAGGAACAAAACAACTTTATTCCAGGAGACCACTTCTTTTCTACTTGCCGTACTTTTCCCTCGAGAATGATCACAGCTTTATTATTATTATAGTCACTATTGCACGGCTCTCCCCTTATTCTTATACGCCTGCTTTCCCGTAGTCCATCCTCTGGTATTCTTCTCTCCTTGTCTTAGTTTCCTCCGCTTATCCTTCCATAACAATTCCTTTTAAGGATTTTCCATTACCATATGCATCTCCACAAGTAAAGAGGCGAGCCTGTACGTACATACAACAGCCTTGAATACCAGGAGATTTTCTCCAGCTTCTTCCCTTCTGCATAATTCCCCTCTTCATATTGGCTAAACCACGTACATAGGACAACAACCACCCGCACCCTTCCTCACTCCTCTCCCTCTGTGTCTCTCTCGTGATGCGAATTGCGAATTACTGCAGAGAGAGTATCATCATTAAATAGTAGAGAGAACACATCATCTCGTCCGCATCTTCAGCTTCTCTTCAGCTTCTCTTCAGCTGTCATGGAGCGTAATAAGAGATGCAATTACACACGAGAGCATGTAGTCAGCCTTCAAGGCATCTCATCATCTCTCCTCCGACCACCACCCTGTATAAACATATTAACATTTTTAGGGCCATTTAGCTCAAGTCATTCTTTCTCATTCTGTACACAAGGGAGCGAGCACAGATTAGGATGACTAATAACATGCATGAATCTTCCTGTAACCCTGCCCATACTACACATTGTTCAATTAAATTGTGAACCCCAGCTCTGATTCTATATGCTTTTATCATCATTCTCTGTTTCGTTTGGCGTTCCTTCGAGGAAGCGTTTCTGCAGGTAATAAGCTTATATGAATGCCTTGGCGCTTTAGCGCTCGATGCTCTGGCTCTTAATAGTGGATGAATTAAACATACATCCTCTCCTAGTTAGCGCTAAACAAATTCCAGCACACGAACCATAGGTCAATACACAAGATATGATTTGGGAAAAGTGCAATATTTCTTCATATATTGCCATGGCCTTATGTGTATGCCGTGTGGGATTATTATATTTATGCAACTAACATTCTGCAGATAGATAAATTGCGGAGAATAGTTTTTCCTACATGTTTCATAACTTCTGGAGAGGAGTGGAGGCGGGGTTAAGTAAATACAAAAGCAAAAGCTCATGGCTAAACATGTTGACGGACTTATCCATCCTCATAAGTTATTTATCCTTGGAACGTAATGGCAAACTGCCATAACTTCTTAAACATCTCGAGAGTCCAACCTTTAGTAAACTCTGGTTTAACAACAGAATAAACATTCCATCCTTTAGTTCAATGATGAACTGCAAAGGGCTAAACAAAATTTAAATCATGTAAAATTACCGATTCCAAATATCATTGATGTTGACCAAGTAATTATTTTTCCCCTCAATAGTGATTGCATTGGGAGCGCCACTAATTGCTTCCAGTCTAAAACTTTAATTTAGCTTCGGGACTTAATTATGTGGTTGCCTTTTAGGGCCTTTGCATGCCTGTAACCTGCTGTCAGAAATGAGGTACGTTTTACATAGTAACCTTACCGATTTAAACTGAATTATTTCTTTGCAGGAGTAAACAATCGGGAAAAAAGTGCGGTATTATGTTGTTAAGCGGTATCCCAAAGCTTTGTCATTTGGTTTCAGATATGGTGAATGCAGGCACGTAACTATTAAACTTTAAGCGATCAAGGTTTTTAGGAATACCCGAAACCATTTTTGCAAACGATTGACACCCAAGGACGACTGTACTTTCCTGGACGTTGTTTCCTTGCGTATTTAGATTTACTTGGTATTTTAAAATTTGCGCGGTAACAGTGCGATTTCAATAATTCAAAATTTTGCATCGCAAACATTACGCGTCCGTCACTACACTTATTGAGTCACACCGCACAGTTACGGTGCGAAAATAAAATGAATTATAAAACTTTAGTCATTATAAAACTTGAAATTAATTTTGTATGCAGTGATAATCTACTGTGAGTTTGGCGTTTGTTTAATTGTTTGTCACTTGGAAATATCAATCGCGGTGTATGTAATTATAAACCATTCGTTGAAAAAGTAAGTTTACCGGTGTTTCTGTTTTTCGGAAATGACATTTGATAACTGTATATGCCCTGGGCCCTGGTTGCATGTATTCTGAACTTGCTTAGAATATAAATAACCTAATTCTTAATATTCGTTTATTCATCAGAATTTCTCAATCAGTGATTCTGTCGAAGTCAAAAGAAATAGTACCAGAGAATTCAGAGCTGCTGCAACATCCAGATCTTCATCTGTTAATCCAGCTTAAAGATGCATTTAACATCCACCCTGGAGCAATTCTATTTGGACCGCGACTATGATGGTGCTGGAAAAGAATTAAAACAAGACGTTCACAAGAAAACATTGGATTCTGATGGGATGGACGTCATAGCTACGATATTCAATGTCGCCCTGAGAACTGCTCACTCTAAAGAAGAAGTTGAGCATGCTCAATCAGCAATCTACCATGTGGTGTCTTCGATGAGCCCGAAAGAAGCCTTAATGAGTCTATTAGAGCAGATGGAAGTAGTGGATGTTGGAAACAAACTGTATGTTGTCTTGGACTCGCTTCGTTTATGCCTGGAGAAGTTAGCCGGTTCAAAATGGGACAAGCATTTCACATGGGCGCTGTCTGTGATTTCGAAACGCTTTAAAATCATGAAACTTCCATCGCAGCTTCAACAACGAACCCGAGTCAGTTCTAAGCAGTTGGCAAGTCTAGAGAATAAAGAGTTACTTGAAGATGTTTACAAACCCGTTCAGAATTTCCTCAAGTTTTATGAGTTCTGTTTCAATACAATCAAACTCTTATCTGCATCTTCTGAGCCCTTGGAAAGTTACGGAGAATGTGTTCTCAGATTGAAACGTGATGTACTAAGTTTGTTAGCATTCCCACTTGGTCACTGTCCATTCGACTATACATGGGAGCCCTCCGAAGAATCAGGCATGAGTAAACGAGACTGGGATGGCATCGTACAGGAAACAAAGGCTGCTGATATTGCAAGATCTATAACGCGCTTACTACATCAGCTTGGCCAAACTTGCGGAGAATTATACCAGAGCTTGGATGCACGTATCGATGAGGTTGCTTCGGAGAAACTGAACGAAAAGTATGAACTGTTAGAGAAACCCCATAGACCTCCGCGTCCTGGACCTCTGGCAACAGCGTCCTACTTCTACGTCACTTTGAACCTATTGAAGTCTGAACGTAAGCCTCTGAGTGGCCCTTATTCACCCACGTACACATTTTCTCGAAGTATGCACCTTGTTTCGGAGCTAGTAGTAACTGACGACCCAGAATCACAGTTTAAAGCTCTAAGCGTTTGTTACTCATCTGTGCAAATCCTGTGCCCCCACACTTCATACCATCGGTTAGAGTCGGGATTTTTGTCGACAAATATCCACTCAAATTTTCTATGGAAGCTGTGCGAGTTATTTACTTATTCCGAAGACGCAAGCATACGAAGATTAGGCGCCAAGGTGTTCCAGTCTTACATTTGGTCATTTGAAGCGGCAGGACGCTTCAACATTATCAAAGAGCTCGTGAATTCTTCATGCGAAGACACCGTAATTGGTTTTGTAATCACACAAATCAAGGATTTCGTTAATCAAGCTTTGTGCCAGCTCGAAGGAAAATCAACATGCCTGAGATTGGGACAGGAAGAATACATATTTCCTCAAATGGGCTCATTTTTCACCAGAAAGAATCTTCAAGCTCTAATACTCATGTGTATGAAAACCCGGCTCAGCGGCCCTATCGATCTCATCTCCTCCCACGCAAGAGTACTATCCACTTTGAATTTGCTAAGATTCCTATTCCTAAGGGACAGTAAATCCAATCTCTCAGGGATTAAGCAAATGTCAGCCTCCTGCACCGATTTCCTCAAGCAAGTTCGACACTCCTTGGATATGTGTATACTGCAAGCAAAGGGAAAGCTCAACGAACTTGACAATCCGGATAGTGCAAAGAAAGTCCCTTCAGATGTAGATTTCAGCTTGATAGATCCCCGAGGATCATCCCTGGGTAACCCGGATACCATGACAGTCGATGAATGCAAAGAATCCTGCAAACGTACCTTGTCACAACTGGACATGATTGAGTGCGTTTTGGCGCACACCAATCAGTGCTTCGCTGCCGCAACCGTTACCACCTATACCTATGACATCATTCAGCAAGTAAAGTAGCAACTTGGTGGTTTTGATACAAAACTTTATTAATCGTATAATGTTGTGAATGGTTCTACTCGTATACTCTAATTTATCGGTTCCGTTGTGCCTTTGCTGAAAGCAGTGTGAGTTTTATTACAAAACTTGTGATATTATTTGTGGAAATGCTCAAACTTTGTAAAGCGTCAAATTCTAGTTCAATACATGTATCATATGTAGCCTCACAGATTCAACCTCAAACTTTCTTTCCACATGTTCATGGTGGTTGTATGCCTGTAGGAAGGGATTATTAGAATGTTTCAAGTATTTACTACATCTAACTTAAGGTATATAACATTGCATGTGCAAAACATATTGTAGCTACCGTGCAGTAATGCATAAAAATTAACTTGGTCTATGGACGCTTCCGCAGGATTTCTCAGTCGTAGCGTGCGTCCAACCGATATCCCCTCAGAATCAAGTCACCGTCCTTTTAAGTAGACAGGACCAGATGTAAACCGTCACAATTAACTAATCACTTACAAGGTATCAAGTGGTATTTGTCCAATGAAGTGCCGGTTGCGTTGCGTGCCCAGTCTTCACGTCAGATTTAATCAGTACAGTGCCGTTGTGTCATTGTAATAAAAGTAGTGTCGCAGATTGAAAGAATCTAGGCAGCACGTAAATTGCTACAAAACCTAGTCTCTGAAGGTAGGTCTTAAAGATCTAAGTGTATTGAAGATAGCGCTAGGTCTACTGTAGTATAGATCCGAAGTTGTTCTGAAGGCTGGTTCTGGTAAAAGTTTATCCTTGCTTTTGTGACATACGCATATGACACAGCAAAAGACGATCATAATTTGTACAACGCAGAATCCGATGATCCCGGCGATAAGAAGATTTTTCGGTGTGCAGACGACGAATTCGTTATAGTTCATTCCTGAAAACCACACACATTGTGCATCAATTCATATTACACAACACTAAGCCTTTTTTCGTATTTCGTAGGTTCATTTACATACCTCGCATATGCGTATCATTTGCGTCAGCTCCAGCCTTTCCAGCAGCGCTCTTTGGTTTCCCTGTTTGTGGTCCAGCAACGATGATTTCCCTTTGTAACTCAACAATCTCTACATCGTCGGAAGTCGCACGTCGTTTCCTTCCATGAGAATTTTCGCCATCACATCGGATCTACAGGCAAGTCAGAAGAAATATTTGGATTTAATTACTTTAATGCACCATCCGTAAACTTAACTAAACAATTTTACTATTCGAGGAATGCAGCAAGAATGCTAGTATTAAAACTTACCGGTGGACATTCATGCCTGCAGAATTCCAGATAAACTTGGAACCTAACGACAGCATCATTAGTAAATTTGAAAGCTTCGAACCTTCCCTTTAAGGATTTGGAAGTATCGGTTAATTTTTTCAAGTGTGGGAATATAGCAGGATCTTCGGGACATCCTCGGTTATCCAGGAGAATGAGCTCTTCTTCATTCGTTCCACTTTTTGCAACCAAGTCCCTCGCAAAAATTCCGTATGCACCTGTGGATAAACATCAAAGAAGGGATGGGATATGGCACGTCTTGCTTCATATAGTTTTATAATGCCCCTGCCCTGCAAATTGCAACCTGTAATGCATGGAGGATTCCAGCGACCTTCACAAAATGAATTGTCTCTGAAGCACAGTTTTTGCAGGGAAGCGGACAAGTGTAAGCAGAATTGTAAGATATGTTCAAGAAAGAATGGACGTCCTTGGTGAAAATTAAAAGGATATTTACAGAAGAATGGGTTTTGGAGAGAAGGATCAGTAAATCGAGAATGACTCACTATTCGGTTCCACTTCAATTATGAGAAAAAGTTCATCTCCCAGGGAGACTCCGGACACATCGTTTCCATTCTTGTCCGTAATTCTCAGGACAATTGATGGAGATTTAGCTGTAGAATTAATGACAGAGGTAGCAATGCCAAGGATGGGAGCCGGAGCGGATGCAGCCTCAACCAGTCTCGATTCAGATTCTTTGTCAAAAGCAATCGTGTGTGACAGCGTTCTATTACTTTCTGGGAATACGCAGACGAGCCGAAATGCTGCATCTCCTCTTTTTTGAATCAGAGGATGTTGTTGTACAACAAGATTCCCCACAAACGAGCCATCAGTATCCCTGCACAAATTGTCATATTGCAAAAACTTTGTAACTACACAAAAATTTTGTTTACAAGCTTCTACTTCCACCAACGTTATCTTCAAAATCCACAGCAAAAAATCATAAAGAGGAAGCCCGGATTGTGCATCAGTGAAAATCCCCGCCGCCCAATCCGCCTGCCCTTTCATCCCTATTTGAAGAGCGTTTACCAACAATGATTTGCATCCCCGCATTCACGGATGAATGAGGAGAAAGTCTTTTGGGAATTGGACAAATCATCGATAAACGAGGTGGTCGCCAAATCTAACTTATATAAAAGTCTCTACACAATTACTCCACACTTTCCAACCCGGAAGGATGAGCTCAATCAAGCATTTACCACCGCCGTCAGAGGCAGCGGCTCGTTACTAACCAGAATATTTCCTCGCCACCCGCCTCCACACCCGCCCATCCTCTTCCCTAAATCCCAAAGCGCAAAGACAGTTTTGAAAAAAAAATTCAAATCCTCTTACTTGAAAACCCCACATCCGTTCAACGGGTATTCAATGGAAGTCATGAGTTTCCCGTGCCCGAAAGCCTCGCAATCCGATGAGAGAGTTGAAGCATACATTTTACCGTAGAAGGGGGAGTGCGTTTTCAGCTTCGCAATCATTGAATTTCCATTACATTCCAACGACACTAAAAGGAGATGGGAAAAGAGAAACATTTTTCTTGATAACAGCCCAGAATCATACAACAAATCAATACCCGTCTTCCCAAGACGTATCACATCAAATAGAATTTAACGCATCACTTACTGTCCACGCAGGGAACTCTCTGAGCATATACTTTATGTTCGCTTGATCTTAACAATTTCGGTGATGTTGTAGACATGTCCGCTCCACTCAACGTACAAATTCCTGTTATACTATCATACGTTATAGACCGGCAAGTGAAAGCTGCGTAAGTCTCGCAAGTTTTTTGGCACTGCAACAACAAAAATTCCGTATCAGTTTCATTTTGTCCTATTTCACCCTTCCCGGGTATTCCTTGTTCAACCCCGCTTTCTCTTACTCCCAAGCCTTAAAAATACGCATCCCTCCGGTACAATAACCTCAACTTACATCTTCCAAACTGTCCGACTTGGAGGAAAAGTCTCCAATTAAGAATTCCACTCCTTGTTGCATATCCCATTCGCACTTTCTCCCACTGTTCGACGAAATGGGCCCTATTTACATAAAAGCCACCAGAGACTTGCTTACATCCATCTTCCTCACGCTACAATCTTCTACTTCTTTTTAAAAATCCTTTATAAACTAAACCTGTGCACGTATTCTCTATGTATTCCACATATTCCCCAGAAAGCGACTTGACAAAGGACCCAGGCTGTGTCCTCCGGTCTTCTCTGCTCAGCCGGCATTCTTTTCTTCCTTCCCTAGAACAGTATAAGATTTGCTTTTTCAAAAACTCTCTTACCTTCTCTCCCAGCTTACCTCGGAAGAGGCGGCAGCGTAAACTCTTTCCCGGAGCCCGTAAAGAATAATTTCTTCTCCCAAAAGACCTTTTCACTTTCCCCGAAAAGCATCAAAAGTGTAGCAAAGAAAATAGAAGCAGCAAAGAAAGACGGGAAATAGAGGATAAAAGCCCAAGTTTCCTCCTTAAATATTGTACAATATGAACGAACCAGTAATCCGCGGATCTACACGGTAGTCGTTTATCCGTGAGGCAAAGTTCAGCGCATCTTTTCCTCGAAGCCACGCTACGAATAATAACATCATCATATCCAGCCAACTCGTACCCGGGTATTCTTTCTGTCACCCATGCCTTGCTGCAAATGTCACCTAAAAATATCCACAATCATATTTTACCCGCCGCCGTAGCAACTTACTTCGTGGAATAACACGGCCCGAAAATGCAGTGCACAAGATCTATGCTCTTCTACCCGGAGAAAGTGAGCTTTCACTTCTCCACCCTTCCTTATTATAGCGCGCGTCATCTACCCGCTGCTTTTCACAACACAAACGTTTCTACTCCCAGCGCACGCCATCATTTCCCTACAGTTTTTAGTCGATCAAATTTCTAATCATTACTTCTAATGATTAATTCTGTGACAGATTACAGTATCTAACGGAAAAGTTGATAAATTCCTCCAAAGTCATAAATGAATCGAAATTCTTAGTATTTCAGAATTTATCTTACCTTGAAGGCATAGCCTTTCGAAATAGGAAGATGCTCTTGTAAAATCCACGACAGCTGAATTATCAGTGAATTTCGGGTTGCCCAAACGGAAGCATGATGCAGATGTATAATCAATCCAGAATGCAGAGCAGCTTGTAGAAGACCGGCATCTAGAGGTGTTAATAATGTACAAATTATTTTACATGTGTATTATCATCCTAAATACCGTACTCATTCACACGCTGCAGTGGTTGGCAGTCGCTTAATCCCTCCACAACAATGGATTGCCGGTCCCTTTGAAACAGACACATGGTATAATTTAAAGCGTATCACTTTACCTGTTGTAGCAATCCGCGGTTATGGCTCCCACAGTGCTCGAATACAAAGGTATTCTATCTACCGGAGGTAAATCAATTCCAGTGACTTTTTCAAACGTCTCAATACCAGCACACTCCGAGAGTCCAGCCTTTAACGGTACGAGTATTTGGCCTAAGGGGGAATGAACAAAAGAGAAACTTAGGAAAGTACCGACAAATCTCTGTCACACCTCCTTCTATCTTTCCCAAAGTCTCCATGTGCAATCATGGGAAGTAATAGTTTTATATACAATCAAAGCATCTCGTAAAAATAAGAGGGAAATCTGATGTAATCCCTCATTGAACTCCTTTAAAATTAAGCAGCTATGGAGCAGTGGAAGAATGTCTAAGGAGGTAACACAGGACGTGAAGTAAAGCATGAGAATGACTACAAAAAGGTTAATTTTTATGAGACAAATTCTCTTATTTCAAATTACTTGTTGACATACAGCATGTGAAATGGAAATTGGTCCAAAAACAGAAAAGGAAGGCAGAGAGGAGGAGATGGCGACTCTTGTTAGAGAAATACATATTCTTGCTTTTGTATTCCTAAGAATTTTCTGGGCTGAGGTCTGAGTCGGCTTTCTTGATTTCTTCCAAGTTTTCCGAAGGAATCCTTCCCAAGGTGTAGTCCTATTCCACACAGGGTTTAATCAGTTGTGAACGATAGAGAAAAAGAATTTTCCAGTCCAACAAATCCTATAATTTTCAAGGGTTAACGCTCACTTGACACACACCACCACCCCATCCACTTTTGCCGCACTCTTAATATCATTCAACCCTTTTCATATTATCAACTCATTTTGAGCTTGAATGAATGAAAGCTAAAGTCCTTCTTATGCACCCCTACTACTTAAATCACACTCCCTCGCAGTCGCAGCGCAGCGCAGAATTTGCGATTCTTCTTTTCTCAAGCGTGCGCCTCAACTGTTACAAGGAGTCAAAGCAAGTAATATACGAGTAAAGTAGTTTAGCTTCTGCTTAGTAACGTTTCTCTCGTTGAGCCAAAGCCGATGAGGATGAGCGAAATGGGAAACTTGATGATGATCCACGAAAGATTCGGTAGATATTTCACTGCGTTTTTGGTGAGATTTAATTGTGATAGCCCGTACTACGTTCTACAATCACTTTTGAGGGAACTAAATTTTGAAAATTTGCACACAAATCCTACCGTCTTGGCCCCACTGCAGCCAGAACCAGAAACACGCACGTGCTTCACTTGAAATCACAAAGAATCCAGGTAAGAAGTTAAAAAGAAGAAAAGTGAGAATCCGATCCTTCGCAATTCAAAATGCGTCAATGAGCAATGTTACGGAATCCTTCTACTTTCTTGCGGTATTTCCCAGTGCTTTCGCTTTTCCCGCTTCGACGCTTTAATAGGAATAGGATTAAAATAATCTCCTCTGAACTCTGGACGAACGCTGGAGAAATTTTCAGAACACGTGTGCTGGTTGTCCACCTGATTTCTGGACTGGGCAATAAATATATTTGATTGTAGTCTTTATAAGGCGTGGGTGTATGAGGCCTCCTTGGAGGAGGAGAGATGACAGACAAAATAAGACTGAGAGGTGACAGGTGGAGAGGGAGAATGAGAATGAGGATCACATCTCGGCTGATGGAGCATAAATAAAGGTAAAAGGAAATCAAGATCAAGCATGAAACAATCTTAAGATTCCTCATCATTTCTTCACCATCACCAAACCAAACGGCCCACCTCCCCCACAACAACAAAACTTCACCCAATCCCTAATACTACTCCTCGTATCAGTTCTCTCGTCTGTATTAGCATCTATTGTGCATCATTCACCTTGTTCTAGCATTTTGTCTTGTATTTGTCTTCTCCTCACACTTCACACTTGTTCTTCCAATATTAAGGCCGGATCCTGTTGTCAAAGTCTTCTGGGCTGGCGGTGGCAAGGAAGGAAACAAGGCTTCAATATTATACATCATGTAACGGCAAAAAGGACGCAACACCAACGTTTTCTTCTTTATAACAATAGTTATTTTCATCATTCACGTATTATTCCCCCAGTCCGTGAAATCAAAAGTAAATACTGAGCTACACCTCTGGGCCTCCCATAACGTTCATCTCTTTCTTAGAGCAAGAGGTGAAAAAAGCTTTGTGCAAAAAATATATATTGCAATCTTTAACGGCAAATCCGCTAGCATCATCTCATAATCATCATATTCTCGTGTATATAGGCATTTCCTGCACTTCCCTTCTTGACAGCAACTCAAGACAAATCCAACGACAATCTCCCAAAGGCTAAGGTAATCTTTACCCCTATTTGCAATTATCTGAAATTGGATTTTTATAACTTAAACAAACCATGAGCTTGAATTTTGCCAAACCTAGCCCAGGGTAAATCATTGAGTTTCCTCTTCAACCAGTACTCACTTGCATTCATTTACTATTTACTTGATTCACGAAAATCCCATTATAATGTCATTTCACTCGGATTTAAACCACAGGTGTGGATAAGGTGAGCAAGAAGGTCTCCAATTGATCCTCAGAGATGGATGCTGGTGAATTTCATTCTGGCATCAACCATTCTGATTTCCTCACCACCACCGCCGCACAGTTTCCCTGTTACGCATTACGTTTGAGAAGGTGAAATGGGTGTGTGAATGTCTTTTTGATTACTATTTTATTCTTTCAATGATTGTAATCCTACGAATTTGTAGCAAACTTAAATTGAGTCAAAAGGAACTCACTAATATGAGCAACCAAGCCAGCCTCCATTCTTGCCTTTTCAACCGGAGAATTCACAAATCCTCCTCAAGGTCTCCCCTGCCGGAACAACTCAATAACAGCCCTTATATTCTTTCTCTCTCCCCTCCCACATTCTCCCTCCAGCCCGCCCAATGTTTATATAATCCGTATCAAAAATATATATTATTTCATCCTTCCTCCAACCCCCTTAAATCTTTTCCCAAATCTCCAACCCCACCCCTCGCCGTTCAGTCTAAGTTTAAGCCGAGAAGCAGTCCGAATCTCTTGGACACAAACCAGATTTTACTACTAAACCAGAGGTAAATAACGGATTTCCTAAATTTTCAATTTAAATATTGTAAACATGTATGTACAATAAGATTGAAGGCTTGGCCAATCTTGGATGAGGTAACCGGACACTCGGAGTATTTAGATTTTTTCAACTTTTCCTTTCCACCATTACTCTCTTCCTGTCCTAAGAAAACTCAATCAAGGCAGAGCACCTCCTCCATCCCGCATCCTCAGAAAACACAATCACAAACTCCTGTGTATACACTGCAGAACGGCTTGCACAGGATACAATTTTTTCCACATTCGCCCAATTCTTCGTTTACATTTTATTTCCTTTTTATTTCATTCTTTGTCATCCCTTGGGCTGCGGCCGGCCGAATCAGGACTATCCCAATGCAAAAATCCAATGAGCAATTTAGTGCGTTGTATTCATTACCCAACCTTTCTGGTTATCTTTGAAGCCTTTGTACGCATTCCCTCCGGAAATTAGTCATTTGTGCAGTCCATCAAGTTTCTTCTGGTCATGCCCGCGTTTGGGACATTCCTAGTTCCTTATATCCAAAGAAAATAGGTGCAATCTTAAAACGTTCTAAATCACCAAAGGATGTAGCTTATGCTTACGAAAATATTTTCTCATCGAAGGAAATTCCCAACAAATACTTTTTCACGCTATTGTAGGCAACCTCGTTGGTTTTATTCCTTAACATTCTGGGTTAAATAGTATTTAAAATTCAAGACTCACTTAAATTATAATTATACAAATAAGCCTTGACAAAAATAGGATTTCATCAAGGAGCTTGATAACTACATCATTTCAAACCGGAAACACCTGATTAACGTGAATGCCGTGCCACGTCCCTAAGATTTAAGACTGGTCGACTGGTGCCGACCTCTGTGGTCTGTGCTTTAAGAAAATATCTTTAAATCCAAGGGATACCCTTCCATTCCTAACTGCAGTGATAAGGTTCGCATGGGTAAGTATCCGTCTCTCTTCCTTCCTCAGAGATTCTATTACAGATTCTCCGTGTGGGTATAAATTAAATTTTTCATAGAACCCGGCAAAGGAAATTCTCTTCAAATCAGAATAACGTAATATCTTGGTCCACTCAACCGTGACGGACGAAATCTTTTGAATACTGTACCATCTAGCTCGCAAATGTCTTCCCCAAGAGTTTTCTTATTGAAATCATGTCAGCTTGCTTGAAGCTAATAGAAGGAACGGTACGAAGCGAGAGTGAATCTTCAATACAGGGTAATTTCATCTTTGCTTTTTTCCCGGTCTAATCCCATCACGACCAGATATTATCTCTTATCGGTTTAATGATGATGTTTTCATCTCAATCGAATCCTACTCTTATACCTAGCTTTTGAATCGATATCTGATGTCTGGAACCTTACATATTGCACTGTCCTCCTCATCCAACGGGAGAGAAGAGAATAATGTTGGAGAACTTCTTGAAACTGATTGAACTTGTTTCCTGAAAATCCAAGCAATGATCAGATTTGAAATTCAGTTAGAATTCTACCCATTTTGATGACGTTTATCGGTTATATTTGCAATAGCGAAATAAGCAGTCCGTTGTTTGCATCTGTATGAAATTCGCAATAATGTATTATCATCAGATAGTCCCTTCCTTGTGCACAGCAATGGTTTTTATGGCTGTGGTTAGTTTTTCTGCGGTTGTTATGCAAATTTCCAATTTACCGGGCCCTCCCCAAAGTAATGCGGATTCACCGCTTGGATCGTCTTCAAATCTTCATAAACCTTTTCTACAAACAGCCTTCTTAACCAATGCTAATTTAAACCCAGGTGTAGCGCGTCCGACTTTTTAGGCGAGTGTTTTCCATTAAATCATTTTTGCGACCACAACAATAATTCTTTTTCTCGGCTTAACCGAGCAAACAGATCCAGCTGCCTTTCCTTCAGCTTTATAACTTCCGTACACACCCAACGGGAACTCCTCTCCACAGCGTATTAATTTCAAAAATTACACGAACGTTTTACGGAACGGATGCCATTTTTTTTTAATTTCAATATTAATTTTTTATTTCCCCATATTCAGCTTGATTGATTTCGACAAAGTCGCATCAGACGAAGAGAAGTTACGGACGGATTTCAAAGTGACCTTCTGCATTTATTTCGCTTCTTGCTTTTCCTACACTTGATCGAAACACGGAATGCCTGTATTCTTCTGCATATCCTGTCAAGTGAATCCAATGTCAGCCGTGTCACACATATTATATCCTACATTGGAAACCAGAAGCATATAAGCATCAAGAACAAACAAACAAGCTTCTTCAAATTGCGTAAACTTGAAGGAAACGTTTTTAAAAAATGGTACACAGCACCTTACATCCTCCATATTTGTTATTTTTCTACTAAAAACGACAATTCTGAGCTAGTTTAGCTTCAAGCATCTCCACGGCTTCTTCACGCTTAAGACCTTTTGACGTTGTTCGTTTCCTTCTCTTCTCAGTACAATAGATTACATACACTACACAACATCCTAGGACAAAGTGTCACTGAAGATTAATTCTACCTCACACGAGCCACAGGAGTTGTCAAGGCCGCCTGTGAAATCTGTTCCATCAATTGAGTTAAAAGATGTCCAAAATTTCGCCTGAAATTATCCCACCGAAATTCGGGGTTTTGCGGCAGTGAAGCACAATAGCCCCTCCGGGTGGTTTTATTTATTTCTCCAAGGTTTTCAAAATGTAGAATTTTGCATTTTGCCGATCACTCCAACGGAGAATTATTTAGACTGGCACACATAAAGTCGTGTAATTAATGTCTTAAATTTACCGGCAATATCCGTTACAAGCGTGAAGACACCTACTGTGTATGAACAAGGCAGCAACTGTCTGCACAGTACTCATGAGTTTTGCCATTCAAACAAGGGACACCAGACGACGAGGGTGGCAGAAAAACACACTTTTTCCTAGCCTCAAAGCACACAGTAATTTGTTTCTACAAACCTTTGTTCCCAACCGGAAAAATGGACATTAACGTTTTCTTTGTACTTCTTCAAATCTGAATAGAAATTACTAAACCAAGTTTTTACTCCTCTTTCACTTCTGGACGTAATATTTTTTCCCGAATCTTAATTTTCTCGAAATCTTTTCCCCTTCAACTCTATTCATAATCCTATCATCCAACCACCCATATCCATCTTCCAAAGGAAGACTTTCATTTAACCATGAAGGTGATGATTTCCATCTGCATGCAATAGACCGTGGGCCATTTCAGCTTAAGGGATATCAAGTTCGCCACAATGAAATTCCTACTTCCTGTCCTTCCAGGATTCCAGCATTTGCAAAAAAATCATTACTTGACTCTTTCTTTCGTATTTTGCAATGATAATGTGGAGCACCGGCTAGCATGCCTATGCCTATTAATTAAAGCGTATCCAGTGGAAACAAATGTCTGCGTCCCTGAACTTCTCCAAACGAACCCTCAATTATGTACTAAATCAAAATGCTACCAGTAATCAGACTGGACAGCAGTAGACGCCGGGGATTTTAAGGGACAAAATTTTCATTACGATTGTAATAAGTTGCGCGCTGTTCCATGCAGTTCAAGAATGCATCTGGTCTGTACAATTGAATAGATCTCCACTCTCAGATCAAATCAGAACTATTTGCTTTTCGGCTTACGATTCCCAAATTCCATTTGAAATAAGTACTATACGTCCTAGCTAACCGTGTTTCTGCTATTATACGCCGCAGTGCTTCACTTTCTGAAAACGCTTTTTGGATGTGTAGTTTTTCATATGACCATCATTAATCAGTTTTTTTAAAGTTTTTCAGTTGTATTATGTACATATATAATAATAATAAAACGTAGATAAATTTGTCATTCATATTCGGCCCTTGGAGTTTTGTTTTAAATCTGAGATCAAAATTCTTCAAAGATTTAGTTTTAACTACTATAGCATCATCTACGTTCATTATTATTCTCAATGATTTTGATAACCTACCCGACATGCGACTTACCATCCCTATGAATGATTCCTGAACTTAATCTCTAAGGGCACTTTAATGGTAGCTATTTATAATGAAAGTTGTTCAATTAAACATTTTCGCAAATAATTACTCTCATCCTCGCTCATTCCTTAAGCTTCTCTCTTTCTTTTGTTTTACTGGTTTCATTTCATTTTTAAAAAAGGAAAGTGAGAAAGGAAAATGAAGCGCATCATGGGACCCCGTGAGGTGCGTCAATTAGCTAATTTTAAGACTTGCACTTGTGACGCCGTTCCCTTGCTGTACGTATATATATACATATACTTTTCGAAACCCGTTGCCATGAAAAGTCACCGCCTTCCCCATCCTCTCTTTTATACTATAATGATCTTGTCATATTTTCCGTATGGATAAGTCTGCCTTTTGCCTGTAATATCTGTTATCTGTTCATGCACTACAAGAACAACTTACCAGTGCAGTAAATAAATTGCCCTCTCTATGTCTACGTAGGGGAAGTCTTCGAGGAAGCTTATTTCCTGTTTTAAATAGTTAGTTTTTTGGACTAACGACTTTTAACAGCGTTCTTACCTAACTAACTTATTCTAACTACTGCTATTATAGACGCACACATACATGCTCATTTGAAATTGCTTACCAAACCGTGCGCCAGGTGGAAGCACGATCCCCACCATCCTTAACAGGACTGCAAACAAACGAATGTAATCGGAACTTTGCTTATTCTTTCAATCCCGCAGCATCTCCCTCCTTTTCAAAACGTTATTCTGTCTAAACCGAGTCTCAGGTCATATATATAATGGTCAAGTAAATGCTTACATAACTAACCACATCAGCTATGCCATCTGTTAATTTTTGGGCGAATAATCCACTTGACAGCTATAGACTGAAGTTGTTTCATTGACTGCGATACCGTTTGCTCTGTCATGTCCATGTCACGCACTGAACTCCTAGGATTTCCTATGCAACTTTACGCTGGAACTGGTTTTCCTCAATTGTACACTTATATGCATCTTATCACCAGAGCAGTCTGGTGGCATGGCTAGAGTTACACTACGTCATAAGATTTGCACCCTTGTCAATAATGATTTAACTACTCACACTTTTATTGTATCAACATTATCGGGTCAAAATTCCAGTGATGATATGATGTACCCTTGTACAGCTTCTTTTGAATGCCGTTAAAAATATTCTGTGCACTTAAAACACGGTGCTATCACTAATCTCGTAGGGCGTCATTTCAGCCGACTGAATACTCCTGGTCTTGTGCTTCACGTCAGTGTCTACACGCAACTTTTTACACACATGATCTCTTGACTATCTGAAGTGCGAGCGGACTCTGAACTGTGTGTCTGTAGCTCATGAACGTGCGGCTAGAATCCTACGGGAGATTTAACCATTGGAACCCGGTGCTCAGTTTCAGATCCCACACAGTGCCATCCTACGTGAGGTAACTTATTTGTTTTCGTTTTATTAATTTCAATATTTATGCAAATTAAATTCTGTAACCTTCTTCAGGTAATTGCGGTCGGTTTCCAAGGCACATTTATTATAATGTGCCTAGTAAAGTGCAGTCCCCGTCAAGTGAATCTAAAGAGAATTTTGAGTTTGGATCAAGGTTAAATATGTTTTTGGAAAAAATCTTCGGTTGCATAAGCACCATTATTATCAGCTGATAAACGAGGGACTAGAAAAGAATACTGAAGATATTGGAGATTACAGAGTGCATTTTGTTTTGAATGTGTGTGATTGATCATAATCTTGGTGTATTCTTGGAAATTGTTTCAGGATTTAGTCGTCCCAGCCTCGTGATTATTTCATATTTAATACCAGTAAGCGGTTTACAAATATCATCATGACGCTTAGCACCGTTTCGCGTTCGCTGAAGCTCAGCAGGAGCTCGAGATGGGCACGTGAGTAATAATTGTATTACATTCCTTTAAATTAGTCAAATATTATCATGTAATCCTCATTTGTTTATTTTCTATACCGGCGAGTCTCCATGAGTAGTAATTATTTGCAATTAGCCGTCACATAACTTTGATGAAGTATCGAAATCTTAATAATGGAACGTACATTTTTTTCTGTAACGCCTTTACCGGTTGGAGACCTAGGTATCGGCTTGTAGGAGTTAATATTGCTGAAATCCCTTAACATATTGTAGGCATCCTTTTAATTGATAATATGATAGTCTCCAAGGGATCTTGTTAAAGTACCCACAGTTTGACTGCAAGTCACTTTGACTTGTTCAAGTAAGTGGAGATGAGGCACACACAGTTGTCTGTTGGAGCATTGCCATACCATTGCCCTCGAAGAGTAGTATTGCATGTAAATTATATATGTCAGTTGATATGTGTAGGAGTTCCAACGTGCACTGCGGACTTTGGACTTTGCACAATTTTCTATCTTTGAGCGGCTTCTCACGCGTTTACGTGTGTGCAAAAACAAACGTGTATTCGTATTGGTAACAGATAATAGATTGCTTCATCATTGCTAACAGTTCTCAAAGATGCTGCTATGATTTACCTTGAATGAATTGTAAACCTATAGATGATACATGTAATGTATGTTGCAGAGAGAATTGTTGCATTAAACTTGCTAGCTAAAGGATGAATTGATTATGCAGTTAATGCAGAAAGTGTTTGTTTTGTTGGACAGTTGCGAGACTTTTTTCAAGAACTGCAAACATGGACGGGAAGCATATGAATTTGACAGTCAAAAAAGGGGTCGGCGTCATTAAGATCGACTCACCGGGGAGCAAGGTATTTTCATTCCTTGTGTTTTAAATTCATAATGTAATTAATTTGACTGTAATTGTGCAATCAGTTATTTTGCTCGACTTTAGGTCAATGTTCTTAACTTGGAAGTCATGGAAGAAGTAATAGACCTGATGAGGAAGGTACAGTCCGACGGAAGCATATCTGCTGCTGTCATAATTTCCGGCAAACCGGGATGCTTCATCGCTGGGGCTGACATTACTATGCTAGAAAAGTAAGAGGAATTAGCAAGCAATTAAATCGGTTAAGATTAAGAAAATTTCAAATGCTAATGATGATGTCATCAATGATGATTATTTTCTCCTAATCCAGGACCAAAACTGTTCAAGAAGCCACCCAAAAGTCTAGGGATGGACAAAAAGTGCTTGAAGATATTGAAAACTCCAGGAAGCCTGTTATAGCAGCAATCTCAGGCTCTTGCCTAGGAGGAGGGCTTGAAGTTAGTGTGATGCACCTGATATGACGGTTGAGAATAGCAATTACAGTGCAGCGGTTCAAATGTGTTAACAAAGATATTTTATTAATACAGGTGGCTTTGGCCTGTCAGTACCGAGTGGCCGTCGCGGATAAAAAGACGGGTTTTGGTGTACCTGAAGTCATGTTAGGCCTGTTACCTGGCGCTGGAGGTACACAAAGACTGCCTAAATTAGTGGGAATACCTACAGCTCTTGATATGATGTTGACTGGACGAACTCTAAAAACCGATCGAGCGAAAAAAGTTGGCATCGTTGATCAAGTCGTAAAGCCATTGGGCCCTGGTACAAAATCACCTGAGGAAAGGTATAGCAGTACTAATTAGTTAGTGGTTGTTTCGGTAAATATTTCTTGATGCTGTTGTCGATGTAATTGACGAACGGATTTCTTACTCAATATCTTTGTATTTTAGAACGCTTGAATACTTGGAACAGGTAGCTGTAGATATTGCTGCGGACATCGCAGCAGGGAAAGTAAAGATTGATAGAAAGAAGTCGTGGTCAGACTGGCTCATGGAGTACGCATTAGGTTTCAACTTCGTTAAGGACAAAATCTTCGAAAAGGCAAAGGCACAAGTAATGAAGCAATCAAAGGGCTTATACCCCGCCCCATTACAAATTCTTCAAGTTGTTCGCACCGGACTTGACAAAGGAGCATCTGCTGGTTATGATGCTGAGGCTACTGCATTCGGTGAATTGGCTCAGACACCAGAATGCCGAGGACTGATTTCACTATTCCACGGTCAAACGGAGTGTAAGAAAAATAGATTCGGTTCACCTGAGCGCCCTGCTAAGTAAGTGTTTTACATTTGTTATATTGAATAACGGTTTCATCATTGTATTAACTTACTAAATTAAACTTTCAGGAACATCGCCGTCTTAGGAGCTGGTCTTATGGGAGCTGGTATTGTCCAGGTATCGGCCGACAAAGGCTACAATGTTATTTTGAAAGATGCCACTGATGAAGGACTGTCGCGAGGATTTAACCAGATAAGCAAAGGATTCGAAACTGCAGCAAAGAGGAAGCGAATTACGAAGTAAACCAAACAAAGCATCTATCATTCAGCTTCGATATTAGGGTGTTAACTAAACAGTAAACTTGTTAATTCACAGTGCGGAGCGAGAGCAAATTATGTCTGGTGTCTCCTTTCAGTTGGACTACAAGAACTTTAGCCAGGTTGATATGGTCATCGAAGCAGTCTTCGAAGATCTCAATCTTAAACACAGGTAGCATATTTTCGGATTACGAGTTTCGAACAATCGTATATTGAAACTTACAGCTAAAAATATCATGTATTTTAACAGGGTTATAAAAGAAGTTGAAGCCCAAATTCCTGAGCATGCAGTATTTGCGACGAATACCAGTGCTTTACCCATCGCCAAGATTGCAGCTGCGAGTAAGCGGCCTGAAAAAGTTATCGGTATGCATTACTTCTCTCCAGTTGACAAAATGCAGTTGTTGGAAATCATTACTACTCCTCAGACTTCCAAGGATACAATCGCTTCTGCTGTTCAGGTATGGAAAATTGTAACCCTACTTTCCTTTGGCAATTTGGGAGTTCGCGACCATTATTAATTTCTTTCTAATAATATGTATTGGTTTGGAACAGGTCGGCTTAAAACAAGGCAAAGTAGTTATTATTGTTGGGGACGGGCCCGGATTTTACACAACTCGTATCTTGGGTGCCATGATGTCGGAACTTCAGCGCCTTTTGCACGTAAGACTAACTTTCCTCCCTGATTGCGGAGTTTTCTGTGAAATCTCTATTAGTACCGGTAATTAATATATACGTGTAATGTACGAAATACAGGAGGGAGTGGAACCAAAGAAAATCGATAAACTAACCACTCAATTTGGATTCCCTGTTGGAGCGTGTACTTTGGGTGACGAAGTCGGTCTTGATGTTGCTTCGCATATCGCAAAGGATCTTTTGAAGGCCTTGGGACCAAAGTTTGCTACTGGAACACCTATCTTGTTGGAAGAAATGGTTGCTGGAGGAAACTTAGGTAACTTATTTTATTCGAGCACTGTTCACACCACAGTATAAATGCTCTGGCAGTATGAGTTTATCTCAAAACTATTTATTTTTAGGTCGCAAATCCGGAAAGGGATTCTTCATCTACCAACAAGGTTCGAAAGAAAAGCCCGTAAACCCTGCCGCTCAAGAAATTCTTAACAGACACAGGATGGAACCCCTTCTTGCACATAACGATGAAGATATTTTGATGAGAATGGTAACCAAGTTTGTGAATGAAGCTGTACTTTGCCTTCAAGAGAATATTATTGCGAATGCGGTAAGTTCCGTCTTTCATCTTTAATAAATAGGCTTAGTGTTAGCACTTTGTAGACCTGATTTGGTTACGCTATAGCCACACCAGGGGGAATACTGTGCTTATATTGATTTCATGAAGACAGTTGCATCGATTTCAGAGTTATCTGAAACCGAGTACAGGCGATATGAAACAAAATACTTAGTATAGATTATATAGTAATATATAGTATATTGGTATCGTAAAAGTATCAGCGGTATAATCTCCTCTATAATTTGATAACTTTTACTTATAGTTGGAAGGTGACGTTGGTGCTGTATTTGGATTGGGATTCCCACCTTTCACTGGAGGACCATTCCATTTTGTGGACAGATATGGAGCAAAGAACTTAGTAGATAAAATGAGGAAATATGAAGCTGCGTACGGAGAATGCTTCACTCCTTGTCAAATGTTGTTGGATTATGCAAATGATCCTTCAAAGAAATTTTTCCCTTCCCCAAAGTGAATAATATAAGATATTATAATTTTTGAATCGTTACATGAGGTGCCTAGCGGCCTCTGCTTTCGGCATGGAAGTCAATCATTTCATCGGTGGAAGTTAGCAATAACGCTGTACGTATTTTTTGAATACAGCATAGTGACCTTCCAAGCTCAACGAGCTTCATTTTTGAACCGGTGAATTTTTCGTAATTAAAAAAGAACTGGGCTTCATAGACTATTCTAGTAAGTACACCAGCCTTTCAAAGTTTTATTATTCATTTGAATTCAAAAATGATATGACGCCCGCCCTAGCAGTATCCGCAATAATGTTTTCGTATCTGACGAAACCTCTGTTAACAATTGGGAACTGCATCCCAACACTCGTAAACATGCGTTGGGTTATACATATCCATCAAAGACGTATTTCTACAGTGTGTCAACCGCGTTTTCAGATTACAGCCCTTCTGAGCGCCGAATATTTTAGCTCTATCTCTCGGTAATTCCAGTACAGGTTTAGGGGAGCAATCATTAGTATGCTAAACAA
This sequence comes from Sminthurides aquaticus, assembly GCA_906901655.1. Taxonomy (NCBI): domain Eukaryota; kingdom Metazoa; phylum Arthropoda; class Collembola; order Symphypleona; family Sminthurididae; genus Sminthurides; species Sminthurides aquaticus. Next base: position 3,335,955 of record CAJQTT010000002.1, on the reverse strand, counting down.
ACAGATATAAGAAGAATCGATACATATATAACCAACTTTCGTAAATTTTTAGTGGCAAGCAGCTCAAAATCTTACACAATTGTCCATGTTCACAGTTCCCCGAATGCAGGGATGCTTTGGATTCACGGACAAAATTCCCCCAAGAGGCCATCTTGATATACAGCTAACTGGCCATGAATACAGTGTCTTCATCTGCATTAGTGGAGCTTCTAGATATAATTCTTTGACGTCATCCTGTAATTCCGTGAAAACAATTCCGCTTGCAAAAGTCTAATCAAATATTAGTAACCAATAAGCACTTAACCAATTAAGAGCTGGACATACATCGAATTTCACAACTCTGTCACAGTCTCCTCTTCCATGAAGGTCAGTTTTTGCAATCCTGTGAACTGTATATTCATACGGGTTGGAATAAGGTTTCGACTCCTGAATTTCAACAACAGAACAACAAAGCTTATAATTTTCAGCAGTAAATACACTGAAAACTTCCATCGGATAGTCAGTACAATGATCCCGTTCTCAACAAACAAGTATTCGCGACGCACCTTACACATCCGCGCTCTCCATTTAAAATCACGTTGAGTAACGCTTTTAGCGTTGCACATATCACCAGGCTTCCCATAGGGTATGACACCTTCCAACGAGTCTGCTGTCCTAATGAAATATAATGTTTTCCAGTCCAACAGCTATTTAAATTTCTCACCGTCATTCTTAATCCGTATCAATCAAACTTACGACAGCCCGTTGGCAATCCTATCGCTTAAATGCAGTCGATACGCCGGTTCAGGCTTTAAATCTTTGCCTTGAATCACTCCAGGATGTGCTTTGCATATACTTGATGGTCCGCGATAACCTGTTCGGAGAGACTCCTATTCAGAAGAATTTCAAGCACGGAGAGGGTAAGAAGCTATACACTCTCCATATATTTGGTACGACACCAGGAAGCCGGCTTTAACTACGAATCTTAATGAATTTAAATCAATTAGAATTCAACTAAATACTTACGATCGTTTCCGAATCTGGTGTCGGAAGACCTTCATCTGACAATCTTCGGTAAGTAGATCGGGTTAAGTCAAATTTGTCACAGTATATGTTATAATCTCTCGGCCAAGTCCGATAAAAGTCCTCCCTGCAATGCACGTGACACCCAACTCCAGACGTGCAGTGCAATTGATGACGTTTATATAGTCAAATGTGAAATTATAATGAATTCAAATTTCTTCTCACCATCCAGTTTTATCCCTAACCAAAGGGTGATATTCTTTCTGATTGGAACGGAGAGTCAAGGTTCCAAATCTAGTAATTGGCCCATCCATCGGGTCCTCTAGAGTGGAACCCGTGAATTGGAAAAGAGCTTTGTCGACGCATCTTGCAAGAGTAGATGACATGGTGGTGGAATGTTTCCTTTAAAAATTACGCATTCGGAAAATATAAACGTTTCGCTCTATAAGAAACTTGATCATTCTCCAAACGCCTTCTATATAAAATGTTTTACAGAGTTTTCATGGTTCAGCGTCCCCCATTACATTTAGTCTACCAAAGAATACGCAATACCTAAAAGGGCGCTATCTGGACACACATCTAAGCGCCAAACCGTTGTCATGCCAAGAAGGTATATTACGATTTTGTAATATTTTAATCAAAAGTAAATACATAATGATATATGACATGTTAACCAAGAAGTTAAATACAACCGGAGAAGACACAGTAGAATTATTTCAAGATCTGCGAATCAGTACTTGAAAAATGAATCTTATACTGAATACGGGGAAGGAGTTTCTTCAATCGAATCGCAACTTTGGCCGTCACGCTGCTGAGCATGCTGCACAGCGATAGCAGCGACCCTGCTATTACTTAGTTTCCGCTGGGATGCGTTATGGCAGCATGAAGGTAAGTATTCCGCGCCATCCGCAATTCTACGAGCTCTTGCTTCAGGTAAAATGAACTTGGGAATGATACTTTGTCGTCTATCGGTCCCGTCCCTCGACTTTGCTTTCTCTACACAGTTTTCGAAACAAGTGAGCAAGCACCAGAGCCAGTCACAAAATGTCAACTGTAAGAATTAGATAAATTACTTATTCTCGTTTCCGAAATCTCTAAACGTCGTGTCAATTTACAAACATCTGTTAACATCTCTGCACCAACTCTTTTCTCGTATCTGTTTTTATTTCAGTAGGAGGATTAAATGGAACAAGCATATTGCATTAAAGTGTCTGCCTGTACGACTTACATCAAATTTCCAGTTGTAGTTTCCCTTAGGTCCAATTTCAATCATGCCGGGGTACAATTTATTCAAGGCATTAGTAACGGCATCGGTGTCCAAAGCCTTGAAAAACCCTTCACCAGGCCTAAAAGTATCAAACGTAGTAACCATTTGATTAACCGCAGTCGTTATTATTCTACTACCAAGTATAGCTGAAAGATTTCACTCCCAAACTATTGTAATTTTATCCTATCGCTCATAATTTAGTTCTAACAAATACTTACAGAGAATGAAAATTGTCTCTTCTGCAAGTACTGGAATCTCTTAGTTGCGAATCTACATCTGTAATTCTCTCCGCCATTTTCACTTCTTCCGTAGTAAATTCCGAAACGCCAACTACCGTGATTTCTGCTGGATGACAAATACATTATTTAATTAAGTTTGGATTGGAGTTTCGAAAAATTTGATAGTTTCCATACCATTTGGTTCTTCTGGAATTGTCCATTTTCGAGGAGTATTAAGGACTTCATTCATATCATCTTCTCCACAGCAGTAGCAATCATCATCCTGCCTGTAATTTACATTTTTATTTTACGTGAAATTAACACAAGTATCACCAATTTTTAAATGGACCATCCTCTGCTTTCAATGATTCCAGACTAATAGGCGTGTATCTTATAAATACTATTTTCAAAGGGTAGAAACCAAAAACAATTCCTTACTCTTTGCTAAGTTTTGTTTTGAAAGCAATCAAATTCCGCTTAAGGCCATCGTTTCTCTCAGGTGGTTGATTAACTGCATCAAACAACTTACGGTAATCCACCCCTGTAGCCAATGGCTCTGAAGTTCGGGTCCAAAAGAATGTTTTTGACTGTACGCCTGTCTCCGTGGACGATATTATGTAGCTCAATAATTCTCCTGAGCTGATGATCCCAGAGTTATTGATTGATTTGAAGGTTTTGTTAAGGCACCGTGCAGATTTACATCCTTCAGGCAAACTTGGTAAATTAGAGCCTGCCAAAATATAATAAACATGTAGTCAAACTATAATTTCAACCGATTAACCAAAAAACAAAACAACTTACCCACACTTGTATTGAAGTACGGCAATAAATAATCCGCTATAAAAGTTTCGAAAAGATCAGCTATAGATACAGGGAAATCGATGCTACTTTTTCTCCTCTCGCTTTCCTTAGACAGCGGTGATTGCCATCCATCCCCTGCCTCTGCCATTACAGGTGTAATTTGTAGAAAGTCTGTATTACTTTGCGTACTTTTGAATAGTATTTTCGAAGGCTTCCTCCCCAGCGTACCCTCATCTGCAATGCGAACGTATATTTAGTTTCCTATCCACAGATCTATAAATCAATTGATTATATCGGCTCTCACAGTAACGTTAACGGGATACTTACCTTGCATCGGCAAATCGATGGTATCTTCCATTATTTTGTGAACGTTTTCCATTGGACCTTCTTCATAAGACGCCTCCTTCATGTCCAGTGGGGCCATTTTTAGACTACTCTCCGGTTTCATTGACTTTAACGTAGAAGTTTGTTGCCCTTGCGACACTCTTGTCACTTTATAATTCTTTCCAGTGTTAATAATCATCTCTGGTTTTGGACTAGATATTATTTCTAATCTCTCAATATTTCCTCCTTCCACAGGTTTCTTTTCCATGGATCCAGTGTATACTTCAACAGCCGCAATGATCAAACATTGCAAGAACTGTAAATACAAACCAAGTCGTTAGGTATAGTTAAAACTGTGTATTCATTTTCAAATAAAATCCATGAACCCCAAAGCACCTGCCAAAAGAAAACATTTTCAAATGGATCGTAGGTATTTCGAAAGCAAATACTCGGTACGGAGGCTGCAAAGATACAATTAATCCAAATGAGTTCAGATTATGAAAGCATAGTATGAAAATCCAGTGTAATACCTCCTGTCAAGTATGCTGTCAAAAATTAGGACTAACTGGTGAACCTGCTATGCTTTGACATTAGTGTGAAAATCTAGTGTAAAAAACCATGTAGAATATAATCATAAGTTATTTGGAAGCTTACCCCAATTACATTCAAAAACCGCCATGGTTTGGTGCTGCTCTATCAAGCAATCCTTGAGAAAGCACCACAGCCCAAGTTTAGAGCAAGGAATAGAGTTCTTATCCTCTATCATCTTCTGTAACGTAGTATAATAATCATCGCAAATATTGTCTTCCGTATCATAATTGCAACAGTTTCTGGTAAGCTTTGAGACGTCGTCCTTTTTCCAAATTAAGCCAAGGTTTTTGGCTCTTTGATGAAGCAGCTTTAATTCTGCATAGAATCTTGGGCGAAAGATAAATTTCTCAGCAATATGTTTCAAACTAGCTCACTGCATTTGTCATTTTCTTTTCTAAGGCTATTATGCACACTTACCGGTGGCAGATATCAGTTAATTTTTTAAATTCCAGGTGAACATTTTCCTTAAATGAAAACTTTTTCTTGTATTTTTCCATTGCTGTTTCCATAAACTGAAAGAATAGTGCTTCGTAGGCTTCTCGATTAAAATCTTCCCTTTTGATCCCTTTGCTGTCAATTTCTTCGACACATTCTAAATTCGGAACCCGATGTCCTGCCACATTCATGAATTTTCCCATTCCAGTCTGACGACCTTCTGACCAAGTACCTTTGTAAACAGAGCCATTCGGATAAAATATCGTCCCATTGCCATGTCGGACTCCGTATTCCCAAGTACCCTGATAATTATAGTGTTTCTTTTAGTGTCCTCCAAAACATTGACACGACAGTTCAATTTCGTTACCGATATTTCACACGTGGTAAAAGTACCTTAAAAATATGCTTCATATCCACAGAGTCTCCTCCTCCTGCAGTCACACTTTCGTACCATACATGAATCCCACTACCATGTGGCACGCCATTATGCCATCCGCCTTGATAAAGCTAACGTTAACGTAACGATTAGTTATTTTTTGCTCAAATATTAAACGCCTTTAATGTCTTCAAAGTCTAGATCAAACTACCTGCCTTTGATCACGCCACAACATGGTTCCAAATCCGTGCCGGGTGCCGTCTTTCCACATTCCGGAATAACGGTCCCTATTTTTGTCTGAAAGCCATAGACGCAATGCAGTTAGTAAATAAATGTCAACTATTTGCATCTTTAGCAGCAAAAAATCCATCAGCTTACACTGTCTGCAACCAACGCCATCGATTTTTCCGTTCGAAATCATTCCTTCGTAAGTGTCCCAGGGAACACGTGGAAGAGTGTACCATATTTTCCCTAAAGACGAACATGCCTTTTACCGTTAAGTCCTTGATACAATATGTCTGTCGCCCACTGTTTACGCGGAACTCACCATATCCGTGTGGCATATCTCCGGACCATTGTCCAGCGTAGGCCGCTCCATCTGGTGTCGTGTATATTCCATCCTCGGTTCGTTTCCCATTTTCATACCTTCCTTCGAATACATAGCCTATGCAAACCATTTAATGTTAGTATGTATCCGCTATTACCTTCAAAAATATTATAAAGTTCTGCTTTTTATGCCAATACCTGTAGACGAAAAATACTTTCCTCTACCATGGAGCTGTCCAACATTGAACATTCCCTGAATGAAAAAACTGCATTAATATTCATGCAATAATTGTAACTTTCTTTGAGAATTACAAGGGAGCAGTCGTATTCCACTTACCTGATATGAGCTTCCATCCAACCAAACATATTTCCCTGACCCTTGAAAGTATCCCAGTTTCATATTTCCGATGTATAAATGCTTAGATTTAAAGACCATTCTTCCATAATCCACGGGCATATGGTAATTAGCATTCTCTGCGTCTACTAAATACTCTTGCTCATGGTCTGCTGCTGGTACTTCTAAACTATTCACGGGCCAAAGTTAGTTAGTTCCCCACGTGCACACATATTCCAATTCACAGCGCTGCTCCATATACACCTCTGGAACTTACGGTGGGAACGCATCATTTTGTATTATTCCTTACCTGTCTGTTACGTATTTACATCTGAAAAGCATGTCAAAAATCGAGGTCCTCTCATATTCCAACCCAAATGCTCGCTTCCACTGATCTAAAACTTTGGGTTGTACATCCATTTCAGAGAATTCTTCTGCGTCGTTAGATGACAAACTCATATGCTCACTATAATCTTCAGACCCAAGGAACAAGTCATTCATGCTTTGCCATTTATGTTCAACAGTGGCTTCCGGTAAGTCTCTACACCCGGAAATATTTTCTTCTGATCGAAACTTGCGCAGAATTACTAAAGGCGATGGCTGAACACAGTTGAGAATTCTGAGAATAGCGGCATTCAACTGTTCCAGTTTAAGAAGCTGTTCTGCATCTTTATGGTGAGGTTCTTAAAAGGACAAATTTTATATTACAAAAGGAAGCATTTTTGACCAATGAGGAAATCAAGTTATTAAATTATAAGTAGCTAACGTCTAATGGGTGTATTCGTGGGCCCTCGTTTTTTATGAACTTTTTTATGTTCAGATCTGCCTCTCTTGTGTTGTATTTCTATAATCTTTTTGGAGTCCCCGGACTTGTTACTGCTCCCACTTCTTTTTTGTGTTTTTGATTTGTATACCGGCTCTAGTTTAGAGTTGGGCTTGGATTTTGATTTTGAATTGGTCTGGGATTTTGGTTTAGAGCTGGACTTTAATTTTGGCTTTGAGCTGGATTTGGATTTAGAGCTCGACTTGGATTTGGATTTAGAACTGGACTTGGATTCTGATATAGAGCTGGACTTTGGTTTTGATGTAGAATTAGATTTTGGTCCTGATGACTTGCCTTTACTTCTGCTTATCTGTTTTTTCTTGCTTTGAGTTTTGGATTTACTACGAGTATTTACTCTTAGTCTGTTTCGCGTTTTTTCCTGTCATTTTGAATAGATTGTCGTCTTTGCAATGCTTATAAAATACATAAAATTGTTTGTTTAATGTAAGCATTATGGAATTTGTCAAATAACCTTGCTCTTGCTTTTCTCCTTCTTTGCTTCTTCCCTTTCCCTGCTCTTTGGTTTTATGATCTCATGCACTTCATTCTTACTGGTTTCATATAAATTGAAAACGGGTTTAGGTAACTTTCGATTGCTGCTTATGTGTTTCGGAGTATCGTCTTGCTTTGCACTTTTCATTCGCCAGAATGTAGGATCGTTGGCGATTGAAGTTTTACGGCGATAGCAAAAACAAGATTGCCTAACTTCCAACTTAGAATCTGACGCAGGTTCCGGAGGACATAAAATAGGTATTATTTCTCTACCAGGATCACAGATGTCGCAATCATTCATGGATTCATTCCATGGTTTACAGTTTTCTGTAGACATTTTGAAGGCGAAGCTTAAATACTTATTTAGTTTTCCTCAGTTCCTTTTACGATTAGGATAGCAAATCCAATAACCTTTTCCTTAAGAAGATTGTTTTTAAAAAAACGCAACAGTTTTGTTTCAAATTTCCCTCTTTGTTTGTCCATTTTTATTACCATGGAATTTTCACGATTCATCAGACAATCTTCCAACTTGAAGATCTTTTCCTCGCAGTTAAGATTGTTGATTAATCTGAGTGAGAATGAACTATCACTATAACTAGGACATACTTAAATTATGTTGTACCTGAAGTTATCCGAGGCTCGTCCTGCCTGTTAATATGCAGACGAGATTTTAAAGTGCTGATGAATTCCAAGCTTTCCCATGTAGTACCTGAAAGGGGCATTGAGCTTCAGAGACACTTTCCCGTGCCATTAACTTCAGGAGCGGAACCATTATACAAAATTATAATTCTAAATTCCGATGCAAATCAACCCGTTCTCGTCATTAGTAGATTCTTTTCTGGAGCTGCATTACATTGTTCTGTAAATGATAGAATCACGTGACGACACTCAGAAAAAAAGGTTTACAAAGAGTGGAAGAGAAAACCATTCCCTTAGTTTAAAACCAAGACTTAAAATCTAGCAGCACCTTGTGCCCGTGCCCTGATTCTGAGGGGTAATACAAGAGGCGGAAAGCAGATCCTTAGTCTTACTTTAATTTCAAGAACATGCAGGGTAATAGCTTTACCAAGATAAACTTCATAGAAACTTCAAAACTGTTTCCATTCTATTTTCGACGTAGCGTTTTAGTCGGAGCATTGTTTTTGCTGTTTGTGCTTTGGATTTTTGCAATATTTGCTAAAAGTTTCAGAGTCAACATACATTTCGAACGTAAAGTCAGTTAAATCATTGTTACATTAAATTAAATTAGTTGTTGTTCCTATTTTGTAGACGCGTTTTGTTAAGTATTGTGATAATCCTCTTACATTCTCATTCTTGTTGCAGGAAAATCCTGCATTGTTGAAGAGTATTGATCAACAATGTCTAAAATTAGAGCGACAAAACTTGGAAAAGCCAGAATTATTTTCGAATTTCCAAACAGATATGGAAAATGCAAATCTGGAATTAAAGCAACACTTGATCACCAAAACTTTAAAGTTTTTTCCGACGCTGAATCAAATGTGGTGTTTCGTTCCTCAGGTATGTGTCAGCACGTTCTCCGTTTTTGTTTCAACTTCTTATTCTCCTCTCTCCTACATGCAATATGTAAGAATGAAATAAGATTATTCTCTTGTAAATTGTTCCCAATATTTGAGCAGACAGGGGAAGAAGAGACGTGGACAGCTTTAGTATTAGACTATAATAGGCTTCAATCCATACCAGCCTCATCCCCGGTTGTATCCAATGTTGGAGCAAGTAGAACAGTTTCTCCAGGACAAGTGCGACGCGAGTTACAAGATAAATTATAAATCACAATACGATTTTAAAATATCGGAATAATAGTATACTACTTCCAGGATTATGTTCGAGCTATCATGTCGGATAGTGTATCGAAAATACTTCTGACACGACATCCGTTTGCTCGTATCGCAGATTATTTCCGAAAAAACATAATTGCTACAAACAAGACCCAAGCTGTTTCAAACATCCTTGTGAAAAAGAATAAAACTTTCACTTTCCCAGAGTTTGTCGATTATCTTTTATCCAAAAGTGAAAGAGTAAGATCGCTACTTATTCATATCTTCTAATCTGACTGTTCAAAATAGGCGTAAGCAACGTATGTTATTCATGGTACTAAACGATCTATTCTTAATCCTAAATTTTCCTCGCAGAACTATCCGGATGATCTCCGCCCAATTTTTCAATTATGTGGCTTGTGTCACATAAAATACGAACTAGTTCTTAGATACGAGGACATGAATTTTACGGGAATAGTTTTCCTTAAATCGCTAGAAATGGAGCCTGTCGTGATCAGGGAGGAAGCTCCGCGGAAAGCCAAGACTTTTCACTCTCAAGCGCCTTTCGGAAACCAGCTTTTTCGTATGTATCAAGGGATACCTCGTCAAAAGGTAGTAAAAATTGTAATCTTTGGAAGACTCTTTCTGTAAGAGTGGTCCGTTGATTTCTCAGTCTGTTGGCGTACCATTTTTTGCTGATAACTTTGAAATTGTTTTCGTTATTTTTTCTCTCAAATTTAGCTCCTCCTCCTGTATCGCCGTTATAAAACGGATTTTCAGTTATTGAACTATTCATTTTACGATGTGATTCCAGATTACCAAAACTGAAACTGTAATGCTCATGAAAACGTCAAATAGGCGAGGTTTTTCATAACGAGCTTATCCGTTTGAATCCTGGTATTTACCTACAGCAGTTCGTTTGCATCTCCTTACCACGTTATTCCCCAGTTTCCCGCGTTACATTTATTTACGTTATTTATATCAATATCTATCAAAATAAAAGAAGCATTCACTATTGTTTCAGCGGCATTCAGCCATTCAACTTACTCACTCTGAGAATCAGTTAAACTTCTATATTTAGCGGGGAAACGCTCTCTCTCCAGTCTTCTCTCCCTCGTGTAGATACACTTGCAAATTAAATTACATGGCAGTTAGAATTCCAAGGCTGATTTTCAATTCTCTGTGCCGTTCATGACTTCTACATCGCCGTTTCACTCCTCTACACTTTTTGCAGCTGGCGTTGCTTAATATGATCCTGAAAACTGCCTCAACATACTTCTGATGTCCTCCCTCGTTAACACGATAAGCCTATAAACAAGCTAATTGGTTTGAAACAATTACAATTTAAATGTAGTGAGAGTTGTGCAAAGACTCTGGCTGAAGGTTAGTTCAAGTCAAGCTTATAGTTGTATTGTAGTTTAACGTTTTTGTATGTGATAATGCTCCACGCGGACTTCGCAATTCCATTCCAATTCATTAACTCCCTAAGGAAATCCGTTGATTGAGTTCCGTATGTATATATACATTTAAAAACTGTAAAATAAAGTGGTATTACACCCAAATTGAGCTTAAATAATACCTTACAGTGTGAATTTAAGATCTTCGACGAGTTTGCCCTTTATAGATTTAATTACTTCTCACGCGTGTGTGTGCCATACTTTTGCTTAGTTTGAACGCAGAAAGAATTCTTGTTCGCAATTAGCAAATAAACGAACTACAATATATAATGTATTCTAGATTTCTCGCTTGATCACCAATCCGAATTTTCCCGAAGAATTACTCACCCACATCCTTGAACAAATCTATTGCAAGGAAACCGCCAGGTAGGATGCATGGATCCAATGTGATAATTATCCATTTTTGTATTTGTAGTACGTGCGCAATAAAGCTCATGGTTAAAATGAAAAGATCTTTCCAGAACACTGAAGCCGCTAGCGGTACAGCCGCTAAAAATGACTGATCCTCAGTCAGGAGAAAAGCTCCAAAAGTTGGAATTGGCCGACAAAGCGGTGCGTCAAATTACATCAAATATTCGCATATTAGCCCAATTGTATCGACTGCTAATTCGCCCTGTGTATCTACTAGAGTGCAAATAAGGAATTCAGAATTATGTTTTCATTCTGTACTTGAATACTAATGTTTAATTCCAGGAGAAATTCACTATGAACGGCCTAAAGATTAAGCTAGTTCTGTCTTTAATCTTCCTGTCTGCTGCTTTTGTGACGTGGGCCATCATAACGCTTCGCACTCCCCACCAAGCAAAACCACACAAATTCAGAGAACCTGTAATTGTAGAAACTTTTGAGCCAGCCCCTGATATTAACCCCGACGTCACGGAGATTCTAAGAATTCCATCAATTTTAGCGGATTCAGAAGAGTATGTTGTACAAGGTGTTAATTGCAGCATCCCTTACGTGCCGATTCAAGGGAAAGTCCTACGAAAGTTGTGGAACCAGCATTCCATGGAGATTCCTGTGTGCAGAACAGATCCCAGTGGGATCCTATCAACGTTTTACACGGATTCTGAGGCTAGCTTTAAGTCTATGCTACTTCAAACAAGTTATTTCTTTTTATAACCGCTTTTACTTAAATATTGCATAACTTATAAAATATTTAATAGGAGCTAGAGATATACAACCTGGATAATTTTAAGTCCTGCTGCTATAGAGAGATCCGAAGACCTGTAACACCCCAAGGGGATACTTACGAGTACGTCTAAATTTACATATCATTTTATTCCAAACATACGGGGATCTTCCAATAATTAATTAATTTTAAACGCCTAAATAATTCCTCATTAACTTTTTGAACAGGCTATCCGAAGTTTGCACGCCATACAAAGGCCGAACAAAGTTACACGGGGTAGAATATTTTTTTATCCAGTGCAAAACCAAGCCAAGCTCACAATACCGTGGAGGCGTACGATACAGATTCCACGCCAACATTCCAAAAAAGGACGACGTTCTTCTAAAAGAACATTTCTGGAAAGATGGGTTCCAGAGTGGGAGTGAAGTCCCAGTGAGCGTCTCCATCCTAATCTTAGACTCAGTATCAAGGATACATGCTTATCGTACGCTCCCCAAAACGATGACATATCTTCTAGAAAATATGAACTTTGTGGATTTTCGAGGCCATCATATTCTCGGCGAGCCAACTATGCCGAATGTAATCCCTCTTCTCATGGGTGAGCCCTCTGCCGAACATTTTTGGAACCATACAAAACCCGACTGGACGTCACAGTGGGATCCTTATCCTTTCATTTGGAAAGCTTTCTCTTCCCTGAATTATGTTACTTTCTTTTCCGAGGACAATGCTAGAATTTCTACGTTTAATTACGGAGATCAGCGCGGGTTTCTAGAACCTGTAAGCAATCCAACCGTCCAAATTCTTCAACCTTTGTTGCAAGCTCTAAAAATCCTTATAGAAACCAGTCTAATTTCTTTCACTTTGAATTCTAGCCCACAGATTACTACACACGCCCGCTCTTTGCTGCTTTAGAAGACGGTATGTTTTCCAGCATGCCATCTCACGTAAGGACTTTGCAATTGCGCTTATTTAATAATATTCGCCGCAAATGTTCCAAAAATAAATGAGCATTATGATTTTTCAAACTTTCCACAGGGTGCTTGCTTTGGTAACGAAACAGCCTCGCAATTCTCCCTTAATCACCATTTGCATTTCCTCAAGAAGATGCAACCTACTCCCACGTTCAGCCTCAACAGGCTCACGGTTCCACAACACGACGTCATGGAAGCCGCTGCAACACTAGACGCCCCCTTGCTTAACTACTTTAAGAAACTATCTTCATCCAAATCCATCATGCAAAGCACAGTCTTTATTCTGATGAGTGACCATGGATTTTGGTCAAATCCATACGCGCGGACATACGAAGGCTTGTTGGAGCGCCGCCTCCCTTTCCTCTTGGTCCGACTACCGGAGAAATTGCTCCAAAAGCATCCAGAATATCTATCAGCATTGGAAAAGAACGCAAATTCCGTTACATCTCACCATGACGTCCACGAGACTCTACTTCACCTCGTCACCTTGACCTCTGGAAAGAAAGGAAAGCCACGTAAAAAGACGTCACCCCAAACTTCTCCCTATCGACACAGTCTTCTCAAACCCCTCCCTTCCCCACGATCCTGTAAAGACGCTAACATTCCCCGCCATATTTGCACCTGCAAACTCCCCATCCCTGATGACAATCCCGAGTTCATCCACGCTTTTTTGCCCAATCGCTTACGATTGCCTTCGCCCATGAAAGGTGCAATGCCATTCTATTCCTAAGCGAAAAAATCCACCGCCTCCTCCCCCAAGGGTATTTACGCACTTGATCTGATTCCTCCAACATTTTTATTCACTGTCAATACTCACTAGATAACAAGTATACTAAGGTGGCTAATAAATGCGGTCGTATATGTAGTCATTAAATACATATATACCAAATATCTATTCAAAACCGTGATAACCCGTTAGCTCCCTCGTAGAATATGCACAAACGTTCATTAGCACAGTACCAAGTTTGCAAGAGTATAGTAATCTTTTCATACCACTCCGTAAATGGGAATACTATCATCATCAGTGTAAGGTAAGTATATAATTATCGAGAACAATCATTCCGAATCGCAGAAATATATGTCGTAGTTGTAATCATAATAGTAATCAATATGGATTTTAACAGATCCACGTAATCATGTTGCATGCGTTCGCTTAAAATGTAATCATAATAAGGATAACATGTTTTGCATCAATTTAAATACGTATCGTAAGAATAATGGATGCTTGCGTTTGTGTGTGGGAGGCTAAGTAAAAGTTAATTAATTATAATAACAATGCTATTAATGCCAAAGTTGCTTGATATGTCATTTCATTTGATTTAAACCCTCCCTTAATCCTTGTCTTATTCCTATTCCTAGATGGTTTGTTTAATATAGAATATTTTCTACTATTATTAAACGCGTAGACGGGATTAAAATTACTTGCAAGTTATCCCATATAGCTTTTTTAGTGAATCTTTTAGCTTATTTAAATTTAAATTACATTTACTTCACATACACAGTAACTAAACGTCTCAAGTCAGTTTTGTGTGTAGTAAGTAACCCTTCGCCTTCTCTAGAACATATTTCTCCTAACAGTAGTGTCAGCTTCCTTATGCTATTTATAGTATCCCTGGAGCACCTAGGATCCTTACATACACTCCATAGGTTCTCTCCTAAACGCTAATTGCGACATTATTTATTTACGGATCCATAATTTAGTTTCTTTCATTATTTGCTAAACATCGCCGAGAAAACACTCCTGTTAGTTGTATGTATATCAAACCCTGATTCTATTGATACCATTTAAAGTTACTCTCTGCTCCATCCAGAGATATCTTCAAGAGCTAGCTTATTAGCCAGGTAATTCGAATGCACGTTACTTGCGAGGCTGACTAATAATTAATTTTTTGAACTTTCATTTCTTAATTTTCTCATTCGCCTCAATAACTTAAAGCTTCAGTAAGCGTCAAGGCCCAGAAGCAATTAGCTATTTAAATCCTCATACAGTCGTGTCGTACAGTTCAAGACAAGCTGAACGCTAAAAATTGCAGAGGAATGAACAGGAACCGAGGATCATAAATTGAAGAATCTTTTCATTCTTTTTTTAAACTTGCTTCGCTTTTTACAAAGAAGCGAGTGTAATTAATATTATCCACGTTATTAACGCCCTCTAGAACCCGCCTACTGCCTCTACGCTCACTTCGCCCTTGTACTAAAAAACACATTGAGACTCTTCCGTAATAATATTATTTCTAGCGTTTTTATCTTACTATATCCTCTCGAATTAATATACAAACCAGTGTATAGGGCGTCCTCTATCTTAATACCGCCCACTACTCAACTCCCCCCTTCTCCATTTTAAGTTTATCATGAACATGTTTTCGTAACGAATACAACAAAGTATAGAAATTTATGCGGTAAAATCACATTTCTTCTTAGCAAGATTCGAATGAGCTTAAATATCCTTAGCGTGTATTAATATATGTATATATATTTATATATTGCAAATTTTAAATTAAAAGTATATATATAGTGCGATAGTGCACCTATCTTTACGCCTGTCTTTCATTATCCCAGCAGTTTCCCTCCCAAACCCATCATATAGCATACTATTGGAGATGAGGAACTTGAAGGCGTGAATAAAAAAAATACCCCATTTATATATTCAAATACACGGTCAACTTTTTTAAATCTGCACCTTGCGTCTTTCTTCGTCACAAGTTCAAAACCCTTGATGACTCAATCAACCAAAGTAAATAAAGCTTTAGAAAAGTGCTTCGGATTCAATACGTTTGAAATATATAATTACTGCGAAAGAGGAGGGTAGCTGTTCTGTACAATCAGTTAGTTAATTAAATTCCCATCAACTTTAGTTGCAATTGGAAGAATACTTTAATAATGCACCAATCTTTATCCAAGATCCCAATTTAAACGTTCTGTATTAAAAACTCTCCTCGCGTTAACCAATTTTCCTATCGCTCTCAGGCTTTCAGGTCTCAAGGTTTAGATGAAGACTATAAAACTCCGCACACAATTCTTTCTCACTGATTTTCATAACATGGATTTTGGAAGCACCATAATGCAAATATAATACGCAGAATAAAACACCTTCCTTCATTAACTATACTGCTCCCTTCTAAAGCTAAATATGATTCTCCTGTAGGCAGTGCAGAAATCAATTCCGAATATTCATCGATTCCCATCAATTAAAATGTTGGCAGAAGTTTCAAACCTCTTCTTCCTAAGCTTGTGTTCAATGAAACAAGTATAGTTTCTACAATAGCTGTAATCAATACGATAACCATAAATTAAGAGCATCTTCATCCTATCGCTTATCACTTATCTTTGAATACAACTCGACCCAATTACATGTACTGCAACCGGAATAGATAGGATCATACTCAAGCAAGCTGTCTTTGCAACCATTCTAGACGGTAATACACAAGCGCAAGATTGCATAGATGGCAGTAGGATTTACTGCTAATACGCCAATTGTAAGCCGATGGCACCTACCCTGTGATTGACCATTCAGAAACGTTAGGATCAAGATATCATTAACTTAATGTAAAATCCATACTCCTTATGTACATCTGTTTCATACCAAGCTAGGGTTGCACATACACATTCAGCCTGAAACTTCAAGGACTCAGTTTACAACTCCTTCAACTCCACTTATTTGCAAGCTATAATTCGGATAGGCTTGAATATCACTTGGAAAGAAAACAGGCACATATTTCAACGAAAACGATGATCGTTTTACGAGCTGATTCAAGTCAAAAAACTTGCGTAGAAGTGCTTCATAAAACTCAAGTAAAAGAAGCTCAACGAATAGAAATTTATAACTCAAACGTTTTGCGGTTACAGCAATAGCTGCTCGACTGTCTTCTTATACCGACTGGTATTCAAATTATTCCTGGTTCTCTGCTCCATCCAGCACACCTGCGAAACGAGTATACCAGGCATGTCATATACTATTGTATCGCGAATCCGTCAAAAAAGCTAACCCCTCTTCTGACTGATCTGGGAACATAAAAATTGTAGTGTCTGTGTTAAGTACGGGAAGTTTTCAGGTACGGCGGATACGGTCTTCTGAAATACGAGCTCTAGAGCTACCCTACCCGGAGCAGAGCGCTTAACTTTCTCAAAATGATAAATTACACTTTTCATCTGATTTTTTAAAAGAAGTTTTCTCCTTTTCTACACTGTAAAAAATTATCAAGATAAACCAACTAACTGAAGCCTCGCTTTTTAAAATTTTTAAATTTCGCAGAGACGGAGAATTATAGACACAATTGTAAGACACGATTAGCGAGAAAATAAAATCAAGTGTGTTCTTATTACGTCTCGCGTATTCCTCTATTTTCGCGAGAAAAACTAGGCAGATATACAGAAGGAATAAAGATCAGGCATTAATGATCTAATTAACACAGTATTGTATGTTGACCGAAAGAACTGTTATCCGCACATAGCTTCACTTTAGCCACTAATTAACAAATAAAGGGTTGGGTGGTAGCGTCATACACTAGCCTAGCGTATTTGAAACTCCTAAAGTTCAGAGTCTCATTAATTCTACACAGAGTGTGTATTTGCATTCGGAGAAAGCTAGTTATTAACCAGGAGTGGTTGGAAGATTCGAGTCATAATAATACTTGCGATTAGTAACATTTAATTCAGCACCTTGATAAATTTTAACTATGATTCTTTAGTTAAGAAGAAGAATTAAATTTAGTCAAAACTTGATTATTTCCCTAATTATTCCTAGAGCTGGCAAAATCCAAGCTCTAAAAAGCCTAACTACGACGCTCCAGCTAAGCTACACTTAATCTTTACGGTTCACCTGTAGGAACTTCAACTGAAGACCCACCTTTTGATCTTCCAAGGTGGTTCATCCTTCTCTCATACAATCAACACACCGATAGATCTCTTCAGTATTATTACATCACATCTTTTCACATTTACCTTTTGGCCTACAGAGCAGATGCTGTCTCTGGTACATGCGACAAAAAGTTTTCAAAATCCTAAAAATTTCATATTCTTCTCCATTGTTAAATTACTAAAGGCATGAAACAGCAAAGGACGATATCAATGTCAGCTGCATCCACCTCTTTGAATTCAATTCTAGTTTTCAAATTTAAACACACGTGACAACAATTATATATAGAATACATGAATAACCACCAGATTAGACCACTAAATTACTCCACGACTCAACGTGCAGTAATACACAAGACGGATTTACAATTTCAAGGAAACGGATACTATGAGAATGTAACTACAATTTAATAGTATTAGCGCATGTACTGCGGCTTTACTGGGAGCATCTGCCCACGGGTTTTCAAGAAGTGTATTTTGAAAAACAACGACGATGAAGAACGAGGCCCAAATAGAATTTTAGTTGCAAAAGGATGTCAAGATAGAATACGACGAGATAGCCATATCGGAATGTTAAATGTAAGAGTAAGGGCCTTCCGTCAAAGCCCTACAGAGCAATAGTCAGGACGGGTCATCCTTGGAAACCGCCGTATTCGCTGCGGGTAAATTGGTTTGATTACTGGGTTGAATCGCTGCTGCATTAACCGCAAAAGCTCCTTCTCCTCGGTTTGGCTTGTACTCCAACCCGGGATCAAATTGCATCAAAACAAACACCTGAAAACAAAACAACGAATGCATAGTAATTACTCCAGTCCTACTAATCAGCTCATTCGATATTAATCAACTGTCAAAACTAAGGTTAACTCACGTGGTCGGTTGGTAACATTGTAAAATCATCAGGTGGATTGGTGATCACGTATCTCTTAGAGGAGGCATCAGGAGAGGAGGAAGTATCGCGGAACCTGAGTACAAAATTTCTCGTGAATCGCATAAAGCCAACAAAAAGTTTTCACCTGCAGAACCGGAGCACCAACAGTACCAATACAATCTTTACGTGATCCTCTCTTGATCAGTAATTCAAATACGATTGAAACGGGAATATCATAGTTAATGGGAAGAGAATTAGGCACGAGAAAACATCCTTGAATACAGTGATGATAGGGTATGTGGAATTTCTTCATACTATTACCATTCTCAATGGCGAAAAACGTTCTTTTTCCAACACATTTAATTAGGGTGGCAAGATTAATAAGATGTAGTGATTAAAATGTGATTCGTAACAGGATTTACCTAATTCCATCCTTTCAAGCGAGAACAACAATAAGAGTGTGTAGTAAGTGTGTTTGCGACATAAAGAGACTCTAAAACGTTACACATACAGATACTATTCCAACGTTACACACAGCTAATGGCATAAAAACGTGATCACTTCCAGAATTGGAGTTCCAACTTGGACCTCCAGGTAGTTACGAGACAGGACACTCAAAAGATTAATACGGTCAAAGAGATAGAGAGAGAGAGAGTATGTGTGCAGTGCGTACGTCAGGTCAAAAATGTTCCTTTGCCAAAATTCTTTATATCAAAAATCAAATTGCAAATAAACTCTCTTTCAAACTTGCAGTTAGTTGTAATAATAAATCAAACTCCTACAGCTAAAGCAATTCCAAACGTGACCTAATTCTCAAATATCTCTTCCAAAATATTATTTTTTCCAAAACTAAAAGCTTGAGTGTGCCATTCAATAAAGCAAATCTATTAGTTTCCTCATAACTTTGTAAATATTGTTTTCTAGTATTTCAGCCTCGAAGCTGTCCAGTCTTTGAATTTGCAGCTCTCAACGCCGCACAAACTACTTACTCCTCCTGGATTTATTCTACTTTCTCCATGGCTGGCAGCGGAGGAATGAGGAAATTATACAACTTACTGGAAGACATCATCAACATGGTTTACAACTTGTGAATTATTAGAACAGGAAATTAAATTCCAGTAAATGGAGGAAGGGATGTCATCTCCTCGCACCTTCCTTGGTGAAATAGGATACATTGTATGGTTTACATTCTTAAAAATTCGGATGGAATTCAATCAGACAGCGCAATAAAACAGCGACCAACATTTCCAGAACTACACTCGCCCAAGTCTCCCAAATTTCCTCCTCTTGAAAAAGGGGTGTAAACGTCACAGAAACAAGGGAAACTACCAAGGCTTTGCGCAACAAATATCCCATCCTCACATCAAGAAGGATGTTCCTTGATCCAAATTCCTTAATCCGAACATTTAAGAAACTGTCAGTGCTCCAGTCCCGCAGCACTTCTGAGGGGCTGCTACATTCTACTTCTGAGTCTACAGTGTACCTCATCGAAAAGGAAACTAAAAACTGGATGAATAATAGCTTCAAGAAATTTGATTCGCAAATACTAAATTACCAACAGATGTCAAGGGAGGACATGTATAAAGGGTGGACGGGGCTGGATAAGATTAGAAGTTACGTCGATACGATTATATAATTAGCGCTCAGCAATCCCGAATCCTGTATGGATGCGGTCTCAACTTCATTAAATAAATAAGACAAAAGACCAGTTGAACAAGTAGGAGGAGGAGGGTTAAAAGGGGGTGAGAATGAATGGTACAGTGTGTACAAAGAACAAGTTGACAAACATTCAGTTGTGCGCTGATGCATGTAAAAGTAGTGACTCGTCAAAGTGATTCTTAGGTATCCATATTAAATCATATTAGTAATTTAGTAAGTGCTCCACTCTTCAAACCCAAGAAACCATCATCATCTTCTAGTAAGAAACTTTCATTATTGTGCTAGTTTCAATTCAACCCCTCCACTGTTTCCCCAGACGGGAGCAAATGTACTTTCTCTTCCTCCATCTTGTCCATGTTGTCATTCTAGAGAAAGTCATTTTCTCCCCTCTTTGTGGGGGAAACAGGGGAGTGTTTTGTAAAGTCACACACAGTTAAAGTAGTAGCGCATCTAGTCTTGATTAAAAAATAAGTGTGCGGAGTGCACAGAAGATGGAACAAAAAGTGAATCTAACCCTTCAGCCACCTCAAAGATCTTACTAGTAGAATAGTGGTGAGTACGAATAAGTAGGAAAGGAGGCATATTTACATAGGTAGTAACCTGTATAGGCCTATGCAGAGCATGCCGTATTGTCGGAGAGCAGCAGCAAAGAGATTGCCGTATTTGCCCCCTTCTCCAAATTGAGCAAGAGGACCATCGTAAAGTGAGATTTGACCCACTCGACAACGGTCTCGATGTGATAGAGTTTCCGGAGTGCTGTAGCCTCCACGCAGTCCAGCTCCTTCCGCTAGAATCAGTTCCAGCTCTGGAGTTGCTCCACCCGTTATGAGCGACCGAATCAACGTGAGTGCATTTTGATTGAAGTAAGTCTGAAAGGGTAAAATCGCACAAGGATTAGCACACACAGCAAACAACTCAACTCATCCATCCTTCCTGTCTGTCTCTCATCAGTCCCTCCCAACAACGTCTCAGCACTTCCCTACAAATCATTTATCCTCAATCCCTCATCATAAAACCCCTACCCTCTTCCTCAGCACTTCCCACCAGCAGGCCCGACAGACAGGACGGAAACAAATTGTAGGTGTGCTTGAGTTAACCCGCAAACCAAGGATATTCCACAGAGGAAAGGGACATTCATCATCACCACCTCTCCGCACCTCCCTCCCCAGGTTTCACTTGATCAAAGCTTCTTTTACAAAACAGGGCTTATAATGGATGGCGATAGATTCCTCACGCTCTTCCTCTATTTCACTGTCTCACGATAAATTACCACTCCTCCTGACGAGGCCAAGCTAATGTCTACAAAGAAAAGATAGGTTAAAAGTAAACGTTATTCCCGACCCGCTTCCTTTCTAGGTAAACGATCAATCATTCCCACATTTTGACATCTTTCCCTCCACATAATTCCCCCTTTTCTCTGCATAATGTAGGTGCTTTTCAAAAGCAAAACTAAAACTAGATGCCATGTAATCAGCTTTCTTTTCTTTATCCTTATTCCTTGGCATTTCCACCCCTTCAGTAGGATTCATTTTTCAAACATGAGGAGAGAGAGAGAGAGAGAGAAACAGGGATTTGTGGACCAACAAGAGACGAAGAAAGAAAGCAAGGGATAGGCTCATCCTGTCTCTCGTCATTAAATGGGAAAGCTTCTTGGCACGATACAAAGATTATTACCAGAGCGGGAAAGTAAAGTAGAGCAGAAATACACTTACAGTAGACATAAGAGAGTCGAGGACGGAAACGGCAAAAGCAGTACCACAGGCAAAAGGCTGGGTAAGATACAGTTCCGTATCAGGGTCATCGTCATCGTCCTGATCCAAGAATTGAACGTTGCTATCGTTAACAAGCTCTGGAAGAGATACAAAATCTCAGTTTAGTCCCACTTTCTCTCCAGTAATCCTGCATTTCACAGCTGTACACTCTCATGCCATGGGTAACCCTGGGTTACTAACCCAGGGTGTATATAGTCCTTTGAGTTGTCACCTGTAATCATTGGAACGTTTGACCCATAAACGGAACCCCTTCGTTGAAGAACAATTGGACTACCGAGAGGACTGGATCGTTCTTCCCCGTTACCTACTGCGCTTTGGTCACTAAGAACACCGATGGTATCATCAAAGGTCATTGCTTTAATGTTTAAAGAGGCAAGAATGGCTTCCTTATCTGCGAGAGTAGGATCGTCGTTAGATGGCACTTTGGCTGAAAGAATCACACACATGTCGCACAGATTCACATTCACTGCTCTCAAATCCGCTCGACTTAGTGGCGACCCCTGAAATCCAAAAACAAGCAGAAATCAGTTCTCCATATAATTCACATTAATCCGCATTACCATTCAAGTTGAAGCTCTTTACTTACGTTCAAAATAGAAATTTTAGGTAGATTTTGTAGCATTTTCCATTCTCTGCGAATGTAGTCAACAGATCCTACGATGACAACATGTTTGAGCTCATGATAATGGAAGTTAGAGGCTCGAAGGGGCATCACAAGATTTCGGAGTCCAATCAGGGGAGAGTCAGGGTCAGCAAAGAGGCAAACGACGACGTGACCGTTGAGGACCGTCATGGCAGCTTGGTTCCGGTCAAGAATACACTCCTCAATGGATCGCGCCGGACACCAGTGAAACATCCCTGTTGAGTCGTACTTCATTTCCGTCTTTTCAAAATCAAAGTCCTTTGCCTGATCATCCGCAATTCCTACCACACCAAGCCCGTTGGTGCTCGTCCCGTTCGCTCCCGCTTGCGATCTGCTTGTAGGCCTAATCAATTCAAAACAAAAGTTAGCTCTGGCCGTCCTCTACGCCATCAATCCCTTTCTTAACTTATTTCTTCAACTTTATACTTAAATTCAGTATTTAGTTTATCACAAAAACAGCAGCTGGCTGGCACACGACTACTCATTACATTATGACGGGATAAAGTTACAGGATACATAGTTGTTCGAAAACGTGAGGCGTTGGAGTTACTCGTAGTGTAACTTTACGATTTTACTGCATAAGACTTTCAGCGAGAGCAGTATAGCGTAACACGGTTGCACTAAGAAACCACTCACTCAGTCAGTAATGACAGAGTCTACGTGTGCTACACATTTGCTAGTGTGATAAGCATTTGAATTAGTTGCGTTTGTTAAAGTCACTCCACATACATTAGCTTTTTAACTTCGTAGCTTAAATGATATCCAGCAAGGGCACTATCCTCAGATCTGAAACAGGCAATAAAAATGACCGCATGTATTAATCGTTATTGAACACCAATTATAGCATAGTTATAAGTACATAATTATTAATAAATTAGAAGCCTAGTTTGTGAGTAAACGGCATACAAATGATCAGTTTTCTTTCACTATCTAACTCATTCAATACAACTCCGCCATCAGCATTAGCTGTATTTCCCCCCTTAACGTCTCTTTAAAGGTACGGTAATCAAATCAAAACAAACTGTTCTACATTTCGATAGTATTCGAGGCCGTGACTTTGTGACCACGATTACATTCAGCCCTACTGCTTGAGCGAATACGAAAAGTTCTGCAATCCGAACAACTTGGGTCGCATAAAGGTTGTTTAAAAGAAAAATCAATTTCGTATGTATCGGTATCACAAATGTCATGAGTAATACTCCTAATAAATACCTGGCTGAATTCACTTGATTCTCAGTAGTAACAGAATTAGGTTTTTTCGAAGGTGTTTTGCTGTTGGCCGTAACAAGTCCAACTGTCCCCGCCACAGAGTTCAGCCGAGGTTTGGCTAAGGCCGACTGTTGGTTGAGGGGAGTGTAAGCTGCGTAAAAGAGAGATCAATAATTAGTAGTGAAATAAATCAGAAACGCGTACACAATTCACAATCATACATAACTTTCCATAGCGAGTAAAATGGTAAGAATAATAATAATATTTTTATATGTAGATTAAGTACCTAGAAGAATAACGAGAATAATAATCTCGACATTTATGCATAAACTATGGGCATGATTAATCTCTCATACGACTCGATGTATCTCATTAGATAAGGACAGAATACAATAATTTGGCTCTACATTTTTAGGAACATAAAAAGATAGAACAAACTGTAACGGAAACTACCGGTCCTTAGAAAATTTCCAAAACGTAACTATACACATACATATGGATATGTATCCTCTTAATTCATTTTATATTCAAGGGTTAATACGTTATTCGTTATTCGGATCACTTGCTTTTATTGAAAGCAAGGAAATAGCGGAAAAAGCGTACTATTATAGAGAAGTAAAAATCTCCCTTGAGTATACTGTAACTCCATCCCTCAACTAGCGGTTTGTATTTGATAGAAGCAGTGATGTCATGCATTCATAATTCTAAATGATCCACCATGCTCTCCACTCACCTTCTTTTGCAACGTGGTGAAAGCGAGTGAAAGCTAAAAACTATTTTTACTACATCGTATCACTTATTACGGTATGTGCATGCAACAATTAAGGTGAAAGCGTTCATGTGATAATTATTTATACAGGCTTACTCAATCCCAGACTGGACTCACTTGACATGTGACAGGCAAACATGGAAGGATGTACGAACATACACTGACTAAAGTACTAACATTTAAATCAGAGTATATAGGGTTGATAAATCACGACTTACTACATATAATTCCCCACCTTACAAACCTCCGATTCACGCATAAACATTCTCAATTATATTTCATAGCGAATATAGCAATGCAATTCGGCAGGTATTTTAGCATGTCTTGATATAAAATCCCTTTCCCCCTCTAGAACAGCGTTGAAGCCGTTTCAAATTCAAAATCGTACCAGTACACTACAAGCCAACTTTGTTTTTGTTTTATCTGAACAGTTTCAACCAACTCTCATTCGAAATATCACAAATGTCAAATAGGGAATGGTACAATGGTATAATATCATCCGAGCTTACAGGTGAGACAGAAAGGCCTGCATTAGTCATCATAACAAAGAGGTTTGGTATCCACTATAGTTGCATTAAACATGGAGTTTAAAAACTTTACTACCACAGATTTCTCGGAAATTATTCATTATTTTGGGTATCTGCTTCATTGTAATTCAAAACGACATTTGCTAACAGGTCAAAAAAGGGGGTACACGGCTAAATGAGTCCACTCTTTCCAGGTAGGTAATGCTTCAGGCATGTGTGTAATTCGATGCATGGATTTCGCATTCGATAGGTAAATTGAATTATGCATGTTTCAGAACGTACAATTTTAAGGACTTTTGTTTGCTAATGTAAAGGCAGACTAAAAACTACCAGGGGAAACGCACATGAAAAATCCAAATCTACTGAGCTAACCCAGCACACCAACCAAAAGTCTTCAGGTCAAAGGATCCAATCCATAATCTCTCCCTTCTTCTTCTATCAATAGCCGGTAGTGCAAGGAAGCGGATTAATTGCTCGGTACTATTTTAAAGGTTACCAGGAAGGGGTGCACATATCAAAGGCTTGCGATGAGTGGCCCGAAATATCGGTTGCTCTTAAAACTACACTAAATGTGGTCCTAGCCAATTAATCTATCTGTCCAAATATGTTCATAAAATCAAGAGGAACATTTTTTTCTTCCTCATATCGTTATCCAATGCCTCTCAGTCAAATCGTTCCAAAGTTAAATTTAAGCTAGCTTCTTTTCAAGTTAGTACTGCGTATCTTTCCAATTTTTTTCTTCTAATAGCATGTTCTTAAACCTCAGAGAGAGGAGACTATATAGCCTATTAGTACGAGTGTTAACTCTGGACCGCAACCTTAAAATAGATTATAAAACACGCATAGCTATAGTATAAAATTATTAAGTCGTCTCATCTTACCTGGATCTCCGGGAGGTCTGGCATTCTCGCCTGAAAGATATAAAATTCGATCTGCGATAAAATTATAATCTTCGAGGTCATATTTTCAATAAATGTAGTACGAATATGACTATAGCGTAAAGTTTTATAATGTAGTAAAGTAGTAGAAATATGGAGAAACATATATATATACTTGTCGCAGCACACCCTCCCACAAAAGCTTTCTCCTTCAATCCTCACTTTTCTCCCCCTACTTTCTCTTACTAAACGCTAGGCACTCTATAATGTTCACAACAAGATATGCTAGATATATCTTTAATATGTCACATTTGGAATTTTGAAACCCTTTCATAAAGTCTACATTTGTTATAATCGAGCTATCCCTGATAACGCCCTGGTACTGCTGGCGGTCAAAGATGACTCATTGCGTGTTTCCAACAGTCTGAATGATTTTTGAAAAATCTTCTCTCTGAATTATTATGACACTTCTTCTACGAGATTGCATTTGAAATTTAAGAATTTGTTACCTAGGTAAGAAAGGATTAAAAAAATTGATTTAAAAACAATTAGCCAACCAGCTAAGAAAATTATTAGTTACACTTTTCACACGATCAATAAAATCAAGGTCAGGAGTGCCAAAAATTCTACAAAAACCTCTACACGTGTGTCAAAAGTCAATCAAATATTGCTTTCAGTTAAAGTCAATTTTTAAAACAGATATGAAATACAAGTATTTTACACAGTACGCGAGAATCAACTCAATACTAGTTACATAATTACTATTGTATTTCAGCAATTACGCTAGGATTCCGATCCATTTAAGAAAAGTAAGTAATGGATGCATTTAGGTGAATGGGATTATTTGTGCTCTGGCTGTACAGTACAGTACGTATGATATATACGATACTATCAATTAATCTGTAATTTACACTCATCTTCATCAACCAAATCACGTTAAAGTTAGTCCAAATTCTACTACTTTACCACAAAATAAATTCTTCTTTGCAAACCACTCAAAACTATTATGAAATTCAAATACTCTATAACTCTAGAATCTCGTAATTTTCATCGTAATCATTCACTATTATAATATTTATACCAAATTCTTTTCAGTAAGGTAAATATTTACGACTCCAGGTATCAACGAAAATCAGTTTTTTTAAATCAAGAGTCATTAAAATATAGGTACGAACAACAAAAATAAGCTTGTAGAAGTATGACAGGCATCAATCAAAACATGGTTTAGTGCATGTGCAAAATACTCGATAATGTAGGTATATACAAAGTGCCGTTACACTACTCTCTTCATTCCCATTAAAAGATCACCCCCCCCCCAAACCAGCTATTTTATTTTAACTACTATTGTAATCCATTTTACTTTCACTACTATAAAGCAGCGCACAGATAGTCATGCAAATTCTTGATAATATCTACAATTATAAGTTACAAATCCAGCAACTTTTCTAGAGTTTTCAAGCAATACTTGGTGCACCAAGGAGATCCCCACAAAGGCTGCAACAGCATTAATGCATTTCTTCACCATCGTCATCTTAACATAACCACACACAAAATTTCTCCTTCACTGAAAAAGCGGTATCAAATTTTCCAGTATAGAAATCACTACACTGCAGCCTTTGTGTTCAGCTTAGACATGAGAAAAAAGCTACTGCTATTCTAGTAACCTATTTAAATTCTATTTCAAATTTACAAAAAGCCAAGGATTAGGTGAGGACGAGGGATAATTTAATTATGAGTCAAAGACGGAAGAGGATGGTGTGAGAAAAGCATTTCATTATGGTGCTTTGCCGAGACGAGAAAATTGTGCAAAAACTGAACCTAAAGGATAAAAAATCTGAATGGCAAATGGAGATTCCAAGAGAAGAGTAATGAGGAGAGTTGCAGGTTTCTTTTAATTCAATTATGATTATTATAGTGTGCCTTTAACGTAAATGTGGTGCTGTGAAGAAATCCTTTGAAGTTCTCCCTCAAAGAAAACAGACTTTAATATATACTACTAGTGTTTTTCTTGACTAAAGAGAGGAAAGGGTAACGAAACATGGAAGATGACAAGCAATTGCAACACAAGTTTAGCCGATTTTCAATTGGATTCCCTTCCGCAATTAGTCATTCTCCCCTTTCCCCACTACCTTTAAAAAGAGCTCAGGGCTATATATTATATGTTATAAACTACTGCACACACTACTACGAAAGGACTCCTATTTAGGAAGCAGCAGCATTGCTATGAGCATATGCATTAGCGCTGCTTCAAACGATAAGACTAAATATAATTACTACGGTTTCCAATTCAATTAATTACGTGGGGTCTAAGCTGACAACATCTTTTGCGTGCATCACTCCCATGGATTAGCCAAGAAGGTAATGCAGGTGAAGGAGTGAGGGAATTGTAGAGAATATTTTATATCAAATCAACGCCTTTTGTAATTCAACTAAAAGTACAAAAAATTAAGGCTGGCTGTGAGCAATTTACGATAGCGAATCAGGAATGAGGAAGAAGAGATGCCAGAAGAAGAAGGTGAATATATAGAGTTTTTTTTGTGTTAATCGAAATGCCAGAAGCCTCGCCAACAATATTTACAAAACAAGGGAGAGAACGGATATGGGCTCATAATTGTTCAGTAAAGCTTGATGAATATACTCAAGCGTGTAGGGTTATAGTGAAGGATAAGTAAAGATAGTCAAAAGACAGAGGGGATTTTAAGGAAGCTTTCATAAAAGAAAAGACGCGGATGACAAATGGAGAGAATGTAAAAGGAAAACGGACACAGTGATGAAAGTACACAAGTCAAGTGACACAGAAAACAAACGAGAGAAGAAGAAAGAATATGGAAAAAAAGATCAAGAGACAATTAAGTATTATTTTAGAGAAAAGATTTCGATGAACTGACTCATTATTAGACAAAAGTCATAAGTAATAGGCTGAGGATTTATATATTTGTTCTACCTCGAATATGAACCGTCTTGGGTATTTCTGGAGGAGTGAACGTAGGATTGAGAGATGGATCTATTTCCCCTACCAAACACATTTCATGAAACATTAATTTCGCAATTTCCTTCATGTTATCTTCCACACTTTCCAACATCATTTCAAAAAGGATCAAAGGAGAAATAGAAGCAGGTGGTCATGTGCAAGGCATTCTCAATCTTCCTTCCCTATCAAAACATTTTCAACAAGCTCAAAAATCGTTTTCGAAAATAAGTTTCAAATCCCTAGCCTAAACACATTCAACATTATTTACATCCCGACACCTACCTAACCTGACGTGTATGCTCTACAGCACATCTTCACAGCCTCTGAGACTTGCTTATATCCTAGTAGAATACTCTTAAAAAACCTGCTCCAGGAAAATATCATCGAAACTTATTCTCTCAAGGCATGTGTATTGCCGGCATTTCCAAAGAAACATTAAAATATTATTAAAAGTTATTATGCACAACAACCCTCTCTCAGGGCTCAATAAATCAAGTGCAATTAATTCAAACTTAAAACACAGAGGGGGCACTTTTACAGTTCTCGTCCCGCCCTTATTCTAAATTCCATTGTTATATTTCCTATTATTTCATGCAGTTTCGGAAGATATAATGTGCCAAAACCAGACAACAAAGTAATGGATGATATATTCAACTTTCAAAACTTTCTCCAAGTCTCTTATGTGATTCTATGTAACCTTTGCAAACAAAATCTCTAGTACCTACATAATCGGTAAGGCATACGAAAAGTACTACCCTTGTAACTTTCACCTACTTTCCCCACATCTACTACTGTCGCTATATCATACAGGATGTACAAACTACTGTTGAAGAGTGTGTGCACTAAAGATCATACACCCGGATTTCGATACATCGAAGCCTATCAGAACTGACACTAAACTCGACACTTTCCATTCGTGTCTGCCGCCAAAGGAGAATTCATACTTGTTGATGTCAACAAGAGGTGTGTATAATAGATTAAGTTTAACGTGCTTTGCGAGGGGTGGGCAAAGATTGGACGAAAACTTACCAGCGTACAGAGTATAGTCCTCGCCTAGTACAGAAAAAACAAGAGAAAGACACATAGAACACGTCACATGGAAAAATAAACAACGACCCAGTAGTAATTGAATATCACATGTAATACAATAGTTACGACGATATGGATAAATACACTGCCATCATTCCCATCCAACCAATTATATCAAATATAAAACACACGACGACAACAAATTAAGCGATTCTCATCAACAGTCAGATTAAACGCTAAAGTAAAACCCTCTCCTCATTCTTCATGTAACATCAAAGCTCTCACAGAGAGCACATTTTAATCCCGAAATCACTACATCATGTTTCAATCTCCGCTTCCTTTTGTCTCCCTCCCATCCTCCTACAGTATATTCTAGGGACTCGGATTTCATTTTCCATCTCATTTCGTCCCTCTTGAAATCTCTGCTTCTGGATACATTTGCCACTCGGCATTCCTAACTCCTTGGTAACTTCAAACTTAATGCTTTATTTCTTTCCTTTGGGAATTCAGTACTCGAATCGAAAACGATACAGTTAACGTTCTCCTTCAGCGAATTTCTCTAGCTCCTTTCTCACAGAATAGTTTTGTTTCCTGGTTTCAAAATAATTCTAAATATAAAACTTAGCAAAGTCGTTTAACTTTCGATAGTTACTGATTGAAAAATTGTTTTGAAGTAATTGAAAAGCACTTAAAAACTCAAAACAACTCGCTATTTTAAATTTACCCTATCAAAGAACGCTTACGAGACATTGTTTGCTTTCTCTCAAGTAAACCAAACCCAGTACGAAGCCCATCGCTATTCGACACCTATCATACTACTAAAAGACTCTCTGGTTGGCAATTCAACTAGAGGATGAGGAAGACAAAGATAAAGGAGCTCTGAAAATAGTGCGAGAATCCGATTGTTACTGATGGTAGAACAAAGAGACACTCACTAGCTCGTCCCACAGCTTGCACGGCCCGGACACCTTTTCGAAAAGTCGCCACTGAAATTAAAAAAGAGAGAGACATAGTAATTAAGTTTGCTTGCTACTAGTAATTGAAGAGAAAATTCGATAGAATTTGGGTACGAATAAAAAATTAGCCGTTAAAACTCAATTACAAGTATTTTTGACTAATATTTTGCATTTCATTCCAGTGAGTTAATAAATATTACTCATACGCAGCAATACCAAGAGAAATTACTTGCACGGTAGGTTTCAACAAAAATCCTAAGCCTACGCAAGTTTCACGAGTGGAAAGGTGGTGATGGGTATAACAGTCTACATGATAAACTTAACGAAAGAATATCATATCTTTGCACTCAACTTACTAATTGAAATATGCACATTCATAAAGTATTGGTATATATAGAAAGTATGTGGTAACGCCACGCTTGGAAGGACGCAACTACAGTTCCATGTATTTGGCGCAATAGGTAAGCTATACAAACCGCTACTTCGTATCGTTCCGTTATTCAATGGAGTGGCAACAACGATTCCATGAATTCGAAACAAGCGAACCAGTGTGAGCAGCATTCCAATCAACCGTTTTGTGTCAATTGGATATCATTTTTAATTCAAAACTCCTAAACAGTACTATGTCCATTCATCAAGCGGGTTGCAACTTTAAAAAATCTTTCCCCGTATCAAACACATGCAGCATTCACCCTCACTCCAAATCATAACGCTGCAGCGCAAAACCAAGCGGCAGCCATCGCTTCTCCACTCTCATTGTCCCATACATGTCATTTATTTAAAATTGCAACCCCGAAGCTGGACCGGAATTCTAAAACATATTTCACATTCCTTGTAGTATTTATTTAAATTTGTCCTCTTCTGCACGTGTTTGTTTTGTGGGTTGTGTCTACACTAGTGGTCCTGCCCGTTACGCAAACTGGTTACAATACACCCATTTTTAAATATTAACGTTTCTGTCTTTTCAAAAAATTTGAAATTATCTTTTTGCTGACATTAAAATTTGTTTCTTGTTTTGAAAAGGCGAGGTGGAAAATTTAAAATTAAATATATTTTGCCATATAATTTGATGAAAATAGAAAATAAACAGTTCCAGCGAACATGGCAGATTCTTATGCCGCATACATAGTCGTATCCTTACACAATAACGGCGCTCGAAGGAAACCAAGGATTTCATTTATATGCTCGATATTATTTTCTTTCGTTCAAACTATTCCCTCCATGCAAGACAGAAATATAGGGCTTATTGTGGTACCTGACTTCCTACCTTAATTAGCTCCAAAATCCTATCCTGTATCTCAACTTTTTACAATTAAGTTCTTCAACCTTGACTCTTTTCGCGTGTAAATAGTGTAGGTAATTTCCTGAAACCGGACAGTGTCAACATCAGAACACCTTTCCTCAAAAATTAAAATCAAAAGCAAATTGCTCATAATAAACGAGGAGTTAAGCTTAGCTTGGACCATTCAAAAAGATAGTTGGTCTACACTGAGGATTCTTCAAGGGTACACAAAATGTAATTCATTTCATTGGAAGATGTCGACAATGCCGAGCAAGAAATAGGGGCTGGGTGAGGTGATCGGGAGGGGTAGAATATTTAACAGCAAGTGACTTTCAGACTTTCATAGAATAGAGTACAATTATTACTACAAATGGAAACAGACGAAAATGTTATAGATTCAATAAATGGATACGCGTATAACGAAATCCCTAAGAGTTTTTGTGAGAGTGTGTTGGCGAGTGAAAGTAGTAAAAAATGTGACTGGTCTGGTTGTGCTTTGTGGAGTATGAATGATATCTGGATGAGTTTCGAAGGTTGACAGATATGTTGCCCTGATTTCGCATGAATGACTCACGTGAATCGCATGCATCTACGACAAACTACACGGTGAAAGATGCGATAAGATAAGTTGCAGTGTCTACGTCTCATTGTCTCCAATGACAGCGGAGTGAAAGTGTGTAAATTGCAAATCCCCGCTGGCAAGTATCAGGATAGTACTATAAAGGGTGCGAATCAATGTGAACTATTATATATTGTATATATAAGAAGATAAATAGGAGAAGAAAGAAATACATAGTCAGTAAAGAGTGAAATATATAACGAGCCATAATTGAGAATATCTAAACCATCTGCTGTGTGCTGTGTGTAATATCATCCCAATGGTATTTTCACGTATATACCCATTCGACAATTCTATAGGACTACATACACATGAGATAGAGAGATATGGACATAGGAAAAAGCAGTGAAAGTTTGCACAGAAATCTAGAAATGGTTTAACTCTGGTCGCAAGCAGTAACTAAGTGAGATGCCAAGAAGTTGTGACACTCATTATATAAAATACTACAACAAGACTCGGTGTAGGAGGAAACGATTGGATCGCGAACCAATGAAAAAAAGTATTAAAATCCTGTACAATTTATCATTAGAATAATACTGGAGGTATATAAATATTCAAGGAGGAACGAAAATATATAATCTGGTATTTGAGGGTCTTGTCATGGTGAAATTTCATACCCTGGTTATCATAATCTCGTGGCACTGTTATATCCGAACTCTGCATCATTAGGAGCATTCCAATATCTAAAGTAATTCGTCACAAAAGTCAAAACAAACAATCTTATTTTTCTTTTCTCCGCAAAAGGCAAGCAGAACGAACCAGTCAATTCCTCTACTACCAACAATGGATAAAAATCCGGACCGCTGTTAACTCTCCCTCAAACTCACAGCAAGCCCAATCCCATCCTTTACCTTCATATTCTCCGAATAATATATTTATAAAATCCCTTAAATCCCTGCCATCCTCAATCCAATCACAGATCATTCAATTCCCAAAACACATCCTTTTACACAGGTCACAACGATTAGTGCACTTGACGAATTCATTCACCCCACGATAATCTACCCGTTATGACATCCTCACGACCAAAGAATTAATTTTCAAATTCATGGATCATGCGCAAGGGCGGGCGGACAAAAATTAAACAAAATAGACTTGAGACGGCATTAAATCAAGTTGAGTTAACGCTAAAAAAATTCTCATTGGATTCCCTACACCACTCCGTCAACCTAGTACACCGGCACATCCGTTCCGCATCCTTCTTTTCCTGATCCTCCCTCTCAGTCAAGGACAAGCACGGATGGCTGATTATTTTCTTGTGTTTTGTACAATCGCATGAGCAAATATGCACGGCTATTTTATTTTTACATTTCCTTCTTCAAAGCATAGACTTTTTTGGAGCATACTATGCTAAATACTAGGGACGATGGCAAACAGAAGTTAAGCGTCATGGCTAGCTCATCCAGCTTGTTTGTCATTTTACATAGCGTTAATGTATTATGTATTACTCCACAAAATTCTAAGCGCCTACCTATAAAACCGCAGTTTGACAATGGCACTGGGGAAAACTGAAGAGAAAGTTTCACTTACAATTTTTGCACTTGCACTTTTTGATCAGCGTCTCGTCTCGAACTTCTTCGTGGCAGGCCTTGCAGTAGAACCAAGCTCTGCAAAGAGAAAGCGAATAAAATAACTCCTCTCCTGACCCCTGTCTTCTCTCCGACCCAGGCGACCACACGCATCACATTATTCTCTATTATTCTCAGGTCGCATTTATCACTTGCGCTACTACTGGCAGCGTACACTCTGGAGCGAGAATTTACAATAGCAAAAAGATTCATTACCTCTTCACTTCGTCGGCACTTTGAGCAATGAAAAAGCCGATTGTGTTTGCTTGGATTTTGGCTCCACCAGGGTTGATGGATATTTTGGAATCGTTCCCATCTTCCGTCTTCATTTCGATTGCCAAGAGTAGGAGCTTCAGCTTTATGAAACAAAGTCTGCAAAAGAAGAATACGGAGGAAAAGGTTTAGCAAATCCCATTCCTTGTCCTCCTATCATCCATCCCACAAATTTATTCTCCCGCCTCACATCCCCCCAGATTTATTTCATATTTCAACTTACTCGGAGGCTTGCGGAAACGTCATCCCTACGAAAGATGGACTTAGAGTTTCCGTGTACATTTCGCATCCAGTACCCTGGAGGTAGTCGTTCTGCCATGCTTGGGTATCAGGGGACTGAAATGAAGAGAAAAAAAACAATGAACCAATCGTAACTCATTCCTACTTTCATCCCTTCAACATTTACAACTTCCGCCCATCATCCAGCACTTTACACAATTTCAAAAACCCAAAATTTACCGTCTTGAAAGATCGCATGGCGAACAAGTTGGCCATCATGGTAGAAAATCCTGGGGCTAAACATGATTGTGCTATAAATCCTAACTTAAGTTCTGCAAGGCAAATTACATCATCTCCCCGTTTCCAGTCCCAGCTCGGAATGTTGAGGAGGTAAGCCTGAAAAACAGTGAAATTATTTTATCTCTCACAAATTCGCTATACATCCCATCATAACTCATCGCTCCTGTCGTTGAACCATCCTCCCACTTCTCTCTCCCGTGTAACTTACTTTATTGTGATACTGCATGAGCTGGATGATGACCCGAATATCGTCCGAGTAATTTTTAATCGAGATTACTCTCATAATATTAGCCGCATCTTCCGCATCAGGATCTTGGCAGTATTTGTTAGCGAGGACAAGGCAGGCGTCCGCTTCGTGTACCTATTTAGTTTACATTACAATCATCCATATTAGACTATCGTATTTCCCCCGCTACAAAACAGTATACCGGCAGTAATGCTCGGCTTAAGTTAGAAAAGGGACATAACAAATTGTTAAGTAACACTCATTGCATTAAATAAGAAGAAAAATCTTATACCAAGTGAAAACAAACGAGGGCCGTCAGCTTTGGATTCAAGGAATAAAATTGTATTTCGCAAAAGCAGTGGGGTGCAAGAGGAGATTTTAAAACTTTCTCGGAAAACCGGAAGAATTTTACATCAGCTCTCCGCATTTCCCAAGCTTCAGCGGAAATGTGTTTCTTTTGATCTCTACCAAATTATAGCCAACAATTCCGAGCTCAACTCCGGAAACAACGGAGAAACATCCGGAGCTGGCGACCCCATTGTTACGGCTCATGTGCATAGTGTTTTGGTGAAAAGAAAAAGGCGAGAAAAGCCGAGAAGCAATTGTGTCTTGTTTGTAACTCAATAGAAGAGATGCTAGGAAGCACACGGGTTGGACGTTTAAATTGTGACCATGTTTAGAAAAACGACGAAGCTGAAAACGAGGCGTTACTACTACATAGTGAACTTGGTTATTTTTCTAACAAGTCTACGTTTTCAAGTTTCATGGCTTTTCTAAACATATTTTTTGAAAATCCTCAAGAAAAAATTCCATGCAAGTATCTTTTTAATCTTAAAGTGAAGCACAGTCTCTATGTAAAGCAAGCCATGCGCTGCGCTTCAGCCTGCTCCGGCAGCGAACCCATTCAATCATCCTCAAGAATGGAATCCACGCCTTCAAAAACTTCCTCCCTTCTGCTAAGCATTTTTAACAGCAAAAGCAGGAATTTTTTTCAATAGAAGCAAGAAAGCTCCATGGGGGATCCCCTAATAAAATAAACTTTCCCTTACGTAATCCTGGTTATCCTCAAAGATGTCATCACTTTTCCATCTCTCATCTCAACTAACATAAAGATAAAGCCAAAATGTTCACCATGCAGAAGCCATGCGAAAATATCGTGGAACCTATACTTTTAAGCATCGTACAGTAGATTCCATAGAATTCCATGCAATATAGTACTTGCAAAAGTGCTCATTTAATTTCAACCTTGTTAGGTAAAATCTAAACTTAGTATAAATCACTTAAAAGTCTTCATCACATCCCCAATTCCTTTTAGTCTTCGACGAGTAAGCTGCTTATTAAATCATAGAATTCTATAACTTAAAGAATATCCTCTGTGATGAAAGCATCTCACATACAAATGCCGTCCAGTTCACACAGTCACTTTCACTGTAGACAGCTTTCCAGATTCTCTCATCATCTCCTCTTCCTTTCACAATCTTTCTCCTCCTTTCCTTTGCTAAAACTTATCCCGGAAAGTGTTATTTATATATATATATATGCATCTAAAACCTGTATTTCTGTCGCCTGGAAATCCTTTTAAATTATATAAACTGTCAGCATAAATCCTAAAAGAGGAGTCTTGGGAAATCCGCAAAAAGCTTTGACTGCTAACAGCGTCATGTAGTTAGCATTATAGCGACTATTTTTTAGTTACTTTATCTTCTTTCCGAGAGGGGATTTGTAAGAGAAGTCTTGGCCGGAAATGTACCGACTTTAAAAACCACTTCCTCAGTCTCCCTAGAAATATTCTGCATGGTTTAGAGATCTGGTCGGAGAGAGCTAAATTCATGTACACAACATTGATACAATAACAATGACAAATTAACAACATGATTTCGGCACGAGTGAATTCTATTCTCGATTGCTTGCTTGTTCATCAACCGCAATGACTAATACAATGTAGCAGCGATGCTATGGCCTCTCATAGCGTAACGTAGTCGTAGTTGCTTGCATGGCCAGGACACGGATTACAATCTTGACGTTAACACGCAGACACAGAAATATTGCTGATTAATTACTAAATATTGCACTGCACATGAGCGAGCATAATGTGTAATCCGCTTCAGTGTTCTCACAACTCAGAGCGATACGTGGTCAACGCATATATTTAATACATTGCGCATATACAATACCAAATTTCGAGCCATATTATACGGGTAAGTCTAAATATATTATATATTTTCCATTTAAAGATTCACAACGGAGGGACACACGGAAGTCACAATTTTTTTTCTTTGCTACTAATAATTTCAACACTATTATTTCCGCTGTACATAGATGGGATAGACATGCTGTTACCTTGACCCTCTGCAGGTCGATGGGATTCATTATGGTTCCTTGGAAAAATTCCACCGTTGTAAAATGTCTCTTAAAAAGACCTTCTAACTCCAAATCGGGAGGTTTTCTAATCAAGCAATCAATCAAAAAATTCACAAACCAACTTCTCTTTTCAAAATACGCCTCGTCTCTGCGTCTTAATATAGTAACCATTCCAGAGTAGTATATACTAAATGACGTCACAATATCCCTCACATCCGTAATCCTTCAACCACTCCACTCCAAACCTAGAAATCTTGTTATCACCTACAATCCCCAAAAAAATATACATCTCAACTTCAGCCTACAAAGCAGTCTCCAAGCTCCACCCAACAATCCATCTTTCCCCACGAGCCACCATCCCACTCGGTTGCACTCCCACATATCAGGCTCGCTTTCTCCAACTCCTCCATCAATAACAGACTGTGCCTTGCTTAAGCAATAACTTAAATGTTACTTTGCTAAACTCAAAGTAAAACTTTCTCTTATTTCATCTAACGTATTCCGCCCCATCCAGCTTTCCCCGACTTTCACCACCCTTGAAATGGGACGCGCGCTATTTTCCTTTCACTTTCTCTACATATTTATACAATGCAGTTATTAATTCTAGTGTATGCTTCGCATTCAGAGACGTAATCCTGTATATCGATAGGGGCATGACCTATTAGTCAGGTCACTTCCCGTACCGTAGTAAGCTCTAGACTAAACCTACATGCATACTTGTAGTTTATCATTGAATTTTTTACCGCTATTCTCATATTTCACCTTCGCTTGCAGATATTTCATATGTCACGCCTTCTTCAATAATCATTATAAGTGCTTCATTCTACCTACGTGGCACGGATCACTAAACCGAGATTAAACTACCATAGACTTTTGCATCTATTCTTTCGTTTTGTGCAAATTGCAAGAATCAATACAAATTTCAAAGTGTGTGGTACGCTGGTGGTCGTGCGAAATTTACTATGTTTTGTACTGCTTGAAAAGAATTCACGCAAAGATAGTACATGCTTTCCCCGGATTTTTGAAGAGCAGAGAATCAGTTGTAATAAACTTTTGCAGTGCGTAAACGCAGCAAAGATTGTTCCAATCATATTAATATAATCTCTAATATTAAGATATGCAACGTACGTCTACAATCAACTTCTGCACCCTCCTAAATTTTGAAAAATACTGTGTGAGAGATAGAGAGCACGGAGCAAGGATTGAATTCCTAACGACACTCGCACATCAATGCCACCGCAAGATGCGGATTACAAAGCAAAAACTGTTTATAAATGTATATAATAATAAAAATATTGCCTTCACGCGAAAACAACTACAAAACTCTGCAATAATCATGTCAACATAAAGTCCAAAGCTTTTTCTAGTGAGTCAATGCAAAGGAATCGCTATGAAGACCCACTGATATACACGATATGTAAGTATTACGAGAGGGGTCAATTCCAATGCTTGCCTTTGACGAATAAAGTAAAATACTGAGAAAATGACAAGTAGGTTTATAATACGCAATAGGATAAGAATATATAGTTAAGTAATAACTACTGTTTGGCTAGGTAAAAGTGAATATATAAATTGCAATTACGGCTTACTGCGGGAAAAACGCAGGGTATAATATTTAAACGCATCTACAGATCTCAATGTATGTTGTCAAAAGAGGAATTGGTCAAAAGTACGAAGGGAAGAGAAAAGGGTAAAGAGCTTAAGTGGCGTATGTTTGTAATGGTACATTTGCAAATATATCATATCATAAATATATGGTTATGACTAATAAGTTTGTAATTAGCAATTCACATGTAAATCAAATAAAAACCAACAAACCAATCCAAAAACTATTGTAGAGAAGAGTATATAGCGAATATGTTTGATAAGATTATAGTAATCAAGGGATGGGGGTGTGAATGTACGAAGGGTGTAACTTTTCGGAATAGACCTAACCTTGACTCTCTCAAGATCTACGGCATTCATCATGGAGCCCTGAAAGAACTTGACGGTCGTGTAGTGCCGCTTCAGCAAACCCTCCAATTCCAAATCAGGTTCTTTCCTATTTTCTCGAAACATTAACTCATTATAGCAGTCGGTTAAAACACTCCCCTCAAAAATTCACTTCAATTATACAATATCATCATCATCATATCTTATTTGTACTCCACCCTCAAATCATATCCTTCCCGAATGTCAATTCATATCGATCCCAAACATAAAATTATACAAGTGTGAACGGATTTCGCTTTCGCACTAACCTGTGTAGGAAGACAACTTCCACGTCCACATCCTCTCGATCTTCGTGTAGAAAGTCTTTCAGAAAGTGTGAGACGGATTCGTAGGTAATATGGCCACAAACGACGATATGCCTGAGTAGCACAGAGAAAACAAGATTAGTGTACATTCTCCAAAGGCAGGTTCAAACATTTACGTACAATTACAAAAGCGAATTATGTTCATTTAGTATGACAATAATGTGATTATGTTCTTGTAGGGATTACAGTTTATAAAACTACAGCCTAATAAAAGGGCAATTTGAAGCAGGTGAAAGTACACCTCGACCGCCCTTTGACGCTAGGAGAAATTCAACTTTCCCCGAGCACAAATCAAAGGCGGACTCTTAGCTTCAAGTTGATTTAAAATATCATTTTAATACTACGGTGCATTAAAAAAGCTGGGTAATTATTTAGTGTATTGCTCATTATCGTCACTAAATTGTACACGTTTGAGGATCGCATTTAGTTTTTATGTACTGTTTCGATTATTGTGAATGTGTTCCTAAGTCCTCTAGGAGTGTGTGCCTAAATCTTGCATTTGTGTTTCACACAACTATAACATCTCACGTCATGTATTATTCATTCACCCGCGTTAGCTCTTTTCTAAATCAATACATATTCAATCCTAAAATGAGCTTTGATATCTTTAATTATCCATTGGCAAACGTCTTGTGCCATCTATCTAAAAATCTCTTTACTGTATTAGTGCTCAGTTACTCTAATTCATACTGACCCTACTTCTTATTCCTATGCTCACGCGTCCTGGTGATATTTTTTACAACTAAAAGGGAAAACATAAAATAATTACAAATTTATATAATATTTAAGACGCATTACACCCGCACTGAATGTACAATACGGGCATACATGTATGTACATCAAACACACAACAAGCTCTTGAGAACATCTGCGTGGGTAACTTCTAAGGTTAACACAAATGATATTATAGCCAAAGCATCAAACAAGTTCAACCACACGTTGAAAAATTCAAACAATTTACACACAAACATCTAGAACACTTCCCAACATCACCCATTACACAATGACACAACAATAACTCGAGATGACACCAATCGCTTCCTCGCGTTATTCCTCCATTTAATTCAATATCTCATCTTCAATTCACTAGCCACTTCCCCAATCCATCTACCCGTCAAACTGTCTCCGCCTATCAATCTTTCTTACTTCTCCTTTCACCCAGCTTTCACTCCCTCCTCCTCCTCCTCCTCCTCCTCCTCCTCCTCCTCCTCCTCCTCCTCCTCCTCCTCCCTGTACCATCAAATCCTTCAAATGTTGAGAGGTCACAAAGATCTCATCTCCAATCACTCAGGTACAGTAACTTTCAACAAAAGAACCCCGAGTAATAATCCTCCACATTCTCTCATCACAATCCACCATGCAATAATGCACGTAGTAATCAATCTATTAGTATCTCTTCTGAGCAATGCAGAAAATCTCAAATATGTAATTGTATCTATCCCAGCCAATTTCCTCATTACAAACTTGGCGAGGAGCTTTCCCTTTCTTCTTGTTACCCGTTTTCTTCTTTCCACTTAAACTCAATCAATTTTATCTCCTAAACTCCCACCTCCCATCCCTCGCTCTGAAAATGATTTGCGAACGACGCCGAACGGGCAGAATCAAATCCCTCTCCCCCCAAACTTTCTCTCATTCAGACCTGCTCCTAATTAACCCATACCCACTACTATCCAGTCCATTCCGGCCTGTATGGCTATCATATCGTAAATTTTCCCCGCGTATCCAATACTTATACGATGAAAGGTTATAAATCAATCAAGTTCCTGAAAATCCTTTTAACACTTAAAGCACAGTTACCATCTTTTATATAGTTGATTAGATTAATTTCGCAAAAATCTGTTTCCTCCTTCCCTTCCTATTCTCCCCCTCTCTCCAAATTTCCACCCGCATTTGGAATTATTCCAATCTAGCCTACCGATTACCGATGATTGATTCTATTATCGGGCATCAGATACATTAATTCCAAGTATGAACGGAAACAAATGCTTTTCCTTCAAGAAGTACTGCGGATAAAATTGAAATTAATCACGTTGTAAATCTCCTACATGTAAGAGCGTCTCTTTTAGCGCAGAGATAAAAACGTATCTACACAGTCCTAGAGGGCGTTGGAAAGGAGCAATCTTCCAGATCTTTTCTCCCGTGAGTAAACGTATCAAATACATACCATAGAAATAATCAACATGACAATCGAAGCTACAATAATATCCAAAGTACAACGTTTCCGTTATTCAAACCAACCCAGTAGCACCTCGTACTGAATCCTTCCAAATACAGATATAACAAACAAGCCATCGTAATAAATAATGACGTATATTTAGTTTCGTCAATAAGTAGTATTTTAAGAGTTATTATTATGCAACCCACAAACTTTCTTCACATGCCTTGGTGAAACAATACAAGCAAGATTCGTGCTGTATACATGTTACTGCTATATATAATTAACAAAATGCAATCAATCCATAGCATGCAATTCATGCGATTCCACTAAAACTGGCACTTTCACCAGCCAGAAGACAAACACTGATCCAATTTCTTGGATACATCATCATCCCAGTTATAGTCAATAAGTACCGTGTGCCTGTTAAACTACAGCTTTCACCAACGTTACGGCAAGGACGAACGGACGCAACTCGTCTTTCTTTCAGAGTTTACCAACTAAACACTAGTACAGTACTTTCTTTTCAATCAAGCAATTACACTTTGTGCAGTTACCCTTCTTTCTACCACCAAATTCAGCGGGGTATGCGGGGAAGGTACAATTCAAAGTCTATCAATCTAAAATAACTCACTCCAGTCCTTTGGAACACATGTCCTACAAATCAACTATATGATATCATAATGAGAACAGCTCCTTCAACTAGTAATAAGAGCACAGAGTTACAATAATGTGAACACAAGAATAAACTTACAAAAACCTTTCCTATCCTTGTAAAACCCTTCTCGAAAACCTTATCACATAATTATATCTCCCTTCTATGTAGTTCCTCCCATACATAAGCTCCCTGTTTTACCTCTTTAAATAAGTTTTCTCCATTATTTAGCATGTATTCACTATTCATCTCCTCTCGCATGTAATTTGAGAGACTGCTTATCATCCAGGCAATCCATGCTTCCATGAGACATATGTATCCGGACTTAAGTCGAGCACAACTTTGGCAACCAGGCTTAGCAGCCCCTCTGTTCCATACCTTCAGCCTACAGTACTATAATTTCGTAAATTTTATTCCAAATACTAAAAGTGTTGTGATTTGAGCCTGAATATTTCACCATAACTCAACTCATAGATGCTATGACTACTATGAATAATGTTGGGGGAGTCTACATATATAGAGCAGTAGTGTAACGGGTGGCCCTGAGGTAATAGGATATTCTATTAGTAGATTGTCAATGGTTTTTAAAATTGTGACACAGAGATTTGTAAGAAGGTGGACAGTAAAAAAAATTTCTGACCTGCGTCCGCGTTCGTTTTTGAGGGTACCACCGTACTTCGGCCTAGTGCCGATTAAATCAATGATTTCCGGAATGCAACTCGCAAATATGGCCTACGTACGACACGGCGATGGAAGCAGTGTTGCACCAGTTCACAAGAATGATATATATAAAAG
Organism: Sminthurides aquaticus; assembly: GCA_906901655.1. Lineage (NCBI taxonomy): Eukaryota > Metazoa > Arthropoda > Collembola > Symphypleona > Sminthurididae > Sminthurides > Sminthurides aquaticus. The sequence goes on along the minus strand of CAJQTT010000002.1, from coordinate 3,292,529 downwards.
GGACAAGAAAACCAACAAAAAATTTCATTATCCATTATTCTTCCCCCAGTATCATATTCAATTCCACTGCATTTCACTCTGTCAGTCAGTCCTAGCTCCCCACCTTTACGCCTCCTACCAAATCAAGTAACCTTCCTCCTCCTCCTCGTCATAATTCCATTCATCTTCTCAACATACACTCTTTGAACTCCCGGTTCATCTATTCAGGACCCCAGTACCCTAGGACCATTCTAAAACTCCTCTAACTTAATTAAATCTGTAGAATAAACCCTAAAAACTTAAATTCCTTTCTCCTACCTTTCACTACTTTTCACCCTCCATTCATCCCTTCCTCCTGCGCGGCACTCCAGCAGGAACCCCCTTCTCTTTCCCTACATCACTACGTCCAATCTACCTGGCTGGAAATCCAAGCTCAAACGAATGAGTACAGCAGAATAATTAAAGAGTAGGAGCAGAAATATATAGTGTACTAAGTTAATTACTCGTAATTAATTAGAATATCAGCAGCTCAAATTTAAGAGATGTGTTAAGACATCCTTTTCCTCTTACCAGAAGTCAGCCAAACAGCCTTAATGCAGTTAAGAGAGTAATTATACTAATTTAGAAAATAAAAAGTACAGATGAATGCAAGTAAAACGTGATTCCGTTCAGTCACACACGTCACGCAATACCCACCGCTGCTATCAACTACCAGAAGAATGAAATAAAATGGCATGATGTAAGGAGTTCGCAACGGAAAAATTGACAGAGCTACAAAGATTTACAATTTAATCAACGGGAAAGAAAAACTCAACAGAAAGTTCCCAAGGAGGCAAAGAGAGAGAGAGAGAGAGAGAGAGAGAGACTATATTGTATTTTCTTGAGGAGGAGAGAAAATCAGAACAAGTACATATAAGCAGTAGAAGAAAGTTAAGTATGACAAAAGGGATTTAAGCCAACCAACCATCCTTTGGAGATCGTCAAATTGGAAATCCCAATAATTATAGATAAATATATCATTTCCTCTACATTTTTGTGATTTCTTTGGAAGAAGTACTTGTAATGAATGCAGGACCAAGTTTCAAGTTATACCAGGATGAGAAAATCACAGATGAGTGTATGTATGTGGGAGCCAATTTTCTCTGGAAATGATTTTATATAAAACTCAGAAGTAGAAGGTAGAAGATAACATGCCGTGCAAATAAAGGAGAGAAGAAAGTATAAAATGTAAGTTGATTGTATGGACGCTATAATAGTTGATAGATAAGATTGATACATATTTATAAATATAATTATACAGATTCAATAGTGAAAACTGAACATGGTTGAAGGTGAATGGAAAAGTGAATAAGTTGTAAGCATGCTATTTCATGATAAGATCTCTTTCGTTCATATTCATCATGCACTAAAAAGGGCTTTCATATCTCACCCATGGTCAATGATTTTAACTTGCTAACTCACAGAACGTGTAGCTCATCTAGAACGTACTATATTCTTGTATCTACACCACATACGTCATCACAATGCAAAAATTATACCACAAATTCTCAACCATTTACGCTACGTAATATTTTTAGTATATTACTAATAAGATAATATATACGCCAACCCCTCTACTATAATAACGCATCAATCCGTCATCACATTATAAGTGCTCTTCTTTCCCCCTAAGCTCCTCATTATTACTAATATTGCTCCCCCTCCATTTCATCCTAGAAACCTTCTATTTCAAATCCCTCTTCTCCTCCCTCCCATTTCCCCAAATTAGCAGCCCATTACGCCCATGGGCAATCAATCATAGCCCACAAATACATGTAATATGTGAAGCTGATGCGGTTGAAATGTTGCAACTTTTATCGGCTCCGCAGTCGTTCTATTCATCTCACTCCTCAAAACTTTCTCCACCTCCTCCTCAAATAAATACCTCTTCTCCCCATCCCCCCTACCCTCCAATTTGTCCCACTCACTCACAGTGTTAGACTGTCTATTGTCTAGCGCCTTAGGGAATCATTCGAATCCTCCAAGCCATGGCAGGGATCCGCCACCCCAAAGCCCGCTTCATTCCTAGTCTCTCTCCTCTTCATATAATTCCCATACTTTGAGACAATCCCGACAAGAGACCCTTTGAGAACTAAGTGAAAGCTCCTTTCTCCACTCCAACAAGGCTCAGAGGAGTTACTACTCCCACTAATATCCTCTCCTCACTTCTTCTATCAAGTCAGACTAGGCCCTCTCAACCTGGCATCATAGAAAAAGCCTACAACAACTCTCACCACCAGTCCACCACACCATCCTTCCATACACTCCTCACTCAATTCCCCAATCCTTCTCAAGCAGCATACAAATGAAAAACTAACAATACTTGCTTTCACTACTTTCCCTACTTTCACCACTCCCCCTTCTTATCCTCCCTCATCACTTATTAGCCAGCAGTATTTTTTGTTAGCTTATCAGCTCTTCCATACTTCTTCTCCATCTGTATCCGCCATATGTATGGTGGATCCATGGTGATGAATCCAAGTACTACATGTATAGAATTTTCCCCCTAACTTCATTCCTTTGTCGCCACTGTAGCAAACAAATCTCCGCGTTTCTCTATCTTGTGCCTCTAAGCCAAATCTTCGGAACAGAAATATTCTCTCGCTTATCGTATCTCAGCTAGAGCAAAATTTCAATATTTTAGCTGATTGCCCCCGTTTTGTGCGAGGCATTACGGGTAGATAGCGCGGGAAGGTTGTGCGTGATTTTTTTCCTGGAAGCTGGGTTAGTCATCTCGGAGAACGAGTCATGGCTGTGTGTACGTAGAATGTTTAAAGGAAATGAGCAGAAGATTAATAAGGAATGCGTGCACGGGTTTTTTAATTTCCTCTGAGCGCATTCTCGATTCTCGGCAATCAGTTCCCAAGTAAAAACTCTTGCTCAAAAACGTACTGAAAAGTTTTGGTGCAGTACATTCCTTTGTATGTTTTAAGGGACCGTAGCTGGTATGTCAGTACTGAATTCAAATTGAGAAACCAAGATTTGTATAATAGTAGGAACGGAATGGAAAGAAAAAACTTTTTTAAAAAAAAATGACCAAAACGCAAGTGAAAACTTGGTACTAGTTAAGTAATCAAACCTACGCAGTAACTCAATAAATCTACGGTACTACTACATCCAATCCAACACGAATGCATTATCCCGTGAGAGAGAACAAAACTAAATGATATACATTACAGCAGAGCCAATAACTACTTGACGACTCTTGCAAATCCAAGTCGTTCTCAAATGCTCATCCCACTACAAACTCATCACGAATCCTTTACATACTCAATTCAAGACGAGACTACCATCTACAATTATCAAATTAACTTACTCCTTTCCCCAATCTTTCAGTACATTTATAAATAACTATAATCATAATAATTATAATGATAGGAATAAGATAGAGATAATCATCATTATTGTAATTATTACCTCGCTAAATTCATCAAACTTTCTCCATTCACTTTAACGAATACTCTTACTAGTATTTAGGAATCCTTATAACTGCTTCAGAAATTCCTTTCTACTGTGTCTCTCTGTTCTCCTTCATCTTTCGGCTGTCGCTGTCATCCAACCAATCCGCCCTGGATGAATTGGAATCGAAAATGGGAATGTTCAGTATAACTGCATGTAACTACTTACTACTTGCATTCAGCTTACACTACATGTCTTCCTCATTGCACTTCCAAGCTGTGACTTAAAGCCAGGCCTATGCTGCAGCTAAGTGCATCTTATCAATGTTATCAAAGCTGGTGCTGTCAAATTCAAAAATTTTTTTGATGCATACAGTCCATATCTTAAAAAAGAAAAGATCCCTAAATCATCAAGGTTTTTCTAGCCAATATTCTCATCAAGATTGCAAACTAACATGTGCAAATATATACACCACTACTATTTGTCCCCATGTTTTGTAGTGGACTTTACATTTCATACATGAAGTGAAAGTAAATCCTTCTCAACTCCTCATCAATTTCCTGTATCCAACTGCTACCTGCCCTCCCTTAAGGGAGAAAATTTACATGTTTAGCTCAAAGTCTGTATGGTTTTTGGAATATATATATATATATATATACATATAAGTATACATAGTCTGAGAAGAGATTAGTGTGTGTCTGTACAATAGTAGTAGGAATGCGTGGAATTATACAGAAGCTCATTGTTGTTAATGGCTGTGATTACGAAGAGGATTACTAAGAGATGGATGTAGTAGTAGGTAGTAGCAAAATTTAGGTATATAAAAATTGGTAGAATGCATAGGCGAACGGATTTAGATGAACGTCAGTTGAACTGTACCTCCTTCCAGGTGTTTTATTTAAATGCCCACCATACTTGGGTCGATTCCCAACAATTTCCGTGATTTCGGGAATCCAACTGGCAAATACAGCCTTTTGCAAGCAATCCAATCCAATGTTACATTCATTAGAAACTTTATGAATACTTGCGCAAATTACGTAAATATCTTCCCTAATCCATCCTCTCATCCTTACTCGTCGTATTCTCTCTTCAATCCAACTCCAGCCAGTTTTTTAGCCTTCTCTTTCGCACCGCAGCAATATTCGCTACCTCCTCTCAATTTTCTTCTTCATTCTTCTCCTCCATACTCTTTCCTACATGTAGTAATCTAATAACCGCCACCACCACCACCACCACCACCACCCTTGAACTCTAACATTTATTTCTCACTACCCCAATTTCGGGAACGTAGCCAAAATTCACAACTATTCAACCCCACAACATTTCCCCGCCTTTTTTCCTAGTTACTTACTCCCAAAAAAAATCCCTCCAACCTGGATAATAAAACTAGTAGCAAAAACCCTACCATCTACCTAACCTACCTCCGCCTTTTTGGCAAACACTTTTTCAGGTCTCCAATCTCCTTCCGGGAAAGGCAAAGAAACTCACAGGAAAAGATTCACGGAAAGGTCATAAACTAGTCCATCAATCGCCTCGTAAGTATACTCCCCCATCCCTTTCTCTCTACATCCCCCACCTTATTAATCATGGATAACCCTTTAAAGGATGTCTCCGCTACATTACTTTCCCCAACTACATCTCTCTCACTCCTTGCCTTCCTTCTCTGACTCCAACTTTTTTCTCTTTCAGCCACAGTCACACTCTCCTTGGTTTTTTGTTGAATTCCTCCTTAATTTCTCCCCAAAAATGTCCTGGCAATGTTCCCTCTTTCTGCATCCTCTTCCAAATCGACATACCTTACCATCCTACTTTCTCCTTACTTTCTCTTTTGATGATTAGGTTCAGAGATTTGCCCCGCAGAGGTGTGGTGTACTATTACTGAGGAAAACAAAAGTTTTGGACTTTCTCCTCAATAGTCGAACATGGCCAATACAAGTTACCTTATTTTACGCAGAATAAGTTAACCAAGTCCAACCAGCACACAGCACAAGATGCATACGACTAGTTATAATTTTCGCGACGAAAACTTTCACCCGTTTCTCCTACCATAAAAAGTATAACCGACTAATTCCAGAGAGATTGTATCATCCTACGTAAATCACTACGACTATTGTAGCCAAGGCCAACATGTCTTATCTTACCAATCGAGTACGTATGTAGAAAATAATAAAACGAATACAGAAGAAGAGAATAAGAAGAATACTTTCGGAAGCAATCACGTGTAGGCATAACTTTATAACATAATATGTATTTGGCTAAAATTAGAGTCAGTCTCAAGAAACACACATGCCATTTTTATTCATTTCTAGTGTGTCGATCTTCTTGTAATTTTACCATTTACCGAGTCACTCATAATTCGACTGCTTGGCTGAATTCACCCTTGTACTCTACCACACTTTCTCTTCCCTTTTAATAATCTGCATCGCGCCACCTACTTTTAAACGCCCTTCCTACACACAATATTAAACTCTACTCATATATTCCTACAAACTCTCTCACCAAACAACACCCAACCCCTCATTCAATATCCTTAATCCTCCATCTTTCATGGAGCTCTTCAAAATATAGTCATTTTCCCAGCAGAGCCCATTTTAACTTTATCACTTCCTTCAAGCCTGGAAGAAAGCCTGATTTCACAGGTTTTCCTCTGCTAAATAAGCACAATCTCATGCTCGGGCCCATTTATCAAAAATGCAAGTGTTTTTCCATCCTACCCCCACTTTTTATCCTCCATCAATCAATCATTATTTTGGTAGTAGCTGCTGTCGACAGAGAATGACGCGGACTCAGCGATCGGGAAATCGTCTGCAGCCCCCATCTTGCCTCATCTTTGTCAAAGAACTGCGGCCAACGTCACAACATGACAACCGCTCTTCTCCGTAAAGTCTTTAATCAATAATATCAGTTAAGATCCGTCCTATCCACTTAAACATTTCCTCCTCTTTTTTTCTTCCTATGTAATCTCCTTCATCTCCATCACTTTCCCTCATTTCATTTTCCGTATTTTCATCCATCATGGACGGTTATACATGAGTAAATATGCTCTTTGTAAAAAATCAAGAAAGAACCAACTCACCAAGCCAACAAGGAGGAAAAATACTAAAAACGTTCGACCCAGCGTCGTGCAGCAGTGAACATCTCCGTAGCCTACTGTGGACATTGTTACGATGAGGAAATAAACACACGTCCAGTACGACATTTGATGTGGATTCTTAAAGTCCAAAGGATCTCCAGAATTCTCCAGCTGTTTATCAACAAATGAAATCCAGATTAGTATTTTCCTCCCAAAACTCGGGCACGCATGCATGGGCATGGATACAAAGGATCACACGTATAACACGATTCCGTTGTTCCGTAATCCCTTCGGAGTCTCGTACATGCAAGATAATCGTAACGTCATCTTCGGGCAAGAAGCCCGTAGGGTTAACGCCCGGATGACAGAAGACAGGCAATAAATTATTAGGGCTTATATATACTTACCAAGTGGATAATTCCGGCGGCAGTAAGCCATACTGAGATAAAAATGGAAACCAGCTGAGCTAAACGTATTGAGCTAGATGTTTTAAGAACGTTTAAGTATTGAAGAATATCGGGTACAGTCATGAGCCTCAAAGCTCGTAGGAACCGAAGCCCGATCCATGTTCGATCCAAGTAGATCGACACAAAGGACGGAGGGATCGTGAAATAGTCCACGAAAGAGTACATTTCCAACATAAACCATAACTTATCCGACGCTGCTATGAACTGGAGTCATTCCCGGATATGAGGAGCAGAGGCAGAGTAGAGGAATAGCATTTCCAAATCCCGACAAAATCCATCCATTTGATCCACAGGCATGATAAAAACAAAAAATACACCAACAAATCAATATAAATGGCCATCAAATCCGATTGCTTTCATATGCTTTCTCCAAGAGGATCCAAGAGAACTTGATCCTCTAAATAAATGGCAAGCTTTTTGGAAATTACACTTGCGATTCACAATATCCCCCATAAGCTTTACTCCAAACAATCTCACATCTCCGTTACCCGGCTTCAAATCAATTCCATTGGCACTAGCATATGTATCTCCCAATAGATATCCCGCACCCATCCTTTAAATATTACATCTTCCGATTCAACCAAGCCATATTTTCCGGTAGTAACATTAAAAACGTTGAAAAATGACTTACCCTAATGAAAAAGTATACCATGAAAAATATATTGAATGCTAAGTCAATCTGTTGCGTTGTATTGTTGCTCCATTCTTGACATTTCTCTACTCCCACGCTGTAAATAAATCGTTACACATACATCAGTTTCAAAAGTAGGACTGCAAGTTTCATTACACGATAGAATAGTAAAAGACATAAATGTTTTACTTACGCTGAAGCGTCAATGAAATATATCACCAGTGATGCAATACTCAGTTTGAAGACGAGCACGACCTGGGAAAGAAAACAAATTACAGTTGAGTACTTTTTACAAAACATCTGCCTCTGTCTCCACCAAGACCTTAATCGTAATGCGCAGAAACTTGAAACCCCTCCTCCTCTTTCATCATCCGCCTCATTTCCTTCTACCAGCATCAAAAATTCTAAATTACTCAAAATTCTCTAGTCTGGAAAATTTATTTCAACACCAGGCCGGGTTCCCTCAATCCCCTCCTCCTAACGCACGCACTAGACTCTACTCAGTTTGCCAACTTTCTCTAAACGAGTGAATGTGCAGAGAAAGTATTTCGTATTGTGTTGCCTGATTAAATACGTAATGAAACGAGAGGTTGAGCGGTGGAAAAAATGAAAAGCGGACAATGTTTTACGCCATCAATTTCCTCGCCACCCTATGTCCCCGAGCACAGTAATGCATTGTCAGGGGCAGCAGCAAGGCTAAAAACTCTTCCAACATTTCTTCTAACATGATAAATGATCTTGGAAACCACATAAAGAGACACATCCATCAAGTCCATTACTGAAACTTCAGCCCCGCTAAAACTGCTCTAATTTCCGCCACGTATTCTCTCCACATCCAAGGCAAAAACCTTCCAACTAACAAGTCAAGCAAAAACTTGGGAGTACTAACTTTCTCCAAGAATTATTGGCACCGGAAAACATCATATTTATGGCAAGACTTAGCTTCTTCACCGAATTCAATACCTCTTTCTCCAATGTCAGCTCGACTTGAATTCTTGATGATTATTAGGTAATTTATGAGGCTTTTATCACATATTTCTAAATAACTAGTCCTCCAGGTTCGTATACCCGTTTCCATTCTATCCACCGGTTCTATACTCTCCAACCAAAGGCCAGTTCTTCTCTCGTTCGTCCGTAAATGACGTAATTTGGACGGATGGAAGAGAACAGAGCGAAACTCAAGATGTTTGGATGACGACATGTATTAAGTATTAATTGTATGTGAAATCCATCCAATAAGTACACCAACCACCTATCCGCACACACTACCCCCTTCAAGAGGCAGCCCAACAAGAGCATCCATTCCAAACATACTTTACTTTCTCCACTCCCCAAGGCAAATATATGAGTTTCAATTACCCTTCTCCCTGCACGATTTTCCCTTCTTAGGTCTCACCTCTTAGTCTTAGCTCCAATTGCCTGCCTAATACTGCCACGACATCCATTAGTCTAGTTACGAAGAGCCACACCACTAACCAATACGCCACACAACATTTCCGGATGCCCATTTTCTTCCACTACTACATTATTCTGTCCCCCATCCCCACCGTTGTCTCGGATGACTCTGTCAAATCAGTTATCGCCCTTTTGGATACCTATTTTACTCAACCCCCTCCCCTACAAGAGTCTGTCCAAATTGGTCCTTTGAAAGGGCCATGTCCCCCTATCCGGCACTAGCATAGCAGGTCCAAGTGTCCTAGCACTAAAATCTGACAAGTTGAAACGCGTAACCCAACTTGGTACTACTAAGCTCACCAAACTACATACTTCATGTGCCTATTATTAGGCTATTCAAAAGTTTATTACCAAGAGCACACAGACTGCTATGGGGGACGGTACGAGTTAGGGATGAGAATGAGCACAATGAGAAAGCGTCCCAGCCCCAGCCGCTTTCTTCCCCTACTATCTCCACACCATCAGTAATTCAGTTTCAGTCCGTGTGAACGTAGATGCTATGGAGGAAAAACATGGAGAAAGTTGCTTGTGAACCCCAATCTCTGGGAGCGGAGCCGTCTGTTCCAAACAGTTGGTAAACGCTCACAGGCATTAACACAAAGAAGAAAAATGTACTAATGCTAATAGCTTGAGTATGATGAAGGAGTGCTGCGAAAAAGAGGCGTGCGTAGGCCCGCTTGGGATGCCCAAGCTTTTGGGTAAGTCGGAACGAGGAGGATGGTGTATGGTATCAAACCTTGTGAACTTTCTCCATTCCCCACCCATTCCCTTTCACTAGTCGGACCAACTTTAAAATAGCATCTTCTTCCTCTCCAGTTCTATACGAGAACATACGAGGATCCAGCAAAAATCCTCCTGCAGAAGGCGAGGATTTCTATTGCTGTGCAGTGAGAGTAAACTTTGGTAGAAATTCCAAACCTTTCTTCATCCTCCTGACTGGTTGGAGAAAGTCATGACGTCAGCTAGGATTCCACATGAATATCTTACATGTTGTCAAGCCTCCTCTGAATAACATCCTCTCCCATTCTCTTCTTGTCAGGAGAAAGCTCATTTTTTCGCTTACTCTTGCAAAACTTACGCCTATCTTCTCATTTCCATGTCTCTCATTTTAAGTGCGGCAAGAAGCATGAGCCAGAGCCAGAAGGAAGAAAAGAGAGGACTTGGAGTACTCCTACTACAACCTCCTAATTTCCCTTCCCCTGTACAGTAAATCCATGGCTCCTCTAATTCCCATAAAATACAACATCCTGTCCGCCCATGTACTTTCCCATAAGTATACACAGCTCCCATTAATTCTCTGTAGTAACTTTCTGTCGCATTCAGCCAGCCAGACATTCTGGATTTCAGGATTGCATAAAATAGCGGCTTGCTCTTCTTCTAGTGTAAAATCGATACATTGTACGAGGAAAGGCGACATGGTTTGCAAGACAAACTTGCGTAAATCATCCCTATGACTGTCATTAACTGAATATTTTTCCAATAATACACACACAGGCACATTCAAATAGCCTCGTCCTTATGATTCTTTAATATTTTTTATTCTCTCCGGCCCCCTCCCCCTCTTCCTTTCTCCCAAGTAGAAAGTACGGCTCGTGGAGTATCTTCGCCTCCCGTACATACACAAGCAAGCTTACGAGGGAGTTGAACACGAGACAGAATGAGGACGATCAATACAAGACAACCACCGTCTCCGTCAGAGCAACTCCAACTCTCTTTCCCCAGAACCCACTTTCTAGCTACTCTGCAACATAACTTCCTTCCTCCATCCATGGTAAACTAACCCTTTCTACTTTACTCAGAGAAACTTGTGTAGTAAAGGAGAATAAGCATGTAATACGAGTAGAGAGGATGATAGGGCATGCCCTCAATCTTCCAGAAAGCCATGAGCATCCAACTTTTACCCAAAGACACACAACCACGTCCGTTCTCTCTTCTTTCTCTCCTTTCTCCCCATTTTCCAAATCCACCTTTAAACACAGCCCAAATCCTTTCTATCTCCGTCCCTAGCCTTCTTCCATTCTCCTTCTATCTCAATCATAAAGGCAATTGGAAGCACTAGCCTGCGCTGTAAAACGAAACCTTTGTAAATCAGACGTGAATCTTCTCTTTTACTTTCTTGTCCCGATATTCCCAATTCCTTTCTGACCTCTCTCAATCCAAAGAACACCTCAGCCAACACCCTTAGTCCAGATCTAATTAATTATTTCATCAAACCCATTCCAACGCGAAGCCAGACAATCCCTAGGTTATCAGATTCTTACCCTCTAACCCGTCGTCATAATCTTTTGCAACTTTCCCTGCCTACACCCCGGGCAGCTGCCATTCTGCCACGCAGCTTAACACCCATGAATACCATCACGCAAATCCTTCAACAGCTACTATCAACCACCATCATCGGTCGCATTAACCATCTAATTCTCTTTCCTTCTTACATAAGACTACAAATGTCCGTAAGCCCCGTAAATTCTCTATGAAAAAAGGCGTGTCGTTTACCCCCAGGGATTCTTCGATTCGGAGTAGTGAGATGTTTTAATCTTCGACATCAGAGATCCTCTATATAATAAGCCTTTATGAACAGAAGAGTGCTTCTGGAACCGTAGAGTTAATATAATTAGTGGCGTAAGCCATGTTTCATGCCATTGCACCACCAGACCAAGCAGGAGAGTGGAAATACCAAAAACAGCCAGACTTTCAATATACCACACCTGCCGCTCCTTCTAGCGTCTCTGACAAATGGGACAAACTCTTATCATGCCAATCTACATGCATTCAGGGTGAAAGTGTACAGCTCGGAGCTAAATAGGAGAAAGTCCTCCGCCCTCCTTTATAGATAGCCATCAAGGCAAAATTTGGACTTTACATGTAATTGAAATTCAGACGTAAGCAAATGTATTTCTTGTATACCCAAAAACTGTTAAAGGTAGCCCAGCGTATAAGATCTCTTGTAAGATTGTGGTTGACTGCGACAAATTCTGCGAGTAGAAGAGGAGAGCTCCAAGCCTAACTAAAAGAGAAAAGTTTATTCACCTGAAAGTACTGCGGATTCAGGTCGGTTGATTATGCGGATATATACATTTCCTCAAAACTTGCACCGCGGCAGACGTCTCATATTCTGAACCCATCACCATATCCATAACGACTGCCAACAAAGTCAGCAGCAGTGTGTGTATAGACACGAAAGAATTATGCAGGAAAAACGCAGGCCAAATATGTGCCAAAATCCTATGAATTCCCTTTTATGCAATTTCCAAGCACGCACACACTCGTCCCCCGTTCCTGAACGTGCTTCCCCACCAGACCTGCATACATGTAAGGTTTCATAGACTTATAATTTAGCAGATGCGGAGCTCTGCGACACTCACCCAGCCTAAGAGCCAGTCTTTACTGCACGACAGCCTCGGAAGTGACAACTTTTGTAAATGATGATTGGTAAATAGGTAATTAGGACGTGTTCCATACACCCTTAACTATTCCGGCCAGCATAAACGAAACGGGCTTTTAGCAGGGGAGAGGTTAGTGAGCACGAAAAAAGCTTGTCGCTCATTCTCAATTTAGCAAATACAGTGCCATGCTTCCCTTCCTTTCCTTAGCTTACCCTAGCACTCGAAGAAGAAACATGGGAAGGTTTTGGCATTCCCAATTTTCTTACCTGAGATCTTGCGCCATCAAATTCCGACCTCACTTAATCCCTCCTGTCACTTTAAATCAAAAAGCTAATCACTTGAGCAACTAATTCCGCAACTATGTTAACGGTTACATGCAACCCCAGATCCGGGATTCTCCAGCCTACAATTTAGGTGCATACCTCTTAAAAAATCTTAATTTACACTCTCCCATGATTGCTACAAGTTCCAATGACGACGATGACAACTACGTCGTTACTTTAACTGGTACTTTTAGCTGTCATTACTTCTCCCCCCGCCGGCTTATTGTCGGACGTCATCCCTGAGAAGCATTATGCAGCATACTCTATGAAATGAGACGATGCTCTATAGCAAGGATAGAGACGGAGGCTTTTGGAATGCGATGAATCCATGACGACAAATGAGAGCAAATACTTTTACAAGTTGGCGTATTAGCAAACTCGGATCTCTAATTGAAGGAAAGAATTGATGTGAGGGCGGATGGGAGAAAACTTTTCTCCGGGGTTAGTTCAATGGTTCGTAGTTAAAACTTTATTCCCGCTTTCTCTCCCCTATCTCTTCTACTCCATATATACACAGCGTCCTCCCAATGAATCCAACTTGTAGTAATTGCTTTAATGCGGGATTTATCGAGAGAAGAGGAATACTGGAAGGTTTAGCACTTCCCTCAGCTGCCCTACATTCTCCGCGACAGAGGATAAATTCTCGGGAGGGGAACTTAATGAGTTTAGCAGGATGACAATTGTGCAAAGGAGCATGTGGCGGAAAAGATTAGGGATCGGAGTGAGAGAATATTGCGGGAAGAACGAGAGTAAGAATCAACTATTTGGAGCAAGAAAGCCAAGGCAGGCAAGAATAAGCGAAGACTAGAAAGTAAAGATCCTCCCAGTCCACCATACAAATAACGGAAAGGATGTAAGCTCATCGAGTGAGGACAGAGGACACAGGTTGAGCTGGCTGTTTTCATCAACCCACAACCGGAGCGAATTCAGAAACTTTATAAATCCTCCCGAAAATCAGTGACAAAGCCAGACGTAGTAAGCCAATTGTATGTGAATAAAGACGTTGTGACTGATGAAGGCAACGGGGAAAGACACAGACCGGCCAGTCACTACAACTGACACTACTTACTCTTCACCAACTCTTTCATCTTCCCTCCGAAACCCGCATCCTCATCCTTCTCTTTAGAACGGAAGAGGATTAGAGATCTCTCAACCAGAGCAGAGTAATATGAAAAGATTTGGAGTCGGAGATAGAAAGAGGAGGAATAGCGGACCGACTTTTCCCTCATCCCCGGGTATTTTGGCACACGTCCAATCAATTCTCCAAACTTTTTATCTTTCTCAATAATTTTGAATGGGGGGTATGGCTTGTAGTAGAACTGTAATATATCCCACGCTCTTGTATTTCTTTATTAAATTCAATGTTATGCCTACTTAAGATTCTTCCAAAGCGGACAAACTCCTTTCTTCATCCCCGTCCAAACCTCCCGCATTGTCTCCCCATCTTCATGTCTTCCTGGGCCTTGCGAAGAAACTTGTATATATACATAATCCTCGACCCACCAGGCTTCCACCTTCCTGCCCCCGTACGCATCCTATCCGTGCACAAGAGAAATAGAGAAGATTTACTTTCATGAATTATTATTTCTTTCTCCTTTCCCACCGTCTCCTCTTATTTCTCAGCTTCTCATCTCGTCTCGTCTATTCTGATAACCAAACAAGCAAGCTAGCTAGCCCATGAAGATGAAATAGGAACCAGCACCAGTCAGCCAGTTAGCAGTCAGCGTAACATGACTACTCAACCTATCTCCTCCGTATTAGCCTTCTCCTTCCTGCTCCTTCCTTCTAATGATTTTCCCTTGCGTTTCCAATATGCCAGCTAGTAAATGTAGCGGCTGAAGCCTTCGTTGGAATTCGGCAAGTGTTCAATTCCACCATGGCGGAAAGACTCGTTTTGGCAAACAGCTTCTACTCCTCTATTTCCCCTAGACTCATCAGGGAAAGCACGGACGGAAATCTAGCCTTTAGCATCGTACATACTCATCATCATACTTCCTCCAGGCACTATTTAAACAGCTTCGTAGAGCATCCCTCCCGTGTAGTGCAAGCAGGGGGAAGTCCAAGTTGCTCCGAGCAAAAACTTTTACAACTTCCCCATCATACGGAATAATAACTACCCATTCAAGAAATGCACGTATCTACATTCCACATCCATCGCTAACCTATCCTATCTTACAATTTCACAATCCACACAACCCTACTCCTCTGCATCTTCCAGTGATTATCGTAAATTCTCTCTCCTTTTACCTCCAACAAAACTCTGGTATTTCTAGATTAATCCTGGATGGAACAGGCCCAAAACCGACATACCAGTAGTAGAAAAAGTAATGGCCTCCTTTCCTTTATACATCCAGCCGAGCTCAAACACACATGACTTCCTTTGTCTTTGTCAGCTAATAGATTGCCATCCTGGACAGGAAGTAAGTCGGGGATGAATAATGCACAATTATCAGGTGATTTCCACTTGGAAACGATCCTGTCTGCAGTAGAACAAATCCCGGCCCTTCCTACTCTTCCAACACAAACTCTACCAAGTCCTTCCCAATCCTATCATTATATTTAAGACATTCATAAAACCTTAAGAGGGGACGCTTAAGTGCAGAGTATTTCACCAGACCCGCGTCAAAACTGCCTGCTCCTGGAGAAAGTATCCCCCAGAGCCATCCCTTCGCTTTCTCCACTTTCTCTCCAATTTTACCTACGGCACTACCTCCCAATCATATTTAAAATTTTCTGCGCTCTACTTCTTCTCACACAGCAAGACCGTCCTGTCTTACGCAGCCCACATTTGGATTCATGGGTCGTTGTGTAAAAGATGGGCATTTCCCTTTCTTCTGTCCCGCCAGCCGCATGACCCTTCCTTCTCCCCTCAAACATTCCATTCTTCTCTGGCTCAGCCGACTGCCGAACCAATGTAAATAAATTATTATGGCCAGCGTATAAAGCCTAATAATTTAAGAGTGAGAAACGACTTATTAAACATTTTCTCATGAAATTATCAACTTTAAAATCCGATTAGCCATTCAATTTCCTATCAAAATAATACTGTCGACATGATTTTAAGGATATAATCGCTTGAGTAGTCGAGTAGTAAACATCCACATATTCCATGAACCAACTTCGTACTCTTTCCCGAGTGTATCGTTTCCTTTTTTCCTTATTCTTCGTCTTCTCCTCTAAAATTTCACAACTCCTCACTCCAGCTCTTCAGTGTCTTCAGCTCTTTACTATTATGAAAAGAGCTACTCTGGTCGGCTGGGAATAGTCCCGCCGGGGATCGTAAATCCGTAAACTCTCTGTGTCAACATAACTGTCTTGATGCGGGAGGAAATATTACTCTCACACTAAATGACTCCCTATAATTAGATATCTAAATTACTCGCTTCTCCTACATCCAGTCCAGCTACAACAGCTTCCTCCATCCTTTTCATTCACTCTATTTGCTATTCACTCTCCGTCTCTTTCAAACTCAGCCAGGCCCAGGAAGTATTTTGAATGCAAAACATTCAAAGCTTTGTATTCCACTGCTCTTCCATCCAGCCTAACATAACGAGCCTAAGCTGTAATTACATCCCTTTAATGCTTCGCGGCTTCCATAAACCAAGAGGAATTTTTCTTTTCGTCTCTACAAAATTCAAGCGTGAAGTTCTTTACAATAAAGCGGAAACACTTAAATACTTGTCCAACATTCTCCCCATTGCGTATCTTCCTCTTACATTAAAGCAAATTAACCCCATACATGTTCAGAACATTTAACTCACTCCCCAGTTAAACTGACCTGAAGCAATACAAGCTCTTGGTAAAGTTTTTTCCACAGCATGTCAGATTCAGCAACTTTTACCATGATGACCACCGTAGATTGTTAAATTGGGAAAAATATTGCTCCATTAATTTTCATTTTATCATCTCCCTGCACTTCCTCCCCATTTTCCACGAATCTTGCCAACTACGGTATAACCTCTAAACATACTGACCTAACACTACCCTCTCATGTCTAGCATAAGAAACTTCGAAGAACCACTTACGAGGATACGACCAGTGGTCGTTTGACCTGAAATCAGTTCTCCAGCCCAGTCTTTAGCTTCCGTCATGAACGTTCCTTCAAACTCTTCCCGCGGCGCACGACCTGGCCTTTGACCTGGCCCTGGATTTGGCATCCCTCCTGGTCCCATTTGCACTAATTGATCTTGCCCGTTTTTTAGGTCTTTTGGACCTCCCGGCGCAGAATATTCGTTGTCTTTTCGACAACATATAAAGGCGAGAGCTCTCCATACTAGCACAATTCCCAAGCCCGCCAGGAAAGTAAAGATACTGGAGAGAAGGAAACACCACCATTTTCGTTCTTCTAAGCATTTTTTCTCGGCCTCGTTGTATCCAAAGTCTTCAGGATCGCACATTTCTTAGGACCCTTGGAATATCCTTTTCTCCAGGAACAGGGAATACTTAGAGCTACCCTGATCCACTTAACTTTCTCCCATAAGCATTTTAAACGGCACAATTTTGTTCCAATACTAGCATAGATTACATGAGTCGTCTCTGAGGCTTCCAGCTGAATCACTCATGGCAAGACTTTCATTCAGTGTATCAACACACCACATTTTCAGATGCCACTCCCATAAATCCTTTCATTCCATTCCATACCTTCTCTTTGAAAACAATGACACTCTGTTATTTCCACGCCCCCAAATTTATGGCCCATGATGGCAAATATTTTTTGACGTAACCATGGGTCTTGTTTTACATTCGGGACTTTGGTCAGCAATGCCAGGATTATTAGAAAGTAGAAACTGATAACGTCGAACAATAACGCAAATTCACATTTAGCTAAAAAGATAGCACCTTTTTTATACCTAGCGTTTTCACAATACACTTGTCCTTTAGTATCTTAGCTCGAAGGATCCCTAAGAATCCGTCACATGAGCCCCCCTTAATCCACTTAACATGGCTCAAAAGCCATTGACCATTGCGGGTGGAATTCGGGAAAAGGTCGATAACGGTATCCGATGATCATGTTCTTACGCTTCGTTCCCTTAAATCTGCCGAAACGTTCCTCCCCTACGCCTCCCGGGTATCTTTATCCTTGACTACAAGCTGCTTTGAGCTTTCAATAGCAGAGCGCTCTCCTTGTTGCACATTTCTGGCACTACCCAACAGCGTTTGGAGAGAGGCACGAAAGTATCCGCTTTACTTTTCTCTGAGAACAACAACTTCACTGTCTTCCACAGCTTCGTGGAGGGGCAACGAGGTTACAATATTATTATTAAGAGCAGGGCTTGAGGTGAGAGCGGAGAGCAGAGAGTATCACACTACTCCTTTCCCGGAACTCCGAATATTCTCCCGTATTTTTTCTTTCCTCAAAACCATTTCGCTCCTCCACGGACCACCAAAAGAGGATCGAATAATTCCTTCGTATAAGAGGATAAGGAATCAAGGCGAGAGAGAACTGGGGTAGTGGAACTGCATTGATAGTTGAGTAAAGACTGGCAACTAGGAATGAAAAATCGAAGAGAAGGTTCATCCCAGGGAGTTTCTATGGGAACCAACCCGGAGCCAATCCAATACTAAGGCACCGCCCCATCTCCGCATTACCCGGCTCGGATCGCAACCTCTGAGAGTAACAACTTGCACGCATCTCCCCACCGTCTACTTCTGTCTTGAGCAAGCGAAAGAGAGGAAGCCACCGAGAGAGAAAGAGAAAACGAGTTTTTGCAAATGTATCTCATCGTAAATGCTCCGAAGGGGAATACATATTCCGCAGAAAACCTCTCTTCCGTCCTACAGTCAAGGAGCATACTCCCCGTCAACTAATGCAACACAAGTAGGCCGAAACTTCTCCTTTCCGAATGCAGAGCACGCACTCGCATTCATTTCTACCCAAGTACAATTTACGAGAACCTGGATTGACCGGGACTAAGAATAAGTGCTACTCCGAAAACAGCTACGCATTTCACCCACTCTCTCTACAACTCCGAACCAAAAAACTTTCAATTCCCTCTTCCACATTCTTTAATTTATTCATAGGAATCACCCATTTAGGCTTTTCCCGACTTTCTCCAAATCATTTCACAACACCAAACATCATTAATTAAAGCAAAAAATTCCTCTTCCAACCAACTTGTTTTGACGCGAGCTACATTAAAACACTCTCTTGCCCTTCTCCAACTAATCTTCGTACGCTTTTTCTCCTCAGTAGATCCAGGCTGTCTGATATCTCTAAATTAAATGTACCAGTGCATCAAATGATCCTTTAAATATCCAGCAAAGTTCCATACCTACGTTGTGGTCTTTATTCTTGCCCTTCAAGCAAGGAGGCGGTCCCTTTGCCTCATTGAAAAGCCTGTAATTATTCACGAGACCGGAAGGAAAGGCTGGTAAAATACCTAATTATTCACACACAAGAAACCTCCAACAGAATCTGCAATATCCCATTCACATAATAAATCCTCTCCCCCTTTAGCAGCTCTTCTGTAGACCAAGCTCTACATTCCACACTACATGCATTCACGAGACTCTATTTATATCATCTTTCAATCGTCTTGCCAGAATCCAGAATCTGCAACATTTTGCAGTGAAAGTAGATACGATTTCCCCTACAAGATCTTACAGAATCTCATTTCCCTCTCCCATGAGAGATTCAGATGACCAGGGAATGGAGCCAGCCTTTTATGCAGACTTACTTACTGGTCATTGGAACCCCTTCAGTAGGATCATCATTGCATTCCTTCTTACTTTCATTCTCATAAAGCTCAAGAGTTGACATAATAATATCCATCATGGGACATTTGAAGCATAAACTGTAAGCGCTTCCAGATTTTACCTACTTTCTCCTTCTCCGCTCGCTCCAATCCTCTCAAAATACCACGTAACAAGTAGCTCATAAACCAGCTTCTGTTTGCGTCATAAATGTAAATGCCTACTCTTACAACCGAAAATTTTCATTTTCTCGCGTCCATTCCTACTACGCTGTAACTGAATTTTTACATCTACTACTTCACTCTTTCTCCTCTCGTCCTCTCATTCGGGTAAAATGGCAAACTTTATTATTTCATTCTCTTCACCTTTGCGAATACAACCGACTCTCTCCAATAACTTTCTTGCTGCGAAAGCAGACCATATTTACCGCAAATGTTACTGAGTCCGGACCCCTCCCTTAAATCCAGATGACAAATTTCCAATGCTCAATATCTGTATCGATCTAACAAATCCTCTTTGTTTGAAATCCATTCCAATTCATTACTGCATTGCAGTCAAACATAATCACGTTTTCCTTTCGGGGTTTTCTTCCCTAGGAATCCCGTCGAATGTTACGCTTCTAAAAGGCGTTATTCTCCTCAGGGCCATGTATGATCATCAAATATATTTCAAATCAGCTGATGCATGTCCGATTTCTAGTTATGATACGTATTTGATAAATGGCTTTATAATAGCTAGGAACGCTAATGCTTTAATTATATGCAGA
Source organism: Sminthurides aquaticus (assembly GCA_906901655.1). NCBI lineage: Eukaryota > Metazoa > Arthropoda > Collembola > Symphypleona > Sminthurididae > Sminthurides > Sminthurides aquaticus. Next base: position 3,272,321 of record CAJQTT010000002.1, on the reverse strand, counting down.
TGCTAATAATTAAAACTACGGCTTCTTGGCTTCTTCTATAGTAGCAAAACAAGTAGGAACTTACGAGGATGCGACCAGTGGTCGTTTGACCTGAAATCAGTTCTCCAGCCCAGTCTTTAGCCTCCGTCATGAACGTTCCTTCAAACTCTTCCCGCGGCGCTCGTCCTGGCCTTTGACCTGGCCCTGGATTTGGCATCCCTCCTGGTCCCATTTGCACTAATTGATCTTGCCCGTTTTTTAGGTCTTTTGGACCTCCCGGCGCAGAATATTCGTTGTCTTTTCGACAACATATAAAGGCGAGAGCTCTCCATACTAGCACAATTCCCAAGCCCGCCAGGAAAGTAAAGATACTGGAGAGAAGGAAACACCACCATTTTCGTTCTTCTAAGCATTTTTTTTCGGCCTCGTTGTATCCAAAGTCTTCAGGATCGCACATTTCTTAGGACCCTTGGAATACCCTTTTCTCCTGGAACAGGGAATATAAAGGAGCTAACCTTTTACTGCCGATGAGCGAGGCTCCGTTTAAATTTTTCATATGTGGTAAGAGTTTGGTTAGGACAGGAGTACACAAGAGATGAACACTTTTGATGTCTTAGGACACGACGGCGAAAAATTTCCTACGATTTACGTATTTTATAACATGATTTTGGGTAAGTTGGGGATCATAGTATAATAAATCTCAAGTAGCTGATATCATAGTTTCCTTCAAGCCGTTTTCGAGTACTCAAGCACACCGCAAAGTCTCATTGACACACGTATTTTACGTGCATGCATCACACTCAAGCTCTGGTCGGCCGTAGATACTTCCAGCAAGCGTATCAGGGAATTGGATCTAGGCCAGAACAAGAAAGGCGGTAGGAGATGGAGAAGTAGGAGACGGAGAAAACAATTTTTGATTACTTTCTCCTTTACGACCACCCTTAAAATCCTTGTGTTGGACGACTTTGGATTAATTTACACTACACTTACAAGTTAATGCTGCCTTTGCGCACTTTCACTCCCTTGTGATCCTGATGAGAGTACTTAGTCTCGTATTTCTTCATGGTGGATGAAATTAGAATACACGGAGGATGGATTATTTTCTTCTCCAAGAGAGACTCGTGTAACTCGCAGCACTCAACTAACTTTCTTTCACTAACCTCTCCAAGGTTAGGAGCAAAGACTCTAAGACGAGCTTCTAAGCAAGAAAATCGTCTTCTTTCACTCAGCCCACTTCCTTACTTCTTCCTACCGCCTTTTGACATATCTTCTTAGCGTAGGAGGCTCTCCGCAGCAAGCTTACACGGGAGATGGGATGAAGCCCGGAATTAGGGTAGTAGAACTGGCTTGATGGTCGTATAAAGACTGGTAACTCGGAAAAATCGAAGAGAAGGTTCATCCCGGAGAGTTTCTATGGAAACACTCTACGAGCCAATCCAACTCCTGGGCACCGCCCCATATTTCCCTCGCCCGGCTGGAATCGTTGAGCATATAGACGGGGAGAATGTACGTTCTTCCAGATCATTCACGTACTAGGACTTGGATTGCTCCACACTCCAGCTAGCTCTTCGCAATCATAAGCTTCGGGAATTCCTGATTCCTGGACAACATTCTCAACTTCCTCCGACCTACTTACGCACTCACCTACTTCTCTCTCTCACACCATCTTGTCCTCGTACTTTCACGACTCTCAGCTACCCAGCTGCGGATTCTCCCTCACTTCTATTGCAGTCAAAGTAAATATGTACATTTCACAGCTGCTTCTCACTCACTTCCAGCCCAAACCAATGTTCCTTGCTATTCAAAAATTAATTTCCTACTCAGAATATTTGTCTTCCCACCCCACCATAAACCTCTCCCCTTGTCACTTAATTTGCGTAGTCGTGGAGCGATTAAAATCAGAACGCGGGCCCAATTCGTTACATTGCTTGGTTCCCTATCTCTCAAGAATCCAGCTGGCCCTAACTTTGTCACCAATTAAAAGTAATCGCTGAAAATCCCTCTTCCTCCTTCCCCTTTATAAACCCTGACGAAAATCCCCAGTATTTGCCTTACCCTTCTGCCACCCGTCTGCAGATTTTATATCCTACTATAATCGTAACATATTTCATTTCCAAATTTCTCGGTTACCATTTTATTTCTTCAAAGTATCAAATAACGGCAAGTGAACAACCATCAGCAAAAATTATACATACTCATTCCTATCAAACACATTAATACCTAATTTATCTAGATTCAATAGATTTTGTTCATAGTAATCCCTATGAAAACACGAAAGAATTATTGGATATCATAGCGAGCGGCTACGCCACGAACTGAGCTTGTTTCCAGCTCCATCTAGAAACAACCCGTATACACTACACGGACTCCTCCTTGTCCTCTTGTTTATTTGGGGGTGGTTCCGTCCATTCTTCTTTCATCAATTTTTGGCACCGTATTACTCACTGCCACTTGATCTAGGACCCAACCTTTGTTTGCCTGTGTGTGTTTCGCTCTAAACTGTGTGAAAGTGCCAAATGGCGCTGGATCTGCCTACTCATATTCCCAGCGACGGCCGATTTTTATGTGCAACCCCGGGATGCAAAATCAATTTCATGAAATTTTTTGGTCGAAATCTACTCGGTTCGACTGAAATTTACACACGTGTTGCTAAGCATGTCGCAAACACATCAGTTGCTCAATAAAATGGATGAAATGGAATTTAACCCTTTCTAGCTTTGGCCCTATTGTCATGAAAACACTATAACATGCAACCGAGGCTCTTCTACCTCTACCTTGACTACACTCTACTCTACAGTTGACTCTCTAATTAACGTCATCTCTAAAATTCTTCGTTTTCTGACGTTAATGAGAGGGTGACTTTATTCTGAATAACATCGTTCTGATGTTATTTAGAAAGGTCGCCTATAATTGTGGGTAAAAGATCGGAGTTGTTTATTTAGTCGTGGTGTTTCAATTCCTGGAGCAATTCAGAAGACATGATTCTGTGATTTTCACACGGCTAAACGACTTGATTGGCGCTTCTAATTCCTATACATACATTGTTGCAAACATTCCTCCTTCGAAAGGAGTGCATCCCGTTCGAATGTGAAAGGAATGATGTTATTTAGACTTTAGAGGTTCAAATGTACTGTGTTTGCATCCAAGGGAACTTATTTCATGGACGTTAAACAGAGGGTTCTCCAAATAACGTCGACGTTAATTGGAGAAAATTTAACATTGTATGAATTGGGAATTTGCCGGGGTTCTCAAATTTTGACTTAGTTTAGAGAGTGACGTTATTTAGAGAGTCACCTGTATGTGTTCATATAGCTGGTACGGAAAAGGTTAAACTTCAATAAATGTTTTATGCTCTCAAAACTGTTCGTAAGTGGTAAATGACGTTACATTTCCTCGTTTCTTATATTTAGCGCCCACCCGTTTCGATGTTGCACCCCGGGTTACAACCTCGAGTTCATGAAAAGTTTTGGTCCACACACACTCAGATTCGACTTAAATTTTACACAGGTGTTGCTAAGAATGTCGTGAACACATCCGCTGCTGAGAAATGGATTTTGAAAAGAAAAATTATTTTTCATTGAAAATATATGAAGATTTTTTGAATTCAGGTTTTTGACTTCAATAAACTGTGTTCTCCGCTCTATAGTGTGTGTGTGCCAAATGGCGCTACATTTGCTCTATCCTTGTACCCAACACACCAGCCGATTTCGATGTTGCGCACCGGGGTGCAAACATAGATTTCATGAAGTATTTTGGTCCAATTATACTCGGATTCGACTGAAATTTTGCAGAGGTGTTGCTAAGAATGTCGTGATCACATTCGTTGCTACGAAATGGATTTCAAAACCAATCATATTTTTTCATTTTGAAAAAAACTTCTAAGATTTTTCGAAATACGGTTCTAAACTTCGGTGAACGTGTTTCCCACTTCAAACTGTGTGTGGGTGCCAAATGGAGATTTCCTAGATTTCCTCTATTCTTATACTCAGCGCCGGCCGATTTCGATGTTTGCACCCCGGAGTGTAACGTAAATTTCATGAATATTTTGGGTTCAGACACGCTCAGAGTCGACTGAAATTTTACACAGGTGTTGCTAAGAAAGTCGTGAACCCATCCGCTGCTAAGAAAGTCGTGAACCCATCCGCTGCTACAGTCTCAAGTAAGAGCACACCTACTGTCACCAACCATTAGGGATATGTGCTGTACTCTAGACCGCTGCTCTTGTGTTCTAGCATACTTATGGTGTCACCTACCACATTAGATGTAAGCTAAATCCTATTTTCTTGCTTAAAATGCCGTGGACATTTTAATTGCGCATGGACTTTACTAGTTGTTTTCACAAATCATAACTACATGTTATGGGTCACAACAATCCGGGGTGCAAGGAAACGCAGCATTTCATGTTTGTTGGGAAAACTTATTTCAAGTTAATAACTTTTGAGGCATACGTGACAACAACGTTGACGTTCAACTTTCCCGCATTCCTGCTCATGTGGTGACAGCTCTTGTACGCTACAGCCACCCGTCGTGTGGCATTTTGGACACAGCTGCTGTTTCGTTTACACAGCTAGAGTATTCTACGACGGGACTGAGCTAAGAAAGTCGTGAACCCATCCGCTGCTAATAAATTCATTTAAAACATCAGGCCAAGTCATCCATCTCAGTAAGTAGCTGGACCGAGTTATTGGAAGTAGATTAAGACATTATCTTAAGTCAATCTCTGGCATTCACTGAAACTTGTATCCCTTTGGTTCTGACCCATTGTACTTACCGATTTAACTCATTTTGCTTTCAGGATTTACTTTACTGGGTATGATAACGGATTTAATGCTTGATGACTAATTGGCGACTTAATTATAAGCTGAAGTTGACAATCTATTTGGTTCCACACTGCACTGTGGCAATGATAAGGGCATGGTCGGGGTATTATTGGAACCATAAAGGGGCATGATTTTGGCATAATTAACGTATAATTGGATTAGTTAGTTAGATAGGTTTATTGATTTGAGCTTAAATCATTACAGCTCCTTCAATTACTTACAAATCGATTCATTGTACTTCCAGAGTGCACACGATTTCAAAAAGTTGTATATATTGATATACATATTTCTATCATTCACGTTCAGTGATTCACAGTAACCTATTGTGGCGTAGACTGGTACCTGTTCCTCCAGGTACTTAACTCTAAGCTGTTTTAGGCGCTTACATTTCCACATGACATGCTCCCATGACATGTCCGTTTCTTCGTTTCATTTTGTGCAAACTTCGTCTATAATTAATTGCTTTTGATGGACACATATTAATGGCAGATTAAATCTGATCCTTATTATTACTGCCGGCATTTTTATTGGTAGTGCATTGTGGAGATATGGCTCATCTCTTATAAACAGTTAACATGATTTGAATAATTTACTGATACTGGACGTGTTTATTGATTCCATATCTTTTCCTAACAGTACCTCTCTATACATTCTCATTACTCTGCTAATACCTCGTTCCCATTTTCCTGCATCCCAGCAGTTCCACAGTTCGTCTTCTATACAGTTTCCTAGTTCATTCTTTAATTGCTTGGCCCAATTATAGGTGACAGATCCCTTCATCTTCCATAATTCTGGTAAACAACTCATGGTTACATTGTTATCTTCATCCTTAATTAAGTTTATGACAAACTTAAGGGCTTGATTAACTATATGAGCTCTTAACTTTGGTACATTTGCTTCGAGTCTTACCATATACCCAGGGGTACTCCTCGGTAACTTGAGGTATTTTTTCAGGAAATGAACGTTAACTTTTCCAATATATCGAGATATCTTAGTCTCCACGGGTTGGAGGCATACAATTTAACTATTTAACTATTTCAATAACTTTGTTCTCCCGCCTGAATACGTCTATATCCCTCAGTCTTCCTCCTCTACGGATGACCATAATTTTTGACTTGCTGAGATTGATTTCAAGATTATTTAAAGTAAAGTAACTCTTCAGTCTATTTATTTTTCGCTGTAAGCTAAAGTAATCGTTGCCTAATATTACTATATCATCAGTGAAAGCTATGAGTTGTACACTTTCGTTTCCTATTCTTATTGGTTTTAGGCACGCTTTCTCGAAATGCTGGAATATTTCGTTGATTAGCAGTAACCACAGTGAAGGACTAAAACTTTCTCCATAATCATAGCGTACTATTTTTACCGGCCTGCTGCGATCACTTCCCCTTCCCACTCGATGGCAGCATAAGATAGCTCGTGGGTCAACATTTAACTTCATTTCAATTACACTCTTCACTCCCAGTAATAGCTGTGCATAACTTTCATTTGGCGTTACTTCCAGTCCTTGGAGTATTACATTTTCTTACGCTGCTCTCTTTCAAGCGATACCACCATCCAGGAGCTTCTTGTTCACTGTTTGCATGTGGCGTACATCCGTTTCCAGCTTCTCAATGCTTTCTGCGTTCCTGTTCACCAACTTAATCACTTCAGCATGGTTCTCGTCCAACCTCTTCGTAGTGTTCTCCTCCGCCTTCTTGATTGTCCTTTGTGTGGTTTGTGCGATCGTTTGCTTCTCCTCCCTGAAGGATTGTATCATTTTCTGTAACCTCTTCCATGTCTTCGGTTCTCCTTGGCTACCCTTGGTAACCTACCCTTACACGTACGTTTATGTTCAGAAACAGCTCTTGGATGATTTAAGTTATAATTGCACTTGTAACACATTAGAGAAGACTGAAAATGACATTTGGCTTTGTGGTTATCATAATTAGAATTGGGGAAGAATACATTGTTTAGGTCTGGATGCATTTTTGTAAGATTTACAAAATAACCATTATTTATAGAGTATAGTTGATTACTCTCAGGACACTGGAGTCAATGGTGGCAAATCTAAACATCCTCGGACTTGATTGCTACAGGCTTCGGGTCCGCGGAAGAAGCTGCTACAGCCAGCGTAACTCTTGGTTTCGCTGACGCAGCGTCAGAACAATTTATCAAGGAATTCTTCTTTGATAAGTGGCTCCCCGACTTCTATCAGTTCCTGTATGACCACGGGTTTGAGGAGCTGATGTCGTACGCCTCGCAGATGAACTGCCTCTCCGCTTTAGAGGCTAGAAGGCTCATATACATGGTCAAAAACATGTCTATTTATCTAGGCGAAGGTCGTTTACGGGAATTCCAAGGGTGGATCACAGGCGAGGCCCCGGCAGTGAACCTTCTGCTTCACTACCGGTACCTCATCAATGTGATCCACCCCCGCCATTCCATTCAACATCCAACCTGGTAACACGCCTTCAGGAGTGCAATCCGTGTCTACTAGTGTTGGATGGATTGTGCTTGCACAGCCATCGCGCAAGGACAACTCGGCTCTGCCTTTGTTGTCCCTTGTCATCTCGGTCACCGAAGCTGATCGGAAATATTTTGAGCGCCATAGCTTCATCCTTCGTAATTATGGTACTCGATCCATTCACCTACACCTTATTTCGCTAAATAGGGTGCAGGTTGAAAACGACTCAGTGGAATCAGACTTTTTGATGGACGATCGGTCTTAGACTGATGTCCAGTGAGCGTCTGACAGCTTCCGGCACCAAGTCACAGTGGGAAGGGTCAGGGGTGGAACAAGTGCAGGTCGCAACCTGCAGGTCACCCGCTACGCCCTCGTGCAGGTCGATCTCCGCCACTGTATCGCTGCTTCTGAGGCTCTCTGCAACCAGCGGGACAGACTGGAGGGTTCTGGTGACAACCAGCACCACTTTGCGTCTTCCTCTGAGTCCTTTCTTCTTCCTATCTTTCTCATTCAAGAACCTTACCAAACGCACAAAACCGTGCGTAATCCATGTCCACAAGACAAACTCTTTACTGCCAACCTGGGCAATCGCAAACCCAGAGCTTGCATAGTAACAAGTTAGAACGTAGTCGCAACTCCGATTGTGGAATGTAGTGACCAGGACCTAGTATTTCTTCGCACTCAATGGAAGCGCAGAGACATTGTCTTTGCTTCCATTTATATGCCTCATCCAAATCATGGTGAAAACAACCCTCATCCGTAACCGACGTTGACAAACCTGGTACGGTATTGTGATCACCCTAAACTCCCTCTGATCATTGGTGCGGGCGCTATCACACTATCGATTGCGGGGTAGCACGAACACCAACTCCTGTGGAGAGATGCTGATTAAATTCCTGCTAGAAAATAATCTGGACATCATTAATCCTAGTGACACGCTAGCCGCTTTTAACACCACTCCGATCCGAAGTATTGGATGCGACGCTGCACAATGAAATGGCACGCGAGCTCATGAGAATGGCACGCGAGCTCATGAGAATGCAAGGGTTCAGAAGGATGAATGAATTAAAGTACCCTAAGCTTTCCCATATTACTTTCCGTGTGTTATTATCACATCTACCGTACTTTAGGACTTCCTTGAACTATTTCTGGTGGTCTTTCAACCATCGTTTCATAAATGTCTTTCAACATTTAAAGGGAGGGATTTGTTAATTAATCAGATGAAAATAATGGAAATTGTTTGAAATAACTTACATTTTTATTCCTTCACGAACGCTTGTACGATCTACAAGTTTCCTTCAATAAAGAGTTTCACAAAACTGTTTGATGATACTTTTCGCAAACGAGAGAGATTTATTCCGAGATGCTTCTTCCTTCAATAACAGAATCGTTGTCCCCTTCTTTCCTCTGAAGCATCTCGTATCATCCCGTTCATTCCTTCTCCTCCTCCTCTCTCTTCATCTCTTTAGTGATAAATGTATTCGCGCATATATTCGCGTATTTTTTTTGATGACCATTTTGTAATATACATATTTCTTATAATTACATACCAATTATACCCACCAATTACATTGCATTTCAAAGGTTGTTTGACGTGATTTGAGTTAGAAGATTCTGTACGAGGATGGGGAGTTTTGTGAAACAGAGGAGGTGGATTTTCATTGATTGCTGCGGATGTAGAATTTGATATACCAATGGATTTGCCTCTTTTGTCGATGAAGTTTAAAACATCCAGGTAAGACGGCACAACGGAACGAGTTTGCATGAAGTCAAATTGCTTCTTCGATTCTGGATCCATCTTTCCAAAGATGACGAATTGAAGAAGAGCATCCGCTATGGGGTCAAGTTGAGAAACGTTAAACATAACCATCAACGAGCGGATGCATTCGTGGGATGTACATTTTAGTGAGGTGAAAGCAGATTCTTGTTCTGAAGTTATGGATGGTTGATGAAGTAATCTTTCCATGATAGAACGTAAGATGGATCTTCTGTCGTTATATTGCTCAGCCAGTAAGTTCCATGCTTGTTCGTAATTTTCATTTGTTACTTGGAACGAAGAAATCAAACGTAAGGGTTCTCCACGTAAACATGATTTTAAATATTGGAACTTTTGTGCATCAGAAATGGACTTGTTGCTGTGAATTGTGGCCTGAAATAAGTCTGAGAAACTAGTCCATTCTTGAACGCTCCCGTCAAATAAAGGAAGCTCCATACGAGGCAGTTTGACATGAGGTGGGCCGAGGTCAGGGTCAGTTCCGTGAGATGTAGCATGATTTTGGGTAGAGGGCAGCACTCTCCTGCGAATAGCATCGTGACGTAACTGCATGGCCAAGAACTCGTCGTCATGACTCTGTAGGTCTTCCTCCGAAGGACAGAGAGCAGCGATGATCATTTGAAGAGATTCGATATCCTCCGCCCAGGAACAAAGTTTTTGAGAATAATGCTGTATTTCAGAACCAGCTGCTGTATTGCAGAGATTATGAGAGACACGTATGATGATGGTGAGGATACAGAGGTTCTTGAGTGTTAGTAAAATGAGGCGCAATAATATAACAATGTTCATTTGTTTGCTACTAGTTACTAAGGAAACTAATTCTCACCATAGTAGATATATATGAATTCTAAAAGATATTCTCTATAGTTTTCATTCAAGTCTACTAGTATTTAACTAGTATATCAAATTGTTAACGGCTTCCACCGATCGCAATAGCGATTTTGCCCCATAGTATATACTATATTGTTTTTTCAGCTATATAGTAGATATATATTAATTCTATAAGATATTCTCTATAGTTTTCATTCAAATTTACTAGTATTTAACTAGTATATCAAATTGTTAACGGCTTTCACCGATCGCAATAGCGATTTCGCCCCATAGTATATACTGTATTCATTTTTCGGATATATAGTAGATTTATATAGATAGTTATAGATATTCTGTATTAATTTAATGTATATCTACTAGTATATGAAATTGTTAACGGCTTTCACCGATCGCATTAGCCTATTTTTCAAACCGGCAAAAACGTGGAAGAATATGAATACATTCAGCCAGCTAAAGACAACACCATTTTAAATGTACCGACAGTTCTCGAAATCTTAGAAAAGTTTCCGAACTTTGATTTCCTAGGTGATGATGATCTGATTTGCAAGAATTGCTATGATAGTAAAACCCGAGCAAAGTTCTGCATCACTTCAGGCCTATCAGATCCTTCAAAGCAGAAAAAAGCCAATCACAATTTACGTCAAAACCTCAAAATACACTTGGAGTCAGATGCTCATAGGAACGCTGCAGCTAACGTTACAAGCAAAGAAGACTATGAAGCTGGAATGGTTGTGACATGAAATGCATATTTTGTCATCAAGAGGAAGTTGGGCTACAAGGATTTTACCAACATGGTTAGCGCTGATGCTGCAAAACTGCTTGCGGTGGGTAATATAAACCATAGCCCAGCATTTCCTGCAGAGATGCTGCCGATTTTCGCCAATATTCTCAGAACGAAACTTAAGGCGATGCTTCATACACCTATGAGTTCAACGGGCTGAATGCCGCCGATATCGTTAATAGCAGACAAGTTTACGCCAAATCGAACCACTCTTCACATCGTGGGAATTATATTTCCGTATAAAGGAAAATTCAGGAGGTACTTGCTAGCAACGTTACCAACTAAAGAATATAACGGTCGGGGCCTAGCAGAAGAGATAGTAAATACGTTACGGAATTATTTGACCTGCCTCATTTTCTTGGGACATAGGACTTAGATAACAATTTTAAAATTATTACACTTCTCAATAATCAGGTTTCTCAAAGGTAAGCCTTGAGACAATGAGGCAGGACTTCGGAATTGGAGACTGTTGTGTCTTTGGTCTTTCCCATTTTGAGAGGGGCTGCTACACCCCACTAGCGGGTGGGTAATGTTTTGGGCACCGTCACATTTAATCACTACCATGGTATTATGAACCAAATCGGTGACTATCAAAACGGGGTCGATTGTGGGAACTCAAAAAAGATATCCGTGTGCTTATTTCAGGGCGTTACCGCTAACCGTCCATATGTATATTCATTGTTGGCAATAAGTACCTCCTTTTCAATGAATAAAACTTGTATTTGTTGACGTGGAAATCGGTTTTAGTAAAGAAGCGACAATGAGGTGTTCAAATCTGCATTTTAGCACAACTATTTTCACCAACCGCGTATATTCGATGTACCGTAAATCTTGCTGAAATTTTGCTAGTGGTGTAAAACTACCTGAAATGTAGGAAACTATTCTAAGTTAAATGGGTTATCGAATGTACCAAAACCAGGGAATTCGGGATCATACTCGTCGTCGGGTCTTGGTGTTGGTGTGGGAGGAAGTTCGTTGATATCGCATACGTAGTCAGGGGAAGCTTGAGCCAGGGCAAATTTGTTAGCGGATTCGGTTACGTTTTGGCACATGGTATGGAAGATCCCAGTAAACTGTTGAATGGAGTTGGAATGGGTCGTTTGGCAAATAAGATGCTGAGCTGCGATTGGGCTGAAACGCTCCTTGAATGATGAATATTTCTCTTGTAGCTCTGCGTAAAGAAAACGGATGTCAGAAGTATCTAAACTGTATGTTTGAAGTCTAGATTTTTGAGCTTCAATGGTCTTTTGAGCTGCTAATTTTTCTTGGAGGAGTGTGGAGTTATCTGCAACATAACTTTAGATGGAAGTTTCCAAGGAATTGACTTTTTCTTGTAATGCCCGAATTTCGTCATCCTTAGAGGAAATTGTGGTTAATAGTTGTAAATTAGTTTCTTGCACGGATGATAATGAGGCATTATCGTTAGTGACTGCGAGTACATTTTGCCCTTGGATCTTCAAGTTTTCTAATTGGAGTTCAAGTTGGATCTTTTGCTCCGCATGCGACATGACGTAATTCTTGTGTTCTTGGATAGAGGATTCAAGTTTTGTTTGAAGTTCTTCAATTTCTGCTCACAATTCTGTGTTTCGATCAGTAAACCGTTTGTCTTCTAAGTCGCGCATGTGAAGTAGACTTGTGCGCTCATCTCGTAGACGCCGAACATCTCGAAGAGCACTATCCCGTGTTGTTTGGGCTGCAAGAAGATCAACGGATTGAGTTTCAATCCGTAAATTATCCATCGACGACCTCAGTTCTTCGATTTCGGTCCGCAAATCAGAATTAATTTTGCACTGATCACCTAGCCGATGATATAAGAGCCTTCCTAGTGTTCATGGAAGCAACAGCGTGTATTTTTAGCTCGTCATTCTCGATCAAAAAAATCACAGATAAAGTGCCCCAACTATTTAGTAAAATATACCAAAACAAAGGTGAAGGGTTGGTTATTCCGAATCTGGTAAGTAACTTTGGTATATTTTTCCCGAATTCGGGGTTTTCTGTGGTTTTTCCAGTGAAACTTCGATTCGGGAAATGGCAGTTACATTTTGACTGTAAAAGGCATGGTGGGGGTGGTGAAGTGGATTTTATTGCAACGCATGGTGCGAACCACTTGCACAATATCCGCCTCATACACATTTCTCCTGCTTACAATAGGGGGTCAAGGCCAAAACCTTATGAATGTGTGAACAGGGATAGAGGTGAGGAGACTACTGGAATGGAGATGGAACTGGGGATTCTTTCACCGCTGCACTATGCAGGGGTCAGGGCGGAGACCAGGAGTTCCCTCTTCATTGTTGGTCTCATCCTCGTCCCATCACTGCAAACAGATGGAGATAGGGAGAATCCCGTGTGTACATACGTGTACCATTGTATTCTTCCAGTGCCTCTCCGTACAAAAGAAAGACGAATCCACACTCACAGATTCTGTGTGTTGTTGGAGACGTTATCCTGGACCACTCGCCTCAGCAATTACCCCTGTGGTTGCTCGTGGGGCATTGCGTTGAGCGTGGGAACGGAAGCGATTTGCTCAAATACAGCGGTCAGAGATGACCTGATAAAGCCTGACCTTTGTCATATGCGGACGGCTTTACATGGAACCAATATGGTAAGGATGCAGATGAGGTCTGGTGATGATGGCAATAGGGCGGCACAGGGGGGCGGGGGATTCTCAGCGTGTCAAGGTGTAAAAACCGGACAGCTGGGGGCGTCAGTCCGTGGTAGGGGTAGGCAATAACATGCCTGTTCCTATTACTTTGGGTGAAAACAAATTGGGTGGCTCCTTGAGTAAATATTTGCAAGTAACCCAAATAAACTTGCACCATTCCAAAGCGGGATCTGCATCACTATGCAGCCTCCTAAAGGATATGGTGCTACAGCCCAGTGACACCCATCCATCAAACAAACCACCACACTCATACATTGTCCTCATCCAGGAGCCTTATCACGTAAAAACCGTGGTAAGGAACCTGGGTTCGGAAAACAGCATTTATGTTGCCAATCTGCTTGACCAAGTACCCCGTGCGTGTGTACTGACAATTAAGAATGTAGTGGTGGAGCCACTGATGGAGTTTTCCAGTGCTGATATAGTGAGCATTATTACCACCTGGAAATCTAATAAACGTATCGTGTTTGCATCATGCTACATGCCTCACAATGTAACGGAGCACCCTCCGCCAGTGTTGAGACGTCTAGTAGAACACTGTGCCAGACAGAAACTTCCCTTGATTGTCGGGGCGGATGCAAATTCGCACCACGAACTTATATCCTGGATTTTCTTCTCACAACTGACATGGAGGTACTTAACTCAGGCTCTGAGCCCACGTTTGTAACTACATCTCGTGGGGAAGTCCTAGACATAACCATGTGCAATTCTCGCACGTTGGGTATGATTCATAACTGGCATGTGAGTGATGACGAGTCATCATCGTATCACAGATACATCCAGTTTCAAGTGGATACCCCTAAACCGGTTCCAACGTATGTAAGGAGCTTCCGTAAAACTGATTGGACAGTTTATCGTGAGGCTTTACAGTCTGAGCTTTTGGAAGTAGACTCAACCGAGCCAACCACTTGCAAAGTGGAGGCCGCGGTTGCAGGACTACACAAAGCAATAGAAATAGCACTGGATGCTGCTTGCCCTAAGAAACTGATAACCATCCGAAGCCCAAAGGCTGCGCCATGGTGGTCTGTTGAATTGTCAGTACTACGCAAACAGACCCGCAGTCTCTACCGGAGATGGAGGGAATGTCAAACTGGTTGGCTCTACGTGCACGCCAGAAATGAATACAACTCCGCTGTACGTCGTGCTAAACGACAGTCATACTGTGCAGAGATAACATCAATGCCAGCAACATGTCGCCTGTTTAAGGTGCTCAAAAACGAAAACAACAGAAAACCGGGAAGTATCTATGCTGCTGAGGGGCTTACTACTTCAGTGGAGGATTCTCTCAACGTTCTGTTGGCTCATCATTTTCCGGATGATATACAGGCCCAACCGGACTCGGAACCAGCACATACGCTCGGTGATGAGAACGTTGGGGATGTTATCAGCATGGAAAATATCAAACAGGCAATAAATAGCTTTAGACCATTTAAGGCCCCAGGTCCGGATGGGATAGCTCCGATTGTACTACAAAAGAGCTTTTCCATAGTTGGGGAGCACCTGCGCTGGATTTACGCCGCATGCCTTCAACTGGGATACGTTCCATGTAGGTGGTGGTCAGCAAGAGTTATCTTCCTTCCGAAACCTGGAAAAGGGGACTATGGGTATGCCAACAGCTGGCGACCCATATGCCTGACATCTTTTCTGTTGAAGGTGATGTAACGAATGATTGATAAACACATTCGAAGTATCGAAAGTGTGAAAGAAATCAAGCTGAACTTTCAGTTTGCGTACGCAGCAGGCCTCTCCACTGAGGCCGCTCTGCACAGGCTGGCGGGCTACGTAGAGGTCGCCCTCGCGGGCAACTCAAACGTTCTAGCCGTGTTTGCAGATATTGAGGGTGCTTTTAGCAACCTAAAAACTAATGCCATGAAAGAAGCATTACAGAAAAAAGGGATACTACCCTGCGTACAACGGTGGGTTAACTTCATGTTGCAGAACCGTACGCTTACGACCACTCAGGGCCGTGTTACTTGCGAGAGACGCGCAATGAGGAGATGTCCACAAGGGGGGGTGCTTTCTCCCTTGTTGTGGAACCTGGCAATGGACACTCTTATGTCAACATTACGAGAATACTGTCCATCAGTGTTCATTGAGGCCTTTGCGGATGATCTCGTACTGGTACAGAAAGGTATTGATCCCTCTGTACTTCGAGACAACGTGGCCGATGCACTAAGGATTACTAGCGACTGGTGCCTTCAACAAGGCCTCGCTCTTAATCCGAGTAAAACAGAAGCTCTTATCTTCACCAGGAGAAAAGAGTTCCCAGTTCCTGTTCTCACGTTCAATGGAGCGGATGTGGTTGTCAGGAAAGAGGTGAGATACTTGGGGGTCATTATCGATGACAAAGTTTAACTCTCATATTAAACGATCAGCTGCAAAGGCTAAGGTCGCAATAGGATGTTGCAAGCGCATGCTTGGAACAACGTGGGGCTTAAACCCTCATATGATGATGTGGTTGTACAAATCTGTTGTTAGACCAGCCATAGAATACGGTGCAGTGATTTGGGCTCACAGGCTCAACATTTCTAACCGTAGTAAATTGCGCAGCGCGCAAAGACTTGCGTGTCTAGCCATTACTGGAGCGGCACAAACAACGCCGGTGGCTTCCATGGAAGTGTTGATTGGGCTAGAACCCATTGAACCACGAGTGGAAGCAGTGTCCATGAGCACATGGCACCGACTAAATCGCAACTATCAGGTGCGATACAAAGCACATGAATGTGGTAATAACTCTCATGTGAGCTGGAACGAAATGGCATCCAGGCGCATCCCGGAATTGCTAATTGGTCCAGCATTAAGCGATGCCATAGAAATATGTGACTTACGAGATGGTGGTTTTTCAATAGAAATTCCCTCTCGGGAAGAGTGGAGTACGGATATATCCGTCTCCAAAGAAGGGTATGTATGTTTTACCGATGGGTCTAAAACTGATGATCTATCCGGTATGGGTATGCATATAGAGTACAGAGCTGACAGGGAGTCAACTACTGTTTATGAATACTCAGCTGCATTAGGTGAGTATCCTTCGGTGTACCAGGGTGAAGTTAATGCCATCAGCTATGCGGCTGACTGGCTTAACGAAAACGCAGGCGACTCGAAGGAGATACACATATTTAGTGATAGCAGCAGCGCCCTTAAGTCGCTCTCTAGAACTGATTGTAGATCAAGAACATTAAAAGCATGCTATCATGCTTTGAAATGTCTATCTTCAAAAAACAGCGTGTGCATTTCCTGGATTCCAGCTCACGCTGGATTCGAGGGAAATGAGTATGCGGACGTCCTAGCGAAAGCAGGATGTCACAAAGCAAATGGTGACGTGAACCGATTTACGGGTCCGGAACCTGTCCTACCCGTTGCCAGCTCTGTGTTTAAGCGGAAAATACAGGGCTGGACGCGGAAGACACATGCTTCCTCCTGGAGGAACTGCCGTACATCATGGCGTACCAAGCAATGGACGGTCACGCCCCTGTATGGCAAACAATCTGTACTAAGATACAGCCGGAACATCACTCGATGGCTCATCGGACTGATTACGGGCCACTGCAGTTACTTCCGTGGCTATAAGTGCCGTTTTAGATCTGAAGAAGACTCCACGTGCCCGTCGTGTGGGGAAGTAGAGGATACTCCAGTTCATTTCCTTACTGAGTGTCCAGCTTATGCACTACAAAGACAAACCTTTTTTGGTGACAGTCTAGTTAACTTAGATATCATAGTTAACGAGATCGGAATCGGATATTTGCTTATTGGCTTTATTGATGCCACACAGCGTTTTCCGAGGATCTTACAGCAAATCTTGTAGTAAGAAATTATTCCACGAGGAACGCAACAGGCCGATCTTGGCCTACGCGATTCTCATTGTTCCCATGAGCAAATGAGACCTCGACTACAATACAAAAAAAAATAGCCGATGATAGGTGTCTGCTGACGCTTCATGCGCTTTGATGTCCTTAGTACTCCAGTTACTCAGGTGGTTTGATAGCCAACGTGAATCTCCGTCGAAGTCGTGCATACATTTTTAAAGACATGACTAAGGAGGAATAGTCCGTGCCAGCAGTTGTTAATCTTCGAATTCACGCAGAAACTGTTGGACTTGGTCCATGAACTCGAGTCCAGCATGACGAGAAAGATTGGATCGGTCAAATTGTGGAGATTTGTAAGCAAAAATACATTCAGGTAAGCAACCTGAAGTAAGAGTTTTGAAGAATCTGATTGCAGCTTGGTTGCGATATAGAGTATCCACAAATAATGGGTAGGCCAAAGCGATCAGTTCGTCCATCGTTAGTGCTTTTTTGTAAGACTTGTAGTTTACATAAACTGAACCCAGGAAATTATCTTTGAAAAGAGGACCATAGATCCAAGTCACTTCGTGGATGGCATCATTACTTATGTGTGAACAAAATGGTAATTGCTTAGACAAATGGCCCGCATGGTATGTATTCCACAATTTAACGGCATTTTCTGGTTGATTAGATGGAAAATGAGGGCATAAATTTATTAACTGCGAGGGATACCCGTGTCTTCATCAGATGACGTGGATGCTCGTTTTGTTGGTCTTACATTCTGTGGTCTAATACTCGCTCGGGGTGGATCTGGTCTTGAGTAATACCTAAGACAAAACCATTTACATCCTATAGATTATACATAAAATTAGACTATATGCTTCTTGAGCTCTACGATCTTAAATCTAGGTGGGTATAATGGCAACAGTATATGCAGTTGTATCTGAGATACCAGTGACAAAACGAATGATGTAATTATCGAATGTCTAATTGAAACAGGTATAAGTATGTTTAGAGAATAGAGGAATCAATAAATTTTGGAGGAAGTGGTCTGGCGTTCGTGATACGGGGTTTAAGAGAAGAAGTTGTTGGAAGAAGGGGTTCCGAAGTCGCTTGAATGTCGATAGCCATGTCGGTGATAGCTGGGGAAGTGGTTGGGCGACGAAATTGTTGTTTCTTACATATTTTAGTTAGCAGGAAATACATGATTTGGGAGCGATATTTATACATAACATAAGCAAGAAGCAAAAGTTTCATAATGATCAAAAGGGAGAATGTTAGAGAGAATAAAAGTGATCGGAAAGGGGATAGAACAACATGTCTTAAACGGTATAAATACTCAATTGTTCTTTCATTACCTTTGACATTAATATTTTCTGCATCTATTAACTTTTCGATTGACATACGATTAGCAAGTGCTTGCATCATAGCAAACATACTACTAACTCCGCTGATTTCAGAACTAGCGTAAACGCCCTTAATATTAAAAACTAATTTAGGAAGGACAGGGATAGAGTCATTACTGAATCCTGGGGTCGGAAGGTGCGGAAGACGTTGTACCAGGGATTTATTAGCTATCTTCAGGAAACGGTTGTTATCTAACTTAAAATAAAACGGGGGAGGTGTTCCAGTACAATTTTGGGTATCCTCTACACTCAGTATAAAGTGAGAAAGTGGAGAAACAAACCCAGTAAACTTTTTATTTTAAATGGAAAATTCTACAGCAGGATAGATAGTACATCTATCTAACTTAATAAATCTGTAAGATCGAATTTCTTGACAAGTTGTTACAATCATAGCGTCGCCAACTAAAGTTGCTGTTAAATCCGATCTTCTTAATAAATATTGGGCTAATATGCCGGAAAAACATGATAATTCTAGGCTCTTAGTAATTAACATTTGACGCATATTACTAAGGCATACTTCACGATGTATCTGTTGTACGTTAGTAGCAATACTGTTGGAAAGTAAATTATACAAATATTGTTTACCAGCATTGTTACAAGAATCAGGTGAGAATTTGGGTTTATCTACCGTCGCATTATAATTTTCACTGGACTAGTAAGTAGACGTAGAACGGACAGTTATATGATTATCAAATGTTTTAGTAGTGGCAGAATAAGGACTAATAGTATCAGTTAATTCAGTCGTAAGTACAACTCCTTGAGCTGATTTTAACACTGTAAGTGAACAAATATAGGTAGGCTGGATATCGTTAAAACTGAGTTGAACATCTGGACAAGTTAATCTAGCACTTGCCGCAGAATAAATACCAAAAGTGGTCGCTTTTTTTTTATAGTTACAATTGCTTATAGCATCGCTACGTCAAACAATATAACCTCGGTTTGTAGGAAAGAAGCCTTGTGAGTACTCACAATTCTCTGTAGTCTCAATAACTGTCTGAATAAAATCACTCTTTGGTGTTACAGC
Source organism: Sminthurides aquaticus (assembly GCA_906901655.1). Classification (NCBI taxonomy): domain Eukaryota; kingdom Metazoa; phylum Arthropoda; class Collembola; order Symphypleona; family Sminthurididae; genus Sminthurides; species Sminthurides aquaticus. Next base: position 3,252,819 of record CAJQTT010000002.1, on the reverse strand, counting down.
GATAGTTGTCTGATAATATTGATAATTGATAATAAAACTATCTTGAGTAGTCATCCAATAATCTTTAACTTGTGGTTTCAAATCAGTACCAAAATAAGAAGGAGCTAATCGGACCAAAGGATTATTACTAGGATCTGTCTGTGTGTCAACTAACTTACGAGCTAAAGTATGATTGATAGGGTTGTGGTCATTCTTTACGACAGTTTCAAGTGTTCCGAAAAAATGACGGTAGGTTGAATACGTTAAACGAGTAGAAAATACTTCAAAAGCGGAAACACTTGTCACAGCAACTTTGGGAAAGTAGATACAAACATCAACCACAGTACTATTTTCAGGGTTATTAACATAGTCACAGTTGTCTAATTCGGGAAGAGAATATCGAAAACCATCTTTTCCACAAAGGTAAAGTGGAGTCTCACGTTTTTCGACATGGCTAAAATAAGAGAAAACTAAAGAGGAGTCGTCCGTGGTTTGTTCGATTGTCAGGATTGATGGGGTGAAACAAAGGGAAATAAACACCGTCAGAATCCTGAAATTAATTAATAATTAATCGCAATTCGATTCTGGTCGGCTAGTCATAAATTATTGTCTGTTCAAACTGATAAAACCAATCTTTGTTTCATTTTGGTATTCAAAGGCTACTGCGTAAGAATTGCTGCAAATTGGGTGGTCAATAATATTGTAATTGAAAACAGATTCACATCTTTCGAGCGTTATAGCGGGAAATAATCTAAGTCTGTATTGATAGAGTGAAACAGGAAAATCTTGAATGAAATTTGCTCGTCTACGTTCAAAAAAATCTTGTGGAGAAAGGTGGATAGAGGGTAATGGATTTGTCGTAACGTTGGGTTCCGGAATAGACCTCTTCCGAAGAGTTCCAGCTGTATGGGTTTGAGTCAACAATAAGTGGAGCTTAGATTCTGAATTATACTTAAAATTGCTGAACTCTTGGGAAGTTGTCGTCTTAGTTGAGTTGGGTGATAGAATTTGAATTGGTGAGTTGTCATTCAAAGCTTTGGAGTTTAGCAAAAAAGTAATTTCGGGACAGGAAAGGTAATTCTTCCAAAGATGACAACGGATAGGAGAATCCAAAAGATTTTGATAGTGCGACAGATTTGCGATAGGCCAGATGATAGAACCAGAAGTTTCAGTACTGCAGTGACCCGAAAGAGCTTCGCAAATACTGATACTATAAGAAGAATCAGCGGAAATGAAAGGTGAAGTATTATTAGTGTATACTTTGGTCGGAACTAAATAGAAGTTAGTAACACTACTACCATAAACCTCATCTACAAGTCGCTTATTGGTTGACCAGATTCCCGTATTCTCATCAAAATGAAGCTTGTCACCGTACGGTGTACGCTTCCTACGGATAATTGTACTGCAAAGTTGGTGGCCTATACGGCTCCATCGATAAGCGATCTTACTAGTGACATCGAGAGTTTTGTGTCTGAACGAAACTTGACTTGTCAAGCTAGCACATTCAAAAGCCTTCGATGTTATACGATACTTAAGATCGCGGAAACGGAGGTCAACCAATACAGAAGGTGAGTTAGGATTTTCGGTATTAACAACTACTGAATGAGTTATGTTAGTCAGCACCGGTCTGCAGATGGTTATAGGTTCGTCATTCGTAGTTAGTTTATCGGGTACGTAAGCCGGTAGAGTTGTAGGAACCCCATTAAAGTTGAAAGTATAAGTGTCGCCCATCACCAGATGAGTCCCCATGGATAGAAGGAAGAAAAGGGTAAAACCGAACACCGTCCAGTAATTAAGAATGAAGATCGTTAAGAGCGTCATATGGTATAGTCCTGTTTGACGCGACTTGTATTGGATAACATGGATGAGATGCTTCCAATGGAACTAATGATGGTGGAAAAGCTAATAAGTCGAGTCGGACTTGGTTCCAAGAACGATAGACAACAAGGTTGTAGGGACTACAATTGAATTCTGACTTCGGATATATCTTATATTCAAACACGTTTTCACAACGTTCAACTCGAGCTTTTCCGTTTTCAACAACAGCCAAAAGATAAAAATGATTACGAGGTGATTTTTGAAATTTAGACACTACGTAATTTGCAATTGTAGAATTTGCATAAACAGTTGGAAACTGTAAGATTGATTTTAAGTATTCAATCTTATTGACTACTGGCTCATTGTCGGCTACGGAAAAGGTAGGGCCTTCCGTGAAATAATCCGAAGGGATCCATTTTTGCGTAATTTTAATGGCATTCGGATCCATGCGAGCTACTGTAGTGTAGTAGTAGTAGTGTTTTTATTGTTTTGAGCATAAAGACCGCTCCTACAATAGTTTTAGAGTTTTACAATACGGTTTTAGAGTGTAATATTCCTGAGAAAGTTGTATACATTCAAGTATAGTTGTTTGTCCTCTGAATTTAACATATCGCTTATATTTAAACAGTTAACGTCCCTTCCCTGCAGCATTTTCTCTCTTTCCTTCCTCAGTTCATTACATTCTATGAGAACATGATTCCAGAGATAACTAGTGTTATCACCACACCTAGCGCATTTTTCCATTATTTCTATACTTCGATTTTTAAAGTAAATTATAGGTAGATTAAATCTTAGTCTAGTTATAACTGTACATACATGGATTGGTAGTCCACAATTAATATAGAATTCTTCTCTCACGTGGGTCTTACAAGATTTGTACGCCCTACTTATTACAGATGAATTCATTGCTCCAATATCTTCCTCCAATAATTTCATTGTGTACATTGCAATAATTTTCTTCCCCTCTTTTTTCCATACATTAGCATCATTGCTTAACCAAGTATCATCATCTATACAATTATTCAATTCACTCTTTATCTGTAGTGCCCAGTTATACCTTTTTGTGCCTTTCTCTCTCCAAAAGTATTTTTTACTTTCACTCAATAGTTCATTCTGCTGCCTTTCACATAGACTTATAATGTATCCAATCAATTGTTTTACAATTTTAACTTTTAGATGAGTGACATTGTTTTCTAGTCTGACCATAAAATTAGGAGTACTCTTAGGGAGTTTCAGGTACTTTTTTAAGAAATACATATTTAGTGTTTCAAACCTTTCTAGGTATCGGACACCCCATATGTGTGAACAGTACAGACTAAGGCTAAGTGCTAGGGATGTAAACAATTTATATTGCACTTTACAGCAAGGAAGTCTGCTTCTACTAATTACTGGCCAAAGAGCATTGACGCCTTGTATACCTTTTTTTACAAAATTGTCCGTGTTTTTGTCAAACACTCCACTTGCATTCATGGTTATTCCTAAGTATTTATACTCCTTGATTAGTTCAATCTTTACGCGTTCCCATTTGAAAACATCCAATTTACTGTCTCTCCCTCCTCTTTTAAAGATCATGACTTTTGACTTATCCAGGTTAATCTGCATATCGTTAAGGCGAAAGTACTGGCGACCTACTATGCGCTATAGTATGCGAGCTACTGATTGACCTAAGAAGGAACGTGCACCTCCCAGAAAATTTAAACTACGTTTAGTTCTAGGATATACTGTTAGTATTGATTCAAGCGTGTCATTGTACAAATGGTGCAAGACTACCGGAGTTACAAATGGACTTTTACGTGCACGAACAGTCTTAGGGAGAGTGATTAAGCATGGACTCGGAGTATCTCGCATAGCATTATGTAACAGAATTGCTGGACATTCTAGGTGATGTCCTTGCAAGTTACATTGAATTGTAGTATTGATTTCAGGTGTACATTATTTAAGCGTTGGAACATCCCAAACGACCACAGAATCACTGAGCCTAAGAAAACCAAGGTTTGGTCTCTGGTGCTCATATGGTTCTGCGTTAGTGGAAACCATGCCATTATGACGAAGAAAAATTAGTTAAAGCATTTCTTTGGAATTGTAACCCATCAAAACAAAACGGTGTTTGCACTCAAAACCAATAATAGTAGGTGTAAATAAGTTATTTTTCCACATGAAATCAACTTTTAGCACCCCAGACGAGTTGGTCTTCAACTCGTAAGAAACGCGATCGAACACAGTGTGACAACTGCGCATTGGAAGTTCTTGAATCGGCGTATCATACAAGTCGGTTAGATTCTTGACTATGTTCAAAAAGTTCAGAAATTTCTTCAAAATTATGTGTCTCTATTTCAACAAATCTCAACCGGTGCTTCTCTGCCGGGAGTTTCATAAATCTCAATATATCTGAATTTTTGGATTGATGACAACCTATCTTGATCAAGGACAGTTTAATATCACCATAGCTAGCTGTATCAAAAAAATTTATAAAATTGTCAACCCAATCGTACTTTGTTTGAGTCTCAAAATCATTTTCGACATCTTCTTCCCTCAAATGAAATGGTTTCAGTTTTTCTATATTTACATGGCTCACCCTTTGTGTCATTAAATGTCTGACTATGAATACTGATTAACCAGTCCTATCAATAATTTCAAATGGACCTGCGTAAGGTTTATGAAATTTCCTGTACAAGCCTGGTTTAACATAAGGATTCTTAACATAAACTATGTTTCCGATCTCGTAAGTAATATTACGTAGTGTTTCGCTACGTTCCTGCTGCTTATCTCTTGCCTTTATAGCATGTAATCTAGCTCTTGCGCAGAGCTGTCTAGTTTTCATAATGTCACGTTCAGCATAAGCTGCAATACGCGGTAATTCTAAGGGCTATTTCGGAAAAAGGCTGTTTAGAAAACACCATTTCGAAAGGTGATATCTTTAAACTGGAATGTACTGCCATATTATGGTTTAACACTGCCTTACGTAGTGCTACATCCCAGTCCTTCTGGTTTTCGTCTTCTATTAAAATCTGAATAGCATTCTTCATCATCTTTAATGAATTCTCTGATTTACTGTTTCCTCTAGGATTATAAAAACACGTTGTCTTCGACATAATCCCTAAAGATTTATACAACTCGTGTATTAGTTCACCTGAAAGACATAAAGCGTTATCAGAAAGAACTATCTTCATTGGCCCAAAAATAGCTATTAACCTTTAAAGTATAAATTGGGCGCATTCTCTAGCGGTAATTTGTTTCACGGGTGCGGCTATGATAAAATTGGAAAACTTATCTATGAGCGAAATAATATACTTATTTCCTCGTGCAGTTTCTGGAAGTGTAGCCGTAGTGTCCCATGAACACGTTTCAAAAATTTCAGAGGGATCAGGAATCTTTGCAGGATTTCTTTGTTGACGTCCTGTCATTATCTTAGCCCTTGCACTTACTTTACAGGAACGGATTATCCTGAGTACGTGTTGTGACATTTTCGGCATGAAGAACTGATTCTTGCAGCTCATATATGTACTATAGAATCCTCGATGAGCAGAAGTTATACCTGAATGTACTCCTTCAATTACCATGTCACGCATATCTGTAGGTACTACCAATCGAAATTTACCTAAGTCTGTGCGAAAAAGGCATTCATCTTTAATAGTGTAATTGTTTACTTTGTTATTATTCGCAAACCGAGTTAAAATAGAACGAGTGAACGGGCATAAATGTTGTAATAATACAACATCATACGTTTCCAAACTATAATTGGGTTCAAGTTTGTGTACAAAACCCGCTAGTTCAGGAAAGTACTCTTCTTCATTTGCTACTTCGGTAGTTATCGGGGCGCGGCTTAAACGATCAGCAATTACGTTTTTTCCTGATGTAATTTGAACGATGTCAAATGAATGTTCAGCAAGTAAGATACTCCAGCGATGGAGTTTTGGAGATTTAGGCATAGTGTCTGATTTCAGAGCTTTGACCGCCGAAGAATCCGTGAATAGAGTGAAATGCCGAAGATGTAAGTATATATGATATTTAGATATCGCGTAAATTGTCGATAGAGCTTCTTTTTCATATATGGAAGTACGTCGTTCTGTCTCGGTTAGATTTCTCTAGTCGAATCGACATGGTTGAACTCGATTATCACTGTGCAGCTGGCATAGTGCACTTGCAATGGAGTGATCTGAAGCGTCCGTGTAGATGTGAGTTGGTAGCTTTGGCTCAAAGAAACACAAAACTGGGGGTTGAGAAAGTTTATCCATCAGTGTTGTTCATGCTTTGTCTTGTTCGGGACCCCACACGAATTTAGTTTTTGGACTGAGCAAGGGTGAAATCGGAGCGATGATTCCAGCGTAATTTTCACAGAACTTTCGTAAGTAACCTGTTACACCGAGAACTTGCCGTAACTCCTTTAAATTCTTAGGCGTTGGCAGGTCTTTAAGAATGTCGAGTTTCTTTGAATTAACGTGTAATCCTTCGGAATCAATTACATGACCTAGAACGGCGATTTGCTTGTATGCTATAAACGTCTTTCCAGGGCTAGCAGTGAGTTTGTATTTACGAAGCACTTCAAAGACCCGTCTAGTTAGTACCAAAATAGATTCTAACGAATTTGCTTTCAGAATTAAGTCGTCAAGAAAAGTGAACATAGAACCTTCGTTAATGAGTTCTTGAAATGCTGTTTGGAGCCATTGTGATAGAATCAGGGGGGATGAGATGAATCCAGATAGAATGCACCGAAAGCGATATAGTCGTAGATCTGGAGCTGGTGCCTGAAACGTAAATAAGTCACGAGATTCCTCAGGAACTCCAACTTGCCAGAAAGCCTTCGACTGATCCAAAAAGGAGTACCATTTGGAATGGCCAGCCAATCCCAAGATATGATCGCATGAATTTAGCAACGGAGTTTGTGCAATACAAATGTTGTTGATTGCGCGAATGTCAATACATACTCGAGGCTTAATCTCTACCTTGGCGTTAACATCACCAGATTTTTCTCTATGTCCAGATCGTACTACTATCATATTGCTCTTGTATAGTCCATTCGAAGGTTCGATGACATCATGTGCCAACAACTCTTCAATATGCTTACGGATCACCTCAACGTCGGCGAACGATTGTTTGTAAGGAGGTGCTATCATCGGGAGTTTATGAGGTTTACGCTGGATGGGATCACGTATTCGGTGATTAATTGTTTGAATTTCTCTCGATATTCATCGTATACATCAGGACCTATCATTTTATCAACTTCGATATCTGGAAACACGGGTTCTTTAAGGATATTACACCAATCATTGCTATGTACTTATGATATTTTAATCAAAGGGGACTTAAGCGGGATGAAAATATTTTCTGAAGTTGGGTTAGCGCATGAAAATATATATTCTTGGTCCTTTGAAATGGTAAAATTGACCGGGAAGGTGATAATATTATTGTAAGGGTGTAAAAATTGGTTTGATTCAAACAAGGCTATTGAGTTTCTCTTATAAATCCTGGGAATCTAATCCTGATTGTTTCGGAGTATCCTGGTAGGATAACTATCGATTGTTTAGCGTAGCCGATACGTTCATTTTCTAATAAGGATATCTCTGTATGAACAATTGCCTCTTCTTCTGGTGTAACACTCCTGATCGGGATTGTCTCCTCATGACCTAATTCTAGATAATGATATGTGAAATTAAGTGAAGAAGCGTGTTGTTCCAGAAAGTCTAAGCCTAGCAAGGCGGCGAAAGGTGTCTCGTGTAATACAAAAAATTTATGAAGTACCATCATGTTCTTTGGCGTTGTTAATTTGACTTGTATATCACCTACGGCCGCGACCAACGGTGAAGCTAGACCTTTAACGAACGTTGAATTAGCCGTATAATGCTCTGAAGCAGGTGTTATTTTGGAAGAAATAATTGAAACTGTGGAAGCACTGTCTATCATAAAGGGAATGGAACGTCTAAACGCACGTAATTCAATAAAAAGAAGTGGTTTAGGAGATTTCAATGCAAAATTAGAGTCCACAACAAAACACACTTCGGAATGGACCCCTAGTTCCGAAAGTTGTTCGCGTTTTTTAGATAGTTCTGTTGGGAACGCTGTTGAGATCTAAGTGTGCATAAACTGCTAAGGTGGTTCGGAAACCCGCAAGAAAAACACTGAATAGGATCCCTGGCGGGTGGTCCGGAACTATTTCTGGTTTGAGAATATCCCCCACGACTGTAAGTGTAAGTGGGGTTCTGAAAGCGTTGACTTGGGTGAGAACCTCCCCGTGAATAGTTTACTGGACGACCACCCGGATTAAGCTGTTGTTGATTTGAAGAATACCCATTCCTGTAATCGTTAGTTTGATTCCTAGAGTTTCCGTAAGTTACTCCTCGACGTGAGTTATTACCTCTGTAATTTGATGATTGACCCCTCTGGGCTGTGTAGTCATTGTTTTGTTTGGAACTTTGTGAAGGAACCGTGGTTTCATTTAATTGCATTATGAAGGGGTTTGTAGGTTTGATTGGAGTATTAGCAGCCGCTAATTTATTAGCCTCTTCATAATAAGTCAATAGGCTCTTCAATTCCGTCATGGTCTTTGGAGCTTGGAGATAGATTTTCTGCATAATGTGTGGAAGCAAGTTTGCCACGCAGAATCTTACCTTTGAAAGCTCACTGAGATTATGATCTGCTCTATCACATCTCTTTGCAAACTCATAGAAGTACGTCAAGCAATTTTGACTTGGTTCTTGCTTGTGATGAAGCAAGTTTACATAGTCCTCAATGGGGTTTTGCCCCGAGAAATCAAGCTTAACGAACGCTGATTTCATAGAATCCCAAGTAAGTGCTCCTAACCCTAGTCTTTGGCGTTACCTTTCAGTTTCCGCGAGCCATTCACGCGCCGGAGACTTTAGGTATGCTCGGAAATAATTCAAACATTGCTCATCTGTCCAGGCCGAACACTTAGCGATATTCTGAAAGCTCTCAAGATAATCGCGAGCAGATTCATCGATCCTGGAGAAAAACTGTGGTTTGATTGTGATACGCGAAGAAATGTTCGAAGTTTTATCTGCCATCTTATTTAGACCGGTTGCAATTGTGCTAAAATTTTGCAACATTTGCTCGATATTATTATTCACACCAGCGTAGTTACTGGCTGAATTTGTGGACGTACTTAGTGGCGCCGATGCAGCAGTGCTGGGAAAATTAAATGCAGTATTTCCCAATTGTTCGGCCTCCGTGGGCCGTGTAACGAACGAATGCATATATGGTTGGGGAATGCGCCCTGATGTAGTGGTGGAATTTGTTTGTGAGGATGTAGTCGTGTTTGGTGGTTGGGACGTATTACAACTCGTGAACAATCCTGAATTTGTTGTTATGTTGGATGGGGCTGAAGTGTTCCGTGGATTCCTCCACATGTCTGTCATCGTCGATGGGTTAGAAAACGGTGTGATACTCAGTTGTGTTGAAGGGGAACCAATTGTTTTATTAAAATTTCTAGCGAGGAAAACAGTACTATCCTGAGAAGAGTTAAAATCTTCTGTCTGTTCTACTATAGTTTCAAGATTGTAATTTGAATTAGGAATGTTATTTGTGTCCCAAATATAAGGCTTGGCTGAAGTTTTAGCTATGGTGTTTGGAATTACGTTATAATCCCAATGGATTGATGGAATTTCTTCTATTACTGAGACTGTTTGATTTTTAGAATTTTGTCGAATACGATACTCCTTAATAAAAGTCGTTAATGGATTCTGATCCTTGACTCACTGGACCTTGAATTTCAGCAAAACTGATTTCGTACTTTGATATAGCTTCCTCAAATAATGATTTAAAATTAGGATCCTGTAATAGGTCTGAAAGTAGTGTTTGCAGTTCGTGCTGTTCAGTGGTTAAATTAGTCTGACAAGCCTTTCTAGTATCTACTAATTCTTGACACTTGTCCCTAGATAATTGAAAAGTACTCGACTATCACTATCTTCTTCTGAAGAAGAGCTAGAATCAGCTGATGCAAAAGAATCAGAATTGTCTGAAACACGATAACTGACAATTGAGTTTTGATTACCTTCAACCTCTCTAGATTCTTCGCCTAACTTCTCCTCAATTATTGTTGTGTTGTTAGTATTTGCAGCAATGATAGTGATTTCGTTACGGGATGGAGAGGTTATTGTTACTTCCTCATCTGATATCCATGGATCAGAGTCTGGAGGGAGTGGAGCGTTAGGAGGTGTAAACTGTTTTGGGATGAATGTAATTGTTATTATATACCGCTTCACCGTCACGAGAATCAAACGTAGTGATCGAGTCGGATCTCAATATTGGAGGTAAAAATTTTGCTGCAGGATCCCAATAATATATTGGTTCAATGTCAGCAAAACCTGAATTGATGGAGAGGATAGTGTTGCTTTAGCGTTTTCACCAAACTGGTCAAATTGTCTTTGTAGGATATCGCCTGGCGATCCTTCTTCGGGTCTGGTTAAATTAGGCACAGAGTATGATTTTGGAAAAAGACGAACGTTTTCAGTTTCCCAACACCTTATTACAGTGAGAGGTTCAGTATACCGATTGTATCCTACGGGAGGCTGAACCAATGCAGGAAGTCGAAGACGGTTTAAATCTGGGTAAAGATTTATAGGGTAAGATGAAGGGTGGAAAGCCATTTAGAAGCCATATCTAGAATACTTATAGTTATTCAAAGGTTGAGGGTTTTCTGCGATTACATCTATGCTTTCGTTAAGTCACTGATACTGTTGCCATAGGTAGGGGTGACTTAACTGAGTTACTATACAGGATCTATATAACTTATAGAATTGCAAGTTTTGCTCAACGAGAATACTTACATGATGAGAACTCAGGCTAGTCACAAATACGATCTTCAGTTTATTTTGCCCGGTTTTACCCTTGATGGCCTAATGGGGCGTGGACTCCGGTTGAATTATTCCCTCTTTAATTGGAAAGGTATAGTGAAAACCAGGTTGGTCTGTCCTTAAGGATTGTGATTATAAGGAGAATAAGGATGGGAATTATAGGGTTTGCAAAGTTGTATGCGGATGAAGGTGTATAGACGGAGTGAGCTTCGTCGAGCGGACCCGGTGTTTGAATCTAGAATCAAAATAGGAAAACTAAGTTAAGAATTTTCTAAGGTGTTGGGGTGCTTAGCCTTACTGGTCTACTGTGAATTTTAAAGGTTAAAGTGGGACTGTAAATTGATGATTGGGGTTTTTGCTTTCATTGATATGGATTCCTAAAACAGAATAGTGTACTATGCTCGAGTAAAGAAGATTCAGACATAGTTAAAGTTTGTGGAAGATAAGCCGTAAATTACATGCAGAGTGTGTGGAATCTAGTGGATGTGTGCCTATAAGTGCGTTATGGAAGAGTGTCGCGAAAATAACTTGTCCACGATCGTGAGTAAGAGGAGCTAAAAAAGCGAGCTGGATGCGAATTAAGTGGTGAGGGAAGCGAGCTGGATGCTCGTGTGAAGAGCGAGCGAAGCGAGCTGGATGCTCGTTTGAGGAGCGAGCGAAGCGAGCTGGGTGAAAATATTTTTATTGTTTCTTAGGATAGTAGATGTGATAGCGAAACTTTGTCTTTAAAATACCGGCTAATTCGGAGTTGCGTAATAATAATGTATTTGAAATTTCACCCTGTGAAACAGTCATAGCAGTAATAGCCATTAGGGACATACTTATTTTATCGACGGAAAGGATCTTTCTGAATGTAGTTTATCCAATATAAACTTTCAGCAAATCTAGTGAATTTATTTGGGATTACCTCGAAACAGCTAGTAGAATGTGAGTAAGATAAGGTTCATTTCGTATGCAAAGTCTGTATGCAAGAAGTTACAAGTGTAGGATTGGATCAATTAAATCTAAGTGCTACTCTTTATGAGGATCAAACTGCCTATTGTGTTTAATATACACAAGTGCCAATTCTAAACTGAGATTGTAACTGATATATAGAGAAGGTTAGTAAGTTGAACAAGTAATTACAGTCATTACTAGCAGTTGCAAGTATTACTCACACCGTTGTTTGAGTTGTCGGATTGGCTTTAGAATTAGGTGGTTTATACAGCTATCTAGTCGTTGGCCTGAAGCAGCTCAAATGTACAGAGATATTATATCTGCAGATGGAATATACGTTGGAAAGTGCTTTTACTGATTCTTTTACAGGTACGTATAAACTAATAGCACTAAAATAATTACTCAAAATGAAACATTTTTCCCATACGCGTCAAGAGGATTTAACATGCAAGTTATGACCCTGGTTTGTTTTTCTCCGTTGCTAGACGCACTTGATAACGTCGGGGATTTATTTGATCGGAGTTACGTAGGTGTGGGTTGTGCAATGAACGATGAACAATTTCGATATAATAATAGGAGATAAATTCAAGGTGTCTTTCCTCAGAACAAATAACTGGTTGCCGTAAGATGAAGCGGACCAGTTGATTGCTAAACACTTTCAAATCTTGATGTCAACATACGGAGCTGAAGTCATCTCTGATTGTCAAAATCGTGGTAAACCAAGAGAACCCCTGAGTGAGCCTGGATCGGACCGAAGCAAATATGCTGCAGTTGGTAGTTATGACGGGGACACGGAAGAAGAAAATGATTATGAGTGTATCGGTCGCTTCAGAGACAGGTCGTCCGATGGAAGGCGAGACTTTCTCATTCAGCAGAAACATGAGAAGCTGATGGAGAAGGCCATGACGAAACGTAAGTTGTGGAAACAAAAATTTATATGGGTTGATGCAGCATAAATTTGAGGATTTGTGTGATGGAATGGACGTTCAGGAACTTAAGATAAGGATGAAGGAAGCAAAAAAAGAAGTCCCTACAGCAAGGAAAAGGATCAAACTCTTATGTTCTCATCCTTCACAAAGCATAAGTTCAAGGTCTGTCACTTATGGTGAATGAATCCAGCAATTAAATCTCCAATCTATATATTAATCACTGTATCTTTAATAGGTTACAACACGAGAATTGTCCTCGAAATAACTTTAAATCTAATTTTAAGCTGGCATTCGCTACTGGTTGTGGTGTTTTGGCAGCAATACTTGGTTCAATACTTTTTACACATATGTTTTTTGACTTTTCGGCTTTCGTTTCGAATCACGACAGTATATAAAGTGTTAATTTTAAGGATTTTTATTCAGTTAACTCAAAAACGAGGAGTAGTGAAGTGGTATGAAAATGGCAGGCAATCGAGCTGAAGCACCATATGGGAATCTGACTCCACCACGGAAAGGGCGAAGAAAGCAACGGTCACCCAAAAAAATCACCTCCTCTTCTTATTTAGCAAATGATTACAATTTTATTAATTTTTATCGCAAGCAAAAGCCTTCAACACAAAAAAAGCTTCTCGGAATAGTTTTGAACGACAAGCTCCTTGCGATTTCAGAAGCTATATTGAATTGTGGTAATAGCGTAGTTCCTGTTTCGAAAAAAACTCTTGAAAAACTAAATAGAAAAACGTCGTAAATTACTTCAACGTGGTTGTGGAAGCGTAAAGTTGTTGCTGAACGAGGTTGATAGTTTCTTGAAACACAGGCGGGTTCTTAACAAACCAACACTTCAAGTGAAAGAGAAAGGGAGTGTTGAGAGAAAGAAGAAGAAGAATGGCGTCCTCAAAGAGCAATGCGAGTAGAAAGGATTTAAAACGGTATCGCCTTGTTGCTGACTCGATATACAAACGGATCTTTGCTGACGAGAATGACAAGGAGGCGGAGGACTTGGAGGAGAAGCTACGCAAAACTGGGTCAAACAAGGCGATGGGAAGCGATGAGAAACTTATTCTCTATCAAGATTTACTAAAGTCGTATCAAGATGTGGAGGAGTGGAAGGAAAGTGAAAAAATACAAAAGCGTGCATCCTTCGTCTCGATATGTTGCCAAGGCACTCATCAAGCTAACAAAATCAACAAAAGAAGCCCCAGCTAAACCTGATGCTATACCCGAGATTCCTGAGTCGTACGTCGGATTCCGAAATGGACTGGGAAGTTACTCCTAAGCCGGAGAAACCAAGAAGAATAGCGAAGAGAAAACCACGAGCTAAGCCTACCTCGTCTCCTGACCCTCTTGTCACACTGATTACGCCCCCCGCGCGCGCGCCCCCAGGGCCCCCGGGGATGGGCCGGAATTATGATGATGATAGCGCTAGCAAAGTTACGCGCACTTATGATGGATATAGCTCTGACGAACAACAACCTTCACTGGAAATGCAGTTTGAAGGCTTGCCAGAGTATTTTTCTAGGGCGACTTGGCCAGAGGAATATGCTGCTTGGAAGCAAAAGAAATGTACCAAGTCGCAGAAGCGGGCACGAGATGCAGAAGAACAAGTTCCTGGACCATCTAAGAAATCAGAGGGAAAATATTCAAGATCTATTCCTGGTGAATTGCCCGATAACTGGCGTCCAATGAATGCTAAACGTAGAGTTACCTAATTTAAAAAATAATAAATCGACCAAGGTCATCGCCGTCACAGATTTTGGAATCCGAAGAAGAGGACAATATCTTGGAGAACCGTACGGAGCTTACACAAACTCACGAGACCGGAAACGAATGGGAGGCTAGGAATATGGGTTTCGTCATCAACCGATATGATCCGTTTACAACTTCCGAAAATACGGTAATAGAGAACATCATACCATATTCAACCCAATCCAAAACTGGAACTATGACTAATGGTTCGAAACCGATGAGTATCGTCAGTTCTAGTCGTAGATCAAGCCGTCAGTCAGCCGTACTGAGAGCAAAGAAGCAGATGGACATAGACGCACAGATTCGTCTGCAAAAAATTGAAACAAAGAAAAGAATACTGGAATTTGAAGATGAGGCAAGGCTTGTTGTGCTGCAGTTACAAAAATCTAAGATAGACGCTGAAGAAAATGAAGATGAGGATGATGAAGCAAGTAGTCATGGCAGCGTCAAATCTCTAGGATTGCCGAACTCTGATCCGAAAATTCAGCTGGAGCGCTGGATGAACAAACAAGATACTTCAAGAAATAATGACCCAGTGCCTGATGATAATCCTATGAATGCGTTAGCGTTAGCGATAACAAGTGCCGCAGATCAGAACGCAAGTAAACCTAGTGTTCAGACTGTCGAAAATTCTGATATGAAGAAGTATATGGCTCGTGCTTCAATGTTTAAAGATTTGCCTGCCTTTGACGGAACTCCAGAATCTTACCCGAATTTCATCGCTCAGTACGAAGAAAGTAATGCATCGTGTGGATTTACGCCAAGCGAGAACGTTCAACGTTTGCAGAAAGCCTTGCGGGGCGAAGCGAGGAATTCTGTGATATCCTATTTAGTCTCTGGAGATAATATTCCAAAAATTCTCGAGACTTTGAAAAGAAGGTTGGACGGCCAGGTATGATAATTGAAGCTCTTATCAAGAAAGCAAGAGAAATTCCCGCTCCCAATGATAACGATCTGTCTACTCTGGTGGAGTTTTGCTCAGCCGTTGATAACCTGGTTACAACCATGAAAAGTCTTAAAACTGTTGGTCATTTGTACAACCCTACGCTTATTCAAGAGTTCACCAACAAGTTACCTGTACATTTGCGAATTCAGTGGGCTACAGAGTGTATGAAGTATGAAGATTCTTCCTTGGAGGATTTTGCAACCTGGTTGACCTCTATTGCGGATGCTGTAAGCTTTATACATTATACAATTCATAAAACCTCTACTTCACAAAATGCTGGCCCAAAGACAACTTTTGAGAAGAAACGACAAGACGGGAATCAGCAAACGAGTGGCAAGGAATCGGAAGGAAAGCACTGTGGATATTGTTCAGCTTCCGGACACCGGATTTTTGAATGCAAAAAGTTTACTGGAGAATCCGAAGACGATAGGTGGCGTTTTGTTAAAGAGAAACATATGTGCTTTCAATGTCTTGGAACGAAACATCGTCAATCTGAGTGCAAGAGAAAGAAACATTGCAACAAGGACGGGTGCACTCAATACCATCATCAGCTTTTGCATAAAGCAGTGAAGAAATCCGTTCAGTCTCATCATCACGAAGGAACGAAAGAAATTTTGATGAGGTATGTTCCAGTTACTTTGATTAATGGAAAGAAGACCCTCAAAACGTTTGCGTATCTCGATGACGGTACGAATGCTACCATAATTGACGCGTCAGTGGCAAAACTATTGGATTTGAAAGGCCGGAAAGAAAATTTAACTCTACGCTGGACAAATGGGGTGAAGAAAACTCATCCAGGTTCGCAAAGTGTCTCTTTTTCAATGCTTGGAGAGGATACGGATGAAAGCTTTGTGTTACAAGATGTCAGAACCGTCAAGAATCTCGACCTCCCAGTGCAGTCATTGAATATGAAGAAGCTAGGTGAAAAATGGCCACATCTGCAACAAGTTCCTGCTGAGTCTTACCAAGACGTGAAACCTCTAATTCTTATAGGACAAGATTACATCAATCTAACTATTCCCAGGACTGTTGTGGAAGGTCCGAAAAACTGCCCTATTGCTTCATGGACAAAACTTGGTTGGTGTGTGCATGGGAAAGTTGGATTTATCCAAGGAAGAATTAATGTTCAAGTAAACCACATTAGTGCAGACAAAATAGATGATGAGTTGCATGATATGGTCAAGAAATCGTTCAGCATTGATGATATGGGAGTCAAAACTACCGTTAAGAAGTTGCAATCACGCGAAGATGAAAAGGCATTGGAGATGATGAAACTTTATGTAAGAAGAATTGAGGGAAGATGGGAAGTTCCAGTTTTATGGAAAAAAGATGAGCCTAAACTCCAGGACAGCAAACCTCAAGCAATCAAGCGTCTATATTCAATGCAGAAAAAGATGTCAGAAGATGCACATTTCAAGAAAGCATATGAAGGGAAGATTGACGATTATTTGGGAAAAGGGTATGCTTCCTATGTGAAGGATGGTCAAACGTTCCCTGAGGGGAAAACTTGGATTCTTCCACATTTTGCTGTCAAGAACCCAAACAAGCCAAACAAGATTCGGTTTGTGATGGATGCAGCTTCCCGTTTTAAAGGAGTTGGTTTGAATGATATGCTCCTAAAAGGACCTGACTTGATGAGCCCTCTGCTGAGTGTTCTGCTGAATTTTCGTCTGTACAGCATTGCCATCTCAGGAGATATTCGCGAAATGTTTCATCAAGTTGCAGTAAGAGATGAAGACAAGTGCGCTCAACTATTTCTTTGGCACGGAGGGGATGGAAAATCTACTCCCAGAACGCTACAGATGGATCGTATGACATTTGGCTCAATCTCATCGCCATTTTGTGCTCAGTACGTAAAAAACTTGAATGCAGAGGAATATAAAACTGAGTATCCCGAGGCGGTAGACGCTATTCAGAATCTGCATTACGTGGATGACTGTCTCGTGAGTACTCCAACAGAAGAAATGGCAATCCGCATGATTCAAGAGATAACATATGTTCACAAGCAAGGAGGCTTTGAGACAGTGGGATGGATTTCTAATTCTCAAAAAGTCATGGATTCAGTTCCTGAAAATGCTAGAGGCGTGGAATTCAAAGATCTGGAAATGGGTGAAGTAAGCTTGGAGCGAATGCTTGGATTAAGGTGGGACAGGGTTGCGGACACTTTTACCTTTCTTTGTGTATTCCACAAAGTCAACGAAAAAATCTGGAAAGGTGAAGCAAAACCATCGAAGCGGGAAATCTTACGGCTCGTAATGTCAATATACGACCCACTTGGTTTCGTTGGCCATTTTATCGTTCGTGCTAAGATTCTCATGCAGGATGTATGGAGAAGTGGAACTTCGTGGGATCAAAAGATTTCTGATGAAACAATGAAGAAGTGGAAAAACTGGTTAAAGCATCTGCCCAAGATTGAAAACGTGAAAATTCCCAGAGTTTTCTCACCCGGTTTGCCAACTTCGGTTTGCACAGAGTTGCATTGCTTCTGTGACGCGAGTTCTCAATCCTTTGGTTCAGTTGCGTACTTAGTGACTACTACGTCTGTGGGAAAACGAGAAGTCTCTATGGTCATGTCAAGAAATCGAGTGGCTCCTCTGAAACCCATGTCTATTCCGAGGATGGAATTGCAAGCTGCTCTACTGGGGTGTCGTATGTACGAGATGATTAAGTCTTATTTGCGAATTGAGCTGACAGAAATTCATTTTTGGACTGATAGTTGGACTGTGATGTGCTGGCTTCGTTCAGAATCCCGAAGATTGCAGCAATTTGTTTCCCATCGCGTAGGAGAAATCCTGGAAACTACGGAAGTCAGTATGTGGCATTGGGTGCCAACTGAAATGAACCCTGCTGATGATTTGACGAGAGATGTTGGGGATCCAGACTTAAATTCAGCTTCCCGTTGGTTTACTGGCCCTCTTTTCCTACGTCTTACAAAAGAAAATTGGCCTACGGAACCTCAGACGAAGCCTCAAGTGAAAGTAGAAGACTTGGAGGTGAAAGCTGATGTCAGTCTGACGGTTACACGAATTTCAAGTTTTGGTGTCGTTGATTGGAACCGATTCTCGTCATGGAAGAAGCTTATTCGAGTCATTGCATATTGTCGACGTTGGAGAAAGTTAATTCGAGATGGTAAAAGTAGACAGCTTGGGCTTGGAGGACTTTCACTCAGGGAATTACAAGAAGCGGAGAAATCTTGCATCAGACTGGCTCAGGCTGAAAGTGAGGTTGGTGAAGACATGAAGGATCTTCTATCCCGAGGAGAAATGAAGCATAATAGTAAGCTTGGTCGATTAACGCCGTTAATAGACGGGGAGGGGCTGATGAGAGTTGAGGGTCGGTTAAAGAATGCTGATGCAACCGAAGATACGAAGTACCCCATCATCTTGGAAGCTGCTCATCCGTACGTGCATTTACTTCTACAACACATGAGGCTGGAGGCCATCATGGTCAAGAACGGATGACAAATGAGATACGACAACGTTTTTGGATTATTGGAATACGGAATGCTGTAAAAAAAACTTGGTTTCGATGTCAGTTATGCAAGAATGCAAGAGCTAAAGCTGTATCTCCGTTAATGGGAAATGTTCCATCTGCGCGACTTCAAGCTTTCACCCGTCCTTTCATCAACACTGGTTTGGATTACTTTGGTCCCTTGATGGTGAAAGTTAAGCGTTCAAGAGAAAAGCGGTACGGATGTCTCTTTACCTGTCTGACAACCCGAGCTGTACATATCGAAATTGCTAGTTCTCTCACTACGGACTCAGCCATCATGGCGATCAGAAGGTTCATCTCTCGAAGAGGTGCGCCACATCATCTTTATTCAGATAATGGAACTAACTTCGTCGGAGCTGATTCTGAGTTGAAAAGAGCCCTGGATGAATTAAATCAAGACGAGATTTTAGCAAAACTGGCTCACAAAGGGATACAATGGCACTTTATTCCCCCGTCTTTGCCGCATATGGGTGGCTGCTGGGAAAGAATGGTGCGAAGCGTGAAAGTCGCTCTAGCTGCTACTTTGACGGAACAAGTTCCTTCTGAAGAGGTTCTGAGGACGCTTATGGCAGAGGCCGAATGGATTGTGAATTCCAGACCTTTGACTCACGTTTCAGTTGATCTGGATGATAATGAATCTTTGACTCCCAATCACTTCCTCATCGGGTCATCAACAGGAATCAATAGCTGGGGAGTGTTTGAGCAAGCCAAGATCTATGTCTCCGAAAGCAGTGGCGAATCTCACAGCGATTGACCGACATGTTTTGGAAACGATGGATCAAGGAGTATCTTCCCACTCTGACCCGGAAAACCAAATGGTTAAAGAAAACGGATCCTGTCGTTGTCGGTGATGTCATCATACTCTGTGATGACAACCTTCCTAGGAACGTCTGGCCCAAAGGGATCGTTGAGAAAGTTTACCCTGGAAAGGATGGAACGGTTCGGGTGGTAGACGTGAGGACTCAGTTCGGCTGTTTCCGCCGCCCTGTTCATAAAATTGCTGTGCTGGATGTTATCAAGGATGAACCCCTACGAGATTCATCCGGGGGGAGTAATGTTACGGAAACTAGTGTAGGAGATGGAGCCTCGAACTAGGCCTGAGCACATTAGCTGCTGGTGCTATAGAGGCGGTCTCCGAGATGAATTTGAATTGTGCATTGTTTTATGTTTCCTTAGTTACGAGATGGATGCATTTGTTATTAGTTGTTAACGTAGGCTAGAAAATGGATTAAATCGAGAAGTTGCTTTTAAACGGTTGAAAGAGAATGACGTGGCTTGATTTTCCTGTAATAATTAATTGCAATTAATTAATTATTACGAGAAGAGAGAACGATTAAAGTATTACTGCGGTAATATGCACGGTGTTGTTGATAGTTTCAACGGCCTTATCAAGAAATGTATACCACTGAAATTTGCCAAGCCATTCAGCGTAACGATGAAGATATGATCGCAAGCTCTTATTAGCTCGTTCAACGACTGAAGACTTGAGCTCACTCCATATGTTATGGCCTGTAACGGGAATCATGGTAAGGGTTGTATTGTAGCGCTCAGGATGGCGGGGAAATGCGTAGTATGCTGCGGAGCTCAGAAAACGGGATTGCGTTCAATCTGAGTCGGCTGGAAGCAGGGCAACAGAGAAGGTGCGTGAAAGCAAGGGTGCAGAAGCCTGTAATTTGTGAGAGTTTAAATGTGGTTTGGATAATGGTGGTTTGTGGAATAATTATAACTGGGAAAGAAAGGGATTAGTTGGACTACAATAAAGTTAAAAGTATATTGGACTTAAAGCGGGATTTGGAGTGTATTGTGTGGGCATCTTATTTAAGAGCTTGTTGAGAGGACGGTATTTGGGGAACCGGAAGTGGGCATCGGAGAGCCAGGACAACGGTCACGCGGAATTCGGACTCCACTGTCTCCGGGGAGGAGCTTTGGGAGAAAAAGAGTGTTTCGGGAATAGGCCCTGACACCATACATTGTATTGATTGATACGTAACTCCGCGCATAAACGTTGAAAAGTGGCGTTTAAGAATTCCTTACCTGTACGCACAATAAATAGAATGAGTAACAATGCATCAACAATATGACATTGTTGTATCATTAGTCTCACCTTCATCTGTCTAAAGGTTCTGTGGATGTTGCTTGCTTCTAACGATCATGTTTTTAAAACCATTCGTTACTTCAAATCCAGATTCGTCTTTAATGCCTTCACACATTAACTTCTTGCTATGCACGTCAATTACAACTAATATGTATCGCATCCCCTTATTTATTCTAAAACAGCGAGATACAACCAACAAATCCGCAGCCCATAAATCATTTGTTGCATAGGAGCGGACTTTTCTTCTCGTTGATACTTTTCGTCTTGTCAGGAAACGTGTATACGCAGGGATTTTAATCAGTTCATAAAGTGAGCATTTTTTTAAAGGTGATGTTGCGCAAAAGTGTGTAATCCACTGAAAGATCCAACTCTATTTGGATCAAGGTAGTTCTGAATTACATTCCTTCCTGCTTCTGCCATGATGCAACCGCAAATGATTACAAAATAGAATTTTGAGTGAGTATATAAACCCCAGTGAAATCTCAATCAAACTATGCAAAGCTCTTCGACTAAACACACCTCACAATAAAATCCTAGGATTTAAAGAAGAAAACATGGCATCGTCCTACTACCACAAGGATCCACTTTCCAAGGGAGAAAAGAAGATCCGTAACACCAATATAGGCAAGCCAAAAGCTACTTCCAAGAAAGCCAGTACAGGAGTCAAGTAACAAGATGACATCAATGATGCACTTACCATGATGATTAGTGAAGTAATGCACTAAGTTTTAAACTCAGCAATATTTTATGGATGTAAGAATAGTAATGGGTAAACGCTTCTATATAATTCTTCTACCTAAAGTTTTCTCGGACATTGAGGTTGGTTTGAACTACTACGACTGGAGCGGCTTATATTACTTATATCTAAGCCAACAGGGTCTCAAATGTCCATAAACTTTGCTCTCGCTCCTACCCTGATTCGGGCGTTTACATTGATTTACGCTCAGATTGGTGACGATCCTACAGTCCTTCAAGAAGCATGCAAGAGTGGAACAAGCCGATAAAATGCCTCCTCCTAGCGCTGAGTGAATATTTCCTGGACCTGGAACAAACAGAATAAATACTATAAAAAATGATCGGGTTACAATCTTTCTCCTGTCTCTTGCAAAATCATTTCCGAATCTGAATAAACTCTCTTCATTAGGTTTTCTCCTTTCAATCATCCTTTCAATGTTCATCAAAATTCTCGCATCTTGCACATCTTTTTTAAAAAATGTTTTTCATTCGTCTTATTTGCCTCTCACTTGTCATCATTTACTTATTTGGCGAGCCATTACCAGATTATTCCCAGAATTATTACGACAGTATTGAAGGTGCTGTGGATGGCGAATATGATGGAAATGGAAAGTGCTATCTCAAAAAAACTCAGGGGTTTCGACTCCGCTAAATTTTGTTGATGATATTAATTAATATTCTTGTTTTGTTTTTTTTTGTATTTCAGATCAATGCCCATCTCATCTTGCTTGTGATTCATTTTTGTCACTACAACAGTTTCAGTACTACAATACCACAATTCTGAAGCCATTGAAGCAGGCTACTGCGTTCTCACCTACTTACCCATACAGGTCCAACCTGGAATTAAGTTTTCGACTTACATCCAAACGTTTCCAGAGTGTGATGACTGGATGGAAAGGAAGGAAGGAACTACACTACTGTAATTCATGGATTATCTCCTTCGATAGCCACGCCCATTATCCGGTCACGTGGCCCAGACGCCATATGCCAGGTCAAGCATCACCCCTCATTGGCGTAACCCCTCATCCTCCTCCATCTCCCATCCCCTCCTCCACCCCTTATCCTCCTCATCCTCCACCACCCACACATCCTCCTCCCTTCAACATCCTTCACCCCCTCTTACCCATGCTACCCATTACCGCCACACTTGATTTACTCTGCTCTAAGGCCTTCCACTGCAACTTATGTCTACCTGTGCTTCATAAACCATAATTGTTTCACTAACGTCCTCTATACTGGATATAATAATTGGGATGTTCAAGCGCAGAGTTAGGGGAGTCTACATGCATTCCTAAAAGTCCTCAGGATATTTAGGTCAGACAATCGTTAATTAAATCATGGCGTGAGGGAAGCGAACGGTCTCTGTAGCAAGAATTCAATGGACCATCAGCCGTTTCAAAACTCAAGCACGTTTTCATTGAATAAATATTGCATGGGAATGTGCCGGAAATGTTGCAACCAACGCTGAAGCGTGTGTACAGGCTGAATCGTGTGTACAGTGCAAACCCTGTGTACAGGCTGCGGCTAGGCTGAATACGAGCGAAGCGAGCTATTCAGCCTAGTATATTATAAGCATCTGTCTCTTCGTGTTACTTTTGCCGCCATAGACTATACGAAAAATTCCGGGCGTACAGACAGCAGACTGCTGGAGATATAAAGTTGGCAAACGCCTATGCTTAATCGTTGTGCTACATAACACGGATGTGAATGTATTCATTGCAATCATCTAGGGACGGTAAAAGAATACATAGCAAGTTCTGTTGCATTGAACTTAGTTTCAATATTTTAACTGAAATTTATTGATTTTGAAGTGTGAACACTCATTCGAAAGATCGAAAAACATTTTTGTGCATCTCGGAGTTATACATAACTTTCACAGTATTTTTAACACATAATAAAAAATTCGAGTAAGTAAATTGTCAACACAGTCGTGAAAACATGGGAAACGCTGGTAACTAAATAATTTTTTTGCAAACTGTAGTAGGCTATTAGAGATGAAATATTAGATTAATGATAATAATTGGCTTAATTTAGAGACGGGAGAATCTCAAACATTCACCAACGTGCCAAATCCTGTTTTGGCCACCACAACCAACATATCAGAAGAAAATGGAACCATTGAAGATCCAAGCAAAAGGACAAATACGGCCACATCAACAGAAGCCGTTGGAATTAAAAATACATCGGAGGTTGTGATTTTAGCAGATGAGAGTAAGTCTCAAATTCAAGAAACTATACATGCTATAGCACAAGACTCTACTGCTCTCACGACAACCCCACCCACCCAGGACGAGGAAGTTGAAGTAGTCGAAGTAGTTGAAGACGAACTAATTGAAGATCAATACGTAAGCACCTGCTCAACGATCAGCTCTTATAAAAAAAGAAGGCATAAAAAGATGACGTGAAGAAAAGAGAACGTGTGAAACCATCAATTCGTTGCGACATATGTGAAACGCACTACTTACTCGTAAAGACGCTTAACGTGCATTGCAAGACAAAGCATGCTGATAGTATGCGTAAATGTGACGTCTGTAACTTAGATTATAACGAAGGGGCTGCCAGTCAGCATGCATGGTTGCACAAAAGAGGTGAATTTCTATGTAAATTATGTTTGAAGTCGTTTTCTACTAACAAAAAACCCAACGACCATGTTCGGCACTCTCATAAACAGTAAGATTACATTCCTAATTACATTTTTTGTTGTAAATATATATATTCTTGAAAGCACTAACATATAGTTTAGCAATAAACTTTGAATTCAGCACATGCATTGTTCAAAGAGTATATGGCTTAGTATCTATATGAACATATAATATTCCACAACATGACTCACAGCCGACGAAGGACGCAATCTTTGCCTTTACTAGGGCTTTCCAAACATAAGCAGATAGCTCATGATGGTACAGAGCTCATCATTTTGACCTTGTCCTTGAGGTATGTGGTACAGCAGAAGCTAAGCTGGAAGGAAACAGCACTGTGATAGGGCATAGATGAGGAACAACCAAATCTCTGAAACGATATGACCAATGATTTTCTCACTTTCATGGACCACAAGATTAAAAGCGGGAAAAATAGCGTCTCTCACTATATGTTTATTGTTCATTCCATAGATCTGGAAAAAATCTGGAGCAAGGAGGAAGGAGGAAGATGCAATACTCTTCATTTTCATAGTTGTCTTTATTTTTCTTGAACATCTAGTATTCAATTTTGTGAGCGCTGTGTTTTGGCCATCCAATCAATTTATTTTAAAATAATGGCTCCTTAATCTTTTCATCGATGTTCAATTTTAAATCCCACCTACAAGCCGTGTGGAAAAATAATTGCAAAGCAATTTCTGGTTCTGCACATAGCACAAGAGCATCTAAGGAACACGAAAGGATACATTCCGACTGAGCTGGCACCGACAACGGACATCTATTACCAAGACGTCCCAAAAATTAGCGACGGTAGAAAAGCATGGAAGTGTGCTATTTTGAAACCTACAAGCAATGTGGGAGAATCATCCATGAAGACTTTTTGCTCGCTCACCTTGCAATGGATCACCTCCAGAACTATAGCGGTTACATGCCGGAGGAGCTGGAGAATTGCGTGGAGCAATTCTATGTTACTGTTCCACTACCCGCTCAGGGCAAGGATGACGAGGAACCTGAAACGACATCATTTACAAAACGAAGGAGATCTGCACGTCGGGCTCAGATGAACAGCAAACTCTTCCGCAACCACTGTGAGTGCAGAATCAGAGGATAATGACGATCCAAAGGATAGCGGAGGAAGGAAGAAACGACAGAGAATCATTGAATCTGATTCTGATAGTACGGATTCCGTCGTATTTTTAAAAGTTAAGGACAAAACTCCTCCACCGGTAATTGAACTGGTCACTCCTCTGAATTCACCAGCTAAACTCTCGGCTCTTCAGAACCATGTCGATGACGGCAGCACACTGAGCAGAAATATACAAGAGGTGAGTGCAGATTAAAAATTAAATGCATACAAATTGTTCCGCTTAACAAAACATGGGAGTACAAGAGTCATTATATTATTATACATTATTCACAGAATGCTCATGCTTGTAGCAAAGTTGTGGAGGGAAATATGGAAGAACCACTGACTGAACCGAATGTAGCAACAACACAAAGCTGTCCGGAAAACAAAGCTCCTAACCAAACACCGGAGGCATGGGATAAAGAGAGGTCGAAAGCCGCGAAATCATCATCGCAGGAAAAGCAGAATGATATTGATGCGAACAAGGACCTGCAAAATGACCAAGGGATTGTAAATGTGGCAGTTTCATCGGAACAAATTCCAAAGACGGATCAACTAGCTACCAACGCTGAAGTTTCTATGGATTTTCCCGTACTCGCCAATATTCGGAATCACGTCACTGAGAATGAGCCATCCGTGGTCAACGCTCGACAGGACCTACATGAAGGAGAGGTATCAAGAGTGCAATACATTCAATACCTCCACCAACACCAAGCTGAAAGCTTAATTCGTAATCCACTAGCTAACATATGTTACCCCTGTTTTCCCTGTTTCAGGAGCATATTCAGATTGAAAACGAGGAAGTTATCCAATACTTGAAGAAAATTATGGACTTCTTCAAGAAATAATTGCCGGAGCTACTCCATGAACTCTCTTTTATTTGCATCCTGTATTCCAATAGTTAAAGCGGTTTGAGTGTTATTGTTTGTGCATATATATATATATAATTTCTTCTTTTATGGGCAATCAATTTCGGTTTTTGTTCTACCAGTGTTAATCATTGTGCTCTCTCTCTCTCTGTTCACATAAAATTCAATGCAATATTGGCTTGTGTGTTACTTTTATATTGTTACGTTTATCTGACGTATTTATACGTCTAACGGACCACATTGATTGTAAGTTTTAAAAATTCATATTAAATTATTGCTTTTCATTACAAATGCCGTTCTCCTATGTTTAAGCATACAAATGCCGTTCTCCTATGTTTAAGCATACACATGCCGTTCTCCTATGTTTAAGCATACAAATGCCATTCTCCCATGTTTTAACATACAAATGCCGTTCTCCTATGTTTAAGCATACAAATGCCGTTCTCCTATGTTTAAGCATACAAATGCCGTTCTCCTATGTTTAAGCATACAAATGCCGTTCTCCTATGTTTAAGCATACAAATGCCGTTCTCCTATGTTTAAGCATGCAAATGCCATTCTCCTATGTTTAAGCATACAAATGCCATTCTCCTATGTTTAAGCATACAAATGCCGTTCTCCCATGTTTTAACATACAAATGCCGTTCTCCTATGTTTAAGCATACAAATGCCGTTCTCCTATTTTTAAGCATACAAATGCCATTCTCCTATGTTTAAGCATACAAATGCCGTTCTCCTATGTTTAAGCATACAAATGCCGTTCTCCTATGTTTAAGCATACAAATGCCGTTCTCCTATGTTTAAGCATGCAAATGCCGTTCTCCCATGTTTAAGCATACAAATGCCATTCTCCTATGTTTAAGCATACAAATGCCGTTCTCCCATGTTTTAACATACAAATGCCGTTCTCCTATGTTTAAGCATACAAATGCCGTTCTCCTATGTTTAAGCATACAAATGCCATTCTCCTATGTTTAAGCATACAAATGCCGTTCTCCCATGTTTTAACATACAAATGCCGTTCTCCTATGTTTAAGCATACAAATGCCGTTCTCCTATGCTTAAGCATACAAATGCCGTTCTCCTATGTTTAAGCATACAAATGCCATTCTCCTATGTTTAAGCATACAAATGCCATTCTCCTATGTTTAAGCATACAAATGCCGTTCTCCCATGTTTTAACATACAAATGCCATTCTCCTATGTTTAATCATACAAATGCCGTTCTCCTATGTTTAAGCATACAAATGCCGTTATCGCATGTTTAATCATACAAATGCCGTTCTCCTATGTTTAAGCATACAAATGCCGTTATCGCATGTTTAATCATACAAATGCCGTTCTCCCATGTTTAACCATGCATATGATATTTTATTCAAACTGAAGTTGTAATATAGTGACAGCTGCGACTACCAAGCTGAAATAAACCAATATTCAAACTGAAAGTGTTGGAAAAGACAAACGCTGTACGAAGAGGTTAAAAGTTTAGAGGCCGGAAATAAAGCATCCTTTCTAATAGTTTCTGGGTACATATATCATACCAAAAGCCTGTCCGGTACCCAGATAGAAAACAGAAAGTATAGAATAAACTACACAAACATAACAACAAGAAACAAATTTACCCAAAAAGTGAAATTCAACTCTTTAAAAGTTTGTGTGGATTTTGATTATGCATCCTGCAAATATTATTGTCGTGAAATTTCGCCGGCTGGACTTGGACTCTGAGTGTGAGTATCTTTTTTATCGCACTTACCTTTGTACTGTTCCCGCAAGATTGGGTTTAAGTATGCCCAGCGTCTAAGATCTTTTGGCATTGCACTCTGCCGGCGTTGAAGCAATTGCTCCACTCTACAAGCGCTTCTATACACCTTGTTTACATAATTCTCATAATTATACCTAGGCTTTTTCTCCGTAGTAGAGCTTGTAGGTGGCGAAGGTTCTGTAGGTATAGTAGTTGTAGCATTAGCGACTCATGGGGAATCTGTCATCATGGGTTGTTCTGTAGAGTCTTGCAATTTCACGAATGGTAGGTTCGGGCGTTGAATCAATCGATTTTAGTCCTCCCAAGGTTAAAACATTACCTGACGCTGTCATAGGATTCAATGACAATGTCTCATTTGTCATAGGCGCTAAAGTCGTAGACGCCCGGTCAGGAATGTTTGGGATCACAAGAATAATAGGAGTTGCAGTGGTGGATGATGATAGTGGAAGCTTAGCTTTCATCTCAGGAAATTTGTTTACCTCCAAAATCCTAGGAGTTGTAGGTTGAGGCATAGGTACTACTGTTTCATCTCTTACGGTAGGAGCTTTAGAAGTGGAGGATTGCAAGTTTCTCTCATCCCTCTTCACAGGTAATATGTTTGTGCGAGTTGTAGAAGCAAGTGCAGGAAGATTGTTTTCAACTCTGATGGTAGGAGTTGCCGTAGTAGCCGGGATTCTATCATCTCTTCGCACTTGATGGATAACTGCAATCCTTGGAGCAAGAGTCGTAGTAGGGATTCTCTCATCTCTCTTCCCAGGTAATATGATTGCCGGAGTTGTAGAAGCAAGAGTGGGAATATTTTCACAGCTCTGATGGTAGGAGTTGTCGTAGTAGCCGGGATTCTATCATCTCTTCGCACTTGATGGATAACTGCAATCCTGGGAGCAAGAGTCGTAGTAGGGATTCTCTCATCTCTCTTCACAGGTAATATGATTGCCGGAGTTGTAGAAGCAAGAGTGGGAAGATTTTTCACAGCTCTGATGGTAGGAGTTGTCGTAGTAGCCGGGATTCTATCATCTATTCGCACTTGATGGATAACTGCAATCCTTGGAGCAAGAGTCGTAGTAGGGAGTCTCTCATCTCTCTTCACAGGTAATATGATTGCCGGAGTTGTAGAAGCAAGAGTGGGAAGATTTTTCACAGCTCTGATGGTAGGAGTTGTCGTAGTAGCCGGGATTCTATCATCTATTCGCACTTGATGGATAACTGCAATCCTTGGAGCAAGAGTCGTAGTAGGGAGTCTCTCATCTCTCTTCACAGGTAATATGATTGCCGGAGTTGTAGAAGCAAGAGTGGGAAGATTTTTCACAGCTCTGATGGTAGGAGTTGTCGTAGTAGCCGGGATTCTATCATCTATTCGCACTTGATGGATAACTGCAATCCTTGGAGCAAGAGTCGTAGTAGGGAGTCTCTCATCTCTCTTCACAGGTAATATGATTGCCGGAGTTGTAGAAGCAAGAGTGGGAAGATTTTTCACAGCTCTGATGGTAGGAGTTGTCGTAGTAGCCGGGATTCTATCATCTATTCGCACTTGATGGATAACTGCAATCCTTGGAGCAAGAGTCGTAGTAGGGAGTCTCTCATCTCTCTTCACAGGTAATATGATTGCCGGAGTTGTAGAAGCAAGAGTGGGAAGATTTTTCACAGCTCTGATGGTAGGAGTTGTCGTAGTAGCCGGGATTCTATCATCTATTCGCACTTGATGGATAACTGCAATCCTTGGAGCAAGAGTCGTAGTAGGGAGTCTCTCATCTCTCTTCACAGGTAATATGATTGCCGGAGTTGTAGAAGCAAGAGTGGGAAGATTTTTCACAGCTCTGATGGTAGGAGTTGTCGTAGTAGCCGGGATTCTATCATCTCTTCGCACTTGATGGATAACTGCAATCCTTGGAGCAAGAGTCGTAGTAGGGATTTTCTCATCTTTAGATTCTGTGAAACCATAATACATAAAAGACTTAGCTACTTTTACTTTCTCGCTGGCAAGCCGCTGCATGAGACTTGTACATAATCCAGCACTTACGAAATTTTGAAGCCATGGCACATGATTTCACTGTAGCAGCAACGTACAAATACTTTTCTCGGAATCTTGCTCTTCTTTCACATACTGTTGAGCCCTCGGCTGTAACAATGAAAGCTTTACCTTTCTCTACACACCTTTTACACTCACTTGCAATTGCTTGGCTCAAAGCCAGCACAAGTAGGAAGAATTGCACTTTCATGATTAGAAACGTATTGATCAAAAGACAAATTGCAAATGAGAATCTGACACTGCAATTTCCAGGGATTGAGACGACGGATCCAAGGCTCTATGATGATAAACGGATAGAGATGAGCGCTCCGTTCCATGAGTCTTAGGGAGCAAAAAGGCTCAAGCTTACCATTTACTACCTTAGCTACTAGCTTATAAGCTAACTTCTTAGGAGAGTATGGACGCTGTAGAGACTTGGCCTTCACAATATACGATTATCGAACGAGGAAATTTTTCTTGGTGTCAAATGATATGGTGGATGATCTCCTGGGTGAGCCGTATGAAGACCAGGGTCTGGTGGAAGGGATGGAGGAGATACCGCTGAATGATAGCCTACCTCCAGACGAAGGCTCCACTTGGTCGCTTGGAACGTTAAACGTGTCGGCTACAAAGGGATGCTTTGCTAGAGCTTGGGTGAGCGAAGCAACTTAATGACTAAGCATGTGTGGTCTGGAATGATTCTAAAACGAGTGTTAATTACAGGAATGGTTGAGTGGCTGCTGCAAGTAAGTTTATTTCCTTTTTGATATACATGTCTGTACATGGTAATTACAACACTTTGAATGACCACTACATTTTTTCAGTTTCTTGAATAATTTCAAAACTAATTTATCCTTACGTTTTCTACCTTTGGAAAATAACTTAACAAACTTTTTCATACTTTTATGCTTCGCCATAAATAAAAGAAACAATACTGTATACATCCCACAGAGACTTGATTTGTCATCCTGAAGCTCCAACCTATTATACTCTGTAGGATAATTTATCTTGTAATAGCTAGGATGCTTACCAAAGCTATCAAAATACACTAATTTAGACCTGTATACTACGAATCCGGTCCAGTGCCGGCCTTTGAATCTCCTTGGTTGAGAATTTATCCCGTAAAAGCCAAGAATATTAGCATTATCAAACAAAGTTTTGTTATTTCATCCGCCGCCAAGATACCCCACCTCTGAGCACTTGTGTTTGACAAGTTGGAATTTATAACACAACTCAACTGTATTGAATCCATCTTACTCGTAGTAGAATTCACGGTTCTTTGTCATCCATAGCTTTGAATCATAAACAGCGTATAGAATTACAACATAATTATCCTCTGC
Organism: Sminthurides aquaticus; assembly: GCA_906901655.1. Classification (NCBI taxonomy): domain Eukaryota; kingdom Metazoa; phylum Arthropoda; class Collembola; order Symphypleona; family Sminthurididae; genus Sminthurides; species Sminthurides aquaticus. The sequence continues at coordinate 3,221,595 of CAJQTT010000002.1, read as the reverse complement.
CGCCTCGCTTAGAGTCAACTCCAACTTAACACTACCGTTCCGAGTTTGTGCATGACTCAACTGGTCCAGCTTGTGGGAGAGAGGAAAGGCAAACAACGTTTTACACTTGATGAAATTGTCTCTGTTTATAACACTATCTTTATCGATTCCAATCAACTCTCGCAATGTTATGAAGCCGCTAAGATACTTTGAATTCTTCCAATCATACATCTCCCAATTAACAGGTGACGGGCCATCATCCGAGGAGATGGCAATCTTTGAATCCTTGGCGGTTTAAAAATTAAAAGGTGATTTCTTTATATCACCTCTAAAGGATTCTGCATTTACAATTCCAATGATTACAGCCTTGGGGATACCTATCAGCGTGATAGGAATATCTGGAACCAGCTCAAGTTGAGCTACTATGTGCTTACGAAAGCAACCATTGAGAAAACCAATTGGGAAAACGACAAGACGATTCCTGTACAAAGTATTTATCTCTTCCTCCTTAAGTTTTCCCAGGTTTGGCATCAGTCAGTTTTGAATAAGGATTTCACCAAGCGAATGTCTGGGATATCAGTGCCGAATCCAAATGCAGATGTGGCAATAACGACTCTTATCTGGCTGTCTTCACGTTTGAACTCAGTTTCGACAACTATGCGCTCGTCTCGGTCCAGCTAAAAATATGGTAAAATTGGGCTAAATTAGGTAATGAATAAAATTCGGTCAAAAGTACGAGCACAACGTATTGTGAGTTTTAAGTTGAGAATTTGGGTAATATTGTAATGTTTTGGCTTGAAATATTGCATGTTTAAGGGATTTTAGGGCCTCGAACCCAAATTGCGCCGGAAACCCCATTTCCCCACTACTTACATGTTCTACCCTCCAGTTTCCATGCACAAATCCAAGATACTGAGTAACCAACTATATTTTGACTAACTTAACGTAGGGGAAAGATAAATAAGCGAATTTACCTAACCTAACCTAAATGAAAGAAAAACAAATATAAATGCTCTAAACTAGACAAACCTAACCTAACCTTCTTCGAGAACCGAAGAAGGAACAGCGAAAAAAACTCAAGAACTCCTACGAATAATCGGTTGCCAACACACACACATTGACTACATTCGAAGAACCGGGATACCCGTCAACGGAAAGCCCCGCCCAATTCAGGTTAAATTCATACGTTCAACTCATAAGTTTGCTGTACTAACTGCGAAGAAAAATCACAAAGCTTTGCCACAAATGAAGGAACTAAGAATCCGCAAGCAATTACCACGATTCGCAATTGTATTCTGGCAATTACTGACGGAGTTAAAACTACGAAATTCACCTTGCGAAATAATATTATCGTGCCCTACACAACAACGGAGTGACCTGGATCCATGATCATAAAAAACCCAGTTATTCTACCAAAAGCTAACTTTGAGTTGATTAAATATATCAACCTTGTAAATCCTACATATTATGTGTCCTTTACACTCTTCAACTCATCCATACGTTTCGCAATCCACCGCATTTCATCAGCGTGAACGTCTTGATTCTTTGCAAAACATCCCGATCGTATTACTCAGACCTTACGCAAGCAAATAGAATCACTGACTACGCGAATTTCAACCTCAGAATAATCCATAACCCCAGCGCATCCAACACCATGCTCGTGAAGACACTTTACCCCTTCTGCAAACTACTTCCCCGCGTAAAGGACTCTCCGCCTCCACCTTGGACATGGATAAAACTACTTCATCAACGATTTTCCTATCTCTTCCACCACAATCTGCGTCCAAAACATCTTTTCTGTATAGTTCAAAGAACCAGCTCTCAAATTCCTTTAATATTGTAAATAAAATACGAAAGAAGACAATAAATACCCCATAGCGAAAGCTCAAGGGGATTAATCTATTCATCTATAAGCATTCATCCGTCTTCTCAGGGTTTTGCTTTTTTTCTAGCATAATATCTTTTCTGGACACATTAGTAAAGATATTATGCTAGAAAAAAGCAAAACCCTGAGAAGACGGATGTATGCTTTCATGTCACCATTGTATCTTGTTCGTTACTGCTATGTACTGAAATGGCGCCCAGATTTGCTTCTACAAACTCATCAGTTTTGCTAACTTTCTCGTTATTCCACCGGAGTGCGAAATTGTTTCTAATTCAAAAATTATTAGAATGAATTATGGAACATTTTGGAAATGCATGTAACAAAGACACCACAACAGTAAATCTGGTGAACGGTAATGGTATGTACAGGTATTTGAACCGTAAAATTCCATGTTGGAAAAGGTGTATTAATCTTTCCGTCTAATTTTCCTGCTACCTTCGCAGCGTTTCGCGCGCTAGATATTAGGAATAGACGACACTACAGGAGAACTGGGCTGTATATTACAATATTGGATTTGGTTTCTCCGCAATAATGTAAGAAAGTACTTACAAAAATACTGCGATACGAATCTCCTTATCGTACCCTTTCCACCGAATGTCTATTTTGAGTATAGCTACATCAGAACTGGACTAATAAAGGCAAAACAACGACCACACTAGCTCATACTATATACTGTATTTCTATTGTTTCTATATAGTAGATTTTGTACACATTATACTGAATGAATATATTCTTACGTATATCCATTGGTATGTAAATAGTTTCTCTAATTGTAAATCTAATAATCTCTCATGTGAATCTACTAGTATATAACTAAAATGTCAAATTCTGGACGGCTTTCACTGACCGCAATAGGGATTTTGCCACATACTATATAGTAGATACTAAATTTTGTATATTAGTAGATTTAAATTGATTCTATTCAATATACACTATGTTTTTCATGTAAATCTACTAGTATATAACTAAAATGTCCAATTGTGGACGGCTTTCACCGATCGCAATAGGGATTTTGCTCCATACTATATAGTATGTACTAAATTTTGTATATTAGTAGTTTTAAATTGATTCTATTCAATATACACCATGTTTTTCATGTAAATCTACTAGTATATAACTAAAATGTCCAATTGTGGACGGCTTTCACCGATCGCAATAGGGATTTTGCCCCATACTATATAGTATATACTAAATTTTGGATATTAGTAGTTTTTAATTAGTTCTGTTCAATCCATACTATATATTTCATATAAAACTACTATTATATAACTGAAATGTCAAATTGTGGACGGCTTTCACCGATTGCAATAGGGATTTTGCCACATACTATATAGTACATACTAAATTTTGTATATTAGTAGATTTAAATTGATTCTATTCAATATACACTATGTTTTTCATGTAAATCTACTAGTATATAACTAAAATGTCCAATTGTGGACGGCTTTCACCGATCGCAATAGGGATTTTGCCCCATACTATATAGTATATACTAAATTTTGGATATTAGTAGTTTTTAATTGATTCTGTTCAATCCATACTATATATTTCATATAAAACTACTTTTATATAACTGAAATGTCAAATTGTGGACGGCTTTCACCGATTGCAATAGGGATTTTGCCACATACTACATAGTACATACTAAATTTTGTATATTAGTAGATTTAAATTGATTCTATTCAATATACACTATGTTTTTCATGTAAATCTACTAGTATATAACTAAAATGTCCAATTGTGGACGGCTTTCACCGATCGCAATATGGATTTTGCCCCCTACTATATAGTATATACTAAATTTTGGATATTAGTAGTTTTTAATTGATTCTGTTCAATCCATACTATATATTTCATATAAAACTACTATTATATAACTAAAATGTCCAATTGTGGACGGCTTTCACCGACCGCAATAGGGATTTTGCCCCATACTATATAGTATATACTAAATTTTGGATATTAGTAGTTTTTAATTGATTCTGTTCAATCCATACTATATATTTCATGTAAAACTACTATTATATAACTGAAATGTCAAATTGTGGACGGCTTTCACCGATCGCAATAGGGATTTTGCCCCATACTATATAGTACATACTAAATTTTGTATATTAGTAGATTTAAATTGATTCTATTCAATATACACTATGTTTTTCATGTGAATCTACTAGTATATAACTAAAATGTCCAATTGTGGACGGCTTTCACCGATTGCAATAGGGATTTTGCCACATACTATATAGTACATACTAAATTTTGTATATTAGTAGATTTAAATTGATTCTATTCAATATACACTATGTTTTTCATGTAAATCTACTAGTATATAACTAAAATGTCCAATTGTGGACGGCTTTCACCGATTGCAATAGGGATTTTGCCCCATACTATATAGTAAATACTAAATTTTGGATATTAGTAGTTTTTAATTGATTCTGTTCAATCCATACTATATATTTCATGTAAAACTACTATTATATAACTGAAATGTCAAATTGTGGACGGCTTTCACCGATCGCATTAGCCTATTTTTCAAACCGGCAAAAAAACCTAACCTGAATGAAAGTGTACAGAGCTGATGCAAGTAGTGACGGCATGGAGAAGAAAACTACAAGGTAAGATTAGTTTTACTGGTTTATTAGGCGCTTGCTCCTTGCTCCTTAAACTCCCATCCTAGACTGACGTCTACTTCCTCTTTTCTCCCTCTTCTCCTTAGACGGACTCCGTCCTAGCTGGAGCATCGCTCTCCAGCCTGACTATCCTCCTCTCTCCTCTACATATTCTCCGCCCCGAAAAGGAGACTTCGAAGAAACACAATTCCATCATCATTACATAATTATCATCATCATTACATAATTATCATCATCATTACATAATTATCATCTTCATTACCTACTCACAATATCATTGATCATAATTACCTGGTTAATCATAATTATATACTCACATCAGATAATGATCTATAACGTAGAAATCAGACACAATAACCATGATCACTCTATATTACAATGGTCAAACATAATTCAGATTACATACGAAGTTGATTTTCAAAGTTATTATTCTTCTTTCTTCTTCCTGAGAACTTGGGTATATGGATGCCTTCTCCCCCCCGGACAGGATGAAGTTATAGTAGTGTTGACTTCATGTAAACATTTCATATTCAATCATATAACATAACATAATACAAGAATACACGTAATGTCAGATACAACAACCATATTTTGAAATATCAATTCTACATATCATCATTAGATTGGAACATTTACATCACATATGTATCATTATTATCTGCGTCATAATCTTTGACATGTGATATGCCATCAATTTTAGAACCCTTACTCTCAATCATGAAAACACTTGTTTTAATTTAATTGACCTGTTGGAAGCCACTAGATAACAATCACTAAACATTCTAAATTTGCATGTCTGATGCCAACGTAGATGGACACATTAAATCCATTATCGGTAGCACGTAAGGTGACATCGTTGTCATAAACATTCTCCTCCATATAGTTGCGGCACATAGGGGATTCATTTAAAACTAACTCCTGACATCTAAACTCTGCTTGAATGTCAGCTTCCACTGCTTCTGCTTCCTCTATTAATCTCTCAGGCGTCCACTCACTCAAGGATCGAATAACGAAAAGGTGATTTCTTTATATCACCTCTAAAGGATTCTGCATTTACAATTCCAATGATTACAGCCTTGGGGATACCTATCAGCGTGATAGGAATATCTGGAACCAGCTCAAGTTGAGCTACTATGTGCTTACGAAAGCAACCATTGAGAAAACCAATTGGGAAAACGACAAGACGATTCCTGTACAAAGTATTTATCTCTTCCTCCTTAAGTTTTCCCAGGTTTGGCATCAGTCAGTTTTGAATAAGGATTTCACCAAGCGAATGTCTGGGATATCAGTGCCGAATCCAAATGCAGATGTGGCAATAACGACTCTTATCTGGCTGTCTTCACGTTTGAACTCAGTTTCGACAACTATGCGCTCGTCTCGGTCCAGCTAAAAATATGGTAAAATTGGGCTAAATTAGGTAATGAATAAAATTCGGTCAAAAGTACGAGCACAACGTATTGTGAGTTTTAAGTTGAGAATTTGGGTAATATTGTAATGTTTTGGCTTGAAATATTGCATGTTTAAGGGATTTTAGGGCCTCGAACCCAAATTGCGCCGGAAACCCCATTTCCCCACTACTTACATGTTCTACCCTCCAGTTTCCATGCACAAATCCAAGATACTGAGTAACCAACTATATTTTGACTAACTTAACGTAGGGGAAAGATAAATAAGCGAATTTACCTAACCTAACCTAAATGAAAGAAAAACAAATATAAATGCTCTAAACTAGACAAACCTAACCTAACCTTCTTCGAGAACCGAAGAAGGAACAGCGAAAAAAACTCAAGAACTCCTACGAATAATCGGTTGCCAACACACACACATTGGCTACATTCGAAGAACCGGGATACCCGTCAACGGAAAGCCCCGCCCAATTCAGGTTAAATTCATACGTTCAACTCATAAGTTTGCTGTACTAACTGCGAAGAAAAATCACAAAGCTTTGCCACAAATGAAGGAACTAAGAATCCGCAAGCAATTACCACGATTCGCAATTGTATTCTGGCAATTACTGACGGAGTTAAAACTACGAAATTCACCTTGCGAAATAATATTATCGTGCCCTACACAACAACGGAGTGACCTGGATCCATGATCATAAAAAACCCAGTTATTCTACCAAAAGCTAACTTTGAGTTGATTAAATATATCAACCTTGTAAATCCTACATATTATGTGTCCTTTACACTCTTCAACTCATCCATACGTTTCGCAATCCACCGCATTTCATCAGCGTGAACGTCTTGATTCTTTGCAAAACATCCCGATCGTATTACTCAGACCTTACGCAAGCAAATAGAATCACTGACTACGCGAATTTCAACCTCAGAATAATCCATAACCCCAGCGCATCCAACACCATGCTCGTGAAGACACTTTACCCCTTCTGCAAACTACTTCCCCGCGTAAAGGACTCTCCGCCTCCACCTTGGACATGGATAAAACTACTTCATCAACGATTTTCCTATCTCTTCCACCACAATCTGCGTCCAAAACATCTTTTCTGTATAGTTCAAAGAACCAGCTCTCAAATTCCTTTAATATTGTAAATAAAATACGAAAGAAGACAATAAATACCCCATAGCGAAAGCTCAAGGGGATTAATCTATTCATCTATAAGCATTCATCCGTCTTCTCAGGGTTTTGCTTTTTTTCTAGCATAATATCTTTTCTGGACACATTAGTAAAGATATTATGCTAGAAAAAAGCAAAACCCTGAGAAGACGGATGTATGCTTTCATGTCACCATTGTATCTTGTTCGTTACTGCTATGTACTGAAATGGCGCCCAGATTTGCTTCTACAAACTCATCAGTTTTGCTAACTTTCTCGTTATTCCACCGGAGTGCGAAATTGTTTCTAATTCAAAAATTATTAGAATGAATTATGGAACATTTTGGAAATGCATGTAACAAAGACACCACAACAGTAAATCTGGTGAACGGTAATGGTATGTACAGGTATTTGAACCGTAAAATTCCATGTTGGAAAAGGTGTATTAATCTTTCCGTCTAATTTTCCTGCTACCTTCGCAGCGTTTCGCGCGCTAGATATTAGGAATAGACGACACTACAGGAGAACTGGGCTGTATATTACAATATTGGATTTGGTTTCTCCGCAATAATGTAAGAAAGTACTTACAAAAATACTGCGATACGAATCTCCTTATCGTACCCTTTCCACCGAATGTCTATTTTGAGTATAGCTACATCAGAACTGGACTAATAAAGGCAAAACAACGACCACACTAGCTCATACTATATACTGTATTTCTATTGTTTCTATATAGTAGATTTTGTACACATTATACTGAATGAATATATTCTTACGTATATCCATTGGTATGTAAATAGTTTCTCTAATTGTAAATCTAATAATCTCTCATGTGAATCTACTAGTATATAACTAAAATGTCAAATTCTGGACGGCTTTCACTGACCGCAATAGGGATTTTGCCACATACTATATAGTAGATACTAAATTTTGTATATTAGTAGATTTAAATTGATTCTATTCAATATACACTATGTTTTTCATGTAAATCTACTAGTATATAACTAAAATGTCCAATTGTGGACGGTTTTCACCGATCGCAATAGGGATTTTGCCCCATACTATATAGTATGTACTAAATTTTGTATATTAGTAGTTTTAAATTGATTCTATTCAATATACACCATGTTTTTCATGTAAATCTACTAGTATATAACTAAAATGTCCAATTGTGGACGGCTTTCACCGATCGCAATAGGGATTTTGCCCCATACTATATAGTATATACTAAATTTTGGATATTAGTAGTTTTTAATTAGTTCTGTTCAATCCATACTATATATTTCATATAAAACTACTATTATATAACTGAAATGTCAAATTGTGGACGGCTTTCACCGATTGCAATAGGGATTTTGCCACATACTATATAGTACATACTAAATTTTGTATATTAGTAGATTTAAATTGATTCTGTTCAATCCATACTATATATTTCATATAAAACTACTTTTATATAACTGAAATGTCAAATTGTGGACGGCTTTCACCGATTGCAATAGGGATTTTGCCACATACTACATAGTACATACTAAATTTTGTATATTAGTAGATTTAAATTGATTCTATTCAATATACACTATGTTTTTCATGTAAATCTACTAGTATATAACTAAAATGTCCAATTGTGGACGGCTTTCACCGATCGCAATAGGGATTTTGCCCCCTACTATATAGTATATACTAAATTTTGGATATTAGTAGTTTTTAATTGATTCTGTTCAATCCATACTATATATTTCATATAAAACTACTATTATATAACTGAAATGTCCAATTGTGGACGGCTTTCACCGATCGCAATAGGGATTTTGCCCCATACTATATAGTATATACTAAATTTTGGATATTAGTAGTTTTTAATTGATTCTGTTCAAACCATACTATATATTTCATATAAAACTACTATTATATAACTGAAATGTCAAACTGTGGACGGCTTTCACCGATTGCAATAGGGATTTTGCCACATACTATATAGTACATACTAAATTTTGTATATTAGTAGATTTAAATTGATTCTATTCAATATACACTATGTTTTTCATGTAAATCTACTAGTATATAACTAAAATGTCCAATTGTGGACGGCTTTCACCGATCGCAATAGGGATTTTGCCCCAAACTATATAGTATGTACTAAATTTTGTATATTAGTAGATTTAAATTGATTCTATTCAATATACACTATGTTTTTCATGTGAATCTACTAGTATATAACTAAAATGTCCAATTGTGGACGGCTTTCACCGATTGCAATAGGGATTTTGCCCCATACTATATAGTAAATACTAAATTTTGGATATTAGTAGTTTTTAATTAGTTCTGTTCAATCCATACTATATATTTCATATAAAACTACTTTTATATAACTGAAATGTCAAATTGTGGACGGCTTTCACCGATTGCAATAGGGATTTTGCCACATACTACATAGTACATACTAAATTTTGTATATTAGTAGATTTAAATTGATTCTATTCAATATACACTATGTTTTTCATGTAAATCTACTAGTATATAACTAAAATGTCCAATTGTGGACGGCTTTCACCGATCGCAATAGGGATTTTGCCCCCTACTATATAGTATATACTAAATTTTGGATATTAGTAGTTTTTAATTGATTCTGTTCAATCCATACTATATATTTCATATAAAACTACTATTATATAACTGAAATGTCCAATTGTGGACGGCTTTCACCGATCGCAATAGGGATTTTGCCCCATACTATATAGTATATACTAAATTTTGGATATTAGTAGTTTTTAATTGATTCTGTTCAAACCATACTATATATTTCATATAAAACTACTATTATATAACTGAAATGTCAAACTGTGGACGGCTTTCACCGATTGCAATAGGGATTTTGCCACATACTATATAGTACATACTAAATTTTGTATATTAGTAGATTTAAATTGATTCTATTCAATATACACTATGTTTTTCATGTAAATCTACTAGTATATAACTAAAATGTCCAATTGTGGACGGCTTTCACCGATCGCAATAGGGATTTTGCCCCAAACTATATAGTATGTACTAAATTTTGTAAATTAGTAGTTTTAAATTGATTCTATTCAATATACACCATGTTTTTCATGTAAATCTACTAGTATATAACTAAAATGTCCGATTGTGGACGGCTTTCACCGACCGCAATAGGGATTTTGCCCCATACTATATAGTATATACTAAATTTTGGATATTAGTAGTTTTTAATTGATTCTGTTCAATCCATACTATATATTTCATGTAAAACTACTATTATATAACTGAAATGTCAAATTGTGGACGGCTTTCACCGATCGCAATAGGGATTTTGCCCCATACTATATAGTACATACTAAATTTTGTATATTAGTAGATTTAAATTGATTCTATTCAATATACACTATGTTTTTCATGTGAATCTACTAGTATATAACTAAAATGTCCAATTGTGGACGGCTTTCACCGATTGCAATAGGGATTTTGCCCCATACTATATAGTAAATACTAAATTTTGGATATTAGTAGTTTTTAATTGATTCTGTTCAATCCATACTATATATTTCATGTAAAACTACTATTATATAACTGAAATGTCAAATTGTGGACGGCTTTCACCGATCGCATTAGCCTATTTTTCAAACCGGCAAAAAAACCTAACCTGAATGAAAGTGTACAGAGCTGATGCAAGTAGTGACGGCATGGAGAAGAAAACTACAAGGTAAGATTAGTTTTACTGGTTTATTAGGCGCTTGCTCCTTGCTCCTTAAACTCCCATCCTAGACTGACGTCTACTTCCTCTTTTCTCCCTCTTCTCCTTAGACGGACTCCGTCCTAGCTGGAGCATCGCTCTCCAGCCTGACTATCCTCCTCTCTCCTCTACATATTCTCCGCCCCGAAAAGGAGACTTCGAAGAAACACAATTCCATCATCATTACATAATTATCATCATCATTACATAATTATCATCATCATTACATAATTATCATCTTCATTACCTACTCACAATATCATTGATCATAATTACCTGGTTAATCATAATTATATACTCACATCAGATAATGATCTATAACGTAGAAATCAGACACAATAACCATGATCACTCTATATTACAATGGTCAAACATAATTCAGATTACATACGAAGTTGATTTTCAAAGTTATTATTCTTCTTTCTTCTTCCTGAGAACTTGGGTATATGGATGCCTTCTCCCCCCCGGACAGGATGAAGTTATAGTAGTGTTGACTTCATGTAAACATTTCATATTCAATCATATAACATAACATAATACAAGAATACACGTAATGTCAGATACAACAACCATATTTTGAAATATCAATTCTACATATCATCATTAGATTGGAACATTTACATCACATATGTATCATTATTATCTGCGTCATAATCTTTGACATGTGATATGCCATCAATTTTAGAACCCTTACTCTCAATCATGAAAACACTTGTTTTAATTTAATTGACCTGTTGGAAGCCACTAGATAACAATCACTAAACATTCTAAATTTGCATGTCTGATGCCAACGTAGATGGACACATTAAATCCATTATCGGTAGCACGTAAGGTGACATCGTTGTCATAAACATTCTCCTCCATATAGTTGCGGCACATAGGGGATTCATTTAAAACTAACTCCTGACATCTAAACTCTGCTTGAATGTCAGCTTCCACTGCTTCTGCTTCCTCTATTAATCTCTCAGGCGTCCACTCACTCAAGGATCGAATAACTTTTCTAATGCTCGGTAGAATCCCATCTCGAGCTCTACGGACAGAGTCTTCAACGGCTTCGTTAGCGTTAACCTGCCTCGCAAGTTCCATCATAAACCATACGTAGGTTTCAACGGGTTCGTCCTGTTTCTGTTTTCTAGTATTTAACAGAACTACTCGAGCAGATCTATCTGCATATGTTTCAAACTGTAACTTGAATGCGTTTTTAAACAAATCCCAACTAAGCAGTGTTCGCCTATTGTAATTAAACCAAGCTTTACTTGTCCCTTGAAGAAGAGAACTAACTGTGGATATCCAAATTTCATTTCTAATTCCCTGGGATCTGAAGTACGCCTCAATCTCAAGCAATTAATTGTCAGCAGTCATTATCTTAGGATCAAATACGGGAATCGGAATGTTAGGATTAACATTGGAAACAGTAATATTCAAATTCTCATTTGCATCGCCTCTAGCTAAAGCACGAACGGCTTGTTTGCCAGCATCATCTAGGGTGTTCCAAACTGCTTCAGGAAAGTTAGCTGGTATTTCCATATTATTATAAGCTTCTTGATTGTCTGGTTGATTTCCTTCTTCTGCGCTACCGAAACTATCTTCAAAGAAACTATCTTCGCTTTCAATATTTTCCTCGTTATGTTCAAGCTGTAAATTCCGTCTTGCCGCTCTACTTTCCCTATCTTGCCTTTTTCTTTCTCTGAACTGTTCCCTTTCGTCTTGATCTAATAGTTTAAACGGGGCTTCTTTAGTAAGTGAGCTACAATAGGAAACATAGCAACATAAATTTAAGTGAGCTACAAGTAGTCGGGTGACATCCTTCTAGCAGTAGCAGTTAGTGTTCCGAGTATTTTAACCTTACCTAACCCGCACCAAAAATTTAAGGTTGTCTATCGTAAGCTAACCTTCACTCGCTCAATGAGGCCCTCGTCCTAAGGTCATCGGTCCGCGAAATGCCTACAGCATTTCGCGGTACCTTCTGACCTAAGGCCTCGTGCCTCATTTCGCATCGTTCAGGTGAGGTTACGAAAGCCAACCTTAACGTTGTTGTTGCAACACCCCGAATAGACTAAGGATAGGAAAATCAGTTGTGTCACCCGACTAGCTATGAAATAGAAACAATCAAGCGTTTCTAAGGGAACAGCGTAATTGTGTAGCTCACTTACTAAAGAACAGCCGTTTAAACATGTGATCCTATAGCAGAATGAAGCGCCACTGCGGATCTTCGTTTCAACTAAGGCCTGCAACTATCTTTTAACCTGAAACTATATATGTACGATAATGTAAGCATGTGTACATCACTCTGGATAACGGAATCTAATAAATTTGTTTCAGATGTATAAGCAATACAGTGGAAACGGTTTATAACGGTTGCCCAGGGGGATGGAAAATTAGACCGTTATAACGATTACACCGTTGTTCAGATACATGGCTTAAATTTTTTGGTAAATCTTGTGAAGCAGTGTGAGGAATCTTAGCGAACCAAAATAGTCAGAAGCGGTAGGATTTAATTGTATTTAGCTTGATAGCTAACCTAATGGTATTTCGCTTTGACTCGAGGCTCCATTTCACTAACACTTGAGATTCGGAATGGATGTGTGCAGCCAGCAGTTCCAAATAGATAACGTACCCAATACATTTCAAAATGTTTTTCTTCGGCGCCACTTCATCCATGTGTTTTGAGAACCAATCGCATACCCTTTAACTTGCACACCGTTATTCGTATACAAAACACGTTGCTACCGTGCTGAAGGGACCCGAAATATGGAACGTTATAACCAATAAACCGTTATAACTACACACCGTTATTCCAATACATTTCTAGTGTTGAAGCATAGGATATCTGCCGGGACCAAGCATCAACACCGTATTTAACTTTTAACCGTTATATACCATACCGTTATAAACCGTTTCCACTGTAATCAATTCCGCAAAACTTTCTGGAGCTAATTAACCTGGATTGATTGAATCAGGTGAGTCTAGGTAAGCACTTCTCTCATTAAACTTTTAAAACTTCATTTGAGTCATCCCTCAACCTTCTTGGCTCTCTCTGTTAATGACAATTCTTTAACTTGCAATGTTAGTTGTGTAATTAGCTAATTGTAATTGACACAACTTGTCTTGTCCCCCCCTTGGGATGAATGTAATTGTTATTATATACCGCTTCACCGTCACGAGAATCAAACGTAGTGATCGAGTCGGATCTCAATATTGGAGGTAAAAATTTTGCTGCAGGATCCCAATAACATATTGGTTCAATGTCAGCAAAACCTGAATTGATGGAGAGGATAGTGTTGCTTTAGCGTTTTCACCAAACTGGTCAAATTGTCTTTGTAGGATATCGCCTGGCGATCCTTCTTCGGGTCTGGTTAAATTAGGCACAGAGTATGATTTTGGAAAAAGACGAACGTTTTCAGTTTCCCAACACCTTATTACAGTGAGAGGTTCAGTATACCGATTGTATCCTACGGGAGGCTGAACCAATGCAGGAAGTCGAAGACGGTTTAAATCTGGGTAAAGATTTATAGGGTAAGATGAAGGGTGGAAAGCCATTTAGAAGCCATATCTAGAATACTTATAGTTATTCAAAGGTTGAGGGTTTTCTGCGATTACATCTATGCTTTCGTTAAGTCACTGATACTGTTGCCATAGGTAGGGGTGACTTAACTGAGTTACTATACAGGATCTATATAACTTATAGAATTGCAAGTTTTGCTCAACGAGAATACTTACATGATGAGAACTCAGGCTAGTCACAAATACGATCTTCAGTTTATTTTGCCCGGTTTTACCCTTGATGGCCTAATGGGGCGTGGACTCCGGTTGAATTATTCCCTCTTTAATTGGAAAGGTATAGTGAAAACCAGGTTGGTCTGTCCTTAAGGATTGTGATTATAAGGAGAATAAGGATGGGAATTATAGGGTTTGCAAAGTTGTATGCGGATGAAGGTGTATAGACGGAGTGAGCTTCGTCGAGCGGACCCGGTGTTTGAATCTAGAATCAAAATAGGAAAACTAAGTTAAGAATTTTCTAAGGTGTTGGGGTGCTTAGCCTTACTGGTCTACTGTGAATTTTAAAGGTTAAAGTGGGACTGTAAATTGATGATTGGGGTTTTTGCTTTCATTGATATGGATTCCTAAAACAGAATAGTGTACTATGTTCGAGTAAAGAAGATTCAGACATAGTTAAAGTTTGTGGAAGATAAGCCGTAAATTACATGCAGAGTGTGTGGAATCTAGTGGATGTGTGCCTATAAGTGCGTTATGGAAGAGTGTCGCGAAAATAACTTGTCCACGATCGTGAGTAAGAGGAGCTAAAAAAGCGAGCTGGATGCGAATTAAGTGGTGAGGGAAGCGAGCTGGATGCTCGTGTGAAGAGCGAGCGAAGCGAGCTGGATGCTCGTTTGAGGAGCGAGCGAAGCGAGCTGGGTGAAAATATTTTTATTGTTTCTTAGGATAGTAGATGTGATAGCGAAACTTTGTCTTTAAAATACCGGCTAATTCGGAGTTGCGTAATAATAATGTATTTGAAATTTCACCCTGTGAAACAGTCATAGCAGTAATAGCCATTAGGGACATACTTATTTTATCGACGGAAAGGATCTTTCTGAATGTAGTTTATCCAATATAAACTTTCAGCAAATCTAGTGAATTTATTTGGGATTACCTCGAAACAGCTAGTAGAATGTGAGTAAGATAAGGTTCATTTCGTATGCAAAGTCTGTATGCAAGAAGTTACAAGTGTAGGATTGGATCAATTAAATCTAAGTGCTACTCTTTATGAGGATCAAACTGCCTATTGTGTTTAATATACACAAGTGCCAATTCTAAACTGAGATTGTAACTGATATATAGAGAAGGTTAGTAAGTTGAACAAGTAATTACAGTCATTACTAGCAGTTGCAAGTATTACTTACACCGTTTTTTGAGTTGTCGGATTGGCTTTAGAATTAGGTGGTTTATACAGCTATCTAGTCGTTGGCCTGAAGCAGCTCAAATGTACAGAGATATTATATCTGCAGATGGAATATACGTTGGAAAGTGCTTTTACTGATTCTTTTACAGGTACGTATAAACTAATAGCACTAAAATAATTACTCAAAATGAAACATTTTTCCCATACGCGTCAAGAGGATTTAACATGCAAGTTATGACCCTGGTTTGTTTTTCTCCGTTGCTAGACGCACTTGATAACGTCGGGGATTTATTTGATCGGAGTTACGTAGGTGTGGGTTGTGCAATGAACGATGAACAATTTCGATATAATAATAGGAGATAAATTCAAGGTGTCTTTCCTCAGAACAAATAACTGGTTGCCGTAAGATGAAGCGGACCAGTTGATTGCTAAACACTTTCAAATCTTGATGTCAACATACGGAGCTGAAGTCATCTCTGATTGTCAAAATCGTGGTAAACCAAGAGAACCCCTGAGTGAGCCTGGATCGGACCGAAGCAAATATGCTGCAGTTGGTAGTTATGACGGGGACACGGAAGAAGAAAATGATTATGAGTGTATCGGTCGCTTCAGAGACAGGTCGTCCGATGGAAGGCGAGACTTTCTCATTCAGCAGAAACATGAGAAGCTGATGGAGAAGGCCATGACGAAACGTAAGTTGTGGAAACAAAAATTTATATGGGTTGATGCAGCATAAATTTGAGGATTTGTGTGATGGAATGGACGTTCAGGAACTTAAGATAAGGATGAAGGAAGCAAAAAAAGAAGTCCCTACAGCAAGGAAAAGGATCAAACTCTTATGTTCTCATCCTTCACAAAGCATAAGTTCAAGGTCTGTCACTTATGGTGAATGAATCCAGCAATTAAATCTCCAATCTATATATTAATCACTGTATCTTTAATAGGTTACAACACGAGAATTGTCCTCGAAATAACTTTAAATCTAATTTTAAGCTGGCATTCGCTACTGGTTGTGGTGTTTTGGTAGCAATACTTGGTTCAATACTTTTTACACATATGTTTTTTGACTTTTCGGCTTTCGTTTCGAATCACGACAGTATATAAAGTGTTAATTTTAAGGATTTTTATTCAGTTAACTCAAAAACGAGGAGTAGTGAAGTGGTATGAAAATGGCAGGCAATCGAGCTGAAGCACCATATGGGAATCTGACTCCACCACGGAAAGGGCGAAGGAAGCAACGGTCACCCAAAAAAATCACCTCCTCTTCTTATTTAGCAAATGATTACAATTTTCTTAATTTTTATCGCAAGCAAAAGCCTTCAACACAAAAAAAGCTTCTCGGAATAGTTTTGAACGACAAGCTCCTTGCGATTTCAGAAGCTATATTGAATTGTGGTAATAGCGTAGTTCCTGTTTCGAAAAAAACTCTTGAAAAACTAAATAGAAAAACGTCGTAAATTACTTCAACGTGGTTGTGGAAGCGTAAAGTTGTTGCTGAACGAGGTTGATAGTTTCTTGAAACACAGGCGGGTTCTTAACAAACCAACACTTCAAGTGAAAGAGAAAGGGAGTGTTGAGAGAAAGAAGAAGAAGAATGGCGTCCTCAAAGAGCAATGCGAGTAGAAAGGATTTAAAACGGTATCGCCTTGTTGCTGACTCGATATACAAACGGATCTTTGCTGACGAGAATGACAAGGAGGCGGAGGACTTGGAGGAGAAGCTACGCAAAACTGGGTCAAACAAGGCGATGGGAAGCGATGAGAAACTTATTCTCTATCAAGATTTACTAAAGTCGTATCAAGATGTGGAGGAGTGGAAGGAAAGTGAAAAAATACAAAAGCGTGCATCCTTCGTCTCGATATGTTGCCAAGGCACTCATCAAGCTAACAAAATCAACAAAAGAAGCCCCAGCTAAACCTGATGCTATACCCGAGATTCCTGAGTCGTACGTCGGATTCCGAAATGGACTGGGAAGTTACTCCTAAGCCGGAGAAACCAAGAAGAATAGCGAAGAGAAAACCACGAGCTAAGCCTACCTCGTCTCCTGATCCTCTTGTCACACTGATTACGCCCCCCGCGCGCGCGCCCCCAGGGCCCCCGGGGATGGGCCGGAATTATGATGATGATAGCGCTAGCAAAGTTACGCGCACTTATGATGGATATAGCTCTGACGAACAACAACCTTCACTGGAAATGCAGTTTGAAGGCTTGCCAGAGTATTTTTCTAGGGCGACTTGGCCAGAGGAATATGCTGCTTGGAAGCAAAAGAAATGTACCAAGTCGCAGAAGCGGGCACGAGATGCAGAAGAACAAGTTCCTGGACCATCTAAGAAATCAGAGGGAAAATATTCAAGATCTATTCCTGGTGAATTGCCCGATAACTGGCGTCCAATGAATGCTAAACGTAGAGTTACCTAATTTAAAAAATAATAAATCGACCAAGGTCATCGCCGTCACAGATTTTGGAATCCGAAGAAGAGGACAATATCTTGGAGAACCGTACGGAGCTTACACAAACTCACGAGACCGGAAACGAATGGGAGGCTAGGAATATGGGTTTCGTCATCAACCGATATGATCCGTTTACAACTTCCGAAAATACGGTAATAGAGAACATCATACCATATTCAACCCAATCCAAAACTGGAACTATGACTAATGGTTCGAAACCGATGAGTATCGTCAGTTCTAGTCGTAGATCAAGCCGTCAGTCAGCCGTACTGAGAGCAAAGAAGCAGATGGACATAGACGCACAGATTCGTCTGCAAAAAATTGAAACAAAGAAAAGAATACTGGAATTTGAAGATGAGGCAAGGCTTGTTGTGCTGCAGTTACAAAAATCTAAGATAGACGCTGAAGAAAATGAAGATGAGGATGATGAAGCAAGTAGTCATGGCAGCGTCAAATCTCTAGGATTGCCGAACTCTGATCCGAAAATTCAGCTGGAGCGCTGGATGAACAAACAAGATACTTCAAGAAATAATGACCCAGTGCCTGATGATAATCCTATGAATGCGTTAGCGTTAGCGATAACAAGTGCCGCAGATCAGAACGCAAGTAAACCTAGTGTTCAGACTGTCGAAAATTCTGATATGAAGAAGTATATGGCTCGTGCTTCAATGTTTAAAGATTTGCCTGCCTTTGACGGAACTCCAGAATCTTACCCGAATTTCATCGCTCAGTACGAAGAAAGTAATGCATCGTGTGGATTTACGCCAAGCGAGAACGTTCAACGTTTGCAGAAAGCCTTGCGGGGCGAAGCGAGGAATTCTGTGATATCCTATTTAGTCTCTGGAGATAATATTCCAAAAATTCTCGAGACTTTGAAAAGAAGGTTGGACGGCCAGGTATGATAATTGAAGCTCTTATCAAGAAAGCAAGAGAAATTCCCGCTCCCAATGATAACGATCTGTCTACTCTGGTGGAGTTTTGCTCAGCCGTTGATAACCTGGTTACAACCATGAAAAGTCTTAAAACTGTTGGTCATTTGTACAACCCTACGCTTATTCAAGAGTTCACCAACAAGTTACCTGTACATTTGCGAATTCAGTGGGCTACAGAGTGTATGAAGTATGAAGATTCTTCCTTGGAGGATTTTGCAACCTGGTTGACCTCTATTGCGGATGCTGTAAGCTTTATACATTATACAATTCATAAAACCTCTACTTCACAAAATGCTGGCCCAAAGACAACTTTTGAGAAGAAACGACAAGACGGGAATCAGCAAACGAGTGGCAAGGAATCGGAAGGAAAGCACTGTGGATATTGTTCAGCTTCCGGACACCGGATTTTTGAATGCAAAAAGTTTACTGGAGAATCCGAAGACGATAGGTGGCGTTTTGTTAAAGAGAAACATATGTGCTTTCAATGTCTTGGAACGAAACATCGTCAATCTGAGTGCAAGAGAAAGAAACAATGCAACAAGGACGGGTGCACTCAATACCATCATCAGCTTTTGCATAAAGCAGTGAAGAAATCCGTTCAGTCTCATCATCACGAAGGAACGAAAGAAATTTTGATGAGGTATGTTCCAGTTACTTTGATTAATGGAAAGAAGACCCTCAAAACGTTTGCGTATCTCGATGACGGTACGAATGCTACCATAATTGACGCGTCAGTGGCAAAACTATTGGATTTGAAAGGCCGGAAAGAAAATTTAACTCTACGCTGGACAAATGGGGTGAAGAAAACTCATCCAGGTTCGCAAAGTGTCTCTTTTTCAATGCTTGGAGAGGATACGGATGAAAGCTTTGTGTTACAAGATGTCAGAACCGTCAAGAATCTCGACCTCCCAGTGCAGTCATTGAATATGAAGAAGCTAGGTGAAAAATGGCCACATCTGCAACAAGTTCCTGCTGAGTCTTACCAAGACGTGAAACCTCTAATTCTTATAGGACAAGATTACATCAATCTAACTATTCCCAGGACTGTTGTGGAAGGTCCGAAAAACTGCCCTATTGCTTCATGGACAAAACTTGGTTGGTGTGTGCATGGGAAAGTTGGATTTATCCAAGGAAGAATTAATGTTCAAGTAAACCACATTAGTGCAGACAAAATAGATGATGAGTTGCATGAAATGGTCAAGAAATCGTTCAGCATTGATGATATGGGAGTCAAAACTACCGTTAAGAAGTTGCAATCACGCGAAGATGAAAAGGCATTGGAGATGATGAAACTTTATGTAAGAAGAATTGAGGGAAGATGGGAAGTTCCAGTTTTATGGAAAAAAGATGAGCCTAAACTCCAGGACAGCAAACCTCAAGCAATCAAGCGTCTATATTCAATGCAGAAAAAGATGTCAGAAGATGCACATTTCAAGAAAGCATATGAAGGGAAGATTGACGATTATTTGGGAAAAGGGTATGCTTCCTATGTGAAGGATGGTCAAACGTTCCCTGAGGGGAAAACTTGGATTCTTCCACATTTTGCTGTCAAGAACCCAAACAAGCCAAACAAGATTCGGTTTGTGATGGATGCAGCTTCCCGTTTTAAAGGAGTTGGTTTGAATGATATGCTCCTAAAAGGACCTGACTTGATGAGCCCTCTGCTGAGTGTTCTGCTGAATTTTCGTCTGTACAGCATTGCCATCTCAGGAGATATTCGCGAAATGTTTCATCAAGTTGCAGTAAGAGATGAAGACAAGTGCGCTCAACTATTTCTTTGGCACGGAGGGGATGGAAAATCTACTCCCAGAACGCTACAGATGGATCGTATGACATTTGGCTCAATCTCATCGCCATTTTGTGCTCAGTACGTAAAAAACTTGAATGCAGAGGAATATAAAACTGAGTATCCCGAGGCGGTAGACGCTATTCAGAATCTGCATTACGTGGATGACTGTCTCGTGAGTACTCCAACAGAAGAAATGGCAATCCGCATGATTCAAGAGATAACATATGTTCACAAGCAAGGAGGCTTTGAGACAGTGGGATGGATTCCTAATTCTCAAAAAGTTATGGATTCAGTTCCTGAAAATGCTAGAGGCGTGGAATTCAAAGATCTGGAAATGGGTGAAGTAAGCTTGGAGCGAATGCTTGGATTAAGGTGGGACAGGGTTGCGGACACTTTTACCTTTCTTTGTGTATTCCACAAAGTCAACGAAAAAATCTGGAAAGGTGAAGCAAAACCATCGAAGCGGGAAATCTTACGGCTCGTAATGTCAATATACGACCCACTTGGTTTCGTTGGCCATTTTATCGTTCGTGCTAAGATTCTCATGCAGGATGTATGGAGAAGTGGAACTTCGTGGGATCAAAAGATTTCTGATGAAACAATGAAGAAGTGGAAAAACTGGTTAAAGCATCTGCCCAAGATTGAAAACGTGAAAATTCCCAGAGTTTTCTCACCCGGTTTGCCAACTTCGGTTTGCACAGAGTTGCATTGCTTCTGTGACGCGAGTTCTCAATCCTTTGGTTCAGTTGCGTACTTAGTGACTACTACGTCTGTGGGAAAACGAGAAGTCTCTATGGTCATGTCAAGAAATCGAGTGGCTCCTCTGAAACCCATGTCTATTCCGAGGATGGAATTGCAAGCTGCTCTACTGGGGTGTCGTATGTACGAGATGATTAAGTCTTATTTGCGAATTGAGCTGACAGAAATTCATTTTTGGACTGATAGTTGGACTGTGATGTGCTGGCTTCGTTCAGAATCCCGAAGATTGCAGCAATTTGTTTCCCATCGCGTAGGAGAAATCCTGGAAACTACGGAAGTCAGTATGTGGCATTGGGTGCCAACTGAAATGAACCCTGCTGATGATTTGACGAGAGATGTTGGGGATCCAGACTTAAATTCAGCTTCCCGTTGGTTTACTGGCCCTCTTTTCCTACGTCTTACAAAAGAAAATTGGCCTACGGAACCTCAGACGAAGCCTCAAGTGAAAGTAGAAGACTTGGAGGTGAAAGCTGATGTCAGTCTGACGGTTACACGAATTTCAAGTTTTGGTGTCGTTGATTGGAACCGATTCTCGTCATGGAAGAAGCTTATTCGAGTCATTGCATATTGTCGACGTTGGAGAAAGTTAATTCGAGATGGTAAAAGTAGACAGCTTGGGCTTGGAGGACTTTCACTCAGGGAATTACAAGAAGCGGAGAAATCTTGCATCAGACTGGCTCAGGCTGAAAGTGAGGTTGGTGAAGACATGAAGGATCTTCTATCCCGAGGAGAAATGAAGCATAATAGTAAGCTTGGTCGATTAACGCCGTTAATAGACGGGGAGGGGCTGATGAGAGTTGAGGGTCGGTTAAAGAATGCTGATGCAACCGAAGATACGAAGTACCCCATCATCTTGGAAGCTGCTCATCCGTACGTGCATTTACTTCTACAACACATGAGGCTGGAGGCCATCATGGTCAAGAACGGATGACAAATGAGATACGACAACGTTTTTGGATTATTGGAATACGGAATGCTGTAAAAAAAACTTGGTTTCGATGTCAGTTATGCAAGAATGCAAGAGCTAAAGCTGTATCTCCGTTAATGGGAAATGTTCCATCTGCGCGACTTCAAGCTTTCACCCGTCCTTTCATCAACACTGGTTTGGATTACTTTGGTCCCTTGATGGTGAAAGTTAAGCGTTCAAGAGAAAAGCGGTACGGATGTCTCTTTACCTGTCTGACAACCCGAGCTGTACATATCGAAATTGCTAGTTCTCTCACTACGGACTCAGCCATCATGGCGATCAGAAGGTTCATCTCTCGAAGAGGTGCGCCACATCATCTTTATTCAGATAATGGAACTAACTTCGTCGGAGCTGATTCTGAGTTGAAAAGAGCCCTGGATGAATTAAATCAAGACGAGATTTTAGCAAAACTGGCTCACAAAGGGATACAATGGCACTTTATTCCCCCGTCTTTGCCGCATATGGGTGGCTGCTGGGAAAGAATGGTGCGAAGCGTGAAAGTCGCTCTAGCTGCTACTTTGACGGAACAAGTTCCTTCTGAAGAGGTTCTGAGGACGCTTATGGCAGAGGCCGAATGGATTGTGAATTCCAGACCTTTGACTCACGTTTCAGTTGATCTGGATGATAATGAATCTTTGACTCCCAATCACTTCCTCATCGGGTCATCAACAGGAATCAATAGCTGGGGAGTGTTTGAGCAAGCCAAGATCTATGTCTCCGAAAGCAGTGGCGAATCTCACAGCGATTGACCGACATGTTTTGGAAACGATGGATCAAGGAGTATCTTCCCACTCTGACCCGGAAAACCAAATGGTTAAAGAAAACGGATCCTGTCGTTGTCGGTGATGTCATCATACTCTGTGATGACAACCTTCCTAGGAACGTCTGGCCCAAAGGGATCGTTGAGAAAGTTTACCCTGGAAAGGATGGAACGGTTCGGGTGGTAGACGTGAGGACTCAGTTCGGCTGTTTCCGCCGCCCTGTTCATAAAATTGCTGTGCTGGATGTTATCAAGGATGAACCCCTACGAGATTCATCCGGGGGGAGTAATGTTACGGAAACTAGTGTAGGAGATGGAGCCTCGAACTAGGCCTGAGCACATTAGCTGCTGGTGCTATAGAGGCGGTCTCCGAGATGAATTTGAATTGTGCATTGTTTTATGTTTCCTTAGTTACGAGATGGATGCATTTGTTATTAGTTGTTAACGTAGGCTAGAAAATGGATTAAATCGAGAAGTTGCTTTTAAACGGTTGAAAGAGAATGACGTGGCTTGATTTTCCTGTAATAATTAATTGCAATTAATTAATTATTACGAGAAGAGAGAACGATTAAAGTATTACTGCGGTAATATGCACGGTGTTGTTGATAGTTTCAACGGCCTTATCAAGAAATGTATACCACTGAAATTTGCCAAGCCATTCAGCGTAACGATGAAGATATGATCGCAAGCTCTTATTAGCTCGTTCAACGACTGAAGACTTGAGCTCACTCCATATGTTATGGCCTGTAACGGGAATCATGGTAAGGGTTGTATTGTAGCGCTCAGGATGGCGGGGAAATGCGTAGTATGCTGCGGAGCTCAGAAAACGGGATTGCGTTCAATCTGAGTCGGCTGGAAGCAGGGCAACAGAGAAGGTGCGTGAAAGCAAGGGTGCAGAAGCCTGTAATTTGTGAGAGTTTAAATGTGGTTTGGATAATGGTGGTTTGTGGAATAATTATAACTGGGAAAGAAAGGGATTAGTTGGACTACAATAAAGTTAAAAGTATATTGGACTTAAAGCGGGATTTGGAGTGTATTGTGTGGGCATCTTATTTAAGAGCTTGTTGAGAGGACGGTATTTGGGGAACCGGAAGTGGGCATCGGAGAGCCAGGACAACGGTCACGCGGAATTCGGACTCCACTGTCTCCGGGGAGGAGCTTTGGGAGAAAAAGAGTGTTTCGGGAATAGGCCCTGACACCATACATTGTATTGATTGATACGTAACTCCGCGCATAAACGTTGAAAAGTGGCGTTTAAGAATTCCTTACCTGTACGCACAATAAATAGAATGAGTAACAATGCATCAACAATATGACATTGTTGTATCATTAGTCTCACCTTCATCTGTCTAAAGGTTCTGTGGATGTTGCTTGCTTCTAACGATCATGTTTTTAAAACCATTCGTTACTTCAAATCCAGATTCGTCTTTAATGCCTTCACACATTAACTTCTTGCTATGCACGTCAATTACAACTAATATGTATCGCATCCCCTTATTTATTCTAAAACAGCGAGATACAACCAACAAATCCGCAGCCCATAAATCATTTGTTGCATAGGAGCGGACTTTTCTTCTCGTTGATACTTTTCGTCTTGTCAGGAAACGTGTATACGCAGGGATTTTAATCAGTTCATAAAGTGAGCATTTTTTTAAAGGTGATGTTGCGCAAAAGTGTGTAATCCACTGAAAGATCCAACTCTATTTGGATCAAGGTAGTTCTGAATTACATTCCTTCCTGCTTCTGCCATGATGCAACCGCAAATGATTACAAAATAGAATTTTGAGTGAGTATATAAACCCCAGTGAAATCTCAATCAAACTATGCAAAGCTCTTCGACTAAACACACCTCACAATAAAATCCTAGGATTTAAAGAAGAAAACATGGCATCGTCCTACTACCACAAGGATCCACTTTCCAAGGGAGAAAAGAAGATCCGTAACACCAATATAGGCAAGCCAAAAGCTACTTCCAAGAAAGCCAGTACAGGAGTCAAGTAACAAGATGACATCAATGATGCACTTACCATGATGATTAGTGAAGTAATGCACTAAGTTTTAAACTCAGCAATATTTTATGGATGTAAGAATAGTAATGGGTAAACGCTTCTATATAATTCTTCTACCTAAAGTTTTCTCGGACATTGAGGTTGGTTTGAACTACTACGACTGGAGCGGCTTATATTACTTATATCTAAGCCAACAGGGTCTCAAATGTCCATAAACTTTGCTCTCGCTCCTACCCTGATTCGGGC
Source organism: Sminthurides aquaticus (assembly GCA_906901655.1). NCBI lineage: Eukaryota > Metazoa > Arthropoda > Collembola > Symphypleona > Sminthurididae > Sminthurides > Sminthurides aquaticus. The sequence goes on along the minus strand of CAJQTT010000002.1, from coordinate 3,195,976 downwards.
GTTTACATTGATTTACGCTCAGATTGGTGACGATCCTACAGTCCTTCAAGAAGCATGCAAGAGTGGAACAAGCCGATAAAATGCCTCCTCCTAGCGCTGAGTGAATATTTCCTGGACCTGGAACAAACAGAATAAATACTATAAAAAATGATCGGGTTACAATCTTTCTCCTGTCTCTTGCAAAATCATTTCCGAATCTGAATAAACTCTCTTCATTAGGTTTTCTCCTTTCAATCATCCTTTCAATGTTTATTATTTCTAAAATTCTCGCATCTTGCACATCTTTTTTAAAAAATGTTTTTCATTCGTCTTATTTGCCTCTCACTTGTCATCATTTACTTATTTGGCGAGCCATTACCAGATTATTCCCAGAATTATTACGACAGTATTGAAGGTGCTGTGGATGGCGAATATGATGGAAATGGAAAGTGCTATCTCAAAAAAACTCAGGGGTTTCGACTCCGCTAAATTTTGTTGATGATATTAATTAATATTCTTGTTTTGTTTTTTTTGTATTTCAGATCAATGCCCATCTCATCTTGCTTGTGATTCATTTTTGTCACTACAACAGTTTCAGTACTACAATACCACAATTCTGAAGCCATTGAAGCAGGCTACTGCGTTCTCACCTACTTACCCATACAGGTCCAACCTGGAATTAAGTTTTCGACTTACATCCAAACGTTTCCAGAGTGTGATGACTGGATGGAAAGGAAGGAAGGAACTACACTACTGTAATTCATGGATTATCTCCTTCGATAGCCACGCCCATTATCCGGTCACGTGGCCCAGACGCCATATGCCAGGTCAAGCATCACCCCTCATCGGCGTCACCCCTCATCCTCCTCCATCTCCCATCCCCTCCTCCACCCCTTATCCTCCTCATCCTCCACCACCCACACATCCTCCTCCCTTCAACATCCTTCACCCCCTCTTACCCATGCTACCCATTACCGCCACACTTGATTTACTCTGCTCTAAGGCCTGCCACTGCAACTTATGTCTACCTGTGCTTCATAAACCATAATTGTTTCACTAACGTCCTCTATACTGGATATAATAATTGGGATGTTCAAGCGCAGAGTTAGGGGAGTCTACATGCATTCCTAAAAGTCCTCAGGATATTTAGGTCAGACAATCGTTAATTAAATCATGGCGTGAGGGAAGCGAACGGTCTCTGTAGCAAGAATTCAATGGACCATCAGCCGTTTCAAAACTCAAGCACGTTTTCATTGAATAAATATTGCATGGGAATGTGCCGGAAATGTTGCAACCAACGCTGAAGCGTGTGTACAGGCTGAATCGTGTGTACAGTGCAAACCCTGTGTACAGGCTGCGGCTAGGCTGAATACGAGCGAAGCGAGCTATTCAGCCTAGTATATTATAAGCATCTGTCTCTTCGTGTTACTTTTGCCGCCATAGACTATACGAAAAATTCCGGGCGTACAGACAGCAGACTGCTGGAGATATAAAGTTGGCAAACGCCTATGCTTAATCGTTGTGCTACATAACACGGATGTGAATGTATTCATTGCAATCATCTAGGGACGGTAAAAGAATACATAGCAAGTTCTGTTGCATTGAACTTAGTTTCAATATTTTAACTGAAATTTATTGATTTTGAAGTGTGAACACTCATTCGAAAGATCGAAAAACATTTTTGTGCATCTCGGAGTTATACATAACTTTCACAGTATTTTTAACACATAATAAAAAATTCGAGTAAGTAAATTGTCAACACAGTCGTGAAAACATGGGAAACGCTGGTAACTAAATAATTTTTTTGCAAACTGTAGTAGGCTATTAGAGATGAAATATTAGATTAATGATAATAATTGGCTTAATTTAGAGACGGGAGAATCTCAAACATTCACCAACGTGCCAAATCCTGTTTTGGCCACCACAACCAACATATCAGAAGAAAATGGAACCATTGAAGATCCAAGCAAAAGGACAAATACGGCCACATCAACAGAAGCCGTTGGAATTAAAAATACATCGGAGGTTGTGATTTTAGCAGATGAGAGTAAGTCTCAAATTCAAGAAACTATACATGTTAATTCCAGTGCGCTATCATTTTGGGAAATACTAGACAATAATAAATGTGTACAATACAGGCAGGGGAGAATCGGCAACTATAGCACAAGACTCTACTGCTCTCACGACAACCCCACCCACCCAGGACGAGGAAGTTTAAGTAGTCGAAGTAGTTGAAGACGAACTAATTGAAGATCAATACGTAAGCACCTGCTCAACGATCAGCTCTTATAAAAAAAGAAGGCATAAAAAGATGACGTGAAGAAAAGAGAACGTGTGAAACCATCAATTCGTTGCGACATATGTGAAACGCACTACTTACTCGTAAAGACGCTTAACGTGCATTGCAAGACAAAGCATGCTGATAGTATGCGTAAATGTGACGTCTGTAACTTAGATTATAACGAAGGGGCTGCCAGTCAGCATGCATGGTTGCACAAAAGAGGTGAATTTCTATGTAAATTATGTTTGAAGTCGTTTTCTACTAACAAAAAACCCAACGACCATGTTCGGCACTCTCATAAACAGTAAGATTACATTCCTAATTACATTTTTTGTTGTAAATATATATATTCTTGAAAGCACTAACATATAGTTTAGCAATAAACTTTGAATTCAGCACATGCATTGTTCAAAGAGTATATGGCTTAGTATCTATATGAACATATAATATTCCACAACATGACTCACAGCCGACGAAGGACGCAATCTTTGCCTTTACTAGGGCTTTCCAAACATAAGCAGATAGCTCATGATGGTACAGAGCTCATCATTTTGACCTTGTCCTTGAGGTATGTGGTACAGCAGAAGCTAAGCTGGAAGGAAACAGCACTGTGATAGGGCATAGATGAGGAACAACCAAATCTCTGAAACGATATGACCAATGATTTTCTCACTTTCATGGACCACAAGATTAAAAGCGGGAAAAATAGCGTCTCTCACTATATGTTTATTGTTCATTCCATAGATCTGGAAAAAATCTGGAGCAAGGAGGAAGGAGGAAGATGCAATACTCTTCATTTTCATAGTTGTCTTCATTTTTCTTGAACATCTAGTATTCAATTTTTTGAGCGCTGTGTTTTGGCCATCCAATCAATTTATTTTAAAATAATGGCTCCTTAATCTTTTCATCGATGTTCAATTTTAAATCCCACCTACAAGCCGTGTGGAAAAATAATTGCAAAGCAATTTCTGGTTCTGCACATAGCACAAGAGCATCTAAGGAACACGAAAGGATACATTCCGACTGAGCTGGCACCGACAACGGACATCTATTACCAAGACGTCCCAAAAATTAGCGACGGTAGAAAAGCATGGAAGTGTGCTATTTTGAAACCTACAAGCAATGTGGGAGAATCATCCATGAAGACTTTTTGCTCGCTCACCTTGCAATGGATCACCTCCAGAACTATAGCGGTTACATGCCGGAGGAGCTGGAGAATTGCGTGGAGCAATTCTATGTTACTGTTCCACTACCCGCTCAGGGCAAGGATGACGAGGAACCTGAAACGACATCATTTACAAAACGAAGGAGATCTGCACGTCGGGCTCAGATGAACAGCAAACTCTTCCGCAACCACTGTGAGTGCAGAATCAGAGGATAATGACGATCCAAAGGATAGCGGAGGAAGGAAGAAACGACAGAGAATCATTGAATCTGATTCTGATAGTACGGATTCCGTCGTATTTTTAAAAGTTAAGGACAAAACTCCTCCACCGGTAATTGAACTGGTCACTCCTCTGAATTCACCAGCTAAACTCTCGGCTCTTCAGAACCATGTCGATGACGGCAGCACACTGAGCAGAAATATACAAGAGGTGAGTGCAGATTAAAAATTAAATGCATACAAATTGTTCCGCTTAACAAAACATGGGAGTACAAGAGTCATTATATTATTATACATTATTCACAGAATGCTCATGCTTGTAGCAAAGTTGTGGAGGGAAATATGGAAGAACCACTGACTGAACCGAATGTAGCAACAACACAAAGCTGTCCGGAAAACAAAGCTCCTAACCAAACACCGGAGGCATGGGATAAAGAGAGGTCGAAAGCCGCGAAATCATCATCGCAGGAAAAGCAGAATGATATTGATGCGAACAAGGACCTGCAAAATGACCAAGGGATTGTAAATGTGGCAGTTTCATCGGAACAAATTCCAAAGACGGATCAACTAGCTACCAACGCTGAAGTTTCTATGGATTTTCCCGTACTCGCCAATATTCGGAATCACGTCACTGAGAATGAGCCATCCGTGGTCAACGCTCGACAGGACCTACATGAAGGAGAGGTATCAAGAGTGCAATACATTCAATACCTCCACCAACACCAAGCTGAAAGCTTAATTCGTAATCCACTAGCTAACATATGTTACCCCTGTTTTCCCTGTTTCAGGAGCATATTCAGATTGAAAACGAGGAAGTTATCCAATACTTGAAGAAAATTATGGACTTCTTCAAGAAATAATTGCCGGAGCTACTCCATGAACTCTCTTTTATTTGCATCCTGTATTCCAATAGTTAAAGCGGTTTGAGTGTTATTGTTTGTGCATATATATATATATAATTTCTTCTTTTATGGGCAATCAATTTCGGTTTTTGTTCTACCAGTGTTAATCATTGTGCTCTCTCTCTCTCTGTTCACATAAAATTCAATGCAATATTGGCTTGTGTGTTACTTTTATATTGTTACGTTTATCTGACGTATTTATACGTCTAACGGACCACATTGATTGTAAGTTTTAAAAATTCATATTAAATTATTGCTTTTCATTACAAATGCCGTTCTCCTATGTTTAAGCATACAAATGCCGTTCTCCTATGTTTAAGCATACACATGCCGTTCTCCTATGTTTAAGCATACAAATGCCATTCTCCCATGTTTTAACATACAAATGCCGTTCTCCTATGTTTAAGCATACAAATGCCGTTCTCCTATGTTTAAGCATACAAATGCCGTTCTCCTATGTTTAAGCATACAAATGCCGTTCTCCTATGTTTAAGCATACAAATGCCGTTCTCCTATGTTTAAGCATGCAAATGCCATTCTCCTATGTTTAAGCATACAAATGCCATTCTCCTATGTTTAAGCATACAAATGCCGTTCTCCCATGTTTTAACATACAAATGCCGTTCTCCTATGTTTAAGCATACAAATGCCGTTCTCCTATTTTTAAGCATACAAATGCCATTCTCCTATGTTTAAGCATACAAATGCCGTTCTCCTATGTTTAAGCATACAAATGCCGTTCTCCTATGTTTAAGCATACAAATGCCGTTCTCCTATGTTTAAGCATGCAAATGCCGTTCTCCCATGTTTAAGCATACAAATGCCATTCTCCTATGTTTAAGCATACAAATGCCGTTCTCCCATGTTTTAACATACAAATGCCGTTCTCCTATGTTTAAGCATACAAATGCCGTTCTCCTATGTTTAAGCATACAAATGCCATTCTCCTATGTTTAAGCATACAAATGCCGTTCTCCCATGTTTTAACATACAAATGCCGTTCTCCTATGTTTAAGCATACAAATGCCGTTCTCCTATGCTTAAGCATACAAATGCCGTTCTCCTATGTTTAAGCATACAAATGCCATTCTCCTATGTTTAAGCATACAAATGCCATTCTCCTATGTTTAAGCATACAAATGCCGTTCTCCCATGTTTTAACATACAAATGCCATTCTCCTATGTTTAATCATACAAATGCCGTTCTCCTATGTTTAAGCATACAAATGCCGTTATCGCATGTTTAATCATACAAATGCCGTTCTCCTATGTTTAAGCATACAAATGCCGTTATCGCATGTTTAATCATACAAATGCCGTTCTCCCATGTTTAACCATGCATATGATATTTTATTCAAACTGAAGTTGTAATATAGTGACAGCTGCGACTACCAAGCTGAAATAAACCAATATTCAAACTGAAAATGTTGGAAAAGACAAACGCTGTACGAAGAGGTTAAAAGTTTAGAGGCCGGAAATAAAGCATCCTTTCTAATAGTTTCTGGGTACATATATCATACCAAAAGCCTGTCCGGTACCCAGATAGAAAACAGAAAGTATAGAATAAACTACACAAACATAACAACAAGAAACAAATTTACCCAAAAAGTGAAATTCAACTCTTTAAAAGTTTGTGTGGATTTTGATTATGCATCCTGCAAATATTATTGTCGTGAAATTTCGCCGGCTGGACTTGGACTCTGAGTGTGAGTATCTTTTTTATCGCACTTACCTTTGTACTGTTCCCGCAGGTGTGGGTTGTGCAATGAACGATGAACAATTTCGATATAATAATAGGAGATAAATTCAAGGTGTCTTTCCTCAGAACAAATAACTGGTTGCCGTAAGATGAAGCGGACCAGTTGATTGCTAAACACTTTCAAATCTTGATGTCAACATACGGAGCTGAAGTCATCTCTGATTGTCAAAATCGTGGTAAACCAAGAGAACCCCTGAGTGAGCCTGGATCGGACCGAAGCAAATATGCTGCAGTTGGTAGTTATGACGGGGACACGGAAGAAGAAAATGATTATGAGTGTATCGGTCGCTTCAGAGACAGGTCGTCCGATGGAAGGCGAGACTTTCTCATTCAGCAGAAACATGAGAAGCTGATGGAGAAGGCCATGACGAAACGTAAGTTGTGGAAACAAAAATTTATATGGGTTGATGCAGCATAAATTTGAGGATTTGTGTGATGGAATGGACGTTCAGGAACTTAAGATAAGGATGAAGGAAGCAAAAAAAGAAGTCCCTACAGCAAGGAAAAGGATCAAACTCTTATGTTCTCATCCTTCACAAAGCATAAGTTCAAGGTCTGTCACTTATGGTGAATGAATCCAGCAATTAAATCTCCAATCTATATATTAATCACTGTATCTTTAATAGGTTACAACACGAGAATTGTCCTCGAAATAACTTTAAATCTAATTTTAAGCTGGCATTCGCTACTGGTTGTGGTGTTTTGGTAGCAATACTTGGTTCAATACTTTTTACACATATGTTTTTTGACTTTTCGGCTTTCGTTTCGAATCACGACAGTATATAAAGTGTTAATTTTAAGGATTTTTATTCAGTTAACTCAAAAACGAGGAGTAGTGAAGTGGTATGAAAATGGCAGGCAATCGAGCTGAAGCACCATATGGGAATCTGACTCCACCACGGAAAGGGCGAAGGAAGCAACGGTCACCCAAAAAAATCACCTCCTCTTCTTATTTAGCAAATGATTACAATTTTCTTAATTTTTATCGCAAGCAAAAGCCTTCAACACAAAAAAAGCTTCTCGGAATAGTTTTGAACGACAAGCTCCTTGCGATTTCAGAAGCTATATTGAATTGTGGTAATAGCGTAGTTCCTGTTTCGAAAAAAACTCTTGAAAAACTAAATAGAAAAACGTCGTAAATTACTTCAACGTGGTTGTGGAAGCGTAAAGTTGTTGCTGAACGAGGTTGATAGTTTCTTGAAACACAGGCGGGTTCTTAACAAACCAACACTTCAAGTGAAAGAGAAAGGGAGTGTTGAGAGAAAGAAGAAGAAGAATGGCGTCCTCAAAGAGCAATGCGAGTAGAAAGGATTTAAAACGGTATCGCCTTGTTGCTGACTCGATATACAAACGGATCTTTGCTGACGAGAATGACAAGGAGGCGGAGGACTTGGAGGAGAAGCTACGCAAAACTGGGTCAAACAAGGCGATGGGAAGCGATGAGAAACTTATTCTCTATCAAGATTTACTAAAGTCGTATCAAGATGTGGAGGAGTGGAAGGAAAGTGAAAAAATACAAAAGCGTGCATCCTTCGTCTCGATATGTTGCCAAGGCACTCATCAAGCTAACAAAATCAACAAAAGAAGCCCCAGCTAAACCTGATGCTATACCCGAGATTCCTGAGTCGTACGTCGGATTCCGAAATGGACTGGGAAGTTACTCCTAAGCCGGAGAAACCAAGAAGAATAGCGAAGAGAAAACCACGAGCTAAGCCTACCTCGTCTCCTGATCCTCTTGTCACACTGATTACGCCCCCCGCGCGCGCGCCCCCAGGGCCCCCGGGGATGGGCCGGAATTATGATGATGATAGCGCTAGCAAAGTTACGCGCACTTATGATGGATATAGCTCTGACGAACAACAACCTTCACTGGAAATGCAGTTTGAAGGCTTGCCAGAGTATTTTTCTAGGGCGACTTGGCCAGAGGAATATGCTGCTTGGAAGCAAAAGAAATGTACCAAGTCGCAGAAGCGGGCACGAGATGCAGAAGAACAAGTTCCTGGACCATCTAAGAAATCAGAGGGAAAATATTCAAGATCTATTCCTGGTGAATTGCCCGATAACTGGCGTCCAATGAATGCTAAACGTAGAGTTACCTAATTTAAAAAATAATAAATCGACCAAGGTCATCGCCGTCACAGATTTTGGAATCCGAAGAAGAGGACAATATCTTGGAGAACCGTACGGAGCTTACACAAACTCACGAGACCGGAAACGAATGGGAGGCTAGGAATATGGGTTTCGTCATCAACCGATATGATCCGTTTACAACTTCCGAAAATACGGTAATAGAGAACATCATACCATATTCAACCCAATCCAAAACTGGAACTATGACTAATGGTTCGAAACCGATGAGTATCGTCAGTTCTAGTCGTAGATCAAGCCGTCAGTCAGCCGTACTGAGAGCAAAGAAGCAGATGGACATAGACGCACAGATTCGTCTGCAAAAAATTGAAACAAAGAAAAGAATACTGGAATTTGAAGATGAGGCAAGGCTTGTTGTGCTGCAGTTACAAAAATCTAAGATAGACGCTGAAGAAAATGAAGATGAGGATGATGAAGCAAGTAGTCATGGCAGCGTCAAATCTCTAGGATTGCCGAACTCTGATCCGAAAATTCAGCTGGAGCGCTGGATGAACAAACAAGATACTTCAAGAAATAATGACCCAGTGCCTGATGATAATCCTATGAATGCGTTAGCGTTAGCGATAACAAGTGCCGCAGATCAGAACGCAAGTAAACCTAGTGTTCAGACTGTCGAAAATTCTGATATGAAGAAGTATATGGCTCGTGCTTCAATGTTTAAAGATTTGCCTGCCTTTGACGGAACTCCAGAATCTTACCCGAATTTCATCGCTCAGTACGAAGAAAGTAATGCATCGTGTGGATTTACGCCAAGCGAGAACGTTCAACGTTTGCAGAAAGCCTTGCGGGGCGAAGCGAGGAATTCTGTGATATCCTATTTAGTCTCTGGAGATAATATTCCAAAAATTCTCGAGACTTTGAAAAGAAGGTTGGACGGCCAGGTATGATAATTGAAGCTCTTATCAAGAAAGCAAGAGAAATTCCCGCTCCCAATGATAACGATCTGTCTACTCTGGTGGAGTTTTGCTCAGCCGTTGATAACCTGGTTACAACCATGAAAAGTCTTAAAACTGTTGGTCATTTGTACAACCCTACGCTTATTCAAGAGTTCACCAACAAGTTACCTGTACATTTGCGAATTCAGTGGGCTACAGAGTGTATGAAGTATGAAGATTCTTCCTTGGAGGATTTTGCAACCTGGTTGACCTCTATTGCGGATGCTGTAAGCTTTATACATTATACAATTCATAAAACCTCTACTTCACAAAATGCTGGCCCAAAGACAACTTTTGAGAAGAAACGACAAGACGGGAATCAGCAAACGAGTGGCAAGGAATCGGAAGGAAAGCACTGTGGATATTGTTCAGCTTCCGGACACCGGATTTTTGAATGCAAAAAGTTTACTGGAGAATCCGAAGACGATAGGTGGCGTTTTGTTAAAGAGAAACATATGTGCTTTCAATGTCTTGGAACGAAACATCGTCAATCTGAGTGCAAGAGAAAGAAACAATGCAACAAGGACGGGTGCACTCAATACCATCATCAGCTTTTGCATAAAGCAGTGAAGAAATCCGTTCAGTCTCATCATCACGAAGGAACGAAAGAAATTTTGATGAGGTATGTTCCAGTTACTTTGATTAATGGAAAGAAGACCCTCAAAACGTTTGCGTATCTCGATGACGGTACGAATGCTACCATAATTGACGCGTCAGTGGCAAAACTATTGGATTTGAAAGGCCGGAAAGAAAATTTAACTCTACGCTGGACAAATGGGGTGAAGAAAACTCATCCAGGTTCGCAAAGTGTCTCTTTTTCAATGCTTGGAGAGGATACGGATGAAAGCTTTGTGTTACAAGATGTCAGAACCGTCAAGAATCTCGACCTCCCAGTGCAGTCATTGAATATGAAGAAGCTAGGTGAAAAATGGCCACATCTGCAACAAGTTCCTGCTGAGTCTTACCAAGACGTGAAACCTCTAATTCTTATAGGACAAGATTACATCAATCTAACTATTCCCAGGACTGTTGTGGAAGGTCCGAAAAACTGCCCTATTGCTTCATGGACAAAACTTGGTTGGTGTGTGCATGGGAAAGTTGGATTTATCCAAGGAAGAATTAATGTTCAAGTAAACCACATTAGTGCAGACAAAATAGATGATGAGTTGCATGATATGGTCAAGAAATCGTTCAGCATTGATGATATGGGAGTCAAAACTACCGTTAAGAAGTTGCAATCACGCGAAGATGAAAAGGCATTGGAGATGATGAAACTTTATGTAAGAAGAATTGAGGGAAGATGGGAAGTTCCAGTTTTATGGAAAAAAGATGAGCCTAAACTCCAGGACAGCAAACCTCAAGCAATCAAGCGTCTATATTCAATGCAGAAAAAGATGTCAGAAGATGCACATTTCAAGAAAGCATATGAAGGGAAGATTGACGATTATTTGGGAAAAGGGTATGCTTCCTATGTGAAGGATGGTCAAACGTTCCCTGAGGGGAAAACTTGGATTCTTCCACATTTTGCTGTCAAGAACCCAAACAAGCCAAACAAGATTCGGTTTGTGATGGATGCAGCTTCCCGTTTTAAAGGAGTTGGTTTGAATGATATGCTCCTAAAAGGACCTGACTTGATGAGCCCTCTGCTGAGTGTTCTGCTGAATTTTCGTCTGTACAGCATTGCCATCTCAGGAGATATTCGCGAAATGTTTCATCAAGTTGCAGTAAGAGATGAAGACAAGTGCGCTCAACTATTTCTTTGGCACGGAGGGGATGGAAAATCTACTCCCAGAACGCTACAGATGGATCGTATGACATTTGGCTCAATCTCATCGCCATTTTGTGCTCAGTACGTAAAAAACTTGAATGCAGAGGAATATAAAACTGAGTATCCCGAGGCGGTAGACGCTATTCAGAATCTGCATTACGTGGATGACTGTCTCGTGAGTACTCCAACAGAAGAAATGGCAATCCGCATGATTCAAGAGATAACATATGTTCACAAGCAAGGAGGCTTTGAGACAGTGGGATGGATTCCTAATTCTCAAAAAGTTATGGATTCAGTTCCTGAAAATGCTAGAGGCGTGGAATTCAAAGATCTGGAAATGGGTGAAGTAAGCTTGGAGCGAATGCTTGGATTAAGGTGGGACAGGGTTGCGGACACTTTTACCTTTCTTTGTGTATTCCACAAAGTCAACGAAAAAATCTGGAAAGGTGAAGCAAAACCATCGAAGCGGGAAATCTTACGGCTCGTAATGTCAATATACGACCCACTTGGTTTCGTTGGCCATTTTATCGTTCGTGCTAAGATTCTCATGCAGGATGTATGGAGAAGTGGAACTTCGTGGGATCAAAAGATTTCTGATGAAACAATGAAGAAGTGGAAAAACTGGTTAAAGCATCTGCCCAAGATTGAAAACGTGAAAATTCCCAGAGTTTTCTCACCCGGTTTGCCAACTTCGGTTTGCACAGAGTTGCATTGCTTCTGTGACGCGAGTTCTCAATCCTTTGGTTCAGTTGCGTACTTAGTGACTACTACGTCTGTGGGAAAACGAGAAGTCTCTATGGTCATGTCAAGAAATCGAGTGGCTCCTCTGAAACCCATGTCTATTCCGAGGATGGAATTGCAAGCTGCTCTACTGGGGTGTCGTATGTACGAGATGATTAAGTCTTATTTGCGAATTGAGCTGACAGAAATTCATTTTTGGACTGATAGTTGGACTGTGATGTGCTGGCTTCGTTCAGAATCCCGAAGATTGCAGCAATTTGTTTCCCATCGCGTAGGAGAAATCCTGGAAACTACGGAAGTCAGTATGTGGCATTGGGTGCCAACTGAAATGAACCCTGCTGATGATTTGACGAGAGATGTTGGGGATCCAGACTTAAATTCAGCTTCCCGTTGGTTTACTGGCCCTCTTTTCCTACGTCTTACAAAAGAAAATTGGCCTACGGAACCTCAGACGAAGCCTCAAGTGAAAGTAGAAGACTTGGAGGTGAAAGCTGATGTCAGTCTGACGGTTACACGAATTTCAAGTTTTGGTGTCGTTGATTGGAACCGATTCTCGTCATGGAAGAAGCTTATTCGAGTCATTGCATATTGTCGACGTTGGAGAAAGTTAATTCGAGATGGTAAAAGTAGACAGCTTGGGCTTGGAGGACTTTCACTCAGGGAATTACAAGAAGCGGAGAAATCTTGCATCAGACTGGCTCAGGCTGAAAGTGAGGTTGGTGAAGACATGAAGGATCTTCTATCCCGAGGAGAAATGAAGCATAATAGTAAGCTTGGTCGATTAACGCCGTTAATAGACGGGGATGGGCTGATGAGAGTTGAGGGTCGGTTAAAGAATGCTGATGCAACCGAAGATACGAAGTACCCCATCATCTTGGAAGCTGCTCATCCGTACGTGCATTTACTTCTACAACACATGAGGCTGGAGGCCATCATGGTCAAGAACGGATGACAAATGAGATACGACAACGTTTTTGGATTATTGGAATACGGAATGCTGTAAAAAAAACTTGGTTTCGATGTCAGTTATGCAAGAATGCAAGAGCTAAAGCTGTATCTCCGTTAATGGGAAATGTTCCATCTGCGCGACTTCAAGCTTTCACCCGTCCTTTCATCAACACTGGTTTGGATTACTTTGGTCCCTTGATGGTGAAAGTTAAGCGTTCAAGAGAAAAGCGGTACGGATGTCTCTTTACCTGTCTGACAACCCGAGCTGTACATATCGAAATTGCTAGTTCTCTCACTACGGACTCAGCCATCATGGCGATCAGAAGGTTCATCTCTCGAAGAGGTGCGCCACATCATCTTTATTCAGATAATGGAACTAACTTCGTCGGAGCTGATTCTGAGTTGAAAAGAGCCCTGGATGAATTAAATCAAGACGAGATTTTAGCAAAACTGGCTCACAAAGGGATACAATGGCACTTTATTCCCCCGTCTTTGCCGCATATGGGTGGCTGCTGGGAAAGAATGGTGCGAAGCGTGAAAGTCGCTCTAGCTGCTACTTTGACGGAACAAGTTCCTTCTGAAGAGGTTCTGAGGACGCTTATGGCAGAGGCCGAATGGATTGTGAATTCCAGACCTTTGACTCACGTTTCAGTTGATCTGGATGATAATGAATCTTTGACTCCCAATCACTTCCTCATCGGGTCATCAACAGGAATCAATAGCTGGGGAGTGTTTGAGCAAGCCAAGATCTATGTCTCCGAAAGCAGTGGCGAATCTCTCAGCGATTGACCGACATGTTTTGGAAACGATGGATCAAGGAGTATCTTCCCACTCTGACCCGGAAAACCAAATGGTTAAAGAAAACGGATCCTGTCGTTGTCGGTGATGTCATCATACTCTGTGATGACAACCTTCCTAGGAACGTCTGGCCCAAAGGGATCGTTGAGAAAGTTTACCCTGGAAAGGATGGAACGGTTCGGGTGGTAGACGTGAGGACTCAGTTCGGCTGTTTCCGCCGCCCTGTTCATAAAATTGCTGTGCTGGATGTTATCAAGGATGAACCCCTACGAGATTCATCCGGGGGGAGTAATGTTACGGAAACTAGTGTAGGAGATGGAGCCTCGAACTAGGCCTGAGCACATTAGCTGCTGGTGCTATAGAGGCGGTCTCCGAGATGAATTTGAATTGTGCATTGTTTTATGTTTCCTTAGTTACGAGATGGATGCATTTGTTATTAGTTGTTAACGTAGGCTAGAAAATGGATTAAATCGAGAAGTTGCTTTTAAACGGTTGAAAGAGAATGACGTGGCTTGATTTTCCTGTAATAATTAATTGCAATTAATTAATTATTACGAGAAGAGAGAACGATTAAAGTATTACTGCGGTAATATGCACGGTGTTGTTGATAGTTTCAACGGCCTTATCAAGAAATGTATACCACTGAAATTTGCCAAGCCATTCAGCGTAACGATGAAGATATGATCGCAAGCTCTTATTAGCTCGTTCAACGACTGAAGACTTGAGCTCACTCCATATGTTATGGCCTGTAACGGGAATCATGGTAAGGGTTGTATTGTAGCGCTCAGGATGGCGGGGAAATGCGTAGTATGCTGCGGAGCTCAGAAAACGGGATTGCGTTCAATCTGAGTCGGCTGGAAGCAGGGCAACAGAGAAGGTGCGTGAAAGCAAGGGTGCAGAAGCCTGTAATTTGTGAGAGTTTAAATGTGGTTTGGATAATGGTGGTTTGTGGAATAATTATAACTGGGAAAGAAAGGGATTAGTTGGACTACAATAAAGTTAAAAGTATATTGGACTTAAAGCGGGATTTGGAGTGTATTGTGTGGGCATCTTATTTAAGAGCTTGTTGAGAGGACGGTATTTGGGGAACCGGAAGTGGGCATGGGAGAGCCAGGACAACGGTCACGCGGAATTCGGACTCCACTGTCTCCGGGGAGGAGCTTTGGGAGAAAAAGAGTGTTTCGGGAATAGGCCCTGACACCATACATTGTATTGATTGATACGTAACTCCGCGCATAAACGTTGAAAAGTGGCGTTTAAGAATTCCTTACCTGTACGCACAATAAATAGAATGAGTAACAATGCATCAACAATATGACATTGTTGTATCATTAGTCTCACCTTCATCTGTCTAAAGGTTCTGTGGATGTTGCTTGCTTCTAACGATCATGTTTTTAAAACCATTCGTTACTTCAAATCCAGATTCGTCTTTAATGCCTTCACACATTAACTTCTTGCTATGCACGTCAATTACAACTAATATGTATCGCATCCCCTTATTTATTCTAAAACAGCGAGATACAACCAACAAATCCGCAGCCACATAAATCATTTTGTTGCATAGGAGCGGACTTTTCTTCTCGTTGATACTTTTCGTCTTGTCAGGAAACGTATATACGCAGGGATTTTAATCAGTTCATAAAGTGAGCATTTTTTTAAAGGTGATGTTGCGCAAAAGTGTGTAATCCACTGAAAGATCCAACTCTATTTGGATCAAGGTAGTTCTGAATTACATTCCTTCCTGCTTCTGCCATGATGCAACCGCAAATGATTACAAAATAGAATTTTGATGTGAGTATATAAACCCCAGTGAAATCTCAATCAAACTATGCAAAGCTCTTCGACTAAACACACCTCACAATAAAATCCTAGGATTTAAAGAAGAAAACATGGCATCGTCCTACTACCACAAGGATCCACTTTCCAAGGGAGAAAAGAAGATCCGTAACACCAATATAGGCAAGCCAAAAGCTACTTCCAAGAAAGCCAGTACAGGAGTCAAGTAACAAGATGACATCAATGATGCACTTACCATGATGATTAGTGAAGTAATGCACTAAGTTTTAAACTCAGCAATATTTTATGGATGTAAGAATAGTAATGGGTAAACGCTTCTATATAATTCTTCTACCTAAAGTTTTCTCGGACATTGAGGTTGGTTTGAACTACTACGACTGGAGCGGCTTATATTACTTATATCTAAGCCAACAGGGTCTCAAAAGTCCATAAACTTTGCTCTCGCTCCTACCCTGATTCGGGCGTTTACATTGATTTACGCTCAGATTGGTGACGATCCTACAGTCCTTCAAGAAGCATGCAAGAGTGGAACAAGCCGATAAAATGCCTCCTCCTAGCGCTGAGTGAATATTTCCTGGACCTGGAACAAACAGAATAAATACTATAAAAAATGATCGGGTTACAATCTTTCTCCTGTCTCTTGCAAAATCATTTCCGAATCTGAATAAACTCTCTTCATTAGGTTTTCTCCTTTCAATCATCCTTTCAATGTTTATTATTTCTAAAATTCTCGCATCTTGCACATCTTTTTTAAAAAATGTTTTTCATTCGTCTTATTTGCCTCTCACTTGTCATCATTTACTTATTTGGCGAGCCATTACCAGATTATTCCCAGAATTATTACGACAGTATTGAAGGTGCTGTGGATGGCGAATATGATGGAAATGGAAAGTGCTATCTCAAAAAAACTCAGGGGTTTCGACTCCGCTAAATTTTGTTGATGATATTAATTAATATTCTTGTTTTGTTTTTTTTGTATTTCAGATCAATGCCCATCTCATCTTGCTTGTGATTCATTTTTGTCACTACAACAGTTTCATTACTACAATACCACAATTCTGAAGCCATTGAAGCAGGCTACTGCGTTCTCACCTACTTACCCATACAGGTCCAACCTGGAATTAAGTTTTCGACTTACATCCAAACGTTTCCAGAGTGTGATGACTGGATGGAAAGGAAGGAAGGAACTACACTACTGTAATTCATGGATTATCTCCTTCGATAGCCACGCCCATTATCCGGTCACGTGGCCCAGACGCCATATGCCAGGTCAAGCATCACCCCTCATCGGCGTCACCCCTCATCCTCCTCCATCTCCCATCCCCTCCTCCACCCCTTATCCTCCTCATCCTCCACCACCCACACATCCTCCTCCCTTCAACATCCTTCACCCCCTCTTACCCATGCTACCCATTACCGCCACACTTGATTTACTCTGCTCTAAGGCCTGCCACTGCAACTTATGTCTACCTGTGCTTCATAAACCATAATTGTTTCACTAACGTCCTCTATACTGGATATAATAATTGGGATGTTCAAGCGCAGAGTTAGGGGAGTCTACATGCATTCCTAAAAGTCCTCAGGATATTTAGGTCAGACAATCGTTAATTAAATCATGGCGTGAGGGAAGCGAACGGTCTCTGTAGCAAGAATTCAATGGACCATCAGCCGTTTCAAAACTCAAGCACGTTTTCATTGAATAAATATTGCATGGGAATGTGCCGGAAATGTTGCAACCAACGCTGAAGCGTGTGTACAGGCTGAATCGTGTGTACAGTGCAAACCCTGTGTACAGGCTGCGGCTAGGCTGAATACGAGCGAAGCGAGCTATTCAGCCTAGTATATTATAAGCATCTGTCTCTTCGTGTTACTTTTGCCGCCATAGACTATACGAAAAATTCCGGGCGTACAGACAGCAGACTGCTGGAGATATAAAGTTGGCAAACGCCTATGCTTAATCGTTGTGCTACATAACACGGATGTGAATGTATTCATTGCAATCATCTAGGGACGGTAAAAGAATACATAGCAAGTTCTGTTGCATTGAACTTAGTTTCAATATTTTAACTGAAATTTATTGATTTTGAAGTGTGAACACTCATTCGAAAGATCGAAAAACATTTTTGTGCATCTCGGAGTTATACATAACTTTCACAGTATTTTTAACACATAATAAAAAATTCGAGTAAGTAAATTGTCAACACAGTCGTGAAAACATGGGAAACGCTGGTAACTAAATAATTTTTTTGCAAACTGTAGTAGGCTATTAGAGATGAAATATTAGATTAATGATAATAATTGGCTTAATTTAGAGACGGGAGAATCTCAAACATTCACCAACGTGCCAAATCCTGTTTTGGCCACCACAACCAACATATCAGAAGAAAATGGAACCATTGAAGATCCAAGCAAAAGGACAAATACGGCCACATCAACAGAAGCCGTTGGAATTAAAAATACATCGGAGGTTGTGATTTTAGCAGATGAGAGTAAGTCTCAAATTCAAGAAACTATACATGTTAATTCCAGTGCGCTATCATTTTGGGAAATACTAGACAATAATAAATGTGTACAATACAGGCAGGGGAGAATCGGCAACTATAGCACAAGACTCTACTGCTCTCACGACAACCCCACCCACCCAGGACGAGGAAGTTTAAGTAGTCGAAGTAGTTGAAGACGAACTAATTGAAGATCAATACGTAAGCACCTGCTCAACGATCAGCTCTTATAAAAAAAGAAGGCATAAAAAAGATGACGTGAAGAAAAGAGAACGTGTGAAACCATCAATTCGTTGCGACATATGTGAAACGCACTACTTACTCGTAAAGACGCTTAACGTGCATTGCAAGACAAAGCATGCTGATAGTATGCGTAAATGTGACGTCTGTAACTTAGATTATAACGAAGGGGCTGCCAGTCAGCATGCATGGTTGCACAAAAGAGGTGAATTTCTATGTAAATTATGTTTGAAGTCGTTTTCTACTAACAAAAAACCCAACGACCATGTTCGGCACTCTCATAAACAGTAAGATTACATTCCTAATTACATTTTTTGTTGTAAATATATATATTCTTGAAAGCACTAACATATAGTTTAGCAATAAACTTTGAATTCAGCACATGCATTGTTCAAAGAGTATATGGCTTAGTATCTATATGAACATATAATATTCCACAACATGACTCACAGCCGACGAAGGACGCAATCTTTGCCTTTACTAGGGCTTTCCAAACATAAGCAGATAGCTCATGATGGTACAGAGCTCATCATTTTGACCTTGTCCTTGAGGTATGTGGTACAGCAGAAGCTAAGCTGGAAGGAAACAGCACTGTGATAGGGCATAGATGAGGAACAACCAAATCTCTGAAACGATATGACCAATGATTTTCTCACTTTCATGGACCACAAGATTAAAAGCGGGGAAAAATAGCGTCTCTCACTATATGTTTATTGTTCATTCCATAGATCTGGAAAAAATCTGGAGCAAGGAGGAAGGAGGAAGATGCAATACTCTTCATTTTCATAGTTGTCTTCATTTTTCTTGAACATCTAGTATTCAATTTTTTGAGCGCTGTGTTTTGGCCATCCAATCAATTTATTTTAAAATAATGGCTCCTTAATCTTTTCATCGATGTTCAATTTTAAATCCCACCTACAAGCCGTGTGGAAAAATAATTGCAAAGCAATTTCTGGTTCTGCACATAGCACAAGAGCATCTAAGGAACACGAAAGGATACATTCCGACTGAGCTGGCACCGACAACGGACATCTATTACCAAGACGTCCCAAAAATTAGCGACGGTAGAAAAGCATGGAAGTGTGCTATTTTGAAACCTACAAGCAATGTGGGAGAATCATCCATGAAGACTTTTTGCTCGCTCACCTTGCAATGGATCACCTCCAGAACTATAGCGGTTACATGCCGGAGGAGCTGGAGAATTGCGTGGAGCAATTCTATGTTACTGTTCCACTACCCGCTCAGGGCAAGGATGACGAGGAACCTGAAACGACATCATTTACAAAACGAAGGAGATCTGCACGTCGGGCTCAGATGAACAGCAAACTCTTCCGCAACCACTGTGAGTGCAGAATCAGAGGATAATGACGATCCAAAGGATAGCGGAGGAAGGAAGAAACGACAGAGAATCATTGAATCTGATTCTGATAGTACGGATTCCGTCGTATTTTTAAAAGTTAAGGACAAAACTCCTCCACCGGTAATTGAACTGGTCACTCCTCTGAATTCACCAGCTAAACTCTCGGCTCTTCAGAACCATGTCGATGACGGCAGCACACTGAGCAGAAATATACAAGAGGTGAGTGCAGATTAAAAATTAAATGCATACAAATTGTTCCGCTTAACAAAACATGGGAGTACAAGAGTCATTATATTATTATACATTATTCACAGAATGCTCATGCTTGTAGCAAAGTTGTGGAGGGAAATATGGAAGAACCACTGACTGAACCGAATGTAGCAACAACACAAAGCTGTCCGGAAAACAAAGCTCCTAACCAAACACCGGAGGCATGGGATAAAGAGAGGTCGAAAGCCGCGAAATCATCATCGCAGGAAAAGCAGAATGATATTGATGCGAACAAGGACCTGCAAAATGACCAAGGGATTGTAAATGTGGCAGTTTCATCGGAACAAATTCCAAAGACGGATCAACTAGCTACCAACGCTGAAGTTTCTATGGATTTTCCCGTACTCGCCAATATTCGGAATCACGTCACTGAGAATGAGCCATCCGTGGTCAACGCTCGACAGGACCTACATGAAGGAGAGGTATCAAGAGTGCAATACATTCAATACCTCCACCAACACCAAGCTGAAAGCTTAATTCGTAATCCACTAGCTAACATATGTTACCCCTGTTTTCCCTGTTTCAGGAGCATATTCAGATTGAAAACGAGGAAGTTATCCAATACTTGAAGAAAATTATGGACTTCTTCAAGAAATAATTGCCGGAGCTACTCCATGAACTCTCTTTTATTTGCATCCTGTATTCCAATAGTTAAAGCGGTTTGAGTGTTATTGTTTGTGCATATATATATATATAATTTCTTCTTTTATGGGCAATCAATTTCGGTTTTTGTTCTACCAGTGTTAATCATTGTGCTCTCTCTCTCTCTGTTCACATAAAATTCAATGCAATATTGGCTTGTGTGTTACTTTTATATTGTTACGTTTATCTGACGTATTTATACGTCTAACGGACCACATTGATTGTAAGTTTTAAAAATTCATATTAAATTATTGCTTTTCATTACAAATGCCGTTCTCCTATGTTTAAGCATACAAATGCCGTTCTCCTATGTTTAAGCATACACATGCCGTTCTCCTATGTTTAAGCATACAAATGCCATTCTCCCATGTTTTAACATACAAATGCCGTTCTCCTATGTTTAAGCATACAAATGCCGTTCTCCTATGTTTAAGCATACAAATGCCGTTCTCCTATGTTTAAGCATACAAATGCCGTTCTCCTATGTTTAAGCATACAAATGCCGTTCTCCTATGTTTAAGCATGCAAATGCCATTCTCCTATGTTTAAGCATACAAATGCCATTCTCCTATGTTTAAGCATACAAATGCCGTTCTCCCATGTTTTAACATACAAATGCCGTTCTCCTATGTTTAAGCATACAAATGCCGTTCTCCTATTTTTAAGCATACAAATGCCATTCTCCTATGTTTAAGCATACAAATGCCGTTCTCCTATGTTTAAGCATACAAATGCCGTTCTCCTATGTTTAAGCATACAAATGCCGTTCTCCTATGTTTAAGCATGCAAATGCCGTTCTCCCATGTTTAAGCATACAAATGCCATTCTCCTATGTTTAAGCATACAAATGCCGTTCTCCCATGTTTTAACATACAAATGCCGTTCTCCTATGTTTAAGCATACAAATGCCGTTCTCCTATGTTTAAGCATACAAATGCCATTCTCCTATGTTTAAGCATACAAATGCCGTTCTCCCATGTTTTAACATACAAATGCCGTTCTCCTATGTTTAAGCATACAAATGCCGTTCTCCTATGCTTAAGCATACAAATGCCGTTCTCCTATGTTTAAGCATACAAATGCCATTCTCCTATGTTTAAGCATACAAATGCCATTCTCCTATGTTTAAGCATACAAATGCCGTTCTCCCATGTTTTAACATACAAATGCCATTCTCCTATGTTTAATCATACAAATGCCGTTCTCCTATGTTTAAGCATACAAATGCCGTTATCGCATGTTTAATCATACAAATGCCGTTCTCCTATGTTTAAGCATACAAATGCCGTTATCGCATGTTTAATCATACAAATGCCGTTCTCCCATGTTTAACCATGCATATGATATTTTATTCAAACTGAAGTTGTAATATAGTGACAGCTGCGACTACCAAGCTGAAATAAACCAATATTCAAACTGAAAATGTTGGAAAAGACAAACGCTGTACGAAGAGGTTAAAAGTTTAGAGGCCGGAAATAAAGCATCCTTTCTAATAGTTTCTGGGTACATATATCATACCAAAAGCCTGTCCGGTACCCAGATAGAAAACAGAAAGTATAGAATAAACTACACAAACATAACAACAAGAAACAAATTTACCCAAAAAGTGAAATTCAACTCTTTAAAAGTTTGTGTGGATTTTGATTATGCATCCTGCAAATATTATTGTCGTGAAATTTCGCCGGCTGGACTTGGACTCTGAGTGTGAGTATCTTTTTTATCGCACTTACCTTTGTACTGTTCCCGCAAGATTGGGTTTAAGTATGCCCAGCGTCTAAGATCTTTTGGCATTGCACTCTGCCGGCGTTGAAGCAATTGCTCCACTCTACAAGCGCTTCTATACACCTTGTTTACATAATTCTCATAATTATACCTAGGCTTTTTCTCCGTAGTAGAGCTTGTAGGTGGCGAAGGTTCTGTAGGTATAGTAGTTGTAGCATTAGCGACTCATGGGGAATCTGTCATCATGGGTTGTTCTGTAGAGTCTTGCAATTTCACGAATGGTAGGTTCGGGCGTTGAATCAATCGATTTTAGTCCTCCCAAGGTTAAAACATTACCTGACGCTGTCATAGGATTCAATGACAATGTCTCATTTGTCATAGGCGCTAAAGTCGTAGACGCCCGGTCAGGAATGTTTGGGATCACAAGAATAATAGGAGTTGCAGTGGTGGATGATGATAGTGGAAGCTTAGCTTTCATCTCAGGAAATTTGTTTACCTCCAAAATCCTAGGAGTTGTAGGTTGAGGCATAGGTACTACTGTTTCATCTCTTACGGTAGGAGCTTTAGAAGTGGAGGATTGCAAGTTTCTCTCATCCCTCTTCACAGGTAATATGTTTGTGCGAGTTGTAGAAGCAAGTGCAGGAAGATTGTTTTCAACTCTGATGGTAGGAGTTGCCGTAGTAGCCGGGATTCTATCATCTCTTCGCACTTGATGGATAACTGCAATCCTTGGAGCAAGAGTCGTAGTAGGGATTCTCTCATCTCTCTTCCCAGGTAATATGATTGCCGGAGTTGTAGAAGCAAGAGTGGGAATATTTTCACAGCTCTGATGGTAGGAGTTGTCGTAGTAGCCGGGATTCTATCATCTCTTCGCACTTGATGGATAACTGCAATCCTTGGAGCAAGAGTCGTAGTAGGGATTCTCTCATCTCTCTTCACAGGTAATATGATTGCCGGAGTTGTAGAAGCAAGAGTGGGAAGATTTTTCACAGCTCTGATGGTAGGAGTTGTCGTAGTAGCCGGGATTCTATCATCTATTCGCACTTGATGGATAACTGCAATCCTTGGAGCAAGAGTCGTAGTAGGGAGTCTCTCATCTCTCTTCACAGGTAATATGATTGCCGGAGTTGTAGAAGCAAGAGTGGGAAGATTTTTCACAGCTCTGATGGTAGGAGTTGTCGTAGTAGCCGGGATTCTATCATCTATTCGCACTTGATGGATAACTGCAATCCTTGGAGCAAGAGTCGTAGTAGGGAGTCTCTCATCTCTCTTCACAGGTAATATGATTGCCGGAGTTGTAGAAGCAAGAGTGGGAAGATTTTTCACAGCTCTGATGGTAGGAGTTGTCGTAGTAGCCGGGATTCTATCATCTATTCGCACTTGATGGATAACTGCAATCCTTGGAGCAAGAGTCGTAGTAGGGAGTCTCTCATCTCTCTTCACAGGTAATATGATTGCCGGAGTTGTAGAAGCAAGAGTGGGAAGATTTTTCACAGCTCTGATGGTAGGAGTTGTCGTAGTAGCCGGGATTCTATCATCTATTCGCACTTGATGGATAACTGCAATCCTTGGAGCAAGAGTCGTAGTAGGGAGTCTCTCATCTCTCTTCACAGGTAATATGATTGCCGGAGTTGTAGAAGCAAGAGTGGGAAGATTTTTCACAGCTCTGATGGTAGGAGTTGTCGTAGTAGCCGGGATTCTATCATCTATTCGCACTTGATGGATAACTGCAATCCTTGGAGCAAGAGTCGTAGTAGGGAGTCTCTCATCTCTCTTCACAGGTAATATGATTGCCGGAGTTGTAGAAGCAAGAGTGGGAAGATTTTTCACAGCTCTGATGGTAGGAGTTGTCGTAGTAGCCGGGATTCTATCATCTCTTCGCACTTGATGGATAACTGCAATCCTTGGAGCAAGAGTCGTAGTAGGGATTTTCTCATCTTTAGATTCTGTGAAACCATAATACATAAAAGACTTAGCTACTTTTACTTTCTCGCTGGCAAGCCGCTGCATGAGACTTGTACATAATCCAGCACTTACGAAATTTTGAAGCCATGGCACATGATTTCACTGTAGCAGCAACGTACAAATACTTTTCTCGGAATCTTGCTCTTCTTTCACATACTGTTGAGCCCTCGGCTGTAACAATGAAAGCTTTACCTTTCTCTACACACCTTTTACACTCACTTGCAATTGCTTGGCTCAAAGCCAGCACAAGTAGGAAGAATTGCACTTTCATGATTAGAAACGTATTGATCAAAAGACAAATTGCAAATGAGAATCTGACACTGCAATTTCCAGGGATTGAGACGACGGATCCAAGGCTCTATGATGATAAACGGATAGAGATGAGCGCTCCGTTCCATGAGTCTTAGGGAGCAAAAAGGCTCAAGCTTACCATTTACTACCTTAGCTACTAGCTTATAAGCTAACTTCTTAGGAGAGTATGGACGCTGTAGAGACTTGGCCTTCACAATATACGATTATCGAACGAGGAAATTTTTCTTGGTGTCAAATGATATGGTGGATGATCTCCTGGGTGAGCCGTATGAAGACCAGGGTCTGGTGGAAGGGATGGAGGAGATACCGCTGAATGATAGCCTACCTCCAGACGAAGGCTCCACTTGGTCGCTTGGAACGTTAAACGTGTCGGCTACAAAGGGATGCTTTGCTGGAGCTTGGGTGAGCGAAGCAACTTAATTACTAAGCATGTGTGGTCTGGAATGATTCTAAAACGAGTGTTAATTACAGGAATGGTTGAGTGGCTGCTGCAAGTAAGTTTATTTCCTTTTTGATATACATGTCTGTACATGGTAATTACAACACTTTGAATGACCACTACATTTTTTCAGTTTCTTGAATAATTTCAAAACTAATTTATCCTTACGTTTTCTACCTTTGGAAAATAACTTAACAAACTTTTTCATACTTTTATGCTTCGCCATAAATAAAAGAAACAATACTGTATACATCCCACAGAGACTTGATTTGTCATCCTGAAGCTCCAACCTATTATACTCTGTAGGATTTAAATTTATCTTGTAATAGCTAGGATGCTTACCAAAGCTATCAAAATACACTAATTTAGACCTGTATACTACGAATCCGGTCCAGTGCCGGCCTTTGAATCTCCTTGGTTGAGAATTTATCCCGTAAAAGCCCGGAATATTAGCATTATCAAACAAAGTTTTGTTATTTCATCCGCCGCCAAGATACCCCACCTCTGAGCACTTGTGTTTGACAAGTTGGAATTTATAACACAACTCAACTGTATTGAATCCATCTTACTCGTAGTAGAATTCACGGTTCTTTGTCATCCATAGCTTTGAATCATAAACAGCGTATAGAATTACAACATAATTATCCTCTGCCGCCTCGCTTAGAGTCAACTCCAACTTAACACTACCGTTCCGAGTTTGTGCATGACTCAACTGGTCCAGCTTGTGGGAGAGAGGAAAGGCAAACAACGTTTTACACTTGATGAAATTGTCTCTGTTTATAACACTATCTTTATCGATTCCAATCAACTCTCGCAATGTTATGAAGCCGCTAAGATACTTTGAATTCTTCCAATCATACATCTGCCAATTAACAGGTGACGGGCCATCATCCGAGGAGATGGCAATCTTTGAATCCTTGGCGGTTTAAAAATTAAAAGGTGATTTCTTTATATCACCTCTAAAGGATTCTGCATTTACAATTCCAATGATTACAGCCTTGGGGATACCTATCAGCGTGATAGGAATATCTGGAACCAGCTCAAGTTGAGCTACTATGTGCTTACGAAAGCAACCATTGAGAAAACCAATTGGGAAAACGACAAGACGATTCCTGTACAAAGTATTTAACTTCCTCCTTAAGTTTTCCCAGGTTTGGCATCAGTCAGTTTTGAATAAGGATTTCACCAAGCGAATGTCTGGGATATCAGTGCCGAATCCAAATGCAGATGTGGCAATAACGACTCTTATCTGGCTGTCTTCACGTTTGAACTCAGTTTCGACAACTATGCGCTCGTCTCGGTCCAGCTAAAAATATGGTAAAATTGGGCTAAATTAGGTAATGAATAAAATTCGGTCAAAAGTACGAGCACAACGTATTGTGAGTTTTAAGTTGAGAATTTGGGTAATATTGTAATGTTTTGGCTTGAAATATTGCATGTTTAAGGGATTTTAGGGCCTCGAACCCAAATTGCGCCGGAAACCCCATTTCCCCACTACTTACATGTTCTACCCTCCAGTTTCCATGCACAAATCCAAGATACTGAGTAACCAACTATATTTTGACTAACTTAACGTAGGGGAAAGATAAATAAGCGATTTTACCTAACCTAACCTAAATGAAAGAAAAACAAATATAAATGCTCTAAACTAGACAAACCTAACCTAACCTTCTTCGAGAACCGAAGAAGGAACAGCGAAAAAAACTCAAGAACTCCTACGAATAATCGGTTGCCAACACACACACATTGACTACATTCGAAGAACCGGGATACCCGTCAACGGAAAGCCCCGCCCAATTCAGGTTAAATTCATACGTTCAACTCATAAGTTTGCTGTACTAACTGCGAAGAAAAATCACAAAGCTTTGCCACAAATGAAGGAACTAAGAATCCGCAAGCAATTACCACGATTCGCAATTGTATTCTGGCAATTACTGACGGAGTTAAAACTACGAAATTCACCTTGCGAAATAATATTATCGTGCCCTACACAACAACGGAGTGACCTGGATCCATGATCATAAAAAACCCAGTTATTCTACCAAAAGCTAACTTTGAGTTGATTAAATATATCAACCTTGTAAATCCTACATATTATGTGTCCTTTACACTCTTCAACTCATCCATACGTTTCGCAATCCACCGCATTTCATCAGCGTGAACGTCTTGATTCTTTGCAAAACATCCCGATCGTATTACTCAGACCTTACGCAAGCAAATAGAATCACTGACTACGCGAATTTCAACCTCAGAATAATCCATAACCCCAGCGCATCCAACACCATGCTCGTGAAGACACTTTACCCCTTCTGCAAACTACTTCCCCGCGTAAAGGACTCTCCGCCTCCACCTTGGACATGGATAAAACTACTTCATCAACGATTTTCCTATCTCTTCCACCACAATCTGCGTCCAAAACATCTTTTCTGTATAGTTCAAAGAACCAGCTCTCAAATTCCTTTAATATTGTAAATAAAATACGAAAGAAGACAATAAATACCCCATAGCGAAAGCTCAAGGGGAATAATCTATTCATCTATAAGCATTCATCCGTCTTCTCAGGGTTTTGCTTTTTTTCTAGCATAATATCTTTTCTGGACACATTAGTAAAGATATTATGCTAGAAAAAAGCAAAACCCTGAGAAGACGGATGTATGCTTTCATGTCACCATTGTATCTTGTTCGTTACTGCTATGTACTGAAATGGCGCCCAGATTTGCTTCTACAAACTCATCAGTTTTGCTAACTTTCTCGTTATTCCACCGGAGTGCGAAATTGTTTCTAATTCAAAAATTATTAGAATGAATTATGGAACATTTTGGAAATGCATGTAACAAAGACACCACAACAGTAAATCTGGTGAACGGTAATGGTATGTACAGGTATTTGAACCGTAAAATTCCATGTTGGAAAAGGTGTATTAATCTTTCCGTCTAATTTTCCTGCTACCTTCGCAGCGTTTCGCGCGCTAGATATTAGGAATAGACGACACTACAGGAGAACTGGGCTGTATATTACAATATTGGATTTGGTTTCTCCGCAATAATGTAAGAAAGTACTTACAAAAATACTGCGATACGAATCTCCTTATCGTACCCTTTCCACCGAATGTCTATTTTGAGTATAGCTACATCAGAACTGGACTAATAAAGGCAAAACAACGACCACACTAGCTCATACTATATACTGTATTTATATTGTTTCTATATAGTAGATTTTGTACACATTATACTGAATGAATATATTCTTACGTATATCCATTGGTATGTAAATAGTTTCTCTAATTGTAAATCTAATAATCTCTCATGTGAATCTACTAGTATATAACTAAAATGTCAAATTCTGGACGGCTTTCACTGACCGCAATAGGGATTTTGCCACATACTATATAGTAGATACTAAATTTTGTATATTAGTAGATTTAAATTGATTCTATTCAATATACACTATGTTTTTCATGTAAATCTACTAGTATATAACTAAAATGTCCAATTGTGGACGGCTTTCACCGATTGCAATAGGGATTTTGCCCCATACTATATAGTATGTACTACATTTTGTATATTAGTAGTTTTAAATTGATTCTATTCAATATACACCATGTTTTTCATGTAAATCTACTAGTATATAACTAAAATGTCCAATTGTGGACGGCTTTCACCGATCGCAATAGGGATTTTGCCCCATACTATATAGTACATACTAAATTTTGTATATTAGTAGATTTAAATTGATTCTATTCAATATACACTATGTTTTTCATGTAAATCTACTAGTATATAACTAAAATGTCCAATTGTGGACGGCTTTCACCGATCGCAATAGGGATTTTGCCCCAAACTATATAGTATGTACTAAATTTTGTAAATTAGTAGTTTTAAATTGATTCTATTCAATATACACCATGTTTTTCATGTAAATCTACTAGTATATAACTAAAATGTCCGATTGTGGACGGCTTTCACCGACCGCAATAGGGATTTTGCCCCATACTATATAGTATATACTAAATTTTGGATATTAGTAGTTTTTAATTGATTCTGTTCAATCCATACTATATATTTCATGTAAAACTACTATTATATAACTGAAATGTCAAATTGTGGACGGCTTTCACCGATCGCAATAGGGATTTTGCCCCATACTATATAGTACATACTAAATTTTGTATATTAGTAGATTTAAATTGATTCTATTCAATATACACTATGTTTTTCATGTGAATCTACTAGTATATAACTAAAATGTCCAATTGTGGACGGCTTTCACCGATTGCAATAGGGATTTTGCCCCATACTATATAGTAAATACTAAATTTTGGATATTAGTAGTTTTTAATTGATTCTGTTCAATCCATACTATATATTTCATGTAAAACTACTATTATATAACTGAAATGTCAAATTGTGGACGGCTTTCACCGATCGCATTAGCCTATTTTTCAAACCGGCAAAAAAACCTAACCTGAATGAAAGTGTACAGAGCTGATGCAAGTAGTGACGGCATGGAGAAGAAAACTACAAGGTAAGATTAGTTTTACTGGTTTATTAGGCGCTTGCTCCTTGCTCCTTAAACTCCCATCCTAGACTGACGTCTACTTCCTCTTTTCTCCCTCTTCTCCTTAGACGGACTCCGTCCTAGCTGGAGCATCGCTCTCCAGCCTGACTATCCTCCTCTCTCCTCTACATATTCTCCGCCCCGAAAAGGAGACTTCGAAGAAACACAATTCCATCATCATTACATAATTATCATCATCATTACATAATTCTCATCATCATTACATAATTATCATCTTCATTACCTACTCACAATATCATTGATCATAATTACCTGGTTAATCATAATTATATACTCACATCAGATAATGATCTATAACGTAGAAATCAGACACAATAACCATGATCACTCTATATTACAATGGTCAAACATAATTCAGATTACATACGAAGTTGATTTTCAAAGTTATTATTCTTCTTTCTTCTTCCTGAGAACTTGGGTATATGGATGCCTTCTCCCCCCCGGACAGGATGAAGTTATAGTAGTGTTGACTTCATGTAAACATTTCATATTCAATCATATAACATAACATAATACAAGAATACACGTAATGTCAGATACAACAACCATATTTTGAAATATCAATTCTACATATCATCATTAGATTGGAACATTTACATCACATATGTATCATTATTATCTGCGTCATAATCTTTGACATGTGATATGCCATCAATTTTAGAACCCTTACTCTCAATCATGAAAACACTTGTTTTAATTTAATTGACCTGTTGGAAGCCACTAGATAACAATCACTAAACATTCTAAATTTGCATGTCTGATGCCAACGTAGATGGACACATTAAATCCATTATCGGTAGCACGTAAGGTGACATCGTTGTCATAAACATTCTCCTCCATATAGTTGCGGCACATAGGGGATTCATTTAAAACTAACTCCTGACATCTAAACTCTGCTTGAATGTCAGCTTCCACTGCTTCTGCTTCCTCTATTAATCTCTCAGGCGTCCACTCACTCAAGGATCGAATAACTTTTCTAATGCTCGGTAGAATCCCATCTCGAGCTCTACGGACAGAGTCTTCAACGGCTTCGTTAGCGTTAACCTGCCTCGCAAGTTCCATCATAAACCATACGTAGGTTTCAACGGGTTCGTCCTGTTTCTGTTTTCTAGTATTTAACAGAACTACTCGAGCAGATCTATCTGCATATGTTTCAAACTGTAACTTGAATGCGTTTTTAAACAAATCCCAACTAAGCAGTGTTCGCCTATTGTAATTAAACCAAGCTTTACTTGTCCCTTGAAGAAGAGAACTAACTGTGGATATCCAAATTTCATTTCTAATTCCCTGGGATCTGAAGTACGCCTCAATCTCAAGCAATTAATTGTCAGCAGTCATTATCTTAGGATCAAATACGGGAATCGGAATGTTAGGATTAACATTGGAAACAGTAATATTCAAATTCTCATTTGCATCGCCTCTAGCTAAAGCACGAACGGCTTGTTTGCCAGCATCATCTAGGGTGTTCCAAACTGCTTCAGGAAAGTTAGCTGGTATTTCCATATTATTATAAGCTTCTTGATTGTCTGGTTGATTTCCTTCTTCTGCGCTACCGAAACTATCTTCAAAGAAACTATCTTTGCTTTCAATATTTTCCTCGTTATGTTCAAGCTGTAAATTCCGTCTTGCCGCTCTACTTTCCCTATCTTGCCTTTTTCTTTCTCTGAACTGTTCCCTTTCGTCTTGATCTAATAGTTTAAACGGGGCTTCTTTAGTAAGTGAGCTACAATAGGAAACATAGCAACATAAATTTAAGTGAGCTACAAGTAGTCGGGTGACATCCTTCTAGCAGTAGCAGTTAGTGTTCCGAGTATTTTAACCTTACCTAACCCGCACCAAAAATTTAAGGTTGTCTATCGTAAGCTAACCTTCACTCGCTCAATGAGGCCCTCGTCCTAAGGTCATCGGTCCGCGAAATGCCTACAGCATTTCGCGGTACCTTCTGACCTAAGGCCTCGTGCCTCATTTCGCATCGTTCAGGTGAGGTTACGAAAGCCAACCTTAACGTTGTTGTTGCAACACCCCGAATAGACTAAGGATAGGAAAATCAGTTGTGTCACCCGACTAGCTATGAAATAGAAACAATCAAGCGTTTCTAAGGGAACAGCGTAATTGTGTAGCTCACTTACTAAAGAACAGCCGTTTAAACATGTGATCCTATAGCAGAATGAAGCGCCACTGCGGATCTTCGTTTCAACTAAGGCCTGCAACTATCTTTTAACCTGAAACTATATATGTACGATAATGTAAGCATGTGTACATCACTCTGGATAACGGAATCTAATAAATTTGTTTCAGATGTATAAGCAATACAGTGGAAACGGTTTATAACGGTTGCCCAGGGGGATGGAAAATTAGACCGTTATAACGATTACACCGTTGTTCAGATACATGGCTTAAATTTTTTGGTAAATCTTGTGAAGCAGTGTGAGGAATCTTAGCGAACCAAAATAGTCAGAAGCGGTAGGATTTAATTGTATTTAGCTTGATAGCTAACCTAATGGTATTTCGCTTTGACTCGAGGCTCCATTTCACTAACACTTGAGATTCGGAATGGATGTGTGCAGCCAGCAGTTCCAAATAGATAACGTACCCAATACATTTCAAAATGTTTTTCTTCGGCGCCACTTCATCCATGTGTTTTGAGAACCAATCGCATACCCTTTAACTTGCACACCGTTATTCGTATACAAAACACGTTGCTACCGTGCTGAAGGGACCCGAAATATGGAACGTTATAACCAATAAACCGTTATAACTACACACCGTTATTCCAATACATTTCTAGTGTTGAAGCATAGGATATCTGCCGGGACCAAGCATCAACACCGTATTTAACTTTTAACCGTTATATACCATACCGTTATAAACCGTTTCCACTGTAATCAATTCCGCAAAACTTTCTGGAGCTAATTAACCTGGATTGATTGAATCAGGTGAGTCTAGGTAAGCACTTCTCTCATTAAACTTTTAAAACTTCATTTGAGTCATCCCTCAACCTTCTTGGCTCTCTCTGTTAATGACAATTCTTTAACTTGCAATGTTAGTTGTGTAATTAGCTAATTGTAATTGACGCAACTTGTCTTGTCCCCCCCTTGGGATGAATGTAATTGTTATTATATACCGCTTCACCGTCACGAGAATCAAACGTAGTGATCGAGTCGGATCTCAATATTGGAGGTAAAAATTTTGCTGCAGGATCCCAATAACATATTGGTTCAATGTCAGCAAAACCTGAATTGATGGAGAGGATAGTGTTGCTTTAGCGTTTTCACCAAACTGGTCAAATTGTCTTTGTAGGATATCGCCTGGCGATCCTTCTTCGGGTCTGGTTAAATTAGGCACAGAGTATGATTTTGGAAAAAGACGAACGTTTTCAGTTTCCCAACACCTTATTACAGTGAGAGGTTCAGTATACCGATTGTATCCTACGGGAGGCTGAACCAATGCAGGAAGTCGAAGACGGTTTAAATCTGGGTAAAGATTTATAGGGTAAGATGAAGGGTGGAAAGCCATTTAGAAGCCATATCTAGAATACTTATAGTTATTCAAAGGTTGAGGGTTTTCTGCGATTACATCTATGCTTTCGTTAAGTCACTGATACTGTTGCCATAGGTAGGGGTGACTTAACTGAGTTACTATACAGGATCTATATAACTTATAGAATTGCAAGTTTTGCTCAACGAGAATACTTACATGATGAGAACTCAGGCTAGTCACAAATACGATCTTCAGTTTATTTTGCCCGGTTTTACCCTTGATGGCCTAATGGGGCGTGGACTCCGGTTGAATTATTCCCTCTTTAATTGGAAAGGTATAGTGAAAACCAGGTTGGTCTGTCCTTAAGGATTGTGATTATAAGGAGAATAAGGATGGGAATTATAGGGTTTGCAAAGTTGTATGCGGATGAAGGTGTATAGACGGAGTGAGCTTCGTCGAGCGGACCCGGTGTTTGAATCTAGAATCAAAATAGGAAAACTAAGTTAAGAATTTTCTAAGGTGTTGGGGTGCTTAGCCTTACTGGTCTACTGTGAATTTTAAAGGTTAAAGTGGGACTGTAAATTGATGATTGGGGTTTTTGCTTTCATTGATATGGATTCCTAAAACAGAATAGTGTACTATGTTCGAGTAAAGAAGATTCAGACATAGTTAAAGTTTGTGGAAGATAAGCCGTAAATTACATGCAGAGTGTGTGGAATCTAGTGGATGTGTGCCTATAAGTGCGTTATGGAAGAGTGTCGCGAAAATAACTTGTCCACGATCGTGAGTAAGAGGAGCTAAAAAAGCGAGCTGGATGCGAATTAAGTGGTGAGGGAAGCGAGCTGGATGCTCGTGTGAAGAGCGAGCGAAGCGAGCTGGATGCTCGTTTGAGGAGCGAGCGAAGCGAGCTGGGTGAAAATATTTTTATTGTTTCTTAGGATAGTAGATGTGATAGCGAAACTTTGTCTTTAAAATACCGGCTAATTCGGAGTTGCGTAATAATAATGTATTTGAAATTTCACCCTGTGAAACAGTCATAGCAGTAATAGCCATTAGGGACATACTTATTTTATCGACGGAAAGGATCTTTCTGAATGTAGTTTATCCAATATAAACTTTCAGCAAATCTAGTGAATTTATTTGGGATTACCTCGAAACAGCTAGTAGAATGTGAGTAAGATAAGGTTCATTTCGTATGCAAAGTCTGTATGCAAGAAGTTACAAGTGTAGGATTGGATCAATTAAATCTAAGTGCTACTCTTTATGAGGATCAAACTGCCTATTGTGTTTAATATACACAAGTGCCAATTCTAAACTGAGATTGTAACTGATATATAGAGAAGGTTAGTAAGTTGAACAAGTAATTACAGTCATTACTAGCAGTTGCAAGTATTACTTACACCGTTTTTTGAGTTGTCGGATTGGCTTTAGAATTAGGTGGTTTATACAGCTATCTAGTCGTTGGCCTGAAGCAGCTCAAATGTACAGAGATATTATATCTGCAGATGGAATATACGTTGGAAAGTGCTTTTACTGATTCTTTTACAGGTACGTATAAACTAATAGCACTAAAATAATTACTCAAAATGAAACATTTTTCCCATACGCGTCAAGAGGATTTAACATGCAAGTTATGACCCTGGTTTGTTTTTCTCCGTTGCTAGACGCACTTGATAACGTCGGGGATTTATTTGATCGGAGTTACGTAGGTGTGGGTTGTGCAATGAACGATGAACAATTTCGATATAATAATAGGAGATAAATTCAAGGTGTCTTTCCTCAGAACAAATAACTGGTTGCCGTAAGATGAAGCGGACCAGTTGATTGCTAAACACTTTCAAATCTTGATGTCAACATACGGAGCTGAAGTCATCTCTGATTGTCAAAATCGTGGTAAACCAAGAGAACCCCTGAGTGAGCCTGGATCGGACCGAAGCAAATATGCTGCAGTTGGTAGTTATGACGGGGACACGGAAGAAGAAAATGATTATGAGTGTATCGGTCGCTTCAGAGACAGGTCGTCCGATGGAAGGCGAGACTTTCTCATTCAGCAGAAACATGAGAAGCTGATGGAGAAGGCCATGACGAAACGTAAGTTGTGGAAACAAAAATTTATATGGGTTGATGCAGCATAAATTTGAGGATTTGTGTGATGGAATGGACGTTCAGGAACTTAAGATAAGGATGAAGGAAGCAAAAAAAGAAGTCCCTACAGCAAGGAAAAGGATCAAACTCTTATGTTCTCATCCTTCACAAAGCATAAGTTCAAGGTCTGTCACTTATGGTGAATGAATCCAGCAATTAAATCTCCAATCTATATATTAATCACTGTATCTTTAATAGGTTACAACACGAGAATTGTCCTCGAAATAACTTTAAATCTAATTTTAAGCTGGCATTCGCTACTGGTTGTGGTGTTTTGGTAGCAATACTTGGTTCAATACTTTTTACACATATGTTTTTTGACTTTTCGGCTTTCGTTTCGAATCACGACAGTATATAAAGTGTTAATTTTAAGGATTTTTATTCAGTTAACTCAAAAACGAGGAGTAGTGAAGTGGTATGAAAATGGCAGGCAATCGAGCTGAAGCACCATATGGGAATCTGACTCCACCACGGAAAGGGCGAAGGAAGCAACGGTCACCCAAAAAAATCACCTCCTCTTCTTATTTAGCAAATGATTACAATTTTCTTAATTTTTATCGCAAGCAAAAGCCTTCAACACAAAAAAAGCTTCTCGGAATAGTTTTGAACGACAAGCTCCTTGCGATTTCAGAAGCTATATTGAATTGTGGTAATAGCGTAGTTCCTGTTTCGAAAAAAACTCTTGAAAAACTAAATAGAAAAACGTCGTAAATTACTTCAACGTGGTTGTGGAAGCGTAAAGTTGTTGCTGAACGAGGTTGATAGTTTCTTGAAACACAGGCGGGTTCTTAACAAACCAACACTTCAAGTGAAAGAGAAAGGGAGTGTTGAGAGAAAGAAGAAGAAGAATGGCGTCCTCAAAGAGCAATGCGAGTAGAAAGGATTTAAAACGGTATCGCCTTGTTGCTGACTCGATATACAAACGGATCTTTGCTGACGAGAATGACAAGGAGGCGGAGGACTTGGAGGAGAAGCTACGCAAAACTGGGTCAAACAAGGCGATGGGAAGCGATGAGAAACTTATTCTCTATCAAGATTTACTAAAGTCGTATCAAGATGTGGAGGAGTGGAAGGAAAGTGAAAAAATACAAAAGCGTGCATCCTTCGTCTCGATATGTTGCCAAGGCACTCATCAAGCTAACAAAATCAACAAAAGAAGCCCCAGCTAAACCTGATGCTATACCCGAGATTCCTGAGTCGTACGTCGGATTCCGAAATGGACTGGGAAGTTACTCCTAAGCCGGAGAAACCAAGAAGAATAGCGAAGAGAAAACCACGAGCTAAGCCTACCTCGTCTCCTGATCCTCTTGTCACACTGATTACGCCCCCCGCGCGCGCGCCCCCAGGGCCCCCGGGGATGGGCCGGAATTATGATGATGATAGCGCTAGCAAAGTTACGCGCACTTATGATGGATATAGCTCTGACGAACAACAACCTTCACTGGAAATGCAGTTTGAAGGCTTGCCAGAGTATTTTTCTAGGGCGACTTGGCCAGAGGAATATGCTGCTTGGAAGCAAAAGAAATGTACCAAGTCGCAGAAGCGGGCACGAGATGCAGAAGAACAAGTTCCTGGACCATCTAAGAAATCAGAGGGAAAATATTCAAGATCTATTCCTGGTGAATTGCCCGATAACTGGCGTCCAATGAATGCTAAACGTAGAGTTACCTAATTTAAAAAATAATAAATCGACCAAGGTCATCGCCGTCACAGATTTTGGAATCCGAAGAAGAGGACAATATCTTGGAGAACCGTACGGAGCTTACACAAACTCACGAGACCGGAAACGAATGGGAGGCTAGGAATATGGGTTTCGTCATCAACCGATATGATCCGTTTACAACTTCCGAAAATACGGTAATAGAGAACATCATACCATATTCAACCCAATCCAAAACTGGAACTATGACTAATGGTTCGAAACCGATGAGTATCGTCAGTTCTAGTCGTAGATCAAGCCGTCAGTCAGCCGTACTGAGAGCAAAGAAGCAGATGGACATAGACGCACAGATTCGTCTGCAAAAAATTGAAACAAAGAAAAGAATACTGGAATTTGAAGATGAGGCAAGGCTTGTTGTGCTGCAGTTACAAAAATCTAAGATAGACGCTGAAGAAAATGAAGATGAGGATGATGAAGCAAGTAGTCATGGCAGCGTCAAATCTCTAGGATTGCCGAACTCTGATCCGAAAATTCAGCTGGAGCGCTGGATGAACAAACAAGATACTTCAAGAAATAATGACCCAGTGCCTGATGATAATCCTATGAATGCGTTAGCGTTAGCGATAACAAGTGCCGCAGATCAGAACGCAAGTAAACCTAGTGTTCAGACTGTCGAAAATTCTGATATGAAGAAGTATATGGCTCGTGCTTCAATGTTTAAAGATTTGCCTGCCTTTGACGGAACTCCAGAATCTTACCCGAATTTCATCGCTCAGTACGAAGAAAGTAATGCATCGTGTGGATTTACGCCAAGCGAGAACGTTCAACGTTTGCAGAAAGCCTTGCGGGGCGAAGCGAGGAATTCTGTGATATCCTATTTAGTCTCTGGAGATAATATTCCAAAAATTCTCGAGACTTTGAAAAGAAGGTTGGACGGCCAGGTATGATAATTGAAGCTCTTATCAAGAAAGCAAGAGAAATTCCCGCTCCCAATGATAACGATCTGTCTACTCTGGTGGAGTTTTGCTCAGCCGTTGATAACCTGGTTACAACCATGAAAAGTCTTAAAACTGTTGGTCATTTGTACAACCCTACGCTTATTCAAGAGTTCACCAACAAGTTACCTGTACATTTGCGAATTCAGTGGGCTACAGAGTGTATGAAGTATGAAGATTCTTCCTTGGAGGATTTTGCAACCTGGTTGACCTCTATTGCGGATGCTGTAAGCTTTATACATTATACAATTCATAAAACCTCTACTTCACAAAATGCTGGCCCAAAGACAACTTTTGAGAAGAAACGACAAGACGGGAATCAGCAAACGAGTGGGGCAAGGAATCGGAAGGAAAGCACTGTGGATATTGTTCAGCTTCCGGACACCGGATTTTTGAATGCAAAAAGTTTACTGGAGAATCCGAAGACGATAGGTGGCGTTTTGTTAAAGAGAAACATATGTGCTTTCAATGTCTTGGAACGAAACATCGTCAATCTGAGTGCAAGAGAAAGAAACAATGCAACAAGGACGGGTGCACTCAATACCATCATCAGCTTTTGCATAAAGCAGTGAAGAAATCCGTTCAGTCTCATCATCACGAAGGAACGAAAGAAATTTTGATGAGGTATGTTCCAGTTACTTTGATTAATGGAAAGAAGACCCTCAAAACGTTTGCGTATCTCGATGACGGTACGAATGCTACCATAATTGACGCGTCAGTGGCAAAACTATTGGATTTGAAAGGCCGGAAAGAAAATTTAACTCTACGCTGGACAAATGGGGTGAAGAAAACTCATCCAGGTTCGCAAAGTGTCTCTTTTTCAATGCTTGGAGAGGATACGGATGAAAGCTTTGTGTTACAAGATGTCAGAACCGTCAAGAATCTCGACCTCCCAGTGCAGTCATTGAATATGAAGAAGCTAGGTGAAAAATGGCCACATCTGCAACAAGTTCCTGCTGAGTCTTACCAAGACGTGAAACCTCTAATTCTTATAGGACAAGATTACATCAATCTAACTATTCCCAGGACTGTTGTGGAAGGTCCGAAAAAACTGCCCTATTGCTTCATGGACAAAACTTGGTTGGTGTGTGCATGGGAAAGTTGGATTTATCCAAGGAAGAATTAATGTTCAAGTAAACCACATTAGTGCAGACAAAATAGATGATGAGTTGCATGATATGGTCAAGAAATCGTTCAGCATTGATGATATGGGAGTCAAAACTACCGTTAAGAAGTTGCAATCACGCGAAGATGAAAAGGCATTGGAGATGATGAAACTTTATGTAAGAAGAATTGAGGGAAGATGGGAAGTTCCAGTTTTATGGAAAAAAGATGAGCCTAAACTCCAGGACAGCAAACCTCAAGCAATCAAGCGTCTATATTCAATGCAGAAAAAAGATGTCAGAAGATGCACATTTCAAGAAAGCATATGAAGGGAAGATTGACGATTATTTGGGAAAAGGGTATGCTTCCTATGTGAAGGATGGTCAAACGTTCCCTGAGGGGAAAAACTTGGATTCTTCCACATTTTGCTGTCAAGAACCCAAACAAGCCAAACAAGATTCGGTTTGTGATGGATGCAGCTTCCCGTTTTAAAGGAGTTGGGTTGAATGATATGCTCCTAAAAGGACCTGACTTGATGAGCCCTCTGCTGAGTGTTCTGCTGAATTTTCGTCTGTACAGCATTGCCATCTCAGGAGATATTCGCGAAATGTTTCATCAAGTTGCAGTAAGAGATGAAGACAAGTGCGCTCAACTATTTCTTTGGCACGGAGGGGATGGAAAATCTACTCCCAGAACGCTACAGATGGATCGTATGACATTTTGGCTCAATCTCATCGCCATTTTGTGCTCAGTACGTAAAAAACTTGAATGCAGAGGAATATAAAACTGAGTATCCCGAGGCGGTAGACGCTATTCAGAATCTGCATTACGTGGATGACTGTCTCGTGAGTACTCCAACAGAAGAAATGGCAATCCGCATGATTCAAGAGATAACATATGTTCACAAGCAAGGAGGGCTTTGAGACAGTGGGATGGATTCCTAATTCTCAAAAAGTTATGGATTCAGTTCCTGAAAATGCTAGAGGCGTGGAATTCAAAGATCTGGAAATGGGTGAAGTAAGCTTGGAGCGAATGCTTGGATTAAGGTGGGACAGGGTTGCGGACACTTTTACCTTTCTTTGTGTATTCCACAAAGTCAACGAAAAAATCTGGAAAGGTGAAGCAAAACCATCGAAGCGGGAAATCTTACGGCTCGTAATGTCAATATA
Organism: Sminthurides aquaticus; assembly: GCA_906901655.1. Taxonomy (NCBI): domain Eukaryota; kingdom Metazoa; phylum Arthropoda; class Collembola; order Symphypleona; family Sminthurididae; genus Sminthurides; species Sminthurides aquaticus. The sequence goes on along the minus strand of CAJQTT010000002.1, from coordinate 3,155,954 downwards.
CGACCCACTTGGTTTCGTTGGCCATTTTATCGTTCGTGCTAAGATTCTCATGCAGGATGTATGGAGAAGTGGAACTTCGTGGGATCAAAAGATTTCTGATGAAACAATGAAGAAGTGGAAAAACTGGTTAAAGCATCTGCCCAAGATTGAAAACGTGAAAATTCCCAGAGTTTTCTCACCCGGTTTGCCAACTTCGGTTTGCACAGAGTTGCATTGCTTCTGTGACGCGAGTTCTCAATCCTTTGGTTCAGTTGCGTACTTAGTGACTACTACGTCTGTGGGAAAACGAGAAGTCTCTATGGTCATGTCAAGAAATCGAGTGGCTCCTCTGAAACCCATGTCTATTCCGAGGATGGAATTGCAAGCTGCTCTACTGGGGTGTCGTATGTACGAGATGATTAAGTCTTATTTGCGAATTGAGCTGACAGAAATTCATTTTTGGACTGATAGTTGGACTGTGATGTGCTGGCTTCGTTCAGAATCCCGAAGATTGCAGCAATTTGTTTCCCATCGCGTAGGAGAAATCCTGGAAACTACGGAAGTCAGTATGTGGCATTGGGTGCCAACTGAAATGAACCCTGCTGATGATTTGACGAGAGATGTTGGGGATCCAGACTTAAATTCAGCTTCCCGTTGGTTTACTGGCCCTCTTTTCCTACGTCTTACAAAAGAAAATTGGCCTACGGAACCTCAGACGAAGCCTCAAGTGAAAGTAGAAGACTTGGAGGTGAAAGCTGATGTCAGTCTGACGGTTACACGAATTTCAAGTTTTGGTGTCGTTGATTGGAACCGATTCTCGTCATGGAAGAAGCTTATTCGAGTCATTGCATATTGTCGACGTTGGAGAAAGTTAATTCGAGATGGTAAAAGTAGACAGCTTGGGCTTGGAGGACTTTCACTCAGGGAATTACAAGAAGCGGAGAAATCTTGCATCAGACTGGCTCAGGCTGAAAGTGAGGTTGGTGAAGACATGAAGGATCTTCTATCCCGAGGAGAAATGAAGCATAATAGTAAGCTTGGTCGATTAACGCCGTTAATAGACGGGGAGGGGCTGATGAGAGTTGAGGGTCGGTTAAAGAATGCTGATGCAACCGAAGATACGAAGTACCCCATCATCTTGGAAGCTGCTCATCCGTACGTGCATTTACTTCTACAACACATGAGGCTGGAGGCCATCATGGTCAAGAACGGATGACAAATGAGATACGACAACGTTTTTGGATTATTGGAATACGGAATGCTGTAAAAAAAACTTGGTTTCGATGTCAGTTATGCAAGAATGCAAGAGCTAAAGCTGTATCTCCGTTAATGGGAAATGTTCCATCTGCGCGACTTCAAGCTTTCACCCGTCCTTTCATCAACACTGGTTTGGATTACTTTGGTCCCTTGATGGTGAAAGTTAAGCGTTCAAGAGAAAAGCGGTACGGATGTCTCTTTACCTGTCTGACAACCCGAGCTGTACATATCGAAATTGCTAGTTCTCTCACTACGGACTCAGCCATCATGGCGATCAGAAGGTTCATCTCTCGAAGAGGTGCGCCACATCATCTTTATTCAGATAATGGAACTAACTTCGTCGGAGCTGATTCTGAGTTGAAAAGAGCCCTGGATGAATTAAATCAAGACGAGATTTTAGCAAAACTGGCTCACAAAGGGATACAATGGCACTTTATTCCCCCGTCTTTGCCGCATATGGGTGGCTGCTGGGAAAGAATGGTGCGAAGCGTGAAAGTCGCTCTAGCTGCTACTTTGACGGAACAAGTTCCTTCTGAAGAGGTTCTGAGGACGCTTATGGCAGAGGCCGAATGGATTGTGAATTCCAGACCTTTGACTCACGTTTCAGTTGATCTGGATGATAATGAATCTTTGACTCCCAATCACTTCCTCATCGGGTCATCAACAGGAATCAATAGCTGGGGAGTGTTTGAGCAAGCCAAGATCTATGTCTCCGAAAGCAGTGGCGAATCTCACAGCGATTGACCGACATGTTTTGGAAACGATGGATCAAGGAGTATCTTCCCACTCTGACCCGGAAAACCAAATGGTTAAAGAAAACGGATCCTGTCGTTGTCGGTGATGTCATCATACTCTGTGATGACAACCTTCCTAGGAACGTCTGGCCCAAAGGGATCGTTGAGAAAGTTTACCCTGGAAAGGATGGAACGGTTCGGGTGGTAGACGTGAGGACTCAGTTCGGCTGTTTCCGCCGCCCTGTTCATAAAATTGCTGTGCTGGATGTTATCAAGGATGAACCCCTACGAGATTCATCCGGGGGGAGTAATGTTACGGAAACTAGTGTAGGAGATGGAGCCTCGAACTAGGCCTGAGCACATTAGCTGCTGGTGCTATAGAGGCGGTCTCCGAGATGAATTTGAATTGTGCATTGTTTTATGTTTCCTTAGTTACGAGATGGATGCATTTGTTATTAGTTGTTAACGTAGGCTAGAAAATGGATTAAATCGAGAAGTTGCTTTTAAACGGTTGAAAGAGAATGACGTGGCTTGATTTTCCTGTAATAATTAATTGCAATTAATTAATTATTACGAGAAGAGAGAACGATTAAAGTATTACTGCGGTAATATGCACGGTGTTGTTGATAGTTTCAACGGCCTTATCAAGAAATGTATACCACTGAAATTTGCCAAGCCATTCAGCGTAACGATGAAGATATGATCGCAAGCTCTTATTAGCTCGTTCAACGACTGAAGACTTGAGCTCACTCCATATGTTATGGCCTGTAACGGGAATCATGGTAAGGGTTGTATTGTAGCGCTCAGGATGGCGGGGAAATGCGTAGTATGCTGCGGAGCTCAGAAAACGGGATTGCGTTCAATCTGAGTCGGCTGGAAGCAGGGCAACAGAGAAGGTGCGTGAAAGCAAGGGTGCAGAAGCCTGTAATTTGTGAGAGTTTAAATGTGGTTTGGATAATGGTGGTTTGTGGAATAATTATAACTGGGAAAGAAAGGGATTAGTTGGACTACAATAAAGTTAAAAGTATATTGGACTTAAAGCGGGATTTGGAGTGTATTGTGTGGGCATCTTATTTAAGAGCTTGTTGAGAGGACGGTATTTGGGGAACCGGAAGTGGGCATGGGAGAGCCAGGACAACGGTCACGCGGAATTCGGACTCCACTGTCTCCGGGGAGGAGCTTTGGGAGAAAAAGAGTGTTTCGGGAATAGGCCCTGACACCATACATTGTATTGATTGATACGTAACTCCGCGCATAAACGTTGAAAAGTGGCGTTTAAGAATTCCTTACCTGTACGCACAATAAATAGAATGAGTAACAATGCATCAACAATATGACATTGTTGTATCATTAGTCTCACCTTCATCTGTCTAAAGGTTCTGTGGATGTTGCTTGCTTCTAACGATCATGTTTTTAAAACCATTCGTTACTTCAAATCCAGATTCGTCTTTAATGCCTTCACACATTAACTTCTTGCTATGCACGTCAATTACAACTAATATGTATCGCATCCCCTTATTTATTCTAAAACAGCGAGATACAACCAACAAATCCGCAGCCCATAAATCATTTGTTGCATAGGAGCGGACTTTTCTTCTCGTTGATACTTTTCGTCTTGTCAGGAAACGTGTATACGCAGGGATTTTAATCAGTTCATAAAGTGAGCATTTTTTTAAAGGTGATGTTGCGCAAAAGTGTGTAATCCACTGAAAGATCCAACTCTATTTGGATCAAGGTAGTTCTGAATTACATTCCTTCCTGCTTCTGCCATGATGCAACCGCAAATGATTACAAAATAGAATTTTGAGTGAGTATATAAACCCCAGTGAAATCTCAATCAAACTATGCAAAGCTCTTCGACTAAACACACCTCACAATAAAATCCTAGGATTTAAAGAAGAAAACATGGCATCGTCCTACTACCACAAGGATCCACTTTCCAAGGGAGAAAAGAAGATCCGTAACACCAATATAGGCAAGCCAAAAGCTACTTCCAAGAAAGCCAGTACAGGAGTCAAGTAACAAGATGACATCAATGATGCACTTACCATGATGATTAGTGAAGTAATGCACTAAGTTTTAAACTCAGCAATATTTTATGGATGTAAGAATAGTAATGGGTAAACGCTTCTATATAATTCTTCTACCTAAAGTTTTCTCGGACATTGAGGTTGGTTTGAACTACTACGACTGGAGCGGCTTATATTACTTATATCTAAGCCAACAGGGTCTCAAATGTCCATAAACTTTGCTCTCGCTCCTACCCTGATTCGGGCGTTTACATTGATTTACGCTCAGATTGGTGACGATCCTACAGTCCTTCAAGAAGCATGCAAGAGTGGAACAAGCCGATAAAATGCCTCCTCCTAGCGCTGAGTGAATATTTCCTGGACCTGGAACAAACAGAATAAATACTATAAAAAATGATCGGGTTACAATCTTTCTCCTGTCTCTTGCAAAATCATTTCCGAATCTGAATAAACTCTCTTCATTAGGTTTTCTCCTTTCAATCATCCTTTCAATGTTTATTATTTCTAAAATTCTCGCATCTTGCACATCTTTTTTAAAAAATGTTTTTCATTCGTCTTATTTGCCTCTCACTTGTCATCATTTACTTATTTGGCGAGCCATTACCAGATTATTCCCAGAATTATTACGACAGTATTGAAGGTGCTGTGGATGGCGAATATGATGGAAATGGAAAGTGCTATCTCAAAAAAACTCAGGGGTTTCGACTCCGCTAAATTTTGTTGATGATATTAATTAATATTCTTGTTTTGTTTTTTTTGTATTTCAGATCAATGCCCATCTCATCTTGCTTGTGATTCATTTTTGTCACTACAACAGTTTCAGTACTACAATACCACAATTCTGAAGCCATTGAAGCAGGCTACTGCGTTCTCACCTACTTACCCATACAGGTCCAACCTGGAATTAAGTTTTCGACTTACATCCAAACGTTTCCAGAGTGTGATGACTGGATGGAAAGGAAGGAAGGAACTACACTACTGTAATTCATGGATTATCTCCTTCGATAGCCACGCCCATTATCCGGTCACGTGGCCCAGACGCCATATGCCAGGTCAAGCATCACCCCTCATCGGCGTCACCCCTCATCCTCCTCCATCTCCCATCCCCTCCTCCACCCCTTATCCTCCTCATCCTCCACCACCCACACATCCTCCTCCCTTCAACATCCTTCACCCCCTCTTACCCATGCTACCCATTACCGCCACACTTGATTTACTCTGCTCTAAGGCCTGCCACTGCAACTTATGTCTACCTGTGCTTCATAAACCATAATTGTTTCACTAACGTCCTCTATACTGGATATAATAATTGGGATGTTCAAGCGCAGAGTTAGGGGAGTCTACATGCATTCCTAAAAGTCCTCAGGATATTTAGGTCAGACAATCGTTAATTAAATCATGGCGTGAGGGAAGCGAACGGTCTCTGTAGCAAGAATTCAATGGACCATCAGCCGTTTCAAAACTCAAGCACGTTTTCATTGAATAAATATTGCATGGGAATGTGCCGGAAATGTTGCAACCAACGCTGAAGCGTGTGTACAGGCTGAATCGTGTGTACAGTGCAAACCCTGTGTACAGGCTGCGGCTAGGCTGAATACGAGCGAAGCGAGCTATTCAGCCTAGTATATTATAAGCATCTGTCTCTTCGTGTTACTTTTGCCGCCATAGACTATACGAAAAATTCCGGGCGTACAGACAGCAGACTGCTGGAGATATAAAGTTGGCAAACGCCTATGCTTAATCGTTGTGCTACATAACACGGATGTGAATGTATTCATTGCAATCATCTAGGGACGGTAAAAGAATACATAGCAAGTTCTGTTGCATTGAACTTAGTTTCAATATTTTAACTGAAATTTATTGATTTTGAAGTGTGAACACTCATTCGAAAGATCGAAAAACATTTTTGTGCATCTCGGAGTTATACATAACTTTCACAGTATTTTTAACACATAATAAAAAATTCGAGTAAGTAAATTGTCAACACAGTCGTGAAAACATGGGAAACGCTGGTAACTAAATAATTTTTTTGCAAACTGTAGTAGGCTATTAGAGATGAAATATTAGATTAATGATAATAATTGGCTTAATTTAGAGACGGGAGAATCTCAAACATTCACCAACGTGCCAAATCCTGTTTTGGCCACCACAACCAACATATCAGAAGAAAATGGAACCATTGAAGATCCAAGCAAAAGGACAAATACGGCCACATCAACAGAAGCCGTTGGAATTAAAAATACATCGGAGGTTGTGATTTTAGCAGATGAGAGTAAGTCTCAAATTCAAGAAACTATACATGTTAATTCCAGTGCGCTATCATTTTGGGAAATACTAGACAATAATAAATGTGTACAATACAGGCAGGGGAGAATCGGCAACTATAGCACAAGACTCTACTGCTCTCACGACAACCCCACCCACCCAGGACGAGGAAGTTTAAGTAGTCGAAGTAGTTGAAGACGAACTAATTGAAGATCAATACGTAAGCACCTGCTCAACGATCAGCTCTTATAAAAAAAGAAGGCATAAAAAGATGACGTGAAGAAAAGAGAACGTGTGAAACCATCAATTCGTTGCGACATATGTGAAACGCACTACTTACTCGTAAAGACGCTTAACGTGCATTGCAAGACAAAGCATGCTGATAGTATGCGTAAATGTGACGTCTGTAACTTAGATTATAACGAAGGGGCTGCCAGTCAGCATGCATGGTTGCACAAAAGAGGTGAATTTCTATGTAAATTATGTTTGAAGTCGTTTTCTACTAACAAAAAACCCAACGACCATGTTCGGCACTCTCATAAACAGTAAGATTACATTCCTAATTACATTTTTTGTTGTAAATATATATATTCTTGAAAGCACTAACATATAGTTTAGCAATAAACTTTGAATTCAGCACATGCATTGTTCAAAGAGTATATGGCTTAGTATCTATATGAACATATAATATTCCACAACATGACTCACAGCCGACGAAGGACGCAATCTTTGCCTTTACTAGGGCTTTCCAAACATAAGCAGATAGCTCATGATGGTACAGAGCTCATCATTTTGACCTTGTCCTTGAGGTATGTGGTACAGCAGAAGCTAAGCTGGAAGGAAACAGCACTGTGATAGGGCATAGATGAGGAACAACCAAATCTCTGAAACGATATGACCAATGATTTTCTCACTTTCATGGACCACAAGATTAAAAGCGGGAAAAATAGCGTCTCTCACTATATGTTTATTGTTCATTCCATAGATCTGGAAAAAATCTGGAGCAAGGAGGAAGGAGGAAGATGCAATACTCTTCATTTTCATAGTTGTCTTCATTTTTCTTGAACATCTAGTATTCAATTTTTTGAGCGCTGTGTTTTGGCCATCCAATCAATTTATTTTAAAATAATGGCTCCTTAATCTTTTCATCGATGTTCAATTTTAAATCCCACCTACAAGCCGTGTGGAAAAATAATTGCAAAGCAATTTCTGGTTCTGCACATAGCACAAGAGCATCTAAGGAACACGAAAGGATACATTCCGACTGAGCTGGCACCGACAACGGACATCTATTACCAAGACGTCCCAAAAATTAGCGACGGTAGAAAAGCATGGAAGTGTGCTATTTTGAAACCTACAAGCAATGTGGGAGAATCATCCATGAAGACTTTTTGCTCGCTCACCTTGCAATGGATCACCTCCAGAACTATAGCGGTTACATGCCGGAGGAGCTGGAGAATTGCGTGGAGCAATTCTATGTTACTGTTCCACTACCCGCTCAGGGCAAGGATGACGAGGAACCTGAAACGACATCATTTACAAAACGAAGGAGATCTGCACGTCGGGCTCAGATGAACAGCAAACTCTTCCGCAACCACTGTGAGTGCAGAATCAGAGGATAATGACGATCCAAAGGATAGCGGAGGAAGGAAGAAACGACAGAGAATCATTGAATCTGATTCTGATAGTACGGATTCCGTCGTATTTTTAAAAGTTAAGGACAAAACTCCTCCACCGGTAATTGAACTGGTCACTCCTCTGAATTCACCAGCTAAACTCTCGGCTCTTCAGAACCATGTCGATGACGGCAGCACACTGAGCAGAAATATACAAGAGGTGAGTGCAGATTAAAAATTAAATGCATACAAATTGTTCCGCTTAACAAAACATGGGAGTACAAGAGTCATTATATTATTATACATTATTCACAGAATGCTCATGCTTGTAGCAAAGTTGTGGAGGGAAATATGGAAGAACCACTGACTGAACCGAATGTAGCAACAACACAAAGCTGTCCGGAAAACAAAGCTCCTAACCAAACACCGGAGGCATGGGATAAAGAGAGGTCGAAAGCCGCGAAATCATCATCGCAGGAAAAGCAGAATGATATTGATGCGAACAAGGACCTGCAAAATGACCAAGGGATTGTAAATGTGGCAGTTTCATCGGAACAAATTCCAAAGACGGATCAACTAGCTACCAACGCTGAAGTTTCTATGGATTTTCCCGTACTCGCCAATATTCGGAATCACGTCACTGAGAATGAGCCATCCGTGGTCAACGCTCGACAGGACCTACATGAAGGAGAGGTATCAAGAGTGCAATACATTCAATACCTCCACCAACACCAAGCTGAAAGCTTAATTCGTAATCCACTAGCTAACATATGTTACCCCTGTTTTCCCTGTTTCAGGAGCATATTCAGATTGAAAACGAGGAAGTTATCCAATACTTGAAGAAAATTATGGACTTCTTCAAGAAATAATTGCCGGAGCTACTCCATGAACTCTCTTTTATTTGCATCCTGTATTCCAATAGTTAAAGCGGTTTGAGTGTTATTGTTTGTGCATATATATATATATAATTTCTTCTTTTATGGGCAATCAATTTCGGTTTTTGTTCTACCAGTGTTAATCATTGTGCTCTCTCTCTCTCTGTTCACATAAAATTCAATGCAATATTGGCTTGTGTGTTACTTTTATATTGTTACGTTTATCTGACGTATTTATACGTCTAACGGACCACATTGATTGTAAGTTTTAAAAATTCATATTAAATTATTGCTTTTCATTACAAATGCCGTTCTCCTATGTTTAAGCATACAAATGCCGTTCTCCTATGTTTAAGCATACACATGCCGTTCTCCTATGTTTAAGCATACAAATGCCATTCTCCCATGTTTTAACATACAAATGCCGTTCTCCTATGTTTAAGCATACAAATGCCGTTCTCCTATGTTTAAGCATACAAATGCCGTTCTCCTATGTTTAAGCATACAAATGCCGTTCTCCTATGTTTAAGCATACAAATGCCGTTCTCCTATGTTTAAGCATGCAAATGCCATTCTCCTATGTTTAAGCATACAAATGCCATTCTCCTATGTTTAAGCATACAAATGCCGTTCTCCCATGTTTTAACATACAAATGCCGTTCTCCTATGTTTAAGCATACAAATGCCGTTCTCCTATTTTTAAGCATACAAATGCCATTCTCCTATGTTTAAGCATACAAATGCCGTTCTCCTATGTTTAAGCATACAAATGCCGTTCTCCTATGTTTAAGCATACAAATGCCGTTCTCCTATGTTTAAGCATGCAAATGCCGTTCTCCCATGTTTAAGCATACAAATGCCATTCTCCTATGTTTAAGCATACAAATGCCGTTCTCCCATGTTTTAACATACAAATGCCGTTCTCCTATGTTTAAGCATACAAATGCCGTTCTCCTATGTTTAAGCATACAAATGCCATTCTCCTATGTTTAAGCATACAAATGCCGTTCTCCCATGTTTTAACATACAAATGCCGTTCTCCTATGTTTAAGCATACAAATGCCGTTCTCCTATGCTTAAGCATACAAATGCCGTTCTCCTATGTTTAAGCATACAAATGCCATTCTCCTATGTTTAAGCATACAAATGCCATTCTCCTATGTTTAAGCATACAAATGCCGTTCTCCCATGTTTTAACATACAAATGCCATTCTCCTATGTTTAATCATACAAATGCCGTTCTCCTATGTTTAAGCATACAAATGCCGTTATCGCATGTTTAATCATACAAATGCCGTTCTCCTATGTTTAAGCATACAAATGCCGTTATCGCATGTTTAATCATACAAATGCCGTTCTCCCATGTTTAACCATGCATATGATATTTTATTCAAACTGAAGTTGTAATATAGTGACAGCTGCGACTACCAAGCTGAAATAAACCAATATTCAAACTGAAAATGTTGGAAAAGACAAACGCTGTACGAAGAGGTTAAAAGTTTAGAGGCCGGAAATAAAGCATCCTTTCTAATAGTTTCTGGGTACATATATCATACCAAAAGCCTGTCCGGTACCCAGATAGAAAACAGAAAGTATAGAATAAACTACACAAACATAACAACAAGAAACAAATTTACCCAAAAAGTGAAATTCAACTCTTTAAAAGTTTGTGTGGATTTTGATTATGCATCCTGCAAATATTATTGTCGTGAAATTTCGCCGGCTGGACTTGGACTCTGAGTGTGAGTATCTTTTTTATCGCACTTACCTTTGTACTGTTCCCGCAGGTGTGGGTTGTGCAATGAACGATGAACAATTTCGATATAATAATAGGAGATAAATTCAAGGTGTCTTTCCTCAGAACAAATAACTGGTTGCCGTAAGATGAAGCGGACCAGTTGATTGCTAAACACTTTCAAATCTTGATGTCAACATACGGAGCTGAAGTCATCTCTGATTGTCAAAATCGTGGTAAACCAAGAGAACCCCTGAGTGAGCCTGGATCGGACCGAAGCAAATATGCTGCAGTTGGTAGTTATGACGGGGACACGGAAGAAGAAAATGATTATGAGTGTATCGGTCGCTTCAGAGACAGGTCGTCCGATGGAAGGCGAGACTTTCTCATTCAGCAGAAACATGAGAAGCTGATGGAGAAGGCCATGACGAAACGTAAGTTGTGGAAACAAAAATTTATATGGGTTGATGCAGCATAAATTTGAGGATTTGTGTGATGGAATGGACGTTCAGGAACTTAAGATAAGGATGAAGGAAGCAAAAAAAGAAGTCCCTACAGCAAGGAAAAGGATCAAACTCTTATGTTCTCATCCTTCACAAAGCATAAGTTCAAGGTCTGTCACTTATGGTGAATGAATCCAGCAATTAAATCTCCAATCTATATATTAATCACTGTATCTTTAATAGGTTACAACACGAGAATTGTCCTCGAAATAACTTTAAATCTAATTTTAAGCTGGCATTCGCTACTGGTTGTGGTGTTTTGGTAGCAATACTTGGTTCAATACTTTTTACACATATGTTTTTTGACTTTTCGGCTTTCGTTTCGAATCACGACAGTATATAAAGTGTTAATTTTAAGGATTTTTATTCAGTTAACTCAAAAACGAGGAGTAGTGAAGTGGTATGAAAATGGCAGGCAATCGAGCTGAAGCACCATATGGGAATCTGACTCCACCACGGAAAGGGCGAAGGAAGCAACGGTCACCCAAAAAAATCACCTCCTCTTCTTATTTAGCAAATGATTACAATTTTCTTAATTTTTATCGCAAGCAAAAGCCTTCAACACAAAAAAAGCTTCTCGGAATAGTTTTGAACGACAAGCTCCTTGCGATTTCAGAAGCTATATTGAATTGTGGTAATAGCGTAGTTCCTGTTTCGAAAAAAACTCTTGAAAAACTAAATAGAAAAACGTCGTAAATTACTTCAACGTGGTTGTGGAAGCGTAAAGTTGTTGCTGAACGAGGTTGATAGTTTCTTGAAACACAGGCGGGTTCTTAACAAACCAACACTTCAAGTGAAAGAGAAAGGGAGTGTTGAGAGAAAGAAGAAGAAGAATGGCGTCCTCAAAGAGCAATGCGAGTAGAAAGGATTTAAAACGGTATCGCCTTGTTGCTGACTCGATATACAAACGGATCTTTGCTGACGAGAATGACAAGGAGGCGGAGGACTTGGAGGAGAAGCTACGCAAAACTGGGTCAAACAAGGCGATGGGAAGCGATGAGAAACTTATTCTCTATCAAGATTTACTAAAGTCGTATCAAGATGTGGAGGAGTGGAAGGAAAGTGAAAAAATACAAAAGCGTGCATCCTTCGTCTCGATATGTTGCCAAGGCACTCATCAAGCTAACAAAATCAACAAAAGAAGCCCCAGCTAAACCTGATGCTATACCCGAGATTCCTGAGTCGTACGTCGGATTCCGAAATGGACTGGGAAGTTACTCCTAAGCCGGAGAAACCAAGAAGAATAGCGAAGAGAAAACCACGAGCTAAGCCTACCTCGTCTCCTGATCCTCTTGTCACACTGATTACGCCCCCCGCGCGCGCGCCCCCAGGGCCCCCGGGGATGGGCCGGAATTATGATGATGATAGCGCTAGCAAAGTTACGCGCACTTATGATGGATATAGCTCTGACGAACAACAACCTTCACTGGAAATGCAGTTTGAAGGCTTGCCAGAGTATTTTTCTAGGGCGACTTGGCCAGAGGAATATGCTGCTTGGAAGCAAAAGAAATGTACCAAGTCGCAGAAGCGGGCACGAGATGCAGAAGAACAAGTTCCTGGACCATCTAAGAAATCAGAGGGAAAATATTCAAGATCTATTCCTGGTGAATTGCCCGATAACTGGCGTCCAATGAATGCTAAACGTAGAGTTACCTAATTTAAAAAATAATAAATCGACCAAGGTCATCGCCGTCACAGATTTTGGAATCCGAAGAAGAGGACAATATCTTGGAGAACCGTACGGAGCTTACACAAACTCACGAGACCGGAAACGAATGGGAGGCTAGGAATATGGGTTTCGTCATCAACCGATATGATCCGTTTACAACTTCCGAAAATACGGTAATAGAGAACATCATACCATATTCAACCCAATCCAAAACTGGAACTATGACTAATGGTTCGAAACCGATGAGTATCGTCAGTTCTAGTCGTAGATCAAGCCGTCAGTCAGCCGTACTGAGAGCAAAGAAGCAGATGGACATAGACGCACAGATTCGTCTGCAAAAAATTGAAACAAAGAAAAGAATACTGGAATTTGAAGATGAGGCAAGGCTTGTTGTGCTGCAGTTACAAAAATCTAAGATAGACGCTGAAGAAAATGAAGATGAGGATGATGAAGCAAGTAGTCATGGCAGCGTCAAATCTCTAGGATTGCCGAACTCTGATCCGAAAATTCAGCTGGAGCGCTGGATGAACAAACAAGATACTTCAAGAAATAATGACCCAGTGCCTGATGATAATCCTATGAATGCGTTAGCGTTAGCGATAACAAGTGCCGCAGATCAGAACGCAAGTAAACCTAGTGTTCAGACTGTCGAAAATTCTGATATGAAGAAGTATATGGCTCGTGCTTCAATGTTTAAAGATTTGCCTGCCTTTGACGGAACTCCAGAATCTTACCCGAATTTCATCGCTCAGTACGAAGAAAGTAATGCATCGTGTGGATTTACGCCAAGCGAGAACGTTCAACGTTTGCAGAAAGCCTTGCGGGGCGAAGCGAGGAATTCTGTGATATCCTATTTAGTCTCTGGAGATAATATTCCAAAAATTCTCGAGACTTTGAAAAGAAGGTTGGACGGCCAGGTATGATAATTGAAGCTCTTATCAAGAAAGCAAGAGAAATTCCCGCTCCCAATGATAACGATCTGTCTACTCTGGTGGAGTTTTGCTCAGCCGTTGATAACCTGGTTACAACCATGAAAAGTCTTAAAACTGTTGGTCATTTGTACAACCCTACGCTTATTCAAGAGTTCACCAACAAGTTACCTGTACATTTGCGAATTCAGTGGGCTACAGAGTGTATGAAGTATGAAGATTCTTCCTTGGAGGATTTTGCAACCTGGTTGACCTCTATTGCGGATGCTGTAAGCTTTATACATTATACAATTCATAAAACCTCTACTTCACAAAATGCTGGCCCAAAGACAACTTTTGAGAAGAAACGACAAGACGGGAATCAGCAAACGAGTGGCAAGGAATCGGAAGGAAAGCACTGTGGATATTGTTCAGCTTCCGGACACCGGATTTTTGAATGCAAAAAGTTTACTGGAGAATCCGAAGACGATAGGTGGCGTTTTGTTAAAGAGAAACATATGTGCTTTCAATGTCTTGGAACGAAACATCGTCAATCTGAGTGCAAGAGAAAGAAACAATGCAACAAGGACGGGTGCACTCAATACCATCATCAGCTTTTGCATAAAGCAGTGAAGAAATCCGTTCAGTCTCATCATCACGAAGGAACGAAAGAAATTTTGATGAGGTATGTTCCAGTTACTTTGATTAATGGAAAGAAGACCCTCAAAACGTTTGCGTATCTCGATGACGGTACGAATGCTACCATAATTGACGCGTCAGTGGCAAAACTATTGGATTTGAAAGGCCGGAAAGAAAATTTAACTCTACGCTGGACAAATGGGGTGAAGAAAACTCATCCAGGTTCGCAAAGTGTCTCTTTTTCAATGCTTGGAGAGGATACGGATGAAAGCTTTGTGTTACAAGATGTCAGAACCGTCAAGAATCTCGACCTCCCAGTGCAGTCATTGAATATGAAGAAGCTAGGTGAAAAATGGCCACATCTGCAACAAGTTCCTGCTGAGTCTTACCAAGACGTGAAACCTCTAATTCTTATAGGACAAGATTACATCAATCTAACTATTCCCAGGACTGTTGTGGAAGGTCCGAAAAACTGCCCTATTGCTTCATGGACAAAACTTGGTTGGTGTGTGCATGGGAAAGTTGGATTTATCCAAGGAAGAATTAATGTTCAAGTAAACCACATTAGTGCAGACAAAATAGATGATGAGTTGCATGATATGGTCAAGAAATCGTTCAGCATTGATGATATGGGAGTCAAAACTACCGTTAAGAAGTTGCAATCACGCGAAGATGAAAAGGCATTGGAGATGATGAAACTTTATGTAAGAAGAATTGAGGGAAGATGGGAAGTTCCAGTTTTATGGAAAAAAGATGAGCCTAAACTCCAGGACAGCAAACCTCAAGCAATCAAGCGTCTATATTCAATGCAGAAAAAGATGTCAGAAGATGCACATTTCAAGAAAGCATATGAAGGGAAGATTGACGATTATTTGGGAAAAGGGTATGCTTCCTATGTGAAGGATGGTCAAACGTTCCCTGAGGGGAAAACTTGGATTCTTCCACATTTTGCTGTCAAGAACCCAAACAAGCCAAACAAGATTCGGTTTGTGATGGATGCAGCTTCCCGTTTTAAAGGAGTTGGTTTGAATGATATGCTCCTAAAAGGACCTGACTTGATGAGCCCTCTGCTGAGTGTTCTGCTGAATTTTCGTCTGTACAGCATTGCCATCTCAGGAGATATTCGCGAAATGTTTCATCAAGTTGCAGTAAGAGATGAAGACAAGTGCGCTCAACTATTTCTTTGGCACGGAGGGGATGGAAAATCTACTCCCAGAACGCTACAGATGGATCGTATGACATTTGGCTCAATCTCATCGCCATTTTGTGCTCAGTACGTAAAAAACTTGAATGCAGAGGAATATAAAACTGAGTATCCCGAGGCGGTAGACGCTATTCAGAATCTGCATTACGTGGATGACTGTCTCGTGAGTACTCCAACAGAAGAAATGGCAATCCGCATGATTCAAGAGATAACATATGTTCACAAGCAAGGAGGCTTTGAGACAGTGGGATGGATTCCTAATTCTCAAAAAGTTATGGATTCAGTTCCTGAAAATGCTAGAGGCGTGGAATTCAAAGATCTGGAAATGGGTGAAGTAAGCTTGGAGCGAATGCTTGGATTAAGGTGGGACAGGGTTGCGGACACTTTTACCTTTCTTTGTGTATTCCACAAAGTCAACGAAAAAATCTGGAAAGGTGAAGCAAAACCATCGAAGCGGGAAATCTTACGGCTCGTAATGTCAATATACGACCCACTTGGTTTCGTTGGCCATTTTATCGTTCGTGCTAAGATTCTCATGCAGGATGTATGGAGAAGTGGAACTTCGTGGGATCAAAAGATTTCTGATGAAACAATGAAGAAGTGGAAAAACTGGTTAAAGCATCTGCCCAAGATTGAAAACGTGAAAATTCCCAGAGTTTTCTCACCCGGTTTGCCAACTTCGGTTTGCACAGAGTTGCATTGCTTCTGTGACGCGAGTTCTCAATCCTTTGGTTCAGTTGCGTACTTAGTGACTACTACGTCTGTGGGAAAACGAGAAGTCTCTATGGTCATGTCAAGAAATCGAGTGGCTCCTCTGAAACCCATGTCTATTCCGAGGATGGAATTGCAAGCTGCTCTACTGGGGTGTCGTATGTACGAGATGATTAAGTCTTATTTGCGAATTGAGCTGACAGAAATTCATTTTTGGACTGATAGTTGGACTGTGATGTGCTGGCTTCGTTCAGAATCCCGAAGATTGCAGCAATTTGTTTCCCATCGCGTAGGAGAAATCCTGGAAACTACGGAAGTCAGTATGTGGCATTGGGTGCCAACTGAAATGAACCCTGCTGATGATTTGACGAGAGATGTTGGGGATCCAGACTTAAATTCAGCTTCCCGTTGGTTTACTGGCCCTCTTTTCCTACGTCTTACAAAAGAAAATTGGCCTACGGAACCTCAGACGAAGCCTCAAGTGAAAGTAGAAGACTTGGAGGTGAAAGCTGATGTCAGTCTGACGGTTACACGAATTTCAAGTTTTGGTGTCGTTGATTGGAACCGATTCTCGTCATGGAAGAAGCTTATTCGAGTCATTGCATATTGTCGACGTTGGAGAAAGTTAATTCGAGATGGTAAAAGTAGACAGCTTGGGCTTGGAGGACTTTCACTCAGGGAATTACAAGAAGCGGAGAAATCTTGCATCAGACTGGCTCAGGCTGAAAGTGAGGTTGGTGAAGACATGAAGGATCTTCTATCCCGAGGAGAAATGAAGCATAATAGTAAGCTTGGTCGATTAACGCCGTTAATAGACGGGGAGGGGCTGATGAGAGTTGAGGGTCGGTTAAAGAATGCTGATGCAACCGAAGATACGAAGTACCCCATCATCTTGGAAGCTGCTCATCCGTACGTGCATTTACTTCTACAACACATGAGGCTGGAGGCCATCATGGTCAAGAACGGATGACAAATGAGATACGACAACGTTTTTGGATTATTGGAATACGGAATGCTGTAAAAAAAACTTGGTTTCGATGTCAGTTATGCAAGAATGCAAGAGCTAAAGCTGTATCTCCGTTAATGGGAAATGTTCCATCTGCGCGACTTCAAGCTTTCACCCGTCCTTTCATCAACACTGGTTTGGATTACTTTGGTCCCTTGATGGTGAAAGTTAAGCGTTCAAGAGAAAAGCGGTACGGATGTCTCTTTACCTGTCTGACAACCCGAGCTGTACATATCGAAATTGCTAGTTCTCTCACTACGGACTCAGCCATCATGGCGATCAGAAGGTTCATCTCTCGAAGAGGTGCGCCACATCATCTTTATTCAGATAATGGAACTAACTTCGTCGGAGCTGATTCTGAGTTGAAAAGAGCCCTGGATGAATTAAATCAAGACGAGATTTTAGCAAAACTGGCTCACAAAGGGATACAATGGCACTTTATTCCCCCGTCTTCGCCGCATATGGGTGGCTGCTGGGAAAGAATGGTGCGAAGCGTGAAAGTCGCTCTAGCTGCTACTTTGACGGAACAAGTTCCTTCTGAAGAGGTTCTGAGGACGCTTATGGCAGAGGCCGAATGGATTGTGAATTCCAGACCTTTGACTCACGTTTCAGTTGATCTGGATGATAATGAATCTTTGACTCCCAATCACTTCCTCATCGGGTCATCAACAGGAATCAATAGCTGGGGAGTGTTTGAGCAAGCAGATCTATGTCTCCGAAAGCAGTGGCGAATCTCACAGCGATTGACCGACATGTTTTGGAAACGATGGATCAAGGAGTATCTTCCCCACTCTGACCCGGAAAACCAAATGGTTAAAGAAAACGGATCCTGTCGTTGTCGGTGATGTCATCATACTCTGTGATGACAACCTTCCTAGGAACGTCTGGCCCAAAGGGATCGTTGAGAAAGTTTACCCTGGAAAGGATGGAACGGTTCGGGTGGTAGACGTGAGGACTCAGTTCGGCTGTTTCCGCCGCCCTGTTCATAAAATTGCTGTGCTGGATGTTATCAAGGATGAACCCCTACGAGATTCATCCGGGGGGAGTAATGTTACGGAAACTAGTGTAGGAGATGGAGCCTCGAACTAGGCCTGAGCACATTAGCTGCTGGTGCTATAGAGGCGGTCTCCGAGATGAATTTGAATTGTGCATTGTTTTATGTTTCCTTAGTTACGAGATGGATGCATTTGTTATTAGTTGTTTACGTAGGCTAGAAAATGGATTAAATCGAGAAGTTGCTTTTGAACGGTTGAAAGAGAATGACGTGGCTTGATTTTCCTGTAACTATTAATTGCAATTAATTAATTATTAAGAGAAGAGAGAACGATTAAAGTATTACTGCGGTAATATGCACGGTGTTGTTGATAGTTTCAACGGCCTTATCAAGAAATGTATACCACTGAAATTTGCCAAGCCATTCAGCGTAACGATGAAGATATGATCGCAAGCTCTTATTAGCTCGTTCAACGACTGAAGACTTGAGCTCACTCCATATGTTATGGCCTGTAACGGGAATCATGGTAAGGGTTGTATTGTAGCGCACAGGATGGCGGGGAAATGCGTAGTATGCTGCGGAGCTCAGAAAACGGGATTGCGTTCAATCTGAGTCGGCTGGAAGCAGGGCAACAGAGAAGGTGCGTGAAAGCAAGGGTGCAGAAGCCTGTAATTTGTGAGAGTTTAAATTTGGTTTGGATAATGGTGGTTTGTGGAATAATTATAACTGGGAAAGAAAGGGATTAGTTGGACTACAATAAAGTTAAAAGTATATTGGACTTAAAGCGGGATTTGGAGTGTATTGTGTGGGCATCTTATTTAAGAGCTTGTTGAGAGGACGGTATTTGGGGAACCGGAAGTGGGCATCGGAGAGCCAGGACAACGGTCACGCGGAATTCGGACTCCACTGTCTCCGGGGAGGAGATTTCGGAGAAAAAGAGTGTTTCGGGAATCGGCCCTGACACCATACATTGTAGTGATTGATACGTAACTCCGCGCATAAACGTTGAAAAGTGGCGTTTAAGAATTCCTTACCTGTACGCACAATAAATAGAATGAGTAACAATGCATCAACAATATGACATTGTTGTATCATTAGTCTCACCTTCATCTGTCTAAAGGTTCTGTGGATGTTGCTTGCTTCTAACGATCATGTTTTTAAAACCATTCGTTACTTCAAATCTAGATTTGTCTTTAATGCCTTCACACATTAACTTCTTGCTATGCACGTCAATTACAACTAATATGTATCGCATCCCCTTATTTATTCTAAAACAGCGAGATACAACCAACAAATCCGCAGCCCATAAATCATTTGTTGCATAGGAGCGGACTTTTCTTCTCGTTGATACTCTTCGTCTTGTCAGGAAACGTGTATACGCAGGGATTTTAATCAGTTCATAAAGTGAGCATTTTTTTAAAGGTGATGTTGCGCAAAAGTGTGTAATCCACTGAAAGATCCAACTCTATTTGGATCAAGGTAGTTCTGAATTACATTCCTTCCTGCTTCTGCCATGATGCAACCGCAAATGATTACAAAATAGAATTTTGAGTGAGTATATAAACCCCAGTGAAATCTCAATCAAACTATGCAAAGCTCTTCGACTAAACACACCTCACAATAAAATCCTAGGATTTAAAGAAGAAAACATGGCATCGTCTAAGTCCTACTACCACAAGGATCCACTTTCCAAGGGAGAAAAGAAGATCCGTAACACCAATATAGGCAAGCCAAAAGCTACTTCCAAGAAAGCCAGTACAGGAGTCAAGTAACAAGATGACATCAATGATGCACTTACCATGATGATTAGTGAAGTAATGCATTAAGTTTTAAACTCAGCAATATTTTATGGATGTAAGAATAGTAATGGGTAAACGCTTCTATATAATTCTTCTACCTAAAGTTTTCTCGGACATTGAGGTTGGTTTGAACTACTACGACTGGAGCGAAACAGCTTATATTACTTATATCTAAGCCAACAGGGTCTCAAATGTCCATAAACTTTGCTCTCGCTCCTACCCTGATTCGGGCGTTTACATTGATTTACGCTCAGATTGGTGACGATCCTACAGTCCTTCAAGAAGCATGCAAGAGTGGAACAAGCCGATAAAATGCCTCCTCCTAGCGCTGAGTGAATATTTCCTGGACCTGGAACAAACAGAATAAATACTATAAAAAATGATCGGGTTACAATCTTTCTCCTGTCTCTTGCAAAATCATTTCCGAATCTGAATAAACTCTCTTCATTAGGTTTTCTCCTTTCAATCATCCTTTCAATGTTTATTATTTCTAAAATTCTCGCATCTTGCACATCTTTTTTAAAAAATGTTTTTCATTCGTCTTATTTGCCTCTCACTTGTCATCATTTACTTATTTGGCGAGCCATTACCAGATTATTCCCAGAATTATTACGACAGTATTGAAGGTGCTGTGGATGGCGAATATGATGGAAATGGAAAGTGCTATCTCAAAAAAACTCAGGGGTTTCGACTCCGCTAAATTTTGTTGATGATATTAATTAATATTCTTGTTTTTTTTTTTGTATTTCAGATCAATGCCCATCTCATCTTGCTTGTGATTCATTTTTGTCACTACAACAGTGTCAGTACTACAATACCACAATTCTGAAGCCATTGAAGCAGGCTACTGCGTTCTCACCTACTTACCCATACAGGTCCAACCTGGAATTAAGTTTTCGACTTACATCCAAACGTTTCCAGAGTGTGCTGACTGGATGGAAAGGAAGGAAGGAACTACACTACTGTAATTCATGGATTATCTCCTTCGATAGCCACGCCCATTATCCGGTCACGTGGCCCAGACGCCATATGCCAGGTCAAGCATCACCCCTCATCGGCGTCACCCCTCATCCTCCTCCATCTCCCATCCCCTCCTCCACCCCTTATCCTCCTCATCCTCCAC
This sequence comes from Sminthurides aquaticus, assembly GCA_906901655.1. Classification (NCBI taxonomy): domain Eukaryota; kingdom Metazoa; phylum Arthropoda; class Collembola; order Symphypleona; family Sminthurididae; genus Sminthurides; species Sminthurides aquaticus. Next base: position 3,134,907 of record CAJQTT010000002.1, on the reverse strand, counting down.
CACCCACACATCCTCCTCCCTTCAACATCCTTCACCCCCTCTTACCCATGCTACCCATTACCGCCACACTTGATTTACTCTGCTCTAAGGCCTTCCACTGCAACTTATGTCTACCTGTGCTTCATAAACCATAATTGTTTCACTAACGTCCTCTATACTGGATATAATAATTGGGATGTTCAAGCGCAGAGTTAGGGGAGTCTACATGCATTCCTAAAAGTCCTCAGGATATTTAGGTCAGACAATCGTTAATTAAATCATGGCGTGAGGGAAGCGAACGGTCTCTGTAGCAAGAATTCAATGGACCATCAGCCGTTTCAAAACTCAAGCACGTTTTCATTGAATAAATATTGCATGGGAATGTGCCGGAAATGTTGCAACCAACGCTGAAGCGTGTGTACAGGCTGAATCGTGTGTACAGTGCAAACCCTGTGTACAGGCTGCGGCTAGGCTGAATACGAGCGAAGCGAGCTATTCAGCCTAGTATATTATAAGCATCTGTCTCTTCGTGTTACTTTTGCCGCCATAGACTATACGAAAAATTCCGGGCGTACAGACAGCAGACTGCTGGAGATATAAAGTTGGCAAACGCCTATGCTTAATCGTTGTGCTACATAACACGGATGTGAATGTATTCATTGCAATCATCTAGGGACGGTAAAAGAATACATAGCAAGTTCTGTTGCATTGAACTTAGTTTCAATATTTTAACTGAAATTTATTGATTTTGAAGTGTGAACACTCATTCGAAAGATCGAAAAACATTTTTGTGCATCTCGGAGTTATACATAACTTTCACAGTATTTTTAACACATAATAAAAAATTCGAGTAAGTAAATTGTCACACAGTCTTGAAAACATGGGAAACGCTGGTAACTAAATAAATTTTTTGCAAACTGTAGTAGGCTATTAGAGATGAAATATTAGATTAATGATAATAATTGGCTTAATTTAGAGACGGGAGAATCTCAAACATTCACCAACGTGCCAAATCCTGTTTTGGCCACCACAACCAACATATCAGAAGAAAATGGAACCATTGAAGATCCAAGCAAAAGGACAAATACGGCCACATCAACAGAAGCCGTTGGAATTAAAAATACATCGGAGCCTGTGATTTTAGCAGATGAGAGTAAGTCTCAAATTCAAGAAACTATACATGTTAATTCCAGTGCGCTATCATTTTGGGAAATACTAGACAATAATAAATGTGTACAATACAGGCAGGGGAGAATCGGCAACTATAGCACAAGACTCTACTGCTCTCACGACAACCCCACCCACCCAGGACGAGGAAGTTGAAGTAGTCGAAGTAGTTGAAGACGAACTAATTGAAGATCAATACGTAAGCACCTGCTCAACGATCAGCTCTTATAAAAAAAGAAGGCATAAAAAGATGACGTGAAGAAAAGAGAACGTGTGAAACCATCAATTCGTTGCGACATATGTGAAACGCACTACTTACTCGTAAAGACGCTTAACGTGCATTGCAAGACAAAGCATGCTGATAGTATGCGTAAATGTGACGTCTGTAACTTAGATTATAACGAAGGGGCTGCCAGTCAGCATGCATGGTTGCACAAAAGAGGTGAATTTCTATGTAAATTATGTTTGAAGTCGTTTTCTACTAACAAAAAACCCAACGACCATGTTCGGCACTCTCATAAACAGTAAGATTACATTCCTAATTACATTTTTTGTTGTAAATATATATATTCTTGAAAGCACTAACATATAGTTTAGCAATAAACTTTGAATTCAGCACATGCATTGTTCAAAGAGTATATGGCTTAGTATCTATATGAACATATAATATTCCACAACATGACTCACAGCCGACGAAGGACGCAATCTTTGCCTTTACTAGGGCTTTCCAAACATAAGCAGATAGCTCATGATGGTACAGAGCTCATCATTTTGACCTTGTCCTTGAGGTATGTGGTACAGCAGAAGCTAAGCTGGAAGGAAACAGCACTGTGATAGGGCATAGATGAGGAACAACCAAATCTCTGAAACGATATGACCAATGATTTTCTCACTTTCATGGACCACAAGATTAAAAGCGGGAAAAATAGCGTCTCTCACTATATGTTTATTGTTCATTCCATAGATCTGGAAAAAATCTGGAGCAAGGAGGGAGGAGGAAGATGCAATACTCTTCATTTTCATAGGTGTCTTTATTTTTCTTGAACATCTAGTATTCAATTTTGTGAGCGCTGTGTTTTGGCCATCCAATCAGTTTATTTTAAAATATGGCTCCTAAATCTTTTCATCGATGTTCAATTTTAAATCCCACCTACAAGCCGTGTGGAAAAATAATTGCAAAGCAATTTCTGGTTCTGCACACAGCACAAGAGCATCTAAGGAACACGAAAGGATACATTCCGACTGAGCTGGCACCGACAACGGACATCTATTACCAAGACGTCCCAAAAATTAGCGACGGTAGAAAAGCATGGAAGTGTGCTATTTTGAAACCTACGAAGAACAAACAATGTGGGAGAATCATCCATGAAGACTTTTTGCTCGCTCACCTTGCAATGGATCACCTCCAGAACTATAGCGGTTACATGCCGGAGGAGCTGGAGAATTGCGTGGAGCAATTCTATGTTACTGTTCCACTACCCGCTCAGGGCAAGGATGACGAGGAACCTGAAACGACATCATTTACAAAACGAAGGAGATCTGCACGTCGGGCTCAGATGAACAGCAAACTCTTCCGCAACCACTGTGAGTGCAGAATCAGAGGATAATGACGATCCAAAGGATAGCGGAGGAAGGAAGAAACGACAGAGAATCATTGAATCTGATTCTGATAGTATGGATTACGTCGTATTTTTAAAAGTTAAGGACAAAACTCCTCCACCGGTAATTGAACTGGTCACTCCTCTGAATTCACCAGCTAAACTCTCGGCTCTTCAGAACCATGTCGATGACGGCAGCACACTGAGCAGAAATATACAAGAGGTGAGTGCAGATTAAAAATTAAATGCATACAAATTGTTCCGCTTAACAAAACATGGGAGTACAAGAGTCATTATATTATTATACATTATTCAAAGAATTCTCATGCTTGTAGCAAAGTTGTGGAGGGAAATATGGAAGAACCACTGACTGAACCGAATGTAGCAACAACACAAAGCTGTCCGGAAAACAAAGCTCCTAACCAAACACCGGAGGCATGGGATAAAGAGAGGTCTAAAGCCGCGAAATCATCATCGCAGGAAAAGCAGAATGATATTGATGCGAACAAGGACCTGCAAAATGACCAAGGGATTGTAAATGTGGCAGTTTCATCGGAACAAATTCCAAAGACGGATCAACTAGCTACCAACGCTGAAGTTTCTATGGATTTTCCCGTACTCGCCAATATTCGGAATCACGTCACTGAGAATGAGCCATCCGGGGTCAACGCTCGACAGGACCTACATGAAGGAGAGGTATCAAGAGTGCAATACATTCAATACCTCCACCAACACCAAGCTGAAAGCCTAATTCGTAATCCACTAGCTAACATATGTTACCCCTGTTTTCCCTGTTTCAGGAGCATATTCAGATTGAAAACGAGGAAGTTATCCAATACTTGAAGAAAATTATGGACTTCTTCAAGAAATAATTGCCGGAGCTACTCCATGAACTCTCTTTTATTTGCATCCTGTATTCCAATAGTTAAAGCGGTTTGAGTGTTATTGTTTGTGCATATATATATATATAATTTCTTCTTTTATGGGCAATCAATTTCGGTTTTTGTTCTACCAGTGTTAATCATTGTGCTCTCTCTCTCTCTGTTCACATAAAATTCAATGCAATATTGGCTTGTGTGTTACTTTTATATTGTTACGTTTATCTGACGTATTTATACGTCTAACGAACCACATTGATTGTAAGTTTTAAAAATTCATATTAAATTATTGCTTTTCATTACAAATGCCGTTCTCCTATGTTTAAGCATACAAATGCCGTTCTCCTATGTTTAAGCATACACATGCCGTTCTCCTATGTTTAAGCATACAAATGACATTCTACAAATGCCTATGTTTAAGCATACAAATGCCGTTCTCCCATGTTTAAGCATACAAATGCCGTTCTCCTATGTTTAAGCATACAAATGCCGTTCTCCTATGTATAAGCATACAAATGCCGTTCTCCTATGTTTAAGCATGCAAATGCCATTCTCCTATGTTTCAGCATACAAATGCCATTCTCCTATGTTTAAGCATACAAATGCCGTTCTCCCATGTTTTAACATACAAATGCCGTTCTCCTATGTTTAAGCATACAAATGCCGTTCTCCTATGTTTAAGCATACAAATGCCATTCTCCTATGTTTAAGCATACAAATGCCGTTCTCCCATGTTTTAACATACAAATGCCGTTCTCCTATGTTTAAGCATACAAATGCCGTTCTCCTATGTTTAAGCATACAAATGCCGTTCTCCCATACAAATGTTTTGTTTTAACATACAAATGCCGTTCTCCTATGTTTAAGCATACAAATGCCGTTCTCCTATGTTTAAGCATACAAATGCCATTCTCCTATGCTTAAGCATACAAATGCCGTTCTCCCATGTTTTAACATACAAATGCCGTTCTCCTATGTTTAAGCATACAAATGCCGTTCTCCTATGCTTAAGCATACAAATGCCGTTCTCCTATGTTTAAGCATACAAATGCCATTCTCCTATGTTTAAGCATACAAATGCCATTCTCCTATGTTTAAGCATACAAATGCCGTTCTCCCATGTTTTAACATACAAATGCCATTCTCCTATGTTTAATCATACAAATGCCGTTCTCCTATGTTTAAGCATACAAATGCCGTTATCGCATGTTTAATCATACAAATGCCGTTCTCCTATGTTTAAGCATACAAATGCCGTTATCGCATGTTTAATCATACAAATGCCGTTCTCCCATGTTTAACCATGCATATGATATTTTATTCAAACTGAAGTTGTAATATAGTGACAGCTGCGACTACCAAGCTGAAATAAACCAATATTCAAACTGAAAGTGTTGGAAAAGACAAACGCTGTACGAAGAGGTTAAAAGTTTAGAGGCCGGAAATAAAGCATCCTTTCTAATAGTTTCTGGGTACATATATCATACCAAAAGCCTGTCCGGTACCCAGATAGAAAACAGAAAGTATAGAATAAACTACACAAACATAACAACAAGAAACAAATTTACCCAAAAAGTGAAATTCAACTCTTTAAAAGTTTGTGTGGATTTTGATTATGCATCCTGCAAATATTATTGTCGTGAAATTTCGCCGGCTGGACTTGGACTCTGAGTGTGAGTATCTTTTTTATCGCACTTACCTTTGTACTGTTCCCGCAAGATTGGGTTTAAGTATGCCCAGCGTCTAAGATCTTTTGGCATTGCACTCTGCCGGCGTTGAAGCAATTGCTCCACTCTACAAGCGCTTCTATACACCTTGTTTACATAATTCTCATAATTATACCTAGGCTTTTTCTCCGTAGTAGAGCTTGTAGGTGGCGAAGGTTCTGTAGGTATAGTAGTTGTAGCATTAGCGACTCATGGGGAATCTGTCATCATGGGTTGTTCTGTAGAGTCTTGCAATTTCACGAATGGTAGGTTCGGGCGTTGAATCAATCGATTTTAGTCCTCCCAAGGTTAAAACATTACCTGACGCTGTCATAGGATTCAATGACAATGTCTCATTTGTCATAGGCGCTAAAGTCGTAGACGCCCGGTCAGGAATGTTTGGGATCACAAGAATAATAGGAGTTGCAGTGGTGGATGATGATAGTGGAAGCTTAGCTTTCATCTCAGGAAATTTGTTTACCTCCAAAATCCTAGGAGTTGTAGGTTGAGGCATAGGTACTACTGTTTCATCTCTTACGGTAGGAGCTTTAGAAGTGGAGGATTGCAAGTTTCTCTCATCCCTCTTCACAGGTAATATGTTTGTGCGAGTTGTAGAAGCAAGTGCAGGAAGATTGTTTTCAACTCTGATGGTAGGAGTTGCCGTAGTAGCCGGGATTCTATCATCTCTTCGCACTTGATGGATAACTGCAATCCTTGGAGCAAGAGTCGTAGTAGGGATTCTCTCATCTCTCTTCCCAGGTAATATGATTGCCGGAGTTGTAGAAGCAAGAGTGGGAATATTTTCACAGCTCTGATGGTAGGAGTTGTCGTAGTAGCCGGGATTCTATCATCTCTTCGCACTTGATGGATAACTGCAATCCTTGGAGCAAGAGTCGTAGTAGGGATTCTCTCATCTCTCTTCACAGGTAATATGATTGCCGGAGTTGTAGAAGCAAGAGTGGGAAGATTTTTCACAGCTCTGATGGTAGGAGTTGTCGTAGTAGCCGGGATTCTATCATCTATTCGCACTTGATGGATAACTGCAATCCTTGGAGCAAGAGTCGTAGTAGGGAGTCTCTCATCTCTCTTCACAGGTAATATGATTGCCGGAGTTGTAGAAGCAAGAGTGGGAAGATTTTTCACAGCTCTGATGGTAGGAGTTGTCGTAGTAGCCGGGATTCTATCATCTATTCGCACTTGATGGATAACTGCAATCCTTGGAGCAAGAGTCGTAGTAGGGAGTCTCTCATCTCTCTTCACAGGTAATATGATTGCCGGAGTTGTAGAAGCAAGAGTGGGAAGATTTTTCACAGCTCTGATGGTAGGAGTTGTCGTAGTAGCCGGGATTCTATCATCTATTCGCACTTGATGGATAACTGCAATCCTTGGAGCAAGAGTCGTAGTAGGGAGTCTCTCATCTCTCTTCACAGGTAATATGATTGCCGGAGTTGTAGAAGCAAGAGTGGGAAGATTTTTCACAGCTCTGATGGTAGGAGTTGTCGTAGTAGCCGGGATTCTATCATCTATTCGCACTTGATGGATAACTGCAATCCTTGGAGCAAGAGTCGTAGTAGGGAGTCTCTCATCTCTCTTCACAGGTAATATGATTGCCGGAGTTGTAGAAGCAAGAGTGGGAAGATTTTTCACAGCTCTGATGGTAGGAGTTGTCGTAGTAGCCGGGATTCTATCATCTATTCGCACTTGATGGATAACTGCAATCCTTGGAGCAAGAGTCGTAGTAGGGAGTCTCTCATCTCTCTTCACAGGTAATATGATTGCCGGAGTTGTAGAAGCAAGAGTGGGAAGATTTTTCACAGCTCTGATGGTAGGAGTTGTCGTAGTAGCCGGGATTCTATCATCTCTTCGCACTTGATGGATAACTGCAATCCTTGGAGCAAGAGTCGTAGTAGGGATTTTCTCATCTTTAGATTCTGTGAAACCATAATACATAAAAGACTTAGCTACTTTTACTTTCTCGCTGGCAAGCCGCTGCATGAGACTTGTACATAATCCAGCACTTACGAAATTTTGAAGCCATGGCACATGATTTCACTGTAGCAGCAACGTACAAATACTTTTCTCGGAATCTTGCTCTTCTTTCACATACTGTTGAGCCCTCGGCTGTAACAATGAAAGCTTTACCTTTCTCTACACACCTTTTACACTCACTTGCAATTGCTTGGCTCAAAGCCAGCACAAGTAGGAAGAATTGCACTTTCATGATTAGAAACGTATTGATCAAAAGACAAATTGCAAATGAGAATCTGACACTGCAATTTCCAGGGATTGAGACGACGGATCCAAGGCTCTATGATGATAAACGGATAGAGATGAGCGCTCCGTTCCATGAGTCTTAGGGAGCAAAAAGGCTCAAGCTTACCATTTACTACCTTAGCTACTAGCTTATAAGCTAACTTCTTAGGAGAGTATGGACGCTGTAGAGACTTGGCCTTCACAATATACGATTATCGAACGAGGAAATTTTTCTTGGTGTCAAATGATATGGTGGATGATCTCCTGGGTGAGCCGTATGAAGACCAGGGTCTGGTGGAAGGGATGGAGGAGATACCGCTGAATGATAGCCTACCTCCAGACGAAGGCTCCACTTGGTCGCTTGGAACGTTAAACGTGTCGGCTACAAAGGGATGCTTTGCTGGAGCTTGGGTGAGCGAAGCAACTTAATTACTAAGCATGTGTGGTCTGGAATGATTCTAAAACGAGTGTTAATTACAGGAATGGTTGAGTGGCTGCTGCAAGTAAGTTTATTTCCTTTTTGATATACATGTCTGTACATGGTAATTACAACACTTTGAATGACCACTACATTTTTTCAGTTTCTTGAATAATTTCAAAACTAATTTATCCTTACGTTTTCTACCTTTGGAAAATAACTTAACAAACTTTTTCATACTTTTATGCTTCGCCATAAATAAAAGAAACAATACTGTATACATCCCACAGAGACTTGATTTGTCATCCTGAAGCTCCAACCTATTATACTCTGTAGGATTTAAATTTATCTTGTAATAGCTAGGATGCTTACCAAAGCTATCAAAATACACTAATTTAGACCTGTATACTACGAATCCGGTCCAGTGCCGGCCTTTGAATCTCCTTGGTTGAGAATTTATCCCGTAAAAGCCCGGAATATTAGCATTATCAAACAAAGTTTTGTTATTTCATCCGCCGCCAAGATACCCCACCTCTGAGCACTTGTGTTTGACAAGTTGGAATTTATAACACAACTCAACTGTATTGAATCCATCTTACTCGTAGTAGAATTCACGGTTCTTTGTCATCCATAGCTTTGAATCATAAACAGCGTATAGAATTACAACATAATTATCCTCTGCCGCCTCGCTTAGAGTCAACTCCAACTTAACACTACCGTTCCGAGTTTGTGCATGACTCAACTGGTCCAGCTTGTGGGAGAGAGGAAAGGCAAACAACGTTTTACACTTGATGAAATTGTCTCTGTTTATAACACTATCTTTATCGATTCCAATCAACTCTCGCAATGTTATGAAGCCGCTAAGATACTTTGAATTCTTCCAATCATACATCTGCCAATTAACAGGTGACGGGCCATCATCCGAGGAGATGGCAATCTTTGAATCCTTGGCGGTTTAAAAATTAAAAGGTGATTTCTTTATATCACCTCTAAAGGATTCTGCATTTACAATTCCAATGATTACAGCCTTGGGGATACCTATCAGCGTGATAGGAATATCTGGAACCAGCTCAAGTTGAGCTACTATGTGCTTACGAAAGCAACCATTGAGAAAACCAATTGGGAAAACGACAAGACGATTCCTGTACAAAGTATTTAACTTCCTCCTTAAGTTTTCCCAGGTTTGGCATCAGTCAGTTTTGAATAAGGATTTCACCAAGCGAATGTCTGGGATATCAGTGCCGAATCCAAATGCAGATGTGGCAATAACGACTCTTATCTGGCTGTCTTCACGTTTGAACTCAGTTTCGACAACTATGCGCTCGTCTCGGTCCAGCTAAAAATATGGTAAAATTGGGCTAAATTAGGTAATGAATAAAATTCGGTCAAAAGTACGAGCACAACGTATTGTGAGTTTTAAGTTGAGAATTTGGGTAATATTGTAATGTTTTGGCTTGAAATATTGCATGTTTAAGGGATTTTAGGGCCTCGAACCCAAATTGCGCCGGAAACCCCATTTCCCCACTACTTACATGTTCTACCCTCCAGTTTCCATGCACAAATCCAAGATACTGAGTAACCAACTATATTTTGACTAACTTAACGTAGGGGAAAGATAAATAAGCGATTTTACCTAACCTAACCTAAATGAAAGAAAAACAAATATAAATGCTCTAAACTAGACAAACCTAACCTAACCTTCTTCGAGAACCGAAGAAGGAACAGCGAAAAAAACTCAAGAACTCCTACGAATAATCGGTTGCCAACACACACACATTGACTACATTCGAAGAACCGGGATACCCGTCAACGGAAAGCCCCGCCCAATTCAGGTTAAATTCATACGTTCAACTCATAAGTTTGCTGTACTAACTGCGAAGAAAAATCACAAAGCTTTGCCACAAATGAAGGAACTAAGAATCCGCAAGCAATTACCACGATTCGCAATTGTATTCTGGCAATTACTGACGGAGTTAAAACTACGAAATTCACCTTGCGAAATAATATTATCGTGCCCTACACAACAACGGAGTGACCTGGATCCATGATCATAAAAAACCCAGTTATTCTACCAAAAGCTAACTTTGAGTTGATTAAATATATCAACCTTGTAAATCCTACATATTATGTGTCCTTTACACTCTTCAACTCATCCATACGTTTCGCAATCCACCGCATTTCATCAGCGTGAACGTCTTGATTCTTTGCAAAACATCCCGATCGTACTACTCAGACCTTACGCAAGCAAATAGAATCACTGACTACGCGAATTTCAACCTCAGAATAATCCATAACCCCAGCGCATCCAACACCATGCTCGTGAAGACACTTTACCCCTTCTGCAAACTACTTCCCCGCGTAAAGGACTCTCCGCCTCCACCTTGGACATGGATAAAACTACTTCATCAACGATTTTCCTATCTCTTCCACCACAATCTGCGTCCAAAACATCTTTTCTGTATAGTTCAAAGAACCAGCTCTCAAATTCCTTTAATATTGTAAATAAAATACGAAAGAAGACAATAAATACCCCATAGCGAAAGCTCAAGGGGAATAATCTATTCATCTATAAGCATTCATCCGTCTTCTCAGGGTTTTGCTTTTTTTCTAGCATAATATCTTTTCTGGACACATTAGTAAAGATATTATGCTAGAAAAAAGCAAAACCCTGAGAAGACGGATGTATGCTTTCATGTCACCATTGTATCTTGTTCGTTACTGCTATGTACTGAAATGGCGCCCAGATTTGCTTCTACAAACTCATCAGTTTTGCTAACTTTCTCGTTATTCCACCGGAGTGCGAAATTGTTTCTAATTCAAAAATTATTAGAATGAATTATGGAACATTTTGGAAATGCATGTAACAAAGACACCACAACAGTAAATCTGGTGAACGGTAATGGTATGTACAGGTATTTGAACCGTAAAATTCCATGTTGGAAAAGGTGTATTAATCTTTCCGTCTAATTTTCCTGCTACCTTCGCAGCGTTTCGCGCGCTAGATATTAGGAATAGACGACACTACAGGAGAACTGGGCTGTATATTACAATATTGGATTTGGTTTCTCCGCAATAATGTAAGAAAGTACTTACAAAAATACTGCGATACGAATCTCCTTATCGTACCCTTTCCACCGAATGTCTATTTTGAGTATAGCTACATCAGAACTGGACTAATAAAGGCAAAACAACGACCACACTAGCTCATACTATATACTGTATTTATATTGTTTCTATATAGTAGATTTTGTACACATTATACTGAATGAATATATTCTTACGTATATCCATTGGTATGTAAATAGTTTCTCTAATTGTAAATCTAATAATCTCTCATGTGAATCTACTAGTATATAACTAAAATGTCAAATTCTGGACGGCTTTCACTGACCGCAATAGGGATTTTGCCACATACTATATAGTAGATACTAAATTTTGTATATTAGTAGATTTAAATTGATTCTATTCAATATACACTATGTTTTTCATGTAAATCTACTAGTATATAACTAAAATGTCCAATTGTGGACGGCTTTCACCGATTGCAATAGGGATTTTACTACGTATTTCATATAAAACTACTATTATATAACTGCCCCATACTGTTTTTCATGTATAGTATGTACTACATTTTGTATATTAGTAGTTTTAAATTGATTCTATTCAATATACACCATGTTTTTCATGTAAATCTACTAGTATATAACTAAAATGTCCAATTGTGGACGGCTTTCACCGATCGCAATAGGGATTTTGCCCCATACTATATAGTATATACTAAATTTTGGATATTAGTAGTTTTTAATTAGTTCTGTTCAATCCATACTATATATTTCATATAAAACTACTATTATATAACTGAAATGTCAAATTGTGGACGGCTTTCACCGATTGCAATAGGGATTTTGCCACATACTATATAGTACATACTAAATTTTGTATATTAGTAGATTTAAATTGATTCTATTCAATATACACTATGTTTTTCATGTAAATCTACTAGTATATAACTAAAATGTCCAATTGTGGACGGCTTTCACCGATCGCAATAGGGATTTTGCCCCAAACTATATAGTATGTACTAAATTTTGTAAATTAGTAGTTTTAAATTGATTCTATTCAATATACACCATGTTTTTCATGTAAATCTACTAGTATATAACTAAAATGTCCAATTGTGGACGGCTTTCACCGACCGCAATAGGGATTTTGCCCCCTACTATATAGTATATACTAAATTTTGGATATTAGTAGTTTTTAATTGATTCTGTTCAATCCATACTATATATTTCATATAAAACTACTATTATATAACTGAAATGTCCAATTGTGGACGGCTTTCACCGATCGCAATAGGGATTTTGCCCCATACTATATAGTACATACTAAATTTTGTATATTAGTAGATTTAAATTGATTCTATTCAATATACACTATGTTTTTCATGTGAATCTACTAGTATATAACTAAAATGTCCAATTGTGGACGGCTTTCACCGATTGCAATAGGGATTTTGCCACATACTATATAGTACATACTAAATTTTGTATATTAGTAGATTTAAATTGATTCTATTCAATATACACTATGTTTTTCATGTAAATCTACTAGTATATAACTAAAATGTCCAATTGTGGACGGCTTTCACCGATTGCAATAGGGATTTTGCCCCATACTATATAGTAAATACTAAATTTTGGATATTAGTAGTTTTTAATTGATTCTGTTCAATCCATACTATATATTTCATGTAAAACTACTATTATATAACTGAAATGTCAAATTTTGGACGGCTTTCACCGATCGCATTAGCCTATTTTTCAAACCGGCAAAAAAACCTAACCTGAATGAAAGTGTCCAGAGCTGATGCAAGTAGTGACGGCATGGAGAAGAAAACTACAAGGTAAGATTAGTTTTACTGGTTTATTAGGCGCTTGCTCCTTGCTCCTTAAACTCCCATCCTAGACTGACGTCTACTTCCTCTTTTCTCCCTCTTCTCCTTAGACGGACTCCGTCCTAGCTGGAGCATCGCTCTCCAGCCTGACTATCCTCCTCTCTCCTCTACATATTCTCCGCCCCGAAAAGGAGACTTCGAAGAAACACAATTCCATCATCATTACATAATTATCATCATCATTACATAATTATCATCATCATTACATAATTCTCATCATCATTACATAATTATCATCTTCATTACCTACTCACAATATCATTGATCATAATTACCTGGTTAATCATAATTATATACTCACATCAGATAATGATCTATAACGTAGAAATCAGACACAATAACCATGATCACTCTATATTACAATGGTCAAACATAATTCAGATTACATACGAAGTTGATTTTCAAAGTTATTATTCTTCTTTCTTCTTCCTGAGAACTTGGGTATATGGATGCCTTCTCCCCCCCGGACAGGATGAAGTTATAGTAGTGTTGACTTCATGTAAACATTTCATATTCAATCATATAACATAACATAATACAAGAATACACGTAATGTCAGATACAACAACCATATTTTGAAATATCAATTCTACATATCATCATTAGATTGGAACATTTACATCACATATGTATCATTATTATCTGCGTCATAATCTTTGACATGTGATATGCCATCAATTTTAGAACCCTTACTCTCAATCATGAAAACACTTGTTTTAATTTAATTGACCTGTTGGAAGCCACTAGATAACAATCACTAAACATTCTAAATTTGCATGTCTGATGCCAACGTAGATGGACACATTAAATCCATTATCGGTAGCACGTAAGGTGACATCGTTGTCATAAACATTCTCCTCCATATAGTTGCGGCACATAGGGGATTCATTTAAAACTAACTCCTGACATCTAAACTCTGCTTGAATGTCAGCTTCCACTGCTTCTGCTTCCTCTATTAATCTCTCAGGCGTCCACTCACTCAAGGATCGAATAACTTTTCTAATGCTCGGTAGAATCCCATCTCGAGCTCTACGGACAGAGTCTTCAACGGCTTCGTTAGCGTTAACCTGCCTCGCAAGTTCCATCATAAACCATACGTAGGTTTCAACGGGTTCGTCCTGTTTCTGTTTTCTAGTATTTAACAGAACTACTCGAGCAGATCTATCTGCATATGTTTCAAACTGTAACTTGAATGCGTTTTTAAACAAATCCCAACTAAGCAGTGTTCGCCTATTGTAATTAAACCAAGCTTTACTTGTCCCTTGAAGAAGAGAACTAACTGTGGATATCCAAATTTCATTTCTAATTCCCTGGGATCTGAAGTACGCCTCAATCTCAAGCAATTAATTGGCAGCAGTCATTATCTTAGGATCAAATACGGGAATCGGAATGTTAGGATTAACATTGGAAACAGTAATATTCAAATTCTCATTTGCATCGCCTCTAGCTAAAGCACGAACGGCTTGTTTGCCAGCATCATCTAGGGTGTTCCAAACTGCTTCAGGAAAGTTAGCTGGTATTTCCATATTATTATAAGCTTCTTGATTGTCTGGTTGATTTCCTTCTTCTGCGCTACCGAAACTATCTTCAAAGAAACTATCTTCGCTTTCAATATTTTCCTCGTTATGTTCAAGCTGTAAATTCCGTCTTGCCGCTCTACTTTCCCTATCTTGCCTTTTTCTTTCTCTGAACTGTTCCCTTTCGTCTTGATCTAATAGTTTAAACATGTGATCCTATAGCATAATGAAGCGCCACTGCGGATCTTCGTTTCAACTAAGGCCTGCAACTATCTTTTAACCTGAAACTATATATGTACGATAATGTAAGCATGTGTACATCACTCTGGATAACGGAATCTAATAAATTTGTTTCAGATGTATAAGCAATACAGTGGAAACGGTTTATAACGGTTGCCCAGGGGGATGGAAAATTAGACCGTTATAACGATTACACCGTTGTTCAGATACATGGCTTAAATTTTTTGGTAAATCTTGTGAAGCAGTGTGAGGAATCTTAGCGAACCAAAATAGTCAGAAGCGGTAGGATTTAATTGTATTTAGCTTGATAGCTAACCTAATGGTATTTCGCTTTGACTCGAGGCTCCATTTCACTAACACTTGAGATTCGGAATGGATGTGTGCAGCCAGCAGTTCCAAATAGATAACGTACCCAATACATTTCAAAATGTTTTTCTTCGGCGCCACTTCATCCATGTGTTTTGAGAACCAATCGCATACCCTTTAACTTGCACACCGTTATTCGTATACAAAACACGTTGCTACCGTGCTGAAGGGACCCGAAATATGGAACGTTATAACCAATAAACCGTTATAACTACACACCGTTATTCCAATACATTTCTAGTGTTGAAGCATAGGATATCTGCCGGGACCAAGCATCAACACCGTATTTAACTTTTAACCGTTATATACCATACCGTTATAAACCGTTTCCACTGTAATCAATTCCGCAAAACTTTCTGGAGCTAATTAACCTGGATTGATTGAATCAGGTGAGTCTAGGTAAGCACTTCTCTCATTAAACTTTTAAAACTTCATTTGAGTCATCCCTCAACCTTCTTGGCTCTCTCTGTTAATGACAATTCTTTAACTTGCAATGTTAGTTGTGTAATTAGCTAATTGTAATTGACGCAACTTGTCTTGTCCCGATGTATCTTCTTAATCTTACCAGCTGGACTTGAATAACACGAGCGTGATCTTCTGCTTCCACTACGTACCCGCTCGATTACCCGTGCGCTTAAAGTAAAACTCGCTAGTAAGCACTTGCGAGTTCAATCAATTCCCACTTCCCGTCAGGTTCTAGGTAAGTAAAGCTGTTGGGTAGAACGACCAAGATTAATTTATAATTCCCACAAGGTAAGTGTAATCTTACTACAATCAATAATTAATTTCCCCAATGCATATTAATTTTCCCTTTTATAACCATTGAAATAAATGATTAATTATAATTTGTGTTTTTTTTTCTTTTCAGGAAACCCGTGCAACAAGTTTATTCTCTCTCGCTCGTTTACCGTGCGAGAGTTAACACTGGCGAGTTTAAATTATTAATTAATCACTTGAAGAACATTAACCGTGTCTGTAGTTAATTTATTTAATTATTTAGTTTCACTTTCAGGTCCTGTCACGGTCGCCATGTTGTAGAGAGCTGATGCAAGGGATGACGGCATGGAGAAGAAAACTATTAGGTAAGATTAGTTTTACTGGTTTATTAGGCGCTTGCTCCTTGCTCCTTAAACTCCCATCCTAGACTGACGTCTACTTCCTCTTTTCTCCCTCTTCTCCTTTGACGGACTCCGTCCTAGCTGGAGCATCGCTCTCCAGCCTGACTATCCTCCTCGCTCCTCTACAAAAGAAACAAAAGCTAGACAAACCTAACCTAACCTGAATGAAAGAAACAAAAAATAGACAAACTTAAATGACTTAACCTGAATGAAAGCTAAATAAGCATATTACATGACGTAAAAGCAATTCAGAAGGTAATTCCAGTATGCACATACTGGCACTGTATACAGGCTGTGGCTAGGCTGAATGTGAACTTTTCAGTGTTCAGCCAGCCTATGCAAAATCAAAGGCAACCATCTTTTTGTAAATCGATCCCCTGCTCACAATTTTCCGCATCCATATAATAAGCATTGGAGTTCTCGTGCTGCTCGCAGCTGCTTTTCTCAGGATTCGCTGG
Source organism: Sminthurides aquaticus (assembly GCA_906901655.1). Classification (NCBI taxonomy): domain Eukaryota; kingdom Metazoa; phylum Arthropoda; class Collembola; order Symphypleona; family Sminthurididae; genus Sminthurides; species Sminthurides aquaticus. The sequence continues at coordinate 3,118,255 of CAJQTT010000002.1, read as the reverse complement.
AAAAGTTTCTTGTTTTCATGGTCATATGTCAGCTCCAAAGCGTCTTAGCGTCAATATGATTGCTCTATTCGACAGCTGAGATATTAAACTCTCAATTGCGCTAACTATCGAGAAAAGTTAATGTAAAGCAGAGCTTGAAATCTCAGTTATCGCATAGTGCAATCATCTTCACGCTGTGACCGTGTGACCTTTTGAGCTGACAAATCACTCAAGGAATGAAATGGGGAGTCCATACCTCCGCCCTGCTCGCTGCAAGGCAGTGCACTGGAAGAAGCGGACGGCGGATTCCCTTTCACTTTTCCAGGTTGTGCACTAGCCCAGTGCCGCACGTTAAGTTACATTGCGCGTGGAGGCTAGCAGAGTTTTTTAAATGATAACCCTTTAGTTAAGGAACAATCCGCATAAGCCAAGTATCCTCGCGCCCGGCACTTGGGAGCAAATATAAGTACTTTACTTCTAATTTTACGTTGTCATGAACACCTGCAGTGAATAACTCCCGTCCATGCATTTTATCCAGAACGTCACTATAGTTATGCTATGCCGGGATTTCCCATAAGATTTGAATTAAATTAGCGAATAAATCCATGCGAGCATGCAGTATTTTAAATTTAAACTTATTTTATTATGGTAGTTAACATCGGTTACACGCCAGCTAAATCAGGCGTGCCGATGGTGTTATGCTCCCTCCATTGATTGGCTCATGTAGATAAAGGAGATTGAAGAAATGTTTCATAAATTTTAGTGTAATTCAAAAGTAAGATTCTGCAAGTATAAATCCTGGGAAAGTACCAGAGACTACTATGGTATTGCCGAATAATCGGTTTACGAAACAAGAGAGCACATGTGGCGGTTGTAAGACAGGGAATTATCGTTCGTGCACTCCTCGAAGGATAACCAGAGAGCCACCAAGCAATGGCGGTTGTGCAAACAAACAGTGTCAAAGTGGTGAAGGGGCACTCGGCGGAACAAGAGCGAGAAGGCCCACGGAAGAATGTGGACAACCTAGGAGATCAGCATACGCATCGTATACCCGAAAACCCTATGCGCAACAACGCTCCTGTTCTAAAACGTGTTGCGACAACAATCAAAATAGTAACACCCGTGGAGTGGCAACTCAATATCAAAGAAATAGCCGGGCCAGCCGAACTGAGGAATGCGTGATACAGCCACGGCCTCGGAAAGTAAGCAAAGGCACGCACGTTGTAGCAACAGACGATCAAGGAACACAAGTCGGAGATGCAATGGGGAGAAAGGGAAGAGGGATACCATACAACAGCAAGGCTTGCGCTGTGAATTATAACAACGATAAATCGGGGAGCTTAGCTAGAAATTTTGGCAATTGTGCTGTTACCATTGATTGTGGTTTGGCCAAGACCAAGTCAAATAAGGATGCTTCCACCGATCCAGCATCCTTCGCAGCTTTAGCCAAAGGGTCAACTGATGCGTCAAATACAGCCCGAAAATCTCGTCGTCCCCCGCCACTCTCCCAGTCATCGGGATCTAGTTTTTACAATCCAAAACCACCGCGTCACTCCGACCCTTCATCAAAGCGTCCCTCCGACCCTTCTTCAAACCGTGTCTATACTGACCCACGGCGTTTGTCCGATACTCCATCTCAATCTATACCAGACCCCAAACCACAGCGTCCTTCTGATACTTCACCCTCTCGAAAACGTGTCACAACAACGGCACCTGTTGACGACACATCCCAAGGTATGGAGCCACAAGATCTAACGGATCCTTATGTGGAGGAGGAATTTCAAAAACTACGGAGCAAAAATGCTCCAATCTGTTGGGTGTACGGCTACACTCAAAGTAATGTAGCAGCCAAAAAAGCTACCTGTTTGAAGAAAATCTCTACAACTTATAACCTTCACACAGTAAATTTATCGGAGCAAATTGATACATGGGCATCCATGATTTCCAATCGTTCCAGCCCCGCTGATTCCAATGAAATGAAAGTAGCTCAGAGTGCTTACAGGATATTCCAAAAGGTTGTGGAAGAGCAAGGGACTTTAACAACCTCTGAGATTTGTCAACTTTATAAACATGCCATGGTGTCAACAAAAGCAAGTCGGCCCGACAATCCTCCTGACGGCTTCATTTTCGATGAGTACCCGCTCAGTGTCGAAGAGGGTAACGAATCCGAGACTCTCCTCATGCCTGCTGCAGTAGGAGTATATTTCGTCAACAGTGCTTGTAGTGTTTCCAAGGATTGTGCTCCGGAAGTCAATTTTCCTAAAACTAACCTTCGATCCAACAAGTACGTTGAGAGAGAAGTCAACAGAGCAGCTGACCATTTCGGTTTCAAGACCATCAAAGTAATCAACGCCGAGGAACTAGACGAAATCCAGATAAAAGATATCTCCCAACTAGTCAAGGAACATCTAGACGGTCGGGGTTTGGACCTCCATAAGATCATCAAGAAGGTTCCAAAAGGTACAGTTGCACCATCCGTTAAAACCCAATCCAATATTATCTTGAACCACAAAAATTTTATGAACGAGGGAGGAACTAGCCCCATAGGATCCTTTTCAGCCAATCCCAAGACCCAGGACTCGGCCGCAATCGTTGTATCCGGCTCCAAAGCGCCCACCGGGGCTCTCCGTCCCAAGGTGCGGGGAACTAAATCCGGGAATGTTTCCACCTCGGGTACAAAACTCGGAGAGGACAGCTCAGGTACCGGCTCCTGGACCACTGACTCGGATTCTACAAGCGTTGGGCCTAGCAGTGTTGCTGGGAAGGCCAGCGCCGGAAAACGAGTTCGAGATTTGCTGAAATAATAATAGTAAACAATTTCCAGGTATATTTGCTCCTCATCCTAGTTGACTCTTTCATCTAATAGCTAGCCATTAAAAGTCATATTTTTGATAACATTCCTCCGAAATATCTCTCTCACGTGCTCAATTCGAGCAGTGTTTTCAAAATTATAACAGGTCTACAAGAGTTCTACAATTTCTCCTTCCTCTAAGGATTTTGTCTCCACGATCCGTGATGACTCATGACAGTGCGAATGATGACGGATCAGAAATCAAGGGAAAACTAGCTATGATGACTACAAAGCTCGGGATTGAGAATGGTGAAAAAGAATCTACAACACGTGGAATTGATGAGAAAGGAGCTAAAACCTGAAGACTATTAATCTCCCACAAGGCCAGATAGGATAACAGTAGTATTGGGGATTATACCTGGCCAGTACTACTAAATCATCACTTTGAAATTGGCTATAAAAGGGTACTAAATTCAAGAATAGAGAATATTTATTGGTTAAGAACCGTGAATGTATATTGGTTTAAGAATAGAGAATGTGTATTGGTTTAAGAATATAGAATGTATATTCGTTTATTAAAATACCTCGTCTTTTTCTCTCCCTCCAATAATACGAAAATACAGTTAGAAATATTAGTGAGCAATCTAACAGTTAATTACTTCCAAGACAATACCCAATTTGTACGGGATTAATGTTAAGAGGTGTTGGAAAAGGTTCATCTTGCACAAGCATTTCTTCTTCGTTGCTTACTTCACGATATTCTGTAAAATGGGTACAAACTCGGGGATGGTAAGTCCAATTGAGCGTAAAACTTGAACCTGGTTCTTGAGAAAGTTATAGTGTCTAAACATTTCACTGATGGGCATATTTCTCCATGTAGGTTGTTATCACAAGGCGAACAGTATCTCGTGCTAGCGATAATATGAAACCCTTTAATCCAGTTAAGGCGCGTAATCTCTCTATTCTCAGGGAATATGTCACCCACAGATCCATGCTATCCTTCTATTATGCTATATACAATTTTGTTGAATCTGATTCCATTTTATAATGACTGAGTTCCAGTCACAAATCCCGTGACGAGTTGTTCTGTTAAATCCCGGCGGGCGAAACAAAGTTTGTAGAGAAGATGTGCGAAATTCCTGTATTGCATGCTGCATGAAAGATATTTCCATACAAAATAACCATCTCCCCTGGATTCTGGACGGCAGTTCTGTACAGGATGTCATTCGCGCAAAGTACCGCGGTATTCACAAGGATATTTTTGCCTTGTACAAAACCAGGGCATTTTGTTTGATCCCAGCAGCATTTTTTTACGCATGATTTAAATTTGTCTCCGTATTCCGGGTCCACTAAAATCCGAATCTTGAGAGCCCAAGAGTACATGAAACGCTGTCAACTTTATAATCCTCCTAGAATAATTTAAATAGTATTTGTGCAGCATTCGATAATAAGGTGCTTGATCCCTGTATTAGTTAGCACATTTCAAATCATTAAAAACAACTTTACCTGATGCTACGATAACACCGAGCCCCCGCTGGATACAATCCACATAGGACAATTAATTCCCTTCAGTTTTCCGTTAATCACCTGTTGTTGTCCCAGTTTGCATTTTAATTTCCAGCTGTGCAACGGATCATTGATATAAAATAAATCTAGGGGATTTGCATTGGTGCGTTTTGGTAGATCTTTAAAAATTTTAACACCGATGCTGAATGGATAAAAAGTCTTGTTTTAATAGCATACGCTATAATAGCGTCGATGTTTTTTTGTTGCAGTCCAATTTTAGATTATTTAGTTTCACTTCCTTTTTGAACTTCTCATTCCAAAAGGTCAACGCAGTTATCAGTCTGAGTTGTGGTGGGCGTCCTAGCGTATTATATAACACTCCGTTAGCGTGGGCGGGTTTATTAGTTTTTATATAAACAATTATACCTGAATTGTTCCTTTCCGCCCTGAACGGACACATAAGTGGGTCGTCGCTATCTGCTCTAAGATTTCACTTCTGAGTCCATTTCGTTTCTTGTTGCATCGTCTGCTAAATTAAGATCAGTAGGAACCCAGGAGCCAAGTAGAACGAAAACTGACATGACCATTTTAAACAGTTCTCCCTTCGTTGGTCTACGGTTTCCTGATCGGACATGCTCTTGTATCTGATGACATTTGCTAAGAAACGTAAACGTGTCCGTTTTTCGGAGCCACTGTATTCCTAGAATTCTTTCCTACGATTTTTGATCATCAATGAGAATAAAAGGTCGGGGAATTCTTTTAATCTAATTTACCTTTCATGTTCTCAACTTTATCTTGCCGTGTGTGTGTATCATATCTGACTTAACTTGGGGAGTTCCCTGTCCTATATTCGGTATTCTTTCGACTAGCGTCTAGCAGTTACCTTTCGGTAAATACACGGGGGGATTTGGAAAATACTATAATAAATGAAAAATAGAAGTTGGTGGAAAAACTTACATTTTTAATTCCTTATGGATTGCTTGCGCGATTTCACAACTTTCAATCTTTAGAGAATTTCACAAACTATTTGATTTGGCTTCGTGGACCAGAGAGGAGGTAATCTTGAAGAGATGCTTCTTCCTTCAATCCCAAAACCGTAGTGTGTACATTTTCTGCAGAGCATCTCATAAGATTCGCATAGAACCCTTCTCCTCTCCTCCTCCTCTCTTTCCATCGCATAGTTTAAATGTATCTGCGCATCTTCGCGCTTTTCCCTTTTGTTTGCAATTTTATGTATGATAATCTAGACTATAGCTACATACCAATTATACCCACCGCCGTGAAATATCATCGGCCCGATGATAAATCTAGCATAAAATTGTTCAATATCGTAAAAGAGAACTATGGGTAATTGTTAAAGAGAACTATGGGTTTTAACCCTATACATATGGCAATCAACGGGAACACCCGGAATGATGAAGCATATGAAAAAGACTTATCAGCATCTTATACTATAAATCTCAATGTCTGTCCTTGTCATTCCCTTTTTCACTTTCCCTTTCATTTTCACTTTCCCGGTCATTTTCACTTTTATTTTCACTTTTTGGTTTTCCACTTTCATTCAGAGGGGGCATATAGGTTTGAGTATAAGTTTGACTGTAGGTTTGACTTTAGGTTTGTCTATAGGTTTGAGCTATTGGTTTGGCTTAAGAGCTATACTTTTGACCAGAGAGCTTTACTGTTGGCGGGAGATCCATACGTTTGCGAGAGGACTATTATATTTATTTCATATATAAAAAATATATGAATGTAGATAGGAAATATTTCAATCAATATTTACTCAAATCTATAGTTCTCTTCTGATTCCTTTAGTTTATAGTACAAGATTCATTGGATAACTATAGGTTACACGGGAGAGCCATAGTTTTCATACCATAGGCAACATGTTTGAAGGGAGAACTATTGGTTCCACTGGAGAGCCATTGGTTCTACGGGAGAGCCATTGGTTCTACGGGAGAGCCATGGGTTCTAGCCATTGGTTCTACGGGAGAGCCATTGGTTCTACGGGAGAGCCATTGGTTCTACGGGGGAGCCATGGGTTCTACGGGAGAGCCATGGGTTCTACGGGAGAGCCATTGGTTCTATGGGAGCGCTATTGAATATACGGGAGCGCTATTGATTCTACGGGAGCGCTATTGATTCTACGGGAGAGTTAAACGATTGACAGAAGAGGCAAAGATTCGACGGAAGAGCAGAACATTTTACGGGAGAGCTGAACATTCTACAAGAGAGCTAAACATTCTACGGGAGAGCTAAAGAATTGACGGGGGAGCATTCCAACTTTACGCTTTCATTCGGAGGGAGGCCTATAAGTTTGACTTTAGTTTTGAGCTATTTATTCGGCTTTAGAGCAATACGTTTGATGAAAGGGCCATTCGTTCAACGGGAAGGGTTTAGGTTTCACGGGGGTATCAATATTTCAATTAGTATTTATCCAAATCAATAGTCCTCTGCTGATTCCTTTAGTTTATAGTACAATTTTCAGTGGAGAACTCTATGTTGACGGTAGAGCTCTAGATTTGAAATCATAGATTACAGGTATGACGGAAGAGCTAAACATTCTACGGGATAGCTAAAAATTCTATGGGAGAGCTTCACATTCCACGGGAAAGCTAAACATTCTACGGGAGAGCTAAAGATTTGACGGTAGAGGATGCGAGTTTTTGCCGTTTTCGTACCACCGAAGAAACCCCGGGCGAAGCCAGGTAGCAAAGCTAGTAAACTATAGAGAAAGACCAGGTCCAACTCTGTTGATCAAAACGATCGGAATACATCAATGAACACATTGTGCTTTTGTCTAGAGTAAAATACTCGACTACTTGTACTATCATAATGAAAATTTGTGAACTAGTCTAATGTAAATGGGTGAGCAAATGAGCCAATTCCAGGAAATTCGGGGTCATACTCGTCATCTGGACGTGGTGTAGGAGTGGGGGGAAGTTCATTAATCTCACAAACGTAATCTGGAGACGCTTGAGCCATCGCAAACCTGTTGGCAGAATCTGATACATTTTGGCACATATTTTGAAAGATCCCTGTAAGTTGTTGGATGGAGTTGGAATGGGTAGTTAGGCAAATGAGATCCGGGGCGGCGAGTATTTTTCTTGTAATTCCGCATACAAGAAACGTATATCGGCAGAGTCCATGTTGTATGCATGAAGACGAGTTTGTTGAGCCTCAATGGCCCTTTGAGCGTCCAATTTTGCCTGTAGTAGAGCCGAATTATTAGTCACAAAAGCCTGGTTTGAAACTTGCAAGGATTGCATTTTCGCCCTCAAAGTTTGAATTTCGTCATCTTTGGTTGAAATTTCGGTGGATAGTCTCAATTTATCCTCCTTCAAAGCTGTGATGGGTGCATCCTCATGAGGAATTGTAGTTACGACGTTATCATGAAGTTGCATGTGTTGCAATTTTAGTTCGAGTTCAATAATCTTTTCAGCTTGAGAGATGACATACTTTACTAATTTTGTTGTACTTTTGTTGCTGAGATGTTGGGAAAGCCAACGAGAATCTTCGTCGAATTCACGTAGGAATTTGTGAAGACATGATAGAAATGGCACGGGGCGGATAAGGAATGCTTCATCTTCAAATTCACGTAGGAATTGCTTGACTGCATCGATAAAGTGTATACCGGCGTGGCAGGAGAGATAAGATGGGTCGAATTAAGGAGATTTATAGGCGAAAATGCATTCGGGCAAACATCCAGATGTAAGTGAGCGAAAGAAACGAATAGCAGCTTGATTACGATAGAGCGTATCGACGAATAAATGGTAAGGCAGCTCGAGTAAAATATTACAATATAGGGAGAGTGCAGCTCATAGAGGCAGCAGTGTAGAATTGCATGGTAGCGCCACTCAGCGACGGCGGGAATGTCATAGATAGAAGCTCAGCTGATTTCTTGTATATGTTCTTGTATATAATTAGTCTACTTGAATTAACTAATTCTGCTTTCTACAGCTACATGGAAGTTATTCTTAAATGTGGATTTGATCCTATAACGTACGTTGAGAGGTTTCGAAGCTCAACGTTATTAAAAGGGCTGAAATTATTTAAAGCTGGCCATGTCAGCAATGTCGAAGAAACGACAAGGGAAGGCGAAAAATTAATAAATTCTCTCGTACTTCCTGAAATGAAAATCCGGAAATTAGCGTACCAGATATCAATTCAGGTAATATAAATATGGTGCCAAAATTATTAAAATATTTCGCTATAGCTCTTATACTCATGATGAAAGTTTAAAAACCACTCACCCTTTTTTTAGCCCACCCCTCACAGCTATTATGGAAATATGCGAAAATGGGACGGCCCAATATTAATGGAAATATGCTCACTTTGTAATAGAGTAGAAATTCATGTAAATTGGTGGAAATTGCCACTCACACTTTTTTTAGCCCACCCCTCACAGCTATTATGGAAATATGCGAAAATGGGACGGCCCAATATTTATGGAAATATGCTCACTTTGTAAAAGAGTAGAAATTCATGTAAATTGGTGGAAATTGCCACTCACCCTTTTCTTAGCCGACCCCTCACAGCTATTTTGGAAATTTACGAAAATTGGACGGCCCAATATTTATGGAAATATGCTAACTTTGTAAAAGAGTAGAAATTCATGTAAATTGGTGGAAATTGCCACTCACCCTTTTCTTAGCCCACCCCTCACAGAAATTCTGGAAATATGCGAAAATGGGGCGGTCCAATATTTATGGAAATATGCTCGCTTTGTAAAAGAGTAGAAATTCATGTAAATTGGTGGAAATTGCCACTCACCCTTTTCTTAGCCAACCCCACACAGCTATTATGGAAATATGCGAAAATGGGACGGCCCAATATTTATGGAAATATGCTCGCTTTGTAAAAGAGAATAAATTCATGTAAATTGGTGGAAATTGCCACTCGCCCTTTTTTTAGCCCACCCCTCACAGCTATTATGGAAATATGCGAAAATGGGACGGCCCAATATTTATGGAAATATGCTCGCTTTGTAAAAGAGAATAAATTCATGTAAATTGGTGGAAATTGCCACTCACCCTTTTTTTAGCCCACCCCTCACAGCTATTATGGAAATATGCGAAAATGGGACGGCCCAATATTTATGGAAATATGCTCGCTTTGTAAAAGAGAATAAATTCATGTAAATTGGTGGAAATTGCCACTCACCCTTTTTTTAGCTTGTAAAAGAGAATAAATTCATGTAAATTGGTGGAAATTGCCACTCACCCTTTTTTTAGCCCACCCCTCACAGCTATTATGGAAATATGCGAAAATGGGACGGCCCAATATTTATGGAAATATGCTCGCTTTGTAAAAGAGAATAAATTCATGTAAATTGGTGGAAATTGCCACTCACCCTTTTTTTAGCCCACCCCTCACAGCTATTATGGAAATATGCGAAAATGGGACGGCCCAATATTTATGGAAATATGCTAACTTTGTAAAAGAGTAGAAATTCATGTAAATTGGTGGAAATTGCCACTCACCCTTTTTTTAGCCCACCCCTCACAGCTATTATGGAAATATGCGAAAATGGGACGGCCCAATATTAATGGAAATATGCTCACTTTGTAAAAGAGTAGAAATTCATGTAAATTGGTGGAAATTGCCACTCACCCTTTTCTTAGCCGACCCCTCACAGCTATTTTGGAAATTTACGAAAATTGGACGGCCCAATATTTATGGAAATATGCTAACTTTGTAAAAGAGTAGAAATTCATGTAAATTGGTGGAAATTGCCACTCACCCTTTTCTTAGCCAACCCCTCACAGAAATTCTGGAAATATGCGAAAATGGGGCGGCCCAATATTTATGGAAATATGCTCGCTTTGTAAAAGAGAATAAATTCATGTAAATTGGTGGAAATTGCCACTCGCCCTTTTTTTAGCCCACCCCTCACAGCTATTATGGAAATATGCGAAAATGGGACGGCCCAATATTTATGGAAATATGCTCGCTTTGTAAAAGAGAATAAATTCATGTAAATTGGTGGAAATTGCCACTCACCCTTTTTTTAGCCCACCCCTCACAGCTATTATGGAAATATGCGAAAATGGGACGGCCCGATATTTATGGAAATATGCTCGCTTTGTAAAAGAGAATAAATTCATGTAAATTGGTGGAAATTGCCACTCACCCTTTTTTTAGCCCACCCCTCACAGCTATTATGGAAATATGCGAAAATGGGACGGCCCAATATTTATGGAAATATGGTCGCTTTGTAAAAGAGAATAAATTCATGTAAATTGGTGGAAATTGCCACTCACCCTTTTTTTAGCCCACCCCTCACAGCTATTATGGAAATATGCGAAAATGGGACGGCCCAATATTTATGGAAATATGCTCGCTTTGTAAAAGAGAATAAATTCATGTAAATTGGTGGAAATTGCCACTCACCCTTTTTTTAGCCCACCCCTCACAGCTATTATGGAAATATGCGAAAATGGGACGGCCCAATATTTATGGAAATATGCTCGCTTTGTAAAAGAGAATAAATTCATGTAAATTGGTGGAAATTGCCACTCACCCTTTTTTTAGCCCACCCCTCACAGCTATTATGGAAATATGCGAAAATGGGACGGCCCAATATTTATGGAAATATGCTCGCTTTGTAAAAGAGAATAAATTCATGTAAATTGGTGGAAATTGCCACTCACCCTTTTTTTAGCCCACCCCTCACAGCTATTATGGAAATATGCGAAAATGGGACGGCCCAATATTTATGGAAATATGCTCGCTTTGTAAAAGAGAATAAATTCATGTAAATTGGTGGAAATTGCCACTCACCCTTTTTTTAGCCCACCCCTCACAGCTATTATGGAAATATGCGAAAATGGGACGGCCCAATATTTATGGAAATATGCTAACTTTGTAAAAGAGTAGAAATTCATGTAAATTGGTGGAAATTGCCACTCACCCTTTTTTTAGCCCACCCCTCACAGCTATTATGGAAATATGCGAAAATGGGACGGCCCAATATTAATGGAAATATGCTCACTTTGTAAAAGAGTAGAAATTCATGTAAATTGGTGGAAATTGCCACTCACCCTTTTCTTAGCCGACCCCTCACAGCTATTTTGGAAATTTACGAAAATTGGACGGCCCAATATTTATGGAAATATGCTAACTTTGTAAAAGAGTAGAAATTCATGTAAATTGGTGGAAATTGCCACTCACCCTTTTCTTAGCCAACCCCTCACAGAAATTCTGGAAATATGCGAAAATGGGGCGGCCCAATATTTATGGAAATATGCTCGCTTTGTAAAAGAGAATAAATTCATGTAAATTGGTGGAAATTGCCACTCGCCCTTTTTTTAGCCCACCCCTCACAGCTATTATGGAAATATGCGAAAATGGGACGGCCCAATATTTATGGAAATATGCTCGCTTTGTAAAAGAGAATAAATTCATGTAAATTGGTGGAAATTGCCACTCACCCTTTTTTTAGCCCACCCCTCACAGCTATTATGGAAATATGCGAAAATGGGACGGCCCGATATTTATGGAAATATGCTCGCTTTGTAAAAGAGAATAAATTCATGTAAATTGGTGGAAATTGCCACTCACCCTTTTTTTAGCCCACCCCTCACAGCTATTATGGAAATATGCGAAAATGGGACGGCCCAATATTTATGGAAATATGCTCGCTTTGTAAAAGAGAATAAATTCATGTAAATTGGTGGAAATTGCCACTCACCCTTTTTTTAGCCCACCCCTCACAGCTATTATGGAAATATGCGAAAATGGGACGGCCCAATATTTATGGAAATATGCTCGCTTTGTAAAAGAGAATAAATTCATGTAAATTGGTGGAAATTGCCACTCACCCTTTTTTTAGCCCACCCCTCACAGCTATTATGGAAATATGCGAAAATGGGACGGCCCAATATTTATGGAAATATGCTCGCTTTGTAAAAGAGAATAAATTCATGTAAATTGGTGGAAATTGCCACTCACCCTTTTTTTAGCCCACCCCTCACAGCTATTATGGAAATATGCGAAAATGGGACGGCCCAATATTTATGGAAATATGCTCGCTTTGTAAAAGAGTAGAAATTCATGTAAATTGGTGGAAATTGCCACTCACCCTTTGTCGCTTGGACCGGAGCTTGTCTCCGGACGGAATTTATCAAGTAGATGAAGTATTTGGATTGCTATAAATTAAGTGTCCTTATAGTCGAAAAGATAACTACATTATCGATGAGGAAAACAAGCTTTCGTTTGTACCGTTTCTTAAATACGAGGATGGAGAACTGAAACTCAAAGAATCGCATATGTATTTTACGCAACTGCAGTTTTCCATGTTTATACTTAATTACAATGTTTCTTCTTTTGTTGTATATACGTCCAAGCAGCTTGTTGTGGTTACAGGTAGTGTATCAAAAAATGGAATCATGCTCATGCTTTGCTTAAATGCTTTGGTGCTGCTTTTGCTTCCAGCATGCTACTTGCAAAATTCGGTCCTTTTAAAACAAATTTCACTGCATTTCGTTTTTCAGTTCATCAAGATAAGGAGTTTATTCAAGAAAACTTGCCTAAGTTGGAAATGTTTTATTTTCTGTACTTGTTACCAGAGATTGTTAAATACTGCACATATTAAACCATTCAGAATATCATTAGTTGCACTTACTGTTTAATAATATGGTTTTGTAAGTTAACAAGTACCGCACACACATGCATGACTTTGTCCATCATGGGTATCAAGTCTACAGTAACCCTAGAGCTTGCAATGTTGAATACTTTTATCTGCTGTATAGCACGCTCTACATGGATTCTAACGCTGGCAATACTATATCTCGTTCATTTGCGCTTCTGAGAATTGGCTTTCGTTTCGCTTTGACCTTGGCGGCATGACTATGACGGTATTATTTTTCAGCATCAAGTTTGGAAATCCTTTATCCGCTAGAACTACATCGCCACATTCTAATTTATCTAAAAACTAGCATGCATGAGTAATCTCTGTGTCAGAGGCTTGACCTCCGTAACCTTTTGACAAGAAAGTAATGTGGCCTGAGGGAGCAATTCCAATGAAATATTTTAAAGTGTAGGCACTTTTATAGTTCGAGTACATGCTGGTTCTTTGATCAACTTGCGGAGGAGTTTCCGTTTTCAACTCCGTGCAGTCAATAATTACTCGACAGTTTGCAAAGCGTTCTTTAAATGCCATTGGCATAGTTGCCTTGATAGCTTCACGCGATGGCCAAGCTTCCACAGCTGAGAAAATATTCATCAGCAACTTGCTAAAAATTCTACTTGCAGTTGAACGGCTTATGCCAAACAAAGCACCTAACACAGTAAGTGTATTATTAGTTTTAAGCTTCATCAGGAATAATAATAAGTTATCCTCGCGCCCTAATTCATTGAGTTCAACAGTTTCATTCGGGATGAAAGATAGGAGCATACGAAATACTGTAAGAGGTACGGCTGTTAAAATACGGAGGCTATCCTCATTGTATCGGACTGACGCAAATCCGTTGAAATTAACTGTTTTATTCGAGGGGCCCACAATCGCATCTTTCACTTTCATAGGGGACGTCTGTTGGCAATTGTCTACTTGTAATTGACATGGCACTTTAGTGACCGAATTTTCCGAACTTTCATTTTCCTTCGGTATACTTACATCAGGTTCGTTGATTTGATTCTCGATTTCATTCCCTTCTACAAATAAATCATTATCATGATCCGCCTCAGGATCATCAGGTGAGCAGTCAAACGGTTCGTTTTCGGAGCTTATTTTGTGAGTGGTAGTTGATTGGCTCCTTCGAGCAGCTCTGCAAATTATAATTATATATATGGTTTGAGTTAAACATTTTTCACAGATTCTCGACAGGATTAAGGGTCATATATATTAGTTGTCGTTAACCTCTTGAATCTTTTAGCATTTTGGTCTATGCTAATTGTCTCCTTATGGCAATAAATTGTAGGGTTATAAGAAGGGTGCATCGGGTGTTCATTTGTGGAGTTACCAACGAAATGTGCGCTTGTTAGAGAAGGGACGAGAATATGACGGCGTGGTAAATGAGAAGACAAGGTGAGTACGGTTTACTGGTTTATTTTACGAGTTTTAACCTGACTGTATGAGCCCTCAACCTATACTGAAGTCTTCTACGTCGTCTTCTTCTCTAGAGTCCATCCCTTGTGCTTCATCTCGTCGTATGCGTCTGCGCTGCCGCTCTCCTCCTTCACCATCTCTCATCATAGGAAAGGTTGTCTCCCCCGTGTGAGCCCGTCGATGTCTTCCTAATCCTACTCGCTACATCTCTCCGCCCTTTAAATGGAGGTCGCGTACTAGGTGACATTTAACAAATATAGTTCTGGCCTCCTCGATATACAATTACATTCAAGGATTAATAAAAATGATGATAGAGTGTATTGAATTGAGTATTGATTATACAGTCTTGATATTGATCACATTATCCAGTAGTTCACTTGATAGAGATCTGAAACGATTGAACAAACATGACCAATTAACCCTTAAATGAATTTAGCTCTCTTAGCCCGCTTTAGCACTCGATGCTCCATCATGTGATGCGCTCTCTTCAGATTTGCTCCCGCGTTACGCGTCACGAAGTTGTAGTCCGCGCGCTCCTTTCTTGACAGTTGCGCCTTGACCCCCGCAGTGGTGAGTTTGCACTGTTTCTTATTGTGGTTGCCACGGCAGCGTCCGCAGACGATTTGAGGAATATTAGGTGGTGGTACAACGGTCGGTGGAGGGCCAACGGTGGGTGTAGGTATGAGAACGTCTCTTGGTGGTGATGCGACTTGTGACTTCTCCCCCCCTTTTTGAAGTTGGTTGCCGGTGGTGAGGTCATTCGGAATAGTGACCTCGTAGTCGGAGAAACAAGAATCTTCTGATTCAAGGGACGCGGTGACCGTGATAGTCCGGAGCTCCTTTTTGCGTTGTTCTCCCAGAGCCTTGAAGTATTCCATGGGGTCATCGGTATCGGATGTTATGTTCGGTTGATGGATGGGTTTTGAGGAATTCCCGTTGGGGTCCCATTCTGATTCGTCCGCAGTGATGATCAGTACTTCGTCGCTGGCACTGGACGTAACAGTCGCTGAGATCACACTCTGCGCTATTTGTCTACCCGCTCGTGTACCGTGCGGTATGACTGGATCATCAAGGAGGATATCTACTAGCTGCACCCACCAGTGGTCTGGTATAACCTTCCTAGCTTTACCGACTATGCGACCTATTTCACCTTCCTGAAACTTTGACAACTTTAACAGTCTCCGCAATATGTCGTCTTTGACTGCTTTCCCTGGCTTTAGGTCTATCTCTTTAGTTAATGAATCCCTCCAATTCACGAGATCTTGGCACACCTTAACTCTCCTATGATCTCTCCAATCTAACCCAAAGATTTGACCGCAGCTTTCCGCAACCACTACTATGGACTTGACTTTAGGAGTATCTAACAGCTGACTATCTAAAAATTTGCCGAAGTCAAAGGCTGAATAGACTCGATCTTTAGACGTGCCATTATTTATTTGCTACTTTAGTTTCTGCCAAAGATAAAAAGTCTTCCTAGCATCCTCTATAGCGTAAGTAATCAGATCTTGGTGTAAAGGCCTGCGTCTGAAATCGGCTAATGTACAATCCTCTCCTGGTGTAACGTTAAGATAAAGACTAGTGAGAAGGTCAAGACTAGGTGGATTGACTTTGGATCCTAGCTGAACCAGCTGACTCTGTGTGTAGGCAAGTTGAGTGTCTACTACTCCTACCGGTGCTATCTGGAAGTCTTCCCTCAATCTCTTTAGATCATTTGTACTGCCTTAAAAATTTTAACAATAGTACTATCCTCAAAGACTACCTTAAGTTCGGAAGTGATCAGTTTCCATACACTGAAACAGTCTATCAGATAATCATTGTCGAAAGTAGATATTGTAATGATACACGTTAATGGGTGTCTATACACCCCGAAATTCGAGTATTCTAGATCTACAGCAAACTCACTAACTTCCCTAAGTTGCTTAGCTAGATCTCCTACTGATAGCTGGTCTGGAATCATTACTGGTACACGTTTCACGGGATATTCTACGTCGATGGATTCTTTCGCATTCTCTGGCATCTTCCATGATTGAATTTTCATGCGGATGTTGAGTGGAATCGACGCTCCTTCCCGATTGAGTCTTGCCCTTGCTATCGCAACTTCTCTGTACTGCTCTTGGGGTCTTCGGTCTGCTAATCCCCATCGTTGGATGGCTCTATCGACTCTCACTTTATACGACTCCTTCGGCATGTTGGCTCTACGCAAAAATATAAACCATTTCATAAGTAATGTTTAAGTTAGTTGACCGCATACACACATTACCTATACTGCATACGAGAAATATGCAAGGTACGAAGTTTGGTATTAGCTACCACATACAACATTCATTCTGACATATAAAGGAAAAGTATATATATTTTTTCGACATTTTACTGTTTTTTCATCCTTCAGTTCCCGGCCTGAAGGCTCCTTTTTTCCGGTGACTTAACCCTGCTAACGCTCTGTAGTCGACGTTACGTCGTGGTCGCAACCGTTTCACATTCGGCGGTGGCATCGGTAGGCTGAGATCAGATGGTAATTGGAGCTTTGGCTTAGTTTTGCGCTCAACAAAAGGTTTTAGGTCGTAGACATGCCATTTACCTGCTGTATTATTTTGCAAGTCTACTAGCTCGTAAGTTACTGGCGTTACCTTAGTCTTAACTATATATGGCCCTACGAAGCGCAAGCCTAGCTTTTTCGTGACTCCATCCTCCTTACTAGACAGTATGTGGTTTCTCCTTAAGGCCTTTTCTCCGACTGAAAAACTAACGTAACGGTGGCCTTTGTCATAGTACTCCTTGGCTCTTAATTGTGATTTCTGCATGTTTTCGCGAACGTTTTGAATAACTTCTACTAATTCAGGTGGAACAATAGTTCCTGGCTCTACCGACGGCTTCTCAATGTCTAGCATTCTATCGAATGGAAGTCTGATTTCTCTACCTAAGTTAATCAAAGCTGGAGTATAACCTGTTGAAGCTTTTATAGCGGTTCTAAGGGCAAGTGCTACAAACTGAAGGTTCTTTGCCCACTCATTGTGATTCCTATGACAATACTTCCTAAGTTGTTCCTTTATATCTCGATTAGTTCTCTCTGACTGGTTAACATTTGGTCTGTATAACGAAGTTAAACGATGTTGGATGTGCCATTCAGCACACAACTTCTTGATCTTGTTTGAAACAAAATTCTTAGCATTATCAGTAACCATAACTTTAGGTGAACCATATCGCGTAAAGACTTCTTCAACTAGCTTCTCACTGATTTTCTGTGACGTTACTGCTCTTAATGGTATTAACTCTGGCCATTTACTTAACTGATCAACCACAACTAAAATATACGAATACCTAGTTCCACGTCCGCTAGGTGGTAAAGGACCTACGATATCCACAAAATAATTTCAAAGACATAGTTAGCGGTTGGGGTTGTTTGCATTAAACCCCGTGGTTTCTGATTATCGTACTTTCCCTTCTGACAAACTTCGCAGCTCTTTACATACTCCTTAATATCAGCGTTCATTCTATCCCAAAATAATCTTCTTTTAATCCTGTCTTGAGTCCTTTTGACTCCTAAGTGCCCTGCTTGCGGACTATCATGAAAAATCTCCAAAACTCTTTCAATTAATTTCTCTGGAACCATTCCTACATACAAAACATGACTGCAATTAATATTTTCATTCTGATTGACACGTTTGGTGTCGCAAAAACATTTAACTCTTTTACACAAAATACCTTCTTCCATCTTGTAATCATTTCTTGTATTTGTAGGTGTCTGACCTGTTTCTAATCCGTCTATTATACCCTTTATCTTCCAGTCATTTAGTTGTTCGAACATAAACTCTTCTCTCGGAATAACATCAATCATAATAAGTAACAAAGCTCGATCGGAGCCAAACTCTCCTGCATCATCTTGAACCGTATTAGGATCTGGATTTCGACTTAGAGCGTCTGCTGAAATGTTAGTCTTTCCTGGAATATGTCTAAGCTCATAGTCCCATTCTTCTAATTCGTAAAGCCATCTTTCAATCTTTTTAGAAGTAGATACCTTCTTCCTCATGTACGTTAGAGCTCTATTATCTGTTTCTATTTTAATGTGTTGACCGAACAATAATTCTCTATGTAAATTTAACGCCTGAATAATAGCAAGTCCCTCTTTCTCAAAAATATTTAGCTTCTGTTGTCCTGAGTTGAGCAGTTTACTTGAATAAGCTATTATTTTTTCAGTTCCATCTCTATCCTTGTTCAACAAAACACATCCTAAGCCTACATGACTTGCATCAGTTCTTAAGATAATCTCTTGCTCGTAATCTAACCCAGCTAAAAATACATTTTCTTGCACTTCCTTCTTAATCTGTTCAAAAGCTCTCTGTTCTACTTCTGTCCATTCAAAAGTGACGCTGGGTCTAATTAATCTGTATAAAGGCTGGCATTTAACTGCATAATCATGTATAAAGCTCTGATGCCACGAAGCTAATCCAAGAAACGAATGTACTGAAGCACTATTAGTAGGAACAGGAAAATTTACAATACCATTAACTTTTTTAGGCGATTTCTTGAGACCTTCCTGCGTGACTTGATGTCCAAGAAACTCAATTTCTGTCTGAAAGAATGCAGACTTTTCCTTATTAATTACCAAACCCATTTCTTTTAGACGATTGAACACTAACCGTATGTGCTGTTCGTGTTCTTGCGCGGAGTTGCTGTAAATTATTAGATCATCAAAGTAGCAAAACAGAAATTTATAGTAATAATGTGAAAATCCAATATTCATTAGCGACTGGAACGTTTGAGGACTGGAAGATAGTCCGAATGGCATAACAACCCACTCATAGTGACCTTGAGATGTGGAGAAAGCTGTCATTTCAATGCTACTGGGCTCCATTCCTATCTGCCAATACCCACTTCTAAGATCTATACGTCCAAAATACTTTGACCGAGGTAAAAGTCTAAGAATAAGGTGCATTTTTGGAAGAGCGGCTGCATTTTTCCTTGTTAGTGCGTTGATTGGTCTGAAATCAATACAGCAGCGCCAGCTATCGTCTTTCTTTTTTACTAATACTACTCTTGAAGAATATGGCGAAGTGGAGTATCTAATGACGCCCATAGCTAACATCTCTTTAATCTGATCCTCTAATATTTTAGTCTTATTTGGTGGAAAAAATGCTGGTTTAACTTTTGGAATAACATCTCTAGAAGCATCAATGTAATGAGTAACCCAATTTGTAAAGCCTAACTTCTTGTCGTTCCTTACAACAGTTGGAAACTCTTTACACAGCTTTAAAATAGAACTAGCATTCCTTGCCTCAATGCTATTTTCGATTGAACCAATTGAACCTAACATTATAGCTGAACTACTGGTTCTCTTGCTAATCCTGATCTTGTTAGTTGGAGTATCTCGAAAACATATGACGCCTTCGTCTAATTCAATTATAATGTGATGTGCTATAATGAAATCTTCACCAATTATTAACTGAAACAAAGGTACTTCATCCATGACTTGAAACTCGAACTCTAATTTCCTACCTCCAATTTGTACTTTTAAATTTAATTTACCAATCGGTGTTACATACGCATTATTTCCACACAACAACGGCAATCCTACACACTTCCTGTACGACTTGTGTAATTCATCTACTAGTTGTCTGATCAACGAAAATCTAGAACCGGTATCTAACAAAGCTTTAAAACAATTATCTTCACTACAAACTTCAATGGTTGGAGGTCCCTGGTAAGGTTTGATTTGCAGCATAGGGAGGAAATAGGAGGGAATGCCTAATTCTCCCCTTGCTCGTTTAAATTACCTGTACTCGAATTAGTATTTTCGCTTTCAGCTTGAGGTTCCACTGTTTCTGCCTCTGATGGACAATGGTTAGCATAATGCCCATATCCTGAACACAGTCTACACTGTACCTGTTGTCTTTCGCCATTTGCATCAGTAAACATCATTATGGTTCTATTAGAAGGACAACTAGTTTGGAAGTGTCCTAATCCCTGACATAATCTACAACGAACATTACTTGCATAAGATGGACTTGCTCCTCTAGAACTTGATGACAAACCTCTTCCCCGATTACTATTTCCACGAGAGTTTGATCCTCTAGCTCCGCCATAACTATTACCTCGATGCTGACTAGTTGTTGCTACAGCTGTGTTAGAATTATTTTGAGTATTAATCTGGTTTGAATTTGAATTTGACTCCGTAACTGGAACCCTAGGGTACGGCCTAGGTGGAAAACTTCTAAATGATCTTCGCCTCGGTGGAAATCCTCTACCCCGAAAATTCTGTTGAATGAAATTTGTTGAAGGAAGGAACTGACTATTTGACTGTGTCCCTGCTGTTTGTTCAGCTTTACCATTTGCCTTTTTTGCAAAATTAATTTCTGCTTGATTATCTCTTTCAACTGCTTTTGCCTCTTCAATCAACTTCTCAGGAGTCCAGGCACTTAAACTTCTAATGACCTTCCTAATACTCGGTAACAGACCATCTCTAGCACGACGTACTGATTCTTCAATTGTTTCATTTACATTAACTTGACGAGCTAATTCCATCATATCCCAAACATAACCTTCTACTGTTTCATCATGCTTCTGTTTTTTTGTATTCAAAAGTAAGATTCTAGATGACTTATCTGCGTGCGTATCGAACTGTTCCTTGAAAGAATTCTTAAAACCATCCCAATTCTGAATTTCTCGTTTTTTGTAGTTAAACCATGACTTATTCTGCCCTTGGAGAATCGAGCCTACGGTAGATAACCAAATTTCGTCCCTAATACCTTGTGATCTGAAATAAGCCTCTATTTCCAACAAGTAGTTTTCTGCTGTCTTAATCCTAGAGTCGAATGAAGGCATTGGTATGTTAGGGTTTACATTAGAAACATTGATATTCAAATTTTGATTCTCGTTTCGATTTCCATTATTTCTAGCTAGAGCAAGAACGGCCTGTTTCCCTGCATTATCTAATGCGTTCCAAGCAGCATCAGGGAAATTAGCTGGTTTTTCCATATTTAAATTAGCTTCTTGATCGTCGGATTGATTTCCTTCTTCAGCACTACCAAAACTCTCTTCAAACAAACTGTCTTCGCTTTCACTATTCCTTTCCTCTATATCCTCTAAATTCAAATTCCGTCTTTGGGCTCTCCGTTCCCTTGCTTCTCTTTGCCTTTCTCTAATCTGTTCCCTTTGCTCCCCTTCTAGGAATCTAAACATATGACCGGAGCCGATTGAAGCGCCAACGGGACTAAACTGAACTACGCGACGGCGTGTTACCACCTGTTACTGTAGGACCATATGTACGACAAGGTAAGTAAATGGTAAGCTAAATTTCCCTTCAATTTTCCTCTAATCCCCTTAAACTTTCCAGGTCTAGCTCAATTTTCAATTAATCAAAACCTCTTTAAGCTAATTATCCTTGATTGATGGAATCAAAGGAGTCTAGTCAAAAACTTCCCGCAATATCCTTTCAAATACGTCGTCCGTTACCCGTCTCGTCCTTACTGTGCCTTCCTGTTTGATGACCACTTTAATAGAGTTTGGGTAAGTTAATCTAATTTTAATTACTGTTTTGGCTAATGATTGATTAATTTTTATTTTCAGGTGGATCATCCTTAGCTTACCCACTGAAACAGGAGACGAGGATTGATGAAGATGACGATTCCGGTTGTATAGAGGACAACTGCTCGTGTACCGTGCAGTGTAGTAATTATTGCTGGTAAACCCTGCAATATTACTGTCCGGTTAAATCCCAGGTCTTCAAAAACAGGTAAGTAATAATCTGTAGGGTTGTATAACAATAATTAGTTGGTGTGTTCAATTTATACATATGTATCCCCACATGAATCAACAATTACTCGTCTCCTCCTCAATATTTGATTTCCCCCCAATTTCAGCAATCAATTCAACCCCACCAATTTACAAGAATCAAAATTTTAATTAATAAAAATGTTTCTCTTCTCTTTCAGGATTGACGGAAACCTTTGGAGACGGATGACTTGCTCGAACTCGTGCAAGAATCTTCTCTCTCGCTCGTAAACCGTGCGAGAGGCGACACTGGTAAGTTTAAATTTAATTAATTATTTCCACACTTGAGAATATTTATAACTGTAGTGTAGTTACTCCTAGTCTTGCTAAATAGGTTTAATTAATTGATTTAATTTTTCTTTCTTTCACAGGTCCTGTCCTTAAGGTCGCCATTTGTAAGAGAAGGAACGAGAATATGACGGCGTGGCAAAATGAAAAGACACGGTGAGTACGGTTTACTGGTTTATTGAAACTGTTTTAACCTGACTGTGTGAGCCCTCAACCTATACTGAAGTCTTCTACGTCGTCTTCTTCTCTAGAGTCCATCCCTTGTGCTTCATCTCGTCGTATGCGTCTGCGCTGCCGCTCTCCTCCTTCACCATCTCTCATCATAGGAAAGGTTGTCTCCCCCGTGTGAGCCCGTCGATGTCTTCCTAATCCTACTCGCTACACGCTACATATTCTGGAACTTTTAGTTGGCTTCCATGGGCTTCCATCGATGCTGCAAAATAGAAGAGTTTAGTGGAAGGGTTAAGAGTAGCAACATAATCAAGGCAAACATTACCTTTAATTACTCATTAGGATGCAAAAATAAATTTAGTTCTTACGATTTTCGCTTAACAAAGCTCATCCACTTGTCCATTCTATCCTGTTCCCACGGTCTTTTAGAAAAGGTATAATAACTTATCATTGGGTTCTGAAATCTTGTTTTTTCTTCATTGTTCGTACAACAAACCCCCGCACAAATCACTGGCATCGTAAAAACAATTGTTCGATGGATAGTTTAATTACGTGAAAAGCTGCGACAGTACTTAATGTCATTCGCGCAGAGCAAATGTAAACAAAGGGAACTGCTGCTTATAGGAATTTCATGCATGCGCCATCTACCGAATGGAAATATTTTAATGCATAGAAGTTTTATAGTTCCATTCCTGCCACCTGGCACCGCCTCTTGACATGTGCACTGTTCCTATACGATCTTATAACTAGGTGGGTACAAATGGCAACATACATACATTTGTATCAAAAATACAAGTGACAACGAATGATGTAACTTTCGCCTGTCATATTGAAACAGAATTGAGTGTCTTAAAGGATAGAAGAATCGATAAATTTAGGTGGAAGTGGTCTGGCGGTTGTGATTCGGGCTTTAAGAGAAGAAGTGGTTGGAAGGAGCGGTTCAGAAGGAGTTTAAATTTCGATGGCGATGTCGGTAATGCGGGGGAAGTATCGGGATGGCGACGAAATTGTTGTTTCTTACATATCTTGGTTAGGAGAAAGTACATGATTTGGGACCGATACTTATATAAAACATACGCAAGAAGTAAAAGTTTCATGATAATTAAAAGGGAGAAAGTTAGTGGGAATAACAATGAACGAAAACGGGATAAAACAACGTGTCGTAGGAGATCTAGATATTCAATAGTTCTTTTATTTCCTTTAACATTAATATTCTCAGCGTCTATTAGTTTCTCGATTGACATACGATTAGCAAGTGCTTGCATCATGGCAAACATGCTACTAACTCCGCTGATTCCAGAACTAGCATGAACACCCTTAATGTTAAAAACTAGTTTTGGTAAAACTGTAATCGTATCGTTACTAAAACCTGGGGTAGGAAGATGTGGAAGTTGTTGTACTAGGGACTTATTAGCGATGTTTAGGAAACGGTTATTATATAATTTAAAATAGAATGGAGGAGGTGTTCCTGTACAATTTTGGGTATCCTCGGCGCTCAATATAAAGAAAGAACGTGGAGAAACAAAACCAGTAAACTTTGCATGGTAAATGGAGAATTCTACAACGGAATATATGGTACATCTGTCTAATTTGATAAATCTGTAAGATCTTATTTCTTGGCATGTGGTTACTATCATGGCATCTACTAAAGTAGCTGTTAAATCAGATCTTCTTAACAAAGATTCGGCTAATACACCAGAAAAACCTGATAATGCTAGGCTCTTAAGAATTAACATTTGACGCATATTGCTAAGACATATTTAACGATGTATCTGTTGTACGTAGTATTGTTTACCAGCATTGTTATAAGAATCAGGTGAGAATTTGGGTTTATCAACTGTCGCATTATAATTCTCACTGGACAAGTAATTAGACGTAGAACGAACAGTTCTGTTCAAAGGGGGAGTTATTTGGTTATCAAAGGTTTTAGTAGTAGCAGAATATGGACTAATAGTATCAGTTATTTCTGTCGTAAGTATAACTCCTTGTGCCGATTTTAACACAGTAAGAGATCAAATATTGGTAGGCTTAATATCATTAAAACTAAGTTGAACATCGGGACAAGTTAACCTAGCGCTAGCCGCAGAGTAAATGCAAAAAGTGGTGGCGTATTTCTGATATTAACTAATAGCGTCACTACGCATACGATATATCCACGATTAGTAGGACAAAAATCCTGGGAGTACTTACAATTTTCTGTTGTCTCAATGAAAGTCTGTATAAATTCACTTTCTGGAGTTACAGCAATAGTTGTTTGATAATATTGATAATTGATGACAAAACTGTCTTGAGTAGACATCCAATAGTCTTTAGCTTGCGGTGTTAAGTCAGTACCAAAATAAGAAGAAGCTGAACGTACTAAAGGGTTATTGCTAGGGTCTGTCTGAGTGTCAACTAACTTACGTGCTAAAGTGTGATTGATAGGGTTATGATCATTCTTAACAATAGTTTCAAGTGTTCCGAAAAAATGACGGTAGGTGGAAGTAGTGGGAAAATGCGGGTTCTGGAGCAATTTTGGTACGAGGCCCTAAAATCCGTTAAATATTCAATATTTCAAGTCATTTATATTAAAATACCTCTCAAATTCCCAACCTAAAACTCACAATACCTCGCACTCGTACTTTTGCCCGCATCCCATTTATTATATACACCAATTCATCCTAATTTTACCATATTTTTAAACAAAATCTGAAAAAATTAAAGAATTTAAATATTCTAGCGAAATTTAAACAAAATGTTATTTTATCCTCTTACTTCCAACTGCGCTACTATAATTTACACTGTTTTTATGCAAAATCACCCAAATATTTAATGAAAACTTAATGAATTTTATAACCAACATATTTAGCATTATATTGGTATAAAACATTAAAACTCGGTATTGTATAAACATAATTTATCAGAAAAAAATACAAACATTTTATCTTTAAATTCAGAAACGTTATCGCCGCAAAAAGAGTGTAAAAACGCAAGTATTTATTTTATTCGTACTGAATTTGTGCAAAAGGTCTTCGCTTTTCCACTGGATTACAGGGTTCGCTGCTGCTATTAACAGTCAGCGTGCGCTCCAACTAATGTCGCCAGCGCCCTGCCAGACTCCACTAAGCCACTCCTCACGCTGCAGACGAAAGATGACCGCTCCATACCCGATCTTCCCTAGGAAAGTCGAGCATAGCGAGAGCCTGGAACACCCATACGAAGACCCGGATTCGAACCCACAACCAGACAAGCATATAAGGCCGGCCGCATCCTTACACACTCACCCAGAAGTGAGACGAACAAGAAAGGGGAAATTTATCTCCTACTTAAGCTAATTAGTTGCGCGATAACAGTAAAAAAATTAAAGCGTATCCGGGATCTGAACTCGCAACCCGCCGAACACGATCCTGTTTTTATACCACCCGCACAGCCGGAACTGTTAGAAGGACGGGCAAACTAAACGTACTTATACCGCACGCCCGTATTCAAACTCTCGCGCGCTCAAAATATCAAAATTCAGTGAATATTTGTAGCTGTGCTTCCGCAATTGGTCAAATATGAATGGTGTCGTCTTAATATTACAGTTTCCCGGCAAAAATAATTTATTTTAACCTATGTTATAACTAAAGGAAGCCACACAAGAAGAATCCCGTATAGTTCTTAAGAATAGTTGTATTCAAAGCCCCTTATCGGTCTTATCACCAAACCACATCCGGTATTACACACTTCAATTCTCTTTATTGCTTCTACATTAGGCTTTGACAAATTTGTTGCAGACTATTCTCCAGAACAGTATATTTGCCATTTGACGCGCGTGTCTTCTTTCCACGTACTATTTGCGTCCTAATTTGGTGGCGAATATTTTAAACGTAAAACTTACGCTTATATATTATGCGCTGATTTTATACGTATTAATTTACCCGGATTTCAACCTATTAATTACCAGCAAATTTTCTATGCGTGTTTTATACCTACAATTTCAACGTATTAATAATGGGTATGTTTTGGTTATGCTATTTGAACACATCCATAACATTTATATGTTATACGTAATACTTATGCGTATAATTTGTACCATATAATTAGTTAATTCCCCATATACTTATATAATTCCTACAGCATTCTCAAACTGTACTGGCGGGGTTAAAATTTAAAAAACAATCAAATGTTGTCAAAAAGGAATATATTGAGTTGTTAAGCTTCATAAACCCAACGAATATAGCAATAATATAAGGAGCGGTAAAAATTTTGAAATTAATTTTAAAAATAATAAAAAGACCCAATATACACTATCCCAATCAAAAATTTCCAAAAATCAACAAAAATAATGTTGGCCGCCATGTTGGATTTTCTCAGAGTGCCCCAAAGTTCACTTTTTGTGTATTTTTCTTTCACAGACTTATTTTCCACACATAGGCGATGAAAATATGTTCTGTCGGTCATGTTGGATTTCGTCTTACTTTACCCCCAAATTCGGTTTTAAAGTCCAAATTTCACCAAACTTCAAACAAAATATATTCCGTTTATTTACTAATAAAATTTTTATTAATAAAAAATCTTACTAATAAATGGCTGCCATAATTACTACGCACCAAAAAATGTCAAACTCGAAGCAAACAACGTTGTTATACTGCAACGAATGTGATGATTACGTTCCAGTAACTCATTGTATTTCGCATATACCTCTTGAAGGTGAAATAAATTTAAATAATTTCTTGTTTTACTGCAACTCATGCGATGTTCTTATTTCAGCACCCAGATTTAGACGACATTTATTGAGCTCAAAATGCAAGTCAATACCCGAAAATAAATTACTTGGAACTTGTTTCACAGAGTTATTTAACCAATTCGAGTTTATGTACTGCAAATATTGTAATAAACATGTCAATGAAATCGGCTTTCCATTACATGTTAAATCCTCAAACCACATAGCTAATGTTGTCAAGTATGGAGAAGATGAATCAGATTAATATTTTAAACTTATCACCACCCCTAAAATATGTGAACGTTTTCAAAATAAAATTTTATTCATATAAAATATTTATTAATAAATGGAAAACAAACTCAAAGCAAAACATTGTAATATTTGCAATAAAGATATTTCAAGTACGAATTGGGCTAAACATGAAAAGTCGACAAAGCATGTAGAAAATGTTAATCCGCAGAATTTAAGAGAATGTAATATTTGTTTTATAAAAGTGGATAAATCTCAATGGGATACACATATTAATTCAACCGATCATACAAAAAGAATTTGGAAATGGCTTGAATCATTCTATTCTATAAACGAACCATTACCTAATTGGAAAGCTAAATTTGATAAACATGAAGAAGATGACAACTTCAATGTTAGTATTGCAGAAGAATCATGTAAAGGAGCATTGAAAACTCTGAGTTTTGTCGCAAAAACAGAACACAAAGGCCAATTATCTTTTGATCATTTAATTGAAAAATTACCAGATTCTATTGCTTTAAAATTACCTATTCATGCTAAAATGGATCAATTTAAGGTTCAGCTAGTTTTGAATGGAGAATTTGAAAATAGAAAACTGGTCTTATAGAAGAACGACAAATTTTGTCAAAACCACAATCTATTTATAACCATGCAGAAATTAAAAAAGTATCCACAAATTGTCTTAACGAAATAAATAAAACAATTAAAGAATTTGATAATAACCTCAGTTACCTCATCCTGCAGAGAGTGAAAACGATTGACGTAAAAACATCAAGCCTGAAACCTCTAAGTGGCGCATCTTATGTTGAGTTGCCAAAAGAAATTGCTGACAGAAAAGCAGTTATTAATATAAAAAACGAAGATAATAAGTGTTTCAAATATTCAGTTTTGTGCCATTTCCTTAATGTGAAAAAAGATCCCCAAAGAGTTTCAAAATATAAAAATGTCGACCCCGCAATATATAACCTAGACTTTACAAAAACTATTTTCCCAATCGAATTTAAATCAATTAAAAGTTTTGAAAAACTTAATAACCTCTCCATTTGCGTTTTTGGAATCACAGAACGAAAGAAAAAAAATAAATATACTAAAGATAAAGAAGAAGAAAGGAAATTGGATATAATACCTCTGAATAAGTGTAATTGGAAATGCAATGATGAATCTAGATATATAAACCTCCTTTATTTTAACAATCATTTTTGTTATATAAAAGATCTTTCTAGGCTGGTTCAAGCACAAATAACGAAACATAAAGGTAAAATTCATATCTGTAGATTATGTCTAAGAGGATTTCATAAACAAGATGAACTACAAACTCATGAGCCTAAATGCCGGCATTTCTTACAAGAAGGAGGTGCAGTCCTTAAAATTCCACAAGATGCTTTTATTTTGTTTAAAAACTTCGACAATGAATATAAGCATCCGCAAATTATACACGCCGACTTTGAATCATTAAATAAAAATATAGGTGATAAAAACAATAAAACGGTTAGCAAGCACGAGTTAGTCTCTTACGTAATGAAGTTTGTTGGAACATATGAGAAAATAATAACGTATGTGGGGAAAAATGGAAACGATGTTATAAACCACTTCCTTCAAACCTTAGTGCAAGAAATACAAGAAATGAATAAAGATTTATTGGAAAGATTGGAAAAATATAAGTATCCTAGTTTAAGCAGAGAGGACTCTATGGATTTTAAGTATGCCAAAAATTGCTATATATGTAAACAAGATTTTACGGAAGGGTGTTTATGCGGGAATGAAGAATTTGATAGTGATATGAAATGTACAAAATGCAAAAAACATAGAAAATGCTCAATTAAAGTAAGAGACCATGATCATAGAGCGGATGGCGGCCGATACAGAGGAGCAGCTCATTCGTATTGTAATTTGAAGCGAAAAACAACTTTTAACGTCCCATGTTATTTTCACAACGGTCAAAAGTATGATTTTAAATTTATAGTCAGAAAATTATATAAAATAAGCAAAAAACTAAGATTCATTGCTCAAACAGAAGAAAATTATCTTTTTCTATCCCTTACCATTCCAGAAACAAACCTAACACTCCGATTTATGGACATGTACAAAATGCAATCAGAATCTTTAGATACACTAGCAAAAACATTACTTGGAAAAAACAATGAAGGTATTGATAAATTCAAGTATACAAGAAAATACTATAAACATTTATCCATTGAAAACTTTGAAAAGATTTGTATGAAAGGCGTTTTTCCTTACGAATGGTTGGATTCATACAAAAAACTTGAATTTGCTTGTTTACCAGAACAACATTGTTTTGAATCAAAACTAAAAGAAGATAAATGCAGCGACGAAGACTATAACAGGGCTTTAGAATGTTGGAATATCTTAGAATGCGAAACATTTAAAGATTACCTACTTCACTACAATATAATAGACGTTTTAATTCAAACTGATGTGATGGAAGAATTTCGAAATGTATCACATAAATCAGTAAACTTGGACCCATGCCACTACCTAACTTTATCAAGCCTAAGTTGGGATGCTATGCTAAAATTTACTAAAGTGCAACTTGAGATTTTAAAAGATCCTGAAATGATAATGTTTATACAAAAAAATATAAGAGGAGGTCTTTCCTTTGTCAGAAAAAGAAAACTTGAATTAAACAATAAACGTTTACTTTCCTACGATTCCTCGAAAGAATCTACGTATTTTGTTCCAGTCGATGAAAATAATCAATACGGGGGTGCATTGAGCAAGGAAATTGGAGAAAAAGATTTTAAATGGTGCACCCCAGACGAAGTTGAATGGATATCTAAAAACTTTAATAATATTTCAGATAACAACGGAACCGGATATATTATGGAAATTGATGGATATTTCCCTGAAGAATGTCACGATGTTTTAAATGATTATCCCCCCTTACCAGATCATACAACAATTCATCCTGATATTCCCCATATCAAAAATGTTTACATTCGAAACTAAATAAAAAATTTGTTAAACCGACCAAAAAACTGATGGCGACACTGAGAGATAGAAAGGAATATGGGACCGATTATCGCAACTTAAAACAGGCGGTTGCATTAGGCTTTGTAGTAACAAAAGTTCATAGAATATTAAAATATACACAATCTTGCTGGCTAAAAATATATGTAGATTTTATGACGAATATGCGTAAAAATTCTACATCAGACGTTCATAAGAATTTTTATAAAAAGATGGTGAATGTAATATTTGGTAAATCAATCGAGTCGGTATTTAAAAGGCAGGACATTCGTTTGGTAACCGATAGATTACAAGCAGAAAAATATGCTTCCCGACCCCTATTTAAATCATATACAATATTTAGCAAACACTTGAGCGCAATTCATTCCAATAAATTGGAAGTTTTATTCGATAAACCATTTTATGTTGGATTTACATGTTTAGAAACTGCTAAAAGAGGAATCTATGATTTTGTTTATAATTATGTTAAACCAAAGTGGGGTGAAAGAGTAGAAATTGTGGGTGGGGACACGGATTCGGTTCATTTATATGTAAAAACAGATGATTTCTACGAGGATATTAAACCTGATATAGAAAAAAGGTTTGATACATCAAAGCTCCAACCCGAAAATATTTTTGGTTTTCCTATAGTAAATGAAAATAAATTGCATTGTTTCAAGATTGAAACCAATGAAGATATTGTTGATCGGTTTATAGGGCTTCAAGCTAAAACCTATAGTTATACGTTTAACGGTAAAACGAAACAAGCTCAAAAGGGCATCCCAAATAGGAAACGGTGTGACATTGATGAATTTCATACTGTATGGGAAGAACAGACTCAACTGTTTACCAGTTACTTGAAGTTTGAATCTAAAAAACTGGAAGTATTATACGGTTAAAGTTAATAAAGTAAGCTTATCCCCATTTGATGACAAATCTTATATTTTAGATAATGGTATAGATACGTTAGCTTGGGGACATTACAAAATCCCTAATCCCTAATATATTTTGATGGAATGTAGAAACCATCAAATCCGTGCCTATAACGTCTTCCTAATTCGGCTTTTGATGTGAAATCAATAACTATAAACGAATATTCTTTTAACCACCTGTTTTGACAAAATCTATTAAATTCATCAAGATCCATATCGATACCAATTCTATCTCTGTGCAAATTGGTTACATCTAATTTAGACAAACGAAATAGAATAAGGAAATTTGAATTATTTCTAATCATTCTACGATCTTAAGCAAAGTAAGATTGAGACAAGTAAAACACAATACTGTTTGAATGTCTACCTCTCGTAAACCAGGATTTCATTTTTTCTTGATTCTTTTTCTGTATAACATCATCAAATATTATAACTGTTTTTAAGTTTGTGTCCACATCATTCGGGTCGGGTATTTGATCATCTGATGATATAAATGTAACGTTGATTGTATTTTTAATATCCATACCCCACCCAATTCGTTTAATTAATTCAAACTTGCATAAATTATTTTGTTTTATTTTACTCTGTTGGTTGAAAAATTTCCTTTACTTGTGCTTTATCCAACCCATTCTCAAAACCATGTTGCAATATTTTATATTTTTCTTGATTTAAACTGTCTCCAACTAATATTAAATTGTTATAATCTAACCAATCTTTCGATCTAAAATCAGCTTGAATAACAAGTTGAATGCAAGTCTTTCCGCAACCAGATTCTCCAACAACTAGACAACGAAAAGCGGTTTGTGGAAGAAGTTTATTATTCCTTCTTTGTCCTTTTTCATCAATCCAATCCATTTAATATATGTTTAATTTTTTATATATATATAAATGAAATCATTTTGTTTATGTTGTAAAGCAGAAACGGAAAACAGCGATGAAGAAGAAGGAACTACAAAGAATTCACGAAGAATTTTACGTAGTTTATGCTCAATATGTGGGAAAAAGAAATGTAGATTTATTACCAAGCATATAGCTGGAGGAGATATTGTGGATATAATTGGTAAAACAGTTGGAGAAGTTCATTTCCCCGGATCAAACTATTTGGGTCCGGGAACTCAATTTGTAGAAAGAATAAAACGAGGAGATAAACCTGTAGATAGGGTTGATGAAGCAGCAATGCATCATGATTTAGCATATCATATACATAAAGAAAAGCCAAAACGGCATGAAGCTGATAGAGAATTGTTAAAGGCGCTTGATGATATAGAGGACCCTACGTTTAAAGAAAAAGTAAAAAGAGCTACAACAAAAGCTGTGATTAAACCAAAGTTATTTTTAGGACTAGGAAATCCAGATGTTAAAGCCGATGTTAAGAATTTATGACTGGATGAATTTTATCATGATCCTAAAACTGGTTACGCTGGAATAAATGAGTTATCACGTAAAACAGGATTAAAACCAAAAGAAATAAAGGAATATCTGATGACACAAGATGTATATACAAAACATTTTCCTAAGATTACAAAATTTAAACGTAGAAGATTCTTTACTTCTGGTATAGATGAAATATGGCAATGTGATTTGGTTTTCATGAACCCGAAGTGGGAGAAAGAAAATAATGGAGTTAAATATATTAATCTAGTTGTTGATACTTTTAGTAAAAAACTTTGGGCTAAACCTCTTAGAACGAAACAGGCTGAAGAAGTTGTTAAATCGTTTCAAGATATATTTAAGTCTAGTAATAGAATTCCAAAGAAAATTCATTCAGATAAAGGATCTGAGTATATTTCTGCTAAAACAACTCAATTATTTAAAGATAATAATATCGAATGGTATACTACAGAAAATGAAACTAAAGCGATGATAGTTGAAAGAGTCGCTTTAACTTTACAAAAGAAAATGTATAAATATCTAACAGCAAATGAAACTACAATTTGGTATAATATTCTCGATTCTCTCGTAGAAAATTATAATAATAGTTATCACACTTCAATCAAGTTAACTCCAAATCAAGCGTCTATGAAAGAGAATGAAAGTCTTGTATATTTAAATTTATATGGAGATAATAATAGACTGGGAGAATTGGCAAAACATGATAAAAAATTGAATAAAGATGTGTTCAAGGTAGGAGATATGGTTAGAACACATAAATTTGGTACTAAATTTGATAGAGGATATCAACCAACGTTTGCAGAAGAAATACTTTATATTTCAGAAATATTAGAAACTAATCCTGTTACGTATAAACTTGTTGATTATCATAATAAACCAATTAAAGGAAGTTACTATTCGTATGAAGTTGTTAAATATAATAAACCAGATGAAGAATGGGAATATGAATATATTATTAAAACTCGAAAGAATAAGGATGGAATTGAAGCTTTTGTGAAATGGAAAGGATATCCTGATATATTTAATAGTTGGGTATCCCTGACTCCAGAACAGGTAAGGAATTCTGTAAAATTAAATAAAAAGATTAGAAAACAGAAGAAATCCGCGTTTAGAACTAAACGTCATGTTGCAAAGGTTCGTTGAACGTTTAAAGTAGCGTTTGAATACCGTTAATAAATTTATTTATAATTAAATGGATGCAAGTAAGCAAATTGCGGAACAGATTAGATTAATGAAACTTGAAAATGCAAATAAAAAGAAGCTTAGAGAACAAGCTGTTGAGGATATATCAGGACAAGAAACGTATAGGGTTGTTCAAGAAAAGAAATATGCTCCGATTATTGCAGCGACAACGAAAGCTGCGACAGATTCTTCAGAAAAACTTACTAGTATAAACGATAACCTAGCTTTACAAAGTTTGCAACTTGAAGAACAAAGGCAATCTTTTGAAAATCAAAAGACAAGTTCTGAACAGCTTTTGGAAACGCTGGCTGGTTTACAACAACAAGCCGCAATCGAAAATGCTGAAACGTTGCTAAATGAGTCGACGGTGTCCGGGATCGAAAATATACCACCCAGAGTTTTACATTTCTTAGGAACGAGGGATAAAGACAGCCTTTCAATTAGATATGATGACGAAGCAAATCCGAAGGGTTTCTATTTAGGTAAATACCCCTTGCAGGAAATTGGGGAAACAACAATTAGAGTGAATGATAAAAATTATGTTACAACTGATGGGGTTTGGAAATTATTAACAACCAACAGCCAAAGACTTAATCCAGAGGAAATCTCTGAAACAGATTTTAATTATTATGCGAATATAATGTTTAAAACAGGACACATTTATACGAATGATGTGAATGGGAAAAAAGTTTTTAAAACATCCAAATCTTGGAAGTGGAAAAAACTTGCAGAGTATGGAAAAGCGCAAGCACCAAGAGGACGATCAAAATCATCCGGTAGTTCTGCGAGTGAAACTGGATATAGCGGAACAGGTTTAATTAAATTTATCCCGTCTGAGATAAGTTATATTGTTGAAAAATTGTATACTTCATTAGGAAACGTTGAATTAGGTCATACAAATATTGACAAAGAAGAAGTTATGGCATATGCGGATTATTTAAAGAAATTGAATAAATTATCTGATACAGCATTTAAAAATATTTATACGCTTGTAAACAAATAAAAATATTCTTGTATATTTCTAATTATATTAAATAATGGATGAACGGATTTTAGAAACCGTGGAAAGAATCGATAAACGTTTAGAAAAACGTGAATCAGATATGATTATAAGTTCTAGAAGTAGCGATATAACCATCCCTTTTCACACTCCTTTGGGCGTTAAAAATGCAAAAATTGGTTTAAAGCTGTTTTCAATGTATTACTCGATACCAAATATTGATGATTCTAATAACTTGTTTAGATATAAAACCACACCAGAGGGGGAATGGATAGATTATTATTTAGAAACAGGATCCTACGAAATACATTCTATTGCAGCCAGAGTAAAAGAAATAATGGAACCTGGAGACGCACCTGCTCAAAACGAAGTATCTAAAAAACCAGGCAAACATCGTCATGTTATTAAATTCAGAATTGATCCAGCAACCATGAAATGTATAGTCGAAGTACCTGAAGGACATAGTGTAGACTTTTTTTATAACCACACAATAGGTAGAATGTTAGGATTTCCCCACAAAACATATGGTCCGGGAATACATATTTCTACAAATATTGTGGATATTAATCCAGTAAATTCTATTCTGGTTCATTGTAGCGACGTAAATGGATGTTAAATTAATGGCAAACCTTCGAGATGTATATATTCTTTTGATCCGAAAGTTGCCCTTGGTTACAAAATAACAGAAGAACCAAGTAATTTAGTATTTTATCCAATAAATGATGTCACACATCTCAATAAACTGAGAGTATGGTTAACAGATGACGAAGGAAATAGTATTGATATAAGGAACGAAAAATTAACAATTACGTTAACTATCAAGAACTAAAATGCTTTGTATTAATTTTTCATATATAAATGAGGAAAACTGTAAGTTACATTAAACCTAGTTAGTTAAAAGTGTTGAAAAACAGCTTGAATCAAAGGAGATTACGTGGGAGCAAAAATTAAAATCTATTGAATTAAAATATGGTTCGAAAGAATTTAATCTGAATTATTCTTAATTTTTTATGTTTAATAAATGGGCGAAGTTTCAAAAGTTTTCGAGAGCTATTTAGATTTAAGTAAAGGAATTGAAATAGCGAATGCCGTAAAGTTTAAGAGATTTGAGGATTATTTACCGCAAGAATCCAATGCTAATCTTAACAACGATGGTTCAATAACTGTGAGAGTTGATAACGTTGACAACTTTTTCTTGTTAGAAGATAGCTACTTTATTTTAGATGTAGTATTGAAGCAAAAAACGGGTGGAACAGCTTATACTGCAGGTAATATAGCATTAATTAACAATGCTCCAATGTATTTATTTGATCGTGTTCATCTTAAATTTGATGATACAATTATTGAAGAATT
Organism: Sminthurides aquaticus; assembly: GCA_906901655.1. Taxonomy (NCBI): domain Eukaryota; kingdom Metazoa; phylum Arthropoda; class Collembola; order Symphypleona; family Sminthurididae; genus Sminthurides; species Sminthurides aquaticus. The sequence continues at coordinate 3,081,949 of CAJQTT010000002.1, read as the reverse complement.
TGCCAATCCTGGGCAAGTAACATTGGTTCAGGGCTTATTAAAGTATAATGAAGGTTATTCTGGTGAACAAGGGTTAAGAAGTTGTTGGGCTTTAGACAAGCATGATTTTAAAGCAGATGCTGCAACAAATAGAGGTTTTGAGAGTCGAAATGCGCTGATTTTTTAATTTAGTCCAGATAAATCTTCATGTAGGTTTATTGTACCTTTCAGCCATATATTTGGATTTAAAGGGAAGATTTTAAGTGGAATTAGAGTTTCAGTTCAGTTTTACCGAAAAAATAATAGCGATGCATTATTCAAAAGCGATAGCATAACATCTGGAGCAGATACTGTTCCTGATGGTATTGTTACAATTAAATCCTTAAAATGGAGAATACCTTATATAGAATTAAATACTGAAGCGTCAGCTGAAATATCTAGTTATTTGCTTGGAAAACCTAAAATTCCGTTTAAATTTGTAGTAAAACAAGTTGAAGAATTCCCTGTTCAAGAGGCTAAAATTTTGGATAGAAGTTTAACAACAATTTCAGGTCCAGAAAAGATTTTGGGAGTTGTCGTATGTTTTCAAACCGCAAGAAATAATAATCAAAAAGCTAATTTAGCTGTATTTGATCACGTTAATGTATCCGACGGATCAATTTCCTTGAATAACGTAAGATACCCAGGGATCAATTTAAATAATAGTGCTAATTCTGGTGAATATATGGAATGTTATCAAAGATTTATAGAATTGAGAGAACTTTTTACAAGAGGAAATTCAGAAGTTTCTCCGCCTATATTTCAAACTGGTTATCCAATTTATTGCTTTGACACTTCTCACCAAGAAGATAGAATTCATGGGCAAACGTTATCAATTAAAATACATTTTAAATTTTCAGAGAATGTACCAGCAGATACAACTTGTTATGTTGTTATATTTAAAGAACGGGTGATGACAGTGTCAACTTTAGGCGATCGAAAAATGAGAATAGAACATATTAATACTTATTGATTTTTTTCTCTTTATATAAATGAATCAAGTTCACTTGAATTTAAACCAAGATCAATTTACAAAAATTGGGAATGCTGTGGCTGAAAATACTGGAACTGTTTTGAATCTAACAAAACACCAGTTTGTTGAGAAAGATAAAGCTTCATCGAATACTTTATCCATTCGGCTTACACTTGCTCAAATAAAACGTTTAAAAAACAAAGAGTTGATTATAAATTTGACCGCTACCCAATGTAAAAATATAATAAAAGATATTAAAAAATCGTATGGTGGTGCTTTACCATTGTTAGCTCTAATACCTTTGCTGGCAAAAGGAGCTGCAGTTTTAGGAGGAATTGGGGCTGCGGCAGGTGGGGTTAGTCAAGTTGTCAATGCAGTAAATAATAAATCTCATCAAGATAAAATATTAAGTGAAACCAAAAGACATAACAAGGAATTAGAAACCAAAGGTTCTGGTGTTTTTTTAGGACCGTACAAGAAGGGGTCGGGGTTATACCTGAAACCTTATACGGGGTAAATATGCTTAGAGAAGGTTTAAAAACGGAATTAATTAAAAAACGTGCTCTGAACAATGAAGAACTTATACGATTCTCGGAGTTGGTTGGTGCAAAACATTTCCGAGGTGTGTATATGCGAGATACGTTGCCAAATAAACCTTTAGAACACGAAATAGGCTTCCTGAATCTTGATTCCATAAGAAACAATGGGACACATTGGACATTATATTATAAATCGGGGGTTAAATGCTATTATTTTGATAGTTTTGGGCATGGTCCTCCTAAGGAACTTGTTTCTTATTTGAAAAATGATATAACATATTCGTCTTTTATATTACAAGACGTAGGAACCTCTTATTGCGGTCATTTATGTCTTATTTTATATAAAAAACTTGTAGAAACTAATGATTTTGTTTCATCTTTATTATATTTTATAGTTGATTAAATACGTTGAGGTAATATATCTTTATTTATAAATTAGTTTGCTAATAAATGGAACCAAAAACTTTGAACACAACGTTTCTATCCAAACTTAATAATATGAAGACGGCGGCTGTTGAATTTAAAAAAATAACAGAGCTGAATATAAACAAACCGTACCAAATCAGGGATGCGGAAAAAACTTTTAATAAAAGATTAAATAAGTATAGCATATTATTAAAAATTATGGATTTGGAAACCAAACAAGTTTATCGTTCCTATTTACCGGCGAGGTTTTCGACTTTAACTGAAACTGAAGCAGGCGAGCTTATTGGAATGAATTTAACTTATATTGGGGAAATGGAAATTGAGAATACAAATTATTTTACTGCAAATATTATGTTTTCTTAATTTCAGTTTTTGTTGGTTTAGAAATCAACAACGTTTTTTCTTTTTTGTTTTGGTCCTTCAGATTTTCTTAAAATATAAATGGATTTTTGATAAAAACAGTGTAAATTATAGTAGCACAGTTGGAAGTAAGAGAATCAAATTACGCTATTTTAGAAATTCGTTGGAATGCTCCAGTTCTTTAATTTCTTCAGTTTTTGTTTAAAACATGGTAAAATTAGGCTGAATTGGCTAATAAATTGAATTCCGGATAAGTACGAGGTGCGACGTATTGTGAGTTTCAAGTTGGGAATTTGAGTGGTATTTTAATGTTTTAGGCTTGGAATATTGAAAATTTGAGGGATTTTAGGGTCTCGTACCAAAATTGCGCCAGAACCCGGGTGGAATACGTCAAACGGGTAGAAAATACTTCAAAAGCGGAAACACTTGTTGCAGCAACTTTAGGAAAGTAGATACTAACATCAACCACAGTACTATTTTCAGGATTATTAACATAGTCACAGTTGTCTAATTCCGGGAGAGAATATCTAAAACCATCTTTACCACAAAGGTAAAGTGGAGTATCTCGCTTTTCAACATGGTTAAAATAAGAGATAATCCGACGGGATACATTTTTGCGTAATTTAATGGCATTTGGATCCATGCGAGCTACTGATTGGCCTAAGAATGAACGTGCACCTCCAAGAAAATCTCAACTACGTTTATTTCTAGGATGTACGGTTAGAATTGATTCAAGCGTGTCATTGTACAAATGGTGCAAAACTACCGGAGTTACCATTGGACTTTTACGTGCACGCACAGTTTTAGGGTGAGTGATTAAGCATGGACTCGGTGTATCGCGCAACGCATTATGTAACAGAATTGCTGAACATTCTAGATGATTTCCTTGTAAGTTACATTGAATTGTAGCATTGATTTCAGGCGTACATTGTTTAAGATTTGGAACATCCCAAACGACCACAGCATCACTGAGCCTAAGAAAACCATTGTTTGGTCTCTGGTGCTCATATGGCTCTGCGTTGGTCGAAACCATGCCATTATGACGAAGAAAAATTAGTGGAGAACGAATTGCCACACAAATGTGTTTTGTCGATCGGTTTTGCAAAAGGAATGGTTGTGCAATTAGTATCCAATTCTTTGTTAGTTAAACGTTTGGATTTAGTTTCGAGAAAACGAGTTATCGTATGATCATTGTACACATAAACAATCGGTTGTAGGATCGAGCATTTAACACCAGGAAGTAGACGATAGTCAAAAAGTTTAAAACATGCCTTTAATGCGAGTCGTCCATCGAAAAAACTGCCTTGGTATCTGTAGTTAAGGGTTTTATCATCAATTTTGTCAATATTTATCTTTCTGTTAAAGAATTCTTGTGGGCTCGATGAAATAGCGGAAGTATTGAAACGAAATATATCCCAAAAAAATTCTTTCTCAATCTTTAAAGATACTTGGAGATCTGTTTCATTCGCAGTTACTCGTTCTAGTGCATCCATAATCGGGCATGCTAGACTTGACCTTCGTAGAAATCATGTATTTGGACGATGAAGATTTGAGTATGCTTTGATTGTTTTAACGTTGTCCCAGATGAGGACTGAGTTGTTGAAGGGACAAAATCCATCTAACATGCTACAATACGCTGCCGACAATTTGAAGATCACGAATTCGCTATTCTGAGGGACAGATAGACGAATAGGGTAGATTTTGTAGTTGTTTGATCATTTTGTATTGTGCGATAACGGTTTCATTTAAATTTGGAGACAAAATATTAGTATAGTAATTATCTTGGATCTTGTGTAAAATGGTGCCTGTCTTTGTCTTTTTAGTCGTAACTAACTCTTCACATTCTTCCTTTGAGATAGTTAAAATCCGATCTGTATAAATGTCAGATCGCGAGCAGTTATCGTGGATTTCTGTTGTAAATGTCGTGGACATTGCGAAACAGGAAAATCCAGAAAATTAAAGGGACCAATCGACTTGTGACCAATGGAGCACAAGTTCAGAGGTGCTGCCATTGTTGGAGAGCGTAGTGTTGGCTTTGATGATAATATCATCTTTCGGAGAATCGAAATCCAATGCGGCGAGTTGATCGTCGCAAAGATTGACGTGGATGCGGTTCACGCCGGCCTTGGGAAGATCAGGTAGCAAAGCTGACGCGACTCCCAGGAAAAATGCGATGAACAATATTGGCAACCTAAAATAATCAATATTATTCTTGAATTAATCTCCGAGGCGGTTTTATGCTACGTCTGGAACGCGTTTTAAGTATGGGTGGGCCAACATGCATAGATGAAGTAGGGGATGCTCGTGAAGTGGAGGGCAATATCGGCCTAACGATTTTAAGCTGTGGAGGTGATGTGTCTTCAACTGGTAACATAGGAATTATATTGTTAGCTTCTTGTTGTATATCATTTGGGGAAGTCACTGTTGCATCGCCTTCTTCATTAGCCAATATTGGTTAGAGAGTGTTTAGTTTTCCGGAATTAGATGGGCTGTATTATTTAAATACAATTTACACGAAAAGAATGTATAAAACACTATTCTTGGGTTCAAAATTCCAGGTAGGAATTTAGCTAATTTCGTGATTATTTGATATGGGAGTCTAGTTGGATTATCAACATGATTCGCGTAAACTAAAAGATTGATAGCTAATAAAATGGCTAAACAAAAAAACCGTTCTTGCAACAATGAAAAAATATACATAGATTGGAGTCCAATTGCAAAAATAGCGTACTATATGCAGATGCGAATTAATATTATCATTTAAAGCAGTAAAACATATATCTGGGTATAAGCCTTCATTCTTTTCTGAATCCATTGAAACATGCATAACATTGATAGGAAAACTTTTGTCATTCTGACATTCACCTGCAGTAATTTCAGTATAATTTTCTGAGACATCACTATTCTTTCCTGTGGTCCTGTGGACAATTCAACTTTATAAAACATTTTCTTCTTTTTGGGCGGGCACCAAGTACTTGCGGGGGAATATCTGCTTCCTTCATCGCAGTTATTATTAACTTCTGTCTCATATCAACCTTTAAACAACATTTTAACATTTCTTCATAATCATATGTTTCAATGTCTACAAATCTCAACCGGTGTCTTTCTGCCGGGAGTTCCATAAATCTCAATGTTTCCGAATTTTTGGATTGGTAACTACCTTAATTGATCAGAGATAGTTTAACGTTACCATAGTCACCTGACTCCAAAAACTGTATAAAATTTTGAATCCATTCATATTTCGTTATTCCTTCGTAATCGTTTTCCATGGATTCCTCTCTAAAATGAAATGGTTTCAGTTTCTCAATATTTACATGGCTTACCCTTTGTGTCATTAAATGTCTAACTATAAACGCATTTACCTGTTGGGTCTATAATTTCATATGGACCTGCGTAAGGTTTATGAAATTTCTTGTATAGTCCAGGTTTAACATATGGGTTCTTAATATAAACTATGTTTCCTATTTCATATGTTATATCACGTAACGCTTCGTTACGTTTTTGCTGCCCCTTATCTCGTGCCTTTATAGCATATAATCTAGCTCTAGCACGGAATTGTCGCGTCTTCATAAGATCGTGTTTTGCAGTAGTTTCTATCCGAGGGAGTTCTAGGGCTATTTCGGAAACAGGTTGCTTCGAAAATACCATTTCGAAAGGCGAATTCTTTAAACTGAAATGTACTGCCATATTATGATTTAACATAGCTTTAGGTAGATCTAGATCCCAAACTTTTTGGTTATCATCTTCTATTAAAATCCGAATCGCATTTTTCATCATCTTTATTGAATTTTCAGATTAACTATTTCCTCTAGGGTTATAAAAACACGTTGTCTTCGACATTATGCCTAAAGGTTTTTACAATTCTTGTATAAGTTCACCGGAAAGGCGCAATGCATTATCAGAAAGAACCACTTTCATTGGCCCAAAAATAGATATTACTCTTTCGAGTATAAATTGAGCACATTCTCTTCCATTGATCTGCTTTACAGGCGCATTTATTTATATTGAATATGATTGAAATAATATATTTATTTTCTCGTACTGTTTCTGGGAGAACCGCAGTTGTGTCTCAGCTGCACATTTCAAAAATTTCTGAGGGGTCAGGGAGACCAGCGGGATTCCCTTGTTGACGTCCTGTCATTTTCTTTGCTCTTGCAGATACTTTACAAGAACGGATTATTCGTAGTAGGTGTTGTGACATTTTTGGCATGAAGAACTGATTTTTGCAGCTCATATATGTACTTTAAAATCCTCTGTGCGCAGAAGTTATCCCTGCATACCCTACTTCAATAACCATATCGCGCATGTCAGTTGGGACGACTAATCGAAATTCTGACACGCTCTTCTAGTTTCGACTATTTATTGACACTTATCGCTGGACTGTCTGTACAGTTCTTGACAGTAACTATCTTCTTCTGAAGAAGAAGAGCTGGAATCTGCGGAGGCAAATGAATCGGAGGAATTATCTGCTACACGATAAATAACAAATGAGTCCTGATTTGCTTCGATCTCCTTAGAATCCTCACTAGAATACTCTTCACCTAACGTTACAGTATTTGTATTCGCTGCTATGATAGTAATTTCGTTTCTAGATGGGGTGGTTATTGCAATCTCTTCGTCAGAAATCCACGTATCAGAGTCTGGTGGAAGCGGGGCGTTTGGGATGGGTGGGATAAACAACGTCTTGGGATGTATATAATTATTATTATATACTGCTTCGCCGTCACGAGAATCAAACGTAGTGATTGAGTCTGATCTCAATATTGGAGGTACAAATTCTGCTGCCGGATCCCAATAATAAGTTGGTTCAATGTCAGCAAAATCTAAAATCCATGGAGATGATAGTGTCGCTTCAGCATTATTTCCAAACTGATCGAATTGTCGTTGTAGGATATCGCCTGGCGATCCTTCTTCGGATCTGGTTAAATTAGGTACAGATTATTTGTAAGGTGGTGGATGTACGGAGGACGGCAAGGTGCAAAAGACAAGACGGTAAGGTTGAGTTTACTGGTTTATTGAGCACTTTTGTTCCTAGCTGTACGAAGCCTAAACCTAAACTGAATCTTTCTTCCAGCTCGTCTTCCTCCTTGAACTGGATCTTGGCTCTCCTCCACGTCCGCACTCCCGTCTCCTCCTCGTCCGCTCCTTACTATAGGAAAAGGTTTCGCCCACGGATGAGTCCGCCTCTGCTGCTCTAATCCTAAGCTCAACATTTCGTTAAGTCACTGATACTGTTGCCATTTTGTAGGGATGACTAAACAGAGTTTCTTAACAGGATCTATATTACTATAGAATTGCAAGTTTTGCTCAATGAAAATGCTTACATGATGAAAACTCAGGCTAATCAGGAATTTAATCTTCTGTTTTAAAGTTGACCGGTTAACCTTTGATGGCCTAACGTGGCGTAGAATCCGGTGGGATTATTCCCTCTTCGATCGGAAAGGTCTGGTTCAAACCCAGGTATTGTGTGTCCTCCAGGGAAGTGATGGTTAGGATAATAAGGATGGGATGTATAGGATTTGTAAAGATGTATGCGGATAATAGGCGTATTTATGGAGTGAGCTTCGTTAAGCGGACCCTCTAGTGGTGGAATCTAGAATCAAAAAGGGGAAAAACTGCGTTAGGAATCTTCCTAGGTTTCGGTTTGTTTGGATTCTAATTATTTGCTGTGAATTTTTATAGTTCAAGTGGGAATCCTAAGTGATATTCGGGAATGTCTTTCTTCATTGCTACTATTACCTACAAAAGAGTGATTATACTGGGCATCGAGTTAAGAGGAATCCCAAGAATTGAGTTCGTGAAGACTGCCGTAAAATATATGCAGAATCTTGGGAAGTTAGGGGAGGTATTCCTATAATTGTGTTGCCGAAAGAGGAGCAAGTAGAATTTGTCAATGACCGCAAGTAAGAGGAGCGAACAACGCGAGCTAGATGATGATTAAAGGAGCGAACGAAACGAGCTGGATTGCTTCCGTGTAATGGGCGTGCTAAGCGAGCTATATTATAGCGATATGCAATCGTGGCGTCGCCTATAATTTCCTTAATTAGGATATGGAAGTGTAATAATATATTTTTAAAAGGATTGCGTTTAGTTTGTCTGCGTATATCAGGTTTAATCGCGGGAACAAACATTTGTGCGGAATGATTCGGGAGGGGACCTTGGTCATGTGCAGGCAGGGGTAGTATGAAGGGTATGCTAATATGTAGTCCGAACTCATGTGAGGTCATGTAAACTTATAAATAAGTGTACCTGCTTAAAGGATATGGAAACAGCTGGTAATTATAGAAGAGCAACATGGAGAATGGATGCCATGTTCTGAATACGACAAGCTAAATTAATTTGTAAAGATAATGCTGATGAGTTTACAGTATACGTAAAAAGACCCGATCTCATTTGTACGGATGCGAAGTGGGAGTAGGATTTTTAGCTGTGGACTGATTCGCCTCAAGATTTATTTACGACGCCTTAAAGAATTAAGCGAGATGGCTCGCTAAATTCTAGCATTCAACCTAGACACAGCCTATACCCACAGCACAATAGGACATTAAGTTGCATTCCTATTTTGGGCATATCTTTGGTGTCCGTGACCGGATTTTGGTGTTTCTTCCACCAATCGGTCCGCAAGGCTTTGAAGCATTGACCACATTAAAATTGACCTCACGACCCCGGTGCAAACGGTTGACTTGGCGCATATACCGCAAATGCTAATCGATAGAAAAAATCTTTGGCTATCGAATGACATGTCGCGTGATACCAAAATCATTGCGAAACGTTGTCGTTTTTGAGGTCAAAGATGACGTCTAAATCCGGGTATTTTCGGATTTTCTCGGGTCTTTGGGCTCCAAAATTCACGAAACTTGGCAGGGATGTTAAGAAAAGCATCCTACATAAGAGTAAGCAATCAAATTTAATCTATGACCCCCGTGACCCGATTTGACCTCCCGGGGTCGTGAGGTCAATTTTAGTATGGTCAATGCTTCAAAGCCTTCCGGACCGATTGGTGGAAGAAACACCAAAATCCGGTCACAGACACCAAAGATATACCCAAAATAGGAATGCAACTTAATGTCCTATTGTGCACAGCATGCGCTTTGCAGCACCTGACGCCTTGCACCCTACATGCCATTTACACAGTCTACGTCCCGTAGCATCTTGTACTCTGCTAGTGTGACGTAGTCTCGGTGCTCCATACGCAAATTCAATGGTGACCCTGTGTACGCGCCTTAGCGTTAATTTCCACGCTCCCGGCACACCCCTATGCAACAATTGTAAAAACTTAAATTGCAAGAATTTAAGTTTTGACGGCGGATGGTTCGCGAAATCCTTTGCTTTTGATTGAGCGAGTTCTTGCTCGCGCCGCTTGTTGAATGAGTCTCTTTAGTTCGCAACGCTCACTTCTCAACATGTAATTCTAGTTGCCGGGTAAACCAATTCCCTTGACTACCATGAGTGATCAGAGGGATACTTCTTGGCTTCATCCGTTGCGGCCGAGCAGTTGTTAAACGTCACCTAAATCAAGGTGAAAGAAGGAACCTGATATTTGGCCCACCTATTTCGTGCAGTCTGAGTCTTAAAAATATACGTGCAGACCCGATAGTGCCCGTTTGTAATGCAGTGTACGTAAAGTATCATATGAAAGTTTCCAGATGCAATTGGCACATTCAAAATTTTGAAGATCGGCCCTGCAAACTTGTGGCCACTAAGAGGTCGAATCTGATCAGGAGTGCCTTGTAATAATAGCTAATCGACTTTTCGTTTAATTTGTCAGCTTTCGGTTGGACATGAGTGGTAACATTCTGCCTAGCCGCGGTATGTACACATACTTGTACAATTCACCTGGCAGAAAGTCCACATGACCCATTATCCTTTACGCTTTGCCCTATCCATCTTCCGGGCAGGTCTAATGTATCCGGCCAGTCGAATACGAAATATGCGGAGCTTATGGAAAGATTTTGAAAGTAGACTAATGAAAACTTTATGGCATTAATTTGAACGACCTTGCAAAATTTTCTAGCCTAGATGGGATTCGCTCCGCGACTCCCTCTTCCACACTCTCGCGCTGTATACCATTAAGCCACTGGGATGTGTACTTGGCCTTTAACTTGCCACTCTCTTCCTACTCACTCAGCAGTCCATGTGCTTATAAGTGGAACATGTATACATTCCGTGTATTACTAATTGTTGTCTTTATTATTTTAGGGAGGTTGGTGACGTCTGTCTGTCTGTCTGTCTGTCTGTCTGTCTGTCTGTCTGTCTGTCTGTCTGTCTGTCTGTACGCAAGATAACTCACGAACGGATGGACGGATTTACACGGGACTTGCGCCAAAACGTTGCAAATTTACTGTAGATCATGCCTATTCAAATTCAGTCAAATTGATTCAATGATCTCTGAGCTACAGATGATGAAAGATAATTAATTTCATCACCTATGAAATTAACACATGGTAATGGTATGTACATATGTTAAACCGTTTTTGACGGTAGGCACTGTAACTCTCGAACCGATGGACGGATTTTCATCTTGTTTTCACCGGTATCTAGCTAATACGTTAAGGAAGAAGCCTATTTAGTTTCACTGGGATTAGGTAATTCATCACTAGGTTACAGTTTATAGAAGATAATGCCTCCGGTTATCCATGGGCAACAACACAGCACGTACATACGGCAATTATCTACCCCATGCTGCGTAGGCTTTTTATCTGTATCTCAACTGTTTGTAAATTAATGTGACTGAAAACAATATGGATAATTCCCTGCTACCGAATTCCTTTCGAATTCAGATTTGAATATCTCAGTTTAAGTATATCCTTGTTTTGTACGGACTTACGAAAACAAGAAACCAGGAATTTTTATATACTCCTTCCTTCCTTCTTCCAAAGTCACGTGAATTTTGCTTCTATACTCTATAGGAATCGTTCCAGCAAATTAATAATTAAGGCGTATACACCAGCTTTGTATTGTAACAGAGGTGCTCGGTGGTTACCCACCAAGCGCCGACCTAGCCAATTTAGGCTAATTGCGGACTATCCTCGGGTTGCAACAGTGCTTACGCACCATGCTTCTTTTGGATATTTTCCATGAGGCCTGTTGCCATGAAGAAGCACAACACGCGTTTATGGTCTAAATCCAGTAATTTGCTCGGCTCAATCCTCACCTCATAGAGATGTAGTAATCGAACCAGAGCATAGAGTGGGCAGCCAGCAATTACGTGTACTGCACTCTCTTCAAGTCCACATTCACAGCTAGGATCATTAACGAGTCTCAAGTTGTGAGCGTGTTTGTTCAGGGTTATGTAACTGGACATTAACCCCTTTAGTAAACGTAGTTTGCTCCTGGTCAAAAGTCTGACTCGGGAGTTTCTACGTATGTTTTCTGCGGGTATCCACATTTTGGTTTGTAGACAGTCAAGACGTTTCCGCCACTGGCTTGCCCACATTTGTGTCATCCCCTTCCATATGCCCCTTGTAACAGTGGGCTCTGGAATGGGAAGCATTGGTTTTGGGCCAATGCATGGGAAATCGCACCCTTCACGGGCCAATTTGTCGGCAAGCTCATTACCAGCATGCCCTTGATGACCAGGAATCCACTCTATCGTCAAATCATTGAACCTGCCAATTGATTGTAGACGGATGTGTAATTCTTGTGTTAGTTTTGAGTTGTGATAATTGTGAAGTTGAATAAATTGTGATCTTTTGAACAGAGAGGTTCAAGGCCGACAGGTTGAAAGCTGTTCGGTTACCGTTAAATTGCTTACCCCAGGCGGGTAAGCAAACTGGTTGTTTCTTTTGAGAAGGCTGGTGAGGTTCTCATTTCTGATGAACTTATCTACCAGTCTCTCTAGGGTTTTTAGCATAAAGCTCATCAATGAGATGGGTCTCCACGCTTAGGTGTCCATATAGTCTCTTTTCCCAGATTTGGTGATAAAGACTACACGTGATTTCCTCCAACAGCTCGGTAGAAATCCCGTCACCAGGCAGGCTTTACAAGGACCGCTTTATGGACTAGTGATTTCCGCCGCTGCTGTTCGAAGAATGAATGGTGTAAGCCCGTCCGGCCCAGCCGCCTTGCGGGGACTAAAGCTGAACAGTGCTTTCCACACTTTGTCAGGTATGACTAGGTTATCAACTATGTCTACACCCAACAAATCATGATCCTCAGGGATACTCTCGGCATCTCCCGGGAAGTGTTTTTCAAGCATTTCTGCAAGAGTATGCTGGGTGCTGCCCGAGATGCTTCCAGATGGAGTGGTTACCCTGGTAAGCTCTCTTCGAGTGGCCCCTAAGCATTTAATTAGTCTAGAGGTGGCAGGCATGGATTCCACGGAATCACAAAACCCCCTCCAACTAGCATCTTTTGCCTTTTTTAAAGCCTTCAAGTATTTATTACGTGTAAGACGGAATGCTGTGTGATCCTCCTCACTGTAAGAGGTGGTATATCGCCGATACGCGCGACAAGATTCCCTCCCTACTGAGTGATCTTTCGTCCACCAGGGACATTGTTTTGAACTGTATTCGGCCATCCTCATGGGACATGCCGCATCCAAAGAGTCCATTAGTGCAGATTGGATTTGATCTGCTGTATGAACATGTATCTTTTATCTGAAAGGCTCGTCCGAAACTGACCATTCAGTGACGAGTCTAGCTCCCATTTCATTGCAGATTGTGATGTCAATGACTTCCTTTCTATTGGCATTCACAAATGATGATTCATGAAGTATAATCACTAGGTTATTCGCACATAATTTCGAGGAGTACAGCTCCTCTAGGGTTAACATCTGAGCTTCCCCAACTGGTGTGGTGCGAGTTAGCATCCGCACCGATAATCAGTGGAAGCCCATTTGTATCGCAGTATACTACTAAGTCGCGAAGATTATGACCGGGATGATTACTCGTGCGCAATTCGTTATACGGCATGTAAATTGGGGAACGAATGATCTGACCTCTTGTCAAGTATGTGCGGATTGCAACTATATCTGGGTTGGAGAACTCAGGCAGCAGAACTGCACTGATTCTATGACTTACGATCACGCATGCGCGTGGTCGTGAGTCTGCGTTTGATGCAGAGTATGTACGACCCCATTGCCCAAAGCCCACGACTGCGTTCCCGACGCATGCCGGTTCTTGGACTGTGAGGATTTGGCTAGGAATGGGAGAGGAGTAGGCTAGATGTTGAGAATACACCTTAGAGCTTTAGATGGTACACCAGGAACGGCTGGCGGCTCAGTGAATTACGTACATAAGTTTAAGCGTTTGCTTACGCTGGTGGCCCATTTGCCCTTCAACCCGCACACACTAGCTCTTAATGTTAACCTTCCAGTTAAAAGTTCCAGCGACTGCGTATCGTTTGAGGGGTTGACCAGTAAAATCTCAGTGTATAGGAAAAGCATACGCAGCGCGGGTGCTTGTGGAGCACCAAGGAACATATAAATGGCCCTTCCTCCTTGTCTTTGAACCTGCTGACAACATAAGAAAATGTCTCTTGCGAAGAAATCACAGAAAAGTTCGTGTGGTGAAAATTCTATGCCTTCTTCGAAGGAGTGCGTAGGCTCAAAAGCATGAAATTAATTATTTTCCGCGTAGACTGTAGGAATAGAGTGAAGGAGTTGGTTGGTTAAGTGCAGTGGAAGCAAGAATTGTCTTAACTGGATGCAACTGACATCTATGGGCGGTAGTTTTTCTTATGTGTTTGAATTGAAGATTATTCAAAGCAAAGGGTAAGTAAATACCGACTCGAAGTGATTAGACAAAGTAATTTATACATTTTTAGAGCGGGGACGGTATGGTTTAAGCTGGTCAATGTGAGCGGTGATTAATCGTTTGCTGGCGGATCGGAGGGGGACATTTTTTGTAATAAGACGGTTGTTGGGGTGATAACGGAGGTTACAAGATATAGGCCGCGATAAGGGGAGTACGTTTTACGAGAGATACCTTTTCGTAACTTGGTATTACGTTTAAGGTTGTGAGCTGGATGAATGATGAAACGATTTTTAGTCACCCTTGATTTCGCCCGTTATTGGAAGGGAAATTGGGAGCATAAAGACTGCTCATTAATTTTTAAAATGATCTCATTAATAAGACTGATGTTGGTGGGTTTGCTGTTGAATACAGGTAAGGATTTTATTATTATATTTCGTACTTATGAGGTGTGTTGGTGTACAGGTTGTCATCATGTTTATTTAATTTTTGTATTTATTTTTTCCTAGGGTTTGCTTGTGACATTTTCACAGATTGTGTACGATGCCCAAAAAAAAATTGTGAAATGATGGCGTTCGAGAACTTGGATATCGCTGGCAGTCCCAGTGGATATGTCCTGAGGCGTGGGTGAGCTTTTATAACTGTTGTGTCAGATCTGCTTGAGTGTCCGGATTCCGTCTCCTTGAAAAGAAAAAGAAGACAAGAATATTAGGAGCGTAGATAAAAAATATCCTCCCCCTCCGCAGCCAGTACAATCTATGGTGGACTAGGCATTGATAATAGGTAAGATTATCATTCAATTTGTTTGGTTTACACGTTTTCTTATGTACCAGGGGAATGTTCAAGTTAAATTTCAGATGGTTACAATATTGTACAGTCCCATGTGTCTTTATTTTTACTGTTTTACAGTGATTACCGGAGCGGTGTTCAGCACAATCGCTACTACCGCTTGTTTCACAAGTTCTTGATGATGTGCTCGTACTTACCTCCGCTCCTCCACGACGTCACTATCCTGCAGGTACGCTTCCCTTCTCTCCTCTGCTGAGTGCTCGCTCATGAAACTGGATATTTCTTTTTCGTCGGAATCTTCGCTTACAAGTGTCACAGCGTCAAGCGGTTTGCACCATTAGAAAGCGGCAATCTTCTTTTCTGATACGAACTAACTAATGTCCCTAGATCAAAGGTTGAGGACGCTACAGAATTAAATGTCTACAGGTTTAGGAAACCTGACTTTTTGTACTTTAAGTGTAGCTGCATCGCCAACCTTTGACCTCGGGACATACAGGGGTCAGTTTGTTTCAGAGAAGAAGATCTCAGCTTTCCAACGGTGCAACCTGCTTGACGCTGTGACGCTTGTGAGCGAAGATTTCGACGAAAAAAGAAACACCCGGTTTCACCAGCGAGCAAGCAGGAGACGCAGCGGAGGAGGGAAGAGAAGTAGACGAGATCTCTTACTCTGTTAGTATGGGAACCGCTAGACACAGCGAGTAAGAGACAAGTCCATTCTATCTCTGTGCTCCATATTTTTAAGAAATTTGGACCACAGTACGAAAAGTTAGCGGAATTTTACGAGAATTGAATATAGAAACCCGCGTTAACCTTGGAAACCAAATTAATTTGCACGGCGATACATATGGCCATACATTTTCGCTAACTATGTGCACTTATTCCCGCAAATTTTTCTATGTCTCTGTTTGGGTAGTGATGGAGTAACGATGGTGTAACGATGGGCCAGTTAAGATGGATATCGTCAAGTTGATAAATGTAAAGCCGTTAGTTAAGTTAAAGTTAAGTTTAATAGCGTAGAACGGAGAGATGAGTTCGAGGTAGGAGAAAGTGCTGTGCTGGCTAAGTTCGGCTAGAGCTGACTGACTACGGAGTGTAGAGCAGGCAAGATATAGCTACAAGGGACGGAAGTGTGAGAGACGCGAGAGCGGACCTAGTAGAGTTACAATATCAGCACAGATGGCACCTTTTAACTGAATTGACTTGTCTCTTACTCGCCCTAATAGAGTAAGAGATCTTGTCTAGAAGAGAAGCGTATCCTAAATTCTCGGCTGTAGCGCGCACCCGGATTTTGAGCCTATATTTTCTTCAAACCCCCGTTTGTCCGCGCCCCCGCCTAGTTCGCGCATTCAAAATGATAATACACCGTGTTTACAAACTTATGTATCATCTTTAACTTTAAATTACGGGGCTGATTTTCAACCAATTTTATTCTAAGCTACGTCAAGTTAACTCTAAATGTTTGAAGTTTTGTTTGAGCCACATTCGAAACACGTGCCGACAAAATGTCCGCCTCCATTCCGACTAGTTGTATCGTTAACTTGACGTAGCTTGGAATAGAATCGGTTGAAAATCAGCCACGTAATTTGAATCTAAAGATGATACATACGTTTGTAAACGCAGTGTAATGTGCTCAAAATTCACGTGACTTTGGTAGAAGGAAGGAAGGAGTGTATAAAAATTCCTGGTTTCTTGTTTTCGTAAGTCCATACAAAACAAGGATAAACTTAAACTGAGATATTCAAATCTGAATTCGAAACTCCGTACAAAATTTTTTAATTGACAACCTACTTAATATCAGCGCATAATTCATTGCTGTCAGATCATAAAGGTAGCGAAAACGAACGGTATTAGGAAAGCTGGACGAGAGTATAAAGTTGCCTTTAAATAAGTCTTTTAAGGCGAAAATGCGAAAGTTCTGGTCAGAATGGATGATGGATCCTACGATGGATTCAAGAACAAAAGGAGGAAATAGGAGAAAGTCTTCCCTATCAACAGCATGCAATGTTGATAGTAAAAATGGCTTCCAAAAAGCGGGAATCTTCTACACTAACACCGATGAAGTAGAAGACGAATTGCTGCTGCTTGCTCCGGATGATAGCATAATTGTTGGGCAAACAGAGGACAGGTTTGCTCTTACCGGTGAGCTCGCATGCGAGCTCAGCGGGGGAATTTGGAAAACACGAAAACCCCGGTTATCCGCGCCCCCGCCTTTTCGCGCACCCTCAGAGCACCTAAATTCACGTACTTCGCGCGCGCTACAGCCGAGAATTTAGGGTAAATGCAGGAAAATAACGTCGACGAGGAGCAGAGGGAAATACGAGCACATCAAGAACTTGTGAAACAGGCGGTATATTGGCCATCGTTCACAAGATTCAACGCATCGGTCCATGCCCATAGTTTAACAGCATCAGAACCGATGGTGGAGGATATTCTCGTGAAGTGTGATGTGTATGTGTGTATGAACGAGGGAGATTGAGAGATGATATGAATAAAGAATTGAAAATTTATTCAGTCTTGTTCCCCTTTATCGCACCTGTCTAAGTGATGAGTTAGTAGTACTAGCCACGTATAATCCCCAATACTACAGATAATGTATTTGGAAATAAACCCAGTACATTTTAGACGTCAAAGTTGGTTAGCTTACTTAAATATTAGAATTAAACTCATTTGAATCCGAGTCTTCATCCGCCGTTTGTTTAGCCCAGTAAGTAATGGCTGAGAAATCATAGCCTCGCAATTCCCAAGGCCACATCGTCACCGCTTTTCCTTGCATTTGACGGTGTAGGTTGGGAAAGCCAGATTCTGCATCATGCCTACTCTTGATCATCCCATCCGCTGTTTCAGGTTCCATTCCCTAAATCATTACAGTACCCCAAGTAAAGTTACGCAGGAAATAGCCGCGTTAGATCTATATTTCCAGTCAACCACCGTGACCTCCGATTACTAGCGCTATATATAAAAATGAGTGGTTACCACATCTGCGAGGTCAAACTTGAAGCACTTTTGCATGTAAATAGAGGTCCGGGGTCCTTGTGTCGGATCATACGCGAACGGATTGAACAGCGTTTGTATTCTCATGTGCTTCATAGCAAGCAAGGTTAGGCCTAATAAAAGGTTTATGGAGTATAGGATAAAATACGTGTAGTTAAATAACGCATTTCGTTGCTCATTTCTTTTCGATTCCACCACATACTGAGCATGTCTTAATTTCTTGAAATTGTACGTCGATAAACTATCACATCTACTTGGTTTTTCACTCAAATTCCATCCATTTCTAAACACTAAACTACATTCTTCACATCCTCCATGTTCGCAAAGTTTTAAAAAATCGTTAATATCATCCTCTTGAAACAGGTCAATATTTGCGTCGTCCTCTTCCTCGAATACATACGGTAGTATGCCTAGAGTGCCGTCGTGATGAGCCATCCCTGGTTCAAACGAATCGCAACCAATCTTCGCAATAAAAGAAACCAGAATGCAGCTCCAAATTCGCAACAAGCTCATACTTTACGTGCTTAATTTTTCAACATGAAATCTTGAAGATTTTCATCAGCTATTTAAGTTATTCACCAATTTTCCCGGTTTATTGCCAAGCATTTACTAACTTAGAAATTCAGACCATAGTCCCATGGAAGCGGATTCTCTACCTCCTCCCACCCTACCATTGCTAACAGTCAGTCAGTTATATAGTTGTGGTTGTGACTCAACCCTATCCTTCCTTTCAAGCGGTGTAGCTCTGGCAAAAATTTTGTCCACATTTGAATGTTCGCGCTGACTTTTGAACATTCGCGCTTGCCTCTTCTAAGTCATTGATTTTAAGCATCTATATATAGTCTATGACAACTTTGTAACAACGTTTCCATGACGACTATGTGGGTGTGATTAGTATTGCTGGGGTGGGGAGAAGCTATTTCAATGCTTGCTCTTCATGCTTCATCCACTTTGTTTAACTATATATTAAGATTCACTAAACTTGTTTACGCGCTTATGGCACCAAAATCATCAAGTCATGCATTAGTTTTAACCACAGTTAGTATTGCAATTCAGAGAAACAAAAATCAGGCGGTGTACACTCTTTCGTTGCTCAAGTGGTTCTGTTTATTACTTAAACTTCCCTCATTTTAGTAGCAAGTGACAAGTAGTAACGCGGGTTGATATGATCTCCATAACAACACACATACAGACCGCCATATTACATACTTAAAGCATTCACCTTTAATCATCACACTTCAATCATACCATTTACTCTTTCCATTCAGCAATGTATCGCCAGCCCGCACATAGCTGACCCCTTTCAAACTTCCCGCGCGAGTTTTCCCGTTTACTTTACATTGGAGCTACATAAGGGAAGTCGCCCAGCTATGAACGCGCTTACGGTAGCTCCAATCACTGCGGACACATACCACTCATACTGGAGATCCCTTACAATTGCTAACTTGTCCCAAGGACAAAACTGTAATCGAACTGTTTAACCGGCCGAGTTTCGTAGCGGCCTTGGCGCTATTCTAAATCCCAAGGAAATTGTTACTCAGGTATTTGTACTTAAATTTAGGTATTACCGCCGCTTTTTATTTACTCTGCTCTAAAGCCCTCGGCTGCAACTACATCTGAAATCTCCTACCAACACACGGGACTGGACACCGCCACACAATGTTTAATGTGACCGCTAACCTTAAATGATTAGCTGAGAAGCGAGCGCAAGCGAGCTTAACGACTACCGGGCCAGCGGCGTGAGCGAAGCAAACGCTTATTCTTCCGTTTTTATAATTCCCTGTAGCTCTGCAGAAACTTGGACCTGCTTTGAACCTGCGCTTCATAAATCATTAATGTTTTACTAACGTCCTCTATAATGGCCAGAATAATTGGGATGCTGAAGCACAAGCGCAGCGTTAGTGGTTTTAAAAATGCTATCCTAAATCCTCAGCCGATTAAGATTTTACAATCGCTGATTAATTTTACTTTGCTCCTCTACCCTCTACAACTGCATCTCATACCTTGCCAGACTTGCCATCATCGCATCGATGCAAGGATAATTCTCTATTGCGAATATGGAATATCTTGCCTTGAACCCCGTCCTTGCATTAATGTCCACCAAGTTGCTGCTTGGTTAGAATACTCATATACATACCATCATATTTCCCAATGCATCGCACTGATAGTAATTTTAATTGACTAGCAAGTAAAATTAACATATCCATTTTTAAGAACCTTAAAAACCTAAGAAGTGGAACATGATTCTATTTTGCTTTAAACTTAAGGGTTCCAATGTTAAACTGCTACTA
Organism: Sminthurides aquaticus; assembly: GCA_906901655.1. NCBI lineage: Eukaryota > Metazoa > Arthropoda > Collembola > Symphypleona > Sminthurididae > Sminthurides > Sminthurides aquaticus. The sequence goes on along the minus strand of CAJQTT010000002.1, from coordinate 3,061,869 downwards.
GGTCTTGGTGGTAACTCCAATTTACTTAGGTGTTAGCTAATAAATGCCTGTTTGCCGTCAAACTTCAATTATATGCTGACAAGCGAGCGCAAGCGAGCTAAAACATTATCGAGTACGCGTACGCGAATTCAGCGGGCCATCAGCCGTCTAGATACCTGTGCAAGTTTCTGTTGAATAAATATTGCATGGGAATGTTCCGGGAGTGTTGTAATTAACGCTGAAGCGTGTGCACAGGCTAAATTGTGTGTACAGTGCAAGCCGTGTGTACAATGCAAGCCGTGTGTAAAGGTTGCGGGTAGGCTGAAAGCGAGCGAAGCGAGCGCTTCAGCCTAGTACAAGTGTATATATAGGGTTGAAAGCTTAATTTTGAACTCCCGCAACCAACTCTATGACTTCCTAGAAAATCATAAAATTAGTGCCTATGAGAGAGCGGAAACGTTCTGCTTTGCCTGCAATGCAAGTTGTACAAGAACTGCTAAACGCTTCTACCCTCCCCAAGAGGGTTAGCGGCTTTCCGGATGCAGAGGAAGAAAAACGAGCGCGCTAACTTGACGTCCCGATGCACAAAAATGTGCATCCTGGGAAGTAATGTTCCTAGCTATCAGTTATATTGCTCATTGCTCATTGATTCCAAAGTATCAACAGATACATGTAATTCACAGTTCCAAGACGGAATAGTTATAAAATAAATTCTTCTTTGTAATGAGTGGTACGATATATTAATTATGGCAATTAAATACGTTTACAACTATACAATTTTTAATTCCATAGCTGAGGTGCTGTTAAAGTATACCGTCTACATTACTTGCTCATTAATTCGCACTTGTCGTTAACTCCCTCCGGTAAAGTAAATCGAAGCTAACTTATGGCATCTGTTCCATGGGTTCCTGTTGCTGAGCGCTGGAAGGGATCTTGGATTCCTTGGATTTCTTGGATCTGCGTCGCTTTTTTCGGGGTTTTCCTCCTCGCACTTTTATCGCTTCTTCGGATCCTCCTTCTGGCTCTGCTGTGACGTCTGTAACAATGAAAGGCTCAGTTTGTTGCCTTTCACTTTCTAACCTTACAGATGTATCACTTTTTGTTCGCGTGGATCGTGTCACTGCCACACTTTGCGGTGATGGAAGAACTGACGGGGCATTATCCAGCGTACCTGATGTGGGTTCATTTTCGTTTTGAATTTCATCCTGATACATCTTTTTACAGAGACCGCAGCAACCGCAACAATGGCAATGCTTCAAGATGAATCCACTGGGTATTGATGAAAGTAGTTGCGACCATGCCATCGTTCCCATCCCAAACGCCACACACCAAAGCCAATATTCCAGTTCAATGGTTGTGCAAAAGAAGACACGCCCGCCAAAGTTGACTATAAGAATCTGGATTGAAACACATCACGAATAAAGCATACTATTAACTCAATTATTTCCTCCATTTAAATTCCTCAACTCCAATCTCATAAGCTAAGAAAATTCAAGCTCACCTGGGCTATCAGCGTCCCAAAGAGAATAATTACAAAATAGGGATTTGTGAACATTCCGCTAAATGGATTTCGCTCCCCATGTATTTTTCTGCAATTGATCTCGTTAAACAGGGTCATCATGACGAACGCGTTAAAAACCATTGTGAGATGCGTACTTGGGTCGTAAAGTCGAGAGCCATCATCAAATTCCAAAGTAACTGGACCTGGAAATTATTAACAGCAAGAGCATATGTACCAACACACATTTCACCTCCATTTACTTTTTAAACACAAGGTCCAACATGATTTCAATTTCTATTACCCAAGTACAAGATGTAGAATGTAACACACAGCTGGTAAATTGATTGGCCAATCATATTTTCTAACATTTTTGCCGAAATCAACGACTTGGTCCTCCCGTAAGGCTTTCGAAGCAAAAGGTCAGGTGTAGGCAGTTCTGTGGCAAGGGCCAGCGATGCAAGAGTGTCCATGATTAAATTCACCCACAGCATTTGTACAGCTTTGAGAGGACTGCTACCGAGGGTACAAGCGCCGATAATGGCAACCGTCACAGCAACGATATTAACAGTTAGCTGAAACTGCAGAAATTTTGCAATACTATCATACACTTTCCGTCCCCACATCACAGCTTTCACAATGCTTGTAAAATTATCATCCGTTAAGATAATATCCGATGCTTCTTTAGCAACATCCGTTCCCGCAATTCCCTGCAAAATCGAGTGAATACAGTTGGTCTTCTTACATCCAAAATAAATGCTAGTTGCAATTAGGTCAAGTATATATCTCCCTACCATAGCAAACCCAACATCAGCCTTCTTGAGCGCTGGACCGTCGTTTGTTCCATCACCAGTGACCGCAACAACTTCCCGATGTTCGCTTAACTATAACGTGAAATAAATCATCAGAATCCTAATTATATACCTCACATTAACGCTTCGTAGCATTTGATAATTTTAAACCATCTCCACAAAACCCACATACCTTAGAATCTATTATCCCTTTAACCAAAATGTATTTATCCGTAGGCGAAGACCTAGCAAGAACTCGAAGCTTAGGCCACACTTTGTCCAATAAGTCCTGATCAACTTCCCCATCTGGTCCCCTAATAGCCTTATTAAAGTCTTTTCCTTCCATAATGAGCCATCCTTCCCCAGGTTTGACGATTCCACACTTTGTAGCTATAGATTTTGCAGTATCCAAGTTATCACCAGTAACCATCCTCACCGTTATCCCCGCTCTTTGACAAGTTTTGATGGCCTCAGGAACCTGTCCACGTACAGCTTTCGATGAAATTTTGAGCACCATCGATGCCCTTTAGAGCAGAACCCAAAACAAAAGCAACATGTGCCAAAAGCGAAAGATCTTTCATACCTCAGGTCTAACTGGATCTTCAATACCAACTAAACAAAGCAACGTCAAACTACTCACAATATTGTTTTCGTCGTCCCACTTCGGCTCAGAGCTAGTACTGGTCTAAAAGTTGAGATTCCATAATTAAAATTGACCTTATGCGTATTTGTTTCCAAAGTTCTCACAACATGTCAAATTACATCGTTGGACTGGGCCCCAGAAAGTTTATATTCTTTGTAGGAAACGGCTATGGTTCGGAGGCCTTCTTTTGCCATGGGTTCAATTACATTATGTACCATTTGTTCTCGGTCTTGTTTGGAAAAACTTACTGGTGTTCCACTTGGCCCTATGATGTAAGTGCACCTGAGAAGTGTGACAGACATGTAGAAAATTTCTTAAAAAAGTTGGATAATTTCCTCCCTGTGCATGCCTGAGGCTTCTTACTTCCCGAGAATAATTTCCGAAGCTCCCTTTGTGAAAACTCGCCAGCCGTCCTTGATTTTAATTATAGTTGACATGGATTTCCTCACAGAGTTGAACGTATATACTCGGACAAAGCTTTCTTCTGGATGATTCTTCCGAATATTATCATAACTAGCACCCAGGGTTATTATAAACCCGAGCAGAGCACATTCCGTTTTATTACCAACTTGCATCGGCAAATCTCCCGGTTTAGCTCCAGGCTGAAAATATGAGCAATAATAAGCTGAAATATATAAATACTTTTGAAAGTTTATTTCATGAATATAAGCCGATTGCTTACCAAAATCCTCGAAGTGTACCCAGAATTTATAGCGAGGGCTTGCAGTAAAATTTCCCCGAATGGTTGCGGCAGGCTGGAGTAATTTGGAAATGTAGTAATTTTATTCCCGAGAATATGTGCACTCACGACAGTCATTCTGAAATAGTTTTCAAGGGTTTAAGCATGTATGAATTTCAGACTTGACGAAAATTATTATGTGGAAACTAATTCCGTCTTACCTGTTCGTAGTCAGTGTTCCTGTTTTATCAGAACAAATAGCAGTTGCATTTCCCATCGTTTCGCAAGCATCCAAATGCCTCACCAAATTATTATCCTTCATCATTTTCTGTAAACGAAGAAACAAAATGAGTACTTACAGAATACAGATGACCTGTGGTTGAAGGTGAAATTGATAATCTGTATGCAACTTTGGTTCTTGTAGGAATCCACAAACCTTGCATGAATAAATCAGCGACAATGTCACAGCAAGAGGCAGGCCCTCCGGCACGGCAACCACCAGAATTGTTATGCCAGTAATAATAAAACCGATAAAAATTGAAGCTTGATCTAAACTGGCTGGAATCCGCCGAATCGCATACGTCTCCACACAATAGCGTATTGTCACAATCACCGTTGTTGTAATTGCCGCTGCCATTCCTAGAGTCCCACCAAAACTTTTTATGCTTCCTTCATCCTTTTTAGCGTATTTTCTGAATAATTTGTACTATTTCAATTTGTTTATTTACCTACCAAAATATCCAATAAGAATAGCGAGTTTCGTTAATTTTGCTTGAAGAACTGATTTATCTAATCCACTCTCTTCCTCCTCCACCTTTACTTTGACCTTGGTACTTTTTTTTGGAATAATCGATGTTTTCTGCCGAACCTGATGTGAACTTGGAATTTCTTCAACGGTATCTGTCAAAAAACTTCATTTTTGAATATTCTGCTATTCAATCGTTACAATAGGCATCCAATACTCCTTCAACGACTATATATAGCTAGTATCTAACCTCTTTTTTCCTTTTTCGTCGCCCCCAGCAAAGTAAATATTATCCCGGACTGCGAATTAATGCCGACAGCGGTCACAACCATTTTCCCACTCCCTTCCATCACGTGTGTGCCTGGAATCGTAATATCGGTAAACATCTCAGCTCTAGCAGTAATTTATCTTTGTAGAAATAACAACATACCTGAAAGAACCATCGGATCTCCATCTCCTTTCTTCACGTGATCTGATTCTCCAGTTAGCGAAGACTCATCGATTTTTAGATCGTTACAGCTAATTAGAATACCATCTGCGGGAATAAGATCGCCATACTTGATCTACGCACATGTAAGATAGAGACAGTTAGTCACAGCTTTATATATTAGTAATAATAATAATTAGCCTCTAAAACCTTGTAATACCTGGCAAATGTCTCCGACAACGATATCTACAACGTTAACGCTCATCGCCACTCCAGTTCTGATAACAGCAAAATTATGTTCGCCTGTAGGATTACCGATGGAAATCAACCTTCAACCTTGTCTTGCCTTAGAATTTCTATGCAAAGTACAAATGAATTGTACCTTCAATTTGCTTCTGCAAACCGCGGAATTGTTTCTCCTTTGACCAATCATTCAATGCAGTCACAAAGACGACGACCAGGACCGAGCCGTAAATTGCGACGCTATCAATCCATCCAAATTCTTCATCATCCGCCGAGGTAACGTTAGAAGTGTGATCTCCGTACAGATAGGAATATCCCCATAAAACCAAGGAAATCGTTGCGGATACTATTAGGATTATAAGCGTTACATCCTGGACTGCTTCCCAAAGCAGGAAAAGAAAAGTCTTGGTCGGTTTCGGTGGAAGTTCATTTTTCCCAAACATTTTTTGCCTTCGGTCGAGTTCAGCTTCATCCAGCGTTAGACCTGGTTGAAATGAATCAAAGCATTTTAATACACATTTTGATGGTTTCAACTTTCTAAAGTTTAATTGTTCGTAAATGAAGTTTTAAATAAATGTAGAAATTCAAATGTGTTCGAACCGTCAGCTGGGGAAGTTTCTAGTTGATTGCAAATTTCATTTACTCCTCCCATGTCTTTAACTTTCTCTACAGCTTCTCCCTTCCTGAGCTCCATGAGGTCTCGGAGCTGCTTGACAGTAATCCGATATTGAGGAATCTCTGCCATGATTTAAATCAAATCCCTGTGGAACTTGGCCACTTAATTCAGCAATTAGCGCTTATAGCTTATCTATTTCCGTTTGTCACTAATCCGTCCCAGAGAAGGATGGAATCCACGCCTACTGTGGTGAGAATCCATCGTTATTTGTGAACTTCTTAGGATCCGATTCGTTGCTGCTATGAAATAAAACACGAGAAAAGACGAATCGAAAACAAAGCATGCATTAAATTTCGTTTCCTGAAACTCAACTTTAGACCATTAGGGTTACATCTAGTGCTTACAGCTCCAACACAATTCTGATAATTTCACCTTACGTTGTCAAAATAAACGAGGAGAGCATGCAGTCAAATTTTTTTCTAGATGCAGCTGTAATCCTTATCAACTGATTCCCAAAAAACTAAAAGCAAAATCTAATAAAATGACATTATTAAAATACTAGATGTCATAATCAAGATTACAAATCCATTTTCACGCCTTAAAACGCATTAATTATGGCTCTTACTCTAAGTTTAAATCTAGGCGTTCCCGGGAATCAGAAGCGATCCATCCAAGCTGGCAATCTTAGTTACCTACGTAACCGTCTTATAACATACATGCTGACCTGGTGTTCAAGCCCGGCAATCAGCAGTTCACATATTTTTCAAAATCATTGATTTAAATAACTACTACTTCATGTTCCTGGAAGAAAAGGGTTGATTGTGAAGGATTTACTTAATAAGAAAAGATGAGCCAGACCTTGGACGAAGCTCCTGTTGTCGGTAGGTGATTGAAACTATTTATTTCCTAGCGACAACGCTCGATCTGCTAGTGTGACTGTCATTCCACTTCGCTCAATTCTCAGCCGATAATATTCTTTAGTAATCAACAGGTTTCTTGCCTTCACTCTTGATAGCGGATGATAGCCACACAATAGCGAATACTGAAATATCTTATTTTTTACACCGTGTCATAGTTTTCACCTGACTCCCTTTAACTTACAAATTATATTATATAATTCCACTGAATTCAAGCTTTCCTACAGTAATGGGTCGCCAACGGAAAGAAGTACAGCTAAATCGAGACCCAATTCCTACCCTTTTTGTCTTTTCCTCGCTACTTCAAGTAACTCCTTGCTTAGTACACTCCAAAGTTGAAATTAAGAATAGAACCCACGTTCTACGTCTCATACATGCATATGCAGCTCGTAATTAGCGTGGAGGAACCTACACAATTTCCCCGCTGGGGCTTGTCCCTTTTCTGCTTTCTCCGAATACTCCTGCGCACTTATGCTAGACAACAAATCTGGGGCGTTCCCTCCAATAAATTAGCCTTTCAGCCCAACTGGTCGCTTTCTAAATTTGACCGATACTAATTAACGAGTTAATTTATTAGCAATAATCAATACCACCACCGTTGGAACTTATACTTTGGTTTTTGCAAATTCTGGGCATTCCTATGTTCCTTTTATCTCAGACGGTGCTGACGCAGTCACCGGTGAAGCTGCATTTTCTTCTCGGCATCAGAGTATCGCAATACCAGTGTTTCCGAATATACATGATGGAAACGCCGAAAATGAGTTACTTGAAGGAGCGCAAGGAGAATTTCAACCACCGCTCCTTGCACCCAGAAAGACAATAAGTATAGCCCAGCAAGACGGTTTAGAAGAACGGAGAAAGTCATCCGGTGCAAGCCGACAGAGCAGGCGATATAGCATGTTCGATGAAAAGGATCGGCGATCGAATTTCGTTCCCGAGGCAGCATCGGGCGGGTTTAAGGAAGCGCTCCTAGATTTATTTTCTTCGGGCGAAAAAGACGGAATAGGCCAAGGAGCAGTTCTAAAACCCCTTAGAAGACCAAAAGTAAAATTCAAATTTAATTTTCTAATTTATATTATTTTAGCTAAATTTAAATTTCTACGGATTATCATTTACAAATACATAATGCTCTCTGTAGTATAAAATTGTTTCGCAATGTAGTGCAACCAATTTGCTGATCGTTTTAGCTAATGTATGAAAATACCTACCGATTGAATTCGGGACACCCCTTTTCTCCTTCCCGAGTAGAAAACTTTATGCAGTACATTATGGACGAAATGCTTGCAAATTTTGTGTACTCGTCAAAGTCCTCTGGGCAAAAGGCTTTAGAAGTTGCGGAAAAAATTCGAAGGAATGTCTTAGCTTTTAAATTTGACAGGTGATAATTTTAATTACAAGGAATACTTTCGCCTAAAACATTCGCGTGCCAATGAAATTCTTTATTGATCCTCCGTACTGCAAAGAATTAATTGTGATTATGGCCCTCTTCGCACTCAAAGCCCATTTCCATCCAAGACAATAATGGCTTTCCATTTTCCAGGTATAAGTTATGCGTTTTCGTTACCATCGGCCCTGTGAATCGACAAGGTGTCCACAGTGGATTCCGGTGTTTGTGGGATGCCCACCGTGATAAATATGCTTGCGCGTCATTTAAAAGCTCCAGCACCTTTGCAACCGCAGTATGTTACGGAATATATTTTGAATAGTTAATTCAACACCCAACTGTTGTCCAATGACATTTACTTTTACCAAGCATCCAGTCATTTCGTTGGATCCTCGGGTACATACGCAGTGGTCATGTAACATCCAGATATTTATCCCATGCCTCTGTTATATTTACTTGTTTTTATTCATTTTTAGAGCTTTTAAATAACAAATTGATCAACACTAGCAATAATCGGAGCCGGAGGATCAACCTAATTTTGAATAAGTCATAATGCGAATAAACTCTTGTTTTTGCTTAATTTTCAAGTGCCACTGGTTTTGCAACTTTTAAGTGTCGTTTCTTCAAATGAGAGGATACAATTTATGGTAATTATGGTACGATATGTCTTGGAAGTTGATTCCATTATGACTTGGATTGAGCAGGGTGATTAATACAAAATTTACCACGTTGTTTGCGAATTCAAGCACACGCTCCATGCTGTTTTTTCATGTGAGTCTTCCAGTAGTCTTTTCTTTTGAAAATGCTGTGACAGATTTCGCAAGGATAGTTTCCCGGAAAATGAACGCGGTAGTGCTGATAATCGTTAGATACAACTTTTCCGCATAGCAAGCATCGTTTACGTTCAGGGCTTGGATTTATTGACACTTCAGAGGCTCCAAGAATCATGGAGTTGCTGTCTGCAGGAACAGTCTCAAAAATCAGGCGTGGACGAGGCGGATTCATCGATATACCTGTTCCGGATACACAACTTTCATTTCCACACAACCAGACGACTTATTTGCAAGTTTAAATTGTTTTATGAACTCCTCCCTTGCGTCCCGAATTTTTTCTGATTAGCGAGCATTATAATAATTCCGGGGTATTTTAGAAATTTACATCATGGCATCATGGGCGATGTAATACTTTTTTACACGGGTAAAAATTTGCAGCCATCATCAGTGGGTAGCTACCCATTACGAATCTTTTATAATGCTAAACGCTCATCACTTCTCCATTATGGAGAGAACTATCAAATATGAGGACAAAGCAATTACATAAACCATAGCACATTTTACAAAACCATGGATTCCAAACAATTATTCTGATCAAAGCAAAAACTGGAGCTGTAAGTGCAAATGGCAGAGTGCAGCAGGCAAACAATGATGCCGAAATTTACCACTAGGTTCCCAGTAAAAACAAAACAGCAACTAGTCAATGTATGGCAATAAATAACCTTAAACGTTTTCGAAGACTCTAAATGGTTTAAAAAGCACTGCCCACAATTCATCGGTTCGGGAAGAATATAGTTATTTTTGTAACAGTTAGTTGGTTTTTTTATTGTATCCTTTTTCCAATTTTTCCCCAAAACAAAATTCTATTCGGCTGTTAAACCAATACAGTAGCAGCTACATCAGTAACGGTCGTATATAGTGTAGTATAGAATAAATTCTCTTCTCACTGTCATGTAATTAAATGTACGTACCCCGGTAGATGAAATTTTAGTTATTTCATTCATTGAACCGCTAATATCCTTTCGTTTCTACACCGTAACCGTAAGTACAACATTTCGAGGAGTAGCATCTCTTAAAGATATTTATACGTCTAATAAGTCCAAGGGGTTTAGTATCTCCCTTCTTTTGGTACGTGCATGTATCATGTAACCCCTCTTTCTGAATCCACCGCCTTTCGTTTTAAAGCAGTTTCAGTTATAATTTTGGTTTCATATAAATAATCTGTAGTTACTTCATTCACAAGATATTAATCTAACTCATTCCGCTGTCTTAACTAGCCAACCCGGGATTGAAATCCAATTAGTGTTATATTCGCCAAGTTCATGCATATCGCTTTTCTATAGACTGTAGCATTTTGTCTCCCTAAAAATTAAATGTTTTAGGGGTAGTTAATTGTGCACCATCAACGAAAAATACAGGTTTTACGTACAGTTACAATAATTTACATAAGAATTGTTATTTCGAGATAAAACAAGGAATTTCCTAAATAAGTGACGTAGATCGATTACGTTACAGTGTGTTTCAACAGACTAATATTGTTATTCCTAGTGCAGCACAAGATTGCTTTGCTAACGCAATGCACCCGGGCGTTCTTCAGCCCCGAAACGTTCCAGTCTACAAGTGTATTTACAGTCGCCACAAATATTTTAACCGGTTAGCGAACATAATGAATTTTATCTTCGTTTAAATTGCACGTATTACTGTAGCCACCTGAACTTGCACATTATTCAATGATTTTCTCATTTTCATCATTTGATATACCGAAGGGGCTCAGCACGGTACGGTGATTTCATCTTCAAGACAGAATTAGACTAAGTAAGGGATATGTGTGTCATACATAGTTAAGAGCTTGTTAAGAACGAAAAGGTGCGAAAATTCCCCGGACATATACATATATAGGTAGGAAGAGCAGTAGTTGAAGTAAGGATTCGTAATTTCGACGAATTAGTTTTCATGGAAAACAAGTTCATAAAAATACTCTTTCATGAGTCAAAAATATGTCGCGTTAATTAAAATTTACAAGGCACCTATCAACGAGCAATGCAGTAGCTCTTATAATCAATTAAGACAGCAAAGTTAAGAATTACTATGATGATATCGAAACCGCAGATAATAAATAGGCAGACAGAGAAGAAAGTCATTGATTAATTAAGACAGATTTTACAAGAATCCATTCAAGTTCAGTTGCAATGAGATTTAAAGTAAAATTTGACACGCATTGCGATGTGGTCAAGGAACTAAGGGTACAGCTAACTCATTCAGCTAAATCATATATGTACAGAATTTCTACACTGCTACTGTGATGACTACCGAGACCGTTGGACGTGACTTCCTCAAATCATAGGACAGAAATAGCACAGGAATAATATCTACATGCAAAAAGTCATCCAATAAAATCTAACCTTTGGCAAAAGTTTGCCGTTACATAAACTAATTCAATTCTTAAAGCCATTAATGATGGTTCTAAAGCTCAAAACACTATGGACTATCTGAATCGAGCGACCAAAACCCCTTTCTGATTTTTGGTACAGTACACTTAAGGATTCTTGTGAATCCTTTAAACAAATTCGAATCCTTGGGTATCGTTAAAACTAATACACCTATTTTTTTAATTATATACGTGACTAATCTGCTTGAAAGTCGGGCAACACCTTTCATCAGCAAAACCTACAGCACAATTGTAATTATAGTCCATAGCCCATATTTATAAAATTCTTCGGTTCAAATCTTGAATTTTGGCTCAATTATAATCTTAACAGAAATAATGTTGGCTATTACTGCTCCTTTGGTCATTGACTTATTCAAACTGAAGAATTCTACCTTCCTTAAAGTACTCGACACAATCTTCAAACTACATGCAGAAACCACAGCACACGAACGTAAATGATTTAACGCGTGGCTTGGTCGTAAATTATGAGTGATTGACCTGAAATTTGATTTCCGAATAGGATTTAAATCATAACCTGACTATCTACCGATCCCTACAAACTATAAAGCATCGATACCGCCTCGTGATTTGTACCATTAACAATTAAATGATTACGTGATTATCGGAACCTATAAATGGAAACCAAGGTACATTCATAACATGTTTATGTTAAAATATACTACTTAACTAATTTCGATAATAAAAGATGCGTAACTACAATGGAACACTAACACTAATCGTCACCCGTTAACGTACCATCAAACGCTTAAAAATAACTCAGTACTTTTAGAATCATCAAACATTGCACAATCAAGACATCAATATTCCAGCCATATTTCAAAGGCCGCCTTCTTGGGATAATCGAGTGGGGTAGTACAGTTCAAACGCTTGCCAAGAAATAAATTTACCTAAACACCTAAAGTATTCAGCCTACAACCACATATGACTTGCGTCATTACGTACTTAATACGAATACAAAGTCGATTCAAACAACAAAAAGGTACGGTATCACACTTGACATTTAACAACAAGGGTAAAGAAGAACAGACGCATCCAAGAGTTTTCTGATTTTAAGACAAATTTTCTTCAACCAACCTCCTCAATCGCACACATAAACTTTTCTTTCGAATTCGTAGAAGCCTTGTCAATTCACCAACAGGAACGCAATGGGCATTCGTGACAATTTATAATTTCGGTTTGACAATAACCGGCTAATGCATGGGAGCATTAGCATGCTGCCGGAGGGCTGTTAACAGTAGTGCACTCCCTGCTTTTATTCAAATTACGGACCACACGATTCTCAATTTCCTATCCTGAATGCATCAATTAATCAAACTTTAGATAGTCATCGTAAATAGATGTAAATACCTTAAAATAAGAATTACAGGTTTTGCATCGGAACGGGTTCCGGAGGGATGCGATCGATTGATCATCTAAATTAAGTAGACTACTTACTTCCACTAGGTTCACACTTACATTAATTTCTCTTTGGTCCACAATCATAGACAGTAGTTGCAGCTGACATACAATAGGTGATTTCGTACCTTTTTGGTTTCCGACTATTTACATTCATTTTCTTCCTAGCAATCTTCTCATTTTCATATACGTGCTTATTCAAGTTAATGAATTCGACGACAGTAATCACTACTTACAAAAATGTTAATAAAACTTCGGGTCATTTCCTAAGTTCCTTAGTGTTTCATTCTGTGACATCTGGTTCAAACTTGCAAGTTCTTGACGCCGAAATTCATGCTCCAACTCCACATTCATTCTACTTATAGTCTCCGGCGGCTGCGGCACTTATTAGGCCGACGAGGGTACTGGCTGCCGAATTATTCAAGCTGTTGCCAATATGGCTCGTAGGGCTGGTTGAATTGCTGTTGGAATTGCTCAACGAAGCAGAAGCGACCACTGCCGACAAAGTACTTGATGATGACGGCGTTGGACATTTTGGTTTACCGTGTTTAACTCTTACATGGGCGTTTAGATTATCACTACGCGTATAGACACAGGGGCAGTAGGGACAAGAGTAGGTACCCGGCATGTGGACGAATCTGTGTTTCCTCCCTCTAACGAGCTTCCCACATAGTTTACATCGTTTAAGATGTGGTGATCCCATCACTTTTTCGAAAATTGATCCATATATCCGTCCTGCAAATCAACAATCACCAGCCCATGTCCTCAAAACAAACTCCTTAAATTTAACTTCTATCTTTCATAGCATCATGATTATGTTCATTCCAAATTCAAAATAGTTAATTTATTATTCAAAGATCAAATTCTAGTCAGTGTCAGATTCACACAAGCGCTTCTGAGGGGGCAAAAGTTACGAATTAAATTATGAAAGACCGGTTATTCAAAATCCTAATCGCCAACAATCCTTAAACCTCTCCTTCCCTAAAACATCCGTCCACCAGCCACTACTTCTGCTTCCGATTAAAACTAGCATATCGATTATTAATTCAAGAATCCGATTTTCTATGAAAATTCGCACATGGCATGCTCATTAGAGAAAGCAAAATAGCGTCTAATCACAACTCAAAAAGAGTACAGTTTGATGTTCATAATTTATCTACATCACAAAGCTCTAGCATCATAAGATGGGAGGGGAAATACAATATTTTATGCACTCTACAAGTTTTCATCCAGTAAAACATGGGAATCCTAGGAACATATCAGCTTTTTCACTCAAATACTAATCAACTGCTCCTACGAATAATAAATCAACGGGATTCTTTCTCAACCTGTGGTGGAACCATAGCGTTTCATAAAACGAAATCGCCGCAAGGATGTACCTGTTTGGCTACTGGCAGCACTACAAAGTTTATTATGAATAACCTTAGGAATGGAGATGTTTTTGAACTTGGAGGAAAGGTATGGTAAGACATGGTAAACCCTTTCCAGATATTATCGCTCTTTTCAGTTTCACAACTTATTGTAATTTATTCACATGGTAGAAATGAGAGTAGATCAGCTTTGAATTTTTATGTGGAATTTAAATCGAGGCCATTCTGTATGCTAAACAATTGTATGCGGAATAAGTGGAGGTGTGTTCCATGTCTTCGAAGCATACAAGCTCAGACAGACGCTTTTGCCGCCTGAAGATGTATTATGCGTACAGTTAAAAATCTAAAAACTGCCACAATAACAATTCAAGTTTTTCCTCCAAACTATTGAGTTATGCATCTCCTGATCCGTTCTCTCCTTCTGTCAGTTTCCTGACAACGCAGCAACGCAGTAGCCCTCCAAATAAGATTGACTTGTCGCCCGCAATATGTGTGTATACAACGACGAAACACTAAGATTAAGCAGGAACCAAGAATCATCAATCTCAAAGTCAAATATTCACTGTCGATCACCATTATTTTTACTGCTACAGGCTTAACATTTGCATCACTCTTAAACCTTACCCTGACAAGGGCTTCAACTGGTATCACTCACGCTATGAGTGATTTGATTTTTGACGGCCTTCTTAATTATTTCTTGATTCTCAGCAACAGCTTCCTATGTACAGTATTACGTTAACGTGTAGACAAGTCTAAATAGCTAACAATGAAATATGAGTAAGTAATACTATTATTGACAGATTTAAGTTCGATCCTACCATTTACTAACAAAAAGAGAAAGCTACGGCACTACTTCACACCGGGATAAACTACATTCTATATTTCTATACACAGTTCAATCTAACCCCTTACTTTTTCTCTAACGGGTGGTTTAATACATAATACCAATAATAATATTATGGCTTTTCGTCCGCAGGCCTTGACGTTAGATAATTTGTATAAATTGCTCCGAATTTTAACACGCTTAAAAACTTTCAGTCATTGGCACTACAAATTACTTCTAGTAAGACACCCGCTCCGCCCACAGTTTTTCTAAACATACCACCAGATTTACAAACTCTTGTATTAATCAGAGCGATTGACTTGCATGACTTTTAATAATTTCCTAGTTAATGCCATAATTATCACTCCTCTACTCAAATCTCTTCCCTTCATTTACTAATTCCTAGTCTAGCACCAAGTATATAAACTAAAGTCTTTGTCTCTTCCCACTTACTTGAAGAATAGAGACTGAAACCCTAGGAGGCAACTCAATCTTCGTTAAGGCTTACAGAGAATGTATATAACTGAGTGAGCTGGTAAGTCATTCAATTTTATGATAAACACGAAGATGATTCCTAAGAGTCGATTCCCTAGGATACTCATGGCCACACAGGTAGCATGAAAATTTAAATCCGTTACTCGAATTAAGTTGCAGTATCATTGATGATTTGCTCGTCAACCTCGTTATTCCCAAGTTTCCCGATGTTCCCATTCCTACATCTTTAGCTCTGCCTCTTACAATCCCACCATAGTTAGTGCTAGTAAGACTACTAGGTCCACTAATGGTACCTGCCCCTAAACTACAATTGCTTCCACTACTACGTCCCTTCTCGGCGCAAACCGATCTTTCCGATCGGCTACCGAAAATACCAATTTCAGCATCAGATTTTGAGCAAGGCTTTACAGTTGTGTTGCTCTGCTGCAACATACTCAAAGCGT
Organism: Sminthurides aquaticus; assembly: GCA_906901655.1. Taxonomy (NCBI): domain Eukaryota; kingdom Metazoa; phylum Arthropoda; class Collembola; order Symphypleona; family Sminthurididae; genus Sminthurides; species Sminthurides aquaticus. The sequence continues at coordinate 3,046,199 of CAJQTT010000002.1, read as the reverse complement.
TCTTAATCCCTATCACGGACAAATCTGCTGGCTTGTTAAGATCTGGACTACCGGAAACATCGGTTTCATTTCCATGCAGGACTAACTCGTTATCTACAAGAGATATCTTTGAACTTGTTCCACTTTCAACTCTCCCAACCGACAAGGATAAAGATAGAGGCAATGGCAACGGCATTGGTGATGGTGATTCCTCGTCGTCTTCTGGAATGGTTGCATTAGGACTCTGAGAATTTCTGCTTATTTTTCCGTAAACATCACTAGCCCTTGGAGAACGGATAATCACTGATTTTGACCTGCCATTCCCTCCCACTGTGGGTGAACCACCAACTGCAACCAAACCACAAGTTTGACAAATCAGTACGAGCTCGTTCCTCAGCTCTTTCATACACTCCAATTTCCGATTCATCTCCACTGACCGTCGCAGCCATACTAACATTCTTTGGTAACTCCTTAAGCTCACAGCATTACTGAAATGTTTGCAGATAATTTCTAGACTGATACCCTAATGTTTTCCACATATTTCAACATAAATAATTTCACTCAACCTAAGTCATTCAGAAATATAAGTGTTCAAGGGTAATTTTAAGCATCTGAAATATTTCGAAGCACGGAGGTGGTCTAACCAATTGATTCTACCTTTGTAACGTTGTGCATCATTGTAAACGTACATGAACCTACTACCAATTACCAACCTATGTTCCGTTCATTTCATCATACCTTTGGTAAACTACTTGTATTTACATACATACACTTTCAGATGGAACGCCTTACAGTGTACCAAGAATGCCAACCACAGAAATGATGAGGACGGATTGCAAGAATGCTCTCTAACCCGGATGTATGGTCCATTCTCATGCTAAAAGGCTTCTAGTAGTATTGAATTTCTCAATAACCTATTTGACATTTCTTACGTGCCTAGCTCACAGCGTTGCCAAACATACGTGAGATAAGGGATAGGGTTACCAAAAATACTGAATTGCGAACCAAGCAAAACAATTCAATTTCGCATTCAATTTCCACTACACTGACTGGACAACGAATAACGGTATCAGGTACTTCATAGCTACGAAGCTAATGGAAAAAAAATGTATACTGAATAAAACTGTTCTGTGTACCACATGCAGGGAACAGATTAATAGATAACACTGAAACAAGGTAAGAGGGTATCGCAAAAGTATTTATACTTGGGCTATTGTGGTAAATGATAATTAAAAATAACTTACCGTCCTGTACTTCCATTCCATCAGCATTGGAGTATTTCTGACCCGGTTCGTCATCCCCCTTGTCATCATCACTGGACTTTTCCTGTGATAAAATTTAAATGTTGAGAAATACATTCCTATTCCTTTGTATTTAAAATAGTTCCAAGTTTTTTGGATAATAAGCTCACCATAAGAGAAGACGGGTAGTAGCCAATAGTATATTTAGAATCGTCTAATCCATCATCATCGTCGTCGTCGTCATCAGCTTCCATTTTAACACTTATACTGTCGGGATCTAATTCAAAATTGGAGTCATCCTTGTCGGTGCCTTCTATGACAGGATGAAGAAAAGTTGACGGATCGATGATGGTTGGGCTGACATCGTTTGTTGAACTCACCATCTGACTAGTTTTACTGGATGACTTCCCGATGGCTATCAAGGCAGGTGGTGATGGTCGACTACCCCCAGACGATGTAATAGAGGCTTCTATATTTCGACTCGAACAGACGTCTGACTTATCCTAAAAGCAGAGCGAATCAGTTTTCAATTCCAGAAATCATAAACAGCCATTGTAATGTATGCACGTCCGTGCATTTTATTTAAATCCCCGTACGTACCTGATTATTAACACTGAGGGGATCAATGTCTTCACTGCTACTATTGGATACCCTTCTCCTTTTTCGACTGGATGGACATTCACTGACGTGATTACCACCGGAAATTTCAAGCCCATCGTTGATTTTCGAACTGGTTGGACTACCCTTACTAGCACTGGTCCCCCCACTATCACTCGGGCTACTACTGTCGCAGCCTTCAGTCAGTCCACGTATTTTCAAGGCCTCTGCTGTCTTCAAAAAATCTGATAATGAAGATTGACTAACATTTACTTCTCCTCTGTACATAAAACTTAAAAGGGCCTTCATTTCAGATGATTTAATATCCTTCATAAATATTATTGGATGTGGGTGGTTATTTCGAACCAAGACACTTTCGAAATATGGACTACAAGCCTGAAAAAAACAAAAACCCATAAAATTACAAATCCAAGTTCAAGTTCAACCATCTCGACATTAATTAATCAGATTAATATAGTAATCTCTTTTCATCCGACTTGTATTTCACTCACAGATAAAACGGTCTGATGTGCCTTAAAAGTTTGACCTTCACATGCTAGTGTAACATCGGTTAAAGATTCTTGCTGTAGTAGCCGTTCTAAAACATCTATAAAGTTGCTAGCGTGGTTATTCCACCGAAGGCAAAAATGTTGGTCTACTCCCCCCATTTTCATGTGTAAATGATTAGTTTTCCTCGTCTTATTTTGATTTTTTCCTCGTCGTCTCCAGACTTTAAAGTTAGTTGATTAGATTTTCCTCGTCCACATTTGGTTTTTTCCTCTCTCCAAATTCAGATTGGATTCTGAAAAAAACCAAAACAACAATGAAAATTAGAGACGAATCCATACAAACAAGCAATATTCATGTTACAACACACTTATTAAATCAATGCATTACACACTGCACCCATAAATTATGTAATGTTCAACAAACGTACGAGTCTGTTAGAACACACTTGCAAATCTAAATACACCTCTCACTCTCATATCGTTTGTCCTCAGTTAATTACAGGCTAGCACAACGTACGCGTCTTACTGACTGATGAGAGAGTACGTGCGTTGCAAATACATAACACCACGAGTGTACGTTAGGGTAAACAGGAAATGCACATGTGGCAGAGCACATTAAGAAACTCAAAGTCCCCGTAGTTTGACAGCCTAGTAAAATCTTGAAAGAAATATATAATCCTAGCCTCCTAAATGATTTCTCGTCAGTACAACACAGATACTGCGGTGATCCGCCCATGGAACTTTCTTAGTTTAAAACATGATTCATTAAATTTCATGTCCAACTAAAATTTCCACAGCAATTTCACAGAAGAATTTAACTAACACGTTACTGCCACTGCCTTCAGAGAGTTGACAGAACGATACACTGTGGACACAAGAGCAAGAACGCTAGAAATCCTGCGTATCTACGGCGTGGCTGTAGATGTGTGCACTCCGTGCATCTTTCAAACAATACTGCTTTCCTTTAAACAGCTGATTAGTTTTCCGGCAATTTCACACGTTTTGTATCGATCAAAACGTTTTCTATAGATACCCGGGTTATGATGCGACGCTGGCGAGTAAGCACAGCGGTTATTACATAATTACTGCAATTGATGCATGTACTCATGCGTTGGCTATTATGGACTTCTGCTGACGCAATTCATACAGGTGAACTTACCTCTTACTCTTTCCATCCTCACCTACTCCAACTTTGACCCCTCCCAGCTTCCAGTATCACACCCTGGGATAATTCAAAATGTCTCAAAATAATTTCGTAAATAGGGAAGCTATTCTGGAATATATACATACTGTGCTAACTTGGGTCTTTCCCGCTGCTTACTGAAGGTAACTTAAAAGCTGGGCATGATTTTAAAAGAACATTTTTTTTGCAATTTTTACTCATTGTTTCTTTTAAAACAGAAACCATTCTTTCACCTTTGCTCTGAGCCGAGCAGTGAATTTTGATCGTCATTAGAACAGAACTGAAAGTTTTATCTTTTAAAACAACTGTACCCCGTATTCTCGTTTCGAAAACCTAGCTATTTATAGTTTGCAGCAGACAATTGTGTCTAAAATCGTGATCTGCATTAAATAGTATTTATTCTACGGCGTCATATAATGTTTCAGTTCTAATCCCTACCAATTAGCATCTGTAAATCCAGGCTGCAAATCCACCTCACCCAACTTCACTAGTACTATCTTTCACGGCATCCCGTTGCAGATTAAGCTTGAGCTGCCACTCTTGTTTCCCAACTAATAACTAGAGCAACCAAACAGAAAGCACATACTGATCATTGTCACGTAAATCCTAATTACCCAGGTAATTATGACACGATCATCAACTTTATCAGACGACTTCAAAAAGACAATTTACTAAGAGGGAAACTAGAACCAACTGATTATTGTAACATACAGCTAACAGTAGCCAAACGTCAAGTAAGTAAGCTTACATGTCACAATTACAACTAATCCAAGCTCATTACCCCCGCATAACCTCTTCCTCCCACCCGAGTTCAACAAGATTAGCACATATCGTATGAGAAAATGTGGAGCAATCAAACCGGAACATTCTTGGAGTTAACTTTATGGAAGATTTCTTCAACTAAACCCAATTCCCGGTCATCCCTCCTCCGACCTCTAAGACCATTCTGACTAATTAATCCACAGGACTCATGAGTTGTTTTACTTTTGCCATCCTCTTAGCTCTAGTCCATGGTTTCAAGTACCCCATGAAGCATATGTTCCTTGAGTAGACAGTCGTGGAGAAAGAAGAAGGCATGCCGCCGAGTCAATGCACGTAACCAGCTTTTAGTTCACAAAGGCGATATGCGGTATTGATTTTCTACCCGGGCTTTTATTCGCTTTAGGTAGGACCCCCATGTACCTTATAATTCCCGATAAACTTTTCACCTTAATGCTATTCCTACATACAAAGACAAGGCTGGGCAAGTACCTGGAGAAGTTCTGGAAAGGCTATCTCCTCCTCTTGAAACCCTATATGTTCTGAGATAGGGTGACTTCTCCGGCATGATGGATCATGAACTACTACACCGTGCCATGTCGTAACAAGAAGGCCTGTGTGATGCTTCAAAAGGTACGCAATTCAGACCATTATTAGACGACCTAACTACTTTTTCCCATCGCTGCAGTATCTCAAAGTACCAGGAAAGTACTCAGCACGTTGTAGGGATTGCCTAGGGAAATGGTGGATTGTAGAGAAAGCAAGCTATGAAAGGGGATGAGGTACTGGAGTCTCCAGTCTGGAGAAAGGAAAATTACACTACTACCCGCAGAAGCAGAGAAAAACCAACCAACAAGAACCCAAGGCAAGGGAAGGGAGAAAGGAAGGAATCCTTGAAAGCCAGGAACATAATGGGCAAATGATAAGGAAGGGTGCCAGGAGGGAAGCCGGGGACTCTATCACTGTCCCTACCAACCATCCAACCAGTCTCTATGGTTACACATACAAAAGTATCGATTTGCCCTTCCACTCTCCCTTTTCCTTTCCCTTCCAGTCTACCCACCATCCTAGAAAGCCCGTCCTCAGAACGACTCCCGTCACACATCAAGGGGGACCTAGGGAAAAGGCACACTCGTCCCAGTAAATCCCAATATACTTTTCCAGTCTACTTCAGCTCTCTCTCTCTCTCTCCCCCTTCTTCCTCCACTCTTTCCCTCTTGTACACTCGATCCAGTCCTTCTTTCCCACTACCGGTGAAAGCCTTCATCCAGCCATGCCGCTTTCCCCACCCCCATTAAGCCTGTTCCTGTTCCAGGGACCGGCAAGGGGAATCCGTCCTCCACATAGAGTTTTCCCTTCCCGTTCAAAGCACAAGGGCGAAAGCAAGAGCAGGAGGGAGACTTCATTCAAGTCCTTTCCCTTTCACAACACAGCTTTCTCCCCTCGGATCAAGGATCGAAGCCTTCCCACCTACTACGCATGCATCCCACTGCTCGGTCACAGCACAGCCAGCAGCAGGTCTGGAACTCTTACTGATGGAATGATCTCCAACCAAGCAATCCTTCGGTCCATACGCATAACCATAGCATACCATATGCACTCATACCTCCTCTCCTTCCCTGTTTCCATGCTACTACGTCCCAAAACCTTCCTTCTGCTCTAAAATCAGGAAGGAAATTGATATTATTCTCCAGGCTAAATATCAAGCATCAAATGTTATCAAATCCTCCCTCCATCTATCCTTATCCACCAGTCCATCCTCCATCTTCTCCATGGCTTCCATACGCTTTCCCGTAGATGACTCATTCTCATCACTCCTAATAAAATCTCCACGGATTCCACCTCGCTCATACTCTGAAAATGTCCAAGACTATCTCTCAACGCTCTTGTCTTCTTCTTCTTTCTACATATAAAAGACGTCAACAATATATCAGCAATATATTTTTTCTGAAAATCCCAAAGCGCCAGTCCATCACGAATCCATGGATCAAAAAAAGCCGAATCCCCAAACACAAAAACTAGTAGTGCCTAGCATAGTAATCCAGAACCAGAACTAATCTACCAGCCAGAGAAAAGATTCTCAGCTTGTACTTGGCATGGCTTTCTGTATCCATTCACGAGTTCCGAATTCTCCGCAAATTTCCTGTATTTGCATAAACCTGTAAAATTATCATTGGAGTTTTCCTGCCTCCCGTGTAACCAGTTTCCCTTTTTCCCCGAACGAAACAACTGATGCAAAGTAGAGGAATGTGCCGCAAGAAAATGCGTCTCCTAAGACTATAACTGCATTGGAAGAGGGCGCAGGAAACTCGCAGATTCATTCATATGTAAAACTCGTCAAATTATAAAACTCTTTCGCAAAACGCAATATTCCACACGAGTAAATCAAGAAGTAGGGAGAAGAAGAAGCTCCCAGCAAAAACGTATGTGGGTCAAGTCAAAGCGGACAAATGAGCTACTTAAACTTACTCCATTCTCAAAGCCCATTACTAGTACAGAGTACATGCTTTTAAGATTTCCGGATTCCTCCACACACACGCCAACGAGACAGCTATCCAAGTTCGTAGTATCGCTTCCAATTCCAATGCAGCATGCAGCTTCTTCCCTCTTTGCGCCGATGATGTACAAGAAACTGATGCAGTTGGTGTAAAGCGGACTTTCACTTTTACACTATGTCCACTCTTTCAATTTCACTGTTGTCAGAGTCCCACACCTTTCACTCCAGCCAGCCTTCCCCCTGTGCTATCTGAATTAAACTACGTAAGTCTAATTCAATCCAATCCACTGCCTTTCCGAATTCCAACAAGCTATATAATTCCGCATAGCTTCAACACCAGCCCACACTTTGACGAATATATTCTCGTAGCTTACTTTCTCCCGCTCACTTTTTGCACCAACTCCTCCAAGACGAAGTTTTCAAGGAATAAAACAGGCGCAATTGAATACAGTCTCCTTTATCCGTACCAACACATTAACCGACTCCAGTCCTTGAATTCCCTCTCGATATTTCTTGTCCCTTGGATTTTGAATACTTCCTTCTCACCACTTCCCTACAACGTACCTACCCACTTGCCTTGTAATTCTTCCAAGCATGGATTCGCAAATTCTCAAGGCCAATCCACGTGCGTACACAAAACGTTTTGAATCCTCCTCACTTGAAGTGAATGCAAATTACACTTGTGCAGTATCATCCCAAACCTGCGAACCCTCTTCCTTCCCTTCCACACAGAGCCCAGACGGACACGTACAGACTCTGGAGAAGCCCGTGTGTGTAGATAGATTCTTTGGCGAATTTCTATTTTCTTGCCAAGAGATGAGCCTATACTGAAGGAGAGACTTGTCCCTGTCGACTGACTAGAGAGGAATTGTGGAGAAAGACTCGGGAACCCTTAGATGTAGGGACATGATGGAGGGGAGGCGGAAAGTGCTTACTCCTCAGGCTCTCTCCCATCTATCCAGCTCTACAGCCAAGCCAGCCCTGCTATCCCTCTCTTTCCCGGCTCAGAAATCCCAAGAAGTGTATCTACAAACAAGGCTAGGGTCGAACATGGAAGTGTACTCTGTCCGGGGCAGAGGAAAAAACTAGATTGAAATATGTACACTGCAGGGATCGATGAAGGCTTGTAACCAAGGGGCATACAAGGCTAATATACCGGCGCCACCGTCCTCCATCTCCTCCATGGATTTACACCACTTCCCAACCCTTTTCAACCACGTATAATTGCGACACTAGTACACCAAGTCCAAAACATGATTCCTTTCCTTCTTCCTTCCAAACAAGCAAAGGCATTTAATACAAGTCAGTCAGGATCCGGTGGTGGTATGAAACGAGATTGAGAGAGAAAATGCACATGAAATAAGGATCGTCGTGGACTAAAATACTTCAAGTCCATATGTGAACATGTGTCCCGGTCTCTCTTTCAAAGTCTGCATTCTGCATCTTACGTGATTTCAGTCCCGCCGCCGCATAGTCTTACACACACCTTTATAGTTTCCCTTATTCCCTCTTCCTCCCTTAATGCAAGTGCACGGGAAAGCTTACTCCGTGTGGGAGAGACGACGCTCCTGGTGAAAACATAAGGAGCAGACACTCAAACTCAGTCAGTCATGTCATAGGAAACCAAAGAAAGGAAGAGAGAGAGAGAGAGAGAGAGAGAGAGAAGACGAGGGGAATGAATAGCGAGTGTGTGAGCCAAATCCTTGAGCTACTACCATTCTTCTCTCCTAAATACGAGCACTAACTACAACCCTACATGTATATATTCTACATCCCATTAAAACCCTTATGCCACAGTCAGTCCACCAACCCGACGTAGCCTCAATCCCTCAAAAGGAAAGCCCGAGCGAGACTAGGCAATAAGTGTACGTAAACACACCTTCCATCCATGCATCAAGGGCTTTCCCCTACTCCAGCCCTAATCCAATCCTCTCCGGAATTCCAGCACGAGGCAACCAGGCTGGGAAACAAGGCTGAAGTCAATGTACCTTCCTTCACATATCCACAAACCAAAGTCATCCATCCTGTAATCTTCAAACAGTCCAACACTATTAAACCCAAGCCCTACACCCTATTTCCCTCAAGGCAGAGAGTCCTCTCATCCATCCACCACCGACTCATCTTTAGGCATGTAGGCTCCAAGGGAAAAGTTTACAGGGAGCCAAAAAAGACCACATGGGCAGGGACTCTTGTGCTACGACGCTCAAGGATTCCCAAGTCTTCCTCCTCCTACTATACATCCTCCACATCTCTCTGCATCCCCAGGAATTTATTTAAATCTCAACCAACATCCAAATCCAGCCAGACAGAAGACACACCACCACGAGGATCGTGTCCTCAAGTGCCATCTGAATGACATTAAATATATCCCCGCCCCCATCCAGGACATACAAGGAAAAGGTCCCGACTTTCCCCTCTCCCTTATTATTATTATTACAACTCTCCCAAACACAAATTCCCAATGTCCACGCGCCCCTCCAGTCATTTTCTTCAAGATCCGCCCTATAGTACCAGCCATCCATCCAGGATTCAAAAAATCCAGGAAGCTTCCTTCCCCAGCCAGACCAGGCTCCTCTCTTCCCCTTATTCCGTCTGTCAAGTGCACGTGCGCGCAGTAGATCAGAGAGGAAAGCATGCACGGAAGAAGGGTCTGAAAGAAACAACCCTTTCCAGGGTCTCATGTCAAAGTCCGTGTCCAACTATTCTTCCCCGACTCCAAACAATTCATTGTTTATACATGCCACGCATCCGAGGTCCCCTCCATTCCTTTCCTCGTCCCTACCTCTTGTCACTTCCATTCATAAACCAATTAAGTATCCCATTAACAAATTTTAATGCCTTCAACACACATCCCCCATTCTTCTTCAGCCTTCTTATTTTCCTGCCTGCCCTTCCATAGCTGCACACATTCGGCAAAATCTTACATCAACCATTTCACTCAATTTTCCTTGTCCTCCATCGCTTTAATCAAACGCTTTCTCTTCCCCCCACCCCACTCAGTCACTCCCGTCGCTTAATATGCTGCCACTACTACCCTTGATCCCTTACTACTTTAAGGACCTCGCATCTTGCAAGAATACCAAGTTTAACTTTATTTACATTAACAAATCTTTGGAGAGTTTAGAACATGTGCGTAGAGCACAGCACTAAGATTACATTCCATCAACTTCCCATACATTATAAAATATCATATTCTGACTGAGCCATGTCCCGATCTCTCCAGGCTCTCCACCTTTTTATGCCTGCATAGCCGTCTCTGACCATGCAAGTTCCTTTAAAACATAATCGTATTGATCATGTTAAAACCTAGGAATAGGCCCCTTGATTCTCACTCACTTTTCTACATTCTCCTGCCGACCCGGCGGTATTATTCACCACTTTCCCTCCCCGCCATAACTCAACTTGCCCTTAGCTGATGAGGAGAATGAGCTGAATCTACATAGACTGTCTGGAGAAATATGATGATAAGTTTAAGGAATCGTGGAATTTTTCTATTCCTCTCCACCCAACAATGATCCGTCCCTGATAAGATAAGCGAGAGGAGATGATGATGTTGAAGTAAAAGAGGGAAGATCCCTTGGCTCAGCCACAAACTAACCAGCCAACAACACGCATCATCCAGCTTAACTTTTACTCCATCCTAATTGCCTCCACGAACCAACAGCCAGAGACTAAACCTCATTTTCATACATTTTAAGTCTATCCAGATTACACTGCTTTTCTTTTCTTTCAAAGTACACATCAACCAACTCATTGAGTAACACATGGGCTAACTCATGCACGGAAATAAGCCAAGTGCAAGGCTGTGGCGGTCACAGGAAGGCTTCCTGCTTGGTCATCTTCTTGCGTTCCTTCCTAGTCCTACTAGCTTTCTTCTCACTCCAGTTCCTCTCGAAATTCGTATCCTCAAAACTAAGGCATTATAGATCTCAAGTAAACTAGTCCTAGTTTACAACACACACGCCTTCCTCCAAATACTTATTACACTATGCATTAGATAAGTCGTGTCCACCTCCAGGGCCCATTATTGCGTCCTTATATATACCATCCGCCACCCCATCCACTAACAACAACATCAACCACAATCTCTTATTACATTATGAGAGCTTAACTTGGATTTAAGATCGACTTTGTGCAGTGGGGTATACGGTATCCTCCGCTGTATGCAGACCACCACACTCATTGTACTATGAGCCTTAAGCTTAAATGGGAGAAGACCTTGAGGATTGAAAAGTAATGTAGAGGGATTTTTCCAAAGATGTAGTCAGTCATAAGGAATACGAGTGTACCAAGTTTGAGGGGACTGGCGGATAAATTAAATAGCTCACTATCCTACACCTCCCTTTTAAACAATCTTTACATTCATTCTCCTTCCCAAGTAGATCCCAGTTCCCCATTACGCCACCAACCATTATTCTACACTACACATCAGAGTCACTGTCTTTCCCTTGCTACTATACCCTTTTACACTGCCGCTTCCAACTTCGTTTAGCAGGGATAAGGATGTGATGCCTGTATCTGCCTGTATTCCTTAGAACAAGCCAGAAATCCTAGTCCTAGCTGGGCGGCTCACTAGCTTACTCATCACTCATCATTGCGAATCATCCAGAGATACCTCCAAGGGAGGAGGACCAACCTAACCTTCTCCCATCTCCATGCCAAAAGTTTCCCTGTAAGAATTTTCCAACTAAATTTCGCACACTCTTTCCTTAAAAACTCCCCTCTTCAACTATCCGCACAGCCTCTCAAGCAGCACTCTCAGTATACGCAAATCTCCCTCCCACCACAACTTTGTCCATGAGAGCACAAGCTTGTTCACATTGCATTTTTCCCACCCATCAATCCCTTCCAGTACGGCCCTAGTACTTATCAAGTCTTCTCTTCTTGCCATCCTTCTCCTATCCAGTCAACACATTTCTTCCTTATTATACAGCCCTGCATATCTGCAGCAGTCTCTGGCTCCCTTCCATTTTAAATTATCCCCACAAGAATAAGAAATAGAAGCAACTCATTCTGTTTTGTCATACTGCAGGCTCCAAGTCATACGCTTCCTTCCCTGGATTTCCTTGAACCTCGAGCAAATATTTAAAGTCACCTTTACCGCGACGTTATGTCGCGCAGGAGTATATGAGTCCATTCCAAGCTCCAATCGCTCCCTCAGCAAGCAAGCAAGGAGTAAGTGTATATATACAAAATTTTAAATAAAACAAGGAGAAGTAGAAGCAATAAGGAATGAGAAGAAGGGATGAGTCTCTTTCCGTCTATCCGAACTAAAATTAACTTATAGAGTTGAGTAACACCCTGACGTTAACTACGAAAAGAGACTCTTACAACACACACACACACACACACACACACACATGTATGCATCCGTCCCTCTGACTGACTGAGAAGAACCTTCTTCCTCATTCAATTTACTCTTCCCATTTGCATCTTCCCTACTTCCATCCTAGTTACGCCCTCGCACCAAAATAAGGGATCTTCTCCATTCTCTCAACCAGCTCTAGAACATCCATCACGCCTACCTCCAATAGCTAGCGCCAGCGGCAAAACCAACCAATCTACCAGCCATACAACTAACATAATGTACCATAACTAAAACTCAAATCCGTAGATGAAATTATTATGCAAACCTCCAAGCTGCCTCAGCTTATGCTTCCTTTCCCAATTATTCCATCCATCAATTACTCAACCGTATTCTTCTCTTTCACTCCGTCCGTTTTTCCAAATCTCTCACAGTAATCCTCCTCCAAGTCCTCTTTCCAAAACGGTTTGAAAATTTTAGTTGCCCCAACATTTAGTATCACATCTTCCTCGCAATTCTCTGACTCATTTAAATTTTCAAGCCCGTGTTCCCTTCAATTTATGCCAATTCTTCTGAGTCACTCAACAAAACCCCTCTAAACCTACGCCAAAAACGTCACCAGAGTGATATACTCTGATGATAACATGCTATCAATTCCTTTAAATTCCGCTACGTATCCCTATCGTAACTTCTCACAAACGGATTCTCGCTTCCCAAGAATCATTAAGCTTACTCACAAGATGCAAGGCTCTATAATAAATGCACTGAAAGTTGACGGACGGCAATTCGTATTATGCTACAATTCCAGCTAAGATCCCGTCTGCTTAGTTCAAATAATTTTCCCAGTATGTTAACCATGATACGTAATAATACCAATACTTTAAAAAATATCCTCATCCTAAAATTCTATCTCCTCTTCTATTCTCCTGGTAAAATTCTACCCATCATGACTCCAAGTTGGCATTCGAGAGATTTACAAAAGAGTCCCTATATTTCTCGTCCATATGCCCTCCACGTAAATCATCCTCCCCACCCTAGTTTATTCCTTAATGTACATTTAGGTACATTAACTAACTCTTGCGCACTTGTGCAATCACCAGCTCGCGCCAAAGCTCAATTATGATCCCATGTACTATTACCATCTCTGCCCCAGTCTCTCTCCACTCCAGCCTGTCTAATGCTCCAGAGAAGGTAACAAAATCCTCTCACGTTCTTATTAATGAGCATTACCTTTAGGCACTTAGCTTCGCTTCTAAAAGGAAGCAATATGGAATTCTATCTAGAGGGAGCTAAGCTACACGACGTATAGCTTCAAGCATGCAATCTCAGTCAGCCATATCCAGAGCCAAACTTGTGCTCGTTCGTGTACTTCCCTCTACAGGCGAAACACCCTCCAAAATCTCCCACAAGGCGACAAGGCCCCTACCCCTCACGTTCCAAGGAATATGATAAAAAAAACTAATCTTTCCTCGTCCTGCAAACAGACATAGTCCCCCTCACCACCACCACCACCATATCAGATATCCTCGTGGATGAAAAGGCCGCGTTGTTAGGTTAAGTTGCACACATATCTGCCGGATAGTGAATTCCACCTGTGCTCACTTCGTTCACATGCTCCATTATCAGGTGAGGCAAAGCATCCCAAAGGGAGAGAGACTCATCCACCCCTAGAATCTACCTTCCATCCAGTCTACTCACCTAGGCAGCCAGGCAGCCAGGCTAGCGCTAGGCCACATTGCGAGATCAAATTACAAAGCTCCTTATTATTAAATCCCCAGAATAACATGCGCACCTCATATCATTCTCCAGTCAACCCATCATAGAATGTATGAAGCCACGGAAGACGCAACCGAGAAAAATTCAAACGAAAACGACCAAGTACCCCTAAAGCGTCTTCGCTACTACTCTGATATTTCCAATTCAACCAAACTCCTGAACCGGTAATCTTCCTTGCGCATTTATGTCACAAAAACTTATGTTATTCGGATTTAAATAAAATAAGTATTTGCCGCCTCCGTTTGATTTCATATTAGCTGTAAACTATAAGTTACAATCACTCAAATGTACTTCATGTGCTAAATGTATTTCTCCACCGGTCAGGATCTATTGCAAGTAGTTGAATTAATACACTCTGCATCTGAAACTATGCCCATAATGTTGCGCACTAATCCAAGGTTCAACCACATATTTTCTGTTTATCGAGTTACGAATCCACATGTCAAAGCTAGATTTGACACGGTAATGGGAGGGATTACGAAAGATTTTGGATCTACTTCATAAGAAGTAGTAGCTTCTGGCAATTTCTCTTTCCTAACTACGCATATTAACGAGTTCCGAAGGATGTTGTGGATGATTGCACTAGTAACATTTCCTGATTCCTCAAAAGTCGGTCGTAACCAAACTTATCAAACACCATCACAGTTCTCCCTAGTAAACAACGCAAGAGTAGTGAATGTCGCACTTGAAGCGACTCAAGATTATTTAGTTGTTGTACCTTAAATAATATCCGGGTATCATTAATCCACAGGAGGGTATCTCTTTAAATCCTACTACATTCAAACAATAATGTATCTAGTTACGTGCCAATCCACAGAAGATAATTAATTACCCCTCTCGCTTGTCTTTCTCTTGCATACCCACCAATCTTTAAAGCCCAACCAGCATATAATCCCTCAAGAACATGTTTCGTAGCTCAAAACGCTACGCATCTATACTGAAACTCAACAATTGTACCGAAATCTGTGACACCATGTCATGAACACACTGTCGTAACGAAAATTATATATTAGCAACGAGCTATACTGTAGGATACACAATCCTACTACCTATAACCAACATGTTACATGAAGATTTTCCTGTATTTGAGGAGCCGAGCATTACCATGGTAACAATTTAAACTTCTCGACACGTGGCATGACTAAAAATTCCTACACTCGGGTAATGGATTGACTCAAACTCCATACTCCATGTACCAATTACTGTTATGGATTCTGCCTTGAAGCCACAGAAATATCAAAAATACCCCATAATTCTCCTCGGTATTGGAAAACTGATAATTTTTTTAATTCAATCCCAAGCGTCAATCAATGCGTTATCATGTAAAACAACACTGCTCTATTTCGTGTGTCAACCAAACCATGTGCGCCGTTATCAAAGAGTCCAAAAAACATGAGAAAACGGTTCTTCATAATCCACCGGCGTAGGAGTTGACTTGGAAAAGCTAAGTTTTCCACCAAGATCACTCACTATATACTACTACGTTCCTCATTCCCTCCATTCCACACCTTCCTTCCTCTCATCAGGTTACAGAATGCAGGTGATATACTAGACGTGCATGCGGCATGCGTACACCAGGATTAACTGATGATGAGAAGAGCTCCAGAATACATGATTCTCATTATCCCATCTTCCCTCATCCTTGTACAAATAGGAATCCATTCAACCTGAAGACTGAGGACGAGAGATGTTCCATATAGGCCACTCTCTTTAAAGTAACTACATGCATTGAACTAATCCTATAATTTTCACAAGAGAACCCACTCATTCTTAGCACATGGTTTGCCTTCAAAAATTAATTCAAGGTCCGGAACCTTCGCTCCTCCAAGTCCCTAAGGTCACCAAATGGCAATCAAAGGCACGGAAGCTATAGCAGTTTCCACGAGAGCACTAGTTTTCCACGCCTTTACTTTTTAAAATTATCACTCCCCCTCTCTCATAATCCTGCCTTGACAACTTAATTTTTTTCTAAATTACTTCAACTTACCGATCATGCCTCCATTAATGATTTCAGCTGGCACCGGCAACCCACTCCAGTTTCCGGTTTGTAATCCACAATTGTCTCCACTCCTGGCGCTGACTTTCCTTTTCACACTTTTCACTTATTTTCTCAACCGAGTTTTAGAAAACTCTGGGATTTTTTAAAATTTCCTCGTAGACACAAATGACGGGAGCACACGGAGGAAAACCAACACTCCAGATTTTTCCAATCAGTTTCAAACGAGCGTATATAGTTGAAAGGGAAGACGAGGAAAAAGTACAAGAAGATGATTTTATTCAAGGTAGTAAAATGCAAGAAGGAGAGGTTTTAGAAGAGAAATGATGATGTGATTATCATGGAACTTGAAAGAGTACAGATGATGAGAGGATGAGGAACGACGGGGATAGTCTCTTCTTCCTCCAATACGTCGTGCTATATAGGGGAAAATAGCTTTTAGGACGACGATGACGACGTCAGAGCCAGAATCCCTGCTATCCTATCCCTAGTAGTGCCTTATCTCTTTCCTTTAGCTCCCTAGCTATAGCGTAGGCCCGATTTTAACTGCGTCGACCGTCGAGTCTCTTTTCCACGGGGCTCCCACTACTCCTCCTAGCACTCAACAAGCCACTGCTAAATTACGCTTTTATAAAATCCAACCCTGCTCGCAAGATTCTAAATACAAGGCGGCGCGGAGGCACAGGACGGAGTGTGGTCCGTGTAGGATTTAACGCAGGGCTGACTCCTAGGAGGAGCAACTCGGATACCTCCTTCTTTCACTCCAAGGCATACACACGCTGTCTCCCTTATCCTTCTTCTACAAAACACACGCAATTTTAGAGACTCTACTTGTAATCGAAGCGCAGAAAAAGGAATCACAACATCCACCACACACTAGGGATAGCAGGGCTCTCACTATGAGGGACTCAAATGAGCGTATGGCCTTATCAAATATATACACACAATCCTCCGCCGCTCCTGGATGGAACTTCCTCTTCCCTCCTATGCTCTCCTGTACTATTAAAAGCTAACATAGTGCACTGCAGGAGTGTCCTCCTCCAGCCCCTGCGTGTATGTACCATTCAGGGAGACTACTTTTACAGCAGGTATATATGGTAGTTAAATGTGTAAATACAGTAACTATTCCTATCATTAAACCACTCTAGTTAAGGAGGAGGTAGGGAAGAAGATTGTGCATGTGAGCGGGTAGAAGCCTATCACTGTAAAAGAAATTGTGCACACGAGCTAGTTCCCACTCATTCCGTAGTGAGCAGCCCTTATTCTCCCGAGCTACGCTACATACCGTTTTTATAAACAAACGAAAACTGGAGCCTCGTTATAGTGTATCGCTCCGTTACATGACGCTAGTAATAATGTCCTCTGTTTAAATCTTGTTGTTGTATTAAATATTTCGTGTCTTCCTTCCTCTAGCCTTGTGACCTGACCCGAGGTGGTTCAGCTGTATCGAGGCTTGGCCTGATCAAGCAACAACTTCCATGGAGTCATCCCTTATAATTCAATTGAATTGCATTCACTTCAATTACAGACAGCCACGCTGGGAGTGATTACACCAGCGTTTCTACATTCGATTAGAGCTACAGCACACATCCTTCCATGCTTCTTCCTGGAGAAATCCCTAAAGTAATCCCTCCTGCGGATTAATGACGTGTTTTCCAGTACAATGAGAGCAAGTGTTTCAAGGGATTTTTCAAAGTATCCAGTGGAGGCGCTTGAATCGAATTCCTTGCACTGACATACAAGTAAAGTTGGAACATGCTATGCTACAAGAGAGAGGCTGAGAGTAACCTAGCACAGGCTTGAGCAAGATACTTTGAAGGCCAGGAAGCTCCCTCGGCGCTGCGATGTCCCTGAAAGCGTTTGCTAATTTCGCGAATTCGCAAAAATCCCTCCTAGATTCTTTCTAGGAGCGGGAGGGAGTATGTGTGTGTATAAAAGCTGTGCTATTTATGTTCTCCTTCGCCTATCCTACACCTGTTTGTTATATCGTATTGCTATATTCTCCTCCTCGCCGGCTATTCCATCTTCCACCATCTACCCTTGGTAATGCCCTTATTAGCTCCTCTGCTCCTAGAAGAGAGCACCTTCCTTTATGTCTCCTCTATAATAAAAATCCCTCTGATGCCAATTACGCAATCCTTGAACATGTTCTTTACTCCCCTGTTGCACGCTCAGGATTTTTTCCCTCATCCCTATTCTCTCTCCAAATACCCCTGGCTCCCCTTCCCTCAACAAACCTGTAAGTCATCATACAACTCCATGGAGAAGGATGACTTGGATGATGAAGATGATAATCATACTCTCGCCAAATCCATCCTTCCATCCCTTCATCCCGAGAATTGCAAAGTGCACATATCTCCTTTATTTTAACATAGCGTGCCTTCCCTCCAATCTCCCCTTATACCTCCACCCCCTTGCCCATTCCAGAAGAGCATGTTCTATCCAGGGGTATCTTATACAACATAGCATCATTCTCCTCATCACCACCACCATCATCGTAACTTTAATTCGTTCAAGTCCTGCCTAGAGGCCCTCCACTGGATAACGCTGAGGAGGGCAAAAAGTTTAGAATCTCGGAAAGAAACTTCCAGGGATTCCACCCCCCATACCCATACAAACTTCTCAGTATTACATAGTTTCCATCTTTGCATCCCCTTTTAAATTCTCTTCCCTTCCTTAGGATCTTCTCAAGGTGTCTTCTTGCAAGAGAGACTTGTCCATCCCTCTGTCCAGTCCGCATCTCTGCATTGCACATATCCATCTAGCTTCTCATTCAGGGCTGACATTTTTTATCCGAATCCCCCCAAGTTCCCAGCGTAGCGCTCAAAGGCAGAACCAAGGAAGCATAGACTGGAGGAAGAAGGACAATGTGGCCTTTTAAAAAACGTAACCATGATCCAACCAACCCCATCAACTCCACCGCCACCACCACACATTGTATCTCCTCTTCAAACTCGAATTATTTCAATGAAACAATCCTCAACTGGATCGTCGTGGAAAGCCCCGGCGAGGATCAAGGATGATTTTCAAGGTCCGTGATCCATGGACTCCAGGGCTTGTTCCATCCACATAGCTTTTAGCGTGTTACACCATCCAGAAACATGTGGATGGACTTGTTTTCAGCAGGAGCGCGCTTACAGAGAAATCCAACAATGCGGAGCGACTGGACACAGATTCTGGAGAATAATTTCACGTATCTTTTTCCTCTATCTTACATCCCCCCCTCACACACTACAACCTATCATTTTATGAAGGCATCCCCATCTAAATTTTTTAAACACTTCCTACACCACCGGGCTCCCTGGACTTGTTCCAGTCTCTTTTGCCTTTTAAATTTTACCCTTTAAATTCTTATTACTTTCAGTTTCGCCCACTCTGTCTCCATGAGCCCAGACATACCTTATAGCAGGTCCGGCGTGTGGGCAGTGGATTGCCCTTAAAGTCTCTCTCTCTCACCTTCCCTCTTCTCCCAGCCATTGTCTGCGGCTGGATGAGTTTTGCTCTCAAAGAGAAGAATACGATTATAGATTAACATACCAAAGTTATGTGGTACTGAGTAATTCAAAGTGAGTGCGCGGATGAAAGAGTCAGTTGAAAGTAAGAGACTGCGTATGAGTTCAGGTGGGCACGTCTGCCTGGTCCTCCTGGTGGATACTTAAAACGTAACGTTTTTCAAGAATTCTCAAGGATCATATTCCTCTCATTTCCATTTCAATCCTATCATAATAATCCTTGTAAAGGTACACTCCTTATCCCCATCCCCCAACAATTTCACTTCCCTCCTTCCTCCATACATCTCCCTCTATAATAACCATAATATTATCTATTATTATGGACAAGTCACACGCATAGAACAACTCCCATAGAACCACTTCCCTTTATTTCCATTTTCGCTCTCTTCAAACCTCATTTCTCACACGTTCCTTCCTCTATTAACTATCTTATACATTGCTCACGCAGGAGCAGCCCTCAAGGACCACAATTCAAGGTCCTTGGACCTGCCCTTGCCTTCAATTTCCTTCACCCTTCCGTCCCACACACATCCCTTCCTCCTTCCCACCCCCTCTCTTCCCTTCACGTGCTACGACGCTTCAAGCTATTAAACGCTGCGCTGTAAGGCCTCTTCGCTGCAGACTGCAGTAGCTACATCAAGGGGGACTGAGTCAGGCAGACTGACGTTGGGAATCATGGCGCTTATATACGCTGCATTAATTCCGACTCCAGCCTTTGCGACTAAGATTCTCAATCAAAATCAGCAAGAGTTATGTTACATACACTGTAAGCGAAATTATATTTTTTAAAATTGTTTAAACCTTGAACTACTCCATGCTTGAATTATTAAGAATTAACCAGCTGTAGAATGCATTATTGCGACCCAGTCTCTTAACAGTCTTGTGTTTATGTTAGCTTTGATGTTAACGTACACTAACAAGTAAGTAACATGTTCTAAGAACTGTGAAGGAAGGGATTTGAAAACGATTTTAGGAACGCGTCACTCCCCGAAGCTTACAGCTGCACCTAGGAGGCTTCCTTGTATTCTACAGCCGTAGTTTAGCCACGCAGCGCTAGAGTGCACTGTCAGGATGGATTTCAATTCAGTGCTTCAAGCTTTACCTGTTCCCAACGCTGTATGCATGGTTCCTCCAGCTTAAATCATCAACGTTTTAGTTTGCCTCTGTACAAAGCGCCTATAAACATTCAAGACTTGTAAGCTTGTAAATCTGAATACGGGTACAAAGTATTTTAAAATATTCTCACTGCACTCCTCCTGAACAAATATACACGAAGTTTTTTTAATACTATCAATCCTATGGTTCCGACACACACTGACGTATGCAGAATCTGTACAGGTTTATCTATTATTGGCATGTATCAAAAGTTAAAGATGCAGGTGTTTCTATAAGAGCCCGAGCCTGAAGTACATTCCACCATTGCTATATGGTCTAGGTGTATCCTTACATATGTGGAACTGGAGAGGTCTGAGCGGGAGACAAAGGTTATATAAATCCTTTGAACGCTATGGTAAAGCTGATGCAATTTGCATTTAAATTCTCGTTCGGGTCAGAGATTCTGATGATTATTTCACAATGTGCATTCTGCGCTGAGGGATGGATGGGTAGGTTGACGAACTCTTCGTTCTTGAGTAATTCTTTCCGCATCTTCAGGGAGCAGAGGAGGCGGGGCACGGGATTAAATTGGAGGTGGAAAGTAATTGAGAGAGGGAATGATTGTATTCATATTTCCGTGAATAGGAGCAAGGGGCGCGAGGTGAAGAGTGGATGCAGGGGCTGTGACAGGAATATTCCGGTCCAGAAAGCAGAGACAAGATAAAATTAGGCTGCAATTGTAATGGAGAAAGAA
Source organism: Sminthurides aquaticus (assembly GCA_906901655.1). Taxonomy (NCBI): domain Eukaryota; kingdom Metazoa; phylum Arthropoda; class Collembola; order Symphypleona; family Sminthurididae; genus Sminthurides; species Sminthurides aquaticus. The sequence continues at coordinate 3,024,996 of CAJQTT010000002.1, read as the reverse complement.
ATTAGTAGACTCCTTCTTCTTTGGTATTCAGGGAAGCTATTAGATGATTACTAAGTTATTTATGATAGAAGCGAGAGGATGATGGGAGGAAGAAAATATTTTTCGGAAAATATTCATGAAATCTCTAGGATTCCCTCCATCTCCATCCATGCTCCTTCTCTTCAAATATTAATTTGGTCATATGTCGTCCTAAAACAGAAATCTTCTTCTGTTTATCAACTCCGTCCGTTATTCTCTTCTTCCCGTACATAGTTTCCAGTGACTACCAACACAGGCTGCAAGGGCTCGCAGCCATCCAAGAAGGAAGCAAGCAAAACCTTGGTTTAAGTATAGATTCTTTAAGGATGAAATTGGATCGCCCACTTTGGGAATTACATTTCCCTACCCATTCCAAAGATCCATTCCTTCACTTCATTCCCCCCTCTTGAATATCAGACTGTACCGGAGGCTCACCCATCCCATTCCATGCCACTTGATTCCTTGTTATTAATTCCAAGAACAATATTTCAGCTGTGACGCTTCTCGGAACTAATTTCCACACTCATCACCAGTACTTTAATCAAAATATCCCACAGATCTATAGCGGTGAAAAATCTTAGCCTAGCGCATCCAAGACCCCGGACCGCACTTTCCTCCAAAGTCCTCTGAAGAAGGCTCTATTTTCGAGACTAAGATTATTATTATTAATTGCTTCAAGGGTTATTCCCGGGTCAACTGAAAATGTGAACGCAGTAACCGCTTGTTTTCTTTATGTATCTCTAATCTGCTGCTCTCCTGCGTTTATTTAGTCTTGAAAAAGAAGATACTTTAAGTGGCTTCATTCCGAGAATTTTTGCGCAGTGCCCTCTGTAATACACGTCCAAGTAATACACGAGTAGAGGAAGATTTCGTGGAATAGACGAAAATTGGATTACTTTATAAGAGCATTCTAAGGGATAGGGTCGGTGTGAAGGAAGAAGACTTGTAAAATCATATTCAGAGGTTATGTAAATTGAATTGGGGATAGAGTTCCAAGCAATAAAAGACCACAGGGTAGAAATGGTGCACGTAGTAGGTAGGGGTATGAAGGAAGAAAGAAGCTCATGATTTGCAAATAATAGCAAAATGTTTCACAGAAGCACCCCGCGTCATGTCAAAGACAAGAACCCGCGGAGGGGTACATGGAGAAGAGGCCTGTAAAGTTTTTGTGGAAAGCCTTTGATTGAAAGATTGGTTGGTTGCGAGTGTTGTGGATTGGTGGTGCGCTGAAGGGATTTCGTATTTGGTAGTTAGTGACTGGTGGGTGCTATGATTTGGGGGAGCACTTGTGCAGAATCCTGATGATTTTCTTCCAGAGGTTACTGCCACCGGACCGCTTCCTCGAAACACACACGAGTCACGGTGTACCCATTTGTTCAACTTGATGGAATGAGCCATGTAATTTAGGAAGCTTGGGAAAACTGCACTTCCTCCCAAGACACCCACAGCTTCAAACTTTCCCAACTATATACATCTTCCTCTGGATGCGTCATGTCCACAGGGAAAAGAAATAGCCCCAGACCCAAGCGGGTAGGCACGTTCTAGAAAAGAAGCTCCTGCACTGCACCTCGTTGGAGAAAGCAGTTCCCATAACTTTCTCCGTACATGATCCTCTCCATCCAGTCCAGCCTATTCTAGTGAGTCAGAAGAGGAGCATATGTGCAGTCAGAGCTTAGACCACGGCTTCCCTTCTTCTTTCACCATTCTTTTCCAAGGTAAACATTGGAGGAGAAAGGTATTGAGTCCCATGATTTCAAGGAGCTAATTCGAAAAGAGTCCCTCCGCCCAAGTGGATAGAAGGAGGATGAGTGCCCTCTCCCTACCATACCCACCTTCCATTCTAAGGTTTCATCCAGAGGTAGGGTAGTTGACAGAGTTCAACCCTGCTTTATCAAAAGCCACGAAAGAGAGAGAGAGAGAGAGGGAGAATTCATTTAATTAGGCTAGGCTACAAAGGATTGAATGGTATGGTAGGTAGTTCCGGGTGAAATCATTTTGTGGACAGAAGGCTCTGAAAGCGGACCACGTGTATGCTGGTGTGAACGAGCTGGTTTGAGTTGGAGGAGAGAAACACTTCCAAGGGGCATTCAATCCCAACCTTGGGGCATCCTGAGGTATTCGAGTGAAAAAGTTGAATTTACTTGTTCCGACCGGGAGGCTTTGTTTCATTAGATTTTATTTGTTTGCTCCAACCGGAGAAGGGGGTCTTAAATAAAGTAATTATATGGACAATCAAGTCGAGGAAAAGTGTTTAAGGAAAGAGCATTTTCTATATCCTTCCCTATCTGCTTGGGCCCGGGCCTTTAGGAAGGAAAAGAAGAAGGTTTTTGAGGAAGAATGAAGACGTAATTGAATAGGAAAGTTGTTAACAAACAATTGACACAGCGGATAAGAATGTATAGCTGCCTGAGAGAACAAAGGAGTAGCGCGGATTTTCATTAAGCGCTCCTCAAGAACAAGAAGAAGACGAAGAAGCAGAAGAAGCAAGTTTTCTTTAGCCCAGCTCAGCAGCCATATCGCTCCCTTCTTGTTCCTTAAACTCAAATGAATGTAGTTGCCGGAGGAGGAAGAGATGGAGAAAGGAGATGAAGAGAAAGGAAGTAAGTAAGTAAAGAATAAAGGACTCGGACGACGGTTTTCGAGAATCGTGCCCTACCGCTCCCGCATACATATCCTCTCATTCCCTCGTCCCCAAAACCAACAACTACACAACTATCTGTTGGAAGTGGAGTGAAGTGGTAGTGGTAATACGAGATTTAATTCATTTATTACATGCCAATTGTCTTGTTTCCAAACCGGGAACTTGCAAAGGAGGAAAAGGTAAAGTAAAAGTTTAGCAAGTAAAAGGACGAGGAGAAAGTACGGTGAGGAAAATCGTGTGCGCGGAATGGAATATGATGCCTTCTTGGGTGAGACAGGATATTTGTAGACGTGCTAAGAAGAGTGAAATTCCGAGTGGCAGTTTACCAACTTCCCCCATCCCATCTCCTGGTAATAACATGTCGGAGCTGGAAGGAGGATCGCGAAGAATTACGAGACGAAAGAAAAACTGGGATAGAAACACTACCGGCTCATTAGTAGGCAAGGCTGGGCTTGGACTCAATGACCCATCCTTTCACTTGAATCCTAATAATCAACAAAAAACTTACCCCCCAGAAAAATCACAGGAACAAACTTGGCTCGCCTCCTTCCAAACCCCTGAAGCACTCGAGTATATGACATGTTTCGTAATTTTTAGCTCCGTCATCACCATGATCCTCACAATATTCACTATGAATAACTGGAGTGCTTTCTACACTGGCTTTACTGATTGAATTCAATCAAACCCCGGGGAGAAAGTAGCAATAGCCGTCTATCGCCTCCCCCCGCTCTTTCTCCCTTCTCCACACGACTTTCTCCCAAACAATACACCATAACAGTAATGCAAATAACACTTGTATATAATAGTTTTTTCTATACTTGAATAATCTCCATTTCCGAGTACAGAGAAAGTGGGAAAGGGGGAAGGATTAAGAGTGAATTCATTTTCCGAGGATAATTAACTCTATTTTATCTATATACAATGTCCTTCGTTCTTGTTGCTCTCAAAGTGTGTGTAACCCTCTGCGTCCTTTCATGGTATTCCAGCGGTGTCCTCAAGCTAATGGATACTTACTTTAGGAACGAATTTACCAAGTATTTAAAAAAGGATTTAGAATCAAAGGCAAATTATCCACGAGGCATCGAATTAGTAGCGTCTTCCCCCGGAGGGCTTCTTGTCAGCGGTCTGGATTTGCATCATCATCAACCGCCTTCTAAGCGACGAATTCCTTCCTACCCTCCCAGAAGAACCTACACTAGGGAGAAAGCACCACCGGAGGATAGTCCCCCAGTATACATCACGGACTATGCTTACGAGTATCGCTACACGCAGTACGGAGCTGAGGAAGACCAAGAACATGGGGAAATGGATCAACAAGAGACTTTCACCCACTATGACGTCCTCTACGAGGTATTATTCCTTCCTCGTACATTCGTAAACCACCTATAGCTTAGTCAGTGGGTCCTCCCTCCGGCCTACTCTTACTTGAATCTCAAACCCTGTTTACAAGTACAACTCCCACTGCCTACTAGTCCCTCTAAACAAGTTTCTCTCATGACTCTTGAAACCGCATTGTATAATTGCTAGCAATGGATCAGGGAAATCTTCTAAACTTCCTACATCCGAATCCTATCCCGTATCCCAAGCTCCATTACCTTCTAGAAATCTCCCTTAGCTACAGCAATAGTATCCTCATCCTCCACACTTTACTTTCACCAAAACTTCTCCCTACCAGCCAATCAAGGTTTTAGAGTTAAATTTCCAAGTCCTACTTTCACCACTTTCACCGCCACCCTTTCAATCCCGCTCTCCGCCGCGTCAACACTGTATTCCCCTTTGGTGTCAACTTTAACTTGATTTCCTCCTCCAAGAGTACATCATCAGGGAGGACAGCCAACAACTAGACAGAGTTAGCGTGCCTTTCTATAAACGGATCCGTTAGCGGGAGAAGAATGGTTTCAAGTAAGTAGTACGGGAGCTCTCCGAGTGAACTGGACAGTAGGAAGTGTATAGCCGGCTTTCATGGCTTTAGAATGAGCAAAGAGAGGGGCAGAGGGGGAGAAAGATTACTGAGCAAAATGTGTGTTTCATCTCAATCCATTCTTGCATCTTCCTCTTCCACTTTGTCATCCGGGGTGGGAGAACGAGTAAGATGAGAGAATTGTTTGTTTTTCCTTTCCCATCATTGAAATTGCTTATAGTTGAATGGGAAGGCTGACAACTAAATATAAGAAAGGCGTCAAAGAAAATAAATGGATTTTCTGGAACATTAGTCAACTTACACTTACACAGAAAAGCCTTCGTGCTTGCTAAAACCTAGTCCAGCTCTTCATCTACTCTTCCACCCCCCTCAACCCCTTCAAACCCACCATAAACGCTTCCCTCTTCCCTTCACCTTCACCCATCCTCTTCCAGATCAACTAAAGGCTAAAGAGAGTTGGGTAATTGAATATTGATTTTTCTCTATTTGACCACCATCCCTCCGCTTTCACTTTCCCACCCCACCCACAACAATTACACAATTTCCCCTCCTCATATATTCTCCCATCTATTGAAAATCGAATTTCTTCATTTCACATTATCCCTGACCACTTTCTTAAATTTCCTTCCTTTTCTTTCCCTCAACATGCACGAGTGTAAGCACATTTACATCCATTATATTCTTAAAATGATTTCTTATCACTATTTGTGCTTACGCTTCATCCCATATCGGAGTAGCTTTTCTCCTCCGTTTCCAGGCTTCACTCCCCCTATAGCCTGTAGCCCAGCTACACTTTTAGACAACTTTCACCACTAAAACTAACCGAATAAGGATTCCGCATCTCCGACGAGAGAGTTGATGCAGCATTTTCTACAATAATTCCCCTTTCTCTCCGAATTTCACATCAATCATTCCCATTCCAAAGGAATCATCAAATTGTTGTACTACTCTCTCCAGCTTAACATGTCTCGAAAACGTTTCAAGGCCTGCTTAAAGTAAACCAGTCAGGCAGAGGTGGCAGCATCAAATCATCGCTAGCCCCACAGCAACGATCTTACTGGTTATCCAAGAGAAACAGTAAATAATAAGTATCTGTGGAAAACAAATCTCGCTCTCATTATTTTTTTCCTGTCTCCTATTAGTTGTCCTCCCATAATCGCACCATTTCGCTTCTCCACTTTCTCCCTACCCAAATCCCAATATGGATAGTCAATCTTGTTCATTGATCCGTAAACCCTACGAGGCACTTGAAATTCAATTTACTTTCACTCCCCCCCCCTAGGTGAAAGCTCTTGCAAGCCTTCTTTCCTCACTGCAAAGCCAAGCAAACCCTTCAACACGGAATGTCATTCAAACCCTCGCCCCATCGCCCATCACGAAGCCACCCATCCCTCTTTTTATCCTTTCTCATTTACCATGTTCACATTTATTATATACCGACTACAAATTATTCTCACTTCCTCTCAGCCCAGAGTGTCGTCTTATCTTTCACACCTTTACCGCACCGTTAAACTACCCATCACACCACTGCTTTTCCCCACTTTAACCCACACTCCTTCAGCTTTCCTTTCCCCCTCTTCTAGTCCTCCTCATTTATCCTATACTACCATCCCCGACTTTCACCATCCATCCATCTGTCTCTGCGTGTGTAAACCACCCAATCTTGAGAAGTTCTCCCAGAAAATGGTTGAGTATCTACAAGTATGTTTCACCGTCCTTAGCCATGCTCATCGTGTTCAAGTTTTTGGGAAAAAATCTTCAAACTCTTTTACCAGCCAACCACAGTCAGACATTTCCTCTACTCCAAACTCATTCACGCGGTCCTCCTGCTCCGCTTCTCATCATTTCATAAGTAAAAGAACATTCGCCACTCTAGTCTCTACTTTGCTAAAAACCAACTTTTCGAGTACCCCTCAAAAACTGTATCCACATCTAGCTTTCTCCATTTTTTGCATCTCTTTCATCTTCATACCAAGTAATTACCTTAAACTTGAGCATTTTAACCGTTCCAGAAACCTGTTTTTTTCTTCTCTTTTATGGGTACATCGGTTTCTTAATTCAAACCTGTAAAGCACCACCGAAATGAATGTCACATTCCCTGTATCCAACACTTGAATTTTGTCACGATCGAAAATACTTCCGCGGTTGCCTACTGACCTGGTATATGTTGATTTAAAATAGAGCTTCATATTCCTGAAATTCGTGAAATTTTCGCACTTTTCCTCATCTATACCTTCTTTATTGTATCACAGCAGCGGCTTTTTGAATTTTCTGTATCCTTCACTGCCCTCATCTCCTGCAAGAAATGAACGTAATAAATTATATTTCCAGTCATCAAAGGGATCCACATCTTCCACAAACTTCAGCTCCCCAGCTATGGTAGCCTTCTATAGCTTCCGAGCCATTCCAGAGGATATAACTGCTATTAATAAACTTTGGACTGCTGTCAAAGGAAGAGGCTGGTGAAAGGAGAGAAAGGACAGTGTAAAACTATTCTTAGCTGGCAGGAACAACTTGATGTTCAACTTGATTTTAAATAGCCACTTCAACTTTCTCTTCAAAAGATACACTACAACTGTATAGAAATACATGAGCCGGATAACCCATTCCCTCCACGCACAACTCAGCTTTCTACCATACCTTATGCTTTATCCTTTCAAAGGGCTAGACGTGGGATTTGGGATGCGAAGGATGTTTAATAACTTTGGAATTACTCCTTTTCTATTCAATATTGAAGGATCTTGAAGGATTTTGCAGTCATTCTACATAATGCAGACAGACTCCATTCTTTTCTTCCTTTCCCTTTGTACATTTAAAGCATGTACAGTCAGCAAAGCGACACATAATCGCGAAGCGAGCAACCCTCCTTCCTATGTGTCCAACAAGCTTTTTCTTCCTTGTCTGATCCACTTGCTTACATCCCCCGTTGCATCAAATATATTCACGGAGATATCAAAGAGATCCAAATCCTTTTATTGTCTTCCAATCTGTTTCCCTCTGACTCCATTAGTTTCCTCGTACTTTCTTCCCTGCTTTCTCTTTTCACCACAGGCATGTGCTTACAACTTTCCCTTCCACTCTCAACTGTCTTCTTCTCGAACATCGCTAGGACAGAAAATATGTTCAATTACCTCATTCCTGTACGCCAAACTTTAAAAGTGTCCCATCGCCCCTTAACTTCAACCTGCCCTTGTTTATGCGAGCCTCATCGGCTTCTCAATCCTATTTTACTTTGGTCTCTTCCTTCGAACGAACTTCACCGCTGCAACTGCCCCGAAATGATGACTCTATTAAAACTCGGTACTCTTTTGCTTCTCCCTGGATTTGATTCATTTTCTTTCTTTTAATTTTAATTCATTCCGAAACAAATTCCAAAAAAATCTCCATCCGCTGTGGACTTTCTCCAGCTTTTACCCCATTTTAGATCCATAGTTTCTGTAAATATCAGTCATACACTTTACAGAATATTTTAAAATCCACCCTTTCATGTTTTACTTTCGTTTACGAAAGCATAAAATATTTTTGAAAAACATTCTTCTTTGTCACACTTTCCGTCTTTTCTATCCCTCCCCTCTTACCATCTCTCGCTGTCATTCAAAATGGAATTTACTTCAGCAAAAGAAAAGGCTTATATCGGAAATTTCTCAATAAGTTTTTAAGTCTTCTCCTCAGTGTCACTTTTTAGATCAGTTTAATAGGAGAACGTCTGGATGGGCAAATAATTCAGACAGAGGATCAACGAATCCAAATCGGTGGGAGATAGGTAGTCAATTTCCTAGATAGATTATAATAAAACCGCGTCTTCCATAAAAACATGTACAATCAAGGTATTATCTCTTTTCCCCAGAAACCTATTGTACATATACCCCTACTGCTCCAATACAGCGGAAGAATGAGTAGCTGATACATGCACATTGGCCGACACAAAAAGCTTTTGTGATTAGCCACATGTACCCCTTTGACTCAGATTTATTCCCCATGTAATTAAATAGATGGAAAAAAGATTCAAAGTGAATTAATTGGAGTAGGGTTAGTGGGGCATATTTCCTTTATCTTTTTTTGCCAAATTATTTCCTGTACGCTCCCAGAAATTATAAGCGTAGAACATATTGTAAAAGAGCGGATCTGAGAGCTGAGTCAACGGTTTGATTGACGGAGTATTATTCTTCTAGTGCCGTAAACTTTAGGAAATTTTTTCGACTCCAGGGAAAATAAAACCATAGAAAAGCGTAACTCGTTCATTCTCTATTTTCTGGAAAAGTAGGTGATGCAAGAAAAAGAGGAGATGGAGGCGCAGTGTAGTAAAGAATTTAAAATAGCGTTTTCGGAAAAAGTCAATGGAGAAAGGGGTTTACTAGAGAAAAACTTTTGACAGCCCAAACACGCACGAGATGAATGAGACTACTTAGGTAAACTATTATATAATCCGTGGATTGGGAATATAGGAAAAGATTGTGGATAAACAAGGATTACTTGGCGTGTGTCTGGCTAACTCGGTGGGTGCTACAGGATTGTTACAGCCTCTAAGATTTGAGCACAGAGGACCTTCAAAGAGACGGCTGAGAATCTGAATTATTTTCCGACCGAGCCGACCCGTTGTAGTTGTTAGACAAACTTAACTGACAGATTCCTACTTTAGACGATCCTATAGTAGAGGAGAAAGTTGGATTCTCTTACACATGTTTCCCTCCTTTTATCATGTCGAGTATTGGAGTTTTGTTGAGATTTAAGTAAACATGTGTGATGCATTGTTTGATGAACAGGAAAAGAGTGAAATTGTGAAGGAAAGAGCTGGAGAGTATTTGTTCACAGCTTCCCGGCTGGATTCCCCCGAGATTGATGAGAGTGTCAGCCTAAGAACAAGCTCCCCTTCGTACCTGTCAAGTCATGGAGCTCATGCTGGAGGATCAATGACAATGACAGCAACAATTCTTACAACTTCTACAACTCCGCAACAGACTTCCGAATCAGGAGAAGAAGGGAATCAAAACCAAGCCGTTTCGGAGAAAGTCAACCACTACCACCACAAACCCCTTCAGCACCCCACCGATTCAGGCCCGGGTTACGAGAAGAGCGGCACTGAAGAGAAAGTCTGGACAAAAGCGAGTCCAGCCCAAGTCCTTTCCGCAGAAGGGAACTCGGAAATAAAGGATCAAGAAGCGACGGTTGATGGGCGGGGGGAAAGAGTTGAACCGCAGACTAGAATCCATGGTGATTCAAATCGCCTAAAGGAAGTAAGTGGGGAAAGAGGCGATTACGTTGTTGAATCGATACGATTTGACAGCCCTTGTATTAGCATAACTTTTACTAAGATGACAACTGATATTATCTGTAGACTCAGCCTAGTGCCTTCAGTAGGAAAGAGCCTCATTTCTCTTCCACCTACTTTCTCTTTCATAATATCTCCGTATCTCCGGCATTATAGATCTATGTCACCCGGCCTAGACTTGAACCTAACTTTCTCCAACTTTCCTTCCCTCCGTCCTCTCGCATTACCTTCTCTTACATCATAATAATCTTTATGGGGTCCGTTCCCGAGCTTTATCAAGGCATGAAATCCTTATACTTTCTCCACTTTTTCTTCCATTATACCTGCTCCATGTTTCTTGGAGCAAGAATCCGACTTCTTCATCATTTCCCCCTAGTATCCTGAGTCCTCTTAAAAAACTTTTACACTGTCGCTTCCTTAGCTTGAGCGGCTGGAGGAGGAGGACGACGAATTCAACTTTCTCCACACTTTCCTCGTAGTAGAGTTTCCAAGAGTTTCTTGAGGTAAAAGTAGTCGTAGATGTATAAATTTCTTTTGCAACTTTTAGGAACCTATGATCATACAAGATATGTGCTTAATGAAGAAAAATGAGGATAAAAATGTTGGCATTCAGCCCCCACCCTCCTCTTCCTTGTCACCCTCATCATTCAACTCCGAAGCGGAACTATCGTTTTGCCAACAAGACAAATTGGAATATTTAGATGCTCAATCCAATGGAAACTTTCCCAGTAATTGGGGCATTGAAATCTCTGGGGAGGAATGTAAAGAAAATAATCACCGTCCTCTGGATTCCATCCAACACTCTTCTTGTCAGCTTCAAGAAGGTAGTTACACTTTCTCTCTTTCTTCTACACCCATATAGCCACTATTCACAAACTATTCCATCAATCCTCCCTGTACTTTCTCCTCGACGTCGTATGTCCCTGTTATCAAACCTTCTATGTACCTCATCCTCCATCCTTCCTTCCGCCACACCACTTCCCTTTATTCCCCACTCGCCAATTTAATCTTCTAGAAACTCTTTCTTTTTTCAAAACTATCATCATTGATTTCCCCCACGCCCCTCTCATCGTCTCATCATCCCCATCATCATCATATATTAAAGCGCTTTTCATCACTTTTCAGGGTTACAACCAAAAGACGAATATGAATCCTGTAACGAGCCTCCTCTCATCCACACACAAGAATCTCAGCTAGAGAATCAAATTTTTCTCTCTCAACAAATCATCCGTCCTTCCAACCCACCACCGAATCTTCTCCTCAAAGTACGAGGACGGGGCGTCATTACTACGTCTCCAAAATCCAAACTCATCACATTTCTATTTCTCCTCATTTCAGCAATTTCTTTTTACACGCCGCTATTCTTCCTCCGCGAGGACTAAAAATCCTTTCCTAGTAAATCTGTTTCTAAGAATCTGTCTCTCTGTCTCTGTCTCTCTCTCTCTTATTCCTTGGCCATTCTTTATGAAATTCTTCCATGTCATTTCTCATTTATAAAAATTATTTCACAACCTTCCCATTCCTCAGCTTAGTTTTCTCCCAATGACAAAATATTAATTCCAAATTTACTTCCTTTGTCATTACCGCTCCAATTGATTTACCTCCTCGCACAGGTAATTACTAATAACTTACTCATCAGAGAAAGGAAGTGGGGACTGGAACAATCCTCGCTCGAGTCATAATTCCATGTAAAACACCGTCCTCCTGTACTTCTATTCCTTTCAAATCAAAGCAAATACTTGGAAACGTAATCAGCCCACTAGGAGTACATGTAGTTTCTATCATCAGTTATTTGATTATGCGAAAGGTAAAAAATTGAGAGGCAGTCTATAAATTCAATTTCAGAGACAATTTACCATCTCCGTAACTATCCCAAAAATCCCGGAAATTATCAATACGCTCTCCTCTCCCACAGGCATGTTACCTTATAACCTTGCATTTGTATGTGCGGATCCTTTGTTTGGAAACCCATCAAATAATAAATCAAAAACCACTTCCACTTCCGGCTAAACCCGTCTACAAGGATGTCAGTTGTCAGATATTTAAGTTTCTGTCAAGCTTACGTTTCAGACTGATACCACACGCCGCCTTGACTATTGCCTATACGGGATAGATGAATTGACCCAATTCTTTTTCTAATATAAATTTGATATCCTAAAAGAAGCTTTTGCTCACATTACGTTTTAAAATATTTAAAAGCCATTTGGCCCCTGGAAGAATAATAGCATAACTGCATATTATGGTAAACAAGAAGGCAAGGTTACGCCAGCATTACAGACTTTCCCAGTATAATGGATGAAATATTTCCTATAAAATATTCATCACAACCTGTGCAATGCATTAAATCAACATTGTCCCTACTTACTACCGACTGGCTTTACAGGGTTCATATGCTATACTCAATTACGTACTTATAAACAGCTGAATTTACCGTCATTTACATGCATCATTCCCATAGGCACACTTATCTTCCCATAAAGCTTTGTATTTTCTCCAATATTCATCAATCTGTTTCCATTTCCCCTGAGCGGTGCATTAGGCTCAGAATAATTTGTCATTCTTTTACTTAACTCCTCCAGAGGCATGCAGAATACAGGCAGGCAGACAGAGCAGAAAGGAGGCTGTGTAAGAATCTCTATGCGCATAGGCTTGTTGTAAAAAAGTCAATAGCTGGGTCACCGGCAACCCCGGGAAAGCAAGGTAGAGGACAGGATAAAAGTGGCGTGCAGTATAACTAATTTAAAAGGATTTCAATCTTGGAAATTCCATCTCCCTCTCTTCTCCAGGTCTCTCCCGAGGTCAGACGTAAAGCCCGGAGATTGGCCAAGCTCAGGTTATTTTGATTCCATCGACGGAGGCTATTGTTTCACTGCAATATTCCATCTTTCCCAGAATTTAATGTCGGAGTTTTAGAACATAAATTGTTATTTTCATTGCAGTAGATTGCGTCTATAGCTGGCCTTGAGTTGAGCCTGAACCGCTTCGCTACCAAGGAGAGGAAGGAATGGCTAAAAATTTAAAAGTTTCTATTTTCACCCGACGGCCAGGATGATGATGACATGAGAACAAGATGATATTGCGTAAAGGATATGCAACCTTAGCCGTGGATGGATGATGGTGTAGGATTAGGGGTTCTGCAAATGTTTATTTCCCTTTCAGATTACGTCAGAGTGTTTGAACTGGGAAGAATATTAAAACCTGGTTTTGTGGTTTCTCTGAATCATGGAGGAATGCACAACAGAGTTTCTCCATACATGTCCCGCCAAGTTATTTCCCAAAAATCCAACATATCCGAAACATATCCAAGTGAAAGTATGCTTGAGTTGATTACATTTTCGGAATGAAATTTATCTCAGACCTCACGCGTAACCCTGGGCTTGTTCTTCTTCTTCCTCCTCTAAATTCTCTCAACTAATCCAGAGTTGTAAGTACGCCCAACTTCTTCTCGTGTATGTTGTGTGTCTGTATGCTCCAACAGTCCAGCCCGCCGCAAGTACTTGTTTCTTCTCTTGTAGAAATTTATAGCTGCCACCACTACCGCACTAAACCAAGGTTTTACTTTCTCTCCATTAGGATCTCTCCGCGTATTTGCAGGATATTTTTAATGGAATGTAATTTAATACTCAAATGCGGCTAGTTATAAGGATTCCTTTCCTCTCCAGGAGAGCTCATACGGGCGGCATTCAAAGGAAACCTATATTCCTTTTCAGCGAAATAATTCCCCGTCCGACAGAGGACTTTGACGCAAATTCAAGCAAGTACTAGGAAAAAGCAACGTCTATTGGGAATATCAAATAATTCAATTACCATTTCACTACTCCCCAATCCTTCTCATCAACTCCAGATTTACTCCCACTTTCTCCCCATTCGTCTTGTCCTATTAGCACCCTGTAAATGCCCCATGAGAGCTCCAAACCCAAACCACAAGCCTTCCGTCTAGTCAGTCACTCCTACTTCCCCCAACTTTTCCTCCCAATCTACACAGCTTCTTCCTCTGTCATAGTACCCGGCTTTTACAAAAAATAAGATTAACCAAGGATTTATGAATTGCTGCGTACAAATTAAATCATTAATTTCCCATAGCTCAATTATTTCTGACGACAGTAAAAATTGTTTTCCAGCTTTCCAGACGACTCTGACCGGACTTTCCCAGCCTCATCCAATCTTATTCCCATCTCCTATCCACCTTTTAAATCAAACAAAGCGTATCTTGAATCTTGAATTTCATCCAGCCCAGAGAATAGAAATAAAACCATTATTTATGTAGATTTAAATTTGTTCACTGCTCACAATATATATACAAAAGCATCTGCATCTACTTCAGGATTCCCCCGTTCACAAACATCCCGTCTCACTTTATTCCCCAGTCTCCGCTTCCATTTTCCATACTCAACCTAATTATCGCGTTATCATTCCCATCACCGTAAATGAGACTTTATTCAATTACAACTTGCATCACACAGAATTATCATCTCATCCATATAGCGATAAGGTTGGTTAGGCGGTAAAGAGCTCTTCCCGCCTTGCTTTCTTCTCTCTGATTTCACCATAAGTTGATCTGGGAAATGAATAGTTTGATGTGGGTACTACAAGAGCGAAAGAGAAAATCATGAAGCCTTTCAGCCCCACACCGCTCGTATCCCTTTGCTTAAATTGAATAAATTCATTCACGTACGTCACCTTAATTGCAAATTAGGGAAAGCAGGCTCACGTTAACATCCTTAAATGCTTCTTTGTCCCTCCTTCCCGCGCTCCTTCATATTGATAAAATCTCTCCCTAGTTAACCACTGTCCCTGGAAGGCCCTCTTCTAGCCATGCTTTTGAATGACTCAACCCCTCGCTTTTTCCCGTTCACCATGTACACTAATTTTTTGCTCTCCTTTCAACTTTCTCCGCCGCTCCTCTTCTTAGCAATTACGCAGACCTGCTGCCTGCAACTAATTCAAAATCTTGTCGTCCGAATCTTATGAATTTATTCCAGAGTGGACGTGCTTATAGCTCCTTTATACTTATGTGGAAGAGGCTAATTTAAATCCTTTCCCCGAGTTCTTTCTCCGGCACTCTCAAGTAAAACCCAGTATATTACTGTTGCCATCTGGTGTTAGTTTTACTTCATCCAATCCTTTGATGTTGCATGCACTGTGTGTGACTACGAGGAGGAACCATGTTCCAAGGAAAATATAATGCTAACAATAATTATGTGTATAGAAAATTCCAGCCCTTCTTCCCCCATAATCCCGGCATGGATGATTTTCATAAATACCTTCCCACTTTAATGGTTTCCGTAAATTATGCAATCAGAAAAATCACCAAGGTAAAAGCTGGTAACGCGCTTTGCCTAACTCCCAGTCCTCTCCTCCCCCCGCCTCCTCAATCCCCTTTTAATGGGGACATGAGGAAGAGAAAAATTGTTGAAAAACTAAGCCGATTATAAAGGGGAAAGGAAAAGAAAGTAAGCCAATCCCTAACTTGGATTCCACCCCTCTCAGTCAGATGGCTAAATAATTAAAAGTTGCAATAGAACCCTAAGTATCCGGATTACCTAATAGCTCTTGTTTTCTTATCCTTTTTACACTCCCCACCCACCCCACTTTCTCCTCCCTCTCTTCTCCCCGAACGCTTTCTCCCATACCATCTCTATACGCCTCTCTCTTTCTTTCTTCTTTTCACCCGGAATCTAAACCCTTAAAAGCTACATATGAATCCTCCAACTTTTCTCATAAACTTGGATATGATCCAAAAGCAAAGAGAAAGCAGCTTCCCTAAAGTAACTTTTTCTCCTTTAATGAGGATAGGTCGCCGGAGCATCCCATCCCTCCCATCCCAACGCACTCCTCCTGTACATAATGTCCAACAAAATTTACAGAAACCACCCTTGTCCCTCCGCTCAGCTCCTTTCATTTCCTAATTGAATGTATGCTTCATTCACTTATATTACTTCTAATAATACAGAGGCTCACTAACGAAGAAAGTATACTTTCACCGAAGCTTCGGGTTATAAACTTTAGAACAATGCTAGCGTCCTTTACATTTTCTAGCCTTCATAAATGACACGGTACCTATTTTTGATAGTGTAAGCGCAAACTAGGACACACATTTTTGAAAAAGGGTTATTTTTCTAAATTTATTAATGGCTTATATTGACTCATCAAAAATTTCTTCAACTCTTTCAACTTTATAACGTCATGTATTCATCCGCCTTTAGAAGATTGTCTTATTAGCAAATAGGCTTTTACAAAAACCATTACTTTTCAGTACATCCTGTAACCTGATGATCCTACTTTTAACGAGTCTTCTCAAGCATTCTCCGCAACTCATAGCGGAAAGTCATCTCCTTGAGTTGAGAGTCTATTTGAAATTGGATATTTCAAGGGCCAAACTCGGATACTTTCCCATATCCATTTATATAATGGAAACTTTAACGACGACGATTTTCCTCCGCCTAAATAGAGATTCCCTTTCTTTAGTGTGAATTATAGATTCAAGGGACCTTTTGTTTTTCTAGAGGTTCTACATCACCCATTACTCCACTCCCACCCTCTTCTGGGAACAGGTGCTTTCCCAAAGCATTCTCAACTAATACAAAGTGGAATTAGACTAAAGGATAACATGGTTTCCTTATGCTTTCAAAGCATATTAATTATTCCTTAAGCTCGCCTCCAGTCTTTTATGTTTTAAGCATTGGATTGGCACTGGCTAAGAAATCTTTCAACTTTCTCCAGCACAATATCTAGCTCTCCAACTTGGGGGTGAAAGCCATTGATGTAACACACTTTTAGAATTATGGATGAGAGAGAGATCTTTTCATAGAAGCTAGCCCAAGTTGCTTTTGTATATCTTAATGCTGAAGAGTACCTTAGTGCGAACTGCATCTTGGAAATTATAGGATCCTGGCCTCTAAATCACCCTCTACTCGTTACTTCCATTGGAGCTGACTGTTGTCAACTATCTCCATCTCTCATTCCCCGTAGCATGGAGGAAGCAGTCCGGGTGAAAGTCTGATGATCGTTTACCGGACAGTCCTTCAATCTGCTCAGCTATCTCGGCCGCCCGGAGTTACCCGAGAAAACTGAGGTCAGGCTCAGACCACTACAAGAGCTTAAGAAAGCTACATTAGGTGTCAAAAAACAAGGTTAATCCAGTAAAGTAGGATATTACCGTTAGGCGAAGGGGCATACAATGCCATCATGAACGCAGTCACCTTCTTGTTTCCTATCTCCAAGGACAAGAAATTCCAGCCAATATCCCGTTCTTATATCAAGAGAACAACTTATATCGCACACTTATCCATGTCTCTAGGGATTTAATCATTCCTCCCATAAGTTACGTGGAATCCAGAAAACGCCTTGTTCAACACATACTTTCCACCTCCTTATCACCTCCACTCCCCGCCGCGGGAAAAGGTGAGAGAAAGAAAGAGAAAGAGCAATAAACCGCCTCCCCCCATCCCTATTTTTTACCACCGCACTCTTTATTCTATTATAGCCATTGAATAAATAACATTTCCAATGATTAACAGCCAGGACGACTTTCATCTTTCCCCAAACACATATCACTATCCCGGAATTACTTTCCATCAACTTCTTCTTCTTCTTCCTCCCTTGATAAGCCTCCATTCCATGAGTTCTTCAAACAAAGATTTTTGCAATCTTACTTGACTCATTCAAAGCCAGCCAGCATAAAGATACACATATGATTGCAGAACATGGTTTGCCTTCAGATATCATGTCCTCCGCCCTCTTCACAACTTGACTTTCTCACAGCGATACTCGTCATGTATACGTCCGCAATCTGGGAGTTTGTATGTGGAAACAAGTTGCTTTCTCTAACTCTGATTTCTTGAATTTATTCGTCATCAACCACCTCCCCTGGTTCTTATCATCCTTGCAAACTTCATCTCCTCTTATTTCTTCTTCCCTCTTCTTTGTCTTTTGATTGGAGGAATAGATTGGCCCGTCCTACGTTTCTATTAACTCAACAGGTTCCAACTGTGGCCATTTATCTAAGCCACCTTCTTTTATGTTCGTCCTTTTCCCTCCTCTCACCACACCACTCTTCCTTCTACATACACTCCTTTCTCGGACCCTTCCGTACATAAGCTCCTCGGCAGAAACGTGAACATGATTTCGGCAACCTACATGTGCCTTTTCTTCTTCTTTTTCTTCCTTATTTCCTAATGACGTATGCTTGACTACACGCCCCAAATATATTGCAGCGCACCATTTTTATCTCTACTGAATGACATTAGGAAATGTAAATCTAATCAACTCACTCCTTCTAGCATCACTTTCTTATCAAAATAATCCCATCTATTCCTGCTTTCTCCAAAATCCATCATCCCTCAGCCCGCCCCCGCCCGTTGTCCATTAGGACTACTGCCTACTTTCTCCACTTTCACCGGGAGCTGTGACGACCTGCTCGTCACGAGCAGGAAGAATACTGTCTCAATGTGCTTTAGCGTTACGAATCTTGTTGAAAAGTGTAGGCGGGGTTTATTGAGGTTGCTCCACGGGAAATACAGCCCATGTGTTTGTAATGTGTAAAATTTTGAGCAACTCTCACAATATTGTTCCTTGAGACGGGCAAGATTCCACGCCTCGGATGTTAGGATACCTCCCATTATAATTTATAATGGCACATTCAACTCTATCATTATCCTTCTAATTCTTTCCCCTACTTTCTCTCTCGCGCAAATTTTTCCTCAACTACTAATTTTAACCAGCACGCAACCCAGCTCAATCTCCATCTTCCCTTCATTCCCAGCGTCTTAGCTTTCACCCGTCAAACTTACCAGATTAGAAGGTTCCATTAGATAAAGTTGGGCGGGTTCCTTCTGCGAGTTCCAGAAGAGAAGAAAGCCAGGTGTGTAATACAGTGTAATAAAATAGCGTAGTTTTTATCCCCGTAAACAAACTACAATCAGTAGTAGCTCTGTACAGCTGCGAGTGTGTAGTAGCAATATCGAGACGAAATTCTACAGCTTTCTCTGTGCCTCCTCTGCTCGAGCGTAGGATTTCCATTGATTTTAATCCAGAATCCCAGTTGGCAAAGTACCGGATATTATATTACATGAACGACATTACTTAAGCACCGTCCTCATAGTCTTTTACCGGGACCCTCACTGCCGTAAACGTGAACGATGATTGTAGACGGAAACTTTCACCGCCCAGCCCTCATCCCATCAAAACTGGATGGTCCTCTCAATCCAACTAACTAAAGTTGCTCTCATGTTAAATCCGAATGGCCATAGAAAGCAAATATCATCATTCCTGAATGAACACATTGTTTTAATGAGCGTCCAAAAGTTCAATATTTTCCTCCTCCTCCTCCTCGTTTATTGTAAGTCAACTTTCCCTCTACATTCAATCTTCTTTTCCCCCATACTTTCCCCTTGACGAACTTGCACAGTCTAGAGAATCTTAGGGTAAGCCCGTATGCCTCTCCACTCTTGCAAATCTTTTTTGCCCTCAGTGAGGGTGAGCCTGCTCCTTCACTCACATCATACAGGCAGACGAAAGGATCACTGATAAGGAACAGTGAGTGAACGTCCATACGCGTAGATCCTGTATACAGATTCGCAATTCAATGCAAGTACGGTATTCCATGGATTCCCGAACTGGCCCTTTTCCATTGAAAACAGCAAATCCTAAAAATAAAGTAAGTATACAAAACTAGCGTGCACGAATTACGAATATCGAAATCAGATCCATTAGATTAATATTCCTTAGAAAAACAAGCGCTTACAAGTGCGTTGATCCATACACATGTCACTCCCACTCCAGACCAAGAGAAAGCAAATGGATAAATAAGCTGACAATTCCGGCAGACGCTTTCCTCCTACGTACTGTGAGTAATCTTGTAAGAAGCTGGAAATGGAAAATAAAGCAAAATTTTTCGTACACATTTGTTTTAATTACAA
Organism: Sminthurides aquaticus; assembly: GCA_906901655.1. Classification (NCBI taxonomy): domain Eukaryota; kingdom Metazoa; phylum Arthropoda; class Collembola; order Symphypleona; family Sminthurididae; genus Sminthurides; species Sminthurides aquaticus. The sequence continues at coordinate 3,005,227 of CAJQTT010000002.1, read as the reverse complement.
TAATACATGTGCTAAGCCCAGGAAAGTTAAGCGTCTTGGATTGGCATCGCACAAGGCTTAGATTCTCTTCAGGTTCTTTATTTCAGTCTCTCTGTGATTATTTCTCTTTATTGTTTTCTATTAACTCTAGATTTTTTTCCTCCTGGTGGAATTCTAGAAGAGAAAGGATCTATAATTAATTTTTGCATGTATCTAGGTTTTCCACTCTTCTAATTTTCTGGATTATTTTCCTATTCTCTATATGCTTTAAGCTTATTTCATCTACCCGATCCAAACTGTAGGGAAGAGACTTTTCAATTCAATTCCATGGTGGCATAGTATAGTTTTCTTCTACCTTATTTTGCAGTATTGGACTACCATACCGAGCATGTTCTGTGTAACATGGCTATGGTAAAACCTTGGTATTTAGTTTTTGAAAATCCCACAATAATGATCTACCGAGTCCTTGGAAACATTCCTGCAGAGTTTTTTTTCAAAGGACTAAACCTACGTACCCAAGCAGTTCGCTCTTTTTTCGCACACGTGGGGTGAAAGTAGTGAAAGTAATATCTGCATTCATTTTGATTAATCGCCTTTCCCTCCTACTCTCTCGACTCAATTTCAACCTCATTCCACCCACTCCGGACGTAGTTCCCTCCTAACCCGAATGATGAATCTGGATCTTAAAAATCCGCCCATATCGGCTAAAACAGAGCTTGAGAAAGAAGAAAGTCTAAAAACTCTTCCGAATATCCCAGAGGAATAAATTTCACACGCAACGGCATGCTTTATCCTCATGGTCCGACTTTAACACCAACTTTCACTACATGATTCATTTTCTAAAATGCGCCCTTCCCTCCCTACATTATTACTTTGTCTATTTCTACGGAACCGCTTTCTCAATTTAATCAACTATTTCATCCCAGCCGCACCGACCCAATTCCACCTTTTTCCTCCCCAGCTCGTCAGCAATTCACCCGTTTCCAACCACTAACTTTAACCAAAGATTATGGAAATCACAGAGCCGTCCCCACTATCCCACTACTTTCATTTTAATCTCATTTCCGTTTAATCGTCCGCTATTATTCTCGGCCCGTTCCTAAAATTCTATATTTTTTCTCTCCAAATCTCATTCTCTAACTACCCATCAAACTTTCTCCTTTACCACAACCATCAACCTCCTTTCTCCAGCATCCCTTCAGTCAGCTTTCCCAAAAACTTCATCACATCACCTTAACTAAATCACATTAACTAATAGATTAATGAACCTCCCATCCACACTATCAGCTTTCTACCTCTAAAACTTGGATCCCAAATAGTGCGGCTAATTCCCTTTTCCCGCCGTTCTCTCGTTACTCCACATGCTTTCTCAACCAGCCGACAATTTTAATCCGCCTAAAAATCGCCCAGCTTCTCTTGTAAATGCTATTAATCGCTTCAGCTCATCTCCCTCCAGGATAAAATCCTCCTGCCTTCCTAGCGTTTTCCCTCCTCCAATGCTAATGCTTCTCTAAACACTCCTCCATAGCTTTCATCGACTTTCCTCACTCTCAATCCTTACCGCTATGTAATCCGTCGTAATAATTTCGTCTCTTGGCTCCATGAAGAGACTGAAACCCTTTCAGTAATTTTGAAAATGCTTGGTTGGACTTAAAGGAGTTCCAAGATTTTTAAAAAATCGATCCCTGTAATACACGAACTATAGGATCGAAGCTCGTAGCCTACATTCCATAGGAATCAAGGATTAAGGAATTCTCCTTAATTTCACTAAGCCAAAGCGAGGTCATTTAATTCTTACTCCAGAAATTTTAGCTTCAAAGCAAACCAAGGAGACTAAACGACCGAGCCTTTGATCATTTACGAGTTGAAAGAGTTTCATCGGAATAAAATGAGTTGCTTTCTCCAACGAAAGTCCTATGACCATCTCTTAAATCTGCATAGGATTTAGGCCGATCTTAGAAGCATTTTGGCCATCTGGTTCTCTCCGAAACGGCTTCTTCCGCAGTGGTTAAGCTAGGATCATGCGAGAGTAAGGTACAGGAAAAATAAGTCGAATTTAAAGTGTCCACACAACCAGATGTCTAAAAACCAGGACGTCCGTTTCGTCCCCCAGCGTCTCACTCTGAGAAAACCTTGAGAATTCAGAGAGTCTTTCCATTCACAGCTGAGGTTAAGGACTGTGGTAACAGATTTCATTGACCAGGCTGGATTTAAGGAAGCGCGTGCCATTCTCCGAGAGTGTATTTTTGGAGGACTAAATTGAAATAACGACCGAGAGAGGAAGAAGGTAGAATGTTAAAAGGATATGGTTTACGCTTCAAGAATTAATTACCCTTTAGAAAGTAATTTCCCTCGCAGTTTAAGAAGCCGGCTACGTGGAGGAGCTGGGAGGAAGCAATGTATATGATTCCATTCCAGCCCCGCATTCCCATCCAATGCGCTTCCGTGAATAGAACTTAATTTCGTGATATTTTACACCCACCCACCCACGCAGACAGTCGCTCTTGCAAGGGACTTTATTTCTTGAGGAGAGTTATAATCTTTCCGGCCCTACTCCCACCGCACGTTCTCACACTAACTTTCACAGAATCATACATAACCCAGCCGAGTGTTCCACCTGGAGATTGAGCGTGAAGAAGAAATGGACATACCTGTCTTCCATATGAATACAAATTGCTTACTTTCACCAAAAGTAACAAATGTAGCTTCATGCTCAACATAACCGATTCATAGACGCTCTCTGCGCTTTGACAAGACATACGTAGCCTATCTCCCCTCTACCGTCTTCAATCCATTTCCTATAATATCTTTCCACCCTCACCTCTCTCAACCAACACAAACCGTCCCCATCACGCTTCCTCCTTCCCGCGCAAAACATATATCAATCCCTCCCAAACACCTCTCAGCCCCTCTCCAGACACGTACACTCGGATGAGTTCATATTCCTGATCGGAATTCACCATCCGTTTGAGAAAAGAAAGCGGAGGAATTGATTTCCGTTCTCATTCTTTCTCCTCCAAGTACATCTCCCACACTATGTCTTCTACTTTCTCCTCCCCGAAACTATTCATCCAAACCTACATTAAATCTCCTTTTCCCCGTCCTTATCATATTCATTTCTTTCCACCTATTCATGCTTGAATCTCATTTGAAAATTTATCCCGCCCATAACCACCGGAAATAGTATCACGGTCAGGAGTTTCACACTCTCAGGCCTCAGGAACGCTCCAAAGAAAGATTAGATCATTGGAGAAAGTCCTGACTAGCACCTTTCTCTCCTAGCATTCACAGCAGAGCATTCAATCCTCAAACTTCCCATGTCTTTTTCCATCCCTCACTCTGACCTTCTTTCATAGTTTCATCCACACATGCTATTCTTGAATTAAGTTTACATTAAAAAATTCTCATTTCAGCAGAAGGGAGGAGGGTTTTGGGATGGGAGTAAGCATGCAGAGGATGGAACAAGGTGGCATAACGCAAGTTCCCAGGTATGTGAATCGCTCTACTTTACCCTGCTTTACAACTCGTTCCTGTATCATAAAATTAAAATTGTAGCACGGATTTGGCAGATTTACAGATCCCACACAACATTTCTCACTCCCTCCCCTCACCAGTCTTCCATCTCATGAATCATTGAGCTAATACAGAAGAGGAGAAGAGATAACTTGAAGCTTGTCCGAGAGTCCGGCATAAATTTTCCTCTCCTCTCATAAATAATATTTCTCTAAATCAAACCCTGCTCTTTTGAATTCCTTCCTTCCATTTCCTGTAGCTGAGGAAATTAGAAAATTTCCCCCATTTTCCTCCACTACTTTCTCCACTCATCCCCTCACACTCCGCCTATTCTCCTCCTCCTTCTGTGCCTTCTGTATTTGCTCATTTCCATCCACCCAACTGATTACTTTGTTCCCAGTAGAAGGCAATACGGAATATTCATGATGACAACTCCCAATTTATGCAAGCTTCATCTCTTTCTGAAAGCTCTTCTACTCGTAAAGAGTTTTGAAGCGTAGTTTAAAATATTGTCACAGCCCTGCCGCAAACTCTTGTCTTGCTCTCAACACTATCCATTATCATTTTGGGGGTTCTAAAGAAATGTTTTGAATACAACATGTGTGAGGAGAAGCACAGAGCGCATGGGAAAAATAAACGAAATTACTGAATTTTGGCCAAAATCTATTCCCTCAGGAAGAGACCTCGTTTATATAATTTTGTATTACTCATCCCTCCTTTCACATTATTGCTTCACTATTTTACCACATGCTCCTTCCATAGGGTATTCTTCGAAACCATGTTCAGTTCTAAGGTATCTTATATCCGTTCTAGCTTTTTACACGCGCTTTTCTTATTTCCCTCCGCTTTTTGACAACGATAAATAAGCATGCGTTCAGGCGGGGAGGGTTCACACTTGCCTTTATTTTCTCAAAATCTCCTCGATTCACACGAAAATTCTAAATACTTTCACCTACTGTTACTGCCAAAATAACTGTACTTTTGGAATTCAAATACTTGAACTCAACCACCACGGGTTTAAAATTTTACCTCATCCATTTTTTACCGGTTTGTGTATGTGCTTTCTAAGAAACCTTTACACGTATGAATAAGGATTTAAGTAGGTGATACAACTAATAAAAAATACCAGGCCCTACTCTGCTCGTGAGTGTATCATATAATCGATTCTTGAAAAAAGTGTGCATCCCACCACGCCCACTACCTTTTGAGCAAACCCTTGTGTCAGAGACACACACTGTAATTTAATTTATAGATAAAACATGTGGATGATGTGATAGGAGGATGCTGAGAGAAAAAGGAAAAACCTTTCCAATAGGAAGTGTTTCAAGTCCTCAACAAAAGCACGCTATACAAAAATACGGGCCGGCATCTTTTCTCCGTTTTGTATCTGCCCTAGAAAGATTTTTTCCCTTTCCAAGCCTTGCTCATCCACACCTTTGCATCCTCCTCTTCTCGCTCCATCAGTAACAGAGCGAGCTCTAAGGATTTCAAAAACAGGATAAATACAGAAAAAGGGAAGAAGAGAAGGGTAGAGATGGATAGAGTGAAAGTGGTGTGGAAAATATTGGGGGAATAAACGCTGCAAAGCCGCTCCAACGAGTCCAACGGATAAAAGAAGATACGGAAGATGCAGGATCGGAGAGAGAGAGAGAGAGAGAGAGAGTAGTCCCTCTCCTCTCCCTCTTTCCCAACACTAGAAAGCTTCTCAAGTAGATGCTTTCTCTCAGCTTTCTCCACGCTTTCCTTCTACTCATACACTCTCCCTCTCTCTCTATACAGTCTTCCTCCTCCTTCCCTTTCACCCGGGTTCCACACTCTTTAAGAAACGTGCCCGAGTCTCGTGCTCCTTCAGTTTGAGGAGCAACAAGCCAGGGATAACACCTTAACTCTTTCACGCGGAACCCTTCTTTCAAACTTTGTATTTCTTCACTTTGGCATTCAATTTACTCATCGTATTTGCCAATCTACCGAGGAAAATATTTGAAAAATTCTCAATTCAAATTATCCCGCAATTTCCTCCTATCCCTGCCCTGCTGGCTGGATCTCATTTTTCCCAGTAGCAATAGTTTCTTTCGGCAACTCTTGAGCAAGTGAGACCTTGCAAACTTGAGAAGACGTCAGGAGAGAGAGTGAGTATAAGGAGACGGGAAAGAAAAGTTTACTAGAGCAAGAATTAATTCCCCCATCCAAGTTCTTCCAAGTTGGTTAGGGAGAAAGTTTAAAGGTTTTTTACATCGCAAGGAATTTCCACGGATTCAATTACTTGATTTCCCCCCTCTACTCAAAAAATGTTTCTCAACTCTATTAGTTTCCAGAGGATCAATTGAACAAGTACACGCACATCCCATTTTCCTTGTGGACACACTTCTGGACAAGGAAACAGAGAGAAAGCAGTTTTAAATTTGTTTCTTGCCTTCCGAGAGACGATTGCTTTCAAAGTCAAGAGGCTAGGGCTAGCCGGCATCTTCTTTGGATTCTACTGGTAGCCATAAGAGAAAAAGTCTTTCGGAATTTCGTCCTGGGACAACTCCTCCTCGGACTTGCGTCATTTCTTGGTCATCTCTTGGAAATAAAGACAGGAAGCAAGATGCCGACCGCATTAATGATATTTGATCACGTAGTTCTTGGACTCCTATTTTTGATGGCCGTATTTTGCGTGGTCCTCGTAACAGTGCTCACCCGTAGGTTAACACGTTACGACAGTTTTATTGTATGAATCCCGACTCTACTTCCTCTTCTCCCTCAAATCCGACACCGAACAAATTTTGTGGTCTCTGAAAAAAATGACTTCAATTTCCCCATCCTTCTTTTCCAAGTGTGCAACCAGAATCCCGTGGATTCCCTCCAGATTCATCCCCCAGTCTAGTATTTTCTTCTGAAGTTCCTTCTTCTTCCTCCACCACCATCACACAACCCACATCATTCAATGAAAGGCGGCTGACTTTTCGGTGACAGCAAAGGCAATTCGTCGTACGAGATTACTCTCCGCATCACTCTTCAAGTATGAATTGTTGGGACAAGTGAGTCAGGAAATCAGAAAAATCCAAAGGACGGAGAACTTACCTCGACTCGCTTTCTGTTCCCCCTCCTCCATCTCACACAATATCCAGTAATAATATATACCTTTCGGAAAAATCATATTTGAGCTAACAACTCAAGAGAGAGAGAGAGAAGAGGCAGTAAATGTGTCTGTGCTTCTCTCCTATGTGCCCTTAAGAAAGACAAGTCAAATCCAGGAAAACTCTTAGCCGGCCAAAGTCCTTTGTGCGTATTTCAAAGTGTGTCTCTTTTCCTCTAAGCGAATCGCATAACGTGTCCATCCACCCAAAAGGATAAACTCAGTCGCGGAAAACTACTCTTCTCTTCCACAAAGTAAATAAAACTTTCTCCTGGGTGATTCCATTTCCTTGTCTGTGTTCACAAGCTCCAATTTCATTTCCATCCTACAACTCTAATGAAATACACATAATTTCCTACAACAAAGTAGCGTACACGCTAAAGCTAAGGAACAACTGTCAACTACAAGGATTTCCAGACTGCTTATAGTCTGCTGGAGAAAGCGCTCCAAAATAGAAAAAAATTGCACCTACATTATTCCGACGGACAAGGGGAGAAAGAAAGCCCTCTTTCACCAACGCATCTTCAAGATTGAATGACATCTTTCCTCCGTATCCATGCGTTTATGGTTATGGAATGCAATCTGAACTCTCTGCCGGCATGCATTAAAACTCTTGGGAGAGAAAACTCGCTAAACATTTTTGCTCTTCCTTTTCACTTTCTTTCTCTTTCTCCCCTATCCCTCTCATCATCTTAATAACAAGAGCCAAACCTCCTCCTCCTTCCTTGTACCAACCAAACACCACTCAAGCTCAAAGTTTCTCGTTCCCATCCCACCTAACTTTCTCCCCCTCCCCCCAAGGAAGCTCTGCTTTCTTCTTCACTAAACAAGCGAAAATACGGACCTTTCAAATCTCCTAACCTTACATCAACCAGAAACGAGAACATTTACACAATGACTTGACTTGCTCGCCTCCAATATACAAGGAATAAGGAAAACTTGTGATCATTATTACATTGCTAACAACGCGGAAGGAAGAGAGAAAAAGTTATTACCTTCATATATTCCTACACAAGCAAAGAATTAGACTCTCAGAGTTATTCCCCTCAGACTCTCGCAGCTTGCACTTGTGAAACTCTTTCTCCGTTCTCTCCCCTCTGTGCATCACAATTTATGTGCTCTTATTTTATTATTCTCCGCCTTTCTTCTTAGCTTTCACCCAGTCTTCTTGCTACATGCACTTTCCGTATTTCATCATAACCACCGCTATCAAAAACTCGGTCACTTTCCCTAGTACTTCTCCCATCATGACCGTATGACATTTCATTTCAACCAAAGCTCATTCCTTCTTCATTTCTTCACCAAGGAAGTCAACAATCTGGAGGAATCCAACAAGGAAATACCCTCTGCAATTCTGCATCACACATCACAAGCAAACACGGTCGTCAAACAGGTGAATTTCTATCCTCTCTAATAAAAAATTCCTACCAACTGTCATTTTTTCTCTAACAACTATTCTTTTTCTTCCTTATTTATTCTCCTCCCCTATAACTTGCGGTAACTCAGCTTCCAAACCGAACACTTTTGTATCAATTCCAGCTCCTGCCCGCCAGCTCTCCATCTTTGCCTCACAGTTTTCTATCCTTACAAACGCTTACTCCTTCCGAACTTCTCTCCCATAACCGCAACACTGCACCGTAAACATGGCTCAAACTCCTTAATCGAATCCTTCCCGGTTCAATCAATCCTCAATCTCCTACCCCCGCCATTTGTAAAATATTCTCAGAATTCGTTCAATCTCCGCCCGTAGTTTGATTGCTCTAATCAGAATGCCACCTGGAATAGGCCTCTCCTCACAAAGGCTAAAAACTCTGGAAGATTAATTTTTTCCTCAGCCCAACCCCCAAATTTCTCTTCAAAGGCTCGCCATGAGATCACGCGTCAGCTACTTTCCCTTTGTAAAACTCGAAGAAATTACCCCAATTAAGCCCTTGATTGACTTACAAACACTTTCAAACAACCTTCACCCACAGCCTTGAATTCCTTTGGCAAACTTTCTCCGGCTTACCCTTCTTGCTAGAATTTAAATTTCACAACTTTCTCCAGCCAGCTTTCCCTCTATCAATTCCTTCCCCCAGAATTTCTTCTTTTCCCATCCTCCTCCTCCCCTCAATCCCTCTTTCCCTTTCCCTTCCGGATAACATTCCTACAATAACATGAGTCTTCCGCCCGTAAACAGGGAACAGGGGTTCAACCTCTCCGAATTCCGTACATGCTAGAGCAATTCTCGTATCCCTTCTCTCGTACCACACAACCGACGGAAAACCCATCCATGTACGCTCCAACGTCATCTACGACCGCTTTCACCTAGCAGATGGGGTCGACGGAGCTCTGAACTCTGGTCTACGTCACGCATACCGCTTAGCTTTTCTATCTCTCGTAATAGTACACTCTGCTGCGTACAAATTGTCTCAGGTCTTTAATTTCCTTCTGGCGTCTCACAAGGAGTGCATCTCAGAACATTGGAATGACACTACTCTAAGATATGCCTCTTAACCAGTAATGTAGCCAGGCCAGGACGGAAGAGAGAAAGTGAATAGAAAAAGAAGCGTGCGATACCCGGGAGATTTGGGTAAAAAGGTTTAACAAACTCCCCGCTGGCAGCTCCTGGTAATTTTCTTTAAAATCATCTTACGCGCCGCCGCTCCCTCCTCCATTTCGAGTCATCCGGACTCGCATCCAGCGGATCAGATTCTTCATACACGAATCCCCTTATTAGATTTTGCACATGTCTTTGTTTTCAAAATAGAAATTACCATCCCATCAACCCTTAACTGACGTGATGCTTCTTTCCCATTAAATTACCAGGTCTATCCCATTTCTGTCTCTTCTCCGAGCCTATGGTCATTCATTACTTTACCTCAGAATCTTAATCAAATCCTCACCTTATGCTTTTTCTCGCCCGCAAATTAGTTTACACATGTAGAAGAGCATCCAGGTGTTATTTTTAGATCAAACCCGGGGCAGAAATTAATTTTCCCTCATTTCAATTCGAGATTTACCTCAGCCTGTTTCACACTTCTACCTTTCTCCACATTCCCTTGAAAATTTTCCATTCTCCTCCGTCCCATCCTCCTTTTCATTAATGCATTCTATCCACTCCGTTAAGCGGCCCTATCCCTCCCAGTTCCCACTGGGAACTTCCCAGTCATCCTCATGTACATGGAAGGAAACCATTCCTGTCCACAAATAAATGTCCTCCCAATGTCATTCCTTTTGATAAATAAGGTAATCTCCCAGCAATGAGAGAGGCTGCATGCGGAAACCAGTTGTCAGTTTTCTCTCTGGATCAGTCTCATAACTTTGACAACCCTGGCATCGAGTCTCTACAAAACTCACCCGTATTCACGCTTCGCATGTTGTTTCTTGGGTTAAGCCAACAAGGGCAAAAGAGAAACGTTTCCATACCACTTTACAGGTTTCATCACCTCATTCCAAAGTTACAACCGATTTCCTCTGTTTCAACTCATTAATTGTATACGTGCTTTCCTTCCCTCATCCCATAATTCTCCAACAACTTTTCTATAGCCCTCCATGTATACAACACACTAATTGTGTAAGCTTCGTCTCTTACTTGTACTCAGTCAGTCAGCTGAGGCTGAGTATGCTTGAAAGCCAAGTAATTTACATTCCCGTAGAATATCTAGCCAGAGCGGAGAAAGTCAACCCCGCTTTCTCTACTCTTCCCCCGCCCCCGACGTCCTTCATCTCCACTATCTCTTCCAAACTTTAGCTTTGCTCCCTTTTTCCACTGTCCTCACCGCTGTATTCTCCTCGACTCCGCTTCCAACTCCCATTTGTAAATTGGATTTACCCCAATCCAAACCACCTCTCAAGCTTATGTTCAACAGCTTTCATTAAATCTCCAAAATAGTATCCTCGTTTACGCCATTCTCCCCCATCTCCCTTTCACTCATTCTAACATGCCTTAATGGGGACAAACAAAACATCAGCTACAGAACCAGCTCATTATAGATTTCACGCCTACTCCTTGCCCCTACCCCTACCCACCTTTTGTTCTCAAGCCATCTGAATGTCATAGAATGTGTGTATGCTACTAATATTCCTATTGCAATAGTCAAAATATTACACGCTGCTCATCCCATATACTTCCAAACGACAATAGCATTAACCTCAGCGGCCCATCGGGAATTTTATAGCCTTGAGAACGCTTAGCTTGTTTTAGAGATTTCGTCAAATAATTATTATTCTAAAGCGCTGCTCTGGTTAAAAGCGTCTCATAGAAACCCCAAACCAATTTTTGACGTCATTTGGCATTGAATTATCTCTGGACTTCCTATCAACAATGATTCGTAGATGGAAAGACACGAATCAGGCTTGCTGATATTTATTATAGCTTTCATTGTATTCATCGTCTAACTAACGCAAGTGCTCATTTGCCTCCTGTGTATCCTGCTTTCTCCTTGTAGAATTCTCCATGAAGAAAAAAAATGACACGTTTTCTTTATGCGCTTTAATAAGACATCATTATGGATGACAAAGCATATTCAGAAATTCTCACCGATTTTTCCCACAATTTAAGGGCTGTTGTACAAACACAATACAATTACTGGCAGTAGTCCACCCACGAAAATACTCGATCCATTCTATTCGGTTTTTCTGTCTGCGGGACTTTCCTTATCAAGCTTCAAACGTTTCTCTTGTTACAGTAGCAGTAACTACTATCTTGTTAAAGCTTTTTTGGCCCCCAATCGGAAGCAAATCCACCTGGACACGACAAATATTGTTTTCTCAGGAATCAAAACTGAATCTCCTGGTTTGAGTTTTTCCCATAAAAAACTCTCATAGCACTTCTAATACTGCCAGCTCTTTTCTTCTTCCGTAAGCAGCATATTACAAAATTCCCATCCTTTCAATCCTGTTGCAAATGCAAATATAGAAATCATCTCACATTTCCCACCCATGAAGTACAAGAAACAAATGTAATTATAACACTGCCTTACTGCCTTCACACATACTGGAGCCCCACCCTAACTCCAACCTGCCACCTCCACTTATCGCAACAGATCCCATCTGGTCTACAAACAAGTTTCTTGATTAATGCACACACCCTTTCCCTCCGATTCTCATAAGCGCTCAAGTCAGCTTTCCTTCTGGCTTTCACTCTAAAAACGTGAGCCTCCAAAGCTGAAACAGTATCTTTGAAAAGGTTGGCTGAGGGAGAAAATACACTTAGCCGCTCCTTTTCCATTTCCAGTTCAGGTATATGCCAGTTGGAAGAAGTCATATTCCACCATCCCGTTTAGCTTACTTTCTCCGGCTTAAATCCGATATGCCAGAGGGAGTCATAAAGTCCAGTAGCTCCGGGCTAAGTATGAAGCAGGAGGGAAAAGTTTTAGGCGGGGGCCTAAAACATTTTAAGGATTACTTTTACAACTTATACAGGTTGGAGTAAATTCCGTAATAAAAATCTGCCTACGAATAATCCTGGAGAAAGCAAAAGCATTAGAGCATGCCATCCTAAAGCTCAATACTTTAGCTTTTCTCCGCTCTGACTGACTCTGAATTTCATTTGTACATTTCCTTTTCCCCAGCAACTTTCATCTAAATTATAATCCGCATCTAAGTAGGCAGGCAGTAGGTTGTACTACACTTACTTGTAAAATTTTGCAACCCTCTTCAACAATATTCCCAAAGCTCTTTTCCTTCTACAGGTACGCCTATATTTTACTCTGGAGCCCCATTTTTGTCCTTTTCTTCAAAAATATTCACTTCACGTAGATCGATAAAAAGTAAAGGATCATTTCCTTCCACAGCTCCGTCTGTATAGCTCTTACAGAAGCCTGCCTGCCTGCCGGCAAGCTATCCCCTCTTTTCATTCTCTCCCCCGCATCTAACCTATATTTACATGTATTGATCCAGAATGTAGCAGAGCCCCAGCCAAAACAGGCTTCGCTCCACCAAGGAAGCTTCCACAAGAGGTAACGGAGAAAGCGAGTACATCTGGAATCTGGTTACAATACCTTCGTCTTCCACTTTCCCCATTTTCTCGCCAGCTACTTGCTCTCTTCCACAACCGCTCCATGGAATCACCACCAGAACTCGGAAACATCTTCCATTCCCCCTTATATTTCTTTAGCTCAAATCACGTCCCTACTTTCTCTACTTTCTCTTCCTGAATCCAGTAAATTTCCACGAAAAAGACCTACCACTCCGCTTATCCATTGTCGTATTTTCAGTAAACATGCCTCCGACCGAGATGAGTACGACGTACAACAAGGATTTTATATAGCCAGACCCTAGCCAGGCTACCCATCTCACAACCTTTCCCCCTCCCACTCCTGTAAGCACTCTGGAATTTAAAATTATTACGACCTCATCACATTATTCTTTTCATCGCTCTCCCATCCGCTTACCACTTTCCTCATCCATTCCATTCCATAAAATCAGCCTACTGCCAAGGATACTATCCTCAAACGATTTTCTCTCATGCATATCTGCCACAGGTGAGACGGAGAGAGCTGGAGAAAGTACACCCTATTTCAAATACAGCCCTGTAAGCAAACACAAGCACACACATGCTCCTGAATAAAACATCTCACAATAGCCCTAGTGTTTTCCCGCAATTTTAATTATCTCCCGCCACCAACACCACCAGTTTCATCAAATTACTTCATTCATATTAATGCTTATAGTACTTTCACCCTTCATCCCTCCGTCTCTCTTCAATGAGCCTCCCACTCCCAATTCCTTCCTTCAAGTTCTGCTTGTTTGAATTTGCTGGACATATTTCTACGATTTGTCACCGGACAAAGGCAGTAAAGCTTTGGTATCTGGGAATTAATGCTTAACTTGACTTTGTCCTCTTAATTTCTCCTATCGTTCACTTTTCTTTGTATTCATGCAAGCCAGACTGGAGAAGAGGATCGTTACTTGCACGTTTTATTCCACAATTCTTAATCAGCCTGCATTAACATGATTACTTGACTATTCTCATATTTTAGCACTGACGTTATATCCTTCCAGTCAAGTTCTTCTATAGTATCTCTGAAATGAAGTATAATAGGCATATGCTGGAGGGACTTTCTCTGATTACACTACCAAAATAACGGGATGTTGCACCCCTCCCCACCCTACTTGATCGAGATGAACAAAGACTCTTCACCAGCGTATGCACAGAAGGGCATAAATCCCTGTCCCCTCCACATCGTCCCTTAATATACCTAAGCATGAGCTTGTTTAGAAACTGAGCCTTGAGCTAACAGTCCCTGCCTGCATCATCTTAAATTTCTTAGCAGTCTTTTCTCTGTATGTAAATCAAGTGTTTCAAACATGGATGAATTTAATTCCACCATCGCTACATAGTGGCGGAGGAAAAGGGAAAATGATGAATGATGTTTTCCCTTCCCGTGGAACGCATGCGGTATCTGAGAGAAACCACCCCAGAGTTTGCTTTCACCATCTTTCTTCCTCCCATTATAACTTGGTGTATGCTATTTCACTTTCTCTAAATTTCAACCGCTCCAAATTACCCGCGGTCGTGGTGTATCATCGCACCAAAGAGCTTAACGCAGATTTTCTCACTCTCTCTCACACAAAACCTACACGCGCCTATTACTTTCTCCTCCAGCTTTCCCCTCTAACTTTCACCAGCGATGCATCCTTCTTTTTTCCTTGGGCTGGACCAGAGGAAAACTAGCATCTTTTACACATTTCCACTCAACCACATCCCGAATGTCCCAGCACATTTATCCCGGCTCACTATTTTCAAACATGTAAATAACTCAGTATCTAATCAGTTGTGACAAGTGATGCAATTATAAATACATGAACTCTTATTCCCCTCACGTGTTCCTTTAAGTCCTCTCTAGTCTTCTTGCTAAGCTCTAAGCTATAACCTCTTTTCCGAATGCTACAGTCAACTTCCCGTCACCTCGTCTAACAAGTCTTCCCGTGTCTCAGTCATCTGTAATACTAGAGAACCGAGCCAGTCACTGGAATTCAATTCGTTCCGCCTCACTTCAACAATCCCCCTTACCAGCATCCCACATCCAATGATCCCCGTATCGTTCACATCCAGCCTCAACTTCCAGGGCAGACAAATCCGCTTCCAACTGGAGGACAGCAAGCTTTTCCCTTGGTCTGATTGACGTGACCGAAGCCATTCTCATCCTAATTTACTCTGTCTAACCTAACAATCATGTGTAACCTAAACAAGCTTCCACACCCCTGTGCCGCTTTCTTTCTTTGCGGATAAATGTCTCCCTATTCCTCCTTTTCTCTGTCACTAATTCAAATAAGAAGCCGTATGTGTTCCTTCCAATAAGCTCATCTTACGTTTCAGTCGTTGCCAACGATTAAGTTTGTAATGTCTTTTTCCACGCCCTATGGAACCATTAACCCCTCAAATAATTTCCTTCCTCCGCAAACTCGTTACTCCACCAGGTTCCATCCACTCCGTCTTCCACCTCAATCCTTTCTTATTAAACCGGCAAAGTAGTCCATACCACTTCCCTCACCGCACACGCCAAGTTAAACAGGAACTTAAATTCCTTCCAAGCCAAGTCATCCTCCGTCAGATTCCCTAGTGCTTTCACCACCCTCCTCAGCTCACACATTCCCCGCTTATCCGCACTTTCTCCAACAAACCATTTAAGATTCACAACCATTCAGTCTCCTCGCTCTGGTCAGAGAAACGTGCAAAGCACATGTGCGCTCATTCTTGTCCAGTCAACCCCAATTTTTTTCCCATGGGCCATGTGTGTCCTATCTACATCCCATCTTGTCTTCCTTGCTTTCTCCATCTTGTATTCATCAAGTAGAATTTGAACAAAATCCTCTCGCCTTTCCCGTATCATATAGTATCCCAACTGAGCCTATGCTGTACAAGAAACTACACGCAATCATTTATGAGTTAAAATTTCCAGAGACACATGATAAATATTTCAATCCACAATTTTCTCTGTCCTTGTCTCTTGTCTCTCTCCTCATACACTTTGCATTTCTAAGAAGGCGCAGGCATTAAACTTGGATCATTTCCTCAGGGCCCTAAATTTTTACTCCTCCACTAAAAAAGAAAGCGAGGGTTGATTCATGTTCCACGGAAGAAAGTAAAGACTACAGAAGAGTAGTAAACTATAGTGTCACCCTATGGGGCTCATGATGTATTCCCAGAACCTGAAATATACACGGATTGGCAGTCTTATACATCAAGAGGTTAAGCTTGTTCGTGTCTTCTTAAGAAAATATTTAGCTTAATCTAATCTATCATCCCGTAGGGCACAAGGCATAACACAACGCCCCAAATTACATTCTCCGTCTTCACTAGCTAGCAACTTTCTCCTCCTTTCTACATCCATCTCAATTTTATCCAACCAGCCCACCTCAATCCCATCCTAGGCTGGGCATCCACTCTTCTTCTTTTCTTCCTTTCATTTCCTCTCAATCCTACCTCATCCCTAATTAAAGTCATAAATTATATCAATATTCATGTATTTTTCACTCATTTCTATTGTCTTTTCAGAGAAAACGCTTCCAGGAATATCTCTAACTCTTCCAAGACTTCACTAAAACCAACTTCACATTCCTCATCTTTTCTTCGTAGTTCCTCTTCCCTTTCACTTCTCTTCTTCAATACTTCTCCTACTGGTCTCAACTTTCTCTCTCATTCCAAGAATTACAATCTGCTTCACCTGGAGCTAGACGAAGGAGCTCCGCTCCAACAGGAAGAAGACCAAGTAGCATTTTTTATTTCTGAACCGGAAAATTAGTGAAAGCCTCCTACTCTTCCCCCAACCACTGCAAAAAGTGAAGAAGTGAAGAAAAAACTTATTCGCCGTGAGGTGAAAGAAAAGATCTCGTAAAAAATCTACAAGTCTGTAAGCAGCACCCGGATCTTGAGTCTAGCGACCATAGTTCCTCCTCAACCCACAACTCTTGTACTTCCACCAAGACGATTTTCTATGGATGAACTTTTTTATTCTTCTCGTTCCCCTACTAGCATCTATTACGTACAATCAACTGCTTTCTCTCTTCTTCCTTCTTCATCGTCCTTGTATTCCACTACTTTCAATCCCATCATCAGTTCATGGAAAACTAATTAAACTACTTACGGTTTTACCAAATTCCTAATTACAACTCCTCGTTTATATAGTCACCAGTAACTGAAAAAGACCACTTTACTTATCATTCAGACTTGATTAGGGCCCTAATCACTACCTTCTATTCGGCCATCAAGTTACTCGGAATAAAGTTATGCAAGTCAACTGGAACTAAAACCATATCTACTCATTTCCACGTCAAAATCAATCCTTGTTCACAAAGTTATTTTCTACAATCTTCAAGAAAACAAACTTCATAGCAAACAAGCTTCTTACAGGTAAGCATATATACTCAGTCACATCGATACAAGTCAATTTCTATACTTATTTTAACACTCCAGAAAAATCTGACTATCATGTTCTTGCTAAAATATTTTCACTTTCTCTATTCTGCAAAAACTTTCTTCTTTATCGTCACTGAAAAATTTCTCCCCTTTTCTTTTTGCAAACGTTTCCCTCTGGAATACATGTTGTTACATAACGTGTAGCAAATTATTTCAACTTTCTCTCGCCACCACTCACTCGTCAACTTCAAATCACTATAGTGCTCTCTCTCACTCTCTCTCTCTCGCTACTCCCAACACTGTTCCGCTTTCCATTAAAACTTTCTTCGATCATATTCACAAATTTGTTTATAAACACACCATATATTCTCGATCACCTAAATCCTACTTCAACACCTAAACACACGCACAAACCTATATTTAGTCCCTATCGCCATCCTCTCCCTAAACTCCCGAAAACTTTTAAGCGTCCTCTCTTTCTCGACACAGACTTTCTCCTCGTAAATATCTAAGACTTTACTCCGCCAAACTTTCCCCGCACACTTTCAACCTGTTTTACGATAATTAGTTACCCCAGCCCATATTTCTATTCTACGCTCACCCATTTCTGATAAGAGAGTATGCCCTACTTTCTCCACTCTCTCTTCTAGTCGGGGAAACCATCTATTCTCTTACCCAGTCCTTTAGAAGAGAACCGAGATTTCTTGTTTTACTTATCGGAACACTCCTGCCCATTCGAGGAAACCAGTCTGTTGAAATCTTTTGAATAGCTTTCTCTCCCGCCACTACCTGACAAATTAACCCATAAAATCTTTGGATTTAATTGATTAGAACAAAATATTTCCTTGTTAATGAAAAACGTTTACATGAAGTTCTCTTATAGTCACAAGTAGACGGTGTATTTTGACTCAGTTTTCTCAAATAACGAAAATATCAGACAAATCCAGTCATTTAAACTTGTTATGATAAACTATCATAATAAAAAATATTTTCGGCTACCACGCGTACCAAATGCGATATTTTATTTTTGCCTCTCTCTTTTGATATATTTACTCAATTTTGATTAAATTTTTTTCCAATTAATTTGGCTCATAAAATCAGTAACAAATCGTATATTAATGCTACTGAAGATTCGAGGACTTTTTTAACATGGTTTCAGGGTACCTCGCTATTTGTATTTTTATTTTCAATCCTATCGCAGTAATAAATCTTAGAATAAAATAAACACAGGAAAGTAATTTATTTCGGTCGGTAAATTCTTACTATCAGCCTAGACTAGATACAATTACCTCGATATAGTTTCCGCAAACTTTTTCACATGTGACTTTGATGTACTGTCTCCTCCGGTTTTTAGAAGGACGGATACGGTATATGCATTTGAGAGAGTTTCTTTTATTCGTAGGTCTTTGTTTGTATACTAGGAAAAATAATTCAGCTAGATTAAATTTCCTCCAGCAACTTTTTATTCTTTTCCTCAATCTCACTCCTAGGGTTTTGTTTAATAATAAGCTTCGGGCCCTGTAAACTTTGTTGAGGTAGCCCTCCCCCCGCTTCCTTTCTGTTTCACTGTAGGACGAAATATGGGATCCAGGTCTTAAGAACTTAGGATTGTTATATCCCGAGCTTACCTTCCTATTGAGAAGTTGCTAATGCATTTTTATTGATTTCTCGTTGCTTTCTCCAGGGAAAACAATAGAGGGGAAAGGACAGAGTTGCGTAAAGTGTGTCTAAAGCACCCAGGAAATTGTAGTTAGGGAGGGCTGGTTGTGGGGTGATTTAGTTACATTTTGAGGTTCTCTGGGAGTTGTTCCCGTTCCTTGCATATGTTCCTGGCCGGGTTCCAGGGAATCTCTTCATGTGTACACAGTAATGCGTTCAGGGTGGAGTGAAAGTGGAGAGGAGAAAGTTGTGGACGACGGGGTTTTGAAGCTGAATAGAGAGTGAGAGAGAGAGAGAAAGAGAGTAACGGAGAAAGATAGAGGAGAAGAGTGAAAAAAGAGAATAAAGAAAGAAAGAACAAGAATCTTCTAGCTGGTAAGTAGTGAAAGAGGGAAGGAGGATTCTCATTTTGTGAAATAATTGGTTTCCTTAAAGGAACTTCAACCAAGGAGTAAAAGGACAAGAGAAAGCACGGAAAGGAAGAAAAAAGTTGAGCCTTTGTAAAGGCACACAGTGGAAATTTTGATAGCGAGAGGGACAAGGCCGGTTTGGAGGACTTTCTCCCGCCATCCATACTCTTGTCCCTTCCCGGCATCTTGTTGTCCATCCCTAGCGGAACTGGATGCCCGTGAATGCTTGTGTAACGGAGGGTGGTCCACAAGTTTTCACTTTCTCGCCTTTTCTACTTGATCATCGTCGTCGTCGTCCTCGTCGACATACTCATAACCATAATCATCCTCACCATCGTAATCAGCCTCATCATCAGTCCATGCAATGCAACTGATGGCCCTAAACGCGCTTCTTCTCTTCGACGCAATCTTCATCTTCTTCCTCTTTCTAGTTTCCGTATCTTGCCTTCTGTATTACTTGCCTCTGGTGCCGCCATCCCGGTCCTCGCATCATCAGCAGCTCGTCACTCTTGCTGACATTGAGAGCGCCACACTAGCTGACCCTGCTACACATATTGTCGCCGTGGATCATTTCGAAAGATCCAAGCACCACAAAGACTCCCCCATTGAAACCGTATGATGATACGTCAACTTCCTTGTCTATTTCCGCCACCACTTCCGCCAAACACTCCTCTCCCCATATCACCAACACCATCATTACCTCCTCTCCCAAACCGCCGCAGTCACCATCCACCCCATTCACTCCCACCATTGTCATTAAGGAACCATAATTCATCATTTTTTACGTACCAATCCAACAAACTCCTAGGAGCTAAACAAAATCAACTAACAGCATAGTTATCCCTACCGAAGCAAACAAATAAAGGAAGGAGCAAAACGTTGAATTCAGAACACCAGAAAAAAAAGAGAAAGCACCGGCAAGAAAACGACAAAGCTGGAGAAAGCGTCAAACACACCGGAAAATTCCTAACCTCACGCCCAGCGTAATTCATGTAATTGCGGATGATGTAATAACTGTACATGTAATACATAGATTCTTAGAGAAATTAAAGTCACTCGTGCATCTTCTTGAAATCCCACACTGGACTCAAGAGCATCAAAAAGATTGACTTGTGATGGTAACATATATTTATTTTATCCAATTTTCATTACATCTATATCAATATTGTGGACCTAAGCTTAAGGGAAATTATATCGTTAGCTCTAGTCCAAAAAATATATAAACATTACTATCATTATTATTAACACTACTATTAGTAATACTTACTCTTGATGAATTATTTACAAAGAAGATATAATTAAGCAGGCGTGGAGAAAGTCATATTTCTGTCATCAAATTGCAACCCACTCCTATCAGTTCCCCTCCCTCCTACTGCCCTCCACCCAGGACTATTTTTTTCTTTTTAACGTACTAGCCGCATGGGTAACTTCTGGGGAATATCTCATGTCTTTCTTGACAGCTTCCTCGCCAGAGTAATTCTTTTGATCCTTCCCAAAAGCCAAGAGTCTGTAGATTCAGACATGGAGAGGTCAGCCAGTATCCCCTTGATACGTTACTTACCCTTTTACCATCCTCCCTTCAACTTCAAAGAGAAGAGATACGGGGAAAGTTTTGTGTAAAAAAGCTAGAAAGATTTCAAACAATAGTCTCTACCAGCCCATGCCCCTAATCCTACGCTACACACCTGTTAGCCCTTGAAAAACTTAAGTCTAGCATAAGACTCCATCAGCACTTACACAGAGGGAGAAGCTCTTGAAACAATTCCTACGGCTATAAAAAGAATCATGAAAGGAAGGGTGAATCAAGGGCTAGAAGAGAAGAGGATATTTGCAAAAACTTTCACAATATTGGCGGCTGTGCCTTTGTTCTATGATTTAAATGATGAACGTATCCACCAACTGTATCAACCACAAAGCAAGTCAAGCCTTCTTTCAAACAAGTCATTTTTTTAGGGATGCAAAAGATGAAGAGAATCTTTTCAATATGTTCGCCACCACACTTTTTTACTATCCACATAAACAATTCCCTCAAAACTTCCCACTTACCCATCATATTATGCTTTATCATCAGCAAAGACTGAATTTTCATACATTCCTTGTAGCTAGACGATAAAAAATCCAAATTCAATTGGTTAACCCACTCCAAACTCCACTCCTTCTGTATATAATTCCACCATGTACTTTTCTTACAACTTTCTCCTCTTATGAGCTGTTTCCTCCACAGAGTTACACATATGTTAAACTTTTACTACAGGAAAAAGCTGTCATCGCTGTGCAGTGTAGTTAGGGAATAAAAGCAAGTTGTACTTTCTCCAAGCTTTACTATAGTTTTAGGGTAAAACCTACTATTTTCCAAAGACGGCAGGCAGGCAAGGAGAAAGCAAATAAGGGGATGCTAGGACTAAGAGGAGGAGGACGTCATATCTAACTTCAAGGAACTGAATCTCTCATCATTGTCAGCGTAAATCAGGTCGGGGAGAAATCAAAGATAAAAATTGTCTATCGACGACGTCTTCATGGAAACTTGTAAACATAAAATTGGAAGGGATTCCGGAGAAAACATATTTGAATTTTTACCGTATCATCCATGATAATCAGTGAGGCATATCCTGGCAGGGAATTCATGATAACGTGATCTCGACAATATGACTATAAATTTATATTAAATTAAGGCAAACTATAAGTAATATGTACTACATGGCCCATATTCCTCCTAGTCAAGTCAAACTTTCTATTATGCAGAGAGAAACTCTTGTAATTTTCATGCAAAATACCTGTCAAACCAAATCAACCAAACCTAAGTATCCTTACCTCTTTCCAGTTTCACCAACAGACATAGTCCTCCGACATCTTTCCTAATAGTCGCCCATGCCAAGACTATAGAAGCTGGACCTCCAGCTATAATGTAGTTGAGCCACAGAGCTGAGTTCTCATCCAATCTGCTGCTTTAGTAGTGAAAAATTCAAAAAGCGTCGAGGCATTTCCCCCTGGAATTTTCAAAATTTCTAGAACCCGCCTTCCACGATGATGGACAGAAAATGACGAAAATCCCATCTTCTCCAACATCATCCCACAAAATCCGACAACCAATCCAATTATCTTCAACGTTATCATCAAGAATGAGTGATAGATCTACTATTGTTATCACTATCTTAGCATAACTATGAAACATTTGGTAATTAACTGTAAGATAACAAAAAAATGTTATATTCTACTAAAAATACACATCTACACACTTGACATTTAATATTAAGCTTAAGCTCTTCAGCTGAGGTATAAACTGGTTCACGAAGGAGAGCAATTACGATTGATTCTGTAACGTTACATATTATTATAACATATATAACTTGATTACACCCCTGCTACTACTACTCTTCATCAAACCATCAACTTGTACTTATCATACGTACTACTAACTATACATGATTGTAAATTACGATAAACCAAGTTAAATACAACCCATTCTATAGCTAACTTTCTCTTCCTCATGCACTAATTTCAGCTTCATATTCCTAAAATATTCCTCGCATCACTTTACTTTCTCTTACTTTCACCTCACTCATAGTTAAATCCTACGTAGACTGGATGTTACGTGGAATATATTTTAAATTCACTTTGCGTACTCTTCGTTTCACGCTTCCCATCCTCTCATCCTGCCGGTAAAGGGCTGGAGCTGGAGGGCTGCTTTTCTTTGAGAAATATTCGACGCTTATCCAACCAACCAAAAGCATCCTCACAATGTCTCGTCTTTATGTGTCAGCATGAATCTGTAGATCATCTAAATGCGTTTGAACAATTCGTACCAGTCACGGAGTAACTCACACAAGTCTTGACACGAGCCGAACCAAGATCCACCTCGGTTTCATTCAAGAGGGAGCCGAGAAACTCTTTCACATTGTCTACTCTTTTCCCACACTTTCACTTCCTTTCACGTCATAGCCACCTCAGCCTCGACTCGACGCGGAGCCTTCCTTCATCGACCTAACTTCAGCCTCGTATCTTCCGAACTTGTATGCTCCAGATGAGTGCTACCCCCTAAGCATCGGACTCGTACCTGGAGTAAAGGGTAATGTAGCCACACATTTCTCTCTGCGCTCAATTAGAGTGAAAGCAAATTTTTCTCCAATAGCTAGAAGAAGAGATTCTAGCCATAGTAGTAAGCACCTTGATATATTACTTTCCAACAGAGGTCATCAGAGATTAGCAGAGGTCCAGAGAACATGCTGTGGAGGACCTCATATGCTTCTGCCATGTTTTATAATTATTTTCATACTGCCACTGAATTTTACGAGAAAGTTTGAAAGTAGGAGTGCTTTCTCTCAAGGGAAATTTCTCGGCCGAGCAAACCGAGAGATTGTATCAAATTTACATGAGATTATTACTAAAATATGTTTGCCCTTGTCACCTTGTACTCCCTCAAGAAATTCAATTATCCTCAAACAGCATCTTCTAATCACCTTAATTACTTCCCCCGCCCAGTGGCTCAGTATATCCACTTCTCATTCCTTTGCTTCAGCTGCTCACCAGTTGGGAATATTACTCAACTTTCCTTACCCCGCCAGCCTTTGAAATTTATTTTTAAAAAAGTCAGAAACAACCCCTAGAATCTTCCAGACAGACTATAAGCATCGTAAATATTAATGTACATTTGAAGGGGGAATAAAAATCCTCCGTCTTGCTTTCCGATTTAGCATCCAAGCGGAAGTTAATTAGTGGAGCTGTCTTTGAGTGATCATCATTCTCTTCTTGGTAAAGTAGCTTCCCTTGTTTCCCTATAGCCTTCCTCCTTTCCTCTTTTCCTTCCTTCCATGGGAAGACAAGTCCTCTGATTTAAATTAGCTCGAAGGGAAAGCAAGCAGTAGAGTGAAAACCTTGTGCTAACAAAAGATTTGGATTTTCTTATTGGGGCGGCAGCCAACAATGGATCTTTCTTCTTTTCTGTATTTCTTTTTCTTTCTCTCGCCTCCTAGTTCTCTCCAAGCCCGTGTTTCTCGTCATCTCCGATAAAGAATTCACCTCTCGTCTTGAGATTATTTCCAAAGCGGGAATTTCTCTTTTACTTTTCTAAACATTCACCTCACCTTCCCTACCCCCTCTCCCATTCCTTTTCTTTCCCTCTACTAGAAGAAGAGAAAGCATTTCTGCTCCCGCAAACTACTTTCCACAGTATTCACCGCTATCGTCAACAAATCAGAGCAGGTATAAAAACCACTACAATCCCGAGTCAAGCTTGACTCATCACAAGTAAAATCCAGGCAATCTTTTGCGTGCGTCTAAAACTTCTTGCTTTTCTCCCGAGCTTTCAGGATTCGGAAAGAAATCAGGGTGGTTCCACACCAAAATTATATTTATATACGACTATTTTTATGTTTCCTAACAGGGAAGCTTGGTCAGGGAGGGATAAGAGAGAAAGCCAGGTGAAAGTTTACTTTCTCTCTCTACACACGGCGAACCTTTTTTTCAATGGACTCGCTACCTTGCTTTTTCTCTACCCTACCACTCTCGGAATGGAAAGGAGGGCGACCGGAAGAGAAAACTAGCATGATTTTCCACAGGTTTTCATGCCATCACCTCATTCCCTGCATTCATCATTCATTCAGTCAACAATGTGCAATAAGGGGGCCATTACATCTCTGGAGACACGTCATAAATAAATCTGGCCTAAAAACTCGGGGTTCTCACTCTAGCGTTGCATCCATCCAACGCTATGGAATCCCTGTTCTCCCGAAAACTCTGTGTAAACACGGACAACTCTCGCACTCCCATTAGCCTGCCTCCTTCACCACAACCAACCGAGTGTCTTCCCATTACTTTCTCTTATGAGAATAAAACAAAAAAAATCACATGTAAATATCAACTCCTCCGACCCAACCCATAGGAAATCCCTACTACAGTCACCACCACTCCGCCCCCCTCTTTACAACCCATATCCTCAACTAGACCGCGGATTTTATAAACACATTTTTTTACATATTTATTTATGCTTTTCTCATAATAAACGGGCCCCTTAGTGCCAGACCGTGCATACATTTCAATTCTCCCCTCCCTCTCCCGACAACTCCTTTCCCCAGATGCACACGTTCTCCTCCACCAGATCTCCTCAAAGCCAAAGAACCACATTCGCACTTATTTTTCACCATTTTCTATTTCATTTCCTCACTTTCTCTTCCCTGGCTTTATGCATCCCCACACAGAATCCCCAGGCTCTAGCCATTCTCCTTCCATACCACATTCCATTTTCTCTACTTTCACCCACAATATCCCCACTCCGCTATCTCCGCTCTACATTTCTACCTTAGCCCTCCTCCTTCCACCGCATCTCTTCCCTTGCAAATCTAAAACACCAAACTTTACTAGGCCTTCTTTATCTTCATAAACCAACGGAATTTTTCTCTTCCGTCCATGCTTCCATCCTAGTTAAATCCCCAACCCATGCCAGCATCATCCGATACAAATGGCGAGGCAAATCTAGCGGATTCTAATTGTAGCCCGAACATTTTCTCCTAAAATCTCAAGGTAAAAGCTTAGTAAATGGGAACGAAAGATGTAAAATCTTCCTACGTTCTTTGGCCATCCCTACTTTATTTCTTTCGCGTCTTCTTCCTTTATCTATTCATTCATTCTGTGGTCTGCCTCCCTGACGTTTCCAAGCCTTTGAATCCATAAAAGTCTCCCTCTGCACCAGGGAAAGTATCCCTGCAGTCAGCATAAAAAACCTAATGATCACTCTCAGTCCCGTAAAATAGGTTCATAGGAAAGCTTTTCCGAATCCACGCTACATTCACGGAGCTTAATGCAAGACGCCGTAAACCGTGTAGCAGCACACTTACTTCTGCCCATTCTTTAAGGAGGGAGCAGCGGTAAAAGGCATGATCAGATATCTGATTCCAGTAGCAAAATAACGGACAGAAAGGGGGAGAGTGCATTGGAATTGCGCATTCCATGAGATACACTACCACACACATTTCCTTGGAGGAAACACCCGAGTCTTTCATGAATTTGAATAGAATCAATATGCGGACGAGAGGCTGGCTCAGATTCAAATATAGATGAGACAGCAACAACATATAAGGAAATAGGAGTCGGATTATAGATACATAGCTCAGCTGAGGTTGAGTAACGTGAAGGAAAAAATCAAGTGAAAATTACGATTCCCACATTTTTCCCACTCTTTCATTCTACATTTAGCGTGGAGCCACCGTTTCGTAGAATTTCCTTCGATCCCACCACACTGCATAAATTAAATCCCTCTTTATTTACCCTTGGCTGGAGAAACTCTTCCTCTTTAGAGCCAAGCCGGCTTTCCAACATGACATAGCTGCGACTATGTAGCCGCAAAATCCTAAATCCGGGACTCTCTGATAATAGAATCTCCCAGAATCCGTCTCCTCTTCCTGTAATCGTCCACCTCCTCCTCCTCCTTGGGATTCAACAACCCTTGCTCTGTCTTTTCTCGTCTTCCAGACGCATCCCTCCTAAGTGAAAGCCGGGAAACTACATGAAAGAGACGCAAGAAAATCTTTGCCGTCTTCCCGCCTAAGCCACCAGGATTTTCTCCTAAAATATCGAACTGAGCGTAAGAGTCGTGCAAGTGATAATTTTCTCACTTTCTACACTCCAAATCACCCTGTTAACTTTTCACCTACTCCTCTCTCTCCGTCTCCTTTTCACTCTCCCAATCTTCTTTCATCCCCATGATCTTACGACTCCTAACACCTCTCCCGCGCCTACCCCTCCGAGATCCAACAGCAGATATTCTTCCTCCGACTCTCTTCTACCTCCCATGACACATGTCCTCAACACCCATTTACAAAAGAGGGAAAAACTACCTCAACTCTTGTCGTCCTCATCACATTTTCCGACCCATGGACTACTACTACAACTCCCCTGGCGTATCTTTTACGCGGAACATAAATGACGGCGGCAACGCTCCTCCATCCCCCACACATAAATACTACCCTTCCACCTTATTTTCATATATCCTAAAAGCCGTAATCCTCGGAAGGAAGTACTGGAATTCTCTTCAAATTCATACCATCAGTAAAACTTGTTTCCTCCACCAGACCAATCTTCCCTGGATGCTTTCTCACGGAGAAAGTACTACAGAAACCTTCCTATCTAGAATCCTCCCAGCAGGTCAGCTTCCAGCTTTCTCTTTAACTAACTCCAAAAGTCTAGCTTATATTTTATTCCTTTTTTCCATAATGTCCTATGATCCATGATACTTTCTCTTTTCTACTTTCTCTCCACACACATGAACATCCACACCCGCCATAGCTTTCACCAAAGTAGTCATTTTCCTCTCAAAATCCCTATCTTTCTAGCCCCTCAATCCATTCTTAGTCAGACTCACTATTACACGCTTCTTCTCGTCACAACCAAAGGAGTGTTGTGTCGCGCTCGAGCGGTTTGGAAAAGATTTAGCTTTCTCCGGAAATGGGAATGTGTATCTACAACATTTTTCATGCACTCAACAAGGTTATCTTCCATAGGAATTTCATTTACATCCCTCAGGCAATACTTGAAATGCAAAGCTTAAACGAGCATTTCCCTCTCTCCCTTTCTCCATCCATTCCACGCCACTCTTCTTTCCCACCAAGGAATCAAATATAACCTCAAAGCCTCCTCCTCCGCTTCATCGCCTCTCCACCTTCTCCATCTATTCAATTTTCCATATACTTTATCTATCATCCCCCCGTCCTCCTTTACCTCAACTTTCTCCACACAAAATATTTTACACATCAAACAATACTTTTCTCTCCCTCCACCCAACCCCTAATACGCTCCGTATCCCGTAGCTTGTGAGCTTGTGACACCAAGTACCTCTGCTTTCACCCAAGAATCCACCCTAATCATTCCAGATTCTTCCAGACTACCCCCGCCATCATAAAGAACCCTCATCGTGAGGATGTAATCTACTTTCAATTTCCCCAACTAATTTCATTTTTAAGTAAAATCCAGCCAGCTTTCATCCCGTTATACATAAATTTGGCTTTCGGCATTCCGCAATATGGGCAAAACATGTACTAGGCAAACATAAGAACATGCTGTGATCGAACCATCTTCGGTAATAAAATATACCTCTATTAAAAATATTGTTCAACTGAACAATTTACAAGGCTTCCCTCACTAACACATAATACATGCTGTAACAAAAACTATTAGGGATTATCACATTATCCATATTTATTCCCTGTATCCCACAGCCTGTTCCAACCGCCAGCCAGTGACACTTTGCCTAAATTGACGGCACAGCTGGTAAGATCATCAGTACACTAAAACGAATTACACTATGTATATGTGTATGTGTAGACGCCTAGAGATATTAGTTAATTTTCTTTCCCGTCGTCTCCCTCTCCCCTGGCTCGCTGCACAAGTGTGCATGTGAGAAGACCTATCCAACGTTCAGAAATCTGATACGTCTCAACCCAAACGTTGCTGTAACTTGGAGCAACATCCTCTAAACTGTTTAGCTACATCTAGTATCCGACAAATCCGCAATCAAGAGTTAACAGAAAACTAAACTACAAATTCTCTTTATCTCTTCTTTCTTTTCTTCCTCAGCAGGGCTGGCTTATGTTTCGATGAAAGCTGCGGCTTTCACCATATGAGCAATGAACAAATTACGGTCACGCCGACCCCATAAACCTAAATACTTTAACTTTCTATTCAGCCTATTGACCCATCCTGCCTCCCATAACCTCGCCGTTCTAATAGTTTTCCTCTTCCTAAATCCTATAACCACAGTCATAAAACTTGGTTCTGGATACCATGAAAGCCTTAGAAAGTAACACGTACTTTCACCGTTTCACCACTGTCACATTCCTTGTGTTACACATGTTTGTGTTCCTTGACTTTCTACCAATCCACATCCTCTACAAATTTATTATCTCCTATACATGCACTTTCCTTCTCCAAACACGTACCACGTAACTACTCATGAGGCCTACTATTCTTTACAAATGCAGTTTACAAAAACTAATGGCATCCATTAAAAATTATTTGTGGATCCGTTTTATACATGAATTACATACATCGGATGAATTACAATGTATGAAATTAGTAGAACTAAAGAAATCTGTAACTTTTAGTTCTATTCTCGAGTCCACTGGTTTCATTCATGCTTGCAAGGAGGAGTTCATTTACAGAATAGAGCACTACTTTGCTTGGTTTTTTGCGTATCTGTAAATTAAAAAAGTTTGATAGTTTTTAACTTGTAGCTACATTACTCTAGTGCATAAGAAAAGAAAACGATAGTGAGTTTATTATCAGTATCAATATATACCTGGGATTAATCCAGAAATTAATTACTCATCTTTCTTAACTATAAATCGGAAAGTTTGTCTGTAGTCTGTGCA
This sequence comes from Sminthurides aquaticus, assembly GCA_906901655.1. NCBI lineage: Eukaryota > Metazoa > Arthropoda > Collembola > Symphypleona > Sminthurididae > Sminthurides > Sminthurides aquaticus. The sequence goes on along the minus strand of CAJQTT010000002.1, from coordinate 2,975,845 downwards.
GTTCGAATGATTTTGCAAAATTTCAAAGCATCATCGATGTTTTAAAGTGAGATTATTTGCAAACCAAAAGGTACGAAACTGATCAAAAAGTTTCAAATCGAAAAGTACGCCAAATATATTGCACCAAAATTACGCCAAATATATTGCACCAAAATTGCGCCAAATATATTGTACCAAAAATACGCCAAATATATTACACCAAAATTACGCCAAATATATTGCACCAAAAATACGCCAAATATATTACTACAAAATAAGGAGTAATTTTGGAGTAGAGTAAGTAAGAGAGCTATAGCTCGGACGGGAGGTGGGAGGGCTATGGGTTTGACGGAAGGGCTATTGGTTTGATGGGAGAGCTATGGGTTTTCACGGGATAGCTATAGGTTTCACGGGAGACTTATCGGTTGAAGCCAGCACATAGAACAATTTTTCCACCGCAACCCCCGGGCGAAGCTGGGTCGCCAAGCTAGTTAGTAGTAAAATCAGGTCATATTAAATTAAATGCTCTCCTGAATCTGTCGCTAGCTTTCTTACTAATACTACAATATCGTCATGTTGCCAGCGCCAGCGAATCATGACTGAGGATGCAATTGAATAGTTCCGCAGGACACAAATGATCAGAGGAAATGCATAACCATTCAGACTTCTACTAGACTCATACAGGTGTTAAAGAGGTGGTGCATCAGGTTCATGAAAGAAAGAACTTTTAAATCCTGAACAAATTTCAGTATAATCCTGCTATTGGAATGTATATATTTTACAAAGTTATGGCACGCCTCTTTTGAAAATAGGATAACAAAGGATTGTGTTCCTGGAAGTTTGTGCTTTGGTAATGTTTTGGCATGAGCTGTTGCGAGAAATTTAAATTCAAGCTTCCTGCATTCCTTCTTCCCTCCTGCATAATGCATGATGAAGACGAGTTGGGGTGTTGGAATTGTGGGGAGTACTTGCTGGAGGAGACGGCTGAGCGTAGGTTTCTTCCTTCTTTTGCAGCAAGGTGTACATCTGGTTCAGGAAATTGTTCTTGCTGAGACAGCAGGAGCGAGAAGGGAGGAAGAGAAAGAAGTAAAAGTTGTAGGAGGAAACCTTTGAGCTTTCACCAGAATCCTAATGTGTAATGGCCATGCAGGTAATATGCAAAATTTCATGTGAAATCTCTAAATACAGCGCTAGTGCTACATTCCCGCGCCTTCATGCCTCATGCTCTCCTCCGCTCTCCCCGCATACCCGACTTTCTCCCCTAGCATTCGTAGTTCCCAGTCTAGAGTCAGAAGAGCCCCTACTGCACCGCACTCTATTTCTCATAGTCAAAAGTCCATGTTTTTCTCTAGAAACTTGCCATTGTTCCCGATATTACTTTCCAATTTAGAATCTTCAGACGTGAATTCACTCACTTCTGTCCCATAAGTATAGAAAAGACTTGAAGACTCTGAGAGGAAAAGCTTTCCCAGAAATCGCTCCATGAGCTTCCTCATACCAATCTCTCCACTCTCGTTCCACACACAGTTGCACATTTCCTCCTCTTAAGGGAGTATGTAATGGACGTTCACTCTGCTCTAGTTGAGCAGAGTGAAAGTTCGTTTCTTCCAGCTTTCGCTACCATCTCAAGCACTAAATACAAGACTCCTAGCCGTTTTCCGAACGCGTTAGTCCTTCCTGGGAAACATTACTAAGCTTGACGTATGCTATGCTATAACTGCTTGAATAACCATGATTGCGGGAAAATCTGCCCTTTGGAGTTCAAAACTCTATTAGTATGACGTAAACGTATTTTACATCTAACTTCACGTTTCTAGGTTGAGATAGTGAAAATTCAGTCATTCAATTCAGTCATTCATATTTGTGGAAGGAGAAGAATGTAGCTAAAAATTCTATACTTTCTCCTCCCTCCATCTCAACCCTCATCCAGTTGAGCACATTACGCCTCCTTTTATTCCACCTAGTCAGTTAGACCAAGAACCATTCTCTCCTCCAAACCCATCATCAATTCCCATTTCCCATCACAATCACGGACCTCTTTCTAGACGTTCCTAGTTGCATTCATTTAAAACGGAAATTAACACAGAATAACTTTCTCCAATAGGACGACACTCGCTTTCACCGCATACAAAACCCTATATCCAGACAGTTCACCCCCTGCCGCATTTACTCCGTCAAACTTGCATATTAAAATAAACGTCCACACATCTCAGTCATACTTCTCCAAACCCAAAGACTTGCAGTTTTCTCCTACTCCTTTCTTTACTTTCACTCCAACCACATTCCAACCAGTAACCCCATTACTTGCCCTCCCACATCTTTTCGTAATCAATATACCAAAGAAGAATAACAAAATGAATTCTAAATCACATCCTCAGTTCCATTATTATGACGGACAGAGACTAAATGATTTTCCTTTATCCCCAACTTCAAGAGTTGTATATATACATTCGTTTGAAACACTGCGGTATTGTTACACTCCTGCAGTTTGATGGCCCAATACAATTGTTTTCCTTCAGCTTGCCGATTTCACTGGTTTCAAAAACTGCATTTCCTAAAAGAACCCATCACGTAGTATTAACATTTAAGGAACGTGTGTATTCCCATGAACCCGATCCATTTTACTTAGCCATTAGTTATGTGTTTATTACTATCAAAGCTTTTCTAGCACACTTCACGTCCTCCCATCAATGTTTCTAACGGAGACTATATAACCACCTCCTCATCTGAAATCCACCAATACAATTTCCCCCAGTTCCCGCCGATTCAATTGCCCCATGGACCCATAAACTGGATTTTCGCTTCCCATTCTCTTCCTTGTTATTGCCTTTCCCAATATTTCTTGATCGTAATCTCGAATTAGTTCTTCATCAATACGCTTGTATAATTGTACTACTACCGCTCTTTTAGTTCCGTTATCACTTGACCCCCACGTTTGGTGTTTGCGCTTCCAGGATAATCGATTGCCCTGTGCAAAACTGCAAACATTGTAAACTGCTTGTACGTAGTAGCTTATTTAGCTATAAAAAATTAAAATTGCTTGTAAAGGACAGAATGTTTGCAATTCGTTTTTACCAATATTACCCTCGTATGGAGCAAAATGTTTAAATACGTCAGGGCAAAAATTTGCATTAACATAAGTTGGAATGAAAAGAGGCAGACTCAAAGGACCGGAGTGCTTTCCAAGGACCTTATAGCATCTCCGCGAAAACTGATTTCGTACATACTTTAACCAGACGAGGGCAAGCCTATTTTCCTTGGCATGCGGGCATAGAAGTAGGAGGGTGAAATGAGTAATATTTCTGGAATTTTAGAGCATTCCAGCTCAGAGATGAGTCTTGTATAACAGCTAGTCTTTAATGAATTTCAATATACATTTGGATCTAGTAGCCCGAGGACGGCTGGCTGGGACTTATTGGGACGAGTAAGATTCTTCCCGCACTCTTACTCCTTTAAATCAAATCTCTCTACAAAACTCGGATAAGAGTCAGAGACTTACAAACCAAGGTGGCATTATGCACGCTTAATAATGTAAGGAAGAAGCATTTAGTCCTAATCGTCCTACGTGAACCAACTTGATTATATTATATACTTGCGCTAAACACTCTAATCGAGGAGAGCAATCTCCTCCGCTACACTACATCAGACAGACTCTTCCGCGAAGGCCAGCCACGTCAACCTTTTCCCAATACCAACCATGTTCCCCGCCTTTTCACAGTTAAGTTCATCCAGACATCCTGGAGGCAAAAGTCAGCCCTTGATGAGATTCGTCAGGCTTCTTCTCAAACTCTTATACTTCTAATCCCCTCTCCTTGTTTCAATCGGCGTAAGTCTTGAGCTTGAATGAAAATGCAAACTAGACAACCCAGAGAAAGTTCTTGCCACCGCGACTACTCAACTAACTGAACCCCTCAGTCCTCAGAGTTAAATCTCCATGCCCTCTACCAGGCTTTTCAGTGGGAGAAGATATGACGCAGCCTGGATGCGATGGGGTGAAAGCACCGCCTTGGCTGGTTTTAGAGACAGTAATTCAAAGCAGTTCAAGTGAAGCTAGTAATGAGATGGCTAGTTGGGGGACCCGTTGAAAGCTTTCTCCTTTCTCCATAAACCTACTTCCTTCAGAGAACAACACCCAAAGAACAACTTTGCTTTTCTTATCTTCTTCTAACAGAAACAATTGGGGAAAGCCAGTTATAACTTTTCCTTCACTTTCTCCTTTCCTTTCTCCCTTCTTCCGTCCTTTTGCAATCCGCCTCCCTCCCAGCCACACTCTCCCCGATAACTCACCCTCCCCACTATTCCGACCCGGGCTTCCACTCCTTTCCCCCTCTTCCAATCCTTTCACCCCCATCATCGCGGAAAATCTTTCAATCCACTAGCAACATGTTAGCAAAACTATTCCTCCAACTTGTGCTGTTATCCGAAACTCTTTTAGAATGTACTCTCCAAAGGTGTGAGAAGGATGGCTAGTTTCAATCACAACCGTCTCCATCAATGGATCAGAAAGTTTTTCAGTTCGCATTCAAAATAAATTGTGTGTAGAGTATGGGATAACAGCCACACTTTCATCAAAACACATGTACTACAGAAACAGGGCCACTATCTCTCCAAGCCTCAACCAAGCTCGCTTCCCATACACTTTCACATCTTCCTTGCATGCACTCTTACATCTGCCAGAAAATTATTTGCTATCTTACGGATCATATTTCAAATTTTCAGGTACATCTCAAGAGTGAGAAAATATATACATGTCCAACCATTGTCTTTTAGAAAGAGGCGCGATCAGATTCGCTGAGCAAACACAATATTATTGAGCATATATATTTCCCTCACCGTATTGATATTTCCCAACTGTATGCACTTTTGCGGACTTTCTCCTGTCTATTCTCTTCATCTATACATATCCGCATTCTGCATACATGTTTCCCTCCTTCAAGTAGCTCCTCCGTGCCACAAAGTCATCATTAAGGAAAACTATTAAAACTATAATGAGAATAATACAAATTAAAGCTTCCTGGCTATGGTCCGTATATTCGACTGCCTTCTAAGAAGGATAATATCTATTTTTCCTTCCCCGCGCTCGAAAAAATAATACCCATTCAATTATACTTCAGGTCAGCACCCGATAATCCCTAGTTAAGTTAGATAAAACTTTCACTAGCTGCGTTTCGTAGGAGTCTTTTCTTACATCAGCAAAAGAAGGTTGCCACCTTTCCTCGTGATGAATTGTTTTTTTTTTCAGGATTGCAAGGGAAATTAGAGCCAGCTATCATTTGAAACTTAGACAAGCCCAATTTCAAGAGCTGTTGTGAAACTCCTATGCAGTGGCTAAACACATACACACGTATCCTCGCCAAACCAAGTACAATACTGTACTATAGATATAGCTTTAAGACTGTGACATTTGTTTTGCCAATTTTCTACCGTACCCGAAACACGTAATCACTCAATGATGACCATAGCAGTATGAAGAAATTGGTTCCACAAGTGAGTACTGTTTCGCCTTTTTCAGTTGTGAACAAGTCGCTAATATTTTTCAATGTAACCGGACTTAGCAGTGTAGCAGACTTGAAGATACGCGGAGTATGTACATATGAGATTAGCAAAAAATGATTAATACTAGCGGTAGTTGTAGTAGAATCCGAGAGCGTGGATTCGGTAGAAACCTGATGCATCTCCTAATAGTATTATGACTTTGCAAGTTTCTCCTTTGATGATTAATGATGTGCCGTAATGCTTCCGGGGATTGGATATAATTTTTCAATTTTTCTTTGCTCTCTAGATGAGATTCACATGGAGAGAATGCTTGTAGCAAAAACTTATGTTTCATTTCATCCAGCTTTCCCTCATTTCCATAATATTTTTAATATTACCCATACCGCATTTCTTTACACATACGATGTTGGAATCCATGAGTATATCCTAGCACACTGCAATATGAGCCGGTCCGTCTGTTTTTCTAGCACAGGATTTCTACTTATGAACAAAGGTAAAAGATGTATAAGCTTTGAATGGATTAGAAAAGGAGTTGGATATAGTATTTTGGAGAAAGCGGATTTTAATACTTGCTCTTTTCTTTCTTCACTTATGCCCACAAGCCCCTTCCTTCTTAATTAGGAGGAGAGGAGGATGGAGAAAGTTTTTGAATAAAATACTAAAGAGGGACGGGATTGAATGCAACAAATCTGCTTGTTAATAAAGTATTTACTTTTCAGTCAGGTCAGGATTTGGAATCACCCAACACACATGACTTGGAAAAAAATGGGAGAAAGGAGCCGGGATGAAATCTTTGGGATTGAGGAGGTAGAAGCCAATAAGCATGCTTTTCTTAGAGATTTACGTTTCTTCTAAGGGATTGTATATAGTTACTGCTATACACGCTGCTTTCTCCGTGCTAATGTAATTTTGAATCGGGGAAGCGTAAGTGACTGAAGGAAGATCAAGAATGTGTGAGCAATCTGTAACTCTCAAGCCCTTTGCTTTAACTCTTAACACATCACTTTCTGCGCGTTTCTCCCCTCCCCCCTTCTCCCAAGTGATTTTTCTTTCTCCCACCACAAAAGCATTCCGAAAGCTTTCCAAGAAATTCGGCTGACCGTACCAAGTCGAGGATGGACAGAAAAATAGAGAATGGAGTGACAGAGCTTAACTTTTCAAGTCAATGAGACGCTCTGATCTTCTCATCCTTGATTGGTTCTTACATTGCATGGTCACTCAAGAAGACTTTGAGTGAAATTCTATGTAGGCTCTTATAATTCCAGTCTAAGTGCTCATTATCATAAATTCCACCGCATTCCCTAATACCCCCTTTCCCGCTTCGCTTTCATTTCCCACAAACTTTCACCAAACCATCTTCTCCTCCATGAAATCTTTTCCTTCTTCCCGTCTTCTCCCACACAGCCTCTCCTTCATTCAACTTTACCGCACGTTTTTCTCATCCTTCTCTCCCCCACTCTTTTCACTCCTGCCTAATGATTTCATCTTATTACTTTTCCCAGCCTATCTGATTATAAAACAACATGCTTTCTCCCCCTATTCAAACTGTTCCACCCCGCCCCTCCACCATATTTTACGTACGTTTCTCCGTCCCTTCAACAAGTTTCTCGGATGGTATTCACAAAATTACACGCATCTGAATTCATAGTAAAGCATTTAACTTTCTCTAACCCAGAATACTATCTTTCTGAGTAATCTTGAAGAAGAAATCTTGATTGGAGCAAGCAAACATGTTCCAAGGCAAACATTACCAGGAATCCATCACCTTTTTAGCTCCCGGTAGCAAATAGAAAGCGGTCACCATCAAACCCACGGCCCAATACCTCAAAGCAAGTGGGTAAGAAGGAGTGACGGGCTTCTATGTTTTCTCCCCAACCGTCCGGATTCAATTTTGTCAACATCATTATATATCTCCCTCCCTGGTATCCTCTCATCCTCGTCTTTCCTTTTCCGTCCTTCGAAACCCAACTCCTAACTCATAATGGTGGCTGTGAAGAGGAGACGAAGATGAGTTAGATACTGAATTGGGAGCAGAGGAGAGGAGGTGAAGAGGAATAATATATATCTCAGTTGTGTTCATAATAGTCCATGCATGTATATTCCTCCACAACCAGCGTATGGCTACATGTGAATATGAGAAGTGAGTATCTCCGGGGTAAAATATCTCCTCTCAGTCAAATAGCATTTTTCGGGAGAAGAGTAGATGTTGTTCTTCAGTATTTACTTTCTTCTTCCTCGGCCATCTATATGAGGGACGGCCGGACGTGCCAAGCGGGTTTCCTGAGCCATCAAATAGGTATCTCTTCCCTCCGCTTTCACTTCTCATTTCTCCTGTAGTAACTTCCATGCTTGGGTAGCGTAAAACAATTGTGCTTCACTCCATCCGATTCCCAAGGAGCAAACAGCAAAATAATGGCAATCATTCCCCGTCTCCACCAGAACCCGCACCACGGGCACCCACAAACCCCAACTTCCGCTCACCAGTCCCGTACTTCGCATCACCTTCCATCTTCCTCTGTACCTCCAATTAACTCCATCCAACCAGTTCTTACAACTTAAACATTTTTTCTCAAACCTATGCATTTTGCTGGCCCGCTACTTCTCAAGAGAAGAGCGAAGGTTGTAAATATACCTTTCATGATAGGCCATTTTACTTTTATCTAGCTCCTTTCCCTCCAACTTTCACCGGAACTAGCTATAGTTGAAAAATCCGACCGCTTTTTGATGGCTCATCTCACCCAACGTATCCTCTTACCTCAACTTGGAACTTTCTCCATGGGGCGGATCAGATTGTAATATCTCACCCCACTAGGATTTTACCAAACGAAAACCCATTAGAGTGGATGCACATACATCCTCCTTCGGAAGCCGGCCCTTCTTTTACCACAAGCCTTTACATATTTTCTACTTTGAAGACTTCAGCAGCCCTCCTTAGTTCTCCACTACCCGCTCCACTCACCCATACCCCACTCTCCTTGAAAACTACCCTCTGCATATGCAACTCAATAGCAATGTCATATATCAAACTTTTTTCCGAGCATTCTTGAGCATGCAATGAATTTGAATAATGTTGCTTGCGTACATCTCAAATTCTCTGTTGTAAACCAGCTCTCAACCATCTTGCACTACTCAAAGAGAATCCAGTGGAAATATCACTTTATTCCCAAACTCACATTTCTAAAAAATGAGCCATGCCTGAGACTGACAGGACAAGAATCAATAGCGGAACAAGTTGACCGGAAGCCCTTCTTGTAATACCCCACCCATGTTAGGACAAATCCTTTTTAAGAATACGCTGCCAGAGTCAGTCTCAAATAACCTTGTAAAATTCAAAGAAGTCCCTTTAGATTTACCCAATTCAGATTCTATTTCCTCCAACTTTCTCCGCCCATTCACCCACTCCCCCTCCTTCTACCCCTAGCTCAACTTCTCCACAATGCACAACCAATTATTTTCTCTCCAACTTCTCCACCCCACTTCCCCTCCTTTGCATATCTCTCCTCTCTCTCCCCCTCCTTGCTCTACCTTGATCGAACCACTTTCTCCAGCTTCCTTCCTGCCCCCATCAATCAAATTCACATCTGACGCCGGAATAAAAGTCAATTACAAAAATCTATTCTTTCTCTCTCCTGTCCTCTACCTAGATCAACATATACATCCATCTGCTCTCAATCCAACTCTTCCCTTCAATCTTCGCTTCGCACCCGCCACATCCCGTTCAAGCAGCAGCACATGTTTCCAAATGTCTCTCAGTGGCTCAGTTAGGACATGAACCCAGCCCAGCTCCTTACTCCCAACATTCCCCCGGATGACTGTCTTCCAAAACACCAGTCTCCTGTCACCCTTAACCCCGCACTTGTGACACCAATGTTTTCCCCCCATCTGCCACCTCAGTTACCCCACGGCCCCAATGTTCAAACACAGATCCTCTCTCAACTCAACTTACTTCTACAAAGATTGACTTCCTGGCTAACGCCATATGCACTCCTGTGGTTTACCTCTTCTTTCTCCTTAATCATCAATAAGAATTCCACTTCCCGATCCCGTACAAATTGAAACCCTTCCATACGTCCCATATGTTAAATCCCACCGATGCCAACTTTGCGGTGAAAGCTCACTTTCACCATCTGAGAGAAACATTCCATCCAAATATACAGTCAGTAACATTGCTATCCCAGCAATAACATCCACTGAGATCTGAGATCATTAACCTTCTTCTACGCACCTTTCACCTTCACCAGCCCTGTCGCTTAGCTTTCTCTTAACTTTCACGTGGGCTATAGCGTAATCCGTCCCTTACTATCCAACCCATGTGCAATTTATACCGTCTTGGCAAACCGCGATCTCAATGCTTTAATTCGTCATGGAATAAGTAATTATTCCACTAAATTTAAGAGAAAGAATCGTTATATCCCAAAAGATATCAGAACTGCTACTACTAAACCCGTAAACCCACGCATTTGTATCTACTTTCGGCAAGTTAGCGTAAGCGCTTGGGATTGTTTCTATGTTTAAATCCGATTTAAAGTTGACGCGAGTCATGAGATACTTGACGTAAGCCCGCGGACCTTCCAGGCTTACTCAGCTAAATACCAATCTGGAAAAAGTATACGGAATTCCCATCAAAGTAAAACCTCCCAGGTTAATGTCCATAAAAATGCAAATCCATCACCAATAGTACTTTCTCCTCACCCTTAACCACACGCCTACCTTGACTCCATCACTCAGTCACCGTCTGAGGGAAGGTTGAATGCCACAAGAAAGATTCCTCCCTCGATTCAATTATTTTATTCCACCCTCTACTCCTTTCTCCACTTTCTCTATTCTTTTCTCCCGATTTTCGACACCTCCCAATTCCGGAACGCATTTATCAATACCTAATCCACTCTTTGCCTCCTCTAGTGAGTAAACTTTTATCGATTCCAAACAAATCTAAACCCTAATTCTAGAAGAGCATGACCTGATTCAAACGCATCTTTTTCCTCTACCAATTCATGCAAGCCATCATCTACAATAATCCTCTAAGAATGCGACCCCCCTCTTCCATATGCACGAATACCTGGGCTGTGAATTCCTCCGGAACTAAACAATACATTGTATTTGTTTAAGCTAATACCAGGTTATTCTCACACTCTCTGCCTCCAAACAATACTCAATACAAGATCCGCATAATTCAACCATCTGGAAAAATTTAATCAGGCCCTTCCGCAGAGCATCAGCATGCAAACAAAGCCCCTAGCTTTGCTATCATCTGTTGCAGTCAGTTTTACCACGCTGGAATCACATACTGAGCCACGTGGAAGGGGGGAGGCATGCTTGTAAATCCCTTTACTGTCCGCCAATCATCCATTCCCCCGCCTCGCATGGCCCAACCGCCGCCACAAGAGAAACAAAACATTCTGTGTCATTCAATGCATTTCGATAAGCCTTATTTCCTCTTCCTCCTCCTGTCTCTCCGATTCCTTCCTCTCTCTCCCCGGCAGATGATGAATATGAATCCATACATAGGTGTACCCGGATGAAGTAACATTATTCTACCTTCTTATTCCTTTATCCCACCACAACCACATGTGCCTTCTGGTCTCTTCTGTCTTCCACAGAAGTCTTCCCTCTGGAATCCGCTGCCTCACACTCGGTCACAATATCCGTAATGCATAAGCCTCCAACCACCCCGAACTGTAGTAGTATTGTAGCGAAAGCAAGCTTTCTCCTTTGCTCTACTATGCACAGCTTTCTCCGCTGAGAATATTTTCTCCCTCGTTATCGATCCACAGGGTTATTATCTTTATTACAAGTAACCAAGAGAAAGAACAAAAGAGGATGAGCTCAACTTAGAGCACATACTGAGCCACTCGTCCTTATCCAGCTTAACTCTGTACTTTCCGAAACCATTTCCCCGGCCAACCATCCTCGAACTCCTAGCAACATCCTCCTCATTTTTCTCTCACCTTTCACTACCGCTACCACCCAATGGACAAACATTATCATCCATATTAAACATTCTCTCTGCAATAAACTGCATACACCAAACCCGTACATTTTTTCCACCCAACGGTAACCCTACTCTGTCGCTCCGATAACACTTTTTTTCTTTCTTCTCTTCCAAAACTAACTGCGTATACATCTTCATCTTTCCTCTGCGTTCCTCGTTTGAGTATTGTTACTCAAGTTGTAACAGAGTGGAGGGATAACCTGGCGTAGGAACCAACTGGGGTTTCACCAACGTAGATACAGCGAAATCCGTAGCGTTCTCTTCCATCCTTCATGACCTACAACCTTCAAAATGCCAGTGGATTTTAAAATTACTCGCACACTTTCCGCCCTAACGAAATTCATTCTTCTCTCATTTCCTCCCTCTCTTCCTTTGCATTCTCTCAAATAATCGATAATCAATTCACTCCCTCTTCTCTATACAGTTTGTCTTCTTTCCCCGCTACTGAAATGTAATCTTTTTTACTAAAGCAGGTAAGAAGCCTTAATATCACACCTCCTCCGCTCCACTTTTCCAACTACCAAAGTCCGAAACCACGTTAACCGCACACTCTTGTTTTCGTACATCTATCAAGATTTATTGTTTCACCTCAATCTTTGACCAAGAATTATCGTTCATGTCTGACACGTTTTCAAATATACTCATTTATTTTAAGAATCAATTTCTAGTCTGTCGACGCTCCGTGAAATCTCACTTTTCGGTTTTCGAACCTATGAAGCTTCAAGATCAGTTGTCATTTCCATGGAATTATTGCCGCAATTTCAAATATTTAATGGTTAGCTACACCCAATTTAGACTAAAATGAGGTCCATGTCCCCTCGTATTGCTTTATCTACCCCCATTCCCGTATACTCAACGAACCGTTCCCTGAACCTGATGCAAGAGACCTTAGTTTGTTGGAGCGTATGAATATTAGGTTAGGACCTTCTTCTTCACTAAATCTCTGGGCAAACTTTTTTTCCATATGAGGAAATTATGCATGAATATCGTCTGCGCTTTTGTCAAATACAGTCAAATGTTATCAAAATAGCTTATCAGCTTTCAATACGCTTCAATTATTATTGGGTCCAACCAAACAACCATTACGAAAAGTTCCAAATCGCTCAGCTACGGGTTGCTCGTTACATTCATTGCGGTAAATACAATAAGATTCCTCATCAAATTGTAGGAAAGTAAATTGCAGCATCTCATACTTTCCTTTGCCACTCTCAACGTCGCACAACATAACAAAAACAAGGACCGAAGGAAGCCATCCAGTGATAGTCTTGTGCGTTTACGTGGATCAAAATTTTGAGACAAACATCTAAACTTTAACCTAAGACTAAATCGATTCCAATAGTTTTTTTGCTACTGATTCCCCTGTCACAATCTCCGTCTGGTTACATGTTCTATTCGATTACAAGCTGATGTCCCTGTTTCTATTTTTTTGCTGATTTTTTCAATTTGGTATGCAGTGATTCCGTCTGATCCACCAGCATATGGAACGGATGAATTTCAATTACTAAATGTTTAAATCTGGAGGTTTTCGTAGGGTTTAGCAAGGAACATGAAGAATGGTGTGCAGCCTCGAGGAGAAATCAAAGAGGATGATTGAGATTGAGGCATATTATTTTCACCATACGTGAGCTACACAGTATGCACTTCGCTATATGTCTCATATTGGATCTGTAGTTACTGTAGTGAAAGCAAGGTTGTAGAATCGTAGAAAGAAGCAATCCTTTTGCCGCAATAGTACGGAAGGCAACTCAAGCGCCATGTCCTAGTATTTCCCTTTTAAGGATATAACAGGGCGCCTCTCTAACTGTCTTCTTTTAACGTGAAGGTAAAGAGAAAGTAAAGTGAAAGTGTTGGTGTAGCCCTAAGCTCAATTTCCACTTTGATGCATTTCCTCTTGTCTCTCCTTCTCCCTCCATTTTTACAGTTCAGAGTCAGACCCCAACAAAACGCATTGGAATCCAAGCCCGACTCCTTTTTTCCAACAAAATCAAGTTAATATAAACGCAAGGGTTTTTCTTCTCGTACTTTTACATGCGCTGCCCTAAGCATTTTTTTCTTTCTACCATACCATATCTTGTAGAAGGAACCTCATCGATAAGCTTCCTCGTAGTATTTCTCAATGCCTGCCTGCATATGTTCTAGGGAGCAGGATAAATGGAAATGTATACAGATTAAATTATCGCTACTACCCAATCCCGTCCACGCTCTAGTTTCAAGGGAAGGAAACGAGAATGTGTAACTTATCCGCTGTTAGCTGGAAGGAATCTGAGGCTTCTTTGATGCAACAAGAACGAAGCTCCGGTTTCACTACAATAGATTGCAGCAACTCGTAAAAGCTACAAACATCACCACTGGCGTAAGGAGATTATTTACTAGCCTTTCTTTTAGTTTCTCTTGGTCTTATATTATTTTCTCTTTTATAAAATTTGAATCTGAGTGAAAACTTCGGCAGACATATTTTTAAAGAAATTATATGTACATTGAAATTCATAGCAAAAATGAAGCTATAGCAAATACTTCCCAATTTCCTTCACCATGATTCGATAGTTGGTGCTTTTTCTTTTGTTTTCTCTTAATTCCATGATTTTTTCCAAGCTTCTTGGTGCAAAAGTTGAGAGTTGACACGGATCAATAAAAATTCTGATCTTCAGCAGTCATAACCAAATAAAGGCTCTTCTTGATTATATATCGACGACAGCTTAGTGAATCTAATCGTGTACTTACCTGAGGATATCGAAAAACTTTTATATCCCAGAACCCGTGTACGCCCCCCCCCCACCAACCGAATCATATTCTTGTCTTCCTGTACCCTGTTTGTTACTAGAAGGATGAATAGTTCTTGAACTCCAATACCATGTCCTCAAACGAATACCTAGGAACCCCAAAGACTATGAGGATGCCCTACATCTTCGCAGTTCAATCTCAAACTCCTTGTATTGTAGGCGTTCAGATCAGACTGAGCACAAGCTTAGATGAATACACATAAACTACAACTTTCTCCGCCTTTCTCCAAGCTTTCTATTCCTCGTAAACATTTCTTGACTAACTCTGTCATCTCCTGTTATCGATACCATAGTCTTTTCCTTGTAGAATGAATTGAGTCGCCTCGCAACAGGAGCCTGGAGAAAGTACAGGAAATAAGGAACCTTTCATCATTTCTCTCCATTGGAAATATAATGTAATTTAATACGTTTTCCATTTCCGTGACTCAAAATCATTTTTGAGCTTGATCCTCCCTGATTGCCTTGTATTTACATAAAGTCCCCGTCCATCCCGACTCTGCTTTCAACCCCAAGTCTTATATGTACACATCCTCATCCTCCTTATATACTTTACTTTCACCGTCTTCATTTACTCAGCCTTTCACTGTCAGCTTTCCCCTTTGCTGGCAACCGCCAGGGCCAACGTCACAAAAGGAAAGAGAATCAAGCCACTATGATGGATACTGGTCCAAGTAAATCCCTCTTCCTTCTCCGTCATTGTAGTAGTATGCTCCTGTATCGGAGCAATCTTTCTTCTGTCTCGGCTTTCTCCTCCATCCATATAAATCTTGCCTAGCCTGTCCTTGCCGTAGGTAAAATATGTTCACTACATGCTTTTTTCATCACATGACAATCCCAAGCAATCACTTGAAGCATGTCATCTTTCTCCCTCATATCACCTGTCTCCCCATGCCCCATAGCAGAGCCTTCCTTCAGTCCAATTCAATTTCCAGGAGCATAGATTCAATTTGCCCCTCCACTCGTAGTCTAAACTTCTACACCTTCGGTCACTTTCTGCCTCTTCCTCTCTCTTCATTGTGTCTACTAATCATCTAGTCACGACTAATCGTCCCGCCTGTCTCGAAGTTTCTCTACCTCTTTTAAAAAAACCTCGGGGTGTTCATCAGTTTCCCAAGTCACGCTCCTCACTTTATAACAAGGACACGGTCCAAATATCCCGGCACAGTTTTACATAAGTACTGTGCTAAACAGTGTTTCGTTTCTCGGGCCCGTTTGAACGCGGAGGGAGAAGAAATGTTTTACAACTACGTTTCCCCAGAGAAAAATCACTTTACCTAATGGCTAAATTAGTCCTCCTCAGCTAGCTAATCGACACTACTTTCTCTTTTGTATCCTATCTTTCCTTTCTGCGCCTTCCTGACTTTCTCCAAACCTTCAGGTCGGAAATATCCTTTAAAATAATTGCCAGATGTAGTTACTTTCTTGTCAAGCATAATCAATAGTTTTTACAAGCCAGTAATGTAATCAAGTAAATATATGTTTTTAACTCCTGTAGACTTTCACTCTGATTAACTTCATTCTATCTCAAATTCTGTATTTTCCGCCACACCCACATTTCAACTACGCGGTACAAAGGTCAACATTTTTAGCGGTTTTTACGCCAAGATAAGCGAGAATGAGTGTAGTCAAAGTATGCGCCACTAATTTTGTCTCTCACTCCCAGCCGCAAATATTTACACTCCTTTTATTACCAGCCGAGAAAGAGAGAACAATGTCAGACAGATACTTGCTCAGCCAGTCACTCACTCATTCACTGGTAATTAGTGCCATCCTTTACGCTTTCATCTGCATCAATCTCCCAACTCTCAAATTACTCACGCTTTCAAATCGCTATTGTACTTCAAAACGCAGCTTAGAGCTACACAAGTTTCATTTTCTTCCCCACCAGTTACTACTTACTCTACAAGAAGGCAACGAGCACCTCGCCCTCTCTCGCATTTATAATTTTAGCATAAACTTGGAGAAAGCAGGCTTTCACGAAACTACAATATCGAAGCATCCGATGGGCTTTCTCTTACCCGAATTTGTACAAGGGGAAGTAAGAATCATCATTTCCCCTTTTCTTGTACTCTCTATCGCTGTAGCACCATATCTTCGTTTCACCTCTTCGAACTCCTTTCGAAATTGAGCGAATATATATACACACCTCTGAAAGTAATTTATTTTTCCACAAGTCACCAGAAAGAAGAGACACATTTTTATCCCAATCATTGAATCTTTGATTCTTCTAAGTGCTGAAGGAAAGCTTTTTCTCACACTTACCAATCAAGTCCCTTTCTCTTGTTTAAATTTTCTCAAACCATCCCAATCCCAATTTACATCTAATTCCTTCGTAAATTTGGTTTACTAACGAGTTATCCCTTTTTTCATTTCAATTTATATTCGCATTACCTTATCCCGCTCCTCCTTCCTGCCCGCTTCCTTCCACCCGATTCTATTTCCAATAACCTACTCAGCCCCTTAATCTCTCACCTTACTTCAAGTCCGCAGTAGCATTGGTGAAAATATTTTTAGGTCAGGGAAAAATTTCGAACCCGTCAAGTCTCCGTGTACTTTCCCATCGCTGATAAATGAAGGTAGCAGGGAAATCTGAGGGCTAATAACTCCTCTTCGCCGAAATAAAGACAGCAGGAAACGTGAGAAAAGAAAGACGCAGTCCGGAATTAGAAAAAAACTTTTACTACAGCTACACACAAACATAAATTCGTCAAATACACCACTCAATTCTGTTATTCCGCGTTCTCTCCAACCTCTGACACAAGCTTCTCTTCTTCTACCAAATTGTATATAGACATGAGATAGAATCCTATATATGCTATTCCCGACTGAAAATAAATTCTCATGAACCTCTCTTTATGCCACTTCACACCCACAATCTTTTCTCACTTTCTCCACAATTTAAATCCGAACATCTGCCGCTGATTCAAACTTAGCTTTCACCCCAGTGCTACCTACGCGTCTTTCCACTACTTTCTCCTTGTGCCATTTTTACAGTTCCTTTATCGTCCACGCTTGATTTTATTCTGCTAAAAATATTCCATCAGCATGCAAATTAACTTTATCCTCCTCCATGCCTCTTGGATGCTAAGATAAAATCCCTCAACTCCTTAACCCATTTCCAGTAACTATAATCAAAATTCAAACAAAATTCCAGCTTATTCAAACACAATTAATTCGAATCAGAATTCAGAATAGAATTCCCTTATCTTAAATCTTTATACAATCCTTCCCCTCATTACTCTTCCAGATTTTTCAACTTTCTCTTAATCTTCCTCCAATCACGCTTCTATTTAGCCCTCTTATATTTAAATAACCTCCTTTCAGAACTTGATGTTAATATCCTTCTTAGTCCTTATCCACTTCGTCTTTTATCAGACAGGTAGACACCATAGACGCCATACTACCTTATTCGTCTCGTGCTTTCACCTCCTTTCTACCGTCCTCGGCAATGGGTCTTACAGCTTACACTTATCCTTTCTCCATCCATCCATCTAGTAAATCCTCGAAAAAAGAATTATGCATATCTGCCTGCTGACCTGATTCCTTATCCAGATAGCTAAATGCCATGGCTCCCTCCTACTTACACATGCAGCTACGGTTTTCATTCCCGTACTTGAAAATCCTATGGCTGCCCATAGAATCTCATTTTATGCTTTGGAAGCAAAAGTACCTGCAGATGAAACCTCAAAACGTTTTACCCGATGCAATCACAAAAGAGAAATGGGAAGCAATCCTCTCAAAAATCGAGAGGCGAAGCGCCTCTTTACAAAATTGAGAGCATGCCTCCTGGCAACTGAAAGCACAAATTCTTACCATTCTACTCCCCTATTTACAGCTGTACCACCGAATACACATTCAAAACTCCAACACAATCATTTACACAACTCCATCCACTAATCCCTTCTTCTCTTCTTCCCTCTCACATGTATTATCGGACCAAGAATCTCTAGTATTCCATGCACCTCTTCCGCAAACAGTTCTCTTCGACCAGAGAGCTGAAGAGAACTTTCTCCAAATGCTTTCTCCAAATGCTTTCTCCATTTCCTTCCAATCCCAACCTACCCACTACAGTAACATTCTTCAACCAGCAGCAACCTCAGTTCATTCCAAACCATTCATTCAAAACCTGTCCTGGGATATAATCTTATCAGCAAAAACAACGAGCAACTCATCCACTAATTAGAATCAGGCCAAAGGGCAAATAACTTTCCAGACAAGCAACCGAGTGGTTTTTCCAATATCATTGCCTTTCCAAGAACCCACGAAAATATTCTCGTTTCAGCACTAATATTTCAAGCAAGCCTCCAGTCCAGAGCCTGCTCTTGCAGTCCACCTCCCATTCTGCGTATACACAACATAAACATCAATACATCAACAACAACAATACACTCATATTTACTGCGGATAAATAAGCCGAGCGTAACATATTGTAGCCTCGAAATCGAAACTCATGTGCGGAATAATCACGATATTATTAGATTCAAGTATATAAGCCCTCTCGAACTGTAAAAGTAGACTATGCTACATTTCACCACGCTTGAGCCGTTTATCGCATGCTACAATGCGTATTCTATGTTGGATAGTCTACGTATTGGATATAGGTTCTACTTTGCTATAATATCATAATGTCAGAGCATCCACGGTTAGATGTAGAGGCAGAAGTTAAGTTGGAAGTATGATCAATTTTCTTAGTTTTGGCGTCCTTCCCCCCGTACCTCACAAACCTCAGCGTCTCCCATCTCTTCTCCCTTCGATTCCATCCGCCTCATCGAATTTAATTTCTCTTCTGACTGTTGTTGGCAAATCGAATTTATTCCAACTGCTCAAGTCCAAATCACAAATGGCAAATCACTTTATGGACTTCCTCTGCCTAAAATTTCTCCCATTTACTCCGATTTCCTTCCTTCCTCCTTGCTTCACTTTCACTCTGCACTTTTCTTTTACTTCCCCTGCCGTGCTTTCCATCTCCTTTCTCCCATTTCCCTCTGCGTCCAAGTAAAATTCACTCCGTCTTTATAATAATCTTAACAAAATTCCAAAGTTCCAACATTCTCTTCTAATTTCTCCACAAAACTTCACTCTTTACCGATATTTACTAATATAATTCTTAGCCATATTCTCTCCGCAAATTTCAAATTCATATCAAGATATCACTCTAGCTATATGCGTTTTATCTCAGCTCACATCATCACTGAATTTTCATACAAATTGCTCTGTATCAATTCCTCACTCTTTATTTGGACACTGATACCAAACATATGAGTAGTAAATGTCTGTACATGCATAATGGATAATATTCTATCGCTTACATCCCATTCTAGAAGAAAGGGAACCACTTTCAAGAGATACAATAGCAAGGCCGACTGACCCTTACAAAGGTAGGTGGCCAACGCCTGACAAGGTGGGAGATCTCACTCCAATATTGAATATGGATATGGTTAAAGTAAATGAAAAAATTCGTATACCTCGACTTGTTTAGTTATTTGTCGCAAAATATATATATATTAGACGCATGAAATATATATATAATAGTAATTTCATCTTCTACTCATTATTTTTACATCTTACCCGATCTTCTCTCTTTGTCTCCTCTGCTTTGTCTAGATTCAATCAATTAATTTAATAATACAATATAGTCGTCATTCCTTCTTCATTTTAACTTCTCTACTTTCACTCTATCCCAACTAATCCAATTCAATCATCTTCGTCTCCAGTACTTTGAAAGCGTCAATTTATAATGTATCTTATTAGAATCCTACTATCCTAAAGACTTTCTTCCTTGGTTGCATAAACACAAGGCAAAGTATGAGATAATCACTTCCACAATCCTAGCAGCCAGCCTTTACACAAAAATATGCATCACTCCAAGAGGCAGAAACCATGTATCCATTTTAGTAGGGAAACACGATGGAAAATTTGTAATTCGAAGCGCTGATTTATCCAGTTTCCAACCGAAATCTCTTTGGAAATGAACAGTCAGTCTTTGACATCCTGATTATAGTTATATAGAATAAACCCCTTCTACCGCAGCCAAATTCTTCCGCTACAAGCTGACCTTATGCCCTCACTCCATCTCAGTAGCGGTTTCTGTTTCCCTTCCTCCGAGTCAGCCAAGCACAACTTGAGTGAAGAAGATTGAGCTCAGAATCAGAACTAAGTTTAACTTTGTTGAAGTTGAAACACTGCAGCCGACCACTTGCATTAAAACCACAGTT
Organism: Sminthurides aquaticus; assembly: GCA_906901655.1. Lineage (NCBI taxonomy): Eukaryota > Metazoa > Arthropoda > Collembola > Symphypleona > Sminthurididae > Sminthurides > Sminthurides aquaticus. The sequence goes on along the minus strand of CAJQTT010000002.1, from coordinate 2,955,383 downwards.
TTCCTCGTATTTTATGATTACATGCATAGTGGCATGCTGCATATTTAGATTCCTTCGGTGTGTTCTTCTAATTAGAAACTCAATGGTTTCTACTTACATCCTTACATGACTTTTCTCTCAGACATAACAGGCTGCTTCCATTTTCTCAACATCTTCTCCATCTATTTTCGTAGTCTTCTTCCATTTGTCTACTGCATCTACTTTACAGTTTCTCAAAGCAGTCTATATACTGCATCCTCGATCCAACTCCAACCTTCCAAAGCGCAGCTGTATTAGAACAGAAGATTCTGTGTAATTCCACCCATGATATGCAAAAAGAACAATCTAAGCATTGTATACAAGAATCCTATATTTCCATGAGTCGTGCATACTTAAGTTTCATGACAAGAATGCGGGCGGATACCATGGATTGGAGGAGTAAATAAAAATTTTGTTTTTCACAAAATAATGTCTGTTTCTTCCACATAAAAACCTTGGAAAATGAGAGTCTGTAACCAATTCCATGCTTGAATGGCCATTATGAACTTTGTACCAAACGCCATCATCATTTTACCTTATGAGATTTCCCATTTTCTGGCTAGTTTACCAAATATGCCATAAGAAAAGGAATTTACGGAAAAAACCATCTTCTTCACTCTTGTCTATTACTGCTTCCCTCTACCAAGACTGACGTACATCCTACTTCCTGGGAACCATTTTCGTCCGGCCTCTCTCCCCTATTGCTTTTCTTTACCTTTTAAACAGTTCACCAACTTTCTCTTAAATCATTTCCTTAAAGTCATATTTTGCATTAGATATTTCCTTCTGTTCCTGATTCGGCTTCAAATGCTTGCTTAAATTAACAATTACTTCTTTTCGCTGTAAGCTTTCTCCTCGTCCCTACCAGCGACTTTTAGCTTCCGTGCCTCTCAACACATCCTTGTATTGTACTGAACTGGTCGTTCATCCAACCAAACTTAATTTACCCACTCTAAAATACAATTTCCTCCTGCATAAATAGAAGGACATTAACTTGTTCCTTGTACAATTACAATGTTAGTTGGAGCCAACGAGGACGCATTATTCAGAGCAGAATATATTCTCTGTCAAAACATGGAATTCCCGTTCCCCCCTGTGAAAAGCTTCAATAAAAAACTCTGAACGTTTCTCTCTTAAAGTTATTTTCATGAGCTCTTCTTGTGTTAACAATCATGATGACAGGATTGTAATCAAGCGGAAATAAATTATGCTAACCCAGCAATTCATTCTCCTTCCCATTTAAAATCTACATGTATTTGAATTGCGGTGAAAGTAGAAGAAGGGTTTTATGCATTACTTTGATCTTGAGTAGGCACTGGAAGAGAATAGAAATAGAGGGCGGAATGGGGGAGGGAGAAAGTTCATGTAAATATTGACTGCTTGTGCTCCAGATCCGACCTCCATATCATCCCACTAAATTTCACTATAGCTCCAAATCCTTTACTTTCTCATCAATGAAACTCAGGATCAGGCATCCGAGCTGAAACCACACTGTACTCTCTCCAACGCAACGCATATACCTTATTCGCGCTAGCATAGGATTCGTGCATGCAATTCTGGGCATCACAGAACTCTGTGAACTCACTTTGTTGTGCAAATTCACCTTTCCCTCGAATGAAACAGCTAAAGAATTTAAAACGCAATAATCCAAGATCCTAAACCGCTCAAAAACATTCTCCAAACAACATCAAATCTTTCAAACACTAATCCTTTCAACCTATGCTTTCTCCAAACTTTTATGCCAAATGTCAAATCCGTATCTCTCTGATGTAAGCCATCACCCATAATCACGAGAAAGCAAATAGCTTGCTTGCTCTCCCTCTTCATCTTGAATCTTGATGTATTAAGCTTTATAATTCTTGTAGTGGCGAAGCCACTTTATACAAGTACCAGAAACTGTGTGTCCGTGTATATATACTCTCCATACAAAAGACAATGGATATCCATGTGATTTGCACTAAACTATAGCGAAATAATGCTACGATCTATGTCACTTGAAATTAACCAAGGTTTGGCAATATATTTGCTCTGAGTTATAAATCATCAGGCATTATCTTTCCAGCTCTGTTAACTGTCCATGAGACACCCAAATGACGCTCGGTGGAAGCGTGTATCCTAGACGGGCTTTTTGCTCAAACTGTTGATCTTGCAGAACATACGTTAATTATGGGAATAAAGAAGAAGGCTGAGCTTCGATTCCTGGCAAAGCTTGAAAACGCTTTTGTACAAAAAGTCATTTTTCAGTCGACCATAATCAAGCTCATCGGAAGGTAACTAAAAACATGTGGGATATCTTCAAAAGCTTCGCCACTTTTGCAAGCGGGTTATAACAGTTTATTTCATTGTCAACATGTATGCTTCGGTCAAAGAAGGTTTTCCATCGCCACGCCAACACGGATCTCTACCTACACCGACTTCCAAATTCCTCGTCATACATCCCGCATCAGACAGAACCAGGACGGCAGATATGGGCATTTAAGTAACCAGCCCGTCACAAATACCTCCATTCACACTTATCGCATTCCCAGCTTTCACCATGTTCGTACCCATTTATTCCTGCTACAACTCATCTACCTGTCTCTTTGCATACAAACTCCGCATATTTTACGGCCAGCCGCTCGTTGCTACCCGCATTTGAATTCCTCTTTGCCACCTTCCCCTCCCTACATTCCTCCTTCATTCATACTCGTCCAGCTACATCCCCCCAACTTCACTAGCATTCCTAAATACTTTTCTTTCCAAACCAAATTTACATAAGCCCTCACGTCCAGCATCAAGACTTATCTTCATTCTTCCGAAAAATCCTCAATACACCCTACACTTAACCATCCACCCACTTCTTTACCATTCATGCCAAGTGTTCGTTTTTCATGCTTGTTAAATCAGATAAATTGGAGAAAGCATGCTTTCTTTGATTTTCGTTAAGCATGGAATTTGTTGTTTATTTCGCCAACAATTTAAACATAGCGGTCCCAAATTTATAGCAAAATCTTTTCTCGATCTATTCGAGCTGCTAAGCTTGTGCGACACAGTAATGTTTGTTACATCTTTCAAGAGCGTCCGCCTGCTTTCTCCGCTCGTTTCTCCGACTTCCTCATACCGTATGTTTCATCAGTTCTGCGTGGCGAGAAAAACTCCAAACCTCTACTCTTTCTACTGGCCGTTTCTCGGCTCATAATCGTCATAGAGTCAAGCAGCTTGTATTGATGCATAGCTGAGGTCTTCTTTTCTCCTTCAGTGTAAGTTTAATGTCCATAGGTCAAAGGGTACGGACGCTACGAATTTTATACTGAAAAAAGTCATTTTTTCGGACTAAGTTGACCTCAGGCGCTACAGTGGCTGCACCCTTTGACCTTTAGACATTAAACTTAGACTGAAAGAAAGAGAAAGACTTAAACTATGCAACAATGCAAACCGCTAAACGCTGCGACGCTTGTGAGCTGAGTAATGGCCGAAGAAAGGCAAAGATCCCTCTTTTTCTCGCGCTCGCAGCAGTGGAGAGAGAGTGGAACACATGCGATGCTGTGCTGCGATAGGCAGACGGGACGAATCGGAGTCTGTGATAGGTTGAAAGCAGCGCGCGAGATATTCAAACGCAAGCAGATCTGATGAAACTTACGGTAGCTACACACTGGATTGCATCATTTCTTGAGACGATAAGATTCGCATGTTTTCTATACAAGCATAGCATGTAATAGCACAGCATCACACAGGAGTATCAGTGTCATCATCATTAAACTTGACTAATGTCTTCCTGGGCCGGGGGATGGGAGAAAAATAAGGGAACGAATCGCCTGCTCAAGTTTCCTAGCCATTTTTAAGTAAAGAAGCTTGCTCTTCCTTAGAGGCCTCCTCCTCACCCTCAACTTATTTATTCTAGCTTAATTTCCTTTAACGCCCATCATAAGGATGAGAAAATCCATTCTTAATAAACGATTTGGATCAGCTTCCATGGATTTTTTTATACCACGGAAAATTGGGATTTGAAGTGAAAGTGGGGGGTTAATAGTACTACAAATGATCCTATTGAACCTCCAGTTACCTTTTTTATAATTTTATTTGGCCGTTGAGCAAATTGAGTGGATTCTAGAATCTGTTGTAGTCTAAGCTTGTCAGGTCGTTACCACAATCTTAAATATGAATGCGTCGTAATATTCTTCCAATCAATGCCCGTTAAGCATCCATATACTTTTCTCCCTCGGTCATTTCTTTCTCTTCGTGTTTCATACTGCGAAAGGCGGCTTTGGTTCGCGGAATCAAAATAGGGAAGGCCCAGCCCTGCCTTTATTGGCAGGATGCAATTTGCAGTTAATAGCAACACCCCATGCCTGGCTGGAGGAGAACTCTTTGAAAAAGAGTCGCCTATAGTCCCACAGTGAAATTGGCTCCAATTCTCTCCCGGATTAACAACTACCTTCATAAAAGCAAGGTTAAAGTCTAATGGATACGTTTATGTTCCAATTTTCCTTCCCATCCCGCCTCCAATTCAAATCTCCTTGCTCTTTGTCCTTACTTGGCATTTAACTTCTCCTTCATGAGGATGCTGAGTAGAATTGAAAATATTTCTTTGTACGAGATAATTTCCTCAAAATGTCATACTACTTCCTTAACTACTTGTTTTTCTCACTCCATGAAATCTTTTCTAATCTTTTCACCATTACTTACCTCCCTGCCGTTTCTCTATTCTTTCCCCAGTTGGATGAAAGAAACAGAGAAAAGCTCTGCATCAGCCATCAAACTCCCCCCTTTTCCTCCTCATCCATCGTCCTCTCAACCCCTGCACTTTCATCCCATCCCAGTTTATCCTACTGCGGACTACAGTAGCCACCACATCTCACCTCTTCACTTACACGGCCGCCTTTAAGACTTTAAGCTTTTACCTTCTTCTGTATTTTCCCGTTAAAGCTTGTAAACATCTCAATGACCAGCCCGACTTCTTCAACACCTATCCCTTTTCGCAATCATACATTCCCCGATACACTCGCTGATACGGTATGGGACACAAATGTCTTTTTTATCATCATCCTTTTCCTTCTACTTGTAAAAACCCATTCCTCTTCTAGTCTTTCCACGCAAACCAGTGTGTATTCACCACACCATTCAGGCATTCGAAACGACCTAAGCAAATGCTTAATTTCACTTAACTTTTCAGCCCTGGCTTTTCTTTCTCATTTCCCAGAGTAACATTTCCCAGGACACGACCAGCTTTCACATAAACCATAAGCGCCACCGTCATGCTCCAATGAAACGGAACCAAAATCTGGATCCTGAGCAGACCGCATTCCCGAAACCCACTAATCAGCCTTCAATGAGCACAGACACCCTAACCCTATACAACTTTCTCCATGGGAAACACAAACCAGTTTACAACACAGCAAAGGAGGTGGAAGAGTGAAAGTAACCGACAAAAGATTTATCACCCAATCCGCAAACCTTTGAAACCGACCTTAGGAAAAACAAGCAAGTCAAACACCCTGTCTGTCTTTTCCCCAGGAAGCGCCTAAATATTTTAAATACCCTTCTAAACTATCCGCTACCGCACCACGTGCCATCATCATCCCCCGTCCCAATCCTCTCCGCCTCATCATTTACACTTCTCCGTACTGGCTTCGTAGTGTTGTAGTCAGTCAGTGGAGAAAGCTTTCCCTTTGCAATTTACTTAATGCATTTTTCCTTCTTCTTTTTCATCTCTTTCCCCAAGCGTACATTCAGAGAACTCCTTAATCTTCAAATGTGTGAGTGTGTGAGTGTGCGTAGAGAAAGTGAAGTGCATGTTACATTCTCTGTCTCAAGAAACGTCAACTTTAACAAATTCTCCTCGTTTTTCATCTAAATTTCTAAGCTTATTTAGTCACACGAAGACGCATTAATAGAAACAAAAAACATTCCGTCCCTCATTTACTTTCTCTCCTACGTAGGTGTATACATGAATAAAGGAAAGTCATGCGAAACCTTGTCAGGAGATAAATGACGTCTTCTTCCCCGTTTCCTTCAACTACTATCACGGCTGCTAGGCTTTCAAATGGAATTTTCATCCGCCTATTCGTTTCTTCTACTCCTTCTGGTTCCTTGGCCTTCTCAAGAAAGCTATAGATGAAGCGAAATCATTTAAATCATTGGCTCTATATTCGTAAAAGGAAGAAGTCGTCAAAAGTGCTGCCATCCAGCGGTGGTCCTTCCCATCACCCATTTCACTTAGTTCCCCAGCGCTCTTAATTACCACTCATCTTGTATTAATTATCTTTCCAGCCTGTAAGATTATTTAAGCATAAATTGTTAAACACCCACCTATAGAGGAAGGTGAGAGAAATTAATTGCCGTAGAACAAATCCACCGCTTCGTCTTCCTTCTGACAAAGACATTCTACATGACAATTAATCTTTCACAACATCGTCTTATCTTTCTCCAACTTTCTCCTCCCTCTAAATTTCTCCCTCCGCAAATTCCTCCCCCTTTATTTACGTGCCTAACTGATTTTAACATTTGTTCAAACTTTCTAAATATTCTTCACCAACTTTCCAGATAGTATCTAAATGCTAGGCGTCAAGTCCCAAAACCCCCCGACGCCCACCACCCAACCTTCTCCTAACATAACAACAATCACGTAGCCCAGATTACAGCCATACTTGCATCCATATTTCCAAAACGTGATGAGCTCACGAGATGAGGTTATTCATGAATTATCATAATTTCTTAACCAGTCCGCTATTTCTCTACATCAAACTCATATCTATCAGCAAATAGACCCTCTGCACAAATAAACTGGATGTAGAAAGCTTGCAGCAGCTTCAAACGTCATTTCCCTCAATTTCCGCAAATGTCTTTCAGCTTTTATACATGAAATTGCTGTCATTGTATCCACACTCATGCTCGTCCCAATTTTAAGAATTTCAATAGACTATACGTACGACATAGCTCTCTTCCTAACTTGTTCACTTGCTGTACTTGTATTTTTGTATTTCCTTTTGCTTTTAATTTCAATCCAAATTTCTAAATATCTTCACTTTTTAAACTGTTGATCCGTCTAAAAATTCGACCACAGAACCGCTATGCTTACTAAATTAAATCGTCTCCAGTGTCCATCATTCTTGCTTTATGGATAATCACTAAAACTTGAATGTTGTATGACAATTTCTCTATCTAGTACTATATCACAATCCCATTGCCATAGCACAGTCAGGAAGGATACACTCAAAATCGGTTTCTCAGAAGTGTCCCTCGAGCTCGCCTCTATATAGCTTGGAAGCCATGGTGGGATTTTATCGGGAATCTGACACTTTAAACATGGAAAGGTACAATGATGAGGAGGGAGAGGGGATAAACATGTCTCTCATCTCCATTGTTCAAAATTGTCATTGTCATCATTATCATTATCATGATGACGATGATGATGATCATCATCCTCCTCCTCTTCTTCTCCACTTGGATCATGACGATAAAAAGACTTTCTCCACCAATCTTCCACCCCACTCCCACCTCCTTTCATCTCGTTCTTAAGGTATTCTGAATTTCTGTTCTTGTACCGCTTCCCTACAACTGTCTCATTCCCTACACATCCCCCCCTTTCTGTCATCATTCCATGCTGATCAAACACTATTCTTTCTACATAACTTTCCCCATCATTTCCTCAACCCTTTACCCTTTGTAGCATCTTCTACTACTCCTCGTCCTTATAATAGATACGCTCTTGAGCTCTTCTTAACAACCCTGTAAGCCTAAGCCTTCTTTCATCCACCTTCTTTTATCCTTGCATCAATTCAGACTTTCGAAGATTCTTTCACAACCGCTTACCTTCACACATCTCACTCAACCTTTTTCTTGTTCATCCTCAGCAATTTTGCCCATTTGAAGAAAGCATTCACTTTCACCGCTCTCTTCGTCCCCTCTCCTTTCTGTACTCCATAACCGTATCTTCAGGTTCGCATCTTCAACACTTGTATGCCTTGCTTAAGCTCGTCTTTTTCAGTCCTCTTACCTGACTAGTAAGACTCTTCTCTTTTTCCAGCTTTCTCTTCTTTCGAATCCAAATGATTATCATATCAGTTATCAGTTTATAAATAATTTTAAAGTTAACTAGGCTTACTTCATATATACTCGTTCCACTAAAGTCCTCCCCTCTTGCCAACTAACTCACTGCACCATCCTCATTTTAATGTTGGAGGTTTATCAGACATTTCTAGAATAAAGCGGCTACCACTCTTTCTCAGCATTACCAGAGCCAACAAGGAATACATCCTCATCTATTCCTTCATTTCTCTCTACTTTCTCTTTGTATCAAATATAATTGCGAAATGATGCGAGAGTAAATCAAAGCGCAAGAAAGCGAACTTGACTTTCACTCTTGTAGTCTTGTCCTCTTCCCACAACACAATTGTTCTTTACCATTCTTTGTTTCCTCTCTAATTGACGGAATAGTCTCATGGGAAAAATTCTCCTTCATTTTATTTTTAAGTGTCTCCTTCTTTTCTTCTCGTCCTATCCCACTCTCTCTTACTTTCCCCTCTTCTTCCGTTTCCATTCAAATTCCTTTTATTCTTCTTCGCTTTTCACCTACTTTCTTCCGTCACTCTTCCCAACTTCAGGACAGGGCACCATAGCTTCAGTTCTGTTCTGACTGACCTCCTGAAAAACTTATACTAGTGCTAGCTAAACTAAATTTCTAATCTATTGTCTATATCTTCTGTTACAATTATCCGCATCCTTGTCCATTCCTACGAATTCCACTTTATCTTGTACTGTGATAAACACTGTCACATATATTTTTTTTCGTTAAATTCGATACCACGGTGGTGAAAGCAATTCTAAATCCTAAAAAATTTGCCTATTTAACTGCCATGAATCAATTTTGCAGACACAGACCATGAAAATTTTATATTCTCGGAGTGATGTTTCTAATGTATTTGCTATCGGTAGCATACGGATATGATGCTTCATAAGACTCAGCCAGGATTCTGTATGCGCAAGATTTGCCTACCACGTTTAACATACTTGGATGGCTTTCTTCAATTCTAAGGTCAGGAACATTGGTGAATTTCATATATGGTGAAGATATTGCTTGAAACATTTACAAAAATACTCCTCCTCAAGTACCAATCTCTAATTCTTTGAATACAAATCTTTTAACTTTCCAGACTGCGAGTTTGTGGAGGAATGAAAACAATTCGTGTACTCAACTTTTCTTCTATGTGAATATGGAATACTTCTATCAATGTGTGTTTAAATATATAGTATTCCCGTGTAGAGATACTCCAAAATAGGTTTAGGTAAGGTAAATCCAAGTTTTTTCTTGGCCTTATCCAAGGATATTTCTGTAGCATTTTTCTAAAATCTCTTCTCAATCATTATGTCTGACTAGACAGTCTCCTTCTGAGACACTCAAACGTGCTTCTCTGAAGGAAATCCAACAGCTTTGAGGCGATTAAGTTAAATAGATTGCCATCATAATGATGGATTTAGCCAATCAAGTTGCAAAATAGAAGTCGGTCGGCGGAGGGCGGTATGGCTACTTTTACAATTTCCAAATCCCCTTAACCAAGCTTACAAAGCTACAACGTCAGAGAAAGCACTGAATTGCTTCTATTTGACGATAAAATCCAGAATACTTCATCCTGTCACATCCCCCGAGTTTTCCACTTACTCGGCATCTTTCCAAAAACGTTCTCAAGGTCGATCACTTCCATGCTTCTAGTACATGCTTGAGTTCTTGGTTACAGCATGTTAAATAATGTGTCGTTCCACTTCTTGCATCTATAATATTTTTTCTCTGTCTTTATTACCAGATTATGGTAAATGCATCAATGATACTACAAGCTATAAAACTGAAGGTTTTCGACAGGCTCCAGCTATTTTGTAGTTGAGAAAGCTGCAGTAAATCTCTCTGAGAGTATACATCTTTGCCGGAAGTATCAATTTTTACAATTGAACCCTTTCCAAACCGGATAGACTACTTTTGGAGTGAGAGGAGGAGGCGGAGTGATTTGGCGAGCATTAAACTCCAGCTGATCGCAGTTATTGCCAACATTATTGTTATTCAGTCGTGTATAGATAGTTTTATTCTTTCAGTGTGCGAGAAGAATATGCTTCATTTCTGAAAGCAACTTTCTCCCTACTTACGCACTTCTGCTCTGAACAATTTGGATAACTCCTGGATATTGGTGGAACAGATTGCCTTGGCCCCATGTGTGTGTTCCGCCCATTGTTATACACATTGTATTGTGTACTAGAGGAGACCCATGAAAATTGTCAGGACACTTTCCTGTCTATGGTCCCTCTCTGTCTCTTCTCACCCCTTCCCCCATGGAATTGTGTTTATAAGTGACGTGAATATTTCTAGCTTTCTTCCATAGGAAGACTGTAGAATCAGTAACTGGCAACTGGGATGTGTGCACCAAAAGGAAAGGAGTCGAGAAAAGAGAAGATATTTGGGTGTTGAATTCATTTTCGATGAATGGGTAGACTAGATTTATTGTTTCTCTTGACAAATCTCAATGAAGTATTGTGAAGGGAAATAATATTGATTCCCATTCCCGTGTCATCCTTGAAACAAGGTCCCTTCTTCAACTTATCGCTACTGTCAATCTCAAGTGTCAGACACCGAGACACCAATACATCTTCCCTCAGTCATGCCCCTTTCAGCTCTTCCTCTTCACTTCCTGTCATCCTGATTCTTAGCCCAGGGCTTTCTCTCAGCAACTGAGCACTTAGTACGATAATAACATCAGGTTTAGGATTGGTAGGAGGCCACGGAGGATTGAATCAATTGTTGAATCCTCCGCTGGGACCCACACCCAGGCAACTGAACCCAAAACGTCTGTCTGCCTCCCTTCGTCCTACAAAAGAATGCAATGAGGCTAGAAAATTCGAATAGACTAGACTACATCCTTTCAGTCCTTTTACCTCCATTAAAAGAGAACAAGAGAAGTCTACAATTCTAGCACTTGAGGGGACTAGCCATAGCTAGACCATAGACAGAGAGGATTGTCCTACGGCATTGAAAACACTCGTACACACACACACGCCAGCTCACAAGAAAGTTTGCACAGAACAGCTAAGAATTTTCTAATACTCCTTCTTCTGTCAAAGCCATATATATATACAAAAGTGAAAGCATTTGGAGAAAGTACCTTTTGAACAATAAATTGTCGACTAGTTCCTATACACTCCACTACTCCGCCACCGCCGCGACCTTCTTTTCATCCTATCTTTCTAATAGATTTTCAACTCCATTTGATTAGTTGTTGGTAACTTGATTTATTGGATTTTGTTTCTCTAACTTGTAGATGATGGGTATTGCCCTTGGAGAATTCCAAACCGCATGCTAAAAGAACTGTATGTATATGCCTCCATACTTTGTACTTTACAGCACACTTTAGATTCCAGTAGTGCAGGCGTTCCCGTACTTTGCTCCACTCAATGTCCCCCCACCCCACTACTACACAATATACTCAATTTCCTCCATTCCTTTTGTCTTCTCTTTAAAATCATGTTACACGCCCTTGGGAGTACAGGCTCTCCAGTTTACCCCCTATAATGCTTTCTCCAGCTCGAAAATACCAGAATCATCTCAGTCCGTAAACTTTCTCTCATGAATTATCGATTCACTCCGCCTGCCATTCCCTTCAACTTCTCTTTTTATTCTTACCATTTTCTTCAATTTTACAATTCATCTAGAATTCCAACCCAAACCTTTCGGGCTTTCTCTTCATTCCTCTTCCAATATAAATCATTGAGTCAAATCAATTTCTTATTTCTCTCCTTCACTTTCTCCAACTACATACTATTTGTATCCTAATTTACATAAATTACAAACAGCTCTCTCCAATCTGTCAGACAACAGAGGACAAATTCCCTTCTATATGTACTTCTATCCATTTATTTCATATTCTTCTTGGATTTTAAACAACAAATTGTATTCTTCCACTAAATCTACCTCCTACGCAGCCAATCATATCAACTTGGGTGTACTTTGTAAAAGGAATTAAATTTCAAAACATACACGTCCAACCAGAACCACGCATACGTACCTTTGTAAGTATCCCTCAAAAATCAGCTAGTGCAAGCAATTGTATACAATAACAGAAAAAATCCCACTTAATTTTACCATCACATCCCCAGTTTCTTGTACGTTAAGGTAGAGACAAGTCTAGGAAAAAATGTAACTGTTACACATTTCCTGAATTTCTTCAAAAGCGACCCAGTACGTCATCCCACTGTCAGGTTTCATCTTTCTTAAGCTTCAAAAACCTTTACTGAGTCGGGTTTGGTTACATTGAAGCAAAGCAAGGAAGAGGAGAGCAGTTTGAGTCTATGAGCTTCTGTAGGTGGGAGTGAAAGCGGAGACAGCATGGCGGTCAGATTGTTGCCGCCTACGAAATACATGGAAGCTACCGAAAATGTTTACACTATTATCCTCCAAAGACGTTTGCGATGATAATAATATTGGGTCTTTTATTTTTGAGCTTATTTTATGAAGACCATTTTCTTGAATGTATATACAGCTTTAGTGTATTAAACTTAAAAGGATGTGACGTGTATGCTGGGAGGAGAAAGTTGGGTGGACGCGTGGCATAAGGGAGACAGGGAGGGAGGTAGAAAAACTTTCTCCCACTTATCCTCCCCATACTTGTCTCTTTCCCATCCTCTCTACTTTGTTCTTTTCCTGTATTTACTCCACTACCCTCTCCCATCTTAACAGGGTAGAATAGGACTGGCTCCATATTCTGCGGTGTAGGATTTAAAACAGTGGATTCTTTGGTTTACAACAGAGCTAGTTGACTTTCTATTGTTTCCCATCTACGGAATGGAGACGGAAGAAAGAGTATGTAGTATTAGAAGTGGTGGACGCACAACAAGTAGACTTGAGGAGGTTGACACAATTTTGGTTGAAAGGATGAGAGACTATTATAGAAGGACATTGTGGTCTGGTCTCTGGGAGGACAGGATGAAATCACTGCTATTACTCTTCATTACGATGAGGAAACCAAGTGACAAATAGCCCGGATTTACGATTGCAATCAACTCTTGGAAAGCTTTCCAGTCCTCAAAATCTACCATCCATCTTATCCTCCTCTCGTCCCATGAATACTCCCTCACTCACTTTACCCGCCTTATTTTCCCCTCTTCTTCTTCATTCCTCTCCTTTTTCCCGCCCTCGCAGCCTGCCACCGGACAACCCGCTGTAGCCTCAAGTCCTATACTGGCTAAACGTTTCCTCCAAACAGGAATTGATCATAAAAGTCGTGGGATGAAGGCATAAATAGTCATACTCTCCACCCGCCCAATTACCCGCTATGTACACTCTCTCTTTTCTTCCGGCCTTGCTTTCCCTGTGCCCAGTTTTGGAGGACATTTACAACCCTTACCCCTTCAATCCCTTCATTACTGAAGCTTCATGCAGCGAATTTTTGCGGATATTCCAAATCATTATTCTTTACTTACACTCTGACTACCTACTTACATGAACCAGGATTTTGCATTGAACTTTTTTTTCCGAGAGTCGGATTTGAGTTTTATTAGCCGTATTACATACTCCCTGTTCCATTGCGCTCCAAGTATTTAAACGTACAGGCCTCTAAGTAGTTTCCCATCCAAAGATATGGCTTTTCCGTCCCGCCCACTGCCCACCTCCATGAATCCTGGTCCAGCTCACCATAAATTCTGAGAACAGCTGCCTCACGCAACTGCAACATGACTAAAAACAAGATACCATTCCTACAAAACAGTCCCCATTTAAAATATGGGAGACGCAACACAGAATTGCATTTTTCCGTATTCTTCTCCCGCATCCTCAACTCGCGCTTCCTCTTCTGTCAAAAAATCCGCCTCCATCCCTTAGAAAACTTAACTGAGGGGTATAAAACTCACTGGGATCGTGGGAAAAACAAGTACAGATTGAGCGATGCTCCGTAGAAAACTCTCACGCTCCGTCGAATTACATTCTTCTCTTGAATGATTCTCCCACTTTCAGTTTCAATAGTTGCATCTCAAAAAGAGGCTCCCCGGTATTTCTCTCAACTCAGTTCGGCTTTCACTTTTCACCATCAGACATAGCCTTACTTGGAAATGTATGCTTTCTATCCTTTAAGCGGCTATCTCATCGTCACCCACCCCCTCTCAACCTTTTCTGTCTCCTCCTTTTTCAAATTCCCGCACACCAACAGCTCATAACACTCAAAACAAAGCGAATGGAATTTTCTTGTTATCCTCAAAGCCTTCACCAACTTTCTCCACACAAACTCTTCAAGTAGTTGAATCTCTAAGCTCCGAACCGACAGATCTGACCTTGTCCTCCAGCCTACCACTTTCTTCTAATACTAGCCAATTTTTAAGCTTCACTTCCTCTGATTCCCTAGCCCTAATTGGTTGCAACGGATGAGTTAGTTGGAATTGTATGTATTTACAAATGTCCTTAACAGTCTCACTCACCAACAGCTACCCCTTCTCTACCCCTGACTAGTATCTAGTCCCTAGATAGATAGATACAACAAATTGTATATGCAATCACGTTGTGCAAGTTGCTTCTCCTCTTGACCGATTTTCCTAGCCTTCGTGCCTATATTTCCATCGTATTCCCCTCCATAAATTCCACTAAAATCCTTGTCCTTTTCATTTGCATCATCCTAAATTTTCAACGGACTACTAACAGAGACTCATCATCCCTTCCTATCTCCTCCCATTACTGATTTCTACAGCAATAGAGAAACCAGCACTGACTTCTCTACTTTCTCCTCCTCTTTCATCCTCCGATCCTCAGAATTCAAACACTGGCCTCTGTCCGAGTCAGGAGTCATGAGCTCATCTTGATATAGATTTTAATATCTCTGGAAGATTTCTATCCATGGCTTGTAATTCAACTTTGTTCCCTTATATTCTTATAGAATACATCCAGAAACGTTTGTTTCCTTCCTTCCGAGAACTAACAACCTAGTCGACGCATCCGGACAAGTTAATTAAATTTCAACTTTTACGGGCAACCAAGAAGATAGAAAGCGAATGGAAGAGAGAAAGGGAACGAGAGGTGAAAGAATAGAAATTCAGGGATGAAGCTCAATCTAACAGCATGAGAACAGAAGCGAGAGCATTACTAGCACACACCACACCTGCTCTTTTTCCTCTCATTCCCTCGTCTATGTGTTATTCTCTCCCGTTTGTAAAGTTAGGAAAATTTAAATTAAAGAAAAGCGTAGCCAGCCAATATGCAAAGTTGGTGAGAAAGTGAGGCACGTGTAAATTAATAAAGTTTATTACCTTTATATGAGTAAAGTAACTAGGAAAGATCGGAGAATAGAAAGGAGGGGAAAGTCAAGCAAGGTTGCCTATGAATTCAAAATAACTTTCTCCTTCCATCAAGAGTAACTCTTTCCCACCCAACCCCACCAAGCCAGCATATTACACCTGCACTCTTCTCAGTATAATAGATCAGAGACCACCCCTTGTCCTCGGGTGAAAGCTGTTACAAAGTGAAACTAAAATAAAACCCCATCCTCCATATTTTCGCTCCGCAGAAACAAAGTCTGGAACTTTAAAAAATTATTTCCACCCTCTTAACCAGTTCCACCTATTACACACTTTATTAGGACAAATACAATTTCATTATTTCGCTTCCTCTCTCCAACTTTCACTTACTTATCAACAACTCGATTACACCACAACCTCCAACACTCTTACATACATGGCATACACTTCTTTATTAGATTCGAATAATTATTGAGCCTTTTCCAGAAGAGCTCGGAGAAGCCTCTATATTCTACACTCTCTTTATTCCCTTCTTAGCGTCACAGATAAAATACAGTAACTTTCTCTCCTCGCCCTATTACCTTCTCCAACCATCAATTAACCTTCCCACACAAAATTTTACCCATTAACCCCCTCCAACTCTTTCCCATCCTCTCTCTCTCTCTCGCTCTCTCTCATCTTCTTTCTTCCCACTCAAAGACTCTCCCAGGTAAAGAAAAGCAGATCTCCTTACTTTTACTAATAGAGCTTACACCATCCCGCAACACCTTTCCTGTCCTTGAAACTTGCTGTATCCATTTAAACGAAGAAACTACTCTCAAATTCCTTTACAAACTCAACAAAAATACTTGGCCTAGAGAAAGAAAAATATATATGTGTGCTACAGCTCATGTTTATGTGTAAATAGCGCGAAAATCCTCCATACAACTCAGTTGTACTGAACAACTAACGGCAAGATGCCCTGAGAGTAAATGTACACACATTTTGGAGGGATGCTTTGAAAAAATGCACCTTGGCAGCACAATATAGCCAGCCGGGCATATCAACGGATTTCCATCTCCCACAGCAGATGGTAGATTCCCCTTCAAAACATGAAGCTCAACAGCCGTTCAGCACGCACTGTAGACATTCCAAAGGAATTCTAAAGCATTCTCCACAATAGCGCTTCCCCGCCCCCCCCCGCTCTTTCAATTGATTCTCCCTTGTTTTTTTCTTTCAATGAATCCATTATATAAACTTTCACCGCTTTCGCCGTCTTCTTATCTCAAAGTTAAACTTTCTACAACAAACTCACACATCATCCATCTTCACATCCCTTCCTTTTCCTCAAATCCCAGAGAAAAAACTCCTCCCGTCGCGTATATATGTACCCTAAACAATAAAGCCGCACTTGCTCATGTAAAACATGCCAACTTTCAAACTTGAATTACTTCCAGACTCTCCACACCATACTTCTTTTCCCCTCCCTTGAGCACACAAACTAGCTTGCGTCTATTCAATCCTCATTTTTCCATCATATTTTAGCTTAAAGCATCAATTCATTCAATTTCATCTAACTTCAAAGCGTCATTTTAATTCAAACCGCTAATTAATACCCAACCTCTCACCTTTCAACTTCCCTTCTCATCCTCTTTGTCGCCATAGTTTGAATCCTCCTTTTGATATAGTAAAGTTATTATACACGCTTCCCGCTATAAATCTCTTCAACTTTCTCCTCCTCTATTCCTCCACACTCTTGTATTAACTGACGCGTGAACGTCTTCAGGAAGAGCTAGTATAGCTTCACAGAGATAACAAAAACTTATCTAAATTACGGTATCTCACCTGGCGGCATTACCGTTCCGTTAATCATGGAGCGCTAACTCTTAAGTCTGCAAACTTAAAATATTAAGGTACATAGGCAGTGGCAGTATATAAGCACTTCCAAATCCTTTTTATCTCCGTTTAAACCAGGTAACGCAACATGGGAAAGTGAAACTATAACTACCGATTTGTCCAGGAAGTCCTTTAGCAACCTGCGCAATATTTTCAGTTCAGGGATATTTACCAACTGTTTATGATTGTTGAGTTTTGTTAGGATTCTATATGGAGCGTTAAACTATCCGTGTGAATTACCCGCGACGCTCTGAATTGTACTGAACTTTATTGAACATTTCAAACCTCATAGTTTTTTTATAGATTATAGGCTTTGGCTTTGATCTGCAATAAAAAGGATGAATATCCAAGCTTCTAATCAGAAAATGCATTTAATGTACTATGTTGCAATATTGTTGTTTCAAAAGTCAAGGTTTGGGAGGACTCCATATAAGTGATGGAATTACGCCACCTCGAGGGGATAGGGATAGAGGATAGATAATAATCCTTAGTACATTCGTAATTTACAAAAGTTGACACTAAGCACACCTAAAGACCTAAAACACATGCTTCCTCAGCCAGGTAAAGGACAAACTTTTCCGCGTTCTCAAATTTCATAAGGCACTTTGAAGTTTTGCAAAGTTTACATTCACTTCCTTACGCCTTGAGAGGTTTAACGAGAGCACCGGGACTTATTCATTCAATAGGTAAACTTTCCCCCGGGATCTTCTATCCCCGCCTAATATCAACTTTTCCAAAATTCTCCTTCGCCTCACCACGTTACCTAGCTCTTATAAACTCAAATTGACTTTAACTCGCGTCCTCTCCTCATTCTTCTCTTTACCCCTTTCCCTCAATGATTGATCGTTCACTCCCAACTTTTTCCCGTGTAACATAAATCCGTCTCACACATTTTCACATTTCACTCATATAATTCACACCCTTTTAGCATTTCAAAAAAATTACTTAAATATTTATATGCCTAATTAATCAGCTCGCTCCACTACGTACTATCATCATCTTTTAGACTCACTGCCTCTCCTGCTATCACCATTCTCAGCCTCTCTCTCTCTCATACTCGCGCTCTTTTATTTTTAGTCTTTTTTCAACTTTCCGTAAAAATATAAAGGGCTTTATCTGAAGATCAATCAGGAAGATAACGGAGGAGAGAGTCATCATTTGTAATAAAATGTCACCTTAAACACTCTCCTTTACATCTCCATCTCATTTACCTTCCCCTCTTTCCCTTTCTCCTCGGCCCCTGTAATTGATTATGACTCCTGCAAAACTTTTCTTCCAAAATATTATACCTCACTTTTCTTCTCTCATCCTCAAACTTTCTTTTCACTCCAACCACTATACGCAGGATGAATTCTGCGTAATCGTCTCATCGTCCATCACTGTCATGACTTCCTTACTTCTTCTTCCCTGCCTTTTCCCCCGCATTCCTGTCTCCAGTTTCTTCAGTTTTGATGTGCTACAGGCTGTAGAGAGTCGACTGTATATATTCACTAATTCAGGAACACGGCAAATATGAATACAGAGTTAACGTTTCAGCATGCAGTTTTGAGGTTATGTTTTTGAAAATGTGTCAGGCGAAGGTGTCAGATTTATTTACAGGGGACATTCGATGCAGGGGATAATGCATTTCAGCAGATTAAGCGAAATGTGCCAATGTCAAGGGATTTTCTTGTCAATTTTTTAATGTGCATCTATCCAACCGTTTTTGGCTTGTGTCTTATTTTTATTTAACAGCTGCCAGACAATATGCGCCTTCCATCCAATTCGCTTATACTACATAAGCTCAGCTAGATCAGTCAGTGTCAGTATGTTCCTACGCCTGAGTCTGCTGGAGAATCAATTTAAAAAAGTTCTAACAATCCGTTTTTGCACGTATGAGAAAACTAGCAAGTTGAGAAAAAAGTGATAATCATTGAAGTTCGCACAACCTTCTTCAAGCATATGTATTTTCGCAAGATCCTTTAAGGTACTTAAAAGAAGCAAAGGTCAAAGTTCAAGATATGAAAAAGAAATAAGTTAACCCTTGAAGGACGTCGCAAATGCAGATTTTTCAAGCGGAATCTGTTCCAATTCAAGTACTTCATTCAGCTCCTTAGAGTGGAATTGTGGTCCTCTCTGATTCCTATTAATTTTTCGTACATAATTCAAAGTCTGGAACAGACCTTGAGAATATTTCACCGCTTTGCTGTCCGCATACGACTGCTATTAACATGTTACTTGCACAGCTTTCCCCTCATTCATACATAGTCTTATCTTCAACCTAGCATCCGTCCTTCTGTGCATGGGACCTGGGATGCCGCTTAGACTGAACTAGCTTACATCGGTCCGGGTTTCTTCTACATATAGCTGGCACCTGTACTTAAATTTCTACGGAACCACGGAAATAGTCACATATTGCTCTTGTTGGTCTACCTTCCAAAAATAATTTCAATTCATTTCTCTATTTGAACATCATAAAACTAAATTACTCCCGTCTTCCCCTCCTATTTCTTTTCGTGATGCCGTACCTTTCAGCCCACGTATTCCCTTTACTGCCGCCAACCACAGCTTTTGGCTTTCTACCATCTCTCTTTCTCGTATCTCAAATTTATTTAATACTTTCTTCCACAAGCTTCACTTTCATTCCCGTCACTTTCTTTACATCCAACATCCAGTCATCTGGACAAATAAATTTCCGCATCAACTTCCACCAACATTCTGCGCAATTCCCCTCGCATATTTATTATTTACCTCCCCACGCTTCCAGACCTCCGGATTTTCACCTCAATCCGCCGCATCCTCCGACAGTCCCAACTTTGTCTGCTACATCCATAAAACTTGCTTTACGCTTCCTGACCACCTGCATTTAATATTTTTCCTTATTTCCTACGTGACTGTGCTAATGTTCCTTCTTACCGCTCCTCTCCATCCTACCGTCGTGGCTGGATTCCTACTTCCTTAAATAAACCCAGATTGTCAAAACGAGAGGTGCTTTCCCCCGGGAAAACACTTTCCTCCATATGTACAATGCGGATGATTTGCACAACTTTTCCGGCACATGAACGCCAAGAAAGATTATCACGGTGCAGTCGTCATAAAGGCCGATTGGACAGCTTATGTAGAGATTACACTTTCTCCAATTTCACCATCATATCTCTCATCTTTCGTCCTTGTAATCATCTCCTAAAAGCTTGATTGCAAGGCGTAATAGTTCCCATGCATATTTCGGGAAGTGTGCAAAGGGTAAAGCGGATCAAATGAAAGCTTCCTCCGCTCCGGCCTTTCACCGCTTTCACTTACCACTGTCACCTCTGGGGCTCGTCCATGCAGACTGTCATTAACCATGTAAACAGCTTTTGTGGACTGGGGCTGGGGAAGATCTGCGTCACCCATTGAGTAAACTTTGACTCGCCTTGTTCATTTCATGTTCATATCACCTTGATCAACCTACCAAATATTAGTCAACAATATACGTGGCAACCTACTTTCTGTTCATTCTTTTCTAGTTTTCCTATTGGCTCTATTCCGAAACAAACAGTATTCTAGACAATTAAATCTGTCCAGAGATCATTTATATAGATGAGAAATCTGTTTATAGAACAGCAAAAATTGGGGAATTTAAAGTTTCTGTTCAATTCTAGTGGAAGAAAAAACGAATTTTTTCATGCATACGAGCTAAGCCTGTGTCTAGAAACTTTCAAAAATTCAAAATTTTAATTTCGTGACGAATTCAAAACCAAAATTCCGACAACATTTTCTGATTCCAAGGCAAAATATTTCTGCTTGCACTTGGAATGAATACGATTTTTGGTACTCGAGACTAATTTTGTTTATGAATTATTTACATGAGTTAATTAAGAACTTTGAACCTAATTTACCTTGAGAAAGCAACTGGGCAACCATGGTCTCCCCAAGTATATATAATCTTTATGCTCATCCGTAAATCAAAGAGAATAATTTCAATTGATTGCGGTGGGGCAGTTTTCAAGCTGGTTGATTATGGCATTAAGGATGGAGATGCAGCCATCAAATTTAGTAAGAGCGGGTTTTAGAGATATTAGTTGATTGAAAAAAAAGCTAAATTACTGAAATACTGATAGACTCTTGATGAATTCTGCTATTGCCCGCTCCTTATTCTTGTTCTCTTTCACGTATTGAATTTTCAAGAAGAATTTTTTAGAGAAATCAACGTAGGAAAGGAGGGATTTGGTTTTGAAATCGAATATGAAAACTCAGTTGATGTGAAAAGAGCAAATATAATATTGGGTATCCGGGACAAGCCTTGATTCTACCGGAGTGTTTTCAAAGTATTCCCACAAACATGATTTAAATCCATCAAAACGGGATATGGAACAAAGGAATACGAAATTCCCTTTTCAACTCAAGCTTACCTTTGGATGAATGGATTTTATTCAAGGCACGCATCTATTCATTTGATTCAATTCAAAAAAAAATTCTCTACCTTTCACAGTAGTGTGTTCCAAAGCAAGAAGCCTCTATAGGTAATAAACACACCGAGCTCAAAAATGGACTTCATGCATCCCCTCTCAAGAAATACAAGGAGCAGGGAAGAGAGAGTGGAGGGGTATTTCGGGACGGGGAGAAAGCAGAAAAGCCAACTCAAATTCAAATAGGAGCTCTATCCATCCATCCATCCATCCATCAATCCTTCATTCCCTCTTATTCCTTCCCGAGGAATATAGAAAGGTTCGGAGAGAAAGTTGGAGGAAACACAAAAGTTTAGGGGTATATCTCCAGGATGATACAGCTTTCACCTACGCCAATACGAGATTCCACCGCAGAAACAATCATCAAGAGCGACTAGTGTGTACATTTACTTATCCGAGTCCCTCTTTCAAATACACACTCTCTGTTTCTCTCTCTCTCTCTCTCTCTCTGCAGAGGCTGACTTACTTGAAGAAGAGAAATAAAAACAGGGGACAAAAAGCCGATGAGCAAAGAAAAATTGGAATGCATTTCATCTTTTGCAGCAGCTTGTCCTACTCACCATCCAAGCCCATTCGCCTGTAGCTACTTTCTCCTGTCTTTTCCCTTCCTATCCTCTCTTTTAATTCAGCTCTTCATCTCCAGCATCTACTTATATTCTTTTCACTTTCTAGTTCCATTTTCCAGCATACGAAACACGGAAAAGTAACTTCAAAAAAACAAGAAGAGTAGGAATAGTCTGGCCAATGATCGTCGTCAGCATCACCATCAGCTAGCAACCCAAGAATTGCAAGGATGAAGTCTCAAAAGTAAGAGACGTAAAGCAAGAGGGGAGAACGGAAGTAAGCTAGCCATGCTACAGTGACGCTAAGAAGACTGGAATAAAAAAAGAGAAAACTATTTAGCGAGCTTTCCAGAACGTGCATCTTCGCATGTTTGCACACAATCCAAATCTTTCTTTTCACATTTATTCAACCGTGACCATTCCCTATTGTTCAAAACTTGTAGACAAAGTCAACTCTTTCAATATCGATATTCTTCTCAAATCGAAAGTGGAAACTCAAACCGTGATCGCTCGTACAAATTTATATCTCGCTTCTTTTTTCCCATAGTCGTCAGCAATCTCAATAGCTTCAACTCCAGACACAATCTTTCCCTTACGACTTACGACCACACCAACCCCACCCGTCCAGCTCCACGTTCCTTCACGTATTACCCCTCCCGCCTACAAATATTTAGCTCCATACTTTTTCGTCGTCATCCTCCTCAAAATTTTGTTTCTTTTTTTTCCTCACATGCACACTTAAAATCCTCTGTCATCACCATTTCTCTTCCTCCTATTCGAAATCCCGTTCCTAAATCCCATTAGCTCAAAGCCGTCATCTTCAAGGATTTTTCAAGCCGCCACCAGAACGTTCCGCTACTCTCAGTTTCCCTCATCCGCCTCTCATCAACCTTCCGCAACATAGATTCTAAATAGTAAGGCTGGTGGACTCAAGGCAAGGACGGAATGCATCTTTGAACCCACTCCTCCTTCAAACCCCCGTTCGCCATCTGTATTTCCCTTGAGCATCATTCATGACCCATACTTTTCACTCATTTTTTACTGTAAAATATCTTTTTGCACAAAGCTTAACATAATTCGTCCAACACTTGTTTTTTCTAAAACTTTACTACCTCATCCGCATACTTTGTGCTTGCTTTTCTGAATAGTTGCTTTCTCCTTCATTACTTCTCTCTGTAGTACTATACTATGTACTCTATTGGTTTAAATCCCACTGCTGCTAACAAAGAACCAGTTTCAAATGCTCCCAAGTTTTACCTGACTTGCACGATCACGAACCGAATTAAAACAAATATACACTTACTCACCTCACCTTCCTGCTTTCTCTTACTTTCACTTCCCTTCTTCTAGAATAACCTTTCACGGACTGAAACCTTGAGTAAAATTCTCTTTCCGACCATTTAAATCAAATCTCAAATTCCATCCCGTCGTCATCCCCTCTCATTCATTCCCGTCTTCTCTTTTTCTGTATCCCCCTTCCAACTTACGCTTACATCTACATCCGTTGCCGCTTCTTCTCCGAATTTTAAATACTCTCAAATCCCTCTCTCCCATTCTCTTCTAAATACCTACTCTGTATTCCATCCTGTCGTCAGATTCTCATTCCTTCATTCCTCCCCCATTTTCTAATATGCATTTTACATTCCCCTCTCTTACTTTATTCTATCTGCATTCCCCATACTCGATCAATAAATTATTACTTTCTTAATATGCTCCCAAGCATTTTATCCACCAATCCCTCCCCATCATCCCTTCCTGTCTCCTTTCCATCCTGAATACAAATCCATCCACTACATCCGATTTAAAAACTTATTCTCCAGTACAAGCCATGCACAACATCTCCAGTTCCCACAGAATACTGAATTTTGCTGTACAATCCTCTTCGGTTTTTCCACGGATTTTGTGTAATTCCCCCGGCTGTTCCTAGTTCTAGTTTTGGCAGTTGCTACATAGTTCCTATTTTCACTGCGTCATAATATGTCACTCTCTGTCCATTCCAGGCCTCCAGCCTTGGATATTAGAGGTTATCGGCAATATTTTTTTAGACTATACTAAGGTTTCTAATCCATCCCTTCTAGCATCGACTAAAATTCTCTTATCTTATCTAAATACAAACAAAAGGGATGGAGGGGGAAAACTCGTTCGAGTGCTTAGAAAGATTCTTATGTTGGTGAAAGTAATACTCACTGTCTTACTGTCTTCTTCTCTCCCGAAGGATGATCATAATGTCTCAATTACCGTCACCAAGGCCAGAAGCGTTTTTTCGGGTATGCGATTTGCATAACATTCTTTTGCATGGATGGCTTTGATGGGCTGAGAACTCTTATGTAAAGTTGAAACTTATTTCTTTTTTTGAAGTGTTTAAATTTTCTTGTACATCATGCCTTGCTTTGAAGATTTTTTTCAGAAAAAGAACCTATTTCGTCCGCCCAGTCGGCGAACGTCATCTACAGTAGTAACTCCGGCCGAAGTCTATGATGCTTTCACGTCCACGTGGTATGCTGTGTTTCTTGGAGAAAGTAGTGAAGGAGCTGGGATGGGGAGAGGGGCGGAGGATTTCCTTGGTATCGCACCTCCTTTTCCTTTGAACCCTATCCTTCCAAAGGGAAATCAGCTTTGATAATGTGCAACAAAGTTACTGTGGGGTGTGTGTCAAACACCGTTTACACTCCGATTCAGTCCTATCAGAACTCTGTCAAAGACACAATCTGGGAATGAATTCAATCTTTTGGGCACTTTCACCCAGTTTCCTCAAAACTTTCCCCAGGACAACATCAAAGTTCCAAACTCTCCTTAAAAGCAAAAGCAGGATGAAATGGAGAACAAGTATTGGCCTACAAGGAAACGAGTGTCTCTTACACAACTCATAAACCCACAACAGCCCGCCTACTATAAGCATCTTAACCGAACGAGCTCGAATCCATCTTCTCTTTGTATACAGACTTTCTTCCTCCAGCCTCACCTCCTTCCATTTCTCTCTCTCTTTCAACAACCTTATATACGCATGTATAATTTCATAGCCATAAGGATGTATGTCAATCCGTAAGATGTTGTGATTCATTTTCTTGAGTTGACTTTAAATTTTCCTTTCTTTTACTCTACGGCTTTCTTTCTAACCTCTTTCTCCTCAATTTTGGTCAACGATCAACCCCCTTGAATGAAACAAAATGCAGGATGTGGACCTTTTAAGCTTATAGGCAGCCTGATGTTCCTTACAATTTATGCCAAACTACGACGCAGAAAAACCTCGAAAGATACTTCAATAAATTCGAAACTAAACGGAAAATCCAGGACGACAAATAAGGGCAACGTTTTTATACTGAACGGACAATACGGAATCTTTGCATATAATCGTATCAAAGTTTCCACATTGTAAAGTACCATATTCGTTCCAGAAACATTTTTAAATTTAGAGCTGAGTGCTTTATACCCCAATAGAAATAGGTCAAATACTTTAGCGCCTTGTATAACAGGATGGTATGTCTATGAACTTTGCTTTTAATATCATCAAAGTACTCGCAACGAACTTCATAATGCAGAAAACTCAAACTACCATTTTTATTTAAAAATTATTTAAAAAGCATGTATTTAACGCATGCCATGACGGGGATCGGTGCGCGCTGGTTCATGGTTTCTCATCTTTTGTCAAAGATTGCAATAGTCATGAGGACAACACATGCGATATGATTCTTTGCATTTAGTTTGTAAAATAACGTTAGAGAACCAGTACACAGCTTCTGAGAAACGAGCTTATGCCGCCACGACAGTCAAAACAAGGTATCAATAGTAATAAATGGGCATTTTCGTATAAAGTCTTTTTCTGCTGTAATTCTCCCAGATTTGCGGTTTCGTAACTCTCATGTCTCTTACACATGGCAGAGACTTCAAATACCTTTCCTGCCTACCATGAAAATATCACATGTTGGCTACACTTGTACCCCATTCATTAATTTACAAGCATTCGTGCATAACGTTGACTACAAAGGAATTAAAGTCTGGTGAAAGCATCAAGGTTTTTCACAATTTTGAATTCGCTTTCACTCTTCCGCGTCTACTTTCCCACCGACTCACCACTACCTAGAGGAATGCAGGGAAATGAAACCATCATGTCACTGACTGCATCGCATCCCATTGTGGTTTGTGAATAAGGATGAAATTCGGGGAAAGCACTCCCACTTTCGTTCTTCTTTTAATCACCTTAATCACATAAGTCACGCCGCACGACCTCTGCACTTTCTGTCTCCTCGATTTCTTTCGTCCTAGCAGGACATGAAAGAACTTTCCACATTCTCTCCCCCATCCACCTATACAGATTATCTCACCCATAGAAACCCAGAGAATGGTCAAAGGGATGATATAGCGAGTACATCCAAGACCAACTTTCCATCCAACTTTCCCTCCTTTGAACTTGTCATATTAGGTAGAAATCCATACCTACTCCAAAAGTATCTCCCTCAAATGTCATTTCAAGCAAAGTATTACTGCGTGCTAACTTTCTTTGAATTGGATTCCTTCTATACACCCGCTACTGTGTCGTGTGACTCTGATACATTACGCACAAAAGGAAAGTCAAAAAAAACAACCCCGAATGAAACAGAAACAGTCACTTTCTTTTACCTGTTAGTCCTCGTTCGCTACCATGGCGGAAAGTATTCACATCTCTCAACATTCCCTTCCGCCTTCTCACCTTTTATGTAATATTCATAACTACTTTGCAACCGTTCTCCTACTGAATCTCATTACTGACATAATTACTACCCTATTCGATAGGCGCAATTTTGATATTGCACGGCAGTGCACATGGCTATCATATGGCGCTTACTTTCACACATATATCCCAAGATTCTCGCACCGACGCTCGTTTGACATGTATTGTAATTGGCCATTAACAATTAACCTTGACTGACATGGAAAATATCCAATATTGTCTTAACCGTTTCAATACAACTCAGTTGCCAATTTATACGATTAATTGCGACGTGGAAGAGTGCCTCTAAATCAAGCGATTATTGACAAACAAATTTCATGACCTCGCAAAAAAAGGGGTTTCAGAATTTTGAATTATCTGCTGAAATTCTTTGCAAAATTATTTTTGCAATAAATAGCAGTATTTCCCTCAAGCGGGCATTTGCTACACGTGCATATAGCTTCTGTAAAAACCAAGTCTGTAAAGGTCTGGAAGAGCTTTACGAGGAGGTTTTGGATACTGAACTGTTTATTTCTCATGGAGCTCTGCCAGATGAGGCTTGCTGCTACTGCACGCATATAGACTCGTTAGTATCTATCCTCCTACCCCTACCCTATGCTCCTTTCTCTTGCATGTAACAAACAAAGCAACGATGCAGAACATCTTGGACAAGGAACGTTCGAGAATGGAATAGGCAAAACTAAGTATGAAACCTTGTTCAGCGTCAAGAGTCTCTCAAATTCGCAACTTAATTAATAGCATGGCTTGACACGACACCTTTCCGCTCACTTTTGAATTTCCACATGACTGGTTCTAAAGAGAGTTTATTGGTAGGATTTTATGAAAATCTTCCAAACTAGCCCCTGTAATAAATTACAAAAAGGAATCATTATAGGAAAGCTCTAAGCCCCGGATAAAGTGCATGTACAACAATACCAGACTTCATTCTGGAAGCGGCAGATCCGGCTTTCATTTGAAGGGAATAAATCGTTAATATCCCATTTTTCCGGCATCCTCCGACACTAAAACTTCAAACCGGGATTATTCACCACCACCCTGGAACATCCTCCTCTGCTTCAGATATTTCCCAAAGCGAACTACTAAATGTTTTTGTGGAAACCTCCTTCTTCATTCATCATTTTTAATGAAGGTAACTCCCGGGAATTACTCGTTGCCATAATCAAGCAAACATACATATGCTCAATCTTCCACCAAATTCTCTGGCTTTCAAACCAATAGCTCCGCAACAATCCTCGGCCCTGCAAAATGTAACTGTCATCAACATTCCCAACATCCCGACTAATACACATGCATGATAATACTCACTTAAGTTTCCCATTTCCCTTACTTTCCCTCACTTTCTCCCTCGGATTCCCCATACACAGACAGCTTCCTCCATCCCAAAAACTCAATCCTCCAGAATAAATATTATTCCACAGCAATCTCAATTTCAGCCCTCTCATTCCCTTCGTAAACATATCCGCCCACCAAAAATTCATTCACTCCCCATCCCATCTAATTATTCCTCCTACAAGCCTCCAGTTCCAGTCCACCGGAAACTTGCCCATTACTCCCAACAAGTCATCCAGTACCCGCGTATTCCGGCCCTCCTTCCTCTCCACCTCATCCAATATCCACTCTTTAGAGCCCATTACGTCAATTGGCTCTTCCAAATACTTTTTTTCCAAAATCTCCTCCGAACTATTCCAAACAGGATCAAACTCTAAAACCCGGCAACTACCAACCTGATTTATCACGCTATTTCACATGAATACATTCCACCACATACACAGCTACATCCATCCAATCCTTCCCCACCTCGCCATCCTCTCTTCCTTACACATCATTTCAGCAAACTCACTAAGAATCCTCCTCACGCAATCAAAAATATATTCCTCCCAGTCCGCTCTTTAGAGCAATCGAACACGCGCGCCCTCTACGATTTATCGCTCCTCATCAGCTCCGACCAACGTCCCCCCGAATTCCCTCTAAATGTAGCTACTGTATACTATGCCCAGCCCGCCGCCGGGCTTTAAACTTTAGTATTGTCCTTGCAAGAAAACCTAGACTCAACCATCGTCATCCGATTCCCTCCATTTGCAACTTGTTCCACATTAGTTTGGATTAACGACCCAATCTGTAAAACAGTATTGCCGCTTCCGCCTGTCCTCTTCCTCCCCTCCCCCCACCAAAATGCTTGAATCAGCTTGAACTGTTTTCTTACTAGCTCTAGTTCAAAAGAAGTCTGAGTTTTTCATCAAAAATAGAACGGCCTACAGCTGTATTAGCTTTCCAACAATTTCCAAAATGTCTTTTCAATTGCACTTCTTTCCCTCATCAAATATTCCTACCAAAGTCCATACCAAGAAACCGTGAACCAATACAATTTCGTCCCCGCGCTAAAACTTTGCGTTAATCAATTATCCTAGTTCCGTCCGTAGGGCCAAGCACATTACAGAATTGAAAGTTGAAACAGCGCAACTTTTTCCCTTAAAAAACTCACCTCTTAAGTCCTCTCTTCATCTGTCCATCAAATAACTTTCCGCCTCCTTCCTACTTTTCTCTAACTAGTTCTATATCTTTTATAAAACATCTCCTGAGAAATTCCAACCCCCGCCCCCGCCAACCCCCCGCTGTCCCTAACCCATCTTTCCAATGCCTGATGCCTTAGAAAAAGTCTCTCCTTCTTTTCATTTCCCTTCTCCTCTGGACATTTCCATTCCGTCTCAATACATTAGTCTCCTCCTCCCTCACGAATTAAACTTGCCAATACCCACCCCAATTCTTCAATCTTGACTTTAATTCAAGCAAATATTTTATCCCACACATTTCCACTCTCAAACTCAAAGCCTACATCAACTCCTTCCAAACCCAAAAGCAGCGCCTTGAAAACCAATCTTCTGTACAAAACACAGCCCTCATTTTGTCTCCAACTCCAAAAGATTGTCGCCCTCTTTTGAGAACCAAACTTTATTTATCTACAAAACCCGCCCGCCCGCTCTCCGAATCCATTTCATTTCTATAAATTCCCAACAAACTTTCCGTCTTTAACTTTCTACTTCTTGCCACCATCTTTAATTTTCTCTGTTCCTCCTCCAATTTCCTTATCTTGAGTCAAGATTCTTGACTCCATGCACTCTTTGAAACAACCCCAAGAAGACAAGGATTTTATCAAGACCATTGCTTCACAAACAAATATAATTCCCTTCCAATGCTTGTATTTACAATTCCCTCTATGGTTCTATATGTCTACATACCATTCACTTCCACAATAAATTTTATCGAAACCTTATAGGATATTAAATACAACATTTTCTCTCCCAAACAAAGCAATCCCCCCTCCAATATTGTAATTCTAACAGCTATATCCTATAATTTTCACGTCTTTGCTAAACCCATTTACAAGAATCTTCTTCACGTTCAACATAATTGAGTGTTTAATGGTTTAAAATCAAGAAATCCATGGCAGTTATTTATTCTTGCAACTCCCTTGATAAGATCAAAAGAGCTTTAGCTTTTGCACACTTATTTTATAGTACAAAAATATAACGACACAGAGTAGTTAACTACAGCTAAAATTCCTGGACTCTCCTAAGCTCCACCATGGAGTTTAAAGACTATTTACAACCCAAAGGTCAAAGGGTGTTATAGAATAGCAGGGATCTTAAATGTTATACATGTGAAATCCCATGAGTAAAAGTAAAACGCATAAAACTGCAACCCAGCCCCAACCTTAAAAGTAAAAAAACTACTACCATTATTTGCATATTCCTTTAAGAGTTTTGGTTTAATCACGCTTTTTCCATATATATCGTACACAGGTAAACTAAAACAACAACAATAGGAAAATATTGTCAGATTTTCAAGGTACTTGAGCACTTCTGAGGTAATAATTACGTAAGACAATACTTAAATAATTCTATTGCATAGCTTAGGACCTCTACTGCCTAGTGTACCTCATCTCAGTAAGACCAAGCCCATATATCTTTGTGCATGCTATATAAGCATTATATTTTTATGCTCATCTTTATGGTAGAGAATACCCTAAAGAATATAGAGATGACGGAATACATTATGTTAACGTTGCCAAAAACAAGGAGTTTCTCCATCAATCCACTGCATTATGTTTTTACTTGTTTAGCTGTTACGTTTATAACTATAGTAACCTTAACCGGTTTAGAATTTCAGTAAGTCAGCAACTGAAGGGAAGTTTATTTCACTGATTCAGTGTGATTTCGGGGGTTGTGAATCGTAATAATAATTTTCCTGAGGAGCCATATAGTTAGTAAGTGGCATGGACCTATTTTTTAGACTGATTAATCAAGGGAGTGGGCGTTTGCTCTACTAAACGTGTACATTGCTGCCGGACTTGAATAAATGGAGTAACAAAAGGAGTATAGTAATAAATGAAGAATAAGAGCAGGGAGGGAAGGTTTGTAACCTCAAAATGCATTTCCCATCCTCATCAATCTCATCCCACCCCTATTGCCACCAGTCATAAACCCAGTACAGCAGTAGCAGCCCTTGAGATTCGCATTCAGTCAGGAGTGTTCACAGGAACAAACTGCAGAGCCCAAAGCCCTCACAACCTTTACCGACACAGGAAGATCAAGGTAGCGGCAGCAGGGAAGAAAACATTAAGGAGGAAGCAAAGCTATACAAGCTCTGGTTAAAAGCATGCTAGTGATAGCAGAAAGAAAGAGGAACGCATCCTCCTTCTCGCTTTCTTGACACATGAGTTCGAAAAATCCCAAGCAGCAAAGCAAAAGCATGGCTTGTGTAGGGGCAATTCCTTGCACGCGGCACAGTCGATGGCCAAGAGGAATATACTCGTCGTCTTCACCACTGGGATTCAGAGTATCATCTTAAGTATGTCTCTTAAGTGGTAAGTAGGTTTTTAGCGCATAAGTAGGCTGAGAGAGGAAGTAAAACCGAGGAAGATTCATCCCTAATCCTTCCATGTGCTCTTCCCATTAGCCTTCCATTTCTACCCCGTGTTTGTCTCCTTCTCCCTTTCCCCGCATCTATGATTTCCTCGCTAAGCCCTTCTTGGAAATAACGCCCTTAATTCATCATCTTCTCCTCCTCTTACTTATTTTCGGACTTTTCTCCACAGCCAACACGCCACAAGAGCATAATAAGTTAAAGGTCGGCTCAATCAAATCCATCCGCTCCCCGCCCTTTGATGCGAGCGTCTCAATCCCAGTAGATTTGACCAAAATTACCTCCGTCCACTCACCAACTCCCTCCCCGCTAAACCAACTTCAATTACCTAACTCAAGCTCCTTGAGCTCATAGTCCTCCTCTACCCACGTTTCATTGTGGAGAACCAAGGGACGAATTCCGGAAATTGTGCTACATATCACATATGCATTTCCACTGCATTCAGCCTAGGTAAAACTGCCAAAATATTTTCATACACCATATCTTATTGCTTATTTTTTACTTGACCTTCGGGTAAAACAAGCCCTCCAACAAAATTAACGTTTTTTTTTCAAGCTATATCAACCCTAACGCCAACAACACTAGGCTATTGAGTATTTAGCTTCTTCGGCTGCTCAAATCCTGCCTCACACTTATTATTCTCACCTTTACTCTTTATCTTCTTCCCTTTTCTTTCCCTTACGTTTCCCTCCCCCTACTCCCTACTTGTTTGTTGTCAACTATACATGCCTGAATAACAATTGAATTACATCAGCCCTCTTCCCTCCTTATCCTCATCTTTGGCCTACTCTCCTTCTTGTTGATTCCCAAAAGACTTTTAAGAGTTTCTTCCCTCCCTTGTTCACTTGATTGGGAGAGGATTTTCGCAAACCTTATTCCCTCTTCCTCTTCCAGCCTCTCTCAATAAACTTGTTATCCTCTTCTTCTCTCTTGCCTTCCCCCTTTCAGCCCACATCCTTCTACCTTTACCATCTCCTCATAAACAGAGAAGACAGTCAATAAGAAGGTGCAACTCTTGCGTACATGACGCATCTATTAGCCCGCCGCTCAACAAGCCTTCCTCAGCTGTAGTGCAGTCAATAAGGGAATTCTCTTGTTGTGAATAGAGAGCAGTAGAGTGTGCGAAAGATTCCCTCGCACTTGCTCTACTTAAGGATATTTTCCATCCCTGCCTTTCAACCTGGCTAGCTAACCAAGAAACAGTCAATCATCGCCGCACCGACGGAGGACATCATGTAGCAAGTCTTTCCTCCGCTCCTTCTCTCCCACACATCTTTGCAGTTTCTTTTTAAATTTTCGCAAAAAATCACCTCTAAATATAGGACTGGAGTGTAAATTACAGCGGCTCGTATCTTTTCCAAATTCAATTTTCTCTCTTCCTCCCTCTGTAACTTTTGTCACTTGTTCCTCACTATACTTGTTGTCTTCTTCCCTCTTCCTTCCTGCCTCATCATCATCATCCAAGTCGGAAAAAGCTCGGGTAAAGTAGCCAAATACCTCCGGACCGGAGTTATTCCTTATTTTCAAATCAATCTCATCTTCTTCCGGGCTACTCCCAATTGCCGATACCCGGGCAACTAAAATCATCGATGACGCTCCTAGGGATGACCTCCGCCACGCTTCCCTAACAACCTATTACATGTGCCAATCGGATTTATTCCTTCTCCCTTCTCGCTCCTGTCTTACCTGCATGCCCAATTGCCGCTAGTGTCTCTTCCTACCGTGGCCCCTTTTCAAGAGTCTTTTATTAGTCTTGAAGTAGCTTTAGATCAAATCCTAATTCCGTGATTAGCTTGGACAGTTTCCGTGGGCTGGGATCAGGAAAAGTGCAAGTGTCTCCGGTTTGCTCTGTTGTGTGTTTCCAAGCTTCTTGTAGTAGGAAATCCTGCTCTTGTGACGACTGACTGCGGCTCAGGATCAGTCACTCAGTCCTAACGGAGACTCCAGGAGGAGTAGCGGGATAGTAGAAGTCTAAGAAAATGTACCTGGCTTGCGGCTGTGTGAAGCCTCGGACGGGGGCCATTTTAGTTGGCATTCTGGATTCCGTAAGTATTTCCTCATTATCTATGCAATAAGCCACGCTTCAGATATTCTTTTTCCTCATCCCTTTGAAAAATCTGGGGTTATAGCGAGCTTTTGGAAGGAACATATGGGATACGTCCTTGTAAATTCCTGCATCTACTCCTCCTCCTCCTCCTCCCACTGGATTCATATGCTTCATCCGTACTTGCTTTTTACAGATTATTGGATCAATCGGAATTGGATTCACATGCCTTCTTCTATACGAGAACAGAATACAGGAGAGAGACCTCAAGTTTTTGAAACCTCCAGGGGAGTCACTGGACGAAACAATAAATCGCCTTAATGCTCGTTCGTACACTCTTTGTATATCCCACAAAACCTTTCAATATTTCATACCATCACTCCAAACTCTCAACGACTTTTTTTCTCACAGAATTCTGGTACATCGCATTGTCCTGGCTCTTCCCAGCAACTATAACTTTTTTCCTTGGTGTCATGTTAATCTTCGCCGCTCTCATGGTGAGTTCCCTCCGGCTTCCACCCAGTCCTTGTCACATCCTCCCCCACCCAATCCATCTAGTCCGTACTGTACTCAAAAAATCTCAACTTTCTCCAGCATCCGCTGCCACTATTCTTAGGGGATAATCCCAAACCGTAGAATTACTTCAACAACTCTTCTTCTTCAACCACGTACTCCATGTCTATTTTTCTTCAAATCTTCTTCAACGTTTCTTATGTCTTCATTTTGTCTCCGCTTCTCCCCTATTACATTGCATGCTTTCTCCCGGCACTGAATGGAGCGTCAACTTTCTCCACCCTCCATCTCTCATTCATCGCCGTGCTCTGCTCTGTCCATTAACTCCCGTAGCTTTCCCTCTTCCCTGCCAGATCCATTCTCTCTGTCCGCCTCTTTCTCCCTGTAATAATCTCCTCAAAAGTATTTTAATCCATTAAGCTTTTCTATCCAAAATATCTTTTGATGATGGTCCTTTCCCACCTTTTCAAATTTCATTTCATTGCCATATATTCACTCCCCCGCCCCTCACTTATTCCATTATTTCATCCAACTCTCTCTTAATCTATCCGCAATTCTCCGAGTTATATCCCTCCGCTAACCTCTTTAATTTTCTCCACTGTCTCCACACAACTTTCCCTCCACTTCATCTAATTCCTTATGCCTCTCTACTCTGCCCTCCCCCAAACTATTCATCATTTACTACACCTCTTTTCTTTTAATCTCAAGCAACTTCCTGTCTCTCTCTCTTCTTCTTTCTTCGAAAACGTAAACACAAGCTAGAATTTCCTTCTTATAAAATTTAAAATTCAAATCCTTCTGCCTCATTTCCGGTGTCTCTCAGAAGTTGGTTGCCGAGGTCCTTTTATGATAAACCCGCTACTACCATATTGTAGTAAATAAGAACTTTCACCTTTGTTCGATATCCACTTGAATGGAGCAATCCTGGGGAATTTTCCATAATATAACCCATGTTTTAGTTGCAGGCGGTCATGTCGGAATCATATTTTCAATGTCAAACAATGGCAGATGTAGGTTACTTAAGGAAACGTAGGAGACATAATGATTATTATTAGTATTTCTCAAGAGTATCTCAAGTCTCTCAAAGATTCTAGAAGCTGAAAATATGTTTTCAACCCTTGAACAGGTTAGAAAAGACAAACTGTTTCTGAATTGCTCACCGAGGATTTACTTGCAGTGTTGAAAGATCTTCAGTTTTTTAACAAAGGCTTGTATCTTTGATAGCGAATAATCATCTTCAGCCTTCTTAACATATTTATTACTAAAAGACTTAATCCACCCGAGAATTCGTATAGAATCTAAAATTGATACGAATTTCTTCTTTCTTTCAGAATCACTTTTGCCTTATAACCATCTCTGTTGTGATGAACATGATGCTAATAATCGGCTCCGCTGCCGTCTTCTTCATAATGATGTTCTTTCAAACCTCCTGGTTGATAACCATCCCAGTCATATTCGCAGCTGTTTTACAATTATATTTCCTCTGGGTCGTCCACGACTACCGCTACACCATCATTAAGCCCGTCTTCCGTTACGCTTGAACTTTCATTCTTTGATTTATTGATATTAATCCATCAAAATCATCCTCTTCCTCTCCTGTTGTTAAGAAATTGTGGATGACGGCATCCTTCTATTATCGTCCCTCTCTTCCTTCCCATTCCTTCCAACGCCCCTGAGGATAATCACCTGTCCTGAGACTGGGAAATCTTAAGTTTCCTGTAATCATCCCTTGAATAAGTAAACACAAAGCAAAACAAAATGGAGCTAGAATATAAGGGAATCCGGGATTGGATTGCAGTAGGCAGTAGGAGCTATTAGTATTGTTGATGGCTGTGACTCATGTAAAATTTCTAATTTATTGTTATTTAGTTTTAACTTATTTGTTAATCGTTTTTATTTTTTCTACGCAACTCCATCTTCATTCGTCACCAAGAATCTCAAGTAGTACACACAACCATAGCGCATAGAGAAATCAAGACCTTAAATGTCCTCCAATTGATAACTGAGAGAGAAATATCTTTATCAATCTTGTTTAACCAAGGTGCTAACTTACACCTCCAAAACTTCAAGTCATGTGATAAAGCGCATCTTTCG
This sequence comes from Sminthurides aquaticus, assembly GCA_906901655.1. Classification (NCBI taxonomy): domain Eukaryota; kingdom Metazoa; phylum Arthropoda; class Collembola; order Symphypleona; family Sminthurididae; genus Sminthurides; species Sminthurides aquaticus. Next base: position 2,918,984 of record CAJQTT010000002.1, on the reverse strand, counting down.
CTTTCTATATTAATTTTATTCCTACTTTCAATAAATCAAGACTAACTACCATGTAAACCTATGCATAAGTTAAGTTACATTCAATATTATTTTCTCCACCTTTCTATCCTATACCCAAAGCTACATACAGTACATATAGGACTGCTCACCAGCTTCATCCCCCATGCGCCTGGATTAGAATTCATCATTCTGGTAAGCATATGTACTATTATATAGCACATTTTTATTTGAATGTTAAAGATGAATTAGCGACAAATTTATCACTTGACTGTGAAAACCCTCGACTTCACTTTGCGATACATTGCGAATCAGCGTCAATGTAGCAGAATCCCTATAATATGAACGTCACTTTCAATTTAAGCCAACATTGTGGGGCGACAAGGATGCTAGTAATTTACAAATTGTGTATGAATTTTACCATGGCTATTCACGAGTCAGAAACATTTTTTTCAAACTGAGGACGTGAAGTCAATAAATTGCTTATTTGTTTAAACTATATAAATCATGAATTTTTAAACGAAGAAAAGAGCACAACTGTGGGGGGTGGACGTTAATTTGTAATAATTGCTCGTCGTCCTACCTGCAATTACTATTACGTCGCAAAGTTAAACACGCTGAGAGATTCCTGAATTCTCGCTATAGTTGATGTCCACCAACAAACTTAAGTTCGCTCCCTCCCTCACTCCCCATGCATCCTGTTTAACCAAATAAATAATTCATATAGTAATAGAAAACAGGTACAAGGGCTAGTCTAGAAAACGATGCCTGCATATGCAATAGCCTACGCAATTACTGAGATCGATGAGCAAAGTGAAAACATGGTTATTTTCATTTAAAGTTGAGTTGCACAACTGCGGTAAAACTTTCCAACTGGAATAATGACATCCCGTCAATTTCTTCCAGTAGTATTCTACTATCCAACCAAGTCTTCCAAATAAATTGTTTTCGGACCTAAAAATTTAAACGTCCAGGCAGCATGTCCGCTTTTGATCTTGTTCCAGCTCTCAGTCAGTATTATACAACTTTCCACTGTGATTTGACCAATTATCATCTGCGCTATTGTAGCTGTATCAAACTGCTGAATATCGCCCACCCATTAGGTCACCTTGAAAAAATCCAAACACAAGAACAACAGCTCCTGATTGATACTATTTAGATGAATAAATTGATCCAACCTTTCTTCCCGTCCCTGCCCCAGAGGCATTAAATTTAGCTATAGCTATAGCCCATTAATGAAATACATAATTAATTTGTCTCACCGATTCTGAGCACTAGAGAGGCCATAATAATGGTCATTGGGACGTTCTAGAGTGAAAGTACGCTATTAGAAATCTGGAATAATTATCAGTTGGCTCTCCCTCATTGACTCCCTAAACGTGGGCGAACTCAAAGACTTTGCTCCTGTGCTGTTACCTTTTCATTCTGTTACATTCAGTCTACATAGTTGAGGAGGCAAACGAGGATACATTATGCGTGTATGTAAATACAGAGTGACTGTCATTGCCACGAAACGCATTAATATTGAAGCCGAGACCATGCGGCCTTGAAGGCGGAACAAGGTAGTCCATAATATTCCTTCATTCATGTGCGTATTCCAAATTCCAAACAGGATCACCACCGTATCTTTTACGAGTCCAACGGACAGCATGTGTAGCTGACAAACTGATCATTTGAGCTATCTTGCCAATTTGTAAATTTGCTAAGGACATTGCCTACCTCATGGCGCTAATAACAGGTAGTAAATTCCCTGATCCTTAATCGTCCACCAATGTCTTCGCCAAGGGAACTTCAAGTTCGCCACCATGCCACATTCACTCTCTACCACAAACCAAACCTTAACTTCTCTGCTTGTCAGAGTTACGTACGTAAAATTAAGATTCCTCCTTCATCAAAAATCCATTCATGTATCCATCCATCTGTCATAAACGCTCTCCAAGTTTGTCGTATCCTCGTGTTAATATTCAGTCGCCATTTTTGTCATCTGCTTCCCCCTTCCAAGAAGTTTGTAGCATCGTTTATATGGGCATACCGCCAATCTGGAAAACATTTCTCCTTCTGGGTTCTTCTACGCTGACTGACACCTGGCTTATTACCGGGAACCTTAGAGTTTGCAAAACAATGTGAGACATTTTTCTTAATACGTATTGCGATTATGTGAATTCCCAAAGCTTTTTTTAATTTAATAAAAACCCAACTAGTTTATCCATGCGTCTCTCAAGTCATGTTTAAAGCTGGATTTCTTCCTTCTGCCTTCTACATACGACCCTAGTTCTTAGCTCTGGCGGCTAGCAAACAAACAACTTAAACTCTTGTCTCATTCTACGCAATAACATGGGAACTACGCAGACATGTAGCACATAGAGACTTATTGTTATTACACAGCAGGTTTCTCTCCGCTTTATAATATGTATAAGAAAACTGGGAACAAGTTCACAGGATTTACAACTAACTGCCCAGCCAGCCACGTTCCTCCGTCCGCCGCATGAATTTCGATGATTTTCCTCAAGTAATTCAACTTCAACCTTGTTCTCTTCCACACCTTTCAAAATCCCTTGACCATTCCGCGCGACGGCAACTGCGTTATTCAAGAATCTGCACCAAGCAGACCTCCACGTGTTTCATGCTACAATGTTACCTTCCCCCCGAAACCAATCAATCCAATATGCGTATATATATTTCTTGGTTGGATTAATGAATTCATATTCTTCATGTAACGCCTCGGTATACTAACCTTTGATTCTTCAAGCCCTCCCTCCTCCTCCTTGTATCCATGAATTTTGTATTCCAAGGCTCATCACTTTACCAAAGTGGAGGCTCTGGCTGGTGGCGGAAAGCTAAGAACGCATTTGCTCAAGGTGCACAGCTCCGTGAATCGTAGATCCAACGAGAATATTTTATCCTCCGCAGCGCTTTATTTGCAACACGTAAAATTTGAAAACATTGATTGTATTCTGCAAACAGATTATGACTCTGTGTCAAGATTATAGGTACATTACCGTTTGTAGCAAGTATGAGGAGTGCTTAGGATGTCTGTTATGTCAGGATGGAAATGGCTGTCCTAAGAAATACGAGCGCTTATCATTTCCAGGACATGCTCATTTAGCGGTGTTTCCAATATTTATTTACCGTTCGTTTACTGATAAGATAAAAGCTAATTACGCATAAGTAAATCATTTTCAGTAATAATCGGAACGGTTTGACGTTAGAGCCTACATAGCTTATGTAATTCCGCAGAATCCAAATTAATCTCCAGCAAGCCTTGTCATCCTCCTGTTCCGCTTACAGTCCATGTTCGAATAAAGAGCACATGATCCCATCCCAAATCTAGAGATTTCTCAGGGTGACTTGTGTCATAAAAGGATTTTGAGAAGAATTGTAAATTATTTTGCAAAATTAAATCCCATCATCATATTCGCATGGACATTCATGCAAAAAATGATCACAAATTCCCTCCGTTCCATCAGCGGGTTAACCAATTTTCCTTATAAAATACATTGAGGATTTCCTCATGGTCGCCGATCCTCTACCTCCTGTCTCACCTCGCGGCTCTTGTAGTTTCCCACCTGTGCTGACTTGGAACTATAGCAATACATAGACGTACGAAGGAGACAAGACAAGGCTTTGAATAAGAGCTCTAGCACTGCTGAGATCAGAAATCAGCCAGCATAGCTTTTGCTATCGCCACCGCTCGCTTCAACCCATGGTTTACTGCATTGGGAACGAAGCACATAGATTTACGCTTTTCCCCCTTTATGCAACAGTAGAATACAATATTACTTATTCTCTCTACTACAATATTTTTCCTCGTACGATCCTCCCGCCGTAAGTTAGTTAGTTAGGAAGGCTCTGAATGACTCATTTCATTTGCCTCTTAAATTCTCTCACGTCAACATCATCGGCCTCGTCCCTAGCGTTGTGCCCACTGCAACTAACGATTCTCCGAATTTCCCAGTATTTCACAACTTCAGTTCCTCATTCAACTGTGCCGGCGCTGATTCTACAAAGAGGAGGGTCGATAAAGAGAGCGACATTCACGGGACGTCATCCGAACCTACCCCACTTTCGGGCGGAACTGTAGTGAGATCATCATTTATCACTTCGGAGCCTTTCTCTCGTCCTGGATTATTTTGAGGATTTTTCGCGAATTTGTTTCCATCCTCAAAAATAATCCTTGTTAAAATTCTCTTTGTGCTCCCTCGTCCTCCGGGTTAAGCGACCAACTACCCAAAGTTATCTCCGTCTTTTCAACCATTACTGGAACCTGTCCATCCGGAGAAGAAAATTGCCGGAGGCCTTAAGACTGGATCCTAGTTTTTTACTCACTCTTCTCCTTCTCCTTGGGTTTGTGGCGTGACAAGAAGAAATACAGTTACAACCACACACAGACACACACGTGAAAGCTTCTATCTGGACATACTCGTTATTAAGCAAGCGACTCTCTTTCTCTTAGTGTGCCCATCGGAGCGAGGAGTTGTTGAGCTGAAAATCGATCTGAAGTAGACAGGAGCGTATTTGTAAAGAAGAAGAGGGACTTTTCTCACTCTCTCTCTCTCTCTCTCTCTCTCCGGTGTCCGGTATATGTTACAGAGAAGCAGCCGTGTGGTGGAGGGATTCTACTACACTCTTTTCACTTCCTACCTGCCCACTTACTTTCCCTCCATGTGCTCCGAGTGAAAGTCGGCCGTAGTGTACGTACACCCCGGAGAAAAACTTTACCCGCACCAACCTCCCCAAAGGTTACAAATAATAACAAAGCTTAGCCACAAACCTCTTATGTCATTAAATCGATACAAATGTCCAGGATATGCCTCAACCAGTTCTCCCAGCCCTAGTCCCCTGCCACAACTCCTATTCTCTTTCAGTTGACTCTATCCCTCATATCCAGCTCTATTCTCGTCGTCCCAGTAGCCAGACAGCCTAGTGCATAGAAAAAAATAACTGCCGCTCCGAGAGTTTCCAGAAGCAACATCTCAACTTTGGTGTATCGACATTCTTGGAAAAATATTGGAAAAAATCCACCCGCCCACGCCCCCCTTCCACCTCCTCCCTCACCAAATAGATCTTGAAGAAATCCCACGGGAGTTGTAAGAAATCCCCTCCATAAAAATGCCTCTTCCGCCTGCCTTTTGTTTCACCTCCAGGACTGCCACTCTTATCGCTGGAGTCATCGATGTCGTAAGTATTATTACCATTTTCACAAAATAAAATCCGACTTCCAAACCATTTTTAACAGTCCAATGTCACCCTCCTCTAATTCCCATATCAGTTCTTATCAGTTTCACTGTTTTAGAGAATCTTATTCCTATCATTCAACTCCAACTTATATAGCTTTTCCAAGCTTTAGATACGAAACCCTTTGATCATCATCCTCAGTTCTTCCAATCCCTCCTCCCACTTCTTTTCCTTCTATATACATCCAGCCGAATTCCATCAGTGTTTTTTTTCGATATGACGTCAGAGCTATTTTCAAATTCCCTGACAGAGTCACCAATCCTCCTCGTTAGCGATTCTACTACTCGTATTCGCTTCTTACGCAATTCCGCCCGGGCAAGCTGTACCGGACACGGTTTCCAAACACTGTTACTTCTTTGGAAAAAGTTGTTTTCCGACAATATTTATTCTTCCTCCGTTCATCTAGTTATACGGGATGTTCCTCTCCACTTATCGCTATAGAGCCCTAGCCCTAGAATACTACAACAGAGAACTCAGTTTAGTTTTTATATTTTTTTCCCAAATACTTCCCTTGAATTGAGCTGTAAAGTTTGTGAGTTGGGCGCGGAGCTTGTTTGCGGGCCGAACGTAAATATGCTTATTAGACCAATGTTGATTTATTATTTAGCATATGCTGACTAACAAAAGAATTGTGTGTATTTAGCGTCCTCCATGTCTCCTTTGAAAGGAGTCCTTTCCCGTCTCCCTGCCCATTCCTATCCTGACAGATTCCTTTTTGAAGAGGAGTGTCTTTGTGTATATTATTTATGGTCGATGCGAGGGAATTCCCTGTACTGGATTTCCCCCACCTCACATGCACATCTTCCTTGGAGGACCCATATCAATCCCGTTCTTAGGCTCCAACAAACAGCATATTTGCTTCCAAGTTAAGCAAATTGGACAAAAGGCAAAAAAGAAATGATGAGATTTACACTCAATGTCTCTTTTGATACGGAATATAAAGATTTCATCATTATTTCCGCTACACTTTCCGTTAGCTCCCTCCCTCTCCTACAAACATAAACCAAGAGTTTGATGGCACTTGCGTCCGTAGAACCCTTTCGCTCCTCTTTTCACACATTACTTGTCCTCATCCATCTTTCTTTCAAATATCTCCTGGGACTTGCTTCTAAGAATTCTCCGAGAAAAAGCAATCAAATGATTTTATTATCACTAAAAACTCTTTGCTTCAGCGGAAACAGTCTTTCTTTGTCGCTCCTGTCCCGCTCTACTAAAATTTACTTCATTTCAACGTCCTCCTCCCTCGCATCCGCATCGTACTTGCTTCTCTACCATTTATAAAAGGATTGAAAAAAACTAGATCCCCTCCCTCCCTGCTTCTATAATGTTGACTTACAAAGTACGATACGCTTTGCGCTTCCAACCTTTAATTTTTTCAATTCTGCTAACTCTTAACACGCCAGATTTTTAATCTATAGTTTGAGGGCGTAAACTCTCAGTCTAGACTATAAAGCTGGACATCTGGGTAGGAGCAGAGTATCAGGCTTGAATTCTAACTATCACCTATAACTAACATAGTTGGCCCTTCATGATTAAATGTTGGCTATGGATGAATAATGTAAATAACAAAGCTGACGTGATTTGCTTTTTGTAGCGTCAGTAAAAGGGCAAAACGTTTTAAAAACTTGTTGTTATTGTTGCCTCTCTTGAATTCTCACGAGTCTTCTTGACTGGCCAGTCCATGTTTTACTAAAGAAGATGCAGCTCAATATCAATACTCCCTTTGTCCATCACCGATGCAAATTTGAAAAACTAGCATCTCTGGATTTCTTCTTGAACTTTCTACTAGCCTCATATAGGATACTCTTGTCACAATTCTCCAAGTCTTCCTTCTCTTTTTGCAAAAGCGGATAATCGATCCATTGACGTCACCATCTCCCAATTGTCCGCTCCCTTCAACATGACTTTCATCCTCCACTTGAGTCTGTTACGTCATAGCATGCGGCTCCCGCTCCGTTTACCTGTAATTTAGTCAAGTAATTACCTTTTCTCCAAGCTTCCAGATCGATTTTCCTTTTAATCTTTTCCTCTCCATGATTTCTCTTTTCCCTCTCCGTTTCCTCGGCGAATCTTACGTAAAACCTTACAACTGCTCAACTTTGACTTCCACCGCAGACCATTTGAATTCAATTCCCAAGAAATCCCCAAAGCATACACGGAACTGTAAATGTAGACAGAATCAAGGCCTTCAATATGTACTCGACTTGCTATGGAGTGCAAATATAATACCCGAGGAAAATAATAACTCGGATATTGTGAAGGTACTTGCTTATTTATTGAATGGATTTTTTTCTATTTCTTCCAGGTTATAGGATTAACGGGTTTGTCACTAATGATGTTGGATACTCGTGGAAGGCACATGATGCTGGATCCTTTAGTCGTACCTTTGGAAGGGGAAAGTTTCCGATACGATTACATTAAGGATAGCTACCAGTTTCTTATAGGTAAGAGGAAATCCCCGCTCCAGTGGGGCTTCTGAAAGCGGTTACTTAAAGCTACTAAAAATAACTCTGACCCACCTAAATGTAAAATTCGGATTTTACCATTTACCTTTGTCCATCTTTCACACACACAAGCACATGCATAATTAATCACAGCAGGTAGACAAACAAAAGGAGGGGAATCCGTGTGTGTGCACTATGAATACTGCGGGCCTTCTCGCGAATTAAGAATAGCATTCGATTTAATGTTTCTTCTTCTTGTCTTCCAGAATATTTACTTCCCTCCGTGTCCTTGTTCCTCCTAGGCATTGTTCTCATCACTGCATCTGTGACGGTAAGCTAGGACATGCATATTTGTATTCATTAAGTTAGGGGTGATTATTTTTACACTTCCACTATCCAGTATTCTTGATTTGGTGACATGGGCTGGAGGGAGCTCTGGATACATCTTCGGCAGGCTTGAATGATGTGTTAATGATTTCTCTTTGAATGTATTTCAGAAAATCTCATGCCTAGTGATCTCATCCTTTGTCTTCAGCACTATAATGATCGCTGGATCCGTGGCCTGCTTGTTTTGTTTGCTCCTCTCTGGGGCTCATTGGGCCGGACTCATGCCTTACTTAGTTGTCACAATTCTTCAGTGCATCTTTTATGTGGTCGTTGTTGACTTCAGCCGCTATGCTTGGGATTTTAAGGAAACGGAAGACAAGGAAATGCTTGTCATAACCACAAAAGCGTAAAATCTTACCGCTACCGTTAACCCTTTAACCGCCTTGTGAGGCAATGAGTTACGTAATCAAAGTAGCCCATGCCAATTGTACTTATGGTTCCTACTTGGCGTTGCTAATTAATCGGTTGAACGCTGTTACATAGAAACGGGTAAAGCTCCCAAGCCGTCCCCAGCCTCCTGTGTCCTTACAACCCCAAATTGTATTTTTTAATGCAGGCTTCACAGAAAGAAGCAACATATCTGTCTCCAAATGACTGCTCTAGTATTCACTCTCTTGTTTAAAAATAATGTTAAAGCTACGTATTTTTCTTTTGTCATACTCTAAGCGCATTAGTTTTAGCTACGTAACGCCAATGTTCCAATTATTTTCGGATCTGGAAATAAATACAGTTGCTATTTACTCCATTTTGGTGGATCGATCACTGACTTACAATTTTTCATGTTTCAACTTTAAGCTGAAGCATCTTACACCAATTAACTATCAGCAGAATCTGATATATATGCGACGTTTATTTTGTTACATTTATACAAATGCATCTCGTTAAAGATACCCAAACGTTTAATTTACAACGTCGCAGCGACCGAAGGACTAAATCCTGCACATCTTTCCCAGATCGAGATTTCAGACGGCGCGCCATTTAAATCCTAACTAGATTGGAAATATGAAGATCACGAAAGAGTAAAAAGGGGAGCAATGTCAATGTTAATTTATTTTTAATCACTTTTGTAACTTGTTTCTATACATAGAATGGGCGGAAGTCCCTTAACTTTCATATTTAATCTCAGTGTCTTAGGCGTGTGCAGTGAACGGAGGAGCGATGATCGAGTTGAGCAAGTCTGTACTACGCATCATCACAAGACTGTTATAGCATGATCCTGAATCTTTCTGTCGAGGGCTACAAAAGTATAACTAAAATATAGATTTCGGACTAAATTATTAAACCAACGCTATAACGTTTTCTACCTTTTATAATCTCTTTGTATCGAAACGAACGAGTGTATGAACATGATTATATATCCTGTTTAAAGGCCGATTTAACCGTTGATATTTAACACTAAAAGGTTATCGATACGCATCTGGTCAAAAATGTACGAAGTTGACGGGGGTGGTGGTGCCTGCCCTTGTCTTCGGCCAGTATTTGGGGCTATTGCTGTTGGCATTTTTAAGCTCGTAAGTGTATAAAAACTTGGTTTTTTTACTTATTACTCATAGGATGTATTGCACGATTCGGCTTGATTTTGTGTATATGTTGTGGGTAGTACGTTAACTACATACATGGATTTACGCAGAGTTTCTTATTAAATGTTCTAAAATAACAGTTTACTGGACCGCTGAGCATGCTGGGACTTTACTGGACTGTCTTCATATTTTTACAAGGAGGAACGCTGAGCAAAGAACAGTTTGATGCGGACTCATATCGACTGAACAGCCGTGATTATCGTCCGCACATTAAGAACGATTACGTGGATGGTAAATGTTACTCAAGAATTTTAACTTTTACCAATTCGTTAATGAGATTACATTGTTTTCATTTGTTTCATTCTTGGATTTCAGTGCTGAAAATCATTTTCTACATCTTCTCTGTCCCAGCTGTAATGCCTGTCGTTTCTGGAATACTTGTTTTCGTGGCAATTATCCAGGTAATAATTGGAGATCAATACTAACTTCCGTACTCTTGCTTTTCATAAGTTGAGCAATCGGAACTGAAATTTTGTCTAAATGTTTCAGAAATCCACAAAATATCTTCGATGGGCGCTGCTAGTGAATTTGGGATTCATCCTCTCATGCATAATTGTAATCGTTCTGATATGTGCACTGGGAATCAAATTTTTAGCTACTTTGCCTCTCCTGGCTCTTCTTATGCTCCACACATATTTTTTGGTAGTAATCTCATTGTTCAAGGAATGGGTGGAATTATCCAAATATTTCTCGAGACAGAAGAATCCTCCATCAACAACCAATGGCAAAGCTAAACATGTCAACGGCCTGGAATCAACTCTTGATGAACCGGATGCTCCGCCTCCTCCAATACCTCCTCGAGTCCTATCAAAAGCTGCATCTCGCTCAAATGGCAACTATTACAATATAAGCGACATTATTCAGCCGCCTCCATCAACAAGGAGTGTGACAGTGACCAGTGTTTAAACCACCGAAAACCGGCTTTGGCTATATCGCACATAGCTGAAAAATTGTAAGTTGTATCGAAGTTTTGCGTTCTATAAGGTAGAATATTTATTATATGTATTGTGTAATATATTTGTATGACTTGTAATTCTGAAAAGAAAAAGACTGGCAATTGTAAGAATGTATGCATATTGGGCAATTATGCTTTGATAAGTACTGCATTCCTTAAATGGAACGAATATAATTTGTAAAATGTGCAAGTCCACCCACATGTGTACTACAATTTCGAAAACAGGAACTCGTAGCTATCTCGATAAATAGCTATTTTAGCATACACCGGCTGTTTTGTGTAGATTCGAACGGGACGATATGTTAAGATGTAAAAGTTACTTGATTATAATAGTTGCTAGTTTTATTCAGCCTTGAATTTCGTAATCTTAAACCAACTGTGTTGTGAAAGCCTAACTTGTTAATGAAAAAACGAAATATGAACATATAATTTATGTTTGTATGATAGGATAGGTGAGAGGGTCAATTGTAGCTATCACATATGAATATGATCGGATTTATTTATTCTCATTATCTCCTACCGAATCTTGTTAGCAATATGAAAATCTTCAGCGTTAAGTAGCGTCGTGCCAAAAACTAGAGTTTTAAGTTCCAGGGTTCCAGTTATCCTTTAATTGTGTTGAGGAATGCGGTTGCATTGCAATACCGCTCACATCACAGATCATAATTTTTGACGTACAACAACAATCATGTAACAATACTCGCCTCCTTATGTACCATTTTTTATATGTGCGGCTAGTTCGCCGTGAAACTCATGTCAAACCAAGTGTGACCAAGATATTCATCAAAACGAATATTTATATATTTATATTTTTCTTATCAGTACGGCAAAGGTTGGAATATGAAATATACATTTAAGTGCATAAACTTTTCGGTAGTAAGTTATTAGTTTGAGACTTTTGTGTTCGTCAGCAGCTTCGTTATTTGTGTGTTGCTATACATATATGTAATATATATTTATATTTCCAAATCCAAATTTTTATAAGCTGTAATGTGTAAGTATCACTTTGTCCTTTCTACTGACACAATTTGCACTTTTTGATACGGCAACTATATAAACCCGGTTTTTACAATAATTCAGATTACTTAAATGTAAATAAAACACTCTAATAAACGGTGGATCATCCATCATAATGTATCCTCCAGATTGACTTAACGTAACTCATTTCCTCCAGCTATTCTAAATCCTGTATTAGCCTTCAGCAAAGATTTACGATTCTGTGGGGATGGAGGTGCACAAATACAGTACTTATCTCCCTCAAGCCAGCAGCTATATGCTATCCAGTCCTTCCTGCTGCACAAATACGTCCCACATTTCCCATCTTCGATTCCAGCCCGTTCACATTGGGAACTATGATGCGGGGCTTGGTGGCAATTACAGTGTCCCATCATGTCACAATCAGGGCTAGCTGACCCACAAAGGTGAGTGCAAGCATACGGGTTCAATTGGCAATTCCGCGTCATTTCTGGGTCACTCAGGAAATCCAGTGACACTGGAACGTCCTGCAAAAACCACTTTCCTTCCTTCATTAATCATCTGAGTTGGAGTCTTTTTCGTATCAGTTTATAGCAGCAAATTGCAAATTATTTGCAAAGCTTGCAAAAGTTATCAAAGCAGGTATACTTGCATCATTATAATCAATGCGAATCAACCCTTACAACTGAATCCAACAGAGAGTCATCATCCAGCTGGTATCCGGAAGAAATTTGGATCTCCATTAACACACTTAATATGCACATAATAAGCTTGGATATCATCGAAAACTATTACACACTACCAAATGACAATGTTTAATTTTATTCCCAGTCGATCACCTTTGCCCTCCTGTGCATGGCTTCAAACGTTCATGGCCACAGTTAGTTTGCAAGTCAACTAAACTTAATTTGCACGACTCTCCATTGTTTGCGAAATTATTGTTTACAATCACTGCACATGAAATGATTGTTGCATCCCTTTGAGACGATTATTTCTTTATAATGAAAATAAAAAATCCATTAATGTTTAATGTATGTGCTCAAAGTAAGTTGTAAGAAAGTTACAAAACCATTGACTTAAAACTAAGAGTGAGTGACGCTTTTCAAGTTTTCGTTTAAATGTGTATGGATTGTTTTTATGTTTCTCACTTTCTTGTGAAATCGGTAAACCACGTGTAAAATGACGATCCTAAGTGCTATCATGGAGGCTTGGGAATTCGAGTCGGCGATTATTTCCGTAGACATTGGGGAAATTTAGTTACCTCAATAATGAAGACATAATTTGAAAAAAAATTATGAGCAGAATTGCTCCTGGATTGGATTTCCCATAAACGTTCTCTTTAGATTTCTTGGACGATTTTCTATCCGTCCCACATGAGCGTCATTTGGTTCAATTGGTCGGGTAGGAAAAAACAAAAGGGAATTGTGTGTAGCATGTAACATGACCCATCTCTAATCATGAGGGGTTTGCCAGCCGCTTTCCCACAGGTGTATTAGGCCAAGGTAAATCACAAAGCTGTGAGTGGTGAACCTTCTTTACACAATAGACTGCTGCAACTTCCAACCAACACCTAAGGAAAAAAATCCCTTACAAACTACCCAGAGCTAGTAAATGCCAGCAGGATATTATTTAATCTTTATTCATTTCGAGCTTTCAGTCTTTGATATTGTTTTTATCGATTCATTTTACGCCTTCATGCGCGGGATTTTACTTGTTGCAGAAAACCGGTTGGGATTCAAGCTGATTCATATTCTAGCATTCGATCAGATCAGCGGAGGATTATTTATGTGGTTTTAATTTACAATTATTACGATTCCCTTTTATTCACGCCAAGTTTCAAGAGTTATCCAACCCAACAGAAGGCTGCTTGCTACTTGGTCTTTAAAAATGTATTAGCCACTTTCTTCCATTTAATACTGTGGCGGAAAGCAAGCACAAAATTTATGACTTTTCGTTACATGGCACACCATAGGTTCAGTAATTTGGGTAGCAAGACAGTGTTCCTTTGAGCATCGTTCCGCTTCTACGCCTGACGGTGGGGCACATGTAATTCCGTTTTGATGAGCTGGCCTCCGGCAAATACAGACCCCGCTGGATTCGCAAATCGGACTCGATGTTCCACAAATTGGTAGACAGCCATACGGCTTAAGTTCGCAATGTACAATGTTAGGCATCTTCGCAGCACCAGACAGAGCGTTCTGAAAATAATTTATACAATCCATAATCCCTATCTGTCTGTACCTGTTCGTTACAAGCTTTGTTGGTTGGGATCTATGATTTGATCTAAATCCTTACCGCAGGCTTGCCACGACCAGTTAAAGTTGACAACATGGCTCGAGTTGAACTTAAACAAATTAGCACAAGTATTCCGGGCGTAGTTAACGTCAAACTGGTCCTGCTAATTGTAACTTCCCTCGAGTTGGCCATTTCTGAAATTCTTGATTAAAACTCCAGCTGTCACCGTTATGCTATGCAGCGACCTGCGACGTCAGCTTCGATTCAAAATCAAGCTTGAAGCCCCCTAGTTCAACGCTGATTCAATCCTTCAGAAACTGTATCAATAAAAACATTGCAATGCCTTCAAAGAACCAATACACCAAAGACAGAATCATGTCGCGTGCATCCTTGAAAATCCTGCATAAAAAATGTCCTTGCCCGCTTAATAAGCAGCTCCAGCGCATCTCCTTTTAGCTCAACACTTCCGGACAACCTTCCTCACGCCCTCTCTCGACCAGCATGATTGAAGTCGGTCTTAGGAGATTTCCAAAAGGATTTGCGAAATTAACAGCCCCTGTCTCCTCCACCTACATCGAAATTAGAACAAACTTCATGTACTCTTCTTCCTTCTTCGCGGCTCCTCTTTCCCAGGCATCAATTTCCCCTCCACTTTTCTACGTCTTGTATTCTCTATCAACGCCTAGTTCAAAGCTATTGTTAAAAACGGCCATGGCCATAATCTTGCGAGCTAGTTGAAAGAGTCAATAATGGAGTCGATAATGGACAATGTCCAAAAAGTTGGATTCCTACCTATGTCATGTGCAGAAGCGTGTTATTACCTCTATGGCAAATCCTTAGCTTTCGTTTGATATCAGTGTATGAAAAAAATTCGTTTCCCGATTCCAACATCATGCGGAAAAACTACGAAGCTCGGCCAGAAAACGCCTTTGTTTGCGCTATAATTAATATCATTACATTCTCCCCTATAGCCCATTTCTATTTTTGAAAACTATAAGAGCGTGTAATTTACAATATAAATTCCTTAGAGCAGAATCTGGACTATTTTTTCTTATCCATGTTGTATCAAATTACATGCATTTCACCACAGTATACTGATTGAATTCATGTTTAGTCTGATTAAGGAAGGCGTCAATGTTTCACACTTTTTCATTCTCGAGAATAGAGTAACATGCCTTTCCCTGTATACAATATATCTCCAAAACCATCTGACTACAAGCTCATCCTAAATACACACACGCTTCAATCAATTTTAGTTGACATACTTGTACGGGAAGTTATTTCAGGAAATATTTTTAAGTACACGTAGACTGATTAAGCTGTCGCTACTGCCTTAATTTGCAAGCTTAATTCAAGTTTTCCAACAACTTACCATTAACTGGATTCCGCCACCAACATTTGGCTACAAATAGTTCTGCTTCAAACGCCAACATAAGTGACAAAAACTCTTCTTATGCAGCCAGGGTCCTCTGCTCTTTTGCAGCCATCAATGTCTGTATCCAAGCGTATAAATTATTTGCCTTTAAACTTAGCCCTGACTCCCATCGATTTTCGATGCAAGAGAAATGTTATCAAACACTTGGGAAAAATCCATAAGTGCCAAGAGCTAACTATGCGACAATACCCATACTTTGGCCACAAGACCACAAATTGCAAGGCCCCGTGTACGGCGACAGGAAGCCGCTTCTTGTTAAGCGAGAGAAGAATATTGCAAAATCCAATACTCCGCTTCCTTTCAATGTCCAATCATGCGAAAACGGATACAATTGTATATTCAGACTTCAGACCTGTCTTTCCAATTTCAACTTTGCAAACCTTCTCGTCCTCTGTATTTCTAAGTAACAAGGCAGGGGATGCGATGATAAACGCTGCAGGAGCAGAAACCAATTACCCTGTAATTATCACCCACAACCCGTCGTACATGTTATAGGTAGCTTTCTTGAGAACATGGGATTTATTCCCCTCATTCAAACCTTTAATATACACATGCATACGTCATTCTTATCTTGAAGGATTATACTTCACGGAAACTTGATTTATTTGCGAGATGAATTTGTTTAGGAAGCACGGAAGGATTCTTACCTGCTCCCAGTAGCCTGCCAGTTGTCATATTACTCGTAAGTTCTCAGTTTATATGCATCCACAAGAAGAAGCGTATTAAAAATATTTCATTTTATTATACAAAACGTAAACGGAGTTGAGGCATTAAAAAAATTTAAATTATCAAATATTTCATTCACAAATCCTCTCAGCTATACTCTCCCGCTTTAGTTTAATAACCTAACGTCCAATTGCATTCTTGGTTCCACGTCCGCGAATCCAAGATAGGAAACGGGATTCAGAGATCCTCCCTCTCACCTGACTCAGACTCATCCACAAAAATGATAGACATTTTGCACACTCCTCCCGAATTTTACATGAATATGAGAGCCACGTATGAGATTAATATTCTGTCAAGATCACTTAGCGTTAAGCAAAGATACAAAATGCTAAAATTTTGCTTATCCCACAACCGTATCATCATGAACTATTATCCCGGTCCCAATCCTTAGCGTCTTTGCTCAAATATTCCTCATCCCTGTCATGTCTTCCACAAGGAATCCTCTTTGCATATCTCTGCTTTTTATAATATCTTAAAATCATATCCAACTTGTGCATCTAACAATTAAGATATGAAAATATTTCAAGCGTAGCGCCAATGAATGAATGCATTTTAATTAACCCTCTGGCTTCCTCTGATGCAAAAAATCTCCAAAATACTCATCCTTCCTAAATCTTCGTACATTGTCCCTCTTTTTCAGCGCCGAGCATATATATCGCGGATTCCCTCCTTCTGTCTGGCATCTGTCAATCTTTTCCTCCAATCTGCATTTCGTCACGCTCTTGCCTATAACGTGGGAAGAGGATGAACAGAGCAAAGATTGGCTTTACTTGTAGCCACAAAAGATAATTAAATTTTTCAACCCGAGTTCTCTCTTTCCTAATGCCACAAACCCATAAATCCACAATCATCCTAAGAATTGTTTTTCTCCTATACCTATCACCATTCCCTATTATTTTTTTAGATTGACAGCAAATGAATCTCTTGAATGAATCAAGTGATTCTCTTTCCGGGAGCTAAATTAGCATCCGAAGCTTCCGAGGAAACAGGATTTGTTTCCTTCACCTCTGTGTGTGACCCTTTTGGAAGCTGACTCATCTTGGGTTTTGGTTAATAAACTGCATTTGCAAATATCCCACAAGAACTTTAGCGGCTATGACGCAAACGTTCTACCACATAATTACTTCACGTATCAAGGAGCTACACAACTTATAAGAAAAATCAGAAATTACCGCAAACCTTTCCATTACAACTAAGGTAAAAGATTTTGCAAAAACTTTTTCCCTCCTTGCCTGGTACTCTATACGATATATTTTGAAGCTAGTTATTATTGACAGGTGATGAGTTATTGAGGCATTCTCTGCTACTCCTTGCTCTAATAGTGTGCTAATTGAAGGCAGAGAGATTTAAGTACTGTAATCCAGTATCACCCCGTTACATAAATCGCTTCATCAAAAGCATAATTCTCATGATTGACTCACTGAATTAAATTAAATACGAGGTGTTGTATTTACTCTGGCTTTCCCTTACTTAGGTTTACGATTACATGGATCTCACATACTGGGACGTTTGTTTCATTACCGTTTAATTACAGAGCGGTGATGTTTGTAACTGCCAAGGATATTAAGCCGCTGCAGCAGCAGCCGGTAACGCAAATATTTTGAACGAGTTGCTTATGGCTTTGTAGCAAAGTATGACTTATAGTTACATATAACCCCGCCACGTCGACACTGCCATATGTCTTAGTGGGTGTTAGTCCCTCCAACTTTGACAGTCCTAGTGTTTGACTAAGAAGAGTTTAAGTTGGTTTAGGATTTTCAGTTTTGATGGAAAATGGCATACATATTCTCTCACCCTCACTCATCTTTTCATCCGCCCCTTTATTAATGTATGAAATATTCCACGAGCGGAGGAGACGTTAATTAGGTTGAGACGTTGAGAGTGCATGAGCGGGGCAGCGGACAGCTCTTGTCTTGCTGGGCTTAATGTAAGTTAGTAACGGAGGGAGGGTGAAGATTGAGGGTGGAAGATGCAAGAAAAGACTGTAATTGCAATCCAGCCATGTGCATGCGTAAAAGACTTTTCTCTGGGCAATATGCAGTAAGGATTTATGGGAAAACCAGTTAGTTTTTGCACCAATTCTACGATTCAACGTCAGGGGTAATTTTAAAACTTTTAGCTTTAAACCATCCTTCCAATCCTATTCCTCTCGTTGGAAAATATGTGGAAATCCGTAAAATCCTCCTTACCACATGCCTTTTAGTCCATGCAATCCAATTTTTCGCCCCTTGGTCTCTCCTGTCCTGATCCCCTTGCTCTTCCTTCGTCATGTTCTTCTCCACACCAACTCACCTGTCTTCTGGCTGTGTCTACTACCTTCTACCTTCATCTCCCACCTTCATCCATCCTCCTTCTCCTTTCCAATAGTTATTATTTCGCCGCATGAGAAAATTTTCGCAACTCTTCTTCCAACTCAACCGCTGCCGCTACTGCAACAGCCAGCTTTAGCACAAACTAATAACCCCCTCCCAGTAGCTGTCTTAAAACATAACTTAGTTTCCTTCCAAACCCTTCTCTCCTCTCCTGTCATTCCGCTTTCAGACGTCCAGTCAACAAGTTCCTCGTCGTCAATCTCATCCGCACTGTCATTTCCAGTTCCTACGCCAACTTGTTCAGAACCACCCGGAAACTCCAGCTTTTCCAGCCCCCTGTACTCTTTCAATAAACTTCCAAAGTTTTAACCTAATATCAGCATCATGGCAATCCCCGTTCCTACCGCCGATCAATTGGCAACTGTCCGAAAGGTAAGATTTTAAACGTTTTTAGTTTTCCACATAATTAGTGATTTTGTGAGAAAGCTTTATTTTGGGTCACATATGTACCAAGCCCGACCTCAGTTCAATCCCAACTCTTCCAATCCTTGTACCGTGCTTACATTTCCGGTGCTTTTATGAAATTCTTGGTCCCAATTTTCAAAAGCCCTTCGGCATAGGTGTCGCCACTTTCTCCGACAGCTTCATCTAGCAGCAGTCCATCCAGTCCTACAACTTCCCTCCTATCCTTTTGCCATCAGCCCCTCCTGCCGGTGCCCCTCTTTGATAATTTATCACTTCAAGCTATATTAAATTGCAACCACATTATCCTAGCTTCTTCGGCTCATAAGTGAGAGAGTATGGGTTTTAAAAATGTTAACAGTGTAGTTAATTCCGCTTTCTGCTCTTCTGTCAACATTCTAGCTCCGTGACCAGTTGGTGGACATTGATGTGAACGAGTGGCCCGATATCACGGATGATATTTTCTTGTTTCGATGGCTCCGAGGTATGACATTTAACACATCTTCACGTACATTCAATACGTCCAAGTCAGTCCTCCTTCTCAAACCTCAGCTCATCCTTCCACGACTCAATGAGTTTGTTACACAGCTCAAGTAGGCATGCATCTACAATTATCCATTCCTCAATAACCACTAATTCTGACCAGGTAGGTGAATGGTGAATCCACCGACTCACAGTCAAGTCAGTACCTAACCTGGTCAGAAAGGAGGATGCTTGGAAGTCAAGTATTGAAGATGTTATGTCTTATGAAAGAAAAAGATTCTCCGTCTCGTCCTCCAACTTGTTCTTCCGTCCGAGCCTATATAACTTCTTAAGCCTGTTTTCTTTTTTATTTCTAGTCAAGGATATGGACGTTGAAAAGACGAAAGAAGCTCTTCTTGTGGTAAGTGAATTTAAAAATTATACTCCGTCCCCCGCCCCCTCTTCTCTCTCCCACTACATAACCACATCACAGTTTTTCTCCAACAAGTACAATCTGCGGACGAGAAGAAAAAGATTGTCTTCCTCTTCTTCTTTGGAGTCCGCAGTTGTTGCCAGCCTCCTTTATTTATTTCTCTTTCAACCTTGGTCTTTAGCAAAACCAACGAGTTTGCAGGCATAAAAAATCCATTCCTCCCTTTGACGTGCTTCGTTGCATCTCTCCCCAATTACCCGCCTAACTTTGGGATTTGCACCAAACAATTATGCACCTGCAAATTGCACTCCCGAAACAGCATCCCAACTGGCCCATCTTATCCTCTAATTTATCCTCCCTCCCTGTCACAAATTAGCTAGCAATCACACAGTATTAGAAACAACCCCATAGGCAAACCTTCCCCAACCCGCCAATCATACCATATTTGCCAACTATTCTTTTCCAGAAGTCCATCTAGCTTAAGCCGCTTACGCAGTACCGCTCCCTTCGCCAAACATGCTTACAATTCCCAATTATTTCTTAGTACATCATGTTCAATCCTCGTCCTACACCCTCAACAATATCATTAATCCCCACATCCCTTTTTTGCATTCAATTCCCTCTGGCATATTCCTCAACAATAAGCTTGCAATTTTTTCAATTTCGCAATTCCAAATCCACCAAAAGAGCAAGGTGTATTCCACCTCCCGTTCCCCCTCCCAGCTTGCACTTCTTCATCCTTTTAAAACATGTGAAACAAGCTCGCTCAGAGCTCAGTCTCGACTCAGGTCTTTTAAGCTCCCTTCCTTACTTCCAAGAGAGAGAGAGAGAGAGCCATTTATTGCCACGACTTTGCTCTTCATAAATTATGACATGTATACACACACGTTTACGCAACTTCAACAATGAGCTTTACCACACTCGTATTCTTCCAAACCCCATTACGATCTCAAGTAAAGGTCACACGAAATCCAAAGGAAAATGTAGCTTAGAAATGAACACCCTCTTTTTCTCTTATTGTCCCTCTTTCACTCACTCCCTCCTTTTTACCACCTTTTCTACGTCTAAAATGACGTGTCTCTCCTTCTCAGCCAGCAGTTAAAATAAAACACTGGCCAGGTAGGGAAGTTACGTGAAATGTTATCATCTCGCATGAAAAACTTGATCTTCCCAGCCCTTTACACCAATCTCCCTATAAGATTGCCAGCCTTCGGCAACTGGAAGTCAACTTTGTTTTTATGATCAAATCATGGAACAAGCCTTGAAAATCAGTCTCTAATGTCAGCTCATCTCTTGATCAACTTAATCTGTCTTCCTTCCAGTCTTACAAGTACCGACAAGATGAGGGAGTCAACAACATCCTCAAGACTTTCAAGCCCAACCAGGAATTGCTCAAGCTCATGCCCTATGAGGTCACCGGTGTTGACAAGGACGGCTGCCCTGGTAAATACAGCCACCATTTTTACCGTACAAAATTTTTAGCAATAGTTCTTCCATGACCTGTTGTGGAGCAGTATTCGCGAAAAATTCGCAAAAACAAGAAGCGTAGTACCAATATTTTCTTATCACTTCAAAGTTTCATGTCTCTAAGTTCAGAATCGCTACGCTGTAAACGTTTTTCATGTAACATGGGACGCAAGCGTTACCCAATAAGCGTCGCCTCCATTAATTCAGTTTGTCAAGGATATGTCTGCTCGTGTTATGCTACTACCATCAACGAGCAGTCAGTTTGGAGGTGTCTTCTACTTTGCCCACTTCAAAATAGGAGCATCAGAGAGTGTAGCAATTGGCTAGTGTGGGAAACAGGTTAGAGAAGTTGGGAAAGGGAACAATTAGGAAAATTAGGGAAGATAGTTAAATGCAGGCCTTCCGTTTTGATGGCTGGAAAAACAGGAGATGGTACGGCCACGCTATTATTAAATATCAGAGCAAAGACGTTGTGAGATGATAAATCTGAATCTGCATACTAACCCTTGATAGCTGCATAAAGAGAAATTAATGTTCTCCTTCAAGTCTAACGTAACAAATGCATTTTATATCCTCCTCAGTTCCTTGTCGTTAATAATGTTTTAAGGTTTAGAAAACAAATGCAGAGCGAATTTCTTGACACTTGAGTAAATTTCATAGCTTATTCCACGCTCAGCTAGTTCGTTTACGTCATCGGAGATAAAATATGTAATCATGTTCTTCCTTGGGAAACGTGAGCGCAGAAATTTGTCTTTCTCTCAAACTTTTTCCTCTTTGTCCATACCTTAGTGGTTATCCATGAGGTACAGAAGCTGAATCCAAAGAAGATCATAGACAAGTATGGGAAAGAAACGATCGTGAAACATGCTCATTACGAGGGAGAAAAACTTATGGCTCTCTTGCGGGAGAAATCCACGTTGGAGCGACCTGTCCAGCAATCTGTGGCCATCATCGATGCAAAAAGATTTACCTTCAAGCAAATGACTTCTCCTGGAGGTAAAAGTCTAAATAATTTTCTAATGTGTTTTACCTTTTTACCCTCACGTCTTCCCTTCCCTGTTTCCCAAGTGATTTTTTGTGCAAGGAATAACTTTCAACCTGCCCTGATTTCACATCAAGCACACGTGACGGGATGCATCAAGCCAAGCTGTAGTTCTTACAGTCCGGCAGACAAAGCACTTCTCTTAATAGCTTGCATGAGAAATCTCGACGAGGTTCCCCTACGGTCTCTTACATTTCATAGAGACTAATGATTATGATGATTCATTTTGTACAGTTTTCACAACACATTACTTAACTTTTTTTCAAGTTATCACTGCAGTTTTTTGTCAAATTTTGCCCGAGATTCTGTAAAATTAATTTCCTAACTTAATGTGATTTTTCAGCCATGGAATTGGGTCTGGATGGCTTGAAACGAACTCAACTCCATTATCCCGATACGCTCAAGCTTCTCGTCGTCGTTAACGGTGAGTTTGTGGGTAATTAAGGTTGAGTAATAGCTCAACTGTGACTTTACCGCTCTTGCGTCAGCCAAGAGTAATGAGCCAATCTTTTAACTGTTTTCAGCCCCAAAAGTCGCTAAACTAGCGTATAAAATCTGCAAACCTCTGGTTCCCGAACGTGAATTGGCCAAGGTCAAAATCTTCCCAAAACTTAATGCTAAAGTCAAAAAGTTCCTCTTGGAGCGCATCGATGCTGACCAACTTCCCGAAAAGTACGGAGGAACCAAGAAAGTTCCTACCTTGGTAAGCCAACGAGCCAGGCGTGTGAATGTTTACAGATAGTGAAGAACTGTTCGATCCAAGATGAAAATCATGGCAACTCGGTTAATGGCTGAGCATTGATTTAAGCAATGATTATGATTTTTTTTCGCTTCCAGAGCCCTGACGATTCCACTACTGATGATAACGAAGACTTGAGCGGAAATCCTGAGGATTTGGAAGACACTGACGACATGGTTGAAACCAAGGTTGCCGCTGGCAAGAAGTTGAAGCTGGAATACAACGTTGAGCAACCCAATACGGAAATCTGGTGGGTTATTACAAATCTTGTATATTGCGTTTCCCCTCTTGACAGATGTAGGCATAGTTTCGACGACATGTTAGGCCTGCTAAACGTGCCCCTCTTAATCTCTTGGTTTCGAACCGCTTCTGAGTAACAACATTTCGAGTTGGAGTGTAGTATAGACTGACAAACATTACCATATTTTGGTCGCCTCATGAAACAATTACAAAACATCTGTTGCTTATCTGTCACATTTAAAATAAGTAAATTTTCTATGATTTCGGTATTTCTTTTAGCTGGAGTTTCCAAACTGATGATCGCGAAATCGGGTTCACCGTGTACTTGGGAGAAAAAGAAGAGACCATTGTTCCTTATCAAAAGTTCGAGTCTTTGAGTCTCCAGACTAGCTCTGTCGTTTGCCAGAAACCAGGGAAATGTAAGTTTTGAAATCACTTTTTTGTAGTCATATGCAGTTTCTTATGCTTGTGATCTGACAAATTTCGCAATTCCATCTTTGTAGACACTCTCTGCTTCAACAACAAGGAGAATCGATTCCGTTCCTGCAGTCTCAGCTACATGGTATGCGTCTATCCTCCAGGAACCGCTGGTGATGACGAATAGTCAGTAGACAAAGAGGCTCATCTGTTTTCGTAGTTTCAAATTATATTTTGTCTATTATATCGTAAAGCCCTTAAAAAGTTTATCACATAGGGGGATCTTAGAATCCAAAAATATTTTTGTTCTCTAATCATTCACACTTTGTTAGAAGACATTGATTACACGAGCCTCAAAAGTTTTTCTTCGTCTCTACCATCCAAATTATCTCAATCCTCATTCTAATTACATTAAATTAGTCATACCTTCTAATTTCTTGGGTTTAATTTCCCATATTCTACGCGCATAATATCAGTCAGTGAAATAAATACTGCTAAAACGTGATTACCTATCATTATATTGCGTTAAGTTTCATGCGTCAAACCTGCCAACATTTGACGGATGAAGCGGGACGTTATACACATAATACATTACTGATAAGTTGTAAGAAAATAAAGTTCTTGAAGAGGTAGAAAATGTCTGCTAGGCATACTTAATGCGAACCTAATGAAGCATACAGGATATGCAATACAGACAGCGAATCTATATAATTGACGATCTGATAACTTAGTCTATTCATAATAATCAAAGATCATAGGTTACTTCGTGTAGGAACTTAATTTCGGCATTTAAGTGCTTTCTCCTAGTATACTCGACACTTTCGCTAAAATGCCTATCAAAGCTGAGAAATCTCTTTTTTCCGTTGAGAGATCATTAGAATTTTTCTGTAATTGTAGCAGTCTCTGCATTGCTCCATTAAGATACGGTGCGCATGAAAACTGTTTTGCACACAATTTTCCCTTTTCCGAATTAGCAACTATGGCCCATAAAGTAACACCAGCACTCTCAAGCTCTTCGTAAGAATTTGACGTCCGCAACTTTAAAGCCAAAGTCGGGATGAATCCAGCTGTTCAATCAAACGAAATAATAATTTGAAGTTAGAATTGCATGGGGTAGTGCTGCATACAGGAATGCGATAAGAATCAACTTACAATCGCATAAAAATCGAGGGCGGTTTCCCGGATGAAAGCTTAAATTTCGAAGGATTTGAAGAGCTACGAGCGAAACGGGCGTAGGCTCAGATAAGAGAGCAAGCAGTATTTCCAGTGATTCGTTTATCTGCTCACACGAAGTGTAAAGCATAAGTATATCAAAAGGAGATATATTTTCAGATACTCTCATAGAATTAATCCTGTTACCTTTGGTAGAAGAATTTGTACATCCGTATAAATAGTTATGTGCACCAAAAACTGTAGGAACTGCAGTTTGACATGGTTTTGCTTCGGCCCCCAACGTTTTGTTTCATTCATATGTAGTCGTCTTATGAATGAAAATAACTGTGACTGAGTGAAGTGAACATACATTGCGTCAATTAACTTGCACAGTAGGTCATAAATATTTCTTTTGCATAAGTTCCTTCGTACCTTAGACAGAACTGCTCTGCATTCCGCAGAAAAACTGGCATTACGAATAAGGGAGAAGCAAAGATCAACAGTTTTCAGGTTTGAACTTTTTTCAATGTTGTCCATCTCATGTTGTAGAATGTTTAAAACTTCTTGAAACAATGATTGTGGTGATGCGGATTTGCGGGCTGCAACCCCAATGACGCTCGTTGTAAGGGTCAATGCGTGAGAACCTGCGCAACACACAGAGTTTCAATGAAAACAATTACGATGAGCTACACCGCTTAAGTAGAAGACAATAAAAAACAGTATACTCTTACCACGAGGGAATTCTTCAGTGAAGTTTAACAAGCACTCAAGTAGAATGTGGAAACAATTCCTATCCGGAGCCATAATCCATGTTTTGAATATTTTATGAATATTATCTGGGAAGTTCCCTTGCAGCAAAGCTTCTCTTGCTGGTTTGCACATATACAACAATACACTAATGACATTTAAAATCCAAATAATTTCTTCCCGAATCTGGTCCGTAGTTTTGGATTTAGCACTCATATCACTCAATTCACTAAACTTTACCCCCATATTTCTGATTTTTGTAGAAAATATCTTAGTATACTCGTTTTCATTGGCATATTCTTTCGCATCCGGACTTAAAGAGATCAACACTGTAATAGCTCGTAAAACATTAATTCGTTCCTCAACGTCCAGTGATTCCGTCCATATATTCATTAACGACTGAAGCCATGACCGCCCGTAGGACAATTGCGTCCGTTCCCATTTTTTGAGGCACAAAACAGGGTGATGAGTGCCTTCGTCTCGAATATCGTGATGTTTCGCTAACATACTGAGGAAACTGCATGAAAAATGTATCGAGATCTGTCGACACTTCACGGGGGAATCACTTTGAAGCCAGAAAATAAGTTTTTCAAATAGTTTCGACCAATGGTTCCACACATTCCTTTCAAAGTCTTCAAAATTTTTCCCAGCATTAACACTCAATATTGAGAGCAGCGAATATATATTTATCCACGTAACGTTGAGGCATTCTTCACATTTCTGACTAGCATTTAGCATTGGTTCTGTAGCCAGCAACTGAACCATATTTGACAGGCTTCTTTTGTCCCCGATAAGTACAACTGCAGTGCTTGGGTCAAATCGACACATAACGGCCAATGTCTCAATAACTGTGCTGAGCGCCGAACAACACCTCAACCATTGATACTCAGTTATGTCGCCTGCGCTCATTACTTCCCGATTTTCCATCAGCCTAAATGTAGAGTAATGAAAGAAGTGATTTGGCGGCTGCTAAGTAACATTAACGGAAAACATGCTGTGCACACTCACCGAAAGAGTAAGGAGCTGATTCCTGAATTGGTTAAGGCAGATTTAACAGACTCTGATGTTTCTTCTACGTCTTCATCGCTTTTAAGTATCCGAACTAGGATTTTGCAAAGCAGATTCAGTGCATTGGGCGTAATAAATGCAGGAAAGTCACTGGTTTCTGACACAGCTGAAAACCATAGAAAGAATTCAGCTGTAGTAATTGTGTTTCCATGAATTTCTAAACTACGATCATTCCGCAATTGAAACTCTAAAATTACGTTCTCTCGCTGATTTGATCGTCGGAGATGTTGAGTACAGAGATAGTGATTCCTCGCTGCGGCCACTTTGTTCTTTAAGACCGTCCTTTCCTTTGCATCTGTTAAGTCTGTTATGCCAATATACACATCCAACTAGCGTCATCATGTCGTTTATGTAGTCGGTGCTTCTAATAGGAATTGAGTCGGTGTGTTTCATGTGCGGAACGATATCTTTCCAACATGCAGTTAATCTCAATATCGCTAACGCAGCTGCTTGCTGAACTATGGGCGCCTCGGCAGGATTTACTAGTTCCCTATATAAAGATAAAATTCATTTAACACCCCTGCTCTTAATTCATATATCACTACCAATATTCAATTTAGTCCGACTCATACCTGTAGGCTAGGCTCCATATCAGCGTGGGAGGGTTTATCTCGGAGACTAAAGCTTTAGCGCCGTTCTTCGAGGTGCATATGATTCCACATATCTAAAAATCAAAATCCATTTAAGCACTTCCAATAAAACTTTACATATTAGCGAACCTCATCATAGTTTACAAACCTGAAAGCCTGCCGCTTTTGTTTCGGTATCATCGGAAGACCACAGAAATGGCAAATTAGTGATACATTTTCCGATCCATTCCCAGCATTCTGACTCCCCAGCCAGAGGCCTTAGAGCCGACATCAAGTGCAGCAGAGATAATGTCGCGTATCTAACAATTCCTTGATTCCGGTAAGAACCTTGTGTCCATCGTTCGCTGAAAGCCGATAGGGCATCATTGATACGGTTTAACAACCCTTGCATGAAGTTCATATTTTTCTGCATTGTGCAGATGATCGACTCTTCGGAGGTCAAGTAGGATAATTCTCTCAAAACACAGTACGTAATAGCTGTTAATTTTTAAATGGCAGTTATCAGTTACTTTCCAAATTTCAAATTAGCATATAATTTGCGATTTAAACAGCACCAAAGTCTTACCTGGGGAAGAGAACGAACTTTCGGCAGCATTATGCATTGCTTGTGCATACGTCTGAATCAATGCCCAGAACAAATCTGAACGATTTTCGGCTTGCGACATATTCTGACGTATGATTTCGTAGAAGTCCAACAAAGTTCTTGCAAACGAAGACAGCGTGGTGCCTCCAGAATCACTATTAGGACTGCCACAATGTTGAATAAGCAATCGTAACGTTGTACAACCTTTAGTTCCGCATAATGGTACTATCCATTCCAGCAAAGGTGATGACTGATCAACACTTGACAGGATAAAACAGAGTAGGTCCAAAACCCGAGTCAGGAGCTCTTCATCTTCTCGACTTGTAGGCTCAACCGAAAGAAAACGATAAAACGAATCTCTCCAGTTCGGATCATGAAAAAAGGAAACTGGCTCAGTGTCATGAGGGGATTCAGTCTGACGCTTGCTTTCAGATTTACGTTGCGATTTCGTCGACCTCAGAATTAGCACCAGACAATGTTCTCTCATTCGATTTATAGCGTCAAATACTCCTTTATGTCCAGTAGAGTTCTGAATATCATGAAGAAGCGCAATGATATATTTTTCTGTTGAGTCCCAAGCGTTATCCTTCAAACGTGTTTGGTAAGAATAAGCGACTGAATCTAACAAGAATTCAGTCTGTAGCATCTCTTCGTCGTTCATTGGCTGAAAGGGTGCTAGAGGACGACTGGAGTAGGCACTGGAATATGTATCACTGCTTTTCAGGTCGTACAGCACTTCTTGAACGAGCATCATTATATTTTTGGATTGTACGTTTGGGTAAGTCTTTGTACACTTTAGAAAAGTTTTGATGAATGATTCTAGTAGCACCCAACGTGTAACCCGATTGGAATCGTACAGAATAGAGCGGGACAGCATTCGTAATATCTTGCAAATGTTCCCAGCAAAATACATAGAGCTGGATGTCGTCAGCTCCGATGACGACGTGGTGTATGCATCTCCATAGTATCCTTGAGGACCTTTAAACTACAGAAACATATGAGCCACTAGAAAAATTAATATTAAATATTAAATTGTAAATGTATGTAATGTGAATTACGAAATTTTGTATTTACCTCATGTGAGCTACTAGGTTCATACACCCATAGATCACTGGTATTCAGCATCGTCAGTCTCATTCGCAACAGAACAGTTAGCTTCAGTAAAGCCTGATAAGCAATATGGTTGACTCTATCGTCTATCCAGGAGTCTTGCACAACTTGAATGAGACTCTGTCGTGTCACACAAAAACGCATATGAGGACTAATAAATTGCACATTGAATATTCAATTACATACCTAGATTTAAAAGATGATTTATTACCATGGACACTGCTGACTCTTGAATGAAAACTTCAGGAGGAAAATCATTAAGAAGAACGTCTCGTATGAAGCAGCAAGTCATCATCACAAGGTTTTCGTTCTTAGAAGTCAACGACTCAACTGCAGATGTCAACACTCTTCTATCCGATGTGCCGAGCTGCACAGTTTTGATGCCTACAACCTGACTAACTTTTTGTTTCTTCCAATCTGGTACAGGATATTTGCTTTGTATTTGCCGTCCATTCTTCGGTCCCGGGGTGTAGAAATCTTGATACGGTGCGTCAAAATCGTAATTTGGCTCTTCAAAATCAATGCTCTTGTACGACATGTTACCAGAATGTATTTTTTCCGCACTATAAGCATGTGGTGCACTCAAATTTCCGTCCCAAGTGTCGTCAGCGGGTCCTTCACAGTGGATGTAAAAGCTGCCCACTTTATCTAGTAGCTGATTAATTGCGGAGCGAAGATCTTTGCTGCATTCAAGCCTACGTTTCGACAGCACGGTATCCAAATGATTACTGACAAAGGCCTTTCTGAATTCCTCGTTCTGAAAGAGTGAAATGAGCCCATTACTACATGCATTTAGAAATTAGCTTACTTATCACCCAAATCTTGTGCTCTATCTCCACCCTGCACCGCCTACTTACTCCAGACAATTTACTGCAAAGCCGTATCAGGAGTTCAAATCCTTCTTCACATTCTTCATTTTTGGAGCAAGGAAAAGTTCGGATCCATGGGGATAATCGATTTATGAATTCAGTTTTGCGACAAATGGCTTCCCCAGAAACTAATCCGCACTCGATCTTTCTCCATAAACATTTCAATGCCCTCAGACGCACATCTTCAAGTTCATGCCCTACAGATTATACGAACATATTAGTAACGATTATACGAACGACGATCCTAAATAGAACCGCTGATCAATCAAGAGATTGCACAGTCGGTACACAGAACTTAAACGCTTCTGCAATGACTGCAAGTCACGCCACGGCACGGTACAATCAATAAAGCAGTATCTAAAACACTCCGGTGCACATACTTAATTCAACGACTAATCGATTAAACATTTACTACTGCAATGTACTACTTTGTGTTTACCGAGATTTGTGATGAGCTGACTGGCAGCAGCCATGCTTTCCGTTTCCCCCTCTGAGTCACCACAGGTAGTGGGACAAATCTTTGAATTACTCTCTTCTTTATGCTCACAATGGTCGCCTCGATCACCATTTTCACCTTGTATTTGATAACCTTCCATCTTTTATCACAATGGTTATTCTGAGGTACTTCGTTTTACCTCTCCAGAGAGCGTCTTTCCTGTAGTAAATACAAACGGAAATCAGTGAGTCACAGAGATCGATAATTCCTTACTCATCGATCTTGATACCTTTAGCCCTGTAAATCTGTTAAATCGATAAAGTAAATCCAGACTGCAATGTAATTATGCAGAGTGTACCGTAAGCGATTTGTCAGTCGGAATCTCACCAACAACCTCCCGAATCTCGTTCGCAGTCCGTGCCAGTCCAATATTATTCATCAGACAGGTCCTTCAAAGCTAACGGAGATGTTACACGATTGCAGTAAAAAATCTGCAAAAATTAGAGCTTTTTATCATATCGATACACAGAAAGTAAAAATCTACCGATTATATTTTATTGTTTTCTTCCTACTATTTTCATTAGTTGTATACCTTCAAGAGATAACTAAAGCCTTTTCCACTGACTTCCATTTGATCATACGAACAAGATTAATCTACAATATTCACCATTCACAACGTATGGTACGATTTTCATCCACAGAAAATCATTCGAGTATTTTTGTTTTGGCACTGGTTTCTAAGCATTTCATAGCAACGCTTGAAAATACGTCAAGCACGTGCTTCTGTTGAAAACTGGAATCAATACATTCCGCCAACATACACTCGCCTTCAACTTCGTGGCCATCCACGATAACTATCAAAACTATACCCTTTATTTGATCGCAATTAAATCCATAGTACCAGTCATTACCTTATAACTTGAACACTTACAGTCTTTGATACTGGTCGTATTATGATTTTCAATAACTGTAGCATTATCCTTCAAGGCTACAAGTGAAATAAGTGGATATACCATTTTTCGGTTTCTAGATATACAATCTCAATTTCAGTCTTAGGATCTGCAGTTACTTAAAATTAAAATCCGTAGGTTATTTTCCAATATTTATATTTAATCAACACAAAGTATTAGCAGCCGCATGAAATGCGTTCGCGGGTGAAGTGTAACAAAAATGTGTTCGTTATTGCCATTGAAATGCAGAGCGGGAAGAAACCCCATAGAGTAAACCGAGTATAGGCATTCTCATAGTGCCCCAATTGACGGAAAGAAGATGAAAAGGAGGGAAAAGCTCAGAAAAATGTAGTTTCATCTTGCCCCAAAGCAGCACAAGACACTTTAGCTTTTGCACAGTGCAATCGTTACACACGTATCAGAGCAGAGAAAAGTGCTAACTTCTAACAATCCTACCTAACCATAAGCGTGCAGCCCTCACTCACAAATATCTGAATTCAACGCTCTTGCAACCCTGTTACAATTATTTATCTTGGCACTTGCAAACACATACGGCTGAGAATGACCGTAGACACGGATGTACTCTCCGTGAAGTAAATTTTTTCGGCATGCATTCATACATAAACAATTCGACTTAAAATAAGAATCATCATACATAACAGCGAGTGCCTTGGGAAGTTTAGTATTAATAATTCATCTTCCCAACTATCCTTTAGACTCCTCCATACTTATTTGCAACATTTTACCAAAGGTACGGAACCGTCCGTAGCACTTTAACATGTGTAAAAGGTATTGACACCAGTTGCATTGTTTGCAAATTCCTTGCTGGCACTGACGTCTTGCAACTTTTAAACCCTTTCTAAACTATGTACTTCGTCAAAACACTTCCACACTTTGTTATGCGGGACTTGGTTTAGTTTCAGAACAGATTTTTGTAGAGTAGTTAAAGCCAGAAGGCTGTGGGAGCAACGTCGAAATACATAGCTAGCAATTGTATTTAAATTAAACTGACTCCTCCAAGACTATCGGGTAAGCTACCTGTACTCCAGCCTTAAATACTCATTGCCACGGGTCGGCTCGTGTTGCCGCCGGAGTTTATGATTTTATTAACGATACGATAAGTTATATACCTAATACAGCAGATTGCAATTACAATTGTTATTCTCAAGTGCTGAAACAGCGTTCTCCATTTGTAAACACGCCAAGTAAGCCTCACCCTGAAATTGAATCATTACTGTCAACAAGTCATTGAGAAAGCCATGAAAGACACTACATATCGTCTTGCGTTGAGTAGATCCAACCCTTGGATTCTATGTGGTAAAACTTACGAAGCCTACGAAGGAAATTGTTCCTATAACGATTGAGAAACAAACGGAAAAGTATTTCCGCTAAGGTTAAATAGTTTTAGAAAAGGAAAAAGTGAATGTGTGCGTCTTGAGCTTGAGCGAAAAACAATCCCCACTTAATATTCCAGCTCACGCTGTCCCATTAATTTCTGAAAAATCAATTAAGATCGGTTTATTTCAATAGGTGCCTTAATTATCGCAGAGCTTCTGTTTTTATTTTAAACATCTTCTCTTCCAACGTCCAGTACTATCCGGACGTTTGAAATATTGATCTTGGAGCGTTAGATTAATGAATCCGAGAATTTGACGTAAGATGCCTGCAAAAGGTTGGAATTTCCTAGTGCTAGTTTCTCTGTTTCTCACAAGTGTCACGGTAAAAACAGAGCCGATAACCAGTGCCAACATAGAAACTCTTAAATTAGCGAACGTGGTAATTAAATATTTATCTATTCGTTACCAGCTTCCCGAATTGAATGCCAGTGCTGCTTTGTTACTTCTATATTCCTTTTATTTCCCTATTCCACAGATATTTCGTCATGGCTCCCGAAGTCCTATAAGCAGTTATGACAAAGATCAGTACAATAACGCATTATACTGGCCAAATGGTCTTGGACAGCTCACAGACGTAAGTTTGATTTCATGCTAACAATAATTTTCCTTTAAACGCATCATTTTATTTTAAATCCTTTTTATTTTGATCATTACAGTTTGGAAAGCAGCAAGAATACGAACTGGGGCAATACCTAAGATGGCGCTACATGAAATTCATTGACTCTGATTTCCATCCTTCCGATGTCTATGCAATCAGTTCAAACCTGGACCGGACAATTATGAGCGCAGAGTTGGTATTAGCAGGCTTGTATCCAATTTCTACGGCCGGATCATCCTGGAACCAGAAGGTCAACTGGCAGCCGATTCCAGTTCGGACGATTCCAGAAGCCATTGACAATGTTATTAACTTCACAAATTTGCAATTTGCCCTTTATCTATTGAGTTTCGAATTCATTTTGAATTAGTGCCTTCATTTTTATAGAAAATTCTATACTCTGCAAAATGCCCACGATATGAGAAAATCTTCAAAGACTATCTTGTATCGCCAGCCCTGGAAAGCATAAATAAGAAAAATGAGTACATGTACAAGTACCTCACAGAGCACACCAAGAGCAACGTTACAAATATTCTCGAAGCAACTGACATTTACGACGTTCTCTTCGTACAGGTAACCATGTAACTATACAGGTTATTCAAACTTAACGCAACTTCTTTTAAAAAACTAAATGTGTTTTCTATCTCTCTCTGCCAATTCTTCATCCACTCGTCGACATAGGATTTGCACAATCTGACTTTACCAATGTGGGCAAACCGCTACTACCCGGAGAGACTAAAGCAGGCTACGGAAGACTTATGGGAAAAAATTGTGATATCGGAAGAAATGAAACGGTTAAGAGGAGGTCCGTTACTCGGTGACATGGTGTTGAATATGGAGCAATTAATTCATAATTACACTTATCGTACTTATCCAAATCCGCCGGCAAAACTGTACTTGTATTCCGGTCACGACTCGACCATTGCTGCGCTATTAGGATCCTTGCGGGTGTTTGAAAAGTAGGTTACTGGTTTAATGTTCGGTCAGGTCAAGTAAGTCATACACCGCTTAAATTAACATGATATTATACGGTCCCAGGCAAATCCCATCATATTCATGCACTGTTATGCTTGAGCTACATCAAGCCAAGGGCCCCTATGACTTACCCGGAGACTTTTATGTCCAGGTTCGTTCAATTGTACTTTTAAAAATTGCATGTTTAAAAGTACAGCAAGCCTTAACTTCAAACTTGGAAAGCCCATGCTGTTACTCTATGATTCAACAGGTCTTCCTGCGAAACGATACCAGCCAACCGCCTTACGAATTATTGATACCAAATTGCGGCCGTCCTTGCAACCTCTCCACGTTTATTTCCTTGTACGACGACATACTGATTGGGGAAAAGAGCACTTGGGAAACAGAATGCAATTCCATGTCATACTCTTTAGCAGCTAAGACTTTATTTTCCAACATAGGTAGTTTATCTGATATTTTTACCGGATTTAAACGCTTGTTTCTAAAAGTTACTATGTACCTTGGCTCTCCGACTTCTTTAGAAAATTCATAGTCTATGTTCTTGCTAACTCACTTCACCTTCATGCCTTTTAAGTTTAAAACATGAGCCTGCAACGCCTTTGCAGCATTTCCCTGCTCTAGCAACTATTATTATACGTATCATCGCTTGGTCTTCCTAACTCGCTTTGTATGTACGTCCGACTAAAACTGCTTCATTCCGTATAATTGTGTTGTCGTCTCACAAAGGCTGGAAGACAAAATCTAGTCTCAATTGTTAACACTGAACACAGGACCGGAAAAATTGGTGGCCATCATGTGCGGTATCCTTGCTGGCACTGTGGCAATTATCATTCTGACGTGCCTCTATCGTGTCTGCCGAAATCCGAAGGATGATGAAGGAATATTTCCCCGACCTGGCCGTACATCTTTGGATTCCACTGGCCTTTCCGCTGCTAGAGGAATCCGCAATTCCATTACTAATTCTAACTTCAAGGATGCTTAAAATAGTAGCCTGAATTCACACAGAATTACACATTAACAACATTGACGTCGACAGCTTGTCCGACAAGCTATCTATTATTCGACAAAAGCACAAATATTTTGAAAAAAATGGAAACTACACACAATCATTGAGTTAAATATTTTTAAAAATAACAATTATGGATTCTTAAGAATTTGAACGATGGTTTTGACTTGAAAAATAAATTAAATTAACTTTGATTGCTGTACGACCAAGGTTCTTGAATAATTAAAACTCCCTTATGGTCTCGAGCTATACGGAGCGAATCTGGATACACACCAGGGGGCAAGATGATTTCGTCGTTCAATTTCCTCGTTTGCGCTCCGTGGCGAGTCATCTGACTTCCACATACCTAAGGATACAATAAGATTTTAGTTACGGAAAACTTTTATTTATATTCCAACCAAAACCAGAGAAACACGAGCTTACTTTCAAGACATTCCCTTCTGCTGTAAATGATATTTCCTCATCCTTAAAACCCCTCAGATTACATTTGGCTGTAAATCTTTTAAACCCTATAGGATCTTTTCGCAAATTCCTACACGAAAATTCAATGACATCAAAATAATTCCAATACGATTAAAGATTTCCGACGAAGAACCGGCCGTGTATTAACTGCAAACTTACGCAAGATTCTTCTTCTTGGTAAACGAATTAGGATATGATCCATGTGGCATTTCCTTTCCGCAAATGGTTCTTCCACTTATGCATAGAATATGTCGAGCTTTAGGCTCAGACACCGCCACCTCCGGGGAAGCAAACAATTTCTGCATAAATAATTTCATAATTATCCTTAGTTGCAACCCATCATTATTCCATCGCGATCACATTAATTTTAGCGTATTCCTCTTATATTTTTACCGCTTTTGCCTTCTGTTTCAAAAGTTTTTTATATGTCTTTTCTCTGTCTTGAACAAATTCGATGACCATTTTGCACAACTCTTCTTTTTGTAAATTCGGACCCTGAAGCGCATGCAATTTTTCCAGTTCTTTTGTATTCACGCTGTTTATCCCATCTTCAATCTCTTTTGGTTTTACAGTATGGAGGGAATCCCGTCGGCAAAGTGCTTTGAGAGCGAGGAGGCCCATTGTTTCAATAGCCCGTCCAGCAGTGGACTCCATTGACTGATGGTCCTTGAAGTTAACGGACAAGGTAGACATTTTGAAGGTAGATTTTGTTGAATTTATACCAGATGTGCTGAATGCTTGACCATCTTCTCTTCGATATCTATCCGAATTGTGTAGGCTCAGGGCCGATTTATGTGGCAATGTCGTTGACGATGCTCGTCGAAATCTTGGATCTTCTTGAAATATAATTCCAATTCGACTTGATCCTCTTCCTTCTTTAGAACTATCTACTTTTATACTGTGCATTGACTTTCCAGATACCCCCTCTTGCAGAATATCTCCATTTTCGCTACCGAAGGCAGTGCTAGTGCCCTTGTCTTTGGGTACTGTCGAAAATATTCGCTGCACTCTTTGCGACGGCCACATAATGTTTGACTCAATTTTACATTTTTATCCCGAAGAAAAATTTGGAAAGGATCATTGCTGCAGAAGCTGAGGGGTTCAAGACCGCGGCAGCAAGTTTCCCAAACACAGATTTTCCGTGGCTGACCACTGATTCCTTGTTAGTGTAGGGTAGACCTAAAACATAAATATAAGTATCCGTTTGTTCAGTTGATATTCAACTAAATGCATCCAAGGTCCCGCCGCGCTGTTGGCCACCATGGCAACCTTCATAACGGCGGATTGCCACTCAAAGTTCCCAATTAGATAAACCGCAAGCAATCATAAATATCCAGCAGTAGCCCTTTACAAGCAAAAAAGGTAAACATGGATAAACACCCTCAGGTCTCCGTTCCCTCTCAACTTCCGCTGCATTTTTGATTTTTTCATTCCTTTCCAAGAAATTGCAGCCCCGGGGTCAGTTCTACTCCTACGGTCGCCGAACCTTTATACTAGGACCCACGGCCTTTGCTACTGCCCTTGTGCTCATGCGCGAAGAACATGCGCAATCCAAGTAAACATAAGCTAAATGACTCATCATATTCAAGACAAATATTTAGTGTCATTTATTTTCCTCGGTGGTCATTTTTTGCTTCCTCTTCTAAACTTCCGTGTTATGCTGCTCAGAGACGGCCTACGAAGAGAGAATCTATCACCGCACCAAAAGAAGAACAGCGAGGAGTAAAAAGTCTCTACAACATTCCAGCTACAAATTCTCTTAGGAGAGCAAAATGCATATGAATGAGGTACTCTTAAGTGCCGGACAACAACAGGTGGTTGAATGGAAAATCGCACTCAATCAGCCGGCATCAAACCATGGAAGAGAGCTTAGCTTAATCTTATGTACTATTACTTACTTGCCCCGGCAATTTACAGCTATCTACAACTGTCTCAAATATATTGAGCTACTGTATGAGTAGCAACAAAATCCTCTATAATTGCTGACCGACCTCAGTCGCATGGAGAAAGGCCATCAGATATGTACTCGACAAGAAATATCCTCTGAACGCCAACTTTTATTCAGTTAACATTGTATTTACAAAAACATTCAAATCAAGATAAAAAATAGTCGTAAATTATTTTACCTACTGGTCAAATAGAAAATTTTTAACATGGCTGAATCGTTAGAGTTACAAGGAATCCAACCACGTTCGCTTATAGTTTTCGGAGATGTTCCCAACTCTAACCCTGAAGTTATCCCAACACAGTTTACTCTTACCGTCAATAACAACAGACCGGAACCAGAAGAGGAAACTCATAAGTATTTTATTTTGATTTGCAAATTTACGTTTGAAGTATATACTTAGAAACAATAAAAATTAGTTTTTCATTTGGACTCAGTCAGAAGTAACCAACTACTGTGAAGATGCATATTGGCTAAGGTATTTTCTTTTTTTAGCATTCGCCCCGAAAATCAAAATGAGGATTCTGTTCTCACGCCAGGAACATCAAGCTCATCTGGAAGACCAGTTGGTAGCGGTAGGCCACTTTTGAGCCATCCTCCAGTGCGTATGAAAAGCCCGGAGTACAATATGAGTCATCCAAGAAGGGGAACTATTCTTTTATTCTTCCATGAGGTATGTTAACGCTGAAAATGATTAAACCCCAAAAAATAATTAAATTTTAAAAACCGAAATGATGTGCATGCATGATTACCGAAGAAGTAAAGTTGTATCTGGCATTCAAGGGAGAAATAACCCTTGGACAGTGAATCATACAATTTACCTCCTCGAGAGTTTTCTATTTCATTCAACTATCTTCGTGAGGTGGGGTAGAGTGAGCCATTGACATTCAACTTCAACTCCCTAAACCAGTTATTGGTTTGGTATATTTCAGAATTTTCATGACGATTTAAACAAAAAACCACGAAATCATGGGTGGAAAGATGTGGAAGCTCTGAAATCTTTTTTCGAGAATTTAGGGTTTAAATGGAGCTTTTACCGCGATCTCTTCGTTTCTGATATTGTCAAGGAACTCAAGGAAGGTGAGTTCTATAAACATGAACTAATTAAATAATAGTATTTATACGTTATATGATTTATGATAGCTCTTACTCGTGGTAGTGGTTAGCGAATACTTTTAATTAATCGATGCATTTGTAAATCATTAAAGTTGCGCAAGAAAATCATACTGACAGTGACTGTGTCTGGGTTGCTGTAAGTACATATGGAGCTGGAAATAATCTGTATGCTCGGGATGGTACATATCCTGCATCATTATTGTGGAAATACTTTGAGCCGCAATCCTGCCCCACCTTAGCTGGGAAACCATGTATCGTTCTGGTTCAAGTAAGTTTACTAACCCCAGTTTTTCAAATGTTTGAGGCGTATTGCGTGAGGTCAAAATACATGATTTTATTTTATTCTTCAAACTTTCTAGTAGACATAATATTTACATGTTTGGGTAGGCGGATCAAGCGGTGGCACGTCACCCAGGAAGTTCGCTGATAGGGATGTTGGACAAACTGGCCCGTACGGAAACTCCTGCAGGCAAACCTGATAAAATTAAAGATATGTCTGCTGTCAAGCATGTCCCTTCTTACATGATACCGAAGAAAGCTGATATTCTTGTTGTGCACAATACTTCCTCCAGTAATACATTAATTAAATGTTTCTATA
Organism: Sminthurides aquaticus; assembly: GCA_906901655.1. Lineage (NCBI taxonomy): Eukaryota > Metazoa > Arthropoda > Collembola > Symphypleona > Sminthurididae > Sminthurides > Sminthurides aquaticus. The sequence continues at coordinate 2,879,842 of CAJQTT010000002.1, read as the reverse complement.
ATTACGAATATATCAGGATCTAGCAAACGGAAATATTTTATTGACCTGAAATCCCATTTGTTCATTCTCCAGGTCATGCTGTTCATGGAGATTTGACCCAAGGATCACATTTCCTTCAAACGTTCTGTAGCGTGTTTAATGACCCAGAAAGATTACAAACCCTACCCTTCCATGAGCTTCTTTTACTTGTTACCCAAGAAGTAAGTTTGTATTGTGATTTGTATATTGTGAATTGTAATGTCCATACAATATTGAATACTGTCGAACCTACAGGATAAATGTTTGTTCTATACTCTGTCCGCAGCTATACGCCACATCACATCCTGATGCTGGACCATTTCATGTTCCCATTCTGTGGACTACTACGATGAGAGAGATATTCTTTCGGTAATCACTACTACCACAAATTGAACTATGTTTACTATTTTAAAGCCAGGTATCAATAATTCATATCGTTTCTTGCACTTAAAACCTCTAGGAACAATGAATTTATTGGAAAGGGTTACTCTGGTCCTGTACAAATACTTCCTGACTCAACGACCATGAAGTACCCTACGGACAAACCGGAAGTGGGTTATGCTCACATTTTTCATCATGACGTAAGCATAATCAAAACTATGATTTTATGCATTTAAGATTTTAAGATTTATTTATAAAATTTTACACATAATGTTGACATTCCGATGTAGCACTTTAGGGATTTAGAAGACCGAAAGGGATCTAAGTATGACAATGATCGAATAAAGGAAACACTAAAAAATGCTGGCTTTGAAGTCCGAATGCACGATAATAAGACCGCTGCTAAACTGAAGACAGCATTAAAAGAAGGTGCGTTTGTAACTTGTGTGGATTTATATTGTTCCAAATCAGTTTTTGTGCGAAACGCTCGTTTCTGTTACATTGAGTTTTACAGCTGCCAAGAAGGACTACAGCAACTATAACTGTCTTGTCGTTGTGGTCATGACTCATGGTACCAGAAAGGATGGGGACCAGTATTCCTTAAAACTACAGGCGTGGGATTGCCTGTACCCATTAGACGAGATTTGGAAGAGATTTGACAAGTGTTCAACATTGCAGAATAAGCCGAAAATATTTCTAATTCATGTAAGGCGTCAAACTTTTTTTCATGGATGTCTGTTTTGCAAACAAAAGTCTGAATACACAGCTTGAAATGAGCTACTCCATATTTGTTGCAGGCATGCTTAGGAGACAATTACGATACCGGATTCGGATTCTTAGGACATCCCGAAGATGACTACCTCAATGATCAGTCAGCGGCGGCAGATCACGTGCCTCAAGCAGGAGCAACGGATGCGGAAAATTCTTGTCATGCGAATGACTGGAAAGAGCCCCTTGCTGCTGACCGAAATAAAACCAGGGGAGAAGATATGTTCATAGTTACTAGTGCATTTCCAGGTAAAACGTATATTGATCTAATAAGACAGTTTATTTGGCGGTCTCTTAAGTTATAAACTAGAAAACCATATCGTTTGTTTCAGATTATAAAGCGTTTCGAGCACATTCTGAGGGAAGTTGGTTTATACAAGAGTTTTGTAACGTATTTGGGAATGAGACGAAAAGGCTAACGAAAAGTTTTTTTTCCATTATGATGGAAGTAAATCGAAAGGTAAGCCAAACTTTCCTCATCCATAGTACAAGAAGCTTCGAATATTAAACGGTACTCTTATGATAATTAATTTGTTCAGGTTGGAATTACTAATATCGCAGAGGGTTGGAAGCAGTCACCCTTAATTGTTACGACCTGCAAGCACGAAATAGTTTTTAGGCAAGAAAATTTAAACGTTAATCCACCGTGTTTGAGATGCGGACTGATATATTGATTGATTCACATGTATCTTGGTTTTACAGGCAGTGAACGAATGCATCGGCACAGCTTCTCCCCTGCTTCCACCCAACGACTGCCGCATCTTGTAATTTTGTCTTATAGTCAGCAAAGAAAATGTCAAATTACCGATAGAATCCGCATCGAACTGCCGTTTTACTTATGTGTATTTATGCGTGCAATTTGCCGGTGCAAATTGTGGCACGTTAGCAACGTCATTAGCTCTTTAGCACTGACAGCGTCTTCGAAGTTTTCTTTTAAGCATTTAAAAGTCTTCTGTCAAGCAAAATAAGAAACTAAAGAGCTTCTTTAAATATAAAGTTGTTTTGATACTTTGTTACTTGAATAACGTGTTCATAATAAAATGGTCTTCTTTTGTTAGATGAAATGCATGCGCATTATTCTTCTTTTGCCCCTAACTCGCAAAATTCATGTGAAAATGCAAAACATGAGGGACGAACTATGTTTGCTTGGCCGAAAGCGCGAATTTCAAATAATAAGGTTTACAATTTACCGATAAGCCGACTTCGTTAGCTACCGTGAATGAAACAGCGAGTTCTTAGTGAGCTTTTGAACTTAGTATCACTAATTTCTGACATTACAATTCGAAATTTAAAAATCCGTACTCCCCCTCCGAACATTGAAATATGCAGGAAAAGGGCCAATTTTGAGTTTCGCGCTGGAATTTGCGCCGCTTAGTTGATGTGAGAGTAAGCTTAATCTCTATTAGGTTATATCTGAGTAAAGAGTTTCCACCAAAACAGTCTAATTTTTCAACCCACATTATTCAGGGGGAACAGAAATTAGGTTCCATCGGTTAGGGCACTCAAGGTTCTGCTCAACCCATCGTGATCCGCGATTCCGAATCTGAATCCATAAGGACGCCTAAAAAGTCAATTTAAAGTTTCAGGTTCCATCCTGTACACACGGTTGCAATACACAAACGATTTACCCTGTACACGCGCTCCAGCGTTTTTTCTTTAACTTTTAAGCTACCCATTTTCCGCGCAAGTTTGAATATTAACTGAGGCGTTTGCACCGGATTCGGTATAAACGGTTGACTGTTCGTTGGATTATATTCAGTAAAAAAGCGTTCGCTTCGCTCACGCATAAGGTCTTTCGTCTCGCTTGCGCTCGCTTTTCAACATATCATATAATTTTAGCAGTGAACTGGCTTCGTATCGCCAGCAGTGGCAACTCCCATTCATAAGTAGACAATGTGAAATGCAGCTGCATCGGAGATCAGGGAGGAAAGTAAAAAACAACATGGGGTGGTAAAAGTAAAAATGGCTGAGGATTTATGATAGCGTGAGAAACCGCTAACGGTTTGTTGGCACTTGAATACTTCGATTATTCTGGACAGTGCAGATGAAGATAGGAAAGCAAAAGGAGGGCGGTTGTGCAAGCAATTAATGGCTTTTCCCCATTACTACCGTGTAAACCGTCGTCATGGAAACGATTATTGCAAAGGAATCATAGATTAAATGCTGGAGGGGAAATTCTATGACTATGCCTATTTTATGTGTTTTGTTTGGCAAAGTTTTATGTTGCATTTGATGTGATTATAGGGATAGGTGAGTAGGTGACAGGTGAAAAGGTTAAGGGAATTTAGCCTTATTATCGTACCCGTGTGTACATCGCGATGGATAACTTGCAGCAATCTTCGCTAGACGACCATCTAAACGATTCGCTGGAGCTCAAGGTAAACTTTTATCAACAGAATTTTGGTTTCTGCGAGCAGCTGAAGTTTTCAGAATCCTGATCATAACCATGTTTTGAGCTTACAGCAATAGAAGTAAAAATAAATAATTTCTATTTCATTGCAGTACGAGGCATGCTTTTACTGCTATGGCTTCTACGGACCATGTTTTGGAGAACCTGTATGTGGAGTCTGCCACGATTTCATATTTGCGGAGGACTTTTCCTCGGTTAGGCCTCGATCTGATGCGGATATTGGGGTGAGTATAAATTGAGTTCTGATAGCAAATGCCACATTTACTTGCTACATACACTGCTCACCGTGCTTTAATTAATTACTATTTTTAAGCTTGTGCAAATGTATTAACTTGGAATATAATGCTAAGTATCAGAAAGACGATGGAGATTCAGGTAATGATGAACCTTCAGAAGACAACGTGCCGATAGTAGCTGCCCTGCAAAATGATGCCCAACCGGACCCAGCCTACGTTGGTCCACAAAGAGGATGGGAGGAATCACACGATTCCACAAGTCGAGATTCTCGAGCAGATCGACTTGCTAAAAGGGTTACGTTACTTACTAATCATTGGGAACCTAGTCAAGAAGCCGAATCGAATAAAGATTCCGCGGATAAAATCCCTCCTGAGAGTAAGCAACTAAATACCACAGTAGATAGATGTTAGATTCGTGCGAATCGCGTTGCAGTCAATGTTTATTGATTGAAACGGGTTTTGATTTTAACTTTTGCGAATTGTCTATCCATAGTATGGTCAATTATATTTAAAATGTTGGACGACATCTCTTTATTCATGGCATCTAAAGTCAGCCCTCGTTGGAAGACAATAATAACGGACCAGTATTCAAATACTAAATGGGAAGAATACGTCAAGAAACGGTGGCCCTTATTTAATCCAATATATACAGTTACTGACTGGTATTCTGTCTATGCGGACTTGTGAGTGCAGTTTGTTATTCATTGTTGAGCATCTTTTGATGACTTCATAATACCTGATTAAATTACTCAAAGTAATCCAACAAATTATTAATAATCATATTGATTTTCTAGCTTTGACAGTGTTCCTTGCAAGTTGTGTTTCATGGACCTTAATTCAATAGTCCCCGTGCCAACGAGTTCTAGATCGCTTAGATCTGTTCGCCTGTACAAAGAGATTAAATGTGAGTTTACTGCATTAAAGGCATATATACAAATTCAATTCTGATTGGATGATGTTATGTAATACTTTAATTCAAACAATTTATAGGGATGAGAATTGATCACCCAGAAGGAATCGAAGCAGTGTCACTGGATAGTTCAAATTACAACTGGCTAGCAAGAGTAAATGGCCCTCCGCAGAGCCCGTACCAAGGAGGCGTATTTTATTTAAACTTAAAGATCTCGCAAGAGTAAGTGCATCTTTTGCCTCGTAATGCTAATCAGGAAATGTCAACAAAATATCAGACTTAAAGATTTTTTCTATTATCAGCTACCCGTTGAAACCGCCAGGTGTGAGATTCTTGACAAAAATATTCCATCCCAATATTTCTCGCCACGGTGACATTGGAATCGATTGTATCAGAGAAAATTGGGCATTAGTGCTCACTATACCGCAGATCTTACTTTCTGTCCAAAGCCTTCTCACTGACCCTTACTTGGAAATCAGTATGGAAAAAAATGTTGCAGATCTGTACGAGAAGGATAGAGCCACTTTTGATAAAATTGCAAGAATATGGACATGGAAATACGCTATGCATGACGTCTTACTACATTAGGGTGGTGCTGTTTTATTTATTATGTATATCGCGGTTAAGTATTTGTGCGGATGATTTTGTGTAGTATCCGTAATATTTTGTATATGTATTGTTAAACTATGGAATCATCGATTTCCGACAAGTCACAGATTTAATATGGAAATTGACTGAAGTATGTCTGGAAGCAATACAGTGAATGTTTGATTGCAGCTGCTATGATGATTAAAATCTTCGCTAAACATTGTATATATCCAGTATATATAAGTGATCTCCATTATACTGAAGACGTAACGCAGAAAGTATTAAGCAGTTTGGTCCAAAATATCCACAACCATCCATATCAACAACGTCGAAACACTCTGTGTTGCAAGTATGTTAAATGCTACATATGTTGACAGCAATCAAGTTAGGTCTACGAATTATACATTGTATATTTCTAAAATAAACGATTAACTTATTATTAGATCCCCGAAGTTTGTCGAGGAATAGAGTGAAGCTGATGATTACTTCATCACCTTTGTTCAATGAAAATTTTCGGTAATATAGGATTCAGTAGGTAGGGAGAAGCATCGATTACTCATAAACTTGTAATAGTTTGCACGTTATGCAATTAAGTATGCAAATATTTTTACCAACTCCAGTCAGTTCAACAATACAGACTTGCAACTCTATTAAGGAAGCTTCTCATGCTGATAGTTTGACCAACTTTCTATATAGCTGACAGCTGACACAAATTCTTACCACACCACAAATCGAATGAATTCAAATATCATGCTCGTACCGCATTTTTGACCTTCAGCACACCTCTGGACTCCTGGACAGGCCCTACATCTAATTTTATCTGTGCCTGTTATCAATGGCAATAGTGGTACTGGAGACTTTGAAATGTAGTTGTGAAGCTTGTGACGTGACGTAAATGACAGGCGGAAGTTTGCAATCCCGCTCCCAACTCCCTATTGGCTGTGAAGAAATTTAGGGGTTGGATTATGAATTTCCCGCCTGTAAATATATACGTCAGGTCAGAAGTTTCACACTTGTATTTGAAATTCTCTATTTCCCCAGTTCATTGCTGTCAAGCTGACTCTTGAACTTTGCATTGCATGTAAAATAAATTTACTCTGAAAGATTGCTTAACTCCACAAGTGCGACGAAGAAGCCGGTTGTACTTCCGAATAATTATACCCAAAGCGCCGGCTAATAATCTTACAAAAATATATTATAATACATAGGGCATAACTGTCATTCAAGCAAAGTGTCGTGCCGACTCTCAGCGCTTGCTCAACTATATATATTTACTAAAACGCGGGCTGATGTCAGTGACTTGTTTGTCACAAGATAACTCCTGACAGGATTTTATCCTCCTCACTTTACCAAATATCGATGGAATTATCCATTTAGCTGCAACATTGGGCGTTCTTGTTCTTACCTGTTATTGCAGTGTGCCGGATTACCGCGCTTGAACAACAGTCGTAGCCATCCTTGTCGATTCACTAGGAAAAGTTCTAGACAGAGTACTCGGTTTAGTTTTACTCAAATTATTCAGCTAGTTCTACTTAATAAGCGTCACTTTAACTGGCCAAATTAATTTCTGATCTAATTAATTTTACAACATTTTCATTCATAATGGAGATGTTACGTAAAACTCCACGTACCATTATGTTATCATCTATGAAGATGATGATTCGGACCACTATGTGGATGCTTGATTTTGTTTGCACCTGCGTTGGAGGAATAGGAACAATTTTACCGAATCTTCGGGAAGAAAAGCTCAATTTTAGCCTCGCTTTTCCTAATGGAGAAACTCAAGGTAAGTTATCACTTCTACCTAGTTAAACTCGTTATTTCTACTTTGCTTTGAATTAACGATACCTATGCGCCATGATGAGTAGCTCACTGTGAATATTGACTCCGTTCTTCACTTCCATTATTGGGTGACTACTTCATAAAAACATTATGGTTAACAGACATTGTAGTATCAAAGAATAACTATGACAGTTATGAATCTAAGCGGATGAAGTTGGTTCTGGACATCAGTGTTCTTCCAAATGACCATTACAAGGTTGTATCCGCCGAGAACCTTCCGCGGAGTCACTTCCAAGTGAATTTCATCCAACGCTTCTTTGACATGTTTACATACTACATTGTAAGTACAGCATACATTAGACTTTAACTGGACAATCCTTTTGTGTAATATAATTTCCATCGGTATGCTGAACAGTATATTTTCTCGAATTACAGCTCAGGACAGTTCGGATCGGTCAATTGATTCTGGAGGAGATGGAACACTTGGTAGATAATGAGGATAAATCCGTAATGAGAAACACCAATGGAAATTATGAAGATAGAAAGAGGGTTAGTTAATTACACATGTTAGTTAAATGCCATACCGAATTTGTGCTCCAAGTACTGTAGGTGGTCGATTTGGTTTTACAGAAATCTCCCCGTAAGCGTCTGCCGGAATCTAACAGGAGGCCTTACCGTCAATTTCTTACGAGATTATGGGAAATCCTTGGCTTTGTTCAACCGAACAACATTCTATTTGAACCCATCTCTCCTAATTGTGAAACGAGCTTCAACACCAGTTTGAACGGAACCAACTCCAAGGTAACTTTTAACGACTTTACGATTAATTAAGCAACTCACCTGGCTATGTAAACCATTAGCTAGCGTGCTTTCGCTTGCGAAAACTTCCAAACTTTGTATCTGTACAAATCATTCTGCTTGTCTAACAGCACGAGAAGAGGAAATTGCCCGAAACCAGTGGTAGCGAATTGTCCGACAACGACGAAGATACTTTGCCTCTCCAGAATGGCGCTGTTGAATCTCCACGCCGAGAAAGTGCATCCGAAATTTACGAAGCTCCTGAAGACTCTAGCAAAGAAGGCCTTAACACATCTAACCTTTCCGAAGAGGTCAGCCCAAGTAATGGAGTCAAGCAGAACTACTTTGACGTCGAGGAAGATTACGCTAGCGCTGATGACCCTGATTACGCCCCCACTGTAAGATTTCGACAATTCTATTTATTTACAAATATTTTATCATCAAAATAACGCTTCCTATTGATTTGTTTTAATTCTTTCTTATTTTAATTTCCAGTCTCCGTCCCATTCTTCCAGTGCTAGTAGTGTATCTGATAATTCCGAACATTTAAGGGAAGAGATAAACGATTTGGAGAAGGACCTGGAAGATGCCAACGTGCCTAATCAACTAGTTTAATAATGGTAACCATCAGTAAGATCAGATTCACACTCGAGATCCGCGGCGAAACACAATGTAACATAGATACTTAACAAGCGCGGTTCTGAGGATTTTGGCTGATTTCTCGTGTTCATTAATTCAACTACGATTAACAGTTCCTTCCAATCTCAACGCTCTCATGCAGCTCTTCGGTAAAGATATTTTTGAATAGCTCTTCAATATTGTTCTATACTCGATATAATGTTTTCTAATTTATACATAAGATTTATTGTAAGCAATCTCAAACAAGTTTTAACCTTTGTCTACTTTATGAAAATGCATTAGCATTATAATACTTAACTCAAGCTCCTTCAGCAAGTTAAGTTGGATTTGAAAATGAATATCATCTTATAATAATAAGGCTGCATTAAGAGCTCTCAATTTGATTAAACGCGTTTACTTAATGTAATTATTAGTCTATTATGCTTTCGTGGAAGGAGCAAACGTATGCCTGCTTTAGTCATAATTCGGTACCAATAATTGGGTAATTTTGCAGACAGTAAGGTTTGTTCGATAAGGTCTGTTCATTGACCTTATACGAGCTCAAGCAGCGTCAAAACGAGCCGTAGCAAACAAAATTTATCGCTACAGTACAGTATCGTTTCCGTTCCGTAATTTTGAAACCTCACCACCACACAGTTGCACATTCTCGCACCTTGTACACACCTACCCATCTAAAGACAAGTGTGCGAAATTTGAGCAGCACCTCAACTTGAAACATGTAAGCGAATCTACCATGTATCCCTAACAGTTGCCTAAATATGATATACCTGAAGCTCTTTAACGCTTGAGAAGCTCTCCGTAAAGTGGAAACGTAACATGCCAAACCTTTCGAACATTTTCCACCTGGCCCGTAAACTTCGGACCTTCCGCACAAGTCATTCCAGGGAAGATAACACACGTTCAGATTTTCAAGTGTATGCTTCTTTACGGTTCAAATATTCTGTGAAATCGAACAGAAATCTTTGGGGGTAGCCTATTATGGGGCTCACAGAATATAGTATACATATTTAAGATGCTGAACACATACGCATGCAACGTTTTAGTCAGTGGGCCTATACATACAATCCGGCAATAAGCCAAGACATTTTTCTCAAACCTCTCTCATGTTCCAATACTGATGATTAACAACTGAATTTTGCATCATTCTCGCCGTGTCATTAATTAAGTTTGTATATATAATTATTTGATTTTTTCCTCATTTTTGCCCTTAAGAAGCTATATAGAAATTCTGTGGTTTATGAGGCTATAATTCAGAATTGACGAGCGACGAGTTGTTTTTTTCAAGCCTGCCTTAATCCCTGCACAAGTTTTTGTTTTTTACTCCATAATAGCTTAAGTGTGAAGCTCAAGGGGACTGAACATTGAGCGCGCGATGCCTTCATATTAACATTCTCTTCATTCCTCGCTCTTCTTCATCCCCAGCCATACAGTTATTACAGTTAGAATGAAAATGTAGATTAACGTCAAGCACGGATTTAAATATTTACTACCTTCGTATCATTCCATAGGAGGTGACAACGAGCTTAAGCTTATAGTTTTCAGCTCACATAAAATCCCAGTGACCAAGGTTGTATTAACTTGCCTGTAGCAGCGGCTAACCAAGGAATATACATTCTCGCATTTAAGAATCTAATTACGTTTATAATCCTTGCGCAGGATTTCGCAAGCATTCAACGCATTTCATTTTAACAGACTTGCGTAACAGTTCCTCCGCTAACATTCTAACTGCGTTACTTGAGAAAGACAGAATAAAGTCAAATCAGGTTATTTCAGTTGGAGCATCTCAGCAACTCGTCGTCACCCAACACTGAAGAAACAACAGCCAGCCTATATCCCAATTCCACTTCCACATGCATCCAGCCAATAAACAACATGTAGACGTTGATTGCAAATTGGGGTGAAAAATGAAAGTTTTTCTCTTCGCTTTACAATCAGACGTTTTTGCATAACGAATCCCGTAGGACCCTCCCACAAATACATATGTACGCACCAGTCTGTTAGTCCACCTCTTCAGTTCCTGACCTTTATATGCTTATCGTGTGAGAACCTGCGTCTGAGGGAGTGTATCATTGATTCCAGAAGCTGGGTGCAATGGTACTCGCTTTGAACCCTTTGGCAACAAGTTTTCCTTTTCAGCGTTGCATGCACGTGTCATATGTCAGGAAAGTATATGTGGACAATGGTCCTATGCCATCTTTATGATAACTGACCGCTTGTAACTGACCGCTTATGGCGGCCCTCCTTGCTTTTCACTAACCAACCCTTGAAGCTTGCACGATTGCAAGATGACATATATCCCAACATCAGCACATAGGTACATACATCCCATACAAGTAATCATTGCGAGACCTGACCAGTTTGTAACAAGCACACAATTTCGGATTCCATAACCAAAAAGTGCTCCAACAACTATTTAATTCTTGCATACCAACATTTCCTGCTTCATTGGCGAAATATCTACCTCCTTGCCAACACCTAGTCCTTCTCACTTCTTCTCTCCTGTCCTGTCTCTCGTGAGGGAACGTTTCTGTGCTTTACTTTTTGTAAATTCCAGAATTTTCAAAATCCATGTGAAAATATCCGTGAATTTTTATTTCCTGAATTATCGTGGGCTTTGTTCTAAGTCAGGTGAAACGTTTTAGGAATTTGTTTCATTCAGCCAAACGACGGTCATCATCGAAATGGATGCGCTCTTGTTGTGGGAAGCTTTCTTGGGTTACGTGATCGTCGTAGGACTCACTTTCTCCTTCTCTGTTGCCACAATGTGGATAAGTTCCTTTGCGATTCTCTTCTTCTGGATAAATCCCATGCTTGCATCCGCCGATCGACCAGCTGCCACTAACTGCAACCGTATTCCTGTCAACTAATTCCGGTAATTATATACATTTAACCTTTCAAAATTACGTAATAGCCCAAACTGACCCAGTTTCCCAAATCGTTCTTCAGACGCCACAATACCAGTTCCGTCCTTCCCATTTCCGTGTCCAAGCTATTAATTACCATACCAATCCCTCACGGAAGCGTCTCCATTTATTCAAGTAGCATAGTTTTATTTTATTAAAAAACTTTTGAAAAAATGCATAACTTTAAACTGGCGTCTTCGTTTTTCCTCTACAGATATTTCGCAACAAACATCAGAGGACATCCTTCAACGATATCCGTAACAAATGTCATTCACTCCGGATAGAAATAAGTATTATACATTATGGATCAAGCGCCTCAAATAGAACGTAAGGAATACGGAAGAGAGGACAAAGTGGCATAGTTTTAAGGAAAGTTATCTTTGTTAGGTAATCAATCAATTCTTATAAAATGATAATAAGAGCCATTCAAGTCATTCCAACCATGCATCTATTTTTTAGCATACACTTTCTGCATGCAGAACTATGTACGTTGTGACATGAGTTTTTTATTTCCGTCCACCCACAACGTAGCCGGATTTCTTGTTCTAAAATCTTACTAACTAATCAGCATCTAGTATTTTATAAATACGTGAATCGTTCCAATTAAGTTAATCCAATTAAATATTATCTTTAATTTAGCTAGAACATCAATCAACTATCAAGTTAAACTTTTCATGCCTTAAGCGTGTAATTAACTGAATCAGATCAGGGATACAAAACTGCTTACAACTGTCTTCGTTGAACATCCTCTTCCCAGATGCTGGCTGACATGTCACAATTAACGCCTCCAAGAACGTTTCCCCTTCATCTTCAAGCCCTTGTCAACTTGTCAGTAGCTTTGCCTTGCTAGAATCCCTATCCTGTAAATAGTGACAAGGAATTTCACATAAGATTTACTGCCCTTCATGTGTTCTATTAGTGCTTGCGAATGCACGCAACGGAGAGGGCATTCAGCCCGCTTTTTTCAACGCGTCAGAAGTGCGTTTCAGCTCCACATAAAATTATGACAAGGTTTTTGAAGTTGATAATTTTATCCGAGGATTGTATGTCATTGTCAAAGGGAAAGAATAAGAGCGGTTTATGCACAAGACGAAGGAAGGAAGGGAGCTCAAGTTTGGAGCAAGTGGATGAATCAGGTACTTGCTTGTGCTTATTGAGCAGGTGAGTTAATTGAGCTGCTGACGGAAGACGCAGAGGCTGGTTGGATTCAGGTGTAGGGTGGATGAGAATGAGATGGAAGGAAAGAGTAACTGCGTACAGCAAATGCTATATATGCTAAGGTAAGATGTGAGAATCTCTTCAAGGTGGTTGTGCGCATTCATACATCTTCATAGTGTTCTCATATGGAAGAAAATACAAGACTTTGTGAATTCCATTGACAGAAGTGCCTTGAAACCTATTTAATCCCAGCATACAATCCTCCCTCCTTCATTTTCCGAGTGTTCGCTTCGCTGCCAAGAGGTACAGCTTGTGATTAGTTCTTCTCCGTCTTCACATCCCTGCATGCTAGGATAAATTGCGTAAATACATTTCAAGATCGAAGGTGACCCAGAGGTTTGGGTTCCTTACAAACAAACCTTGTTGCACAGCACATATCCGGCTCAACTCCTCATCTCCCTTTCAAAGAAAATCCATCATGGAATTTTTCGCTGTTTGGATCGCACTTACGGCTTATATTAGCCTCGCTGGATTAGCCCTCTTCATGATGGCTGTTCTCATGTGGATAAGTTCATTTGCAATTCTATTCTCCTGGAGGAAACCGATTCTCGCCCCTGCTGTCCATCATCCCAGGACCAACTGCAATCGTGTCTCGTGACAAAATTTCCTGGTAATTTTATTAACATTTCCAATTTACACCCTGTAATAGCATCCTGTCTACTGTGTCTACCAACTCGTTAACTCCATATAATAACCAGACTCGCCTTTTCATCTCGTGTCTCTTCGTCTTCTCTCTCTTTCTCTGGTCTGGGTGACAAAAACACCTCAATTAGTTTTTTGCCTCCTCTTTTTAAATCCCTTTCCTGAGAATAAGTGGAGAATTCGCACTCTGCCGTTCCACCGTGCTAGTTCCGCTATCAAAGGCGCCTGCGATGCAGCAGGGCCTCTTTGAGAAAACGTTCATTTTCACAAACACATTCTCATCTCCTCCGTTTTGAAACATTGCATAAAATTTCTCTCACGCTCCAATAAGCGACTCTTCTTAAAGTCAATCTCGAATCTTCTGACTGACTTGCCTCAAGGAGGAACGAAGCGGTTCTCAAGAGGAAAGTCGCTTTAATGTTCACAGGAAATCTGTGGAACGTTTTTCTAAACAAACATCTTGGATTTGTGCGGTCCCTTGAAAAAAACCTTGACTACCTTTTACCTTCCCACAGTCAATCATAACATTTAAAGAGAGAAACTAAGAAAGATGTCATCCACATAGTATGGAAAGTCTATAACTCATCCCCCAGGTGGTATTTTAAAATCACGGAGGACAGTGACAGTCCCACACTGCACCACTACTAGCGGCACAGCCAGTTACCATTTGAGCCGATCTTGGAACATCCTGGAATTTAAATTCAAGGGCGTCATCCCTAAAATCCAGTAAATTACAAATAACAACTTGAACTTGAGAAACAAACAACAGAGCTGTCAAAGAAAGGGCTTTTAGATTATTGAAAGACCTGGAAAACAGCAACTTGACTGCGTACTCATTTTCCACCTCCTGTCTAGCCCCAGCCTCGACTTTTAGAATTTCCGTTTATACTAAAATGTTTACAATCACGTTTTCCTGTCACTGAAATATCATACGGAAACGTAAGATTTTTAATATTTGTGGGCATACCCTGGCCAGGAAATAGGGCTCTCCTAACAAACTGCTGGGTACTCAGACTGATTACAGGTGAGACTGATAAAATCCTAGGGCTAGATACGCGAAATCTTGAATCGATGAACGTAATCATCAATCACCATCCTACAAGTAGGTCATGAGAGGTAAAAATAGCTCTTGAGTGAAACTTTTCTACTTAGCAGCAGTCTGTGTCGCATTGTTCGCGTATCTTCCTCTTCCTACTTAACACCTTCCTTAGCTTTAGCATCTTGATACTTGTCAAGGAAACTTTTACCTTCGCTGCGTTGTCCCACAGGGTACATCACGACTAATTAGTGTCTTCTCAGTTCTCAGAGAAAGGTAATTCCTAATTTTACTGCGATCAATAACCATTTTCCTTATTGTGCCCCTTTACATTAAACTTTCATTAATTTCCCCATTCAACCCACGGTCCCGCTGCCTTTCCCTCCCTCCCTTGGAGGAATTCATTTCCTCAAGAAGTTCACCCTTATACTATAGACATCACGTGACTTTTGTGCCGCTTTGGAAATCCCTTTCTCAGGTGGATTACGCAGTAAATGAAGGAGGCAGTCCGGTTGGTGCGCTTTGCAGACGTTTTGGCTACAGAGACCACAGTATGATTAAAATGAATCATATCTCCAAATTTCCCTGTATCTTTGTCTCTCTTCTTTCTCTGGCTTGAGCATTGAGCTCAAGCCAGAGATTTTTCTATCGTAACGAGTTCATAGCAACTCCTCATTTTTGCTCTTACTGCTAACCTTCATTTGCTTAGTAATTTATTCCAAAATCCAAAGACTCATCTACTCCATACAGAAATCGAGAATCTTTAGGCACACCTTCCCGCAAACAACAATAACTTCCACAACATGTTTTTGTGTGATACATTCTGAAAACACTGGGGATATGTTCCCATTCCCATTCATGAAACATGTGAAATTTAACTCCAGTATGTTTTTTACTCTCTTTCTTGACCTTGCATCGTCTTTGGGGCATTTATTCAAAACTATTCATCCAAAGAATAGCCTTTATGTACATTTTCCCAGGCTATGAATAGGATATATTATACTCATCAGTCGAAACCTTCCACTGTTGTCATAGCATAGCTTTTCCCTTTTTTTTCCAGCATAAAATTGTTCCTACAGGTCAAACGAGACTTGCCTTTCATTCCGTCGTAAGCCGACGGGTGCGAAAATTTGTTTGCGTCGGCCGCAGATAATTCAAGTTGTTTTCCACAGAGTCCACCGTAGGATCCATTCAAAGCATCACAAATCACGAGTACATTGTCCGTTCCAAGGGCGGACTCCAAAAATAGCTACTGACTAGTTACATTTTAGCCGCTATCCTTCTGGAAGGTTATTGTTTTTTTCCATGTCTCACAATACAGCTAATCCTTTTACTCGCTTTTACAGGCTATGATATCGTTTTGTTAGGAAAATTACCTATCTGTAAACACTGGCTATAAAAGTGTAGATCTGAATGAGGATGAGGCTATTTGTTTCATGGATTTTATGATGATCTGCTTGTTAGTCTTTTCGAAATATTTTCCTTGGGTAATTTGATCTGAGACGAATTCTAATTATAAGAGTATCGGAACAGGGTTGCCATAAAGTATAGTATAGAATAACGATACGGTGTATTCATTCAAACAAGGTTCCAGAGCAAGGTACAAAATGATCATAAATCTATTTTAGCGGAATAATGTTAAACGGTTCAGTTTACAGCACTGATTGTACTCAAAATGTAACCAATTTTGTCAAGGCTGAATGCCACGAACAAGAATTTATTGCTCTTTCAAAATTTAAAACTTTATTACATGTCTTTGCTTTTCCGCAGGTATTTGACAAGTAATGGCAAAGGGACGTTCGCATCAATGAAGGGTATCAAATGGGAACGCAAAAGCTGGGCTGTCATAAGTATTACATGTTAAGAAACGGAGTCCCAGAAAACATGCGAGATCACCATCGCGAAGACACATGATATAATTTTTTAAGGAAAAAGTTTTTCTTGTAAAGTAATCAACTCACTTTTTATGAAATAATCAAAATAAAATTAATAGTGAGTACAGAAAAGAGTGGATCAAGTTATTGCGGTCATAAAAAGATTATCATAGCATACATGTATAGCACGAGCTCCTGTCATCTGCGCTTGGAGTCATAACGCGTTTCATTTAACAGCGAAATTATTGCACTTATTTCTACAAACTAATTCTTCGTTGGGACCCTAACAACTTTAACGGGGTTCCTTTTCTCATCTCGTCTTATCCATTCATTCGTCCATTGTTGAAAGTTATAATTATCTATAGAGAACTCTGAAAACCGTTCCGTTGGAACAACCAGCGGAGGTGGCGGCTTCTTGTTACTCCACGTTGGTTTTACTGTAGCTACCGCAGCTACTGTCTTAGGCTTGATTGTCATACTAGTTACAGGACGGCGACCATTCGTCCCAGGAGTGAGGCAAGGAATATTTGAGCGAGATGAAGCATTGTTCACGGCACCTTTAACTAGAGATCCCGCAGATTTTGACGGCTCTCTTACGGAAGAGTTCTTATCTAAACTTGGTCCGGGGATACGAGCTATGGATTGTCGAACAGTCACCTGCCTCTTTTTCAATTCGATGCCATCCTTCATGCAGATTTCAGTCTGAAATGTAAACAAAACATTAGGAACGGATGATGAAACATGGAGTGAATTATAACAATGGTAGTGCAAGCTAATTGGCTTAAGCGTCACATACGTTTTGCATACTCAAAATAAGCTACAATTCAACAAAGCAACAAATAGAAAAGCACCTGTGAAGCAGCGTGAACCAGCTTTCTTGATCTAATTCTAGCTGGAATGGCGAACATACTTACGGCTGGCTTGCAAACCGATGTCTGCGCTTGACTACTTCGTACTTGTGCTACGCTTCTACGGTTTACTCGAGCCTTTAATGGTCTCACTGAGCAACTTAATCTTCTAGCCGGAAGTTTTTCAAGAGATTTGTACCTTCGCAGTTTTACGATTTGGCAAGCGCGTAAAGTACCATGACTCGTGGTGTGCGCGGACACGAGTAAAATGTTTGGAAGCGACACAGTTTTTTCCCGCTCATGGATGATGTAACTCTGAACAGCCTTGTTGAAAACTCCAATTTTCTTCGACCCACTCAAGTTCACTTCTCCATTCATAAGCTCAGTATTTGACTTCATGTGGTTAGTTCTCTCAGTCTTGTTTGGAGGGATTTCGAAAGTGTCTCCACGTTTCAAAATTGGATTCGGAGGATGACTTCTGTTCACCTTATCTCCCGCCTGTACTCGAGGCTTCACAGCAATCTTCTGGACCAATTTTATACTATCGCCAGAAGGACGTGATTTCCCAATCACATACGTATCTTTGGAGATAATCTGACGCCGCGGAGCAACGACTTCTTTAGGAGCTACAACAGGTGGCGGAAGGCTTCTTAGATTATTAACCTTATTCATTTCGACATCAGTCTTGGAAGCATCTTTACTGGGGACATTAGGATTGCGCGGTGTATCTTTGGCCATTGTACTTTTATTGCTCTTTGCATCAACCTTGTTGGTCTTTTTTGAATTTTCTTCTGCGATTTTTGCAGCCAGAACATTTGCATGCTGTGCTCTAGTAATGGGACGACGAGCGGAAGTATTGGTCGCCAGATTCAGCTGGGATGTATTAGGATTAGTCGGAATCGGACCGATAGTCTTGGAGCGGAGTCCAGGAATTTTAGAGACAATATTTTCGATGTCATTAACGGGAACACTTTCAACGGTTAATTTAGCTGTCTTAACCTTTCTGTCTGTTCGCACCTTACTTCTACTACCAAAGCCACCAGAAGGTGCGGAAGTTGTGGCAATTTTTTCTGCGGAGGAATCCTTTTTCTTCGGACCATTTGCAGGAACTACGCCGTTCTTCTTGTCACTAATAACTTTTTCAGGTACTGTTACAAAACTGGAAACATCGTTGGAAGCAAGTGTAGGATTATTTGGATTTTCAGGGGTAGATTTTCCGAGATCATTATCCAATCTTGGTTCTTGACTTTTGGAATGCCCTTCAATACTCGTGGCAGTTTGGATTCCTGTTTTCGTCGGCTTTTGCTGCTTCTTTTGTTTAGACTTCACTGGAATATCGGCTGATGCAGATTTTGATACACCTCTAAAAACAGACTTGGCTTTCTGAGGTTCACATACTTCCTTAACGGGTTTAGTAGATACTGGGGCCAGTTCGGAGATGACAGCTTCAGGTGGAATTTCGGTATTTACAAGTGATGCATCGTCAGAAATCGTTGGTTGGGAGGATTCGATGGGAGGCGTACTTTGTCCATTAAGAGCACTTCTGATATTTTCGGAGACATTACTGCTAAGCACAAAGTTAAACCCATTTTTGCCGCAGCTGTTAGTTCCGTTTCCAGGTGGTTCGGAATCAATTGAAAATTGCTCATGAGCTCCATTAGAGAAGGAATGCATAGTGAACCAATTTCGCACGGACATTTTTGCTGGAGACAGCTGACCAGACTCCGCCTCTACTTGCATGGGCAAAACAACGACATTAATTTCTCGGGGGGTTTCTTCAGGTACGTCTTGATTATCAGGTTGATTTTTGGATACCACTGGAGTTTCTTGCATTTTTGGGATTTTCAGCTTCAGCTTCATCTTAGCACCTTTAATCTTGGGATTAGCAGAAGCAGCAGCAGCAGCAGCTTTTTTACCTTGACGTACATCTCTTGGTCGAGAATACTTGCTTTCCTTTTCCTAATACAGATTGATTAAGAAGCACAGATGTAAATTTGGAAAGCACACCCAGCAGACGCGCAAAATCAAAGCCAATTATTCCACAAGCATCAATCAAAGCAAAATGCATTATAGACTGACAGTTTCCGCGTAGTTGTGAGCTGACTCATCATACAAAATTTACGAGTGTTAGTGATTTAATAACTTGTTGAGGATAAATTCATTTCAAATCCGACAAAGCGTCAAGTAAAAAGCTCTTGAACATGGGTTTACTGATACGGTTTATCTTTCAATTTGAACTTTTGCTTCGGACGAATGCTTTACCTTTCCCAAAGCAATCTGTGCTAAAGCTGCACTTCCAACCGTCCTATTTAAATGTCTATCTTTTCTGACTGATTAGTTATAATTGCGATAAACACTAACTTTAAACCTCCTCTCCTGCCCAACTGCATCCCAAACAAAGTTTGCCTTCAATACTTTAGACCGGCATGCGATGTAATTTACTTAAACTTTTGCAAATTTAAATGGAGATAGTTTTGCACTTTTGATTGCATTACCAAGCATAGAGCATCTTATAGAACTGATTCATCTTACCCTCAGAGGTGGTTCAGACTTCGCTGCACTTCGACCAATTGTTCGTTGAACCTGTTTAGCATTGTCACTTTTATCTGACCTTATTGTACTTGCGACCCCTGTCCGACCAGAGGGCAAGCTCTTGACTGAGCTTGTGCTGTCTCTAGGAAGTCGCGATGATCCCTTCGTGATATCATTTGCAGTCGATTGTATTTCAGAGATCTCAACACTTCGATCCTCAGATTCAATCTCTGTAAGCAAAATCAGAAGCGTGTAATGCAATGCATAAAATTATCATGATTCAAGTGAAACCAAAATAGTAAAAAGAAACACTACCTTTCTTACTTTCACACAGGGCAACGGTTAATGTAGCATTATTGATGCAAGTCAGAGCCAAAGTCTTGCTGTCTTTCTTCCGGTTTATAGGGAGTAAATTGTTGATTGGCTGCAAAGCGTTACCCGACCCATGTATAGTAAGTGTGAGAAATCCCAAGGAAGTTCCAATAGAGTACAGCCCTGTGAGGGTAAAGAATGCAACGACATGCTCATCAATACTTCCTTTCTCAAGCTCCCCCACGTGAGAAGCAGACATGCAAGAGAGTCACAATGAAACAGGGCAATACAAAGTTTTATGATGTATGCATCCCTTTTCGTGAAACCTCAGTGCGTAAAACACATAATTGCAAACTTCCTGCAATACAAACATAAATACTTGAAAAAGGTTATTAAACTTACAAGAGTCGCAGATTTCAAAAAACTTGTCGATTGCCTTTGGAATGAGAGCTTTTTGATCGTTGTCGAAACATTTGCATCCTTTGATACTTTTAAGTCTTTTGATCTCGTTAACGATATAGAAGACGTACTTGTGAAACATTTCTTCCACTAGCCAACTGTCGACATTTATTTCAATGAGGGCAGTGATTAGGTTTTCCAGTCCCCACATTCTAAAAATACAAAAGTAGAGAAAGTGCTCATCATAATGAATAATAACTCAGCGGCCAAAATATTACCCACTTAACAGATGATAATGATATACACACACGAGAATAAAAGATATGATTGCTTTGCTGGTCAAGCTTACCTCTTCCCCAGTATTCTAAGCAAGCAGCTCATTTTTGCACTTTCTCCCTCCTCCTCTTTAATTTGAGCATCTTCTTGGATCTCGACAATTTTGCGGTTCACGAGAGAGGTGGATATAGAAGAGTAGGACACAAATTCAACAATTTGGGACTTGTATACTTCAATTATGTCCCGCACTCTCTTGAAATATTCCTGGAGAAGATGCGGACACAATGATGTGGTTGCCATGGCGGGGAAGAAGTTTACAATCCCTCTCACTTGATTCAACGCCTTCTCCAAACTCCCGTCGACAATGATCCGGGAGCGTAGACTGCGATGGATTTTCACACTGGGCGGCTCATGCAAATCATTGCCTACTTGGATATGCTGGTCATAGAAAACGATTGAAGGTTGACAGAACGACATACTGCAATCAGGGACAATTATCACAGGGATAAATCAAACACTAATTCTGTTTATCAAATATACCTTGTAGAAGAACTAAGCCTCTATAATGTCCTCTCATAATCTATTCACAATGAGTTGTAATACAACCATAACAAAAGAGCTTTAACACACCCACAAAGGTACAAAATCCATGCTTTGGAATGCTGATTTCCTAAATGTATTTCACAAATATATTTCAGGTCCTTCTATGCAAGAGCACGTATTTGGAGTTGGAAACCACTAACGTGCATACCAAGTCACGGATCGTCGCGCTCACTTGCACAGCCAAATGTCCAAAGGTTGGTAGCTCCGAAGGGAAGATAAACTCGGCTGTTATCATCAATCATAACCTTCACAAGTCTAAATGCACATCACTTTAGTCCTAACCGTCCGCACGATAATGAAATGATCGCAAAACAGTCTTTTTAAATATCCTATTCTGCATTTATATTTTGCGAGGATTTAAATACTTCCCAGCTCAGCGTCACCGCATGTTCCCCACAACCTCTTTGGGTTCTGAGTTCTTGTCCACCTTACTCTCCTAAACTATACAAGCACCACCGTTCTACATTCAAGATTATTTGAGAGCTACGACGGCTTGAACCGTAATGACAGAACCTAGCCAAGATACTTGATGCGGCTGACAGCGAGCTCAGAGAGGACGCCTAGGTAACTGACGACGGGTAGAGAAACTCAGAAGAAACGATACCATGCAAACGGTAGTGCAAAAACAGACAGGAAGAGTCAAAAGTAATTATAAGGTATTCAACTATTTACTCCATTCCGGCTGTCCTTGTGCGTGCATACAGAAAGAGAGGCTTCATTCGCCAATCGAAAAAGTCAATAATCAATATTGTCCTCAACATTCACAACATATAGATACTACGCACTTCACTCTAGACTCTAACTGAGAATTTCCACAACGGAATTTCAGTGTCACTGTCGTAAAGATAACTAACTTAACTTACGTCCTACTTTCAAAATTTTCCGAGGATGACAAAACACAAATAGAGGATTAATTATGATTATCTTTAGCTTAACATTATGTAACCTCTCACCATTCTAGAGAAAAAAATAGCGTTTCGTTCCATTCAGCCCTTCGGAGAGCACAAAGCGGGAAACAGGTCTTCAACCACTGCCGAAGCCTTTTTCAACACTTCTTCTCGCCTACCATCCGCGTTCAGCTTAACGAACTTGGGCCCAACGATACTTTGGTAAAACTGAAGAGTGCTGCAAAGAAACCACCATGGCAAGTATGCCTTCGTTACACTACACGTTTTCATTACATCGGCTCAGCCGCTCGATGTTAAAATGCTTACTGAATGGAACAACTTACCTCTGCCGGAACTGCACATCCTGAGCGAGCCTTTGCTCCTCCGCAGTGTTTGTAAACTCTTTACGAGAAGCATGCCTACGAACACGCTCTTGTTCACTCACTTCCAAAAAAATTACCACATTCGGCTTAACTAAATCCTTAGGCCATTCAATAACTTCAGGTAGAATATCATTCAGATTTCCTGATTTTAATTCCGTTGCTACTCCGTATGCTGCTGTACTGTGCCAAAATCTACAATACAGACCGAGAAATAACTTTCAACCGTAAATCATACCAAAATGCAATTTGTCACAATGACGAAGACTCAAATCCACCACCTCCTCCCCTCACGACGCTTATATACTTGAGAAAACGGTAGTCATCTCCCTCGACAACTCCGCAAATCACTTTACGCTACTCTACCATACAACACTCAGTCAGTCTTGGTCTTAACTCTCGTGTCCTACCTGTCCATCACCACAGGTTGCAAGCAGTGCAAAACATCTTCCCCAGCCCAGTAGTTCCCTAGAGAGTAGAAAGCTCGTTTTACAGTCTCTGTCTGTGCATCAAAAAAGCTGCGAAATTCTTTAAATTGCGTGGGCGGAGTTTGCATCAAATTCATCTTGTACTTCTTCCTCAGGTTCGTCGTAAGAAACGTCTTCCCTGCAATATAATTACCAACAGAATAGATCCTCAATCCTATTATTATACCAGTCTTCTCGCCCTATTATTCCCAGAACACAAAAGCCATCTTCTTTTCAATTCCTTACCGCTTCCATCTAGCCCTTCCACAACAATGAATGGCATGTTGTCTTCTTTCTTGAGGGATTCCATCACGTTCGCTTCAAACTTTCCATCCGTTTTGCTCACTAATCCACGATCCACACACAACTCCAATAACTTCAAGGTCTCCGGATGCTTTATGACCTAAACAAACCATCATTAACGTATATAAACAACCAACACCCCGAAAGCTCGCGTATGCTAACAATGTAAAAATCTATTACTTAGCAGCTTCCATTAATGTTATCGTATCCTCCATTTCAAGTGTATGACACATGCCACATGTTTTCCGTAAAAATGTCCCACGTCAAGATTTCCATTTCCTACCTTATGATCAACTTGACGCAAACAAAACGTGCCTTCAGAACCTGCCAATCGCCCTCGAGATGACGCCTGAAAAACCTGCGGTCTACTACCTATCCTCCCCCCAGACCTGCATGTTCCTTTGATCAACTACGAAAGCAAATTGAATTGAGGCTAATGCTAGACCATAATCCTTCCTCGAACTTGAAATAATCAAACCACCCCCACACACCGTTACGCTCCGCAAATTACATTCATACAGCTACCCATTTCCTCCCTCACCGCAAGCTGCAAGTCTCGTTTACTTAAACCTGAACTTTTTCACCAGAACTTGTCCTCCTTATCTTCTCTAACTTACTAAACCTTCAAAAAAAACCATAGTTAAAAATTGCTCTTTTACTATCTTTCTATAGAAACTTACATACTATTTTGCTGACTCATATTTCAAAACTTACACGCTTGCGAAAAAGCTTCAAAACATAATGCCCCATCATCGTATAAGCTATTATCCTCCCCGTCGCTTCAAATCTTCCCCGCATCGGCGAACAGAAACCTATTTCACTCCACCTCCATCGATTCACCTTCAAAATGATAATGGGAATCCTCCATTTTCAAGTTCAACCACTAATTACTTTTTGCATTTACAGAAATCCAGTTTACAACAAAATTCACTCCATTCTAACCGCCATCTAAGTGCATTTTGCAAAAGTTGATGAAAGCCAAGTGCAATCGGCGACCCAACTTTCACATCCAATCTGTATTTCCTTAACCTGCCTTTCCTTGCAAATGACCAACCATGTCGTCAAGTCGAAAACGTAGCCAAGTTAGCATAATTCCATTGCCCAACAACTGTGACCTTTAAGTTCTACAAAAATACCATTCCATTAATTAGGCTTTTTCCATGCAGAATGAGAGAAAAGTAGCATCAACACAAAGGGCAACGCTTTAATTAGTCCGCGTTTTTTCAAGCGTTCGTCTTCAATATGTTTGTACACTGTATAAGAACCATCGTTACTTCAAAGTCATGAAAATAAAGTTTCCCATCGTCTGTACTCCCAATGTTCCTATCCCACGGTTATTACTCATAACTTTGATGCAATTCCTGCCACCACACATTACACATAATAATTATGTTATGCCTGTCAAATAAATGCGGCTTCAATTATGTGGTTTTGGAGAGCTTCTGCCTTATAATTCCAGCCGCCTGTCTTTCTCCCACTGCTATGTTTGACAAATATTATTTTCCCACCACCAAAATCGACTTTGTCCCGAGAAAGTGATTGTGATTCGAAATCATCCTGTGCTTTACAAATAATTTGACCTGCTTCAGT
Organism: Sminthurides aquaticus; assembly: GCA_906901655.1. NCBI lineage: Eukaryota > Metazoa > Arthropoda > Collembola > Symphypleona > Sminthurididae > Sminthurides > Sminthurides aquaticus. Next base: position 2,855,042 of record CAJQTT010000002.1, on the reverse strand, counting down.
CGTCTTACCTTGTAGTAGCGTATAAATGATTATGCATCTACAACTATGACACTATCATCATACCACATCTCGTACATTTAACTGCCATTTGATAGACGTATAAAACCATAGCATCCTGAGGTACTAGCTTAATAGCATTCTACCTATAGCTAATTATTTTGTTGATGCATTCTCCTACATTCCATTTACGCCAGCCATGGATGTTTCCTAAGGATCTGATTATAACAATTCACAATTAACGGCTTACAAAAGAAATACCAAGTTAAAAGTGTCATACCTCCGGAGACGTCATTGTCCTTAAGACCTGTTCCATGCTTAAGTATAACGATGACAACATTTTACCTCGAACCAAATTCGACAGCTTCATTTAATGTGACCAATTTTTATTCTTTTTAACCGAGCCTACTGTATTCCAGAATCCCATGAAATTCTTTCTTGACCTGCAAAACGCAGCAAAGTTAATCAAACTACCACAGATCCATCTAGCAAATAACGTTCAGCTAAAAACCAAGAAATATCCATAACAAATAACGATTTTAGTATACTTACGATTAACGAATATTTCTGCTACTTTTGACTAAAACCCCTTAGAAAATGCTAAAATCGTTTCAATGAAGAAAGAAAACGATCTTTCGCAAGCTAGACCGTACATGGTTATGTGCATACTTTTGTCCTGAGGCTGTATTGCACATGCGATATAACTTTGCCGCCTTCCATCAAGTATAACTCTATCCCAGTCTTCCCATGGTATGGGGCACTGGGAGAGATTTTCTCTGTCGGTCAAGTCTGACTCAATCAGTCAAATCAAAGTTAACTTTAAAATAATTGATACGTTACGCATAGACCAGTTGTTGCATTAAAAACCATAGCATGTAATTATTTCAATCTAGTACTTCAGCTTTAAAAATTATAATACATAGCTTATATACATGAGTAATCTGAGAGAGACAGCCTATTCCTATTATTCAAGGTGGATAAAAAGTTAATTCTATTATATTTAAGAAACGCTTAAGTATCCGAAGCCATAACTAAGGGACTAGCTAGCACATTTATGCTTGGACTGAAGGGTCTACAAAGTATATTCGAAGCCATCAACTCCATAATTTCAGGTGTCATTTTCTCTTTGCAGAAGGAAACGAAAGTCAGGCGAATAATTGTTTCTCCCTCAAAAAGTATTTCAAGTGTCTCTTTAAATATTCAAGAGACGGGGGAATTGGTCCTACCTCTTCGAAGAAATAGGTATGCATACTTAATGCAAAACTTTTCGAGGGGAACAAGGGACATATAGTTTAGAGGAATCCACTCTACCAACATGTGTTTACTGCCGAATTCCACCTTTATCGCTCCGTCTAGTCTATGTAATATGCACATTTCCTTGTATATTCCATCCTAATCCCCTAGACTGTTGAAACGAGGGAAAGCAGACCATGTGCAGAAAATCGATCGTTTCCCCCTGCGCATTTCTGAACTTTCTCCACAACTCTTTTTCATTCTCTTCTTAGAGGATCCCATGTACCTCCCACTATTCCTTCTTAAATTCAAACTTGTTCTGTTCCATAATATTGCATGGTTGCTATTTCTTTCTCATTCCCACTGTTAATCAGTTGTATTTAACCCTAGTGAAAGCTCCTAAATATCCCCGATTCTCTAATCTCTACACCTATTCCCATATAAACAAATCTATTCTTAACTTTTACCAGCTATGCTCTGCTTTAGTGAATAAAGTATCCAAAATCTTCCAGCAGACTACACTTCTCCTTAACTTTCACCTCAAGCTTAATTTCCCCTGTGTCATAGCATCCAAGTTAACTTAGGATTAGCTTATCGCAGCGAAATTAGCAGCTTCCAATCTGCTAACTATTTTTAAAATCATATCTAATCCAATAATGTCTAACGGTTTAAACTAACGGTAACAGTACATCCATAATATTACCACTCGTCTTTCAATTTTAACCATCCTAAGCTCCACAAGCTGTAGCTGTTAAATTTCCACATAACTTTCACCAACGGTTCACCTAGCTTTTACTCATGCACCAGCCTAGGGCTTAACAATTATTATTCCAAGGGGCATGCTTTCCCAACACTCTTTTCGTAGACGTACAGGCAGGAAATGATCATATGATAGCCGCTACTTTCTACCTTAAGTGAAACAATAGTGCTTTCCCCACCCTTCACTCCTAATCTATCAGATTCTGAGTGAGACAAATCCAAACTTGAAGCTGCAGACACTCGCATCGTCTGAATATTTGCTCGCTACAAGGTCCGTTTCCCGGTGAAAGGTCCAGCAGGGAATGAGATTCCAGGAAGACAAGGATCCAGAAAGCTAATCAATCATCCACAATGGTTACCCGTCACTCCATTCCCAAAAACACATGCTGCATATCACAATTGAAGGGTCTCAAAATAATAGCAGCCATATCATGCGTAAGCCATGGCACTTTCCGTTCATGTCCTCATATATTTACCTTGAAACATGCCATTGCTATTTTCAAATTTGCAGATATTCGGCATGATAATGGGCACAGTGTCCTCTGCCTTCAGTCCGGTTGAGGATCCGGACACCGGGGAAGTTCTTGTAGAGGAATTCTCAGGAGACCCAATGTACGAAAACGTGTGGACACAAATAATCGCAGCCTTTCAAGTACTCGTCTCCCTTTGGATGGTTTACGCCAAGGTAAATACCTAACCTTCTAAAATATCCTTATCTTCTCATCCGGAAGTAAAAGCCCATACTTAAATCTTCTTGGTTTTACATAGGGATCGAAGCGAAGTTGCCAAATCTGGACTGTTTTACACACAGCGTCTGTAGTCTACATAGGCTTCTATCTTTGGAATCTGTCAGCACTGATTCATCAAACCTTTGGATACCAGTTATACTTGTGTTTTCTTGGAATCGATTTGTGCATCACAACATTCATGATTCTGGTTGTGATTGAAATCATAATTCATCCCTTTCCTTCCATGTATGATTCTCCAGAGAAAAACAATTCTGTCAATTCCAATCTGAGGAAACCCGTGTAAGTGTAATTTCCCATGTAATCCATTTCATCCCCTTTACACGCATCATTAATTTTCTCACGCAAGACAGGGCTGTGACGAATAAGCATTTCAATCTTCCGTTTCAAAACAATCCACAACCTTTCAATAACACACCGTATATATATTGTTAAAACTCAAAATGCTGCCTTGAAGCACCATGCAAGTATTGTAACTTCAATGCATCCGAAAATCCCAGCATGTCCACATTAAATCAACTTCTATTACAGGCATGTCAGTATCAGCTCCCTCTAATGTCCGTAATGCAGTTTTTAACACAGTTAAATTTTTTAGCGATAATGATTAATTTGCCAAATATTTTACGTCCTAGCTAATTCAAGCTTTAGCTTCTAGCAGCTACTGCTTTGGCGAGAAATACGTGAGCAATATAAATGTCGTTTATATTCTTGTTAAAATATGTCAATGTATGTCATAGCAAAAGAAAGGACTGATCGTTTTTAAGTGACGGTAAATTATAGTTGTGAGGGTAGACTCGTTATGGATTACTTGGTGATAATTTTCTATTCGTATGCAACGTAACCAAGAAAAATCTCAATGTTTTACATGTGATAGGTAACAGAATGTGACACTGTTCGATGTGTAATTATGTATAGTATTTCTCGTACCGTAACTGAAGTACTCTTCAAACTTAAAGGTAAATTGCTTCTGCGGATCGTACGTATCCAGCACTGAAAGCGATTCTTCTTACTTCTTTTCTCGTCTTATCCTAAGCCTCTGGAAACTCTTGTGATGTCAACTATATATTATATTGTGAACGTATCCATGAAACTCTGGTATTGCATTCTAAGCTTATATTTCTATGTAACCATGTACTATGTAAATCCAATGTTAGACTGTTTAAATGTTCGTCTCTTCATGAAGGGTAGACTGATTGTTGAAAGGTATATGAATGTTGTAACTTCTCCAAATGTATATTTGTCGACTTGGCTAATATTGTTGCATGCATATATTTCTTGAAAAATTGTGTGTGTTATCGGATTCCATGTCCGTTCGGTGATGTTGATAATGTTGTATGGTTGAAGCAGCAAAGTATTTTCTGTGTTCATGTATCCATACTGGAGCTTTCCAAGTCTTTTAAATGCTAAAGCTTTAGTCCAACCGTCAGATCGGTAGTCTCTTTTAATTCCATGTAAGTAACAGCGATGGGGTGTTTAAAGGCGACTTGAAAAAACGAGAGCAAAATTTAGATTATATAATAGATGGAATATTAATTGAACGCATTTCTAATGCCAACATGTTTGCCAATCCGTACAATCAAATGTTCGTTGCTGCCTTTACAAAAAATATAATGTTATAAGTAGTTCCGTGTTTACTAATAATCCCATGCAGTTGCAGGTTGCAGTTAGCCTTCTGGGCTTCAAGTCATAAACTATGAACTAAAACGTTACTCATGCAAACATATGCTGCTTCTTGTGTTCTTCTGTCCAATGCAAATAAAACGGATTTATGAGCACTATTAATCTTTTTTAATGAACATTTATTTCCCTTCCCACTAAATATATACTCGGTTTAATAAGTTTTCGAATCAAGCGTTTTAATTACACTGTTATACAAACAGAAGCTACTAAACAGTAGAAATCCAATATTCCTTCCTTGAAATGAATATTAGTTGCACTTTCTCTCGCTAGGGTTCAGGTCATGGCCTGCTGCACGTCCTGGAAAACCTACCCAAGGAAAACTATATACACTCAAAACTTGTTTTGCAGAAATCTGTATAAAATTTGATTCCCAACAAGTTACGAAATCTTGATGCCCTGGAAATTTTATGCATGTAGTGAGTATTAAACGCCCGTCTTGATTAAGCAATGTAAAAAGGTTTACTTTACAGAATTAAAAGCAAGGCAAGAGGCAAGAGGAGCGGCGGCCAGAGACTTTTAGCACATACTTATTTCTTTAGAATTTTCACACAGAAACACGTATTTTTTATATTCTAATTCCATGTCTCATAAATGTATAAAATCACCAAGCTCTATTGGGATACAAATTTAATTCTCAATTGGATTTTCCGTAGCAAAACTAAAAAAATCTCATATATACAGGGCCTCTACAATTACTTTTTGAGCCCTCATTCTAGCTTACTATTGTTAATACTTGTTTGACAGGTAACATCATCAACAAGGATAATTTTGAAGGGCGAATGCGGAAGACCAAATTCAGTTTGAGAAAACATTTGCATATTATCATATTAATGCAAGACAACCAAGTATGTAGTTGCTACACATACGAGCTTCCAAACTATTTTATTACGACCACTCTATTTTATCCAGTAAAAGTAAACGTCCTTGGATATTTGATGCACGTAAATATGAAGGATATGTATTTTTAAAAATGAATATGCACTACTTCCTCTCTTTATTGGAATAACGTGCACCGACCTTATGGCTGCTAATTGTGAAAGAAAAACCCTATAAGTTCCGAACTGCAGGATTATGATGGAAATATTTCCCAAGTATTTGCAAATTCGTGAGAATTGTGAATATTACTTTAGATGTCCAGAATAATCAACAAAATATTCACACAGTAAAGTCAAAAGTAACGTTTCGCAATATAATTACTAGATTGACCTACAAAAATTTTCCTCCAGCGTATCTAGAAATCTTATCTTTGTACATTTAGAATTTTAAGAGAAATTCAATCCAATTCAGTCCACTTATACGTGTTTCCAAAGGAGTTCTTAGCATCTTAACACCATAAATATAGGAGTTGCGTATATATATACTAGGAAGGATGCGTCAATATAAAATGCTTCACTCACTCCAGCCAATGAGCTAATAATCCTTGAATGCAACCCGGTATTGTGTATACAATGTTGTTGTATTTAATTAATTCAGTCATAAATTCTTTCAATACGTACTCTGTTCTAAACGTTAAGTATCGGTACTTGCTAAAATCCAAATTAGGATTGAGCAGTTGCAACAAGTTAATGACAGATGCAAGGAGTTCTGTTGAATACAGTTGCAACAAGTAAATGACAGATGCAAAGAGTTCTGTTGAATACAAATAGCTTCTCTATTCTCTTGGAAGCTCAAGTCCTGGTAAGTAACTAGAAATCCGACAGAGTTTCTCCTCATATCATGTGACGTTGTACTTTTAATGCTGGGAACTTGGAAGCGCTTGACTTTTGTTAAGCAGATCGTGTGAGTGCATGCATTAGCACGCTGATTTTAATATTTGCTCTGGTAATGAGCCACAGATAGGAGATATTGTATTTATCCTTATCATTATTTGATTTCCAGGTTGGACCGGACCCTTCCCTGCTCCTATGCTCGAGACACTCCGTGTTGCGCCCAAAACCACACAAGCCATCATCATCTCTCCTGAATTTCCCCGAAATCCTGCCGGCCTACCCACGGACGGGACGGACCATTTAATCAGGCTGACTCATGTAGAAATTCCAAGGTTTGCGATTCCTAAGACCAGCAGTTTGTTATCGCTGCATCGCACGCGCTGTATCCGGCTAAACTAGCACTCCGCGTTGCGGTTGGCCGACATCCAGGCAAACTCACTCTTACGCCTTCTGACCATTGATTACCCAATTTTAAAACTTTTTCGTAATAAGTGCTCACTGTCTGAGACAAGGCTAAAGCTAAAGGTGAAGTTATATATATTCAGTGTATATATATCTGTAGGGTCGCTATATGTGTTACGTTTGAGGATTATGTATGTAAATAGAGACCATTCCCCTTGCATGAAGCTCGTGTACTAAACCCTGACTGAACTTCTTAACGCATGACGCCCTAATCTTATCAGTTAGCTAACCATTGTTGATGAGGGGCTATGACTATTTCTACAGCCAACAACAGCATAGCTAAAGCTGAATTTCGTCATGAGCAGCCAGTATACGCTGCGACAAGGGCACAGGTTTAATATTTTCAAAATTTCCATCCCTCCAATCTCCTTATACTACTTATGATATACATACTTGGGTGAAGGCCGTCATATGATTACAAGAAGAAGAAGACTATGAAACTAAATCCCAGAAGATTCACGAATCCATGAATGAGTGGGAGCGTCGTATGATTTACCCTACATGAACGCAATCCAGATTTATATCCATCTCTCTCTCTTATTGTCTTTTAGCATCCTCTGTTCCCACTTTAAACGCCAGCAGACCAACACTCTTCTAGCTCTAGCACGAGGTACTTGCAGGTGCCCCTATCGCTAAAAGAGAAGCTTTTCTGCCGGCAATATCTCCCTATTTTTTATTATCCTATTCTTCTTCCTAAGAGGCATAGTCCGTAAAGAAGCTTCATTAGTAAACTCGTGTTGGTATCCAAAGTTTGCATATCCACCACAAGTCTCCATCTTCCCTCGCTTCACTTATACTCATCCTGTTCTAAGGATAGGACGGAGCTGTCTCTCCTCAAAGCGTCCAAGTGTTGTGTTGACATTTCGCAAATGTGGTGAAAGTCCAAAGGCCGGCAGATCTGGAAGCTTATACCCGGAGAAAGCAAGTGCGCCTATATCCACTGTCCCCATTCCCGCTCATTCTCCCACTGTTGACTCTATGGCGAAACGTTCCATCAAGAACTAACCATCCTCCCTGTGTTTTGTGACTGTGACAAAAGGCTATTCCGACAAGTTGTGTCTATCCCTCACTGAGAGAAAGTTGAAAACTTTTCCAAGATATCAAGATGGAGACTGGATTTTGGGGTTCTTGGCTTCCCATGTTATCTCTGGCTGCAAAAATTGGTGCGGCCGCCATAGCAATCCTCGCTTACAAGCACAGGAAATTTCTTTATATCGTTGCCAAAACTCTGCCACGAGACGTTAAGTAATTCATCCATAAAATATCTTACCATGCATATATACTTTCTCCTTTCTTTCCTAGATTCTATTACCCTCCAAAATAATCTCCTAGCTTCCAAACTTCCAACTCAACCCATCCATACTCTTAACCTAACACACACAACCAAAGTTCTTACCTTTTCCTCCTAACGCTATATCTGCTTTGCCAAAACTTAATCCGCTTCCCTATAAAACCCTATTTAAATTTCTAAATAAATCGCTATCACAATCCCATTATTTCCTTTCCAGAGGAGGATACCGCTTCTACCATGTATTTCGTCAATTACGTGAAGCTCAAAAGAATAATTTGACGGTTGGAAAACTCTTTGATCGTACAGTGAGTCGTCATCCCGACAAAACGTGCTTTCTCTTCGAGGACCAGAAGCTTACTTTTAAAGAGGTGCTTTTCATATCATATCATCCCTATTTAATTTCTCCAACTGATCCCTTCTCAACACTATTCCTCATAATTTCCAAGCTTTTCTCCTCCATCTCATCCTCGTTTTCACTTTACGCAATCAAATCGTTATCCCCTACAGCACCGATAAGTATAAGTTAATAATACCGATGTAATAACAAAAAAACAGGTCCAGGATTTAAGTAACCAGATAGGAAATTATTTCTCTGCACTTGGACTCAAGAAGGGGGATACCGTCTCACTCTTCCTGGAGAATTGTCCAGAATATGTTTGCACATGGCTTGGATTAAGCAAGGTAAGCAAAAGCTTCTAGCTTTCACTTTAAGCAAATGCATGGGATACATAATGCCCGTTATTGGGCAGGATAACGGCGGGTAGCGGAACGATCAATCTATTCGCTCCTATCTATTCCATGCCTCATCTGGCATGACACGGGCTTCAATATTCGGGTTTACAAAGAATACAAAAAGACTATCCGACCCGACCTCGCCTTACCTATTCTATCGCTATTTAAACCCCCACTTAATCGTTTTAGATAGGTGTCGTCCCGGCATTGATTAATTACAACCTCAGACTGGAGCCCCTCCAGCATTCCTTCAATGTTGTCACTCCCAAAGCAGTCATTTTTGGCAACGAAGTATCTGATGGTAAGAAAATATATACAGCTTTACATCCATGTATTCAACCTACCGTACTTAGTACGGCCAAGTCCCCTCCATCTTTACATCTCCCCCCTCCTTCATCCTTCCTCTTTTCAAGCCTATCAAGCCTTTGAACTCCTCCGCTCCCACCCACAACAGTCCATGTTCCCTCAAGTTCCCTCGAGCATGCAATGTTACAGTTCACAGCATGTACGAGTCAGAGAGATGATATGCTTATAATCGGATTATCTCTATAAAATTCGCATCAAAATGACACCGAAATTTACTACCTGCCTTCTGGCACTTGGCAACGACTATTTTAATAAAACTGGGAAATAATCTTACCCGTTTCCGCAAAAACTCTCATTTTTTTCCAGTCATGCCGAATTGTTTGCCAAAATCTTCTACCTTTCTAGCTCCCCCTTCCCCTTCCTTCCGTATTAACATGCATACTTCCAGAATGGGATCAGTCTTGCTTGATTTACCACAACCAACATTTCTTTTACGCATTTTTAGCTTTGGACGATATTTTAAAAATGGGTAGCGTTGCTAACGTGCCCTTGTTTTGCTTCGGTCACGGGTCAAAGCCAAAGCTGGAGCAATCCAAAGACTTGATGAAAGAGCTGGCCTCAGTATCAAAGAGCGAGCCGATTCCATCCCAAGTGGTCAATTTTACAGACAGCTTATTTTATATATACACCTCTGGCACCACTGGACTTCCCAAGGCCGCAATCATCAAACATTTTAGGTAAGGAATCGGTGCTGAGATCAAATTGTTTTCTCAACGCCTCGCAGAACAAACGTTTTAAAAATTAATGCACCTTCTTGAAAGCTGATAAATCATGGAGTGCATTTCTTTGTCCTCTGGGATTACTTAATTGCGTGAGGAGCTTCTTCATCTCCAGCCAGCTACTTTTTATTCTTTTCCAGTTCGTCGGGTAGACAAAAAGAAGAGGATGTTGTGGGGAGGGGATGGAGTGAGGGAGGACTACATGCAAAGGAAAGAGAGAGAGGCTAAAACCATATTATTTAATTGCCTAAAAATATCTGTTGTGTATCTTCCAGATTTTTCATGATGGTGGCCGGTGGTCACTTTATGAGCACTTGCGGAGAGCAAGACGTTTTATACGCAACACTCCCCCTCTACCACTCAATGGGAGGGATGCTGGGCATTGGACTGACATTGTTTTATGGAGCAACGATGGCATTAAGGAAAAAATTTTCTGCGAGAAATTTTTGGGCAGACTGTGTTCGCTACAATGCAACTGTAAGTGTATCCTCCTTCATTCCTCCCGCATGTCAGAGCGCGGGCACGCAAAGAGTTTTTTGCGAATTAGTCAAATCAGCAAAACCTTTTGCAATTTGTCATTTTCCCTTCATTTGCTAAGATTGAAAAAATTAAGAAAGCAAGAGGAGGGCCTTAAACGACACATTTTTCTGCTTTTCTTAAAGGATTTCAGTTATAACCCTATGCAGAATAGTGACGTAGGAAGAGGGATTAAATGCGGAGCAAATGCGGTGCTCCACAGAGTTTAGGATAGTTACATAATTTCCCTTGAATCCTCTGAGGCGTTTAGGCTTTTTGCTTAGCTTTACGAAAGTATAATTGACGTAGATTATGTTTTCTTCCTTATCCTGTTTCCTAAGAGGCTCACTGGACGGGAACCCTCCATTTCCACGTCTCTGACTCTTAAACAAAAAGAACAAGGAGAGTGCAGGGAGAGAGAAGAAGAAGAACAAGCTATCCTCCTTCTCCTAGACGCCGAAGAATAGGAGAAGAATTTTATGTTCTCTCTTTAGGATATGCTTCGTTAACTGTATTGCTGAGGTAGCAATTTTAGCATTAGATATTCCCTCTGCTCAGTCTGCATGTGGCATTTTCGATGAAAATCTTTTTCATATTCTCAGTTGAGCAAGTGGAAACAAAGGTTTTATGATTGTTAATTGGTTTTTCGCAAAAAGGTTGCCCTTTTTCACGCAAAACGTAGGAAATACGTCGTATTTAGTTGTGAATAAACTTAGCTGCAAAAAGGATTGACTTTCAAGGAGTCGAGAAATATGCGAAATTATTTCACAAGGACGTTTTTAATCATGTAAAAGCTATAAACCACACTCGTTAATATTCTTTTCCATTTTCAGGCGGCACAGTACATTGGCGAAGTTTGCAGATTTTTGCTCAATCAGCCTCAAGCACCGGAAGAACAGCAGCACAAGCTTAGAGTTATGCTTGGCAATGGACTTCGTCATGAGATTTGGGAAGAATTCGTTAAACGTTTTAATATTCCAAGTATCGCTGAAATTTATGGTTCAACGGAAGGAAATTGCAATTTCGGTAATCTCGCATATTTTCAAGCTTGTACGAATTACAGGATAGTAGCTAATAGTTTTAAATAATGATGCCGCTTCAACTTAAAACTTTCATCTGTTCCACTCGCCTTAACTCAACCTTGTACATAACTTGTGTGGAATACTTACTTTTTAATTTTGTTTTTTACACAGTGAACATTGACAGTCATGTTGGCGCTGTTGGATTTATCCCAAGAGTAGTTTACCCCTTTCTTCCAATGAGGATAATTAAATTGGACGAGGATGGCGAGCCAGTTCGAGACCCGAAAACGGGTTTGGTAATTAAATGCGGTCCGAACGAGTCAGGTGAACTCGTGGGCAAAATTATTACCAACCACCCCATCCGGGATTTCCAAGGGTAGTACTTGCCATTCAATCTTCTCTAACATGGCATGAACATATTCACTCCAGAAATCTCCAGTCAGCTTATGTTTCTTGCCCTCCCCGCTCTTGTATTACATGGGTTACATAAATCTGAAACTTTCTCCAGCCCACCCGATTCCCCATACAATAATCTCTCCCGCTTCTTTTCCCTCCCTCCCAATCTCCCGCCGACCAGATCCTTATTTTCATTCAGACATGACAGAGCGGAAAGCGTATGCTGATGATATGCTTGTATAATCTCCAGCGATGCTTGTTATTTTGGCAACAGTATTCGCCAGGAGAAGATCCCAATTCGGAGAAGTGGGCGAAAGAGATGCAGGAGGATGAAAGAGATCGAGATGAGGTTTTAGTTCCCCAATTCGCTCACCATTTAACATACATCTTCGTCTTCTTTATTCCATTCCAGATACGCGGACTCCAGTTCCACAAAAAGTAAAATTGTTTACGACGTCTTTCAAAAGGGAGATTCCGGCTTCCGGACGGGTACGTGGTGCGGGCAACTCCGATATACACAAAAGCCAAAGCATTCCCAAACTATACCCCCACCACCATTTCCCACCCATTAAAATTCAAAGTATATATCTCTAATCCCCCACTCCTAAATTATTCCCAGGCGACATCCTCGTAATGGACGAGCTAGGATACTTTTACTTCAAGGACCGACGCGGTGACACCTACAGATGGAAGGGAGAGAACGTGTCCACCATAGAGGTCGAGACTATTATCAGCAAGGCATTCGGCTTTGAGGACGTTACCGCTTATGGAGTCAGAGTTCCTGGAACAGAGGGACGAGCTGGGATGATAGCCATCGTCGCATCTGAAAACTACCTTAATTTAGATCTTTTGGCAACCGAAATCCGACGCTCCCTCCCGACTTATGCTAGGCCGCTCTTCTTGCGCATCGTCAAGTCAATTGACATGACGGGTAAGCTTTCCGGCCTCATCTACATTATTCCCACCATCTCCCATAATTCCCCACTTCCAACCCTACCCGACATTCCTAGGAGCCACCCAGCATACAATTCCGTGGGGTTAACTTGAAGTCTTGGTCCCTCAGGTCATATGCTACCCAGCAATAAATAATTTCTCTACTCTCTTTTCAGGTACGTACAAGATAAAGAAGACCCGCTTCCAAGATGAAGGATTTGACATCCAAAAAATATCTGACCAGCTTTATTTCTTCAAGGATAATAAATTCACCCCCCTCACCAAGGACCTCTATGACCAAATCAACTCACAGAAACTTAGACTCTAAAAGACTTATCTAAATATAATACCTTAGCTGTAATTAACTCAGAATCATAACTGCACCGCACTCCAGTCCAGACAATGTTAATATATCAAGTGCACGGCACTCACGCCTTTTGCTCAAAATTATAGCCACTAGTGATTCTCGAGATGCTCCAAAGTTCAGAATCAAAAATCTGCAAGAACTGCACCAACCATAACTTCTTCCTATTGTTTATATCATTTCTTAACGACTTATCCATAAATATATTTCCGAAAATTATATATACAGATGATTTGCTAAAAACTTTTTCTTCGATTACATTCCAAAGGTAAAGGCGGCGTTCCAAGCAATTTTACTTATGACCTACGAGCTGGCAGCTGTCCAAATACAAGCCAATCGGATTTTTCTGCTTGGTATAAGAAATCTATAAAAAATATATAATCAAGTCCAACCCCTCCCTCTACTATACCATTATCATTCCTTCCAACCTTATGAGGGATTTCAAATTATAGTGCATCTTACTTTTTAAGACGCAAACTGGGAAAGATCCGAAATTCATCCATCTACCCTTCATCTGCCTTTCGATTTTAAGGCTTTTTTAGAGTTGTAAAAGCCAAGGTCTTTTAAAAAAACCGCCCGATTTACTGGTCTCTGATGGGACAAAGATACTCCAGTTTGATGTCTCTGGGGTTGAAGAATTGGGACAAAATCTTGTGGTTTCGCTTCCAATACTACAGATCAGCACTGCCGCCGCTACCTACAACAACAGGGATTTACGGACTAATGAAAAGGGTCACCCTTGACTTGCTCTAATTCAAGCTTGACCTTTTTGACAAACTTCATTCGCAACGTTTGGTTCAGCTCCAACATTTACTGTGCATCCTTGACATTTGATATTTACTTGCTACTGCTGCTACAGTAAGAATTCCCAATTGTGAATTTGTGCTCCACGGAGAAAGTGGGAAAGGAAGACTCCATGGTATTCTGTTGATGCTGTTGCGAAATTGTTTTGGGCACATTCTAGGGCTTTCTCCTACCACTTGTGAAGAATATAAGTAGAAAGTTAAAAAAAGCGATACAAGAAGACAAGCTCGGTAAAGGCAGACCATAGCTTTTTGGCAATAATGTAAAAAAAATATTAAAGCTACAGAGTCTTTTATGAATGTAAACAAGTACATAAATATTAGGGTGGGGTAGGGGGAATAAGAGCTTTGGAGACCCAAGGCTACAACCAGGGAGAAAGCAATATAAGAAACCACTAAAAGAACATGTAGAGATAAGTTGTAACTGTATTATGTATAGCTATGTTTTTGGCGGGTGTTTGCGGATCGTTTAGCGAAACTAGAGTAAAGGGAGAGACAAGAGCATGTTAGGGTTGAAGCGTTTATGTTTGGGTCGGGGCTTCCAGCACCTTTCTTGCTTTTCCCTTCCTCTGTCCCTTCTCCCTACTTGCGCTTTCATCCATGACTAATTCAGCATCTGTAGGATTTCTGGCTGAAGAGATTGCAACACATTCTTTTACTTGCTTCCATAATTTAGAGGCTGGACCAAGAAGCTGAGAGTTGGACAAGACTCCATAGGGCTGGGAAACGGTTGCCAAAACAATTTCATGAATGGAGCGCCGCGTAAACTCAGTGCTGGGCTTGTCTTTCTTGGGACAGGAATTGATAAGGATCCTGCCAAACATGGCAAATAGTTTTTGCAAATCCACCTCAATTTCATGCTCCTCCCGAGGGTTTGGATATCCTCTCCCGGCCGCCTCCCTTCTCCTCCTACTACCTGAATAATCCCCTGCGCTCCGCTTCATTCTCTCCGTTTCATTCCCTCCGTTGTCGAACATGCTCCAAATGTGGTTGTTTTCTAAAAGATTTTTCAGCCATTTCATGGCCGAAACAAAGATTCGCTCAAGTCCAGCCAAGGGCTTATCTCGTAAGTCATCGCTTTCATTCCCACCCTTCTCCGTGCTGGCTTTCGTTGGTCCCGGGGTAGTTGGAGTGGTCCTCGGAGTTGTTTCAGCTTTGACCGTCGGGGCTGGGACTTCTGCAACGTCTGGCTGTGACTCCGCCATGGATCTATCGCTTCCCTCTTTCGTTGTTGATACTATTTCATTCATTCCGTGTCGTTCCGTTAAAAAATCCATGCAATGCGCTAATTTCCTATAAGTTCTGTAAAAAGTAGGGTTCATTTGCTGGTCTTCTGGATAAATTTCAGAAAGTTTCAGAGAAATGGCCCGCTTCAACATCCTTGCATCCCGTTTATCGATCCTCGAGCATCGAATCAGACTTAGTTCGATCATGAGATCGTTCAAAATGTGAAGCTCCCACGGAGAAAATTCCTCATCCTCTTCAAATTCAGCTACACCGTTTTCATTCCAGGAACTGCCTTGAATTTTACTTTGTTTGTTAGCTTCACCTTCACCTGCAAAGACCAACCCGTATAGCATTAAAATCTATCAAAAAGACGACGTTCTACCACACCGCGTCATCTTTCTTCAAAATTAGCAAAAACTGCACAAACTAAAACTCTCTTCTCCAGCCTTACCTCCAGCGTCGTAATATTTTTCCGACACCTGTGCCTGACGTCCTAGAACTAGAACCTGTTGTAAACCAGGTCCTAGAGCCAGGGTCAGTGAAAGTACAAGTATGGAGTTTGCCATAAGTATTTTTCCTTACTACAGAATAGCCTTTCACAAATCACAATCACCCTCCACTGCAAGAGGATTATGTTTAAAAAATGATTCCAAATTTTCCACACAGTCACACCTTTTTACCCGATTCCTACTGCGCTTCTAGCTTATTCCGACCCGACTTGACGCACTCAGAGTTATATTACTTTAACTATTCTCTTAGGTGCTGACTGGAATCAAAGGCGCCCGTTCCTTCTTATCAACTACAAGTCACACAAGTGCTCCACTCAATGAAACGATAGCCCTCGAGACAGCTTGCTTCATCCTTTTATTTTCTGCCACAGCTTGCTTCCATTGAAATATCTTCCGTATGTTATGTATGACTCACACAATTTCTGGTAAACCTTCCAGCTCAATCACAATCAACAATAGGTGACACAAGTTTCCGCATTGTATTATATCCATCCCTTTAAAACTTTCACTTTCGCATTCATTATATAACTCCAATGATCAGACACTACTACGCGGAGAAGAATTATCATTCGTAATAGTTTGCCAATGTTGTTGCCCATTGCAAAAACCTAAAAGACACATTTCCAACAGTTCTGGTTATCGATAACGTTTCACCGACATCGGCTCATTTCCACCCTAGACAATTATCAAAACGTTGCCTACAAGGAAGTATTTCTGGCACACGCGTAGATTTCCCTCAATTACACATGTATGTCATGTACTAGCTCTTTCTATTCCGCAACACGGTTAGGCTCTAATCCCGCCCACACTAACCAGTTCAGCTCAATCCCATCATCTGATTATGGTGTGAATAAAACAACTACTTGCAGCATGTTCCATAAGCAGCCAATAATAGCCGCGCGCCTAAGGGTTCAAGAGGATGGCAAAAGCAGTAAAACTTTTGTATTTTTCAGCATAAACTTGAGGCGACGTTGTTTTTGTTTTGCAACATTTTTTCAAGCGGAGCCACAATTTAATATAGCTTGGAGAAATCTTTGCGAATAGTTGTATCTGTGTATAGTATATAAATACAAAATACATGGAAATGTAGAACTTGTTTTCATGTAAGGAGTCTCTTGTTTTGTCTCTTATTGTAAGAAGATTCTCGGGGTTGTGGTTACTATATCCGTTGAGGCGGAAGCACATGAGATTCTCTCCTCCTATTAAACAAGGGTAGAGAGAGGATGAGAATAGGTTTTGAGAGTCAATAAAGGAGGGTAAAGTCTCTTGAATTTGGTCACAAGAGAAGAAGATTCCTTTCATGTTTCCCCATAAAAACTTTTCCAGGCCCCTACTTACCCGCGAGATAATGACATGGCAGGAAGCAAATACCTTGCATGAATGCTTGACAGGGTTGAGAGAAAACATATTATTAAGACGAGGGAGAGAGAAAGCGACGAGGGAGAGAGAAAGCGGGACGAGGGAGAAAGGAGGATGGAGAAAGCAATGAAGAGGAGAGAAAGTGGAAGAGTACAGGATGTATAGGGGGAGAAAAACTGAGCAAAGGTCGCTTTGGATGGGGAAGAGCGATTACAGAGGACAATGATATCTCCAGGAATAAGTATGTGACCCATAGCCATGCTTACCGCCTTACTTTCTCAAAGGTCCAAAAAGAGAAAGAAACAAGTGGACGGACGGAGGAGGGAATAAAAGGAAAAGATGAGAAAGAAAAGAGCTTTCCTCACGGAGGGCGGAACTGTGAGCAAGTACATGGAAAAGACATTCCTCCAAATTGCAATCTGCTCACACCCTCAAACTTTGCTACACTTAGTAAATTTACGTCTCATTCCAAAAACGAAAGAACAAAAGCCTTCTCATTCTCCTCCTCCTCTCCGCTTTCTTTCTCATATTAACTTTCTCCCATCACCTCCAAACTTCCCCTTGACTTTTCACACGAGCATTACACGTCCTCCGCCACCGCCTTCACAAACTTTCACATTTGTCTCCATTTCTCATCAACTACAAAACCGTATCATCATCCATCCCGCCTATGAATTCCCTTTCATTCCCCGCGCATCATTATACTACGTAATATATATGCCAACCTCTGCAAAGTTCCGCTCCACTGAGAAGCTTCCTCCGGGGCTCACCTCCAAGCTAGAGCTTGTTTCTTTTGCCGGAAAGAGGACATACCCAAAACTGAGAATGCATTCCCGGAATGCATTAGAGACCTACTCTAGGATTTTATTAATTAAACATCACCGACAAAGCAGAACCAAAAGAGTCCTTCCCTCTCCACCTGCTGGCCCGCTGCAAGCCATAACCCACATAGTTACATGATCATCAAAGTGACAACTTTCTCACCGACCAGATCACCAATCCATGCCGAATGCCGAATGCCGGCCTTTTGCTCTACATTTTGCAAGTTGTCTCCATGCTTTCTTCCTTGCAAACTTTCTCCGGTAGCATCTGTTCCGATTTCCCTGATTCTTTTTTCCATTCCCGCAATACAAGCTATACACAACAAATTCGGGATGAGTACTTGAGTCAAGGCAGGAACCAACTCATCCTTGACCTCAGATAGCGTAATTCACCTCACAGATGAGCACACTTCCCTCTCTGATTCTCGCAATTCCGCTGGAAAGCAGGGGAATGGCGAGAATCCCTCCTCTTTCTTTTGCAAACATATCTTTTCAATCACCTAAAGTATTTTCTCTTTCTCATCCACGCTCTTCCCCTTCTCCGTATTCTCCTTTCACTTCCGCACAACTCCAATGGGTTAACATAGAGTCATGTTCTGAATACACCATATATTCTCTTGCTTAGTTTTTGCATTCAACTCCCAACAGCTCCTTCACTTCCGACTATGAGCAGTTAGCCTTTCAAATCCTCCAACTAAGAAATAAGGACCACTTCTACTGTTGCACCTCATTCAAAAGTAATACAAACAACTGTCTGCACTTTCTCCCTCTCCACCTCCCCTATCTCCGCCAATTTCACCTTTCCAAACCCATGCTTTCTCCATTGGCTAATTATCACCCCACTCAGTCTTTCGTCTATTCTTCGAATCCAATTCAACACGGGGATTGACAAGGGAATAATAATGTTTCTCTCCCAAGATAACAACCTGTCAAAATTTACTTTCTCCAAACACCCAGCTTGGCTGTAGCTATAGTATACTGACTGGATTGAGAGAAAGGGATGAAGCCTCCACTCCCCAATTCACATCAAATCCTGACACAAGTCAACCGGATTCAAGAGGAAGGGATACGATACGATGAGTATACAAGTAACCTGAATCTTTCACCTAAATCCTTCCTTGGTTTTGTTTATAGATGCTTTTGTATTGGATTTCCTTCGCAACAAATCCCGTCCTCCTTTTTCTTGCAGCTCTCGCTCTCTTTCTCTTCCCCTTGATTTTTTATCCCCGTCCGAAGACCTTCCTACAAAAGATTCATTCATCCGCTCACTCAGTCAGTCTGCAAATCACCAGACTTAATATTATCCCTCAAATATGTACAAGCCGCCTCCCCCACACACAACCCTCTATAACCACTCATCTCTGTCCGGGCGTGTTACGCAAGGAAAATACCCAGCAGTGGAATACTTTGCAAAAAATCTACCCTCGCTTAATCCGGAGGAAACATGACGAGAATAGAAGATGGGACGAGTCCATTCATGCACATGTATACACCCTGCAATCCAACCCACTACGCTCCCATTCCGTCCTGGATTCTTCAAATGAATCCCCGTTTTTTCTCTTCCCATCTGTCGTCCTTTGTGTTGTCTTCGTTTTTCTCTTCTCTCCTCAACTTTCTCCTCCGGATAAATAGACACTCCCATTCTTGCCACCCTTTCTATGCAAAAGATTCAAATAAAATCTCAAAATCCGCCCCAATTTCCCTACTTCTCCAATCCAACCCCTCTACCAAACTACCAGGCCCTTTCCTTAAGTTAGTAGACGCGGACAAGAAGGCAACTCAAAGAGCACAATACTTTATATTACCTCACAGTAAGGACGTATCCGCCAAGATTGTCTCGTATGCCTAGAAAATTATATCGAGATTCGTAACCAAGCTCAATCCCCTCACTCTACACACCTTTCAGCCTAATCATCTTGTCAACCGCTCTCGTCTACAAACTTTAACAATTTCTCTGAATCTTCTCAACTTGCTATTTCACCTTTATTCTCGCAGTCTTACTTTCTCTTTGTGCTAACAAGAAAACGTGTTGCTCTAGCCAAATCTTCTCCCCCACATATCCCCTCCCTCCCCTTTGTATCCCTCTTTCTTGTTTCCTGTACTTCGTTCCACCTCTCTTTCTTCGCCAGAGTACAAGACCTGTAGATCTTCTCACTTACTCGACCAACACATGTAAGGCTCTGAATGAACATTTTCCTTTGTCCACCATATCTTAAGCTGTGTCCCTTATTTTAGAGTTCAAGCTCCCAGCTACTCCATGACTAAATCTATTTCACACACAAACATTATATATATAATCTTTTTCCTTTTCTTCTTATTTTTTTCTACCCAGTCAAACTACGCCCTCTGCAGTATGCACATAAATATTTTACTAAAATCACAGTTAGCAAACCATGGTTGTACTACTAACATCAAGTTGCAAGTCAGAATTTTTCCTGGGATTATATGCAATTAGGTTTACCCTTTGCCTAATGAACTATGTAACATAATGTAGATTGAGGAGGAATTTTTTAAGTTTCGGAACAAATCTACGGAAAATTTAAATCCTGAAAAATGATCACATTAGCTTGAGGAAGAATCTGCATAATGCAAAATACTCTTAAGCTCCTTTCATAAACTCTGTATGTATTGAATCAACAAAGCCGCTTTTATCCCCGACTTTCACCAACTTTCTCTTTCTCCTCCAGCCTAACCACATAATCCACCTCTGCACCACTACCGTACTCTCTCTTTGCTCAACTAATAACCGGAACAAGAGAGACTAAATTTCTGCACCCCGTCTTTCAAATTCTTCTCTCGTAATTCTGCATAATTAGTGTAAACAAATGCCGGCGCTTAAGGCTACACAGGTTTGCCACACTACATTTTTCACGCCAAAGTACACCATTAAATCTTGCAGAGGATTTCATTCAGTAAAGCTCATCCTCTCAAAACTTGGCTCCTTATTTTCCTGTCCACGTACTTAGCATTTCAAGGAAGAGAAGTGGATTGTAGCTGAATTGTGTCGAGGTTGTATCCCCTTAAATCTTTTAGCTAGGGGAAGGGCATGCCGCCACGCGGCATATACCCTTTCCGTCGTTATCCAAACTGGCATCCCTCCTAATCGAATACGAGTCTGCAATATTATCGGACTGTCAGGAAGAGGATCAGGACTTTCAGAACGGGATAAAGTTCTCTTATCTCAAGCCTGACATTCCGATGCATGTCTACACCATTGGAGAAATTGCACAACAAGCATATATGCACAAATAATTCCGTCCCACGCAGGCTTTGCAATTAGCGAAATGGTCTTTTACGTGACAACCGTCATTTAGTCACTCACACTCACTTCTATAAGCTTGCTCACCCTTCGGCTACACAAACCTGGAGACTCCTAGCAGAGCAGTGAGTGAGCAGAGCCCATAAGCTTTGGAATGTATACATGCCTGCTCAGACTGGAAGCTTTCATTTGTGTCTAATTGTATTGGGCTCAGAGGGATAGCCCCGGTCTGATTTCACTTTCTCCGAATAAGGTTTCTGAGAAAATATACAGTTCCAATAATTCATTACAACTAACCTAGAACTACTCCAAAAGAACAACTAGAATGGAAGGTAAGCTAAGAAAACATTTTCTCTTTCTTTTAAAAGAACCAACTTCAAACAAGAAAAGAATCTAACATGTCTCCATAATTGTTGTCTTCAATCATGTCTTTTACAAAGAGAAGAGAATTTTCATTCTATTCCCGAGGGCAAAAGTCCACATGCTTTTTTCTTCCCGCTTTTTCCTTCCTGTCTTTTATCTCCTATTTCTTTTATTCGAATACGTGTGCGTAATTTACTTCAACTACTTGCTCCTCTCCCATCATTCTCCTTCCCTCATATTCCTACAACTAATAAACTTCTTGTGACTCCTCTCTATTGCGGAATAATAGCCTTTAATTTTAACCACATCAAATCTTTTATTAGTAACTTTCTCCCGTGGTGGTGGTGGTTCTCTCTTCTCCGTATTTCGTATTTAGTTTTATGTCTTAGTAGCCCCTCCGGGCAGGTATTGTAAGACGGATTATTTTTTCTTAAAATTCAGATTTGGATTGGCTCTATCTTGCAAATATAACGGACTTTCTACGAAACTTGATTTCCGTGTTAGCCAGGATGAAAAGCTTTCTTCAGCAGCGTCAGCGTCCCACAACGTATTTTCATCTCAACCACATTCGCCGCCTGTGTTTCTGGATTAATGAAATCATTTCTGTTCGTTCTTGCTATTTCAAACTATTGCATTATGATCACGTAGAATTTTGACCGTGGGCAAACATATTGGAGATTGCTTTCGCTTTCGCGAATCCCATTACTTACGGGGAATTCGTACATCTTTACTCCTCTCTCTCTCTCGCCGCTTACTATCTCACATGCATACGTAGCGGCTTTCAACCCCCCATTCCCTTGATCCAGTATCGTTAATTTTCCACCACGATCCTACCGCCAAACGTGCAGAAAGTTTTACTCCAAAGCAATTCTCATATTTGCGAACGCTGGCTGCAATAAGGTTTTGCCTCGTCTCTCCAACCAGCACCGTCTTGGTTTCATAAACTGCGCTCTGCTTTAATTCCTTTAGTAATCCCAAATTGATCGCCAGTTTTATATTACCTCATCGACCATATTTTGTAATGGTAGATTAGCGTGTGCATACATAGGCTTCACTAAAAGTGCCTCCGGTGGTCGAGGATTATGGGGTATGGTTGCTCTTATATATACTGCATTACCGATATGATATGGTACTAATACATTTCACACCCCTACGCACCATGAATATCCAAACAGATGTAGAGAGGAGTCGAAACAGAAATTTGTATTCCGTGCCTCACAACGAGAGTCAGTTTAAAAAGATTTACTTAAATCCACAGCCTCGTACATTAAATACTTCTTAAGTATGTACGTATGTTTCTATTCAATTCTAGCGCCCCCTGGA
Organism: Sminthurides aquaticus; assembly: GCA_906901655.1. Classification (NCBI taxonomy): domain Eukaryota; kingdom Metazoa; phylum Arthropoda; class Collembola; order Symphypleona; family Sminthurididae; genus Sminthurides; species Sminthurides aquaticus. The sequence goes on along the minus strand of CAJQTT010000002.1, from coordinate 2,832,453 downwards.
TTTTATCAACGGTAAGCATTAATTCAACCTCAAGGAGAATGTATATTGAAACCAATTATTCGACCACACAATGTATGTCATTTTTCACAAAATGGATCCATCATATTCGCACGAACTTAGGGATTTCTCCGAAAGCCGTGATGGTTAAACTTGAGTAACACAATTTATTTGTAAGTCATGTCAATAATCCACGAGATGCTAGTCGCTTAGTTATCCATAGGATTTTCAGAGGGACACTTGCTGGACTTTAGGATTGCGGAAGAAAAATATCGAATCCATGTTGTAAACATTTCAGTGTCCTCGCAAGACAGTAGTTTTGAACTCCTTGAGCACATTTCCATGTTTTGAACTTTCCTAAAATTTAAAAAATCATATGGTTTGGTGTCGATTACGACGGACGTTCAGATAGTATGATTGGAAATGTAATAAAATAACAAACTACTCAAAAGATCTTACTTGCATGTAGGATTTGGAGGTGAAGGAGAAGAAACTTTCTGAATATCCTCATTCCACATTTCAGTCATACAATTCACCATGTCCGGGATCAAACTTTGGACGCATGTAGAATTTTTCAGATTTTTGACAAATGCTGTAGTATGGGGGTAAAATCAGTAAATTTGGAACAGAATATTTCATCATTTTCGCAGCATAGCATTTAGTGTAACAAAAGCAACATTAAATTGCTCTCCAGATTAATTTGTCAAAAATATCATACTTACTCAACCGATGTGCCGTTAAGTTTCTGTTTTCACAAGCAAATCGAAAATTTATATCAACCATTGCTTTAGTATCAAAAGTAAAACATCTCTCCAAAAGTTCCATTTTGTTGCATTCTTGAAATATTTCAGTGTGGTCACAAATAATCGTAGTCATCACTGACAGATCCTTCCCATTTGTCCGGGAAAGCTGTTTTTCTAATTCAGGGTTCAGTGTAAGTACTTTCTTTATATGGCCAAAGAAGCAACTCTTTTGTCTCTTCTACAAAAGAAACGTAGATGATATTACTTCCCTATCTTAATACTTTATTGATATTTGCGAATAATTAAAAATTATAATGCTGACGTATTTCGCTACACACACAAGTTTAAGCGAGTACATACCTCTTCCTCCGGTCCTGTAATTTCTTGCAAAGCAAATTGACATTCCGTACTGAGAGTTGATCCATTTCCTAGGAAAAAGTCCAATAGACCATGCACTTTTTCAGAATCAGATCGTATATTAACGCTCACAGTTTCCGCCGTTGGCGCAGTTGAACCTTGCAAAACAAGCCAAGAGAGGCAGAAGTAGTGCGAAATCGTTAGAATGGAGTTTGCCATTTTTGAAACTTTACACAACCCTGCATGAATTACGTCTGAGTTAAGGCTGATAATGCTTGAACGCAACCTCAAGAAATATTTGCGTTTGTTCCTCGGGAAGCTAAAAAAGCCATCTGTCGCAATATTATTATGTTGTACTTTTTGCTTTCTCAGTTTACCAGAGTTCAGAGAACCCAAGCTTGGACTGGTTTGCAAGTGACTCTTTTGCTGTTATACGCGCACATCTTCCCTAAAGATGTTTCTATGACGGGAATTTGTAGTTGTTTGCTGCTTACTACATATTAAAGTTAAGTTGATGCCAGATTTATATTATCGTCTACCTGATTAGGAAGTCACAACACGACGTAGTTTAATAAAATAGTTGTTTCAGTACCTGCATCTCTGAGAATAAGATTGAGCAAAATCAAGAGAGATCTGAGAGCATTTGCCAATTGAAGACATTGAACTTGGAGGGGGTGTGCCTGGGTTACGTTTAAAATGTATTCTACTGTACTAACGACGAAAAATGTTTACGTTGTTGGGTCCGTCACCGTGAAATCCATGAAAAGTGTCAGATGAGCCGTTACAGCAAAGGCAATTCTACCATAGAAAGAGTCCCTCGGAGGGACTCCCTCCGAAACTGGACACAAAAATCCCAAACGTTTGTCTACCGGCTTACACCACCTGGGTTATTTGTTGTAGAAATCTGTTTACAATCCTCAAAAGGAGAGGCTGAGATCATTTAATGTAAATCCAGAAGCTGGCAAACTTTTTCCGGACACATGAAATATATGTTTCTCACGTCCCCTCTAAACCTGTATTGGCAAGAATTATTTTACTGGCTACTCTGTCCATTTGTCATCTATTCCCATGCCCTAAACCTTGACATGCAAACACACAAATCTCCTTCGCGCTTTCACTCCATACAATCCGGATCTTACGCAGCTAAATAAATAACCCATCCATGAGTTTCCCAGGCTATGAAATATCCTTCTCCGTCCATCCTCCTAGGAGTATAGCCTCTTATCCCGTGTTCGTCTTCAAACGATTTGAGAAGAGCTTTGAAACAAATCACCGACCCACGTCTCCAGTCTCCCACACGGTGAAAGTAAAGAGGAAAAAACCATCATCCTCCGATTTAGGCACGCACAATGACAAAGCCACTTGGTCCGAGTTTCCAAAAATCACATTGTAACAAAGTCGGAGAGAAAGCAAGGAAACATATGTGGCTTTCCAACAGCTCCTATTGTGTTTCCATCACAGGATAATCCTCTCCGTCCTTCTCATTGTTCTCATCTCCAGCTCTAGCCCGGCCCAGCTAGACCTAGACACCTAGATGTATTTCCTCACCGATATCCAATTCAGCTTCTTCCCGGAATCCGATTCCCCTTCATCTCTTCACCCAACCGCTCCTATTCTACTGCAAAGAATTCCTTGCCTAAATTTATTTCTGCATGACGCCCTTACCTGAATACCTCACTCATACGAGCACAGAGTCACCGACGTCACTTAAGTTCCCACTTTCACCCTTAATAACACCAGCCTCTATGTATTTATCCCATCCCACTCACACACCTTTCTCCACCTTTCCCCACTTTCCTAATCTTTTCACCTCTCCACAAACATATCCATATGTATGTTTCACCACAAATATGAACACCTGCCCCCCTAATAATATTGAACCTCAACCTCTCATCATTCCATGCTTATCTCCCCCTCATCACCATCTGTAATGAATCCAAAGCCTCTCAATCTTCTATGACATCTGCCTTCTCTGTGTGCATTCCAAAAACTTTTTTTATTTCACTCCATCGCTCAATCATTTTACCAGAATCCATATCGCCGTCTTGGGAAAATTCTAAAGAAAGCGCTTACGACGTAGTCCAATAAACTTTCTCCCAGGTTTCCAACTACGCTACCACCACGAATAGAATGACGGTGAAGGAAATTGTTGCAAAAAAAGTTACTTTTCCTTGATTTTGAGACTGCTGCAACAATTTTTCCTTTATTCCATCCTTGTCAACGACCCTTCCCATTTTTTTCCCTTTTCTTTTTTCAAAGCACACAAAACGGGACTGTATGGAATCATAGGTATTTAGAAGAGTTTTGAAACTTTGCTTGAAAAGTAAGCATTTGTCTAGTGACTTCAGCGCCAGCCAGCACATGAGAAGTATTAGGGTTCCTTTGAAAAATCTCCTGTGACATTACACAAACTCGGTCTGAAGAAAACTTTCTCCTCCCGCTACTTTTACCTTTGGAGAAATAAACAATAACCTCTAATTTGAACACTTTTCTTTTAAAAATTCTCGCCCAATTCCTTCCAATTCTTCCCACGTGGCTTCGTTTCAGAATAATTTACACTGTCTTCCTTTTCCTTCTTCCTTTGATATTATGTTCCCTGCAGCGGAAACGACCAACAAGTACGGTGAAAGTTATCCTCCTCGAGTTGTACTAACGATTCCGGCGGGGGCGTATTTTTTCCTCGGTAAATTTCTGAAACTTTCTTTATCCATCCGCCCGGAATAATTTCAAGGTTACAAATTCATGTTACTGCTCTGACGTTCCTCGTTGCATTCCAAGAGTAAAATCCCAAAATGATTGCCATTGTCTTCCCCGTCCTCCCCTGGTCTCAAATAACCAATCCTAGATATTGTTAGGCTAACGTATAGCCTCTCCCGGGGTAAACTGTATTGGCGGAGAATCTGAAAAAATATTTTGGATTCATGCCCATCCAAATGGGAGGGAAGAGGCAGCGGAAAATGTAGAAACCGAATAGTGAAATGCACACATGGAAGAGTAGGTCCACTTTCTTCCTTTCCCAACCCCTCCCCTACCACTTCTTCTCTATGATTTGCCATCTATCTATTACAGACTGGAGGGCAGGGATGAGTCAGAGAGTCATCTAGCTTGGAGAGCCCGTATGGCCTAGCCCTAGACAGCCTCAGCCTGACTGCAAGAAGGGAAGGAGTTTGCTTTCTCTTAACTGAGTGGAGCGGGTAGGTAGTAGGAGATCGGAGTGAAAGTGGTGAAAGTAGGGGAATCTGAAAGCAGCTCCCTACTCTTTTCCTTTCCACAGAGCTAAGATATAGATAGGAAAGTTGTAGGACTTGTGTCGACAGTTTGCCTTCAGACCGTGACCGTGAAGCAACAAAACTAGTTACAAGTGAAATCAGCAATATTCACCCTATTACAACAAGTCTCTCTTTCTCCTCATCCCCACATTTTCTCCATCACCCATTTATTTCCACATTCATTCCCAACATTCAATTCTATTGCTTCATCCTCCTATCCATTTCTATTTGTTTAATCTTTCAGTGTTATTTGAGTAGAAGCGCAGAGTGGGAAGAAACCAAACGTTCCTGGGTTTCATTTCAAGTCATTGGAAAATATTTTCTCTGGAATTCCACCAAACTTCCCTCTACTACATTTGTGCAAAATCCCTTTAGAAACATATTATTCATCAATCAAAGCATTGTAATTAAAACCAAGAGAAAAACGTACGTTTCCATTTTGCCGAAGAAAAATCTCCAACAGACACATTCATGTCCCACCAGCCAATATTTCATCCTTTCTTCATCCTTATCATATTTTCCGGACGTCAACTCAGAGAGCAGATGGCATCCTCCCTGTATTCTTCTTAAACTATATACACAATCCACCCTTCTTCATCCTCTCCTTCCACGATATTCAGCAGTGTAGCTCTTCTGACGTCCAAACTGGGGTTTGAAAGTGAAACAGTTAGGATAAAAAACGTCTCTTTCCCCTCTACCACCTTCTCACATCCTTTGCTCGAGTCCAGTGCTCTGCTTGTCCAAACTACATTTCTCATTTCGTTCAATGTCAAAGCCTAGCTTCAGCCTGGAGCTACAAAAGAGCCATATTTCTCTTCCCCTGTACAAATATCCGTAGATAAAAAGAAAGAGGAATCTCTCCCGCTACCAGACTCTTTGACCTACTCATCCTCTCTCTCTTCCAAACCCTTACTTGCCTCCTGGTCAAAATCTTCGGAATCCCCCTGAATAATACTGAATCAGTGTATACTTTCACCTACTCTACTCGCTCAGATCGCCACTACAAAAGTGCATCCTTCATGGTTAGTTTTTGAAAGAAACTATAAGGATTTTCTTCTCAGCATTGACTCAGCGTTGACGTTGATTTAAAAACAGCGTGGACTTGGATTTATTCCACTTTGCTATTGAAATAAGCAGTAGATGAGAGTGAAAGCGGGGGTCAAAAATAAACTCGTGTGAGTGACCTTTTTGCTAGAAAAAAGTGTGGAATCCGTATGTACATCTTTGATCAAACCATTCTCAATCTGATCAGTGCATAAGTGAAAAGATTATCGAACAAAAAGGTAGCCAGCTAGCCGACGGAGGCTTTGAATTTCAAGAAAAAGAGTGGCGGGAGGATATCACAATTCCTTTGGTTGAGACTTTCAGTGCTTTGTGTGCATACTGGGGACAAGAGTGAGCGGAAGCTAAAGAAGGAGGCGGAAAGCTGTCTGGAAGCACACATCTTTTCCAATGTAAAGATTTGAACATGTTCGAATTATTCTTCTATCTCTTTGGACTTTCCCCGAACTGTTCCTTTTCGGAGAAAGTATCTATTTCCCCGCTTACCCTCCTTTCCTTCCCTCTTATCTCTTTGTAGTCGCTCAGAATTATTCATGATTGACTGATACAAGTTGAGTTCCCGTCCTCCGCTTCCCTTCTATTCCCTCCATCTTTCCCCAAATCCTTGTCCTTTCTCCTTATAAATTCCCATTCATATCTTAATCCCGTCACTTCAAGTCCCCTCCTCTCTGGCCTAACCATCGAAAAGTAAACAATGATACAACCACAAGCTCTTTCCTCGCCTTTTAGTCAACCCACTATTATTCACGAAAAAATATCGCTGACCCTTTCATCACCCACTTTTATCCCAATTACCATTTCCTTTTTCCCTCATTTACCTTCCGCCCCTTTATCCAACCCAGTTTCACCCCATTTCCACCTCTCCTTTTAAATCCTCTCAAAACTTTCTCAACCTTGCCAACCAACCCACTTATGCACCTGCTCCACTCTTACTTTCATTTTACCTCTCAACTTTCACCCGCTTTCTCTTTTGAATATTCTTTTCTTTTCTTCAAGTATATTATATATTTCCCTTAGTGATCCTTTTCTACCAACCCTTAAATCTTCTCATCTCACGTTCACACTTCTCATGAGCAACCTCATGAATCCGCCCGCACCACCCGATCAGCAGATGGGCGCGGGGTAAACTCGTAAAATGGGTTACGTGCACATACCGTACTACGTAGTTATCAAGTCAACAATTTGGCACTACACCCCTCCCAACTTTCACACCACATTCTTTCCACTCCAACTACCCTCCTCGAATATATCCACGTAGACTTTTGATGACTTTGTACCAAGGATCTGTTCCAGTCTCTCGGATTTTCTCTTGTCATCTATCACAATACTCCTTTCTCCCCTTCCCGTCTTAACTCTTAATACCCATCTTCTTTAAATTTACAAGAGTCCTTCAGAGCGCTGGGAAGAATATCTTTTACTTTCAACTTTCACCCAACTCATCCTCTCTCCAGCCGTATTAGCTTTTACTCTGTGGAGAAAGTACTAAAAATAGGGATTGTATATACTTGCTTGATTATTATTCCTTTCTCTTCCTCTATTCCGTCTATCCTTTTGAGTTACAAACCGGCCAGAAACCAGAAAGATGAAAAAACGTTTTCTTTCCGATACACCATACGATACAGGCGAGAACAGACAGATGACCCAAAATCGATTCTTTATAATGTATCCCTTACATTCCTCTCTTCCTCACACTTTCAGACATCATTTGTTTTTGACTCCATCTCATATCCAACTTGTATTTTCTCTTTCCCCTTCACCTCACACACTCTGGATCTCTGCTAAATATTTCTTTCAACTTTCTTTTCTAACCCACCCACTCCTCTATAAAGAAAGCTTCGGCTTTGTAAAAGATCCTGCTATCCCCTTTTTCAGTCCATATCAGCAATAGTTATGGACATGCATCAAATATTATTCCTCACTTAGCTTCCTTCCTTGAAAGACTTTTTCCACTTTCTTTCCAACTTTCACCAAGCCAGTCACGCCACTACGTAGCCTATCTTCTATATTCAGGAGTTTCCTAAAAAAACTTTTAAAAAACGGATTCGTCTGAGTTAGTTTAGTTTAGCCTAAACGTATCCTATTCAGCTCTCGAACTTGCCATCTTCCTCAAAACGCTTGACCTATAGCCTTGAATAAAAAGCTGTGTTTTAGTCATGGGGCAAGAAAACTATCAAGTATAATTTCTCTTTTCCAAACCCTGTCGAGAACACTATGGATGAAAAATAATCCGTAGTTTCAACATCAGTTACTTGTTATTTTCACTCTTGATGGACTATTGTGAATAGCTATATATATAGTATGAGTATGAGCTAGAGTATTCATTTTAACTTTCACCACAGCTTTCCCCTTGCCCATCCTCTCATATTTCTCCCACTTCCATTATGCTAATACAGTGATACTTGCCCAAGGGTGAAAGCATTAAGAACAGAGTCAGGAGAGAAAGCCTTATCATCCTCCAGCTCCATCCCGGATTTTGCCTCCCCTCTTCCCAAAAATCAAGCATAAAACTAGATGATGTGATATATGTATATAACCTTGGTTACACATGAGAGAGGCTTGTAATAACTTTCCGTAAAACGGGTGATGGGTTCCACAAACACGACTGCCTTTCTTCGTTCCGCTCTTATCGTTCATATGTCACTGGGAGAAAATTATTTCGCTCCCTAATAAACACTTTCTCCATCCCGATTTGATACACCTCCAATCCAAGGCCCATTTAGCACATTATAAGTACAGAAGCATAAGCATGTATGAAAAACTAGGATAATTTTATTAATTTTCGTCGTCATCACACTACGAGTAGGAGTATTTACTATAGTAGTAAAGGAGTGTATTAGCTTAATTGCATAATGGTCTGGCCGTTGTTCTTGCAAAGAGTTGGCCCACATACCCAATGAAATTGGGATGTGAAAAAGACCGCCTCTATGTAATTGCTAGGCGGTACAGAGTTTAAAATCAATGAGCTTTCTACAAACTGAGCTGGTGAAAGCCATTTGGAATTACTTTCTTATGTAGAAAATCATTTATCCCCTTTTCACGATATGCTCGTCGAGCATGCAAAATACATGTAATTCAGTGTGAACCATAAATTATTTACAACCGCTTTCAATTTTCACCCAACTACCATAACTCAACAGAACATTAACCACACCATATTCCCCGCATAAGGTAAAGAGGCCCATGTTTTCAAAGTCTTATCACAATATCTCACATCATCACAGAAGCCTTCTCCTTCTAAAACCTCTCTAACAATTTTCAAATCCACTTTCCCAACCAAACCCTATACTTTCTTTCAAAATAATAATAAACAAGGACAGGGCTTACGTAATGCTGGTTGGCTCAGAATTGAAAATGCTTTCACCAACACCCAGACTCCAGACGCACACCACTCATAATTCCTCCCTCCCTTAGCTCCAGTGCTCATGGACAGAAATCTAAATAACTAGCTATCAACTTGGGAGGTTGCGTAGGAAAATAACAACTAGCTATTTCAATGGATCTGTATTTTATTTTCTCCAGCTCTATTTATACGGAGTGAAAGCATAAATGACTTTCCCTCTGCATAGCAAGTTCTCAATTATTTGCCAAAAGTACTAAATTTAGATCAATATCCATTCCCTCTCGCTCTCTCTTCTGACTACCTACTCACACAACTCCATCCAAAACAGCCAACAAACTCTCTTATTCCTCCACCCATTTCCTTCTTCTTTTCTAATTTCTAGTAATTCTTTCCCTCTAAAATAAAACAAGCTACACCACCGAAAACCCTCTCATCAAATTTTTCATTGCCTCCTTACAAACTCTCACTTGTCTTTCTCTTTCAGGCAAAGGACAGCCAACAACAATTTTTGCTCCCTGTAATTACTCCGACAACAGTTTACAACAACGAGCCCCTTCTTCACGTGCCAATGCTCAAAAACTTGTTTTGAACAACTCCTCCACGTCTTTCAGTCTTTATCCTTCCAGTAAAGCCAAGAGCTATTGCACAAAGATGCCGTAAAACGCTGACACGTTTCCAAAGGCTTCGCTCCAACCCATCCGGACAATCACACAAGTGAAACTAATTTCTTTCGGTAAGTATTTCTTTTTTCTTCTCTCCTTCTATCTTTCTTTCTTTCTCTTATTTTCAATCTTCAGAGAAAGATCGATACCCCACTTACACTAACCACTTAAGCTCCAAATTAGCATTCTTCTCTTGATCTGAGTTTGCTAATTAGTCTGAAAATCAAGCGTCCACGTCTTCCCCTATCCTTTACTTTTAGAAAAATTACTACACTTGTGATTTGCAGTCGCGCAGTCATCTTCCAAGTTGAACTACAGAAGAAATTCTTACTCGCTGCGAACTTAGCACTTAAGCTATTCCGCAACTTTCTGTTTTTCGTCTTTAATGAAGGCAAACATTTTTTGCCCTTGTAAAATCTTTGAAAATGTTGTACGTTAAGACAAACAAAATCGCATGCATCCGGGATAGCAAAGTAACTACCCGTATAATTCTTCGGCCAAATTTTCCATGGTCCATACTCTATCCTTGGAAAGCGGTGGACGATCCTTTTGACTGCTTTACCAGCCTCCTGTCTCTATATACATGGTTACTTAGTGTAGGGACTAAACCGATGAGGGTTCGCGTGTAACGGCTGGACTGGGAAGGGTCTGTCCCAATAAATTCCCTCAATGGTTAACGGATACGAGGAGCATATATTCTAATCACCGGATCTACGTCCTATGATTGTCAAAGGAAATTGTCTTCCTCCTCCTTCCCGCCCTCCCGTCCAGTTTCCTTAATCTTTCTTTCCCGTCGTCCTTACACACCCGCACAATTAAAAGTTCTGAGATGATATTGACTCAAGATAAATACAGCTAATCCTCATACCGCAGCGTGCTGTTCATCCGTATAAATAATTACACAGCAACTCTCGGATTAACTCCTCTTTCTGTAGGCCCTCTTCCCGAACCTTTTTATTTTCTCCACCATTCATAATATCAGTTCTGCTTTCTCCAATTTTCCCTCACTGCCGGAAAGTATTTGCTAATAATAGTACTACCACAGCTATCAAAAGATGATTATTCTACTGGTTGTAATCATACTACTGAAAAGCTAGTGGGTGTACACGTGAATCAGAAGCTGAAATTTTACAGAATCCGCAATATTTCACTTTCTTCGTCCCTTTTGTACCAGCGATCCATCTGTATCTTGAATGGCGTGAACACTCAGTTGGACTTAACTTTCTCCAACTTTCACCGCTGTCCATTTTCAACTACGTTAACTCCCAAGAGTCGCTACCCTTCTCCTACTTTTTGATGCGTGCCGAGTTCTCTCGTACTTTGTATACCTGCAACTTTCTCCCAAGTTGGTAAATACCTGTTCACTTTTCAGTATGCGTTGCGTACTAACTTAATATTTCCTAAATGCCTAGGCAAAGCTCGAGAGACTCTATGAATACATCATAATTACTCACCTTTCCGGAACTAATTCCCTATTATTTTCCAATTTATCTTCATTAGCTTTTATTTTCTCAAACAAAGCTTTTATTTCCTCAAGAGCAGTGCTCCTTCAAAGCCTTTGAAAAACTATTTCCTCGGATCCGTCTGCATTTCCAACTGTGCTGGACGATAATTAAGTCTCTACAGTGACCATGTCTCCAACCCGCTATAGCTCCTACCGATACTTTTTACCAGCCCAGGAAACTCATATTCAAATCTAAATAACATCACTCAACATAGCCCTTCTTCCCCTCAAAGAATTGTTGCAAAATTACAGCTTTTGGATGCACACAAGCCCGGAGTGATTAAATTAGTTGCACAATTCCAAATATTTTCATTAGTTGGCAGTCAGTCTTTGCCCCTGCAGTTCCTTGGAAAGTTTATAATGAGGAGGATAGGTAAATATAAGGTAACTTGTGTGGAGATCCTGGGGCTGTAATTGAGTATGCAGCCCATGGGCTCACTACCATATTCTTAATTAGTTGAATTCATCAGTTGTAATCCCGTAAAGCTACACCATTCCACCAATTGTTTACATCTAATGGCGACAAGTGGTAGCTCAGTAAAATATTAACGAGCGTCTCGTTTAACGATCAACCCAAACCGCTCAAACACTCCTCTCCTCATTTATCCATTAATGTCAATCATTTATGCAGATGTAGAGTAAACATTCCTCACCGACATCTCTTGTAATCAGCTTCACAACTTTAGCAATCCTGCGGTGGTCTTAAGTACTTTCACCATATGCATCCAACACCATCTTACATCACACACACACACCCCCTTATAAATGTGACACTTGCAGATGACACGGCTGTATGCAACTTCCCCTATTATTCACCCACTAAATCCCTCCTTGTAAACTACATAATTTCCTCTTTCCTCCTTTCACCACTTCCGCAAACGTTTCTCCCGCGCTCCTCGAATCTTCTTTCGCTCCTTTATCCCCAGGCCTTGGGCTCATTTCATCCTCACATCCGTCACAACTTTAAACACCTGTCCAAATTTTCCGTCCCCTTCCTTCCATACATCCGCCCGCGCCGCCTTTCGAGAAACTAACGTAAGCACGTTACTAAGATAGCAACTATACAACGTCTACCTCGTCGTTCTCCTTCCAGCTCTTCACAGACCAATTAAATGTATTCCGTACAACTTGGAATTACGTCCAACAGTTTCTACCACCCCTCCTATCTCCCAAGAGTACTAGCTACAACTAAGGACGTCATTCTCAAGTCTGTCATTCCCTACATCCGACACTGTACCGAGGAGGACCTTCACCTTCCATTCTCACGAGCAGCAAAAAGAATACAGAGGATCACAGAATTAGAACACGTCCATCGCCTCGCAGGTATTCACATACGAGTTACCAAACTTAGCCTGCAATCAAGACATCTAAACCACAGCTCCTGAGTGGAAGCCAAGCTTCTATCGTCCTTTTAAAAAATTCATAAGACTTTCTCCGCTTTCTCCCACCGAACTTGACATTCTTTTCCCTCTCTCTTGCTCTTTGCGCTACACTACCTCCGCAATTTTCACAATCTTTTTTACCTCTCACCCAGCCCCATTATGTAGAAATGACCAGTATCCTGCCAGGCAACCATATTTGCAATGTGGATGCCCTAGATTCTCTCTTGCAATTCCCCTTTTTCACCTCACACAACATACATTCCTTTATTCGAAGAAAAGCAAAAGTTGTGAATAGAAGTAAGGGATAGCGTAGCAGCAAGGAATCCTATTTACCTTCTTTTGAGCCAAATATTTACGCTGTTATAGGACATCCCTCACGCCCCACGCACATTACTATTTAGAAGAATCTGTCCACGGATTTGTCAAGTACACGCGTCCGCATACATTATCATAAACCATTTTCCTTGCTCTGACCTCGATGGCTTAAGTACCTTTTTTCTGCATTATTTTCTCCCTCGGATACCCAAAAGCTCAACTGACGTCCCCTATATATCTTAAGCCTGCTGAAAATCCTACTAGTGTTTTCCCGCACTTTCACTCCTTGGTTTTCAAAGTCCAGTTTGTTCTAGTTCCAATTCTGACAGCTTGACGCTTGAAGAGAAAAAGGCCTTTCCAAGCCTCAAAGTTCATGGCTTGCGTATGTCTGTCTCCTTTCCTGGAATTATATTATTCTACCCTCAACCATATCATCTGCCAAACACATCCATTCCTTTCATTTCAAATTAAATTGCATTGAACCATCACCCGTCTGCGTCTCTCCATACTTATTTATGCATGGCCCTTATCTGGGCGCATCCCATATATCTTACATTGTGCAGAATCCTACGCCAGACGTCGCATCCCATATCTGTCCATCAAGATTCAGAGTGTGGGTTGATCTCTGAAAAAGTAGTATTTCCACATATGTATCATCTCCGTGCATGTAATGTCAATGTGTATCCCTTACCCGCCAACTTACAGCCAACTCATCGACGTGCCAACTTGACATATTTTGAAATATACATGGATTTGCTCCAACGAATTACACTTTCAACGGCGGAAGGTCCACTAAATATTTTTGCAACACTTTCTCTAAAATATTTGAGTGCTTTGATGCAAAAGGACTTTCATTTCGAAGGCTTTTAGCAGAGCGTTTGACGAGGAAATGTAGGAAGTAAATCATTTTTCATCATATTCATTGAGACGGAAATGAGCTATAAAATAGTCAAATACTCATATTTCCGAGCCACAAACCTCATCTTTATTTCATTTCCTCATTTTCTCTCACCACTCCACTCCACACTTACATTTCCCTTTCGGATTCAAGTAAATTCTAAAATCACCACGTCCTTCTCCCTCATCTCCGCCACTAAAATCCCCTTCTCTGCCATTCAGCACTGTCTCGATACCTATCGAGAATAACACTATCCCAATTTAACCATTTTGAAACAATTTCCTTTCGCCGTATAAAACCCCACCCATCTCTCCTTCTCGCCTCATCCTCTTTTCAATCCCAAACTTGACTTTTTCTTCCTTTCTCTTCAACCAAGTATATTTTAGTCTCCCCCCACCAGCATAAATCCGCATAAGGAAGGAAAAGCTCATCTATAAAACTTTTCTCTTTAACAATCAGACTAAGTTATCCCCCAAATGAAAATAGAATATAAAGTATAACCTCTCTTTCACTTTCACCCAGTTGCATTTAAGTCCGCTTACTCCAACCTTCCGCTCATACTATTCTTCTCCCCCCTTTTGTCATTCTCTTGCACTCACGTCTTAAAATCCTGTCAAAGCAAAGGGAACAAAGGAAGCCGAGTCTCTCTTTTCCTATTCCTGTCAAACTCACTTGAACCTTCCCACCTTAATTCCGACAACCAAATCACTTCATACTTCATACACACAAAGCAAGTACAACGCTTCATCACATTTGAGTAATGTGAACTCAAGGACTAGTTCCCTCAGTTGTATGTTGTATCCTGTCTTTCCTTTCACTCACCACTTCCACCGCTCCGAGCTCCCTCCTAGCCATTGTCCTCATTCACGTCACTAAACCCTCTGCCGACAATTACTCTCCTGGAATAGATTCCTACTTCCGTTTACGTGGAGCACGCTAGAGTGAAAGTCAATACTCTCCGCCAACCCCACGCTTTCACCCACCCTGAAATAAAGCAAAACGTAAGCCATTGTTCCAATGAGATGATATGAGAACAATGCGATATCTTCATTATCCTCCAAAGAAACATTCCGCTTCAGAAATCTCATATACTTCTCCTACCTGCCACACATGCCACCTTGCAATCCACTGACTTGCTTATTACAATCTCCTTAGCAGCTCTCATTTACAATTTCTACCTTATGTTTTCTTTAACGCCAACAATCACACTTTCTCTGCTCACTACAGAAATGCAACCTCTGTCCCATCCATTGATTTAATATATTTTCAGTTTCCAAGTATTCTCTGACGTTCTCTTCAGCTCTCCGCTTTTAACCATTTTTCTACACTGCTATACAAGTGCTCTCAAGGTTGCGGACGGAGACGAACTTTTCTTTGATCGATTTCTAGAAATCGTTTCTAAATCCTGTATATACTTTTGAATATTATTCCATCAAAGGAATCATTATTTAGCATCTAGCTTTATTGCTACAAGCCGCTCATGCTTCAAAAAGCTATTGTAATATTTTGCATTCTCATTTTATACATTATCTCATGCCCATAACGTAACGTAATCTTATGCCGCTACAGCTTTCTCCAGGTTGCTCCGGCTTTCTCTCGCCCCCCCACATTGCACCTGTGCAGTTCCCGGAGTTCAAGCATTATAAATTGCTTACCTGACGCACTTTTCGCCAGCTTTCCCCCCAGCTACTCGGCTCTGTCCCGACCACCCCACGTAGAAGCCCCTCAGGCTACAGGAACAGCAGGTGAGTTAATGTAAAATTTCCCAAGAAATGCTTTCAGCCAGTCAGCATAATATTGTTTTTGTATGTTCCACATTCAGCTTATATTTGTGCAGCTGAGACGGTTATTGTATCGCACTGACCATACCTCGTCGACAAGCAGCGAACGAGCATCTAGACTTTTAGGAAAATCAATCCTTCCAAAACGCAACATCCTAAAATAGGATGGTCCACCTTTTCGCCAACAGCAAGGGCAGTTGTAGTGCTTTGAGGGAAAGTATACGAAGGAGAAAGTCAGCATTCTCCGACTGTATGAATTAAGGATTCCATACGACTCGAGATTTCTGGTAAACCTTTAGACTCGGCACTTTTTTTGGCACGCTCTTTTCCTTTCCTCCATTTTCTCTCTGAATCAGATACGACTTAGAGCGTGCCAACTAATTGCAATCGACATAGGCTTCAGTCTCCAACCTTATCGTCTTCCTGTCCTCAAAAGCCTAGCGTATCGCGTGAGTTGTGCGGGAACGTGATATACACACTCTCGTTCATATACAAGTCCAAGATACCCACGCCAGAACTCTTGGACATTATTCATTCCCTCTACGCTTCTGTCGGATTCCTCCCTAAATCTGAAGGCTGTGTAGTAGTAGTAGCCATGCCTTAGGAAGGAGCAACGATAAAGATCTTCAACGCACTCTTCCATATCAGCATTCATCATACCTGAAACTTTCCCCAGTCTCTTTTCTCTCATCTTTCGATGTGTGACACATTCCTTGGAAATTTTCTCAGCATATGTTTACGAGCAGAACACCCCCATTCTCCCGTGCCATCCATCAATCACCCAGGGGACAAGTAGAAGAGAATCGGAAAAAACAACTTAGCTACCAATGATGAACATGACAACAAGGTGCTCCTTGAGATTTTCCAATCCTCGATCATGTTTGATGCCTGACCGCCGTTACCACGTTTTCTTACTTCTTTCCTTTACTCCACCCGCAGAAGTGAACTAAATGAACCTCCATTGGCAATACATCCGTCAACCCTTACATACTTTATTATTAGCTGACCGGTCCACACCAATACCCGAGTATCCGATCCCTGCAATTTGTTTCTTCTCCCGAGAAACCACAGTAACCAGCCATCATGATTACCGGCCAAGATATTTTAAGAAAAGGCTCCGCCCACTTCCTCCCCTTCCTTTCATCATTTTCAGCTGACATCAGTCGACATCTCCGCCTTACGACACCCATTATTCCCTATTCTCCCGCTGTACTTCCATCCTCCTCTTATACTTTGTAGATGGGGCCAGCCCGGAATCTATGTCTGCTTGCCAAACACGGAAGATTCCGTAACGCTTTCATTCCGCGCTCCCCTCATCTTATTTCTAAGCCTTCCTGCCTCCCCCAAATAACAGTACTGCACTAAAATCCAAGAAAATTGTGTTTATCCTCATTCAATTTCTCCTACCTTTGTCAAAGTCTTGAAGATGTAATTATTCTGATTTTAAATTACTTCATACCTTTTGCTCGATCCCAAACTACGAAATAACGCCGCTAAAACCCCTAGAAAAGTTACTGCGGAAGTAAAGCGGGGAAGAACGTTTCTGACATTTTCAGTAATCTCGAAACAAGAAAATAGAGGAAGCTTACTCCCAAGATCAACACATCACGCTGTATAAATAAACATGATGATACGATGATGATGAGTGTTGAGAAGAGAAGAGGGACTTGCAAAAGTTGTTCTTTCTCTCATTTTTCTCCTTTTCTCTCAATCTCTAAGAAAGCCCTCAGGACGCCTATCATTCCTCTACCCGAATCCTGTAACCCGTAAAAACGCATTATCCACACAATTTCCTCATTTCTTTCCCCTCTTTTTCCAGGGAGTCACCTCCTTTTGGTAGATACAAGAGTAATATGATAAAACTCCTCCTCGTTAAATCTCTAGAGATAGGTCATAAATTTCTCTTCTTTTAACCAGCCGCATCCTTGGGAACAGTTGCTAAGTCTAACCACCTCGGCAAGCCGCTCAACCTTTCTTCGACTTTCTCTTTTAACCCGCCTCACATATAAAAACAATCTTCGTGTACCCCCTGTAGTCAAGAGTAAGAGTACTCCTCAGCAAATAGAAGTATGCGTACATATTTATTGTACACCAGTATCCTAATAATTCCTCTTAGCCCCCAATGCCCCACATTCACACTTCATTCACAAGCTCCATCAATCACAGTTTTGAAGGAGAAAGAAATAAAAGCAAACACCTAAAGCGCAAATCAAACCCGTTCTTCCGTTGGCAATCTTATTTACACGCATATACAAGTTAATTTCATTAGCGAGCATGCATAAATAAATTAAATCTCACGCCTCTCCATCCCCGCCCGCACACGCAACTACATTTTCTAATTGTGTCATAACGGAGAGTCAATCCCTCCTAGCAATAATTACAACCTCCTTCTTTTCACTCCTGCGTGGGCTGTTGGGCGAATGTATGTGAAGAGAACTTCAGAACCAGAGCCGCCAGTCTGACGGGAACACAATCTGCTTAAATACAGGAGTCGATCTCCACACGCAAATTTTACTCATACTTTCTCCTTGAGTCTTATTGGCGGTCCGTGCTTGGAAAGTGCAGGATGTACTGTATATGGCATTCATGCCCCGAGGAGTGGGTATCCGATAGAGTGAGCATTATTCTTCCGGAATGCGATACACATTCCTGTTCATTCACCTGTTTCTTATAACATTTCCCTATTCCTACTCTTCCAAACGCTCACGTCCTATTCCTTTTTGTGGAGAAAGTAGAGAAAGGAAGAAGAATGCTTTGCATTCTACAAATTCTACACAAGCCTCCACCGCATTCATCTGTCTTAAACTTGAATAAGTTTCCGCTCATACAAGGTTAAAGTCGGTTTCAAATCTTTTCATATTAGTTTCCCTCTTGCGGAAGCGCCCTTCGTCTTAGCTGATTTAATACCCGGCAGCTATGAATACCCAAACCCACTTTTCATTCCCTTTCTTCAACCAACTCCTTTCCCTCTTTTTTCTGGCCGAAATCTCTTGTTCTCCGACTCTCTTCTCTTTGCAAAGAAATCCAAAGTCAGTCCGTCTAGTCAATTCTCCGTTAGAACCAAGGATAGCAAGGAAGAACTGTAGCATCCTAGCCTTTGTATGCAGCTTCTTTACTAATTCCAACCCGCATGTAGACCGGAATACATGATTCCTTCCCGAATACACTTTCTACAAGTCAGACCTGTCCATCTACTTTCCCTCAGAGCCATGTACATTCCTACATCTAGACTGCAAACCTGAAGATAGCAGCTTTGCTTTGGTCCAGCTTTCCCTTTTCTCCTCTTCCTTTCCTATATATATATATATCATCTCACCTCACAGATTTTCTCTGTGCGCTGTGATGCATGCAACGAAGATTGTACGAAGGAAAGTGCAAGTCGGAAGGATGATGATGATAAGCTATCAAAACACACCGCCCTCCTTCAACATTATGTAAAAAGTAAAGATCTACTTCCTCAGCCACTGAATCACTGTATTGTAGTTACTCCTCATTTCATGCAATTCTTATGTATGGATGTATTGCGTGTAGAGTCAAAGAAGCAAAATCATAATTGTGGAATCTTGGCACGTACTCTCACTCCATGTTTCTTTCTCCAACATATCAATGTATTTAGACAGCTATCCAACGGATCCTCGATCCCTTCTCTACCCGGTCTGCCCAGTCCGCCCATGCCCGGCCACAACTTCTCGTCCTTCCCTCTGCTTTCACTCTTCCTTACTTACTACAAGTCTACAAATGTACAAGTACAAAACGTTTGCAAATGCCCTTCTCTTACCAAACTAATACTCCAAGTCTCCATTCAACCTTCTCCCCCTAATCCCTAATACCTACTTACAAGAGTTCATCCTATATATATACATATACTTCCATCTGATCTATTCCATTTTACCCTCCTCGCTGTCTTCAGTGCTTTAACTTTTCTCCCTGTCTACTTGCTTTCTCCTCTCCGTCCGCTCTGAGACTTTCTCCTGTCTTTATTTTTTCTCTCTTTTCTCCATTTCTTTCCCCTTATTCCTTTTCCCTCTCGTCTTCGTCTCTTCAAACTACTTTACAAAGAAACAAGTCGGGAGAAAGTAAAACACTGCTTAGCGGTGTACACACAAAGAGAAAGTGCCTCTCGGAATACGTCAACTTGCAAGCTTCGATACGGATAACACCAACACCGCGGATCGAGGCCGAAGCTGAAAAAATTCGAGAAACCAGTAAACAGGAGATGGAACGGATGGAAGACAAGACGCGAAGCTCCCATCCTTCTCTTTCCCATCCTTGTTCACTTTCACCACATATGTGCCTTGACTTCCCTTTAAATCCCAGCCACCCCCCTATACCATGTGGATAGAAATAATAGATCTTTACCTATTTCAAACTTGCGAAATTCTCCATCCGCGCTTCCATCAAAATCCACTGCTTTCTCTTATCTTTTTCGTAGTCCACCAAACTGCTCCTTTCCGGTTTCTCACTTCACTATCCGCCAATGCTTTCTCCCGCAGCCTTCACGATACAAGGCAAGAAAACGCATCTCTCTCTTCCTCTCAGCTATTTTCTTCTCGTCCAAAGTTGGAGCTTGTTCGAATTTCGCCTTACTCAGACAGAGTGACTCCATCAAAGATTTTCCCAACTCTAAACTTAATTTGCCACAAGATGGCTATTTAGAATTCTTTCTTCTTCACATTCTTAGTTGATATTCTCTACCTCCGACCGATGAGATGAGGTCAAAGGTGACTGTGAGATTTCCTCAGACTCATCATTATTTCGGCGTTCTCCCGCTCTTAGTACCAATCCTACTTCCAACTCCAACTTGATCCCCTACTTACAGCAAGGAAACCACCCTAATTTCCTCTTACTCCATTTCTCTTCATCAATTTAGGTCACTTTCTCTTTTCATCTACTATTCAAATACCTTTAGTCTTTTATGAGCAACTACAAGCGCGTTAGAGAACAAGCATTCTTTTCAATTCGGAGTACTTCATTTCAAACATCCGGTTCTTCTATTCTTCAAGTCTCAATGTAATTGACTCTTATGCTATACCTAACTGTACGACGACGTATACCAGCCATGGATCCCGCAGCTTATTCTCCATTAAAGCATTGGCATTTTCGAATTTGTATGCCATTCTGTTTGTTCTGCGTGCCAATTTATCCTTAGAACACGCTTAAGCTTAATCTTACGTAACTGGCGCACAGTCGAATTGAAATCCTTGTAAATTTCCTTAGAAAAGAGGTTTTTTTCAAGCACCGCGTATCCTTTTAGCCCATAACTCCAGGATATCCGGGGAACCGGTACTTTCCCCACAAATTACCCTGCTTTTGATAAGGATGTAGTAATTCCTCTGTATACCCGTTTTACTTTCGCAACAGCTTTTCCGTCCTACATTACTACTACCTGTGATGTTTTCGCTCAGATCGCAAACGCGTTAAGGTTAAATTAAAATAACATTTCTGCTTCGATACAAACCCCTCTACTTTCACTTTCGCGATGACCCCGAGAAAATAAAGGTTACACATGCTTCCATGTTCTGCACGAGCGCTCATGTCCATTACGATAGGCATTCGGTTTCTGGAAGAACAAAGTACCACTCACAGTGCGAATATTATTTGCCCGTGTTCTCTTATCTAGCCGAACAAGTTATGAACATTTATTAGAGGTTGCACAAAGGTCCAGAGAATTTAGCACTGGCAGATCCTTCTGGCACACGAATCTTTAAACCGCTATCCTGCCTACGAATGCATTTGTTATTTTAGTTACAAAGCTATGGGATTTGCCATGTCTGTACTTGGCAGAATAAATTGCAAAGGAATAGAGGAGGACAAGAGCTAGAAAGATGGTTTGAAATTCGGAGAGAAAGCATGCTTTCACCCGCACCACTACAATACCCGCTTCTCTCTTATCCGTCTCTTCTACCACAGTGTATGGGATATACAAGGAATGGTTTGTAGGCTACAATTACACTGCACGTGCATCATGCTACCCTTCCTACATGTGTATCAGATATATTTCGCTCTGTCCAGACTCGATTATAGTGCGGAGAGAAAGCTGGTAGTTTCCCAGCTTACTGCTAGCAAGGAGACGAGACGGATTTCACTTGCAAACTCGCTCGGATCCAGCCAGTATACGTGTGTGAACTGTGTGGGAGTGTGTCTGTAATACAGACACTGTGTACGGCCCCTCTTGGTTGAGCAAGCAAAGGGCATAAATTATTACTCGACGCTTTCCCCGAAAATGTCTCCATTCATATTAAGTAAAACATGGAGTCCATCTTGTCCATTCTCTTCCTCGGAACAATGCCCTCCTACTGGCATCCCAATCCCCACGAGATCAAAGTAATATTATCCTGTAATAGCTCCGTGTACGTGTGTACGTACATCCTCGTAATTCCAATTGCTTCATCGCTCCTTATGTGCCAAATTTTTTCATGCAAATACGAGGCGCATGCTAGATGAAAGCTGGTACTCTAACAAGTTACAAAAGCAGTTGACAATATAACGTCACGCCACATTTCAATACAGAACTGTGTACCCAGTGTACTTTCACCCGTCTCCTCCTTCAGAGCTCAGCTGTTATCGCTTTCTCCGGGAGGTTGTACTGTCCCGCTAACTGGGTTATGTGCCAGCTATGTTGGCGAGTGGTGTTGAATCCCGTATGCTTCCACTCTTCCCCCTCCCCTTGCGGCATCCACTTTTTATGTTAAAGCTCCCATAAAAATCACTTGTTAATTCTCTCAAATCACCCTTTAAATTTGTACTGCCCTGGAAATAAAAGACCGGAGAAAGAATTACCTTCTGTCCTGGATTCCGGGCTCTCTGTTTCGCCAAATAAAATCCGAGTTAATAGAGAGAAGCGCTATAGCAACTAGCGAGTTAGGGAGCTAAACTAAGGAGAAATGCTTTAGGAAGTTGGCCATTCTCCAAAGAGGTGATATAGGAGGATTTCAAAGACATCAACTGAATCTCAGCCTTGCCTCGCGGAGAGAGAAACTTGCATCCTTGCCAACTTGCTAAACACAATCTAACACCATATAACTTTTACCTATCGCCCAGCCGACAAACGCCAAGCCGTCAGCTTGGCAATCATTATCTTTCCGAAAATCAAAATTATGATTCCTCAAACCCGCTTATACCCGCTTACTTCCCTACTTCCCCTAACCCAACGCTCTCAATTATCGTCTTTATATACCCAAGAGCTTCTTCCTGCCCCGCCCGCAACCCCTCCACTGCATCAACTTTCTCGGACACTAACAAATCCTCTCCATCACCCAAGCTTTCAGCCCCACATTTTTTTATGCTCTACTTTATTTAAACCCCCAACATTCCAAAACCTTATCTCCTTTTCCCCCTCATGCTTTCTCCCACACCCACCCCCTCCCATTCATCTCTGTAATCCCCCCTCAATTTACTTTCACCAGTCTCCCTCCACCTCCCTGCATATCTGTCATTCATCTCATCCTCTTCTCCTCTCTGCCCAACCGCACATCAGATTACCCCTCTCCCCCCCCACAAGTCCTCAAACAATCCCCTCCTTATCGCACCTCACCAACCTCCTTAAAATCCTCCTTAACCCTTAGCTGACCGCTCCCCATTCTTCACCCTCCTCCTGTCTCTTCCTCGGACTGCACCGAGTAATTGCAACTCCTTTCACAACAGGACAGGACACAATCACTTGTAAATCATTCAATAAATGGCTTTTCTCGCCTCTACGCATCCCCGCCATTTCCCATTTCCATCTCCGCTTCGCCAATTGCTTTCTTCTCCTTTCACCACCCCCGTCCTTCCTTCTAATCGTGTCCTACTACAAACCACTTTCTCTGCTCTTTCACTACTCATGTTCTACTCATACCCCGACCCACTCTCTACAAGCTTTTGAACAATTGAAAATCCTTTTATTTTGTTTCCATTCTTCCTCCACCACTTTGCCCATTATGCTCATCACGTTTCACCAGCTTCCTTCGTAAGTCTGTCAACTTACTCCTTAGTCTAGTGCGTCCAGTATACTGGCCTAAAAAACATAGACAACTGACCAAGTCTGACTATCCCTCTGTTCTTCAGTTTCAACCAATTCCCATTTGAGTCATTCCCTCCTTCCATATGTACTTTCTCCATGCCCTCTTCCCAAACCTGATGGATATACTTACACCCTGCCCATGAATGAAACCATGAGCTCGCCTGCCCCAAACAACGTCATGTCATCCCGGAAAACATTGTCACATGAAATATTCTTTCATGTCTCATCCTCTTTCCCCACCCAGCTCTTCTGCTTCCTTCCATCCTCCATTCTCTTCTCCCTATTGCTTCAATTGTCTTCTTCAGTAAAATCAAGATTGTCCAAAAAGTATTCCAAGTTCTCCAATATTATTGGTTGCCAATTTCAAGCCAGCCCCTCATGTGGTCAAGTAGACTTGCCACGTCCAGCGAGAGTATAAACATGGTGTACAGTTGGTTCAAATGATGTTTTTCTCTAACGCCCCTTCAGTTCTCGTTACCTTCACAGCCCTACAAGCTTTCTCCGTCATCTCTGCAGCAGTACTCACAATTACTTCAACTTAGACTAGCTCCCCCCGACAGTTGAAGTTGAATTCAAGCTGAGGATATATTCTCGCCTTGCTTATAGTGAAAGCAAGAAGCCTTTTATTATTTTATTTATTGCTCCCTCCTTCATTCTTTCCCAAATCCCGTCAGGATCCTTAGCTTAAGAAATGCTAACAATATCATCTGAATTCTAACATCATGTGTCAACTCCACCTAGTTAAAATTCACCTAGCTACTCTTGAATGAGTCTCTTCACAGCCGCCACTCTTACAGATCCTACTATCCTCTTCGATTCCCTCCTCACTCCAGTTCACATCAATGATCTCGTCCTAACGAACTCGCTTACGGAAATCCACTTTCTCCATTCATTCCCTCTCACTAGGATCTGGCCTACAGTCTTTCTCCTCTGCGTGAAAGCGAAGCCAACATTAAATCTAATCGCTATTCTCATCCATACTCTCGTCCCTCCTGTCACACTAAACCGGCGACGATCCGACCATCCTGGACCACTGCGTTTGATAATCATAGTCATCTTGCCACCATGTTCCCCTGTATCATTTATACCTACTCTTAAGAAACCGCCAATGCCCCAGCACTACCATAGCATCATCCTCCCTCATTACATTTCTGTCACACCGCCAGTTATGCATAATTAGCTACGTTATCCACAACCCACCCGGGCTCATACCCTCCTCCTCACTCCTTTCCTTCTTCCGCTATTCATACATCAGCTCCACCTATCACAAGCACAATCCCATCTTCAATTAGATCATTAATAGCTCCATAAACCCTTCCCACCTTATACCCACTACCCAGACTTTCTCCATCCGGAGCCACATAACGTATTCATGAGATAGTCTCATCCAACTACCGGAGAAAGCAGCATTGCTCAACCATCACCACTACATTATTCTCTTCCAAATCCCCATAAAATTATTGTAAACCTCCCAATCATTATTTTACCTCACCGTTCGACCCTACTTTCACCATTCTACTTTCTCCATAGGGTGAGCAGGCAGGCGGCGGATGAAGAGAATATTTTGCATCAAAATCCCCTTAGCGCATATAAAACCTAAACCATATCCTCTCCCCCCATCAATTCATTTACCGAGAGGAGGGGAGAAAGCGCTTTCTCCTTCTTGATATCACCAAAATTATCAACACACAATACACAACCACCTCTTCCACCTCCCATAATTTTATTCATCATCTAGTTTAGTTAACATACACGAGATTGTTAACCAAGCCAAGTTTCATAATTATGCAAACCTCCTCCATCCAATAAACAAGTTTTCATTCCCAAGCCAAGTGTATCCGCCAAACGACCATACCACACAATTCACCCATCTCATGACATAACTCAAATCTAATATCCTCCCATTCCAACCCCCATAATCCTATCCTTCCAGTGAAATCTCCAAGAAGACCCATCTTTTTCTCGAATAAATAGTGGATTGAAACCTCTCAAACTTTCTCCGATCCTTTCTCCTTACTTAGCCTTGCCCATCCGCTAGACCATTAGACGAGGGTTTGAATCATTGTTGAAAAAATATTTCGGGTGAATTATTACACGCATTTCCTGCTCAAAAAGTAGTTAAAGCAAGTCACTCTTAACTATCTCTTTGAATCCATATCATCTTCCCTTTTTCAGTTTTCCCTCACCCTCTCCCTCCGCCAACAAATATTACTTCCTTAATGGGAAAATTCCTCCCATCCATTCGTAGATCTCAAACAACTTCTTCATTTATTTCTATCTTTTAGCTCATCGCAATTCAAGCACCCAAGTACAGCAGGCAGGCAGGCAGGTCAGAAGGCGAAGCGTTCGTGTACGTATTTCCCTAAACTCCTATTCCATTTTCAAAATTTTGTATTCTTATCTCGCCTCCATGAAACAGGAGGGCCTACATACTCCTCCATTTGCAATTTAAGTCTTTCCGCTCACATCAGCTCTTTAATGAACTCAACTTCATCCTCCACAACATCATAAATTACACTCTCTCCTTCAACCAAATCAATTTCCGATCCTTCTCAGTATCCTAAAATATTCTCCGCATCATGTCGATTTCAAGACA
Source organism: Sminthurides aquaticus (assembly GCA_906901655.1). NCBI lineage: Eukaryota > Metazoa > Arthropoda > Collembola > Symphypleona > Sminthurididae > Sminthurides > Sminthurides aquaticus. The sequence continues at coordinate 2,806,545 of CAJQTT010000002.1, read as the reverse complement.
CTCAACAACCAAGAATTAAGACTCGCCTGTCCTCCCCATAGACCCCAACTTTCTCTTTGCCCAATTCCTTCACCTTTCTCCGCTTTCACTCTTCCCTTCTGCCTTTTCCAGCACTCTTACTTCCATAGCACCAAGAAAGTAGTCAGTAGTAATTAACCTTCGTAGCAAACTCCCTTACTACTGTAGCAATTAGTCTTCCCCTTCCAGACAAATCCAGGGCTTCAACTTATTTCCCCTCCCATTTCCATATACTATCCTTCAATTAATCAGCTCAGAAAATTAAAAATTCATACTGAAATAAGCCCCTCTCATATTTCACACTCCCTAATTCACGCTACGCTCCTTGTTAGGAAAGAGTGAAAGAAGAAAACTTTTTTATTATCTTTTCCAAACTAATTCACTTTCTATACTTCTCTACTAATTAATTCCGCCACCTACCTCAACTTTTACTAATTTTCTCTATTCTGTAGTGTATATCTTTGAGAGAGAAGTTGGCACTTGTAGAAAAATCCAAGCCAAAATATCCATCTAGTTCCTGATTAAAATAATATTATCTTCGCATCGCTCCCTCATCCCAAAGGATTGGGAGGGAAAGAAACTTTCAGAACTTTCTCCGCACAAGCTCACGTGCATATCTGACCCCTACTATTCTCTTGTTTACACAAAGTTACATCCTCTTCCAACCAACCGCTCCCGTCATCAGCCAGAGTACGCCACAACTATCTTCTTTAACGTCTTAAAGCTTTTTGTGTCCACATTTGTCATTCATATCTCCCGATTTAACATGACCGCACTCCATGTCCACTCTCTATGTTGTCTCCTCTTCCTCTCCTTCCTCTTCTTCTCCATCAAGACCTCATGACCTTTGAATCCTTTCCCCCCTCTCTTTATCTCTTTTAGACGATGCATAATCACGCTCTTTATTTCTATCCAACATCCATCTCCCTCCGTGTATTCAACTTAATCACTCCCAAGCGACCCATTTCTACCAAGTGCACATTCCTGTCGGGGCCATTAGTCTCCTACTTTTCTCCTAATAACATGCATGTTTTTAAAAATCCCATAGAAAATTCCCTAGTCTCAACCCTGGAGGAATATTCAAAGTCCGATATCGACCTAATTACTCCTTGTGCAAGGGGCAAGCAAACAGTCACTAAAGCTTTCCGCCCAACTAACACCATCGAATTTCAATCACGACTCACTAAAACACTACGCTAGCCTCGGGTTTACACTATTTGATCCTCCAGTTAATTTTCCTGGCATTTTCTTGTAAACAGTTTACTGAATTCGTAGCTCTTGTCAGACTTTATTCTGGATTAGACGTTCCTTCTACTGTTCCACCTTGTACAAACATTCCATTGATCTGATAGTCCTTTGGATTCACGCTTTAATCAAGTGTCATGTTTTAGGCAGTTTAATAATTAGCGCCCTTTGCAGGTTTACTCATGAGGAAATCTATTTACTTTAGTTCACCTAGTTTCAGTCAACGCTTCCCTAATTTACCTTTCACCTAGAAATTCTTCCCTCACCTCCTTGTATCACCTCGTCTCTTGGTAGTGTTTTGCCCTAATTTGAAGCGATACATGGGAAGCTCAATTCGTTAATTAATCTTATTTAAATAAATTCCAGTGTAGATACATGCAAATCGTAATATCCGCATTTGCTTCAATTTTCACACAGAGTTTATCTCTATTTTCATCTCATGTCCTCTCCCTTTATTTCCTACTTATACTTGCTTTTCGAGGAAGAAAAACCTGCAGATCTCATTGCAAATCCTAACTTAACTCATATACCTTAACCCTATTTCATGAGACACAGATATCATTTTACCAAAAGTACAAGATTTCTTGGAAGCTTTTTCAATTCCCTTTCTCCCTCTTACTATCACGTAATCCTGTAAATTGCTAAGGACAAGTTAGTTATGAAACAAAGTACATTTCTGTCCTCTGACGTTCACAGCGTAGGGGGGTTATTTAATTTTGCATTGTAGAGAGTCAGAGAAGTGAAAGTAGAGAAAGCACTAAGTTTCCTTTCTACTTTCTTACAAGCCAATCATGAAGGGAATGACAGAGAGAAAGCGGGCAAAATTTACACTTCAACGCCTCTACAATAACAAGGGCAATCAATTACACTCTCGTATCCATAAACAATCCCACGGCCACCATCAATCCTAATACCTCTTATTCTTCCTCTCTTACGCTAACAATTAGCTCTCCTCTATACTATCCCCCCTCACGATGATTATTCCATTAAAGTATACATATCAAACTACAGTTATTACCCCCGTCTTTCACTATAAATCCCCTAATTCTGAATACATCAGTTCCCTCTATTTCCATATATTCCGCTCTCGTCAGTATTCAGCAGCTTCACTGCCCTCCTTTCACTTAAACTTTCCTTGAATTTACATGAGCAACAACAAAGCAAATCCTGTCCTTGGCCATGGTCAATCCGGTCATGCTTCAAAACAAATAAATTTCTCTCTTTCATCTCTTTATCAGATCTAAACTTTTTAGAGATGCAGAATCCTCCAAGAAATAACAACTCCATAAAATGTGGAATTAAAAACTCCCTGGAGATAGCTCTAATTCACAAAACTTTCTCTCTCGTACAGATTCTATGCTGTATCCGATCTATCTTCCGTTTCAACTTTTTTCAGTCCAGCTTACAATCCGACCAGAGAAAAAAATTTACTTTTAGGATGCAAAAACTTCTTTCCGGTGCAGTGAACCCTTCTTCTTAGCCTTAGCTAATCCTAACAGCGTTAAGTTACATGAATTCATATCTTTTTCAAAGTTTTGACACACTTGCAAACTTTAACCTCTCATAACAAAAATTCATCGCCACATGCAAAATATTTTCTCTCTTTCTATGTGCTTCTTCTTCTTTAAGATGATAAAATTGCTTCAATACCTCTGGTTCTTGCGTTGTTCCTCTGAGACTCAAAATAAGTACTGCTTCACAGTGCAGTTCAAGTTCAATAGTATGGAAATACGTAGAAGCGCACACAACTTTGTTATCAGCCCAAGCGCCAGTACAGTAATTAGTTTGTTTCCATTTCATGCATAGCTCCATACCTTATACTCCATAGCTTATAAGTATATATTTGGTTAGAATGAAATGTTCTTTATCGGTCTCTTCCCAAAGAGCCTTTCAGTACTACCGTCATCCCTAAATGACATTTCTACCCAGATTCTACCAATACTGTATATCTATCAGCTTTCATGAGAAAATCACAGCTTCTCTTGTCAGCTTTCCTACCAAAGCATAAACGCGCGTATATTTGCTATTAGAATCGGAGCAACTTTGTGAAACAGCTCATCTCCGACATGTATCTAGTGCAGTACCTGATCATTCGTAATCGTAATATACACAGGACAATGCAGGATAAACGGGGTTTTGCAATAAAGTAGCTTCTTTGACGCTCACAGCTATAACCATTCTGAAGCATGCTTCTTAATTCCTCCGATCGTGTATCTTGTGTCGCTTCTTGCATGTTCTAAAGTTCTAACTACAATTAGTGGATGTTGACATAAGCATTTTCTTCTCTTCCAGAGAGTAATCTTTTTCCACACGCAAAATCCTCGTCCTCCTGGATAGAACAATGATGTTTTTATTCCAAACCATCCCAGTAATGCATACTAAGATAAGGACAGATAGTCGGCAAGTATGAAAGACGTTGCTGTTTCCTCATCTTTCAGCTCCCACATCTCTGCATTGACGAGCTGCTACGCATACAGTGTAGACATGCATATAATTTACGTCCTTGAGTCGTTTGACTCTTGACTCGTGTTTTTACGAGCGTAGTGTCAACGATATTCTCTTCTTTAGTAGCTTGCCCTCAGCCAGTTTATTTTTCCTCGCTCGCTCTTTCTTGGAAAACCTTACAGAAAGAGGAAAGTCAAGTGGAAAACCAAGCTGGATACATTTGGAAGCTTTAACGCCGGTAGCAACAACTTTACGTGGGACATCTCAAGAGTGTTTGTATCAGAGTTTCCGAGAAATTGTTAGCAGGAATCGAAACAATAATAGTATAGGCAGTATTATCGAAGGAATTCGTGAGACTTATCCTTAAGGCGCAAGGTAATTTGTTTTCCATTCTTTTTCTATATATCTGGAGAAAGCTGTTAGGTAGAAACTCTTGCATTGCCACTCCCTGCCGCCAGGGTCAGCTACTTTCTCCTCGTTTCTGTTCAGTTTCTATTCGTTGACGTCCACAGTTTGGATGTACGTACCCACTCTGTCAGTCATTTAGTTATGGGCTTTATGGGATATCCCTGAATATACATGAATTGAAATTATTTGGAATTCCCTTGGAGATCCAATAACTTGGTTTCATCTCCTTGACAAGGAGGATAGGATAGGATAGTTTCAGAAGAAGAGGGGAAGACGACAATAACTGGATAACTTGCCCCTTCTCTTCCAACTCACGTATTTTCTCTGATACCTATCTAAAAGAATTCGCAATCTTCATCTTATCATTCCCCAAAAAAGTATTCGCTGTATCTCTTCTAATGCTTATAGTCTTGAGGTAAAATGGATTTAAAGTAGGAAACTGAAAGGAGCTAGTATATTACCTCCGGATCAGAAGTAGGGAAGCATACGATGGATTGATTGACTTTCCCCACTTTCTCCTCTTAGAATTGCAAAAGCTCTTTGGAATTTTCTATTATTTCTTGGCAATCTGTTTGTTGAAATTTTTATTTAGTGTTTCTACTTCAAAGGATCAATTTTGGGAGTGCATAGCCCTCCTTTCATTTCCAATTAGAAGATGTGATGAAACATTTATTGCTCCCTTGTGTGACACGCAGAAAGAGCTTTGCATATTATCCCGCAACTCAAAACCACCAGCGCCCCCCGTCCCCCCTTCTTTTCATCTCCATATTTCCTAACTTATGCCTCTCCTGATGCGCGAAACCAAGTTTTAATAATAAATTCAAATTGCCTATTCATAAAAGTGATTACCTGGAAACAGGTTTGCCCTAATTAATTCCCAAGGGCTTATTCCACACGCTATAGTCCACAATACTCTCCAGCAAAGCTATGTGCGGCTTAATAAACATATATAGTATTCTATCCTATTCCCTTTCCGGTTCCTCCACATTCCTCATTCCTCACCGACAAACGTAAAAACAGTTGCAGACAAAGACAACAAAAAATAACCCACCCACTCGCCCCTGTCACCTCCGCACCTTCCTAAATTTTTGCTTACAGGACTCCATTTATTTACGCCAGGGATATATATACAAGTTATTATATTTTTGTCCTATACACAGAGACCTCTGTCTTTTTCCTCTTCTTAACTTGCTCATCCTTGTTTCTGTCATTTTACGGAGACTCTCCCGCGTATCAATGTCTGCATTGCATGACTGACTTGAGTGAGTGTAGGTGAGTTTTCATGGGAATAGAAGAGAGTGAAAGCTGCTTAGTTTGGAAATTGTGTCACGTTTCATCTTACCCGGAACAAACACGAGAGTTTCCTTCCCCCACGGCCTTGCTTTGTTGCAGCAAGTGTCATCACATCACCTGGTCTGCTGCCTTCTCAAGTCTCTTGATTCCGCCGAGGGTAAACAAGGTGGGAATGAAAGAGGCATGCGGATGTCTGGCTGACAGTAATGCGGCGCTGACAGGCGCCTCTTTGATTCATCAATGCCAGTGAAAGTAGATTGTTATGAAGCTACGTGAGGTGCGACAAGCGGCGGGCTGGAAGATTGTGGAAGAGTTTACTCCTTACGGCCGTAGCCGTAGCCCTCCTTCCGGAAGTTTAAATACTTTCTCTTCTTGCTCGACTCCTTCTTCGGAGGGAGAAGGATGAATTTGCAGTAAAAGATTTTGTTGGTTGAATAGATGAAGTATAAAAGTACGCGAGGCGGAGTAAGTGGATTATCCTTTGAAGACGTCCTCTTCTCCGGCTATGCTTCGGATGGCGGGCTCTTCGTTCCTGAAATCATTCCACAAATTACACCTGAAACTTTAAATTCCTGGCGGGATGCCAACTTGTCATACATGCAAGTAGTCTCACAGGTGGTTCGACTCTTCATACCTCCTTCTGAAATGGAGAATGTCGTCCTCGAAAACTGTGTTCAACAAGCCTACACAACCTTTGCCCTCCCCGACGTCATTAACTTCCATTCATGCAAGGCTGAAGCCACAGGAAAGGATCCTAGGAAAGGGGAGCAAGCTAGTTGGGAGGCGGAAGAGAAACAAGGAGCTACTCCCTCCCACAATACATTTATCGTCGCCGAACTTTTCCATGGCAAAACTGCTTCATTCAAAGATTTGGCCCTTTCTCTAATCGGACAATTCATGGCGTACTTTGTGGAAAAGAGAAAGTCCCACGTCACCCTCCTGGTTCGTTCACTGGCTTCGTACTTTCTTTTTGCACTGCTTTGCCTTGCCTCCCGCCGGCTTTTTCTCCTCTCTCTACCCAAGAGGAGAAAGTGCATATATTCTATTTCTCATTATTCGTTCTCATCTTCAGATAGGTACGTCAGGTGATACGGGGAGCGCCGCTATTGAAGCCGTCCGCGGTTTGCGAGGAGTTGACGTGGTGGTGTTGTATCCGCTGGGGAAAGTTACCCGTGTCCAAGAACTTCAAATGATAACAGTGGGAGAGGATAACGTTCATGTGTATGGAGTGGAAGGGACGTCGGATGATTTAGATGTTCCCATCAAACTATCTTTTCCTCAACAAGGCCTCGCATCCATCAACTCCATTAATTGGGCAAGGGTCATGATCCAAGTAATTAATCAACTTTTTCCACTAGAAACCTCTATCCTTCTTCTCATCTCCTTCCTGACAGCCCTTGACTTGACTAAAAGCTAAACTTGTCCCGGTCGAAGGGAAAGTAGCTTCAAGCCCTTCCTGTCCTTCCCGTCCTTACCCACCCACCCGCCCACGCAGCCAGCAACTCTCTTACGGAGGAGGCGGTAGGGCAGAACGGTGGACGGGATGTGGGTCAAGGGTTTAGTTGATCGTTTATCATGTTTTATATGACAAGGTACGGAGGGAGACGGAGGATTGCTAATGTGTGATGCACAAATATTTACTAGATTGCTCACTACGTTCACATTTACCTTCGGGAGGGAAGCTCCGTGAATGTGATCGTTCCGACGGGAGCAGGAGGGAATGTTGTGGCAGGAGTTATTGCGAATCTTATGGGAATTCCAATAAAACTTTATGTGGCAACAAATAGCAATGATTCTTTCTATACAATGCTCACCTCCGCCACCTTGAGAATGGGAGGAGACGTTATCACAACGCCCGCAAATGCCATGGATATCCGCTACCCTTACAACGTGGAGCGCCTTTTTTCCTTCTTCACCTCGGATCCTTCTCAAATCTCTCAAATTATGGAGAAAGCAGAGTCAGAGCACGTTCCTCTACCGGACAACATCATCAACCCCATCCGAAACATAATCAAATCCTCCATGGTCGTAGACGACACGCTCATTTACCAAACCATCTCTCAAGTATGGCGTACACATGCTTACATGGTGAGCCTCCCACTCTCCTACTATGTATCTTACTTTCACTTCCTTCAATCACATATCAACCCATCTACAACTTTCTCTCGCTTCTTCACCCGCGCGCTTTCTCGCTCCCATACTTTCTCTCCGTTCCCAGTTCCCATTGCTCCCTCTCTTCAAACTAATCAAATTACAACACTTGCTTCTCCACTTACCTTCCACTACTATTCTTTAATCAACTACAACTTAAATTATCTCTTCTCTTCAAAGATTTGTCCACACACTGCAACCGGAGTTGCACTCTACTACAAACAATTCCACAATCAAGGATCATCCAACCAGCCCGTCTACGTCCTGTCAACTGCCTCGCCCTCCAAGTTTCCGGAATCTGCTCGAGAGGCTGGCATTCCTCAAGAAGAATGGGACGGTGAGGAGCTCTTGAGACACTTGGCAACCCTTACACAGAAGCCAACAAAACTAATGCGAGCTGGAGAGGATTGGTTTGAAATTCTTCAAAATCAAATTAATTCCATTAAAAACACTTCAACGTCATAAATCAGGGAGAAACCTTCTCCAATACATCCTCCCAAATGTCTATACGCTATCAAAGTTCTGCCATTAAATTTTGCGTGCTCCTCTACAATCTTTTTTCAATACTCCCACTATTTCACCACGCATTCCTCCTCCCTCTTTGATCATTCAGAGCTCTGCCATACATCCTACATCTTTTGAGCCTCGCATTTTTCTACATACGCGCAAACCCTGGACCAGCATGAATTTTAAGTAGGTTACCAACCTGGTATGGGAGGAAAAGGCGACGCGCCATGCGAAGAACTTGACTCGACCTCTGACGGAAGTATACTACAGCCTTTCTCAAATCTCATCAGGAATCGATTCTACCAATCCTACTTTCTCCATGCTCCGAATACTTTATTCTTCATCCTACGACCCATACCGGATGCCTGCCTACCCTCCTGCCCGTGGCCGTATCACCAATCATGATTACAAAAAATCTCCTAAAAATCTCATTAAAAATTTCCACCATCCACATAGTCTAAACTAATCCCCAACTCATCTTCTCGCCTTTCTTCCACACAACTATTATAATTAAGAGAAAGTCTCTTTAGTCTTCTAAAACACAAAAGTTTGTCACACTCAATCCGGCACTAATTTCCCACTCAACTTCTTCACCAACCGGGACATGACTACACCCACCATCTCATGTAACCGATATTCTCTTTTACCCATTATCTCTGTCCTTGTTTTCATCTTCGCTTTCTTCGCTCATCTCAGCTCCACCCACTTCATGGCCAACCAGCATTCTTATTCCCATCCAAGCTTTCTTTCTCCATGCTGCAACATACAATACTTGGAAACTCGTTGCAACTAATGCGCCATTAGTTTCAGTTTTGCAACACTCAGCATCCTTCTTCCGCTTTCCTTTGCAACTCCTCGAAATACCGCATACTCTTTGCTTCTCAAGCTTTATAGTATTTAATTTACTCCTTTCAGTTCTAACTCAACTAAACTCTTACATAACATGGCATCAAAGGGATTTCCGAATCTCTTCCTTAATTTTACAGTTCTTTCCCCAACTCTTTCTTGATTACTTTCAAAGGAAATCAAAGGAATATTCAGCACAAGCCTCTTCCTTTAAAAAAAACTTCAAATCATTTCCTAGATCTGAATATCATTTTCCCTCTTCGTCCCTGTTTTCTAAATCCATTTCTGCCAAGTCAAAACACACTACTCCCATACCGACCTAATACCGCAATCTGTCTTTGATTCAGTGTTTTACTGGTAATTTTTCGCTCTATATAAAAGTTGCTTTTATCCACCTAGCTTTTATCAGCTTGTAGAAAACTCTTTGCCAATTAAAAGTTTAATGTCCACCCAACAACCACTTCCTGCCTTGTGTTTCACGACACACCTTCCACCTCTTATGTAAACCCAGCGTTGTGCGTATGTGACAGCATCTTTCTGCTTCGAAATTAGGCTTCTCTGGCATACTGGCATGACATCCTAACATTATATTACAAGCGTATACGTCCTTCCTCCCTCATGTCAGAGTACTTTCCCATGAGATTGAAGGCAAGGCCAAGGAAGGCTTCCGGTATTTTCTCAACTTAACTTTCATAACTTTTACAGGCATTGGCTCCATGTTTTTCGACGCCAAACCATCCATTTGACAAGGCATACTGTACACAGCCTAAGTCACTTATGGAGGTAAACTATAACTTTCTCTCTTTAAAAGTTGGCAGTTCTTCGAGCGAAAAGCTTTCACGGCCGCCACTTTTTTCCATCTGGGGAATCGCCCAATATTTTCTCCTAAAATTAACCGCAAACATTCCTTTCAGCTTGTCTTCAAAAATTAAGATAACTTTTTTCAAAAGCTTTCACATCTCTACTTCAAGAATTTTAAATTTTAATTTTCCAATCGAGGATTATTCCAGCTAGTTTAATTCCCTGTAAAACTATTCATTCCTGCATAACAGAGTTATATCGCAGATAATGTGAGATTTAAAATTTTATTTAAAATACTCGAAATTACAGGGAATTAATTTAAAATTTTGAATTTAAAATGTTCCAAAAACTTAGTTTCCAATTCAAAAATAGGAATTGAACAATTTAAAATCTAAAATTCAATGATTTAAATTTGAAATACAACATTTAAATTCGGCAGGTATTCAAAATTTAAGTCTGGTGGAAATTCAAAAATTAAACGTAGGGGAAACCCCAACTCTGCTGGAAATTTTAGATTTGGTATTTCAAGGACCAGTTTGTGTAGCTAATGCCAACTAGTTCGGTATAATCGGCTACATCTTTAAATAATAATAAACCTTCTGATACTGCTACTTATATTTTTAATAGCTTGTTTATTCCATCAAGTTCAGATCATGTTGTCTGCATCCTTTTATCTGTTATTGAATCCAACTTTTATTTTAATTCAATAATCAGAGTCAACAGTTACGAGGATTTCAGCTGGATTCTTATGATTATTTCTGAAGAATGATAAGAGTAAAAGCTTCATGGTGTAGAACAAAGAGAAAGAATATGCCATAACATTCTACATCCTTGTGCGAGAAAACCCTCATTCCGTCTTCGATGTTGCTTCGCTGCACGCCAGGTCCTAAGCAGAGCAAAGAAAGTTGTATGATAAAATCTAGAAATTCTCTCACTCACTGGGATTTAATCTCATCCACAAGATTCATTGAGGAAGTGGACGAGCAATAAAATGATTCAATAAGACAAATAAGTTGATGATGAATTCGTGAAGGCCCTTAGCTTTCCCCACCAAGAGATTCCTACTCAAGACGTGAATGAGAACTGGAGGATTGTACTCATAGTTTTTCTTCACGTGCTGGAATGTGATACACCAGGATGTAGATATTTCACATTCCTGCAAGTAGAAGAGAAAATTATGCAATCTTCGATAAACCCTCCCCCCGCCTTTCAGCTACCATTCTTCAGTCACCGCAAACACCATTTCCATTATTCCACACATACGAAAAGAATGAGGAAAATAGTTTTGAAGTCATCAGGAATTGTTCTACTAACTACGAGGAGAAAGCGAGTGAAAGTCTGGAGAAACTATCATCTAAAGTACTCTAGTCCACTTTCTCCATCTCTTACAAAACCACTCAAAAACTGTAATTTCTTCATAACTATACTCCCTTCAACTCCTACTACCCCATCCACTTTTAGTTTAACTCCACTCGGGCTTATAGGTTACCACCACTTGCATGAGCTTTCTAGACCCTCAAAGCATTTATCATGCATTCAAATAAATTCCGGAGAGCCTCCCTCCCTTTCCTCCTCTTCTTCCTCTTCCTCTGACTTTAAATCAGAACAAGAATAAAAAGGGCAAACGCACAATCTTCATACCAATTTCCCATTGCTCCGATTCTACGAGCTATCATGCTAAAAATAACTGGGACCATGCTCTTTTTTCATCTCAGCTTTGATACTAAATCCTCCACGTAATTATATCCTAAGATAGGTGACACGCGCTTCAAAGTCATCCCCGCCGACTTTCTCTTCCCAACCAACACCACCCCTGGTAACAAAGCCACAGAGTCACCACAAGTCCCACATGAAATATCGATCTTTCTCACGTTACTGCTTTATACTAACAAGTCTCCGACATTTCTCCTCAAAATCAAAGCTTTTTTCTCTAACCATTCAATTGTTTCTTTACAGAGATAACATGTTCATCAAATTTTAATGGATTATGACTGACCTCCTGAACCTGTTCCTCATCCTCGTCTCATCGCGTAAGTACACACAATCTGCCGTCACTCACTCAGCATTAAACTTTCTAGTGACTCAAGGCCACGTCTTGAATTTACCTAAAGCTTCATCGCATGCAATTATTATCATTGAATAATTGTTATTCAAGTAATTGATTCAGTTCCCGTTTTACAAAATCAGCTGTTTCCTTCGAATTAATTTTTAATTTCTTCGAAAACTTATTAAGTGAACAAACAGGACCTCTTGCAATGGATCTTAAATTACCAAGGATCTTGTTACTACTCACTCAATCACATAATAACGTGATTTAATTTATTTGTAAATGCAGCATCATATTTCACATTAATTGAGAAAATACATTCCACATTTTCAAATTGCAATCCAAAGCTAGGTAGAATACAAGAAGAGGAGAAACTATATTGTATTTCATACCCTTCTAATTATAATTGCGCTGGAGAAAGTTATTTCTCCCGCCTTCTTGCTTGTAACCTGAGCTTCCTGAATTTTTAACAAGGTTCGTGACGGCATACAGTTAACTTAGTTAGAGTGAAATTTGACCGAGCTACGTCAATTTAAAGTATGACTATAAAAACTTAATCTACCCATAGTTTTTCCACGTTTTTTATTCCAAATTTGTAGACATTTCCCATTAAATTTTAACGCCCATCATTCCACAAAGATGACGAATTTGTGATGTGGTTAGCGGTTAGCGCCCCCATTAACAAGCACCTAGCAAAACCTGAAGCTGTAAAAGGTTGCTACACTGACTCCTTTCATATTTCTAGCTATTTATATTTTTTGGAAATGCACACGGGACAAGTCCTAAATAATGTGTGTTTCTGCTGTTATGATTATGATATAAATGAGTATCGCACGCAAATCCCTAGCTTTCGTTTGTCGGTTCTAGGGTAATAATTCATGCATACGCTCTTTGTTTTCAGTGTGCGTGATGCTGATATCGGGGGATAACGTGACCTCCACAGAGTCATCATCATCGGATCCTGCCTCTGTAGCTTATGTCTACGACTCTCACGCAAATCTCAGGTAATTGCATCAATCCAACTCACACTCTTTTGATTTACTTCTTGCATAACTCAAACTAATGCTTTCTCTTTCCTCCTCCTCCTCACCCCGCACCATGCCTGAACTTAGCTATAGCCATATTGTTACCTTGTTAGCCTCTTGTCTAGGTTATTTAAAGAGGACGAGGTCTGGCAGGAAGGACTGTGCCCTGAAACATGAACCTTAGCTTGTAGCCTATGGTTAGTTAGTAGCTTGCCCAAGATGGCTACAAGTTTTTGGGTCCTCTTGGAGCATACATAAATCAATTTCCTTGTTGTAAACAGAAACTTTGAACATTTCTTGGAAAAGTTTCATGGAGGAGATATATCTAATCCTTAACAAGCCTTAGCTTTTCATAGCCAGGTTATCTTCTCCTCCCTTCCTGTCCCTACGTCTTTTCCAGCCAAGCACCTGATTTGATTAAAGGAAGAATTCTCCTTAACTCTTCATTAGCAGAAGGAAGCTGGAGGAGGGATACACACATGTATACATTGTCTCGCCAAAATCAGTTTCTCTCTGCCAGACAAGACGTTTGTATTCCGCGGATACATGGAGGATATTGAGGCTAGGAAAAACTAGTCTTGATGTCGTGCAAGAGCTTAGGGAGAAAGTTGAAGGAATGTACTGGGGAAAGGAACACGAGAACTTCTCATACTAATGTTTTTCCTAGAACAGTTCCCCCGGCATGTATAGTTCGCGGTAAATTTGATTTTTTTAAAACTTTTAACATATCCTTCCCGATTAAGATGTAGTGGAGTAGTAGCAGGTAACGCCCAGGGAATTGGTATGCTACAAAGGAAGTTTAAGAGTTCTTATTATGAAAAGAAGAGTTCATTCAAAGCCTGTGTAAGTGGCAGATTTTATTGTGAAAGAGAGGCTCAACGCCCAACAGTATGCAGTAGGAGGAGCGTATTTTTGTGTACAGAGTGAAAAGTTTAGGAAGACCAAGTCTTATAATTCATTCCCGGGAGACGAGCTGGTTGAGTGAATCCTATACGAGTAAGCAGAATTATGCAAACGGATTCCATATGGACACAGATTATTTTAACCATAGCCTCCCGCCGCTATTTCTGCGTATTCGCCCTGAGGACAGTAAAAGCGAGTGGGAGAAAGTCGGAAGGATTTCACTATCCCTTAAATCCTTTTGTATTTTGAATGACGAGGAGCGAACGTCTCTCAACTTTTACAATCAACTTGATACTTTCTCCTCCAAACTTTTCACTAAAAATTTTATCATCCCAAAACAATGTGACATGGAGATTTCCTCCTCCTAACTTCCTGGATTTTTTATTTCTCTTCCAAGGTTGTATAACACAAATCTCAACATACGACCACCCATCTTAGCTCCTCTCAATCCAAAACCCACCAAATTTTCACCATAAGCGCCTACCGCAATAACCACCTGTCTCACCACTCACCACCTCCTCCAAATATTTATAATCTTATTTAGCCGCGTCCCGCCTCCCGCCTCCACCTTGTCTTCTCTCCAGTCTCTTTCATCCAAGCTGCCGGGAATGGGCTAAGAGCTTCTGACCAAGTTACTTTCACTGCCACGTACTCCTCATTCTTGGAACGAGTAGTCTTTATAATCATAGCTCTCTTCCTCCAACTATTTCTCTCGTTCTCTTTTTGACGAAGCAAGAGCCGGCGTGCGGATTTCAGAGAAATGAAGCAATGTGTAAGTAGTGTTCCATGTCCTTCTTTTTAGCTGGGGAATGGTAGGTAGGATGAGAGTATCCTTGCGGACTTTGAATGCTCTTCATCTTCTGAGAAACAGAGCTTGCTCTTGCAGAACATGTCCGGGATTTGTTCCAGGGAAGCTTTGCAAAAATTTCCTCTGAAGCATGTAAACTGCAGCTGTAATCTATGCCGAAGCAATTTCCAAGGGATTCTCCTTTCTCATCTTGGAGAAAGCTCTTTCTCCGCTAGGAATTATTCTAGGAGCAGGGGAATCAAGCCGAACCGGTAGAATGGAAATGATAAGGTGGCGTGAGGAAGCTCTGCTTCTTGAAAACCCACCAAGTAAAAGTGGAAGTTGTAGAGGAGGAGAAAGCTATGAGGGAAAGAACCTTTAACTGCATTCACAAAGGATGAGATATCCGGGAGAAATAGATAATGTACTCGTATCAGACGGCCATTTTGGCAAGCGGGCTTTGTTGGTTGAGAAGAGAGTCAATTCAAGTCGGAGCTCGCCGATCAAAACTACCCCTACTCACGTAAATTTTACGCCAAGGTGGGCTGCATCATCAGAGACTTTTGGCACAAAACTTAAGTAGTAAATAACCCTTTATGGATAATTCTCAAGCTCGTTGAGTCCCTCAATTTCTTTTTCTTTACTCCCAGGCCAATCCCTCCCAAACTGCTCTCAACAACCGCCCAAGCCATCAGCCCCGCCCTAGCCACTAACATATTCTTCATTATTTTCAACTTTCCTTCTAAGATTACATACATTTTATCCTTAAGTTTCCCCATGCCACTCCAGTCGTATGCCTGTCCTCCATCTGTATCCCATCATCTTTGCAGTCGGAACTAGGCACTACTGTAGAGGGCTGGCTGGAGAGTTCATCAGTTTTCGCAACATTTTTGCAAATTGCAACCTTCTCCAAAAATTCTATATACAAAAACTTGGCAGGAGCGGAAAGGGGGAATTAAGTCATTTTAAATTCCATGCCCGCAAAACATAAAACCAAATCCTGGAATATATGTACTAAACCCATCAGCCGCTTCTCTTCAGGCTCCCCTTTTTTTATCACATCAAATCACCTAATAAACCCCGTTCGTGCATTCTCTGCAAACCCCCTTTCTCCCATCCCCCATCTTCTTGGAGCTGGCTTCAACAGCTCTATAAGGAGAGGAGTAACTTTCTCCATATGCAAGCATGCCTATCAGACTACAGTATAGAAGCTAGTGAAAGCAGCGTGCATACCGTTACCATTGGTTTACGCTCTATTACTGACAGACTTTCTGTAAGGCTGAATGCTGCTCCGACATGCTTTCACTTTCATTGCTGTCTGCATAAGCGACGCTTCCCTCCTCATTGACTCTTGCATGCAAATCTAAATGTCGAAAGCATGTAATCTTGGGTAATCCTCGACAACGTTTATGATATCACTGACTGTCAAAAGATATCATCAGAGAAATTAGACAAAGTGAAAATTACCTTTCCCCACAATCCTCCAAAGGACCACCATCTCAATTAGTACAACTAGCTTCTCAAGAACTCAACTTCACCGCTCCCATTTACGTTATTACGCCATTATTATTACCAACATCTCAAAATTACATTCTTCAACTACATGCTCTTCTTCCGAGAATCATTCCCCTTCCCCACCGCCACAGCCACCACGCACATACACCATATCATTTTCACAATACCAAAATCCCAAGTCTCTAAGGATCCTCTCCTTTCTCCAACTTTCTCCACACATCACCCTCCAATGAGGTCATCCACGGTCGCCTGATTTCAAATTCCGCTCCGGATCTTCAGCCAACCATTTCCCTTAGCGGCGTGGATTTATCTATACGTCTGTATAGCTCATAGCCTAAGCCTACACCATCTAGTCTCAAATGGAATGGAATCCAGAGAATTAAGTCCCTGCATGCAATCCGGAATGAATCTAGCGCAGTCAGCTTGTTACAATTTTCAATCACTGATCTCCAAAATCTCCTTCCCTTTGAGACGGATATGTGATTCGTGATTCCCCAAGGAGGAGCAAGGTCAAATTACTTAGTATAGTCTGCCAATTTTCAATTCCTCTATTCCATATTCCAGGGAAGAGTTTGGGTAGATTATGCAGTCAGCTTGAACAAACGTTGGCTATACTTAGGCTTTCCAAATTATTTTCCTTCTCGAGCCCCACTTTCTCCACAGTCATTCTAGCACATAGCGTGTACAGAACCTGCATTTTGTAGCATCGACCAGTCAAGCGTGTATATCCAAAAGTAAGAATCCCGTAAGTAGTAAATTTTAATTCAGCATTCTAATTTTTAATTCTTTTATATTTGCAGACATCATCATCACAATCATCCCTGGGGTCCACATTTTGAAGAGAATCCCATAAATGTTACAGTTCGCGAAGGAGAAAATGTTCACTTAGACTGTCGTGTGGGTCTAATAGAAGATAAGTTGGTGAGTTTCATGCCTACACTTTACTTTCTCCAGGCTTCAGAAAGCTTTCAGCTTGTCATCACTTTCTCTTCAGATCGCTTACCATCTTCACGCTTCTTTTAATCCCTCCACGACTCTGGTAGTCAGTTGTATTTTTCTGGCACGAAATTTCATTTGATGATGGTGTGGGTGAGTGTGGTCGGTTTTCAACCTTATGTTTCCAGGAAATATAGCTATACAAAGCAGTCCTTTTCTCTTCGTCTTAACAATGAAACAAATGTATCTTGACCAGGTGCTTCCATACGCCCGAATTTCTTCTTCCACTCCCCCATCCTAATCTCTGTATTTGAGAAGTTGGTCAGCTATGTATTGCCCGCCCGACTTTTAGCAAAAATCATTCCTCTAATTGGTTTGTCCAAACAACTACCTTATGGCCACATCACTTCATTCCCATTCTCTGCTCAACACTTTCTTCATCTCTCTTATCCTATCCAACAGATCAAATGTAAATTCTCATCAGAATTGGCCTTTTTTCTCTCCTCTCACACAATCCCTTTAAACTTGTTAAGCCCCAGCGTGCATTTAAACAAACTCAACTTCTTTTCCTCACTTTTCTCAGGGACACACGTGGGAACTAGCTTACGTAGCTCACTTGGATTTGCAGAGACAGAAAAACTCCATCCTTGGTAACAAGGAAACCGAGTGAGAGTAACTCAACTTTTTTCAAAGAAATAATTGAGAATCCAACGCACCCCTGGGTTCTCAACTTTTTCTTCATTTTTATCATCATCAACTCTCTTCTTTTTTCTCTACCTCCCTAATCGCTATCCTCGAGCATCTTTAGCAGATTCTCATTGTCTTAGCTTCATTCTTTTAAGTCTATCACTTTCTTCTTCACTCTACCGAATGAGCAATCCTCCGAATCAAAGAAACTCGTAATGAAAACAAACTGGGAGGGAACTATGAGATCGGCCCTATCCACTCCATGCCCCGGGTTTCTCTTTTTAGTATTCCTGCCTGCATTCCCTCACAGTTGCTTTCTCTGACCGCTTTCATCACTTGGTATTAAGCGCATCAAATTTTCAAGAGAATCTCAAGTCACGCAACCCTTGGAATTAAGTATATTTCCGGATTTCTTAACTCTCTGCCAATTATTAATAATCCACTGCACATCGCTTCTAAGAAGTTGACGTGCCGTGCAAGCGTACAAAGTGTGCCTTTCCGCATTGGATTAATTAGTTAGGTCGCTTCTTGCTTAAATGTAGGTAGGAGCAGGAAGGAGCTTACAGATAATGCAAGAAATTTGATACAATTAGCATGACGTAATCTCAACTCATATTTACTGCCTCTTGCAAGCTTGATCGTCAGGTTTACTGGTGACTTTCCCTCTTTGAGAGTACCAGAGAATGCAACACAGAGCAGAGGAGAGAATCAGGATATAGCAAGAGAATGCATTGTTATCCATTAGCAATTTCTATTTCCCTTCTGCCTTCCACTGCAGTTCTTACTCGTTTCATAAAAATATTTACTTTCACCAAACTAATGCTAACGTAAACTGAATCATTGAAGAGGAGAAAGCGAGCTAGGATGGAGCGACAGGAGAAAGTAAAACAGTAGCTGAGAAACAAGAAGATTTTCTTCTTAAGCGCAAAGATTACTGTCGGCTCTCTTTTCTTTTGACATGTCAAGAATGCAGTGGGGTAGAATTTGAGCTGCTAACCGCCTCTGTTACCCGCGTCTTACAACAACCAAGCACCGTGTTTCAATTCGACAATACACCCCCTCCTTCGCCACCTATACAAGTTGCATTATTCTTAATGGGCTGGTTTACTAGGGTTTGTACAGGGATTTTTATTTATTCTCCACGTGGATACACAACTATAAATATAATGTTTTATGAAACACTATAAGATAGGGCAGGATAATGGCAGGGAGACATTTTCTCACAAAGCTTACGTCTCCGAGTTCACTTGCAATGTTTTCTTAATGTAATAGTTTCTTTTCTCGTGTCCCATTGCCCATTGCCTCTACGCTGCGGCAACTCTACTTATTCACTCTTCCTCTCTCGCTTAGTCCCAACCGATACGAATACTTACGCTTATTCTCTTTGCTCAATTTCCGTCTCTCCAACGAAATACGTTACATGGAAGCATGGGACAAAGAGAGACGACGACAACCACCCGTGTCATTATTCCTACGTCGTTACCCAGTTCATTCATTATTAAGTACTCTGGTGTCGCTGGGGAAAAGAGTTCGTAGGCAGAACGGAGCGTAGCAATAAGGGTAACGACTACAACACGACTTTTTGCAAATACGAGAGCCACTATTGTTTTTATTTCTTTTCGATTCCCCAAAACCGATAACCGATAAAGCATTATACGTCTCTCTTAACTTGTGTATACTTGACACATATCATCAAATTACTTTACATCTAATCACCTCATCATAGGATGAAAGCTACAGGATCAATATTATTAGTTCCTCTTCGCCTCACACGCCTCTACCACCCACGCTGCTTCCCTTAATTCTACTCTAACCCTTCATCCATCCCCAATCCCCAATCCCCACCTTTCGCACTTATCCCTTTCAGCATCCTATAAAACAAAAACTTTCACCCAAACTTTCTCCGATTCTTCCTAAAAAGTTTCCACAACAATACTACATTCCTCCTTTCACGCATCTACTTTCACCACAACCTCACCACGTAGTCCCTTCCTCATCCTGGTTTTCCAATAGATCAATTTGTCACGCATGTAGCTAAGGCCCATGTATGTGTGCAGGTATGTCTACAAGATGATTACGTGCTTAACTTGTCGTCTCCTCTTTCCTTTTTCGACACATCTATTAGCAAATGCTAATAAACCATGTCTTGCTTTTCACTCGCGAATATATTTTTAACTTTCGCGTAACTTTTAGACATGTAAACAAGTAAAGGGCTCAAATACTTTTCGAATCTTTATCCTATTCCTCACCTCAGCTTTCTCGGCTTTCTCCATCCTCACCCACCCGTCTATCCTCTTCTTTTCTAACCCCTCAGTAAAGGCAAGTAAGCTTTCTAAAGAGAGCGAGAGAGCAAGCCCTGCTGACCTAAGTGAAAGTGAGAAAATATCAATCAAATCCAGCAATATGAATAGCGGAGAGAAAGTCATTTTTTCCCTTCCATCCCAGACTGACTAGGGAATATGCCTTGTATGCCTTAACGTAGTTTGGTATTCCAGGGATTTCATGGAAAAAAGATTACAAATGTTCCTGTACAGTACATCTCCTCCCATCTTCCGCAACTTTCAGATCCCAATCCATGTTTTCCAAGCGGCATGTAATCCTTTTCAAAGCCGTATGTCCGATTCCTCCTGCTACTGAATGAGGCTTCTAGAACTAGGAGAATCAATACGTAAGTATTCTAAGCATGCTGCAGCCAAAAGATGAATGGTGTGGCAGGGAATATTTATCGCCGTCCTTATACTTTCCATGAACCTACCCATATTTCATACCTTTTCCTCCCATTCCCTTTTATGCAATGCACTTCCTTCCCTTTTCTCCACCTTTCTTCCCCGCTTTCTTAGCCGAATTTCGTCTAAGTACTCCCTTCAAACACCCATCTACAATCTACAGCTTTCTTGCATGCACCATCAAACGATTCCCACTTTTACTTCCCACAACCCAGTATGCATTCCTATCAGAGGCCTAAATTCCTGTGTCATCTCCAACTCTTTCCCGCAAAGCCTTTTCCCCTGCATATATTCAGCTTTCTCTTTCCCTGTACCTCCTACTTTCGCTTTACTTGAACCCAAACTAACTTTCACCATTCCGTTCAGTCAGCAAGCAAGCACTCTCACATGTTTCTTCCAATTAGCCCCACAAAAATTTCACTTCCTCTTTCAATCATCTTGTATTCTAGTCTAAAAGCTCGCTTTAGAGTGTTTTGGAACAGTAAAAGCAAGCTTTGGTTAAAAACTAATGGTGAAAACTAGAGCACAAGTCACTTTCCCCCTTGTGCTCACCCCTCACATTTTCCGAGTCTACCCTTGTGAAACTTTGAGAAAACATTTCAAGTATATCCAGCTCTGCTATGAAATGCTCTTACAACCCCTTATATGATATCAAATTAAAATATCATGAATACTATCAGGTAAAGCTGGGAGGACTGGGAGGTGGAAGGGATGGAAGGAAGAGGCGTAAAAGAACATAAGTATTCCTTGGGTGACACGACAAGGAGAGGATGAGAAAAAGTAAATGGAAAGATATCAAGTTGACGCGGGCTTTTAGCTTGCATACTTTAATTTTCTCTCCTGTTTTTTCAAGCCCACGGCTATGTTTTCCATTCACCCTCCCCCACCTCTCCCCTCTCAAAGTGAAAGTAAACGAAATAGAGTCATTCTCACACTTAGTTTTCTCTCAATACACAACCCACCCACACATCCTCTCGATTCGAGGATTACGGCATCAGATCCCAGCCTTGCCCTCCATCCGCCCATATATCACCTCTCGCGTCCTAGCCAATTCCCCCTTTTCATATGGGGATATTTCAACGCTCCTTCCCACACATTCCTAAAAAGGGTTAAAGAGAAAGCAAGGCTGACTTTCACTCTGCCTACGGATTGGCTCCTGAAACCATATATGCTCCATCACCCAATCTGGCAATTCTTGATAATCATGTTAAATCATCCGCCACCTTTGCATGACTTTCTCCAACCTTGGAAAAAGATGATAAGGGAGAATTACTTTACAAGACAGCTTCATTGCTTTTAAATTTATGGGCTACCCCAGGTGATGGTAATAGTTGGGGCATTGGCATTACCGCATTCTCCCAGAACTATTTCCCTCACCGCTCACACAATACATTATTCCATATTTTCGCTCAGTATTCTGAAAAATTGTATACGCTTCTCAGAGCGTCCGTTTGAAAAATATCTGGAATCGAAAACCTTTCAGAAAGTATGTACATGTTCCACTTAACCCTTTGAAATCCGCTACATCCCCACCCAGGTCATATACTTTCTCTTCTCCCTCGTAGTTTTCCCATTGAGGGAAAGCATGTATGAATCGATACCCTCACGGAGTTGTGATACATAATCGGGATGACAATTGGATTCATGAGGAGGGCGAAATCTTTGGATAATCAACTTCAAGTGTCCGATCCCACTCTAAGGTTTCCATTTTTAGATTTACGTGAAATAGCTCTCGCAGGTCATATTGTGTGCCCATAACTTTCTCCTTCAGTTCTTCCAATTTGACATATTTCCACAACCCTTTTCCATCCTGATAGCAAAGCCAGCGTCGTAGCGACTTCAACTTTGAGCTAGAACGTAACGCAAGGATGGCGAATGATGATATGATGATAAGCGATGGGGTTTCACGATGCGGATCATCCATCCCTATCGTAAAAGAAGAAGTTATTTGATGAGGCATACGTTTCAGTGTTGGCGAGGATTTTACGGCTATATGAGAGGATGACGGAAATAATGCCTGGCATCTTGAATATTTTTCAAGGTATCCTGGGTACGTCGTAAATCAGAGCAGCTGGATCTGCTGACTTTGGGCACCAAGAATCATAGCTCAGACCCTAGATTCCTCTCTGACTTTAAATACCCGAACAATTGGAGGCTCGCCATAAGGAATGCGAGCCGCACCGACTCGGGTCTCTATCTCTGCCAAATTTCTACACATCCGCCAAAAGTTCTCCAAATACACCTCACCGTTGAAGGTAAGCTAAAAGCCAGCTTGTTATATTCCAATTTCTTTTTTTTACTCCTCTATTTTTCCTCCCGCTCCTCTTCATCCGTCTTCCTTACTCCTTGTCTACACTATTCGCTAACTTTCTCTACTTTCTTTCTCCACCTGCCTGCGTGCTTGCCCCCCTCCCTCTGTTCCCGCATATCCGCTTCCGAATCTCGACCTCCTCCTATTCGTCTCTCCTCCCAATCCTGTTGTATATATTCATAAATATTTAGCTTTTGTTAGAAACACGGATTTCTCCTCCTATTTTTCAATTATAAAGCCCTTGTATCAACTCCAGCTCCATATTTCACTCGGTGACAAAACTTTATCGACACTCTTCCGCATTCGTATGCAATCAGCTCCCCCAAACTTTCAGCTTTTTACCCTATTAGAAACAAAAGAGCCGCACATTTATCATCCCTTCCACCCAGCTTGTTTCCTCAATATGTGTAATTCCTCTGAAACGTCCTTGACAACCCTCTGGAAACCTTCCGAGGAGAACATCCTCTCCAGTGAAAATTTCCTTTCTCCGACGACTTTCTCCGCCCGTACCGGGTCCTAATGACGGCTGCCCTCTTGCATTCCTTCTTTCCCGTTTTCCTTCTTGATTCCTATCTTTCCCTCCGACTCCCTCTCTTTCTCCATCTTGCCATCCATTAATTTATATTGCGAACCATACTCGACATCTCCGTCACAACGGAGCAATAAAGCAAGCATTTTTCCGGTTTCCAGTCAAACACTCTCTTCTGTCGCTCCCCACCCTCCTCACCCTCAGCAACATGACCCAATCTCACTCTCGTGATTCATTATCCCTAGTCACACTAGTTAACACGCACACCGAGAAACTAATCATTATTCACCCTCGTCGCGTCCCATCCAATCCTAGCAATATTTCCCACAAAAATCCACTAATCTCTCTTCTTTCTCCTCACTCAAATCCCTTGCGGATAAGTCCCTTTGTCGAGTCGCACCTTTTTCTAACCACTTCCATGTACTTTTCCCCTTCTTCCGGTTTCAATGATTTCAATCCACAGCTTAAGCACGTCATCAAGATATTCCAAATGTTCCGTTTTATTTGCAATAAAAACCCAGGATCTGTCTAATTCTGCTATCTTCCGGCCTTTAAACTCTAGCTTGCCCTCAAAAGAACCGCATCATCAACATTAGAAATCCTCTACACGGAGTTTACAAATTTGAACTTTAAAATTCTCACTCCCATCTCATGCTCCATACGATTCCCTTTTCCCACTTGGCCCTGGACCTATACGCACCATGAGCGACCATTCCCCTCCAAAATAATTTATGAACAACTCAGATAAAATTTACTACACAGTCTCCTCAGTCTCTGACAAATGAGCTTCCATCCGCAGTTCCTCCCGGCCATTGCCATAGTCTCCCGTTTCAACTCTTTCTTTTACTCTCCCCTCCTTCACGCACACCAAATGAATCCCATGATTCCACGAATTCCATGCCACGCCACGCTCAAATTTTCCCTACGTGTCATCTTACACTTAAACGATTCTTATCACTTCACGTTCCAAAACCTTGTTCCCTTCCTCATCCTCTACATTTGTTTTCTCTATCTTCTTGAATTCTCTCGTTCGTGCTCACCTCCTTGCCCCTGCCATCATGTATCTCCTTTCTCCACTTTGTATCCTTTCTCCCGCTTTCTCCCCGTTCCTCCCCCATATAATTTTCACTCTGAGGAAACCCTGGAAACTTTCTCCATAAATATCCTTTTTCTAACCCCAGCTTTTCTCAGTCACCCCTTTCATGAGGGCATAAGGGTGAAGGGGTAGAAGAACATTCTCCAAAATGTAAAATCACCTCACTATACTTTCTCCTCTCACCCATCATCGCTCCTTAACCTTTTCCTCTCACCATAAACAAAAACTGGATTCATATATAACTACCTCAATTTTACTTTTTTCCACAAGTAATTTCCTCAATTTTTTCAACCTAAATCCAAAGCCAATCATTTGCCATATTCGTCTTCCCCTCTTCCTTCGCATTTTCCCTCCGGCTTATCTATTTTCTACTCCTCTTACCTCCGGGCACTGGATACTTAAATTGACTTGTTATTTTTCTCAATTTTCTTTAGCGCCTGAAGTCTTTATAGTTAATTCGAGAGGGGAAAGAATAAGTGAAGTTCACTACAAAGAAGGATCTACGCTTCAGCTTATTTGCTTAGGTAAGTATTCACTCTTCCATTTAATACTACCTATAGATACCTACTCTCTCCTTTTCTTCACTCTGCTTCACAGATTCAAGTATAAACCATTTTTTTTCTTCTCTAAAACCATCTTTATTTTTACGATTATTCTCAAAAAAAGCTAAGATTTTGAGCTACCGGAAACCAAGAGTTGTACTGTTATGTTTTCTGTACCTCTAATCTGTTTCCTGTCATTCCTACAAGCTGTTCCAGCCGTCTGTCTCGTCTCGAGGAGAAAGTTTTCCTTTCTGTAATTAGTTGAAGCGATGAGTGAAAACGTTTAAGAAATTCTTTTCTATTTATTCTATACCCTCTATAAGAGGTCCCGCCTACGTCGATTACCACATTATACATGATAATATTATGAAAACCCCGACAAAATATGCAAGTGGTTTCTTCCAGGACTAATGCCACAAACCGTTACATGCTTTCTCCCTCCAAGGCTCCCTATAACGCTCACATAAAACAGGCTTCTCAAGGCTAAATGTATCCATGTTTACGATTCCATAGCA
Organism: Sminthurides aquaticus; assembly: GCA_906901655.1. Classification (NCBI taxonomy): domain Eukaryota; kingdom Metazoa; phylum Arthropoda; class Collembola; order Symphypleona; family Sminthurididae; genus Sminthurides; species Sminthurides aquaticus. The sequence goes on along the minus strand of CAJQTT010000002.1, from coordinate 2,781,212 downwards.
CCATCTCCGCGTTAAAATTTCTCCTTCCCTTTTACAATGCATAGCTGGTTGTGGTTTTTATCTACAGCGGTGACAAGGAACGGGCTTTGTGCTGTAAAATTCCCTCCAGTTTTATTTTACCACTCCTGGCATTATGAAGACTGAAGCGTCTTTTAACGTAAATGCCTCCTTGTTTTGTCTACCAACGGTGTTTGCTCCTTTCTTCCCCCGTTTTCTGCACCCCTTGCTCTAAAGCACTGTCTAATTCTCTATCAGACATATCCTTGTGCTCTACTTTCACCACAATTCAGATCCATAACTAGCTCAGCAGAAAAGCGGATGACGGAGAAGGAGTAATAATTATTTTCCGCCACTTCTATCCGCAAGCTCCTTTAGACCGTGAAGAGTGGATAATGTCACCCTTTTCCGGGATTTCAATTCCTCGGAACAAACTCCAGTGGAAGTATGTAGCGCAAGTTCACTGGACCCTGCACAAAAATACAGACGTTTTCCAACTCCTTGTAAATAATCGTGTATAAAATTATTCTCTTTCCTAACCGTCCTCCTCCTTAAGGTCTTCATCATGTTTATTCAGAGCCGTACTTAGCTAGGATGCGCATCATTATTCATGAGTTTAACAGTAATCCGCCTCTTCCCTCCCAAAATGCTCCCAACTTTCACCAGTCATGCCCTGCCTTTCTCTTCCTTCGTAGCTTGACTTTCTCTTCCCCCCCCATCTAGTAGATTCTATCACCCTACCCTGACGGGCCTATAAAGGTTTTTCGTGTCTTACATACATGTGGCATTGTAAGGCTGAGCAAAACGTTTCTTTGCCAGTACCTCTCGCAGTCTCACACAAAGAAGAGATTGTGCCAAGTCTTGTCTGAGAGGAAGCATATTGCGCTCTCTTGACTTTCTCCAAATACTCATTCAGCCAAGTTAACCACAAGGTAGAAAAACATTTATCTCTCATCTTTCACCGCAGACTTGTGTTGGCTCTTTAAATTTATTTATCATATTACTTTTATTTCACTAATCCTTTCCCTGCCTATTCTAAATTCTAATTAAAACTAGTTGAGGAAGAGAACAAGTAATTTATAGAATTAGCCCTCATGCTCCAGCCTTGTCTTTTCTTTATTCATCCAAAAAGAAGAATAATCACATTTATTATTAATTCCCTCCCTTCTTTACTCTCTTTTCGTCTCCGCTTCCACTGTTAAATGAGCAACATATTATGCTAATCAAATCACCATTTACAGCTTACTTTTCCCAAAATCCTTCAAAATTTGCTCCACTTCCCCACTTTGAAAAAGTTGGAAAAATACCAAAAAAAAACTATTCGTCTCCCATCATCCCCTGCTTCTCCATTAAAAAAAATTCGTAAATCTTTTACAAACGGAGCAAAAATTAAAAAAAGTGTCCTACTTTCACCAACTTTTACTACCTGCGTAAACTTCTAAAGTTCTTTTAGTTGGTTTGAAATCCTCATTTACTTACTGACAACCTCTCTCTCTTTCAAGTGCTTTCATGCTTTTTTTTCCCATCTTTAAATAAAATACCATACAGAAATGATTCTTCAAACCGCTCTGTTTGATCCATGCAGAATAATGATACGTTGCGAACGTCTACTTTTCTTAAATTTGCCTCACATGGGCCGTCCATTAAACCTGCTATTATATACTATTTTATCCTTGATTCACATTAGAAGCAATTTCCATTATTTTAATTCCTTTAGCTCAATGCCCGCCCACAGTTAATCGAATTTACTTCTTAGAATAAGCATACGCATCTCCTTTCTCAACTTTGGGTGCCTATGATGAATGATATTCTGGCATTCAGAAAAAAAACACAGAAAAAGCACACATGAAAGGAAATAGCAAACCAAAATCGTCCAGACACAACTGTCTCAGTCTCAGCCTCAGTACAGCGGAACATTAAGCTAAAGAAATTGTTCAGAGTTTTTAAAATTCCTTGGCCGCGAGAACGTTATTGTTATATAGTTAGCTACTATAAATGATTCACACTTGTTCAAACAAAGTGACAGCGTCACGAGTTTCGACCCGCTTATATTTCCACTGGTCTTTTGAATAATTTCTCATCTGTGGCCTTACTCTTACTTCCATAAATTCTTGCCAACCAGGAGGAGACTTAAGAGCCTAAAATAATATATATATTATATACATTCTCATATTAGTCAATTAGTTCCACAAATGATGAGGACCACCAGCAGATTCATTCCTTTCAGAGATAGAGTTGTGTACCATTACCCTTCTCCCTGTACTAGAATAAATAATAACTTCATAATTCCTAAATAACAGAGTCCCTTTTGAAAATCCATGAATTATTCTTATCTTCTAACAGAATCTCGAGAATTTTCCTCCCTTTCCCTTCTGTTCTTGTGCGCAAATCCTTGCTGTTCACCCTCCTCCTCGCACAAAAGTTCTGTGACAGAACTCAAGGCTGGAGAAGCACGTGCCAGCTTCCACGCCAACTTGACTCCGTCCTCATGTTAGCAGGGGTTCACGTGAGCCTTTAGAATGTCTCCCTTGGTGAAAGCTGACTTTCACCCGGTACTTATGTAACTCTTTGTTTCACCTTCTTGCGGTTCGCCTTGACGTAGCTCAATTTCTCAGCTAGCTTCTCCCCTTGAGGTCTCCTCAGCAGGTATGTGCTCCGCAAAGATAATGAACGAATGATTCCTTTTGTTTTCACAGTCAACAACGTCAAGTCCAAGTCCGTGAGCTGGTACCGGAATACGGACCTACTAAACCACGATGTCAGCCGAGGTGGCGTAGGAATTAAAACAAATATAACCGCTGACCATGCCCAAAGTATTTTGAACGTTGCCTGGGTCACCCGAAAGGATGGTGGCACATATCTTTGTTCAGCTCCCCCGCAGAACGCAACCATCACCGTCCACGTACTAAATGGTAAGCCTCATCCTCCCTCCTGTCTTCTATTCCCATACTCATGAACCTCCCTCCCCATCCCATAATCCACTTGCCTTCCTTGCTTTCACTCCCCATTCACCCGCACACGCCTTCCAAAATCTCCAACCTTCCCACCTCTGGATTTTCGAGCTAAGCGCAAAGGATTAACTCCGAAATACATAGTCGCTTCAGAGGAAGAACATGATTTAAGACATGATAAACAAGAAATAGAATTAAACATGACATCTGGTGGTCGAGTGCATTCAAGCTTCCATCCCGGCATACACGTCTATCCATAGCCCCCATGATTGATGATCCGTCTGATACCCAGTAAACCTTCTCAAGTGAAATTTCTTCTTCACTTCCTCTTATCCTTTTAGTCCACCCCTCCAATATTTCCTCCCTCCTCCTTTACTTCCATCAACCAATTTTTCTCGCCATTGTGATGGATTAACTTATTCCTTGGAGACAGCAGCCACATTTACTGACCTACCTACTATGCTTTCACCCAAAGCCTCCTGTTTCCCTTCAAAAAACCCAAATTCATTTACCCACAAATTCACCACTCATCCAAATCAACAGCCTATCAGCAAAAAAAACATTCGGGTCACCAACCTAGCACTTTTCTATCTATTCTTTCCGTTTTACTACTTCTACAAACACACGCTCCATCGCGTTAGAGAAGCCATTTTTAGAACGTTATTTCGTACCTATAGCTTTAACTATCACACGCTCATTTTCATCGCGTCACTCTTCATTGCTTTCTCTTTGCCATTTCACTAAAAATTCTTTTTATCTTGCGTATCTCTAATATCCATATAATGAATTCACGGGTATAAAGATTTTGAAAGCAGATTCAAAAAACTGGCTTGCCTTCCAGTCCAATTACAGACCTTTCCAAGTATTTTAAGCCAGCATGTGTGGTACGAGAACACATTAGAAAACGACTAGAATCTTGCTTCATATCATGTCTGTCCTAAGTTACAGTTTAGATAAAATGCCATCTCTAAAGTCAAAGTAAGTAGCTCATCATCTTCTTTTAGACTTTCTCTCACATTTGCATGATGAACAGTAAGCTGCGATTCTTAATATTCAGATAACCCTTCTTGCTTTCTCCACCGAATAATTTTTCTCCATCTCTGCAGCAGTCCACCGTAGCTTACAGTATTTCATTGTATATTCAGGGCATGAGAGAGCTAGACAGAGAAAACAAAGCGGTTTCCCAGCATTCGCTCCCCACGAGACCAAACTCAGCAGGAGAAAAAAGACAATATTAAACCATACGTTTCATTTCCCTCCCTCAGTCATTGTGTTCATTCACATGATTTCTTTCCCTGCCTTTACACCAAGGGAAAATATGAAACCGTCTTCCCATAGTCTCCTAACAGTAGAAACAGGCTAGCTTTTCCGCTCCTTCACTGCTCTCCTTATCGAATTTCATGCAAAACTATAAAATATATACGACCTTCATAAACATGCATAACCTTCTTGTAAAGCTAAGTTTCGATTTCAATACTAGTAATGCGAGTTTCTCATACATCTCTGTAGTCTTTCAAATTACTGACTTTCACCACGACTTTCACCAATGTATCCCCGCTTTCTTATGTCAGCCAAAATTGGAATGTGTCGGATTTTTTTTCGGGTTGTTTTCATATTCATTGATTTCCCTTTGTTGTATCTCTATCAAGGTTAACTATCACTTACAAAATTATAAGCACGAGGAACTACTAATTGAATCTTTACCTAAAAACATTTCTCGAGAACTAGAACTTAAAGACAGTCTAAATTTATTTAAAAAATTGAATATTCCAAGTTATTTCATCTACATTGTATGTGAGTCAGATGATATTGCGTTCAATCGAAAAGAGAATATGAATGATTTCTCCTCCTTGGGCGACACATTAGGGAGAAAGTAAGCAGAGGTTTCTTGAGGAAATACACGCTAAAGCAACATAGAAAGGGCAAAGATGTACACACAAGCCGACCTGGAATGAACTTTAGGTATCATTATTTTACCATGAGTTTAGAATTCTAATAGAGAATTTAATTTCCGCGGTATGTTTGGGGAAAAAAGTCGGGGAGCGATCGTGAAAGTACAGGGAAATAAGGAAGAGCATGCATTGTTTCTCCTGTCTGTGAATGGGAAGCACTGAACGTCCATGCCTGTTTTGTGACTCGAATTGCGGAGAAAGCGCAGTAGTTTTTGTACAAGAGCTACCTAATATAACGCTTTAAATTTGTATCTTTTCCAGGTGAAAATCCGGCGGAGTTATACCATAACGAAGCGATGGCGTCCCTCTGGTCTTGGAAGTGCTTGTTGCTTATTTTTGTACTCTGGGTCAGCATATAAATTAAATGGATTCCACCTTGTGTATTTCCCTTCGGACCATTAAATGTTCGCCGTTATTACTCGAGTTTACGTACAAACTGGAAAACTTCTCTTGCATTCTTTATTACTGGCCCAAAGCCATGCAAAACCTAATTCAAGGAAGGACGAAACCTCCCTCAAAGTCTCTTCATCCAATTTATTTTCAGTGTCCTTCTTGGTCTTGTCTTTTCCATATCTCTATAATATCCTTTCTTTTTGTCCCAGCCTTGAGCCTCTATCTGCACGCTGTACAGCGTATATTACAGCACAGCAAGAACAGTAAGGCTGTCCACATCCCTCATTCTCATTTCCATTCACATAAACATGGAGCGCAAATAAAATATATACAAGAGGTTATGAAACCCCAATGAATGCATTCCTCCAATAATCCTTCATCTTCTCCGCCTCTATACATAGGATGTCTTCAAACAAAATCTCCAGTCAACAACAACCAAAACATTTGATTCATAAACCCATTCATCTGTGTACAATATTTCATCCATCACCTCCTTCTTTTCGTCCGCTTTCTCTTCCTTTCCCTAACAGTTTTCCTTCTCTTCCTTCCTCTTTCTCTCCCCTCGACTCCTCTTTGCATATTTCCTCTCCTTCTAGGGTGTACCACGCAACTAACCCTCATATGAAAAATATTACAACCCATGTATCTCAAATGGCTTCAGTCTTCTCGAAAGAAAGCTTATGCTTCGCTGATATATCCAAACTTTTTTCCATAAGTGAAAGCGGACTTTCACTCGCTCCTAAATTCAACTTTCTTTACCATCGCCATCCCCACAACTCACACAAATTCTCTTACAGAGAATATTTAATAGCCTTGACCGTGCCGTCATATTTATGAACAATCTTTACCAGCACTCAAGTAACAACATGAACACAACACACAATCCTCCATTTTTTCTCCCTCCTCTACGTACTACACTGAATGACCTTCCTGGATAGAAAACGCGCAATAGGACGCGTTTCCCACTTCTAGTGGAAAGGCGGGCACGCTAAAAGCCAAAAGAGAAAGGAAAGGCCGCCTCGCTCCAATAAATTCACCCGTATGTACTTCAACCCAATATAGAAAAATCCATTCTTCTCAAAGCCATTCCACTTAGTTACCTAAAATCCACGGACACTGGGAGCAGACAATGGGATTTCTCACGACCTCACGCCAAATCACGAACAACTCAGAGTGATGGATACACGAGAGGGGAAGGAGCCAGCTGAATCTCTTGTTCCGGATCCGGAAGCTCACCTCAAATCCCCTTGCTTTTCTCTTCCCCCACCTCTTACATATTCTCCTCCCGTATTTCTCATCATCTTATACTTTAGCTAGTATACAAACGACTCTTACTTTCTCTTCACCGGTTGCCCTTCTCTTCAAGAAACTGACGCCACATCAGAGGCAAACTCATATCACCTCCTCTCCTACATGTCTCCGACACCCTTCAAAATGTAAACCAGCTTTCCCTACGCACTTTCTCTGCTTTCTCCTTAACTCTTCGCTTCTATAACTTCCGGATGGGATCAATCTGTCATCCGGATTTGAATATATTGTGCGGATATTAGGCCTATAATCATCCTCTCATTACTACCTATATTCATTTTAACGCCACCACAAGGCATGATCATCTCATGCATCAAACATTCCCGGAACACACAATTTTCAAATCAATTCCCAACTCCTCCTCTTTGGATTCATCAATATCATTTTCACTACCCTTCTTCCTCAGCTACCGAGCTAACCCCTTTAGATGTGGCTCTCCAGCTACCCTAATGCACCGCATATTGTAGACTCCTGTATTCGCAGCCAGAAAAGAGCGCGTCAAATTCCATGAAACAATTTCCTGATTAAAGCTGGACTCTTCTCTTCGTTTCACCCGCCTAATACGATTACCAGCACAAGGTTTATGTCTCCCGCTTTCTCTTCTTCTCTCATTTGATCCCGCCGGGCGTCGGTCTAATGCAAGCCTACCCTACCACTACCGCAAATTTCCTACCCAACAACATCCTTGATAATCCATTTAATTCCGTATTCAGTTCCGTTATTTTTACGACGCGCATTCATGACCTCCTCCTTGAAACATTGTAGGAAATACTTTAATCCTTCAGATTCGTCTGTGGCTTCAACCCCTCCGTTTTCCTTTCTCTCCATCAACGTTACCATCAACCAACCAACAAAGATTCCCGAAAATACCGCTCAACACAACATCCGTTGCGCGTCCAAAGTCAACCTCGAATCTATTATTCACGTCTATTTATAATCCTTGACGACCATCTCAAAACTGATTTCATTCCAGGTTTTGATTCCACTCTAGACAGATTGTAACAGGTTTATACAGCTACTTTGGGATCAAACTCCTAAAATTACCACTCTACCATTTCCATTTACCGCAATTGCGTCCTTGACGAGCTTTAAATCTTTGAAGACCTGATCAAGTTGACATCCCAGCAGAATACTCCTTCTGTGTCCCTTTCGAATACCCATTTCCACCAAGTCCCGCACAGAAAGAGGACACGTATATGGAGTATTGGCTGAGTGACATCCGCATAGATGGTTTTCAGGAGACGAAGGGAGGACTACGCCTACGCCGAGGTCTGAAATTGGAGCCGGGGCCAAAACGGACCACGGTAATGTACCATATCCTCTCTGCAGAATCCGCTAACTTTCTCCCGCCTGCCACTCACATCGTTTTACGAACGCTCTTTCCGCTTCAACCATCCCTTCCTTCCACAGCTTGCTTTTGCCAAGGGCTGGCACAATAGAAGCGTGTCCCACTTGATCGCTTAATTTCAGCCTATCCTCGGGGACCTAAAATTCTCTTCTTCTAAGCTAAATTCACAAACGGTTCCTTCAGTCTTTTTTAATAGCTTTCTCTTTGCTTTCTCTCGGTTTTTCTTCCCCCCTGTACTTTCTTTCCCCTTTCTAACAAAGTCTTCAAGAATCCTCGTCCAAAGAAAATAGGATCAACTCCCCTGTGGAACGCTTAACACGTATCAGTAGCTTACACTACGTCTACCTCCAGTTTCCACTGCATCCTATAACTGTCGAATCACGCGTAATTAGTTGATTGCTCTAGCTCACTTCCTATGCTTTCTATTCTTCCGATCACTCTGACTTTCTCGAAAACTTATGCTACTTTTACCTACCACTTCTCCTAGTATCCCAATTTGATTTTCCACTGGACTTTCACCTTCCTCTGTGTTACATACACGTCGATTTACTTTGGAGGAAAAATTTGCATGAAACAAGTTTCGAGCTACACAAGCACCACCCTATAAAATCTAGCCATTCTCTTCATTAACCCCTCCAATCACCCTTAGAGCCAAAGTAATAGTGGGGTCTCTTTCACTCTGTGAGCACATATAACCAGCTCATTTCTTCCCGCCAATACTCTTCCCACAAATCCCGCGGAAGTATGTGTCCTTAATTACTGCAGCGGTTTCTGGTATTCCGATACGTACACTCCCACCATAACGCCTAGAAAATAATACGCGGGACTCTACTTTCCAAATGCTCCTACCCATAAGGCGGTGCGACTTGAGTTCGAGTCTATGGCGAGGACTTGTGGCTATGGCATCTAGCATCTTGTCCCCTTGCCATTCCCAATCCTACTGGTCCTGGCACCGCTGCCATCAAATATATATAACCGACCACAGCTTCAGCTCTTAGTTTCTATCGCATAAAAATTCATACTCTGATTGTCTTTCCCTCAGCTTGAGCCCGCGTTCCTTCCTCCGCGACCCCCTGAATACTTTCTCCCATCTTTGACATTGAGACAAAAACAATGTTTCCCTCCAATAAATTCCCCATCCAATCCCTATGTACTACTACCCACCACAGGCCATTCCCACCGCGCATCAACTCAAATATCCTTCTCATATTCAGCTCTGCACACTCGGAATCTTTCTTGAATATGAGAGAATCCAATGATCCCTAAAAACTTTAGCATATTTTACCCTGCACCCCACCACCTCCCACCTCCCCACACCCTCCACCACCAGCACCAGGCTAGCCAACCTCCCTCCACCACCGCCGCTACCACCAACCAAATCTTTCACTAAAACAGGCCTAGCTCAAGAGAGAGAGAACGTATCCTCGGGGGAAAAGCAAAACACGTTTTCTCTCCTTGATTTCACAAACTTTCCCCAGCCAAGCGTAAAATATATAATGTTTCTTCCCACATCTCCATATTCTCACTCCTACACCCCACCAGCCTTACCTAACTTTCCCACTTTCCCCAGTACGCATAATTTATCCCCGCATTTACCCAACAACAAAATCCCCGCCAGCCCATATTATTCAGCTATCCTACCAAGTCAAAACAACCAAGCATACCTCACACATTCAAACTTTCTCCCAAAAAACATAAGCACACTCACAGTTCCAGAGCAGAGAATAAACTTGCACCCTTTTTACAGTGAGTGTAAAAACGTCTCTAAAAACGCAAACTTACCCCTTCAAATATCATTCTAAGCATTTTCTCATAAATTCTATTCACAATCATGTCTTCCGCCAATCATATTTTTATCCAATCTTACTCAAGGTCAATCGGCATTGCCGGAAAAACAGACGTGTACATACATGAAGTAAATCTGTCAAACCCGCGCCGCATGTCTTTAGTAAGTTTTCCTCCCTAGCAACCACACTTAAATCACGCATCGTACACGTAGCAAGTTAAAAAATAAATCCAAACACAAGAGTGAAAGTGCCACTCAATCCTATCTCTTGAATAACTTTCTCTTGCCCTATTTCCTTTTCATGTCCTCAAATCTCCTTTCTCTTTTCTCCAATCCGTTTTCCAAGAGCCACACCAGTCAAATTCCTAGACCGGATCTCTTCCCCGCAATTCTTCCCTTCCAATCCCAATACAACAACGAAAGAAGAGCAATAGACGTATATAGGGTTACTCGTTTCAGAAGTCTGCGTCGCATGGAAGCGATCAAAATGAAAACGATTCCATTCCCTGCATCCAAGTCATTGTTATCGTTTTATGCAGTATTTTTTCTCTGCGGCTTCCTCCCATCTCCAACAGCCTCACATCAGCAAGTCAGTTGAAAGACGGGAGGAGTGAAGTGCTAGGAACTTCTTTTGGAGTCTTTTAAAATTGTTTTGCTTGGATATTCAGTCTTCCGGACGGAGAAAGCATTCCATAAATAGCTAAAACGTTTTGTCAATTCACGTGCTCTTGGACACACAATTTCCTTGTGTATTTCACTCAAATGCATTCTCAGATTAGTATTGGATTCCCACTTGTTTTCATAGTCTCTCCACCAAACCAGTTGTATTCGGGTTAGCAATAGTGGATGCGGCCACAGCGGTGAGTCAAGTCGTCGGTTGGTAGCGTTCGATCCGAAATATAGATACAAGAAAACGACTCAATTTTTATCAGCTTTCCCACAAAGCTCCATCTCCAATCCACCGACTGTCCCATCACAACCATGCGACTCAATTACGTGGAGAAAGTCAAGAAAGAATTTTCTCACACTCTACTTCAATACCTCTTGTCTCCCAGTTTCCAAGAAGCACATTGGAGGAAACCCACAAGAACTTCCATTCCAACAACAGCGTCAGCCCCTAACCTAAAACTACAACTTGCTCAATCCTTCCTCTCTACTTTCTCCCCATCAACTACAGTATGTGATCCGAGCAAATGAACGTGTTTCCAAAACCATCACCATTGAAATTCTTTTCTAATCGTCCACGAACTGAATCCTTTAGTTCTTGTCCCAACAAATTTTTCTCCGCACCTCATTCTTCCAGATACTCCTCCTCCTCTGCTTTTTTTCTCTATGTACATGCTTCTCTTCCCCTACGTGCTTCATCCAAACGCACACGCGGCCTACGATTTCAGTGTCCAATTCGCCTCACAGCTGTATCTCCACCACTAACACTCCCCCTAACTTGAATGAGATCATCAGAGTATTCGCCATCCACCACTACACAACCTATTACCAAGCTGGGTCAACAAGACCAGGACCAGGACATATCGGAAGGCTCGAAGCAATAATTCCAGGCATGAATCCAATACTCTTTTCCAACGCATCCCACGCTTCCGTCCAATGAGTGGACTACAAGAATGTTGAACAACCTCTCCCATACTCACCAATTCAATCTCATGAGCCAAAAGGACAGACATTCAGTGTCACTCAAGCTGGGAATATACCATCCTCTTCCAACTCATCTCATTACATTGTCTTATACTTTCTCCACTTTCTCCAAACTTTCACTCATCAGGGAATAGCTCACGTCCTCTCTCCTTTTACTCCACATTTGTACTCATTCCCTCTCAATCTTCTTCTTCTCCTCCTCCTCTCTACCTCTATTTTCTTCTCTAAATATTTCCCCCAAAGCTACCATTCCCCACGCTATTATTTTTACCAAATTATTAGTATTCCCTAAACTGTTTACTCAACCTTTCCATCCACTTCCAACCCACACAAGTCTCTAACTCCAATTACATTCATTTACTAACTCTTCTCTCCTTCCTCTCCTCAACCTTCAGCTCTGGAAGATATCTTGATGGGACTCAATTTGATCCGCATCCACCTCAAACACTAATACCATGACGACTACAGCCACTCCACTGAAGGCACAATCCCCCTTGCCTAAGCTAAATTTCAGAATTTCACCGACACTGGCCCCTCTTCCTGAGGGTACAAACAAGATTCCCTTCCGCACGCTTTAGCCCATCAGTCCTTGCCTCCATTAAAACTTAGTTAGAACTGTATTAAGAATCCGATCCCTTAGTTTGTCATGTACATAAGCCACAAGTGTTCAAGTTCATGAATCATCGTCTTTTAGGATTCACATCACACAGCACACCAAAGAAGTAATTCTCTCCACAACTTTCGGATTGATCCTTCCAAGAGAGAGCCTTTATGCTAGCACAATACATATGGTAGCAAACTATTTCTTCGTACCTAATGACCTCTTTGCAGTGGCGACGCTTTCACTCTCAAATATTTCAACTCTTCGCCTAGAGAAGATCGTCAAGAAATTTCTTTTCCAACAAAAAGCAAGCCCGCAAATATATACATCTCTCACTATTTACTCTAGGATGGTCCTGCTATTTTCTTTTTCTCAGATCCTAAATGTAGTCCGCCAAAGAAATCACCGCAAACTGCCCGTGTCACAGGAAAGCTAATGCTAACAGAAAGTGATGCTGCCGCCCCATCCCGCTTGATTGTCTACATCTGAGCTCCATTCAATCCCTAATGCCCGTATACTTATATAAAAAATGAACGTTTCTCAGCAGCCTTCCTACTGTCCAAAAGTTTTTTATTTTCATTCATCTACCCCACGCCCTAGTTCCCGAACGTATATGAAGCAAATATGATGAAATGAAGCGACCGTTCTTGCTATGCAGCTATGATGTGATTCAAAAATAACACTACCGTTATTTTTCAGATTTGCCATGCGAGAGCAGTTCATAGCAATCAAATGCACTCTATCCCCCTTTACACACTACAAGTTCAAGTTTTCAGATTGTTTGAGCACTCGTTCACCCTCTCTCTGTCTTTGCGATTTCCGTATTATAAAGTATTTTATTATTAGGACTTGCTTTCACCACGGCCTGTTTCCAAGGTCTAGGACAAAACCAAACTGGCACCCAGGAGAGTCATCATTTGAAAGAGTTTCTAAAATCTTAAAGGCCAAGACATTACCTCCTGGAGTGTCCTTGTAAAGCTGACCTAGAAGGAAACCCCCAATCTTGTCCTTTTCCCATTCGTCAATCATTTGATCTGGGTGAAAGTTAGAGAATTTTAGTCTCAGAGATCCATTTTCTCTCTTACTCCACGCTTTGTTGCGTCTGCCGGATTGTATTTGATAAATGGGTTTTATCCAAACTTGCTAGTTTCTGTATCTGTGCACATGTATGCTCTTTCACAATCTTTAATTTCTCCTTGCATTTCTGCAGACTTTCTCCCGCAACTTTTCATTGTCCATTCCTCTCCTTTCTCCGTGGGCGTTCCTCAGTTCCCTCCCAAGTTTTCTTTAGCGAATATTGCATTAGTGTATACTTGTATTCCTCGGTAAGTACACTGAAGGGAAAGTTATCAGAGAGGTTGTGCGTAATAACATAATTGTAATGGAATAATTTTGTCTTCTGTTTAGAATACATAATTTATCCGATTACAGAGCTTGACTACGTGCCCGGAAATTTAGATGGATACACTCAAGCCTGGCTCTGTTTCGGTGGTGATGGTATTAATGTCTTCTTCCTCTATCACTCCTCCGCGTCATTTCCAGAGTTTCCTCCAGAACAATCCCTCATCCCGAAGCTGAGCATCTCTCCAAGTAAACTCTGGCTGCATAATGGATGAGGACGGGAAGAATTCATCAAACTTTCTCCAGACCACAAGAGGAATCAATCCATTGAGGTTATGCGCAAAGCAAATCATTCTTCCCATCCCTCCCTATTATTTATGCTATGAAAATATTCATAGAGGAAACGAAGCCAACTGCCGCGGCACCCTCCCCGCCTTCTTATTTCTTCCTCAGCTTTCTCTTTCTTTAAATCTACAATACTCTTGAATTCTCTTAGTCAAGCAAGCGAGGAAGCTTCATTACAAGTTACAACACCACCGCACATAAATATCAAAACCTTTCCTAAAATGGTACAAAAAAGCTTCAGCCTAGCGAAAGCAATCAGCCATGCTTCGCTTCATCCAACTTACATGAATCCAACAAACTTTTCACAAAGCTCGCCCGCTACAATACTAATATATATATATATATATCCTCCCTTCTGTCCAAGCCCCTATGAACATAAGTTCAGCCTGTCAACTTTCACTTCCCGAACTATACACCATCACTACCACCCATATTTCTAATGTGTCTTCCTCGCCGGGCCTATGAGCCTATGCTCTTCCCTACTTTCTCTCATTCCACGTACGATACTTCATTCCCAGCTCAAAATTCAACACGATTTTCTTATCTACAACTTTTAACTAATCCCGCTCCACATAATCAACGTCGTATCAAAATTCGATTAGTGCATAGATGTCTTTAGAAATGTCTTCAACGCGGCGCCACATCAAATCCTGTAAATTGAATCTAAATATTTTATCCCCTTTCCCCTACTTTCTCCTCCTCCCAACCCCAACCCAGCCCCGTTTCCCCAAAAGGGAATCCATGCAACTCTTGTGGTTTTTAACCCGGATCTCTGTAACTCAAGTTCCAAGAGGGGGGCACCTTCCAGCACATTTGTAGTTTGTCTCAGATTGTAGCTATGCAGTCCCTGTCAGAACAGAGTTGTTTGAAGTACGAGAATCAAGGCGGCCCCAAACTCTTCCTCCCTTTTTTCATGCAACCAATGAAGGAATGGCCATGGCTTTGACTGATTGAACAAGTATTTTAGGATGAAACTTTTTCCTTTGGAAAGGGTCAGTTAAGTGTAAAAATAAGACAGTACATCTTGGTAGAACGAGCTTTCTCCTGGACTCTGTCAGATAGCAACACTTGACATGTTCCATCCAATCCATAGTATAGCCACTTTAGATAACTTTACCAACTTGTCTCCCATTTACTCTTCACGTCCTTCTTCACCAACTTCTCTCTCCCCCCTCATACTCTCTCAAATCCCCAACTTCCATTTTCAAGCCATGAGAAACGGAAGAATTGAAGCACAAAACTCCATTACGAGTATAAACACAATGGATTGTGTACTCTCACAAAACAAGTTTGCAACAACCATCATCCTCCTCCTGCGTTACACCATGCTACAAGACAACTCGATCAACTCGATGCTGCCCGTAATACAAAAAGAGGATCCGCAGAATAAAAAAACTATACAGGCGTAAATTCCTTTCCCCATTTATTAAAACCCGTTGCTCGTATAGTGTTTCACTTGCACCTACAAAACTATCGTTTCTTGGACTAATCTTCCCCAGTCCGTATCCCACTATTCTTACGACTGTCTACATCTTCTTTCCCTGTCTGTCATCTAATTTTCATACATAATTCCTCCGTATCATACCTTTTACTCCACTCATTTAAGTGTTTCCAGTCTTGCACCATTTAGTGTCTTCCTCCACCGTATAATTTGTTATACCTTGTTCAACTTTCTCCACTTGCTCTATACCTATGGTCTGTCAGTCGGCGCATTAACCTATCATACCTAAGACATTCTTTTTGGATCCCTACATCACTCAAGACAAAACCACTGTATGCTTGGCTGCCTTGGTTTAGCCCATCGCATATTCAGTGAGGCATACTTATAAGTATGTATCTTTAAGTTAAAAACATAGGAGAAAGTACCACTTGAGTGGGCATCCAGCTTCATCAAATACTGTTCGCTGTATCGAAAAGCTTATTTAACTTAATGCAGGATTAAATTCACAAGGTTTTTGAAAAAAATGCTAAGAAACCATCTGCTCTTTGGTAGATTTTATTTACGCTCACACACTCAAATTCAGTCCGCCTCCAATCTACAACTTATTTCATGTTTACGCTCTGTCCCGCTATATTTTGCTCCATCCGCAAAGAAAAAGAATATCCATTAAACTGTTCAAAATAATATATTCTCCGCCTCCTTTTAACTCCCATGTATACTTGTAGTCCCAGCTAAGAAGACTCTTGAGCAAAGATTTCTTTAAATTACTTATGCAAAACGGGCCACTTCCCTCCGTCCACACAGTTGCGTCCTTGTCCTGTGCACGCAAACTTAGGAAACCATAGCCGTGTCATATCCATGAGCTTATGTAAACTTTCCCTGCTTTATCTATTCCCAGTTTTCCATACTGGTGTAAAGCACTTGCTATTATTCAAGTTTCTTTAAACAAGAGAATAGCGGCAGTAGTGTTGAATGAAGCAACCACAGAAAGCCCGCATATTTTCTTCAACTCCCTCCTTCCGCGTAATGCTTCAAAAATTATTTCCCAGATTGAGTTAGGACGATGAGGATAGGGAGAAAGGTGCTCACATGGATTTCGGCATTCCCTTGTACAGTTTTCTTATTCCGCTGGATAAAAAAGCTGTCCTTGCATATTAGCCGCGGAATGGAAAACAGTTAGGAATGATAGGCTTCCTTTTGAAGGGGTTTTACCAATAGCTGGATCAGCTGAAAAAGGGTTAACTTTCAAGATTTAGAGTATATGTTGAAGATAAAAGGAGAAAGCTGAAGAGAATCTAATTTCCTTATGTAATTCACATGAATATTGAATGGAAGCCAATGATGAAAAGAAGGGTTTTCCTCCTTAGCTTCAGAATCACACACAACGCTTCAGCTCCACCTTCCTCTGTCCCGCCCTCCCTCTTGTCTCATTTCAAATCTATTCCTTCTGCAAGTATCTATAGAAAAAATGTAATCCAGTAGTACAAGAAGTTTTTGTAGGAAATTTCCTTCTCAAACAACCCGTCTACGTCTACAACATGAGTATCACATACAGAATCAATTTGCTTCCTTTCTCTCTCTCTCTCTCTCTCTGCTTTCTTTTCCTTTCGTCACAAAAAAGAGCACGCGTCTCTCTTCAAAAGCCGCCCCAAATAGTACAGTAGTACCACGGCTTTAGGCCCACAGATTTTGGATTCAGTCACTACTCACTACATTGAACAGAATAGGATGAGGGGGACTATCCAAGAGAGTTAGGTGAAAGTTTTTATGGGAAAACAGTTATTTAGAATGATAAAACTTGTAGTAGGGAAATCTCCATTCTGCCTTCTCAAGTCAGTCATATATCCGTCCAGCTGAGACTGAGATGAATATGAGAAACTTTCTAAACCACCCTCTCATGCCGCGTAGCCTCCTCTTATACTCGCCTTAGTAGTAAATCCCAATTGCGAAATCTTATTATTTTCTAAGCTGGATATATCTTGTGCCATGTTGTATCCGGCTTCAAAGGATTTGCTCTTTCCTTTCACAAAAGCTGCACATCCCGCAAAGTCTCCAACTCCCTTCCACGTCCACACCAATCAGAGTCATTCACTCAAATGTATTAACCTAGTGTAGACAAGGCTAGACAGGACAAGTCGTCCTGACTCGACCAAGATGAAACGTTTAGAAATAGAATGACACGAGACCATCTTCATTTGTATTCTTCAACTCGGAGGAGGAATTCAATGTCGCTGTATTGCTATACACAACGCACTGAATTCACTCACAAAAGCCTTCCATCACACTACTTATTTATTCCTCTTCTCGTCCAATCCATTCATCCAACAACTTTCCATCACTTTCACTATTTCCGATAAAAAACACTCCCACCACTTTCTCTCTTCTTCTTCTTCCTCCCCCTCCCTCTTCTTTCCCCATCTGCTTTCTCTCCTTCTCCCTCCAAATCCTCTTCCATCGTTCAACCTTCTTCCCAAGCATCTGTCACACTCCTTCTATTTATCTACTCCAACAAGAAGATCAATTCAGTACCTTATCCATGCTCCATTTCCCTAGAATCTCTTTACCGTTTCCAACTTCCCCTATTTCCATTCCCCCAACCCACCCTAACATAATAATCATGTAAATTTATCCAAAAATTTTACTTTCTTCAATTTCCAAACTTTTTTTACATTCCATAGCCTTAGCATACCCTTATATTCTCTCTTATTCCCGACCAGAACGCCAACCCTTCCGCCCCATTCCCTTCCTCCATCACCATTCCGCCGTATCCTAGACTAACAACCGCACAGGCCAAACGACTACGCGAACGCGTCCCATCACCTTCCCCAACAAAAGTAAATCACTCGTAAGTAATGAAAATTTTACCACCTCTCTACCTATCCCCCGCCGCATTGTCTTTCCAGCTAAAAGATAGCCGGTAAAATCTCTGGATTTCCTCGAGTTCTGCCCCGGAATTTTCACGGTTTATCAAGCCCTTGCTTTAAATGATTTTCATCAACACTTTCTCGTATTTATTTTTACAAGGAGCAGTGCAACGCATAGCCGCTTCCGCACGCATTTTCGGGAAACTTTGTTTAATTCCTTTTATAAAATATATTGCTTCTCAGCCAGCGTCACAGTATTTTAATTGAGGAAAATATAAATTATCAACACTTTCCTTTAAACTCAAATGCTATTATGTACACGACTTCACTTCTTATTTCGATATGCATTCTTAATGAAAACATTTATCTATCATCTGCCAAACATAAATTAACATTTTCTCCTCCATACTATTACAATCCCGTTACCCCAACTCCAGTCCTGCTTTCTCTTTTCCTGGCTTATTCCCTGTTTTTCTCCAAGCTTTCCACTGCTTTGTACGTCCTTAGCGTTTATAAATCTTTCACTGAATATTTTTATTTCCGATAGCGTGGTAGCCATTGCTTCATAGCATTTTCATAGCCCCTGAGAGAGGTTAACAACTACAAAATATGCAACTGCTCTTCTTAACACATATCTTGCAAGTTTCAAGTGATTCCTTAAGCCACCAAAAATGTTCACTGAATCCACCTAGAAAATCCCCCTTTCTCCTGGTGCCCTCTGGGCATTTGATGTTGACATTAGCTGTACACACTACCAATTAAATTACTTCTATTGCGACATGCATGTGCTCAAATATGGGCCATAAAACGTCCTATGATATTAAACTCTCAGCTGATTTAATTAATCCAGCCCGAATTACTAAAACGTAGCGTCGGGGTCATCTGTTTTTCTTAGCTGTATGTCAACCATTACGCCACTTAATCAATTAATCCTCACAGCATCATCTCCATTGGAAGCGCAACTAAAGCTTTTATAGAACTACATAAACTTTAACGTTCCTCTCCCCCCCCCATATCTCTTGCATAGAATCCTCATTCTTGAGCATCTGATAAGCATAAACTACATGCATGTCCCCATCCTGTTTATCTTCATTTTCCACTAACGAGAACAAGTTGTGCATAAACTTTGTAGAATTTAGATATAGTATAATTGCAGCATTAGTTATAGCTGACTCAGGAATAAGAGATAAGCCGCTTAAGTTGCTCTTGTATAATTTTCACTCAATATTCTAATTGCTTCTAAAATCTAGTGCTACGTTTCAACACACGTGTACACATACTACGGTTTGAGTAGGATGTATAGTCATACGTCTTTCAACTTGACCATCATCAAGTCGGTCATTGATTACAGACGAGCAAATTGAGCATGTATGGAGGTGAAAGTAAAATATTGGAATATTCTTTGAAGACGCGGAGGAACTCGTCCTAAAATCTGGTCCATTTATTTCAGCACCTAGTTAGTCCATCAACCCTTTTAGTTAGTTCCCTTGGACAAGAGAAGAGAGAAGCTGAACTTGAGTATCACATTTCCTTCACCTTGTGATTCACCGTGCCATTTTAAAAATTGTGCTGGACTGCCGCGACATTGCGACCCTGGACTGAACTAAACAAGGACTTGAGCTTGGCCACAAGGGTATATAATATAATTGAATTTCCTAAGCCTTTTGTTAAGTTATAGCTTATTTTAGTGTATCCTAAATCCTCATACGCTAATCGATGATAATAACCTGATAAATTGTGTTACCTAGTATCTCGATAGTTTTCTACATACTTTGAATAGCCAGCTTGGACAGGTATATGCATACCTAAATGTTTTGTCCTCCCTCACCACCCATCCGCCAGCTCGTTCTGCAAGAGTGAGAAGGAGGCGATTGGAGGAGGATTGAAATAATTAAAATCCAATTATTCATCCAGCCCCACACACGTCTACCTTCCCTCAGAGTCAATTCCAGACTCAGGGAGCCCAGCCATCCTCAAGCCTTGTCATCCTTTACTTTGGGTTGACTAACTCTCGAGTTGCGGTCTTTTGTAGAGCGTAGCCGCTGGAGCGTTAGCTTGATTGCGATTCTCTCTGGACTTTGTCTGTCTCTCTTTGCCCGTCGCATTCTCTTTGCTACTTCCACACGACTTTATTGTGTCTCCCAGTTCCCATAAAGTCATCTCACACTCCCACATAACTTCACCGGCCTCCTCACTTTTAACATTTCCTAATACACCTCCATATTATATTATCAAGAGAGAATGCACTGTGCAAGCCATAACATTTCCCCCTCCATCACTCACCTAGCCAAAAGCATTAAAGGGAAAATACATCCTGACGAGGACTGCATTGCCCTCCCTTCTCCTCCCCCATTGTCTTCCCCATACAGACAAACACACACACGTTGAAATTTTATATTGAAATCCTCTTCTGCTTTTGCTACTTGTATTCAGGGAGCTCCCAGGATTCCTGGGCCAGGAAGGGTTGAGGCTAACGAGTAAATGATACAATCAAATTTTCAAGAGCGTATCTCATGAGCTACCTCAAAAAGATTGAATCCATCCAAGCTTAACTTTTCCCCATCGGATTCACTACCCATGATTCCAAACAAAAGGAAGGAAGTCATAGTAGCGAGAGATGACAGTGGAGGAAAAACTCCATCTCCCCTGTTTCTCTCTCTCTCCTCTCCTGTCAGTAATGCATTCCATTTTGCCGATTATTTGCAACCTTGCAGAAGAGTGAGAGCGGATGATGAGGAAGCCGGAGGAAATCCAGTCCCGCTCCTCCTACCCCCTACCTCTCTTTCCATTATCATTATTAGAATATTCCTCTCCACAAATCCCCGGTCTCTTTTCCCTACAAACAATACACAGTTACAATTAAATTCCCTCCAGTTTTATCTCGACTCACACCCAGCAGCCCCAGTCCACTTTTATTAGCCTTTCGTAAAGTCAAACGTCAAGTGTGTCTCCTCCAGCGTTAGCTTTATTTCATTCCCGAGTTTGAGCAACTTGACCCTTCCGCACGCACACGACAGCACATTAATATCTCAGCGGACACAAATTACATTTTACGTAAACATCACATTTTCTTGGTGACGCCATCAAGAATCATTATTAAGCTCCACTTCTACACTTCCACAACACGACACACGCGGAAGGATTCCCTCGGGCTCCACTCTTCCCTTATACTTTACGCCTTTATTACCAGCAGCTTATATACTGCAATGCAATCAGTCTCTTCTTCTCCTGCATTCAAGGTAATTAAAACCCCGCCGAGGAATTCCTCGTTCCCTTAAAGTATGGAGGGAGGCAAGCTGTATAATCAGTTACTACATCCGCAATTGCAAATAGATAGGCCGGACTGGAACACGTAGAATGCAGTTAGGTCTAATATAAAAGACGGAAGGAGTAATAAATACATATAAATTATGTCTTCTTTCTATTAACCTCCCTCTTCATCATCATCATCATCCTCTCAGACATAAGCGCTTTAACTTGTCATATATTTTCCTTTAGTTTACAATTAAATAAACATTCCCGAGAAGCCTCCTTCCTCTTCACTCTTTCAGAATCCCTGTCAACAAATCCCTGCCCCGCCTGTCCTCTCAGAGAATATAGCACACACACAAGCTACAGCTCTACGACCTGATTACAAAAGGGAAAGAAAATATTATAACTATATATTCTCCTTTAACATATGCACTTTAAATATTCTCTCCTCAAACCTCTTATCAACTCCTCGAGCCCCTCTTATCGCTATTTCCTCAGATAGTTTTCAACTAATTCACAAATCCTCACCTTCCCACCACCGCCACCACCATCCACCAAACAACCAGGTAAGGTAGAAATGTAATATATTTTACACAGAGTCCAGAAACATCCCACCCCTCCTCCATTCTCTCTCTCTCTCTCTCTCCACTTATTTATCTAAACTTTGAAACTATTCATCCCACTCTCCAGATTACACAGCTATTCCTGTCCTCTCCATCAAATATTTTCGCATCACTACCTCATTCTCGCCCTGGCATGGATCAATTCCACTAGTGTAATAAGTCAAGTGTCTTCCAGGATTCAATTTCCATCGGGTTTCGGGAGACGAGATCTCGGATTTAATCCCGTCTCTAGTTTCAAGTTTCCGCTCAAACTGGACAAAGATAAGTGGATAGTGGAATGAAGCTAGGAAGAAGCATCCACAAGTGTTTCCAGCTCACTTGAACAAAACCAAATCTTTCACTCTACCGAATTATAGCAAGTCTCTCCTCCTCCAAATCTTCTTTCTCCTTCCGCATCCTCTTCTAATAATTCGGAATGGTAGCTAATCATCATCTAAATAACGGAAACATGAAGGACGAATTACACAATGGCCGAGCGTCGAATGGGATGGGTAAGTTTTTTTTCGCAAATCCCTTCCATTCTCAATACCCCTTGAGTGATTTATTGTATTACGGAAGAAGAAATAAGACTTTTCTATCCATCTTCTCTTCTCTGCAAACATGATTGAATGAGAGAAAGTCGTAACGTCGTAAGTGGTGCTTGATTCCACCGGAATCCTTATTCAGTTCATATGCGCATATACAGTACAGTGTGAGACTCAAGAGTCACAGACAGTTTCCAGCTTAATCTACCCACAAAGCTTGTGATTAGCGTACGTATTTTATAATTTCTATAGATTCTCACCACCATAAATCATGGGAGGCTACGGAGAAAGAATTTGACAAATTAATAGGTAAGAGAGGCTTGAGTAGTATGAGCTAAATTCCACAACTTTCTCCAATGAGAGATTTTACGCATCCCGTCCAACCTCATTGTCTTTCATGTCATCAACTCAACCCATATGAATTTAATTATTGCAGCTGAGCAAGAATGCTTTGAGATATTACTACGTGAGGAGAAAGTAAAAAATCAAGTACGTGCTTCACTTTAAATCCACCCTCTCATTTTTCCAATTTCTCTCATTCCCGCCACCCCTTTGAATTTAATCTCATATTTACCGCTGTCCTTGCAAATTCTTTCAGGACTTACAAAATGAGATTAAACGTGCTAAAAAGGATGGACGGAAGCATGTTTTGCGGCTTGAGAGTGATATCCAGCAACTTAGGAAAACTATCAGTCATCGAGATGCTGCGATTGAGGTGAGTGAGATCCACATGGATACAAAAATCTACGTGTCTTTGAAAGATATTTTTCATGAACCTGTAGCGTCATTAAATGTTCACAATTAAGCTTGGATACATTTTAATTCAGTCTGTCATTAACTCATTTAATTAACTACCTGTTTCAGGAAGCACAAAAACAAATAGCCTCACAAAAAGCTCAGATTGATGAATTAAAAGGGGTAAGTTATTGGCTTTATCGGAATCCTATTCGGTGTCTTCACATGTAATGCAGTTATATATGTGAATATGACTTTCACCTTACAGAAATTACAAGCCTCGGAGCTGGTTCAGATTAGCAGTCTTCCGCCTCTTCCAGTTAACAAATCCGCGTCTTCACAAGTTGATGGCTCTTTAGCTCAATTTTTTACAACTTCTTCAGTCAATGATCCAGTGCCGCTGATAGCCAGGCCTCCGTTGCCCATCAGCACACGTCGTAAGATATCTGCTCCAAGTTTTGTCAATATGCGAGCCATGTCCTTACAAGAAGAATCACTCTCTGATTCCGGAATCGTGTTACCAAGGACTGAAGAGGAGGGTGAGGAGGATAAGAAAGAGAAGGAAGTGGAAACCGGAAGTGTTCTCAGCCTAAGCATTGATTCCGTCCCACAAAGCCCAAGTCCAGGACACCGTCAGCCCATGCTAGAAAAATGCCGGAGAACGGCTTCAATGGTTAGCAGACTGATTCAAGTAAGTACTATGGTTTCTATCTCAGCTCTGTCTGAGCCCATCCAAACTGATTTGGGATCATGTGTTAAGCTCGCAATTAAATAGATACCAGGATTGCTTTCACCCGTACTTTCACCCGATTCCCTGCCACACACCTTCCCATTCCTACGCCGTCCTCGTACACTTTCCCTTCCATATTTTTTGGAAATCCTCACCAAGAAAATCCTTTCTACCCTCTCATTGTTCCTGCATATTTTCTTCCGCATACAACGTCTCCACATTGGATCCCCAACCTTTGAAGGCTTTATCGTCCCATCCCCTGGTTATGCACCACAGCTCACGTATTGATAGCTTTAAGAACGGATTATTGCAATTTTGAACAGGGCTTTGAAGCGGTTGCAGCTCAACAAAGTCCTCCTCCAACTCGGGAAGTAGCGCCACGTCGACGAACAGTAGGAAGTGGAGGAAATTTCCGTAACTTTACTTTGTAAGTTAAGCAGCGAGTTAGTTCCTTCAAACTTTTTCTTTTTTCTCTTCCGAGAACGCACAACCCATCGCATTCTAAAATCCTCAAAGTAATCACACCCTTCTATTTTTTATCGAGTACTCATATCCTCTTTCTCTCAACAGTTCCGTCTCCTAACGGTTTCTCATCTTCTAATGCATGCCCTAGCTGTCTTCTTTCACCTCTGCCACTTGCATGGATCCAATCAAATGTACCGCTAGCAAGTAGTTTGTTTCTTTTATTAATTTATTACAAACAATGCTGTGATACAATATGCAAGTAAAGTCATTCTGAATTCCAATAAATCCCGTTTCTCCAACACCTTTCACCATCTCCAACCACCCGCTCAATTTCAAGTCCATGAATTTTCAATGAAACCAAACTGTTTCTTCTTCCTTATCATCTTGCATCCAATCCTCTTCAAACCGCCCACTCTCCGAACACCTTCTCCCTTTCTTCCCTTTCCGCCTCCTTCAAAGAGCTTTGTTTCCAAAAATGCCATTAACTCGAAAGAATACGTGAGAAGAATTTTCATTCTTAAAATCCACTTCCTCTTCTTCGCCGCCTACTACTCTACAACCTTTTTCCTGTACTTTCGTATGGACATGACTTTCTCCCACGATCCAGGCTTTCTCCACGCCGGCCCTTGCGTCTCCAAACAATGTCTACAAAGGAAGCCGTATAATTTCACAGCTTGAAATTTACAAAGAAAGCTGAATTCAGTATTAGTTAAGCGCGTTTTCCTCTTGACAATGTTTCTATATCCTCTTCTTCCAAATCCAGCAATCATTTATTGAATCCTCTGGAATTCACGAATCCGAAACTGAGTGTCACTAATATCCAGGATGAACTTCACCCTCAAGAATAAGAAGCAGATACGCCAGTCTGTGATTTTTATTTATTATTCTATAATCTGATCCGAATCTTTTCATTCACGATAAATCATTCCTTCAATTCCAGCTTTGCTTCTTTATCAACCCGGACTTTGCAATCCTCGTTTTCTTCTAGATTGCAAGTGCCATTTTAAATCAGATAACTAGTGATATTTTACTTGTCATCCTTCTTTTCCAAATGCTTTTTTTTGCCAAAGAGTTACCTGAGATGAGCAGGGGCAAGAATTCTAGTAAGCATGACGAACACGCGGTAATCCCTATAGCTCTTTAGCAATCCTTTCTTGGAGACGCGGATGGATGACACTTGAGAGGAACAAGTAAACGCTAACGGCAAAGTATATGCTTTAAAATTTAAAAGAAAAACACACAAGTTAACTCAACGGAAATTCTCTAAACTTTCAACAATTTCCCATCATCTCATAAAGCCGGTAGGAAATGTAGTTGATACTAATAGCGTGGCTCTTTCAAGCTCCTAAACTCCCCTTCTTCATAAATCCAATCCAGCAGCATGCAGACATTTTCCAGCATTCTCTTTCACTATTACATATGCTTGGCCCTTTGACTACAGCAAGTCGAAAGCCTTCCTTCTCTTGCCAAGCCAAGCTGATCTCTTCCATGAAAATACGAATACTTAAATCCTACATTTATGGCCTCGTTATATCATTTTCCTCCACTTTCACTCACTCAGCGTATGTAATCCTAATGGCTGAGTAAAACTTGATCCAGCTCTAATACTCTTCCCACATTTCCTAAATCTCTTCTTTCTCTCACTGTCCCTAGCAGCTACCAGCTTTACCAGTTTCCTTTATACTTGACTCTCAGTCTATTTTGTATCCATCCTTCTTTACTTTCTGATTGCTCTCATAACAGGGTATAATCCGTCCATATACACGAGGTAAATGATGATATTCTTTCCTGACTCAGTAGCTACATATGTTCACTCAGATAACTCGCTCCTCCTTCATATCATATGCCTCTGAAGAATTGAGAAGATATCAAAGCTCTTCTGTCTACATATCAGTTACAACAATTTACCTTGCAACTTTCTCTATTCTCCCAGGCTACGCCACGCCTTCAAGCTTCTCAATCCAAATATCTGTTGATCCTGTAGAATAATAATGGAGGTTTAAAGATGCACTTACACAGTGGTGATGCGCCTTGGATTATTTAAACATTCTCAACTTACTTTCTCTCGCTTTCTCCCCATTGAATTTAACCTTTCTTGCACTATTATGGTTCTTTACGCCCCTCTGTTCCATTTCTGCATGTAAAATTCAATATTTATAACCTCCATCAATCCAAATTCAACATTAGTGTCTCATTGTTAAGTAACTGCAGTTTTTGAAGCTTGCAACGGCTAGAAAAACATTGAATACACTGACTTTCAGCATAAATAGAATGGCTGCTTGGAAATTTAAAATCCTATAGATGACTGACTTGATTCCCTCATCATTCGCCTCAGTCTCCGCTTCAGTACTTTGCGAATCCGTGCGCTTATTTTTTCTGGATTTAAGGGAAAAGCGTTTAAAATTTGCGAATCAGTTAGAAAAAAATAGAGAATATTGCCTTCGCCTGATCCTGATCCATGTGTAGTTTCACTTTATCCGGCTGCCTGCATTGCTGACGCTGAAAGTATGTGAGGGAGGGTGAGATTGAGTGGGCCGTGAAATCTAAGTTATACGGCAAAATTTCTCGTCCGGACAGAGAGGCAAGCTGCTTCTGTTACAAGTCTTCTCATTTCCCGCCTGAAATTCGGCTAACTAAACTAGCTCCCTTTTTCGGTAGGGCATGAACCGGAAGAGGAAATGTGGAATAGAGGAGGAAGGAAAAGAGTAAAAAAAATTCAATGGCCAGTTTCAGTCACACTTTGACAAATAGTGAAACTAGCTATAGTTTTTCCTTTTTGCCCATCCTCTACCCGTTTGCTCGCTCGTAGTCCACAGCCTATACGTTGTAGTTTACTAAGGTCAGAATTGTTTCTTCTGAATTCCGAGTCCTCAATGAAAGCTCCCAGCCTTGACTTTCTCCAATAGTAATAGTCCTTATAGCCGGTAGCAATATTTTTTAAAGTACATAAGAGAAGTTGGAAGATAAACATACGGATGTGTGCATACGGAGATAACCCCAGCTTTCATCCCTCCCTCAAGAGTCCCTATGTGTATCCAATGGCTCAACTATGGAAGATACTGGAAAATATGGACATGTTAAAGCCGGCGTGGTTCACACAAAAGTAAATCTACATTACGCCCCCGGCTCCTTCATACTGTTTTGGCCTCAAAAAAGAATAAAATCCTTGGTCCCATTCCTACAACTAATATTTTCCTCCCTTATTACTTTGCTTCTTTAAGATGGAAAAATGTGGAACATGTGAAACGACTCTGAGCACGACACGGAAACTCTTTCGCTAAAATCCTCAACTTTCACATTTACCTTTAACTGCCAAATACGTAGCTTTCACCGCATTCCCGTGCATTCCCGTCTTCCATCCTCCTCCTAGTCGCACGACACCATTTATTCATGTCAAACACTTTAAACCTTTCATCTCCATATCTTTTCTATCTTCCCACTCCTCCAGCCAGTCCACTATCTCTCTAAGAATCTCGGTCCGAAGCTCGTTTTTGTCTTCTTCACAGAATACTTGAGAAGAAACGGCGACTCGCCCGCCCACCTCACGGAATTCCCCTCCTCTCCTCCATGTCTTTCCTCTTCTGTCTACGCTTTTCCCTCACGTGCCAATTTGTCACAGCTCAAGTAAACAGCTTGCTCACAAATTATCATTTCATCTTCCTCTTCAAAATTCCAACAACATCTTCCAAGAATCTGCTACTCCTCAGCTTGCGTTTATTCTTCTCTCTTTTCCAGGCTCGGCCTCAGCCAGACCAGGCCTTTTACTACTCCGTCCATTCCTCTTCTTTCTTTATGCAAACCGAGAAATGAGCATTCCAAAAGACGGACTTTTAGATATCCTCACTCACTCAGAGTCAGAAGACCGCCCGCTTCCTCTCCCATTTCACAGACGTCGTAATTACATTATCAACTCTTACACAATTGTTACGCTCGAGTACACCGAAATCCTTTTCTCTACCCGACAAACACTTTATTAGCATCACATTTCCCCTATGGATAGCCATCCTCAGATTTTGCATATTTGTCTCTCTCGTCCCGTATAAACCCCGCTCGCCCCTTTCTCCTCTTCTTCTCGAGCCAAAATCTTCCTGAGAATGTCTCCTAGTTCATTTTCACCAGTTCCTTCCTTGCTTATTTTTAAATGCCCTTTGAATCCATGTTCTAGGCCGCAGCTCACAGTTTTTAATTCAATTTGAGCGGAGAATAAATTCAAAAGTTTAAGTGTATTCTCCTCATTTGCTCCATAGAATTTGCATCTTTTTCTTCAAATTTAACCAGTTCTTTCATCTGAAATTTTGTATTAGAAAATTTCTAGTCGCAACAGACAGTTGCGTCTCTCGCTTCTCGCCCATCCTTGACACAGACCCCGTCCCAGTACTTGAATAATATCAAAGGAGTTACCGTAAGTGAAAATTAATTAGGGAAAAACTCGAAACGAATCCAAGGATCAAGTCCCTATTATTCCATTACCGAAAACTAGTCCACTTCTCAACCAAGCATGAGCTTCAAATCAGTCGGAGAAGGATCCCAATTTCCCTTGCTTTCTTTTTTCTACGGTCGTGACTTTCTCTCCCTCCACATTAACCTCACAGACTTTGCTTTCTCCACCGTCTGAGAGCTAGTGAAAGTCCCTAGCCAATTAGCAAAGATTCGCATCTTAAAATCCTCTCCTCATGTACTACTCCTCCTGCTTCCTGTTTCAATCTAACCAAACAACCTCGGGCATATGTACGTTTTTCCACTCTTCATTTCTCATCGCAAAAAGAATTGGAGCAATATGTACTTGTCCGCTAATACTTTGAAAATCTTTTCATTTCACCCTTTCCCCATCCATGACCGACATTAAATCCTCCTGCATATCCGGTCTCCAACTCTCTTTCCTCTTCCCTTGCACTCTCTCCCCATTAAATTGTATCCTGTCTTCCAATAAAAACGTGAAAGCACTACCAGGGAGTAAGGTCTGATAGTTATGAAATGTGGTGAAAGTACCCTTTGACCAACCACATATGGTTTGAGATCCTTGCAAAAAATGTGGTTAGTTTCTCTCCATACATAGCAATTTAGGCCGGCGAATACATTTTGCAACAAGAGTCTGTTGGCTTCTTTGAAGGAAATCATAATTTTCAACTTTCTCCTCATGTCCCCTTCCCATTTCCTCTTCCCGCTTTCTCGAGTCGTATAGTCTCGCTCCTTCCTCGAGTCAGAGAGTAAATTGCAAAGAGATTTCTTCGTAGTCCTCATCATACCCTTTGAAATCCTTTAACTTTACCCGCTTCCTCCTCCCAACCAAGTATCTACAAACTATTCTTTTTAAACACTCGAGAAATATAAAGTAATCACACACATCACCATTTATTCCTTTATCGCCCATCAACTACCCTTCCCAATCTTTCTCGCCTTTGTCCCTCTTTCATGCCCTTTTACAGCAGCTAAACCCCTACATAATGCTCTCAATCCTCATCCTCGCCTACTTTCTCCTCGCTCCCGCCTTCCGTCGTCCACCAAAACTAACCACTACTACCACCCGACATCCCCACCGCGACCAAACACACGGCCTTGGAATGCCTCTTGAATGTTTTCCTTATAGCATTTTCCATTATCTTAAGCTGTCTCTTTTTCTCTTATTCTCTCCTCCCCAAATCTTCCGCATTTCTACTCCGTATAGCCTCCAGCTTTGAAAACATATCTAGAAGTGAGAATGTCTGGCATGTGGAGAAAGTAAACTTTCTCCTGCATAATATTAAAAGGACAGTTGGAGGGCGGGCGAAAGAGAGAAAGTTTTCCACAAACTTTTACAAGATCAAATCTATTACTATACCCCCACGAATTATTAGTCTAAAGATCATGAAAACATACACTTTACTTCCGCAACAACAAAACTTTCCGTCTTCTACCCTTCCTCCTTAATCTAAAATAGCTCTTCTCTATCCATACAATCTCAAAGCTTCTTCAATTATCTCTTTTCTCCTTTTGTCTACAGTAAATACGAATACATCTTGTCTATATTCTATTATTACTTTCCTGTGGACGAAGCAAGCACTCCTCTTCTGCCATCCACTGTGCTTTCATTTCTTCCTCCGTCACCAGCATCTGCTGTGTCTACCCAATTTCATTGATTCCATATCCATACCGAAATACCTACAAAAACTTTTACGCCCTCATCATCATGTGCCTCTGTCTAGTGGAGCGAGCCATCATTTTAGGCAATCCCCCGGTCCGAAATTTACAGCCTCTTTCATCTTTTTTTCGCAAATAAAACAACCTCTCATATTTTTCCATTTCTTTTCATATTCTCTCAACATAAATCTGCATTTGGGTCTTTAAATTTCCTATGTCTACGCCCTCATCCGCTCCAACAAAGACAGTTGACAGTCGGCAATTTTCTTCCTTCTAAAACCAGGTGAACCTACAAAATATTCGTGACTCAAAAGAAATAAAAATCCTCGACTCTGCAATATTTACTTCTATTGTCTACCCTCGTAATATTCCTACTTTCTTCCTCTCTTCCGATATACGGGTTGACAGAAAGAAGCGAGTTTACATGCTCTCGAGTGAAGGCTTATACGGTATATATATATACTTCTACATCCCCATTTCCCTCCTCAAAGAGGTTCAAACACCGTAGAAAACTTTTACTACTCTAATGATCCATTCAATTCCTCCAAATCTCTCTCTACAATAAGACATATTATGCTCAATGGAGCTGCATCAAGTGTTTGAACACCCGATTTTTTATGTCTCCCAAAAACTTTTACACACGAGACAAGACAACATGGAAGAAGAACAATCGGCCGGAAACAGTCGGTTGCAACGCTCCAGCCGACGCTTTCACAGGCAGGCAACCTACCACGCTTTCTCTCCTTGAAACCTTCCAATTTCCCCTTCCTTCTTTGCTTACAGATACGCGCCAAGTACTTTTTCTTACCCCTGTCAGCCGGATTCTCGGGAATCGTTAGAAAGACCGAGTCCTTTCACAAATACAAATTTCATTCCAAGTCTTGAAAGGCCCAGCACAAGCTCAAACAGTAAAACTCTTGATCCACTCTTTAGTGGCTCTCCTCCATCCTTCTCCTCTCTCCATCTGTATGCGGGTGGACAAGTAAATATCCGTGGAGAAATTCAAGTGCTTCCCCTACAACCTCCGACCCACCCTCAGCCAGCCAACAACACTCAATTTTCCAGCTCACCAACCAACAAAACCCTCTCCCAATATCAATCATCAACATCATTGAGTTCATCTAATTTCAACAATTCCTCAAATACACCCTCCAAACCAAACTTTCTCTCACGCAACTTTCCCTCTCTCACATCTATCAAAATCCATCCAATCCATCCTCGGCCTTATAGCGAATCCCAAATCTTTCCCAAATCCTTTTTCTCTTCTCTTTTCTTCCTCCTTTCTCTTAAATCTCAAAGCCGAATGCATTTTATCATCAAATCGCCTCATCTTTCATCTTCCTTTAATCCTTCCACTCATCCCTCTCTAAGCATGACCTCCTTCACGTAAAAATCTTAAATCTTTCCCCGCCATACAACCCCAGTATGTGTAACATTTATCCCCCTATCCCTCCTTAATTCTATTTTCCCGCTTCTGTCAGGGCCACTTACCAAAAATACTGCGGTCACTCACTTTCTCTATCCTACCTTGTCAAGGATTAAGAATCCTATTACTTTCCCCAGAAACATGATGCTTTCTTTTCCTTGACCTTTACGACACAGTAAGTTAATAAAACTTTCTTTAATCAGCTCCAAAATTTCAATCCAATGTATACATCTCTTCAAACCTCCCATCAACTTTCACCACGAAGACTTCTTCTTTTACCTTTCTCCATATTTTCCTTGGTCCCATCCTAGCTAGCTCTCTGATGAACCACTTGTTGAGATGGATTCCATTTGGGTTACACTTCCAAGGTTTTTAAAACTTTTCGAGTGTTTAATGAATCCATGGATTAACACGGAAGTAAAAATATTTTTAATCACTTCATCACATGTAATCTGACCTGACCTGCATCAAGATCTTTATTGAAAATAACTTTTGGCTCTCGTACTAATTTGTGCGCCACCGGAATGGGGATGCACTCAAAGTTTCTCAAGGCCAGATCTGAGTAGATATCTGATATCTTACGCCATCCAAACCTCCTTCGTTTCTTTTCCAAAGTTTTTCACATTAAAGTATCGTGAGCCTTCTGCTTGGAATCATTTATCACACTTGTGTGAGAAATATATGGAATTTAGGCTTCATAGAAATTAGGCACATTGGAAATTATCAATCTTCTTTCAGACTCGGTAATTAATTGCACCCCATCTCCTCGTCCTTGAACTTTTTCCAATTCACCAAGGCTACAGAACGCTATAAATTCCAAATCAGCCACTAAATCTCTACCAGCTTATGCTTCCATGCCTACTCAATTTGGCACGCTACGTCTTCTTTCTCTCTACCTATTCCTAACAATTCCTGTATCTTCTAATGCTCTTACCCTGTCCCACCCTCCCCCCTCTTGCCCATCTTCTCTTCAACCGGATTGCTAAAGTTGACTTGGCACGAATCACTCATTTCCCCGCTCGTACCTACAACTCAGTAAATTGTTTAATGAAGTCGGATCTCTCTATAATACCGCAAAATAGAATCGGGAAATGATGGCGTAGGCTGTGGGATTTAATCCTCAAACTTCCCAGGCTAATCAAACTAAGTTCCTCTCACTTTTGTAACAAGCTCCGCGCGCTTTTCCCAGCTTTCTCCATCTTCTGTTCCAAGAGTCCACGTCCCTGTAACTATGTAGTTCCAAGCATGAGAAAGAAGAGGAACCTTGTTCATGTCAACTCTTTCTTCTTCCTTGAACAAAGCAAAGCCAAAAGTGAATATATGTTGTAGATTTATCTTCTTATATGACGACGAGGATCAGGTAGTGCTTTCTCTAGAGCAGCAGGCGTTCGAGTTGAGAGCTGAAAAACTTTGCCTTTATGGCTTCAAGCTGTAAATCGGAAGTGGGAAACAAAAGAAGGAGCTGGCTTCTTCTACATTCGCGCGTCTTCAATAAATCTTTGCATCCATTGAATTTATAGAGAACCATTAGTACTCTCATAAAATTCTCCTTAGGTACGCACTTTCTTGGAGAAAGCTCACGCATTTCTCTCCGCTCTTCCTTTCCCTCTACCAAGTCTTTTTTAAATCCCGTCCAATCTATTACAAGACCATTAACAGGATTTCATCACACACGTTACTTCCGAGGAAGCAAACAATCTTAACCAACTCTATGAATATTCTCCTTCTAAACAAGTCTTAAATCTTCTCCTCTGTCTTCCCCATCCGGCTTCCACATCCCATGGCTAGCTTCCTTCTAACAATGAATTCTCTCCTACTTTCTAATGCACTTCACTTTCT
Source organism: Sminthurides aquaticus (assembly GCA_906901655.1). Lineage (NCBI taxonomy): Eukaryota > Metazoa > Arthropoda > Collembola > Symphypleona > Sminthurididae > Sminthurides > Sminthurides aquaticus. The sequence continues at coordinate 2,747,524 of CAJQTT010000002.1, read as the reverse complement.
CTTTCATCCCCTCCTAAACTACACTGTCTCCATCAACTCTCCCTTTGGCCCATGCACACTACCGGTTTTCAAAACTTTGCACGCAATCCATGAATTATCTACCACATATGTCTTCTACCCCCTCCCTCACCTTTTCTCTTACCTCCTCAAGATGTACTGCATCTAAGCATGCTGTAATTGCTTTTTGTTTAAGGCTAACTTCCCTGTACTTACCTCATCCAGCCCCTCCAGGAAATTAAAAGACAAAGCTGATGATCCAAGAAAGAAAGGCGCGAACATGAGGAGAACGTCTAAAATCATCCTACCCACCTTTCTCTTCCGTTATTATCCATGCATGAGATCAAGTTAATGATGACGATGCTGATTCTTAGATGCACTCTTCTGAGGTGGGAAGTGTATTCTCTAAACGGATTTCTTGTAGACGGCCACAGGAATTCACCGCCTCCTAGGAGAACTTGTAACCGCATTGAATTTGGGCCCGGGAATAGGTAAACCCGAACCCGGAAAATATAAGTTTTCCTTGGGCGGGTGCAACCTCCATTGATATATTTTTGAAGCCATTTACACCAGTTCCACCTTCATAAATCATAGTTTCATGTAGGAGAATCACGCATACAATCCCCTTAATTTTCTCACCTTCATGGAATACAGTCCCCAAGACGTTTTCCATGTACGGCACATGTTGCAAAGGAAGCAAAATTTCCCGCTTTTCCAATAGAGGTGAAATTGTATTTCCGCCGGGGATTCTTAAATTCTAGACGCCATCATCATCATCAGGTCAGCTCCCAAGTCATTTCCCTAAAAGCTTTCCTCATGCAATTTCCTCATACCTTGTTTCTCCTCCTCTTCCTTGTCCCCTTTTCCTCTTTTCAGAGTCGACGAGGAGAGTATACTTGAGTAGAATCAGATCAAAATTCCTGGCCTTCTTTCTTATTGTTCTTGTAGAGCTTGACGCATCCTCCAATTCTTCTTCGGCATCTACGCGTTCTATACAGCTTTTGCATCTACAACCACTGCGTATCAAAGATTTTTAGGACGGAATTAGTTGACGGAACCCTGCAGAAGAAGAGAATTTTATTTTGTCTTCTACCTCTCTGACCATCTTCTATTTAATCTTAAAAGGTTTCCATGTCACATCCGTCCAGGTTTCTTCCAACATTCATTAAATCAATACCCTCATACTTACCTCAACGTCATCGAATATACGGGAGCTCTCTGCGTCTTCCTTCATCAGATCCACAACCAAGATATCAATAGTAGTCTTCTTCCTGTCCCCTCCACCAAACCCGGCAAACCTCTTCCTCTCCAATGAGTAAGGACCTCAAGGATTAGCAAACACTCTTCACAAAATGATTAATGTCCTCCAGTACCTCCTCCATTCCTTACCAATAGAAAAGAACCTCCACAAATAGTGATGATTTCTCAATGTCTTCCCCCTAAATTAATGGATATGGCTCACTTTATTTCCTTCTTGCTTCGAACTTGTAGAAAACTAGCACCTCCTAGGTATCGCTACCGGCTATCCACACACCAAGCAGGGCTAACTGCTCCCGCTTTCTCCAGCCTACCCGCACTTCTTCGACACACTCCCAAATTATCCTTTTCAACAATCGTCCTACTGCCACACTCCCGATAATCCAATCTGAAACTTTATCCTCCTCTAGCATCAAATTCTTGACTATATGTACTTTCACCACTTTCTCCCAACACATCTTACACACTGCCGCTCCGAATTCCTTCCTTGTACAGTGTACTCTGCGTTGGCGATTCAGCATTCCGATTTTTTTATCCTGACTCTATCAATTTCATTTCAAAGGTAATTGAAATTTAATCTTCACACCGTTACCCACTTCATTTTTCATCCTCACCAGCCAGCCAATATACATGTCCTCCGGAAGGAAGGCTAAGTAAACTCTATCTTTTTGATCCTACCACCCCCTACGCATTTTATCCACAAGTTCCGAGAACAAGGATACCGGGGATGAAAGAACGCTTTCTCCTCCCACGCTTTACTTTTTTTTCTATCAACATTCCCATGTCACACTCCAAAAGTTCCTTTCGTCTCAATCCAAGTAAAGCTTTGCATCAGCGTAAGTGAGATGCAACCCGGCTAGGAATTGCCTTCCTTTTCTGGCTTTCTCAAGATTCTCCGTGCCGTCACACTTTCTTTTATGACGGCTGCATGACTTTCTATAGGAGCCAACAGAGGCATAGAGTCAAGCTAGCTTTTTCATTCTTTACAGACTAGTTACCTTGAAGATATATTTACATTTCAACCGCTTTTGACAAGACCCTCTCACAAGACAATCATCTTGCAAAAAACCTCGAGTCAATCTTTTCTCTCATTCCTCCAGACACGTAATTTAAGAAGCCCTTGTTCCCCGTCAAACCAAGCTTACCCTTCTTCCCAGCTCCTCTCAACTGAATCTAAGCCATAAGAGAAATTATGGCATCATTCCTCTCTACCTATTGTGAATGACTCAACGCATTAAAAGTTGTACACATATGACATACATTCATCAAACGCTTCTCCACATGCTTGCCCGTGTTCTTTTATTCAAAAGCCCGCCTTACACAGTCAGTTAGATGCTACTCGGCTGCAACAACACAAAGCACAAAATATTTTACACTGTTTCCAAAACTTATACACATTATTGAGTCTTTTCCCATGACTCTGGAAAGTTGTTGCCGTCTAACATTCTTGTAGTATCAGCACAGCAGACGTCCCGTGAGTAAAACATCCAAGCATATAACTGGAAGATACATGGTGAAAGCTTTCACAGTTTAAATCTTGTTTCTAGCCCTCTGTAAGCCTTTTGAATGGCTTTTCTTCCATAGATTAATTTGGAAGCGTGAGAAATACGTTTCTTCAAGCTGGCAAAATAAAGCTTTGAATTGAAAATATATCGAAAACTATTGCAAACAATTCAGAATTGCAGAGTTTGAAGAGAAAAAGAAGCCAACTTTCTTGGAGTTCATTTGGACAAGGAAAGCAATTTATATTTTCCACTTGGTCAAACCCCGGCTTAAGGTTTAATACACTGAATATCGGAATGGAGAAAGAGGATGAGCTTCCACGGATAATCGGAATTCAAACTTTCTCCCCCTTCTTCTACCTCGCTTCTTCCCACTGTTCCACATCATTTGCAGCATTACAATAGTCATTTCTTTTCTCATTGATAGGATAACTTCCATGCATGAGCTAAACAAGGAGCAAGTAGAGATAAAATATTTCATTTAAATTCTTGTCCATTCAAATGTGTGATTTCCCTGCCAAAGAGGTCGGACTACCCTCCATCAGCTTACCTATACATATCATCCAACTCCACGCCGTTCTGGAAATCCTTCTATGGAACAAAGCTTCTAAGCAAAACAAGAAGTCATCTTCAGAGATTTATCCTTGAAGATTCGTCCTCCTCCGCTGCCCACGATGGGGATGGATGTCTAAGAGCCATATTCTCTCTTCTACACGTAGCGTACCTTTGTGTCATCATCCCTGAAACTAGTGACTAAGATTCAACTGAGCTGCTTCTCAAGTTTTGTCTGGAATAAAATAAAGAAGAGCAATACAAATTCTTGGAGCGGCCCAGCATAAAAACTACAGTAAAAATTCACTCTTGTCCTACTACATCTCCCATTTCCCAAACTTTTAGCCTTTTCATCTTCATATTCCACACCCCATTAACGCAAACTTCAATCACGGAAGAATAAAAAATAGCACTCAACCTTCCCTTTACTTACTTCCGTCCTTCTTTCACCAAAAGAGAAAGTACTATCTAAACGCAAAGTGATTCCAGACAAGGCAATAACCCGTCGCGGCCTTTTCTCCCAGCATCTCTGCACACACTACATTTCACTCGCTTCACTTTCAAGCCTTCTCCCTCAAGTTAGTATTGAAACACAAGATATGAATTTCATCCTTTCGTGAGGATGCATGGTCAAAGTTCAGAATTTTTGAAAGGGGAAGTGAAAGGAGTTGACACTGAGTATACATCCGCGTTTGCTTTCTCTAGCTTTCTCTCTTTGAGCCCCAGTCCTTTCGTCTGCCCCACCACAGCTTTAACTCTCTCTCTTAGTACTCATGATTTTTAAAAAGCGTGAGAAAAATGAATCTTTGAGGGTGTTTGATCGCAAAAGCCGATGGCGGGCAGGGGAGGCCAGAGGACAATACGGACCGAGCGTGAAAAGTATGTGGATTCCTTGGAGCAAAGACAGAATCTTGTGCGGTGAACTTGTTGAGACTCAATTCCAGGGCTATAATCTTCTGCTTCCAATAAAACCTCTCATGGAATTTAATGTCATTGAAGCATGAAGGAGAAATTGAGGTAAGGAATTTTATATCTTTTCAAAAATTCATTTGTACACCATAATACAAGGATATGCCGGGACTTTCTCCCTCCTTCCTCTGTACTTTCTTCTGCCGCAATTTATCCACCGAATTCAACTTGTGCTCCTGCTCCTCATCCCTTGTCCCACATCTTCAATTGGACTTTCACCACACTCAGGACTTTCTCCATATTCCTAGTCCTCCTCAAACTATGCACAATAATCTTCACCTAGAATTGCAGACACGCACACGCACATGAGATTCTTTCTCAACTATGTCACTTTCCTCGTCCTCCTACATCATTCATCCCTCATATGTACTGTTTACCTCCACAAAGGCATGCAAACAGTTCAAAAAACTCGGCAAATGTCCCCGCACATACACAAATCTCCCCACAAAACTTGTACATCGTTTCCCTAGCTTCCACACTATGAAACATTCCAACATCAAAACATTCCTTTTACTATGCATCTATTTTTATTTTCCCTTTAGCTTCCTCTCCCCAAAAGACTTGAGTATCCATTAAAATTTATTACGAACACACCCAACTATTCAACTTCCGATTCACCTCTCTTCACTCTCTTTCACATCCTTTCCCATATCATATCCTTCTCCCTCTCCTCATAACCACAAAACCCGTCAAAATACACCACAAAGTATGTACATTGTCATCGCAAAACTTTCTTTCAACCACCACTTAACCATTCTGTACCCATCATCATAATTGCACTCTTCCTCCCTCCCTTAACCAAAACATATATCCCTCTAATCTTTACATCTCTAAACAGAATCTCACCATCTCCAGTTTTTCTGTCATCGTCAACCAATTTTCTCACAAAATAATCCACATGGAGGGAACAATTAACTTTTACGTATTCTCACCACCACCACCAACGCAGTTCATTACCTCATCTTCTTCTTCGGACTTTGGGGAAGAAAGAAGGCAAAGCTTACGCACTCTGCAAAGTCTCTGATTTCGCTTCTGCTTTCTCCTCCTCCATGTATACGTTAACACATTTCTCCGCCTTCTTCTGCCACCTCACATAAATCTGTCAAACACAATACTCGAAGCTTAGCTTTGTAGCTCATCTTTAAAAAATACACGTTTCCGTACATCTTATCCCCCAGAAAACGGACCAAACTTTCCTCCTTCCATTAGTAATCTCATCATCTTCCCAACTCCTAACGCACTCTTCCCTGTGTGTCCGTAGTACCCTTCAGCCCTAGATTATTTCCCGAAATCGTCCACACAGGTTTCCACGCATTCGAATATCAGTCTCACAGCTCTAAGCTCCGCATTCCTCTCTCATATTTTCTTATTCCTCTTATCCATACTCTTCCATACATGATACGTGAATTCCACTCATTGAATCTATACCCATCACAAACTATCAGAAGAGTTATTCCTACAAGAAAAGTAATATAGGCAAAATGCACCCTGCTTTCTCCGACTTTCCCCATGCCACAACATTTTCAGTCTTTCCTTTCTATCGTCATACTTACATTACGCCCCCAGAACTCCTCATTACAAGTTTTCAATTCAACTCAACTTCACTTCAAAAGCTTCTTCCCAATCATCAAAGCACATGTAATAGAATACAATTACAACGCAATCTCGTGTGTAGCTCAACCGAAAGCCAACCCATACTTTTACCTCCGTCAGACCCGCCAACTTTCTCCCCTTCCCTCCAGTCCAGCCTTCCACACGGAAGCGTGTCTCCCTGACTGCAAGCCCTCACAAGTACTCTTGTCCACTAATCAATCAATACTCAAAAACCTTAACACAATTAACTTGAATATCACAGCCTAGCCATTTTCCTCTTACCCTGAGCCAGTACTTGCGTCATACTTCTCTCATCTCCCAGTATTCTGTATATTCGACACTCTCATCCCATTTCGTTCCCTCCACTGTTTTCATCCCATTCCCAGAATTTTAATTTCATCAATTGCGCCGACTTTATGCACAATACATTCTCTACAATCTCTCACAAGCCATTCTTAATTGCACTCCAGGATTCGTCCCGCTTCAGCTTTTGCCAGAGTTTTTATTGTTTCTTTTCGATTAAACCTAGCTGTAGGACCATTCTTCACGAACGTACATAGTTGGAAAAGGCTTGAAGACAAGAAAATCGACTCATAGGCTTTGTCAATAAGTATATGAGCTAAAGAAGAAATCCCTTAGCAATAGAGATCTTCTTGAATAAAAACTAATTTTTCACGGGAATCAGGCCTTATCACTTATTCCATACCTCTTCCCTTGTCACTTTTAAGCTTAAATAAATGAAAAATGTCAAACGCTCCTGTAATACACCCGGTTCCAGGGATTCTGACCTGAAAACGTTCGCCAAAGTAATTTCCCAGGTAATTAAACTGAAAAAATGGGTCCATTCTTACATGTATACACATACCAGCAGACCTTTCTCCGTGCTTTTCCGTAACGTTTAAATTGCTTATTTTTTATTCCCACGTAATTATTATCACTGACAAAACCTGGAAATAACCATCAACTGAACCTACTTTGGAAAAAATCCTTAAATGGTAAGCAAGATTTATGGGACATTGACGACTATTTTGAGGCCTCAACATAAGCAATTACAGAAAAATGTTCTTATAATTCTGGTCTTCAACTATCAAAGAGGTGAACGTCAAAGAACCACCCGGGAATGATTTCAATTAAGCAAGCTTCAGGCCTATAAGTCCTTCAAGTCTCTTCCATTTCCACTCCAAATGACACTAAAACTTATCCGCTCCACCTCCGTTTCAAGTCTTTTACTTACGTAGTCACTCAAGATTATTCGGAAATGGTATTAGGGGACGAAGGAGGGAATCCCCTCAAAATCCATCCCAGCTTTCCCTTCAACAGTTTTTTGTATCTTTCCTTCCCCCCCACCCGGCCCTTCATACTATTCAAGTACAAACATGTGCCCGCTTTCCGCTTCTAATGCCGCCATTACCTCAACACTTGAACATTTAAATATAACTTAATTATGTATTCCTCCGCTGGGCTCTCCAACTTCCTTTGAAGCTTTAATTCAGCCCTTCAAGCACTTTCTCTCTCACAGCCTTCCGTTTGAACCTAGCCGAAGAAAGTTTACACGGTGGAAAAACCCTACCCTGGTAGCTCACTTCAAATGCTTTTATGAAAGTCTCAAATGGTATAAATCAAAAAAATGTTCCTGGAGACGAAGCAGACTTAATTGATACTGGTAAGCTTTTGCTGAATCAACCATGCAAAATCCGTACTTTCTCCTCTTCCAACTACTAAATCACTGTCATAAAAATATCGGATTGATTCCTCCTAGTCATAGATACAAAAGCTCAAAAATCACTTTCTAGTCCAATAAGTATAGATGGAAATCGGGCCAAGCAAGAGCCAGATCTGCAAAATTTTAACCTCTACATACGCAAGAAATTATGCGAGTCAGCTAATACTTTCCCCAATCATGAGGCATTTTATGTTAAGCTGGAATCAATTGGAACAAGCTCTTTTGATACTTAGTAATACTTTGTCAGAAGCCGTACCAAGCTTTGTATACCACAGCCCTCCATGATGACAGCCGTTTCAACAATTTCATTATACTTAAGCACTTGACTGAGCTATCAATTTTGTACTATGGTGGCACACGTAAAGAAACGACACTTCTGCAGTAATCAGTGGTATTAGTGGGCTTTAAGGGCTATGTATTATTACCTGTAATAAAAAAAGATGAAATAATTCCAAAAGCCAAGACCCTGGCAAAAGTCAACAAAACAAGTCCGTAATATAAATGAATACGGACTATCAAAACAACAATTTCACGTATAAAGTTTCATCAAAAAAATAATTGAAAATAAAAATTCGTTTGTAACAATTCCTTCGATTTTCTTTCTCCGGCCGAATCTCTTTTTTAGTTACTATGTGGGTTCTATTAGCTCTCCATCGTCTCCCATTTCCAGCTTCAAGTTCTTCTGTCCCTAAATTCAAATGTACGTGCTGTCTGTAGAATCTGCGCTCTAACATACTTGTACATATGTGAAATTTGAATAGGATTGACACCTTGGTAGCTTACCTTTTTGTTATAGGATTGCCGGCGGCGACGCGTCCTAACGTTAGTCGTTGATGGGCTGAGGTATTCCCAGTAAGGGACGATGTCCGCCAAGAAATCGAAATGGCGAATGGCTTTTATCCCCTGATAAACGTCTGCCTTCTACCATAATAATCATAGTAATTTACTTGTATTAGTAATTCCTGGTGCTCATTATCAGAAGCGTTCTAAGATGTTAAGGTCATGTAAAACTTACGCTTAAAATGCAGGTCTTCCTCTTCTCTGCTTGGTTCCAGCTTCGGGCAGCTATCTCCTGAATAAAAAGCTCTGCGGCAAAAGATATTAACGCTGCCGCATCCCGACTCACGGGCCCAACCGTCGAGTCCAGCTTCATAATCGTCTTGATCCTCATAATTGGAAACTGGGTTCGTATTTTTCCCGACTAAAACCAACAGAACAAACCCACATTGTAAGCCTTCAAAAATCCTTCCTCCCCCACTAACAACTAAATACCGTAGTTACATTTAACTGAACACTCTCTGGCGTATACTATTCGTGAAACGTGGCACTCTTGGCATTGTCTCCTATAAAAATTTGCAGATCCAATAAAAAGTGCGATTTACCTCAAGTTGAAGTTGCTGCATCATTTTGATCCACTTCCGTCGTTTTGGATTTTGAAACAGTATGGACGGTCTTGATTTAGGTTTAGCGTATTCTCTTAAACAGGAATTGATTCATGCTGTAGACAGTCTTTAACTTTTAAACTTTTGTTCTAGTCTCATCAACCGTAGCCATTGCAATGTGGATAATTCGTAGGCCTTTTGTAGTCAACAATAGGCCTACGTCGGTACTGGACTGGAACTAAATCCCACACGAGGTACGTACATGAACAATGAGTGGCTCCCTTCGCACATATATACTTTTCGCATCCTAGACACAATAGGATACAGGCTCTCAAGCGACGAAGTGAAATGTATAGCTTTTAGCTAATTCGCTGATGCATTCATATACCCCTACTATTCTGAAAGCTGATACGTTTCTTTGGTGCCACTGATAAGTCTCACTGGTACAAGTTGATATGCACCCGTGCTGGAGGTCCCTGATTTTTGGTATCATTCATAAACTCTTTACTAAACGAACCTATTGGACTGCATTTTTGCTGTTCCGATTCATGCATCAGTTCTATCCCTATAAACAGTTTGTACAGTCACGGAGATCTAGTATACAGTATACAGCACAAGATTTTCAATCTTTATTCTTTCAAAATAAAGAGAATATCCAAAGTTAAATCTCATTCACATTTGCTTTCTCACTAACCCCTTGGGCAATTTCACAATCTTTATATATCAATCAATCTCCTTAACACCCATGTAGAAGTTTTATTTCCTATCATGAAACAGTTGCGCAAAAACTCTTTGGAAACTTCTGGAATGGAAGCAAGCATAAATATTGCAATTTAGGTCGTAGCGAATAAATACAAAAGACCTTTAACAAACTGTACGATTTCATTCCCACCTAACTTGGACTGACCGTACACTCTGTCAACAAATGTTATTGGGACTTCACCAATGGTATAGTTGAATTGTCGAGCTTTCACAATCATTTCCATCTGGAATACGTAACCCTTGGATACGCAGCTGGAAACGATTTTCTCTAGAGCTTCCTTCTTGTACAACCTGTAATACAGCAGATTCGTTTATAACTCATAATGCATGCCATTAAGAAATTTCAATTTGCTAAGTAAACTGTACCTAAAACTCCCAGTAAGATCTGACACACCAGGTCTCAACAGCACCTGGGTCACAAAATTGGCTCCTCTGGATATGAGTTTCCTCTTGAAGTCCCAGCCAAACACAGCTCCATCCCCAACATACCTGGTTCCGGTAACAATGTCATAATCAAATTTTTGCTGCAGCTCTACAAATCTAGGGATAAACTTGGGCTGAAAACACAAGCAACAAACATGGCGTCAAGTTAGTCCCAAGGATTAGTTTTAAACATCAATTCCATAATGCATTACAAATCTTACATGATGCGATAAATCTGCGTCCATGATTATTATAAAGTTCCCTGTAGCATGCTTCAACCCGTGTATGTAAGCCGTACCTAAACCCAATTTGGAAGCCCTTGGTCGTAGTACCTAAAACACATTCACACATTCCTTTAAATTAAGTACTTACATACCATCAACCATGTACATGTTCCCTCCTACAAAGGTTAACTATTTGTCTCACAATTCTCGAACTGCCGTATAACTTTTCCAATTCTTTGCCGACTTCCAAGGTGCCATCTGGACTTCCATCATCAATGATGATGATCTCGTAATCGAGTTTGCTAGAAAAAGAAGACCCCACATTAAATCGTACACAAACAATTACTAAACGTATTGCTGTGTCACACTCGGGATAATTTAATTTACAGTTCTGTACTCACATGAATATTTACTACAGTCTTACCTTTCTGTCATATATTTGACAATAAGCCAAACAATAATCGGCAAATTTTCGCGTTCGTTGTATGTCGGGAGTAAAATTGAATACTTGTTTATTACACCCATGATGACACTTCAAGAACAACCACTTTGTAACGCCAAACTTTCAAATCCGCATTTAATTGTTTCACGTTTCAAAACTTCGTAAATAGTTCGATAAGTATGCGCAAATGTTACGGCACAGCCAAATTGACATATTCAATATTGTTGCGTACAGAGGAGTTAAACTCCCGTCGGGCCGATGATTAATGAAAATTACCTTATTCAATTTAAAGTTTCCCGCAAATTCACACTGTGCTCTCCGCACAAACTGCTTAACTCAACCAAATGCGTGAAAGACCAAATATTTATGTTTGTTAGCTAAAACATGCTGTCGGGACTTGATTCTATACCTCTTGTTTAATTAACACCGACTAACGACGACAACGTGTTGAGAATTGGCAACGGCAACATGTAACGTTCGCAAAATGTTGCGAAAAGCTGTATACAGTGGGACTGGTGGAAATCTTTTGAAATGGACTTCGCGGGAATCGCTTTGCCCTCTGACGTGTCATCTGCTGTCATATTAAACAAATATTGTCATAGAACACTATTTATCTAGAACTCGATCATCAGCATGTATTGGTGATCCACCTATTCATTTTTCTCCCATTAGTTCAACGCCGTGGAAGGAATTAATATTTTGTGAACATAATCATTAAGAGGCTGGTATTATAAAAGGTTGGTTACTATCCATACTGTACTAATTTCGATTGGGTGGAAAAGATCTCCAGAAAAATAATGGACGCAGAATGTTTTAACACTTTTAAAAGTTGTTTGGGTTTCCGTCAAAGGTTATTGGATTCACTTTCGCATGAACGTTAGTGCACGTCATGGCTTCGGATAACCCAGCTGCTGAAGGAGGAGCTCGAAGCCCCACCTTAGTTAAGGCAGTAATTCTAATCGGCGGACCTCAAAAAGGTAACAGCAAAGAGTTTGCACCAAAAAGTAATCACTATACGGACCTTGTAATGTAGCATTAAATGATCCTGGTTATTACATGAATTTCAGGTACAAGGTTCAGACCCCTATCTTTGGACGTACCAAAACCACTATTCCCTGTTGCGGGGCTGCCATTAGTGCAGCATTTAATTGAGTCCTGTGCTCAAGTTTCAAGCCTGCGAGAAATTTTGATTTTAGGAAATTTTCCATCCGCTGATATTGTTCCGTTTCTATCAGAAATTAGTCCTTTGTATGATAAGCTCAAAATCCGTTACCTCCAAGAATATACCCAGCTGGGTACCGCAGGAGGAATCTACCATTTCCGCGACCAAATTAAAGCTGGCAATCCGTCCAGCTTTATTCTGATTAATGGAGATGTGTGTGGCAATTTCCCTTTGCAAGAAATGCTAACATCACATACAAAGGATCGATTGATTACAATTTTGGCAACAGAAGCAACCAGTGTGCAATCCGTCAACTACGGATGTATTGTGGAAAACAAAGAGACGCATCAAGTAACGCATTATGTTGAAAAACCAGAGACATTTGTGTCAACACTTATAAATTGCGGAGTTTACGTGTGCTCTCTCGACATATTTCCAATAATCGCCAAAATTTTTGCCCAGAGGCAATCAAATTCCTACATGTGAGTCTAAAAGGTCAAAATACGTATTATGAGAGATAATCTAAGGTAATCATGTCATGCTTATAACGATTTATTTTTGTTCCGCACAGGGGTGAGGGTGACACTAACGGAGAAAGTTGCGATTCCATTGCACTGGAGCAGGACATAATCATGCCTCTGGCGGGTTCGCAAGGCCGCATTTTTGTATTCCATTCAAATAGAATGTGGTCCCAAGTGAAAACTGCAGGATCCGCAATATACGCTAATCGGCAATATTTAAGCTATTACCGCCAGCGGAAACCCCAGGGACTCGTAGGCTTCCAGGAGCAGATGAAATCCCCATGTATTATTCTAGGCGATGTTTACATTCATCCAACAGCTCAAGTTCACCCGTCTTGTGTTGTAAGTAAATATTTGATCGACATTTCCACATTTATGCTTAGAAGAGAATGTCTCTGATTTAAACTCTATGATTTGTAGATTGGACCAAATGTTAGTATTGGAAAAAACGTCGTTGTAGGAGCAGGTGTGCGGATTCGGGAATCAATTATTCTTGGCGACTCCGTAATTCAGGATCACTCCCTACTGCTGTATACAATCGTTGGATGGAACAGTTTTATCGGAAAATGGGTGAGGATAGAAGGAACACCCTGTGACCCTAACCCAAATAAGCCTTTCGCCAAAATGGATAACGTTGCCTTGTTTAACGAAGAAGGCCGCCTCAACCCATCGATAACAATATTAGGTTAGTTGAAGATCTCATGCTTGCATTCGAGAATATATACTCATGAATTGGTCAGGGTGCTTAGTACTCATTATTGTTTTGGAATTATACAGGTTGTCATGTGCGTGTTCCATCTGAAGTTGTGGTCATCAACTCCATCGTCCTTCCTCATAAGGAGTTGACCCGGAGTTTTACCAATGAAATCATATTGTAGTACAAGGACTACGTTCAAGTTCTCCGACACGCACAGGATTTCTTCTATCCGAATTTTAAAAGAAATATAAATTACTATAGCTATTGTCCCTGTTTCGTTACGGAGGGACGTGTCACTGCAAGCATGTGATATAAAATGTATTTTATCTGTACATATTTGACATGCAGTAAATAAATGCGAATTCCGAGACACTGGTGTGAGTTCCGCTTTCAATGAACTGCCTGATACAAAGTAACGTTAACGACCAAAGATCGATAGCGACTCGAATTACGCCACAGATTTCAGCATGCACGGAAAATCGAAACAGCAAAGCCAGATCCAGTACTCGTATTCCACGCTCACATTTTGACCATTTTGCGTGTCAGTACATCTAGCCACAAATTACAAACTTACTCAGCTCAACTGACTGATGAATTGTCTTTACTGTCCAAACATGAACGTGGTCAGTAGAACTTCTCTCTGACTCCTACGTGGAGATTATGTTCAGATTCCTTGTAGGCGGTACTGGCTGCATTGTTTTTCACAAACTCATTTCTCAAACGAACCCAGCAGTTTTAACATGACGGCAATCACGTTATTTGCATTAGTTCTCCATTGTTTATACATGTCTTCGTCAGGTAGTATAATACTACACGAAGACAGCATTAAAACGTTTGACCTGCGATGGACAACCAGCCTTGCAAATGAAAGCCATCTCTTAACAAGGCAGTGCCAAACTGTAATCGTATCAGACGGGAGCGTAAACATAAACCCTACAAACAATAAACATCTGGCCGTCGTACTGTCTGATAGCTCCGACACTCTTTTTCTTCACGATGCGTGTAATTTACTCCACGTTATTTTTACCACGGATATCAACCACTCTCAACAGTTTATAGACAAGTTAGTGCTGAACGTAAACAGAAATTTTGAACGGATTTATTCGATTTCAGCATTCTTTTACTCACCTCCGCCAACTTCGTCCTTAAGGCGGTTCGTGAGTATTGTTCGAAAGACATTACGAATCCTTGTTATTTCCAGTCCCACCCGCTCTCCAAAAACCATGGCAGTGTATAACTCGGTTCAAACCTTGCAGTGGAGTAGATTCAGAGTGGGATATAGCTTAGTTGAACCTTATTTCGCTTTGATTAAAACGTCCCTCAATGTAGCCCCAGTTCCCCAGGAATTAACAATAAGTCCCAAGAATTTGTCTAAACTTCACGACTACTTCCGAGGGGCAGAAGTTGAACTTCTCAAAACTTTGATTTGGAAATATCATATCACAGTTACCTTGGCTCGAGATGATTACGGAACACATTACTCAAATGGTACGTGGACAGGAAAATTAAAGAAACTAGCTGACGACACAGTGGATTTTTTAGTAGGGACACTAGTCGGGAACATGGAGCGGGGCAAGATTGGAAACTATTCTCCACTGATGTATCATACCAGATTTTCTCTTATATCGAGAAGCCCCAGAAAGCTGCCTCCATACATGGCTCCGATAAAGCCATTCCCTTGGGTAGCGTGGGTATTACTTGTCCTCAGTATCGGAATTGTGGGACCAATGATTTGGTGGGTTACAAGATCCCATCTGGATATCCATCATTCCCCCAAAACTCACTTAACCATTTTGAAGTCAATGAAACAGGTAAAAATGCACTTCGTTGCATCAGTTGAATGAGTTATAAACAACTAACCTAATGTTGCCAAAAATATAACAGGTGTCACTTACTTTACTCACTGAACCATGGCACGGCGCTCCCAAAGGTCCAGCACGATTAGTACTAGCCGGATGGTTTCTGGCTTCAATGGCACTTCAGTGTATTTATGCCTCAAACTTAATTGCATCATTCAGGTAGAATACTGAGCTGCGCCCAAAATGCAGTGTAAATAAGTATGACACTGCTGTTTAAATACTGCTCTTAGTAATTAAAATCTCTACTTGTATCTGTTGAAATGAATCACAGCGTTCCAGAATACGAACGCCCGGTTGACCATTTTGAAGATGTTAAAGATCTTGGTAAAAAGGTGCTAGTAATTAGAGGAAGTACACCATATTTATATGTCTCACGTGGACCTAAGCTTCCGCAGGAAATACTTGAATTTGTCAACAGAGTTCCGCACACACAAGAGTTTTTGGATCCTAGGCTTGTGGCTCCTTGGGACGGCTACATTTTTAGGTACGGGAATTCCCAGAATCTAAGTCTGAAACCAGGGTGTACAGTTTTTGCTTATATTTTCAATGCTACGTATGAACCTGATTTGTTCTTAAGGTCAAAGATACTGGCAGCCGGTCTTTCACTGCAGGACTTTTACATTTCCCCATATTCTTTTCTATCAGTGTTTGCTGGGTGGTTATATGCGAAAAATCTGATCCAGCATGAAGAGATTAGCACTGCCATTTTGAGATGTATCGACTCGGGGTTGATGGAAAAGTGGATCTCACGCCAAGTCGTTCAGGTAATATTCAACAAAATTGCAAATTCACACTAATCTCACTTCAACAAAGTATCTGAAACGATGTCTTTACAAAATTCCCTAGGTTCCCGTCCGAGGCTCAGATAGTTACAGATTACTCAAAATTCCACAGAAGAACCTACAGGACATGTCATTAAATATAGCACCGTTGACACTGCAACATGTGCAGGTGCTATTCTATTTCTGGGGAATCGGTATGATTTTAGGTATGCAAAGTTTCCTGGTCGAAGCAGTAAGAGGGAGAAGATATGAAACTACAATATTTTTGCACAACATGGATGCTTACTTGGGAAGACATATTAGTGCATCAAAATTAAAGCTGGATAATATTTTTAAGAGATTGGGTGCTTTATCCTTGGTAGTTAAAGAAAAGTTAAGACATCGTGACTAAACGATTACGAATAGAAATACGTACAATGCATGCATTAAAATGTGTACACTTTTACCGCTAGCTTCTCGGTTGTATGGAAAAGATATACTAACTTGAGCAATTAAAAACGCAATGCATTAAGCCTAACACATATTTGTACTAAATTAGCTTAATGGCAATTCTTGTAGGTTAATACACCTCTGAATAAAAGCAAAGCTTTCAGTAGTAATGAATACTGACATAAGAAGCCTAAAGCGACACAGAAGTCGTAGTTATGTATATTTTAGCTTAAAATTTGCCGTTAAAAGAGTATTAGGAAACGCAGGAGGACGAAGAGTTTGACCCATCACAGATACCGAATCCAGAGGATAAATCTTATCCAGAAGAAGCAGTTTCGTTGTCACCTTCTACGGGAACACTTGTGTTCATCTTCTTACGAATCATCTCAACCTTTTCGTCCTGTGAGAACATTTCCAACAAATACAATGACGAAACCATGAAATATAGAGCATTCTATTCTTCAGCTAACATTATTTACTTACATGCTTCTTCAAACTTTCCAAGCGTTCCGTTAAAACCTTCTCACGATTCTTATCAGCCGTTTCCAGTTTGGATAACAGCTCTTTTTCAACTTTTTCTTCCTTTTCGACGACACTACTCTCCATGCTTTGACGGACTTGGGTCAGGTGGAGAGTGTTCTACAAAATGAAAAACATATTTCCTATAAATGGAATTATTTTACAAACCAAGTGCAGTCCACAAGCTATCGTAACCAAAGTACACTTTGCTGTAAAAGACATATACAGCCATTCACGAAAAAGATATTGAAATAAATTGCATCCCTTTTGGAATTAATTAGTAACTCAACCCCGGTGTACTTTAACAAAACGCGATGTTTTATAAATATGTAATACGTTGCAAAGGCGCATTGCTAATATTTTGCACTAAGGAGGCAAAATTAGGAAATTTTGTAAAATTTGGAAATTAGTGCTTATCATACTTTATGAAACGCTGAAATGTGGATCACATTTTCATCTTTCCATTAAAATCAGCCTCAGGCATAAGTTTGATTACAAACCCATAGATGAAAAAATAACTTTTTCATTTACACCCTAGATCTATGATTGACGATGCCATGATTTCATTAAATTCGTTACTTACATGATTGCTCAGCTTGGCTTTGAGGCCACTAATTTTGCTCTCACGGTTTTCAATATGAGCTTCCATTTTTTGCTCCACTTTTTCCTTAGTAGCATTGATAAACTCATGCTCCTCTTGTTCTCGTTTCTTAGTAGCTTCCTCAATTTTCTTCATTTTCTCCGCTAAGCTAGCGAGTTTCTCTGCCTCCAAGGACTATAAATTCAAAAATATGCATCAAAAACAGAACCATGATAACTCTTTGTATATAGTTACTAAATAGCTTAACTAGGTAAATATCATCGTTACCTGACGTCTCTCCGCAGCAGCTTCCAACTTTTGTTGAATAAGTTCAGCAGACAACGGAATCCGGCCATTGTTTGTAGGAGACGCTACACGTGGTGGGGTGCTAGCTCTTGGATCCCCGAGAACAACCTCGTACTTGATGCCTCCTTTAGCTTGCTCTACAACAAAACGTAAATGTAACATTAGAGACTATTCCCAAAGGGTTTCTTACGTTACCGACCTCAGTGAACAACTTGTCGCGTTCCTGACTCATGCAGCTACTAATACAGCTGTTTTACTTCACAAACACTTAATCTTCTTCCAAATAACAAATTACTAGAGAAGTCCAGCAGGATCAAACAAGATTAAAGCTAGTTGCATGCAAAAAACCCTGAGGATCTTGTCTTAAAATAAACTCAACTCAACCTGCATCCAACTTAAAGGTTCAAGTCATCGGTACCACAAACAAACAATGCCTCAATCAATAATCATGTACATGTATCCCAAAAACTAACCACCTGCATTAAGCGACTACGGATAGCATCATTTACCAGGTCCAACTCGAGACACGAGACACTTCACGTTCTCCAAAAGAAATATTCCAAAAAATGCTATTTTCCTTATATCGGGGTAATTACTACAGTTATCCATTCAATGTCTCCATTGAAGAACTTACCAGAGGCAGAGACATTCAAGTCATCAAAACCAATATCCTTGGTATCCATGATTTTTTAAGTCGCTTCGTTAATTTCTATAACAAACCAGAGAAATAATCAATTATTTTGCAGATTTCCAATCATCAATTACTTTCATAGACACAATGCACCACACGTCACGCTAGTCTCTGACTTACTGAATACTTCAAAACGTTGCTAATCTTCCCACTGGTACCGAACTCAAAAGAATTTCCACTGAAACCCAAACCACCCTCAATTCAGGACTACCCTGCCTCATCAGAACTAATCCCTCTCGACATCAGCAACCACTTGCAGTGTCACACTTCCCTGGAGCCACTAGGCAGCCACTACCATGAGTAACTATGCGGGCAATTCCTGGACTAGTCAACTACCTCCCGCCCGAATTACGTGGAATTCAGCTCTCATCAACTCCACTTCCCGTTGCCTGCCCTGCCACCACAATTCTTTAGGCCTACACGCCTTTTACGCCTACAGCATTCTGCCTGTCTAAAATAATGCACTGAAGGGAATTGCCCGTCTAGGTGCTTGACCTCCCTCAGCATTCCAGTCATAGTAAGTCAATCCGTAACAGGGCATGCAACCGCTAAAATTGATCCCTGTCGTCATGCTACCCGAAAACAAAAACAACTCATATGTTCTCTCCATAATAATCCCTGCTATAGCTAAAGCTTTCTCCCATCTTCCTCACTCGCAAATTCATTCTCACAAAAAGAATGCCTTCATCTGATAACGTCCTACAGTAACATTAACCTGCATAGCATTTTCTCTTCACAAATCAATCACGTGCATAGTCAATCTGCCTAACCTCGTTTCCGAATCAAAACGTTCAACTCATACGAACTCAAACTGACTTCCTTAAGACTTACCTCAAAGTGTTAAGAGTTAATTAAAGCTATTCAGTCTTTTTAACTCCGGACAATGCGTAGTCAAATGTTCCGAATGGTAGTGGCAGCTAGCTTATAATTTGCTCTTGAAGCTTCAAAGACCTTTGAATTCAACACGGTAATCCTGCAATACCGTACACGATTGAAAAAAAATTAACAAATCAAAATCATCTTCTCCTTCTATGGCAACAGCTCTTTTCATAAAGTCACGACCGCGACCATGCCTTCAAGTACCCAGGCAAAAGGAACGTGCTGCAAGGACGTTTTTGCCTTAACAAGTACGGATGGGCAAAGTTAATATAAATCAATTACCTGGACAGGCTAATGTCGTATGTTAATTGAGTAAGCTTGAGTGTGCAGAATGAAGAGACTTGAACCTAATTGCAATTAAATATTAATTGACACAAGCTTTTATCGACCCAGTGCTGCAAACAAACAAGGATGAACAACTGCTGCGGATGGTCTTTCTTTGAGTCACTTCTGGTGATAGTGCCTTTATTTGCTCTCTGCATGTAGGAAATCAACTACAAAAGCATTTTTGGTCTCCTTATCCTCCTTCCCGCTCATGTTCCAATCATCCCACCAATTTTTCTTTCTCCGCCCGTCTGTCCCTCCTCCAACTCATGCAACGAACCTTGAGGGCAACCAAGGGTAAGTTGTTCCTAAAAAGCTTTCCTTCCCCACCGCATCTTTTGTTTGCCTTGCCCATAGCTAACAATGGATCTCTTTGCCCCGCACATTTCAACAGTATATATTAACGCAATTTAATTCCTGCTATGACGTTCCCTTAAAGCTGGGAACTTGTGGATGTCCAACGTCAATGTTCCAGTCAATTTGATCTACATTCCAGCTTGATATATACATTTAAATTCTCAGCTGGGTACAGCTGGAAAGAAACGTTCTTATTGGTTTCGTACACCAGTGAACTTGCTCATTAACTATCCGACTCACGCCCTTAAAGAACCTTAAACTTTGTGTACTCATTTTTAAATGTCAGCTAGCAGGGATGATGACGCATTTACTGTGTAATTACAATCTTATCTGACCTTTGACCTAGTTCGTTCAAATTGCGCTCCCCCTCAATAGTACTCTACTAGTACTAGTGCGGTGCAAGCTTCCTTGAACTGTACCGACCGACAACGTTGAGACTTTTTATTTAATTAATGATGAAGCCGACAAAAAGGATGGCATTCTTCTATTAATACTTACTGATTGCAATGTAGCTACTCTATCTACCTCCCTCAGTTTATCTTTGAGGGCATCAATCTGCTGTAATCCTATTTACCAATGATTGTGAATGCTTGATAGACTAAAGAGATGACAATGGAAGAGGATTAACTGTTTGCTTAACTTTCTAAATATATTTTATCAAAACGTATGGTACAGGAAATGCAGTTTGCAGGAATAAGTTCCGGGTCAACTAAATGTTTATAGTTTGCAGTTAAGGTATAATGCTAGTATGGCTCATAGTTGCAAAAAATAATATTAATGCTATTTCGTCGTAAATATCCCCCAACTAACTGCGTAGCTGAGGAAATTCGCAGAGTGATCATTGTTAAGTTTGCCAATTAAAAGAGCCAATTTTATTTCGAGTTTGAATTTTGAATTTTGAGCCAAATTGAAGAAAATAATGTCCGAAGACATTTCCAAATTTTAACACTACTGCTGATCGAATAATATTCTCCCTGTCGTCTAAAACGATGCGTGCAATCTAACTGCTGGTAGGATAGTTATTTGTAACAAAAATCATTCAATATTAAACCAGTAACTAATGGCGTAGACTTAATTGAGACTTCAGTCCTTCCCTGATAGGGGCTCATCCACTCGGTACCAAGTCTATGAGTCCTTTTCGTCCTTCTCCTCGTGGTAGGATGCCACATACAAGGTTTTATCAATTTCCTGTAAAACCACAAAAACCCAACATATACATTTTAGTTTCAGATCTGATGATTATTCCATTATCCTTTTGACAGGTCGAGGAAAGAGCTTCGTCCATAAATTTTGTTCAAAAGATAAACTCTAAGGTTTGAAGGTGAAGGGAAATTATTGCTATTATGCTAATTGTAAACGTGCCCTAAACATTTAAATCCTTCGGAGGCGGAAAGAGCTAGAACTAGAAGGTATCGTAAAGCCAAAAGAATGTTCCAATTACCTTTGGTATGGGCTTGATTTCTGTTCCAAGTTCTTGCTCAATCTTTTGGAGGTTGTACCGATCATCCATGGTGATTAGATTGATTGCGATACCCAAATGACCGAATCGACCAGAGCGACCAATCCTATGCAAGTAGGTTTCTGACATTTTCGGGAAGTCAAAGTTTATCACTACATTCACAGCCTGAATGTCGATACCTCTTGTGAAGAGATCTATGCATAGAAATTGTCACATTATTAGAATTAAACTTATGTAAAGCTGCGCAACGAATGAATAGATCTTTTTAGCAGAAACTAAGAGGCAGCTGTAAGTAAATCAGGAAGGAAAGATAGTTTCTACAAGGCTACAAATTGAAACATACCTGAACAGACCAAGTTCCGACAGTGGCCATTTCTAAAGTCGTGAAAGACTCGGTTACGATCTGCTTGGTTCATCTTAGCATGGATAAAATAGCAAGCATATCCAAGTTCCGTAATTTTCTTAGCCAATAACTCTACTCGTTGGGTTGAATTACAAAATATAATGGATTGGTTGATTTCGAGCTTAGAGAAGAGGGTATTTAAACAATGTACTTTCTGTTTTTCCTGAACAAATGCGTAGTACTGAGTCACTCCCTTAAGCGTCAATTCATCCATCAAATTTATCTTGTGCGGGTCAATGGCATGCTTTTTCTGCGGAAACAAATCAATACGTGAGTATTAGGCATTCAGTAAAAAACATCCAAGCATTGAATTCACATCAATTCATGCTGACTACGTCTCCTTTACTTTATCATTGTTCTCAAAGAAATGAAATAAAGTCAATGGAAATTAATTCATTACCATAAAAGCTTCGACGGTGACAGGGAACGTGGCGCTGTAGAGAAGGATTTGTCTCTTTTCAGGAAGATGCGAGATGAGCTTGTCAAGCATCCGAGTAAAGTCTTGAGATAGCAATTTGTCGGCTTCATCCAGGACAAGCATTTTACATTGTTCCATGTTGCAAACTTTCTTCTCCATAAGGTCAATAATTCTTCCTGGAGTGGCTATTATGACATGTACTGAAACAAAAGAGAAGTTTCCACAATGTAGGTTATTTATGCTAAATATTCGTTTACGAGTCCATTATGCAAAAACGTCGCAGCATTTTGAAACTCAGCTACTTTCATACGTATCAATTGTTTTCATATCCCTTGGATCCAAAGGTGTCCTAAGTAAACATCATAGTGACAAAGAGCTGGCTGATATATTTCCATAATCCTCACTGGTCAGCTAATCTGACTACCTACTTCCTGTAAGCTCTTTCACCCAACCTTACTGAGATAAAAAAGATGCAAATATTCTTACCTGTCTGATATACTCTTATAATATCATCCGTAAGCCCAGTTCCTCCAGTAGTAACCATAACTTTTAATTTCAAATGCTTGGAAAGGTCCGTACATATCTGGCTAATTTGTAGCGCCAGCTCCCGTGTTGGAACGACCACCAAAGCTGCAATCAAACAAATTCTAAATTAATTCCTGCTTCCATCCTCTAGTTACGAATGCACCACCGTCTCAGCGTAACTGATGCGATATTTACATATAAGGAAAGGGATTGGAATTACAGTTCAAAGAACGAGGTAGGGAATCACAGTTTAAAAAAGTTGGAAATTAAAATTAAAAGTTTTAACGAAAAAATAAGACGGTGATGAAAGTCTATCAGAAAAAAGAAAATTATTACAAACCTTGAATAGATTTCAGATTGGGGTCAACTCTTTCCAGGATAGGGATTGCATACGCCCCAGTTTTCCCTGTACCATTCTTCGCACGAGCTAAGATGTCCC
The DNA here is from genome assembly GCA_906901655.1 of Sminthurides aquaticus. Taxonomy (NCBI): domain Eukaryota; kingdom Metazoa; phylum Arthropoda; class Collembola; order Symphypleona; family Sminthurididae; genus Sminthurides; species Sminthurides aquaticus. The sequence continues at coordinate 2,724,348 of CAJQTT010000002.1, read as the reverse complement.
GGCCGGATAATGCCATAGGAATAGACGCCTCTTGAATCGGCGAAGGCTTCTCCCATCCCATTTCAAAAATACCCATAAGAAGTTCTCGTTTCAGGCAGAAATCTTCAAATTCCTTCCCTTGACAGTCTGTCACATCGGATGTTCTCTTTCGACGGTCCTTGGTCGGAACCTTAAGGGCTTTCTTCCAGTCTTCACCCGCACCGGACGGGGTGCCGGTTCCGTCCGTGCTGTTATTCTTCATAGAATTCGGCGTGTTCGTCATTGTCATTGGACTATTATGGTTCAATGCACTTACTCCACCATTTGGTGAAGATATCAAATGATTCCCTTCTTGAGACAATGTGTCAATCGCCGACATGCTCCTTCCTACTAAAACGTTAAAACACCGTTCAAAATTTAAGATTACTAATCGTACGTTTCGAACTAATACAGTTTCTTCGCTCTAGTGAGCACTTCTATCTAAGTCTAATGTAAAAAATCTTTCTTTAACAATTAATAAGGAGCAAGTTCGTTTTTTGTGAATCCGAACTAATAACTTTTTTCCGCCCCACTTTTTCTTCCGTGTTTCTTCTACAACGTTTTCTAACACACTGAGTTCGATCTCCTTCCTTCATCCCTGAAAAAGCCCCATCAGCCTATCAATAATTGATCTCGAGAATGCAAAGTAACGGCCGAAGACAGTTAACTCTCCTCGTAAAACCGCACTTGCCATCCGAAATAACAAGGATCCCTCTTCTGTCATTTCTTAGCCTTCAATACTTCAGATTGTAAGACACCAACACTACACTACTACAATCAAAAAGATAGCAAAGAAAAACCTGGTATATTAGATTATGCATAAAATGCAAAATGTAAGGCAAAGGTACTTACCACAAAAATATAAATTTAAATTCGTCGCTCTTCTTCCTTAAGACTTGGAGCTGTAGAAATATCTTGTGTTGAGCTCGCTTTGATAATAAAGTTTGCTTGACAGTTATTGACTTAGGACGCCTTTAAGGCCTTGTTCACGCACAAAGCTGGAACGGGATCCACTTAAAAGTTGTTCCACTTCACTACACTTACGCAGGAGTCATATATATGAACCACCAGCTGTAAGATTCGTGTCTATTGTTCTATTGCTGAGAGGCACCATTGGTAATCTTGAAATTATTACTAGCTGTCTATTCAGGATTACAAAAATAGGCAACTTTATAAATCTCACTCCAGACTCGGCTGTTCTCCAAACTTTTTACGGAGATATGTTCATTTATAACCTTCTGTAGCTTGCCAGGGTAATCATCATGCTCCTTATATCTTAACTTAATTAAACTTAAGTACACTGTATGAAGCCTTCTTTTGGCTAACTGTCCTAACGTTCACAGGTCGAGCTGCATAGAGTCAACACGTATTTCGTGGTTAAGTATATACGTACACAGTTACGATATTCGGGTTAGTCTATGTACAGATGACTGATTTTAAAATCTACACAATATCCATCAAACCCTACCGTGATTATTCCTCATAAACAAAGGAAAACTCGTGATCCAAAATTCTTTTTATAGCACAGCGGCCAAAAACTTCGCAAATATATTCCTGTAGCGAACTAAATAAAATCTAATATCGGCTCCTAAAAAACTTCTTTTCAATCCTTACAATCTTGCAGTTTCTCAGGCTTCAGGATCCTTCCACTTGGCCAAATAATATTTTTCGTTTCCAGTTTTCTTTTCTTCGGTCTCAGGTGGAGGGTAACTGTTTTTAGTTAAGCAGTCCTAAAATTTACAAAAACATACAGTATGAATTTCATGCTCCAAACTGAACCCCATTTTCCTCCTTTACAGCCTCACATTCATACCATGCATTTTAAACACATTGCATTAACAGATTTTCTTTGTGTAACATAGTAATGGAATCTATGCAAATTACAAAAATAAGTATGAATGACATTACTACTTTTTAAGTATGAATATCAACCTTAAATTCCCAGCCCATTCCCAGCCTAATTACTGCATTTTATCACATCAATTTAGACAAGAGCTCTTACTCAAACAGATAAATTCATAACTGAATTCTAAAGAAGCCTATGCCATTAGCTTCACTATTTAAACAATGACAATTAAACTTGGTTATTAAAAGGAATTCGGCATGAAGCAGTGTCGGTAGCAGTGGAATCATATTAACTGTCAACATTCAAGATTCTATATATTTGATTCATCAACTTTAAATACTGTAAAATAATTTACTGACAGCACACCCGCTTCTTTCAATAGCTTGATTGGTAATATTTCTGGACTGTCAAAAGTAGACGAGAAGAAAGATTAATCAGTCAACAACTCACCCAGTGTAATAAAGCCTGGCCCCGAAAGCCAACTCTCTCTCGATCCACTTGAACTAACAACAATAAAATGTAAAATAATACTTAATTACTGTAATAGTCTGATTTTGCAAATTAGCATGTCCACTTCTCGGGTTCTCTCCCTTCTCACTCCCAAAATCTACACTCCACAAGAACCCATTTACTTATTTCGTCCGTTTAACTCCTTTAAAGTGTATTATTCTTCAAAGCCTTTCCATCAATCAGTCCCTTTTAAAATATAACAGCCGATCCGACACAAAAATGCAGAAATTCAACGACGGCTGCCGGCGGAGTCTTCTTCGTCATCCAAGTTTTTACGCACGCAATACATATTAACTAAAACCGGAGTAGTAACATATATGTACACGCGAGCAAACCATTGTGTTTTTTAAAAATTCATCCGCCGCATCGGCTGCCAGTACGCAGTATATCGGTATATGCCTTGAAACGCACTTTATATGGGATGCATTATATACTTTGTAATCTGTGTAGTGTGTACATATCAATCCTCTCGATTCTTCAGCTAAAGACGCGGCCGTCGACTTTATGATTCTCTGCTACTACCCATATTTCGGACCCCATGCCACTAGATGTCTCCCGAAATATGTAGCTGTCACTGTCGATCTTCGTGTTTTGGCCTTTACTTTTTTTCCTCTACGTCCCGAGTAAAAAAATCTCCTTGCCTGTAGTTTTAGTCCCATCGAAGCGGATATTAAATCCGTGTCAGTACATAGTTTAAAATATCTCCTAATGTAACCAGTTTAAACTTTATCTACTACGTTTAATTTCTCAGCTGTCAATAACAGGATGCATTTATATATATATGTTGACAACGAGCTTCATTATGATCTTATGATGTTTGTGTGCGTCAGTTAACACTTGTTGCGATTTTCTTGTGGGCAACCAGCTATCACTGTATCCGGTTCTTCAGCATATTTCCATTCGTTTTGGGTTCGGTACAGCTCCTTCTTACGGAAAATGATAACTCGAGCAACATCGAACAAAGCAGCCTTGGAAATCAATGGCAATTATCGGAGATTCACGGATAGATGCAAAGTGACAATTTCCATTTCATTCAATTCGTTAAACACATTACACTACAACAGATTGTACGATTTAAATAACTTTACGAATGAATAACTAATAATCAACGGTGAAGGTTTTTGGGACAGCTCGCGGGGGATTAAGACTATAACTTGAAAAAATTCTACAGCTTGTCCAAACTCCATGACTATGATTATAATATCCATCCTCAAGCGCACAGTTAATTTACACTTCCGTCTCCTTCGGTACTGAAGAATCCGAATGCAACTCACTCTTACTGACAATCTTCTAAACAAAACGGACTCCAAATAATCCCAAGCTTATAAGACTCCTTCCTTACTCAATTACAGATTTAGTGCAAAATTCATGGGTAATCCAGATGTACAGATTACGATAAATATTCTACTCAAAACGAAATCTTCTTTGAATTCTTAAAGCCATATCACGAGCTAGACATCTCATCCCATAGTTTCGATATAAATTCGTCAGGATCTTTCAGTTCCGGTTCGTCTGACATGCCTGCGAATAAAAAGACAAGTCTTAGCAATTGTCAGTTCCAAAAGTAGTAGCAATGCTAGAAATTAAATATTAGGCAACTTACCCAGTATTTCAAAAAACTCTTCAAAAGTTTCCGCAGCTAACATTTTCTGCTGGTACAATGTCAATAGCGTGGTTGTTGAATTCAGGAGGGGCTCATCGTTTTTACGGATGAAATCGGCCAACATCGATGGCCATTCACCACTACCCGATACATCCTGCAACAAATAAAGCTATTAGGCATCCTGAGACGGTTTGTGCTTGTATTATTCTTCTAGAAATACTTACCTTAAATACTTTCGTGTATAAACCGTGTATAATGCACATGAAAATGAGGCCAGCACGGTAGCTATCGAATTTTGATCCACGTTGCTTTTTCGACCTAAGGCCGTTCATGGCTAACACACGCTTGAGCCACTGCATTCGATTTTGCATCCATCTTCACAAACATTACCAACATTATTTCCTCGGAACATTACGAATGTTATACTCACAGTCACAGCACAGCATTGAAACTGGTATATCATACTTACTTTTCGAGGGAATTGACGACTAGAAATACTACAAGATGGTAGTAGACGCCTTCGACAGCGTAAGCATCCTCTTTCCAAATATGCGGGAACAAAAATAAGAATATTTCCGCGTTTCTGCTTTCTTTTGTGGCTGCTCGTGTTGTATTTAAGACATACAACGCAGTGTGAATAAGGTAAGGTACTAAATGCATATTTGATTCTGGACCACCACCTCCAGCATCTTCGTGAAATGAACTCTCTTCCGCAAAGCGTAAAAGCAGTAACTTGATGTCATGAATACCGGAAGAGAAACCGACATCTCTACAGCCGGTAGCTTCTGTTGAAGGAAAAAATACTTCATTAGCCAAGATTTCCAACAATTTCACAGACTGAAAATACAACGAATACTGATACCTTGAAGGTACGCATTATGTCGGGCTAAGCAAGCTGCGAAAGATGGCTCCGGGACCTGAACACCCCATAACGGTATTAACCCGTTGCAGCGAGTATTAGCATTCTGAAGTGATGCGGATTCCCATTCATCTCTGGAGCGAGCCAACCGGATGGCAGCCATATGACAATCGACGTGTACAACATTGAAATGCGAAACAGTGCAATAGCCAAACGTTTTTCGTGTTTTAGTTTCCGCTTTCTCCAGTAGACATCGCTTGCTGTAAGTATAGATGCCCAGAACTTTTGTTGGCTGATACTTGTACCCCTCCCGGCAGATCACACAAATCAAACCAGTTTCTTCCTCAAGTTTTTCCATGTGCTCCAGCATTGTTGATGCTGCTGCGGTCACTTGACCCTTATCATTGGTCCTCATTCCCATTGTGAGCAGCTGTTTTTCCCGCATTGCCATAGCCATTCGCTTCTTCTCCTCTCTAGTAGCTCGTCTAGCACCTTCAACTTCCTTCCAGATTTTGTCATGTGATCTAAGAGCTTCCAAGACATTCTCAGCAAGCGATCCTACGTATTCGTCTGAAGAAACTTGCTCTAGTTGGTGAACTACGTAGATGATTTCCTTCAGCGCTTCCTGCATTCGCATAAATTGACAGATAATGTAGATAAATAAAAACTTTGGAACTATCACAATTACTACGAAATAAATGCAGTTAAATAATGTAACAAAATAATAATAAAATAGCCACATACTTGAGTCGGTGGATGGTTGGCACCAAAGCCGGCTAATAATCGTAGAACGTATTTCAATGACGGCTTCGATACCATCTCCTTCCATTCATCTGAATCCGGACGACCCAATGGAGGCTTCAAATTTGGAGCTAGTAACTTCACATACTCCAGGCACAGGTCTACGTCATTTCGTTCAACAGCTAAATCCTTAAAACTATTCCCATACGGTCCAGGTTGGATACTACCGACGAGGGTACACAGCTGCTCCAACTGGAGGAATACATGGATAAATTATTACTATGCATTGATGTATACTTACTACAAGTTTCGATTGTTTTTACCTTCATGCCAAATTCAGGACTAGGGTCGTTATCGTACTTAAAAAAGTTCCAACAATCAGCGAAGCTTTCGAAAATTTCGATCATTTTTTGCTTGTCCATATAAGTCAAGCAAGCGAGTACTTTCAGATAAACTGACATTGTATTCTGTCTACTTTTAAGTTTGTGTGTTAAAGAAAGAAGGTTTCGAACATCCTCTAACGATCCACGCGAAATTGCGAATCGTTTAAATGCTGTTTCTCCCATAGTACAAGCATCAGTCAAAATTACATCCAATATCTGGAACCGAAATACGAACAGGTTTAGCAATGTCAGTTAAACAAATTGAATAATTTCTGAATAGTAACGCACCTCGAGTACTTGATCTGTGAGATGCACTACACCAGAGGAGCCTTGAATAGATGTCATCTCATGCTGTAAACATAATCTCAAAATTGGTAGTAAAATCTGAACGGCATTTAATTCTGGGTTGACCAAGGTGACACGTCCTTTCTTGATTTTAGCTGAGTATCCCAGCAACTTCAAGATTACTGCTATTAACGGTTTCGCCCGAGACATAAGGAATTGCTGGTTCAGTAAATTTTCCAAAGCGTTCAAGGCAACCTATGAATCAAAATCGGACTCAAAATTTAAATCTGCTTCATACCACGTCCGAATCACTGCTGATGTAATGGAACTTATTTCTCATGAAATTAGAGTCGAACAAGCAAATAAGTTTAATGAAATGATGCACACGAGGTTAAACCTTTGAAATGAGTAAGTTTAACCCTCATTATTTGACGGAATAATCTACCTGTAATCCTCCACAATCAACAAGTACATTGGCCAGCTTATACGTGGTTTCTTTATCTTCTGGATCGTCGGTTGGGGATACAAATGACTCTACAAATTCTTCGGTGGCGTCCCCAAGGAGTCCTCGCATTCGATAAACTATCCTCATTGGCTCAATTTGACCATTTGTGGGTAGCCAAATCCTTTTATATACCTGTAAAAGATTGAGAGCAACACTCAGTAACTGAATTGAATACAATCCATGAGTAGCTATAAGGTTTACGCATACTTCTTTCACTGGTAAATCTAGTGAGATAATTCGGTTGTTGACTAAAAGTTCCATTCCATTATCATCCTCAAGCAGAGCTACTAATTCGCAATCCGTGCAGATTTTATTTTTGATATCCCTCATCAACGGACCAATGCCCGTTTCATTACTGCTGTAAGGATTTCCAAGCATCCTTCCCTACAAGAAAGTAGATTACGGGAAGAAATTACAATTTATACAGCGGAACATAGCTACTAAATCAGTTGAACATGAAGAGTTGAAGAAGTTAGCTTACATTCAAGAAATCCTCCTGTTGCGGATCTTTTTCGAGACTAACGAAGAATTCAGCCACATCATTCTCTTCATGGAAAATTAGGGAACAAAGCCGCTCAAATACAAAAACCGGTGTTGTTAAATCATCTTTAGGACATTTCTTCAAGGTCTCAACGCAAACAGACATAAAAATCTTAGTTTCTTCCTCCGTGCCGGACGTTATCTCCTCTAAAAGCTGTAGTAGAATTTCTTGAGCTTCCTCAATTGGACGTGTTCGATGCAAGCGTAGTCGCTTAAGCGCTAAATACCCGCCGAGGACAGTAGACAGTAATGAAACCCGCTTGTTTCTTCTCACTGATGGTATAGCAAGCGCAGACAAAAGCCGAGAAAGTTCCCATATCGCAATTCCTAAGATACACGTAATTTAACTCCTGCTCTTATCTGATTCCCCACATCATGCCAATAAAATCAAGCCTTTAATTACCTTGCGATAGATCTGAATGCAGAGTGACTGCCTCCAAGTAATGCAATCGATCGATTTGTCCATCGAGAAGCTTACAAACTATATTGAGAGCACCTTTCGCATTCAAAAATGCGGAATATTCTGAGGGTGTGGCCAAATCACGATACAGCTCCATAAACTCACGGCAGCATTCTCCGTTGGTTGGTAAGTCTTCCATAAATTTTGTTAGTAATTCCATGATCTATTCACGAAAATCCAGAACGTGGTTAGATTCGAATGGCTTGAGGACAATATTTGGACAACTGTCAATTATATGCAAGGTTTAACAACCAGCTTCTTCCCACATTAAGTGTACAACTTACCTTCAAACGTCGCTGCGGTATTTGAGATAAATCTTTTAACAATGCCGCTGTAACAACTCGCGTTTGGACTGAACCGGGGCAAAATATAAGCTTCTTAATCCATATAAATTCCGGTTCAAAATTCAGAGTATCGCTAGGATTTAGTTTATAATGTTTCTGCAGCCAGCGACGCCCGTACGTTCTCATTAGATAAAGAGTTCTTGCATCCTCGGTTGGAGCTCCCTTTGATGCATCCTTCTCCAGTTCTGCCATTCTTGCCGCAGTTTTCTTGGACTTGGGGTCGCTTCTGATCTTTTTACCAGCACTCTCACCGCTCAGTCCGGAACTTTTACTTTCTTCTCCCGATTTAATAATTTTAGGCAAGCGCTTTTTCCATTTTTCAAACGAATGGTTTTCGTCTCCACTTAGCCATGCTTTCATGTTAACAGAAACACCTTCTATAGCGCTAATGGTTGCCTTGTCTTTGTCCTTCAATTGAAATGAGAATATAATAAATAAATAGCTCCTTCAGTTTATATTAATACTTGGTTGATATGATTACGTACCCCACTGTGCGTAGCACGAATAAAGTTTTGGATTATCTTTAAGCAAGGTAATAGACTTGTTTCAGTAACACTCGGATCTTTCAGTCTGGCAATAGCATGAGTAAATATTTCCATCAAGCTCCTTAATTTGATTTCCCAACAGGAATCATACATCTGTAGCAAAGACGCCAGTAACGAAATCTCTTCCGAAGTCTCAAAACTAACATCCGACCAAGTTTCTTTATTGTATGCAGCCATTACTCTGAAAGAACATATCATTTAATAATGACCTGCAAAGCACCAATGTAAAAGTATGATGCCGTTTTAATAAAGCTTATGTGACATACCTGGATGTAATCATGCTGGTTAATTGAATCGTAGCTACGCTATCGTCTTTGACAAAGAAACATAGAGCGTTTTTCACTTGTTCCTTCAAAGCAGTAGATCCAGCAGATTGAGACAATCTGAGCAAGAAGCTCAGGAAGAAAGGATCGAAAGGATCTCTTGGACTCCCGGCAGTAATAAGTGCCTGAAGCAGCTTCAAAGAGAGTGTTATACTAGATGCCATGCATCCATAGCACCGACCTGCAATTCACAACGTCATGAAACACCTAGAACTAAGGAGATCCAAATAGAGCCAATTCCGTCACATCATTACTTACGATAAGTTACATTATCCATGGTATCAAACGAATAAGATGTTGGGTCCATTTTCAACATTTCCTTACGGTAGGCACTAACTTTCTATTACAAAGGAACACAGAGGATTAGAAATGTGTCCAATAATCAGATTTGCTCATCAGTCGATCATGTACAAATTCTTACCCGCATAAGTCTATTTAACTCTTCATATGAATTTTTGCAATCGATAGCATAGCAGTAAGCTAAGCTCTGGACATTTTTAAGGACAAGTGAAGATCCACCCGCTCCTCCGGTTAGTAATTGAGAGTTTGCAGATCCAGCTGATCCGCCAGCAGTTGCTAAAGCCACTGCTGATCCCCCAGTGACGGTACCGTTCCCATTATTGTTGTTTGGAACTGGAACTTTTTTTTTAAAAATGTGGCATTAGAAGCGGTAAGTGCTTTCAAGTCTATTTTCAAAATTTGCCAGCAAAGATTATACCTGCTGAGGCTACAGCAGCGTACGATTGTGGCGCTGGAATGCCGCTAAGATTTGCCGTGGCGGAGCCTGGTGTACTAGATGTGGCAGTCAGAGAAACTCCTGCCATTGATCTTCTTTCTTTAATTGACTGCAGCATAGTTTCTAAACATCCTTTCATTTGCTGCTGCTGCTTATACGTCTGATCAGCCTTTTCCAGAAGCGTACTAACAGCAGTCTCGGCTTTCTTGTGATCTTCTTCGTTTTCTACGATAAGAAACCATTTGTAATTAAATAAGCAATTATGTTTTACTTATTTTAGTACAATTAAAATAACTTACCAATTGGGTCAACGGCAACGATATTTTTAGCGAGAACACTGATGTCCATTTTAGCGTATTTACAAAATCCGCACGAATGACATAAAAATGGATCCCTTTCATCATAATTTATGGCACGACATTTGTGGCACTGGTAAACATTTTCCCCGCAGTTAGAGCATACACCAGGTTGTGCAGGAACTGAGGCAGAGCAACGCGGACACTGCAACGTTTCTGATGTAGCTTGCACATTTTCGTAGAATTCTAAGAATTCTAACATAATGTTCGCTGCAACAATAGGAACACTGAAATCCAACTTCACTTCGGTTTGCGATGGACTCAAAACCACACGCCTCGCCATTTGCCATAAATTTGGCTTATTTTTCAGTTCAACGATGGACGACAACAGATTCTTTGGAGAGTAGTATACAGCCATTGATTTAATCATCCGTGCTTTCTTGACATCCGTCAGACGAATGCTTAAGCGGATTACACTCCAAGTGCTTGCCAGTTTGAATATTTGACTGTTTGCAGTAAACTTTCCATCAGCTGTGATTTTGACCAGCTTCTGAGTTGCGTATGGCTTATCGATGTTGTAGCAGACTTCACAAGGCTCCGATTCGAGGTAAAATCCTTCGACCGACACAAATGGGACCAATGACGAGTAGATACATGCGTTTGGATGTGCTAATAGCGCATTTCCTTGCGATTCGATTGACCTTATGCAGTAACTCACTTGGGACCGAAGCTGTAAAGGAAAACAAATCGAACACCATGAGATTTTGTGCATTTGACAGCTGAGTTTTCCGTCAGGCATTCTAGAACTTACATCTGTAGATTTTAAATGATCATTATTCAAAGTTGCATATCCAAGAATATCAACGAATTGCGCAGCACGAATTCCCGCTGCGGGCACAAATGGCCACAACTCCCACATTGCATGTACTAATTTCAGTTGATGTGCACAGTCGGATGTTTGAAAGAATCCCAACAACAGCGCATGTGCTTGCCAGCGGGTACTTAAAACAGGATGCTCCAAGAGAAACTTCTTTACGAATTCCAAAAATGTTCTCTTCTCTGTTTTTTCAATTAGTTTGTGTGCTAACGACTTTTGAACCTTCTCCTCATCAGTCAGGGCTAGCATTGTGGACTCAGCCTTTGAATCAAACGGTATTCCATCGACAGCAATCTTCAAAAGCGTGAGTATAGCGGTCGTGAGGCTTTCGTCTGCATTACAGCTCATTTGTAGAATAAATTCAAGAGCGTCTTCGGTTTTGCAGTATGCTTGCCAACTAGCTGAACGCTGCGTAGCAATGTCTATGCAAGTATTCAAATGCTCCACCATTGAAACTAACTGGGAATACTTGAACTCCAGTTTTGTGTTCCGCCCTCCCTTCTCAATACCAGACACTCCATCAAAACCAATCAGTTTCTTGAATTCCGACAGGTTATGCTTGATGTTATGCAAATCACGTAATAAATGATATTGTTCTCGTGTGCCAGCTATGTTCAGTAATAGTTTCCTAGCCTGCCGACGGACAAACGGCGCGTTCCTGTTCTGCAGCATTTCGCAAAGCAGCTCTTCCCAATCCTGTAGAATAAAAATTTAAAGTTGAAAATCAAGCTTTGATTCTTTGTTTCTGTACAATGAAATTTCAGTAATAAGTCACTAAATGTACTTACAGGGTCAAATACGGCTTCATGATAAATAATCTTCTTGACTTGATAGGGAAATCTCAAAGCCATTTCCGACAGCAATAGAGGTAGCTCTTCCAATATATCATGCGAATGGCTTTTAACGTACTGCTTGAGGAAGAACGGTCCATAATCTGGAGGATTAACAGTAACCGAAGGGCGCAGCAAAGTGGAACTGCCATCTGCTACTGGAGCTGGATGTCCTATGGCGATGGCTCCGTTAGTTAACGATGCTTCTTCTCCATCTTGATTACCCTTCCAGGTTGATCGGAGAATGAACAGTAAGTCTTTGCATCGGCTAACTAGACCCTTCCGATATACTAATTCGGCTGTGATTCTTGATATCCAATTATTCTCCGGTCGAACATCTGGCTGGCGCCAACGAGATACAAGTATACTGAGCATTCTTAAGGAGATCAATGTGATTTCACTCTGGTGGTCTCGTTCCCATTCCTTGACAAGATCCATTTTGACCTTTGACATATGCAACATAACGTGATGTTACATACTTCATCTTCATAGGTGAGTTAGGAATAAGATTAAATGCTGTATGATCTTAATGTGTGATTACCTCAAGATTCATTACAATGAGTAGCTGGTTAACCATGAACTCAATAGCCTGACGTTCTTCATTAGATGACCCATCCAATTCCGTAATTATCACCAGCAATACTTGCAACAAAGGAATAGTTGACAACGGATCTTGACAATGAGTAATTTTGTCTGATATTACTTTCATCAACGCAAGGCGGAACGGCTTTGCATTAGGAGAAGCGCAGGTGCCCGCTTTCCCACTGTTCGTGATGCCATCCTTTTCTGTGTTCTGTAAACCTCTTGCGGATTCACCTGCGGATACTTCGATTACGCTAGTTGATCTTTGCTGAGCATCACTTGAAGAGGAACCTACACGGTTACTTTGGGAATGGATATTTCTGCTATTGACTGATCCGCCAGCACCAGAGCTTCCAGAGCTTTCTGACCCTCCAGGTTCTGAGTTTCTCATGGTTGAACCTTCAGTTGCGACCGTAGATCCTTCATCATCCGAAGGTGGTGGTGATGCTGTCGCATCCGACTCAGCTCCACCTAGAGAGGGGAAGTAAACAGATCGTTCTGCTACGAAATGTTCAACAAGATTGAGAATAATTATGGTTTCATTCGCATGAGTACTCACTAATATGAGCTATCGTGATACTCGTACGAAGTGCGTTTAAAATAAAATATTCCTCACCTTCCACTACTCCATCCATACCATCTTGCTCAGGTTCTTCCTCTGGCGGAGACATAGCTTCTGCTACATGCAGTACTTCTTGGTGCATATCCTCCAACGCTTGCAAGCCCTCCTGAATGCCCTGAATCGCTAAAGCGGCACCACCAACTTGTTCTTGAAGACTTAGCGCAATAGCCAATTCTACCATAGCTTCATCTTCAGCATCGGATTGCATATCCATTCCAGGTGCAATGAATCCATCAGGACCCATAAACGCATCTAGAGGATTTAGCATTGGCATCTGCCCTTCGTTGTCTTGTCCTAAGATCAATATTCAAATGTTATCCACCGAGTGTCTTGTCTTAACTAAGATCGAAATAAAATTATGAGAATGAAGAAATCAGTACCTAACATTACTATTGGGGCGTCAACTTCAACCAAAGGTAAATTTGCGGAATCTGCGATATTTCTGTTACTGTTTCCACTTGGAGTAGAGGCTTCTCGTGGACTTTCTGCAGCCGTATCCGGTGATGCACATTGAGGGGGAGACGGTCCTGGTATCGCTACACGACGCTTTCTAGTACTCTTTGGACGCAATCTTTTCGTAAATAATTGCCGGACTGGTACGCTGACATCTTTGTGAGAACTCAAAAGCAGCTCGAAAAGTGGTCGCGATAATTCGTTCACTAACGTAATATCCGTGTTCATGAGAGAGTAGATCATGTCCGCCAAGCACATAGCCATGGTTTCGACCCGTTGAATCCCTGAAATAATTTGTTTTTATAATGTTATTTCTAATATTTGCAGCGCTGACATTCTTTAGGCAGATTGCATATATACAAATTATATTCTGAAAACTTGCCTGGCCGATCCACAGATACGATGTGAGGATTATCAGGCCGCTGGTTGACGAAGCATGTGAAAATGTGTACCATTTGAATCACAACAGTTGTCAAGTCATATGAAGCTTTATTTTCAGCATTCCAGCTCGCATAGTCGTAATTAATCAGGTGAAGCGGACGGGCAACGGCAATATTTTTGATGCATGAAACTATATGATGAAAAGATTCGGGATCGACATCGCCAACTTTGTCTCCGGCTTCTTCCATCAGTAGCTTCATACTTTTGATTTGCTTCATGTAGTGACAAAACACTGCAGAATCCTGTAAAATAAGAAATTATTTGCGTCAACAAAATTAAAAACTTTTATCTCCCAATGATATACTCCAAACTAGTTCATGTATACTTTTACTCTGCTCACCTTGTATTCATGATAATACCCTTTGTTTGCAAGCACTGTAGCCATAAAACTGCGACATGTGCTGTTCACAGGAGGATAGTTTTCCAAGTAAATTGATGTGATTGTATTAACTGCTGAATCCAGAACATGTGGCTCATTAATGTCTTTCCCAAAGAGCGTAACGGCTATTTCGCATAGTTCCAATACGTTGGTAACTATTTTTTCGACCAGATCATCTCTACCGCTTGATATCACCGTATCGACGAGGCTATTTAAAGAAGAGGGATTTCCTTTACCACTGGCCGGGTTTCCGGTGGTGCTGCTTATTGCAACGTTGCTGGAGTTAGTTCCACTCGCAATACCGTTCGCGACAACAGACGGTGAATCGATACTGGCACTGGCTATATTATTTGCCACACTTTGGCTGACAAGTTCATCCGAATCTTCAGGCCAGCCGAAACTGTCTTTAGTTTTACCGTACACCTTTACGGAGTCCACAAATGTAATGCACTGATTGTCGTTTGATGGACCAAAAGTAATCGTAACTTTGGAGTCCGCTTGAATACTCTCCTCTCTTGTAAAGGGTATATCGTACCATCGAGCTTTAGTGAGCGCCACATTAATGGTACGCCCAAAGACTTGAATGAACGTAGGTACGCGATTAGCATCTTGCATGTGTGTTTGCGTTCCCAAGAGAATACGTGCCCCTGTGATTACCATACTTCCATCATTACAGGTGATTTCTAGATTAAATCCGATGGGCTTCGTTGCTACAATGTAAAGCTGCGGACTATTTAATCGGTTGCGTATTTGAGCAGGATTGTATATTTGTAGCAAATCGTTGCCACCAAATTCAACATCTGGGATTGGTTGACAATGTTCAAAGAAGTCCACGGGGAAAACGAGCTTTCCGTTAGCAATCTTGGCAACTTGCTTCATGCGCTTACTTGCAGTTCCTCCCTTCTTAAACAACGGTTTTACGCCAGCGGTGTCCAGATGAGGGCGAAGGCGCGGATTAAGCCAGAATTCTGTTGTTTCAGATGCATCGCAAACCCGTAAACTGCCGTCATCGCAAAGTATTAACAGAGAGGTTTTCACTTTGTCCAACTTAGCCCAATGACGCAGAGCAACTATGTCAATCGGCTTTACTTTTCCCACCATTCTGAACTCCTGGATGAACGAGCCTTTTTCCGTCATCAACAATACGTAAGGCACGGAGTTCTGACCCATCGCAAATATCAATCCTGGGTGGCCAATTACTTCTGTCCAATAGGCTAGTCCTAGATTCGTTGTTTTCCCGTTTGTCCTTTCGTTTGATTTAGGACTGATAAGAACTCCTTTCGACAACGGATTATTAAGCTCTAGGTCATCCAAAGTTCCGACGTAGCTTTTACCATTCGGGTAAGTATAGAACAGTAGCTTTAGAGCGTGTGAATAGTATATTGAAACGCCCTTCGTGTCAGACGATCCAGACGTGTTCTCGTTGACCAACATTTCTGTATCTTGGAAGTTTAAATCATTTGTAACGTAGTAGTAGCCGTGCGACGCTGAAGTATTATCGGATAGCTTTTCGTAGAATATTCTGCCTTCAAATGACATGATAACAATATACCGATACTTGTCTTGAACAACAAAAGTGGCATCCCGAACTTTTCCTGTAGGTAAAAGAAAGTAGAATATAGGAGACATGGTATCCTTTCCTAGATCGTAAATTTTGACAGCGTCTGAAGTCAAAATTGCTAGTTCCGTTTGTGATCCAGGTATCCACAATGGCTTGATGATGTGATTCTGACTTTCTAATTGAGGCTGGAGCACAAAGTGATTTGTTATAGTTCCCCCAGTTCCAATGACTAGAACATGACAGTCCTTTAGTCCACAAACAGCAATAACATCGTCTCGAAGTGTGTTGGTTGCCATTGTTAAGGCGGTGAAAGGCAAAGACAGGGTGGCTAAACGAGGCAGAGTTAATTTCTTCTTTCCTACTTCAGCTCCAGAGAGCAATGCACCAAGCTGCAATATGGTTAGCTTTCCCTTCTCTTGACTCACGGCTAAGTAGTTACGTCGAGCTGCGGGTGCAGAGAGTGATGCGATAGTAGTCCTCCGGATAACTTGGGTGTTGATCAATTGTCGAATCGTCGAGCCTTGGTCCCCATTATACTGCATCTTGATATTTTCAAAGGCACCTTCTTGTGACCCAAGCGTGGGGATCATTAATTCTTCGGAGTATGAGAAAGCCAGAGCTTCATTTCCATATCGTAGTTTCTGCAAAGCTGACCGCACACGAACGTAAGCTCCAATCGGTGTTTTGGTATCCGCCAAAGCTTGAACCACAGGAACAAACTTTTCGATTGTCTTTTGTGGGAGTTTCACACTGAATTCCTTTAAGGCTGACATTATATCATCCCAGTTAAATTGCTTCAGCTCCTTTTCTTTTTTTGCTAAATCTTTCGATGATAGGGTTTCACTTTGTGAGTCGCGAGTGCCATGGTTCCGAAACAGGATCGCGGCGGTAGTTAGCGCGGACTTATAATCCAACACAGTAGGCGACGAAGCTCTTCGCTGCTCTTGAGATTCAGATGTAGCCGAAACAGTATTGCTCAGCCCCGATAGACTGGATGAAGTAATTCCATGGGCGTTCGCTTCTTGAACAGCATTGACGTGAGCGGTCGCAGGTAAAGTATTGCTGCCACTTTGATCGTTAGCAGTCGTATTAGTTCTCCGAACTAACGCTAGACAACTTCCATCAGTCTTCGCACCACAATCGCAAAAAAATGAACCAAATTTTGCATACGTGACATCATGGCCTCGATGACACACGCGCGCGCAAACAGAACACACGCCAACGCTATCAGTCATATCGCATGTGTGGCAATGGTACCAATGCTGTGACATAAACGCCTTTTGGGTAATAGTGTAAGTGCACAGACGACCGTTCAATCCTTCATCATCAGAATCTTCTCCTCCGCTATCTTCATCATCATTTCCGGGCTCGTCGCCAATTTCAGAATCATACAGATCAAAGTTATCTTCCGTTTCGTTTGGGGGGCTTATACTTCCTGGAGTTCCCTCACGATTCGTAGTTTCAGATGTTTTCTCACCATCATGCGAGTTTGTAAAATTGCTGTTTTGTATAGCCTGGAGAGCTTTGCCTACATCAAGCATGTATTCGGTCAAAATGGCGGCGCTTGTAATCCATGCAGACTTCTCAGCTTCTTGCTTGACAGCGACCGTTAGTTGTATATCTAAATCTTCCCGAAATTCCATGAACCATCGGGCCATTTGACGAAAAAGGAAAGTATGTCCTTCTGGGCCATCAGCTTGACCGGCAATGCTGATCAGCAATTTCAAGATATGAGGAAAAGATGAAGTAATTTCGTTTCCTTTCTTTTCGGTTTTTCGTATTGCTTCTAAATTAGATTCCACTACTGTTATACACGAGCGCAACAAACTGACTGAAACTTTGCGAGTATTTTTGTCTCCAAGCCTTAAGAGAGTGCTTAAGCTTGTCAGCATCTTGCAACAAGCCTCCACGGTATTCTCATTCATATAAAAGTGTAATTTGAAGATGGCATCGGGGAGATCCTTAACGCATGAGATAAGGCCTTCTCCATTACACTGCTTTTTCAACCAATTGGCTAATTCATGCTGTTCTGGAGCAGGGCTTTCAAATATCATTGATACGAAGTCGCAAAGCTTTGCCATTACACCTTCACTTTCAACCGTATGAAGAAGAGAAATCACAGCCAGAAGCAGTTCACCACTGTTATTTTTTCCCATTAACACATTCGCATAATCTGATGCTTGAAAATCGGTACTTGTAGTTAGGGAAGCTAGACAGTCTTCTAGAAGGTTGTTGTGATTTTGTTCTGGAATGACCACACGCATTTCAGGGCTAACGACGAATTGAAGAGTAGTTGTAGCTATTATTTCTTGCAACGGTTTCCCCAAAACAGCATCATTTCCCCATTGCGAATCTATACATGCTCCCAAAGAGTTGCCCATAAATTCCACTACACGGTCAAGAAGAAGCGGGTGCAAAACTCGATGAAGCTCCATCACTCGGAACGCTGGTATTCCAATTTTTTTCCAATTCTTCCCGTTGATTCCTGAACCACAAAGCTTAACTATAGAGCTCAGCACGTGTTTCAACCCTACTGTCTTTGAAACTTTTTGACCAGCGTAGCCATTAACTATTGCTAGTAAGTATGACTCTCCTGGTATAACGTCTGAATTGAACTTTTTGTAGTTGAACTCTGGTTGATTCTCGCCAAACTGGAAATCCCTGGGTAGTTCTTGATTAATAACTAACTCCAATTCAGGATCAAGATATTTCGTGATTATTTTTGATATCTTGTTATTCTGAAGATAATTTGACGCTACGGACAGTAAGCTGGTTACTGATCTGAAACTATTTGCCCTCTTCGCAGTTTCATTAACTGGAATCTTCTTTGGGTTTATAAATCCCTTCTCGCATACTTCCATTCTGATAGTATCCAGGGTCGTGGATAAAATACGAATGAAGATCTGAATGTATTCACGTTCTTTCTTTTCTTGGGTTTCACTTTGGCTACAGTCGGGAACGAAATACTCCTCCATGTTTTCATGTGCAAAAGTCAAAGCTGCTTCCACTGCTAAGAAATACACAGGGGAAGCCATGCTGGCTTTAGAAACCCAAGTTGGCACAGCTTTAAGTATCGGAAGGACAAAATTTGCAGAGAAACTTGCAACACCAGCTCGTTTAGCGATATCGTCACTCTGACTGGTTGTGAGGCCTTGCTTCGAGAAGATGTCACGAATCCAAGAAACATAAATTCGATTCTGCAGCCGGGGAAGCCATACGATCAAATACAATACGAACGCAGGTCTTGCAGTAATCCATTCAAAATCCGCTCCAAACTGTACACAAAATCGTTGTTAAATCATTATTAAAATTATTGTAATCCGATTATGCCTAAAAATGTGAAAATCTAAATGGCCTCATCATACCTCTTCCATTTGTAGCAAAAACTCATGTGGAGGAGGAAGACCGAATATAAGGCGTGTCAAGAAGTACTGAATATATTGCTGAGTCCCAGTATTCTCTTTATCTTCAACGTTTAACTCGATAAATTTAAGGACCGCTTCCATAACATCTTGATATGACACTTTATCTTTGAAATTGGCATCATTCTTATTCATCAGGAAGTTCATAGCTAATCCATCTAGTCTTGGATTTTCTTGAAAATTAGGTTCAACTTTGATCAGGTTGTAAAACTTCGGACGCAGGTCATAGCTACGGTCTCCTGATTTCTCCGCGGGGGAAGGACTGATAGGATTATCGTAGAATAGCCTAGCGACCGGCAAGGAAATATTTTTATCGTCTGGAATGGATCTTTTGGCTGCATTCAGATTGTTGGGAGTGGTAAAATTCCTAGATGATTGATACGACTCGTTAGGAACATTTAGGTCCGACTCTTTCTTCGCTGCGCCCCTGCTGCTAGATTTTGGTTGAACATTATGAATCTGAACATTATCTTTCGAATTCAAGGTTTGATTGGAGGACCCGTCATCGTTGAACAAGTTGTACTGTACGTGGCTGATTAATGACAGACTGGGTTCATACAATTGACGAATGAAGTAATCAAACAGTAGCAGTAGACGGCTGAGACTGAGCAGCTGATGTCGTTGCTGAATTTTTCCATTTAAGCGGTTGCTGACCTGCATTCAAAAATTAATTTGGAAACTTATTATTATTGTAGACGTTCCACTTACGATTATGCAGTCGAGATTTCGATCTTACATTTATCACAGCTTTTGCCGTCTCAATCATGATGGCTTTCTTTTGCATCAAAGATAGTGTGTGGAACAGGAAGACGAGTGTTTGAGCGTGCTCCACAGGCAAGTCAGCATATCCGTTAGGCGCACTACCAAACGCAGAAATGTCGTCCACCAAGGTTTCTAAAGTTCGTCGCAGAATTGAAACCACCAATGTTTCGCGTTCTTGGGCCTTTAAAAGAATTACTTGAACAAGGACCGCTAAAGCACGAGGTTGAAGGCCTAAATTCCACCGGCCGTTGCTGGACAAATCTATACCTAGTTGTTCCAACAAACACTGTAAAACGGTGGTGGACAAAATTCCTTGAGCAAGCAAATTTTGCACGAGCTTTCCAAACTCAGCAGAGAAGTCGACGAAAATGTTATTCAACGCGTCATCAAATACGGATGATATGGCCCCTATAGCAGTTTTATAAGATGATAACGAATCAATTATCACCGAATCCACACGAAAAGTCCCATAGAAACGCAGAATGAAATCTCAGACTTACCAATATCTGTGCTACCTTTCTCTTGATCCAAATCTTTCAAGATGAGCGCGAATAATGCTGCAGTCTGTTCATTAAGGCTACTTAGCAGTATTTTTTTAACAACCGGATTTTTGCTTGCCAGCAAATGCTTAGTCAAAAATTTTAAGATGACCAGTGTACCATTGATGATCTGTAAGCAAAGAATATCAATTGAATAACGAATGATGATCACAAACTACAAATTCAAGATTCTTTTTCTATAGTTTTCAAAATGTCGCTCCACGTACCGCATAGGGATCATCCCTACTAACTACGTATTTTTGCATCAGATTCCGTAGTTCATCTGCTCCAGCATTTTCTGCCCCGCTTTTCTTATCCTACATGATCGAAGGGATTAGGATCATATAAATGTACTTTTTATAATTTTTACTTAAGTCTGAAAGGTTCTTACACTCTTAGCATCATTTTCATCCACAGAAGCTTCCGGCGGATTAAGTACACTTTGAAACCACTTCCCCAAAAACGGTTCATCATCGTAATCACCACCTGTTTCGTAACTGGGATCGAGTTCACCATCGTTTTCATCATCACGATCTTCCTCATCTTCTGTGGTCATTAAGTCACTCACACTGTTATTATCTACTTCAGCTTCACCATCATTAGTGAAATCAATAGGTAGCGTATCTAGATCACAAGTCATATCGAGGTTGTTACCATTACTGTCATCCTCCAGAGATAGCATAGCCTTCGTATTAGATTCCGAAGTTAGTCCTCCATCTTGTCGGCTAACTTTTGCCGTTTTTAACTTGCAAGCTTTGCGATAACTCAATGTAACAGTCTGTACCGTTAATTCGATCACATTCACTGTGCCACTAAAGAAGATATGCATTCTTTCGCCCTCTGTGAGTTTAGTTTCGCTGGAGAAGTTCGTTAAGTTATGACCTCCAATTTCACTGGTACTGTCGATACTACCGGGTACTCCGGCTAGGGTGATGAAAGATTGCAACAAATCAACACCATGGCACATAATCGAAATAGCGAGTTCATTCCATACTTGTTGCGTAGCACTAAGCACAACCCGTGGTAGACATTTTTCCTGGCCCGTAGATTTGTCATTCCGACTTGAATTTTGGTATTCACTGACATTAGCTTTCGCCATATACACTTGCATGGAAACAAAGAGAACTTTGGAAAAAACAAGGCTACTATTCACCCAGGTCTGCAATGTAACATAAATTTTGTATCATTATTATCAAACAACTTGATTAAACGTCGTCACGTTTAAAATTTTAAATTGCTACATACCCAGTGCGGAAGCCCTTCATCCTCCTTGAAAATGTGTAAAATTTGCTTCTGCAACCATATCGCTTGCGCTAAAACATTCAGCGCTATGGTATACTCTGGATCACCCCCGATGGACGAAGACCCAGGCTTTGAAGCAGTTCCAACCGAATGGAAATGGTTCATGACTGCAAAAGCTACATTGAGAGCTGCAACTCCCAATTGGTTTAAGTGTTGTGAATCTTCTGTATTTAAAGGTGCCAGCAAAGGCAGCGACATGAATCGAAATATCAGGTTAAAGTCTTCCGTTAATGCAGCTAGATCGGTGCTGCAATTACAACCATAATCATTATGAGAAAAGTATATTTGAGTATAAACAGAATAAATACGGATAGATTACCCGACAAAGTAGAATCAGAACGCACGTACCTTGCATTTCGAAGAAAATGGCATCGTTGACTCATATTCCAAATGGATTCTTCTTGAAGATCGATCTTAGCCGGAACATACGGTTTAATTGAAGGTAATCCAATGACTAAATTTACAAACTGCTGTCCAGCCTTCAGATTTTGAAACAGCTGTACCACTTCATGGGCTAATAATTCCTGCAACATTGACATCGTTCGCACTCAAGTACAGGTTGATTAATACTAATATACTCGGAAAATTAATGCGATATCATACATTTAAGCTTCGGCCCGCGGGTATGCTCAGCATTGGAACCGAAATCTGATCATACAAGAGCACTGAAGGATCCAAACGATTTCGCCTGACTTCTTTTCCACTTGCAAGTGTACAGTCTTTATCCCAGCTATCTGTAAAAGGCAAAGACAACGCTGCTATGAGTTATAATGTAAACTCATCATCGTTATTAATAGCAACGAACTTGTTACAGCTCTTACTAGGAGCACTGGACAGAATCTTAGGCGGTAATTCTGTAAATTTCAGTAAAGCCAGAATAGCTCCCACTTCTTCTTCAGTAACGGATATCTCACCAGTACAAAATTCCTGAAAAATAAATCGTTAACAGCAGTTTAAACGACACTTTCACAGCTCACGTCACTTCAATAAGAACATGCCCCACTTGTTACCTGGATAACTGTTACGAAGGTTTTGGTACTTAGCACTGGATGCGGGGACCGAAGAATATTCGCCATTCTTCGCACAAGAGATTCGCAAAGAATCCGTGCTGCTTCGCACACAAGTGGAAAATTGGAGCGAGGTACTGTAGCATTGAAATAAATGTAATAAGTATATATTCCATTACGCTTTCCCCACTAGCATTACTGTTATGTCGCCTTCTTCAGGATTTTAAGTTAGACTTACGCAAATCGCTGGAAGCTGCCGCAGTAATGACATGAGCAGCTAAGACGGATACTGTATCGTAAAATATATTATGTGGGTGGGACGGATCCGTTGATTCCAATAAATCCTTTTCACTGTAACAGTTTTAAATGTAAGTGATGCAAATACAGAACTAGCCCACGGACAAGTCTAATTAATTAGCAGAATCATACTTACTTCTCTATAATTGCTTTCACCAGCACAACAGCTTCTTGCTTCGCCAACGATCCAACAGAGTAAGTTACGAATGGTTTAATCATTTTGTTCCAATCCACTCCGCTTGTGGATCCTCCCGAATTAGCAGCCATCGTACTGCCCTTGAGTCTTCTTTTAACGTTCGTAATCCAACCAGATCTTAACCCAGGGAGTCAAATTAAATTATTCGTCAATTACTCAATCCCCATAACCCCAAAATAAATCCTAGTCTGAAATTAAGCGATCAGCCTAAACTGTGTACCGATAACTTTTCATCATTAAAAAATCAAAACCTCCAGCATCGCTTGCCACCAACACACCAAATCTTTTTGAATGCTACAGCTACTATAAAAATCGAGTCACAAAGTCACAACTTCAAACCAAGTTATACATCCTCTTGAATCATTCAACTCCAGTTAACTTCCATGACTAAAAACTTTAGCATATACGAATCCTATAAGCTTGAGTATCCCAAACGTGTTCCCAGTAACTGGGACCCAGTTGGCGATAAATCCTTTATCCGGCATATATTACGCAAATAATATGACTCACGCCGAAAGTTCAAAGTTATGGAGAACAATCACCTAGATGTATGCATACAGAAACAAATCAAATAATTCCAATTTAATCAACATGCATATACCTTCCAGTTTCTTTATAGCCGACAGGAAATCTTTGGGCTTTGTCAGCACTTAAATTACACCTTTTCAGTTACAAAACCATCAATTTCCACTAAAACTTCTCCACAAAAGGGAATCTTATCACCATGGTGAGTAATAACCCCAACTCCAGTCCAAATCCAATTTAACTTGCCTTGCGAAAAATAAAGAATTCTATCAGGATATTTAGATACTCACTACACTAATTGATTTAACTTCTCCGGTAGAGCTAAAACACAAACTGACTTTAGTAAACTTACGATTACAGTTTCGAAATATTATACTATATTTTACACCCAACTTTTAACTTCTATCACCAACGACCTAATAAACTTCACTTGGTTTCCTCTAAAATCTACGTCTTGTCATTACACTTTAGATGACGATTCCTTACTTCACTCCTTCAAAGAGATGTTCCCATGAATTTTGGTCAACTCATACTCGTACTCCGTATGATATGTAGGATAGAACTCAATACTGTCCTAATAAGTTCGGGACATCAAGGCTATGTCCGAACACATCCTCGCACCATAGTTACCGAACGAACCGCTTCAGCTACTTCAAATGAACCGTTCCAACATACACGTTTTACTGTGCAGTACTGGCATAGCTTGTCTTTACACCTCCTACGGATGCTTCCTCAACCTCTGGCTCACATGGAGCATAGCAAACTTTTACGCAAATCTGATGGAAAAGTGCCATTGAACAGCAACGTTTTCCCGTCATACCTTATTTCCTTCATCAATTGCCGTGTCCAACCTTGTTGTGATCTTAAAATAACTCTAATTAGTACCTTAAATGCATATTTAGCCCGAAATTCTTAAATACGTACGTGGCCTTCCTCCATTATCGGAATGCTTGAAGGGGATCACTAATAAACTTCCCGAGAGGTTATTTCCTCCCTGCATATATAAGAACCTAAGGGATTGAGAAGGAACAATAATTATGGGTTCTTTCAGACTTTTAGTTTTCACTACGCTCTCCAGGTCATTTCAACCTCTGGAATACAATATTTGACGCAAAGCTACCATTTGACTACACACCTTCCTGTTATTTGTTTATCCTTGTGTCACATTATAAGCACATGTTGCATGTAATACAATTAATCCTAAAGTTGCCGGTCGGACTTGTAGTGAAGTCTATACTTTTGACGGCGCATGTTCTTTAAAACTGGCCTATTTCGGATTTTAGGAAGGGTTAGGGTAAATTTTCAAGTTAACCCGATACAAATATTTCCAGTCAGCCTGATTGTAATGTTACTTTTAGCGAAACATTTACGATACGCAGGTGGATACGTACGTTGTTATTCCCTACGTTTGGAGTCCTAATAGCTGTACAACTCAGGACGTTTACTGTATACACTTCTGTTGCACCTACCAGAATAGGCAGTTCAACAACGAGAAATCATCGTAGTCTGGAAGGTGACCTAAGATTATAATTTACCACTGAACAAAGGTTACCATGCATGCGTATGCATTGTTATGACGTCCGCAATTTGTTCAACGCTTATAAATATGATATATATATGTCTTTCTCTTGAAAGAATCAGGCCTAAAGTTGGTTAACAGCCTAACGTCGATATTTCAGCTCATCAGCACTTAATTTTACTATTATATTCATTGTTGAATTTCAATTATATATGTCAATTTTAGTCATATTTCGAGCTTGAGGCAGCCTATTCCGTGCGGCCGGAGCAGAGTGGGTGTCTCTTTTACGAGCTTTCTAAGGTTTTGAGAAGCTTTTTTCAGATGTAAAAGAGTCATAAACATACGAGGATACGAGTGTCTGCATGAGTCCGTCGTGCTAACCGTGCGTGTTCGAAGTAGAAAGAAATGTACAGAACACTCAGATATATGCGATACACTCTTGGGAAAACATTGAGCGGAAATGTGGATCCTCTATAAAAGTAGAGCTCTACATTCCATCGTCTACCGAATGATTCCAATCCAAGTGGTACGAGTTCATCTTCGTAGTCTCAGTTCCTCTTACAAACGGAATGTTGAGAATAAAATGCATTTTGTTTTTGTTCAGAGGTTGAAGTATATATATATATATACTTATAATTTTCTTCTCAGTTAAATATATATGATTGAGTAGAAGCTATTGTTAAATTATTGGTGAATTCCCAAGTCTGAAGCTACCGGTTGGAGGAATTTGAAAACAGTTTGTTCGTGACTAGGAGACCGAGTGGAATTCAATCTTGAAATACGCGTATTGCTTCATGCCATCCACGCCTTTAAACGGGTAAATTATTTATCAAATTTTCCACGATTCTGAAGCTTTTGCACACACATTATTTTGTGATTTGTGATAGAGAAAAGTCTAGGTGTCAGCTACTAATTCTTTTACATTGAAACTTGTATTTTTTTGCAGGATCTTAAACGGGATTATTGAGTATTAAGGAAGTGCCGCCAGGCTGAAGATTCCGGAGACAATATATATAATTATATATGTGGTATTAAGTATTTCGTCATTTTCAAGGAATACGGACAGACTCACAGTAGGTAAGATAGTTTTATTGTCTCAGTATAAGAATAACAAAGTTATTATGAGCTGCAAAAGAAATGTATACAATGTATATTCCATAGTTTATATATTTTGAGTACTCTCATGTTGTTTCCACTCCAGTTAGTCAATGGTAAAACTATAGATTTCTCGTATGTTGTTACTCGAGACAGTAGTAGACTTGTAGATAGTTTTACACAGGTTAGAGGTAACCAGTGTTTCTTCTGTGTAATGGTTCGATTTAATTGCGGTTATACTCATAGCATAGCCACAGTGTCGCACTAACTATTAATTGCCTGAGGTAAGTTCTGCTCCGCAAGCCATTAACGAACTTCAGGGCTTTTAGATGTTTATTAGCATAGATGAAGAGTTAATTAGTTTGGATGCGAATTTAGGAGGTATTCCTATGGAGTTCGGATCGATAGCGCATTCAGTAGTTTCCTTAGTTTTTCTTATGTGTTGAAATTTAGTGATCTCGGGTATGATTGCATGCGATTGAAACTTGTTTTTGCGGGAATAAATATTACTCAAACACGCTATGCTCTTCAAGCGATGTATGTAAAAGCTTTTAATTTGTGGAGTCTGTAATGCATGAAGGATCAAGTGAGGATTTGTTTTGCGCTTCAAGTTAACAGTATATTTCATAAGAAATAAGTTCCGGTTAGATAGTTGAAGGGGTTTGGAGTTTGTTTGAGCGGCTGTAAATGCCGTCCTTACCTTTTGCACATACTAAGCACAGTTTTGAAATTGTTGTTATCTAAGTAGTCAAGCGTGATCGTCAAATGGATTGATTCTCTAGTATACGAATAGGTTAAGTGTATATATTGTATGTATTATGGGTAGGCTGTTTTAAGCTGTACTGCAGTTAGTCATGCTATGTGTTATCTTTGCTTTTTATAGGACTATTCAATGAGGATTACAATGAGTTGAACTGTTTATTTTGTTTCACTTGCAGGTGGTCTGACAATCTTACGAAGTATTCCGAAGTAAGAGGAAGCAGTAGCTGTGATCGAGTCAGTATGGGTTCTCCATATAGAAGCTCTTATTACAAAGGTATATTTATGAGTGGTAATCTTTGAATCGTGAATCTGATGTAGGAGCTTTAGAAAAATTTTACTTGGCATTTTCGAAGGCCTGATCTTAATTTTTAACCGTCCCTGTTTTTAGATGCTTATGAAGCCGCATCGAGTGCTCCGTCGAAGCGCTTCCATTCTAGCTCTGGGTCGAGCTCTCATTACTATGATAGTGTTGAAGAACGAAAACGTCATCGATTAGACTCATTGTCTTCCCAAGTAAGTCTGTTTCAGTTATTGGGCGTTAGCTGAATTAGACTTGCACTGGTTCATGGAGTGAGTTCAATAGGAAATTCGCGATGATAAATTTTTACGGAAGAACGTTTAACTATATTTATCGCCTCTTTAACTTTCAAATCAGTAGCGAAGTATTTCCAGTGAATTTCATACCAGGGTTTTGTATCTGCTAGTATCAATACTATCGCTGGGACTACGTAGATTCTCTTAGATGAATCAGATTTCGTAGGATTCCTTATTTTCAGTTCAACGTAGGTGATCTGTAAAAGTGTTAGTCTTGCTTTCAACAGTGCGTGCCTTAATTAATCCCAGCTTAGGACACCAGGCCCTACCATTAGTTGCAGAGGGTAACTAAAACGAATAATCACCGAAGTCAATCCATTCGAAAAAAATTAATGCTCACATTATTCGGAAATTTGGAAAACGCAATACTTTCCAGACCTCATCAAGATATAGCAGCAGTAACGATTACCATCGGTCGTCTAGCTCATCTTCCGCATACGTTGGGAAACCCTCAAGTAGCTCGTATTACGATGGATCCTCGCACCGGACGCTACCATCTTCAAAATCGTCTTTATCTTCGTCAGCAATGCCTCCACCACTGCTCCGATCGTCAAGAGAAGCTGAACTATCTGCTTCGACGAGCTATCGGAGTTCTACATCTAGTTCGAGGTACCTTGATTCCACATCATCCAGAAGGTACGAGGACTACAGACCGTCGTCTTCCACGTCAGCCTCATCTAAATATCCAACGCCAAGAAGAGCTCCACCCCCTCCTACAGTATCAAGTGGAAGTTCATATTCGAGGAGTAAATCAGCTTCAAATGGCACCTCGACACCAACTCCACTAATGAAGTTATCCGTGGAAGGATCTAGCAAGGATTATTTTGGATCGCGGTACGATTGGTGATTGATAAAGTATTCAAAAGTCATTGATCATGCGAGTTAATTGCTGAATCAGAATGTTTCATCTCTGTTCCTCCTCTTCTTGGTATGATGGTGGCTAGTCCATTCAAATACCTTCTGCCCTCTTCTATGGGAAATCCGTGGTTGCAATCTTCGCTGAAAATGTTGACCCAACTCCCTGAAATCATTCAGTTTCATCTACTGTTTTACCAAACCAAACCCTATGTAATCTCGTTCCATAATTGTCCGGCTAGATTGATTCAACATTATAGTACCGAAACCATGGGAGAATGGAAAATCGGTGGAAAAGTTTTAAGGAAGAGATCAATTAGTAACGGATTGCACCTTCCGTCCTTTCCACACCCTCCTTGAAAGAAAACTACAGCTTTCGTAACCTGAAAAGCACTCGATAGCCAGTTCACGATGATGCTGAAAACAGAGATGAGATTTTTTAAACGTTGGGCCCGTACGCTCAGCTACTCCCCTAACCCAGAGTCCCGAGAACATCTGATATACTTTCCAACCAAAAAAGTTGGACTGTCCCCTAGGCTCATTTATCAACCACTTGGGTCAATTTATCTATCTTCACCACAGGCGCCTCCCTTTCATGGGGTTCATGGAAGTTCGGACTCCAAGATCGGTGTGGTCTCTGCTAACAACTGCTGCAGCTGACAGCGGAAGCCCTTATCCCTCAATCCACCAATCCTTTTCCCAAGCCCGTAGGAATTGTAGCTATTATGAATTAAGTAGTAGCAATAAGCGGTTGTGAAACGAGTATTAGGTGTGCTTGTGTGCTTCATGAATTCTGGGTCGTCATTTAATAGTTTAATTGTAATGCACCTACAGGTATCGACAGGCACCACCAGAACACCACCGAGAATCGGTATATCCTTCGTCTTACAGCTCAGCTGGAGTACGAGATCGCCGACTTTCGGGATCCGCAAGTTCTTCACGTAAAGCAACCTTACGTAGTAGTTCGGCACCTCGGAAGGGTCATTCGGTGTCATCGAAGAGTTTAGCTATCAGGAAAGCGACACAAGTTACAGCTTTGTCTGTAACCTCAAGAATACGGAAACGAGCGGTCAATTCTCAAAGGGTCATAAGAGAAAAGATGCGAAAACGGTAAAGTCTTGGCAATGTGGGAAGCTTTCCATATAGACTGAAGCCCAACATCCGTTTGACTTATGCGTTACAAATTGCAGAGAATCGGCGTCTAGTAATGCCATAGCCACAAAGCGGAAGGAAGGAAACTCGAGGACAAAGGGTCCGGAAAAGAAAAAGGCTACGTCTGATAAGGATACGACTCAAAAATCGAGACGGAAAGAAAAAGAAGACAAGCTGCCTGGAAAAGAAGTCAAAGTTTCAGAACAGGTCGCATCTAACTCTCACACTGAAGCTATAAGTAAAGCAGATTCCAAAGAAAAACGCAGCCAGAGTATAGATGGCGACAAGAGGGTTTCTGAAAGTGTGGTAGCGCCTTCGTCAGAAAGGAAGGAAAACAGCAGAACAGATAAGATAGCTTCCGATAAAGTACCGAAAGACATTGAAGATGTTCTTAAACCAGAAGGCCCCGAAGCTGAAAAGGTAAAAAGATCATCAACGCACAGAGAAAGTCGCAGCAGCAGTCATCGCAGAGATTCGCACAAAGTCGAAGAAAAGCCTGGCGTTTCTCTGAGACCAAAGAAACAATCGGAGGAATCAAAAGAAGATCTAAAGCATCAGAAAGCATTGTTGAAGCTACAGTGTCATTACTGTAACGTACGCTGCATTACGTTTAGGGTAAGTTTCTTATAAACGTGATTAGCCAGATTTATTTTCTATTCAGCGGAGAGCATTCCCTTTCTTTTTTTAAGAAAATCCTCTCTTTCATGAAGTTTTTACTATGGTAATGTTTGCTTGTTATAGGATTTCACTACTCATACAAGGACGTATGAACACGGCAGAGCAATCCGAAAGGCTGTTGTAGAAATGCGTAGTAAGTTAAACTCTATGAGATCTCAACAACGTGACCAGCAGCGCAAGTTGGAAAAGTCTAGCTCCGACAAAACCTTGTCGGATACAACTAGTTATTGCAGAGTATGTGAATTGAACTTCCGCACTGATCCTACGGAACATGAAGCTAATGGTTTACATATTGTAAGTTTTTGGGCACGAATGTCTTAACTTATAGTTGCTTGGACTCTATGTAACAATGTTAACAGTTTTGATTCTTTGAATTTCCAGGAGATCAAAGCTCTTATTTACCAGAAGTGTGATGTTTGTGATATCGACTTTCGAGTATGGAAAGTATACTTGCATCATCTTGCAGCATTGGAACACGCAAAGGTAATGAGCGTTAAAGCTGTGTAGTATTATTACTATTACTAGTCGATTTTTACGAAATCAATTTGTATAGATTTTAGTTGTCATCTGCTCTTAAAGCTCTTTTAATGATAAAATCTTTGTAATTGATGAATGAATTTATCGTTGTGTATTACAGAGATTTGCACTTCAGGAATTGCAAAAGCGAGAAGGTAGAGGTGAATTAGTCAAGGGTACTAATTTATCAGAGAAAGAGCTAGGTGAGTAATTTCAAATATTTGGTATACATTTTAGAAGATCAGGAAATAATTGTGTTTGACTATTTATTAGGTTTGCATCTAGTCGAGGAGAAGCAAGTCCTTTACTGTAATGTCTGTGCACGCTACATTCCCATCAGAGACTCGGTTTCTGACTCTAGAATTCAGCATTGTGTGACATTCAGTCATGTTAAAAGTGTGGACGACCACTATGCTGTTCAAGAGCGAGAGCAACGACAAAAGAAACGTGAAGCAGATAGAGCAAAAGAAGCTGCTGCTGCTGCTGCTGTACTCAAAATAGCAGAGGCTGCAGCTGAACCTAGCACTCCGAAAGGCGAGCCGGAAAGTATGGACGTAGCTAATACGGATCAAACTGAAGCTATAATAGCTACAACTCCGGAAGTATGTCCTTCTACCTTGCAGCAACCTATCCCAGTTGATACTTTGGTTAAGGTCAGTTATCTGCCATTGACTATAAAATTGTAGCCTAAATACACCGGGCTCTGCATCTATATTAAAATATTCTCTGGAAATACTACAGGTTGAAGTTCTCGTGACGGAAGGAGATCATGAACAGACTCAAGACAACATACCTGTTGTCAATAATCTAAACCTGAAGCAGGAAGAAGATGATGACGAGGACGAGATAGAGCTGCATGCAGACACTGATGATGATGCGGATGAGGAAGAAGTGGAAAACTCCAGTGCATGGACTCGTCGAACTAGATCGAGTGCTAGGAAAGCATCTACCAGCAGCAAAAGCAATGTTGATGTAAATTGAAAGCTCATGTTGCTGAATTTTGTCAAAGGAATTAATGATGATGTTGGCTATTGTTTCACCCCACTGCATTGCAGTTACTGCAAGTTCATTTTCCCTGCAGCATATGCAGATCCGTAGCTACATGCAACTCGTTCATGGGTACATGGATTGTAATGAAATGGATGTCTGTTTCTAGTATTTATCGATTGTTACGAAACCTAACATCCGACGTTGTACAATTCATTTGTGAATTGGTAAGGTTAAATTGGTATCCTTGAAACAATTTAAACGAACTTCAATGAAGAATTTGATTTCATTGGTCACTAGAAAGTAGCCTTACTGAAAATTTGATCTTATTCTCTTAAGTGTTGAGGTAATGATAGTACTGTAGGTATCCGATTGAGATAAGTCAATTATAGCATTATGCTGATGCTGTGTTGTCGGGGGGTAATACGTACTAGTATTAGAGATTAAACTAACTAATCTATGACCTAATCAATATCTAATGTACATGCTGTAATATCTGTTTTTAGGTAATAAATCATTCTACTTGCAACCAGTTCCTAAACGATCAAGCTCACGAAAAGCATAGCCTTAGCATGAACACATGGAAAGATTTTAAAGCACGAAAAACACATTACCTAAGGAAAGGTATCTCGAATCAATTATTTATTTCAGTAATTTCAATATATTGTTTACAAGTGGAATGTGGAGGACTATATTGTAATATTTAAAATGCGTGCTGAAGCTGATACGACAGCTAATATCGGGATTGCATAAAATGATACATTTTCTTTCCTTTCTAGCACAGCCCTGAATCTTAAGAATTACATAACAGATAATGACAAAATCTTAAAGCTTGTTCGACTCGTGTGGATACTATTATTTTTCGTAAAGAAAACGGATAAAAGCAACTTGTAGATATCCGACTTAAACATTAAACTTTGTTTAAAAAACGGGCTTAACTCTAGTCTGGGTTCGGTTATACGAAAGCTCAAAACAGGACGTGATATAAGTTATTATTTGCTAAAATTAACATTCAGCATCGCGATTCCTCAACGACAACTAACATAAGTGCTCAAGCACAGTCAGCCTCAAGAAAAGGGAGCATAGCAGCGTTTAGTCCGTGGTTTCAAATCGAAATTGGAGCAAGCAGACAGATGGAACTACCAGCATTGTTTCATAAGGCGACACTTTACAGCCGCATCTTCGAATTTACTCGCACTAAAGCGCTTTTTCTTATCATTGTTGTCATGTAACATTTGCCGGACAAACCTGAAGGGTCATTGTTGAAAAGAAGGCGTTTATAAATAGTTTTTGTAGTGTGTGTGTATGTGTTTGGGGGTATAACAATAAAAAATAAATATTTTCAAGATAACAAGATATAACAATAACGATTAAAGCCATAAATGAATCTTCGCGGTTTACAAAGTACATGTAAACTTACCTAACTACTATCTATCTGTAGTTTTGTATACATTTATCTTATCCTAACAAATAAATAACTTACAAAAGGTCAGTTCAAGCTTGTGCATGCAAAATAAACAATTCTCCGTACGTGAACTTGGCGAGGTACTATCCGTAATTGAACTATACATTGGGAAGCCACGACTCACTTTACTTTTCTGTGAGTTGCAAGCGGGTGAGCTTTCATCTTAAAAACACTTCCATCAGAGCGACTCCCGCATAACTTAAATAGAATACAAAAATGGATATTCGAGCGTAGTTGTTGATTTTACATGAACATATATAGCACTTTGCCGGCTTACTAACAAAACGGTTAAAACTTTCTTTGAATAGCTCCAGCAAGCTTCTCACAAGGCAACCTGGGGCTATCATTGTCCCTACTATCTCCTACACACTTACTTAACGAGCATAAAAACAAAGAACATTTTTCATTTTGGTAAATATACGTTCATCCCGGACGATATCATCATGTCCTCGTCGCTACCTTTCTTAGTATTTTCTAGGCTTCTTAACAATCAAGACAGAGGCTACTATACACGCGACGAGGAAGCAGCCAATCAAGATGACGAGCATGGCTGTAAATCCAACGGTAGACATACAAACGATTTCTGATCGGTACGCTTCGATAACTTTAACACCTTCCTCCTCCTCAGCGCCTGATTTCCCTCCGAAAGCAGCGTTCTTCAAGGATTCCAAGTCATCGTTGGAAACGACAGTAATGACACGATTAAGTCCAACGTTCTCTTTATCATCTCCTTGAGGAGTGATCTTGAAGGTGGTCGTGTATTCGTAGACATCATCGTCTCCCAAATCAATCAAGTCTCCAGTTCCCGTTTCATTATGCGATGCGGAACGTCTTCTACGAGATGCGGATGCAACGCTTCCAGGAACTGTCTGCTCTCCCTCTGCTGGCAAGCCGCTCTTACCAACTCCGCCGTATCCTCCAGCACCGGCATCAGCACCACCTTGCTGAGTGCATTGTTCAGGGCATTGGTAGCGACAGATTTGAATCGTACATTGGAAGTGAACCTCCATGCTGTCGGGGAATTTGAAGGCTTGGAAGTGAGCATAGGAGAGGACGGAAGCTGAGGCACCAAAGTTCTTTATCTTTGTGAACTTGGACATGAGTTTAGGACGGACGATACATCCGAATTGATCTACCAACTGAATCGGAGAGCGGTGACCGTCATGAGCCAAACAGTTTCGCACGAGCATATCGAATTTGTTCTCATCATCCTTGATAGCTAGCACCATAGTCATAGTTTGACCAATCTTAACCAATCCAGAAACTTCCGATGCCCATGGACCCTTGCCGACCTGTTTAAGAAAAAATCGCACCAATTTTAAAAAACGCTTCCTTTAATTTGCACTGCCAGTACCTACTCCTTTCCGACCACAAACAAACGTCCTCGTAAAACTGCAACACATCTTACCTGAATTTGCATCCAGCATCCGACATTGTCTCCAGCGAAATCAGCCCGAACCACCTCCAACATATCAACGGGGAAAGGTCTGAATGTCACACTCTTCTCGTATTGATCGTGCCATGTACACCTGTAAACGAAATCAAAATATATTATTAATATCCATACCGTCTTATTCTAATGGAAGAAGTTAATGTCCTGTGAACTATTTTATTTCTTCTTTTAAAACACTTGCCTCAATTTACGAGCCTGATCCCAAACTTCTTGAACTTGTGAATCATATTGAATAACGATAACGTTTTCAAAGAAGGATCCAGATCCAGACTGAGGAGGAGCACCATACTGTGCGACGGAGCTATCCGAGCTTGCTTGGGTACCGCAAGAATCGATTCCGATATCGAAATTAGCCGATTGGTGACCCAAACCAGCAGGCAAGTGGATGCAATGCACATTGTGGTAATGTCCCTAAAATTAATTAAGTTACAGTTTTACGTTGCCCTGCTTAATTAGCTAAATCGTCAACATCCAAAGTTTATTGCAATTAGTTCCTCTTTACCTTGGAGAAGATGACACCATAGAAAGGTCTATCGAAGGCGATGAAGATGCGCATAGCATTTTTCTCGCACTTGACCTCAAGAGTAACAATTTTTGCCATATCAGCGCTCTCAGGTCCGTCACTCCAAGGTCCAGCTGGGTTGGATCCCA
The DNA here is from genome assembly GCA_906901655.1 of Sminthurides aquaticus. NCBI lineage: Eukaryota > Metazoa > Arthropoda > Collembola > Symphypleona > Sminthurididae > Sminthurides > Sminthurides aquaticus. The sequence goes on along the minus strand of CAJQTT010000002.1, from coordinate 2,688,832 downwards.
AAACACCTCCGTACTGAACAACAGGGAATTCTCCACCCTCTGCTTGAAGTTCATTATTAACTTCCTTGCTGGCTTGGAAGGGTTTACCTTGATGAGGATATTGTTGCTGCTGCTGTTGCTGCTGATGATGATGAGGTGGCTGTGGTGGACCATTAGGCTTAGGAGGTCCGAAGAAGCTTTGCTGAGGTGCAAGTGGTGGTGGAGGTGGTCCAGGATAGCGATGAGACTGTTGATGATGATGTGGAGGCCCTGGTTTGGGTCCAGCCTGATTCTTGAGGAATTCCTTGAGGATGCTTTGAACGGAGGATTCCTGAGGTCCGTTATACTGAGAAGGTTTAGGTGGTCCCTGATCTCCTCTGAACGGATGTCCGAATGCACCTGGTGGTCGTTGATGTTGCTGAGGTGGTTGGAATTGGTTATTGTACCGTTGCTGTTCTCCAGAATGATGCTGGTGTTGTCCAGGTTGGTTTGGAGCAGCAATAAGGAGTTCTGGTTCCCTAGGAATGTTGAACTTCTGATCTTGTTGGAACCCTCCATGTCCGCCATTTCCTTGCTGAGGCTGAGGTCCGTTATTATGGAAAGCCTGGAAATTTGTTGGAGGTGGTTGCCTCAAGTGCTGGGGCTGTGAGAATTGTCCTTGAAGTTGGGGTCCGCCATATTCTAAATTATCAGCATCAAACAATTATATTACTCAGTAATCAGACAAAACATAAGCTTTAAAAAATTCTCGTTGGAGGACACAATCTCAAAAGTTAAAAATATTCATTGTTTTACCAAACAGACCTTTTTTCGGTGGACCTCCATGCCCACCTCCAAGGTTGCTATCTCCCTGAGGAGGTAAAGGCAGAACAATGCTTCCAGGGTATCCCTTAATAGGCACTGGTACGGGAACAGGTGGAAAGTTGCCATATCCGGGCAAGGCTTCAACTTGTTCATGGATTCCAGTTTCAATGGCAATTTGATCCGGAATATCAGGGGCTGCAAGTCCCTGTTTCTTGAGCAGCGTATCTCCACTTACCCCGTTTCCATTCTCTTTTGACTTATCCTCATTCCCTTCACCGATACATGACTGTAAGATTAAAAGATATCACTTCCTTATTACACCTTATCTACACCAATTATCCAAGTCATTTAAAAGTAGGTAGGTACAAGCATCCATGAGAATTTCACATAATATTCCTCTCCCGCACAAAATCCATTGTCTTCCCTTAATAACCCTCATATTGTTAGCTCAAAAACGCAAAAACTATATTCATACAATTATTCAATTTAGCCATGAATCCCACAAGCAAAAGCGAAAACAGCCCAACACATTCATAGTACTTGTACAAGATTCAAAGCAGCGAAAGAAAAAGTCCCGGGCCTCAACCCATTCCCTTTTCTCCTTCTATCTTGGGATTAATCAGCCGTATAATCCGTAAAATTGGAAGAACGTGCAGCCTAAATTACATCTTCTCAGTCGATAATTTCCGTTTCGCTTCAAAGAGAATGAAAGCAAAACGAGGAGAGATTATCATGTTATCATCATCACACGGGGGCATAAAGCGAATCTTTATTCTCTCTCTTTTCCACAAAATACAACATGCATCTCCAATGTAAACTGCATCGAAATATAAACCTTCCTCTCCTTCATTCTTTAATACGGATATCAATAACTTGCCCATCTTTTTACCACCAACACTAACCCGCCATGCCCAAATCCGCATACCCTTACATCAGCCAGTCCCACAACAGCAACCCATTTATCCTTTTATTCTTCCGCCAATAATGTCAGTACGCCAGTACGCATAGCGACCCAGAAAATCTCTACTTTTTCATATTATTTGACCAAACTCTTGATTTTTTACCCATCTTCTTGTTTACCAGATTGCCAGCTCTTCATCAATTTAAATCCTTTCTTCTTACAACAATCTCTACTAACCTCTCTGCCATTATTGCACTGCCTAAAGATTCGCTATAGCCCAAATTTGTATCATTTTTTCCCCATTCCTCTTTAACTCGTTTTCTCAAAGGAAAACTAGTGCAATGTGCCTTAATCTTTATAAAAATTATTTATTATTTCTTTGGCGAGATTTAGTCAACTGCCTAGAAGCGACTTTGCCTAGAAATTTTCCCCCAATTTTCCCTAAGCTTCGCCTCCCTTTGATCTCCAAAAAATGATCTCTAACACACACACACATACCCATTGATTTGTCCGCAATTTCATTTTCCTCTTCCAATCATACCTATGTTAGCCGCTCCGGAATAAAAAATAAGACCAACTCCAATTTGCCCTATTGCCTTTTTTTCTGCGTTACCTCTAGGCCCGAATCCACGAATTTGAATCAATCCCAGAAACATTATATCGTACTGTAGAAAACAGAGCTTATATTCCCTTTGATGTTGGTCCTAAGAAATAAATAAAAAAGCAGGCTATTGTCGTATCTGAATTCAGCATTAGTACACAGTCTGCCTTGCCAAGAAACCCACAAGAAACGTAGAACGATACGTGGAATGAGAAGCAGGAACCACGTCCGTTCCACCTTCCTATCATTCTTTGTTTACCCTAATAACAATAATAATCCCTTGGATTGAAGAAAGGTATGAACAAGCTCACAGCCTCGCATAGCAAAGCAGACGAGCAAAAGCATGATAGGAAGTATAAGAAAAAGTTTGGGAATCAAAGAATCATCCGCTCTTCCCATTATCCCATAAACCATAATATCAACAAGCTCCTTACAAACTTGACAAAACCCTATTGTTTTATTCCCTTTAAACGAAACGTATACTCATTGGAGCACACATTCCCCGAGGGGGACAACATCCACTTTTTATTCAGTCTCTCTCTCTCACCTAGAAAAAGAGTAAAAACTATTCCCAAAAACTTGCCATCCTCCGCGCCTCCCAAGGAAGGAAAGCAGTTGATAATTACCCCTCTGTCTCTCTTTCTCCGACAATCTCCTTCCATAAACACACGGCTTTTACTCCAAAGACTCAGCGCATCATCATTACAGGGTCAATGTCAAGGAATATGAGACGGAGATGACCCAAGAACCCAGCCCACACCACCCTCCCTTTCACCAGCCTCTTCCATCATCTAGTTTCCCATAAGTTACAGCAGTCGACTCCACCGCCTCGCCTTCTCAAAGCTCGAGTCAAACAGTTTTAAATCCACCAACCAACATCTTCTTCACTTCCATCACTACCATTATCCGAGTGGGACGAACAAACCCCTAGGATTCACCTCACAATTTATTTTATAGCGACTACATTAAATACTGAAGAAGGTGTAAATAAGGCGCTTCTCTCCAAGTCTGTCTCCCAGAACTACCGCTACTTGTACATGCCAGAATTGTTACAGTCTTTGAATTTCACCACCATCTCAAGTAATCATTGCGAATTTTCATGTATCTCTTTCACTCAAACATTTAATGGTATTACTATTAAGGAGAAGTAAAGAGAATAAGTAAAGCAGAGATGTAGAAGAGGAGATGATGAGGAAGATCAACTCAACTTTTCCCCGCCTTCTTCTCTTCATCATCATGTATTCCCAAGCCAAGCCATATCGCGGTCCTCCCAATCCTCAATTGCAATTTAACCTTTCCATCACAAGCCAAGTATACGAACAAGAGGAAGGACGAGAAGCAATAAGCAAGTAAACATTTTCCACCACCTCCGCCACTTGAAAAAATCTTGATTGTCCTCAAACCATCCCGACTGATCCTATTGACCTAGAAACCTTCCTGATTGTAATTCCTTTCTGTTCAAAAATCTCCTCCTACCTTACCTACCCAGTCTCCCCATTACTCCTCCTTCCTTCGCATTATCTCATTATTCCTCTTCTTCTTCTTCATTTCACCATAATTCGCATGTATTCCCTCAACTCTTTTACATTTTCCCAACTAAAACTCGTAACGCAATGCATAAAATCTTCTGCGAAACCCGCAGACGCGCTAAACTTAAAACATTCCAAATCCTCTTAATATCAATACCGTCATCAATCGACAATTCGCAAATCCTTTTGACTTTTAACTACCAAACCAACTCTGTCATTCGTTCCACCCGTAATGTCCCCCTAATGGGTTATGTTATCCTACCGCCACTGAATCCACTTCATAAAGAAAAGTTTTTACCCTGTCTGTGTGTATGTCATCTCCAACCAACCCAGCTCTTCCAATAATCTCTGCTTAATTGCCTCTATTAACTGACCGGTAGTTATCAATTTACCAAAGATACTTCACAAGATTTGTCCAAGGATTTTGTCCAATTATACATACAAGCGTATTTTATAATCCCTCCATTTGCAATAACCTGGTAAATTACAATTGCAATGAGTAATTCCTTCTTGTTCATTCTTCCGGAACTTTTTTCTATCTCCTCCTTGTAAACTAACTTAATTCTAACTCAAAGCTAATTTAACTTAAAATACAACAAAATATATAGCGAATGCATGAATACATGAATGGCCGAAATTTTTTAATTTCACTCGATCTTCGCTTCAGATTAGTTGATGAAATTATGATAATCGGAAATTCTTTGACCAAAAATATCAATCCAAGAATTTTAAACAACACGCTATGATCCTATATGCTTTCTCGTAAAACTTGCTGCTCAACTTACGTCCTGCTCTTCAAACCTTTGAAACTCTCCTGCTTGGTTTCGTATGATTAACGGAGTTTTAAATTCTTAAGAATCCATCCCAATTTACTGTATATATTTCATCCTCGCTTTCCTCCTCCTATTTCCCTGCACATGTATATTTTGCATCAATTAGCCCGGATCCCGTCCGTACCTGCCTACCTCTAACCTGTGTTTTACAGGTTTAAGGGAGTTGTTTATTCTGCACCCCCTGGTTTTTTTCGTAAATAGCGTATAAAATCCCTACGTTTAGCTTCTCCGCTGCATCCTTAATCAACATAGTATAATACACTTGATTATGCAGCGTCCTATGCTCACCCCATAAGTAAGCGATGGATTTGGGATGCCCGATCAACTTTTTTCGCATAACCATTTCGCACTCTCTCCCTCCTCCTTCTCTGTAATTCCTCAACGCACCTGTTCACCGAATCCTGCCCGATGGACAGTAATTCGCCCCCACCCCCTCTACGTTACTACAACAAGCTTGCCCCTCTGCAGGCTAAACCACCAAACTAAACCTACATGTCTTATGCTGAACCTCTATGACATCCGCATCCTTCAACTAATTTCCCACCAGTAGAACAAGAACAAGCTGTAGGACAGACAAGTCGGAGGACAATGGAGTATACTTACGCCGCAGTATGCTAAATGGTTACAGACTAACCCAGTCTCAAACTCGCCTCACCCCTGCCAATTTAGCCTACCTTTCTTTACTGGCTATGATGGTAAAGAAGGGGAGGAAGAGAATTGGCTAGGGTAAAAGTCCCCATACTCGTCTACCTTACTAACCTCACAGAAGATTCATTCATCTCTCATTCAGCGCGCTTGGACGCTGCTGTGAAATGCAAACAAGCAACAAGTAGCTTCATATGGCAGAGAACGTTTACAAAAAGCTACAGCACACACACGTTCAATTCAATCCAACCCTTATTCTCTCCGGCTTCTTCTCTACGGTAATGCAAACGTAGTAATGTCAGCCTTCTGCTGGTATTGAGCATATCCTGATCTTCAAACCCGTTTTGACCGCAATCTTAAAACTTTGTCAGTGAGTCACGAAGTCACGAACTATCTGACCCAACAAGCCCAACAACAACCCCCTTCTTTTACCCTCCTTCCGCTCAATAAAGCTCCAATGATCCACACAGAAACCCTTCATCACTTACCTAATAGTGCTTAACCTTAGTTAACTGCCCCAAGGAAAATATACGTCTTCAGAGGAAACCCTTGATCTTCATTCACCAACTACCCAAAGATCCTTAGCTCTCAAAACCATCCCCGAACAATCTGTGAACCATATCTAATTTTAATTTCACAAAACCTGGATAACAAACCCCTCGGCTAAAACTATTCTATTGTCCTTTCATCCTTCTGTCTTTATCATTTGATTAATCTAAATGGAGAATCCGTAAACGAATCAACTCTCATCTATTCTTCTGTTTGCTCACTTGCTCCAACTTTTAACTTCCTAGTATATATCCTACCTGTCACAGAGTTAATTTATCTTTTTAAGCCTTCCCTGTCAACGTTAGTTGGAAATGTGCAATCTCTGGGATTGCAATTCCCTCTTTAGTAAATCCTAATCATAAATCCTAATCTCTCCCTTTTCCAGTCTAGTATTTAGCTCAAGCGGCGTCACTTAGTCTACCTGAGTCGCAGATAATCCATAAGCCATTATATGCATTGTTGGCCAAAAATTGGCATGGAATTATTACACTCCAAAGAGGATATTAGTTTCCCTAGCACACCCAAGGAACTCCTCCTTCTGTCATGCCGAGCTTGTTGTAAACATAAATAATCCTCCTCATCATTACCTCCCCCCACACCAAGAATTGAGTCAACTTAATTGAGGTGTACTGAGGGCCAGAAAAATCCAATATGGCAATTCCATTTTCACTAATTCCCTATCCATCCACATTCCCCTCATCAGTTTCCTCTTCCCCGTACCAGGTAGTCCCAATTACAGGTAGCACCTCTCCCTCTTTCTCGTGTGTCTTCCCGTCTTGATCCCCCACATAATCTAATACGTCCTTTCTCCTACAGACTTGCGAAAAATACGAGAATTGCAGGAATTCGCGAATCATCCAATTTAGCAACATGTTTATTAGTGACACCTGTGGAAACGTGTCTTTCACTCACACAACTCTCCTTCCACCTTCTATTTCTAACCTGTTTTATACCAAATTGTGCTACACAAGTGTGTCTTCTCTGTAAGCCATCAGATTGCAATTAAATGGCTGCTTTTCTCACGCTTCCCGTCAGTAACCCCACAATTCCTCCTAATTCTTTCCCGTACCTTTCATCTCGCGGATTATTAGCTCTTTCTTCTTCTTTCTCTCTGTCCAAGATCACCACAGCACTTGCAATCATCCACTTGATTCCTCTAGTGACTACTTGGCTACCATACTTGTTGTTGGAAAGCAATTCTATTTTTTGAGAATCATCATTATCCTCATTGTCCTATACTCCTACTTCTCCTACATGCTCTTCTTCTCCTCACTTATCCTTCAAGTACTACGTAGTGTGCGTAAAGGCAAAGAGCTCCCTCTTAGTAGCCTCATCATTTAAAATGAAAACAAGCTCTCAAATCTATCAAGCCTTCACACTTGTGCCTCAAATCTGTCTTCTTTCTCTTCCAAATTATAAGATGCTCTCTTTGTCTGTCTTGCATCCAGAGAAGCACTTCCATCTTGCAGACAGAGAATCCAATCAATTCAAACAACACATGTGCCTTTCAAACAACCTGTCCATCTTCCGCCTTCCTTCCTCTACACTGTGTACTGTGGTTCTGTATGTAATTCACTTTTAGTGGAAGAATCAAAGATTGCATTTATTTGTTTCTCTCCTTTCTCCTCTGCATTTTATAAGACAATGTCCCTCTATACTTTAAAAGTATCATGTACTCTCAAACTTCATGAACTTGAATCTGATACAATCAAGCAAGAGCCTAGTTACGTGCATTAAAGAAGAAGATGAACAAGAACAACATCAGAGTGATAGAGAGCCAGGTCAGGTAATAGGGCTGACCTTAAAAGAGTGCAGGAGGTAGAAAAATCTACTAGGCTTGTACCACTTTTACCGCAATTAATCACAGACATGAATAGTCTTCCCCACATCTTCTCCACTCCAACCAACCAACCACCAACCACTAAAACAAGTATATTTACTAGAAGCGAGATTGAATAAATTACACAAAATTATATATTACCTGGGCCACAAGTAGTATTAATACTCCTAGGTGTATTCTTCTAGGATTCACCATTTTTCAACCATTCACCAATCCGCTCTTCCCAAAAGTCTCTAGAATCAAAAAGAAAAAAAACACACGTTATGAATACCATTACACCATCCATCCAACATCTTTCATGTCAGCGCATCACTTAACTGCAAATTACAATTACTCATTCATTATTACCCCGCAATCTCCGAGTCCAAGTCCACCTCCTCCCCACAATCACAGAGTCCTCCCCAACTACTACCCCTTCTCCACTCATTCATTAACAAACCCACCCTTGTCCCTTATAACTAAATTCCTTCCTCCCGCATTTCCCCTCTCCCACCCGTTTGCTTCTCAAATAGAAAGATAACTAATTATTTTTATTTCCCATTCATCAGCGTCATCAAAGTAAGTGATCATCTCTCGCTTTCAACCACAACTTGTATGCCTATCGTCTTGATCAACTGGCTTTCCTCCAGGGAACCCCGCATTCCGCAATTATCAATCTTGCAATCAAATCTTTGTCCAAGAATCTAAATTCCTTCTTCGTATTTTTGGATCACGTCTCACCCGCCTTTAGCAAAATAAGCCTCATTCCTCCAGCTCCGTGGTAAGAATTTCAGGTATCTTTTTATAGTGTTTTCTCCAAAAGATTTAGACAAGTTTGGATATAACCTACGTTTATATGGATGTGTGTAATTCTGTTTCCGCCGGGGGCAAGAATATTTTTATCAACAACTTCTTCCATTCCCCATCCGCTAGCTCACTGACCAGTGTACTATTGTAGGCTAACATTCATCTTCGCCCACTAACAAATCATATATATATGAATCGATATTATCTCAACCACGATTTTACTCTCAATTCTATTCACAAGCTGACGCACTACCACGCTCAAAATCCTGCCATAATCTTGTATGAAATCAAACTCTCTCAGATTCCCATTCCATCATCTCCCCCAGCTCTTACTCTTCTATATGTCTGTCTGTCACCTTTTTGAATCCTCCTTGGACCGACCTCCGTTCTTTCTTGCAACAGACTAAGGTTTAATAAGAAAGGAGTGAAAGTCGGTTGGTGGAGTACTATTCCCAATTGAAAACGGGATTCGGTTTAAACTAGGCTAATGGTCTGTCCCAGCACCCTTCTTCTTCCAATAAAACCCAATCCTAATCCCCCTCCGATTAAAAACACAAGAATCTCAGCATCTGCACAGTCAGGCAAGCCTGGCTGACTCTAATAACTTGAGACTAAGAGGAAAGAATGGCGCTCAACAAAGGAGAAAATCCTCCACAACAATCTCACCTCCTAATTATCATCAGCTAGCCCAATCCTGGGAAACAATTCAGTTTTGATGGATCATCTTCTCAAGTCAGCACCACCAAAAATTCATTAGGATGTAGTAACCAAAGAGCTTCTTCTATATATATATATTTGCTATTTGTCCGCAAGCAGCACCTCTGTCCCTTCTCAAATATCCCGGTTACTATAATCATCATCTTCTTAGTCATCCCGTATTAGAGCCAACATCTTCCTTTATTTACTATAGCTAAATAATAGTCATAATGAAGGCTACAGGGAGAGAGATTCGTCGGATTTTATGGGATGGCAGCAGTAGGGATGCGCAAGCATGCTCGCTCGCCCGCCCGCCCGCTCTAGAAATCATCTCAGCCTTACTGGCTGGCAGGTAGGAGGAACAACAACAATGCAACTAAAATTATCTCTCCTCCAAGGCAAAACACCCAGAGCGTCATTATAAATTAGGAGGAAGGAAAACTCATTGCACCCAACAGGGAGCCTGTATTAAATTCTCTACAAAGTCCCGCTAAAAAACTAGTCCGTATTAGAATCCATAAAAAACCTCATTCCACACCAATCTAATCATGTTGACAAAGACTCCCTCCCTCCACCCTCCAAATCCTTTCCCATGTCCTTTCTCTTCTCCTATTGTCGTCAAATTCAAGCCATACTACGACAGCAAGAGCGAAAACCAGCCCTCCACTCAAACCCCCTCACCTTGTCAACCTCATCAAACAATATCTTATAGTACATATATAACCATCAACTCCTTTCACACCGCCCCATAAAATCACCCGTCAAAAAACTATCCCGGAAATCTCCGACCGCAAACAAGCAAACCACAACTAACCTTCTTGCCACACAAGCAACAGCCAACTGACTCCTCCATCTTCTCATCATCTCTCAATATGCTTGCTCTAATAATACTACTGTCCAATCCCATACATATATGCTCATCATACCTTCTTTAATCTTCCGCCTACATACGACCGCTCCTGCCTTTTACTTCCACATAAATCCTTCTAAAATTTTCAATTACTATAAAAATCTTTTCCAATCCCCCTCGCCCATCAGAGTCTCCGTCCCTCTCCCTTCCTCCTTTTTCTCTGACAATCAAGATTCAAGAAAGACGGAGACGAATCCAGTCTTACTAGAATATAAAATATTAACATTTCGACTCTTGAAATTATTTTCCAATCCCATCTCTTCCTCTCATCTTTGGAAGAGGCCATAACATTTTACATTTTATGCATCAGTGAAAGCATTCCATTTTCTATTCCCTCATCTCGTCCTCCGACCGTCCCACCTACTCAACCGATGTTATGGGCTCAAAGGCATCATTTCTACCGTCTTCCTCCATTCCTCCAACGTTAAAAACCAGACAATAATTACACACATATTATAGATTCTCAGCACTCTAGCCAATGCCTAGCCGACGAGAAACTTTAAAAACCTTGTAACTGAGGATGACCATACCAAACTTTTTCCGTGTCTTGTATGCATCGAACGCCCAAATAAACCCCCCCCTCCTCTCACCCTTCATTAAATCCCCTCCTAACAATGTCCGAGAATTATTTTCTATCTCGTTTAAATTCACTTTCCCCCGCCACCACCCACCCATCTCCTTTACCTAAATAACTACAAAACCATCAGATATGGCTAACAATATTTTTCCCTCCCCCCATCATTTCTCCCAATCTTCCGGCCATACGCAAACAAGCTTTGAATTCCATCAAAAAAACCGTACACTCCAACTCCAACACTCCGTCTCAACAACTCCCTAGAGCTCCACATATTGCTGTCCATATATAACATCCCGGGATTGCCCAGTTCCTTTTTTGGTCAATTTCTCCCATAAATATCAGAATTCATCGTGGAATTAATTCCCCCAATTAACATCCCCGCATAACGCAATCCTCCTTTGGATCCACCTCCGGCATTTTAATAGTCCTATATTTTCATCATTAAAAGGCGAGGTTGTAACATTCGTAGCAATGCAGCTTCCATTTCCCCAAGGATCCTCACACTACTGACACACACAGGGAGCCAGTGCCAGCCTCTACCCAGCTTCAGTCACACAGGTAGATTCAATTTTCAGGAAGCAGGTGTATAACCCTGATGAAGGAAGACGACGAGCTGAGAAATCATTCATTCTCCACAAACTTGGGTGGCCTATCCTTCCCAGGGTGTTATTACTAATCGAGGGCGCATAATCACATCATATCCTCTACCAACTTCACAATAGACCACAATATATATTCTCCACAAAAGTCTATTCCTCACCTCTACCGCTCCTTCTCTTACTCTACTTTCTCCCACTTGCTTATCAAATTAAAATTAACACTCATCATTCCCTCTCCTCCTCCCTTTTCTCCCAAAAACTACGTCCTCCCTATCAATTCCTAAAGACCCGCTGATGAGGAATCTCTGAGGATTCTCCAATCTCCGTTACAGAGGTCGCTCCTCTCCATCATCCTCTGTCTTGTCCACGCAGTCCACGTACTCGTATAAAATGCAGGACAAAACGGTAAATCTTCTCATCTTCCTGCCCTGGCTCCTTTATTCTTCTTAACCGGTTCATCCTTTAAACCTACCCTTCTTTTTCTTCCAAGCTAGTCATCTTCAACTCAAAACTACTACAATACAAACTCGCCTTGCATAATAATTAGTTCTCACCCTCTAACCCACCACCACCACCACCAAACTCCCCACCCTCCCCCGTTTCTTAAGAATTCCGTGTCGTCACCGCACCACCTCTTCCCCTCCACCAACTAATCTTGTATCACATTCCATCATCTTTCTTCATCCTCATGGAATTCAACATATAATCTCACAATTATGCGCTCTTCTTCCCTAATCCTATCACATTCCCCCTCCCCTTCCAACAACACTTTTCCACCGCATCCCTCCTTCCCCCTCCAAGTCCAGAAATCTCAGCTTAAGCGAATTCCTCCACCTCTTCTCCATTATACATTCTCCTAATTTTAAAACGTTCCATCATGCCAACTCAAGCCACCACAAAATCACAAGTCTTTCTCCTCATTCCAGACAAAAAAACAGCTTTCTCACACAACATGTAAAAAACTCCATTTTCGTGGACACAGCTTCTAATTTGTCCCACATTCACAAGATGCGTTTGTAATTGTTCTTGTACAGTGAATAACTTCATAGCTTAGTTCCATAGTTTTATCTCCACCTTTGACATTTATTGCTTCTCGTCCCATCTGCAATTATACTACCTGTTCTCTTCCCTCCCCCCTCTACAATTAAGTTACAGCTGTCATTCTCTCGTGTGAATGGACTTCCAACGCCTATACGGTTATTTGGATAACAGGAATGTTAGCTGGCTGGATTGGATTGATAGTAGAATAATTTCCTCGTTTACAGGTAGATGACATCCATTAGAGGGCAGTCAGTCAGTCAGGGCAGCTGACTTGTGTGTAAGTCAAGCCAAGAACCAAGCCCCTTGCCTAGTCTGTCGGCTTGACCGGTAGCTAGCTACCCCTGTCCTGTAGGCCCTGTATACTTTGCTATAACTTTAGCCGGTCCTCCTTCATAATATCATCTCACTTGGCTCACCACATCATACATATATCAGCCTACCGGTTTCATCATCTACGTTCCCGATCGAGCAAGGGTAGGGTAGAACGGTCTGCGCTAACGGTTAAATCACTTCCGTTTGCGCATACAAATCCCATCATTTAAAAATATTTAGCGGCTGTAATTCAATCCTTTACAGCAGGATCATTTAAGTAATTTTCAATTTATTCCCCGCCCAAACATTTCTCTGTAAATCATATTCCTGTTTCTACCTAACGTTTACCTCACCTCCTTAAATTAACTGCCAATTGAATTAACTTTACATGCATAGTGAGTCAGTGAGTGCAAGTGGCCATCCGTGTGCCAAGTGTGCTAAACGCCCACACAAATTCCTTAGTTCCATCAGCTATTAGCTGTCGACTTGACGGGTTTCTTCTTCAAGGTGTACTGTAGATACTGAATGGGCAACATCACTAATATAACACACTTTCAATGTAAGTTCATTCAAATCAGTCACAACTCTGCTCATAAGAATAAATAAGAAAAGGTGCACCTGTTCCGTTCCACTCACTCCCATCCTACTATCATTACTCCTACATAGATTTTTGATTCAGGCGAACAATATCCCAAACAGGAGACTTTCTGGGAAGAAGCCTCAATTCATTCACACACAATTCCCACTTGCATCAACAGCAACCAACAGCGGCCCTTACCAGTCCAAGTTAATTTTCCTTTTTACGTGACTTGTTTTCATTTTCTTTCAATCCACCTGTTCCTCCGACTCCCAACTTTTCGAGTTGCTTTTCCTACCTGTCTTTCATCTTACCTACTGAACTACCAACCCGCATATAACAGCACCACCAGAGGCTTTAAGTTTAGAAAGGCTAGTTTAAATTAAGGGAATTTGGACAAACCTTGATTTAGTCTTCGACACGTTATTAACCGCAATGAAGTTTATTCCCTCAAGAAGCCTACCTCGTTCTCTTTTTTAAGGCGTATTTTACCTTGATCTCTAAAAAGTGCATCTTCAAAGATTTCCTCAATTACTTTTATTTATATACTCTCTCCGATCCTCCCCCCAGTCCTAACCACAATTCTTCTTCTTCACCCTCCTTCCCATCCGTGTCTCTATTTTTCAATTCTATTTCAATTTCAATCTTGACTACTTGGTCCCTCGTCTCCCCCTGATGTAGTTGTACGAGTTAATCCCCTTGTCATTTCCATCACACGCAACTTATTCTTGTGCCCACGAAACCCATGCAGTCTTCTTTACAAAACACATGTATTTCCCCATTCGTGAAGACCAACAACTCAATTTAAACTTTCTACATTGAATCTGTATTATCACTATCAGCTTCTAGCATCCTCTTTATTCAATGCATCCCTGCACATGATGCACTGGCGAGGGAAAAATGCAAACCCCATATAATCTTCAATCTCGACACCCTCTGCTGGATCCTATTTATTTAAACTATTTCTTCAATACGCACACTAAACCCGCCCCCTTCTCATCAAAGGCACACTTACTTAGCATTACCATCACCTTAGCACCTCTCACGTACATCACCTTAATTAAAAACCCCAATCTCATCCCCTTTTCCTATCCACAACCAAATGCATCTTCAAAGAAAATCTTCAGCCAGCCGGCAAGTTCCCTGCAGCCAAATCCTCCTGGCCGATGAATCTAAATTTATAATATCTCCATAAACCCCTCCTTAGCGCAATTCCATCTCGCTTAAACAAATTCACGCTTTTCCTAAGCACTTTGCCCCAATTACTTTACCTTACGGCAATTACATAGGAATGCAATCAAATTTCAAAAACAACCTGCTATCAAATATACCTTAATCTCTCAATGCTCCGTTGACTTTATGCATGTACCGATTCTAATTTATGCTCCTTGGACCTGGGAAACTAAGTCAGTGAGCCAGGAATCTCATGAGATATAGTATGATGTTTCTGCTTTCATGTAACATATGCTTCTTCATTCTTTCTTAGCGCAATCAGCGTCTATACCCTCTCAACGTTTCCACCATCATCTGTAGCTGCAAAAAGTCCCTGGAACTTTTTTCCCGGCGCTGTGCTGTAGTGCAGCGCACCTGTTGCATCGACTTCCTCCTGCGTTTTTTTTCGCCTCCAAGAAAAAGTGTGTAGCTTCTTAGCTCCAACCCTGACTTTTAGCAGACTTAGCAGACTTTTAGGCTACAACCATACACAGACTCCCATCATATTAACCCGTCTCGCTCATTATAGTACGGAAAAGGACGGAATCATCATCGGAGATTATTATCAGAGAACGAGAGAAGAATTTATCCTTAAATCTTTGGTCCTATTACTTATGCAGCGTGACGTGAATAATGAGTGTCTCCTTGCAAATCCGTTTCTTGGTCTCCTCGTCTTCCGTCCTGTGAATTTCCTTGCCAAGCAAGCTCTCCCTTCTTAAATATAGCTTCTGTTCTAAATATGCAGTGTTGAATTATTCTGGTAAAAGGGATTTTATCCGATCCTTCCCTATCCATTAAAATTACAACTGTCCCGGATTTTGGTCAGTACAGTCCTTTCTCTCTCTTCTAATTCGAACATCCAATCTTTGGTCAGAAACTCTGGGAATCTCTTAACAATCCGCACGTTTAGCTTCAAAAAGATTTTGTCTGTTATACGACTCTGGCCACTTTGTCGTTAAATGGGAATGACATCTTATTCTCATCTCATTCACTATCAATTCATGTCAAAATCAACCACCGGACGGCTTTTCTTCCGCACGGGAATCGCCGTATTTCCCAATCATAAAAAACCTCATTCATCTCATGACCTACTTTTACCAATTGACACTTGCAATTCGCCATTTAGCTCCAACTAACTATTCATTCCATCTCTCGTACCACCCATTTTGTCTCTTTCTTTCACCTACCCACCACCCACCTAAATCTATTTCATTTCCAATCTCCCTCGTCCCTCCTCATTCTTCCCCTCATCAATCAATCAATGAGTTTGGGTGCAGTCCTATTTAAATCCAATAAAATCCCACATAAGCGTACATGTTTCAATTCAACCATCATATTCAATTTCTCATCCATTCTCACTCTCTTGACATGTTCATTAAAGAAATTCACGACCAAGAGTGGACCGCATCTACGCTAATCTTGAGTTGAGAGCACATTGTTTGATCAACACGATTCAAATTCCCACGATTTTACCATAACTTTCCCGGCAAGTTCTTTCTTGAGCGAAAGTGAACTTTTTTCCTTCTCCTCTTATCTCCCTCGTGTCCCTGACTACCTGAATTACTCCATCTATCTTCCATAACCACACCATGAGAAAAACTCTTTTCAATCTAATCTGGGACTTTCATCCCGGAGGAGGAAGTCTCTGAATAAGCCTGCGAACATATGGAATTACGAAAAGATAACTCGTATTGTTGTCACATTGTTAGTCTTATTTTATGTACCATCCTATACACCCTCCAAGGATTACCTTGAGCATATGATTAAATAGAATTTGTCGAAACTAAAAGCCGATGAGTCCTTGCGATTTTCTCACTTTTCTTTCTCACCCTTCATCCCATTTTCCCACAAACGTATCCGGATTCCAAGTCTCAAGAGATCCTTGAGGATTCAAGAACCCGGCGGAGAGTACGACAGTACGAGTGCAAACAGAGAGGCAAATGAGGAGGATTGAATCAATGTAAATGCGATTGTGAATTTGACTAAAAGTTTCTTCTTATTCCAAGATCCTGCAGGAAAACGTCTCTCTCTCTCCAACGCAGAAATAACGGGATAACTTACTCTACGTTAACAATAAATTAAGGATTCAAAGTAGCGCAACTAAATTCACACGGATTTCTCCTCATTCCCCATCCTTTAAAGCCATCCACCACAACAGCAGCTCACATCATCACACACGCAATCACGTTAATTCATTAAAGCATCCAAAAGTAAGTAGTCAACACATTCTCCTCCTCCTCCTTACTTGCATTGTTAGTTTGCTAAAACTTTTACCCAAATTCACCCACCTCGATTCCTAATGTACGCACGCAGTCTCTCTCCTTGTAAATGCCAACATCTTCATGTGCCTCAAGCGTAATTTCTCCCTCGCTAATTTACCTATACACCGCCTACTTAACCTCATCAACACCCCCACCTTCCCTCTGTTAATCATCCCTTGGATCCGTACACTAGATATTTTTCATGAAAAAATTTGCGAATCCCCGATTCTCCGTTTCTCTCCAGCCGCTGTAGCCGCTGTAGAAATCGCTTACAGGTTCACCACCTTTGCACCTTCAGCAGATTATTTGAGCGTCACTTTCTGGCCCAGCGATAACAGCAAATCAAGGGAGTTCAACAGATTCAAATTAAAAGCCAAACTTGAGGCTGGATCACAAACAGGAGAGTCATTTCATGAGGGAATGAGGGGTAGGAGATGATGAATGAATGGTTGGGAATGAATGAGTAGTTTGAGAAAAAACCCAATCTTTCACTTCTTGACCTTTGCTGATGACACGGCGAGTGCTTTGAGAGTGCCACCCTAATCGTTTAAACTGAGTCGGAGGTATGCAGGGAGGGCAGGGAGGGTAGGGAGACAATTCCGGTCTTGGTCTTCTTGCCCATTTCCCTGCAGAGTTATTGAAGCTAGCCAAGAGGCTTTACAGCAAATTACACACAAAGTGAGAAACACAACCAGGAGCAATAGATTTAACCCAGTATACAGAGAATAAGTAAAAGAAAGCAAGGATGAAGAGTTGATCAGGAAGATGAAGAAGACCACAAGTGGTTTCTCATTTGCAAAGCAAGCCAGTCTCAACTTTTGTTCCCCCAGTCAGTCCTCCTGGTCATCCTCATTTTTTCCCATCAACTCTAACCCCCACATTCTATCAACGAACGGGCCAGCAAAATAAGACGACTTGCCCCTACTGCATCCAAGCTTGCTTGATTCAGCAAATCAGGTTTAAAGTTCCACACACACACACCCTCAAACATATTACCCGTTTACCGCAACCCGTCCTCTATTCCACATTCGCATTCTTCCTCTCTTTCCAACCTGCCACAATAACTCAACATAACCTTTCGACTAAAATCAGTTTCTGCTCCCACCACCGTGTTTTGCCACTGCCCCTGGCTAACCTAAACCCAAACCCCAGCGACATGAATTAAATCACCGCTGAAAAAATTCCTTGAATCATATTCATATTCTCCTTCTCCGTCGGTATTCAAAAAAATCGCGAGAAAAACCCGCCTCCGCTACCGGAGAGAGTGCCTCCCTTAATTTCCTCCCACCTTCACCCAATTCCTTTCCCTGACCCTACTGAACTCAAACCTCAGTCCTGCCCTGGCCTTGTACTCCAAATATTTTTTCTCTCCTCATTCAATAATATCTTTTAAAAACATTTATTTCCATAATAAACCCTTTGGCCGTAACAGAAACACTTGGTTTTGGATATCAATCCATCTGCGGTGAACTTTTTTGCAAAACCGTCTTCGAAATGTACAAATGATATTTAAGATAATGTATAATTTATGCCATATTTACCGGTGGCGAGGCTAGTAAAAGAATTTAGTTGATTTGACCCCAATAATGTATGCTTTTTTGTCACACCATCCACACTCCTCCTTCCTCATTATAATTATTAGCCAGGGAATTAAACCATAACCACAGATGCTATTTTTCGCCAGTAGGCTAGTAGTGTGTCCTTCACCCTCATTATTTACACGCTCCTTGCCTCCCCTACATCATCTCGCGTCTTCTTCTTCCACTCACACGACTCAGTAAACCAATACCGCCTCCCCCATCTCCTCCACATCCGTCTTACATTAATCCTCCTTTTTTGCAAATTCTGCGAGCACCTTGAAGAAATAATTTGCATTTCCTCAAAGTCGCCATTTATTTTCATTTCCAAGCTTGAACCTAGCCAACTTTGCAACAATACTTAAAAATTTTCTCTTATTACCGCCCTCCTAAACTTATTACCTCGTCTCTTTTTTCTTTCTTCCATGTCTTCTTCTAGCCGCTGCCTGCCTTACCTGGCTGAGCCATCTGCAAATTTAATTGCCTCTCTTTCCGTCTCACCACATTTTGTGGCTATATCAATCATTTCCGTAATCAGCCACCGTAACCAATCCTCACACTTCCCCTGACACACATCCCTCACGCACCCCACCCTCTGCAGCGTAGCCATCGTCGTTTCATTCACCCCCTCCCGTACGTCACCAGCCTGCTTAAAAAGTACACGCAGAACAAAAAACGTTTTCCAAAAGACCCCTCCACTTTTACCGCACACATACTTTTTTCATTTCAATCCAATATGGAAAACTTTCATTCTTTTAACTAGTTTCCACGGATCATTTCCCCGGGTAATATTCAAACTTTCACTCGCTGCGGCGTAAAAGAACCCAGCCTCGTGATCGTGCTCCTCTACCTCTCAGAAGCTGCCCGTTGCATCCCGATCCCAGCCACGTTTTCTGTTTTCACGCTAATATTCCCCCTCTTTTTATAATCACGGGATTCCACACGATCGGCCTCAAGTTCAAGGCCTCCGGGCCCTTGAGAAATTACTCAACCTTAGCCCCACTCCGAGCAAGTATGTAGTAACTGTATATGTGCTAAAAAATTCATGATAAAAAAAGTGTATAGGGCTTTCTCTTACCGTGTACAAAGATTCCAAAAATCCAAAGATATTCTTCGTTCCAGGAATCCGACTAGGGCCTTATTAGCTGAAAGTACACCCTTCCAATCCTTTTCCTTTTCTTTGATTCACACAGAGTACTGTTTTAGAAGTCACTTTAAATGTAATCACTGTTGTGGAAAAGTGAAAAGTACGAGAAGAGATATAAGAGAGAGAAAAAACACAGTTAGGCGCTACACCCACTCCTTCCCACACGACAACAGGTGAAGAAGTTCTGAAATATAATTTATCCAATCCGAGACTTTTCTTCCCTCAAATACTCACACCAGCCTCCCAAAATGATCATCACTGGCCGACTCACAATCCCTAAATGATCAGTACTCGACAAAGAAATTATCAGTAACCCTCTTTCTTTCTCCCACCAACCAACCCTTCCTTCCCACTCCACAACAACAAGTTTACAATCCTCAAAGAGAGAGAGTCTTCTTCTTCCCAATTCACAACCAACTTCTTCTTGAGGTATATAGTAAGCTTTCCTTCCCCGCTTCAACCCCTCTTCTTCTAGTATTCTTTCTCTATTTCTTAAGCCAGCAACCACCTCGTCTTCTTCATCATCATCTCCCTCCTCTCACTCAACTTGTTTTACTCAAATAAATGATTACCCTACACGAGTCAGCAGCATCACCTATATACCTCCGCTTTAGGATGAATGATGCAGGATGGATTGGCCGAGTAGTAGAGACTGGCTGAGACTTGAGACACAGGTGGGAAAAGAAAATCAAGAGACCAGGATGCAATCCTCTCCTTGAACAGCAACCACCACCACCACCACTTGACACAGTCAGTCACTGTGTCACTAGTATCTTCAACAATCCTATTCCCTTACACATGTACACATTCTCCCCGACACCGACACGCAACCACCACCGCGTCTTACATTCATTTCATTAGCATCCCTCATTCCCTCCCTGGACCTTACATGATTACTCCGACTTTGCATGCCATTAGCC
The DNA here is from genome assembly GCA_906901655.1 of Sminthurides aquaticus. Classification (NCBI taxonomy): domain Eukaryota; kingdom Metazoa; phylum Arthropoda; class Collembola; order Symphypleona; family Sminthurididae; genus Sminthurides; species Sminthurides aquaticus. Next base: position 2,668,536 of record CAJQTT010000002.1, on the reverse strand, counting down.
TATTCAATTCTCAATCTTCCAAACACAATCCCTCTTATTTTCTCTCTTTCACCACCCTCTTTACCACCCCGGGACTTCTTCCCGTCTTCTTCTCCTCCGTCTCCTCTCAATTGTCTCTCAAAGTGAACGACTCTGGGGCTTGATCACCATCATCCTCCTCCAAACTGAGAAGAAATAATTAACAGGATTTTTATGCATTCATTCATTCCTCCCATCAATAATAATGCTCATTCGTCTGCTATGGCAACTGCCCCGCTTCTTCTTCTGGCCAGTCTATCCTAAATCCTAACAGTCAGGTCATCCTAAATCTTGCCGCATCTCCCCGATATATACTCTTAGCTTTACAGTAGCGTACATGTACTTCCTCAGATTTCTTCGCTTGCATTCCAGTCAGTTAATCTATCCCGAAGCCACTTCCGTCCGCGTCCGCTACTTTCCTCTTTGAGCAGGTCATCATCGGTCCGTCATCATCATATCAGAGGCTAACCCATGGCTACAGCAGACCTAAATCTATTCAAGGATCTATTACCCGAATCCTTATTAAAACATGTATTGCTTTCCAATAGTGAAGAGTTATATACTCAAAGTCCCCCCCACCCCTCCTTCTCATTCCTACGCTTCCCTCCAGCTCTTCCTTTCTCATCTCATCTACAAGAATATCGCATTTCACTCAACATTCATTATTACCTCCGCCCGTCTCATCATCATCATCCTATGAAGTAATCTTCCAGCCGGCTACTACTCTCCTACCTTCTTCCTCCTCCACCTCCTTTCTTATCAGCTAAATATTTTACTCTCAACTCCCGTCCTCCTCCACCCTACCCAAAGCACCCATGATGGCCTCCTCTCTCCCGCCGCCATCCGCATCAGATTCGGAGCGGAGAGCAGCTTGGAGGGCAAAGGCAGCAGCATCCGTCTGTCTCAGATTTTGATACAAACTTGAGTTTACGACCAGTTTGCGTTACACGGCGTACGGAGAGAGGCAAGTCAGAGCATAAAGCAAGAATCACTAAAGAAAACATGCTGGACAGGAACGAGACGCCTCAGTTAAATTGTGTATCCTATAATTTTACTTTCCCAATGAAGCGTCTCATATATTTGAGACCAATTCATTTGCGGGAGAATCAATTTTACATCCTTTTCTTCCCTCATCCCTTCCGTACATATACATAGACAGATGTACAAATCATAGGCATTTATCTTTTAGCTTGTTAAACGTTATTGATGGAAATGCGAGATGTTTTAAATTTTCTTCTTGAAGTGATCCGACAATCAACGATGGCTTTTCTTAAACTTTGGTTCTTTCTCATAAACTAAGGGTCGCGTCAGAACAGAAGACGGGCACTTGGTTAAGGGCAGAGGCTCTTCAACAAGACAGGCATGAATAAGCTACGGGAATATCAAACTTGTAGTATGCTATGCTAGCAGTCCAAGGATCCATCCAGTCAGCTTTACTTACTTCCCGAGCAAACGTTTGAGGAGCAAGTTATACTTTGTAAGAAGAAGACGGACAAGTTGAGCAAGTTAAATTTCAGGTTTAGCCCCAACAACCTCAATCATATTCTTCACGAATTAGTACATAACAATACAAGCCTGAGAAATGAAAAGCTTCTAAACAACACCAAGAAACAAGATACACTGAGCAGAAATCATATCTATAACTATTCTCTCTCTCCGCCGTCCCCGTTAGCTTACTTATTTGAATGAAGAATCTAAAGATCTTTGAACGTTCACAGTCCGCAATCCCATATGCCAATTGTAATAAGAACATTAGGGAAGGATTTAACATTGCATTCATTCCAATATCAGCTTTACCGCCAGCCACATACCCTCATCATTTCCTTTCCCCGCTATAATCTTCCTCCCTTGTTATTTCCCCCACCTTCCACCCCCACCTTCTCCTCCATCCTCACTCAGCATCCTTATTAATCCGAGTGACTCCCAGTCTGTCTTCCGTCACCGTCCCAAGTACCAAGCCTGGGAGGAAAGTCAAAGGATGATGTAGGTGAAATGACGACTCTCTTAAATCCGTCGTCCCTCAGCCAAGCAAGTGTCCATCCGTCCCGTCTTCCAATTCACCAGCCAAAAACTTATTCTTCCTTACATCCTCAATCTCATCCACAGTCAAGCCTATACCAACACCTGTCCTACTCTACTCATCTTCCTCTCCCCCTCACTCACACACATCAAGTCTCCCTCTCCTCAATCTTCCCATAATCTTCAAAGACGCGGCCACAAACCACTGAACAATCCTAAACCATGTCGTCATTCTCATCATCATTAACAACACACACGACCTGAGCATCATCATTCCTGAGCGGGCTGGTGCTTTTAAAAATTCACATTCTAATCTCCAAGAATTATCCCACCACGCTCTGTCCCCCATCACCCCGCCCCTAAATCTCCCGCCCATCCTCCTAGTTTTATTTTATTACCCCCTTCCCTACAGCCATCCCTATTTCTAACGCCCGTCATCCGCTTTTACAATATATCATTTCATTCCAGACGGATTCCTTCCTTGCCAGCATTGTCGAAGCAACCTATCAAATCCGATTCTCACTACTGCTCCTCACCTCACCAGCCCCATGGCATGGCTTCCCCAGCTTCCGACTTCTCTCACTCCTTCCTCACCTGAACCGAGCAGGCCCGCCTTGCGTCCGCCCCCTTTCCCGAAACCTGCATACCAACTCAAATTGAGCCAATCATCTCAAATTAATAATAAAATCCTTCTCAATCACCCAACTTCACCTCTGCTTCCAATCCAATCCCTTCTTTCAATAATATTCGGTACACTTTTTCCAATTCCTGTAAAAAATTGCATTCCCTGAACCTACTCTTTGCCCGCTCCTCATTCCGTTACCTGTCCAGTCAAATCCCCTGTCCTATAGTCTTGGCTGCAACTCTGGAAAAAATCCTGGACCTACACGTTAAAATTTTGTCCTTAAAACACCCTAATTAACCTTCTCCTCATCCCGGAATTTCACTCATATTTATTTTTATTAATAACCACCACAGAGTAACCAACAGAATCTCATATCCCTGCTAAGCTCAGCGTACAAGCATAATTTTACTGTACATGCCGACCTAATTCTTGTACTTCCAGCGAGTCAGTCCCTACGAAACGGGTCTTATTACTCTCCTCTCTTCCGACTCTTGTTTTATCTTACAATAGGATTTCTCTTCATCATCTACCCTGGAGGTGAAAGACGGGACGAGAGTCTTTTAAACATATTATTCCTCTTATCTTAAGACTAAGACGCCTTCATTATCATTACACAAAAATACCAATGCATCATCTCATCCTCGTGTATATATATACACTAACATGTGCAGCAAGGAGATGCACATTAGAAACATCTTTTCCCGCCCCATAGCCACCACCAAACAAGCCAGGTAAACTTAAGTAAAGCAAGCAAGCAAACAACAGGTAGAGTAGATAAGCCAGACAGACACTCTTCACTCCATCTCGGCCAGTCGGCGGACTCAGTTTTACATTATTCTGAATTCATTCCCATAGCTTATTCCTTCCACCTTCGTAAACGGAGCCACCACTTCTTCTTTTAGTAGTAATCCTTTAAAACCGGGGCTGGTGGTTTCACGTGTAATATGAGATTTGAATATAAATTACACCCTTTCTCTCTTCCCACCCATCATAATTTCCCACATTTCTTTCTAAATCTATTACAGTCCTCCTCCCTTCCCACAATCTCCATCCCGCTTTGCCTCAGCAGCTTCTATAGATTTTCCAAACTGCTTTCTTCTTCATTTTCCCCACACTCTTGAATATTTCAACCACACTTTTTGATTGTACCCAGAGAATAAACTATCTGATCAATCAATCCATATCCTTCTCAAAGAGGAAACTTTCAGCATTGTTCCTTAAAGAACCACACGGCTCGGGGATGATGATTAGAATCTGAGGAAATTTCTACCTCCCAGCCTGGTTTAATACAGTTTCCTCTTTTCACTCTTATTCTCCTCCCCACACCACATCCTCGCGCAACTTATATTTAGATTTTAAACTAACACACACCCTTCACACGTTATCCTAGTTTCCCTCCATTCCCATTCTTCTCCTTTTCTCTTGTCTTGGGCAAAGATTTATGCAAAGTCGTGTGCTTGCGGATTTTGATTGGATTCGTTTCTATTTTGATAGGACGCAAGTGTCACCTTCCCTGCGTCAGTCATTCATTCTCCCGCCATTCATTCACTTGGCGTTTGTATTTTCATTTCAAGAGAATACACACAGGGAGATACATCATCTTTATGGTCCGATTCTCTCCCTCGCTCTACCTTCATTCTTTGCTCAAATCTAGCTCATACAGGGATGGAGGATGACGAGAGGACGACAGATCCCGCATCCCCGCACCGAGGAATAATATATATGAGTGAAGGACAAGGAAAAGAAGTCTGAAGAGGGATGCAACATGAGACTCACTCCATCCCCGAAACCAGGTGGAATTAAAATTCATCCATCCCTCAATTATGACTATTATTATTTTTGTATACGATAAGCTTAGTTAGTCCCATTATTCCACTCGTTTCACACATCCAACTTGTCCTCATTACACTTGCAAATATTAAAACATTCCACGCACAAGTTTACAGAATCCATAACAACATCAGCACATGAATCCTTAAAACTTTATCTCCATCTTCTTTCCTCCTGTAGCTTCCGTACGATACATGGAGTAATCATAGGTGGAGGGAAATGAATTACTTATTCCCCAGGTGAAATACTTCGGGTGTACCTGTTTCCTTCCGCGGATTTTAGTTCCTGTCCTCCTCAACTTGTCTGTCGTCAGTCTGTTTGCCGAGAAAGAAGGAGCCTTTTACAGATTGCTCTTTGATTATCCAGCCTTCCTCAAACGACAAACTGTTTTCAGCATATTCAATTCAATTTACTAAAATGCATATATTAAATCTGCAAAATTATTCCGTCATTCAATCATACAGCAATAAATCTCTCTCTGGTCGTTCACTCTATTCCCCGTCAGTCACTATGATTTCAATCCCATCTTAAATCCTTATTCACACGTGCTCTCAAAATCTATTGTCCAGTTCCGGATGGTACTTGGGCTTGGGCTGCCCAACTAGATGACAATTTTAAGTACATGCAATCATCATACCATTAATTTTTGTTTAGTCCACATATCCAAATATACTTTGAATCCATTCAGAATCCCATCATTCACATCCTCGACCTGTTTATATCAATCTGTCTTTTTTAATTTCATCTGCCCATATATAACAGCTTCCTCCTATCACCCAACTGTCTCGTCCTTTCTCCCATCGCTCCTACAGCCTCTCAACCTCAACTCGCGTCTTCCTCCTACCTGCTAATTGTAAATAGTAGTCACTATACCTGCCAGGTAACCAATCATTCCCTTGTCTTCTATGGCTATAATTTCTACCTTATTAATGACTTGACTAATTTCAATCAGCTCCAGTTGATTTAGATCAACTAAGCTATGAAAGTGTCATAAACCGTCATCCAGGCATCATCGCATTTATAATCATATAGTTTTGCAAATGCTCCAACCCTAATACAATCCTGCCACCTGTCTTCCTCCGCCTCAATCTACCTTTCTCTCTTTAGCTACAATTTTCAATAACTTTTTGAATCCGTCGTCATTTTTCACATCACTTGACTAATTACTATAGGCCACAGCGCGCTCACGCTATCCTCTCAATCATATTCCATCTCCGAGTAACGAGGTCATAAGAGCAATCCCTGTCATTAATTACAAAGATATATGTGTTTCAATTTCAACCGGGAAGGATTATCCACATCTCCATAATCCTATCCAACCAATCATTCACCTCTGAGGTAGTAGCTTGCGGAAAGCTGTTACTGTTAACCACCTTAAGCGAAACTATCCCTTCGGACAAAACATCTTTGTCCTTATTCACAATACGTATTCTTAGATCACCTTCCACCTCTTTATACCCTTCAAAATCCCACAGCAATCTTTGCTAGCCAATTTCCAATTCTTCTCCTGTTTTAACCAACATCTTCAATCTTCAAATAGCCGGTCACATACCCATCGGCTAAAACTGGGCTACGCAAACACAGAGCCGCGCAGAGTACACAAGCACACTTGTATTTAGTGCCAATTCTTCACCTGTCGCCTCACTTACTTTTCTCATGCCTTCTTCATCATTCTCACCATTCACCATCCCACCCACCCTGTAGCTAGCTGCAAATCATCAAATTTAGCTCCATGCCTAAAGCAAATCCAAGCAAGGAACTAACCAATGCAGCGCAATGTATAAGAATGAACATATTACAGGATTAGCGCACTCATACAACGTCGGTGCTTGTCCGAATTTGGCACACATCAAATAACAAGTAAATATTAAATTAACTTCCTAAATGGAGTAGCACTGTAGCACAACAAACACGCATCTCCTCCCAGCCTCTCTTCCTCCAACTACTTAGAGTCAATCCAAACATGAGACTTTTTGAATCACTAAATCTTCCTTTCAATCTCCCATCTTCACATGTCCGTCAGGCAGCTGGCCAGCCAGCTATAGCTAGCTAGGAAATGCGCGCTGCGCATTCAGCGATATCAGTGAAATTATTTCTCACAAGCTTCCATCTCCGGTTACCCATTCACTCAATACTCAATCATTCCTTCGGAGCGCCAGCGCGCTACTCTTTTCGTTACCCATTCATTTGCTTACTCTCCAAAGGAATTTGACACAGATCATCCCCCATCTTCTTGTTTAAATAAAGTTAAATTAATGCATTTAACTAATCTCAACTCGATGGCTTATATTCCTTTGAAAATCTGGGCTACACCGCTTCTGAAATTGGGACTTTTACGAACCTTGTATCCAGTTGATAATCATTTGCCCAATTCAATAAACATTAATCCCTTACTGCCGTTGATCAACGTAAAATAGCTTTGATTTCTGGTCGTCTGTTGTACGTCTGCTATGTCTATCTCAAAACTTTCGCATGACTTCGCCATTATTCGAGCTGATCGCTGTACAAGACTTATTGTACAAAGACAGCTTCGAAAACCCTCGATTTATACCTGTATTTCACCTGCCCAGCCGAAAATCTGTAATGGTTCCCATGCTCATTATTTTCTTCATTTGGTCGCATATTTTCTTAATCTTCGGCCTGCATACGCATTAAATATTTCCCCTCAAACCCGAACAATGTTGGAGGTAACCAGATGAGTGGTCACGCATCTTCCTCGCCACCGATTATCTCTTCTCCCCCCACCCTTTTACCCAACAGGTAGAAAACTACACTGCTTCTCTCCTCATCCTCTTCCTACGAAAGAACAATGTAATCCTCGGCAATATCTTCTCATATCCCTCATCAAATTCCTCCTCCCCGTTCCCACCCTTTTCCTCTGATGATGTCAATGAATGTGGCGGACAGTGTCAGTCATTCAAGATCCACCGCGAACCTTCAATGAAGCAGCGCAGCGCTTTTACGCAGCTTCACAGAGACTTTCCACGAGACACACATTTTAAATCCCCAAGGCTTTTAGTATCCTGATTCCTGAAAAACAAGGCGCATCCTCCACATTGCATCTGCAGACACACACACTCTCACAAACGACTTGAGGAGACAACACGCAAAGCGTCGTCTCCCTTTCCACTAGGATGGCCGCTTCCCCGTAATGCTGATAAATTCCTCGCATAAATCAAAATTATCATATCGTCAATCAATATTAGTGCCCCCTCCTGCCTCATCCATCATATTTTCTTTCCCCAATACCCCAGGCTATATAATAGCCAAGAAAACGGAACAATCAACAAATTTCCCAGACATTAGACACACTGTAATTTACATTCACAATGTCAATACCACCACCACCTTCAATATATCCTCATTTTTTCCAATTATCGCCACAGGATCCCTAAGAGAGAAAACACAGCGCGCGCGCGCGTTTACCGTGTCCACCCTTTTTACAATAATACTATGATAATACTCACAAAACTATTTCTCACCCCCGTCATACTTCCTACATTCTTCTTCCCTGCTCACTCTTAAAGTCAGTCAGCACACTCATTCATATTCTAATTCATCATGTCTTCAATTAGCTAATTACTTCCATTATTTAAGCCTACCCCTCCCGTCATCACCGTAGATCCATGTTGAAGAGAGCTCAATCTTCTTTACAGTCTTCACTAGCCCTAAAAAAGCTCGTACACATTTCTTCATTATTCCATTATTATCAAATTAGTTCGCCTAAAACTATTCCTACACGATTTTATCCTCAAAACATGCACAGTCTTGGCCTTCATCTTTTCTAAACAAATCCCCCTCCTCAGTCCTCAGCCTTATCATCAGCCCCATGTCCACGCTCAGACAATGGAAAACAAAGCAGTACATAGAAGAATAGAGAAAACTCTTCTTCAGCATATTTACAAAAATAATCACCCTCATTTCATCTTCAAGCGGAACGCGGAACCCCTAATCCTAAAATAACAATTTCTCAAGCTTGATAAATCCTTTCCCTCTAAAACATCTTCCATAACACACAAAGCATATGCAACGAGAAAAATATATTCCTGTTTCAATTGTACCATTATTTATTGCCAATTTCTAAACTACATTCATACTACGCTTTCCATCCACTCGTAGCTTGAGGCAGGTATTAAAAATGATTTTAATAGCTAACTGCACAGCTAAAAGTAAGGAATTATCATTGAATTACGATTGTAACATCCTTGTTTAAATTTCTAATACAATTCCTTCCTACACAATATCCCTTTTCTTCTCTTTATAATTTGTTGAATCAACTAAATTAACAATATATATGCTGTTTCTACACCATCTTCATCCCTTCCCATGACATTTATTCATTATACAAGTAAGTAATAAATTTTTACTTAACGCGTCCCAGTATTTGCACTAAATTATTGCTTTTAGCATCATCATTAAAGCCCATATATTTCCAAATGAATCTCTCAGTTCCGCTTGCCCTTCGCCCCTAAATACTTTCACCTCTTTCGCTCAAAGTCAAGGATGCGGGGAAGAGTAAGCGCAGCGTTCGCTAAGCGTGCCCCAATCGCCTCCCATTACAAGCCCAAGATTGTTTCTACCGCATACCGGTACAAAAGGCTTTAAATTAATCTCTTTCATCCCTTCATCCCCCATTAGCTCCCACACCTTTTCATCTTTCTAATCTACATTTTCTCCATTTGGTTATCCTAATGTCCAATAAATTAATGCCGGATTCCTTCTATTCTCAAAGATGAGAGCTAATACATAAGTTCTTCTCATTGTCCATTGTAGTAAAGTAAATATAGGCCACCCAAAACCCCTTTCTTTCCACACGAGCCAAAACAATCCCATTCCACAGCAATTCCAATGCGCGTCATTAAACATCTCACCTCACCTCTTACATGTCAATGTCAGGATTCGTGTCAGTCGAATAGTCGGTAAAAGAGAATCTTTTTCCAAATCCCTTGACCAATGACACGTGTCTCTTGTCGTCATCTCGCTCCTCAAGCTTTTCTCTTTGCCTTTCCCCACCTTTACCCCCAACCCCTAAAATCCTCTCTTTCCCTTGCTGACAAGATGGGAAGAGAATTATCCGTCCCTCTCTTGTCCCCACTCTCACACCTTTAGTGTGTCGTACTTGCCCTGCTTGCCTCTTGTCTTCCACCGAATTGTCCTGCCAAATCCTTTCCACAAACTTCTCATCAAAACAATGAAAATGGCACTTAATATCTATATATTTCCCAAGATTTCCATTATTTTCAAAATTTGCAAGAAGGTTCTTAAAGTTTAGAGTTCTTAAAATTTGGGATTGGTGCACACATTTATCCATTGGCAATATTCCCTAAGAGCTAGGATCAAATGAGGTAGGTTCAGTCATATAGATAAAGAGAGAAACTTAACAACTACATAAATACAAGCAAGCTTGGAGAAAATCATGAGGAACAAGTATAACCAGAAATGCGCGCATGCATGTACAACTAAACATCCCAACATTATTATTTGCAATGAGCGAACCATTAAAACCCAATATGTGCTACTACTACGGTACGAATTGTAAAATAAAAAGCTGGTGGTTCATGTTTGTATCCAAAAAGTCAAGTTTAACTTTTAAAGAATTGCATTAAATGTGTGACAATGAAAAGCGTTGCTTGCCGCCTCTCTGCACGCATCAGTGGACACCCTAAAACAGGCTCATTTGTTGTGGGTCTCGGTAATTACTTAAGATGCTTTTTCCATTACAGAAATATCAAAATTACAACCAGATCTTCTTGGACTTTGTCCTTGCTCTCCTCTAAATTCTTAATTGATATAATTTAGTTTACGCAGCTCTTTCAATCGACTCCTTCCATTTGCCAAATTTTTAGAAAGTGAAAATATAGTTCTAAATAAAATCAGGAATTTCAAGAAAGTTATTTTTTATTAAATTCTCGCTTCTCTTTCACTCCCTGTACCTTGCTCCCACCAGTCCAATCCATTAACAATTAAGCTAAACAAGAACCATTTTACGTAGTCCGACTTAAAAGTCTGATCAAAACAAAACCGGCTTATTAATCCATTAACGCTCATTACTCATTAAATCAAGAGCTACCAGTTATCTTAACCACAATTCGCAATCACTAATCGTAGGCAAGACCCAAGATAGGTGGCCCCCTTCAGACAAACAGATAAACATAGCATCACCATCATTATTGTTGCTCATTCCCGTCCTTTGGTCCCATCCTCCCGTTTAACAAACTTGTAGGCCGGAATGCAGATAAAATTCAACCTTTAAATCAAACAAGTCCGTTAACTTTCCATTCCTCTTCAGATTGTAACTCCTCTGTTAAGCACACACACATATTATCAGGCTTGTATTTTGGTCTGATTTTTCTGAAATGGGCGGAGAGCAGGCAAGCTCATTCTGATAACATTGCCTTTGGGCCAGAACTGTACCCATCCGCACCTAAAGACTGGTATTGCAGAAACGTAGCAGAAAATATGCAGCAATGCAGTAACTTTGTTGCAAGAGTATGCAAATTTCGGTGAAATCCTACACTACAGTATATCTGAAATGAAATCAATAACGAGAAGAAGTAACCGGATCTTTTTTGCACAGATGCACATTCACCATTTCCTCCTTACCTCCCAGCTCCCTTCTGAAACGGATACTAACAGTAGGGCAAACAGCATGTACATAACTTTAAGCAGACAGGCGGTCCCAGGGTATAGGATAGGAGATGGTGGAAGCTTTTCCCTCTATCTTCTGACTTGGGTAGAGATAATTGTCCTGTATTCTAATCAAAGAGGGAGATTACAACATGTAAAAAATCTTGAAGCAATCATCTCTAAACGTTAGTCCTTTCTCCAAGGACAACTCTTGTGGTCATAGTCGATCAACTAGACCATAGCCATCCAGCCGGACACTTGTCAGTGGAGTTAATGAGAGAAACCGCAAACTTTTACCCTGTTTAATTACTGAATGCTTCATTTCATTACGTGTCTCGTACAAATACATGAACGCTTCGTGGTACGATTTCTTTTTGAGCTCCTCCAAGTATTTATTGTTGATTCAGCTAGTTTTAATAAAACCCATGTTTGTTTCACCCTAAAACTGAAAACTGAGTGAGGAAAGAGAAAACACTCGTCATTAGAATATAGATTACATACTACAGTGCTGCTACTGCTCCTACACTTCTTCACACACATACAAACACTACAGAAACTCCTTTCTCCGTACACTCGTTACCCTCAATTCCATCATTCACGCTTTCAGCATTAGTTTCCAATACTATCAAGTTTCAAATGACATTCCAATTATCTTTACAAATACCATGTGTGAAAAACCCTAAGTTGCCAAGAAAACAACGTTTCCTTCTTTACGGGGTCGCAATCTTGGTGTTAGTAGATTGAAAACTTGCTAATATTTATTAACCGTTGGAAAATCCGCAAGCGTTATAGCGTTTACGCTGCTCTGCGCTCCTCCGCTATAAGGAAAAGAAGGCTCAGGATGAGAAGAGTGCATGTAGTGGCAGTCTAGACCTACATACTTTTCAGCAGCGTATGTCTTTTTACCAATAACCAACCCTAAAACATGTTAATCCTTTCGTGCAAACATAAAAGTGTACATATATAGTGCACACTCCTCACATCATAATGTACTGACCTGATTTCCGGTATCTGCAGACTGATTGTACCAGTTCATCAGAATGCTGCGAAATTACATGTAAGCAATATACCAAGTACAACAGTGGAGAATCATCAACTTTATAAGCTTTCGCTAAAATTATTTACAGTCCATTTACCTCTAACCTGTTCAAGCCCACCGGCTATTTTGGATTTCATTCTCTTTCACACTTCTTTCCGACACGTAAAAATCCTTTCATTCTCATTTTTCCACAAAAATCAACACTTAATTATATACTACCGTAACTCATAATTAGCGGAATTTAATCCAGGATTACTTCAAAATTTTCACACCCTCGGACTATGAACACTTATCCTCAAAGGCAGAAACTCTTTCCAATGTACTATCGAAATGAGGGAATTTTGGATTGCCAGGATACGGTTTCATTATAAGCGACAATTACTTCTTTTTTTTGGTCCCAGTCTTTTTTACTTTCTCTCCTCTCTTCTTTTTGTCCTTGCTTTTCTTTTTTAGCTTTTCACCCTTCTTTTTCCGTTTCTTCGCAGACTTTGGTTCTGCCGGAGGGATACTTGGGCTTGAAGGTTCTGGGGTTTGCGATACTGCATTTGTCGCCATTGGTATTGGATCAGTACTCGAGTCTTTCGCTGGGTCAAAGCAGAAATCAAAAACCATTTTAGCAGAACTATTGCGTCAGCCGCAATCACTTAACTGCCTGTCAGCTGAAACACACATCCTATATGCTACATATTATTTGGGCTATTGTATTTGTCACTAAATGTAGCACCTGTACCTAATCCTCAAGCACATTCTAAGATGGAATCTAACCCACAAATATGTTAAGCACACTTAATTTAACTGCATTTAATGCAATGCATAAATAAACTAAGCCTTTGCTCTATATGAACAGGCAAACGTATTGTTAGACTGCTAAATACAACAGTTTTATGTTTAAGTAAACTTAGCTTCTCACCTCTCAATTCCTCTTTACATTTCTTGAGACGATCACAAAGTTTCTCTATTTTGTCAATATCTAGGCAGTGGTCAGAGCTACTTTCATTTTCTTTTTGGAGCGCTTTCGCCTGTTCGTTTCCCTCTTGCGGCGGGGGTCCGTAGAACATTCCAGCGTGTGGGTTATGCACCCCTCCTCCATGCATGGCCGCCCATGCGTTCCAGTACGCGTAGGATGCTACAAGTGGAGATGGTTGGGCTGGAAGACTCCCTGATGGCCCGGGGATCGGATACATGCCTTGGGTTGGCACACTCCCTGATGGCCCGGGTATTGGATACATGCCTTGGATTGGCATACTCCCTGATGGCCAGGGTATCGGATACATTCCTTGGGTTGCCATACTCCCTGATGGCCCGGGGATCGAATGCACGCCTTCTTGAATATTGCCAAACTGACCTGTATCTGTCGACGTCGGCCCGCTGTTCCTATTAGTATCCAAAACCTCGGTGTTCACTCCTACGCTTTGACTTCTACTCTGTCCTTGTTACATGGAGCCAAAAATGGTTATTAGAGCTGAATTATTTGGTACTTCATGATATTTTTAATTATATCTTGTTTTACATGCGTATCAATGCTATCCAACATACTCATGTTTGCATGGAAATTTTCCACTGGTTGTTCGTGATGTCCCTCTGAAAAATTCCCTTCATACACTCTCCCACGTGTTGCTGTGCTACCCTGCATTGAACTTACTCGCTCATATTGTGAAAAGTTTCCTGGAGCCTCTTGTTTGCGTGCCATGTTCCGCCCTCCCTGATAATTATCTAAAACCGACCTGTTATCTTGTCTTCGGGGTTGATGTGGCGAACGCAGAGGTTCGTATCGGTACGTGACCGGGTTTCTTGTTCGTACGCTTGGACAAGGCAATGGACAGCAACAACAGCAATTCCTGGAATTGTAGCTAGCAACTGGATAAGTTTGTGGGCAATATTTTCGTAGTCTTGGTTGAGATCGGGTAGTACATTGGCAAGTTTTTGGAGGACAGCCTGTTCGTGGTTAAGGTTTTGAACGACATTTAATTATTGGTACAGTTTTTCTCAAAATCTCATCATTCAGTCAATAATTTCACATGTTTTAGCTTACCTCCACTAGAAATGAAAGAAAATGAATTAGAATATGGGCGTCATTGCATACAGACAACATGGAGTTCACAAGAAGGCTATTCCTCTTACCTCGCTTCACGAATAAGCTTTATAGCCCGAAATCCGATAAGTGATGGCGGGCAATTACTTCCTCCTCCGTTGTTTAAATACCCTACTGGCGGACAAGAGTTCCCTCCTATTGGAGCTGTTAAATACAAAACGTTACCTCCAAGTAGTTTGCTCAGTTCAGAGTCCTGGCTGTGTCTTCCTTCACTCTTGGCCACGGCTGAGTGACTTGTTCCTGTCTCTTTTGAGCTGGCCGTAGCTGTTGTTGTTGTTGGTTCTATTATCATCGGAATGAAAATTACAGTCATAGTATTAACTTTTAGTTTCCCAGCAAACATAAAAATTCTTGCACTTTTTGGTTTCAAGAATCACGGCTTACCGTCTGAAAGATCTTCAGTTATTTCCATGTTGGCTATGGTGGCGAATTCCATGCAGAAGCAATTGCAAATTAAAAGTTGGAATCTCTGACTGAATATTAAATGGTGTCCAAGCATAAGTTATATAACCTTTTTCATGGTCATTTTTTCTAGGACTATTCAAAGCTTACCGTTGAGAATGAGTTTGAAGAGTATCTGGGTCTGTAGATATTAGTATGTGACCTTTGTACCTCAAGATTCACTTTGAATTTTACATAGTACCTCCTGAATCTCCCAGATCACTGAAATCTTGTCACAATAATCATAAATATTAGTAATAAATATTGCTCCCCTGTTAACAGATTTTGTTTAATACATGCTCATAAGTATTTATGGATAGAGGTTTCTTCTTGCGTCACCCGAATGATACTGCACTCCATTCCCCATCCATTCAAATTCGTCCTAAACAGGCTAGGCTGGATAAATTTGGATTCATGTACTTGGTAACATACGTATATTAAATAAAACCAACCTAATTTTCGCCTTAAACCAAGGTATGTTTCGGTCATAATTTGGAATCGGCGTTGCACACCCCTTAAAATACGCGCTTATACATAAGACATGCTGTGTAAATCGCCATCGCTTAGCAACTCATGCAAAACCAATACATCCATTTCTATTTAAACACTTTCTACGAGTTTCACATCATCTACTGAACTCCCGATAGGAAAAACGGACGGAAATGGAAAGGGAGAGCATTTCACATTTAGGAATGGGGCAGACAGGACAGGTCTCCAAAAGGTATATATAGGTTTGCAAATAGGAAAACCAATCTTGGAGACTTCCATTCCTCGAAGCTTGAAGCCTTCAGCTTTTATCCACTGGACAAACAACACTCGTGGAGTCAATTCACGGAACAAGGGAGGAGGTATAGTCTGGCGAACATAAGATGTGGGTATTGCAAAGGCTCGGTATTCCAACCTCCGCTCGAGGGTCTATCATCGCTTTGCACAACCAATTTGTTATCCCAGTCCCAATCCACACATACCAATAGGCGGAGACAAATCATTTTTTGTATTAATATATATAATCCTTAAGTTGTGCCGAAAATCCATTTCATTGGTCGGATTGCACGAAAATAAACTTTGTTTGCACCCGTCCAAGACACTTCCCAGGGGGAAGGGCTATTGCGACAGCGGAGCACTTCGGTTGGCAGAACGCTTATCCTAAGCCAAACTCCGTCTCTAGCGCAGCGTTAAGTTCGGTCTGCTTTCCCAGCTCCAATTATACATAAAAAAACTCCCAACAATGCAATGCTTGCTTTGCTACTTGGCATCTGGGTTGTAGTAAATTCCAACACCACTACACTGGGATATCTAGCCATCTTTACATATATAGGCTGATTATTAACTTAGGTTTGATATTAAATTTAAATTATACGTCTACCTAATGACCTGTTATAATCACACGGGCATCAATTATAAGCTGAAAGTCAGAGGTTTTGTGTAGTTCAAGTATCCATCTACAACATGATGTCCACTATTAACGCAAAAAGTTTCCAATCAGACAGAATCCCAATTCAGTGCTTTGCGGCATTTCCACTGTTACCAACCAAACCACCACCTCAAGTCTTCAAGCGATAACTGTGGAAATGCCGCAAAACGCAAAATTAGAATTCTGATTGAAAATTTTGAGCGTTAAAAGCGCATGATCATGGTAAACTTGGGTAACTGAAACGTGCTCCAAACCAATAAGATTAGGCTGGACGGAAATGTACAGTTTCAGACGGTATTGGATAATAGCAGTAATTATCTGTGAGAACGATGGTATAGACTGGGTATGGGAATTTCATGCGAAATCGAGCGGAGGTTGCGGGTAGCGCAGGGAGGGGAGCATGATCCACAATCAGTGATTTACTGGGAGAGGGGACATACCAGGTCAGGTATCGATAACTTAGTGGGGAAGTGGGTAGGATGTAAAATTAAAAGATTAGCGGTTTTACGATGGGAGTACGAGGGTAACGGTGTTCGTGGATGTACGAGGTAGCGAAAATTTGCTGGAAGAAGGGCAGGACCAGTAACCAGGTATGGTATCAGTTAGTTTAATGGGGGAAGAAATAAACCGAGAAGTCAAAGTTTCCTTGGTGGGGCTAAAAAGCAGCAACGGTATTTGGGTGGGGAAAAGAGTATTGCAGTATAGCAGGCATCGCAACAGTAGTTTGTTTAGGAAGGGTACAAAGTGCGTAAATGCTAATGTGAGTGTTAAGGGGCAAGTTGGCAAATCGGGGATTCTGCACTGAGAGCCAGTAGAACGGAAGTAACGGTAATTCCTTTTAGAGAGATTAAGGTCGCTAGAGCCGCGGCCGTAACGCTACAATCTACAGTTAGTGAGAATCGGTGAATTTATATAGAGTCGGGAATTTAGTACAACCCTTAAACTCGGTCACAAGTGCTGTTGCAAATCGCGGACATTTCAAGCCCACTCTCACAACTGTTTCGTGACGTAAATTTTAGAACGAAACTCAGCTCCATATGTTATTCTAATACTAGCATGGATAGTGGGTAGTTTTGTATTTTGTGCTGTAATTTACTTCACAACAGTTTGGGGATGGGGGGGGGGCTTGAAAGGGTCCTACTTTGTCTTACTCTGATATAATTATCGTTAGGGTTCAATTTTGAGACTTTCCAGTATCTGCTGACCATTTTATTGAACCTGACTATTAAGGAATCCTTAATAATTTCCTAGCGTGAATCTTTATATATAAGGAGGCAAGTAAATTTTTAAACAGCCATTCAGGCTATTTCAATCTGCTCTTAAGCGAACGAAGTGAGCCGGGTTACCGCTAAAGACTATTATCTGCGGAAAAGCGAGCGTAAGCGAGCCGAATGACCGCCGCGCTAGCGGTGCGAGCGCTCTTAGGACATTTTTCCGCAGGCAAATTTCCGCGGCGCTTTTTTTCGCGGGCAGCCTTCCGCGGGCGGGTTTCCGCGCTCAAGTTTTTTCCGCCGACCCGGTCAATTTTCCGCGGACAAAATTACGCTTGCCGGTATACACATAACGGGTGCAATCAGGCTTCCGAGTATTTTGCCTAACCTCCACCAAACATAATTGGGACCTCGAACCTAACGCAGGCAACCACCTCGTTGGCGCACTCGGTCCTCGTACAGCCATCTCGGTGGTCACCAGGTTAGGTTAGAGGCCCAAATTATGGTTGGTTCACCCCCCGAACTCTCACGCAACGGGTGCAAATTTAATAATCAGCCAAATCAAAGTTACGGCGGAAATTCGCCCGCGACAAATGCTTGGCGGAATTCCGCCCCGATCGGCGGAAACTTAACTGCGGAAAAGAGTCCGGCGGAAAACTTAAGCCGAGAAATTTTGCCCGCTCGAAAATGTCTGCGAAATAATCTCCTGCGAAAAAAGTTCCGAAGACCGTGCGAGCGAAGCGAGCCAAACCGCTAGTAAATGTAAATGTAAAGGAGGCCGGGTTTAGAACCACTCCGACGTAGCTACCTACCTGCTAATTGCAGAAATGCCTCAGTGATCAGCTTGTATTATTAGAGCCTGGCCTCCCATTAGAGAAGCGGCACTCTAATGAGGAGTTTGCACACTGAACTCAGAACCAACCCGCTCTTGATCACTTTCCATGCTATGCAAACTACCCAGTGTTATCTACCCCGTACCGGCTGAGTTTTCTTAATCCCAGGATTTAACTACCTAAGCCAAACTACAGCACCCACAGCGCCAAGTAGATAAGCTACAAAGCTTAGGAGAGAATGTCATAGACATAACTTCTTCTACGAACATTGCAGTACAGCAGAAAGGGACCCGCAACATGCGGAAACTATTCCTCACTAGAAATTAAGGGTGACTTCCCGGTATGGATCGCACATCCCATTTCACAGTGTGCCAACAACGTTAAACTTCTCCTGCGAACCGAATCGGAATCCACCACACCACTGGGCCCGGACTGAAATCCAACAAAATATGTCGGAAGTCGGATTCGGTTGATCCGAATCGGATCGGCCTTTGAATATTCCGAGACTGCTTAATTTCTCCCTTGTCTAGCACCATTACCCTGAAAAGTAAAGAAATCATTTGAATTTGTCAATTATAAACTAGATTTAGATAAATATGGAAGTATAGCTCAAGTATAGGCCGAAACTTTTACAAATTGTAATCCTTGCACCTTCCATTCCATGACCTCCATCATGTACTGTACGGTACACATTCTGATAGAACTGCACAAAACAATATCCCTTGTGGTTCGCTCCATCTTGTCCCTTGAAAAGGGAAATGTACGTTTTTCACTGGTCCAGCCCCAGCCTAATTTTCAGAAATATTTATCATATTATCAAATCCTTATTATTCAGAACTATTTTTTTTATTTCAGAATTATTTTCCTCCGAAGCGTCTTATCTATGAATCTTCCGAAACTCCGTTAGATTCTCTTTCTCCCTAAAGGTTTCAAACATAAGACAGGCAGTACTAAGGATACTCGGTTTGTGATGTCGGGATATCACGGCGCCTGTGATATTTGTAGACTAGGTTGTGATATATCACACAGTTAGTGATATTGCGGTTTTCATATCACAACTGTAGCTAACTTCACGGGATTTTTTAGTTGAGATGCTGTGGAAATTTTATTTATTGGGGGATTTTCGTGTTTTTTGTTTTAAAACACAGCTGAGGTCTCCTGCACACAATAATCCGGGGTGCAAGGCGCTCTAACCGCCATAATTTTGAAGCAAATAAATGTTAAAGTGTTTGCTAGAGAGCTCAAAATGTTAAAGCCACATATTGTGGCAAATACACCTGTGATCCACTGTCAATGGTACACAGACGATTGTAAAATTGCTAAGAATCAAGCTATGGAACTACTACGAAAATTTCGAAAATCACATAAGGGAAGTATTAATTATATGGAATTACTAAGTCAATACAAGGAACAAAGAAAGACCTTTGCAAGACAAGCGAGGTATAGTTACTACGAGCAAAGAGTCCTAGATATACAACAAGCAGATACGAGCAAGGCATTCTGGACCGCTGTTAATTACTTTAGGACTACTAATAATCAAACCTAATGTAACACAATCGAAAATAGTACCTGGGAGAATTATTATGTAAGAATGTACAATGAGGAAGAAAGTCAAGAGTTGCTGTTGACATGTACACCAGAAATTGTAGATACTAATGTTATCGACCCCGATGAACTAGATTTGCTTTTGAATGAGATTAGTATATACGAGGTGGATTATGCTGCAAAACACCTAGCGAAAAATTAGTCCGGGATTTGATGGGATTGTAAATAAGGTATGGCGCGGGCTGGAATTGTGAAATTTAGAATACCTTACTTTAGCTCTGAATGCTGTTTATAAATGGAATTTCAGGGTCTCTTAAAGAGATCGTAAATGTACCTTTATATAAGAAAGGGAACAGGGAAGATCCCCACAATTACAGGCTGATTGCGTTGTTAAACACTGCTACAAAATTGTATACCAGTGTACTTGGAACCAGAATGCAACCATGTAGTAGAAACTTAGATCTAGGTACAGCTAACCAAGCGGCTTACAAAAAGGGATGTGGATGTGAAGATCACATACCAGGTTGGCCTGCGAAACTTAAATTCTACCATGTCGGGGAACGGGAGGACGGCAGCACGGCTTCAGGACAAGAGTGAAGGGGCTAGCACTGTGGATGACTACCCTACCAGCCCTTACAATATCCTAGCTCCTACCACACATCCATCTGCACAACTCTCTCCTAATTCATTGCTAGCAACGGATAGCGAAGCATCCTGAGGAGCCTTAAGCTACACCGCTCAACCGTCCACTCCAATGCAAAATCTTATCCTCCAGGCCTGCCGTTCCTCGACATTGTAGAATTTATTTTTTCAAAGGCCAATCCAGTATTTACACTTAACAGTCTAGTGCAAAAATTAGTAGGGAAAAAAATAGAAGAATGTATGCCCTTTTTGTTGATCTTTCGGGCTTTTGACTCTGTAAGTCACAAACACCTGTGGCCTAAGCTAATTAGTAGAGGAATACCGGAGGAGTTTATTTGCAAAATCCAGTCACTTTATACAGGAGCTGTAACTAAAGTAAGGGGTGGAAAAGGATATACTGAAGCCATTAGTATCAGTAAGTCTATATTACAAGGAGAGACGGTCAGTCCAACTCTCTGGAATTTTTTCATCGACGACTTGGTCAAAGAACTTGATGAGTCAAATGGCCTGGGTGTCTACTTAAATAAGTTAGAGTTAAAAGTACTTATGCATGCGGATGATTTAATATTAATGGGCGAAACACCTGTACACCTACAAAGGCAAATTAAATGCATACTCTGCATACTCTGAATACTTAGATAGGAAAAACTTGAAAGTCAACCTATGAAAAACGAATGTACTATCCTTCGGTTCAGCAAAACTCAGCACTAACGTAAAATGGTGCCGGAAGGGTAGCGAAATAGCTAAAGCAAATGAGTACACATATTTGGGAGTACCCTTTAGCGTATCAGGAATGTTCGTAACCGCATTTAATCATTTTAAAGCAAAAGCAAGTGGAAATTCGTAATGGCCGAGTTGACTGGGTTAGGAGCAGGATTCGGATTTAAGACCTGGGGATTTTGTTGGTAAAATCTGGTCAAGCCTGCAAACATAGCCATGGTAATTTGGTAGTCGGGATCGGCTGGGTTTGCTTCTGGATATGGAGGCAGTGGGGCAGGAGGAATTTCTAGAGGAGGTTGTACAAGCGGAGGGTGGACAGGAGGATCATCTGCATTGACAACCGGAGGAGCAAGATTAGCTGGAGGAGGTGCGTTGATAGGCAAAACGGCATCATTAGGAGGAGGTAGAGGAGAAAAATTATCTGCTATGACATTCATGATGGAATAGGTAGGGAAATAAGTAGGAGTGGGTAGAATTACTCGCTAATGCTATGCTAAGTACCGAGGTCGTCTCTGCACTCACACCGAAGAAAGAAGATAGGAAAGGTTTAAATTATGTTTAAATTAAAATAAAATAATACTTATAAATATAGTACCTCGAAAAGTCCTAGTTGGAGTCGGTAGCAATCAAAAACTTACGTCAGGAGAATGAAAAAGAAATTGAGTGATGGAGAGAAAAAAGCAAAGTAAGAGGATACGCTTTTCGAAATATCGAAAATGGAAACGGTAGACGCTTTTGCTTGCCAGAGGCAAAGGGAATAGGCGCCTGATGAGAGATGAACTCCGCTGGGTGGACGTAGCTATGAGTTCAGAGGTGAGCGAAAGAGTGAGAGAGAGGAAAGTCACTAGGACAAAAAGTTGGTCTCTAAAGGTAAGACAAAGTTCGGGGGCTTCGGGAGTGTCTTTTATAGGAAATTCTACTGGAGTGCGGACGCGATAGAAGCGGTTTGATCAGCTCCTCCAGTAGATTATCCAGAAATGTAAATGGGGTGGTAGGAAAATAAGATGAAGGAGAAGACAAGAAAGTAAGAAGTAGGCAAGAAACAGAAGACAAGCATAACGCTGTCAAAACATATACACAGTGTCAAATGACATTGTTGACGAGCTCCTGGGTGAGCCAAACCGAGACCAAGGCTTAGAGGAAGGGATAGAAGAAATCCCGCTGGAAGAAGCCATCACTCCTGATGAAGGTTCTACTTGGTCACTTCAGGCTTTGAGTATAACGACTAAAGTTGGATGCTTTAAAAACGGAATGGTGAACAAACTTACTAAGAGATTATTACTGGAAACATGATGAGAATGATTTGATAAATAACGGTTTCCAATTACAGGCCGGGTTGTGTGGTTGCATCAAGTGAATTTATTTGCGATTTCTTGCCGTACAAGTCTGTACATGAAACTTACAACATTTTGAGTGACCCTGACACTTTTTCAACTTTTTGAAATTTTAAAACTAATTTATCATTAATTTTCCTATCTTTGGATAGGGAGTTTGGATAGAAGAGTTTCAGAGAACCGAGTATATTCCACATAGACTAGATTTCTCATCTTGTAACGCTAGCTTATTATATTCTGTAGGCTTAAGGTTAATGTTGTAATAACTCGGAGAGTTTTTGACTCCTACCAAAAGAGTCAAAAAATATCAACTTAGAATTATATACTACCCACGCATTCCAATCTTCGCCGCGTAATCTCCGAGGCTGAGAGTTTTATACAGTAATACCCGGGTATTTTGGAATCAGAATATAAATCCCGGGTAACTTCCTCCGCCGCTAATAAACCCCAGGATTTCGCTCTCGTATTTGCCAGGTTAGCATTCAGGACGCAACTCAATTCAATTGAATCCATCGTACTCGTAATAAAACTCACTATTTTTAGTCATCCATAATTTAGAGTCATATACAGCGTATAAAATTACAACGTAATTACTCTCCGCCACCTCACTTAGGGAAATTTCAAGCTTGACACTGCCAGTCCGGGCCTGAGCGTGACTCATTTGATCCAGCTTGTGTGACAGCTGGAAGGCAAACAGGGTTTTGCCCTTGACAAAAGAATCCCGGTTTATGACACTCTCTCTCTCACTTCCAATCATCTGCATAAGCGTAATATAACCGCTGAGATACTTTGAGTTTTTCCAAACATAAAGCTGCCAGTTAACCGGCGAGGGACTATCATCTGAAGAGATGGCAATCTTTGAAACTTTTGCAGTCTCTAAATTAAATGGTGATTTTTTAATATCGCCTATGAAAGCTTCCGCATTTACGATTACTACAATAACAGCCTTAGGAATGCAACCGGAAAAAACTCGGTCGGCAAATAAATTGAAACTTCCCTTTGCTATAGCTAAGGCTTTGATAGCGATTCTTGTGAGAGGAAAATATGAGTCATGCAAGTCTATTAAACTGGTAATTGACTTGTATACGGATGGAGAAAGGCCCACCTTTAAAACTTTTACATATAATTCATCAATTATAATCTTAACGCTTATAGGAACAGCATCTGCAGATAATAACACAAAATTAGGAGCCGCCTTTTCTAGTCGTATTCTGATTGAGACCTCGGATGGAATTAATCTTTCGATTGTAAAAATATCGCTTAGCAACGGCCCTTGCAACTCAACAATCGCAGAACTTTTAAATAGGTCTTTGCGCTTATTAGTTTCTTCATTAGGATCATATGTATCCTCTGAGTTGAAAAAGAATTCATTCCTGTCCTCATCTTCCTTGGTCAGCAAGTTTTCAATCATGAATCTACAGCCGTAGAAATTATCACTAGTGTAAACTAATTTATCATTAAAGTGAATACTTAGGTTAGAAAAGAGGATGTACATTAAGTTATTGATGCAGATTATAGATTCCGTTCCAGCAAGACTCGTTCCTTCAGCTTTCACAACCTTTAGCCTTACAAACAGAGATGACTGTCGAAAGTCATAAAACATATTCTTTTGATCAACAATTTCTAAATCTATAGGCCCGGCGCCGTCTAACGGTGCTACAATGTCTACATTCTACATATTGCTCGTAATTATAGCGAACGTGAACATTTCAGGGTTTTTAAGATAATCGAGACGTGAGCTGTAAACCAGCTTTGCTTCAGTCGAAGAAGTTGACGGATCCATCTTTCTTATTCTTCTTCCTTCCCTTTTTGGCTTTCCGCGCGGTCTTCTTTGATCCCTTTTTGTTCTTGGAACCCTTTTTCTTTGGCTTTACAGATTTTCTCTTCTTCTTTCCTTTTCCAGTTTTTGCAATTTTTCGACGCTGTTGACCAACTTCACGTTTTTGACTTTTTACACCTCTACCTTTTTGCCGGTTTGAAAAATAGGCTAATGCGATCGGTGAAAGCCGTTAACAATTTGACATTTTAGTTATATACTAGTAGATATACATTAAATTTATAGATAATATCTATTAGAATCTATATAAATCTACTATACATCCGAAAAATTAATATAGTATATACTATGGGGTTAAATCGCTATTGCGATCGTTGAAAGCCGTTAACAATTTCACATTTTAGTTATATACCAGTAGATATACATTAAATATATAGAGAATATCAATTAGAATCTATATAAATCTACTATATATCCGAAAAATGAATATAGTATATACTATGGGGCGGAATCGCTATTGCGATCGGTGAAAGCCGTTAACAATTTGCCTTTAATAGTCCAGTTTCTGCTATAGCTTTACTTAAAAAAGACATTCGTTAGAAACGGTACGATGAGGAGATGCTTTTAATTGTAAAATCTTTGCTAAGTAATTTCTTACATTATTGCAGAACAACTAATTCCAGTATTGTAATATACAGCGCCGGCTCTCCTCTAGTGTCGTACATTTCTAGTAGTTACCGCAGGAGACACTGCAAATATAACGGGAAAATCAGACGGATAGATGCATGCTCCTTTTTACAACATGCAATTTTACAGATCGAATACCTATACATACCATTACCGCTCACCAGATTTACTGTTGTAGTGTCTAAGTTACATGAATTTCCAAAATTCACTCATTCACTCTTCTGATTCTCGAATTAGAAAAAATTTCGCACTACGGTGGAATACCAAGAAAGTTAACGAAAATGATGAGCTTGCAAAAGCAAATCTTCGCGCCATTTCAATACATAGCAGTAACGAACAAGATACCATGGTGATATGAAAGAATTGATCCGTCTTCTGAAGTTCATGCTTTTTCTTGCATAATTTCTTTAATAATGTTTACTACCAGGTGTTAAAATGTATTTCAAACCGGCATAAAAGGATAGCTTCTATCCTGCTCCAATTTTTGAACTCGTTTCTTTGCCTTCTTTTCCCGTACGGAACCGCTTATAGGGATGGTATACACGGGCTCTGGCGTCAGCAGTGAGCCCCCGCTCCGATTTTTGACAACGGGGACGAGATGGCATGCGGACTTGGAGTCACATAGAACCCCCCTCATTGATTCCTCCATGATGATTGCCTAGAATCTAAATTCGCCCCGCATATTAGTCCGAAATATTTTCGGAGGGGTTGGCCTGGGATGACATCATTAAAAAATAACGTTTTGTACTTGTTTACAAACGTTTTCCGGCAGCCCCTTCCCTTTTTTTACGGGAAAAAATGCAAAATCTTATCCACACTATGTCCTTTTATTCCTATGTCAAATTTTTGGGAAGGAGATTATCGTCCTTTACATCAATTCTTATAAACTTGTAGTACCCGCAACGGACGGGATGGTAGTCTACCCGGTCAAACGTTAGAAACTGTTGCTTGTCGTTATCGCTTGTAGGGGGAAGAACTTTAATGACCGGAATCTCACTCCCTCCAAACCAGCTGCACTCGACTTAATCAGACGGGAAGAGGAGGAGGGGATTCGAATGACGTGCAAAAGGGAACATAAGTTTTGAAACACGGTGTACTCTTGGTATCCGTTATTTAATTTTATGTGTTGACCAACTATTATTCTAAACTTTGATGTAACTAGTTTATACATAGTTTTACAAATCATACTAATTTACTGCGTATATTATCATAGCTGACGCAATGAACCAGGAACTGTGACTTAATAGTTTCCTACAATACTGTTACTCTTTAACTGTTGTTTCAGAATACAAACAATTTTTCTATATAAGTTTTACTTTACAAACATTGTGACTTAAACCAAATAAAATACACTCATGTCATGTCTCCAAAAATAATGTTGTTTTCAATGCAAAATAGGAACTGCTCGGCGGCAATCAGATTGATTGTCGGGATTAGAACCATTGACTACCTATTTTAGCACCAACACTCTACTCCACTGAACCCCGCCGTGACTTCCCGGAAAGATAGAAAAACTCGGCATATTTCATCCACACAAAAGACAAGCATTAGAGTCATGGAAGAAGTCAGTCGTGTTATGCATCTACAAGGTAAACTCTGCCCCAGCCATGTCTGCAAGGAACGGATACACAGTGTGGATGCTAGTCTCAGGTATATTATTTTCCTGTATCAAAGCCCTTTAAGGTAGCTGAAGCCTCATCATCCAAAGATACGCCTTCCGCGGGTCATTTTTCTATCAACGCTCGTAAAGCACGGAAGCATAGAGAGCAGGTACGTCTGCAACAAGAAGACGATTTGAAAACTCTAGAAAAGACAAGTGCTTCCGTTCGTTCGTCAAAAGAAAAACTTCTAAATCTAAATTTCGAAACGGTGGTGACAATTGGAATCTAAAGATTTTTTCGTTCAACCATTATCAGTGAGTGAAAATGTTTTGCAAAAAGTGCATCAACTTTCGTGTGAATTTGAACCGTGCCGAAATATGCTTTGGAATAACTTTGTGCAACTTTGTCCGGCAAAATTTCCCCAGAAACAGCTATACATAACAGACAAACTGCTTCCTTACTTCCACAAATGGCAACCCTTTTGGAGAGAACAACGAGCAAAGGAACTTTTTCCCTTCTTCTTGAGAGGACCTAAAGGACTTTTACGCTTTCGCACCTTTACAACAATTTC
Source organism: Sminthurides aquaticus (assembly GCA_906901655.1). NCBI lineage: Eukaryota > Metazoa > Arthropoda > Collembola > Symphypleona > Sminthurididae > Sminthurides > Sminthurides aquaticus. The sequence goes on along the minus strand of CAJQTT010000002.1, from coordinate 2,641,510 downwards.
GGGGACGCCACTATGGCCAAAAGTTTTTTTTACCAATCCAATTCCGATTAATTACACGTAAGTTAAATATATTCTAATTGTCAGTGAGTCGGAGGAACAATGACACGTTGCACACACAGAATTGGGAAAAGCATCGGGCGGAGCCTCCAAAATGTATGCTGACGCAGCATTTCTCGACCCGCCTGTGATGCTTTTTACAATTTTGCAAAACAGGCCATTATTCCACCGACTCATCAACGTTCCAAAGCTTTGCTAAAAATATGCAACATCTTGTCTCCGACAGTCTGCTAATGAATGATTTTAATTTTTGTAACAGAATTCATTGTTGGTTCTTCTCTTCTTAATGCTTCTCATCCTTTTTTCGTCCTCCAAAAAACAAAATTCATTTCCAAATTCTTTCGTTCTCAAGTTTTTACAATTTACGTGTGTTGACTAATATACGAAACAAATGAATTTGATCTAAACCGATTATATTATTCCTGAGATCGAACGAGATCAATTATTTATTGCATGTTTGATTTAACAAACTTTGACAAGAAATTAAAAAATTAACGACGGCCGCGTCTGCCCCGACGGTTTGCCAGTATGGGGTTCCTGCGACGCCCCGACCGTAGCTGCATACCGGAACCATCAGGAACTGGAACAACTGCCACACCGTGAACCGCTGGCACCGGATCCTGGCTCACCTGAAATCATACAATTTTAATGTTTTAATTCAACAGCCGCACATTCCAAAATCTTCATAACATATTCATTTGACAGCTTTTAATTTTCATCTACCATCTCGGATTTAAACCAGAAAAACTAACAAAAGGTTTCAAAGGTTACCTATCGGCTGAAGCTCCGCATCTGGAACAGGCGTCCACTTCTTGTTCAACGAACGCCCTATAGCGCCGATCTTGCCACCAGCCGCATACCGGTCTCCAAAAGGCTGCAAAATATATCCTCCAGTGATATCAAACAGCGTTGTACGGCTTTGAGCTAATATGTTGGACCTGTCAGCCGATAAAGTGTGGTTTCCGCCATGGCTGGAAGGTGAACACGTTGATATTGTCCTCGAGTTCCACCACACGCGCCTATTGCATCTGTGAAAAGTAAAATTTTAAGAAAACTTAAAAACCCTGGACGAAACTTCAAATATCTGCTGCTTGAAAAGTTAAATAACGTACCAACTACATACGCGTTATAATGTTCGTTGCTTAAATCCATATTGCCGTCTGGCTGTCCCGAGGTATTTACTGAACAGTTATACCTCATGTTAATAGCAGCAAGGGGAGAAACGCACCCATTTTGGGCTGCTAGAAACTTGACTATGACTCAAACATACACGTGATGGCCTCTATCAAATTACTTTATCTAATGATACAACCGTATTCCATCTCAATTTACATGAAGCAATGGAAATATGATGGTTACCCATTTGAAAAGTAAACTAGAGCTAGCTTACAATTTTGTCTCCATCATTGTAAGCTTTGGCATCAGCTCAATTTATCAAATTTAAGCCCTCCCAAATCAAAGCTCTGGAATATAGCTGTAGAAGGCATTTTTTTTCTTTCATAGTAGCAAAGCAGGTACTGCAGGACCAAACTGATGGAAATCTGTCAGGGGTTTTAACGCATATTCTATGGAACCAATACGTGGTACAGTGTAAGTAAGAACACGTAACTTGCACGTTTTTTGCAACATCTGTACACATATCCTTATTGCAGTTCAGTTTGAATGACATATTGCTCAAAGTCCCACCACAAAGAATCGAGTCTTTTGTATAGAACTTGGTGTAGTAATCCTGTAGAACAAAAACGTTGAAGGTGGGGCATGTGGACACATGTGGACACTATCGTTATAATGGATTTGCCTGCAAGTGCTACCTGTACAAGTCTCATCATGTAGTGAAAGTCGCCTAAAGTTGGTTCAACAGATCTTAAGTTTTGCGGAAATTGTGGAGACAATACATGTAGAACCTTAGAGCCGTGAACACAGGCAATTGTATTAATATTTTAAAGTGGGACATTACATGCAAATACAGGGTAACATATAGTAATTACTTGTTATGGGTCATCGCGTCTCCCGCCACTACGTATGGAATGCCTTTGTTAACAGACATAAACTTTGCAATCTGCAGCTTAACTGCTGTGTAACCAGTAGCAGAGCCTTATTTTTCGGAGATTAGACCCCATGGTATCTATTTCGGCCATTGGAAAGATATTATTAGCAACAATTGTAGCTCATCTTTTAGATTTCTATATGTGCAATAGAGCAATGCATCATACTATTCGAGACTTCGTAGCTGATTCCCGCGCGTACCTTGGTGAAAGTGTACATGTCGCGGTGTGGTACAAGCTACTACTGAAGCAGGTTAAATACCTTTCCTATTGTACCATAACAGATTGTATCCGTTCATAGTGGAGTAGCATGGCCTCGTCTTGAGTTAGAAAGAATGTGCGATGCAACATCTCATCCGTTTCAACCAACATTTTTGGTGATACGAGTGTTTGCGATGGATTAATGTCGTACGGCATCGGCACTCTATTGAAGATGGCCATGTATGTGGTCCAATTATATTTTTCCGCAGGTTTTCCGTGGCGTTCGCGACGTGTAGCTTCATGAAAATTTAGGTTGTCGAATACAAAGGTAACAACGGAAGACTGAATTCGATGAGCTGCTGCCGCATTTGCTTTTACATCGTGTCCAAACTTTCCAGAGTCTACGACCTGAGAAACAAAATATAGTAACATAAAACTCCCGCAGTATTTGTACAGAAATTTGAGGACAGTTCTGCACTTTCTTCTGTTCTGCAAATGTGCTGTGTGCAAAGGTTTCAGCCGTCTTTGCATATTTGAAATTTCAGTTATAGCTGACAAGGAATCCAAGTTTATTCATGTACCGGAAGTTCTAGAATTAATAATTACAAGTGTGGTTTACGAAAATACAAGTTTTGGTGAATGCGGGGTATATCTTCCTTACATCCTTGTGTTGACCTTTAGCCCAGAAACACAGTGATAGCAGCCGTTGCAACTTGTTGTTGCATCTGCGTTTAAACATCATACCATCTAATCCGGGAATAGTTTCAGCAATGGGGTCTTGGATTGCGAAACCAGATTCATCGAAGCCATTCCTTGGTCATGAACTTCTTCAACTTCACTATCAGAATCCAAGTTTCCAAGCGTTTCCGGAATATTTTGGACAAAAGTCTCTAGCAACATAGAGATGAGTGGACATCTGTTGCGAAGAAACGTGATCTTATCAAAATCTAAAGATGCGAGTTCTTCGCTCGTTGGAAAATGAAAGGTCATGAAAAGTTTGGAATCATGAACCAATTCTATTTCCTGTCCAAGTAACATTTTGATATCATTCAAAGTAATTGTCGAAGTACTCTTTGGACGCTGTTTGCGTTTTCCAGTTGAATTATTTCGTGGTGGTGTGAAATTGTTTTCATCAAAACTAAGCTTCTTGGATGCCGTTTTTTGCAGAAGTGGAATATTATCCTCAGTCTTGCAATACATGGAATTTTTCGGCATCATCAACGTGGGTGTCAGTTTGTTCACAAATATGGAGCCTTTCTCGAAGTGCTTAAGTATAGTCTGTAGTGTCAAAATGCAATTGGTGCACATGACCACCGATGCTTTCTCAAAGTCAGACGGAGAAGTTGTAGCTTTGGGCTTTTGAAGCATGGTGTCGAATGAATTACCGATGTGTGGTCTCCCGTATTTTCTTTAACATTTCAAGTACAGTAAATTTGCAGTTGGGAGGTTTAACATTCAGCTTTCGATATGGACGATCTTTTCGGGAGCATAAAATACCACAGTGTACGCAGGTTCCATGCACTACATGGTCTGCTGTATCTGAAAATACGCCGTTGTTATCTTTGCTCTGAGATTCAAACATGACCAGCACTGCCTGGTAGGCTTCTACAGCAGAATAACATTCGCGAAGTAAATCAAAGCATGACCTGCAATTTATTTAACCGCATTAATAAATTTCTGTCACGATAACTACCGTCATATTACCAACAAATCTAGAACTATTGACCCGCAAATACGATCCACTATAGTTGAAACATCCTTCAGAAAAGTGTTGGCAATAGCGAGAAACATCTGAGGAATCGTAGTGCCACGAGCTTCATGATAAATGGTAAAAAATTTGCGCTTGACTTTGTGACATAAGTCGCATCATAGTTGTTTTCCTGTAGCAAGTTTTTTTCATTCATTTGAAATTAAAATTTAAATTGTTTAATGACTACTTCATATTGATTCAAAACCATTGTAAATTCCAATCGATTACCTCGTACCTTGTAAGTCACGAAAAACCCCGAGCTCCAGTGATCTGCAAAATATTGAATATCATTCATAAGGGACAAGAAATATTACAATAAATTCAGACAATTCATACATTCACAACAAATTCAGGGTATGCTAACAATATTTTATTTTGAAAAAATTTTTGAATGGTTAATAGTGTTATTACAAACTCAACTGTATTGGAAGTAAGGCCGTCTCAGGAAAGGAATTATCTCCGGAATACGTGAGAGTGGGGAATAAAATATTTCCACACTTTTTAGGCATTTAAGTATCGTAAGAAAGATATTGAAGTCCCTTACGAGAGTGAAAACACGTATCTGAGTTTTATTAGCAAGACCTTATTTTATGAGTTTTATTAGCCTGTTTAACTTGGCATTACTTATCTAAATTAGCAAATGGCTAATAATTATGATATATGTTGTTGTGTATATATCTAATGAAGTATTAATACTTCATTAGATATACCTCGATAGACCTCTGGAACCATGTTAAACCTTTTGTTAGGTATATTTTTACAGGGAATGCATATTATCATAAGAGCTGAAAATATATATATTGCTCTTCTTGCCTTGTAACTCTCTGCGTGTGGGATTGGCCTTGCGTAATCGTTTAGTATTCAGTGGGTAGGATCTGCTTCTCGATTCTTCTTGTAGAACTTAGGCTTTCTGCTACTGGAACAAGCCAAACTCTCCGTGGTGATGCTTCTCGTGGTAGATGCTGCTGCCTCTGGAGTTAGCTGCGCTGCATATGATTCTTCCTTGTACGTATTCGTCTGTTGTCTAATCTTTCTGAAATTTTCGCTAAATGCCCGTCCGTTGTTTTCTGAATCGATGCTTGGATGCCTGTCGTTATTCGCTCGTTCAACTAACAATAACTCCTCGCTAATTCAAGTTTATAACTCTTCCGCGGATCTAAACGCTTATCACGTTCTGATTCGTTACGATTAACCTACTCAGACTTATACGTTACTTGATTCTCTCTCTTTCTCTCGCTTTCCTTTTCCTCCGAAGCGTCTTATCTCTGAATCTTCCGAAACTCCGTGAGATTCCCTTTCTCCCTAAAGGTTTATAACATAAGACCCCGAATTGTACCTCAGCATGCCCTTTTATAGGTTCTCGGCTCTGTCCTCCTGTTCCTTAAGGTAACTGTCGCTTTAATTTTCTCCGCTACGCTCCCAATTCTCTCTCCAGGTAGATTGAAGCCTCTAGCATTATCTCCTGGATAAACTAGCCGTAACACATACTCAACTAATTTAATTTCCGCAGTCAGATGCGTCTTTCAACTACAGGTCGTCTGATAGGGGAAACGCACCCACACTGTACAACCTAACTAAGGAATATCCTTAGGAGAGTAGGATGGACTTAGGGTAGGGGACCCTGTGGTGTGGTAGTTGCCGATTCGGTTCGCAGGAGAAGTTCAACGTTGTTGACACACTGTGAACTTGGATGGGTGATCCATACCGGGAATTCAACCTTAATTGCTAGTGAGGAAGAGTTTCTGCATGTTGCGGGTCTCTTTCTGCTGTACTGCAATGTTCTTAGAAGAAGTCTATGACATTCTCTCCTAAGCTTTGAAGCTTCTTTTATACTTGGCTCTCTGGGTGCTGAAGCTGTGCTTAGGTTGAAATACTTAAGGGAAAAAAAGACTCAGCCATTACGGGGTAGATAACACAGGGTAGTTTGCACAGCATGGAAAGTGGCCAAGATCGGGTTGGTCCTGAGTCCAGTGTGCAAACTCCTCATTAGATTCTCTAACGGGATGCCAGGCTGTTCAGGGAAAGAATAGGCTGACTACTTGAGACAAGTCTGAAATTAGCTTAAATAGCCACATCGGCGCGGTTGTTAAATACAACCCGGCTTCCATTACATTTACATACCGTATAGTCCACGGTAACGTCGTAGGCTAGGAAAACTCAAAACCTTGGCCCTTTCAATCGATCATTGTTCGGCTCAGTGTCATCATAGCGTAACAAAATTTGCATTGATGAATAGCTGAGGGTTGTCTCTCTGTGTTGTTTTAAGTATCAAGTCCGTATGACAAAATTTGTGGACGCTGCAACGCTTATAGTGAAAAAGTCATTTATTCTGACTGAGTTGACCTTAGGCGCTGCAGCAGCTGCATCATTTCACATATAGACATGAAACTTTGTATGAAAGAGAGAGAAAGACTTAAGCTATGCAACAATGAAAACCGCTTAACGCTGCAACGCTTGTGAGCTGAGTAATGACCGAAGAAAGGCAAAGGTCCCACTTTTTCTCGCTCTCGCAGCAGTGGAGAGAGAGTGGAACTTGTGCAGTGCTGCGATAGGCTGACGGGACGAATCGGAGTATGGGATAGGTTGAAAGAAGCGCGCGAGACCGTTCGAACAGACCGACGCTATCGTGGACTACACGGTACATTAACATATCCTTAGGGTAAGCTCAGTCCACCGGATAGCTACACGTCGTGTCTCAGAGAAGGAGTTGCGCTGTGGTGTATACTGGGCCATACAGCTTGTTTCTGCATACAAACCGTATAAGCACGGGAACATTTTGTGCAGGCAAAAATCATTTTTCTTACTTTAATGCCGTGGAAATTTTATTTCTTGGCGGATTTTCGTATGCATTGTTTTAAAACACATCTTAAGTCTTCTGCACACAATAATTCGGGGTGCAAGGTTCTTTGATAGCCCCGAAATTTTCAGGAAATAAGAGCCAAAGTAGGTGCCATCATAAAATTTCCCATTCCCGTAAGAGAGCATTGGGATTCTCACGCGCAAACAGGTTCTCCACTAAGTTTTCTGAGTTCTCTTTTCCATTGCTCCGCTTAAGAAAGTCCCAGAGTCAAACAGTTTGGCTTCCCCGATAGCTGAGATTGTTTGCTCAATTACATATAAAATTGTTTCTCTGTAGGTCAAAGTGTAGAGTAGCTGCAACGCTTACACTGAAAAAGTCTTTCTTCGGCAGTAGACTTCCAGCGTTGTAGTAATTTGGAACTGTGACCTGCAAACATGAAGTTTTATTCAACAGATAGAAGAAGACCTATGCTATCCAACAATGCAAACAGCTTGGCAGTGTGACCGTCTTGAGTGGAGCAATGGATAAAGCAAGCCGAAGAAAATTTTACGGCTTTTTACTGCCTGAGATCACATGGCATACATGTTGTGTATGCGCTGCCAGCCGCTGCGTACAATTCGTATGCACTCCTCTAGCTACACCGTTTGTCTCAGATTCAAGCAGTATGTATCCCTCCGACCGAATGAAGCTAGAGGAGAGAAGCCATGGAATTGTCCAGTAGCTCGGGAGTCGTACTAGCCGTCCAGGAGTGAGGATCAATAAACCCTTAAGCGTAACTAGCCCATATTGGAGATCACACCGCTGAACCTATACCGCTTATTTACGGCACCGACTCAGGTTTATATTCTTGCGCTTAACCTGAGCAGCTTCCACATAACGCTACCTCACCTGGAATACAATTAAATTCAACGGCAAACGATTCGGTCAGATAGGCTTGTCCGCCTAGCGCATACATATAAAAGAGCGTAAGCGGAGCCTACTCTGCAATGTACAGGGTGTTTTTTTAGAAGTCTACACATTTGAATTTTGAACTACGCGGCAAAACGACTACCATATTTATCGATGCTGGTGTTAAATTAAAGCCAAAGAGTTAGAAATTTTTGTTGATCAAGTTCACTTTAGCCAGTTTCAACGAGGGCACCTCCATTCGCTCGCAAAGTTTTGGGGCGAAGTGAAGCTCTCTCCTTGTGTTTGCTGGGATTGCCGGGTTATTGGTTGCGAATGCATCCTGAAATCGAACCCAACGACGAATGGATTCATAACATGGAGGATTTCGTTTGAAATGTCCCCTGAATCACCGTTGAACAACAATTAACGATTTTTGTCCCAGAAACCACTGCCTTCAGGGAGACTTTTTTGCATTGCTTCCAGCCATAGCGGAAAATCTTCATTTTTGATTCTCGCGCCGGCGATTACCAAAACGAAAATTTTTTGGGATTGGATTTGCACAAACAAAAACTCTAGACGTTTCTCTACAAGTAGCAGAAAGTCTCAAGTTGACATGTTGACTCTTTTCGTCATTACATGGAGCGGAAATGTGTAGATCTCTAAAAAACACCCTGTACTACTCTGCAATTCATTTCGATTTTTTGTCGACATTGGCATTTGGCATAGCAATCGGTGCTGCAGAGGCGCGGGAAATTCCCAACGTCATTTGAAATGTCTAGCCTCCCGCGTAGAAATAGGCAATACAACGGATTCCATCATGGACCACCCTACGTAGCTTTGACCACGTTCCACGAGAAAAACCACTCAATGGTCAAATATTTTTAAAAGCAACGTTTAAATTACACTATCCTTTGAATAGAAATAGAACCTCTGGTTCTAGGTGATACCTGCAGTCTGCAGTAATATAAACACAAAATAAGTTAAAGCTATTAAATAATAATAATAACATTAGCGCTACAAATCCCTCGAATCTCGCGATGTCATCCCGGTCAAAAATGTTTATTCCCTCCGGTAAGTACAACGTCGCATCGGCTCGTCTCCCAGTATTTAGAGGATAAAATAGGAATCATTCATAAATAGAATGCTGCACTAGTTATTGAAACTGATGATACAGTTACATTCACAGCAGTCAAGTCTTCTCTGACGCCCTTGGAGCGAGCACCAGAAAGAAACACTCATCAAGAGCTATTTGACGGTAAACTCATGCGAAAGCCTTTGCAAGAGGTTGATCCATATGTATACGATGCCGTACGTACCGTTTCTTATACCGTTTCTACCTTCTTCATTCTTTGCCTTAACTAATTCAACAGCTATTTTCAGCTGTTACACTGTGTAAATAAGTTATCCCAATATTGATTCGTTCATGCAATATTAATAATGATTATTTATGTGGGTAATTTCAGCTATGAAAATCCAAATTGCAACGCTTATTAAGCGTTGAAACTCCGTAATTATTGGATTCCAGCCATATATATTATAAATATACGGCTGGATTCCTTCACGACCAATAGGAGTAACTAATGAAATGGGTTGCATGGGACAAGGATCTACTAGAAGCTAGAATAAGTTAGCGCGAGCAAAGTAGAAGCGAATTAATGCAACACATAAGAGAAATGCGGCAGTAAATTTTAGAACATTCATACATTCATATGTACTTGTAGCCATAAAACGGCGTCTCGGACGCTGAAACCCGTTCCCAAAATACAGGGTGGATTATTAGAAATAATTTACGAATTAATTTTAAAATAACTTTGTTTCAGACTTACTGCTATATCGGTAGAAAGCATGGGAAGTACTACGTTTTCCGGTTCTCTGCCAAGAATGCGTTATTTTTTCTCCATCCACTGCACCCTGTGAGAAAGGCAGCATGCAAAATTGTGACCAGTCAAATATTTGATATTTGTATGATTGCTGTCATTATATGCAACTGCATTACGTTAGCATTACCAACGAACTGGGAAATCGGGGATACTGGATTATGGTACGAGGATGACCAGCTGCAATCGGTACTGGAAATAATGGAGTGCGTAAGATCAGCATTGGATTATACGCTAACTTTTTAATTTGCTAGCGTAAACTTAAATTTGAATTGATTACAGATTAACCTACTTAACAGTGTACACTTTTGAGATGATTGTGAAAGTACTTGCGAAAGGCTTCGTGCTTCACAAATTCTCCTATCTTCGAAATGCATGGAACATACTAGACTTCTTCATACTGATTGTTTCCTACGCTAGTGTTGCTATCTACGTGATGAGCATTTCCTTCTTCGAGACCTTAGTCGAATACAGTGACAATTTAGAAATACTGAAGTCATTTCGTGTCTTCAGAATCATAAAAGTCATTCATTTGTTGCCCGGTAAGAATGTTATATTATCATTATGGAAGGTTACTAATTTGAGTATAATCTTTGTATGTATAACACCGAATGTCAGATCATTTATGGCGTGTTCTTAACTTATGTCTTGTTCACAGGCTTGAGGACAATTTTGAATGCCCTTTTACTTTCGGTCGTTCAGTTGTTAGAAGTATTGCTCATCACATTTTTTTGTCTCCTAATATTTAGCCTGGCGGCTTTACAGCTATTTATGGGCCGCCTTCGACAAAAGTGTGTCCTCAAGACAAATGCTACTGGACTTAAATGGCATGCGTAAGTTTCAAAGTATTAAAGCGTGATTTGCTCTCTTAACGGTTACTAGTGTAAGTACTAAGTAGTGTATATGCTAAACGTTTGTATGGGTGTCTGTAGATGGGTAAAGGATCAAAAAAATTGGCTCCGACGTGCATATCCGTTCGACGAACACCAGCCTTGCGGAAATAATACGTGGGCAAGGTTCGAGTGCGAGTGAATTTCGTTCGCTAATTTATTGAAAATCAATAATTCAACTAACTATAGAATCACATGTGTGAATTCCATGTAGGCATTGTGCTGAGGGTTACGTGTGCCTTCCAAATATAGAATCCGAAACAGAGACATTCGATTCGGGTTGGACGAGTTTCGACAACATCGGTGGATCCCTTCTAAGTACATTTCAGCTGATAACATTGGACTTTTGGGAAAGGTTGTATGATCTGGTAATTTTACAGATGTAGAAATTGATAGGGGACATACACAATAGATCGTAGCACTACGCTATCCCATGTTCCTTTTTTTGCAGGTAATCTCAGCATCATCACCGTGGGCTGTAATATTTTTCATGATTGTCATTTTCTTTGGATCGTTTTATCTCGTTAATCTTTTACTTGCTGTTGTATCAACGAATTACATGGAAGAGGTCCGTCGGGCCTCCGCAGTAAGTGCATTTTTTTCATTGTGTCCGTTGCTCCAGTTCAGATGATACTCGGTTTCCGTGGTAGCCAGAAACTCTTCTTAAGTACATTGGACAAGCTTTTTATAATGAGGAGAATGCCGCGTTCACTTTTTTGTTTCAAGGGTCCTACTAAAGCGACTGAAAAGCTAAGTTTGCACCGAAAATCCTCCACGTTCAGCATTACAAAACCAGCAAAGCTGAACCCAACCGTGTTAACGAAATTTCGGAAGCTTACCAGTGTCGAGCGCCGGACATTGGCACAAAATTTGAGATCTAATATCTCCATTTATGGTACGAAATATTAGTAGTTTGTTTGAAAAATGAGATGTATCGCTAACTTCGTATTGACAAACTCTATTTCAACCCATTCCAGGTGATGATGATGACCAGTATAACAAAGTCGTAACAAGAGCTATCGTAGATTTTATGCGTAAGATTTCAGCGCACCCAGAAGTGGGAGAAAAATCAAAAGGAGCCAGCAAAGTGCATTCAGTGGTGACGGATAAGGGTAAATGTCAATTGTATAAATTAATACTATACTGCACTTGGTCCTGTTTTCTATGCGAGTCATAAGGTTAATGTAATTTTTGGAGATACAGAGCATGGGCAATCTGAAGAAATCGAGCGTCAAGCACGAGGACTAGCGCCTCCTTCATCTCATCATCTACCTTCTACTCCAGTAGAACAAGAAAAAACAGAGGTGAAATTTTAGAATATAATTGTGGTATGGCAGTATGTAAGAATTCTGACGAAACGCATATGCTATCATGTGTTGTAGGTTGTTGACAATGGCGTGGAGATTGCTGGAACGATCAATGTGTTTGATACAGGTTGTTACAGAGACGTATCTGAAAAAGTCTGAACGTGCCGTACGTTTTGTAGGCGTTATCTGCCCATAATCTAATGACTGATTGCATTTAGGAATGAATGATGAAACAGTGCAACCGTCCATGCCTCCTGTTCGTCGAGTTCATTCATTAATCCGCTGGATTCGAGCTATGAAGTTCAAAATGAGTCCAATTATGGAAAACTCAAGTGTCGAAGCTGCTATCTCAATCATAATTATCCTGAATACACTAATACTTGCCAGTGAACACTACGATCAACCTATTTGGGTGGACAAACTTATGGCAAATTCCGATTCGGTGAGATTAGCTAGTAAAGTGTGTAAAATAGATATGCACTATTGACATGATGGTATTATATCTCTTTCACGCTAGTTGAATAATTGTAAATATATCTTATAACCCTGGAATTTCAGTTTTTCGTAGCAGTATTTACAGTTGAGGCGTTGATAAAATTGTGCGCACTCCAAGAAAATTACTTCAAATTTAAATGGAACTTGTTCGATTTATTCATCGTAATTCTTAACCACGTCGACCTTTTTGTGACAACCACTAGTATACCGATGGTGAGGGGATTGCGGATAGTAAGTCATTCGTGCTTATTGTATTTGTTGTATGACTATATAAATAAGCAAGTTCTGTGACCCTATCAGAAGTTTAACCCTATCAACGAAATTAACACAACCAGGAACACTAACAGTAACTTCAAACGTGATTTCTTTGCAGATTCGAGTGTTTAAGCTAGGGCAAAGATGGTTATATATGAAAGTACTCCTTCGGATAGTTTTTTCAACCTTCGGTGCAGTCGGAAACCTTGTTCTGTTTTTAGTGATAGTGGTTTATGTATTCGCTGTGCTTGGTCTTCAGATTATTGGCCGGGAATACACGAGACATGCCTTTGATGCTGTTATCGACGAAGAGAATTTCCCAAGGTAGGCATGAAACGATTTATTTGATTCTGATAATACGTGTTGTGCTAATACACTGTTCTCGTGAATTCCAGATGGAATTTTCAAAACTTTTTCTATTCATTTATGATGATCTTCAGAGTTCTTTGTGGCGAATGGATAGAGCCGCTCCTACAATGCTGCCAAGCTACCAATGAGAACTCTAGTGAGGTTAGCCATAGTCACAAGTCACTGACAGTAACTTTATTAGTTCCTAAGCGATCATAAATGTTGAACATGCAAATCAAATGAAGAAATCCCTTCCCAGGTGAAGTGCTTCTTCATTTTTATACCTGCTTTCATCGCCGGGAACTTCATAGTCTTGAATTTGTTCCTGGCACTTTTGTTGAATAGCTTCGATTCTGAAGAAATTAGCGCTCAGCATCAGGTAATCATGAGAATTTATGTAATTTACGTTGGTGCTGGTCGATTTTTTTCTTATTCGAACCACTGATAAAATGATTTGTGCTATCCGTTTGATTGGAGGTTAGAAAGAGCTTGAACTGTCCAAAAGTAAGAATAGCAAATTGAGAAAAATTGTAGCAGCTCAATTAGCTAAACACCGCGAGAACGAAGTAGCGGAGGATTCCGATTCTGATAAAGAAATTCCTGTAACTAGCATTCGAGTAAGTCCAAAACGAATGAAGAATACTCATTAAAAGCTCAATTAACCACATAAATGCTATTATTGTGCACAGAATAAGTCCTTCGACCTACCTCACAGCAAGTTTAAAAGTCTAGCATTTAAAATAACTAAGGAAAATAGAAAAGCCGCAGCAATCCATACAATCCAGAATGCAGACTTGCGGAACATGCAAACATGGGTAGCAATGCAACATCTGAGAAAAGGAAGTCTATTTTCAAACTATCATGGGCTTGGATCTGGAGCCGGAGATTCTTTGGTAACCTTTAATTTTACTTGAACTTCATACATTTATAGTGAACCGTAATAGCCAGCGTTACAATTATCAGATGGAAGCTGGAATATGGAAGGCTCACGAAGAGCCGGACCCGTGCTTGCCGAAGAAGTGCACCAGCCATCCTTGTTGGATTTTAGCGTTTATGAGACACACTGGCATATGCAATATTGCCAGCTTGAGAAAAGCATCGCTGCGCATCGTTGAACACCCATTTTTCGAGTGGTTCATTCTGGCATTAATATTCGCGTCCAGTGTAACCCTTTGCTTTGAAGACGTATATTTAGATACAAAACCAGATTTACAAAACGCTCTGGTTTACCTGAATGTTACATTTGCTGCAATATTTCTATTGGAAATGTGTTTGAAATGGCTGGGGTACGGTCTTTGGACATATTTTACATCCCCGTGGTGTCTTCTGGACTTTGGAATAATATTGGTAACCAAATTTCTACTGAAATTCAGAAGGAAGCATACGTTGCAAACTTTTAAACGGCACAATGATGTAAATTTCAGATAAGTGTTGATTCTGTTGTACTATCTGCGATACCTGTATTCGCAGCTTCAACTACCGTATCACTTGGATCACTGAAATCTCTGAGAACTCTTAGATCTCTACGCCCTCTCCGAGCAATTTCCAGATGGAAAGGAATGAAGGTAGCGAGAATGACGTTTAGTCTTGAAACAGTTCCGTTCATGCCGCAGAAGTCATCAAGTTTATTATCCCGGTTGTTAGATCGTTGTGAACGCACTCCTTTCGGCTATTCCATCGATTTTCAACGTGCTTCTGGTCGGTTTCGTGTTTTGGTTAACTTTCGCTTTAATGGGCGTGCATCTTTTCAGAGGAAAGTTTTTCAAATGCGTAGAAAATCGGAGCGGCCATGTTCTTCCGTATGAAGTATGGGGTTTATTTTTAATGACTTGTATAAAGGCATTGCACCATCTCTTCAACGACTCTGTGCGATATTGCGTAATTTCAGATCGTGCAGACCAGGGGGCAATGTTGCACGAACACCATGGAATGGTCCTGGATAAATACGTATCCTAATTTTGACAATGTTTTTCAGGCATATTTGACTCTTTTTCAAGTGGTAACTTTCGCGTTTTGTAGCCATGCAGAGAATACAGTGCTTATTTTCGTATGTCAATGCATCTCTTTAACTTTGTGTAGGCCACATTTGAAGGCTGGATGGAAGCAATGCGGGGAGCAGTAGACTCCACTGAAGTAGACATGCAACCTAAGCGGGACAATACCTTGTTTCATTACGTATATTTCGTCGCGTTTATTATCATCGGTTCATTCTTTACTTTGAACCTTATCATCGGAGTTATCATCGACAATTTTAATAGACTCAAGAAACATGTACTAAGAATTCTTATTCTATTCGGGTTCCGTCCCTTAGATTCTATTTTAATTTTTGTTTTTGCTACTTTTAGTATGATGGTTCCTACGTTGCAACTTTATTGACCCCACAACAACAGTCATACTATGCGGCTATGAAAAAGTTGGGAATGAGAAGACCAAAGAAGGTTATAGGGAGGCCTAACAATAAATTTCTCGCGCTGTGTTACGACATAGCTAGGTCGAGAGTGTGAGTGATGATTGTTA
Organism: Sminthurides aquaticus; assembly: GCA_906901655.1. Classification (NCBI taxonomy): domain Eukaryota; kingdom Metazoa; phylum Arthropoda; class Collembola; order Symphypleona; family Sminthurididae; genus Sminthurides; species Sminthurides aquaticus. The sequence continues at coordinate 2,626,080 of CAJQTT010000002.1, read as the reverse complement.
TCGCCTATTTAAAATAATTTATTAAAAAATAATTCGTAAATATTTCCCCGCTTCCTGCTGCAGTGATATTGAATCACAGAATCTGTTCGTAGATTCGATATGGGAATCTTCACGTTGCTGTTCCTAAACTTGATTGTGATCGGAACGGAGACTTATGCTCAGCGTGAAGTCTATACAGATATTATCCAAGGGTTCAATGCGTTCTTTACAACTTTTTACATTATTGGTGAGCTCCGCGCTTTTATAAAATGATTATCATGTGTCACCTTATACCTGAAGAAATTCACGCGTGCTGTTGTTTGTTTCCAGAGGCCTTAGTTAAAGTCCTAGGATTGCGTTATCACTACTTTACCGTAGGCTGGAACATATTCGACTTTGTTTTAGTAGTAGCATCGATTGCGGATTTGGCAATGGATAACTTTGGGGAAAGAATAGGTTTTCCAATACCTCCCACCATGTTGCGTATCGTGAGGGTTTTTAGGATCGGCCAGATTTTGCGTCTTTTCAAGGTTAACGTTTCCTGAAAATGTTATTTAGATGGAAAGTACGCCCTTACGTGTATAATTATAAGAGCTTTTAATGATTTTTTATTTTAGGCTGCCAAGGGCATAAGAAAACTTCTGTTTGCACTTACTGTCTCTCTCCCAGCACTCTTTAATATTGGCGCACTGTTGGCGTTAATTATATTTATATACGCTGTAGTTGGAATGTCCATGTTCGGAGACATTGCAGTATCCGACTCTGCTATTGACGTTGTGTTTAATTTTAAAACCTTCTTAAGAAGTTGTATGATCCTACTAAGGTAATCTTCGTTTTCATTACTTCATATAGGTAGCCTGCTGCGTTATTTCCGTATTCAGTGATACCAGCTCCCACGTTACACCTTGTTGTCCGTCACAGGCTTATGACAGTTGCTGGATGGAACGACGTTCTGGATGCAATGATGCCAGTCGACCCAGTATGTGGTTCCTACCGTAAAATCAGATGTGGCAAAACAGGAGAAGGTTCATGTGCTAACAGCACGATTGCTACATTATATATTGTTTCATACCTGCTGATAAGCTATCACATTATGATCAACATGTATATCGCTGTGATTCTTGAAAACTTCTTGGATGTAAGCCGAGAAATAGGGCTAGGAATAGCAGAGGAGGACCTAGACATGTTCTACTTGAAATGGTCGAGGTAGGTATACATTGATAACTATAAACAGTCATTTTGAAAAACACAGTCCAATATGAGCAGGAGCAATTCACTTTCAAATTTCTACAGATACGATCCAGAAGCCACGCAGTTCATTAATTTTGAGAACTTGTCGGAATTTTTGAGTTCGCTAGATCCTCCCCTTTGTGTTCCGCAGCCGAATCTAATAGCGGTGGTCGCTTTTAATCTTCCCATATTGAAGGGAGATAAAATCCACTGCTTGGATATTTTACAAGCTTTGGTTCGACATAATCTTGGCCATATCGATGATGCAGCTGAACTCCGCAAGGTTCGTGGCTTGCGGTTATGAATGTTCGCGTCGAAAATATCCTTAATGTGTCGCCTTAAATTTTAGATTCAGGAGAAAATGGAAACTGAATTTAGGAGGCAGTTTCCAAACAGGAAGCTGTTTGAAGTTGTTTCATCGACGCGTGTGTGGAAAATCCAGACAAACGCCGCTGTAAAAATTCAAAGAGCTTGGAGGCAATACCAAGCAAGGAAAAACCCGCAGCTTAGTACCAGAGCAAACGTCTCAACGCGCAAGGATAATAACAGCAAACCGAAAAACAAAAACTTTTTGCAGTTGCTACGTGCGTGATAGAAGTATTTTTCAACTCAGTTTGCTTAAGTTTTTTAAGCACTGTGCAGTATGACCTTCTTAAAGATCATACGATTTCTCCGTCCACTGTTACCAGCGTGTAAAGTTCGACAATGTATATTATATTGTTCTATTAGGCTAGAATTTCTCCTGAAATGTCGACATTTTAGGAGAATCCGAAAATACAACTTCTGGTTTGCTCAACCTCATAATTGGAAGCTACGAGCAAGCAACTGAAGCTACCAGTTGATTCGTTTGAAAATAAGTCGTCATCCTATTAACGCATCTTTCCGCCTAACTGTCTTTGTTATTCGCAAATATGACAGAAGTAACGACTTTCTGTCTTCATGTACATTTAATTCTTACTTTCTCCTAAGTTGGATATTGTTCTAAGCTAAAATTACTCGTAGGTATTAAATTAAGTGATAAAATGCGGAAGTATAACATATTGACGATTGATGAAAATCGTTTCAAAGTGGTTAAAACTACATGCTTAAAAGGTCCCCCATTGACAAATGTTACCTGGCGAGTGCTGCATAGCAACGTAATGTACGCTGCGAAGCATGCTTCAAATTCAAGATATAGTAGCGGGAATTCGAGAAAGATTCCAGCTGACAGAATGGTTCCCTGGATTCTAATTTCAGCTGCTACGTGGGACATCGCTTCTGTTTTATAACCTTTTTAAAATGCAGACTAGGCAAGTTCGCAGTGGGTATGTGGAGAAAGCGGAACTAAAATTATGTTACGAATAATCTGCGTCCAATAAAATCCTATCTTTCCATACTCATGATTGCTTGATTTTTAAGCAGAGTTGCTCCATCACCAGGACTTAACCAGGCCGAAAAATTTGAGGGAGATCTACAAAAGAGCCGGAAACGGCGGAAGACCAGAACTGGCTCCCGTGAAGATGATGAAGGTAAAACTACGAAGTGATCAGAATCAATACAATGCAACTTGTTTTCATATGTCTGAGAAATAACATAATGCCTACAAACAGATGAAGCTGCCGTTATGGACTATCAGAGGGCGCTCCCCCCCGAGATGTATGGAAGACCTGTGGAAGAAGTTGATCCATTTGTTTTTGAGGATGTAAGTCGCCTTTTGGATAGATTGTATAGGTATCCTAATCTGAATTGCGTGTATCATAATAATGTTGGGCTGGTATAATCGTTTTATCCATCCATATTTCAGACATTTTGTGTGATAGCTAGAAAACATGGCAGACATTATGTTTATCGCATTACTGCCGAGAAGTCCTTGTTTATCTTTGGCCCTTTAAATCCAATAAGATTAGTGGCTATCCGTATACTCAGCAGCCAGTGGTTTGATATTTTCATCGTTGGAGTTATCATGTGCAATTGCATAACCTTGGCATTAGGCACCAATTGGGAAATCGGTGCGACGGAGCAGATGCACAAGGATCCTTACGTTGTTGATGTCATAGAAAAACTGGAGTAAGTCTTAGATTCTATCAGTATGTTTTCCTTTTATAAATACGAGGCCTGCTTGTTGCAACCTGTATTTAAGTGTTTCTTCGTATATAATTTGAACAGGTATGTTTTTCTCGCCATTTATACGCTGGAAATGGCCATCAAAATTATAGCCAAAGGATTTGTTTGTAACAAGTTTTCGTACCTAAGGAATCGATGGAACATGCTTGACTTCTTTGTCGTCATTACCGCATACGTCAGTGTTGTGGTGGCATATTTTTTCACCAGCACACAGCCGAGTAACAATTCAGATATAACAGAACTGCTTGAAATATTTCGACCCATGCGAGTGCTTCGGGTGATAAAAACAATCAACATTCTTCCAGGTGCGCCGAAAAATAGCATTAGTAAACCTTGAAATTCGAGCCACTCACAGGCTGATTGCTGTAATTAGTAATCAAAATTTGGTTTATGCTGGTGATATTTGTAGGTTTACGAACTATGCTCAACGCACTGATGAGCTCTGCTGTTCAACTCTTGGAGGTCATGGCGTTGACCCTTTTCTGCTTATGCATCTTTGCATTGCTGGCTTTGCAGTTGTTCATGGGGAAGCTTCGAAATCGTTGTGTTTTGATAAAGGGTAGCTCGTTTCACGTGCAAATGGTTAATGCAGGGAACTTAGTTGGCGATACTGAAAGTATTAACCCAGCTGATCCTCAAGTAAACATATTATGGCACGAGTAAGTTGTGATGCCCGACTCGGGACATTATGAATATTTTATACGTTTATAGTTTATAGTTAATGCAACAATTTTGTAACATGCTGGTTGTAGGTGGACCACCGAAAAAAAAAACTGGGCAAAACGAGAGTTTGGGTATCCAAAAGACGAGTATCAACCCTGCGGTAACGATTCAATGGCCAGGTATCATTCATATTGTTACTGCTACTAGACGATGATATAGGGGGATAATAAACTATGGTGATACGGTGATGCGTAGGCCTTGTAAGACGGGATTCGTATGTTTACCTGACGTTGGGATCGAGAATTACGACTTAGGATGGATTAATTTTGATAATTTCGGTGGCTCTTTACTGACAACTTTTCAATTGTTGACTTTAGACTTTTGGGAAAGGCTGTACGACTTGGTAAGTTCATATACTAACCATTTCGTCTTTGTGAAAAGTTTTCAACCTTACTTAACACTTGTCATCTAGATTCTCTCCACCACTTCTCCATGGTCTATCATATTCTTCTTGCTAGTCATATTTCTGGGGTCGTTTTATTTGATAAACCTGATGCTGGCTGTGGTTTCCATGAGTTATGAAACAGAAGTCCGCAAAGCTGCGGAGGTAAGTCCGTAGGGTAAGTTTCTCATATGGTTGCGCTTGAACTCGCCACGATTGAAATCGCCACTCCTGAATTGGACATTTTTTAAATCGCCTGTTTCGTGTACGATCGAGACGTTTCTCTCTCTGCGTCTCCATCACACACCTTTATTAATTCTTTCTTCTCTTAGGTCCCACTAATGAGTGAGACCTGAGAGCTGTGAGAGCCGAGCTGAATTCCTTTACTCTAAAAATCAACAGTTACTCCTAGAAATCACCTTAGGCTTTCTCGACAGCTTACAATAGTTATATCTTATGCATGTAATTTCCTTCCAAAGTGTGGGATATTACAGTAGTGGCCAATTTAGGAGTGGCGATTTCCTCCTCATATCCTCTAGAATTCGTTAAAGCCAATTGTATTTGCAAATTGCGTCGAGATCGTTTACTTTTAACCAGGCCATCTGTTCAAAATGTTTTCACCAAAGTAATCGTACACGATTTTATCGTTACAGAGACCATTGGCTAAGCATCAAAAATTGAGTTTACATCGAACCTCCTCAACCTTCAGTTTCGATAAGCCGCGGCAGTTAAATGCTACAATCCTAACAGCTTTTGTGAAAAGAACTCCTGAAGAACGGGAGCGGCTAGCTCACAACTTGAGAGAATCAATGGCTATTAAATGTAAGAAATTGAAAATGTATGAACATTTCGATTTTGATTAATTTACACCTGCATGGAATATCGGGATCTCTACAATCTTCTAGCTGCAGAACGTAATGGGTCGCTTCCCGAGAACAAACCGGATTTGCAGAGCGCAATCATGATGCTCTTAGGGAGGAGGACCACAATGAATCCAAATCCCCACAAGCCAGGTAAATCATTTACTATTTTAGGGAAGGTGATCTAAAAGCAGGAATATCCATTTTACTCTTTGAATTCTAATGCATAAAAATCGATTTTCCAGCACAACAGAAATCTAAAGAGACGATAGCATATAAATCGGAACATCGTCTTTTCGTTTCGCCGCCAGAGGTACTTGTAGGCGTTTGAATTCTTTCAGATTAAAAACTTCTTGTGTTGCTGTATGAGAAGGTCTAGAACTTACGATTATTAAAGTTCTATTATGATGTTTAGCCAGCTGTTGTAATACAAGAGCCGGATGTCGAAGCACAAACGGTTCCGAATGATGAATTAGCTGGTGAGCGGCTGATGTAGACGGGTCTGAATGATTCCTATCCTATGGCTGGAACGAATTAGCTCGATGCAGTTAGCAGTAACCAGTCAATTGTTTGTTAGGTCCATCAAACGTAAAGGCCGAGATTAGCAACGCCGACGTGCCCCTTTCCTCAATTGATCGCTTTCGGAAGAAACTGAGGAATATACTCGAGCCTGTTGTGGACGCCCCTGGCTTCGAAGCAGCCATAACAACTGTCATAATTTTGAACACTATTTTACTGGCGAGTGAGCATCACAATCAGCCCAAATGGATTGAGAAATTGTCATACTATGGTGCACAGGTAGTCATCTAGGTTTACCTTTGTGCAAGCCATGCTGAAGACCTTCTAATTAACCTTCCTGTAATCCTTCAGGTATTTATTGCAATCTTCACCCTCGAGGCGGTAATTAAGATCCTAGCACTCCAACGGGATTACTTCAGAAGTAGCTGGAACATATTCGACCTATTTATTGTGGTGCTCAGCTTTGTGGACTTCTCGATTCCAAACAATATTACTATTATTCGAGGAATGCGAATAGTAAGTTAGCTAGTAGTGATGAAATTATAAATCCCAATCATCTTTTCACTAATTGAATTACATTACTGAACGCAAATCATTACAGTTACGTGTTTTTAAACTTGCTCGAAGCTGGATTACAATGAAAGTTTTGCTCAATATTATCTTCTCTACTTTTGGTGCTGTGGGGAATCTGGTACTGGTACTTGTCATTGTTTTGTACATTTTCGCAGTACTTGGATTACAGTCCCTAGGAAAATATTACGTGCGAAATGCGTATGGTGCTGCTGATGACGAAGAAAACTTTCCAAGGTTTTCATTTAGACTATTGCGGAAGATTATTATTATTCACAACACAACGCTGTATATAATACGTTATTTTCGCCAGATGGAATTTTCAGAATATCTGGTTCTCCTTTATGATGGTATTCCGGTTACTTTGTGGGGAATGGATAGAGACATTGATTGAATGTTTTGAAGCTACTAGTTATAAGGAGCGTAATGATGAGGTTCGTGAATAATCTAAAAATATTAATGCATTTCATAACAAAAACTAAAAGCGTTTCTTAAGGTGAATTGGGATTTCTTACTTTTATATGGACGCATGAAAATTTAACTTTTCAGTACATGTGTTTCCTGATATTCATGCCAGTTCTCGTAGTAGGCAATTTTATAGTACTGAATTTATTTTTGGCCTTACTGTTGGACAGCTTTGATACAGAGGAACTACAGCGACTGGTAACGGGATATTGGTTAATGAAAGTCAAAACAACCAGTTTTCTACTGTAGGCACAAGATCAAGCATTTAGACAACGTATTTCAACTTTTTACCTTTGCAGAAACAATTGGAAGGATCCAAGAAGACGGATAACCTAAAGAAAGTAGTGGGGATGATTCTTGGAAAAAACGTCCCCGCCCCTGGGAAAAAGAATGACTCGGATTCTGATGATGATGCTGATAAAACTGGTCCACGGCGAAGACTTAGCGTAAGAAAGTCAAAAAATATTGAAGGGGTGAAACAGCTGTCCTAAAGAAGGCAGAATGAACATCATCATGAAAATATGGGGTCTTTAAAACAATACGTAATTTTTCATGCAGAGAATTGGAGCCTCAAATGAACGCGGAATAAACAAATTCAGAAGTGCAGTTAAGAAAGTCGTAATGATGAACAGGAAAGCTTTAGCTATTCGCATGATAGAGAAAGCAGAATTCAAGAATAGGCAAATGGTTGCTAATAAGCGTAGAAATCTGGACCAGGCAACTGCATTGATTGTACCCAAGCGAGCAACTATATTTGACTTGGGCCCTCACACGGTGACGCATTTCTCAGTTTCCTAACAATTTTGTGCAATTAACTAAGTTTCATTTAATGACTTTAATGATTCACTGACTTTTTCTAGTCTTTCAGCAAAATGGAGGTACAGGTGGAAAAAAATCCAGATCCCTGCTTCCCCCGTAAATGCTGGACGTTGAATTGCGCTTGGCTAAATAAGATACGGAAGCGGAAGGGGAACTGTTGGTTTCGTTTCAGAAGGATGGTACTACGAATTGTGGATCATCCCTTCTTTGAATGGATGATTCTAGCATTGATATTTGCCTCTAGTATCACACTCTGCTTCGAAGATATTTACTTACCAACAAGAAAGGAACTTCAACAGGTGCTCAACATTATGGCATACACTTTTGCGGCGATATTCGTTGTGGAAATGTTCCTGAAGTGGATATCTTACGGGCTATGGTCTTATTTTACCAACTTTTGGACCATTCTAGACTTTATAATTGTTATGGTAATGCTTTTATTATGACAATACGTTTTTGCATTCCATTTACTGGTGTGTTAATGAATCTACGTATGTACTGGTTGTACTCTTACAGATAAGTATTATTTCGGTTGTATCTATTTTTAATCGCACCTCTGGTACTGTGAGTAATAATTTGGGTCCGCTGAAAGCTCTAAGGACTCTGAGAGCGTTAAGACCTTTACGAGCGATCTCAAGATGGCAAGGAATGAAGGTACTTCAAATGATGCCGTTATGCGCTTCCTTTAAATGGTAAACTGTATACTGATATGTTTTCCAGATAGTCGTTAACGCCTTGATGTATGCGATTCCATCAATATTCAACGTTTTACTTGTCTGTTTACTCTTTTGGTTGATATTTTCCATTATGGGCGTTCAGTTTTTCAAGGGAAAATTTTACAAATGTATTGACAACAAAAACGGAGAAACCGTATCCGATCAGGTAATTAGCGTTGTATTTTTGCTGAACTTATTTAGTTAGAATTTTTTACATGAACTGATCAATCGATAGATCGTCAGAACAAAGCAAGAATGCTGTGAGGCAACCGGAACGTACTCATGGGTCAATGTGGAACCAAATTTTGACAACGTGATGGCAGGATATTTAACTCTTTTGCAAGTGGTACGGAACAGCAACACCGGTTTCACCTGTTAATTTTAGGGCCAGATAAATGCGGATTAGATTTTACCGATATTTTAGGCAACCTTTGAGGGATGGATGGAAGCCATGCGAGCAGCAGTCGATTCCACGGATGTGGATATGCAACCAAAGAGGGACAACGCTGTATACTACTACCTTTTTTTTGTCATCTTCATCGTATTTGGATCGTTTTTTACGCTCAATCTATTTATTGGTGTGATAATTGATAACTTTAATCGACTGAAGAAGCAGGTACATACTTACATTCATATCTCCTGTAATAATATTTCTATAATAACAATATAATATAAAATAATATAAATGTGTAAGTACTAAAATTTCGTCGCTGAAGATTAACCGAACCTTTTTTTGTTTTATAGTATGAAGGAAATTTACTAGAAGCGCTACTTACACCGAGTCAACGTAACTACTATACGGCAATGAAGAAACTCGGTAGGAAGAAACCAAGAAAAGTTATAAAACGACCAGCAAATCATTTTCTGGCTCTCTTTTACGATATATCAATGTCTCGGAGGTTACTTTCTTCGACGATCAACTTCAATGTCACTTACTTGCTGTACTGTAAAATTTTCTATGGGCTCATAACCTTTGATTTTATTAGGTTTGAAATTGCAATCTTTATTATGATATTCCTCAACATGATTAACTTGGGACTGGATACTGTGGACCAACGAAAACTTGTTGAAGATATTTTGGATGGGCTGAATTCCTTTTTCACAACAGTATACGCAATAGGTAAGGTCAATAGAGATTTAGCTCATTCATTTAACTGAATTTGTGCTTGTTATATAGCATTTATGAATGAACTAGAGGCCCTGGTGAAAATCATTGGTTTACGGCAATTTTACTTCACGCAACCGTGGAATATTTTTGACTTTGTTTTGGTTGTTGCTTCATGCATTGATCTTGCTACTGGAGGCGTCGGCGATGCCGTTGGGGTTGCGATTCCCCCGACTATGCTTAGAGTGATCCGAGTGTTCCGCATTGGTAGAATCCTTCGGCTTATTAAGGTATGGTCCTTCCATAGAAATCAGTTTTTAGTTTACTTAAATCTTTGATTTCGCACTTTTTTGCACTTTTCAGGCTGCAAAGGGAATACGGAAATTATTGTTTGCGTTGGTGGTATCCCTGCCCGCTTTGTTCAACATCGGTGCTCTCTTAGCTTTGTTGACATTCATCTATGCAGTTTTGGGTATGGCATTGTTTGGCAACATAGCGTACAATTCCACAATAGACGAGGTGTTCAATTTTGAGACTTTTTATAGAAGTTGCTTACTTTTGCTCCGGTGAGTCCTGTCGGGATTACTAATTGTCATTAAACCTCTTGCCAATATTTTAGAGGTTTCTTTGGTGCAGGCTTATGACCGCAGCAGGTTGGAACGACGTCCTAACAGCAATGACTCCTGTTAAACCCGTTTGCGGTTCTTATCGCTCCATCGATTGCGGAAGAGCGGGAGAAAAGGAGTGTGCAAATACCGCAGCTGCTATTGTGTACCTAGTATCTTACTTGATCATCAGTTACTTGATTGTGATCAACATGTACATAGCAGTCATTCTCGAAAACTTTGTTGAAGCTAATCGAGAAGAAGAAGTTGGTATAGTAGAGGATGATATTGAAATGTTTTACGTTCGCTGGTCTAGGTAAGTTTTTCCAAATTCGTTTGCCGCAACAATCAAAAACATGGATGGCAGAACTGTAGTTAGAATTTCATCATATTACATTGCAGATACGATCCAGAGGCAACTCAATTCATCAGTTTTGACAATTTGTCGGACTTCTTGGCCTCTTTGGATCCTCCATTACGAATGAAAAAGCCCAATATTGTGGCAATAGTAGCTTTTAATTTACCTATTGCCCGTGGAAATAAGATTCATTGTTTAGACATTCTTCACGCTTTGGTCAAACACACTTTGGGTCATGTGGAGGACAGCGAAGAAATGCGAAAGGTAGGGGTGGAATTGGAATATTATAGGCCTAAGTTATCAATGATCAGTTAGCCGGTACCTTCATAAAGGCGTCGCTGTCGTTTGTTCCAACTATTCTCTCAGAAACTATACTACTAAGGCTTAATTTATCTTTTTCTCATATTACAGCTACAAGAACAAATGGAACACGAGTTCAGAAAGCAGTTTCCAAGTCGTAAGCTTTTAGACATTATATCTTCCACAAGGATCTGGAAGATTCAGCATAATGCCGCCGTCATTATTCAAAGAACTTGGAGGACGTATTATGCTAGAACACATCCAATTTCTACGAACCAAACGAAATCCGCAATGGCGTTTGGTGGAAGAGGAAGCGTTAACTCTAATAAGAAGTCGCATCATGCTATGCTCAACATGATGAGCAACATATTCGGTCAGGGCAAGAAAAGAGAATCTATCCAGTCAGGCTCTGGAGGTCGTGAACATCGACCGCTGCTTTCGAAAAGTACTAGAGTGTCCTCAACAGGAATGTGAAAGCTGTATTTTAGTCGAATTTTGAAATGTTTTCTCAGCTTGGTCTAAGTTTTCACAAACAGTCTCCCAAAAGGATTCCGAAGCCAATGTTTTTCAGAATTAAATTTTTAAAGTAACTTTGGATAGTAAAAATATAGTTTTTAAATCGTAATGAAAATGATAACCGTAAATGAATATGACAGCCGAACATGTTGTAATGAAAGTCCTCTTTACGTCAGCCAAGGTACGTTAGGAACTTTTGAGAATTTCATTTTTCGTTTAAGAAGGAAAATCTAATTCCTACTACAGTGTTTCCCTTTTCGCATGCAAATCTTAATTATTTGTAAACCTCGTATTGTCTTGTTCTGTTTTACTTTACTCAGTCTTGGAAATTGAAACTTCGATGCAGTTGACCTCTCTTAAAATATTAGATGAGTTTTAGCAAATATCTGTTCGGATTTTGAGCGGTAGGCGTACCAACTAATTTTAGCTGTATAATTTATAAAAAATAAAGGATAGAATAAAGATTTATCTGCACAAAATTTACTTTTACTCATTACAAGACGTTGAGTTGAGTAGAAAAGAATAGCTTGTATATATAGGAGCGTTTTGAAAGACATGCCAGTTCAAAAATTACCCTGGTAGCGGAGCAGTACAATCACAATTGCCTTCTTAGCGGTAAATCTTGGAAACATACTACAAATACATTGATATTAAATAGTACCAACATCCAAAATTCTTAAGTTGAAACCCAAAATGTGGATATCCTTCCCACTTCCCACCGGTTCAGTGAAAGTTTAAGTCTTGCTGAAATCTCTTTGTGCACGAAACAAAGGCCCATTTGTGTGTTAAATCCAATTAAGTGTTTCAAGGAAACTTTAAGTGAACATATTGAAGATGATTCAAAAAAGGACGCCATGTAGCGTACCGCAGAAAGAAAATCCTAATTGTTCACCCGGATTGGAACTACTAGCATTGCTATCCCAAGCCAACTGTAACATGCAAATCCAGTGTCAAAACGGCATAGAAGGATTTTCCGAGAATGGCAACCAGAATGCGACGACCTGTCACCAGAATATGCAGCTCAGTTTGGAGAGTAATAGCCCAAGCAACAATTTGCTCGTTCAAAACCAACCAATCATCCAGTCAACGTGCGACAAAAATTTTAGTACGTTGGACCCAAACGTTTCAATGAACGGTACAACCGTAGATGGCACCTCGGATGAAATCATAAACGCATTGGCCACTTTACTCAGCTCGTTATACGAGCAACAAGGTAAAACATAACAATATATGATAGCATATTTCCAATGTGCAAAAGAGAATTAAATTCATGAATCTTGTATTACCTCGTAAAGAACAGGCTGCGGGCACAAGGTATGCATGGTTCCACCAGCTTCTTTGCCGACCCCAGTGATTTGCAAGCGGATGCCAGTGTAAGTTTTTGCCATTAGATTGTTAAATCCACGCAACATTTTATTATCTCCAGCATAAACTCATAATAATAGGATTTTTTGCAGGGAAAGGAAGACGAAGCCAAAGATTTTACGACCGAAGCCTTGTAAGAATCAACCTTACGACGAAGAGCAGCAAAGTATTTGTTCCAGTGGACCCCGGCAACCTTTTCCCTCACACCTTCGTCAGTGTATAAAAATACCAGTGCAATGCAAAAATAAAGGGCCGAAGGTTTGCTGCAAATGTGGATCCACAGCTAGAGGTCCGGAATCTTGTGCATGCATGTGCATGGTGAGACCACCACCGCCATCCTGCTCCAGTACACCATGCCAACGTACATTGTTTCAAACTGTACAACCGGAGCAGAAAAAGCGTCCAGCCATATCGTGCCAAAACCCACTTCTGCTTTTAACCAGTGCTGCGGAAAAACAGTTGGGAGTACCTCCTTTGATTCTGTCCGTGAAAGGCTCAGTGATGAAGTGTCCCTCAGTATCGTCCTTCTTCATCAATCCACCCCATCAGTTGCACAGTAAGTAATACTGGTAATTTCCAGGGTTCAATAAAGCTTTGCATCTGACCAGAATTTCAAACACCCTGTCTTTATAATAGGCTACAGATGTCAAACAATACAGATTAACGAAAACAATACCGCGCCTAGCTCAGTCATTAAAAAAAGTCCCCAATCGAAAAAAACTCCTGAAAAAAGTATAAAAAGGAGCAAATCAAAAAACACGCGAAAGGCTTCCACGAACTCGTCCAGGAAAATGTCCAAGGATTTCTCAAAAAGCAGTTTCGAAAACCCCCCTTCTAACGAAACACCAGAAGTCCTGACCCATGCACCAATTCATTCTATCAGCGAAAATTAACAATCTGCGGATTCAAATTCTGAAGGCAATCGGTTTACGCCAGAAATCTCACTAGAAACAGAAACTATACCATAAATGTTCGGCACCATTCCATCATTGCTTCTAAAAACGCAGTTTCAATAAAGTACTTAATAGCTTACCTGCATCATTCGCGAATAACAGCCACATTAAGTGAACTAAAAGTAAGTAAAAAATTGGAGCAGGATAGAAGCTATCCCTTTTGCCGGTTGGAACTCCAATCAAATGTAGTGACCAAGATATTGAAAATTGTATTCGTGATGGGTACACATACATTATGGAATTGTTGACTGCAAAATAATTAGTAGCAACAGATTTGGTTGCACTAAGCGACGCATTTGCAATCAACAATTCCATTGCACAAAACAATGCATTTGCAATCAACATCGAAATGTGGACGGTTTCACTGATGATAATATCTATTCGTCGCATCCATACTGCCTACTATTGACTATAGTCATTTTGTAGTTCGTTTTTCTGGAACCTTATACATGGATATTATAAATACGGAAAAAAGTTACGTATGTATGATGAAATTGCTTGTATATACTATAAATATACAGTAGATGTACATATATCCGGGAAATTGTGGACGGCTTTACCGATCGCAATAGGGATTTTGCCCCATAGTATATACAGTATATTAATAATGGATATATAATAGATTCCTATAGATATCTATAGATTCCTATAGATACCTATAGATACTTATTGGTATATACTATAAATATACAGTAGATCTACATATATCCGGGAAATTGTGGACGGCTTTACCGATCGCAATAGGGATTTCGCCCCATAGTATATACAGTATATTAATAATGGATATATAATAGATTCCTATAGATATCTGTAGATTCCTATAGATATCTGTAGATTCCTATAGATATCTGTAGATTCCTATAGATATCTGTAGATTCCTATAGATATCTGTAGATTCCTATAGATATCTGTAGATTCCTATAGATATCTGTAGATTCCTATAGATACCTATAGATACCTATTGGTATATTCTATAAACTAGCTTTGCTACCCGGCTTCGCCCGGGGGCTGTGTGGCAGGAAATAAATAAAAATATTAGAAAACTCTCGCGTAGAATCATTGGCTCTCCATGTATTTTGGTAAACCTTCAATCCTCTCTTGGATAGCTCGGATTGGAACCTTCAATTATACTTTCAGGCACAGGTATGTAGCGCTGCCCTCGATATTCTTGCCAGAATCTTATAGCTCTCCTGTCAAAAGTGTAGTTCCTACTGTCACCGCCTTATAACTCACATAGAACAAAAAACTCTCCTGTCAGGCCTATTGTTCTTCCGCTGAATCAATAGTTCTCCAGTTAAGCGTGTCGGTCTACTGTCGAAGCATCAGCTCTCCTTTGTGATCATATACTATGCCGTCGAACCTGTAGATCTCCCATGAAAATTAAAGCTCGCCTGTCCTACTTTTGTTTTTTCACCATTTTTAACAGTTAAATCAACCGTGCAACAGTCTACCGTATATCTCCCACATTAAGCGTATTGCTCTCCCGTTAAGCGTATAGCTCTCCCATTAAGCGTATTGTTCTCCCGCTAAACGTATAGCTCTCCCGCTAAACGTATAGCTCTCTCGTTAAGTGTATAGCTCTCCCGTTAAGCGTATAGCTCTCCCGTTAAGCGTATAGCTCTCCCGTTAAGCGTATAGCTCTCCCGTTAAGCGTACAGCTCTCCCGTTAAGCGTACAGCTCTCCCGTTAAGCGTATAGCTCTCCCGTGCAATTAATAGATCTCATGTCTAAATAATATCTGGCCTGTCAAAATCTATAGCTCTGCCATGATACCAACAGCTCTTTAGTGAAACTTATGATCTTCATAAGCGTTTGCAAAACTTAATCACTTTTAATGATTTAAATTGGGAGATTGCGCAACATTAGACAGCATTTTCTTCGCTTAGCAATGAGCGATTTTGGCATAAGCTAACATTGAAAGCTTCGGAAACCATCATGGATTTTTGAAACACTGATAAAAGTGATGAGACTAAAATGTTTGAAGACGATCAGAGGATTTTTAAATTTTTTTTAAGTCTTTTAATTTTAGGACTTTTTGATTATTATTTAGACTTTTAGATCAGTTTTTGGACTTTTTGATCATTTTGTGGACTTTATTATCTTTTTTAGACTTTTTGATAACCTTCGGACTTTTTGATCATTTTTTGGACTTTTTGATCATTTTTGAACTTTAAGATTTTAAAACATGCCCGATGCTTTTCCAAAGTAGTCGGTGGTACAGACAAACACTGTGATTTAAAGTATAAGATATACAGTAGATCTACATATATCCGGGAAATTGTGGACGGCTTTACCGATCGCAATAGGGATTTCGCCCCATAGTATATACAGTATTTTAATAATGGATATATAATAGATTCCTATAAATGCCTGTAGATACCTATTGGTATATACTATAAATATACAGTAGTTATACATATATCCGGGAAATTGTGAACGGCTTTACCGATCGCAATAGGGATTTTGCCCCATAGTATATACAGTATATTAATAATGGATATATAGTAGATTCCTATAGATAGCTTCAGATATCTATTGGTATATACTATAAATATACAGTAGATTTACATATATCCGGGAAATTGTGGACGGCTTTACCGATCGCAATAGGGATTTCGCCCATAGTATATACAGTATATTAATAATGGATATATAGTAGATTCCTATAGATACCTTTAGATATCTATAGATACTTATTGGTATATAATATAGATTTACAGTAAATTTACATATATCCCGGGAAATTGTGGACGGCTTTACCGATCGCAATAGGGATTTCGCCCCATAGTATATACAGTATTTTAATAATGGATATATAATAGATTCCTATAAATGCCTGTAGATACCTATTGGTATATACTATAAATATACAGTAGTTATACATATATCCGGGAAGCAATACGGATCATCAACTCAAATTCAAGGTACATTCTGCATTTAGAAATTTTATGGGTCGTCTTGCCCGCTTAATTTTGTGAGTTCCTCAAGTGACCTTGTGTAACGCTAATGATACGTACTATTTAACATTTTCAATGGCACGGTGTTTCTACATTTAATACTTCATATGTTTCTATCATAGTCAAATACCATCTAAGAGGCAAGGTAGGATTGGTGCGTTTCCACATTTACAGGACGAATTCATCGTACATATTAACTTCGTTGATGTGCAATTGAACACACTGCCCCACGATATGGGTAGCGGATTCGGATTGGTGTCCACAGATACAATTTTCATTATCTGTAAGACCTAGAATTAGACGATGCTTGTTGACCATGGCATGGCCAGTTATTGTGCCAAAGAGCTGTCTAAGTTGGTTCCTATTTCTACTACGTATCCAAGTTCGTTTCGGAACTACTAGGTCCGGTATCCATAGTTTGGTCTGACGGCAAGTGTGTAATTTCCTCCACTTGCTTAGCCATTCCTTCCAGGCCCATTCTCGGATCTTGGATTTCAGAACAGAGATGGGTCCAACGAAGGGAGCCAAACAGCCAGCCCTTGCAAGTCTGTCTGCCTCTTCATTGCCTTTATGGCCCTTGTGCCCTGGGATCCATTCCACCTCAACATGCTTGTTCAGGACAACAAGTCTGTTAAGGTTTCGGTATGTTTCCAGGGCAAGTTTAGATGACGAGCTGTGTCCATCAAGAGTTTGTATACAGCCTCTATTATCACTGAAAATATTTATCGAGCGCCCGCAGATGTTGGCTTCCAGCAGATTAATGCTGCTGTGTTGATGCCCTGCATTTCGCATTGATAAACAGCAGCCAGTTTACCAAGAGGAGCGGAAAAGGTCAAGAGTGAAATCCGATAGCCGGGTACCGATTTTACGCCCCCAAAGCCCGAAATGTCACCTGTTTTAGAACCATCTGTCCAACACGTGATGTCTGGGGTTAACATAGATCAATCCATGTCACTATTCATCGCGACTGCGAATGGTGGTATCAAATCTCTTCGCAGAGAAAAACTCTAACGGAGTTTCATCGATAAGATCACCATTAATGAGTAGGTCAGGGATTTGTGCAATAACTGTTTCTATCACACCAACATGACCAGACTTGTACCCAGCTGAAGGCATCAGCTTGCCTAGCCTTTGAAGCCTCAGCCAAGTACAAAGTGCTCGCGATTGTATGTGAAGGTCAATTGGCATTATTCCCAATATGGCCTCCATACCAGCGAGAGGGGTCGTACGCAGAGCACCAGTGGCCATAAGTAGTGCTAGCCGCTGGAATTTGCCTAGCCATCTGGAGTTCGTGGTTTTTAGTCCCTTGATCCAGACAAAACACCCATAATCAAGACCAGGGAGAATTATGGCCTTGTAGATCCATAGCATTGCCCGGGGACTGATACCCCACGTTAGGCCAACTGACCGGTAACACTGGCCAAGTTGCCGAAGTAACCTCATCACCCTTGATGCAATGTGAGGTCGCCACGACAGTTTATTGTCAATGATGACACCCAAGTACCTACCCTCCTTCTTAACTTCAATAATGTTATTCTTGAAGTTAATGATGGGGGAGGGGCTCTTGGGAGCATGGATCCACGTGGCTTCAGTTTTGCCAATGTTCAGTTTAAGGCCGTTTAGGGTGCACCAGTACTCGACCTTGTTTAAACCAGATTTGATGCCTTGGATGAGTGTGTCACGGTCTATTCCAACAGCAATCATACATACATCATCTGCAAACGCTTGGGAAACAAGCATGGGACATTCCTCCTTCAGATTTACAAGGAGGGAGTGCACAGCTAGATTCCAAATTAAGGGAGAAATCACTCCACCCTGGGGGGTGCCGCGACCAGCACCCCTAGAAACTTTGACCCCGTATAGTTCGGTCTCGACAGAACGATTCGATAGCACGAAATTGATCCAACTCCGAAGGCTTGGATCTATCTCAAAGCTAGCCAATGCTCTGCTCATCGCGGGTCTGACAATGTTATTGAAAGCACCCTCGATGTCAATAAAGACCGCGAGTGCTATCTTTTTGCACTGCTTTGTCTTTTCTAAGGTGGAAACTACCCTGTGAATGGCAGCTTCCGTAGAGCCACCAGCGATGTAAGCATACTGATTGTACCTGCTTAGCTCATTAATCACTGGCAGAGTACGGATGTATCGATCCACGATCCTCTCTAAATCCTTTACGAAAAAACTAGTTAAAGAGATCGGTCGCCAAGCACCCGCATTACGGTAATCAGACTTGCCTGGCTTGGGAATAAGCACGACCTTGGCTTTGCGCCAGGCCTTAGGTAAATACCCAAGTATGAGGGAAGACCTGTAAATTGCAACAACATGGCACACAATGGTACGCAGAGCCATTTGTATTACAATTGGAGAGAAGTTATCTGGCCCAGCTAATCTGTATGGACCGAAGCTTCGTTTTGCCCATGCAACATTTTCCTCAGTGACAAGGCTACAGGCTAGTTCCACAACCATGATTTTGTGGTGTTTGGGAAACTGTTCTGAGCTGTCTTGCGGAAAGTGCGCGCTGAGAGCTGAGTTGAGAGTTTCATTCATTGTACATGAGAGGATACCTGTAGACGGATCTATGATCCGGTCCATGTTCCTCCTCTCATTTCCAATAATTTTGTACACTCTGGAAGAGTGAGGCATTGCCTCGACATCGGTGCAAAATACCATGACCATGACTCACGTTTCGCTTTGTGAATCGAGATATAGTAGGCATTCCTTTTGCGTCGATAGTCGTCAGTTTGTGTACCATCAGGAGGCTTGACACTATACGCCTCTCTGACTTCAGTACGTAAATGTGCGAGATCATCGCTCCACCAAGGAGCAAATCTTCTGGATATATGCACCCTATTTTTCGGGCACGATTTTTCCAGAGCTGAACCGAGGCCCCGATGCAGGGTGCGAACTGCAGTTTCCACTGCATCTGATATTCGCAGCGTGAATGCTGCATCAGAAAAGCACTCGTGTAGATTTGAGTGAAATGAACTAGGGTCGAGCTTTCGAATGTTCCGAATCCATGTTTCGATTGGTTTGCGGCAACTAACGTCCACACAGACATACTTGGGGTTCGATAAAGTTTCGTCCCTGGATTTGTGTGGATCGTCCCCCTCCAATTTTTGGTGCGATCCTTACTCCACTTATTGACTATCGTTATGTCAAGAACCTCTGTTCGATTCTTAGTAACAAACTTTGGTGTGTTACCCTGGTTTAGGGTAAACAGATTTTGACAGGAGAGGAATTCTAGGAGAATTTCACCTCTGTCGTTGATGTCAGAGCTACCCCAAGAGGTGTGATGAGAGTTTGCATCACACCCTATAATTAGGGGGAGTCTGCGGAATTCACAATACTCAGCAAGTTGCACTACAATTTTTGGAGGGTGAACATTGTTGTCATGTGCCATGTAACACGAGCAGAACACAATAGTCCTGTCTTTCCATTTCGTGAGAATCGATACAATGTCCGCATCCGAGAATTGTAGTAGTGATTCAGCCACAACATTCTGGCTAGTTATTATGCAAGCTCGTGGGCGCTCGTTAACCGCATTGTTGGTATACGTTTTATCACCTTTGCTTGTAATTTTCACTTGGTTTCGGACATGATATGGTTCCTGAACCAGGTGTATATATGAGTGAACAGAGGATGTGGCGGGAAGCCCCGAGCTGCTGTCCCCCACCATTATGCTTTTCCTTGCGACCCGAGCTTGGGCCGCACCAATGCAGTGGTGGAGGTTGATTTGAGTTACGTCAATGTGGGAGACCGACGTACTGATGTTTTTTGTCATAGTCCCACCCACTTTCCTTCCCACATTGACCCAACTCAAACCAGGACGAGGGGATTAACCCTCGGCCTGTCCATCAGCTCCAGGGTCATCCAGCTGGTCACCATTCTCGCCTCTTGGAGCTGGGTTCCGATGTTGTCGAATGTCCCAGAACAAGAGAGAACCAATGCCAAACTGTCGGAGCACTCCCCGACAGTTGACTATAATGTACTCCCAGGCATCCTCAGGAACACTTAAGTTTACCTTGAGGTTCTTGATGCCACGGGGGTCTACAGTTCGTGATGGGAAGCCACAGATGCCCCAGTCTTCTGTTGGTAGGCCAGGGTTTGCATCACGCAGCTGCTGAACCCATCCTTGAAGAACAAAGGGAACTCCCATGTCGATCACCATCACTCCAATTCGTTGCCTTCTCGGTTGAGCAACAGCAGGGGCATTGCTCAACCAGGCCTGATAGGTCAAGGGTCTACCACCAGGTTCGGTAGCCGTCATGAGCCGTCCCATTAAACACTGGAGGGCCATTACATCTGCGTCTTCGTCGCAGAACAGAATGACCCGTCCGGTGCGCTAGGTGACACCTAAAACTCCAGCGTAGCGTGCCATGGCAAGGTGATGGTGGATGAGTCCAACAAGGTCCGCGTATTTTTCCCTGGGAATGGGCTTGGAGGAGTCTGGGCTGTAGCCCACTACGACTTCTAGTTCGCCCTGCTTCCCCATGGGACCGCCTTGGTCCTTGTATGGCCTCTTGGCACTTTTCGGCTTGAGCCGCTGTAGTGTCCCCGGGAGATTCACGGGTACGCTTGATGCTGTACCGGCGCTCAGCGAGTCGCTTGCAGTCCGGGGGTTGGGATGCGGAGATTTTTCAAGGGAGCTCCGGTGGGTTTGGTGATCCTTCCTTGAAAGTTCCTTGCCGAGCCTCGCTTGGATTGAAGACGGCCTGGAATGCTTGTATCCGATGTTGCGGTGAGAGATCCAGGTCGCGGTTATTGAAGGAACAGACGAGCTGGGGCCAGAATTTTTCTTGGCTTCTGTCCTCCACCTTCATGTCCATTTGCTTCCGTACTATTGCTGGCAGGTTAGCCTAGGGATGCTGGATTCTTCCCGTCCTGACCAGCTTTCTTCGCCTTCCTCTTTCGCTCCGACCGAATCCTATTCAACCAACTCCTGATCTTTTGGTTTGGTGAAGGTCTTCGTCCCTGCCGTAGGGCGCTAAGGAGCGAAAGCAGGTCGTGAAGGAACCAAATGTTCTCGGCTACAGCGTCAATGTAGATACTGGGAAACTCTATCCTAAGTTCCGTCAGAAGAGTCTTAGCCCTGTCAGCTTTGCTAACTCGCTCTACTTGTCCTTGAGCTGAGCTGGAAGCATCGTTCTCGCGGATAGTGTAGTTACTTTCACCACTTTCACCGCCTTCACTATCCGGATGATCAGTCACTGGTACGACTTCTACATCCATGTAATCCCCCAAAAGTTCATCATCAGATGTAGGTGGTTCCGGCGGTGCATCATCTTTTCCCATATCCTCCGTCTGAAAAATAGTAGGAATTAGTTTTGGGGCAAATGATACCTTGTCAGACAATATGCCCCCAACTATCAGAATCTGAAATTTTGGGTGAAATTGTGTTAAGAGTGGAGACTTCCATATGTCGGTGGACTCCATGATTTAAAAGTAGCTATGTTGATTAGAGAAGAAATCAGCCGGACCGACGGTCTCTCCATGAGCCCATGAAAACCTGTGCATGTAGGTTCACTGGACGGAGAGATAGCGGTCGACCTCTGTAACGAGGGTTCATGAACATGCCGCAATTTAAAGAAATAATAAAGAAATAATTATCTTCTATAATTGCGACGTGATCTTTAACAATAGGGCGAAAAACCTTACCGTAACCGATGCACTAAATTTTTGCGCTTCGAACGAAGTAACTTTCGACCCTATTCAACACAAATTAATAGTGGAAACAATTATATTTCTCGAGATCAATTTTTTTTCAACAGAAGAGTAACGGTGAGAAACCCGAGGATGAGCATAGCAAGCCTTTTCTGTCTATGGTTAAGTACATCGTTGACGGTAGGACAGAAGCTTTGGAGAGGTTCCGGCCTACTCCGCCACAAAAAAACTGCCCCACATCAGCAAATCGCAAAGATATCTAATATCAGTATATCTGCTCCAGTTCAAGTTGGAACCGCATTTCGATCTGGAAATGGAAACCAGCAACAGCGGCAAAATCAAAAACAACAACAGCATAACCCCACGCAGCGCATGGACAGGATGGATGAAAGACAAGAAGCCCAGCAGAAAGACAGAATGCACAGCGTGAGCAATACGTTCATAACCCTTGCTAAGCTTTCTCCACAGAAACCTATTTCATTAAGATTCATTTCCTAAGATTTTCATGAAACACGAAGGGTTTGCTGCTAAGAGAAACGGTGCTTCTGCTGCTGCAGTTGTCTAGAAATTTGCAGGCTCAAGCAAAATCCCATTCTTTAATGGAACTGTTCCTTTTTCTAACATTCCTCCAGCCTTTCATTGCTCCTGCCAGCATTAATGCACCCCCTAGATGTACTTAAGTCTTTCTACCACGGGAAGGTGATGGAATAAGACTCACGCCTGGACAAACCAAGAATAGCAACCCCTTGACAACCCTCAGCACTGATGACAAGATGAAAATTTCAAACAGCAGGGACAGTAAAAGTTCCAACAGCAACAGCAGCCACAGAATCAAATCCAAGAGCAGCGGCAGCAAAAATTCCAACAACATGATTTTGACAACCTCTATTAATATGTATATATTTAATAATTCTGCTAAAAGCCAAGCAATCTCTTGCGTAACGTTGTCCAAACGCACCTCAATATGCTTAAATGAATATATAAGGTGTAAGAATGGTTTCGCAGATGAATTGAACCATGTTTCTTGTTTGTTGTAGGAGTAAAATGCCACGAACATATACCAGAAGATCCCAAAATTGATCCCCGGGTTATGGAAGCTGCAGTGTGGGCTTACACAAACAACGCGTCTGCCACACAGGAGATAGTCGCGGCCGAATACAATATTCCAAGATCAACTTTGGCAAGCTACTTGAAGGAAGACAAAGTGATCCCTAAGAAGATTGGCCAAGGCAGGCATCAGGTTTTTTCTGACGAAGAAGAGGAACTGATTGAGCAATTCGTAATTTACCTCTGTATTAGGTATCTACTATATGATAGTACCAGTAATATTATCCCGATTTTTTGTTTCTGTAACCCTTCCAGACAGCGATTCCTATAACCCAGCTTTTAACTAATTCTCTGACGTTTTCAATTTCATGCAGATGTTATCCACTCAGCCGTGCTGCGTTTGCCAAATTTGTCTACGAATTAGCCAAGGATTCAGGCAGAGAGAAGAGATTTAGCAAAAATCCACAATTTGACCGTGTTGGACAACAGTTTATTCATGATTTTCTCAAGAGGCACCTAGCACTTTCCTTTAGAACTGAAACAGCGATTTCTCTTTATAGAGTGCAAGGTTTTAATGTTGAGTCCGTGAATTTTTTCTTTGACAACCTAGAGCGAGTTGTGCAAGAATACAATTTTCAAGCAAATCAGATCTACAACGTTGATGAAAGTGGTTTCACAATCGATGCAGTAAGTTCATCATCTAGATTGTGTTTCCGATATTGTCTTTTAATCAAATATTTTAAGTTTCCTTGCTTTCATTTCTAGGAGACACGTGTTAAGTACCTGG
Organism: Sminthurides aquaticus; assembly: GCA_906901655.1. Classification (NCBI taxonomy): domain Eukaryota; kingdom Metazoa; phylum Arthropoda; class Collembola; order Symphypleona; family Sminthurididae; genus Sminthurides; species Sminthurides aquaticus. The sequence goes on along the minus strand of CAJQTT010000002.1, from coordinate 2,602,060 downwards.
GGATCAAGGGAGCCAAAACAGTTCCAGTGCTACGTAAATGTGAACGAGGACAGCTGGTTACTGTTGTTTGTTGTATGCGAGCCAATCTGTGGTTTCCTGCACCATTTTACTGCTTCAAAGGCACTGTAAAGCATGTGGAAACCAAAATACAAGAAGGTAATCCTGGGTGTGGCTTTACAAGAACCAAGACTGGATGGATCTCATCAGAAGCGTTTGTAGAGTGGTTACAACACTTCATGAAGTGCTGCGGAAGTACATCTGAACCAAAATTGCTGATCATGGATAATCATACTTCCCATCTCTCTTGGGAAGCATTACGATTTTGTAGAGAGAATGGAATTGTGGTTTTGACACTTCCATCCCTCTGTAGCCACGAAATGCAATCTCTCGAAGTTGGATTCTTTTCGCCTTTAAAATCAAGGTATTACTCCGGCAAATATTATGATAAGGTTATATCTATAAAGCTTACGGGATTTGTAAATCGTGGAATTGTATTACAGATACTGTACTTCTGTCGAAAATTGGCAACGTAGAAATCCTTTGAAATTCCCAAATGAGAATGATGTTCCCTCGTTGCTTAAGTGGGCATTTGATGCCACAGCAAGACCATCCGTAGGACAAAATGCCTTCAGGTACAATTTGGTATTCGGAGTTAGGTCGGCCTGAAAGAGAAGTGTATAATGATATACTCAAAGACGGTACTAGAAATCGAAGAGCTCCTATTCGTTTTAATGTCGAAATGTCGAATGGAAGTGTTATGGATGCTGAAGAGGCGTTTTTGGCACAAATAAGGGCCACAACAAATACTCCCGCAAGCGGCTTACATAGCGTCGAAGGTAAAATAAATGTGCTAAATTTGCCCGTGATGACCATATTCAGCTAATATAGGCCTGTGTAGACGCAATTATTTCATTGCAGTGAATGAAGGACCTGAAATCCGTGATACTCCGGTGTTGCTGTCATTGACACCAGAAGTGGATATGGAAACACTCGTCGGATTGGACGATGACGAATTCGAGCGGAGGAATGAAATGATGTTGGTAAATCCTACACTAGTATCAGCAACAGTAGGGGAAAACGCTGGCGAGGAAACAGTTAACGTGCAAGCATTTAAGGTGAGAAATTCGCATCGTTCCTTTTCGTTCTTGCGATTCTCTGCAAAGTAATAAAAAAATGTGATTTGATTCAGGAAATAATGCAATCACTGTCTGGAGCACCTCCTATACCCATACCGACAGCTTCTTCACGGCGTTTGCAGTCAACAATTGCAACGTCTGATGAGCATATGGTAGTCGTGGAAGAACGACAAACAAAGAAAAACAAAAGAGCTGGAACTACAAACGAAGCAATTATTCAAAAACCGAAACGAACACGTGGTCGACCTAAAAGAGGGGCAAATAATGAAACAATGTTAGATACGAAGTCGCCTTTCATAACCACAACAAGTATGCCGGAAGGCAAAATCTACAATTTAAGAGAAAGTAAAAATACATTCTGCTATTGCTGAATCAGTTCCTGCTCCTGTTAGTGAGGGATCATCAATCAGAAGGCAAAGACGAAGACAAAAAGAAGCACCTGCAACGGTTATTTCAATTTTATTATTATTTTTACTACATGTTACATTTGTTTGTTTTCTTCTGAAATTAAAACTGGTTCTTGAATTGCAAGGTTACCTCTGGTCAATCACGACTGGAGCAAGCAGAATTAATTGACATACCTTCAGGAGAACCGAATGAAGATTTAATTACATTATTCAATTTCATTTCATATTCCTTAGCATCCCCAGAATCAACGGACCCTATTGGTAAAAGAGTTCAATCTGATAAAACATCTAAATCATCTGCATGTTGTCTGAACCAGACGATAGTTACCTCTACATCTAATATAAGACTTCCAAACCCCGATATTATAGAAGCAAGCGAAGTATCAAGAAGAAACGTAAATTTTTCTTTTATCATAAAGTTTTAAAGCACATTCGTCTTTTGGCTGAACTATAACTCCGGATCTTAAACTGACACAGCATTCAAGAATTGCGTGTTTATCTTCAACCCGGGAGTCCATCTCATGCAACCTAAAGCAAGTCCAAGTTTATTACCCTTCCATCCCATCTTTTACAAACAAATCTGGACTAGAACGGAGAGAAGTTGAAAAGCGGCCACAGGATGACGGCTATACAGAAGTATGACTTTCCATTCCTTAATACCTGGTAAAGATTGTAGAGGTAGAAAGGTTCAATGACCAGGTTTGTTAAACTGGGCCAAACTTTCTCCCCCCCCCCAATCACATGTGTGTAAGCTAGGACCCCACTGCAGTAATCAATCTGTTATAAACAATGTTCCGCACATTTTCCTATGAATCAGCAGATGCAGCCAAACCGTAATCGTCAAGGGGAATCAAATCCCAATTTATCATCCTCGTCCTCATCAGCTGGCAAACACATTTTAACGTTAGCAGTCAGAGACGGGTCAAGCTTCAGAAGCCCGCAAGTCTCTTCTTCCCAAGTACCTATTGGCCATAGCTGCTTCGTCCTACAGATCGTAAGACCTTAAGAAAGTGTCTTCGAACACTTAATATTCTTTGAATTTATATTCAAACAACTTCCTTTGCATCCCCAGAATCTGCCGGACCGAGAGCGTCAACGGGTGTCAACACCCAGTTTATCATCATCTTTCTTCTCCTCATCAAAAGCAAGTCAACTGTTGACAAGGCCGGTCCAACAAGGGTCAAGCTTTAGAGGCCCGCAAGTCCGGACTGTCCAAGCGCCTTTCGGCCAATGTTTCTCTGTCCCACAGAACGTAGGTTCACAAGAAAGTGTCTTCGAACACTTAATATTTTTGAAATAACATTCAAACAATTACTAAACTAACAACAGAGTTACTGAATTACTTGAAACCAAAGAAAGAGATTTAAAATAAAATGTTGAAACTTAATCAAATCCAGAACATGAAATAGTAAACTTTTAAAGTTCAAAATACTCTCAAAATAAAAGTTAGTTGTATAAAATGTAAAATTATATTTGTACGTTTTGTAGTAAATTTTTTTCCATATACTAATACTAGTTATTAAGGGGCGAAGCCACTTCTTAGGGAGGTTGGTGACGTCCGTCCGTCCGTCCGTCCGTCCGTCCGTCCGTCTGTAGGCAGGATATCTCGCGAACGGCTTTGTGGATTGCGATGAAATTTGGAACACAGATGAATATATAGTAGGGCATGATATGTATTGATTTTTAGCCATGTCAGTTAACTAATGCCGGAGTTACACATAATTAATTAAATTTTGATTCAGCATTAAACTCATGGTATGTACGTTCACACAACTGACGGGGCACACATCCTGCTCTGAGCAGGTGGATGGGTAAAAGAGAAAGGGACTCCAAACATACATTTCTGTAGCCCAGTGGTTACCGCGTGCGCACGAGATAGAAAGAGGCGTGGGATCGAATCTCATGTAGGTTTGGAATTTTAGCATAATTTCACACATATGTACATAGTGTTAGTAACCTACAAGTGAAGGGAGTTAACGTACTCTCATGCAGGAAGAGAGGGTAAAACGTATGTAAAACGGTGCTTATAAGGACCACAGACCGTTTCGAAAATCAAAATTATTCGCCCCTTTCGTACATCGACTTTGTCGTTTATTAACAATTTTACACATGAATTCTCACTTGTTTGAGGAACAAGAACAGGTTTTTAAGAGTATCAAAATATCAGTTCATCATTCATATTCACGTAAGGATTATACATCCATTAAAATTGTTGAATAATTATTTACCATTCTAAAAGTCTCTTTTTAGAATCCTTGAACCAAACCCAAACTCAAATGACATCATTTTGCATTTACATTATATAATGGTTTTGATTGACCTTAAACGTACATTCTTTTACCCATTCAAGAATAGGAACAATTAGTTTGAGAAAACGGTGGGAAGGGATTTCCTTGAAAGATTTTTCCAGTTTACGGGAGGAGGCAAGGTTGTTGCTGGTGTCCGCTAAATGGCTTGAGGAAATGCTTGTAGAAATTGATCATTGTTAATTTCATCAGCTTGCTGCACATCTTGAAGTGGAGGAAAGTGATTTTCCTGAGCTTCGGGGAAGGACGTGTGTATGATTGGAAGAGTCTCATGACTTGTTTCTTTGAAGATAATGTCCTTTGGCTTGGAGACAGAATGGAGATAGTGGGCTGTAGCATCATGGCAATAATAAAGATGCTGAGAGTGAGGAACTATGCCGACCATATGCATTACCTTCCCGGAAGGTTGGAAGGCGAAATGGGATTTTATAGTCGGAGCTGGTGGTTTGACTATTACTTCGCAGCCCCTGACTCTTAAATAGCTTAAGTCTGGTTTGTGTCCATAAACATGTTGAAATGGGGCAATTTTCTTGGCTACCGAGTTTATGGTTCTGTTCAGGATGTAAACAAGGGTCTTGGCGGCGCAGTACCAAAGATAATCAGGACAGTCAAATCCATTTATCCTTGCTTGTTCCAACATGGCAGTAGCTCCTTCTTTAACTGTTCTCATGTGTCTTTCAATTAGTCCATTGCTTGCGGGGTGATGAGGGACTGTAGTCTCGTGGCGGATTCCCATGGATTCAGTCCAGTTTCTGACTTCTGGATTACAGATTTCAGTTCCATTGTCACTTTTGATGCATACTACCTTGTTTCCAGTCTGTCTTTCAAGATGATTAACAAAGAATTGTAAGATTTTGACCATTCCTGTCTTAGTTGAGAGTGACTTGATGAACCGGAAGTTGGAAGCTTCGTCCTTGAGCAGGAAGAAATAGTTTCATCCTTTGAATCCGGGTTCTATGGGTGCAGCTATGTCACAGTGAAAAGTGTGACCTACGATCGTAGTCCGGTTGGTTCTTGGTCTGATAGGATTTCTTGAGATTTTGGATAACTTGCAACTGTCGCATTCTAGTTCTCCCCATCAAGTTCAATCCCATCAACTGCGTTTGTCTTGCGAGACTGTATTATGTAGTCTTTATTGATGTGGCCAAGTCGGCTGTGCCAAAGATGAAGGGAGGAATTTGGGCTCTTGGTTGCTTCCAGGTTCGGTTTCATAGCCATCGTAGTCCTTTTACGAGAAGGGTTGAGAATTAATGGAGAATGAAAAGCCATTACGTAGAGTCCATTTCTTGGAGTTGCATAGAGTGCTTTTCTTGGGGCATTGGGAGAGACCTGAGGAGCATAGAAAGCTGTTCCAGCTTTGCTTTTAAGTACAAACCAATTTTCTTTGCATAGGGCTGACTCAGAAAGAAGATTCATTCCTCCAGGAACATAGAGGACATCTTTTATGATGTGGGGACGATAATTCCCGTCGCTTGTTAAGGCATCTACTATGATGTCTCCTTTGCCTAGCGCACAGACTTGGCTTGAGTCAGCTTGGGTCATGGGAAGCTGACTTTTGAAGGGTTGAAATTTAACAAACCATTCTTGTTTACCGCAAACATGATGAGTAGCTCCTGAGTCTGAAATTAATTCCATGTCTTCTGTCTCTTGTTGAGGGAATTCATCATAGATGGGTTTAATAACAAGAGGTAAAGTTCCATCCGTAGCCAGAGAGGGAAGTATTGTTATTCCAGCTATAACGGATTGAGCTGTTTGAATTGTCCGTCGTCTATGATTGCTCTACATTTGAGGTTTCCATCTCCTGAGAAAATTTCTGCTGAGTTTTCAAATTTGGAGATATGAAAGCCTTCTTCTAGTAGCTTGTTTTCAGAAATTATGTCCTGAGTGAAAGGGGAATGGTAGACATCCTGAAGGGTGAGCATTGTCCACGTGTTGGCAATCTCATTGTAGACTTTTACGTGAATTGTTCCTTTGCTATTTGCTGACCAAGTTTGTCCAGTAAGATTTCGGAAGTAGACTGGTTCACATTTGCTAAGTCCGGAGTACAGGGGGCATTGTTGGTAATGTGACATCTTGATCCGCTGCCCAAAATCCAGACGGGATTCATGTCAAACGGCATACAAAACACGGAGGGATTGCATGGGTGGTAGTTGGATTGTACTACTTTGGTACTTTCTCTGAGATTCTTATTAACGGTTCGGGTGTTCTTGATTGAGAGAATTGGATGAGCAGGAATAGCTGGGGGACGGATGAGGAGATTGTAGGAGTCATCTAGCTTATATTAGGATTTGTTTGTTTTTGATGATTTCCACCGTGATTGCCTTTTAGTTGATAAGGCAATTCCTACCTCTGCATACTAGACGGGAAATTGTCTTCTTGTAGGACAGGGCGTATTGTACATGTTTCAAGACAACCAGAATCCATTCGTTTCGGTTGTAGACTTCTGCTTCTACATTTCCTTGACCGAGGATGGGATGAGTCTTTGTGGTCCTTAGTCTTGATTCTTGATCCATCCCAGCTTCTGTGCGGCTGAATTGATGATGACTTTTTATATCAAGGAGGGTAAGGAGAGTGTAACGAGTTGAGGAAGGCAGCTCATAAAGGCTTGTGAAGCAGCTGCATCCAGCAAAAGGGCGAGCCAAATCAATTTCGTAGATTGTGAAATCAAGAATCCGGCCAAATGTCCTCCCTTGGTTCGTAATCTCTTTTGTGGAATCATTTTTGGATTTCCACTTCTTCAAGTCGTCTGAAGTGATGGTGACATGATGTAGTAAGTCATTCTCAAAGGAAGAGTGACGGAGCCAGCAGAGGATAAGTTTTTGTTTTCAAAAATTTGATAGGGTTTAGCTGCTAAACCGAGTAGATTTCTGTTTCACCAATCGGTTAGCTGGTCTCTGGGAAAAGCATTTTCTGACTTTATACGAGTGAGCTCCTCTCAGGATATCAACGAAATGATTTTGAGGAGGAATTTCCGTTTGTCTCTTCTTTTGATGAAGCCTCGTAGAGGATGGTCATGATCATAGGACGTCTCACTGTGATAGTAGGAATCTTTATCATTGCTGTCATCCGAGTTGTATTCGTCTTCACATCCGGTATTGGAGTTGTCTTCATCGTGTTCTGAGCCGGAATGATGTTCTGAAGCAGGGGGAACGAGAGAATTTCCAGCTTGATCAATAAGGGAACGGTGCATAATGAAGAACGGATTTTGGCAGATATCAAAATCGGTTTCCAGAGTGCAGTTGTCAATCTCCGGCTAATAGTCTGACAGATGAACAATAGGGGAATTCTTGACGAGTAGCTTCACATAGTGTTTGAGACAGTTTTCCATCTCTTCATAGTTTCCGTAGAAATGAATGTCCTTGTTTAGAAGGATTCGTGTGCAATTTCGAGATGGAGGACAGGCAGCACATAGAAGATGCATACCTGGTTTATGATGGTAAGGCTCTCCTGAGGTCATACGACGAGAGCTGCATTGAACCCAGTCTGAGAGTTGTTCAGTGGTTTGAAAGAGAGCAATATCAGAATTTTAGGATTGCAGAACTTACACAACCTCCTTGCTGATGGTTGCTGCTGTAGGGCTTGCTGCCATTGCAAAATGTTTCAAAGTACCACAGGCCTAGGTCAACTGCATGATGACGGCGTAGGTCTCTGATGCGATGGTTGTAGAGCCGAGCTCTACGAATGAATTCCTCTGCAGGTGGGGTGAGCAAAGGGTCAGACTCAATCAAAAAAGTTTTGATTACCAGTGTTTGCATGAAGAGTTGTTCCCAGTCGTAAAACTGATCTGGGATGTGAAGTCTGGTGACCATTTGCCCTCTGATTTCATCGCAAATTTGGACAGAGTTCCGAAAATCGGGAGAATAGCGGTAGATGCTGTATCTCATCCTTTTGATGGAGGGTGCAGGCTTTTTGCTTTTGGGGTGTTCAAAGCTGTGGAACCATTTCAAGAGTTCGGTTTCATCATCCATAATCTCATGGTATTTGAGAAATCTATACCATTCCTTAGGATCCGGGAGGCACTTTATGTTGGACTTGGTGGAAAGTATTTCCACGATGTCTCTGTATAGATCTGAGGGAGTACCTGGTCGTTCTTGATGAGATGATGATGAGGGAGCATTCCAATGTTGGGCATGTTGTTCTGGTGAAAGTCGTGGTGCTGAAGGAGAAGAGCCTCTTGAGGGAGCAGCACGTGTAGAATAGCCAGAAGGAGGTGTTCCCAAGGGAGTTGGTGGAAGAGGGCGATTGCGATAATCAAAGTCTCCATTGTCCACAATTGATCCAAATCCAGGTGGAGGACTGGAACGTGGAGGCCTTTGAGGTGTGGCATCCGGCTGGGTAGCTCCCACTGGTTCCATGTAGAGATGATTATTCTCTTCTTCTTGGTTTCTTCTTGCATAGACTATTTCTCCTTCTTCATCCACAGAAGAGTAGTGATGGTCATTTTCTTCTTCTTCGTCACTTTCTTCATCTTGTCCAAGACTTACAGGGGCTTTTAGCATTAAGATTTGCATGCGCTTGTTTCCAAGGGTAACAGCGTTGAGCCTAGAGTTGAGGTCAGATACTATTGACCTCATTTGGGTTGCTTCTTGAGTCAGCGTATTGATCTTGGCTTGGTCGCTATTCCATGACTGACCATTGGCATTATTGGGCTTTCTTGGCTTGTTATTGTTACCATTGTTGCCTCTGGGTCTTGGTCCTGACTGACCGGGGTTTCGTCTCTCATTCTTATTCTTGTTTTCGGGATTTGAGCGACATTCAGACTTGATGTGTCCGGGTTCAGAGCAATAATGACAGATTATCTTACTTTTGCCAGAAGTTGGTCCTTGATTTTTCTTGAGAAATTTCTTGAAATTCGGTTTAACTGTCATAGCTGCTGCTTCTTGAACTGATGATGGGTTGGAGTTCGCTTCTGTGTCACGGAGGTCAACAATCTTGAGTCGTTTGCGGAACTGATCAAGCGTTTGTAGTTCATCAGGAAGAGCTTCCCATTGTTGGACGAACAGCTTGTATTTTGGTTCCCGAAGAGCAGCTTTGAGATACTCAAGGAATCTTTCATCCGCTACCGGAAGTCCAATTTCTTCCGATCTTACTTTCAGGTTATCCAGATCGTTGACAACAGAGGTATAAGACTGACCTTTTTTCATCTTGTAAGTTGAAAAGAGGGCTGTTACTTGATGTCGGGTGACAGTGTCATTTTTACCATATTCTGAGACTATGGCGTTCCAAACACCTTGGAAGGTTGTGGCAGAAGAGAGTTTTGCAAGGGAAGACTCAGTGGTGGAAATGAGAATGAATTCGAGGAATTTATCAGATTGCGGTTGCCAGCGTTCTCTTCTTAGTCGTTTCGCGGCGGTAGTTTCATCCACCATGATTCCAATTGCATCACCTGTACCTGGTACTTGCTTGTTTTCGACAAAGGGATGAAAGATTTCTTCACACTTGTCATTACGGATGTACGTCTGGAGTTGTAGCTTCCATCCTCTGTAGGATTCCGGAGTTACTTTATGAAGAGTCCGGGTATGCGTAGCTACCGACGTTTGCGTTGCCATTGTTCTGATGAGCACGGGCGTCCCACGTTGCTGTTAATCAGAATTTTCTTCCACTTGATGTACCGATGTACACTTGCAGATGAGTGGGGTAACTTGAGAATTTCTATCTCTGAACGTGATTTGCACTTCAACGTTCTCCTCTCAATTCTCCAGTTCGAGATATTGAGTATTGCTCAGCTAGCTCTATTAATCTCTTAGAAAGAGAACTTTTAAACTTTACTAGAAGGTTGCTAAGTAGGTTAGATCTAAGCACTTATGCTTCTTCCGGGGTAAACTGAAATTTCCAAAGAACACTGGAAATTTGGGGTTTTTAACACAAAGTGTTAGGAGGAGAATTAGTGCTCGGCCGTAGCAACCAATTTCCCCCTTTAAAGTTTATTAAGTTTTAAATTCAGGTTTGGAGTGAATCGAAACCAGATTTACGCTCTGCTACCATGTAGAATTAAATCACCAGTATCATCAACTCTGGTCGAATAATTCCAACTGTGACGCGGTTTGCAATAAGAACTGATTTATTCAAACAGTAATAACCGAGTGAGTTATCTAGTTGTAGTGCTAGTTAAGGCTGGTTTCTAGAAGAGAGTCCAGAGGAAAGTTAATCCTATATTGTAGCATCTTGTCCAGGAAGAGGAGAAGATGCTCTTAACCTATATGTGAGAGGAACGGGTATCTTGGAGATACACGTTCACTCATGTGTGTAATGTATTGTAGTGTATTGGACAGGAGGTGATGATAAGAGCAGAGTAGCTGCGGAAGGGTTCCTGCCATGCTATACACTAGCCTGAATATGTATTAAGTGTTTGTGTTGTAAATGTGAATTTACCTAACACTAACTTAACCTAGGATGATCACAGATCATTAAGTAGGAATGTGTGAACATTCAAAAATTTCGTTGATGTGTGTCTCTTAAAAACATTGATTGGCAGACCAGGTAAAAAGAAAGGTACACATTTCGAATAAATGTGTACCTTTCTTTTTCGAAATTCGAATACACCAAATTATTGACCACGGAAAGGTTTTTTATTCATTACACATCGCACTTCGCACTGCCTGACTATTTAAACATTTTTAGTAAATCTATTCTTGTACCTGAACAAGGTAATAATGAATATGGTAGCAGGGCGTAACTATAGAATTACAAGGAAAGTAATGCCCACAGAACGCTATCAACATAAAAACATACAGGATTGGTATTAAACCCTTGTACTACCTTTTCAACCTCTGGACTAGAAAAAGATACAAAAGAACGAACAAGCCCCGATCATTAGCCGTTCATATCAACACCACCTAAACAAAAATTCCAGAATATACTTACTTCACAGTTTAGTTCCGTTCGTTCGGATAAAAAAGCTCCTTGAACCGTAACCTCTTTTCATGTCTAGAAAACTTTGCCCAAGTCTGAGAAAATTAATGTTTTATCTCACCTTTGATGCTACTAGCGAAGACGATAAAAGTTTTCTCATGCACGTCCTGGTGAAAGTTGCTTTCACCCAATTCACTTTTCCAAGGTGTCAATATTGAGACACTTCTACATCGAGTTGGATTGGAATTTCTCCGGTACAGTACTTGGCAACGCCTGGAAGAACTTTTCACAAAGGTTATAATGATGAATATTTATTTGATGCGTACATATTAGAAATCCATTAACAGTTTCCTGACCTACTTCCAGTTTCTTCCGCATGGTTTCGCCGCCATCCCTCTTCCCTCGCGCAGTGAATATTGTCCTGCATTCGTGATGCATAAATCGCAAGCAAGAATTCGCTTAACTCAATTTAATCATAGTTAGCTAATCTGCATACTTACTACATGCAACTTGTATTATTACATAGCTACTAACGGATTTGTGCTCCACTTTTTATCAGAAAAGATTCTTTATTTTAGGACGATTCGTATTCTCCTTATCATCACAAAACTTGCAATAAGACAACGTGTAAGAGCTATAGGAATTAATTTTCCGAGCACTACTAATTAGAGTTGAAGAACCGGACATTCCCTTGCGTAGACTTCCTTTTTGAATAAGACGCACATGGTATACGTACTTATTACTCTTACATCGGCGCAGGAACTAGAAACATGCATACTTATACGTTTAGTTTTAAACGCCTCTAGAATATTTTATGCGCAATTAGTCCATAAACTAGTTCATAAGTTTAACCTACTATTTACACCAACGAATTGCAACTGGAAACCAGTATACGAAAGAAAAGAATACATCAAAGTCACGGAGAAAGCCCGCTTACGGGAACTGGAGTAGTTCAGACCTATATTTTACCCTAGCAAACTTTCCCTTTTCTTCGTTTGTTACATCGAGCAAACTTTTCTCCTCATTGCAATTTAGTATTTGGTTCATCAAACTCCCATAGAGCAGACTGCAATACCTTGACTGACTTTGGATGGACGCGTAAGCTCTATTTCACTCACCCGACTCTAGTTCTATTTCCTCGTCGGTAAGGTTATTAGCATAACAACAACGAGGAAGTTCTCCAACTGATCATATCAGGTACAGTACCCATTCATTGGCACACTTCCTCCTACACAAAGAATTACTAGTTCCAGCAGATTCTTCTCCCCTATAGCGATGATAATGGCCCTGTTTTCACCAAGATTCCCCCCCCCAACACCCACTTTCACTACATTACTTCCGCATGTTTTACGCTATACTTCCTGGAAACCCCATATTCATCGATCGAGCCATGTCAGTTTTTGGATACTATCTCCTAACAGTACCGTACATGACCGGCCCCACGAATCGAAATTTGAAACATAGTCAAAGTTCAACCTGAGGGTCGTAGTAATTCACCCTGAAAAAAGAAAATCCAACTTTCGGCTGCTAACAGAGAAAAAGCGGCTCAAAGTTGCGATTTTCGCGTATAACATGCTGTAGGGACCGTGTACATAGCATGTGAGTTAACTGCACAGAGATGGCATCAACTGATATGTTTGCACAAAGTCATCAGTTAGTACAGGAATATGTAATTAGAGCCCAGTTATCATGTTACCGTTCACATATTATGAAACTTAAGTAACATTTTACCACCGTTGAACTTTTACTGATATAATATATGGAGAGCCCCTACAGAATTTTTCAAATTTCTCCAGATTTCGGTAAAAGTTGGATTTTCTTTTTTCAGGGTGAATTCCTACCACCCTCAGGTTGAACTTCGACTATGTTTCAAATTTCAATTCCTGGGGCCGGTCATGTACGGTACTGTAAGAACTATTGGTGCAACAGATTCTCTGATTTTTGTGCCAGAGTAATACCGGATTATGTATATAGGTGGATACGATACAATTCGAATTAATTAAGTATACATCATGTACGTCATGGTAACAGGGTACGGAAAGTACTTGATACTGAAGTTATACTGGTCGGCAATATCTAATAAGTTTTAAATCTAAGGAGTAATCAAAACTTTACGAAATCTTTATATATATAACTATATAGTATTATCCGAAAGTCAAAGGCTAGCTTTTAGTTGCCAGTTCGTTTTGGGACTAATGGTCCTTACATCTCATACATACATTATGTAATATGTACAAATATTATACTTTCATTTACCGAATTCCAATGAAACCAACACTATCATCATCAGCGTACATCCACCCAGCACATTATCTCTCAATTCTTATAAATTTCCACTTTATTTGCGCATGTGCATTATCTAAGCTAGTTTCGTTTTCGTAGCAGCTACGTTAGCATAATTCACCCACCGCTGCTTCCGCTTCAAATACTTGTAATCTTTTATGTTGCGTACACCGCGATTATTAATGTCATTCGCGCTGGTGATCTATAAACCAGCGGATTTGCTCAATCCCTTTATATAGCTCTGATCTCTGTATATCTTTCGATAACCCAGCAAACCAACTCAAAAAGAACTTTAAAAGCCTCAATCATGTAATGTACGAACAATGAATTTATAGTAAGCAATCAAGCAATTATGGATTTCATAATTTCAGCAAATTCATCTGCAACCAAGGTAGAAATAGCGGAGAGGAAGAAGCATTTACCATGTACTGTACTATGATTACGAGTAATGAAAATATTCAAATTTATTTTACGTAAATGAATGCAAATCCATACTGTTTCACAAATGTCCAAAAGTATGACGGTCATATTTTCGTACAAATATTCAAGTTGGGGCATAATAGGCTTAAAAACAAAATGGTAAAGAATGAATGTGTCCAGCAGTAAAACTAGACAAAAAAACGAATAGGAGGAAACGAGTGAAAGGAAAATGGCAGGTAGGACTACAAGACTTGATTAGTATTACATGTTTTAGCTAAAGGCATAAACCAAGGAGTGGCTAATGTAGATCAATCATCATAACTTATAGGCAGAGGAGCATGCAATGAGTGGGAATAAGCATGAGACGGATATTAGAAGACATGCAATGAGGGAGGAAATTTTATCTAGTCTCTTACGTATGTATTCCAGATTGACTACACGCATTTCCCCCATGCATGTCATGCACGACTGTATATTGCTGTAAATAATAAAAAAAGAGAAAGCTTTCAAAGAGAAAATAAACGATACACAAATACAATACACTAGCGTCTGCGACGTGGTTGTAATAAGAGCTATATGTTTTCAGCGCTATTTCTCTTTGGCCAGAACCAATTAGGAATGAGCATGAAAGGAGTAAAATAAGGATTTACTTTGAGTGCTCGAAGATCCATAAGTGGTATTTAGTCTGGGATTGCTCCGTGGTCCTTTATTGGGTAGGATGGATGCAGTTTTAAGGGTGCTAATGATGGTGCTAGTGGCATGATTTGAGGATGCAGGGATAGAGTTGGATTCATTGAAATTCTCCGTCCGTCAAATTGTAGGTAGGTGTTCGAAGCTGTCCCGAAAATTCCCCCCGTTTCCATGATTATTGACATGAAAATTTTTCCCTTGCGGCCCCCCATTCGGAGGATTTGCATATTCCGGCGGGCTCCCAATCACATTAGATGTAGAGCTGAGATGTGGGAAAATGGTTGATCCATTAGAAAACGTATTCCTCCTGATTTTTTCAAATTCCTCGAGGTCAGAGGACGGCAGTCTGAATGAGAATCCACTAAAATAAGGATGACGCATGAGTTGCTCACAGGTCCAACGTTTTGATGGGTCTCGATCAAGGCATTTGTACAAAAAGTCCATGGCCTCCCGTCCAATAGACTTGGGCATTTTCACTTCAAGTGGTTCACGTTGATCCGGCATGGGTAGCGTAACGCCCGCAAAGAATTCATTGCTCCGGAATATTTGCATATGTCGCGGAATGAGGTCTCCTAATGTTTTCCTGATCAGATAAAGCTGATCCACGTCAGATTTCCCGGGCCATAATGCTTCTCCCTTTACTAGCTCCGCGAAAACACAACCTATCGAAGAGGAAGGGAAAATAATATTTAATTTATTTTCTCTTTCTCCTTTCCAATTTCATTCCCCCCCCCCCATTTAGACAGGAGGAATTCAGGTCAATTGGCAAAGGAAGAAGAGGAAAACAGGTAAAAACTATGGATGGTTAGCTTGTCGTCGGGTTAAATTAATCCTAAACGACTCGTAACGTAATTGCATGGAGATTCAAGGAACAAGTATAAATTGAAGCAATTTAAAAGACCTGTATTATCTCCTAGCAAAGAACCGCTCATCCTGTTCTCTTACTTTCTCCCCTATTCCGTCCGTAATCAAAATAAAATTCTCCTTACCTATAGCCCAGACATCCACCGGAGGTCCGTATTGAGTATCCCCGACCAGCAATTCAGGAGCGCGATACCATCTCGTAGCGACGTAGTCTGTGTAATTCTCTCCAGGGCTCAGGATCCTCGCGAAACCGAAATCACATAGTTTAACGACGAGTTCCTTGGTAAGGAGTATGTTTTCCGGTTTAACGTCCCTATGAATGCAATTATGTTGATGACAGTAGGACAGAGCCTGGATTGTTTGCCAAACGATCCGCTTTGTCAAAAGCTCGGGCACTCCTTTCGGGTATTTTTCCAGCTCGTTCAATACGGTGTGGTCACAGTACTCAAAAACGAGGTGGAGCCTCTTTTTCCGTCGAAATACTTCAATCAGGTTGATTAAATTCGGATGCTTTAGATTCTTGAGCATCCGGATTTCCCGCATCGCAATCTTCCGTATCAAGGGATCTTCCTCGGACTCGACAAACTTTTTAATTGCCACCAGCTGCCCCGTCTCCCGATTTCGGCACTTAAACACAACCCCATAAGAGCCCTCCCCAATCTTGCTCAGACGCTCGTATCGCTCCATCGTCTTCGAAGATGATCGGCTACGTTGAAAGATTTAAATACAAAAACAATTAATTAATAAATAACCCTTGTCTTTCATTTCACTACGCCATTTTAATGCCCCCGCACCAACAACACTCAAACCCCAAAGTTTTTTCTCTCCACACTTCTCCGTCCTCCCCTTCGAACCACCATAACCATACTCCTAAAAATTGTTGGCTATCCTTTGAGAAATATCAGGATTAACCTTGAAAACTACGTAATTCCTCACCCTTCCCATTCCTCCATCCTGTATTCCTTACCAATTACTACCACCTTCTACCAGCCTACATCCTCTCTTTCACCGCAGTCCTTCGTTTTACATAGGTAGGTACTCCTGAGGAGGCGTAATCACAAGTAAGGTAATATTGCTAAAAGAAAGCAAAACATATAGAGCTTACTTATTCCCAGAGCGATCCAGGAATAAACCGATGAGGAAATTTACAGGGGCTATTTTTCCCTTTTCAACACGCTCCTCCAAAAATCATTCAAACTCCTTCTCTCCGTCGTCCGAAACTCTGAAAAGTTGGTCAAAGACAGCACAGTAACGGAATACGCCACCACTTCCGCACTACCTTTTCTTCACTCGTATCAAAAAGTCTTTACACATTCAAAGAAACAATACTTTTCTCCATAATGTCCCACAGCACAATTCACCTTCCGCTTCCCATTATATCTCTGTCCGACTTTCCTTGGAATACTCTCTAGTCCTCCTCTTCTTCGTCCTTCTACTCCTATCCGCGTCCAAAGACTGTTCCTTTCTCCATCCGGAGAAATCCCATCAACAATGGCTGACTTTCTCCATTCTCCTGGATACGCACAGTGTATGGAGAATGGAGAGCTCTCTCTAAAGGGCTGCACTATGGGATCCTCCGTCTTCCTTGAGTTGTGTGCTCTGCCTTGCCTTCTGCAAACCAAGCAACTAGAGAATATATATGCTCAACCTTGTATTACGCAGAACGTTCCTCGACTACCCTCCTAATTGCATTCGCACAACTAACCATTAAGTCTCTCCAGGGATTCCGGCTCATACATGCATTTCTTCACGGCACGCTCAAAGCAAAGCATTCCTAACATTTATACCCTCTTCCTCTTGTCGATAATCCTCTATTTTTCCCATCCATAACATTCTTCATACCTTTCTTTATTCTTTAGCCCTCCCTGTCCAGCTAACTTTCTCTCGCTCTCTTCCCTTTCCTCTCTTGTTTTGCCCCTGGGTTTCCAAGGCAACCACCTATTTCACTCAAAATAATGGCTTTCATCCACCTATCACACACATCTTATTTGCTTTCACTTCCACCAACTAACTAACCACGTCAACTCTCCTCTCCTCTGAATAACACCTGAGTCCTTCCTTACATCAATTCCAAGTCCGCACAGCATTTCTCTCACGTCAACTTTCACCAGCAGCTTTCTCTACATCTACCGCTAACCACTAACCAGCCAGCCACAAATTTCCAATCACTCCTCAAACTTTCTCCATCTTTTTCCACACTCATGCTCTCATACCATAGTTCACAACGTTCTTCCTTTCACATTACTTTACATCAAATACAGTCGATGTCTCTATCAAAGAATTTCATCCGTCCTCCAACCAACTCTTCTTTCTTTCGATCTCTCTCACCTTTATTCTCTTTCTTATCAAAATATCATTTATTCCTTTATTTTTTTTCCATTTACTTCCTTCTTGCCCTTCAATTCTTCTTTCTCGCAAATCCATATTATTCCCATCTAAATCCTTCCATCGCGTGCTTTCGTGCCCTTCCACCGCCGTCTTATTTGTTTCTTTCTTTGAAAGAGGGGAACATGAAACCTGCGCCCGCTTTCTCCTCTCTAGCTTCCTCATTCTACCTTCTACCCCACCAATTCCAATAGCTTTATCCGCCGGTACCAACTTCACTTTTGCCGCTGCTGCCGAAACAATCAAAAAGTATTATTCTACAGGCCTGTGTAACCTCGCACGCTCAAATACTTGTAGTTTGTAATATCACACCCGAGAGCGTTATACATTCACTAATGATAATGCTTACAAAGCTTTTCTGCTTTCTTCCGGCTGGTCTGCTCAGCCGCCTAATTACAAGACTATTACACCACACATGGTCTCCTTCATAGTATGTCAATACGCAACGCTTTCCTCTAGACTGGTTTATCCTTTTTGCCCCTTTACCCTTCAATATGCATAATAAAGTCCGCCCTGCGCATGCAACACGTTGCTGCTTCTACATTTTCATTCCCAGTACCAAGCAGCTTTGTTTCTTTTACCCTGACAAATAAGCAACATATGTACTTTTCCAAGATTTGCGGACGGTAAAATAAAAAGTACTGCACAAGGAATTGTACCTATAGAAGATAAAAAGTGCAATGTATTTCACAAAAAATTCTTAAAGCAGGCATACAATAAAAACATTCATCTGCAGTTAACTTTCGTACCGACTTTTCTTAAACGCTCTTCTTGGACATCTGCATAGCGAATCCAGTAAGAAATCTCTAGGGAGGTGGTGAATTGAGCCTCGACCTAATTTTTCAAAGAGAAAGAGACTGGCCTCGGGAAAACAGAATATTAATGAGTTTCCGAGCAGCTTACCGCTTTGCTTTCACTCAAACTGTATATTTATATTTGCATGAATGTGTGATGCGGTTTCTCCTGCAGTTTAGTCTCATTTTACCCACACAACTCCACGCCCAAGGAAGCTATGGAGTCCTCCAAATTGGATAATCAGTTCCCTAGTCCCGGACCTTTTGATCCTTAACGTAACGTAGGCTCAGGTGATTCGTTGCATACTGCATCCTGCCCTTGTATTTTCTTTCGGTAGCGACCTTGTAAACAATCATGGATTCGACCACCCACTTTCGTGACTTACTCCAAATTCCTCGCATGTTTGCCCCGCACGCGAAAATCAGATGTTAATGCAAAAGATCCCAACTTTTCCAGACTTGCCCTTCAAGGTTTATCGAAGTTTTATTTGGACGCAAGCTCAGGAATCTGGCAAAATTTATGCATAATAATGACATCACAAACTTCGCCGGATTCCTGCAAGCTCAGCACTCCAACTTCCGTGACATTCCACTAGGAGGGCTCAGCAGTATTCATCACGGCATAGGACAACCAAGTTTTACAGGACCAAGTCCCAAGTCCACCAAAGTTAAAAATATCCCCATGTTCTCGTCTTCACGGCATACCCGCAGATCAGTGTTTCCGAAGGGAACCAATTGGATTTATGTCCCCCAAGATCTTGTCCAGGTGGAGTCCAAATTACTGAGTAAGTCAGTAGCCGAAGAAGTCTCTGCCTGCATCAAATCTCCAAGCCGTTTTGGATAGTGTTGGTAATCAGATATCATTAAGATTTTAGCCACGCTGCCGAATAAATTTCACTACTATTCAGCAACGTAACCAAAGACTCAATGATAATTCTTATGAGCTTTCTTTCGAAAAAAACTTCCTATTTACTTCCATTCCGGTCGTTTCCCATCACTTTTTGCGTACACAACAAGAGGTCCACCTTCTCCTTGAACCTGCGTAGTAAACAACAACATTTAAAATTCACTTCCTGATAAAGTAGGGAAATCTTCAAATAGCACCAATCTCTACGATTATAAACCTTCATGGCAATCAAAATCACGTGATATGTGGATTATCGCAGCAATTCTTGTAAAGATTGACATGAGTCAAGTGCGACTAAGATAAAAAAACACTTGTGCATTACCTGCCAGCTTACCGCGCCGTGATCATCCTGAAATGACCTGTACAAACGAACAGAAGCTATGGGATGAATGGACGACTCAGTTTTCGCTGGAATTCGCTGCACAGCTTTAAGTTACGCGCATCTAAATCTTTTAACGCGTAACGAAAAGCAGTACAAGAACACCAGGAAAAAATACTGCTCAACTACCACGATTTGACCTTTGCCTTTCAATAACAACTAATTTCATTAAGAGAAATTGACTAAATTCACTTGTCGTATCCCACATGCCTTTCAGTCATGCTCTGCGCCGTAATGCTCCAGCAGGAGTGTCATGGCGGGGTAGATCGTTGGATCTTCAATGCAGGACAAGTACGAGTTTGAACGCCAGTGAAGGTAAAGAAGCCTCTCATTGGAATCTGCAATGCTGCTGTATTGAATTTCATTTTCTGCTTTTGTAAAGCTGGGATGTGAAATGCAGGGGATTAAACGTATCTTTACACTGCAATGAAAGCATCCAATTGGGCAGTATTTCCTATTGGCATTTGCGAAGCCATTAGAAAGCGCATCTCTACACAGGACCACACGACCCTAAAGGGATTCCCATTCCCACTGGCCATCCTAAAGCGTTTCCAGCTTTTTGACTTCATGAACTGGTCCTAAGAACCAATCAGATAATTCGCCTGCATGTAATTGAAAATGCTAGTTGCTTAAAATCAGATTGAAGACTTCAAGTTAATAAACCTGAACGAAAACCCGGATATTTTCAGTGATTACTGGTTCATCTGATTGGTGGAGCAATACCATTCAGCCTGCTGCTGTAAGGATCGAACCTCATGCGCGGAAGCTTGTTTTGGAACAAAATGCAGTTACTTTCAATATATATACATATCCAATTCAATTTCAAGATCGGCGAGCTTTCGAAACGGAAATATATACATGTGTAACCGTGATGTTGCCATACGTTTATTTATGTTCGGAAGATCTAACGGATACCGGACAAGGATTTCTTCAGATGGAACTGATTAAAGTGTTTCTTTAATAAAGTTTTGATTCGCATATAGCATTTCACTGAATGCTTACAAATAAAAGATCACCATTTCGCACTTACATTATATACACATTAAAGAGGATAGGGACAGTCTGTTTGCTACTGCTCATAGCAACATAATCTGAATTACATAGAGCTTATTTTACAGCCTATGATGCAATGATTTACAAAATCTATAAATCTAGAGCTTATGAATACAATGTACACGAAAGACGAATCCCATATAAGTGATCAACCTTTTTGCGTTAGATATTGTTATCGGTCAGTATTATAAATAAAGGCAGAATTAAGTAATTTAACATACGTGTTGCTAATAAATAGTATATTGGACTCAGTTTTGTTAAATATTAAAACGATAAACAAAACGAATCAACAGTAAGATTTACATTGCTAGTTGCACAAAATAGCGCAGCTTAAAATGCATCCGTAAAACAAGATAATCTAATAAAATTATACAACAAAGTAAAACGTCTTGATAGTCCGTGTTGTACCCATAGGTGATAAATTACTAAATTAATAATTGTAGAACGTGATCGATTGCTACCAGCTGATATCCACAAAAGGTAAGAGGTAACCTAAGTTACTTTAAATTCGTCTTACCGTGTGTCACTAGGCTTTGGATTGATTTTTAGCATGTACAATAAAAACTCTTGCAAAATATAGAATTCTAATCTACACTATTACACAAGTCAAAAATTAGCTAACTGAGTGGGAAAAATTTGGGCTGAACAGCACTTCACAATTCTGGTAATAGACTACAATAGCTATAGATGCTCAAGGCGTAGCCGTTCCAGTAAATCGTTAACCGTAATTTGGATTATTTTATAAAACAGCTCTCAATGTTCAACATTTTCTTAACGTGATCGTCGTATTTGATAAGTGTTAGGAGATCTGATGAAGAGTTTAAATTAAACTTTTCCCCAAGAAGGTGGCAACAATGTGCTTGCTCCAGAAAATCGTTAGAATTCAGTTCCACCACGTCAGCATTAGGATTATTCTTCATAAACCTGTCTTTGGGCTGACCAAGGTAGTTAAGCAAGTCCTGAAGAAGGATATAAAATGACACTTCTCCCTGCAAAATCCATTAGTCACGTTAATATAGAAGGTTAGAAACAAAGCCCTCACATCTTGTTTTGGTCTCGTAAATAAAGTGACATTTAACAGCATTTCCTCCGCTTTGCATCCATAAGCGTAAGCTTACCTTTAGTCTGTATAATGGAGGAAGACAATTTTCGCTTGCTTCAAATTCAAAAGCGTCAGGATCAATTGTTTCTTCTGGAGATGGAGCGCAGTCTGTAATTTCGTATCCATTATCGTAAGGAGAGTCAGCCCAAGGTCCGGAACCGCGAAACACCCATGGTGTCTCTTGCTTTCCCTGTAAATCCTTGATATGCTCTTGCAGAAGTAGCCGAACTGCTTCATGAGGTTCGGCGAGCTCTATCGGGCTTTGTCCGGCGTAAGTTGCTAATAAGGGATCCGCACCGTAAGAAATTAACAATCTCACTAATTCCACGTGTCCATTTTCACAAGCCTCGTGAAGGGGTCTGTTCAATCAAAAATTTTAGTTGTACATTCGAAATTAACATGAACAAATAAATTACCTGCTTAAAAAACAAATACCTTATGCCACCAGGAGCAGCTTGAGACGGGTTGGCACCGTACGCTAAAATAACTTTCGCTACGTCCAAATTTCCTTTTATACAAGTTTCGTGTAAAGGTGTGTAGCCAGCATTGTCCTTGGAATTCGGGGACACCAAATCATGCTCTAGGCAGTATGAGGCAACATCCGGATATCCCAATCTTGCAGCACGATGCAGTATCGTCTCACCTAATTCCTTCCGGAGGACCCACCCTCTCATCTCGGCAACGACGTCTTCTTCGTTCAGTTCTTTTTCTATAGTCTAAAAAGAAAAAATAAGAGTTGTAAAATATCAAAGAATGCTTAAGGGAAATTATGTTGCGCATTCATTACCTTTGTACTTACCTTGACTCTCTTGGGTATAACCGGAGCAACGGTTCCGTCTGGAGTGGCAGTAACTTTCTTCTTTTTACGTATGTAATCGAAGCCACTCTTAAACTTATTTCTTCTGGAAATTTTCTTAGGGGGAACTGGAGCAGGAGATTCGGTCGGAGCAGGAGTACCATTTTGGGTTTCGGCAGCGGTCATCGGGTTTGTACTTTTGTCAGCCTCTATGGGTGGAGCAGTTATGTCAACACCAAAAACAGACTTGATGGACATTTTCTTGGTGAATTTACTACCAGACGCACCTGGAGTTGGTAACATTTGAGCTTCTTTTTCTTTTGCCAGCTTTGCATATCGATCGCCATTTGTACTTTTGCCTGTACTTGGTTCTGGAACAGATTTCTTTGTTTCTTTCTCAAATGATTCCTTTTTATTTGTGGTTTTGTTGGATGGCTTTTCAGGAGTCTTCGGTTTTTCTCGCAAACTTTTGTCTCTGAGTTTAACACCTTTCTCTTCAGCAACAGCGATGCCAGCATCCGCGACAGGCTTTTCTTCTTTAGATTTCCCTTTGAATTTTGAAGGAGTAGTTGCTGGAGATGACTTAGTTTCGCTTTTAGTTGGAGTTTTCACCACCTTCGCCTTGCTTTTCTTTTTTGGGTCAGCACCTTTTTCAGTCTGTTTCGAAACATTCTCATGTTTTGACACATCACGGTCCACATCTTTACTATTGCATATGCTAGACGCAGTAGACGAATTTCCGCCAATAACTGACGTGGTTAGAGAGGAAGGTTTCGGAACTCTAATTAACTTTGAAGGCATTCGAAGATTCTTCTTGTAGTCTATGAGCTCCTCCTCCCAATTTGGATTATTAAAATCAGACCCATCGCCGAAGACAATCCGTCGCTTCTTCTTCCCCAGTTCTCCTCTCATGATCCATTCTTCTCCTGATGATCCTTCGTTCTGCACCTCCTCCTCACCTGAAAAAAGAAGAACATAAAATTATTCTACTGGTAAAATTTTCTGGTAAAATTTTTTGTTTCACAATTGTCCTGATCATGTCAAAAGTATTCCTTCTGAGGTGCGTATGAACGTATTGAAAACGATCCAACAAATCAACCGTTAGCTCTTTAAAAAGCAGAAACGGTCGGCTACAGGGCTACAGTGCTTAATAATAGTCGGTACAGCTACCAGACAAAAATTCAATTAAACTAGCTTGGAAATGAACTTACTTTCACCAGAGATATCCTTCAGCCGGCCTTTGCTTCCTGGAGTGCAATTCCGTTTCGGTCTTAGGTTTAAGTTTCGAAGATTTCTCTTTCTGAGGGACTTTCTTTTTAAACGGAGAGCGTTTCTTTTCTTTTTCTTCTTATCTCTTGCTTTTTTATTTTTACTCGTAGCTGAGCGCTTTGTACTACTACGTAATGATTTTGTTGAACTCCGGAGAACTTTCTTTTTGTTTCCCTTCGCGGCAGCTCTTTTCCTCTTCCTACCTGAACTGGAAGACTGGCTATTTATATCACTAGCAGACTCATCATCATCAGAATCAGAGTAAGACTCGGAATCGTCAGAACCACTACTGCTGTTGCTATTTTCTGATTCTGAATTATAGGAGTCTATAGAAAAGCTATGAGAACTATCTGATTCGTCAGAATTTTCGCTGGCAATACTTGTCCGATCTGAATTATTTTCATTGTCTAAGTCACTCATTGACAAGTCTCTGCCACTGTTTCGGCCAGACCTTCTCGAACTTCTTCTAGTTTTCGATATAGGTGATTTATTTTTACGGTCGTTACTACGCCCAGCACGAGATTTGTTATTGTTATTACCACTTCCTGATTTCCTGTTATTGGTGCTTTTTCGTGGAGAAACCGCTGACGGAGATAGTTTCCTTCGCTTGGATGCATTTTTAGTGTCTTTAATACTGCTATCCCGGCTGTCATCCTCATCACGGATTGCGCGACTCTGCTTTCTTTTGCGATTAACGATTGGAGCTTCATCGGAATCTTTAGAGTTACTAGCTTTAGAGTCTGCCGATGCTGAGCTTTTCAGAGAATTGTCATCGTCATCTTCAGTTGAGGTTTCATCTGATTTATCCTCCGACTTTTCTTCCTCTTCTTCTACTTTAAAATCTGAATCTTCTTCGCTTGAATTCTTCAGGGCTCTTTTCACTTTCGATGCAGGTGATTTTGCAGTCT
Source organism: Sminthurides aquaticus (assembly GCA_906901655.1). Lineage (NCBI taxonomy): Eukaryota > Metazoa > Arthropoda > Collembola > Symphypleona > Sminthurididae > Sminthurides > Sminthurides aquaticus. The sequence continues at coordinate 2,577,509 of CAJQTT010000002.1, read as the reverse complement.
TGGAAGGATTTGATTTGCTTTTGAGTTTCTGCCACAGTCCTCCTCGTCTTGATTTAATTGTCGTAGGATTCGAAGCTAGGTCTGTTAGGAATGAGTCGCATACTGCCCAGAAACCATCTGCAGCATCACTAGTCTTAACTTCACTTTGTGCCAGTGCGGGTAACGAAACACTCGCAGTCTCTGAAGCACCCGCGCTCAACGACACATTTACAGCGGAGGAAGTAAGGGTGGTCAAGGGTGTACCGGTTTGACTATTTGGCTTGGACACGGCCACATGGGTAGTGCTGTCATCTTTTGTAACACTCTTTGTTGGAGACAATGACCCAGCGTTTTCCTTCTTGCTTGAGCCCTTGACTTTGGCTGGCGACTTTTTGGCTGCCTTGGCCGGTTTGACCGTCGTCTTATCTTCGTCATCATCCTCGAAATCGAAAACTGAAACCGCAGCTTTATCATTTCCACGGCCCGCATGACTTCCAATTCTACTTCCGGCATTTCCTCCGGCATTTTTACTTTTGCTTGCTTTTTCCCGGCTAGAATTTTCTTGCTCAATTTGACTCAGAAGGTTTGGAAAGAGCTGCTTCTTTTCAGCCTTAGTACGGATCCTATTAAGGGTATGAAAACTACTGGACGCATCGCTACCGCTCAAAGCTTCGGCATTAAAGGCCGAAAATTGAAATGAATCTCTTTCAGTTTTCATGAGAAGACTAGCTGATGACGAGGTAGGGTCTGCCGCAGATCCTATTTTAGCAGTAGAAGATACACTCACAGAACTTAGTGGAGAGCTACTTGCGAGATTATTTTTACCCTCCGCTACATTTAGTCCAAGTGAATGATGATTAATACTACTGCTATTACTGCTACCCCCACTGCTACCTCCTGCAGGAGGAAGCACTGTATTGAACTTTCTTCCTTGGAAGTTCCAGGTTTGATGATGAAATTGAAATTTCTCTTTTTCTTGTCTCTCATGAATCCTAGACTCACAAGAGTTGCGTAAAATATTAAGCAGATTTTTTCTTGAAGACGTTTTCCCTTCTCTTCCTCCGTTTCCTCTGGACCCGCCGGTTTTCGTTTTTCCCGAAGGGACTTGTGCTGCAGGATTTGGAGCCGAAACTGCACCTCCGTTAGGTTTGGTCGAATTCAGGGGATTTGAGTTTGGTCCTTTGCTAGGAACATTCCTATCCGGTTCTGGTCCAGCTGAACTAGGTTTTGCAGGTGTGGCACCAGCGAAGTTAGGATGACCCGGGGTTGAGGCAGAGTTATGAGCACCCGGAAGTGACTTTGGCGTGCTCCTATCCCCATAACCGTGGACAGGAGTAGTAGGAGGGGGCACTTTCGTAGGGTTTTGGTTGTTGGGCACAATGTTTTGGGGTGTATGACTGGGTAGCACATTATTAGGATTATGTGGATGATGATAACCATAACCTTGGGGTTGATAATGGCCAAACGGCTGACTATAATGATGAGACGCATGATTCGGGTGCGATGAATAGTGAGGTTGATGTAAATTTTGAGCACTTAGTGATGGTTCTAACTGAGGCCGCGGAGTCTGCACACCTGGGGGATAGTATTGGCCCGGATGCTGACCCGGGTGTGAGGACAATCCAGGAGCGGTCATGCTATGAGCATATGCACCATAGGCTGAATGCGGGGACTGTGTGGCTGCCGCTGAATTTGATGTATAGTGGGAGGTCATAGGTGGTGGTATGGATTTGGAGGTAGGATAATTCATCTGAGCATGTGGTTGGATCGATGCAGTGCTGGACACCGGAGCAGCTTGAGACTGTCCGCTAGAATTATTCGACGCCGAATGGCTTCCAGACTGATTTAAATCTCTTTGCGTTGTTGACTGTACACTAGTGGGTGTTGCGGGCTGGCCCTGGGACGAAGGTGGAGGTGGACCATGGGGTGAATACGGTGAAAAGTAATTTAAATGAGTCTGTGACGGTGGTCCATTAGTAGATCCGACCGGATGGGATGAAGCATTCGGTGGATGTGTTTGGAAATGAGGATAATATTGCGGGTTGTATCCATGATGATAATGATGGGACGCGGGAGGATTATACTGATGATGATAAGGTGACATGGGCGGAGCTACATTAGAAGGATGGGGAAGATATGGTGGAATAACAGAGCTAGGCCTTTGTGGTTGACCCGCCTGCTGATGTTGAATCGGAGACTGTATAGAATGATGGGACACTAAGCTGGACGATTGTATATTTACTGATGTTCCGGAAGGACCAGAATGGTTTCCATGATGATTGGCTTGGCTAGTATATGGAAGTACGGGTCTCGGACTGGCATGCATTGCATGAATACTATGAGGCTGGTGCACAGAATGATGACCAAAGAGGTGATGGGAGCTATTTAGATTTGGGGTCCCAGGATTGCTGATCCCATTAGTTTGATTACTAGACACGTTGCTACTAATCGCATTCGTTGACACCGAATTGGCGGAAGCGACCCCGGAAGAATTCTTTTTGCTCTTCCGTCCGGAATTATCACCACCAGTCGTTGAGGATGCACTAGAGCCCGCTAGCTTGCCCCCATCAGCTATAACGGAAGGAGGTGTAGTCCCAGGGAAATCTTTCACTGAACTTGTAGTAGAGTTTGCAGGGGCAGCAATTACACTATTAGCACTCCCACCCAAATCCCTCCCGCCCATATGATTCGCAACACTATTTTGCGGATTCGGCGTTGAGGAGCGGGATGCAGACATGGATCGGTTCATGACACTACCACTATTGGAACCAACATTATTCGATAATCCATCAATCCCAACAAGGGAGCTCGTTGAAGAATCCGCGGATTGACGCACTGTTTTCACTGACAAATCTAGCGGTGACTCCCTTCGGCCAATGCCCATTTTGAAATTGGGATGACTTGTTAATACATTGGAACTCGAGCTATTGTTGCTAGCTGAGCCACTGTTTGTATTATTATTATTATTATTGCTTCCACCACTACTGCTGATTCTAGCCGGACCTCCCCCGATCCCAGAATTTCCTTTCGTTATCACGGACGGGGTCGTCGAAGTGGATGACGGCGAGGCAGAAGCACCACTTCCAGAGTATAACTGAATCAAGGCTGCCCCAAGCCCTTCCTCAAATTTCGGCAATGGCAACGGTCCACTATCCTGTATCGTTGGCAATACCTGTTCAAAACCACACAGACCAACATTAGTGAAACCTTCCTCACACCCTTCTCCTTGACCCCCACTAGACCAAGCACATTTCATAACTTGGATTCAATCACTAAAACGAAATCCAAATCACAATGAAAAAGATATAAATAAAAATAAATGAATAATCTACCATGCTAGATACATTTTCCATCCTTAAAGGTTTTAGCATTCGAAATCACAAATACTTCTAGAGCTGAACAAATCATGGACAAAACAAAAGAGGGAAACCACAGAGTGGACGGACAAAACATTCGAAATTATAGAGCTGATCGACTGAAGAAGCTATGGAACAGCTTAAATGGCTTTTGAAAAACGGCACGTGAAGCTTATTTCGGAAAATCTACTCCAATATTTAACAGTATATACGCCAAAACTTATAGCTGCTGCTGCTGCTCCCTCAGAGGAATTATCAGCTCTTGTTCAATCCTCGTGTATCCACCTCAAGCATTCAGCTGCTATTCCAAATTAATCACCAAATGAGCAGTCAGCAGGGAAATTAATCAAAAATCTAAGGAGACAAGACAAGGAGAATATTTTTCGAAAAATATGTAGCACAAAGGTTATTACTTATTGATGAAAATCTTCACACTTAAAACTCCTCCAAAGTCAACCGATCCTATCAGCCCTCCTTCCCTCCGTCTCCCTAACCTCTCCCTAATCATTTAAACACTCTACATAAATATAATTAACTACCTGCTCTGCCATTGAATAATTTCCAAACCCCAATTGGGCTACACATCAAAAAAAAAGTAGAGAATGGAACGCATTCCAAAATATTATTATTGTAGAAGAGCTATACGGGAGCCAACAAAACTTGAAGCTCTCCTCCGCGTTCAATGCTCAAGTGTTCACCAACCACCAGCGTAACCTCTTCGTCTCTTTCTCTCTCTCTCTTCTCTTGTCTCTTCTCTCTCTCCCTCGTCCATACCGTTTCCCTTTGCTTTGCTTAAACTTCTTCCTTCCCCTGCCGATATATATTCCCTATTCTCTGCTCTGTCCTTCCCCAGCACAGTCCCTATGCCGCTATGCCTGAGTAAAATATCAAATCTAAACCAAAAGGAACAAGGAGTCATACTAAATGCAACACACGAGCCAGATCAACTCCCACTATGGCACTCCAAATGTCTTCTACCTTCCTCCACTATGGACCCCAATCTCACATCTTTGCACGCTAAAAGCCTCAAGCCTGCATATTTGACGAGCGATTCAGAATTCAAAGTCCACAAATTCAAATTACTGCAATGTGTAGCCGTGGCTTGGATGTCAGGGACACCCAACGTTTTAAGATTAATCATAGTTTACAGTCCTTTTACACACGGCAATATACAATTACAATAATTTTTAATCAAGCATTTAGTACATTGGTAGCATTTATTACGAATATGCAAATATTGGACTGATTAAATAATAATTAAGGAATGTACAGCATTAGCTAAAAAGAAGTAATAACGACAGTCTAAGTCTTGCTAAGGATAAGTCTTGCTCCTTCATTTTATTTAATGGCGCAAATCAAGCCTGAAACTCTTAGGTATGCGGTTAAGCTCACCCTGTGTATAGGTCCGGTTGAAGAATAAAAATTTCAGCAATTTTCTTTACTTTTGAGGCATGTCATAATAGTACTAGAATTTCATTCCATCGCATTCAAGAATTTGGACTCAGAAAAAAACTTATTCATGTATCAGTCAACACAATTATTGTTGGCGTACGTGCTTGCTAATTTTATAACAGGCATCGCAGCGATAGTAATTTCCGAAGGAGTAGCCGCTACTTTTGCGAAATCGCTAAACGTTTGTTTCGGAGCACATGTCGAGAATGAGTGCTCATTTGGACTCCCATAACGCTCATCTGTCTCACACCCAATATCTAAAAGATGCGCTTTTACCAAGAACAACATGAAGAGGGACCTCTCTTTCTCATTCTACATCATGCCTTTTAGTATTCCTCCATGAGCTGCTGTGCTGCGTAGACAGAGATTTCTCTTCACGTCAATAGCCTAGAAATACCCTACTTTTACAACATTATTTAACCCTCCTCTCACTGTTTACCTTTAAAATGCCTTAAGCAAAGTTCAAAGAAGGCGAGGGGCCCTTCAAGGGATATTTTCCCTTGGAATTCTGTTCTAAGAAACCGTCCGTCCCATGACAGCATTCCAAGGGTTGCATGAACCCTTGTATCTGTCCGCAAATCCTCTCTGTGTCTTTTTAGCAAAATGTCAAAATCCTGTGACTTTTCCAAAGAAAATACCATTTTCAACTCAGATACCTCATAGCTTTCATTATGGCCAGCGATATCGTAAACATACTTCCCATCTATCCTGCACTTTTCTTCACCTTTCTTCATTCAGACTCAGTCAGAGAAATAAACACAGCCAGCAGGCTTTTCTCATGATTTTCGCAAATTTTTTTGCCCGACCTTGGCATCACCGCTACATAGCTTAAGCTCAATCCTCTACATGCATACACATGACTCTCGCCTTTATCTCATCCTCCCCCCTTCAGGATGAAGACACCTTTTACGTTTCCATTTGCGGGGTAAATGAATTTGTGTGAGCTACACGTGAATATGTGAGCGCTCAGGATGACGGTGCATCATCCTAGTTAAGTGACTAACTCTCCTAGCTTAACGCTAGTCTTCATTACCGTTCACCTTCCTTAAGGTTTGGGCGACGATAATTTAGCGACGACAGTGGAAATCTGGTAGGCTTCAGCCATATGACATCAAAAATCTGATCAAAGAAGACAACGCTTTCCACGCCACATTGCGTTACCACACGCTTATTTCCATGGTTCCACCTTCTCTTCGTCGTTTGCGTCAAAATCCTTTTGGCAGTGGAAGTGAAACTCCAAGCGTGCATGAATTCCCTGTCCCGCTTTTATCGCTCCAAGGATATATTTCCCTCATGGCGTTGTCCTGACTGAAGGACTTGCTCCTAGCTCCAGGAGTCTCATAACGAAGTTATCGTCTAGCTATTCCAACGCGCCCACCTACGCTCTTTACTACGCTGTAAGAAAGGAATAAATACAAAATCTATGCTTCTAGACCATTGACTCCGGCATCCGAAGGTTTTTCCTGCGTAAAACTGCGAAATCTTTCCCCACCCCAAAGTTATACAGAACATGTCAGTCTGTCCGTCCGTCCACCACCACCAGCCGGGATATAATTCTCGAATAAAGCTTTTATCCTTCCGTTCTTGAAACTTCAACTTTTCGCATTCATACGCTATCAGCGCATAATATGTAAGATACACAACCTTTCTTTCATTCAAGGTCCCTGAGCGCTGTCTAGCGGGGGTTATTTAAAATGACAAGTGGAGAAAGTATATACATGTAGACAAATTACTCTTTCCCCTTTGGGCAGTATAAGAATTATCGTACACACGACGATCCCTCTCGTCGTTAGATTTTCGGCGAATTGAACTGCTTAAAAACATAAAATATTTTAGTTGGCTGATTTGATTATAAAATTCCATTTTTAGGTCTATAATTCTAAGAAATGGATACTTCAAGCATTGCGAAGCAATCTCATTCCCTCAAATGCATCGGTAGTTCCCGCATATTACTTGCTAAACGTTGGACAGTGATTAAGAACCTGAAAAAAACGTAGGTTTTATTTTTAGAAGTATTCCCGACGAATGTAAGATTTATGTGACAAGTGTCGGTAAGGATGAGGTTCCCATTCGTTAATAGGAACTTAGCAGAGGATTCTGGCCGATAGCCGTATGCCATAGCAAGCAAAAGCTAAAGGGATTTCAGAGAGCGTATGATCCAACGTATTCGGCTTTTTCTAGAATTGCATTGTCATGTTGACTTGCTCTTTAGGCTTCATTCACATTCTGCAGCTTTGCTGAACGAGGAATCAGAGAGGTGAATTGGTAACTCAAATTTAACCAATTTCGTTATTCTAACGCTGCATTAATTTATTTTTCAAGTACGTTTCCTCTGTTACTCATACCCGTACTTAATTGAATTGACTTGTAACTGTCGCAATACAAAGGGTGGTTATATCACGGTAAGTTTGAATTTGCAAAGTTTTGTTTTGACTATCGTTGTTGTGCCAATGAGAATATGCGATTTTAGATCAAAGCATCATGATCAATTTATATTTTAATAGTTCCAAAAATGCACCGTTTGTAGCAGCCTTTGAGTAGGAAAATAAACTTTGTTGGAATAATTTTAATAATACTCTAAATAAACAGTCAGAACGCCTCTATATTATTCCTTTTGAAATGTAGGGTGTGAGCAAAGTAGAATCATTCAGTGGTAAACTGCCGAATTAAGCCAGTGATAATAAAGTTAATATTTTGTATGTTTTTGTATTTAATTGCAGTAACTCGGTGCCTGGGGAATATTTTTTCGGAATCTGTCTTTTATTACACAAGACACTACCAGGATGACTAGCTTTCTCACTTCAGCCGGTAAGTATTGGAATCGAGGGCATTGTTTGCACTGGAATTTATAAACCGCATCGGAATACAAACGCGTCTTATTGAATTACTGAACGAGTGCTAGATTGGTGGGTTTATATCGATCAGGGCAGATTGACAATCAGTTAGAGTTGAACACTTGTTTTTGAAGAGGCAAACTAGATTTCAACTCTCACATTGTTCACGTGGAAGGAGTGCCATTATCAATGGTTTCTATATTTTTATGGGACATGCAGTGTAAGGTGGTCACCTCTATATAAACGCTGCTCAAGTAATCGTAAAAACTGTGCTGACCGCGAGAAGCTAATATTCTGTCGGAACCATAATCAACGTTCGTTATCGACATCTTGGCTTTGTAAATCATGGGCGGTAATCTTACGAAAGAAGATACAGACCATCCCACTACAGACCTGGTCGTCAAAAATCCTTTTGATTTGCGCAAGGAAAGTGAAAGACGGGAAGTCAAAATCACTGAAGTTGACGCAACCATAAGTGGAAAGACTGAGAAAGAAGAAGATGATGACGACAGTTACTTCGATTCTAACAATTATGATCCTGCAACCGTTGGACCTATTCTACCAAATGGAGACATAAATTGGGATTGTCCGTGCTTAGGAGGAGCAGCGCATGGACCATGCGGAACGGAATTTCGGCAGGCCTTCTCGTGCTTTCATTTTAGGTTAGTCTCTGCGCTGGATAGACGACATTATTAGTGCCTCTACTTTACTCATGGATATTGTGAATGGAAGATTGAGGTACCTTTCTTATTTGATGACAGCAAGGAAGATCCTAAAGGCTCTGAATGCTTTCCGGAATTTCGTGAAATGCACTCCTGCTTTTCCAAATTTCCGCATCTGTATCCGTCGAAAGCGGACGAGGATGACGATGAAGAAGAGGAACCATCACCAAAGGAATCTGAAGAAGAATCCACTGTCAAATTGGATGAAGATGAATTGAAAATCATTGAAGATCTTCAGAAAGATGAACCTCAAGATAAACCAAAGTCAACGAATCATACTGAAAGCAGTATAAAAGTAGAAACTAATACGAAAGGCGGCAGCAGTTAGACTTTTTTTAGATTGTGACCTGTAGCTAAACAAATATTTGACTTAGTCTGAATAGCGTGTGCGAATAGGTTGAGTTTCCTGTACGATCGTACCAATTTATTATCTCATGTATCTCTCACGGCACATGTTCTTTTGTCATCTACTGCCATTTAACTCTAATGCTTGACAATAGAAGAACAAAGTTTCGTTCAGAAATGAACTCGCTGTTTAATGTCACGATTCCGATGCGGTTTACTTTTTCTTAGTCATTGCAGCACATATTTAAAGGGCATATGGCATACATCTTACATGATTATAACATTAGGGGGCAATATATACTGAATTACAGGTGGAATCATCTCTTTGCTGGACGAACCGCAGCCTGCTGTTAAAGCATTCGCACTATCTAAGCTGGATCAAATAGTAAATGAATTTTGGCCAGAAATCGCTGACTCAATCTCCAAGATGTATGTTTTAAAATTCATAAGAATGAATAATGAACAGAACTACGAACGCAATGAATTGACTATTAAATTACATACGCGCATCCTTTTCTGTAAATTTTTTAGCGAAATCTTGCACGAAGATGAAAATTTCCCTTTACCGCAGCGTCAATTGGCCGCTCTTGTAGCCAGCAAAGTGTACTATCACCTGGGAGCATTCGAAGATTCTTTGCAGTTTGCTCTTGGTGCTGGAAGCTTATTTAACTTAAACCAGAGGAACGAGTATGTGGAAACAACTCTAGGTAAAAATAAAAAAGCAGAACTCAATGACTCTTATCATCGCTATCTCAACTCAAGCACTACGAACCTAAAATCTTCAATTGTAACTCTTAGCAAAATGCCTTGATCATTACATCCAAGCAAGAACAGTTCAACCAGATGGAAAGGAAACCAGAATCGATTCCCGCCTGGAAAAAATCGTTGAACAAATGTTTGAGCAATGCTTTGGGGACAAACAGTACAAGCAAGCACTAGGCATAGCCCTTGAGACACGTAGAATGGACATGTAAGTCAGTTAATGGCGTAATTTTATCTTTTGTTGACACATTCGTTGATATTAATGAATTGAAATTTGTTTTAAATAGGTTCGAAAGCTCTATTATGCTAAGTGACAACGTCACGGAAATGCTAGCATACGCTTTCAGGGTTGCGATGACCTTGATAAATCAGAGAAGCTTCAGAGATCAAATTCTCCGTTCCCTCGTTGGCCTATACCGTGGTCTGCCTCATCCTGATTATGTAAACATGTGCCAGTGTCTCATATTTCTGGATGACGCTTTGGAAGCTGCCAAGTTGTTGGAGCGTTTATCACGTGACAACAACGATAATCAGCTGATGGCTTACCAAATAGCGTTCGATTTGTACGAATCCGCAACACAGAATTTCCTGACTCGTGTATTGAGCGAGTTAAAGAGAACGCAAAAGGCATACCTCCCTGCATCTGTCACCGCCGAAGCGAAGCCGGTATCCACCGGAGCTGGCGCTTCCGCCGATGTTTCTATGGAATTAGACGAGCCTGAGAATCAAGAAACTTTACCCGCAGACACTAAGCCTGTAACCGAAGAAGCAAAGAGACATTGGGAACAATTGATCCAGATCTTAAGTGGCGAGGTATTACAATGCTATAATTCCGTAATATGTAACTAGATGTCTCTTGTTGAAGTGCTCCGGAGTACAATATTTGTTTACTGTTTTCAGACTACCATTGGCCTCCAGTTGCAGTTCTTGGTTCGATCCAACAAAACTGATATGGCAATTTTGAAGCAAACCAAAGACTCGGTCCGTGTGTCCATATGCCACACTGGAACTGTGATTTCTAATGCCTTCATGCATGCTGGGACCACCTCCGATCAGTTTTTACGAGAGAATCTAGATTGGTTGGCCCGGGCAACTAATTGGGCAAAGTTCACCGCCACCGCAAGTCTTGGAGTCATACACAGAGGGCACGAAAAGGAAGCGTTAAGTTTAATGCAGTCCTATCTTCCGCGAGAAGCGGGCGTTAATTCAGCTGGCTACACTGAAGGTGGTGCACTGTATGCCCTTGGTCTTATTCACGCCAACCATGGGGGAGCTATTATTGATTATTTACATCAACAGCTGAGGGTAAGTTATTTGACATGAACTCAGTACACTTTTGCGGTTTCAGTATTTTGACCTAAATTTTTCATATTATAATTGCTCAGGATGCCACCAACGAGATGATCCGCCATGGAGGATGTTTAGGATTGGGATTAGCTGCTTTAGGTAGTGCAAGGAAGGATTTGTACGATCTATTGAAGAACAATTTGTTCCAGGTATACGATTCGTGCTGTCATTTATCTGGGGGATGTATCGTATTATGTTTTTCTAAAACGCCTTTTCTATTCACTCACAACAGGATGATGCAATCACCGGTGAAGCCGCAGGTATATCCCTTGGGCTTGTAATGTTGGGATCCATGGATGCTACAGCTATTGAAGACATGGTGTCATACGCACGCGAAACTCAGCACGAGAAAATATTGCGAGGACTAGCTCTAGGGATCTCGCTCTTGGCATTTGGAAGACTAGAACTGGCCGATGATCTTATTAAAATGCTAATCGCTGATAAAGATGCTCTTCTTCGTAGGGCGGGAGTCCTATCTGTTGCAATGGCGTATTGTGGCACTGCTTCAAACTCAGCTATTCAGACCTTACTCAAAGTGGCAGTTAGTGACGTCAACGATGATGTTCGACGTGCGTCAGTCATCGGTCTGGGATTCCTCCTGTTCCGCACACCGGAGCAGTGTCCAAGCGTTGTATCGCTCCTCGCCGAAAGTTACAACCCACATGTACGGTATGGCGCAGCCCTAGCTCTTGGGATCGCTTGCTCTGGAACTGGAAACAAGGAAGCTATTGCCTTGATTGAACCTCTTACTCAAGATCCAGTCAACTACGTCCGACAAGGAGCCTTGCTTGCGTCTGCTATGATTCTAATCCAACAGACTGAAGTTACATGCCCCAAAGTTAAAGATTTTCGCGCACTTTATACCAAAGTATTGAATGATAAGCACGATGATGTGATGGCGAAGTTCGGCGCCATAATGGCACAAGGCATTATAGACGCTGGAGGAAGAAACGTCACCGTTACCTTGAGTTCTCGTACCGGTCATGTGTGGTTACTGGGTTGTGTCGGTACCCTCTTATTTACCCATTATTGGTACTGGTTCCCCATGTCGTTATGCCTGGGGCTTGCTTTTGCACCTACCAGTGTTATTGCTGTCAACAAGCAGCTACAGGTAAACTTATCGCGGTTAGCCTTCAAATTATTGCGCTCTAACTAATTTATATATCAGAGCTAAAATGGGATATGGGACAATTTTAGATGCCGGTGGTCAGTTTTAAATCGAATTGCAAACCGTCGATGTTTGCTTATCCGCCTCCATTAGAAACTGCGAAGAAGGAAGAAAAGGAACGCGTAGCAACTGTAGTTCTATCCGTAACAGCCAAAGCGAAGCGACGAGAAGCTGAGAAAGCTAAAGCGGTGGCGGCTGAAAAAGGAGAGGAGATGGACGTTGATGAGCAGCAAGAAAAAGAAAAGGAAAAGGCGGAAAAGCTGAAGGTAGAAGAATTAAAAGAAAAGGAAAAAGAGAAAGAGAAAGAAAAGGAAGTTAAAAAAGAAGAACCACAGTTTGAAATTTTAGCTAACCCAGCTCGAATAATGAAACAGCAGGTACATAGAAATTCCGATTATGAATTATCTTGAGTATTACATGCATTGTCCTAATACGAAATTTTGTTATTTCAAATGCAGTTACGATTCATGGAGCTCAATGATAAGAGATGGAAAGCAGTGAAGGACATTCAAAATGGAGGAATTATAGTTCTTACCGATTCTACACCTGATGTCGCCGTAGAGTATGTAGCCCCTGTAGCAGGTAATGATCATCATCTCTCATATCACTTGAAAACGTGACGACTAAATAACATCATTTGTTATAGTACATCATTTTTACATCGTGTTTCGTGTATTGCAGCATGTGGACCTCAGAACAGCGATGAAGAAGATGAGCCGTCACCTCCTGAGCCATTTGAGTACAATGAGGCTGACGACTGACAATATTGTTGATCATAGAACCCCGTCTTTGTGTATGTAATAATGATTATTATTGAACTAAGCTTAGCTAGAACTGAGGTTAGAAATGCCGGTGAGGTGTTCCGTTAAGCATTTTTACTGTCATTTGTAATAAAATATATCCGATCCAATCAGTTCGTTCAAACCAAGTAATTTGTCCTTATGCCTTCTTTCGAAACCGCTGGATTGTATGCAAATACAATAATCAAATACATGGATTTTTGTTAGGGCACGTTTTATTTCAATGCCTGTTACAAAACAAATTATAAAAACTTACATGTCTACCCCTACTATATAAGAGATTATTAGCACTGGCCGCTAGAGTTATAACAGTAAAGGAGCTGCGCTGCATAGTGTACATTAGTTGCATCACGTATCTACAAATGTCGTGGTGAGATAGCTTATTCTAGAAGTGTACAATCAATGCTTTGGATATTTCGCTGGAAACATTTTAAAATTATTGGATTGACTCGTTTTGCAACTAAAAACTCACATTTCTTTAACATTATGGGGCTTGTTATTATGTAGGTGCGCGCTTTAGTTTTTGAAATCCAGTATCAGTACCACAAACCTTTACCTAGTTCTTCATACACTTCTTGAACATCTGTCTGCATACAGCTTAACTAGTCTTTGAGAGGCATGAAGGTCAAAGTAATCACATAGTTAAGTAGCTGTTACCTCCAAGTTCTGTTGACCTCAAGTTTTCCCTATTGCGAATGCTGGCTGGGGCATCTAAAAATCACTCGCTGACGTAATCGTTGGACATTTGAAAAGTCGACAGAAATTACTCGTAAACATATTACGATAGAACTTACATGGTGCAATTATTTACGCTTTTGCTTTTCTCCATTCACAAGTTCAAGTAAATGTTTTTACTTTCCCTGCAACTGGGATGGCCTCAACGAATTGCCTAATCATTGCAAAAGTTGGATTTGTAACCCCTGATTTTAGCACATACTGTATCTCATTCATCTTATTCAACGACTGCTCTAAATAGACAGTCGAGAGCAATAATTTATGGTTCGATTCGAAAGACTACCTCCTTTGAGGATTTCGCGAGCTCGTTTGCGGTTTATGTAAGAATCTCAGTCGTCGTCATTGGAGTGCTGGCTACTGAAATATGACACTAAGCCCCCGAATTCCCCATCTCCCGGTGTAGGACCTCCGACGTCATCCTTTTGTGGAGGGGGGGCTGGGGTTGTGCTCATGGAAGTCAGGCTACTGGTGGTAGGAGGCGATTGGGACACTGGAGGTGATTGGTTTGACCGATCAGATGGGTCATCTTTATACGTTTCAGCGTGTCTATGGACAGAAATCAGATAATTTTGCACAGTTGAATTATATATGTAGGTATCCACAAGGTTCTCAGGATTGCACAAACCTTTCAGATTATCGCATGAATTACATAATTTTTCTATGTTTGGCTATCTATCGTTAGGAATATCCATTACCTGTAGTCGAAGTGGGCACCAAATAACGACGGATGAGGCGGTTGACCTTGGGGATGGGGAGGTAAAATACCGTATGGCGTATATGGGGAATTTCCACCCATGAAAACTCTTTCTCTGTCACGACCCATGGGCGGAAGCACTGTTCCCCTAGGCAATTGATGAGGAGGTAGCCTGTAAGGTGCCACTCCGGCATCTGCGGCTCTCTTCGCGAAATGCTGGAACGCCTGCATCTGATTAGGTGAAGGAACGCGAATATTCGGTGGAGGTTGACCGTACGAGGTAGGCCTATAATGTAGCGGTGACAATAAGATATATTATATGCTTGAGCAAATACGTCGCAGTTATGAATTATAACACCTCAGGAGGTTAGTACCTTAACTGCGAAGTCTGAGGCACGAAGCTTGCATTGTTCAGAGGTGGCGGTTTCCCTAAGCTCTGTGGAGGATGCGGGCCTGCATAGGGTGGTGGATTTTGCATCCACGCAGGATGGAAAGCTCTGAAATGCAATGCCAGAATTTATTCTCATAACAGATTTTGCTAATATACTGTTGATCAGTAACGAGTAGTACGAGAAGATATCCGCACTTACCTAAGGGCAGGATTTCCCGGGTACATAGGACCCGCGCCCGCAAGTCTTTGTAATTCTTGCATATTCGGTGGTAAAGTTTGAGGCAAACTCATTGACGGAAGGCCAGCTGATGGAGTCAGCGGTTTCGGTGAGGACTGAGTTACGGCAGGAGTGGTAGATTTTTTACTAGACGGGAAGGGGAGTACATCTGTGCTGGCTGCGGATGCGGACAGCATCGAAGCTGTTTTCTTTTTGCCCACTCGAGCTGAGCCTGTTCCTGGTCCTGTTCCAGAAACTGGGGGGATTGAGGGGATCACAGTCGGCAAATAAACAGGACTTAAGGTATTCATAGCGGCCAAACTGAGGTGAGTCTCCGGTACTGGCAGCGATTGTATAATAGGCACAGGCACAGTTATTGGTCCATGAAGAATGGTAGGTATCATGTGCGGTGAAGACGGAGGTGGGGAATCAGAAAGTCCCGGCGACTTCCGCAATATGCTTTCGACTATGCTCTTCGTGATTTTAACGGACTTACTGGGATCGTCACTTGCGGCGAGAAGCTCTTGGGCTAAGATTGGACTCTGGAGAGGAAGTGATGGAATTTCCCCTTCCCGGTGTGCTGGACTAAAAGCTAAAGTTTTGGCTTTGCTCTTGCTTCCAGAAGATTCTTTCTTCGGAGTTCTTTCCAGTTTAGTTTGCTCCTTCGCTTTCTCTTCGCGTTTCAATAACTCCTTTGCTTCCGCTTCCAGTCGCTGATTTTCAGCGCGAATTTCATCAGCAAGTTTCCGTGAGCTGCTTGGAGATTCGCCGTCCTCATCTTCGTCCGAATCTGACAGAATTCTCCTATGAAGGAATAATAAGAATACCAAACGATGCGACATGAATATTACAAGCAATTGAATATACTTAATCGTGATCTAGCATGTAACATTAGTTGCGAATCATTCATTTCTTACCTCCGTTTTGGACGAATATTACCATCGTCATCGCTTTCTCCGCTGTCTAATATGTCCTTAAAGTTGATTTTCCTCCCTCTCGTTTTTCTCTCAACTGGTTCCTCTACGAGTTTCTTACTCTTGCTCCCGAATTTCTGCAACCATTAAAGTAGAAATTATCATACTAATCTAAACATGAAAGTTTACAAAGCGAGGTCTTAAAATTATAAACTTACATTTGACCAAGCCCTATCGACTTCATCCTCGTCAGTTTTCCTGCGCTTCTTTTTCTTGGGCTTCGACTTTTTTGCTATGTTTCCAACTTGCGTAAAAAAGTTTGGCACACTAGACTTCCCTGGTGTCGGTTTTTTCTTCTTCTTTTTCCCCCAAGTTTCATCGTCTGATTCTGACTCTGAGACAGATGATTCGGACTCTCCGGATTGCCACTTCTCACCTTCTTCATCGTCATCATCTTCGTCTTGATCACTTTCATCGTCTGGATAAAGAACAGCATGTTAAGCATAATTTCCTATGTTACAACATTTATTATTATGTAATCAAACAAATTACATTTTATCTTCGGTTTGCGGCGTCTTGTTGAGCGACGCACTGTTCCATCGTCAGAGTATCTTTCACGTCTTCCTAACTTCTGTCGTTTTCGTCGTCTTCCCGAAACAGCAATAGAATCATCGGAGCCTCCGTCACCAGACCATTCTGAATCGTCCTCAGCAACATTTTCTTCCTCTTCGTCATCATCATCGTCTTCTGCGGAGCCTTAAAACATTGACCGCAAGAAAAATGCACAAATTAAGACTTTAAGCTTCTTCAACTTAATCGGAACATAGTATTGTACTTTTTTTACCCTTGAAATCTTCGTCGGAATCTTCTTCACTAGTTGCACTCAAATCATTAAGCCTGCGCTTTGTTTTACGAGCACCTTGGTTGAAAATTTTTCTCCTATTTTTTTCTTTCTCATCAAGCTCATCTTCATCAGTTTCATCGTCAATTCCTTTTCCGCTTCGCCGAGGTACCGGTCTTTCCTCCTTCTCGGTAGCTTCTTTATTTTCGGAATCCCCCTCCTTTGCATCATCATTAGCGGTCACTTTAGCATCACCTTTTCCATTTACACCCTCTATTTCCTCCTCAGCATCGCTATCTCGTAAAGCTGATTTGATCATGTCGTCGTATTCCTGGAAATTAAAAGCTTTTGTGGCCCGTCGAGCTCGGAGCTTGTACATTGGTTCATCTTCTGACTCATACGAGCCGGAGCCAGACCCGGATTCTGAACCAGAGCCGTCGTCATCGTCAATGAATTCTTCCAACTCTTCATCCGAATAAATCAATCGATTCCTCCGCTGTTTCTTAGATTTTCGCTGTGGTGCTTCGTTTTCGTCTTCTGCTTGTTGCTCAACTTCCTTTTCTGCAGATGGAAGGACGTTGTTGAGACTTATACCGACGTAAGCCAGACGCTGCTTCCTCAAAACATCATTTTCACGTCTTTTTAGTATCTTTTCGTACTCAACCAGATTTTCGTTAAGTTTCTGGACAAGCATATTCTGAAACAAATATAAATAGTTTAGAATTAGGTGTCAGGGCTCATTCGTTCATCTGATTCGTTCTACAGTGTACTACCGAATCAACTCACATGTTCACAAGGTGGGCAAAACCATTGACCTTCTGGAATAACCCACAGTTGGGGTATAACGCAAGAGGCGTGCCACCCTTTATCGCACTCGTCACACAGTAAGATCCATTCAGGATGATCACCCTTTTTGCATTTATTACAGTTAGTTTCCGAATACTTGTCCACAGCCTCTTCTTCTGCAATTTTGTTGGTACAATTTTAGATTTTCGGCAAAACTACTAAAGTTGGCACTTACAATGTGAATGTAAACTCAAACAGAAATAAGACAATTTCATTACTTTGCTTAGCAGTCCGAGCATGCCTGGATGGAGAAGACTCAGCTCCGTCTTCGAGATCAGATTCAGGTGAAAACTCATGGTCTGATCCATTGAATACAAGTTCTTCTTCCTCTTCTTCCACATCGTAGTGTTCCTCCTCTTCATCAGCAACTTCTTCCTCAGAAGATGAGTGCATCCAAGGGTTGCCTTTTTTCATGGGTTTTCCATTTTTATTTGTGCGCCGCTTCCTACCTTTAGGCGTTTTCAGTTGCCTTTCATAATCATCCTCTTCATCATCATCCTCGTCATGAGAGTCGCTTTCAGATTCATCGGAAGCAGGAGTGTAGGTTACATGCTTATCCGCTTTCGTTTTAGTCTGCTTTGGTGTATGTTGCTTTTTTGATACCTTCGAAGGTTTACTGCTTTGTTTGATCTAAATGTTTAAATCAAAATAAAATCAGTTTACTTGGTGCTTAGTTTCTAATATCTCCACCACGATCTCTCTAATCAGTTCTTACCCCCTTGCTTTCATTTTCCTTTTGCTTCTGTTGTTTCCTGACTTGTGCCTCCTTTAATTGCGCTAGTCGTTCCTCTTCGAGTTTGCGTCGCTCTTCTTCTTCTTTCTGTCTAATTTGAGCGACTCTTCCGCTTCTCCTAGTAGGACCTGTTGAAGCGGGGGTACCATTTGTGTCATCTGCTAACGAATTCCTTCTGCAGCTAAAGTTAGCATCTGGTGACTTCTTTCTGCTTCTAGGAGTCTTCTGTTTCGCACTTCCATTTTTAGCGGGTCCTTTCCTGGGCCTACCTCTACCTTTAGCTTTTGCAGGCGGTAAAAGACCACCACCTTCGTCGTCTGCAGCATCTTCACTGGACTCAGCTTCTTCGACATCTTGACCAGTGACGAGAGATTGCTGTGATGCTGCTAACTGACTTTCAGAAAATCTGTCGTTGCCTCCTTCGTTCAAAGCGCCTTCGCCGGAGCCGGTAACTATCATTAGATCTTCCTCAATAGCCTCTCCCACGACAGGGTTCGGTTTATGCTCCTCGCTTTTGGCAACCTTTTCCTTGGGCTCAACTTGATCTCCAGTCTCCACGTCAACTAATTTTCGCTTCTGACCCGCCACGAGGACGGGGCTAGCCTTATTTGGTTCCTTCTCATTGTCATCTTCATCATCTGAGGAGCTGTACTCATAGCCAACAAGCCCCATCAGCTTCGATGGCTGACTAGTCACTTTCGTATTAACTTCTTCGAGGTTTATTTCTACTGCATCCTTCGTCATTGTCACATCAGAATCTGATGTATTTAAACTTGATGTTTTGGGTAATGTAGGGTCAGATGTCTGCTTTGCAGCATCTGTTGCCACGGGTGAAGCTTTGCATACCAGCGAACTTTTGTCATTTACAGTGTCGGTTTTTAAATCGACCGAAGGGACTGCTTCTTTCGAGGGTTGATTTTCTACCACAGAAGAGGGAATCGCAATTTCTTCCTTCTTTATGTCCGCAACTGTCGCAGAATTGTTAGTGAGTTTCGATATTTCTCCGTTACTACTTGTAGTACGTGCAGGGTTCTCACTAGATGCGATAGTGTCAGCTGCTTTTTGACCTACATCTTGCTCTCCAAGAGATATCTTTTCACTGTAAGTGACACTTTCATGTTCTTTAAAATTCTTGAGAGAAACGTTTTCCATTTCCTCGCTATTATCGTTATTACTGTTACCTACAGTATTCTGTGTAGATTCCAAAGGCACGCTCTGTACTTTCATGAGATCCGGATTTACATCAGTACTGTGGTCAATAATGGGAGTGGCAACACTGTGGGTGACGACAGCCGTTGTTGATCGTTCCAAAAGTCCATCAACGAAAGGGTGGATTGCCTGACAGACATTTTCTAAATTTTTAGGCAATGTAGTTGGGCTTGATATGGTTTTAATATTGTCAATTCGGTTGGTAACTGCAGGTTTTGTTGCTTCAGCTGCTAATACTTCTGGTTTAG
This sequence comes from Sminthurides aquaticus, assembly GCA_906901655.1. Classification (NCBI taxonomy): domain Eukaryota; kingdom Metazoa; phylum Arthropoda; class Collembola; order Symphypleona; family Sminthurididae; genus Sminthurides; species Sminthurides aquaticus. The sequence continues at coordinate 2,557,916 of CAJQTT010000002.1, read as the reverse complement.
CTAATACACCATCCTGAGTACCACCCTCAACCTTCGAAGAGTCTGTCGGAGGAACGACGGGATCCAAAAGTTCTGATAATTTCTCTAATTTCGCCAAACTTTCAGTAGCAGTAGCCGGAAGTATCTCGCGTTGGACCTTAGGATCACATGACGGTTCATCCCGGATGTTTTCAACCATTAAACATTTGTTAGGCGGTTGCACGGATAGATTTCCATCATCGTTTATACTGTCCGTAGCTGCGAAGGATTTTCCTTCTTTGATATCTTCCACCTTTGTTTCCTTTGGTCCACCAACGGGTAAATCTGTCGCCGTGCTGACCTCAGACGAGTCCAGCTGAAAGCTAGAATTAGAAACTTCGTCCAGCTCGTCTAAAACTGAGTCACAACTGGAAGGTTTAATAGTTACAGTTCGTAAAGCTTTTGCATTTTTTTCATCTTGAGCAGCAGGAGAAGTTGTTTCCAGCTCTTCTGTAGGTTCTGGCAGTGGTTGAAAACTTCCTACTTGGGAAGATGTCAGTGTAGAAACGGAATGCTTGATGGATGCCTCGAGCGGTTTTGCTGTTTGTGATTCCGGTAAAGCAGGCTCCTTAGAAACTATTTCATTATCATCCTTTGTAGAGCCTTTAAGTGTAGATGTGCTGTGGCTGTCTGTCTGACCAAATTCTTTCAATTTTACTACGTCGATTTTACCTGTATCTTGCTGATTTTGGTCGGTTTCAGCAATATACGATGTAGTTTTTTGCAATTTAGGTTCTTGTATGCCGGGCGTGTTTTGACTCGTCACGTAAGCAAACGATTTTGTGCACGGTGGCTCCTCTACCTCCATTGGTTCTACTTTTACTTCACGCGGTGTATCCTCAGCTTGCATATTCTTGGTATCTTCAGTAACATTAACTTCGTATTGTTTTTCTCTTTTGGTGTCAGGTTTTTCGAGAATAGCTTTATTGCTTTCCTCAATATTTTTCAGTTCATCATGTACAGACACCTTTGGCTTGCCAGGTTTAAGGACGCTTGGCACAATGTTGTGTATTGCTAAGGCGTTGTGTTTTACACCCTTTTCTTTAGGTTCTTGAACATTGACATCGGTACTTGTTACACTAGGTGGTTTTACGTCGTTCATCTTTGTAAATGAGACTTTGGAGATTTTGTTACCTCTCTCACTTTTCATTTCCTTTACATTTGTATCTTTAGAAGAAATTTCCGATTCTCCCGAAGTAATCGCTACAGCTGGGAAACGTTTCTTTTCTGTCGGCGCTCTCACATCGCCAATATTTTCATGAGATACCATGGTTGTGGGGACCACTTTAGGTAAATGAGGTTCCACCTCATCAGAAATTTTAGTTTCTGACTCAGAAATCTTGATATCGATGGAGTTCTCTGATTCTTCGCTGGAAACGCGCCGTATCACATTATTTAGTGAGAGTGAGACCGACTTGGAATCCAAGACACAAGTTTCATCAGAAACGCTCGCCTTCAGCTCTTTGGGTAATTTTGTTGTCGCCACGACATCGTTTTCTAACTGTTTTGCAAATTCTTTGGATAGCACTGTATTTTTTGCGACCGGAGCAGACACAACCTCACGATGCATATCTTTGTTAAGGGGCTCTTCCTTAGCATCAGTATTAGTATTAGATGCAGGGGTAACTTTTGGTACTTCCAAAGTTTTGGATTCGGTAAGTAACTCTTCACGTTTAACGGCACTAGTTTTTACTTGTTCTACAACAGGCGTGGTATTACTGGAGACAACTGAAGACTCAGGAATAGCTTGGTTAGTCACAACTATTGCAGGTACTGACTCAGAGGTGCTTTTAGTGACATTTGGATTCGAAGCACTGTCACAACTTTCGTCTTCTTCTTTGATATGAAGAGCTGCGTCACTATCCGAATCTGCACCATCATCAATAACATCATTCGAAACTTGTGCTATATCTCGAACACTGTCTTTCGTATCCATTTCATCAAACCCGTTGGTATCTTCCTCTAAAATAATTCCTTCTCTGTCTCCTCGTTTCAGAGTTCCGACTTCCCCTGTTTTCAGTTGTGTAATAAGGTGTTCCATTTCCTCTTGACTCGAGGCAACAATTTCCCATGTTTCTTCATCAATGTCTTCCCGGTAAACCCGTAAGTTGGCATCCAAGTCAACCTGATACCAGTAAGCGTGTCCTTCAACATCTCGACCTGCGAACACATCATTGATTAATATTTTTTCAAACAACCAACAGAATCCCAGCATAATCAACCCAAACAACTCACCTAGCGGCATAAGCCGAAGATCAGACGCCGGTAATTTGTTCACCTCACCCTTGAACTTCGTATTATAATCGAATTGAGATTCTAGTAAATTTTTGAGGACCCTTAATTTAGTTTGTATTTTAGTCTTTTTATATCCACATCTTTCAATTTCCCATCCATCTTGGTTACTAAAACTGTGAGCGAATTTACAGATTGATTTCTCCCATTTGTTCGTATTAATAGATTTATAAACGCGTCGTAGAAGGCGTATATGAAGTTCTACGAGCGGCAAAGGAACTGCAAACATTAAATAAATCCCTCATCAGCACAAACACTCACCACAATCTTACTAAAATATCATTAATTCATCCCGACTTCTTACCTTCGTTGGTATTTTCTAGCATTTCCTGTAGATCTTGAAAAGGTATCATCCCGATATGGCAGATTTCCCCAAATTTTTCAATGAAGGAACAAATTGTAGCAAAGTTTGGGTCATCCAAACAGTTAGCTGCATGATTATTCTCCCCAGCCATTGTTCTTCCCCTACTATATACCCCTTGCTAACAAAATAAATATTAACCCCTAATTAATGTTGCGTTAACCAATACAACCTAACTACATAACCCATAGAATACTTTCAAATCCTCAAATCTCTAACAACATTTCTCAATCTATGCTCTTTTTTCAAAAATCCGTGCAGTCTCAAAATAAACTGCGGCTAATAATTTTCGTCAACCTGATATTTCTATCCCTCCTACCTAGTATTGCACTAGAAAAATACTTGAACAAATAAACATGAATCCTTTATCACTATTTATATTTACTGTGTACAATCAAAATCGGTATATCCCTTGTATCTAAACACCCTATATATTACATAAACATTCTTTCCTAACTACCCACAAAACCCACATGCCGATTCTTTCCCGATTAACAATCCTCATTACAATCCCGTTAAAATACCGATCATATTTTCAGCAATTTCATCTCTTTTGTCCTATTCAACTGCACTCAAGATACACAACTAGTACCTGCTTCTAAATGTTCAAAGAATTTTTCTCTTCCTCAGCTTTATACATGTCTTGAATCCTGAAAGTTTTAATTCAAATCGGAGCTCTAGACGTGCAAATTCTTGAAGTGTTCTTAAAGCTGGTAGAATTCCGCTAGATACTTCAATTCAAAATTGCACCAGTCCGGTTACTTATTGTTAATCTCCGTCACCTGCACACACGAATAAAGCATCACCAGGTATTAGAATGAATGAGTAATGTATAGCAGCAATCAAGTATAGCATTTAACCAAAATCCACCGCATGTCCATACAAAAACAAAGTGACATTTTTCATTCACATGCTACTAAATAGCGTTTCCAGCTAATACAATAAACACGCGCTGTCAACAATGCTCCAGTAGACCCACAGTCAAAGAGCGATTGTCTCATGTCAGCCTGAGGGAACACTTGTCAGTTTTTGCCCACCAATAACAAACTATAGCAATTTTTTTCACCTTGGCTCTCAAACCGACAAGACGGAGCGCAGGTTGTACAACTTAATTTTGCACATGTATTTCTTGAAAGAAGATCAATATATTTTTCACGTTCAATGACTTAAGGTTTTCAGCCGCCCACAGTATAATAAAAGGAAAAGAACTTTGTGCAATTCCATAAATAAACAACACAAACCGCAGGTTATTGTAATTAATTATCCCGCAAGGTAAATTCCCCGCTCCTCACCTTTGAAACCAATTCCAGGAATTATTATTGTTGGCCATACCACGGTGCTTAAATTAGTCAACTGTGATAAGGAGTTAGCCTCTATTACAGGTAATATTATACGTCTCTCTTTTAAAACTTTTATTTGCTATTATATACGCTCTTGTTCCCTCTTTTGACGATCCGTCTTTTTCCAAAGACTTTAATCTCAGCGCGTGAAAAATCCTCGCGTCAGAAGGAAAAAGCAAATCCTTTTAGATGATACAAAAGCTTTTAAGAGCAAGAGAGCAATGCCGTAGCATTAGTTTGGCAGGCGGCTTGGAGGCATACATACCTGATACATAAATGCTTCAAGCCAGTCAAGGCAGCGGCAGCGGGGAAGCTTGGGCCAGGAGAGGGAATAGATTTAGCAATAAAGACCGAGTGAGCATAATAAGAGCATAGAGGCAGCGGCGAGAGAGATGTGCTTGAGAAAAAGGGAGCCAGGAAGAGTTGTCCACAGGGCGTCGGCGTCAACATCCAAATCATCATCGTCCATGGATATAAAAAATCCTCCATTCAGTTTCAATTGTATGAATTCTCTATTGTCAGTCTTCGTTTTCTATATTCCGAGAGGCTCTTCTTCTCTAGGGCTCCCCTTCCCTTGCCTTGCTTCCTCCTCCGTCCGCCGCATCCCATCCGCGGTTTAGAACCGTCCAGTCTCCCACCGACCCGCAGTCACTCACCGTCTCAAATATTAAGCATTTCAGTCCTTTTACGAATTAAACCGGGACATATCCCCTCATAAACCAGACACACTTCAACCGGCTATTACCCTCCTCTCGCTTTGAGCGCTTCCCCAACTCTTTCTGTCTCTGTACGCACGTCTAGTCAATAGATACGTATATGTTTCCTTCCAAGAGAAAATATCCCTAGGACGTTTCCTATTCCTCAACACTTGCCGTTTCCGGCGCTGGACGCGACTTTAATTTTGTCGCTCCAGGGATGAAGACTGTGAGAGTGGCAAGAAACTATTTAGAGTCAAGTAACTACGGAAAACGTACCGATAAATGTAATTGAAGTTCAATGAAAAAATGAAAAGAATATATGGATTATTTGTATGTACAAGATTTTGCTTTATCGATTAGATGTTTCGTTTTCGCTTCAACATATCATACAACCCTCAAATAGGTTACTCCATCCATCCCTTCAAATAGAAATCACAAATAAGTTACGTTAACAGTCAAGTCTGAGTACATAATTTCTAGCTTATATGAATGTATCTTGAACCAACAAAACGCTTCACATTACGAATTTGTCAGCTACATTCCGGCACTCGAAATAATAAGTAAGCGCAAAAATCAGGCTCATGGGGATCCGCAATCCCTGGAGTCAATGGTAATCCTATAACTTGCTAACATGGGTTCAAAACATAAATATCGATAAAAACAATTTCTCATCCTCACAGCGCTCTTGTTAAATATTATGCTTTCCTACCATTTTCCACGATAGTGTTTTTGTCAAGATTTGCACGGACAAAAGGGTAGCTCACCCGAACTGGACAACTTTTGTACATAAATTATAATTGCTAATTGTATTATCTTTGCGAGACCACCCCCGTTCAAGGTTTCGGGAGTTGTGTATAGACATTAATCTAGAGAAATGCATGTCAACAAAACATCTATTATCATCACAGCACCTGAAGTGTATCAATCCATAGTTACACCACTCCACCTGCTTTTCGTATTCATAAAGAACTTCCATGATCCGATATAAATTAAGAGATATCTTCCCGCGCCGAAATTATGGATCGAATTCCATGTTTTTTGCTATCTCTTTTCAGAAATTAATAAAAAGCTCGATATAATTAAACCCATGAGTTAGCGAAAACATTGAAACCATCTTCTTTCTTCATGGCAGATGAATATCTATTATGCGAATTGACGTACAGTAATCACTATTTTGCCTTTGGTATAGTTCTAACGGCTTTTTTAAAAGTACTTTCCGGGTTAGTACGTTTTTTAAGTTTTCCTAGCTAGCCATGGTAAATGTAATTTTTTTAGCTCGGATTCATATTGAGTTCTAACAAAAAGGTTGCGATTTAAAATAATAATGTTCTATTCAAAAGGGGAGTAGTTACAAAATTTGGGTCTATCATACATTCCCTCACCCACCACTTACACGGACTACCCAAATTATGGCGCAATAGAGTTTCGGCATGAAATGACTAAGAAGAGATACGTGAACGAGAGGCGTACTGCCGCTCATCCCTCTCGTATCTTGATATTGAACGCTTTTTACACCCTCAGCTAAATCCCCTCATTTCATAATAAAGGTACGTAAAAATACTAGCCTCGAGAACGTGTCAATGAAACTTGAAATGGAAGGGTCCTCCTGAGTTTTGGAAGTGAAAGTGAAACGGATTATAACCATGTTGACCACCATTCTGGGCTTCCGGATCCAGTGGATCGTCTCCTTGATCAAACTTTTGTCTCTTCTCGGGATCTGTGAGGACTTCTTTGGCAGCGGCAATATCAATAAATTTGGCTTCTGCACTTTTCTTCTCATCACCGTGGTAGTTGTCGGGATGCCATTTCTGAGCCGCTTTCCTGTAGGCCTTCACAATTTCTTGCTTTGTTGCCGTCCTTTTAACTCCTAAGATCTTATAGTAATCACGCTTCCTGGATTGTTTCTGCAACTTCTGCGCTTTTTGCATTCCTTCTCGGGCTTGTCGGTTGTCTTCATCTATTTCTAATGCACGGCGGTAATCTTCGATAGCTACAATATTTTTTCGTATCTTGTTAAGTAAGCGTTCCTACATTCTTACGATAAGGAACGATTGCTAAATGATAGTAAGAATAGAACATGAAATGGACAATTTACCTTCAGAAAACATATCACTCAATAGGAAGGCTTCTGCCCGACTGCATAGAAGCTCCGCATCTTCTCGGAGTTTCAAAGCCAGAGTGCACTGTTCCACAGCTTTTGGGCCATCACCGTTTTTGAAATGACACCAGCAACTTTTTGTCCGAAGTTTCCATTCTACCATTTGAGGAACTTGTGGATCCGCTTTCAATGCCTAGAAACATTTTGATAACTATTAGAGTTATGTTCCTTTCCACCCGATTCCTCTTACATTTCAACTGAATTCCTGTACCTTTTTAATGTCATCAACACATTCTCCGAATTCTCCCTGTTCTCCAGCCTTCTCAGCGTCCTGTTTATGTTTGTCAATCTTTTTGATCTTCTTGTATAACGGGAAACAGAATTTGTGTTCCGGATCTAACTTCAAGCACTCTCTTATTTCTTTTAATGATTCCTCGATCTCTCCAAGCTGGTACTGGAGTGAACTTAGCCGATATAGTCCATCCGTATCGTCCATTACCAGTTTAGTTCCAAATCTTAGATCCGATATAGCTCTGGATGAATCTCCTAGTGTCAGATAGCACTCTGATCGCATTTTCCTCAGAGATGGGTCCCAAGGGCAAACATCTATAAGGCGTGTCAATAAATCTACTGCCGTGTGACAATCTTCGATTTCAAAATAATATTTAGCTTCTTCAAAATCCCGTCGAGCCACTTCCACAGTCTCGTATCCTCCTAGCGCTTCCGGGTTACTTGGTTCTTTCCTTAACTACAAAGACAAAAATATTTCTCAGCATCTCTTTCACAGCACCCAAATAATTATTAGCAAACCATATTCTCTGTATGTTTGGACTTACCACATTTTCAAAATCCACATGGGCATGGTCAAGTTGACCCTGCTTCAGCAATACACTAGCTCTCTGAAGCATAGCTGCAGAGAAATCAGACTTGAGATCAATGACTTTAGAAAAATCTTTGAGTGCTTGATTATATTTCCCGAGGGCCATGAACACCAATGCCCTTTTAAAATAAGTTTGATAATTATTAGGATCTCCTTCCACAGCCGCATGAAAATGTGTTAATGCATCTGAAAACTGTCGATTTTCAAGGTGGATACGCCCCATTTCCAAATGATTATTTACATCCGCAGCACCGCTATTCACTCCTGCAATACAATAATTATAAAACATATTTAGCTTTTCAAAAAAACATTAATGTAATCTGATAAATAGCAAATTATCCATTCTAACTAGTAGTAACAAACACAAGCTTGTCAATAAATACAAATCCTTTATCAACAACTCACCTGGATAGCTAGATACACTTATCCAAGACAGTAGTAAAGTAAAAACATCCCACGCCTTTTGCTTACTTGGCTTCATTTTAACTGCAACAAAACAATTTCCTTTTATAAAACCAACGCACTCTTGATCAACATAAATTTATAGTAGCTGCTCTGTTACTCACCTCTCAATCAAATTGGCACTTCCGCCAGTAGCACAATTACCTCTAGAAAACAAAGAAAAACAATATTTTACAATCATAGCTTTTAGTAGCCATACATTTTTAAACCTTAAATTCCTTCTAATTAATTTCTTTAATGACTGCATGCATGAATTCCTATAAAATGTTACACCAAATTCCAATAGTTCCTAAAATCGTGTTTTACTGCATTTACCTCCATGGAATATGGAAATTAAAGCACAGAATTTGCAAAGATCCCTCCTACTACGAGGTAATATCAAAACAAATCTACAAAATTTCAGTTTTACTAAATAAAGCAAGTAAGCCCTTGGATTCCTTTAAAATCTACCTCCTTCCAACCTGACACAACGGTCAAATTATCCTGGGACCAAAATGAATTAAGAATTATTAATGATTAATATAAAATTATCACTCACGCACCTCCCCTGTAGCCGGACGTAATGAGACTAGAAACCGACCCGGAACTCTAGGTATGAAACCGCAGACTGTCACAATGTTTTACAGCAACCAATAACAGCAACTTTACAGTTGTAAACAAATATTCTGACAGATACTTAAAGGTAGGTTAACTCCCGATTTTGTCACTTGGTCCTTTCCTAAACTACATTCCACTGGAACCGGCCCATACTGTCTTTCCTACACTGAAAAAATTTGAATACTGAAAAATAGCCGAAAGATTGAAATAGGTTAAATCCAGCACTTGATCATCTTCACTTGATCTTCGTTGGTCCACTACGTGCTCATTGCTCATATGATTTATACTTGGACTTTATAACCCTCCTATCATCACCTGTTTTTATGTTCACCCACACTTCCACATATGTATGTGTGGTCCTATGCGTGTATGTATGCACTCAGATTTAATTTGACGTGTTGTTGTAGACCCGTCTCACGTGGGATCGCTGCATTGGTGACTTCGTAAACTCCTGGGAGGAGACTTCTCAGAGGCGCCTCTTCTTGCTCGACAGAAAAAGGTGTCGCTTCCTTTATGCCGTTCCAATCGGATCGCTCCTCAAATCGTTTACCCTTTTTACAATATATATTTAATATTTAACAGCCTCCGCGCAATTAATTGATTCATTAAATAGTCAAGACAACTTTTAGCTCTCTTCCCTCTACTCTTCCTTCCTGGTAACTTTTCTGGTTCCAATTAATGTCGACAAAACTATGCTTAAACGTTAACGAATACTTACACAGCAGTCTCCAGTATTTTCTTCTCTTGTGTCTTAACTTATTCCTGTAGTCTTCCATAAAAGCATCATTAGTTCTATCATTACAGTGATTCAAACATTGAACCATTAACGTTTGATGTGCGTACATTTTACTGCTATCGTAATTGCCGCTTTTGCCTTCTCTTAATTACTAACGCTCCATTCTCTTCGCAACGTAATATTTTTTCAGTATATTTCCATCACATGCTCATTATTCCGCTGACCAATTCTCCTATTCTTACTTTTCTCCCACTGTTAAGAAGTATACAATCAACGCAGAATACTCCAGCGTACTAAATGTTATTTGCTGAACATGCGTTAACGCTGCGGTTGAGGCTAAATATACCCACCAGGTGGGGTTGACGTATCCTGCTTAAGAATTCACACGTTCGACAATACAAGAAACATATAACTAGAAAACTTCGGGAGGGATTTCCCATTCAGACAACATCTTTCATATCAGCATACTACTGACTTTATGATATATGAGATTATGTACGACGCGAGATGTGATCCCATTTAAAAATATTAACTTATCAGTCTCAGCTAAAGTTAAACGCAGAATCTTCTCTTAAACTGTAACGGCTTCTATAACCTTGTCGTTTAGTAGAGCACTATAACTTGCTGTGAGCTGCTTAGATGTCTAGATTGACTGAAACATCAAAGAAATATACGGGAGGATTCATTGATAAATCTGCAGAACCTTCTTAATTAAGAAGGTAGCAAAAAGAACAAACAGTTTTCCTCTCTTCTTGACTGTCCCTTATTAAGTGTCGAAGACACTTCCTAGGGGGGTCGATGGTGTCTGTCTGTCCGTCTGTCTGTCCGTCTGTGCGCACTCTAACTGACGAACGGATGGATGGATTGTAATGAAATTTTCAGGATATATAGATACATGTATCAGGACCATCGCTATTGAATCTCAGTGATATTGGTCAAGTGGACACTGAGATACAGGTCAATAAACAGATTATCTCAGGTGAACACATGTGATGTAGATGCATTTCCTACTCTATGCCGTAGCTCAGTTGGTAGAGCGCAGGCACTAGAAGCGGCATAGGAAAGTGAAGGGCAAGGGTTCGAATACCACTATGTGCATGCGTTGTGGTAACTTTTGCTAATGATAAGCTTATAGGGAGGGGAAAGCATAGGGATGAATGGAGCGAGCGCGGAAGCATAGGGATGAACGGAGCGAGCGCGGAAGCATAGGGATGAACGGAGCGAGCGCGGAAGCATACGGATAAATGGATGGAACGCGGAAGCATAGGGATAAACGGAGCGATAGCGGAACATTAACTTTTTCTAGGCACTACTCTACTTAAAATGAAGAATAATTCATGTATATTATACAATTAAATCTTATTAATTAAATCTACTTGAAGTTACTTGTAGAAAATTAAATCTACATTTATCTTCGACACTTCCGTACACCGGCTTAGCCGTTTATTTGTTCTTCCCAGATGTCCCTGCAGTCTTTGAAAACTATGCTAGACAGGAAGCACTCTACTGGCTTAATTTATGCATGTTTAGAGTTAACACGCTTTCTCGGATCAATGTTCGCACAATAACACTGCATATTCCAAAATACAGTACTTTATTTCATATTAACACTACTGGGCGAGTCCCTGCTTCATATCCACACTTTCAAACCATCAACTCATATATTTGTTTTTTATGTGTCACAATCTTGAGGCCGATCAGTGCGTTGTCTATCAACTAATTACCACAATTAAAGTTAAGCAGTAGTTATAGTATCGTGGCATGATCGTGATAGAAATCGTTACAGAACAGACAAACTTATTTAATGGTGCACGTGAGATACAAGAAATACGTAAAAAGTTTCCTTGGGACGTTTTTATTAGTCACAATAAAATTTTAATCTTGTGAAGTATGCAAACTCGTTAGCCGAGCAAACTTGAATTAGCTCTTGCGGAATAGAGAAATGCACTTAAATCCTTCAAGATCATATTCCCTTGCCTTGGATATCTTGAATCCGTGTAATTGGTTTTCATGCATCTGTTCTAATTCGGCCATCGGAATGTATCCCAATTCATTTTCTAGAATTCAATCCACACGCATCCGCTTCATTGCAAAACCAACAAGTAGAAAAATCCCAAAACTAACGTGTTAGTTAGTTGTCATATTTTTTTGACATCACCTGCTGCATTCACGCTTGCATACAAGAGGAGACCTTAAAAATAATTCTTAATCACTACAAAGAAAAATTGACACAACTTTCACTTTGCTCTTGGCCCTGCTACACATATATTTCATTTCATCATATTTGGCATTGTTTATTGGACTTGGGGAGTATTTCTCTCAGTTAAGATGATGAACGAGAGTTATTTATGCGTCCCACACTCCTATCCCTCGCTCACTCACAAGCATCCTCTCCACATTATTTATCTGCAATTCTGATTCACATACAACGTGTCCTTCAGCAATTCATCCACCATGAATGATATAGAAAACACATAATCATCGCCCGTAGCAATTAATTAAATGTGCCTTGTATTTTAACTCTGTTTTTCCCCCTGAGTCCTACAGCCAACAGCGGGAGGATATGACTGTCGTCTATTTTATGAAATTTTTATTCTTTAAAAACCAGTGCTAATTTGAGCTTTCAGTTTTTTGCGAGGCTTGACATTCATGCGAAAATTGCTTTGTTTCAGGAATTTCCTAGAAATCCACCCTGGAATTTGCACTTTAGTAACACAAGATGTACACTCAGTCGTAATTGAATCCTTTCAGGATCTTTACCCAAGGCTATGCAACAACAAAGTAGGAAGAGAGAGGTACTGGACGTAAAGTCCGGAAGGAAGTGCCATGAAAGTGTCGTAAAATTATCCCGTCTTTATTTATAAGATGCAGTTTTAAGATGTTCTCAACGAAAATAATGACTCCGTTAAGCCGAGCTTGAACATGTTCAGGTTCGCGTAGGTTACTTCCTATGTAATAATAGGAAATTTTACAAATTCCCCTTGACACAATACATGTTCTTGACTAGTCTCATTGACCTTCGGAATAAATGCATAGCAAGCAAGGTGGAAAAGAACGAGCTTGCGGCGGAAGAAGAACACATTACTTGCCTTCGCCTTTATCTTCACAACAGACCTTATAATGGAGTAGACTACAGCGGCATGATCCAACTTAACTCACACAAAACGTTTTCATAATTCATGACTTCAATGATGCCCATCTGTATTAAAAATGCACATATCGCACAACTCTACTTTTGTTATCTTTAAGTCAATTAAATGCACTGAACCAACTCCAATGCATGCCCACCAAAGGTATGGCTACATATGCTATCGATCTTTCGCAAGTCTACAAAGCAATTTTTGTAGTTTACCCCTCCGCTTTATCAATAAAAATCTATGAATTTTGAACGCAAAAATCTCCGATACTCCTCTCGATGAAGTATAATTTAGGTATTTACTTGAGCAGGCGATTTTCCTCTCATTCACCCCGCCCAAATGTATCCAAGTTCATTATAATATAAAGCATACAATCAAATGAACGGTCACTGGGTTACGGACAACGCAACGGTCTGATCGAATTTAGGGCAGGAAAATGGGCGAATAAAGCCAAGGGGACTTGACTGACTTGAGCAGAAGCCCTAAGCAAAATCCCTATACCTACTCCCTATACATCCTTCTGCTTGACACTGAAGTGCAATAGCGAATTTATAACGACTTACACTATTGTCTTCTCTGACCATTGGTCAGCGGGAGCGGTAGTTGATACATGATCTATCTGCACTTATGTTTTTTGCCTTTTGCAGTTTTAAAAAGCATTCTGATTTAGATAGCGCTGGCTGGGAGCCTAAAAATCTCTGTTTTCAAGAGTTGTTAAGCGCGGGAGGCAACGTTCTTAAATGTCATCTACTCATTATGTTCCGTGGTAAGTAGTAACCGTCCAAGTTCTTTCAGTTCATCTGAGTGACATGCGGAGCCGGTGTACGCAACTCAAACTTGACACACAGACAGAGCTCACTCTTCTTTTCCATCTACAGGAGTCTTGGCATTCGAAGGTTTATAGAATGTATAGTCTTGAAAATGTCAATAATGATTGACCAATCCACGTTGTCGATGATTCATTTCCAATCACTCCCTCCCCTGTATGATTTAACTGATTGCCTTTTCATAGCACCCAACCGAACTTTGCATAGCGCCTGCTACTACACCGCAAAAGCGCAGCGCAAGGAACGTGTTTGTCAAAATCGTCGCAACCCGTCCGAGCGTTGCGTTTTGCAGCAGAAACTCCTGTTTTTCTATACTTTTGTGGAGGCATCCAGGAAACGTTCTGGGAGCGTTCCTATACCATCTGCCATTTTCGAATCTCGCTCGCTCCGCGTTCCAAGACAAATTCCTTCAAAGCAATAAGTGCTTTTACTTTTACACCAGCCTTGGACGTTGAACGCCATGATGTTGTCCTTCTCTGAATGAACTTGGAGCGTTAAATGAACTGAAGAGTATGAACGCCCAGCGCCACACCTACCAACTCCTCTCTTAATTTACCCCCTCGTCCGCCATATTTCACCGCCATTTATTTAATTTTCTATAAAAACTGAGGATTTTCGTCAAAATTCCCTATCTTTCTCATTCATTCCGCACCCCTTACAGGTAGGCTACCTCTCCTCATCCATCCCTTCCTCTTTTTATATCCTTTCAAACCTTGAAAGTAGAAAACCATCACAACCCTGCGCTCCTACGAGTTAAGCAAACTGAACCACAGCAGCGTCGCCCTGCAAAACTCAATCTCACATATTGTTTACCCTCCATTCCTCCACCCTTTTAATTCCCAACCAAAGTTATCAAAACATTACTCTTAAATGCGCGCAGCAGTAAAAGTGATAGATCAAATCAGAATCACATCACAAGCGCTTCAGGCGCACTCCATGCCAGTACCTCCATCCACTCTTCTCTTAACTCACTCAATTGCATAAGATTTACGTACAGATACATCAACTTTAGTGGCGCTCGGAGATGCATCAATGATACTCTGAAACTAATGCGCCCTCTCGCCACACAGTATTCGCACAGCACAACGCCAGCCCTAATCCTTACAATGTTTACAATTTTACAATCCACACGATGACATATTTCCCGAGACTTGTCCATTCCAAATGAAAGTAATTGCGAGTGCGAGTCAAGCTAACTACAGTCCACAGCACAACTCTTTTTGCGCTAACTGACATGAATGGACAATGCACGTTGGTGACTCAGACAATTCCGTCGCCGTACATGCACCTTTGAGCCGAACGCAAGCGCCGACTCTACTAATCGGCTGCACTACATGTCCTGCAGTCAAATAGGAGTTAATTCATTGAAACGTTTCCATCCCACCATGTCATTTACCATTACCATCCTCTTCGCCTTACCTTCGCCCAACTGATTCAAGTTTAAATGATGTTCTTTCCACAAAAGATGAAAGACCATGATTTCGGCACTTGACTCCCAGAGGTAATTTCGCAGGGTACATTTGACTTGGAGCCACGCAAGGAGTAGTTAAGTATTCGCCATTCACCCACGTTACGTTAGTCTTCTCCCATGCCCTTACCAGTTAGCGCTACGAGATCGCCTTTTATTTTCATCTTGATCAGAGGCCCACTCAGGCTGAGGAGGGAGAAGAAATTACCAAGATAAAATGTAGAGCTGTGACACTCAAAATTTTCCCTCCACAATCTAATCTACCTTTGGCCGCCCAGTCAACAGTTACCAGTTAGATCTATAGTAGATCACATTAATCCCCAGCGCCTCAACCTGATTGGATGGATCAATATCTGCTGGGCGCTCTAATCAAGAACGACCAACGGCGCTTCATCCTCGGACAAGTAAATACAACTACCTCTTCACTTGAAAGCGCACAAAGCGTATGAACAAAACCAGTATTAAAATAGAACCTCCACCGCGCTCAATTCCCCTCTTCCCACCTCTCAATTTTCTTAAATAGGGTGCTAATTGACTTAATTCGCTCAAATCTTAATTGTGCTTCCAGGAGTCAACACTTGAATTCCCGCCGGCCCCGCATTCAGCGCCATGGCTCTCAACAAGCATTTTCACCATTCCTTCTAAAAGCCTGCTCCTTGCTCTGCTGTGATGGAGTTGCGTAGTTGCTCTCACCCTTAAGCAGCGTATAGCTAAGCTAACCCTTGAGTGTACTAAATTAATAATCCCCCAGTACCCCTTGCAGAAGTGAAAAATCAAGGCAACACTTGTACACTTGTGGAGTGAATACATTAGCAAGTTTATCGTTACCATGAAGCCACGCAACGTATTTTTCGGCGGGCTTCTAAGCCTATTTACTGTGATTTCCACCATTTCCGCTCTACCTCATCCACTAATTACAGATCGTCCGCCCTTGGCCAGGCTGGAACGGTACGAGACAGAGGAGGATTCCGCTTCTGCCGCATCCTCAGACGAATCTGTGAGTTCCCTTATTTATGAAGATGGCGCGTACCACGGCAAGCCCAGCCGGAATAAGGAAACGCGAGAGGTACATCATCGACCTGCGCCGGAAATCAGAGTGCTTTGCAATCTCTTCCAGCAATATTCGGATTCCCGAGGATTAAATTGTCGCTACAACGGGAACAGATCACCGCCACCACCACCTCCTCCGCCTTATATTGCTGAGGAGGAACGTGTTGACCGCGATCGGGATGAAAACAACGACGAGGAAAATGGTGAAGACGACGACGTAGAGGGTCTTGGACCGGATGTCATTTTGCGTCAAAGGAATCAGTACTCCCAATACTCCAGACCTCCTCCACGCCCACATTTGCCTTTACTAGATAACAATAATTTGCTAGTGCCCCATCAAGTTCAAGAACATCGTCACGAACAGTTCCGATCTCATCCAGAACTTGATGACCAGGCTGATTCCCGCATCGATGGATTACACCTTCCACCCCTTCCACCACCTCCACTTCCGATACCCTTGGACGAGAACGGCAACGAGGATGAAACGAAAATTTTACGGAGTAAAACAATGATTATTGTGCCTGAGCGCGCTTGCCCACCTGGAAAACGAAGAGATATTCGCGGCTATTGCCGGACCGTTATCAGATTCCAGCCTTACACAAACGCCGCTCCTCAGCGCGGAGGCCCAGTTCGCTTTTATTACAGAAGATATGTAGCTGTTCCAACCCTTCATTTCATTTTGCCCTAAATTATTGTCTTCTGTATTATCGTATTCCCTGGGCAGTGTATATATAATCTTTGATCAGGTTTAGCTTAAAGGTTAACCAATATTTCGTTAGAATTAGCAGAGGCGCCCAATTAAGATTCAGTCATTCGCACTTTGCTCTGTAGTACCTCATAATAATCGGTCAGTCTTTCAATTTTACTTTACGCCGGCAATGGATACTGTCTATCAGTTTCACTGCTTTCTTACGAGCAGCAGGAAGTTCTGGATTTTCTCAAGGTTGTCAGTATATCAAAGCTTCTTCCCTCGATTCCTAGGTATTGCTATTCTTCAGAAAATTAGAACTGAACTCCAGGGGATTGTTACGGTTCAGGTTCAGCAACGACGTCAATTATATATATGCTTCCAACTTTTACCATTACATACCTCGCTGTGCTATCCTATCCTAGAAGCTTAGAACTCCTCTAATTCGAGCACAACTAAAAGTCGTCGTTTTCTTTAAACCACCCGTGCTCATATTCGTTTCATGTATTAAATTATCGAAAAAGTTCCTTTGCCAGAACTGTATAGCTGCGTAGTGTTACTTCGTGAGATTTAATAAAGAGTATAATTTATTTTCTTATTCCCTGCTCCGATGCAGCGTTTTCAACCATTATTCTCAAGAATATGGATATTTTTCTGCCCATTATTTGCTGTGTTTGAACTCAACTTAATTGCTACTTTGTATTCTTTAATGAATGGTGAGTGATGCTCAATCAGAACAGGATGACAAAAGCCTGTAATGTTAGTTTTAGTTCCATTTTTCTGGTATTTATTTACCTATTTTCTTTGCAATTCACACATATTAGTTTCTAGCCTCAACATGTTGAACTACTTTTCCGCACACGGTAGTTTTATAGGATGTATAATTGGATTCCACATAGCAAACTCTGATGGTGCTACTAAAAACATTCAGCTGTAACGTGTGAATCACCAAATCATGGAGATTTCGTTACTGTGATTAATGATAGGATATAATTATAATAATGAGGAAGTTACAGAATATTAGATAGATAATATCAAATCGCGCTAAATTCTTCGGTCCATGTGCCGGCTCATTAGTCATTAAAAAGTTGAGAGAAATACAAAATTAGCATGACCATTTTCTCTCATACAATGAGCTTATCACATTACATTTCAGATTTTATATTAAATATCTTCGAACGATTTGATCAACGTAAGAAGCACACATACGACCGACGCAGTAAACTACTGGATAAGCGATTCGACAGGAATCTACGATATACAAAAAAATTTGCCATCCCATTCTTCGACTATTACCACAACGCCGTCTACGAGTGGTATACATAACAGTTATTTGACGCTTCTTTCCAAATCTTCAGTATTACCTTTTGTTTTCAATTCTCTCATCTCTTGAACCACTGGGGTATTTACGATACCATTTGTTAAGTGATAACTGAATTCCAAATTGTGTAGGACACAATAGTAGTGCAGATTTTTATAGAAACCCAATGCATTTCAAGCATACATAAATTTTTAAATCCGATAGAAGAAAATCTATTAACTCTCGCGCATTACGATCCTAAAAATGAAATAAACTAATTTCGAGACTTCCGAAATAATACTTGCTCATGACCCTTTTGACACCAGTCCAAGAAAGCCTTGCAAACCAAGACAGCGACAATCAGAAAGCTAGGATACACGTCTTCCAGATAACCAAGTTATTCCAATTACTTTATAAACTTATATAATAGTGCCGTATCCGCGTTACATTTCATTCATAGGCCACAAGTCTTGATTCTCGTGACACGGCGCAAGGAAGGACACCCTTCTTACGACTAAAATTCTAATACAGTTAGTATCGTAATGCTTGCCGAATCATATTTCATCATTAGCTGTTCATCCGCAGTCGCTGACTGAAGATTCCGCAGACTTATTTCTTTTTACAAAACTGGCTCATGATTATGCACGCGCGCAGTCACACAAGTAGTGCCTACTTCCAGGGGACACTCAGATTGCGAAAAATCTATATTAAATTGCGTAAGAAAATCCAAACGTAAGGAACAACAGTTAACAATCATTTCTAAAATACAAATTCAACAATCGATTAAATCATAGTACAATCGTCAGCTATAGCATGAGTTTCATTGGCAAATTTCCAAATGGTGCTTTTTGGCAGAGTGTAGTTACAATTCATTCCATTACCATCTGCGATCATTCACTGGATTTTCGTCTGGTAAAATCGGTATTACGTGTTGTGATTGCACACATCATCACTTAAAAAAATATTATTGTCTTAAAGCTTCGCACTTGTGCCCCCTACCGCTTTTCACCCAAGCGCTAAAAACTTACTACAGGAAATAAATTAGTTTGTTCTTCCGTTCGTAATTGCGTTTACATGCATTACGCCACTCGCATCTAATAACGGTACATACCCAGAATTAGCAATTTCAACAGAAAAATTATATCCTGCTCATATTCGTAAAAATAAATACACACGAATCTCGTTCTTAACATTTGATGTGAACTCACAGGTTCATTGGTGGGAACTGCTTACAAATAAGTGTAAAAGAAACGTATTACACAGCTTCTGAATTTTTAATACCGTTTTTGCGTTCGAAATATGTGACGTAGCCAATTACCACACACACGCTGTTGACTTTCAGCAATTCAACAATTTCCAGTAGGGGCTCACGCTAACAAATAATATTCTAATTGCCAGCCGAAAACGACACATCCGTCTTCTGCTGACTTGTGCGACAATAACTCAAACAGAACAAATCTAAACAATACTTAATACATTGAATAGAGGAGGCGAATATCACTCTGTTTCAATAAAATACGACTTACCGGCGTGCGTACTACGCGTGCATTAAATTTAATTAATTTCATTACTTATGTGGTTATTCATTAAGCATTACTTTAAAACCACTTCGAGATCTATTTTAAAGTTGTAAATTCATTGATAATTACAATGAATTTCTTCGACTCGCTCTCAATACATTTAGTTTATCACCAGCAGCTCTACTCTACAGAAATTATGAGTTCTTACTTGAAATTGACATCACAGAATTCATTTAGTTTTGTTATCCTTTCTAATTCTCTAGTCCCCATACACAACTCAGTAATTTTCTTAAATCGTCAGTCTCGTTAACCACCGGGATCAATACCGATGATATACAAAAACTGCTATTTCATTTTAACCGCTCCTCTTTCATCACAGGTACCTTTACATGACGAATCTAGCCTGCTGCTAGATTCCTAAGCGATATTTCGAAAATGCTACCTACACGTTCTCAATGCCTCACACCACAGAACCCTACTTTCCCCCATCTTTGGTACCTATTATTCTTTCAAAATATCGCTTCAGATGCCTGAAACCCTACCTACCGGCAGTTAACTTTCCACATACGCCAATAATTCAATTCATAATCTGATCAGGGAAGCACTTTTAACGACATATAATTTAGAGCGGTTACAGATTCCTTCGGTAGTCAAAACAACTGGTCATACTGCAGAGTTTTGACTGTAATTGAGATTACTGCATGAAATGACTAAATTACTCTGCTCTACTTAACGTTTCCCCTGGTTTTTAGTCTCCAGAAGTATAATACCGTTGGTACAACCTAATAATAAAGAATAGCAGCAATCACCGCTAGCCTTAAATGACTTTACGCACGGTCGCGTTGGATTTACTAGGTATTACATGACTGAGATTCTAACTGCAACTTGAACCGAGCGATCAAATCTAATAATTTAAACATTCTTGTTCAGCTGCCAACAATAACTCATGTATAACTTCTACACGCGTGCAATATAGTCGCAACTGCAGCAGTTGTGGGATCATGTGAATGACAATTTGATTCACTTTAAGTAATAGTTTTGTACAGGTATATCGTTTAAATGCAGAGAGAATCACAGAGAATTAATCAGTCAAATACAACCCATTTTCCATGGCTCTATTCTGCACAGGAAAATAGTATAGTTTGATAGGAAGGCTCGCTAGGATTGCATCTTTGTTCAACATTTCTAATGACTATGTTATTCCACCTTGATCTCAAGACATCTATCTTAAATTACAGCTTTCATAACATACTCTTTCAGGCTGAACACTGTACGCTGCGAAATAGTTTTCAAGACTGCTTTTGCTCATGAAACAGTCAGGAATGAAATCAGACAAACATTGTATCGTAAACGAATGTATTCCATACCCCATCTTGTCCATAGGCTCGATGGTGCCTACATTTTTAAATTCAACACATTCGTTTTTTCAGTATAAAATTGAGTTCATCTTTTCAGCTTCCTCAAACATTGTAAGATATATCCACCAGAAAGGCAAGCTCAAGTCTTAGAAAGTTCTTGTGGGAATCTATGTCACTTAGACCTAATATTTTCAATCTAGTAGTAAAATGTTGAAAAACTGCCTTTTCAGGTAATCACAGATAAATGACCCAATATTCAGCGAAACTCTGAAACCTCTGCCAATAAGTTTTTCCTTCAATGTTGTACGTTTCATCGAAGGACTAGTTAAATTTTGAAGCTATAGTATTTTCGGCAGCTCGATATTGTTCTAAATATCCTTCCAATTTTTGCAAAAATGCTTTTTCTTGCTCTTACAACTTATTATAACGTTTTTCCAGTGAGGAAATAATCTGATTAGAATTTGTTAACTATATCTGAACTTCGAACCAGCAATTGCTTCTTACAGATACATATACCTCATAACGTCATGAGATGGAGATACAAAATCGCGAACCTGACATATAATTAAAGAGCTGCTTGAGAGGATCGTTTTAGGACTTACTACTTGACTATATTGAATTGACTCATCTTACGGTCTACTTTCAAGGGAGAGCAAATTCACTGCTTCCCACACCATATTCACTGTGAAATGATTCCTTGAGCACCTTAACGAATTATCTACAATCTATTGTCGCACTTGGAAGCAATCAGCTAGAGAGTACAAATAAAGAGCTTCGAAATCTGAGATCTTTGTGAGTTGCATTGTCAGTTGAACACAGAAGTTATTGAGAACTCTTCCTGCTGCAACAAATATTACTTGCATGATGTTGCTTGGTTTGAAACGTTACAGATATCATAATGAATGAATTTCAGTGAAGCACCATCGTTTGTAAGGTTGAAAACATTGTGACGGGATTCCTTACAATTTGCCCGCTATGAAATTAGCACAATTGTCTTTCCAACCTTCACTTAAATCTTCCAAACTACACTGTATAGAGAAACTAATCAATTCTCAAATAGTTGTCTCTCTGCATTTTTCTTCCAATTCGTAAATCATAACGAGTGAAGTCCTGCCTGATTCTGTAAAACCCAATAACGCTAATTCTAAGTACAAATAATTTGAAATACCTAACCTGTCTGAGTGATGTCAACTGACTCTCAAGAATACTACATACATCCCTGTAAATGTATTGTCTGCTGGAGCTTGGTAGTCGAGTGAAGATCTCGTAGAAGTATAACTGTAATTTAACAATATTCTCTGCTCGCAATTAAGAAGCAAGCACGCACGAGCGAACCTGCTTTCATTACATCTCTGCTTTACGTTACTACATTACGATAACAGCTACTGAATTCAAAGCGCGCCCGCCATTTCATCACGGCAAAACAGCATATTAATAATACCGAAGTATAATAGCAGTAGTTCAATTCGTATTTAGGCAAAATTTACTTTGGATCGCAAAACACCCCCTGACTTTCTTTAAGTAAGAAACGCATAACTCCTGGTATCGAAGTTGTCATGCAAATAGTTCATGTTGGGACGGCAAACATTCACATTTATGAATATAGAGAATACTCTAACACCTCTACATCTACGAAGTAACACTATCACTACCGAGCACGTAAGTAAAGAACAAATTCCTCCGTATGTACAAGAATTAAACGTCACCCACTGAAGTTTCCTCAAAACTTGCCTAGACGACCTCAAGTTGTCTCCTGTTTATCCATCAATACGGTAGGTGACGTTTGTAGGGCTGATGGCAAATTTAGTTTTCCCACCAATCGGTACCACCACCTCCACCGGAGTTGCCATAAGATCCTCCGTAACCAGCACTCGATGCGTACGCCATTGGATAGCCCGGTTCTGGAAGCGAAATTCAGATGAATTAATTTAACATTGATATCAAAAAGTGCAGCACAACCACATGAAACTAAAACTATCAAAGTGCGCTTACGTGGTGGGTAGCCGTTGTAACCTCTTCCGTTGCTCTGTGCTACTGGGCGACCTTGCGTACGGTAATCTCTGGAAGCAAATGCGCTTCCTCCTCCTCCTCCGTATCTGAAAGAATTTGGTATTCATATACTTATGCTGCTTAGCAAAACTAGAAACAGCTTTCGAGCAAGATCACTGGCTTACCTCTTCGCTCCACCTCCTCTTCTATTGTGTGGAGCATACGAAGAACGCTGCTCGTTATTGAAACTTTCCAGCCACATTGGCATTTCCTGCTTAGTCTCCGCAATCAGCTCGACCAAATCCCTCACCAGATTACGATTCTTCTCATTAAAAAATGACGTGGCAACGCCCAAATTACCCATACGGCCTGTACGACCAATACGATGAACATATTCCTCTATATCTGATGGTAAATCAAAGTTAATGACATGCTTGATGTTCGGAATGTCCAACCCACGAGCAGCAACCTGTAACATGAAATTGATTCAATCAGACGCGAGTTGTTCCTTCATTGCTACGGAGGAATGATGGATCAAGTTTTAACGAAATTCTCAGATATAATAGTAGAATCCTTCACTGATACTCGGTTTTCAAGTGTCAAAATAATCATCATAGAGTTGGGATTGCAAAATCAAAACGTATCCATAAGGTGTTGTAGAACCAAAACATTACTTACCGCTGTGGCAATCAATATTGGGGTTCTGCCGGATCTAAATTGCCGCAAAGCTTCTTCTCGATCCCTCTGAGTTCGGTCTCCATGAATAGAAGTAGCAGGGAAACCCTGGGTAAACAAGTAATCCGCCAACTGGTCAACTCCTCGTTTAGTTTCGACGAAGACAAGTGTCAAATTCTTCTCATCGAATGCCTCTGCAGAAATTTTGAAAATTAAACCATCACCCATTATCTGTAAGGTAGCTAATTCTTTAAGGTTACAGTTTTAAAACGTACCCGCAGCGTTTAACAAGTCCAACAGATGAGTTCGTTTTTCATGTTCCTCAACCCAGTAGATTTTCTGAGTAATGTTTTCAGAGGTTGATCCCACCCTTCCGACAGCGAGGAAAATGTATTTTTCCAAAAAGTCTCGAGCGAGCATCTGGATTTCTTTTGGGAACGTTGCAGAAAACATAAGCGTCTGTCGGTCCCCTGTTTTGGGCATTGTGTTGCTCTCAACAATTTCTCGGATTTGAGGTTCGAAACCCATGTCCAACATACGATCAGCTTCATCCAACACTAAGAATCTACAGTTATCCAAGCCCACACGGTCCCGCTTCAGCATATCGGTAAGACGCCCTGGAGTCGCGACAAGCAGATGACACCCACGCTCCAAGTCACGGAGTTGCTCCTCAAGCTAAAAAAAAGAGAAGTTACTTGAATATTGTGGACCGAAATAAGCTAAGTTACTAGCGATATCGATATGAGAAACTTACTGGAGCTCCGCCATACACTACACAGGGTCGAACTCGCGATCTGTACGCAAATTTACGGGCCTCGATGTAAATTTGAGTAGCTAACTCTCTTGTAGGGGCCAAAACAAGAGCGACTGGGTATTGCTTCGATCGCTTTGAGTAGGTCCGTGGCTAAGGAATTAAAAATTACGAGACGTTACGTGAGTCCATAGAACTTTAGGTACTTCATAATGTTCTTCTAAATTCAAGTACACTCACCTTGAAGCCGAAAAGTTCAGGCCCGCGAGCAAAAATGTTGTTTAAAATAGGGACTAAAAATGCTGCCGTTTTGCCAGATCCAGTTTGGGCACACGCCATTACATCTCGACCAGCCATAATAATTGGAATGGCAAATTTCTAAAATACCATGAACCAAATTGTCAGCATAATATAACATCTAACTCCGTTCTCTCCACATTCACTATCGCGATTTCGAACATATTGTGACAAAACATCTCACCTGCACAGGAGTTGGCCGAGTGTATCGCGCCAATTGAATATTACTTGAGATAATTTCTGTCATCTGGATCTCATCGAACTGTAACATCAAGACCCGGGTAAGATAAAACTCATATTGATAATATGTAGCTATCGTATGACGATTTGAATACATTGGAAATATATTACTCACCGATGAAATATGTGGAGGAACGTCATCCCCAGTAGCATCGACGGGAATATCCTCGTATTTATCGAAGTTAATCCCCGTATTTCCTGTCGCAAAGAGCTCTGCCTCAACTCTTTCGTCTCGGGTAAGTGGAATCTGCCAATCATCGGCTTTGTCAGAGTACCCGATTCCATTTGTATTATTGTAGCCGGCATAGTTAAATGATCCTCCTCTAGAGCCTCCTCTGTTACTATAATTGCCACCATTGGCAGCATCTTCTTGCCATCTATTGTTACGCACGGGGACACCACCCTGTTGCTGTCCCGCAAATCCGTTAGTCCAACCTCCGGCTGCTCCATTATGATATCCGCCGCCTCCACGGTGACCACCACGGCCGCGTCTAATACATGGATTAATAAAATAAAAGTTAGCAAAGATTTGATACTTTGCACAATTTAGTTGCACTCGGATAAAATTACTGTCATACCCATTGTATTGGTTGTTCCATTGTTGCTGTTCTGGGAAGCCACCTTGGCCAGCATATCCGCCACCTCTTCCATTGTAGGCGCGTGGCATGGACGGATTTCCGCCATCTCCACGTCGAGGTCCCCCCATGGCACCCCTTGGAGGTCCTACATAATTAGGTACGGGAACGAATTGCTGCTGAGGCGGCTGCTGTTGCACATAAGAAACTTGCACATTGTAACCCTCTTTGGCGAAATCTCCGCCTCCAGCCGACCCATTTCTCATATGAGGCGGTACATAAGCAGTACGTGGTTGTCCACCAGGGTGGACAACACCGGCTTGGCTGATGTCTAGCGCAGCAAACTGGAAAATAAAGAGACATTCCATCAACATCCTTTTCTCCACATGAAACTATTTCAAGATCAGTAATCGTTTCCTCTTCGCATTTCCAACTTGAATAGACCAATCCCTACCGTACCTACATTCAGTTAATATCTGTTATTATAACCTACCCAATGCTACCACGAGATGACCAACACCTCAGTTCTGTAAAATTTGAATTCCCCTTGTAATATACCCATGCTAATCACTTTCATAAGTACTTCCACTACTCAATCAAACAAGCTACACCTAGCAAGCCCTCCTCGAATCCCATCCTTACGCTCATTACAAGAGTAACTTTCATGGCTGGAACGAAATACATATATATCTTTATTTCCTGACCCTCCTTCCTTTCGGATTCTTCCATTTATAAAAGCTGGTAAGATCGATAGAAATGATCACACAGCACTTTTTGATTTACTTGACAGTGGGGTCTACAAATAACGTATTTCCAATAAAACATCTTATGTTGTTCAACATACTAATCCTCCCCACATAAACCAAAAGAATCTTCCTTAGTTTCTCTTTCACAATGCACCTGCAGGAATCGTTCCATTCGTTAATACTTGCATTGAACTTTTCACTTTTCGAACAAATATTATTCACCCCGACATCCAAAGATTTTCCATTACCCATCCTTTAAGCTACCAAGATTATCCAGCAACTCCATCCAAGAATACACCTCTCCTTATACGTCTTAACTCTGGCTTTCTCATCTTCCGCAATCGGATATACCTCCATTATATTCTTAAGCATAAATTCTAATAGTATCCTGGTAGCCATAACCTCTCGTTGAACACCTTCATGCCTAACAATTACTCCAGCTATTTAGATTCCTTCGCATACTCTACATATGCACTCATTTAGCCTATAAGCTATTAAGTGTAGCACTATTACACGTCATGCATCTGGTCAAAGTTCCGGACGGGAAGTCTGGAAAACGTTTCCTCATATGCACCTCTGTATAATTCCACAATCTACAATACACGGAGTGAGAAAGATAAAATGTAATATATTGATGCTTCCGTTCCTCTTGATGAATGAATTAGAATCTCAATAATCTTCAAAAGATCATTCACCAGAGCTCTTCACAGAGGGATGAGTAATACACGGATTTCATTGCTATAATTCGTCATAGGACTTACCTAACTTGCTTACCCCCCCACCACCATACAAATCCTACAGTAATCTCGTCAAATCATACCCAATTATGAGCCGATAATAAGTCTTTCAAAACGATCTAAAATCCACCTCCCATCCTGTAACTAGCATCAAGACTTCATTGAAGTAACCCTGCCCTCAAGGGTCCCAGAATGACTCCTCCTACATTTTCATTCCTAGAACCCGGTCATAGTTTGCAACCATTTTGAACCAAGCTCACTAATAACTATTTTGAACTCCTTTAAGACTCTTTTAATGAACCATTCCATTTATACCCTATTCAGGATTGAGGAGGACTCCAATTTACAAGGAGTACAAGGAAGGGATTCTTCTGAATGAAACACAAAGAACCTAAAATTGCAGAACTATGAAGGTTTCCTTGGGAAGCAAGTCAGCCCACGGTTTATAATCATTCGCAATCCGCCATAGGTTTGAATGGTGAGAGATAGCTGGGGAGTGGAGACAGGGCTGCTATTAGAGGGTGGCTTGAGAACAAGGCCTTAGGGTTACACTTGAAGCAAGCTTAAAGTTGGCAAAAAAGTACAGTAACGCAAGAGAAAATAACTGTAGCTTAATCCACTTTCCTACCGGGAATTCCTCTGAGAAACTAAAAATTCAGTTTCAAAAATTAGTTATCCTTACCTGCTGCTCTAGACCGGCTCCATTATGTCCTGCATAACTCATAATTCACTTGAAGAAATTTAACGTTGTCAAAAATTTGGTGATAGAAAATCTTTCTTTCTTCTTCCTCAATGTCTTCTTCTTCTTCTTCTTCTTCTTCTTCTTCTCTCCTCTTCGAACTGACTCTTCCACACTCCACACTTCACTGTTCACGCCAGAGCAGAAACTCGACTTCAAAATGGCTTTCCTACATTCCCCTCATCCGCCCCGCACACAGCATATATGCACAACAGTTGAGCTAGCCCGACCGGAGAGGGAGCGAGGAGGAACGGATGGCAGTAGAGATGGAGTGGATGGAGAGCAGAGAACCAGGATAAAACTTTTTATTTATTATAAAGTCACACAACCTAGGTATGTCGGTATGTGCACACTCCTCCCTGCCAGCCCCAAGCCCTCACCCCGCTTCAACCATTTTAGTGCTCATCCTTTACATAAAATCCTCGAACCATGCTCCACTATATGAAATACAAAGGATTCTCCAAACGTTTTCTCATCCTCTCCTAAACTTTCCATCCCGTAACCTGCAGATTAAGCCTCAGCCCTGTCCGTAGCACTCGTACGTTCATCTTCACTCCCAATACCCAGTTCAACTCATTCGATTCCCTTCGCACCGGTCTTTTGAATTTTTAATACCTCTCTAAGGAGCCATGACGATACTTGCTTACGCATCTCATCCCAAAAAAGACGAGTTCTCGCCCTTTCTTCCAGAGTCAACAACCTTATCAACCTCCCCACCGACCGCTCAAGCCCTAAAATGCATAGGAAAGCGGGCGGAGCGCATGTCCTCATCTAGTGTCTCCTATCTCATACCCTCGTCTATAACTTGTACATATGTGTCCAATCTCAGGCTTGCTCTTCTCTCGCTCTCCTGTAAGCGCCACCCACCGGCTGTCTCGTTTTTCTCTCCCCTCTTCCTCCCCTAGATTCCTCCGACTTAATTCGCACACCTCTTCGCTAAATTTTATTTCCTCATCTTATGCTCCCCGTTCCTCTTCATCTCTGCTGAACGAAAAAACTTCTTCCTCAGACAGCAAGCGCCAAAATCAATCTCTTCTTCTCGAACCAAAAAGATTCTACCCGGGAACGTCTCCGTAATATACCGCTTTAATGCCATGAGAAAAAAAATCTACTTTAGATATACACGTATTATGCATAAGTTGTGAAGGATTTAAGCGCCGCCGCATGGCATTGTTCTTAAGCATTTTCTAACCCTCAAGAATACATTTGTTGCCGGTATTCTCCTACCTTCCTCGTTCCTTGCTAATAATCCTCATAATTTCTCCTACTTTTCCATATTACCCGGGTGTTCTCTTGATACGCCGCCATCTGCCCTTGATTTTTGGTTTAGGATGATTAGCAATGATACTTAAAGAATTAAAAGAAATGCCTATTATGCGGCCGGCTTTGACAGCTTTTTATGGCTCCACGTAAATTCGTTGTCATTCATTTGCATTATGATTCGCTTTCTCTGCTCTAGATAAGGAGGATACCCTTTAAATGCATGTTAACGACTGACTGTTACCCAACGCTTGGTACCATGCGGATAATAATGCCCTCTAACTAGTCAATAATAGTCAATAACAATAAGCCTTTCCTACTGATTCCTCTCTTGGAATGCAAGTAATGATTTCGTTACTCCGGATCCAGGGCAGAGCAGCAGCAATGAACAATCGTGCAACATCAACTGGCTGGGCGTGTACAAACATATAGGCTTTGACTGTGCACACAATTTGCTTCACTTTTATAGCGTTATAATAGCTATTCAGAGAGAATACCTTGCTTTCGTGCAGTGAATAAACAATCTCTTCTTTAATGATACCCCGGGGTGAGAGAGCTAGATAGAAATATTTTCTGTTAATTGCAATGCACTGCAAGGCCTGGTATTTTTTATCCGGGAATCTTTGATCTTGGACATGGCACGACTTTCTTAATTTCTGCACAGTTTCGTTGAACTTGATAAAGTTTCCGTACGAGGTGTCCCCAAAGGAACGGCTTCAGTTATACCATGGGTTTCCTCATCCTAGCTAATGCACATCATGTTCAGATATTGATTTTGTAACTTGATTAACATACTGCATCAAAATACAATCACATCAGCGTTTCATACCACTGTTACAAGATAACGAGGACTTCCCAGATAAGTAGTTCGTTTCTCACAAACAAGGTCTCAGGAAGCAACTATACGTGATCTCCGTAGCACCTATCAGCTATTGAATATTTTTCTAACTTGGCGTAGTAGCTGTAAGTAAACGAAAAGGATACATCAGAGATTATTTTTCTCACCTTTATTTCAAATATCTGTGATTTCACAAATTTTGTTGTAAATTAACTAAACATTTTATTCCTGGGGTTTCGCCTTCTTCTTGCTGACCATTTGAGCCGCAATACGATCCAAATCACGTCGTCCTTGGCTAGTCAATCTTCTGCCTGCTCCTTCTTGAACTTTCTCAACGAGCTTATTGGATTCGAGGGCCTGCAGGGCTTTCCTGGCAATATTTCCAGAGCTTACGCAAAAGTGGCTTGGAGTGGCTCCATTACGCTTGCGGGCTGAAAATAAATAATATCATTGTCACACGTGCCAGAATGATTGAATTCAATAATAACAAGATTGCTTAGAATACTATTCAAGACGGGAACGTCATTCTACAACACCAACTCACTTCCAAACATTTTTCTAACTGTCTTCGTTCCGATGGGTGAACGAATGTACAAATGCCTCGCAATAGCCGCACATCTGATGTAGAACCAATCTTCATCGTAGGGAGCAAGCTCTTTAGCCTTAGAAGTCTTGACCAAATCCACCCACTCTGGAACCTTTACCTTGCCGGATCTAAAAATTCACAAAAGAACAAAATTAGTACCTAATCATGCAACTGGACATACCTGCAAGGTGCAGATTGCCTCATGTCAACTTCATCCTAATTATAATTAACGTTCCAACTCCAAGCACCCCGAAACCAGGTATTACATAGTTAATGGGATTATAAATATCAGAGCCAACAAATTTTACACGGACGTATTCCCATTAATTGTACAAAAGGACTTACTTCTTGAGAAATGAAGCAAAAGCTTTTACAAACTTATGCTGGTCAACATCTTTTACCGAGGTAGCGTAGAACCGGGGCCTCTCTTGGGCTTCAACCATGATGAATTAACTGCGAAAAACAAAATCAAATTCTTTAATTACAATACATTAAAACGAATGCTACACAACTTCTGGATACGGAGCTCAGTACAAATGAATCAATTCACAAAAACTACTGATTCACTCAAACACTGCAACAAAATTGAAAAAGATACGGCACATTGCGGCCAGCATGCTTCCAACAATTTGAAGAATAAAAATTCATTATACCGTAACAGCAGACCGGTATTTTTGTAAATCGATTAAAAGACTTATTTACGAAGTAAAAATTATCGTTTGAATTCGAAACTTACCGTGGAAATGTTTCCGTTTTTCAAAAAAGATGAAAAAAGATTCACTGACGGCGAGAATCCAATCTCTCTAGCACGCCGAATTCAAGGGACTGACTTGTCGTGCTTTTCAATGGCCCTAGTGCACATATGCTTCAAATAGTTTCAGATCTATGCGGTAGTCTTGCAACGTGCAGCACTGCAGAACCATACAAGTTTCTTGCAATCCTCTGGCCATAGATGGTAGGAAAGTCGTTCTCTACATTTTTGAGCTTGTTCTGGCTGCTGTCGAAATATATATATACGTTTATTTTACTTGAAACATCGCTTACGTTTTCGTAGCTATTTAAGACTGACAGCAGCTTTTCTTGAGTTAATTTGCGTATAAATATACTAATTTTCAGCTCTGCTTTACTCATTGGAGAAGATATCCTTCATTCTTCAGCCTCAGCCGACCTGTCGTACCTGCAATTGTGGTAGCGTACTACTTGAAGTGACAAAAACCAATTTGCAATCTGTGCGCTGTGCTCGTGCTGAAATGAACACATCGATTGTGCTGCATATGTTTGATTTTGTGATTCCCAACCGTAATTAACAGCTAACTTTATCGGTCAAAATTACATAATTTTTACGTATTTAAGGGTATACTTTTACATTTGTTTCGAATCTATTCTTAAGTTTCTTTCGTTGGTATAAATAACTATGGCCCTTCCATCGGCGCGCCGCCCTCCGGAACTTGAAGAAGAGTTTGAAGAATTGCAGCAGACGCAGAATGAGACTAGATTTTCATTGAAATTAAAGATAAATACAGCTGATATTTTCATGGCAATGTTGGTATCATGGTGTCAGAAAAAGAGGAAGGAGAAGGAAGAAGAGCATTTGAGGAAAAGAGAAAAAAGCTTTGTAAAAATCGAAGAACCTGATGAAATAGAGCGCCTTACAAAAAAGGAAGTTCTCAGACAAGCTCATCGAATTTGTGGAGTTTTAAAAATTGATTACAGTGCCTTGCCAGGAACGTGGTTGAAAACTCTTTATGAAGGTCATGGTGTAGATTTTACTTATGAGAATGCCGTGGACAAAGCTAGGAAGGTATGGGTATGAAAGTGGACTCTGTTTGGTCATATGTTTTAATTTTCCAAGTTTTAGTAAAATGCTAATCTACAAATGAATTATTTACTATGTTTAGAAAGCACTGAAAGCTTTGTTCAAAGCAGCGATGCGTCGGGAAATTACCCACGCGGAAATGCAAAAGAAGGCTGATCTTTTGAGAAACACTAAAGTAACTGCCGAAGCGATTTTGGATGAACTACAGGCAATTCGGACCAAACAATTTGAACTTCCCCCATCATCGAAATACCGTTTTCACGATTTGACTAACGAACCTCCGCCACCATTTTGGACAGAAGAATATGCAAACGGCATCCATTTGCATCGGACTTTGAAGATAGTTACCTTAGACGAAAAGCAGTTGATTGTTGCGTACTATGACTATTCTCGAACCCTCGCTCTGTCCGTAAGAAAATTTTACGTTACTAGCAGCCTTACAATTGTATTGCAGATGAAATATGTTGACAGTATTATTCTTGTCTTTGCTCAGATGCCGACAGGCTATAAAAGTCAATGCCATGAAGCTAACAATTTTTTGAGTATCGATTGAGGATGGAGTGATCAAACGTATCTTGCATGCCAGCAAGACACCTAGATCTGTACCTATTTTTCCAACAAGTCACTATTTTGGTATTTGAAACAACTTTTACTGTCAATAGCTGTTTTATTGTAACATTAATGCCCATGCAAACTTTAAATAGGTTCTCGGACCAGAAGATTTAATACATTTACAATCGTAATATCGTCATATTCTTACTTGCATGATTTATTGCAATCCTTCAAACCTGTTTAGGTCATCCTGATGCGGAATCGTAATTACATGCTGGCGTATACTGCAAACATAAAGTGCTAATCGTTCGAATTTTTGGAATCTCCGCATCAGCATCGAGAATCTCAACTTGAAGATGTGGAATGTGGATCTCATTACTTGAAGAGAAAGAATCTCGCTGACGAAACGGAAACTTAAAAGCCAACCTGGAACCAATATATTCGTTATGTTCCTGTCTATCGAGCCTCCGTCAAAAATTCTAGCCGTTGCAATTTTTCTTCATACTTCCGCTACACTGACACATTCGAAGTTATCTATCGGTACATAAGGAACAACTGAAGTAGGATTCTATCCCTTTATGGTTAATATGGATACAATATCAACTGACTGTTCCCTATTATTCATATCCTACATCAACATGGTACAAAGTTGACTAGCAAGCCTCGGTAGTAGGCAATCAATATTTTCAAGTGCCATAACACTTTGATGCCTCATATGTTTATTCCTGTAAAAGCCACTTCTTCTTTACCTTATTTGCAAGTAGTTACAAGTTTATTTCTCGGTCGACCTTCAGACAAATTTGCTACTTCCAAATGCGCTAGTGTATATATGTGATGGCTTAACTTTTATGAGCCTGCTTGTGATTACGTTAATCACCCCAGGATAAAACCCCTAGAATGTCTATGAATCGCGACTTTCCTTGTTTCATTAGACTCAAACATCTTTTTTTCAAACTTAGCTTACAGTTAGTTACCCCAGTTATTCATATCTGCAAACATTAGAGCTTCACCGCATGTTGTGTATACAAAAAAGCCTGACATTTATACCAGTAGCTAACCGCGAAAGTGCTGTAATGAATCTTCCAGTTGATATCAAACATGTAGTCGGCCAAATTTCTTTAGAAGAATAAGTTATTCTTGACGGATAAACCGTAGAGTCTGAACTAATTCGGCAATCAGCGGGAAAGCCTTCAAGAATATTAATTTATCATTGAGGCGTTAATGAGCTTAAAAGGGTCCGATTCCCGTAACCCAATACGTAATACGGGATCCTGAGCAATTTAGGACCGTTTCTAGTTACGCAGTAGCCATAAATGAGATCTTCGAGCATATGAGATTTTGCATTGAGCAATGCGAGCAAGTTAATCTTGGCCTTGTGGAGGCGAGCAGCTGTTTTACAACTGTACGAGTGAGAGATTTGCCGGATGTTGACGGCAACAACTCTCATTCTCACTCTAGGGATTTCTTGCAAGATTCATTCCCATCTTCCCAAGATAAACAAAACCTGAAAATCCTAGTAACCGAGTAACAGCAATGCAGGGATTTAGAAAAATCATTCCGATACGAACCTCATTGGCAACGTTAAACTTTCCAACAACCCCGTATTAATACGATAGAATCAAAGGAAGCATTCCAGCTTAGAATTTTCTGTAACGTCACGTGCCCCTTGGTTATTATAATTGCCAGATCTACTACGTGTATTAGGGTCATTTTAATGACAGAAATGTAGTTATTTCTTCCGGTTGATGGAGTTTAATTAAACGAATAGTCAGATGACCGGCGGAAGTAAGTTAAATAACTTAATAAATCTTAATATAATCTTGTTGTGGTCAAGTTCAGGTAATGACAGATGGTTTAATTAATTTAGGAAATAGCAATGAAATGGCGAGAGTTTTTTGTTGCACTGGCTTGCTACGCCCTGCTGCCACAGGTGCTATACGACCCTTATGGTGGTTAATTGCGAGGACAATCGCATTAATTGCAGTGTATTATGTTCTTTCCATTGGCTTGTTATTTTATCAGAACAAATTGCTAAAGGTATGCAAATTTTAGTTTGCGTTCTCAGTTTAAGTGCAGTTTCAGTATTGGTTATAATCTTGTGCTTTCATTTTTAGCAAATCAAGTACCCTCTCATGATTGTAGTTTGCCATTTAGTGGTCAAGTTCCTCTTGTCCAGTATTTTACGAATATGTTACGAAATGTGGACGAAGAAACATAGAGTCTTATTAGATTGTACTACATGGATCAAAAGACTTTCCGTGGTCGGCTTGTCCGGTGGTTGGGACATCGCATTATCTAACTGGAGTCAGGAATTTATTACAGTATCTTTGTGAGTGCATTAAAATTGATTTGAAAATAGCAATAAGTGAACGATGTTTACTTATGTTGTTAACTGTTGTGATCTATAACTTTTATTCCAGGTACACCATGACTAAATCTACAGCAATTATATTTATTCTTGGCTTCGCTCTGGCATTTAAACTTGAAGAGAAGGTAAAAATGCTTCTTTCATTGTTTTTCTGCTTCTACTGGAAGCCTAAGCAATCAACATCTAACTTTTGTATGAATTGTTTAGCACTGGTCCCTAATTATAATCGTGTCAATGATATCTGGCGGGTTACTGATGTTCACTTACAAGTCTACACAGTTCCAGCTTGCAGGATTTTTGCTCGTTTTGGCTGCTTCGTTTTTGAGGTTAGTGAAATTGTGATCAAACTTTATTGCGATTGTGATGCTCTCGAACATTAACAGCGATATTCGTCTCGAATTTCGGAGCACAGAAACTTATGTACTTGCTATTTCATTCGCACAATTCAATATCTTCCAGTGGCTTACGATGGTCGATGACGCAGTTAGTGGTTCAAAAGTCTACTTTGGGACTGCAAAATCCAATCGATATGGTTTATCACGTTCAACCGTGGATGTTGGTGGCAGTCCTTCCAATCGCTGTGTACATCGAAGGTTGGTAATTTCTGAACTGCTGGAACTCGAGTCATAGCATTAAAAGTCATGTTTACTGATTAGGCTTAATTATTTGCAGGAAGTGTATTATATCGGAATTCGATTCCTTTTGAGACACAAGAAGAAAGACAAGCTGTGTTTACGGTAGTTTCTGCTGTACTTGTGGGAGCTGTTATGGCATTTTGTATGGAGTTGGCGGAATATTTAGTCATTACGTTCACTTCCAGTTTAACTTTTGCAGTTGCTGGGATATTTAAGGTAACTCGGAGTTGCTAACAGCTTAAAGATTAGGAGCCTTTTTGTACGATTCTAATGAATTCGATTGTCTCAACTTTTCAGGAAATATGTACCCTCGTCTTAGCTGTGATAGTCAATGGTGATCAGATGTCGTTTATAAATTTCCTCGGACTTCTCATGTGCTTAGTGGGCATAATTTCTCATATCTCATTTAAGTTTGCCAAAAGTACAAGTGATATAAAAAGTTCTGCGAATCCTGTTAGATCAGTGAATTCATCTACGCATCAAGTGATCATGAAGAAACCGTATATTTCTGATACGCTTGACAAAGAAACGCCGTTTCTTCAAGGATTTGACAACTATTCCAAAAACGGTGGGGATAGCATGCCACTTCTAACCGAAGAAGATGGAGTTGTAAATGGTTCAGCATTTCTTGCCGATCTAACAGATTCAGAAGGAGACGAGCAAATCATCTGGAGAGCATAGATTTACTGAAAACTGTGTTAATTTGTATAAAAATTTAGTCATTTTAAATGTTATTTTACAAATAGTCCTTTGCATAATTACACAGAAACATAACCATATACATTCGATTATATTCCACCAGAAAGACTGAATCTTTCAACACACATCGATTCTGGTTGTACATTCCATAACAAAAATCGTGTAAACAATCTCCGCATGATATAAATTGTGCTTAATATCATCTCAATCTGGCGTCGCGATTGTAAATCTGTATATTGCATTGAAAAGATCCTGATTTTGTTGCAACATTTTCACATTGAAAAGAGGCTTGAAGTGCCGCATCACTAATACATTTAAGATAGAGTTAGTTCAAAAAAAGAGATAACTATTTATCACGTAACTATGATTGTATAACAGATTTATGAAAATGTACTATTTACTATAACTAAATTCTAACGAGATGAGATTATGCACATCCCTGACAAAAATTATAGCAAAAGGTACACTAAATATACGGTAAAGTTAGAAGGAAAAATCGTGCAATTTGTTAAACATATCATTCCTTTATTTTTGCCACTATTTGAATTACCAAGAATCAACCATGTATTATAAGAAAGTTACTTACGTGTACAATCATTAAAAAAGTTCCAGTGTCATTACTTACAGTATACAACTAGTTTGCCGAAGGTATTATATTTAAAGATTTACACTTAAAAGCTAATAGGTTTCAGGACATTTTGTTTGCTCAGTCCGCTGAAGGTTAGAAGTGCTAAGTCCTAAAGACTCAGCAGTATGGTATACTTTCCTTCTCGTTTCTTCTGTAGGGAATCGTTCCCGCGCCAAAAACCACAGAATTTCTAAAAGTCAAGCCGCAAATCAGCAACACCATTACTTCAATATCATTCAATCTTATGTCTTTAAAGCGTTTTCATCACACTTACGGAAATTAATAACTCCAAAGTTATTGCAGGACCACACAACAGAGTAGTTGTCATAATCAGTGTCAAGAACCCAATAGGGCGCGTCTCGGGCAACTTTAAACGTGATAACAACTATATAGCTTCCTCTCAGAAGACTTTCAATGAGGCAATGCGAAATTAAATCCTCTTACTTACATGGTACACTTGGGAAACGAACTGCAAGTTTAGCACTTCTTTCCGGATCAACAATTCTGGCAGTTCCGCTGATAGTATTTCGTTTCCTTGTTCTGTAAGATATTAATTCCCCAATCATAATTATACACATATACAGCCCTGCTGTATCTGAAAGCTGTAAAAACACTTTCACTACCTCTATTAAGAGTACTTACAAAACTTGTGTTTGCGCATTAAATACTCCAACCGTGCCGTTTCCGAGGTCAGTATATGTAGCAGTGATGCAGGTTCCCCCCAATTCAAAAATAGCAAAATACTTTTCGATTTCGTACCATTTCCCCAAATACTGCAATTAAATCGTTAATTTCACAGTGAAATCTTATCACTTATCCTTGGAAACCATTCCCAGCCTTGATTTACTTACCCTTGAAGTTTCAAAGTTTCGGACAACAGGTAGATCCGGACACCGTCCAAAAGAAGGTATTTGCGCACTAATGAAGTGGGAAGCACATACGATGACAACCCCGACCAACATTAACTTGTTCTTTCCTCGTCCGTCCATTATGATCTAGCAAGGATAACAAGGTAGCAATCAATAACTTAAACACTTTACAGTCAGGCTTAACTTCAGGATCGGTCGCGTCAAAATTAGAAATTCACACTCTTACTACCTTTAGCTTCCTACCTTGTCAACAACTGCTAACCTTCTGATCTAGGTAATTACATGAAAGCTTCATATATTAAGTTTCGTAGACACAAATTCCCTTCATGTAGAATCCTCCCCATTTCGATTTCAGTATCTATCAGCTACGAGTCTGTTATCATAACCTACAAGCATGTACCCTCTTTGCAATTTTCCAGAAGCATTCTCTTCTACAAACAGGACCAATGTCATTTACGTTACTCATGACGCAAGCCATCTTTCTCAGCAAAATCATCTTTGGTTTATGCATCCCCGCTCTGAATTATTTCCTCCCATCCTCCTAAGGTAAACTCTGGTTGAGTCACGTCTCCCTTGCAAAATTCTACATGCAACTTGCTAAATAAACACGAGCCGTTCCAGCAGTACAAAAGAGCAGAATCATTGCAAAAAATAATTTCACGCGTATTCTAAAGCAAAGCCATAAAAACATGATCCTATCTGATGATAATCTTCCCCTTCAAAAACCTCCAGCCAGTTAGCTAGCCGTCCAGTTCCCATCATCATGAGGTAGTAGGTCAAAAGAAATATTATTTAGCGTCTAGTTGTTATGTAATCCTTTCCGACAGATGAACGTCATCATCAGAGTAATAAACTGCCCAACGCAAATGTGGCTTCGATAACATGTCTAACCCTAACTAATGTTTCAACCTTCCATTCAATTGTCTATACGGCCCCTAATCCAATGGAGGCTAAAATATTCATTATAGCCTTCACTTTGTTATTTTAAGGTATGAAATTATTATTTAATCCCATGCCTATTCTGCTATTGATAAAAGACAGCAATGACACTCCCAGTTCC
This sequence comes from Sminthurides aquaticus, assembly GCA_906901655.1. Classification (NCBI taxonomy): domain Eukaryota; kingdom Metazoa; phylum Arthropoda; class Collembola; order Symphypleona; family Sminthurididae; genus Sminthurides; species Sminthurides aquaticus. The sequence continues at coordinate 2,519,026 of CAJQTT010000002.1, read as the reverse complement.
AGGAATTGCAGTATAAACTGCATATCATGAATATATATGTTTCGCTTGAGCGACTCTACAACCTATATATTACAATGTTTACCCTTAAATCATTTTTAAAACGTTAATTTTTCATAACAATATATATGGAAAAATAATATGAACACATATATCTAAAGTAGTGAAACCGGACTTTTTAAAGTCATATGCTTTACCTACACCCCTCATTAATACTTTAAAAAGAGATTTGATGATTAAACTACACATCACTTGCACGAATTATACTTTTTTCGGAGCGAAACTATTGCTACACGGTGCAATAGAAGAATTAGCTAAGCTATTTAAAACTTTCCGTGTCATGACTTGCGTATTCTCCAAAACAAACATACGGAAGTCTGGATGAAATCATCTTTGTCCTTTGAGAACGTTAACAAAAGCTGGATGCAGAATAGCAGAGCGAATCCTCAATAGCTACACACGAGCCTCTTGTTGAGAAATGACAGCAAGATTTATCTGCCTTGCATAATCCTTGGATATGTTATGTTAATAAGCCAGTAAAATTTATAAATAAGGATTTCAAAATTTAATCTAAATCCTTTGTAGCGTTTCCCAATCCACCTCCACACTTTTCCTCACTTCGACATCTCTATTCAGCAAATTCAGCTGGCTGGAATCGCTTCCTAACTCATGCACACCTGGAGGACGCAGAGACAATTGGAAACGTTGATTGAGAAGACGCAGACGCTTACCTTGCTTTGTTCCGGCAAACGGCTTTTCCTCCAAGTAAATGGAATATTTAAAATCAAATTCACAAAGAAGAATCTAAATAAAACTCGATTCACTTAAACTGGCATTGAACGTTAACTTAACAAAAGCAATATTCTTCTTCTTCTTCTCCCTTTCCTTGATCTTATACTGTGATTTATTTCCCCTCCGTATATAGTTTAATTCATTCCTTTTAAATCCTGGATGGAAGCACGTCTTCCCTCTTGAGTCTTGAGCTCACTGACTTTGTCTAATCGTGAATCCTTGAACTTTACCCAGGACAAAGTGTAACTCTGACTATTTTTCTCCATTTCTTTTTAAAAACTGACATAGATTCATCGTCACATCCGCCTGGTACCTCACAAACTCCAAAGCCAAATTCTTTTCCCCCCTCCCCTCTGCCGCTACAAAAAGCATGATGAAGGAAAACATCTCCTTCAGTTTGTCTTACGACCAATCCTCTAACTAACTCTCTCTATAATATTTGTAATTTTTAAAGTACCTTACCCTTTACACCATTTTTTCCTATACCTACCACCCTACCCCTTAGCTTCAAACCAAGTCACATTGGAATACCAACCACATGCATCTGTAATCTTCAAATCACGTTTTCGTCGCTCTTTCTTTTATCCTTCATCCTCCCTTACTCGGATAATTCCTGATTCAAGTACCCTTCCGCTAAGGTGACTTAAATCAATCAAACCTTCAAATAATTCAACATGCATATATATATTTTCATTTCAGCCCGCAACTCTCCCTTGCAATATAGTTAATTGCACACCACCACAAGGAAGTAGAGTGGAATATCATTATTAAATTCTCTTTACTTTCTGCGTCCAAATCTCTCATTGCATTCACTCCAAATGCTAGCAGCTATAGCTCTCCCTCAACTTTAGATTTGTACGTAACCACTAAAAAACTGCATCAATCCTAATCTTCATCCTTTTTACCGGCCACTTTCTTCCATTATATTTCTCTATGCGCTGTCGCTGACAGCCTGTCAGCCAGAAGACACCCAGCCCCTGCGCCGCAACAACAGTTCCTTAACGTTCAACCAATTAAACAACGTCATCATCAATTAGCCAACCACATTCTTCCCATAATCCTACATTAAATGGCCCTAGTTGCACGTGTCTTCCTTTTACATTCCCCAAGACAAATCTCATCTGTACGCATTACCTCCTCATGTCACCTGACCCTTACGCAATTGCCTGAATACCAAAACAAGTCTTTCCCCATATGCAAATCTTAAGTAGCCCCAGCACGCAAGCTTGTGAGTTCTTAATCGCACAACGCACTTCTCCACACCTTCCTCGTTGCCTCAGCCTCCCTTGGGCTTAATCCAAATCGTAATTAATTTTTCTCGTCTTCCATCCCTATCCCTGCACCGGACCTTCCCCAATACATGTCTCACTTCTAATTTTAATTCCACAGTCTCAGCAATCAAAAAATTCCATGTCTAGCTTCAGCTGAAATTACATCCGTAAGCAAATAATGCAAAGTGTGCGCATCTCTTATCTTCCCCGCATATCTGATTCATTGCTTTCAATCTTTGCCACGCGCAGCAGATCCTATTATATGTAACCCAGTTTTAAAGAGTGTAGAAGCAATTAAGCGACTTACATGAAATAATTGAATCATATATTCTATTCAACAATGTCTTCCCAATCTGTAACAGAATGTAACAGCTAAAAAACATAACATTCAAATTCATTTTATTCCTCAGCACAGCACATCAAATCCTCTCATATTCTACTTCTCTACAAGTAAAACATTTAGCACGCTCTCCCTTTCCTACTACTATAGTTTGTATAGTCCCTATTCTTCAACAGTTGGCAATACGTTAAACTTGCTTTGCGTAACCACAACTAATACACTCACTACACGGCTTCTTACTCGATCCTCTTACCTTTTTTCTATGTCAGAAACGGAAGCGTCCTGACAGTTCAAACAGAACGCACTTATTTGCCAACCACTCTCCCCACATGAATCCTTATTAATTATATCTTATCGCATTCACTTCTCTCAAGATACAATAAGTTTTATGCAATCTATAGACCTGCGGAAATGCTATGCACAACCACGCTAACTAGACAATCCTTTGCCAAGATCAGAGTATTCAACAAATCTTCAACAAATCCTTTAGTAATTCTCTAAATGTTCAACACAGTTCAACCTCAAATCTTTAAAACGCTATATACGCAGGTCACTTACATTAGTCCAAACATTGGAGCGGATCAGTTACACATACACAGCAATAATCATTGCTTATCATATCCATATTTAGTGCAGTACAAATTGTTTTCACATATTTCACATACATACAGGAAACAAATTATGTTATTGCTAATAATAAATAGGTCTAAATATTTAAAAATGCTCACCTTTTAACCCACTCTTAAAGAGGACACATCCAACCGTTACAACAGGCAATCTTCTAGCTCGATCTCTTCGGTACACTCAACTTTAAATTTAGAACAGTTTTAGAAAGATGGTTCCAGGAAACTAGTCAAATTACTTGTAATGTGAACCACGATAACTTGGTGACACAGTCTGGATTTTTTCACAACCTCGATACCCACGCAAACACAAAAAATAGACAGAAATGAATTGAAATCACAAAAGGATCAGTTCGGGTCTATGTTGCAACTAATCCGATGTTATAAAACGTTCAGAGATTATCTAAAGCACCTTAAAAGCCCTTCAAGGAAGTCGCTTTGTATCTTGCCACAATGATTATATCCTTTGAGCCGCAAGCCTTTCTGAACTTCCGCCGAATCCATTCACCAAAATATTCTATAGGCCCTCATAAACTAAATTGCACCTGTACGATTTTGTATAAAGAGACTTCATAAACCTCACCCAGTTGTAAAGAATTCAATCCATGGATCAAAACAAAAGCCTGTTCAAAATAACCGATATTCTTAGAACGTCAAGCAAATGGTTTATGGCTGTTTCAACACCTGTTACATGCCTTTGAAATTCCTAAGCAATTTTCAAAGTATAAATATTTTTGAAAATATACAAAATTATTTTCTTACGCTCCGTTGACATGTAACCCGTTAACAGCAACAGCGTTGGCAGTGTGTGCTGGACAATAAAACGTTTGACTGTTTTCCAGAGCAGACTCAACTTTAATTGAACATTATCATTATTTATTTTCATTAATACTTGTAGCAATGACGGGAGCGTTCTGGAATCCCGTATGTAACCCACCCGCTGAAACATTTCGAAGAAAGCATTCGTCTTCCGTGAATCTGTCTTATTTATAATTCAAAAGTTAATGAAATCAATGAATCACTAGAGACTTGAGGCTAGATTTACTACTGCTCATTAAACATTACAGGGAGTTTTGAATGTTCATGCTCCTCTTCCTGCAGATTGCCAGGGTGACTCAAGAGAAAAGTGCTGAATGCGCCTCTATTTAATTGCAAATACTACACTTGGAATCACCGACATATTTATGACCTCCTAGAATCATTTGACGAAGAGTATTGTGAGTCACCTAAAACGAGCCTAGTTTAACTTTAAGATGCGGTTTTAATAGCATTTCCAGCCTCCGATTCCAAAGTTACGAATGTCAACTTAAATAATATCCTCGTAAACAACACGTCTAGAGAATGCGCTGAATGCATCGTTAAAACCGTCCATGAATCATGCCAGGTCCTATACTCCAGCCGGGTAAACTTGCAATTGCATATTCAATTTCTCAACATCCTTCAGTCAGTTACTTCATATTCCACTCCACTCCGATAAATACGCAGTTTTATTCAAAGGAACATTTATTATTTTTGACAAATCCGTCATCAATAATGTTTTTCACATTATTTCCCGTCGGTTTTCTCACGATTATTTCACAACTCGTTCTTCCATCCTTGGCTCAGGGAATGCAAATGTTTTCCGTCGGTGGAGGTTATTCAAACATGGCCATGCCACCAGCTCCAATGGTCAGCGTTCCAATGTGTTTTGCCTTTCCCGGAACACCAGAGTGGAATTCTTGTTGGGCATCCTTCAATCAAGGTATGGCAACCTTCCGCCAAAAAATGGCCGAATATCAAAGTGCCTTGCATACAGCATCAGAGAAGCAACTCGGGGAAGCTCACAAAGAACTGTAAGTATCAAATCCCTAAACTATCTAGTAGCTTATATACACGCTATTCAGTTTTATCAACGCGATAATTCACTTCCCACTCTCCTCTACAGCAATGGCGCTTCTTCCATGGTTTACCTGAACGGGTACAAGGTCCGGGTCAAGAACTTGTCTCTATCTTCCAAAACGGTCAACGGTGAGGTATCAATCGATATGGCCGGTGTTCCGTCAAATCCTCAGATAATCAAATCCCCTGAAGGCTCAGGTCTACAATGGTTTGGAAAAAGTACCCGCGGGATCGATGCCTGGTTTACTATGGCTGTTCCGCCTGAAGTTGACATTGCCGCCATTCGTTTCGTCCCTACGCAATACGGTATTCGCATCATTTGCCCTGCCACTCCAACATCTTCATTTTCTTCATACCATTCAGTGATTGTCGCTTAAGCATTTTCCCCATGAACGTAGTGAATTGTTAGTTATAGCTAACTCAATCTCTTTCCGTCACAACAATGTTTATTGTCATCACCTGCTTAATGTCTGTGTCACCATTTTTGCTATTCTTTCCATAAACTAACTATGCACTAAGTATCGTGAGCGAATTTTTATAACAACTTCAATAAATTCAATGACATTTACAATAAAATTAAAAAAATCTTCATAACGATATTTTATTTTCAAATACGAGTTGAATGCATTCTGTAGTACAATTCCGAATTACAGTTTCTTTGTATTTGATGAGGCAAGTATTCAAAACTATCTTTTAAGTACATAAATTGCAATGACCTTGCATTTGGCGCAGTAATATTTAACCCATTAGTATCCTGGAAGTTGTATTAAAATACATATTTTACACACTAGTTTGTGTTTCGGGTTCCATGTGTCACAAAGTTTATAAATGACAAGATAAATATGAATATCATTGAATATATCTTATCCCCCCTCACAAGGTTTACACCTCTAATACGGATACGTTTTCAGTCATCATCATACTCTACACGTTTCTATTCAACCACACTTGATATGATACTGCAGTGCACCCCAAAACCCTCTACCCCTCATTTTAGATACTGTAACAAAATAAAAGTGCTTCTAAACTGTGATTCTAACATGCACAAAACATTTCGCTATAAACAGACTCCAAATCCCATTTGTACAATTAAGATCCATCAATTCATCTAGAAAGTTAAGAACTCTTCGACGACTTGTCACCCTGGACATTCAGACATACAAACGGTCTTAGGTGCAACGAGAGAACTTTCCAACATTCTCAACGAAGGCCAGATCTGAAAGAACCAGGGAATCGGAACGCCCTCTACCTCTCAAATAATCAAAATATACAGCTAGGACTCTCCGAGAGAGGTGTCACAAAATCTTGTTCATTTTTGCGTAATTATATATGTATAGTAAATACAAAATTGAGGATAAATATCCGCGATCAAAAAATCTCAGTAAATTAGACGACAACAGATCAAAAACTAAAACTACGTGCTAATTTACAATAACAATTACACAGTGCTAATACGAACAATGAGTAAAATTTGAGAATAGCACACTTTAACTAAAATCTAATCCAATCTTAAAAGAAACACGAAGAAATTGAAAATTCTTACAAGAAGAGCTCAGCTCAGAAGTTTCAGATTCATTCCAGAGAAGCCATACAGGTAGATTGCAATCTAGAGTCAATTAACATGAGCTCCTTTGTTACAATGCTTACTTATATCACAATGTCAGTTACGCAGTAGTACGTACATTTGCGGATCGCAGTACGACTTGTTCCTATATCTATGTTTAATACACTGTACTGTAAAATACACATGTAAAATCCTATCAACTATTACCAACACCACACATTTACACCTGTCTATCACCCTTAATTACAAACAAGTACAACCTATACTACCTTTTTCCCACCCAGCCCTCCTACATACCGACCTTGAATCCCATTAGCCAATCTAACTTAAAACCGTTTTAACTTCAGGGCTTCGTCTGTCCTAATTAAGAGCCTAAAATGCTTGAATCGGTACATATCCTCTTCATTCCTATTCGCTGACGCAGGTCAGACAGAAAAAATTACAAGCTATCATTTCAAAATTAAATTTAAATCAAACAAATATGTAGACGTTAAAATCAAGCTCCGCTGATTTTGTAAAAACCGTATTAAAATGTATCATCTTGGTGTTCATGATGGGCACGTTTACGTGTGTGACCTCGAGGAACGGCAAAGTACCGAAAAAATCAAATCGTTTGTCATTTCTGCAGCCATGCGGTTCATAACATAGAAACAGATGCATATACGCACTTTTCCTTGTCAATCATACACCAACCCTCACATTCCTAATCTCAAGGAAACTTTCATAACCGTAATGAAAATAAATAATTACTTGAAAAACTAGAATACAGACACAAACTTACTGCACTAAACAGAGTCATAATTCTTTTGTCAAATGGGACACTGATTTACAGACAACAGTGAGCTCCACGAATCAAAAGACTCTATCCATCTCGGCCTTACATTCTCGCTTCAAATATTTACACCAAGTCACACAGAAAGTCATTATTGTCTTTTATGGCCATTGTTTAAAGACCAAGTATTTAAGACAAAGAGCAAAAAATTAACTCACACAAAACATGTTTTTCTCGTACATACACCAGAGGGCGCTGGAGGGCTCAACCCTATTTTCCCAACATAATTATTTTATTATCTCTACCATTCTAAAATCTTTTCTCCGAGAGTATATACTTTTATTTAATAAACAATCCCTCTGGATTAGGAGCATAAAAATATACGTGAAATAAGAAGAGTATATGAAGTACAAGAAGGATTGTTAAGGGCAAGAAGAAGGCTGTTCTATCCGGATCATCGTAGCAATAGAGTAAATTTGAAGTCTTCGGATACACCAATTCCTGGACTACGGAAGACCTCCGAGATCGCTTGTACACTTTCTCCAGGATATCCACCGGCGGATTTCCGTACGCCATCTTCTCCTTTCCTTACACGAGTTCCAGTCCTTGCGTCCAAGATAATTGTGTGTGTCTTGGAAAGCGCTTCCTCACCCCGTGTCTACAACCCCACCTAAAATAGTCCAGTTATATGTGTACACAACTTTCACATTATCAAATAAAAATATATTCACCGCGATTAATTGAAATTTTGATCCTACTTGTATAGACTATTTATAGTCTTCTCCAGAAACTCGACTTCACCTGCTCCTTTAATCCGCCGCTTCTTCTTCGTCAACTGGCTCTTCCTTTCTCTTTTGCGTGAAGGATGAATGTTTGATCTGAAATAGAAGGAAAAACTTTGCATTAAATCTTAATTCACTGGAGGTAAATCTCCATGAAGGGGCGTCTAATTTATGCTTCTCGCTATATAATGCGTGTGATGAAATTCCTTTTATGCAATCAAGGTACACTGGACATGAAAAACTGTATGACGATCGTCTTTCGAGAAAACGCAATATTGTATTAAGTTTTATTTTCGCCACGCGAAGAGCGCTGAGAATTTCTTTAATTGCATATGCAACCCTAGTAAATTCAAGCCAGAAGAATTCAGATGATGAAAATCGTTCGAAAATGACCTTCGCGTATGCATACCTCTCCAAGAGGTTATAGTTGATCATAAGAATAAGTTGCCACCATGGTTGATTGAAGAGACGCTTATGGAAGACTGTTGAAAGCGCAAACTGTCTACCGTCAACTGGGAGCAGTGCACCACACAAGCAGCTCATAACATATAGCTAAATACCATTTGTGCTTCATGTACATGTTTTCCTTCAAAAATCATTCCTTTTACTCCCAGAGTCTAAAGTCTAATCATGTGCACCTTTGCTCATTCTCACTCACGACACACAGCCAGCACCACCGCTTGATAACCTAGTAGAATTAACTCCTCAAGAATCCCAAACTCCTTCATTCCAAACACACACATTACATAAATGCTTTTTACATTCTAAATCTATTAACTAACCGCCCAAAACACTTTGACCAGACCCTCAAGGAAGAATCATTATTATCAAAACCACAGTCCTTAGCCGCATGCTTATTCCAATCTGACTTCTAATGTATCTAGTTTATCCACGCAATCAAATCTAAACTCCAGTAGCCAAAATGCACTCCTTTAGTGTCATCTGTCATCTCCCCAGCCATTTTAAAATCCTCCGACTCTCAAAATGTACCAACTTAAAAATCCTCCATAAGTCGGCTTTGCTGCTACAAGGAAGAGTCAGGGCTAAGAGTCTGACCTCATAGACTTTTAAAATAATCAAAAATAATCAAAGGTCACAAGTCAGAGTTGCTGTCACCTGAAGCACACTCCTCTACCTTCATCCCTCCAACTTTGGCTCACCTTGAATAACTTGGGATTCTTTTTACTCCAATGTAAATCATGTAACGGCGGATACCTATTCCTTTGATTTCCCCCAAAACAATCCTCTCTTCCCCTTCCTTTTATTACACGATAAAACAACTCATAAACGCTCATGTTTAATCTGCGAAATGTAAACTAAAAGCTATCAACTCCGTCGCCAACCTTCCGCAGTTCAGAAGAACAAGCTTGTTGTATTCAAAATTTTCAATCAATAGCCTTGATTTAAACAATCATTTACAACGCAACATTTTATTCTTTTTCATTTAACACGTTTCCTATAAGTTTTGATGCATACATAACTCGCAAAATAATCCTCCTTTCTTCCAAAACACTACAACTATTTCCTCTCCTCATCCCTTCAAACAAAAGCTTCTATAGACAGACACAGCACGGCACTACTTCAACGAACTTAACAGAGATAAGCGAGGATATGGATCCAATTTAAGCCAAAAATCCTAGCGGATAACGAGAACATCTTTAACACACTATTATTCTTGTTAAATCTTTATCACCATATAAACCACCTATCCTTCCCACCACTCCCTCCACCTCCTCCAACAAAGGCCCTTGGTCGTATTCTCAGAAAGACATGTCTTTTAAGAAACCTTCACTCCAATTCCCCATGACGATTCACATGTCACACACGTCAGCTTTGGGAAGAGTCTTATTAATCATTTCGCGCTCCTATGATTTTCATGCAAAATCACAATTTTCGCAACCCCTTAAGCCTTAAAGTCCAACCTCCGCCGTCTCGCCATGCCTCAAATCCTTCAAGCGTCTTTAACTTTGTCCACCCTCCAACGCACCCATCCTCTTAAATCATCTCCATTAGTTAATTCCAGTTGACGGATCCAAGTTAAAGTTTAATTGAACACATTTCCTCTTGAACTTTAAAAGACATTGTGAGGCAAGGGAAAACACAAGACAGAAGGAGGGTGGTTGGGGGACAAAAACAACTGACGGACATGAGAAAATATGTTGCAATTTCTCACCGTCCAAAATAATATCCTGCTTCCTCGCTTCCATAACCCCATGCCTTCTGACATAAACTCAAAAACTTCGCGCCTTTTGACTTCACATTTTGAAATTCCTTAATCGATTTCTTGGTAAACATGAAAACATTTTAACCTTTCCTTAATTTCCTTCCCTTCTCGTTCCTCCTCACCTGTAGCAGCCCTAATTTCTCAATAATTATTCTCTCATCCATGATTCCTTAAAGTGTTTTTGCTCGTGTCCACGCTTTTCTTCGTATTTGCTTGCGCAGGCAGACTGCCTTCAGTCTGTGCTAGCTGAACTCAATAAGCATAGCTACTTTTGTCTCAACCTCAGACTCCCCGCAACCACAATTTCGCACTTTAAATCTCAAGAATTGCGTATTTTTTATTGCTCCCCATCCTTCTTTTCGTATCTCCCTGCATAACGGCCCAGTATTTGTCCTCCAAAGTCCATAATACCTAAAATGGCCCATCCATACATACCAATCCCACCATAATAATACACAACCCAACCCTTTCATGATCCACCTTATCATCCACTAGCTAATTTTACTCTTATTTAAAGAATTTATCTAACGCCCTTTTTATAAAAAATCCTCGTCTCATGTGCCCACTACAAAACATGCACATCCTTCCAGTTTTTTCCCCTTCCATCTCCCAGCCAGGTTCAACTTACAGGATCATCATGATTTACAGGAGCACGCAATCCTGCACCAACTACAACCAACTGCCATTTAAAAGTATATATTCATACTCCATACATCCACCCAATAATTTTATGCATTCTGTATACTTGTATATGTTAAGTATCACTCACGCAACATTTTTTATTCAAACTTACTGGTCACACATCTTAGTCAAGCTATAACTTATCAGCCATCATAACCTATCTTCTAAATCCCCCCAAAACATTTCCAAAATTATTTTTTACAAATACTATACTAAAGGCCTCCAGACCAAATTTTTTAAAATTATTTTCAAAACCTTCGCCCCCTATAAAAAATGTCCCCATTATTTCCCCCATCCTACCTTCACAGCGTCCCGTTCCTATGTACCGTACAGCACGCTGTCTTTGACAGACACCACGGACCACCAATATTAGATAAGTCTAGTAAAAGTTATCCTTCTTTTCAGCAAGCGTGTAGACACTATGCACTTGAGTTGTCATCCCCCAGAGAGAAGGATTGACACTCTATAATGGCGTCGATAAAAAACGACTACACCACAAAAGGTGCCGTTGTAAGGAGAAGGCGTGAAATAAATGCATCCATCCCTTTGTCATCCTTGTTTCCACAAAGCCCATTGTTTAGAGGATATGTTTAACATGTTTGCAAAAATCACATTTCCCCTCACTTTGTGTAATTATTATTATGATTTAATCGTGAAAATACTGTGCAATTTTTCCGCAACTAATTACCTACACTTCTCTTCAAATATCTCTTCCCTGCCTTCTTAGTCGATTCTTTACCAAATAAATCCTCCATCCATTACCCTACATGTTACGTAAAGCAAGAATGTGAAAATTTTATTTTAAAATTCTATAAACACTTGTCTATGTATTCAAAAAGAGAGAGGAAGCTGCAGCGCAACACAGGATTGAATTGGGAAGAAGGAGGAGATATGGATTCATTTAATATTTAAATAGCCACGTTTACAGCTTAATTATGAAAATAAAAGTAAAATTGATAAAATTACATTTCGTTTAATTTCCTTGAAACTCAAATAATTACAAAACAGATTGCTTTGCCCTACTATCGTTTGGCCATTCGAAACGCATTTCGCTGTAGGATACGTAGTCAAAGTATGAAAATAGCTCTTCCCATCCCTTTCTCTATATCGTCATTAAAATTCGTTTATGATTACCATGCACTCCTCCGCTAGCTAACCAACGCATGTTCTCAATTTCAGCCCTGCTTTAAGGTTATATACAGCGCCGAGCCTGCTGCATGTAATTTGAGTTTCCCTCGAAAGGGAAACCATTACAATTTACAGAGCAGTTAACTGTAACTGTAACTACTTCATAATCCCTCCAAGCTGCTAACAAGCTTACATTGTTAGCGTGTTACATATTAACTTTCAGCCTGTCCTTCACCACTCACTTCTTCCCACTCTCTTCCCTTCCACGTCAGCCAAGTGTCCCATTCAAGACTGAATCTTATACAGCCTCCAGGCGAACCGTCTCTGGAAACTCCAAATCTCTGCTGACCGACCCATGATGGCCAATTAGCCTAATCTCGATAACTTCCCTCTGTCACTGACAAATACCATTCTAGTCAGCAGGCTAACCTCAGACCCAGACCTCGGCATAGTAAACTTGCATAGAATTTATCTGGGATCCCTATTTTGATTTTCAAGGGCAGGTGATAATGTAATTAGCAAGAAAACTCCAATCAACAAAAGGAGGAACGAGGAAGGAGACAAAGGATGTAAAGTAAATTGCATTTTGCAATGAATGTTGTGTTTCTAGCATAACCTATTGTTATGAACGTGAGACACTTTCAGGTCAATGCGCGGTCAGTGGGAAATAATGTCAATTTTTATTGAAGCTGTATATATTATTTTTCCCCCTTGTCCATTATAAAAAAACCTCTCTACAAAGCCCGCAGCCGCAGCTTCGCTCCAATATCCTTCTCATCCTCCACCCAATCTGACCTTCTCAAGATTCTCCATACTCCACAGTCCTTGTGATGCAAACTGATTCAATCATACCTTTGTTTAGATTTATGGTACGATTCATGCAAATCTAAGAAATGGTATTACCTTCTCCAAATCACAGTTTTCACACATCTCTTCCCCACCTTTGCCCTCTTCCTGCCACTGTCGTGACAGCTATCAAGGAAAGAAGAAACTTTTTCAATGTGAAAACACTCAACCCTTCTAAAAAGAGGAAAATCTTTTTCTCACGAAAGATACAAGGACAGTGGCAATTTTATCTCGTTTCAAATAATTGCACTTATTAGATTCCTGTCTGCCATGTTCTCCCCTTCCCCTTCTCTTCAGTTCTATGATGATGGAGTAGACGCATTATTCATGTGATTGATGCCTTCCTTAAGAGAAATAGGGTTCTTTATATTATTCACAACGCTCGGAGAATTTTTCAAGTAGTTTTCCATCATCTTCCAATCCGTACAAAACAGTGACTGCAAAAGAATCCTGCTTATTATTCCGCTGCATCTTGCACTTATGATGTTTTGCAAATTTTTACATGATTCCCTCTGATTTGCGATAATGTTTTCGCATTTTGCACATGTTATGTAAACGTTTGGGAAAGTGGGAAACGTACTTTATGTAAGCTCATCAATCATACACGCACAACATACTTGTGGAAAGGGCGAGAAGCAATTCCTGGGGGACATATGAAGGCTCGTGAATTCGAGAACGAGTATAATTTCCAACGCATGTATGCACATTTGTAAAACAAGTTCTTCTTGTCTTCCCCCTATACATAACATACAGTACGTCGTCATCTGTAATCTGAGAAATAAAAGGAAAAGTGATCGCCCCTGAATAAACTTGGCCTAAAAAGAAATACGCCTACAATCGAAGGTGATGGAGCATGACATATTAATCCACACAGTAACAGTAGTGACCATGTCTTCCCCATTTCAGCTCCATCATAGCAAAAAGCATAGCAAAAATTCTGCCCATACGTCTATGTAACGGACACTACAAGCTGTAACAAAGCTACGAACAAGCTTCTTCAAAATCGTTTCCTCTTGCCCCCAGCAACGCCTTTGCCAATAAGTAAACTCCATAAAAGACTGCTATCCTCCACAATTATTATATTTCATCCTTAGTTTTGGCTGACAAGGAAAATCCTATGAGCCACAATCCAAATAAATCTCTCCGAAGCTCTAAGTTTACAGGAACAAGGTAATGACCAGCAGCGTCATGTTCGCTTCATTTCAGTGACCACGTGAACATGACGAGGTCAATTCAGGAGAACGAGGTTAATATGACAACGACTCTGATCCTACCTTACAAAAATTAGGGAACATGCATCTTTCCATTGAAAACACACCAACAAGAGCAAGCATATGTATTGAACACCAGAACACCTTAGAATTGTATCTCTTCTCTAGAACATTTCTTCCTAGTCTTCTTCTTTACTATACTATAACACACATGTAGTGCGGATTGAAAAGGGGAGTGCATCCCGCCCAGAAATAATCCTTTATAGCTGCATCCCTCCTGGCAAGTTAAAACATTCATCCAGGTTCTCGAAAATAAAAAGAGCAGGGCATAAGCTGGATTCAGTGGAGCGCATCAGTCCGAGAATCCTATTACAAGAATTCTCTGTGTATCCAGATCCGGATCACATCTTCTAGGATCACCTTCCCCCAGATCCAGCTCCAACACAACACACCTCCCTCTGAAGATCACTCCCAACTAAATGTAATTAGTCCTTGTTTAATTCCACTCTCCGCTTATATCCTCTCCAAGATCAATCCTACAGGCAAGGCAATGTACTTCCCTCCAAAGAGCATGACGGCTTGCTCACTAGAATTGTTTCATATACAAAACAAACTTATTACACGATAATTTCCAACGCAACCTCATCACGTGGGGCTCATCAGCTTCCAGCAAGGCATTCTACTCCGACACCACCTACCATAGACCCCACTTTTTTAAATACAATCCCAGCCTTTGCTAGGTCACCCTCTCCATAGAAATTCTCCAAAGCGTATACATGACTACTTGAAGCCAGTAATTTTATCGCACGTGTTCATCTGGATGAAGATTCGCAACAAAAGATTCACGTTCTGCTCATCGCATCCTCTCTCCTCTTCAAGTTGCTAAATACCCCTCCAGATTGAATTTACAATCCCTATAAAAACAACTTCGCTAATAAATCAGCATCCACATCCTCTAACATTTCATTCTTTACCCCCTCTCCTCCCAGCATAAAATTTCTCAACTTCCCTTCCAAATCTTTCCTCAATTATTCACCTGAGGTAAATTAAATCTCTTATCAGAATCATTAATGCCACTTCCTACAGACATTATCAACATACGTGTCACACAGCCGGTTTCTATCAACAGCTTGTACTCTTTTGATCTCCTTTATGCATATTGGAATATTTTCTATGCCGATTCCTCTGTCCAAATCATAGTTCAGTTTAAATGAGCGTTGTAAGCGTCCCTGAGGTGCACTTGTAATTTTCCACGGTCAATTTCCAACCAATATTACAATTATCCCTTGAGACATAAATCAGTGCTCGGATTACAAGTTTTCATTGTCGTCCATCCCCCAGTTTCCTTGTCATCCCCACTTACTACAGATTCATAACTTTCCTTGCTTGCCTTGCTGCGTTTTACTTCCCAGAGATTTCCTTTAAATTATCAGAGACGGAGTCTACAGCGTCAGAAATTATACTCACCACAAACCTTTTGACCTCTCCTTCCTCCCTTACTCCTCCTTGCATCTGCTCTTCCATTCCAACATTCAGCGTTTCCACAAGTCTGCTGGTTTGGTTGGCAATGAAGGAATATATGGACAAGGAGGAACCTTCAGTACTAACTCTTCCGCAGATCCTTGCAACTTCTACAGCAACAAGAATGAAGATGACATAATATGTTTAACGCGGAACAACCTTTTTGCGGTAGCCACAGCCAGCTTCTTTCTCCAATCTCCAAGACGAGTTCATGGAATGGATTTTCTCTCAAAAGGGTTGGCATATTAAAACAAGAGTTACAAAAAATTCAAGCTCATCTCTTCATTTCCTAGTCCGTTGTAGAAAAGTTGTTGAAGTTTCTTCCGCAAGGGTCAAAGGACTGGAAACAAAGGCTTTGACTTACACTTCTTCAACTCCGAGGACGACAAGCTATGCTTGGTTGCCTTTTAAATTTTTCCCGTATCTTCCATCCCAAACCCAGTTAGATGCGTGCAAAAAGGGCAATCCCTATCCTTTCTTTTGTGATTCCTCCGCTACATCCTCTTCCACCATGTCATCCTCAATGCATTTCGCATCATCATCATCACCATCCACTCCATTCCTCCTCCAAGCTAGCTTACAAACCATCAAACCGCTATTACCACACAATCCTTTCACCGTTCCCCCGTTTCCTCCAACAACAAAAAACCATACAAGAGATGAGCAAAACAGAGACACATACAGTTATCCGAAAATCACGGAAACCAAAGAGATAAGAGTCACAGCGTCATCATTCAACCATTCAATACACTTATCATCATGCCAACAAATTTCGACGCGCCCTCTGCCAGAGTCATGCAGGAAGTTGGTCCTGCCACACAACAGCGTACAACTTTCTTACGCTTCGCTTCCTCCCCACCATTCCATTTTTGTCCATCCAACATTTTTCTACCAATCTTTACATTTGCTATTATTTTTCCAAGTTTCCATCAAGTCTCTTCACCTTTATTTTAAATTTCTCAAGAAACCAAAGAGAGTGGGCGGTCATTGCTAATGACTGGAAATGTTTCTTGGAAAACAAACAACAGCAAATTAATTAACAACTAGTCTGTGCCAAAGCTTCTAGAGAACCTCTGGACGCTTATCATACGTATCAAGAATAAACACTCCAAAAGATTCAACTCCAGCATCTACTATCGCTCTGCCATTTATTAGCTCATTCCTCCTCTTGAGCCGCGTCGTAAAGGTGGAAGAATTATAGTTTGTCGTTCCGCTCCAAACACACCTTTCATCCGCTGAATAATGATTAATAATATTCAAAACATCCTCCAGAATTTTAAATATGTTCCCATTATCAGCCAGCTACTCCACCGTTATCCTAATCCTACGTAACTTAACAACCATGCTGTGTGCTGTAATGCAATGTTTAGTGTACAAAGTTCTTATGATTGTGACACTAGTACCATTGTCTAATGTTTTCACATCTTTTCATCTTCCTTAATCTCCATCTTATTTTGTAGCTTCATCTTCGTCCCATCTTTGCATAGATTATTACATGTATCCATACTCTTAGCCATTTTAATTAGGCTACTAACAAGTTTAAATTCACCCCTCCCATTTAATTAACTCATCATTAATGCTCCATCTTCCCTTCCTTCATCCCAGTTCATTTTCAGCCTAGTCTCCCCATAAATCTTAATATCCTTAATCTCCTCGATAAACAATTAAATCCTCTCCCTCTCTCAACTTATGTCGTTAACGTGTCATCCTGTAAATATTTTAGCACATGCAAACCTCTTCCTATTGACCCACCCACTCTCACAGATCTACCTGTAGTATATGTACATATGTAGAGTTTCATCTGCATGTTAAGGCTTTGCCTTCCTTGTCGTCACCTTCATTAGAAATTGAAAGTTTGCACTGGATGGCGGGTTTTTGCGAAACGTCAAGGTTCGCACTGATTACTTCAAGTCATGATCCTGAAGATCCTAACAACGAAACACAAATCTTTAACTGCATGCATGGTATCATTAAATTCTTGTCACACGTCACGCACTTGTAGTGTGCATACATGCAATTTTCCTTGCATTCAATGTCCTATCCCGCTTCCGCGTTTGTGCTAGCCTCCTATTAATAAAGTTTTATGCAATCCTTACAGGATTTTGCTAAAATTGAACGTGAGCAAGGATCAAGAAAAATCAGCAGTTGAATCGACACTGTGATGAAATAATTTCGAATTTAGAGCTAACACTCAAAGGAGGCCATTTCTCATTCAGTCCTCACATGCTGATAACATCGTTTCACAGACGACTCAATTCACGTACGTTCAACAATTCTTATACTTTATAGTCTCGCTAACCGTGTATCACCAATGTGTCTGATTACAATATTCGCACTAACACAAGTCACGGCATACGCATGTCTCAATGTATATATATTTGGCAAATTGGCTAAATATAAACTGCTAAAATTACACCTCCGCAATTAACTTTCGCCTAAGACTTAAGCACCATCGCTTAAGCTTAACTCAAACAACTTCCATACTATTATGTGTATCAACAACCCAATTACTCACTCTAGTTACCACAGAGTGTAGTAACTAAGTTATCGTCCCGAATCTAGCACCTTTAGCTTGCAAACACTTTTTTACACCTCGCCTACGCCAAAAATCCTAATTGACAAATAGATAAGGTAGCAGGAATCCAAACATTTACTACTAAACCCTAATAATAATGTCAAATCTGTATGTATCTCCACAAGTAATGATGAATGATGGAGTTTAGAATTTCCTCGAAATCACTGACCAGGACCTGCAGACAGGTTGTTGCGGAAATTATATATTGCAAGATTATGGTTCCATTGTACCAGCTCTGATTGCCCTTGTCTCAAGCTCTTACAAGTTTAATTGCTCTTTGTAATTATTTATGGCTATCCAATACCAATACCATTGCAGAGCCAGTAGGTACTAAAAGCTCGGGATTCTAATTTTCCTGGATAAGTGTGCCTTTAAAACGTTTTGAAACTCTGAAGCGTCTCTGAAAGCCTGAAGCCTACCTGACTGACGTTACACTGACACTTCTAGAAAAACAGTTTCAGAAAAGGTAAATTTCAGATTATTTTTTATCCATTCAACTTCCAGATCGTGCAGCAGAGTGTAATGTTTAAAACTTAAGAATAAGTTTTTAAAGCGTGTATGTGATTGCATAATGATTCTTTCAGCTCCAACATTCTTGCCCGTCCAACCATAAATTCGCACACTTTGCTTTGGGTCCGACGCTCCTCTTAGGCACTTGCTTAACTACTTTTAAAGACTTTGTACGCAATAATTAATTATCACCTTGATAAATTCGCCTGAATCCCACTCGTGAGACAAACTCATTGAATACAACTCACTTAAACTGTCTCGCTGCATCCTTCCTTACACCTGATATCATTTCTTGTCTCAAATATTCCCATATATTACAAAACACCCGACATTGTTAAACCCATTTTTATAAAAATTCCCACGAAAACCATAATTCTACAAAACAAACGACTTTCTACGTATTAGGTAACTTTATTTTAACCACTCCTCCTGAATTCCAGTCGAATATGCAAGCCCATCCTCGCCTCAAATCCTTAAAAACTTAAATCTTACTCTTATTTCAACACTCAAAAATTCAGCTTACCTGTCTCTATTTGACTCCTCGTTTTTCCGCGGAACCCGGCTACAAATGCGCTCGTATAACACTCACAATCCAGGTAAAATGATCTCGAGAACTCGTTTAATTTTGATCCAATAACAGATTCACAAAAGGCACAGTCGTCTGGATGTATAGATTTTTCCTAAACGTTCTAAAAGGTGTTATATCGGCATGAGAGCCTGCGGCAAGCGCTTGACTCGTCTTTGTATCGTGTAGCGGCTTTCTTGGTTCGTATAACTTGTTTTTATCTACACCTTATACTTACGCACACTCTTCACTTACTGTCAGCTCGCCTTCACTCTCATTGAGCAAATGCTCCAAAGTTTCGTTTCTTCCCCTAGCCAAAAATTAGTCAAGGACTTTAGAGAAAAGGGAAGAAGGACGTTTCATCTCGCTCTGTCTCCTCGTCCCAACCATTACAATTTGATCCTTAACCTATTGAATATTATTAGAAAAAGAGGATTCCAGATCCCTTCACAACAATCCGCGCTCTTCCCTCTTCCAGGCCTTGGACGACCTCCTTCCCATCACAGGAGGACGCGTACTCGCTGGGCCACTTGTCTCCTCTTCAAAATAGCCTCCTCTTCTAAATAACCTATTTCCGTCCCGTCAAGAAAATCCGAGGATCCACCAAAGCTTCCTTATTCTCCTCCCCGATTTCTCTAAGCACCTATTATCCTGTACTGGAATTTACCCTTCAATTCCAATGAGCGACGACGCCTGTCAAGTCCTCCAAGTCCCCTCCGGTTTCTTGTTATTGTCACACAGTAGTTTACAAAAATATGCCCGGCCAAGAGACGAAGAGTCTATATAATTCCCTTCCGTCCCTGATTTAATACTTAATAGTTCCGGGGATCACTTCAATTGGAGGGAGGGAAGAGCGTGAGAAAACCGAGTCTTGGTCCTAGGATATAGATGCTTTGATTCAGTCACTTCTAATCCTCCGGCCAGACTAAAATCAGCTGAGCTGGTTTTCAATCCTTTATAATAGGATTCCCCCCTCTTTATCATCATCTTCTCCTCTTCCCCAGCACGACACGAGGAGGGTGAAGTCCTCTCTTCTCCTCCTGTAATAATGCAACCGTGTAACCGTCCTTCCTTGCAAATCCTTTCTCCCTCCCTCTCCCTCCTACCTCTTCCACGCTCACCTGTCTTTTTGCCTCCTTGTAACTCTTATTTGCATCAAAGCAAGTACATATGCACATACACCTACCATCCTCCACGCGCAGCGTCCTATGTGCAATATTCACCACAACCCTTTGTGCACAACAACGGCACTAACTATCATTACCGGCTCTCACCAAGTCAGACTTGAGACCTGCATTCTTTCCAAACCAGATTTTAGTTGGATGTTAGATGGATACAGTCAGTCTTCACGCTTGGTGGACAAACGTCAAAACGACTGAGGTAATATAGTAATCCATTCTGCATTCTGCTATAAGGAGTAATACTAGCTAAAATACTTCCCGGGAGGCAGGTGTGCAGCTTCGGTAAGTGATATAAGTAGGAAGAGAGAGCGGTAAATTCTTAAACTGTGCATATAGTTAGCTACTTAAACCCTTCCCTCCTCCGGTAAATAATAACCCCATCAAAAATCCCTTAGAACCCAGAGAGCACATACGCACGCAATAAGCAGACGACACACGTTTACATAATACTATTTTCTTTCCAAAAATAAAACCATAAGCTTCTCAGTCAGTCCTAGTTCAACATCATATTTCCAGACGGCCCCCTTTAACTGAACGATTCCAATGATTCAATTCACTAGTCAGACCCAAACCGCAATCATACACCACCGCCGCCGTGCTACCCGCCATCCCAGTCTTCTAACCCCAGAGCTCTTCCGATATCCGATTACAGTCTTTTAGGGGGTGGATTAAATAATCCAGTTTGCTCCTAATCCTATACATGAACAAAATCCACCCTTTCATCTTACTTAGACCAGAATCATTTTACCCCCTCTTTTAAAATGCAAAACACTTCCTCGCTTCCTCCGCTAATCTCTATTTCATATCAAACTCGGATGTGGAATCATCAACCTCCAAAACGGTAGTTAGTTCCCTACCTACCCGCCCTCCCACAATTCAACCCTCCTTCTCAACTCAACTGTAGCATTTCATACCAACTTCATCCACCTGTCATCTTCCATTGCAGCCACGCAGAGAACCGTTTCACTTCATCAATCATGACAACACTAGAATATTAAACCTTGGGTTGGGTCCGCTCTTGGTCACAATAGCATGTTATCCATTCCTCCCAATCCTGACTTGTCACTACAAAAAAATTCCTCTCTTTTAATTCTTCTCCTGTGGTTGCTCTTCATTTCTTTAGGCTACCTTTCACGTGCTTTCCCCTTGACCAATATCACCAACCATCGCAAGAACGGTTCTTCCGTGTAAAATAAGACTTGGCGGTGCTTACCTGTGTGTTGCCGTGTAGGGCATGTCATTATCATAAGCTGCCCGGAAAGCCCTTTGAGCATGCAATGTTCCAATGACCACCGTACCTCTGGATTTAATGTTCAAATTAAGAAGCAGCGTACCATAGTTTAAATTATTCAGTGTAACCTGCCACACAGACAGGGCAAAATAATGCATATAGATGCATTCAGATATGAATGAGAATGCAAAAGTTCTAAAAGCGGCTACTGACTGGAAAAGTTATTCTTCTCTGTTTTCAGTACTGTAGAAGACTAAATCGTTGTACCGTTCCAGTATCTATTGCACTGTATTTGCTTGTTGTACAAAACGTTTCCTTTAATCTGACCCATCACGAATTCATTGGCTGGGCTAAGAGAATCCTTCCCCCATCTCAACAACATCTCCAGAAATCTTGATCTGCTGGATTTTTGGAAGAGATTTTAAAACAGCAAATAAAAACATTGATCGTCAGCTGTTACTGGGAGAACTGGGAGACGCTCAACAATGTCGGGGAAACGCAGCAAACAAGGACGTTTTAATAAAGTGTAATATTTTCTCTCTTCGCCATAGTGTGCAACAGAGACATTCTGTTGCCAATATCAGTATCAACCTGTTATCCAGCACCCCTTCATAACAATGTATACTTAAGGCCTTCAAGACTAGAAGGATTGAGGATTTACTTGTGACAAACAATGAAAAGTACGAGCTACGGGGTCATAAAACCAAAAACAGGCGCGTAGCCTTCAGTTAGGCCAGTACTGTCCCTGCTGGAAACTTTCGTGTCTGGCCAAGCATTTTACTTTAATCCATATTGCATGCATTGAGATTCATTGGAAACTAGCACCGTACTCGTTATACTACTACCTTGACCCTACCGCTATGGTGTCGCCGTCAACGTCCCTGAATTATCTCCCGCCTTCTTAGCAATCCCGAGCTTTTGTCGAGACCCATTCAAGACCTAAAAACCCAGTCATCTGGTCTTGACTTCCTTTTCCTTAAAAGGCTGCGGTAAGCAAATACAGGCAAATTTTTCATTTTAAGCGCAAATAAGCGATCGCTGCATGTCATTTTTGCTAGCACCTAGAAGCAGAGAGATCTCAGTTCTTACACTTGTCTTTTATTGTCTATAAAAACCTCTATTAGTGGTTGGATTTATGGTTTGGTGGTAGACACAAGAAATCTATTTTGGAATTTTTTGCCGTTGACATGTGTTTGGCGCGCATTGGCAGCTGTTGATAGAACTTGATTGGAAAAGTTAGGCCACAAGTAAATAAAACAGTCAAGAAAGATAGCGAAAGCCCATCGTGTCACCTTCTCTGCTTCCCAATTATCAAGTATCATTTAAACTTGTCCCTGCCAAACTTGTACAAAAAGAGTCCATCTTTCTGATACACTTCTCAATAAGTTATAAGTCAAGAGTGTTAATTAGGTTGATTTTTTGGTAGGTGGTTTCAATGTCATTCCTTCTTGTTATCCTATTCACAATTAGATAATCTCTATTCGTCTGTAACTTTATGAGTATTAGCCTTTCCGCTTTCGTCGCGTCCAACAGTCCTGCCTCCATATCTTGCTTATTTCTCCTGCACTAATACAGTTTAATTATGTTCTCTATTTAAAAACTAATAAACTATATAATAACCAGTTCACCCACCCCATGCTACAAACTACCAACCATACAGCTTGCATCCAAGTCGAGCATCAAAATTATATATGCCACGGTTATGAGATTTTATGCGAGAGAATTATGGGAATAATTGACGGCCTTTCCTCTCATTTTTTCCCACTTGTTCAGCTTCCAAGTAATTCACAACGCTCCTTAGTTTAACATTAGTTAAGCACGGAGTACCTTATATATTTCTTTTAAAGGATTTATGTCCCTTGTCCTCGCTCCTCTTGTATTTTTTCACCTTTTCAGTTACTCATCTGCCCGCACGCAACGTGTCAATCAAAGCTGCAAACATGTTTAAAGCAGCAAACTCTCGTTATAGACCAAATCCCCCAGCGAACGACTTTGAGCTCCTTGCAAAGTGCAAATTTATTGCTGAAACAATTATACATACATATCATAATCCTTCCAAGTCCACCTCCTGTCTTTCTCACCGTCTTCCTCATTAGCGACCTCCCAACTAACATCCCCTCATCTACTTGCTTCTTAAGAAGCATCAACACCCCTTCAATGGCTATTCAATTTTTAGCTCATCAGAAAAACAGTGATGAGTGATATTTAAATCACCCAATTTACAACTTAATATAGCCAATGTCCCCAGACAGTACAGCTTCAATTCTCCCTGCTCTGTTTGTCAACAGCGCCGTACTGCTTATTAGTACACGTTATCCAAGAATAGTTAACCTTCTAGGATTTACCATGCCCTCAGGCTCTGAGATGACCTTGGATGCGGAAACTGTAACAGTTCCTGGCCTGACTTTTGCCTCTCCCTTCACCTTCGTTCCTCCTAGTACTAATTAGACACAGCCATTATTATAACTTAAGAAAACGTAGAAACATTGAAAACTTTAGGAGCGGACGACACGACGTTAAGGAGTAGTCTGTGCTACATTGGAATTTGCTCCACTTAATTATCAACTTTGTACATATTTTCCCGATTCCGGTGCCCGGAAGGATATGGCGGTGGAGACTCGGAAACAGTGGAGCCATCTTCCCCCTCATCGCTTTCCTCGTGTTCCTTTAGCATTGCTGCCACTTGGCCAGGAGTCTCATGTGGATACGCATCATCATATTTCGGTGGAGGCACATTAAATAAGGCTGGAAGTGGAGGAATGTTATTATTATTGTGCAAATGGCTTATGGACCCATTTTGGGGATTTACGCTAAATACGTCCATCGGTGACCCCATTGTTCCTCCAGCAGGCTGTGCAACTCCCTGCAAAAAACAAATACCCGTCACCAGTTTTTACTTTCAATCTTTATCCTTAATCTAATCTCCGCATAGCTATTTCCTACGTGAACGCCTCCCTGACATAATCCACTTTATTTCCTTGCATCTCCATCAAGCATACAACCAGTAATCGTATTGTACTTGTACCTGTATCACTTTCTCCGGCCTTATTCCTACTTGGCTTCTCCTACCTTCCTCTGCCTCTCCTCTCTCTCTGCTTTCTCTTTGCCTAATAATCCCTCGCGAATGATTGTTAAACATCCCGGGTTTTTACGAGTACCCGTAAAAATTTAGTACCAAGGTCAACGCGTCTGCAGGGCATCAACATTCCCCAGTTTACGCTCTCATTTGCCCCCTTAAGTATACAACAAAACATTCCGGAGTTTTTCCCTACCTGTAAAACTCCAGTCACTGTAAAAATATCCACCGTCCTTCCAGTATTATCAACGTAGGATGGCGCGTAGGAATGCGATTCATTCTGCTCCGAAGAATAACCGTTACCAAAGCCATAGGTCGTTGTTGCCCCTACTTGCGTTGTTCTCACATGATAAGGGAAACTCTTGTTTGCTGCAGAGGGTCGCGTCAGTCCCTGAAATAAAATTAAATATTATTAGAATTATCTTGTTATGAAACTGAAAAATTCCTAAAAACTCATCTACTATAATAATCAGAAATTCCTTACGTTTAAACTCTTAAGAATCAGCCGTAGCTTTTATTATAAATTGTAGGATTAATATTATTGGTATTAAAGACTAAGCTTACCAGAAAGACAACATGGCCTATGAACATGATGAAATGTTCAACCCCAATGGCTACCATTTCTCTGACCCATTTGTCAATGACGTGGTTAAATATGATTATCATCACAGGACCGGAAATAAACCTGTAAATAATCATGAGAACGCTAGTAACATGTTATTCAAACATATATGCATCTCCATGCAAGCAATGTCTATGAAGACTTTCTCTCTTACCATAGTGAATAGATAGCAAAGAACGGTATGTAGAACCCGGCCTTTTCAGGGTAGTGTTTGAGTGTAAAAAATATCGAGTACACAAACTGGAGCCAGCCTAGTAATCTCAAGACCAGCAAGCAATAGCCTGCTGGAGACTCGTAGATGTATAGCACCCATCCTGGATCGAAATACTGGACCATTTACAAGACACCAAAGGGTTGCAATTGATTAAAATGTTTTCAATAACCCTAACATTAATTAATCCCACCTCTGACCCGCATCCACTATCACTAAATCGTTCGTTCACGGAAAGAAAAACCCGCTTACGTATTGTTGGTAAAAGAAGAGGAAACCGTAGGAGAAGAAGTAAAAGTGTAGGAAGACGGTTAGTTTAATTGCGCTTGCGACTCTCAATCTCCCCCTTGTCACCGTATATCCCTTGGCGAGGAGGAGAAGAAGAAATATGAATATAAATTCACACAAACCCTCTAAAACTCGGCCTGTAATTACATTGGAACGATTAGATGGGATAACTTCAATTATCATTTCTCCTAAAATGCGGTTGGATTCACTAATAGAGGCCAGTCATCAAATTTGCCATGACTGTATTGAGAATATTGACAGCATTTATCACCTATGAGCTTCAAGGTGGGTAGGCCGACACCATTAGTAGCATAGCGACCGTAGGAAAGACAGAGGCACGCGATTCCAATATTGTGAAACCCCAGGGAAACCAGAAACAATTTGTACGTGACGTGAAAAAGCTGTCTACACTTGAGTTCCACTGCAAAAGTTAATCAAAGAAAGTAACTAAAGTATCACCTACTATAGGATTCAATACATAATTTCCTGCATGCAAATTGATTTACAGGGTTGTATTAATCAGATCACGCACCTGCAAACAGTAGAGCTGAGAACAGTAGAAATAAATAAATGAAGCAATACGCCGTCAGAATTGGCAAAATGTCTGCAAATTTACAAAAGAGGAGACATTATTTTACATGACTGCGTGCGTGATTTCAGTGACTGAGCCATCCTTTATTCCCTGCGATAGTCAATTTCTATAAAATAGAGCTGAAAAATACAGCAGTTTTAGCATTATGTTTGCTTCTTACAAAACTCGTCCGCAGAGAAATGCTCATACCAATAGTCCCCCGGTTGCCCATTTGTCATCCGGAACTTGTACTTAAGGTTAAGGCCCTGTGCAAACAATAAGTTGATAATGTAAAACCCTCCGTATGTATTACCAGAGCATGGTTAGCCAATAAGTACAGTAAAAGTAGGTTGGTATTTATGAATCCTAAATCCCGTATTTACCGTCCCATTACATCTGGAGACTCCAATAAACCACCAACGTTCCCGAACGGAGCGAAAGGACCTAGCGTTTCTGCAAACGATCCGTGTTGTGTAATTTTGTTCCCCGTCATTACCGATCGGAAGTCGATATTTCGGTTTATGCACATTCTCACATCCTGAATCGTCCAGAGATGCCT
Organism: Sminthurides aquaticus; assembly: GCA_906901655.1. Taxonomy (NCBI): domain Eukaryota; kingdom Metazoa; phylum Arthropoda; class Collembola; order Symphypleona; family Sminthurididae; genus Sminthurides; species Sminthurides aquaticus. The sequence continues at coordinate 2,492,007 of CAJQTT010000002.1, read as the reverse complement.
CTAGTCTTATCATCTGACGCTTATCGAAATCCAAAGCATTCACTTTGTCCTCGCATGTCTGTTGCACAGATAATGAGCCATAAACATTTTACAGTAATGTCACAAGATACGTCCGTACCTATAATTTCCCTCCTTTCACTCAGACTTCACCTTCAAAACAGGGAAATGTACCTGAGCTTTAGGATTCTTGTAGGCATTTCCCCACTGCAGGTCCGGGTACATAAGCAAACTGATACTTCCGCCAGACTGTCAATACAGAATATATAATTAGCATCGTCACTACGTATTTAATCAATACATCACTAAACTGGAGTATAAAACTGTACACGAGTAGCATATGAAGCAGTTTGAAATTGAGAATGACCACGAATAAATGATTTGAATCATACTTCTACCTGATCGTATTCGATTTCATATTGGAACGTCCCTTGAACGGAGAGAAAGCAGAATCTGTCCAAAAATGCCCATTTCTGCGGAAAATAGAAGTGTGACAATTTCACGACTTTTTAATTACAAGAGCTATTAAAGGCACATTTATATGCTCATCCTTTGTACGTTTATGTAGAGTATAGTATGTATACCTCGTGCCAATTATCTTACTAAAGTCCTACATGAGAACTCATCTGGAGAAAGTTGGCTTTCTACTTGCCTATAAGTCATTCTTTGCCTTACCTCATGAGTAACCAGAGATCCTTTAACAACTTTTCCATCTACGGGAGACCTTGTAGAAAATAATGTATGGCTGAAAAGGAACAATATTGACAACTTCCACCACATAATAATGCTGAACCACTTCCCGTTCACAGCAGATAAAACCTGGTCTTCTTCATCCTTGAACGTTTAGTCGCCACTCCCTCCGCGTTTGTAGCACCCCTCTTATTCGTTACTGCCTTCACACACCCCGTCTCCGTGCTATCTTTCAGTTAATACTTGCTACATTTACAGGAAGTGAAGTTCACCAGAACCCGAGCAGAATTTTAATCACTTATTATATTCTAAACAATAAACGATATCACCATCTCAAAACTAGAACAACACCAACAGCACAGCGCCCTTTCTCAACAGAGCATCGAACTGAAACTGTCACCCTGACATATTACAGGTAGAGAAGCTCCAGGAAAGTCCCAGCCGGCTGAGCTATTGCTACACAGTCAACCGCTTACCTCGCCTCTTGATTTAGTTCACTAAAAGCTGGACATATTCAACGGTTACAATGCATCTCTCCACCTGGTTTACTGGATCGCTTTCTCTCCGTAAAAACTTCTCCTCACAGGTTCAGAATACATGGTCTTCTTCTTTCTCCACTCCTTTCCCTCATTGTCCAACACCGTTCCTCTTCCCGTTCCGTCCCAGAACCCGCCTACTCTAGAATAACTGCTGCCATGGCGACGGTTCAAACACAGACAACCTCTTCCTGTTCACCACGTTTTACTTCCTTGTAAATCCTTCATTTGGACTTCCAAAGGCCGCTAGTATGGACTGGAGTCCAAGCTTGGCTAACTTGGTTTCGGTCGAGAGATAATTTCCGATGGCCAGTTTAAAGCATTGAGCATGACTCACATGGTGAAAACTATTCTAATGAAAATAGCTTGTCGTAGCCCGCGTACTTTCTCTTCATAAATATGGTATCCTAACATGTCCAGCAACGGCTGCTTGTTAAAGTAAAAGCATCGTTTCTTTGGAGCAGAGAATATTAGTTCATGCCACACGACACGAGTTCATGAATTTATCATTTGAATGCATTCCACTCCTTCGTTTCTTATTTTATCAACTTTTCTGTTTGATCGGTATTATACCTTTCTCCACATTTCTTACTCTTAGAACTATCTGTAATTCTATTCGGAAGTTTTTGTTTCCCTAAGTTTAGTCGATGCTTTCTCACATATATCTCTTCACCTGTGCTCCATACACGCACTCGTCCAGAAGTTTTTGTGTCCAATCCTATAATCTGAATGTTACATGCTTTTCTACATTTGGAGGAGCTTGAGATGGGTAATTATTTATTATTGTTTTACGCTACCAACATAAAACATTCATAAATAACGCTTAAGCTAGCTGAAAAAGACAATGATCGATCAATTTCAATGTCATTACCTCCACGTGATTATCCACTAGTCTATGTCCTGTTTCATTAATTATTGAGCCCAACCTTGTATTCTACTAAACATAAACCTTTAACTCCTCTCACTCCTGTCCATGTCCAGCTTATGATCGGAATCTACATTTGCTACATTTCCGACTACCATTCAGGCTTTCCATCAAATACATTGTATTTTCAATCCATAATGCGTACGATAGGGAAATAGTCCCGTTTTCAAATACATATATAACTATAACGCCAGTGCTGTTTACAATACAAATGCAACGGTAGTATAAAGATTTATAAGATAGTATTAACTTGTGGCAATGTTAGAAGATACTTGGCAAATACAGATATTCCCTTGTATCTAGATTTGGCAGCCTCAATTTTTGCGCACATGCGATTCTTGTTTTCCAGAACTCTTTGCATACGGTATACGGTAAAGCTTGTCAAGATTCCTCGTTCTGTTCGAAATAAAAGTTTCCCTTATTTGTAAAATAATAAGCATAACAAGTACATAAACCCTCTCCAAAGCCTAGTGTAAAATAGAGTAGCATTATATTCGGGAATTCATAAACGGTCATCAGCCCTATCTCGAATATTGACAAAACTTGTCAAACTGTAGTTACAATAACTAGGAACAATTGACTAAAATCAGAATCGCTGTGTGCATTCAAAACAGACCTCAGCAGAGTTTTATTTCTGATTTCAATCATTGAAGGAATTACTTTCACGAAAGTAAAAACCTAAATTCACATTACTATGTTCTGGAGTCATGAAAAATAAGCTATTACAAACTAGCAAAGTAAGTTCTACATTAATATGACCAGGATCCGTTTTCGATCAAACAAGTACACAGTCACAAGCATTTACGATGACTACCAGCGACTACAGCGTTATTTTACTCATTTCCCCATGTCTTGGCCTAAACTACAGAAACAATCTAGTGGTAGCAGCAGCTCCGGCAACTGAAAGAGCCAAAACTAGGTGCTCATTCCAAAATTTTCCAAATTAAGGTGGCAGATGATGAGGTCACGACTCGTCCTTCACTGCCTTTGTGTTTATTCTTAAACCGTGCATTTCCTTAATCTCATCTTTAAGTGCCTACAAGAAAAAGTATACGTCATAAATTCATTTTCAAATTCAAACTAAAGTCACTCAATCAACTCTGATACTCTTTCCTTACCTGTGTTACTAACTGATGTTGTTTTACTGTTGATAGTCCTTTAAAGTCCTTAGATTCTACAAATATTTGATACATTGAACCGCATCCTCCTAAAAACATGATACAAATTGCAGCAGGAGGTTACAGATGAGTAAATTCAGAAAGTTCACAGGTAGATAATGAAGCAGAATGCATGAATAAATTCAATCCAATCAAACCTGATATATCTTCAACTATTATAGAAGAAGCTGCTGGAAAGGTAGCGCTAAGTTTCTTTTTCAGCAATGCTTCTCCAGCCGACGTTTTGGAGCATAACATCCGATTAGCATTAAACAAAACAGCATTTGCCCGTCGGAACGTACTCAACAAGCTAATATTCATTTCGCAATTCGACCTCTTTCTTGATGGGAGAAACAAAAACACGTGCGAATTATTACAACGTAAAAAGAGCCACTATTTAACGTCAAAAACTACTAAATTTGAAGATACAGTAGCACATAACGTTAAGTTACTTACCAGCACAGCTGATTATCGTTAATTAAGGTACTTTCAACTATCTCAAAGTATTAAAGCTGATCCGGAAATTAAAATAATTCACGATTTTATTTTCATGTTGGTGAATAGCAACACAGGTATACTCCCCTGATCGACGGTTCCTTGTTAGCTCCACTTTAGCCGGTTCGATGGGCACAGGCATCCTGGCCGACTCTTTGGAAATCACATAAACGTTTTAAACTGCTCGTTTTAAATCAGGTAGGTCACACGTGGCTTACGATCACAGCGTTCGCAAAATTGTCGTTTAAACGGCTACTAATGTAACAAAATAAAATTTCTTTAATTATGACACTCCATTGTGGTTCTGCTGAAGTAATTCTTAAAGCCTCACGGAATTATAGAGACTTGGACCATCTTAAAAATGTTTTCGACGCTTACTTGTCTTACGAATATGAAAACGGAAATGACAAGACATTGTAATCAAAAACTCATTTAACGTAGTTGGTTATTTTAATTGCTTCAAGTGCAAATTCTTTAGTTCCACAAATAAATTGCTAGTTATCGTAAAATATCTTGGACTAATAGCGTCAGTAATTTGGATGGATGGTTATGAAATATTAAAAATTTCCGACAATACATTTCGGGTGCGTAAATTAGACTAACAGTAAACAGTTAACTAATAAATATATATGATGTTTTGACTTGCATTCTATTATTTTTGTAGAAAGATTATCGTGAATATCCACTGCTCCTGGTTGAGCTAAAGCAGTTTTGCGCAGAACTTAAGTTATGTACTCACTGTGCTATGATTACAGTTGTGTACCACGAAGACATAATTAGCTGCTGCTAAGGCGTACATCTGATGGGCTGATATCGAGTTGTATTTAGTATTTGTCGTGATCACAGTCAATTATTGGATACTCGGTTATTTAATCTACTGATTAGAAAAGTTAAAGGTAGACATTGACCCCCATTACACGAGTACCTGAACATGTGATGAATGCTTAAGTATTAGTTTTGATGTTACAGCGTTATATAATCTGTGTTAAACGATGCGTTAGAATCCGCTAGTTTGTTTTCATTAGGAATTTGCAAAGTATTTTAGTTTCAATTTAACGGAATAATACTCTAATCTGGTCTCAACATTGTGTACTCTGCTTAAAACGATTTAAATGCAGCACAAATCAGGGGTTCTTTAGATTGGATTGTGTCATCAAAGGACGTCGTAACTACTGCACAGGATCGGAGGCTGTTCATGAGTTGGTCCTGTCAACAGGTCTGACATAGGGGTCTCCGCCGTGTTTGTCCCATTCTTTCTCGAATTCGTACTCCAGAATCTCTGCCCCTCGTTTTTGTGTTAAGCCGGTCTCCTTCAACTGGAGTTCGCACATCTGCATATCATCGCGCCCTGGAAAATAGCAAAGCAAACGTTCCAGACTATCCAGATTACAAGTACTAAATACCTGAGTATTTCAAACCAAAATGACAGGAAGACTTACCCGCCAAGAGGAGCTGAGCAGGTTTACCGGGGTGGATTTCCATCTGCCTCACAATATACTGTCCATCAAAATGAGCATACCAGAGCCCACGATTTTGCCCGTCTTTCGTATAAAATGGGACGCGGAAATAGCGTTGTTGTGGTGCTTGGTTCGGGCCGGATCCAGGAGAGGGGGATGGGGAGTCGGTGGTTCGGTATGTAGCTTGATGTTGGTAGATGGATTTGGGAGCTCGTTCGTCCATTTCAGAGACTCCACCGTTAGCGCCGCGTCCTCCTCGGTTTCGGGCTTTCCATGCGTGATACACTTTGAGTCTTCGGTGGAATTCTTCCCGGCAAGCTTCTAATAATTCCATATCACAGGACGTATTAATAGCATCCCTCAGCTCGGAATATTTCCAACCAGCCAAATCATATTTTTTTCCAGCCCTGGAATTTACCACGTGATTTGATCGTTTCAGTTGCATTGGAACGCCCGCATCTTCCATGGTCACGCTCCCGTTGGATTCTTGGGCTAATCTGTAAGCTAACTCTGCGTCCCGTTTCTCCTGCTCTAAAGCAGCGTTCTCACTGAAAGCGGATTTATTGTTCCCGTTTATGTTAGCGGAAGAAGCAGATAAGGTAGTAGCAGTAGCGGAAGCGTTATTTGTTTTTTGCATAGCTAGTTTTGCCTTAGCAGCCATTTCAGCCTCTTCCTGTTTCCTCCTAGCTTCAATTTCCGCCTTCTTCCTTCGGTTTTCTTCTTCTTGAAGGCGGGCTTGTTCCTCCATTTGCTTCTCCTTCTTCTGTCGCTCCATTTCCTCTTGCATTTTCCGTGCTCGCTCCTGTTCTTCTGCAATTTTCTCTCCTTCCACGCGCTTCGTCAAAGTCTTAACCATAGCGTCGCATTTTGTCAGTAGTTGCTGATGAAGTTTCTGAATCTCTTGGTCAGTTATTTTCACGTTTGATTTAATCGTTTTCATAGCATTAAGGAGTTCTTCGCGAAGCTTGTCAACTTCTTTTTTGCTAGTGTCCCGGTCTTTCTTTAGTTTAGACACTGTCTGTCCCATTGAGCTTATCTGTACTTCTAGTTTACGAATGTTCATGAGTCCTCGATATCTAGGTCGATGTGCTTTTCGAGCTAAATGCATTCGCACTGTCTTCTGAATAACTACTAGGTTTTCGCGACGGAAACGGATTTTGTTTTTCACTGCAAGTACACACCATAATCTATAAGAACAAGCGTCCCCCCCAAACAAAATCAAAAGCAAAAACATGCACGCCAAAAATACTTACGTTTAATTGCAGACAATACAGCATACTGATTCTTTTTCCATTTGGATTGCACAATCCATTTTGTAACTGTAGCTACCATTTGCATTAAACTCTCCGGATCGTTTCGCATAAGCTGATCAAATTCCTTGAATTTTCCTGGACGGAAAAATACACGCGTGAGTCCAAACCGGAAGTCATCCTCTGAAAGTCCAAGTGCTTTAAACAGCGCCCGGCAGAAGAAACGTGGATCTAGAGAAGACAGTTTAGGTGGTAGCAATGCCTTGTAAGTATTATACAGGGCTGAGAACTGGACCCTGGATGGGAAACCCTAGAATTACAAAACAAACCCAAGTGAATGCCTCGTCTCACGTCATCTGATGTTACAACCGAACTGAATACCCACTAGTTCTTAAGATACCCGCTATTTCACTCCCTTCACCAGGAGCTTTTCTAGCCTATTAGAGAGCATACGAGGAGCACGTTAATTCGTTAATTAACAACACCCTACTTACCCTTTGCATGAGTTCCAGGACAGAGGTCATTCCAGCGGACTGAAGCTGCGACAGGATCTGCCCTCCTTCAAAAACATTGGGCACCATTTTTGCATTGGGTTTAATGCATCGTATAAACGAAGTTCCAGTTCCTCGAAGTTTCTCCAAGAGTTCCGTAAGCTGTGACCGGAACTTGGAGGCAACGCTCACATAGGTCAACCGTCCAGTCTGCTTCTGTTGGTTTGCATGGAGTGTAAAAAGCCCTTGAAGGAAAGGTGACCTGGACTCTTGAACTAGACCCTCCAGCGAAGCGTGCAAAGCGTCGTTATTCTTCTCAATGAACTGGGTCTGAAATTGCACGTTTGTTTGAACTTTAGCTTGATTTCCCTTCGTATGTAACAAAGCAAAAAAATGTTAGTACAAAACTCGGGAGAAAACTTACAGTTTTGTAGCAAACAGCTCCAGCAAAATGGCGGACTAAAAATCCTTCATCGTCTCTGATTTCCCTGTGTTCCTTAATTTTAGATTTCCTTGGCAACGCCAACCGGAAATGATTGGGGAATGTTTTGTGAACTTCAGCAGTAAAATGTGAATGACTGGGTTTTGGTAACTTTGATTCTTCGTCAAGGATGGACAAGATACCATTTTTGGGTGACTCCATCAAATCAATACAGTCAGTATTGTCCACATATTCAATCCGGGCAACATGCAACCCCTCCCTATCGTAAAGAGTCTGTTCGTCATGAAGGACACGCTCGTTGAAGAACTGCTGCAGCTTTTCATTGCAGTAATTGATGCAGAATTGCTCAAAAGAGTTTAAGGTGAAAAACTCGAATCCAGCAATATCCAGGACTCCAATGTAGGAAGTGGAAGACTTGAGGGGAATCGACTGGTTGATTCTCATAACAATGTAGTCGAACATTCTGGAATACATAGCTTTAGCCAAAGCATCCCGAGCATTACTGGCCTCGTACACTTTCAAAGGCACCCTGCAAGAGAAAGTAAAACATTTCTTTCAGTTACTGAAATGACAATCCGGCCGGAAGAAATCTTGAAAGATCCACCCAACTTACATTATCACTGTGCCCTTAGTTCCTCCCTTTGCAGTTTGCATAACTCTGGAAGTTAAAGCTTGACGTAATTCATCCTGATCAACCCCGATCAGAGAAGATGCAGTTTTTAGTGCATTCTCCGATTGATCCGTTACCCGACACCCGCCCCTCTGGTCATCCGGATCATCCTCAAATGTAACGTTTCCAACGTGAAGCACAGCTGTGACAACTGAATAAATATCCTTCTTATCCTTGTCGCTGAGTCCGAGGCGAGTTAAAGCTTTATCCATTTCTTGAAAATCCTTTATATCGTCCACAATAGGATCTTTCAGGGTCCCGTTTTGTCCAAAGAATTGTGTACATCCTTGCTTTAAGTAATGGAAATCCTTTAGACCCAAGTTTGCTAACTGCAATTCCTGTTTCAACTGCGGAGATCCTCCTGCAACTAATTGGTAGAAAATGTGGTAGTTCCGTTCCTCGGGTGACTGAGTACAAATCCTTTGAAAAATAAAACAATACAGTCTCGTTTGAGTATTCATGCATCAAATATATTGCTAAGAAACCCTTAAATTCAGATTCCTCAATCAGAGTTACATAAATCCTAGCAGCATGCTCGCATGAGTACACAAATCCAGGGCCGTATAATGCATTTTAACATTCCATGTATTTCGTTCTAATGCAACCAGCCATCATTCCTTGTCAGATTCCATCATGCATATGACCTTCGACCTCAAAGATATACATACACATTTAAAACGAAAGCTTCATCTTCTACGGTAAACGAGCAGAAAATTCACTTCCCATTCATTTGCAGTTAGTGAACTCTTGCATTACACACAGAGGCGGGCGGAAAACATTTTTCCGCACGAATTTCTATTTTCGTGTTCTGCGTCACTCTCCATTGCGCCATCTATGCCTCTCTCACGTTGAAAGTTGATAAGGCGTAAAACATAAAGTATTCATCCTTTTTACCCATTTCTCCACAGTGAAAACCCATTTATTTTTACTGCATAGAAGTGTAAAGACCCTTAAAACCTAATGGCGCCCTAGATTTCCACTCACAGACAAACATGCCTTGAAAACTAAGTTCTGTGGACCTGCGGCCCTAAGCTTGAAATTAGATTAATGATCAAAATTATTATGCCGTAAGTGAAAGTTATAGAGTTAACCAAAGATATGCTCTACAAACAAACTAAATGCCATTCATAGTTTCAAGGATCATTGATATCAATATAAACTGAATGAGAGTAGATGAGCTCTGCTTCAAAGCATATTCCAATGACTCAATGAGCAGATATAAACGAGAGTTTAGTCCAGATAATATCTGGTCATCTTGCTTTTTTCACCTTCTTATCATGACTACACAATTATGAGCATTCAAGGCTTCGTTGAGTGAGCCGTTGCGATGCTCTGTGTAACTCGCTTAAACTTGGTTCAGCAGTAGATTATACGTGACGGCTTCTAAGAATTTTCCAATTTTCAGAATCATATTTCCATCAGTTCTCAAGCTCAAGGACAATGCTCTTAACGAAGACCGTGATATTATTTTGGTGTTTCTTCCAGACTACGTTATAATGCTTCCTTCCTCAGATGTTTCATGTCTGCATTTACCGAACAATGTCGCTTGTCCGGATTCCCAAACATAGTTTCGTGTCATCGTGTCATATCAGGTTACTTAATAATTCAGCCTGAACACACATCTAACATATTAGCACCGTATAGCAGAATATGTGTACAACAGGTGATTAAATATTCCTCGAAAAGCAAGGATGATTACATGCATCCTCTACTCTTGCCTTAATAAGATCAACTGACTCAATTAGTACTAATGCTATACAGTTTATAAAGTTATACTTCACGCTATGCGCTACCTTGTCTAGAATCATCACCGAGCGAGCTAACCCAGAGCCATTGAACTCATATGATACGACATTTAGTAGCAAATTATAGCGATGCGTTTATAACATGAATAATTACCTGGATTTTTCTAGAAGATAATGGGATATAAATCCACCGGTAACTTTGTGATTTTGTTCAAAATGAATCTCGATAAACTTTCCAAACCGGGATGAATTGTTATTCCTTGTAGTTTTAGCGTTTCCGAATGATTCAAGCACAGGGTTTGCTGAAAAAAAAGTATTGGAAATATTTACCACCGGTTAATCAGTATAGTAAACTTGGAAAACCCCTGTTTTCACTTTTCGCTCACCATCTAAGATTTTCTGTTCAATAGGACCAGCCGTACTTCCCCAAGATCCACAAAGATATCGAAGAATATATTTGGTAGACTCAGTTTTTCCAGCACCGCTTTCACCGCTTACGATGATTGATTGTGATTGTTTCGTAACTTTCATGTCACGGAATGCTTTGTCACCTACAAGAAAAAATTAAAGTCATTCTTTCACATCCATAGAATTCATCTACATGTGTAAATTCCTTAACACCAAGTATCTCGAGAGGCTACAAAACTATCTTAGAGTTGGCATTTTAATTACATCATCAATTTAATTAGCTTCCATTCATACCTATTGCAAAGACATGGGGCGGCAATGTTCCCAAGGATTTCCCTTGATAACGTTTGATGGTATCCGCAGAATAGAGTCCTTTGATATCCACATAGGGGTTGACTGCGGTGAGCATGTTGGCAGTATAGGTCTGCAGAGGTTAAAAAAATTAGCGTGTGTCAAGAGGAGTTGAAGATCACTTTAATCAAGAAACTTGATCTCCCTCCGGACAATTTGCTTACATAAATTTGTTGACGCTCATATCGCAATCTAATGTTATTCAGAAGCGTGGCTTCATTCAAATACATGAGAGAGCAATTATCATCATAATCCTGACTCGAGTTATCTTCCGCAGGGTAAACTTTTTCATAAGGAACTTGTATTTGTTGAGATCTGCCTCGATTCCGATTACCTGCATGAAACAGAAGCTTGTTAATTAACCTTCTCTCCGAGCATTATTCTTCTCACGCTCGGGTATGTAAGGAGGAGCTTTTTCAATCCTTACCTGAGGCGCCCTCTGCCTCCACGGTTACACTGTCCGTTCCAAGATCGACGATATGGCCAAGGAGGAATCCCTCATTGGGGTCCGCATACCAAATAGTTTGGGATGCCATCAGAAGTAGGTGATCTTCAATCATCATTTGTTTTTTATTATTAGAATACATTTTCTTTCCCTCAATACAACTCGTACTACACAATCACGATACGCTTTATCTTATGCCTCCACTTTGTCTGTACCAGAACACCACTCGTCCAACAGCCCCAGCTTTGTATAATAGTTTAACTCTCAATCAAGTTTTCCACACAATACACCGATGATGGATTCACTCACTATAAACTCCGCTTTATTTAAAAAATCTCCACCCCCACTTGCTCCGTTTTCAAAAATTTTGCCACGCCAGCGGGACATTCACAGACAACCACATGCAAATCCTCAGCCTTTTGTAAGCTGAGCTTCTGAAGAAGGGTTAGGTAAAACTAAGGCCGTGTTTTTGTCAAGATTCCTCCAAGACGGGAAATGAGAACATGGAAAGCTTATAATTTGGTAATTGGGAAGAAAAGAGGGAGAGAATAGTAATAATACTGATAATAATAGTGACTCTCCTCATGAAACCTCAAGAATGATGAGAGGAGTAGCAGTAGTATATAAGTAAAACTAATATTTTCTAATCTTGTAGCGTATGGGTGTTAGTTGTGTGTCGTATTATGATACATAGCTTCACCCAACAAGACAAGACAGAGGAACATCATTGCCCCATCCACCTTAACTGTCAATCCCTTTTAGCTTTCCGCTAAAGCTAAGGCCAAGAAATGAAACTAAATTCCCTGAACGTGCAAATTCTCTCAAGTCCTTCTTTCTCTCTCTCTTTCTCTTTTCCTCAATCCTGATCACCACACACCATCCACGAAGGCATAACCCTTGTGAGAATAATAGTTAGTGAGCTCTTTTGGATGCACATTTACACGCACACTGCCCAACAAAATCTCTCATAAACTGCAAATAACTGGAGCGTTCAAGATGAAACGATGAGGAAATCCTCAGGAGTTTGAGTTGCCGCACCAGGATGAATATCTCTCGCCCTTTCCACAACAATACGCATCCTCCACAAAATTATTTTCACCTCCACAACCTCATCCTACTCGAAACCATACCCATACCACCGTTAGTGTTGGAGACTCACGTGGCCTAAAACTGAATAATCTAAACTCGACCAGCCGAGGATCATAGGCCAGAAACAGGCCCGCCGCGAGACTAGTCCTCAACTTTTCTGCACGTCATGAACTTATTTAGATAATTTGACGGCGTAAGAGAACTGTAAAATTAATAAGGCAGGAATGGAAATATATTCAGTAGGATATAGCTAGCTAGCAGTTTAATTACTTTGGTCTCTTAATTCTGTTTATGTTTAACGAATCCATGGGAAACAATACCGAGAAACTGAAAACAGCTGAGTTAGAAAACAAAATAAAACTTGGGATATTTATGCATTGTCAAACAAATTCCCTGAGTCTGCTCAAAGGATTTCTGCGAAACTCCTTTCGTAACGTCAGAAACCTCCACGTTTCAAGGAGCAGCGAGAAGCGCCAAATGTGCAACACCACAGTAATAATACAATGGGATGGACGGGGGAGGGGAGAGAAAGATAGTCTTTACCTAGGAGTTGCACTCATTTTAGCTCAGTTATATATAAAAATGTTACCAGCAGTAGCAAACTAACTAAAGAGAATAAGGCAGTCAAACTAAGTCAAAGCGCTCAGGAGGAGGGTGGGACTTTTGACTCACTCCACTACTAGTCATAGATGAGACTCTTTTGGAGGTAAAAAGGTGCGTGCGCTCCTGGCACTGGTAATGTTAATCTTTCAACTATCCTAGCGCACCGTAGTAGAGTTTCGGAGAGTCGCTTTACCTGAGTTAATGCACGTCAAGCAATTTATACACCATTAACTACGCTTCTCTCAACGCTCCAACATAAGTTCATCCATACCGCTTTCCTCCAAGTCACTCACGAGGATGCAAATAGGTATACGTTCATGTGCATACATTCCCACCTACAAACTGAAGCATAAAGCCAGACCTCGAGAGACATTATTGCAGCAGGCATGAAGCGGAAAGTGGGAGAAAAAACTGAGGACAAAATAAAATACACCTTCCATCCAAACACACACACATTGCTAACTAAATCCAATAAGGGGATTAAAAAGCCCAAAAGAAGAACTCTGCGTCGCTAACTCCACCTCCGACATAATCCTCATCACCTTCCCTTAGACTATCCCTAAACACGATCCAATACAGAGTGTGTACACAAAAGTTCACCTTTGTTCCTCACAATAATACAACATGTTTACAACTTTTCATTATTACTCATTCCTATGTCTCTGAGAATCCTATTCCATTAATAATCCAACAAGTAAATCAATTTTTCCTCCAAATTCATTTCCTGTCCTCCGCCCGCCCATCATCGCTGTATGAATCCTCGAAAGGTGTCTCAAAACCTTGAACGCTCTTTCCAGACACGCTCATTTATACTTTATGCACTTTACAAAAAATTGATGCGATTCCCCTCTCTCTCTCTCTCTAATGTCTGAATTATCTAAACTAAATAAGCCGGTATGAAGCAGTTTACATTTCCAGATACCACTGCGGTTGGTAAAAAATTTCGAGAAGGAGCTGTTGGAAATACAGTCGTAATGTTTGCACTCTCTGTTTTTTTCTAGCCGTCCAAGCATCACTGTCTCCGTTCCGTTCCAACTCCGAGAACTTGGAGCAACCAACAACGTCAAACCAGCCAGCCAAACAGACAAACAACCTTACTTCAAGGTTTCGTAACCATTGCGAACTATAAAAATCTTTAGTACAGCACAGCCCCCACAAAATAATACGGAGCTACAAGAGCAAGCTTTGTTTTCATCCGTTACACATTTTTTCCAACCGTAGTCTTCCTCAGGTGCATTAAAACAAGCAGCCAGTCTCTCCCACTTTACATAATGTATCAATATTCAGTCAGGGGAACGAGTAGGACGGGGAGTGGATGAGTGTGAAAGAACGGTAATTAAGTTATGCATTAAGTAGACGGTTCCTCGGATTTTCAGGTGTCTCTATACCGAGTCAACAGAAGAGAGCTACAGGCATTGAGAGACAGTCAAGACGAAATCATGTCCTCTTCTCAAATTAAGCGAGTATCATCCATACGCCACCGGTATCTACGAGCAGGCAGACAGACAGGTAGTCGGAGTTAGCCCGAGAGCGAGCGAGCACAGGTGAGAAAGTTAAGCATGGCAAAAAGTTTCGTGGCCGGGATTAAATGTAACTGTTCCCACAGTTAGAGGATTGGAAGATGAGTTAGGAAAAGAAAGAGATGACCACAATAATAGTCTTGTGAAGATGCGGTATATGGATTAACTCATGTAGTCACCTCGTTCTCAATCCGATAGGTAAGCTGTGGGAGGGTTGCTTGCTGCAAATGCGGATGCAGTCCACTGCTCAGGTAGTGAATTAAGAGAAGAGTGAAATTTTACAATTTTACACCGACCAACTACACTCTTTAACTTAAATCCTATCCGAGTTTATTCATCTCCGCACTATCATTGTGAAGGGGAAGGAAGCCAGGAAGCAGTTGAGTGAGCACGGTCTTGTATTGCAAGATTATTCTGTCAGACAAGCGTTTTTTTCGCCCGCTTTCCGCCATCCCAGCTAACGAAAAGCCAGCTCAACTCTCCCTTCAGAAGTCCCTACACGACAGTAACCAGCAGAGTGAATGCTATTCCGGATGGAATCATCTCTGCGAAACCCACTCGCAGCTAGTCCGGGCTCAGCCAGCATTTCTAAGCCGCCTGCAATGTCCTTACTCGGAAAAAAGATGATCATTTACAGATTATGTATTTTCCTTGATTGCGGTCGAATCCAACAAAAATTCCATCAAAGCCACATAGTGCCACATACCTGTCATGAAGGGCGGCCATAGCTTTCCCCCGAAGCGCTATTACCACACTGCCACATTCATCACTAGACTTACTGTGGGGGAAATAATCGTAATCACCCAATACATCACAAAGTTTTACTCACTCCCTCCCATCTTCCTTCATTCCTTCCTCCTCTCCTGCATTCATCAAAAAATCATGAGCGTATCACGATTATGCACCTGGGAGCGGAAGTGAGGAGACCAGGTGAGTTGGCTTATCCATTTGCCTTATCAGCCCCATCCCCTCATGAAGTCAATCCCTCCATCGAGTACCACCAAATAAATAGGAAAATTCTAATCTTCCTGCACCACACAATTCTGAAATTCATCGTTTCCCTCTTACCTAAATTGACTTTCAAAAAAATACACAAACAATTTATTTTCTACGACAGACAGGGGACAGAACCAACAAACAAGGAAACTAACCTCATTGTATTCCTCATCCACCTGGAATCGGAATATTGCAGCTTTGACATGTTTTTAAACGGAAATATCAAGTAGGAAGCAATTTACAACAAACAATCCCGTGTTTATCTACCCCAACCGTATCCTCTTTCTAGTTACAGTTTCTCAAGTCAGCTTTATGCAATTCAAGCATTTATCTAACCATACAACAGAGAAGGAGGGAAGAGAATAATATAGTAGAGCAATATCTTGTTGAATTCTCATTTTGCCTGGGCTATCTGATCCGTCTCAAGATTGCAGTTATACACCAAGCTCTTTACCTGTCTGTAATCCGGTGAATCATCATCATATATACCTCAAACATTCTACCTTATGCAACCAACTATGGGCTTGCATATTCATAAACTTCCTATTTTGGGTTCTTCCAACTTTTTCTTAACAGTCTAGGTTATTTCCTTGATGTATATTAAACGTAAGGGACTGACGGCATTCTTACGCGACTTGGTAACTTGCCACACGACCACTCAATGAGCCAGCATCAACTTAGGAGAATTATCTACGGGAGTTAGCGAACTTACAAGAGGAAAACAAGGTATATATATACATGCAATTTTAAAACCCTGCTGTAATTCCTTAGCCTAATCTACCCGACTTTGCAACGGTAGTATTTAATGAGCGATAGCTCTTTTTGTGTACTTTGCAGTGTAAATTAGCTTTGCTTCACCCAGCTAGATCCATTACTTCTTTTAACTGTAGCGGACGCTTGTTTGAACATTGTTTCATATTATTTATGTCATCTAGCCATCAAATCATCCAGCCATGATTACTGCCGGCAATTAAAATCTCTGTAGCTTGAGCGCCCCATTTACGTCAAAAGTAATCCCAAAACCGGCTTCCCCACCAGCCAACTTTGAACAAGGATTTTCCTCCTTTATATTTCCAACACCTCCTTACTTTCTTACCACCTGTATTTACTTCAGTCATTGTGTTTTGAGGGAAACCTTTTCACGTACGAATATGAAGGAAGCATTAGACAGACCCCCATCAGCTAACCAACACTAACCGATTGATTAATAGGCTACGGCTTTTACTCTTGAAGATATTTACTAAGGGCAGGTTAATAGAATGCTATAGGAAAAGTTGATAGAAAAATCTTTTAAAATTTACCTTCCGTTCAGAGGAGACACGCTTCTAGCCCACACACACATACACACACTCCCTCACTCCGTCCAAAGTTTTCAAGAAGATGAGAAGTTGAACAGTTTCAATAATAATGTAAGAATTCTTTTCTTTTTTCACCGCAAACGGTATTTTCAATTATGGCTTCTCTCACTGTTAACTTTTGGTAGAAAATCCGGAAGAATGGAAAGAATTATGAAGAAGAGAAACCGTATTTATTCTCCTTCACCGCTACTCATTTCAAGAGCTAAGTTAACAACAAAGCTTAAACACTTCGCGCATGCAACTTTCGCAAACGCTGAGACAGGTCACAGGATTGGGTGATAGGTGGTGGATGGAACAGAACATACACGGAGTCGCTGAAATTATTTCCACAGAGGAGGAATCGCTCAGCGATAACCATTCATATCAATTGTATGCAGAGATCAACCTTTTGTAAAAAGTTCAAAGGAAATATGATGCTATACATGATGCAGAGCATGAGTCATGGCTTCCTAGGATATTGCTTATCATATGCTGCAAAAGATTTGTCCTATAATTAACGATATTCATGGACAAGCATGCATACGCGTCAGCTACGTCCATCCATCTACATCTTGAATGTTTATCTTCTGGAAGCTCTGTTGAGATTGCAGAAACTATGTCATTGTCACCACTGAGAGTATATTTCTTTAAGGCTTGTCGCGTCCCAACCTCAACGTCAAATATTTAGCTGATCAAATCATTCCCGTATCAGCGTCGTTGCTGGCCCTCTTAAACTCTGACATTGTCCTGCGACTGGACTATAATCTCTAGATTTTGTGTAATATTCCGTGTCCTCAATCCTTCCTAGCCATGAGTTGTGGGCTAGCCACTACAGTATAGCAAGCAGTTTGTGTGATCCGCTGCACTGCATCACTTGGGCTAACTACTCATCATGGATACATTACTAATAGCTTTCGCAATCCCGCATGAAGCGATTACATTCTGTCTGTAGATAGAATCTAAACGCCGGAATTTAGAGCTAAATTACGAAGCACCGTATGTACCTTCAAGCTTAAGCTTTAAGAAAGGCCATCGGATGATAAGACTGGAAAGGGTGAAAAATCTAGAGTATATTAAAAATAATTGCAGTGCTAAAATCACGTTAACCCTTTCTTGCTTATTAACGCCAAGATGATAATATAAATTAAAATTATCCGATAATAATGAGTCGGATTACAAAGGTGAGTCTCATAAATTAGCAATTCAAATAGAGGGGATTGCCAATAAGGAAAATAAGGATAATGCGCAAGGGGTTCATGGATTCCATCCAGTTATAGTTATTCATTTAAAAACACGAGATCGCAACGCACGGAGGATTCTCAGCAATTTATTCAATGCAGTCGCAGTGAATGGATGAATAATTATTATTCTTGGCACTTGTATTTACTCTATCTAGCTTGATATTTAAATCGTCCTCCTACAGTCTGCAGAAGGATTGGCTTGGAGTCTCAAGATCTGTCAATGTGGGACGAATAAACGCAAGTCTTGGTAGAGAACAAAGCAGGCGCTCAAGGTTTCATACTAATGAAAACATCCTCCCTATAGCAAACCTTTCCCCTTCATATCATAGCACTCTCCAATCTGAGCTTCTCCACGCTTCACTGGGACAATGCATAATTCCTTTACCTTGACAATACTTGCAAAATATAATGAATAAGTGCAAAGCACTGCGTGGTAGAGCATAAAATTATATGTACACGCTAGCGCGCTGAAATCCAGTGGACAATTTTGCGAAATTGGACGCTGTTGGTTTACTGGTAATTTGGCATAGACCGTGGAGATAACAGATAACCCAGCTCTGCCAGACTCATGGCACTGACAAAATTAAGATTAACTAAATATTTGCACGCCAAAATTCTCACCTTTGTCCATGTCGAAGTCTGATGGAGTATTATTTTTAGCTGCTGGACTAATACGCTTTGCTGGTTCCCGTCCGCCGTTAACACCAGGCGACACTCCGTAACTGGGGTTCACAAACTGATTATGCGGACCGCTTAAACCTGGACGGGTGGCTGGAGAGGGGGCCGCGGCCCTTGTATTAAAATTTCTCATTGTCCTTTCACACTTAAGGGCGAATACACCCGGTGCTTGGAACTGCATAAAACTTAAACTGGTTGCCAAGGGTACGCGGAGCCGGTGTCTACGGTTTTCCAGAGGAAGCTAACAACGTTTAGCGAAAATGATAAAGTAATCAGACTTTTCAACAAATTGGCAATAAATCTTTAAATTATCACTTAAATTCACTTAATTATAGAAATATCCCACTGACGTTTGAAAGCAGACGGAGGAGGGGAAACTTGAAAAAAATTGCGGAGCTTTTCCTGTGTGCGAACGGGGGGAACGAGGGGAATGGAATGGAAAGCCGACAGACAGGAGAGACCGGACGTCGGGAGATCCGGAGGATGCGGCAACAATACTGGATCCTCAATGTGCAGGGGAGAAATGATGCATGAGATGGTTAGAGGACGGGCGGGTGTTGTTTGTGAGTCAGGCCGTTAGCGTTTTCCTCTAATGTTCTGTACAACTGTCTTTGGGACATATTCCACCCTGCTTTTACATTAAAAACTGGGCTGCCTGCCTTCTCCCTACTAGCTCCTGATCAACTTGACCAACCATGACTGATTGTGAGTCAGAGAATGCAAGGATCTTGGTTACTTGCTTGTTAACGTGTTGGTGTCCGCGGTGAGGGATGGCTGGCTGGGAGGAGAGCCAGCGAAAATGTATACACACAAATAATCCCAGAGAATCATTTCGAGTCAGAGATTGCTTAGAGTTTTTTCAAACACTCTTCATTTGATCGTCCAGGGGCAATCGTGCGAACTGCGCTAAGGGATTGTGTATATAGTTATTTGTACTTTCCACACATGTACTTGCATGTGTGGAAGCCCTTCAAGCTACACGTGCATATATTGATAGCAAATAGAGAACAAGGAGAGCTCATGATTCAAACTCATCTCATCATCTCAATCCATTCTATAGATTAGCTAATAGCAAATCCACAAGCGCCAAGCGCTACACAGCGCACACTACCCGTCCGCTCACACGCTGTTACCATCATCACATTATTATACGCTTTCCGAGATGAGTATCACAGGGAAACATCTGACGCTACTTCTGCTCTTCTTAAGGAAGACTCAAGAAATCAGCAATTTGATCTTGTGCAGATGCACCACACGGCTCTTCTTCTTCTTCTTCTTCTGTACACAATATTCTTCACCCTTCGCGACAAGAGGAATAAAACACTCCTCTTATTCATCCTCCCTTTGCCCCGTATCCATACATTTCCACCCTGGGATGTATATAGCCAGAACCAGAATGGGACTCTAATTTCTCTCCTTGTTCTCAATCATTGCCCCAAACTTATTATCACCTTTATGCATCCCCACGCGGGACATGTGTACGCAATTTTGCAAAACCTAACTTATTACACCCAGCTCAACTTTTACCCGTAGCCAGGAGGAGAACACACATGCCCCATTTTTGGTAGTGTTCAACGAGGAGGAAACTAAGTTATTTCGCCAAGATCAAAACCTCCCTTAACCGTTAAATTTTGCCGTTTCTCAACAAGGACTCCCACCTGGTCAGAGACTATTCTTCTTTGGCGTTCTCAATCTTTATACGCCTCGAACAAATGAGAATTGTAGTGCAGAGACAAAAAGTCTTGGCTTCAAATCTAATCCCAAACCTTTGTCATTTCCAACCTTCTGTCAGCATTATTCTGAGAAACGGGATTTGAATTGAGTTCGCAAACGCTTCATACACTATACGAAAATAGAGACAACGATGAATAATCATTAAGCTGGCAGCTACAATCAATGCTAACTGACTGTGTAAATTTTATAAAGTATTTTACAGGAATATTCCGTAATTTTGGTTTTTATCCTGAAGTTCAGCTTCCGGCCAGAGTAAACAGGCTTTAACTACTGCATGATAATACAAAGCCCGGTAATAACGATGACCTGCGTTTTAAAAAATAGAATCGATTGGGCTAAGGGAACTTGAAATTTTGTTTTGTAAGGCTGAGTCGCGCAATGCGTGTGTGTAATACGTACACGACACATATTCGCAATTTTGCGCTGAACAGAAGTACCTGGAACCTATTTATTGTAGAACAGCGGCCATTAAAAAAGCAGTTATTAATGGAAGCTACGCCTCATTGGTTACAGAATCGGGTATGCATTAAGCATACTGAAAAGGTCGCCGGTTCGAATCACCAAGCGTCGTACCATCCCAGAAATTCGTAACTAGAGAAATAGAGGGAATTCCATCCGATTATTCTCGTGGAGAACTATTTTTAATAAAGTTTTTGCCGACTACATTCTGTTGCTCAAAATAAGAATGCATTGCTATGGTAGCAAAACCCAAAGTTAAGACAATTCATGAACCCCTAAATTAATTTACATTGTCTTTAAAATAGGTTAATGTTATCAATCTTGAAAATTAAATGATCGCAACGACAACAAGGTGAGTCTTCCAGGCGTTGGATATGAAAACGTTGTGACTAGTACACTTTGTCATTGCCATAGAGCAATAACTGCGACTGTCATCGAGCATTCCCAGGGAAAGTTGAATTCCGCGCGAATCCTTATCGAATGTTTTGTTTGTTTTTATTTCGTCGCTGTCGCAGTGAAAGCTCACATTCGTTTCTCCGTAACAATCCACCAATATCAAGGATATAACTCATTTAATGCTGTTGTTTTTGCTGTAATTAATAGTGATCTGAGCATTATTAATTTTTCTCTTTTTCGTCATATATGATTACTTGGATCCCAGCAGAAGAGGAGCAGTAGTTACAAATTACCAACTGCTAATCTTCGTGGACTGACCGGCTTGAAGATATAGACGTCTAGCACTGCAGCATGGAGTGCAACAATAATCCTTGCATGCAGAATGGTAATTCGGTACGCACGTAACTCCCGTTGATTTTCAGTTAACAGTAGTTTAACTCAATCAGATATGTCAGTTCAATATTTTGGTGGTTGGAGTAACTGAATTTGGTGTTTTGATTCAGGAAAACAGAGGTACGCTACCGGATAAGTTAGTCTTCATCTGCGAGTGGTATGACAGGGAAGCTGATCTCGTAAAGAAGTACATGACCTTGTTTTTCACAGTAGATGGAACGATTGAAATTGTAAGTGGATTGGTGGATTAAAACTGACGACAAACCTCACATACGGACTACAGAACATGTCTTGTTAATTTCAGATTGATGTTATGAATCACCGCAAGTTTTTGAGACGCATCAAAGTTGACACAGTCAGAAGAACAGATCTATACATTGGCAACGTACTCAATATCTACGCAAGACACATGACATTGACCGAATATGGCGATGCCTGTACCAAAGAATATCTTGAGCCTAAAACAGAAAGGTGAGGTGGATCCAAAATACTTTTCAGTAGACACTGTAATAAAGATGTGAGTTTATGCAATCGAAGTTGTTTTTTTTTCAGAGCGTTTATCTTGGTGAAGCCAGATGCCGTAGAATATTTGGGGTTTATTATGCAACGAATTGAAAAATGTGTCCGCGTTATGAGAGCTAGAACTGCGCACCTTGGCTATGAAATGGCGTGTAAATTCTTTGAGGATTTCCAAGGAGAAGAGTTTTATCCGTAATCTATAACTTTTCTTGAAATTCTTTGTATGTAAACGATGTCGTTCTGATTATATTGCTAATATTTAACACTTAAATGCGATTTAGAGAGCTCGTAAATTACATTTCATCAGCACCCGTCGCAGCTTTCCTAGTCGTAGGAGAAAATGCAAT
Source organism: Sminthurides aquaticus (assembly GCA_906901655.1). Lineage (NCBI taxonomy): Eukaryota > Metazoa > Arthropoda > Collembola > Symphypleona > Sminthurididae > Sminthurides > Sminthurides aquaticus. The sequence continues at coordinate 2,469,636 of CAJQTT010000002.1, read as the reverse complement.
AGAAAAGATGAAGCGCTTGGCTGGCCCAAAAGATCCCGCGGAAGCGAAGATTCAGGACTCCAATTCATTGCGAGCTTTGTATGGACAGAACGTGATCCGAAACGGTCTGCATGTATCGGAAAACCCTTGCAGCGTAAAAAGGGTAACATGAACCTATCCAGAGGCTACTAGTAAAACAAATTCCTTATTACCATTGAAGTGATATGATGCAACTTTTGTGTTTAATAGGAATCCCAGTTTTTCTTCCCCCTGTGTAGAGAACAACTTCAATGTGTAGCCCCAAATACTGCAGTATTGCGAGATACAACTTGTTGTATTATCAAACCTCACGCAGTCAAAGAAGGTAAAGTGTTACTGTGATTTAGGCAAAGTTTAAACCTGGGTTCACAATTACCAACTCAATTCTTGTAGGTTTGGCTGGAAGAATAATTGCGGATATGTGCAGTGCACATTTTAAAGTTACTGCAATGGAACTGTTCTACCTCGATAGGACTCATACCGAAGAGTTTTACGAGATATATAAAGGAGTCCTTGCTGAATATGCCGTAAGTTCCTAGCTTAAAACGAAAAGATTAGTTCGATTAAAATACATGAAATAATTAAAAAATCTTCATGTATATAATTGTTTTGACTGCTGTTGTAGGCAATGACAGAAGAGTTGGCCTTAGGCCCATGTTACGTTTTTGAAATATCAGGATGCTCAAATGAAACCCAAAAATCATTTCGTTCCGCTTGCGGTCCTATGGATCCCGTAAGTGGTTTACACGCTACTCTTTCAAGTCAGTTGACGTGTTCTCTAGACATGCATCTAATTTTCGATGATTGATTCTTGATTAAGGAGCTTGGGAGAAAGCTAAGGCCTCAGTCCCTCCGTGCTAGATATGGCGTTGATAAGGTTCACAATGCTGTGCATTGTACAGACCTACCCGAAGACGCACAAATGGAGCTGGAGTATTTCTTCCGAATCATGACAATGAAGGTCTAATCTTCCAGTCAAATCGCAGCGATTAGTTTGTGACGGCGCCCTCCAGTGATCGCTCTTTACCAAATGTTTTCATTTCACCATTATGTTCATGACTTCAAACCGAGTACAAATAAAAATGTGGAAATATTCTTTCAGAATATTGATTTTTAACTTTTCAAGAAACAGCAAACGATTTGTCATGATACGCAGAAGACTCATGAGTCCTCATGTCGGCACGAAGATAGCAACTTACGTGTTACTATGAAACCATGGAAACGCTTCGGAAGCGAGGCACATATCCTGAAGGCGGCAATGTTCGCATCGCTTTGATACCAACAGGCAATCGATCAAACGTTCCATGTGTATCATATTCATATGTGATTCATTGCACTCACTGCTTTGGCTCTTTAAAACTACGGTTCAGTCTGACAGGCCTCTGAAGTGTTTTCCGTATTAATTATATCGTCGACACAATTTCAAATTACGCATGTAGCTATTACATCTGTAATTGTGTTCAAATATGGTATTTTTATTAGGGACTCAGTTTGGATACGACACAAGAAACTTTTCTTAGTAGTTTACTATATATAATTAGTTTTGTGGGGTCATTTCTAAGAAAAACATATTATAATTGCATACCTTGTATAAAGTAGACTTCTACCAAAATGATTTCTTCTCAGTTAACTTCAGTGTTGAGTAATCTCGGATGGGGTTCCGGGTTCAGGCTGCCCGTAGCCAACGAAGAAAATCGAGCGTTGGAGAATTTAGTAAGTTAAGATTATCTCCCGAGTTCTCCCACCTCTTCATACTTGAATTACAAATACTTATGCTTGCTTTATTTTGCAGCTGGAGCAAAAACAAAAACGACTTTTAGAGGTTCACGCAACCCTCGAAGTAGATACTCAACATTGTACAATCCTGCAGAGCCATTTTGATAGAATCTCCACAGCAGTGAAAGAAACACAGGTCAGCTCACATGCAGTTGTGCCATAATCAGTAACATATCAACAACTAGTAAGTAAAGGAGTTGCAAAGGTAATACTGTTTAAATGCTTGCAGAAAATGACGAATGCAAAAAGAAGTGGGCTAGAGACAGAACAGAGTATGAAGGATCTTGCAGATAAAATGCATTCAAGATACAAGACAGATTTGCATGACGCTAAACAGGAAACTATCCAATATAACGAAAGAAATTACAGAATGAGCGTAAGATTTCACTTCTTCATATCGCATTTTATCTTACAATCACGAATCAACGCAAATTTGATTATTTCACAGGAAGAAATTGAAAATCGCCGTCAAGCGATAGAAGAACTAATTGCAACCGTTAAATTTGATCAAGTAGCCCTTCAACGATTTAAGCAAGTGACAGAGGACAAAGAGAGTTATATTAATTTTATTCAAACAATGGCCAATCTGGATGAGCGGGTCGCCCAGGTACGATATATTGAAATAGTTTTAAAAATACTATGTGATTTACAAAGCAAGCGCTAATTCTTCAAACCTATCCCATAATTAGGACTTCCAGCTAAAATTTCGAAAAGTGGGAGAAGAACTGCATAATTCCAGGGCTAAACTGAACGATGCAGCCATAAGCACATTGAGTTTACAGCAACAATTCGGCAGGCTCTGCCAACAATTCCGACGCATTCATGGAGAAAGAAGTCAAGCCATTCAATTATGGGAGGGGACGTTGCGAAGTATGCGACAAAGAGACGAAAATATAAAAGAAGTTGCAGAGGTAGTCAAACAGTAATGTTACACCCACATTTCTAAAACATTGATATAAAACTGATTCGGTTTAAAACGCAGAAATCGTATTTTGGATTAGGAGTACGCCCAATTCCGAAGTAGAGTGCAATACCTGGATTTACAATGTGAACGGAATAAGGATATGATCAAACACGAGGAACTCAACACCCAAGAAATAGAGTATCAGATTAGTTCGTCGGACAAGAACTGCAACGCTATTAAAATCAAGCTAGTGGAATCCAGAGAATCTCAAACCAGTTTAGGAGACGACATACTAACTTACAATTCAATCATTAATCAAACATCGTCAAAACTAAAACAGCTGCAAGCCGAACTAGCTAACTTTGATAATGAGATAGAGAATATTCAAAAACAAATCCAAAAGTTGGAGTTAGAGGTAGTGGATGCAAAACTTCGTCATGGAATGGCAATGACAGAGACACTGACGGAAGAAACTCGTACTAAAGAAATCGAGCAGTTAATACAGAAGGAAGAGATAGAGGCTGACAAAGTTATCCGTGAACTTGAAAGATTTAGACGCCTCTTATGGGCTCGAGTAAATGAATGTAATGAAATTGACGCAGAAATTAAGCTAATAACGGGCCGCATTAGAGGAACAAGAGGCCTTATCTTGAGTCTTAAAGACCGCGCAAAAGTTGATGACGTGAATGTAAGTTCCCGCTCTGCAATCCAGCAGTACCGTCTACTATTAGAAAATTAGAATCAATTACAATTAATTTACCTTCTGTTTGGCAGCTCACAAGAGAGAAGCAGCAAGCTTACCGCCTTGAACTAGAGTGTTTAACATTAGATACAAAACTTAAGCAATTAACGACCGTCCAGGACCAGGATTATTTGCCTTCATCAGTCACAAAAAATGATGTCATTGAGCTGAACCAGAAGCTTCAAGAAGTAGCAAAAACAAGAACGTTTTTGCAAGCGCAGGAGTCACACCTTTCAAACATGAACAAGCGCTTGTATTGGGAATTAGATGCAGTTCGTCGCGAGTATTCGCAACTTCAAGTGATTGTAGATTCGTTAAAGATGGAGGCAAAGAGGCAAGTATTCACCTTTTTTGTCTTATTATGCCTATGTGTTTCTAATAAACTTGATTTTTAATTGGGACTAATACTTCTGATTTAACTAGGTGCGTATTGGAACACAAAAAATCATGCGAAGATGTACAGAACCTGCAGCTGGAAACCAGATTACTTCAAATGACACTGAAACGTTTTCAGAAATTAGCAACTGAAGAACGGGATTCCATGCACAGCTTAGAACAAGACAGACTCCTGATGGAAACTGTGAGTACTTACTTTGAACTGGTGTACTTAAAACAATCACTTATTATATACTATTGTGAGGGTACCTTCAATTCATGTTTCTTATACGGTATTTGTCTTCTTTAGGCAGTAAAGGAAAGAAAATCAGAGATTGAGGTCCACGTGCAACTTTTGAAAGCGCAACAGAGACTCCTGAGAGATGACGTAAGCAAGATCAACTCGTACATAACCGACGTGTCCAGGGAAATCAATTTATGCAAGACTAGGTCAGTGCCTGCATAAATATATAATATATCCAAAGGTAGGTAGCTCCGCGAAGGGAAAGATTGAAATTAATTAACTAACTTTGTTTGAAATCCCAGGTACGAGTACACAATGAATTCTTTGGCCTCGGACGGTGGTGACGGAGATCACTCTGAATCATATTACATTTTAAAGCATGCTCAAGAACGAGAGATTTTACGGAGGTAAACAAACTATAGCTAAATCACCCTGATCTGCTCACACCGTTCTGCAAGTAAAAATGAAGTCTATGTTGTATCACGTATTTACTGTTTTCTAGAGAAGGGGATTTATGGGATTCTAAAGTTAAAGAATCTGAAAGAGAAATTGCAGCACTTCAAAATACGTTGTCCGTTCTTGTCAGTTCCAATTTGGCATTCAAGGACAGTCTGTCCCCAGCTGCAGCAGAAAGTATGTAATCAACAACCATTCAAGTCTTTAAATGTACGGAAGAGGTTGTGAGTTCATCATAAAACAAACTGTTTTTAAAACCTTTTTTTAAAAGCACCGGAAGCAAAAATTTTGGGAGACTTAGAAGAAGAGCAACGACTTACCTTAGTACGTAAAAGAAAATCCGATAAACACCTTCAGGAAATTCACAAACAATGTCTCGCACGTGAATCTGAGCTTGCGGAGGCTAGTCACACGAAAATGTTTCTGGAAGGCTTGCTGGGTGAGAAAAAGTACGAAATGAGCAATTTGCATTTTGAAATTGCAAGTCAAAAAGAAAAGATAATCAGAGCAAACAGAATGGCAAATCGTCTCATAAAGGAACTTGGTCTTCATGTACACCCAGACCGAGAGACGATTGAACTGGATTTAAAGTTGCGATGTGCAAAAGAAAAATTTGAGGTAAACTAAACGTTCTCCATTTTACCTTTCTCGTACTAAAGCGGCAATTATAAAATTAAAATCCAGTGAAAATTGATCAGCTTATGTTTCTTGAAGTATGGTTTAAAAACGCTGGAAAAAACTTTGTTCGTCCATCAAAATATAAGAACGAGGGCCCTCCAGTTTGCCGAAGAAAATGAAGAGCTCCAACCAGTCGTTAGACGACTAACGAAACGTTTGGAAATGCCCGAATTTGATGCAGTGTATGCAACAAGAAGTGGCGCTATGACTCCTCTCAGGTCCACGACTCCAACGACACTATCATTGCCACCATCGCGAAGCAAGTCAGGTGCATTAGAGCGGATAATGTCGCAGTCAAACGTTGCCCACCTTAAATCTCACCCTTCAACTGTTCGAGCGTCAACAGCTTCAGCCAGTAGACGTCGATCTGCTCCAGGAATTGCTCCCACTTTCTTACAACGATCCAAATCCGTTAATGAGACGTTGCCGAAGCCATCAGTATCCTTGGAATCGGTCAGAAAGCCAACAGAGTCAAAGATAGAAGAACATAAATCGAACACAGAACTGTTTCTAGCAGGGTATGTCGTAAGTCGTTCAGAGGTAACTCCTATGTTGCGAATCATTTGGACAATTTGCCTATAATTTTGCGATGTTCAATTACAGTAGTTCTACGAGTTTGGCGCCCGAAAAAGGACCAGAAGAGGAGTCAGGACCTGAAGATGAATTGATATTTTATGAGGAAGCTGAGATCCATTCTATTTCTGAAGATGAAGCACAGTTAGTACCGGTTGAAAGGGTCTCGGAAGTTATGGCAGCGGAGATCGCTCATATTGAAACATCGACGGCAAAATCTGGTCCAAAGTTTAATCAGCCAAAATAAGCAAAAGGATAAATAATGCCGAGACTAAGCGCGTAATATTTACCTATCTGACAGTATGGTCTGATATCATGATAATATGTTTTTTTATTAGTGTTGGGTTTTGGTAGCATTCGGCACAATTAACTTAAATATCATTTCAATTTTTTTCTGTTACCAGGATAGCTGAACCCATAGTGTAGTAATTTGGTTCACGATTGTCGTAGTTGCATTTCACGATTTAAATATTAAGTGTGCGCTAACGTTTTTTGTAAGGATCCTTGCGATACACGTACGCGTGGTGATTACATTGCAGCAGAGTGTGAGAAAATTGAGCAAGGATATCTATTGAAAGCTTTAGCACATAGTGGCGGGGGAAACAAAAGTTTGCATCTGTCGAAAAAAAATCGAACTTGAAATATCTTTTTGTTGACTATTATAAGAATTATATTATTTTTATGTCTGCAACTGGACGTAAATTTATTTCATTTGTCCACGTATTTAAATAAATTGAACGGAAAACTTCATTTTATAAATTTTGATTGGAAAGAGTGCTCTGAAAAAACATCACAACCAAAAACAAAGGAATATTTTGTATGCAACATGGTGATCTTAAATACTGAATTATAATAATCACAGAAATTATATATTTAATCTTGTGATCTGCTGAATAAGATTTCGTAGATGGAAGTGACTTTATTTCATTGTAGAGCGTAATCTAGCCACCATCCAATACTGAATTAGCAATGGGTGGTAGTAAGTGTCAATGAGACGAGCAGGACTCGCTCTTAGCTAGCAATTGCACTAATGCTGACTAACTACAGTTACATTCTCGTTACCCTAGTCTGGCACAATGAATAGTATTAATGGTGGGCTTTGCAACGGTAGTGGTATAAATGGTGGGGATAATGGAGCATCAAGCGGAGGGGATAGTAGTGAATCTCCTGTTATTAAAATTGAACATTATGAAACTGTGGGAACACGGATAGTTGAAGAGCCTTGCTGTTCCTCTTCATCTCCTAAGGTCGATTTAAACGAAGACGAGTCCGGTGAATCTATATTGCCTGAAATTGGCTCAAAGAATAGTGCTTTTCTGCCATACAAGGTACTTTACAATCTTCGACCCTTTTCTCTTTCCATCAACTCTTTAAGCGAGATGTGTTAATATTAATATATAAAATACGTTAACCATAATTTTATTTTGATATTACAGCAGCAGCAGTCATTAACAGTCCTCACGAATTTACAACGAGGCAATGTACAGACGCACATGCGGGATGCTTTGCCGGAGCCACTTACATTTCACGAGAGAGCTGCCAAAGGTGAACTTGAAATAAGTGACATTACCGGTAAGTTGAGATGCTCGAGTATATCTGAAATTCGGTCAAAATTGGTTTCGCACAAGAATAAATGTTTGCAACTATTTGTATTACAGATGTAAACGTGAATTCGCTGGACGAGCATGGGTTACCAGCCCTTCATTGGGCATGTTACCATGGAAGACTTACGATGGTGCAGATGTTAGTAGTTAAGGGAGCATTTGTGAACGCTCAAGCTGTGGGTGGAGAAACAGCCTTAATGTTTGCTGCGACCAATGGACATTTAGAAGTTCTGACCTTTCTTTTATCCAATGGGGCATCCGTTGACCTTGCCGACGAGCATGGAAACACAGCTCTGATGTACGCTACCGTAGGTAATTACCCACGATGTGTGTCGGAGCTCTTGAATCACGGTGCCTCGCTAACGAAATGTAATGAATTCGACGACACGCCTTTCGGGGTCGCCGTAGCTAAGAATCTTCAAGCATCACAAAATGCGATGGAACAATACCTGAAGGATCTCATAGAGATTCGTATGGTTCAGCGTAGCAGTTGACGTGCGAAGCTTGACATTTTACCCAATGCTGATTAAGTACAAAATTATTTTCGTAATATTTCATGAACATACGTTAAAGACATGGATCGATTAGTTTCCGCGTTTTATTAGTAGTGGTTGCGGTCACGACAAAATCTATGCAGATTTTAGCGTAAAATTGATGTGTACATGCATGTATTGCATAGATGCGGACTATATGGACAGGTTTTATTTAGGATTCCGAAATATAAATATTTAAAGGGGGAAAGTAACGGATTTTGTCTTTAACACATGAGATCGGGAACAAAGTTGTTATCACTGTAATCTTACTGTACAGACTGGCGTCATGCCATTGTCATTTGTGACTTATTTCAATTAAACGTACTGTGAATTATCAATTGTAAATGTTATTACGCACTATGGTCGACATTTGATACTGATATATAATGTTGACATGTCCTGCTGATATCTTCAACCAGCGCCGTAATGAGTGTATGAGAACTAAGGGATGGTTAAATTACATTTTAATTGTATTTACTAAAGCCTCTATATGTATTGTAATCGTCGCCATAGCGCAGAGAGTTCTCTAATCGCCACCCCATAGCCAGTCTTAACATAGCTTTGCTGTGACATACTCGTCCCCATAATAACGCATTCATGACCTGATCCTCAGCCATGAAGTTAATTAGTTCCTAGCGATCGCTAGTAGGAACATCCAAAAGTGATTGACTTTCTTAGAAATAATTCACCGTTCATAAAGCTCGCCCGCACTAATTACTCGCTGTATTTACCTCGCAGTCATTAACATGTGGATGATACAAGCTTGAATACGTGCCATCCATCACTAAATTTTGTTCAACCATTACTTAGTACAAATGCATTGGAACTAAGTCCCTCAAGCCCTTCAGATACAAAATACTGTTAAAGCTAGCGCACTTACTCCACGTATTACTTTTCAAATCGTTTCAAGAATACTTACAGCTTGACGCTCCTCTCATTTTTGGAAGTATTAAGGATAATACTGAACACCAATAATATAGTTGTTGATGGCACCTACTGACGTGTCTACTGTCTCGTAGGTGACGTCCTTGCACTAGACTCGCAATATTCTCCGATCCTTCAATATGGTTAGCATATTTGTCAAGCAATTAAGTACGTTTGCACTTTTTTGCAGCGTTAAGTACGTCATCTGTTTGACGAGAAGGCAAGATTCATGATACATGAAAAATCAAGTATATAAAAATTACTCCGTACTGTACCTGGAATAGGATTAAAGTGTCCTTTATGGTACATAATATCCGCATGCCACAATGCCACTTAAATCCAAGACTAAAAATGTATTCCTCTCTAAACACGAAACTTTTCCAGAGAAGCTCGTGTGGACATTGTGGCGAATGCAGAGAATTTCCCATTACACCCCAACCGACCATTTTCGTTTCATCTCTATCCTTCCTACTTCCTATCAGACGGGCTGAATGCTGACCAATTATGACGTCAGATTCAGATATAATGCTACTGGTCAAGCTTCTGGCCAAATTGACAAAGCAAATGCATGTAATACATATATGCTTGAGACAGGTTTTACACATCTCTCCAAATTAGACACAGGGCTTTGAGAAAAATATATTTCATAATTATCTATAGATTTCGAGCGCATATATTAAAGCTTATCATTACTTAATTTCCTTGTGGCAAAGACACGCTAATTAGTTTTTAATGAGACAATCTCCCGACATCCAAGATGTACGAGTTGAATAAGCTTCCTAAACGGAGATAACTGGAGACAAAGGTGTGGGAGTTTAGTTTTGCAACAAGTATCAACACAGTTCCAAGAAATTATGCATAAAGGCTAGAAAAAATTGGAAATTCCGTAACTGGGAGCGTTTGCATAGCTTTGTTTTAACCAGGTGGTAATATGTAGGAAGTAGTTGAGAAGAGAAGGAGAGGAACGTTTTACAAGAATAAAGGGGAGGAAGATAGAGATACTACGAAATCAGCTTGTTGAAGATAATGAAAATGTACCTGTTCTTGAGAATAACTTCCAAGTCTGCTTTGAGAAGAAGATGAGGTTTGGAATATAAATCAAGATGAGGTTGAGGGTGTTAAGTACGTATTATGGGTTGGAATGCCAATCATAACAAAAGAGGGAATCAGGTAGCCGAGGAGGAACGTATAAGAGCTAGGAGCTCAGCCTTGATGACTTGTATTTGACTTGTGCCGGTGGTGGTGTGAAATTGTTTTAGTTCAAGCTGGCCTAAAGACACGACAAATCCCTCTCAAAGTGTTCAACAAGCAAACTCAAAGCAAGCATCAAAGATGAGGACTCTTTTGGCTCTATTCGCCTGTCTTATGGTCGTTGGATTTGTGAGCGCCCGTCCAAAGGTATGTCAATATTCATGGAATTTCTTCCATACGGGTCGCACCTCGCAACTAACGAAATAATTTAACAAAACTGCTTTTAAATTTTAACATTACTAACATTGTAAACTAACAAAAATAGCGATTTCAACAGCAACCACCGGTTGTACACGTCGGTCCAGATGGCACTGTAACTGGGGGAGTTAACCAGGCTTTCAGCATCAACCAAGCTCAGAATGGAGGCCCTAATGGAGTGAGCTCTGCTCTCAACGACAATTTCGCCCTTGGAGTCAATTTCAACAAAAGACCTGGACAAGCTGGAGAAAGCACCTCCTCCCATTCCAACACTTTGAACCTTGGCTTGAACGTTCCCTTCCAGCAAGGATAAATAACCCATAGGCTCTCCAGAGCTACCCTCCACTAAACTATGTGTCTTTGAATAAATAACTAAGCTTTTTTCTCTTCCTACAACAACAACTAACAAGTCTAACGTCTAACCTCTAATCTAACAAATATTATTTGCTTTTGTAAGTAACTTTTCTCGCCTTCCCTTATCTTCAACTATTTGGCATGAACCAAATACTTGCGTCACTAACACAGAGAGCTATAGATGCATTATTCTCTTATTTCATATAATCATATTCCCTTCCATGGGCTTACTAATACTCAGTATTTTTTGCATGCTAGTCAAGACCAGTTTTTCTGCATTGAATTGCAAAATATGCAAAAATCAAAAGAGAGCCTCAAGCAGGGGCAGTGGCTTATGACTATCATTACAAACTTGCTTTTACTGACGTCACGCCTCGTCGAGTTACGGAAGTCGGGCTAAATGAATGCAGAGAATTTGTATGCCAACTCTTTGTAATAAATTCAATAGGATCCGCCACAACCACAGTCTCCTTACACAGTACAAAGAAATCCGGACGGCTCAATTTCTGGATCATTTGCTTTTTCTCAAGCAGTAAACGCCCCTGGGGTTAATGGAGCATTTGGAGCGTCACAGACCTTTAGCCTTGGTCCACAAGTGAGTTTATATTTGTTGATGCTGGGAAAGCGATAGCTGAATGAATGGGCAAGGTAGCTCAACCATAACACTCTTAATGTATATCGCAGGGGTCAAGTTTCGGCGGAAGTCAATCTGCTTCTCTCAACGGTGCTGGCCCGGGCGGAAACAATTTCGGATTCAGTCAAAGCAATGCTCTGTCACAATCCCAAGGACAAAATGGTTTCAGCTCTTCAGGATCTAATGCCGCATCTTCCCAGTTTTCTAACCCACTCTTCTCTTCCTCCCAAGCAAATGCAAACGCCTTTGCCAACAATGTCAATCTAAATAACAACGCATTCCAAAATCCTGGATTCAACCAAGGATTCCAGCAACCTAACCAGTTTGGCCCTCGACCACAACAGGGATTCAACAATGGGGGTGGTGGGGGCGGGAGACGCCACCCTGGCGGTCATAGACGGCGGTACAACTCCTACAATTAATTTTCTAAACATAAACCTAATTAAGACTTCACATATACATACTTTGTACTTTGAATGGCTGCGGCGAAAAAAAATGTCAGATTTAAGTTTTTTATGTTTTTTATAAACTGTTACTGTTGTCGGAGAAAAGCATATCCTTTGTTTTAGAACAAGCTCTTGGTATGAAGCTGTAAACAATTCTTTGTGTACTTTGATTACTGTCCCACCACGATGCTGTACAAAATTATTTTTCTCAGTCAAGCAGCTAGAATGAAAAAACTCAAGTTACTTGGATAAAATATAATGTAACGAGTGTTTGATATTTCAGATTAAAGGTGTTTTTACTGAAATCTTTACTCTATCTTCAAGCCCCTAGAAGTTAGACACGAAAAGTATTGATCTCACTATGAGATTCTCACAGCTACATACTGAGTAGTTATAATTTCTACTGAAATCCGTCATGACCGCTCTTTTTGTTCGCATATAACCATGACCTAAATCAACATGTGTCGTCCAGCGTGTGAAGTTGTAGCTGGGCTCACAGTTTCCGTCTGTTATGCAAATGGTCACTTTTAACCTGAATTGGTCCAGCAGTTAATTCAAAACAGAAGGGTACTTGTTGGATAAAAGGCTGAAAGTCAGACTAATCAGAACTACCCGATTAATATAGTATATTTAATACACTATGCTTTTCGCACTATACTTTGCGGTACCTGTCATTTTTCCTCACACGTATTCCTATTTGAGACGTGTCCCTCAACCTTTGGAGGTCGATTCAGCACTATAAGTAATCTACTATTTTTACACCGCAAATCTAGATTCCGATCCGACTAGACCTTTTACAAGCTGGAGATCAGAAAGAAAACAAAATTAGCATTTTATTCAATTCTAGATGAGAACTGCCTAAAGTTGAAGTAGTTGAAAATGTTCTCTTTCCCGAAATAGAGATGCATGAGATAGACGACACTTGATTCCTGCCTTCCACCAGAGCCAGTTCTTGTTCCTGGAGTCTGTAAAAGTTACTGTGACGAGGAGAAAGATCCGAGAAAGATATTAATTGGAACCTCTTTCCACGCTTGTTTAGGTAATCAGGAGGTTTTCGTCGGATTAATTACTCTGCAGACATTTGAAATTTAGTGAGTTTTGTTCTCTGGTGGATAAAACATTGCAGAATGCTTACCCTCTGGATTTTATTACTTCTCCTCTGGGTGGTCCAGGAAGATGTAGTGTTGACTTCACCTCTGGTAAGTTATAGGCTTTGCCGTTATTTTTTCTCCAATAAAAACCGCCATCTTCTTTACTTCTCAAATTTCCAACTACCGTATTTTCCATCTCCTTCAAAGCTAAAACTTCTCAATGGTCGTAGGTTTTTACCGAAACGTTTTTACTTGTATATTTATAGCCCGTGAAGAATCATACGGAGGGAAACATTCAAAGAGATAATCGAGACCCTGATCCAGGATTCGAGATTAGCAGAACTCCAGATGGCGGTGTCGAAGGATCATTTTCAGCTGCAGAAGGAGTTAGTGTACCAGGCATCATGGACGCTGGTATGGCAATGGGACAAACTTTCAGCATTGGCCCCAAAGTAAGTCATATATTCCATTGTAACCGAACGTAACTCGTATTAGAGAAAAGAGCTCCTTTTTAACCGGTTCTCAGCAGAAGGCCTGTGCGCTGTGCCTGTGCTATGGGGCATAGAAAGCTACATCTAAGTTATCGGACGTACAGGGCTACGATTAGGTCAAAGGTGGTGCATGTTCACCACCAGTCCTATACATACTGAAAGCAGAAGCTGAGCAGATGTACTTATTTGTATTTTTTATTTCACAGGGAATGTCAATGTCCAACAGTAACAGTGGATCCTTTGATTCTCCGATGGCTGGAGTAAGTTCTGCCTTTAGCAACGCCAATGCCATGAGTAGTGGTCCTAGAGGATTCACCAATTCTATTGCAAACGCTGCGGCTATGTCTAATCCCATGTTTTCCAATTCATTTGCCAATGCAAATGCTAATTCTTTCGAGAATCCCATGAGCAACTTGCTTTCTAATGCAATCCCATCTTTTAGCTTACCTAAACCGCGATTACCATTTTTTTAAACCGCAGCTTGACTGATTAAGGTATGAATCCCTCTGTATACGAGAAATACGGTAATGTCTTCGACACTCGCTTCCCACCACGTAGATATTATCTACTTTGTAAAAATAGTTGCTTTTAGCGGCTACGATTTTTAGTTGCTATACATAATCATTGTAAGCAAATGACAAGGTACTCGGCGTTAAAATGAGTAGCCACGAATATTTTATTCAACATATAGTTACAATTGACGGAGGAACTACTTAGAAATGAATACAACAACTCAATGAAAAAAATTTTCGTTTCCTCCACATCAATGTTCAATTAAAACGTTAGTTTTACAAGTCGCAAAATTTCGAAAATAAAACCCGCAAATTCACAACCAACACTCATATAAACTTTGTAACAAGTATCACACTACATGTCTTTACTTTTAAGCTCACAGCGTCGCAGGCCCCTTAAGAACAACGTTCGCTCTGTAATAATATCTTTCTCAAAAACAGACTCCATCCTTCCGAGTAGTACCAAAACTTAGCATAGGTGGCGCTAGGAATATACCTCGGATGATTTTATGAGAGTATAGCTGTGCGAGTCGGATCGGATTCTCTTTGCCACCGTTTACTACGGAAGGATAAGAAGTGTAAAGCAGGTAGTTATCCATATTTGCCCAGCTCCATGGCTTCAAGGGTCAGCTCCTATATTTTGTTAGGAAATTGAGAAGCGTGAGTGGGTTGGCTCAGATTGGAAAGACATTACGCAAGGGGGTATATAAGTGTCAGTCGCAGATTTATGTTTATCGTGAATTCGTAATGAGAGTTCTTCCGTCCTGTAATTCAGTTTTGGGGTATGGTGAGTAATGGGGATGAAGATACAAAGCCGGGATAAAACACTCCCGTAGAAGCAGTGCCCGGCCGTAAAATAAAATATCTTTGTGGCAGACAGGGAAATTTGATCGCGCTTCTTCTCAGCTTTCCTCCTGCACTATAGTCTTAAATTTACCTCCACTTTTACCTCGTCTCTCTATGCATTAAGAGGGCATGGGCATGGATAAGCAGAAAAATAGCTGTTGACCACTTTGAGGGATTACTAATACCTAAGACGAAAAATACTTGCCTTAGTTTTTTTAAATCGTGACTTGTTCATCCGCACGAGCAAAGTCATGACATGGGATGATTTGTCAAGATTCACGAGCAAGGTAGCTCAAACGAGTCAAGACAAACCTGGGCTCGTGACTCAGGAGCTGGAAAAAATTCTCGGAGCAGCCGCACCGCTAACCGAATTTTCTGGATATAGGAAACATTCATACCGATGCTAAACTTGGTTCAACTGTTTAACGCAAGCACACATTGTTTTAGAACTGTAGAGTTACCATGGTGCAAATACCAAAGTATACAGAGCTTATTTTAATCTGGTTGGAAATTTAAAACGTTTCCTAGTTCTTCAAACGTAGACAGCATGATTTGAAACCATTGCCATTTACATGTTGTTTCTACAAGCATAAAAAAACTAATTTTACCAGGTAAGAACTGCTGCTCCCAGTCAGAGGTTTGACACCTTCCTTCCAGCTACTCTTGTTTCAGCTCATCGCAAGTGTGGTCCTCGGCGATTGAAATTTGAATGGACAGATAAGAATATTAGCATACGAATTGAAATTGTTAGCTTGATGTGAGATAAGGGCGATAGGGTTTGGGTTTGGAGATGGATCCCTTTATGGGAATATGTTTTAGAGCTGCATAAACCTAGAGATGATAAGAGAGACAAATGCCAGGGTCGACTAAAGCAAAAAAACTTTATAAAAATCCATCAACGTAGTATCCCATCCCTAACATGTAGCAGCAAATCCGATCAGGAGCAGCAGCAGGTTTTCCTGGAATCGTCCACAGTAAAAAACTTGTACAAAGGTCAGATAATATTCCAGCTCGTATCCCTCCATAAGCACTTAAAGAACCAAAGAGCTTTGCACTAGGTGGAGGAAGCTTTTCAAAGACAAGACTAATTAGTATTTTTTGGCTATCTTTTATGAAGGATAAAATGTTGTTGTATTAGAAATCATTTTTCAATTGTTCAATCCAAGGATTTTTCCAAAATGAATCTTCCTCTTAATGACGGCATCATTAAGAGCAAGACAAGTGGAGCATGAAAGGAGATGATGAATGTAATGAGATAATTTATCATGTTTTACTTGTAGGTGAAAAAATATTTCCAGAACATGTTCGGCTCACCTGGTTCTTTGACCGCCTATGCCACTTCAGTCCGGGCCGGACTACCTCCACCAAACGATACTCCTCCAACCGTTGGCCCTGCTTCATATTCCGTCAAGCCTATTGTTTGCCGACCATGCGTAGAAGGTAACATCCTTTCTCCAAGACACTAGAAAATGCAACAAAAATTAATTTACCGCGAAATCCATGTTATAGCCGGGAATAAGATACCCTTCAATTCAATTGCTACTTAATACGTTTTTTTATTTATTTTTGTATTCGAACAATTGCTTAAATTATTTATTTTCTATATGTAACCCAATAATAGAGTCGGCTGCCCCATTCCTTACGACCTCAAAGCGAAAGTTAATAATAAATCCGCCAGGAATCCCGAGCCCTTTGGACTACAATCCTTGGCAGAGGCCTAGATATGAAGTGGTAAAGTGAGTTTACTTTGCATATTATTTTGAAATCCCGCAGGATTCATAATATTTAAGCACACTTCAGCTTTATTAATCCGTCTTCATTAATATATTTAGGGATCTCCTATAATGAGAGGATGGAGAAGATTCCCATGCGACACGAAGAGTGCTAACAGCGCCAGCTCCATGTACAAATTACCTGATCCCTGGCTGAAGATGATAGAGGACTGTAAGGAAATGGAGAGCAAGAGGGTAGGTAAAACCCCGATTTCATGTGACTTGTAGCAATAATTACCGCAAAATCCACAGGTGATTGCACTTCTATAAATCCCTTCAAACGTTATAAGGTATCCTACTTTCTCTTTTCAGTAGTGGCGGACTGAGTACAACAAATGCGAACCCAACAGGGACCGCAGTGACTTCCGTCCATTAGAACTTAGGGAGTTTGTCCAAGGATGGGATCGACAAAAGTGTCCGTCTCCGTGGGGGAACGAGAAGCAGAAGACCAGAATACCAGGACCGATTTACAATACTTACGGTGTAAGCCAAAACGGTTAAACTCAAAAAGCTCAAAGAGCAGCAATTTATTTAAATGCCAGAACATCTAATCAATATTACGGCAATTTTTTGAATCGTACCACAACATTTTTTGAAGCTAGCTTAGTGCTTACGAATATTTTCTAAGACGCAAATACATATCGTAGTTTCAAAACCCCTTTGGTTTTCTTACCTTTTTCTCTGGGGATAACTCGCTGAAGATAAGACGCTTTGCCCTCATGCAAAAGAATTTTCAAGGATTCTATCTATATCTTTACTAGATTATGACATCAAAATCGCGGACAATCCCTATGATAAACTTCCAAGATGTAAGTTCCCGACCTCCGCTCTTTTCAAGGAAAGGAGGATTTGGCCCTGCGGATTTTACAATTTCTCGTTGCCTTAATACCAACGGAGGAATACTTTTAGACAAGACAGATAATCCAAAGAAGAGCAGATTGAGATACTTTGATTTTATTGTTGACAAAGCTAGTAAAACGGTACGAAAATCTCTTCTGAATCCAGCGTTCCCTCGTAAATATAAGAGGCATAAGGAGAAAGTAATATTTTGCTTTCACTGTCTTAGATTTACCCTACTCCTTTCAATCATTTTATTCGAAGGCTTTACGATAAGGGAGTTGATGGCATGGCTTTAGTTAGTCCATTCAAGAGCCGAGTTTCCGTAAGTTTTTCTGAAAGCTATATATATTCCAATGCTTTCAAAATTTCCCCATTACTTTTTATCAATCCGCCCCGTTTTGAAATCTTGCCGTAGTAGATAAAGTAATTTTCTTCCCGCTTCCAGCGTTCAATTTTTTCCAGCTCGGAGAAAGCACCCGGACCCGCTGATTATTTTAGCTCAGCGATGACACTGGAAGATCTAATACCTCGCCTACATCCCCGCTACCCTAATTCCTCTACTTGTCCACCAGTCCTTCCTGGATTTAATGGTTCTGGAGATAGATTTTTAAATGCACAGCTCACTGAAGAATATTTAAACCGCCCATCTCCCTGTTCCTACAATATTCCAAGTTTTACGGATTTATTGGACTTTACCTGCAAACGTCAGAAACCAGCCATTCATAATCCTAAATTAGGATTCCTTACTAGCGCGGATGCACGACCGGAGGTAAAATTAGTCGTCGTCGAAGGGAATAAATGGGGCGGTGACTTGGAAGCTGGAAACTGTGGCGACGGCCTCATACGAAAGTGGAGGAACCTACGTCCGCAAAATGCCGGGAAGACATATACATTTCACGGACCACTGAGGAAATATGCGGTAATTTATAGCCCGGGATTCGCAAATGTGTACATTCCCCTTTCCTCTTCTGCTTTCTCTTCTTCCTCCATCCCTTTCACCACCACGCTTCTTATCCATTTCTCTCTTTTCTCCATTTCCGCCGCGTATACATAATTGTTTGCTTGGAATTCATCTCCAGGACTCACCTGGTCCCATTTACGATACGCGCTCAGCCGCTAAGGCCATTAAGGCCAAGAAGGATTGGTGGGATCCTAGGCGGGTCACTGGGACAGGCTTCAATAATTCCGGGCCTGCTCGTAACCCTCAACTCGGTCTCCTCGACATGGACATACCTGGTCCCGGTAGTTATTATCCAGTCAAGCCACCTAAGAGATGCTCTCCGCTTAATGTCAAGACCACAGGTCCACGGAGGCTTGAAATGAAAACCTTTGGACCAGGCCCTAACCATTTGGTATATTTATTGTCAAATGATTCTTCCGTCCTTCCTCCTGGGGAGATCCTCTCGGCTTCGGCTCTAGACAGTTTTAGACCGGAGGAGGACGAATTTAGGGAAATTTTGGGTGTGGGAACTTTTAGGAGATTCAGTAAAAGATCTTTCTCCAGCTCACAGCTTCCTCCTCCTTCCTTGCAATGAAATGTTCCGTCAAGAGAGGAAAGAGCTCAGAGGAGATGAGAAGCTGATTCTTCAGGCTACTCCACCCAGTCTTTCCATTTGATGATAGCCATTTGAAATTAAGGACAGGGACGGGCCTTGATAATTAGAATGAAATCTTATGATTATTTCCTATCCAGTTACATGAGAAGGTTGGAAGCAGCATGTGGCGGGGAACTCATTTGGGAACGTACAACATTTACCTTAAAGGTGTTCAACGTCAGCATCCAAACGCGGGTGGCTTCAGATCTCATGGACCTCTACACCATCAGGCAGATGCAATTGCCCACATTCATCGAGTCGATGACTACGCGCCATTCAAATGCTCATCAACACCTGCCTGCACGCCCAACCTGAAAGTCTGGTCCATTGAAAAAAGGCTAAAGGCTCGACAAATCCAGAAGCAGAGTCCCAACCAGGCTGAGACTTGATCAAATCTCCAATCAATATCAAAATATAAGCAGCAATCCCTCATCATCCCTCATAAACTCTTCTGACAATCCGATAATAAATGAAATTAATTAATCCCCTTCTCTTCAATCATATCCCTGCTATTACTTTCTAAACCTTGCTTAGAATCTCAATCAATATTACAAGCCAATCTATTCATTATCAGACCAGTGGGTTTGCTTACTAGTAACCAGCCAACTTAACGTGCTTGGATCCAGACTCCTAACGCTTCAAAGTCCGCCTGTAAAGTAATATACATGTTTCCAGTCTTTTTGATTTCTGCTAGTTTATATATTACATTGATTCAATCTCACGCTTTGATGCATCACAGCCGAAACTAGAAGGAGGCAAACTGTCAAAACAATCTGCGAGAGCTTGGAAGCACCGATGTAGGTTTTTGGGTCGGACTCCGGGACTCTTTCAACGACCCTTCCTTTTCAAGCCTGGTTTTGATATATTTATGTTGTATAAACAAAATCTCCCAGAACCTGCCCTCCCTTTCATACTGACTTCAAAAGCGGAAACGCAATCTTTTGTAAATTATCGCCGAATTAGAAACAGCTATAAGCTCGCAACTTCGCAAAACGCCTAATCAGCAGAATCAAATTCTCTCGTGAACCATGTTTAACCCGTCTGAGCTCATTATATTTTTTATTTACATGGATTAAGATTAGGCCTATTGCAGGGATAGGTAGCGACAGCGATGTTTGATATATGTTATTCTCTTATATGATACTGCCATTTCCCTCCTCCGATGTATTTTAGAATGTATCTTTAGAAAGATTGCTCCGCAAAAGTTACTTGATACGTACTTTTTTCTTTCTGAAATGATTTTGAGACTGTCTTGAATGGATCTGTACGTGCTGGCCTGTCCAGAAGGGTTGTTTTTCAGTCCCATATCAACCCTTCTGGACAAAGCCCACATCAATTTCCAGAGTCCGATGAGTTGAAAACTTGAAAGGTAGTGAACGCGGAGTGTTCAGTAGAATTGAAGGCTGATGCACTCATGACAGTTGCATGAGCTTACTTGGAGACGCTTTACTAACTTGCGGAAACGTAACATCTGGAAGAGATTATGCAAAAACAGGATAGGAGCCCTCCTAGCTCGATGGTAGCTAGGGAAGATGCCTTATGGATTCACAAGAAGAGAAGGTTTATATCTTTGGTGGTGCTATACACAGACCAGAGGAGCGAGTGAAAAACTCGAATTTAGAGTGAAGGTGAAAGTGGTCTAAAGACGGGAGGATAAAAGCTCCAGGGAGATAACAAGACTGAGTGAATAGATGGAGAAGGGGAGGGAAAAGAAGAAGATGGATCTCAAGAAGGATGTTTCTCCCTATTAAACGCTTTCTGTACATAATGGATAGAGGCTGAAGCTCAGGCCAGATGAAGAAGGCTCTTCCATCCAGAGGAGTGAATCTTGGGAATCAGGGAGAAGTCTTCTTAAAAGGTTCTGAAGATATTTAGCCAGAGAGTCCGTAAACTAGATGCTAAACTAGAACAGATCCATCCTCGCAGCAGGCTGGTGGCTGGTGGGGAGGACAAGGATATTTTAGGTAAATTTTTTACGGCGCCTACGGTCCATTAAAGTTAGCCGATGCCAGATACCCGCTTCGGGTTTTAGTCATCTTCCCCTCACATCCTCCCGTTACTGTATTCAATCTACCCGTCCGTATCCGTAGCCCCCGCTCATCCAGTCCTCGCTATCTGTATCTTTCCCTCCATTAACTCGGATGTGTTATTTGTGTGAGGGGTGTGTTCACTTCTCGGCTTGTCATAATTGTTTCGTTTGTATCGATCAGGAGCAGATTTAATTTTTTTACTATTTGCCCCCAATCCTTTTACTTTTTTCTTCATCGAGTCCAGAACTGGGATAGAAAACAGCTACTTTTAGTACCCCATGCATTTCCTATTCAAGACAAACGCAAAAAGTGCCTTTTGAATGTATAAAACCCACAACCGATTACATCAGGGTAAATCTAAATGCGGGCTTTCGGTGTACCTGGGTAGTTATAGTTTTTAGCAGCTAGAACCCTTGTTCCACCTGGTTAACCGTTTGTCTTGCTGTCTCTTCGACGCTTTAAACGATGGAATGTCATAATTCCAATTGGGGCAGGTCTGTCTGTACAAGGAATATTTTGAATTTTTCTCAAGAACTACGATTGCCGATTAATAAAATTAATTGAACAGCTGATGGAATAAATTAATTTGATTGAACATGTATGCAGTTTTTTTTATAAATTGGAGAAAAGGAGACTTTAATTTACTGCACCGGGAAGAAATGGGTTCCGAACACGTTCCAATCAATTATCGTTTATATTTAATTTTGAAATGTAAAACAACACGTATGCCAAATCATTGCAGGACTGATTTGTAATCGCCGACTGTTTCTATAATCTATATAAGCATTCGAAATACCTCGAGTTGATTCCCGTGAAAGCTGAAGCCACAAAATCTTTACCAAAGACCCTTGGGATTATATTATTTGCATATAAAATTAGGGCAATCTGTTACGCGTCCCAATTTCACATTCAAAATATTGTCATTTTTAAATCAGGTCCATCCTCAGTAGGAAACCTCTTTCCAAATCCTAGTTCGCAGAAAGAGTATATATTAATTCGCATACAAAAATTCTTTAACATATTTCTAGCAGTCCACAGCTAAGCTGCTGTCTGCAATCGCTCTAACGAGAAAATGAAATGAAAAAGAACTACAGAATCGAGATAATACTGAATATAAACCATGCAGGAATAATACTCAAAGAAAATTCCTTGCTACCAGGAGGGTTGCGATTGTATTCACTTGGGAAAATATGGAAAATGAGAAAATTAGTCCTTGGGAAATGATAGAATCTATAGCTTACAACAAAAGAATAGCGGAATTAAGTAGGATCACTGCAGATGTGGTAGAAGTTGTGTGATTCGGACGTGGTTGCTTTTTGATTATTACGTGTTCTTTCCCGTGAAATCATGTCTGATGTAATTGGCGTAAAGTAGAGTTTGATTGTGTTCGTGTTGTTAGCGGATGCTGATTCAGTCATACTGCCGAACGGATGTGTGATAGCTCTGCTTGGTTCGGGGGAATCTGTTATAAGCGGCACCAATCTTCGTAGATATAAAAAGATGAGGAAACACATGGAACACAGGGTCTCCGGATTGTAAGGAATGAAAAGATATGGGGATTCATACGTAGCAGTGAAAAGAGAGAGCGAGTATGCTGGAAACTATTTGGAGAAAGGAAGGAATAAAACAAGTTCGTAGAGAAAAAAGTTACGATGCGGAAAATACGATTACAAACAGCCTTATTTACGACCTATCATAACTCGGTAGAATAAAATATTCCCCTTCTTTACCCTGCATCAGCTCAAGCTTAAAGCTTAAAGGGATTGCCTTGCTTGTTTGATAAAAAATATATACGTGTGTCATGTGTAGGAGTTTCTTGTAAGATTCCTGCGTAGCATTTCTTCAGGAGCGTCTTCACTTTTACCAAGAGCGATTTTCATTCCGTCTTCTTCATTATTCACTCACTTCACTCCAAATCTTGTACAAACTAGCGACCAGCATCTCACTTCTATCTTGCCTCTTCTTTTGTTAAATCTCAAAGCGTCTTCCGCATCTGTTATCGTAATTCCTGATTTTATGCTCAGTTCTTCTCCCCACGCGTTGACTCTGTTCTCGTCACTTCCTCACACTCCTTCCGTGTCTCACTTTTACGGATTTCCGCCACTCCTTTCACCGCAGTCCATAAGTTTTTCTACCACTCGTCCTCATCATCAACCCTTTACTCAACCTGTTAAATGGCTGCTATTCTAAAATGTCACTCCAGGATGAATGGGACCTGGGGAATAAGAGTCATAGTCTGGCCTGACATTTTTTGTATTGTCAAGAAGGTCCTCATTGGTCTGACATTTAAACCGCTCGAGTTTTATAAAACAGATTCGCAGGAACACAATAGCCTCAAGGAAGAAGAGCACCTACGGACATTTAAGGTAGAAAAGCTGATGCAAAGTAAAGGGCACAGACCAGTAACTAAATGCTCTTATCTTACAACAGGGTAACTGTCTTAGGATTTGGCAAAATTCTGCCTCTACGCTATACCAAAAAGGTATCCTCCAACTCAACAATCCAGCAAGTTGACATTACAAAGCAGTTAAATGAAGTCTTTGCCAATCTACTGTATTCATCCCATCCGCTTTATGGCACCCAGACCCACCAAACGGCAGTTACAAAATCGAGCAGTTAATAAACTTGAGGAAAATCTTTCATGATGATAATTTTCTGGGCGTTATTATTACTCTGGTGATTTCAGCACCAGCACTGCCAAACTAACAGCAAATAGGCTACGAGATTTTTTCCACATCCGGACTTGAAAGCATCTCATAAAATATGGAGTGGGTGGGTGGATTCAATGAGCGAATCATTTGGAGGAGGATGAATCTGACGTGGAATGAAGAAAGGGTGGAGGGGAAGGGTAATATGGTGCTGGGCTGGTTGGTATAATTTCAGATATTTTATGTCCTGATTTTTATTGATGTCATTAGAGCGAGATGGTGAGTCGTAAATAGGTCTGCCTTTCTACAGTTGCTCTGTCTCTCTTTTATTGGAAATCTGTGAAAAAACGGATGAGGAGAACCAAAAGAGTTTAGGTGACTTTGAGCCTTCCGGAAAAATCCTCATGTGTCCTAAACCAGAGGACCGTGGGTGTGCCGGGTGGGCAATGGAAGACATAGTGAGAAAGTTGAGAGAGTTGTCCGCTTGTATATCTTGTCACTTTTCCTCATGTCATCAATTCCACCTCCACCTCCTACTTCTTCAGTATCAGCTTTCAATGCAAGTGAAAGTGCAGACGCACACACGGAGTGCATGCAAGGGTAGACGAGCGGGAATGAAGAAAAACGCGTAAACTTTTAGGGTCGTCCAAGGTTTTGGTCAAGTTGGCTGGCTCAAGGAAGTACGAGATATGAGAGAAACAAGAGAGGCAAAGTATTCAGCTCTTTCATCCGACACCGGATCTACAAGGAAGTAGGAAGTGGAAAGGTTGGGAGGAATGGCTATTTTTAGTGAGGGAATATCTTCTTTAACTTGGAAGTAGAAATGCGGGTAGTACAGTACTAAAACCCTGCAAGAACATATGCTATCATCCGCATGAGCTCTCCCCGGAACCGTATAGCATAGGATTTTTCCCCGATACGAATTTTTATACAGACAGACCGGGATTTATGGTGAATTTTTTTGGCCATCAAGAAAGGGTCAGCGACACGTGTAAAACTTTGAGCAATGAATCAAAATAATATGAACAGAAAGAGAGTATTAAATTGATAGTTTATGGAAATTCTCCCAGGATTCTCCAACCTCCTTATGGTTACTTGCAGCAGCGCAGAACCTGGGTGGGAGTTGAAAAGATTCTAAAAAGTAAAATATAGTTGGTAACTCTTGGTAATTTTTTAAAGGATGAATTCCCTCAAATATGTGCGTGACCGAGGGAAGGAATTTGCTATTTTTGCCACCACTGTTCTGTGCTTACATTCGATGATTTTTCAATTTGACACTTCAACTTTACCAGTTTATCCGCTGTGGATGTGGGAAGATTTAAAAACATTTTGGTTGGACAGGTTAATAAGATCTCCTAGGAATGTTTCCATCCTCCTGGCCCAATCCAAGCAGCCTTCCATCCCGTTAAGGACTCCTTATATGCAAGTATACAAGTAATGAAGAAATTTTCCAATGCACTAATGGTTGTAAACATGGCAATCAAGGAGTAAAAAACCCCCGAATAAAAACCACTACCACACTGACACATCTTATTCCTGTAGTTTTTCTCTCTCTCTTCTTTTCAAGCTTATACGAGGTGCAATTGATTGATTTTTGGTGCTTGATTCTCTCCTCCGAACCTCTCATTCTAGTCTGTCTTAAGAAGGAAGCATAAGGATCCCCCTTAAAGGATGCAGTGTATATGTTTTGCTAGAGCTTGCTTTCACATGATCCTCCATCTCCTCCACTCACGAGCCTAAATCCTGAAACTGAGGGATGATTACGCAAGGAGGAGAAGAAGGCAGTTAGCCAAGAAATATTGAGGCGTAAGTGCGGTTGACATCTCAAGTGAGATTAACATTGACACTTGCTATTAAGGAGACGTAGTGAAGGAGAGAAGAATGTTTTCAAACATACCTTGACACTTAGGATTAGCACATATTTAGAGAAAGTTTACGCAATATTTACTTTTTCATGTCTGGCCCACACGGGATTCTGTCCCTGGCTCAGTGGCTCCTTGGAGTGTATAAATAACCCCTGGTAATAATCATAATCGTTCCCATGAAAAATCTACACGGCTTTTCCCCCTTTCCATCCATGATTTTCGACAGATATCTAACTTTAACTCCACCATTTCTTCCAGTTATTGATACGGAAGTGTAAATAATACCCGGATATTCTAAATATTCAAAGATCAACAAGACAATCCCTTGAGACTCCTGTGTCGCATCGCTTACCTTCTTGGCGGACACGACGAGAATAACTATCCTCCTTGTCACTACTATGGGCAAACTCCATTTAAACTGTAGGATACATAAACGGAACGAAATGGTAATTACGTTCATGCATAGCATTTGCTATTTTTGTTTTACTTTTGACAAATGATTAATAGGAAGGTAGGAAGGAGACAAAGTTTTCTCAAGATATGACATTTAAGAGTAGAGACATAGCGTACAGGGAGACAGAGACGGAAGCGGGTCGCGCTTCTTGGCGGTACCAAGAAACGTTCGGGAAAAATAAGAGCGGACAGGTGTGCGTAAGTGCGTGAGTTACATTACTACAAAGTGTATGAGCGTAAGTACATAGAAGCCATTGAATAACAGCGGTTAAGGATGAGGAATGGAGGCGCAGTGGATGAGTCAAGAGAGAGTCATTGACGGGAATGGAGAAGAAATTGTTTGAAGAAGAGGAGGCGGGCGACAGAGACAGGAGAACGTGGAGATGAAGAAGAAGCAAGGACGGAAGTGGATGATGAGTGGTGAAAGGATGTGATGGTAGGTTTTGGGGGGAAGTGGGCGGTGTAAGAAAGTTACGTCTTCATTCTTTTGTCAACTTGTTGACATTGATGAAGGGAGCGAGACCGAGTACGGGAGCTCAACGCACCGCCGCCGTTACCCGGACGCCTATATTCACAGTCCTTTTCCGTTTACTTCCATCCCATTCTGACATTTATTTTACGGAGGATGCTTTCTGGCAATAATTTTAGGAACTTGGCCAGATATGGACAAAGTATCTGGCCGAGACGAGAGAAGAGTGAGTATTTTCCCCCAAAAACCCGGGTTTGTGTAGCGTGGTAGATGGTTTTCCTATCCCATAAAATACCCGCGCCTCCGGAAGGAATAATGTATAAAAAGTTTTCAAAGAAATTATGCCATGTGGAAATGGTAGATTTTGTGGTTTTGGCAAGAGGGAAGTTGGTGAAATTTCTAGGGCTTTTATCGCCCGCTTTTTAAATTTCACCAAGCCCGCTCCACAGCCTTTATATGCGGGAAAAAGAAATTAACCTTTTTTATTTGAGGAAAGGTTGACGCAAGGGATTACGACCACGGAAATTACCCCCTAGTCCCAAACTCCCAAAGAAACGGCCTTTACGCTATCTGATCGCGAATCTTTTTATGCATAAACATAATGTTACTACAATCCTTCTTCTCTTTTACATAAAAACTAGGAAATGGACCAAGCTTTTTTCACGGGAGGAAGTGTAATAAAACTTTTAACTTCTCTGCGGGAAGTATGAGTGCCAAAAATCCTAGAATTTCTATTCCAAAACATCCTTCCAATCCAACAAACTCGGCCAACTAACGACCAAGATAAAGAAACTCCGCATCCACTCCTTCCTTCGTATCAACTCGTCTTCAATCTCTTCATTTCTTTCGCCAACAATCAAATATGAATGCATTTTAAAGAAATCCGGTCATCAATTCCAGGCATAGCTTCAAGCTTCTTTGCCCAGCACTCCACATCACCAACCAGTCAGAGAGAAGAAGACTTGAAGAGAATCGTAAATTCCAAGCCCAGCTTTTCCCCATCATTTCCAGCGTTTGTATAATAAGTGCGAAGAATCTGAGTTGAGACTAGAGAAGGAGGAGGATTAAATGGAATAGAGTTGAGGTGTTCTAGTGTTCATGATTCGAATATGAAATGATGTGAAACATAGAGAGCCTTGTAATTAAGTTTGAACTGAGTGAGTAGGGAGTGAAGTACATGGATTTGAAAATTAGTACTTTTACGCAAAGATGAAAAGATGGATGGAGGAGGAGGGACTCTGTGGTGGACGGCGTCCAAGAACTTGCATTCTGTCCCGCCAGGAATGGGTGCGTAAATGGACAAATATTTAGACGTGAGAACCTCTTTAAAGTCACCGAATTCCGTGAGCTTTTTTAGATGCACATGAAGGAGGCATCCATGATTTAGCAGTTATTTAATCCATCCTTACATTATCTCACATCCCAGTCATTCTCAAACCTCCCCATTCCTTCGCCTATCATTATCATCGCCATTCTACGTGAAGTCAGTTCTCTGCAATTTCATCCTCATCTCCTTCCAGACCAGACCGGGGACGAAACCAGTATTTTGAATTACTCATTTTACCCATTCCGTCTAACTTGATTAGTAATCGAGTATGGTATAATGATATGATGATTACGCTTAAATGCTCTTACCACAGTTTTATGGTGCTTCTCAAGGAGATGCTCGTGCATATAGATGCCGGTATTTACTTGGTTTTCTTGCTTTTACAGCCTGGTTTTTCTTATTCGTCATTCTTCTACGGTTTTACCTAAGCAAACGCTCCTTCCACACAGTACGGCCGCCAACATCTTCCTGCATTTCAGCTTCACGGCTTTATTTGATTTGAGCTAAAGCTGGAAGAAGTTAATTAGAGAGAGGTTGAGAGGTAGGGCAGAGTTGATGGAAGAACGTGTGTGCAAATTTTCAACTTAACCACCAAAACGTTAAAAGCTTACTAATGTTTTCATTATTCAAAGGCTTTACTGGAATTTAGTGGGCGGGAGGGAAAGTCGGGTCTTTATGATTTATCATATAGCGCTCCTGTAGCCTACCCATTACAGTCCAGTATCCGCTTTACATTCAGACATTTCCTCACCCTTGTATATTTAACTTTTCTGTTTAGTAGTTTACGGAGGAAGCAGAAAGCATTTATCAAGTAGGCCGCGCCAGTCTTGACGCATGCATTATTCCTGATACAATTTTGCACTGAAAACATGAAAACCAGACGCACATACATGTAACTTGCATTCTTGTATTAAAATGTGTGCTTCCTGAGCACTAAATGTACAAGTAATTAATGAAGTGTGCAGATATTGTTTTCTCGGCGGGAGGAAAAAGTTTAAAAAGATTAACTTTGTATGATACAAACTCAGCGCAGCATCCTAAAACTCATGAATGGCTAAGAAATACCTTAGCTTTAGTCCACTACTGCCTTTTTGAGAAGCATCAGCCCAGGCTGAACCTGGTGATCCAACTTAACCGAAAAGATTTTTATCAGAGGACACGAACTACATGTACATTACATTGAGCACGTCAGCTTCCTCCAGCCAAGCTGAGATTCCATACAGAGATTTCCTCTTGCTGGAGAACATGAATGAAAACAGGTGGGTGACTAAAGAAAGCGCTTTAGGGTTATTATATTTCTTGAGCTTCCCAAGTTCTTCCAATGTTTTTTTTTTCGTTTAATTCAAAGAGAGGGGGAGGACAACGTATCAGTTACAGCAAATCCGGTACGTTTAGATGAAGAATATGTAGAAAATTCTAGGAGTAGAGAATTTGTGCACCTAAACCTACTTGAATTAGCTTTGTTACTCGAGAAGATGATAGGATTTTATGAAGCATCTTCTTCATCTATTATTGATCTCTTGGGATGTAAATGAGCATAAGAACGAAACGAGAAGACGCTAGGATTAATCAGATTTTATTTATCTCCTCCTCCTTTCTAAGAAAGTCTTCTTTCTAAACCGTCTAGTCTCCTGCTCCAGCTCCGCTTGGGTTCCTTCACCAGTGAGTTGATAGACTGTCTATGCAATCTGCAGCAGAGCTGTCAAACAGAGCTGAGTTTAAAGCCAAGGATGGGTAGCAAAATAAAACGTTTGGAAATTGTCCCGCACTGGATTTAATAGCAACCAAAGAGATTCTCTGATTGATACCTGTTTCAGAGTCGGAAAGAGAAAACATTCTCCAGGCACGTGGAGGAGCTTTAATCGACGGCATCTGTGTTAGTAAACGATGTAAACTCCTGTCTTACTTCTAAACTTATCTTGCAACACTAAAACCAGAAGTAATCCTTCCTGGATACTAAAATCTTGTGTATGCATCCTACTAGAAACTTAGGCGCTAAGGCTTTGAGGATGCGGATCAAGTGCGAATTCCTGTATGTAATATCCTCATCCTGTATTTACAACAGTCAGAGTGAGAGAAAAGAATACTGCCAGACTGCTAGCCAGGCCAGGCCTAGTGTAGAGGGGATTTATGGGTAATCAAAATAAGTGTGGTGCATTGGTATTTTGAGTTAAGTCATTCCTCTGGGGAGTCCATGCCTCCGAGGAGCGAGACATTGATTTAGCAGTAGGTAGCCTCGGGTATGTAATCCATAGGACGCCTTACCGAACTATGGAACAAGGGAAAAGAAATTTGTTGGAATGATATGGATATCGTATCGAAGACGAGGAGACGCTTCTAGAGGCGAGTTCTAGAAAAGATCTGCATAGCGACCGAGTGGGAGATAGATAAAAAATCTTCAAGAATTCATCCCGTCTGTGAAGCGTGTCGTTTTGCATTTGCTGGAGCACGGACCCCCTGGAAGGGATAAAACATTTCTTCAAAATGTTTTCCTAGTAGCGCTAGCTCCTAAGATCAACTAGTTGTTACAAGCAGACGGGGGCGTGCCGGGATTTTTTCATTACAGGAGCGGGTTTGTTATTATCAAAGATTTGCGTAACACTCGTCCTCTTCTCCTCCTTCTTCTTATCATTCTTCTTTCCAATGTGGTGTGGAACGTAAAACATTTTTACTCTGGAGAACAACAGCCAGTAGATGACAGGAAGCTTCGGGTTCTCTTGGTGGTTCTTGTATCAGTTAGAGCATTCTTAGTAAATTGAAAGACGTCATGTAACTTGGATCTTGATGGAAGAAAGAAAGAGTGGCAAAGTCTGTGGGAAAAATGTTCCTCGGGTAACCTTTGTCTGATCTTCACCTCGGTTTTAGCGATGCAAGAGGATGCGGAGACTTGTGACAACATATCTTCACTGCTTTCTGGTCTGGCAAGTCTGGCTGGCTGGCGGGTAACAAACAAGCCAAAAGCAAACTACACGCCGACTTCGGCATCTTTCTTTCCCGCTTTTCTAATGAGTTTTATGCAAAGTTTTCATCTTCTTCTAATAACATGATTTAGCCGATAGGGTGAGATTAATTCAGCTCTTGCTCTTCCTTGAACTTGAAGGCATTTAATATTATACCATCCCATGCCGCCGCTCTGCTTCCTTCATCCATTTAAGTCAAAAAGGGAAGACCGCATCGGTAGAAAACTGCACCCGTGATTCTCACTTGCTTCCAGATCATCTCACAACAACACAGCAGCCCAAGGCCTATATACCTGTCTCCCTCCTTGTCTCCTCGTTCTTCTTCATCTTGGGAGAGTTTTGTCATTTAAATAAGACTTTCCCCCATCATGGAACCTTCTCCTGCTTCATCCTTTTACTTATTAATTTTAACTCTCTGCCTTGTAGCCAGAGGGCGTAACGAAGCAAAAGTACGAAAGAGTATTTCAATTTGTATGCATCCACCAGCGCTCAAGTTAATGACAAAACCATATACACGTATTGACACCTGGAGATACTAAATTGTAAATGTCAAAAAAAAAGTTGAATGGACACTGGAAATATCCCTCCGGGACATATAAACATTATATTCTTTCAATTCTACTCTCAGTAAAGACATGTCATGAATGATGCTCATGAATAACCGGGCGGCGGCTCTTGTTTAATATATATATTCTCGGCCTGGCTTTCAAATCATTGTGTTGACAACTTGAGGATTTTGGACAGCGGGGCATATTTTTACGCTTTGTCACAGACTCTGCAGCAGCGCGGACAAGAGTACTTAGAAGTGATTGACAAGGAAGGAAACTAGGGAGAAGGAATACGTATATGCGAGAACTTCTTTAAGAACAAGATGATGATGAAGCATGCCTTAATGTGCATTATGCAGATTGGAGATGAGAAGACGGTTAGAGTCTGTGAGACCGTTCACAACATAGAATAAAATATTTATGGATCGCGATGAGAAGAAAGAAGCTTTTGAAAATACCGAGAGTCTAAATTTAATTAAGGTGCTACGCATATAACTTCCCCGTAGGCTCCTTCCAAAGAACGGAAGCAATGATAAAGATGAAAATGGACGACTTTGAAAGGAATCTCCAAGAGGAAGACGGGGAGAAGAAGATACTTCTTTGAATTGTACATAAAAATAGTGGATAAATTTCAACATGTAAAGGTCTTTGGTTGGAGCGGAGAAGTAAGGTTCATTTAATTTGAAAAGTTTTATCATATCTTACGACCTTACGGGATGACGAAGAGAGTTGCTTATCCTGCTGGAGAAACAATAGAGAATGGAGATGAAATCGGGTTCATCTTCCAAGGATGAGGTTAAGAGGTTTAGAATCATAAGGATCCAAAGTTTGGCAGACGGGGATGCTCAACATTCCGCTAGATTCCACACTCATATTTAGTTATGTCTCACATCATCTCGACGTATGCTCCCGGCCACAGGACATGGTTGGACTGCCTTATGGTAAGTTGTTAAAGTTTGAAGCAATTGTTTGGAATTTGTGGCCTTTTTTCTCCAGCTTCCTGTAATCCATATCCTTACGCCGGATTACGTAATGGGATAGATGTCTAGGATTGGTAATCTGAAAAGTTTTAGTTTGGATGGCAAAACTTTTGGGTAGAGTTATGAAGTTTTATAGACGGATTGTGTTGGCGTTGGCGTTGACGTAGATATTGTGCAAGAGAGAGGTATATTCTAGTATAATCTATATACAAGTAAGTATTAAATGCCTATGCATGCATGCAAGAAGAACCATGCATGCATACAGTGTATTACAAGAACATTAAAAGGTACTGCTTAAGCTGGTACTGGGATAATCTTGCAACATCATTAGTGGACCGATTCGCTCTACTAACTGGATATAATACATTTTTGAGTATGGAAAAAATGCAGAATTTAAGATTTCCCACTTTTCAATTTTAAGCCCATTAAGTTATTGACAAACTTAAATACCTTTTCGAATCTTCCGCCAAATTTTTAATAATTGAATTTTCTACCTTTTGAATTTTGTGGTCCCTAAACAGATGTAGCGAGACATGTTTGATTTCGTATTTTTTGCCGTTAATAAATAGACAGCGTGGTACAGTCCGCTTCGCCAATCAAAATTCAACGCCGTAGCTAAAAAATTACAAAATTTATAGTTTGAATTTTTTGCAATTTCACTTAGTCTCTCCAAAACTCTAATATTTCCAATTCTGAATATTTAATTTAAAAAAAATTTGTAAATTTTTTTTCAATATTTGAATTTCAAAAGGAAAATCCCTGCATTAACTAAAATAAGCGAAAAATTATAAAGTTTAGTTTTTGCCGTTTTAAATATTTTCATAAAGAGAAATGCCACTACCCAACGTTATCCATTACTGTGGATTCAAAAGTCTATATTTTAAAGAGAAAACTCGGTAGTATCTATCTAATATCATACCTTTAACAGTGACGTAGCATAAGAAAAAAGTTGGCAATTTATCCATACTTAGATACTCCATCCTTTACAGTAGTTAGATACTTTTACAACGACCGCATTCTAGACGAGTCTTTCTTGCACTTCTTATCTCTTATTTCCGTTGAGAGGATTCTGCTTTACCCTTCTGTGCTAATATGCATGGCTGCTTTCTCTAGGGAAGGGAAGCGTACGCTCGGCTGAATCGAACTGATGATGAGAGATGCATTAAGAAATTAAAACGCTTTCCCAGATTAATCTTAAGGTAAATTAATCTATGCACCGTTAGAATACAAGGTGCAGATTTCTAAACGGGTTTTTCTATCTCTGGATTCGTTTCTACTTTATAGTCCCTAACTGAATCATAACCTCACCATAATATTTATTCTAAAAGGTTAGATGACTTGTTATACTCTTGCAAGAGGGTGGATGTTAAACGGGAGATATTTTACTCTTGTATAAGAATGGTAGAGCTAACTCTAAGCAATATTATTAGACAGGAGTGAATCCTGAATTTCAATCCTGTCTTCTCCTTATGCAACTTCGTGAGACAGATAAAACAGAATTGATAATTATACAGCGTTCCACAAGCAGTTGTGGTTTCGATAACAAAGCTTAAGTATTTTGCTTTCTTTCCAGAACATGGTTTGACATTTCGGGGAGAATGACGCACAAAGGGGCGATTACTTGAAACACAGCTATGCTATGTATGCTTCTAGCTCATGACGCAAGCTACGTGCAATGAAGCTACCTTTTGATCTGGAAGAATAGCCTAGAGCTGAAAGTTGCACACATTCAGTAATTGAGCATACGTGAAGGAACGGTGAAAGTTGAGACCAAGGAGGAAGGGAGTGAAAGCCGGAGAAAGGAAGGTGAGTGTTCTTTTGTTAGGGCAGAAGAGGGATGGGATAGAGTCGGGAGTTGATTTTTGCGGTTATTCCATTGTGTAGGTGCTTGTAAAGAGGTAAAATAGGTAGTTGGCCAAGAAAGTTTTTGAGCAAATGGCCAAGAAGATGATCCAAGGAAGAAATAAGGCTGTGAAAGAAACGGAAGAGAGAAGAATGTAAAAGGGTACTTGGCGTAGTTGTAAGAAGGAGCGTTAAGACTAGCTAACAGAAACACAGCAGCGGTCCGTCTAAAAATCAGCACATACTGCACACACACATACTGTACATGTTGAATGGAGTGGGGACAATATTTTATAAGATAACAGTTAGCAGGAGAGTTTGAACTGGCTCGTAGACTGCTTGATTGCTCCAGGAGAAAGTAATCCGTGAAGAGATCCCATGATCCTGTTAAGTCTTATCGAGTTAAACTTTCCTCCAGGGATATCTTTTATGGGAATAAGAAAGTAATGAATGGACGTGTATGATGAAACTATCTGTTTTTGTATCAAACCTTCCGCCCGCTCTCGGGTTTCGCCTTGTAGGCAAAAGTGTACTCCTTTACTTTCCTCCAACCATCTGCCCAAACTTGGTCGTCCCATTCAACCCGCTTCCGGACACTGGTAAACTTGTACAAGTGTTGTAATGCTTTCAGATTTATGTCCGTATTTATTTATACTAGGAATGTCAACGATTAAGTTGAGCAAAGGATTTTCTCAAAGTAAAAATTATTATGGCGTGGGCGGCGTAACATATTTTCTTCTCGCCAAATCCTCTGTCACCTTCCTTCATTCTCCGTATCTCCATCATCCCCAGCCCTGGCTGGCAATCCCTACATGTAGCTCCCTTTGCTTTCTCCCTCCTCTCCTTATTCCTAGCCGCATCATCCGATATTGCGGAGGCGGGAGCCGCAGGAGTTACAGCAATCTTTGAACTTTGCCGAGTAATTTTTGACGCGGATTACAACAGAGTTTAATACATGATTCCTTTCACAAAATGAGGGAGAAGCGGAAGAATCTTTTCAAAGATGGAGTAGAGGACGAGATGGAAGAGCTTTGTAATTTATGCGTAGTAGAATAGCTTGTGATGATGAATTTGATTGGATCTTGTACTCGTAGCGTCGTAAAGTGTTGAACGTGAGAGAAGGAATGTAAGGCCAAGAACCGTGTAGTGAATTACTTAAATGAATAGAGTCAGGTCAGATAGAAGCATTTAACAAGTTGAAGCCATCTGAAAGCCTGAAGATTCAAAGCAAACCGGGAACGCTACTCAACTATGCAGGAATCAAGAGTGCAGGGAGATGAAGAAGAAGAGGGAAGAATCGGGCAGCAAAGGAAAAAGAGTAGATGAACAACTAACTATTAGGGGCTTAGTATGAGGATGATGGGAGAAGGAAATTTATGGGAATTTCGGAGACACGCAGTCTAGTGTGGTTCAGCTCGGCTGTTAGTAACAGCCGAGCTGAACCACACTAGACTGTTACAGTAAAAGAAGCAAGCCTCAGCCCCCAGCCTAGAATCCAGCATCACCATAAACCAAGCTATTTTGATTCTTCCCCGTCTTTTTAACGTCCGTTCCTCCGCCTGTGTTGATACACACATATACACACACATAGCGTTTCTCATTCTTAAGAAAAGCAGTGAAAGGAAAAGTCAAAGTATTCTTATGGCTTCTATTGACTCCGGAGGAGGAAGGGTTCGTTCTGAGAGTTGCTTAAAGATTCAGAATTCAGTGCTTAATTCGTCTTTTCTTGGTCTTGCTTCATAAAAAGCGTAGGGCGTAAAGGGAGCTCTTGTGGAGTATAAATGGAGAGTAATTACTAAAGTGTGTGTCTCTTCAAAGAATATGCATGGATGGACGCTGACGGAGAATACGCGAGAGGGGTTAGAAGAGGGAGACATATTCTCCCCTCCCATTCTTCGTCTCCTCGAAGAAAGTAACTTACCCCCTCTACCATGGTTTCAAAGGATGAAAGGCCAGAAATCTTTTACTGTTTTATACTCCCACAGCTCTCTCTCACCCTCCCCCCACTCCCACACGTAATATCAAGGTCTTAGCCTTTGACGGCCCCGACACTGGCCAAAAGTTTCATTTCTCTTTTCAGAAAGAGTTGGATTCCTCTCAAGAATGAAGAATGGGACAATACTTCTGGTTCAAGCCAAATTTCCGCACTTTCCATTTACTTTTTCAACTTTTTCGCGACATGTTACCTCGCTCAGCTGACTGCTGCCAAAGGAAATGAAGTATGCATAAAATTTTACCCATTTCACCGGAATCATTGATGGAATTTACTTTCCTGGAGTATACATATTTTTATCGTGGTTTCTTGGGTTTCCCTTCTGCCTTCTGCTTGTCGCTCGGTGTATGATTGCGGTGAAAACTATTCGGTGAAAACTCTTGCAGATTTTCATATTTCCCATTATTAAATTTGCCGAGATTTTGCGACAAAGTTTGCAAACCTAATACGTACGCGGCTCAAACCAACCAAGAATATGAAAAACACTTCAACTTTTCTATTTAGTTTCTTCCTTTCTGCTTACGTTTTCACTAAATGTATGCATGTAAATGCTTAACATTTTACGCTTTTTCCTTCACGGACAAGAACCAGTCTGTATTATGTAGACTGAAATAAATGAAATGAAGCAGGAAGGTTATGGTTAAAAAGAGAAAATCATTTCCTCAAAAGGAAATCGCCAAACATGCATAATGGAGCAGGGCCAAGAACTTGAGCATTTGAATTCTACCAAAAGAGAAGCATATACACTTAAGTGAAGCCCTTTTCAAAGATATTTTACTACACTATAACTAAGCCCTCGCACAGTTACAAGAGCTATCGCTTTCTTCATTCCTTCTCGTTCCGACTGATGTAATTTATTGGCTTCCCTGAGAAATTATAAGTTAAGCATGTCCGTCCGTTTCCCCGTCTTCTCTAATTTTCTTCGGCTTGCAAAAGAGAAGCTTCTCGTTTTCCTATAGCTTCTGAGCTACCTTGCTCAATCTACTTTACTTTGCTACTTTAGTGCGGTTATATTCCTTGAACCGTCTTCTCGAGAATACTATCTGCGTTGGTTGTAAAGCAGAACGCAATGTCTCCTCAGCTGTCTCAACGACATATTTTCGTACTGAACTCAAGGCTCAGAATGGTTTAACTTGCGACTTTGGAATATCAAGCTGGGACCAGATCGGTAACCATTTTGAAAGTGTTATCTCTCTAAAGCTGATAAGAGTTTCAGATTGAAACCCCTTTTGGCCCCTAGGGCTCCTCTCCGGTATCTTAAGACAAGGAAGTAGTTAGTTTAGCTCTGGAATAATTAATTCCATTAGGTATGTATCTTGTAAGCTGAACCGGATACTCCGGAGAGGATACTCCTCCAAGATAATGTATGTGTAAAAGGAAGAGAAAGCGAGCGTTTAATTTCTGGGATGGTGGGAAGAAAATAGATAATTTTCTGATTCCCTCTGCAAATAACCAGAAAACGCGTGTAGGCGCTCTCTGGCAGGAATAACTGCTTCGAGAGCTGAGAAAGAGAGAGGAGGAAAGAAAGCACGTGTTCAGCCGTATTAGCTAAGTCAGCTTGGCCGGAAATGGAAGTGAAAGCGGAGAAAGTGGGTGTTAGGCTACCAGTGAGAGAAAGGCTATTTGTCTTCGTTATTGAAAGGTAAAGGTTGGAGTCTTGACACGATTGGCAAGGTGCTTTATGTCTTTCATTGGAGACAATGATGGGCTTGATGTAGAGGAATTGGTTTTCTCCCATTTCTCCCATTTCTTCCAAATCCCTCTCAAACCTGTTCAGATGTAGGTAGTGATAGCGGGAGGAGTTCAAGCAAAGCACGTGGAGGGTGAGAAAAGCATTGGCCGTCTTATTCTCTGGCTGAATCTCCTAAATCTGGAACAGATCTCGGGCTTTAAGTCATGGCAACCTGAAATTGCGGTTGAATGTACGTGGATACTTTTGATGTTGTGTGAAGCTAGACAGGGCTTTGCTTGACATGGATATTACAGGAGATTTTTCTTTCAACTTAAATCTTTGTCGATGATGTGAGGCGCGCGGTCACTGTGGAGACGTCTTTGATTTGAACAGGCGGGGAAAAAATAAAATTGACTTCCAACTCTAGTGACAAAGCTTTCTGGTGGGAGGAATGTATGTTTGTGATATGATAATCGATTAGATTAAATAGGGAATGAATTATGAGACGGCTCTATTGTTTTGTAGCTAGAAAAGTAAGGAGCTCGAGGAATGATAAGATTAGGTTGCTAGAATAATGTAGTATATTGAAGAGAATGGAAATAAAGGGGGTTATCTTTTGTGCGTACATCTCCTGGATTTTGTTTAATACATTTTCCTTTCCATCCTCGTGTCCTACGTTACGGAACGGGATAAGCTTTCCGAAGAAACGAGGCGGGAGGGATGGAGATTGAGGAAGCTGGAAGTGAAATAAAGAATGGTTTTTTTTGAAGAAGAAAGAACAAGGTTTTTCTCTACTTCTTCCGCAATAGTTTGCATAAAGAGAGAAAGTGGAGAAAGTCCGAGTTTGGGTGAAAGTTTGTGTACTCTGCCTTTTCTCCCACAAATTCCTTCCGCTATCATTCTGCCCCTACGTACCTGTTTCGGTCATAAGGAGAGAGTTTTTAGCGTGTTGAAATGACTCCCCTGGTTGCCAAGAACGGAGCCACCCATGTTTCTTCATTAGGATCCGCTTGACAGTGGTGGGAAGCATGTTCACCTTTCCAGAGCAGACATCCTATATTACACCTGTCATTTGCGAGCGGTCCGTAGCTTAAATTTATATTCTCTCCTCAACCCCTACCAATCCCCAAAGATTTCCAGAATCGAGCTCAGTTTTCTTCTCAGCAAAACAAGTATCAGAACGCCAGAGAAATTCAAAGATGTTCAGCCCACCCGTATTTACGATATTCCAAAGGCTTCTAAAGCCCGTTACACATCCTCCCTCCCTCCTGGCTCGCTTTTCCTCCCGTAAGGAAAGGCGGGCATGATATATATATATATTTTCGATCACATGAAATTTTCCTATCCGGATTTTCTCTTAAGAACCCGTCCAGTTTCTCCCATTTCAGTTTTTAGTACAAGCAGCTGCATGGATCAAGGAAAGAGGAACATATTTTACAAAAAGAATATATAACATTACGCTACATCCCGGAAATACAAGGTAGAAGGAACTCGGGAGGGTGCACGTAGGAATCTGCGGGTAACATAAGTGAGAGTTGTTGTCCGTTCAGCGAAAATGTAAACCGAGGATATTGTGTATATAAATTCGCAAGCATATAAACGATACCCAGCTTCACATATCGGTACAAAATTTAGCCGAGCTGTAGTTCCTACAAGTCTTTAGAAGGCCAGATGATAGGACCACGCGATACTGTCCCTGCTGCTAAACTTGATGGCAGGATTGATGGTTAAGCTCAACTTGGACTTTCCTATATTTCTGTTGGTATGTTAGTCCGTGTACCCTGATTTTTACGAGCATCCATGACTTGAATGCAAGGTAACATTTTCGTGAACGCTGCATAAATAAATTCATAAATTCCAAAACAGCTTCAGATCCAGCTCAACTTTAACATGATCTCTCCATCTATCCGAATTCTGACATCTAGAATTATTAGATCTACTCGCAGGTTCCCGATTCCCGATTTCGGGCAGAGGCGGCAAAAAATAAAAACCTTCCCTTCGTCTTGTGCAAACTAAGACTTGGCGTGGGGGAGACCCTGTGGTGTGGTAGTTGCCAATTCGGTTCGTAGTGAAGTTCAGCGATGTTGACTTCCTGTGAACTTGGATGGGTGATCCATGCCGGGAAGTCGATCCTAATCCTAAGTGAGGAAGAGTTTCAGCATGTTGCGGGTCTCTTTCTGCTGTACTGCAATGTTCTTAGAAGAAGTGATGTCCATAACGTTCTCTTCTAAGCTTTGTAGCTTCTTATCTACTTGGCTCTGTGGGTGCTGTAGTTTGGCTTAGGTACTAAAAACCTGGGACTAAGAAAACTCAGCCGGTACGGGGTAGATAACACTGGGTAGTTTGCATAGCATGGAAAGTGGCCAAGAGCGGGTTGGTCCTGAGTCCAGTATGCAAAACTCCTCATTAGAGTGCCGCTTCTCTAATGGGATGCCAGGCTGTTATACAGGCTGATCACTGAGGCATTTCTGCAATTAGCTTATAGGTAGCTACGTCGGAGTGGTTCTAAACCCGGCCTCCTTTACATTTACACAAGACTTGGCGTAATACTGCAGGAGGTTGCAAACTGTTACAGTCTCCACTGACACAAAATCACGAAAGACTAGATGTGTGTATCCCATCCAGCTAGCCTTTAACCTTTAGCCTTTGATCCTTGTTAACCATAGCTAAGTAAGTAGACTAAAGCTTTTGCATGACAATTTTGACCTCGTGACATATTGACGTAATTCTATCGTGACTGGAGCCAATAAATACATTGCCCAGACCAGAAGTTAATGTTTCGGGGAAAGAGTGCAGGGATCGACTCATGGCTTTCAAGGCAGATCAATGATCAATATAAGATGAGACAAAGAGGGCAATGTATATCATGATTGACGTTGAAACAGTTTTCGTTATAACAAGAGTTGAAGCGGTTATCTTCGCGAAGGTGATGACAGATAATATTAGCTTGCTGACAGGGGTACTCATCCTTCCAGGGGCTTGTATCATCCACTGCATAATTTATTTATCAGGAACTGTGGCCCCTGAAAAACGGGAAAGCTATAACGGGCAGAGGATATTGAGAAGGGAAGAGAAAACAAGGAAAGGAGGATCAAGTTTTCATTAAATTCAACATCACAGCAACTCATGAAGCACTCAAGGGAGCCAATGTTTTGAATTCGATGATGGAGCGACGATCGGTAGTGGTGATAGTAGTATGTCTCACGCCTTGGCCTCTTTCCATCAATTTTTCTTTGACTGGTCACGCGCTTTTCAAAGACTTTCCCTCTCATACTACCAGTCACATCTTCTTCGTCTTCTGCTCTACCTTCTCCAAGGATGACGGACGTGAATTAAACTGAGGTCCCAGAATGATGCCAGGCAAATACTACCCTTGTTTCTCCTATACATTCTGTACGTCACACAAATCTAGGATTAGATTCAACTTGTAAATCTTCCACCCACCTTAAGGCAGTTAAGTTAATGGCATTCTTAAAGCTGCAAATTAGATTTGTGGTGGGTAACAATCGTGTCAGTATCCATTACATAGATCGAAATTATTTACGCTATCCTGCTAATAAACATTTCTATAGCCATGGAATAGCCGCTACTAGTGCGAGCACAACTTTTACGCTCCCTGGTGATTTGAGTATGAACCAACTTCCATCCTCTAATGTATGGGGTCAATCACATTTGCTAGAGCCTCCGCAGAAAGAGAGTGAGACAACGAATGCGATAGAATTTTATACGAAATCCTGGTTATCAACAATTTTCCATTATCACTGAACGATGAGCTATACCGCGTTGAACATGCTTTCTCCATGAACAATTATTGCTACACTCTAACGAGCTT
Organism: Sminthurides aquaticus; assembly: GCA_906901655.1. NCBI lineage: Eukaryota > Metazoa > Arthropoda > Collembola > Symphypleona > Sminthurididae > Sminthurides > Sminthurides aquaticus. Next base: position 2,428,160 of record CAJQTT010000002.1, on the reverse strand, counting down.
TACGAACCAGAAATACATACTTTATCCATGTTCATATTTTAATTTTTAACCTTTAACTTTGTGTTGGTGTAGCAATCAGTTTTGACTATAATCCATTGCATAATGACTTCACCTTTTCTCCTTATTCTCTGCTCTTCGAGGTTCACATTTTGTTTCCCATTACTTTATGAAGATACAGCGGGAAATTAAGTTGGGATTTCTAGGAGTATGACTCCATCACACGCATAACTTTTCATGAGTCGCATGTAAAGAAAACTAAGTAGGAGGCGGGATGGACACTTCAGTTATGAGTGGCAAGTGGCAGTTATGATGACGAGTCGGAGATGAGGATATGAAATCTGACTCCGTAGGGAGCTAAAGCTTAATGAATGTCAACAGGATTTTAATGAAATTCTCTAATTAAAATAAGTTTAGCTTGTGTCGGAGAGAAATAACAACAACAAGTCAGAATCAAGGAAACAGCAACAGCTTCAAGCCAAGTTCCCTCCTCCCTACTTGCTCTTTTCCCTGATTTTCTGCAATCAGAAGCCGGGAAAGCCTCGTGTCATTTAACTACAGTAAAGCCTACACACATTAAAACTTAATGAAAGAAGGTCATGAGGTGAGTCAAAAGTATTACTGTGTCTGCCCAAGGTTCACAGCACAACCGCCATGTTCTCCGTTTTCCTAGCGTAATTGAATTTGCAGCAAGATTTGGCTTAGATCATCGAAATTAAAATTTTCCTTTTACTCTGGCAAAACATCACCGGACATTTACATGTTTTGAGCAAAGTGTGTTTCATTTAAACTAATACCTCTTTTAGCTGTACATTCATGGAACAATTTCAGTTGTTTCTTTTATCCAGAAGCATTGTACATCTTAATATTCGTCATCTTCTTTTAACTCAGCGCAGCAAGGGTGACTGCACGGAAGTAGGTTAGGACGTCAGGTGGTAAATTAAAAGTCCAACTGTATCCCAATATACGGTTACCTCAGGCCTCAGACACCTACTGACCAAGTAACGTTTCCGCGACTCCGAAATAAGAGGAGAATAAAGAGTAATATAATTTAATTTGTACAATGTTGTCAGGAATTTGAAAATATTATTTATTTTCCCTAAATCCAGGCCTAGTTCCTTCGCCTTCTGGTAGTGTGTCGGAGGAGCAGTATTTGCAACCGCTTTGCACTAAAAGTTATATCAAGTCTTTCCCCACAACTTCTTGTCATTCTCTCCGAGTATCAATTCAGGAGGAATATTGAGGGATGCAGGCAGACTCACGCAGCAGAGTCTCTCTCTCTCCTTACAATCCCTTCTTTTACGTTGTATCCTTCTATTCTTGCTTCAAGGCACCCGGATTTCTGAGCAAGATTCCGCATCTTCTCCCTCAAGCATAAGCAAAGAAAGGAGATGAGTGTATGCGGGACCACCGTTGGAGATGATTTGGGAAACTGTTTTGTTTGAAGGAATCGAGTGTGGAATATATTCCGTATTCACCTCTCTCACTTTTGACTTTGTCGTAGCCGCAGTAAGCTCAACAATGTTCTATATGAACATTCTTGAAATTGGAACATCGTGGGAAGCGAGAACTGGGAAGTACACACAAGATAAACAAACATAACGCACACTCAAGATTGTGAAGATTGCAATAGGTGAGCGGAAATTGCAGAGGATTCGAATATGTGTATGAAATATCAAACAAACCCCGCCACGTCTTTTTTAACTTTTACATCCTTTTGTTTTCCCATACACATCTTTATTCACCATACACCTTCGACATTCAATCCAAATAATATTCACCATGATAAGAATATTTTACTTTGAACACAACACGCCTCCACTTTCGAGGAAATTGCGAATTTTCTTTTCTACATTTCTCTCGTTTACGTCCTTCCAATACATAATATAACCCAGGTATCCACTCGACTTCATTCGAAAATAAACGCTAAAATTATAAAATACCCGCCATAAATTCCTCATCCTTCTCTGACTACACTATTATGACTATACAGTGTCCTTGTAATATGAAGATGACAAAGAGAGGGAGTGATTACAATGAGAACTTATCACCAATATTTCTCCACCTTTTTTACAAAGATTCAAAACGATTTCCGTCTTTCTCTTGTCCTTGCATGCGTTTAAGGAATTTGGCGAACAAAGTCCTTGCTTTTCAATGGGGTTGTACAAAAATCTGAATTTAGCCACGGAAAATGGATAGCTGCATTCTGCTACTCGAACTCACAAAGCATCAACCACACCATAGTCAAGTTACAACCTAAAAAATGAGAGACCCTGGTAGCATCCAAAAGGTTGCTACCAGGGTCTATCGATTGCATAAGCCATTTAATAACAATAATGCTTTCCATATCCACCAACTTTGCACATATTTGAGATTTTATGTGTTTTTTCAAAGTTCAATAGCTACGAGGAATTACAAGTTATTGGTTGAAGGGGAGGAGGAAAATCTGTGCGGTATTGGTAACAAACAAGTCAGAATCTCTCTGTAACTCCTCGTGATACTTTGAATGCTGTCAAGACAGCTTAAGACCCTTGGTTTTAAAAAATGCGTAAGAATTTCTTTAAGACTTAAGACTTTAATGTAATGGAAAGGAAGGACATGGAGATGGTTTGGGGATAATTGGACCATAATTTCAAATAACTCAAGCTTGAGTGAATCCAGAGTCTTGTAAGCCTTACATGTGAGTGTAGGAGGACGGAAAATGGAGGGGAAGAAAATACCCTCTACACCTCTCGCCTTTTTTCCCCTAATGAGCCCACTCCTGGCTTCATTCCTTACCACGAAAGATGCATTCCTGCTAAATTAACAGAGTTTTCTCAGAAAGCCCCTGGACTGCATCCTCAATCCTCTCTATCCTGCTCAATGCCACTTGATGGATTGTCTGCTATGCACTTATTAGTAATGGCACTGTGCATCAAGGGCGACTGAGATTCCGGCAGATCTATATGTTAGTTGGCTGGAGTCGAAGCACCTGTAGTTACTCGCCACTGGAAGAAGATGCAACTGCGAACGTCAGAAAAATAGCCTTTTTATGCACAAGCTGATGCGACCGTCAGAATTTAAAAAATATTTTAAATGTAGGCTAAGGGTTGTAATGAGCAACGCAAATTAAACCCATGTTTTGTCTTATACAGGGGAGGAATCCAAATTCAATGGTAGGGGCCGTCAACATATTTTTTGAGACATGTTTAATAATAGCCCGTAGTAATCCGTATAAAGGTAATTTACTATTTTTAACCTGGATTTCGACCGAATAAGGCGAAATATGATTTCTTATTACTGTTGCACTGTTTATTACGACCCTTTGGCTACATTTCACAATATTTTTTTAATTCTCTCCGTCGCATTAGTACGTGCTGCATAGTAAGTCAACAATAAAATACTGTTAAAACTTTTAGACAATTATTGTAACAATAATAATACGTATAAAATGTTGCAGCATCCGTTTAAAGAATTGTAATTTCATTCACATATAAGCTCAAGTTTCAATTGAATCACAGTCGATCATAGGGTGCTTACATGGGGTTATTGTGTTTTTTAATCTATTTAGATACCAAACCCTATCTGCAGCATTACGATAAAAACAAAATAAAGGTAGGGGTTGACAGTTTGAAAGGCATGCGACCCATTCGCTACATTCGTAGAATAATAAGTTGGCGGTACTATAGTAACAGTTGGCGTTGCTGTAGTATCAGTTGGCGTTGCTGTAGAATCAGTTGGCGTTGCTGTAGACTTAGTTGGTGGTACTGTAGTATCAGCTGGCGGTGCTGTAGAGTTAGTCGGCGGTACTGTAGAGTTAGTTGGCGGTACTGTAGACTTAGTTGGCGGTACTGTAGAGTTAGTTGGCGGTACTGTAGAGTTAGTTGGCGGTACTGTAGACTTAGTTGGCGGTACTGTAGAGTTAGTTGGCGGTACTGTAGAGTTAGTTGGCGGTACTGTAGACTTAGTTGTCGTTGCTGTAGACTTAGTTGTCGTTGCTGTAGAATCAGCTGTCGTTGCTGTAGTATCAGTTGGCGGTACTGTAGAGTTAGTTGGCGGTGCTGTAGAGTTAGTTGGCGGTACTGTAGAGTTAGTTGGCGGTACTGTAGTATTAGTTGATGTTACTGTAGACTTAGTTGGCGGTACTGTAGTATCAGTTGGCGTTGCTGTAGAATCAGTTGTCGTTGCTGTTAAATCAGTTGGCGTTGCTGTAGAATCAGTTGTCGTTGCTGTAGAATCAGTTGGCGTTGCTGTAGAATCAGTTGGCGTTGCTGTAGAATCAGTTGTCGTTGCTGTAGAATCAGTTGGCGTTGCTGTAGAATCAGTTGTCGTTGCTGTAGAATCAGTTGACGTTGCTGTAGAATCAGTTGGCGTTGCTGTAGTATCAGTTGGCGTTGCTGTAGAATCAGTTGTCGTTGCTGTAGAATCAGTTGGCGTTACTGTACTATCAGTTGGCGTTACTGTACTATCAGTTGGCGTTACTGTACTATCATATGGCGTTATTGTAGAATCAGTTGGCGTTACGGTAGTATCATTTGGCGTTATTGTAGAATAAGTTGGCGTTACTGACTCAGTAGGCGTTATTGTAGTATCAGTTGGCGTTACTGTAATATCAGTTGGCGTTATTGTAGTATCAGTTGGCGTTATTGTAGAATCAGTTGGCGTCACTGTAGTATCAGTTGGCGTCACTGTAGTATCAGTTGGCGTTACTATAGTAACAGTTGATGTTACTGTAGTATCAGGTGGCGTTTCAGCTCCTAAAGTCACTGTATCTTCTATAGAATCACCTTTTGTCAGTATAGCACCAGTAAAATCACCTTGGGTCACTGTAGTATTAATAAAATCCGCGAGCGTTAAAGTAACATTAGTAGAATCAACTGGAGCTGCACCTGCTACATTTAACGTTTTTTGATGATGTCTGTGAAAGGAAACATCTAGCGGGTGGGCCCATCCTGTAACGCTATCACTCAGTATGAGTGCAAGAAGCTGAATGCTAGTGTAGAACACGGTTTTTCGAATGATTAACTTCATCTTGTACAATTGAAAGTCTCCACGCTAATAGTTTTTTTTACCACTATTAAATAGTTTACTACTGCTGGATCGAAAGTCAAGTTACAAGTGACTGCCTAGTGGGACACTAGCGTTTTATATAGTTAGCCTCAAAACATGGCTATCAGCGTTCAGGGGAACACAGAATCTTACGAAAAAGATTACAGTTATTATTAATTTTGTTCAAGGGTTATCAATCTAAGAGCATAGAGCATGTTCATTTCCATTTGCGGATTCTTCCGTATCATAAAATAATGACGCAAACTCCAAGTTAAAAGTATGTGCCAGTTAATTAAGAACTATGATAATACGTAAATAAGGTTTGATGTGAGATTGGGACAGGAGACTTGCTTACGTCATTTCAGGCCCTATCTCATTCCGAGATCATTCCATTGTATCCCACGTAATACATATGTTATGAATCCTGTGGTTTAATCCGTCTAAATTATCCATTACACTCATGACACAGGTCTTCAGCATTCTAACGAATCTCAATGTGTTTGTAGATAATTCTCAAAACTAATGCTCATAATTAGCAACTTGAATAGAATTCCGGGGAGGACGTCACAGAAGCAGCGAATTCTTAGTTACATCTGTAGTCCATCACTACTTCTGGAAAGTGAAAGAAACATGTTACTGCAGGTTTGAGTAGAAGCAACTCTGATAAAGCTCTGCTCCAAGATGAAAAATCCTTTTCACGGTTTCCACGATTGTTATTTTTAAGTAAATCTTGTAAAATCTTATTTCTTGGCACATGATGTGAGAATAAACGAACTTGGATTTGTGAAGCATAAAGGTTTTATGGTGCTTGATAATTAGATGGCTTCAAAGTATTTTTTTTTCATTCCGAAGATAGTATTTCCTCTTAAACTAAGCAGCCAAACAGATCCTCCTTCTCTCTTACTCTTATCTTTGCGAGATTGGTGTGTGGATCCCTGACCACGTCCCCACATTATCACGCACGAGCATGATGTGTGGTATTTTATCTCAATTTCGGAACAGTCAAAATCGACATGAAGTTAATGATTGCTAAAACGAACTACCACCATTTCTGCATGTCACACAGAGTTTATGCTATGAGATAACTTTAATTGGAATAAGTTGCACCCTTGTGCCAAAGCATAAACGTTTCTTTGATTACAGCAAACTCTGAAAACAGTATTAAAGTTGTTCTTTTTAACCTTGTAACTTATCCAGTTTGGGTTGTTTTGGATACAGTGCAGATTGCATGGACAATTAAAATTGTCGCGACAAGATTTACACATTTCTGTTAAACAATTCAAGGAAAGAGGACGACTGGTGTTATAGAAAGAAGGTCGGTCGGAAGAGATAGAAGGAATATCGGTCTCAACTTCAAGGATGCCCGGAGTGGTGGAGGCTCATTCTAGAATAGAATCTGGAAATTGTAACGCTTGAGCTGAGAAAATTAGTTTGTAGATAATATAATGAGAGTAATGGAATTGAGTTGCTCGCAGTGGGAAGCAAATCTGTTTGGAATATAATGAGGGGGACGGGAATGAGGCGGGTGGAATTAATTGGTGAAGGAATCTCTCTTTAATGAAAACAAATAGATTTAGTTTAAATGTTAGTCTTATGCATTAAGGATTCCTTATTTATTGAATATTCCATGTCTCATTGACTCTCCACCCTCCTCTCTTCCATTTCCATCCACCTCTCTCACAAACTTACTTGGAATACCAACAAAGTAAAATCTCCGTCAATGGCCTCCTCAAACGAAAATATCCAACTCGTGTGTACTTTCCATTAAATGAATCCCCAAAAAACCGCTAAATATCCACCGAATTTCTCAAATCCTCCTACCTCCTTTGGCCAGCTTGTAAATATATTTTCTACATTTACAAAAATTACTAAGCACACTGCTCCAGAGGGGGGTGAAAAATACAAAAGTGGTGACTACATCCTCGTGTCTGAAACTCAAAACTAGAAATCCTTTATATTCCCACGGGCTCCCAACTTCTAGCAAATCTTGCACATTTTGTATCAAGTTTCCCTCTTATTATTACCAACTATCAACATATGGAAATATCGTTCTTTTAAGTTACTATCAAAACCTCCGCGCATTTTCTTAATCCATTCGCAGCATAGTAAGCGTCCATTATCAAATTAGTTGCCCGCAAATCCCAAACTACTTATATGAAGTCAGTACCTGGGCCATTCCCCTCTATACTTCCACAGGGAGGCCTAACATCAAACTCGGGCATCACCTACAAGCCTTCCTGTTTCACTGAACTGACCTGACACCTCCTACGACCATACAAAAACCCCTTTCTGAACCCTTCAGAAATCATTGGTCATTGATTTTACATAAATTCCAATCCGGAGTAACCCGTCCACAAGCGAAGCATGCACAGAGGCCTTGTTATTAGCACAGGAGGATCTTAAATTACAGAAACATAGACGACTTGCTGCGCTACAAGAAGTTTGTAGTAGTATTCCTATCTTATCTACGGAATTAAGTATCAATGTGTAGCAATAAAGATGAGAATTTGAAAGCGATTCCAGTGATTGAGGATAATAAAAGTCAGGAGTATGGGATGATTTAGAGGAGGATGGATTGAGAAAAAACTTGTTGGCTCAAAGTGGTTTACGCATATAAACGTCAAATGAATCAATTCCCTCCTCTCGGTGTACTACGAGTACTACCAAGGAAGCTTTCATATTCCTTCCATTTCCAGCCATCTCCTGTAATCTATGCCACAAGTTTGTGGTTCATCTTCATCCATTATTTCTGCACCACTGCTTCAAAACATACTAAAGGCTTAAACGAATGAGTGGCATAGTCATTTGAACCGTGTCATCCTCATCTTGCCTGTCGTCAAAAATCATTCAAAGTATGGACTGGTAATCATCTCTCAATAAAGAGCAAGTGTCACAATCTTTTAAGAAATTCTTCGTATTCTTATTCCTGTGTAAGTCGCATCTGTGCGAGTGCGAGTGCAACTCTACACGGTCTCAATTATCATTGAACGCACATCCTCCTGGACACCGTCATGCACCTTCTTCGTATCCCTTCTGCAAGAAACAGCCACTTCGTTTACTCGTCATTTAGTCATTTTCCACCAAAGCTATCTTTGAAATAAGCAAGACCGATGATAATAGTATGACGCTCCTTCTTACGAACTCAAGTCATAATTACCCTAGAAATCCATTGATTTGCAAGGAGCTCCTAGCTTTTTTCCTCAACCTAGATTTTCCTAGGAAACTGAACACAATCGTTGTTCGTTTCTCCTGAAACAAGGACTGTATTCTTGGAAACATAAAAATCTTTATTCTCCCAAAGGCTATGCGCTTTCTCTTCTAAAGAAACAGAAACAGGTTTCATTCAGGAGGGTATATCCTATTTGCAGCTCTTCTTCTGGAGATTGACTAAAGGGTTGGAGGAGGAAGGATCTTGAAGGATTTAGTAATGAATAAAGTGCTGGGATTAGGTCTGAGATCGGACATTTAATTAAGTTACATCTTTTGGTAGGCTGTGAAGCGTGAAAAGGGAAAAGGATATTGGTTCCCCCTTCCTTCTTTCACGTTAACAAGCCACTAGGAATAGGCACAAGAAAACATGGGAAGAAATCCGGTATCATTATTGAGCTTCCACTTCCTACACTTGGTCCACATTTCCCATTCTTCCCTTATCTGCATAGCGTAAGCCTCGTAAGAAGAGCTACGTACGTAGATAGACTTGATCCACAGACACAAGTAGCTGTCAACTCTTGTTCCGCGTCTAATCTCCCTTTTCTAGTTCCTTCATTCTCTGGAATCGAAGGGACAAATGCAAGGAAACGATCCAGGAGAAGGATGGGAGAAAACCTGGTAGGATTGCTGGGGAGACAAGATGGGTAGATTGGAGAAAGTATGTAAACACATTGTATTTGAGAGAGATTGAACAGGAGGAGTATTGTCTTGTCCCTTGTCTCTGAATTGACTGAGACGAGAGCAAGCTCTTTTGAGCCTGGAGACTAGCGAAATTAAAAGCGGCTGACTCTTTCCAGTTCCACAATCCAACTATACTAAACCAGAGCATTCAAGTAAAAGCACGGGAAGAAAATAATAATAAGCTCCCTTTTCCTTTCCATCCTTGTAGGCTGTATAGTGGGACACAAGAGGAACATGGTGGAATTAGCATTTGATTTGTAGCTTTCTAATAGGCTGGAATAAGGGAATCCAAGGTGCATTATGGTATTTGCTCCCGAAGGGTTTGCGGGAATAGGAGGAAGAGGAGGCGGTTAAATGGGATGTTGTTGATAGGATTTTGAAACGTTTGAATGAGCTGGAACGTGTCCAAGAAGGATTGGAGGGAAAGTTGACAATGTTTGTTTCCCTAATAGTCTGTATATACTTTCCCTCCCTATTTTCCTTCCCCCAGTCTTAGCCAACATTCAGCACATTTAGCTAGCGCTCAACTATAAGAACCACAAGGAAATTCGATTCTTCGGCCAGGACTAACCTTGAGGGGCCAACATTTTCTTTGCCTTTCTCTCATCAGTTCTTTGAAACCCTTAAGTTCTCCTCTGAGCGGATAACTTTGTGGAATCAAGTCTTCCCACTCCCTGGAACGAGGGGGAGGGTGAACTCATGGAGCAGACCATGGCATGAAGCAATACTACGGAGTCGCCTGGAACCTCAAGTCAAAGCCAACGCACAAGACAAGGAAGCATTGACTTTTGCCAGAGCTTATTGGAAACAATAAGGAAAAACTTGAAAAAGTCAGGTCCTTTATGGTCTCTACATGCTTTATGAAGCTTGAATTAGCGCCAAGTATTAACTTTTGTGGTCTCCTCTTTTCCAAAAGTAGTTGCCCGCCGCATCTACCGAAACTCTCCATGTGTTTAGAATTAGGGAGACTTAGGACGCGAGGGGAGGTGGAGAAGGACGAGATGGGGGAGACAGAGTCTAAATAAACTTTTCATTTTCGGCTGTAACCAACGGATCTCACCCGCCTTTCTCTGTCGCTTTATTTGTCCAACAACATTACTTAAGTTATGAATGAATGAAATTTGATCAGTTGGTCTCCATCCCAAGGAAACAAGTCAAAGGAAATTAACAGAGTAATTAAGTAAACTGTAGCTTGTGCGCTCCGCTTATTCCCATCTTCTTCGTCTTACTCCACCTACTCCTCCTATTTCTACTCCATGTCCTTTTCCCACAAGCTAATGAGTCCTCCGAAGCGGGCATTTCGTTCAGCATCACCGGCCCTTCCTCCTTCCTTCCTCTAGCTCTTAAGAATCCTCCAGGGTTTTAAGGGATAGAGAGAACATGGTGGGGTGGTGGTGATTGAGAAGGAAGGTGGATTCTTTGTAGCTTTCGCGATGAATAGTAAAACAAAGCTGTGGTTTCTCGGTAATGTAGCGTGAAAGGTGGATAGGGACATGCGGGCAAGAGGGAGGGGAACGTTACATAGAAGAGAGAGCAAAACTAATGTTCTGGAAGGCAGGATAGCTATTTCATTTTCAAACTTGATGAGAAGAATATGGGATGGTGATGTTTGAGAAAGCTGGAGACACACACAACTGCTGGAAGCATTCTGATGGGAGCCTTTTCCACCCAATCTTTTAATTTTACCAAATAATGACAAGCTATTTTAAGGGGTTTAACACTATCCAAGCTTTCATGACCCTCAAGAAAAAGATGCTCAAGAAAATAGAAGCAGCCGCTCAGCTGCCCGTCTACTCTACCATTCTAAAAACAGATGGAATTCTTCAGGAAGCGCCCTCTATATCCTAAACCATATTGGCCTACCATACTGATCCCTACCACCTCTGTCTGTGCCTTTAGCGTGTAGCTGATGTAGCAGATTATTGTTGCGATAATAGTAAACTTGGCTCACACCGGAAGAAAACTAGGTCTTTTGGTCTTTCAGCTCCAGCAAACTTGGCTAAAGTTTCCTTGTTTCTTCTGGGATCTGTGAAGCGGAATTAAAGTAGATCGATAAATAGTCTTTATGAGGATGATGTGAAACGGAGCTAAGAGAGGGAATAGCGTCCAATTGTTAGTCTGTTGACTCGTGTTTGCGGTGAAGTTGAGAAAAAGTTTCTTTAAAATTAGGAGATATATTCTTCCTGACCCGGACGAGATATATTCCAATGCAAATGAGGAATCGTTAATAACCCCTCTTTTGGTAACAAGTCAACTTCAGATAGAGACAAAGATAGTTAAGTGAGGATTGAGCCTTCCTGATGGAGGAGTCTTGTTCTTTTAACTTTGTTGTTCCTTCAAAAACTTCATCCAAGTATTTCCATTCAAAGACCATAGTCAGCCGCCAAGAATTGTTTTCGACGGAAGGAAGTGCAACTTATATTCTAGTTTCTTTTCCAAACAAGTATCGTTACTCTTCTTATAGCCCAATTGCCGACACAGCAACTCTGCAAGTTAAACTTAGGGACATACAGAAAATCTTTTCACTTAAATTAAAGGCACCACGTACACAGGACTAGGACAGGCAGGACGGCTAGAATGAAGCGAACACTTACATCCGGCAAGATCTCGTTTGCATGCAAAGGAATTTCTGGGGTTTCTAGAAAAACTAAATTCTTTGGGGAAACTTTTGACACGTAAATAAGATGACTGCTTGTTCTTTCGTGTGTGTCTGTCATTGTTTGTGTGCTCCCTTAAACGGAGTCGCATTAGCCCCGTAATTTAGGAAATGAAGAAAAATGAAGACAATAGATTATGCAGATGGCTGCCTGGGTCTGTAGCCTGGATAGGTGGAGGAGGAGGAAAGAATATTAGTTGAGACAAAATTTAACCCCTCTCCCCGCCCGCCATGTCCTCAAGAAAATCTATACGCCTCTGCCTGATTTTAAGCTCCGTAAAATACGAATCCAAGGAATGTTGAGTAAAATAATCTTGATTTAGCTCCACGGAATAATGAGAGTCAACTTTTACCACTTTTCCCATCCTTCAGCCTTGTTTTATTTATTCTTCCTCCAACTCGTGCTCACCACCACCAAGCTTTTACACTAAACTCAACGTATATACTAACAATATAACCTGCCAACTTACTTTGCATCCACTTTGTAGCAAAAACTAAAAAGAAAACCTCCCAGAACAATATTCAGAAACAAGGGCCCCTTATTCCTCAAACGCTGGAGTTTACTAAGCTGGAGAAATGATGCGGCGGAGGTCTTGATGAATCTCCTTTGTTTTTGATTTATTCTTAACGACGTTTAGTTTTTCTCCCGAAAACTTTTCACCAATTCCTGCCTCACCCGTCCGTCCGTCTCCATGCTTACCAATTTCTCCAACTCTCTCCAACAAGAACTCATTCATGCTTGTCTGTCATCTGCCACAATCAGGCATAGTTTCAACTCGTGTTGTAGACAGGACCCTAGCTAGCAGCAACTTCTCCACAATCCTTGATTAGTTTCTGTAATTGTGTAGCGAAAATATAAACTCTTCTTCTTCTCCTCTCTACCTTCCTCCTTCCACAATCACTTCTTCTTTTTGTGTAAACGGATGTGGATCAAGCTCATTAGCCCTTGTTCTTTAAAACACTCTCAAATTTCCACCATGATTGACAATTGATTACTCCGGCTTGTCTTCAAGGAGCTACAGCTAGCCTAACCTAGCGAGCGCCTCACCTACTAAACAAACTTTCCCGCTTCATCATTAACATCATCTTCAATGTGTCCCATCCTAAGGCTTTCGTAATTTGGGGCCATTTATTTTAAAATTTATTTAATTAACTCCCTTAAGTTAATGGCCTCCTTCTAAACTAAGAAAAATTTCAACTTTCCTTACCAACCATACACCCATGTATTTAACTAAAACATTTTCCCTTGTATACATAACTAAAGAATAGAAGAGAGTCTGGAAATGCTAAGGGTAATCAATCATCAGGGAAGAATCTGGCTTCTATTAATGTACAAGATGGAAACTGGATTAGATAGCTCCTTTTGGTGCTGGTTTTGTTGTATGGATGGTTAAGAAGAGAAGAGCCTTAGAAGAGGATTAGTGATTAGATTAGCTCCATAATGTTTTCTGGCTTCATTTTAAATACCAGAGATGCATATTGCGGAGAGACGATGGTGCATTAACCAAAGCGAAAGAACATGGATAATGGCAAGGAAGGGCAAGGACATGATGAGAAGGAGAATGAAAATAATAGGCTTGAGGTTATTTAGCTTGTAACATATTCTGGAGGGTTAAAGTAAATTGAATTATAATTTTTTCAGCAGAGTTCCTCAGTGATAATAAATCAAATCTCTTCAAAGGAGCGGAACAAGAAAAGTATGAGAGTTTACAAGAAGAAGAGGATGATGAGCTGAAAATTATATGAGTGACTGACGGCACAGCTGAAATTAGTCATCATCATCATCTCAAACCCGGGACTGGAGAGACTATATGAAGCAAGCAAAAGCAAACAGCTTCAACCTGGAGTCGTGTGCACTTAACTAAACCTAATAGAAACAGACTGAGATGACGAAGGCTCAATGAATTTAAAGAGGAGAAGAATCCCGAGAAGCTTTTCGTGGAAGAATTCCGCGAAACTTGTAGACCTAATAACCCTTCTTGAGTATAAGAATGATACTCAGCCCATGACGGAGTCTTCCAAGGAACGTTAATCAAAGGCAGGATGAAACAGCCGCTTGCTAACCAGGAACGTAGAGTTCGGTTGAGGATATGACTAATGGTTGTCGTGACTGTGTTTGGATTTGGTTTTGCCAGGAAACCCTTGTAGTAATTTCTCAACAACTCTCATCATATAATTTTCACCAAGTTTTTAAAGAATGGTCCATGAAATAGATGAAGAAAATGAGAGGTTGGTGGCTAGCCAAGGTAAATAATCCATTTGTTGGGAGCCAGGAAAGCAAACTAGCAGTGGCAGCATGGATCCATGACATGACCCTAGAGACACTGGCTCCGCTACGTTCGTGGATGACGGAAAAGATAGAATGATTGGACGAAGAGAATCCTGGGATTTGATGTTGTTATTGTTGTTTTCAATCCATTTTTTCCTACTCGTCTTAAGTGTCAAATTGCGTAAAATATTGAGTTTCCAAAGGTCGTTTTTCTTGCATCGTTCCAGTTGCATCAGCTCCGTACTGCAAGCCTTCAAGTAAACTACATTTACACCCAAGGAAAGAGCATCCAGCACGCACTTAAGAGCTAAAAGATTGGGGTGAATACAAGTGGTGATGGAGAACAAGGGAAACGGGATACAAGGACTCTTCTGAAGATGTGATACACTAGAGCGTTGGGGAGGAAGGGAGAATAGGAGATTTTCAAAATATATGCCCTCGCTCGGCTACCCGCAGCTTGGGAACAGTTTGGTCCTGGTGGGTAAGAAATTGGTGGAGGAGAGACATTTGCATTGTGAAGATAATAAGGAACAAGTTATTGGAAGAAGACGACGCCGGGATTCCGTACAGTACAGACGGGTGCCGGGAAGTGGGAAGGGATCCAGCCTCAGCAACCACATTATTTTCCAAAGAAAGATGCAATATTATTATTCTCTCCTTAAAAGCGATGAGACGGAGGAGCGGTTAATAGAAAGGATGAGCGGGGCTGCTGGCTGGCGGTGCAGTCTGCGAGGTTGGTGGTGCTCCCTGGCAGGATACTGGACCAAATTGAGAGAGGCGTGTGTGGGTTTTGTAAGGAGAAATACACGTAAAATCCTCTTTTCAAAACCCCTCTGTTTGTTAAGTGTAATTGGATGCTTGTGGTCTGTGGGGGTATCTGGTGTCAGGATTGGGGGTACAAATATGGTTTTGGTTATTCCACACAGGATATTTCTAGAGTCCTTACCGTCCGCGGAAAATTATATCTGGGTATTTTGTCCAAGGGCTTTTTAAACATGATTTAATGCCGATTCCCTTTCTTACCTAACCCCTAGATTACAATCTTCAATGGCCTATTCAATCTTGTTTTTTCTCTTCCCACTTGGTTCTGTCTTTGGCCACAAAGCAGCCATATTCACACAACAGTACAAAATTATTGTTCCAAAATCAAAAGCCGATAACTTGCATCTGTTTCTCCGTCATTTCTCTGCTCAGAACAAGAACCAATTTGAATTTCTATAAAACTTGTTCTATCGAGCTTAATCGTTCGAAGAACATGGTAAATCTTACTGATCATTTAGGGATGCTGCGACTAAGGCATACGGGTAGTTTACGGTTGCCGCTGTTTGATTGTTTATTTCAAAGCTCTGCCGCCATTGTATGCGGGATAATTGTTTAGGCTATGTGGTTTTCGAATGGGGAATATGATTTTAAATTTAAGTGCGGCGCAACTTAATATCCAAAGCGTTTCAAAGATTCTCTCTCGGGACTCTTGTAAGTATAATCATTAGATTTGTATTCGCCTACATGTTTGTAAAAGCTGGAGAAAGTATGCTCAAGCTGGTTGGCAAGCTGCCCGTGTTTGAGTTGTCTGTCGGAAAGACGAGCTGTTGCTTGAAGCTTGGGAAGGGAAAGCGGCTTCGGCAACCCTGGGTAAAGGCAGTAGGAGGGATCAAGTTGAGACATGGAAAGTATGCAGATTAATAACATTAATGCAAATTCAATCAAAGTGTTAGCCTCTTGCGAATTAATGCAACATTCAGTGGCTCAATCTACTGTATATTATCAGGACTACATTGCAGAATGAAATCTTTCCGCAGGATTTGCATTTCAAGAGTGTAGCACAAGATAAAGTCTGGATTGTGGAAAGCTTGTGCAAATTTCTAGCATTTCCTCTCACCCTCTCCTCCTCGACACCCAACTTAGAAGGGAAACAAAGGCTGGAAAGTGAGAAGAAGACATGACTACATGCGGAGCCTTAAAGAGGAATTGAGGTCGCTTCCTTAGTAGGACGCTGCTGATTCAGTCCGAGTAGGATTCCGATACGATCGTTGCAGGGATCGAGGAGATTTGCAAAACGTGAATGGATTTTAAATTCCGGAAAGCAATTTTGAGGTCTTAAGCCTTTCTTGCTCCCAAGTTTCTCTCCCTGGCAGTTTCCACGTCATTCCCCCTCCTCCGACTCCGACTAATGAGAGAATGGAGAAGAGAGATATATGATGGGATGTTTGGGATTGATTTCCATTGTAAACTATTCAAGGAGGAGGAGAAGGAATGTTCCGAGCCGTGTAAAGGGTGGAATTAATGAGGCAACTTTTGCATAATTAGCCGACAAGTTATGAGCAAACTTGTCCTCCCGTTCGCAGAATTATTTCCATGGAGAAAGATTTAGAGACATTCATTATGGAAATATATAACTTTAGAGAAGAATAGCATGGGCTGCACTGTCGTTTAGCTAGCGTTTTATCATGGAAATATCCCTTTACTGGAAAAGAAGCCCAACTTTCTCCATGAATGCTCAAGTAGAAGGACTAATCCGTATTATCTCTATGTAGTATGCATGGCCATTACAAAGCTTTTAAGATTGCATGAAATTGCACACATTCGTAAACCGTAACGACTGATATTATCAGCCGGAACGGCATGGAGGCAAGCGACTAACACAAGATTTTGTAAGATGATGCTCGAGGTCAATTGTGTAATAAAAGCTCGTTTCAAATTTTTTCCAATCCTCTCCCGCATCTTCCCTAATATGAATTACTCCCATCAGCCACTGGTTTATGACAGAGGGGAGTTGCTGTAATCCAAAAAAGAGAGAAATGTTTTGATTCCAGGATAGTGCTTGCTTAGTTGCTGAGGCCCCTTTAGAAGAATAAAGACGTAAATAATATAAGGTTTCTAGGATGCGAAGATTATTGTCTTTCAGATGAGTTGTCCGTTTTCCTTCCAGAGACAGAGAGAAAGTTATTGAGAAGAGGAGAGAAAGAAGAAAGGGACGGAGATGGATAGATGAGCAAGAAATGTTGACGATTTGATGCCTTCCGACGACAAGCTTTTGTTGTACTCTAGGGAATTCCTAGCGATGGAACAAGATTTACTTTTGAGTTATCAGAATCGTTTGTTTCCTTTTCATCCCTGGCTCGTGCCCGCTGTCTTTCCTCTGTTCTGCTACACCCTCCATCTGAAATCCCTTGTTCGTCCATCACTATCTTCCATTTCCCCTCAACATAGCATGGGCACGAGGTTATAGAGAATCCTAAACGAAAGACAAGTTTCCTTCCACAAACTGAATACTTTGAAGAGAATGATTTCGATATTATCATCCACAGATTGCCGAGGGTTTATGGGAAAGGCCTCAAGCGTTTGACTTTCACCATTTGTTTCTCTCTGATAAATGTTGAATGTATATTTCTGATTCACTTTCCAGCCAGCCCAGCGAGCGAGCAGCAAGCAAAGAGAATTCATCAGACAACAGCCACTTATACCTGTTTAATAGTTATTACTTTACTTCTAATGAAATTAATTACAAATTACTCAAGCTATTACTCTAAAAGACATAAACCATGAATAAATCCAGTCCAGTGGCAGTTATCTTATAAGCATTGACATTGGCTTGTTTCCTAAATATCAAATATAGTTTAACTGAATTTGTAATTCATCACAACCACATACTTGTCTGATTGCTGTGAAGCTATAGTAGCTTCAAGCGACGCTGTAAGAATTTGAGCACCTAATTCTTCTTTAAGATTCTCTGACATTCCCGCGCTCGTCGTCTACCCTGCAATTTTAGTTTAAGCTTTAAAATCAATGCATAAAGCCTTGAAGCACGAATGAGAGGGGGGAAGTAAACAAGAAACGGGATTTCATGATAAAGAAAACTCCCGGTATTTACAACAAGTTACTTTTTCTTGGTTTTGTTTCCTAGATTGTAGATTGGTAGCGTTTCTCTTAAGGATCACGGATGGCTCGTGTGATGATGGTATGTTCCTGATGTTGGGAAAGAACAAAATACAAGATGAGCTTGACAATAGAGAGCAGAGTGGGTTCTTGAGAGAGCATTCACAATGACCGTCCTCTCGCTTCCTTTGTGAATTTGTGATGATGTGCGAAGAGACAAAGAGCAAGTTGTGTTGAGTTGGAATGTAGTGTTTTCGGTCTTACTGAAGGCATCCAGCTCAAAAGCCTTTCAAATGGAAATACAGACTACATGCTCTTCTCAAATCATTTTCTCCAGGAAACCCTTTCTCCAGATCTACCAAGGCCCAGAGGAATATCATCTTAAAATTTAAACATTTCTCTCCTTTCCCCCTCTCCCGACCAAGGGAATGTACTAGAATCATCTTGTTTCTCTCTTATACTATTGCATTATAGAACTGCAACTGCTTCTCAGTAGTTTTTTTCTCGCTATCGCAGTCCCCATCTGCGTTATTTTACCAATTCTTCCTACCCGCTTCTTCTCACCCACCCGCCGCCGTCTAAGCTTCAAACTATTTCCGCAAAGCGCCCGATAAGAGTAAGAAGGGCAAAGGAAATGGAAAAAATTTCCGTAAACAAAGCCCCATTCCTCCAAAACTCTTCCCGGAGCAATCATATTCAAAATCAAGTATAGGAAAAAGATTGGTGGAAATGTGGAAAAATGTTGATTTGATATCCGATAAATACATGTTAGATTGAATCCTCGCTAGCAAACAAAATGCCCTCCACAAGAGTTTAAGCACTCGCTCCTCCAAAGTGTGGTGGCTGGTGGGAGAGAAACATGCATCCCCCTTCCGACAAACAGATTTGCTATAAAAGATAAATAATGAATGGACCCTTACTCCAAGAGCAGAGGGTGGTGGACATTGTGAAGCATGTATTCGGGGCGTGATAAGATGAAAAAATGTTGTAGGGGACAGAAAATCTCCCCGTTGATAAAATTGATGAGGAGATAAAGAGATTTCATCTTGTCACACAAGAATTAACAATCAAAGCTAGATGGAGGCAGCACTAGAATTTAGATTAAGTCAAGATAAGTCTATTAAAAGCTCCTCTTGGAGAGGGTGAAAATAATTGCGGGCTTAACATCCTCACGGATGATGAAACGAAATGAAGCGCATCCACATTTTTCAGACTTGCTCTTCTATCCAACAAACACTAAATGCATGAGAAACTAGGGTAAATCAAACCCTAAAGTTGAATCTTTTCAATGATTCCCTTGGACACAGAGAGGGGGGGGGGGAGAATTCAATGAAATTACAGGGTGACTGGAGGGGCTAATTATATTTTCTCTTCCTCTGGTTCCTGATAATAATAATCCATAGTTTTTTTCCCATGTTTCAGAAAGATACGAGGACATAAGAGGAGAACAGGGCTACACATACATTAAGCGGAATCTATTCAAGAACCAGAATTGCGTGGGCAGTCAGTGAGCCCAAGAATGGTCTGCCTCCTCTGTGACAGTGAAAGTCGATACACTTTTGTAGAGATTATGGGAACAATATTGAACTTGTCAATTTGATGTGATGCGAGACTTAAAGGCTAAGATGAGGGCTCAAATCGATGACCTCGGTGGGGCTATGATAGTGTGTGAATTCCTCCTCCCGGACTGTTACACATGCCACGCCAAATGGAGAGTAATTAATAAGTTGGCTAAAAGTTGGAGTGGAATGGGATTCTGGGGAAGATCTGGAAATGAGTTAGGTGACAGTTCGACTTGTCGTATTCTCTCTGGTCCCTAGCCCACTATTCCAAGAGAAGGACTCAGCTCTGATTAAGCCAGATGTCCAAGAAGGCTATACACAAGGATGAGTAGGGGAATGATTGAGGGAATCTGGGACTGGGACTGGGACATGTAATAATGTTCCATCCTGTAGCCGGGTAGAAACTTTTCCCAATCCGGATTAAGAGACCCGCCAGGCACAGAATGGAGATTAGCTGGGACGTAAGAAGATATTAGTTGCTTGGATTATATAGGGTGCATATTGCGAATGTATAGGTAAAAGATACCGGATATACAAGTTTGACAGATTGAAAGCAAATGTACGCTTCTTCCAACCCGCCTTTTCCAATCTTATTCTTTTCCTACATCCTTCTTCAGTGTCCTGATTTTGGAAGCAACCGAGAAGAAGAGGCACAAACTGTCGCTGCGGGTAACTATGGATGTGAGAAAGAGTAAGAGACTCCTAGGGGAAGTGGATGTGGCGCACATATGTTTTGAGTAATTTGAGATTCTGAGGGAAATTTCTAGAAGGGATTGCGAAATTAGTGAAGAAAACTGGTGTCGAATTACACGTTTTGAGCGGATGAACTTTTCACAACTCCGGCTAAAAAATTGCAAGGCGAGTGAGTAAGCCCAGAAGAGTTTCTCGATGAGATCATGCATGTCCTAGTCCTACGGGGAAAAACTGGGCAAAGCGAGATGAAAAAGAAGCGGAAATACATAAACCCGAGAGGGAAAAGAAAGAGATGGGGGAGAAAAAGTAAAAGAGTATAAAGCTCTTAAGTATGTTAATTTCCTTCGTTATTTGATTTCTTTCATGAAATCTAAAGCGGGGGAAAAATAAGGGAAGACGATGCATACTTTATAGATTCATACCATACAGCTCTGCCCTCCTCACTCCCGCTTTCTTAAACATACGGAGATAATAGGTATACCAAACCAATGCTAGGGCTGTCGTGAGAAAGAAAAGATGGTGAAAAGCAACGTTGGTGATGTGTGGGGGTGGAGTTGAGATCCGTCAAAGTGAATGTTATGTCCTATGAGATTACTTGAATAGGATTCCTTCCAAGGATTCGCTAACTTCCCTTGATTCCCTAGATGTATGTGTTTTTTGTGCAAAAGATTCCTTTGGCTTGTCATAAATTTATGTTGTTCTCGGAATTACATGTGACATGAGTCATGTTTCTTGTATGTTCCCAGATGAACTGTGAACTCTCTGAACACAGACTTGCTTTTGCCATTTTGCCCCTTCTTCATTCATATTATCTATCACAGATTTTGTTATATGCGAAAGAGAAGCCGACTTTAGAAGCTCCCGGCCTTTTATATTTATCCCGCTTCAACTTTCATATTCTTGTCTTGAGTCGTCCTCAATTTCCCTATTCTGCGCTCCTTACATATCTTCGTGTCTCCGTCAGAAGAGGAACCTTAGAAGCCAACTGGATCCCTGTCTCGCCTCCTGGATCAGACATTAATATAGGAAGAAGAGGGCATTTTAGCAAATTTATGTTCCCTCAAATGCTACAAAGAACGTTAGCCTCTTTAAGCTCCTCACCATATTCCACTCCCCCTACTATCCAAGCTACATACCATGGTTCCAGTTAGACGGGATGAAACAAGTCATTTTCATTGTTTCACTACCATGACGTTCCAATATTATTTCCGGACCCCTTAAGCTAGAATTAAGGCTGTAATGGATGGGCCTCCCAAGCCCGGAATGAAGCGAACCCATAGAAAGGAGAGCAGGAGAAAGGACGGAGAAAGTACCGGATTAGCCTCACACCGTCCCCCGTCTCCCTCGGAGGAACAAGGCTCAGGTGGATAAAGCCGCTCTATTTCCGACGGCCTAGTTGTCCTCCTCCCATAAAGGATAATGTATTTAGCATATATGTTATTTCTAAAACATGTGATAAGAGATCCAAAGCCAGGCTCTCTAAGCCTACTACTTTCCCTGAAACAGAAATGAGTGGGAGGGAGAAAATATGATTTTCACGGTAATGTCCTTCTAAAAACCTAAACAGGTATACACTTCCATATTCTATCTATCCTTAAAACAGATCCCAGTCCTACTTTCTCTCACCCGCTTACATCTACACAGCTTTCTCTTGGAGATGGCTGCTAGCATGGCTTCCGCGGGTAACTTTCCTTCTATGTTACCTCAAACGGAACGAGGAGGATTTTTAGAGCGAATATCCATAGGCTAGCCGACGAGAGGGAAAAGATCAGTCCAAGAGACTGAGGATATCATCCCGAGGCTCAATCTCAAGAAATGGGACGCAAAGCCCCATCGGGATAACCTTCATGCTAATGTTCTTGATGGATATGGAAGGGTTAGTGGTGTGTTGGAGAAAGTAGAGTATATATATATATACATATAGAGTCGGAGTTATTATATATATATATTCTTCACTCTTACAGGGCAATAACTCCGATTCAGGCAAAATGTAAGCCAGTAAAATGCATCTCCAGCCTTTACTGAGAGAAAGAGAAAGTCGGAGCTTTACTTTCTCTTCTACTTTCTCCTCCTTACCAAAGTATATAAAAGCTTATGTGCAAATCATTATTTATTTTCTCTTTTCCAAATGCATTTATGCAATTTTTCCATACTGTGCTACGTTATAGCTAACAACGCGTTACAAATGGTAAGTAAACGGTTTACTTCAATTTTTGAGTGGGTAAGTGAGTCAATTCAAAAAATCCTGCAAAAAACCCTTGACACAGTTCCTCTGAGCGTTTAAAACTCCAAAAGTGTTATTGTTATTGTAATTTTTCTTCACATCTTAAATTGTCGTCATGTTAAAACTTTCTGACGTTTCATGAGTTTCCTCATTGTTTTTCAACTTAAAGGGCTGTAAAGTAGATTTACATAAATGGGAGAGCCACTCTTTTTACGGAATACAAATGCATAGCAATGAAGCAGACGAGCCGAACTTTGGAAGGAAATTTTGAAGTTAGTTGGCACTTACTTCCCTCCGCTTTCATGTATATCCTTTCGAAAGGAGTAAGCACGGAAGTATGAGAAATAAAAGCTTGAATTGTATTTTTCTATACAATCCTGTGGGGCGTTATTGAAAAGGAAGTCACATAATTCATAATTACGGCGGCGGAGAGATGAGTTGGGTTTGTGAAATTAGGGTAGTTGCATGGGATTGGAGGGGAAGATACAGAGAACAGAGATGGAGGGGTTGAAAGAGAGAAAGAAGAATACAAGGAAGGAATAGTAACTACTAAAGAAGTATGGAGTGGAAAGTGGGAACATGTTGTAATGGAGTCTTATTTTTTTAATATTTTTTTACAATTTTTTCAAATTTGCCTCCGTTAATGGCGTGTGAGAGAGGTTCTTTTAAGAAGACGGCTGGTGATGAGAAGACGGAAGATGGGTTTGAATATGCAATAAATTTAAATGTTGACAATATCTCTTCATTCATGGAGGCTTGATGGAGGACGAGTCTTAAAAACTTGACTGAATCAACTTCGGCTTGGTGTATGTACAAGGGAAGGGGGGAACAGTAAGCCGGGTTTTGTACTGCCTAACACAACACAACCAACCTTCCTGTCCCCAGCCATCCTCCAAGTGTTACCCTTAACTTGGCGAGAAGATGCTTGTTTTGTCATCAAGAAATCCTTCTGAGTTTCTTTAACATTAAGAGCGTGATACATGCCTCTTCCTCCAACATATTAACTTGCATTTACATGGAGTTTAACTAAAGTGATGATTTTTTATTCACCAAATTACAAACCTCTGTAAAGTTGTGATTTCGGATGAGATGAGACGGAGCGAAAGCTTTGAGGAGTTGACCCGCAACGGAGCATAAGAGTTGGATACCCATGTTTTTAAATGCCCTCTTCCGTCCTCCCTCTTTAAGCTCCATTTCATTGTACGTCTTCAGGCCGGGGATAGAACCACAAGAGAGTCAAATAAGCTCTGTGACAGAATCACATCGGGAGGGTTGACACAAGGAACGGGGAAGATGAGATACGACAGGGGAGGATTTGCTACGGGGCTCCTAGAATTATTTTTTTCGCCCATCATTCATCCCGGATCTGGGTGTAGCGTACAGCGTATAGTAGGTTTTAGATTGTGGGTGCAGGGAATGGTTATGTGAAAAGAATTTCTCTAAGTGCTTCCCATTCACAATTTATTTATAAAGGGTTAAACCTCTTCCTTCCGTCTTCACCAAAGGCTACCCAACCAAGTAGATCCAAGCATGAGATGCACATGCAAACCAACAAGATGCACACACAAAACCAGCTCAATTATTATCATGTCTCGGGGGTTAAGAACTCCATCCCTGCTATTATTTTGGAATGCGGGAATGGATTAAGCGGACAGTTTTGCCCCTCTTTCGTCTTCTTCCTATTTCTAATATCTTTTTAAAAGACTTGCACAACTTTTCAGCTTCACCATGTAAAAATCCCTCCACGTTTACTCTATATCCAGCCCACATAAGAGTAAAACAGATTTCAGATAGACTCTCACAGTCACAGTCATGAATTGTTGAGAAAATATTTTTAGTTGCTACATTTCGTTAAAGCTTTTACGGCAGAGCTTAGAAAATCCCATATTTTCTCATCGGCAAATACCGTAAATAATCTCCCTTAGATGGAGCACATAATAGTTTCGTCGACTTAAGAACAAGCCTTTCACTCCTTCTCTCTCATCCAGCTTATTTTTAAATCTGAATAATAATAATAATTCTTACGCGTGAAAATTCCAGAGATTTATTCAACTGTACTCTCCAAAAAGCTGACCTTCCGTTAGTTTTCATCTTTGAAAGCTTCTCAACCTTGTCATTTCAGTGCATCCTTTTAAATTATATCTAAGCCTGGAATAACTTGGAAGAAGAACCTTAGTAACAGAGTTTGAATGCAGGAGAAATATACTTGTACATTCTGTAACGGTTGAAATACATATATACTTTACCAAACATTAAGTTCTAAAATTCCCTGCAGTATTTTACTAGTTTCCTCCCAGATTTTCAAATAGTTAAAGCTGAATCTGCGGCGGTAAAACTCTCGGGTATCCAAAGTCCAGCTATTAACTGGAGCGTAAACTCTTTGGCCTCGTTGTCACACCTCTGCCGTCAGCAGCCACATGGCTCTATGGACCCAGAATAAGATAACGTATGCACTTCTTCATGAATTGTCAAGGAGACACTATTAGGGCCAAATTCCAGGATGAACACAAGACCCGGGATAATTTGGCACCCTCTCTCCTTTTGATCAAACTCCCGCAAAATGACAAGAATGAAAGCGTTAAGAAATCCAGGCCAAAATTTCTAAAAGTAGGGCGTAAAATCATTACACTGTCTTCCAGCATCAAAAGACAGCGGTGCCAGAGAATCAAAGAAGGCTATGACAACCCCAAGGCTGGACTGACATAATTATCTTTCACTCGCTCTATCTAGTACCAAGCGGTGATAGCGTTAAGAGAAAAGATTCCGCCAACTTTATCATAATGGCACAGTCTGCACATTTAACCCAGGCCGTTCTCTCCCGGTACGCAATTCTTAGGAACACTGGTCCTATACGTATAGTATTCTTTGGCAATGAGAACTGGACCTATACTTTCCCCAAACCAAAGTACCTTTTCAAGAATCAAGGAGTTCCAGTCTTTTCCAAAACCTTTTGTTTGGGGTTAGAGCGCTTTCTCAATTCTCTACGTTCCCTATTCCGAGAGAAGCGTTATGATTGAGTTGGAGATACGGAAAATTGCAATTAAAGTAAATTAGTATCTTAAAGTGGGCCAGAGAGCTGGGCGTGATAGATTGATGATGATAATTTGTTGCGTCCTCCCAAAGATTAGCTTGGTGGGACAGGGAAGGATTTAGTAGCTAATGAATAAGAAATATTGGATTTTAGTGGAGAAAGTTGGCGGAAAGAGGAGAGAATACGGATAATAAAATGTAGAGGATCCCTTCCCTCCTTTCTCCTATTTTGCGGTAGGATATACCAACTCCTTCTGGAGCTTCTTATCCAGGATCAGGTAAAAGAACGACTGCCTCCTACACTCCCATCCCAAGTTCTACACAAAGGAAGATCCCAAGAAATATACATGTACAACCTAAAGCAATGCGTACGTAAGATATCGCAATATAGCTACAAGATATTTTCTCTACACTGCGATCTTCCTTTATACCCCAACTCCAACCAAACCTATATAATAAAGCTATTAACAGAGTAATTTGGTATTGCGCAGTTTTGGCACTTATTTTCCCTACCCTTTTCTCTCCCGTTCTACTCTCACATAAAAGATAATGAGTCCCCTAGCAATGATTATCTTTTATATTCATCCCCTATTCCAAAAGTAGGCTCTTCATGCATACCTCAACGAACCATCTCAGGCTAACTAATTAGCTGGGCCTTGCCGATCTTATTTCATGAAAATACCGACAGTATTTCTTCTCCACTACAACCTGAACAACCTACCAGCTTAACCATGCCAAGCAAGAAGATATAGATTTAGGATAGAGGGATTACTTGTCAGAGAGAGCAAGGAGTTTTGAGGAATGGTTCCTCCAAACTAGGTTTTTACACTTTATTTGATTACTTAATTCTTTTTCAAAATAATTGCTCTACACTCCGATGAGTACAATATTTGAACACGCAAAGGAACGTGTGCTCAAAATTCAGAGATTATTTCAATTTAAAAAATACATATTATAAATACGTTTTTGATGCTGCTAATATTTTCCGCTTATAAAACGAAGACATTTCATTGAATTTACAGCAGTTTCCACCAGCAGACAGTACACATAACTAATACAGAAAGCGGGAAATTATCTTCAAGTTTAGCTTTAATTTTGGTGCGCATGTCCAGATGTAAGTCTTAATTGTAATCACAACTACCGCCATATTGCCCAGGCCACTCTTTTGATTTACGTTTATCAAACTTTTAACGTCAAACTTTTAAGCACCAGAAAATTGTATTTCAATCCTTATCTCCTTGAAACTAAACTAACGTTACCGTCAACGGCCCTTGAAAAATCCCTCAGAAAGTACAGCATAAATAAAAACCCCCAGCATGTTAGCTTTCAGCAAGTGATTACTGTAAAACTCTATGTTTCTCAAGCAACTTACAGCATGGAGAGCAAAGCTTTGTTATATGGCGATGAGAAAGACATTTTAGGTAATGCAAAAATCATGTTTGTAAAAGATACGATTTTTTGAAATTTGAGTAGAGGATAACAACAAGAAGAGAAGAGCCTTAGTCAGCTCGATGCAGGGCCTTTACTCGAGAGTTCAAGCAAGCTACATGTGTGTAGAAAACCTCGAGCTCATCAAGTTAGGGCTTGGAATATAATCCCGCCTGCGGTATTTGTCAAATGAGTCAACGGATTCGGAAGGGATTGTCTGAGCTGGAAGAAGCTCATAAAGGTTTTACAGATTGAACGGCCCCTGTCAGAGGGACAGGGGCAGTGTTTCAAATAAATGTTGGGTCAGTCATTGAGTGAGTGACTATATTGAAAACACACCTGATCCCGAGGCTTGACTGAGGTTGGTTTTGGTGGTGGTGGATGAGGAAGATGAGAGGTAGAGGGCTGGAGAATAGGGCAGAGCATGCTGAATTGGTGAAACAATAATGATTTAAGAGGATGGTGGTGAAGTGTAAATACAGTCACGGGGAGGCCATCCACTTTTGGTGAAGGGGATCAAGTCAGAGTGCGAGAGATGAAGACGGTGGAATAAATATGGTTTGGAGCGTAGGGGACGGAGGGTGGAAGACTTGTAAGGAATATGATGAAGGAGGATGGAGAGATAAATGTAAATTGAAGGGTGGAGAGAGGCAAGTAATTCGATTCGCCGGAGATGATGATAATGTGATGGTTTTTAAACAGGGAAGAATACTTGGAAAATGAAGAGAATAGAATTGATATGATTATTATTGCTCTTCAAGAGCCAGGATGAGAGTCACACACACACAAGCTGAATTTCAATGTCAACATCATCCCCCCCACCTGACTGAGCCTTTCTCCATCCCGGTCAATGAATATGGATGACGGTTTCTTTAGAGGCTTTGGCTTCTTCTTTAACTTGTGGGCTGGGGCAGGGAGCGGGTCACAGAAGCTTCCTTCCAGCCCGGGGGCAATGTCACTTTGATGAGGAAAAATAAACCATCTTATTATTCATGCAGTAGTCTCATGTATTACTAATAATAATAATAATAAGATTACGAGATGAGGAAAGCAAAAGTGAGTTATTATTGTATTCTCTTCCAACTTCATCCTTAGAAGTCTATTCATCTTTATTCTTCAGTTTCTCGGAGGAGTGACAACTTAAGTCTACCCGGACTGATTTGTATTCTGTGCTATGACTGGGCTACAGCGTCTCTTAGTATCTTCCAGGACACAATCCCCGGATCCCTTCCCACAATTCCACCGCTTCACTCACCTGTCCGTTTAATTTATCTGCCAGCTAACACTGAAGAAAATGGAGTTGTATGTCAACAGATTAACCTTTTCCTCTCGAAATCCACTTAAATAAATATTTTTGACTTGTTTCAGGAGAACGAAAAACTTAAAAACCAAAGAAAAAACACAGGAGCACCGGGTTCCACCAGACCAGGTGCGTTTCCAGTTCCAGTTTCAGAATCCTTCGTATTGCCTTATCCTTGTGTACTCCTGAAAATGATTCTCGTTTGGCTTCCTCTCTGAGTGATTGCGTGAATGAAGAGAATCAGTTGCGGAGGATGTGGAATGCGTGATAGATAAGTTTTAGTGGAATCGTTACCAACGTTCCAGCAGTAGCTACAATTGTTGAGAATCGCGTTTAAGAGCCCTACCCGGGAGTAAACTTCTCTTGCCTTTCTGAGCCTAAATAATTTGCCCGTAGGTTAATTGCACTGGAAGTCCTTTTAGGGATAATTACACACAGTTTATTAACTAAACCCCAGTCCCAAAATCAATAATTAAAACTAAAATTAACAACTCTTTTCCTCTACTTCCAATAACACAACCTTCCTACGACAAATCCAACAACTGAATCACCGAGCCTCTGCCCTTACATCATTCTTTTCCCTGTGCAGAATGATATTTCGCACATGGTAACCTAGGTCATTACACGCAGAATACATACATTAAGATTTGCACGCCTTCAAGACCATGTTAACATCCGTACAGTGACTCGACACATTTGAGAAGAAAATCCCTTGAGTGAACATTTTGTACATGCCATCTAGCGGACACACGCGCATTACCTCACAGTACATACAATCAATGTTAGCTCTAGACCCTGCTCTCCTCCTTTAGCCTTCGCGCAACATAAACCCATCCTTTGACATAGGATGACGCCGTTTATGATTTCCTCAGCCAGTATACTATCCCTAATTCTTAACATACTCCCACCTTTAATTGTGCATTAACAATTAAATTCTTAACTAAAGTTAGCCCTGTACCCATAATATAATGAACAACAAACAATGGTCAATCATAACCTCATCCTCAATAACATCTTGTAATTAATCAACAGAATTTGACAACAGCCATCATCTAAAACCGCACCGGTATTTTAACAATTCTCCCACTACGTGTACGAATAAGTTTATCTACGTTACAATTAGTAGGAACACTTTCCGCCTCCTGATGATCTTGACTTTCTTGAATCTCCACGTTGTCTGCATCAAATTCCGCCTCCAGTGGGTACAATTTCTGAATAGGTCGAGTTAACTCCCCATTAGCAGTCTTCAGTTTCACAACTCGAACTGCACCATCTCGTCCTGGAATGACCTCCAACACTTTTCCCATAGGCCAAAAGATCCTCTTCTTGTCTTCTGATCCGATCAGAACCACTGACCCAATCTTGATGTCCACTCGTCCCTTCTCCTTAGCTCGTTGCACCAACGTACTCAAGTACTCCGTACGAAATCTCGACCGGAACTCCGACAGCAGCTTCTGTTGATAACGGTGTCGCTTCCGGAGCCCCGTCCCGTCCATAGTTCCGACATCAGGTATTCCCTCTGTAGGTACACCGCCCGTAAGAAACAAGCTAGGAGAAAGAGGAAACAAATCGTTAGAATCCTCAGACAAATACGTTAACGGACGCGAGTTTACGACCGCCTCCACCTCGCACAATACAGTCACGAGCTCCTCGTAGTTAACGACACTGCGTCCAAGGATCCGCACTAAAAGTCCCTTTACAATCCTGATGAGACGCTCCCACCATCCTCCCCACCATGGTGAAGCTGGAGGGTTGAGTCTCCATTCTATCCTCTCCAAAGCATGTTGCTCCTTGATCCTTGTCCAGTCCATACCCTTGAGCAGATTGGCCATTCCCACAAAATTCGTTCCTTGGTCGCTGTATACAGTCGATGGCCGTCCTCTCCTTGACACAAATCGTCTGAACGCCTGTAAAAAAGCTTCAGTACTGATTGACGTCACAAGTTCTAAGTGCACAGCACGATAAACTGCACATGTGAACAACACGATCCAAGCCTTAGTCCCTTCTTTCAGATACACCGGTCCCGCCAAATCGACACCAGATATCTGAAAAACCGCAGCATCGTCGATCCTCACACCAGGTAGCGCAACTTCAATCTGTCGAATGCCTTTAACGCTAAACCGTCGACAACGCCCACAATTCCCAACAATTTTCTTCAGGTTCTGACGACTCCTTACAACCCAAAACCGTTCCCTCAAAATTCTCATGCAGCTCTGGATTCCTGCATGTTGGTTTCCCAGATGAATCTCCCTCATCAACAATTCTACAAGCTTGTGATCCGCTGGTAGTAGAATTGGGTACCTGAAGTCCCGTTCGTCTTGACCCTCCGTAATTTTCGTCACAACTCTAATGAGTCCATCCTTGTCCGTCTCCAGCCTTAGGTTTCCATCACATTGAGTCGCTATACTTGACTCAAGCTGCACTCTTCGTAAAAGTAAAGTCTCAGCCGCTCCAAATTCTGGTGCAGTAATGACTCCCGTAATTCCCATTCTGTGGTTTCTCCAACGAAGCATGTATGCCACCATGCGTACGATTTTAAAGTAACTTGAAAACTTATAATCGTACCATGGAGCAACTGTGGATACACTAGAAGTGACCACAATCGATTTCTTCTTCTCCGTAGCAACCTCCTCTTCGTCCGGATCCTCTTTAACCACAGGCCAATGTTCCTCTTCCAATTTCAGCCAGTCCGGTCCCTCCCACCATCGCTTCCTCAAAAGTTCCTCCGCATCGCATCCTCTTGATGGTAGATCCGCCGGGTTTTCTGAACCCGGAATATGTTTCCATGCCGCCGGATCAGTCAAAGTTCTGATCTCCTTGACCCGGTTAGAAACAAAAACTCCCCAATTCTCGTTCCTCTGAATCCAAGCAATGGCAGCTGACGCGTCTGACCAAAAGTATGTCGGCACGTCCAACGTTAACGCTTCGCGAACAAAGCTTGTCAGTCGGGCCCCCACGAGACAAGCTAATAACTCCAGACGTGGAATCGTCACTTTCTTGACTGGAGCTACCCGCGATTTTGACATCAGTAGTTGTACCTCAACTTTTCCTTCGTACTCACATCTCAAAAACACTACTGATGCAAAGGCTGCCTTACTTGCATCACAAAAAGTATGCAAGCTCCAGTTCCCTTGTCCTCTTGTACATTTCCCAAATCTCCGGGGAATCTGGATTTCCTTGATGAATTCCAATGACTCAACCCACTTCCTAAAGCGATTGCCATATTCCTCTGATAAGGGTTGATCCCATCCGATCTTCATGACCCAAGTGTCCTGCAATAATAGCTTAGGCTTGATTGTAACTGGTGACAAGTGTCCCATAGGGTCGTATACTCTCTGTAGCCACGACAGCACAATCCTCTTCGTGATGACACTCGGAATTTCCTCGTCCTCAAACGCTACTTGCAACGTGTCATTGTTCTTGTTCCAACGCAATCCTAAAACCGAGACAGACATCAAACCTCCTTCGATTGTAGTAGCTTCCAAGTGTCTCGTTCCTAGTCCAGCTCCTTGTCCAGTGAAATCGTTGACCCAGTCCAGGTCCTGGCTGCCCGGCTCCAATCCGCACTCGGAAGAGCCGACTCCGGAACCGTCCCCAGCCGACGATTCCCACTGACACAAGAGCATCTTAGCTTTAGCGAATATCCCGATTGCGAAGTCCTTAAATTCGGCAAGCTCCTCCAGACTATCCACAGAGGTGACGCAATTGTCCACGTACAATGCTTTCCATAACTTCTTCGCCATCTCCATGGATTCTGTAGGGGCTTTAGAAAGATGGAACTCAATAACTGCACCTAATAAGAATGGCGAGCAATTAATCCCAAAAACAACACGCCTGTGCCGAAAGACCTGTAGCTCCTTTTCCTTTGCATCCTTCCACCAAAGGAATCGTAGAAAATCGCGATGAGGTTCGTAGATCCCTATTTGGAGAAAGGCCTTTCTGATATCGGAAACAATGCCGATCCTTTTCTCCCGAAAACGTAGAAGCACTGCCGGAATCAGTTCCAAAAGGTTGGGCCCCTTTTCTAAGCAGTCATTCAGAGAGAGTGAATCCTTTCTCTTGCAACTTGCGTCAAAAACAGGTCTCACTTTCGTCGTGGCACTACTCATCTTGACCACCGCACGATGCGGCAAATAGTGGCACGGTCGATCCATTTCCAGCTCCGGCACAAGTTCCACAATCCCATCATTCTTCCAGTCCTCAAAAATTCTTCCGTACTCAGCCCATAGCCCGAGTTCCTTCAACTTCTTAGATGACGACTTCAGCCTCTTCTCAGCAATGTCACGATTGCTCTGAAGTACGTCCGGTTTGAGCGTCCAAGGTAGCTGCACCTCGTACCTCCCGTCCTGTTCCTGCTTCACGGTTTCCAGAAAATGCCGCATAGCCTCATCATCCTGTTCCTTCCGGCTCTTTGCTTCCGCCGGGTCCTTAATTCCCAATGTCTCCAGGTCCCAAAGCTCTGTAACAGTAGAGAGATTAAGCAATGAAGTGAGAACCGACACACCGCTTGTATCTTTGCACTCTGCTAAAACGGAACTCATAACCATTTCTGGAGAACAAGAGAATTTCTTGTTCAACTGTCCTTGCAACGTCCATCCCAACTTTGTCTCCCATGCAGTGAATCCGCATTTAAGTTGGATGATCCGCCCTGTTATTAGTTTCCCGTACACATCAGATCCTACCAGCAGCTCAATGTCATGGGGTCCTTGATCCTGTGCATGAAGTGAGATATTCCATCTCTTGAGTTCCTCTTCCCATGGTCCGTGCGGTACTGGTAGAATGCTGTTAGAAATCACCGGCTCATCCAGCAATTCGAAGTCACAACGATAATCGCCTGACAAGTCCTCTAGAGCGACATGATATCGTTTCCTCCTTTGTGGTGGAGTCCGTCCACCGCCGAACAAACTATGAACCACATTTTCCACTCCAGTCTTCTTCAATCTCATCGCTGAAGCTGTCTTCTCCAAAATACAGGAGCGCTGCGCTCCGCTGTCCAAAAGAATCCTTATTTTCTTCGGTCCTTGTTCCCCAACCAGAGTAACCATCAAAGTTTTAAGTAAGATTCCAGGATTGTTGAAAGAGCACTGTTGCAGAGACTCGGTCACAACACACTCTGACTTCTGCTGGCTCGTTTTACTGGTAGATTGACCTTCCTGGCTTTTCTGGCCTTGCTGTTGCTTGCCCACCTGGTTTACTCCCCTACACATCAGAACATGGTGTTTCCTGGAGCAAACTGGACAAACAGCCTTGATTGGACATTTAGCCGCCAGATGGCGGTCCTTTAAACAATTGAAACAATAGCCCACACTTTGAACAGCTTTAACTTTATCAACCATGTCCATACCCCTCGCTGTCCTACACGAAGACGACGCATGTTGTCCGTTGCAAAATAAGCACTGATTGCAGGTAGCCATCAGTCCTGCTACCGTAGGAATCTCCTCTTGAGCCCGTTCCTTCCTTTCATTCTTCGGTTTTGCAAATTTCGCTTCTGGTTGGCTGCCTTTTCCGAATCCGAATCCTTGATGCGCCATGGCAGTCTTCATCTCATTTGTAACCTCTGAATCCAGGAATTCCATGAGTTGATTAAAGACCGAAGGATCCGTACCGTCCTTGTCTTTTCTTTGCCATGCCTTCAAAGTGTCCATCGGTAAACAGGATTCCACTAATGCTGTCTGTAGAATATCCAGGTACTTTTGAGGCTTAATTCCGAGAGATGATACAGCTTTCGTCCTGCAGGTAATCTCATCATACAAAACAGTTAGACCTGATTTGTCCCTATTCCCTATCCTGGATATCACCAGGGATATAAATTCTCGTACGTAAAGCTCTGATAATAGCTCCTCCTTTCCAAACCTTTCCTTCAATACCGAAATCACCGCCTTGTAGTTTGTTGCAGATTGAGGATAAGCGTCTACGATCCGCGCCGCTGCTGAATTCGGAACCATACTTTGAGAAAGGTATTGAAACTTGTCCACATCCGCAATGCTGGTGTCCACATGAATTTTCTCAAATTGCGCCCACCAAGTGATCCACTCCCTTAAGTCCCCACTGAACTTGCGAAGTTCTATCTTGGGCAGCTTGTACTTCTTCTTTTCATCCGGCTTCACCTCATTGTCCTTTTCCGTCTCTTTTTCAAATGTATGCTCTTGCATACATAAATCGAAAATCATCTTACACTTATAATAGAAACTTTGGTACTCAGCCTGCTTGTCCTCATCAGATTCTATTAATACCGGATCTAATCCTGCCGCTTCCATGAGCTCTAGTATTTCCTTGTCGTAATTGTTAATTTTCTTGGAAAGCTCGTGAAGTTCCCAATATTTGCCACCAATAGTTGGCCTATCTTTAATTTCCCTGCCATAAAGCTCAATTATTTGATTCGCTAGAACCATGAACTTTTTCCTTGCCCTTTCCCTAGCTGGATTCAGTTTATCTAACTGCGTTGGATTTGCCTTACTTTTAGACGCCATTATTTCCTTTGCCTCAAACTAAACAGACTCAGCTTTTTCACAAATGGATGTACACCAAACTTGTATTCTTTCAACTTAATTGATTTAGTTGACCTCGTGACCTGACCCTAAAATTATACACCCATCACGTCGGGGTCACCATATGTTGAGAATCGCGTTTAAGAGCCCTACCCGGGAGTAAACTTCTCTTGCCTTTCTGAGCCTAAATAATTTGCCCGTAGGTTAATTGCACTGGAAGTCCTTTTAGGGATAATTACACACAGTTTATTAACTAAACCCCAGTCCCAAAATCAATAATTAAAACTAAAATTAACAACTCTTTTCCTCTACTTCCAATAACACAACCTTCCTACGACAAATCCAACAACTGAATCACCGAGCCTCTGCCCTTACATCATTCTTTTCCCTGTGCAGAATGATATTTCGCACATGGTAACCTAGGTCATTACACGCAGAATACATACATTAAGATTTGCACGCCTTCAAGACCATGTTAACATCCGTACAGTGACTCGACACATTTGAGAAGAAAATCCCTTGAGTGAACATTTTGTACATGCCATCTAGCGGACACACGCGCATTACCTCACAGTACATACAATCAATGTTAGCTCTAGACCCTGCTCTCCTCCTTTAGCCTTCGCGCAACATAAACCCATCCTTTGACATAGGATGACGCCGTTTATGATTTCCTCAGCCAGTATACTATCCCTAATTCTTAACAACAATGCTACAACCCTTCCAGTCTTATAAAAAACTCCAGGGCTTTGTGAAGCTGGAACGTTAGGTGCTCGCCAGTTCTTCTGCTCGATCCCTTCCCTCTGGTAAAAAGGTTTGGACAGAGCGACAGAGATTTGTATTTTACAGGTGAATCCAGTGAAATGGTAAATGGTTAGAGGAGGGGGGCGTAGGAATATAGGAAGGAAATAACCCATGTCCTCACTGGGACACATCATCCCCTCCGCCGAGGAGAATAAGAGGATGAGAGATTGTGACAATGGATTGACATCCTGGAAGACATCCCATCCTCTCTCTGTTTTGTCATGGAAGAGTTGTGTCCTGGAAGAGGGAAGATCAAGTTGATTCCTTGCAAGTAACTGCGGTCAATCTTATCTCAATCTTATCTCCGTTTCCTTTTTTTCTCACAAGAAAAATGTCCTGGATAAACTGGATGGAGACAAAGAGGTTGAATTGTTCCTAGCCCGGAATATACGTTCGTCTCCTTGCCTGGATAACGATATCCCCTGGATTTTTCACTGCTCCAACGGAGGTCATGCACTTTCTGATGGAACATCTTCCGAAAAAATTCTTCCCGTATCAATTTTCCAGTCTCCTAAAAAGAGTTGGACCATGGAGAACGTAATGGCATTTGTTATTCCGAAACTCTGACTCCTATCGGTAGCAGTTGACAGGCTCAAAAGATGCCTTGTTGTTTCCCTCCAGAGCGGATATACATAATGTGGCTGGCGCTTGGCTGGACAATCTTTTCCAGCCTCCAGTCTGAACCTTCTAGCCTGCCTGCTGACGGACTGATGGACTCGTTTACAATTTTTCATATCTTTCTCGAAAGATTCTATACATTTTTTATTATTCTTCCTCCCCTCCGCCCTTGTATATCATATAAAAGAAGGACATTTGTTGCAAAAGATTAGCAGTCTACTACTATTTATCTCACTCCTCTTCCCTCTTGTGCCGCTATACTCCCGAGTTTTTCGACTCTTCGTCCCTGCATCGCATCCATCCAGAACTTCAGACTCCAACTCCCGACATTCTGGACTAAATAAGACCAGAAGATTGACTTTTGTCCAGTCACACTATATTTATTCCATTATTTTCATCCTACTCCTCCTGCTGTCAACCTCTCTTCCGCTGAATAAGAAATATGGTGGTGAAGAGAAAACAAGGGACAGAGGATTGGTTCAGTCCGGGCAAAGCTGGCCGGAGTAAATGTTTGCATAAGTAAGTCGGATGTAAAGGATTCTTGTGCCCTACGGAAGATGCTCCTACCTTCCCTGACAGCCAGTGTCAATATTGAGAGAGAAATATGGCTGGCCGTAGTGCAACTACGTATTCTATGCCCAAGCGTAAAGTAGGTAGGGGAAGAAGATTTGTATAAAACAATTTTCATGTCACAACAGAAATTGGCTCAAATTTCCATTTCCGATGAGAAGAATATAACATGTAGTCATAGTAGGTTGGAATCATATGACGGCGCAGCCTCTTTTTCTCTGTAATATACTAGTACATATCTCATGTCTTCCTCTCCATCCGTTCGTATGTTAAGTAGCCCTCCTGACTTTGTCCAGCCTTTCTGCTCCATAGTTATTTTAACATATGGTCACATTTCAAGTCCTTTCAAGTAGCCGTTTAGTCATCCTATGCCCCCTGTCTTTATGTCCCTGTCAGCTACCCTCATTTACTAAAGAGTATCCGCGTGTGAATCAGGCACTGGAGCGTAGAGGGCAATGGGTGGCTCCCGCGGACTGGTCACAGAGCATTGTCACAGAGGTTATCGTTGTCATTGTCCCTGGGAAGCTATACAGTACCTTGTTTCGTGATTTAATCCACTGGTCATCCGCTGGTCATTTTTTTCTCCCCTCCCCTCCGCCTCCATTAGTCTACACGATGCAACACAATTTATTAATTGTAAACAATCGTAGTTTATTACAACTGAAATACCTGATAGCCCTACACAGCTTTTAGTCAACGTCAAGAGTTTAGTAGAGCAGGACAGATGAGGAGGAGACAGGGGATCAAGACAGTAGTTTTTGCTTCCCGCTTGTTTAACTTTAAGAACTATTCAAGAACCTTTTCCAGTGAGTCCGGAGGAAAAGTTTTGGCTAAGAGAAAAGAGCAAGATAATCATTTCCACAGTCAGCTTGACTGTAGCATGGCAGCCATCAGCAAGTCATTAGCTGCATGCAAAGGAAAAATGTAAAAAAAAGTCCGGCCCCAGCCCACTGGACTTTAGCCACTACAAACCGGAACCTCAATCCCGTGTGGACCTTTTAAAGAAAGCGTTCCCATGATGATGATGAGGTGTGTAGGCGTGATTAGGGCTGATTTTGGTTAAATTCTCCCATCTTTCCAGATAATTACAAGACGTTTCAAGTGTTTGAAACCAGAACAAGTGGTGCAATTTGGGAATCAATCCACCAATTATTTTCATCATCCCCTTATTATTTTATTCTAAAGGAAATCCCTAATTTGCTCCTCTCTCTCCAGTCCAGGACTTCTTGTCCGACCCAAATTGGCCCCGTAAACTCGTTCTCCTCATCTTCCTCTTATCTCTTCAACTATCCGCTCCCACTATATACGAAAGCAAACTTTCCCAGGAACGAGGAGCACCACTACGGAACCAGGGGCTCCTTTCTACGAAACTGAATCCCTTGCGGATCAGATCCATCCTTGCCAACCAAACTCCAGCCTGAAGGTGAAACGACTAAGTGTTTTCAAAACACTTTTCAGAGGCGTTTATCCATCCTTATGTGTTTACATAGGGAATGCGGTAGTCAAACGTCAAGATTTGACAGCTTTCATGTACTCAGGTGGCTACGGCATGAGCTAGCTGGAAGACCAGGACGGAACTGACGGAAGGAAGTTGTAACAGAGGATGGAATTATGCATATTTAGTAAATCCAGTGCTCATTCAGTAACTCCCGGCAAGAACTCTGCAAACTCCATACATCCTTACCCTGGTTTACGTTTCTACATTGTTCAAAGCGGCTGAAAAATTGACAGGTGATAGTAGTAATACATGTGTGCTTTACGTGCATAGCGAAGGGATGACTTTGTCAAGGATTACAAGACAGCTACACATGTGGTGGTACAATCGAGAACGAGTGTGGGATTCAAATGGAGACAAATAAAGACAGAGAATAGTATTGACGTTAACTTGGCAAGCGGTTTCCAAAGGGAGAATCGAATCTTATGCAAACATTGTATTGTTTCATCCTAATTGAAATAGCCGTTATGTTATGTACTTTTCCTTGTTTTCCTTCCTCGTCCCTGTTTCCCTAGTTGTTCATAACAGCTTTTCCCATTTATTTTGTATCCTCTTCCCGTATGTATACTTTCAAGTCTGTTTCCGATGAATGATACACTACACTCACTATTACTACCAGGACGATGAGTCCTTACCTGGACGAGCTGGACAGATGACACTTTAACATTTGAAATAATAAAAAGTTTTGTATAGTAGTGTGAAAGTATATAAATTCTACTGACTGCTGAATTTACCGTCCTTGTTTCAAAATACAGCTCGTTAAAGCTCCATTCTCTTTTCTTGAACAAGCTTGTTTTGAAGCAATTTATTTTCAAATGAGAATAGTTTTCTCGTTAGCCTCTCCACGCCCCTCCTCCTAGCTAGTTAGCACTAAATTTCTCCTGTCATCCCCTAACGAACGACGGAGCGACACAACAAGAATTTCTCCTGACAGGTGATGTAGTTAGAGATTGTTTTGTAAAATTTCACGCTACTTTCTCCACTTTCTCCCAGCAAGCACAAGATATTATTCCCGCGTCTGAGCTAGCAGAGTTTATAGATTTTCTTCCCCAAGTTGTTGATTTTACGTGTCAGCTTTCTCCAAGTGACTCGGAGGAAAGTATAAAGCGCCTGCTGATGCCACTATGCCACATCAGCGGAACACTAGTAGCCTTATTTTTCCTCTTGTCTTCTTTTCTCATTTTATCGATTCAGCAAGTATATTGTAGCAAGTTATTTTGGCCAACTTTTCTTTAGAAAGTAAAAGTGCTCGCATGTCGCAAAACAAGAGACGCTTGTTGGCGGTGATGGTGGGCAGGAGTAGGAGTGAAAGAGGGACACGAAGAAGGTAGAAAAATACTGGAAGGGCGGACGACATGAGAAAGGCTGTAGTAACTTTGGCTTACGGAGACGGCTTATTCTTCCGTCTCTGTATTTTATTTTCGCCAAACTTGTTTTTCGCAATTAAGCTTTCTGTCAACCATTTAGAGGAACATAAAGGTTAGGCGAAGCACATAGGGTGGGGAAATGTACCGTAATGTATTTTTTGTCTTCTCATTCCTCCGCACCGTGTGTTCTACTCTTGTTCTCGGTCATTGAGTCAGAGTCGCAGCCAGCCAGCCTTCCTGTGTATTCTGTAAACTTGTTGGCGGGTGGATAAAGATTGGTTTTAGTTGTTGATTTTAGGGACGTGCACAGCCTGTGTATGAAGCAATTTTCATTCAAGCGTAGGATGAGGGAGGAGGTTTGCAAGTTCACGTCGCTTCACAAGGCAAACTGTAGGGCTGAGAATTGAGAGGACGAAAGCGTAAAAGAAAGCGTCGTCCTCCGACCTATGTTCTCTCAGAACGTTTCCATCCAAACACCCAGCAATGATATCTATCCTCCACCGTACCAATATAAACACACAATAGCCTTACATGTAGTGGGCTGATTGAGCGTAGTTAAACGTTGTTTACGTAGCATGCTTGAGGAGAAAAAGTGTAGCAAATGGCGTGCTTTATGAATCTCATCATTGTAATTCCGATCCGCTTCGGCAAAAGTCTCATGCTAATCTCTCATCTTATTCTACAAGTTGATCATGAGATGATAAGTTGGCTGGCTAGCCCCTTGGGCGGGATGATGATACGTATGTATGAATGATGGGCGCATATTTTTTCAGCCCCCTTCTCCTACGCTTGTTACTTACAACCAACATGGTAATGACGTTATTGGAACTTGTCAACTTGATTAGAAAGAATTAAAAGGGACAATACAACTACCAGCTTTCCTTTACAATCCCTAGCCCTCCTTCAATGAAATCAAACTTCCATGACAGAACGAAGAGATATGAGGGGATTGGATAGGGAGCACAGATTGAAAAAAATTCTCAGTCTTCTTCTAGCATGATCTATTCTAACCCCATGCCGTAATTCTGTAGCTCCTGGGTAGGGAATACCCCTGCTTTCACTTACAATATTATCAAGATTCCGCTATAGCTTACTCCCCCATTCTCCTCTCTCTCTCTCTCAGTATTATTTTCAAGTGGGATATCCAATAAGATAATCCAAACCTTATGGAATTCTCTCTTATCAAAATGTTTCATGTCAATGATTGAACTGAATATGATAGCCATTTCTCAACCACTCGGACTCATTCCCTACAAGTCTCTCCCACTTAAAGCACAGCAGGGCTATGTAGTCTAGTGTAACAGGATCATGTCTCAAGCGGAACTGTATTTTTCGTCAAACCAACTCATCTCTCACAATCCCGTGGGACGCTAACGCGCATACGTTCCAGCGCTTTATCAAGAGAAAATCAGAGAATAAGCGTCCGCAGTTCCTGGTATGACGCTCGCTTATTCTCCAACATCAACAACAAAGCAAGTTGAATACAGTTGATGAGAGGACAAGAGTAATTATCTTTGTATTTATATGTATTGTGACATTTTAAATGCTAATAATGAGTGCGCACCCTCCCTCTGTACTTGAAGCTTTCATGAACCATTCATACATACATTACATTCATCCCTCTCTCTCCCAGCCTGTCCGTTGCATATCCTCATCTTGTAATTTTGCGAATATGAAAATGCAGCCGAGCCTTACACACTATACGTAGACACTCTTTTCACTGCAGTGCTATATTAGCGTTTCAAAAGCTGCTGAACGCTGCCTCTTTGGGATGCATATTGCAAATCAACTCACAGATTGGTATTGCCAAAGCGAGAGGCACTTTGATGAATACGGGAGGATTATTATTGGTAAACTGTT
The DNA here is from genome assembly GCA_906901655.1 of Sminthurides aquaticus. Classification (NCBI taxonomy): domain Eukaryota; kingdom Metazoa; phylum Arthropoda; class Collembola; order Symphypleona; family Sminthurididae; genus Sminthurides; species Sminthurides aquaticus. The sequence continues at coordinate 2,387,004 of CAJQTT010000002.1, read as the reverse complement.
GAATGAAATACAAGATCACGATTCCTGGTACAAGCCTTATAATCCGCAAGAGACAATAGTGACAGGAGATGGAGGAGGGGATAAAAATAGCTAATTCTATTGAGAATCCCAGTGAATTATTGCACAAATACTACCTGATTCATATCTAAGTACTTACTAACGTTACATGTCCTTACAAGGGTTGAAAATTAAACTTTTTTTTACAGTTTTGCCTTCAGGGAGCCACCACTAGGGATAAGAATTCAAAGAAGAGTAAATTACGGAACCATTTCTGGTACGACTGTTATAGCGCTAGCTTACAACTACAAGGAGCAGTAATAACCAGCATTGCGATGCAGCGACCGCAGGTGAAAGCGTCAAGTGAGCGAGATGGGGTGAAGTGCGTAAGACGAATACGACGACGTAAATTACAGTCTGTGTCATTCAATTCACTCAATGGTATGAAAGAGCAAGCCTCTAGAAAAATTGATTCCCGCCTCCCTCCTCTTCTGAGTTCTGAGGGCAAAGTGCATTGTAGGTAAGGCATAAATCTATTTGATTGCCAAAGGCTTTCCCTCCTTCTCTTTTGCAAGATATACCGACTGTTCTTTGAACGCTAAAAGTTTTACCCACCTATGCATCCTTCTTCCTCGCATTGTCTTCTCCCATTCCATACTCTAGCGCTTCCCAAACCCCAGTTTTAGATTACGCACTGCCGGGGAGGAAGTTACGGAAGAAGAAGGATTGTCCTCCCCAAGGAAGTAAGGATGGGGGACGAGCGTGTCGAATGCTGACTGTTGTAAAATAATCTTGGATACGGGGCAGTAAAGTAAAAGAAAGAGGAGGAATGAAGACATAAAGGGATAATGAAGGATTTTAAAGAGGGAATTCGATATAGGTAACATGGGTTTTCATTTAGTTTTTAGCTATAGCCTGGAACTGAGAAGATGGGCGGGCCTCCCGAGTCCTGTGGGTGGGATAGAGGGGTACAGTTACCTATTGTTCCGTGTCAGGTGTCGGTTGGTGTAATAAAGAGAGATTCACATTACTTACCAAGATTAAGAACGCTTCCAAGATGACTTTGACGACAAGCTACAACTAATCCCGGGAGAACATATGACACATATTTTATTTTAACATCCATCCGCATCGGTCATAATGCCCTACACTTGCCACACTTTTCTCTCCTTAGCTCAGCTCTTGTAACCTCGCGTCTCAAATTCCCATTCCCGGGTAATTCCCAGAGCACATACAACCCCACCACCAACTCACGTTTTAACCCACAATTCATACTAAAAGAGCTACCACAATATAGCAAAAATTCGGACTGACATAGGATAGACTGCCCGGAAGGAGCAAAAGTCTTGAATTTTTTAAAAACCCGAGAATTATTGTCTTTTACCTGGCTATAATATGACAACACACACACAGTTGCCATAAAAACTAGACGGACGAAAAGAACCAACCCTTCATCAATTCTTTTTCGTATCCCACAAAGCTAACCCCTTAATCTTTGATAAAGTTGGAATTCTGTCTCTCTCTCTCTCTCTCCCGTAGTTTGATAACACTTTCCCTTATCTTCCCAAGTCGTAAAAGTAGTCATTAAGAAAGAAAGTACGCGAAAGAAAAGCAACATTACCTCCGCAAACTTGATGATATGACAAGCTTTAATTATTTGCTATCAGCCTCCAAGGAATGTTGGCTAGCAAGTTGCCCGTAACTGGCCATACAGCCTGTAACAATTTTGCTCAATTCACCTCGCAAGACGTCAATGGTCGATGACGTAGGCTCACGACGTACCGGCTCACTAAATTTCAGCTGGCAATTAACTAGTACTGCGAGCTCCAGCTTTGAATTTTTGCATTAAATTATATATTTCTTTCAATCTTCTCCTAGTGTCGGTAAAGACGAGTTGTGTTTAGGTAGATTGCTGTGGTCAAAACTCCCAACGCTTCGGCTAGAGAGAACCTGCAGAAGCCACGTGTAGTCTTGTAAATTTAATTTCCGAAACATTCTCATAATTGTAAGAGCATTCTTTCCGACAATTTCAAGAATTTGAATACGGAATACATTAAGATAATAGTACTTGCTCCGCACCGCAGTCAGTTTTGGGTGGAGCCTGTCTTTTCCTCCTGTGAGAATGGCTCTTTTTAAGAGTTGGAAAAAGACCCTGTCGAAGCTCAAAGACACACTGGAACTCTACCGTACCTATCCTCTGGGAGACGATGATTGTTGGGCATTTGGCGCAAGGTAAACATTGGAGGATGACAAAGTATTGACGAAGATGGATAAGCCCTAACTGAACCAAGCAAATTGCAGACAAAAATTACGGACAAGCATACATCGTACATAGTCACATGTAATCTTAGAATACAATGTTAGCAAACTTAGAGGAGGGAGAAACATAAGTTTCCATCCAGGTTTCTTAGCGCTGCCATATTTTAAAACGGAGATTGAAATAGTAGCTCAAAACGGTATACATACGAGAACAAGAAACAAATTGAGGATAATGATGTTTCCAGGAGTAAAAGGTTTTAAAGAAGGCTGAATATATTGTTGTGTGTTGTGAGTGCGGGCAATGGCTTTAGGAAATATTAGTGACGCTTGGTTTATGTGTGGAAATATGATATTTGTGTATGGAGGGGCCTCGATGACACATGTGTGCCACAGCCCTAGGAATAATATGTGTACTACTCTAAACTCAAGTTCTGCCGTGTCCTGGCTGGCTGATCTGCCGTGTACTACACGGGATGCAGGCCTAACTTAGAAGTGGCCACCAGTACAGTTACATAAGTACTATATAAACGTATGCCACATTATCTACGGTTTCAGCCCTGTCGGAAGCCACCTACGCAACTTTTCTCTCTCTCTCTCTCTCATCCCCTCTCTATTAGCTCCACGCATATGTTATTTTAAGGATAAAAAGTTGAGATGGCAGTAAATATTTTATGAGCGTGATAATAGTTGATACGCTTTAAAGTGTGTGAAATGTAGGTGAAAAGAGCATGTAATGTTGATTGAGTTTGGAGAGCAATTAACTTTTCTAGACTAGGAATCCGCGCTCTTCGTCTTACGCAACTTGTCCTTCCATCCGCCCCTTCGCTCTTCCTCTTCTGTATTCACACACTGTAGCCACCTCTTCTTCCCGCATCCATTCCGTAACCAGGTTAGCAGCGCACTAAGTGAACAGGTAACCCAGGCAGGATTACCTGTACATGTCGCAATACCCTCGAATAAACCTTCCCTCTTTACTTGTACTCCACAGCCATACCAGCTTCCTCCCTCCCCATGGATGTACCTGGTAGGTGGGCGTATATTTGGATCAAATTGTTAAAAAATGGTAAACTCTGGGAGCGTTGGATGGGTAAACAGGATAATAAACATAATGTAATCCATGCTGAGAGGACTGGGCAGAGCGTTTATCATCCTCATCAAGCATGAGTCTAACCATGGTTTATATCCGCTTAAAACACAAGTAATAATGGCTTTACTAGCTACATCCTCTTGTTTTCTTTTCTTAGCAGCCCTCATCCTCATCATCTCCCTCTCGTTTTCCAGGAGGACCCCAACTTGAGTCTTGATCCTTCCTATTCTATTACCTATACAAGGAGACTAAATACCAACTCAACTCATCCTTTTTCCAGCCAGAAGATCAATCATTATATTACGGCCAAACCTCTGCCTTTTCCTCTCTCTCTCACTCCTAATTTCGGGGTTCAGCTATCTTCCCAGGATTGGAGGTCCCTGGCCCTGGAATTGGTCTTACAGTAAGAAACTTTATATGATCTTCCATAATACGAGTATGTAGTTAAACTGAGTCTACGTGCAAAGAATCCCCCAGTACCTCAACCTCACTGCATACCCAATACGAGCATATAAATTCTGGAAAATATGCACAACTCCAACCGCTTCATCCCTCAAGTTGAAGACAGTCAATAATATATGAAAATGTACTGGATAAAACTGTGCTGGAACAGCTATTCAATATGCATCCAGAAGAGAAGATAGAAAAAGAGATGCATTGTATTACCTTTTACGTTATAGACAGCTAAGCTCCTGTATATATCTGCCCTAGACATTCCCATTCCCGCGTCCTCTTATGCACGACAGTCTTTAAGATTCCAGTCTTTTAGTAATTATGTTCAAGGAGGGTTGAGAATAGGAAGGACGTGGCCAATGGTTGTTGATCGTTCCATTGTCTAGTAATATGCGGCTAATATTTCACTTTTTTACCCTCCTCCATCTTCTCTGAAACTAGCAGGCAAGGAAAACCCAACTGGGCCCTTGGAAATAATACACGTCCGTATTAAGCAGAAGAACAAGACATTTCTCCAGCAACCAGACAGTAGTCTACAAGCTGAGCGGAATGAACCGGGAGAGAATACGATGAAACGAAAGTTCGGCGAAAGCTTCGCGTTTGACATAGCTTCGAGGGGAATTAGGATTTGAGGATAGAAGAAGGATGGGTTGTGGTGGGCAAGTAAGTAATTGAGATGGAATGAGCATTTTTTAAATCATCTTTCCTCTGATCTGAGAACGCATCGCATACGCAACGTAATACGCACTTTGGCTATACGCAAGGGACGTTGGCAGGAGCATTAACTTTAAAAGAATGGAAGAGCCATCCAGCCGTCCATAACAAATATGAAAGCCGTCTATAAAATCCCTCTGTTTGAACTGTTTCCACGTTGGAACTGGACAGGACTAAAGATGACTGACTGCTCATTATTAAAAGAATATATTTAGATGTGTTCTTGACTCTGCGCAGTTAAATGCACGTCAAACACTTGTTCCAAGAACTGAGTGAGGTGATGTGGTGAAGAAGTTTGATGTAAAAATATTTATTTTACTCTACTCCATTCTTGAAACCGATCCGGATGAATATGAATGAATTTGAATGAACAAGAAGATAATTACATGATTGAAAGAATGGAATCCTTACTACAAGGTCCATCTATTTAGCCCCATCAATGCACATCTCCTATGACTTCTCCGTTGGGGTGATGTGTGGTGATGATGTCCGCGTTCCTTCAGAGTTGATTGATGATTCCGTAATCCCTGTGTGGTATTATGTAAGCAAGGATATTTCTGCTTAGTCGGGGGCATATGCAATTATGTTAATACAAAGATCTCTCCTCCGGCCATCCTCCCCTCTCCACCATACTCTTTAGCAAATCAACCCGCAACAAGGTTCAGGCTTGGAGTAAAAGGTGAAATTCAGGTGATGCTCTGCTGAGGCGTTGCTGGAAGACTTGTATATTGCAACAGCTGGCAGAGGAATATATTTGCCTGGAAGAAGAACAAGACTTCTTGGAGGCAAGAGGATGAAACATGGAAGATGCACACACTGTGCAAGAACACTAGCTAATGGCAGAGTGGAAGATGGAGCGAGATGGGGCATAGATGATTGCATTCACAAATTGAGGATTATATCCTCTTGATAGTTGTTACTGTATAAAGGGTTTGGTTATTGAGGAAAGTGTTTTTGCGGGATGCATAATAGGGAATCATCATCTCTCTGATGAATAAAAGTGCAGTAGACGCACCGCAGAGGAGCGCGTGGAGGATGATGCGGGATGCAGATACTTGAAAGGCAGGACGCTGGCTCTTCTAGTGGATCCTTGAATGCAAGCAAGCTACAAGAGAGGAACGAGGCAGAAGAAGAATTGAAGTAGATGAGAATGGGAAGGATCATGTTGTGCTTGAGATGAAGAAGAAGATGCAGATGATGATGACAGAGATGCACGTAGAAGAGTAGAAGGAGGAGGAGGAGTAGGGAGATTGGTGGATGAAAGATGTGGAGGAGTGTGAAAGGATGTAGTAGTTGTTGGTGTGACTTGTATCGCAATCATTATGATGATCATTAAACTGAGTGAAGGCTAGAAATCTCTTTTAAGCCAACAAGACTGCATTTCCTCCTGGAGGTAGAGCTCAAGAAAATGCACACGAAGAAGAAAAAGATGATGAAGAAGAAGAAAGGAAACCGAGATGAGGAAAAGAGTTGAGAGAAAAAATGTACACAACAACAACCAAGCACAGACACATAGAGATAGCTTCACAACATTTCAACCTTACCCTCCATAACTCCCAAACCCACCTCACATGCATATCATCTATCCAGAATCCATTCATCCAACCACCATCCCGTAAGGAATACATGAGATCCCTGCAATCCAACAATGTGGAGGTCTCTCGTATTTTACACCTTGTGAAAACTCAAAGGATGCACGTGTGCCTGTGTGCAATTCAAGAGCTCCACCGAACAAAACAAGAATCTTATTCCCCTTTACGCAAAGCAATCCTGGGCGAGGCAGAGTCAACAGGATCAGTGCAAGCAAAAACGGATGAATCGTGAAAGAGTTAAAACTCCAAGGAGATTCTTCATTTCCTTCGACGTTCCGTATAAACTTCCAACAGATCCAACCTGGAGCAAAGGAAGATGATGAAAGCGGGGCGGCGTAAAATCTTTTCCGTCCAACGCATCCTTATATATTCCAAGTAAGCAACAACTGCCAAGCTCCTAGCCATAATTTACCTCAGCGCCATACAAGAATGATATTTGGCTTGAAAGCGCAATTTAGAGGCGAGCTTGAGAGTATAAATGCAAATTTTTACTGCATATTAAACATTACACAGAGTTTGCTTCCTTCTCGCGCGTAAATTTCAATTATACCTCAATTCAACCATCTCAAACCGGCCCATCCAGCCTTGTGGGTGTTTTCCTTTCCGAATCACTGTCTTTGTTCACCAAAATCAAGAAATTAGTGCCCCGGTACAAGGTAATAAGCAAGGAGAGAAATGCCAAATTATTAGGAAGAAAAACAACAAGCAGAGGAGCAGCACAGCAAAATAAACGAAAGAGCAATTTACCCATTAGCTTTTACGGCTCCTCCAAGAAAATTAAAATGATGACTCAATTGAGAGGAAGAAGAAAATATAATAGTAGTAAGTGGGAAAATGTGAGAAAAAACTAGGAGAAAACATGTTCGGGAAGGAGATGATGATAGAGAGGTATTATAGGTTTGCGGCGGGTAGAGGAGCAAGATGAGAGGGAGAAGAAGAAGAAAAAAAAACGAGTAGGAGCAACTACTTATCATTGCGTGTTTCTACTTCCTATTTGCCATTAAACTATTAGCATTTTAAGTTATTTCAGTTTTCTCAGCTCTCGTTCTCTCCGACTCCTCCGACCTACACCTATTGCAACCCTCAGTTTGCATGACTGTGCGTGTTCCAAGACGGATGCATCCCATGCAAATCATGCACTTCCACGTTAAATCCGAGTGGGAAGAAATTAAAAATTTGTCAACGCAATCTTAAAAAAAGAGCGGAAGGTGTAACCCTGTCCTGGATTGCATATTAATTTTACTGGATAAACACGAGATGAATGGGAGCACATCTTCACCTCATCTCTCTCATATTATTCTTATTTTCTTCCAGCATTATTTCAACACTCTTCCAGGAGGAGCACCAAGCAATAGCAGCTTTCCAACACCGTTCCGCAGTGCACCGCCTCCGGGACACGGCCCACAGTTTTTTCACAGTCCTTGCCCGACTTTGGTAAATATTCCGAAAGAAGGAGGCGGTAAAATAAAGAGATGAATAGCAAGGGAATATTGTATTATACTCGAGAAAGAATAGCGGGTAACCTAGTAAAATAAAGAGTATATTCATCCCCCAAAAGAAACGTCAACCTGCTTCCTTGTGTGGGTGTCCTTTACTTCTTTATATATTTTTTCCATTCTTTTCAAACACCCTTCAGAGTGCAGTATCCTTGTAAGATCTCGCAGGACGGGAATCAACAAAGTCCTGGACTCCGTCGTCTCTCCCGTCGCCATAGTGCAGAAAGATGGAGCGTGGGCCCCAGACCTAGTAAGAAAAGGACACTAAAGCGTTACGCTTTTCTTACAGGTTCTCCGGGACCTGAAAATAACCTGGAACGATGATAAGAGAAGAAGAAGAAGGAAAGCTTTATGCTCGCGGTAGCCTTGTCCTTTACGCCGGCGGAGAGGGCCAGGGCCACGACTAGATACAGAATGAAACGCATATGGAGAAAGAGGGGAGAGAGAAAAGGATGCATGAGAGAAAGACACCAAGAAGAGGGAGAGCTCTCTCTCCCAGAAACTTCACATCTGATTCAGGTTCAGGGGGATAGGAATGGAGAGCTCAACTCTTCACAACATTTCCTCAGTTCTTCATGTGATTTCAAGTGAGTGAGAGGTGAATGATATTTCTCCTGTGCGTTTGTTCCTATATTCAGCATAAGGCATAATACTTGGATTCTCTTTAAATGGTAAGACTTTGTAATTACTACGTCGATTCTATTACCCGGGTATTCCCACTGACAGTCGTCCCGTGTCATTTGGCACAGCTCTGTAATTTTCCCAAATTAACAGAAAAACTCGTGCATCTTTTATACGGCTCAAGGAAAACTTATAAGAAATTTGCGAGGATAATACCCGGGTATTCCGGCTAAAGTTATCATGTTGACATAGGAAATTAAGTACAAGAGAAAAAGTTTGTCTGGGTAATATAGAAGTTGTAGTCCAGGGGTTGGACGGAATAGTTAAACGTTTAGCTTTTGTTTATATATAAATTATATTATATTTTGGTTTATTATTGAGAGTTGTATAAGACCCGTTTAGGAAAAGGGATGAGGGTTTCCTTTCCGTCGTTTGTTCGAGTTATAGTAATTTAATACGCTAGCTGTTTGGAATATTCTTCTTCTTCTCTTCCTTCCCCGAGTTGTTTTGTCAGCCCAAAGTTTTCCAAGCACGTTCAAAAGACTAGAATCTGGAGCAAGAAGAATAAGAAAATAAGCTGGGACTTTTATCGGTATATATAGTCAAAAGTGAGCGGGAATATTATCGTGTATGAACTGTGCATGATTCCATACACTGGAACGTGGAACGTACGGCGGATGATGGGAAATACGAGACGTGAAAGTTGAGGATTGCTTGGATTGCAGCCTGGAGACAAAGTATATAGCGTCGTTGCTTTTAGTAAAGTCCTGTGGTTGTTGCGGGTAGGAAGTAGACGGACAGGGAGAAGATACACCGGGTAAGAGAGAGAGAGAGAGAAGAATAAGAAAGATGTGGGGAAATATCTTAGGATTCTTCCAAGAAGAACAAGAAACAAGATTGCATGCTCCTCCTGGAGTTAGGGACAAGTGTTGTGAAATATATTGATGTATTTTGCGGCTTAGGACCTTCTATTGCGATCTATGTAAGTCGGTCTTGTTGATGCCCGCAGAGTCTGGAGTATTGTGGCAATCTTTATTCTTCCTCCCTGTCGCTCTTCTTCTCCTCTACTTTTCGCATCCTCCGTCGTAGCTCACAAGAGTATCCGTGACCCAGTTCAAGTGAAGTTGTTCAGTGTGAGAGGATGTTTTCCTCCAACTTTTTCACAGGATTCCCGGAGAAAACTTTTTAAGCTAAGCTCTTGGCTCCTGGGCTTTTGTTTCCTTGCAGGAGGATTGAGATACAGAGCGATAGACAGAGAGGGAGGGCAGTAGGAAAGATCGGGAAGCAGATATTTTAAGAGGGATTCAAGAGTGAAAGCTTCATCTTGGAGCACCAAGTTCCTACGGGGTAAGAACACTGGGACAGGAAGAGAAAGACTTGATATAGCCCGTACTAATATCTCTTTCTCAGATTCTCTCAACTTCTCAAGACCAGGGTTAAGGTTGTTAGTTTGCAGAGTCAGGGAGGGAGTGAGCTTGCTGGGATTTGAAAATCCTGGAAGCGTTTACCCAAAGAGTGAGAGACGGAAGAAGGTTGGATGGATGGCGTGAATGATTCTTTCATTGTTTTCCCTCTCCTCCTGAGATTTCTCTCTGTTTTTCGGCAGCGTTTCAACTTTGTCAAATTGAGGAAATTGTAATATTTTTTCTTCCATTTTTATGGTAGCTCCAGCTCCTTCATGTGGACCCACAGGCCTACAAGTAAGCCCGAGAGAGGAAGTGAATGAGTGAGCGGATGGCGGAAAATCCTCTTTTTCTTAAAACCTTTTCCCCTCCTCCTCGTCAAAGCTGACCCGGCCAAGGAAATCCTTAGAACAACAGCGCCTACTCAACCGTAAGCTCAGCAAGGAGCCTGGGATGATACCAACAAGTAGTGACTGAATCAAGAATCAGAAACTTGCTTCAACCAAATTTTCAACATACTCCAGTGATTTGTGTCTGTTTATTATATGTGCATCTGTTGGTGTGGGGGAGTTGCTCGTTGGCAGACGGACAGAGAGAAAGAGACTCGGGTGTCGTGACTCATGTTAATTACAGGGAGATGTGATGTTGTGAAGTGAATTCTCAAGTGTTTCCCCAAGTGTCCAAGTGATTCAAGTGCTTGCCCTCCCTGATTTTATTGAGAAGAAAATTTCCATACGTTTCCCCTGATTATGATTATACAGATTTCTATCTCATTTAACTTCGATATCCTTCCATTCGCGTGCCCCACGTGACTCGATTTAAATTTACCAACCAGCGTCTTTTGTGGTCCTCCTTCTCCTTGGCTTGAAAGCGGAGTGAATCAAATCCCCTTTTACGTGTAACAATTGAGTAACATCAGACAGAAATCCCGGGATTGTAGTACCCGAAACGGATTGCATTTCCCAGCCAGCAGCGTGTGCAGAATTTACCCGCTTTTCTAGTTCAAATACAGGGTGGAGAACATTTTACCCGCTCCACCATCTTCTCATCATCATCACCCGCCGCTGTATTTCAAGTGTCCACTTGAAATAAAATTCAAAAAACCGAGTGGGTCGAATAGAAGAGAGAAAGGCTTGAACCGCTCCTGGAAGAGGCAAAGGGTGTTTAGATGCAGTAACTAAAAGCTGGATTTAATTCCAGAGAAAAGAATAGGATGATTTGAGTGGTGGGAAATGATTCTTTGGAAAATACTCTCTTTTTGTCCTCCAAAGAGTCCGAGTGCTTGAAATAAAACCTGTTTTGTCCTATACTTCAGCAGCCTGCTTCACCGGAAACTATTTTACGTAGCTTATCGTCTGTAGTAGATGCTCGCTAAAATCCCTTTTCCTTCGTGGCTACTATTATCCAATCCTTTGTGAAAAGTGCAAGAAACAAGTGTTGTTATTTATCTCTGTGCTAGTTCTGAATGTAACCAAGCTAACAACCCGCATACATACTTGCCCTGAATCAGGCCGGAAAATTAGTTACATTTTTGAAAAATATACAACTAACTGCCTCCTCCTCATTCCTCTGGATTTTCTCCCCATCTTTCAAAGTGTTGTGTATGTGTGTGTGAGTGTTTAAGAGATTATCGCTCTGTTTAAAAAATATATATCTTCTGACACAAGATTGGAATCATCACTCCGCCAAACTTACTTAATATAGCTTGGACCAAATGCTCAGAGAAAGGTAAGCGATTTACACATACGTTTACGTACGTACAAGTATCGTATAGTTCGGTCCACATGCACGGTGAAATGTGTGTTACTGATCAAGTACTCGCTAGATTTATTCCAAATGAGAATTGCAGTTTAAAACGGTGTTGAAATATAAAAAAATCATAAAAATGATGGATGATAGAGGAGGGCAAGGGCAATTCAACTCCCAATCTGCATGCATCAACCAAGGGCGTTGCTTGTACTGTATATGCAGGAAAAGAATTGCAGACTGTGATTTAAAAAACTTGGGCTTTTCTCCAGGGAAAACCTTTTTCGTCGAGAGCTATTACATCTCCGGCACTTGAACTCCGCCATTTCCCTCCCATCTACACTACAGATCATGCTTTGACATTAATGGATTCGCACATTAGTGCGAATCATTTGGCAAATGGGCTTACAGATTCCATATGCACGAACCACCAATTATCCAAAAGCGTCCATAATCTTGCTTTCTCCACCCTTAAACGCCCTCATCAACGTTATGGAGAACGTGTTGCGGATTACGTTTAATTATACTCAATGTTCCGTAACACTATATAGCAATTGGATTGAAAAAAACGTCTGGCCACAGCCATTAAACCTTTTCCTTGGTTATAAACCAGAGACAAGCACACTGGTTCTTAAACACCCGGGCGTTAATCAGACCATAGGCCAGGCCAGACGCTAGCAGTACTTTCAGTTCCCCTGTTCGGAACGAATGCGTTGCGGAATCCTTGAGATCTCTTGAGAGGATGGTGATGTTTCTCCCTCTTCTTCCCACACTTAAAGATACACATAGCAGCCGAGTATGTTCATCATGAACAGTTCATGAGACATAGTAGTCATTTCCAGAGGCAGGAAGAATGAAGGAGTAGCATCTTCACGTCAAGTTTTTCCTTCGTGTTAGTGTTAGTTATTACAAAATTTGCGCATATATGTATGAGGGAAATGATGAGGAAGATTTGAGAGATGGTGGCAAAAAGTTTAAGAGTTGCTCTTAAATTGTAAAACTTGGGAAGAGATGTTGAAGGGAAGAGGGTGGTGAGGAAGGATTCGGGAGGATGTTTTGGTGGGTGGAGGGATTTTTGAGAGGGCGATAAGTTGTTGTCGTAAAAAGAATTTGGCAAAATTTTATGCCTACATGTAGAAATTTATGTGAAGGGGAAAATATAGAGAAAGCGTGTGCATGGATCAGCTTTTTTTCCGAATGCTTCTCTTCCTCTGAAATAAGCAGCATAACTTGGAGGTTCTAGGATGGATTTCTTTTAGTAATTTGCGAGAGGCCGAAATTGTATTTCCCATTTACTCGCAAATACTCTTTAGCCGTAGTACACATGGCGGAACATATTTTTGCCATGTATTTGTCTTAAACGTTTAGGTGCGGGCAATGTGAAGAATTTTCATAGTGTCGATGAGAGCATATAAACCCCCTTTTACGCCCTCTCTCCTAATGACTGACATTGTGGGCAGACATATACCTACTATAGGTTTCTTCATGGATCAGCTGATGGGGTTATTGCGGATAGCTTTCACGATGGCTCTCTAATGTAAAAATGTCTTTTATGACTGCGGCTATATGTTCAGGATTTGCAATTTTTTCCCGGTCATTAAAAATACTGCAACTTCAGTAGGTAGGGCAGATTTATTCCTCAAAACCTATGCCTTCTTCATCCTCTTCAAGTCCATTAAATAACTTATTCCTTTGCGGTCTTGGTATATTTTTAGATTTATTACAAAGTTTTCAAATTTGAGCAAGTTTCATTACGCAGACAGATGCTCCCTCTTCTTAATTGCTGGGTATATATATATATATGAGCGGATGAGAAGTGAGTTAAGAAACGAATAGAAAATGGTATGGGAACTGGAGAAAAAATTTTCCGTATATCAACGCCCAAAGTAAATACGGGATTGCGTAATACCAGTTCCACGAAGGAGGGGAATGATTGCAGGAAGGTGATTGAGCGTGTTCCCTCATGTCTTTTGATATCATGATGATGTATAATGAAAGGGAGCTTTGTGCCAGTGCGGGTATTGTGTAGATATTCCGTAATTAATAAGAGTTTCGGGGTCCTAATATGGTCGGAGGGAGGGTGGTGGTGAGGTGGGATATTAGCCGTGATTGTATTGTAATCCTTCTGCTCGCAACCCGGACCGGGCCGTTCACAGCCCTTCATGATGATAATGCATTTATGATGGTGTAATTATGGAAAGAGGACCGTAAGATATTTGGTTGAGGCGGGCCCTTTCCTGGGTTTAAAAAAGTGCGTGCCTGGGGACTGTACACAGCGCACAGGCAGTTAAATTTCCAACTGCTGTATCCAGGCTACGGGTTGGATGGGATTACAGCTGGTTGAGTATTGAGTGACTGGACAAACTGGAGGTTCCATCCAGTGGCTCTCACACAGTTTCCTCCATGACGACGAGAGTCGTCTCGTCGTGTACGTACACCAAGAGAATCCAGGCTATCAAGTGGATGTCTAAGTTTTTTGTCTGGAAAAGGATGTGAAAATTTAGCCTCCAGGCTGGATGTCAATTAGTGTTTTGGACCCTTGGAAGTAGTACTTGTTCCTTGCTCACAGTCCCTCCTCTTCTTCCTCCAGTCTGTGTGGGAATCCATCCATCTTTCCTCCAGCTTAAACTTGTTCCTCCTCACCACGCCAAAAGAGATCCCTATTCCAAGGATATAGATGTGAGTTGTTGAGGAAGATAATAGCTGTTCCATCTTCGTTGTGGGCAGGGTAGGAGTAGTGTGGATTTTTCTTTTATTTTCCAAATAATAAGCTTGTAACATGTAAAGGAATGACCACTTGATGTTCTTATATAATTTTTCCACTCTCACTGAGTACTGGACCCTTACAAGAGAGAAGAGAGCAGGTCCTTGGACTTGGGAAAAGGGCTACGGAGGAGGGGCAAATGTACGAGATATTCCAAGAAATTCCGTCCAGGCAAAACCGTGTATCTTCTAGATGGATGAGAAGAACCTGCGGAATATGCGGTCACGGACAGGGATGGGTTGGTTTTTATGGAGGAAGATTGTAGGGTGTGTGCTGGGGACTGAAGCTAGGATTCTTGCATGAGAGCTCAAGGGCTCGGTGACTGGACAGAGGATGGGTTTGATTTAAACACCGGCTTGGATTTGGATACATGCGATCCTATTTAAGGACTTGTGCCTTAAGACAGAGGAGGATCGCTTCGAGGGAATGCTTTAGGAGGATTTTACCGAGAGGAAATGAATAGTGGGAATAAGGTGTAATAATAGAGTGGAGACTCTGTAATTTCCAGATATTTTCACAATCCCTTAGTTAATTGTAATCTCCAGACTTTTTATTATCATCCAACCATGGAACATGGATTTAGTGTCCAGCAGGCTCTTCCTCTCTCCAACTTCCTTAATGACTTGTTGCGGGTAAATTATATACTTGTGCAAGAGGATAGCTAGTTTTAGTTATAGTTGCTGTCGAGTCTTAAAAAAATCAGAGAGAGAGAGCTGATTTTGGGGAGTCCAGGATAGTTGATGATGTTGATGAGTTGTGAGATGATGGAGGCTCCGGTCCCAAGAAGGATTTTAGATGGTTGAAATAACTACAAAGCTAAGGCTATCCTACAACCGTCTCTGTCTACTCACTGCTCTCAAATGAAGAGAGATCGAGCATGTCTTCAGCAAGTACGTATTTGGTTATAGCTCTGGATTTCTTTCGGATCATCTGGATACAAGTTCCATGATGAACCAAGAGAAGACCGAGTAACGAGCTGGAGATAAACGGGATGATGGACAGGAGACATAATGTTTTGATCGGAACTGCATCTTGATAAAATGATCCAATGGTAATGATGTCCATTCAGAAATTCCAGTTACTTTTTTAGACTCACTGATAAATAATAATAAGCAACAAGAACTCCTTGACCCCAGCAAGTCCCACCAAACCTCCCAGACTGGAAAAGAGAGACACAGTCTGGAGATTATGGCCAACGAGCAAAAGTCTTTCCCGTTACTCGTTACACCAATCGACTTTCATCTATGAATTATTTAAAAGCGTTTTCTCCAGACGCTAGTGAACGGACGTGGAGCTTCGTCACCTTCATTTTTCTTGATGTTGCGGAAGAGGCTGAATAATTTTAAACTTGTGTTAAAAACTGTGAAGCACTGGGCGAAGCGACAGCGTTGTTTGCTCCTATCACAGCCTAAGAAAGAAACGGAGGGAAGACGGGAAGTGGGAATGGCTTTAGATGTGAGTGGAGATAAGGAATATAAAATGTGACTGTGGGTTGTGGGATTTAGTAAAGGATTTTGGAAAAGATTTAAATCCTATTAAAGGGAGTAGAAAATGTTCATTTGATAAACAGACGTCATCTTTGATTCTCAAAGCTTTTCTCCCTCCTTCCTTGCTCTCTCTCTCCCCCACTCTTAAACATGCTCTTCTTGAAAATAAGATTCCATTGCCTTGTAAGCGCCAATGTTGATAAGGGCTTGGGATTGGAGTTGAAGGATGTAAATGTGGGATGAAAAGGAACAAAGTTCATGAAAAGGGTGAAGAAAATATCCCTCCACGCAGGCCTTGTCTGCCTCCCCTCTTAACCTTCTTCCAACTTCCATTTACATACTAAAGGAAGAACAAGATGATGGGATGCGCTTCATGTCCTCTTGTAAGCTTGGAACTAGTCTGGGTTTATAGATTCAAATGCAAATTGATTTTGCGAGTAGGAAATGTGTTGATTCGATATATAAAATTGGTGATGGGTGGACAAGAATCGGAATTCTTTGCAAGCAGTCTGCAAAGAATGAATGAGGAGTTGTGGGAGTCGGTCGTCGTCAGTCAGTGGCTATGGATTCTTCTGCATCTGCATTCTGCATCCTCTGCATCTCTGTGCAGGAGTGCATCTTTGGAACGCTAGTAGAAAGAGGAGCGGAAGATTGAATGATTTGAAAGAGGCTAGATCGGATGATGGGAAGGAGGACAGGGTTGGGGTGAGAAAATATGTTTGATTTGGTTAGTTTCAAGGAGGAGAAGAAGGAGAAATGATTGAGGGGCCGTGAGAAGTAAAAGTGGAAAATTGGGAGTGAGGGTGTTGGATTGTGTGATCTGTGATGATAGCGGAAGGTGGTGGAGGGGTAAGGTTAGGATTTAGGGACATGTGTTGGATTTGATAGGATTTGTGTGGGAAAGGGATTGGAGGAGGAAGAGAAGAATAAGGGTTAGAAGAGTCGAGAGATGCATAATTGCTCCGAGTTTTCCTTTGATTGTTTGAGTTGGATCCAACAAGGGTTTCGGATAGAGTTGGGGAGGAAGAAGAAGGATTTAAGTGGCTGATTCTTACAAGTGATTTTTGACAAAGGTAATGTGTGTGTGATGAAGGGCTTGTTGGTTTCTAGTAAGGGGAAGGGTGGGAGTGATGATATTGGCGTGGACGTCTGGGTCGTCTGAGATTCCTACTTCAGGATGATGAGGCATGATTTCTGGAGATAACGAGAATGATTCAGCATGGAAAACCAATCCAATGAATCCTATCTTTTATCCTATCCTCAACTCAATCAACAATATCCTATTTTCCTCTTTAGCCCGCCCGCTCACTCGCCTTCGTCGTCCAGTCTTCTTCACAGTTTCAGTTTCCCCAGCCGGCCTGTCACCCGCTTTCCCGTGAAAATGTTGCCCTAGTCTGACTGAGCTCTTCCTGAACGTCCCGCTCTGGAGCCGTTAGCTTTGCCCTCTTCCCTGCCTGGATTCTGGATAGTATCCCGACATGTCCTCCTGGAGTCCTGGAGGGGAACTTGTCCAGGATTTATCCTTAATGAGGCTTCTACGGGGGTGGCCTACTTACGTACACGTTTTTACCACCCGTATACGAGATACTACATGGGGTCAACTCCGGTGGTAGAGCCTGATTGCGCCCAGTTCCCGGGAGAATCCCTTGTTAGCATCAATGTCAGGCACATCAAGGAAGTTATTCCGCCTCGTTCTATATGTACACCTCACCCATGCATGTATCCTCCACTCTCCCGAATCTTAACTACTAAACAAGTATCCAAATAGGTTGCGCATATCCCAATCATTTTCAAGACATGTTCACTCTGCCAGCTTTCCCCAGGAGAAAGTCTTACTTACATGTGACCTCCTATCCACAATTTACTTCGTGGAAGGGGGTCGCAAAAGCTTGAGGGAATTGTTGTGCTGAGATTGCGAAATTGATTTGGAAATTGTAGCCTAGAGCCCTAGCCCTGGCCCTATGGGCTGTAGAACACAAGTTGCAAATGACAGCCGACAGCGAGGGTAATTTCCACTTTTCTCCAGCAAGGCTAGTTAGCTCCCAGCTGAGGAGACGTGTGGGAATATGTGGAAGAGACTTGCGAATTTGTCTTTCACTAGAACACCATGTCATGTTTTACCCATTTACAAGAGGGAGTAGGGGCGGTAAGAGAAAGTAGATGAGTTGTGGGATTCATGAATGAATCCAGAATCAGCGGTGTGCCAACTAGCGTGAAGAAACTAACTAATTTGATGAATTTCTCTATTTTTCAGTGGCTTCTCAGTTCTCGACCTGCTGACTAAAGGATGATACTTTAAGGAAAGTGGTGTGGAGAAAGTTGGTGCAAAATGAAACAAGTTCCATGGCAAGTTGTTGCGATAGTGCCCTTATTAGCACTTGCAACATATGCATTTGAAGACGTGGAAGGTGAGTTCAGTTGCTAGCAAAATTTTCTTTCATATAATCCACCTAAAACTAAACCAGATATTGCCATCCTGGAAACTGCTCTGGCTCTCTGAAAGTAATAGCTTCTCTCTCCATTCTCCATGAACAATCTCCGTGTAAGCAGGTTAATTGATCCGGAGAATGACAAGTTATATATGCTAGTTCCAAAACTTTCTCCAACAACCTTCTTGGAACAATCTTGTTATTCGCATACTTATTATACACACACAAGAGGCAGTAGCTGGAGCGAATCCCTGTTTTGGTAATTTGTTTCCTGGCCTGGATTTGGATGGTTATAGTTGATTCTCTGTATCTTGAATAATGTAGGATCCCAGCTTGGATCAAATGCATGTAATTAGGGGAAGATGGATGTAAAGACTAAAGGTTATGTTTTCCTTACAGATGAGTCCGGTTTTCCAGACTCCTTGCCTTCAGGGGACCCCTGGGCATACGACGTTACGTGGTTCCATAAAGAGCCGGAACATGCTTATGTGATGCGAAACAAGCCCGCAACTTTAGTATGCAGGGCAGCCTCTGCTTTAAAAGTAAGTGAAAGAAAACAAGTACATTCTCCTCACCCCCCCCCCACCCAAAACAACAAAACAAGGACTTTAATTCCTCTACTTTCTCCTCCATATACTTTCACCTTTATAAACTTTTTATTCCTACTTTCTACCGCTACGCACCAACTAGCTTGTGCTTCAACCAACCATAAGGATATTATTCAGTCTATGTATATCTTCCTTGTTAACCCAAACCATGTATATCTTTGCCATATACTTTAATATTTGACTTTTGAAATGAAAGTTCCTACTTTTCTCTTTTTACTAAATTGTTTTCGTACACAACGCTAGTATACACCTTGTAGTATTTTTTTCTGCAAAGTAGTTTATTTAAAGAGAGATAGAGAAAGAGTTTATTTTGCAAACTTTCATATGTCTCCATCTTTTCTCGATAAACTTTTTATAAACTTTATTCAAGTGTCATTAGAAAAGACGTCTGGATGACGGCTGTCTCGTAAGGAGAGACGCTCTTCGGTCCTTTTCGTTTTTCTTCGGTCCGTCTACGAATCCTTTAAGAATTTTCTAAAGCGGAACAAAGTTACTCCATAAGAGGAAAGTTTTAGGAGGAGTCTCGCACTGTGTGTTTTTCAGCTTAAGCTTTTCCAGGATTTAAAAGAATGTTTACTGGCTATTTTTCCAGGTCTTTTTTAAGTGCAATGGGAAGGTGGTGCCGAATAGCAAGCAAGTATTCGAAAACTTTACGCACACGAATACGGGATCCCCGATTGTGAGTTGATGGATTTTTTATACTTTTTAAACATATTTTCTCAAAAGAGAAAAACCTAAGCCGCTCTTTTAGTACAATTTCTCTCCTTTCTTCATTCTCTCTCCTCCATCTCAGTCTGTTATTCCAGCTAGATTTTTTACTACCGCCAGAGTTTTCCTCGCAGTGCTCTCCACTGGAAAGAGGAATATTCTGGAGAAGGAAACAGCCTTGCTGGATGTAGAGTGAGATGCTGGGCGGATGATGAGGAAGAGAGGGAAAGAGAGCGTGGACGTTTAGGGCAATTAATTAGACACTGTGTGGCCTATGAGGGTTAATGATTTGCGTTAATGGTTCCAGACTGAAGTACAGCTGAACGTGACACGGGAGGAGGTTCATGAATATGCGGGTCCTGGAAAATACAGCTGCGAGTGTGTTGCCTGGAACAAGCGGGGAGAGAAGAGGAGCCAGGAAGCTGGAGTTGAGATTGCTTGTAAGTCTTCCATATTTATCATCTCTTATAATCCTTTCAAAAGGAGCTCCCTGTTTACCCCTAGTCGCTATGGACGGGGATGATGAGAGGAAACGTGTCGACGGAAAAATGCAGAATCATGTGTAATCTGCAAGTGTTCAAAAGATCCACAAGCCTATTGCCTATTGCTTAGCACTACAGCCTCTGCGTCCTGCCTGTCCTAGTCAGGCTAGTCTGCCAACTTGTCCGTCAGTCAAACTTAATCAACTCCTGATCAGAATGCTTTTATCCCTCCGAAGCCTGTTTTCCCTAATAGGAACAAAGTGTATTAGATCGGGGGGTGGGTTGGGAGTAAGTAAACAGAACGAAATTGACCATAGAGAATAAAAGGTGATAATGAGATAGTGACAGAGCCATAGGGACTGGCTGGCTGCTGAGAAAAAGACAAGGATTTAGATAATAGCTATCTCTCTTCAGGAAGTAAAAAGCTTCACAAAAGGGTATTACAATGCAAAATCAAGGGACAAGATGGGAAAAACAGTTGCTTATCCTACAACAGCACAGAGCAGATGGTAGGTTTTAATGATGGGATCGGAGTTAACGGAGTTGTTCACATAGCTTGAGTGCGTTTCTTCTTCCGCCTTTACGTAAATGAGAATAGCTTACAATGTTGATTGTAGCCAGGAGGAATAGCTAGTGTCGTAGGGAGGGCGCGGGTCCATGAAGAGAAAGTATGTGTGCTTATGTTTGGGAATGTTGGAAACAAAGAATCCGTTATTTTATTTATCCCCCCAATGTTTTAACGTCCGGATTGGCGTCTGTTTGGAAATAAAAACTTCGGGGGTGTTGGCCCAACCGCTACGCAAGTTAAATAGCTCCGGGTAATCCAATCCAAAGAAACTCCATGCTTGTGTACTGGGTTGAACTATCGGGGAAACAAGTCGGCTTGTACGTGTACGGAGAGCCAGTTGTTGCAACTTTTGTATATCCTTTACAGAATAAACATGAATGTCTGAAGGGGGGGGGGCGATAATGCCCGGGTAACAATTTCATGCACAGACATAGCTAGGCAGGAGCAATTATATATAATGATTCAAAGAAGTTGCAGTACATATAACGGGTTGACAATCAATTGTCTCTACCGTTTTCGGTTTGGTATTCCTTGCGGTTTCCGGAATATTCCAGACTTCTGATTATGCATTTTGGCGGATCGTTGTTGCAGGTCGCTTAATTAAAGGAGTTTCGCCTTAGTAATGATAAACTTAACTTTATTGCAGACTTGAAGCGCTATTTCGAGCAGTCCCCATATTCCAAGAACGTGGCCATCGATTCTCAGACCGAGTTGAGATGCATACCTCCAGACGGTCTTCCACAAAGTGTAATAACATGGATTCGTGATGGAATACCGATTGATCCGAAACGTGACTCGAATTACATTGTGTCTTCTGAAGGCCACCTATTAATCGCTCAAACTCGCTTATCCGACATGGGAAATTACAGCTGTGTCGCAGAAAATATCGCAAGCCGTCGTGTCAGTGAGCCTGCTCTCCTCACAGTCTACGGTAAGTTACAAACAAGCTTTCCCCTTCTTTCCCCATTTCAGTCAATAGCCCACATACATTTTCTTTTAGCACTCCAAATTCCACACAATATAGAATTCACCCCCTCCGTCTCGCTTGGAGTTTGCCTGGCGACTGCCAAAAGCTACCACCCGCGTGTTGCCCGGCTTTCGGGTTGGAACAAGGAGCGAGTTCCGATGGAGTCTCCTGTGACCTTCTCCATCCAAGAAATCTCCGAGAGAATTCTTGATTCAAATAATTGAATGAATGAAAAAGTTAGGAAAGAATTACTAGTAGATTTTAATTAGATTTGATATCGATTACATGACTTTCCTTGAATGAGATGGATTTTATTTGAGATGGCTGGGAAGAGGAGGAATGCAAGAGGGGTGCAGGAGGAGGAAGAAGACGGACGGAAACGGGAGGAAATGGAAGAGAATCTATTTAGAATAGCGCTCAGAATCTGTGTCTGGAGGAGACGGAGGAGAAGGGCGGTGGGTAAGATGGATGCGCGGGTAGTAGCAGTGTTAGTTGTGAGGCATTTGGAAGACGGGTAGAGCAGCATGGATGCGTGCTTGGCGGATGAAACTACAGGCCGGGCCGTGTGTGTGTGTGTATGTTATTTTCTTTTTGTGTGACGAGGAGCGTTGAAGAAGAACCCGAGGGGATTGCTTTTCATGTAAAATGTATCAGATGTGAATAGAAAGGCGATTTTAAAGAGGGCATAAATTACCCGTTTGAACTTAAGGCTCCTTTGGATATTCCTCGGCTTACACTAACTTCCCCCCTTCCGTCCGTCTTCTTACTCGGCTATGCGTCTTATTGTTAGCTAAATAAAACGTTGTAAACCCGGAGTTGATCCCATGTTAGTTCATTTCAAGTGTACGTGTTGGAGAGTTGAGAGAATCTTTTATGCGACCTACATGTATTCCCCGCTCCGGCTTTTTCCTTTCTTCATCCCTTCCACGACGAGTCACCAAAGAAACCAGGATAAGTAGGAGGAGGAGGAGGCCATCGAGGAGTGTGTTTCGCACCGGATTTTATTCTCCAGCCACTCCTTTCCCGTAAAAGAAGAGGTGCTCGTGAAAAGATTATTGAAAAATTCTTTACCAGACTTTTCCTCCATTACTTCAAGAAAGAAGAGGTTTATCCTTCGTATGTATAGGATTATAAGCAAGGAATGGAATTGCCCGGGAAGATGTGGCTTTAAAACGTGAAAGTTGCGGAAACTTGCACATTTCCATCCATGGATTCTCTGCTCTTTCCCGCACTTGGCTCAGTTTTATTACGCAAAATTCTGCTAGTTTTATTTGCTCATTTGAAGGAAACATTTGTAAAAACTCCCCTTGGACAAGCAAAAGCTTGAATGGAGGAAGAGTGTGAATTCTATAACTTGGTGAAAGTACTCTACTATAGCTCCCTGACTTCAGCATACTTTCACCATCCGGAGCTGAGGAAGCTCCTGCTTCCTCAGCTCCTCCTTGAGAACCGACTTTCTCCATGGAGAAAGTTGGGAAAGAATATGTTTGGAATGCGTATTACATGGATTTTTATTATTTCAGTTAACGGTGACTGGTCTCAATGGTCGTCGTGGGGAGAGTGCCAAGGCCCATGTGGCCGAGGCGTTCAGAAACGAACGCGAAAATGTAACAGTCCCGCACCATTAAACGGCGGACGACCCTGTGCTGGAGCCTCTGTACAGAAACAAGATTGCCTCTTCCCTTGCCCACGTGAGTGTATTTTCTTATTATTATTCTATATCTTTTGTATTTCTTTACAATGCGGAAACCAAGAGAGAAAAACCACTCTTTCCCCTTTTATTCCCCCCCTCCTCTATTTCTCTATTCCCTTTCTCCACAACCTGGACAACTTTCTCTAAGCGGAGAAAGCTAGTACTAAACCTCCTGGATAATAGGAGAGAAAGAAAGCATGAGTGAATTACTCCTAATTGGAGAAGGTGGGATTGGGCTATATTACCCTGAGGAACACACGGGGGCGGATACGAAATCACGTGTGTTGCGAGCTATGCTATGGCTAAAGGATCACCCGGTTTCGGGATTTAGCTTAAGAATGCATGGGGGATGGGAGTTAAATCAAAGGAAGTAGGGATTTGGTGTAAATCCTGGAAGCGGGAAATGAAAGGGAGTAAATCATAAAGTGAAGTGAGCGTAGGCGAAGAAGCCAAGTATAACGCAAAATTCCCTTGTGGCTTTCTTTCTCTTAGATGACAGGAGGGTTTAGCTCGTGTGTGCCATGTGTCGGTTAGGTAATTTGCAGGGAATGTGTCTGCCTGGGCCTGCGTGCGCTTCTTTCAAGACCAAGAGAAGAAGAAGCAGCTAGAATAGTGTGTTTCTCTAAAACCTTCCTGTAAAATATCACCCCAATTAAATTTCCATTGACATAAAGTGGAAGCTAAGGTTTGGGAAATACTATTTATGGGCGGGAGGTGATTCTCTCCTCGCCCGCTCCCAATTTTTGTTGTCCTCTCCCTTGTTAAGAGTAAGTGGATGGGTGTCATGTCCTAAGTATAGAGGAAAGGGTATCCAGGAGGCTGAGACGTTTACCGGAATCCAAGATACGTTACCAAGTGAAGCGTATGAGCTTCTGGAGGAGCAGCTAACGCTGTACTATTAGCAAGTTACGATACCGTTGAGATTAGTTAGCGATCCCCATAGACTCGCACACCCCTCCCGGTCTCATGTGCTATTGTACGGGCGGGAGGAAGATGTAAGTGAAAAAATCCTAGGGTGTAGCAGCGTCAAGAGTCAACCTGTTTAAAATTTCAACCATGGAAAACAAGACGAGGGGAGAGAATCTTGAGGAATTCCTTCCGTCCTTAAACGACTCTCTTCTCCCGCTGTCTTCTGCTATGTCTCTAAATTTTCAAACAGAGGGCTGCTGTGAGAATTAGAATAGTGTTCAAGTGTTCAAGGAACAACAGAAGACGAGGCAAGAAATAATAGGGGGGAGTACCTAGGGGAACGAAATCCCATTTCCCTAAGTGTAAAACTTGTTCAAAGAGAAGAAGGGATAAACGGTTTGGTAGTGAATAATGTTCTTGTATTTGAAATGCAGCTGTGGACGGGCGATGGTCAGCATGGTCTTCCTTTTCAACGTGCGGCCCGGACTGCCGGCATCACAAGCGTCGAACTTGTACAAGCCCAGCACCCGCCAACGGTGGCAGACCTTGCGTCGGCAAGGATACTTTGACTGCCAATTGCACCGGAGGCTTGTGCAGAGGTAAGATAAATATTTTCTTCTTGCAACGCCTCAACCAGCCCATTCAATTCCAGTATTCCAGTCTTTGACAAAGCCAAGTTTGCATCAGCTAAATAGCTTGAGGTGTTGATAGGAGTTTGAATTTAAATGGAAGATTAGCAGGAGGCTAGCTTTCACAAAGAGAATCCTATGCTTCAAAGATTAAAGAGTAAAAGTTTCATCATTTATCCCAAACAATTCTCTGACAAATAACGTGTAGCTATCGATTACTCTCAGGAGCAGAGCGAATGGAAGCCAAACGGGAGATGAAGAAGACGAATGGGATTGTTGAAAAACTACTGGAATTGTAATAAAAGAGTTGGCAGGAGAGAGCGATCCAGTTTTGTGTAGTCGAATTATCTAGAAAATCCTGGAGAAATATAAATCCTGCGGGAGTTTAAAAGAGAACAGAGTTTTGGATGAATTGTAGTAGTAGCTTTTATTTTTCCAGTCTATGGAATCTGTAATGAGAGAATTTGTTGATTTTATTATATAATTTGTAGCTGTTTGGTAGGAGCTGGATGTTTGATGATAGTAGAACACGTGCTTCCTTCATTAATTAGCCCGTTGATAATTAATTCTTTTGGTTTGTGCAGAGGGTGGCGGCGGGGATCTAATTTCAATGGAGCCTTCGCAGACGAGTGATCAAGGTAAGTGATAAAGAAGAATTCAAAATTGCTCTTTTATGTTACAACGAAAAGGATTCCAATAAGCGAACCTATAAACGAGGATTGGCTTTAGCCCTAGTGAGTGTTGTCGTATTTGGAGGAGGATTCCTGGAAGATACATGAGTTTCGGGGCTTGATTGGCTCTCCCTCCCTCCCTGACACGGAGGTAATTAGAAGTTGGAG
The DNA here is from genome assembly GCA_906901655.1 of Sminthurides aquaticus. NCBI lineage: Eukaryota > Metazoa > Arthropoda > Collembola > Symphypleona > Sminthurididae > Sminthurides > Sminthurides aquaticus. Next base: position 2,361,553 of record CAJQTT010000002.1, on the reverse strand, counting down.
GAGAAGATATGTTCCGTGTCTGGAAAATGTCACATACGAAAGCCCATGTTACATTATTACACGAGCCAGGACTGGCACTAGCCTACGTGGATGCGTTCGACATACGAAACATGATTCTCTAGTGCGTATCCCATGGATCTACCCGTCTTACGTTGGCATGTAAAGAAGCATCGTAGCTGATCCTTGTTCCTTGCCTAACAAGTATTCATATTATCACGCCCTGGTTCTCTTCGTATTGGCTCCGTCCAGGATTTTTTTCCCTCTTCTTCCTTCGGCGGTTATTTTATCGGGCAATTGTAAACGTCGACTAAGAGTTTCCCTCCGTGACTTATGAAAAGTTTGGAATGCTAAGCTGTGTTAGCTCCAACCCCAGGCTTGTTGGCTCTTGGATTTTTTCTTTCCGCCTTAAACTTGTGTAGTTCTAGCCATTATTTACGCGGGTAGAATACGGTTAAGGAGTTGTAAAAAAACCATCACCCTCTTTATGCAACTCCTCACTTTTGGACCAGGGCCAAAAGTGTGCAAATATGGAATTAGGGAATGTGAAAGTGCGAGGAAAGTCCTTCACCGTTTTATAGTCACCCATCACCCTCTTTATGCAACTCCTCACTTTTGGACCAGGGCCAAAAGTGTGCAAATATGGAATTAGGGAATGTGAAAGTGCGAGGAAAGTCCTTCACCGTTTTATAGTCACCCATCACCCTCTTTATGCAACTCCTCACTTTTGGACCAGGGCCAAAAGTGTGCAAATATGGAATTAGGGAATGTGAAAGTGCGAGGAAAGTCCTTCACCGTTTTATAGTCACCCATTACCCTCTTTATGCAACTCCTCACTTTTGGACCAGGGCCAAAAGTGTGCAAATATGGAATTAGGTAATGGGAAAGTGCGAGGAAAGTCCTTCACCGTTTTATAGTCACCCATCACCCTCTTTATGCAACTCCTCACTTTTGGACCAGGGCCAAAAGTGTGCAAATATGGAATTAGGGAATGTGAAAGTGCGAGGAAAGTCCTTCACCGTTTTATAGTCACCCATCACCCTCTTTATGCAACTCCTCACTTTTGGACCAGGGCCAAAAGTGTGCAAATATGGAATTAGGGAATGTGAAAGTGCGAGGAAAGTCCTTCACCGTTTTATAGTCACCCATCACCCTCTTTATGCAACTCCTCACTTTTGGACCAGGGCCAAAAGTGTGCAAATATGGAATTAGGGAATGTGAAAGTGCGAGGATATTACTTCACCGTTTTATAGTCACCCATCACCCTCTTTATGCAACTCCTCACTTTTGGACCAGGGCCAAAAGTGTGCAAATAAGGAATTAGGGAATGTGAAAGTGCGAGGAAAGTCCTTCACCGTTTTATAGTCACCCATCACCCTCTTTATGCAACTCCTCACTTTTGGACCAGGGCCAAAAGTGTGCAAATATGGAATTAGGGAATGTGAAAGTGCGAGGAAAGTCCTTCACCGTTTTAAAAAACTAGATTTATTGAATTGGATTTCTTTGATGGGTTTATGTATGCGCAGTGAAGATGATATAGCAATGTTGGAAATAAGTTTTCTAGTTTCTGGTTTTCATCACTGCATTTCCTCCTTGTTTCTATATTGGTAATTTATACAGCCATTGCTACAAATTGCAGCATGGAATCAAAGGTCTGCTGGGTAGTTGACATGTACTCGAATTGATTCCAATCTCCAGTAGAATACCAGATCCATAGGGAAGGAGGACGAGATTGACCATTCCTGCAGAGGAAGGAGAAATGGGGAGTAATTAGGAAAAGTCAGGGTGATGATTAAAAGTTGATGGGATTGGGAGGGGAAGAGAAAGCGGAGAAAGTAGTGAAAGCAAGATTAACTTTCCTGGGCGCTTCCTCTATGTAGAGTTATTTATTTCAAAGGCTAGGTATATGTTAAACTATCCGAGTGTCTCTGAATTAAGGAAGTGGGAGGACGTGAGGCGTGAGCGGATGTGGCCATCTCGCAAGAGTTTTCCTAAGAGATCGTAATTACTTGCACAGTAGGAGTCTTGACGGTTTAGAAAGGGGGGAAACTGGGAAATAAAGGGGAGCTCGTGTTGAGGAATCTCTCAAACTCTGCCTCTTTCTTTGGTGCAATAGCCCAACTGGGTAGAGTAAGTCGGAAGGAAGATTGTTGTCGTTGAAGAGACTTGGTTTTGGATGATGGGAATCGCGGTTACTTTCGCCAGTGTCACTTTTCTTCTTTTAATCTCAAGATTGGGTTTAGATACCATTTAAATCGTGTGGGATGGGCCTGCTTTGGGTGAAAGTGCAACGGGTGGTGGGGGCGTGTGGGAGAGTGCGTGAGTGGTTTGAAGCAAAGCCTTCTCAGATATTTCTTCTTCAAGAAGAGAGAAAGTGGCAGATTCTAAGAAGATTGTTGAGGGAAGAATTAGAAGGCTAGGATGACATGGAAAGGCCATTTGTAGAATATTTTAGAACCTTTTCTATCCAAAGATGTGTTTACAACCAAACTGGAGAAGAGAAGCTTCTTCAACAGCAGTCCTCTTTTGGAATTATATGGAGGGCGGATTTGAAGAAAGCATTTGATGAGAGGATTTGGAATATACCATTCATTTTCCTCTCGTTCTTTCTACTCTCGTTTATGAGGAGCTGGATGCTAATGGAGGGTCAAGATGCAGAAGAAATTCTAGAGAATCAACTCAAGGAAACTCGAGAAGTCTTGATCTCATCCGCTTTCAAGTCTCTTTGAGTGCGTAAAGCAGTGCGTAAAGCGTAAAGACCGAAGCCCACTCCAACCATAGAACAAGTCCCCATCTCCTCAGTAGTGAAAAGAATAAAGGCAATTTCGCACGTGCTTTCTCTCTTTGATTTTAGCGAAAGCGTCTCTTTGATTTACCTAAACGAGGCGAAGGGATGTGAGAGGGAGGGGTTGGGATATTTAGCGACATTTTTTGATTGAGTCGAGGGAGATAGAGAGGTTTTTGTGAAGATGAGAGATGTAATGGGTTTGGGAAGACTGAGGGAAAGTAAGAGGTGGAATGATGATGGTGAGGAGAATGAATTTATTTGACTGGTAGTGGAGCGAGGGAGTGATAAAAATGTGAGGCTATTTTCTATGGCCTAAGATTGATTCGTTTGACGGAGTCGAAAAGGCATTAGAGACGGAAGTGGGCTCGGGAACGCCATCCATGTCACAGACACGCTTTCCTACCCTAAGATAAACGACCTTCTTCTTTTGTTCGCCCACTTCTTAGGTTTCCTTTATGGAAAGAAAGTATGTGTTGTAGACGACTTACTTTCTACATCACCCACAGTCCGTCCTTCCCTCTTCTACCGACACTCTGTCCTCTGTAAGAAATAGGCGGAGCGAGAGGGTGGCGAAAATGGGATGAAATCTTTAGATTATGTATGAGAGCATCTAGGAGAAGGATACTGCTACCTTCTCCTGTACACCCGTCCTCAAACTGGAGAAAGTACGGCTCGTCCTATCGACGGGAAGTTGTCCGCGGATACAGCATTTTCCATAATGGCTTGTATTTTTGTAGAAATGTCCCTCTTTTGCATCAATTCAGTCTTTGGCAAGTGGCATCTCAGTCTGCCTATCCGCCTGGCTCTGTCATTCAGAATGGAGAAAGTAATGATGAAAGATGGGCGAGGTGAAGTTAGATTGGGAAGTGAGTGATCTTTTCGGACAGTGAATTGATTCAGAGTGTAGAGAAAAAATCGCCGGGACATTCACAGTGAAAATTTCAAAAGGCGATCTATGGCTCCATGGAGAAAGTGAAAGCAGGATGGCGGGAGGAGAAAGCTCAATGGAGACGACTGGAAAGAGAAGGAAGTAAAGGAAGGCTTGAAAGGAGAAAGCGGAGCTGGGCGTAAGGACAGATGTGAGGATGTGAAGTGGAGGATGAATGGATGTGTTGGTAAATATTTAAGGCGGATAGTGTTTGTTCACCCTGGTTTAGGAGAAGCTTGCCAATAAAATGGAAGTGAAAGGCGGTAGCGGTCATAAATGAAAGTAATTTATAATATGAGATAAGAAGGAATAGAGAAACGAAGCGAGAGGAGGAGGCAGTGCTTGCTTTGTCTGGGCCATGTGTACAGTCTAGGCAGGCCTAGGAACCGCATCATAGACGAGAACACCGGGAATTGGAGCCCGTTATATTGAATGCAGCATCCAGAAAACAGAGTTTACCCGGGTAAAAGCCCATGCCTTAGAAGCTATTTAGGAGGGGGGAGACTGTGTGTGCGAAGGAAGCGGGATGGATGTGGTGGTGCGAAAAAAATGTTCACAAATTGAGATATTTTTTAGGAGGGGGCATTAGGTGAAGAATATGGGAGGGTGGAGAAGAATGGTGGCAATTCGGGTGATAAATGCCGGTATGAGGCTATTTGCAAGTAAAGAAAGCTCGGCGCGGATCTAGATATTTATTTGTTGACATCTGCTCAAGATGTGTGTGTAAAGCAAATCTTTCAAGACATTTTCTCACAAGACTAATGGAAAGCGGAGCTGAAAAGGACCAGTATAGCAATACTCGGAGAACACGGGGAAGGCAGCTTTGCTTCACTGCTTCCTACACTGTATCCCCTCTGGAAGAGTCTCGGCTAAAGTTGCTCAATCTGATAGGAAACATGAAAAGCCCGCTAGAACCTGGTAAAGAGAACCCTCTTTGGAAATCAATTGAAGCAAGGAATTTTCTAGGAGAAAATAAATAGAAAGAATTTTTTCTCTATACGTTGATTCAATGATATTTCCGGGATTCAAAAGAATTTTCTAAAGCTAGATTTAAATTTCTCTGAGCAGAATTGATTGCAGAGCATATTGGAATTTGGACAGGGAGCATGTTAGCTAAATGGGGGTAATGGATGTTCCGAATCATTTTATGTATCTCCTTTCCATGTTCAGCAATAGCCTCCAAAGCCAAGCGTTCAAACAGTTTTTCCTCCTCCATACCCTTACCACTACTGTGGCAGAGTGAAAGGAGGAGAAAGCATGCATTTTTAGCCCTGTACTCGGATTTGCCTATAGGTAAATTAGGAAGGAGGCGGTGAAAGGCGATTTAAAAGTGAGTGAGGGCTGGCAGAAGCAGTATCAGCAGATTTAGACAGAGCTTCCAAGACATGATAAAAGCGGATAGAAGATACACAGTTGTCAAGCTGCGAGAAAATTGCTCGACTGCCTAGTGAAAGCAGGTAGAAAATCCTCAAGTTTGATTGCTATAAATGGATGAAAGGTTTTCATGACTCAGGGTTTCGGATTCTTCTTTCCGGGGAAAGCAGAGGAGGGTATGTACTGACACCATAAGCTTATAGTTGCTGTGTCTCCTGCGGTGGATGTGTAGCCCAGACACGGTGAAAGTTTGTGGAAACGCTTTCCTCCTTTCATTCTCGCTGTCAATCCACCCAGCAAGAAATGAGGATGAGTTAAAGAGTAAAGTGAGGGGAGAGTTTTAGTGTACGGACGGCTGGCGGAGAATCTTTTATGGAGTGGCAAGAAACGAACCTCCCATTCAATCCCGTCTCCTTGCATATGGAAATATCTCTTTAGAAACGAGGAAAAACTAAGCTAGGACTTGGTGGCTGATAGTGAATTTGGTAATTTCCAAACTGGAATCCCATGCATATGGGCAGAAATTGGGAAACTAAAGTGAGTGAAGCGTTGCTGACTGGTGTGTGGCTTGGGCTGGTTCTGATATTAGGAAGGAATTTTTGTCTCCAGGAGGGAATTGAAGCGTGAGATTTGCTGGCAGAGCGGTTTTCTTCTTCCTTTTATCATGCATATATGTAGAGAGAATAGAGAGAAAAGAGTTGGAGAGCTGAAAGAGTGATAGCTGGTGGAGAAAGTAGTGAAAGTTTTGAAAGAGCGTGAAGAGGAAAATCAAGAGAGAAAGTCAGTAAAGACTCCCTCCGTCCTCCTTGATGGCCATGATCTCTCCCGAGTTGACGTTTTCTTTGAGCTTGCGGAAGTGTCAATTTAAACTTTAGTGTATGCTCTTGTTGATTTGGAATGCAATTAAAGGAGTGAGTGATCTGATATTGTCTTTTAGAGTGTGTGTGAATAAGAACACTAGTCACTAACTTAGACTGTACATAACAGACGCCAACTTCCCAACTTCCGAGGAGTGAGGAGGAGGATGGGCGGTGAAACGAGTAGGCGACAGTTGTTTGCTTTTCCACCGTCAGCAGTTTTCATATTATCATCTTTCATGAGCAATTTTATAAAAGGAGTAGGTATAAACCATAAAGGGATGGGGATGGGACGGACCTTGAAGGATGAGTAATAAAACGGAGAAGAGTTGGCAAGAGGGTTGTATGATTGATTTTCACATGTTGGAATTTGGGTGGGATGGGTTGATCAATCGGATAAATGAGAGGAGGGGTAGAAGATAGTGGGCGGAGGAAGATGCTATTGAAAAGCCTCTCTGTTTTCTGTAAGAGCTCTTTCATGCGTGGTCAGCCTCCCGAGTGATGGACTGTTAGAGTAAATTGAAAATGATTAAGAAGCGTATCATACAACCAAGGAAAGAAAGCACAGCAAAAAGCAAAGGGATGTGAGAATGTGTGAAAGCCTCTAGAGGATTAAGTTAGTAATGCTCCAGCGCAAAATGAGACTGGAAGTGAATTGCTGTGCACTGGAGCAAGAGATTTGACGCTATTTTTTAAGGCTCAACTTGTGATAACGCACTTTCGCTAGAATTTTTTCTACTAAACCAAAGGAAACTAAACTAAAGTGAAGAAGGAAGCCAGCCAGCCAGTCAGCCATCTTTTCATTTTTTCAGCATGACGTGATGAAATCCAACCACGCTTCTCTTGATTTGCTTTCTCCCCGAATCGGGAAAAATGTCTAAAATTTTTCAAGACGAGAAGTCACTGAGGAGAGAAATGAGAGAAGATTCCAGGGATTCCGCTCGTGCAATTATACGCCTGAATGAGGGAGGAAGATGCGTAATATCAATATTTGCATTTTGTATTTCTGCATTACAAAATCTCCGTCCCCGGTTATGTAATTCGGAAATTAGGATAAATCAGAATTTTGGTGTGTGCGGGAGTTCGCCAGCATTTTATGCGTACCAAGCGGGAGTTTTAAGCCGCCAGAGAAAGTATGGAAGAAGTGAAAGCATAATAGCGGCTGTAATGAAGCTGAGACCCTCAGTATTGCGTTACATCAAACATGGTAAATGGGTAGGGGTATGCATGCATGTACTACCCAGCGTGTGCCTTTCGCCGTCCGTACATGAAAAACGTTTTACATTTTCTCTGATGTGTTACCCATGCGCTTACAGCTGTAGCTTGTTCAGTATGAATCATGTCGGTTGTATGCAGCCGTGTGAATCACGTATTTGATTTGGAATAATGCATTAATGCTTTCACCAGACAGATTTCTCGGGCTAAGGAACCGGGCGAGTAGGAGTGAAGTGGATGAAGGAGAGATTTAGCAAAAGAAGCTGACGGGGGCATTAACAATCCCTGTTTGTTAACTACTGTGTGTGTTCGTGGATTTGTCGGATTGTTTTTCGGATAGATAGGGGCATGAATCATGAGTTGAGTTGTGTTAAGTGTTGTGCGTGTAGATTTGAGATGATGGCTTCGGGTTTAGGCTAACAAGGAAGGGAGGGATGAAGAGGGGTATTGAAGATCCAAAGACGGTGGGTAACACGGACGGGTGGAGGAGAATGGAGAATCCTTCCTACAGTAGTCATCCTCCCGGCGAACCCTCCTACGAGAGTGTACACACAATAGGGATGAAATTGCAAGGCGGAGTAGTGTGGTGAAAGTAATAGTGGATGGATGAAGACAGGGGTGAATTGAATGAAATACGAGTCGTTTGTAAGCATTTAAGTAGTGATTACACAGTTTGTTGAATTTCCACACTGGGGATAAGCTGTAACGGGAGCTGCTAGGCTGCCTGGCAAATAAGGGGTGAGGGGTGGGAGAAAGTGACTCATGACTTGGAGGATGGTTTTTTGGGGGTGGGGAAAGTTGGAAAGAAGTTAGACGCGATTGTCTCCCTCTTTTCGAGTTATTGTGGCATAAAACTCTGAGTGATGTTATGTAGTAAGTTGTGTGGATGAGATTCTTGAATGATTTTGAGTGGAGCGTGAAGTGTTTTGCATGGGGTAGGATTTTTCCTTTTTTGTGCACTTCCGCTTGTAGGAAACAAGGGGAGAGAGAAAATTGAAGAAAGTGAAGAGGAACAGAGAGGGGGTTGGAGAAAGATACAGTAGAGAAGTGGGGAACGTTTCTGAAAGATTCTCGTATTTAGTACTCTTGTCGACGTTATTGCCTTCTTGCTTGCTGACTATGTTCTTTGGCTACATCTTGGGTTGGGGGGATGGTTGGAGGAGGGATGAAATAGCTTCTTCTGTGTTGTTGACGACTGGTGTGCAATGTAAGAAGACGGTTCCGAAAGGAAATGAATGAAGAAATGACTAAACCGTTTCGTCCCAAACAATAGCCGCAGTCCGGATCCTGATGGGGAGAAAGTGAGTGGAGAGGAGGGGTTGTGAAAGCATGGAATGAGTGAAGGCATGAGATTGTGATGAGCTTTGTTGTGTTGTCAGCCTGACGTTGTAATGGGGAAGAATAGGTTTGAGAGTTGAAAAAGTTGGCCCGCTCCTGACGAGGACGAGATTGGATGTTTTTGGGCGGCTGGAAAAGAAACCGATATGTTGTATCTCAAGTCCCAACTTTTTGAATCCACTAGCTTCATTCATTCATCTAGTCATTCTCGCCGCCGTCTTCCCCTCCTCCTCCTCCTCCTCCTCCCTCCATTATATTCCACAAAGCACTAGGAGTTGCAGAAGCGAAAACCAGTAATGGAGAAATCCCGAACCGGGTAATAGTTGTTGAAATGTTTTTCAACAAAGTCCCTCAATCCTGCTTTCACTTCCGAAACTTTGGATTTTCAAGCTTCAGCGAGACTGAACTAGTTCCTCAAGCTGGAATCGAACTTGGAGGAGCAAGGAGGGGAGATCGGTCCATAAGCTAAACGCAAAATGGTAATGGAGCCTCCTGAGGTTTTTTTTTCAAAATTTATATCTATAGGGATTTTTATGAGGAAGTCGCGGTGTGTTGAGTGTGTTTTTCCGAGTGTTGAAATGCATTAAAGCTTGGTTATATTATAGCCGGTTGGTGTTGTATAAGTGAGAGAGGGCGGGGAGAGGATTCGGTGGGGCTCCGGCTGCTTCATGAGAAGCTATAGCTGATTCGGATTGTGTCAAGAGCAGACTCGGCCGTTTCCTTGTCAGGGGTAGGATTTTGCCTTGAGAATGGATGTGGGGATTTGGTGAAAATTGGATAGAAAGGATGAAGGGTGTGCGGCGGGTTAATGCGTAAAGTTTGTATTTCAAGTGCTCCTGGATTTTTTCAATATCCATCCGCCTCTTTACCCCGTCGGTGCTGCACCGCTCAGTTTCCGCAAGAAAACTTGCACTAAGTACTCTTAGGAGGAAGGAGAAGAACTCTTCGGGTCTCTCACCGTCTTGGGGAATAGTTTTCTCCGGAATATTTCATGTGTGAATAATAATGAAATATTTCCAAGGGGGAGCTCATTCCTTCCCAGGAGTTTGTCTAAATTCTACGCCCGATGAGCCCGCAGAATAAGCCGCACCCTGATTTCTTTCTCATCTTCTCTACCAGTTTCAGAATATGTTAAAAACTCCGCCTGTCCTCCCAAACACCCAGCCCCAGCCTGCTCGGAGCGGGCTGAAATTAATTTTTTATGATGATTTAAATCGTACTCAGTGTAGAGTCATGCAAAGGGTGAAATTCACCTACGGAATATTTTACACTTTCCCAGTCATCCCTGCTCCTCCTACAATTGATAGCCTTCCCGTTCAGGGGTTTTCCGAAAAACCCTAAGAGAGACCGTCAAGTATTTAGCACACCGGGCCCGCGTTAAACATTCCGAACGTCTTCCCGCCTTCCTACCCTACAACACCACCATGATTTAGGACGCCACCGAGAAAACGCTCTTACTCTTATACTTGCTCATAACGAGCCAGAACATGAATAAATGGGAGAAAGGGTGAGAGAGTGCGGCATTAGTTTTTCCTCTGGAATAAATGTTGTGTTGACAATTGTAAATGCGAAAAGTGTTTCGGCTAGATGCCCTCACAGGGAATTCCTACCCGTGTTTGCACTACATTTTTCTCTCCCCTTTAACAATCCCACCCACCTTTCCTCCCAAGTGTCGGCAAAGACAAAGATGAGAAAACGGTCAGAGCTTCCTCTCCATAATAAGCCAGATTAATGTCTAGCTTGAATTAAGAGAAGAACGTGCCGTGGCTGCGAAAAGTAAGAAAATGTGCCTCCAGCCCTATATCCCTTCCGAAAACATCAGCCTGCTTCAGTAGCCATCCTATCCTCCACCAGTTCACTTCTTTCGACCTAGTATCTTCAGAAGCTAGCATGGCATCTTCGAGATAAAATGTGGGCGGAAGTATATGACCAGAGGGCTCTGCTTCTTTTCTTCCCTAGAAAGAAGCAAAACTACATTTTGTAACAAACTTCTTCCTGACCTTGCTTCAGGGAAGGCTACCGCCGAGTAGAGATTTTTTCACAATCGCGTCCACAAAGTGTCCCATCACCAGATCAGCTACGACTTGACTTTGCTAAGCTAACTTTTCCTGTCGCTGTAGGCAGAAGGAAAAGCGTAGAAAAATACCGCGGATAGGAATAGAGGAAATCTGGACAACAAGTTACTACTGTAGCGAGAGAAAGTTTTTCTCAGCGGCAGAAGAAAGAGCGCTGTATAGCTAGCACACTTTTTGTAATTCTTCTCTTCTTTTTCTTTGTGAAACCAGAATTGTAAATGCTGAAGAAAAAGAGAGACGAGAGAATGTGCCGGCATAGATGGATAACTTTCTGGGTGGGTGTTTGAGTAATTTAAGGGGATAGTGTAGTTGTATATGGGTGGTGGTGTTGAATCTTGTGTGGTATTGTAAGCTTTAGTCGTGGTTGGATCATAAGGATATAAGTTTCAGGATTTGTTTTTAGATTGGAATTTCACTACATGTACACGACATGTAATTAGTATATAGTAGATTTGGATTCACGCCAATTTAGTTCACTGATAGCGCACTAAATTGATGAGGGGATTTAAGTTTAAGAGAGAGACCAGAGTTGCTCATTCCCTCTACCACAAGAGAACATTTCCGTCTTCTTCCTCTTCCTCCTCCATCCCTCTTTGGTCTTGTCTGGTATGTTTTGAATTTTGTTTTTTCTACAAAACGTTTCTCTTGTTACATTCTAACGCATCCCGCACGAGGAATTTTTTATCCCGGCCCCCCTCTTCCTGTAAACACCCATACTTGAGGAGGAAACTGCTTTTTTAGCATAGAGACCGTTGTAGCAAGCATCTTCCAGTTGCTTTCTTTTCTTCCCTTTGAGGTGATGTATTTGGCATCTCTACACATGGAATTGTAAGAATGAGGAGGTGAGATTTACCAGTCCGCGGCGCTTCTTTGTTTACCAAGAGAGCATCCAATCTTTTAATAAAAGTAGGAGAGGGGAAGGAGATAGATAGCTTGGAACAATTAGAGCTAGCTGGCTTGAGTAAAGGAGAGTGTATATATTTTGCATTAAAATACAACAAGAAACACGAGTCAAGATTCAAAAGGGAGACTCTGCCTTGTCTCAATTGAGTGAAAATTAGGGAGGAGAGAGAAATTGGAGGGTGCAAAAGAAGGAGGAATCCAAGTTCAGAAAGCCCAACCTCTCAACTTCATGACGACGATCATGATGAGAGAAAATTAAAATCATTCTTTATGGAAACCGTAAGCGTAGCTAGCCAAGGAGCGTGTATCGGGACTCGATGGAATTTGGCATCCGTTCTGTAAGATGAAAAAATTACAGGGCTACAAGCAATAGTACTAGAGTGGATATTGAGAATCATCATCTTGAAAATAAAATAAAAAGAAATCTGAGGGTTTGAGTGTGAGAACAAGAATAGCTAAAATTCAAGTGGAACGGATGAGCATCGGATGTAAAAAGGCAACTTTTTTGAATTCATGATTTTTATGCTAAAAACAAGCATGGCAGGAACGTGACAAGATTCCCTTCTGGCCATAAATCAGCTTCTAATGGAACCGCTGAGAAGCGAGATTCATTTCTCTCATATTTTAGCAAAGCCGTAGGGGCGGAGAAGGTTATTAGAATTGGCAAGGGTTGAAAGTTTTTGCAATTTCTCAGCCATGTAACTCCCATTTTTACAAGCCCATCTTCTCCCTGCCCTCAAAAACTCTTGTACCACAACCCGGAGCGACACGAAACTTAATAGAGGAGGAGGTCTCCGACAAGCTTCCCGGGAGATGATGGCAGGAACATCCCGATTTTTTAGCCCAGCGTACAGCGGGTAGCTCGTAATTGCACTTGTTAGGTTAAAAAACAAGGCATCAGCTTCAAAATGGGCCGTACAGGGAAAAGCTTAAGAAAGTTTTTCTCATCGGTAATGAGCGTGAATTTGTTTAATATTTCAGTCAAGGCTAACTTTGAATATTTCCGCTCGTGAAGCCAGCCTGAGAAATTGTGTTAAATTGGCATAAAGTTTTACAAATTACGCTCTTCTTCCCTTCCGCGTCCCCCACTTCTTGCGGCAAATTCAGTTTTTTCCTCTCATACTCATACTGCTTACAAGCATACGTACGCACATGCATTTACAACTTTTTCCTCCCGCCCCCTTACCACTATTCATGTGTAGCAACTTCCAACCTCGGAAACTTAACATTAGACCTTGAATTCTATGGCTATTCCTGGTGGAATTGCTGAGACTTGTAACTTATGGTAGCCTCCACTCTAGAGTTTAGATTTAGATGTTGATTCATACTTGGAGAAAGTAGAAAGTCAGGAGAACATTTTCAAGAAGTTGTGTCTACCAAGGGAACTCCGAGAGGTGATGCATTGATGCATTTCTCTTGTGCGTAGATGCTAATAGATGAAGACGGTAGAAAAGTGAAAGCAGGCAGAGTCAGGGCGGGTAGAAGAAAGAAGTGAAGTGAGGCCGACACGGGTTTTGTTGGATAGGCCTATTTTGATACGGGGTAGTTTGGGTCCCACTGGGATGTTTCGCCAGCGAGTTACCCTTTGTATGTAATGGTGAAAAGGGAGAAAGCTGGGGAGGAGAGAGAGAGGCTTCTGGCCAAGAGGCATGAAATGTTCTCATGGGATCCCAAGGACTCTGTTATTGAAAAGGAGCAATTTAGTCTCAATCAGGAGAGATGAATGATGATGATGAATACGTTTATTAGGGCGAAGAGAAGAGGAAAGAGAGAATCTATTTATTAGAGAGCTCATGTCATTGTAAAGGTTGAGAGGAGGGGTGAAGAGCGTGAGAGGAGCCGGGAAGCGGGTAGCGCGGCCTACACCGGTCTTCCTCTCTCTTTAAACCCGGGTAGTTTATTCAAGTGGGCACCCGCGTACGGGAATCTGTCATTCTGCGGCTAGTTATTATCAAGAAGAGCCCAGGAAAACTCTCTTCCTCCCCGTTAATAATGAGTTTAAAAAGAAGATATGATGATAGGAGAGTTTGAAGGGTAAATTTACCATGTTTTGTTATTTTTAGCCCGGAAAATGAATATTAGATGAGTCAGGGTATAGGGATCTCACATATGAGTTGTTCCTTGTCCTCTGCCTCCTTTTGTCCGTGAATTTAATTTCTCTCTACCTATCTGAACACAGTTTTCATTTCACCAGCTTTCCCTTGTCTTATTTTTCTACAATGTTTACACACTCTGCGCGCCCAAACCTTAAGAGCGGACAAGGGTTTCCTGGTAGAATAACATTTCCTCAACTCTAATAATAATAATAGTGTGTCTCTCTGTGTGATATGAGATTTTTATCAAACAACATCCAACTATAAGCTATACCACATCTTTCTCGCCCTCTTTAATAATTCATTCCTCCATTCGCTCTGCTGAGAGGCTGAGGGCGAGTAGGATATGAATTTCACTCAAGCTGTAAAGTACACAGGATTTTATTGTGAGATGACTCGGTCGGGAACTAGTACAAGGGCATGCTTAAGATGACCCTTGAGGGCGTGTAGGTGCTTGCGGTGGTCCAGCAGAAAAGTTATGCAGTGAAATGCAATGACCATGACACTCTATGGCTGGATAAAATATTGAAATGATTCCCGAATTTTGACGTTGATCATCCTCTACCTTATTCACTCCGGTATTTTAACCGCCTGAAGGATTAGATCATTGCCTTTTCTTCGCCTCTGCGTCGTATTCCACCCATGCATATTACTATTCCTTCCTCGCCTTCTTCCTCATTCAGCCCCTCTCCGTCAGTGTTGATTTCCAAAGCGGGGGATGAACAACGAGATGATAAAAAAGGAACAGGCTTTAGAAATAATCAGCCACGCCCGAGCCTAATCCCTTTGTGTGGGTGTTGATGCACATAGCTGCGGGATCATAAAATCCTTACGGGTGTAAACCATTCACCAAGAACAAGCTCGATAATAGGAGCCATCATTTTAAATTCGTCAAATCAATACAAGAATCACAAACTCTAATGATCCTACAAGTTTAATTCAACTATTGCATTCTTCACTCCTAGGTGAGGTGAGATTGATAGCGAGAAGAACATTACTTAAACATGATTCAGTTCCAATTCCAAGAAGAAGAAAAAGAAGCATATGGGATGACGAGAGAAAAATTAAAAGGCGTGGAGGCCTTAAAGCGCCCACGTCCGACAATCTTATCTTACGACTCTCTTGAATGTGTACCGTATTGCAGACTGAAAAGAGATTCATAGACAGATGGGATAAGATTAGGTTGGGAAAGGGGGAAGTGAAAACCTTGTTTCCAGTAGTAATTCTCCAGCTAGTTATACGTTTCATCCCAGCCGAAATCCAAGGAGACTATGTGACAGTTTTAGATGGTAGCGATGATAATAATTTCAAACTTTGCTTTTAAGGGGTATGCATAGTTAGCTGGTTATCTGAGGAAAATTGGGAAGAAATCCCAAGTTTGTTCCAGGCATAATGACAGGGTAAATAAAGATGATTAAGAAAATGGATCAATTATCATCTCCCGTGATGGATAAGATAATTTAAAGTACGGATATCGACAAGAGGGGAGATGGATGCCCCTTCTAGTCTACACACTACATAGAAGCTTCAAATTAGTTTAGCAGGGCCTCAATTTACTTCTAGTTGTATTCTCATTCGCATCCCCATTTCCGTCTCTTCAATCTTCCCTCCTTATGGAGCAGCTTTGGCTTCAAGAGGACGGGATGATGGATACGCGTAAATTGTTTCCATGAGCATGTGGAATAGTTGCGGAAGTGGAGTCAAGTAAGTTCTCAAGACAATATGCATTTTACTCTCTGGCATTTCTGAGAAGAGCAAGTGATATTTGGAAGATTGCACTTTTTTCTGCGAATACGTACATTACTACGGAGAATATTCGGGATTCACTTCCTCTCGCTCTTATTCTCTTTTATGTAGGAAGGCGGAGGGCAAATGAATAAAGTTGTTTGTGATGCAGAAATGACAGTAAAATATACGAGTTTGTCCTTTCCCTCCTGTAAGTAATGTTCGCGATGATGGCGGCGGGATTGAGTACCCGGTCCTGTGAGAGCCCACCCCGACTCCTAGAAAGTCTTCAACCTAAAAGAATACGTCAGATCAGCAGAGGCTGAAGAAGAAGCGGATTAGGAAGCGTTGGATATAGTACTTGAGGAAGTAAAATAAAGACGTGTAAAAGTAAAAGTGATGTTGATAAAATGTAGCTCTGAATGGTGCGGATCTGATGGGAAGCTTGAGTGAATGATAGGAAAGAAAAAGCCGGGCATTTATAACAGGCGGAGGATCCCGAATACAAACAGTCAACCCACTCACACTTCACGCACACATCACCGTGTGGGAAACCTCACAAGAAACCCGGGAGTGAAAGATGTGCGTAAGGTTATCAAAGATCCAGATCAGCTCCTTGGGGCAGTTAAACTCAGTACTTTTCCCCGTAAGTATCTCACTCACTGTCTCCTTCTCCTTCCTAAGGTCTTTGTGGCTGCCTCCCTTCTAAATGTCTTGCAGTAGTGGGAGAGAAGGACACTTCTTCCGGACCGTGAGGGAGGCAGCCCGTTTAGGACTAGCATCTTCGTCCTCAAAGGAGAAGACGTGAAGATGCGTATGTAGAAAGTTGTAGAATCTATTGTCGGATAAGTACAAAGAATGGAACGTAGGTAGTCGGGTAGGGGAGTGTCGGAATCGGTAGTTCACGCTCGATTTGATCCCCCTTTTCAAGTTGGGGTAAGGAGGAGGACTGTCTCCAGTCTTTACTGCATAATATGCTAGGAGACAACATGAACATGATAGTTCATACATGTAAAGGCAAAGGACGCAACTATCCGGCTTCAGAGGAGGGTGACGTGTCATCCAGGGTCGTCATGTCTTGGAGGACATGATGTCATTGACATTTTGAGAAGTTGCTCGGGGAGGATGATGTACAAGATGAAAGCAGAGGGCGTTGCTGGGAATGGGAGTCATTCTTGGAGCACTTAGCAAGAGAGAGTTGTTTATGGTGGGTTGGCTGGGAGAAAAGAATTATGAATGAAGGGTAGCGGGGAAAGTTGATAGTTAATGTTTGGGAGACAGTTGAAAAAGTGATTCCAAAAGAGGGGGTGAAATGGAGGGTTGCAAGTTGCTACTTTTCTCAGTTTGAGCGGGAGGGAAGTTATATATGATTCCGACGATGAGTAAGCAGAGAAGCCGAAAGGCTCCTAGAAAGAATAGATGATGATGATGAGGGGAAGGCAGGGATGAAACTCCTTTAAGAACAAGAAGAAGATTTCTTCTCTCTTAAGGATGGGAATCTTTGAGAAAGTGGATACTTATTATTAATGGATTATGTATTGCGCTCGACTTGTTGGCATCCTCTTTCACATGTAATAAAGTCATCCATGTGACAATAGGGGAAAGCATGTCATTATCCGTTTCACGGATGATCTCAATGAAATGTTTTCCTCTCCGAAGCAACCCTGGTGGGGGAGGGGAGCTGAGAGAAAATACAGCGTTATGGTTGGGGCCAAAACGGAGCAAGTTGGTTTGATGAGTAAAGATTCAGTAGAGAATACAAAATCATAGGGTTTCTCCAGCCTCCTCCTCTTCCTCCCCCTGCATGGTTTCTCCAGGATTCCGTTTTTGGATGAATGGATAAAATCTGAATCGGGACTCCATCCTCCTGGCAGGAGGTTAGAGATGGATATAGATAATGCAATTTCAAAAGGGAGGATAAGAGACCAAGAAGAAGCGTCCAGAGTGGGGTGTGGGATAGGGAGGATTCTCTAAAGAATAGAAAGAGAAAGGCAAGGCATATGAAAGCTTCAAAGTGTAATGGAGATGAGCTATTGTTGGGAGAAAGCTAGTAATTTTAGGGTTAGTCGTAGTTGTGTAAATACATTCCCAACTCTGTGTGTGTGGTAATGGGAAGGTGAGGAGGGAAAGCTGTGAGGGGTAGGTGGGTGGTGCAGAAGAGGAGTAGAATGAGAATGTATGTGTACATAACCTATAGGAATTAGATATTTTCCTGGGGGTGGCAGTGGTGGTTAACCAGAACTGGGGAAAGAGATGAATATTTCTATTAAAATGAAAAGGGGAATGAGAGGATTGCATGTGCGGAGCATCTCCCATTGTCATCATCAAGAGGGGATTAGTAAGCAAGGAGAAATGTGATGGAGAAAGTCTCCCTCCTTTCTCCTCTTCTTTCTATACTTTCTATAATATTTCGCCCACAAAACTACAATAAAGCAATAAGCAAGCTGAATCCCGGGTTGGATGGAAGTGAAAGAAGAGGCCCCAGGATGAGAGGAGGAGGAATATATATATACTTTTCCAGTATAAGCTAAGAGCGAGAGAGAGAGAGAATTTAGAGAGTGATACGAGAAGATGAGGAATGGTTGAGCGGATAAGCGATGAAAATTGAGCCTTCCCAGTCTTTGAAGAATAATGTAAAAACGGGTTAGAACCAGCTGGAGCATCATTCTTATACTAGTATCAATCAGAGACCAGGAGGAAGAAGCTAAGAGCTTCGGTCCGGGAATTAAATTCGCTTGGATGAAGTCGAGTTTCTGGGATTAAGTATCGCCAGTAATTGACGATTAAATTTAGTAAAAGGAGAAAAAGGAAAGAAGCATGAGAATATTTCCTAGGAGGATCCCTACTATTATTTTCACTTCTCTCATATTAAGGATTAGTTGATATATATTTTCAAGGAAGACAAGTCCTGGGATTGCAAGAGCTGTATGGAACCTTTTCGACCCCAACTCAAAATTTCATGCGGGTAAAAATTTATTTGATCATCCCATAAGAAGATTTCCTCCGCCCATAGAGGATTTTAAAGCTGGAAAGCAAATAGGATTTAAAGGGTGAAAGTGGTGAAAGTATGAATCATTCCAAGGGAACATCGTCCTCGTCACATATTCTCATTCTAGGTTCGCTCTACCTCGTTGCGCACGTGGCAGAGTGCATTCATCCGCTTCACGTCCACACATCCCCGTGAAATGCAATTTAGATTGCGTAATTGAATATCGTCTGCAATTAAATACCGGCATGAACCATCCTCCCGGAGTATCTCCACCCCTTTCTCCCTTACTTTCCCACATCATCTGCGTTAGGGTGTGGGGAAGAATGCATTTATGAATTTTATGTGACCATCATCTTCAGCATAAGAAGCACACCCCCTATCACATGCAAAACCAGAAGATGAAAATGGGAAATTCTTTTATTATCCACCCGGCTTCTCCAGCCCAGTTCAAAATAATGGAGAAAGCAAAAGAGCGCAGGTGTATAGCTTCTACACTTTTAAAAATGAAAGCATTTTCGCATAACCAGGCTCGAGGAGAAAGCTTGCTTCATACTCTATATATACCCTGATTTCATGACCATTCTCGAAAACTTTCACTGGATGATAATTTGTGGGCGTTTGATAGTTTTCATCCTCAGACTGCTTTCTCCTGACTTTCACTACGAGTCTATCAGATTTGAAGCGCTAGCTTTAGGAAGAGTAGGCAACAAGCTTCGCTTATGTGCACATTTCTGGTCTCCTGGAATAAACTTGTGTCAAACCTGTTTCCTCCATTTCTCTCATGATACAGAGGAATATAATAGGAATAGGCTCTGCATGGAAATGGGTCACTTATGCCTCCCAGCCGTATAACAGTTCAGGCTTGGCTTTGATAGCGGATTATTTAGTGAATAGATGGGGTGGGGGAAAATAGTGGGAGAAAACATTCCGTATGCTCAGCGTCTCTGCATGTTTCCTGGATTTTTCTTCCATGTTTCCCCACTTCACATTGTTTCCTCATCCATGATTCGACACGTTTCCTTCCCTCGTCCGCGAATCTAGGGGCTCTCCAATTGTTCACTTTCACCTCCACGGCTGTAGTGGAAGTGTGAGTGGAATATGTTAGGAGAGTGACGGTCCTTTGAATAGTCTCGGACAAGTTTTAGGAATGGCTATTGTTTCGGGTGAGTTATGATGGTATGATGAGCGAATTTATGAACAAGACTACAATTCCTCCTTTCACCACCAGGCTGGACTTTCTCCCTCTCTCTCTCTCTCTCGAGTATGTCCACTGTTTGTCGCCGTTGTATTCAGTTCAAGAGGCTGTTGAATGAGAGAAACGTTGACAGGGAAACGTGGTGGTGTGAAAGGAGGATCTAGCGGAAGCGAACAGAGTTTATCCAATGTCCAGCCTAAAGACACAATTTTAGCACGGCGTGTAACTAAGCAAGCATTCCCGTAGCCACGTTTCCTTATGTTTCTTATGTATCAGCAAAAGTACAAGCTCTGATGCCCACCATTAGTGCTGGCTTCTAAAGCGCTGCTTACTGCACTAGCTGAGGTGTATGCTACACCGAGGACTGGTTAGTGATGAGAGAGAGAAAGTTTCACGGGGAGAAAGTGGACATTGGAAATAAATTATAAGCTTTCTCCCTCCTCAGAACTGCATTAATTCTCCCGAGTTACACGGCCAGCATTTGTATGTGTCACGGGAAAGGGTAATGCATTACATCCTGGAATGTAATTGAATTGGATCTCCTCCACTTTCACCGTCCTCCTCCACCTTCCAACCCATATATTCTCCTTTACTTCCACCCCGAAGAAATAGAAAGATAACCGTAAAGGTTATGGGACTATTTCGTGGGGCAAAGGGTATTTATTTCCAAGCCAAATGGAATCCTCGCACCGCATCCAAATCCTTGATTAGCTCTGCTCCTGGGAAGCAACCCTGACATTTATGATAGCCTTGTTTACAATTTTGAATCTTTTTTCTTTACAGCAGCTCGCGCCGTGGCAGAGACAGATATCGCCCTCTACATCGGCTTGGGTGTGGCCATCTTTGTTTTTACCATTGTTGCCTTCATTGTGATTCGATTGATGAGGAACAAAAGAGGGGATCATGTGACCTATGATATGGCTCCTAGTGGTGAGTATTTCTTTCTATAATTATGTAGCTTTATCCATAAACTTTTCTCGTTATCCACCATACTTCCATGGTTTTTATGCAACCGAGGGTACTTCCCACCTCCCAGGCCTGTTTAGGCAAGCTCAAAGAGGAATCCTGGAATTTCCCTCACATTTTTCCCATCCAAAGCTTATGCATTGACCAAGACTAATTAAGAGCTACATATTTCGATAAAAAAAATTCCATCTATTATACACATGGCCTAGATAGAACATTTCCTAGTTTCAAACCCCTCAACGAATTCTCATGCCTGCTCCCGTATATTCTAATGAAAATACTTTTTACTTTAGTTTGGTATATACAATGGGTTAAACGGGTTAGTTGCTGAGGTAACTTTTGAGATATCGATACCAAACAGCCGCTGAATTCTTAATATTGTCTTCCAACTTTTCTCACCCATTCTCAACCCAGAAAGCATAGAAATTAAGAAAAGCGTATGAGAGAAAGTCAAAATAAGAGAGAGAAAATTGCTTACGATGCCGTAGATTCCGAGTACATTTTTCTTGATAAGTACAATTCAAAGTTGATAGACGGAAAGCCAGAGTTAAGTACAAGATGGGAAGTACGAGGAAAAGAGAGATAAGTTGATATCGATTCAAATGAAGCCGAGAATAAACGCTGAATTTTGGGGGGAAGGAGCTTCAATTGGTTTGATAGTGAATGGAGAGAGAAGGAGACATATAGGTTTGTTGAGTGAGGGGTTTTCATTTAAGAGAAATTGACGCACCCTCGCAAAATGAGTACATTGCAAAAAGAAATTGATAAATGGTTCTAGAGGTTATAGTTGATGTTGATGAATTAGTTTGAGGGAATTGATCGTGGAATGGAGTCTTTGATAACAATCTCCTTCTTACCCTGTCCCCACTTCACTTTCTCCTTACTTTCTCCATTAAACTTATGCAATGTGTGTGGGAAATTAGATTATATTCTTGCCATCCAAAAATAGTGAATCATTCAAAACCAAATACTTTTCAGAAGCCCACTCTCATGACAGGTGCGTTTCCCTCTTTCTACTTTTTCCAAAAACTTTTTCCAGCCATTGAGATATCCATGCATGTGTGTATAGAAACTTACTTTCCTTTAGGCTAGCTTATGCATTCAATCCACAGATCCAAATAGAATCAATCCGCATTAGTTACCAGAATTGGTGCGTAAACAAGACGATGGAGAGGAAATGCAGAAGAGCAAGGAGAAAGTTAGTTGAAATGAGAGTAAACCTTGTTAGTTAGTGGCCTAACTATGTGGCATGAGTGGATGGAGCCTCGGAGAATTACTTGCATCAAACTGGAGGATAGTAAAGGGCCACAGATGAGAGATTTATGTGAATTTTTTCATCCTCTACAATGGAATAACTGGTTGGGTAGTGCCCGAAGAAATTGGGAATCTGAGTAGAATCTGTTAGCTTTCAGAGCCAGAGGAAGTAAGAAGAATACATGGGCAGTTAGCTGCTTTCATTTCCCGGATCTATAAACCAAATCCTTGCAGCTCCAACGGATATTCGATGCGTACAAAAGGAACACGTCATCTTGAGAAAGCTAGGAGTGCAAGTGCACAATTCCCCCCTGAGAGTGAACCAAGTCGAAAATAACGATTCACGTCCTCAGAATCTTATTGAGCGGTGGTGAATGACTACCTCCAGACTTCAGGCCCAGGAGCAGTTCGTAGGAACGAGGGAAGAACACTCTTAACGGAAGCAGATCCAGAACCAAACGACAACGGAGGAAAAAGCATCAGAGACGAGTTTCACTAGAGACTTGAAGTAGGAAAAAAGCAAAGAAAATAAAAGAGTATAAATCAAGAGTAAAATCTCCGGGAAAAAGAGAAAGCCTGAGTAAAACTTCTGCGGAGCTTCCTCTAGTTCGTAACTTAAAGCTCAGCTCAGTAACGCAGGAGGCTATACTTTCTATAATATTGAGCAGCTTCCCTAGCTGCCACTTGCCACATACCAGAAACGAAGCGTGGAGAAAGCTCACAACCTAAACGCCCTTGTCTGATGTGGGTGGAAAGGTCCTGAGATTGTTTTTGATTAGAAGAGGAGGAAACCTGCTTACGTTTCAGTATCGTGACAATGAGAAGCAGCTATGGGGTGGGCAAGTTCAGAATTTTCCTCACTAATTGCAACTAAGGAAAGTGGTAGGGAAAAAGAAACTGAAAAGATTGGAGGAAGGGGGAAAGAGTTTTTAATAGATGCTGAATCTGAATTATACACGCTCTGTTTGTATGACTAACTTTCTCTGGGACGGACAGAGAGTCCCGTGTAGCTAATTAGTAGTGATAGGCTTCACCATCCTCTTCTTTTAAGTGCTTTCCAAGAAGATAGAGAAAGAAGTGCAATTGGGCGGATAGCTATGATGGTAGTAGAGTTAAACGGTACGCTGGAATCTCAGTCACGAATTCCTCAATGCTTTCCGACTTTCACTCCCTCCTCCTTCTCCACCCTTCCATTAAAGGGTTGCACCAGCTTTTCCCTCCAACTAACCTACACAAAGTTTGTACCAAGCTTCTGCTTTCTCCAGCATAAACTTGAGATAGGGAAAGAATTGGAAGGTGAAGTTATCTTTCGGATGGGAAAAGATCATTAGCGTGCTTTAAATTCTACAGGGTGAAAACATAGGAGCAGTGAGATATGGCGTGAACGCGGGAGCGAACGGAGAAAGCATTGTAAATTAGAGGAGATAGAGGTGGGAGGGTACGTGTGATAGCTTATGTAGGAGGGTAGATGCATGCTCCAAGCTTGTGCTTTCTCCATTAGCTTTTCAGTGTAGAGGAAGAGAAAGCGGAAGGAAGGGGCACAGGTTGGTTCAAGAAGCGTAAAATGTATAGAATGGAAAGGGGCGGAGGAGCAGATCTAGAGGGAATTAATTAACAAGGTTTAGATGGTGTGTAAAGTGGCGAGGGTTTATGTTACCACGTGGATCTGATTACAGAATAGGATATTGGATTGTTTGAGGGTGTGGAAGGATAAATTTGTATTGATTATAGGTAAGTGGTCAGCGAGGTTGTGTGTGGTTAACGTTTTCTCCTTTGATGGTTTTCCATTCGTCCATCCGTTCTTCCCTTGGTAGTTCCAGTTCCAAAGCTCTCCTTTTTGCAGTGAAGCAGGAAAGAGAAAGCAACTTGAGCCAGCTCATTGTAACAAAACCAGAACAGAGTATCGTAATCTCCATAAGCGGACAATCGATTCAGGTAATGTAATGAAACCGAAAAAGGGTAATAGAGAAACCAGAAGACTTCTTCCCCATCTTGGGAATCCTTTCCCTCCTGAGAACGGAAGAAAGCAAGAAAATGTGATTATGTGAATATTTGAGCTCAACCAGGTAAACACATTGCTTTCCGCTTTACTGTTTGCACTGAAAAAGTAAGCATATGCCAAGCTTGTTCCACGAGGAAAACTAGAAGGGAACAAATTAGATTATTTCCGAATAGCAAAAGATACGTTGGAAGAAGAATGGAGATGATATAGCCGAAACA
The DNA here is from genome assembly GCA_906901655.1 of Sminthurides aquaticus. Classification (NCBI taxonomy): domain Eukaryota; kingdom Metazoa; phylum Arthropoda; class Collembola; order Symphypleona; family Sminthurididae; genus Sminthurides; species Sminthurides aquaticus. Next base: position 2,337,636 of record CAJQTT010000002.1, on the reverse strand, counting down.
CTCTGAACGTGTACTCAGGCAGAGGGGAATAAACTATTCTTCTCCTGGAGCACTACCACTCCTTTTCTGCTTCTATACTTGAGGTTTCCTATGCGTCTGTTAGCCTGTTTGTTGTCGAGGGAAAGGGAATAAAATTTGAGGGAAACGAGAATAAAATCAAGATATGATGAGTTCAGTAGAGGCAGTTTTTAAGGAAATGGGAAAGTAGATTGTAGGATATCATCTTTGGCTGATTCTAAAGCTAGAGCAGGAGAGAGAGACAGAATGCGTCAGAAAGAGGAGCGAGGTAAGAATATTTTTCTCTCCAAATGATGATGACGCGGAGGTGTTTGGTTGGAATTGGTTAATTCTATGGAATCTATAGAATAGAGCTGACGTGAGTGGAGGTATGAGCAGAATTGTGAATCAAGTAATGTTATTTGTGTGTAAATGGGCATACGATTCCGTAGAATAGCAAGACAGGAATAGAAGCTGAGTGGAACTAGTGAAAGCAGAGTAAAAGTACAAGTGGGACCATACTCTCCTAACCAGAGAATCCTATATGGCTGTAGCATTACTTTGGAAGTGATGAAAACCGAGGAGAAAGTATGACGACTGAAGAGAGAGAGAGATGTAGAAGAAGAAGAGTATATGCGATGATAGGATGGATTTAAAAGACATGTGTTGTGTGGGAGAAAGTAGGAAGAATTTTACAAGAAATGAGAGAGAGTGAAAGTTTGGTGGAATGCGGTGTTAGTGTAGTTTGAAGACGATGATAGGGGAAGAGAGAAAGGGAGAGAAAGGATGATGCGTATAGTATGATGCCATGATCATTATTTTATGATGAAAGCATTAAGATGGGAGATCACATCCTGTTTTTCATTACATGAGCCTTCCGATGAAATGAGTTTCTCTTGCTCTCCTTTCCTCTATCCTTCGCTCCATCCACAGCTTTTAAGTCCCGAGACAAGAGACAACCCCCTGTGTTTCCATGCACTGTCCCATCCTCTAGCATCATAACAATCCACAATGATTATTGCCAAAGTCCCAAAGAGGAGGCAGACTGAAGAGGGGTGTGTTGCAGACCGGGGATTGAATGTACTTTGCATATATTTGGATTGCACAAGTGTCTCGTAGTTTCCCTCATCCCCTTCCAACTCTCCAACTAATAAGTGCCCAATACCCGCTTTCTCCAGCCGTGTAGGTAGTAAACAGACTACTTTCACCAGATTGGAATTAGCAGAGTTTTGCTTTTTCTCTTATAAATTCCTAAATGATCGGAACGCTGGAAGTCTTTCCAGATTCAGAGAATTGGTATTTGGTGAAAGTTTCTACACTGATCAAGAGGCGGCAGGCCCCATCTTTGGCCATCCCCAAGCTTTCTCTCTTCCCCACTTTCCCCTCGCCCTGTATCTGTAAAGAGCAAGATTTTGTTATGGTTTTCCAACAAAAGAACAAGCGGGAAGGGAAAGAACAGAGAATAAGGGTTATCTATGCAAATTGGTTTAAATCCACGCTTCCGCCAGATAAATGTGTGTGTCTTTCTCCTAATAAGTTGGTAACTTATAATTTATCCTCCTGAATTTCACTCCAATGAGTTAATGACTTTATCTTCAATTAGACGCATCTGGTTAGGGCACTGACGAATGGCTAATATGCAGATTGAACGATGGAAGGACGGCTGCGGTAAAGTAAATGTGGACACCGCACTGCACTGGGGACCGGCTTGAACTGGTTACCCAGCCCTACCGCTCCCGGGAACCAACCCCGCCCGGCCCGCTCCACCCGTTTCCATCCCGGAGAGGGTTAGACTAGGGTGGCTTTGGTATACCCTGAAAATGATGAGACGCGGGTGTTAGCTTCTGCCCTGATGGCCATATCAAAATGATGCGATGCAAAGTAGGAATTGAAGGGTTTTACTTTTCATCTTTACGTGCGAAGAAGATGCACCGACATGAGCCGTTAGCTCAGCTTCAGCTTTTCCCAATGCAGTCTGCAGCCATACTTGTGTATCACAAGAAACTCGCTCTGAGTAAATCCTTCCACGGTGGTGGGTGTGAAATATCAGAGGCTGGAATGGAGGAGGGATTACGGTATCTCAATCCTGAATAAGTATCGAGAGAAAGCAGGGCGGGAAGGAGACAGAAGGAGAGGTAGGGGTGGAATAACATGCATAAATCTTATGATGTGTATGCGGAAAATGGAATCAGGGATTCAAAGAGATCAATGAGCATAGCTTTCCCAATTCTCTCACCATCATAAACATATGGAGAATAGTGATTACATGGAGGATTCCCGCATCAAAAGAGGGTTGATGGGCTGTGTGGAATTTGCAAGTGTGGAGGTTTCCCCAGGCGTGAAGCTCTCGCAAAAGATCTTCTCTAAGCAGCTTAAGGTATTGAAAGGAAGAGTGAAGGATGGGAAGATTGGGGGAGGAGGGTGGCTGGTTATTCCAGGAGAAAGTTGTCCCGTATTTATCACGTAGCATGGATCAAAGTCAACCTTTTTAAACAATTCACGTCGGAATGCAACTCAATCCCAACAAGGCTCTGGCTTCCAGTTTCCAGGATCCTTTCCCACATAGTTTTGCATACTACCTCTGCTTCACACCTCACTTCCTCATGTCCTATCCCGTTGCTCAAGACACAGGGTGGGGAGAAAGCTTAAGGTGCGTGTGAACAACAAGATGGTAATGATTTTGCGTCCTTGATGTAATTTACATTCCATTAAGAAATTAGATAAAACAAGAATATTTTCAGTCACAACATCATCTTCCCTTCGTCTCATCTTCACTAGTCTCGCCGTCCTCTCCGATGCATCCAGTCCTTCCTATTGATAATACAACAGAGTATCCCTGACTCCTCTTTGATCCATGACTGGATCCAAGGGTCTATAGATGCGTTGCATACTCTCAAGGTCTGGGTCTGACTTGGAGAAGGCGGATGTGAGGGAATGTTCCGTCTCCCCTTCTCGGGAAGATGCGGCAAGGTCCCAGCTGTGGTGATACGCTGGAGAAAAGCTGTAAACTGGATGGAATGGGGGAAATAACGTGTATGTGGATGGTTGGTTGCGGGTGGCAGTGATCCGGAATTGTTGATCTGATTAAGAGCTTATCAGATGGTATTTGCTCTGACTCTGACGGAGAGCCGGAGAGTGATTGAATGAGTCGTATAGCCTTGAATGTTGACTCAATGTGTTTGCGTATCTCTACCAGAGTTTCTCCCTTCTTGCTTACATTTCAGGCTTGATTTGATAGCGTTTAATGTTAATGGCAACTTTTAGTGGCTCCTTAGATCAGATAAGGGTCCAAGTAGGGAATTAACACAATCTTCCTCTTCCTCACACAACTCTCACAAATATGGTCAAGGGGGAGGGAATGGATTTACATTTTTCAAAGAGGCAAAATTACCAAAAAGGAAGGCGACAAGAACATGAGTTCCCAGACACCGGCAGACTGAGTTGATGGTTGGACAAGAGGGAATGTTCAACCAGGAACTAGAGAATCAAATGGTAATATCCAAAAGGGTTGCACTCTGATGGAGCTCCATTTTGTGTTCATCCGTAGAGTCAAAAGCGTTCATTTCATGTTAAACATCAAGCTTTGGCATGATTAAAGATGCGGTGAGGGAGATTTTTTACAACTTTTCTTCTGCCTGTACTACTACCACTTTCTGCCCACAACCAAGCCCTGCTCTGATTTAACCGGTCCCATTGCATAGGACCACGCACAGGGGCAGCCCACATTATCCTCCTTGAAGACCAGCAACGGCTTGGCAACTGCTCTTAAATATATCTGTTTCTTCCTCCCGGATAAAACATTAAAATCCTCCGAGCTCAATGTGGGAGTAATGTTGAGGAAGCGATACATTTTTTATGTTTTCAAGCCAGGGTGATAGGTGGTCGGGGTAAATTGTTGCGGAGACGGTTATTATTTGTGAGATTGTCGTTAGAAATGCATAATGCAAGAGGTTATAGAGAAGAGGGAGCTGTGAGGGGGGTGGAAGAGTAATGTTTTTAAGTTACACGGGGAGAGAGCAAGTCCGGATTCTTGTTGAGAAGATACAGATGCATGAGATTCCAAGACGTTGGCTGGCTGTAGCAGTTGAGGCAGAAGAAGGAAATATGTTGATGATATGGAACTTGGGATTAAGTGAGTGGAAGGAATTGTGTGTGAGAGAGAAGCTTTTCAAAGAATCTTTCACTACTCCTCCCTTACGCTTCTCTTTATGTAATAATGTATACATAATGGAAAGCATGGAGAAAGCGGCGGCAGCGAAGGAGGAGGAAGTAGTGATTTTTCTCTTTACCGGCGGAAGAGTTGTTCTTTTATCCTCATTCATGTACATCTCGTAGTATTTTACTGCATGGAAATAATACGCTAGACTGGAAAAGAAAGCAGGAGGTAGGCTGATAGATATTAGCATCGGCCGGATACGGAATCTTTTCATAGTCATGAGGAGAAAGGGATTCATCCTCCCGATTCCTCTCTTCATCTTTTTGTCTTTTCCCATTTACATTAGATGGTTCTGCTTGAGGGATTCTCAGCTTGCTTCTTGGCTCTGAGTCTGAGTATTTATTGCTCGTATGACGGGGCGGGTTGGAAGCGCTTTAGATTGAAAAATAAAATTTAACATGGGAAGCGTGTGCAATGAATCGGAGAAAGTGAAGCAACTTTGGTCGAGTGAAAGCATCCAGGCCGATGAGATAGCAACAAACCCGAATTTAGTAATGCCTAACCCGATCCAACTGATGGCTGTTTTTCCGTTATTTCTAAACTTTTGAAATTAGTGCAGTGGTAGTGGTACATGCTGTATATTCAGTTCAGAATATACATGGCAACGCAGTTCTCCGTCTTTTCTTCTGGCTTAATTTAGGTGCCTGAATCACGTTCACATTGTGTTTTATGCAGGGAAAGTGCTTCTCATCGATTGTGACAAAAGATAAGAGCTGACAAAATCCGCAAGAGAATGGCGGAATTGCTCCCGGCACAACGTTCTGCAAGTTTAGATAAGAAACGCAGAAACTGAGAAAATCCGTGCAAAACTATCCAACTTTGCCAAAAACTTTCTTCAGCTTAGCCTCGCAATATGAGGTCTGACTACAGATACGATGAGATTCCTTGGAGAAAGTCCTTGGGAAAGTAAATGTTAGGAATTTTGCTAGCTTGCATGTAGCTGGAACCTGCTAAAAGGGATTTAGGTTTTTATTCAAGTATTGTGTGTAGCTTGAGGAACGAGCTTAGCCCAGGACAGCGAGAGAAAGAGAGCGGATCAAGGAAGTGAAAACGGAAAACGGAGGGAAGGAGAGATAAAGCGAGATGCATAATAGTGTATTCTTTTTCTTCTCCTTTTCTGGATGATATGTGGAGGAAGAACATTAGAAAGTCATAGATCAGATAAGTTTTGTGAAAAGTTTTTCCAAGAGTTGTTGTTGCCGGGTGATTGAGGAGGGAAGAGGGCAATTTGTGAGGGAATGGGTGAAAGGATGGGATAAAAGTATAAATCTTTACTTTCCAAACCAACCTCCAACCTATTTTCTCTCTCCACATTTCCCTCGACTTTCTTTTCGTAGTAAATCTAACCTTTTATTATTCTTATTTCCACCCATCTCGGCTTGATATCCACTATTCTCCTCCTTCCTCCTCCTGAGTGAGTGAGTGATGTGAAAAGCTAAGTGGCCTTTATAGGTGTAATGTACGTTGATGTCTTCATTCGGAATATATTTACTTAATGCCAAAAAAATAAAAGGAAACCACAAAAAACTAGGTCGATTTGGGTGGATTCCTCAAGAAAAGCTAATATCCAGAATAGAAACCGCAGACTTTCTCTTCCACGCTTTCCATCCCGTATACTTTCTCCACAGCACAGCCGTATTCCAAGAATATTTAGGCTGCCATAAGTCGGCCTCTATTTCAATTTCTCGATGGAGGAGCACAAAACAGGATCGATTCCCCATTATTATTGATTAAAAGACAATTTGTTGGAATTGGCAGCCAGGGAAAAATTACCAAAGAGTGGGACAAGAATCCAGCTCCACTGATAATTTTCCCCCCTACTCTTCACCACCACTGCCTAAATCTTTCTTCCTGCTGTCCTGTTCTAATTCATTGCTTCACGGCTTTCTCCCTGAGAAGACAAGACTAGATAGTCACGAGCTTTGACCAATTCGGAAAGATAATTGAAGAAGCCGGAATTGCTTGGCTTGATTGAATGGAATTGGTTGTGGTTGTAGAGCATGAGAGAATATCAACACACGCCCTGTGCTCTGTTAAGTCAGAACGATGCTTTCACCAGCTTCTCGTCCCGTCCGCTTATATCGGTTATTGCATAAGAGAGAAAATTGTAAGCGGGGCTGGGGTGGTGTGGCGAGCTTGTTTAAGCCTCCATCCAAACCTACAAACAGGAGGCTGTGCTCATGTTATTTGTTTTGGGGTAGATTTTATGGACGTGCGGGAAACAGTTTTAGTTTTGTTATTGAAATTGGCTCCACTTTTCCTGGGGTGAAAGGTTGTGGAGGATGGGGAGGGAGGTGATTTGATGTGACTGTAGCCTTGGCTCTTCCTAGCACTAAGCAACGGCTATCTGTCTGACATTGCATCCGGAATGGATGATGATGGGCTGATGAGGCGGAACGCGAGGAGTCAAGTTTTCACAGAAGAGAAAGTACATATATTGCAGTCAGCGTCAGCCTGCTAAATCTTCTCCTTAAATGATGGCTCACGGAGAAAGCAGGAACGAATACGTGTTGCAGGTTGCTACGAAGAGCGATGCTCTTTCCTTGTTGCAGGTTGCAGTGAAGGAGGAAACTCTTGAGATGATGAGATGTGTGTGTTTTGTACAAAAAATATGGAGTCGGAGGTTATGTGTAGAATACCCGGGTAGTAGCTCACGTTGGCCTGCAGTACAAGATCTTGGCGGAGAGAAAGTGGAGGTTGATGCCGATAGGAGATGTAGTTGATGATGATGATATGAAGAATTTGAGGAAACAGGAAGTTGGAATGATAGTGGAAGATGGGACGTGGGTAGATTCAGAGGTTTAGCTCCATAGTCTGGTGGGATTGATGGAAGAAGGGGAAAATTGGATGGAATGTTTGTTGTTGTGGTCATAGAATTTGAGAAGGGAGAGAAAAGTTTTCATTGTGGGAGATGATGATGATGATACATTTTTTTATTCCCCGCCCGATACCCATCCGCATCCCTCCTCCTATCATAGCTTTGCCCTTGGAGGAATCCCGGATATCTCTTGGAGAAAAAAGGGGGAGGAAGAAGAGCATGAAGGAAGTAAAAGTGCAATGACATTGGAGAAAAAGAAAAAAGAAAAGTTATAATAGTTTCTCCAGTTAGGATTCTCCACGCTTGCATTACTACTACCCATCCAGCTGGAGAGTCATAAGCAAGTAAGAGATACATGGAAAAGCCTTTGGAAGTTAGCAAAGACTTAGAGTATTCAATGTCCATAAACATTTCTAGAAAAAGCAAAATATATAAAGCAGAACATATAAAGATTGGATAGAAGATATTAAGTGAAGGAAACGGAGAGAAAATAGCCGAGATCGTGTATGAGAATATAAGGAGGGGGGAGAAAGCTAAAACCTTTATATGCTATGGCTTTAGAGAAGAGTTTATAACTTGGCTGTACATGGAGGAGAGATTGGGAAGGAGAAAGGGGAGAAAGTGAGGAGGTGGAAACGGTATGGGAGATGAAGGGAGGAGGAGAAAGAAGGAGAGAAAGTAAAATGCATCATGTTGCAGGAATAGTGGGAAGGTTAGTTATAAATTGTTGCGGAGATGTGGATGGATAATCGCGAGGAGGGGAAAAGAGATGTGTTCTATCGGAAAAAGGAGTGGAGAAAGTCTGGTGGACCGGGTACTGGTGGAGGAGGGAGGGAATCGTTAGGGGAAAGCATTGAGAAGGAGGAGGAGACGCCTGGAATCTTGGAAAAGAGTGACATTAATGCATTCAGTCCGACTGAATTGAGGGAATAAACAAGTTGAAGGAAAGTTTGGATATTATTTTCTTGGTTTGAAAAGTTGCTTTTAATTTTAGAGAAGCCTGCATATAATTATGCAAATAACAAAAGGGAGAAAGTCAAATTCAAACACAGCCATAGTCTAAATGTCTCCTATGCACACAAGAATCAGAAATAAAATAAATGATAACTAACCCGCCTTTCACCCCCAGTCAGACTAAGCTACATGCAATGGACTGCATCCTCCTCCCCCAACTAGAAATCCCGGCCGGGTTACTCCAACCGGCAAACTACCAGAGAAAGCGCACTCCATGGAAAACTGCATTGAGTCTCTAAATTATCCTTCTTATTTCTTTTCTTTCCTCACTTCAAAAAGTTAATAAGAATCCTTGAAACAAGATCCTTTGACAGCTTGAAAAGCCAGTAATGAAATTTAATGTAAGCAGTCTTTCATTGTTAGCACTCGGCGAGATTCCCTGTGAACTACCAGCCGAACTGGTAAAATCCCGTTGTGGAGTCCATGAATTGTCTAATGTCTCATAAAAATCTTAAAAAATGATAATTGATGACACATTAAAAAATACTGGAGAAGGTAGGTGCGAATCGGTTTCTTTATTCCGTAGGAAACCAAAGTAACGCTTTGCGGTGACAGTTTGCATATTCTAGAAAATCCTTGAAGTGAAAGCTTTCTCTTGTCGGAATATTCCCGTCTAAAAACTTGGTAAAAATCCCCAAGTGATGAAATTCCGTCGCTTTTCCCGTAAAACTTAGCTAAAGCTCTGAATATAAAAAGTTACGAGGGTTTTCCTGATTTTCAGTAGCAAACCTACGTTTCTTGGAAATCTTCTGAAAATCGAGACATTTAGTGTAAAAGAAAGGATTTCTCGCTTAACTTCAAAAGATTCCGCAAGTAAGAAAGACAGGGCCTTGGCTTGAATAATGCTTTGTCTTCTATTCTTTTCTCCTTCATTTCATTTAATAGCCAAGTCAAAAGAAAATGAGAGCGGTGGGCTTGTGTGAATTTTTAATTGAGGCTTCCACATGGTGTCGACTGCTCGACTCTATCCCTCGTTCCATTCCAAGCTCTATATACGTAAATATAATCGCAGACGGCGGCTTAGAGTTGTTACCAAAGGAGTTTCGGTTTGAATACCCAGACCGTTCCGGGCATTGTGTGCCTGGAAAGAGCTTGAAAACAAGTATACGTATAGCGTAGCCCCAGGAACGTGTACAAATTTGATAGCTGTGAGAGATAATATGTGAATTGTGAGAAAGACAGGCGATGACGGGGGATGGAATGATACGCGGGAATAATTGAAGGTTGCGTGTCTGTAGTTTCTGTAACAGAGGCAGTGCAGCAGGGCGTACGCATATTGCGGTACGGATACTTAATTTTCCTCCTGGATCTTGCATGTGATCTGATGGCGATCTGGTTTCAGCTTTCAAAGGACCCTCTGAAATGTGCACGGTAGCAGGTCTTTCTTAATTTACTTGGTAACACATACGAAAACACGACCTGGATTTTCTCGCCTCTGTAGATTTTCCGAGTAACCATTTTCCGAGGACAAAGGAAGTAGGATAGGCTGAGAGTTGTTGAGAGAATCCAGATTCCCATGCATAGGATTGTCTCTTGGGAATTGCAAATGAATTGGAATTAGTGCGTGGGAATATTAGATGGGAATTGCTGGAATGTAGAATGCAGATTTTTGGACAGCTGTAATTTTGTGTAGCATGTGGTGGCTTTGGTTCTTGTTCAGAATTCTCACTCACTTGCTAACAGTTACCCGGGCGTTCTGCCCGGGTAGCGCTAAACTGGCCGTGTATTAATGTAGGAATCCCTAGAATTAACTTTATTTCTACCCGCCACCCTTTCCTTCTATTGTACCTCCCACCCAGTCATTCCGGGGCCGGGGATGATTCCCCCAGTCAAAGTATTGATTGAGGTGGAGAGGATTTGTTTTGTGTGGGAGCGATGACTTGAGTGATTGCATTAAGGTTTCGGGTGTCCCACGCTATTTTCCTTATCGCCTCTCCTAAGGCTGTCATGTGACAAGGGTGAAAGTACTACTTCCAAGATTCCCTCCCACTGCAACCCAGGAAGAAAGTCCTCGGAGCTTCCCATCCACTAGAACCACATGTGGCTAAAGAGATAGAAACCTTCCGCCTCTAACAATTCCTGATCACAATCCTTCCATAAATGCGTGTGTACAACGTATAGTGCGCCTATGAATTAAGATAAGAGGCTCTTCCGTCCATCCGCCTTAGTTATGCGTAGACCGTTGAGACTACCCGGGTTGTTCCTTTCATAAGCAGACAGGTGTATGCGTAAATAGGAGAAAGTAGAGCAGATCGGTTTACAAGAGAGATTTAACACACACCGCCTTTTTAAACCTTCCATCCAGCTTTCAAATAGTGCCCTCAAGAATAGCTTGTGATATGAAGCGTGCACAAGTGTTGGATGCTTCCTTTAACTTGCTAGCTGAATCGTATTTAGCGAGAAAGAAAAAGAAGAGCACGGTTTTTCTTCTCGACAACCCTCCTTTCCAGGCCATTCTTTTTTCTTTCTCTCCCGGGTAATTTGATGAGTAAAACCATGTTTGGATGAAGCTGTTAGGAAGAAATTAGGAGCTGGCGTCTGGAGTACGTCTATATTAGGGGATTGTTGCATTAAAAAAGAAATAACATTCAATGAAACGGTTAAATTGAAAGCCCGGGAATCCTTATATTCATCACCCGGGTTCTTCAAGTGCATCCCATCCGGAAGCGGGAAGCTATGCATGAACATCCTGCTTTGGATACGGTAGTGCCAGAGATGCGGTTGCTTACAAGTTCCGTGGAAGTAGAACGTAACATACTCTAACCCTCAGACAGACCTTAACCAAAACCACCCGCCTTACCGTAGTTGATCCCTTCCTGAGTAATTGGAGGATGTTGTGGGTGTTATGAGATGGTGATTGGATTGTGTTTATTATGATTTTAGATTATCCACCTGGCTATTTTCCGGATGCTTCTAAAAAGTTGAGTATGCAACCGGATTTGACGGTGAACACATCTGGAAGCGGGAATGGGATGGGAGGACTTCCATTATGCTACGAATACACTTACCCTGGTGCGTTAGGAAATAATAAGGACAATAACGGCCCGCTCACTCCAGGTACAGTTAAATGGAATTAGTTTTTCTATTTCTTCCCTCATCTTCCTAACCTTCATTCCCCTTTCTTCACAGCTTTCATCTGTATTCAAGCGAATGTAGCTCGCTAACTTTAGACTTTACAATCCCATCTTCCGTGTCGAATGTTCTCTACGGAGTGGTTTGTTTTAGCTAAATCCTTGATTAGATTGAGTGGAGCTTGGATTTGTTTCCTTTGGAAGCAAGGAGACTGGATGGAGGATGATGAAATGAAGAGAAGTAATTAGGAGAATGGATAAGATAATGCATGTGTCTGCATCTCGTTTTTACAGATCATAGCGAGCATCACTACGACGTTCCTCATCTTCACTTACAGTCTGGAGCTTTGACGGCGGCAGTGGCTGTGAGTGCCGTGAATGCCCTCAGCTCACCAGTTCACAATTCCACCGCTGGCACATATAGCAGCAATAAGGACGGGGAAAATTCTCTTAGGGCGATTCAGCACAAGGTTGAGAAGACAAGTGAGGCTACTTCCATGGAGCGACTACCTCGATCTGTCTCCTCTGACAGTGTGTCAAGTTCCTTCTCTTCTTGTAAGTAATGAATATTGCAGGGCTACACAAAATAAAAGGCTTCTTTGATATCGCGTGAGCGGAAAAAAGGAAATGAAAAACAGCGTCTCCCCTACTACAATCCCCCATACCTAACGCCGCCGTCTTCCTTCCACATCCACACTCACAGTCTCAGCCATCTCAAAGTCACGTCTTCCAAGGGGATTCTTTACGACCAAAGGAATACCAGATGGTCTCATTCCTGATTTTATTATTCCAGGATTCTAATTTAAGCTTGTTAGAGCTCCGGGAGCTTGTGAGTCAAACACCCAGTCTCTCTCTCTTCCCTACACACTCTCCCTCCAATTTTCTTAATCAACGAATATGAGACAAGCTTCACGTATAAAGAAATATAGTCTTAGGTAACCTTACCTCCTTCAACTAGCTCCCCGGTATTTCCAGAAATATATATTATCCTTTGAGGGGAAATTAAAATGAAAGAAAGTCTACTATTCTCAATCTCAAATATCCTTTTGAAAAATCCACAAGGAGTGCCAACTTTTGTGCAAAAACCAGCTCACAAAAGCTACTTTCATTTCCAGAGGAGAGTTATTAGCTTCAAATGTGAATATTGAGCTCAACATTGCTCCAAACGAGGGTCTCGTTTCTCAAGTTTTAGGTAGAAAGTAGGTTTCTGGAAGCAATATTACCATCCCCTCTGAAACTGGATATTGGAAGCTATTTTCCCTGAGAACTAATTAAAGAATTTGCAACGGAGGAGGAGAAGCATTGTAATACTATCCGAAACTGCGGTAAACGCTCCCGACTTCCCAACTAATTCATCAACTAGCTCACGAGGGCAGTGGAGGAGAAAGCAGGGTGAAAGCAAAGCTATGAGAAGCGGTGGGAAGATTGAATTACACTAAGACGAACGCGCGGCTTCAACCGGGACGACAAGAATATAGTAAAGCTCAGTAGAGGCAGGCTAAAAGATGGGTAAAAGGTGTAGAGCTTGGGATGAAAGTAATGAATTGATTTGTCAGAGAGAATTGAGGAATTTGCAAAGGGTTGTTCAAGAATTCGGAGCAACAATACAACGGAAATAGAGGTGTGAGAGATCGGCGGGGCGGATTTGACTCTTGGAATTACCCAAGACAGCTGGAAGCTGGTGTAATGTTAGGTGAAGTGAAGGAATTGAATTTGTGAGAGGGGGAGAGGTTTGTAAAAAACTGTAGATATGAACGGATGACTGAGCATCATTCGGGGAGAAGGCAAAGGGCGCTAGCGTGTGAAGACCCCTGTTTTCTCGAGGGGAAATCCTCGTTTGAGGTTCAATGAGATTGCCTCACGGCCCGAGGAATTGAAGAGAAAGAAGATAGGATAAGGGGAAGAGAATGTGATTTTGATATGAAATTTCTCCACCTTGTTTTGATAAGAGAAAGTATGGGCTGGGAAGCGGTCACGTGAAGAAGGAGTAGCAACTAACAGAGTATCAGTGTTAGCTCATATATACTTTCACCTCTTCCGGTATCAGGAGAAGAAAGTGACAAGTGTATCCTTGAGAAGAGCGGGTGGTGTGGTGAGAGAGATGGAATTTGATATGATTGGATTGGTGTGGAGTAGTAGTAGTAGCGCTGGTGATGAAATGTGATGGGGACATGAGTGATGTTAGTCTGTATTTTTCTCCCTCCTAGGTTAGTGAGATTGTGGCAATCTTTTTGTATCTCTTTAACTGTCTACAATCATTGGTTCGGAGGATTAAAGGGCTGGACTGAAAGTAATGTAAGCTGATATCGGGAGTTGGATTGAGAAGGAGTTGTTTAAATATTTATCCAGGATTTGTTTAGTCTGAGCGGCGGGTAGTAGTTGGTTACAGTTAGCTTGTTGGTATTTTCCTCCAGAATTTGTCCATGCCGTGTCAGTTTTGGCGTAAATTTAGTTCAAACCCCTGTTCTATCACATGTTTTCAACTAAACTAAAGAGGTTCATTCCGGAGTGCGTGCGTAGAAATCGTATGCCTTTCCTACAGCCACTACCTGCTTTCACTTCACGCTTCCCATCCCATTCAACAACCAGAGGGAATGAATCAATAGATAAAGAGATAGAATTGATGGTGGCAAACGTAAGTACTCGCACCCTCAGCCCCATGTACGAGCCCGTAACTCGCACTCTCCAAGCTGGAGCAACCGGGCATTACGAAGCCAAAGGTATACGAGACGCGGTTGTAGGAGAAAGGTGTTCGCACGCGATGCAATCCTTTCCCTCTCTTTCATTCCATGGATGCTTTACATTATTTATTCCAACAGCGTTCCCGTCTTACTTGTATATTTCGAGTACGGATTGAAAGATTAATGAGTGTTTAGATGATGGCGGCTGTGTGGAGGAAGAGGCTATTGAGTATTGAGTGATACACCAACAGGAATCCTCTATACCCTTTACCTTCAACCAAACATCCGGGATAGATAGATTCCCGGGCATCTTTTTAATTTTCCATTCCGATTCCGTCTACATATCGTCCCACTTGCGCCATCTCTTAAGTATATGTCATTGAATCCCTGGTCGCGTCTCTCTTCCTACTTCTTAACCCCCGGAACAAACTTGTATCTTTGGCACACTTCTTACGAATGAAAATTGTGAAATACTCCACCAAATGCGCCGTGAAGGAGAACGCTCTGCTTAAGAACTTTCACCCTTCAGCCCGTACATGAGATAGGACGCGATTGCTGTTTTTCCTTTCTCCATTACTACAAACATATTTGAAGCTCAAAACGTTACTTTATGATAAAGAATATCAAAGAAGCCTGTTCAATCCATCTCCAACATTTTTAGAAAATGAAAGTATTTTGCGAAAATTTCAACAAGATTGACTCAATGTAATTGATTGATATTGCAGCTGCTCCATCACGGCCGAATTCCCTATTGTATGATACAGACGCGCTGGAGAGGGGAAATGGGACTGGAGGAGGGAATGTTAACACAGAGGGAGGGGTTGTTAATAGTGGGGCGGGAGAGGGTAATATTTTTCGTGACTCGATAGCATCGACAAGTCTTTTACTAGAGGGATTGGATCCAGAATGTGTAGCTTGGGCGACAGCTAATTCCACTGGTTGTCGAATCACGCTTAAAGACGCCGCCATTAACTTGACGATTCCTGACGGAGCTCTCAGTAAAGTCGAGGAATTATATTGTGCCATCCTAACTGAAGAAAAAGATAGACCTCCCTTAAATCGTGAGTAAAGCAATTTCATATAATATTGTCAACCAACTATTGGACTCGTTCTTGACTATCCTTGGAGAAAGTCATTCCGGACGGGAGTGAAAGCATATAGCTTGTAATAACGCTTCTTAATTTTTTAATTTTTCTCGTTGGGAATTTCCAGCGGGTCAAACATTACTCAGTCCGGTAATATCCTCGGGCCCAAAGAATATATTCATGAAGAAGCCTGCCATTTTAAGCTTTCAACATTGTGCTGCCCTAAAATATGGAGGGTGGACAATCTCCCTCTACCATCAAGACTCGCATCATCAACATAATAATAGTTTAATAAGTAACTCATCCAATAGTAGCAATTCTTCCTCTGAAAATGGCACGTCCTGGAAGGTAAGCAATCAACCTTGTGCAACCCAACTACACACACGCTCCTCTAATTATAACTTCCTAGAAAATTTCATTAATCTTAAATAAGGCGTAATGGGAAACGACATGGTGAAAGCAAACTAGCCCTCCGCGCCGCTACAGTGTATTGATGGAAAAAGACGGTCATGTCTGAAATTGTAGCGATAAACAAACATGTAGGTCTCGGGACCTGCTGGCCTAAAAATCCTCCGTGTAAAACAGTGTGAATGATTTAGTACCGGGTAGAATCCTATAGCGGCAACGTTTCTAACCTCAATCAAAAACCAGCCCAACTCCTCGTACTACACTACACTACTCATACACTGTGTCGAAGAAAAAAGAAATTTCGGCTGCATGTAATGTGGGCAGTGTGTTGTACCTTGTACGTTATTTTCGCCAAAGGGTAAATATTGACATTGGTTCTTGGGATGGGTAGGTGGGCAAGGACGGTTGAGTTGCAGGAACGAAGGGAGAGTATTTAAGTACCTAAGGGGATTTTTGTTTGATTAACAGAAATTGGCAACGGTTGGAGAAGAGACGATCCATACACCTGTGTTCATACAACTGGATTCAAATCAAGTATTCCTAGTGAGCGACCGCTTAGATAAGTTTGCCTTAGTTGGAGAATCGGAGCCAGGAAAAAAAGCCGTCAAAACTCTGAGACTAGCTGCCTTCGCACCTGCTCAAATGAATACTGGAGGTGGGGTGAATGCGGAATACACGATTCGAGTCTACATACTTGATGACACAATTGCGTCTTTAGAGGTAAAATACATCATTCTTAAACTTCTTATTAATCCAATTAAATATTACGTTTTTCTATTGTGAGTGTGTGTGGAGTGGACAACAGAATTATACGGTTTGAAACCCCATTTAATGATGGTAAAGTGCTAGGTATGTGTAGCTATTGTAAATTTTATTCTTGGGCTAAGAGGAAGAGAAAAGGGGCGGGTTTGTGGAGCAAGTAGGTAATGGAAAAAACTATGATTAAGCGCCTTCTAGTTCAACCATGTCTGAAAACAGGACGAAAGTGTGGGGCCGAATCGACTGAATTCAATCCAGGAGGAGGAGGGAATAACAGTTTAAGCAATTATCTTAGAAAGCAGAGAGTGTTATCAGAGAAGAGAAAGGTGAATCTAGTAATAATTAATATTGCAATTATAGTCTTTGAAAGCGGGTGGGTTGGGGGCGAGGGGAAGTTGGCAAGTTTGTAGAGTACGGGAAAGATGATTACGTTGACAGATGCCGTGCAAGAAAAAGAGAAAGTAGAGAGAGTAGAGTGTCTCGAGATAGAAAGGAGGGGAGAGCATAGGACAGGGAATACAAAGAATAGATTGTTTGATAGCGGATGGATTATCAAGCCTGAGGTAGAATTAGTAAAGGGAGATAAAAGGAGCAAGTTGGATACTAAACTTGTATAGAAATGTATTGATTTTATGTGTGGGTGGGTGTCCGTTGGCGGCGTATTGGGTGAGGGGCGGTGGGGATATTTTTGTGTTGGTAAAGGCCGTATTTGGGAATGCGTGAAGTGAATTGTATGGTTTTGTTTGTACAGAGGGTGATGTCCCAGGAGAAACGATTAGGAGGGAAAGTCCTCGACAAGCCACGGAGTCTCCTATTCCAGGATGGTGGGGAAAATCTCTGCATTTCCTTGGAAGACGTGGGCTCAGGCTGGAGATGTAAATCCCAAGGAAGTTACCAGGTTAGTTATTCCATTTAAGCCGGAGGAATTGTGAGCGATTGTGAAAGTTGCGTAAAGTGATGTGGATTCATGGCAGAGGATTTGATCCTTTGTTTACACTCTGGCTTTCTCTCTCTCTCTCCGTTACTTTCTCCTCTGCTTTCTCTTCCCAGAGTGGAGAAATAGAAACCAGTGGGAGTGAATAGAATGAGAGTTGCCTCTTGACGAGATTTCTTTTTTCCCTCCTTTCATTTTTGTTGCCAGGGCAAAGTTGGTGAAAGTTGGAGAAAGCAAAGAAGAAAAGGAAAGGAAATAAAGCTTTTTTGCAACCAACGAGAAAAAGTAAGCATGCAACTATATTGTTAGGAAGAGGTCGGAGGAGGCTGGAAAGATCCAATAATGTTCTATTTTCCACTACTTTCACCTGTCCTTCATCCTTGGACGTAGAACATGTATTTTTCTTGTTCACTCCTTGTTATTTGTTCTTCCTGTAAATAGGCTGGGAAGCGACCGAGTTCGAAAGGAAAGTGGACTCACACTCAGCTAGCTCACTCCTCCGTCTCTTCGGCTTGCCCACGTGTGTTGTTGAATGAAAAGCAAAGAAGTACGCACTCGTGCCATTTCCCTGTTTACCAACCATTCTTTCTCCGTGTTATTAAAGAGTAATGAAGAGCAAGCCCTTTGTGAGAAGCGACACTTGAAGCACATGTTAGCTGTAATTGATATATTGCTATTGTGATTTTACCCGTATCCAAGTCTTCATAGCCTTACCTTATCATCTTCACTTTATTTTCTCCACTTTCACTTGGATACAAGAGCTAGTAATAGATTCTACCGAATCCGCGGAACTGGAAGCTTTTAGCATAGATTTGATACACAACAAACTCTTGGAGAAAAGCTTTTCAAGAAGAATATCCCAGAGACCCTCCTGTATTATTCTAGTGTCAGGAAACATATTGTGGTGGATAATTTTAGCCTTTTTCATGCCTTCAACACAAGAAACAGACAATGTGAGCTCTCAGGCCAATTTTTTCATCTACTCAACTTGTATTTTGATACTTGAATTTTCTGGTTTCAAACCCAGGTCCCAGAGAGGAGCAAGTTGAATCTGATATATTCAACATTGTACAATGTACGGAAGCGTGTATCTTATCTATGGTTTAATTCCAGCTTGCTTTTTCCTGGTTATAGATTCTAGCTTTCTCCCGGAGTTTGTTTCGTAGTTTGTACTTTCTCCTCCAGTTTTTTAGCGGTACGATAAATCTGAATTTGAACACAGCAGTTGATTCGGCAGGATAAAACCGTGTATAGTGTAAGGTTTCTTCTTCGGAATTAGTGCGTTTAATGGTACAATATCAGGTTGGGAGTATCCAGGAGGATGTTTATATCGGGTATGTTGGATTTGTATCTGCTCAGGTTATATGGAGGCTTTCGTTACGGGATTTAGAGGATAGGGGAGGATTTATGGAGGTTGTGTCTTCTCGGGGAGGTAAAGTTGTGATTCCCAGCGTTGCAACATGTAATTGTGAAGTATGACTCTTGCAGATGTGTTCCCTCGAGTGATTTCCGTGTGCAGTTTACAAAGTTTGTTTGTAGCCGGCGTGGATGAAGCTAAAGCTTTTTTCATTTTGTTCAAAACTTGTCTTTTGTGGAGGAGAAAGGGAGGAAAATAAGTTTTTGCTGGGTCGGGGGAAAGGTGATTCACATCAGACCAGCGCGTTTGACGTACCTTCCCTGAATAGTTGGAGGATGAATAGTAGTTAGAAGATATTGTAGGAATGCAGATGTATTTGTAGCTCTTCCATTCGACTCTCATCTCTCATGGCAACACCAGAGCCTACCTTCCTTTTTTCACTTAGTTTTCTCTAAAGTTTTTTTCAAAAATAACTTTTAAGTTTTCGGAAACGTGGAGAAAGTACAGCACTGCTTTGGGACACACGCGCCTATCCTATCGCATCCTAGAATCTGTTTAGAGAGGAAATAACTTAGCCAACTAGGGTTCCTCGAAGGACCTGGAAGAGTCGTACTTTTTCCAAATGATACAGTGGGACAGGGCCTTCTTTGATATTTTTCTTAGGTTTTTCAAGAATCGTCTTGTACTCTTTCGGCTGGTATTGTATTTGTTCTGTTTTGTGTTCTTTAATACTCAATTTAGTGTGAAGAAGTAGGAAGGCAGGCAACGATGCTCCCGGAAAACTGTAGCTAACTGCTAGTGGAATGGGAGGGTGAAAAGGAGTTTGTTGAACAAAGTTGGATGTTCAATTCCAGTCGTCGTATTTCTTGTATTCCCGGCAAGGAATTGAGTAATTTTGTGTCAACTTCCTGCTGAGTGGAGCGGAATTGAAGCCAAGGGGTTCTTAAAAGATTTTCTAATAGAATTGAATTTTTTGTTTCTTTCGCACAAAGTAGTTAGGAATTTCTCACTCACTTGCCCCCTTCCTTCCCAGTCCTTTCCTTTTACCAAGAGAAAACCGTCTCAGACAAGTCAAGGCTGTGCTGACTGCATTCTTAGTATGCGCTTTGAATATATAGCAGAAAAGCCTTTAACTCACTCAAAATCACGACAAAGATATACAAAATACGCAAATTCCAAGAATAAGTTTAAGAAATAGGAACCAAAGCACGAATCCTTGCACAACCCTAGCCTTCCTGTCTTCTCAAGCTCTTTCATTCAAGCTCGTCTCTGTATGGAATTTCCCTGGCAATTCATCAAGCCCACGGATCCTGGTGGCAATAACCCGGGCGGGTTGCATTTGCAATAAGAAAAGTTAGTGCGCCATGGGGTTTAAGTTTGGATTAAGGTTTAAGCCCGATCCAACTCCGACATCCGCGTGTACTATTGCAGCGTATATATAGCGTAAAAATAATTTACGGCAAACTATTTCATCCAAAGCGTGCTTTCTTCCGCCTTTAAGAGAAGTCACTTTAAGCTTGCAGGATCAACTAAGGGGTAAAATTGCGACAGCTCTATAGTCAGTAAGTTGTTTCTAGGAGCGGCAATCCCGTCTTGTTAGTTGTTGCTGCAAGCCTGCAGAAGAGAGAGAGAAATATTTCGGTGCAAATTGTAGTAGGAGAGGTGCAATAAAAGTGAGGAAAATCTATCGGTGGAATCAGATTGATGATCATGTTGGTGGGTGGGTCGGTGGGTGATGGTGGCGGTGAAAGGCGGAAGGGTTATGTGTGTTCTTTGCTGACTTACTTTATCCTTGTTGCTTGTGCGTTCAAGTTCAAATTGATTGACATTCCGTGGGGGAGATTGAAAATTGATGGTAATGGAAATGGACGAGCGTGTGATAGAATTGAGTGTGTGTGGGATGAAGAGAATGGAAATAAAAGGAAGGCGTGTATCATTGTAGTAGTAGTACCGAGGGCAGGGGCAAAAGGGTGAAGGCTGAGGCCGGTACACAGGGAAGAAAGCTCGCAAGATTAATAAATGAGACGACGGGACGGCGGCTGAGAGAAGAGAAAGCTTGACGGACTCAAAGAGAGAAAGCGAGAAGGAGGGTTGCTTGGTGGTAATTAAGTATTTGTTTTGTAATTCTGTGTGGGTGGACTTGCAGGAACTGGGATTCAATCAAGTGTGGTCTTCCCGACAATCCAATCTTCATTGTTCTTTCACATTGGAGAAAACGGAGAGAAGGATTTCTGCCATATGCTTCCGTCTACTGGCCTACCAAAAAGGTGTACATTTGCAGCGGCAAACATTCCGAATTCGGACTGAACTCGGTTCGATGGTGAGTTTCTTACCTTCTCCCCTTCACGATCCTAACCCTACTATTCTAAACTGTAGTTTGTACAATCTTTTCTCCACTTCTCTCCTCCCTGTTGTATTCATTCATTTTCAAACCCACTTCTCTGATGTGGTAAGCTCAAGCTGGCTTACCCAAAGACTGGCGAGGGATTGCTGCTAGGAGAGATGAGCCGGCTGTGTTCACAGCCAAGGCTGAGATTAAACTAAAGATGATTGAAAATGATGAAAATCTGCGTTTTGTGTTTTGTTGAGCCAGCAGAAAGGAAAGGAATGAGTGGGAGCTTGGGGAAATAATACTTGGTGTATGCCTCCTGGCAAATCCCGCTCTCTCTCTCTCCCGCTCTTTCTCTCTCTCTCTCTCTGATGCTTAATGAGATTTAATTTATAATTGATAGAGAATAATGGAGGGATGAGAGGTGTGCATAGAATGCGTGTATGAAAGGCTGATTGTGTAAATTAATTGCTTAGAAATCCCGGACGAGTCACACAATAGGGATCGTGAATTCATCACCTGAGGTAACAATAGGCCCTCCGAGATCATCAACAGTGACGACTAGCAGTGGTTGCAGCTCCTTGGTTACACTAGAGCCTGGGAGTCCGCTCTTCCGCCTCCCTCAAACCCTCAAGAGGAAATTATGCAACTGTTTGGATCAGCCCCATCCGTCAGGCAAGGATTGGAGACTGTTAGCTCAAAAGTTAGGTGTTGATAGGTGAGACGCTTGGATTGTAAACGTTTCAGACGCTCTAAAACTCCGCGTCAGCAAACCACATTAAAGATTAACGATGAGAGGATTCAATTCAACCTTTGCTTATCTATTCTATTTCCAGGTACATTAATTATTTAACAATGAAGTCAAGTCCAACGGAGCACATTTTGGATCTTTGGGATGTGAAGAATAGAAAACCGGAGGCAATTACGGATTTATTGAATGCCTTACGTCTAATGGAGAGACAGGATGCGGTAGCCATACTGGAGAAGGAAATGGGTCCTTGGATCTAGTAATTAACTTACTTGAGCGAGCCGCAGCAGTCAATCCTTCCTATTCTCTCTATTTCTCTCTTTCTCTCTCCTTGTTACATTTTTTCAGCAAGAGTATTTATGATAATCAATAACGGACGCTAAAATTTCTCGTGAAAACTGTGTGATGATTGTATTAATTAGTTATATAACATAGAAACGAGTAAAACAATACTGTTTAAGGTGCAGGCCCGAACGAAAATCACGCAAGTGGTTTACTCATTATTTCACTAATTAATATTACATTAGCGCATAAGTTTGATATAATTTATATATATAATAATTTAAGAATGCACAACAGAGATGTGAATTGCTCGGTAATAAAAGAACTATTAGTAAGCTTAAGTCTACCAGCGTAAATAAAGTTATGTTACGAATATTAGTTAATGTATCTAAACATACATTTTACATGTACATAACTGCCTACAAACAGGTGTTAAATATACTGGTTATTCCTATAATATTCAACTAGCTTTGAAAAGATCCAAGATGAGAAAGTCCAGTCTGTACAGACATTGCATCTTAATTTATTTTAAAAGTATTTCTAATCCATTGATCTCCTTTGTCACACAAGCTTTATTCATTCATTATCAACCCGCCCCCTTGTTTGTAAGGTTATTTTACCTCCTATCTAACACGGACTGACCAAATAACTTATTACCTATTATGAATTGTTTTAGTAGGAATTTTATTCAAAATCATTGCGTTACATGTAAGGTAGACTGAACTGATAAAACGTTGTTTGGTTTGCGGGATGGCAAAAATTGCAAATATTTGCGATGATAATAAATATTGGCGCGTAGGCTAAGTTTAGGCTAATGCAATTATTTTAACCGTGTTACAATCTTCTAAAGTCGTACAGATATTTAACAGAATGGATTGACAGTATATACAACTAGATGAAATGATATGTTAGAATTTCCAGCCAAAAAGTACCTTTAACTTCGAAATGTAGGTTGAAGATAACCAACACCACTTGTTAATATAGCTGTAGTTATCTTGTTTACTACATACATACGGTAATCACATAATTGTTACACATCAACTGGCAGCTTAGAAATGTGGCAAACAAATAGAAATAACCAACGTAGGCTATAAATTCAACACATTGTCTATAATTATGTACAGAGTACACAGAAACCCAGCATCGTCTACCGCCAATAACAGGACAAAGTCCCCCAATTTCAAATATTAGTATTTTACACCAATAACTCCGATAATGCGAATGCGAGAATGAGAACTAGAAATTCACCTGCGTTACTGGCATTACATGACTCAAGTTAAAATCGAATTCTTTTTAAATGCACAGTTCTGGCCATAGTTTACTTTCTTTCTCTCTCAAAGATTAATTATTAAATATTTGCCCATGGGCCTTTTCATTAGTATTTATCTTTTGCAGTACATTTTGGAAACGATATCAATTCTTAACCCTAGCATAGGTTCAAGAACCAAACTCTGTCCATTATGAAGAAAATCTTTCCGAAAATAATTTTCAAAGCATTCACCAGTCGTTTGTTATTTATTAATGTAAGCCGATAACTTGGATCAAAAAGCACTTGGCAAGCAGGCCATTGTGAGGATAATAATGCCGTAGATAACTTTGGAGTTGTGGATTGAATGAATTCATCGATACTGTACAGAATTTGTATATGATGCTTTACGATTTACAAATGTACTAACAAGCAAATATCGCAAAAATAAAAAATGGTTCTCATAACCTTTTGCTGATTTATTCTCAAGATTTTTGGAGTTCGTGTGGACGTACACAAGATGTCGATTCAGCCCGTGCTCACTGATACGGGTTGACTCTGGAAGTTCGAAAGCGGTAGAGAATGAGATGATGATAAATGGTAATAACGATAATCATGACAGGTAAATTATGGTGACTGAAGATAGTCGGTCAAAACGAGCATAGTTCCATCCTGAATCTGAAACAGAATCGTTGCGATCACGGAATTGAATCGACTCCCACAAGACCTCTATTAAGGAGAAATATTCGCTTGGAGGCACTGGAGCTTGGATTCGAAGATTTCACGATTTCTGAGTCCTAGCATCTCTGTTCGAAACAACTTTCGAAATTTACATGGCAGCATGGAATTTTCTGGCCAACATGCAGGTGTTGAAATCATTTGTGATTTAATTCGTATTCATCTTTCTTCAACACTCGGACTTCAAAGCAATTAAAACTTCCTTACAGCCTTAAAATAAGATAAGCTTGAGAGTTGATCGGAAACGTTTCTCACAATTCTGATAAACCCGAGGGGTGTCGATCTTGTCCTATTTGTCATCAGCTCTGCATCATAAGCAGGAAATTTTACCTAAGGAAGGCCACAAACTTCGTCATGCACGCTAGCTTCCGTTTTCTGGAGATTGGAGGTGGGGCTAGCATCCCACATGATTTCCTTGCCATTCCCGCATGGGTCCCGCTCATCAAAAATGGCGGAGGGATAAGCGTTAATCGTACCGATTAATTTTAAATAGTTTTTCAATATCACACGTTGTGTACGGTGTTATACGGTACATTGAGCTAATTGTATACGCTATGTTCTTCTATTCCCAGGCAGGTCGAAGCGCGAAGATTCTCTTGGATCTCATGGCATGCATTCAAGGATTTATGCATTCATAATGGTTCAAGGGAGATAAGTATAAACTTAATTGAGCGCAGCGAATTAGATCTGGTCTAAAGGTTAATGATTCGTTATCAGTATAGATAAGCTCTTATCCAGAAAATTATACGGATAACTTATGACTAACAGTAACCGACGCGAATTGTCACCTCCACTTTAACTTGAAAAATAGTTAGAACTGAACATTATAGTCGTATGAAATTCCTCTGTAAAAATAGCGCCCAACTTTCTGCTTTTACCAGAGAAATAGGGGCTCTAAGTTGCGATTTTCGTATATGAATTGCTGCAGGGACCGTGTGCATATTATGTAAGCCAACTGCACAGAGATAGCATCCAATAATACGTTTGCACAAAGTCGTCAAGAAGTGCAGGAATATGTTTTTAGAGCTTATATTACATATTACCGTTCACAAATTATGACATGAAATTAAGTTTTTACTGTCTTGAACTTTTACTGCCATAATATGTGGATAGCTCCTTCACTATTTCTCGAATTTCTCCAGAAATCGGTAAAAGTTGGATTTTCTTTTCAGGAGTGTTTACTACAACCCCAAAGCTACATGTTAAGCAAGTTTTCAATTTTCTCTGAGGTTACATTCGCATGGGTTACTGTAAGATTAGTTTGTCTCATGAATGAGAATGATGGATTACATTTGACTGGGAGACAGTCGTAGTTTGCAAACTTACTCGTTCAGAAGGTTTGAATATATGGCAATGTAAGGTACGTAAAACTTGCACACGTTGATGTTTATCTACCGTTAATCCTCTACGGCTGTGCTGTTGAGAAAAGGTCATGCCGGAAGAGCGGGAAAACGTTTTGGAATCCAGCAAGGAGGAAGAGTACACACCGGATGCTTTGTTGCGGCTGTGCGGCGACGGTGGAGTATGGCAGCTAAATGTAAGTATAAGCTTTGGAAATAAAAGATGGCGTACACTGATGCACACAAGTAATAAGGACTGCCGATTTTTCAGGTTTTTCTCATTGCTGCCTTGGCAGGCTTTCCTGCGGCTCTCCAAGATTTTATTTACATTTTTATCGCGGCCCCTCCTGACGAATATCACTGCCAATTGCCCTCATGTTTTTCCGGATCGTATGAAGAAATTAAAAATTTAACGATTCCCTGGTGAGTTGAATATCCATACATTGCTAAGTTTTGTGTAAGAACTACAATTGCAACAATAGTATTGGTTTTCATGCAGGGAATATTCAGACGGAGAAAGTAAATACTCGAGTTGCTCCTTGTATGCGCTCTATAACAGTTCCGGTCAGACGTGTACTCCGGCTGATGTAAATTACAATTTAACAGAAAGGTGTGCCCAGTATGATTACTTCAGCTCCACTATGAAAGCCACAATAATTTCAGAGGCGAGTCAAGATAATTTTAGAATAGCTAATAGAAGAATGCTGAAATAAGAAGAAGTTAGTAATATTTTCCCGCGTTCTACTCATTTGTAGTGGAACCAAGTTTGCGGTAATGAGTTCTGGACATCTACGAGCCAGGCTGTCTACGCAATGGGTTCGTTAACGGGTTCCATTGTCTTTGGAATGATCTCAGATAATTTGGGGAGAAAAAGAGCCGTTCTAATCTCGTTGTTAATCTCAATCATTATGTCACCTATTGTTTCTTTCGCGCCATCGTACGAGACTTTTCTTATTGCTCGCTACTTCCTGGCTGTTGGCTCTCCTGCCATTTACGATGTCACTTACATTCTGAGTAAGACCAAAGGTTTCTTGATCGTTTAGTTTTAAGTAACGTTTACTCAAAATTTTTATCACTGAATTCCTTTGTATCAGTACTGGAAATGATAGGATCGGAGTGGCGAGGTATGGCTGGAAATGCTTTCGGAGTTCCGTATGCATTGGGATACTCCGGGACTGCAGTGTTTGCGTATTTTATTCGCAACTGGCGCCGACTGCAATTGGCATTGACTGCTGCACCTCTACTTTTTATTACTATGTTCGTCATATTTATTCCGGAGAGTCCACGATGGCTACTTAGTGCAGGAAGAGCAGATGAAGCTGAGAAATTGTTTCGCGAAATTGCTAAGGCTAATAGTAAAACTCTTCCACCAAATTTCTCTGAATTGGTTGCTGCATCTGCCCCACAGGTTTGAACAACTTTAAATGAAGTAAACTGTATAAACAAGTTAAGCCGTAGCTTTGTATACAGTGTCATATTTGTTTCTTGCTCAGGATGCAGCGGTAAAGAAGAAACCTAAAATTGGATCGACTCTCATCAAATTTTTCACAAATGCTGCAGGTCTGTTTCGAACGCCGAATATGCGAAAGCGTACCATTGTGCTTAACTTCACTTGGTTTGCCACGGTGTTGGTATACTATGGTGTAGCTCTAAATGCTCCGAATCTTTCCGCCAACTTGTTTACGTGAGTGACCAGACTGCAGTAGATTATTGTGGGTAGATAATTACATCCTTATTATTCTCCCGCGATTAACCGGAGATTTCTAATTTTCAGCTACACGATTTTTAGTGGACTTTTAGAAATCCCATCTTATTTAATCGTACCTCCCTTAATTGGACATTTTGGACGGCGCTACGTTTTCTCAGCGCTGCTTCTCCTTAGCGGCATTTCTCTTGCCGGGACTGTGTTCCTCACACCTGGTCAGTCGGAGAGTTGTAGAAATAAGTTATAACCAGCAACATCCAAAACTAATAAGCATTGATTGAATGTGCTCAAATGGATTGGTTTACAGGGTCTGTAGCAATAATTGCTCTGGCGTTACTCGGAATGTTTCATATTGGAGCTGCCTATGCATTGATATTCCTTTACGGATTGGAACTGCTCCCTACAGTTCTCCGAACTTATGGTATAGGACTCGCTGCAGTTAGTGGGAAAATTGGAAACGCCGCAGCGCCATTTATCACGAGTCTTGTGGTAAGTGTGCCTGTAAATGG
Organism: Sminthurides aquaticus; assembly: GCA_906901655.1. Classification (NCBI taxonomy): domain Eukaryota; kingdom Metazoa; phylum Arthropoda; class Collembola; order Symphypleona; family Sminthurididae; genus Sminthurides; species Sminthurides aquaticus. Next base: position 2,310,399 of record CAJQTT010000002.1, on the reverse strand, counting down.
GATGTTATTTTGGTCATGGAATAATGGTTTCTAGGGGCAACTGGACTATATGGACCCCTGCATATAACAGGAAACGATTTAAGTTTTTTTGATAGACAATGTAGCTTATCATGGTGGTTTCAGGGAGCAAAGAATAACGACTTACCTGCAATCATCTTCTCCGTCGTATCCGTTATAGCAGGAATGTCAGCACTGCTGTTGCCAGAAACGAAAGACAGACCGTTTCCGGAAACGATTGAGGACATTGAAAAGTCATGAAATGTGCATATGGTGGAAAGAGGAATATATATTACAATTAGCCTACCTTACTTGGTTAGATACAATTATTATACTTTTGTTTAAATCTTAAGGTTCGTCAACGTAATAAATAGTGACTCCCACAAGACCTCTAATAAGGAGAAATATTCGCTTGGAGGCGCTGAAGCTTGGAATCGACAATTTGGCGATTTCTGAGTCCTAACATCCCTGGCAGGAACTGATAGAGGAAAGGTACACTTGTGTGGATTCCTTAGATTCGAAAATTAAACACATATTTACATAAATGCATATAAATTGCATTATTTGCATGACTCCAGTTACAGGAAAGGACTCGAAATGGCAGGATTTAAAAATTCTCGGTAATTAGTTACTACCAGCAATTAGTGCTGTAGATGCATGCAGTTAATTGACAAACAGTATTTGCTAAAACTGTCTATAAATAATGTGATGATGGATAATTGCATGTATTTAATTCATGACATTTAAGCGGTTGTAATTAAATACTGTTTTAGCAGGAAGTTGCAATGAAGAAAGCCTAAATGCGAAGCAATTATACAGGTTAAGCCAGAAAATTCACGGAATAGAAATGCTGTTCTTTTTACATATTCTGGCTTGGCCATTAATCGTTCATTCCGACTGGGCATGGTAATGTAGAAATCCTTGCAACTTTACTCCTTTGCAACAGTTGCATCTTGAACCACACTACATTATATTCCAAAGAATATCTGAGCTGAAAATTCTGTCCAAGGATTTGTTGTCTTTCATATTATTGTCCGCACAGCTGAGAATCTTGTAACTATCAGGATGATAAACCATAAACTCTTACGTCGTTTTAGCAAATATATCATACTTGCGCATAATCTTGGATTAGTGAATTTTAATTGGAACTTTACCACGTACCGCTTTGAGCTAGACAAGAAGAGAAACTGGCGCTTTTACTTACAAACCATCGCCATCCATGCCCATTTCTTGTTCTTCCTTGTTCAAATCATCCGACTCAAATCTTACGAGCAACTAACGTTCGCTAATTCTACTCTCTTCATAGCAGCATCAGCTGCATCTGTAGTCTGCATTTGCTTCCTAAATACGTTTTTTAATTCACCTTCAATTGCACTCTCTTTAAATACTCAGTACTTGCGGTTGGGATTCCAAAAACCAGCGGTTAAGCATGTTGCTAATCTTAGGCGGAAATGTAAGTACAACTAATTTAAAGACTTCAATTTTGGTCACATGCAGAAGGGATCGATTTCGTCCTGGAAAAGTGCATCCTTTTTTGTGACCTCAATTTGTCTCATCTTCAGTGTTTAAAAACAATTTACGGTTTTGTTTCATTTCAAGCTTGCTCAAGTGTTTTAACTCCTTGTTTTCTCAGACCCGCAAAAGACTGAACGGATCCCTCCCGTGCCGGCGGTTAACAGAGCTTTTATAATCATTGCCATCTCTTTCCACTTGAGTTTGTCTATTTTCTCGCTGGGATTAATTATCGTATGGTGGAATTTTCCGAACATGCCAATGTATTGGACGTCCATTGTACCCGAATCCTGGCGTCATCTCCCAGTACTCTTGTTCTTCTTTCTCTTGGAAACTTTTTTGTACCTCAGCGCTACAGTCACACTTGGTTGGTATATGGTAGTGTCTATCATGTTCCTCCTTTGCCTGAGTTATGAGCTTCAAGTGATCAGGTATTTAATTACGTATCCCTAGTTGCATTTTACCTGAAACCTTCGGTCATTTTATGTGTCTGTTCTTAGCATTTTTAAATCTTTTATTCTCAATCTGAATTCCACAGGTCTAAATCGGGAGAGATACAAACATGTCAGGATTATTTTCGGATACATTCCTCTTTCGCTTCTTCCTGGATAATTATGCAATTAGCGGCAGAATCTACGAGTCCCATAGCGTTGGAGGGCCATCAAGTGCTTATGTTATTCTTTGCACTCTGCTCAAGTACAGTTTCGCTAAATTTCCATTCTCTTTCTCCTCACAATGGACGGGGAGCATATTTTCACGTGCTCGTAGCGTTTACAGGAGACGTACTTTATCTGCTGTGCTTCTCCAAGTTAAGTACGAGCATCTTCAAAGACGCAAGTCGAATTCAGGCTCAATTCTTGAAGAAAACATGGTCTTCAGCCCTCAGTTCAGCTCCGCTTCATACGTTTCGGGGTTTACCACGGAGCATGGGCCCTTTTTGTCATTTTAATACCTGGACCCCTTTAACGTACTTGGGAAAATTAGGAATATTTATTTTCAAAATACAATTTTACTTGCGGAAAAATACCAATATGCTGAATACTTAAATGTTTCCAAGGAACACATGTGTTAGCCGTAACTTTTAAAACAAATCGAGACGCCTCTCGCTGAATTTTGCAATTGTGTGACGGGCGGTTTTTGCGACGCGTAACGTACATTCACCGTTTCTTGCCTTCATAATCATTTTCTCGTGACTCAGCCTTAAATAGGAAATATGTTGATATTAGCATTCGCAGTTCCATCTTCCGCTTTCTCATGATTAGCGGAAGGGCAAATTCCTTGCCATACAGTAAATTAATATGCAAGTAAAGTAACAGTTCCTTCAAAAATTGTACAATGCACGCAGTCACCACTGGAGGATATCCATGAAACAAATTCGTGATCCCACCGGCGATGGTAGTTGCATTAGGGAGAATCGAATGGTGCGTGCGCACAAGCGTGGCTGATACAGTTGTATATAAATTATTTCTTTAAATCATTAGCTTGCCCTGGATTCACGTAATTTCTAGATCCAAAACAAGTGTCAATTTTCGATAAGTTTGCGAAATTCAGCATTCGCGAAAATTCTTTCAATTTCTTACTGCAAATTACAGATGAATATTTTTGTAAAAAAGGGCAAACCGAGATATAAAGCGTTCAAAAGGGAATCAGGCACAAAGTTACTCCCACACAAGCAATGACTATATTTTGCTCGAACCCGTGAATCCAAAATGCTTTAGGATCGTATAGAAGATAAATCCGGAAATAAACGGAGCAGGAATCGCCTATCATCGTCGAGCTACAATTGCCATCCTTGCAGATATTATGCAAAGAGTTCCCGCAGTCTTTCCAATTCAGTCTACTTCTTGAAGGCATAAATAAAATGTGACATTATGCTGACTTTCTTGACCTTCAAATCATCAACTGTTCCCAGATTCATCTAAATCATCCTCTCACTCCGCTCATAGCCTTTACTCTGAGAAGTAAACTATGCAAGAGAGTGGGATAGTTGTACGTTGACTGTAGAAAACGTTTTTAAATTCTAGCCAATTACAACAGCACTCACAATCACAATTCTGGAGAAGTGATTATTGGTTTGCAAACTTGACCAAACGTAATTTTAATTCTTGTTTCCTGCATCCGTCCTCCCTATCTCTAACTTGAGGATAAGACAATCGGATTGTATTAGTTTTATTTCGCTTCCCTGCTCCGCATTTCTACTTACTTTGCCAGTTTGATAAGAGCTGACTGCTCGGAGCTGACATTTCCCTTGGCCTACAATTCATTCAGAAAATTCATTTAGCAAGTATATTGGCGCTTGTTATTTTGGAAATTCTACTTTTCCAACTTTAGAAATTTCGTCAAGTCCTCAATATCCTATCCATCATGATTTTGAATGATTTAGAAGTTGCTGCAGTTTCTGAGGGAAACGCAAGATTCTCCGTGTCTTTACATCAGGTAAGTACATACCGTATGTTTGCTCAGTTCTGCTTGCGTTTGAATATCTCGCGGGCTTCTTTCAACCTATCACATACTCCGATTCGTCCCGTCTGCCTATCGCAGCACAGCATCGAACTTGTTCCACTCTCTCTCCACCGCTGCGAGCGCGAGAAAAAGAGGGATCTTTGCCTTTCTTCGATCATTACTCAGCTCACAAGCGTTGCAGCGTTAAGCGGTTTGCATTGTTGCGTAGCTTAAGTTTTTGTTTCTCTTTCAGTCTAAGTTTAATGTCTAAAGGTCAAAGGGTGCAGCCATTGCAGCGCCTGAGGTCAACTTAGTCAGAAAAAATGACTTTTTTCAGTATAAAATTCGTAGCGTCCGTACCCTTTGACCTATGGACATTAAACTTAAACTGAAAGAGAGACAAACTCCTCAGCTATGCAATAATGCAAACCGCTTGACGCTGCAACGCTTGTGAGCCGAGAAATGACTAGTGGAAAGAAGAAAGGTTTTGAGTTTTTCTCGCCACGCAGAACTGCGCAAACATACGGTACCTCAACAATTTTGTTATTATTGTACTTGCAGAAGAAACTCTTTTAACCTTCCATCATGCAAATTCTGCATCCAGGTTTTGCGCGCCCAAAACCCCGGAAACCTGGTTTACTCGCCATTTAGTATCCATTCCGTATGTGCGATGGCAAAATTGGGTGCAGCCGGATGTACGGACGCTGAGATTGTCAAACATGTGGGAATCCCGTCCGACAACAATGTGGTGATTAAGGGTTACGGGAATATCATGGATTTAATGAAGGTATTTTGTCTATGCAAAAATCTTGGGACATTACAGCGTTAAGTGCAACTGTATTGTGTGTTGCACTCCCATTTACTGTTTAATCTCTTTTTGGCTTTTTTCCAAATTAATTTTAAATTCTTAAACGCTTGTAGACAGAAATCGAGGGTTGCACTATAGCGGCTGCAAACAATCTATACTCCCAAACCAGATTTAACATCAAGCCCAAGTTCATTGATGCTTTGAAATCTGCTTTTGGGATAGATGTCCAGCTCCTGGATTTCAGCAATGGCAAAGAATCAGCACATAAAATAAATTCATGGGTCGCAGAGATCACTCAGGGAAAAATCAAGGAGCTGCTTGCTCCAGGTTAGGAGGGACGTATTTTTAAATTGTAAAAAATCCATGAAATGAAACGGCCAGTGAGAAAACAATTAATCTTCTGCTCATACCCCAACATAAATTGCTGTAGGATCACTGGATGCAAGCACAAGTATTGTTCTGGTAAACGGCGTTTACTTTAGGGGATTATGGAAAACGCAATTTAATCCCAACAAAACCAGAAAGTCTACGTTTCGCCTCAATGCAACCGATAAAGTAGAGGTTGATATGATGACCAGTGGAGGTTACTTCAACTACGGCTCTCTCCGGGATCTGAACATGGAAGTCATCGAGCTTGCGTATAAGGTTTGTTACATCAGTGTATTTAAGTACCGGCTGTGAGCATTACGATCTGTGGATATAGGGTTTTTGTAGCGTTCTGCATATTCATTTTCGTCTGCAGGGTGACATGCTGAGCATGTTGGTATACTTACCACTGACGAATTCTTCCTTGAAGGAATTAGAGGAAACGCTTGCGAAGAGGCTTCCATCCGAAATTCTTGCCAAGATGAAGAAGCATTGCGATACTGTGCTTTCTCTACCACGATTTAAAATGGAGGCAGATCTGAATCTAGTCCCTGCCTGTAAAGAAGTAAATTATCTTATCAAACCTTAGCTACAGCTGTCACCTTTCCTGGGTATTGGAGCAATAACGAAAAACTCTGGGTATATTTTGTTTCTATAGCTTGGATTAACGGACATGTTTGACGAAGCTAAGGCTGACTTCAGCGGCATTTACAAAACTGATCCCCCTATATATGTGTCCGGCATTGTCCAAAAGGCAATCATAGAAGTGAATGAAGAAGGGAGCGAAGCTGCCGCCGCAACCGGTAGAACAATAAGTTGTATTGAATGAGTTTGAGTGACATCAAAAGTAATTGCAAAGTCATTGAAAGGATACTAAACGTTTCAATTTTTTTCAGGTATGCGAACACATTGTTGCTCCTTGCCGCCAGTCAGGTTTGTCGCAAATCAACCCTTTGTTTTCCATATCATTGACAAACGAACGAATATGATTCTCTTTGCGGGCACCTGTTTAAATCCGAGCGTTTGAAGTACGGATGTCGGTTTACCTCAATTCTCTTCAACCTTTTAAAATTACTTATCTTCTTCTCAGTCATAAGGTTAAAATGCGTGAATCGCAGAAGTAGTTATTATGATGAAACTAATGCAAAATTATTCTCAGCATTCTCCTAGCTCATTTTACTCTTGACCTCAGTGAAAATGACATCATTAAATGAGAACTCTATGTATTGAGTTCACATCTTTAACAGTTTTCAGTCCCTGGTATATAACTTGTGCTTTGTGTGAGTGATATAGATTTCATTCAATTCTTGACTCTCACAGTACTCCGATTTTGGTGATAAGTCTTGTTAACTATTGCATACGTAAACCTTCAACCTAATGCTGCTGCGAATTCATCCTTTCACGTAATCGCATTCTACACCAGTCTGAAAACAAGCATACCGAAATCCATAATGTGCTTGAGTAACGCCTTTGATGGATTGAAGTAATGGTCAATCATATCTCACATTTTTCTATAAGCTTATGGTAGATCTCTTACGACCCGGTCTCGTGGCTCAGTTGGTAGAGCGTTGAGACCATATCATGGGAGGAGAGAGAGGCGCGGGTTCGAATCTTGGCCGATTCGTTCACCATTTGTAATGCCATAGCTACAGGTTTTTTCCCCACTCTATAAAGCCATTATATAATCAACTAAAAATTGGGTTTTCCCTGGAGCGCTCTCCTTCCCGGGTGCGGGGCTAATCCCCCATAGTTAGTAAGCCGTGTTAAGAGACAATGTAAGAATAAAGGCGCAAGCCCCCACAAAGTAAAGCGAAGAACGGCAGACCTGGATGAACTCGTACGAGTATAAGAAGGTCTATAAACTCCTCACTTTACTTTTTTTTTACTTTTGGTAGATCTCTTACTCTAGTTCCTATTCGGAATCTGATTTTCACCATAGTTATGTGAATTTCTTTGTTCCTACTTGGGTTCAGGCATGGTGATGCGCACATCCTGTAAATTGTAGCCTATTAGGAAATTATCATGCAGCATATAAATAATGTACGGGTAGTATTAATATTAGAGGTTTGCTGGGCAAGGGTAACTTTTCGTTTTTTTTTTGATAATGCATACGATTGTAACTGCATGAAATTTCAGGAACCAGCAAAGCACGACATCTAGGTGATCAAATAATAGACATTGAGTAAATCAGCGGGAAGTACAAACTTTTTATTCATTCCGCGCGCGGCCATACAAAAACAGAACACACACGTGGATGAAAAATATCATTTGAGAGATTCAGAATTCGATTAGAAGAATGTTATATATTTATTCAAGGCTGAGTGAACCTGAGGGAAGCTGCTGTGCAATTAAATAAAAGCTTAATACATTAAGTTTTTATCTTATACTATGGTGAGAACGGATCCCACAGCGATGGAAGGGATAAAATCCGAGCCAGTTGAAGGACAGTTTGAAGACGCACCGAATGAAAATCCAGTGGCCGTTAAAAATATGCGGTATACAACAGTTTATTATCATTTTGTAAATATAGCAAGCATTTGAAAAATGGAAACGGTAATCATTTATATTTCTGTTAATCGTAGAAATCACTTGGCCTTGTTTGGAATGAGTATTCGTGAGGTGGGTGATCAAAACGTGGATGGCCACTTCTTCGAAGATTCTGAAGATGAAGATGACGATGACATGTATGAACTTTATGACGAGCGCGTAGGGCCAAATTCTCAGCGTAAATCAGAATTCGCATCTTCCGTACATACGGTTGACGAGTTTTGCAAAAAGTTTTCATCCAAAGTTAACGTTGAAAAATATGAAGGAGCCAATTTATCCGCTGCGGCAGCAAATCGAATGATATCCAACACTAAAAAAGCGGACGGAAACAAGTCAGTAGATACCACCAATACACATGCGAAAATTTACATTTTAATTGAGTACAGATACTTACAGTGACTATTTTCTTTGTCTAGGCAGAAGGTAAAGGATAAACAAGACCGAGCGACTGTAGAACAGGTTATGGATCCGCGAACTCGTATGATTTTGTTTAAGTTAATTGGGAGCGAGAAATTAATCTCCATCGATGGCTGTATTTCTACCGGAAAAGAAGCAAATGTGTACCATGCCACCGGGCCCAATCAATCATCATTTGCTATTAAAATCTACAAAACATCAATTTTGACATTCAAAGCTAGAGACAAGTACGTCAGCGGAGACTTCAGATTCAGACAAGGGTATTGTAAGAAAAATCCAAGAAAAATGGTTCGAACATGGGCGGAAAAGGAATTCAGGAATCTATCGCGAATCCATAGTGCCGGAACAATCAAAGTACCATGCCCCAGAATTCTTAAATCCCACGTTGTTGTGATGGATTTTATCGGAGAGAACGGATGGCCTTCACCCCTGCTCCAAGATGTGAAATTCGACCTCATAGATTTCTCTGCTGACAATCTCAAAGAATTTGTCGTGCCAAGACCATCTGAATCCGAAGCTGGTGAAGACCACTATGATCCTCTACATTTGCTTCTAAAAAAATTGTATCGGGATTGTTTAGTTATCCTTTACAGACTTTACAAGCACTGTCGGCTTGTTCATGCAGACTTTTCTCCCTTCAATTTAATTCTAAAGGATTTCAAAGAACTCTACGTAATCGATGTCTCTCAGTCCGTTGAACATGATCACCCAAGAAGTTTTGATTTCCTTAGAAGCGATTTAAAAAACACGCAAGGTATTCACGGAATCCTTCCGTAACATGTGATGCTACAAGATTATATCACATGGAATCTTGTTTTAATATTCTTTTGATTTCTTGCAGATTATTTTGGCAAGAGAGGTATACTGATAGGTGACGACGAGGCAATATTCGAATACATTGCAAGCCCGGATGTAACGGATAGTAATTGCGAATCTAAACTAGATAGCATTTTGACGAAAGCGAGAAGCTTTGAAGAGTTCAATGTGGACAAGGAAGTTTTCAGAAGCACTTTTATCCCGCAAAAAATGAATGACGTATGTTGTACTACTTGTTTTGTAATCTAATTTTTATATCTTGTCGAATTAATAGATTTCTTGGTAAAAATTAGGAATTCTAGTATATCGATTAATTGAACTTCCAGGTTTTACATTACGAACGGGATATAAAAAAAGCCAAGAAGGGAAAGGAATTAGGATACACACAAGTTTTAGGCCTAAAACCTGACCTTTCTGGTGTAACTGATGGTTCAAAAGTTGATGAATCCCACGTCCTGTGCACAAGCAATCCGGACGCGGATATTGAGACTACAGCACCAACAGATACGAAGGAACAAGGTTCAAATACCGGCTCATCCGATGATGATAGTGATTCCTCCGAGACTGAATCCAAATTTAAGAATGCAGCCCGACCCAGAGATGAGACCGCAGAAGAAAAGCGGGTAAGCTCATTCTTGCATTTAATTTTGCTAAACTACCGTTACTTCCTATCACCGACAATTTATGGTTATTATGACTTACTGGCGATGTTTATATCATGCTCAGGAACGGAAGAAGGCTGTGAAAGAAGGAAAAGCCGTTAAGCGGGAGACGAAAATTAAGAAACATATTAAGAAACGAAAAGAAAAATTGGCCCATGCAAATTCTAAGAAATAACGTTATTCCATCGATGCGATCAATCGAGAATAATAAGAGCTGTGATTTTTCTAAAATATTCTCAAAAGACTTTTCAATTACTTACGCAATTCCGCTACGTACGGAATTTCTGTCGACGTCAAATATAATCGTCCATGAACTAATTACGTTACGCTACAATTACCGCAATAGTATTAAGAAGAAAAAGTCGACAAAATATGATTGACAGCATCACATCATGCATTACTATGTGTAACTAAGTTAACCATTTGTATTCCAGTTTCGATCTGTAAGTTTCTATAGCTGGTCTCTGTACCAGCTCTGTTTTGACATGATGGGAGGGAGCATAGTATTTTGTGTAGTTACCTTGTTACGTGTTTAAGGTGTAGTTATTTATATGCTTGAATCAGTTACCAAGAGCTAGATTGAAATAATCCAGTACTGAACTTTTTCAATGTTAATATCAGGCTGTTCGTATCCTCGTCAATTACCGTGTCCGGCTGTTGGCTGTTAGTATCCTAGTCAATTCGTATTCGTTTGACGGAAATAACTCACAGACGTAAGAATTATTCTGAATTTTTTTCATCATGAAACATCACTCACTACTTAACCTATGTATTTCAAATGTTCCTGTCAGTCGTTTTGGGTCTTGAGCTATTTACATTAGGGACTTCGTCGAGCATAGTATGGCAAGAAATGGTTACTAGATATTCTCTACCGCTTGCCCCTTAACAATGGACGATACGAGTCGAATATAAAATTACTTCAACCTCCTGGTGTGAAGAGCTCTACTTTTTTGACACCAATACTATTTTTATGATGGACGAAGGCTGGTATAAATCGTTTCTCCTTTTTCTTGTTCTGTGAATTAAAATTTGAATTCTCATGCATGCAAGTGAACCGTACAATCAATAAACAGTTAAACACAGTTTTGAATCCATACTTTTTAAACTATTAACAACTTTCAAAGAGTTTTCCATCTAATGTTCACAAACTGAGCTGCATTCCGTAAGGTGCTAGAGGAATCTTGTATTTAAGGACCAGAAATTCCTTACGAGAGAATGGAGAAATCTTTGCCAAAATATGATGAAAAGACGTTAGGAGGTGTTCTAAATGCAAATTCTAGATTCAGTATGTGGTTTCAAGAGGAGGAGAAGCAGTCTGCCATGATGAGTATGTTTTTGTAGAGGAAAATTGTTAGCTCCAGGCGGGCTCGTTAATAGATTGGAGCCAAAGAAAGATGAGAGCTTACAAGAGTTGAGAGAGAAAGTTGCTCAGTCTTTCGCTACTCGGAGAGACGGGTAGCGGTGTCACTGCGGATTGGTTCCAGAGCCACAACCTTGGATTTACACATCCGGAAAAAAAATTGGAAATGGAAAGCTTGCATCGAGAGTTTAAACGATTCCACTTTCTGCAGGGTGGTATATCAACTAGAAACCCAGGATTTGTTTTTCCAAGAGTGAAAAGATCTTGGGGTTGGAAGAGAATATGGAGGTGGCAGCTAGCGGGAAGGTGGCGGTAAAGAAGAAAGCGTTTCCCGGATAAGGATTTGAATCAGATAAGGGGATTATTCAGGCCAAGGGGTATGTTATTCATGTTATATCATCTGAATAATCAGATTTAAAGAACAAGTGGTTAGTTACACTTGAGGAGGAAGAGTGTAGAGCGTGACAATATTCATTGAGATGAATCAGTTGCAGTCTTTAGCCTCCCTCCAAGCCCTTTCTTTGCATAAGCCTACACATGCTTTCTCCACCTTGTGTTATTTCAGTGGAGAAAGCATTAAAGAAAGTCGCTCTGGACAGGAGGCAGCTCTTACGAGGAGGAGAAAATTGAAAGTGAAACTTTACAACGTCTAAGACACAAGGGTGTGTTCCTATACTATATGTATGAATATCCCAGATTTACTTGGAAAGATAGAATAAAGAAGTGAATTATACGACGTGAGTTATACACATCACCCATGGTCGATATGAGATGAATATGAGAAGAGCTATGAGTTATGTGAGGCTTCCGGCCATTTGGATTTGCATGATGAAAAAAATGGCGGATGATTTAATTTTTGGCTTGTTGGATGAACATTTTTTGGCTGGGGTGCATACGTAATATGAAGGAAGCTCTATGTGGTTGAATTTTCAAACACAGCCTCATTCCGACCCTTTTATTTCTTGGGAGCCAAAGCAATGTTGAAGGAGCCGGGTAAAGAGCTACGACCCCTAGGATTCGGAAAAAAATGAGAATTGTGCTTAAAAGCCGGAACTTTGCCACACGGAGGGGATGAAGAGGGTGGAGGATTATTCAGGATCTCCCTTGTCAATTATCATGGAGTTGATGAAGATTTATAGACAGATGGAACAGTGTAGCCTCAGAACATGTTTTTTAGTCCTTACTACACTGCCCTCTACCACACATCCCTGTTCTAGTTTCCCAGTATTCTTTCTCCAGCTATTCCTCATCCATCCACTCCACACTCTAAACCATCACATCACGCCGACCAACACTCGTGTATGTATATCCATTCCAACTGTATTTATCCAGAGACGGACAAGGGCCGGAATCCGAATTTCCCTTGTCCACTCTAGTGTGAACAAGGGTCTTCTTTACAGTCAGCACACAACTTTCCTCAAGTCATAAGGCCTTTGAACCATTAGCTTCGCCCATGACTATACCAGCCTTGGAATACGAATGAATCTGTTCCGCAAACGCAAACTAATACGGAATGACAAACTGTTTCCTCATGATACCAAGAGTCGTTGTGAACGCCGAGAAGCTGATACTTGTCAGATTTGTATACTCAGTGTCCTCCTCATTTCCTATCCTCATGATGTGCAAACTGACTTTCTTTTGCCTATTTGACGAATGATGAATTAAGGTGGACAGCCCTAATGTGAATAAAATTAAATTAGTATAGCTCATGAACGTGAAATCCGAGGATTTATTTTCATAACGTCACATTTTCGATGGATAATCATAAAGGATAAATAGATTAGTTACAATACGTTAACTTTTAGGAAAATCTGGATGAGTCAGTGAGACTTTGTTTTATATATTCCAATCCCTTTCTATACGTTAATGTAGTTTTCCACTTCCTACCCACAATGATACAGGAGGAACGCAGACAAAGCAAACAACAAAGTCTCGAAAAACCGATACGTGTATATATATCATGATGTCATGCAAAACTGGGCTTTCGGTTCACGTAGCATTATGATGACTACTCAAACTAAATTTGGTTGATGATGAATTTTAATTCTGGCTAAAACGTAGTCATATCCATGCGAATCAGAAAAGTCATCAATATAAATAAACGTTTCCTCCCAAGTGTTGAGTTTTCCATTACGTACGAGGATGGGCTCCATTTGTAGGGCGAAAGATAGGATAGGGACTTTATAATTTGATTTTAATGATGTTGACATATGAGATTGAAGATAGGAGGAGCAAGTGGGAAAGATTTTGTGAGGGGGAGGAATAGTGATTGTAAATCGTAATAGCGGATTGCGCAAAGAGATGTTCTGTGTATATTTAATGAAATCTCTAGTGCATTGTTAACCTCCGAAAGGACGTATTGTAGGAAGAGATACTAAGCGTATTGGGGAAATATGCTACTAGTCTCCGAGTTGGAAGAGTAATGAATGGAGAGAGCTTTAACGGGGTCTGCTCAACCGGATTCAAGTACCAGGCAAAGCTAGCCCTTAAGGGTATAATATGTATGTGTATGTGCGAAGGGAGGCCATATTTTAGCTCACATCCCTTCCCCCATCTCTACACCAAGTATCAGGGTAGCTCACTCAACTATAGCATAGGCTGAATAATGAGTACTTACGGGGAGTGTGTTGTGTATTTGTGGTAGTTGGGAATACCCGGGATGCAGATCCTGATGTGGGATAAACCGGGGATTGCGGAGGGATGACTTGGCCACATGATCATAGTAGTAGTTGTTTGTTGGTGGGATTCTGGCTTAAGGGTGAGGGACCAGCGGGATTCTAGTAGAGATTTGAGGAGCGAATGAACGTGCTCTTCTAGTATCAAGGTTTCCTTCTGAGAGTCAGAGGAGAGCGCTGCTACCCGGGAAAGTTTTTAATAGGGAACGCATCTGGGTACTTTACCCATATTACGCATATGCACCCTGTAGTCACATTATGAAAAAACGGGATAAATCTACCCGGGAGGGGATTCTGAAAGTAAATACTGCATGTACGCCATAATGAATTGGAGCTACATTCCCATTTCCCACTCCGATCCCGATTCCAGGCTCCGGTCCGGGTCGAGGGAAACTTTCAAGAGGCAGCTCCAAATTCGCTCTGCTTTTCATAAACTAATGCGTAAAGCTTTTCCCAGGACATATGGTCAAGTAGCCGGGAAGTGTGAGTATGAGCCAGAGGGAGAGGGTTTTTCTCCACTCCTCCGATCAGCTTAAACATATGCAGATTTTCTACAATATTCCTCATCATCATGATCTCCCGTTTTCCCTATTCCGGGTATTGTATATATATACCAGTACGCAGCACCTTGGTAAGCGCATGGAGGTCTAGGAAGCCGGCTCATTGATAATAATTACCGAGACGAAATAAGCAATAATGGTTTTTCTGATACGGATGATAAATTTAGCGAATCTCGTAACGCTAAAGCGTGGCTAACTTGTAAATCTTTTATAGAGAATCTGTACAAGACCCTAGCATACAAGCTCTTGACTTTCCGATATTGGGTATTCCACGAAAACAGACAAAAATGGCCATTTTGTCACGTGATTATACGGAATTCTATGACTTCAGTGACCAAATTATACGGTATTCTACGAAAACGTACACATTTTTTATACGATTGTAAAGAATCACGTATAATATACGATTTCGTATACAAAATTATACGGAATCATGTATTTTTGTATATGCGAACTCCAATATTCAAAAAAAAATTTGAAAATAAGTTTGAAATAAGCTGAGTTTTGTTGCAAATACATGCTTTTCCTCTGAAAATATACAATGGGAATATGGGTGTATTTAGACAAGTATAATTTCTTAATATTTAATCGTTTACTTAAATTAAAGAACTGAGTTTTTAATCATTTCACTGTCGGTAAATATACGGAATTAATAACTTAGTATTTGAACACAGAAGTTATGCCTAAACGGGAATTAAATCAGATGAAGTGGTAAGTTTCTGCTATAAAAAGTGATATTCGACTGTGCGATACTATTACTATCGTTATCCATAGAGGTGGGAAAAAATGCAAGGAAGCAATTCCATACCACTGTCGTCTAAAAATTAACTAACGACACCGTTAAAGTCGCGGTGGAAGTCAATATTTCGATTCCAGTTCAGTAACGTTTGAAAATCCTAGCATAAAACCGACCAGCTATGGTAACAAAATAGTAATTTCTACTTGTATTATATGCTTTTATACGAAAACATATACAAATTATACGAGATTATACGACATCCTAGAAGATTATACGAACTTATACGAATTCAGCGAAAATTATATGATTTTCGAATATCGGAAAGTGGCCATTCTTATTGGTTTTCGTATTCGTATAATTTTGTCTGCTAGGGGATAATAAAAATTGGGAAGCGTGCAAAATCCGGATTTGTTTCCCTCCCTTTCCCGTTTGTTAGCTAATCTGATTGAGATGTTAAGGAGAGAGAGAACGGACGTGGATAAATAGATAGGAATACAGGTGTGACGAATTTTAGTAGTTTGCTATGATAATCATTATATCAAAATATCTCCCAGGAAGGACATGACATAAATGAATTGAATTGTCTCATGTAACCATAACGTCCCAGAGACATCCCCGACAATCCCGACAGTAGAAGGAAGAATTCATTTCCCTCTCGTTTCCCTGGTGAATGTGCGCGGGGTGAGACGGGACGTTTGTTGGGTAAATGAAATGATTCTCGGAAAGAGGCGGAGCAAGGGGTTGGTTGGTAGGGAATATATAGGGTTTGACTTGTGGCAGATTTACAGAGGATGGGTAGGCTGAGCCTGGGAGGAAAGCCCTTAGAATTGGAGACTGAGAAGATTCTCCTCTTTAGAAACTATCTGTTTTCTCCGAGTTGCACAAGGTTGACTTTTGTGAAAGCATATAGTTACAGTATAAGTCCCTGCTGATGCTGCGGCTCCAAAGCCACATAGGTAAGCTCTGCCTTGTGCAACTGCGTCCTGGAGCTGGAGAAAGTGGAAAGCGGGGAAAGTAGGGAGGGAGGGTGAGAAAGTTTTTTGGATTTAAGGCCCTGAGACAGTCACCAGGCTGGCAGTTGGTAAGATTCTCCTTGGCTGATCTGTGTAAACTGTCCGTCTACCCAAAGAGAAAGTGGCTTGGGTCAGAGTTTTAGAGATTTTTCATCCTTCAAGTTTATCTTTAGCTGGTTGGGTAAATTACTTGGGAATTTCAGACCCTTGAATGAGTGACAGCCAGAGGGATTTCCTTGAGAGTTAATAGGAGGGAGAGATATTGGGAGATTGTGAGATTTAGTTGGTAAGGTGGACGGGTTTAAGGGTATTGAACATCTGTTGATTTGTATGGTGGATTGTTGAGCGAGTGGGTTGATGTGGACAATAAGCGGTGCGGGGGGAGGGAAAGAGAGTCTCATTTGATTTTCATTTGAAGAAGAAAACAACTTTTCGGGGATTATTGGGGCTGGTTGGGATTTATTCTAGGATCTGTGAGATCTGGGCGGTTTGTAGCGCACCAGGAGGAGAGAAGTACTCATTTCCACACACACTTTTCAGAAACATTCAACCTTTCTCCGAAAAGAATACACCAGTTCCAGAGGGTGGTAAACCCAGCTGAAAGGGCATAAGAGGAGAAGGAGGGGATTCCCTGTCAAGGACGAGGGTAGCTCCGAGACAGGAATCAGTGCTCGACTGACTACCAGCCTGTCTACACAAGGACCTTCACTGGGTCTGTCAGCCCTGTTTTAAATAATACTAAAACTTCTCCAGAGGTTCGACTTACCACAGGGGGGAAAGTACAGTTTGTTAACCGAATGTGAAAGTGATATTAGTGATGGGACTAGTTGATTTAAGGAAATCTTCGATAATGGCGACTCTGAACAGGAGTGGGGGCGGTGGAGTGACGAGTGCTCTTCGAAATAGCAACGGAGACAGTGGTGGTGGAATAGTTCGGAAGAAGAGGACATTTGACATTGCCTTCCTCACGGGGCAGGAAGAGGTGGAGGAGAAAGTAGGGATTGGGAAGGCTAGTCCAATTTCCGGCTCTTCAAACAAGAAAGGGGACATGTTGGACAAAGCGATTGTTAGTTCTCGCTCCGAGGTAATGGACGAGAGCAGTTCAAATTCGGAATGTAGTTCCATTGACGTGATGACGAATGGTTCTTTGAGTGAGTCGGAATCCAATTTGAGTGGGTGCGGGATACGGCTTGGGGGAAAGTCTTTGAAAATTGAGCGTCCAAGTCCTTCGCCACCGGGCAGCTTTCTCTTTTCCGCTTCACCCCACCAACGGAACAACATTCATCCCTATAAACCCTCACCCGGGGAAATCTTCCTCGGCCGCTTGAATAACAATAATGCGGCTAAAGTCACTCGAAAAGGTGTTCGTAATAACGGGTTGGATAATGCTAGCCGGGGCGAGGAGATACGTTTCGAGTCCCGGAGAACATTGGATATAAATCAGACTTGCGAGTCTGTGAAGATCAAGGAGAACGTTCAATTTTCGACGACGCTAGCTTCCTCATCAATTTCCTCCTTGACACCTGCGGGACTCGCAGATCGCCCAGACTTCCTTCCCTTTGCTTTACTTCCCCAAATTGCAAAATTCCCCGGCGTTCATCTCCCATCTCCTTTCTCAGCAAAAATGGAAAAGGGAGGAGGAGGCGGCGGCAGCGGCAGCGTCGTAGATGGAATTAATCTTCTCTCCAGCTACGCCACCTCCACCGGAGCCAAGATGAACACCTCAGTACGTCATCATCATCCCCAATCCTCACCTTTCTCCGACCCCTACAATCTGAATATCCAAATCGGCGGAGGGCCCTATGGCGGCTATCCCGGAGGATTGTCTATGATCCCACATGAGTTAAACCGCAACTCCCCTCACTCAGCCTACGGAGTCCCACCCCACCACCCCCATATTTCCGTTGTCCACAGCCATTGCCATAGCACAGGTGCATCTCATATGTCAATGTCCAACCCTATAATGGTCACCTCAAGTCCGACGACAACCTCCACAACAAATTCCTCCAGAGGATCACCTAATACCCAACTATCAGCGGCCAGCGCGGCCGCAGCCGTTGCCGCCGCAGCAGCTACACTTTTACCCCCATCCCTCACAGCGCTAACCCTCCCGGCTCAAAACGTCTGTGCTAAATGTAATATCGGTTTTCGAATGACGTCCGACCTGGTTTACCACATGAGATCCCATCACAAGCGGGACCGAGATGTAGACCCCTTGAAGAAGAAGCGGGAAGAGAAATTAAAATGTCCCGTTTGTCATGAATCCTTCCGAGAGCGTCATCACCTTACGCGCCACATGACAGCCCATCAAGACAGGGAAGAGGAGAGCGAGGACAAGATACTCAACGTTACTGGGATTTAGTATTTAGGCTAGTCCTTGATTCAAATTTTGCGCAATAACATTCATTATGCAAGTACGAACATTACTTGGTTAATTAATTAGTTGAATGTTTTAGTGAGGAGCAGTTGGGCCTTAGATAGGAGAACTTGGTCAACTGATTACATTAGATGAATTAACATACATCCATGTTTCTTGCTTGTTTGTGGGAGAAAGTAACAGTATATAATATGGAGACAGCTTGTATTCTGTGATAAATTGTGTGTGCAATGTGTGTATTGGAATTCCGGGGGCTTAGATTCCAACCAAATAAATGTTATTATGCTACTCTAAGGGATAAACAATAATACGAGAGTGATTCATTCCCTTCTCATAATCATCAACAACTTTCTCCACTTTCACCACTTCCAAAAAGCCAACTCCTCCCGCATATTTCACCCACCCCCTCTTTCAGCCATATCTAACCACAAACCCGAAGGCACAAGCAAACCACCCGAGCAAAGAATAATGTTCACAATGATAATAATAATAATAATTGCGGAGGGAGGGGTGAACTAGGTGGTAGAGATTGAGCGGGAGGAAATGAATGAGGGTAAATCTTGCCCATAAAATAATATTAACTGGTTTCTCATCCCATCCCCATGTGTACCCTTCCCTCGCAAATATCCTCTCCACTTACTTACAGCACAGCCCCCCACACCATCAACTTAGTCCACCATAAGAAGGACCTCTAGAGGAAAGATGGGGTCCGGAGTCTTCCACATTACATTAAGATTCAAATGGGACCAACTCCTTTCTTCACCACCAATTCACCCACCATGTCCGGCTTCCCCAAAGCACATCAAGAACATCATTTCTGTCGGCTCTTTGGATGAGACCGTCTTTTATGGCTTTTACTTGAACAACACCCCCAGCTTCAAATCCAGCTCATGCCCTAAAACCCTCGACGGAACTTAACATTCTCCAAGAAATTCTCCATATTTACATAGACGGGATGTGTGACCATCCGGAGGATTTGCGGCTTGTCTTCGAGTAATTGCACATGTTGGTTAAACTATCCAAAGAGATGGAACGACTCCCATGAAATACATAATTATTATGGCTAAAGTTGAACAAATGGAGGGAAGGCCCTTCCAAAAATCTGATCTCTCATCCTCTGGCCTCTGGTACCTTAAAATAAAGCTGTATGAGAAAAAGAGATCAAGGAGAAAGTCGTCCTACCTAACGTTCACTGTTAATAAAGCTTACCAAAGCAACGCACCCAGATTTCCTAGAGGGCGCTTTAGAAAGGGCTACAATCAAGAAGCAAGATGTGGATTAGACTAGCCGGGAAAGTAGTAGTATGTATAGTGGCGAGAAATTAAGAAGGAATTGTTCGGGTAAAACGAGAGAGAAAATTAATTATTACGGTTTGTGGTCACAGGAAATAGCCATGTTGACACACTAAGCATCATGTTTCCAGAGCGGGAGTTAATGTGGCTTGGTCCGTGGAGTTGACATAAAAGTATGCTCCTGGAATTGAGTTGAGGGTAATTGCATAATGAGAATTGTTTGCCGTCTAATTGGTTGTAGTCGAGATGGAGGAGGAAGTAAGGAGGAGGCGTGGTATAGAAGGTCAAACGAAACGGGTATAGTGCGATAAGGTTAGGATATCTAAATTCAAAGCTTCTTCCCACGGGTGTAAGATTCTTCCTTAGGACTTTCTCTCTCTACAAATATATATTCTCTACTTTCAGCTTCTTCTTGCTCTTATTATAGCTGGTCTCCGTCCGTATAGCTATAGCTAGCTGGGCTAGCAGATATCTATTCAGCCGGTTTTGAGAGGAAGGAAACGTTGGATATTCTTAGTCCGTGACTGTTTTGCATATCTCAACCGTTTCCTTTTATCTCGTTCCTCGGTTCCTTTCTCTTTCTCTAAGACCTAATAAACTATGGCCTTTGGTTTCCTGAATTAATTTTATGAGAGGAAATTTATGAGCTCCGTCCTCACCCCTCCCCCCATCCCTCCACCATTCTGATGGCCCTGCAAGACGGTTTTAGATACATGAGGCGGAGGAGTAATATGTAAAATTTAAATATATCGAGGAGAAGCAAAATCTTTTCTCAAACAATGTGCTCATAGTGATCAACTTCCTGATGAAAATCCTATAGCGCCAGAGACAAAAAGCATTCCGTTCTGCAGCTGCAGCCAACCCGAGGGTTGGAGGGTTGGAGATGGAAAAAGAAAACTTTACAACATATATTCATATAAGCCACTCACACTCTGGTTCTGGAAACCATGATTGCGGCTAACAACTGCCTGTAGACAAAGTATAAAGGGATATATTAGCCACACAAGGCGGGAAGGAAATACAAGATGCAAAAGCTCCATAACTCCCGGAACGGACAGGGGCCGGAATCTTTGCTTGGATCCGGGAAAGAAGAAGAGGACTGGAACCGGGAGGATGGAAAGAGATAAGGGGAGGGAGAGCAGAGGGGAGGAGAAAAAACGTCCGAGTTGTTTTCACGGTTAGTCTCCGTAGACTAATTTGACTTTTGGAAATGAGAGGGGGAGAACATTAGTGAAACAATATAAAACAATCTGATTCTCTCCGAATAAACTTGTGTTCTCTTTTATAGGTACTTGAGTCGGAATACAGTCAAAGATGCTTCCTTCCTCGCCCATGAGCACAATCTCACTCAACCCCTTCAACCCTAACTAACAATTCCAAATCCACGCATACACTCCAGTGTACTCCCTCAACTTTTTATGTCTTCTTTCCTCTTTATCCCTTTTTTAGTGTAGTCGAGTAAAAATTATTTTCATGACAGCTCCGCTAGTCCAACTATCAAAACATGCTCCGAAATCATGAGGCATTTGCGTATTTTCATTCCCTTTCAAGCCTCAACAACTTTTATTCTAGTAGCTCTGCAGTCTTCCTCCACTTTCAACCAGCTGGACAAGTTTTCTCCGGACTTGAATTTAATTTAAATCCTCTCGCTTCCCTCGGACAACTTTCTCCGGGATGATTACCGCACATTCCGAATATGGCTTAGTCGTACAGCTTGCTTTCTCCAAACAGATGTAGCCGAGTTTAAGGTAATTTTACAGTATTTGCAATGATGAATTGCATTTCTTCTTGAAACGCTCTTAGTTTGCAAAGGGTACCGAAATTTAAAGTATTACTTGGCAGTTTTTCATGAATTTTCTGAATCAGAGCGTAACGACAACGACACCGTTGTAAGGACACCGCCCACACAGCTTTCTCTTGCACTTTCTCGCAACGAATTCAGGTAACTGACTGACTGACTGTTTATGCCATATTGGTGAAAGTAAAATCATGATCAACTATATTGCACAGCTATCACATAGAAAGTTATTGCCAACCCCTGAAACGACTCTCAGGGGATTTCCATTTTTGGAAGATGGGCCCAGAAGATAGTGTTAAATGATTCCCGGCTCGAGTTTTATCTAAAGGTTCAATATGATTGAAAATATGTTATGAGTTAGAGAAATGAATGGGAATGTGTTTGTTGTTAACCGCAATGGAATTACAGAGAAGCGGATGGGTGGCATAGGATTTCCTGGAACTCAGCCTCAGCCTCCTCCCTGCTTTGTTCGAAGTCGTAGGTATAAAATAAAATTTTCTCTCCCAAACTTTTATCAATCTTCTCAGTCAGCTCAGTCATATGCTCTCCATTTGTATGTGTATTCATCTTCGCAATAAGTTCCCAAAAGTCCGAGACATCTAGCCTTCGGTGTCTGGATACTTTTCCAAAATTCAGTAAAGTATGCTCCCACTTTCAGTTTCCTATCTCCCCCAAAATCCTCGTAGCTAAAAAATCTATGCTATGGTTTCCATTCTACTACTGCTCTAGCGGTGGTGCAGATATATTTATACGTGCTTCTGGGATCCAGAGTCACAATTTATGCTTAACGTGACAGTTAGCAAGTTGAAGGGTAGAAAAAGTTTGAGGATGATAAGGAATCTCAATTTGAAAATACGAGCTTTTGGGTAGGTTTGAGGAACAGATTTCACGCGTAATGTTGGGAGCTCTTGAGATGATTACATCTCGATATCTCCGTCTTGTTCCTCTTCTCTTCCGCCACTTCCAGCCTTTTCCAACGCAGAGCAAGGGTGTATTCAGTACTCTGTATTGGATGGAAAATGGAACGGCACTTAGTCAAACAGTTTTGCACATTACAGTATTTATGAGTGAGAGGCTCTTACATGCAGCGTCTGTCCCGATTATATATAATGCTTAGCCGGGGAAAGTAAATGTTTTACCGTATTGGAAAAGAGGGAGGCATAGGCTCTGGAGGCAGCAAAAAAGTGCAAGAAATAGAGAGTGAGAGAGAGAAAGTGGGAAAGAAAGTAAATTTGTCGATACATTTATTTAGGGGGAGGGGTGAGTTGTATAGTGTAGTAGTTTATAGTTTATGGGGAGAAGACGGGAAGGATTCTTGGGTAGAAGGATGATTTGTTCTTTCGGGGAAATATGGAGCATTAGGTATTGTACTGACTGGGAAAATATGATTGCAAGACTTTGAAAAGATTGTTGAAGGTTTGTGGATGTGGAAGATTTTTTGGCTCCAAACAAAAGGCGCTGGATTGGAAGGAATAGATTTACATCATCCCCTTCCTTCTGTATCTCCCTACCACCCTATGCTTTTATCTTCAATCCTGACTTTGGCTCCATATACATCCTGTTTGTGGCAAGTGAGAGAGGAAAGGAAGACAGTTAAGTGGTTAAGTAAATGAGTTGAAGGGAGAGAGATGGAGACAGCCTTTCCCTAGATTCTCTCTCTTCGGACTGAGAGACGGGAGAGATGATCCGATGAGGAAGATTGGCCCGGGAAATTATGAGGGCTGGAATTTACTATGATACTACGTGGAGGAGCTGCCACAGATACAGTTTTGGCCTTGGAAATCCCCAGATCCTATGATTGGAGTCCTGAAAGATAGAGATAGATTGTGGTAAGTTGGGGACGGGATGAATGATTGAAGAGTTGTTGTTCTTCTTCCTCTTCTCTTAAAGATAACCTCTGCGGAGTGGAAATAATCTCTGAGCTCCAGGGCCTGAAGAGGGAGCATATTAGTTGAAAGCAAACTCAAATCTGTCCTCTGTATCCAGCAAGACTTGCGTTTGGCAGGCAGTCTTAGATGATGCGCTTGTAATTGTGACATGGATCACTAGAGGAGCGGAAAGGAAATCAAGAGGAAGATGAGCCTGCGATGGTGTGAAGGGAAAGTGTAGAAAACTAGACATGTATCTTATCCGTTAGACGTTTTTCTTCTCCATCTGATAAATATTTGGAT
Organism: Sminthurides aquaticus; assembly: GCA_906901655.1. Classification (NCBI taxonomy): domain Eukaryota; kingdom Metazoa; phylum Arthropoda; class Collembola; order Symphypleona; family Sminthurididae; genus Sminthurides; species Sminthurides aquaticus. Next base: position 2,286,847 of record CAJQTT010000002.1, on the reverse strand, counting down.
GGGGTTGGACGCATATGTGCTGGCCCTGGTGAATATTTATATGTTATTTACATATGTCTTGGTCATGACAAGAAGAGAGAAAGATGATGAAGAGGAGCTGGTTCCGGAGGAAGTGTACTTTACAGCCATGTGTATTTTCCTATGCTCCCCCATATGTAATTTCTGTACGAGGAAATGATAAGAGGAACCATGCAGAACTGGAGAGAGAAAACCGAAAGTTATATCTTCCTTTTAAGGGCTCAGGAAGATGATGAGACAAGACTTCAGTCCAAACTTTGTCTACGTTTAACCTCCCTCGTTAAAATATCTTCAAGTCAGGTCACGCAAAAGTAGTTTTTGCATATGCAGCTGTAGTGCAGCCAATATGCTATGTTAGTTTCACAGAAATTGCAACTTTGCCAATTTAAACAAACTTTGGATGTTCTTTAAAAAAGATTGGCGAATCCAGTCACTTTTTATTCTTGGCAAATATATTTACTCAACTTGCTATTAGTGAAATTTAAAATCTGTAATTGTAACACTTTAAAACAGTTTTAGTTGATAACTTAAATCTTTCATGTTCTCAGTTGCGGTTGTGGGGAGAAACTCGGTATTATTCTCAGAACATCCCAGTTATGACGGAATAAGTAGGCATTATAGAGGAGAGGAAGCAAAAGAAAGTTTTTTCTTCGTAAAGAGAAGATGAGAGGAAGATATGAGGAAAAATAATAGTTTACTTGGGGCTGGGTATTTTTCTTGTGCTATCTGTGGTCATCATCTTGATCATATGTTTACAGACTAGGAGGTAGATAAGTGTTTTCAGAGATAGGCTAGAGCGATCAAGATGTGTTATGTCTGCATTGGGTGCTGGAATTGGAATCGCACATACTACTCTACGCGACTGAACAGTCGAAAGAAGACGGGAAAAGTTAGTAATAAGATTATTGAGAAACTCATCTCTTAGATTCTATCGAATATGATGAATGCCCTCATGGAATTGCTGAGCAAGCATTGCCTTTACTTGTCTATTTAGTTCTCGAGGTAATTTTTGATTACAAAGATATTGTTCTTTGCAGAAATCGGCCTTGCGTGTCCAAAAGAATCCGGCGGTGAAAGTAACTTTCTCCTCTGCGAGCTAGAACACGACTGTTTCATAGATGCAAGGAGCAAGTGTGTCTCATCTCTCCTTAGGGTTTTCCATTTCCCCCTCTGCAAGCTTCCTTGGCTTGGTCCCGTGGAGGTGTTGTGCTCGTTTTCTGAAATCGAAATAATTTGATTGGTAAAGTATATAATCTCTCTTCTTCTATCCCTTTCTCCTATCTTTTAAGAGGTTGAAAAAGTTAGGGGAGAATAGGATCTGGCAGCTGGGACAGGATTTCGTGTCTGGTATGTAGCAATCAATCTAAACATGTCCCATGAGCCGCTCAACTCAGCGGATGTGGTCTTTTTTTGATACAATTAATCTACTTGTCACTCTGTGATGGATCAAAAAGTGGAGGATAGAGATTCCCCTGGATATAATTCCCTTGAGTAGTTTGTTTTATTTATTTTTCACCTCCGGGACAATGGAATTTATTGATTCTCACATATTATTTCAACCAGAATCATTCCCTGTCCCACGCACCCCGTCCCGTCATACTCCTTTCCCTTTGGCTTTTACATTTTTGTGCTGCATAGATTTTTCAGCTATATTGTCCTGAGCGCACTGTCGGAAGACTGAGCAATGAGGTTGTCTCCTTCGAATCGTGCAGATAGATTCCAGTTTGAGTGCATTTACTTTCAACGCTGACGAAGAAAGACAAGATTTATGATTCCGGTAGCAGACTGTTGTAATTGCGTGAAGGAATGCGGAAGGATTGGTAGTGAGAAGAAAATGGGATGAAAATTTGTTGATGATGATATGGATTTAAGATGGATTTCAATACATTATTTGTATGAGAACGGGATCCAGTTACATTTGAGCTGAGATTGATGCTAGTCGGAATTGAATATGATGAATGGTCTGAGGGACAAGTTGCTTTCTGAAGGGATGATTGTGATAGCCCATGATGGATTGGAGCTGCTCGGTCTACTTGGTTGTTTCACCACTGTAAAGATTCGCAAGGAATCAGAGCTTCAGCAATGTGGAATCCTTACTATACGCCTCAACAGTTTGCTCTTCTGTTTCTTTAAAAAGTATTAATGTAAAATCCCCCCACTATGTAGACTTTAATTTCATGGCATATGCAGCAAAGAGAAAGATCCCGGGTATAGTATATGTAAAGTAGACGAGGAGAAAGACTCGAAGATATTAAGGCAGAGAGAAAGAACGGGAGAATCATAGCAGCAGCAGCATTTGCAAATGGTGAAATAGTAATTTAAATGTGGTGTAAAAAATCGGAATGAATACATAGGCAAGCAGGAAGGAGGGGGAAGACAGCAGCGGGAATCTGTTCCTCTCAAGAGAAAAACTATAAGAGTTTGGTAGAAAAAAAATAGATTTCAGAGATTTCACCAAAAAGATTCATCATTTCCAGCTTCGTGCGTTCCTACTATATGCTTCTTGTGGAGGAGAAAGAAGAAAGTTTTTTATGGTCATCTCTGTACGCTTATGGAGATTTTGGTGAAGCGTATGCGATGAATAATAGGGAATTTTCAGGGACTTTCCTCTCACAAATCCACCAAGCATTTTACTATCGCATCTCTTTTGTTTCAGTCCTTTTTATATCTTTTACTCTCATCATCATTTTTGAGAGAAAGATAAATGTGCTAATTTTTGTATTTTTCTTCCGCGTTTCCTCTTGTATGCATGCACGCTCTTTGTAGAGGGCGCTAGACTACCTCCACGCGTCTCAACTGTCTTTCGTCCACGATTTGAGATTGTATGTCGGTATATTAAGTTGAATTTAATTACTTTCCCAGGACAGATTGCCTCCGGTGAAGGTGATAAAACTAGAAGTGAAAGTCGAAAATGTTTCAAATCTCCTTCCGGCTGTTTTAGTATCAAACGCTTATTGACGTGGCTCTACTTGCTTGAAAAGCGATGAAGCTGGGAGCGGACCAACCTTTTCCTACTAGATGCGTCAGTTTTTGGTAACGGGAGTAAAGCTTGGGAAGCAAGTCGATATAACTTGTTCCAGTTTTCTTCATTTGTGCCTATAGCAAGAGCCAGAGTTTGGCCGGCTAGTAAGAAAAGGTACGGATTCAGTTTGGATGAAAAATCAGGAAAAGCACACACAGAAGATATAAGGATGGAGGACAGGAGATACATACTTTATAGCCTGATGAATGTAATATGGAGTGTTGAGGATTTAAGAGGATTGTTAGTGGATTTAGTATGTGAGGAGGGCAGGAGGGATGTGAAGGGATGGAAAAAAGTGAAAAGATTCTTGAAGAGAAAGGCTGGAAATAGAGAAAAGACGTTAAAGAATATAAAATGATGAGTTGTGGACCGAAATTTTGAAGATGTGAGGGGTAGGGATGATAGTTTATATGAGTGTTCGTAAAATTTTACGATTTCAACTTTTACGATGAGAACATCACATTTTACATGATGGACCTTCCCTTGCGCTTCAGTTTTATAAGTATTAGACGGGCATACCGTATAATGTATGGAATGGAGGGGTGGTGGAAGAGAGAGGAAGATGGAAAAGATGGGTCGTATCCTATGATAGTTTCTCATCCAACATCCCCGTCCACCTCGTCTCTGTCTTTGCCTGACGGAGCCGGGTAAATCTGACGCGGGAGTTGGAGACACTGTCTCCGATTACGGCTACATATTGATGAATGCGGATGAGAGCTGAGAACGATAGAGCGGCCGAGCGGGAAGTGAAAAAAGGAGGGGAAAATAAGAAAATGCCTATTTTATTAGTAGCGACTCAAGCAAAAGAAAGAAAGAAAATACTAAAAGAAGAAGAGGGAAAGAAAAGGCGGAGAAAGTTTTAGTCGGTGTAATATTTCCCCTCTTTATTTTCCTAAGAATGACAGGAGCAACCCTGTGCCGAGAATCTATAATGCGGTCTAACTAAAACTTAATCTTCTAAGGGAATATACCATATTCAATTTCTACAATTTACTTTATTCTTCAATCTCTGCTACCCTAGCTTTCTCCAGCTTTCACTTTGCTTTCTCTAAGTAATTCAAGCACAAAGTTATGGCGTCGCCAATCAGTTTTATATTGTTCTCGTTCAAGGGATGCTTTAGTTTGGTTCCTTTAGTCTTACCTCTAGTTACGTAACTTATCCTCTCGGGTCTGTTCATCAACAAGCATACGAAAAGAATTGTTCAAGAGAAATTTGGTTCCTAAAATGTGTGTACAATATAAGATACGCATCCTGAGACTGCTTTCACCAGTTTTTGGTTGCTATTGGATTTTCGGAAAAATATTTTTTTCCAAAAGTCGGACGTAGGACTAGTGTAATATTTAGCAAGTGTTTTAAGACCCAGAGGATCATACATAGGTGGTTGACGAGTGCAGTTGATTTGCATGGGGAAAAGTAGTGTGTGGAGAATTACTGGCACTTGGGAAAACTGTGATTTGTTCTGATGGGGTTGGAGGGAGAGGGAAAGAATGTGTAGAAAACGCTAAGGTTTTATGTGTAAGACTCTCCGAAGGTTGACTGTTGTGAAAAATTCTGGGGAAGACAGTTAAAAGGATGGCGGCATAATAGAAAGATATGGACGAGGATTGGGATGGAATAGAGTACGTAACGGAGGGTGGTGGGGTGGTTATGAAGATGTGTTTCTGTGGAGACTTGGCGGGAATGTTATTGGAGTGGTGGTTGGGTAGAATTTGTGGGGGGAATCGGTGAAGCTGCAATGAAAAATGTTCAAGTTTCGATGATGCGGAAAGGGAGAGATGCAAATTGGGGGTTGGAGGCGATGGATCATTTTGATGGATGCTGAGAGGACATATTTATGCAAATATCCCCGGGCCAGTACCATATTTAGGCTAGAATGCAACTTACATGTTTGGATAATGGTGGGACATATTTCATGAGTGTTGGAGGATTTGTGGCGTTGAATAGATGTGAGTGCATGCAAATGAGTCTCCAAAAAAGAGTTGTGGAGAAAGTGGAGAGGGAGAAGAAGGAGGTGGATATTTTCGTTATGGATTTTATGTGATGAAATTTTTTTCTGGAACAGGTCAGTCCGTTTCCAATTCTCCCACGCTTCCTCGCTTCTTTTATATCTGAGAGGAGTTTTCTCTCTCTTTATCCAATCCTCTACGCCGTACAGCTTCCCCCGTTTACTTTCTCCAGCTACAGCCCTTCCACTATTACACTCACTCTACATTTTTGAATTTCAAAACTTTTCTCCTTGCACTGCACCGGAGCGATGTGAGGCATAAGTTATGGAAATGTGCACGAAATGAGTTCTACTTGTGCAGCGGACGTAGCATATGAGTCAAGCTTGGCTTCCCAGCACAAGTATTTAGTGCCTTGATAGTTTGGAAGGCTCTGACCGGGACCGTAGTGGCTTCGCTCTGTATTTAAATGTTTTTCATGCCAGGAGGAAATAATTCAGTAGCGCACATGGATTATAAAACTTTTCCACATTGAATAAATTCAATTTCTCTTCCAACCTCCCTCCCACCGACCTTGTACTCGGGAGGGTTGCACGGAACAGAGAGGTGATCATCTAAATACATGTTAATAATCTTCACTAAATCCCATTAAACATCTTTCCCCCGTGTTCTTTTTTCCTATCCAGGAAACTCCTTCGCTTTTCTAGTAGTTTCTCCCAACTTTCTCCAAACAATTCCTGCGGCGTATATTAAATTGTTTCATGAAGTAGTCCCCTATACCCTTCCACAACTAACAAAATGAAAGTCAACTGCTGTGTGTAGTCAGTGAGGGAGCTTTTCCTGCTATCTCCCATAGAAAGTTCACGAGTTACAACAGAGCCGCAAAGAAAAAGTACAGGTTGTTACCACAAAACTGGAAAAACCAAGAGGTTGCAACTCTATTCTTTTTAAGCATCATTATATTTGCAAATTGTTTGCTGGAAAAGAAAGCCTCTATTTAAATTTAAATTGAGTGTATGGAGGAGACGGGAGAAATTTGAGGGGAAAATGGAGAAGCAGTCACACAAACCCAACTTCCTTTACTCTTTTGGCTGCAGCGAATGTGATATTTGGGGCTTCTGAGGACAGAAGCGTGGGGAACCCGACTAGATTCAACCACTTTGCCAAGGTTCAAAGGAAAGTTAGTGTGGATGAATTGGAGAAAATTTTATCCCTCTCAAAGAAATGTGGCGAAGAATGAGAAGAAAAAAGAATATAGAATAAGGAGACACATAATATAATAATTTTCGGGGATCTTTAAGCGGAAGTGTGAATAATTTTTGTGGGAATTTTTCTTCCCATTTCATCTTAAGGCTAGCTCCAAAAATCGCATATTTCAAACGTCCCTTGTGCTTTCAACTTTTGTCTGAAATGGAGATCTCGCCAGGGATTTTCCTCCGCTCTCAGGACTTCCTTTGAAAAAATGTTCAAAGTGGATACGATTTCCCAGAATTATGACTCCGTCTCAAAGCCTCTTATCCGTCCAAGTCATATTGAAGTGTTCATCTCTTGTTGAAGAGCGTGTGAAGATAGGGATGTGAGGATGCTCTGTAATGTAAGGTCGGTAAGCAGGCGGGGTGAGGGCGCGAAGGCATGGCAGCGTAACAGTCACCCGGGATCCTCTCATCCCCGCTAAACGACGTATTGGACAGTAATACGCGGGAGAGGTTAAGAGAAATATTGTGAGGGCCCGCTTCCTGACACGAACAGGGAGGCTTTAAGCTCCAGTCAGAATTCAGGCTTATGTTTTCTACTTATGCCCTCTACCACTTGCCCCATCTTCTCTTAGATTGGTCTTTCCGGATTATTTTTGAAATATTATACTCGTCACAGAAGGATGAGGATCAAATTCTCTATTTCAAATTTTACCCTCATTCTCCCGACCTTTTTCTTTCTCCTTACGCAAATTCGGGAAATGAGCTCTGAAAATATTTGCATAAAGATCAACTCCCTCCTGGTTGTGGCAGCTGAGAGATAAAGAATACATGTTCTTCTTTGATTGCTTATTGAAATAATATTTCGAATCATCTCCTCAAATTCAGAGAAGCTCACTTCACTAACTCATCCCATTCAAATATACATTACCCCTCTCCACCTCCTCTCATCATCCTTCTCGTCTTCTCATCTCTATCTTTTCTTCTGGCAAATCAATTCATAGCAGCGTGTCTCTTGGAATATTAAGAGAGTCCAAGGCTATAAATGAACGGCCTCAGTTACCTTCAGAGAAAGCTACTTTCTCCCAAGTCATCAAAATCCTTATACATTCCATCGTAGGTTATTCTACTGAATTTAAGGATTTAGATAAAGGGGGCTTCAAATGTTGAACAGTCGGGATTTTAGCTAAGCAATAGCAAATATAGTATTGTTTTGTGGTCAAGCGCAAGCTGGGAGGATGGTGTGTACGTTGGTAGGGGTTGACACGTAATGTTTTAATGGTCGCGGGTTGTCTGAGAATAGCTTTATGATTATTATCCTGGAGAAAGCGGCTCCTCCAAAACGTTTCTGAAATGGGGCGGGAGGGAGCATATGCATGAGCTTGTTATCCCAAGTCTTTTAGACACGCTTTTTGCATATGCACTTTCCTCTTAAGAGTAGAAACCAACTTTCTCTGTCTTTTCCTAAAAATTTATGAGAATGATCAAGATTTGGATTAGAAGGAACCCTTGGAAATCTCACACCATTAGATTCAAAATCGCCTTGAATAAAATAGAATCAGTAAAACCGGGAAGGCCGAAGAAACTAAAGATACCCGGGTAATATTTCCTATCTTAAACACTGCATAAGGCAGGAGAAGAGGGGCCGTCGCCCAAATCTTAATTCCTATCAGCGAAGATCAGTGAAATAGGAAAGGGGTAAGCTATATCAGTACCAGTTTCGGCTAGGGTATTGTGCTCTATTTAACAATATTTCCAGAGGCAGCCAAAGCAAGACTAAAGTCAAAATGAAGATGCTTCCTTCTTAAAAGGGAAGCTCTACTGCCCTCCTCGATTCTTGGATCCTGTGGAGCCTGCTCTTGCTTAGTAATTATCAGTTTTGGGGGAAGGAAATAATAATTAAGTGTATTTAATGTTCTTTCCCCAGCTTTCTTCCAGCGTTGTCGCCTTAAGATAAGGAAGCGTTGCATATTCCCAGAAAACCTTCTTCAGAATACTCTAATAATTTATCGCGTTACTACTTGCATATTATATTTGTCTATCTCTTTCTGGTTTGGTTAGCATGACTCCACTCAAATATCTGATAGCTTCTTGAAACAATGAACCTCCACAAAGTACAGAGGAACCAAGAAAGAAGAGAGGAACAAAGTGTTTCCCATTAATGAACTCATTTATTACTAATGAGCTTTCCTGGGATTTTCGTCCCTTCTTCAAGGCGTAAAGAATTCTGCATAGAGAGCGCAATCTTCTACTTGATCCCGTTCCTTATTTCTATTCTTATTCCCCCGGATAGTAAACCAACCCTACGACTATAATACACATAATATCAAATATTCTTCTCGGATTTGGCAACCTCGTGAAACCAGCGGTGAAAGCATGTAAAATCAGTTATGCCTTCCGGGGTTCCTGTTTGCTAATGCCATATAAAAACACTGAAAACGTTTGGAATCATACCAGGAAGGGTGGGTTCTAAAGGAGGAATCTGAAGAAAGTGTGCCATCCAAGCCGAGGCTTATATATACTTTTCCCTCCGGTGAAAGCAATATTTTGTCCGATCGGTTTTCAGGGAATCTTTTGAATGCGTTCAGGATAATTGTGTGGAATGGAGCTGGGGAGGGAAGAGAGGGAGAAGAAAGTCATGTGATTGATAATTTATGAGGAGAAGAGGTAGTGAAGCGAATTAAGTTAATTTTAAGACGACATTAGTTTGAGATCATTAGTCTATTATTTATGAACGTCTTTGGAGACTCCCGGCTGAATTTGTTCCAACTATAGATTCAAACTAGGCTTACGACATGACTAGGAAAACAATGAAAGCACACCAGCAAGACCCACCTAACTACATGCAGAGTTCGGTAAGATAGATCTGATTTCTAGAACAAGGGTCGAAGAAGAATAATGCCGAGTTCTCTAGATTCACAAGAAGATTGAAGAATACGGTTGCTAATAGTCAGTTTAAATCTATTGTCTCCGGTGCTAATGAGCTAGGGATGACGTAACTACCCCCGATTCCGCCTGCTTTACACCATCATGACTTTCCATTAAGGGCCTCATTAGGGTGGAAGGCAGACGGAAAAATTGAGAAGGTTACAATGTTTTCACTCATTGATGCGACAAAGCAAGCATTGGAAATGGCTAGAGGTATATATTTCTTTCATTTACTGCTACATGACCAGAGGAATACAAGTGTTACGAAAACGCTGTTTCCTACCTATGACATATGAGATTCTGAAACTGGACTTTCCCTTGAAACAGAGTGTTTATAGTGTGTTACGCGCCTGAATTTAGAAAGTAGTGTGGGTATCAACGAGTGTGAGAAAAGTGTTTCGGGACGAGCAAATTCATTACTGATTACTCTACCTCCTCGCCTTGAAGAGCTAAATTTATGTAGGAGAAAGGCCAAGAGTGGAGAGCTTGAGGAGTGGAAGGAAATATTGTGATAAATTGGCAATTTGTAATTTGAGTGGCGAGTGAAAGAGGGTTGTGATGATGAGAAAAGTGAAAGTATGATGGGTAAGAGATGGTAAAAGTGGGAGATTATGTTGATGGCTATCGCGAGTACATGTGGCGGATTGATTAGATTGAGCATACGTGAAGGAAGAAGAGGAAATAAAACGGATAGAAGTGGAAACGAAACAGAGGAGAATAAGATGAGGAAAGTAGAGAGAAAATAAAAAGGTGGAGGGACAGAGAGGATGACCCGAAAGGAAAAGATACTCTTCTTAGAGAAAGCGAAAAGATTGATCAAGTGGCGGAGAGGGAGGGTGAAAGTGTGGAAATCCCTGGGATTTAAGAGTTTTGAAAGTGTGACGGCGGAGTGAAGGAAGAAAGGAGAGACTAGAGACAGAAGTGACTGAGTGATTCGGTGAGAGGAAGGGAGGAGGATGAAAGAAAGGAATTGAGGAGAATGGGAGAGAATTGATATTGTCCAAAAGTCGGAGTAAATTGAATGAAATGACCGATATGGGTAACTCTGTTGTAGACCCTTGTAGAACGTATGTGTGGAAGTGGGAAAAGTTTAGTGGGAGAACCCGGGTTAGATGCTAGTTTAGGGAAATCTGGAGAAAGCCTTCTCCTCCTCCACTCCACGACCGAGTTTATGGGCAATAACAAGATTCTCTCTCCAGACTGGGATGGGACGTGCTGACGAAATGGGGACGATGACATGATGGCTTTATATCTTCACAAAACCTTGTAATACGGTGAAGGGGGGATTGTAGATGGGCTGTAAAAGGACGGGATAGAGTCGATTTACATGTTAAAACTGCCTCTTGGATCCATGCAGGATGGCATAGTCCAAGGCTGCGCTCCTCTTACTGTCTTTTTAGCGTCCAGTAACCGCTTCAAAAGAGAACCAAGCTAGCGTGTGTACGTAACCCTATTTCTCTAATGTAACTCTGAGCATCCTAAGATTGTCCTTTGAAAGCTCAGTAAATTTGCCAAGGTTCAAAGAGATTTTCTTGGACCTTTTCAAACACCCAAGGCAGCAGTAAATGATTGGTAATGGGAGGGGAAAGAGAGTTTTGTCCACTGTATTATGTCTCGCTTTCTCCGCAACCCAGATTGATGGATTGCGATGAGTTGAGGATGGAGGGGATGGGCGTGAAGTACACTTGTTCCGGAGAAAAAACTGTAAGATGATTGCACAAAGATTGTTAATTTCTTCGACTCAATATGGAAAGAGCCGTTGGCTAACTTCATCTCTTCTCCATTCCTCTTTCTCAACATCTTTTTGGAAACGGAATGTCCAATTACGGATCGATGCAGCGCTAGCGATTACCTCAAGTCAAAACGTTGCTAGCCCTGACCCATAGAAATAGCCATCGTGCAAATATGGCGGAGAGGTAAAGCCGCGCCTCTGATCGCACCTCCAATCCGAGAGAAATATTCAAATACAAGGCGCGTAAAGTTTTATAGTTGCTGAGTCAATTGCTGCGTTCCCCCGTTTTTGTGAAATAAGAAATCACATAAAAAATTAATAGCGACTAATTGTTAAGTTAGTAATACTGTTATTTAGAGAAGTTCGTATTCATTGTGTAAAAACGTCAGAGGTTATCAAAGATTTCATGCATAAAAACCGTATTTAGGAACAACATTATTGACAATCTGATCTCCGACGACTACTTGATTTAAACTGACCTGCCACTCCAGCGAAGTTCTTCCAGCTACATACAATCTATTACGGATCTTTTGCTTCTTCGGATTTAGTTCTTGTCGCAATTGTTGAGATAACTGATTGAAGGTAATGGTCGACCTTTATTTTGCACATCTTGAACCATGCAGAGATTCAGTTCCGGAGGAGGTTTTGTTCTTGAGCTCGAGCAAAGGATACTAACCTGCAGTTGCTTACTTAAAAACTTACTTAAATACCAAATCATTCGGATAGGCTAAATACGATTAGTTTCGAATTTAGGGATAACTTTTATGGTATTTTGCTATCGATTGACTGCTCTATCTCTCTAAACTCAATGAAGTAAGGGATCCTCAGGGTTATACAACAACACTTCCAGCGCTTATGCAGTTTACAATCATTGTCTTCGGTCTATACCATTCTTAATAAAAGGTTTTTAATGAATATAGGATGGATACTTCATATTCGGCTTCTGAAGACTTCAATCAGTTCTTGAAGAATGTGAAAGACAGAGCCAAACGCTCTCAACCGCCCAAGAAGAAACTTTTGAAACGTCAACCATCATTGGTATCGCTTACTTCGAATAGTTCAGACAGCTCTCAGCAAAGCAATAATAAGGAAAGTACGGAAGACGGTGGGGCCTCGATGCACGAAACTCGACTTCAACCTGAAAACACGGAAGACAAAAAAGAAAAGAAGCGGAAACGACTGACGAGCAGCAAGTGTGCTGAACATGTTGCTGAAGACATAGCTAAAGTCTTTAGTCTTTCTACTGATGTAAAATTTGCGTTGGGATTTTATTCTTTGTTCAATGTAAGATTTCTTGTATTTTATTGTTTGTTGCTACCACTGGCATTCAGAGTTTATCGCAAATTAGATTATTTGCTGTGTATGCATTTGACACTGTGCCTGCTAAATTGATTTCTCGATAACCAGAATCCGTAAGTAGTAATAGAAAATTACTCAAATCGGTGAACTGTTAGGGAGTAGCACAGTGTTGTTGGAAGGAAGTTGGGACTAGTTGATAGGAACCGTTCTGTGGAATCGCCTGCACTCTATCGGTGTAAGAGGGTACTCGTTCAGAAAAGGATACTTTGTTTTTCATAAGAGAGAAGGTTCAGCTCAGGGAATAAAAGAAACTAAAACATAAAGAAGCTTTTGGAAAAACGAGCAAGGTGCAACGGGAACCAATGTTGTCTTCTTTAGTTTGTTTTTAACTGAAGACGCTGTATGTTATATCCAACTGTTACGGTGAAATTAAAAATATTGATATGGCATGTAAACACTGATTGCAATTATTATTTATTATCTTCCCCTCTAGACCGCTGAGCAAAAATCGGTGAAGAAGGCGCTGAAAATGAACATCGAAAAGTTAATGGGCACCAAGAAGGAAACTGAAAAGGAAACCGAAAGCTGAGAAAGTACTTTGAATATTTAGGATCAATTTGTAAAATAGTGCCAATCCGCTATCCAATTATTCGTGGGTGTAAGTTTGAATCGTATTACATTTAATTACAATAAATATACGTAACATTTTACACTCCCGTACTCATAAAAGCATTCTGTGTTACAACAATTCCTGTGATTGAGTTTCAGAGTATATGCCGATAAAACAGAATGCCGAAGGTATCCAACTTCGTATTAGAGTTTCTTGTACCGATGATGTCTCGTTTCTAACGACAGACTTGCGAGTATTTCAATATACAAGATGTTCTAATAAATTGTTCCCGGGGATACACTGATGTAGGATTTACATATTCTCCTTAGTATTGAGAAGTGGAAGTAGAAATTTGATTTAGATAAAGAAGCAGGAATCATAGTTTTGAAACAAATAAAACAATAACTTCTGCTGAGGTTCATAGTACGGAGTTTATCAATCAGGTAAAAAACATTTTAAATCTATTGTAGTAATTTTCGTAGTTCATAGCTTGATTGCGTAATCATGTCGTTGAGTATATAATTGGCAATACAGTTCACAGTGACGGACATAGGGTGCCGAGGAGCGCCAAAGGACTGTGAGAATCAAACATGAAATTAGCTTCATCTATACATTTCTTAAGGGATAGAAAAGTAAACAGAGTGGAGATAGAAGGGGTGAAGTAAAGGTCAGAGTGTTCGGACTTCGTTACATCTATTCTATACAAACTGGTTATGGTTTAAACAAGTTTGCAGACATGACGCCAGCCCAGGAAATGATTGGATGCTCTCTTTCCATCCGGTGTAGGATGAAGATTGAAAAGATTGTTTTTTTCACGGCAGCTGGAAGAGTTTGCTTCGAAGATATTTTTACAACACGCTCAAGAAATGCGAGCTTGAGTGAAAGTCATGGCATTTTATGCATGAGCATGATAGCAGTAAGCGTAGGAGGAGAAAGTCGGTCAAACGAAGAGTGTGCACGGACTACCATGGTTTTGTCTGTTGATATACACTCCCAACCCAAGTGGGATTCGGCCTGCATGAGAGGGTGGTTCTCGGTGCATACTGTATACATGGCCGTAGAGCCGAGTCGGCTGAAGAAACTTTTGATGAGTTCGCAACGTATACTACAGTCTATTCTTACATCTACCCGGTGCTTTTTCCACACAGCGAGAAAAATCGATTCGCCGCCAGTATCACCGGATTTCTCGGGGAGTAGAACAGTGAAAGACTTTCCTTGGCCCGGTCGTACTTTCTCCTCCTCGTGATCCTTCCAGTTAAGTCTTTACCGTGAGCTGGTTGAAAATGATTCAGTTTTCCGTGGAGTTAACCAATAGTTTCATTAGTCGATCCTGATTGCCATCTTATACCCAGCCACCTTTCTCACCAAGTGTCAGACAGGAATGAGTGAAGGAAGAGTGACGAAACCTTACATCACCTTCTCTCTATCGCAGGATTAACGATAATTGTATCATCACGAGATTTCTTTATCGCTCCCCTACACCAACTTTCTCCTCTCCCAGAGACCTAACAGATGCCAGACATGGCTGGAGGATAAAGAAAGCAAGCTGCTCCAAATGTATTTTCCAGTAATAGAGTCAGATGCAGAGCAACGATCTAGTCCTGTATTTTACGGCTCTCTTCCAATCAAATTATCTTGCACTTTCCTCTAATCTGTGTTTCACTTTTACCTGGCAATTGATTCCAGAAAAATCCTTTTAGTTCAACGATTTTGTCCTACTTTTCAAGTAACTACCTTTGACAGTGGGGAAAGCAACTTATTTTTCTACAAATCTGAATTCCCGTCCTGTTTTCGCTAATTCAGCGGAACCGAATATTCACAAGTTGTCTAAAAAAGTGATACCTTTCATTGTCCTGTGATTCCAAATTTCCTGAACAAAATGGGAACCTTGGAGGAAACCCTAAATTGCAAACCTGTTTCAAGACTGAATTTCGGTAAATTCAAGACCCATGTTTACGAGTCAAGCCAATATCAAGAATTATCTCTTCGCCTTTGGACCTTTGTGAATATGGAAGAGCCCGCTGACATCCTACTGAGGTAAGGAAAATAGTGTAATGCAGAAGCTAATTGTGCTCGGTTGTAAAAGAGAGAAAAGTTCCTTGAGACACATCTATGCCACTATTATCGAGGTCATGGCTAACATTTACAGAATATTCCTTTCATCGCCTTGCGTAGCGATGAGAAAAGGAAAGCTTGTTCAGGGCTACAGTTATCGCATTTTGTAAAATTGGTCAGGAGTTGTTCCAAGGTGTCACATTAATGGAAGGGCTGAACATAACACGTTGCATCAATTGCGGTAAACTGATGGAGCGTGTGGATGACAATGTGGAGAAAGTATGTGGTTCTTCTAGACTTGTTCCTTCCGTTTCCCCGGGGATGGCGTGGAGATATTTGCATGCTCCCAGCCACTGTGTTGTCCATCCAAGTCCTCTTTGTTATTGATGTCACTGTAAAGAGTCAGGAATAGGTGGCTTTCACAGGAATCCAAGAGGATGGCTTACACGTTGTCTTATGTAAGTACCAGCTATCTATAACGCCCATATGAATATGATCCTTGTATCCCCTTTGGAAGACAGATTCAAGATGAAGGATGAAGATCCACTTGTGTGTCGAGAGTGGATCTGGCTTAGAAAGATGTGGAGTTAAATTACTCTTTCAGGTGCTTTATACCCACAGACACACAAGACGTCTGTATTTGCATACCTTTTTACTCCAAGAGGACATGTACCCAAATATGTTTAGAGAAAGTAATCTGGCGTATTATATACCGCGTATGTAGGAGAAAGCAGTCTTTGAGTACTACGTTTGTAGTGTTGGGATTCACAGAACTTTCGACGCATTCAACTTCATTAATTCGCAAAAAGCCTTTAGGGATCCGCCACTTGAATAATTGAAATTGAAACTGCGACACCTATTTGCACTCTTTACCGCAAGAATGGCGAGACTGAGAGCATCCAGGGGCGCGGATTTGAGTACCTAAATTACCTTTTAAACTCATACATCTTGAATATAACCTACATGATATTTGCCTCTCTGTTAATGCAGGAATGAAACCATTACCGGAATTCAACGACGGATGCACGAAAATATTTCAACGGAGACTATGATGACATCTAAGGATTGATGTACAACTGGAGAGTATATCTTTAAACGAGGCGGATCTTTCATTTCAACAAAGAATGGGAAAAAGAAATATAGCCAATTTCTCCTTTGGAAGTTGCTATGTAACTACTGTACGCAAGATGGTCTGATAGTATCTAGTCGCATGAGTACCCCCTCCGTTTCCCAACTACTTAACCTTAGAAGGAATGCGCAAAGAGTTTATTTTTCTACATCGGGAACGTATCTTCATCTTAGAGTATACTAGCGAAAGATAACTTTCTCCCGCTGCCGGCCAGCCTGTCGTGTAGGTTCTAGATTCTAGAGCGTCTTCAAAGAGGAATTTCTCTGATAACAGAAGCAGGAATAGAATGAAAATAAGCTTTGTTTTGCATTTCCCCAGGCTGTAGGGTCACGCGTCAGCAAATTAAAACGAGCTGACGTAGTTTTCACTCGTCGTGCTAGGTATTTTGGTGGACGAGGCTACACACTAGTCTACCTTCGCGAACTCCCAAACGAGTTAAGTAAGACGTAAAAAGATGAGTTACAAAAAGCATCATAACGTGAGGGATATGGAGGAGCTGTCACCGTCAAAAGTCGTGGCTTTGATGGAGCTAGGGATTAAGAAGATAGATTCCAAGGGACAGAAAGAAGTAGCGGAAGGAAACGAAAGTAAAGAGCCTGCTTCAGTGTTTTCTGACATGGATGACAATCTCGGAGCCAACGGAGTAATCAAGTCTGAGAGAAATGTCCAGAATCGCAATCTCGTAACAAATCAAGGTACTTCCCCTGATACATGTTTTCTCGCCCACAAATAAAACTTTCTTTGCTGCAGTCCTAAAGGATTAAAAGTGAGGGTTTTTTTAGATGGAAACACAACTTCACAGACCACTGGGACTAGAATGTCACTCTGCCTCAAACTAATGGCCATCTTGGGCCTTTTGTACTTCTTTGTATGCTCCTTGGACCTATTAAGCGGGTCGTTTCGACTGATCGCAGGGAAAGCAGCAGGTGAGTTGCATGGGGTTGACTGTAATTGCTTTTTGCAAACTTTCTTAAGCACTCCGGTATATGTGTGTATGAAAAAGGGGAAGAGATTAGTTTCTTGTATAAATACACTCCCTTAATTACAACTCCGCCCTTTTGCGATGCAGGTGAAGTATTCCAACACCAGAAAATGCTCAATAACCCCATTGTGGGAGTGATGATCGGTATTCTCGTCACGGTCGCCGTTCAAAGTTCCTCCACGTCAACCTCTATTGTGGTATCCATGGTCTCCTCGGGATGTAAGTTACAGATCCACTTCCAGCAGATTATTCGGAGGAAAGAGCTTCTGAATTAGGCTTGCGTCACCTCAAGCTTTTCCTGTCGAGCTCTCCTATAATGATGAATGATATAATGAAACTAATTTATTTCAGTGTTTACTGTTCGCACTGCGATACCAATTGTTATGGGTGCTAATATTGGAACTTCGGTAACTAATACGATTGTGGCCTTGACACACATGTCGAATCGAGAAGACTTTGAGCGAGCATTTGCAGGCTCCGTACTGCATGATATGTTCAACTTACTTGCAGTTAGCTCACTGCTTGTTTTGGAAATAACAACTGGTTAGTTTTATGGAACTGAATCACAGCTTTCCTCCACTATTCGCTGGATTCAAAGTTTTCTATGACATATTTTAAATTTATTTTTTCAGGGTACTTGGAGAAGAGTACGACCTCTATTGTAAACGCATTGGATCTAACGTCATCTAAAGGGGCGGACGTGCAAGTGCTCTCACTCATCACGAAACCATTTACTTCCTTAATTGTTCAGGTTAACTTGAATATTTTCAACGCTTTGCCAAAGTGTCAACCAGAGATCTACCGTATTCTTTGAAAACAAGTATTGATGACAATTATTTGCTTTGCAGTTGGATAAAAACGTAATCATAGGTTGGTCTACTGGGGAGTCCAAGTATGAAAATGCTTCGCTCTTGAAAGAATGGTGCAATAAAACCCGTGAAATATTGGTTAACGGCACGGCTGAGAAACTCGAGATCCCTAACAAATGTAAGCTACCATAACCACACAAACTTTGAAAACAATTTCACCACGCCCACTCAGTAATAAGAATAAGAATGTTTATTATTCACAGGTCATTTCATCTTTAACTTCTTCCCAATGAATGATGTGACCGCAGGGATTATTTTGCTCGGAGTTTCTTTGGTGACACTTTGCGGGTGCTTAGTTTGTCTCGTTAAGGTACTATCTACTTTACTCAAGGGTAAGTGTAATGGTTGGAATATAGTCCTTATTTTACCCGGAGGTTGCGCAATCGAGTTAAAGCAATAACCCTAAATCTCATGTTGTTTTTAGGAAAGCTTGCTACTGCTGTTCAACGTGGTGTTAATGCTAACATTCCTTATTGTCCATTTATGACTGGATATCTCGCAATATGTATCGGTGCCGTGATGACGATTCTCGTGCAATCTAGTTCCGTATTTACTTCCGCTATGACTCCCTTGATAGCCATGGATATGATATCTCTAGAAAGAGCTTATCCCTTGACACTCGGGTCGAACTTGGGAACTACTACAACAGCCATGCTAGCAGCTTTGGCTGCAGAAGGTCCCAATTTACGTTGGTCTATTCAGCTAGCCTTGTGCCATTTCATATTTAATTTGACTGGCATTCTTATGTTCTACCCCATTCCTATTACAAGACTACCGATAAAAATGGCGAGAGCTCTAGGAAGGGTTACAGCGCGTTATCGCTGGTTTGCAATCTTCTATTTAATCTTCGCATTTGCTATATTACCTCTGTTGGTATTTGCTCTCAGTTTAATAGGTCCTATAGCATTTTACTTTGTAGTTGGTGTTGCTGGAATAATATTTGCTTTCTGGAGTATCGTAAGCGGTCTCCAATCTCAAGCTCCGCATCTTCTGCCAAACAGTTATCGTACCTGGGATTTCGTCCCGTTGTGTTTCCGCAGTCTAGAACCTTACGATCGTTTGGTTCAACAGGGTTTAGACATGGCAAGACAAACTTGTTGTTATTTCTGTCTGAATTCTGCTAGTAATGAAAGCCAAGAAATGATACGAGTCAGGCCTGGGCATTCAAGTTCCGGTGGTTTGGACAATTTTGCTTTTAACCAAACAGACGGAAGTGACGGAAGGGGTTGGAGCAGTATGAGCAACAGCAGCGAATCTCCACTTGGCAGACCTGGTGATGAAATACCGACCACCGGATCCAAGAGCTCGGGTCCGGCAAGGAAGTCTAAAGTTTAATTCTTCTTATGATTATTACTGACATAATAACTACAGGATTCTGGGAGCGTTGATCTTGTTCCATTCTGAATCAGCAGAGTTTTTGCAGATTCCAAGTGCTAGTGGATTTACTAGAAATATTCGTATCTTCTTTTTCCGCACCAATCTTAGACACTGTACAACTGTACAAATAGTCTGCTCTCTCTACTAACTACAAACTATGCATTCAGTATTCAGGCAATTGTTTTGCCTAAAGTATTATGTGATTATTGATACTCTGTTAAGTTGATTAGAGGCTGATTCGATTCACAATAAAAAGTTAAAGTCAGCTTGTAAATGAGAGAACTCAGTAATTAGTCTTAATTGTGGGCTTATTACAAATATTACATAAAAGCAGAGTGTACAAACAGCGTTTTATTACATCTACCACCTTACTTGTGTACAAATTGTACTTTGCGTGCAAATACTAGAAAGTTATAAAATAGTTGGATATTTGATACAAAAATATTGCAAGTTACGGCATAGAAACCTTAAAATGTACAAGTCTTATATGCTGAACACATTACGATACTGGCATAGAGATAAAATTGGCAGTGATTTAAGTAATATTCACCTACAGATAACAGATACACAGATAGCTTTGGCGTACATTACAACAAAACCCATCACCATCACCACAACTCTTATTGGTCCCTTATCCTACGTATTACACCCACTTCCATTACCTCAACCCGCAACCACTTATTCAATTTCGTAACAATTCTAATTCGCTGTACTATGCCAGAGTCATTCATCATTTTCATTCAGGACGTTTTGGTTTGAGCATACTGACAACCGTTCAAATAGATGCTATCCGGATAAAATTCAGTTAGTGGATGCTTCAGTCGTATTTGTTGTCTCGGTACATTTGGAGTTCCGGTTTTGAAGACTCAAAAGGGCATTCCGTCGTCGTTCCAATGCTCGCAAAGCAACCTCTCGTTCACGCTTTGACAGTGGTTTCTTTTTTGATCGAGAGTTAGACACGACTCGATATGCCTCGATCAGTACTTTATCCGCTTTATCCAGATCTTGCTTTGCGCTAGTTCTCGCAACTTCCCTCTGCAATACACATTATGAATTATAAGTTAACACCGAAGTTTTGTCAATTGATTGATGTTCCCGAAAGTGATACAGCCTATAGAGGTAAATATGTACCTCAACGAGCCGATGCAATTCTTGCAGTTTTGCAAAGTTACTCTTTTGCAGCCGTTTCAGCTTGCACTGAGTCTGATTGATGTCGTTTAATATTTCATCCGTCTCATTATCCTCTTCTTGAACCGCGTCTTCCACCTTTTCTGTTTCCGTTTCTTCAAGTAAAACTTTCCGAACAAAAGTATCAACGGGAACGATATTTTTTGGTGATCCACTATCATCCAGACCTGTGAGACCAGTAGAAGCAAGTTTGTCGTCGTATAAATACGATAAATCGTCATCAAAGCCATTATCGTGGTTTTTTCCATTTACAATCCCATTCTTCTGCTTCAAGTAAGTATCCACGCGCTTCTCAACTAAAGCAGAAACTAATCGATGTGTCACTGGACCCCACCCATCATGCGACCTCGTTTCTATTCTTTTTCGAGCACTCCTGAAATACAAAAGTCTTCGGTTAATCGTGATTCTTGAAGCTGACTGTTTGACAGATGCGCTCTTGCATAACTAGAAAATACATGCTACCTTGACGTTATAGGAGACTTCGGACCCTTGTAATGAGGTCCAAGAGATGGAATCTTCAAGATATCCTCTGTTAAAGGTTTGTGTTCGTCCATGACATGTTCCAATAATTCCATATCCTCGAAAGTTAATTCCCGGCAGTAATCATCAACTAGATCCCAGAAATGGCTTGGAGATATGGAACGGTAGAAGGATACGCCGTTTTTACCTATTTATCACAAGAGATGTTATGCATACCTTGACTTTAGAAATAACATATTTTATAAAATGGTGATGTAGACGATACCTTTCTTAGAATGAAATCGATTTTTGCCCCGGCCGGATTTTTCTGGAGATCGTTTATCTTTCTTGCCACTTTCCGATTTTGTTGGAGAAACTTTTGGAGATTTGTCCAAAGATGAGATGGATATGGCATATGGTACATCTCCACTGGAATCGTCATGATCCTCGAAGCTGTTACCTGCCGCAGTACCATTTTCACCATTGGCAGTATGTCCGTTGCTTCCATTCGAAGGATAAGGAACGGCGAAAACTGCCTTTGATGTCGAGGGCTGTGCTGGTGACATTGAATCCTCTCCATTGACTGCTGTAGAGGTTCGCGGTGGAGAATCGTTTGATTGTAGTGAATTCGAGCCGGATTTTTTTCGAGTCTTGACTTTGACTGCATCCATACTGTCCTCAGTATGGTAACCGTTACCATTAGTAACACTCGACGAATTTCCATTGGGTCCACTTCCATTCTCGTATATTATTCCGAGCTCTCTCCTTACACAGCGAATCCTCGTGGACAAATGGGATAGCAGACTTTCAAGTTCAACTTGAATTCTTTCCATGTCTTCGAAGGTTAAATCCTCTGATCCAACATTTATGAACGGTCCGACACGAAGAAATTCCTTGCTTATTCCGTTCTGCGAATTCTTATCCTGGCTTTTACTAACTCCGAGACTAGATTCCTTTCGTGAACTTCCTGGTTCGCTTCGCAAATTCTCACCGGAAAATATACCAGCGAAGCTACTTTGATTATCAAATCGAACGCATTCTATCGTTGATGACTCTGGTATGCCAGAGTTCATCATAATTCAATCGCAGCGCTTGAAATAGAAAATACTTTAAATCCTTTAACTACCGATTGTCTACACGAACAGATGCATACACCTTGTGAAAATATGTTTCAGATGTCTAAATAAGACTAACAAATACCCAACTAGTTATTTACCAATCATTGACAATCCTCATACGAAATGCTCGTTTTTACCGTCTAAATCTTGTTGTCCTACAATAAGATCATTTTCTTTCTTTTTTTCACAAGGCTCAATATTTTCTATGCAATACAGCCAACACTAAAACCAAAACAATCATACCAAACAATAAATAAATTTAACTACAGGTGTGAACATCTTCTGATGGATTTTAAGACTTCTAAAGCAACTTCAGAAAGTTAACCATTTCATTCCCCCTATACCGTGTGCAGAACCCTGCCAAAGAATTTAAAACAAAGAAACTCATTGAACACATAAGAAAGCTCTCGGTCTGAAAGAAAACTTAACTGAAGTTAATTTCGACACACAACTGACCAAATATTTTCCCTAATATATATCGTAAAACACATTGGTCAATTTCCTTGCCCCATTAAAAGACAATTACGACGCTTCAAACAGTAAAATACTGGCCTAACTTTCCGACTGTAATATAAAGATTCAGATGCGTCTACTAAAATGTTTAATTTTCAAAACTACTTAACCTAATCAAAATTACTTGCGAAACAAACAATCAAATCGTGAAGAAATCATCTGGCCTCACATCCACACAACACACAAAACAACACAAAGCATAACAAAAGTTCTATGCGTCAACCCGTAAAAATGACAAAACAAAGCCAAAAGTAAAACAGCTGAAGAACGCTCAAAACTGTCTCGCAAATTTTCTCTGTTGTCGACGACATCCAGAAGTAGGTAGAATTTCGTATTCTAAAATCGTCGACAAGGGAAAATCCCTTTTACTGTGGTTGACGCGGGGGATCGACAGGTGATGCACGTGGAGAATGGTTAAAATGCGAATCTGATTGAAGTGAATTTTTGAAATTTAAGAATACGATCCAGAAATCTAAGTCAATCACTCAAGTATCCAGTTTTCATCACACAGCTACCATGTCCGAGGTTTTACTCAGTGATGAGGAAAAGTATTTTATTGTTTTAGGGGTTGCTGTAAGTGGAAGTCAGTTTAACTACATGAGAACAGAATATATTATTGACATGAGCCGAGTGCTATAAACGAACTGTACGTAATTTTCTTTGCAGCAAGATTTTCGTTCTGATGGGCGGGGTCGATTGGATTACAGATGTCAGGAAATTGAGCCCCACGTCGTAACAAATGCACATGGGTCTGTGAGATTACGATTGGCGGAAACAGATTTAATTGTTGCTGCGAAGGTGGAATTAGCAACACCAGATGAAAATGCTCCTGATATCGGCAAGATTGATTTTTTGGTTGATTGGTAAGAATTTTAATAATAACTGAAAGTTGTTGCGCTACTAGGTTTAACTGCAATGAATCAAGCTCTAATTGAATATTCTTATTACGTACTGTTTTAGTTCTCCGTTAGCATCACCGGCTTTCGAAGGAAGAGGCGGCGAGCAGTTGTCAGAGTTAATAATGACCATACTGCGTTCCTCCTATTCTACATCGGGGGCAATAGATTTGAAAAGTCTATGCATAGTTCCAAAGTTGCATTGTTATGTCATATGGATTGACATTTTGGTAATTTTAATATCTACTGTCTATCTATATCTACGCATGCTATTATATCGCTAGAATTCCTAAAAATAAAACGTTTATAGTATAAGTGTTGGCTAGACAATAACAAGGATCATTGATATCGTATTCCAGGTTCTACAATGTGGAGGCAATTTAATTGATGTCATGTCTATGGGAGTGAAAATTGCTTTGGGTATCTGCGAAATCCCTATCGTTACTGGTCTTAGATTTGATGCTGGGGAGCCATCGCCTGTTTTTACTACAGATGAATATGATTACGTGTATCTGGATGTACGGAAAGCTCCTATTGTTGTCACCTTACCACGGGTTGGAAGGCATTTCGTAATCGATGCTACTTCGGAAGAAGAATCCTGTTCGAAGGGAAAACTGGCTATTGGAGTTACTCCCCAAGGAACGATAACCTCCATAGACAAACTAGGGAAAGGTTGTTACCATTTAGCTTCGTTGGCATCTGCAGTTTCGGTAAGTTTGATTTTTTTGCAGCGGAAACCTACATTTTAGAGATTAACTTCTGAATATGTTTACTACATTCGTTATTCTAACGGTTTTGCAGTTGGCTGAAAAAGTAGGGAAGGGTTTGAATGCTGCGGTTGAAGGCAAAATTGAGACTATCAAATCAGGCAAGCGGCAAGCTTCAATCAAAGATTTCCCTGACGGCTATTTGATAAGTAAAACGTACAAAGAGTTAATTACGGATGACAAAATTTCTTTGTTTGATAATCCCGTACATGCCAAGCAGAAGTTTGGTTAGGTTTATATTAAATTACTCAAATCTTAAGTGCGGCTGTAAGTTGTATTTATGTAATCTGAAAACAATAACAGCTCAGCTCATACTTTCACTCTGTAAGTTTAATTGCTTCAGTTTAAAGTACCATTATGTTAAAGAGATGTATGTGTCATCGGCTTCGTTTTATATCGCGTTGTATTCAGAAACTGGTTAATAGTTACTGAAATACTTTCTTGTGGCATGACTATTCGTTAATCCAGTTCCTTATTTGATTGACTTTACCATTACTGTTGCTCCTGAAACACTAGTGCTTGAGAACAGAAAACAGCAAAATCCATTTTTACTTTACCTAAACCACCGGCCTAGCCTAGATGGCAGCAGTGATATCGAAATAATTCCGTCCAGCAGAACAAAGCAATAATTCCCCTTCAGAAATGCTCGAGATAGGTTTCCCACGGTTCCGGCACGGATTCATGTTAACAATTTACAGTTGCGTACTTGCCGAGATGCATGTTTCAAAATTTATAATCCCGTTAAAACTCAGGGAAGCCTTTTTCGTGTGATTAGTTGAGATACAGAAAACAAGTAAACGTAGTTACCATACTATGCATTACATTTCCAAGCTCATTTATTTCTATTCATCCTCAGTATTTTTGAATTGGGTTGCTTGTAAGGCGCTATTATACAACTTAAGGCCACGAGAATAAGTGCAAGAAGCTGAACGCCAAATGCCCAGGGGGATAGGGAGATTAAGATGAAAAAATGTGCAGGTACTCTGACTCTCCTCGTATGATGGGCTTCCACGATCATAACACAATGGCAAAGAAGAGGATAGGTGCATCTTGTAATCTTACAACAACGTCAGAGCAGAGGAGTATCTTGGAAACAAGTTTTCAACCGGGATAAGGTCAATGGAATTGCCTTTTAAGCTCCTACTCGAAACATATCTTGACAGTTAGTCAAACAAGACGGAGGATTAAGTGAGTTTGTGGAGCTTTTCGTGAAGTTTGAAAATATTTTTAAATTTAAAAATTTCTATAGCAGTAAGTTTCCAGCTCTTTGTGTTGCCGGGAGATTTGGTGGCTACGACGAGAAGATTTGAGAGCATCTTGTGTAAAAGTATACAGCGCCGTTAAACTCGAATCTTGCAAGATGTTGCGAAGCGAAATAGTAAAGAAGCTGTATGACATCCTCGTGGAATACTTGAATTCCAGAAGTGATTTCGTAGGGTGTGAAATAAATTCTTTCAAGATCGAGGAGGCTTGCGACGCGGGTGATAACTTTCTGGGTGCGATTTACGCCCTCACAGCCTCTGTTAGCGTAAAGGATGAGGGCAGTGGGGCGGGGAAGGGGAAGAGAAACGAGGAAATAAATTTGATTGCCAAGTCACAAGTTTTTGACAACAATGAGGACGTAGCAACCTCGGCGCAAAAATATTTTTGGAACGTTCTCTTCATGAAGGAGCGAATGATGTACACGGATCTGATTTCCGAGATGGAGAGTGTGGGAAACGTGAAGCTGGCTCCTAAATTCCATTACTACTACTCTGAAGACGAAGAATACGCCTGCATTCTCCTTGAGAATTTGATCACATCCGGCTATTACATTCCGGATTTCCAGTCTCTCACATTCGCCGAGTGTGGGCGGGTAATGGAGAATCTTTCCACTTTCCACGCCTTGTCCTTAGGTAATAAAGCCAAAACCGCAACAAAATGAGCTTGTACTCATGCATAGCCGGTAGTTGTTTAATGGGAATAAGAAACTGGCATAACGTTTCACTCCAGAGGGATGCTAGTGCTTTGTTTATGGCTTATGATGCTTTCATTTCTTTGCAAGTTGGCTAGAAATAGTGCTGCTTTTGTCTTGCTGTATTTCGTTTCCTCCCATACGTCCTGCTTGGGAAAAAGCTGAAGCTTGAGTTGCAGCAGGAGCGTTCTGTGTGCGACATTGTGGAAAGTCTTCCCCGGCTAACGTTTCCTATTAGTGGCCCTAAGTAGGAGGGAAAAGTGCGACAAGAGTTGGAGGAATAGGAAATGTGTTTATAAAACTTGCTTCTTCTCGTTATTACCTTACATTCTTGTTATGAATGAGCCAGAGAAAAGTTTTCACGTCCTTCCGTAACCCGGAATGGGACACATGAAACAAACTTTCTCCGTTTCTCTTCTTTCCAACTACAACATTCTTTCCAAATTTCAAAATGGGCCAGATGATGAGGTGAAACTGCACTACAAGAGGTATCCAGGAATGGCTGGAGTTGTTGATAAACTAACAGACTAACAGCGGTTGAGTGCGCTTAGCTTTCTCAGAGGCAGGTTAAGTGGGAAAAGTGGGGAGCTGGTTGGTGCGTACAGAGAGAAGTCAGGGGGACAAAGTAGCCGGATAAGATGTAGGAGAAAGTTTACCTTTCTCTTTGATCGGATTCAAACTGTCTGTCATTTCCTTTCTCCTTTCGATAAAAACTTGAACCGCCAACAAACATTCCTCCCAATTCTTCTCCACCGTCGCGCTGTTTCTCTCTCTCTCTCTCTCTCTCTCTCTCTCTCTCTCTCTCTCTCTCTGTTCCTATGAGATTCTTTCTCCCCGATCAACATCGTCCACCGCTTTCTCTTTCCTCTTCCAGATAATTCTTATCCTCAAGTCAGCATGAGGATAAGAAAAAGCATCCTGACTTGAGCCCCTGAGATAAACGGCTTGAAAAGTTAAGAAAATACCCCAACTTCCTCCTGTTTTCCTTTCGTTTTAAAGAGGAGGAGCGGACGGGGAAAAGTGCAGGATTTACTTTGGGAATTTGACAGGGTTCTATTATAATTTACCCAGGAATTTTACGTCCCGACTTTTTAAACTGTGGATCATGATATTAGCATAAAAAATATATTTAGTATCTAAACAGGACCCAGGAGATGCAAATACAACAGCAAAAGCGATGCACAAGAAACCCGAGAGACAAAAACCGGGCAAAGCCCGACAAAAGTTCAGTTAAAAGTACTAACATTTGGAAAACAAGAATGCCCTAATTAATTGTCTAAATCCATTCCTTGGCACTCTTCAGGTCAATCCAAATTTTCATAAAACTACACTGAACTGCGCGAGTCTTCTCCACTGTTCGTGTTTATTGTGTTAAGATTGAATGTGGAAAATATTCGCGCAGTTCAGTTTAGTTTTATGAAAATTTGGATTGACCTGAAGAGTGCCAAGGAATGGATTTAGACAATTAATTAGGGCATTCTTGTTTTCCAAATGTTAGTACTTTTAACTGAACTTTTGTCGGGCTTTGCCCGGTTTTTGTCTCTCGGGTTTTATTTTTCCTTTTTAGTACTACACACTAAAATCATTTTATCGGCAAGGACTAAAAACAGAAACTTAAACTATGCAATCGATGCATAGGAAACGAAAAGTACGCAAAGGTCCCGGGAATGTAAAGCTAGGGACCATGCACAATGTTTGGCTTTAAAAAGGTTAGCAACACCACAGTAAAGAGTTTCACCCATTGCATGGATTATATGCAAGGCCCTCACAGTGAAACTGGGAGCTGTCAGCATAAAGGATTGAGGAAGGAGGGATGAGGACTTGCAGTTTCTCTCGTCCCTTAGAATGACGGTAGTGGGGGAGAGCGAGAGAGAGCATGCTAGCTGACGAAGGGAGAAGACTGAGATAGGTCCACAGGCATCCTCCCGTTTGTTTTGGTATGGAACAGGTTTAGAGAGGAGGCGAGAACCTCATAACGCAATGGGGGATGCCCCACGTGCATGTTTTGGATTCCCAAATACCGAAGAGAACTAAACTTTTTAAAAAAGCAAGAATGAAGCACGACGCTAGGATCAAATTTAGTTTACTTTTCCTCCGTCCCTCCCTCCTCTCTTTTGCCCTCATGGCTTTTTCTTTTGATCCGATTGTAGAATGCGTTGGATGTTGGATGAGAGGATCCACAGAGACATGGGATGCGAAGGCTTGGGATGGCAGTTCTAGGTAGGCAGTTCCATGAGTTCCAGAGTGATGGCTTTTTGAGAGGCAACTTTGGCGGGATGGATTTATGGATAATATGGCTACGCTAGGCTGGATCGAAGTATTTTTTTACAAAGGTCGAGAAAATAATAATTTTGCGGAATCTCTTCTTCTAAGGAGCTACGGTGACACATAAGTTCAATAATTTCTTCCACCGCCATTCATGTTGTCTATCCCCTCCTCCATTCACTAGTCGAGTTTCCACAAGAAAAAAGATAAGTGTTTCCAAGATAATAAGATAAAAAGAATAACTAAAAGGATGAGACGGGAGGAGGTGGATGGGACATGCAGAGGGGGGAAACGAGAGGAAAGAAGCCTCAGGACAGGACTTGGGCGTCGGCAACTCTGAAAAAATTTAAGAGGCACCGCTAAAAGTTAGGTAATTTCTTGTTATTGGTACGTGACATACGTGTGTATTGTTTATTAGGTTTAGGAGGATGGTTGAAAAGCATTTCCTGGATAGGAACTACTGCAAAGCCATAAGACACAAGACCCAAGTCCTTATTCACGTCTCATCATGATCTCCTTCTAGGGCGGCTATTAGATTCAAGATTCTGTAGTTAACTATTTTATGGAAGGGAAAAGCTTCTGAGACGCTAATGCCTTAGTTACATAAACTAGGTCTTCTTCCCTCCCTCCATCCCTGCTCCTCTTCCTTCGGCTTTCTCCTTTCACTGGGACATTCTCCTTGTACCTTTAACCTAGCTGCGGGACCTATAGAATGGGATAAGATCCTCTCCTTCTGATGTTTTATCGGATAGTTTTAGGGAGGATCCGGATGCGGATCAACACTTAACAGAGGAATGAGGTGAGTGAAAGTTGTGGAGAAAGTAATGAAATATATGTAGTAGGGGTATCCAGGTTAGGTTGTATGAAAGTATAGTAGCTGGCAGATGGTGTGTGTGCGCGCTAGTTCCCAGTAGTTTCTTCTTCATGATTTATATAAAATAATAACCGTTTAAAAGCTCCTCTTGAGGTTCAGCCCCTTGTTTTGATCTGGATGGAGGATAAAGTTTTTATCTCCCTGCAATGCTTCACAAATCATGGAACAAACTTGGTATTCAAATTTATGAAAAGAACCAAAATCAGCAAGTAATGCCTGCCTGTGTCTGTAGCCCTATCTTCTTCATTCGTTTTGCAGCAAGTTTTGCGCGTAACTAAAAAATAAAGACGCGGCTCAAATGCTTTCTTTCAAAGCAAGGCAGAGAAAGTGCGTTTGGATGTATGAGATATTATCCCACATAAGTTGCTGAACTTGCTAAACTTTTTTAAGAAATTTTAATTGACTTTTACACAATGCTCAGAGTTTAGGCCAAGACTTTGGGAATTTTATCCCAGAATCAGATGATATGGCAATAGATATACCTAAAGAGCAGAAATATTTTTCGGTTCATTGGATAGTTAAAGAATCGTTAGACCGGAGGGATAAAATATTTTCTCCGTAGGTTTTCACGATATAACTTGAAGTATATAAAGCAGGCAGGCAGGGGAACGAAGTAAAACACTATCTTATTTGCTGAGAGCGTATATAGGATATGGATGATGGGAGATGAGAGTGGATGGCTTTTGTAATGTTGAAATTTGAAAAGAAGAAAGAGAGCGAGACTGGAATGATGTATCTGAGCGAAGAATTTTAGGTGGACAGAGGGCGGAATTAAAATGATTTTTCAGGATGACTGGAGGTGAATGGAGGAGGGGAAACAAGTTTGAGTGCTCCTCAATTGATGGTTTCAATTTGAGAAGACTCAATGGATTGTAATGGTGGAAATAATGATTTTTATGAGCACTATTAATATAATTAATGAGGGAGATTGGAGGAAGGGTGAAAACGATCCATATGTTTTCCGCAATGTCGCCGTGCAAGCTTCATGTCTAGGATTCCGTATTTATTGACCATGCTTCTTCCAAGGAACGGCCGCAGAGCAATATAATTTGTCAACTTATTAGGGGGAAGGAAAACTAAGTTGAGAGATAGCCCTCGCTGGATTCCTCTTCTATCTTTCCGTTCCCAGCTTTCTTGAACAAACGATATGAATCTTGTCCGATATATTTAATCTTCGGGTTGTAAATCTTTAAAAATAGTTCCGGGAAATTTTCCGAAGCTTTCGCAGCTTCGCCTCAGATACATCCGTGCTAAAAAAAATTGTTATTCCTTGTCGCTATTCTACTTCTTACAGAGAAAGTGGGCTTTAGTATGCTCCTCCAGCGTGAACGAAATTGCCATGCTGCCCTTAAACCATGTAAAATAAATTGATACTGTTGAAATAATATTTGATATTCAAAAGGTTCTACGTGGAGAAAGTTGGGTTAGTTGCTTTTTCCGAGCTGTATCCGTAAAATATAAGAAATGGTTAGAAACATCTCCCTCTCAAAGTCATCCTGTTTATTCAGGCTTACTGACTTGTGAACCCGGGTATTTTCTCTTGTAGAAATCGAGGAGATGACTCTCATGCTCAACTTCTTCCTCCCACTTTCTTTCTGTATTTGTATTCAGTATGGGAATGGGATAAGTCGGATTTTTCAGAAATCTGGAAGCAGGCAGGGAGGAATGCATTGCAATTGATGTATCATTTGTCTCGGTAATTTTTTACGTCGGAGAAAAACGAGGAGGAGGGGGACGATGGAAATACATGTTCATATGCAGATCCGAGGAGAAAGTCTGTGTATTTAGTATATGGGATGAGGAGGAGAGGAATTTGAATATTTTTCAAATTGTACCATGAATTATTACCTTGGATTTGGAAGTATGTTAGGGATTGAGGAAACATTTTTTGACATATGCCAGAGATGGAAGATTTGATTCATTGATTTGTTATTGTGCGAATAATAATGCATGGAAGGATGGGAAAACTTTCTCGGGATCTGGCTGGATGTGAGAGTGCTCTAACATTGTGCCGGGAGAGAGAGAAGGATTATGGTGCTTTCTCCAGCTGGAAGGAGAAAGCTTGGCGGAACAAGATTTCTACAAGCAGGAAGGGGAGCGATGGGCTTTAAGGCTTCTTATTTCCCGTGATCTATGGGGAGCTTTTGCATGCATTTGCATAGAGGGTTATGGATGGAATAAGCTTGGGAGAAAGATGGAGTGGTGGGAAGGAGATAGAAGAGAAAATATAGGATTGTTGAGTCAAGTAATATTTTTTAATATACCGACAGTGGTGGAAGGCAAGTCTGGAGCTGGAATTTTGGACAAGTTTGATTTCGTTGGATGTGAATTGTTTTTCTCGCCCATGATGGAGCATGTGATGAAGCCATACGTGCAGAATTCATACCGCGGAGTCCTGGAAATATGTGAAAAGTTTCGTCCGGACCTGGTGGAGCCTCTTAAAAAGTTCAACGATGAGAAGAGTTTATGGGATCGGGGATGTGACCACGTTCGCCCCGGGAAAACATGTTTTTCTTCCGTTTGTCACGGGGATGCAAGACTCAAAAATATGTTTCTAATTTCGCCGCAGCTGCAAACAAAGGACACAGCCACCACCACGTCCCCGCCGTCCTCCTCCGCATTCCGTTTTATAGATTTCCAAATAACGAGGTATGCAAGCCCTGTGACCGATTTGATCTACTTTTTATATTTGTCCACATCCGCCCCATTCCGTCAGGCCTATACCAAGCACCTACTCAAAATTTATCATTCCAACTTTACATCAATCCTCAATGCTTTTCCCAACGTCCCAGTCAACAAGGAAGCCAAGAATTGGACGCTGGACAAACTTTTCCAAGAATATAACTCCCTCGCCGATTATGCTCTCGTCGTTACCATTGCTATTACACCTACAATCTATTTACGACCAGAGGATATCGGCGAAGCTCTCAGCTCAAAGGCTACGAGGGAAGAGAAACAGAATTTCCTCATTCAAAATAGAGCTCAAGTCATTGCTGATGTTGCAAACAGGAACCATGTTCTCCGAAGTCGTATCTTGGACGCTGTAGACGAAATTTTAGTGCTAAAACCTATTCTTGCGAGTGAAAACTAACAGTTGTTACCCACTCTCTCGCGCTATCATTTAAGAGACACAATCTTATCATCTTTTTCAGACGTAATGCTGTCGTCATGTTATGCGCTTTGTATGCAATATATATTAGAATTGTGCTGTATGAATCATTCACTAGTGTATCAAACTAGCTGAATTATAAATACTTTTAGAAGTTTTAGCAATGTATACGACGATGGTGTAATTTTCTCTGGAGTCACTGCCACTGCATCTCTACTGCTTATATTTGCCAACACAGGTGCTCCGGAGAGCTGTAATCTGCAACTGCAGATGCTCGCTAAATAATTTCTACATTGTAAGCAAGGATTTTAATACAATTTAAAAGTTTTATCATGTATCTTAAGTTTGTGACTATTTAACTTACTTTCACCCTTCAGTGAAAGTCGTATTACAAAGGTTCCTCTTGGTTTAGCGTTCTAGTAATAGCCTGGTATTATTTACTAATGTGATTATGAAGTTGTGATCAAATAAATAATTGAACTACTACGCTCTCTGAAATCAAACCTACCGGTCTAATTAGACTCCTCAACTTTCCATCACACCAGCAGCTCCCCTCAAATATTCGTATTCCCGTTTTCAGCCAAACTTTCTTCGTGAACGAAATGTTCCCATTTCTTGGGATAACTATAACGGCAATAACTGAACGTTCATACAGACTTGCGGATTATGAGAAACTTTTCCAGGATTCACTCACTTCAAGATTTCATTTCTTTTCATCAAAGAGAAAGAACGAATACAAGTTTTAGTAGTTGAGGTTTGGTGATTGTGTAAATTTGTAAAATCTGCATGCAGGAAGAAGAGTGAAAAGTTGATAAGAGAAGAAGAGTTTTTTTTCCTTTCTGATTCTTGGAATGAAGGGAAAGGTTTTTAAAAGGAGGAGTAGTCAAGTCAGTACGCGTACGCATATGCAATATAAAGTTGTACAAGCCCATGTACACTCCAGCTTTGGCGTGGGATGCAATTTCAGGTTTAGTTAAGAGTGATGGGAGAGGGAGTTGGACAGGGCGCAGTTAGAAGTGTTGAAGATTCTTAAGATGTGTGGAGCTGGTATGAAATATTAATGTGGTTGGAGGGAGGGACACAAGAAGGGAGATGAGAGAACAGGAAAAGTGAAGCAGAGCAGCAGAGTCTTTGTGAAGTACAGAAAAGAAGGGATTTTTGTCAGAAGAACAAGCCCGGGAGAAAGTGTAGTAGCTTTTGCTGCCTGGCTGGGCTGCAAGCTGGCTGACTGTTAGCATATGACATGGTTGTAATGGAAGTGAAGAGATTTCATTTGTGTCAGGAGGGGTTCTGAGCTTCTGACTTTCTCTTCCCGAAGGAGGGAATGACGGAAGGAATAACAAGAGGGATGAGTGATGTTCCGGGCTGGAGGGTGAGGAAATGTGCAGGGTAGCCTTTGGAAGACGCGCGCTCATGGAGGATGTGGCTCCTAGTAATTTCTTGTTTTCACCGATTATCTCCAGGATGCCTAGTCAAATAGAATGAGAGAAGAGATGTGAAGATGTCAAATCAAGCATAACGTATGAGGATAATGGGATCATCTTCCCTCCTGGAATTCATTACCACTCATATTGTGTTGTGGCCAAAGAAAGAGAAAGCTATAGTCAAGAGTCCTTCCTTCCTCTCTCAGTCTCAGAGTTCCGGGGTGTAGATGAATATTTTTCAAACTTAAGTCTTCAACACCCCCGGGGAAAGAGTGAAAATTACGAAGAAGGGGATAGACAGTGAGGGGTCTCTTCTTTTAGGATTCTCTTCGCTTTCTCTCCCTCCGCTTTTTCTCTTCCTCTGAAGAGCGAAGAGCAAAGAAGTATATAATATTGCGAGCTTCTTGGACCTCCTTCGGATTTTGAGTCGAGACCACGTTCAGCTCTCTTCTACTACGGGGAATGATTAGATGATTAAATGACAGAGAAATTGACGTAGAAAAATTGAGAGGTGAGGTGGCAAATGCTTTCTTATATTTCTCTGCCCTCAAATCCGGCCAGCTTATAGCCAGCTTCCGCCACTGTCCGGAGGAGTTGGCAAAATTGAGAGGCTTAGGTGGAGAAAATGATGATGGAAGAGGATGAGGTCTGGGTGATGACGGAGGAGGACGGAAGGGTGCATATACACAATGTAAGGAGTGAAAGAGTATCTTGGGATGAGTTTTAGGTTTTAGTCCAGATTTTGGATTATTGTCAAGTCAAGAAGAGCGGATGTGTGTTCTAGATAGAACCAAATAAGAAACACAAAGGGACGGAGGATGGAAGGTGAATAAGAGAAAATGGTTGCTTCCGGGAATGATTTTCAAGAAATCACATCTCCAATCATCAGCACGCATCAAAGCCTAGAGCAAATACAAAACACAATATCATAACAATACAACAAACGGAAGGTGGGGCAAAGAGATATTCCATCCTACAAATTCTCTCTAAATCTCTTAGCTACTTGTTCTCTTCTACCCTTCTCCGCGAATTCCAATTCCTAGCTACCCTAATACATATGTCGACGTCGAGATGACAGTGGTGTGGCGGCTCTATCAATGTAGTCATGAAATCAAAATATGCATGACATATTCACCCTAACAAACTACAAATGCAGAATTTCAACGAATCGGCGTCGGCTTCATCCCCACAATTCCAGAATTGAAGGGGTCGAGATGAATATAATTTTGGAAATTCTTGAGCAAACCTTTCTAGTCCCCGATTCTTACCCGGGGCTAGAGTTTACTTCCTCTTTCGAAATGTAATAAATAAAGAGCTCTTCAATTTGATACGCCACCAGGACTAGGATCCACACGCTTCAGAACAACATCTCAAACGTCTAACAAAGATTCAGTACAAGTGCAACAACATTATTATTATCTTTACTAGGTATTGGAACAGAAAGGATCGAGAAAATTTCAAAACGTAAGAATCTGTATCAAGGCTTCCCCCGTAGTATGTGATTGTAGTATTTATATCCAAAATTTCAAGAAAGGAATCATTTAGGCACTACTCCCACTCCCGTCGTATTAGCTAATCAATATTTAATTCTTGTTTTGTATAAAGGCTTGTGAGAGCTCCGTGGGCTTCATTAACCGTTTTCACTATCAGTTTAGCGCTCTAGCTTCTAGTTTCCTGATTAGGAAGCATGATGTACACATGTTAGCTTTTCCCACATCCTATGGCTGCCTTTAGTTTACAAACAATTGCGGTCTAATCTGCTGCCCAGACTGGGATCCCAGTACGTGATATTCTAGGCCCTCCGTTAGTTGACTATAGCTATGTATGGTTCGCTGTACTTATGTACTATGGTTGACCGCTGTTGTTACATTTACTCCAGCATTGCTTCGTGCGGGAAACACAAGTATCTGCTTTCTATTCCTCATCCAGAAGCCCTTTCCAACTTGGTGAAAGTCATTTTTAAGTTTAGCAACTTAACAAGAAAAGGAAATTGATGGATTGGATGATCCAGGGAAACATGCACTTCAAGTCGCGAGAACAGGTGCTGATAGAAAAAACTTTCACGATTAATTAAGCCAAGTTCGTGTGTTACATAGAAGGATGAAAATGAGCTGGGCCTCCTTTCTTTTCCCTCTTCTTTTACTCTACTTATACTTTCACTACTGCTTTCACACTGGAATGCATCTCAATGTGATAGAGCACCTGGGAGGATAGATGTTGTAAAACTGCTGCCTGATTGATGGGCTTTTCATCCCTTTACAGGAGAAAATTTTCTAAATGTCTGTAATTTGTTTGTGGATACTTATAACTTTCCAAAAAATCGTGTCCTCTACCTGAAAGCCTATTTCATTCGCAATCGCGAGGACATTGTACAAAACTCGAAGATATATTTGGATTCATACCGACATTCAAACGAAAGCTGCCTCTGTCAAAACTTTTAGGAGTGCAACTTCAAACCAGTTGGTCTTCTACACTATTCGAACAATATTTCCGTTTTGAATGAGGGAAGAGGAAACATGGGCTGGAATGAAATGCCTCAATATATTTATGAATAACAGAGGAGGCGATACTGTATTAATTGTTGAATAGGCAGAGAGCGGAACTACAGTATTCTAGAAATTTAGAGTGAAAGTGTCAATTTTGTAATTTAATTTTCGCTGAAACTTTTCCAGCCAAGCAGAACGAGACAGGAGTGGAATGGTGATAAAGCGGAAGTCGATGTCTAATATACTTGTGGCTGGGGATACTGTTTCTAATTCTTTTTCTTTCCCATGTACAGGCACAAGGGAGCGCATAGGTATATGATTCTCCTCGGTCTAAACGAATGTAATGAAATCGCTTTGGATTTTGTTTTACACACTCGAGTAATTCCCGCCTAAAGTTAAACTCTTGACTGCCTCCATTGAAGATTCCAGAGTCCAAACCACAGCCATCCAAATAATACAAAAGCAGGGGATTAAAGAAAGCAGATGCATGCGGATTCATGTTCCTCGGAACTTTCTCCTTTGAAAATCCCGATAAATCCAACCAAAGATAAACCATCTAGCTTCGTGTATGCATCAGAAAACAAGCCTGGAGGTAGTAGCCGCATCATAAATTATGTATTTAGATTGTATGGAATCAATACTAAAGTATTTTGTACAGCTGTACATTCAGCCGAATACCCCTCAGCTTTGAGTCCACACTGGTACTACCACTGCTGTATGACTTTCCCTTGTACTTTCTCCAACGATATCCTAGGATAATATCGCGTGCAGATGAGTTTTATGCTAATCCGAAATTATCTAGCTTGTCAAGCTTAATACATTTCAATGAAATACACTCCGTCATTGAAAAATTCATCGCACTTCTAGTGGATAAGGATTTAAATTTAATTTTTTTATAATTTTAGCTCAGGTCGCAACGACGTGAAGAAGGTATGAAACCATGAGAATTAAAGCTTTACTTTAATGAATTAAAGTTTTGAAGTTGAAGAAGCTTTTTGTAAAGTAAAACTTTGCTCTTAGGAGCATATTCTTCAAGGAGTGGCAGTTGGCGAAGTGTGAATATCAGATTGGTAAAGAGGCTCATTCCTTCCGACGACGGAGCCTGTCGATTCCTTTTCTCGTATTTCCCTATCGTTTGATCAAAAGATTTTCTTTTCTCGAGAAGTTGGCCTTCTCTCGCACCCTCTGGATTTAATACATTTTATATGAGATCCGCCCTTGTTTGTTCCCGGTTTTAGGTCGCGGCCTTTACTCGGAATCGTTCACGGAACTTGAGTGGGATAAGAAAAGACTTTGATTTCAGCTATGCTGATGGGCTTATTATTGGATCCAGTGGCGGGGTGACAAGGAGATTAAGTCACCAAGATGCGCGTACCGAAGAGGGAAAACAAAGAAAACTTTCGCACAAAAGATAACTTTTCGGGATTCCAAATGCCATGCCATACCACCCATCCGAATGGAGACCTACAACTGAACAAAGCCTAGAAACCATTCTCTACCCACAGCTCAAAGCTCCCACCTCCCTTGACACCCCTTTATGTATGCAAGTAGGAAAATTTCGTAAGGGTAAATTACCCGAGGGAAATTTTCACTTTCTCTATACTCACTCAATACCCATGATGGATCTTTCCTTTGCCCAGTTTACAATGGAGAGAGGACAAAGGCTCTAACGATATTTTAAGTATCTTGTTCATACTCTTATGATTGCTAGCTTTGAGTCTTGTTATGGTTAGAGGGCAAAGGTTATTGATTTCCAATAATAATTGCGGTGGGGAGAGAGCAATACTCATGTCTTCAAGTGAAAGTTTACTTTCTCCCATACAATTCCCCATATTCTTCCGTGCTTTCCTCTTTTGGACATACGCGCTCATGTTTTTCCCATCTGTTTAACCTGATGATACAGCTCAGAAGCAGGGATTCATAGCCTATATTCATCCAGGGACCCGATTTCCCCAGCTTCCCCTTCTGGCCGTATGTCTCTATCCCATCCATGCATCCAGTCTGTTGTCTCCTCTTCTCAGCTTTCCACAACAGCGAGAATCGGAGAGAAGGGCCAGGGGTATCCAACTAGTAGCACTACCAACTTAGGCTTGTTGAAAGTGGAAAAGTTTTCTGAATGAAAAAAGTTGATATCGGTCTGCAAGGCATAAATATCTTGAGGCAAAAGAGAGGATGAGGTTATGAGAAAAAGATTAATTTTTCACAGTTTGTTTTCCTTCCCCATATATATTCTTGCATTCTTGCGCAAAAGGCGGTTGGAAGGCGGCTGTCTCTAGTACTTTCTCACAACTTTCTCTGGGCAGAAAATTGGACAGTTGTGGAAATATTTTGAAATATCATACACAGTAATATGGGTCATTCGTGAGAGGATTAAATTATTTCTTCCTTCTTCTTCTTCTTCGTGTACAACACCAAATATGAAAGGAAGGCCGGGTGACATGTCGGAACCGCCCACAAGGAGACAAAAGCAAAAAGCAAAAAAAAGTCGGCGAAAGGATGTGACAAGCCATCGTGCGGAAGATTCAGGTCATTGGAGAAATCGCCAGAATTTGGGATAATAAAACAGGCCCTGTATGCATCTATTCGATTGCCTATATTCCTGCCTCTTCTTACATGCAAATGGGCAGATTTAGGTTCGATTGGAGGGAAGTTGGAAGGTGAAGGAGGGAAATGAATTCACATTTTATGTAAGAGGACAAGAGGGCTTGGTTGATGGGGGGTGAATAACGATAAGCTTGACGAGAGAAAATGATGAGATGAGAAGTCATAGATAGATAGGTTTTGAGAAGAGAAAGAGAGTGTAGGGAACATTAGGGACTTTCCCACGAGAATTATTTTCCATACGCCGTCTCAAATATTATTGATGACTTGATCCTTTTGTCGACTTGTTGCTACTTTCACCCTCTTCCACCCCTTATTAGCATCATTCATGGAGGACTTAAGCTTCATCGGGATCTTACAAAAAGTTGGCTTCCTCCGGATTGTGATTGAGACACGTAGCTTTCACCAACAGCCCAGCATCACCTGCGTCCCCAACTCATCCGTAGCCGAATACGGGAAAAGAGCTCACGCAGACTTTCACAAGACTCTAACCAAACGGAAGAGGAATCAAGATGATGTGAGGGATATCATCAAAGCAAAGCCATGATGATAACATCTTTCCACTCCTTTTAGACGGAGACAAGGGAAATATATTGTAAGAATAAGAGCTTAAAAAGTCGTAGATCTTTTTGAGACACGTGGAGAGGAGGAGAAGCCCAGGCATTGACGGCTTATTACTCCTATCTCAAATACAGTGATTCCTTCTGGGAGTTGGAAATGGATGCAGGAAAAGAAGAGCTTTGACTATTAACGGGGATTCATTGTGGCTCAAATCCCGTTAGGGTTGAAGCAGCCCATGTGAAATAACAAGTGACTGGTAGGATCAAGTTGGGGAAAGTGGAGAAAGCATTATAGTTTCCCAAAAGAAAAGGCGGGAGGGGGAGAAAATTTAACTTTCTTCCCCTCCCACCAACGTCCCAACATATATGCACTTAACTTCCCTACTATACTACTCCCCATTCCACCCTTCATTCAACTCTCAATCCCTTTCCTTACGCATTCGAGCTCATGATGAAGCCTGTATACAAGGGTGGATGACGAGAAGAATCCAGATCAGATTTTGATACATGCGAGATAACATTAGTAAGAGCATAACTCCCAGAGACTTAATGAATTGATTCCCCAGTTATGTATGTGGTGTGGTCCTTGGTTTAGGCTGGAAGAGACCACGTATGATTTTCATAATTTTTTTCTTTTTTCCACACGCTTTTGTGGTTTTAAAGCGGGGGAGCCAAGGTGAGTCGGGGGAGTGGCAGGCAGTGGGTAATATGAAGACGGAGAAATTTGGGAGAAATACCAAAAAATAAGGTCAACGAATCTATCTTGAAACGCTGAAACACATTACGTACGAAGAAATGGTTACCTAAGGAGATGCATGTAAGAGCATCCTAGAAGAAACTGAATATTATTGTACCTCCTCTGGCGTCGAGGATTTGCAATGGAAATATTATATCATCTGGAATTTGGATTGACCAAAATGAATTATGTTTAGAATGCGGATGAGATGGGGGATGTAAAACATTTCTCCTTGATAGATGTAGTTTGAGCTTCAGTGAGTAGATAAAGCATATATATTTTATGAGCATGAAAAGAGTCAATTTATTTGAATCCAAATCCGGAACATGGAATTGCTTCTCATACCAACGGGAGGGTGAGGTGGGTGATCCGCTCCGCTAGAATCCGTGGAGCAAGGAAGAAAAATTCCTAGGTTAACATTATCCTCGTCCGCATTCATGCAGATCTGTACTGTACCTCATTTGAGTTATATTCTCATCCGCCGCTGCCTGTTCTCCAACCGACGTAATTTTACTTTGCAATTATATTTTTTATGTTTAAACTTGTAGACTAGCGCGATTGCTGAATGAAAATTGACACGAAATTAACTAAAGTAATTGATGATTGTTGGTATGATTGAAACGCGTAAATTATATAAAAGATAATTGATGTAAAACTTTTCCCCTTTCAAAAAGAAGAGTGGAAAAACTTTTCCAACTCCCTTTTCCATTTGTCAGCGTAAATCAAGGAAAATTATAGAGAGAGATTAATGGCGTTCATAATTTAAACTTCTTTAATGAAATTTCGAATATATCCACCATCTGTAAGTAGGGCAATTCTACAGTCACTCGTCCTTCTATTCTTCCGAATGTATTACTCGTGTCGGGTCCTTTTTGCATACAGGATTTCTCTCCACATCATTATAATCCTGTTACCTAAAAACACAAGCTTTTAGCAGGACGTCCACCCTCATACACTCCGCTTCTGTCCTTGTCGAATTGAGTCAACCTCTCGGACTTTGTCGTAAATTCTATTTCAGCTATCTGTCTCTATGCTTTTTTATAAGCATTCACTATGAAACATTGCCAGTGATGATTTCCTGGGCTAAAGAAAAGATGTCTTTTTTGAATTAAAAGAAAGCCGGGATTCTTAGAATTGCTTTTTTGTGAATATCGAACGAGCTTTGAAGTAAATTCAGGAGGATGTGACTGTAAAAGAAAAAGTGTCTGCTCCTATTTTCTATACATGGTCGAGAGAAGATGAAGAAAGAAAGGAGCGAAGGCGAATTTTAGAGAAAGTGCTACTAATATAAAATACTGGTACAATGGAGCAAGAAAAAAGAGGAATGATATATATATTCTTTATTCTTCAAGTTCAGCTTCTGCACAGAGGAGTGAGATATGGGAGCTACTACACATTGGAAAGGTAATGGATTTTGTGGTGAGAATTTTTAAGAAAGTACATGGCGATATTGGAGAAAGTCTCTTTTTTCTCAACTCCACCCTCCCTAGCCCTAGCTGCATGAGAGGATGGGAAAGGTTAGATATTTTGCTAGAGTCAAGATTTTAGCTCAAGTTATGGGATTTTTGTGTTGTGGAAGGAAAGAAGGATGAAGATGAGAATGATTCTGAAGTTGTGTATGTTAAACTTAAAAGTGATGATAAGGATAAGCTATTGCAGAATCTACATGTGGTTCCACATATACCCGAGCGTGTAATGTATTATGTAGCACAGGACACGACTACTCCCTTCCTTGGATTTGAGTTTGAGTGGATGAGTAGTGAATTCCCACATAGGTTTATTGAGTTTCGGGTTTTACTTCCCCCAGAGCCGGTGATATGGATGAGGAAGTCTAGTGGAGAAAGTCCTTGGTGAAAGCACGTTATGAGAAAGTTGAAAGAGAGAGTTGATCCTCACATGGGTTGGGTATATAGGGACAGGGACGGATGTAGAAATTTTGATCCTAAACCCTTCTTTTGGTTTCCTTATTTCCAGAGGTTTCATTCCTTCATTTTGCTTTCCCTCCTGGCTGGTGTTTTTCTCAGAGTGTTTCGAGGAATAGAAGTAGTAGGCATGGAGAATTTAGGCCGGAATGAGGAGGATAAACTAGAAGTAACTTAGCAAGTACATCTATCGCCAGTCCTTTTTCTCTTCGTAGTATCTCAACCCGGATCAGATCGCAAACTACTTCAATGGATATCTTCGTCATGGACAAGTGAAGTGGCTTCGGGGTTTTGAAGATGTAGGTGAATTTGGAGACTCTCTCCACTCCTTTCTTTCCTTAGTTTCTCTCCAGGTTTTGCATATTCCTCCTCAGATGAAATCCGTGAAAATCTCTTTTCTTCATCGTCTAATCTCAGTTTGTCCTCCACTTTTACTCAATCCTGGATTCCGGATATAGTATTTCAGAGCCAGAGTTTCCAAGTACACGAGCATTGGATTTGGAATGCGAATCTAAAACCACATGGATACTCAGAAAGAAGAGCTAAACTCAAGGTAAATGCATACAGTGCGGAGAGGAGGACATAGGAAAAAGCCAGGCTGGCTAAGGTACGCAATCCCGGCATCACAATCCCATTTCCCATCATCCTCGGGCCTGGATTCTGCCTTCGACAGGAGTGAGAGTAAAAGAAAGTGTAAAACGTCAGAGAAGGAGATAGGGTAGGGGGAAGATGGATCCCGGCCCAGTTCTCTATTTCCGCAACTTAAATTACAACTAGCTTAAAAGAAAAAGAGGACTTCCAAAAACCCTCCTAACTTTCATGTGCATGCTCTCAGAGTCAGGAGGATGCATTTAAGCCCTGTAAGAGTGGCCAATTCACTCAACAAAGCGTAACACGAATATGCAGGAGAAGAGATGGATGGATGATAACATCCACTCCGAGCCGAGATGATAGAGAGGAGAAAGCAAGAGAAAGTGTGCGGGAGGAGTCAGAGTAACCGCAGCCAAGTTAGCTGTAAGTATAAAAGAAATCATCCCTCAGCCCGAGTTGGGCACAAAGTTAAATCCTGTCTTCAAAATTTCAAGCCTCAGCTCAAATCCGAGTCAATATTGAAGAGTATAGATAGCATGTGTTCTCTCTCTTGTAAAGAAAGTAATTGGCAAGATTTTCTAAACTTTCACCACCCAACCAAGTCCCAGCCTCCAAGCTCATCTACAGGGAATTGGCTCAACACACCACCCTAAATTCCAGTCCAGCATTCCGATACAGAATATACTATTACGTACGTTTACAGTTTTCCATACAAGCACTACATATCGGCTTAGGCAAAGCAAACATGCATGTTACACCAGTGTTGAAGAAGAGTGGAGAAGATAGGAGGATGGCTGTAAACAAGAGTTTCTTTGATGATGATCCAGGGAGCTGGATGGATGGCTTTCTCTTACGCAACTTGTTGGAATCACTCTAGAGTGCGGCAAAGCGCAAACTTGATCATCAACTCTCACAACTCCAGCCCAGTTTATTCCACTACTAGTTTCTCACT
The DNA here is from genome assembly GCA_906901655.1 of Sminthurides aquaticus. Taxonomy (NCBI): domain Eukaryota; kingdom Metazoa; phylum Arthropoda; class Collembola; order Symphypleona; family Sminthurididae; genus Sminthurides; species Sminthurides aquaticus. Next base: position 2,243,274 of record CAJQTT010000002.1, on the reverse strand, counting down.
TGGTCGGCCTCTCAATTCCCCACCTCATCCCCCTTATCCTCCTTATACTTGCTTACTTGTTACTTACTATTAGCGAGAAAACTCGGATCTCTGAGGAATTACCCGAGTTGAAGGGGAGGGCGGGCTCGTAATGGGTCTCATGATTTTCAGTTTCTTGTATCCCTTCTATCTTTCTTGAGTCAGTAAGCTGAAAGCATTCAACTATCCGCTAGCTCCTATATTTAGACACATAACTCAGTTTTTTCCTTTACAGTCCTCTTCTTTAACTTGAAGAAAGTAAAGAAAGCTGGGATGTAAGGGACGTTTACAGAGTTCGCAGAAACTGAGAGAGGAATGCTTGCTAAAATTGCAACTTTGCTTCTTTTTCACAGTTCTAAGCTTTACCTCCAAACCTTCCTTCGTCATCAAGAAAAAAGTTTGAGGAAGCTAAAAGACTAGAAAACAAGACACTAAAATAGGATTCAGATTACTTTCACCGGAAGCTACCTTTCTTCCATTCCCTAATACGGTAATAACTATGAAGCGCTTTCTCTTAACTCAGTCAATCCCTCTTCTTCATGTCTATTAGTCTTGAATGAGGATTATTGAAAGAGGGTGGAGAAAGCAGGCTGGAATAAGCTTCATATGCAGTAGGAGCAAGCTAAGCTAAAAGTAGTGAAATTAGTCGGGCATATGCATTCAGATTTGAGACGATTTCATCCAGGGTTCAAGCTTTTAGCTTTTTATCCTCCAAAAAGCGTTGCGGCCTTCATTTAATTTAAAGAGTCAAAAGCAGGGGGAAAAATATCAAAACAAGGAAAAAAGAGATGGACCACAATGCAAAGCGGGCTACTTTTTTCTTCAAAAAAGTCCCATAGCTTGCTTCCCTTAAAATAGCGGACGGAGTTTGTGTCCCGTGTGGGAATTGTGACAGAATTTTAATTTTAAATTGAGGCCGTGATGGAATGACGGATATATCTTTTGGTTTCTTGATGTTTTGCATAAATTCTCCTCTGATGAGACCCGCACCATCTTTTTCTCCAGCTCACTTTTCCTCCCGGAATCTTGCAACTTTGGAAGAAAACGTGGGAGAAATTAAAAAAGTTGAGCACCCGAATTTGCATGTACATGGTCTAGTTATCATGAATCACGTAGTTTTACACATTCTCTTCCCTCTTCTTTTCCCAAGTCCCAAACCAGATTCTTCCTCCCGTCCATTTCCTCCCTCTACGTGTATTAATTTGGATAAACTTTCTGTCTCCCCCATTCCCAAAGAGTTCTAGTAGACATCTGGAAATCCGTCCACTCTAAGCTTAAACTAGATACACCGCGTCCCCTTCCGTGTGTTCCTATCCCACACCACAGCACAGCAGCCATCTATGCTTGCTTTCCCCGTATTTTCTCTTATTATACCCGCCGCCGCCGCATCCCTCAACCAAGCCAATCCCGCCCGCTCCTCCGTCTCCTCCCTTTACCCATTTCGCCATATGTCTTCAGCCCTAACTCATTTTGTAGATCGTAAAGAAAAATACTTTCACAGCTAGCCTAAAGTACACAGGAGGAACAGAGGCGGAAGAAGAGCCATGACTGATGATAGAAGCAAAAGAGAATAGAGCAAGTAGTAGGCAGGCGAGGACATAACTGGGGCAAACTACGTCCCGAACATAGTTATGCATTACTAAGGTTTAAACTTTAATTTCACAGAGGGATCCGCATCAACATTCTCTTTACGAGGATTACATCTCATGAGTCAGATGAAAAAATAAAAGGGGGAAAAGAATGAAAAATTACAGCAATGAAAAATATCAAATTACATTCACCACTCCCGGCATCCATTGCCCCATCTCTATTCTATTTAAAGCACATCCTTCAAACTCAAATTAGTCCTCCTAAAGGGACAAAACTGAAGGATTCTTCAAACGATTTCTTTCGCCTACCTTCTCTAAAACTTCTCCAGGATTTCCCCATCCCACCCACCGCCCTCGGCACCCAGCTTTACGCCTGACATTTTTACAAAAAAACCTCTGTCTGTCCCCCGAATCCACCATAAACCCCCCGATTTCTTGCTTGGAAGCTATTATTCATACCTACGTCTCTGAAAATTTACAATCATCAGTGTAGGCGTGTAATATTGTTTGTCAAATAAAAACTTGTATTGTCACTCGCTTGCATTGATTTAAAAACTTCATGCGACTTTTTCACCCAAATGACGAAAATCCTATTAATTGATTTCATCACCCATGAGAAACAGTTCTAGGAATACGTATATAGGAAGTCCTTTTAAAGTTAATTGAGAATGCAAACGTTCTGTGAGTTGACGTCATTCCATTAAGGCGTTCTAACTTTATTCGTAAGCACGACGGGCTAGCACCCAACCAACCCCTCCGCTCATCCTTAACTTTGTTCAAAGCTAGGTCCTACTCCATTCTGTAGTTTGCCCTCTTCTTGTGCTTATGAGCAAAAAATAATGATGATGATTATATAGATCATAAAGAGGTGCGTGAGGATTGGGAAGTTTCCAATGTCGTGGATCGTCTGGTAAGACGTGTATGACTCAGAGAGACAGAGAGGATTGTCAAAGAGACTATGCGATCATATGTTGTTCAAATTGTATTTTTTAGTGGGCTCTTTCGTCTACAGAGTGGCTCAATGTTCTGGGGAAGATGCGTGGGCAGAGAGGAGAAGAACTTTTAAAAGAGTGACAGAGAGAAGACAGGAGGAGAGCCGGAATTAGGGAAGAAAAGACTGCAAGTAGTAAAGTCATGAAAGTTGGGAAATAAAGTGGATTGTTGTAATTGAGTGAGTTATGAATTGTTGAGTATGTGCAAGTAGAGAGAGCCGTGATAACAACACTGCATACCCTCCGCCTTCACCTGGGAGGACAGCTAGACCCACATCCTAATTAAATCCTGTGTGAGCATACTGGCAAAGGTGCATTACACAGGTAAAAAGGTACAACTATTTAAGCTAGCAACAAAAGCATTGCATTATTACACTCAATCTATAGAAGGTGTACACAAGGGTAGCGCTACAGACAACACATAGGAGGTAAATCAAGCAGGTAAGGACTCTAGAGAGAGGCCAAAGGCTTGTAGCAAGTTATTTGTGTTTTACGGATGGAAATGTGCGTGCGTGCAACAATAAGACGGATGCGTAAGCAAGCCGTACCGTAGTGCTTTAACCCTAGAAGAAGCCTGAGAAAGATGGGGGAAACACACCAGCAGAAAAGGATGAGGGTAGAAAGGAGGAGAAGAGGAGACTCTCTATCTCTTTCTAAAAGCCTCAAGTTTTTCCGTAAGGGATAAAAGGTAGTATAGAGTAGACGTCAGCCTTGCAAGAACCTCAGTAGGAATCTGACTTTGGAGAAGTGATCTCGAGAATGAAGAGAGAGAGACTATGGTCCCTGCTTTGTTTTCCCACACGAGTTTTCTTTCCCTCTTCGGAGGAGCATAGTAAGTAATAATTCCGGCCCTTTCCCCCCTCAACTTAAGTGGTGACATTGGTATTCCCGGAATATATATTCCCAATGTGCTCCCCAAGGATTATTTTCCTTCAAGAACGAGTGCGTGTGTGTCTTTGAGTGAATACATCTTGAGCGGAGAGAAAGTGAGGTAGTTCCAGCCAGGGGTGACAGGTGATCAAGACAGAGATCATGTTCCCCTTCTTCTTCCACGGGGAGGAATAATAAGAGAAAGCGGAAGAGGGAGAAGAGACAATATTTACAAGGAACATACAAGAAAGCTCACAACTTTAAATTTATTTACTCTCTCCATAATCAACCTTTGTGAGAGGAACAACCGGAAGCGGGAGGGTGAGTTATTAAATCTTAATGAAATTCTTAATATTGAGATAAAAGAATCCCAAAGACGTCAACTCCTTTCTCCATAGAGCACCCGGAAAATACCCTTCTACAAAAGCCTAAAGTCTAAAACCCCACACGACTTCAGCTACGGAGAACAAAGTTAGTTTTGCCAGCAGCTCCCTCGTTCAGAATTACTAAATTCTAGAAACACCTATAGCAAAACTAGAGAGGCGGTAGAATAGGAGAAAGCAGAGAGACACACACAAGTTGGTTCCCTGCTTTCGCAATTATGGATGATGACAGCTGTAAGAGGGGGGTAGGAAGGAAGGAGAGAGCGTTAGCGGTAAACGTTTCTTCGTAACAGCCTCCTGTAAGTAACTTGCAAGTTTTCCCCAAGACTTGTTAGCGGTTTCCTGAGTAATAGATAAATTGGGGAGTTATAGGGTTAGCAAGCTGGATTAATTGCAAGGATGGTGTGGACAATGTCCGTGGGAAGCGAGGGGGTGTGAAATAAGTTTTTCCAGAGGGGAATGGAATTAACTACAAAGATTTGTAGTCTCCACACGCCATCCGCGAATACATACATATATATTCCGCACCAGTCTTACTTACTAGTAGACTAGAAGAACCTTTAGTTGTATTGTAGTAGTATTAGGTGAAACAAGGGGTGGATTTTCCCCAAACGAAACATGTATGCACACTTTTCCAACTTCTTTTTATACTTCTTACACTTTTCTCCTGTAGTCAGTAGTAGGAAAACTTGCCGCAGGTCTTCGCCAGATCCCGACCCGACATTAACACGACAGACAGAACGATACACACACACACACATGTAGGACTAAACTCACTTAAGATAGGCTTTAGTACGTGTGTTAAATTGTAGAGGATCATTAGCGGTTTAGATTTATTGGCTACCATTTTCTATAGGAAAAGCCTCAATAAGAAACCAGTGATAGAGACGATAGAGTGGAAGGGGGACAAAAAGAGAATGAGACTATAAGATATCACAATAGGGAACGACACATTGTAGTCATAGTGAAGAAGGATGAGAGAAAGAAAAGAATACCAGGGAGGAAAAGTAGAGAAGAAAACGGAGAAGCAGAGGAGGAGGAGGAGGAGGAGAATAATAATGTGGGATAAATAAGGAAGAGACAATGCTTGCTGGAGGGTAGGGTGGCTGCCTAGCTATTGGGAGACAGAATAAGGTAAAGATGATTGTTACCAAGCGAGATGAGCTTTCCAGGAAATGAAGTATTTTCAGGTGGAGGAGAGGGAGAGAGAGATTTAGGATGGATCATGTCCCAGCCTCCCAGGTCCTGTCATCTATCTATTTCTCAACCTTGTTGATTATCTTTCAAGCCAAAGACCTTCTTCCCATCAACATGTAGTAGTAACCTAGTAAACCCAAAGGCCTGTCTTGTCTTACAAACGACGTATATATATACAATCTAACCATAGCCCAGTCAAAACCTGAGACTCTGGAAGATCAGCAGGCTAGGAATAGATAGACACTACGTCTTCTTCACTATGGGATACCATTTGTTCGGTTGATGGAGTGTGTGCCCTCTCCCTATTTTCCCGCATGTACCTACCATGCTTAAGATACAGCCTCGCCCAGTTACATGCAATCCTAAACCACATCCCACCTTCCTAGTGCGCTGACATCCATCTTTAGCAATCCACCATATTGTTTAACGCATCCGCCATTTTGCGTTGACGCATCCGCCATTTTGCGTTAACGCATCTGCCATTTTGCGTTAACGCATCCGCCATTTTGCGTTATCGCATTCGCCATTTGCGCTAACGCATCCACCATATTGTTTAACGCATCCGCCATATTGTTTAAAGCATCCGCCATATTGTTTAACGCATCCGCCATTTTGCGTTAACGCAACCACCATATTGTTTAACGCATCCGCCATTTTGCGTTAACGCATCCACCATATTATTTAACGCAGCCGTCATATAACGTGGGTGCGTTAACGCTGTATGGCGGATGCGTTAAACAATATGGCGGATGCGTTAAACAATATGGTGGATGCGTTAACGCAAAATGGCGGATGCATTAGCGCAAAATGGCGGATGCTTTGAACAATATGGTGGATTGCTAAAGATGGATGTCAGCGCACTAGGAAGGTGGGATGTGGTTTAGGATTGCATGTAACTGGACGAGGCTCTATCTTAAGCATGGTAGGTACATGCGGGAAAATAAGGAGAGGGCACACACTCCATCAACCGAACAAATGGTATCCCATACTTCACTCACTCTTCTATTGTTGTTCAAGTTCCGTAAACAAACTTCAACACAACAAGATGCACACCTTCAAGATGAGAGTGCTTCCTCCTCCTCCCTCCCTGTATAATAGCAGCACAGAAAGACAAAGTAAAAACTCTTCAAGAAACCTCCGGAACCATGTTATTATTCATACCAACCGACTGCAGACCAGCTGAGAATCCAAGTATCCTCTATAGTCCTCCACCCAGCCAACTTTTTCACACAATGCATTCCCATCTTTTCTCCTTTCGCCTTTAACTAGCCCAAATCCTCCTAAGAAAGATGGACACTGTATGCCGCCACCCCGATAGTCTTCTGTTCAACATCTCTAGGATCAGATATAGATTTTTTACGCGTCCTAGCAACCGAGAGGTCAGGGAAACGAGCCCACGGTACCGCATAGGTCACATCGAACACCAGGATGAGAGTAGCGAATTACTGGAATCCATCCTCTCCTAAAAACTTTTCCAATGCTATAAGCTTTTTATTGTATACCAAATAGAGGAACCAAGTACGGATTTTATTTCATCTCGTAATCATTTCGTTGTCAAGTCTACGCTATGCAACGAGAAATCGATGGCTTTGTCTATTTTGACAGTCACATCGTCACGTGGTCTTATTGTAGTCTCCTCCGTAAATACTAAACCGTAAAGACTTTGAGAATCTCTCTTCAAATCTTTGTTTTCTACACTACATCAGCCATATCCGGCTACGTGTGTAGTTAGCAAAGTCTGTTCCTTATAAAGAAGCTTTCTTCTTGGATTCATTTAGAATTTACCTCAGCACATGCTTGCTAGTCTAGAGATTACGCCCGGAAATAAAGACTCCAGCAGAGGAAGTTATCCTGTCCATGCATCTGGATAGGTATAGGGTTGAATAGAATTGAATCGCTTTAGCTTATTTCTCTAGGGAAGAGTAGGAAATTATGAAATAGAAATTGTAGACATTAATAGGATTTGAATTATTTCGTGTCGGTTATTCTCTTATAGTCACCGGATAAATGGTGCAAAGTACCAAAGGGACCTCTCTTGAATAATTAATGATCCCGTCTTTGTAATATGTACCCGCCTTTTGGAATCCTCCCCATCCAAACATTTCAAACCACGTGTATCTTCTAATCCAGGCAAACCCATCTCTGTATACACAAGCACATGTCCCTCACATTATTGAGTCTTAAATTTATCCCAGAAGCCATGAGAATATCGCACAATTTATCCTCTAGGTATCAGATCAGACCGAGCAAGAAAGATACAACATTCAGCATACACACACCCCCACGTTTGTAGCTTCCATGGGAGTAAGTACTAAAAGATGGAAAGCTATGAGAAGTCGCCCGGGTTTTTTGTCACAATCCCAACTAGGAGACTGACAAGGAAAAATAGGACGGGGCGGGGAAGGAACATGCTTTTCTTCTCACCCTTACAGAATTACCATCTTGGGTAAAAAAAGCTTTGTCTAAGGGTCGAATCGATAATGGAGCGTTTGGGGAAACTTATTCTCACCTTTCATTCGCCAAATCCATTTGCGAAAACGTGTGATGCTGTGGAGTGTAGAGAATCCTCGCTCAAAAAGGGAGGAATCCCATAATCCCATAGTGCTGGAGGATAAGACTGGATTCTAGGGCAAGTTGTGAAATATATATGGTGATTAGTGTTAAAGTTGTAGTACTTTACATAGGAATCCCTTCCTTGTTTTCCCCCTGACGCCCCGCAATGGTATTCCATCAACAACGTTAGGGAGAGATAAGAGCAAGGATTGAGAAAGATTCGCATTGCAAATTGCCATTCAACTCCTTCATGATGGCTTATTGTGAAGCTTATATTGGATGGAGCTAGAGCCGGAATCTAGAATCTAGTCTTTCTAGGACGAGGCCCTTCCTCTTTACATTATGCAGTGGATAAGATTATGGGTCATGTGCAATTTATTCTGCGAGCATAGGAAAAGGAGAGTCGTAAGGTTAACACGCTTTAAATCCCGCTTCTTCCTTACTCTACTTCATCTTCTCGCTAATTTATTAGGCTGGATATGTAGTTAGTAGGGTGGGTAAGATGGGATCATCATATAAGAGCGAGCGGTATAGACGTAAAATGCTTAAGCAAAGCCACCTTTTATAGTGGCTCATGATAAACCCCAATCAATGAGTTACGTAAACCCACTTCCTTTCACTCTAATTCAGTCAGTTAGCCAACACGAATGTCCTAGTTCAGTGGTTTCGAGTTTTTTTCATACAACTGCATTGAAACAAACGTTTTAACAAAAGACGCCTTCATGATAAAAATCTATGGGCCAGATTCAAAAACGTTTCTTTTCATTTATTCAGCTGACACAAGGTTTGGACATTTAGGTGGAATATAAAAGTGACGTGTAGTTTTAATAACAGTTTTCTAGCTATAACGCTCTCACTGGATGAGTAATTGGTTTTTTGTACTTATAATCGCATCGTAGTCTTTGTAATTCAAGTGATGAAGCTGAAATAAGTAATGGATTAAGATTGAAGATGACTTAAATATCGATTCATGGGTCATCGAGTATGCCGGTAAATAAGAGCGGGTGATTTGTGTGGTTATTTAATTCGTGACAAGTCGCGGCGCGGTCCCATTCATTCGATTCCACTGTCACACCGCGAGGAAATCCAACGCAAACTTTTGATTTATCTTTTAAATAACGTTCCGAGTAAACAGGATAGGATTCATAATTGCCGTATAAGCCAAAGCTTTAATAATGAGGATATTATTGTTTTGTGAAAATCAGCTATATCTGATAAGGAAGTTCAACAGGAATACTCGCTTCCATTGGGAATAGGAAAATGACATCATTTTGTAATTCCGTACAGTTTATTAATTTGCATTGCTTCCTAACGAAGGATTCATCATCATACTTTTAAATAGACATTTAATCTTGTTAGGATGATGTAATTATAATTTGTGTTTCTTTTCTATTGCAGGAGTTGATTTTGTTTTGAAAAGAGTGACCAGACCGTTGGATTTGATTCATTCAGCATTCCATACCGGATAACTAGTATTTGCTACTTTAATAATGGATCTCAAGTTAAATTGTGGACTGGTAAGATATATTTTGGTCAATTTTCAATCATGATTATTGATAAGATACATTTTTGGCTATAAATACTGTATCAAACCAAACGGTAGTTGTACAATAACCTATTCATAGTATTTAAGATAATGGATTTTGTGATAACATAATCCAGGCACCAGTCAACAAACAAGAATTGAACTTGCAAATGGAAGCCGGAGTGAAGAGAAAACGCTAAAGTAATCGTCTCCCATTAGTGAACAAGTTAATTTCAGCGAGTCCTGAAGGGAATTGGATCTGAATCAGTATCCATGCATGGGTACAATTAAAGAGTTTGATGGAGTCAGGCACAGATTCGATGGATTGAATCGAAGATGAGGAGACGGTATGTTTTAGAAACAGTGTTGGTATTTCGTATAAGCACCGTTGAAGGGAAAAGCAAATAGAATGGAAGGATTGTAATTATTTTTATTTGTAAAGGTGGTAACGGTAGGTGGGAATGGATTGGTTGATGTGGAAATGAAGCGTACAGTGTTTAGTTGTTTTAGTTGTAAAGCTCTCGCCCGTATGTATATTGTTGTACGCAGAGGAGGACATTGGCGAAGTAATGAAAGTGATTCCTAGAAATAGGGTTTTGTACTTAGCTTTTGTGTTTTTTAGTCGCTGTCTAAAACGGAATTTTCCAGGGACATATATATATTTACTTCTTTTATCTGGAAGGGGAGTGGATCCAATAGAAGGTTGACTGGATTCTGGGTATACGAATGTGATACATGGATGTTGTTTTGGAAGAGTTGTAGAAAGTTAAGATGGTGGGGTGGGGATTCAGAATACGGGACATTGGTGTGGGACTATATAGTTTCTAGAGGACGGAGGTAGTGGTAGCAGCAGAAGGACAAACTTAGAGTTTCCCAGTTTCCAGCTTCTTTGGTTCTCCAGTTTTACGGGACGTAGTTGTGATAGTATTTGGGACCGGGACTTCAGTCAGGGTATCTGGAGAGAAAAGATGGGGAAAAGAATACGGTGAAGGAAAGGCATGTATAAATGTAGACGCGGTAGGACTCCTGCCGGAGGAGGACAGGAGAAGGATGGTGCTGGGTGCCGTTAAAAGTAATGTGGTTTCTTTGGAGAAATGGTGTGGAAATGGAAATGAAATCGACGTGGAGACGAGTGTTGGTTTTTGCTCGAGGATTTCTCTCGGAGAAGAATTTGGGTGAAAATATGTTGAGCAGGGCTTTTGATGGCGTAAGATACTCAGAGTTAAAAGGATAGCGTGTCAAGTGAAGAGGTTAAAATGATAAGGTTTCCCTGTGAGAGCTCTTTCCTCTCTCACCATCCTGTGGAGTCGGCCAGGTTGAGCGTGATAATAATTAGATAAAGGAGGATAGCTGTAAAAAGCGACGTCGTAGTAGGAGAGGAGGGCCATGGACGTTCTTGATGTCCTTTTCAAATGTTTTCACATCTTTTGACACGTGTTCTAATTATTCAAGTTAATTGGAGGAACTGAGAATAAGATTGCGTGACAGGGTGGAGTAGGACCTTTGAGCGGAAGAAAAAGAGGCAAAATTAAAGCTGATGAAAACTCCATGAGTCCATGGAGATGGTGGAATAGGGGAGAGATTGTTTTAAGAAAATGAATATGGCACACGTAATTGTAAGTTGAGTAATTTGTATCCTAGTGTCAAGTGGATTATGACGCAGGAGCTTGCTTCCCATTCCCCATGCCATGTAAATTCTAGATTCAGCAATTCAGCTACGACCGAGGGGGAATATGAGGATGGCGAAAGCGAACATGCATAAGTACCTCTCAATCCACAAAAGGGTTTCGAGAATCACGCAGCGGGTCCGGCTCTTAGGCTGACGTGCTGTTGTGCAAATATTTGGTTACATTCTCCGTCCAAACCTGTATGGAGTGTGTAGGATGCATCCAAATTCAGATTTAAAGTTTGACAAAGTGTGGTATTTCTTCTCAGAAGCGGCGGTTTTCATCAGGAAAGGATATTTGCCCAGTCTATTTGTTTTGTTATGAAAATCGAGATGACTACTGAAGGTAGATGCTGTAGCTTGGTGATTAATTGATGATAGGGGGATAAAGGAAGGAGAAAATCGGGATTTTCCTGAGGCCACTCCAGATTTCGTGCTGGACAAGAAGGAGAGCGGATCTCTTCCACCTTCAAGCCATTTACTTGACATAATAGCTGACTGAGAGCTGAACCTATTCCAGGCTATGGAGGGTTTAGAAGAGAGAATGTGCTTCCCTGGGATAAGGATACATGATAAGTGAATTGATGAAGCATTAAGTCAGTGTTGATTTTATAAGCGGTTTACAGAACAGAATTCTATATAATCGAGGAAGTTGCGGAGGAGAAGGATAGCAAGTTTCGAGAGGAAAGCTGGCTGAGTTGGAAGAAGTGATAGAGTGATAGATGAGAACGTAAATGGAGATAGAAAGCCCTGTACATCCTTGTGTTCGAAAGACAGTGATGTTATAGTAGAAGGAATTCCAACCCGGAAAGCCAAGGATAAAATGGCGAAAATTAGTGCAAAGTGATGTGCAAACATTGTGGAGTGGAGAAAGCTTGTAAAGAGGAGAGTGTCGGCGTTCTCACATGAATATTTATAATTGCCCAAATAGAGCAAGAATATTGTATGCAAATGATGCTGTATTGTTTTCCTGTTTACAGCCTACAGGTAGAAAGAAGAGATCCTGGAGAAGTGAGAAAGGGCGAAAGGGATGCTGTGTATAGATTCTGGATTAATGCTAGACGGGAAGAATAAGCGGGCAAGATTTTTCCCGACGCGTGGAAGATGATAAGGACAGGGCAGAAGGGGAGGAGTACTGCGGTGGAGTGATGCCGATGCGGTCGTGTCGGAGCTCAGGTGTAGTGTTAGCAGAGCTGGATAAAAGCTAGGGATTTATTTATGTAAGATGGTAGCCGACTCCTGTTGTAGTTGCCTTGTAATACGATCAGGGAATGCTTTTGCTTGCGGCAACATCGGATCTCTCAAAATCCTTCGTAACGTATATTATCTCCATGTAGTTTACGTCATTCTAGCAATACTACTGTATTATTGTATATATATAGGGAGGATAAAAAGATTAGAGCTGACTGGAGGCGATTTGTTTTTTACTGTACATATACGAATTTAATTAGTACATAGGCCGAAGGCAACGGGTATGGCTAAAAGCATTCTAGAATGCAAAGCAAAATAGTCTAACTCCACTGATCAGATAACTTCCTGATGCTTTTTATGCTTTCGCTAATGCATACATGTATGTAAAGTATACACTAATGTTAAAGACTGCAAAGGGTTGTAGGATGAGATGGTAAAAAGTGACGACAATGATTATAGCTTTACATCTTAGCAGTGACATCGTATACATAGTATTTATTTCAACTTGAGAGAATTCTGCAACAAGTCTCGAGGATAACAATTACAACCAACCAGGCTATTCAAGCAAGATCTATATTTGGAAATTTGAAAAGAATGAGTATTCTTCAATACACTATCCTCAAGCTGGTAGGCTGATTGATTGAGAGAATGACTTGTAATGTTGAATTGTTGAGAGACTCTAAAGGAGTTGTTAGTATAATAGCGATGTATTCCGCGAATTGATTTTAGATTTTCCAAGCTTCAAGCAAGAAAATAGAGGTAGGATTCTGAAATGCGCCAAATCATGGCTGAAACAATAACGAGCTTGAGTGCTTGAGAACGGACTATGCTATTAGAGCTAATGATGAGGAAGAATGGAAGGATTACGGCAAGACTGTCTTAACCCTGTCTGGTTGGTATGAGTGATGCAGTGTCGGAGCTCGAAACTGATGCGGATGAAGCAGGTGAAATTATTACGGAACAATAACATTTCTTCCATGTACACACTACATCAGGGTGAAGTGAGGAGAATTCGGACTCACTCAGCAGAATGCTGGCAACGTGGCTTGAGTTGTTGAGTCATGTAATGGAGTATGTATTAGCTTTTTGGGGAAAAGAAGAAAAGAAAAAATCTAGGATAGCGCATCTGATGTCGAGATCAAGAATCGCCTCCTCCATCCTTCTCTCCTGTTTGTTGTTTTGCTTTCCTGAATCTGAAATTTGATACTAGAATAAAATGATAACTCGAACTAGTTTTAGTGCCGGGAAAAGTTTAGCATCACAAATTTAAAGCCTCGGGAAAACTAGGAGCGAACAACTAAGAAGAAGAAAAAGAAGCTAAGCATAAGTTTCCGAAGGTCGAAGGACAGCGTGAGAGATGGGGGAAAGTCTAGAAAAATTGTTTCCGTAGAGATTTTGGGTCGAAGCGCTTCACTACATACTTTGTTCAGTCAGTTAGAGAGCAGAGAGAAGGAGGTTGGTGAACGCTGGTGAATGTTCAGTAAGTGAACTGGAAGTAAAGCCAAGTTTCATCCCGCTCTGTCGGTGCTTTCCTTCCAGAAGAGGTTTGACTGAGAAAATGTGGTCTGCTTTCCCTACTGCTTGTGCGTTAGCGGATTCTTGGGATGATAAGAAATAGATGAGGCGTATGATTTTTTTGTGAAAGGGGCTAATTTTGAGGAAGATGAGTTGGAAGGTAGAGATGGTGAGGATTTGCATGGTTAGTTCCTTCATGGCTACAGACTGTTGAGAGATGCTTAAATATTTTCATCTAATTAATGCAACAATGAATAAATGAGAAGGAAAGAGAAAAGTGCGTCTGGCCAGGTTTTGCTCCACTAGTTCCGGCTCGTATACCATTTGAGTAAAGGAGTGAAGAAGAGAAAGAAGAAGACGATGGTGGTGAAAGTAGGTGGGTACGAAGGAATCCGTAATTCCGTCCGAGGAGAAGGTAAAGTTAGAGTCTGCAATGCAGAGCGAGAGAATAGAAAGGTTAGGTAAATAGAAGAAGAAGAAAGTGAGGAAACTATGTTTCTCTCTGTCTCTACGTGTAAGTTTATGGTAGGAAAAGGAATCTTTCTGATATTGCTAGGGAAGGGAAAGCGAGGAAGGAATGCAAACAGATTGGAAAAAGAGAAGTGTGTATGTACTGGTAATGCGTGCGTACTTTCTATTGTGTGGTATTTATTTCCAAGTCGCTTTCTCCAGGCAAGTCGCCCGTATCAACTCCACAAGGGAGAATGGAAAGACTCGGTACTCATGCATAAAGAAGATGATGAGGAGATTCGGAAAATAAGATGAACAAGGGCGTATAACATGGGAGGTAACGTAAGCTAAGGGAAAGCTTTTACTCAGGAGAAGAATGGCAATGGCCTGATAGGTGTTTAGATATGGTAATGTGCGGAAAGAGGGAAGAAAGTCTAGAATTATTTTAAGAGAAGTGTGTGAGTATGTGTATGTGCTGTTTGTGCTTCTCCGGTTGGACACATTATTTTTCGAATGCAAAATTCATTTGAATTTACATTCTGCCCTATGCATTCCCAAACTTTGTTAAGGGAGGGAGAGAAAGTAACCTAGGAAAGAAACTTACTTAACTCCTCTTCTCTTGTCGGAGCTAAACTCTGCCAGAAATTCCCTTACTGGCCAAACTGAGAGAAACAGTTAAGCTGTACAAGGAGAACTGTTGTGTGAGACGGTGTAATAGAAAACGAACCCAGAGAATGTAATGAAGAAAAAGCAGTGTAAACTTCTGCCGTTCCGGGATTCGGAGATGTGTCAAAGCATGGTTAGACGGCCCGTACTAGGGGTAGGACCACTCAAAGGGTGTAGCGGAATTCATTATGCATGGAAACCTGAATGGAAATTTGGGAGAATTATTGCAAATGATCACGTGAAGAATGGTGGAATGACATTTTTTATGGAACTCAAACCCTATGTATAGGAAAGCATGTGGGGGACATTCTGCGACAGGAGTCATGCCTGCTCTCCTTTCCTACCCATCCGAGAAACGAGAAGGCTGGCAAGGCAACGTTATTTGTCGTTTAAAATATTAATGAATATTAACGATGGGATTATGATGGGAAGAGAAATTTATGAGCTTTACCCGAGAGAGTAATGAATGCGCTATTACAAAGAGGGGAATTAAGGATAAGCTTTATCGCTGCTCCAGCACGGAAGTTGTGTCGCTGGCTAAAACTCCAACATCCAGCCTCTCATCAGGACTAGGACAGAGAGAAAGAATTATCCCCGCGTGATTTTTATCCGTCCTAATCTTCTATACGCCCGCTTTTCAGTTTCTAGAGAACTTAGGAGAGCCGAGACAATTTCTTAAAACAACGGCTCCACTTGAATTTCCACATCTAAACATACTAGGAATATATCTAGACTTATGTATTATGCACACCGGATGAAGCATTTGCCTTTGTAGTGGCATTAGCCCCAGATTAAAAAGTTAAACAAAGATATTTTAAGGATATCAAGTAAGTGGGAAGCTACTTTAAAAAGAGGGCAGACGACAAGATAAGTAAGTGTGGGTTGAATGTAATGGAGGGAATGGTAAGGCTACGGCGGTATGGTACGACTAGACGGTAGCTGTCGTTAGCTGGTCAGGATTCTTGGGATGGTTATTGATACTGTTATTGATAAAGAGCTAATAGCGGTTAATGGCTGGGAGGGGTGATATTAACACTGGAATCCTTGAGGTAGAGACATTAATTGGAGGCGTCAGAGGTGTAAAAATACAGGAGCTAATACTGCGGGGCGCTCTCTCAATATTGGTTCAGACGGTTGAGAAATACGGATTACAACTTTACGGCGTGCGCCGACCATAATCACTGTCTTCCAGGAGTTTTTAAGCTTTGGTACATAATTAATGCAGGTTTGGGTATTTATACAACTTCACCTTTTCTGTTTTCAGGTATTATTCCTACTATGCATTTTCATGTGGACTGTTGAGGTTACCAGCTGGCCGGAGAGAGTGGCTTACAGAAATCTCCGAGACGGGCTAGAAAATGGTGTGAATGAGGGAAATGATGTGCAAGATGGTGATGAGGGACAAGGAACACATTATCATCACAGCCACAACGATCATCATCACCACCACCATCATCGAAGTTCATCGTCCCATTTGCGAATGAAACCCAATAGGAACATGACGCATCCAAGATCAGAAGATGGTATTCGAGAGCGGAGCAAAAGTACAAATCCAGACAGGGGAGCATCGCGGAGAGACTCTGAGCACACTGGGTCAACCCGTCAAGAGTCTATAAGGAGAGGCTTGAAATGGTCAGGAACCTCTGGGTCAGTTGGAGGAAGAGGAGCCAGAAATAAGCTTCGTGGTCACCGTGGTGCTAAGTCCTGGCGCCGGCATGGAACCACTGGAAGAATACCTAGTATGAGAACACGACAAGATGATGATTATGAGTATGATGATGACAGTGGAGGTGAAGGACGACATGCTTATCTTATGACCACAAATGAGCGACCCGAAGACAAACTAAATGAAGATGATGTCATTAACTGGGCTTTTGATAAACACATGCGGCCGTCGCAACACAAGGGACATCAAGAAACCGAAACGGTTGGAACCGAAACAGGTGGACTAGAAGCAGGAAGCCCTAAAGAAGACGCTCCAGAAGGTGAAGGGTCTTTGTTTAACCCCGAAAAAGAAGAAGATAGCGGAGACGAGCTGAAACATGACGTTTACGCTTATCAGTTGCCTAGCGACCTTTGGTTCATCGTACGCTATGCAAGAGATGAAGATGGTCATATAGAGAAATACATGTAAGTCATATTTTTTGTGTCAGATAATTACATCTCCTATATAAAGCAAAGCTTTTTGCTTGCTGACGTGCGGGGAGTTTCCAAACCCTAACCGTCAAGCATAGAAATCAAACCTCGATGGATTCCACTTGTAAAAAATTATTGGGGATTGCTGCTCGGGTGTAATTATAGCTTTCGTGGGGGATTACACTGTTAAAATGATTCATGATTTCTGCGAAACGAAGGATATTGATTGCTTTTTTGTTTGTTTTTGCAGGAACATTGTCGACAGCTTTACAAATTATTTGGACAAACTAGAAGAGGGAGTGAGGACTGTGAGCGTCAATGTCAAAGGAGTCGAGACCGTTTTCCGACTGACGCCTAAACACAAACCATTTCACAGACCACCGTCATCGTCCTAATTTTAAGCTTATTGGGAAATAATCCAATAACGATATCTTCCAGTAGCCCTATAGTTTATTTTTTAGTTTTTGTTCGACTATACCGGTAGAAATCTTACGTAGGACTTGGCAGTTATGTCTCTTGATTCATTACTGAAGCAAAGAAGAATGGCGAATAATATTTAATTTCACCTACCCATCCCTGTTGGAAATTGCTATAATGGGCACAAGTCTTGCATACGCATTTCGTGCAGTATCCCACAAACCGCCCCCTCGTGGTACAATAACCGTTATTATTAATATTATAGGATTGTCATTTATTACGTTAAGGCTATACATGGCGACGAATGTGAGTTCTTTGAACATCAGAATCAGACATTGTACATATCTAGTAAGTTCCAGAGTAGCTCACTGTGTCTGTTTAAAACGTATTGATTACTTTGATTTTTTGCTAAAATGTTAGCCGTCTAACTCAAACTAATTCATGATTAAATTCTAACACTACTTACTGTTAGCTGAAACGACGCTAGGCTAGGTTACCTGTGAAATACATTATTTGACGAAATTATTTATTACGATTAATTCTAAATTTTGTTTGATCGGCAGCTTACACCCTTAGGAGAGTGCGTGGTAAATTGTTTGCCGACTATAAGATTGTTCGTTTGTTTTGAACCGAATATTATTTTGTGTTTTTCGTAAAATTGAAATGACGCGACTATTAAATGATTTGTTCTTTGTTATAAAATACACTAGTTTCTATTCTTGCATAGTCGGACGAATCTTACGATACCTGACGGGACGGGAGTCGCCTGATTGATTATAATGAGGCTGCTGCATATACTTACCATTCCCAGCTTTGATGCTCCCATCACATCCAACAGAATAATTGAGCTAACCATTTCGATTAAGTACCTACAATTAAATTCGAAGCCATTTCTGCAGTAGCTGACGTATAAGCTATCACGTGAGCATTGTGTCTGCCCAAATTTAATACGCATACGTATTTTACATTTAATTTGCACATTGCAAAAGCAATTAATCTTACCAGATAAAACAACGTTTCACGCAATCATACAAAACAATTTCTAGCGCACTCTCTGTAGCCCTGGTTGACCTAGTTCAAGTCCAAGAAAGATATACTTGCATGGAATCAAAGCGCGGGAAGTCAAATTTCGGCGGTTTTCTGTATGTACATGTTATGCAGTTCAATTACATTGTAATAGGATACAACCTTTACTAAAACACATAAGGAAAATAAAGGCATGAACACAAGGGAAAAAAAGATACATCAGGTCCTCAATATTCTAGGCAAGAATATTATTTAACTATATAAAAGGAAATTTAAACGAGCAGGCTAGAGTCGTAGTTATAAACAAGGCAGTCCATATTACATTTGGTGAATTATTACTTCAAATTTAAATGGATAAAACACGTAGTATATAATAGCTTACTGTTTCCCTAGTTCCTAAATTGAAGGGTTGTGGTGAGGGGGTTTAAGTCACCACATCATTCGGCAACTTTACACCTTGTGATCCCGGGACTCTTCTGTTTTCGCAACTCGACCCAAGTAAGTTTGAAGTTATGGATATTTAAAAGTTGCTAATAGCTCTACTGGTCAGTACTTGAAAGTAGTTTAAATACTGATGGTATATTCCTTTGCTCTTTAGGATTAAAACTTATTAGCAATGAGTACGGAAACGGATATCACGATGGAAGAAGAAGACAATCAGACGAGCGAGATTACTCGACCATCAGAGTCGCAAGACAGTGTGGTTATGATTGAAGTCAATCCTGTAAACGAAAATGAATCCAAGCACCTAAGACTAAAACTTGAATCGGAGGATTTAATAATAGTTGGGGAGAACCATACATCCGCAACTACTACCGAAGACAGCCAAGATGTAACCATAATCGAGGATCTGACTAATGCTACAAACCGACCTTCAACTATTGATTCTGAAGAAGTTGTAATTGTCGACGAGAAAGTATCGGAAAAGTCAGCAAAAAAATCCGGAGACGAGAATGATGGGTTTGAGGACGATTGGGGCCCAGATGGTGTAACTTTTGGTGATCAAGAAGCAGCTCTAAATGCGTACTTGGATAAGATAGAAAAAGTTGAACAGAAAAAGCAAAAGGAGTTGGAGTGGAAGAAAATTGAGGTATCCAAGCCGAAAAAGAACCGCATTGTGGAGCTGTTGAAGAAGTTGCCCCAGAATATACTGAATCAAAGACCTAAAATCAAGCCGTCAACAAAAGCAGACATTGATTTCGAGGAGACGCCTGCTGCTTATGATGAAAAGCAGAAGGCCATACAGAAACTTATGCAGCGCTTTGATATACACACCGCAGTTGCAAAACCGCAGAAGGAAGAACATTTTAAAATACAGTAAGTCCTATCCATGCTAGTTATGTGCATTGTAGCCAAAGTTTATGTATCTATGGTTTCATTAATTACTTTTAATTTGTAGCATTACTACCGCAACGGAGGATTCGCAAGGAATTGCACAACTGAAAACAGATGAAGAGGATTATGTTAAAGTTGTACCTGATGATGCGATTGAAGAAATTACTTCGCCTCAATGCCAAGCTCCAGGTGTAAGAATGGGTATGATGAAAGAAAAGATGATGAACGAAATACGGGCAAAGCGAGCTAAGGCGTACGAAGAAAAAATGAAAACTCATGCCATGTACTCCGAAGAAAAAGAATTAGAAGATAAGGAACACCAAGAGGAAATCTTGTTAGACGACGAAGATGAAGAAGATTTGAGTGACGAAGAGTCCGATCGTGATACAGACGATGATGCTGAGATACAAGAAGAACCTGAAAATAAGGAAAACAGTGGGGAAGAAAGTACAGTTGAAGAAGAAGAAGATGTCGAAGCTTTATTGGATGGATCTGTGTCTAAGAAAAAGCAAAGACGACGAATAACATTCTTGGAAGACGAAGCAGATGAATCGGATGAAGGCGCACAGAGCGATGATGAAGATGAGGACCGCCTCGACAAGGTTGGACGAGATGACATCGACTTCATCGATGACCGTTCGATCTCTGACGGGGATGAACCAGATAAACCTAGTACCTATGTTTCCAAAAATATGAATACGCAGTTACAAGAATCAGAAGAATTCTCCTTTGATGACGATAAAAATCCTACTGTATCTCAGGGTTTCGTAAGTCAAGACATGTTCAGTCAGTTAGAATCAGATACACAGAACTCATCGGCGAGGGATGCACCCAGTCCAAGTCAAATTCCACAGGGAATTTCAGCCTTCTTGGATCCTAACAAAACGCCGATTTTGTCTGCTGCAATATTAAATAGGAAGTCAAGTCCCTTTGGATCGTGGAACTCAAATTTGCGTTGTTCACAGAATTTTCCAAGGAATCATATTTCACCACTTATACCGAGACTTAATTCAGATACTGCTCTAGAAGCTCTGTGTGCGGAAACCCCTAGTTCTAGAACTTCGCCTGCAATGCCTGAAGCTGTTGCCCGACTCGTTGGCGCCAGCACTCCTGTTTCACAGGTTACTGCGGTTGATGATTTGGAAGGCATCTGCTCTGCAAGGTTTCCTACCCAACAACCAGCTACTCCTAGTGAATCACAAGATTACGACTCCTTCGGTTTTGATAGTGGAGATGAAGGCACTGCAAAGGATAATACGGTGTGTGAATCTGCCAGTAAACATGAAACTACTGTCAACTCTATCTCCTTAATGGCTGAAACCCCCAAAACAACGGAACGTCAACCTCGCGTTACTAGGCTTAACTTTGATAATGCTGTAACAGTAGAAAACAACACCGAAGCTGATGATGAAGATGACGATGATGGCGGAAGTGTAGTAGGTGTGAAAACACATAGAAAGCGGAAACGACAGCTCCAGTTCAGTGGTAAGGATTAAATAGTAAACAGTCCTTGTACCAACTGCCTTGAAAATTTGGGATCTTAATTTGCTTTTTATGTTGTAGATGATGAAGAAAGCAATGGTGAAAATGCTGTTGAGAAAGACGAATCTGAAGATGAAGAGATGGACGAGGGCGAAGATGAATTTGAAGCTTCGGACGTGGAGTACGATGAGAATGAGGAAATTATTCCTAAAGTCCCCAAAAATGCGCTTATCGATGCAAAAACTGGAAAATTACGAAAAGAGTTCCTCGAGAATGAAGCCGAATTGTCCGGTAGTGAACTAGGTTCTGGCGACGAAGATGAAAGAGGGTTGGATGAGTACGAAAAGGAGGATTGCGATGAAGAAGAGCTGGACGAAGATGAAATTCGTGATCAAGTTGGACGGTATCACCTAAAGACTCTTCTTGACGACGACCAGCGGGAAATCCGAGCTTTGCAAGATCAATACCTGGAAGATGGAGATTTGCATACGGACGGCCAGGGTCGAGAGAGGAAGTTCAAATGGAAATTTATGGGTAAATTTTGTCGTCAATGCTGTGATTGTTCAGTCATTATGCTAAATTCTCTGACATGAAATTAACACATCACACTGTTTTCAGATAAAATGGGAATGCAAGGAGCCCATATAGAAAATTTGGCAGAAGGGGAAGAAGGTGAAGATGAAACAGATAAGCGCTGGCGAGAAGAAAAATTGGAAAAGCTGAGATGGAAAAAGGAGAACGATGTTGACATTGAAGAAGATATTGTGTTGGAAGAAACTTCCCAAAAAATTCTAGATAACAGTCAATTTTTAAAGATGGGTAAAGCCACTCTTAGGAAAAGCAAAACGGAAGTATCTTTTAGCGAAACTGTTATTACAGATAAGTCCCCAAGCGTAACTTTTGAGCGTAAAGGTTCATTTTTGTGTCGTGAAACCACATTAACGAGAATAGCTGAATCAGCAAAAATAAGTGACACGGTTAGCAGTATGAAAGCTGGGGCTAAAGGTTTTGTATTTGCTATGGTGACTCCTCCAAGCGAAGCCACGAACTCCAAGAAATCAGCTGCGCGACCCAAAGCAGGAATGAAGAACCAACCCAAGAAAATCATGCGAGTAGACCGGTCATTCGATAATTTAGATGAGTCCGAAAGATCAAAAAGTATATTCAAATTTATGAGCTGAGTTCATTATTTTTTATTTATTTGTACCGATTTCAATACTGGACCTTGCTTTAGTGGAGCCATAAGCTTTTAGTATTAATTCCGAAACGTCAGTAGTTTTCACTAGAAAACTATATCCTCAGAAGCGCCATGTTCGATCTATATGTGCTCAAAAATCGCATGTCCATTTTGTGAGGATTTGTAAACGCTTTTCCGAATCCATTTGTATTGCCATTTCGTTTGATGATGGGGGAAATCTAGTTTGATTTTTTCTCAATTCGGCTAGACCTAAACCCAACGGAAAGTACAGCATGTTACACGAGGTAACTCACACTTTTGTATTTCTGTAAATGTCATGTCGCATAAAAATAAACTAACCGATTATTTATTACCACGTCATCATCCGGTGGTTCATCTTCTGACCGAGAAATTCGTAAATGTGAAACTATCTATAAGTATTTCATTATTAAAGACGCATTGTGTAATTTTACTCTTAGGACTTCCTTCCGATCTGAGCCATTTTTTCCTGAAATAGTGCATAGCAGTGTTGACATTATCGCAATCTACTATTCGTTTTTAAGTAAAAGATGAGGAAAATTAAGTTGCATTTTGCCAAATTGGCGATTGGCGAACTCACATTTCTTCCACTTGACTCCGCGGTCCTTGAACCTGTCCAATGACCGTTCCTTTAGATGTATTTTCGCACCATCCACGTATTCCCAATGTCGAACCTTTAGCTTGCGTGTACTATTGTAAGGAAATTAAAAGTTTCCCCTGCTAAAACACTTTCTTGTATGAATTCTGTAGTTAGGTAGGAATTGTTCTACTTACTTTTCTAAAGAATACGCCTGCAAAAACATTCAAATCAATGCTAAGTAAAAAAATCATTTCATACTACTCAACATTTACCATTTAGATACAACTACATCCTTATTAAGCCGTATTACCTTGAACTTTCCCGAATACTTCGAAGTCTACGCTCACGAGAGCATTATTATCTGCGTCGGTGTTCATTTTTTGCGTGCGTGTGCCTACTCTAGAAGCGGTACTACGTTTCACGGTAGACTCCATCAGAACGGCAGCTATTAGATACACGTATCTATAAAACACGATTTAAAAATTAGTACAAAAGTTTGACATATGTGTCTAATAAAACGGGTCAGTTGTTCGGTGCAAACAAACTTAATCCTGATAATTAAGATTAAGATACAATCTTTGATTTCAGCAGTTTAACTGGATCTGGTGGTCACTCACTTAGCTTTTAGAATATGTATTCGACCGGTCATGCTTTCGATAGCGGTACATGATTTCATAGCTTTCAGCAATTATTTGTTCAATATTCAGGTCTATATATATAGTAACTTCACTTACCGTTTCCATGATTACAGATATGGAAAAGTCTAGCATGCACTTTTGATCGCGTCGTGATCTCATATATATATATATGAGCGAAAACACACAAAGTAGATATATACTTGGTGTGTTTTCGCTGTGCATAAAGTACAAAATGTAAACAAAACATTCCCTCCCCTGAAAAACGCAGCGAGAACGGACTGTCAGTAATTTACTCAATGGCACAGTCAACGATATCCAAACCTTTCGTTGTTCTAAATGACGTCCTTGTACTCTTAATTCTCATCATCTACAATTTAATGCCAACACCAATTTTTACTAAACTGTCCGCCGTTATGTCTTGAACAAAAGCAGCATGTTTTCCAAGCAAGGCATGCTAATTGTAACAAGACTAGTCACCAAAATCAGAGTATTTAATGTGAGAGTCAAGGAGTGAACGAAATGAATGAAATATTTATCACCTACACAAAGCACAATTTATATACCAGTAACTGAAAACTGTTAAAGCTTTTAACTCAATACATCATGTACATGGGATTCTCATTTAATGCTCTCAATGCTACGATTTACGCAGTTTATACTTTATGACTGAGAGAAGAAGGTAATTAATTCGTATGAATTGTATATGTTCGTAAAATTATATGGTTTTACCGCGATTCCATAACAACACATACAAACTGACACTATGGGAATCTCCCATAGTGTGGACGCAATTTAATTGTTCCATATGTTGCATAACAATTTCAAGACTTGTTAGTCAAAATTTTACGATGGTACAATCATCGTGTAGACGCGCGCTAAAATGCAATCACTACAACGTATTGTTCTACCGGTTGCTGCGGCAGCCTCGCTTCCTTCTTCATTCACTTCTATGATTGCCTTTTGGACAATGCCGGACACATATATAAGGGGATCAGTTTTGTAAATGCCGCTGAAGTCAGCCTTAGCTTCGTCAAACATGTCCGTTAATCCAAGCTATAGAAACCAAATACACCCAGACATTTTAGTTATCCACTCCAATACCAATACTCACGATGGTAAACGTAGTGATAACATTTGTATGATAGAAGAAATTAAATAGGATACTTTACTTCTTTAAAGGCAGGGACCAGATACAGATCTGCTTCCATTTTAAATCGTGGTAGAGAAAGCACAGTATCGCAATGCTTCTTCATATTGGCTAGAATTTAAAAACGTTTTCTACAATCAACGTACAACTATCCCACTCTCTTGCATAGTTTACTTCTCAGAGTAAAGACTATGAGCGGAGCGAGAGGATGATTTAGATGAATCTGGGAACAGTTGATGATTTGAAGGCCAAGAAAGTCAGCATAATGTCACATTTTATTTATGCCTTCAAGAAGTAGACTGAATTGGAAAGACTGCGGGAACTCTTTGCATAATATCTGCAAGGATGGCAATTGTAGCTCGACGATGATAGGCGATTCCTGCTCCGTTTATTTCCGGATTTATCTTCTATACGATCCTAAAGCATTTTGGATTCACGGGTTCGAGCAAAATATAATCATGGCTTGTGTGGGAGTAACTTTGTGCCTGGTTCCCTTTTGAACGCTTTATATCTCGGTTTGCGCTTTTTTACAAAATTATTCATCTGTAATTTGCAATAAGAAATTGAAAGAATTTTCGCGAATGCTGAATTTCGCAAACTTATCGAAAATGGACACTTGTTTTGGATCTAGAAATTACGTGAATCCAGGGCAAGCTAATGATTTAAAGAAATAATTTATGTACAACTGTATCAGCCACGCTTGTGCGCACGCACCATTAGATTCTCCCTAATGCAACTACCATCGCCGGTGGGATCACGAATTTGTTTCATGGATATCCTCCAGTGGTGACTGCGTGCATTGTACAATTTTTGAAGGAACTGTTACTTTACTTGCATATTAATTTACTGTATGGCAAGGAATTTGCCCTTCCGCTAATCATGAGAAAGCGGAAGATGGAACTGCGAATGCTAATATCAACATATTTCCTATTTACGGCTGAGTCACGAGAAAATGATTATGAAGGCAAGAAGCGGTGAATGTACGTTACGCGTCGCAAAAACCGCCCATCACACAATTGCAAAATTCAGCGAGAGGCGTCTCGATTTATTTTAAAAGTTACGGTTAACACTTGTGTTCCTTGGAAACATTTAAGAATTCAGCATATTGGTATTTTTCCGCAAGTAAAACTGTATTTTGAAAATAAATATTCCTAATTTTCCCAAGTACGTTAAAGGGGTCCAGGTATTAAAATGACAAAAAGGGCCCATGCTCCGTGGTAAACCCCGAAACGCATGAAGCGGAGCTGAACTGAGGGCTGGAGACCAAGTTTTCTTCAAGAATTGAGCCTGAATTCGACTTGCGTCTTTGAAGATGCTCGTACTTAACTTGGAGAAGCACAGCAGATAAAGTACGTCTCCTGTAAACGCTACGAGCACGTGAGAATATGCTCCCCGTCCATTGTGAGGAGAAAGAGAATGGAAATTTAGCGAAACTGTACTTGAGCAGAGTGCAAAGAATAACATAAGCACTTGATGGCCCTCCAACGCTATGGGACTCGTAGATTCTGCCGCTAATTGCATAATTATCCAGGAAGAAGCGAAAGAGGAATGTATCCGAAAATAATCCTGACATGTTTGTATCTCTCCCGATTTAGACCTGTGGAATTCAGATTGAGAATAAAAGATTTAAAAATGCTAAGAACAGACACATAAAATGACCGAAGGTTTCAGGTAAAATGCAACTAGGGATACGTAATTAAATACCTGATCACTTGAAGCTCATAACTCAGGCAAAGGAGGAACATGATAGACACTACCATATACCAACCAAGTGTGACTGTAGCGCTGAGGTACAAAAAAGTTTCCAAGAGAAAGAAGAACAAGAGTACTGGGAGATGACGCCAGGATTCGGGTACAATGGACGTCCAATACATTGGCATGTTCGGAAAATTCCACCATACGATAATCAATCCCAGCGAGAAAATAGACAAACTTAAGTGGAAAGAGATGGCAATGATTATAAAAGCTCTGTTAACCGCCGGCACGGGAGGGATCCGTTCAGTCTTTTGCGGGTCTGAGAAAACAAGGAGTTAAAACACTTGAGCAAGCTTGAAATGAAACAAAACCGTAAATTGTTTTTAAACACTGAAGATGAGACAAATTGAGGTCACAAAAAAGGATGCACTTTTCCAGGACGAAATCGATCCCTTCTGCATGTGACCAAAATTGAAGTCTTTAAATTAGTTGTACTTACATTTCCGCCTAAGATTAGCAACATGCTTAACCGCTGGTTTTTGGAATCCCAACCGCAAGTACTGAGTATTTAAAGAGAGTGTAATTGAAGGTGAATTAAAAAACGTATTTAGGAAGCAAATGCAGACTACGGATGCAGCTGATGCTGCTATGAAGAGAGTAGAATTAGCGAACGTTAGTTGCTCGTAAGATTTGAGTCGGATGATTTGGACAAGGAAGAACAAGAAATGGGCATGGATGGCGATGGTTTGTAAGTAAAAGCGCCAGTTTCTCTTCTTGTCTAGCTCAAAGCGGTACGTGGTAAAGTTCCAATTAAAATTCACTAATCCAAGATTATGCGCAAGTATGATATATTTGCTAAAACGACGTAAGAGTTTATGGTTTATCATCCTGATAGTTACAAGATTCTCAGCTGTGCGGACAATAATATGAAAGACAACAAATCCTTGGACAGAATTTTCAGCTCAGATATTCTTTGGAATATAATGTAGTGTGGTTCAAGATGCAACTGTTGCAAAGGAGTAAAGTTGCAAGGATTTCTACATTACCATGCCCAGTCGGAATGAACGATTAATGGCCAAGCCAGAATATGTAAAAAGAACAGCATTTCTATTCCGTGAATTTTCTGGCTTAACCTGTATAATTGCTTCGCATTTAGGCTTTCTTCATTGCAACTTCCTGCTAAAACAGTATTTAATTACAACCGCTTAAATGTCATGAATTAAATACATGCAATTATCCATCATCACATTATTTATAGACAGTTTTAGCAAATACTGTTTGTCAATTAACTGCATGCATCTACAGCACTAATTGCTGGTAGTAACTAATTACCGAGGATTTTTAATTCCTGCCGTTTCCAGTCCTTTCCTGTAACTGGAGTCATGCAAATAATGCAATTTATATGCATTTATGTAAATATGTGTTTAATTTTCGAATCTAAGGAATCCACACAAGTGTACCTTTCCTCTATCAGTTCCTGCCAGGGATGTTAGGACTCAGAAATCGCCAAATTGTCGATTCCAAGCTTCAGCGCCTCCAAGCGAATATTTCTCCTTATTAGAGGTCTCGTGGGAGTCAGTATTTATTACGTTGCCTAACGTTAAGATTTAAACAAAAGTATAATAATTGTATCTAACCAAGTAAGGTAGGCTAATTGTAATATATATTCCTCTTTCCACCATATGCACATTTCATGACTTTTCAATGTCCTCAATCGTTTCCGGAAACGGTCTGTCTTTCGTTTCTGGCAACAGCAGTGCTGACATTCCTGCTATAACGGATACGACGGAGAAGATGATTGCAGGTAAGTCGTTATTCTTTGCTCCCTGAAACCACCATGATAAGCTACATTGTCTATCCAAAAAACTTAAATCGTTTCCTGTTATATGCAGGGGTCCATATAGTCCAGTTGCCCCTAGAAACCATTATTCCATGACCAAAATAACATCCCATTTACAGGCACACTTACCACAAGACTCGTGATAAATGGCGCTGCGGCGTTTCCAATTTTCCCACTAACTGCAGCGAGTCCTATACCATAAGTTCGAAGAACTGTAGGGAGCAGTTCCAATCCGTAAAGGAATATCAATGCATAGGCAGCTCCAATATGAAACATTCCGAGTAACGCCAGAGCAATTATTGCTACAGACCCTGTAAACCAATCCATTTGAGCACATTCAATCAATGCTTATTAGTTTTGGATGTTGCTGGTTATAACTTATTTCTACAACTCTCCGACTGACCAGGTGTGAGGAACACAGTCCCGGCAAGAGAAATGCCGCTAAGGAGAAGCAGCGCTGAGAAAACGTAGCGCCGTCCAAAATGTCCAATTAAGGGAGGTACGATTAAATAAGATGGGATTTCTAAAAGTCCACTAAAAACGGTGTAGCTGAAAATTAGAAATCTCCGGTTAATCGCGGGAGAATAATAAGGATGTAATTATCTACCCACAATAATCTACTGCAGTCTGGTCACTCACGTAAACAAGTTGGCGGAAAGATTCGGAGCATTTAGAGCTACACCATAGTATACCAACACTGTGGCAAACCAAGTGAAGTTAAGCACAATGGTACGCTTTCGCATATTCGGCGTTCGAAACAGACCTGCAGCATTTGTGAAAAATTTGATGAGAGTCGATCCAATTTTAGGTTTCTTCTTTACCGCTGCATCCTGAGAAACAAATATGACACTGTATACAAAGCTACGGCTTAACTTGTTTATACAGTTTACTTCATTTAAAGTTGTTCAAACCTGTGGGGCAGATGCAGCAACCAATTCAGAGAAATTTGGTGGAAGAGTTTTACTATTAGCCTTAGCAATTTCGCGAAACAATGTCTCAGCTTCACCTACTCTTCCTGCACTAAGGAGCCATCGTGGACTCTCCGGAATAAATATGACGAACATAGTAATAAAAAGTAGAGGTGCAGCAGTCAATGCCAATTGCAGTCGGCGCCAGTTGCGAATAAAATACGCAAACACTGCAGTCCCGGAGTATCCCAATGCATACGGAACTCCGAAAGCATTTCCAGCCATACCTCGCCACTCCGATCCTATCATTTCCAGTACTGATACAAAGGAATTCAGTGATAAAAATTTTGAGTAAACGTTACTTAAAACTAAACGATCAAGAAACCTTTGGTCTTACTCAGAATGTAAGTGACATCGTAAATGGCAGGAGAGCCAACAGCCAGGAAGTAGCGAGCAATAAGAAAAGTCTCGTACGATGGCGCGAAAGAAACAATAGGTGACATAATGATTGAGATTAACAACGAGATTAGAACGGCTCTTTTTCTCCCCAAATTATCTGAGATCATTCCAAAGACAATGGAACCCGTTAACGAACCCATTGCGTAGACAGCCTGGCTCGTAGATGTCCAGAACTCATTACCACAAACTTGGTCCCACTATAAATGAGTAGAAAGCGTTCAAATATTACTTCTACTTCTTCTTATTTCAGCATTCTTCTATTAGCTATTCTAAAATTATCTTGACTCGCCTCTGAAATTATTGTGGCTTTCATAGTGGAGCTGAAGTAATCATACTGGGCACACCTTTCTGTTAAATTGTAATTTACATCAGCCGGAGTACACGTCTGACCGGAACTGTTATAGAGCGCATACAAGGAGCAACTCGAGTATTTACTTTCTCCGTCTGAATATTCCCTGCATGAAAACCAATACTATTGTTGCAATTGTAGTTCTTACACAAAACTTAGCAATGTATGGATATTCAACTCACCAGGGAATCGTTACATTTTTAATTTCTTCATACGATCCGGAAAAACATGAGGGCAATTGGCAGTGATATTCGTCAGGAGGGGCCGCGATAAAAATGTAAATAAAATCTTGGAGAGCCGCAGGAAAGCCTGCCAAGGCAGCAATGAGAAAAACCTGAAAAATCGGCAGTCCTTATTACTTGTGTGCATCAGTGTACGCCATCTTTTATTTCCAAAGCTTATACTTACCTTTAGCTGCCATACTCCACCGTCGCCACACAGCCGCAACAAAGCATCCGGCGTGTGCTCTTCCTCCTTGCTAGATTCCAAAACGTTTTCCGGCTCTTCCTGCATGACTTTCTCTCAACAGCGGCAGCGGAAACACAGCGTCAGCCAAAACGTATATGGCAGTATTCATTTGAAACTATGCGGCGATGTAATACGGCTTAGGTTACTTAATCAGGTATCAAATTAAAGCTAAATGCCTGGAGTTTTGTGTGGAACAAGTTTCAGTTCTCCATCTTAGACGCACTGTCCGCTCTTATGGCGAAAAGTATTCAGTAGAATTCCCATTCTGTGTTTTCCAGCATTTCCACAGCTACCGATTGAATGCTTGAAGTGGTGTTCACAATCGAGGCAGAAAGACTGGAAACTTTGTGCATTGATGGCTGGCAGTGTTTTAAAGATGGAGAACTGAAGCTCATACCACACAAATCTCTTACCACTCAAAAAGACTTTTAGCTTAAATTTGTATCTGATTGAGTAACCTTAGCCGTCACATCGCCTCATAATTTCAAATGAATATTCCATACACGTTTTGGCTGACATTGTACGTTAAATAAAAGTCTGGAGTTTTGTGTGGTAAGAATTTGAGTTCTACATCTTTGAAACACTGTCAGCCATCAATGTGCAAAGTTTCTAGTCTTTTTGCCTCGATTGTGAACACCACTTCAAGCATTCAATCGGTAGCTGTGGAAATGCTGGAAAACACAGAATGGGAATTCTACTGAATACTTTTCGCCATAAGAGCAAACAGTGCGCCAAAGATGGAGAACTGAAACTTGTACCAAACAAAACTCCAGACATTTCGCTTTAATTTGATACCTGATTGAGTAATCTAAGCCGTGTCACATCGCCGCATAATTTCAAATGAATATTGCCATACACGTTGTGGCTGACACTGTACGTTAAATAAACATCACCGTGTGCAAATTTTGTGGCAAAGCTGGCATTCCCATACTAC
The DNA here is from genome assembly GCA_906901655.1 of Sminthurides aquaticus. Taxonomy (NCBI): domain Eukaryota; kingdom Metazoa; phylum Arthropoda; class Collembola; order Symphypleona; family Sminthurididae; genus Sminthurides; species Sminthurides aquaticus. The sequence goes on along the minus strand of CAJQTT010000002.1, from coordinate 2,212,029 downwards.
CAGACCTTCCCAATATTGTGAGTGTGTAAACTACGACTGTCTCCCAGTCAATACAATCCCTTATTCTCATTCATAAAGACTCATAGATCTTAGCCGTGAGTTATTATTTCAGTCCCCAACATTCTGTATGGATAAGAGTTTATCTATACTGATAACAAATCTCTCACCTTTAGACCGGATCTTTGTTGCAGCGCCCAATTTGTTACTGAAGCCGAAGCCTTCCTTGAGCACATAGAAATGGATAATTCTTGATAACAGTAAGAGCCCAGATAATCTTTTGTGAGTACGAGTTCATGACATAAAATGTTGACCCCAAACCTATCATAGTAACAGAGTCTTATTATATTAACCCAAACGCATAAAAATAAACTAAACGTGCAGTATTACGCAATGCCGTGGAAGCTTAGCTCCCTTAGCTATTTTTTGATGAGATTAACCCATACAGGGAATCAGGGAACGCGAGAAAATGTTTGGGACGATTATCTCGTAACCTCCCGATGACGTAATTTAGTATGCATGAGTTGCACGTAATTACCATCCTAAGATGACCTTTGCTCAAGGGTCTTCTAATTGCATCAGCGCTAATGACGAGCCTGCGTAAGGTTTGCGAGAAACATGTCATTTTGAAGGATACATCTTGGTGCAGTATTGCCCCTGCTTGAAATGAGTTCCGTGTATTACAAAACGATTTGTTTTAAACTATATATACAACTAATTGTCATAAAACCCATCGTCACCTGTCATCACCAGCGCAGCGAGAGCGCAATGCAATGGTATATGGCAGGTCTTAAGTTCTAAATCATAGAGTTTTTCAAAATACCCATCGAAAACATTGCCCGCGAAACGGATTTCGTTCCTGTAATAATGTTTATTTACCCCAGAACAAAACGGCGTAAGGAAACGGGTATCCAGTAATGCCTATTGCAACGAGCTCAAATTCCCTCTAAAATGGTCAGTAAATATTTTAGACCGCACGCGACTCGACCAAATATTGTTGAACAAACTTTTAGTTTCAACTTTAAAATGTGCGAATTACTTTGTCTGTAACGGTTACTAAAAGAGACCATTATTCTTCCAGTAAATATGGTATGAAAGTATAAAATTTTGTAATCTGTTTATTGCGTAATCTCTGTTTTTAAAATAACAGTAATACGCGGGACTCGACAACCAAGATTTGTGCCAGATTTTGATTCGATTTCATCATGTTGTTTCGGAATATTAATCTACTAAAGGTCAGATTTCCTGTAGGTCTGAAGGGGTTTTCAAGAAGATTCCAGAGTTCTGTTGTAATTACAGCCGTGAGTTACTATAAACAATATGAGCGTTTTTGTACAGTTACATTTACATCCATATAATTTTAATAGCATTCTTTACTGATGGTTTATAGAATGGCGATATCAGTATGGAAATTCAGAAAGCAATTGAAGAAAAATGGAGCAAACATGTGTACGGGCTAGCGCCGAAATCCGAGACCACTAAATCTGCTGACAAACAAGAAAGGGTTTACATTTTATCCATGTTTCCATATCCATCAGGACGTCTTCATTTCGGTCATGTCCGTGTTTATACCCTCAGTGATGTTTTAGCACGATATCATAAACTACGCGGTCGTGAAGTGAGTTAACATAGAAAAATTGGTTACTTCATGACAGTTATCTGTTACGACGCAATTGCTAATGAATTTTCTAATCCATTTATGTAGGTTTTCCATCCTATGGGGTGGGATGCATTTGGTTTACCTGCCGAGAATGCGGCTAGAGACAAAGGTGTAGATCCTGCAGTCTGGACAAAAGACAATATAGCATTGATGAAGAATCAGATAATTAAGATGGGATGTCAGTTTGACTGGGATTCTGAATTAGCAACATGCAACCCAGATTACTACCGTTGGAGCCAGTGGTTATTCTTAAAACTCTTTGAAAATGGTGCCGCCTATAAGAAAAAGGTGCAAAATTTGTCGAACCTCATTCTGATTTTCAAATCAGTTGCTAACGTGTATAAACAAAATACAATATAATATTTTTATTTATATCTTCAGTCACATGTATACTGGGATCCTGTCGATCAAACAGTTCTGGCCGAAGAGCAGGTTGATCCGGAAATGCGATCCTGGCGATCTGGGGCTGTGGTTGAAAAGAAATTGTTATCTCAATGGTTTATTAGAACTACAAAGTTTGCAGAACAGTTATCGTCCGGATTAGATTCTCCAACGCTAAAAGAAGGTTGGAAATCCATAACCACTATGCAGCGTAATTGGATAGGTCCCATCCTAGGATACTTTTCAGACTGTAACGTATTAACACATAGCGATAAACTGATTGACAATGTTCGGCTATGGTTTTTGAACCCTGAGAGTTTACAAAAAGCCCGATTTGTGGTTTTAAGCCAAGATCACTATTTGGCAAAGAATCCAAATAATGTAGCCAAGACATTTTCGAACGGGGTACAGCTAATGAACTTTACTGTTACCAATCCTACTACGGGTAGCTCCCTCATAGTTTTTACCGGTCCACCTGAAGTAACACCATTAGTACCCCAATCCAGTGACTGTAGACTTGATGAGCTACTGTGTTCATCAGAATATCCTGATATTGCCTCCAACGATGAATCGCTGACACAAATTAACGAATTGTATGATTCGCTACAGGTGAGTTAATTTCAAAAGCAGATATTTCCAGATAATATTTTGGATGTGGTTAATACGAAAATTTATTATTTGTATTACAGGTAAAGCCGGTTACCAAGCTCATAGATAAGAATAAGAACACAATTTATGAGAAAGCTAGTTTACGACTCCGAGATTGGTTGGTTTCAAGGCAACGAAAATGGGGAACACCAATCCCAATGATCAGCTGCTCAGATTGTGGCGAACCTTCCGCCGTTGATGAATCTAGACTGCCTTTTTCTGTGCATTCGGATTTAACTGGAATGAAGTGCTCTAGCTGTGAATCGTCTAATGTGGTAGCAGAAAGTGATACATTGGATACGTTTTTTGACTCGAGCTGGTACTTCTTTCGTTATTTGGACAGCAAGAATGACTCGAAAATTTTTGACCCAAAGAAAGTAGAGGATATGATACCTGTTCACACCTATATCGGAGGAAAAGAGCATGGTAAGATATAGATATATTTCTTCAAGAAAGACGAGTTCGCTTCATTATAAATATGCAGCAGTCGTATTCGGATTTGTTTTTTGATTTCAGCTACACTTCACCTGTACTACGCTCGTTTCATGACACATTTTTTGGAGAGTTTAAAGCTTTCACCATATCGGGAACCATTTCAAACCCTTATTCCAGTGGGTGTTGTTGCAGGGGAAACTTACCAGCTACAGAAAACTGCTAAGTACCTTCCTAAAGAGCAAGTTATCGCGGGTACATAGTACAAGTATTGTAGTGGTGTATTAAACACTACCGTTCGTCATGTAGCATTCAAATAACCAAATACTATTTCTTTATGTCTTTGTGACAGATGGCAAAAAACTAAAGAAAAAAGACACGGGGGAACCAGTAGTAAAATTATGGGAGAAAATGTCTAAATCGAAGCTAAATGGAGTGGATCCAGACGAACTCATAGGAGAGTATGGTGTTGATATTACAAGATTGCTGAGCATGGCAGACGTAGCTCCTGTATCACCTAGAAAATGGACACCAGACCGTAAATGATTTTCAAGCTTTAACTTTAATTATCATATTATACACTCCTTGAAGCTTACTTTATTTCATTCTCTATTTCAGAGTTTCCTGTGTATTTAAATTTTCAACGTAAAACCTGGCTTGTAATGCAAAGGTTTGCGAAATACAAAGAAGAGGATGTACTGAAAGTGCCCGAACAGGACGGCGAGGAATGGGCAAAACGTGAAGAAGCTTTATTCAACATTAGAAATTACTATGTAGTTGAATTGCTCCATCAATATGAGGCAACATGTCAAATGAATGTTGCCATCACACGATTGCAAGCCCTATTTAACGAGTTCTTAGTACGTAAAGATGTTTGCTCACCTGTCTTGCTTATATGTGCCAACTAATTTTTAACTATAAATTTTACGATTTGCAGAGACTTTCACAGTGGGAAATGAAAGAAAGCATTCAGTTTGAAAGAGCATTAGGAATAGCAATTATTTGTCTCTACCCTATAATGCCTGCCTACACTGCGGAACTTTGGAATCAGTTTCGCGACGTGGCAACATTTACTGAACAAGATTTTAATTTGGTAAGGCAAAGTTTTCTGTGAAAATTTTCTATAGTTCCAGATTAGCTCTTTTATAACTGTAGCATTCTAAAATTCTGTTAAAAATGTTTAAGGACAAGGAAATCTGGCATCAAAAGTTTCCGCGAGTTGATCCGAACTACAAAACGGATTTTCGGGTGCTGCTGAAACCCAACAAAGATGTAGTAGCAACTTTAAAACTACCATATGATCTGATAAACACCCTGGATATAAATACAGCTCTGGAAATGGCATATGATGAGGAAGAAGTAGAGAAACGGGTTCCAAGAGAATCTCTAATTAAGTCTGACTTACAAATTGAACCAGATTACAGAGCAACTTTATGGTTAACATCTTCTAAGCCGGTTGCTGTAGTACCAGAAAAGAAGAAACGTAAAAAAGTAGAGCAAGCATAAGTTTTCTTATGGGTAATAAATTTTCTAGCTTTTTTTCTAGTCAAATTGACAAGTTTATTGAAACTTATGAATTTCCAGAAAAATATTTTCAGAAAGAACATTCATGCATCGTCAGGCAGATTTGGCACATTGACTGACCCGTTGTACCCATTATCTGGAATATTTTCCAAGAACTTGATATAGAACTCCGGCACATTATTTTGCCTCGCTCCCCGAAGTATGACATTTTTATATCGCAATGATGGCTTCAGATTTTCCGGTCCCAGTCTTTTAATGGAATCGTTTCGGGATTCGTCGCATAAGATATAAGCTTTGCACTCCACGACATCCCCATTTCCCTTCCTTGTGACAGGAATAGTTATACGCCTGTAGATTTTGTTGAGTACACCTTCTTGCCTACAAAGTATAGTTAAAGTATTTCATTCATTTGAAGGCTCAATCCAATATTTTAGCTAATTTTCCTACTATTATTACATGTCCAGCGCCGGTTCATCAGCCGCGTCCACCTTCCAGATCACGCCATAAACGGTTGATTTTTCATCGGGCACTATGTTAGCCGCTGCTCCTCCCCACGTTTTACTTTCAAGACTAAATTCTAGGCGTTGTCCCTGGAAGAGGAATTTGTCAATATTATAAACGCTGCTGCAAGCAAGTGCCACCTACGTTGTAATAGCAAAGAATCTAAATACAGAGAGTTGCTGTATATATCTTTCTTACTTTAACGTATCCCACATCATAGAAGATAGGATTTTTTGCACTAGCTTTCAACCTCTCAGACCACATGTTGCTACCATAGCCAAAATACAGGTAGCAATCGTCAGGTACCGTGTCAGTCAGCAAAGAGCCCATAATAGTTATCGTCAACGCTACTTTTAGCATCAAGTTTCCAAAATATATCTACTGATTGAATCGATCGATCGATATCCAGCACCGATAGATACAAGATAATGCAGGTGTAGGCCCGATCACAATTCCAGCTTGCGTTGCCCTGGGGAAGAATGCAGCCAAAGCACTAGCTCTAATTTCAAGTTTTAATTTGACAGCGAGGCGTTGTAAATTCCTGACCATTTACGGGGAGTTCTGCCCACGAAGGTATGTTTGTAATTAGTACCTAGCTTGTCTAATTTTTTCCAGTTTTTTAGACTCTCCAACCACGTTCAACCCAGTTAGCTTGATCAAGGGCAAGAAAGGACTAACCAAACTGAAAAGAGTTTCACTGACGAACGTCTGGGGCTAGTAACTAATAACTAAACACGCAGACGGCTAGTGAATTTTGTCACATCAGTGCAACTTTTCCCCTAATTAGACTTCCAGATAATAAGCATTCTACAGATGACTCCAACTAATGATGTCACTCTATCAGCCGGTGCTCCTGCCGCCATCAGTTCCCGTAGAATATGCTTAAAAACTAGCTCAGCCGAGCAGCTGATTGTCCATCCATCCTCTCCAACAGCACAACCCGTTTGCCAAGCCAACAGCCCTAAGAAACAAGCTCCCTCTCTTTTCATGTAGCAAGTTGGATCCTCTCCTCCCATATCTCCTCTTCTAATAAAGGTTTCGCAACACTTTGCATAAACTTTTCACGAGAGCATTATAATGACAGTATTTACAAATTAATAAGTTTATTAATCACCAACCAAAGTAACGAAACAAGTGAGTTTTCATTACTCTTCACTTACACCTTTCTACTCTCCTCATACGCATGAATGGCGAGGACTTCTACGTTTCCGAGTTCCCTGTGAGAACTTCGCATTGTTCTCAGATCACATTAATTTTGGAAACTGCGGCAAGTTCAGTAACTTCCTCCTCCTGTGCTGCGGTCGCGTGATGGCAAGTTTCAGTCAGGCCCCAGTTAACGCTCATTTTCAAGCCCAAGAGGCAAATATAAGGTGATTATGTGGACTGACTCAAGAGCAGTAAATTGGCGAAGCAGAATCAACTTTGTGAAAGTTGGCAGATTGAGGAAACGCATTATGCTAGGTATATACAGAGGTGAAACGGAAAAGCCTGGGTTTAAACCAGAAAATAAGATAGAGTAGCTTGAGAAACCGCGCTCACTCCAACTGAGCCGTGATCGTCTAGTGGTTAGGACCCTGCGTTGTGGCCGCAGTAACCCAGGTTCGAATCCTGGTCACGGCATTGAATTTTGCACCCTTCGCCTATGCTTTAGTTTTGCAGCACCCGGTGTTTCTTGTTGGTTCATTGTAATCTCACCTAACTCACCATCTCCTGCATTAAATTGTTTCATCACTATTATTTAAGCTCCATTCAAGTTGATTCATACTTCTTACAAACATTCATGCCAGGATCCTTGTCAGAACCGTGCAAATTCTTTTATCCACTTTCGCTAGGATTTAACAAATTTGCGAATTTCTGTCGGAGCTTTCCTGCGGAATCAACTTCAAATCGTAGCAGTTCCTTTATACGCTCAGTATTTTCGGTTATTTGCAAATAATAGCATTGCTCGAAATTCGCAACGTTCAAAGCAAGATGGCTTAGGACGGAAAAATGGGATTGCGGAAATGGAATCGATTGATTATAAGCGAGTATGGTAAATGGAGCAGATAAAAATCAATTTTAATGTGGCAGCCTTCTTGGAAAGATGTGATTTATCAGACAATTTTCTTTGACTTATCAGCAATTTATTTTGCTAAATCCTTACATGATTTCACTTTCCACCATTTCCTCGGCATTCTACGAGAGGGGTATACAAGGAGTTTCTTCCTACAATTCAAAGTTTTTATTAAATCTACTAAACCTTCTTTCCCTTCCAAACACAGCGCTGGCATCTACATACATTTTCTTTGGTTAATGACGTCGTACTTTCCACGCTTAAATAAGGTTATCCTTGAACCCGCACTCAAACTCCTTTATGCAATCCTGAGTGCAAATCCAAGCTCACCTTCCCAATGAATGACTCCCATCCTACTCCCTTTACAATTCATCTCACTACTACTCACGCTCATGTGCAAGTTTCTTTTCTAAAAGTTTTGCTTCTTTCAATGCGAAATTCATTCTCCAGCCTGCCTATTCCTTATCCTTCCTCAATTCACACCTCTACTCTTATTTTCCTTCACAATCCTCCTGGAAGAGACGTTTCAAAGGACCCTTATGTTTCTTCGAATCTGTCAATGTGTAATGCAAACACGGGATCACTCTGCAATTCCTACCAAATTTGCGAATAAGAAAATGTATTTAAACATCCCATGGCTACTAGGACCCATATTTGTCTCATTTCTCTCTTACCGGTGCAAACTTCTACAAAGGATTCTGCATTCTGTATTTTTTTGCACTGAAAGCTTTTATATCGCTACACCCATACTATTTACTTCCCGTCCGATTTGATTTCCAATTGTTCAATTTTAAATGTTCAGGAATTATGCCTGTTACCATGGTTTAAATGCTACACAGTAGTTAGCGCAAAGATTAGGTAATAAGCGGGAATTAACTATGTTTCAACTCTCAGCTTCCAAGCACATGTTACAAGAGATTCGTTCACACAGATTCAATACAACCACATTATTACTATCCTTAATAGTTGCCATCATTAATTGCATTATCACCAATCCTGGTTTACTTAATTCCCTATAGGTGCCGCTACTTAATTTATCTTCACAAACTCCAACCTCAAACGTTTAAAAATAATATGCAACTATCCTAAACTTGAAACCTCTGCTTTTGCTTTCTGCGTGAAGCGTCTGGATTTTTATCCAAAGATACTAAATTTTCCCTAAGAGGAGGACACTCTAGCCCCAATGCTTATTGTAATGTTAAATTACGCTTAATTAAAAACTCTGGCATCTCTATCTCTATCACTAATATTTTCTAAGCTCATTCACGTACACTCATGGAAACTTCAATTGTATTCCCCTATTATTTTGCAGATGAAGATATCTGTAGTGTAGGAGAGTGACTTAAAAAAAATTGAAAACCAAACAACTTTCCAAAGAATTTCAATCTATTCCCTCTCTCCCCCTTGTCATCCTCCCCCTTGCATTTATTCCACCCCTTTGCTTATACATACCCCCAACCTGACCGGTTTGAAAGCCATATTTCCATCATTTATCTCACCTACCTTCCCTATCTCAATTTATTAGGTTTTGTAATCCTCCAGCGAGTCTGACTCTGAATCTTGCTAAGATGAAGCTTGAAACCACATTACAACAGCCTACAGCCTACAGCTCGTGTAAATCTAAGATCCGATCTAACCAACTATCCGGGGAGGAGCCGTAGCTGCATGAGAAGATCTACAAATGAGAGAAGAAGGATAGTTAATAAATGGGAGCGGACTGGATGGCAGGGAATCATTCACCCAACTTTCGTATACATTTCCACCAAGTATCTTACCTTAGTTAAAAGGATATAGCTATTTTCTAAAGATTTCCAAGCCAGGAGTCTTTATACTTCTAAAGGATTGTAGGGATGGCATAACTAAAAGTTGAGAAGTAAACAGAGCGGGTAAGGAAGGGAGGTAAGAAACGAAATAATTCTTCTTCTACCCTTACCCTAATCTCTCTCCATATATCACACCTTCACGTCCTTGGAGAAACCATCCCGGACCAGCCTATCTTGTTAAACTTGATTACTGCCCTGGCTGGCCCGCATCCACGTTTTCCTTCATCGGTAATTAACGGGGACGAGTGGCTTGTGCGTGCGTAGCAAGATTTAAGCATGTGTAGCGCAAGACATTCGGACGGAAATCCATCCGACTTTTAACACCTTCACATGCATTATCCCATTCCTTAGTTGAAACGACCAACCAGTCAGTCCACTCCATGCTTCTATTTCCAGCCCCCTCTACCAACCCCCTACTTTTGATTCTTCCTCTACATCCTCCTCAAAGTTAAACCTTTTCCCACTTCCATACCTTTCTCCTCCTCACCTCCCCTCCATCCAGAACAAAATCACCTTTCTCCAACACTCATCCTCTTCTCCAGCTCAGGTAAAAACAGTACTACAACAGAACCCATGCATCTTCCCCATCTACTTAGAATTCAAAATTCGATTTCCAAATCCAGCTTATAGTTAACTCCATTCCATGCACATCTCTCACTCCATGTAGTAAGTAATTGGTTAGCAAGAAGGTAGGGAAAGGAAGCATAGAGTAATCAAGACCAGGGGTTCCGCCAGCACCGGGAGCAGATTGCTTGGATTCCTTCAATCTGGCTATGTAAAGCTTGAGCCTACCTTACCTGGTTAAAGGACCGGGTACGTACGGTTCCTTGTACAAAAAGCTACATCATCTTAACGAACGGGGAGAGCCAGGGACTACCGGTGAAAAACCTTGACATAGAAAGATTAATACGATTCTTGCGTGACACTCGTATATCATCTGCAAATGTTTTACCATGAACAATCAGGAGGAGCAGGATATTGTTACGCTTGACTTCTGGACAGCTCCATAAATCTACTCTCCATTACCATTACCAATGCATTTCCAGGGATCACTCAAATCCAGCCTTACAAACAAGCCTTCCCACTTAATTCCATCATCCCTCATTCTATATTCCCCGCTTTCATTCTTTGCAGAGGAAATATTAAAACTGCATTACCTCATCAACAATCCGCTTCTCCAAAGTATCTTACTCTTCCCCCTTGTCCAGGATCTTAACTACCCATAGTTTCGCCTCCCTCACAACCTTAACTAATACCAGCGCCATTAGCCCTCTTCTTCATCCACAAAAATCTAATCTACAATTAGAAACACACTGCAAGCATCAGCTTTAGTCAGGAGCACGGTATATTTGACAAATCCTTTTCTCAAAGCTTCCGTAACAAACTTAACAAAAACCAAAGCCATGTCGCCATGTCTGACAAGCCCCAGCTCGCTCATACAAATCTCTCATACATGGGCTTCTTTCTCAATTCGATATCTCTTCAAGAAGATGAATTTGATCAAGTACTTACATCAGCAGCTTACAAGTGCAAGTGCATTGCAAAGGATTCAACGCACTCGTCCACCTACAGCCGTAGTTAATGTTTCTCGTCTGTCACCCTCCCCATTCTTTAATCTTTCAAAGGTTTGGTTGCGCGTGTCTGTATGATGGCCATAATTTACGATATTTTTATAAGCTAACATGCATTTTCTTTCATTTTCGCGCCGCGCTTCTCTAGACCACAGCAGTAATCCGGCAACTTAACTTAATGGACTACAAACTTGCATTGTAAACAAGTAAATTAAGAATCAAATAAAAAATTATTACGGCATATTCGCCTACCGATATCCGGTTTTGGGTACATATAATAGCCCACATATTCCTCCATTATCCACCAACTCCAGATAAAGAGATGATCATATATATTTATATAAAAACAAATCCATAAGGATTTAGCAAACAAGTGGCGTGAGGGCCCGCAGACAGATAAGACGGATGTTATTGTAGCAGCATAAGGAAGTTTGGTCAGCGTGAGGGCGTACGCAAGCGTATATGAATTATAGTGATGCGGGTAGGTTGAGGATTAGAAAAATACAGGTAGTTCGGTAGACACAACACCTCTGCTCTGCCGTCCAATACTAAGCAAGGCTAAGTTTAAGGTGTGATACGGAGGAGGGAAGTATGCAGAAGATGAGGTAGGATTGTAAAAAGAGTTTTGAAATGGTGTGAAAAACATGGGTAGAATATTCTTTGCAATTTTTTACGCATCCCCAAGCGTCAAATTATGTTGTTAGCGAGGGAAAGAGGAGGTATCTGCAGAAGGCAGAACAGATTTAGGTGTACATGGAGGAATGGAGGACAATTATACATTTTTCCGTAAACAGGATGCGCGTAAAATGGTAAAACTATCCTGCCCTGGGATTTAATCGTGGGAATAATCCAAAATACTCCCTCACCCGCCATCAATGTCCCCACCAGTCAGTCTTCCTTTACAATAGAATAAGCGTCTCAATCCCTCCAACAAGTTCTCCTCTGGGGCAGAACACAGTACTGCGATACTATACAATACCCCGCCACACACGCTTCCATCCATCCCGCCATTTCCTCAAACATATTTATGATTATATATTTTTTATTATCATCTACATATTTCCCCATCCATCCAACCCAGTAATTAAATCTAATCTCACTCTCCGATGCATATCGCAGATAAATTATATTATTTTCCCTTTAAACCCATCCACCTTTAAACACGAGCGCACATTATGTCATCATAGGAATTAAATTACGATGAAAACGCATAAAATTAAGTGGCAACTCGTAAAATTAGCAAGTAAATCCCACATATTATAACCCTTTCTCACCTCCTTTTACAGTTTTAACCCCGTCCTCGCCCCTACTCCCCTCACCCCCCACAAACTACACGCACTTTACTAACTGATATCTTGTAACTTTAGCTCAGCCCTCAAAGAATCCCAGCAAGAATCCTAATGAGCGCCTCCAACCATGACTTTCGCATAAAGAAAACCTTTAAAACTCGCCACATGATAATGTAATAAACTCCCCAGATTCCCATACCCAACCTAAATTCACCACGCTAAAACGAGCTGTGAATTAACGAGGAAACATCTTTATTTCTTTCCCCGCCCTCCTCCTCCTCCTCCTGTCTCCTCCGTGCATCCGTCCCTGTTTCCCTGCAGTATAAATGTTCGCAAAATGTGAATGTATTATATACAAACATGCACCGCTCCACACAGTCACAATCTGTGACAAGACCAAGCGTATGACATTCTATTCACAACGTCATTATTCTCAGTCGCGACATGACACGACCTCTACATCAAGGATTGAAAAAAGTAACGGTAAAATCCTCAAGGCCAACTTCATCTCCGGAGGGCCAACTTTTATTTAATGCCACATTTTACGATGGCTCGGATAACATGTTAATGAGAATCACACATGCGGCTCACCATCATCCGATACGCAATACTTAACCTGACTTACTGCACTTCCCCCTCTACTACCAACTTAACCACTTTTTCTTTCTAGTCATCAAATTAACTCTTTTAATTCTCATTCCTTCTAGAAATCTAGCATTCAGAACCTCCTTCTGGCTCCTTCTTGTAGCAGGAGTTGTATCTTAAAATCTGATTTTCACAATCTCGTCCTCCTGGTAGTAATGTAATACAATAACATTTTGGTCCGCCTGTTTCAAATCAAGGGTCCAGCTACGTGAAAGGCCTTTAATGTTCCTCATTCTAGCGTTAAAAACTCTACTACCCTGCCCCTAGCCCTCCGGGTAAGTACTATAAACGCTGGTCTCATCTCCGACCACTTAGCAAACATTAAATGCTCTTGTCCTCAAATTACTACCACTGCCTTCCTCCAGATTCCCAATTGCCAACCCGTCTTCAGTGGTACAGATGTGGTCATATAGGTGTGGAATTCCTCCAAATGTTCCCCCAGCCCAGCCACAGCCCATCTCCTCAATGCCCCGTCATTGTCCAGCAGCACAACGCTCCATCCGGCTCCAGCCGTCCAGCTCATCCAGCAACAGGGACTGCAGGAAAAAGATGCTTAATTTACAAACAGGAGGTAGGCTTCTTCTTATTCATTCCTCGAGTTCTGACCAAGACCGGCCCTTAAAATAAAAATTCTTCTAATCTTTTCTGAAACATGCTAAGTGGTCATAAAATGAGCAATAAATATTACGGTTCCATAGCACTAACGCTGCATAAGAATCCATGCAGACTCCTCCGTCCGCAGTAAGTCAGTCAGTCAGTGCAGCGGCGGTTACATGTGATGCAACGAGCCAAGCTTTTCAAATCTCATCATCTCAAATCCAGCTAATTCCTTCTACGCTTCTTATTACGCATTCCGCCTATCATTTAAATTCCATTCCATTTTCAGGGACTTTGGCGGCCTTGGCCACCCCACCATGAGAAAATATTCCTCCACCCCTCATCATCATCTACCCTGGACACATTTTTCTTCACTCATCAGCAACACCGTCAATCTAATTTGCAGCTTGCTAATTTATTCAATCCGGCTTTCAGTTCACTCTCTCCTAACAAGCTGATTTGAGGCTTTTATACATTCATAGTAACATTCGGAGTCTCAGTCAGGAATAGTCAGGATGGCTTGTGCCGGAAGTCCTAACCTTCCATCCGTATCGTCCAGTCTGACCTTGGAATCATTCATTCATGTCGCTCAATTGACTTCCACACGTTGTAATCCTGTACATACAAATATCATTAGTTTTAGTTCGTCTCCATATCTCTCTTTCTTATATAAATCAAGTATGGGACAGAAAGAAAGATGCAGATAATAAAAGTAAACAAACCATCAAATACAGTTTCTGCCATAAGCACTTGGATTATATTAGACTCGTTATCAAAATTCCAGCTTTTTTATAACCATCCTCATAGACAACCGTACAAAAATACTTCATTCCGATGAAATAATAATAGATTTGTGAATAATAAACGCAACTTTTCTCATCCATCTCACGGCATTCACGGCATTCACTCCTTCCTGTCTTGGTACGAAATATTATTTCAAAGAGTTGACTCCTCCACCTCCACCCTCACATAATTCCCTCTTTTTTTATTTAGTCTCTAGCTAAATCAAGCGTGCCTTTATATTTTTAAACTCGAGCGTATAGTATAATCCTATCCTCCCACATTCTTATTATTCTATACTTTTCTTCCACGCCTCTTCTTTCGATTCCATGCCTTCTTCCTTCAACATCTCCACTCTCCAGCATTAAAATTATTCTTGAGGTATTTTAATAACAACCATAGCAACAATTATTTCTTCTTATCATTTCCTGGCTTATAGTCTAGGAGACTCTTTACTAGAGGAATATTTCGAGGCGGAGTACTGCAAACTCTTCTTGCACTCCATGCCTTCTTATTGCATTGCCATGTAACCCATCTCTTACTCTACCCTTGACTTGTTTCTTGAGGTCTCATCCCTCCCCAAATTCATCCCGCTTTGTACTTCCTTCCTTCCTTCTTGCTTTAGAAAAACTGAGGCTCCAAGGTTATAAGCTTATAGTATAGTTCAAAGTCTTTCAAAAGTATCATCGCTTCTTCTCAACTTACATCCAAGCCCACAAGTAGCAAAATAGTCCAAGACGAAGAAGATCAAGTGATGAGCGACACTTGACACGCTCATATATAAACGAAACGAGTATCAAACTATGAAAACCTCAGTATCCGTTCTATTTAAATCCCTATCAACTTTTCCTCTCTTCTTTTCAATCCCCCTTGCTCTCTCTCTCTCTCTCTCTCTCTCCTCTCTAATAGCTCAAACTCTTACTTATGTTAGTGCTTGGACTTTTAATACTTTCTTAGAATCATTCATAATAACCATACGACATTGTCCGTCATCCTCAAAAGTCTCAACTTATCCCCATCGCCTACATACCTCCTTGAGAGTACACGTGAGTGCATAGCGCAAACCACCGCATCATCATCAACCCTCATTCAAACTTTAATCATCCAAAAAACTCAATTACGGAGCATAAATTGAAAAAAATAAAATCCACCTCCAAATATTATTAACTCTTTTCCAACTTCACAGCCATTTCTCGAGGAAGAAGAAGAACACCTCAGATATTTTTGTACCTTTCCTTAGCTTTAGCTGCGACGATGAACAAGAAGGATAATGACGACGATAAAAATTTCAACCACCAAAATTATCTACTTCCTCTTCATACCCTGCCCTACTCATCCAATTTCCATGGAATCTAACACAATCTTCTCCCGCATCCTTTTTTCCATCAAATTTTTACCTACAGCTACGCGGCTTCATAATCTACTATATCAACCCACCGCTGCAGCCGTCTTCTCTTCATATATTTTTAGCTGTTTATATTTGTATTCCAGTATAACAAGAACAATCAACGTTATTTCTCCTCCACCATGCATGTATTTTTCAAATACTTCCAAAAAACAATCTTCTCCTCCATAATACCCGGAACTATTATCATTACAGAGGTGTAGTATGGTAAGACAATGAGGGTTCAATGATTCAATTCCTGGGATAAACTCCTATTTAGTTTTAAATTATTTAAAAATACGGTTGCCAATTATGTTTTTCAACCCCTCGCTGATATATTTCCTGGTATAATTCAAAGGATATTACCTGATTATGGGTTTACTTTCTTTGAATCCATTAACGCAACCACCTGTCTACCCAGGTATCGGATACTAATAAACTTTTTCTTCCTCCACCGCCGCCACCACCACTCATCACTCAAATCATCTACTTAAGGTCTAGAAAATGTATTATTTTGCAAAAGCGCCATCACATCCTCTCCTTCCCGATTATATCAATTTTGCATTATTGATGTGTATGCGTATACCATTAATTTTTTCCTCCCCCTCCCATTAAAGATACCTGGTTGCATTTAGAGGACAGGGATGGCTTGTCAAAGTAAATAAAATTTGTATATTTCACGCATATTTTCCTCTCCCTACGCACTCTCTTCCATCACTAATCCATCCTTACAGTCTAAACCTACTCATCATCATCCCAGGATTCCCAAGCTCAAAAATGCGGATGATACTTCGGTTCCGCATGTTGCGCTTTGAAATTTGCGACCATGAAGTGATTAATTTTTTTCCGTGCGTACTTATGTATGTACTGTGAGTAGCAGCCCCGACTCGCACATTCATTTATACAAGGAAATCTTAGCCGTCCTCAAATACCAATCCCCATTTCTCCTTGTAGCAAGGGCCATTAGGTAAAATTATGGATACACGTTCTTCCTGCAAACATTATCTCTGTCAATAAGGCAAGACGATGTGCGTGTAAATACAGAGGCGAAGACAATCCGGGATATCTCCCTCCGGTCATAATGCGTGGATTTTAAAAAATACTTCCGTTACACCTCTCCAATTCCCAACTTTTCGTGTATTTGCCATTCCATCCTATTCTCGACTCTCGAGGTTATCGCCGGTTTTACTTCCTTTCTCAAACCCACAGAAAATTGAATAGGAGGTGACTTACCCCATCGTTTTCGTATCTTCCTTAACAGAAGATGGGAAGAAGTAAACTACGGAGATGCGTCATGCGGAATCTACACATTTTCCCTCGTGGAAGAGATGTCAATGCGTCTGTCTGGAACTGGAGGGAATAATGTAATAATTATGAGTCCCTACTTGCAATAATATTAATACACTGCAGTGAAAAAATATCGAATTTAAAATCCCCCGCTACATGTCAAAGAATCTTCGTTCGAAATTCAAAAGTTGAAATTTAAGAATTCAAATAATTAAAAATTAAGGTATATATATTCAAAAAATCAAACAAATAAAAATTTAAATGCCAAGAATTCAAATATCCCTTCAATAAATAAAATAAATCCGGATCGTGGCCAAATGAAAGGCGAAACGCCAGTAACACTTAATTCTACGTAAAATGCTGATCACAGGTCTAGAAACCATCCTTGCACTAAAAAGTCCCAAAATAGCAAAAATCAAGAAACATTTTCAAACTCAATTATTGCTCAAATTTTTGATTTGCAGACGGTTTTAGGCCAGAGTCCCTAAATTATGACATTTTTAGCTCTCATTTCCCTGGACTAAAATATCAACCGAAACAGGTAATATACCATACACAGCCATCTCAGTTTTTAATTCCCCGCACTTTAACTGAAAATGAAGGGAAATGTTAAATTCCGTACTATTCCCTGTTCAATCCATAGATAAGTAGATGATGAATAATCTACTACGTACCTTCTTAATTTAAATATCTAGCGTCGCATTACTTCATCCCCATCGTACATAATGTATAAAAATAAACACGGGATTTTTATCCTTTTGCTGCTACTTGCTTGCTACCACGCAATTAAAATTCCCCCAACCTCCTACCAGCCCCAGCCCTACAGCGCGGAAGAAACATTTAACTAAACGAGCATATTACATCCTCCCGTAACTGCGAACAACTTACAATTAAACTCAATGAAGCCCAGCTAAATACGGGTAATCTGCGTCAATCTAGAACCCAAGACTAATACTACGACCCATGTGCTCCTTCCCTTCTTCTTTTACTTTCTACGACGCTCTTTAAGCAAATGTGTTTTTAAAATCCAAAGGAATTCCTCTTTAACTCCACCCTAGCTTATCAAAGCTCATCATCTGGGCAAAACAAGGGTGGTAATCATGTTTAATTTAAGCTTTTCCTTTGATCTGCTTTCTATAGGAAGTTTTCCAGGAAAATTCCCTCCTTCAAAATCCCCCCAGGCTTTAATTAGCTGCCTCAGAGAGAAAAGGCTCAATCAAAGATAAATTATTGCACTCAACTAATTTTAGATCGCCCTGGAGAGACTGGAAGGTTGTTTGAAACGCCAAAACCCTTCTAGTTTCTTTCTATTCACCCTCAACCTTGTTAATATTAACTCTGGACTCTAGATTATTATTCCCCAATATGAAATTGAGGTTAACACATGGATTCCAGCTAAATCTCCAACAAGTTCCAGCCTTCTTTATGACGGATGATGAAGGAGTCGTGATGTTTTTCTGGGGACCAAGAGCCGGTTTCTCCATTCAATTCAAAACCAACCTTTATTCCTACATATTATTAGTAACCTGTTCGGAGGTAACAAACAGTGAAGTCATATAATATTACTTGCTTTTCCTCTAGCCCTAGCCTTGCACAACGTTTCCAGACAGACGCGGAGAGGAAGCTGGAAAGATGTACAATAGTTTTTTTAAATTGTTTCCTTCAACCTCAATTTCATACAGCCTTTCCCTTCTACTTAACCAATATGTTCCCGGCTAAAAGGGTTGTGTTTTAATAGTTTCTCATTCTGGAACCGCACCCAGAAACACCAGCGGGACTGACTAGCTCAAAAGGCCTTCTTATTAGAAGACGCTGCTGCTTGCTATGGCTATAACCCGATTTTGTAAACTAATGCTCTACGCATTGCGTTACAAGTTCCAAAGGATCACATTCCTTTTCTTTTCACAGCCTTCTCACAGCCTTGTCTTCCTCTCCGGATACTTGTTTATTTTTGACAATAACAACAAGATTTGGGTCAGGTCATCTTCCCCAGGGTTCAACTACTCATTTGTAACACTGAATAATCCATTAACAATCATGATTCCTTACAGAGCCTCTGTAATTCTCAAGGACCTCCACTTCCACTACCAATCAGTCAGCAAGCAAACAGGAACCCATCTTCCCAAAAACCTGTACACACTTTTAATTCAGTCTTGTAAAGCTTGTACCTCCAGTCAGCTTGCATCTCTTCGCGTTCTCTTTTGTACATATCAAACCTTATCCTTCCTAAAGTTTCTTTCCTTGAGTTCGTAAGCCACAAACATCATCTTCCCATCCCCCCTCTGTCTTCCATCAACTTGTCTCCTAAAAAATTTCATTGTTAGTTTTCATGGGAGGAGAATCCGGAGTTAATAATTCAGTCCATAACTTTTCCACCATTTATTTCCCATCACATCGCCAAGAGAGTTAGCTGTTATTTTAACCCCAGATCCCCTGTCCCTGTCTGGATTTCCTCCATCTTCCTCCAAGACGACGTTCCGACTTAAATCTCCCCTTTTCCTCTTGAATCTATTTAAAAACCGGACCGGGAACTTTTAACAAGTTCCGTGTAAAACTTGTTGAAAGTCCACACAGAGGTAAAAGGGTTAAACTATGTAAAGCATTGATGATGGTGTTTTGAATTTTCATGGAATCCAGTCATAGTTATAGTTTTTTAACACCTCCAGCTCTTTTTAGCCTGACCTGCGTCGCCTCATCTTTCCTTTTACTCAAGCTCCCATTCCTCCCCCTCCAAGAATGACCCGTATTCTTGTAAAATGCTAATTAGATAATCCACAAGCTTCTTTTAGCACCTCCAATTAACACGAGCAGCTTCATAATCACACTTTCCCATTTCTACTCACACGCCCGCATTCTTTCTACAATCAATTCCGATTCTATCCGAGTCTAAAGTAACACCACCCTCAGCTACAAACTCTTGTACCAACTTGTTGCACCCGACCTGTCTTCTCCAGACTCAAGTCATCATCCGCTGATCCGCTGTCCTCCACCTTGCAGTTACTCACATTCTTTTGAAAAATCTTAAAATCTTCCATCCCACTTTTCCTTTCTTTCTTTCTCCACACGGACTTCAATCTTAACGACAAGTTAAATTAGTCTGTATTTGTACTCTTCCAGCCAGATGCCGTTTCCACCCATCTCCTGGACAGGACAATAACACACACCCATAACAGTCATGGAAAGTTGCGTAGGTAGAGAAAACGAGTGCATGAGAGCGTCTGGCCGGCACAGAATTCCTTGAGGTTGAGCAAAAGACGAGAATGAAGGGAGGATTGATGGGTTAGAAAAGTGGAGGATGGATAGCATCCGCTATATATGCTGGCTGTAACCGTCCAAGCAAAAGGAAGCAAGCATGTGGAGGTCTGTAAAGGCTTTTCTGCCTTTGGAAGCAATTTAAAACCCACGTTGTATACAACCTTTAAAAACATGTCCGAGACCATTATAAATCTCGGAGAAGGATGAGAGAAGGATGTGTAAAACATGTGAATCCCCTGTTTACGCTCATATTTTTTGGTGGAGCCGAAGCGGGAGTCCTGGAGAAAGGTCCAGGCCCTGCCATCATCAATCCATCTAAAGCTCCAGCCAGATTCACACTGCCATCCAGCCCCATCATCCCACCAGCTACAACGCGTTAACTTTTACGTTTCATATATTCCTGTCCCCTTGTGGATTCCCTGGAAGGAACGTGCTTGGGTTTATGTAGAAAAGTCTGTGAATAGAAGCACTGTTCCAGGGAGAGTCAGCCAGGGGCATGTAGGCGTTCAAGGGAATCCGTAGGAACTTGAGGAATATATCCCCAGAAAGGAAAGATCGGGACCGTTTTACATGGGTCCTCAATTTATCTGATTGCGTTTACGGAGTTATCCGGGCGTAGAAGGTGGTTAAACTCCTCTAAGGCTTTATCTCCTTGGTAGTTACGAGCGTAATCTGTATTTCATTAAGGATTTCGGTTCAAGAAAGAAAAACTGCCCATCCCAAGTCTTTGAATTCTCGGAAACTCCCCCCCCCCTCTTCTCTCCATGCTCCCACTAAACTACATTCTGCTCGAGAAGATGATGATGGAGTAAACATACGAGGAATGTCCTGCCACATACCCGAGACGCTTGCCCCTCACATCCCATCCTATTCATTGGGATCATACAAGATGAGGTAAAAGTCATTCTTGCTTTGCTGGAGTGCTGGCTGGATCGTTGGACTTTCGGGGCGGATAGGCTGATCCGTCGGATAGAAAATATATATATTCAAGTACGGAAGGAGGAGGTCTGACCTGGCGACTCTCTCCATCCGCAATAGCCTCATCTCATGATGATCATCAAGCTAAGTGGATTCAAAAGTACTTGATGCCATAGAAAATCTCCAGTTTCACTCAAACCTCTCACGTATCCTCATCCCCTTTTTAAGCTTTCTTCTTCTCTCTTCCAGAGAATCAAATTTTTATTCCAAACACATTCTCACACACACACACTTGTCCATGTCTTTTACGATCTTGTCTTCTCTCTCTCTCTCTCTCGCACTAGGTCACTTTCCTTCTGTCAGGTCCAACTGGACATCCCGACCAGCTCTCCTTAGAAGAGGAAGATCCAGGAGGGGCGGCCAGGAAGTGAGCAGTGAAGCGATGACGAACATGTGGAAAAGACCTAACCACGGACCTTCCTTAAAATCTTGTCCTACCAACAACAACCGCATCACACAACCGGATTACTGTTATAAACCCATCCATCCTATCTATCCCCCATCCCCATATGCTGCTTTATAGAGCTGAATCTCTCTGGAAAAGTGGCTGTAGCGGAATCCTGTCCACTTTCCGCTAGGAAATCTTTAAACTTTCTACGACCCCATGTCCCTACTATCCTTCCACTTCATCATCCCTATCTTGAATCTTGAATCTCCCTGGATTCACAAACACTCCCTCCCTATCCAACACTCTTTCCACGACCCTGCCCACCAGTGGTCTATCTTCATCTTATATGCAATTCATTCCTCCTCCAATCATGATCATCATCATCATCCCTAGGAGAGATCACGTTCAAGTCCAGCATATAAACACAAGAATAATGCATTTCCGAACCGTTACACGACTTTTCCTAATACGCTAACGCAGTTATATTCCATTTTACACTCCTCTTCCAACAGAGTCAACAACGGCCGTGTAGACCACTTGCCATTCCATTCCAATAAATCCTCCATCTCTTCCACCCCGCATTCCGGCCTATCTCTCCATGATACTCAATTACACTTGAAATACCACACGGCCCAACACAGCAAGAAATCCAAGAACCAAAACATTAAATCCCAGTCAGCCAGCCCGTCCTCGGCCGGTGATGCCTAATGCCCAAGTGGGCGAGAGAGAGAACGCAAGTTTAACTTGACCTAGGCCAAGCAAAAAACGGTCCACTTTATAAATTTCTTATTTTCCCTTTTACGCATCCATTCCTGGATTTTATCTTCCTCGCCTACGACTCAACTTTTCCAGCCTCCTCTGCACCATTACCAAGTCAAAGCAAACCCAAAGCCAGCCGGCAAGCAGATACTGAAAACTTACTACGTAATACTAACCACCACCATAAGTCTTCCCTGAAAATCCCTTTTTGGAATAGGATGTGGCTATATGAACATGTCAGAGGTTGACTGCCTGGAAGGCATCCTCCATCAGACTCGCATTGCTCTTTCCAGTGTCTTTGGGAATTTTATCCATGAAAACATTGAGAAACACGTTTATAACCCAAAGTCATTTCATTCCCATCATTTCCTCCCAAAGGAGGAAAACATCACATTTCACACTCCATTCAACCCGCGAGTCCCATCCCTATTCCCTCATCATCCCTTCATCCCCCACTTGGTCCTCTGTCTTGACCCAACAGATTTTAATGTCCTCTTCTAATTTCAAAGCGCCGTAGAGCACTAAAACGCTTCAGCTACCTTCTCCCCGGAAAGCAGTTATCCCTCCCTCAAAACCCGAGATCCATCCATACTTGTTCACACGCGCTTTATGAACAACAGCTATACAGCTTTTCCTACCCCGTCGCTACAAATCATCTACGCATCCATTCAACCTTATTGTTTTTCCTGAACGCATATCCTCCAGCCAACATCCATGGAAACCATCCCTTCAAACCCGCACACCGTCTATACAAAACGGTACTAACGATGAAGCAAGGTGAAAGCCAGAATATGATGACCCCACCAGCAAGCATATTTCTTCATATTCCCATTCCCACTGCCTCTACCCAACCCAAGCAAGCCATCCTTTAATTCTCCTACCTTTTGTATCCAATCAGCCCGCTAGAAAAGAATCAAGTCAAACTCATTATTCATCTCACTTCTCACACCATGCATGAATTCAATTAAATTAAATTCCCGATTCCCTATTCAATCCTAGTAAGCCCTAGCTCGTCATCTATACCTTTCCGGAACACGCTGAGAGACTATTCCTTCTCTCGAACCCCATTCAGAACCCACGGCTCCTCCCGCAATACTGGTTACCTGCATCATAATCCTCTTTAATTTCCACCATCTTCATCTCTTTCTAAAAGTCTAATCCATCTTTACCTCTTTCTTCAAATCCATTATGGATTTCATCCATCCAATTCCGTAATTTGCAATTCCGCATCCCTTGACCTACTCTACTATTATCCTCTAAAAACTTTTGGCTTTCCTCCATCTTAAACAGCTCAGCTCAGCAGGTTTAAAATTCTTTCCAGTTCCGAATTCCAAGCTTCTCCAATCCAGCTCAGCTATTCACATAGTAAAGTTTTCCTTCCCACATGTTTTCCACTTGCAAACCTTTTGGAGCAATCAGCATATAATCCCTTATATATTCCATCAAAGTCCTCCTGCTCTTCTCAATCATTTCTCGGAAGCTCTCTCGTTATATATTTCCTTTCATCTAACGCAATCCAGCGCAACGTCCGCAAAAATTTTCTTTCATCTTTAAATACAGCTGACAGAGGTCTTTTCAAATTCCATCCTATTTGGATTCCAGCTTCTAAGCCTTCTTCTTCATCTCCTCATCTTTTCTCCAGCATCCTCCTGCATAATACGCGCCGCCGTCTCATCTTACAAATCCAGAAATCCCAGAATTCCAGCTCCTCCAGCCCCAGTCTGAGCGACCTCCTTAGTCCTTAGGAGGAGGACAGGACAAACGCTTGTCGGATGTAAAACGTTGTAAATGTCGTTAATGGTCAAAGAATGGCCATGAATCAACTCTTACTCAGCCTCACCATTCCATGACTAATGCACCTACTTATCATCAGTTTTAATTTCCAAACTACTATTTTCTTCTCCAGATAAGAGACGATCCAGAATCCAGAGAAAGAGAGAGACAGAGCTTCTACTGAACACACTGCCTTCGCTACAACTCTGTCCTCAACCATTCAATTTATCCAGAATACTTTCCTCCAGCCTAAACAAATGTCTTTAGCAGCAATGTTATACCACATGTATATATGTCTTAGCGTAACATTTCCACGCACTTTCTTCAAACGTTTTCTTTAAAGTTTTTCCACTTTCAGTCAAAACGTAAACCTTAGCCTCTGTAACCCAACCTTCTTTTTCCAGCCTCGTAAACAGAGTTCACATGTGTCCCTTGGAAGTAGTTGCAGCATAGAGATGACATAAAGGAGCCATTGTATCTTTCCTGAAAGTCGGCAGGCACGGCTGGCAAGGAGAGCATCGTCTACTAAAAGTACTAATTGCAACCGTTCCACATACTCCCTCCTCCCTACCCCATCGCATCCCTCTTCTTTATCAAAGGGAAGCCTAACCTTGGTGGGTTTCTAAGGATCCCGGAGAGTTTTTTCCCAACATTTCGCAACTTCAAAGGCTCTCTCTCAACATTTGCATTAGTCTCTCTCTTTATTGCTATCCTTTTGAAATTCTGCTCAATGAATAGGCAGGGAAGTTTTCCGTAACTCCACACCACCTCCCCCTCTCCCAGACGCATTATCCTCTTTCCAGTGAACTGAACACCCACAAGGCGAGCCCCTCCGTCCCGTCTCTCTTATTCATTGTCTCCAAGGAGAAATATCCAGGACAATCACACAAAATCCAAACTTAATAGTAAATCCAAACAAGGAAACAACCAAACAGAACCATCCAGTCCGTAAATAATAACAATCCCAACAACACACAATCCAGTCCTCTTCTTTCACCTCCTCCTTAAACACTGTATTCATTTTCCCCGCTGCCCCCTCCCCTTCCCGACATGCCTTGCATACAACAATCCCGAATTCAACTTAGTTCTCCCGTATTCACTCCATCAAGTCCCACCTTTCTCCACTCTCACAAGGTTAAGCCACAGCTAACTCTGTACTTGGAATTTAGTCGTTGCAAACAACGCTTGACTGGCACACAAGATGACAGTGTAGGATTGTAAATGCTTGATCTTTTACAATCTGTCCGCGTTCCGGGGACGCTTACCAGCTTTACCCGTGACCGGAATATATTAAACTACCCGCCACCCCAACCTATTCATTTCCTCATTCCGAATTCTTCCATATCCTTGTTCAAGGCTCACATCCCACCTTGTCACCATCTCCACCCCGAAACTTGTTCTCAACTTGAAACGTACGTCCTTCTCTTATTATGTACGTAATTTTCTTCACGACTTGACTATCTTTACCTTTCGCATCCCCGATTTACCCGTTATTCCCATTCAATTCCGGGCATGCTAACCTTCTTCAATTCCTCGTTATCAATCCCATCTCCTTTTCCTCCACAGAACCATCTTCTTTCCAGCATTTCACCCTCCATACTTTCTGCATTCCAGATTGCGAATTTTCTTCAGCCCAGTTTCCCCTCTACCATCCATAAAATCCCCTGGCTTTTAGCTCATGCTCTGCTTTCTTTTCCCCAAGTTCTATGGGATTTCAAAATATAGTTTTGTTTTCATTCCTCTGGCCTTGGATTTTCTTCAAGCAAGAGACTCTATTCCAGCAACGTAAGTCCGCAACCTATTCCTTGTATGCATCTGTGACGAGCTCAATATTCTAAAACTTATTCCTTGCATATGCGCTTCAGGAAATCCATACTCTTCATCCAATTTGAATGAAATCCTCTAGAATAAGAGCATGGATAAAACTCCCACAATATTTATTGTATATATCATTGCGAAAGAAAAGACGGCAGCAGTAAAAATATGTCCTTCTACTAATCTTCCATCTAATTTCCATCATTCTCAAAGGTTTTCATCGCTGAATCCTGGCCTGACCAAATTTTCACCTTGGAGTTCGGACTCCTGACTTATGATGACTGTATGAGCCTTGTGCAAAAACTATTCTTTATTTCCAGATTCTTTTCAACCCCCGGCTCTCTCTCTCTCACTCTTCCTATTATTATCTCTTCTTTACCTTTGAAAATGGTCAAAGAAATGTGAACATATCTGTGACTTCTACAGCGAGCAATAACAATAAACTCCCAGCCAATTCTACTTTGCGCCATAGGTAGCCTACAGTCTGCCAGTTTTACTATCAGCTAATTCACCTCCTCGACGCGGTTAGTTAGCGGATGAATTTGGTTTTATCCCCACCGTGTCCTCCGTCCATCATCATTACACAAAAAGCACTCTACTTTTCCTCTAACCTTGTAGGTTAAAACAGAGATTTTCCACAAGAATTACGTCCAACAGTTCATTGTAACCTGTATTATTTGCACGCGAATTTTTTTAAAAACTTTACCAGTCATCCAGCCTCCTTCTCTTCTTGCGTCTTCTATTCATCTCGTCCTCCACAACACTCTCCTCTATACGTCTCTCGTTTCCCTCTTTCTTATTCCTCAACTTTTTATCCCATTTCCCTTTTTATAATCACATATTCTTGGACCCAAACTTCAAACCACTGCCAACTTGAAGCCTGGATTATAGAACGTACAGTTTCTTCATTCCATTCTCACTTTTGCTGTACGACTCTCACAAGAATTTTTTAAATTACAAGCGTGTCTTCTAGACGCGAACAACTCAAGGGAAAAATCTGCTCTGGATTTCATTGAATCACATTACAACGCCCCCCATACTCGCATTCCCAGACAGACAAGGACAAGCTTTTGCCGCCGAGATATATGTAAGCTGGATTTATTTTAAAAATCCCGCTACCATTTGCATATTTTATTTCATTTAATCACAATCAGCAATCTCACCTTACCCACCTTTATCATGCTGACAACGACAGCCCCTGTATAATGCTACCTTCCACTTTCCATAGCCTCATTCCTTCGACCACACAAGCCAAAAACCGGCTACTTCTCTCAGCTGATAAACAAAAGTGCGTATATAAACTTCTGCATAATACGACAAGTCATGGGCGCGCGCGATAACGTAACGGCCCAACTGGATTTGAGGTGTCGAGAATTATTTCCCTCTCCAATTAAGTCAAATTGTGTAAATTTTATCCCATTTAAAAATATGCAGGGAGGGAGGGGATGACAGGAGGTGGATTCAAGCATGTTGCTGTTGCGCCGGCATTGCAAGTGTAAAATTGCGAATCTCATACATTATAAATCCACCAGTACAGCGCGGAGCATTATAATAGTTATCACATTATAGCAAACTAAATGTAATAATAACAATAACAAGTAAACGAAAGTAAAACGAGGACGCGGAGGGTGGGAGGAGGGAGCGCAAAGGATTTTTTATTCTAATGGCTAAAAATCTATCATTCCAATCCTCTTTAATAATAATTAATTACCAGCTGGCATAGGAGCAGTCAGTTACCATTATTCTTTTCCCCATTACAGCAATTACGAGTAGTAGTAGCCTTTACCGTGAACTCACTCAGTCAGAGTAGATAGTGCAGCGCATAAATTTAATTCACCTTTTTTATCCCTCCTCGACATGACAGGAATGAGTGTTAGAGGATTTTCTGCCTAAATTATTTTATTTGCAAAAACATTAAGCCAGAAGCATTCTTTATGCCCTTTTTCTCCTCCCCTCCTCCCTCCATTCTACCTATATACAGTCCGTAACCCCTACCTTAAAACATCCTTTTCAATTCATAGCATTACTACTCCACGACGCTGCACCATTGACCATTTTCCCACATCCCTCCACAATCTTCCAATATACGCTGCTATTCCTATATCAATACTATATCCAACTTACTTTTACTAACTAGTGTGTTTATTATTACACTCCTCCATCCTTAAAGAAAAACAGGATAACTTATTGCTAACTAACTAACTACCAAACCGCGCGCGCACCACTTCATCTCTCTGCCACACGCTTAAAAATCTCCCCAACACAGCGCAGCGCACCATTCACAAAGGGTAAACACATAATGAGAATCCAAGGAGGAAAATACCAAGGAATGATACTTCAAACGTCTCCACGGATGAATTACGAATTACAAATAGTTGTCGCACCCCACCTTGAACCATTTTTTTCATCTAAAGTCACTATACTTTCTTCTATATCTTGCTCTCTACTTCTTCTCTCACGCTTCCATCCAAATCAACACTCTTCCACATCCCCTCGTACAATAATAACAAACTCCGAGTTTATTCTTCTCACATGATTTGTATTTATTTCCCTTACGGAAAAAACACTCTTAAACTTGAAAAGCTCTACAAAGTAAGCCCTGTATCTATAACACGATAGGGATGGGGAGGGGAGTGGATGTGGTGTTAGGGAGATGCAACAACATGTTCATCATATAATATCCTTCAAGGAATCAGCAGGGACGGTAATTAAAAAAACATATGTATGATCCTTAAATACCACTCCTAATGTCCCCAATCCCTACTAAAAATTCCACTAACCATTCCCATCCTTTTCTAGCTATCGCGCCCATCGTTTGCACTACACGGACTCCAGTCTGTATCACACTGCCTCTCCCTTGAATTTCCATCTTGGGACATTTTTTTAAAGCTTTATTTAAACATCAAATCCGCGATCAAAACGAAACAGGCGCAGGATGAAGAAGCAAGAAACAAATCTCATTCAATCTAAAAAGTTCCAGCCATTTTACTTTATCATCTTCATGACTTCAGCCATTACATTCCTGTCTCGATTATGAGCATTATTATTTCTATTCTTATTCTATATTACTTTCCCAAGGATCCGTCCGTAGCAGTTACACATGAACAATTCACCTTTTCTTCTCCTCTTCATCATTCTTTATGTATATTTTTTCCCTAATATTTGAACAAGTTTGCACTCTCATTTTGACATGCTTCGTTTCTATTACCGTAAAATCCCGATAATAGTCCATCCCGTATTAGTTCCAAATTAAATTATTGTTAAGCAAATAAATCCCCTCTCCCGTTTATATGACATGTTCGAATTTAAGCCGTGTACTTTTTTGTAAGAAAAGATAGCAGTTAAGAGGATGATACCTCTCCTGAAGGTATAGAGTTTGTATTGGCTTAAGTTGACAGTCACAACCAGTTCTCCGCAATGGAAACAACTAGAAAAGTTATTGTCGCTGTGAAGCCGAAGCTACGAAGGAGGCAGTACAGCATTCTGCAGAAGCTAACGGTAAGTTATACAATAGACTGGTTTATTTTTCCTGCTTTTATATTATATGACATGTTATTTATTAGTGGATTGATAATTTTAACGTAGATACTTGATTTCGCAAAAGAAAATGGAAGAGCGAATGCAGCAGAGCATTACAATATTGACGAGAAGAACATAAGAAATTGGCGCAAGAGGGAGCTGGAATTCACGCAAGGAGATCCTTCTCAACCTAGCAAACGTGGGAGAAAGTGTGACCACGATGAGTTGGAAAAGGAACTTGTGATCTGGCTGAAAGATAGAAGGAAGAAGAAAATACGAGTGACAGGAAAACAGATACAGCTGGATACCCTATGGCTATGTTTGCTAAGAGACAAGAGTGTCTTCTTATCTTTGATGCTTGTAAAGCTCATTTGACTCCCGATGTAAAACTAGAAGTAAACAAGTATACCAAACTTGCGGTGATTCCAGGAGGATTGACCAAACTAGCCCAACCCTTAGATATTTCGGTAAACAAACCAATGAAAGACAGGTTACGTGAGCAGTGGGACAATTGGATGGAAGACGAAAGCTTAATCAGTCTTACCAAGGGCGGAAACAGAAGAAAGGCTTTATATGTCACCGTGTGCGAATGGATTCTAGCTGCCTGGAAAGACATAGATGTTTCTACTATAAAGAATGGATTTCTTAAAGCTGGTATCCACTCATATGACGAAGAAATTCTAGGGCCTGAGAGTGAACAAAGTGACCAAGTGGATATTGAACTGGAAAATCTTTTGCTGAATTCTCCTGATGAGGAGGATGCAGTTATAGACGTGGATTCAAGCTTTGGGGAAGATTTTGACGGCTTTGATGGGAATTAATTTAGGTTTTGGCTACTATTTTTGTATTCAGGCATTTGATTCAGGGTGAAGAAAAATAAAACCCGTATATATGACACGTTCGTATTTAGTCCTGCCCTGTGTAATTTTTAAAAAACAAAACGCTCTATGCCATGGCATATAATCGGGATTTTACGGTATTATTATTGTTATGGCACGCAATTGAAAAGTTGTTGCTAGCACAGCAAAAGCTAGTGGAGCATGCACAACAGGCAAGGAAAAACGCCCGCACGCCAGCCAGCTCCTCTTGATAACTTTTCCCTTTTGCACCAATGCTTTTTACGATATTATCATCATCTTTCAAGAAAAACGCAATACTAAAATAAAATCATTTCCTCGAATTTTACCAAACGATTCCGAGCATTACATACATGTTGAATATTTGTCTTCCCTATATACTGCAAGCTCCGTTACTCCTCTTGAACATCTCTCCCAAACTTTTTCGATATTAACGACGCCTCGAATATAAATTTCTCACTTTCAATATCAACCAGCATCTTCCTATTAACCCGTCCATTCAAAATATTCTCCACACAAGACGCAAGTGCCTAAATCA
Source organism: Sminthurides aquaticus (assembly GCA_906901655.1). Lineage (NCBI taxonomy): Eukaryota > Metazoa > Arthropoda > Collembola > Symphypleona > Sminthurididae > Sminthurides > Sminthurides aquaticus. The sequence goes on along the minus strand of CAJQTT010000002.1, from coordinate 2,181,575 downwards.
TCCATGTCAACAACCAAAACGGAAGTAAATTCCCCATCTCCCCTCAATTTCCTCTCACACAAAACTCAGCGTCACAAATTCAAGTTATCAAACTCTTTTTCACCCAGGGGCTCTGCTCATACACAGCCTCATCCCCCCTCTTCTTCCCATCCCCCACACGCACAAATATCATTCCATACTTGAAAGCATAACTCCGTTTCTCAGTTTCGAGGAGTTTGATCCGATTCCATCCTTTTAAATTACGTTTCAATCTATTTTAGCCTCCAGTTCCACATCATTTGACTCAACGTAAAATTTTATCAACTTGTCCCACCAAAACCTTGTTAAACGGCACATGTCCTTCCTCCCTCCAACCTTCCGAACTCATCCCATCCATGTCCCTTTCCGGTTCTTAATAGACTCCTTTAGGACTTTCTGTAATAGCTATATACTTTTCCATCATATGCTCTGGAAAATGTTTATACTGTTGTTTGTATCGTGTCTGAGAATAATCGCCATACTGCATTTACTGGACCTTCCCTAAAAGATAACTGCGGAGAGGATGTTGCGATGTTGGGTGCAAAATATTTCGAGTAAATTATAGTGCACAACTTTGACTGGATTTCTTGTACATTCTACCTCAAACTCTATTAATCTACAACATACAAGATAGCCTTTCAAGTCCAAGGTTATGGAAGATTATTACACAAGATACACGCAGTCTGGTACGGCAAATCAATGTAAAGCTCGCAATTAAATACAATTTTCTAATCACCTTAACAAATCCACTTTCAATCCTCACGATCATCCATTCCAACATACAAACCCAACAAGAAGACAAGCAGTCATATCACAGCATAACCTCATCCGCCCAGCCAGTCACCTATGAGTCTGTTCCTCTTTGCCTCATCAGCTCCCAGACTGAGGGAATGAAAGATTCTTTGTTTTTTCTTTCTAATCAAAGCCACCTTTGTCAACAACATTGTAATATAGGAGTCAGAAAACGGGAAAATACTAAGCTTTCGGCTCTATGCAAAAGCCTTGTGATTTCATTGAAATAAAAGGCTTGTATTATAAATTAATGAAGGTAGTAATTCTCTAGCTGACATTAATGATAAAAAATCTTAGAATTCATCCAATACTTTTCCTCATTCTACAAGAGCCGGAAACATGACAAGTCTTCTGAAGTGCCGACAGAATAACTTAATGCCACCACCACGTTCCCTTCATCTCTCTCCCATCAATTCCCTCATGAACTCTGGGAGCTTCCAAGGATTTATTACACCACTGTCCTAGTCAAACAAGCATCACTTTCAATATCATCCAGCGTCAACCAGAAGCCTCCGTTAGGGGCATCCACTTCTGCAAAAACATGTTTTTACCCATCCCTCCCACCAATCCTCTGCACCTCGTCCCGTCCCTGCTAACATGCAAATAGAAATAAGATGACACCAACATAACCTTCAGTAAATCCCGCTCGGAACACTTAGGAAACGAATAAATGAAGCAATCAAGTACATGTTACACCTTCACGTCTAGCAAACTTGTTCTCAAAGAATCAATCACGCAGCTTCCATCAGCGTTTCATCTTTCGCGGAGAAAGCATCAGAGATAGAGAGATGAGATGAGCCGGAATTTCTACACGACTCAATTAATTCCTTTTAATCAAGACCATTCTCGGAATTTACCCGCTTGCTCATCTGTAAATTTTGCTTAAATTTCCAATCACCTCAGCTTCTGCTTTGCTGGGCTTTACAGGATGGGAGGTACGATGCCAAATCCCGATTTTCTCTTCCCACAGTACGTTTCCTCAAAGGCCGGCTAGGCTAGCGGCTCGCTTTCCAGCCAGCCTCAAGGCAGCAATGCAGGTAGCAGAAGCCTGAGGTTAAGTGGAACCAACCCGGGATTTTTGATCCAAAGACTGATTTCACTTCTAAATGTAGACTAATATTAGTTATTGGGCGGTGATTAGAGAAGATTTGTTCCTTGGGAAGGGTGGGGTGCTTTCATGATGGCTCGTCTCGTCACCACCTTTGAGAGTCTGTCAGTATTTTCTCGTCTATTGAGTTAGAACCAGCAGCGGCCCCGTCGTCGGCTCCTACTTTAGACTACTTAATCTCAATGAGATTGGAAGAGATTCAATCTAATTAGATGGTGCGAGTGCACATCTCGGGGCAGATGTGTTGTTGTAAAGGGTCGGGGAAAAAAATCCAGAGAGGGCATGTCAATCTTGTCTTGAATGACTTGAACCATTCAACCCTAGCTTTGCCAGCGTGTCCATCCAAACTATCCATCCGTAGGATGTTGGCATAAGCTTGTTCAATCCTCCAGCATCCTCTTGTCAGTAGATAAAAGAGGCTAAAAAATAATAAAAATAAATACAACCATATGCGCACATGCAGATAAATAGTTGCACTTCAAACCTCCGGGAGGGCGCAACATCTTTTTTAGTGCCGTTCAAACCAAACAAGCTTTTCACTTTATTCACCATCACCACCTTCACTCACACATCCTCTTCAACCCTCGCTTTCCATCCCTACCCGCAGTACTCCATCCAGTCCACCACCACCTCCGACTATTCTCTACCTCCATATCTTTCTCCGTACACTCCCGTGTTCTTCCAGCATAAAATTTCCCTTCCTTCCTGTAAACTCTCTTCGTTTTAAACCTCCGTACAGTCCTCTATTATCCATATCAAAATTTCAGCCTGCTCTCCATCAGACAGATTGCACGCTCTTGTTCCTCCTCCCCGTTTCCGCTAGGAGGACGTCTCACAGTCCTTTGAGTGCCGAATGCAGGCTTTGAAACTTGTGAAAGATCCGCTACGTCAACACAAAATCTGCCCCGCACTTTTACCCAAACAACCTCATCACACATCCCCAGCCACCCTCCTCTTTTTATCCGCTTCCAATAGAAGCTACTACTAATATCATGGATTTTTTTAAAAACCCTTTAAACTTTAACATAATCCCCGGCTTTACTTACACGCGCATAACCAGTCAGAGTTGGAGGCAAGCTGATCCAGAGATCAACGCGAGAGAATTGTTGTTGATACTGTAGTCTGAAAACAAATTTGAAGCTATGGAAATACACCCGCCGCCCTTTCCTCTATTCATTTTTCTTTTCAATTTTGTCCGGGAAAAGCAAGCTGGCTGGCATCATCACTACTAGCTAAAGCTGCATGCTCAAGAGAAGACTGAGTGGAAGGAATAATGCCAATGCCGCCCGCGTGCCGTGCATCTTTTGACAATTCCAAATAAAACTTTCCTCTCTCCCATCATAATCATCCTTGAAAACGCCAAGAACTCATCTTGTACTTTTTACCCGAGGCTTTTCACTACCAAACCTGCTGCTATTATTGCTGCGAACAAGCCTCAAAATCAAGCAAGGGATGCTTGAGTCTGGTTATGTTTTTCCAAGGTTAATCATAGCCTCATCCCCTGTTGTCCGATTCAGAGAATTCATAGGAGGTCGTCGTGGGGCAGATGGATTTTTATTTTCACTAAACCCACACCATCATCTCCCAAAACTCCAAAACTAGCTTTCTAATACACATTACTCAAAATTGCATCATGCTTCAGACCCGGAGCTTCTATTCCTTTGACTGCCTTTGGCCTCAGCCCCACTTCCCTTCCCGACTCATCAACATCATCTTTCTGTCTACATTTTCCCTTTTAATCTCCCTCTATTCCACAAACGCATCTTCTCTCAAACCCCTCTTCACCCCAGCTTGCCCCCTTCCCCTTCCGCTCCCCCTTCTCACTTCCAATTATCCTCATCATAACTCTCCTCCAGCATGCACCATTGCTGGGGAACCTTAAATCATTTTTCTATAAAAATCACCAACCCATTTCACACTAGCTAAATTCAATTACAACCCCCACCCTCCCTCTCCAATCAAGTTCTACCATCAAAGCGTTTCGCAGCAATTACCTAAACTCCCTCCCTTCTTTTTCCCAATCTGGGGAATAATGATTCGCAAATCTGGATCCCGTCTTACCCCTGCCTCATTCACACGACTTTTTCCCACAAAGTCATCGCTTCCGGCCTATCCCTTCACTCTAACCCTCTATGAGCTTTTCAAACTCGTTCCCGTACCTCTCTGGAAGATTCCGTACCCGAATATAGTCTAGTGAATTCCTCTCTTTCTGAATTGCAAATACGCTTTCGCCAAAGCTCTTAAAAGTTTTCTACGAATTACTATTTCTAGCCAGTCCTCCAAAATTCATTTCAGTTCCCTTCCGTAGCCCCTACATTATGATTCCTGCCTGGATGAATCCATCCATGAGCTTCTTAACTTCTTCCGGACTGGACCTCCGACTCTCTAGCAACGCAATAAAATTTCTATTTGCCCAAGGATTAGATACTTGTCTATATGTATTCAATCAATTCCATGGTGTGGATAGAAGATACTCTTGCGAAGGATGGGATCTGCCTGCTGGACTGTAATTTATCTTGACCTCCTCCGAATTTCGACTCATCAATCACACAATGAGCTACAATTCAGATAACCATCAAGCTGAGTGAGTCGACCAGAATTACATGCACTCATAAATAAATACCAGCTTCTTTCTTCCACCCACCCCTCCTCCCTCCTTCCTTCCCCATCAAATGAATGACACATAAAAAGATTACGCATTGATCCATGCAATAGTCAAATTATTCTTTCAATACGCACCTTACCTCACCGCACTAAACCATCATCCATCTCTCCATCCCTGTCTTCAGCCTCTTTTCTTCACCACCACCCCCTCCCTCATTTCTTTACCTTTCTTCTTCCAATCTTAATCTTCCTCCAGCCACTATTAATCCCAACTTCAATCCAGTCCTACTTCTCCAGCCCTCATCTTCTTGTCCATGAAAGCCTTCGTATTCCAATTGGTTTGCTTTGGGTTTGTATCCATTATCAAGTCCGTACCATGGCCTACAGCCAGTCTCCTAGCATTAGAGTCCGGCAGGAACCGTATTACAATTCCAATAACATTTTTTCCTTGCTTTCATTTATCTCTTTTTTTATTCATCCCCCTCCCTTCTTATCCCGCCCGCATTCCCTCCACCACAAACCCCGTAATGAATCTCTAAACTAACTTCAATCACGATCCACTCGTTTAATTATCCTCCGCCGAATCTTCCTTTCACAACGAGAACCACAAGATTCATTCAGTCATCTTCCGTCAACAATCCAATCCGGAGTATAATCCCTCACTATAACCAAAATACACCAATCTCATCCACAGAATCCAGACATCATCATGGAGCCGTCACTATTTCAAAAAAGACAATAGTTGCGTACTCTGCAACCCTGTCTCCTTCCTTCCAACAAGGCATTAAACAACCCAGCATAGTGAGTTTTCTATCTCACAAATCCAAATTCCCTCAAAATCCTTCCTTCATAAATAACCAAAAAATCTCTCAATAAATATGTCTTTTAGATTTCTCAAACCAAAGTCAAGGCTTATTATGCATGCGCCCACTAAATCAAATCCTCCTCAGCTAAACACAACACTCCCAAGAGAGATTTCTCTCTCCTCAAACCGCAATTCCAGAAACCAAAACCCTTCCACATCTTTTATTTACTACCAACTTCCCATTCCAAAACCTCATGAATCACACAATTTAGATTCCATTCTATACACACACGTATCCGTCCTCTTTCCTTATCATCATCATCTTCCATACTTCCATCCATTCTTAACCTTCTTTTCCACGCTCCTGAGTGATTTCACCAGAGTACTGAAATTACACTCTTTTCCAGCATATTCACTGTATTTACATTCACAATATCAGATCCTCAACAATATGCAAGTACATAGCCCCCACCCTCAAGATTCCAATACCTTTAGGAATACGCTGGAGCGAGGAAGAAAACAAGTAAAATAGAATAGTTACATTAGAGCATAGCGTATAATATATATTGCGAATTATTATCCTACCTTGCTTTGCATTTGAAACGTTGGTATTGCAAAACAGCTTTTGAAATTTCCCCCATGCACCAACCCTTTATGGTTCTATACTATAATCTTGTAATGTGGGTTTGGTTCTGGTTCCAATCCATATACTTGCTTGCGTCTAGTCCATTTTAGCTGGATATGGACTACTGGAAGAGCAGAGCTGCTACTACTACTACTACAAGTCTAAGATTCCATCTAGTCCAGATCATCTCCAGCAGTTTCCATTAATTCTTTTCCCTTGAATATCAAAATGTATCCAGGTATAAGAGCTCAACTTTCTGCCATTTTCCCCTTCCTGTTTTTTTCCTTACAGGAATTCCATATTTTTCCATCCAAATTCTCCCTCCTTTTGCCAATTTCTCAACCTTGTTTTCCTCCTTAACGCAGCCTTAACTTCCCAAACGCCATGTAGCTATCCCACCTCCATCATCTCTCCCACAAAACTCATTCAATCTTCTGTAATCTCCTTACCCATGTCCTTAGAATTACCAAATCAAGGGCACAACTCCAGGGGTCAGAGTACCATGTTGTAGTCTATGCATAGATGGCAAAGGAGTCGCCCTGTCAGTCATCCAGCCCCAGTCAGTCAACTTTTGCCAGCCAAGAAACCATCATATATATACTTGTTAGCGAAATGACGAAGAATAAAATAAAATTCTGGATTATCCAACCTACCTAAAATTCTTATAGCTTTATTATTTACACCTTCCCGAACACAGTCACTATAGCCACCACAAACCAGCTCATTTAAGCCGCTAGCAAAACAGTCAAGCTCTCTCTCTCATCTTTATACCTTACTCCAGCTCTAAATTTTTATTCTCTTTTCAATATTTTTTCACCAAGTCGTGACATTACTTTTTTCCCTTTGATAGCATGGATAATACCGAAATCCTAATCTTCTTGAGAGCCATGCAAGAATGGAAAAAGCCTGTATAGCCAGCCACTATATATTCATCTCCTTCACGCCAAAGCCGCCATCCTCACTAGCAATCCCACATTATTATCTTCTTCTATATCCACCTTTAACAAAACCAATTCTTTCTCTCCAAACAATTTCTACTCCATATAAAACCCTATTAGCGCTACAATTCTTCCAACAAAACTTTAAACTCTAATGCACGGCCCCTAAAAAATAGGCTCCGCCGTCCGGATCCATACCAGCTGCAGATCGTGAATCCTTTTCCCGCATCTTACCTCAAATCAGGTCATTACATGCTTGGGCAAGAATCTCGGTCACAATCAAGCATTCTTTTACTTTCTTCTACACAATTATTCTCAATCTCACTTCTTTTCGGTATACGTCATAGCCTGAGCTAAGCATAACCATGCAAAGCCCCGAGTGAATCCACGCTTTTATCCTACACCCTCCCCCGTCCGTACTCACTGTATAAGTGCATGACTTTATTTCTCATTACAATTTCATCATCACTTTCTCAGCTTAATTTACACCAATTCCTCTAGCTCTAATATCCTCCTCCTCCCCCTCCGGCCAAGATTCTAACATGTTTCTTCCACGTCCCCCTTTCTCCTCCTCTATGCGATGCGGCATCCAGCAATCTTCTTCTTCTCTCGGATTCAATAATCTCTTCCATTTCCCACTAGTACTGCTGCCAAGGAGCCAGAGCTAGAAAGACCTGGAGCAAGTATTCACAGCACAGCCTCGTCATCCTCAATCCTCACGTGAAACTAAATTAGTACCCCTTCTTTAAAAGGAGGTTTTAACATGGGCTGAATAAGAGGAACGCTTCTGGAGTTAACAATATCTTCCTCACTGTAAAACTGAAGGGTAGCCTCCAGTTTTACAGCCGAAAAGATCCACTGGATAATTCATGTCATTACCATCATTTTCTAGCGCTCCTTCTTCAACTGATTCTAGCGGTATATTCTCACAATTTCCCCCACTAGCGCTTCAGCGCTTGGCCCTTGTCTACGTAGGGCCGTCATAATAGCAACTCCTCCGAACGGCAATTTCTCCGCTTCTTCATAATTATTCCACAAACACTTGCATTTTTCCACCAATTCTCAAAGATATATACTGTATTGATACTAGATAGATATACTGTCCATAATAACGTTCCTCACTCACCTTTAACGCAATACTGGAATCCTGGAACATATTCACATCAAGCCACCCAAGCATTAGGCTCAAGTAGGAAGATACCAGAATACGCAGGTTTTGGAACCCTAGGACATTCGCACACTAATTATCATTCCTGCCTCCTAGGACTATAGTGCATATAGTGTCGCCTAGGAACTCACTTCCGCCAAACTCTATTTTAAGCATATTATGTAACCCTAAACAGAAGAATTTTTTCGCACCAATGTAAAGCCCAAGCTTGCATGTCTTCTCAATCATTTTTACCATTGCTCCACTTCTCTCCTTCTATAATGTACATGTAAAGCTAAAGCTTTGACGACAAGCTGTACACGATAACCACATTTGATGCATTTGGCTCGAATCAGGCTAATACATTTAACGAGGGATGCAGTCCATGATAGAGCATGCTGTAATCCTGTCAGCAACAGAAGCATACACCAATAGGGGAAAGTTAGCATTATCGCATGGCTATTGGCATCAAGAGCGAACCCTGGAGCATTTCCAGTCAGAGCCAATTCCATCAACAATGCATACAATGCATATGGGAAACATAAAACCAGAGATGCATTGAAACATGGAATGATGATGGGGGGGGGAGGTGCTGGATCTTTCCGCATCTACGTATCCTCCGGGAGCCAAGCATCTTTCCCTCCGACCAGAATGTAACATATGATTTTCCTCCGTATTTTTTCCAAGAAGCCTACGGCAAAGTCCTTGGCCTTGTAAATCCGTAGCATTCATCTCATCCCCAATCCTCGTAGGCAATCATCCGTCCGACCGCACCAAACTCATATCAGAGCGGACCAGTTAAGACAGCTCTAGAATTTTGTCCTCAAGCGTATATCCAGCTCAACCTTCCCTAAACTATCTTACTCGAACTCATCCACAAACTCACCAACTTAGCTATAATAACACTAAGTCAAAGCATGACAAAACAATAACCGATAAGGGATTGCATTATAGCAGAATTGCAATGAGAGATTACAATCCCATTCCACATCCCAGAGGACCAGCCCAGTCACTGACTGGCAGTCAGGGATTCAGCCATATACCATCCCATGCAGAGGAGCTAGTGCAGAGTCAGTCAACCAACTCTCCCCTCCTTCACACGTCCCTAATCTAAAGCTGATTGATTTCATATTATAAATTCATTACAACAAAATCACATCATCCTCATTCCTGTCATTCTAAGGGACAGATGTACGAGCTGGAGCTACATAAACCTCAACACCTCTCCATCCTCAGCACTAATTACAGACACGCAATATCTTCCAGTCAGCTAGCCGCTAAACCATTAAACGTGTATATATACCTCCAAGCTCTGGGACTCCTGGACATATGTACGGATTCATCGGGGACAACCCCCTCCCAAGATGCATCATCATTCAATCCTCAGCCAGCAGCCAGCACCAGCATACGCAGCTAAAGCTCCAATAAGAATAGAACATGAAATGATGCGGAGGGACAGCAAAGAGACGGCCGTCAAGTTGATCATCTTTCAATTTATCTTTGGTCAGTTCAGTTCAAGGTGTTCGAGGTCATTGCAACTCTAAACAATTAGCCTGGACGTCAGCAGAGCCGTAGCCGTGGTTAGCAATAATAATCCTACCCTTCTCCCTCTCCCTTATTAACTCAACACAAGTCCACGCTTTAATTTTAAATATTCCCCGCGACATAACCCTGCGCCAACCATGCAAAACATACCTTATCATCATCACCACCCTCTACTTAACGTCAACCACCCCGGATACAGCCTCACAACACATGTCTTTCTCAAGTCTTCTTTCCTTTCCTCTATGCAAAATTCCCAATCTGTCACTCCTCTAAATCCTATTCATCTCTGACAACTTCACTTTCTTCTCTCGCCTAATTGGCATCCTTCCCCCTCTCTCCCTCACACTCATGTACTACCAACAACTCCAAACTCAAATATACACTTTTAGTTTTTTCGTACGAACTTGTAAATAGTTTCACAACTTTTTCAAAGGATTAGCTAAACTACCTTCCACTACTACAAGCCCTCATCATTCCAATCCAACCTCCTCACATCATCTCACTTACTTAAACTTGGTTATTACCTAAACAACTTATGTAGCTTTGAAACATGCACAAATGTCACCTTCCGCCTCATCTCCTCTTTCTTCTACAGCCAGCTTTATCTCCTCTTATTTAAAAACTCCTAGCACCACCACAACGCCTTCCCATCTCTTCTTGTTGTATATATTTACATCGTTCCACATACCTTGCGCCCAAAGCTCATTACATTAAAGCCCAACTTATCAATTAATCAACACCACGTCTACTTTTTATTTCCGTCCAGAAAAACTACACAACATTCAACATGCACTACAAGCTCACTACCATTGCGCTCCATCCCATATCCACGTGGCTTACTTATGACTTACTTAGCACCCCTTGCGCTCCAGCGTTTATTTTTATTCACACCACTTGACACCACAAATTAAAAGAGCCAAGCCCTAGCCTACATTTCCACAAGACTGGCATTGACCGGAATGGAGTGAAGATTAATTAAAATCCTTTTTAAAAACATTTTACCTTCTAGCGTATTTATTAAAATAGAAAACGTTGTTCCACCCCTCCATCTAGGGATAGCTTAGCTCTTTTAGCTCCAGAACTTTGATTTTATGTAACGATTATTAGTTTGGTGCAAGGCCACCCACACCCCACCCGCTGCAATCCTCCAACAAAGTGAAAGAATACAAGGTAGCTAGTAAGCCAAGCCTAATAATGTGCAACTTACTTGAGCATTTTACATGGCCGTTTATACTGCTTATACGCTCTTTCTCTCTCACTTCTACACACACAGTTATAACATGGATCGTGCCCATAGCCATAACCGTGGAAGAAGAAGAGATGGCAAGTAAAACCACGGGGAGGACAAGATTTGACAATTACGGCACGGGTAACTGCGGGAATTCGCGAGTAAGAGCCGAGTCAAGTATCCCATTAGTTCCATAAGCCTCCCCGTCTTCATGACTACGTGTATATATACTGTATGGGCACATGTTTACAAAAGGGACACGTGTGATGATAAACATGTAGTAGTAAGAAGAACTTCCGAGTTGTCATCCATTTACCTGGAAATATCAGCCTCTATTCAGGAAGATTCCCTTAACGACGGCTCTGATTACCCGCTTCCTACTCCTTTCTACTTTCCTTTCCAGCGTCCTACTTGCTTTGCATGCAGATAGGCAAACCTCCTTGTAAAAATATCTTGAAAATTTGCCCTTTTCCCAAGGACATTACGTAGTATATAAACGGCTGGATAGTTTCAAAGCACCCAATATTAGGAGTAACACATCCCAGTTGGAAATTTGTTGTCATGTAATCATACTTTCCCGGATCGTATCAAGGTCTAACAACATGCGTTGAACATGCTTTTGGTTTCACTCTCCTGAATATTATATGATTTCAAGAATATTTAGTCATTAGTGATTAGTTCAGGGAGTACAGAGGAGGATTGAATATTGGAAGAGGAGATGAGGGTAAGCGTCGTCATATTTATTTCATAAAACAAGTATGAAAACGCATACAGTTCATGCATGTGTGTACTACAGTTCTTCTCCGTCACTCACTCCAGTATTTTTATCCAGATCCCCGGAATCTATCTACATTATCATACTACTCTCCAGCATCCCCTTTCTCTCCTCCCCTCCCTAACCCCCTCCTCCTCTCCCCTACAGTATTCTTGGATGAGCGGAGATAAAAAGAAGGATAAGTTGAATGTAGTTCCATGACTTTTTAATTTTACATCTTCCCAGAGAGTCCCTTATGAAAGAGAGCTCTAGCTTTAAGCCGTAGAGCATTATTAGTATAACTTCTCCAAGCTCTCAAGTCAAAGAGGAATCCAGCTCGTTGATGAGGAGGAAAAATGCTTCTCCAGCTTTCCATAGACAATATTTCCCTCATCTCATCATTAAAGTTAACTGCAGGTAGGATACATGGAATACTGTGAGATGAGTTGACGTGATGATAATGATATGAGAGGAGCAGCTACTACTACACGATATTAGTGCACTTTGTCCCTTGAATTAATACTCCTCTTTATAAATATTAAATATTCATTCCGTGTAAACCCAGTAAAAAACTTGCTAAAGTTTCTAAAGCGGCTACAAAGAGAAAGTGAACCCGCTCCTCTCCTGGAATCGCCACTCACTCACCGGTCGGCTGACCACTTGAATCATCCTTACGCCTTCCATACACAGCATCATCGTTTCATAATATCCCATTTGCGCGTTTCATCTTTTTCCATAATGTTCAAAAGCGGTAATTCCATGCATTTCCTAACTAGAGTTCTCGCAAAGACTGTTCCCCTCCACCAGTCCCTACCCCGAATGCACCCAGTTCCAGAACGTTAGAGATCGGTGCGGAAAGCCCTGAGCTGAACGAGTGCCGAGTGCACATGGAAGAGAGATGGAAACGAAGGTAATTCAAGTGAGCGTGTGCATTATTTTGTAGGCAAGGAGACCCAGATAAATCATGGCTAAATAAACATGTTTCATCTCCATCCACCCAGGACATAAGCGCCGTTTCCTAGAAAATATTCCCATTCTCCACAATCTCTGGAATTATATACGTGCCGTCGTAAGAGGTAGCAAAACTACTCTCCCGAATCCAACCAACCAGTACAACAACACTTCCATACCATCTATTCCCACCACTAGCCAGTTGAAGAGAGCGTGTGGTTTTCCTAAAATGCAACATGTTATCGTTAGCGGGTCCTCTACTTGGCAACGATCAGGACGACATAAGCACTGGAAACAACCGCGCCAACATAGACGGTCCGCAACATCCACCACAGCTTTCTCGAAAACCATACCAGTTCAGCATGGACCATCTCTTCATCCCGCAGCGCAGGTAGATAGCAAACTGATGAAGATGAGAAGATGAAAGAGGTAGATTCCGCATGGGGAGGAATCATGATGAACCTCCTTGAATTTCATCCTAGAGGACGAAAGTACGCGGGATTCATAATCTTCCATCTTCACCCATTACCTAGGTGATTTCGAGGACGTTCAGACAGATTCAGAGAGAGAGGATACACACCTAATCGTCCTTTTTCTTACTGTCTAGTCATCATATTTAAACATTAGCCCTCTTCGTAAACATAACCATGTTTCATAGCTTTCTAAGCTGGAATTAATCAAGCTAGAATGACCGGTAAAATGCTGCAAAAAACTCCATAACAATTCGTACATACGTAACATACAATATATAGCTGGATAAAACCAGGCTTTCTCCTCCTACATAGGCGTAGATTCCTACCTTGTACCAGGCTAACCTGGTGAAAGCAGAAAGCTACAGCGTTTTAGATCCCGGCCCCGGCTTACCCCCACCTCTACTCGCACTCACTGCTTCACCTGGCCTCGAAACTATAAGAGAAAAACCTCCGGAGCAAACATACAGAAGATAATTTAAATTATTTTTTCTGTTATTATTTACCAAAGTATTAGGAATGAACGATCCCATTTCTGTCATCCAAGTCATCTTCTCTCACTCTGCTCCTTCCGTATTTGGTAATTTTTATAAAACTTGTTTCCGTCTTATATTTTGTATACACGCTTTTAACCAAATCGTTTCTGACTGATAAACGACATCCTTTTTTATGACCAATTCGCTGATTATAAACAGGAAGGTGATAAATTCTGTGACTCCTGCTAGTTCCTCATTCAGCTACAGGAGAAGTCTAGATATAAACGAGAGGGAAGTCTTTGCAAGCATACAATTCTTCAGCTCATATAATTAAAACGCTGATGGAATGTTGGCAAAGCTTACTTTTTCTTATTCTCTAAATAACTGGTGGTGGTGCCTCACGTTATGTTGTTTCTCGAACCATTATCGCTCCAGGGATAATCTATAGGAATACGAGCAAGAGTCTAGGAGAGGAGATGTGAAGCAGGAACGGATTATAGCGTCATAATTATAATCAATTTTCTTTTATTTCAACGTATTCATTTCCATGTAAGTAAAACCTGAATACTTTTTCATATTTGCATGCATAAATATAATTCGCTTCAGAGTATAGGACTGCTAGGACGCTAGGAGTAGGATTAAACGACTGGAAGAAACGTGCAACCACGTAAAGTTAACACGAAATCTCGCCTCAACTACTAGCCACAAACACCACATCCATCAAGGAAGAATTATTTACGCGTAAGTAAGTAGAGATATCTTCAAGAAAATCTAATCTACATCTTTTCCCCTCTCTTCCTTCCCCCTCTTCATCAGAAAGTATTTTTCGCACGTTAAAAACAGAGGATATGATCCAAAAAGGTGACGCATTCATTACCCTGTTGAGCTGATGAGAGGAATTTATGCGAGCATTAAGGTAATTACCCCATGAGAAATTGCAGTATCGTAGTTCTGTACAAACCCTAGCGCTTCTATAAAAAGGCCACCCCTCTAGAACCCCAAGTGTCAATTGAGAGATGTGCAACTACTGCCCAGACTTGGCCACATCAAAATATTTGTAACAAGGCGTCAACTATTTCGCTAGCCTTTATTTATTTGAATACTTATTTGTACACCACATTACGTTCATAAAGAGCTTATACATACGCTTAAGAGACGTGGATGAAAAGCAAACCATTTAATGGGAAGGGGAATTAAGTTTATCATATTTACCCACAATCCTCCGCCCCAACCCCTACACCTGTATCAACCCACCTTCCTTTGCTTGGATTCTCTTCCTCCTTCCGTCCTCAACGCCAAAGAGGTTGCATGCATGCAGTACCGTGCCTCTGTTTTGTATTTGCGAATTCATGTATATGGATTGCATTCTTAGAGTTTACAGGATTAGACCTCTGGAGGAGAGAGAGATTAGAATGAGGAAAAAAGACATGGATTTTAAATGGACACAATATCTTTAGAGTGTTGGCTGTGAGGAGAGACTTTAACGAGACACCCATACCCATACCCGAGAAATAATAATCTAGACAGGCTTTGAAGGTTGAGTTGAAGGTCTTGCGAATTGGTCATACGTCTCATCCCATCCCCACATCTCCTTCTCATCCAACAATCCCAACCATCATCCTCCCATTCCCTCATAATAATAGGAGGTAATGGGATAATATTTGATGCGCTCTTGTAGTAAAACAATTCCTACTTCTCCCCTCCAACAAGAATCCAATTCAATTCACCATCCCTCCGCTCCCTGCCTTGTCTTCTCTGATCACATGTATTCGCACGGCCTCTTTTTAAAAGTCTTGCTGTGCGCCTCAAGAAAACCACCACTTTGGAGTCAATATTGTATTTAAAACAAGAATATCCTTATAACGCCTCATAACTCAAGATTCTTGATATTTTATAATACTCTAAACGAGCATACAAGCAATAATCTGCAGATAGAGGATGTATCTATTACATGGAATAGCCCAATAGCCAACTATTCCAAAGTTGTAGCAGCGAGAATAAATGGTTGTACTAGTAATTTAAAAACTACCTCTCCCCTGTCTGATAATGAAAATCTGTTGTGCCGTGCCGGCGGCAGGAGGAATATATAGTGTAGTGTACAAAAGGATAGATATGAAGTGAGATGGTTTTCAAAAGTAGCCACTACAAACTCTGTATGGAAATGCGGAGCAAATCATCATCAGAGACGTCTTTCAGGGTTGTTGCGGTCTGACGGACTTGAGAAACCGAGGTGAGGAGAAGGGTGGGAAGGAGGCTGACAGGGTTTTTGCAAAAATATTTTTGCACATTTACCAGTCATGCAACTTTCCTCAGCCCATTACGCAGTCTCTCATATGCATAGTATCTGCACTCCAAATCCTCAGTCTCCTCCCCTTCCCTTGTATCGTTCCAAGGTTCTAACATTACATCCCAGCTCTATACAGTAGTGTACATCCATCTATTTACATATCTTATCTGCTCATTAAATGAGTCTGGCCTGGCATGGGTAGAATGAGCCCATGTCGCAAATAACTACATCCACTGTCAGCAAAACACCCCCTCCCACCATCTATCCCTCCTTGACCCCTTCCCTTCTTCCTCATGCCATTTCCCCACCATCAGTCGAGTTGGACTAAAATTTAAAAATCCAACAGAAATTACACTCGCAACTCTTCTTAATTGACTATAATTTTGAGGCGTAGTCAAAACAAGGTTCTTCTCTCCGCCACATTTATTTCGCAAAAACTGTCGAATCCTCAAGTCCTCATCTATCCATCTCTCTGTCGCATACATCAAATTTTATTATTCTTGGCTTGCAATTATTTTATATTCCAAACTCTTTTCGTCTCTCTCTCTCTCTTTCTATCTCTATCTATCTCTTTCTATCTACGTATCTCTTGAAGCGTACAACCCAGCTTAACAGTTCCCAGTTCCCACCAAGCCACAATTTTTTGCACAATCCGCAAAATGTATCGTAGATGCCTTATTCCCAGGTTGTTCATCTCGAGTACGCGATTTTGCAAACTCGGGTAAAATCATAACTTTCCTTTCCTCATTCCGTTCTTCTACATTACTATGCAGTACATAGTACTGTTATGATTACTCCACCCAAGTTTCTGCATTCCACCTCCCGCTTCTGTTCACTTCTGTTCATTCCTGTTCCAGCTGCAGGGACTTAAACATGATGGAGCACCGACACATGGTCCACATTTAGTTAAGTGACAGCATTACTATGATTATTTAAACAGATTCCTGCAATAGCCAGATTTTCTCAAGATGAGCCAATTGAATTTATTTAAAAAATATACACACAACATTAAATTAAAAATTTAAACATAAATAAATTAACAAATAAGCAAACTCCATCCTTGCATCCATTCGGCCAACGATCAGTCAGTCATGACGTAAAATAAGAAGCGTTGCAGGCATACACTGAAAGAGTGCAATTCAAGCAGAAGTCATACCTGAAGCAGCATTCCCAGAGCCGAGTGTATCCTACCCTTCCTTAACTCAACAGACTTCATAAATCGTGATGCTTATATTTTGTAGGCAATGCGATATTCACCCAATTTCCGAGAATCCGTATTCCTCAGAATTTATCGAGAGAAGCAACAAATATTCTTATGTGAACTAGCCTGCTAGCCTGCTAGCTGCCCTCCTCCATGTCCTCCCGTCAATTCAACCAATCTCCATCCATAGCAATAGCTTACAAGCACTTCCCCCAGAAAAACGGCTAATTAATGCGACCACAAACCCATCACATTTTACCGAGGCAATCATCCAGAATGCCCAATCTCATTAACATTTCATTTTATTTATCATTTTCTCATCAATGTCTCCCAGTCTCTTCCTGCTCGCACCAAAACAAGAACCCAGCCAGACCATAAGAACCCACTTCTCCTCCCCACACTTAATTATCTTCATGACAGATTATGGAAATTCCGTCAACCATATCAAAACCATATGAGGACAAGGATTGTAAATACCTTCGAGCACCCATAACCAAATCATCCCAAAGGGTTAAGGGTCGTCTGCTAATTTTCTGCAAAATTCCAAACCCTATATTTACTCAATTCAAAATTCATCCTCCTCACGCAATCCCTCACAACACAAACACATCCTCCAACACACAGTCCTGTAAACATACCACACCAATTTAGCTACCCACTACCACCCAGCACCCACTAAATTCTTCATCCAAAAACCTCCCATGTCAAAATCATGTCATGTCACAAAAATATTACAATTACCCTCACTATATTTCCCAATCTCTCCTTCTCTCCCACCAAAAACCACATCCTTAATTTCCCGTCATAATCATGTGTCCTCACGGGATCTCTCGAATCCCTCCATCCACCCGTCTACAGACCGAGTAATCTTCCTTAAATTACTTTCAATTCCTCAGATTCTTCAAGAGCGATCACAGCTATTCAAGATGACGGCAAATTATCTCAAAAAATCCGCTAAAATCTAAGTAGACATAGAGGAAGGAGGGGAAAGAGTCTGAGAATATTTTTTCAACAAATTTAAACCCTTAGCTTTCCCTCTGCGCCCAGACGCCTCATGCTACGCTATTTAAGTAATAGCAGTTTTGCAAGCAATTGCTTGCAATCATCAACAACACTGCAACTTGTCTCACCCAACCAAACACCGCCTCAGTTTGCTCTCCTTTTCTTACAGGCGGCTTTTTTGACCTTCCTTATATTTCCTCGCCATATGAAACCCTTGCCCGTTTAATAGACTAGCGAAATGGATGGATGACGAGATGATGAGAAGTTTTGGTAGGAAGGGTTAGTCGGCGGGGTAGAAATTACACATGAGCAACACTGCCATGACCAAGAGGATAAAAGAAACATATGTAAACTAAAACTTGTGTGAGTCCATCATTTCGCTTAGCTCACCACAAAGTGAAACAAAAAACCCTGGTGAAGCAACTTCTTCCGCTGACCTTATTCCAAGCCCCCAGCGTCGCTATAAATTACCCTTTAAACCAAATCCGAATCCTTCTTACTCCATTTTCTTCACTCCATATAATAACCTTTTTTCTCCAACTCCTAGGATATCAAAGCTCCTCCTCAAGCCCATCTGCTCCAGCTTAAGAGGAGTCATTAGCACCTAATCATTTAAACAGTACCCGCATATAACCTAACCCGTAGCGGCCCACTAAATTAACAAGACTTGCCTTGTGTATGCTTCCTCTAGTTTCTTCCTACAAGCATGCTTTCCCTGGCTCCATCCTAAGGCAATGCTTAACTGTAGCTATACAAACCATATGGAACGACAGAGAGTCAAAAAGACTCACGTCAGCAGTTTCATCAGCATCCCATTTTCGCGAGCTAATCTCTTTGGATTTGCGTTTCTATTTTTTTACATTTTTTAACCTTCCGCTCAACTGAATCTAGTCTTCTCAACGAGTCTCGCCTTTCTCGCAATAACAACTATCTGTTTACCGTCTCTATTAACTCTAGAATTCAATCCAGTCAGCTATAACAAGCCAGGGAAGGAATCAAACATGTTCCTCGGCACGTCAACTGGCTTCTATAACAACTTTAGCAAGCGTCATATGCAGGAATAAGCAAAAACAAATCCGACAAGCAACTTTGCAAAACCCAAATGGAAGAACATGTGCAAGCCGGAGTTTTGTCGTCGTCCTTCTCTCAGATGTCCTCTCCTCGAATGTCTTTTACAGCTAAATATTATCCACTCCTCGGATTTCTGGTGACGAAGCTGTAATTCCACGCGCTTCCAGCTCTTCTTGTCAACCTACATTTCTTCGTCCTACATACGTTCTTCACTCTTAGATAAAGCAAAAGCGAGGACGGCATATATGATTCCAAGTAAACCATTTACCTTTTATAGCATCACCTCTAGCTCTAGCTTTCATTTCCCGATAACTGCTTCCATAACTCTATTAATTGGAAAGAATTCCCACACATTCTCCTTAATACACTCTCCTTGCCTTCCTCCCCTTCCATTCAAAGGACATGAATCATTAAATCATAAGTACACAATCTGAGGAGAAAGCAATATTCCAACTTTCCCCTGCATATTCCCTCAAGGGAATTCAGTCCAAGATTAAACAGTCTACACTTATTCTCACAGCCTTCCAAAGACTCTCTCATCTAAGATCCAGCCCATTTCCCAGTCCAATCCCGAAGCCGTCATCCAGCCCTCCGTCCGTCTTCCGCCACGTGTTTACTTTCCCCCAGCCTCGAGAGAAGAACATGCATAGGACGAAACCCGTTTTGCAATATATCTGATCAAATTCTAAAGTAATTCCTTCCATTCGCTAGTAAGTTCCTTCCGGAATTCCGTTAAACCCGGTAGCCCCGTTCCAAAGACCCCTTCTTGCATACTCAATCCTCGCACGCCTGCCAAACTAAAACTAGCTCACATCCAGTTTCCTTACCCCTCTGGAGAAGAGCTGGAGAGCCGAAATTCCGTTACACAAACTTCCATCGGATTCCCATGCAATTCCATATCCAGCAGATATGCCCCCTTATTCCCGTTCTAGTAGGGCTGTTCTTGCTTCGGTTAAGCAATAATTTCTCCCGAAGAAGACGAACCGGTTCCCGGTTTGCCATCTGCGGAACGAACAAGCTCCATGACGTTCCTTCAATTACCCTCATTTGCGTGTGCAGGAGCAACGGTGGTGGCGATAAGCTTGAGGGAAGCTGTTAACCTTAGCCGTTCCCCCCTCCCTTCACTTCACACACCCTTCCAGGATTCGAGTTGAACGGGAGAAATTTGAATAGGGAGATACTGCGCTAAGCGGGGCAAGAAGATCAAGGGGTAGATTAATCCGTATCTATCTTATTCTGCCTCCCTCTCCAGCGAGTCAGCTATCATTCAACTATTTTTGATCATGGAGCGTCTAATCTGAATTTTTCATCATCCAAACACCAGGATACTACTACGTACTATTCATCTTGAGGACTGCCGGGACTGCGCGCAGAACCTGTCTTCCCGATTCCCCTCCTTTTCCATGCTGCTCCACTGCTTCTGTTTGCTGAATCCTTATGAAAATACAGTTTCCATTGAATAACGCGGAGGAAACGGGTAGTCGTGAGTGAGTCAGCTAGTCCCACTTGACGTCATCGACACCTGCATTTGTGCACTCCAAGTGCGTAATTGCATTCAAAAATTCCCAATCCTCCGCTCGCACCATCTCCCACCAAACAAAATGACAACAGTGGCAAAAGCTTGTTCGGAGAACTTTAATTATATTCCAAACTCACACAATCCATACTTGACATGGTGTTAGGTTAAAATACCTGGCAGCATAGGAGGGACTGTGGCATCCGATATTTTATCAACAACTTTTTATCCAAACCGAACTCTAGAATGGAGGGTGGGTGAGCAAACAAGTAGCCGTTGCAATTATTCCATCCACAATCATATGCGTAATTACAAACAGTGACTGCTGCAGTTCCGTAAAAGTCACGCACATCACCCACCCCTTTTTTCCCCACACCAACCCCGTCCCTAGAAACCCCTCCTTCCTTCGGACGCTTTTGCAATAATAATATTACGTCTTGATCCCCTTTCCCCACAACCACGTGCGGCACTGGAGGAGCACCATAGTCCATATGGCAAGGAAGCGCCTTGAGAATCCAATAAATCCACCCCACCTTCACCTTATCATTAGCAATGTACATAAATTTCTGAATTACGTCCAAAATCCCCACCTCAAACAATCTCTTGGCCTAACTAACAAGAGTCCTCGTCAAGGAATCCCAAGCTATGCAGCCCTGGAATCTTATTCTTACCTTATTTTTCCTTATAACTATCCACGAATCTCCATCTTCCTCCTTTGCATCCCATCAAATCCAGAGTTCAGCCTCCTCCTTCAAGGTGAATTAAGGGTGGTAATGATTTTAGCACAAATCTATTCACCAACCCCATCCACATCCTGGATCGCACACACAAACCACTACCACTAACAATCATATAATCAAGCCTGCAGCGTCTCACAACATTTTCCATCCTTCGCTCCTTCCCGTAGCCATCCCATGTCCCATCTCTGTCTTGTATTTCCCATTGCAACACATTATTGAGTATGCAAAAGAAACCAATACTAGATTATTGTATGTAAAGGCTGCGAAAAGATTTTTTGGCAAAGTTTCATTCATTCATGGTCTCCCTATAACCGTGGTTTAAAAGACAGAGATGTATGCAACTTTCAATTGTAGCTTTCTGCCTTCCCCACAATCCATTTAATTCTAGCCAACTAACAGAGCCGGGATAAGGGCTGGCTGCAAGAGCTCGCTGTCATCGCGAAATCATGTGAAGGAACGAGTGAATTTATTGGACACACGTACCTAATTCATGACAATATTCAAGAGTCTCTCTATCGTAAATATTTATTGCTCAGGATTCCATCCTATGAATTATTGATGCTCCCTCGGAATGTGCGTGTGTGGTCATTATATCATCTGTATCGGTAGTCGATAACCAAAGTACACAGACTACAACCAACGCACACACACACATGTCCTTCCTACATTATCCATCTTTCTCTCTCCTCTACACCCTCCTCCTTCTTTCCCGTCAAAATCCCGAGTTTACTCTCCCATTAATTGCTCTTGCATCACCCATCACCGCTAAACCGCCTTCCCCCTTTCCCTCCTGCACTCGAATCAGTAAATATCATAGCATATAACTCTTCTTAACTTTCTAGCTCATTAGTTAGTCTGGTAGGGAGAGAGTCCTTGAGGCTGACCGCAAGGCGGCGCCACAGTCTCCTGCTCTTCCCTTTCCATCCGTTCCAGAACTCCAGAACCCAGCAACTCTATAGAGACCTTTCAGCAAGGGCAGAAGCTTGCAGGCTGGATGAAAGTGATGCTGAACACTGTAGAATACATGCTCTGTCTGTCTGTATGTTAGTATCATATCTGAATATTTACAGAAGTGTTGCAGAAGAACTGACGGAACTTTGGTACTTTTCTTTAAATTCTGGAAAAGTGCTAACCAGCAAACCCTTGCCTTGCTAACAAAATTCGTTCCTTTCGTTCATTTTCTTCCTCCACCGCGTATCACATTCACATCCAGCGGATGATAATTGTATTCCCCCGAACCTGGAATTTGGTTTCACTAAAATCCGTATAGTTTTTTTTGCTTCTTTCCACTTATTCCATCCTATTCTGGAGAGAGATGTTGTGAAAACAATTTCTAGGCTTCCTTCCATCACATCACACTACTCCGCTCACCTTTTCCCCCTCTTTCTTCCTCATCCGCTGTCCTCTTTTTCTTAACCATGTGAATAATGTGCAAGAGCTGAGGCCTGGAGGTAAAAGACGGAAAGGAGCCAGGTGAATAGCTACAAATTTAACCATCCTCCACCCTTCATTCCTTCTCCGTGCCTATATATTTCAATCTTCCTCCCTCTTCCTTCCAGACTCATTATTTGCAAGGGTATTCTTGCTCTCTACGCCTCTTCTTGAGGCTGGGAACAAATTCAGAATCTAGGGCAGGGGGTAGGATGGAGATGTACATCATTATCCTAGCAGCCCCAGTTCCGTTCTCCTGGATTCTAATTCTTCCTCCATGCCCTGCCACTGCCACAACACAACAGCGAGTCCGCAAAGGGAATTCACGGCATATATGTACTTGTTCTTTCTCATCCATCCTCCAACATACTTGCATTCTTGTCTTCCACCACCACCTTCTTGGGCCCGCACTCCAAAACACACTCGGCACATTAAAATCTTTTTTCATTCATCATCCAGAAGCTTCACGGATGGAGACTAAGAGGAAAAGAACCATGTGAAACCGAGTCAAAGGGAAACAAGGCCTGCCAGATGTGAAAGGAAGGGAATCACCCAAGCAGAGAACCAAAATCCTCGCCTTCAAAACTTCCACCAAAATATAATAATACACAAACACGACCCTGCTTTTACTTTAGCCTTCTTTTGCTCATCATCCTCAGCCAGCTTACGTTCCTTTTGCCAGCTATAGCTAATGGCTGTAAAGGATCCTTTTTATTACAAGCTTGTATGGAGATTAGCACGAAAGAGCGACGACTCGGTCGTGGAGGACAGGATGTGCAATCCCGTTTTCTCAGACCTCGGCTCACTGGACTTCTCCCTGGACGCCCTTCATCCGCCTTCCGCTCTACTCCAACCCACCTAAATCCGCACATCCTTCCCAGCCACCGACTTTTTAAAAGTCATCAAGCCCACAAGCTTGTAAGTGTCAAAAATATGACTCCATTTACAAAAGTCAATGTTTACATAGGAACCGGCGGAGGTCCCTACTACAGTCCAGAGTTGCTGGGAGGATGAAGAGATGTGCCCATTTCAAAATTCCATATCCTCTTTGCCTTTCTTGTTTCTGCAGCTAACTTGGCTCTTCGTACGCAATTATTTTTCAAATTTTAACGACCGGGTAAAACCAAAGCCCATGACGGAAGGCTTTCTCACTCTGTCATGACTTAGAGGAGGACTTATGGCTTTTAATAATAAAAGGGTCGCAGAAAATCCAGTCTCTCCCCCTCCATTATCCTCTGCCCCTTCACCCCTCTTCCCTTGTCCGCAAGCTAATTATCCTTGGTTTCTCTTCTACTCCATCACCACATCCAGCTTTCAAAATTGCCATCAATTCTGTCCACTCCTTTGACAAGAGATGGACATAGTCTAAGTAATGCGTAATACGCAGTTGTACACAACAGCGAGTCTTTCACAAATTTCATGCCTTCTTCTCCATCCGCCGCATCTGCACTCGCTATTATACTTTATTTCGCATATTATTTCCCAATCCCTTTTTTGTTCAACATCTATTTATTCAGGCCGCGGAAAGACCCAGGTCGGCTGTCATATATACACTGGGGGAAGGATTGAGTAATCATTTATAGCCCGTCTTAAATGTCCTCATGTACGCAGCCTACTCAAGCTCAGAGCAGAGCTTCTACTCATTATCAAACTCTTGCGTCTCTTCTCTTTTGTAGTTCTTTCGGATTCGGATAACCAAAGGGCTTGATTTCAGCCAGCTATGCAGCAATCTACAAGAACGAAACCAACCATCCGAATAATTTATTACAGCCACCACCACCGATCCTAAGTGCTTTCCCTACTAACAGTTGTACCGTTCTACTCCTCCAGCGCATTCCCAAACTCTTTTTCGCTCTCCAGCTCAGTAGCCATCTAAAACACGTCACTTACCTTTATATTACGCAATTTTTCAACTTCCGCTACAACTTAAAAATTACGAGCAAATTAAATATTGTCATTGCAAAATCCTTCCTGTTTCAATCCTTTTAGTTCTGTGCTTCATCCTATGGGTCGGTACGGATATTTCTATGTATACTACCCGCCCTATATGGACGACGGACTCGTATCGCATTAATGGCCTCGCAGTCGGTTAAAATGAAGGGACTATCAAAGCCCTGAAATACGCGCAATCCGCGCAACACGTATAATCAAGTGCGAACAAGCGGCGTTCCCAACCAAGTGTCAATAAACACTTAATAGACTT
This sequence comes from Sminthurides aquaticus, assembly GCA_906901655.1. Taxonomy (NCBI): domain Eukaryota; kingdom Metazoa; phylum Arthropoda; class Collembola; order Symphypleona; family Sminthurididae; genus Sminthurides; species Sminthurides aquaticus. The sequence continues at coordinate 2,156,663 of CAJQTT010000002.1, read as the reverse complement.
GTTCCCTCCGAAATCGATCAATCATCTTCCATAATCCCGCTTTCTTTTAACCCACGTCTCATCTTTCATCCCTCCTCTCCTCTGCTAAATATTCAATTCTAGGAAAATCAATCAGCATACACGAGCAAAGGATTTGTATATATTTTCTCAGGATTATTGTACTCTTCTCTCACTCATTGTCATCATCACCTGTTCCGTCCTCCACCTCCTCATCCTCCTGTCTTCCAGCGAAAGCTAAGATGAAGAATAATAATACACAGTTGGAGAAGCAGAGGCTGGCAACAGGAGGTGAGGAGGAAGGAAACGGTACATTGATAGAAAGATTCTATCTTCTTTCCCCAATACACCAACACTTCCACATTCCCAAAGAAATCAACAATTTTCGCTACTTGAAAAGAAGAGCAGAGCTCCAGAATTTTGGCCGACCCTTGGGTTTAGAATAAGGTATAGCGGTATGACTTAGAAAGAAGGGAGATTGTTCTCTGAATTGTAATTCACTTCCAGAGGAGCTGGGAGGGAACTCGAACAGATCCAGTTTGCAGACTGACACACGGACAGGATGAATGAGTTTCAAATTCTTTTCATTTCCTAACTTTAAACCGAGGAAAATAGAGCAGCCCGCAGTAGCCCGTCTCAAGCAAAACCAACCCATAGCCACGTAAGAGAATAGCCAAGGAAGCAGGGCAAATACAAGGAGAAAAGATAGACAAGAGAGAATAGAGAATGAACAAACTCAAGGACCTAGTTTTACACCCAGTTTACCTATCCCACAATCCTACCTCACCTTCAACATCGCTCCATGCTCCATGCTTTCTTACCTTTGGCCTAAAAGCTGGAAGGAATTAAAAACAAGCCCCTCTCTCCATGCTAGCAAGCTTTCCTTTGCCCTCCACAGCTAATAATTAGTATCCGCTACAATATATATGAATATTCCCGTATTGTCTCTCTTCCCCACCTCCACTTCCCTACAATTACCTCTCCCTTTACCCATAAACCTGTATAGAGAGGATAGGGCAACGTGTTCTCAAGCCCTTGTCCTTATCTATTCTATAGCTCTGTCTTCTCTTCCTATTGTATTAGCCGCTGCCACCCACCCCTTTTTCCTCACTCCAGTTCCTCGCCATCCTGGATTCCTGGAGAAAGAGAGGTTTGAGCTCGACCAAGCCCTGAATAGCTTCCAGAAGTAGGAGCTCCAGTTTCAACCTGAAACTTTCATTCAGCTAAAGAAGGCGATAGCCCAGAGAACAGGATGATATCATGTGAAAAATGTAAATCAAGACAGATTCCGTTTCCGACACTCACTCATCCATCACAAACTGATTTCCTTCCATTCATTTCAAACTCGACCACCAGCCTAATTCCCTCAACTGCATTAAATTATCTACCGCAACTACTATAACTCTGTCAAATGTTCAAAGTTCAGATACTCCTATAGCCAAGCAAGCTCCAGCCACTATTCCCACTCTCCTCTAGTTTCTATAGCTTGCTCGAGCTTAAACTTTCAAAACTTTCTGCCACCATAAGCATACACCGCTTAAGTATTCCCCCGCAATTCATAATAATTATATAATTCCCTTGTGTAAAATACCCGCAAAATAACTAGCTACATAACCAATTCTATGCTTCCCTCCCGGACCCCCACCCACCGCCTCCCCCGTTTCAGCTTGTATTTCCTTTAAAATCTTCCGTCACCAGCTTCGTTAGTCCCGACACGGAACGGACACGGGAAGCGGAGATGGTAAAAGCTCTCGCTCCTCTCGGTTTTGGTATGTGTAAAAACACTCCCAAGACTACCCACCGGTTACGGGACTGTTATGGAAGAATCCCCGGGTAACTTTAGATTCTTATAGTTCACTCTTCCCCTTTGCCCTTGGCTTCCACTTAAGTTAATTTGTCACAAGTATCACTCCTAACCTCCCCACACCTCTTCACAGTAATTACCTTGTCTTCCAGCCGGAAGATCCAATGAACCATCCCTTCCCACATACCATCCCCTCCCTCATCTCTTCTCTTTCACAAACACGCCGACATCCTCATTTCCCCCGACAAAACATCTCTCATCATATCATCAATCCCATCTACAATCTGGCTAGCATAATAAGACCAAATTACCAAGGATCTCAGTCATGGAACCAGATATCGAGAATCTCAGGAAGACGATATGGTTAATGGGATGCCCGCATCTTCTCCAACAACCTTTCCATCCTCTACATTTCTTTACTTTCACCGCCAGGCTCCAACTTTCACCACTAGCATTAGCCAGCTTTCCTTTACTTCATCATGTACTCTTGGGTCCATCTCTACCAACCCCACGTTTCAACCCATACTTCCACAACAGCCTACGATTCCCAATAGCATAACTGCATAACTATCAATTTTGAAACGAGACAGCAGACAGATCCAGGGCCCCGAGGAAAACAACCCTATTGTAAGTATATATGTATACTTGTTCTCAAGGATTCTTCCTAAATTGTCTCATAAAAACTCCTAGATTCCTTTATTCAGCATCAGCTTTTAGTGCTAACATATCGCCATTAAGAAAAGGAAAAACATGTTCTTTAACCCTAAAGCAACTCCGTTTCCTTTTCTCGGCAATAGTTTAAAGCAACCCTAAATCCATCTTCCCTACCCACAGTCATGGTAGTCATACGCAGAAAGAGAGCAGCAGCGGCCACAACAGGTCTGAGGTAACAACAGATGCCGTCCACCCATCCTAGCCAGGACGGGCAGGCAGGAAATCGGGCTGGCCCCAAAAATACAGCATACATAAACTAGTCGCCCTCGACCATCCCAATAATTGTCTCCCGCCCTCCCTCCCACCCTTCCTAATCTTAGTCAATCCAGTTCAAGAAGACCAACAAGACTACCAACCAAGGAACAACTCGCTCTCCTCCCTCTGTATTTATCCTACATAAAGATAAATGTGGAGAGGAAACGTGATACACTTTCCCCCCTTCATCCTTCAACCTTTTCAGCTTGAGGAGCTTTAAAATCCTAAGAAGATGTGTAATACACTTTAACTGCACTTTATAGAGCGACGAGCGAGCGAGATGCTAAGCTAACCAAAAAGTCAGAGCAGTATATTATTACGTAAATATATTTTAATACACACAGCCCAACTTAACATCCTCACAATTCCTCCACCACCAACCAGCCCTTTTCCCACTTACAAGTTAGTTAGTTAGCAAAGTTACAAGCTTTCCTCTTTATATTTATCCACCTCACAACCAAGCATAATTCAAGAAAGGGAGAGACAGAGGTTGCATCATTTTACAGCTTTAACAATATTACAAAAAAAATCCACTACCCTTTCTTCTTTCTTCCACCAAGTATTATTTCCTTCCTACCTACTTGCAAACAAGCTCTGTCCTCTTATTCTTCAAGTTAGTTCCAGCAGTATAACTCTTTCAATCCTTCCCAAAGTATTAAGTAATCCAATCTTCTCACTTGTATCTCTTAACATCATCTCTTCTTCAGCCCTACCTTTCTTCCTCTGTCCAACCACGTTTAGAGTCTGTATATGCATTAGTGTAGTCTTCTGCTGTAATGTCCTAGCTTCCTCAAAGACTCGTTCCCTTGTATATACTTTAAATAACATCTACTATTCCCGTCTTCATCAATGGTCCCACATGATGATTCCTCAAATTCCCAAGGGTCACACATTTACAACTCAATGACAGGGAACAAGTAACAATTACGTGCAATCTTTCCTCATTTCACCCGGCCTTCTTGAGATTCTCAAAATCTTTAAATTGCCTCCTACCATCCTTACCCACACACATCAACCCGTCTTCCATTATAATACCCTCACAAAGCCATAGCCACCGACTACGTAACAATTTTTCAACTACACTATATAAGTACACTACCATCATCTCCTGTCACACATCAACTTATGAAACGCAACTGCCTTCAAAATTCCAGGACTTGCCGTTCCCTTACTACTCCCTTTTCATAGAGGAGCACATTACTTCTTTTCATCACCGTTTTTTACATTAAATTACCTAGCTGGGAACTAATATCCTCCTCCTGACCAGCTCAGCTATAGCTGTATTTTACACCTACATCACCACCTTTACAATCCTTGACACTCTTACAAGTCTCAGCCATAGTCTTAGCATTAGCAGCGTATAACCCAGTAGGCAAAGCACGCAAAGCCATCCAATTTCCAGAGGAAGTACGGCACATCAACTTTCGTCACCGCCGACGCCGCCGCCACCACCACCACCGTTCAGGTCAGCAAACAGACACGAAGCCTCTTCACAGGTCTTCACAGCCTCTTGCTGTCCTCACAAAGCTGGTGCAGCAGAAGAAGAAAGTTCCATTGACAATCTACGCCGTCTACGCGTAAGGAACGTTTCAAGAAAGATCCGTCGGGTCGGGGTTGTGCATCTTCCAAAAGAGATTTGACACCTCATCCAAAATCCCTCATTTCACTCCACTAATACCAAACCATCCTCCTCATCATCCCCATTTCTAGCCCGCTAATACGCTACACTTGTAATCTGCTATCTGGAAAACAGGAGCCATAGCCCTTTTGTAACATGGCACACACACGTCGGATCCGGGGGCTCCACACATTCAGGGGCATACAGCATCTCTCCACGGAAGACAACATTCTCAAACCATAATCTTGATGATGAGAGAGAGAAAGGAGAGACGGGAGAGGAAAAAACCGCCGACACAATGTTTTCATTCCCTTTGATGAAAGTGGATCCTTTAGAGGATTTACAGCTCTCAGAAAAAGAAGGAAAGCATATGATGAGTAACAACACAACCTCACAAACCTTCTTCTTCTGTCCTCCGCTCTCTAACCCGGAGTCTTTTGTAACTCATCATGAATCCTCTATATGAGCGGGCAATGTGTCTATTTCGACGGAAGCGGGTTGGGAATCGGATAGTCGCTCCAAGAAAGAACCATGTGAAAAATCTCAGTCTTTTTATTCACTCAACTTTACAACAGCCTACACATACACACATCGTATTCCTCCCGTCTTCTTCGGTCTTCTTTCTGTCTTTCTCCACCATCCCTTCGAATCCCTCCCAGAGTCTGTCTTAAGCTATGCGGGAACATCCCTCTAGAACAAGCTGTAATATCCCAATGGATAAGGAATGTAAATAAATAGCTCACGGAAACATAAAAGCTTCTTTCATTTCGGCAGGCTGTGTGATTATCTCATTAAGCCTTAAAAGTTTCAGCCTTTAAAGAACCAAGTACCCTCTCCTAGGAAAAACTCATTTCACCATCAGATAAGAAGGATACCATGAGCTAGCACTTGCTTTCATAGCTTATAGCCATAGCCTACTAGGGAACATAGCTAACATAGCTTATAACATGCTTAGCCCTTGTATTATAATATCAAACTACTACTCTATAACAACACAACTAAACTTGCAACCTTCCTCCACCAACTTTCATCAACGCCAACAACAAAAACTTCCACCACCACCGCTTCTCCAGCCTTCCTTTAATAACAATCAACAAACCTAACTCAAGGGCCCTTCCATACCGCGAGCCTGGAAGCCCAAAGGGCTCCCAACAACTACCCCCCTCCTCTAACCCCTCTTTTCCCCCTTATCAAAAAGCCCACGAGAGTCTTTAACTATCCATCCACCAACTTATTTCTTATCATCCCCCATCCCTTTCCCCACACATTACAAATTCCCTGCCAGCGAATCCATCCGTCTTCCTCCACCTTACATTCTCTCCTATTCTTCCATGCTGTCCCTGTCCTACCCACCACCACACCAACGCCAACTCACCCAACCAACAATCTCCAATCCCATCAACCCTCCCCTTCACAATTATCATCTAAACCTAAAATAATAATACCCATCCCAGCTACTGTCCGTCTCCGACCATCCGTCAATCCCGTTTTATATTCTATTTCCCCGCATAAAAAATAAATACCCATCCAATAACTCTGCCAAGCTAGCAGCACAACACCAAAGTCGCTCTGTTATTATCCACCACTACCCTTCTTCCTCCCCCTCGCCACATTTGTCTCTTGCAAAATAAATATTAGCACAAAATCCTCACACAACTTTACAAACTTCAATATCAGCATGAACGTGTCTCGAAACTTTGCAAACACTCACCTCTGTCCAGTCAGCTCTTTTTAGTTCCTCTTTTATCCTTCCCCCGTCGATGCAATCCACTTCTCATACATATCTATATAGACGGCCTTTTTATACATAAAATAGCTTCATTTTATTACACACGTATTCTAAGATAATAACATGCTTTCATGTCCTCCCGGAACAGCACGACTATCTACAAAAGTATCATTTTCCCTGTACGCAGCATTCAGCACAGAGAGCAATGAACATCACCTCACCTCCGTCGCTCCGACTCGGAGCTAGAACCATAGTCCCAGAGCGCTTCCACAAACCTTTTTCCTTCAAGGATAAGCTTAAAATTTCTGTCTTATAGGGATTTAAGTAAAAGGCCAAGGGATCCCCTTTTAAAGACGCCCTATAAAAAGGGACACTAAGGTTTAGAAGGATGAAAGGAAATTGCCTTTTAAACTCATTCCTTTAGCCAACAACTTTAAAACTACCCCAATCCTCCCAACTTTTTCCTCAGCTTCCAGGTTTAATATTTAAATACCAACTTTTAAAATCAACCCATCCTTTCAACTCCATCCTCTCCTTTCTCCACTCTCCTCCGTTTTAAGCTTGGAGAAAGTTGCCGAGAACAGATTAGTTTTCTCTTATACAACTCCCGCCCCCTTCTTAACAATGTTTCCTTTACTTTTCCTCATTTTCTCTCTATTCTTTCTTACGTCCCTTTCTTACGTCCGCGTAAGGTAGCACTGATGGAAACTGGAAGGAAGAAAGAGAAACGTTGAATAATCTGTCGTTCTACAGTATTAGTAATTCTATCAAATTTTTTGGCTGAATCCGTCTTTTACTTCAAATTCTTTCCTTAAAATTACTGTGAGTGTCAGTTTGTTGGGAAAATGTTTTCAGTAGCTATTAGCTACATCCACGCAGTCTTTTTCAGCTCCTGTACCCATACAATTTTATACCTGTCTACTTCCCCACACCAGTTCTCAATTCCCGAGCTCGAAATAATACTACGCAGAGCCGGGGTTTACTCCTCTCCTAAGCTATACTATAGCATAAGCACAATGTTTCTGAGCCGGCAGGTACGTTAGATGACATAAGCGTGTCAGTGTTGCGACTGGAGGATATGGATTTTGGACGCTATAGTTTTACAACAACCTTAAGGATCTCATCATCTCTGCTGCTTGTACTTACACTATAACACTTCCATAAAGAAAGAGAGAAGACCGGAGAAGGGAAGGAAACCAAGGGAGCATGTACAAGAGTAGAGCAGAAGAAGGATTTGGAATTTTACGACGACACTAACTATAGGATTTAACAAATGTTCATATTGTTTTTATCCCATCACTTGGTCACACACATGGACTGACTGAATCCGGGTCTAAAAATTTTCTCATCACTTTCAGCCAAGCCGGTAGGGATTCCATTCAGCTCAAAAGATGTAAATCCTCAACGGCGTGATTCATCCCTAGGTGGTTGACAGTTTCCAGGCTCACAATGGAACGTTGACTATATTAATAGCTCGCACCGTACACAAACTGAATTATTCCTCAACAATAATAGAGAAGATCATGAAAACAATACGGAATCCCCGTAACTTTTATTCTCCATCCACCTTTCAAAAAAGGAATTCCTCCCTGCCACTTCCCGCAACTACAGACCCAGCCTTCTTCCTCCAGCAATCCATCCGTCCCTTCAACCAGCCAGTATTCTTCCTCTCCAATCCACCCTTCTTCCTTCATCTCCCTCCCCCTCCAATTTTGTCCCACTCTCCCGACTAGGAATCATCTGACGACGCAGCATAAAAACCTATCAAGGAAAACTACCTCCATAAACCATATATATAATACATAACTAACATCCCAGAACTTCCCGGCTTCATCCAGCTCCAGCGCTATGTCTTCCAGTCTTCCTCCAAGTCCTCCAGAGAGCATAACAATAACTTACTGCACCCTTTCTTTCCCTGTGCCCTACGCAGCGGACGGATACCACAAACTTATTAGAGATTTCTACTACTTACTTCACATTCCCACATCAATAGGAACCAAGCCCTAGTTTCCCTCTTTTCATTTGGATTCATAAGAGAATTATTATTATTCCGTAATAAACCTTTTCAATCTTTAAAGCATAACACGCTTTTAAATCCTCAATCACACGTATTCACATCCTTCAATTCCATTTTTCCCGACGAAGCATAAGGAATAAGCGTATTTAAGCCTTCTTCTTCCCTAGAATCCAGAGGGTGTTGATCAAGAGCTAACTTATTACTTGCCGCTCCTCCTTTCCGGGCATCATTCATACCTATATATTTCTCTTTTCCTCATTCCTTCTTCATCCTTCGTGCCTACCTTCCACCTACAGAGGCTTATTTATAAGTGTTTATTATGCACTCTCACTACATTACTGCATCTGCCAGCGTCGTCGTAGAATCCTATATAGTTACACACCTAAATCCTCACCGTTTACCGCCACCAACCCTGCCTGAACATGGCTAAATAGACACACGCAGCCAGACTACTTAAACCTTGACATTGAATAGAAAGATCAGATAGGATTCTTCTTTTCCTTCGCACAACCTCCCAACTACAGACACACATTTCTGAACAATGCTACAAATCCAGTCCTTCGCACACATGTAAATACCAGTTGTGTACATTGTTAAGAATTATGGAAATAACATCAACTAACCTTCTCTTTGCCACCGTCACTTTCCTCATCTGTCTTCTTATCCGCTCACTTACTTGACTAATTGTCCGCGTACGCACCCACCTCCTTCCCTGTCTTCCCGTCTTTCAATGAATTCCTCCTCAACGCACTTGCCAGTTTACACAGATTCAGTTTCTCCTCATTCATCTTCACGAGAATTCGTTGTTCAAAACCTGAACCATAACAGCAACATTCCTCTCTACCATCTTGAGCAAAACAAAGTTCCATCCGCAGTCTCTTGTTTCCCTTCAGAAATACTCCATTCCTTGAGGGCCTGCATCATAAACCATATCTATATGTACGTGCACAATTCAATATTTTCCAAGCCCTGAGGACGTGTTACAACAGAGGTAAAGAATTACCAAAGTGCTCAACCACCCTGCACAAAAAAGTCGGCAAACATGCGAATATTCTTGATCCGCATCAGTCTTCCCAGGACACGAACCCACGTTAAGTATCCTTAACGCTCTCCGGCCCTGATCCTCAAGTATGACACAATAGCAACATACATTCAATACATTTTCACAACATGCATCCATGCGTGACCCTTAGCTTAGTATTCCCCTATGATCCTTTTTTCTTTCTTCTCCTCATTAGACGAATTGATTCTTGTGGTGAAAGCACGGCACTTTCACCGCCAGCCGTCAGCCGCCAGCTACTTAATGTAGCATGCACTTTCTCACTCATTTTTCGGAGAAAGTGCATTTTATCTCTTTTCCCAGTCTTGCGGTCCTGCTTACATTTTTTTCTCCGATAGTTTTCTTCACAATGCACCAGAGCCTTGCTTTCTCCTCCTTTCACCAAACCCCTCCGAATGTTCATTCCGTCCTACTCCTCCAGCAATTCGTTTCCTTTGCAACAAACATTTTGTAGTTTTGTACCTTTTCCTTTATTTCTATGCAGAGGAGCTATTTGAGTCCCTTTCCAAAGAATATGCTGAATAGAGGCTTTTAAATTAAACGGGATCTTTTTGAATAGCAAGATAGAAATAGAAACCAAGGATTCTATTACTGTATATAAAATCTTTGATAAAATATCCATTTGAAAAGGTGGTAAATATAAAAGAAGAATAAGAATATGATTTCGTATGCCAGGCGCGTGGGTTTTATGTTTTATCTACTACTTTTTATTTTTCTTCGCGGTTCATTTTAAAAAACTTTTTCATAATACTTACATGAACGAGAACAAGAATGAAATAGAGGCCCGACTTGAGTAGAGAGAGAGAGAAGAATACATAAAGCCGAACCCTGGTTACACTATAAGCTCGCCCGGGTCATTCCAGCATCAATGAAAAGATGAAACTTCTCAATTTAACTCTCGCCCTTTTCATCCTCAGTCTCTCTTGTTAGCTCACAAGAAAAGATTTAAGAGCTTTTCCACTACCCACTACCCACTACCCAGGATCAAGCATAAAGAATTATAACGGCCCGTATTCATTCACTAATACATACATCTTCTCCAGCTTTGAATCCAGTCTCAAACCAAACTACAATAAACTAAAACCAGCTCCAGAAGTCTTTCAGAGAATCTATACAACTCGTCTCTCTCTCTCTGTATTTTATAATAGCCTTTCCAGATGAAATCCTCTCACTCACTCTATCTCTCTCTCTCTCCCCTCAACCTCTTACTTCCTTCACTCAATTATCCTGATTATTCAAAGAGCAAATCCAAACTTTACTGCATCATCCAATCATTCTCATCACGCTTTCCGTTTTAAAATTTTATCATATCTTTTAAACACCTTCACCCCATGAATAAATAAGCTTGATTCAAAGGATTCTAAAGACATGTTTCCCTTAACTTGTCTTGTTTCTCTTTGCTTCAACTACCACTCATATATAAAATATTCTTAAAAATCCAACTAAATTTACAACAAATAAATCCAACTACCATCCTCAATAAAATCCAGGGATTTTCCCATATTCATGCATACATACACCTTCCTTTAAAATCAACAGCTCAAACCAAGCAATCCCTGCATTCATACTTTCCCTTCCATCCCCTCCCCCCGTCCATCATCATCCTCTTCCGCTGCTGCGGAGAAACGTATAAAAAAATAACAAGAAAATCAAGGCTTCATGATCCAAAACCCGTTGTGAAAGTCCTGTCCGCCGGATCTAACCAAGAATCTAACCGAGGACCAAGAAAAGCTTCGCGAGCGGCATTCTCGTTCCCTGGAGAACAGGCGAATGGTTTTACCTTTCCAATTTACGATTTCCTACATACGTATATACACTCCAGTGATCCCAAAGTCTAGAACACATTTCCAGCCCCATGTTCAATATTTTATGGCGTACCACATTCAGAGAGTCTTTTACCAATTTACGGTTCATCATCCCAAAGATAATGATGATTCGTATCCGAGCGAGGAGGGCGATGTAACTATAGGACGAGTGTAAGTTCAAAAAATTTGGTTTGAATTTTCCAAGGACTACGGCAGAAAAAACACCATTCCGAATTCATTGACTAAAAAATCAAAATTTATTCCTAACCTAACTCCCCATGATTTCCTCCTCCCCCAGAGTAATCATCAGCCTTACGCACATCCCATTACACCCTATCTTGTAATCCCCCGCACAAACTCCGTCAACATACGCTCTAAATCCCACTCAACATTTGAGCCAGTAACCACCTCAACACGAAAAGAAGGACGCTAGGAGAAAATCCAAGACTTCAAATCATCCACGTGTATACTAACTAGCGCTAACTAACTGGCTTCCAACTTGCCATCACTACATACAGCGTGCGCACGTACGTTAAACCCGGGCTTTTGAGTGGGTACACGAAACATTGTAAGTGCAATCCTCTGGAAGAAGCAACAGCTTCAGACATTTTAGCCCACCTTAGGAAGAGCAAGGAAATATACATCTAGGGGGCTGCATACTCCTTAAGCCCTGGACAAGCTCTTCTTCCAGTCCTCTCCTACAAAACCAAAACCCAACTGAGAAGTAACCTCAGCCCCAAGACGCTTTGGTTTGAGTAACGGTGTGAGAATCAGAATAAATTATCCTACCAGGGTTTCTGAATTACAAAATCACTACTACGAGTAATCGATTTCATCCGGTTCATGTCGCTATGGAATCCACCTAACCCCGTCAACATACCCCCACCGCTACCACCACCTTTCAACTCCATCAAACAAGGCTAGAGAATCTGAAAGCATGCCTCCTATATACCTTTAATAAAAATCTTCAAACCTTCTCCCCTCATTACCTCTTGATCTCCATTCCGCTCCCCTAGTTTCCTTCTTCTCCCTCTCTTCCACATTTAAAACTCACTTCTTTCACGGCAGCCTTATTTTCTCTCCCGATCCCTATATATCCTCCACATATTTCCCTTTCATTCCATCATCTCTCTCTTTACAACTTTTTACGGGCTCGTCAAGCCTAAGTATATTCTTCTTTTCAAGAGAGAATTTCCCCTGATTTTCTCCAACATCCTTCCCTTCCTATATTCTTCAATCTCACTTTATGCATATAATACTTAAGACTACTATTTTCAGAATAACACCTTCATTCCTTCTCCATCATCAAAGCCTTACTTACTCATCCTTTTATCCTCTCAACAGCTTTGCTCCTTCGCAATCATCCCGCGATGACCATCATCATTCCCATCAAAAGCCCCATGAAACCTCAACCTATTTAAAGTATCCAGATTCCAGCCCTTAATTTAGATCCACCATTCCATTATATTTTACGACACGACACAACAAGAGAAACAACCTCACCAACACACAACCGCATATTCTATCTCTGCTCATCCTCCCTCAAGAAATAAGCTTTTCCACCAAAATATTCTCATATCATCCACCGACCTAAAAACGACGCAACTTCCAGAGTCGACACAGGCGCACCACTCGCCCCTCTGTCCTTTTAATAACAGGCTTTTATTCAGTTATTCTTATCTTTAGTCTCCTGGTTTTACACATCTTTTCTTATCCAGGCCCAAAGCCCAGTATCGTTTCATCGGAAGGAGCTCATCACTGAATATAAAACAGCCTCTGCCTTTTGTCATATGTCACTCTTCACACCTTGTCAGGAGGAGGGGTGGAAGCAAGATCTGTATTCTGTATCCCCCCAAGCGCAGCAGCGTATCCTTCGTCACCAACTTACGGTTAAGATATTCCCACAACCCTCAGCCACTAGCTACGCGTTTTCTCCAATGTCCCCCCTTCCGCAGACGTCCGTTGACTTTGCACTCTGCTCTATCCGGAGGAGCCTGAAAATGAAAAATTCGCGAAAAAAACCCGCGACATCACTCACGAAACTGGACCGGTATTGACTACCGTGATATGATTTTTACCAACTTTTCATGTGTTCATCCTCTCCGCTCGGTCCTGTCCTGATTTGTTCTGATGCTCCTGACCAGGGAACAATATCAGGATGATGAGATCCACTTCCAGAAGCAGCTGAAAAGGTGGATAATCCTGTTTAACAAAACTAGGTCTACAATTTCCTTCCGTCCCCCTTCGGCTCTTATCTTCTTCCATTTCACCCGTCACTCCACTTCTTCCCTCAACAGCAGTATCCAGTTATTCCAGCTTTTCCCGACCTATCCCCTGCCACAAATCCCTCTGCCCTCCATACAGCACTCATGTACATGTTTGGGCAAAGATCCATGCTGATCAAGAATCAGATACAAGGCACATGAGCTTCTGACAACCGGCATGTTTTGCCGCTTTATAGTTACGCCAAGCCCCAACTGGGTTAAGTTCATACCTTGAGCACATACAGTATGTGAACAGCGATGCTTGAGCAAGCTAGTAGACCGTATGGTTGGGAATCAAATCCATACCCATCTTATGTAACAATTTCATAAGGACAGGTCGTAAAGTATAATTATAATAGCCATGTAACATTCATCCATCCCTGTCTCTCTCTCCCCCCATCTCCCCTTCAAACCCTCCCCTCATCGCTTATTCCTTCCAATGATAGTGCTTTGAACATACCGTGCGTACAATTCCACAGGATAGGGATTCTCAGTGTCCCCATCCATAGTCAAGATCAAGATCCAGGTCTATTACCTCTTGTATGTACATCTTTTCCAGTCCGGACCTACAGTATGCTTATACTCTCAAGGGCAGGACAGTTAGAAGACACAAAGTTAGTGCAATAATACAGCCTTAGCTCCGGACAAGGACTTTGCAAGGGACGGACATGTTATGTGTAAGGGCTATGGTCGGCCTACTTGAAGGGTTACTTAGTTTCCCCTTATGGTTTCCCTCCCGAACACTTTTTCAGATTTACCACTACTACCACCAACCATCTCATCAAGTTTCTTCTCCAGGAATTTTTCCCATGGGTGGGCTACTGCAATGGAACAATCTCCTCGTATATATAATACAGACTGCTACCGCTACCTCCACTACCATCACCACTTCCCCAGTCCTATATTCCCTTCCTTTACCCCTCCCTCCTTCCCCACCCTTCCAATCCAATTCAAAGTAGCTCCAGGTCTTAAAACTCCTAAGGCCTTCTTTCATGACTTTCAATATACAGTGCTCATCGCGGGCCGGAGTCATCCGCATCTCTCAGTCTCCAGATCGTCGTCAGAACCACATCCTAGCCTTCAATTTTTTAACTTCCCCCATCAACTCCCAACATCCTCTTCCCAGTTTTATGCCTGCCATCACACCGAGCAAATTCTGCTCTTACCCTTACCCACCGACCATACTTTCTCAAACCTATTTTATAAGCCCTCATCGGACTCAAGGTTACCTCCGGAGAGAGCATCCACCACCGCTCCTACCACCCCGCCCTCCCCCGTCCATTCAAGCCTTCAAAATTTAAACATAACACATATAGCATGGCAATCTCCCTCTAATACGTACTTCACCCCAATCTTCAAACATTTTACCTGCCCCAGTCCAAGAAAACTGTAAAAAATTGGGAGTAAACCTGAGAAAGCTTGTGTGTTGGAAGACGAAGCAAATAATTTCTACCTACGCAGCCAAACCATAAAACAGGACTAGAAAACACGACACATAAATTTCTACACACGCGGCACTTCTTCACAACACACTTTGTATAACTCATTCACTCCACTTGTCTTTATTCTTCAATATACTTTCTCCATCTCCCATCCTTCAAAGTATATATACCTAGTTCTTATATGACCATGGCAACCTGCCCAAAGTGCAAATGCGATCACACTTGCTTCTCATCTCTCTTCTTCTCCTTCATCTTACTGGAATCCCAGGAAGAAATAAGGCAAACCGGAAGAAGAAACTACGAAAATAGCTGTGAAGGAGCAGGGAAGTAAATGTATCAACTTTTCAAGTAGACTCAGACTCACTGATCAAGTTATTGGTTTCTGGGAAAAGGTTTTACGGACATGAATTCTGAGTGTCGCAAATTTTCCATGATAGATTTGTCGGGAGAATTCAATATAAATTCATTTCCTCATCTTCTCCAAAAGCAGTCGTTCATGTGAGAGATGGAAACTATTACCTCTTAACCCTCTCCATAGCGAGTGAGATGCTGGTGCCTGGGAAAACATTCAAGAGAAACATGGAAAGTAATAACATACACTCCACAGTATATCCACACTCCATCATCATGATTCCTAAATGTATTTCCTCTCAATTCCTCTCATAATCTTCCATCCTGGAGTTGGAATCAATAACTCCTATTTCGGTTCTCTCCTTCGACTTTCTCTCTATTTCTCTTCCTGCTTTCCCCACTACTTTCTCCTACCCTTGGATTGCAGTATGAGTGGAGGGGTCGAATATAATCTGCTCCCTTAGATTACTGAATCCAAGGCCTTGGGTAGGATCACGGATAACTCAATGATAAGTTATAAATGTCTCTAAACTTTTCCACCAGTCAAATCTCAAACGTCAAGTCAATATTTACCGGGTAGCCGGAAAGAGGTTCCAGAGTGGAATAAATCCATGTAAAATTTTCAATAATTTCAGGATTAATCAGCCCACACCATCCCTCGTCCCGTTACTCTCCTCCTTACATCCCTCCTCCTCTTCTTTTTTCTCTCTCTCTCTAGTTTCCAGCATGGAATTTCGCAATAAAACCTCGGAAACCGTTATAATTCCCCTCCCCTATCCCCTGGAATTCCAGAGGAGCTTGGGCAAAGGCTTACAGTGCATTACCTCCTTTTCCTCCCCCCTAGAATATTACGTACTTATATACTTTCAAGGATTAGCAAAGACGACGGTAAAAGAACTCAACCCACTCAATTTTATTACTTGCTTCCACCAGCAGACTACATCAACCATCTCCTCTTACCCATCCAGCCGGCAGCCATACTAAGACATTAGAAACACCTCTCGTCAAAGGTATCTAGTGCAGCCACAGCCTAAAGGATTTACTCCAGCCTCTTCTTCATCTTCTTTTACAAATACGCGTCTTACACAAGTCAGTATCCTAATGACAGCACGCATATCTGCCTCAGTGAGCAGAGAGCAGCAAAGATGAATAAGGTTTTAAAAGATAGTGAAATCCTATCCTCCTCCAGGTACACACACACAGTACACAGATTTCCATGACACGAGGCAAGGGGAACGGGAGAAAAGAACACAAAGATTTCACCGTCTTCCAGAGATTACAACTCTTCTGATTCTCCTCCTCTGCAAAATCTTCTTGCTAAACTTGGTCTAAATTCTCTGCCTGAACGAATGCAAAAACCCCGTTATGCCCCACCCAGGACATCCAATAAGCAAGCCGGGAGCTCGTTTATTCCAGGAAGAATATATGTATGATGTGTGTTCCCTCTCGAATTTCCCTTGAGCAATTACTCCACTCTCTCTCTCTCCATCTCTCTTCTTATACTACTTGCAATAAAACCTGGAAACATTAAAACTTTTTTGCATAACATTCCCTCTTGAAACCCCTTGTTGATTCCTCCAATTCCTTCTCTGACAACCGATTCTGCTTCCCCCATAGCTTGCACCAGCACCACCCCCCTCCGCCTCAGTTTTAGTACCACAAGTCAACAATGACCTAATTCCTTCTTTAAAAACATTTTCTTCTCTTTGACCCACATAGTTCTTCGGATGTAACCGAAATTTCTTCACCCATCTCCTCCCTCTCGGCCTCCTCTTGCTCACACCTCGCATCATCATCATCTTCTTTTTTACCTGAAGACAATCCTAGAGTAAAAGTAAACTATAAGCTTCAACCCTTCAAACTATCCACCTTCATTAAGAAACCACCTCTTGATTCTCCCTTCTTGTTCCGAAATTTAAAGCCAGAGTTGGTTTCCATCCAGAGGGAGTGAGCCGCAGTGAATGGTGATGCTACACAATCTCCTCATCATCCTCATCCTTTCTTTTTAAACTCAAGCGTAAAAAACTAAAAGTAAATAATGCGGGAGGAGGAGGATGAAGAGATTTAAAGCAACTTTCAAAAGCAGTGTCTGACATTGACAGCCTCGGCGGTAATATCAGTCCGAATAGAAAATAGAGAATATGACAACAATTATATGATTTCATGGAGATCTTTCCTTCTTCTCCGGGTCTTCTTTTCATGGATCCTCTAAAGCAAATCCCGACTCCTCCGTCCTCCATAATCTCTCTTCCACTTCTTATTCCCATTCTCTTCCACTTCTCCAGCAGATCTTCCAACCTCTCCACCCTCATCTTCTTCCAAGTCCAAGCCTAGCCAGCCACCTCCAAGAAAGCAGTATATATTTAAAAAGTGCAATCTCATTTTCCTACTTATCTTTTTCTACTCCGTGGTCCATTATTGTCCATCCACGGCAAGGCTTTCTGGAGAAAGGCACGACGTGAAGACTCTGGAAGCCTTCCAGATTTCTCAACAAGACACACCAATTCCTTTGACTCTCTCTCTCTCTCATCTTCTATTCAATTCCTTCTCCACCCCCTCCTCAGCTCCGTCTCCCTCCCCTCTCTCACAACAATTGAAACATAAATTCGGACCGTCCATCCGTCTTTCAATTTTCTCTATCATCTCCATCATTAGAATACAATCATCGCAATCATGACTCCCTCACTCTATCCCTCCCCTCCCCCTCATCGCTGGAGATACATGACTTCACATGACAATCCCCAACAACCACTACCCCAAAAGCCCCGTGCAACCCAACACACGTATAAATGTGTAGTCTCCCTCCAAACAACCCCCATTTCTTTCACCTTGAGTCAGTATTCTTCCATCATCCTATACGCGACATTTACTTTTCTCCAGCCAACTTTTATCTGCATGCCTGCATAGAGAATAACACAACCTGCCTATGGGAGCATACACACTCTCCAAACTTTTCCAGCCCTCCCCCTCGTTCACGACCAAAACCAAAGGCAACGGGACTTTGATCGCTCCGTAAATCATTGTGATTGCGCGTGTAGTCCTCTCAAGTTTGTTATTATTGTTATTACCGTTTAGAATAGAGGACAACGAGCCTTTAAATTTCTCTCCTGGACAAAACCCTACACAATAATTATTCAACTCCCCCCTCCCCAACCAACCCCTCCCACCGTCAATCCACAGTCCTTCAACTCGTATAGTCACTTATCTTCTCCAGCCAAAACCAAAGCGCCTCGTCTCCTTCAGCCAGCCGTAGCCATAGTCAGCAAAGAGAAAACAACAAGAATCCTCCAAGAAGACCAAGAGAGAGCACTTTACATTTCAGTCCCCATATAGAATCTTTACTATTCATTCTCTCAAGGTATAGAAGAGGGCAGTCATACGTTAGAGTAGACGTATATAGCAGATTCTAGTAATGGTCAAAGGTAGCTATAGCGCTAGTATAGAAAGCTATTGCACCGACAACACATAGTAACTAAGCTAGCCAAACCTTCGCCGCCTTCCAGCCAAATATTCGTGCATTTCAATCCTTCTTTTGTCCCAATGACTCATTGGAATTCGTCTCCAGGTAATAAAACATTGATCATTTCCTAATTTAAATCCCCATTCAAATCATCCTTTGAGACGTCCTACAAAACCTTGACGTTGCTTTTCTTTCTATCTTTTCTCCAACGCTTCCTCCTCCTATAGCCTCTCTTTCTCTCTTCCCCCGATACACAGTCAGACACAAGTCAAGAGTCAACAATTCAAACTTCCATGAGCCCAATACACCATCCCCTTCCTCACCATTTCAAAGAAAAATCCTTCCACGCACCCACATAACAATCTTGCATAATGTAGGATAATCTCCCAGCCAAGGCCTTCTAGTTAGCATATTCCATATCCCGTTTTAGCATTATCCTCCGCGAGTCTATGAGCTAAAAGCAAAGCAAAAGGTACTAGCCCAATAGTTTTCAGAGGCTTCACTTTTAAATCCTATCTGTCTAAATGTCAGGAGCGCTGCTCTGTTAAAGCCATAGAAGAATTTGCAAATAAAATCCACCAGACAGCTTTTCCACCTTGTCTCCCTTCTCAAGCCTCTTCTCGTCTCAGCATGCCTCTATGATTACAAGAACCATTTCCAAGCAATTATTTCTCCCCTTCAACCTAACGTTTACCTCATCATCATCATCATCCTCAAAGTCTTCCCATAACCAGGACAACAGTAACTACCTTAAATAAAAGTCACGTCATGTATCCTTCCAAATCTTCCTCCCTACAATAATCCAGCCACAGTCACAAGAGCCCCATCAGCCATCCAATTTTTTTCTTACTCCACACTCCACCCCCACCCCCAATCCATAACATTTCCTTTCTGCTTCTTCCTTCTGTCTTAACGCGTAACAACATGCACAACAAAAATGGAAGTAACCCTCATCTTCCTCATCATCTTTCTTTGGCAAAGCTTATATTCTCAATTCTCATGCCAAACAAACCCAAGGTTAACCTCATAACAAGTGAATGAGCTTCAAATTTTCAAATTCGGTACAACGACTAGGCTAACGTTGTGCTTTCAGCTCCAGGATTTGTACCTTGGCTTTTTTATCATATCCTCACTATCACGACTTTCGTTACATCCCAGCCAACGAAGTTGAGGGGGAATCCACCACCTCCGCCTCTTTTTCTAGTACGCGCTTATTATCCTCATTATACGCTGCGCTGCGAAATCAAAAGTTAATGGAAGCGGCGGCGGCGGTGGTGGGATAGATTGCTGCGCTATAAAAACTTGTAAAAAACCACATGGAACTGAATCACAAGCTTGTGCTACAAGAATCCATTAAATTTCCTTGAACTCTGTATCTCCTGGAAGGGGCTAGAAATAGACCTTGAATATGTATATTATAATCCTATCACCAATTTACTTTTATGTTTACTCCCTTATCACCATCACTCTCTCTCTCTCTCTCTCCTTTCCTTATTCCTATTCTACCTAAACGCCGTATTATTTCTTGTAAACAGGAGCAGGTGGACTAACTTGAGCATAGCATCATCCCAGCCCTGGCCATGCTTCACTTCTTGTATGCTGTAACAACTCTCTGCCTCAGTCTGAGGGCACAGACGCTTATTACACACGCAGCGCAGGATGGAAGAGTCAGATAAAAGCGTTAGTTAGTTAAATCGAGGTAGAAGTAGTAGTAGGTGAAGCTGTAGCACAAGGCGGTCCCATTCGCAAACTTTATTTCCATCCCGCCGCAACTTATCTGCTTGAGTCATCCATGGAAATCTGCACAGTCAAATCATCATACCCAGTCATGCTCCCCAAGAAAATTAGCCAGCCCAAAGGCTAACTTGTGGTTCCTTTCAATTCCTCCACAAATTATAATCTCTTTGCGTATTTTTTTATCTAACCGCTCAACCCAGCAATCTGAAGCTAGGCTCTATAATCCAAGCATAAGGAAACCGGCGTACATCCAAAAACTTCTAGAATCATGTCCTATCTTTTATTTTCTAATCCCAAACCATACTTGTTATCAACAACTCCTTCTTTTCCTTCATTTTTCCAAGTCAGAGCCAACCAATCTAGTCAGCAGCCCAAGCCAACCAACCCTTGCACTACCACACAACAGTCCATCAATATCATCCTCAATCCTACCCAACGTTCTCAGCTCCCCCCTCCAAAAAACAACATGCACTGGAGACCCAGCAACCAATTTACATATGTTCCAAACCCCATCAAGAAAATTAGAACAAAAAATTCAGTCGGCCAACGCACAACTTTAATTATTGATTAGCCCAAATCCAGTGCGTACCCATTATCGTACCCACGAGGACCTTCAATCCCAGCCGAGCCTCTGTTCTCTCTACAGGTGCGTAACGAAGCACTCCACATAAGCAAGCAAAGCAGCCCAGCAAGTACGCGAGCAATCTTTTATAAATCAGCTCACCTGGCTACCAATTTCCACAATTACCATAGACAAACATACACAAATTCTTTCCTCTTGTTTCCCTCTCCTCTTTCCTATTTTTGCCTTATCCATACGCTGTATCCCTCCCGAATCTAATGTATTGCAAATTTCCTCAACACTACTAGAGGAGAAGGTTGTTGTTTTTTTCCGCAAATTTATAAATTTCATACACGCATAAAAACAAATGCTCAGTTATGGAAGCAATCCCAAGCACACATGGCTATGTCTTTGCATTATTCATAATCACGAGCACTAACGCCAACCTATTCATCATCTATCCCGTCAACTCAACCCCTTGGCAATTTGCAAAAAACATTATTATCCTTCCTCCTCCATCAGTTTCTACTAGCACTATACATGTACCAACCAAACCAACCCGTTTACAAACAACTAGCGAATTAGCTTTCAATGAGCACCATAC
The DNA here is from genome assembly GCA_906901655.1 of Sminthurides aquaticus. Lineage (NCBI taxonomy): Eukaryota > Metazoa > Arthropoda > Collembola > Symphypleona > Sminthurididae > Sminthurides > Sminthurides aquaticus. The sequence continues at coordinate 2,135,244 of CAJQTT010000002.1, read as the reverse complement.
AATTTTGCGATAATCCAAATCTCTAATCAACCTCCAGCAGCCTAGCAGCATCAACTCTATTACTTATTATTCCTCTATTACAAACATTGTTAGATGATGAATCCAGGAAAATAAACTAAGTTGTAGGAAATGTGCAAGAAAAAAATATTTCCGTCCTAAAAAAATCCCATTTAATACATCAGCCAAAATACAAATGGCAAAAAGCTAGTACTAAATAAACCTTGCAAAATTATGTCCTGATTAATTGTAAAAACTCTCCCCGCCACCTTATCCTTCCCTAATCTTCATCCCTTCTTAATCATCTCCTCAGCCCTTGCCCTGCGCGGTACACACACAGGCTGGGCGGGGCGAGGAATTCCGGGGAGCTTTCTTAATTGTTTCATTCATTCTGATTAATCCATACGAACCAGCCGTTTCCTCGTGCTCTTCTAACAGAATCATAAAAAAGGTTGGTGCTAAACTGCTAAGTGTGAATCGCCAGCCGGCCGGTATTTTTGCGACATGTGCAGTAACTTCATTCCCTCCGGGGAGGTGGTGTTAGGTGTTAGCATCAGGATAGAGAAGCGTCTCGCTTCAACAAAGTTCATGAAACTTGAATGATTTCACGAGATAATAATGTTTATTTAAGTTTCTTTAATCCATTTCAATCTCGGTGCAAATTTTTTCCATGCACGACCATAACTACGAACGGCACCGCCGGACAAACACGCAGAATCTTGTACTTTCTTCCTGCACGATAATAAAGTAAACATGACGTGACCATGAAATCCGAAATTTTTACCATATCTTCTTCGCAATCATCGAAACAAAAAAACAATAACACCAAGCAAGCGAGTAACTGCTACCATTGCCTTGCAGAATATTTGCGAAAATTTCTTCTGTAGCTTTTGCCATCTCCATCTTTCCGTCCTACAACCCGGCCCAACTCATGTTCTTTCCTTCTTTCTTCAAGAGCATAACATCCCGTCGCCCAGACAGACAGATATGTAGCATCGCTCCTTCTTACAGAAGCGCAGCCAGACTTGGTTAAATCATTTCAGTTTCTCACTAAAAAACATTCATCTACTACATGCGCCGCATCCAGTCAATACAACGAAACGAGAGCAAGGATGCCAAGAAGGAATCCAGACGGTAAGTCAAACTCATAATTAGTGTAATGATCCTACAAGATGATTTTACACTCATACATGGACCATTTCTCCCTCATCCCCTCCCCCAACCTTCTCGCTCTATCTATTTTACCGCACAATATTTGCTCCGCATATACACAAATTTGCGGAAATTGCGAGATCAATTACAAGCAACAACTAAAAACTACATGTTAACCTATTAGCTGACCGGACACGACACGATGGAAAGCTCAGACTTTTCGCAATTAAGCTCTCGCTTCCAAAATTCTCTCCCACAGTATTTCATTCCCATTCCCCTCTCCACATTCATTTCTTTTTCAAAGATTGTTTGTCTTCCACAAACACAATTAATCTCTCCCACCAGACTCTCTCAGCTCCTGTTCGCATCTTTTACGCATCTTCCGTCCGCCGGCCGGCCACTAGGAGCGCAGACAATACAACTACCCGCCCCATCCACCTTATCCTAGTTTCCAGGGTAAACGAACTGTTATCTCTTAATTGCTACATGATATTTATGTGTTTTCGGTACTACGCTCATTGAGGATTTCACAGGTGGAGGGATTCGTGTGTGTGTGTGGGTATGGGTATGGGTAGATGGATGGGAAATAATTAGAGAAACTTAAAAGTGCGATATGACCCCATCATAATAGTCTACGTCTCAGCCGGCTTATAGCAGCCTATCTGTAAAATCTACAAGCAAAAGGTTACATGTTCAAGGAAACGCGGCCGGGTGGGTGGGGATTAAGGGAGCATGGCTCTGGCAGATTTTATTATATACTTACATATGGAAAATACACATAACCTTTTGAGGAATCCCAAGTATCGGTCTTAAAGGTTAGTCTATCTGGCATTGCCACTGTGTGAAAATAAATATGTATATAATATATAATATAAGTATGGGTCTTTCTTATCTCTCTGCCAAGCTTGCAGCAGTGTGTAGCCAGACGGTAGACTGCCTATGCATGTTTTCATTTTGAATCACAAGGAGGAGGGCAAGGCCTTGTTTTTCTTCCAAGCAATAAGCAAGCCAAAGAAGAAAGAAAGAAAGAGTGAGAAACCTTTGAGCAGAGTCAAGAAGCACGTTAATGACTAATGATCATTAAAATATGTAAACTGTCTTGTGAAAATCCTGTGTCTGCGTAAACTCTTGGCCCCGCTCGGATTCATCCCAATGCCTCCTTCGGGAGGGATTGAATGGGAAAGCCATTATTTGAAATAAAAGGAGCTGGGATTGAGTACGGCGTTGATTTATTATCACATGTGCAAAATTTACGGGAAAAAATACTATCTTCTCGCCAATCTCTTCCTCTACGCGTCCCAACAACCTACCCTTGCGTCTCCTCCGTCTCCCCCGCCATCCATCCATCCTCCTCCTCCCCCACCCTCCTGTCTGGCACAGACAACAAGACCCAGAATAACAATAACAACACATGTAAATCATGAGAGATCACACACACTCGCACACACAAAAACACACGCTTCGTGAGTTATGCCTTTCCACACTTTTAATTACCACTGCTAAAGACCAAGGATGCGTATTATCCTAACTCACTGACTCTCTCTCTCTCTCAGCTTTTGCGAAACCTTCCTCCCTCATCCATTCTTCTGTCTGCAAGGAAACAATCCCTGTTACTATCAAAAAACCACCAAGTCTGCTACATATACAACCCTCCACCTCCGCTACAGCCTCCAACACCTCGACAGCTAGACGACAGAGATATTCGCGCATAATTCATTATTATCTTTTAACCTTCTCCTCCGCATCCGCAAAACTTCACAAAAATCCTCTATTTTGCGGGAAATCCATTTCTGGACGCCCGTCTATCCTCCATCCTCCTGGCTCGAGTCAAGGCTTAAACACAAGCCAACCACCCAACCAAGTCAATCCTTCCTCTCTTTCAATCCTTTTATCCATCATGTTATCTTGGGTCTCCCTCCGTCCCTGTGTTTAAAACCATTAAAAAAATATCCTACTCAACTAGAATACTAAATTACAACGCGGATTCTAAATCTCCCTCAGTTCTCACACACCACACACCATCCAACCAGTATCCACCCCCACTTTCCTCCATCCATCATATCACATTGATCTGACTGAGTGAGTTCAAAAAAATTGCGGAAAGAAACAGAGTCTGCTTGCAATAAGAAAGAGTTGGAGATTATGTACTTAGAAACCGAAATATATGGGCGTATCATTGATTATCTTCCCCATTCTCCACCGCCAACAAGAAACCAACTCTCCTCCTCCTCACACCTTCTTCCCCCCTTCTCTCATGGGAAAATATCAATTAGCTATTATCATCTCTTGCAATTTTTTATTTTTAAAACCACCTCGCTGCATCCAACGCAACTACTTCGCCCAATCTCCCCCCTGAATTTAACTGTAACCATGTCCATTTCGCAATTTTGCAATTTTTACACCCATGCCCCCATTCATCTACATAATGGAGCCTGCAAAAGCTAAGAGAAAGGGTTTTTTAAAAGTATTGTTTTCACCTCAATCCTCCACAACCATTCATCACAATCCCCACATAACCTATCCAATTCACGGAGGATTTCTTCCCACCCTGTAGGCACTTAGCCCCCGCCCCTTCTACTTGCCGCCAACAAATAATTCCGCACACGTAAAATCCATTCAGAAATCCCCAACACTCATGCACATCCTAGCAGGCCTTCATTATTTCAATCTGTCCGTCGTCTCGCCAAACTAGCCAAAACCATTATTGCCATAATTATTATCATTGTTATTAGTAAACTTCTCATGAAGTCCTCTCGCCCGCAACCCTCCGACACATCATCATCCCCGCTTATCCACAACATTTACTACTTAGTTATTTCCCAATTAGCCACGACATAACCCAACTCCATAAACACCTTCCATCCGCTTAAACAAAGGATGTGGCCAACTTAAATTTCTCACCGCAAATAATTCACCCCTACCCCCCACCTCACATACCCTCAGTGGTTTTTATCTCCCTGACTTAAATTAGGGCATCCACTAAAAAAACAATCCCAGACATACGCACCAGCCAAAAAGAACAAGCCATTAATACCAAATATCACCCAAAATCTCTTTCTCCCCACCAACCAGACATAACAGTTTGTCAGTCAGCTCCACTTAACTTCGGTCTAACAAGTAAATAATTTTCCTGCACTCTAAATACACATCCTCCCAAGCATGAGACAAGTTACAAAGGCTTTGTTTTGCTTCGTCTCTACAATCAAATCGAGTAAGATGTTAAAAAACTCTGTGAGTCAATCTCGCCGTCATCAAATTCCGTCATTTAAATCTTTGATCTCCCTCACGCCCTCACCTCTCTATCTTCCCTTCTTGTTATCATCCCAATCCATCTCAGTTTTACGCTAAAAGCGCTTCTTCAACCTTTGATGACTCCCTTTGCGTGTCTGATTTCTGATTCCAGGTAGGAGGTGGAGTCATTTGACTACAGGACGCTCTTCCTATTATTCTGTCCTTTCGGCTTTGTGTTTATGTTATGTACCGAAAATAGTCGGGTCTGGCTCTGCTGAGCTTTCTCTTTGTTTTTGCCAATTTAATTATAAGTACAAACACACACAATCAAAGTGAGCCCATTAGACAGAGGTCCGTCCGCATCCCGATGGCGCATCGTGGGTTAGATTACCCACCTGCCTTCACCTCTCAGGTATGCATCATCTCCCGTAAACAGTACCTTAGAAGGGCTGTAAGGGAAACGAGAGACAGCTGCTGGGTTGAGAGAAGGCAGGAAATGTGGTCCCCGTTTGCAGTTACTGGTATTTTTTAATCTTGTCTGGAGCAAAGGCTCGGGCTAGATCCAGGTCATATTCCTTTGGAATGGTAAAGAAGGCATAGGTATGCAAAAGTAATTACGAGGCTTGGAAGTTATGGCTGAAGGAATTCCAGGATTTTCCATAAAGTGCGGGTGGTAGAGGAGCAACTGATCCAAAGCGTCGTTTGTTTGTCTCCGAGATTGTCTCTCATGCAAATCAATAAGCGGTTAGATGATGGAGAGAGTAGTATGTTTAGAAGAATTCTTTTCATTCTTTTTTAAACGTTTATTGGCATTTTTTGCAAAATTCCGCACATATTTCTTAAGAGACAAACGCATTTCCTAAGAGTAATAATTTGAATACAAGGTAAATGTAAGATAGTAGATTTGCCTTCTACGTTTCATTCGTGGGACGCGCTACAGCATAGCATCATCATCTCCTCTCCTACTGGAATTCTCTCGCAGTAATATGTTTTTCGCATTCTCTCCTTAAAATGTTAACTTGTGTGTAAAATGTGTGATTTTCCATCGTGAACTTGAGTTGGATTATTGCAAGGTTTGCATAACTCCGTCGAAATAAAATACTTCCAACAAAAAACGCCGTAGCATGTGTGTACATGTATGTAGTAAACGTGTCTACCTAAATCCTCTTATACACAGAGTGAGCTTACCAGGTTTCGAATAATATATAATATATATAATATAGATTTATCATTTATAAACTTTAATTTTCTGGAATGAAATCCTCTCTTAAAACAACAGATTGCTGGAATCGAGATTACTATTTGCGGCAGCGAAGTTAAAATCCAGATTCACACTTGTGATGGGTTGGTCCCATGAGAGAGAGCGCCAAGGATCCATTGGATCTTCCGTTATATCCGGACCCATTGTATCAGGTAAGTCCAAGCCAACATCGTCCTCGGAAATCGGCTCAATTTTGAAATCATCAGCTGCGAGTTGGAATAAATCTTCCAGCGAACTCATTCCGTCCATACCACCTTCCGCATGGGGTACAGACGAGAAAATATCATCATCGTCCATCCCTCCCTCAATATTCTCTATCTTGATACAAATCGATTCATCATCCACATTGTTCTTCAGTAAAGGCACATCAGTAATCCCTCCTCCAACTACAATCATCTCTTTCCCCATCCCCATCATTATGTTTTGCGAACTCGGAATGGCTTCCAAAACTATGGAAACAATCAGAAAACAATCCAAGAATAACTACAATTGTTCTCCACAAAATCATCATCAAGCCAACCAGAGACAAGTCCATGTACTAACAACTATTAACCACGCTTCTCATACTTCTATTCCCCAAACTTTCTCGTAATTTGAATCCAGTTGCTTCAATTAAACTTTGAAATTCATAATCGCAGATACATGGATTTGTCTTTTGGAATTAGCCTGTTTGCTGCCAGCATAGGAAAGCAAGCATATCAGAGGAAGCAGAGTAGTAATAATAATTTGTATCATCGTCATTACCTGCTTGTAGGCTCCTTCTTGAAGAATCTGTAGCGGCTCCCTTGTTAAGAAAAATATGCTGGTGAGCAGCACCAGTCGTTGAGGTAGATGACATAGATGATTCTTCTTCGTACATTGATGCACTTTCAGGTGAGTCTGGTGTAAGGGAGGATGGTGAAGCAGGAACTTTAGCTAGTGGAAGGGTCAAATGAGTAATACTATTTCCATTCTGCTTGATGCTCTTTTTGAACTGGCTATCGATGGTGAGCCTCGTGGATAGGTGAGACGCATCCGGGGGTGTCGTAATCGTAGATGTGACAACAGGTATACGATTGCATGGAGGCGATCCAGGTGAGCTGATGCTGGATCTGTTGCTGAAAATGCTTTTTGTAGTGATCCCCTGCTTCTTCGGAGTCTCAAACGTGCTTGAAATCCCCGGAGACTGACATGGTAACGTAAACCTGTTTGCGCCCTTTTTCGGCGACGGGCCCTTCCTCTTCGACGGCGTATTTTGCAAGCTACCAGGATTCTTTCCGAGCAAACGATCCACGACGATCTTCTTTGGTGTTCTAGAGGGGTTCGGGGAGGAGGCCACAGAGGAAGCCGATGATGAGGATTTATCTGATGAACCGCTTTTCGCTCGCTTCTTTGGTCTGTATTTATAATCCGGGTACTCCTGGGAATGAAGAATCCTTAGTCTTTCTGCCTCTTCAATGTAAGGTCGACGGGCTTCCTCCGAGAGCTTTCTCCATTCTACTCCCAGTTGCTTAGAAATCTCTGCATTGTGTGTATCCGGACTCTTCTCACAAATCTTACGTCGCTCAATCTGAGACCAAACCATGAAAGCATTCATCGGTCGTTTGATGTGGTTCGGTGGATGTTTTTTCGTCTGCAAATACAAAACATATACGTTCAAATTAATATCTTTCTCTCTCCACCACACCATTACGTGCACGTATACATAACACATTTACATCCATCCACGCAATTCTTCCTAACCTAGCTTTAGCTACAGCTCCCCGGCTTGAAACAGTTAAAAATATAGTCTAAACAACGATAATTAACTCCTACTACTCTACCAAGCACTGCTCTAATCAGCAATAAACATTTACACCCATTATAAATTCCTAGTCCGACGCAAACCTTCTCACAGACACAGGACGTTCGGTCAATAGTTTCACACGTGTCATCGATCCCAGCTCATATTATTTACCATTACTCCTGCAACTCACTCCTCCATCCTCCACCATCCTCCACTTATGCTACCAATACGAATGAGTAATTGTAAGCTAATATGAATTTATATACGTATGCAATATGACGATTCCCTATCCACGTTTTTCTCAACCCATTCAGCAAGTCATACGGCCAGGTCTCAAGAGGACTCCTCCAGCTGTTAACTTGACTACTATTTTCCCAGAGCATATCAAAGAGCGAGCGCAGGCAGAGTTGAAGTTCCCGCGGGTAAACCTACATGGAGTTGGCTCATTTCGCCGGAATTTCGCAACAACTAACAGCTAATAAACTCAACGCAACTACCGCTAATTCCAGAGCACCATGCACAAACTATTCTCTGACCAAGAACTTCTACCACCCTCAGGACAGCAGGGCAGGGAATCATTCCAATGCAATTTACTATCTTCTTCTACAAACCTGCACTTCAAAATAACTCGATCATGAATTCCCAGAAACACTCTCTAGTTCCTTCTAATCATCCTAGCCTAATCCCTATCGCTCCTAGATTATCATGTATCACTCAATCGTATGAGGCTTTAAAACATCCCGCTCCAACAGTTAAAACATACGTACAACGTTTATTTTCCCCTCTACGCTTATCATACTTGACTAAATCCACACACAGCATTTCTCCTTAACTTTTTCAGCTCTTTTCCTCCCTTGATCTACTTGATCATCATTTCGCTAACTTCAAGTCATCGATTGACGTGAATCAATCCGTTGTACGCCATACAATTTAAATCGTAAACAGCCTCCTCCTGGTCAAACCCTAAACCCTCATCATTCCGCGAGGCTAGTACAAATACAAGACCATGCATGCACAAATCTATTTCCAGCTTCCTCCCAGCCTCCAGATAATCTATTTTGCAAATGCAAAGTTTCCCAACTTGTCATTATGCACTTATTCATCTTGCTCATAAGCTTACAAGTTATTTTGCAACCAAATCATCCCAAACGAGAATCCCATAGTAGTCCCTATAATACTACTACGTATTTTGTGAATAATTCCTTGCACGCAAGAAAGAACATGCCTCTCTTCTTTTTCATATCTCCGCCAAATCCACAACAGCGAGGCAAGAAGGCGCGAGGCGCTGTACTTTGAAATGAGGTGAACGTGTTTCGCAAAATCCATCCCACATTCTTCGCATCCAGTTCTGCATTAAGGCAAACGCCATAGGCATACACACTTAGCTACTTGGCTCACACAACTCTACAATCCCAACCTATCCTACCTCACTCACGCAGCCCAGGCTACTTACCTCACCTTCTCTTGATTACATCTTCTTCAACCGTCCAAGCTTCTGGAAGGCAGCTCAGGTAAGTTTTTAGCCAGCCAGCCAGCCCTTACACTACCTTCTCAAAACAACATCTTCTCACAGATGATGGAGCTTTTACTTGCATACACAACCCCATCAAACTCCTAGCCAGCTCCTCATCATCCTATATCACAATCCTCCGTGTGCACAGCTCTACACCTTTCCCTATTCCCAACCACCGCACCTCAACTACCAAAGGCAATCTTTACGTCTTGAGTAAAGAGTGAGAGCTGTTTTTTAGCCCGTCCGTCCCGCATCCCTGCATAAATCTCATCATCATTTTGGCGCGAAGTCAGTCAAGGTCGTGCAGTCTGCACTACAACATCCTCCCCACACTCATCATACCATTGATCCTCCCAACGAAACTCTTCAAAGATTCACGTTCACGACCACTTTTTCAGCTTTGACATTCAAGAGGTTATTTTCTTCCCTACACCAGACCAGACCACACGGCATTAACAATTCTACTCCTAGAATCCAACCACCCAACCATGCTTTAACCATGAACCCTGCCAAATCCTCTGACTACTATAGTAGTAGCAATCATTCCCTATTCCCACAGAATAATAATAATACCCTCACAGTCCAGTCAAGGGTAACTCAAGCAACCCCGAAGAACGGCTCAGAGCTAACTAATTCTAACCCAACTCCCTCAATTAAAATCTCCTTAGGGACAAAAACTGAAACATTTTTCAAATTCTTTGATTTTTCTCAAATTCCTTCAAAGATTTCAATTTCCTAGCTCCCAAGTTTTCCAAACCATTGAATATTTTCTAGCTCTCAGTTTTTGCCCATTGAATTTCACTAGCTTTCAATTTTCCCGAAAACGCTGAATTTTCCCAAGATTAAATTTTCCTTGGATTTCACAGCTCTGAATTTTCCTCGAACTGGATTTTCAAAACATGAAATTGTCCATTGTCTTACTTAGTAGATGGATAACTTTACTCAACGACGGGTTGAATTTTCCAAACTAATGGATTATGAAAACTCAAAAAACTCCTTCTGCCAAAATCAAGTAAAATAGGATAAAAGCCTGTAGACGTACCTTTGTAGCATCTGAATAAGGTGTAGGAGATGATTTGGCTACTTTTTGTGAGCCAAAAATCTCTGTGGCGGAGGCTGCACTATCGCAGCTATTTTCTCCAGAGCACCTTGTCTGTGGAATCATTTTCTCCTCTTTCTTCCAGAGCAATACGCTCAACCAACCAACTCAAAAATATCCTTCTTCCCCACAGGCACACAGACTGACCAATACACAAAAGTTCTTCTTCTTCTCTACTTGTTGTAGTATTAACCAACAGCACTGGATTCTCAAAATAGAGGACAGTCAGTCAAATCTCACAACTCTATAAATGTCCAAAGTAAAAAGAACCGTGAGTTTCCCAAGTAAAGTATTAGCACGCTTAACTCCCAATATATTTTCAACGCACTTTTAGTTTTCTTCCGGCCGCAAAAATCAGTTAATAATTTAACAAGTCTTGCTTAACCCAGGAGAGGATCAAGAATCTGAATCTGTTGGCTCAAACCCTCCCCGTCCTCTACAACATCCTCTAAACTCCACATATTATTTATTATAACGTATATACTTTATTTTATTATTAATCTTATCTTCCTCTTCTCTACTAATATTCCCACACTCTTCAAACTCTCTCTTGGATCCCTTCACGAATCCACGGCAACCTTAGAGTTTCATCCAGAGTTCACCCTGTAAACTTCCCGACTGAGCTCCAAGTTCGCTCAACTCTACTTTATCAGCCAGTCTCCTAGTCTCCTCCGCAACTCAAACTTTTGCTTCTTCGCCTCCTCTTCTCCTTCCTTCTTCAAGCCTGTCCTCAAGTGTACTGCCTCTCTTCCCCTCCACTCCTCGCCTAGTACTCAACACAGAACCGCACACACTATTCCCTATTAATCCTCCCCAAACAACACACACAAAATATCTCCCTCAACTCCCTCCTCCAACCCAACCAGAGTTCCTCCATATAGAGAACCTTATCCTCATGTACTCCAGGAGCTATCCATTTAAAACGTTAAAGGGATGGGGGATTTTCAAACTAATTTTCAACAAAATCCAAGCAATGACAGCAACCTATTCTGAGAGTAAAATACAAAACCGGGTTGGAATTGTAGCGCGGGCAAGATGACAATCTCAAGGTCAATGAAAAACCGCAACTGTCTCTAATAAACAGTTAATTAACTCACCGCAACCCCAACCTCCCGCTAAGTTAACACACGGGTAAAACTGTGACCCTTGGAACGGAATTGTGATCTGGTATGTACTCTTGTTAATTCCGTTAAACATATTCATTTAAATTGGTTCCCCAAAAACAAGCGAATGAATAATCATTACATATGATTCCGAGAATTATCAATCATCCCCAATGGGCTGACTAAAGTGTATGCAAGTAAACATTAGATTTATTTACACCAATAATATGTGCACGCTCCCCCTAGACAATCCCATTCACTTTTAATTAAAGAGGTCCCTTTTGAAGGGATGGGTGGGGGTGGGGGGGCACGCATGTTTAATGCGTTTACCTTGTACCCTGACATCCCTTCGTTCCTCCTCATAAAATAAGGTGGACTGATTCTCGATATTGGGGTGAATTTCAACTTGTAATTTTCGGCTAAAATCCCCCCTTTCGCCACCACAACACAACAGCTAATAAACGAGGCTATAATTCTGTGCCCAAGTCGCTCAATCATTAAACGTGTACGCATCCTCAGAATCCGCATGTATTAGCCCCCTTTGGATTAAAACACAGTTTAATTAATAAAACTTTTTCATTGATTTCAGGGATTGATTAAACGACGTTAGAGTATGACAGGTGTGTTGAAATGCATGGGGCTTGAAAACCATTCCTATGTGATTGATGAAAGCACTCGCTGATTTCTGCAAAAACGTTAACGAAACCCAAAAAAAACGAGAGGTTCAAGTGCATTTTACACAAACGTCCACAGTAGCCTTACAAATGCAATACTCACGTAAGAGCCTTCAAGTACGTGCGTAGACGTAAAAATATGGAAAGCAAAAGGTAAATGGTCATCTCGTGATTCGATAATGATTGGTAAACATTGGATGGGTTGCTGCTGGTGGGGGTGGGGAAGATATGAGATTCTGTCCCTCTCTTTATTACAACGCTCACTTCACCGCCACTTACTTGTTTGTCCTTACTCCTGACCTGTGCAGCGTCAGCTGGGAGGGTAGGCGCAGGCAGGGATGATAGGGAGAGTATATACTTACTACTACTAGGATTGACTGACTGATAAGTGATTATTTAAATAAATGTAGTTCATCAACTTGTAAAAATTTCATTACATCACAAACTTGACTTTATTTACTGTGCACGCCATCAAAGTCCTCAGCGCAGTCCTCAGAGCATCACCACAATCCCCCAACCTCCCCACCCAGTCCCAGCCGACTCATGGTGTGGGTCACCAGACCTATTATTTGTCTCTCTCGTCCCAACACCACTCACCCAGCTCCTCTCCCTTTCAGTAGGTCAAAGTCAATGGATATTAGCATCTTGAACATTTGGCATAGATTTTATCATTTCTTACCACATATGTCTTTTCACACTATATAACTTCATAGTCCTCTCATCAACAAACAATTAGCTATTGATTATTATTATACTCCTCCAACCCCTCCACGCTTTATATAGCAGCCTTATACGAACAAAAGCTCTAAAAACTCTAAAAACCATTCCTTTAACGTTATTTCTATAGCTAGCTCTTATTATTATTTACCTAATTAGCCCAGCTCATAAATCTCATAACGGACCCGGAACTATCTCTTAAAAACTAACACATTTTTACAATTTGCATCATCCGCCCACGAGAATTTAGATTTCCCTCCCAGCAGCATTATTCTTTTACTATTATGCAAACAAGCTATCCGACTCTGCTTAGTCAAACTAGGAAATGGAGGAAACTTGTTTCTTTTTTTAAAAATTATTAAAATTACCATCAACTCCTCTCCATAGAAAAAGCCTTTGAAGCTCCCATCAAACCTACCAAACATACACACACACAATTCATTCAATCACAACCACCATCTGTTCTAATAAATTTCTGCAAATCTACTGCCCCACCAACCACTCCTATCTTTGTACTCGTTTCTAGTGGAGATGAGTGTGACTTTTCTACTCGCAAGCAATTATTCCATTCCATCCAGGCAGACAAGCCCATCATCACCCTCCCTAATACGTGTCTCCTCAATATGCATCTTCTTTCGTACATTGTGCAAAAACCCTTGGAACAACTCATGATGAGAACATGTCAGCGTTGTAAAACTCAGGATAGGATAGCTAATGCAGTTAGCTTTAATAGTAGCTCAAGTTAGCTAGTCAGAATTCATCTTGCGGCCTAAACATCTCCAAGAAATTTATATCAAGCATATGATTGAGATATGCACCAACAAAGTTATTGTGCTCACACACACATACACATGCACAACAGAGATCAATTCATTGAGAAGACAAGTGAAGCTTGTGTGACTGGGAGATAATAGCAAAAAGCATCCTCTGCAGTTCCTGCACAACATCTTATGTTCAATATAGTTATTGCTCAACGGCTCAAACGAACGGACATCCTATTATCTCTACCTCCCCACTCCCACCCCTCTCCATCCATCCAGCCCAATAAGCCTTCCAGCATACCCCCATTAAAAGAAGAAACGTAGCAAGCTAATAACTAGCCAACTAACAAACTCCGGCAAACAAGGAAGTCTCAAACCTCTTTTCCTTATAATCCTTATGTCGCATCCAGTAAGCACAAGAGGTGAAAGACATACAGAGCGCTCAGCGCAGCGCGTCACAGCCAAAGACAAACAGCTACAGAGAAGAGTGGAGAATTACGGAAGTAGGCCGCTAATATGTTCTTCCCTAAAATTAATTCGTCAGGAAGAAGTTTTGAAGGATATTCAAGAGGATTATTATCATTCTTATTACCTTCTTCTTCACTCTGTAGGTGAAACTATATGGTCTGATGCTCTCTTCCCCCTGCCATGCATAACCTCAAGTGTAAAGCTCCTCAAGGAATATATATCCTAAACGACACAACATCCTTATCAATCACAAACTAAACACTATGTATCCCCAACTACTACTCTCAAGCTCAGGGCCCTTTTTATTCAATATCTCTCTCTCTCTCTCTTCCCATTCTTCTTCTATATCCTTTTACATCTCACGCACAACTGCATATTCCACCAACCAACAACACCATATCCGTCCCTATCTATCTCTCTCTTCCTAAAAATATCTTTCTTCCTTAAACCTTCCAGCTTTTTGATAGCTAGCAAGCTGCGAACGCATCCAGCATTAAGTAAAAGCATTGTTTATCCCTGCTCTCCCCCCTCCCGTACTCAACCATCCAGCACAGACCCTAATAAGCGACTAAAAGCAAGCCCTTTAACTATTTCATTTTTACAATCCAAAACTGACACAGTCACAACCTCACAACTCATGCCATAGAACAATCCCCTTTTTCACTCAAAGGCCAAGGGCCGGATACAACTCCACGTCCTTTCTCCATGAGAAGGGACAGGCGAGGAAGGAAGCCCGCAACTTGTGACTTCATTCACTTTTACACCCCAAAGCCCTTGCAAGTCGAAGCTTTTAAACACACACAACACCCATGAGCAAGGACAACAGTATAACTACACAACCGGCTATCATAAGTTAGCGCAAACCCTGATTTCAAAGATTCTTTTCATATCACTTCCAGAGGGAGAAGGATACAGGTCGTAACTTACTTTCCTCCAGTCAAATCCTAACAATAGTCCCGGGATCTTTCTTGCTGCAACCGGGGAACTGGGAATGTAAACAGAAGCACTACTTGCTTCTTTCTGATTCGGGTAATACAGCTTCACCGCGGATAATCCGACCCTTATTGCATAACACAGCTCTGCCCTGCCTTCCTGCATTGATACAGGGCGGGCAACTGTTGGAATAGTCTCGATAATTTATTCCGATTCAATCAAACTTGATAACAATGTGAACAGGATAGGGTTGCTCCTGGATTCTTGTGCAAGTCGTTGGAATCCTGGAGAAATTCCAAGAAAGATGTACAATCAGGAGCTGGTTCAAAAGATCTGCTGAGGGACGGGCGGAATACAAGCTTCGTCTTCCTACTAGCCGGTTCAACGTTGGAATTTCAAAAATTAACACTCATTTAAAAATGTAATCATTTCCTCTGGATCCATGGCCAGCCAACAATCCTCACCAATCAGTCAGTATCGGACTACGTAACCAAGCACAGCTCCAAACAAGGTAGCTCAGTGTAATATCATCTTTGGTTTGCTTTTGATGATGGGATTCTTTGAGACCAGAGAATTATCATTTTTATAAAATTTACATGGAGGGAATATGAAAGGGCGGTGATAATCAATGCATAACAATCATGTTAACTTATTTACTCCAACTGGGTCTAAACCTAGCCGGTTCTTAGCTCATCTTCTCATCATCTCTTCATAGTTATTAGCTATTATCCTATACTACTATATGCGCTGTCTACAAAGGAAAGGAGCAAGTCTTTTTCGGGCAAACCTCCGGATTCGTCTTGACCAAGGATTATTGATGAGAGTTGGAATACAGGGATGCTGCAAATGGTCCTAACGTTGCAAGATGATGGGAATGACTGATGGCGATGACAAGTTTGGGTGCCCACATAGAACACGCCTTATCATCAAATCCATCGTCTCACGAAGTAGAGAATCCAGAGGAAGACCAACTCCTCCCGAATTTTATAGCCTACGCATATAATCCACACCATCATCTCTCATCATCACGTTCTTGTTATTCAAAGTCCCTTTGAATATTTCCTTGGGAAATCCATTTTTTATCCTCTCCTCTGTCCACCACCGCTACCATCAGACCATCCCCAACCAGTAGCCATGGAAGAGAAAACCGGCAGAGATTATATAAAAGCACCTCAAAATCCCTCCAACCAGCAGACTCCATCAATATCAAATAACCCATTGATTTTACGCCTTTCACCAACATTATTTTACCCATTAACTTCACCGCTAGTCACCACCGCACTGCACTGCTACACGTTATGCATGCAGGCGTAGTACCTTTGCTCAGTTTCGTTTTACACTGACCCGGCCTTTCTTTACGACGCTGAGACTCACACATTGAGGAATAATAATTTAGTGAGCATTTAAGAAAGGTGAAACGAGTTTAAGAGAATCCATCGTCTTCCACTCGTACCGAATTATGTACTTGCCACCTTGTAATGACCGGTATCGAAAACAAGGGGCGGGAATGGTAGGGAATGTAAACTTGATTCGGCAAAATCAAACCCACCATCACACACTACACTATCAGCTCCTGTCTTTTTAGAATTATTCGAAACGGGAATATATCTTGTTGGGTAATAATGTGTAAATTAGCGCCCGTTCCAATCAAACCAATAGCCTCCTATAGCTTCTTCTTCCTCCAACCAAAAGTGCTTAATGAGGGCAAAACTATACCGCTCTTTCTTGCCCAAAGCTATTTCGTGCCGCAATTATACATTTTATTTGCCCTTCCGCTATAATTCTATCCAAGAGCTATACACCGTTTACCTTGATACATTTTGCCAAATTCACCAAGACCAAAACCATGTCTAACTGCCCCTCCCTCCCTCCTTCTCCATTTCTACCACTTTGCATACCTCATCATCATCAAAATTATCTCACCGTTTTCATACTCTCAAATTTCTATTCCTAAAAATTTCCAACCTATCATCATCTCATCTTGTACCTTGTCAATTTTCCACTCCCCCGGCACCGTCCATCCTCCCCTTATTTTAACATTGCCCGCATCCACATCATCACAACTACGCAATCCCAGAGTCACACGCAATGTCTTCATTTTCTCACCCACCCACCCGCCTCACAACATGTCATCTTCATCACAATTCTCTCTTGTTCTCTCACTTTTTCTTTAAAATCTGCTAGTTCTCTGCTCTCTGCGCCCTCTGGTAGGGCAAGAGAAGCAGCGCCCTCTGGCTTACCAAATCTCGTCATTCCTTGCCTATTCTCTCTCTCTCTCTCTCTACTGTATACTTGGCCTTGCTGATGCATCATTTCAGCAGAGCTTCCAACTGTTGTCACGAGGATTTCGCAAACGAATCTCAGAAATGTGCAAACGCAAGGAACAAGTGTATTTGCTATTCTATCCAGGAAACTCCCGTAGCGTTTCGCGTTTGCAGTACAACCTTCCTGCGCCCCCTGGCTACAATTTTCTTGTTTTATCTTGTAGTTATATCTAGCCACGTAGAAGAATGCAATGAGGTGCATCAGTATAGTTATCTCCATTCCATCCAACTTCTTCCTCGACTCACTCACCATGTTCCAGAAGGAGATCTAAACATTTTCTGCAATTTCATCCTCGCCAGCTCTCAGATCTGAGCTCTGGCCCATGCAATTTTTTCATAATCTTGGTTCCTGCCTGATTCTGAGCGCGCACATGTTTGTAATTTCATGGTTGGGAGGGTGGAAGCTTTCAAGGAATTTTATAGAATCCTAACCGAGCTATTCTCCTAAAGGAGTTTCGGCCTCTCCAGCATTTATACAATATATGGAGTAACTACACGCATCCTTAGACAAACTCTCAAACTTGACGTCCCCTCTCCTTTTAATCCCCCCTAATTCTCTCATCAGTCATTCCAAATTAATGGCTACGAGTACATTCTCATAATCCTACGGATGGATGGCATTTTACTCTGCTTGTAGAGGAGCTTGCAATTCTATATTTACACGTGAGGATGCGGGAGGGAGAGATTAAATAATCCTTTGGGTTTGATCAACCTCTTTCCCATTTACGCATCCCCCCTGCTTTCTCTCTCTCTCTTTCAAAGAATCTGAACATCTTTTCAAATTCCCTCTCTATTGTCTATTTGAATAAATGAGTTCACGCAACTGGAGCAGTTCTCCTCCAAGGTAGACGGGGCGTATCTAACTAAGAAGAACACATCAGGCTTTTCATGTGTACATAACCCCTGGAAATCATGAACCGGGACCAGGTATTTTACCACCGCCCTCCTCATCCAAAGCACAATGTCCCTTATCCAGAACCGTATCCAGGAGGACGTAGTAGCCCAGCAACCCAGCCACTCAACTCTCTCCTCAGCCTTGTTCATTATTAAAGCCTGAATAAAAATAAGGAACAGCTGCAAAATCCCTGCGGAAGGCAAAGCTTATGTAAATCCAGACCGCAGCATTCACCACAAAACGCGGCTTACTCTATACATTTCTGCAACCCATTTCTCTCATTTACTTGGACCACCAACTCTTTTATTATATTCTCCTTCCTACCCAGCCGGAGCACAACTCCGAAACAATTTAGTCCCAACTATGGCTAAAACCGTTTCTTATTCCGAACCACCCCTCCTTTTCTTCAGCTTCACACAGATGATAAGCCACATGGTGAGCTACGCACGTTTGTCATCCTGAGCCCTTCCCAGCAACCTCTATATTTTATTATTATCCTAAATTCACGAATTTCGCATGCTTCTCACCATTCCTTCCCCGCTAAAGAATCACCGGGGGATTCCTCCTCCCAACACCTTTGGTTCCGGTTAGCTTTTCATGACTCTTACGCCTAACTTTTCCGGAACAAAACCTTTGAATTAGTTTCAATCCCAGCCATGTCTTCCCCAAACTTTTCAACTGCATCACCCTAAACTTGCGAAATTAAAAGGTTATAGCAGAGAGCACAAACAGTTCATTTATCCCGCCGGGAACCCAGTTGAATCCGTCATAAATGTTGTCTGAAAATCTCAATATTAGTTTATTTCTCTCGATCAGGGATCATGTGCACTTGAAGGTACCGGGAAATCCCTTGCTAATTAGTATATGGGTCAATGTTAAAGACACCTTCCAGTGCTAGTGTTGCACTGTTTTAGAAAATGTAGAAAACGAATTCAACAACATTTCTTCCCGCGCGTAACATCATCCTTTTTTATGAGAAAAAAATTACGCACCCCATCATCCATTACAAGGATCCAATTCCTTACACGAGTAAAACTTTCCAACCTTCCCGCAGAGACATTCAAGTTTGTGTATAACCAGAAGGCAAAGAGCCGTTTGTATAGTCTGGTGGCGGGGGAAGGGACTTGGCTTCGAGTTTTGAGACAAGCATAAGGTGTTTGGTCCTTTATAAAAATTCAGAATCGACTTGTTTTCTTTTCGCAAACTCATCAGTCAATCAAATGGCCGCACATCTGCCGCCTTCCCAGCTTGCTCTAATATCAATACCAAATAATGAATTCACCTTCCCTCACACCACTCAAACACTAGTCCTCTCTCTAATCTCTCGGTTGCTAAAAACTCGGCCGAGTTTTTAGCTATATGGCGTGAGTTGGCAATCATCAACAATGCAGAGCGCGCGTAACAAACAAGCTGGCCCGATATTTTAATACATGCATGCTACATACACAAATACTTCGCTGAGCACTGAAACGTTGGTTCATTTTCAACCAATATTAGCGAATGTTTGCAGTTATTGCGGGTTGAAGTGTTTGTTATATATGTAATGCATTCGTATAAATTAACGATACAACTGCATTCGCTAAAATTAATACTTCAAAAGATTTTAAATTAATTTCCATCATAAAAATAAAACTTTAACTATAGTTTCAAATTGATAAACTTAATTTTGGATGATTGCAATGTTATTGGGACTATTTGCGATAAATATGAGGTGAATTTCCGGAAAAACAGATTGTACCAATTAGTCACTACAGTGAGAGTTATAATAATTGTAATTGACAATCAAAACAAGTTCAGCAAGCGTTTTAAAAGAAATTAAAACCCGGCAAAGAGCTTGTTTTGCTTAAAATTACGAGAGACTGCAGCCATTCTGAAAGAATAGTATTAATTTTAATTAATTTTTAGCAATTCAGTACTCATTCGGTAGTGACAAAAACACCCAAACATGAGCTAACCCTTACATTCGGCTAAACCATAGTGCTGTTGACTCGAAGTTTGCTTACGCTACGCCCGTTTTTAACCGCGCCAACGAAAGGGTTATAACCCATTGCCGACTCACGCTGTAAATCGGAGATTAGAGACTTGCCTCTTACTCTACCTCCCAATATCCGAGTAAGAGTCTCCTTGCCTACTCAAACACACATCTCTCTCCCATCCTCCAATTCCTTATTGCACAAGAAGACGATGAAGGAGACGAAGAAGGTGAGAATGAGAGGCTGGATGAGTTGTTGCCTTGTAGAAATAATATAAGTAGACTACGGCGGCGGCACATGAACATGAGGAATATCATGACGGCGGGACTATGAACACTGCACAGAACCACGACCACACCAGGCCACGCCGCAGCCTTCAAACATGACGACTCACCAATATCCAGTCTGGTCTTCCCAATTCACGATTATCATGTAATACAGTAATTGCGATAGAAGAGTCAAGAAAAGTGAGAGAGAGTCTTCTGCTTTTTTCAAAACTTCAGGAGGCTCAAAGCTTATCAGCTGCTCCCGACTCCTTCCTCCATGTGATCAGGGAATAGTTTTGAAAAGAAAAGGCGTCGAATAAGAAATTGAGAAGCCATTTATCTATCAGGCCATTCTCATATCAAAGAATAAGCGTCAAAACTTGTTGATGGCTACTAAATACACACTGTCTCGCGCGAGGCAAAGGAAATAATCCATCGCAAAAACTATCCGCTAGCAGGTGGTCCGTGTGCTTCACAGTCACTTTTCAGAGTCAAACCATACCAATTCCACCTTCCCCCCCACTATCCCACCCCTACCTTCAACCCCCCTCCCACCTCCCTTAATTTCCATCATTTTTTGCAATCCAGAAAGCATACATCTTCCATGTATCATCAACCCATCCGCTTCGCTAACACCTGTCTTCCCTTCATCTTCCGAATCCCCCTTCCTTAATTCCATCCACAACGTTATCACATTCACATCCTCCCTTCCATCTCATGCAATCCGTATCATTCAGAGAGAGCCCAGTCAGAAACTCAACTTGGGTAACAAAACAACTAGCCCGAGCCAAGTCAACAGTCAGCAGCACCAGCTGGATGGATATAACCAGCAGCTCCTCTGTGTACGCTTATCATAATTCCACCAAAATTATAACTTGTATATTCATTTCCTTTCCGATTCCCGCCATTTCGCACACGAATCCTCCCTTTTACTTCCAGTCCTTCCTAGCAGCACGCATATTATTCTTACTGCTTTATTCGAGTCCAACCTGTCCTACCTGTATTTAAGTACCTTGAAGAAACGGAAATCCTCTCCAACTCCTTCAACCAACAGCAACACCACACGTCATCAACTCTTCCACAACCGATGCAAACCACATAATTCCGACAATAAATACCCGGCATTCTTCTACCACCACCACACACCTGTCGAATTTAATCCCGCTACAAATACAAACAGTTTCCCAAGCACTGTATAAACTAATTTCAATTTGCCACTCCCAATGATCATGTGTAATACAATTACAACAGAGTTCGCTTTGGAATCATCCATTTCAGTCCCATATCATCCCCGTTTGTTCCCTCTCTGCTACCATAGTTTCTCATCCGGCATCCTCTATTCGGATTGAAGTTACCGGGGTAGAGGAAGACGCTTTAACTGAATTCATTGGACTGCCTTCATGAATCTTGACTATGCAAATGCAAGTTATCATGTCTCCAACTCCACGCACTGTAACATCTAGCATTAACTTAAAGCGTTTTTCCTTTCTCCTCCTTTCTCCACCGTCCCCAGCGTTGTGAATTATGTTTTCAATATATTCCGTGGCGATAAAGTTAAAAGCCTTTGCTTCATGCACACGCTCAATCTACTTTATCCGGCTCCATTTGACGCCGGAATCTTCCCCTACCAGACTTCCACATCCCTAGAAGGCTCCGGGTCTTCTTAAGAATATCCCAAGCTGACTGAGAATACCCCGGAACTGTATCTATAACAGCTCCCCATTTCCCGCTTTTCACTCACATCTTCAACCATGTCTTTTGATTTACAAATTGAATATGACTTTTAGTACTGTATTATCTCCTCTAGCTCTCCTTCCTTTTCCTCATTTTCTTTATCCTTGAGCTTGGGATTGGAGAAAATACCGGAAGAAAATGATCCGCATCAAATTCATCCACCCGCCACTCTCTCTCTCTCTCTCTCTCTCTCCTCCTCCTCCATCCTTTCCCCTCTCTCCGTCAAAACTACAATTCCCCCGCCTCCCCAACACTTATCATTACCTTCTACTTCTTCTCCTCCTCCTCCTCCCAGTTCCCATACCGGGAAAATAACGTAATGGAGCATGAGCCCGAATGATCATGACCATCCTAAATTATGACAGTCCCACCACCACCATCTGCACACCCATCAGCTTTGCAAATGCACTAATATCCATCAGATTCACTTCCATCATGTACGTACACAAGCAGATCTTCCTATAACACACACGTCTACCTCGTATCTAACACCAGCGTCCACCCCACCACTCCCATTCTTCTCCCCCCCCCGGAATATCAGCTGTCCCTCTATTCAATTCAAAATATATGCATTCAAAATATACGCATCCAATGAAGATACACAATTTATTCTCCTCCTGCCCTGCCCAGCAAATAGCCAAAAGTTTAAGCTTCCAGCTACTAGCTAACCTACAGCATCTATCAGCCCGCAACCCACCTATCATCTTGAATAAAGTGATATATACAAAAGAAGTGGTAATAACAATAATACCAGATCCGACTCTTTGGAAAAGAGCTACTGGAAAGCATCATAGAGGATTGCATTATGAATACTAGAAGAGTGGACTTGAATATTCTCAGCATCAATTCCTGCACGCGACATGCACGAGCCATACAACATCTGCTCTTTTTCTTATGCATGAGAAAAAGAATCATCATCAAATTAAAAGATGAGGGAAGCCAGACACTTATTATATTCCCTTGCAAATATTCTCCTTTATATCTTAGCCTTCCCCTCTGCGCCCCTTCCTCCTTAACCCGCAAGAGTCTTTTAGTTAACTACACGCACAAACTTGACGTAGTATTTCTTTTTCTTCTTCGTCATCCAGTTCAATTGCTTTCTCTTCACTTCACTCCCTCCCCTTTTACACGGTTCTCCCCCATGTTTCATTCAGGCATCATAGCCAAGTGAAAGTCCCAACTATTTCAAATTTTCCTCCTTACTTCACCTGCCTCAGTTCCATAAAGATGCCATAAACCTAGGCCGAGTCCGTAGATCCTTCTCTCGCACCTCTTCTCCTCTGGAGAAATTCTCTAAAATCCTCATTTCACAAAAACCCGTAATTCTTTTATATCATCCTGTAGAGAACCCCTACTCTGCATATATGTCCTCTTATTCCTCTTCTAAACAAACCCCTTTCACATTTCCTCATTACATTTCCTGGAAGAAACACCCTCCTCAGAGCTTTCCTTGCCGACACGATCCGGCGATACCCGCTTTACATGCATGTAGTATGCATACCTACACCTACCCGCACACACGCACGCACTTCTTCCGTTTTTACCTTGAGTGCGACCATTATTTGCTTTTCACATTTCTCCTCACTTAGAAGCACTATAAGCACTACCGTAGAGAGAAATATCATTTTCCCATCATTCCACCGCCCCCCCCCATCTTAAATCCGCAGAGATACGAGAAAATCCTTAGATACCCTCCTCCCTGAATGGCTCTACCTAATCTGGTTCGGGTGGACTTTTTCTCCAATCCTTGATCATTTCTTCTTCCCGCATCCTTCACATCCCCCGATCTTCAGCAAGAGATGACGAAACTACAAGCTCAGATCGGGCAGGACGGAAGAAGGATATCTCAGCTCATGCATGATAAGTCAAAATTATCCATATATTTTCTCCTGATATGGGCCACCTTTTCTCCGGACACGAGCCTACTCAAGCTGGAAGGTGGCCGGCTGGTTCGATAGAAAGTTCTTCATCCATTTCCTCCATCACCCCACCTCCGCCGCGGTCTTATTCATGTTTTCTTCTTCTTTTCCAAGCAAGTATGTACCCATATACTTACTTGCAATGTAAAAGCAACTAGAGAAGCAATCATCTCGTAAAATGTATCCGAGGAGCAAGCACGACCGAATTCAAATAACTACCTCGTCGTCGGGCCTATCAAGCCATCTATACCTACCGGTAAGCTTACAGCTGGCTAATATTATTATTTTTCCAAACATGTTTAATCCTTTCCATCAATTACCCGCATCTATTTCCCTCTCCAATCCGTCTGATCACGATCCCACACAGTTTCACACAAACTATCCTCCCTTCTCTCTCAGCTTCTTCATCCCACACACACACACAACACGGCCTGCCTGCATCTCATCCCAGCCGCCTCTCCTTTCCTTCCTTCCTTAATGGATCCAGTCAGTCAGCCAGGACAATTTGAGGAGCAAGTTTAGAGCTTATAGCTGCCTCGTATAGCTAATAGTCCAAGGATGATAACTAAACCATCTATTATGGAGATGGGCTATAATACGCA
Organism: Sminthurides aquaticus; assembly: GCA_906901655.1. Taxonomy (NCBI): domain Eukaryota; kingdom Metazoa; phylum Arthropoda; class Collembola; order Symphypleona; family Sminthurididae; genus Sminthurides; species Sminthurides aquaticus. The sequence goes on along the minus strand of CAJQTT010000002.1, from coordinate 2,110,857 downwards.
CCTCCCCAGCCAGACTGTATTTTTTTTCTTCCGGCCGAGCATCAAATGCATTAATAAGTATCCAAATGACGTCATCTTCCCCAAACTCCATCTGCTTCTTCCACTACTACTACATCCCGTCGCCCTTTTGAACTTTCAAACCCGCCGCAATACTTTTTCCCTCACAAAACTCATTATGCACGCAATTTACCATCACGCCGCGGCTCCACCAAGAAAAATCCCCAACAAACCAACCACTCACTCACACTAACCCAGCCAACTTCCCACTCGTCTCCTTATATTCCGCATAATATCTCTCCCATTCTACAATCCTCCTCCTCATGTCTATAAGATGCAATACTTGCAAACCCAGAGTCTTGTGATACTGTGCCAAGATTGCAAAATTATTTTTGCAAATCCTTATAAATCTCCCAACAGCGCAGCAGTCAGATGAACAAAATCCGGTGCCTCTTCATCAAAATCCCTAACCTCACCTCCTTCATCCCAAAGAGTCGCCTGCTCTCATGTAGCCCCCGTCTCTCCCTAGGAGCCAGACCAGACCTCAACCTTGCTTCATCCTGCAAAATATTGCATTTAAAGCAAGCACGGTCGTAGGTCGTAGATGATGAATATGCAGGCAGCAAGCAGCTTGAACGGGATGAATGATGCTCTTCTATTAATCCAGCAAGGAAAGCACTCTTCAGCCCCACATCCTCCATCAACTTGAGCAATCCAGCATCCAGCTCAACAAACTTGAAACTCTGGAATAGAGGATGAATGGATGAATTTCAAAACGGTTCTTCTAGTTTCATCCAGGTGAAAGGATTGAAATCCTATCCGTGTGCTTTTATCAATTTTGCATCACATCTTTTACCACCCGTGTTACCGAATCTAGCGCTGGCTATCTCGGAGAGACTCTTCCAGTCTGTACAAACTGGAAAACTCCTCCCTCATCCCGACTAACCAAGCCCAAGCCCATGAGCTTCTTCCCGACAGCTCCGACTTTGAAGCCCGGGACGACTATTCTTGTCACATTTGTCATGGTCGTATTCTGACGCGGAATCAATCTCTTGGAGTTAACATGAAAAAACAATCCACTTCACTCACATTGTTAACGAGTCATTCTTCCAGCACATGCTTGCACAAAATGTCATACATCTCTCTCAGTATTTAACCCCCACCAAAGCTAACTAAACGTCCCAGCGTGTCATAAATGCATATTTTCCCTGACTTATTATTGAATTCATCAACCTGCAGCAGCATTGGGCGGAGATGGAAACTCCAAGCTTCTGACTTGATCCAGCATCCAACTCGTCCTCAGCCGTCCTCCTCATCCTTTCAAACCTTCAATATCCACCCACCCCCCCATCCCATCCACAATACAAACAAAGAGGAAGAAAGCGAATGCATGGCTCAAAGCATGACCCAAGTTTTGCCAATCAGAAAAAAGCGTAGAAAATCCTAAAGACCAACTGTCGTCCTTTTCCTGTATTCAATTCCATTCCTCCTCTCATTTACTCACTACATCCAAGCATTCAATTCCATCTTGGCACATGCTTTCAATAAGTTTCACGCCATTACTTTGCATTAATTCTAAAAATCAATCCTATTCTCCAGCTCATTCAACCTTACCGAATTACTTTCGTCCGAATCTTCTCTCTTAGCCATAGCATTCACTCCAACTTCATCCCGGTTGCTTCGTTTGGCTTTTGAAATGGAAGCACATGAAACTATATGCATTTCCCTTCCATCCTTTCATTCAGCCCACACTTTCCTCATAATAATACCTCCAAAAGCCCTGACAATTATCACCGGGAAGTTATTAAAACTTTTCGGGGGGCTTTGTCATAATAATACCTTCTTCTTCCCACTGATGACGAGCGTGGAAATTCAAAGTGCTTCCATCAAAGCAATGCCCAATTCCCCATTTCAGTTACCACTTTCAAGCGCAAACAAAACATAAGAGTCAGAATTCTCAGCTCTTCTTCCCTTCCGTCGTCCGCATCCAAGTCCTCTATATGATGAAGGAACGGGAGAATAGGAGATGGAATAGGAGGGACGCGGGCAGTCTGTTGTATTCCGGCTTTATCGGGTCATATTTTTAATAAAGCCTAATAACTAGGCACGAGACACACAAAACAGGCTTTTCAATCATACAAATCCATACAATTTCCCCGTCCCTCTTTCTCTCTCTCTGTCCAATCCTCTCCCTGAGCTAAACTCTCTATCACCGACTATTATCCCGGGTACTTGTGTCCTCCATTCATCCCCTCTTCACCTCTCCCTCCACCTTCCTTCCGGGTCGGGAGTCCCCTCCAAGTCCTCTCCACCATTTCCGCTAATTCTCTTCACTCATATATATAAACCCACTTTATATAGGGAGCAGCCTAAGCTTTTATTTATCCACCTTGCTTTCCAGCCAGCCAGCCACCACTTTTATCATCCCCATCATCCATTCAGTCTCGCTTAGCTTAGCTTGCCTCCAGTCAGATCACCGGCTCAACCTTCTCTAAGTTTCAATTCATTTCCATCCAATCCCTTCCCAAGGAGAATTATTTTCCGTTCCTTGGCGATCCTAGTGTGACTGTTGTGAGGCCATTTAAGCAAAGCAAATCCTGGAAGATGATAAGATGAATATTACTGGAGAAGGACACGAAGGGAGGGGAAAGCGCAAGCTTCCCGTGATCAATTTTGTGGTGGTTCAATAGTTTCTTCATTGACGCCCAAAGAGACCCAAGCTCAAGCATGGAATAGCAAGCGGAATTAAACGTGGAAACAGAAATCCTTCCACGCGCACACAACGCACACACGTCGGGCAACCTTTAATATTGTCTCCCAAACGGATACAAACCTATACCCAAGTACCAGAAATACGGAAGAAGAACATTAACAATTTTTCCTCATGCTTGCTTTCACGATAGTTTCATTCAAGGATTGGAGCATGTATAAATACATACTCGAATATGCGTTTAATGCCCCATAGCGGTTGAAAAAAGTTGAGAGATTCCAAGCTTCCTCCCGGCAGCTGAACGGATGCTTCATGGCAATTTTTCTATCGCATCCTCCAAATGCCAACTAACACCTGGCCTCCCAGCAGTCTCTGCCTCGCTTTCCTCTATGTCTCCCCCAGTTCAATTCCATCTTCCTGAAAGTCAATACGGATGAAATACACAGTCCACAATCCTACCATATCGAAAATAAGGGAAACTACTCAAAATCGCTCGCAGTCCAAGTATAAATGCTCGTCAAGTTAGAAATCCTAAAATACTTGCTCTTCTTCCAGTTAGCGATGCTCTGTGAATGCTATAATATCTCAAATATTTTTGGTATCACTTTCCAATAATAATATGTAAACAAAAGCAATCAAAGCTTTGCGATGTTCAGAGCTTGAGACAATTCATGAAGTTAATATGCCAATTATTACACCAAAGTCTTGAGTCTATCATCTAACACCCATTGATGATTGATGTACCACAGTCCCTATACTCTAGTCTCTACTTTGATGCTAACCCTAATCACTCACTCGTGTCCAATCTATAGTTATATGCAGGTATATCTTCACTAAAAAGTTTATGATTTTCTCCCCGAATATTTCCCACGACTCTATAGCCATCCATCCCGGATCAATTATCTCCGGTGTTTACATCCAATACATTTACATACTCCCGTGTCCTCTATCGTATTTATACAGCACACTTTCTCCCTCTCTCTGTCAATTCTGTCCCCCAAAATATATTTTCGGATCTTTTCTCTACTCATTTACTTGAACGGAATCCAACTTTTTCCCGTTTCCTATCATCCCCCGCCCTCATCTTCCATCTTCTTCTCCTTGGTTTCACACAGGAGAGCATACCCAGAAGAAACCTTGGTAGAATTTAATCATTTCTCCTCCTATACTATTCCATATTCCTATCCTTTGGAGCCTTCTCTTCTAATCATCATCTCACCCATCTCTACCCAATTTTCCACAGCGTCTTCTTCATTTGCGGAAGGATGTCGAAAACTGTCTCTCACTCACCCACGACTATTCTGCTGTCATGTGAAGCTCAAAATTCTTGGCAAAAATTCACTCACTCATAACACGCATCGCCCTAACTATGTATTAGCTCCTAGCTGAGTGGCCGGCCAAAGGCAATTCCGCTCAAATAACTCAAACTTCCGACCCTTTTCTTCTTACTAGCAGCATAGCACGCTTCACCGCCCTTCGCCCTTAACCCTCTCCCTTTAAATCCCTTCCTCCGACTTTTTCTTCTTCGTCTTCTTCTTCTGGTTCCAATTCTAATCAATCACCTTCCCTCTCTCTCTCCCACCCTTCCACATCCATGTACGCTTACATTTCTTCACCTCTGACACATCTAGGGGCAGGGAGGCTAATGATCTTCAAGCTTTTGCAAACCCAGCCTTTCGTCTCACAGCCTATTTAAACAACCAAGACGAAACCCAGAGAGACTGGAAGGAAACTAGCTATGGTTTCGTTAGCTCAGAGCAAAGCTCCTTTAATCCTTGTTTACTAACTTTTACATGGTTAAAGCAGAGTAATAGGTGTAGACCGCACCTTGAGCTAACTTTGGTGGAAACATGTTGCTTTTCCTCCCCTTCAAAGCTCAGGAGGAGCAGCGCCTTCACCTCGGAAAAGTCTTCAAAGATCACGCCACGACAAAATTCTCCTTGAGCGAGCAGCAGTCTTTAAAGTTCCATACGCGTTTATTTACATGAATCTATTTCTCCCCGCTTTCCCACCCCTATCATCCATCCACTACCATATAGCTTCATTCCGACATGATCTTATTCTACTGCCGAGTGCCGACGAAGCACAAGTAAAACCCTATCTCTTCTCGAGTAATCATCTCCAAGACCGTAACCACTAGAGGACTTATGATCAAGGACATAGAGGACTCATTCTTTCTTCCGCACACATGTACGTACGTAGACATCTCGCAAAGAAATACAGAATCATCAGAGTTCATCACAGATGACAGCAGCCATCCAGGAGGGAGTTGTGTAAAGTATAAAGCATGAGAGGATCCCAAAGTCTGGGATTCAATCCAAACTCTCTTTTGAACATGTGAGAGAGTCCCCGAGAGATTTACAAGGTTAAGTGGGGCAAGATATAGACTACGGGATTTTCTACAGCAAAAAGTCAATAAAAGAAAAAGAGATTACATTCCCTCATCCTGAATTACATCCTCATCTTCTCCTTCCTTTCCCTGCCGCTGAAGAATCTTGAAGGCTAGTTACATGTAAGCAACCAAAACTTGCTCCCATCAACCCCACCAACTCATCTCTTCTTCCTACAAATTATTTACAAATCTCTTCGCATATTCCCAGATAACGGACTCTTGAGACGCAGAATACATCCGGTCACAACCAGGGCAACGACGTCTCTTTTCCCTTCTTCAAACCAAGTACAACGTGGAGACACACACGTTGTTGCAGCAGTTTGTAAAAACATCTTCTTCTTCCTTCCCGCCCTCCGCAATCCTCTGCTCTTTGAGTCTTTTCATCCGAGCTAAAACTTGAAGGAATTTACAGCCATTCCCTTGCGACTCTCCCCTTGCATAACACGCTTCCCCCAATTTCGCAAACTTTTAACAACCAATCCTCCCGCGTTTTCTTCCTGTCATCCCAAGTCCATCATCTTCCCTCCGATCCTCTTATTTAAGAAGCCCATCAACTTTTCTTCTCAACTCCTCCACTCCCGAAAGCAAAGCCCAGCAGACATCTCTCCAGACAGACACACAAGTCCGAAGCTTACTTCCTAATCTAACTTTTCTTCCGTAACAAGGATTATGAACATGCACTCAAAGCTTGGATCTTAAATCCTCAAGTAAACAACCAAAGATAGAGGCACGTTCGCCTTTTCATGAGCTCTCACATGAGAAACACCTGGCCTATGGCCATGGCCTTAGCTCCTTCCCCCTTTTCCACGCTCTCCAAGGATTACTGTAAGCTTGAGGCCTGGTCTGCCAAACTGGCATGCCTGCGTGCCCTCCTTGGCTTCAATCCTCCACCACAGTAAGTAGCTAAAGAAAACTTTGTCAAGTAATAACCACATTTAACAATTTCATCACGACATACAACTTTTATGATTACTTTGCCAAAGCGCAAAAAGTCCCATAAATAAATTCTCGCACGCAATTCTCTTTCTTCCATCCATATCCTCTTTATTGTCATTCGTTTTTCCCTTAAAAAGGCCCCACTCACCCTTGTCCCTTTGCTGTGCTGCCTGGCCTAGAATATCCTTGTGTCACATTTTAAATTTTTCTTTCACAAAATCATTTCAACCCTTTCCTCCTTCCTTCCGCAAAATATCCTCGACTGTCCGTCCACCCATTTACGCAATAACTTCTCCTCTTTCCTTTATCCTCCTTAAACCTGGTCTCCGCACGAATATTCAGCATCTAAGCAAAACCAGCGCACCGCTTTGCCCCGACACTTAAAACTTCAACCTATTGTCATCCTCATTTAAGGAGGAGGCAAGCGGAAGACTGTAATTTGCATTTTCTTTTTCAAAAGTCTATTCTCCATCCACATAGTCATGATTCAGGATGAGGATTTCAAATTTCAATGGAATAATATACGTATACAATAATAATCTCATCTCACCTGCTCTTAGAGCAGCCTCCTCCCGCACCACATGCTCTCGCACACATGTTTCAAATCCGTGGAAACAACAAATAAGCCTTGTTATCTTGGAAACCAATTTCGCCATCCCGTCTGCCTGTCATAATTTTTTTACCTCCCGGTCCACGCACACATCACACAATGTACATCATAGGTTCAGGAGCATTCTAATGTACTCACCAATTTTACGTACCAGCTGAGCTGACTTCACATCAACATGAGAACGAATTAACCCAACAACTAACCAAGACATGGGGATGAAGCTTCTTACATTATCCTGTTATAATGTTTTGCGAACAATTTACAGTCCTCAATGAAATCATGAACGCATACCCACGCTCCCTCATCTTTACCGCAACAAGTTTTAGCCCAAATCATTCTCCCGAAATACAAACCGACATGTGTGCACAAACGTTCCCTAATTGGAAAGAACGTCTCTCAAGGTTTATAGTACAGGCAGGCAACTAACTTAATGCAATAAATTTGTTATTTCATTCATACATTTCATGAATAGAGCAAACTATACAGAATCAGCCTGCCTTTTCTAGCTACAATTTACTAAAAACTTTCTTCCTATTTTCTCTATTCTTCAAAGTTCTACTCAATGGTACTTTGTTTAGGTACATTAAACAAAATGCGGCATTTCACTCGTTTCAATCCACATCTTGTTGAGATTCCATATTCCAGCGATTCCAGATTCATTCATAACCAACTCCGCCAATTATTGAACTGTAGAAGCTGGCTGGCTGGTATTCATTTTGTAACCCATATGGTTTCATAAATGAAACTCCTTGCTTGAACTAACTGGATCTAAAGGTAAAGAAAATTGTTAGACTTAACAATACATGCACATTTAAGAGAATCCGGGCCGTGAGCAATCATCTCTACCCTGACCCAAGAGCCACCCAGGCGACTCATGCTCATCCTTGTTTCCAATATATCTTCCCCACATTTCTCCAGCACACTTTAGCTACATACGCTTTTGAGACGCTGACAAAAGACTGCTGGAGAAGGGATTCCCTAATAATAATATCGCTTCGAACGTACATACCCTTCAGAAGAATCCATGAAATCAGTCAGCCGGCCTCCGTTTCCAGGACTGCATTCATCCCTATATACTAGCAATACAGCAATTCATATCCAGTCATCCAGCTTTCCCTTTATCACTCTTCTCTTATCTCATGCATGTGTACTTGCCATGCAGGTTATTCCCTCCCCACACTTCCCCACCCAGCACACGATACATGCATTCATCTCTCTCTCTCTCTCTTCCATTCTTTTCCATTCTCTCAATGAAACCTGGAACGGGACAGATGAAGGAGAGAAAGGAGGAGGGGAGGGTGGAGAATTTCCATCCAAAATCATCAAGAAAACTTCCACACACGTTCCACATTCCCCGTCTGCTCCCTTGCATTGATTCTATTCAAAATCCGGATTTGCCGGCGACATAGTGAGAACCAGGGAAGGGAAGGCAGAGGGAGGTCGGCAGAAGCCGGAGGATGAAGCAGACGCCGGAACAGGGTGAGGGCACAAGCTGAATTACCCTTCTTAAGCATGTTCCGATTTTCACCGCACCGGTGGCCTCTGGACAGGAGAGATGATGAGAGAGGGCTAGAAACAGCACACTAGTAGAGAGAAAAGCTCTAGGCCCAGCTCAATGTTCAGCCGATGAAGTGGAGGGTGGGGATGTGGGAGAAAAGATTTGACATGTGCTCCCCCTTCTTCATGTTCTCGATTATCCTTGATCCGCTGAAATAATCTTCGGTATGAATGACACGGATGGATGGATGGGAGGAAAGGGTAAGGGGTGCTCAAAACATTTACAAACCGACTTAGTGGGACATGATAGCTTTAAATTTCACAACTTATCTTTCCTCTCTCCCCCTCTCATTTCATTTGTACATATCGCAACTACTATTGCAAATGAAACATTATGGAGTGTCTATTCATCTTCCCAATCCTGGTTTTATCAAAAACAATCTCAATTCTTTCCTGTCTTTTTTTAAAAATTCTACTAGATTCTCAATGTATTCGCGGATATTTTCTCTTCTGCATCAGATCCGCACGCACTTTATTTTATCCGTATTCCATCTAGCTATGTAACTACAGCTTATGCTAGTCTAATACAAGCTGTCTTTTACCGATTCATCTCGCATCCTTCAGCTACTTATTTCCGAATTGATTGTATCGAAAAACTCTCTTCCGCACTCCTCCTCTCCCGTCTCTCCTTTCCCCTTATAATCTCTACCTCAAAAGGTTATTGTACATCAAGCTTCCCACAACAAATTGCATTCATGAAACAGCTATCTCAATTCAATCCAGTACAGCAAGCTCCATACTCTCGCAAATCCCTCAATCATTTCCCCATATTGATTCCAACTTTCAATCTTGTAAATCATCCAAACTTTGCCAATAAATTTTTCTTCTTTCTATCATGCTAGCTCATCGATACCTAGCTCATCCATCTCAGAAGAGCATAGAGAATAAAATTGCTAAAACAAAATCTCGTTTCTCTCACCTTTTCAAAAAATTTTAATAAATACTTATTCCTCTTACTTTATTATCTAATTCATACTTTCTTTCTCTCGCGCTGCTTTCACTCCGTATTTCTGTCCATCAGCTAACTAACTAAACTATTCTTAAACCCTCAATCAGCTCCTCGAGCTTCCGATCAAATCTATAAGCTTCTCCGGTCTAAACCGCTCTCAAAGTTTTGCCAAAAATTGCGAATTTCATACAAAGCTAAACTATATGTTTCCCGCATCATTATTTGAGCAATTCTTTACTTCACATCCTCCGAACATGTATCCGTGTACCTTTTACCTTTACCTTTGAATGGCCACACACACTCCCATCCTCGTCCTTGATATTTATTTCACTTCGCGGGAAGGAAAATTTTCTCTTTTTATGGCTAAACGGCTCCTGCTTTACCTTTGACCCTTTTAAAGGACCTTCAACCCATCCTCATCTCCACGCTCTTACCTTGTTGGACTCTCATCTCTCTCCTTCATCTTCAATCCCTTTTCTCTCTCCTTGTACATGTTTGAAAAATGGCAAATCTCTTGGATTTATGCAATCATTTCTTCCACCTCCTACTTCCTACACAAGCTTCCAGCTTCTGTGTGTGTGCTCTATAAAAACCTTAGCTTTGCCATACATCCTCCACACCGCTCATTTCCTTCCCTACCTCTCTTTCCATTTTCTGGAGAATTCATCCCCTTAAATCATTCTCCTCCAGCCCCTTCCTTCACAACCTACACAACTATTAATACACAGTCGCAAATGGATTCTTTCTCACACTAACTTGAAATTCTCTTAAAACTCATCCTCCACTTCAATTCTCTGACATCTCAAGGTCGTTCCACAAACATTTCGCATTAATCTACCCAGAATCCATTCAAATTTTTCAAACATCAAAACATTCTCCCTCTGTAATCCAGCCAACCTATTTCCGACCATCCATTTAAATTCCCATTTCCCTACACCGTAGCTGTAGCTATGTCACTCATCCAAGTCCCACTGAGGCTGGAGGGAAGGCAGCCTTTAAATCATTTCAAGTCCAAAGTAGCCGGCATATTGTCCTCAGGGATTTTGGAAAACATCCAAAATATATGTAGCTGTATACTTTACTACTTTTCTTTGAGTTTCTTTTACTGTTTCTTAAAGAAAACTTGTTGGAAGCGTAGCAAGAGAACGCCATGTACAAGCCGGTCCCAACTTTGGCTTACACAATCCATAGCCTTCCTTCTAAGATGTACTTCTCCTGCTTCATCTTATTTCCTCTCCTGTCAAACCTTCCTTTTAACGATTCATCCTTCAAGTAAGGAAAGCTCCGAACTGTGTTTTGTAAATGGCATATTCCGCCACAGCAGCCACTTCCCCGACTGCTCTAAAGCCAAGCCCCATACATAGTAAGTAACAAGAGAAAGTCCGATCGAGGGGAAGAAGATGAGAAGGAAGCGGAGAGCTGTTGGAATCATTGGCAACCAGCAGCGTCAAGAAGGAAGGCAACATATAGTAACAACAACAAGACAGAGCCCTTCTTCCTTCCTTCTCTCCTCGGTTGCTACCTAACTACATACACACAGACATCTTTTCAAAGCAGGTTATGGGTTTCTCTAAACTTATTATTTCTCTAACAAGACAAGAAGTAACCTCCGGAGAGTGTAAGATTACTACTTCCATGTAATACGCTCTGCAGATAAAAGAGGCTGGATTTTGAAGGGCGCAATTTCTTTAAATTTCAACAGCATGGTATTGCTTACTTGAGTCCCCGCAATAATTGTGTAACTATGTTCTACACTAAACTACACCTCTCACCCACCACCGCCCTTTAGCCATTTCCAAATAGTTTCTACTCCCTCAAAACCTATAGAATTTCTTCCTAAGAGTTCTTTTCTGGTTAATTGCTTGCTCAAGTCCCTCCCAACGCGCTCTTTAAGAATCAACCGACTTGGCCTTCTCCCCAACCAGACCCACGATAGAAAAGGCACTTGAAATCCTTCAAAATCCTCAATCTAGCTGTCCTTAACGAAACCATTACTCTTCGTTTCCACTACTTTGCAAACAAACTTGAACTTGCCTTCAACACTCCGCTTTCCAGCTTCTAAACTTTTCAACTATCATACGCTTTTGTGCCCAAGATTCCTTGAAAGACCGTAAAAGTGCGGAAGCCCTTGCCGTCCTTCTATTTCTCCAAGAACTGACGAACAATTACTCTCATTTCTCAAATCCCTATTCATGGTTGGTGGGTAATTTCTCTATTCTGCACATTCTCATTTTCTTACAATCCGTGTTTGTGCATGCGATTCTGTACTCCATTTTCAACTGTCTTTCTTTTAATAACCATAACCACCCTCCACGGTTATCCTCGAAAGAAAAAAGCAATAAGCCGTTGGCATTCCTTTGCGCACCTTTGGAAAATTTTTTCGACTGGGTAGGCTTCAACTTTCTATTTTTCAGTTAGATACAGCAATGAACTACATAACTGAAAAAACTTTCGTCCCCCCCATACATAGGGCGCTAACTTACCTTGGTTCCATAGCTGCTAAAACTATGTAACTTATTATCCTAAAAGTTTATAAATCTCCAACTTTTACTCTTTATGAACTTACAGATAAGCGATTCCAAAGGTGTCCCCGCGTGTGTCCCAAACACATCCTATCCTCATACAAGATTATATAAATATGAATGGCTAAAATTCAAGAGTTTTGCAAACTGAGGAAACTCAGAAGCGAAGCATAAAAAAGGATGCATCCCAGTATAAAAGTTTGTGTTGCCAAGTAAGCATTTTAATGCAGTTTCATCCACTTAAAAAGCTAGAAGCCCTTGTGTTTCTAGCTGTGTAGAAGGCAAAAAGCCAGGGCGTACATACATTTTCAAGGAATTACGGGAATGAACTTTAGGATCAAAAATGAGAAAGTTGAAGGACTTGTGTAAAACTCCTTGGATCTTTTCCTACCGGCATTAGCATCTCTTGAATTATTATCAAATTCTTTCCTTCTCATCCTCTTTGATTTCCGCTTGGAATTGCAAATCCATGTAATTGTTTCTACCGCAATCCATCACTAACCCAATGACCCACTCCTGGAAAAGGCAAATGCTAGTGAATCCTGATGATAAGGCGTAGACATGCATCCTCCTCGTTTTTTCCTCTCCCACAACTGCACTACCACTGTGCCACAATTTGCAACCCTTCAAACCATCACGGGCCGCAGCGCCATCTAGCCAACTCTTCTGGTTACTCTTCTTACACTCCAGTTACATTCTAACTCCATGGCCTTTCTCTTCACTCTCCTTCTAAGCCTTCTTCCAGCCTACAACTACGTGCACGGATTGCAAATTTAAATTCAATACAGCAACATTATTTAATCCAGCTTGTTTTTTTCATCATCCCAATTTCAATTTCCTTTAAAAATTGTGTGCATACATTGTACGTATTGCTAGGGATCTGTTATTTTTTATACTTCTTGGGACCGCCACCATCCGCTTATCTTTTTTATCTCCCGTTTACGGTATACATGCCCTGAGGAAGGGAATTTCAGAGAATTCTGAAAGCAATAGATTCCTCGTACAACCTTACCTCTGCGCTATTATTAATACAAGAGATAAAAGGACATGTGATGTTCAAAAGAATCGGTCCTTGACAGATTGGCAGCCAGCGCTAGCTGGCTAGCACCCATAAGGGTTTCTTTTGATCCATCCAATAACCAGGGTAACTTCGATAGTCTTCTTTCAAGTAGGAGGAAGAATTTAAAAGCAGGGCTGCTAGGGAGCTTGGAACGTTGGAACAAGTTGCGATCCCGTTCCTGATACAATATATCAGATTTCAAAATATTTCTCCTTTTGCCTCTTCCCATTGTAGGGATTTGGGGAGGAGAGGAATCCTACATAATAATAATATTTTCACAAAGCGTTTGCTTTTGTTAAAAAGCAAGCACGAAACTAACTCTATCCCTCCTATAGCCCTTCTATTCCCCGGATTGCATCGCTGCTGCTCCTCTATTTCAAGATTAAATGAATCTCTTCAGTTTCATAGATTTTCTCACACAGATTCAAATGAGATGCGGGTGAATGAATATGCTGCAACTTCTCTTCCATGTATTCATAGTTATTACGCATTTTACCGGAGCCTTCTAATCTACATTCACATGGAAAACGTTTTACGGAGCAAGTAAGAAGAAGAGCTTGAATTGTCTTTTTTAAGAGAGTCTAATAAGACAGACTAAGCAATCCTTGGACTATCTCATTACTCCCCCTACTACCATCACCATCCCCAACCCCTACCACCTATCTTTCGTTCCTTACCACATCCTTGTATTTCTCAATGGCTTCCTCTTTATATTTAATATATTTCATCATTTTTATCACACAACAGAGGACGAGAGAGAAACCTCACGAAGTATATGAGATTGTCTTTTTTCACTAGTAAGAGTAAACCTCCATCAATCCTTTTTAAAGTCCCATAACCTCTTCGTCCCCATCTTTCTTACCTCATACGCAGCTTGTCATTAGTGCAGAGCAAAGGGAAAGAAAGCAAAGTACATGTATATTTTCTCCGTAAAATATAAAAAAATATTCTAGACTCCAACTAGGTCATCCCGATAGCTAGAATCCTCATCTTTCCGTTCATCTTTTCCGCGAAGAATTCTCGTGAAAAACTTATTCCTATTCCTCTCTTGACGTAGGAAGGGAGACGAGAAAGGGATTGTTAAAGAGCTATAAATCCAGTCTAGAAATATGCCCCATCTTCTTCCCAGTCTCTCCTCCTCCAAGGGAAGAAGAGCACACGAGACCGTAGGAAAAGTTTTAAATTTCTTCGATTAGAATTGATCTAAATCTACGACGCTCGCGAGGCCGTCTTTTAACCCCACATGAATAAAACCCCTCATTTCCACAACATCCATGCATCATCCATCCTTTCGCCACACTTCTCGCTCCATCTCTTATCCTTCCGCCTCCCAGGGAACCAATTTTGCAACATTTCCCCGAAAACATCAACACCGTCGCATCCCTATTCTAGCCTAAGCTAAGCTAGCTTCTACCCTTTGTATTATTGTACACAACGCAACGCACAGTACTTACTTCTACTTCCTTGAACAAACTAAATTCAAAATATACGCTTTCTTCGCCAATTTTCAAATGAAAACGATCAGCCTCCCTCCCTCCTCACCTTCCAATTCCAACCCAACTTGTATTAAATCATCTTCATTCTTCCTCTTCATCATTACTCGCAAACACTTAGCTCTCTTATTGGTTTTCCACCTTTGTTAGGATTAGAGACTTTCCATCATACCACCATCAGAAAAACCCCTTGCTTGCACTTGCTTTCACTGAACCTTCCAAAATTGCAATATTTTAGAAAATCCGTTGACCTTCTTTTAGTATATCTCCCGTAGCTGCATGTGTTTCTTTCTCTTGCACGCTTTGCTCCGGGTTTTTTCCTTAAATTCCATCCTTCCATCACAATTCCACATGATTCCCTTCTCCATTCTTTTTCCCATCATTTACTACAAGCAACATAAACTCTCAGGCTTGGAAATAATAACCAGGACGTTAAATTATCAGAAGAAGCAAGCAAGCAAACAGAAAGAACTAGTAAGTAAACCCACTCGCTATCTAGTTGAGCTTGTATTGACAAATGTGTTCATTCTTGAAGCTTGAAGAGGATAAGAGTATGATTTAACTTGGTTTAACTCGTCTTCTGGTTTTTTTTCAATTCCTTGTATCTTGTGTATAATTTCATCATATGTGTTAACAAGGTTGAGTAATTGTTGTAGTTAAATCACTTTTCTTCTCATCTGCTCTCCAAGACGTAGAAAACCGGATAGGATCCTAAAAAACACTTGTTTTCCTCAACTATCCCCTGAAATACAAACGTGTAACAGCTCACATAAAAGTAGCCATCTTAATTTATGCTAATGAATGGAATTGGGTTATAAAATCATAAAATCTGTCGCTCCTGTAAACATCTATCCATATCCATGCTGCTTGCTATGCTCTAGCAATGCTAGGCTAGCACTTAGTAATCTTAAACTTGCTGGAAATGTTTCTTTGCATTGTCATCAAGCCACGTACATGTATTCCCGGGTAGCACAATCAACCTCATGAGAATGAAACTTCAGCAACCCTATCAAATACTATGAAACTACAGTAGTCTAACTTATCCTTTTCTCTAGCATACTTCAAAAATTTAAATCTTGCTCTCTCATTCTCCCAGATCCCCCATCACAACGTTACAATAGTCACCTAGGAACATGGACCGACCTCTTCCAAACTTTTTTCCTTTAAACTTCTCCGAAATTCCTCTAATCATGTATTTCAACCTCAACCCTTTCAACAACATTCTCTGGAAGAAACAAACAAACTTGTAACAATATCTTTTCTGGAGGCTACCCCAGCCCAGCCTTAACCCACTACTATGATGACTCAGTACTGAGTACTGACTTATACCATTATTAGTAGCATCCTCTCACTCCATTTTCCATCAGGTTTCCCCATATTTGAAACTACCACATAAAATCCCATTCCCATCACCACCATCACACCACTTATCCCCGTCACTTAACTTGGTCCTCACCCTTCTTTAAGAAAGCGTAAATTTCTTGAATGAAGGACAAATAATTTGAAAACAGGATCAAAACTACACAACAAATTACATTGTACCCAGCCCATCAAAACTAACAAGGTAACACTATTTCTGATTTACAAGATTTACGTGTTGGTAGCAATGGAATTGGATCATCTTCCAGCCAACTTAAGTAGTCCTTCATCACCCGTATCCTTTCCTTACTCAACAAACCCATATTACAGCTTACATCAGGAGACTTCTGTTCTTCCCTCTCTTCCCATCTTCCCTTCAAGATCAACAGCTTTCATTACATGCACATTTAGCTGAAAACATGTTCTGATTAGCTTATAATCCATCCTACATACTATTTAACCTTACTCTGTCGTCTATACTTTTTACTCCATCTTCCCCCACCCCTCAGATTGGATTCATCAAAGCACATCTCTTCATCTGACGTCTTTCCTTAGCTTCTCAATTACTTGAAACACACCAGTCTTCCCAAATTCCCTATTTTATGTCTTTCCAATCATGAGAACCTTCTAAAACTTCTCCTCATTTCTCGCCCTACTCTGATAAAATCTTTACTTATTTCACAAAAACTAGACAACAAATATTTTATGTCTCTTTAGCCTATGAGACACCTCTCTTCCATGACTAAGCTGGTTACCACTTCTACATGCGGTACATGCATTCTTCTTTCGCAGCAGTAGTACATTCTGTAACCGAGCTGTGCATATACACACACGTTCGTAGCGCCATCTATATCAGCACTTAGTTCCCAACACCTCTCTGAGTTTGTCCACAAAATTCGACACATGAGGACACGTAGCTTACAAAACGTTTGTTCCTCGCTTCAATCATACATATATACACTGTAAAATCCACCAGTAATAGGACACCATATGCTGCTGCAATCAAAACAGGATTCGTGTATCTCTTTCCATTCAATTATATTGTTACACCATATAGAATGAAATAGTAATGAAAGAAAAGGAGGAATAGAAATACAGTCTTCCTTGAAAACGTTGATACTGGGTGACATGGTCTTCTTCTGGTACTTTGGCTGATGTTGATGTGGACATCCGCAACTTTGAATCTTGTCTGACGTAATATCATAATAGGATGTGATATTGGGAGCGCAAGCATTATAATGAGCGTTTCAGAGTCTGGTAAGTCTAGTTCCCACGGGTGAAAGTCCTTGTCCTTGTATAAGTTCTAGGAAACGTCTGCATTTATCTTTTTTCTACGCATTCCTCATGGAGCTTTGCCGATAATTAATAATTCAACATATTTCATACAGGGTCGAATGTCGAATCCTTTTCAAATATTTTATGTATTGCTCCAAAGTAAATCTTTCTCCCATCCCCTCCTTTCAGTTAAGTCGTCTGGGAGGAGCATAGGGATTTCGAGGGATTCAATTGAAGAGAAACCAAGAACTTTTTTACATGTTGTCTTATCATCATCCACCGACCAAGGTTTAGCCATCTCTCTTTTTCCGTCTACTGACCGGTTTCAACTTTCAACTTTTCTCACATTCACTAGAATCGCTGGGCTCTAATTTAAAGGTCTTTAAATTTTACAATCATGAAAAAATTATAAAAACTTCTTGGAAAAATTCACCCAGTCCTAGCTAAAGCTGGCTCATGGAGTGGAGCTAACTAGTTTAGTATATATTCTTTCCCTGATTCCCTTACAATTTCTTCCCTTTTCCTTCTTCAACCTTCCTCGAATCCATTTTAGTAACAAAAAAGAGCATTCCATTATCTAGAACTCGGCAAAGGCAGGCAAAGCAGGGAAGCATAAACGAGCACATCGTATTAGCCTTATTTATTATTTTTCTATAGTTTCACCACGATGCATTCCCTCAGCTCTTATTCCCCTTGCCTTTTGGATTAGGAAACGACCTCAGATTGAGGAATAAAATATTTCCTTGACCTTCCCAAAATTTCCTCCATAATTCAGCAGAACCCCGAGCGACTACAGAGAGCTTTAGAAAACTTTAGATTCTAGTCAATTCAAGGAGCATTAGAGGGGAGAGATGAGCTTGATCCTAACTTGCTTTACTTCTTCCCCCGACCCCGACCATTCTTCCTTTCCTCGCTCCGGCCCAGCCTCCATGAATACAATCTCCTAACCCCGACCCAGGTAAATATTTTAAAGCCTAACGCCTCACAAATTATTCCTCTTCTTTCCTTTAAAAGTGAAAGTCCTGCTGTAATGGCATCGGAGGCTGTTACCACTCATGCGCAATGCTCCTCCACCCGACCCAAGCCTAGCTAACTCAAAGCTTGAATTCTTCGGGAATCTATAAATTAGATTCTTTTTTTCCATCTTTACACTGTAGTTGGTTTCACCTTTCTTTTTTTTGCTTCAAACCTCTTTAAACAAGCTGTTGGCAAGGAAATATTTCTAGCAAACAATCTACAAACTCTACTCAGTCAGCACCCCCATTCCTCAAGTATTTTCCTCCAGGATTAGAACCATATAGATCTCATTAGATACCTGGAAGATGGTTGAGGAGAGCGGGTTATCATTAAGATCACGTTAACTGACCTTCCCTCTGAAGTGGGTAGCCTAGGGAGGAATCCTACGGCGGGGCTGACCCAGGAGAGCTGATTCCGACTCGGAACTTCCGAGCCCGTGGTCTCTGATGATAGGGTGTTTGCAAGCGTTTGGATTACTAATAATATCACTCCCCCTTCTAAATAGGTTATAATTATTGTAAGCAGCTAATAATTCAGTTATGGGTGAGCACTGAAGGGTGAAACCTATTTGGTGAATAAGAGGATTCAGTCCGGGGAGTTAAGCCTATAAATCCATTCTGAGAAAAGGACACGTATAATTATCACACTCCCTCACAACAATCACGTGGCCTTTTCTTTAAATCCCCAATTACTCCTCGTAAGAGCCCCAACCATTGAGATGAGTAATAATAGCAAAGAAAAGCATCCCTGGGAGGAGAAAGAATTGAAAAATATCCAAATCAAGTTTCACCACACTCCAAATCCTCAAAAACATCTTTGCACTTGAGCCCCTTCAGTGTCCTAGGGCATTTTTGGGAAAAACATAATTCCTTGTCAAAATCTCTACTTTTAATCTCTTCGTCTCTTTTGCTTATACCCCAAGACCCTTGCCAAGGGTACAAAGGCTCCGACCCATCCCTCAGTCTTCCACCCCGCTTCATTCATGTTCACAACTTTTCAAACTAAGTGCCCTCATCTGTCTGTCTTGTAGATGGAAAGAAAGGCGCATCATGATCCATATCCCTTGTCTTGTTACCAACTAAATCTTAACCAGCATCTACACAGCCTTTTAACCGGAACAGGCAGTCCAGGCAGGGCCAGGGCCAGCAAACAAGACCCTTCAACCCATCATTTTCTCGTCTCTCTCTCCTTTCAGTTTCATTACCTTAAGACAATCTTGCCCTCCTCGCTCGGTCAAGATAAGAACACGTCCTCCTCAATCCTCTAACTAACAGCTCAGAGACTGAGGGCCAGTCTTGTCAAAAAACGTTTCAAGTAATATCATACGCCGCCATAGCATGCTATCAGTTAGCTATTATTTTCAGTCAAGTAGATAACTATAACTAGCTTATTGTAGAAGAAGCGGCTCGCATTTTGAACCCCTATTAAATCATGCTGGTATTTGCTGGAAATTTCGTATTTCTTCACAAATGTCTTTGTAAGTTCACTTGTCTTCTGAAAGCACCAGCATATTTTTATTACGATTTCAAAACATTTCCCATTCACCCCCAACTTCAGCAGCCTTCTCTGCTATACCGTTTTTACTTTCCCCAACGAATCTAGCACGAACAGTGCATCAATCCTCTTACCTCAATACCTGTCTGCTCCATCCTCCAATTTCCAGCAAGCTCAGCATCCATTGAAATATAATGGCTTCAAGCTCTTGCTGTGAGCTGCAATCAATTATATACATGCATTTATATATTTATATCCTTTCCAGACCATATTATTCTCTCTAGAATCTTGAATGCTTCCACCGTTTCTGTGGTCTATGTAGATGTAGCTCCAGCCTTCGCTCTTTCATACAAAGCAAGGGCAAGATTTCGGGACATGAGGCACACAAAAGTTATACAAGACGGGAGGCAGTACGTTTGCCATAATCGTCTCGGAGGAAACAGCCCATAAACTCATACAAGGTTGCCTCAGAAGAAGGAGCAAACTTTCTTCCATTTAATCAGAACCTACATGTATAAATTCTAGTAAGCTATAATCCGTACTAGGAAAGGACCATGCTTTAAAACTCTACAACTTTCTTCTTCAAGAAGAAGGAAACTTTATTTCTGGTACAAATAACTACGTAACTGCCCACCGCCATCGCCACCGCCACACTCTCATACGCCCCCAACTTGTTTTATCAGGTAATGGCAAGCAAATATCAAATACTATGTTATATACCAACCAAAAGGTAAAATCTATATACAATGCCTCTTCCAAGCTAAGCTTACTAAGCTGGGGCTGACTCGTGTGGGGTTTGTGTAATTATCACAATTCTTGGTTGTGTAAATGAAATGAGGACCGCATACTACGTCAGGTTTACGCGATTCTAAATTAACTCCAAAAAGATTAGTCCTCCGCTCCAGTCCGTACTCCTTAACGTGTAATTATGAAATTTATCTCTCCCTTTCTAAATCTAACTACCACAACCAGATCCAGCTGTATGAGGGAAGGTCCTCAGCTTTTTCTATATGCTGGAGTCAAGTCATAAATTCGCAAAGCCTGTCAGATACCTACCTACCTGGAATTAAGAGAAGTGTGGAAGTGTACATAAGCGGGCACACGAAAGAGGCTTTAGCGAGTAACCAAGGCCATTCTAAGTTAGAATTTGTAGAAAAGTGTTAGAATTTATAACACTTTCCTCCTTCCATCCTAAGTCTGAATAACTCATTTCCTTTGAAAACTTGTACTGCAAAACTTGGGGAAAGTACCAACTATGCATCTCAGTTCCATCACACCCACTTCTATTTCCCCTTTATATATTCTTTAAGACTTTCCCCATCTATTTAGTTAACTTTCTCCAGCAAATTCTTTCTCTTTTGGTAATATCCTAATATCCATCTCAGTCAAAGCCCTTTGAGTACCATGTCCTCAGCACCTGACCTTCCATTCCCGGAGAAGTTCCTTGTATTTCGCACAATTTATCCCAAACCCGGCAACATTTCTTTAATAAGTAAGGGTCGTAAAGTATTTCGCTACTCTTTCCCTTTGACTCTACTCTCTCAGCAAGCTTTCTGCAACGCAAGCCCTAACGGATCACCCATTTCCCCTAAAATTGTCTGTCCCCATATATGTATCTATTTATTAGCCTTAGCCCTAGTTTATTATCAAATGCTTCAACGGTGAAGGTTTAACTGCAAATTGGGCGCATGAGTACGAGTTTCTTGTGCACTAAAATAAACTGGATTATTGGGTAGCTAGCTGTCCTCAATTTTTATAATAGCTCTTCTTGAGTATTTCATGCAGGTATGACGTGTAAAATTCGCAATGTAAATTATCAAGTTTCAATTACCGGAGCGTAAGCCATCCCATTCGTTATAAACTCAGAACGTGTACTATGTTTCTGGTAAAGCAGCCGCACCGCATCTGCTTCCTCATCTTTTCTTCTGTATTATTACAGTACTTCTTATTCTTCTTTCCTGCTAAAAAATCCAGATGCAGATGCAGGGCAGATGTCCAGCATGGAATCACTCCTTAAAAAGATGACTGAATACAGGTGAACTCCATTTAGAGGCATTACTCATATCCTTGGGTGGGAATCGAGTGAGAGCTTTGACACGAATGACGCAATGATGAGTGACTCGCCATTCCGAATTTTTTCATCATTTTCCAACACCTGCTACTTGCTTAGTTTGCGCTTTCCAAGTACACATACAACTCGGATCATTCACCTGGTAAAATATAATTAACATTGACTCATAATATGTTTGCTCTGCTCATGCTATAGTTTGCTTACTTAGTACCTCTCCGCCAGCAAACTCAACAACGTTTTTGTCAACATTATGTGCTTACAATCGACTCGGAACCAACAGGTAGTTTCACAAGGTTTTCAGCATTTACAATGTCGCTAAAATTGATGTGTAATTGTGGATAAGAAAGAGTTTCCTGCAGACGAAACAAAGCCTTCTAAAAGTTCAAGGGAGAATGCATTGGCTGAAGGTTAGGTTGTCACAACAAACTTGCAAGCTGTGCACCGCGTGTACTTTAAACCACAAGTCTTTTCAGTTATTCTGAATCAATTTTATTGCTTTTATATTTATCAGTTTTTTATGAATGATGTACAACTGAGGGTTCAGCTTCAACTTACATAACTTTGATGCATGTTGTTGTGGCTTTTGTAAGAACTGCTGCTACGACTTTCCCTGGATACACGTCAATGGGGATTGGAAAGACACTTGAATCTTTTAGATGCAAAATAATCGATACAAGTGCTACCTGGTTTAAGTTCAATCGATTCGTTTAATACAACTGTTTGTTACGTATTTCCTTAATTTAGTGAGTGTGTAATTGGAAAACTAACAAATAAGTACCAGGCTTTACATGGGTTTAATTAATGCAAATATAGTGTATATGCCCTTATTACATATTTACATGTTTTGCAGGGATATCACTACACAGAGTCTACTGGCTAGCTCATTGTAACAACATAACTGGAGTAATTTTAACAACGTGTCTTACATGTCCCCCTGGCATCTAATAAATTGATAACCTGCACAGTTTTTTTCTCTGCAACAGACTTATAACGTTTCCATCTCAGAAAGGGGAAAAATAATAAAATAGAGAAACTGATGTGTTCATTGAACCTTAATTCTCAATAGATTGATCTGACGCGATCTTATTAGGCTTAATCGGTCATAATCAAAACTTATGAAGACATGTTATCCTCATATACTGTCCTTCCGCATGAATTCCATGACTTTTTGTGTGAAACCTAGGATCTTGGACGTGAGCGCCTCTCTCTTGTTACCATATTACAATTCGACTTAGTCTAATTATTTGATAGATTACAAATTGCGATGAATATTCAAAAAATTTACCCTACTTCCTCAAATTGCCGAACACTAAACTCACTCCCAACAAGATACGAAGGATCTTGAGAGTAAGTGGAGAAAGTAAAGACGGCGTAAAAATATCAGAGCAATGGCGAAATCGATTATCTGATTTTTGATTTAGGATCCCACCTAGAACCTCTCGTAATGACTTAAATCAGAATTAACAGGGTAACAAATATATCAGCAGGGCTAGAAAACAATGACTGGCGTGACATGAGGAATCTGACATGACCACCACCAGCTTTTTAACTTCTTGTCACTCTCATCCTTGATGTGTGCTCCACGGGATGACCGACTGAATCCATCATTCCACAACTACCGAGTAGCACAGCAGTACCTCGTGGAGTTACTCTCACATCACAGTCTTCTGCACAAATATTCTCATCCAATACAAATTACTAGATTATGTAAACGATTTCGTACGTAATAATAACAATATTAGAAATAAAAATGATGGTTTACATGCGAGAGTTTCAAATCAAAATTTAATCGCTTCACAGTAAGGTCTAAATTGGACAATATGTTTTAAAACTCACACTTGGAAAACCAAAATTAATCGAATATTTAATGTAAACCATTCTATTTCTTGGACACATGATTTAGGTACAATTTTAAAGTAATAATTTCAGACTTTAATGTTCAATAGTTTGATGTTAAATGTTAGAATGAGTCCGTTTCAACCTGATTCTACAATTCATTACATTATTCAAGGCGATGCGTTCATGTCACCACATGCATATCAGTTTACAAAGGTCGTGTCACTACTATCGATCAAGGTGCATACATGTTCCTACCCAAGAAGTAATACTTGCATTCAACCAATCAGAAATGGAAAGTTTAAGTAACATAAACAAATTGCATGTATGTGATAGCGAGAAATAGCGGATTTTTGTGAACACTTTGCATTTATCAGTTCGTTAACACTTTTAGGTATGTATGTGTACATGTTGTAAATAGCAATAGAATCAGGTATACACTCCCTCTTTCCTACAAGAGACCAACACTATGAGGAAAGATAAACGTCCAAGAAGTAAGAACTCAAAACTAGTCATAACTAACATAATCATTCTCGCACTCCAAACGATTCAGTAAACACTTTCCTTGCATCTCATACGAGGGATAGACACTAGCAGAGATTTAGTACGCGCAATGGGATCACTTCTTAAGCTGATGGGAGAGGGTAAACCGATGATGATGATGATGATGATTTTAACATTAAGGACTATGTAACTTTTTCTTTTGCCTTTACTACGAAAGGGTGCTTGCCCCAATTACAAACATTAGAGGTTTCCAGGTTCAAGTGAGAGTTTACAATTAATAGACTTAGCTAACTGTTCTGACAATTCACAACTTTGCAGGTCTTATTACTTATATTCCTTTAATAGATATTAGCCGCAGCATTTCAGAATATTCTAGTGATCACCAATCACGAAACTTGAATTGTGAGAAGGCTGCTGTATGCTACCACCTCCTTGATCTTTCACTATTGGATCTGTAAAGCAAACAAGAAATTTAGCATGGCGAGTTTCAAACCGGCTGCTTTACAGCCGTCTCACTTTAACAGTGCTAGTGTCTGATGTGAGAATCCACGTGGTAAAAACTTTACTAATAATTGGCACTCTTTTAAAATTTTGCTTTAAGATTGCAGCTACAAAATTAAATCAATAACTTACAAAAATATGGGTGGTCCATTGCTTCTCGAGCGGTGAGTCGATCTTTGTGATCATAACGAAGAAGCTTGTCCAAGAAGTCAAGAGCTTCTTGAGAAACCAGGTGCTGGTTTTCGCTGTGAACAAAACGCTCCCACCGTTTTCGGGAATGTCTGAATTCATACGGATTGATCAGTTCGTAAACATCGTTCATTAAATTAAGTGTGTACAAAAGACATTATTACTCATAAAAATTACGACTTACCTTCCTAAAATGTCGTTAAATCTGGGATCTAGTTCAATTTGATATTTGTCTAAGTATTCGTACAATTCTTCAGTACCTAGAACCTAACGACCGGAATACAACCCATATTAGACACTGAACCGATAAAAAACTATTTACAACGCATGAATCAAACATCATCTTCGTTACACTAAAAGTATTACACTAGTAGATAACTTACCTTCGCAATTCTCACAAGTTGATCATAGTTATCATGACCATGAAAGAATGGTTCCTTACGAAAAATCATACTGGCGAGCATGCAACCCAACGACCACATATCCAATGAGTAATCATACATCTGAAACAACAGGAACAATTGTTACACTGGTAACGACCATTACAATAAATCGAATACCTTCTAAAACAGTTACGGCTAACGGTTTTCACCTGGTAATCGACAAGTAGTTCCGGACCCTTGAAATACCGCGATGCTACCCGGACGTTGTATTCTTGTCCCGGATGGTAGAATTCGGCCAACCCCCAGTCGATCAGACGTAATTTCCTATTTTCATGGTCTATCATCACATTGTGCGGTTTTACATCTCGATGCATTATCCCCATACTGTGACAATAATCCAGGGCCTAGAAAATAATGGATGACATTGTAACCCTGAATTTCACTTCATTTTCTCAGCACGAGTCAAATAACAACACATAGCGGACGACATATTTTTTTTAAATGAGGGAAGAAGGTATTACTTTCAATAACTCATAAAGATAGTATCGGATGTCCATGTCATTTAGGGTCTGATACAACTGCTTGAAGTCCGTGTTGTTCACGTGCTCGAAAATGAGGGCAGGAGTTCTTGACACAGGATCTTTCACAACCGCCTCCAAGGTTATAATATTTGTTCCACCGCGTAGATTTTCCAAAATTTTGATTTCTCGTTTAATCTTCTTCTTCTTCACTGGTTTCAATATTTTTACAACACACTTCTCATTATTGTTGGCCACGTTGTAGGCTTCAAATACTTCACTGTACTTTCCCCGTCCTAGCTTCCTGCAAAGCTGATAGTCATCTTGTTGCCTAGAAAACATATTAGCAAACCCATTAACTGCTGTTTTAACTACTAGGAATGTTACAGAGATCTTTCGACTACTGTATTTAGCATCGTTCATGAATTTCAATGACTTCCTATTTATAGGCGTACATAACCTTATTCCAATTAGCATTCATGGGCACGTTTCAAAGCAAAATTTTGCCCACCACTTTTAGATCCACCCTAAAATCACGACGATACATTCCCCATAATGATATTTTAGTACCTTCATGCTGCCCTAAAGGAAAGAAATTCCTTTAACGTTTCTTACTAACAGCACAAATGGCCACATCCATCATCACCTGACTTTTCCTAGTAGAACTGCAAGATCTATAATCCTCACATAAAATCAATCGAGGAAAAAGCCTTGGAATAGAAAAAAAATTGCAGGATCACATAAATTCACTTGTCCTTCTTTATGATTAACTCCACCCTAAGGTATATAATCTGATAAAACCCAAATTTCCGAAAATACCTATCATCCCACGAAGGTACTATGGCATAATAGGACGAGGTGAATTGGGCATAAGAGTCGAGGTCGCTGATATCGATTTTTCGATTACTCATAAACCGGGAGCATAAACAAACAAATCAGGAAACGTAAGTCTAAGATCTGGCCTAGTGCAACTGGAGCAATCATGCCCTATACATCAATCAAAACTTCCGGCGTCTAAACACGGTTGAATATATCGGTAAGAGTCACGATGGAGGGCACACCAACCGTTTATATACATATTTTTTCAGCTTTACCTGAAGGCCTACCACTACCTAGATATTACTCCAGCACCTTTGCCAACTACTTACAAAAATTATGCGTTTCCGTTCACAGTACATCTCACCACCCCTTTTCTACGATAGCCAAGACGACACACAAACGAAATATTTAATTACCAAATCAAATGTTTCGAAAAATGAATCTTACCCCCATTCGACGACATAGGATTCATAATCCCAATAGTCTCTCGGTTTGTGAGAATTGACATCAGCATACACACGGGCTCGACTTGGAAGAGGCATCTTATTGTACTTTGCCGAATTAGGCAGCCCAGGAAAGAAACTTATGTTCAAGACTTGGTCCTTACTCTTAGAATATCCGTGACTCCAGACTGTACTCCTCGAAAGAGTATGAAAGCTAGCCAAGAAATGACTTTTCTTCCTAGCACACCGGCCACATAGACGCGAAGAAAAGTTAAATAGA
Source organism: Sminthurides aquaticus (assembly GCA_906901655.1). NCBI lineage: Eukaryota > Metazoa > Arthropoda > Collembola > Symphypleona > Sminthurididae > Sminthurides > Sminthurides aquaticus. The sequence continues at coordinate 2,083,942 of CAJQTT010000002.1, read as the reverse complement.
ACGGTAGACACCAACTCGAACGGTTAACTCCAAGGAATGCCTGAACGATTTATAGAAACCTTTTATTTTTTGCGTAACTGATGATGATTCACGTTCACACCCTTATTTTGCACTATGACGCGCTAATATTCCTGCAGCAGACTCTAGAAAACGGAAAAACCTCACATATTACATCATTTCGTTTAAAGCCCTGAATTAATACGTATTCATTCCAAAAACAAACGAATCACATCGGAGCATTACCTTAAGCTTAGATTAAATTATGTAGTATGCCTTAAATATGATGATGGTGGTTGCGATGAATATGATGAAAAATTGGTGTCGGAATATTCCTTAAAACTTTATCGGGACGGGGTAGTTGATCAGTTCCAAGCTAAATGGCGATTCCCTGTGGAAAGTTCAGAATATATATTTAGTAGGGAGAAAACAATGGATTGAAATTAACCGAGAGCAAGTCAAACAACTCAAACAAGCAAGCAAAAGCACCACTTACTACATCCTCTTCTTTCTTATCAATCAACGAACCAACGTTTGGAATCTCATTACTAGCAGCACATTTCGTTAATATTGTGATGATGATCCTCCTACAGAGTTTCCTTAAAACTTTAGGTGAATCAAGGAAGGCATCAAAGGAATACGGTGTCGTAGGAGTTGTTCTTGTCAAAGGACGACATCCAACGTAAGACGCGGCAGAAGAATGGTTCCTCAAATATGTTTTTATATTTTCCTCAAAACAAACCCAGTATATTCGTCCCCACCCCTTCACAACGGAATCAATTTAATCCAATTCACACACTTTCCCCACACACTGAATTTTATAATTTTAACTAAATTAGCTTATTCCTTATTTCAACACTTGCTCAACACGATCTCGATCTTACTTATTCTTTCAACTGCTGGCTCCAGACTCACTTGGATTTCCGACCACTTTTAACCTTATATTCGGAAGTTTGACTGGGAAAATTTAATGGGCTTAAATAAGGAAAAGATTTAACAGGCTATTTCACTAGTTAGACGATGAGTTTAAATGTTAATTACACTAAATTAAGAGAGTCAAAATTTTTTGATTCCGTCGACGACACCGCAATCATCATCTTTATCATCATCATCATCGCGATGCTAATGCCTATGCTTTCCGCCTATGCCTCATTTCATTTCCCCACTACTTGCGTTTACTATTACTCCTCTCCACTCTCTCCACCACTCTGCCTCCTCCTATCCTTTATTACACTAAAAACCAACCTCACTGCACACAGCAATCCTTCAATTCCTCCTCTTTCTCCTCCTCCTCACTTGCAACTCGCTCGCTCAACAGTGGCTTCCTCACCAACAAGGTCTCTCGATTAAATGAAAACCACTCGATTTCATGTTCAAGTCACCAATAATAAGGAACATCCAAAACCATAGAGCCACTCTTTACACTCCTACCCATGAAAAGCTATGCACAGAAAATTCTCCTCACCTCCTCCCGTGATAGTATATATACTTACGGAAACCTCTCTATATCTCACCAACCTATTTTAGACTCTTCACCTTCCCTATAGCCAATAGCCCAGCATATAGCTCACAACCTTCACATGATCGGCGGTCCCATTCTCCCTTCCTCACTTCAGCCTACTACCAACTCCACCTTTAAAATATCCATTCCATTCCTCACTCCCAGCTTTTGGATCCAGTTTTATAAATTCCCCACCAGAAATTCAGCTTCTTTGGAAAGCCGGCTAGAGCAACTCCTGTAGTTTCTTCTCAACCCGCTAGGTGCCGCTAGCACTATATCCACATTTTTCAAAAGGCTCGACCGCTAGCAACGTTTTTGTCCAGTCTTATGTCATATTATATATTCAAGTATGTACTCTATTGTATCCGGAGAGATTGTGATGATTTTTATCAATACGTTGCCGACCCCGTTCTTCCCGCGTCCTATTTTATCGTTATATATTATTTCTATCGTCCCAACTTCGTTAATACGCAATAACGCAACGCTTCTAAATTGCGACGACACATATCAGGGTTACAGTTGAGTGTTTTCGCGCCGACAGTATTTATGTACTAACTCTCTTTGTCGCCATTCCATTCTTCGTTAAAAAGGTTCCTGAAGTAAAGTCATAACGTTTTATGTAAATCTTCTCCGCTTAAGTGCGCACACATACATTGTAAAATTAAACCGAGATTAGTGGTGAACGAAGCGACCGATTCAAGTATAAATGTAAAGTAAAAGATAATTATATTTATCAGCCGCTTTTGAATGAATTCTACTGACGTGAACCACAACTTAATAATCTTTACAAGTAAATTGGTCGGCATCCTTCCTTAAGAACTAACCTGCGATTCCTATTTGTAACAAATATTTATCTTTTTTGTAGTTAGCAATATTGTTGATTGACCTGATCTGCCAATGCTGATCTCTAGCATTCATAATATTTGACAATTTCAGCTCTCGAAATACTGCATACTGATTGCTGTGAGTAATAATAGTTAAGCGCAATTGCCCGGTGGGTAACCAAAGAGCACCTCTGTGACAATACAGTAATAGTTAATAGCAGCGTGACTACAAGACATTATTGTTCTTTTCTTTAGAAGCTGCGAATCATGCTGGCATTTCTAATCACATACAACACGACCAGTATTGCTGGCACCAAAGAAATTGCAAAATCGATCCTGCGTTCCAAACGTTTGTCCTGCAAGAGGGAAATCGACTATCCAGCAGCTTCGGAAATGATTCCGCAGATGCTATCTACGATTAGTCAGAGAATGTAAGGTTTACCCGAAAACGGAGAGCGAACGGATTTGAATTGAATAAAGTAAAGTAAAACCAATATAAGGGGAATTGAAATCGGAGAAATCATTGAACTTCATTGCAAAGTAGTGACATAACGGAGAGGTAAGCATTGATAAACCCTGTAGACTATTGTCCCGACTCAGTCATTTCGGATATCGGCGGATGTTATAAGCGTTAGATGCACAACGGGTGCTTGGTAGATCAAAAGATGACGAATACCTAGATTCAGGGAATTTGTGCATTGAGCACAGATGTATTTTGATGATAACTATATATGTATGTATATCACATTCGGCAAAAACTATTTCCGTGTGAGTACAGACAGAGTAGTGTTTTCTAAACATGTACAAGTATATATTATATCAATGGCGTGTAATGTAGATAACGAGATAACAGCTGGGAATTCGTGCAAGGAATAATGGGAAAAGGATATTCCTTCGTATCATTTGGAATGCTGTTGCTACACAGAAAAAACCAAAAACATCCCGACATATACAGGAAAGGAATGCGCGAACTCATACATGTAAATTATTAAGAATAACTTGCAATATATAATAGCTACGTCAGTGATTGGTTCAGGATAAACGGACTGTGGAGGTCGTATACGCGATCGACACCGTCGTCCAAAAATTGAACATTTATCGTAGGGCCTACGTTATAGATTCCGGGCCGAGCTAGGGCAACGTTGAAAACCAGCTTCTCCGTTCCTAATCTTTTCACGTCCAATGACCAGCTAGTTTTTCCAACCATGTAGACGCCGTGAGATGGAGTGAAATGGGAACTTCGAGTTTCCTCACTGAAATTATAAATGAAATAGTATTCAAGTTATCACTATCTATCACGGTTAATAAAATGCTGCCACAATGTTCAATGACTCAATGAGACTGATTTAAGTAAGGCTCCATATGCTATATTCACTTACTTTGGTTGGGCTTTTTGCAGCTTTAAACTTAATTTCCCGGGTTTGTTGCAGCTCATAACTAACTCAATAGGAAATATGAAGCAAGGTGTTTTCGTGAAGTCGTGCGAATTTACAGGCGTATGACGAAGCTGGAATACTATAGGGGGTATTTCCATTGTATCGAACGATTCTTTAGGCTTTTCATCTCTAATTCGCAGTTGATGCTGTCCAGAGACTAATGAGACTCTTTCGTTCTCGGGAATATCGTCTGTGTCACATAACACCCACTTAACACACAAAAATAAACTCTTGTTCCCTTCAGCTATTGTTTCTATTTCTTCGATACTAAGGCACGAACTATCAGACGCGATTCGAAGAACTAAATTACAAGATTGCAATGGATCTAAGCCTACAACTCCGTTACTATCTTTCTTTTCCATAGTTCCGCTAATCACAGACTTTAACTTAGCAAACCCAGGATTGAGCTTTAATTCCTGAATCTCCAACTTCTTACTCTGTAAAGAAAAAATCGTACTTGTATTTTCATTCAGTTGGCAAGACATTGAAGCATAAACAAATTTGAGGTTATACCTTTGATAGATTTTGCACTGTGAGAAGACCGACGTAAGTAGTAACATCAATATTTTTCAGAAACGAGTAACGAAGCACTAATGATGGTAGTAACGGAACTCTAACAGACAATTTGACCGTTCTGTATGAACGTTCCAGTCGCGTCAGTCCCGACATTGAAGTATCTTCAGGAAGTTTCATCGCATATAAAACCATTAAGCTTAAAGTTGTACTCTCTCCATCGTTTGGGACTGTATACACGCAAGGTAATTCAATCCTATCTGTTAGCGGGGAATCAGCAGTAAGCAGAGTGTACTTTTTGTTAACACTCGTAATTTTTATGTCATTCGATCCACGGGGTAGAGTCGGGGGCAATATTTCGAGATGACTGCTCATTTTAGGGCACGCAACCACAAGCTTTTGCACGTTCTGACGTAAAGTTTCATCGACGGATGCATCTCGCAGTTCGATAGTAAACATAAATTTCTGCGAATGATGCAGAGAAGCAGGTATATTTACCAAATTGGCCTGCAAAAATCGGGGAAAATTAAAACATAAACTCCACAATAAAGTGTCATCGCGTAACCAGCATGATAATGCAAGTACCTGCAGCAGCGGTAGCGATGGTATAATTTTGATTTTATTCCTTAAGTCTTTTGCATATGATTTACTCGAACGGTCTGCTGGTGTGGCATTCAGTCTCGGACCTCTTAGAGCAAGTTTCTGAATAAAAGGAACCCGAAGTGCTCCAAGCTCCAGCTCATAAGAAATCCAGTCGTAAGTAATTAATCCTTCAAAACCACTGGAAACAGCAAACCTCATCTAAAAGAAAGTGAAACCGACACTGAAAACAGGTAACAGAGTATCGCATTATCAAGCGTAAAAATGGAAAACATACAGTTTTAGTGTCGCCAGGTTGTAACGATATGCTATCTTCGACTACGGATACATTTACGTCGTCTGTGTCGAATTTCAGCATAATTCTGCTTAATACTAGCTCGATAGTGAGCGGGTTGTACACGGGAATCTCCACAAAGAATGTTTCTACAGAAAATCAACATAACTCCAGTTTAAATTATTTATAAGCAAGCACGACAATCACTACTGCACTGTGATGTAAAAAAATTAATCATGCCATTGCTAGGAACAGTAGGATGCACTGTATTATCCGTTTTTTGATCAAAAAGAAGTCTTGATGGTTTGAACAATAGCACCGTTGAATCGACGCAGTCTTTTACAACTTGTTCTTCTAACGAGTCCCACCTGTCAAGAAAATTAACTTTTACAGCAGGTTCACGAAAACGCGATATTACATTTCCAAAATTCATTCTCGTACGCTGTTCTATCTTCTCCGTCGTCAGATGTAATGTGTTCAGGGACTTCACCGATAGGCATAGCTCCTGAAGCAATGATTACTCTTATCCTTGAGCATAAAATTGTCGGAATATGTATTTCTTGTAATTTATTTGCTTCTGCATAGAGTTTCTGCAAAAAAAATACAACAACATTAGGACGTCCATCTAATCTAAGAAATCCGAAGATACTTCAAGAAAAGCAGCTTACCGACGACATTGCAATAAATTCTTTGTAGAATAATTGCATTTGGGTTACGCTCTGTATATAAGGCTTTGTGAAGAGGGACAATAGGCGTTTCAATAAATCAGTATAAATTCCAAGAAGAAACTGATGTCTTGCGATAGTGTACTGTACGTGATCTTCTGCAACTTTCCAACCTCTTCCACCATAAATTTTGTAAGCCTGCATGTAACAGCTTATGGAGTGCATTCTCAGTCCTGCTTTAGCATACCGATGACCTAAATAATTCCTTATCATCAATTTTCAGCCCGTTCGTTGTGAGTATAAACAATAAAAGAGCATTAACAAAACTGGTACACACGATTTCACTATTAACGTACCAGCGAGTACACAATGTAATGCATATTTTCGTGGCGAATTCAACTTGACAAAAGTGTAAGCAGCTTGCTCCAGCATAAGAGCAGAACGCAAATCACAGTCTTCCTTTGTCATTCGTATGAATATTGCTGCAGATTCTCCAAAATTGTTTATTTGCTTCAGACATTCGCAAAATATTATGGCACACCTGATTGCTGCTTCCGGCATCCTAAAAAAGTTATGCCATTTAAATAGGCTTATTAAATAGAATATATGTTCGATCCTAAGTTTAAAATTTGTGAATCATACCGGCAGTAGTCCGTAAAATGCGTTATTGCTTCGTGTATATAGTGAAGCGGGAAAGACCTTGCAATGGCCATAGGAGGATCGGATTGGGTCATCATGAAATGAGATAAGGCAGCCATTTCCAGAGAACTAGCATAGTAAACCCAAGCTGCATCCGCTTGAAAGTCTTTTTTAATCTGATGATAAAGTTGGTATGCTCCATCATAGTGACCAAGAAGAAAATAAAGGTCTGCTAGTTTTCTTGTAAGCATTTCCGGTGATTCTGATGCATACCTAAGGGAAAAAATTACATGATACGAGAATAGATGAAGGGTGAGAACGATTAGATGCAGCATACAATAACTTACACCAATGAACTATGTGTTTTCGACGAGCCTGTTCCAAAGAGTCGTTTCGTAGCACTCAGTATTGATTTACTCATTCCACGCCGATTGACGATCTGCAAACCAACAATTTGGAAATAAACCACTATTTATCGAAACATATTATGAAGCTAGATTATTCGTAGAACACTCGCACGGCGCTCAGTTATTTACCGATTCATTCAAAACTTTTGCTTGCCGCTCTACATACGGAAGTAATGACTTTCCAATAAATTCGTTAACGGCTACTTGCATATTTTGCATATCACTTTCCGTGAAATGCTTTCCCACCGCTCCAGAGCCCATGCTTTGACCAATTATGCCATCGCCATTCATAGATGCATCTGGTGGATATTCTGAACAAGGACTAAGAGGGTGAAGTATCTCATTTGGAGCTACTGGATCCACTTCATCAGACTCATCGCTAATGATAAGGGCATCGATGTCTTTCCGCTACAACATTTATAGGTAACATAAAAATTAAAGCCCGAGATTAATAAGGGGATGAGGTTAAGTAATGTAAATCGTTTATACAAAATATAATCTGGGTGATTATAGCAGCGAAATGGTCTTTACTTACGTATCGCTTTTCCTTCTGGATTATAGAAGACCATACGTCAACTTCTGGCTCATTTTCACTATCCCCTCCACGACTGTTAATTTTCAGCATGTGACAGAAGTTACCGCCGTAAGTAGTCCTCAGGCTTTGATACGTCTTTTCCGAGCTACGTAAAATTAAAAGGGATGTTCATTTCTCAAGCTTGTACGATTTCCTCTTTTCAGTTTTTAGCTTTAGTACGTTACCTATTTATATCGTCTGTAGAGTTGTCGTGCAAAATTATATAAAATTTTAAGACGGACTGGAGGAACCAAGATTGGGGCCATTCATTTTGGTGCTGAAATTGCAGTTTGCTGAGTTTACTTACAATAGAGGTTAGATCTTCCGATGATTTTCCTTCGGAAGCAGAAATAACCAAAATGCAAGCCATGAACTGGTTAATGAAATCGTGTTGACTATGATGCTGCTCCGCGTAGAACTTTAAAAACGCTTCTCTCCAGGACTCGTACCACGGGGTTGACTTAGGGACGACGACCGAATAGGTATTAGACCGCCCACTCAGTTGAATTGAAGACATGTCTTCGTTATTGGTATCTGTTGTTGACAGGGGTAGTGGCGGTACGGTATGCGAAACTATATTATTAAGTATTCTCCTATTTCTCAGTGAATCTTGTTCTGGAGGCTTCCAAGACGACAGGTCGACTGGGTGTATCCGCAGACCTTTAGGGGAAATATACTGACCGCCGGGTTCCTGCCACGATACTGAAATATTACGCAACAAAGCAAAAATTATTCCACATTAAACATACATATAACATTGCATTATGCATATATACCATTTACATACAATAGCGTGTAACTTACAGTCCGTGGAAAGAGTACAAAAGGGCTGAATCAATTGCGTAAATTGCAAGCCATTTTTCTCGCACAAAGTTTGAGCCGAAGGTGAGCAGACAACAGCTATTCGTGGCTTAAACGTATCTAAAACTAAAGCTTTAGAAGAATTCATTTCCACCCTTGCCATTGTTACTTAAAGTATTTCCAATTTTCTTGACTGGACTAGCATATAACGTAGCTCTTTTTAATTCAAAAGCAGACTTCTAGCAAACCCAACATTAAAATTACCAATTCTTGTCATACCGTATTCTGCTTGAGAACTAGTGTAGAACTGGAACTAAAACAGCGAACTTCTTCCTTATTCGGCTACAGAATACGGAAAACTTTAACTAATGAGCACCGAATAAAATTCTACATATTTGCTTAGTATTTACGCAAGTCCCACTACGAACCTAATGTACGAAAGGAATACTCAGTGGCTCTTGTTTTTCTTACTTTAGACTTAATAATACTTACAAATTAACGGACATAAACTTAACACCTCATGCTTTACTCTTCAAAACCAGTTATACTGCCCTGCAATTTGAAGAAACGCAGCTTGAGAATCCGCTCAAGGATCTCGATATACAACCCAGTTTATTTCAGGCAAGATTCCGCACTGAAACTAGCTTATGATGTCTGAAACCCCATTCTAATCTAGTATAAGTGTACCTGGAAATAAAAATAAACATTAAATACATTTAAAACAAGCACACAGTCTGAATAGTAAAGGCATATTCTTCAAACTCAATCTTACCATTTTCTCAAACTTTTTAAACCACACGGAGAACACAGTATATATCTTATGACAATTATCACTACTTGCTCAAATCATCCTTGTTGGTGTTATCAAATACAAGTAGGACAGACTAGAGATAGTTAGGAAACTAACAAAAAGTTATCTCAAGGTTCAAATTATTCGATCGCACTCGAAATTGTTTACTGTGCTGATGACACTTTTTGAGAGACACAACGGTGAGAAATCACCACATGATGTATATTTTATAAATCTTTGCTGAAGCAAGCGTAATAAGCTCTGAGCTTAACTATCCAAATTCATATATTCCATTACATTAATCACGATTACAGCAGGCTGTTCCTAATTGCCGCTGTCCACCCGATTTGTTAATTTTTGCGAGGATACAGCAGAATTTTAAACTTTTGTGCAGCTGATGGATAGAGTTTGTTATACCATTTTACCAACGAGTAAACTTGTCGGAATCCTTTCGCCGCTGCGATCCCTGTGTCTCGCACACACGGAACGTTATATTTTCATTGTTCCTTTGGGATTTGGGTAGACAAAATTTGGGAGTACTTGTATACGTTACTATTTATTTTTTTAACTTCTTTGTTCGATACATATATATATATATATATATATATAGTTTAACTAGAGTTCATTGAATAGCTTTAGGTTGTCAAGTAATGCTGCACACGCTTATAGCTGTACATGTTGGATCCAGCGTGTGTAATTTGATAGGACTTGCAGACTTATGAATTAACTGAACTAATAAGATTTGCCATTCGTCAAGTATACCGAACTGGAATGCAGCTTGCCCAATAAAACTGACCAGTAGAATGACTTTTAGACAGGAGCGTACCTTAGTTATATACTTGTTGTAACGTCTTAGTAGCACATATACATTGAATTGAATTTTATCTAGAATTACAATTTTTGCTGATGTACCGTAGTTAGCACACAGCGCAGAAATGAACACGCCAATTCTGGATTTAGATTGGCAGAGCATCTTTTCTTTATTTCACAACTGTACAAAATTTGTAAATTCTATGACCCAGCTGCTTTAATTAAATTTTCAGCGAGGCCGATTTGAATTAACTACCTTCTTTATAATTTTACAATTCACATGCACGAGATATAACATTACCGGCAACTGTAATATCTTCCACGCTAGTATCTCGTCCGACGCTTAAACGAATCGTCCGCAGCGCTTGTTCCATGGTCAGACCAGAATCAGTAAGAATATCTGGCAAACAAACTTATTATTTAAATTGAAAACGCTGTTAGTGATCTCAAAACATAAAATTAGGGCACACAAACGCAACCTACTAGACGAGCCAGTGCTGAATGAATGACATGCAGCGCCAAGACTTGCGAAGACAGTATCCGATAATCGTTCCAGAACAATGGCACCCGTCAATCCTTCAGGGACAGCAATGCTAAGCGTATTGGGTAAGCAGTACTGAAGATCAAAATTAATGCGTAATCCCGGTATGGATTCCTTGGAAAATAAGTGAATTATATCCAACATGAACATGGTTGGCAATTCCATGATTTACAGTATCAGTATATACTCGTGCGAAGTCAAAACTATATCTATCAGAGGAAACTATAACTACCTTAAGTGAGCTCTTCAGAACATCCCTTCTTTCATCCATGACTTTAGAATATTGTGCCAGATTCTCTGAAACTAACTTCGCAGCCATTCCAAGGCCTGCAATCATAGCTGCGAACAAATTAGGCAGAGAGATCACAATGAGTTGGCTGTTCCCTTGAATCCGTTAAAAGTTTTTTCTAATTGCTCTTTTGTGTCCTCCTACCCGCGTTTTCCGTTCCAGCTCGGAATCCATTTTCCTGGCCCCCGCCGAGAAACGTTGGCATAATCGGAGTACCTTTACTGGCATCTAACGCAAACAGAGCCCCAATTTTCGTACCATAAAACTGTGGAGGATTCGTACATATTTAGAAGATTTATTAGTGACAGGCTTTGCTGATATTTAACCCACTGAAATTACGTAGATCCTATACCTTGTGACCCACAACAGTCAGGTAATCAACACCTAATTCTTCTACATCTACTCGGATTTTGCCTACGCTTTGAGCAGCATCAGTATGGAAATAGATCCTTGGAAGATTTTGCTTGCATCTGTCAGCGTTAACTATCTTCAGTCCTTTTCCAAGTTCCGAGATTGGCATAATTATCCCCGTCTCATTATTTGCATGCATTACAGTTATTAGCACTGTTCTCTCGGTAATGCTTTTCATTACAGCATCCACTGGAAGCCGGCCATCGTGTTTGTTGACAGGAATTTCCGTAAGCTCTACATTAAGACACAGAGTTGCAAAATCAAACCTCCTAGCCCAACTCTTTAGTGGGAAATCACAAGGGAGCTAACCAAGAACGTTTACTCTACTACCTTTGTACGGGTAAATGGCCCACTAATCTTGCAGGGAGTTGTATTAGGTGTGTACTGCTAACTAATATTAAATGCAATGACAAAATGTATTACCGATTACGCCGCGTGACTTCAAGTAGTTAAGTACCTTGGATACTGATACGTGTTCAACGTTAGAAGTTATGACATGGGGCAATGCGTTCAAGCTTTCATTGGCTGCAGAAAATACAGCGGACTCGATTGCCAATTTGTTTGCCTACGTGATGGAAAGTAATGATGAGGTACATTATGTACGTTAACGCTTGAAATAAAATTAATTAGTAACATTCTCACCTCCGTGCCTCCAGAGGTAAAAATTACATCAGCTGGATTTTTCGCATGGATCATGCGTGCTATTTCCGATCGGTTCCTTTCAGTTTCTTCTTTTACCCTTATGCCAATATCATATTTTGAACTTGGGTTAGCCCAGTGATTCCGTAGGCTTGATGTGACAGCTTCAATAACTTCAGGAGCTATCGGTGTGGTTGCGTTGTAGTCTAAATATACCGGATTTTTGTCCATCGTGAAAGAGAGCTAGTAGAGAATCGAAGAACCGCACTAATTCCTTACTTGTGTTCCTCTGAATGAAAATGATAAGCAGATACTTTCAAGATACTTTCACTAAAATTTTAACAAATGTAATCTACATCGGATGTTGATTGACCGGAAACTTCGTCAGCTATATATGAATCACATCCTAAATTTTCAGAAGGTCCCGCTCTTGAATAAAGTTCGTCGGAACACTGGGGTTGAGGAAAGTTGTACACACCTGTTGTAACTTTTCACACGCAACTGCTTATTTATCGATCCAGATAATTCCTATTCAGCCTAAGCAAAAGTAAAGTTTTTCCTCTAAGGCGCATAGATGATACATTGATAATCCTGATCTGACAGTACTCACTCAGCAGGAACAGAGCAGATGGTTAGAGAGGATCTCTAACACGGCTTAGGGGGGAAACAATTTTCATTCATTCGACTTCTCATTTTTTTCTTGGACTTTCCTCACATACGTGGAAAAGATAACATGTACGACATAAGTTGGGCAATAATTTAATACCGATATTCTCATTTTTAGATTAGCATAAAACTCGTACAAATTTTCATTCCGATGGCGCTTTTCGTATGCAATATATTCTACATGCGGTAAACAAGATGCAATAAATAAGACGTTAAAATAGGCTCACAACAGTAAACAAACGCGAATTATGTGCCACAAACCCAGACCTTCGACTGGTTCTCTTACACATAGTAGGGTAAAAACTGTCATCAAGTTTGACTGACTATCTCTTCACTGGCTATCTTGGAGAGTAAATGAAAATCAACATCCAAAAAGCGTCTCCAGAACGTTTTGTTCCGACACCAGTCTAGTGCTTGAAAGTTGGGACTTGAAATCCCTTGAAATAATTTTGCGACAGCTTTTCCAGTAAAATTGTCCTCTTTGTAATTCAAAAGCAAGTTCCGTACTTCCTTACGTACGTCCTCTTCCCGTTCGGCTCCTTGCACAGGCTGTGAAACATGCAAGCATGGTCAATATAAATAATCTATTTCGATTGTATTAAAGTGATTAGCGATTCTGAATTTTCACTCACTGCCTTCCACGATGCAGGTACGCCATTTGTATCAGTGAAATACTCTTCAATCATCGCTCTAAGTTGATCTGAATATTCCTCGATGCATTCATCTTCCGCTTGGGAAACTCCAGGAGTAGATACGCTGAAACATTAATCACAATTGACTTTGAGCTTCCAAACTAAGCGCCCACAGCAAACATACAGTAGGAGTGTAATTGTAATAACAATCTACCTCAACAAGCTTTGATACACTTTATGAAGCTGGTAAAGCTGCCTACGCTCTTGGTTAGCGTTGAAGTCGCATAAGGAACTAAAGGCACATTCATGTTCTTCGGATGTAAGGTTTCCTCTGGCACGGCAGCGAAATGCCAGCTCAGTAAATTCAACAATTAGTCCCGATTTTCTGAACTTCGTTGGCTGGCCTGAGCGAAGTGAATAACAAAATGAAATGAGTATTGCAGAGAAATTGCGATTCATGCAAAGAAATTGCCAAGATAAGTACATATTTTTCACTCACCGCTGGCGTTGTATGCGCTTCCGATCCATTCTAAACTTTTCAGTTCCTTTCTGACCACTGCGCTATTCCATCCAACAGCTGCTGCTGCATCTACGTAATTGAACTCTATGTAAACATCCTCGTCACCGAATTTCTTCTTCTCTTTCTCCAATGCTATGGCCACGGCAAGAGGCGGACACTGTATTTTTAAAGTTTACGTAAGATTTTTAAATCCAACTATCACATTAATATGTCATTGTAATTATTACTTTTCCGATAACCACTCTTTTTTTAAACTTTATACTTACCTTAAGGGCAGATGCTTTTAAAAGTTTCGTTCCTCCGTAAGAATGGATCTTGCAAAGCTCGTAAGTTTTCGGTAGGATCTCGATAAATTTGTGCTTGTCGTTTTCAAGATAACAGAGCAGAGTTTCAATATTTTCCTCAGGCAGGTCAAGCTCTTGCACAGTTCTTTGAACACTGAACGTTACTTCATGTCCCGGACAATTTTTTGCAACCTTATCGTCCTCCTGTGAATCTAATTCATTGGTTAACTTCCCAATCTTTTTGCATACGCAAGGTTTAAATATCTTCCTCAGTAGCTTCCGAATGGTGACGCGGTCAACGGAGTTAGCAAAAACATGCCGCTTCAGTTCTGATAGATCTCGTCCCTGTACAACAGATATTAAAAACATTATATCGTTCCATAGGGATATAACAATTAAAATCTGATTATCTAATAAAAAAAATTATTAAATTATCTAATATTGGGGAGGGTCCCTGACTTACCTTGGTGTTATCCAAAAACAAGTGGCAGTTGGCTTCTTTCCCATCACGACCAGCGCGGCCAATTTCTTGTACATATGATTCAAATGTTTGGGGCATATTGTAGTGAATAACTGCTCTTATATCAGACTTGTCAATACCCATCCCAAAAGCAACAGTTGCTACCACAGTACGAATATGGCCTGCAAAATGATTTTTCAGAGTTGTCTATAATGCTTGCTATCGAATACATGCGTATTTGCCTGAAATCAGATATATTATTAGCGGTTCGATATCACACAAAACTCTAGTAAATACCTTGCATAAAATTTTTCTGAATTGCTGTTCTTTTTGCGGCAGTTAATCCTGCGTGGTAAGACTCGCAAGCACTTGAAATTTTGCCCCGGCTCTTCCCCTTCATAACAGCTTCCTGATTAGGGTGCTGAAAAATATTCAATTCTTAAAGAGAATCCAATACACTGAAGCTCATTACGTTACATTTTAAAACTTACGGCTCTAGCTTACCTTAGTGTAAACCCGTACAAGCTCTGCAATACGATTACATTCCTCTCTTCTAGTGCAGTAGATAATAATAGATTCACTATCCCGAAATCGATCGCCATTAAGTAATCGAATGAGTGCTACGTCTCGATCGAGATCCCTTGACACGCTAAGCTTCAAGTTCTTTGGTATAAATTCTCCTTTAATGACGTTGTCCTCGCTAATTCTTAGCTGCTCACATATACCTGCTATTGTTTGGGCCGTAGCAGTAGCAGTTAATCCCAGCAGCGTTGATACGCCAAGTTTTTCTCTAAGTAGCTGCATAGTAAATGTTGCGGATGATTCTCAAATATTTTGTTAAAACGAAAAAACCTCAAAATGACAATGCATTACCTTGCAAACTTGGAAATACGCTGGGCGAAAGTTATGAGACCATTCGGTGACACAATGCACTTCATCAATGCACGCAAATGCAACGGGAGGCATCTGATCTGGGTCTCTTAGCAAACCAAACATTCCAGCACTTACAGCTTCTGGAGAAACAAGCAATACTTGGTATTTTCGGGCTCGAATCCCTTCAAGTATTGCGTCCTTCTTTTTATCAGTAATATTTCGACTTAATGCGGCAGCGGTCAAGAACGTTGGCATACTTTCAACCTTTGTGAACATTAAGATCAACGATTACTCCAAATGAGTCTACTTCTTCTTCTACTAGCTTCAATTCATTAATGAAACGAAGACCTACCTGGTCCTCCATTAGCGATATCAGAGGTGAAATGCAAATGGTAACACATCCAGGATACTTTTTTGAGTACAGGTACGCTGGTAATTGGTAGCATAAACTCTTTCCAGAACCCGTTGATAAGGTTAGTAAAGTAGATTCCCCCTTCAAAATACGGAAAACTGCTTCGCGTTGTCCTGGTCTGAAACAAGTGTAACCGAAAGTTTTGAGGCCTTCCTCTAGTTGATGGCAAACTAAAATACAAGTCAAAAATGCAATTAAAGCCGACAGACGGATAAAAATTGCGAGTATGTTCACTAGCACTAAATTATGCACCTTCTGGGTCGTCTAAGCTGTCTGTAGGTTCAAAATAGGAATTAACGGTAACAAAATTAGGTGTAATAAGTTTGAATGTGCTCGGGGTTGAACTAATATTTTCAATATTAACGTCATCCAAACTGAGTTCCATCGTGCTGGATTCTGTGGTTTCGACGCTAGTCTCTGTAGTAGTTGCAGTAGGATATACAACAGCGCGGGTCGTTTGTATGTCCGTTGATGGTTTATTCCATACCATTCGAGCCGCCTCCTCCAATGTAGGCCAAGGACTGTCATCAACTATTTCCGCCAAGGCTTCCGTCTGTACCTCCGATGTTTCTGTTGAAAAAAAGAATTACTTGCAAACTTGTTTTAACACTTGATTTCGTGACTTTCTGGGACTCAAACCTTACTTTTTGGACAGAATTTCGAGAAATGTCCAATGTCCCCACAATTGCGGCATGTTATAGAACTTAGCTTGAGCTCCCTCGCCACTAATGTCTTCTTATTTTTCCAATCCAACCTTTTGGCCTTCCAGCCAGGCATAGCCTTTTTTCGCCGCATGAAAACTTTCTTGCTAACATCAATCGCGACGTAGTTTTCGTTTACCGTTTTACATGGTCTCCTATTATGAAAAGAAAGTTTAAAGATGATCTATTTGTTTTTATCAGTGTTTTACATAATTCAATGCCAACGTACGATCGGAATTTCTTCGTCCTTCCTCCAAAACCAGGATCCTTTGAACCACCTTCCGATGGTTCCACAGTGAACGTATCCGTGACAATATTTGTAGAACTGCTTGGATTTATAACAGCTTCCGCTTTGCCTGGTGTCTTTTTAACTGTGACTGTTGATTTTTTTTTCTGCACTTTCTTTGCAACTGTAACACTAGCTTTCTTCGTACGTTTAGATTTTGCAGCTGGTGGATCCTTAGCTTCTTTCTGTTGCTTTATATTAGAAGCTTTACTCGAAGATGCACGGGGTTCCATTTCCTCGGGTGATCTTAATGATGGTATATATTCTTCTTTCTCTTCAGCCGCTGTAGCTGCTGCCAAAGCTGCAGATCTAGCCATTTGATTGATCCTCACACTTATCCTATTATTTTTATCTGACTTGAAGAACTTCTTTTTCGTTTCTTTTTTTGGACTAGGCGTAAATACGTTGGAGTATTTTCTTTTAGGGGGCGTTGGTTCCACTTCCATGTCATCACAATTCTCCTTATCATCTCGGATTTTCAGTTCACTTCCGACATTAGGGGGTGGGCTGATTTTTAACGGTATCAATTCGTTTTCAAAACGTAAAGAATACGCATTGTTAGCATCATGGTCATCATTGAAATCGGGCGGAGCAGGAGGAGCGGTGACATTATTCCTGGAAATAAAAGAGGTAGACGGGAAATAGAACTCATCATCTCCGACAAATCCGTCTCCTTCATTTGCGGGTGCGTTCAGCGTGTTTAAGCAGCGCCTAACTTCTTCTCCTATACATAGAGAAGAATCACTTCGAAACGGAGTCACTGGAGCGGGTTGCGAATCTAAACACGGAAGCCACGGAGTTGGAGGGGGAATGCATAGATGAAAGTTCTCGAATGATGCATTACTAACAGGGGCGTTGAACATTGGCACATCAGAAGTTGCTTCACTTTCTTGCAAAAAGTTGGAGAAAAAGCTTGTGTCCACTTCAAAGTCCTCATCATCACAGGTCTCAAATACAAAGCTATCTTTCACAAACGCAGAGTTCTCCGCCACCTTGGACAGACATCCACTTACATCAGCTGACATTTCTTCGGAGTCAGTTTCCATGGGGTTACTGTTCTCACTTGCAATGCCTGAATCCATTCCACTAGAATTGATATCAGGTACATATTCCGAAGAGATTTTGACACTTTCCAAATTTTCTCCATCCCGAGCAGCTACTATTGCATCATCGACCACAGGTGCGGGGTTTAGATTGGCACTACTTTTAGTTCTCTTCTTCAGCGAAGGTTCACTAGCAAATAATTTTTCTGACAATGTTCGTCCAAACGGTATATGTTTCTTTTTAGTTTGACTGGGTCCAGGAGCAGGCTCCTCACCTCCCTTTATGCGAAAACTTAGGGATCTGAATATTTTCTGCGGTGTTGTATTTGTAACATGTTTGCTATGTTTTCCTTCTTTTGCAGCTTTTGCCCTTAGTTTCGTCACGATTTTCTTATATTTACAGTATTTTTCATAAGCGGACTTCACACGTGCCGGCGCTTGCTGCATATCAGCCTATTATAATAAGCACACCATAGATTAAATATCAGCCAAATATAATAAGTATATACCATCAAAGAAAATGATCCATCAAAGCATTTACCTTGCTCGGCTGTCGAGATTCTGATGCAGCAAAGGCTTTTTCCCATTTCAGCACGATGAGCTTGCATTCATTATAAAACTTCTCAACCTCTTTGAGGTCAGTGTAATTATGTCCACCCATTTTAACAATGGAAAGTTATTCAGCGCTCCTTCTCGGTATGAAAGTTGTAATTTCCACTTAAGCTCTTTCCCAAAATGTTTTCATTCTTCAACTAATAACAATCAAAACAAGCTGGAATCAAACAAGAAAAGTACAATCAGCACTGACACACATATCGTAACTCAACCTTGAATACAACAGTCCTATTAATAAATAAGTTAATACTTGATATTAAAAATATCATAACTATATCTATTGCACCATAACTCTTACCACCCGCTTTAAAACTAAAAACAAACTGAATGCTTAATTAATTTACTTACCCACCTGACGCGCATTAGCTCAAACAGTAAATAGTAGCAGGTATACACCACTTAAAAGAGCGCATTCCTATAATGCGTTCCATCACAACAAAGAACCGTGATTTTCAAAAATTTAACTCAGAAATATTTTTCTTAATGATTCGGGCCAGAGTACAACCACGATGGGGATACCTTAAGCTAGAAAATTAACCCATGAACAACAAATTTTCAAGTATTATAATTGCTGAAGGCTATCAGATACTGCTAATGGGGGGGATCAGCCGTTAATCTTTTCAACAATCACGGATATCTTTTCCTTTCTTCTGGACTATGGACCAGAATGTATGTAACTTTCTCTTTCTTTCTCTTACATAGCCAGCCCCCTGACGTGAAAGTCTCACAATACCCGACAATGAGTTCTTTCCCTCCAGACATTTTTCCCGCTCCTATATTTGAATCCAAGGAAATCTAAAGCTTGCCGTCACAAGCATGCGCCACTCCTTGCAATTATAAATTTATTTGCAGCGATTCCACTATAGTATTAGTAAGCATTATGCAGGGATTGCAGATTGCACGCTTTACTCGAACCTTTTTGTGCTTAATATGTTTTGGATTATGATAAAAGGTGATAAAAGGATGCCGCGAGACTGATATATACAAGCGTTTTGATCTGGAATTAGTATGCAGGCAATGGTGCTCACAGTGGATGCATAACAGTAAATGTATTCCAGATAATCTCGGCTAATTGTTTGCGAATCCCGTGCCGTTAGAAAAGCCTTTGGGTCCAATGTGCAAAGTTCCTAAATTCCATAACAATGTCATATAAACTTATGCGCAGCAATATATATTCGAAGCTGCATTGTAATTCCCCTTATGATATATAACATTGCTTGTTTCTTGCATTCACAGATTTCCAACCACCGTTATAAACATGGGCCACTCTAAAGCGAACTATACGTATGTGAGAACATTGTAAATTGTAGGGAAGTTAGCAACCCCTAGTTTCCATACGGCTTGCGTTATGACCGCTCTATCTGGACGATTCCGGCTTCTCCAGCACTCTTCTTCGCTGCGAAAACGAAATGAAGGGCGTTATAGACGTACACGGTAATATTCCACGGCCAGCCCATGTGATCAGGTGGAATTGAGGAATTACGTAAGCCGGAGGCATGCACACTTTGTAGCTTGTAGCTGTTACAACTCTTGTCCCATATATATATACGGCAAAGTCCTGACCAATTTATTAGAGAGGGACTGGGTGAAAGCTATCTGGCTGCTCTCTTAACTAACCACATGGTTTCCTTTAAAGTTCATGTGTATTCCATTGAGTAAGTTCAATTGTAGTTCATCATTAGAGAAGTCAATATTAGTAACGAGATTGGACCTAGTAAGATAATACATCACAATCAAAAACTTGTTCTATTGTTGAGGAATTCTGGAAATCCATTCTGTTCTTCTTCGATAGGCTCAATGAAATTACTATTCAATTTTAGAACCAAGAGAAGTTAACCTGTTGATTACAGTTATCTAAAGTGTGTTATTGAGGCCTCAGTGGCATTGAGCGAAGTGAATTTTTCACGAGTATTTTAGTAGATTTATATATGCACGAAGGTGTAACTAGGGAAACTTGAGCGTTACTGTACTCTTTGATCTCGTTATATTCTCGTTATATTTTAGTTAAATTAGATTTTGCATGGCTAGAAGTTTCTGATTTTTAAGTCTGGTACAATCGCTGTGCATTATTTCCGACAATCTGTTATACATATATACTATTCAATCTGAGTCGTATTCAATTATTCTGGAATTGATTGAATTGGGGACGGGATTTATAATTCAAATTCTAAATCGATACGCTCAACTCAGCCTAATCAGGGTGCTTCCTAGTTCCCAGCTAGTCCAAAACTGTGCGTGAAACGCTACGGACTATTCGGCATCCAGTTCATAAATACGACATATATTTATCGACCGTGAAGCTTTATTGCATCGCTGAGGATTTAAGACTCGTTAAAACGAAACTTGTAGTGAACTGGAATAACTTTTCACTTCTAAAATGAAGTTCTGGAATTCAGACTATACATTCGAGTAAGTTACCAGCTATCAGCTGTAATTCAAAGATTTTTGTGCTTACATACTTTCTGAAGTAAATCATCAGGTATATAAATTGTTTATGTTTTGATTTTTCTAGTCACCCGTGGGAGAAAGTTGCGCAAGCAGCATGGAGAAAGTATCCGAACCCTATGAATCCTTCCGTCACCGCCATTGATGTATTAGATAGAAAGGTTGAGGAAGGGGTACTCCATACACATCGATTAATCAGTTCGAGATGGGGTTTACCGACATGGGTTTCTAAGGTATGTTTTCATTATCAATTAATTGACCCCAATTATAGTCTCACATGTTTGATTATTATTACTGACTTTCTTTTCTGATTTGCAGATTATCGGCTCTCCGAATGTTATGTATGCGAATGAGAAATCCGAAGTTGATATCGTCAATAAGCGAATGGTGCTAAGGACGAGAAACGTGAGTAACCATAAGCACTATCAGAACTAAATGTTATTTATTAGCAGTTTCATTTTTGAATATCGGCCACGAGCAAAATTTACACAATTTCTTTTGCAGATTACCTTTTGTAAATACATTGCTGTGGACGAGACATTATGGTATCAGTCCTGTCCAAATTCGCCGGATAAGACGCAGCTGCGTCAAGAAGCAGTAGTTATGGTTGAAGGTGTTCCTTTATGCAGCTACATGGAAACCCTTTTAACTAACACTATTTCCTCTAATGCCAAAAAGGTAATTGACTAATAATGGGTAAAGATTAGGAGAAAAACGGGTAATGGGAAGTGACGGTAATAATTAGGGGCGATTGCATTCATTTTAGGGGAGGCAAGCAATGGAATGGGTACTGAAAAAAATAAACGAAGAGATAAACGATTTATCCACACAAGCCGTACGTAATACGGAAGAAATTTTAAGCACAACTAAGAAATCCTTAGGAGAAATTACGGAAACAGCGAAGAAATCCATGGACGATATTTCAACAGCCGCAAAAAAGTCCCTTGATGATTTACAACACATAGCCAAGCCTACAGGAACTGCCAAGCCGGATCCACAATTTTGACAATATTTCAGTTATAGCTAAGTAAATCAAATCAAGCAGTCTACGACTTGCAACATTCTTTCGCAGATTCGATCAATTCAAAGCATTTATATCAAGCGTGTAGTGTAGAGCGATTTTCAGCTGGCTAAATTGAAATTAATGTCTACGGTCCATTAATTACATGGGAAATCAAACCGTATGCAGTGAAGTTGATAATAAAAGCCGTGTTTGTGACGAAAATCGTTTTGGCATTATTATTATTACCTGGACGATTGTCATTAAGTGGAAATGCGGTGGATTAAATGCATGCTACTATCAATCAGATCAGGGGAGGCTTCGTAAAAATCGTGTGCTTGAAAAATACCAAAAAGTCACCTTGAAACAGCTTATGCGTACCAAGGACACGGCTAGAGAGCGCCAAATTCAATCTGTGACAATCGTATTTTTTGGCAACAAACATTTAATTGTGCAGGGAATAAGTATGTAGCGACCGTACTAAAATCTCCGCTTCCACATCGAGTTAATAATTTAACAGTCCTTAAAAACAAGTTTATTAAGAATTTGTCTGTTTAATGCTGTGACTTTGTTCTTCGAAATAGGCAGGTAAACAATTATCTGTTCGAAGTTCTTCGTTTCATCAGACCTAGAGCTGAAGAATGATAACAAAATTCTGATATCAATCTGTTGCTGGTAAACAACACGTTTTTATATAGCCTTATCGTCCTACAAATCAGATTGCGAGTTGGTGTCAGGCGTCTTAATCTCGTACTTTGGCATATTCTATTAGGAATCATACGGTGATAGCTGAAAATGGGTGCGTTATTGTCCTGTTGTGGAGATATATGCGGTGATAAGGAAGGAACTGACAAATACGAGGAAATTGGAGGGGGAACCCAACAACATGGAAAAAGAAACGCAACGGGTCCTACTCCAGATCCAGTAATTTGAAATTTATATTTTGAGCTTACTTACTCATTTACAACATAGTATTGAACATTAATTTTACATGGACGTGTTTTAGGCTGAACGAAGAAGACAACTTGCAGAAGCTGCAGAAAAACGTCGCGAAGAACAAGAAAACCGAGGCGTAAAGGATATCGAAGCCGTCCGTCGAATGAAACAGCGGACAGAACAGCGTGAGCAAGCGGAAGAAGCAGCTATTCGGGCTGGTGGTGAAACTGGGAATCTGAAGGTATTTATCATACTTATATACAATGTCAATCATTTAACTTACTCCAAATATGTTTCTGCAGATACAGTAATAATATGGATAATGTCACCGTTTAGGAACGACATTAGTCTCATTGACATATGATATTTGAGCTCGAAGAATTTTATTCAGAAATGTTACACGTAGCCAGTGAACATTAGCACAGTTTATAGTCACAACAAAACATGCTGTCATTAATTACCAACTCCGACTCTATTCGTTGGCTGTGTTTCAATATGATGTTTGCTTACATAAAGCTACTAGGCTACTTATATGCTTCGGAACAGTCGGCTACGCTTCCGAGGCTAAAGGAAGTAGTGAAGTAACTGATGCTTGTTTGATTTTGCAGTGGGCTGTGACGTAATAGGATTCCTATTTGTCTTGTTCGATTTGCGTGGAAGTGATGGAAGAATGTATGTACCTTCGGAGAGATACTACTATTACCTGGATTCGCCTTGATCGATAAATTAGCTATGTCAGAGGTCGATTGCAATGTTCATTATTATATATGTACGCTCTACCTTATTTTTAACTTCCAACCGCATTGCCACTTTCAGAGTTTTACGGATCGGTTAGCTATACTGGTCACATTTTAAATCCCATACCAAAACGTGGACATTACCTGTACACACAAAGTGAATTAATAACATTATTTACACAATAT
The DNA here is from genome assembly GCA_906901655.1 of Sminthurides aquaticus. Lineage (NCBI taxonomy): Eukaryota > Metazoa > Arthropoda > Collembola > Symphypleona > Sminthurididae > Sminthurides > Sminthurides aquaticus. Next base: position 2,060,435 of record CAJQTT010000002.1, on the reverse strand, counting down.
GTACGTATGTATATTGTCAGTTATTCAAGAGTCCGGAATATTCCTTCCCTGAATAACCACCTGGCCAGTTTTACGGGTAGGTTTTTTTAGCTACCATGCATTGGGCGCATCATTTGAATGGCAGTTTATACGGTGTTGATCGGAAAGTATCTCATAAATGTGATACAGCCGACAGGCGTATGATAAAAAATGGATCCATCTTCTCCCTGAAGCTGATGAAGCCGTTCTTGCTTTCCTCCTCCATTCGTATTGTTGAATGATCCCGATGGAACCGACAGAAAGGGATAGAGGAGAAGCTGGGAGTGGACCATTTAATAACTGATAGTTTCATTGTCTTATAAGCCAATCCTCTGAGAATGGGATTTTTGAGATGCGAGAAGAGAGTACTGGGTAAAAGAAGAGGCAAAGGTAAACCATATAACCAAATTACGTGTAGACAGTAGGACAGATTTTTGTAGCGCAAGACGCAAGATGCATTTGATCCCAAAGCTTATTATTTACCTGTGTCCATAGATCAGGTGTAAGTAAATTGTTTACACGTACACGTAGGGACGAGGGAAAGAAAAAAGGGGCGAAAGAATCCGAATGTAATGTTTGTATCTCAAGAGCTTGTAGGTAGGCTACATTATCACCTTCTGTGTGTATTCTTCGAGTGTAGGACGGGTTGGCTAGCTTGAGCAGGTGGGATAAAGTGCCGTTGGATTTCATTCCAACATGATTCACATTCCATCCTAGCCAGCCCTGTTTCATCCCAGTTGTGGTGGCTCCGAGAGGTAACACAACTAGAAACGGAGAGGTATGATTTTCATCAGAGGAAGAAAGATGAAGATGCGTGAGGAGCCAGCAAAGATTTGTTCAATCTCAGTCAGTCAGTTCTTGAGCGCATCTCGAGGAAACAACGGTTAGTCGAAGCATCAGCTCACCGACTCACCCACTACCTGATTATCACCCTGTTTTCCTCAGACTTACTTCCTTCAGGAGCACAGTGACGAATAAACCCAACTAGCCTAGTTTCCGAATACCTTTTTCGTAGAGTCAACCACGGGATCCGTGGAGAAGAAGGTAAAAAGCGTGTAATCTATTTGACCACAGCAACCCGAATCATTTCTTCTTGGAAGATTCGGGTCTTGAGAGCGGTGGGCGGGCAATTCCCCCTTGTTTGTTGTAGTGATCAGTGATTCGGGGATTTTTTCACAACGGTGACGGCATGACAAAGCCCTGGTGACATTTTACCATCATGTGTAGTTTCACATCAGACTTTACTTGGAATTCAAAACCAAACTTGTAATAAGGTAAGCTGAAACGTTTTATTCCTCCAATTTCATCTTTGCTCATACATAACGTGGCGCCTAACAAGAACCGTTATATACCTCATCGCGCTTCGCGATAATGGATAAACTTCTGTGTGCGCGCAGTTTGATTCACTAGAATATTGTCCGCAAATTTTGACGGAAAAGCTTAAATTTCTTCGCGCCTCTCATATCTGCGCATTCTTTTTAAATAATTTTTTAAGTATATACAGTCAATTCTTTTTACTTAATATTCCGCGCTCTACCTTGTTCCTCCCTACCCTATACTTTCCTTCCGACTTTTGTATCACACGAATTGCCCAATGGTACACGCGCAAAATTCTTGACTAGATGTGAGCTAAATACCGCAAGTCAGATAAACTTTTCCCTGAGAATCCTCAATGGCCAATGGCTCCATTCACGCCTGCCCTTTCAATTCACGCTCCATCCGACTCTCAAATTAGCATTCGGTTGGTGGTATGTATTTGTCAGATCGTGGCTAAATTTGACCGGCAACCAAATCGTGAGGCCTACTCCTCATCACAAACGTACTGGTCAATAGCACAAGCGTAATCTCTGAATCACAAGCAAACCCGCCAGCGTTTTACACCTTACGAATTCATAGCCTTTCTGCTTCCCCTCCTAATACTGTGAAACTTGCACCTGATCACGCTGAAATTATACCAACGTTTTATTTAGTGCAATTGTTTCTAATCAGTTGGGCGTGTTTATTTACGGGTCCGCAAAACGTAAATGTCCTAAAATCCCCCAAAATTTTTATAATCAATGATAAAACAAGAAAACAGTCAAATGCTCTCAGAAAACTTATTTAATGTAGAGTTCGCCGGATTCCGATGACGGTCTTGCTCCTGTCGTTGTCGTAAATTCTCTTAGCAAATTGTAAGTAACTGTTTAAGTCGACTTGCTAGGAGCGGGGATTATGAATCATGCGAATTATGTTGGTCAAATATTTACTCAAATCCTACTGCTCATCCACTCTCAGAGTCCACATGACCCACATCTCATCCAGCAGAAAATGACACATCATAATGTTTTCCCATGCGAGATTCCTCAAGAGTTTTGTGAGCGTATCTGATTTGTTTGCACGTTAGCTGAAGACACCGGCTGTCACGAACGATCCTCAATTCCATATTCTTTCTCTGCCATTGCAAACTCAATCCAAAATAGCACTGCAACAAATGACCAGGTCTGCTTGCACAGCGTCTAGCATAAGTTTACAAACTTGGGCTCAGCTTAACCACTATACTAATCCCTTGGATTTTCTCGTAGGATCATTTCAAATAATTCTTTGCGTTTCTCATAACAATCACTGTCGACTGTCGCTCCTGGGTTCGGAACAAGACACCGCAAATCGCAAAGAGAAAACCCTTAGACCCTGGACGATCTTAATCTCAATCGCAATCCGCGCATTAAGGGCGTCTCGCCGGATAAAGCGGCTTGAAACACATCGTGATTTGTGCAGTAAAGTTGTAAATTAAGTACGAGGTGTCTCAAGCAGAGTTACAGAGAAGAGAAGGCATTCCACAAGTTCGTATACATATATGCCGCGATTCCGACTAAATCCTAAACTTAGCCTTTTAGACTCTAGAAAGCATGCTTCAAGATCATTTTCACGTTAAACAATGATGAAGCGAATTTTAAATTGCATATCTATAAACCGGTGAATGAAAAGAGGCACAAACATATGACAAATTTCCCTTGTTATCTCTGTTTGTATTTGAAGTTCCAAATTCAGAATGACGCCGTAATTGCCCATCAGATCCGTCTCCCTAATCATCCATTATTTTCGATCTAATTTCGCAACGTTTTTCTCCTAAACGCTTGCCTCTACAGCAGTCATTGAGCTGCCGGGAAAAAGTTGCGCACTTGTTGTATAAGATTGTTTAAAGGAAATCGGGCGGAGCAGCCGATGTTTTTTTAAATTTTATTTGCGGCCAGTTTACAGGGTTAGATGATCCATTGAGAGAAATAATGACGAGCATACTGAAGTATCGGTGGTGATGCATGTTGTGATAATAGTCCAGGCTAAGCTTTGAACAGGGGTAACGCATCAGCGTAATACTATCTTATACCGTGCGGAATACGGCCTAAAGTGTACGTGTGTGTATGTGTGGGATTTCTTTGGCTTGCATGTAGCAGAACTAGGCAGGGGTACGCTCTAAGGGGCAAGGAAGGTTTGGTCCAAAAGGGAAAAAACTGGTTGCATCAAGTTCAGGAGGTAATGCGGAAATTTGACCTTTTCCCTAACAAAACTTGAGATCAACTACGCTAAAGCGTTCAATAAGCAAGTGCTAGCGTAGTACGCGAAGATGCTCGGGCCTACGTCACGTCATTCATACTTCTGTGCGGTTCTTCGGAGAAGGATTAAATATTTTCGCGAACGCTAATCTCAGCACAGGAAAAGTAAATCTATGATAATATATGTACAACATAAATATTTCATATGTAATATTTCAAAAAATGTATCCCACATCTCCCTGTTCCCTGACTGGCAGCGTAGTTTGTGGAACTTTAAAAGCCTTCCCTGAGACGGACAGGTGTATTTTGGCGCTATGTGCCCTGGTGCGCGATGATGTGATAAGTTATAGTAGCGCGATAACTGACTATATCTCTGCCTTCATGAGTTTTTCATCATTCAATCCTCATGATTTACTCAAAATGAATTTGCGGTTGGCTACTTCGCTTAGCTCCACTTGATCCTATCCGAGTTTCCCCAGGTGAGATTCTACCTCAAGTAATGTGAGCCCAGCAGCCACCTTCTTCAGTCCTAGCTTCTCATCCACCAGTCTAAGAATTTCGGCTCCGATTCACTCACAAAGCTAACATAATCTTTCCACCGTAGTCATCAACAGCGCATATATATATATATAACATGTTACTGTTACTCTTGTTGCGCTAGACTCAAAGTCGAATATCTTGTTTTCGAACATCAATAATCATAGCTCCACCTTAAATGCACTCGGAGGCAAAATCCAGTATTTCCTGTACGAGGCTTATCTCAATCCGTCTGTTTTCTTGCCCAACTCTCTCCGCACAGGCCGGTATCCCAAGCGCAGCGTCAACGATTCCGCCACATCCTAGACGCTTCAACTATTACCTGTCTACTCCGCCGCTCCCACATCTTATTCCTCTTGGACGATTACGTAGAGGCTTTAAATGTCAAATTGACTATTGATTTGAAGAGCTGCTAAAAACTTGAGTATCCATCTCGCAGACATGTTTGCAATCATTGATTAAGGCCCTGCCTCAAATTCTCCACCAGCTCATTGTAAATCCTAAAGCTAACTTGATTAATGCTCCAAATCTGACTCAAATGAGCTCCCAGTAAAAAGTAAATACAAGTTTCCTCAATCAACAATTTAAGTCAAGAATCATCTTGTTTCTCCCACCTCCCTCAACCGGAGCAAGCAAAAGCAAGGAACTTTGAAAATGAGCAGGTTTTGTGGAAGAAATATTTACCCCGTTTTTTATTATTTTTCTACCGCCAATCTCACTAAAACTTTCCTGAAACTAGATCCTCACAACATGTGGTTTACCTTCCTTTCAGCAGAAATCTTTTAAAATTCCACAAAAAACGTATAGATTAAACCCAAAGCTTCGCCATTATTCACTAACCAACACCAGACGAGCGCGCTCATTTATTTCAAAATCCAAAGCTTTCATCTTCATCAAGCTTTACAAGAAACTATACAGCAACAGCTACCGAAACTGAAGAAAGATCTGGGATGAATCACCCAACTCTCCAAATTCCTCCGCCATTTTTCCACCCATAAACAAGGTCCATTATTACGAGATTACCTTTATCCAAAAATAATGTTTCCAATAATTCCCTTTATTCAGCTCTGAATATAGACTTGTACACCGCCTTTGCAAGTTGCTCAGAGAGGACGTGTCAAAAATTCTAAACTGATTTCTTAAAGAAATGTCGACTGGTCGCCGGTCGCAATCCCGAATTTCTACACCGTACCCAATCTAAGGGCATCTGCATCCGAATAACTGTAATTAAATACTTATTTCAGCGCATCTACGCTTCCTTTCCGTATCATACATCTATGCCAGCAAGAAACCTCTGTGACAAAGCTCCAACTCAATTTCGATTATAACGCAAGAAGCTTGCACCCTACGTCGACAATTAATTCTTTACGATGCAATCATGTTTTTATCCCTCTTTCATCAAGACGAATCGCAAGACACATGATCCCATTGCGTAGAGGATAACATTATTTTATTCTGCATCTCCCTCTTTGTATTCGCACATCTTACATCTTTTCTTCGCCTTGACTACTGCATTCGTTCCGGGAACTTCGGCATCCTAACTTCCTTCCATCTAGTTTCACGTACAGTTAGGGGCTAATTTGATAATTTCTCCCATAAATCTAATCCGGCGGTAGAGTGTGAATTAAGGATTGTAAATTTTACTTCATAAATCCTCACGCATTTTGCCGTGGGAGGCACTTGTGATCATATTCGCCAAGAGAGTATGCGGTATGCAAAGAAAACGTGGATCGGAGGAATTATGCCTCAAAGGCAACCGCAATGAAGCCCTCTTACTATTCATCCGTACCTTCATCCACATGCTCCCTTTTCCCTCCCTTCTTTACGAGTCCAAGGGTAATTTATATCTTTGCAAATTAATTTGAATTTCCGCCTATCTTACGCATCCTTAACAGTATTAAAATCCTGGCAATAAAATTAGACGTTTTCTCAAAACTTTTCATGCAGCACAAACTAAAATGAAGGATGAAAAAATACAGACAAGCCCGAACCGTTTTAAAAAGGAATACATCCGCAGTTTTGCACTCCGTCCGCTCTTGAAAAGATGATCTCGGATAAAAGATAGGTCTACAGGACGAGAGACGAAACTAATTCCTAATCCAAATTGGAGAGGAAGAGATGGGAGTGAATGCAGAGCCCTCACAAAGCCGAGCTAACCACCTGGATCTTAGTGATTGCCCAAAAGAGCTTAGCAATGCATTTGTTAAGATTTGGGATGCAGGTGTGATGATGTCCTTTGCAAATCCATTTCCTTACTTACCGGTAAACAGTGGATAGTTTAGCATTCAGCATCCCCAACATAATTACATGACCCAATTCAAATGGATTCTTCCATTACTCCTACAAGCAACAAGACGATATTCTCTCGTCTCCCTCATTCATCATTCATCCTCATTCCTTCATCATCCTCGTTCAATTCGGAGACAGTAACTCCCTCTCTAATCCTAGTTTTAGACAACTCAGGAATACAAAGCTAAAAAAATCAGCATATACCATCCCTTAAACAAATCCCCCAATCCCATTTCAAATTACTTATCAGCATCATAAATAATCCAAGAGACGATTTCAAATCATGACCCGCAGCCTCAGCCTCAGCATGAAGATGACGAACTTGCGATTCTCCTTCTTCAGTTCAACTAAAAGTAAAAATATTCGAAACAGTTATATATCCACCAGGGCACGAGTAAACTATATAAGGACGACATGATTTGCAGTTTGTTGTAGCCCCGCAGAATCCTTTGAGCTAGGTGCTATAAGGTGCAGAGAAAGACAGTAGACATTTAGGAAGTAAAAGGCGATTGTGATGTGAGATTCAGCTATTATTCTTGAAACAAGCTTTTCTATTTCTCACAATTGCAAGTGTCTCTCTTGAGCTCCAAGGTCTTGTCATTAATTGTCCGGAAACTGTTCTATTGAGCGTATACTGTAGGTGGTTGGATTGAGTTGAAAGTTGGACAGTTTCCAAATCTGGTCCCATCAATCCACCCCTTTTCATCCCTGACTTTTGTGGAATCACTAATTATTATTGAGCTTTTGACAGAAGATAGATATTCTTAGCAAAGGGTGAATGAGGAGGCTTTCCTTGGGGCTATGGCTTCCTTCCAACCACGGTAATAACTGTCGACAGCTGATGGTGGATTGACGGGAGGGAAGAAATTGTTCGTGTGAAGGGCTCCCCCCGGATTCGGTGGTTGATGATTCTTGAAAAGTATAATAATAATTGCGGTCTTGGCCTCCTCTGTTGAGTCGTTGAGTTGTGTATAACAATTGAGAATTTGTTTCACTCTCAGTCAGCCATCATCCAGGCCAGTTCAGAGCAAATAGGTTTGAGGGAGAGGAGGATGAAAATGAGTTGGAAAATACTTGCAAATCAGGATGAGGGATGATTTTCCATCCTTCATCCTCTCTCATTCATTGTCCCTCCGCCACTCGTGATATCAAGATGCGGAATGGAGTTTATTATTATTATGAAAAGGGCAAAGAATCCATGATGTGGGCATGATACAAATGTTTCTCTCTTGTCAACTCCAATCTCCCTTCCGTTTAAATTCATCTTCTGCCCTAGTAGGCAAAATAAGCGCAGCGTGCACCGTACACGGAACCTCCTCATCCAAGCGTAGTCTCAACCCTACTCATTAATAGGTCACATATATTCACGCTCTTTCGCAGTGATAAAGACAGTCCGTGTCTGTCGTCGTCTTTTAATCACCAGATATTTGATACAGGCCAACCCCTTTGCATAATTATTTCGTGAAACAATTCAAACTTCCCTCTTGCATTCACTATATTAAAATTATGTTCTAATTTTCTTTCTAACTTATTCTTTTCCAACGTCACGGCCATCCAAACTTGGAGTTCAAAGCGCAGCCGTAGTAATTGCGATTCTCTTGCTAAATGTCTGCCAACAATTTCAGTAACTATCTTTTTCGTTCATCCCTCTGCACTCGGACCGGTTATTCTTAGCACACATTCACCGCTGCAGCAAAGCGAGTAAATCAAACTAGGAATCCACCAAACCATGCATTCAGACCCAATCCGACCGGCTTAAACTTGCATCCGTCTTTTGATTTTTCTTCGCTGTTCTTGTATTAATTACCCGACTGAACCAAATTTACTTGTTTTCGAAAACGGCTTTCCCAGCTTTCAAATTAAAAATTGTGTAACAAATAAAAGTAAAAAACTGAAAGCTTTTTTAAACTAATTCGGTCACCTCACTCAGCCGACTGGCTGAATATAGATTAAGTTATCTTTAAAAGAAACCTGCGAACCATATTTGATATTGTTTGTTTATCATCCCCTCTTCGCTTTTAAGACCTCTGAATAGAGAAAGTCTGTACAAACGATTGCATTATCACTTAGTTGAAGATGAAAAGTTATTTCCTCAAAACGTGTATTTCTCGTTCATCTTCAAAATTCGCAAAAATTCGCAAAACCATGACAAGGATGACAGGTTTCAAACAAGATTTTGATGGGCCCATGCCATACATTTCCGTAATTGCAATTCGCTGCCGAAACAGAAGCTGCTTTCTGCATGTAAGCTGCAGCATGTACCGCACTGCTGTCGTCCAAATTTAAATGAAAGTTTGTAAACTAAAATTAACAAACTTAACATTTAGGCCTTGCATCTAAAGAATCAGAGTGAAATTTACACGGGGAACAAGAATGTCGCGACTAGTTGCTAATTAACCCACATTCCCCCTTATTCCCATTCCATTCCTGCACATATTGAAAAGAAAGTTTTTTTGTTGCCACCAAATAAGGAGTGAAACACCCATTTAATCCATTTAATTTAACGTTGGAATTAAGGGAATATGTGTGTATTATAATGAATGCAAGACTTCAAGAAGATGCTCCGATTCCATATTCTTTAATTGTTTCCTCGTTTAATGAGCTTCCGTTCTGAGAGAAGAGCAGACGGTATAAATATAATTCAGTCAGTCAGGTTGCTCCTCGGCTCAGAGAGATGCCCAGTTAGAATCTTTGAACCCTTAAAACGTTGTTAATGCTGTTGATGAGGGAGGGAGGAAGATTCGGAGAGCCGTTATAACATAATAATGTAGCCCAGTTGTTTAGAAAAGCTTAACACATTTACTTGGTCAAAGTGATTATTATTTTCCCGCCGCGTAGTCTTGCTATTCTCTTTTAACCCCGTAGCTAGCATTACATCAAGAGAAGAAGAGGATTATTTTGAGGAAACAGAGCGGATACGAAGCTGAAGCTGAAGCCCGGTTATTACGTAAATTTCAAACCCCTTCCCAAATACCGTGGAGCAACTGGTGCAATAATCTGCATCTCTGTCCACAATCCATGAATTTTCCCAGTCAGCCATTCTTTTAACACGCTCAGACTTGTCCATCTTCTGTATTCTTCCCTCTGTTTCTTTTCTTCCCCCAACAAATCAGCAAGAAAGCACCTTCTTCTCGCTATTCACAAATCATAAACCCTTAAATAGAATTTTTTCTTTCCGTTATTAAAATATCAGCTATTTTATTCCCTCTTCCTCCGGCTCCCTAACTACGGCCCCAGTTTGCATAATTAGTGATGCTTCCCTGATGTTCCATCATCACAAACATCTCTCCCATATTCTTTCTTTTCATCCCCTAATTCGAGTCACTTGTTAATTTAGGCAAAGCAGATGGCAAAAATCTTCCTTTTATTACAATCAACAAGGAAATAATCGTTTCATCCCATCCTAAATAAACCCTATTTACTGATATTCCTTATAGTCCTTCCACTTAAAAATTCATGGTCAGGCAGTGGAGCCCACTTTATCGTCTTTTGGGCAAAATCCCCAAATAGTACACACACGTGCACAAAAATCCACCCACTTTAAATATAACAATACCCGTAAGAATAATGAAATGAGCCAACACATGCCCGACTGACTCTCTGTTCTCTATGATTACGCTCCGTCCTCCCGTGTGAATCGCAAAAATGTTTCCAAACCTTCTGCCTCACTTGATTCAAGCCCACTTAAACTAATTCAGAAAGATGCACGTTGTGTACAGTACGAGACTACTACCGAATACCGAATCGTGAAGTAAAGAGTACAATACTGTCTTTACCTTAATATTTCAACAACACCCAGAATCTAATCAACCTATAACCGACATAAGTTGCTCGCCAACCCGCATCGTCTATGCATATTTTTGCAAACTTAAAATTTGCACAGCCTCCTCCAAACCCATCGGCACTAGCAGACTCCTCAAGATTAACACACCATAATTATTTCTATAATAAAAGTCTGCCTGGCTCCCGGAGAGACCATCCCCGGTATTGTTTTAAAAGCACCAAGGAGATTTGCAATTAGCGAAACGGTAATGTTACGGAAGGATGACAGATGCATAGAAGAAATCAAGAAGCAGATACGCTTCCGCGGTCTACTTACCTGTTATTTCCTCATCTCTCTTTGTATACTTACTTCACCCCTGTCTTGAGCAGCAATTCTTCTCACATACAACCACCGCATGCTCTGCTCAAGCTCAACAAGAATGTAACTCCATCTCCATCCCTTACTCACCCTTAATTACTTTAAACTTCAAGAGGCGACTCAATGAAAAAACATGGTCAAGAATCAATTCTTCTTCGGGCTTTATAAATCTTTGTTCTTTAGTCACCCTCCACGCACTCATACTTTTCACATTGGATCCTTAGAACATTAGAAACCTTACTTACCCGGGGATAAATACATCTTGTATTCATGTTACACCAACTTCATTCAGTATCAATAGATGTTACTTCCTTGAAATAATTTATGAATATTCTTACCTCCACACGTTTCCAATTCTCTTTCTTCTTCCACCATCTTCAGCTTTTGAAGCTTCTGCTTCAAATTTTTTCTTAACGATTCCTGCAAGAACAAGACTTCCCCGAAAACGGCGAACAAATAAACAATCAGGCACTAAAAACTATCCAAAGTTCTTCCTTAGCCTGAGTACAATCTGTAGTTTTTCTCACTAAACACGTCGTTATGTGATAAGATGAAGCGTTACCCACTTACCTGATTGGTATATTGTAAAAAAATTTGCATATCCCATAGCTTTTAGGTTTCGTATGGCTTGAGTGTTTGGTGAAATATTGGGCAATTTATTCCCCTTTGACGTTAAGTTTACGATAAAGGACTTATAATTGTTGTCGGACATATATATAATTACTTCGGGGGAGGACCGGAACAAGCTACAGGGAGGAGGAATGAGGGTGGGAACGGTGAGGCTAATATAAGAACCAGGGTGCTATTAAAATAAGAGGAAGAGATGACGCTTCATGTCATGTCCATTTTAAACGTTTTTTTCCTCTCATTCCGAGCGTCTCTCAGTGGCCAAGAGTTGTTACAGTCATTGTTCCTGCTGATAGGTAACTTAATTATATGGTATTTTAACTCAGGATTGACGTGACCAGTGTCTCGGGCAGAAATTCTTGATGAAAATTGCCATTTGTTCCTTCCGAGAGAGAGGGGGTCAGGTGACTGACTGCATGCATCAGGACGTGGCGTTAGAGCATAATATTTTTAAGGGGCTTGAGGAGACAGTGGACGCTGGTTTACGTGGCAGTTTTAAACGGATTATCTCCCGACTTAATCCTAGGTCTGCCTGGTCCGGTAGGTTTGTCCTGGTTACACAACACATGTCTGCGGTGGTACGAATGTAAGAAGAGGGCGGGATTTAAATGTAATAACCTTTGCAATTTACCTCTGAGGCGCTTCCGCCTCATCATTAAGGGATTCAGGTGGGGCAGAGGACAGATTTCATTTTCACACTAGACCAGACAACCCTCATCTGTTTTGTATGGCGAGTACATAGCATCTCACGGAGGAATCTCAAGGAGGAAGAGGTTGACATTTCTCTCTTGTTATTTAGCCCTTGTTGTTCTTTCATAATAATCCCTTGCTTTTCCCAACACTTAAAACCTCCTTTAACTGCTACCACGAAACCATATTCCCCCGGCATACATTTTCGGCTTATTAGCATACTTGCACACATTCGGCCCACCTCATCTCTCCTTCCTCCAAATCCTTTGATATCCTCAATAAGACTCTAAAATCCCGTTCTTCTCATTCATCCACCAATCTTACATGCTTCATTACTGTTCAGCAAGTCTTTAACTCAATAGAAAGATGAATGAGCAAGGAGTTTTTTTCACAGCTCCTTCATTTCCCCAACTTGCTAACGTATATACGCATTCGGTCACCTCATAATCTTCCACCTGTACCTACTTTATACACCCCGTCCTACCTAATTGCCGTTTGCAACGCTTTAAATGAGCTCATTTAATTTATATATCGTATTTCTTTTAAATTTTAGATACACGCCTTCACCCAGGGTTTTTTCCGTACCTTCAGCTGCGGCTAACTAAACTTAAGCAAAGGACAGCTCCTTCAAGGCAATTAATAGAAAACATGGAGGAATTCTCCCAAGGAATCAGCGGACCCTATCGTCCTCATTCCGACACATCTTCCCAACAAGATGACCCAACAAGACCTTCCCTTCCCGCACATGACTGTGTTCAAAATATAAATGCGGTTTCTTCCCGAAATAAAAGCAAAATCTTGTTATCTTCCACAAGGAGACGTTTATACAACTTCCCTTCAATGCTAACAATTCTCCTTATTCTTGTCATGCCGGTAAGCTAAGTTGGAGCGGAAAACTCGCTAATTCTTTTCTTTTCTTACACGAAATTCTGCGAAACTTTTAATATACGTATTTCATTCATTCAGCATTGTATGTGTGACCACCACCGCGTACTTACTTAAGCTTTTGTAACAAGCCCAAGGAAAGGAATGGAATTTGTATGCAAAAATTCAAGGAATTTGGCCAATTTCCAGCTTAATTAATAACAGTTTGCGATTTTTCGCAGGTAGTTCTTCAGTGTGTGTAAAAGCCTGTCATTTTTATCAGACAGTCCGTTATTTAATCAAATGATAAAGCCTGACACCGTTTTAGCAGACGAGTGGACCATAATAAACTTAAACGACTATTTTAATTTTTCCTCAAAGATTCGCAATACTGTCCCAAGAAACTGCATATGCCGCAGCCGGTGCTTGTCTTACCAAGTTAGTGTCAAGAGCGTAACAGTGAGCTTGAACTTGCAGACAAAACTTACAGGGAAACGTCTCGCCTTTGCTAATCTTGTACAAATAAGATTCCTAACATGTTGTATATATAGAGGAGCTCGTTACGCTATGAATGATTGTGTGAAGGAGAGATACACTGAATGAGCCACTGATCTATTAAAATAAATAATGGCGGCAAGTCATACATTGTTTCCTCTGCGAAACGAAAAGCTCTTCTTTCTTACAAGGCTCACGATTACCTTTTACCACTACTACTATTATTCACTCAAAACCACAAACATTATTTTAAATACGCAGATTCTTCTTGTTTGTAACCCAGATTTAGGGTCGTGGTGTTGTCTCCCTTTAAAGTTTACAGAATGCATGATAAATGAATGAGAGGGCGAACCCTAAAATTGCGGTATCGAAATGTAATTCAAAGTTATTTCACTGTTAAACTGATTCCTTGATCAATTTTCCTCAGGTAACACATGCCGAGGTTAATAACTGGGAAAGACCGGGGAACATGCCGCATATTCAAGGGTTGGAAGTTATGTGTGGTGCACAGCACATGGAGGTAAAAATAACGTTATAAATGTATTTCATTGATTCATCCCCGTCCTTCTGCCTTCATTCTTCTATAATCCACTCATTTGCTCCACATAGGTACACTTGAGCTTTGACTTGCCATTTCAAGGGCTTGTCGCTTCCAAAGGAATGTATGGCCATCAGGACTGTGTTTATGTTCGTCCCAGGTAAGTTTCCTGATTCTGGACGGTTCGTTACAGTACTTGATTACGACCAAGCTTGCGTTGTGGGTGAAACTGAGAGAATATCTTTTTGTTATTTTCTTCCAGGTCTGGCGGCACAAAGTTCGTATTTAACATAGATTACGAAAAATGTGGAACAAAGCCTGACAATCATGGCAAATTTTACGAAAACACCATCGTCGTACAATATGACGAAGAACTCATTGAAGCTTGGGATGAGGCAAAGCGGCTTCGTTGTGAATGGTTTAACGACTACGAGAAAACTGCAACCAAGGTGTCCCCCATGGTTATTTCAGACCTGGAAGTTGTTGAATTAAATTTCCACGGTGATAACGTTGATTGCTGGATGGAAATCCAAGAGGGGCGAGGACCATGGGCACCTGCATTGAATGGGATTGTACCACTTGGAACCACTTTGACAATGGTCATTGCTGTCAAAGATCCAACAGGTAAGAAAATTTGTGAAAACCTGAAAATAGTTTTCTAAGTTGGCTCTGGCACAACTTTTCGATTACGGCTTTTTTAATTTGGCAAAATACCTGATTGTTATAAATGCTATAACTGTCCACAGGTGAATTTGATATGCGAGTGAAAGCTTGTGAAGCATCTGACGGACAAAACGGTCACATCCTTCCATTGAGTGATGCAGAAGGTTGTATCTTGAGGCCCAAATTGATTGGAAAATTCTCAAAGGTAAATCAAGTCAAATTTTGGCACCCAAACTTGGATTTCTCCTTTTTTATCTTTGTTGTTTATAGCCGAGAAGGAAAATGTGAAATTAATAGCTTTCAACTTTTTCCTTTTGCTTAACAGGTAAAACTTGACGACGGCCGGGCGACTGTGCTGACCTACGCTTACATGTCTGCCTTCAAGTTCCCGGACATGCTCAACGTTCACATGAGATGTACTGTAGAAATTTGCAGACACGGCTGCCCGGATCATTGTACCCCACCCGGCCCTCCACCAGGTCACATCCCTGCTGCATCAAATCACCCAGAGCAACAGCAATTGCAGCAGCATGAACAGCATGCCCAGCAATCACTTCAGGAACCACTGGCATTCGAAACGCAAAACAATCCAGTTTCACCAAACGATTTCCAGAGAGTTACACCCAAGTCCCTCCAAGGAGGTCAGCAGCAAGGACAGCAACAAGGACCCGAGGCTCATCTGCCACAAGGAGATCAACCAATTCCCCAAGGGGTTCTGGAAACAATCAGAGATCATGTTAAGCAACAGCATCACTTTGACGTTCAGCAAAATCAACAGCCCCTGCCCTCAGCACCTTCCGGCTCAGGTCACGGACAAGGACCTCCACCGCTACCTCACTACCAACCACAGACAGGTCCCCCGAACAACGGCAGAATGCCACCTCCAGGTTTCTACCCACCACCACCACCCCAACATCACAGACACCCTCCAGGCCGCCCTGGTCCACCACCTCCAAGACGGAACGGTCCTCACGGACCTCCTCAGAGGTCACCCAACGGTCATCCTCCATTCCATCCTCATGGGTTCCCTCCAAATCAGAGAATCAATCACAGAATGGATCCAAAGGACATTCTTTCAGAAAATATTGCTATTCCAAGAGTTGGGCTTGCTGCCGGCGATAGCGCTGAAGCTCCTCGTGATATGGGTAACGAAGGTCGAGCATCTTCCCCACTTTCAGGAACAGAAACCCGTGAACCTATTCCACAAGCTCAACCCCTCCGAGGTAATTTCAGGAAATGTCTTTTGCAGCTTTTGTTAATTTTTATTCTAAGCAAAGAAAGCATAAGAGGAGAATAGTAATATTTTGATATTTTTGAACTTTTTAGCTGAAGAACCACATTCAGCCACCAACGGAGATACTCCAATCACTCCAGGAATTTACGCCGGCCCTCTTAAAGGCCCACGCAAGCTCCGTCATCGCCGTTCTGTCCACTCTAACAACGGCATCATTGGAATCGAAAGCGCTTTTAAAGTTGTATCAGAAGCAGACTTGAATTTTGCACTGAATTCCTCAATGCCAGAGCAGACAGCAACAATAGTTATGAAGGGATCTCCCATGACGGAGCACGATACAGTTTATGGAATCTGTTTGCCCCGCTTTGGTTTCGGTTTAGTTTTCTTCGGTTTGGGTTTTGCCACGCTCATATCCATAATAATTGCCATTTTCCTAGCGTATGCCCACTACGTAATAAAACTAAGCAACCAGAAAGCCTTGGACGGCTGCCCACCACCCGCTAATCCCCATTCATACGCTCCTGAAAGCGTTCTACCAATGGTAATCTTAAGAAAAATGTGGTGAATGAGGAGGAAAACGAAAAGAAAGCGGACGCTAGCGTCTGCTCTGCTTTACAAGCTATACTTATTTATTGTATATTTATTTATAATAAACTAAAAACAATGCATTCCCTATTTTAGCGAATAAATTACGGTTAATCAAGGTTATAATTTTACATTATTTTATTATGATTTGGACCTGGAAGAAAGCCAGAGAAGTTTATTTTGGAAATATCATTTTGTAAAGTAGTTAAGGGTTTTCTGTAAATATATTTATAAGCCATTGTTTGCAAAAAATAATTAATGTTTCCTGTACTTCGAGAAGCTTAATTAAGAATTACTCGCAAGTACATGGTTTTGTAAGAATCAAACGCATTCAGCTTCAAACACATATTTTTCTAAGCCGTAGAGAGCATAAACTGTGTCACAATCATTAGTTGAGACAAAATGTGCCCCATTTTGTCCAACCGAGCCCATAGCAATAGACAAAAGTACATAAAATACACGTCATTTATACTCGAAATAGGCATGTAATCGTATACACCTTCCCATACGTCTCAAACTTTAAACTGTCTTCATTAAACTTATGTCAGAGATAAAACTAATTTTAGTGAATGCAATAGGATGGACAATGTTACTTAAATTCACTTGAGTTTTTGCACTGGTTCTTAAATAAAGTTTAATTTATTTTCAAAATTGCCATTAGTATCATTTCTTGAATCATTTCATAGTTGTTGAGTTATTTCTAGTTAATCTAAGTACATCACGTTGACCCAGTAATTATTTAATTAATACACTAATCGTATTGACCCCTTCTACTCGGAATCATGAGTTATTTCAAGGACAAGCTTCACATACAAGTTTCTGGTCGGAGAAGAAATAGAGCGCAAAGGTATTTTAAAATCTAGGCAACTAAAGTAAAATTTGGGCCTCGTGATATATATAAGCGTTAGCGCTATAGTAATGCGTTTGTTGCGCTTTTAGAGGAATCGTAAGTGCCAAACGATTTTAACTTCGGACAACGCTGCGAGAGACGCTTACCCTGCGCCCATCTACGGACTCTGGTTCATGTGTTCTATGGGACCGTTCAAATATATCGATATCAAAATTGGCCAAATTTTTGACCCCTCCCCCGTCCAAAATATATCGATATCCAATGTTAAGCAAACGGCGGCTCAAACCCCTCCCCCGTTCGATTATGATATCGTTATATTTGAACGCTCCCTATGGAAAAATATTCATTTTTATGCAGCGGAGATTTTGAGGCGGAGAGAGAACCAAATCCAAGCGCCCATCTACGTGAATGAGGAGAACACTGACCTGTCTAAACGCATGATATATGTACATACCGACGACCGTTTGGGTCCCTCGCTCCGGTGAGTACATTGGTTTACAGATGCTCCGAACATAATAGGTACATGCATGGAGAGAGTTTGACTTGAGCAGGGGATAAAAGCATCAATTGTGAATTGAATAAGCATAAGAAGTGAAGTGGATCTTGGTTAATTTAAGTAGTTGTAGGCAAAATGATGATTATTTTTTTAGGAAATCAGGAGCGGGTAGTTCCCGATTTTCCTAATTCCCCACGCTAAGTGTAGTTTGAAATCCGGAAAATCAGTTAAAACGTCAAAAGAGTTAAAAATGTTTAGTAAAGAGTTGGCGGTGAATTTAAAGATACTAGTTCCGCGTAAAATTGTCTTCGGGACATTTACATTATGTCGAACATAATAGCCGTACAGGATATTTTGAATCATAATAGTTTAAATTTTAATTATCTCCTAGTAGTTGTAGTTAAATAGATTTATAAGCATTAGGTTTAAATATGGCTGGATTCTCGTGGGAGAAAAGGCCTTTAAAGAGGCCAAGACTGGGTCCTCCGGATGTGTACCCTCAAGACGCTAAACAACGAGAGGTTTGTAATTGTAGTTATCTTTTCATAGCCTACCGGGCCAATGTTATTAGTGTAACGGGACTGCCCTTGAAGAGATTACCGGAGCTTGGGTTTGGATTTGAAACGCTATTGAATCTCATGAGCCAAGCTCGGACGGATCTTTTTCTAAAGGAGTAAAATTAGCATAATGTATAGCCTTTAATGTGTGATATTTTTTATTTTCAGGATGAGTTGACGGCAATTAATGTTAAGCAAGGTTTTTCACATATTCCTCAAATATCTGATGAATTTGGGACTGCTAAAAATTGCAATATCAGCGAAGCTAAGGTGAGGTTGCATTTTATTGATTTGGAATCATGTCTTCCAGGAAAGTTGAATGTGTAAACCCTAATGACCTTGTGTTGTTTTAGTTGGGAGCATTTATAAATGGAGCAATATCGGCCAAACTGAAATTAAATGTATTACCTGATTCCGGTAAAAGAAGATTACAAGTGAATACCAAAGATAATTTCTGGCCGGTAACGCCTCGAGTGAGTAAATTGGTGGATAGTTGGATTAAGGATTTGTGTGGGACGAAGCCTCTATCAGCATTAGCCAAAAGAGTACCCATATTTAATAAAAGAGAGGAAATATTTTTAACTCTGGCTGACCATTCCGTGCCGATGCTGAGAGCTGCCTGGTTTTTGAAAATGACGGCTGCCTATAATTCCGCTATATCTGAAGCTAAAACTAAGAAACGACAAATACCGGACCCATCTCAAGGTATGGTGATTTTCATTTAAACTTAGGCGAAAAATTGGCGAGTTACTCAGTCGATGTAATTTTTTATCCTTATGAATGTGTTCTTTACAGAATGGACGATATCTCTTCAACGATGCTTAAAAGATATACTCATACGTTTATCCGATTGGTACAATGGAGGTACGGGTACCTCCAATAGTTTAAGTAACGCGTCCTCTTCTTCGTCCAACCCTAATCCACTAAGTAATTTACAAGCGGCGACCGGTCAGGTCGTAATCAAATCCGAATCTGGTGGATTCTCTACCACCTCTAACCCCAATGCGAGCACTACAACAAGCCTCTCAACGACTGATGATGGAACTGTGAGCATGAGGCAATGGGTGTATTGTACCGATTTAGCTAAACATCTTTATAACGTGAGTCTAGTATTTCTTGTCTAGATTTATTCAACTGCGGTTATTTTAGAGTACTAATACTGTTATTCTATGTACAGGAGGGTCTTCTTGACAGACTGGAATGGCTCATTTGGATCATTGAAGCTTGTGAAAGAGTGAAAACATTAGAAGATGGAACATGGAAAGCTTTGATTCCGGTCTTATTATCATTTCTTCCGGACATTGCGCAATCAGAATTTTTATCCAGACGTCTCGCTTATGTAGCAGCGAGGAGATTATCGGGCCTCTTTGCAGACTTTGATGTGACCAGTGTACCACCTAATAATGGAATTGTTCCTCCCCCTCCAGCGGCGCTAGTCGAGCACTTAAATTGCCCTGCTCATCGAACCACCGTCTTAGCCCTTGTAACAGCCTTGCAGGTTATAACATTGGAATGCCCCACAGCTCTTGTTCATAACGGGAATAGTACTTCTAGTGGAGAAGGTCGTTCAAATCTCTCTATACCAAGTGGATCACCTCTGGATTTGCTTGCTGTGCCTCCATCAGCTCTTCCAATGCCACCTAGAGCTAATAATCCGATAATCAGAGTGCAGATACGTACTGCCGAAGACTTGATCCGTGGTAGAAGTAGAGCTGTGGAAGCAAAATGGTCATGCGAGGAGTGGCAACAGTCTTCCGCTGGTAAGACGCCCGTTGAAATAGTAATGCGTAGCATAGTATAGTCTGGATCTAGATGCTGGCATTTTACATGTGTTTTCTGTATTTCAGGGAAAACATTGGAAAAAGTATTAGCTGCTTTAGATGCTCTAGATCGTCACAGTTTCGACAAAATTGAAAGCCAAAACTCATTAGAAACGTTGTATGCGAAAGTGTTCCCCGATCCCCCAAAGAGAGATAATCCTGAAGCGGATGCGCCCATAGTGTTAGTGTTGTGCCAATGGGCAGTCGGTCCTCACCGAAGTGGTGAACATCGAGCAATAGCTGTAGCGAGATTACTTGAGCACCGCCAACTGGACTATACAAGTAGTTCGAATGAACCGGACTCGCAAATTATGAGTGTTACAAACTCCACGGCAGATGTTCGTCAGGATAGTAGTATTCAGTCTGACGATGTTACTATGAATGGCCCGGACAGTGAAGGTCCGGCTGTGGGTAACGAAGTGAATGGCAACGGCAGTCATAACGGCAGTGGTATTGGCAACGATGATGAAACAGATGCCGTTGGAAGTCTACCAGTGTATCATAATCTGCTGTTAAAATTTCTAGATACAGATGCTCCTACCTTGGGTAAGCTAGTCATATTGCTTTTTGAGTGATAGATACTCCATAAGGCGACGATAAAGAAATGAATTATGACTTCAAAATATTTCAGATGAATCATCAGTACAAAGCAAAATAACGTTTGCCTCGTTGGTGCACCTATTTTCGGCGTTAGTGAGACACGATATTTTCTCGCATGACTCGTACCTTTGCACATTGGTTGCAAGGGGAGACTTGTCTGCAGTTCCGCAGCCACCACCCCCTACGACCAATGCTCCGTCAGTTCCTCCTATTCAATCTGTTGCTACTCCAGGTCCCGGATCACATCCTGGTCCTGGTACCCCAGCCTCAGTTTCTTCTGTAACTCCAGGAGCAACTCCACATCATGATCTTGTTGACGACAGAGGTCCATTATTCCATCCCTTGCCAAGAATGCAGGAAATCCCTCAGCGACAGCCTGACTATGGAGATGATCGAAATATCGACGATGATCTCGACAGGCTACTACAACACATAACTCAAGAGCAACAAAATAATATGGATCAAGTAGATTCTCCCAAAGAGGATAACCCTAATAGTGCTAGTGGTGGTGGATTTGGAACAATGTCGACTCCAAGTCATCAGACCAGTAGCAGCAATTCCAATAGCATCGATCCTAACCCGCCAAACGGTGGCAACTCTAGTTCTTCGACAAAAGGTAGCGCTGCGGTTGGGAATTCCGAAACATTAAAGCAGTCTCGACATCGACTTTACGTCATGCATTTTCCACTGCCGCAAGATGAAAGTTTTCTTCATGAAGCTAACCAGCGCCATATTTTATTATACGGTGTCGGCAGGGCTAGAGATGAGGCAAGGCATGTTGTGAAAAAAGTTTCAAAAGAGTTGGGAAAGTTGTTCAGCAAAAAGTTCTGCTATGATGTTGCGGATTGCAGTCGTGTAAAAAAGCACTCCAAAAATGAAATCAACATGGAATCCCTTCAAGGGCGTTTCTCAGCGCTACCTTACTTTGATCAGCATCAAGTAACATCATTCACAGCTCAGTCTGTTTTAGAAATGCTATCCTCATTTGCCTCAGGTACGTGCAATGCAAGCAATTCTGTAATAGTCTATCCATTCGCAGACAAATAATTTATATTTTGTAACCCAGGTCGTAGTAATTATCTACCAACTGCAGAACATGTTGCGTTTCTGTTGGAGCTAATGGAATACGCTTTGAATATTACGGGTTTACTCGAAACATGCATCCAGCTAATGCGTGAAATACCTGACATAGAATCGCAGCTCATTGCCAAGCAAAGTCCTATCGTTGGGGTATACACAACATCCCTCCAACTTCAGCTTGTGTCGATATTGAGGCGTTATCATTGCTCATTACTGTGTAAGTTTTATTAAATTTAGTTTCTAGAAAAATACGTTTACGAAATGCTGTGTTCGGTAATTTATTAGGCTGTGTTGCTCTAGTGGATCCTGAAATGACAAAAAGTGCCTGGGATTGTCTATCACGCGTTGTACGGCGATTGAGTTCTTCCATAGAGTGCACGTCGGCCGAAAGATGCTCTCTTGGATATTTGACAGAGCTTCATGCGTCCTGTGCTTATCTAAAGTTAAAGAACTTCGCAGAATATCTCACGCCAACTGCAAATAAAATACGGTTAGCGTTGTGTAATGCAGTACAACCCGCAGAATCGTCGCCGCACAAATGGAATAATTCTTTCATGACGCCTTGTTTAGAGCATCCACGACGAAAGGTAACGAATACATTGCAACTGATTTTTTGTATCTCCCTGCGCCACACGGTAAAAAGCTAAAATATAATTGTTCGATCAACGATTTGCAGGTGGAATCCAGCATAATCCGTCAGTTGGTGGAGAACCCGGCTTGCAGATACAGTTTTGTGTGTAACGCTGTTCTGAGCATCTGTAACGAAGCCGATACTGAAAGACTTAATGATCTCGCATCCTTGTGCGCTGAAATGACAGCTGCGTGCCCTTCCTTAGCCCCAGAATGGTTGGGAGTTCTTCATGCGTTGTGTACTAGTGGTCGTAGAAGTGCAACATATTCCGATATTTTTGCTGAAATCGATGTGAAACACCTCAGCATTCACTCAAGTTTAGCTACATTAGCAGCTCTTTTGGTAGCTCGCCAATGTTTTTCCTTGCAAGACTTCTTTTTACAAGCTGTGCCATCATTATTGCAAGCTTGGAATGAAGGTAATTACTTGGCTTCAAAATCGACTGTCCATTCGACAAAGGATTTCTGGACTAGTGGCATGTAAATTTGGTTTTGTAGGACGTGGGCCTAGTGATCCTGATGCGGAAGCAGGAGCAAGATTAACTTGCAATTTACTTCTCAGCCTTTTCCGTGCTCAGGAGAGCATGAATCCGGACGCTGCTCCAAGTGTTCTGAAACTCAGTTGTGATAGAAGACTTTTATCGGCTACACACAATACCATTAATTTGGGAGCTTTCCTGGCAGTTCTCAAAGCCATGTTGTTGCTTGCTGATGCGGCGGGCTCCGGTGAAAGACGGAAAGATCAACGCAATATATCTGGGTTAACGCAGGGCGAACTTAGTATAAGCCACATTTTGGGCACTTCTGATGTGCCTTCAGAAAGATGTGATGCAATGAGGTACGCTCAAATGATTTAATGAATATAATCGTGTGGTAATGGCGCCTTCGTATTGGGCAAGAAAATAATCTTATCCTTTTTCGTTATTTACAGAGGAGAACCCCGCACACTTGCTAGTTTTGCTTTTAACGCTTTACAACAAATGTGCGGTGAATCTTGGGTACGACAGAGATGCTTACAGTGCCCTGACGACATGTGTAAGCAAGACATGCTGCTTGGTAAGTTTTGTAACCATTTATTTTCCTGCTTATGTCTTGTTCAGTAACTTTACGTGTTGCTATAAATGGCCAATACAACATCATTTTTAGATCCGATCGTCTCTCCACGGCAAGCACAAAAATTGCTCCATCTTATATGTTATCGTGATATGGTATTACCCGAGGAGAGCTTAGATCCTCGTACTCACATACCAAGGATAATGGAAGGATTGGATCAGTGGAATCTTAGAGAAGCATGGCTAGTTTTAACTCTACAAAATAAGCAGCTGTCGCAAAATCCTATGGAGCACCAGAGCTGGCTCGATATCGTCGCCCGAGCAGCCTTGGATGTGTTCCATCTAGGAGGTGATGACGGTCAAGATTATGCGTCTCAGCTTTCGGCGACTCCATCTCCTGCACCAGGAAAAAGCCCTAGATCTGGAAAGAAAACTCAAGATGCGACAAGTAAAACTCCTCCTAACTCGAACGGGAGCAACACTTCTACTTACAATACTCGAAATAATATAAATGGGGAAACAAGTTCTGAAAAACCGGTAGAAAAATCAAGTAATAAGGTATATCCGACAAGTGCTGCTTGGCTAGTAGCGTCGTTGCTGGAAAGACTCTCATCTGCAGTGCAGGGCCGAGTTTTGCGACACGCAGGTAAGCGCTACCTTACTAGAGTAATTGTTTTGCAAATTGCACGTGTAGCAAGCAAATTCCGTTTTAACGATAAATAATATAATCTAATTTTGTTTGGCTTTCCTGCAGGCACAGTATTAGAAAACACGTTATGGAACAAAAGGAGTAAGCAGAACGTGGAGTCCTCGTCAAAAGGCAGTTTGGAAGCGCATTTACCATTTCTATCCCTTATTCTTTCCTGCCTAAAAGGTCAAGATGAACAGCGAGAAGGCTTACTGGCTTCACTCTTAAACCAGTTTACGCAGTTATTAGCTCATTCCAAAGATCCCGTACGTACGATTACTCTTCTCATCTGAAAATTTAGCCCAACGTTTATTGCTTTTCCAGTCTTTAACATGCAGTTTCTGTACAGGAGTTCGATGGTGCCAAGGACACCTTAAGAGATCCTCTTCGATTACGTTTGAATTTAGTCGGAGGAATGTTTGACGCGATTCAAAGGAGTTCCAGCGCTACTTCTGAATGGGCCATCGTTTTAACTCAGTTGGTCACGCATGGGGTAGTAGATCTGTACAACAACAGGTACGTGGAAATGTTTAACTTAATGAGTAGTATCGTTGAAAGGACCACTGTAATTACGCTGGTTAATACCCTTACAGTGACGTCTTTCCAACTATTGTGGATATGGTGACTTCTTTAGTCCACTCGACACAGTTTGGAGAAAGTTCCGACCGTACAGATGATAATAGAAAACAGAATCTAAATTTAATAAAAAAGCTAAAAAAGGTGAGTAACGATTGCTTATTGCTTAAAGGTTGTAAAAAGACTAACATGACATCATTAACTCGTTAAACCTATTTGTAGGAGTTGGCTGATCGGAATTCGGATTCCATCAAACCATTAAGGCAATTGCTACCTGTTTCCAAAGTTCAGGCCGAGGTCATCGTTACTCAGCCCACTTCCACTATAATAGACTCCAAGGGGAATCGTATACAGTCGTTTGATCTGATGGATAAAAAGCCTGTAAGTTTTGGCTATTAATTTGTTATCGTCACTATTGCTTAGCATATTGTTACATACTCTTTTCAAATTTGCTTTAGGGTCTGAAAGTTTGGGAAAAGCAACGTGTCACAGCATGGGAACTTTTAGAAGGTCAGAGAAATCCTGCCCCATTATCGTGGGCATGGTTTGGTGCAGTGAAAATGGAACGAAAGCCGCTAAGATACGAAGATTCTCATAGGTTGCTGAAGTTTCATTCCCACAGTTTAGTAAAACCATTTTCATATTACCTGGATCCCCCGCCGCTGCCACCAGAAGACATAGACATAAAGCCAGAAATTATAATTAAGGAAGAACCAGTAATAAAGCCTGACACCCCGAGTTCTGATCAAAGCCCTCGTGGCACACCAATCCAAGGAAAGAAACCCAAAGCACCAAGAAAAAAGCGACAAACAAAAGCTCAACTCCAACAAGCCGCAAACGCTGCAGCCCAGCAGCAAGCGCCTTTACCGACTACAATCAACCCAGCGCCAGTACCAGTGCCGAATCCGAACGTAGTTCGACCTGTAAGTGTTAAGAAATTCCGTTCTGTGTATATAATCTGTAACAAGGTCATTATATGTAGGCATGTGTTTATTGCGCGCCCATGGCTCGGATTATCATGGCAAATGCATCACTTGTTCAATGTAATAGGGGAGTCCATATGGAGCACCAGGTGGACCACCCATGGTTCCTGCAGGAGTTAATCCTAATGCTGGAAACTATCCCTCGGGCCCACCTCCGCAATGGTCCGCAAATTACCAACAACAACCATACTTCCCTCCAAATCAAGGTTTGAATGAAACGATTGAATGAATTCGGAACAAACGCTTTGAGTCTCGAACGCGCTGAATCTTAAAGATTTCTTGTTTCCAGGTGTAAGGCCCAACCAATCAAAGCAAAGTGTTCAAGCCCTACAAAACATGCTACGCCACAGAGCTCCAGGACCACAGCCCGGAGCTACTCAATTCCAGCAATTTCAACAAGGTCCAGGAGGTGCAGCAGCTCCCCCACGTCCGATTTTACGGCAGCAGTTACAACCGGCGCGGCCTACCGGACCGCCCATTCCAAATCAACAGTTTCAGTCCCAGGTTCCATCAAATCAAGGTGTTATGTACTCTCAGCAGCAGATAAATCAGACGGGTATGATGTTAAACTGCCGAGAAAAATATTAAATGATATGCTTATAATACGGAAAACGTGTATTTTACAGTCTGATTTCTTTTGCTCAGGTCTAAGTCAAAATTTTGGGTACAACGGCCCACAGGCTACAAATGTGAATCCGGGACCACAAGGTGCGATATCAAATCCCTCAGGAATGATGTCAAATCAACAACAGCAAATGATGGGTGGTCCTCGGCAACCAGGCCCAGGAGGGCCTGAAATGAGCAACTTCGGCCAACAGGTTCGAGGATTAGCACAACGGCCTTTCATGCCACAATCAAACCAAACTGGACCGGGGATGAACATGCAACAAAATTTCCGAATGGGCCAAATGAGCCAGATGAATCAAATGAATCAGATGGTGCAAGGTGGACCTATGGGACAGCCCCAAATGAACCAGTCGCAACTCAACCAATCTCAAATTAATCAAGGACAAATGGGACAGCAAGGGCAAATGATGGGCCAGATGATGAACCAGCCGATGAACCAGCCGATGATGGCACAGGGGCAGCAGATCATCGGACAAAATCAGCAAATCATGGGCCAGAACCAAACAATGATGCCGCAAGGTCAGCAAATGATGGGACAGAACCAATCCATGATGAGTCAGAATCAAGGTATGATGGGCCAGAATCCACAAATGATGGGTCAGCAAAGTATGGTGAACCAGCAGCGCTACAGAATAATGCTCCAGCAGCAGCAGCAACAGCAGCAGCAGCAACAACAACAGCAGCAACAACAAGGGCAACCAGGCCAAATGGGACCTGGACAAATGGTACAAGGAGGACCACAACAATCCATGGGGATGGGTGGCCCTCGTGGTCCAATGCATTTTTCAAATCAGCCTCCTGGCTACTGAATAGTTTTAATTGTCTATGTAGATAATTACATTTTAAAATAACTCAACACGTATTTTATAACATGGGTGCGTAATGAACTTGTAATGACTGTATGCATTATAACTCCCAGCTATTTTATATCGGTTATATAATGATTCCAATAAGAGGATCTAAAACTTCCATACCTGTAAACTGTTTAAAGTGTATTCAAGTGTTGATGGTGTTTCTAAGTGTAACATCATGTGTCTACATTTTTTATTTGTATTGTGTATGATCCTGATTACGCAAACTGTACTACCACAGTATAAACATTAGATAATATTTTATCTATGAGTATTGTTTGTATTTATTCCTGCCTATTTTCAAAGATTTTTGTCTCCGAATAAAGCATGTTAATCATCGAATGTTAAATACTGGCCTAGCCCTAGCCTATATATTATTTTGAAGGGGATTGTTTTAAGATATATTCTAAATTTCCAATACGATGCTTGAACGTAGTGTGCCCATACTGCTCATCTGATGATAAAAGTTGCAGCGAATAACTACTGACTCCAGGAAGAATTTTCTTAAGAATTGAATAACTAGAGTCTTTTTCCAAACTCTACTTCGCATGCCAAACTATTTATTCATTTTGTAAACTGCATTTACATTTTGCATCTCAGCCTTACTCATGTAGATTACTGTCGTACTTCAACTTTATTCTACATCAACAGTCCACCAGCTCTCAAAACGGATCATGGAATTAAGTTACACCCAATCATCCATTGTGCACAATTCCTAAAGCGTCGCCAGTCAGTCCTTTTCTTATCACTCTCGTATATCCTTCCACAGTTCCTTATGTATCCTCACTCAATCATTCTAATTGAGGCCACGATAAATCAATAACTTTATTGTTATTGTTCTGCTGACTCTTCCCGCTTGATTCACCAATCGTAAACTCCACTGACGTCTCCACCATTACATTAAGGTATCCCGTCCTTTTTCCATTTTGATATCACAAAGGGCCATAAACAGCTACCATCTCATCCATCCCATTAACTCTTACGAGTCTTTCCTTTAAACAAGACAGATCCGTTTCAAATGGCAATCATGCAGGCCTGACATCAGTGGTGTTAAGTTACTTTTCGCCCGATAAATTTTGCATCACTTAAATTCAGACAACACTGCGCTTGATTCTTCTCAGCGCAAAACAACCAGATGTTTGCATCCCTGTCGGCAAGGTCTGTAAAATAATGGCGACCACCTCGACTTTCAAGAAAGATAAACACTCAATAAATATCGAATCCAAATAATCTTTTCATCTCCATCGATTCGAAACGCACAAAACAAATCGTTTCTGCTAAAGTAACTCCTGCAGCATCATGCGAATTCCGAAGAGAAAACACACACTTCTTAACTTGCGATTTGCTACAAGCCGCTCCACTTGTAATTTTTAGCTGTATATATATATGCCATGAGTCATGAAGCCAATCATGTGCATTTATCTTCTTTCTGATTAATCATCAAATTGTCAAAGTTCAAGCAGGAATCACAGCAAGATATCTCTACATTTTAGAAAGAAAATAGAAATTCCATTTTTAAAAGAGCAGAGAATGGAAGAAAGCCCGTCCTTTCTAAACCGACGAGATGCGTCGGAAGAGAAATGACTGAAATAAGGAAGGCACGCTACACATAGTATGCGACAGAATCCCCGGATTCGGTGGGTGAGCAGTGAAGAATCCTTTACAGTAGAAGAGATTACCAGTGTTCCTATTTCTACTCACCGCAGCGCGTCTTCAGCAACCCTCAACATCCAAAATCGATTAGACTCAAGAGTAAGAATTGACGCAGCTTCTTGTTTCCGTTTTCTTTGGAAACCATACCCCTCGTAAGATACTCCTCCTCCATCCTCCTCCCGGTCTCCTCCTCCTCCGTTTGTTCAGCTCTTGTTCGGCTCTCAAAGAGAGCCGCGTGAGGATTGCGTAGAAGGGTGTTGGCTAAAGATTCCAGCTTACTTATTTTCTTATCACCCTCTCAATCCCCGACTTCAGCTAACGCGCTTCAATATTTCTTGTTACCAAATGAAATTTCTCCGAAATTTATGTCTTTCTCTCTCCACGGCCCTTAGCTTGATTCAAACTATTGAACATCTTTCTCCGTTGCGTCCTTCTTGCATCTGCCCCTATGGGGAGCTTTCTCTTTGGCCGCCATCCGATGGGAACCCGGCTCTGGACACCACTCATCGTCGGTTTCTAACTTGAAAATTGTTTGCTTAACCAATTTCTTCAATGTCGGGTACATTGGAATGTTCCCCTTTTCGCACTTATTCCCTCAATCTCCAAGGTAAAATTTAATTCCCCATCAAGCCTGACACCAGACGTAACTTTAGCCCATCTCTTTACCCGCTCTTATACCCCCGCGTAATTTTGTCTCAGCGGGATTGATTCCATCATAGGCTCGGAGAGAAAACCCGGTTAAAGTAAACTCAAAGATTGCACGGCAGATCTGAGAAAAAATCCCCAGAACCTATTCCGCAAAGCCGTTTATCCCTCTTTCTCTAATGGATTTGTTTTTCTCCCCGGAAGATAAACTTTCACAAGGGGGAAAACCCTTCACAAAGAACATCCCTTCCATCATCAAATAGTGGCAAAAATACATGGTAGGCGGACGGACAGCACATTGCCATTGCAGCGTTAAAAGCAGGCAGAGCGTCGACGAGTGAAGAGTCGCGGAGAAAATTCAAAGCGAGGATTATTGCAGGAATAGTAGAAGACTCTTGAGTTCTCTTCGGCTATCTGTCTCCTCCTTTCCTCGCCTCAAAGCTTATTGTGAGATCCTAAGTGAATGCTTGCATGCTTGTCTGGGGAAATTAAATCGTGTAATTTGATCATCCCCTGGGAATCTATTGTCACCCGAATTCCTCCTTATCTACACCTTCTCAATATTATTCCTTCACGACTCGTCCCACTAACTCTTTTACACAACTTCCCTCACTCTCTTCCTCCCTCCCAATCCATATCTATTGCTGTCTCTTAAGAATAACCTCATCAACACATTCCCATTCCACAATCCATCCCCGTTCCAAACCGGGAGGAAACAACAAACAAGCACGACATTGAACATGACATAACACAAAGGGAGGTCGAAGGAAATTTCCGTAAGCCTCTCCATTCCATCCGCCTCTTCCTTCATCTTTCCAAAAAATCCCGAGTTTTATCCCACAACCCTCTCAAGGCATCCCTGTCACACAATTGACATATTCTTCGCAAACCCGGCCATTTCGAACACTTGCTTAAAGGGCTTTCACTTACCTTTCTTCCTCGCCGCCTATGCTTCAGCTTGGTAGAATGGATTCCGGGAGAATTACAACAAATACATTCCGTTCTAAATCCAATTACCCAAGCGATTCTAGCAAACGGGACTATCCCATAAATAGCTTATAAGTTTACACTCCAGCTTCCCTCCACCCTAATTTCATTCGTCCACCCGCAAATCTTTTAGATTCCAGTATATGAATCTAAAAACAATCCTACAGCTTAATTATAGTACTACTTTATATTGTAATCAAGTCTCTATTATTAGTGCCTTTGTTTAAACAAAAATGTACATGGAAACTAAATAAAACAAAAAATAATGTACAATTAGCTTATTTTTTCTTTACTCTTCACATACAACTTTATCCAACTCACCTTCAGAGCTTTGAAAAAAAGGTAAAATCTAATGAAGCGACAACTAGCTTTCTAACCAGTTTGTTATGGATGGGAAGCCAAATGTGTTGTACGTACAATTGCTAGGAGGCAGGTAGACTGAGAGAAGCTTCGTTAAACTCCTGGAGGAAACATTTAAGTTGGAACTTTGTTGGAAACATAGGAGGAGCTCTTCAAGTCTAGTTAAACAAGGAGCCGAAAGATTTTCCAACATTGCCTGTCTCAGACCATTCAGGCGAAATTGATTAATTTTGAGTTACCATAACCGACAGCATTAACTCCTTACATCTCCTCCAGTTCACATCACCTCAAGGATGGATGAACCACCATCTTGTCTCAACAAAAGAATAACATGATGGTAATTACCCTCAGTAGAAAAATCTCCTACTTCTGTAGCTCGCCTTAGTCCAAATTTCCGTCCCTCCTGTCTCCACATTAAACACGCCTCAGTCGTTTTCATTTTCATCGTACCCCGTCTTCTCATCTCCTCCATTAGTTTCTTTTCCTACACAGCCTACAATTCCTCCAGACAAGACAGAGTAAGACTATTAAGACTACTTTTTCTATTCTTCGCTGTGTATGGTCGTCAACTCTTAGATGTCTTTTAACATCCGCGTCATACTACCTTTCCCAGCTCCTGGTTATAATGCTGGAACTTTTAAAGACATGAGTAAGCTTCATACGATAGGGGATTCGGGATTCCTCGGCATGATTTTTTCAAGTTTGTAGTTTTATTTACGCAATTCCACCAAAATATATTAGAAATGCAGCCACACTCTGGACACTTACTAAAAATCATCAGAACTACAGACAAGGAATCTAGGCTAAGTGGCAACCTGACCAAGTGGCAACCTGACCAAATGGCAACCTGGTCAAGTGACTACATGACTAAATGGCAACCTGCGTAGTAGCATGTTGCAGCCTATTGAGACAACCGCCTACAATGTCGCAACCTCGCAACCTATTAGGAGGACACTTGGCAACCCATGAATGTTTTATGCAATTAGTTAATACTAGGAGATGTTTTCTAGAACTTGGATTGAGAATACGCTAGATGCATATACAAAGGCATGCAGGTGTGGCCATCAAGATTGCGAAAGGAGGGGAAAAACAAATAACTTCCTGTACCTTAAATTACACACTTTGGTTTTGAGCATTAGCCGGAGAAAATCTTTCATCAGGAATTTCTCATTTGTGTTCGAAGCGCCTTCCTGGTCAAGGACCCGGAAACGAATATCTCACATACGATTTCTGATACATGTATAATTTCACCATAAGGTGAACATTGCAATAACATATAACATAGTAATCCTAGGGAGGCAATACTTGTGCTCCAAAATTCTCCACAAGCTCATGCATGCTGACCTGGTCTCTTCCTATTACCCGTGCCGTATTAGCATGTGCTGTGATTATCTCACGGAATAGATACTGTAAACAGCTTCTAAATTATTAGAGGATAATTCACACCTTCATCGTGTAAAACCAGGGCCAAAAGCCAACAATATGTAGAAATACCTTGAGTTGACACATAACATAATTACATATAATGATACCCGTAGTATGCATGTTAATTTCTAAGCCAAATCTGTTACTGTCTAATTTTTAAAGAAATTATTTATCTTACCAATCCAGAAAGTTTCAGCAGATTGATCGACAAACGATAAGGTATGGTTATGCTCAAGTTTTCCCAGTGTGACAGGAGATTTCCGACAAAGCGAGTCATTCTTGCTTGACATCATAGGCGCGCTGAAATAAGACAAGCTGAACTCCCATTCTCGGGAACTTGCGAAAAAATTGCCGTTCTATCCGAAAGTATCTAGCAAGAAAAGTTCGGTCTGTGATACAGATCTTTGATGACCACGATTCTTTCGCTAATATCTAATACGAAATTTTCACTTTCAAAGCGCTAGCCGTGTAGCGTAACTATGTGTGTGCCCGTAAATGTTCCTTGAAACATTTATGGGCTGAGGATTCTAGTATTCTTCCAAGTCCAGGAATAGTCTAGCAAAATAATTTCATTTGCGTAAAACCTCAAAGAATCTGTACAAACCTTGAATGCACGGTCAAGTGTTTTAGCTGTGAGCTATTTATGATTTTATTTGCCAATTTAAATACCTGTATATAACTGTGACGACGGTAGCGGCAGAGAAATTGTGAGTGGAAAATTACTTTGACAGACAATAACCGCCGACTAATACGCCTGTGAAGTATCGTACTGGTACCTGAAGAAAGATAAATTGCAACATGTTTGGTTACATTACAGTCAATGTAGTTTCTTCTCTTTAAGCAAGTACGCAATAGACAGTCATCAGCATTCAAAATTCTATAACTCGCCCTAGCCCAAATATCCGACCCTCGTGTCTCCACATTAAACACGCCTCAGTCGTTTTCATTTTCATCTTACCCCGTCTTCTCATCTCCGCCATTAGTTTCTTCTTCTATCACAGCCTAAAATTCTTCCAGACAAGACAGGGTAAGGCAATTAAAACTACTTTTTCTATCCTTTCTTGTCTATCATCTTTTTTGTCACCAGCTCTTCTAACTGTTTCAACCTTACCTTACCAATTTCCTGGTGACTCTCTATGGCTCCAAGTTGCAGTCCAATAGGCTGAAACTCTTAAGGAATCAATAAACTTCATATGGCATCATTTTTTAAAGTTTAGAATTTTAATACCACAGTTACATGCAAATGTTTTGGAAATTTAGCCCCAATAATCTACCTTAAATGGCTACGACCGCAATTAAATGAGCATGAGGAGAGAAATACTTTAAACTAATAACAGCGTCGTTGCAAAATTTAAAATGTAACTTTAAAAACATATCTATTGGGAGAATAACATTTTCTGATGATTGAAGACACTACATATGTATTACGTAATTATACTTGAGGACAATAGTTGCACTCTAAATGCTGGAGGAATTCCAATAGATTTTCCTTTTCAGCTTTCCTGTCTATTCCTTGGATTCACTGTAATTATCTCAGGGAATGTGAAATCAATTTTTACTGAAAGGCACTTAAGCTGAATACAGACTTTTCTGAATATGTTAAATATTCATCACACTTGTGATGTTGCCCATGGCAACGGCCTTTTATACTTCAAAATATTCCCAACACTTCGGGAACATATTGAGGCAGCATATGAATTGAACGCTTTTTGTGAAGTATAAAAGCGTTTACATATTCATAAATGTAGTTGTTATGGCAAATATTGGGAACATTTATGATGAAGCGCATTTCAGCGAAGTATAAAATCAGCTTTAACCTCTTGGGCCCCAATGTAGTGGATATAAACATTTCACTAACAGAGTTCGAGCCCGTTGTTGTGAATATAAACATTCACATGATGGTTGCCATGGCTGACTGCATGAATATATAGATTCCATTTCCCATATTCCTGCCCTTTGTTTTATTTTTTTACAAATACTACTCGGGACTGTCGCCCAATGTAGTGTATTTAAGCATTCGCGAATTCACACTGAATTCGTAAAACAAGCAAAGGAATCTGATCGGAGTTTATTTAAATTTCCAATCGCTGCTACTAGTATATTAATGCATTCTTAATTTCATGTTTACACCAAATTGAGTTTTAAAATTTTCTTTGCTTGCCCATAATTATTCAGCCATCTCTAATTGTTTTTGCAAAAATTATTGGGGCTACTGCTTATAATATATGCATTCAAAGCGGTCCAGTGGTTTGAAACGCCCCTATTCGAACGGGCGCGCAACAAATTCACACCATGGAAACAGAGGCTCTAGTGACAGAATAGTTCAAATGTTATGGTGCCCAAGAGGTTAATATGTAAATGGTAGTGTAGTGTTTTTATTGTTTTGAGCATAATGTAGACCGCTCCTACAATAGTTTTAGAGTGTAATATTCCTGAGAAAGTTGTATACATTCAAGTATAGTTGTTTTTCCTCTGAATTTAATGTATCGCTTATGTTTAAACAGTTAACGTCTCTTCCCTGCAGCATTTTCCCTCTTTCCTTCTTTAGTTCATTACATTCTATGAGAATATGATTCCAGAGATAACTAGTGTTATCACCACACCTAGAGCATTTTTCCATTATTTCTATACTTCGATTTTTAAAGTAAATTATAGGTAGATTAAATCTTAGTCTAGTTATAACTGTACATACATGGATTGGTAGTCCACTTACGTGCGTCTTACAAAATTTGTACGCCCTACGTATTACAGATGAATTCATTGCTCTAATATCTTCCTCCAATAATTTCATTGTGTACATGGCAATAATTTTCTTCCCCTCTTTTTTCCATACATTAGCATCATTGCTTAACCAAGTATCATCATCTATACAATTATTCAATTCACTCTTTATCTGTAATGCCCAGTTATAACTTTTCGTTCCTTTCTCTCTCCAAAAGTATTTTTTACTTTCTATCAATAGTTCATTCTGCTGTCTTTCGCATAAACTAATAATATATCCAATCAGTTGTTTTACAATTTTAACTTTTAAAGGAGATTCATTGTTTTCTAGTCGCACCATGAAATTAGGAGTACTCTTTGGTAGTTTCAGGTATTTCTTTAAGAAAAATATATTTAGCGATTCAAACCTTTCTAGGTATCGAACGCCCCATATGTGTGAGCAGTACAGACTAAGGCTAAGTGCTAGAGATGTAAACAACTTATATTGTACTTTACAACAAGTAAGTCTGCTTCTATTTATTACCGGCCAAAGAGCATTTACGCCCTGTGTACCTTTTTTTAAAAAGTTATCCGTGTTTTTGTCGAAAACTCCACTTGCATTCATGGTTATTCCGAGGTACTTATACCACTTAATATGTAAATGGTGCTACATTTCTGTTAATAGAATTCTAAGTTATTCGAGGGTAAATTAAACATTCATTGCTTCATTATTTTTTTAAAAAAATAATCGACCGAGGCCAAGCATACATGAATAAGTGGAAACCGCTCGGTAATGTGAATGCGGTATATGATGCATGTGTACATGCTTGTATAGATAGGTAGCTGAACCTCCGCTCCCAGCTTGAGGCAGTCAGTTTTTACAGCAATTATTTATAAGGCTACCTGAGAGTAAAACCGGCGCATTTATGCAAACAAAATATTCCAAGCTTTCTGTGAAATGTGTAGATAAATATTGTTATGATTATGCACAAAAATACGGATGGATACATGACGGACGCCTTGATAAAGTACAGGACTGAGGCTTAAGCTCACGCAGTTACGACTTGCACAAAACGGGAGATACTTCGTGGACATCCCTCCATGAAATACGGCAACGTGAACTCAGCAACAAACGAGTCTAACTGCCTTCAAAAATATCTAGTATATATAGCTCGACTTATGATCTGCATCTGCATTGTCACAGAAATGCGATTTTGTCTACAGCAGTTACTTGACGCTTGTGTGTTGGGCAACAAGAAAGTTAGATGACAACCACTTTTATAACGTTTATTTAACTTCGTAATTCAAATTTTCCACATTTAAATATGCTTGGACGCAGAATAACTAGTGGTCTTGCTCTTACCGAGTTACAGTCTGCAGTGCCGTCGTGCAGAGCTGCTTCAAGCGTACGTGGAAAGAACTTTGATCTTTCCTTGTCTCAGAAAGTTTTTAAAGCGTTGGCCCTAGTTGGCGCAATTCCTTACAGTGTTGTTGGCGAGTTATCGGAATGCAGTGCTAGCTTTAAATTTGATTTGACAAAAAAAACTTCTTTGTGGCACAAAATTTCACCATGGATTTGGTCTTTCTCCTTAGTACTTTATGCTTCTACATTTAGCTATAATATTCTTCTGTTGGTACATGCCAATAGTTCGTTAATACCTCCATATTATTTACCGCTAGCGTGTTTCTACATTTTTGGGGTCCTTGCCATGCTTTACATGTATTGTGTAATCCTGGAGCATAGCAACTCCTTTGCTCTTCTAATCAATGAAGCTATGTACTTCCTGAACCGCTGTAAAAACGAATTTTAACTTTATTATTGTCTACCTTTCTCTAATTTTATCCAACTTTCTCATGCCTGTGTTATTTTACTGTAGTTTCTGAAGACGGTGGCACTATGACGTGGCCAGTGGGGAAGTTCCTGACATACATGCCCGTGTTGTTTATAGGCCTATCCCTTGCTGTACCCTTGTTTTATATTGCAGATCCACAAAGTCCTGTTATATTATATCCCATCTTAAAGCATAACGGATTTACAGGTTCGAAAATAATCACGGCATGTGTGGTAGCAGATCAAACGTTGATCGTCGTCGCCTTTAGTACGCTCTTTATTTCCGTTTTCCCCGTATTCACTACAATATTCATCTGTAATTTTGAAGTCGAAAGAATCCTCGTTAAAGCTAAAAGGTTCAGATAATTATTTAAATGGACAGACTTATTGCCTTCAAGATTACGTGATCAGGGAAAAGCTTATAATGGTTTGTATATTATTCCAGTTGCCGCTCAAGCTCACCAAAGCTTTTCAACCGATTAAAACAAGATTTAATACTTGCGGCAAGAATAACTCAGACACGCTTGTGCATACTCAACGAGGGGATGTGTGAAGCAGTATTTGCACAGAAACTTCTCCTGCTAAACTCAACTATCATCGGTGGATTCGGAGCACTCAGATTTTTTCATGGGTATCCTCCAGTAGCGGCTGCTTGTCTTCTGTACTTAGTCGAATCGAATATCACTTACACGTTCTTGTATGGAAAGGCATTTGCCCTACCGCTAATCATGGAAAATATAAAGACAGAGCTGCTGATGCTAATGAACATTATACCCGCTAGCAGTCGGGAGAAAGTGACTATAACGGCACAAATACGATCTCTGAATATCCAAGGCGTAAAATGTGGCCGTTTCCAAACGTTCAATCCCTTGTCGACGCTAGTTTTCATAAATTTTTCCTTATTACAAATTGTAAACATGCTTTTGACTTTGTAGTTTGGAGGATACTCCCTGATGCACTGGACAGATACCTGAAGACAGAAAATGCATAATGTTTCGTTACATTACTTTTAACAAATCAGTATTATAGAAAAGTAAGTGTGTCAGTCAAGAATTGACTAAATAGATGTATACATCCAAGTAAATCTGCAGAAGAGATAGAAGGTAACGTAAGGATAAAAGTTAAGTCCGTGAATCGTGTCAAAAAATACTGCCAATATAGTATCATGATATGCATGTTACGGAATCAGGCTTGTCATCAGCATTCCGAATAATCCTGATTTCTGACGGATACACTCCGACCTGCTGCCAAAGCCAAAGCTTCAAAAGCTTGTTGAAACATTATATATCTATTTGCTTGCGCTTCCACTGCAATCCTTCCTCCAATACTTTGTCTCACTCATCTTACCATTAAAGAATCGAATTACTTTACACAAACCCTATAGCACATACACACACACTTCTCTGTGCACTACTTCTCGGATTCTTCTCGCTGCACAGAAATGCACCAAAGTCAAGTGGAATCCAATTCTAATGACAGTTTCCGATTACCCGAAAAACTGTTATAATAGTTTCATATTTCTTTTCACCCGCTCCTCCACCTCTTCCGCTCAAACTTAACATAAGCACCTTACCTATGTTTTTACCTTGGTCCTTAGTCCTTCTTCACTGATGCACTAGCACATAGCCAATATTATCCACTAAAATCGTCTGATTAGCTATCTCTATCAGTAGAATCCTTGCAGAAAACCCGACGTCATCCAATTTCATCCCTGCAATTCACCCCGCTTCCTTGTAATCATTGGTATACATTATCAGCTCATTCATCTCATCTCCAGTGAATCAGATATGTGCTTATTATTATTATCAGTGGTCGTCAGACAGGTGCGCGACTTACATTTGTATCCAATTAAATTTCTTTCCGCAATACGTATTACCGCCCGTAGCATTGGATGATTCACTAAAGCGCGACAAAGCAAAAGATGGATTTAGCACGCTAGCGAATTCTTCAAGGGTCAAGATCTCGGCATCTACTGCATCTATCGATCAAGCCTGGATGCTACCAGTAACTTGAAAGTTACAGTTTAGTAATGCTTTGCTTTTAAGATTTTAATGTATTTTAAATTGCTGTTAATGTAAACGACCTTTGTTATAGTGCATATTTGAAGCATTATTAAACTTCTCTCTTATTTGTTATGATTATATTTATGTTGATTTCACCAACATTAATGCAACCCGCTAACAAAGTATGATTCATAATGTTTGGAGCCCACAAAAACTCACATTTCTTTTTCCGAGGTGCTAGTGCTAAGCAACGGCTCCAGTTGTTCCATGTCCACACAGTTTAGGCTCTAAATGAAATCATTTTGATGCATACGCCATTAGACAATTTCGCACACAGTCAAAGAGATCCGTTACAGAAACATTTTTGTCTTTCAATTGTTTCACAAGATTTCAAACACGGGGAAAACCCAAAAAATAGCAATCTCCTCTACCCAGCAGTTATCCGATTTTTCTTAAACAGCAAAATATTCAAACTTCAAGTCCACCTAGTACCAAAGTTGAATTTCTCTTTGTAAAAACGCCGAGAAATTAATACAGAGAGTACTTCACCGCTCACTGCCTCCGTAACGGACTGCCTCCTCAGATGACGTGAGGCCGAAATAGGATTCGGGGGCGGGGAAGAAGGTAACATGAGCCTTGCCCCAGCTCCTTGGCCAGCCATGTGAAGCTGAGTGAAACGAAAGCAAAGTGATACACCTACAACAATGACGGCAAGCGAATCCTTTTTTCTTGCGTCAAAATTTCTCTTATTATATATATTTGTACCGTAAACCTACCATAGAGCACACCTCATCCCTTTATCCCAGCCTTCAACATTTCTAACCACTTCTTCATCCCCAACCTGTTCTCTCCTCCTTAGCGTTGAAATAAAAGTAATTCGTTAACCTCCTCTTGCGACGGAGTGATGAAATTCGTTGGTGCTCATCAGAGCTTTGCCGAACCGTTCCAGCCTTCCCAGATCCTGCCCACAATCTACACTTGGATGACTGCGGGAAAAGCAGGCGTGTAAGCTACTAGCTACTCTACCTTCTACTAAAGCTTGCCTTCCATGACCAGTTTTATAGTACTTTCCAAAAGCCTAAAGGCTCAGAGAGAAAGAGAGAGAGAGAGCAAGCGAATTCATCTATTGGTTGGGAAGGAGCAATGTTTGATGCTCTCACAAAGCGTCCCCGCATCCTCTATGCACTCTCTCGTTCCTAACTTCCAAAGGAACAGCTTTCGAGGAAAGTAAGATCCATGCACAATGCAGAGAAAGAGAAGGAGTGAAAACTGGGAATACATGAATATTCGGATCATACTCATGTCTGGTCTTTCTTCTCCTGCTCTTAGTATCAGACGATATGCTAAAAGTGCTATCAGGACAAGGAAATAAATGCAAACCCTCTTGTAACTCCCTCCATTCCCAACCCAACTTGTTAATAACACTTTTTACAATTTCTCCCTTCTTATTCCGTCTTGATCTCTTGTATTTCTTTGCATAACGAAGCAAGGAGCAAGGCAGCTTTTAGGAAGTAAGTTTGTATTCCATATTCATCCCAGCACCAGCATCTGCATCTGTAAAGTATGCCGAGTTTGTCATGAATATAGGATTTTGAGCAAATCTGTCGACTTTTCCTCCAACTGTTTGAGGAACACGTTTAGTTTCATTTCTTCTTCTCATCACTTCACTTACCTTCATCAAACTTCTCTTGCAGTCTTTATCTTCTGATACTCTGTACTTTTGCTCCTGGGTTTCCAGAATAATTCGCGAAAAATTCGCAAATTCCGTTACCTGCTTCCCTGGGATTTGTTGGCCGATGTCCGGATAACTTCTCAAAAACTTCGCATTTCAACACACCACAATCAGAGCTATATTTATAAACGAAATACAATCCACGAGTTGTAGTTAACAAACGGCGATAAACTCCGATTCGGATGGAATAACGACTTCAGCAGTAAGTATTTTGTGATTATCATCATCGTCATCGCAGTTCACAATAACCCTGTTTACCAAGGAGCTTCCATCCTTTGACGGACAACATTCCTCGCCAGTTTTTACAAAGAACGGGAATCCGCTTCGGATAATATCGGCAGTAGTAGTGGAAATGTAGAGCCGTGTAGAAAGCCTGTTGGAAAAAAGAGTGGAAAGAAGAGCTCATCTCAAGTGTCAAGGGTGGAGAGGACCAAGGTTGACATTCATTGTAGTGATAGTCAGTTGTCGGATCTTGTGTCAGACGACAAGCGTGAAGATGCTTCACTATGTCTCCTACTCACCTCAGCCATTCTACCAGGTCTTGTATTATTTTTTCACATTTTTCCTTTGTCCTTCAATTATTAGATGTATGAATATAATGTCGTCGTCGTCTTCAAACTCTGACCTATTCCTCCTTCGCACGCTATGCATCCACCAAAGCCTACGCCCATTTCATTCCCACAACACCATACCAGTTTTCCCAAATTTTTACTCATCATCATGACAACAACCATGCAGGAAGATTGGAAACAGATTCTTGACCAAGGAATCACCCCTGCCCTCACTTTTATAGTACATGCATTAATGTTCTTCCTCCCAGAGAATTCCCAGACTCGCCAACTATGAACTAGAACCACTAACAACCCCGCCACCACATTTGCCCTCCCTCTCATCATCTCAAAGAGCAAAGAGAGCAATATGCTTTTATGGTTAAGGCAGTTAGGATGGATGGAATAATCCCCTAAATCATATGCGAGGACCTTCAAAGGTGACATGGTATGGTGTGAGAGTATTAGCAGGAGCAATTATCATTCCTTTATATCTCTTGTATCTCCTCATTCATCTTGCATTCATTTTCCGCGAGCTCTTCATCAAGCAAATCCATAGATCTTATCACGTCATCCTCCCTGTCCTTTGATTACTTCATTATTTCATTGACTTTAACGGATTGCGGAGAAGACGGCAAGGAGGGTGGATGGAGGAGATTATTGATTCATAATCTCTCCTCATTCATTTTTCCTCTCATCGTCACCAATCAGGCAGGCAAAGAGCCTGGCCCGCATCCCCCTCTCCCAGTCCAACCAAAACAGAG
Source organism: Sminthurides aquaticus (assembly GCA_906901655.1). Classification (NCBI taxonomy): domain Eukaryota; kingdom Metazoa; phylum Arthropoda; class Collembola; order Symphypleona; family Sminthurididae; genus Sminthurides; species Sminthurides aquaticus. The sequence continues at coordinate 2,018,766 of CAJQTT010000002.1, read as the reverse complement.
GATCTTCATCGATACTCTATTCATCATCTGTAGTAAACTGACATTTGATATTCTACTATCCTGGTTATTTTCTGGCACGTAGTTAGCCCACCAGTTTCCTCCTTATTTTAACACATTCAACAAATCATCCCAGTGGTTTCAATATACGTTCCGCCTCCCACAAGTGGTGTTATTCCATTGCGTTCCATCAATTTCAATAGTTTGTGGGAATCCACTGGGAAAACTATGGATGATTATTACAATTTTCACTTGTGTCGTTACGTGTTGGAAATCCGTTTCTTCTCCTAATTAATTGACATTAGCTCAAGCTCAACCAGAAAACGGAATCGGAAATGCAGGAGCTACTGGAAGAAATACCCGGGTACGTTTACATTTTCTCTCCTTTTCTTAAGTTATAGTACTCCCCTAAACTGACTTTTTTAATACTTAACTCAACTAAATTGTCTGACAATTAGCTTTGAACGTTTAAAAAATAAGTTGCGATGCATCCAGCTACTGCATAGGCAGCATTAGAGTGGCAAGAGTCACTTTCGCTACTCTAAAGTGTCTTGAGAAGAAAAAAGTGCATTGCAGTCAATTATAAAAGTCGATATTTTGCTGAGACCGAGTTTTGTTTCGTGAAACTTGCTGCGGGTAGGGCTGATTTGGCATTGTGAAAAAGAAATTCAACTATTTTCATGCCTTAAGCCCCCGCGCTGGCAGTTAATAGTCGTCATGAGCAGGACGTTCTTGCAACATACAACAGCAAGGTACGGAAGAAACAGAGAATAAGTTGATCTTATCCAAACTTTTTCTCCGTGTCAATCCTCCCGAACTAGTAACAGCCAGCTGAGTTGTGTTAGTTGCAAAAGTTTTGTCGATCTTGTCTTTTAATGGGGGAATATTTTTTCAAAACAAATCCCACAACTTTTCCATCCAGTCTGCATACTCTGTCGAGTGCATCCCATAGTTGCAGTTACTGCAGTTCTTATCACCACCATCTGCATTTCCCTACCGTCAGCGATTATCTTGTCAACATTTTTCCCGTGCGAAACAAGTTGGGAATTTTGCAAAAATCACACAACGCGCAAGACAGACATCATTTTTCCCGTCGCCCACTCTCTTTCTCTTCCCACCCCACACTTACGTTTTGGGATCACCACGGTTGAAAAAAATTGCAAAATATTCTAAACGCTTCCTTCTTGATTTTTACTCCTATCACCTGTACAATTCTCCTTCTACTTCTCCGTTATACTTCTTGGTTATTAGCAAGAGAAAGTAGTATTGCAAATTCAACAAAATTATAATTTAGAACCTGCACTTGCTTTCACATATCAAGCTTCGGTTAATTGAACGAATCCAACACTCCCGCCCGCCCGTCCACGTCTGTCCACTTCCCGTCCCAGTTTAAATTAGTCCCCCTAGTTCTACGAAGTAAACCAAGGAAATGTGGAAGAAGGCAAGGGCAAGAGAGCAACAAGAATTCCAACTATTCCTTTAGCTCAATTTTAATAACTGGAGGGAGTTACTTAAAGCCTGGAATGCGTGTCCAATCTAATTACCACGACAGGAGGAAAGACAGATAAATTGACAACGCCACGCTCCTTCTCGTATCCGTCCAGCCTCGAAGAAGAATTTATTCTCCTTCTTTCAATTACAATGTACACTATAATGATTACTTGTATACATATGCTCATCTTAAACCTTGTTTATAAGGAGCTGTGCGGTATTCCAAATAGAATTTCTTTCGTGCAGATTCTCTACTTGCCGCTTTTGCGAAACAATTTGAAACAATTCAATTCCACTAATTCAAACAGGGATTACAAGCAGATTGGAATAAGATTTTCAGCCTTGCTCCTCCAGTCCTCCAGCTGTGTTGACTCGCGGAGAAAATCGGATTAGCCTAATTTACTCCCATCGCAGCCCAGGATGTTATTCAGTTTAATCCCATTAGCTCAGCTTCTGGATCAGTGAACCTGGGTACTATGATCCCATTATAACAATTCTGGTTCCCTTCAGCACACATCTCTTAACGCTAGATTATATTAACCCCCAAAACTCCTTCCTTGTCCCAGATAATTGTAGATTATAAAACATTTTATAGTCAAATGATAGAATCTAAATTCGAATAAGCGCCTTCGTTGCTTGTAAATAATAATTGCATAATCCTTAAAATACTTTGTCTTTCAATTACTCTTCCCACCAAACTATCAGGCCTTTTTGTACAAGAATGCCCCGTTATGAATATTTCAGCCCTTTGCCATCCACCGAATTATTGTTTTACTCAGGACTAATGTTGTGAGGATTTAGAGGAAGTGTGTATAATATGTGTCAATAATAGAACGTTCCATAAAAGCCTCAAAGTGCAAGCAGCAAGCACATGCTCTGTAAATGTCAAGGGGGAGGGCCATTTGTTCATCATCTTGTTTGCTCCTTGTAGTGTTGTAATGATAAGAGATTTTAAAAATTAGTTTAGAGAAGAACCGATTTGATTCCATGCCGGTAGTTTTGACAAGTTACGTCCAACCAGAGCCGTGTCTTTCCCTAATCGTCCGTAAATTGATTCTTTTCAAAGTCCCTCACGAAGGAAGCTCTCTTGAGTGAGTCTCTTCCACCTTTTCAAATTTTCCTCTCTTCTTCTTCTGTTTATACACAAACATTGAGAGGATGAGCTACAATTTGTGTCGGAGTAAATAACTTACGCTCAATGAACATCATCTTTCCCATTATCTCTCCACATCCCGACTCCCGGCCCACTACACTTTACGGGCTCTTTCGGTCTCTTCTGTCTACACACACACATCCTTCTGCCCCTTCCGCTTCTCGCATCCCTCTTTGAATCGGGGAAAATAAAAAGGATGACGATGGATGGATGGATGAATGGATGGATGAGCTGTCGCCAGTTCTTCGCCTCGTCTCCGACATATCCCAAAATCTTTTACATTCAAATGAGCAGTAGGAGCACACATAGTCTTTCCAAAGGTAGACTATAGGATACCGTTTGTTCGGTTGATGGAGTGTGTGCCCTCTCCCTATTTTCCCGCATGTACCTACCATGCTTAAGATTGAGCCTCGTCCAGTTACATGCAATCCTAAACCACATCCCACCTTCCTAGTGCGCTGACAGCCATCTTTAGCAATCCACCATATTGTTTAAAGCACCCGCCATTTTGCGTTAACGCACCCACCATATGTTTAAAGCATCCGCCTTTTTGCGTTAACGCTTCCGCCATTTTGCGTTAACGCATCCGCCATTTTGCGTTAACGCATCCACCATATTGTTTAACGCATCCACCATATTGTTTAACGCATCCACCATATTGTTTAACGCATCCACCATATTGTTTAACGCATACGCCATTTTGCGTTAACGCATCCACCATATTGTTTAGCTCATCCGCCATTTTGCGTTAACGCATCCGCCATTTTGCGTTAATGCATCCGCCACTTTGCGTTAACGCACCCACGTTGAATGACGGCTGCGTTAAACAATATGGCGGCTGCGTTAACGCAAAATGGCGGATGCGTTAAACAATATGGTGGATGCGTTAACGCAAAATGGCGGATGCGTTAAACAATGTGGTGGATGCGTTATCGAAAAATTTAGGATGCTTTAAACAATATGGTGGATTGCTAAAGATGGATGTCAGCGCACTAGGAAGGAGGGATGTGGTTTAGGATTGCATGTAACTGGACGAGGCTCTATCTTCAGCATGGTAGGTACATGCGGGAAAATAGGGAGAGAGCACACACTCCATCAACCGAACAAACGGTATCCCATAGTAGACAACGGAAGACACCCCACCTAGGACTTCCTCCTATCCATCTCCTACCCATCACCATCTCCTAAATACAAAATCCGTCTTCCCATAGCAGTATAGCACGCATGCCACCTTCTCCAAGTCCTATTCTTCCTAACATGCTACTCCTACCTTTCCATCTATCCCAAAACCTGGCCCCTCTCACTCCCGTAATCTCTTCTCTTCCTTCATACCCGCATCCCATCATCATGGCATCACTCTACCATCGATCCTTCCATATACCATAACCCATACCGATCCACACGTTATGCATCCATAACGAGCAAAGTTCCGCATCTTGGTAAACGAAAACCGTACATTTCAAAACAGAAATAGCTTTCATAGCTACCACGATCCCGAAATATTGCGAATTTTCGCGAAAATACTGTAAAGTACACCCTTGCCCTTCCTCCCTGTCTCTCCTATATTTTGTGTAATTCCTCAACTCTGTTTTCTGAAGCGATTGGAATATATACCCTTGTTATGTTAACCAGTTGCTACTTGCTACGATTACTCAATTGACCTTTATCTATTTCTCTCTATATTTTAGCCCGTATTGTCCTAAACTTTTCCACCGTATTCGATATCCGTCTCAACTTTTCTTTCTCTAGTTCTTCTCCCAAGTTTAAACAAAAGTACAATATGGGTTTAACAATTTGTGTGGGAGCGGGAGCCTCATTGGGTTATGAAACTAAGAAGAATATGATTAAAATTTTTTATAAAACAATACAGTCTGTAAACCCGGGGGGAGGACTTTCACAATTGCTATTTGATACTTTACGTGCTTGAGGTAAAGATTCTATTGATTTCAAAAGATGTGGCCTGTCTCTTCTTTACTTACTAAAATTTAGTATTGTTTAAAAACAAGCAAACTTCATCCAGCAGTCGCTCGTAATCATAACCAAGCAGTCCTGCTGTGAGCATTTGAAACTGAAAGCACACTACTATTCGTACCCATTAGGAAATTATTCTCAACGGTAGAACAGAAATTATTTAGAACAGTCTTTTTCTCAGCTAATACAGCATTCTCTGAAGCAATAACGTCTACACTACATGCTTTTATAAATTTCAAATAAATCCTTGGGAACGTTCTCAATCTAGTGCATGAGAAATTTATCCTTCTTGCTTTTGATTCGGAAGATTTTGAAATAGAAGTTCACAGGGCATATGTTACCAAGAGAAAGTAGAATTTTACCCATCGTGTGGTTCAAAGTTTAAAGGTTAAAAGTCATTTTGAGCCTTAAAAATCTCCGGGCTTAATTATTCATATTGTTGAATTCTGTGTGGCAGAGGAAGAGCAAGTTGCTTGAAGTTAACTATACTATGTACTTATGTAAATCCGACACGACGAACTCATAGAATCCAGGTGTTCTTTTACGCCTTCCCCGGCAAGTTGCTCTTCACATTGTGTTCATGACAAGTACTTGAAGCCGTCGGTGAAGAGCGGAAGACAAGGGGGAGGAGGACGTGAGATGAGTGAGTTTGTTGTGTTATCTTCCTTGATTTAGTTTGTTTCCCCGATCTTTGAAAAGCTCGGCTTTTGAGGCGGAATGAATTCCGCATGTTTTCGTTTGTTTTAGGAAGGGGAGCGAAATAGCTGGAGAAGAACATGAGGCGGAAATATATTTCCAACCCTTCCGCTTTTAATGAACACGGAAAGAGAGTGACAAAAGCCTTCCGCATTTACTTGACAATTACCTGGAATAATTGTAGCGACTTCATCCCGTCTTCCTCCTTCCCATTATCCCTTCATCAGTTCCAACGCTTCCCTCTGCGGTAAATCTCTGAATCGGACAAAAAGAATTCTCCCCTCCGAACCCGGGTATTCCAAACTTCTTTATGAGGAGTCAAGCAAGGGTTGAACCTCCCCGACAAGTAAAGCCTAGCCAAGGAGGAGGATAGTGAATTCCTACATGTGCAGGCAAGGGGTAGAGTAAGCGCACCTGGGATTTGACTCTGACTTGATTTTAATACAATTTTATTCATTTATGCTCATCTTCTATAGAATCCCCCCTTCGAAATCCTTTACGCAAACTTTGAATTGACTCAACAAAAGGAGTTGAATCCGTTATTACGATGATGAGCTCAAAGAATAGGGAGAAGATAGGAGGAGTGAGCCGAGTTTATGATTTACGGCTTTATGAACGAAAGAGTTTATTAGGAAAATATACTTTTTCTGCCATCCATCGGATGTTCATACTTTATATCCTGTGGTGATCCGGATTTCAGTTCAGGAAAGAACCATCACCCGGAACTTGTAAAGTTTTGGAGGGGAAGTGGTAGAAATGCGGGCATGTTTCGTTAGTTTCTTCTTCTCCTATCTTCCATAACCTCTTCCAAGCCGAACCGAGCTGACGACCAGGTTGAACTGCTAACTTGTTGTGGAAGCAAAGGTAACTTTGTCCAGGGGGATGCTTGTGTTTGTGCTGTTAAAAGGGAATCTTTCCTTCCTTCTTCTAGTTTCACCTCCATGCACCCATATTTCCCTTCTGGCTTGGAATCCATGTACAATGCTCAGTACAAGAGAGTAGAAGGCTGGAAACTCATAAGCTTACTCTGCCATATCAGACAAGCTTTATCAGAACTAGCCTCTTTCATCATCGACGCTCTATGGCAATAGAAAGCGAGTGTCTGCGTGAAATTTTGAAAAAGGAAAAGAGAGAAGCCATACAGACGTAACTTCACACAGGGATTCAGTGGAGAGAGAAGAAGAAGAGTCGGGTTTTATTTCACTCCGACTCAAGCTCAAGCATCCTTCCATGTCTTTTTCATTTCATTTTTCCTCCGTCAGCCAAGTTTCCCATCATTTTACGCATACAAGTGGAAAATACTTTTTCCAAACACTCATTGTCTACTTCCAAGCCAGCCACCCCCTCCTCATCACATGTCTATCCGCATCCCGATTCCTTCCAACTTTACCTGTCAAATATATGTACGAGAGTCTCTACGGCTTCCATCTCTATCTCTCCTACTTTCCTCTTTGATCTTAAGGACGCTCCGGCAGCAAAAAACACCTACTTCTTGCCTAAATATGAAAAATCCTTGCTCTCCTTCTAAAATGCTGTAAAGTGCTGTTTAAACGTAACGAGAAAAGTATCGAAATCCCTAAACGTTTCCTTCAAATTGATATGCAAAATTCATCAAAGGACTGTTCATGTCATGGCCCGCTGCTTCATATTCTATATATTTCTACTTCCCTGATGCCTTCACACTTTACACAAAATCAAATGATCAGTAACCATAACCGCGTCAGCCACGTTCCATTGCCAAATCAACTATCAGCACCAGGACATGTGAGAGGCACATGGGGTAGTTCCTGCGGGTGAAATCCTTTCATTAACGCAAACGCCAATTTAGCAAATACAGAAAACGTGGGGCATTTGCAGGAATCCCCGACAATAATCTCTAAAATTTAGATCTTCCCATTAACAAAATTCCTGGTCTTCTGCTACGTTCGTCTTGTGAAGTTGAACTACAAGTTCTCCCTTACATTACGAGCAAAAGTAAATTACTGTCCGTCATAATAGTTGCTAGCTAAAAGGTTCGCGCGCCTTTACGAAAACTTGCTTCTTCCAAGTTATGAGTTGGTTGTAATGTGAGATTCTCATTGAATTGGAATTCAAAGTTATATCAAGTGAAACTTTTTTAATTATTTCAAAAATTTCAAATTAATTTAACTTTTCTCTCACTTTCACCCGAGTTTTCTAAAGTTTCAGTATCCGAACATGTAACCTGCTAGTTCCTACCTGTAAATACTGAATTCCATCGTGTCACTTTGAGAATGCAGTTTAGAGGAAAGCCAAAACGTTTTTAATTGACATGACGCGTGAGAACCTTACGTAACTTGCGATTCCCACCAACAGCGTATAAATCACAGACAGGCTATTGATTAGCATTCGTAACTGGTTGAATTCATGAGGTTTGCATTGCGAAATACAAGTCGAGGATGTTGGCACCATGTATTGCGCCAATTACTGACGGATCAAACTAGCAGGCTGACATTTCTGCTTCAGTCCAGTCTCGACTACTGGTCTGTGGTCAAGCGCATTGCAATGTAAAATCGTGCCATGGAACAAAGTCTGTTTGATCAAGGTCCTCCCTGCTTACCTGTGCACAAACCCCAAGATGTTTTCCACCCTGAACTTTTCGAGACTTGTTCGCGTCCCATGTTTCATCAGAATGGATTTTCTTTTCAATTTGCAATTGCGGTAGTCTGTTCCCGGGGATGCATTGTGAAGATACAGGTTTGATGAAAAGCAAAAGCCGTTGAGCAGATGGGATCCAAGGGAGGTGGTTACGTAAAGACGTATAAGAGTATCATTATTTTGGAAAATTGCATATTCCTTCCGATCCTTCAGGCCAATTCTACGCAAGCACATACAGAATCAAGATGGAATGGCCTGGAAGGCAAGGAAGACTGGAACTTAGCGAGTTAAAAGAGAAATTTGATACTTTTTCCGCTCCCAGGAGGAGATGTGCTGCTGAGAGAGCGGGAGACAAGAGTCTGGGGCTGCTCCGGGCTGGGAATGGAGAGAATGGCAAAATGGAAAGAGTTGTAATAAGGTGGAAGATCGATACTCCTGTCGGATAACTCTCTCCTATTTTCTACCTCTTCGCTCATTCCATTTTCTTCCCCAATCCCAACCCTGACATTCACCGCTTCTCCCATCTTTTCATTTTTACTTTAAGCATTGCCCCATGTCCAAATCCCGCAGCAATACCTGCTATCGCTATCCTCTCTGTCTCTCCGCTAGCTACTAGCTACCCTCCCCACCTGAACTTTCTCTGATGAATCATATATTTATTCTTCTAGAATTGTGAAATCCACGCTTGCTCGTTAAAAAATTCGCACTTACTTCTTCTCAGCCCTTAGGACTAACTGGACATTATTTTGCAAAAAATAATTCCGGCATTACTCTCATCCGCCCAATTTGGTCATATTTTTAAGCATAACACCCGTTATCATTACTTTCCGCAATGTATCCTGCCTCATTTAAGCAAAATGACAAGAAATCGGGGAGATAATAGCAATTATAATCCGCTCTTTGTGTTAATGTCTGATTTCATGTGATAGTTGGATGAAACAAATTGAATACATTTTATCCATTGTAAATTTTATGCTTCTGGTTTCTGCTACGCCCGGAGTGGTCGCGTGTGTAGGATCCGTCTCAAGTTTCTCGGATTATGCCTTCCGTCCGGATAACGTTACAGCTATTCATTTCCTCGAGATGAGATCTACATTTGAAAATTGTTCAACATTGTCACCACAAACTAGTCCATCACTCCCCTTCCTCCTCTCCGCCATCAACTAATTTTGCTAATTTCTCTCTGAATAAAGTAGGAGATTCCACACCTTTCCCCACTCTTCCCTTCCACCCCGCCCGATTCCCGATTTACGTGTATTTTGGAACCTCCTCCGGGATTCTCCCCTTTGCATACCAAATCTCTTGTAAAATTAATTACATTTTCCTTGAGTTTTGCCTATGGATAAATTGGAAATAGTTTTTGATTTTCTGTTACCTGGACAACAGGAGGAAGCATGTTATAATGTTTCGTCTGTTTACTATAGAAGAGGAACCCATATAGGATGTGTAATTGGTTTTCGGGGTAGATCCTCAGCTACCATTTCTGAAATTATGTTAATACTGAGCATGATTTCATTACGTTTACGATTACACTTCTGAAGGTTTTTGAACCACTATTTCTGCCATATCCAAAGACAAGAATAAAGAATGCGTCTTTCCGAAGATAGTAGAATTGCGGTAAAACGCATTCCTCTTATCTTCATATTCGGGTTATCTCTTTGCCAAATAGCGTATCTTACTCACGGAAGCAGAAAGACTTGTTGTAGTATCCTCGTAAGTATCGTTTACAAGTCTGTAAATAATCAGTGTTTAATTCTTGAGTTGTTTTTTGCTCGACTGCGCCCTCACCGTGGATACGCATATTGAATTTCCCTTTTATCTTTCACAACAAAGCAAATCCTGCAGTCAAAGTGTCAAAGTCAACGTTGTTTACAAAAGTCATGGCTAGAAGCGAAATCAATCTGCAACTTATAAAACAACCTCCCCCTCCCTCCACCACCCTATTTCTTCTCTTATGTATCTTTGCTCATCTTCCGGAATCATTTTAAGGACAAATCCTCAGCTACAGCCTCTCCTGACTGACACCCTTCCGGCTCTTGTGCCATTCATACAGAGGCACTTCAAGTACTTACTCAGAGGAATTTTAAAGTTAACAAGCTTCCTTATTGTCGGCACTCACCCCACCGCCCTTCAACTCAACCCCGAATAATTCTTTGAATCCCATCTTCTCGTATTCGCAGGTGCATGGGAATGAGAATCCTTCAGCCTTTTTAAAATGAAATCAGAGCGGAGCATCATAGGACCCTTCCGTCCTCGTCCAAAGAAGGAGTAATGTTACAACAGGTTGATGATGAGCATGTGTCAAATACATGTTATACATTTCAGCTAAAATTCAACGACCTCCCTGTATTGCATCTTCCTATGCTTGTATCTGCAATCGCCATCGCCACTATGCATGCTGTAAGCACTGAATAATCTTGTAGGAACACAATGACAAAAACCAGAAGAGAAATCTATACACCCACATCTTGTGTCTGCTGTGCAGTGCCCCTAATCAACTGTACCTTCCTATTGCAGAGGAAAAGGCGGTGAAAGTTATCAGAAGCTACTTAGAAAAACATTGATGCTCATTCCTAGGGAAACGAGCCGAATCCCATCAAATTTTATTTGACAGCCTCAAGTAATTAGCCTAAGCAGACGCCTATAAGCAAAAGCGGCTCCTTAGTCCTTAGAGTGACCATATTGTTTCCTCGTAATTCTAATTCTGTGGTGGTCTCAATGGGCCTTGTTCCGGGAATCCATAAGCCAGATTTTTAAACCCCATTCGCCCTCCCCCCTATTAGTTGATCATCTAGCTTCTAAAGCTCTTTAATTCCACACACTTCCTCCTTTGGTTAAACAAATATGCCGGGGTTTAAACATACATAATGTGAAGTCGTTAAGCGTCATAAGCTGTAGCACACGCCCTAGAGTTTATTTGAACACTTTTCAAAGTGAATGATAAAAGTTTGTAGCCAGCTGCTCCTCATGAAACACCCGCATTCAAAGGAAATAGCTCCTTCCTCGAAACACATGATGCATACAAGTCTAAAAAGGCTATCGCAAAGTGAGTAGTCTAAATACCAAGCTCAACACTACATCATGAAATATGGCCCGTTTACAAAACCCCCGGCATATTTTTCTCCCTTATGCCAACACATTGAAATATACGAGAACATTAGTCTTCATCCTGCTGAACAGGATTATCACGGGGCTATTTCTTCTTTGTGAGACTACCAAATTCTTCTGCTCGCGTTTTCTGTAGCTCCTTTTCACAAAAAGTCTCGCTCATTGCTCATAGAGTCCTCCAGGTTTATTATAATCAAACCGGATGGAAGCTACTAAAAGCATGGTAACGTGGTACCACATAACAAGAGAAAGCGGAATAGTTACCTGTGATTTGTGATCATGAGTCAGAACTTGGTAAGGAGTCAATGCCTTGTTGAATAAACCAGGACTCTGAATACTCGTAACGGAATACTGGAGCAATACTTTGCAATTTTTAGGGGTTTGCTGATTTTTTTTCTCCAAAGGAACTTCCTGGCTTTTTTACCTTTTTTGGCCGAATCCCAGGGTGCTTGCGTACTCCTCTACACACCTTTACAACATGAAAGCATATTCTCTTCTATACGCAATCCTCCCGGATTGTATTTTTAAAGAGCAAGAAAAACATGATGTAAGTAGAATGAACACGGCCGTTGTTTCCTGTCCCGTTCCTCCGAGATCCGTGTGAATTCTGTGGAAGCATAAGTAAAGTAAAACTTGCGTTTCCCATAAATCAGATGGTTTCAGATTTACTGGTCATTGTGGTTGGGATGGTTTTGATCTTTGTATATATTCGTGTATAAAAACTGACCAGTTTTCCAACTTTGCTTGGATTCACACGACTTGATCTTATTTTTTTCTTGTAAAATCTGGGAGAAACCAGGAATTTCCCAGGCTATTTCACATCATTCCGCTATTGAGTGGGTTACTTGCTATCCAGGGACAGAAAGAGGATAGATAGGTCCGATGCATAAAAACACTTTATTCCTCCCTGCCCCTCTCGGAAATTGACCATCAATTCAATAAGTATGCTGTCCTACAGGGTTCTAACGGGAAGGGGATGATGAAGGAAAGGGTTACTAACTCTCTGCCCTTTCTCGGGAAAGTGGGATCAGACGGGTATTTATGGTCAGCAATAAATATAAACGGGTCCTTCAATTCCCAATTCCATTTCATTCTACATAACGCTCTCATCCATTAATCCACATCTCCTCCTCACACCACCACCAACCCACCACACCGTTCTATCCTTTCGGTTGGTAGGCTAAAGTCCATCCGTCCCGACCCTACACGATGTCCCGGGACTTGCCGAAAGGGTTGAGATCCCTTAGCGCTCTTGTCTCCGCCGATTATTTACCTTGATACCCTGGTGGAAGCGAAAAGCGGGGGGTAGGCCATGTAAGCGGGTACTTAGCCCTGGCTCGTCCATCCGTAGCCTGTCGCCCCGGATCTTCCATCCATATTCTGTAAGGTTGTAGCATAGCCCACCGTTATACATGGTATTGCCTAGGCATGGAAGGGTTAGATTTTTTGTCTTGGTCTTCTCTTCCTTGGACCACCTGGTATTCAAGTGAGGACATCTCAAATTACATTTTATATTAAGAGATTTCAAATATTTTCCACATCCATTCTCTATGTCAACCCAAAGTCATTTCCGTCCCTTAGCTTTTGCCAGCCTTAACCTGAACTTCCCCGCATCCCGCCTCAATAACTATACCACCGATAATTCCATCTATATCTTCTACCACCCGCCTCTACCCCTTTCAAGTGCAGCTCAACAACGCTTCCCTTCTCCTCACCGACCACTCAACTGATCAGGTCATTGAGGATGAGATTTTTATCAATTACAACACCCATCTCATCTATTATTCCGATTGTCCATGTTCTCTCTCCACTGACTCTAACCCTTTCAAGCTGGAGTTGCGGTTGACTTTATAACAAGGGATTTTTTACCAAAGTCCTTATGAAATCACAACTATATACTGCTTTTCAATTTACAATTTCTACTTCAATCGACCCAGTCTGAGTTGGGTAATAGCTTTGAACAAGCCAGCTTTTACTTCTCAGCCCTTTTCACATAACGTTCACGTATTTGCATCATGTATCTTTATTCTCTCAAATCAAATATGATTCGTCCCTTTTTTGTAAAAAATCTACGTGACCCATCCACCATGGACCAACGTCTTATCTTCTCAAGGCAGCTTCCTGGTTCCCAGCCAGGTCAGAACCTTGCTTGGATCTCTCTCCTTCCAACCTTTTATCTCAACAATGCGGCCACCGCATAGACTAAATGAGAATTCATCTGCCTACCTCCTTTCCAGGTATTTGCCAATCACAATTCAATCAAGACGTAGCCAAACTTGAAATTTCTCAACCGCAACAGTCTCCCCTTATCATTAAAAAGTGACAATCTTTAAAGCTTCCCTTGTATCCAGGTAAATGTTAACCTATTCATAGGAATTTATTCAGAAACTCATCAACCGTCGTCCTCGAGTATCGCATTTCAGAAAGCCACATATCCACCGCGTATGCTTGACTCAAAACTTCCTGTTTTCCAGAATTTAAAAAACCTTTTCTCTTCATGATCTTCTCTTCTTATGATAACGCTAAATTTTGAGCTCTTGTCGTCCTTGCTTACTTACTAGTTGGATTCCTTACATTACATCTTTATTTTAGGACACTTGGAAACCGTTACGTTGTTGTCGTTTCCCGTTTCACTTTTTAGTTCTTCTTGCTGGCAATGTGACTCACAAAACAAGGTTAAACGTCTGCTTATTGTACCTAATATTAAAATTCCAGAGCCCTTCCAACCGCTATCAGTTTTTGCCTGGTCGCTAGGTTTCCCATAGTCGCACCGAAATCAAATTGCACAAGCTCTATAAAACCCTCAACTGTGTCACCCGTCTTGTTACAGCATAACGTCCCAGCAGTACTAGCCAAGCTACATACATAGCTATGGTTTAGCTATAACCGAAAACGGACGAATGGTTCTGGATGGTCCATAGTCCATAGCAAAAAAAAGCGTGGATGAAAAATAGCATCTGATCACTTTCTACCTTGACGTACAAGCCACACGGGTAACTAGGAAATCACAAGGCTCGTTTCCATAGAGGCCAAGCGAGGAAGCGTGTGGTTGGTGAGTGACTCGGGAAGATAGAGGAGGCTAAGGTGGCGGTGGTAGTTAAAGTTAGATTTTTATTCCGGGTTTAAATTTTCAACGACGACGGAGCGAGATATATGTCGGAGCGTGGTGAACTCACAGCGTGTATGATGTAGAGTGAGGAGAATCATTAATAATCCTCCGTGGTGGCGCTCGTAAATCCTCTCCCTGTCTTGTCTCCTTGCATAAACTATGCTGACACATCCCCACATCACCACCACCGATATTAATTATTGTCCACCCGGGACCATCCTATCTTTCCTCACATCTTTACTATTAGTAGCACTCGCACACCATGCACCAACCATACCGTTTGAACGCTTCTTTTTCTTCTTCCCATTCCACCCCATCACATTTCCTACTTCTACAACTAGCTCCCCACCCTCACCCTATTCCTTCCGCACTCTCAAATCTATCACCCTTCCCACTTCCCGCACCCATCTCTCTCTCTCTTGTTTTAACATTTTTCATATTTTCCCCTTCATTTAATCAGCTAGATCTACACAATGTCGTATCCCTCCGAGCCTCAGCCTCCCGAAACTACTGTAGCCTCATCCTCAAAGATTTTTCATCTCAAATCAGAAATTTATGCACCGGCCGGGCACGTGTCTTCGAAACCAAACATTTACTTATTTAACCAAACAACCCCACACGCTTTCATTGCTACTTGTTTTCACTTTGGTGTTTCATATTAACAATTCTATTCACAAGACTTGCTCTCATCATTTCTCCCTTCGCACGCTAACTTTTAAATCATAATTCAGTTTTAACGTAGTAAAACTATGGCTCAATAAAACGTTAGCATTTCCTTACCCGCCTTCAAGGAATGCGCCATCTCAAAACTCACCTTTCACCCGCGGAGTGAAAGCTTTCCATTATGGAGATTCCACAGGGCTGCTCATTGCATTTACACTGCATGCTTTTAAAGCGATGGAATTATGAAATGTAAAGCAGGATTCATGGGCAACATTCTGCGGATGCTCATGGTTTCATGTATAATATTTTATTGATAAATGAGGATTCTGAATGGAATTCCATCCATTCCCAGTTTACTCTCCCATAATTTATGATAGTGAGGACAGTAAGAAAAATATCTTTTAACTTCTTCCATATGCTCTCTCTCTATCGATCGTCTAGTCCCATCTCTTCATAGATTCACTTATTCATTTTCTCTTCTAGCATACCATTTGCGGTTAAGCTTAGGATAATATCGCTTTACTCAGGCAGAGCGTCCGCTTGGCAAAGGGCATCTTTTTGTCAAAACCTAGAATTGACTGCTCCGTCTGAAGCATGCATCATAAAGTCTCTTCAATCCGACCACAATTGGACTGAACAATGTGACAGCATAATTCAACTCCTTTTGGCTCTCTGTAGACTTTGGAAATGATTTTATCGAAGAAATCATGCAGTTTTATTGGCCCCTATGAAAGAGAATGATGAAAGGCGGAGAATGGTAAAAGAGACGTGGTGGTGGACTTTACTTTCATAAATTCCTCGAGCTTGTCACCTAAAGTCTCCAACTTCTCTCTGCTCTCAACTCACTCCCATCTTGTACTGTGTATATATACAGTCCTCGAATCCAGACTGTCCATCCAAGTTATGATTCCTTACAGCAACAACTTCATAGATTCATATAATAACAGCCAGAAGAGGGAGGACAGCCCGCAAGCCGCTCAGAGCCCTAAAGCTAGATATCTAAAGGAATGATACATTTCTTAACTGAACAAACCGAGTTCCTCAATGTCCGCTTCACATTTTTCTTCGCATCCCTTCCACTGATTTAAGCCGATAGAAGCATTGTGATGAAACGTATGAATAGCTGGATTGAAATATCGTTGTAGTAATAATATAATCTTCAACCAAGAATCTTTCCACTCCTCCAAACATCCATTGTCATCCGTCCTTTGGATTATCCGTACGTGAACGCAACTATTCTGCAGAATCCTCAAGATTCAAACCATGGAAATCTGTGTCCACGGAGTCCATCCATCCCATCCTTCTTGTTTTGAATCAAAACATCTTCATCTGTCTTTTCTCGGGAGTACGGACGGTAGTCCTCCTAGCATAGCTTTTTCCGCCATATGTATAGCACCATATAATCTTGCATTGTACTCCCCAACAGGGAGCAAGCCCAAGATGGGAAGAATGAATGATTGGCAGGTGTGAGAATGGTCATAACAATAACATCACTTATTCTTATTAAGCCCACTTAGTCTTGTTCAAGCCCCTAATACGACAGACCTTTAGCTCTTCTCCCTCTTCTTCCCTAAGAGCATTCTCGTGGAGCATTGTTGAGGGAGAAAGCATTTTTATTCCTCAATCCTCCTTCCTTCGTAACCAGCAGAGCCTTTCATCTCCCTCATCCGCTTGACCACTGTCAAACTCAAAATCCAGGTAATAATGATCCTCGTAGGCCATATATTATTATTGTATTTTGACCACAAACTCTCCGCCAAGTATTTTTCAACAACAAATCAACAAAGCTCTTCTGTGTACTCAATCCAAAGGCATTAAACATCCCCATTAAACAACCATTCTCCTCCCCCTTTTGACCATGTCTACTTTAAGAGTCAACAGAGTTTCACAAAGATCAGCTCATTCATTTCCTTGCAAATTCGCACCTTTGTAAACACAGCTTGTGTATAACCATGAGAGATGTGAACTCGGCGATGGTATGTCATTTTCAAAAGACAGAGGCAAGATAAGAGACTGAACCAAAATCCCATCACCTCCACCACTAAATCAGGTACCTCAGGGGGTGAGTTTAGAATAGAGGTTGAAAAATCAGGCTGTCAGGAGGATTGTCACCTTCATATCTGATAGGCTAATATTTATAGCCCCGGTCACGTGAGTCTCGCGTAATTTGTCCATGTGCTTTCCATGTCCTCATCATTCTCCTTACTTTACTTTTTCACGTCCTTCCCAAATCCCTTCTAGCCCAAAACTAGCTCAGTGCATTTGTGATTGTAAGTCCGCTTTACCTTTTCATCCTTACTTCAACCACAAGTATTTCCTTATCGTCCCTCCGCCCTGGTCCTTAATAGCTTCAACTGACTCTTTGAATGAGTCAAGCAGATACAGATTCCATTCAACAAAGCAGAAGATTCCCTTATTCTTCCAAATTTCAAGTACCCTTGTTAACTCTTTCACATCTCTCCTACCTGTGCGCATTCTTTGGATTCACGAATCTAGTAAATTATACATCATACATCATGCCCTTCACAACCTAGTTCTCTTCTCTTACACAGACTATTCACTTGATTCCCTACTTTAACACCTCTCAAGTCTACACTCCAGTTCCGCAATAGCTTTGAGTCATGTCGTATCGTATCTGACGAATATCAAGTGCTCTAGCAGTATGCCGTAGATTTTCTCTTCATAAGAGACTGGAATTATTGAGATATCTGCAAGTGATTTGTGCCAATGAGTTTCCCCAAGTGCATAAGTACTAAAAAGTGTTTACAATCAAGGATAAGGCAGAGAAATTTAATAAACTGAACACATCGGATTAATACAGGTGTGTCTGGCGCTGTTTGTCGGTAAGTCTTTGCAAGTTTCTTTTTAAGGTCCTCCCGCATTTTACCCAATTTGTATGAAGCTAATAAAATTAGTTCGGGGCTTGAGAAGTGTGAGAAATTGGTAACATGAAAGTTGTCTCTTGTCATCTGTAGAATCAACTTGTTAAAATTTTCTCGGGCTTCTGCTATCACATTAAGCAATACGCTTCAACCCAGAGAGCAGCACCCGCTCTTCAGCTCTTTCCCCAGCCAGTGGCACATGTTTAAATTAGGAATAGAGTCGTAAAAATCAACGAGCTACAAGATTATTTCACCATGATTACGAGTAAAAGTGTAAAAGGGGAATGATGAAGAGACATATGACAAGTAGACACATCTCCGCTCATCCCCTAGCTTTTACTATATCCAAATGCATACATCTGTCCACTTGTCTTCCCTCAGCCTTGAACATCCCTACACTTCCCCGTACTATAAAGGCGTATGCCTTCCTATGACTGTTTTTTAATGATCTCTAAAAAAGTGAGCAACATAATTGTCAAACACACAAGTTTGCAGGCGAACAAGATTAGGCCGGGCCATAAACATGGCTTCATCTCCGACTCTTAAGGTCCCTTGGCGCTTCTTCTTCTACTTGTATCAATTCACTTTCATTTAAAAACTCTATAATATCATCCTTCTATCTGTGTATAGTTCTATAAGCGCAAGCTTAAAGCTTTTTAACTTTTCCTTCCAACAAAGAAGCGAACGTGAATGATAATTCCTCACCGTTGACCCAGCTAGCTAGCTCCTCCAGTCTCAAAACAATTCCTTAGCTGACTGAGCGGCTCTAAGACAATCCAAATGTTGTCATTTGTCCAAGTATATAAACCAACTAGTCTTGTCATTTGTTTCCCTTAACTTTGTTACGATCGGTGAAGTTAGCGTATATCCACCCCTTTTTCTGAATACATTCCAGCTACTCTGCATCACGCAAGCCTTCACCTATTACAATTCCCCCATCCACCTTCCTCATTCAGTTCTCCTGGCCAGCTCGGAACACGGCCGGCCGGGCTATATCTAAAAGACTTGGGAGATTCAAGGAAAATGAATACGAGAAAAGAATGCTAATTCCCAAACACGCTCAATTCATTACTCAAAGAACAAAACCAAATGTTTTGTCACCTCTGTCTTCCTTATCCCTCGTACAACTAAACATTTTACTACACCTGGTCCAAGCAAGAGGAAGCAAGCAGACGAGCACGTTTTCTCCGAGAATCCTAAAACAAGATTCTTGCTTCTCCTCAGAATCCCTTCAAAGAAGATGAGCATAGCGCCACCACCACCCTTTTCTCCCCCACCCCCACCCCTTGACATCTTGTCCACACGGAAAGATTAGGGTTGAGACCAAAAGAAATCCTGTCCTACCTCCAACTTAAGACAAGGATAAACATTATTATTGGAAGAGCGTGCGAGCGAGGAAGGGAAGAGGGAAAATACTTTGGATGATAACGACTAATCCCCATAAATTACCCCTCTTCTGTCCATGTAAAAAATCCAGTCTGATTTCTTCCTCCCTCTTTTCTCCTCAAGATCCTCCAGATCTCTTGTAGCCCTTTCCGGATTTTCTCCCTGTTTTACCTTCTTTTGATTTTATCATAATCCTTACAACAGTATTCGTCAGAATTCATAATTTTCTATTACAAAACCAAAGTAAACTATCAAGATGGAAACAATAGTTAAAGATCCTCCAAGCTAACCTAAAAATTCTCGTATTTTATCCATTTGTTTACAACGTACAGAACAGATTGTTCCAAAATTTCAATTTCTCTAGCTATCATTCACACTTTTCTCCCTCTATAAACTAGTATATCCAGTAACTAGGATTTGAATGATAAAGAGTAACACTTTTGGTAGCTACCTTGGCTTGTTAAGGGTACAGATACAAGTTCCTGATACAAGAGAAAATTATACTGAAGAACTAATTGAAAAAGGAAGGGTGGAGAGGACAAGTTAAGGATAACTACAAGCTAACCACCCGCCCATGAATTTACCCTAGCTGATAATTTACAGATCAAGATTACCATGTTCTACACAGTCTTGTTCCTCGTTGGAAATCTACAAGTCCACTTTATTACTGTCTCGAATCTTTTTATTACCTTTTTGTCACTTTCATTCTGACCCTTCAACCCAACTTAGACTTAAGAGACATCCCGTCCGTACCCTATTCTTGTGGCCCTTGCTCCTATCTTGTGATTATTCTCCTGGAGAAGACACTACATCCTCACTCAGGAGGATTCTCTCAGTTATTACATTATCAGAGAGGCAGAGGAAATCCTATTGGATTCTTTTTATTTTTTTTAACCATTGTCGTCAGTCTAATCATTGATTGCAATTTTCTCGAGAGTCGCATTTACGGTTAGCTAATTTTATAAACTGAGTCATTTTTTATCTGATTATAGATTGTCGCAGTGCTTTTTTAATATCCATATTCCTCTTCCTACCCCAGCGAGAGCGAGCAATTAAATGAGGGCAGTTGTATGTTATTAGTTAAGATCCCGGTGGTCTACTTGAGGATGAGTCTTGACTAGACCACAAGAAAGAGGACCAATTATTTTATGACAAATACTCCCGAGCTAAATTACACTTGTAGCTATGGGCTCAGAAGCTTATTGACTCTTCAGAGCAAGTGTCATAAATATTTATGAGCAGTACGAGTGTGAAGAAGGGATGAGAGAGTATGTCAAGTAGGAGTTAAGGGTGATAGGATTAGGCTAATGTAATTCTCAATGAGTTCAAGACGAAGAAGAAAGAATAGTGTAGAGACAGAGACAGAGCAGGGTAGAAGGAGCTAGCATTCGGGTAGGAATATTTGGTGGCAAATATTTAACAAATGGACTATTGATAACTAAGAGATGAAAGAGCTTTCAGAAGAGGGCTGTGTATTGATAAGCTTGAGTGGGTTCTTGAAAGTTCTTCCATACTTCTCACAACATAGAGTATCTTCAAGACTTTCACGTCCAGAGTCCCGGCAGATTTCCTTCAAAATCCTCCCGCCCGACCAACTGACAGTTTCCTAGGAAATCTGTACGTTTTCCTTGTATGGACATGGTCCTTGCTGGAAGATGCCGGAATCCATCTTGTATTGTGTACATAGTAGATCCTGCATTTCCCTTTCTGAACCCGCTATGGTTTTTCATCCTACTCTTTTTCTTCCTTTCTCCTTGTACAAGTAGGAAATGAACAGGAGGAATTCATTAGTGGGTAATTACCGTTGAAAACCTGACAAGCCGTCACAAAGATAGAAAGGAACATGTGATGAGAGTTGCGCGGTTTGGCTATGCTCTGAGCCTGCCGGGATTCCTCTACAAATTCACTGCTTCTACAAAACTCCCCCGTCTCCCCAGATTCAGAATCGCATTGTTGATTGTTGTCAAGATTCCTGTAAACCACTAAAACGAGCTAAAAACTTGTTGTAAAAACTCTCTCTTCTCTCTCTCTGCCTTATTCTGCCTACGGGTTCCAGCTCCCAGAAATTATTTCTCATCTCCCGGAGTTATCCATACCGAAGGCTTCAAAATGAGGCCATCACTGCAACACGCTCTCACCTCCCATTACTTTCATCATTATTGCAAAAGCCCTCTCAGCCAGTCCTAGAACTCTTGTTGGACACAGGTCAAATTATGCTAGTTGGCTTTGACACGTACTTAACTAGAAGACCGGAGTAATGTCCATATTAAATCAAGCAAACTATTGCAGTAAGTGGGTGGTAGGAATAGGTAGTTCACATTGTCCGCGTATTTAAAAAACAAACATCTTCTCGGGGGACTGAATCCAGGATCCCAGGGTTACTTGCTGTAGGTAAGGCTCAGACTTGATTTCATTTCGGTTTTGAAGGACGGAGGCTAGAATAAACAGGGAAGGGTGGTAGTGAAGGCTGTATTGAAGTGATCTGAATCCCAGTGCGGCAGGGAAAACACGTATATATTGGCCGGATGCTTTTTCTCCCTTTTCGTAATTACATTTGTTCAAGCCTAATGGACTCTCGCCTTGTACAAACACACTCTTCTCCAGTCACCATTGATTTCCCCCTCCCCATTTCTTTCCTAGATAAACTAAAGCTTGTCTCCGCTACTTGAATTTGATGCGGATGACCGTAGAAGCTACTAACCGTAAGCTTCCTCTTTCTACATTCAGCTCAAACTGCCTCTTCCTTCTTCCGCGACTATCAGGGAATATCCCTACTACGGTTAATACAAACCTCAACCTCTTCAACATCCTATCTTTTTTCCATCGAGACATATGCAGCATTCTCATGATGATCATAAAGTAGGCCGGCCTCCAGCGCAAATGGACCTTACTTACTTTCACTCTGGTGCTTTCTCCCTCGTGTTTCGCTGTGTTGGCGATAATAATAATAGGCCATCTTTTTGAGAACATTGCCTAAAAGCAAGCGTGTGACTCTCCACGGCGGTGGTCTTGAATAAACCAACTCCGCGATGGCTCATGCCCCGTTGGAAACCCCAGGCAGGCTACTCATCATGCATCCATCTATTCCTCCGTCCACTATTTCTCTTGGTGTCGTCTTCTGGATCGCCAACGTTATAATATAGTTTGGCGAATCAACAAACCTTGCCTCCTCCTTTCCCCAAGAGTCCCTCTGGGCAAACGGAGCCGTGTCCCGTGTCGTGACGTAGCTACCCTCGCTCGCATCACTCAGACTCAGTCTCTGTTGGCCAAACTGCGTCTGCTATAGACTCTCTGATCTCGGACTCAATTCACCGTCCACCCTCGTCCTATCGATGCTCGAATTGTGATGCGGAACGAGTTTGAAGAGAAGAGACCATTTGTGGAATACTAAAACCACCAAAGATTATATCTCTCTCCCAAGCTTTTAGGGAAATTTTACGAGCTTCCTCCTTTCTCAACTGTTTGCTCCATCATTTCAGCAAATTTAATCCAAACTCCAGAAGTCACAAGCTCTCCAGCTCCAAAAGCCTTATCCCCCATTTCATTCTTCTATTTGTCTCAGTTTTCCCTAAGGAATCTATACAACACAATTCACACCCGCTGGACTGGACTTCTGTAACCTTTTAAAATTCTTCTTTTTTCTCTTCCTCCGTCCTTCCTCCTTTAAAGTCCTCTTTATTTTATCCGTCTCATTGATTGTGGCTAAACAATTTACCCAGCTTTCTCAAAAAGCTTTTTGCCTTCTCATTCCACCCTTGGAGAAACCCTTGGATGAATCCAAATCCGCAATACAGAGAAATTGCACCAGTCAGGTTTCTTTATATAAGTTTCGCGGTTTGATTTAAACCACAAAAGCTCTTATTAACACCCTGTTATCTTTGAAATATTTCCTCAATATCCTCTTAGAATCCTCTCTGATTTCCCAATAAGACTTTTCAGAGAGAAAGGTGCTGATCCGATGATCTCTACTTTGGATGCAGGTGTAATGTCATAAAGGATTTTAGATTTCAAAGTGAATTTGTAGGAATCCAAATTCTAAATTGAAACCTGAGAGTTTTCAGCCTGTTTAAAGTTAAGTGTGAGGTGGGAGAGAGAGAGAGAGAGAGAGAGAGAGAGAGAAGGAAGGAAGCGGTAAGAATAACACGGGTTGATTTGGCGGCAGTCAAGCTCGCTACGGAGATAAGGTCTGGACAGGCTTAAAGTGAATAAGAGAAATAGAAGCTCTCTTTACATGTGTGTATAATAATGAAGCGGGGAAAGGGGGATTGAATTGTAGTTGAGGAATTGATAGGAAATAAATGATAAACTGTATTGAAAATGATATTGTGTAGGGAGATGAAATAAACCTTATGGTCGTTAAACTGATCCGAAAATTGAGACGGATGAATAAACATGAGCCAGAGAGTAAATGGAGTAAGGATGTAGTACATAAGGCTACGTTGTGTACCTGAGTATTTACGGATAGCTGGTTATTCTTGCGGAGGGATAGAATTTGATATCTTTTCCATTCGAGGTCGCTATTTCAACCTCCTTCTTACAACAGCAGTCATGCTATTTCACTCTACTCTTGTAGACATCATTCCATCTTTTGTCTTTCTCTATTTGCACGTTCCTCTTGTGTCCTTTAGACAGAGCAGATCCAGGGACAGAGCCACACGCTTCTAAAAAATCCTAATAACTCAAGCCAATCTATAGCATTCCATTTGAGCCGGGAGGTTGCAACTACAAAACTCAAAAGCTAGAGTACTTTCCTCCTTAAATCCACCCATACACGAGCCACGCGTCCCTGCATTCCTATTCTCCTCGTTCATTCTTACTTGGTAAAAAACAAGGGATATAAATCCTTAAAATTTTCTACCACCCGAATACCACCGTGGCTAGAATTTCCTCCACGGTAATGACAAGTATTCTGTTACGCAGGAGGAGTCAAGTTTATGTGTACTTACAAAAATCTCATTGAGTACAGTGCTGTAGAGCTAGCAGAAGGCATAGCTACTATGCATAGCTGGTGAATCACTTCAAACGTTAACAGTTAATGGGCTAATTTCAAACTTGAGCCTTACAAGTTTTCCATTCATATGCACCAAACAACACAAATTCTTCTGAACTGGCTCGCTTTAGTTTCCGCGGAGATTTTATTTTAAACAGCACCAAACGATAGATTAGAAACTGCAAGCTTCATCTACAAATCTACATGTCTGTAATTAACAGTCCGGTTGCAAGCCTTTTGGCCAACCATTTAGCGATTAGTTAGTTGGTTTACCGGCGTTTAAGTTTGCAGGATTTCTTATTACGAGCGCGTGTGTGTCTTCTCATGAGACTAGCTCAAAGTCCTGGATCCATCCAAGAATACTTGAATTTAAGCTAAGATCCCTCTAAGAGCACGTTCCTGATAAATGGTTCTTTCCCATTGAAAGACATCCAAGCGTCCATCATTACTACCATCCATTTGTTTCAACTATTAACCATCTTCTTCTTGAATCATTCTTGTCAGCGTAACGATCTACGAGCTACTGACTACCAATCTTCCTGGTTGGTGGTGGGACCAAGCCTGAATTTCATCCGTCATTTTACCTCGTTTACAAACAAACATTCACACTTTCCCCAACACCGTATCATTTACATATTCCTTTTCCTCTCTTCTTCTTTCTCTCTTCCACGTGCTTTCTTCACCGCCCTCTTGTTCGAATCAGCCCTGCTTCTTAATCGTTTATGCCACGTCAGGAAATACAGTTATGAATCATACTTGTCATGAGATGGATGCATAATTAGCTTTTTGTAAAAACTCCTTCCAGCATTTACTTAACTTTTTGCAATGTGCCTCTCACATCCAAGTTCCTCTCATGCGCGAAGCTGTATTCCACATGAACTCTTTCTGAGCCCACAACTTGTTTAATTTATTCACCTTCCTTCCTTGCTGCATCATCCGTATCACCTGAAAATAATTTTACATGTACTACAATTCAGCGATATTAATCTCAAACTATGATTCAATGAATATGAATCCTGTGAAGAAGGCAAGCAGGCCGAAATAACTAGGCAAGTATTATATTAGAAGCTTGAGAAAATGCAGCAAAGCAAGCCCTGGGGCTTCATCTTCATTTTAACTTGTCGGGAGACAGGTCTATGCATTAGAAAAGGAATGAATGCAATCTCTGTGTGGTGGACTGGTGAAACATGTGGTTATTGATTAGTCGGGAGAAAATTATAATTAATGCCCTCGTCTTTTTTCAAACAAGAAATTCTCCAAGACATTGACTGATCAGATTTTAAAAGGAGCAGTAGAGGGTAAACTAACTTAGAAGTCGATTCAGTGTCCACTACATGTCTCCTCATTTTGCATCCTCCTCCCTCATTACTCCTCTTGTTCTATTCATATATGCGCGGGTATTTGGTTTTTGGTATTGTCCAAGAAAACTTGATCCTTGAATCCATCTCAGAGAGAGAGAGAGCGAGTCGGGATTGAACAGAGATGTATTAGGCGTGAAGATGTTTGTGAACTTCTTCTTCTTCATCCCAAAGTCGTGGGTGAGAGAGGTTGAAGGGAGAATTCGGACAGAGTGGACGCGGTGAGGCAAATCTCTTGGCGTTCCTCCGACACTAACTAATTTGATTTCTAAAGTGCCGGACATTCGTCTCCAGGGCACTACAGGCAGGGCTAGAACGGATTTCTTCTTTAGTCGGAACTTTCCGATATTAAAATTTCTAAAAACTTGTCCCACACACTGGAAACACCCCAGCTCCTGCCAGACTCCTCTCTCTCTTTTACTAGGTATTGACAAGGGGAGAAATGAAGCAGTGCTGACACATCAATCAAATTATCCACTGTACAACACAACACCGTCCCACCTCATGTTAGTTTTCCGTCAGAGCATTCAAAAATCCATCTACCAAAATCCATGCACCATCCAAAAGTTTTACGTCTCACCCTCAAGCCATCCGTCACTTTCCAGTTCATATGTGACCGACGGACTAACTAACAACTTGTTATTATTTCTTCTCCAGTCCCGTTCCTGTATTCTCTTTCTCTTATACTTCTACATATCTTTATAAATGAACTCATTTCATCATCCGATTCCACATCTTTCCTCAGGCCTAAACTCCCACCTACTCAATCAATATCTTTTTTCTACCCTGTATCCCATATGGGACTATAGTACTGAGGACGACTAAAACGCCTATGCCGCCCACACCCTCTACCAGTTTCTCAACTGCAACCCAGCCTCTTGAATCTTCACTCTCCTCTGTATCATAACATATAGAAAGCTCGCATCCAAGAAATGAAACAGAGCGTGAAAGAATGGAAACAGTCAATCTGTCTATAACATTTTATCATCCCAAAAAATCCTCTCCTTGTGCGTACGATCAACTTGTAAACATTCGTGACTAAAATTAATTCCAAACAATGTCTCCTGTACAGCTAAAAGCTGCTTCAAAATCCCCCATCCACCACTGGTGTTGGATCAATAATTTTCCAAAACACTAAATAGCCTTTCATCTTCTCTCGGACATTTTTCGGAGCAGTCGTTAGCGAAGATCCCGAAACCGGTCCATCCGGGGTCAGATTTCATTTGAAAATTCTCCCTTGTTTGAGGACGGGGTATTTAAATTAGAATTCTTGGAGAAGATCCCCCATTTGCAGATTCAACATATTAAGAGAAAATATTTACATTTAACATGACACAATCACACTGCTCCATAAACGGGCTACATTTTTTAAGCTAAAAGTCTTAAAACAACCAACAACAACAGCTCTGACATTAATCCCTTAATCGTTCCAAAGCAAAGCTTGTTGGCCCTGATAAACTGACAGAAAATGCTTACTTGTAAGTTCCAGACTGGAGCTTTCACTAACGAACACGGAACAGCTCTATACATTAAGAAACAATGTATGCTTATGTATGTAGACCCCGTCAAGAAAAAGATGCGTTTCTTTTTGTCTTAATTCCAACACTAACAAGAAGAGAGCGTGTCATTTTGGTCATAGCAATCTGATACATATGCATGCTAAAAAACACGCTCTGTCAAGGTTCTTCTCTTGGAGCATCTCAAGGAAGTCTTGCCACACATGTCGAAATCTTGTCAATCCTAGCTATTAACCTAATTGCGGTTGTAATATTTTACCAAGTGGTCGAGTATGGGACTGATATTTGCCAGCTGGATTATCACGTACACGACAACACGACTCAATAACCAAATCCTTAAACAGCTTCTGACTCACCTCTACTTAATATTCACACAAATCAAAATCCGCAAGGCTAAGCAATCCCTTCCATCTCATTGCCTCCAATCAATCTGGAATCTTTACATGCAGTAAAGCTGGAAATCATATTCTGCGCTCGTGATAATTATATAATTTAATTGTCATATATTCTCAACCATCTTCAAGGGCTTAGCCAGAGGTGGAAGCGTGAGGCAGAAAAAAAGCTCGTTTTATCATCTAGTTCGGGTGTTTCTAGCGATTGAAAAGATGTTCTCAAGATAACTAGCCTTGGGCTGGCATGTGGAGGAGGGAGAAGTTTACAACATGATTAACCGCCTCCAACTTGACCAGTTTTGCTTATCGTGACAAGGCTTGTGTAAGCTATTTAAATTTCGTTGACATCATCTTGTCAACTTTCCATGTAAATTACAGCCTTCATTGAATTCAAAGAGACGGATATGAGGGATGAGAAAAGTCAGTCTCTGTATTCATTAAACTTTGACACGTTCTTGCCAATAAGGACTCCAGTCAGAATCTACTATAGTTATGACGATTTATACGCCCAAAAAATCTGGATTGTCTTTTCTTATTCTCCTTTAGTTCTTATGAAGTTTTATAGTTTTTATGGTATTTGTCTCGCCCGACCGGAGCAATAGATGCAATGCTTGTTCTATGTACAAGGTCATGAAAATAATACCTAATAGATGCAAGTGATCAGAAATAGAATGCTGCACTAAAAACCATCAACGAATCTTCAATAACGTTAAAAAAAAATGTCAAAAATCATCTAACAAAGTTGGATAAAAACGCAGCAAAAAGATTCCCGATTAAATCAGACTGCAGAATTTTGCAATTTGAATCCCACGCTCCTGTCTTTCTGTCATAAGTTCCATACATGAATATTATACTTTCATCGATCAAGTATATCCCCCTTGTTCTCGTTGACTTGAACAGCCAGCAACCCATAAAATATTTTCTTTCAAGCCGAGGAAAAATCTGTCTAAAAATATTTACTTTCCCGAATAAACTGTAAGCAAGGTTGGTTTTTGAAGTAAGTGCATCTCAAGCTCCTGGGTTATGAAGTGAAGAACAAGCTAAAGATTCTGAACAAAGACGAGGGACATCCTTAGACTCCATGGAAATATATTTCTGGGTTCGCTTTCATTACATACGCATGTCTTGTCTTGTACTCCCTTGTGCTGTCCGGGTATTGCATCTTTTGAAAATCTGAATGGACTTTGTCTCCACCGTCTCTCGCCCTGTCTCATAATAACGGAGTAAGTTCATGGGGAAGAAAGAGATTGGAAATGATTTTATTTAAGTAGGAGTATTGTCAGCTCTTAAGATACAGATCAAGAGATGCAGGTTGTCCCATTCTCATTCGCCTTCCATCTCTTTCACACTTTTTCCCACTGGATTATCCCCGTATCGTCGTCTGGAACGGATTCCTGTATTCCTCTTCTTCTTCATCTCTCCTTCCATCATCAAAAGATAGTTTTTGGAGCGAGTCTTTGTTTTAAAGCATATAACCAACACCACTATTTTCTACGGCCACCGCTCCTTCCTCCTGAATTCGGTCTTCGGATGAGAGGAGAATATTTGTGAAAAGGGCCCCGTAGCCTCTCTCAGCAGCCATAGGGACGAGCTTGAATCCTTATCCCTTTCTCCCTCTTTCCCCCTCTCCCTCTTCTTTCTCTCCTCTTCCCCGTCTCGGAGACCGAAGCGAATAGTACTGGATGAGACTTGGTGGAAGTTGGAGCAAGTAAATGTGGTCTGTGAAAGAGCCCATGTGCCCTACAGTGTGAGCCTCCTCCTACATGTGCACATCACTCCGAAGGGCTTGTAAACCCTCTGTTAGTCGGATGAGACCCTTTTTTCAAAATTTCCTTTAAAACAAATAATTCCCTATTTACAAAGCCCAACTGTCCAGTTGTCCACCTCTGTCCTTCCAGACTGTTTTTGTCTACAGAATCACACAAGTGTAGTCATTTACTCAGCCGCCGTCTGGTTTTTCCATCTTCTGATACACAGTTGAACTGTTTGGAATGCTGGTGAAAACTGCATAGTTTTTGTCCTCAACAACTAAACTTCAGTCCTCCAGCTCATGATATTCTGAGTAAAACGTAACTGTCGTGTGAATTAAGTAGTGGACCCGTGTTCCAAAAAAGACGGAGCGCGTCAGTGAATTTTGGCGACGGTGAGATTCTCAAAATTCGCAATTAGCCATCAGTATACTACAATATGTGCACACGTTTAAGAACCGGTAGTCTGCCCATCACAAACCAATCATTCCACATCCCAAACCATCTTCCAAGCTCAACAGCAATACTTGTTTCAGAAGAAAACAGTGAAACTTATATACGTGGATAGATACTCTTAATTCCCCCCTTAATTTCGCGAAAACAATCTTCAATTTTCCCCACCACAAACAACCCCGTCATCTCCTGTCAATTTTTCTTCTCACAGTGTGGAGACAGTGCATGAGACAAAAATTGCAAATCTATCAAGAAACCCGTCTGCTTCGCAAATAATGTAAGTACATTCCCACTCTCTTCCAAGCCCGCTCTTCTTGGCATCCTCAGCCTTGAGCTTGTTGTATATTTTATAGCATCCGCCTGGAATTAGCGCTACACAAATTTGCGGATTTCGTCTCGGGAAGAAGGGAATAGAGAGAGAGAGAGCGTTAAGGGAGATTTCTTTGAGTCAGTCACATCCTTTCAAGTGTGGCAAATCAGCCCTCTAACCCATCTGCCATGGCTTCTGTCGTCATTCCGCGACAAGTCTTCAGCCCACAGTCCAACCGCTCAACAACAACGCAATCCCAACTTATAATGTGAGTTAATTTCCCCCTCCTTCTTCCGTCATCTTCTTCCAATAAACTGTACCAATATTCAAAGCCGTCCCTGGGTATTTAGCATGCAATCCTCCGACATTATGCATTAACACGTAGGAAAATCTTGACAAGTCTCTATACAACTTCTCCCTCTATTTATCACCATGTCCTCCTAAACGTCTCACTCGTTATACTATTGCTAAATTATTCCACAACCCCTTGTCCAACACTACCTCCTCGAATCCGTCTTGTTGTTTATATCTTTACTCCAAGTTACAAGCCCTCGTCCAAAAGACTCCAAGAGAGCAAAGAAATGTTCATGTGTCTTAAACGACAACCTTAGGGTTTATCTTTAAAGTTTAATGACTTCCAGATAAGAGTTCACCCCCGCGTAATTGCCACACCAGGCGTAATTCGAGGGTCAACTCAATAATTAATAACAATTATTAGTCTTCCAACTTGCTCTCCTCTGTGTAATCGTGTTTAACAAGGCATCTTCTAATCTCCTCTGCTGCTGCTATTAGCAGACTGCTGTACTCACTTCAAGCCACATTCCATAACATTTCCCCATACACTATACACCATTAATTCTTCCCTTGTTTTCTGCAAGGTTGAAACGCTGATTTTCCTCCGCGTTGGAGCGAATCTGTCTCAGCTTCTTCTTAAAGCGTTGTCACTTCCCCCGAATCATCTGTTACAACCAAGGGGTTGTTTTCTTGTTCGGTGTATATCTGCACGGTCCTTCTTCCAACGTTTCGACATAACTCCACTCTTTATCTCGCCTCATTGCCTACTGCCTACCCGAAAAGCGTGTGAAAAAATTATTTGCACACATGTCTCCCGAATTTTTATGCCTTGTAAGCAAGCCTCTGTAACAAACGCTCCACGTTACTACTCCCTTACTCTTCTCCACTAAATCTTTTCTACGCGTCATTAACATTTGGTACTTGGTAGTTCTTCCACACAAGGGTGCATTCTCCAGCTCTTCCCATGTCAACATTGTTGTTTATCTTGCCAAAATAACATTTATCCTAGGATAAATCCTCACATCAAAGAGATATACTGACTGGCTGACTCTAAGCTCGTACTGCTGGATAGAGGGAAGAGTACTCAGGACAGCTGAGATATTTATTAGCTGGACTGCCATTACTGTCATTAGGCTTGTAACCTAGTATGTTTGCAACACCAAAATTATCTCCCAACTTGTGTACTACATCTTCTCGTGTCGGATGACTGTTTCTGCTACTCTTTTCACACGGTTTTTTACAATCACAAGTACGCTCCTTTGTTCCGAGAGGCAACTCTTATCTTAATTTATAGCTTTCAAAGTTTTCATTAATTATAATCGTCCTATCGTTTCCTCTTCAGTTCCAAGTTAATATAATAAGTATTTTTTAATTAGATCTTTAACTAAATCTGCAAAACTCGGATTTTAATCTTAATGGTAATTTTAAGTCCTTGTCATAATATTTGGCAATCACCCGGCAATTACCTGGCATTAACCCATACGTATCACTCAATCAAGCCAGTAAAAGAATACAAGCAAGATCACTTTGCCTCCCCTTTCCTAGCAACGCTCAGCTTGCAATTCCCCTACTACACACTCGCGAAAAACTGGTATGTTTACAGAGAGACAAGGCTTTGGTGTTTGCATCATCCTCCCTTCATCCGGTCAACTTATATAGTTAAAGCTTTAGTTTACGTTATTTTTATTCTTGCAGGTGAAACGCCTCCGAACAGACTCAGCTCCTACTTCGGCTTGCATAACTCCTTTGTAAGTGCAAACGTGAGGGATTCTTAAAACGTGACCCGGATTATTCCTGGTCACGTGAATGCAATTTTTATCACTGTAACTTAATCCACCCTGACCACTAACTAACTGACCATGTTATTCCTAGACTCACTCCTAGTGACAGTTCACATGCTAAAAGCTTTGCTTTCAACTCCAGCACTAATAATTTTCTACCCCCTTATCATAGTTTTGTCTCTCTTTTCTGAATTTTTACTTATGCAGCTCGTAAAGATTGAACCCTGTAATGTAGGATGCAAGTTCTTGTTCTCAGAAGATTAGTCGCAACTCCACCTCATAACAGCTCTGCGTTCTAATATGTACTGAGACCTTTTGGAAATGTCCATTGCTATTAATATTCAGTACGTCGGCTAGGGTTAAAGGCAATTTATATTTTTTTGGCGGGGTGATTAAAAAATGGGCTAGTTATATCTTAGGATAAATTTCTAGCTTTGTTTTGACTTCCGCCTCTAATGAGGTATTACAGAGTCCTAGAACAAGACTAAGGTCAGTGGGGCAGGGGTAATTTTTGAAATGTTCCGTGATTAACTTGAACCTCCTTTGCCTCCCCAAAGGCCACTCCCTCGAACATGTAGAAAACAGCGCGGTGCTTCTACACTAGCTACACAAGCAACTAACCAACCCAACACATGTCCCTGTTAGGGCGGAACCTGGAAACGATCTTGTCCAAATGAATCGCCTTCAATGCATTTGCCTAGTCTTGTCCTTATTTTGCCCTAGCATATGCAGGATATACTTTTCATTATTTAATTGCAATTAGCTCAGAAAACCGTAGTTGAAATTAAAAATGTGTCCAAGCACGATAATCTGCACTATATGCTATAAGTATGTACATATGTGCAATTCGGGCTGCTTCATGCAACAAAACTAGGTCATTCTGTTCAGTATTTCAAACAGTTCTGGCCAAGAGATGTTGGCACATTTGATTTTCCTGGTTTTTGGTACAGAGCCTTTTATTAATGATAAATGTGGGTGCATTGGAAGGTTAGGTGGTTGGGATTTACGGGAATGTAGCCAACGACAATGGATAATGGAGAGAGTAATGAATGCGTGTAGGTGGTGTATCTGGGGATGGTGACAGTATTTGTGAGAGTTTCACTCCATGCTGACACATAATGTCGGAGGAGGTTAGGAAGGGTAATATTTTTTTTTCGACAAGAGAAGCAAAATTTTTAAGCATATGGACTCCACATGGGAGTACAGAACAAAACGAGAACAGAGAGACGTCATGACCTTTGAGGGAAATTTCCCTTGGAAACAGAGTTGTACAACTTGTTCAAAAGTTCCTAAGTCACTTTTCATCAGTCCTCCTTCACTTGGTGTATCTCTGTTATTTCAAATCCCTCTTCCTTGCACTAACCCCTCCCTCCTCGTCCTTGTCCCTTTTGAATTTTGCAACATGCACCCCAACCTAGTGGATGTGAAACTAGAAATGTCACATTTTTAATATTCAGCACTCGTTTTCATCAAAACTTTTCTGCTCAAGGAACAGAATTTTTGCAAAAAACTCAAAACTCTTCGCCAATCTCCCTTTCACAAAGAGCAGTCTGCTTTTCGTCTAAGATATTTTGTTTTCTCAAATCCTCTCTCCCTCTCTTACTTCCTGATTCCTCCTCCTCTTTTGCATGCGTCTCTTTCACTCAGTTAGCTGCCAAGCCATGTAGTTGCATTCATAATTATTTTATCTTTACGTCATAACGCAATCATCAAGCATATCGTGGAGTGGGTGCTTATACATGAATGATCTTGCTTCGGATTTTGGATTTCCTAGGAACTTTACGTCCTAGCAGAGTTTCTCCTGGCACAAGATGTTCTTTCATGACGCTTGGTTCAGAGTGAAGCAAAAAAGCATGAGGAAAAATTAGCTTGGAACCATACAGGCACAGCCTGTGTTTCCCCCTTTGAACAACATGTTTGTCGGATTTAGTGCACATTGTCTTTAAAAGTTGGCACATTTTTTTGACTTTGTCATTGATTTTTTCAGAGAGAGGGGAAACTTTGTGAAAAGAAGAGGGTAGATGGCTAGCAGAGCTTGATTGCGAGACTGACAGGAAGATTTTCTCTAACATAGCCCTTACATATTTTCTTGAAGGGAAGATGTAGAGTGGAGGAGGTATGTTTAGTTGGAGGAGATGAATTGCGTTACAAGTTTGCAAGAGCGGAGGCAAAATGATGGAGCAGAGGAAGAGAGAGAAAGAGAGAGAGAGAGAGAGAGAGAGAGAAGAATAAGAAAAAACTGTGCACAGAATAAACAAAAGATGAAGAAAATAAGAGCACATATGTTTGTTGAAAGTTTTTAAAAAAGCACGCCTTCTTCCAAGTCTGCCCGTCTCCTTAAATCCGTAAGCTTTTCCTTCCAACCCGTCGCAGAAGACCAAGTACCCGTTTTGTCTTCTTCTTATCATCTTTTAGTCTGTTCTGTGGACACTTTGGGAAAGATGTTCCGGGAGTACTTAAAACGTACCCAAAAATAAATTAAGAAAACCGGCAACTTTTTCTCTCTTCATTCACAATCCTCTCTGTCTCACTCCCTCCTTCCTTGCATCCTTTGGGAAATCCTTAAGTGGTCTGTCCCTCCGTATGGGTCTGTCCAAAAGATGATCAATAAGGGATGAAAATTCCGAGAGGACGACAACAAGTTTAGTTGTTATGTACCGTACTTTGTCAGATCATTTCTTCTTCTTCTTTTTACGCTCCATCCACAACATCATCTTCCCATAGACCTTCCTCCATCAATACATCCATCTATTTCTTCCTTCAATCCCTTTACCGGCCTTGCTCTCCTCTGTCTCAGAGTGATGTACCCTTCCCTTGGAGCGTAAAGATGCAGATGCGGGCAGGAGGACTCTCTCCTCCCGCCCGGCAACCTCCACCACCACCCCCATCCTTTGACCCATCTCTTTTTGACCTCTCCTTCAGCTTTACCCGCAGAACTTGTACTTTCATCCAAAAAAGCGAAACCCTACGGATGAGACAGAGGTGCAGCCAGGGTAGAAAATTGTGTCATAAATCCGGACGTTTTTTCATCGCTAGAGACGTGACTCTTAGGAATCAACCCCCACATGATCTTTGAAGAGTGCAAGTGTTTTCGGAAGAGAAACCATCATTCCATCCACCCCTGCCTGTAAAATTTATGAAGACATTGATTGTTCACACTTAGCAAGGGACGTCTTGTGGCGGTAATTAATACTCGGACTGTTAGCTGTAGTGCATTGCTCATGCTCAAGCTCAGCTGATCCCTTGTTACAAGGGTCAGTAGTGAAGGGTTTCTTTTAAGTTTTGCGTTTTCAAAAACTGGGAATAACTCGTCGACTCTAGTACTAACTTTAAAGAAATTGAATCAAAGCAACAGTAGGAGTAATAATTCTCTTACGACTGAGGTAATTACCATAGGTCATAGATGGTGACATAATGGCTTCCTTGTCCGCTTCAATGAGTCTCGAGAAGGTACTTTAAGGGGTTGAGGAGCCCTTCAAGTCTACAATAAGGAACATATAGAAACCCCTCTTGAGACAAGGGTACTAGAAATTTATTAGGGAGTAAAGGGACCACCCATTGGGGATTCGCACGTAAAAATCAAAGTCTGTGTCTCAGCTGTTCCTCTCTTCCTATAGGATATATTAAGACAAAGCTATTGTTAAGGACATCCGTGTATGTAGTATGAGGTCGCTGAATCCTCCGGTGTCCACTTGACATGTTGCTTTATCAGTTTTTCAGAAGGGGTCATTTTCCTCTAGAGGGATTTTTGAGGGTGTTATGCAATCTGGCTGTCCTCTGCCATGCCCGTTTTGAAATAATAATAATAATGTCTTTTTGGAAAACTTTCTCACAAAAATATTAACTTCCGCATCCTTGCTTCATGAATGACAGAGTTCATAAGAGCCTTTGAGTTGTTGTGATCCCGGGTTTGAAAATTGGATAGTTTAGCAGTTAATTGTTTTCAAAACATTTTCTTTTCACAGTATGGAAATTGATCATTCTTTTACTTTCTTTCAGGGTAACCACAGATCCTAGTCCTCCGTGTTCTGCTGGTTCCCCCCAAGAGTCTGACGCTCAGCATTGGAGTCACCATTTAAACAATATGGGTCTCAGTTCAGAACTTCCCGCCAACGGTAAGTTGTACTTGTTTCCTCGCCATAATCTCTAATTTCTACACCATTTTACTAATTCCTTCTCCATTATATATTCATAACCCATATTTTACCACCGTTTCCCAAAACAGTTCCACAGTATTCTAAGCATTTCGCGTGGGAAACTAACAGTTTTACCGAATAACTTGTTCACTCGTGCTGAGAACCTTTGAAATTTCCAAATATAATATCCTTGTCTTCGTGGTGATGATTGCTAGCTGTGAATAATCAGAGTGCGTCTATATCGACTTTCACCTCCTCCTCGTCGTACTAATAATTACGGACGTGACGTGGGCTTCATTAGCTATTTATATGAATCTGAAAGGAGGGAGGCCGCTTTCCGTTTTACTAATTAGTCCCTCCGCTTAGATTTTACGGATCAAGTAATAAATGTAGTGAGAGCAATACGGGCCAGAAGGGATAATGGAATAACCGTAGGGGTGATGAGCACCGCCGCCAGCCTACCCGGGTAACAGAGCCTGCCGTTATCAGGAGGAAAATCCTGGATGCTAGGATGATTCCATGGTGGTGGTGGTAGCGAACGGCGGCGAAACAAGTCCCAGAGGGAGATAGCAAAGTGTGAATAACAGGAGATAAAATGTTATAAAAACTCTGGCAGATTTCCTCAGTTATTATTTACAGCCGGGGGGAATATACTACTAGTCATTTTTCTGCCCATTATCCGGATAACAATGATGAAACTGTGCTAGGAGTACTCCCTCAGGGCTACTTGAATAGACTTTCTCGCGTCTTTACAACAACCCCTAAATTCAATTCATACCCAACCAGCATAGGAAAAGGGGGAGAGGACTAGGGAGTAGACACGGAAATAATCATTTTAGAGGGGCGGTCTTTCCCAGTTATCTGAGCCCTCCTATCATCCCTGCCTTTGGTTTTTGGTAGCCTCCTAGTCTTTCTCTTCTCTAGCCCCCCCCGCAACTTCATCTAAAACTAAAAGCGCATATAACCCGGCCCGGTAGCTTCCATCTCTTCCAGCAGCGTTGCAGCAGTCAGCTTTCAAACACTAGAATGCCCTCGCTCCGTCCCTCCGTCCCTCCATACTACCACCACCACCACCGTCGTATTCGCGCAATTCGTTCAAGCTGACAGGTAATATAATTTGAGGCCCAAAAGATTGAATGGGAGAGAGAAAGAGGGAATAACGGGAGGGTTGTAATTGGATACTATATTAATGAAGGCATGGAATGAAGTGGAGAGCTTCATGATTCTTTCCTCCGCTTCCATCCTCTATCCATGCAAGTACATAACAACGTACAAGGGAGAGGAGGCTAAAACTCCAAGCGCGCCGTAATCATCATCACCACCACCACCAACACGACTTTCAATGGAATAATGTGCTCACGGTTGAGTGAAAGCAGAGTATTATCATCATTACGCCACTGCCACTTTCCCCGCTTTCCCTCCACCATTTTACCCGCCTCTCCCATTATTATTATCACTCTCTCCGGGCTCGCTACATCATCCTCATCATCATTGTTATCATTATATTCCACAACTCACTCCTCTCTCCTTTGGCCCATGGCAGGTGATGTCAAGCCGGACGGGACGAAACCATCCTCCGATAATCACCACGGGGAGTCACCCTTTTCAAATTCGGACTCTGTTGGATCCTTCTCCGATAAACCAACAGATTTTACCTCCGCGTACACACAGCTCTATCCAAGGTAAGACTAGTGAATCCATATGTAACCTCATAGTCTTTTCAATGCAGTCTGTAGTAGCTCTAACCCTCTTTTTTAGTTGTCTCCAAAAAATAGCCATTCTTTTAACAAATTTTCCCATCTTTTTCTCTCCGGTTTTACTTGAAAATAACTTTCCAACCCCTTTTGTAGCAAGGTTCCTTGATACAGCTCCACAGAGGAAGAATACTATTTCCGCAACAAATCTCCCCTTTCCTCCACCAAATTCTACCACTGCATTCCCAACGAATTGATTATATGCAATTCCTCACTTTTAAATTAAATCTCCCTTCCCCCACAAAACAGAATCTCTTCTCCCCTTGAAAAAGGTCTCTCATGCACGCGCACTACAGAATCATATTTCACTTGGATACTGCACTCCTCGGGATGATCAAAAAGGGGAGATGAGAGAGAGACGGCTTTCCTCTGGCTCACCTTGAATTATTATCTACCTTTACTTTACTGTATCTCTTTATCGATTTCTAGCCAAAATAGTAGCTCAGTACACTAGCAAAACATTCTAGTTTTTGTTCTAAATTATAAAAGAAAACTTGAAGATTTCAACGTGCTCCAATTTAACTACTAGAATATTCTTTCATTACAAGACAGCGCAAGCACTAAAATTGACTAAAATCCTCATTAACTACGTTCAATTTGTATCCAAACAATTTTAATTACAGAGCCAACTAAACTCATAATCATCTTTAAATTCTCAGCTAGTGTAAGCAGTCGCAAAGTTTTGACAAATGACCAGAATGAATAGGCAGTCAAGCAAGCGCACAACTCGAAACAAGTCAAGAATACAAAGGAATTCAGGGATCTTTAGATATTCTCTCGATAGAAAGAATTTCTTTGATTTAAATCCCAAAGAACATAATTCTATTGTACTTTCTCCCTAATGCAGGTAAATGAGAGGTAAAATTGTGACAACTTATAGATATTCCCAGTTGTTTTCAATCCCTAAAGCCCCAAGATGGTATCATTGATACGCCTGTCTAGTACCTCTAAAGTGCCTCATGTGACCCTTGACAACAGTTGCGTGGAGAGAGTCCGCTTTTGTTGTCTTCAAATGAATGGCTAAATGAATAATGTGTGGATGGATTTTGCCCAACCTTTCGAGGACCCACTTCATTCAAGAGTAGCAAGAATCTGATGAAAGTAATTTCTTAGACGTAGAGAAGGAAGCCGATGTGGATTTTGAAGGGATCCTAAAGATCATCTCCCCAAAGCAGCAGTGCATTATAGCATGCACCTTCAAAACTCCGTAAAGCTTTTAGAATCTACTACGCCGGGACCAAAGGAAAAATGTATAATAGCAAGAATGAGGAACTGAAAAGAATAATATTCTCCCTGGTTTTATAAACTTTTCCCATTTCCAGGGCTCACTCCCTCCCTCCCTCCCCATACCCCGTAACCAGTAGGATTTCCCTCTTCCGAATACATTACTTAATGTAGGTAAACATTGATTCTCCGAGTGCGTTCAAGAGTATATGGCGACTACACAGTGCATGTGCAGTTTATGAAATCAATTGTCAACTTGCTTTTACGTATACCTAATGCCAATGCCTGCTGCATCTACGTGAATTGTGAATCCATGTGGAGCATTTATATTTTTCTTTTTACATTTCAGTGGGATGGGAGGCTACGCTGGAAGCGCGTACAATCAGAGCCCCTTGTTCTACAATGGAGGCCAGACGTATCCCTCTGCTGCTGTTCTTTCCCAGCCTTATCCCGGTGAGTCTTTTATTCTCTTGTCAACACTCCGACCTCCTCCCCATCCTCCATAATAATAATAATCACCAGCTAAATAATACAACAAATCCTCATCTTCCTCA
This sequence comes from Sminthurides aquaticus, assembly GCA_906901655.1. NCBI lineage: Eukaryota > Metazoa > Arthropoda > Collembola > Symphypleona > Sminthurididae > Sminthurides > Sminthurides aquaticus. The sequence continues at coordinate 1,979,183 of CAJQTT010000002.1, read as the reverse complement.
ATCTAAACATATGCTTCCCCACTACTCACCCGCCCTTACAACTTTCCACAACCCCACCACCACCACATATTATCCTACAACCCGCCGTCCCTGTCTTCTACCCGCACTATATGCCCTCTTCAACGGCCTGGACAGACAGGAGGACGGATGGGGAACAAGCAGTAGGGTCACTTTAAGTACTCCCTCTCATTCTCCCTCACACAACCCTCATCTTCAAAGTACTTGGCCCATTATGAAAAATCTTTTAGTACTATTCATTCATCTCTCTGTCGGATTCAAAAAATCTAATCCTCTATGTATATTACGCCTCCTAAAGGAAGAACACCAGCTATTCAGTCCTCTTCCCAAGCGCTACTCTCTAAAATATGTTTATTTGTACTTTATCCCATTATTGATCTTTTAAATTTGTGTTCATTTTGCCCCTGATTTAGTGCAATTCCTTCAAAAGTGTTAGCACTTTCCACCAAGCCAAGTTATGTATACATAGTCATTATATTTTTATTAAGAGATGCCATCTTGTAGTTAACATCTCTTCTTGAAACTGTCCGCGTTCAAGGAATAAATTAGAGCAAAGGTCACGACTCCAGGCTAAGCTATTCTTGAAACGGGTATTAAATGTGTAAGAGGATATGATACGGGCTTGAAATAAAGAAGATAAAGGGCAGGGCGGCGATGCTAGGGTTTCTCAAGGTTGGCCATAAGAGCTTATGCTTTAGTTTGGCGAGAATCGGAGAATTATCAATTATTCTTGTGTACCTGTGTTTACTGAGTTGTAGCCTTCAAATATCCATAGAGGGTAGGTCGTTAAAGATTTTTGCATTATTTTCCAGTTGCTCTCACCTCCCCTCCGTATCTTGTCTATATTAGTGTGTTGTGATTGCTATTAGATTCTGCGGGAGAGGTAATTCAACTCCTAGGTAGTCAAGTAACCCTACTAGATTTCTCCTAATAGGAAGGCCAAGCCGGCTACAGTTTTATACTATATATCCTTGTGTTTAGAGATTTGAGACAAGTCTTCTTGTATCTCCGATACGTAGCTGTTATCCCCACCACATGACGCTTATTAGCGAGAAGATTACGTAACTTTTAGGATCATCTTTCACTACAACGTTACCGATATTCATTCCACACTCCATATACTGGGTATTATTTTTCGCAACTCCCTTTCAACTTAAATTTCCTACAAGACTTGATGCAATTCTAGCATTGAAAACTGCAAATAGTATTTACGTTGATGCCAAAGCAAGAGCAGATTGCAAAATTGCAAGTTAAAAACAAAGACAATTTCCCCAAAAATGTTAGTGTTCCCAGTTGCTTAATTATACTCAGCCGGGTAGGATCATTTGCTGAGAGTAACGAGTAAAGAAAGATGGGGATAATACGGTTTAAAAGGGCGTTTATTTTAAATTAACGAGAGGGGTAAAGTACGTGTTAAGAGTTTTATGGAAACATATATTACAGGATCAAGAGCACAGTGTAAAGGAAGTTCACCCGGGGCGTACTTGTACGGCGGTCCCACATTCGGGAGTGGAACTTCGGGCACTTACCCTACCGCCAGCTACGGCACCTACCCCAATCCACAATCATACCAGCAGGAATACCAATACTCCACCTCCTTTCAATCCTCCGCAGCCGCCTCATCAACCGGTTATTACGGACATTCAGCAGCCTCCGCCTCCTCGTACTATTACAATACATCTCCGTCAACATCCTCCGCAAGCGCTTCCACGTATCCTGTAAATACAAATCCACCAATTCCAGGTAAGCTCCGCGTCTCCATCTTCAAAATCCTTACAACCAACCTGACTACTTGACTCTCTAAAGCCAACCTTCTCCAGCTTTTATAGTATTTTCTTCATAGGCTTTTCAGTTCATGGAAAATGGAAATATTTCGAGGGAGATCCTCCTCAATGAAATGTATGTTTTACAAGTAGGTTTATTGCATTTTCAGAAACCTTAGGATTTTTACCAGGAGAACCGAGCCCACCCTCACCAACTAGCAAAGAGTCTAAAGGTCGGAGGGGTAAGATATTTGTAATGAATCCAATTATGTCGTGCAATGAATGAGGTCTAAATATTTAATTTTTTTTAAAATTTCAGCAAGATCCGGTGGAGGAAGAGGAAGAAGACCGAATCCATCCCCTGACCCGGAACATAATCTTGACCGGGTTTTTGTTTGGGATTTGGACGAGACAATTATTATATTCCATTCCCTCCTAACCGGAACATTTGCCCAAAGATACAGAAAAGTATGGGTTTTCTATAAAGCTTGTCAAAAGCTGCGTTTAGCCGCAGTTAATCAAAAAATAAATTTAAATTACCTCGTCAATTTTCAGGATGTTCAAAAATCTGTGAATCTCGGTATGAGTATGGAGGGTCTGATTTACAACTTAGCAGATACACATTTTTTCTTCAATGATCTCGAGGTAAGTGCAGCAATCACTGCCATTCCCATAGCTAGTATATCCCTCTTAACCCTAATTGCATTCAAGGAAAACTACCGTGATTATGCGGAGCCAAATGCAGAGGGACGCGTGAAACGATTCATGCAGCGAGCTTATCAGTGGTACGCTCGGAGCGAACTCTGCTTTCTTGAATACTAACTGATAGAGAGAAGTACGAGTAACGTTGTCATAGTTGAGTGGCGCGCCGATAGGTGGCTCTGAGAAGGCTTCTGTGAACGTTGACGGAGTTTCTCTTCTTCTGCAGCGTCTCTTATTTAATTTACCTCGTCAAGTATGAGAATCACGTAAACTTGAGTGTATGCACACCTTATTTAATCATGTTTTGTATTCAAAACCCTTTTAAGTCTAGTGTTAATGGAAGGTTAGATAATTGAAATACGACACATGGTTACTTGAGCTACCACAGTAAAACAGTATGATAGGATTGTTAATTTTTTACCCAGCGTTAGTTGCCATAATTTTAAGGTGCTTGTTCACAAGGATCATAAAAAAAAGTTACACAAGCCATTATTTAAAGAATGTAAATTTGGATTCCGTTATTATTAATAGCCAAGAAAAAGCAGTTTGTCCTTCGTTTAGCTTACTAAAAATGAATGCTTCTACAGAGAGTGACGACTGCTGTGTTGTTGATGACAATTCAAGCTTTTCTTTTTGCTACCATACCACGAGTAAACTAACTAGCAAAACAAGCAGGGGATAGCATTATTTAGATGGTTTCGTGAAAGCAAGATCCTTCATCGTAATCCGTGAGAATGATTGGAGGGAAGAGTGGTTGAAAAACAAATTAGCACTGTAATATAACCGAGGGTCAATTCTTAGTAGCAATTAGCATTTAGTCATTGTTGACTAGGGCTGAGTGTAGTTGTTGATGCTGGTTGTAAAAGTAGCCTGTGCCTGTAGTTACAATCCTCATCGTGACTCTTCCCTTGGTTAATCAAGAAACCAGGAAGTTTAAGGATTGCGTATCTGAATGCGTTATTTGGAGGAGGTGCGAAACTCACTGCATGACAATTATTCCCTGAATGCATTCCCTATTTTCTTTTCACTTCTTAATGCACTTCATCACCATCATCATGAGTGTGTCACCTTGATTTTTTCTAGGAGTGCGATCAAGTCCATATTGATGATGTGTCTTCTGATGACAACGGACAAGACCTTAGGTAATAATTATTATTATATTCTCACTTCTACTATGATGTTATTCTTGTTATTATTCCAACAATCATTCAATCCTGTCATAGCATCATGTCTCTCCGCATTTTCGTAGGTATTTATACTCAGTTTAGTCGCAAAACATCACACTTGTCCTCACAAGGATTTCACCCTGTCATTGTGTCATCTAGAGAGTTCTCTCTCCATTCAGCCTCTCAATGGAAAGTGTTCAGTATGTCAGGCTTAACGAGCTTTAATGAAACGACTGAATTGTGGAATAGCTATAGCGTATAATCCCCCTTTTCCACAGATTAATTCATCTGTACAGGCGTGAAAATTGACAAAATGAGCAGTAATAGTTGAATCGGAAGTAAAGTTAGTTACATGCATGTGTTTAATGTAGCGTTAGCGAGGCATTTAACTTTTTGCGAAAAGCAGATTAAAGCCTCGGTTATTGTTTAAGGAGTGGTTCCACTGAGCATAACATCATATTTCCCTGAACGAGTGGAATAATCGAGGAAAAAACATTTAATCGTAATAGCGTCATAGTAAAAATAACCCCTCGCTCGACCAATTTACCTCGTTAATTGTGCGGTTCTGAATAATTTTGGGGAAACAATTACAAAACGGAAACACATATTAACCAGAATTTATTACGTAAAGCAAGGAAACCCATATTAGCTCTAGTAAAACTGTTACTGTTTTTATTAAATTATATACATTTTTGACCACGGGAATTAAATTGTTTTTTTACGATTATCGCAACGGTAGCTTCGAGAACTATTCGCACTAGCTAAAATTACAGGTATGCCAAACCTCAATCTGTTGCCAGAATAGTATACATACATAGAAAAGGCAGACATTCAGTGTGGCAGCAAATTAGTTTATTAAGCACATTGGGATTAGCCGCTACACTGACCAATTCATACTGACCAATTCATAACGATAAATTTAGCTATGACAGGAACTTTGGGAAAAACGATATTCACGCAATCTTGTAATAATTAACGTAGGTAAGGTTGTTGTAATCAAACAATATATGGGTATTTAGTTTTAGCCGGTCTCATATTATAATAGGTTATAAAATAAGCTCGATCAAATTTTACATTGTATCGCTGTATTTAAAACTTAGCTTGACAATTGTAATATAGTGCTCAGCTTTAAATTTAATTTACAATTTTTAAATTCGTGATGATTTTCAGTACTTACGATTTTGCGTCTGATGGCTTCCAGTCGGCATCAAATAACGGTGGGATTTGCCTGGCTTCAGGTGTACGAGGAGGTGTGGACTGGATGCGTAAATTGGCCTTTAGATATCGTCGGATCAAGGAAGTTTATTCTCTTCATCGGAATAACGTAGCAGGTAAGAAACTCCACCGCTATATGTAATCATCTTCAAGCTTTTACATCTGTATACAGGATAGCAATAAGCAGTTGTTGTCCTTGACATAATGCATTGCCTACACAGTTTAATTGATGAGAGCAAACATCCTCAAATTCCCCGCCATCACTTCTCCATGTGTACGCATCCTCTTAAAAACCCACTCGACCTTGAGATTAAAACATTTAAAATTTACAAGGACGCAGGAAACTGTATGTTAGCTTTCAAAACTTTTGACAGTTGTTCTGGGCGCGGGTACACACCATACGACACCCTACCCATTTCTTTCCCTATAATCATTACAACCCAAAACTAAACGCCACTATGTGTCAGTCATTATAAATACACAAACGACTTTGACTCATTGACCCATAATATTATCCTTAGTCCGTCACCACAAAAAAATTATAGCGGCATGAGTCTGCCGCCGCCAGACTGCCACTTAGCCGTCAGTCCTAACGATTTTCGTACCTACTGACCATTGACCATCACCTCTGCCTCACCTGAGGAGAGCTCTGTGTCACATAATGTTTCGCACGGTAGAAATAGATTTCGCCACCCTTGCACCTGATTAATCATATGTCGTCAGCAAAGCGAATCCGAAAGTTGCCGCTGCTAAACTTTATCCTTAGCTTTCCATCCATATGCGCATTGTAGCTTCTATGTTCCTCCCCCCGAGATGAGACAACCCGTACACAAGAGCATATCTATACTGTTTATAGAATACACAGTTCATACATGACAGATTCAGGCGGATTACTCTTAGCAAGAGGAAACAATAACAATATCAAATTTCCTCATGAGTTATAATTAGTTAGTACCGACAAGCGCGGCGCGTTCTTACGTTGCATAACCCGCGCTCAAATAAAACTCAAATTCTTCCAAGAGGTCAATGTCTATTGGGAATTACGAAAGCTGGGAGGAATACAGAGCGACGACCATGACAAACTCACGCAATTACAATGCTTCTCCTCTTGTCCCCTAATAGCAAGCACCTAGCTTTGAATAATTATCCTCTTTGATAGTTCTACGACTTTGATGACATCCATTAGGATGACATCACAGCAACTCGTCATTCCCTTTTCCTATAAGCTTTCTTCAAAATCCATCTAAAGCAGATTTATGTATGTATACAGCATGGAAAATATTGAATAATCATTGTAGAAACTACCGCAACCGTACTTTTTTTGCAAACGCAGTTAGTTACCTTCTTAGGAGGATCACAGTCAAGAGGATTGGATACAAAGGAAGGGAAAAAATTGAACGAGACTTTCCATGGCTTTCTTTTCTTGCCTTTATTGACTTTGTTACGCGGGGTGAGAGTTACAAATGTTACAAAATCAGTAATTTTATGGTCTAACTTAAGAGGAGCAGACGCATTTCTAGTGTACAATCTCCTCCCCCACCACCGATCTCAGATCACCAAAGGGGATGATACACATTGTAAAAAAAATATCGAGCCCTTCATCCTTATTCTTGTTTCCAATACAAACTTTCGGGAAGAGTTTCACTATGCAACCGTTCGTGAATCCTCATGCACAACGCTTTGCATTTTATTACCACACTTTTGTTTACATCTTCAAACTTGTTACTGAACTTAACGTACATCACATTACGTCTCCACCCTCCTTACCTCCTGATTGCCGTTCCGATTTACGAGGATACATGAATTCATGGCCTGCTCTCGCATAGTTAAGGCAAACACAGTGAATAGTGGCTCCCTCTCTCCACGTAACTACAACTTCCCACCTCTCCCCAAGCTTCACGTGTCAAAAATCTATTGATTATAGATATTAGGCAATGATATGTGTGGTAGTGCATTGGATTTCAATATAGTTTTCCTCGTGTACACAGCACCCAGCATAATGTAAGCAAGAATTGACAAGTAGTAAATGGTCATGAAATGCAATTTGTTTCTTTCCCTCATCTCATCTTCTACAGGATTTTACAGTCATTTGCGCCATTTCAGAGAGTCGTAATTATTCCCCCCTACAATAAACAACTTCTACTTGGCTCTCCAATTTTCGCATTACACCTTCACCCCACCAGTTCAATCCCCTCCAGTCATTATCAGTCATACAGGAAAAGTATATATTAATGATGCAAACAGATTATCTCTCCAACATCTTGTTAACTGTATCTAAATTTTATGCTCCATTCCAAACCAGGGAACGCACAAGTAAACAACCAATGAGGGTCGTGATTTCACTTAAATTAAAATCCTCATCCTTAAAGACAATCTACTAAACCCTCAACCACTATAGCAAAAAGATAACTTAAGATCTAACGCAGCCAGTTGGCACTCCCTCTCTTTTCTTAACCCAATGACCGCTAACAACTAACAAACCAACTACATTGTACAAAGGTAGTCAAAGGCTAAGGTCATTGATAAGTGTACTTAGAATGAATGGATTTCTCATACTGGAAGTCAATTAAACTTATTTCCTTCTCCTACACGTAATTCCCTGCCTCTGCCTTGGTTTACGTTTCGGTCCTTACAGATGGATTGCGAATAGATTTGCCCAAGTTTCTCTTACCTGTATTTTGTATTTCCGTCCTCCTCACCACGCATTTTCATAATCATTTAATAAGCATCAGACAGAATCAAGAATCCTTTCAATTCAAAGAGAGAGAGAACGAGCCAAATAAGCAATTGAGAGAGAGAGAGTGAGCTGCTCAGCTTCACGGAGGACATTATGTGAGAAAGGTAAATAGTATTACGTGGATTTGCGAAAAATTGCAAAGCTTTCCTACAAAGAATTGGGATTAACAGGGTGGTTTTCTGTTTAGAAATTTCCGATTCACATGGTTGCTTAGATTTTGCGATAAGCAGAGACAGAGACACTCATCTTTTTTCCTCACTGAGGATAGATTCAAGCCATTATTTACATACAAACGAGCCTGATTTTACCGCTCCTCTTTTAAACTTGCCAAAAAACAGTGTCTAGGCCCAGAAGGGAGCGTGGGACCTGAGGGTAGTTTTTATATTGCTGTACATTAAATGTGTCACGTGGGAAACAAAATTTTAGTAAAAACGTACTACTACCACTACCATCCGCACAACACAACGCCCAAACTCTCAATATACAGGAGTACAAGTTATCACAGCTAACAGTTAGAAGGGTTCTGGATTTAACGTAAGGAAACGTGTATGCGAGCATGAGCGGATGAGATGATCAAGAGACCGTGATGACAATTGGGTAAATAAATATTTTCCCCTATTCGATCATCACAGACTAAAAGTCAGGACAGTCAGGAGTTTACCTAGGAAGGACTATACAATCAATATCTTGAAGTCAAGTTACGTTATTCGAGTAGCTTTAAAATCAGTCTCCGCGTCTAGTTAGCACAATTGTGCATACTACATCGAGCAGATTGCGGTTTACCCCACGAGTTTTGCAAACTTTCGCCTTCTGTTTCCTACACAAAATTCTGCAGCTCCATAAGGAAAGCTTTGCACAGTATGACATAGCTATCTCAAGACTGTTTCATTCTGTCTTGTCAGAAGGCATGCATGCATGCAAGTATATGAATAATTGTATGCGTATGGGTGGCTGATTCTATAATTATTTTCTAGAGTAAATCACCGCTTTTCAAGCGTACAACTCTTAGCGTAGGGTTAAATCAAGTTAAGTTGGCGGTACATCACTTTACAAGAAAGATACAAGCCACTTGGGTTGCCTACAGTTGCGCTTACCTTTAAACACTTGAAATTTCGCGTTATTTTCTTGACTCTTTTAGTTAAGCCTGCTTGTAAATAGTTGAGCTATGATGGCGCACGAGCCAAAGATTATATTTTCAAAGCGCAGCGCATCCTATCTTGAACCAGGACTAAGCCTACGTAAGACAGAACAGGATTGAGAGTGAATAGAGGCAAGGATGGATGGACTTCAAAACCAAGTTTAAATCAAGCATGCTTCTTTTTAATTCCCTTGTCTGCACAAGATAAAGAAGTGTGTACCTATAAACAAACTTGACTGAATCTTATTCTGCACTCTCTATTTAACTCCCTCCGCTTGTTCAAAAAAGAAAACACTTTCAATTTCCAAAGAGGGTGCCGTTAAGTAAGAGTCATTGAATGCCAATGTGATTTCATCGGAAATGCAATTTTAAAAGCCACATTAACCACTCACTCACTCAGCCAAAATTCATGATTGAGTAGTCACATTTTTCCCAATTTTCTCTCTCACTATATATTATATATATATATATATTCACCACCATCTCTTCAAGATTTATTAAAAGACCGCCCTCCTTACCTTACATGCCCCACAATTAGATGTGCAAGTAACGTTCCACGTGAAATTATCAGCCATCCATCGCCTCTCCTTCAAACAAAAATCGCTACCATTAACCCTCCCCCCAATTCCCTTTTCCCTTCTACACAATTATCTATATTTATCCTTAAATCATTAATGTCCCAGCTCCCTATTTTCCTACAATTTATGCAGACAAAACCCTCCCATATTTCCCGTCATCTTCTCAAGAGAACGAGGGAAGTATGCTTAACTTACGAATTACCTCTGACAGGCACAACAGGCCCATCTCCCAAAATCACCCTACCCTAACCCCAATCAATCCGCGAATCCTTGCATCAACCAACCAAATCTGCCAATATATCTTATTCGTCCTTCTGCAATAAGCTCAGTGTTACGTTATATGATTACAACGAATCTCGCTCCATGTCACTCATGTCACCAGAACCATAACTATAAGGACCCCCAATCCTAAATCGCATCCCATCAGAATTTAACTTATAGGAAAAAAATCATTATCATTTGTAAATGCTTTTATATATAAATCATTATGGATATTATTTATGTTTACAGGAATGATGTCCCCTTCGACGCGGGAGCAGTGGTTACAACTGAGATCCGAGATAGAATCCATCACAGGAAATTGGGCATCCTTGACTCTCAAGTGTTTGCAATTAATTAATTCCAGGTAATTTTCTTTATCAATTACAAGCTTCTCATATTCTTATAACAAAAAGACAACAAAATGAAATTACTTTTAATCCCAGCGCTCCTAACGCAATAAACCGACAAACCAAATTCAATTTAGTTGTAGGCTACAGTAGATTAGGTAAATTAAATATTACGTTTCCGTCTGACCCAGTGAAACATATATTTCATCTAAATGCATGCCCATGTTTATCAAAAGACACAAGCTGTATCAAGCCACACATGGTTTTAAAAATGGAGAGATATCACACGGAAACGATAATTTATTCAGCCATTATTACAGTAATAACAGTCGTAACTTGCGCAACTCAACCTAACCTCCTGTTTTAACTCTCACCCGTCAGTAACTATTACATTGTGGTGAGCTTAAAAGGCACGAGTTTTATGTGTAGGCAACGACTCTACAATCCGGAGGCGTGTGCACTACGAGAGTTTAAACTTAGATTAAACTTTAGATTTCCTCAATTATGTTTCTCTAAAAGCTATAACCATAACACAATACCGTGTTTCTTCTCTTGAAGGATCCAATAGAAAGTGAGGCAGGAGTAAGTTTAGCTGAGTGATTGCGGTCACAGGAGCCTACCTTTAACTATAACTCTACCTATATAACCTCCATTAAACTAAATTTACAGGGAAGGACTTGGAATCATAGGGATTGATATGACAAAAATACACATTCCTTCCCCCTCCAAGCCTATATACCTTGCAGAGCTAGGGTTATAAAATACAATAGTAATAACGACGATAATAATAGTAATAATAATGCGTTATCCTATATTTCCCATCTCCCTCAAGTCACGTACCCCCACTTCTGTCTTACTCTTAGTTTATGCTTTAAGTCCACCTGCGTAAGTCACTTAACTCTTGAAGAATGTTCGCAAAAAGTCTTGTTGAGATTGGCTCAAAGTGAAACATGCCTCGCGAAAAAGCGCAACTTGATGATGAAATGAGTAAATATATATATATATAGGGAAAACAAGAGCAGAATGATTATCTTGTTCTCCAAGTGAAACTTAGTAATGACTTTTCCTTTTGATAGGAAATTCTTTCTAAACTTTTTTTAAACCAAGCATTTCCTCCAAAATCCACCGCTCATTTCATAATATCTCTTTCCGACTAGGGATTTTCCTTCCACTGAAATGACAAATCATTTTGGTTTTTAAAATACATATAGCCATCTTTTCAAACATCATCAGCTACCAGTCTCAAAGGAAGATGGTAAATTTTATTAAATCAAGCGTATCCCCCTAACATCCTCACTCCGACTTGACTTAAGCGCAAAATGTTATGCAAGCAGGGAGGAAATAGAATAGCTAATCATAAATAGAATAAGCTTGCATATACAAGGTGCTAATCACTCGGTAACCATTTGTAGGGGGCTATTTTCATGCAAATTAGCTTCTCCTTTAGCCAGTCAGTACCAGCACTCGGTACAGAATTTAGAATTTATAATTGCTGCATTTCCGAAAAATATTCGCAACAAGTCCTTGGAATGAATGCAGTCACTTACTTTCTTTTTTCAGATTTTGCAATCATTTCAATTTCAAATATTTAAATACGGCCTTCCGCATGGGGTTGTTACCTATGAACAGCGCTTATGATTTAAATCGCACGGGCATTAACTTGTTTTATTTTGTTGTTGTTGATTCACAGGGCAAATTGTGTCAACGTATTGGTTACAACGACGCAGTTGGTGCCGGCGCTAGCTAAAGTATTGCTCTACGGTCTGGGTTCAGTGTTCCCCATCGAGAACATTTATTCCGCTACGAAAATAGGTAAGAAGGAATAACTTGAATTTGCATTACCAACCCATTAGTGTAAAATCATCCATACAACAAACTACTCTCGCGAATCAATGTACCAACCAGCCGACCGACAAGCCATTTGTGCTTTGATTATTTATGAGCTCATCCCCCTCCCTCTATATTTCCTCCTCTGGAATTGCATCTTATTCAATTAATCTCAAATATCAGGGATCCTCTTTTGTAAGGATACAATTACGCTCATGAAGTAATCAATAATTTAATACGAAAGAAAATTACGGTAGCAGAGAAGAGAGAATGTATGAGATAGGGCGAGAATAATACTTGAGCTTCTATTGTGGAACAAACAGGATCCCAAGCAGTCAATTACTCAGAGAGGAATCAAATTAATATTATATATTACCAGTCTAAGAAAAGCATAGTAGAATCTGGCCACGCAGATCATTAAATTGCTCTCATTATATTTTTACAATAGATTCTCTTATCTACTGCTTCTGCTTGGACAAATTTTAAAAGACACAAGCAAAGAGATCAACATTATTATGCCCATCCAGCTGTTGAATTACTTGGATTATTACAACAAAAATTAAATCATCCTCCCTCTTTCTTTGCATCTCGTCATATCTTATCCCTCCCGTAAAACACCAACCCGTAACCTTGCGTCAACCGTCAATCCCAACAATATATTGAAACCAACCTCCAATAATTTCACATAACCTTAGGACCATACCTTATAAGTATCATTGCTCACGCGAAGATAATGCAAGTATTTGCGAAATCCTCACCAACCGATCATTTTCGCAAAAATTATTGGAATTTAAATTTTACAAACAAATAATTCTAAATTTCCCTATAAATATGAATCAATATTATTACAATTTTTTCCTCGTCGTGAATCAAGTGGAAATGACAAATAACTATTCATCAAAATCATCCATTCCTCGCAGTTTCCCTTCACAATGCACCGGTATGTCATGCATTACATCAACTGTTTTACCTGAACGATTCACCAGTCAACAACCCATTCACGACCATCCTTTTTTAAATCATCCCTTGCCCTCTGCGTCTTCTTCTCACTTGACCTTATGCAATTCCTCAAATATTTATTACTCTTTGTATTCATGTATTCGTCCTCCCAATTGCATCTTCTCATGCGACCTATGTAATCGAACATGTGTAACGCATTTCCACATACCATAGGGTACATCAACTTGCATTCAGCAGCGCTAGCTAAAAACTATATATTCAGCATGTCATCCCATCAACAAACAAGTAGTCGAAGCAGACGAGTCTAATTAACATCAGTATCTTTGCAAAAATTTCCAAACAAACAATCATATAATAATATATAATACTCCAATATTACAAAAATATTGAGTGGAATCCATTTCAGTTTCATCAACAAGCAAAATTATACAGTAGCCGGCGCCTCTTAAACTATTCCTCTTACAAGTATTCGTCCTGGTAAAATTAGCCTTAATGGGATGAAAATGTTGTGTGATCAGTGTGGCTGATTATACTCTGCTACACTTCTCCATACTTTTCTTCTCTTGTGCGTGCCGTGATGTAAGAATTACTATGCTGCCTGGGGTAAGGATAGAGTGAAAAGAGAAAAAAATCTCTGCATTGCTCTCACCTTTCATATTAGGATTCTACAGTATGGTGCCTTATTTGACGACAGATCTTTTTGAGAGAAGATGTTAAGGGGATGATGCCGAGAAGAGAGGTATCTACTGTAGCAGGTAGGGTCAGATTGTTGTTAGGGCAACGAGAGGACGTTGGAGCTGTAATAGAAAAGTTAAGAGACAGTAGTAGTAACGTGCAGTTGTTAGTAATGTGACAGTAGAAGTTTGTGTAGGAATTTCTCATTGCCGCGAGCAGCAAAATTATTACATGCATTCATCACTCCTCCACTCAATCTCAATGAGTCCATGAAACTTGCACCTTACCCCTTGAGGAGGAGCGCGTTTAAAGTTACGTTATCATTCCAAGACCTAATTACCTCCAAGTTACGGTCTGCTAGAATAATTCCAAACACATTGAGCCAGCATAAACTTGTGTTGCGTGGAGAATCCGCCAAGTTTTTTACTCAAATTAATTAATGCTTTCACTCCATTAGTTTTGCTTCCGCTCCTTTTCGCTATCCACCTCCGTCCCTCCCTCCCTCTATCCATCCATCCATCCATCTATCCAACCATCCCACCATCCAACCATCCCTCCCTGTGCCCTTTCCCACTCTTCTACACAGCTCGAAAGTTGTAAACATTTGAAAGTTTTCAAAATCGCCCAAAGACAGACAGACTAAAAAAGTTTGCAATCCTTCATAATATTATTTCCTTCCTTCCTTCCTTCCTTCCAATCCTGGCCTAGCTTCTAGCATTCACTTCCATACTTATTAACCACCAGCTCTCAATCCCAATCTCTTTTCACTCATCCCAAATTCACAATTGGCAATGACTGACTTGAATGTGCGGTAAGGTAAATAGATAGGGGCGGATAATGTGGAGTGTGGAGTGTGCATATGGAACCAAGGAAGGCGCCACTGCTCCTCCACCTCTTCTACATTTGAATGGCATTCACATTGTAATTCTTCCTTGTATTACACCTGATCCAAAAAAATAACAATGAACATGATATTGAACGCCGTCTTTTCCCATAATGTCCCTCTTACAATCAAAATTATCTTATAACATGACCATCATCTAACGATCAACGAACGGCGTTCCTCTGAACGCAATGTCAATTTCTCTCTGTATAGCTCTACCTACGCATACGCTACACGCTCACGTTCATCACACAACATCCTCCCAATCACGTTAAACTTTCCTCCAATTATTCCATAATAATAATCACCCTCATCCGCTCTCTGCATTGGAAAAACAAAAAAGCCAAATTTTCACACGCGTCCATCATCCAAATCTATTAAAGCCTGTAAGCCTTACAACCCCGTCCGTGCGGCATACACTCGCCAATTCATTTAATATGGTGCGTGCGTAAAAACTGCATCACTTTCGCAAACAATTCGCATATCCGATTTTTTCATCTTTCCCTCCCGGAAATTATTGTCAATTATTGGCATTGCGTTTCAAAGCGGCTTTACCTCTCCTGCTCTGTATTCCTTAATAAAAATTGTCAGCAATCCCACTCCTTAGTACGTTTGCGTTAGCCTTAACTTCTTCATATACTTTCCTCGTATGCTTTATCTTAAAGAGAGCAGAAGGTATCACTCTCTCTGTTCATGTTTTTTATTTCTCACCGTTATTGCTTTTTGAATGATTTAAACAAAATCCAAAAGATTTTCTCAACTATTCTTCTACGCATGCATCCCGCATTAGAAATCCCTGCACAGAAGCATAATAGCCCTCGTAAAATCCTTCAGGCTCCTTTAGGCTGCAATCCTTAGTCCATACCCTACAGTTGCAGTTTATATTGCTAATACTTACTAACATTCAGGCTACCAACCAAGTGACAACGAGGGACGCCGCAACGTTCCAAGAGGATGTGACCATTATGTTGCATGAATTTTTGAGCTCGAGTGCAGGGGGGAAGGTGAAGAAGACAAGACGGGCAGACATTATAGTGGACATGATGATGACATGATGAGAACTTGATGATTTTAATGCTCACGTAAAATCAAGCTATAAAATAGTAGATTGATGGAGGAGAATAAGTGAAGCGAGAGATTGAATGAAAAAGGCAAACAGCATGTTGCAAATAATTTACCCTTAGACACACACACACTATTCAGTTTCTGCAAAGTCAAGTACAATTCCATCGTCTTCCCGTTCCCCATAATCCGAGTGGATACACAAGAATTGTGATGGTCTGGATGGTCGGTTGGAGAACGTAGAAAAGTATCTTAGTAAATGTTGAATAGGATTTCGCGATATTTTTTCAAATCATTTTTTTCTCTCAGGAGAAAACCGCTATGGTTATCGCTTCTCACTTGAATTTATTACATATCTGCACTGCAGACACACACTCTTCCTTCCTCCCTCAGTCTCTTGTATCATAAAACATATTGCCATTGAGTCTATTCCTCGAAGATATAAAACTTTTCCCCACAACTTGGCCAATGTGATGGTCAGTTCAGAATGATAATGGGCTGATGACTCTGAATCTGAATGAGATAGTTTCCATCGTGTTCATCAACCATGAATTGTATAAGACGATTAAGCGTAGCTGTAACAAGTTAGTTGTCTTCTTGTTATAAAATCTATCCATTACGTGGTTTTCATTTACATAATGAGCAAAATAGAAATCGTACTTTTTTATCCATCACCTCCCTCCACGTCCAATCCTACTTTTTCATTCCCTCAACCGCTCAATATTGAATATTTGACTCACACGAAACACTTCTCACTTTTCCCTCTTCTTCCCTATTCCCTAGTAATCAAAAGTGAGAAGATGAGAGAAATTGCAATTCCCATTCTCAGCCAGGATTATATTATCCTTCTACGCGCTCCATCATTCATAACCCGTTTTCCTGCCGCATTTTCCATGTTATCATATTTTAAATATTATTCCATTTCCTTGCCGCCTTCTCAGCAGTCATCAGCCACCCATCAGCAGCCTCTGAGAACTCTACTTTTACATGTATCCCAATAATTTCATCTCTTTTTGTCCATACTAAATGAATCAATTTACCTCCACCCAATCCGCTCTCACAACAATCCATCAATTATCATAATCACCTTCTACGACATATATCTAATCAACTCCTGGTTGCTCTCCATAAATGCAAGAGCCTCAGCGGAGAAATCATGCTTGCCGCTATGCTTTTTTTCTCCCGTTTCCTAATAATCCATTCCGCGTTTCCTATAAACACATTTGTATCCCCGTTTCTCCCCTTCCCTTATATTTATTTGATATAATCTCCTCTGCAAGCCCCAACTCATTAAATTAACTACAAGTTCAGGAAAACCAGTTGCAAAATCTTACCTTTTTACCCTAATTATTCAAAGTTATTTTTTACCTTGACTAATTTATCATTCAGTTAATAAGTTCCTTGTAATTAAACGTTTTTCCTCAAGGCCGTATGTTTTAGCGGAATAATATGATGATTAACTTATTTCAAGTTTCTTCTTCTGCACCAACTTCTTTCATTCCGAGCATAAAACTAGACCAGAATACATAAAATATCGCCATCATTTAACATCTTGCCGCCTGCCTTCGGTTTCTCGTACGTTTTTAGTAAGTAGGGATTGATGTTAAAAATAAAGCGAGTCAATAGCATTCAAAGTACGAATTTGAAACTATTATCCGCGAATAATCTGACCCTTGTTTGTACTAAAATATGTAATACATTTGATTACAGATTGTATGCTATTTGCAGCCTGATTACGCATAATTAATGATCGTGCGTTAATATCCCGATAAACTCTTCCAGGCTCGGCTCGATCAAAAGATCCAGTCATATTCAAAAAATTTATCAAAGATACACACAGATTGGAATTGTAAGAAGCCTCGTTGCATTCCACGAATGTTTCTTCATAATCCCCACTTTGTGCTTTGTAGTATAGGACTTATAATAAGAGGGAATATTCTTGAGAAAAACTTCATTCATTGTCAGATAAGACAGAAGACAATAGTAGGAGCGGAATGAATGAAATTCTTAGGCTGGTTGGTTGGATACATGCATGGTTGGTATTTAAAACGCTTACAGGTAAAAAAAAAAGCAACAAAGATTGGTTTGTCCAATTCATTTTTCTGGATGGAATGAATGGACGATTGGTTATTACCTGTAAAAATATTTGAGAGATTAATTTTAATGAAAGTCTTTTTGTTATTATAATGTAAAATCTAATATGTATTTACTAATTCCCTGGGCTCGAATCTAAAGAAGTGAACATTTGTTATTTGTCTTTAGGAAAAGAAACTTGCTTCGAGAGGATCGTGTCTCGATTTGGTCGTAAATGCACCTACGTCGTCATTGGAGATGGACGAGATGAAGAGCATGCTGCTAAACAGGTTAGCTTTTACTCTCACTCTCCTCCGTTTGCCTTCTTTCTTTGCCATTCAGTCTGTGTCAGTCCGACTGACCACCTTCCAGCTTCTCATCAAGTCCAAAACGCTTTTAACGTACTAATAACCAAGACCTACACAGGACAATATCATTTTCTGCCCCCAATTTATACACTTCTTCTTCTCCTTTTCTCCACATGTTCCCAACTTCTTTCTTCCACTTCGCACACTTCAATCACTAATTGCTCCTTCACATCTAAATTCAAAATTTTATCCTCCTCTTCTAACCCTTTGCCGCTTGTCACCATCCCAGTTTTCCAAATGATTTCTGCAGTCTTTCCATCATACCTGGGCTAACAGTCTCTTTGTTGTCCCTCCACTGCAGTCTCTCGGCTCATCATCAATCATGCCAAATTTACAGCTTGACTTCACCATATTGCAACATCGCCCACCACCCAGAGTCTTCGCCTAGTATTTTTCATATGTGATAGCCGTCGTCCCAGCCCACACCCCACTCTTCGCACTGACCGCCATTACAATAAACAAGCTAATTTCCCCGATACTATTCACTTAGCACGAGTCTCAGCTCTTTTGTAGATGGTATATGCTTAAACTCTCAAAGATCCGCCGCTTTAGCTTTGTTCGAACCTGACAAGTGAAGCGTGAAACAATTGCGCATACCGGTATGCTCTTCTGCAACTATGCCAGCCTGTGAACAACCAATTAACCATCATATTAAGCCAAAAATAATCCGCAAGCAAACCTTCTGTAAACACTAAACAGCTGGACATGGAAAGTACGAATCTATTGCGTTCACGTACATATCTCAGACAATGTACAGCTGATCAACATCTCGAACCCCATTTCCTAACATCTCAAACAAAAAAGACCTTTACCAAAGAAATCACGTGACAGAAACAAGATCTCGATGCAATTCTACCAAAATAGCATATAGTACTTTGCAAACATTGACACTTTTACAAAGATGTCACAAAATGCAACAATGTCACAATCCTCCGACTTGATATTTGCACTTTATGCCTTACCTTAACCGTTACATGCCCTTTCCTATCCCCTTCTTTCAATCCGTCTAAGGTAACAAGGTCCACTCCATTATTTGACATCTTTCATCCTCATTCACTCAGAACCAGCAGATTATGATGACGTATTAAACAAGACGTTCACGCACAGCCATAATGTGTACAAAATGTGACAGAATTTAAACGAATTACAATTTCAAGTTTCCAAAAGCAGAGTGCGCCAAAAAAGTGATTCTCAGCGGAGCGATAATCACGCAAAAAATTATAAACGCTTCCATTAATTGTCCTCTTGAAATCTCGTAATCTGAGGGAAGGTCATACAAGTTTAGGATATGACGATATCAAGTTAAACTTAACGCTAACACATTTAATTCTATGCTTATTTTATTCAAGCTGTAAGCAGAAATCTCCTTCGTGGCTACTAACCATATTCCCTCTGTCACCAGCTTCTAAGCCCCTATGTGGCGATTATTTTCAGCAAGCATCTTCAGCTTGTCCTCAAGCTTTCCACCACCCAAAAACGACATGTTTATAAATGACTATGATTTTCAGAAATGGCTCAAATAAATCTATCACTTCAGGTCATTCCACATAATGATTTGAAGAAAAGCAGTCTTCATCTTATCCTAGTGCAGATGCATTCACCTTTGGGGTAGTAGTGAAGCATAAATATCTTTTTACTTTTAAATCCCTGAGGTCAATGGCATAGGATTTGATAGTAAATAAAAACGCATGTATATTTAAAGAAAAGCTGAGTAAGCTAGTAGGCGTAGAAAACAATTTTCTATTTTAGCCTACAGCACTCACAGTGCAGTCTTGATCTTACAATCAGAGAGTGTAAGTAATAATGATCCGGTGTGGCCGGCCAAAAGATTTAAAAGAATGGCCGCTTGCCAAAGTAGTATTTCCACTGCAGTCTCCTCCATATGACTCTGCATTCAACTTTATCGCCGCTTACCATAAGCATCAAGAATCAGTCTTGACTTGATCATAGATGGCTCCTTGCTTACATATATTGCAGGCAGGGGCCGGCTTGATTTGACCGCTGTCTGTATTTGATCCGGAGCACGCGTGGGGTCTTTGGCTGAGAGCAATCCCCCATTATTGAAATCCAAGGAGATATGTTTTTGCATATCTAATTAGAATCATCCACTCAGGATTTAGGTCCCGTCGGAACTTAACAAAGGGCCAAATGTATATTAATGAAAGTGAGGCGTGAATAAGGTGAAGCGTGTATGTCCTCATGTTTTATACTCCCCCTTCGGAATGATTCGCGGATTATATGTTCCTTGTGTGGGGAGCGGCGGTGTTGCGTTAGCGGTAATACATAGGTATTAGCCACACGGTTATATATGCACCATTTGACCGCAGATGGATTTAATATATGGATTGTCGATAATATCTGCAGTTAGTGGATTATTGATACACTTGCCTGATTACATTGAAAATTGTGGAAGGGTTGAATGAATAATTCATTCAGTCCGCCACATAATCAAGAAGGCACCATGTCGGCGGGAGCGATGAAATAAATAACATGGAGCGTTTCATAGATCACTTCTTCCTTTTGAGCCGAGCAGCCGAGCAGAGCGCTGTCATATAGCATCGCCATAGGCCTGCCAAATTCCCTCCAAGCGAAAAATCAAACAAATAAAACAATTTCCTCCCCAGTACAGCAGAAGTACTCCACTTTAACGTAACATTTTAGACAGCCGTATAAGAATCCATCCAATGCATGAAACTATGAAACAACTACTCCGTACACTGTCCCGTTCTCACTCAAACAGACAAAGCCTCAAGCCAAGGGGCCCTTGGAGCTATTATTCCATCCAACTCTCATGAATGCAATTCTAGCCGCTTACGCAACTGGATTCCTCTCTACCAAAGACAGATATGAGGCATATGGAAATGGCAAATATTCCCCATAAACTATAGACTGAATGTGAGTATGTTGTGGCCATTCGCCGAATTCCCTCCATTCAACTTTTAAAACAATTAGCATCCTTTTAATTCCTCACGGGGCCAAGGTTGTCCCCTCACAAACTTGACTCTTTTACCGCTTGTTCCGTCCAAATGATCCAGCTGCTGTTACCGTAGCAGACACGTCATACAGGGCCTGCCTACTAGCCTCTTGAGTTTGAGCAATGCTTGCAAGTCTAGCAAACTACTGTATGCAGAGAGGCATGATGCTTCACAGCCCAGCATCCCAGGTGACAGCCTTAGCATATTGTAAGTTCATGATGCCATTGAGAGTTTAACCACTTTGCCAAAATCTAATTACCAAATTATCTTCAAATCCATCTTCCATCTCTCAACAGGATCAGCTTGGATCCTTGGCCGGCTCCTGTCTTCTCCACCTTATCGCATTGCAAATATTATTCAAAATCCTCTGTCGCTTCATTTCCAGACACTGACACTGCAACAATTAAGTTTCCCATGTCTCCGTCCCTCCCACCCCTTCGTAAACTTGATCTCAGCTTGATTAACTTTGATTCACCAGCTCTTTTAAATCCGTCGGTGAGCTGTGTGCTAGCGTGCTGTAAGGTCTGGGGCTTGGGAGTGGTATTTACTTTGATTTACGCTCAATCCCTTAGATATGACGTTATATAGCTTGTAGTTGATATTCTGCCCAGGTGTCGACATTATAAGATTGATAAGAGTGAGAGAAAGAGGGAGTGGGAAGTTACTGGTGTGGTAAGAGAGCCTGGACTCTTGTAATAGCTCTTGTAATCCACTGAATCAAATTTAATTGAGCCTCCAAAAGGGCCAAGAGCCAAGGCGGTGGAATATTCATTCTCATAGAGTAGATAAACTAATTAACTTGCACAGGTGATGAAAGCAAAAGCAGCCCTTCCTCCATCTCTCCCCCGCTCCAAACAAACTCTATGGCAGAAGCATGCACTAACTTTTGTAAATCTCAGTCAGTCAGCCAATTCGCCCTCTTTTAAAAGAGGAAGGTGTTGAAAACCTTGGTGTGTTTGCTCCTGTTCTATTTCTAAATAAATATGCGCAAGGAGTTGCAAACGTTACGAGATCATGTCTCTTTATCTCGTTTCGTTAAATCTTACTGCTGAACCACTTATCTTATTCCGTAATAGGGAAAAGAGACCTCATTTAGCCCAAGTCCAAGTCCTAAGTAAAAACTATATTTTTAACTCATAAAAATGTTTCACCATTTAATTTTAACAACAACATTGAGCATATAGCCCGCCGTCCTCCCTCCCTTCCATCTTTAGACAGGCAGGAGCTATAGGTGAATGGCTGATAGTGAGGATAACACTTGACTCCTCAACTTCCCTTTAACCCTCATCCAAATAGAATGTTTGGTAATGTGAGTGTGTGTGTGTGTGTGAAATTTTGTGGAAAGTTATTTAAATTACTGACGCTCTACGAGCTTGAGTCCAATTAAACTCCCCCCTCTACACACGTGCTTCACCTGCTCCCGCAAAAATACACTAACTCATTCCTCTATAGAGCTTTATAAAGCCGCTAAACCAAGTCGAACAATTATTGTCGAAATACACAAGGATTATAATCGGCTAGCGTGAAATATGAATTACACTATTTACTATACGACACCTTCATTACGCTTAACGTACTTACTTTACACGCTGCTCTATCGACTCAATGACTCTGAGCGCATGCTTTTATTCGCATCACAGCTCACAGCTTATAAGTGTATCCGCAAACTTGATAGACTTCTCCATCTCCAACGGAATTACACACTTAAACAATTCTAGAAATTTTGCCAAAACTATAACTACATCAACTACTTGTAAATTCATTCATTCCATCTTTTCTCCGTCTGCAAGTTTTTAATAGGTATATATAGGCATAAATACAAAGCCGTTCATTGCCCTTTTGGAAAACTATTTTAATCAATCACCTTTCATGCATTTTCAAAGATTAAATCTATTAATCTCTCTACTTGTACGTCAGTGTAACCAGAACCATATTTCTTTCGAGCTTGCCAAAAACTTTTAATTTAAATTATCTCATGCTAACCGCAATTGCAACGAATCAAACATTCTTCTCTACCTTATCTCAAATCCCTATCAATCTTAATTCTCTCTCTCTCTCTCTTTCTTACACACACTCTCCTCCTACCCTACCTTCCTTCCTTCCTACCTATTATACCTTTATTCAATTACCTTTTTCGTTATTGATTTCATTTTCCGCCAACACCTCTACAAAATCCTATGCAATTTCAAACTTCCCCGTATCAGAGCTCGTCCTAACGTATTTTTTTCTTGCCATTAAAAGTGTAATTCTATTATCCATCCACCGCTGACCAAAGGTATAAATGATCCGTTAACCGCACCTTTAACATAAAATAAAAGAAACGCGGATAAATACAACATTCAAGTACTTTAAAACACAATTTATAATAGTCTACGGTTTCCTCTCCTCTTTTTTAAATTTCTCTCCCTATTTCCCTTTCTTATCTACTTATTTTTGCAATGCAAGCTTGACTACGCATTCCTTGTGGACGAACTGATGAGACTGAATGGCACTGTTGCTTGTAGCTTTTAGTTATATGCGTATGAACCTCTGTTACGTCCTGGATTGTGCGTTTTTGTTTTGCATGCGAACATGATTACTTTTTGTCCAACTATTATTTGCTTTCCAGATGACGTTTCCCTTTTGGCGGATCTCAGAACATCGAGATGCTGAAAACTTATTCACAGCACTTCACATGGGTTATCTCTGAATAATCTCATCATTTCGTATCTGTGATGATGACGTCCTGTACATCCTCCTCCGTCTCCCTGCCTGTCAACGTCAACAGCAACAAATCTACTTAAATCATCTGTTCTCATTCAACTACATATAAAACCAACAACAAATGTCGCAAACAAGCAAGCCGTAATTAATTACTCAGAATCTCAATTTAAATTGCAATTACTCATCTTCAGATCTTCATCAACTCTTCCAACAATCCTCCTCCATCTAGTACTCGTATATCCTACACAATACTTATAACACATCTCTCCTGTACTCGTGCCTCGTGCACAATAAATGAAAATTTACCAGAAAATGTCAATCTACCCCGTACCATTTACTTAATATTGTAATATACCATTAAACTATATGCCATCAAATATATTAACCTTGTATAAATACCATAGCTACTTCTGCATAGTATATAAGCTATTATTATAGCCATTAACTACACTTAGAATCAATGTCTTTAAAGACCATCATCAATGACCCTCTATGATCTTCACCGAGATTCATTATAATTAATTATACACAAACGTATTATAAATACATAAATATAATTCACTATGCTACAATTATTCACTAGAAGCTGTCTCGTTTATATAAAATTAAGATAATATCTACATTATTATTATTATTAATAATTTAGATTGCCTAATTTTGAAGAGCACGTAACTTTGTACATGATTGTAACTACATGTGTAAGGTGATTCTTACAGCTACGTATCGATATGTGGACGTGCAGAGAGCGCTCATTTTCAATAACCAAATTGATTCCTCCCAGTTGCCGCCATCTCCATGAACCACCTTGAAGGCGTGTATGGTTATTCCCCTCCCCCAAAATCCCACCTTCCCATTCAAGCACGTCCGCGCACGCGTGAGACTAAGAATGTAGTTAAATAGTTGATAGTAAGTATAGATTATAATTTATTCGAATTTTACCAGTGAGAGATTCCTGTGGACTATATACGTACTTAAATTACAAGCTATGCACATGTCATCATGGACATGCCATCTAAACGCATAAGATTATGTATTTGCCAAAAGCAGAAGGGGAATGATCACGCTGTCTGTAAGGTTAAGCGAATTTCAGATTTTCAAAATCTACCATCTTCACTTATTGCCAGTTTATCAATGAGATGAAATTGCGAACCCGTCTCTCTTAATTACTTGATTCAAGCTTCAATCAATAGTTACTGCCTCATGCCAAATTTTAGCACGCCATTTTAACTTGTTCCCACTTCCCCACCTTCTTTCTTGTCCCCCCGAGTTATCACGCACAAAACGCACTGATTTTCAAGTCCTCCGCTCCCTCCATCTTTTCACAAGGGAATTACAAGAGTATTACTTTTACGAGACATAATAATGCTCCTTTAATTTATAATCAATCCTTGTCCTCAGAACGAACGACTTTTTTCAAACGTTTTTATGTCTGCAATGATTCCATAATTGCAATTAACGCAACAAAGATGACATATTTTCCCCATCTTTTTTAACTAATCCTCCTCACCTGTCCTCCCTCCAGCTCAGCCTCAAGTCCTCCACTCACAAACTTGCACATTACCTATTCTCAGCTACTTAATTAGCTTTGTCTAGCTGTGTGCCGTGATCATAACACTAACAAGTTAAGAACCGTCAAAAAGCAGTCAGCCAGAAGCTTGTTGGAGCATTCATTTTCTCAGGCAGTTGTAGGATGAGGCGGTTAAGTCTGCAGCAAATATCATTTAATTAACGTGTCAACCTACTTCTCATCCTATACTCATTCAGTCTTATGTTATAATCAAATGTGTCAATTTCTTACGTACTAATTGCACTGCTTGAGAGCAGCCAAAGCACAGCATCATACGATATAGTTAATTAAGCATTTATTAATTGTACAGCCAGTTGTAAATAATTGCACATAGAATAGAATAATCCCTACATGTACGTCGTTCAATCCGTTTACATTATATATTCCTAGCCGTAGGCATTACCATGCACAAATGTATCGTCAATTGCAATTATTAAATACTTGTACGCCAGTAAAACTCATTCCAGCCTCTTAATTTCTCTATTCTCGCCTCAACCCCTCCTCATCTTATTCGTAGTAATAACTCCGAGCTCGAGTTAATACAAAAGCCAGGTCATGTTAGAATTTTAGTCCTAGAACAACGTCCCTTAACCTCCTTTAGCTTGCAGCTACAAAATCTACAAAATTCCACGCACGTTCCATTAAAGCTCCATGAAATTAATTCAAGCTTCTCCAGGAGTTGTAGTGTCGGCAACTATGCTTCCGAACTATAGACTATAGCTATGAGCTATGAAATCCATATTGGGGTTTAAAAACCATGAATTAGCCGTACAGATTTTGCAGTAAAGTAAGACTTAATTACATAGGTCGTTTTTCAATTTGCTTGCTAAATAATATCCCGGAGGAATTTTTTCAGAATAAATCAAGAACAACCGACACTGACGTATCACAATTCTCATTACCATCTGTGCCTCCGGGAGAAGAGACTAATATTTAAAGTTTACAGGCAAGACAGGTTTCTCATCATTTTCTTTGTCATCGTAGTAAGTTTGGAGCTAACCGTGTATTGCAAAAATTTCCATTATTCATTACATAAGTCTCCATTGATGATGAATATTCTCTTCAGTCCAATGAACTAGCGCAAGTATCATCTCTTTCGTCTCAATCTCATTACTTATTTCGAAAATATTACACAATCTTTTAGTTTCCACATGCTCATGCTTTTTTCTTGGACCGTCATAATAATGCCGTCCGGTCCGATGCTTCCACTACCACGAGGATCACAGTCACGTGCAGAGAGAAAATTGTCTTGGCGTTGCACGGCACTAACAGCACACAAGCTGAGGCAAAGAGTAAGCTGATGAACAAGTTGAGTGTGATACTAAGTACAACATAATAAGAGAAACCGTCTGTGTCCAAGTGAGACGTGAGCATATTTAAGCTAGAAGTAAACTGGATAAATCGTTGAGTATTAAGTTATAAATCGAGAAAACTTTCTAAAACAGTCTCGGATCGTAGGACGGCTGGAGGATGTTTATAATTTACATGCGTTACCTACAATCAGCCAGCCGGCTAAGCGAGCGAGCCTATAAGTCGCGTCAGAGAGTACTGTCCTTGGGAACAGTGTGTAGGATAGTCACAGTCCTTGAATTTGGTGAAAGGATCTTGGAAGACAATCAGGGGCATCTCTTCTGGAGGCTGACCTTTCTGGAATTTCCACAGCACCTATCACTTAACCAAGTATCGTGATTACAAACAGTCTTGTTATATTCTGTATGAATGAGACCAATAATTTTCGCCCCTCTTCAAATGACCTAACCGCAGTTTAACGCCATCACGTTAATTAGCCTTCCAGCCCTGCTAAAAGCTTTTTAGGGACAGGAAATCAGGAGAACCTGGTGCTGCACTTCAGGAAGAGAATACCAAAGAATCTTCTGCTCATCATGCTGCTTCCCTTTCACTCTGTTTTATTTACAAACGTCCAGGGAGAAATGGGATCCGATGAATCCTAGTACAAATAACATGCTTTCCAGGTTGCTTTAAACGCTTCCACCAACTTCTCGTCTGTATGATATAATGATGCGTATATATATCAGCAAACTAATCCCTGCAACATGTAGCCTTTGTAAAACATTAAAGTGAGTCACATCATTACCTGATATTGATATGCTATAATTGCTGCGATGACTCCTAATGGTTTTTTGTTTGCATTCTTAGCCAGAGGATTAGGGTTCTTAAAACCCTAGTCTGAAGATGCGAATGTAAATCCACGTGGCAAGCTAAAAAGCGATAATCGGTGTTGTTAATACAACGGAATGCTTTCTCAAAGAGCTCGTTCCCCTAGGGTTTTCCTCAATATCTCATAAGTCACTCACACTTTCTTTAGAAGCTGCCAAGGAAATAAGAGGAAGGGAGCTAAGGTGTGAGTGTGGTCTGTCAGAGGTAAGATTTTATTGAATTGGAACAATAGGAAGCATCCGGATAGTTTTCACTCCGCCGTTAGTCCATCCTTTACAGAAACGTTATCTCTTTTGTCATTAATGATGCTCCCTTATTTCCCAATCCAGCTCAGCCCTTGACCGCAATCCTTAAAGCTGTTCCTTGTCCATACTTGTCATATGATTCCAATACCTTCAATCTCTTCCTTCCTTTCAAACCAAACGCACTATCATTGCAAACCCAGAATGTGCTCTACACTGTCTACACCGTCGTTGTCAAAAATGTACGAAGACTACAATGCACCTCTGCCTTCTGTTTTCCTATTCTTCCATAGCGGTAGCTTCTAATCATATCGTTAGCTTACAGTTTAAACCTAGAACATATGTTTCAGATTTTTTTTTCATTTTGCATGATATTTCCTTTACTACTATACTACTAGCCGGCTTAAATAATACATTATCCCGAATTTGACTCATTTATATTCCGCAAGAGAATTAATTAAGTCAGTATGTAAATAAATGTGAAAGACAGAAGTTCTCGCACACATGTTACATTTTCGCACTATTTCCGTATGTCATCCAAGTCCGTGTTCCTATCACAACATCACACTCCTTATGTAGTGACAAGAGTCTTGTAAGTCTTGTTAGGAAGTGTGACCAAGGGATTTAAAGTTAACACGAGTTTAATCTAACTCAAGCCGGCACCTCATCGGGTTACGCAACTAGGTTTTTTGATAAAAAAGCCAGATACTAAGCGCGTACACGACATAATCTTTTTAATTTTCAGTATCTGTCCTCTTCTCCCTTGTATTTCTCACTTGATTCCCTTCCTCTTTCCCCACATTTCGTAATACTTTAAGTCATAACAAGTTAGATCATCAACAATAACGGAAGTCACAACCGCCTTACAGACAGACATCACAATATTCCTTCGCCTCCAAAAGCTCCATGCCTACTATAAGCCTACGTTTCGTCAAAGTCTCCTTCTTTTCTTCAACAAATCTAACGACCACGATAAGAATCTAGACGAAGGACTTTGCTTGTGCAGATCTACTAATTCCCAAGGAAGGATTATCATCCTAAGGAAGTAATACATCTAATTCGCTCCACATTCCCTCTCCTATCTTTCCACTAGGCCAGAAGCGATTGGTGAGAAAAATCTAGGAATCCCTTCCATCCATTTATTCAAACCTCAGACCAGACATTACTTTTATTTATTCACTCCCCAGACAAGCCATTATTGTCTTACAGCATATTTATTTTTGCTCATCCTCTCCGTGTCCCCCGCTGCCTCTTTCAATCCTTAGTCCAGTTACGGAACTCACACACCACCACCCTACGCGGAAGAGAGACAGTGGAAAAGGAAATTGGCAACGCAATCATCATTTATCAGAGGAGCCTGAGAATCATTGTGGATTTTCTCGCGCCTGGAAGTGTTCGAGGAGAAAACTTGGTCAAAGGATTCGCATAACCAGCCATACAGACAAGAACAAGAGCCTCTTGTACTGCGAAAATCCCTCAATTATTTTTATAGTACTTTATAAATATCAGAGGCCTTGCAATAATAACTTAGCCCGTGTCCATGATGTTGGAATTATTTTCCATTTAGCGCATTCCAAACTACACCAAATTGATCTTTATCAAAAGAGCTAAGCCTGCTGCAGTAATAATCAAGGGAGGCAGTGGACGAGGTTAATTTCCCTTCATAACCTAGGCCGCAGACGTTATTGTCTTTTGGAATTTGCGAGTCATTCAAGAATATTTAGATTAAGCCATTTATGCACACATCCGATTTCCTGTTTAAGATAAAAATTACAACTATAGCTCACACATCACACTATTCGCTCTGCTTCCCCTCCTACATGGACATGTCCAATCATATTTTCTATGCTCTGACTCCATCCGACTTATTTCTCCGCCCTCCTAACAAGCCTTACCTACTTATGCTTAATCCAGGTACGGAAGGTGAAATAATGAGAGAGAAACCATAGCAATCTTTCTCACCTAATACTCCCTTGAAATCCTTGTGCGTAGGTAAAGTACGTGACTGTAGCGGAAGTAGGCTCATTTTTAGGTCCTTCTCAACATGTTAAAGAGAACGACATGGCAAGGACGCAGGCCGGGACAAATCCTACTTCCACAGTCCTTTATACAAGCCATCAACGATAAGAGCAACTAACTGCACAGAAAAGCGGCTAAGAAACATTATTTATTCATTCATCCACATATTTTATCCTACATGTTTGTTCTACTGCTCGCTTTTTCCGCGACGTGTGTCACCTTTCAATTTTCTTCCATGTGCCAGCAGGTAAGCAAGCTTCCTTAGTTTAGCAAACGAGGAGCGAGAGAGAGAGGGAGAGATATCAGATTTATTATAATATGAGTTGATCATAAGCACAAGAGAGCTGTCAGAGGCGCGCCAGAATTTCTGTTTTGAAGCAGCCTCTAAAGAATATCATTTCAGGATCCTTTGTAATCAATATGATGAGCCTCTACTACACCACTTTCCATCCAACAAACCAGTAGGCAAATAAGGGAAATGGGAAATTTGACCAAGCTTGTCACTCAAACAACACGTGGACTGAGCCCTGCAGTCAACTAAATCAAACGTCCACCCTCGTACAAAATTAGCATCAAATTAGATTCAGCTAGACGTGCGTAACCCATCCGCAGTTTTCTAATTCTGTCGGCAAATATCAAAACTAATCAAAGTCTTCACGGATCAACAAATCTCACCGTGTTCTTTTCTTCTTCGTCTTCTTGGCCTCTACCTTCTTTCCTCAAGCTCCAATTATTTTTCTCCATAATTTCAGAACTAATATTGTCGCCAGTGAATGAAACTCGGTTTGAGGGAGGAAATACCCCGGTTTGCCAAAACTGCAGTTGTAAAAGAATTACTGGGCTCCACGCCAGAATTTCTGAACTCAAGGTAAAAGTAAACTTTTCTGAGGTTATTAAACCAAGAACCAAGAACAGATTTTGAAATTTGCAAAGCCGTTTTCACTTTTTTGCTGATTGAAAACCACAGAGGAAATGAAATTCCGTTTTAGACATTTTCTTTTCCCTGATAATTTATCAATTGAGGTATATAAGAATGTTTTTTCAAAGACAAATCATCTTTTCGAAACATACTACGCAGCTTCATCTATCAAAAACCAAGGAATCACGAATCATTTTAAACCTCCACAATCTTCCGTTTCCTGAATTAAAATAATATATTTAGCAATTATTGCAAACATTTGCATTTGCATCCGTCGAATTAAATTTTCGCAAAGATTAAGATTCTCAACTGACATATATAAGAAGCAAGCTACCTTCTAGTTTATTTATTGATAAACATTTACTGCAATCCGTCTACTTAATCCCGGCTTTTGTGTTTAAGAAACGGATTGATTTAACCTGCGGTAATCAAAAAGGAAGTTTGCATATCCTTCAAAATTCAAAGAGCATTATGTATCCTAGCGTCATTCTGTGTGATTCACTCAGAAACGTAACTTAAATCCAGTCCTAACTAACTACAAACGATTTTTCAATGACAGAATACTGATTTAATTCTTGCCCTGATAGCACCTACAATGCTTGTATACGTGTGCTACGATACGAAGATACAAATGATAAAAAAGCGCTGTTTGCGCTAGCTTGCTTACACGCTGATAAAGCAAGCGCGGTGGTTTTACCTCCTACAAACCTTACGCAGCTTAGGCGCTAAATGCTAATCTCCTGTGCACATTTTTCCTCACCTCTCAGCATGGATATGTGCAACAAGGATCTCGCAACCTGAGAATGAAAATAAGGAAGTCATATTAGTAGTGAAGGAACGCATGCTTGCATTTATGGGTTACCTTTACCTATATTTCTCCCTGTTATCCCAGCTTTTCTTAAATCCCAAGATTCTTAAGCGCAGCAAACCAAATACAAAAATACAAAACTACAGAATACGATAATGAGAGCAAGCCCGTGCTTTTGAAGAATTAAAACAAAGACAAGCGGACAGTTTGGTCACTTGTTTGGTACACATGTATACACACACAAACACACGCCGACTCACATCGCAAAACATACTAATCCATAACAATCTCATTCTGTCTTCACTCTCTACCGCTTCCTTGCTATCTTGCCAAACATTCTTACAGAAGTCTGTAATAATAAATTTGCTAATTATGTACAAATTAGCCATAATTATTCATTCATTAAGCCTCCGTCCACAGCCCACCAAAGTGACCAACTATTCATATACAGTATTGCACTTTGAGCCGTCAAGCCATCATGGAAAACGGCCAAGATCTAATTACTAATTATCTTCTTTAAAACCAACTCCGCCTTTCCTCCTTATGCATGACTTTGTATTAAAAAACATGGCTTTGATGGAAATCTAAAATCGGGCCAGGTAATACCCAGAACAAGCGTCCGGTGGTAACAATCAGAGCAACAGGTAGGCAGAGGAAAATTCAAATGAAATTGCCACACACACACACCTTCTCCACCAATTTCAAATGTTGATTTTACCTCATGATTTATTGAATACAAGCTATTATAGCTTCTTGAGACAGAGGCAGAGGATAATAAGATTGCAGATTATTTGTGTAACCTCTCGATGAAAGTATCGCTGGATTACTCACTCAGTCAGACAGATGATGACGGAGGCGTGAGCTGGGTGGTAAAAGTAGAAGAAGAAGGGAGGAGAGATAAAAGACGTACTCGTTATATTACTATTATTAGCGAATCCCTCTCCGTATTTACGCCATACTAAATTATTACTCTTGTACATCAAAGTTTACTTTTGAAATCTATTGAGAATTGATTGACAAAACGTTACAATCCCTTCTTCCCATCAATATAATTTCCTTTAAAAACGTATAAAAGCGTGATTCTTAATCTCGCAATTCCGATGAATCAAGAGCAGAACACATGCAGGATTCCTTCTGGTCTATCATCAACAACAATCCACCTTCTTGCCTTCTTCCTCAATCCCCCTCTCCAACACGTTATTTCAACCAACCATCAGAAATAACAAATAACACTCCCCAATCCAATTACCCCAAATCCGAATCCTGTTGCAATATATTAATGATAGCTCATCCACGAGTTTAGCTCCACACTATAGCCCTCTCAAAGATGCTAAGTCTCCTCCTTCCTTGCATAATATTATATTGTCTCAAAATAGCCAGCCGGAGCATAGGCGGGGCGCTTCCCAGGATTGCATACACACAGGAATCCCGTATACTGTATTGAAAATCCCCAACCTGTCGAAACGTCAATGAGGTCCTCTTTGACATAATTCACCCCGCGACTCCATACAGATTTGCGAATCGGATTCGGTCTGTACTCTGTACCGTCGGCAAGAAGATGAAGTGACAAATCTACAAAGTGTCCACCCTGCATGCCTGTCATCGGCTTGCGTCGCAGAAATAGAGACAAAGAGTCACCTCTTTTGTCACACGGTCACGGACCCACTCTGTCCGCGCATCAATTACGTTTCCTTCTAGTATCGTCGAACCCCACAGATTGCAAGCTACAGGAGTGTCCTTATGACATAAGATTGTGTGAAGAGCATGAGACAAGGAGGAGGCAAAGGTGGATGGAAGAGAGGTAACGCGTAGAGCGACTTTTACTTTCGGAGAGAGAGAAATGCTTGTTTCACCCTCCGTTGCCTCTCCTGCCCTAGTTGAGCAACCAAGAACCAATTGGGTCATACTGTAATGATTTCGGTATACCTCAACGTTGATTGTCTGCATAAATGTTGGCTTGGGATTGGGCATGGGCCCCAACCTCAGCAACCCCGGTAACAAACAATAAGCGTTGAGCGTATGCGTGTTCTTCTCATCTAGTCTAGTCTTTTACCCCTGCAAAAATCCTGGGATTAAATTAGCATACAGATCTGTACATTATTGGCAAAGTAAGCATCAACCTCAGCGATCATCATCCCTCCTAATCCGCAACTGTACTAAAAGTCTGTGAATAATCCATCCACCCATCTCATTCATTTGCTGATCCACAACCATCACACATCCCATCTCTGCGCCATGCCTAAAATCAATCACTTTTCTTCATCTCTGTCTTGCCGATAATCCAAGCTTTAGCTCGACTTCAAGCATAACCCCCAGCTTCCGCGCCAAATTTGCGGTTTCATCCTTTCTCATCATTCATCATCCTCCCCGTCCACACACTTACATTTCCCCTGAATGCAAGACAGTTATTGTCATCGGACTTTAAGAGACGTTGCAAAGATGCTTCTCTGGTAGGGAAAACTTGGGACAAAAATCTGTACTCATGGAAGAGGAGGCGAAACAAGGGTGAAAGTCGTTGAGTGGCGGAGCCGGAACATCTAGAATGTAATGTATGCAAAATCTACAACCAAGAACACAAAAAATATCCGCAACGTACCTGCATAAAGAAGAACTCCAAGTTCAATTCACATGTTTTGAGCAAGTAAAAATATTTGTATGGATGAGATGTAAAATTTTGAACACGTTGATTGAATTTTTCGAGAAAACCAAAGAAACGCCATGTTTTCCTCTTTTGCCGCCGCTCTCAATCAAATCGCTTGGTCTCCCAAGTAAGCAAATGCACTTTGTAAATTAATAAATTTTTCATATAAAAAATCCGCATTTGCTTTCCTGTCCAACAAAACTCTTTACTTTTTCTTAACTATTTTCTTATCCATCTCCCCCCAATGTACTCTTCTATACCCGCATTCAAACACATTCCTTTGCCCCTTCCTAATGACGAGGACTACATATTTGATGAGATGGTAAGTGTGAGTGTGAATCCTATTCCTTTCTTTTCAATCTTCCTAGGTGGCTACCGACTCGTGGATTTAAACAACGATTTACGCAAACCACGACCCATGAAAACCCTTACTCTTACATGATCTCTGTTGTCTACATCAGACGGAAAAGCAGGCAAACCCCTGAATTTTCTACATACATACATTTTGTGCACAAACTCCTGTCCTTCCATCTCCGTTACGTCTCTATTCAAAGTTTTAAGACAGTCCCAGAATTCAAAGCGCTGCGCTCAAGTTAAGCTACGAAGATTTTTACAGCCTACGCACTACTAGCACAGCACTCCTTCCTTATGCATGCACAGAATTAAATACAGCGCTGAGCGTGAAACGCAGCATCACTCGTCACTTCTATACACACGCACGCACACATAAGACAAGACTTAAGGGAAACGTAGGTACTAAATATGTGTTCCTGAGACAATCTGTAAGGGGTGCTAGCAGCTAGCTTTGGGGTTTAAATCTGCATGTTCTCGTAAGGGAGCGGGAGTGAGCGAGTATGATTATGGATGCTTGTAATCGAAATTACAGCTGTTTAATGGCAACATCAACGTTTGCTGGGAGAAGAAAAACCCTTTAGTTTGTACATTAATGCTAGTTTCTGATGTGAAAAGAGGGTTCTTTGGAGGAAACGTAAGGTGCGCCCCACCTGTTTGGAACGCTTCACTTGATCACGATAACTGTACCAGAGAGCTTACATGAAGCTATGAGCGACTTACACCTTCAGTCGCACTCAATTTCTCTCTCTGTGAATTACACACTTTTCGTCTTCCTTGGTTTCCCTCACATCATGGATTCAGGTTAATATTTTTAAACCAACTCTTTCTTTCCTCAATTTTCTTATTTTATTCCACATATACCGTCTCTATTTTCAGCAACTACATTTGCTTTTAATCAAATTAAAGAATTTCTTTCAAAGAAACTAGATTCTAAGCTTTGTACGCTATGCATTTTCTCCAAGGAAAAGCTACAAACTAACTAAAACGTTTAACGCAAAACTAACCTCAACTCCATATTGTGTTCATTTCAGATTCACGACGGACTAAATAATTTTGTGATTCTTTCGGATCTTTCTCTCATCTTTCGGACTTGATTCAGCGCCAGTGCAGTTTTCCACCTACGTGTGCAGTTACCTCCTTGGATTTCCTTCTAATCCTCTTGATCGAGTGACAAGGAGTCTAGTGAATGTGCATTATCTTTTGACAACTTTTGGAAAACTTGACCGAGTCCACTTTCATCCAAGTTTTCTTTCCCTATCATCATAAATCCTTCACACCTTTCCTCTACCCTTCTTACAAGCAAGTTCACCACGTCGTTTCCAACTACATTTGTAGCAGTATCAGCAGCAACAGCTTTTGTCGTGATTCTTGTTTAATGTTACACAAAAGTGTTTGACATTCCGTCGGATTTTTATCATCATCTTCTTTACAAGAGGAACTCAAATTTGTCTTTTTTGGATACCACAAGGTGAGAAGGCTTGCAAAATTTTCCGACCGTGTGCAATTCAATTATTTTTACCGTCCATGTCCAACTGACAAAACCTTCCAGTTTGCCATGCTATTACTTTTTACTACTTTCCCCCTCCATTTAACACACTACGCCAAAGCACAGAGGGACAGACACCGCGTATTCCTTAGTAAAGGGTTTAAATTTTAAACGGGGATATCAATTAGAACATTGCTGCATGATTTCCCAATTCTTCAGCAACTTAAAATCTTAATCCTTGAACGATCCAAATATATGTTTTCGGCTAATTGGATTTCGCAAAAGTAAGTTGTCCTCGGGGGTAATAGAAGGAGTAGTAAAAAGAGACAAAACGGCAAGACTATAGTATATTTTGACATGAACTGAGCATGGGTAAATTGTATAAGAGAACAACTTTATTCCTTGATGCAATTCATTAGGAAAGTAGTAAAAGTTTGTGTGGGAGAATGTGCAAACTTGTCCGTGTTTCGCAAACGCAGTCGCCTTTCTTCCACGTCTCCTTCAAATCCCAAGCCTAAGCAATCTATGACTTAAGAGTCTTGAAGGTTTCTCCATAAAAATTTTATAGGCGAGCTTCCAGCTTGTATTACCTGTGGAAATTTTAGCGTACAAATCTCCGATTTATGTTATTTTAAAAGCTTCTCTAAGTGCTGAAGCAATAAGCAATAGCTTTTACCACCTTGACCAGAAATTGTATCATTTCTCTCCTTGAACTTTTTGCACAAGAGGACGCAATAGTGCGTTAGCATAAAAACTTTTCGCCACATAAAAAACAAGCCTCTGTCACATTATCAAACTTGTACAGTAGGATTGCATACAACAGTACATAGCCAGCCACTGCAGAGGAAGACATTACTCTTTGAAGGTACACGAAAAGACTGCAATTGCATCCAAATAGTTTCACTTTCACTAACATATAATTGTGTATACCACAAGATCACTACTCTACCAACTAGCTCATCTTCTTCCTCTCGTTTTGCATCAAGATTTCAAGATGCAAACCAAGACACTACAGTAAAGCAAACTATTTTCTTCCGCTTAGTTATCCATTCCCCATTATTCTCATCTTATTGTATTGATATTGGCCGGATCACAAGCACAATTTACTTTAATTCTTCTCAAAGTTGGTTAAAGTATTTACTGTTGTGAGTGGGAAAGAGGCTTGGCGATTCAATCTTACCATCCCGTTTACAGCCAGTCAGCCAGCCGCCAACAAACAAGCCCTCCTCAAGGAATTAGTTAGCTCATGTTGCAGACAAATCTTTTGTTGACGTATCGTCATATAATGTCGGCTTAATTGAAGTCGTGACAACTGACTCAAGCTTTCTCTCGCCCTATCCACATCCGCGGAAATTACTCTTGTGTAATGCGATACTTCGTTCATAGAAGTATCATTTCACACTTTTCCTCCTCCCAACCACACTACAAAATTTCTTCTTCATTCAAGACAGCTTCAAAATACAATCTTCACACTCAATTCAACTGTTTCCTCCCCATTCCTCCCAAGTCCAAGAGTCATAGCTCAAGCTCTGCTAAATGTGAAAATCCAAACTTCCGCTTAGCCCTTCGAATTGTTCCCTAAATAGAATTATAGTATATGCAGTACTCATAGTAGTAGTTAGCATCAATTTTGATACCACGCACAGTTCCCCTTTAATTTTGACTGTAAAAGTAAGATTTATTTGTCCGAAATTTGCGATATCATAGCAGTTCTTTAAAGGGGATTAAATGAGCAATCAAGCTTACGCTGACTTCTCAGGAGTATTGCGAATATTTGCGATATTTAAGACATTTTAGCAACTAAAACTAAAATTCAATGAAACTTTTTACTGCATTATCATGAATACAGGCAAGCCGGTGGCATTCGTATGGCCAGAGAGATTAGACCGTTATAGTGGCAGCAGTAACGAATTTCATGATCCTGCACCATTAGTTTGTTAAGAGAAGAGTGGGGTCTTCGCTCTTAGGGTTGTTGCTGCGGCTCGTATTATTATTAATATTTCTAATTATCTTCATGAAGGTAAACTAGAGTCTCTTAAGGATTCCACCACCACTGCATCTGCATCTCAAGTAGGTTGTTATGGTTAAATTGACCTCGTGCCCAGTGTTTAATCAACAGGAAAATATTTTACACTCTTAAAAGTCCTCTCTTCTTCTCTCGTTTTATGTGCACCTTCCCCCTCTAAGGCCAATAGGTCAATGCAGGCCCTGATGGTGCATTAAACTATTTCTGCCCTTTAGAATTTACAATGAGATCCTCTCACCTCTTTAATTTACGAGATGCTGCCAATATGATTTTGTGAAATTACATCAAATTACATCACAGCAGAGGGAGCCTTATTAAAAATGAAACCAGATACGTCTTAAGCAAGCTTTCCGCTTCTCTTGACTCAGTTACAGCTAACCCAGGTGAGCTCGAACTCGCAGCTTTTGCCATGACAATCTTACGAAAAATCTGTAACTATGGCCATCTTACGTATCCTTAGGACTCCATCTGAGTAGATTTGATTCATTATAACATATAGCTACTTTCCTCTTTTCTATCAAAGATTCGAGGAGACAAAGTAAATGAATGAAAGTCTTTAAAAGGACAGGAAAGTATGAAGACATTTGATATTCTTGAATAAGTGTCGTATCAAACAAGACAGTTGCATCTGATGTCAAGCGTGTTACCAAGCATTAAGTAACTGTTAGTATCTGCAGTTCCTGCGGTTGCAATGCTACACGAGATGGGGCTTGGATGTGACACCTTTGGAATTGATCCTAATGACAGAAAAGTGGAATCGGAAGCTTTATCACGGATGTAATCTAATGCGAGCAGTAATAAGTATTAGTTTAAAAGTTATATGACTCCGCACAAGAGTGATGGGAAGAGAGACTGAAAGCGGCTACGTGTGAAAATAATGAAAGTGGGATGGAAATGTAATGGAGGTGTCCATAAAAGTGGCATTTGTTTAGATCCAATTTAAAATGTTTTCTTCAACCAAGCCCGTGCCCAAGCAAAGAACAACATGTTGCTCTGAAGGTAAGAAAGTGCGGATTGAGTGTGTATTATTGTATTTCTCTCCATCCAAGTTAGTAAGTCAGTCAGTCAGCCTGCTCCCCCTCTCCCTTTTCCCTATTTACATGGGCTTGCACATATTGCATTAGTTAAAATAATTGCTCTAATTGTTCCCATTGTTTTCGCGTCTTGTGTTTGTTTCGCGATTGCAAAATCCCTCACTCTTCTTCCCACTTTTTCTCTTCTCCTCGGATGGAAACTCTACAATTACCTCCGCGAGAGTGACGATAGTCAACAAAGGGAAATGTTCCTCGCCTGTATGCTATATGTAGGAGAAAGAAGAGAGGGCGGGAAGGTAGTCTTTTTGTAGCGGTTGGTGCGGGTCAGTGGTTATTGCAATTTGCAAATTCCAACTTACAACAACCCCTCCCCCTTCCTCTTTTGCATTAGCCTTGACTTAGTGAACCAGAGTTGTGAAAACGGAAGGAGTTGAAGAGATTAAACCTATGCATCTAGCTAAGCTAGTATAGGGCTTTTATTGTCCCCGACTACAGGCAGACACGACAGAAACAAGTTAATAGGAATAGGACGAATACCAGGAAGAAGAAGTTCCGTCCCTGCAATTCTCTTCAAACCAAGCGTTACACGTTTTGGAGGAAAGTGAAAGTGGACAGTGCAGCGTGTTAGCGTGTATAACCAGTCGTTTCTTTCCCTTGTAGCCTAGCCAGTTACAGATCAAGTCAAAGCTATCTACCTGGCCGTCTCCTAGGAAACAGGCTATTCGTATTCTTTAGTTACCTTGAAATGTTCAAAGTGGATTAGAAATTATCATCCCCATGTAAATATTTAAAAGCAGTCTCTCTCCCGCGGCAACCCGTCTACTGCAACTCAACGTAATGCAATTTTGTCCCTCTAAAGATCCAAGAGATACTTTTTCAGTTGTCGCGTCGTCCAATAAATACTCGCGTCTGAGACTAACACAAGCGTTTGCTCCAAGGATTAAGGCTCAGTCATTCAGCCAGACAGGATTCCGTAATGACGACGGCTGGAGATAATGAGGTAAAATTACCATCGCGGAACTAAATTACTAGCTAACAGTGGCAGCTATAGAGAAATCCCACAGTTAGCAAACATAGACAGCCAGTTAAAACTTGAGTATCGCTAATCCCTTGTAAAAAGCTCATAAATGCGGTCTGTTTCCACTCATTAATTACTGTCTGGGACTTTAAGGACGCGATCAAGGGTCTCTTCTGTGGTTAGTTCCGCTAAAACAATGGGCGTGTGTATCTTTCTCAAATGCTTACCAAGTTAAATTAGCTCAATCCGGTAGTCGATCCATTACTGATGGACAGGGTTCTTTAAAGGCTCAAAAAATA
The DNA here is from genome assembly GCA_906901655.1 of Sminthurides aquaticus. Classification (NCBI taxonomy): domain Eukaryota; kingdom Metazoa; phylum Arthropoda; class Collembola; order Symphypleona; family Sminthurididae; genus Sminthurides; species Sminthurides aquaticus. Next base: position 1,939,141 of record CAJQTT010000002.1, on the reverse strand, counting down.
CCTTTAAGTGATATCCCTAAGGACCTTGGTAGGTTTTACGATTGACCAGCATGTAAACTTTTAAGCAAGTAAATTGGCATGTTTGATACATCATGCGAAAATTGTCTCTTTCGTAGTAGTATCAATATCTCCTATGTTTGAATCTTTGAATAATCCCTTGGAACGTTAGGGCAAGATGACATGTGACACTTTTCCGTTCGCGTACTTGAGAGAAAATCAAGTTATTGGCATTGACTTGGATCATTTGAAGGGAAAGAGGCTATATAAACTCATACAAAGCTGTACTCGCTACTAAGCCAAGATTATCCGATACAAGCTGGGTGGAATGGATTCTCATTGTGAATGTCGCTGTATCTCAACTTGAATTACATGCATTCCTTGTTTTTTTGGGCTAATGCATAATGCTTGCAAAGTATAATGTGACTATTCAGTTATCGCATGCCAAATATCACCTTCTCTCTCTAAATCCCTGCTGCCTATCTTCTCTTCCCTCCCTTTCCCAAACTACCACACACACACACACACACACTTACACACTCTCTTCTAGAATAGGAAGGACGGAAGTAAGGAAGCAAGTTATAGGTTACTGACTGACAGATTCAAAGATTTCTACGGAAGTGAATTGTTAAGATCAGAAAATCAGGAAGCTGATCGATCAACTCCAAGAGCAAACTACAACGCCGCCAAACCAACTAACCACTAGCCAAGCAAGGAGCAATAGTAGCGCCATCAACCAACCACACAGCAACCTCTTCTAGCCGTGCCGTACCCATGCCGCCACCATCATAAAGCCATGCCACACAACAACCATATTAGAAACGAAAGGCAAGCCCAACCTGATGGCCATTACCATACACACACACACAATCCACAAGATAACATAAACAAACCTCCTGTAAACCTTACGCACAGAGAAATCTTACACACATAGATACATTATTCTCCATCTGTTGATTTATGTAGCCCAATCCCCCCTCCGCCTATCTTTTCTTTCTCCTCACTAATTGAAATTTGCTACAATCGATTCAATCCCCCTTTTCCCCTCCTGTAAATCCATGGAAAAAGAAAAGAGTGTAATTTACTTACTCCTCGTTCGTAATCAACATACCTTTCACACGTTTTTCATTCGCTTTACCTTCGATAACGCGGTATATGAACTTGGATGCTCAAGTTTGTATATTGTTACAAAATTTAGCCTTACGTATTTGTCCTTGCTCCTGGCCGATTTCCCGCATGAAAAAACCCGAAAAACTCTTGTTTTCGCAACATAGTTCCCTTAAAAATACATTTGCAGGGGAGCAACCAGCCCACCAAACCACAAAGGGTAGGGTTGTAAGGATGGGAGGGGCGGTGTAGTTGGTAGATGTATCCATCTCCAACTATTCCATACAAAGATCTCTCCTCGAAACAATTCTTTCCAAAGCATTGTTATTCTGCAAATCATTTGGAAAGTGAAAATTCATATTGAAATCAAGTTTGGCCAGTTGCATCACTGTTCCCACATGCACTTACTCCACCAACCAAACCCTCAGCCTCTTCCTACACATTCAAAACTTTCAGTCCTTTCAAGCAAATCTCAACCCTCACATTCTGAAAAAACTAGTTAATGTCTTATTAACTTACCTGGAAGTTACTATTACTAATCTCCACATGTACACAATCTGTACGTAGTTTTTGAAAACAGGCTCCATGTCTTGCAAGTTGTAACGTTTATTGCATTCGCGAAAATTATGCGCCGCCTGTATTTTCTTAGCTTGAGGAGAGTACAGTAAGTAGTATTCAGGTCTACTACTATACAGGTTCTCTGTATCTTGTCTTTGAAGTTGCTGCAACTGTTGTCAAACTATCCTAGGATTGTCATGAGATTTAAATAGATCCGCTAGAGGAAGAGAAACACGAAACGAGATGTGAAATGAAGCTGTGACACACAGCGACACAGCCTGTGAGGAAAAGCAAAGCTTGTCATTGTTGGCTCGAACAGCGATTCTCAGTCAATGTCACTGCTAATCAGTTTATAAAAGCTGATGGGTTTCTAATTCTTGATCCTCTTCCTTCCTTGGTATCAGCCAGGATCTTCTTTTTAAAAAGTTTTCCATAGTTTCCCCAACTCTCCCTAACTTCCCCCAAACCAGCAATAGCCCACTAAAAGCCTAATTATATGCGTAACTGTAGGGATGATGATGTCTGACTCAAATGAATCTTGCAAATATATACGGATGGAGAGCTGCATGGATTGTGGAAAATCAAAGGTATAATCTATACATGCTAGTAAGTTGGCGCAAGACAATGAACTTAGCTTTTGCTAACCGGTATTTTACCACAGCCCCCACAACATAAAAACCACTTATAATTTCATCTTCCCCTTCTTCACCTACACGACGTTGATCTTGCTTGGGAAGTTGGGATGGGGAAAACTATATCTTGTTCGTATCTTCCTTTGTTCTTTTCTCCTCTTATCCTCCCTCTCATGCAATAGTCATCATACATATACAGTATCCCAAAAATTTCACTGTTTTTGAGTCAGGTCAAGTTGCTTGCTGTATTTTTGACATTCGCCACATTGCCGCCACCTACTAAACAAATCATCCTTCTTCTGACTTTCTACCGGCACGACTTTTCCTCTTACGTTTCACCCCATCACACCCTGTAGAAGCAGTAGAAGTAACATTCAGTATTTATATGGAAGAATCAGCTTGAAGCTCTAACGCATGTAACGCTTATCGTGTATTGCGTTTAAAGTGGGATTGTAAAATGATTATTTCGGGGCCTTGCTCTAGTACAAGTAACGCTGTTACTTTTACTTTGACCAGTCAACGCAGTGGCTGTACTCACAGCCGCCATGGATTCCTTGCCCTCTGTATTCACGTCAGTCGATGACGGAATCTGCTCACTCATTCAGTCATAGTGTTCAAAGTGTATAATGATACGGGTGTTTCCGTATTTGATTACTACAGGATCTGGTCTTTTAGTTGCGTTGAATTACTCATGGGGATTTTGGACGGTGTGTTGAAATGGAGAGGTTAATCGATGGAGTTTGTTCATCGATCAGCTGGGTCAATTGCCCAAAATCCTATTTGATATGGCTGTAAAATTGCGTGAGAATCCGCGACAAAAGTCCTCTAAATAAATTACAGCTCAGCTCCCTATCTTACAGCCAACAAAATCCTCTAGTACTCCTTGTTGACGGCTTCAATAAAATAGGATTTTGCAAGTAGGAATTGGGAAGAAGATATATAATTTGGGATAAATAATTAAATTTTCCCACAAAATCTCCTCCTCACTTGCTCAGTAATTGATTCTTCTCTTGAGCAACGTCTCTGTCTTTGCCACAACTTCTGGATTGACTCATCATCAAAAATATTGAAAGCCGTGACAATTATCATTTAAGGCCATCCCCCATTCCCATGCTGTGTTCGCCCTCAAATCATGTGTAAACAAAGAATTTACATGTCATCTCCTAGGAGGAAGGGATGAAACCCAAGGAGCATGAGAACAATCTCCTCTCGCTATAATTTCAATGGCGATGTCTCGCGCCAATTTGTAATTTTAAACGTACACAGCTTCTTTAATTTCATTTTGTCATTTTGCCGATAATCAAGCTTCTTTGGCAGAGGACAGATAGGCGGCCTTCTTGCTTTAAAGTAAATTGACACTAATATTGCAGCATTTCCTTCAGGAGAGTCGAGAGTCCCATGGATATTCAACCAGCTACTGGTTTTCCCTTAATGAAATGAATAAGATTGAAAACAATTTGACAGGCTTGAAATGTATACAAGATTCTGTAATTGCCGACAAGGACATGAAAGTGATGATAGGGGTTAATGAGAGAATCATTGGTGACAGGGGAAGTGCGGTGGGATTGACACGTTTAGATCTAGCACAGCTCCTATGGGCTGTCACTACTGTGTCAGCGCCTGCATCAACATATGTAACCCATCCTGCGTATAATTCAGATCAAACTCATATCGTGTGTGTCGATGAGGCTAAATAAAATTCACTTCTTGGCTTCGTTCCCATAAAGGATGCAGTTGAGCAATCCCCCAATTTCCTGATACGAAAATATCAATCACCGTCCTTGCACAAATCGCAGTCGACTGACCGGCCGCCAACAGTTTATTATGTACATGCATTAGATTATCATGTAATAATGCACACACGTATATTAGCTAATAGTCCGCTGGTGTAGAGGCTCGCTTCTCATTTATCCAAGAATCTATTACAATCTATTACCACCAGCGTCTTTATTATGTGGACGCCACACACTCCCTTCCTTGCCCAAGAGGCTACTGTAATGGAGCAAGCGTAGTTGATACTTTAACCGTTTTAGATTATGATAATTGCGAGAAGAATGAAAGAGTAAATAAACTGGGTGGCGGCGGCAGTTTCGCAGCTAGCTTTAACATCCGTGAGTTTTGATCCTTGCAATAATTAAATGTGTTCCAATCTGGGACGCTTTCCTTCTTTCACAACGCTGTTGAACATTATTAGCCGGCCTTACTTGTCGGCATGCAGAGCAGTTGCATATGGACCGACTCGTTGTCAGTTCAGTCAGTTATCCGCGTCAGAGACATGTTAACGACAAGTCAGACATTTCACCAACAATTAACCCATCTATCTATCCTGCGCTGCTGCTAAGCGCGTGCCATGCACATTACTTATTACTCCCTCCATATTAGCTACGGAACCTGCCTCTTACCTGCCTGCTCTCAATTTCAGATTACAGATTCGATTACATTTACCGACGCCGCTCCAAAATCCATCATATTTTTATTCAATATTCTCACCACCCAGCCCTCCGTTAAACAATCATGTTGCATTTCTCCCATTGTCAGTTTCATGTATATATTGCAGTCAGTCCTCCTCAACTCACTGCTCACAACAATTACCGCAAAGCTCCATAAGCAAAGCAAGTTTCCTTTTATTCTTCCCTCCCTCGTCTTTCTTGAATCAGCTCCTTCGTCCAAGGATTTTTTATATTTTCCATCTCCTTTTTACGCATTTACAACCTCCGGATCGAATATGATTGATTGAGGAAGGGAATCAACTTGATAGCAACACTATCGCTCTATTTCCCATAGCTGGATCAAGCGCACCATTTACATGTACAAACCGCGCACGCTTCTGAGAAGCGGCTTCTTATCTTCCATTTCAGCCTCCCTCCCCTCTTTTATGATTTAATGAATTTCATAACTTTGCCCTCAGTCACTCACATGCACCCATCTTGATATTTATTAATTCATTCCTATATGCACACTAGTTCCGTCCAATCTTTGGGTGGAGTTCAATTATTTGACGAACGATTCGTAAAAATAATTCACAGCTCTTCCTCTCTACGACTCAGAAGCTCTCAGTCAGAAACATATATACGATACCGATTCTCTCACTTACTACAAGCTCCTTGGAATCAACTTGAATTATAATAATCCACATATCTCCTATCAATGAGTCCAGTTGTGTGAGTAAGAAAGAGCAAATGGCAATCCTTGTAAGCATCTATCACCAATCTTTAATCTTTAAAATATTGCGAATCATTTTCCTATCCGCCTCAATCAAGATGGAGTTATGGCTTCTACGCTATATGCAACATATTACTGCTATTTCAGCATGCGAATTTCTTCTAATCATTCTGTAATTCTATCCAGAGAATCATAAACTTATTCTGCATGCCTCCTGGCATTTTCCCTCGAGATCAAAGAAAACCCTTGCAAAAACCGCATTTATCATTCCCAAAACCACTTGTCAAGTATTTTAGTCGCGTATGTAACCGCAGAGAACAAGGATCACAAACTTCATACTAGTTTCTCCTCCAAAATACTCATGATTAATCAAGGTCGAGGTTTTTTTAAAAGAATAATTCGAATCAATCTTCTGCACCTGCCAGATCTGAGGAAGGAGGAGAAGTTTTAGACCAGAGAGCTGACAAAGTTATGGTGCACCTGTGTCCAACCCAAAAACCTTTACTCAATCCCCCGCCTACAAACTGTATAGTATGCTAACTTGGATACAACTTTGCCAGCAGCAGCATTAGCTGTTGTACATCTCCGTCACTTTGTTTTACGATTGGGATTTAAGGCTAATTTATAAACCGTTATTCAAATTCCCACGTGTCAAGGCCGTTTCCCAATACTGAATTTTTGAGACCGGTACATGTGCTACCGACTCTTGATTTAAAGAGGACCGAGGTTGAAACTCTGTTTAGCAGTCAACCCTTTCACCTGCCCTCGCAGTCCTTCGTGATGTTAGTTCACAGTCTAATGGATACCTTAAAGTAGAATTGCAAAGGATCTGTCACGAAGTGAGGCTGGCTATAGCTAAGATTTAACTGAAACGCATAGAGTTGAACCATTAAGCGTGCAACTCGTAATAATGAAAGCAAGAGGAAGGGAGGACGGATGGATTTAATGCTGTTAAACTCTTATTTACATTTCGCACAAAGTCCCTCCAACAATAGAATGTTGCAATCTGTAAATGCAACTTGAGGTATTGTCGAGTCAAACATTTGCCTTAAGTCTGTCAACTTTCTTGTCTTTATCATTCTTGGGTCCTGGGAATGGAAGAGCTGAGAAGAGATGCTGTGACGCTAGCCAAGTTTAGTTAAATGGACAGACAGAGCATGAGATGTATCGATTCCCCTCCACCACCACCCGAACCCTGTCAACAATCCTACCAGCTACCGAAGGACAAAATCCTAGAATGAATGTGTAAAAATGCAGAGATTTTGTAGAATTATTGTGCAAGACGCGGATCAAGCCAGTTTTTGTAGGCTGCTGCTGCAAGTAATAATGTACATTTCCCTCCCCCAACCTCTACCCCACCACCACACCGCAATTGAAGGGTATCGACGGAAATGTGCACATTTTCCCCACCTCAAACAAATACTCATTTCAAATTCAGCAAGGGTGTGACGCGGAACGGAAGTGAATTTTTCCTTCGATTCTCTCTCTCTCTCGTCTCTCCTTCCCCATCCAAAGTTACACGCGCTGTATATGTCAGCTCTCTCTGCGACAGTCTGACGCTTTTCCATATAAATCCACACAAGAATATTCCATCAAAGCCCAAGAGATTTTCGCATGTATCCGCAATCCCATTTACATACCTGCCTGCCTCTAGTTGCGCTTGCTGAACCTGTATAAAAATCTTTCACTCACAATTTCCCTCCTCAATAAATCTCGAATTTGAATCGCGGTTACGTATAGTTCCCAGAAACTAACCTCATGAACGACGGAAGCGCACGCTCTGTTACGAAACCCAATACATCCATAGACTGAACCAGTAGTTCCTGCAATTATATAATCTAATCTATTGTAATTATTTGAGTGTTGATCGGGAAATGTAGTGCGGTGGACTTACAGAATCACCCACCAATTTCCTTTGTAATTAGCCCCATCCCATGTCACAACGTGATTTTATATTCTGCCCTCCCCTCATTTAGCCATCATAAATCAATATTATAATGAAAACTTTTTTAATTACCGCCAATACGAAGACTTAATTCATATACATTCCAGTGTTGAAATCCTTGCAAACCCCACCGGCTCACTATTCTCTCTCTTCTATCCGACAGTCGCTACGGCTGCAATCAATGTTCTCCTTCTCACACACACGCCGAAATCTAAATCTCTTGAGGAGTCAAACATTGCAATATAAACAATAAAGTATCCTTCCACGTTTTACATCACCTCAAGCAATATCAAATATAATATATGTAGCTAGTATATAGGTAGATCGGACGGAAAGCCAGACGACAATGCTTCTTATTTGTACACATATCCATCCGTTCTTGCACACGCCCATCCTACAATTATTATTCTCAAAGCCTCCATCTTCCTTCAAATCCTCTTGGAATATATATTTCATGAGAATCGAGCGGAAAACAATAATAATCAAAGGATTATTTGGCCCTCAATTAAAGAGCTCCTTCAGAGATGTGGTAAAAGTATATGAGGGAGCGCAGCACAGAGCGCGCAACAGGCAAACAAAAGTTGGGCAGTTCAGCAACATTAGCCCCCATCTAAAAAAGACGACTTTACCTCCCTCTGGTTTTTTGCCACATTTATTTATTCCTGCTAGAGATTTGCGCCTAGATTTTCAGCCCTCCAGCCATAAATGGTAATTAATGCTTTGATTTGCCCCATCACATTTATTCATTTCCATGTAATACACCTTATAGCGACCCGCGGCGGCAACGCCTCATTCTCTTCACTCAATAACCTTCCAAAATAATCCTATACTACCATCAACTTCACCACTTCTGCTCCTCCTCCTACTACAAATCACTTGTAAACTTTGAATTAAGCTCAACCTGAAGGCAAACCCTCCAGAAATCCGTATCATTCCAATTTGTTTCCGCCTATTGGTTTTATGCAAGACTATAATTACTCCTCCGCCTTTTCCTATAATTCCACCTTTCTTCCACAATTCAAAGCAATTACTTTACACATGAATTACTACCATCACACAACCTTCCGCAGACTTCTAAACCAAGAGGAAAATCATATAGATTAATACCTCCGGGTGAGTAGCCCATTTTCCTTGGATCATTTTATAAGAAGCTCCTTTTATTACCATTATTATAATTTCCAAGAGACGAGGAGAATAATAAAGAGAAATTCACAACAAGGCGCAAAAGCATTAAAGACCAATCAATAAACCTTAGAATCCCATACTATTAATAGCAAAAATTTCCCAATTTCTCCTCTACAAATACTATTTATTTCTATTCCGTCCTTGAGATTATTAATCATCTACTATATAAACCCAGTCGATTTATCAGGACAGACTCCGTCCATTGTCCGTGTCCAGCAACAGATCCTCACATCCTAGAGAGATTTGTTAATTTACAACACATTATCCCCGACCTCCTCCTGTCCAAGGGTTTTCAATAGAAATGGCAAACAGGTGCACAGGCACAGGTGCAAAGTAGTGATTCTTTTCGGTCATTCATTAAATGTAATTACTAATTACCTACATCTTTCCGAACGCCTTGATTTACCCGCCCTAGCACTGTAGTTTTTTGTAAAAGTTTTTCTAGAATTTAAGCATTTAAGAATTTTAAATTTTCTCATCCGTGTTCTTCCTTCTTTGACGGAGGGTAGGGAAATACTGTTGATTTTAAAACTTTTTTAAAATTCCCTCCCTTCCTTATTAACCCTGCTAATTTAGCAGTTGAAAAAGAATCCCATGTTTCCTGCCATTCCACAAAGCATATTTGAGGGATTCGATCCTACTTAATGAATCCCTTCAAATGAGGAGCTTCCAGCTCAAATCTTTTTTCAGGGATGAATATCAGCATGGGATTAGTTAACGCCTTCGGAAGCGTCTTAACAATGCGGAGGTGATGAGCGGTTACTTAGTTTAATTACACCTGCCTTATTCCAGCTAGCCATTTGAATTAACGGCTTGCTAAAATAATGTAAGCGCTCACACTTAGTTTGAAGGCTGGGAATGTTTACTGGGAACGTTCCATTACTTCCCCTCAGATTCCTATTACTCCAGACATGTACAAGGAAGTAGCCGTTGCAACTCATACAGTCTGCCTGGAAATGTTGAGCAGCGATATGATATTTGCATTATTTTCGCAATTCATTATTTGCAACGTGCCCAAATATTCATCTTTTATCCGATTCTTTTCTCCTTCTCCTTTAACAAATTCAGCTATGATTTTGACGATGCAGTTGCTCAGAATAAATATGTCTCCATAGATTTTGCATCCAAACTAGCATAGCATTGAATCAACTTTGGTAAAGTGCAAGTTAAACTGTGATTCTAGTAAATCCTCACTCTCACCATCTCCCTTTGTTTCCTTGGCGTTTGTGCGAGCCTTCGGTAATGTCTCCCTCAGCTTCCAATCCATTAAAACTGTCTTAGCTCCTGTATGTACAGAACTTAAGGAAACAGGAATGAGCAAAAGTCAGCCAGGTATTGGACCAATAAGCCAGGGGATGGAAGCTTGCATAAAGCATAAGGCTAGCTAGTTCTTCGCAGATTCAAGAGGGATGAGGAGTAGGACCTTTTGTGTACAAACTGCGTGGATGAGAATACTTGGATGAGGATAGGCTGGCAGCCCATGTAACCAGCTGAGTAAAGGTACCCTAGCCCTGGCTTGGAGGAGACTCTCATCTACTTACCTGTCTTCTCCTCTGTTACAGATTAATATTAGGGAGAGAGAGAGATATATACCTGAGAATTTTTCATAGAGAAAGATTGCCAAGGAAGCACATGCAGGGCGAGAGGGAGCTTACTCTTTTTCTTCTTGTTTCTTCTTTCTGCACTACGTCAGAGAGGATGCAGGTCTGTAGAGGAGGCTGACTGAGGGAGTAGTAGTGCAAGAGGTCCACCTGCAATCAACCCAAGATACAGCCAAGAGGTTACCTCAAAATTTTACCTAAAGTCAGTGTCTCTTCCTCTCCCGACCTGATCGCACACAGCACATGGTCTAATACAAACAACAACCCTTTCGCCCCTGTGACTGTGTGACAACCAGTGTGTAAATAAATATATTTCTCGCCCCTCTTCATATAGAGTTTAGATTTTACGCATAGACCCACTCCGCCTTTGTAGTCTTTAGCTAAATAATTCGCAAAGAATAGTGACGACAACTGGGGATGTGTGATACCGCTTTAGGATTTTAATTTTAAAATTTCCCATTTTTCTCCAACAACTTCCGAATTGGAAGGTGACGTTACAGTGAAGTCTGTTCCGCGTAACTGTCTATGTCTCTCTGTCAGTCTGTGCCTCATACAGTGTGTTTAGCGTGAGGATGAATTGCAAACCGAAAACCTAAGTTTATAAAGTTTATTCCCGCCGCCGGCCAATGTCCAGGATTCTATTCTTGGAGAGCGCTGAGAATTTTTTTACCCTATAAAAAATGTCCTTGGATATTTTAGGTGTGTAGAAATTCGTGGACGGATCATTGATTCATTCAAGAGGTTCAGCTCGGGGAAAGAGGACCAGGATCAAAATACTCTTCAACAAATGTCTCCAACCTTTCAATCGTCTTAACGAAAACGGAGGAGTTTCCATCCAACAATCCTACAACACCGACCCACCCAGAGCCAGAGAGAGGAGAGAGCTAAGGGAGAGGATTTACAAGTGTTTTTTAAAATAGTGCGATACTACAAGGAATAATCTTGTGCGAAAAACAAGTGATTAGATGTTTGATAATTAGCAACAATTAATTCTTCCTTGATTGAAACTTCCTCCAAGAGATGACAAGATAGAAGGATTGGAACAATACGCACATTCCGACACACAAACACCAATTCCCCATCAACAACCCATCAACAACAACCTTTCAACTTCAGAGGATAAAAGGACGAGGACGGAGGAGGATTTTTGCATTTTTCTACATATCCTGGAGACGTGCTGATACAAAGATTCAATCTTGTTAATTTACAGCATGATCTCCAGTCAAGACGCTCTCAAGTATTGTTAACATTCAGGTAGGTAAAACAAACCCCTAATCACACAACTTTAAAACAATTAACAGTCCGCGTCTATGCTATTAGCTAACTAAAAGACAAAACAAACTACACTACTACGTACAGTACAACAGGGTGCAAACAAACGTAACATTTTCACTTTCTCTCACCTCTCCTCTTCTTTTTCTCCTTCCATCCACTCTGAATCCTCCCCTTGAATATACATCTATAGTACTCGATTCTCGTCATATAATCCAATTCTCATCACTACCATTATCACGTCTGCCTTTCTATGCATAACCTCCTCTTGTCACACAGAACAAGATTAGCATAGAAAATATACAGTCAAATACTTCCCCATCTTGTCACTCACTCCATTCCAATACTTTATGTCAGCCACAGAGAAAAAGAAATGGGCAACAAAAATCCAAGTCTCTATTATCCTTTATTATTTCAAGTACTCTCAGCTTCAGTCTTACCTTCTCCCCACCACCACCCCACTCCCCTTATTTCTTAAATTAATCAACTTATTTTTCACAACTTGATTTTCTCTCTTTTTACCTCAGCACAGCACAGAGCTGTGTCCGTAAGTTGATCTGTATCCAGTACTTTGTAATCTGGAATAGCCACATACATAGTTTGGATTTCCTAAAAGGAAATTGCATTCACAACTCCATCATCATCAGAGCAACTTACTCATTCCCTTTGCGAACAAATCCTTTGCATAAGGATCCTCCTAATGTCGTCATTCCAGCTTCATCACGTATCACGTAATGTAGAACACATTCAAATCTCATTTTATCACACAGTAGTAGTACACTATCCCGCAGTCTCGGGAATGACAAGAATTTTGAATTAGTCTCCTCTCCTGTACAGAATGCAGTTTCAAGTTAGCAAGCAAGCAAGCTTAATTTCTTTGTGTTTTCTTGTGAGAAGGAACCTGCAGAAGAAGAGAGCTTTCAAGTTTTTGAACTCTGTTTTCGGCTAGCACATTAAAGTCCACCTCATTCTTTTCACCTTCCGAAAGCTTCCCGTCCGTTTATATTTTACCTCTTCCTGGTCTTCCATGCAGGCGAGAGCTTTTGCTTCCAAGTAAAAAAGGCAGCAAGATCGGAGCAAGTTTAGGAATTGTAGTAGCTGTTGTAGAAACTCGGTGAGCCGTCTCTTAAAATTCTCTAAACCAAGGCAGTAGTTAGTAGTAGGTAACTGCACGCTCAGTCAGTCAGTCAGTAACACGTCCTACTCCTCCTCCAAGCAAACCAAGCAAAAGAAACAGTTTATTTATTAGAAAAGCTAAAGGTGATCAGGGAAGAGAGCAGTCAGGTAAGGGAATTGTAGTAACTAGGGAAGGGATGAAGGAGGGAATGGTTAGTAGTCGTAGTAGTCATTTGATGAAGCAGTAGTGGACTTGTGTAATATGCAAATCCAAAAGGGAACCCCGTCAGGTGAGTAATCCATACCGGTGGGAGCAGGGATTAGTGGAGGGAGTAGTAGAGAATGTTGAATTTTCTGCATAACACCTAGCGGTTAGTCTCGATTCGAGTCAACTATCGACCTTTTGACGTTCATTGCAAAACGGGATTAATAAAAAGATGAGATCAGGATTAGAGAGAAGCCAGGAGAGGAGACAAGTCTTGCTCATCTTCATTCAAAAACAAGTGCAAAACCAGGCACTTAAACCAACTTGAGATTTAGTCTCGCGCTGTAACATACTTTTCTAAACCCTTGTTAAATACATAACTCCTCCCCACTCTCCCTCCGCTCTACCTTTTCTCCTCCACACCTCCCCATCCTTTCCATCAAGGAATTAGCAACTTATCCCAAGAATATGGAAAATTATTTAACATTTTTAAACCCCAACCATTGCCTCAACATGGTGACACAGGATAATTGATTTTAATCTTAGGGTCAGCTACTGCGAGTAACTTACACCTCCGCTTTTATCCGGATAATTTATTATGAAACAGGTAACATATGTTCTTTTTTTCCAAACCGCAATAAAAACTCAAACTTCCGCGAAATTTCTTCCCCTGCCCCCTTCATAATGACCGCACTTCAAGCTCGTGGTAGACCTCAATTGAATCCGCAATAATAATTAAAATTACTTTCCTTGTAATTCACACAACCTCAGTTTCAATTTCAAGCCTCTGTGTTCCCGGAGATAATGTACCTCTTGTAAACCCACTCATCCATCCCCAAACCAACTCACATTTATTTCCAATTATACAATCTCACCCTACCTCAGCTTAGTATGCAGTGTCTTGTGCTTGTTTGTTGGGGGCACAAACTCACAGTAGCAACAAGCACTGTAGAATACGTAAGAGACAGTGTAAAACTACTTAGTTGTTCATTAAATCACATTCAGTTTCTTCAGTTGTTGTAGCATAGTTAATAGTATTGTTTCTCACGTCTTAAAGCGCTCCTATAGGCTATCAACTAACTCAGTCAACCCCTGCCGTTATGTATTTGCTTAAATCATCTTAGACGGCCTCGTCCCCTATAACCGCAAATCTCTTTTCAAATTGCAACAAGAAACATTATAATTATAATGCTTCTTGCTGCTTCTCTAATAAGTGCTAGTAGGAGATGGAGTAAACTAGAATCGCTTCACTCTCACCCACACACAAAAACAATCGCGAAACTTTGACTCCATATATTCTATCGCGAATCTGATTCTGTATGAAAAGCTATTATGTATTCACCTCAGAAAACAGATTTGCAATTCCTTCATTTCCCATCTAACATGTGATCTAACTCTTATATAGTCACTGGGAATTGTATCAAACCATTCACTCACCACCTTTGGGAATGACGCTCATTTTCTCTATTCATTTCCTCGGAGAGAAAGAGGCTAAAGAATCGCAAATTTCAATGGGGATGCAGGCAAGGAGGGATGAAGGAGGAACATAGAGAGTCGTAATCAGGATTGCATTTCTTGGTCATTCAAACCCCAGACTTAACACTTGGAAAAGATTACAGATTGCATTGTTTGAATGGGAATGCAGTGTGAAGGATTTAAAGGAGAGACTTGGACTCCTTGTGTATTTCTTCCCCCTTTATCTCCCTGTCTCATCCCAAACTGTTTTCTTTCCTGCTAAATGCTTCTCTTCTCCTAGAAGCTCTTACCTCCTTCATTCCCTTCAAACCAAACCATCAAACCCTTTATCAAGCCCAAACTCATGAAATTCATTGTGCTCTACTCTTCTATTTGTTATTCCTTCACACAAGGAGCGTGTCTCCGTATGCACCAAAACGCTCATCTCACTACTACTACAGACAACACAGGAGAGACACACTTGGACTCCACCATCTTCTCACCTCCACTTTCCCTTTCAAGACTAATCAGTCATCTCTCATTCTAGTCATCCTCCATTATCTTTTTAATACCATTTCCAACCATACTGTCTTCCCCAAAAGCTCAGCCAAGTCGTGCCACTTTCCAATCCACTCAGATCCTTGGATCCTGGAGCTTCCGCCCTATATCCTTGAAATCCCTCAGAAATTAATGCAGTCATTTGACTCTGTCTATTGAAGAATAAGCCCTTCGTCAAGTATTATATAATGCAAAATGCAGTCAAAGAGTCAAATGGGTCACGGGATTACCCGGGTTTCAGGAAAAATTGCCCATGCGGTTTAATGAAGATGTGGTTAAACAAACATGGGTATGGTCAAAGATAGACAATTCGTACAATACGTCAATCAGCTCCTCAAGGTTATTTCCATAAAAATATTTTGGAATGCATTTCTTCATTCTGTCACTCGTAAAGACCGAGCATGGAGTGACGATAAGACAGGGCAGGTGGAGAGCAGACAGATGTTTTGCCAATATGGGCTCAATGAACACGGTTTTAGAAAATTAGTCGCGCTTTCTGTGACACGTGCCAAATATGTAAGAGAAGGTTTACTTTTTCTCTCTCTTCTTAAGACGCTTGTTGAAGGATGTCTCAATTTATTATGTCAAACTGTCGCCCTCTCTTGATGCAGTCGGAGTAAATTTTATTTCAATCCATCCATCCACTTTGAGTTAAATGAGCATATTCCTTCTTCTCCAGCCTTTCTTTAATCTTCTCAGCTCTTGTTCTACAACAAAAACACCATTATTCTACCAACGGACGCCAATCATTCACGACATTTAAATAACCACCGTCATCAAAATCCAACAAACTGATCACACCCTCCGACCCAAAACACGACTACACGATTTTGGTTTTTCAAACAAAGTCATCATCAAAGCAGATTTATTTATCATGCCTTAATCCCTTTTGATCGAGGGTTGTTAAGCATATCGGTGAATCCATGACTCAGACGTATTGTCTATCAGAGTACACCGCTTTCAATATTTTCACATCAAAATCCTGCAAATCAGAAACCACGTGTCAAGCGCCCGCGCTTCCTTCAATAACACAGTCGTAAAATGTCATTTGCAAAAACTCTCCACTCTTTCGTTTTCTCCTTCTTCAACGTACGTCAATTTCAACCACGAGAAAATCCCCATCTTTTCACAACCAAAGAGACTTTTCTTGTGAGTTTCTTATGAATTACTCAGAGAAATGCAGCAATATTGCACCCACAGACCCCTTCTACCGTCACCATTCTTGCGAATTAGGCAAAGCGTCAGAGTTATTCAATCCAGGGAATCCCATCCACATTTATGAGTGTTGACACCTTCCTTTTTCCCTGTCAACAGTAAGTGACAATGAGTCATGGAAATCTCCAGAATCCTCAGTCCTTTAAACAAACGTCAAGAAGACCTTATTGTCTGCTTGTTTTCCTCACGAACGAGTGACTACTGACTGAGTACCTGCCTGGCTGTATAAGCTCTTCAAGTCATTTAAAAGTCTTTTGCACCCCTTCTTGCGTGTGAAATCCTGGGAATTTCATTCATAATCAACTAAGCTAAGCTCGGTCAGCGTCAGCTAAGGCTCCGTCCATTAGCTATGTATAGAATTTGCAAACTTGAGTTTATTAGCATACCGTTTAGGTTTCCTTAGCTACTTTCAATTGGCAAACAAGCAGCTGAAATTAATTCCTTAGGTGTTTTTAAGATGTACCCGCATGCTAATATTTGCGTGTTAGCCGTTTATTAGATTCCCAGCTAATCGTCACGTTGTGCGTTGAATTATCTTTCCAGGAGGAGTAGAACGAAATTTTTTATAATAGACTTGCTGAAAACTTGCTCCTATCCTGAAAGCTTTCAATTAGTATTTTCTTCTGATTCCTGGAATTGAGAGCTGTGTGCGTGATGATTTGAGATACCAACTTTTTCAAAGACTTCTTGCTGGGGCGGGCCAAATTGAGGAGGTTGAAGTTGATGTAACTTAAGTCTTCAAGATCAAAGTTGAATTAAGCGGCATAACTGACTGGAATCAGGAGGGACGGAGTAAGTATATGTAATGGCTATGAAATGATGTAATACATCGGGTTATTGATATATATATATATAAATATATCCGAGCAGAATGAATCTAGTTGGAATTTTAGAATTCGAAAGGTGTAGTAAAAAATAGCTGAAAACTGGTTACTACTGTGTGTAGAGGATGGAAATGAATTATTGCAAAATGTCTTAGATTTTTTCCTCCAACCCCCTCCAAGCGCTATTACGCTTTAGCTTATATTTCTTTCTTGAAAAGAGATCAAACAGGTTAAGAGTGTGAGGTTGTATGCATAAATTAGAAGGCGGCTACATAGCTCTGCTATGAACAAAAGAAAATCTTACCGATGTACATTATTACCTTCCCATAATGTGATGGATTATAGGACTGGACGGTTGTGGTGTGGTGTGGTATCGCGAGTAATAGCAAGGCGTCAAAGCAAAATCTTGTTTTGGTGGCTCGTATAACATAG
Organism: Sminthurides aquaticus; assembly: GCA_906901655.1. Classification (NCBI taxonomy): domain Eukaryota; kingdom Metazoa; phylum Arthropoda; class Collembola; order Symphypleona; family Sminthurididae; genus Sminthurides; species Sminthurides aquaticus. The sequence continues at coordinate 1,921,877 of CAJQTT010000002.1, read as the reverse complement.
AAGTTTGTATAGATTTTGCACCTCTGTGTAAAATTTCAAAATTTTACCCTGTCTCTCAGTACAAGAAATAATATTTGTTCCGCCCATAAACGAAAAACGATTACAACTTAATTTTTTGCAATCCTTCTCGCCCTAGGTGTGTGCGTACCCTCATGGAAACTGGTACGTAAAAAATGTGAGCAAAGACTAAATGCTGACTGACTCCCTTTTGCAATTCTAAATTATTACAGGGAATACAGTCAGAGGCATGGTTCATTCTTGTGAGACAGAGCGACACACGCCTCGCTTATTTGCGGTAAACTCTTGCAAATCCCAACTTTGCACACCAACCTAGAAGAGCGTATCAAAAGATTGCTGAGAAATCATTTTATGTCTGCCCTCTCTTATTACTATTGCTACATATTCTTAAGCCCAAACTCAGGAATTGACTCAAGTCTAGTTAGGGAAAAGATAAGGGGAATTCCGGCAAAGTATTCAAACTTTGTTACGCCAAAAAAGAGTTTCCAAAACCTGCAATCTAACTAAACTTAGCAACAATATGTATCTTTAAACCTTGCTACACTTTGCACACACACCCACCCACCCATCTCGATATTAAGCACACTCTTCTTTCTACCCTAGAGTCTCCATAGTTAGTTAACTCTCTTAGCTAGCTGCAACCCAACTCTTGGAATCATTCCACCATAAACTCTCCAAATATTCATTACAGCGGAAAAGCCTTTCAATCTCCACGCTTTGGGATATCATTATTACTTTTCCTGGGCTAGAGCGAAACTCTTGCGTTAAGAAATAATAAAATACTTGGAGGATATATTTTAGTGAGGTGAAGAGAATGAAAAAAAACAACTCATGTATCAACAACTATTGTACTCATTCCAAAGGAATGCATCCCACGCAAATCACTTAAGCTCACCTCAAAACCACTGAAGTAACTTTAGTTTTTAAATTTTATGAACCTCTCATTAGCCTATTGAGTGAACTGCATTTAGTTCCTACCCCCCACCTCACCCCAAACTACATGAAGTACAAGAAGGAGAGTAAAAAAATTCTGCATATACACACATGTCTTGCATTTTGCAATCACCCAAATTTCGACACCATTTACACCAGTCAGCAAGGCTACGGTCATAGCCGTAACGCTATAAACCAACAAAGACTTTCACCGTTCGCGAAAAACAATCTCCACGCCACCAACAAAATAACCTTCCCGAATCCTCAAGTACTTGACAAATCCTCCTTAATTTCTTCTTTTTGCTGGTTCTCGCCGCTTAACCCTTTCTATCCTCTCCCCGCCAAAACATTCACAGCAATTTGCTCTTTCCTCACATGTCTTTTCTCCCATATTCGGCTTCATCCTGTTGCCCAGCTTTTATGCGCTCTCATATTATTATTAGCACCAATAAGGTGGATGGGGTTTGGTTGGCAATCAAATAACTATAGGCACAGCTACTGGTCAAGATTAGTAGTCCCAGCCACCTTAAACTAAACACGTTAACTAACGTCCTTGACTTGAATAACTCCTCTTTACGTTCACGAGGATATTAACGAGCGTAATTATCTCCCGAAATCAAGTAATTGACACCATGATTTATATTTCTCAATTAGTTGTCAAACTTGCCCCGGGCAATATCTCCTTTCTCAAATATCTCGCTCACACTCAATCCTCTTATCTTTAACTCGTAATCAGCCTTTTAATTTCCCAATCAGGCACTGTTTATCTACGATATTTCTTGGAGCTCCTTAGCTGGATAGCATTCTCTGAGACTGCGGTGGTAATTAATAGCAGGCATTGAACTCCAATGGTTCGAACACTAAACGAGCTAAAGAATGACCCTTTAACTAAAATAAGCTTAACCTGTTGCGTCCCATAAGCTTCGTAGGAAACATTTAAATTCCGCTCCTAAAGGCAATTGATGTTTGTTCGCACAATTATTTTACGGTTGTCATGGCCATAAGCTCCCCCTCGCACAAATAAAAGACATTCCCACTGCAAAATTGATGTTGTAGAAAACAACAAAAAGACGTAGTGGCAGCCCATTGATGTTTTTTAAAAAGTTTGAAGCTCCAACTGCATAGTGTGTCAGTGGAGATAATTTGGCGCCGATTAATAACAAACTACTTTTGAAAATCCATGCTTCGAATTGTTGTCTACCAGTGAGTACTGACTGTGTGGAAGGGGGCATGAATCAAATAGTCAGTCATAGCAACCAGGGCTAGTAACTGAAATACCCTCATATGTTTCAGTACGCAAGAGGTTAAATACTAAAATATAAATTTGCCACTTTACATTTGAGACATTTACCAGCTTAAAACTCCTCCATTGAGCCTTATATGGATGCCGGAGAAGAATGATACCTTTTCTGTATAAAGAAACTGCATCGTGTAAACGGTTTTCCATGAAAATGTTTTGCAAACGTTGGCGAATTATAAATGAGGTTTAATTCAAAGTATTGATAATGACCATCGTTAATAATTGCTCAAGTAAAACTACATGTGGAGCACTGCAAGTGCTCTTCCGTGGTGGCAAACTAATAACTCGCCGACTTGAATCTGCTGTGTCGGCTGTGTGCACAAGTAATTAGAAACTGTGAAGAAGGTTCAGGAGCAGAAAATCTTTTTGTGATGAGTCTATGATTCTGAGATTGCATTTTAAGCAGAATATCAATAGCTAGACTACACCAAACTCGGTCTCGTCTTTCTTTTACACAATCTTCAACGAGTGTATTCCACCAAAACTATGCGGCAAACATCCCCCTCAATGTACCATATTCCTAAACACTAAAGGCACAAACATTTTTGCAACACCCTCATCTCATCAGTAGCATCATCACCATCTTCTGCATCTTTGGTTAAAAACATCAGATCCCGCAGCTGATGATGGAATGACGCGACAGGCACATCACCTTTTCTTCAATTGGTGACATCCTCCCCACCCCGAGCCAGTAGAGCAACAAGTAATAACGCATATATAACGCTGCGCTCCTATCGTTTCTTGCGCGCTCTGCGCTCAACGTTCGTGGCTTGGGGTGGGACGTGAAGCGCTGTCTCTTTCAACATTATTTGATATACATTCTGTACTTTTAAAATCATTCCCCTCCACCCAATGAAATTAGGGTGGAATCACGTTCCTTGATTATGTACACTCTGTAGGCAAGCTAAGCTACACACAATAAGGCTTTCCTCTGTCTTACCTGTTGCAGTAGACATAAAGATGCAGTAGCAGTAGTCTACTCACTACTGACTGACTCTCATTTACCTCTTAGGAGCTTATTGTAGCTCCGCTCCTCCACAGTTAAGCAGTCATGCCTGTCCAAATTTACTTGCCTGATAACTTACTTCCCTTGACTTGGTAGTTAAGAGTACAACTCCCTACTTTCCATTTCTCATTATCATCCCCCATTATCGCTATCGTCAACATCACAGTGTTAAAGGAAATTTTTTTGCATCATTCTCCTCTCATCCATCCAAACGCAAATTCCTATTATCCTACAATCCTACCCATACATACATCCTCTAAACTGTACTGGTTATACTTAGAGGCATACAAGGAGGAGTCCCCCACCCCGTCCCCACCAGTCAGTAAAATTAGTCTTCGTTCAAGATAATGCACAAGGCAAAAGGTGCGAATCCCATATTTTCCTTTGCACCCTTACACTTTTTCCTAAACACCTTCTCCCTCCCTTTCCTATCCAACCAACAAGCATATGCTCATGATTCCTTCACTCCACTATGTCACTCGTAGCAATTCTATCACACCCCCTCCCTCCCCATACCAAAGTTCTAATTTTTTAACCTCTTCTCCTCCAACAGCTTCTAAACAATCCCTTAAACTCTTTTCAAACGCAATTATTTCAATTTCATCTCTTTTATCCCTACATTTATCCCTGTAATCTTCCCACCAAAACTCTCACCTTCCTCCCTGCGATCGCGATCTTAATGCAATGAACTCTTTCGGCTCGAAAGCATTATCCATCCCCACACATCCCACAGCTTCCAGAGCATGACAGCATTTACCTTAATTCCATCCTCATTTACATTCCAATTCCAACCTCCTGGAGCCTCCGGGCTAATTCCATTGAGTACGCTGCACTTGAATTTTCTTCTTCTTAATTACTCCAGCAACAGTCCTGGCAATCCTTTATAAAAAACCGACCATCTTTAAGCAAACTGCAATTCCTTGAGCTCTCTCAATGGGCTATGGCTCAATGGCTCCAGACATGTACAAGGAGAGCTCAGCTGTCATCTCATCCCTCGAGAAAATCATCTTCTTTTTATTTACAATCACAACTTTAAATCCTTCATCACCTTCTCTGCAAAGAGGATTAAGAAAATGGCTGCCCGTACTTCCAAGCTTGCTTAGCATATTGCAGCTATAAATCTCCGACTTATCGTGGTTAGAGATGCGAATCACTTCTTATTCTCAGATATCTCGTATAGAAAGCAGCGTGTACAAAAATGAATTACGTCCTCACTGTTGCCACTGAGCAAGTCCACTCATCTCCGGGATTCTTCTCCACATCCTGATTGTTCAGATGATGCACTTGGAGCAAAAGAAATAACTTTCTGCTTCTCCTTCTCCTCCTCTTCTTCCTGGAGTCCAATGCCTCCTTTTTCATGATTAACAAGGAATTAAAGGATTTTGACACCAACGGCTAGTGCTAGCACAGTACGAACTGCAGCCTACCAATCACATAATTTACTTAGCAAGAGATTTTTGTCGCAGTCAGAAGAGACCGAAATTTAAATCGCATTCATGCAATGAAGGTAGGGACCTAGCCTAGCTGGATGAGAAATTGTGAAAAGTTATCCTCTATTGAGCTCGCGTCCCACGAAATCCTATAAATCATTTCTGAATTCAAAATTATCTTCTTCCTCGCGATCAATGATAGAATTATTTACTTGCGTTTCTCTAGTGAATCTCTCCTCTTTTCACAGCATCTTCCCAGAGTCTCTGCATTACTTCCTCAATTGCGGTTTACCTCAAAATTGTAATCTCTCTTACTAACTTGGAAGCCAAGTTGTACTGAACAGCAGCAGCCATAAACCAAAGCAGCAGAGTTCCAGGCCAAAGGCAAACGTAACTCTTGTCATATTCCACATTCCCTTCAAACGTTACGCTCAATTTCAAAAGTTTCTTCCCACAAATCTAAAAATATGACAACCAACTAGTTATCCTTTAAAAAATCCTCCACTCATCACCTCCCCATCCCTATTCTCTCAAAACTGTAGCCTTGTAAATTTGCGATTTAAAAACAACTCTTTGAAGTTTAAATTTCATTTTATTTTTAGATCGCATATTAAAAAATGTTGAAAAGAAACAACTTTTAAACATTTTTACAAAAAAAACAAGGAAGTGTTTTCATCTAGGCTACGCATCCTCTAACCACAGATTTACTCACAATCAAAGAGAAACGGACCAAGCGATTACAGTAAATATGGTATTAAACCTTGTATTTGTTGTGTACAGTAGGCACGTTCAGCGTTTCATATCTTTTCACAATATAGCTCAATTAGTTTGTGATAGTTAAAAAGTAATTTTATTTCTTTTGTTTCCTGGAAGCGTTACAACTCGCAACGGACTTATGTGTGACTTGTGCTGTTAGTGAGTGAGTCTTGTTGCAAAATCTCTGGAGAATGAGTTTCCTTGTCATTCATCTTCTTCCGCTTTGCAGTTATTACGCATTACCGTGGGATAATTTCTCTTGCAAAATACACACTCCCATTTCCAGACAGCATAAACAAATAATAGTCAGTCAACACATTTCGCTATATAAAGCATACATTGATAGGCTTTTAGAGCTTAATTAAAAGCTGCATATCATTCACATCCTTCTTTTACTTCCCATTCGTCCAAATAGCCCTCTTTGTGTATTAGAAGCACACACTCTTATCCTTGACAAGCATGATTTTGCGTCTGCAAAAATAGGTGTCATTAGCACGGAAGAGTTAAGTAATGCCAGGTAATGTACTTGCTTTGCTGTACGGAAGGAAAACATAAGCATTGCCGTTTTTATTATCATTCTGACTGACGAGATGCTCATGAACTTGGCAAGTATCTCTGGAACTCTGGAAGATAGGGATAATGGATAAGGAAGGCGGCACTGTAAAATGGAGATTATTAAACCATACTTGTTCCTCCCCACAATACGAGTACAAAGGAAAACATGATTAATCAGCGATCTTTGAATAGATAAAACGTATGAAATTAAAAGTGATTACTAATTATTCCCTATTTTATTATTATTCCCACTCGCAAAAATTTCAATTAGCGAATTCGCCCTCAAGGGCTAGCAACCCTTACAGATAATCTGTATTTAATATGCACTCCTCATACTTGACACCCAAGAGGTTCCACCAAGTTATTTGCAAGTCTCATCAGTATACTCTCTATGCTCAAACAATGATTCGCTGAGAGGCACGGAGAAGGATCCTCTTATTAATATTCACAGTACACCTCTAATACCCATCCATCCTTCCCATCTTCCTCAATCTTAACATGGATCTTATTTTGTTATAATCAACTGATTTTTTTCATAATTAATCATCCGCATAGAGGAACCGCATCATATTATCACATTCTTTATCGACTGAGACAAGGAAAGGAATCATCCCCCTTACAAAGGGAATGCACAAGTAAAACTATAAGCTAGTTTCAGCTTTTATAGCTAGGATGGGAAGAATGAATTCATGCTTGATTATCTGATTTGAGAAAAAATCCCTTGGCGCACCACTATTATTAGGCGTGAGAAAGATTTCTGAGACTTGTTGGAATTTTATTTAGGAAGAAAAAATACGAGTAGGAAGCGCTGGTTTAGCGCAGCGCAGGTTATCAGGTAACCAACCACGTGCAAACCACCAATCCCCTTCGTTCCAGCATTACCGGTCTGTATGTGAGAATTTTTTTTAAAAATCTCAAACTTATCACATAATATAAAATACAAGATTGTGCAAGCTCTCACGCAAAATCTGCTTTGTAACTTGGCTTTTCTTAGAATTCATAATTTTTACATTTTGGTGCGTAACCCACCTCATCAACCCCTTGGAGTGACGAGTGACCATAAGCATTATAGATGATGGAGATATAAGCCTACGTGTACGGCAGGAATTACATGTACTGTGCTCAGCACAGTTTCAAACCTAATCCCTTCCGCCTTCCCTACTTAACCTACCTTATTCTGTCATTTTATTAGTAAACTACACAACTATTTAGGAATTACTTAAAGCATTGTTAGATTGAGCTCTGGATTTTGAAAACTTGGTGAGAAATCTGGGCTGTGATTCCACCATACACGCTATTCTTTGCAAGAACTTAGAACAAAAACAACCTCAGTTATGTAAGCTACAGCAAAGCTTTACGTATATGATACTAGCTGATTAACTAAACTTTGAGCTGCAGAACATCAAGTATGTCGTAGGTGGTGTACTTTAAATGCGGTTAGTTATTCAAGAGACACGTTGGTTAGTTTTAGTTTCACATTACTTGTCATTCCGCAAAATATTCACACAGTTAATTAGCCCAGTATTTCACCTCCTACCTTCATCCAATCAGTACCTTCCTCGTATAAAATAAAACACAAATTACAGCAATCAAAATTATAAAACTTGACTCAGATCCTTCTAACATTCCACATTTCGCCATCCTTCTTCCTTGACTACGGATTCTCTGAAGCAAGAACAAACTAAAATACTGACAAACAAGGAGTACTAAACTTCTTGCTCAACTTTGTTACAAATATTCAATTTCAAAAAACAGAATTTTATACCTGAAACTACAGTTTTCCCCTTACTATTTGCCTTCATGTGAGCTTAATTTTAATTATTTTTTGTCTTTTGTAATCCGCAGGCAACCAAAACCAGGGCTGGTAGCAGTGGCCATATAATGGCCAATTTTTTAGGCTTTATAAATTCTAAGATGTGTTCTGCGCCAACTTTACTATGGATCTCCTTGGCAGTAGTTCTAAGTGTCGTGGCTGCTATTCCATCAAATCAGGTGAGTATTTTGAAACTCTGATTCGGATTATTCTTAAGCAATATTCACTACATCCCGGATTCCCACCTGCTATTCCTGCAGTACCCCTTCCTGGCTGGCTGCCCGGCCACCTCTTCTTTTACATGTCAAATGAGGCATAAAACACGTTCATCTTCCTGGCTATTCTCCATCCTGTTTCTCATCCTACTTTCCTACCACCCGCACCCTGTAGTCGTAATAACTTGATTAGATCTGCTAGAAGTCTACAAGTTGCTTATCTTCCTCACTCACCTGTAGAGCAACACACTTTTAAAAAGCGTGCAAAATGATGATAACTAACATATTCTGGACATGATTTTCCTTTTAGATTCACTCTCATATGGATGAGACGGAACTCCGGAGAATATTTCAAGTAGATAGTCATCATCAAGGTAAGAAGAATCCCATCTTTTCGGTATCCTCTAAATACGCTACGCGCTCTGCACTCATTTGTCGTTTTAGAAAGAAGGCCTTCCAAACTATTTTTTACGACATTTTTTCCAAAGTATTTAAATATATAATTTCTACGCTTCTATCATTAGCATTTGACGGTACACGTTTTGCGACCACGTTAATTTTTTCATGGCCAGTTTTTTCACGAGAAATCCCTGTCCATCCTGAGTTGACACGACGAGTGTGCTTACAGGCATGTTATGAAATTTGTTCCTGGAGGGAACATGAGATTATTTATTCCCCATCAAAATATTTAGATATCACATGAATACTAGTTGTGTCCCCTCCTATCAGTAAATCTATAAATTAAGAATCCATCTGCTTTTCAATTAGTCTCCATTGTTTTGGGATTCCATCCGTGAAAAAATCCGTCACGACAAAACAGCAAGGATTCTTTTCTTCTTTAAACTTTTCGGCCCACCGCGCAATTACCCTATTCCTTAAAAGGGAACCAAATTGCATCTCATAGCTACCAAATTTGCAAATCCTTATTGCTGTCGTGTCCCCTCTGTCTGTCCAGCTAGGACTAGTCTAGGGCCGCATCTCTCACAATTTGTCAATTATCAATTAATCTTTACCTTGAAGCCTTCATGCGCCGCATAACTTCAACTAAGATTGCGATGAAGCGTCACAGAAGTGGACGGATTTTAAGAGAAGGAAAAAATATTCCTTGAAGCTTACGTAAGGATATGAAATCATTCCAATGCTGTGGTTCCCGAGCCGCTTAGCTTAGATGCGTTGACGCTGAAGCGTTAATGATACACACCTTCTGTAAAATGTGACAGTTGTATCATCCTTTTGTATGACAGTGACCGATTCTCGGTCCATCATTCATCTGTTTTCATCTTCTTGCTGCTAGATACCATTGCTAGCATTGGACCAGAGAAGTTAGACCCAGCTCATGCACAGGTCTAAGAATAAGGTAGCTGGGACTTGGATCACAGTAGCTATGCAGGGTGTCAACTCTTTTCCGTCATCTAAACGAACAATGCTCTCCGGTAACAATACAACAATAGGTGTAAGCTCCTAACCGCGAAAATGATACTTGGTCATTTAATTTACAAGGAGGGAGAGTGACAAGGAGGATTTTACCAGTTTTCCAACACAAGTCAAGCGGTTTGACTCAAGCCCTTGGGCTGAACTGACATTTCATTTCAGGTGTTATACATTCAACCCGAAATTTAACCTCTACCCCTACAATCCTCACTTTCTTTGAAAATTTAGTAAATAATTCACAAGGCCTCTCTGCCTTGTGAATATGGTTAGCAAGCTTGCTTCACTGTCCTAGCTTGGGATCCTCCAATACCGACATCTGTAAACAACGAGACGACTACGAAATCCTATAAACGAATTTATTTTCGTTCTAACGCATTATCCTCTCTTCACGTCCTCCTCTCGCACTTCACCCTACTAAAACCCATCCCACAATTCACACTTTATACTTTTGTCTCTCATCTCGACCCGTCGTGATGACACACAGCTCCCAATTGCTTACCCCGCCTCAAGTCAGCAAAAGCACTTTCATTTTTTCTTCCAAGGAAGGCAGAACATGTATATTCCCAACCAACCTCGGGAATATTTTTCAATAATACTCGACAATATTTTTCAAACTCTTGGATTCTTCAATTTCTTTTATCTTGATTCATGAATTTCCCTGATAATTCCAAGTTTGAAGGAAAAATAAGCACTTCTCTTGATTTGAATCAATGCTAACTGTCTTCGCTTTCTATAGTTCTAGCGTAGTACTGTAAAAATAGGAACCGAGTACACACCAACAAAAACAACACCCCCTTCAACTTCTCCTTTCAACTCACCTTGAATTCTCTCCACGGTAAACATTTCTCCTAAGGCCAAAGTTCTCTTTGTCGAATTGTGGACTAGCGCTGGACAGCTGGACCAAGCTGACCATTGCCTCCTATTTACAGCAGTATTAAAAGCTTTTCCTCAAGACAAGCGTGAAGACGATGCTATGGCGGCGTAGAAAAGCATAGGTGGGGGAATACCGACAATTTATAGCGACCTTGATTTACCTTTTCCGACAGATTTTAAGTTCCAATGTTAAGAAGGGAACGTGCTGCTTGTTCCCTCGGGACAGGATTATTATGCCCATCATACTATCCTCAATCTTAACCTTCCTCAAATTCAACCGATACAAGTATCATCTCATCTCCCATCCATCAACACTTGAGGTGGGGGCATATGTAATCCGTCTCCCCAGACAGCATTCGACATACTGCCTTTCTCTCTGTCTGTGTTAACCTCATTGAGGCTAGGACGCTAGGAGACAGCGACAGCGATTTATTTTTAGAGTAGCCCGTACTATAAGATCCAAAATCAACACGCTTATCTCACAGAAACGGATCTAAGTTCAGCAATAAGTCGTCTTTAATAACGCAAAATTCTATTTTCGCGAATCTATTAAATTGGGAACGTTGTTGTTTAAAAATGAATCCGGATTTCATATCATTGCGCACAGGGGCAGAGGGTGGGGTGCTGTGTTTTGGGAAGTAGGGATAAAAATGCTTGAAGGAAATCCTTTTTCGCCAATTATCTTATGTAACCCTAGCCTGCTGCATGCCATTAATTTCGAAGGAGACAATAATAGCCCTGTGGACACAGCATTCCTAACTTTTCACTCTACTCTAGCCATTATATAATTTCAAACCAATCGTCATTCACGTCATTTCCGAGGGTGTTTTCAAGTAAATATATGAAATGGAAAGTCTACACTCCGGCCCACAGGATATACGCAATCCCTGGTTTAGTTTAGCTTCACAAGTTACAGTTCACAGGTACTGGTTGTGTAATAATAAGTTGAATAACAGGCGAAATCATGGCTAGGTTGTAGTTAAACGTGGATACAGGAGGATATTCGCTTGGATTTGTCTCTTCAAACTATGACTTCACGCAAACTTTAGAGGTTGCATTTCACATTCTCTCTTTCTTCACGGGTCGCCGGGATTTAAGCAACATTTACGAGTCTCAGGAGCTTGTCACAGCCAGGATTTGACCTTTCCCAAAATCACGTGTGTGACAATGGGATGAGGTGGGGAAAAAAGACAACCTTACATTACCAGAGTGCACCTTAACAGTCTTACAAATAAATTTCTCTCAAGTACGCTACAAAATCCTCAGTGTACATTCAATTTACCAATTGCATTCGCACCGTTTCCTTTTCAAAACCTTCCAAACAAGCATATTTTCTGTTATTTTCATTAAACTCACACAAAACAAGAGAAACGAATTTAATTCGTCCTTGCGGAAGAAGGGAAAGACATGTTCGGAAAGGCATACCATAAATACGCAGGCAAGGCATGATTCAGTCGGATTCCTTTACGTTAATTCCAAATACATAGAAAAGCCGCAACTTTTCTTCCACCTTCCTGTCATGCTAGATAATTTCACCCTTCGTCACCAGAAACTATATGTGTTTGTAGTTCTATCCAACCGAGAATGTCATTGAAAATCAGGATTTCTTATCTCTACCCTATTAATTCCAACTATTTCTTTGCTCCTCGTCTTCCGTGGCCTAGAATTGTTATTATTATTGCGTCTGGAAAAGTATTTTGGATAAATATTTTTCTTCAGAAATAACTCCAAGAAGCGCCTGTCCCCCGTTTCATTCCTCTATAGGGATAAAATTAAGGCCAGTTTCATTGCATGGGTAGCTGGAATTCTGGAATGTATTTAAAATAAGATACCGATGCCATATTGCAGCAAACTATCGGCGCTACGCATTTTTGATTAACCAAAATAAAAAACAATGTAATCAGTAACTCAAAGCGCCACCAAAAATTCTTAGCGTCGCGCAATCTATTTCTAATACCATAAAACAACAACTACTTGGAATATCCATTAAGTGATTGTGCTGTAATTCCAACTTTTTCTTTATGTTCCAGTGCCAGAGTACCAAGTCGTATCAATACGGTCGTTAACAAAGCGTTCATTAGATGAAAAGAGATTGGTGTCTTTCAACGCTTTTGGAGAAGATCTGCGACTACACTTAAAAAAGAATCCGCACTTGGTCAAACAATCCCTCCGCATGTGGATTGCCGAGCCGGACTCATCCACAGGAGTTCATTACCAGGAATTGCCGCAGGTAATTAAAAAATTCTTCTTTGTAAATAGAGCATTGTGATTGGAACAGTATTACTTGGAAAAAAGTGCAAGTGACGCTCGTTCCGAACGTGACCGTTCACATGGTTTTCACTTTTGTCTTGGAGACTCGTGGCCCTATCTATCAAATCGTGGGTATCTGTCAAAACCCTCCAGATTTCGCTCTCTGAAATATTTGGCGCTGTCTCCCGCTAAGAGCGTGTCCAATCTAAGTAGTTTGCTATGTCTACATCGAACCATTCAGATTATATCGACCCTCCCTTCTTCATCGTTCCATATTTATCTTCACATATCCTAAAATGGCCTAGTGAATCTTTGGTCAAAAACTAACCGTGACAGAAAGCATAAACCCTTCCGTTTGAGGCTTTCTCAGGAATTTTTAACGAATTAAATTTTTAAAATAGAACTAGGTTGAAATTTTTTTTATATTTTTAAATTTCTCAAGTCATTTTCCCTCATGCTCCAAGTAATATGCAACTTCATTTAGTTCCTCCACCTCCTTCAATCATTATTGTTGCCACTTGCCACACGTGGAATTACATTGTTTGGCAGAGGGTAGAGGCAAGGACAATTTACATGAATTTTAAATTATTATTATTATTTCATGGCTCTCTTATTTGATGCTAACAATATAATGAGTTAATGGAGGACCACATGGGTCTCGCCCCCCCTCCCTTCAAAAGTTTACCTTAGCTTTAGGAAGCGTTAAAACTGTGACCAAGGTTAAGTGAATAATAAAAGTGTCAGCACCTCCTCGCCTTCCTAGAATAATATAATTATCCTACTTAGCTATGTACAATACCCCTTTATCTGTCCTCCAGGTAGGTCACTGTAGCAGTGCAACCGTAACAAACAACAACAGAGACCAGGGAAACGGAGCTTAGTCACAAAATAATTCTCCAATTCATCTCATCCCTTCACACATCCCATATGATATGACATCAATTTTACCCTCCAAATTAATCTCTGAGTAGTTTGCAATGCTACGACGAGGTCACATTATGCAAAACCTGTGAATTACTTGGGGCTTATCCTAAAAGAATTGATTAGTCACTCCACAATTCGTCCTAGCTCAAAATCCTCATCAAAACGTCAACACAAGGATTTACATTCAAAAATTTTCTCACCTGTTTACTAGTTCGTGCTTGCAGTGACGTTTCAGCGCTTCTCGCAAATAAGCCCACTGTCTTAACCTAGCCAAGTCCGGTGACCTTAAAATAAACTTGTAAAAATTTAGCATTATTTAAATCATGTTCTACAAGGGTTAAATATTCAACAAACAGCTTTGTTGACAATTAAAATATGTCTTTTATTGCTAGAAAATACACATGATATTCAGATATAAGCTGGTTGTCATTTAAGGTGTGACGGACAGGAATGTTGATGTATACTATTACAATCCACATGTGTATTCACCACGTTGACATGGTTCTTTGTTGAATTTCCTCATCCTGAGGGATGCTTTTTTAGCCTACAGCTTCCTGAACCTTAAACCTTAAATTCCTACACGAACTTATGGATAGGTCATTAGCGTTGGTAATCCAGGGTAGAGTTTATGTTTACGTTCAAAAAATGTTGATGTGACTATCATTAGAGGAACAAAAGAGCGAAGATCTGCTTGCAGAATGAATTGAATGAATTCCAGAGTGTTAGCAGACAAGATTGGTTTCACAAGTAAGAAGCAATCAACACCACCCTAGCAGGTCCTACAGATTCTTCCTTAATTTTGGAGACCTTCATCCCCGCTTGGGAGCCACAATATCCTCTATCTTTTGAAGAGGCAGTGGTCGAGATGTCTCGAGAGGCTGCTGATTAGTTTTGCACCGTGTTCTTCCTAATCCGTATTTCTTCGCTACTCCAGGATATTTCTCTTTAAATCCAGCCCAAAACTTTCGCCTACGTTCTCTAAACGCTTGATTGTTCCTACAAGCATTTTGCAACTTCTTTAGCTGCTTTTTTTCGGATGTTAACTTTTGTTTAATTCCCTCGAGTTCGTTGAGCTGCTCCACTGAAGCATTATCTTCATCCTTTACTATTTCATACGCGAGAATCTGAGTGGACAACATTTTAATCCTCGATTCAACTTCCGCCTGGGCCATACATCGGATTGTTGGTTCTGTGAAACGCATCTGATGTTAAACGCTTCACACGAGTTTAGTTACTTTCTTTACTACATAACTGGAGAATACTTGCCGTACCTTTTTTAACTTGGACGAATGGTTCCGCCGGCAGAGTACTATTCTTCGTTACGTCTGAAGTAACTTTGGGCTTAGGTTCTTCAATATCAACTTCCTTGAGTTTCCGAAATTGTGACCAATATTTTTTCCTCGAAGTTAATGATGATTGGTTTCTCAATTCCAATCGTCGAATTTCTTCTTTAATAATTGAAGCATCCTTTTTGTTGGCATTCCAAAAGGCATCACAGCTCTTTTTACGTGCGCCCGCTGTAATCAAATACAATAGATAGTTTCAGATGCTATTTTATCTTTTAGTTTCAGTAGTTCCGGGTCCAAAATCAAAATCACGTTAATTACCAGTTCTATAGGTGTAAACTTTCGACCAAATGGCATACAGGGTGTAGTAATCTTCTCCGGCCGCTTTCACAACACGATTTGCCATTACTATTCAGTCCAAAAAAGTGAATCAAAATCGAAAATAATAATTTTATGGCTTAAAAGAATAATTAATGGGGATCGTAAAAACGTTACAGAATCGCAGCGCGGCATGTACTGAACTTCAAAGTTTAGCGCTCAAGTGCTACTATTCGGAATTCACTCTCAATGACTTCAAATCTATGGCAATCTGATTAATCTCTCGTGTCCTATCTAATCCTAAATTCTCGTTCAGCCATCGCTGTAGGAAGTTTGTATCCCGCGAGATCAGATACGAAAGAGGAAAACTTCGTTCATTGTCATTCTGCTTTACCTATGTGTATAGCTTTCTGTTAGATTCAGTGATGTATTATTTATCTATCGTTTCAATTTGCGATTTCTGATTCTCGAATTAATATGTGAATTAGGCGTCACTGCATCATCTGGTTTTTGTTCCAGACTACTAAAGTCCACTTGGAGGGTGTCTTTTGTGAAGTCTTGGTGGTAGTTCATATCAAGACAAAAAAATCGTTGCTTCTTCGTTTATGTTGTTAGTAGGAAATGTGAAATGTGACGGTGTAAAATTACCTACATGATATGCAGTATGTAATGGGAAATGGAGGGTCTGAAAAAATTAGCTATGGTCTTGAAAAAAAGTGCTAATATTGAGAAAGGTGAGGTTCCGATCTAATAAGTTTCCCGATTGCCTTACGCTTTTTCTGTCCCTACAGATACGAAAATGATACGACGATTAACTTGGGTTTGAGGTTAGGGGCAGTAGGTGCGCTTTTAAGTGGAGAGGGAACGCGCTGAATTAAGTGTAATGTATGTTAAAAGGAAGATTATGCCTGGTGCGTGCCTTGATTGTGACATGGCTGTGACTGTGTAGAATTGGTTGCGAGTCTGTATTAAATATTGCATATTAATGTTCGTTTCAGGAAGCGGAAGATGAGATCGGCGAAGCATACCAAGACGAGAACAATCAGGCGGCTCTTTTAATTCACCACGACAAGGAAGACGGGTCGCTTCTTATGGTAAGTCTCCTTCTATGTGATCTGTAAATTAATTAGAATACGTACTAGAGTACACAGGAAAGTGCGCTTTCGCTTTCCATGCAAATTAAAAGTTTCCCTACACCACTACCGCCACACAATCATCATCAATCTTGGCGCTACGTTACGCTATGGATTATGGATTGCGCGTGAGGATAGGAATCCCTTGCACTTCGCCTAAAACCTTTTTTATTAATGGGCGGAGCCATTCCTATAAGGGGTTGAGTGACGTCCGTCGGTCCGTCGGTCCGTCGGTCCGTCGGTCCGTCTGTCCGTCTGTGCGCACGATAACTCACGAACGGAATGACGGATTGACATTATATTTTCAGAATAAGTAGTTAACCCACCCAGGACCATCCCTATTGAATTGTGTCCATATTGATTAATTAACACCAGAGTTAAAGATAATTTAAGGGTCAATTAGCTATCTGTTACATGGATATACATAGGTTCCACTCACAAGCACGCTCAGCAGGCAGCGAGTGAAAAAGAGAAAGGAAAGGAGCGCACAAGCACACAGTCCCGTAACTAGCGAGTGGAACAATACTAGAAGGAAAACTGGTTCTCTCGTTCACACTCCCCTGACTTAGTGGCTAGAGCTTGCGAGGGAAGAGGAGATAGGCGCGCGTTCGAATCCCGGCTATATACACGTTTTTTGCATACCATTCACATCAAACCATTGAGTTTTAGTCATTTCGTTTGGTCCATTGAGTTTTAGCAGTATAGTAACTCTAAAGATTACGGGGCGATAAGAGAAATTCCTTTTTCGAGCATACAACATTCTAGTTAGTATTAAATAATGGATTAATTGTTATTATGAAATCGTAAGATTCTATATATACTATCAATCTGAGGTAATTAAATCAAGCTCCGCCCATTGCATATTCGGTTGCCCGTTTATTTACTATTTCCTCCTAATAATTCCATATTATTCCAACGGGCTGCCTCCTTCTCAAAGCTCTGATGAATCCTCTAATTCTCCCATAATCATGCTCATTAAAATATAATTATTTCTTACATTTTCCTACAGGATGGAATGGTCGGGAGTGATCTAGTCGTGAAACCAGTACCAGCAAATCTTCGAAGCCATGCACGCTCCCCAAATGACGACGAAGCCTTCCTGGACGAAGAGGTTGGAGATGAGTGGGCCGTTAAAAAGGGATTTCCAAACATGAACGAGTCCGTACCATTTTTAAATAACACTCGTGGAATGCACATCGTTTACCGTACCCGTCACATCGACTCACATTCCGACTACGCCTTAATGGAGCCTGATCAGTCACCCCTCCGCGCTAAACAGAGAGGAAATGCTAGCAGGATTAAGCGGAGCGCAGAAAGGAGGAAACGGGACGCGCCTTATGTCATTTACCCAGAAATCTTAGTTATTGTAGATTATGACGGCTACAGATTGCATGGCGGAGACAATTTACAAGTTAAACGATATTTTGTATCTTTTTGGAACGGAGTTGACTTGCGTTACAAAATTCTCAAGGGACCCAAGGTCCGGATATCTATAGCTGGAATTATCATATCGAGGGTGAGCCACCAGTCTGTCTTGTTTTTTTATTATATTTATCGTTAAACCAAAGTTTTTTTCCTTCCCATTATCCATGAGCGCTCCAGCGTTTTTTACTGTCATGTAATAATAATAATAAAATAACCTTTTTTCCAGGGTCGTGATGCAACTCCTTACTTGGAAAGAAATCGCGTTGGACGTGATGCATTGGACTCAGCACAAGCTTTGACTGATCTTGGAAAGTACCTGTTTCAAGAAAGACGTCTTCCAGTCTACGATATCGCCGTCGTCGTCACCAAGTGAGTTTTTTCCCGAACAATTCTATTCAATAAACAATCATCTAATCTTAACCTAAAAATCCTTATACGAAAACCAAACATGCAATCGTTAACCAATGTAACAATCAATGACGAATTTTACCTCATGAGCCTTTCGGGGATTTTTCGCAAATTTTTAATGAGTTAACCGGAAGTACCGAAAACGACAGAGACTCTGTGTCCGTTAAAAACTTCCTATAAACCAACGACAACGGATTTATCCGCTAATAGCAAGTTCCGAGTATACAGTGATTGATTCTTTAGGTATGATATGTGTCGACGTCGAGAAGGAGGAAGATGTAGCAGAGGAACTGCCGGTATGTTTCACAATTTGACGAGAACATGTTCAAAAAATACTACCTGCTGTACAGAATATTTATTAACATCAAACTATAATAACACCAGATAGCGATTAGATTTAGCTAGCAACAAATGGGGATTATCTGCTTATTTGGGCAAGGATAATAATATAACAGTTTATATATGTCTTCGTCGTAAATGTTAAGCTCTCACATGGGGGGAAAACATGTATGTTACGTCCAATATATATTAACTTATGTGTCATGGCCGCAATTACAAAATAACGCCTCTTAACTTAACTGTAACAATAATTCAGTTACTTAATAATTTAATTTATCTACAAACGAAACGACTGACGATACTCTCAACGATCAACTTGTCCGACAGAATCGCATTAGTATTCAAGGTGCTGCCTCTTCAGTCCGACAAAAGCTCCCTCTAGTTTCTCTAGAGGACCGTCGTCCTAGAATCGGAGCGGGATCCTCCGGGACGGATCTTGAAGATTGTCTCGGGCAACTTCTTTGGGATTTTGAAAAATAATCCTAGAGAATTGATTGGGAAAATTTGATTGGGAAATGTTTCTATCAAAAATGTGTCTTCCCTTCGTTTTTCAGATTAGACATGTGTCGAAGGCAGTTTGCCAACGACGTGTGCAACCGGGGCACAGCAGGTAATTATTTTGAGTAACATCCTCCTCACCATAAACTTTGTACTACCCACCCAGCTCTATAGTCACTCTATCTCTTAACAGATCACTTCTACAAAATACTTCCTTAAAATCTATAATCCTGTCGAATATTTGCCAAAGCTTTTTCAACTCCTTGCAATTGCCGTTTATTAAGCAAGCCTTTTATCATTTTTCAAAGCAATTTCGTACGTATAATTCTTGGATACCTGTCTAAGCCGTAAGATGCCTTACATGAACTATCCTTTAAAAAGAATCACTACTACTGTACTCAAATCTCAGCCAAGCCGTCATAGTAGCTGCTGCGTCTGCGGAAGTATTCGCGAGAGTGAACGGATGCATGTGTGTGACTCTGCCGCAACCACTTTTCTTGCAAACAATTGGTCCCAAACAATTATAAGAACAAATACAGCTACCGCAATACCTTCTTCTTCTGCTTCCACTCGATAAAAAACTCCTCACTGTCACCAACCAAATCAACCCACCAGAATCAATCATTCATCCATCAATCAATCACCAATCAAAATTCACAACTCAGAACCTACCTTCCAAACTCAACCTTATCACTGCATGACAACTACAGCACGGACATGAAATATTCCTCATCTTTTTTCTATAATTTTTATTACCTTTTTTACCTTCACACTTTTATCTTCAACCTATTAATTCTTTTACTTTTTCTGTATTCATCTCACAAAATTATCCCTCTTCCTTGGACTTATACTCAAAAAAACAACAGACTTTTCTAACAGAACTCTAAAAAAAATGAACCAATGTACATAAACTCTACTCTTTACTGTCTCAAACGTAGAAATACTTCTATACAAGTGCTATAATTACTACCCCTCTATTTCACTATTCAAAGTTAGAACCCACACTAACAATAGTTTTCATCCTGAACAAACTCTACAAAAAATACAATTAACCTTCTTTCTTACTACTTACACGGTTTTGTTCTGTGTGTATATTACCTGTGGGTTGGTGGGGCTGGGTCCATTAGGCTATTACATGAGAATCAGAGGCACTTCTTCTCCAAAAACATTTCTATCATTAGTACCCATATTTCTTGCCTCTCTCTGTACATAAATTGTCTTCTTTCTGTCTACAGCTTGCAACTACAACTTAACATCTAAATTCCTTGCTCGTGTATGTCTGTGTGTAGTAGTTTCTCTCGTAATTAGCAAAATCCTTAGCGCTTCTCCAAGTTTCCAGCGAATGCTTACTACAGCATCCTGTACAGAACTAAAATCCTTATATTTTACCTCATAGTCACCAATTCCGGTCCACTAACCTCAATAATCCTTGTTTCTCTAATGCTTCCTCAATACCGAACATTTTCCAATTACTACAATTTAAATATTACCTCAGTGTGGTCTTCCTCTGACTAACCATATGATTTTTTAGGATTCGCTTACGTGGGTGGAGCCTGCGTCGTCAACAAGCGATTGGAAAAGGTCAACTCTGTGGCCATCGTTGAAGATACTGGCGGATTCAGTGGAATTATTGTAGCTGCTCACGAATTAGGACATTTGTAAGTCGCTCTTTTCAAGTTTTGTTAACGATTTTTGAGAGGAGAATGGGTTTCAATCAAAAACTCTACTTACCTTTTGATTACTTGCTTTTACAGATTGGGTTGCGTCCATGACGGTTCCCCAGCACCTAGTTACCTTGGGGGTCCAGGAGCTCAGAAGTGTAGATGGGAAGATGGTTACATTATGAGCGATCTTCGTCACACAGAACGTGGTTTTCAATGGTCTCCCTGTTCTATCGCCCAGTTTCACCATTTTCTCAAGTAAGTTCAAAATTCTTCTCGTCGCTGAGCAAGAGAGCTTTGGTATTGTCTACTTTCATATCAATTAACGGTATTAAATGGTCGTTACTAATTGTGATATTTTAAATTTTAGCGGAGATACGGCAACTTGTTTATATAATTCCCCACACGAAGACGGATCATTGCCAAGAGTTCTGCCCGGAAAACTGTTGAGTTTAGATGCTCAATGCCGTAAAGATAGAGGGACATCCGCCTGTTTTGTAAGATTTCCAAAGGGAAAATTAATCCAACCGACCAAAAACGCCAATCAGCTTTTACTATTTCTTCTTCCATGTTATAATTATATCAGACGTTTTCATTTCCATTATATCAAATTTTGTCCCTGCATGATCGCATATTACTTATTGAAATAACCCGTGCGCTTGCGAGTTACTTTATACTTATTAATCTCATTCTGTTTAATTGTAATCAAGGTATTAATTTGGAATATCTCTTGCTTGCAAATTATAGAAAGATGACAGAGTTTGTGCCCAGTTGTTTTGCTTCGATGCTACCTCAGGATATTGCGTAGCTTACAGACCCGCCGCCGAAGGATCTCCTTGCGGAGACGGACATGTAAGTAGTAAAAAGGGGTTACCTTTCGAAAAGCAATTATCTCTCATTTCAAACAAACTCAATGAATGTGGCTAAAACATTCCTCTTATTCTTACCTTTTCAGCAACACTGCGTTAGTGGACGATGTGTTGTGGAACACGAGAATATAATCCCAGACTATTCTCATATAACTCCTTCAATTATAAGAAGTGATTCAAAAACGAAAGGATCTTCCTTCACTTTCCCTTCATCCTCGTAAGTGCATGATATTTGTAAGCATGGTAAATGATTTGGAAGCAAATCCATTTCATTCGTAGTAATGAAAATATTGCACGAGTTAAAGCGTACGCAAAGTGTTAACTGCTCCTGCCCTGCCAAAAATAACGCCCAACGAAATTTACATTTCGATGGAAGATTTAATTAATCCTGCCTCATAAAATACGGAATTCAGCGCATGAAACCAAAAGCTTGCTCAAATTATACAGCCATACGATTAAACCCCGTACGAATGCAATGCCCGCACGACCGCAGACCAAATACCCGCTAGCTTTTAATTTTATAACTGCCCGTTTACAATCCCACAAACGGAAGCATGATAAATCCATAATGTACAGCTTTCAAACATTTTCGGTTCTATTTCAAAGAACCTTTGATTTAACCTCCAACCTTA
Organism: Sminthurides aquaticus; assembly: GCA_906901655.1. Classification (NCBI taxonomy): domain Eukaryota; kingdom Metazoa; phylum Arthropoda; class Collembola; order Symphypleona; family Sminthurididae; genus Sminthurides; species Sminthurides aquaticus. Next base: position 1,899,804 of record CAJQTT010000002.1, on the reverse strand, counting down.
ACAATGCTTTTCTACCACGGTGATTATTATTCAGCCGTGTAGGCTTTTTTCGAAAAAAATCAAATAAGCTTTTTACGCTTCCCTTGTCATTAATGTGTTGGGCTAGCGAAGATTGTTATAAAGATTGTCAATGTAAAATTTTTAGAGATCAATGTTGTAACGTGCCCGTGTAAATAATTATCCGTACACAGGTTTGAATCAACGACGCCTAACTCTACGTTATCTGTCCCCGCCACCACAAGTGAGAGTAAGAAAGCGTTCCTTACATGAAATCAATCCAATGCATGCCCAATTAAAATTAAATAGAATTACCCCCATTCAGAGAGAAATCATCCATTCAGGCAATGAAATTAAAACAATTGGAAAATTCGGACAACGATTCCAGCATAATTCCTCGCTCCAATCCGTTTTAAAATTTTGCGGAGCAGTGATGATAAATTTGGTGGAATCTGGCATTTACCCAGCACGCGCAGTTCTGTGTATGTAGTTACGTCAGCAACAGCAACGAAAAGCTTAAATCTAGCAGTTGCTTTTTGTAATATTTCACAGGCGCCAATGAGGATTGCTATGACCGAATAAGCCGAATTGGAGGCGACTTGACATGTCAAGAGTTCCTCACCCGTTTTGCGTCTACGTACTGCTCCTCCCCTTATATACAGCGAAATTGCTGCTCTGCCCACAAAACCGTCTGTTTATAGCGTTTGTGCTATATTTATATGTACCTTTGAGTGAGTGCGACATTGTTGACTGAGTAAAACAAATAAAGTATGCGTGATTTGTATAAAAATTCGGCTCTGCTGTTTAATTCATCTTTAGTTTAATACACATCACATTTAGTACGAATAATAGGAAATTCTAAACTACGCTACTGCTGCCTAGCAACCAGCGTTTAAAACGCTTCCGGAGGACAACATATTTGATGTCTTGCGCTTTCAGCGCTACCGAAAGGATGCGGCGAGTCATCGCAGCTAGCTCGATTAGTTGGATAGAATCCCTGGGAACAAGCACAAGTAGGCCCTTGGTCAGCAGTGTTGACACATTCCGCGTTTGAAATGCATAGGATATTTTTTTCCAGGACGCAACTTCTTCCCACAGGAGCTTCGCAAAATCTCTTGGCAAAGTTGTACACCATCCAATCGTATTCGCAATCACAAATCTGTCTGTTAGAATTACAGAAAAGCCCACTATCACCGCATGCATTTCCCTGCAGAGAGATGGCGCAAGGCTCGCCGTAGCTCAAACCCACACTACAGCAAATTCTCTCCAAGAGAATAAGGCACCGACCAAGGAAAACGTATTTCCCAGCCATTATTCTAGTCGTCGTTTTCTTCTTTTTTCAAAACTTTTCTCAACTTAACAGTACTGCTACTAGCTAACTATCTTTAACCAAGAGACAATGTAAAACTGCTAAGCTACGAAAATCTTTACTTGCTATTTAAGAGTCATAGGAGACTCGTACATATATTTCTCCTTCGGTCATGTATCATGTGACTGTCACCTTGCAACAACATTTTCAATTATATTTTTATGCAAATCATGACCGAAATTCTTTAAAGCCTTAAAATTTCTCTCATCCATATTAATAAGCAGAATTCAGCTCCTGAATCCAGCCAAAACTGATGCAGACTGCATAGAAAGCCTCAAATTTAATTTGGCAATGTCATGAATTTTCCACGCAACTTTCGGGAATCCCAAAAATTAAATGCCCAAACAAGTACTTAAAATTGTGCAGTTTCCTTGCGACGTAGCCAGCATAAAATCACAGCATTTAAATGCCCTAATTCTCCTTATAATCAAATAAGAGAAAATAAAAACAAGCATAAATAATTTTCAAACAGGTATCTAATTTCAGCCTGTTGACAGGTCCAAGTGAAACGCAGAGGTATGTGTTTCCATCACGTTTCGAATCACCTCGCAGGTAATGTTTACTTATGACAGGAAGGAAGAACTGTGCACCAGATTTCTGTTATCTTTTCTGACTCACCAGGGGAGAATCTGAGCCTTGGACCATAGCTGCATCGGATGCAGCACCAGCACCATATGCGCGAATCCTTAGAAAAACTTCAGGAGTCAAGTGCTTTTAGAGAAGCTCTCAAAAATTATCGAAGCATGAAGGTGGGAAGTTGTGAAGATATTGATACGCGGATGGGCTGGACCAGTAAATTACACTCCAGGCAAGTACACCCAAGAGTGGACAACAGTGATCTTTGGCCATGTATTTTCTTTGACCTGTTCTCAGCTCTGAAGCCTTCTAGTAGTTTTGTTACTCCCGAGATGGGTATAAGGATAAGAGGGATTTCATTGATACGTTGCAATAAAAAGGGCAAACGCCCCTTATTTGATTACCTCTCCTCGAATTTAACTCAAGGAAGGAAGGATGGTGATATTTGCAGACGGATCGGTCGCAAAGACGAGACCAGTTAATGATTTCAGCTTCCTTTTTTCCCACACAGACATAACCAACCACCGTCACAACTGGTCCAACTATAAACGTACTGATTTCTTGCCGCGCCTTCTTCCTCTGGGTGCTAGATGATCTGGGTCTTTTTCCCTCGGAGGCGCTCTTAAAAAGACGCTAAAAGTCTGCATGAAGGAGCTCGTATTCCTGAGACAAACTACCATATACTTTTCTTAGCTCATCCTAAGCTTAGTCAGCTTTGATTCCGTTCGTCTTCCCTTTAAACGCACACTAATCAAACGAGGAAAAGAGCAGCACAAGAGAGGTGATTAGGATTGGGTAAAAAAAGTAAGGATCCAGAGAGATGAGGATGCTTTCAAGCGAACCAGTTCGCATTAAACCTCCTTTACGCAGCACATAAAATCCGGATAAACGCGATAAGGCAGGCACTCTGAGCTGGAGGAGACGAAGAAGAAGCAATGGCTACCATAGTTACCACAATAAGCATACCACACCACGAAGACGTTGACAAGAGAGCTGGCCCTTGAGGAGAGAAACCTAGCCCCCTAGTTGGAGATCTTGTGGTAAGTTTTTTTAAAACAAAATAATCCTTTTGCATATATAATTACCAGCCAATGATCCATCTAGTAAAGTGGCTAGCTTTGAAAATAGTTATTATAATCGTCCAAAACTGGAGTCTCACCGCAGCGCGGCGTGCCATCTTACTTGTCTATCCTGTCATGTCTCACAGCTCCCCATCCGAATTGAACATCCCTATCGTGATACCTCGCTTCTCTCGTGCGATCCCCATTTAAATTTCATAACCAACCAACTTAAGTAAAAGCTCCTGCTACAGGGTGCATATGAACTGACGGACGTCAAAAATTTCTTCACGCTTTTAGGGAAATATTAATCCCTTATCCTCCTCTACCATTCCGACAAACGTTCCCTCTTTCTTGAGTTGCTTCCTTGGTTGTCAGTATTCTGTAAGGATCCGTGGATATCCTTTTACGTAAGTAGAATTTTGTATTCTCTCCCCAAAAAAAATCAGGGGCCAATTTACAAAACGTGCCAAAAGCAAGTCGAGATGAGCCGATGAAGAAGGCGGCCAGAGCTACGCTGCACAAGCTGAATTGAGCCAGATGGGGGATCATTATTATTTTATCATCTTTTGATCCATACTCAACCGGGAGCAAGACATGGAGAAAGAGGCAAGAACCAAAGAAATATTTACCCTTGGGAAGCTCTTTTAAGATTTTGGGTCGTTGTAAAATCTCAAATATAAGTAAAGAAGAGAAACAGCCACAGGGAAGAAACAGGGATGGAAGTTTCAAAGACAGGGTGGTTGGTTAAGGAAGCTCAATATGAGCTAGCTATCGTGTACTTGAGGACTTTCGTAACTGCCCAAGATCAAGGATCGAAAGCTATCCCGTCTAGAAAATGATAAGTCCGTCTTGCACTTGAAATTGACAAGGTTCATTTAATTCCCGAGTCATCAGTCTCATAATTCACCCAGGATTCAATCCTTGAGCATGTCTCTCTCACTCTCACTCACTTGCCCAGTCGGGAGCATCTTCATCAACGTCTTCAAATCCGTGCTGATCATTTTTAATTCTGTCTCCTTCGTGTAGCCTTTTCTTCCCTGGTTCTGAAGGTAAGCGGCTTCTTACTTAAGCATATTCTAATCCTGGAAAAACTGAGACAATCCATGCTATTCAAGTATTCAGCTAGCTTGTGGCATATACAGCTACACGGTTTTGCGAATCACCGTACATGAAATTTTCATTACGCTTCTCGTCATCATCCCATCGCACTTGCAATAATTACAACCTGGGAATCCCTCCAACTTCTCCTCTTAAGCTGGAAACATCCTCGCTGACAACGTCATCCTCCAAGCCTCTTTCATGTCATCCTCTGAAAATCAAATTTTCATGCCCATTAAGCCTCCAATCATTGCTGACCTCACCATGGGCAGGGGTAGGGAGAGTTGACTCTTGGGAGTTACTACTGGGAATTGAATTTGCATATATCCAAACTTGAAGTGCTCACACCATTTTCACCTCTTCATCTTTCTCTTCTCATCACCATATCGTATTCCCCCGAATCCTGCTCCCAAGCGCGGATGTCTATCAAAGCCGAAACGCCGCTAAGGATTAGCATCATCTGAGCGCGCGGGCTATAAGGAAAAGCTTGTCGCCATCATCTTTGCATTTTCTTTCTTGTCTTCTTGCGGTTAAATATTTGCCAGTCAAGCAAGCATGCAAGTCGTAGTTAGTTATTAACCACGGATGCACGGATGCCGTAGAAGCCCAAGCTTACCTTTCCCGTGTAGATGCCTTCTCTCTCCTTGCTAGTTTGTGCATTACCTTGAAACGCTTACCCTGGTTAACAAATTGCTATTCAAGCATAGCAAGTTCTTCTACAAGTAATTTAAGACGCTTCCTTTCACTCCCTTCTGCTACATTTGCAGCGTTCTGCAAGCGTAAGCGGGGTTATGTTATAAATATAGTTGGGATACGGATGACTCCTCCATTTCAAACCCACCTCCCCAACCTGATTACAATAATCACATTTATGTATGCGTCCCCACTCTGATCCGCTCCTGTCCTATTTGCATAACTATACGGCTGAGCGAGAATGCGCTTCTTGTATTAGTTACCAACACATTGAGCAATTCCAAAGGCACAACTTGTCGTTAGAACCAAGTACAGCAGCATAGAAGAAAAGCAGAAGCATCATCAGTAGCAAAAGCTCTTGTGAGTCGTATTAAAATTAACATCCGCTCCATAATAATCCAGCATATATAACAATGAGAGTGCAAACATTTTAAAGACGACACATGATCCATTCAAACGTCTCATAGTTTTTTAATGCACCATCATTCCTCATCCTGAGCATCATTCCTGAGCTCAAGGAGGACCGGGGCGGGGGGCAAACTTTAAAGTCTCTAAGCAGCACAAGCCTTACAAGTTTTCTCTTCTTCCAGCCTGCAAAGATTTAAGAATCACTAAAGGACAGAGAGCTCAAAGGTGATGATAATTTTCTTATTCTTTCTTCCGCATCTATGATAGCATTTCCTTTCTCCGCTTTTGAATGCAGAAAACATTAAGTCATACAGACTGCGCAGTCAGTCCAAATAACAATTCAGCCTCATGCAGCTAGAGCAGTTAGCGACTAGGGAAGTAACAACAATACACTTTCGGAAGATGATGAAAAGTTTTACCAATATGCGCAGTTTCATCCTCGTCCACCGCCCACCCGCACCTCTCTCCGTACTTCATCCCCCATAACTTTATGGCACAGTTAGCTTACTAGCCTCAGTCTAGCTATGTAAAAACGGACATAGCACGTGTCATCCATCATCTTCCGGTGTGATTTTATATTAGTGTCACACACACACACATGATGATGCGGCGGATGGCTAAAAAACTTGTCATTTTCCTCCCGTCTCGTTATAATACGAAACACAACACAACACGAAGGAGCGGTCACAATCAGAATCACCATCCTGTCTCCGTCATCCTCCTTATTATTCTATCCTTTTATATTGTGTTATATACGAATAGAAATAATGATACAAAATCTATACTCATTTATGGCCTACATTTCCCTCAATCCCTGCCGTTTCATTCTCTCATCCTTCCTTGCGTGTTTGGTTGGACTGACTTTTGAATCTTTTGGGATTTTTGTATTTTCCTTTGCCGGTAGGCAGAAGAGGGAAGAAGAACAGAAGTTTTTACAGAAGCATGTAGGATGCAATACAGAGGTCGGGGTGATGTGAACAATATTGGGAAGATTTTTAAATTCAAATGGAATGTGCTCTTTGTAACGAGGAGGAGGAAGAATGGTAGACTTGCTCCACCGTCCACCGTATGAATTACTGCTCCCTACCTTTACTTACTTGTCTACTATTTTCCACGAATTCCCTAGGGCGTCTTGAAATATTTTCAAGAAGCAGGAACAATATATATATAAAGATCCTCCCCCTCCACCGTACCATTACCAGGGTCAGCCTGCTGTCAGCCATCCAGTTTTGAATCAGGCTTGCGGAGTTACGAGTAGAAAATTACAAGGATCAACAAAACAACAAGGTAGTAGCGCACGGAACCCGCAATGCAACAATAAGTTGGAAAGCATATAAAACATTCATCCTCCAACCCCTCCCTCCCCAAAAACCAAAATCCCCTCTTATTTCTATTCTCTTTTAACAATCTCAAATCTCGGTGGAATGTAGTCAACCTTTGGGAACAAGACCTCTTTAATAATTTCAATGAGGATCATCATGATTTATCCCCGACACCTTCTAACCCCACCCCTCCCACATATATTACATCACACCGTTTTCATTCCATCTTGATTCAGCCCACTTTAATCTCATTTTATTAATAGTCGCGCTGTATTCAAACAAGTCAATATTTGCGCAGCCGCCTTAAATACTCAAAGCGCTCCTCCACGTACTTCTTCTTCATTTCCAGGAATCCAGGAGATACACCGACCAAACACTGTCATGAAACCACCACCTTCCAGAACAAACTGTTCTCAGCCTACATATCACCTGCACTCTGGACTGCATGTAGGCCATCCAGGAATCCCACAGTAAAAGATGTCAATTCAGTTCCTCCTCCCCACGTAAGGACATTAGGCCCAAGTTCAAAAACAAATTCTCCGCATACATCTTTCCCAGAGACTGGAAAGGTAAATTGTGTCCATCAGAGCCCCTTGGTTCGTATCTTTTACATTGCCCGGAACGGCCCGGAACGTATAAAATTCCGCGCCTTGCTGCAATAATAGTACAATACATCTCCCTACCCTCCCGGCACGGAACAAGGGGCAACAATACACCAAACAGAGGGTTTCGTACCCAGTTCATCCTTTGCAGTGCACGTAGAAATAGCCAAGTGTCCGACTCACAGTCCATCCATTTGTCCATATCAACCCTGGGAGAGGGTGTTGATATATAGTCAGCTTTTCCTGAAACAACCACCACCGGGGGTTGAAGAAAGAAGATGTGAGCTGAGTAACTCCCAGGAGGGATCTCGTCTTCCCTCCTTATTCCATTGCCTATGATTGGAAGTAGGGGAAGAAACAGATCGAGAGAAACATTGGGAGATACGGGGGAGAGAATAAGAGGCAGCATTGCAGATACGAGAGAGTCTTTAAAACTTATTGAGAGAAATCTTTCTCCTTAACTTACTGTTCCCCGCTTCCCCACTTGTTTTTTAATCTTTCCAACACTACACATAACAGATATACACTCTTCTCTAGTCATATGTGACCTAAGGCTGAAGCTTGCTTCTTCTTTACGTCTTCCGTATCTTATAATATCAGAAGAAACGGAGAGGAGAAGAGAAGACTCATCTCGGAAGGATTTTCTCTCCGTCACACTCTTTGCTTCAATTTCGTATAACTTGGTCTTCCACGTTAAGGATTCTCCCAGTCATAGTCGTGCAGCTTCCGCCGCTGATCAAAACTCGTGCAACTCAACCATAACGTGGAACAATAGTAGTGCCTTCATACAACTACATTTACGAACGCAAGGAAGGAGTAAGGGATCAACTTGTTTGAAAGTTTTTATTTTCCTGTAACAAGATCCCCGAGTTTGGAACGTATCCCATTCTTCCTGGCCCAAGTCAGACGTCAACTCCGGTGGAGGAGGAGACCACCCTCCCGCATTTAGTTTCATTATTGTTTTACATGGAACCGATATCACCGGTGTCCACCAGATCTGGAAGAAGAAGAAGAGCCAATCCGTCCCCGTCAAGAGGACAAGAACAACATTCCGTCTGCATTACTTGGACCAAGGTGTGTAAAAGAGCGGGTTTGTCATTAGGATCTAAACCTCCCAGGAGAAAAAATCCCTTGAGTGAAACTTACAAAAATATATACCTGTTTCCCTCCCTCTCTCCAGTCTCTTGCGTAACATATATTATTACTCTTCTACCGCCAGACTTGTGACAAAGGACGTTCATTTAATCTTCTTGAACCCATCTTCATTTAGTCGTCTTTCTTTTTAATCAAATCGAGAGAATTAAGTACTCATTTATATACACATAATTCTATCCTTCACAATAGTTAACACATACTTCCCACGTGCTCTCAGTCAGAATCCCAAGCTTTAACTGCTTACAAAACTTGTTGGCTATTCATGCGAGTGATACTGGTAGGTGAGACATTGTTCTTGCAAACTTATTCTTCTTCATCATTAAAACATTAGTCAGTTGGTAAGAGACGCGCGTGGAAAAAGCGGGAATGAGTCAGTTTCTTGGCAGTTACAAAACAGCAAAACCATAAACTTGATTCCAACCCTTTGCCAGCAAAGAGAATCACATTCACGATTCAAGTTCCATCAAACCGCGATTGCTTTAGCAAGTTCAATTCAGAGGAGTTTGTGCAGGAGTGTTTTTCGGTTAGTTTTCTCAACGACCAATCACTACAATATAAACATTAACATCATTGTTGAAAGCCTACGTCGCTTGCAGTTTACCTTGTTTTCGCCTCGAGGTAAATTCCGAATCGAGTATTCACAGAGACCCAACACATTGCAATGTGTGCGAAACCAAAGATCATAGTCCGCCTGTGTACTGTCCCATCCCTAGTTACCTGCCTACCAGCCAGCCTTTACCCTTTTATATACCTCCAAATCCTCAAACTTGCCGAGAGAGTTGTTCCAAATCCATTACTTTTTACACGCCGTTAGCAATAAGAGTCCTTGCAAAGATTTTAACGACTCTCCTTCCTCTTTCCCTTGCGAGCAGTTTGGGTGGCTTGTTTGTAGTAGTATTAGCAAGAGTGTCGGTAAGGTTAGGCAATATATAGGCAGTGGGTTGAGCCTTAAAATTCATCATCATTTACCTACTACTCTTAATCCCTGGGTTAATGGAGTAAACTTTTTGTATTATAATAAAAGCGAGCTAAGCTTTTAATTTTCTCCATGTTTATTTCAACCGGGCGCCTCAGCATAATTGGCGCTAATTTCTCTTCAAAGAGAAAATGTCCGTACTATACAATTTTGCACTCGCTTCTGGAAGCAAGACTCGTTGCAATATTTTTTTCTCCTACGTATGTATCTCATACCCTCTGCCCTTTCTCCCGTTCCATGCAAGCGGTACTTCTCTTTACAAGTTAGCACTATTAGTGCACTTTAAGCTCTCTATTTGCCATTTGTGTAATTTCTCAAGCTTAGCAGAATAAGCTCATCTCGCAAGTCCGTCAGTCAGGCTATATAAATAATAATGTCAAAGGAAGGCTCTTGTGGGGTGTGAGTGTGTGCAATTCAAAGTGCAGTTGGTTGGTAGCAAAGCGTGGTGAGAGAAATGTAGCAAGTGAGAATATTTTTAAATACAACCAAGCAGCATAGAATGGATTGCACAGTAGAAAAAGAAATATTCCAGACTTCATTAATCCTGTATTTACAGTCTTAAACACTCCAATCCTATCGACCCAATCTAGAACTTAGCAACTTGCTTAGGGCAAAGATGGAATAGGAAAGAATAAGGAGTTTGACTGTAAGACATGGTGGACAAGGCTTACATTGTTTGCATTTTGAATCACAAAGTCAAAAATAAGCTTTTATATGCGAGCAAACAAGAACAGTTTTGTAACTTTTCTCACCCTTTTCCCTCCTCCTCACTAGTTTCACATATATACGCGCATCCAACCAATATTTCTCTTGGAATTCAAGGGATAAAGATAATGGTGAGAAAACTGGGACTTTTCTCCCAAGCTACTCCAAGTATGCAGTTATCAGTCAAAAATGTTGTCACCACCAAAGTGTGGCTGATAAGCCAACAAGGTTCAAAGGCTCACTTTCTTAAGAAAACTAAATCATCTTTAATTCTGTCCCGGCTTTTAACAAGTGTACAGTTCACTCTCAAAGTCCTTCCAGAACGAAACCAACACTATTTTCAGGAGATTCTTGTAATTACTTTGATTCATTTATCTTTTGTTTTGTAAGAAAGCTGTGGAAAAATTTACGGATTAGACAGGTAATTACATTACAAAATCCAAGCAGAGCTCCAGGCCATTGCACGTTAGTGTGAGCCGCAATCCGAACAACCACAACATGCATAGGAAGGAACAACAGCAAGGGTAGTTATATTTTCGTTGGATTTTCCACATATCATTACACTCAGTTGAGCATTTTTTGTTTGCCATTTTACATTTACCTCTCCGCACAATTTAGTAAATTGGCGAGTTTTGAGGGTACAAAGGCTGTTCTCATATGCGGTAAACAGTGGCAGTGTCGTCGTCGGTCTTTAATAAGTTGGTTTCCGGATGACAGGCACCGGAAGACTTGTGGTAACTGTTTTTCAAGGAAATGGTAACAACTTCACGTGCAATAGCGTTGGGCATGCTTTTCTATTATTTTTCGCGTGTACAGTGTGTAAACCACACATTATAAAACTGCGTATTACGTGTCCCAAGGAATCTTTCTTGGAGCTACGACACGTTTCCCTGGTAATACCAGAGGGAGTTTTCATGGTTTTAGTCACCAAGAGGGCGTTGTTAGCGCAACGCAGAAAAAAATATCCGTCTTTATATTCACTAGAAAGAGATCAGTATATCCAAGGGAACAATTCAATATATCAGGACAGGGGCGCAGCATTAATTCGGAAACCACTATGATTTTAACTGCGTTTAAGTCAAACTCGCGGTTATCGATAATCGCCTGGAGGTTGGCTTGTGGGTAGACAGTATGCCTGCTTATTACATTGGCTATGAGAGATAGGAATGACGACTCTATAATCCTCGTATATTATACTGACTGTAAATACCCCCTCCGAGCATGTTGCTAAACTTGCAATTCTTCTTTTTCTGCAGGACCTTGTACATGAATGGAATTCAATGGAGAAGCACATTTGAATTAATATTGGATTCAAATCCTCTAACCGGCACATAACATCGTCCCTCCAAAACTTGCTCATCACTCAAACATCCTGTCTTGGCTCAAGAAGTAGCTTTGGAAACTCGGCGAAATTACTCAAGTTCATCATGCTGAGCTCGTGCTCTTGATTAAACGCGGGTCTCAATCACAATGTCTTCGCTGCAATGATTTGTAAGTTGTATACATAATTTAAAATATTATTTGCACCCAGCTCAAAGCAAACCCTTGACCTTTTCTTTTTCTGCAGCAAGAAAAATCTCTTCGCTTAATTTCTTTGACTCGTATTCATTTTGGTTAATTAATCAATCTTTGAATTAAATTACCCTGTCGCCGGCTGCCGCAAAACTTATGTTAGTAAAGACCCTGCCTACATGTATGTCCATTGCTGGTCCTCTTTCTGGTTCATTTCTCAATCTGTCTACGACTTCCTAAAATATTCTATAATGATTCCCCGTTGCAACCACTTTAAAACGTTTAATTATTCATGCAGTGCTTCCCAACCAGTCTTTACTGCCCGTCTTCCGCTAACCAATTAATCATTATTAAATTAACTAACATTCTGGAGTTTGGTCCTACGATTCAGGAATTAATTAAAATTATCATTCAATCCTTAAGCCCTTATTCCATCGTGGTCTTGAACTTAATTACGGATTAATTGTTATTCCAGCTGGATTACTCTACCTATGGAAATTGACAGAATGGGTTCCAACCTCATGATGCGCCATTCCTTAACGGTATTCTTCTTCTTAAGCACACTATGGATGGATGAGATAGGCTCCACGGAAACGGGGAACCTTTATAGAAAAATGTGCCAAAATTTTAAAGACTGTAACAGTAGGGAGACACTACTCGTATGTGAGAATTCAATTTGTCAATGCGAGTCCATCCAGTATTATGAAGAATCGTTAAAACAGTGTGTGAGTTTCTTGGATAATCGCTGTGACCTGGGTGAGCAGCAGGATGGCCTACCAAAGCTCATATGTGGGCCAACGGCAAGCTGTATCAGGCCGAGGCAGGAAGCCTACAGTAATCCAAATATAGGGAAGTGTATTTGTACGAAAAATCGTGAAAGAACGCTTGATGGAAAGTGTGCAGAGCGGGTAGCCACGGTCCAAACTCCAGCTCCCAGGATCAGTCATCCCAATTTCGCTCCACCACCCGAAACTCGAGAACAAAGTCAATTAAAACCCGTGGAAGAGAAGAATCCACCGCCTTTTCCCTTTGACAACAAAGAACAGGATCATGGTGTTCAAAGTGATAGCAACTCATTCCGAACAAACGTAGCGTACTCTCTGATACTACCCGCCATACTCTCCGTATTGCTGACGACCATATAAGGACTATTTTCCCTCGTATCGAAAATATTATTTACCATCCACTGTAACGCTCATTCTTTGCCGATTCATCAGACGTGTCAAAAAAGGATGCGATTTAATACATACATGTACCTCGATGCGTGATTTATGTACGATTTTGTCCAAAGTCCCTGTCCAACTATTCAATGGCCTACCACCTCAGAAGTGTACTTGTAATTTATAAAAATAATATTGTATATATATTCTTGTACGAAAGTAGTTGTAAAACGTTGTCCTCAAGTCAAAGACATTTTATATATACTATATATATATATTTCACACATTCCTACATTCTTTACCAAGAGCATTATTTTTATGAATACTACATAATATTCCTCTCTCTTTTCCACTTTTCGCGTTTCCATGTTACGAGGAATACGTTTTGGCGTAAATAAGACGGCCTCTTAAATTTAAAAGCACTTCAAGACCGTTCTACATCTTTGGCTCAGAATATGCCAATTTTAATGAAATTAAGAAATTTCAAAATTATAAATTTAATGAAACAATTTCTAGCTTCTTATGCTTATTAATTACTACTTACATACGATCCCTAAAATTGTTAAATGACTCCTGCGCTTCATTCCTCTTTAACAATCCGTTTTTTATATATTCAAAATATTTTCTACATTCCAGATGAACAAGAGCTTAAAATCCTATCGCACGCAGCACAATGCAAACGTGCGAACTTATGACTTTTCCTTAGAGACAAGAATAATATGATTCTCGTTGTAAACAAAACTACTGATAGAGAAGCAACGGTAATCAAGCGCAATAAAGTTGTTACTATTTTTTTTAATCAATGACAAGGCATATGGGATACTCTCTCTGTCATAATTTTAAACAGTTTTTTTATTTATGAAAAACATGTAAGCTTGTAGAGAACATTTCCACGTAGTAGCCCATCACAATCACTATACCTAAAATAAGAGACAGCGCGCATGCTGGGGCCTTCTTCTGCTGCTGTCTACCTCTCAGATTGTGTTCACATATTTTGTTTATAACCACTAACCACGCGCCACGAAATTCAGTAGCCGAAAGAATGTCGCAGAGTTATCGTATGATCTGATGGGTGAAATTTTCACGGTAACATTTCGGCTCTATATTCAAAAATTATGAGACAGAGAGCATTTCATACGTCCTCAAAATATGCCATACCCCGTGAAAGATATTTAAGCAAATGCAATATCCAATCCGGGCAAAGAAATCCTATTGGTATCTTAATTCTAAACTAAACATCAAAGGACTTCATTAGTAACCTAAAATTCTTGAAAAAGGTTCTAAAGTTAGTATTGAAATTTTCAACCTCTTCAACACCCAAGCAACTTAACGTAGACCAATAATCCTAATGTACCTCGTTATGTTGTCGGTGCTCGTTGCTAGCCAACGGGCACCTCCTTTACAATACAATACCTCGTTATGTTTCAGGGATGAATTATTGTATGGCATACAGCGTTTTTAGTGATTCAATCCCAACAGTGCCAACAACAAACTAAATAAATCCTTTCTGTACTTGAGACGTGTTTTAATGCATCGTTAAGATTATTAATTAGATAAAAAAAGGAAATTATATCGCTTTAGTAGGAATGACTATGACTTTCCTACACAACTGTAAGCAAAGTGTGCGAAAAGATTTCTTGCTAACTATACGAAAAGATTCTCTCGTTAACGCACGATTTGCGTTACCCGAATATGAATTTATTTTCCCGCTCAACTCACCTCACTGCTCCCGCGTTCTGCCTTACGGTTTTATGAGTCAAGCTGGGGAAGGATTTTGACGCCAGATATTCCACTCCCTCCTTTGTTCATCACGATCTAATTAGTCACCATGCGGGTGTTGGAAGTATGACATAATAAGTTGACTATCATTGTGCACCGCAACTAGAATTTATAAAGATGTAGCATATTCAGCTTCGTCCCATGGAACAGAACAAGCTCATTTCTCCTGCCTTACCCAGCCTCAAGTTCTGAGAAAATGTAAATGAGACCGAGTAAAAGTATCGCGGTATTTCTACATAACTGCGGCTTAGGTTAGCATATGTGACGAGAGACGAAGTTCTGCGATTATTGGCATGTCTGGATCCTATTACGTACGTCTTACTAACCTTATAAGAATCCTTGCTCTCCAACTTAAAAATTGTAACCTCCACCAATAACGTTTAAGAATAGACACTAAACTTTTTTAATGCTTGCAAGTCTTGTGTCTCCAATCTCCAAGTACGGGGAGGAAAACATGTTAATACTTAAACCGATAAATCGGAATGGCTTATAATTACTGAATGCTCATCGCTCCTCCATTCCTTCTTGTGTCTTATTCCCTCAAGCTAAAAACATCAATACCTCAATCTTTCTTTGTATATCAACGGAAGCAAACTGGAGCATTTCCAGTAACCTGTTCGCTCCTATTTTCCAAACTCTCTTAGCATACGGTGACCTACTTCGCAAACACTTTAGTTGACTTGTTTCTGCCATCCACCAGCCAAACACTGACACCGTTGCAAATTGAAAAACATTGTCTGCAATCATCCAAAGCGAAACCAAGTTCAAAGACATTCAGAAGACCCTTATTACGTTATAAAGCCTACCTTGAAGATAAGTCTCGCAGGAACAATTCAAAGGTTTGGATTCAACTGTGTAAAATTAATTGTTATTTTTAAATCTGACATCTTTGGCCATTTTCCTTAGCCTTGTAGATAAACACAGGCAAAAAGGATCCTGCTCCCGCTAATATTAACTAAAACTAGAAACTCAAAGTTACTGTTTCCAAATTTGAAGCTATTAACTAGTTAACAAACGACAAGCATGAATGATATTATAATCCCACTTTTACTTCATATTACAGATGGACCTAAAAATGGGATGGAAAACATTTGTGGCAACGATCTTCATTTTGGCTTACCACCATTCAGTTGCAGTTGTAGCTACCGATGGCGATACCCCTTCCTGCAGTGAATTAAATAAACTCGGTTGTTCATGTACGAATGACAACGATTGCAGAGCACGCGGAGTAAGCCCGCTAAATTACATGATCTGCAAAACCAACAAATGCACCTGTCCACACAGTACAGTTGATGTTCAGATCGGCAGCAGCCATGCACAGTGCCTTATACAAGCAAATTACATTTTTAAACAAGAACCGGACAGGAGTAAACCATTTTCGGCAGCGCATCAGTGTGTTCCAAATGCTACAAGAGAAAGATACAAGGATCAATTCGTTTGTGAGTGTACGGATGACTTTTTGAAAGTAGAGCAAGGGCGATGTATTGACCCCAACTCCAGTTCGTCGACGAGAATCACAGTTGCAATTGGTGCATGGTTGCCGTTACTTTCCTTACATTTAATATTAGGAAACTTGTCCACGTAATTAATTAGTCTGCTAATTACAGGTTAATTGGGAAACGATTTGGGAATCAAGGTATAAGAAGAATTCCCGTTCTAGTATTTCACTGTTCCTCAATTGTTATTGTTGATAATAGTAATGTAATCTTTTTTAACTCATTAACTGACTTAACCCCAGACCTAGCGTAAAATGAGGCTGGTAAAAGCCAGGAGCTGGATGAACTGCGGCTGGGAATCATATAAAGTATTTGTATCCGTAGCCCAATTGTGATCAAATATTCAAATCGATATGTTTACGCTTAAATGTACTTGAGCAATATCTAGAATTTCCAACTTTAATAAAAAATGCATAGTTAAGTGCTAAGCGTCCTTAATGAAGATATGTCTGCTATCCTTTAGAGATACATGTTACCACTTACCCTATTACACACGGTTGGGTACCACTGCCGCAAGTCCACAAATAGCTCAAAACATATGTACCTCAAAGGTCATAGTTTATTATCCGAAAGTCAAAAAACTCAAATAGAGCCTTACTTGGAATAAATCCCATTAACTATAGTATCCACTCGTGTGTCCTGCAGTTAGTTGGTGGTGGTTACTACACTAGCATAAGGAATTGGTATTAATATATGCGTGATTCTCCTCCAAATTACAGAGCGTTTAGAATTGCACCGATAACTTTCCGTAACCTATGTCAGGCTCACAGACATACCGTTTCCATTGTGTATATAATCATTTGCAAATGACAGATGGGATGTGATTAAAAACGCTTGTTGTATTTTTTCCGGATTTTTTATAGAGTATCGTAAACGATTTGAATTTGTAATGAACTCAAAAACCAACAACAATCAATATCTTCATAGCATTCTGCAATACAATAGCCAATATTCGCAATTTAAAACTAAAACGTTCTGATACTAACGCTATGATTTTCTCGAGCAATATATACGCATGAAATCGACTATCATGGCTTTGTATAGGTAAAATCGGAAGACATTAGTTTGATGCTTTAGAATTCATGACTGTTTGGGTCATGTTAGCTTTTCCGTTCAGCCTTGTGCCTTTGCGCTTTGAGGTTTGACTTTGGTAGATAATATTGCTAACGGAAAGTTCATTCAAACACCCCGAGTCGCAATAAGTACTTGACGTTCCACAAATCCACTGAGATCAAATCTGACGAAAACTGACAACGTATTACATCAGAAACGAATTTCGTGGTTTATTTTGTTCTAGATTTTGAAGTAGCGGAAATTACGCTCTTGCAAATTCCATGCTTAATCACTGACTCCCTAAGCACTTTTAGTCTAAAGGAATGCATAGTCAAGGGCCTTAAGAAAGATAAAGAAGGGGCGGTTTATATGACGAAACTTTGTAATGCTGAAAAGTCCGTCTGCATACAGGAGCTTGGATAACCAATTCCAGCAATGGGTTGAGTAATTTATGTGATGCAATGAATTGGTTTGATGAAATACACAGACCCATGGATGGGATGTCACTTTGGTTGCCACAAGTTAAACCATGGGCAATATTCAAGAATTTGGGTGTGTGGCGTCCAAACTTCCTGTCTCCTACTCTTTGAGCATTCATTAAGCTTTGTCCAGTCAAATATACTGGTCATTCTGTAGTCACTGTGCCTTAGCAATTCTGCAAAAACTAGCCACAAGCCCCTGATTTTGTCTTTTTATTCAAGGAAGAAGCCCAACATATATACATATATATATATATATGGACGAATTGAATATTTTCATTCACAAGATTTCCTTGAATCACTGTTGAATGTGCTTCCATTGACTATTTATCCACATCTCACATTCAGTGAACATTATCGCAATTTCACATTTGCAAATTTCTCCTTGGCCCTCTTGTAACTTCTAAACAGCAATTGTTACATGTAGTCCTAATCTCGGGATTTACTGATCCCGAGATGTGTGTTCCAAGAATTGCAATGAAAAAATCCCACCTCATCATCATTTGTGTCGTCGCCCTAAAACTGGGAAGCGCCTCAGGAATGGGATTCAACTCACCCTGTAACTCAAATTTAGACTGCGGAGGTCATATGCGTTGTGTGAAGGGGAAGGGTATCCACGTGTGTCGCTGTCGCCCCGGTGTACAAATATACGACCGGGATAGTCAGGAGTGCGTCAACGTGATGAATTCAGTCTGTAAAATTCACGCGAGTCCAAGATGCAAAGAGGGATCTACTTGTCGAGAAAGGTCACCCGGAGCGTTTGCTTGTCTTCCTACAACCCCAGAACCAACCAAGGTGATGTTCAACAGCCCTTGCGAAAGTGATCAAGATTGCGAAAGCACTAAAACATATCTTAAATGTTCAAAGGCGCTGAAAAAATGCACGTGCAAAGCCATTGACGAATTTGATCACACCAAAAACCAGTGTGTGAAAAAAATCGGAGGACACTGCGTGCCAAAAGGTGGAGGTGATGTCCAAAGCTGTGTCAGTCATGGATTTTGTTGGCCACTCCTAAATCAACAGAGTCAGTTCCGGTCAGACGGAATATGCTGCCTTAAAAATGACTCTTACGTTTGTTCAGAATTCCATTCCGATGTAACGAAACCCCCAAAGACCCTACCTTTACCTGGAACACCGTGTTCAAAGCCGGATGATTGTGACCCTGAAGCTACGTTTTTGAAATGCCTTTCTCAAAACAACTCCAGTATCTGCTCTTGCGGACGTAACAATCGCTTTAATCCAGAAAGTAGGCAATGTCTGCTTGGCGTGGGTATGGCGTGTTATCATACACCGTCGTATCGGAATCCATCACCGCAGCAGTGTGTTCCAGAAGCGAGTTGCAAAAATCTCGATGGAAGCAGTGGAAAATGTGAGTGCGTTTCCAAGACCCAATGCGACAATTTTAAACAACCGCACCCCGTCCTCCCACCTGGCGGCCATCCTTATCGTGGCAGTGCTTCCCTTCAGTCTTGGATCTCTTCTTTTGAATTATTTCCCCTAATTTTATTTTTTATCACAACAAATGCAGTAATATTATAGCTAACTCTTTTTAGTTACTCAGATTCGTTTGTATTTATAGGTTTAACGCATTTAAAAGCTCAACTAGCGTAAATTAATATATATTATCCATGACTGATTTGAATTACCAGTAATAAAAACTCGATCAAACAGCTGTAATCCGTTTTATTCCGGATCCATATCAATCCAATCACAATCTGCATCAAGTTATTGTCTTTTATAGTTTAGCCTGGAGTATGAATTGCAAATATGTTCGCATTATCGAACAAAACCAAAATAATGGCTCAACAAAAATTCCAGCCGAACTGAATGAGCATGACAACAGTTTCATCTTGCAGTTAAAGACTTCTATTAATTTATCATATTCTCAGCAACGTCTAACTTGTAAATAGTGTATCCTAGCACTCAAAAGTTTGATACTATAATATTGTCTATGTTGAGGTTCAACCTTGTCTAAAGCAAAATGATCATGTGTCGTTCCCCGCTCAATGAAACATTTCATATCTTCCGATAAGATTCACATGTCATCACGAGAACTTACTCCAGAAGAAGAGCTATCACAGACGCCCTTAGATATTATTCATCCTTGCATGCCGCTTCTATCTGCATTATCATCCACATTACTGTACCCAGAGTATGTAAATAAATTCGCGAATTTCACCTCTTCAATCCTTAGTTTAAGTAAACAGACCAATTGACATATCGACAGTCAGGTCAGATAATCACACGGAACTGTGCATTCAATCATATGGGATATCATTCCGATAATCACACTGAGTTTCCAGGGCTCACAAGTAGTATGTAATCCCCCACCACGCCTGTCAATTATATTTCCATAAAGCAGAAAGGATGGATAGGATAGAGAAATTTTGCTGCCAATCCTTGCAAAATAGAGCGGAAAATATGATGAGCATGACACGCAAACCCTTGCCGGAAATTAATGATTTTCGCAATACTTCATACAGCCATGCTAATACATATCTAGAATATTCTTGGTACGGTAGTCCCAACCCAAGCAATAGATTGCACCCGTTTATCCAAACAGGCTGTTTACGAAGAGGAAAGTACAAGTATCGGAATTGTAGCCATTCAGCCTATTGCAATGTCAATAACCAACAAAATGAAAGGATTTTCCTTACGTATTCACTGGACACCTTATCCTAGGTTAACCACTGGCTTCATGATTTCTGCCATTAATTAATGTCCTATTAGATTTCCTCTGATTTCATTAACGTTTGTTACCACAGGCTGAGGTCCACAGGGGTGTACAGTACCGCATCAAATTCCATTATTTCGCAGATAAATTGGGGAATAAGCGGACTCCGGCTTCAATATTGTATTTATTTGAAATTGGAGTTGAATCTGTGAAACAAAGTATATTTTGTCGCTCATTAAGCCTCCATCCGAATTGGTTATACGTAGGCCAAGTAGGCCAGCATGTACCAGCAATGGCGCAGCGTAGTTGAATTTAAGTCTTAACCTACTAAAGAGCAAAGTGCTTAAAGTTAAATAATAATTTGGAATGCATTTTGTGCTGAAAACGCTAAGTAACTGTCGCGTTATGTTATTAAACGTAGTCAGTCAGCCAAAAAATTGGTATTGATATGGTATACCGTATATTCATGTATCATTCTATTTTCTACAAAACTTATTGATTAGCTTGGATTTTCTCGTCAAAGAAATTGCAAAAAGTCAAAAGCTGATCGCCAAGTTTTATGCAGATAGCTGATAGGATCAGGATGAAAATTTGCAACACACGTTCTTCTTAATTCTCCTGAACGTGTGTCAAACGTGACAGCAGAGACCACAGCTCCCAGGCAAAGCAAGGTAGAGCAACAATGCATTATTGATTGCACAGCTAAAGGTGAGCTTATACACTCTCGAACACTTGTCGAAAACTGCACACCAACTCCCTCTTGCATCTTTTCCCACTTGTTACGATGAAATCTTATCAAGTATTCCCAGCATTCCCCCTAACAAGAATATGGGCAAGTCCTCTCTAGTACTCATAGCACAAGCTTTTGTCTCGTGGTAAATACACAAGTTGCAATTAGACGTTGCAGAATCAGTGCAAAAACGCCGGATCATCAAAACGCTCACGTGCAACTTTCCCAATTCCTCCAATAGTTGCACAATCCCATAGCAAGCAACCTTGCAATCCTTTTCAAAGTCAAAAGCCAAGGGGTTTCCTTTCAGTACCAAGTTAACATTAGTTTCCAAAACTTGCCATTTTACAGCCTTAAATATTTTCGCAGCCAAATTACCAAACCATCCGAGCATACTTCACCTTCCGCCCACAAGACCTCATCCTTTTTCTCCTCCCTTGGCCCAAGTCTAATTCGTCAAGGAAAACATTAAATTTTACCAATTTTTAAAAGCCTCTCCCTTTTACTCAAACACGCTACAAGGTATATATTTTTCCTAACATTTACTCCATTTTTTCTTGCATCCCTCTGTCATAATCTCAATTACAGATATCCACAAGATAACGTCACTGTAGCTTTACCTACTTACCTCACGCTTTCAAAACGTGCCCATACTTTTTTCATAGCTTTCCGCTTCACAATTAGCGGGAAAAGTACGTCAGTATTCGAGCCTTCTCCGCACCCGCTCAACATCCTCCCTTCCAAAGGATGTACGCAATCCTCATTTATTTATAGTAAGTAGGCAAGGAAATAATTACCTGACAGCATGCACCGGAATAAGGAAGACACGAACTTAATTCCTTATTATTATTATTATTATTCTATCATATTGTGACGGACGGGGCAGAAGGATTTGAGACCTATGATTTTTCTGATAATCCTCTGGGCTCTGCAAGGAGACCGGGAGGGCACATCCGGGATGCCTGGAAGGCTGTAATTAGAGGTTGCAGAGGGTAGTCTAGTCACACGGGGTGTTCACTAGCATGAGCCCTCTCCTACTCAAGGCACGTATAGGCAGCCCAGGCTTTCCGCTCAACGTCCAAAGGGTTAAGTGTCTCTTTCTCCGTATGATTCTCTTTAATCTCATCTAGAGTTAATCCTTGTGCAGGTGAGCGCTTGGGTTTGTAGTTCGTGGAAAAAGTGATATGGGAGCAATTTATGAGTGGATCCATGTGATGTGTCAGTTTTGTTGTATGGTGCTCATATTTCCATCGACCCTTGATTACTCCGTCATGTTATTGTTTACCAACTCCAACATGTGCTCACTCTCTCTACCCAGACTAGACCCCATCCCTTCCCTAGAAGAATCCAAGTTATTGTAATGTATTAAACTTACACGCCAACACCTTAAGCAAGACTGTATAGCATTTGATCAGCCCAGTCACCTGCCCCAGTTCCATGGTCACTTTCATTTGACTTTAGAGGCGAATATGGAGGAGAATAGGCCAGGAGGCAGGTAGGTATATGATGCAGGTAGTTTAGGGAGCGAACAGGTAATAAGATAAAATATGTATAAAAAACACTTTAATTCCCATAACATATTATTCCAAATCTTCAAGGCCTGTATCCCTCTCCGCCTTCATAAAGCAGAATGACAGACCACCCCCCTTCCGTTTACTACTTGCTCCCTATTATTTTAGCGATATACAGCCATACAACCAACTAGATTGTTAACCTCCAAGCACATGATACTTGTGTATAGTACGACATAAAACACAGTTCATTATATAATGCAATTCTTCTTCAAGCTTATGGAGTTCAAACTACTATGGGATTATGTAACATTTCCAGCAATGTCTTTTGAACGAATCCACACAGGGAGGAGCGCCTAAACTTTTACGATCATATCGCTTCCCTATATACTTTTCATTGCACTGCATAAAAGGTTATTGGTCATAATTTTGCTCTGCCTTTAAAGTTTGTTCCCTTTTACAATCCCTACCCTTTGGCTCTTTAGATTCTCCTCTCTGCTGGAGTTGATACAGAATTAAATAGTGAAATACATGGGCAATTTTTACTAGCAATACACTTCCCCCCCCCCAACATCCTCTTATTCTTCTTTAGTTTTTTTCTATATTTAATATATATTTATCTGGCATAGAAACAAAGGGTAGAAAACAAGGGAGAGGAAGGATCTCCATATGTGAGTGTGTATTCCCTTCATTTACCAACAAAACTTTTCCCTTGCATGTTTTTAGATTCCCTGCCTTTAGCTTTTTAGCTGGACAGGGTTACAGTCTCTTTCGCTGGATGTTGCATTCTCTTGGCTTTCTTTTTTCACGCAGACCTTTAAACAAGATTCCGTCCTCTCCTTCCTTACATGAAATCCAGGAAAAAGGTAGCCCTGTCATGCAGTCAAGAAGGAATACAAGCTTTAAAGGATGTTGAATCTTTTTAAAGTAAAAGGATTGACGAGCTTTAGAAGGAAGACGAGGAAGAAATGCTTTAACATAAACTCACTTGGTCGCATTCATTGAGCTCCTGTTCGTCTTGAGAAGAAGAAGAAGAAGAGAAAAACTTATATTAGTTTCTTCTACCATTCCCAAAGGTTTCTCCCACCACCACAACAACCACCACCACATTCTTCCGTCCTTCTCCCCTTTAGTTCCTTCAAATGCAAGAAGAAACTTCATCTCATCTTCCTCTCCACGCAATCAGTCCTTTGGAGCAACCCAACAACTTTGCATCTTCTTCCCTCCCTCGCTCTTCCCCTTCTGTCTGCCTTGTCAGCATGATAGTTTTGAATTTCTGCGAGAGGGAGTCGAGATCCGAATAGTTGCTAAAAGAGCGAATAAGTCAGCCCTTTCCTTCATCCTCTCTCTGCCTTGTGTAACAATCATTGTCTTCTCCATCAGTGCTTGTGAGTAGTGCAGTGCTCAATTGAAGCTGGGGAGCAATTGTGTATGTGTGTAGAGAAACTTTGCCAATATTTTCTCCTCTCCTTTACAACCAAGAATTCGCAAACAAAAACACGCTATCATTTTCTCTCTCTCCCTCTCCCTCTATTATTCCTTCCACTATTCCTCCGAGCCTTCGACGGCCAGCCAGTTTAGTTGATAGTGATACGGCTCCAAAACAGGAGCTTTCCTAGCCCAGCATAGCAGCTACTGTAAATTCTTCTTCGTACCCTCATTTAGCAGTAACTCATCAGAGCTCGGTTTATATACAAACATTATATACTTTCTTCTCGTGTGTACGCTCCTCTACTTCTCTCTGCCCTGTCACAAGAGCCAGAAGAGAGGCTATCGTGATTGTTATCATAATAAACAAAATCCTTTTATAAACATTCATTCAAAGGATTCAGAGAATCCTGGGAAATATTCCTACACTCTTGTCAACTGTACACAAATACACAACCTGGAAAGATACAGTCATTTAGTTCCTGAGTGGTGCTCGGAGAGTTTGATCAAAATATATTATAGTGACGGTGCTTTGTTGTGTTCTGGAATCGCACAAATCAAACCCAGCACATGGCAGTGCCTTCGTAGTGGTGTCGAGTGTGTTGTTTAGCGAGTTTTCCCGAGTTGGAAAGCACCGAGTGTGAGTGACAGAGAAAATAACTCCGGGAGAAAGTTATTGCGTGCAAGCTTTTCCCGGTTTCACGTTTACGAATTTTTCCCATAGAGCAGGGTATCTCTTTCTCTTCCCTTGCTTCCTCCAAGGGATTTTTGCAACGTTTACAATGGCTCTCTTACTACTTTGCCGCCGGGTTGCCAGTGCAGAAGGTATCTTGTGACGTGACACTGATTTGTCTCGATTTTGCATTGTTTCTCAAAAACATAACATAACCTCTAGTTTGTCCATAGTTTTTCTAATTATAAACTATGCTTACCTGATTCCCATTCTCTTTCAGCTACCTTAGGACCACTTCATAAATTTAAATATCCCTCAGTATCCATTTGCGCAGGCCGTGCGACGTTGCAGAAGAGATTTATAAAGTGAGTTGTGTTTAAATTGCTCCTCCTATTACTAATTTCGCCCATTCCTTTTTATCAATAGCTTCCTTGCCCCGCTTTCAGAGTACATAATATTGCACATTACTTATTTATATCTAATGACATGTTTCTTTTTGTATGAATTCTCAAGGACTAGTGGTGTGGGCAACGATGGTCCGTACGACACACCGCAAGTACGCAATAATTCCGCTTCAGCAACTCTAAATGTATCCCATTTGGATCGTGTCAAGCCCATCGAGCCGGCTAGTATCAAAGGAGACACAACAACCTCACAGTCAGATAAAGGTGAGCAAGTCCTCAATGTCTTTCACACACAATTTTTACTTACTACGTCTGCCAAAAGTGCAAACTAAGTTTCCACAAATTGAAATAATTAGTTTTCAACCTGTCCAAAAAGTAATCAAAGTTCTTTCCCAGTTATATAATTAGAAGTTTATTTTTGTCATCAAATTAAGATTTAATCAGAGCCTAAACAGCTTTTAACTCCCAAACTCGTGCAAAAGCAACGTTATGTATTGCCTAATACCACCGTTCCCCCGAATACCCTACCAAAAAAGCCCTGGAGTTGTCCTTGCCCTTGCAGGAATCGGTGAAATTAAATAGGGTGCTGTATCTTTAAAGGGGATGATTTGAATTAGGAAACAGGGATTTAATCAAGCGGTAGTTGGTCCGTTGCAATCTGAAGAAATCAGGAAGAGTCGCAAAAATTTCCACGCGCGTAAATATTTATTTCCACACATATATATATATATACAATATACAGCATGTAAACCTGGCATTTCCTGAGAGCAAGGACGCGTTTCACACGGAATGGATTATATTATGAGCGGGATGATTTTTTCTTGTATTGCGTACATTCTTACCGTAGGAAAAGATTACAAATTAGCTTCTACGTAAACCATGTGGAAATGTGGATTCACTCTGCTGGGATTCCCAGCTATACGTGTTCGCTAATAAATGCGTGGAATAAAGAGGCTATGACGCTGGTACATCTCTCTCAACCAGCCTTTTCTAGGTCGTTCACCATATGATGATTTAATGCTATGGAAGAAAAGGAGGCGCAGTTGTGGTTGATTTTGCGATTATTTATCCAAAGGAGTCTCAAGTCTACAGGTGAATAAAGCGGGCATCGGGACCAAAATGATTCGAGTGTTTAACGTGCTATAGCTATAGCTGCTTCTGAGCTAAAATCGTTGAAACAAGAAAATATTTTTAACCTAATCACAAAAGTAAAACATTAACTCGTTTTGTTCTGTCTCTTCCTCAGAGATACAACTATTTTGAACTTGTATTCCTGACGTGCAAAACAAAGAGGATGCGTATACAATGGAGGATGTCTTGTAAACAATGGAGTAATTAACACTAAAGAGACATTTCAATTTAATTTACAGATGTCAATGTAAACAAAGATGCACTCAAAGAGAAGCTCGTTCTAACAGCGCTAAAAGTTGCAACAAAGACCTATGACGTCCTCACCCTTCCGCTCTACACAGTTATTCAGCAACCTTGGAAGAAGCTTAAGGAGCATAATGCAACAAAGGTATGTGTACATCACTAATTGAGCCCTCTGTATCAATTCTTTCTGTTCCCATGTGCTCTTCCGGAAAATTCTCGCGTAGCTTCAATCTGAAATCCCCCGAATTAAAAAAACAAGCTCCTCAGCTTGTTGCGAAATGTTTCGTAAACTCTTCAAGTTCTCTGCAGCTTGTACAAACTACCGGACACGTCACAGATTTTCCAACTGAGATCTACACATTTTTTTTATGACATTTTACTGGATTTTCAGAATCCAAGTCGTGATGCAGTAGAAACCAGTTTGTATAGGATAGTTTGTTGAGTGAAAACGTCATGGTATTCGAGTATATAGATACATCGTTACAGTTCCCCAATCCATGATGCATAACAATCCAAAGAGCCCATCCATGTATCTACATATGTGAGCTTTTCTAGCTTGTTTTTCAACTGATTTTATCCCAATCTCTGTGTCCAGTAAAGTCAAAGGGATTAATATATATGCTACATGAGATTAGATGCAAGCATCTTGCTTTGTACCCAAGAAGAATACAGACAGATATGGATGGAATTGATATCAATATAGGAAAGTCTAAACCGCATTGCAAGCATAAATGTAGAGAGAAGTCTCTGCCACCCCCGGAGGATACATATGCAGTCTCTATATAGTTTTTGTTCTTTTATCAAATAACCCTGAAGTTGTTCATATAATTTTGCGAATGCTCAAACAAAAACCACGCGCTTTCTGTACAGCTCGCTATCCCTCGCATACATGTTTGTTAGCACAACGCAAAATCCTATTCCAACATGTATGAGTGGCTCATTCAATGATCTCAATGACAGTAGCAGCTGATATCTTTTATAATTATTATACACTACCATCAGATTCAATGTGACTCTGATCCTCAATGAACCTTGATCCCGTATATAACGTACAACTTGCAATTGTGGAATTCTACCATTATCTTTTATATGCTCCTCTTAACATGGATCAACGCAATCAAATAACTACTCAAGTTAAGTATATGAAGAACGTGAATAAATAACGCAGCGTTTGCGCTACTCGCAATCTTAAAAGCGTTAGTCAACATAGCTTTAATGGAATCTTGCGTACACTGCTCCCATAGTCTCATCCGTCCCAGTAACAGATGATAGGAAATGTCATGACGAGTTTATAGTAATTTTTCCATAACGTTTAAACTGTAAGTGTAACCATTCTGTTTACACTTACTTTCTAACTACTTGAGCCTTGATTGTAGAGACGCTGCAGCCATTTTCCATTGCGAGGAAAATAATGAAAGGAACTTTTCCAGTTTGTAATTAAAATTGTTCCCAGAATCGTATTACCTTAGCAAGCCTCTTTATCCATCATAAAATTATGCCTGACCTTGAGATGCATAGAATTAAAATGATAATAATGCATTTAATTATCTATTCCAGGCTGTTTTGGTTGATCCAGTTAAACATGAATGGAGAGCTACAGTGCCCAAGTCAGAACTACATGAGGAAATACTCCAATATAACGTTGATACGATGGACAAATTATTTTCGCATGCACTTACAAAATATGAGGCACAAAAATGCCTGGGCACTAGGGAAATTATCCGGGAAATGGAAGAAATGGATCCAACTGGAAAGATGGTTAAAAAATTTGAAATGGGAGATTATCATTGGAGGACTTACAAAGAGGTTAACGACATGGCCACAAATCTTTGCAAGAGCTGGGCAACAATGGGACTCAAGCCAGGAGACAAAATTGCAGTTTTTGCGGAAACGAGAGCGGAATGGCTCATAACTGCTATGGCAGCCTCAAAGTACAATCTGTCAAGTACGTTTCCACGAGCTTCAATTAATCAGTAACTATCAAGTATCATTCGCCTGGATAACAAATAGAATTAACGGTTTTTATTATATTCTAAACAGTCTGCACAGTATTCACAACGCTCGGAGACGACGGTGTAATCCACGCCTTAACTGAAACTGAAGTTACATGCTTAGTTACATCCGAAGAGTTAATGCCCAGGTGCGTTGCCATACTCAACAGCACGCCGACAATCAAACACATTGTTTACATGGATAGAAAAAATTCTGATACCGATTATCAGAGCAAATTCCAAGCCGACATCAGTGTCAAAACTTTCTCCAGCATGATTGCTTACGGCCAATCCCAGCCGGACGTTCCTAGAAGTAAGATTATTTTTTAAGCCTTCGGGCTTAAACCTTCAAAACTTAATTAATGATTAAAAGAGCTATGCAGCTAATTTTTTGGGGGATTATTTCAGCTCCTGAATCAATACCACAGAGGGATGATCCAGCAATTATCATGTACACTTCCGGGAGTACTGGGGTTCCAAAAGGAGTTATTATTTCCCACTGGAACCTTGTATCAGCTCTGCGAGCAGCAACGGGTATGTTTGATAATCGTGAACCACCATGGCGGAGCAATGTATTTTAAAATGGATTTTCTCATTCGTCATTTGAAGCCTACCCTTTTTAAATATTCTTCCAGATACATTAGCCTCTTGTGGAAAAGCAAATCCAGATGACTGTTATATCGCATTCCTCCCACTAGCTCATGCTTTAGAATTAATGAGTGAATCCATGAGTTTGCTCCAAGGTATCAGAATCGGATACAGCTCTGCCTTGACGCTTACGGACAAGTCTGTTGGGATCAAAGAAGGGACAAAGGGAGATGCGACTCTTCTCCAGCCAACTGTGATCATTAGCGTACCGGTGAGCAATTATTTTTGAAACTATTTTCATATGAAATCATCCCCACATAAGCAATAAACAATGGTTTCAATCGAATTGGTTTTAGAATATTCGAAGTAATGATTATCCTATTGAATTTTAACGTTATTCATCGGATTTTTCCAGCTCGTACTCGAACGGATCGTCAAAGGGATTCAGACCAAAATAGCAGAGAATGGGAAAATGGCAACTGTGATATTTGATTTCTTTTGTAAATACAAAATGGAATGGATTCGTAGAGGATACGGAACACCTTTGGTAGATAGAATATTCTTTAAGAAAATCCGGGATTTGGTGGGAGGTAGAATCCGAGTCGTGATATGCGGTGGCGCTCCTCTGGCACCTCAAACTCATGAGTTTGTAAGAACGATTTTGTGCGCTCCACTCGTCCAGGGGTACGGACTAACAGAAACGTCCGGAAATGGTGTCCTTTGCATGGGTAAACTAAATTTAAAAATTCTACCTACATTTCATCCATGCTTTGTGTATATACAACTTTGAATGCAAAAATTCTGTTTTTGAAACCTGTAGCAACTGATTTATCTGCGGGACGAGTGGGCGGACCAATAAGTTGTACCCAAATCAGACTGAAAAACTGGGAAGAAGGTGGTTACAGAGTGACGGATAAACCACATCCTAGAGGTGAAGTATATCTTGGCGGTGACAATGTAGCTATGGGCTACTTTAAGAAGAAAGATTCCACCGATTTCTTCGTTGAGGACGGTGTACGCTGGTTCAAAAGTGGAGACATTGCAGAAATATATCCAGATGGCGCTTTGAAAATCATCGGTAAGTAGCACATACTTTCTCTAGAAACGTATTTCATTTCCTGGAGCTACAACACGGCTAAATTTCTTTTTGAATAACGCAGATCGTAAAAAGGACCTCGTTAAGCTATCTCTGGGAGAGTTTGTAAGTCTGGGAAAAATAGAGGCTGCTCTGAAAACTATTCCATTTGTGGAAAACATTTGCGTTTGTGCAAATTCCTTCCATCCTCGTCCGGTAGCTATAATGGTCGCGTCCCAACCCCAGGTAAATCCGATTACATTTTTTCTGCATTTTTAGTGTCGTCACTACTTAATGAGGAGTGAGGAATTAATTGCAACTTTGATCTGGATTTCCAGCTCTTGGCATTAGCTAAGAAATTACGGAAGACGGGTCCTTTTGAAGACTTAGTTCAAGATCCGGATATCAAAGCAGCTATTCTGTCGGAAGTACACAAGAAAGCAAAGATACTGAAACTGGAAAATCAGGAAATTCCTAGCAAAATCCATATAATTTCAGAAGCATGGATGCCTCAATCAGGTCTTGTCACGGCCGCCTTTAAAATTAAGAGAAATAACGTATACAAAGCGTATAAGGAAGAAATTGACGAAATGTTCAGTCAGCTATAATCAAACTGTTTTCCCTTCCCGCTCTCTAACTAAAGGAAAAGTTTTTTGTAGTTAGGTTAAGTTACGGAAGAGGATCAATATATTGTAACGTAGTTAGTTTTACAAGTTGGATGAAACGTGTGATATTCAGGGGGTTTCTTCACTAACTTTACGGATTACTACAACCTTATAGTCAGCTTTTAAATGATGACATGCTCAAACTTACTCGTAAAATGTCCAAGCCAAGGCGTTGTTGCCATTTTGAATGCTTCAAACGCAACACTCCGTGTTTTTTATCAATTTAAAACTTACTTTTGCGCATCACGCATCACAAACCCAGTTTGTACATAAGCTATTGCTAGTTACGGCTCACAACTGATAGCCTACAGAGGAGGACTGAAGCAGAAAACTTTACGTATTTTTAAAAAGAGTCCATTGATTTCTGCGATTGATTTCCCGAACAAACCAGAATTATCCCAACTGTAAAATATATTCTTATCGTGGTGCTAGACATTATTAAAGTTGCGAGATTATTTAAACGATTATTGATCTTTTTATATAATCGAACGAGAATATATTTCCTACTTCTCTGAGGACCCAGAACACGTGAAGTACAGAGGCCCAGAGCCGTTATTAAGAAAAAATCTCTAATCAACAGGTAATTATTGCTGCTCAAGCAGGTTTATTTTATGCATGAGACCATAAACGCAGAAATAATTTAGCCCTGTAACACTATTGTTAGCTTCTTTGCGAAACTGGAGCGACTAGGATAATTGCAGTTTCATATACACAGTGAAAACAATATGCATGGTGGAATATGATTTTGAATTATATTATAATCATATAATCATAGCGAGGTTTACCGTGAAATGAAATGTTCTTGCTAGTGGAAGTTACACATCCTGCTCGAGAGATCCACAATGATGGAAAGAATGGACACGACGAGGACCGTTACAGTCCAACTGTGTCCAAATGGAAGAAATTCTTCTTCTTCCAGGTATTCTTCTTCAACCCTTCCAGAAAATTCGTTCGTCTGAAGTATGAATGCGAGCACGGCGGTGATTCCCATTAGGACAGCAAGGAAAAATTTGCAATCCAAGTACGAGTCCTTCGCGTCTGAAAAGAGAAAGTATTATCTTCAACTGAGAGTACACAAAGTTACAAGTACAACAAGTATAGAACAAGCTTTGCAAAATTTACCGGCAGTAGAACTTGTTTGCGATTCTTCAGAGTTTACAGACGCAACGCCGCATTCCGAGCATTTCCCTAAAATTTACAAAACTGGACTTTTGTAATTCCTGGAAGCAACTCATTTTTGTGACAAACAAGTCTGACGTGCAATTTACCTTTCGTGTCGGGTGTTAGCTCCTCTGGCTCAAAACCGCTGACAGCGTAGATTGTTACCACATCTTTTCTCCGATTGACAGATTTTCGACAGTAGGCGCATATGCGGTTCCTAAAGAATCAAAGCTTGCAATGATGAAACAATTTTAAGATACCGTTGACGCGAAATTACTTTCATTTGCGCTCAAAGCTACAACGCTTTACAGCTGCAAATAAAAATCTACCTGCCTTCGTTTTCCAACTGATTAAACCAAAGTCGAAGACACTCCGAGTGATATAAATGACCACAGGAAGTAGCTGTTAAGTTAGGCAACATCCCAACGGTTTCAACGGCATTGGCTTTACACGCTTGAGTGAAAGGATAAAGGTCAGCTCGGTGCAACCTTCTTGACCCCAGTCCTGGCCTTTCCCGATTCGCAGTTCGCACTTGTTGCATTGGCACGATATTTCCTCGGAAATCTTCCTCAAGGTAATCCTCGAATCCGGCATCATTGTCAATATCTTCTGTATGTTGAACGGCTTGAGTTTCCCAGCTAACAACTGTTGTCAATGGTAGCATACAAATGCAGCAGCTGAGAACCGGCATGGCTTCCCAAACGATTCAGCCTAGTTGTGTGTATTTCTGGAATTGTACTCAAGCGTCTCTATCGGCCTGATTTACACTTTCCGATTTCCGATACGTGCCTGCAAAGTCGTAATCAAAGAATTTGTGGCTGAAGACGTCTCTTTGCAAATAAAGATTATTGAAAAGGAAGCTTGTTTCAATTTACTGAAACGATAAAGTAATCGGCCTCTATGCAAAATCAAACGAAACTAGCTTACGGGCAAGATTTATTTACAATTGTTTTATTTTAATGCGATCTACTTAGCTAGCTGCACTGTAATATTGCATAAAATTTTTAGCGTAGCATTTCTATCAGGCTTAGCGAAAGAGGTACTTTAAATTTGCCACGTATATATTGTGGATTTGAACTGTGCAATTACCTCAACAATTGAGCGTCTACACCTACTTTTCCTGGTAAGATAAATAAACAAACAAATCCCCACAACGATGGCTGCAGCTTCTTAATTTTCAGGTCCATCGGATGAGGTACAAGAATTGGTCATCACAGCCCTTCTGCTATGACGGTCGAGCAGAAAATTAGCCTGACTTCACTGGAAGATAGATTGTCCAAATAGTCTATGAATAGACCTTTTGAATGATTGCATTTCCGGAATCTAGAGCCGGCGCGATTGTAAACAGAAAAAACAGCAACTCCCATATTCCATGCTTAGGATTTAACAAGCTTTCCGCCCTTTTCTTTCCAATCGTTGATTCCGGAGTAAACCCTGTAAATTAGAGTATTGATATTATCATTCGATTAACCTGTGGAATTAAATGCTATCATTACGCCCTAGAGTGGGACGCCGTCCATGAATGTAATACCTGATGTTGCTAAAGCCGAGCTGCTCCATAGCCTTTGCAACTAGCTGAGCCCGAACACCAGCTTTGCAATGAATTACAAGATCATCATCCGGCTTCGGCTTCTTGAATCCATATTTGCGAGAAAATGCAGTATCATTTAAATTCAGAGCCTCCTGAACTTCTCCGACTGAAATACAAATTAGAACATCAAAAATGAATAAAAGCTTCTCCAGAAAGTCATTTTTTCGATCAGTATTACCGTCACTGTCAAAATCTTACTCGGTAAATTCTTTCCTCCAGGTATGAGGCCGTCGTCAATAATTTCCGCTCTTTCTCTCACGTCCAAGACAATGCATTTTTTCGCCACAACTTCATCAGTCATTTGAGCAAAATTTAAGGTCAAGGAAATTATCAAACAATCATAATTAATAAATTTTAATAGCTATACCGTTCTAATCGAATGAAGAAGTTAAAACTTATAACTGACTTACCTCGGGAATGCATTATAACTCCCACTCTATTTTGCCATACATAGTTTTGTTTGCACAAGTGATAAGTATAACACCTTGTTAAATGTAGTCCGTATATATTCTGACCGGTGCCAAACTTGTAATGCTACCGTAATTATTCGTAATACTGTATACCCCGCAACAATTTATAAAATCTATATGGAAACAGTAATTTATGTTGAGAATAAAGTTTACGTCATCAATGTTAGTGTAGATTTATTAGGAGCAGCATTATTTCGAATATAAATCGATAAATTGCACCCCCGTCCAGTTTTCAACAGATGCAGGACTTAATAGTAGTTTATTTAACGCACATTTGTTCATTTTCTTCTTTCTTATATTCTTCTACATTCTGAAATATCGTAATTCACCATATAATTATATTCGCGCTCTTGTACAACTCCTCTCCTTCATCTAATTACCAAAACCATAAATTGCCTCTTAACAAAAACTTACCGACCCAACTAGAAAATGGAGCTTAATCCAAAACTATCTGTACTAGACGTTACGTATTGAACTGTATTCATACTTGTTGTTTTCTTTGTATTGTCACCTTGAAGGGCTGCAGTCGAAGTGTATAGTCAATTTCGTTTAACTAATGCACATAAAAATTCTTATGGAAAACATGGAGATTATACTCTGGTAAACAGGAGGAGTTAAACGTCCTACTTTAGAATATAAATTTAAATACAACTCTTCTTTCTTTCTCTAAGGGCAAGAAAAGGTTTACAATTGCACAGGAATGTGAGCTATCACGAGAAAGAACAACCTTAAAGAAGTAACCCTAGACCAATATTTATCAGTACAGAGTTAAGGTAAATCTGTAAGTTCATTTTAGTTATGTATCAATAATCTAACTTTCCAGCTTTGGAAACATAACCCCCCTCTTTCAGAGTAACCAATATTGCACTTAAACAGTATCCATTAGAATGCATACTCCACATTAAACATCATCTAAAATTCTGTTTCCATTGTACTAAATATCAATTGTAACAGCTACTCGAGGTCGTAACCATACGTCTCAGAGAGCATTCTTAATTTTTTTCATAACAGCATGAATATCATCACGTCGGCAAGAACAACTTTGAGACCTTTTCGACCGTTTGAAAACATGAGCGAAAATATCGAGGTTCAGACTTACAGTTGCAATGAAATACATAATTACTCAATTAAAATTCTGAATTTTTCAAGCAGGCATGATGGCGCTACAATTTAAGCTTACATATTCCATGCTGAGGAAGAAAGAGTCCAAAATTATAAACTTCACTGTAAAAGTCGAATTTCTCAATCGATCATACCATACAGTCTATGGAGTTTTTAGGCATAGTAGCAGCCAATCTTATTGTGTGAACGAGATAATCTTATACTATACTTCAATCGTTAAAACACCTTGCATTCGTTTGAAGTCTCATTCGACTTGAACTAACAACATAAAACTGTTCCAAAGAGATTCAGATCAAGGAAGTGATTTAGAATCTTTCGAGCTAGATTCGAGTCTAATTAGGCTGTCTTCTGAGACGCTAAGTCTAAAATCATCACATTAACTTCAATTATTCAATCAAGGTATAGTTTTATGAGCTAAAGGAAGATTCAGGTTCTCGTTTGGGTCCATCTGAGTTTAGCAACCAGCTAAAACTGTCACGCTCATACAACTCTGTCTAGGAACTACTATAACTTTATATATTATATGTACGAGCAAATTACGACGTCGCATAAACATCTTCAGGAAGCAAGAGCGTGTTACGAAGCTAACCGCAACAACGGGATTAACAACGTCAATCCCTAACGATTGATCCATCGTCGGAGGCCGTCTTCCCATTCAGTTGCTCCTCCTTCATCATCTGTTTTGATGTAAGATTCCTCGTCATCAGTTCTAACATAATTCTCATCATCTGTAGGAAAGCCGCTAAGACGATGGCACATGACATCCTACCCAAGCCAAAATGCACAAACTACAGTCTAAGCCCCTTTAACTTGAATTAGGCAATCTACTAAGCTTTATCAAGTAGAAATCTTCTCTTACGGCCGGATCAAAATCGTCGTACAGCTCTGCATACGCTTCAGCATCTACATCACGTCCAGGTTGGCCGTCATAAGTATCGTTCATCCCATTACGAGCATAACCTGACTGACCCACACCGTTTTCACCAGACATTCGGTGAGCTCGTAGTTCTGCTAAAAACTGTACGTCTTCCTCGTATTGATTGTCCATTGCTTTTTTCCAAGCCGCAGTAGATTTAATACCTTCAGGAGAGTCTACGTATCCTAAACAGGAGTTTTCATTAATTTTTAATCCCCACAAAGCACTATATCCGTTGTAAATATGTATGTATATGTCCTGGAAACTTTACCCAAAGGTTTCGTTATTTGTCCATCTGTCCCGTTCTCTTCATCTGATCCTGTAAGTATTACATCATAATTATAAAAAATTCGTTACTATTGACTCCGGCTGGATTCTGACTTGGAATGTTCAGCAGATGAGTACCTGAATTAAGTTCCTTTACTAAAGTGGACATTGCATTGGTGACGGAGTCTGCTGCAAGCAGTAGGTCATTTCGCAGACTTCGGTTTCCAGGATGATGAGAATAATCACTATTGTTTAATGAGCTGGATCTAAAGTCTTCTTCCGTACTATACGCAGAACGTAACTCGCCAGTTAAAGTCGTATACGTGTCAGAATGATGAGGGGTTGCTGGAGCGGACCGGTGGATTGTCAACGGCAACGTTGTAGAACCTGATTGAGTGTAAATGCTCATAGGAGGTGATTTAGCAGAACGTGGAGAGGAAGTTGGCGTCGACTTCGGTGTTATCTGTTGTGCCTGAATGAAAAATAATTCGGTAACACGAAACGAATTAGTACTCAAAGTAAATCAAGGATAACCGATCACAAAATACGTAAACAAATCACCTTCAGCAATTTCATCAACCCTTCCAACTGTCCCATCAGCTGCTGCCTAGAATCTTGTAAATTGTTTAACTTATCCTCAAGCTCGGATTTATGGTACCGCAGAGCTTGCAGTTCGTCCACCAAAACAGGAGCATGGGGTTCACCGCTTAAATATTCCATGTCTTGCTGTACTCTATTTGCAAGAAACACAAAAATAATCCATCTTAAACAATAGGATTTGTTGGCATTTCAATTTGTTGATAATCATCAGCTAACCTTAATCTCGCGATTTCACGCATGATTTCCCGATTTCGGCCTTCTAACTGAGAAATCATATCCCTTTGAGTTTGAATAGTATCATAAAAACTCATGCTGGTTTGCGACATGGTACGATTGTGCTGTTAAGTCAAAAAATATAACTTTTAGAATTTCGAATTACTTTTACACAAGACAGATCCTTTCAGATAGTTATACCTTGTACGTGGGTACAGGCTGCTTGGAATTCAAATATTATTTCACAAAGAAAAAGTTTATATTTCAATAATGTTCAGTTTAAGTTTATATGCAATGCATCAATCCGTTATATTAAACTCATGCCTCGATCAATCATCATAACATGCGGATTACAAGTTGTAAACACTGTTAGACTTACTGGGTATTTATTTTCAGAGGCCAACCGGGCAGTATAACGTGCAATCAGTCTGTGTTCTTCGTCGCTTTCACTGATACTGTCAGAATAGCTACCTGATTTGTTAGGACTAGGAATTAAAAAAAATCGAATTACATTCCGTAATGCATTTTTCTAGTTAGCCAATTTGGCAAATCCTTGGTTTCATCCTATTACATATTAATGGTAAGTACTTTCAACCCAATGCGCTAGCTGCAGTATAAGCGTATACCAGCAAAATTTCTCGTTGTTATTATGTACAATCCATTACATAGCAGTTCAACAGCGCCGTATTATTTTCTAATATTCATTCAGCAATTTGATTCAACAAGCACGAACAGTTTCCTAGTTCTTAAATAATTTCCTTACCCGTTCCCAAGGTCCATAACAAACATTTTTTGGTCGGAATAAGCATCCAATGGTTCACATAAGGGA
Source organism: Sminthurides aquaticus (assembly GCA_906901655.1). NCBI lineage: Eukaryota > Metazoa > Arthropoda > Collembola > Symphypleona > Sminthurididae > Sminthurides > Sminthurides aquaticus. The sequence goes on along the minus strand of CAJQTT010000002.1, from coordinate 1,862,081 downwards.
AACCCATTATGAGTAGGCAAAGGTGAAGGTGGACTAGAAGAAAAGAAAGCAAGCCATCACCTAAGCTGACAACCACCAACTATTTGCGTGACCCACACTCTCATGAATCGCAAGATCGATCTTGAAGATAGATTCACAGCTTTCCAAGAAGAAATTCCGATCTCTAACTCTAATCTAGCTCTATCTTAGCTCAGTCCAACCCACATGTTAACACGTTGGTAACTTATGCCCTCGAGAACCCATTGAAAAGTACCCGACCATGTAAACGTTATAGCAAGCATTCATTCAAATTGCATTGCCCCAAGCCATGATCAGTATTACTTACACAATGTGAGCCAAATTCAATGGTCGTTCCTGCTCCGGAAATTTAGGCATTTTCTTTGACTTGTCGGGCACACATCGAAATGACTTCCGGAAAGAGTTGCGGAATCCTTTTCCGCTAGACTGTAAGCAACCACAGTGTGAACTTAAGCACCTCAGTCCCCATAAATTAGAAGATTTTGCTCAATGGTTTGTTTATTATTCAACTTACACTAGATGAGTACTCCTTAACATCGTGGGTTGCGACATGATTTCCTGCTGTTTTCCCATGCCAGTAACAGTTTTGGCACATGTTAAAGTTGGGGCACTGCATACATTTGTATCTGAAGCCTTGTATATTGTTAACCTGACAAATACTGCATTTCACGCCATGACTCAAGGACGAAATGGCGGCCATGCTATGCAAGACGGCCAACCAACATATACACGGTGGGCCTGAAATTAATAACCCAGTCGTAATTTTCACAAGCAAAACATGTCTACAAGATTGGTAACTCCTACATACCAGGGTCCAGTATTGCATCCAGAAAACAGTTCACATTAATAGATGTGGTCCCATCCGAAGTTGCGAATATCGTAGAGGCGAGTCCATCCGTATAACCGAAAGTAGGTGACTCTAAAACCATCGCCGGAAGAGCCAGTACTTCTTGCAAATACTCGGAAAATCTTCCAATAACCAAGTTTCCATTTTCGTCAGAAATTTGGGAAAATATATCTAGAGTGCAGAAAAGTTATATTCCCAATTACATCCAGTCTTTTGTAAATATTATTTGAGGTATTTACAATGGCGTAACGATAATATCACTTACATCTTAACTTATCTAGAAGTTTGCCGGAGCATAACGTAGATAGAAAAACTTTGATTTGAAATACACGTAGACCTCTACCGCAGCCGTCACTGAAATGGACCAAGAAAAATTTCATTATGCTGGAGTGTGTGCAAAGTAAACAAGGTAATCTGATGAAAGAGATGTGAGCTCAGGTTTACTTGTCGTATGCAATTAGCATCCAGGAAAGTAAATATCTTGCACAGCTAGTGACGTCAACTTGTTGTCCCAACGGAAGACGCTTATTCAAACTCACATACAAAGAAGTCACAACAGATTCCACCTTTGGCACAGTAAGGATTGCGTAAGGATCCAACGAATTGAGTCCATGTTCTCGAATTGCTTCGATAACGTTGAAAATATCGATCAGAACGACTGCAAATACCAAATATCCTCGTAACCGATACCCTCGGAATCCTTTTACTTAAAATAAATAATAACCGTCCTCCCTAACTAAGTAGGCGTAATTCCCGAGAGCTTACATTGGGATTTCGTCTGGATGAACCTTAGTTTAGCAGCAGTTCGGTAGCTAGCGAAGCGTATCGCATCATACCCAGATTCCTGTGAACAAAATAATATAGGTCAGTCATTTGCTCCAGCTTCATTTTCAACATAGATTTAATGTCCATGAATCTTCTGTACAAGGGACACAGTACCACTTCGTTATGATATATGACACAATATACGGATAAGAATGACGTGCCTGGAGTTCCGTCACAAGAAGCGATAATTCTTCTGAGTCAACTGAGCTGTTCGTCGGTAGACTCATACCGGATGCACCCGAGTTGGTTGACACCATTCCAGTAGTTCACAACGTATGAAACCCTTACAGAATACAACAAACAGGAGCCCCTCCTGTAAACAACAAAAAACCATTAAAGTCAAAAAATATTCATTCCTTTTTCTACTTTCATGCCCCGATTTCCAACAAGCCAGTATTTGCCATTGCAAAGTAGTAATCGGAAACTAAAACACGGCCCATATCATGATGCCAGCACTCGAATTTTCTCAAGCAATCATACCCTTCCCCAGACCATCCCGATAGATCATTCAAGCATACTTAAAACGGGTGCAGACATACACACAGAATCTGTAATTAAATATCACTCAAGACTCTATTTATAAACTATTCTACACACACAAATTCTGGAGGGATATGATCGGAAAATCAATACTACCGCGTCTCCCGCGCCTCTTTCTGCCTTCAACCACATTTCCCCTTAAAAGTTTAATTCCAGCCAACTTTTTAGTTCACTTCTAACCAGCACAGTTACATGTATCCCTCCGCATACATAACCTTCGGAGCTACAGAAACTCCTCATAATTCTTTCAACGATACACTAAACTCCTTAGCCTTCATTCTAACAAGACTTGTTTCAGACCCATTTCTTCTCACGCCGATGCAAGAATCGATAATGAAATTGGGTTTCGTCAACGCAGACATATGAATCTACGAAATGCATCCAATCTAATTCAGCCCAAAAACTGCCTACATACCCACCAACTCAAATAACCTCAACAAGGACAGTTACCAATTACTCTGGCTATCTCTTCGCATTTACTTTCCTATTCAGGCCGATCCTTCCAAAATTACAGGTTACAATCTATCGATTAATCCACTCCAGCAACCTTACGCGCTAATCATCCAACAACCTGACAGTGAACAACCTGACAATACAATACTAACAGAATAAACCATGTACCAATTAGAGGTGCAAACGAGCTATGTTGTACAAGGAAACAATGACAGAAAATGGCAAATGCATCTTCAACAATTTCACAAAACCCATCTGTTAAATCAACTGCCTTAAAACCAAACACTGCCTAGCTTGGCATGACTGCTACATATATGCACTAAATAATTCCACACAAATCTATGACATTAAATTTATATACTGCCGGTATACCCCCTTTCTCGAACAAAATTGTCGTCATGATCAGCAAAGAGGCTTTCGACGATACATAGAAGATACTGAACTGAATAATTCATTAGACAAAAGTACACTTCGTCACCAAAAAAAGCTAAATCATTACTCTCAACCAATATTTGAATCAGATCCAAAAAATATCTACACATCTCGTCTACAGTATAAATATCCAAATAACATTAACACGTGGAAAATGTAATCATGTTGAAGCACAACAACTGTTTCAGGCTATTTATTTATACCACCTTCCCCCAAATCTCTAATTACAATGACATAGTCCGTAACTGAAACAAAATCATAAAACGCAATCAGATTAGTACCACGGTCACAACAAAATCATACAAATGTTTACAAAGATGAACCGATAATGGCATTTTTATATCTTTCCGAACTTGACCGATAATAATATCCTCAAAACAATGAAACTTGCCCCACAATCGCTAATCGGCTCAACAATCTAAATATCTTCAATACATTACAGATGAAACAATTATATTTAAAGTATTAAAACCCAAACTAAAGAATCCATTCAAACGCATATACTTAAAACATCAGCAACCACTACTTCACTTCAATTCCACATACCTTCAACGCGGTTAATCCCAATTTTATTATCGCTGTAGATGAATCATCATGTATGATAAACTTCTCCAGCAAGTTGTAATCATACACTCCAGCAAACCACACGTTCTTCAAGGGTAAATGAAAGGTACACCCAAGTTTCTTGTTACTCGGCCAAGGCCGTTAGCTAATTCAATTAAGCACTTGTATTCCAACGCAAACTCCGCCACTTTCCCACTTATTTTATCAAGTTCATCGCGGAAATTTAATTGCCAATAAAAGTTTACTAATGACAAAAGGATGGAGGATAGAATTAATTATACACACATACGATAATACACAGCATCACCCGGAAAACTTTTCTCTTGCAAAAGCACAAACTTCAACACAGTTAATCCCTAATTAATGCGGAAGCTTCCACAAATCCACAACGTAAACTACGGGAAGGCGGGAAACAATTAACAAAATGAAGACATGGTTAATAACAATTAATGCGGAATATTAAACAGGGTTAGGAAGGAAACGAGAGATGGATTGATGGTCCACTGTCTTGGATTTGGAAGGACGACTGACTGCCAGAAACTTGCCTCCGTTCGTCTAACACAACCGACCCTCTACCAGAAAAAAATATAGCGAGCAGATTCAGTCAGCACCTTAGCTAGCTAGTACAGACGCATAGCCGAGAGTACTGATCATTCTAGCTATTATGAAGCTGGAATAGTCGGCTATACTACCCGTCTTCGGAGCTTCCAGGCCGAAAAGCGGGCATCAGGAAAAGCGTGTGCACGTTACAGAAACAACTTGGAGCACCCGACTTCGGATGGAGGCGGGCTGGCGGGTTGATGACGGGAAGAGAACTACGGGAGACTTCTCTGGAGTGAGGGATAAAAGGTGCAGTGAAAGACCGGGATTCGGGCGACTGTGTGTGTGAACCAGGGAGAATTTGTGGTAAAGAGGCAGGCCAAAGAAGGGAGTAACTCGTATATATACCCGTTCTAGCCGCTCTCCTTTCACTCCCGCAGTTCCATGTCTCCCCCGCTTTCTCCTTCGTCTTTCTATTTTTCTCATATAATTCCATCGAGTCTGCAACCGGATCGGAGCCAAAGCAGGGACGGGTAACTGTCTCTTCCCTGACTCTCGCCACCAGCAGCACGTATTCCGCCCATTATAACACAAAATTCCATCATCCCAGAGTTCAAGTGGCAACTAAACGAGATGACAAGGGTTGGAGGAGCGGGTATTTCTCGGCTATCCTTTGTCACATACTGGAAGAAGGGTGCATAAGAAGAATTTTAAGATAAACTCATTCCCATCACCACATATTCCAACAAGATTCATAAGCGGAGATAAGGAGGATAACAGCTTGAGTGAGAGGAGAAACTGGATAGCTAGTAGTGACCCTTGTATTGCTGTCCGCTGAGTTGCAGCCCCAGCTTAGTTCTATTCCAGCAATAATTTCCAGAAGCTCCAAAGCTTCAAGCCGTGCACTGGGCAAGACACTTCGGAGAACCCTCAACCTCTTCCAGTGCAAGCGTACACGAATAGGAGAAAGCGTAAGATAATAATGTCAAAGAAAGAGCCTAGTAACTCCATCGAAAAGATTTAGCAAAAACTTTCTCCATCCTTTCCCACCCTCTTTCCCCAGATCCAGATCCTACTTTCTAGACAGTTTGTAAACTGGAGAAAAGAAGTCTGCTAACAAACTAGTACTAGCTTGTATTCTCTTACGGTTTTCCAAGGTAGAGAAAAGATTGGAGAAACTTGATACGACCTAGAAAACCTTTTTCTACTTACTATCCACTCCAACTTGGTTTATACATAGTGGTCATGGTAAAGGATCAATTTTTTCCACATCAAACTTTCACCACTTTTCAGCCTCACTCATGGATTTCCTTGTCACAGCAACTATTATTCCAAGGCCCGGCTTTTTTTATTGTCATTTCTATTGGATTTAATTCAAACTTATTGACAAGGATAAGGAGGATGTCTAAATTTCTGCCTCATCCCCCTTCCATACTTTCACCGGCTACAAATCAAATGTTCTTGGACATCCTCCAGTCATGCATATCTGAAAACAAATAAAGAAAAACGTCCACAGTTTTTGCTGACGACCACCATCATTTTGAGCACACAAGAAACCCCACTGTAATCCCCAACCTCCGGCTCGACCCGTGATCTACTGCAACTGTCAACAGTTTACGAGATACTCCAATTTTTAAAACAACACATCTCTCCTTCCACCAACCTACTCTCTTTTCTCTTTCAGGTAGAAATTGTAGAGAACCAGAGATGTTCAAAGGGTGTTGGTTTTAGTGAGCTACCTGAGAGTTTCTAGAGAAACTAGACGATAGAACAGAGTGAGTAAAAGGGTAAAGCTATAAATTAGGCAGCAAATCTGGAGGATTTATGAAGATGGAAGAGGTGGGAAATATTTTTTAGAGCATCGCCTTTGAATTCTACTCTACTTACCTTCCACCACCTCAATTTATCCCAGCCATAGGTTGCGGTCTCTGCTTTATCATACTTTCAAGCTTACTTTCCGCCTCCTTCCAGTAGTACTTTTTCTGGTGACAGAAACAAGATTTATTTATGTGATCAAACAGGATTGAAAAAACTTGGAATAGTGGAGAAAGCAGGGAAGCGAAGAGAAAGCAGCTTCTGTGGATAGAATAGATAGAATATCCTTGTTTAGCAAAACAATGAGAACGCTAGCCTCAAACTTTCAGAGCCTTCATTCTCGGCTCCTCGAGCAACTATTGCTTTACTTTTACTTGCTTATAGTGACAAACTTTACTCAATTTTCTCTAGCCACTCTTTGATAAGCCGCTCTTTCAAAGAGCGTATATATATTTGAGAAAAACAATGGCTCATGTATGCGAGCCACGCGAATACAGTGAACCTCTTCTCATTCCCTTCTCTTGGGAGCGAGCCTCGAGTGGAAAGAGATGATAGCGGGGAATGAAATAGGAGCAAGTAAAGGTGGTGATTGATTATTTATGATGGCATATATGATATTTATGTAGATGAAATGGGTAGGCGCCTACTGCAAGGACCATCTTCAGACCCGGAATATAGGGATGAGTGCAGCTGGTGGAAACTGGTAGCTTGTTGATGTTTGGGTAAACAGAGTGAAGGTTAAGGGAAATGCGGGAGGAATTTTAAATGAGGATGAAAAGCGGCCATAAGCATTATCCCTCTTTCTGTGCTACAAGCGGCAAGAGCTGATCCCATCCCTTCCTCTCAGCAATCTTTATAATGTGGAATTTTCTTACCGAATCATGCCAAGCTCTCCCCATTTAAGCATCTTTAGACGCTATATATTTCCTCTATTCTTGTGTAAATGTGATTCGTCGAGGACGGAAACAAGCTATTGTTTCCGCAAAGAAATGGCCAAGTATTTAGGAAAACTATAGCGGAGGATAACAAGCAGAGAATAAGATGATAGAAATGAGGAGAAAGTGGATAGAAGACGGAATGAAGGAAGGATGAGGAAGAATGATGAGTTCCTTGCGTCAAGCTCACAGTCCATGGCGTCTATTATAACCGAGAGCATGTATATACGCCTAAAAACAGCCAACAGCAGGGAAAGTTGGACTAGCATAGAGTGAAGGAAGCAGTGAGAGATTTGGAAGGCTGCAGAACATACAGGCTATATAGTAGAGAAAGTTTGAGAGAAAGTAGTCGAGATTTTCAATGGTGTGAATGAAGAAAGCCAAAAAAGTAGACGGAGAAAATCAGGATTATGGCCGACCAAAGTAAGTAGGAGAGAAAGGCTTGAAGAGGAATTTGAGAAATTGAGGCAAAAGAAAAAAGAGATAAATACAAGTGTTCTTCCTAAATGGATACAAGAAAAACCCAAGAGAAAATAAAAAAGAACCCTGGAGAAAGTTCAATAACACACCACCCTTATCCATATGTATATATATATGCATGACACTTGGGAAAATACAACGGGACCCAATCCCACCAAACCCGGAACCGGAACCCAAGAAAAACTTTCTTTAAAAGGACGTTGGATTCGTGAAAGCAACTAGTCCGGGAATCTCGGCAAATAAAATGATAAGCCCCGAACAGCCATCCTTAGCTTATCCTTTTTCTTCTTTGTCACATCCAGACAATATAGAAATGATCGAGACAGGATTGCGGAAGGGAGTAGGAGGGATCATACTTTCCAATCCTCCCAACCCTCTCCAGTATGTCCTACAGACGGGGAATAAGATCAGCCAGCACTACTTTCACTACTTTCCCCGCACTTAACCGGCTAAAAAGATCCTGGAGAGAGGCAGTGAATAAAGAACATCTTCCTGGATTTGTCCGATTTTCTTTTCGTATTTTCACCCAACACTTCCTAATGTCCTCGTCCTCTCCATTAAATTATTGATGAGGAGCAGAACAGGCAAAGCAAAAAGACTGCAAAACCAACTCCATAGCCATAGCTCCATTCCTTCAGTCCCATCTCCCAGTTACGTCTGTAGTTTCAAGGGCTGCATCCCAAACGCAGTAATTCCCTTAATTTCCTACTACTCTAACTAGCATATGGAATCACAACCAAGAGCACTTTTAGCTTCCTGACAGTAATTACTTTAAAAGGAAACCTGAATGCGGAAAATGAGAGAAAGGAGATAAGAAGAGGAGAAAAAGTGAGAGCGGGAAGAGAACCCAGCGTCCCCGCGGACACTTTATGCATAGGTTACACCCTGCCTGGATCTCCTTTGGAACCCATGGATTTTCTTGACAAGTCCATTATCGGTAGTAGTACTGAACATCCTTAAGTCTGTATAACATGGGCAGATGTCGTAGGATCTTCTACACACATCTATAAACCTAACTTTCTCTTCTTCCTCATCCTCCTCATCTTTGAATATCTCCTCTTTTCTACAATTCTACCTCTACAGTCACCCTCCACTGCTGCCTTTCTATCGTTTCCCCATGCTTTCTTTTCAAAACGAGAATTTGAAGCAGCCCTCTGCTCCGATTCCAGGAATCTATTCCAAGCTTCCCAGCACATGCTAAGAAAGTGCAGCCTTGCAAGGACCAGAATCAAGTGGGATAGCGATTGAATGAATTCATGTATGCATGATGCACAGACTGCGCGAGGTAGGAGACAAGAATTGGGAACAGAAATCCTTATTTCCTTTAAACCCTCCAACTACCAAACAAAATTCTTTCATTCCACGACAAGAGAGAACAAATCCATCGCCTTACTGCTAACCAACACAGAGCACCCTATGACTCTACATTCTCAAGTCAGGAGTGCCTTGGCACGGAGAAAGCTCAAAGTTCTTTTCTCTCTCTTTGCGCTACGCCTCCGCCCGTTAAACAACCTAATAAGAGGTTCTTTCAAAGCATCAGAAAGGAACGAATATTCCCAAGTCAGCAACCTTCCCTCGGTGATACACGATCCCGTTTAGAAGGAGAGGTCAAATAGTCTTGTAGTCTGTAGGCAGGGACGGCAACATCCTGCAAGCCCAAGACTGGGTGGAAAGGTACCAGAAGAAAGAAAGGAGAAAGTCAAGACTTTAAACACAGCTCCGCCAGACAGCAGGAGTACTCGTGAGAATTGAATTTACAAAGTCGTTCAGCTAAAGCATGTCCCATCCCATCCTCTCTTAAAATTTATCCATCAAGTACATCTTTGAGAGGTCCTTTAGAAACATCTCCACGTATGCATCCCTCTACGCACCAAAGAATCCCAAAAGGTAGATTCAAATTTTTTAAGTAGAAAGAAGAGAAAATAGCCAAACCACTCTATCTTTATAGAGACAAGATTGACATCCCCAGGCTGCTGCCGATGATATTGCTGGACCAAACTAGTCGAAATTTTAAAAAAAATAGCTATTGCAGCGGCAGTCACCGCTCTTTCTTATTTTATAATTTACCGTAAAACATCAATTAAGAAGGACATACTTTCTTAACTTCGGATGTAAAATTTTCTAAGCAACTAATCACTCCCCACCTTGCAAATGCCTCGTGAGACAAGTGACCCATTACTGCTATTTTACAGAGCCTCCCCTCCGACAAAGGGAAGTCAAACTTAGGTTAGTCGTTTACCAGCACGTATATAAACAGCCACTAAATTGTTTCTGTCTCTTCCAACTAATGTAGATACAGAGAGATCTTGGAGGAACGTGGTAAGTACGTCCCCAGCTATTACCTTCAAACCAGCCCATATTCCCTACCCCCGTGCGTTTATAGATAAAGAACAAGAAGAGAAAGCTGATTAGAACACGTGATTTCCTGGAACATATTCCACACGCTCCTCCACCCGTCCCCGTTACCTTTAACCAGCACTGACATGATTCGTTTACGAGCTATGAGTGAAAGTATCATGGAAAGTTAATTACGATTTAGATGATGAGACTACAAGATGTGATTTAGGCCAACGCCGCCCTTCTTCCACCCATGCCTTACCCTCCCAGCATTGCCTAAGAACAAACCCAGCTTTCGCAACCATCCTACGTCTGACATGCCTGGGAGGATCTCATGTCTTCAATACTTGAACCACTACCTCCTAGCGCTATTCTCCCTATTGCCCAACTTGTCTACTGATAGATTGGATACTCTTTCATCCCACGAGCCAGCATCCATATATTTTTATTTCCTCCAGCCTCCTTTCCAGTCAAGGATGAGGCAGGAGGAGATGAACAAGTTTGGAAATTGCCTATACGAACGAATATAAAATACGAGATTGCCCTGGTGAAAGTCATATCGGGACGCTTTCTCCGGCTTCACCTTCCCTCGCTCCTTCCCCCCATCCCTCCAGCATCCAGAGAGCTTTCCCTATGATTATCCCATTTTATCAATTTCCCTGCATATGTTCCTGAAACTTTTTTATTCCACCACAACCGTACCGCGACGTAGAAAAAACTAAACGCCAAGTTACCCGGGATAACTTCCCTGTCTCTCTTAAACTCCACTCAACTGCAACGAACGTGTATTCATGGCTGATGGAGTGAAAGGAAGAGTAAAAGCTTTAATTGATTCGGATTTCGAGAGGAAAAAAGAGACGGCCCGGATAAAACTCAATCCCACACAACCACCTCCTGAACATGATGATGCAGAGAACCCAGACTGGTGTGGCGGCGGTGAGCAGTTGGCCTGGAACTGAAACATGGAACCATGTGTGCAGACTCTCGCCAACTTTCTCCCTCTACTATATTAAGACGATACATTCTTAAATAAGAAAACTAAAGGAAAACATCCAGAGAGAAAGGAAAAAAAATCAAGAATAAAACTTTCCGTCTACTAGACCACCAAAGGGCTAAAAGAAACTATAGTTACCCTTTCTTCTTCCAACTCCATTCACCCCCTTTCATATTATCCTCTCTGTGTCTTATGGCTGCCGTTTTCGTTATCTGCCCGAAATGGCGCTTGAGGCTCGGATGTAACGACTTGAAAAAAAATGAAAGAATCCATGAAGGTAGGCTCTGGAATAATGAAGAAATAAATTCAAGGAATGAAGATAAAGCTATGCAACAAATGTTTCTCTTCATCCTCTCCCATCTCACCAAAAACAAACTTTTCATTCTGAGCATAGAAAATTATTTTCCTAGCCTGGATAGCATACTCACACGACATTTCTCCATCATCCTCACATGTCCCACCGCACAAACTACTAAACTACCACCACCTACCGCTTTCTCCTCCCCCACAAACCTCTTTCTCTCTTTCTTTCCCCATAACACCCCCCATACCCCTTTCACCCCTCGTACAATAAACTAAAAGACCACGCATAGATTTCCTATGCATGCAACCCAGTCACGTGGCAAAGGGAACGGAAGGCCAACTCACAGGGGCACATTTGTCCTTTGATGAACAAAATTTCTTCACGAAACCATAAAAATTATGGCCTCTAACTCTCACATGACTCCAACTTTCTAGATGCATACACACTTGCTTTATTTTCTTCAACCCGCCCGCATTCTTGTTCCAACTTTTAACTCCTATTCATAGCTATTTTATATGCTCCGGCTTCCTTTATTACGGAAAACATCGTCAAATGCTCAAACATGTAATAATCCTTCTCCTCTATGCAGCTACACAATTTACATTCTTTCCTCTCAAAAGCCAGCCAGAATTTCACTAAACACTTTACAATCTACTCCAGCTAAAATAAAGGCGGGACTCAAAACAAACATGATAAATAAACCCCTTCCGCCTAAAACACAACCATACATATTTACCTAAAACTTAATTCAGCTTCTAGTCTCCCACCACTCACTGCCTCTCAGCAAGAAAATAATTTACATCAAAGTATAAATAAACTTTCTCATGAGAAGCAATCAAAATTAGAGCCCGGAGGTAGACCGAGTATATGGGATCCAGTCATTCTCTTCCCTTCCCCTTACCTTTCAGTCACAAACTGTAAAAATCCTTCGAAACCTTCCGCACAAAGCGAATCAATTTTAAGCCCCATCATCGATTTATCCAAGGAGAAAATTTCAATCCTCAAATACATCCACGGCCATAACCATGTATTACGACCTTCCCCCAACAAAGAACATGTGCAGCCCTCTCTCCATTCTCCATAATGGCAATAGCCCATGACAAATTAGGTCACAAGGGATAATAATGGTGGAATAATAGAGGAGAAAATGCATAAATGCGAACATATCAACCAACCTCACAATAAGCTCTCTCAGTTCCCGATAAAATCGAATTCAAATGCATACTTGTAACAGAAAGCGATAGGAGAAAATATGGCGAGAGAGAGAGAAATTAAATTATTTTCCCGGTGAAAGTGAACACATTCTTTCAAGAGCAGAAATTTTAGGCTCCCCACTTTCCCACGCGTCCTTCCGAGGACTTTCTCCAAGAACCCCGAGTTAGTTCTCAACTCCTCCATAGATGGCGCTCTCATCGCAGACTCGAGAAATTAATATGATAAGAATAGAAGGAGAAAGCGGGGGAGAAATGCGACTGTGGGAGTGAAAGGACACCAGTTAGGAAGGGTATGCATGCACGCGAGTTGCTGTCTTCTTTGGCCTGCCTCTTTACCACAAATTATTCCTGGTTCACACACACAGTCGCCCGAATCCTGGTCTTTCACTACAACTTTTATCCCTCACTCCAGAAGAGTCTCCCGTAGTTCTCTTCCCGTCATCAACCCGCCAGCCCGCCTCCATCTGAAATCGAGCGTCAGAGTGTGGGAATTACACAAGAAAGCAAAGATACTGAAACTGGAAAATCAGGAAATTCCTAGCAAAATCCATATAATTTCAGAAGCATGGATGCCTCAATCAGGTCTTGTCACGGCCGCCTTTAAAATTAAGAGAAATAACGTATACAAAGCGTATAAGGAAGAAATTGACGAAATGTTCAGTCAGCTATAATCAAACTGTTTTCCCTTCCCGCTCTCTAACTAAAGGAAAAGTTTTTTGTAGTTAGGTTAAGTTACGGAAGAGGATCAATATATTGTAACGTAGTTAGTTTTACAAGTTGGATGAAACGTGTGATATTCAGGGGGTTTCTTCACTAACTTTACGGATTACTACAACCTTATAGTCACCTTTTAAATGATGATATGCTCAAACTTACTCGTAAAATGTCCAAGCCAAGGCGTTGTTGCCATTTTGAATGCTTCAAACGCAACACTCCGTGTTTTTTATCAATTTAAAACTTACTGTTGCGCATCACGCATCACAAACCCAGTTTGTACATAAGCTATTGCTAGTTACGGCTCACAACTGATAGCCTACAGAGGACTGAAGCAGAAAACTTTACGTATTTTTAAAAAGAGTCCATTGATTTCTGCGATTGATTTCCCGAACAAACCAGAATTATCCCAACTGTAAAATATATTCTTATCGTGGTGCTAGACATTATTAAAGTTGCGAGATTATTTAAACGATTATTGATCTTTTTATATAATCGAACGAGAATATATTTCCTACTTCTCTGAGGACCCAGAACACGTGAAGTACAGAGGCCCAGAGCCGTTATTAAGAAAAAATCTCTAATCAACAGGTAATTATTGCTGCTCAAGCAGGTTTATTTTATGCATGAGACCATAAACGCAGAAATAATTTAGCCCTGTAACACTATTGTTAGCTTCTTTGCGAAACTGGAGCGACTAGGATAATTGCAGTTTCATATACACAGTGAAAACAATATGCATGGTGGAATATGATTTTGAATTATATTATAATCATATAATCATAGCGAGGTACACCGTGAAATGAAATGTTCTTGCTAGTGGAAGTTACACATCCTGCTCGAGAGATCCACAATGATGGAAAGAATGGACACGACGAGGACCGTTACAGTCCAACTGTGTCCAAATGGAAGAAATTCTTCTTCTTCCAGGTATTCTTCTTCAACCCTTCCAGAAAATTCGTTCGTCTGAAGTATGAATGCGAGCACGGCGGTGATTCCCATTAGGACAGCAAGGAAAAATTTGCAATCCAAGTACGAGTCCTTCGCGTCTGAAAAGAGAAAGTATTATCTTCAACTGAGAGTACACAAAGTTACAAGTACAACAAGTATAGAACAAGCTTTGCAAAATTTACCGGCAGTAGAACTTGTTTGCGATTCTTCAGAGTTTACAGACGCAACGCCGCATTCCGAGCATTTCCCTAAAATTTACAAAACTGGACTTTTGTAATTCCTGGAAGCAACTCATTTTTGTGACAAACAAGTCTGACGTGCAATTTACCTTTCGTGTCGGGTGTTAGCTCCTCTGGCTCAAAACCGCTGACAGCGTAGATTGTTACCACATCTTTTCTCCGATTGACAGATTTTCGACAGTAGGCGCATATGCGGTTCCTAAAGAATCAAAGCTTGCAATGATGAAACAATTTTAAGATACCGTTGACGCGAAATTACTTTCATTTGCGCTCAAAGCTACAACGCTTTACAGCTGCAAATAAAAATCTACCTGCCTTCGTTTTCCAACTGATTAAACCAAAGTCGAAGACACTCCGAGTGATATAAATGACCACAGGAAGTAGCTGTTAAGTTAGGCAACATCCCAACGGTTTCAACGGCATTGGCTTTACACGCTTGAGTGAAAGGATAAAGGTCAGCTCGGTGCAACCTTCTTGACCCCAGTCCTGGCCTTTCCCGATTCGCAGTTCGCACTTGTTGCATTGGCACGATATTTCCTCGGAAATCTTCCTCAAGGTAATCCTCGAATCCGGCATCATTGTCAATATCTTCTGTATGTTGAACGGCTTGAGTTTCCCAGCTAACAACTGTTGTCAATGGTAGCATACAAATGCAGCAGCTGAGAACCGGCATGGCTTCCCAAACGATTCAGCCTAGTTGTGTGTATTTCTGGAATTGTACTCAAGCGTCTCTATCGGCCTGATTTACACTTTCCGATTTCCGATACGTGCCTGCAAAGTCGTAATCAAAGAATTTGTGGCTGAAGACGTCTCTTTGCAAATAAAGATTATTGAAAAGGAAGCTTGTTTCAATTTACTGAAACGATAAAGTAATCGGCCTCTATGCAAAATCAAACGAAACTAGCTTACGGGCAAGATTTATTTACAATTGTTTTATTTTAATGCGATCTACTTAGCTAGCTGCACTGTAATATTGCATAAAATTTTTAGCGTAGCATTTCTATCAGGCTTAGCGAAAGAGGTACTTTAAATTTGCCACGTATATATTGTGGATTTGAACTGTGCAATTACCTCAACAATTGAGCGTCTACACCTACTTTTCCTGGTAAGATAAATAAACAAACAAATCCCCACAACGATGGCTGCAGCTTCTTAATTTTCAGGTCCATCGGATGAGGTACAAGAATTGGTCATCACAGCCCTTCTGCTATGACGGTCGAGCAGAAAATTAGCCTGACTTCACTGGAAGATAGATTGTCCAAATAGTCTATGAATAGACCTTTTGAATGATTGCATTTCCGGAATCTAGAGCCGGCGCGATTGTAAACAGAAAAAACAGCAACTCCCATATTCCATGCTTAGGATTTAACAAGCTTTCCGCCCTTTTCTTTCCAATCGTTGATTCCGGAGTAAACCCTGTAAATTAGAGTATTGATATTATCATTCGATTAACCTGTGGAATTAAATGCTATCATTACGCCCTAGAGTGGGACGCCGTCCATGAATGTAATACCTGATGTTGCTAAAGCCGAGCTGCTCCATAGCCTTTGCAACTAGCTGAGCCCGAACACCAGCTTTGCAATGAATTACAAGATCATCATCCGGCTTCGGCTTCTTGAATCCATATTTGCGAGAAAATGCAGTATCATTTAAATTCAGAGCCTCCTGAACTTCTCCGACTGAAATACAAATTAGATCAAAAATTAATAAAAGCTTCTCCAGAAAGTCATTTTTTCGATCAGTGTTACCGTCGCTGTCAAAATCTTACTCGGTAAATTCTTTCCTCCAGGTATGAGGCCGTCGTCAATAATTTCCGCTCTTTCTCTCACGTCCAAGACAATGCATTTTTTCGCCACAACTTCATCAGTCATTTGAGCAAAATTTAAGGTCTCATATCCTACAAAGGTCAAGGAAATTATCAAACCATCATAATGAATAAATTTTAATAGCTATACAGTTCGAATTGAATGAATAAGTTAAAATTACAACTGACTTACCTCGAGAATGCAGAGTAACTCCCACTGTATTTTGCCTAAGTAACGTACTAAAACTCGTAAAAGAAGACCTGACAATTAACGGTACTCGTGACATGATGGCTGTTCCGATCAGTCGTAATATTCCAACTATAGAGAGTTAATGTTCCCGTAAACGACTGTTGCCAAGCCTTGCAAGAAGTAATGCAGTTTAAAAATAGATCCTCAACCAAGCTCGGTTTCTGAGTTATGAAAGAATTTCTCTTCAGTTGACGGCGCATAGAAGAGGCAAACTAAACGTGACGACAGCGTATCCCAAAGCTATAACTTAATCACGACCTCCTTTCCACAAAAAATTGCAAACTAATCGATATCAGTTACAGAGTTTTAGTTTACAAGCCCTTATTAAACTCGTGCGAAATGCGTAAGCCAGCTGATATTCGCAGAATCTCATGTTTAGCAACAAAAGCACGTATCATGTGTTACACAAGGGAAAAAAATATGAGACTCGATATTCCTTCTCATTGAGGCACAGCCGTGAAAGAATGACGTGCACTCGTGCTTAAGTAAGTCTTTCTTTCTTCCCCGAGTTATTTCAAGGTTTTTGCACGTTCAAGACCCATTCCTTCCGATACCTTCTCTGAAGTTGCCAAAATATATGTGCGAATCTCCGCAATAAGAAATCATTTCTACCGTGTACAATATACCGCCGAAATCCGAGGATATAAAATATTACCGACGCTCCCTTTGTGCCGGCTTAAGTTCCCAGAAATCAGTCAAAGTAATTATTTTGTTGACGCAACATAACGTTTAATTTTGAATCAAAGGCATTCAAATGCGGCACACGCTTAACCTTCTGCTTTAAGTATTACTATTACCATTCACAACTCTTTCATCTCCAGCATCCAAAGTTAAAACATTTGGTCAAGATGTCCAAAAATTGTGGGTTCGCTCTGAATTTCCTCGATAAGCTTAACTCTTCAAAGTGTGCTGATTACAGACTTTTCTTAATTGGGCACATATTCACAACATTTGTTATGTTGCCCTTGGTAACCATTATGTGAAGTCTTTTATACTTCTACATTATGAAAAAATATATTTTCTCGAAGTTTACGCCTATCTCTTAGCATTGATTATGATGCGGTTTAAAACCGCTCGTCGCCATAACAAATGTTGTTGATATGACAAACTTATGAAAAACACTTGTGTTTTCCAATTCAGGGAAGTCTAAAATCAGCTTTAAGTTTTGTCGGATCAACAACATCGGAATGATTCACAAGCACACCGACAACATTGTAGCCAAGATTATTCAATCCAGATAAGAAATTTAACTGCCACCATAACTAGGTGCTATTTTCTAGGTCGAATCACCCTAAAAAATTAAAACCTGACAATACAAATCCAAACCTAACAAACATGGGAGTGTCAACATAATTAAATTTTATACTCAGCACAAAAATGATGCATAGTTTGAGTCCAACAGTTGAAAACACCTTAAAATTCCCAACGATGTGGCTATCATGACTGACCGTTTTTTCCTTATGCTTCCCTTGACACTGCTAGTGACCTCTACTACCATCATTCGACATGTAACGTTTTACCCTTCCGAAAGTATATAATTACTAATTGTGAAATACTCGTGCTCTTCCATCGATAACCTTTAGACCTGTCGGACCCTCAGCTGATTTCAAAGACGAAGCAACGCTGTATGCAACAGGTCGCCTTCATCGGAACATATTATATTTCTTTCGCACTATCTTCCGCATGGAACATCCGCGATTCCAGCAGCAACACCTTAAAGAACAGCGGTAAATGGCACAAAGACCGGCTGCGCGCGGACGCTTCCAGCGGGTTTATTACCTAGGTTTAACACCTGAAGAAAGCTCGTGTGATGATTTGCGTCACCTGTTGTTCAACTTGTTAATGAGAATTGGGAGGCGGATTCCATCCGTTCCCCGGATGGACCCGTCCGTCTGCATCATCCAAGCAGCGATAGTTGAGTCGAGTATAAAAAGTCCTGAGGTAGGGAATAATATGCGAGGGCAACAACGGCGGATGAGCGAGGGAACAAGTTAGAATGGATGAGACCAAGGGAGCTAAAACTAAAAGCAAGGAGGCTTAAGGTAGCTTTATGCACAACCACTATTTCTTCTTGGTGCGTGCCGTCAAGTTGTCTTTAAATCATTTCAGGGTTTCGTAGAAAATTAGATAGGAGAAGGCATATGGTATCGAGTTTCAGAGGACTTGAAGATGATAGCGGACAGCGCTACCCTTTCAATTTTTCCTCTCTGTCATCTGTAAATATACACAAGAGACAGAGACAGCAAAAAGAAGCACACACACACTACATTCACTCACATCATAGGATAGCACTTTAAAGGGATAAGTTTAACGTGTATAGCCTAAAGCCTCAAATCTTAAGCAGTGAGCGTAATGAAGGCATACAATAGCTGTGTTTTTGAGAGATCGTCGACTACATAACATATACAGTGTGTGTGTGTGTCTTATTCTTCAAAAGTCTTCTTCTTTGATTCTCTTCATCATCAAGTCTTCTTGAGTCTGCTTGGAGCTGGTGGAATATATATTAAAAGCTAAAAGGAAAAAGCATGGATTGAAAATGTGTGCTGATCATGGGATAGGAATCTCATCCCATTCACATATATCGTCGTCAATCCGCTCCTTCATCTTCACATTAATAATTATAATATAAATAATTCCTCCAGTCCCTTCCTTCATTGCGTTTTCTTATCATCTATTTCCGACTGCATTCACTCATTTCTCTCACTCCACCAACATTTAAGTCTTCCTCCTTTATCATTAATCCCATACTTTGACTAGTGGAGTGCAAACCCATACATCCACACTAAAACAAGTGACTAAACAATTCACACTCCAAGCTAACCTCCGTAAGCAAAACATACAAGGATATCCTGGACTTAAAGTAACAATCTTCCTTGAAAACGCCTTGCGAATTGTGATTTCTCGGAATAGTTCATAAAATACCCCTCAAATTAACTGTCTTCCGGAGTTGATGTCGTGAGAAACTCAAGTGGTGGTCATTGATTTTTTGATTTAACAAGTCTCCGTGCCACAAGCATTTCAAAAGTGTGTTTGTTGTCCCCCCGACCATTCATCTTCGATATCGTTTCAATTAAACCATGGATCCTTGGATTGCTTCCTCCAGCTAACAATACAGACTTAACAATGATTATTGTATTCAGACTATGTCGTTCAAATCCCTTCTGGCTCTTGGAGGAGGAGTGTTATTAATGTATTTAATTAAACCTCGACCTTGGTGATCAACGTTAACGAGAGAACAACTCTGCTTTGGACTCCCTGTCAAATGTGATATGGTTTTATGCAGGAGGGGTACATCGGAGAGAATAGCAATAAAGCTTCCACGGTTAATAAGTACATGGATATTATACATATAGTTTTGTGTAAATTAGCTTTAACTTTTGATCAATCACCTTTGGTTAGATAGTAACTTCCACAGCCCACTGACTTCCGAGTGAGGCAACGCTTAAAGTAGAGTATATATATGTATACGTTTAGCGGTGAAACAGATCATTATTACCTTTGGGATGAATCACTCATCGGTGAACTTGACATGTGTGTGAGTGGGAAAGCTTATTTAATTCAGAGATTTTCAAGTATTTCTGTTCCATAAAAATTAATTGTTACGAGGAATCAGCTCTTGTGTTTATTTTTCTCTCTACTTAATTTGTACCCTGAAATTGTGGAGCTGGTAGATCAATTCTCTGTGCCTTGTTGTCATTATTAGTACGTTATCTAATGATGATGGAAGATATTTGGAGTTTTGGAGCTGATAGAGTATTCTATATTTACTACTCCGATTAGTTATTATAACTATTTCTTGAGCAAATTTTTACCCCTGGTGGAAGAGAAATGTGGGAATGTATACTTACTAGAGGATAATCGAGATCAATTTAGATTTTGCCATGTTACAATTTTTACACGTCCCTGGGGGTGTTTTTCTAAGTAATCATTACCTTTGGGGTCATCATGGAGATTTGAGTTAAACTCCTCCATGACCTGGTAAATTATGAGCAAGGGTGTATTAGGGAATTAATAGTTACTATTCTACAGTTCCGCCGCTTTCTTTTGGAAGCAGGGGCTTAATATAATTGAATCAATCACAGTCAAGTGCTACATATTTAAGAGATATACAGTCTTAAGCAACAATTTGCAAAATGTTAACTCTAATTGAAGACGAGGACAGGAGGCAGAGGATTGCCAAATTAGAGGAAAATATTACACATCCTAGAAGTGTTCTGAATGTCGACTGCCTTCTTGTAAGTTTATGATGGTCTTTTAATCATTGAAATGAGATGTAAAAATGTCAGTAGTGGCAATAATATATAATTTTGACATCTGTTTACAGGACACGGTACAAGCCTTAGTTTCAGACTGCAATCATCCGCCTTTACGACGGATGAAAAATATCGAAGCCTTTCTCAATAGATGTAAGCAATTGGATTGTATCACTCACTTCCTGATCTTGTATCAGTTGTATCCGTTGATGGGGACCCCATCCGTGGTTATTTTGAGAAGCTAATTTGATTCTATTGCTTCCAGATGATAAAAATACAGAAGGCGTTGGTAAATTACGCATGAGACCTGAAGATTTTAATCTCATTAAAGTAATTGGTAGAGGAGCGTATGGAGAAGTCCAGTTGGTAAGTGTTTTCATTTGCAAGCGAGATTCTCATGGCGGAGTCATTTCGATTGTGTTTAAACTCTAACAATCAACTTGAACTGTTTTGTGTCATAGGTGAGGCATAAGACTACGCATAAAGTTTTTGCGATGAAATTGCTGAGCAAGTTTGAAATGATAAAGCGGTCCGACTCCGCGTTTTTCTGGGAAGAACGTGATATCATGGCTCATGCCAACTCCGAATGGATTGTTCAACTCCATTTCGCCTTTCAAGATACGAAGTATTTATATATGGTCATGGATTATATGCCGGGTAAGACTAAGATGCAACGAGACGAATTACTGTATGTTTTAACTGCTTCCATACATTTATACCTACATTTCTAACCAGTTTCTTTATTTATGTTTTACAGGTGGGGATCTAGTAAATTTAATGAGTAATTATGATGTTCCGGAAAAGTGGGCTAAGTTTTATTGCGCGGAAGTAGTACTTGCATTAGACGCTATACACTCCATGAGGTTTGTTCATCGGGATGTGAAGCCCGATAATATGTTGTTGGATAAAGATGGTCACTTAAAACTAGCAGATTTTGGAACCTGTATGAGAATGGATGAGGTACTTATTTCAACATAAACATTAGTTTTTGTGATAATCTTTATGATTTTGTTCAACCATTAATTCATTGACCTTTGATGCTCAGAATGGCCTAGTTCATTCCGACACGGCCGTGGGAACACCGGATTATATTTCTCCAGAAGTACTGAAGTCACAAGGAGGTGAAGGCGAGTACGGCAGAGAATGCGACTGGTGGTCCGTCGGAGTATTCTTATACGAAATGTTAGTTGGTGACACACCTTTCTATGCTGACAGTCTTGTGGGGACATATGGGAAAATCATGGATCATAAAAACGCCTTAAAGTTTCCGGACGATGTGGGTATCAGCAAAGATGGCAAAAATCTTATATGCGGCTTTCTGACAGACAGAAATAATCGACTGGGTAGAAATGGAGTAGAAGAGATAAAAAATCATCCATTTTTTGTCAATGATCAGTGGACTTTCGACAACATTCGGCAATGTAAGTTCCATTTTGACTGGTACCATAACAGGATTAGCTTGGATTACCATACAGTTCAGGTTAACAGTTGATCTTTTGTCATAGGTGTTCCTCCAATCGTTCCTGAACTGAGCGGCGATGATGATACGAGTAATTTTGACGACGTTGAAAAAGATGACAGCCCGGAGGAAGACTTTCCCACGCCAAAAACCTTTGCAGGCAATCACTTACCATTTGTAGGGTTTACCTACTCAAGAGACTATCAATTGTGTTCGCGTTCTACGCTTGGTTCTGTTACTACTGTGGATGGTATCATACCTTCGGCAAATAAAGAGGTTAGACTTCGTTCTTTATCGATAATTTTAATTGTTCATAGTATACATTTTCAATTGGATTTGTTCCCTAATGAAGCAGGAAGGAAGTTCGAAAACATTCGGTAATGGCGTGGAAAAATTAGAAGCTTTGGAGGAATCACGGACTTTGCTGGCAACGCAGCTAGCTGCAGCACAGCAAAGGGAAGAAGCATCCCGAGAAGAAGCAAGGAACCTAGAACGATCGATGGCCTTACTGCGGCATGAACTTAAAGAAGCACAAAGGAAATCTGAAATCGAATTGGAATCAAAGAAAAATATGGAAAATAGTCTGCAAGACCTGAAAAGAAAGCTAGATGAAGAACAAACTCGGCGAACTAGGGACATGAATAATAGTCACCAAACTAATGAACGAGTTTCTACATTGGAAAAGCAGGTCAGCAGTTGGTTTAGTTCAAATCCAGATATCCATAATCAAATTACGCTATTTTTTTTTTAGGAATAGTAGGTGATTAATTGTATAAATATTTTTTCTGCCGTATAAATGAAATTCCTCTTCCGATTATAGTTGCATGAAGTCAACGATAAGCTTAAGCTCGAAGCAGAACAGTCATCCCGTCTTAGGAAACAAGTCAATGAAATGGATTTTCTGTTAACAACCAAGGAACAATCGTTAACAGAAAAATTGAACCATCTTCAAGCTTTAAAAGATTCCCTGGAACTGGATGTTGCGAAAATGAAAGTAGCTCTCGAAAAAGAAGAAAATGCGCGACATCAAACAACAGACTTGCAATTGGAATTAGAAAATCGTGCGGTGACACTTCAAACTGAATTGGAAAAAGCACGTCAGCGGGAAAATACTCTACTGGAGGATAATAAAGCAATCGAATGTAGACTTTTGGAGGCAGAGAAAGCTTCAACCTCGTTAGATTTAAGATACAAAGCGTTAAGTGCCAAATATGAACAAGAAGTCAATCGTATCTCAGAACTAGAGCGCAGGAGCCCTGGTGTAGACAAAGAAGACCAAGTGAAATGTAAGACCGAATTTTATGAAAAGCGTGATTACTTGCTCTGTGTTAACACTGCCGTTAATCAACTTTTGTTCTGTAGCTCTTCAAACCAAGCTAAGCGAGGAAAAATCGTTAAGAATGCAAGCGGAAAACCAAGGCCAAGAAGTTCAGAGACAGTTATCCCTGCTTTCAGTTGACTACCGGCAAAGTAGATCCGACGTTCAGAAGCTTGAAGGCCAAGTTCGCCAGGAAAGCGAAAAAACTCGAGGCCTCATTGCACAACTTGAACAAGAAGCTCAAAGAAGAGCACAAATGCAGTCAGATTTGAACTTACAGCTATCTGAGATCTCTTTACTGAAAACGAAGGAAAAACAACTACAGAGGGATATTACAGAGCTGCGAGAAGCGAAAAAGTCATTAGAAGAAGACTTGCAAAAGGTGAAAGCTGCAAAAGCCACAGGCGATTTACAGATGAAGGAATTGCAAGAACAATTAGATACAGAAATGCATTTCTCAGTAAGTCAACTTAAACCCTTTGACACTAATTTTTATGCTTATCTCACACCATAAATCGTTAAATGCTGAGAGATTAGGTGATTGATGATCTGAACGTAAGGCCCGGTAGTCCCATGACCTCATTGGAATGCTTTTTTCAAATTTACAGACATTGTACAAAGCACAGCTTACTGATCTGCAAGAAGACTTCGAAGACAAACGGCGCCAGGTCCAAGAATTAGAAGAAGAACGAAATGAATTAGCTCGTCAGTTGCAGATGGCTATCGCAAGAGCAGATTCAGAATCGTTAGCCAAAAGTATTGCTCACGAAACGATTGCTGACTTGGAGAAAGAAAAGACGATGAAAGAATTAGAGTTCAAAGACCTTCAATCGCGTCAAAAGACTGACTTAAATAATAAGGATATTGTTATTACTTCGGTAAGCGAAGAATTTGGAATTTCCGTCAAAACTTGTTGATGTAATTGGCCCGATTTTCTGAACATATTTTCCTCTGATTTGTAGATACGAGAGAAGGAAGGAGAGTTAAGGAAATCTAATGAACAACTTAAGAAGGACCGGGAAGAACTGAACGATCGCATCAAGATCCTAGAAGAAAGTGAGTTCTGGAGTTTTGCTATCGTTTCTTTCTCTCAAAGCCCTGTGGGTTTTCTTGAACTAAGTTCAAATTTTGATATTTCAGATATATCCAAGCATAACACCGACGAGCTTGAAAAGCTAGAGAAACAGCTGCAAACTGAAAAGCTTCTTAAAGTTCAAGCTGTTAACAAACTAGCACAAATAATGAATAGGAAAGACATGAATCCACCAAAGAAGAGTCAAACAGGTGATGTACGTAAGAAAGAACGCGAGTTTAGAAAGCTGCAACAAGAACTGACACAAGAAAAAGAAAAATTCAGCCAAATGGCACTTAAGTGGCAGAAAGAATTCCAGGAGTTGCAAGCAGCGCTCAGTGATGAAAGTCAAACTAAATTAAAACTGCAAATGGATTTGGATTCTAAAGAATCCGAGATCGAATCACTACAAAGGAAACTTTGTGAAACTGCATCCGTTAGCTCAAACGAAGGAGACGGTCACGCCGGCGATGACTGGCAAATTAAGGGTTGGGTTTCTTTACCTTCAAAGCAGAACATAAAACGTCACGGATGGAGGAAGCAATACGTAGTTGTGTCGTCGAGGAAAATAATATTCTACAACTCGGATCAAGATAAAAATCCTACTCGCGTTCTTGATTTAAAGTACGTTCTTGCTTTATTGTACTTAATAATTAACCTTGGTACATGTTTTTCCGGATGCCCAAGTATTCTAATAATTTTTTTGATATCTATTGCAGCAAAGTCTTCCATGTCCGTTCAGTTACGCAAGGGGATGTCATTCGAGCGGATGCAAAAGAGATTCCAAAGATATTTCAGGTAGAGTTTCACTGGAAGTTGTCTTTATCGTAGTTTGAAGTTTAAAGTATTCGTTGTATCAGCGAAACAAAGCGATACTAATCGGCGCAACCGCTACAAAACGTCATTAATTATAAGGCAACTTATATTTTATTCTTACAGCTGCTATACGCTGGTGAGGGTGAAGCTCGCAAACCAGAGGAAGGTCCAATCGAAGAAAAAGAGAAATCAGGAACTCTCTTACACAAGGGCCATGAGCTCGTGGCGATTTCATTTCATATGCCTACTACTTGCGAACTTTGTCCAAGACCGCTATGGCACATGTTCCGGCCACCACCAGCGCTAGAATGCAGGCGTAAGTGCAGATTCACATTGTTATCATACCGCAACAAGGCTATACAAATTCAGTGTAAAACACTGCTACAAAACTTAACTTCACCAATCGAGAGCAGTCGGTTCTCTGTTTGATGGGACCTTCTGTATTTGATATTACCTTGCATGTTGAAAAATTATAATTCCAGGATGTCGCGTAAAGATTCATAAGGAACATTACGGTGAGGAAAGTATGACCCCTTGCAAAGTTCAGTACGACCCAACGACCGCAAAGGAACTGCTCCTTCTTGCTCCAACTGAAGACGATCAGAAACTGTGGGTGTCTAGACTTAACAAGAAAATTCAGAAGGGTGGATATAAGGCTGGTGTGTCTCAATCCAGGTCGGTTTTTTATGTCACACCGTGATTCGTGGTGCAGATAACCTAATGCAAGAGAACAATGCAATGGCAGTAATGCTCGAGTATTCGCTTAAATTTACATGCGGTCTATCTTTTAAGTTGCATGCGTTGAATACGTTAAGCTAAATGGTACAGGTTTCCCAGAGTAGAGCGTATTCTGCTGCTATAAAAATTTCTGAGCTTCATTTGAAGCGTGCCAAACGCATGTGCATGGCACTGGTGCTTATAAGTTGCCTTACTATTGCTTGTAACTAGCCCTAACAATCGTATGGTTCAGCCATCATAAACGCATGTGTAGAACGAAAGTATGTAGTTTGCAGCCAGGAGTGGAAATTATTCACTTTCTCTAGTCTCGAAGACAAGAATCAAGAATGTAGCATTTCAGATTGGAATCCTAATTAATACACTTATTATTTGTTGAAGTAATGCTTGACTTTGAAACGAGAAGTGGGAAAGAGCTCAAGTATGTGAGTCAATCAATGATATTTAATTTTGAAGTTCTGGCTGGATGTAGTATAACAGTTTACTATTTAGGTTGTGCTAATTCTTCTTTTTTCTATGGCCAGTAGCTAACTAGGTTAGTAAACTAATGCTTCTACGCAGGTCGCGGATATCAGGTTGATTTTGTCAGACAATTCAGCAAGTCTTAAACATTTGAAACAGAAGCATAATTTCTTGATTTCAGATTTCCTCTAGTCTCACGTTAGAACTCTCCTCTGGCAATTGGAGAATTATTAATTTTGCGTTCCACTTGTACGAATAGTGACATTCTTGAGTTGTGTTTACCGATAATGTTATGTAGCTTTTACTGATAGCTGAATGTATGTAATATCGTTGTGCTGTGTCGCTGGAAACCTCCCACGAATAAGAAAATTCGGTTTAAATTGATTTCTCTTACGTCTTACCTGTAAATATGTTCTTTCTTGGTTGCCATTTAGAGATTCAGTTTGCTGTACGTAGAAGTCGCTTCTCAATGTATCTTCAACTAAACAGTGTCACTTTTTGCCATTGCCTCATTGTTTTCGTGCTGATAAGTAGGTGGAAAACCTATATAAATGTGCAAGCCCAACAGATTAAAATTATGGTTTTCTTTCCATATGACGATACAGGGACAGACAAAAATCCGCGACTTTGCCCGCCAGGAATAAGTGACCACTCAAAATTAACAACAAAAAAAGTAATGGAACAATCTCTCAAAATTTGGACTGTAAGAAGTAGTTCAGTCAGAAAGAATATAAGTTGAATGAGGTGGCCTCGAACGTGTCTTCCACACATTCCTATGTGTTCTTCGTCTCAGATTCTAACTGTAGTTCATTAGACCACAATACAAACCCTGCTGCGATGAATTAATTTGATCCTGGAATTTGGATAATCAATCTCCGCAGTTATTTCGCTGTGATCCTGAGTGCCCTTCCTAACACTTATTTATTTGTATTTCAAGACTAAATGTGTCAACGTCGTTTGCCGATAGTGCGTAGTGTTTTAATCACCGTTGAAATCGCTGTCGCGTCGCCATGTTATGTAGTAGTGCTTCATGTTGTACTTATCAAGGTTCTGGTGCACAGGTGGTACTGGTATACATCAACTGCCACAGTCATTTACAAAACGGTTGGTAAAGTATTTTAAATTGACTACATTTACTTTTGAAGGTCATTATTGCGTAAAGGGATTAAGTTTTCCAGACAAGGATGGATATTTAGGGACAACATTTGCAAGGCAAATTGAGTTTCTGTCGAATCAAAGTTAATAGCGATACAAAAACGTGCTAAGTTGATACAATTACCTCAGAAATCGTAGTATTTAGACGAGATGCAAGTATTGGTCTCAAGAATTATCGTGTAAACTGTAGAATTCTTCTCAGTCCTCATAGTTTATGTTACCAATTATTTATTCCAATCTGTAGAGAGAGAGAGAGCCTTCGTTAGACGGTTATAGTGTGCAAGCTTTTCCTAATCAAAACTCAATCAGCTCCTTCTCGGTATTACCTTAACCTTCTAAAAGAATTGTAAATGGTAGTCCGACAAATTGAAGTTATCTTGCAAATCTGCACGGTTGGTTACAGCACGGTGTGCCTTTCAGATAATGCAATTTAGTTAGCAGTACCTAAGGAGCTTGAGTAGAATTTGCATTGCCAGCACGATCATTTGGAGTTCACATGCAAAAACATGGAGAAGCTAGGTCAGGTCAAGTTCTTTTCCTCATTTTTCCAACGGTACAGTAAATAGCTTCGAGTATGATAAACAATGTTATTATAATGTTTTCTATCGATACTGTTGCTAACTGTAACTGTATTTTATCAGCCGTTTAGAACCCCATCCCCCTCCGTTAATCCCGAGGTTTCTGCAATAGCATCGGTACAAATCTACTCAAAGATACGGAGGAGTAGGAGACTAGCAAGACAGCATGATATTTATATCTGTGTTCTTTAGCAAATTCCCGCAACGTGAACTCTCTCCTGAATTTGATTACTAGCTCAAGGAAATGCTAGTTGCCATTTGCTATGCGTCTTAGTCTTAATACAATAATAACGCGCAATCGATTAGCAGGTAATATAATCGTTATTGATACGATAAAACTCTTGGCGTAACTAGTTGTCATTGTCAGTACTTGACCGCGTTCCTCCTTGTTTCCCATTTCTGTATCAAAAACTGATGGAATGAACCTAACCTGGATTGATTCACGTAAAATCTCGATCCCTAATATTATATTATCGGCCCGATGTATAGTTTCCCTCCCATACACTTTGGTGCGTAATGATGTTTACTTATTTGTCCGACTTAAGTTACTCTTCTAGTTGGCACGTGAAGTAGACGTTTTCTTTTCAAGGTAATTATTCCTTTTACCTATATAGTCGTTATTATAGCAAAAAGAAATAATCCGTATGACCAACCCAATTGCAAACTATAATTAATTGCAATACCAAGGACATGCTTGAGTGCAGGTGCTTACCACCTTGTCGCTCTTGTGTACATAATCATTATTTTCCCCCCAGGTCCAGGTACAGATTTGTGAATAATTGTACAATTAAATGTATGAATCTAAGGAATTGTGTGGGCGCTATAACTTTCCCTAGGACCGAGCCATGAATTTGTACTTTAATCACTTAAGAAAAAATGTATCAAAATATATATAAGTAGATACTACATAGCCTGGAGAAAATGTTGAATATGAATGAAGTAATGCGAATTTACTATCTTATTGCGGGATAGTTGGGGTGCCTATGACTGTACTATTTATAGGGATTTTCCCACATAAATGTAGCGCCTTATTTAAGATGATTAAGTTTAATTATGATCATTAGATTTATTCTGTTGAAAATGCAAATTAACATTTGCTTAAGATACATTTCGGGCCGACTTTCTCCGGAATGTATCGTATAGACAGTAAGCAATGCAAAGATGAGGTCTTG
Organism: Sminthurides aquaticus; assembly: GCA_906901655.1. Lineage (NCBI taxonomy): Eukaryota > Metazoa > Arthropoda > Collembola > Symphypleona > Sminthurididae > Sminthurides > Sminthurides aquaticus. The sequence continues at coordinate 1,832,805 of CAJQTT010000002.1, read as the reverse complement.
CAGGAATGCTTCCTCAGAGTGTCCTTGTTGTCAGCAACAATTTATACTGAAACAAATTATGAATAATCGTGCATGTACATTATGTGTCGTGGTAGGAGATAGATGACTTGACTGTGATTTTATTTTGTCTTCGCGATTTGATTTTATTGGAAACAATGATTTTTCCTCAACTTGTATACTTTCTTCTTTGATTCATTTTTATTTCCGCTCATTTGAACACATACTTCCTTTACTGAATTTCGTCATATATATATACTTTAGTTAATTCTTACTTCTCAGCTGTGGTTTGTCTTAGAATTTTAGTAGATACATGTGTCGGAGACATTGTCTCCCAATAATTTTTGTGGTCCTTGGCATGAAGACAGTTTTAGACATTTAAACCCGCAAACCACTTAGTTATGCTCTGACATTTTCCTTTTCCTTCAGTTCCTTATTTAGAGAAGGTACCATGAACAGGTATTCTTGGACTATGTACGTCGTACGTTGCTGAACGCTAAACATCATTACAGACGTCCAAGAATGAAGCTTTGGTAATTCTAGGCAGGGCTTTTTGAGAAATGCAATAAGAAAAAGAGACGAGTGCCTTTGCCAAAGTTAAATGTGATTAGATTGTGATTCGCTTTTGCTCGTATAGCTGTAAGAGATTGTCGGAGATCCAAGAGGGAAAGCTAGGCGTTAAGAAATTCAGGAATCAAAGCAAGGAATTAGACAAGCTTAAAACTCAGCTTGTTGAGTTTTTCGCTACGAGTAACTAAGATTTAAGAAATCTCTGCCGAATTCCTTGGAGAGATCTTAATGGAAACAAGTTAGCGGTGAGTTGGAAAAGAAGTCAGATTTATGCTATTGGTTGGAAAGGATGGGAAACAATCTATAAGGATCGAAATACGAGAATCATTCTTGACAATCTTTTGGAAAACATAACATGTACAACAATAAGGGAGAATACGACTCGGTGATTCGGATTGTAAGAAGCGCTCTCCTTAGAGTATGGCTATGAGATAAAAGTTTAACATTCTCTGACGTGAGCACTTTTTTCATTTCTTCTTCGCCTTCTTCGCCCACTTCCATCATCATCATGAATACATGCATAGGAATGAAACAAGACTCAATATTCCCTACTCCCCAGCCCACCCTCATGTACCTGATCGGCTTTTTCCATCTTGATCAATTTTATAAGCTCCATAATCAAAGAACAAATCCGCAAGCGACGAAGCCACGCTTGAGCGACTCCTCTGAAATCTAAAATCCATCCCAAACATTCCGAACCATGCACTATTCCCACCTTCACCATTTAACCCCCATTACCCCTCCCCTCAGAACCAGAAGGAGATGAAAGATGAGCTATGAGATTTGGATTGAGAAAGTGCTGTTATTTTGTTTTCCTATGCTTTGTACTTGAAATACTGCACCTTGACAGGACTTGGATTTTAAAACGAAGCCGCAACCTAAATCCTTCCCCACATTTCCCATTTATAAGCAGCAGGCCGCACACAAAACAAAATCCAACTTTGACTTTCTTCCGCTTCCCCTGCCTGACTTGCTGCTTTTGTCGTACCTCTGCATTAGCTCTTTACTTGGTTATAATTCTGCATTCAAGTTCTCGTCAGATTTAGCAGCTTTTGAAATAAATAGCCGAAGGAGATTTACTCAAAAATCAAATGCGCTAAAAATCTTTGGCTCATGAAGATCCATTTGATGATACATGTTTGACGTACACGTTATCCAACTAGGATTGCGAAATCCGTACTTTCCACTGCTTCCAAGCCGACTTTACAAAATAAAACGAAACACTGTATACAAAACTCAGAAACACGAATTTCCATGCAGCAGTAACATCATTACATGCTTCACACCCGTAACTATCCCCCTTCTTTTACAAAACGTGAAGCACGGTTCAATCTTACCTGTCTTCATCTAAGACCCTCTGCTGATTATCAATGAAGTTGACCATTTTAAAATTCGCTGGAATCCAAATTATATTGTGCATAAATACATTCGTTTTCTCTAATTCAGGGCCGTGCAAAAACACGAATGCATTCCGAAATGAATGTACTTGTTTCCTATCCATTTTACGTACAGCAAGCCAGAGCTCGTGTAATTATACATTGAAATCCGTTTTTCCATCCAGGATCTTGTATGCCTCCAATGCAATGCGGAAGAATTATTTGTTCCTAAAATCTTGAACTCAAAATACAAACTCGTTCTCCATGTTTCAGGATGGGTGCATCGCTTACATATTCAGTTGGATACGAAATTCGGGGAACCCTTGCATTCTGTAAGGAGAATAAGAGCGTTGGTAAAAGATAACGAATTTTTTTTCTAGGATGTAACCCACATGATCGTGACGCAATCTGTGTCACCTCCATCCCTTCCATAGCCCAGATTTCACCAGACGTACCCTAAAACCATATTTCCAATGCAAATTCATTATAGCCGGGAAGCCCATGAGCAAAGTTTTTGAATGTCACAACAAGGTTGACTTGTATCAGAAACTGGGTCAAAACTGATACGCTTTCTTCATCAGGTGATAATTGTAAAATTTCCAACTTTTACTGCGTTTCACTTTGTCAACCACTTCTCAGATCTGCTTCAAGCGTAAATCCCATGTTATTTACCCATTTCGGATCACAATCAAGCCTAGTTACTGATGAACTTTCAGAGAAACGGTAAGCAAAAAGTCGTAAAATATCCATTCCTGCTCTATATACCTGCAATCCCTAAATTTTTAAACACCAATTTTTCTCATTTTATAGACACAAGATCATGGCAACTTTGTCCTTGATAGTGTTATTCAGAGAATATTGCAATAACATCGTTTCACCAATTGAATCTGGCAATCTGGGAAACAGTGCATTTATTCATGCATGCTGAGTTTCTAGGGATACGGATTGTTGAAAATATCCATACTAACATTGGCAAACAAACAGATTTTAACTAAAAACGTAGCGAGTGATTAATCTAAATTCTTATATGCTTTACAATTGACTACCGCCAGCTACTACCTGCTAATTGCGTTGCGCGAGCTACAAAATTGATAATTAATAAATCTTCTAGCTCCTTTGACTGCTTTTGAGATATTTTCGATACTTACTGATTCCTAAGTTAATCGCCAACATGCCTCAGGTTCGACTCCAAAGTTCGGATGGTGAAGTATTCGCCGTGGATGTGGATATTTGCCGAATGTCCTTTGCTATTCGGAATATGTTGGACGATTTAGGGTTGGAATCCGATCCGGACGAAGTAATTCCCTTGCCGAATGTTACTGGCGCTATCTTGCGGAAAGTCATTGAATGGTGCACCCATCATAAGGTAAACATTACACAGTCTAAAGTCTGACAAAGTATAAATCATTAAATCAACAAAAGTTCATAACGTAACACTAATCGATTAAATATCAGCAATCTGCATTACTGACAGCAATTGTTTCGCTTCACAGGACGATCCTGCTGCTGTGGAAGAAGACGACACAAGAGAAAAGCGAACGGATGACATTACTCCATGGGACCAAGAGTTTCTCCGCGTGGAGCAACCAGTTCTGTTTGACATAATCCTGGCGGCAAACTACATGGACATCAAAGGATTATTGGACGTGACTTGCAAAACGATTGCAAATATGATAAAAGGTAAAACTCCGGAAGAAATACGCAAATTATTCAACATCAAGAACGATTTCACTCCTGCCGAAGAGGAGCAAATACGGAAGGAGAACGAATGGTGTGAAGAAAAGTGAGCACATTCTGCTTCAAAACAGCTTTCATTCTAATATAGTTCCAATCAGTGTTAGCCATGCTATCAAACAACTACGTCTTGTTAATGAATCTAAACTAAGTCATAGGGTAGATTAAATTACAGAACTATTGTAAACATCCATCTACCCTACATTTCTTATACCTGATTATTTTTAAAATTACGGATAAGCAAGGATTTGGTCGAATTTAAATTCATTTTTCTCAAATTTAATTACTCTCCATCCTACATCCGCCTTTGCGCAACGTCCGCTTCTGACTACAGCCTCTACTAAATCCTTTGTCGGTCACATAATGTTTTAGATCAGTAGAGTCGACTACTATAATTATCCAGTCCGAACCAAATCCTAAAGCGGGTAGACGAGCAAGTAAAAGTTGATTCTCAGATTGCTTCAATCCATTGCTATGAGAGCTATGAGAGTCTCTCTCAATTTCCCAACATATTAGCCTCTTCAGATTGCCACTCGTTCGCGGGTTGCTTTGACTAGAATCCAGTGTTATCGTTTTGATTTCAAAACCATATCAAACTTGACTTTCGCTTACATGCGTTCCAACTAAAATTTCCGTGGAATAGGTGAATATTAAGTCAAGACTTGAAGTCAGTTTAATCTCCATCTTCCCTTTCTGATTGACGTCTTGAAACGTTCTAGTTGGAGGCAGTGAACTTAACCTGGTTGGCAGCGATCTGCTGGCTTATTCCCCTTCAAAATCATCTGTCTTCTCTTCCTCCACTCCTACCAAAGGAATCCATCTCATTTCATCTGGCCTGTGTGCATAATTTTTGCATGAGATATTATCATCACATATATGACCGCCCTCATCCCATCCCTTTCCTTCACAAATACATATAAAACCTCTACCGCTCTTTGCAGATATGGGCGTAAACTTTGCCTTTTGCTTCCCTCCCAAGTGCAAGCACTCTTGCTAGCTACTACCCCCAGAGTATATAGTATCAACCCCTCCCCATATCCATCCCCCGCCCCATAAGAAGAAGTATATCATCTACCAATAGCCACCAGCTTAAAACATATGCCACCTACATGAATAGGTTTTTCAAAGAAGTAGCTATATTAGACGCCATTCCATACCTCCGTGAGGGCAAACAGATATGTAATTTCTAGTTAGCGTAGCGAATCCAAAACATCTACAACGTCTTTTCGTCTTGCGAGCTCATGATTGCCACTGATGCTAATTCACTTCCGTGGCTCTTGAAAGTGTTTCTACAGGGTGTATCCCATTCCAACACTTATTTTTATCACTTCCACCCTGTTAAAAGCGTCCCAGACGTTCCTTTGAGTTTCGCCGAAAATCAGTTAAAAAACGAGAGTCAAATCTCTGTATGATGATCAATTGTTTTTTTTGCATTGCAAAATATAGTTCCTATTTTAAGCTCCACCCATCCTCTCAACCCTCTTTTACTTCCGTGTCTGTCTCTTCAGCATCCCACTTAAAATTCCCGTTGTCAGATCATGAGCAACAAATCTTTGACAGGCCCCTCCTCTTTGTGCCCTGACCCTTACCCTGCTTTAGCTCCCCCGTTTCTGCTCTGCATAAATATGAAAAACAAAAGTTGCAATCCTCCATCCTTCTCCCTTGCCACCTTGACGCTAATAAATATATTCTGAGTCAGTTTCTTCTCTTTCGGCAATCTCTTCATCCCATCACCTATAAGGTCAATGTTATTAGGATGTTGTGCTCAGGATTAATATATGACGTCATTAGCAATTTCAATCCTTCCTGTCGTCAAAGTAGGATTTCCATCTTTGATTGACACTGCATTTCTTCCAGGAGTTTGTCTCAAGTAGCTTGAAATATAAATTTAATGGATACAATTTGGAATCTGCCACGTGAAAAGCTATAGATTGCAACCGCTGCTGTCAGCGTTGAGCCTCACCCTAAGGGTAGTAGTCACCTAAAACTGAGTGGTTAACATTGAATCATTAATGCTGTGGGCGCTGTAGAATACATAAAAAACCGATTTTTTCTCTTCACATACACCTCTTTCTAGCGCCTCCTTATCCTGTCTTATTCATTCCTTGAGCCCTCGCTAGATCAGTGTATGCTTAAATAAGGTGTGAATCCATCTAAAGATTTACTTTCTAACTTGCTCACATGCACATCCGCCTCCCTCGCCTCTTTTCCCTCTTCCAGCTCATCTCTGTCCTCTTGAGCAAGATAAAATTTCAATAGCATTGAATCAAACATTTTCTATCATTGCCCAATCTCAATATACCTACGCGTATCCGCTCTCAATCGGAATTATAAAACGTCCTGGCTACCTAGAAGTATCAGGTGGCTACCAGACTGCGCGTACTCAAAGGCTTGAATGTGTGCTGTAGCTAAAAAACAAACCATGATTTAGATTTAATGGTAAAGATACTGAGAATGCTCTTGAAAACTGCCTCTCTCTCATGTCCTCTCTCAGCTTCCAGATTTCTTTCAGATAATCCAATAAGACGTTCTTAGATAGGCAAAGGACAAGCATGCAATTTTCCACGTATCACATAATTAAATCAGCTGTATTGGAGCTACCATTGCCCAGAATCCTAAGCAGATGCACACACTTCTTGACTTGAATCCAGTTAAAATCCCTCCACCTGGGTCTTCTCATCCTGAATCCAGCAGTCTGAGTCCATGAGTTTTCCTTCTCCGATCCCTGTAAAAATCAGATTGAATTAACTTTACACGTCCAAGGATTCTACAAATCCAGCCTGACTCTTTTTAATTCCTAGATGAGGTTGAAACGGTTTTACATTCTTCAATCTCCCAGCTGCAAGAGAGGGAGCTATAAATCCTAAAGAAATTTTCTCCTAAACTAATTTGCACACATGTATTATTATACTTTTTTCTAAAAACTATTATCAAGACAAGACAGGAGGGGGCTTCGTATACCTGTCTGCTCCAGGCATACGAACATGTGAGCATCCCATGTCCATGCTCTCATCAAACCCAAGTTCCATTTTCTCTTTACACTCACTCACTCACCCTTTCCTTCAATCAATGCTAATTTAATAGCGACTCCCTTTTTATCATTCCGAACCCATCTTTTTCATCCTACCTACCCTCATTCCACCAAATACAAAATTATAACCTTATCTGATACAGGATGGACAAAAATTTACAATTACTCTAAAATCAAATCCACGGGACCAAGTTCCGACAGAGGTAAAAGTGAGCATCAACGATTTCCAGGAAACTAATTCTCACGTGTACTCTTTATGAAATTCTACCGCTAGGCGAACGTTCGCATAACATGTGCCCTCTGACCACCCTCCTTCCCCACATCCACATCCATACCTCTGTAGTACCAGAAGAGTACTATTGTAATTCAGCTCCATGTCTCATTAGCTGGAAAGCTAAAGCAGGTTAATCTTATGTAAGTTCACACGTCCGCCTTCATGTTCTGCAAAGGAGGCGTTTACATGTAGGAGCGCGGAAGTAGAGATCGAAGAAGCTCCGTCGCTTGAAGTTTATGGAAAACTCATCTTATTTCAGCAATTTTCCTATTTTTGCAAAGTTTTTAAACAGAATTGGAATCTTAGATTGGAATCTTGTGGAATTTAGGACCTGTGGCGTTGTAAGAACTTCCCTACCTTTCCACGCGTCATCAGTAATCATCACCTACTCACTGAGTTCCTCCGCATCACTTACTCTGGGGATGAACTCCCCCATGAAATGGGACAATTGACATATTAAATATGAGGCAAAGCAAGTCCCATTGCCAAATATCCAATCCGACTAATACAATCGGAGAGAGTTCATTTGGAAAGATATGCGAAGGGGGAAGGGAAACAGCATACTCGTCAGCTCTATTATTTCACCTTTTGAAATCAGTTTCCAACAATCATAGAAGCCGAACAGAGAGAAATTGGCTGGTTACTTTCGTATTTCTCAACACATCCAAAAATCAACAACCTTCCTGTTTACTCTCTTTTTGTTTTTCACGCCCCCACCACAACTCACACTCCAAGAGCCGCATAATGTCACTTTCCAATCAATAATTTACAGCTATTTCCTAATCTTTCCATCAGGGTCTATCGATATATAGATACTTGATGAACTTTGTCCCTCCTTGCTCCTGCTACGCTCTGAAAACAACCATACGTGAACCCTCCCTATATGCTATTCAATGATTTGCGATGATATTTTCAGATATTTAAAGCAGAAGCAAGCGGCTCTATCCCTCTTACTCAAGCTTCACAACACTCATCTTTGCTTTTACTCTCCACCTCCGCTTTTGGCTTCATTACTCCATAATGCAAAACGGAAAATAGTGAAATAACTTTCAAATGCTAACTCTTCTCGAAAGAGTTACAAAACCCAGCTATAATGGCCACCATCACACCATAGCCGAATGTTTTCCACGATTTGCAACCAATAACTACTTGCTAATAATTGCCTTGTTGTGACTGACTGGTGCAACTTTATAAATTAGCAAGTTGCCTGTTGCCTCTATGCTATGGCTCTATGTGAATCCTTAAGTCAATTTCCCGGAAGGAGCCGTAATATCAATCAAATTTATCACCTACTTGTGCAAATAATGAGGCAAAGAATGGAGAAAAACTCAGCTTTACAGCCACTCTATTCCTCAATTCTGAACGCATTTTAGCCTAGAAAATCTTATCCAGCTTCTAGCCTTTAGGAGCTTTAGTTTGGAATGAATAGCTAGTGGCGCAAACTGCCCCCTGAAGTCCACCAAATCCCTCCCGTCCGCCATTTATTTCGCTACGTTTCTCAGAATTCATCAACTTGTTGATCGTATATTTTGGAGAAAATTTATTTTTCTATGGTAATCCCTTTGAATTTGTCGTTGGTTTGAAAACAATAATCGATTTTCATTCGATAGGCGGAAAGAAATCACCATCTCCGAATAATTATTCCTACCAACTCCACTACATAATCCTCTCTTGGATTCTTGAGGGAAGGTTGGATGGGATGGATGTCAAATGAAAGTACTTTGTATCAAGTACAAGTGAACCTGGGCTGGGGGGGTTTGGGTTTTGATTGGGTAAATCCACGGTTCAGTCATCTTGTGTAACATGTTAATATGGGAAGGAATTGGGGATTTAATCCATTGGATTCTTCTGGATCCCCGTCCATCAAGGCTCTACCCCATCTTCACGCCCCTCTTACGTCTTACGCACATCCATTTCTTTCAAAAACTATATTTACAGTTAGTGAAAATTATTCTGGAGGGAGAGAAAAAATCCCTTTTGCATTATTTCGGTTGGATAAGAAGGGAAGAACATGTCCCGGCTGGATGTTCCTCTAAATTCCGTTACGTCTTGTTTTTCTATATACCCATCTCACCGACTCTTATCAAAGATGGATAGCTTATGGTATGAAGCCAGCTAGCATAGGCAGACCCATATTGCAATTCAAGAGTTAAGGGGGATCCGTTAGATGGAAAATAGCAGAAAGTTGTTGTAGAATACATTGCCTTACAGGGTACAATCTCTTGTTTTTAAACTTGCGACTATTTTTATTTCCTTGGAATTTCGAGACATATATACGCACTCTGGTCTTGGATTTCATTAGCCAGGTAACGGAGAAGAGAAGACCGCCGCGTGGGTTCTCGTACTTTCGGCATACATTCTCTACGTTTCTATTTATTTCTATCTACGTTTGACTGCCTGTACACACGGTACGCATGATAATAAGTAATAATAAGTACACAAGCTGTAAATAATTCATGGCCCAACATCTTTTCGTCGTTTTTAATTCATGCCATTTACTTTTTAAATCTGCTTCTAGAGTAAAAGTTCTAGCTATAGTACTCGTTCCGTGCGCTCCAGTGCTCTCTAAAGAAAACAGGTGCTAAAACTGATTGGTTGGATGAGCTAACGAAACTAGCGGCAAAGAGAAAATGGGAAATTTATAGGTTCACGGGAAGGCATTTCCCCGATGTTTACTCACGTTCACTCGTTCACACGCTCATCGCAGCGGAATCGACGTAAACATTTTCGCGAATTTTCTGCACACTTTTCTTTTTCCCTCTTCCAAGCCCCTTGTAAACAGGATAGTAAATCCCCAGTATAATTCCATCGGATAATTTATCTAAAATCAGAGGAAACTGTCAAGTTTCCTTTCGCCTTACCCATCACAACAACCCTGTAGACATTTCCTCGAGAGCCAAAACGGGAACCCCCATCCCTGTATACCACCTTGATCCTTGGAGCAAAGTATTAAGTCACACTAGTCACAACTTGATAACCTTTTTATGTTTTGATCCTGGCTGGTGGTAAATTTCCCTGCAAAATTTTCAAGATAGCATAAACAGATAGCTTCCTGAGATGCGTTCTACGTTGAGTAAAGGAGAATAATTGCATAACTTTTCGGGTTTTCCAACCCCTAACTTGTTTGCTTCCTAGGGCTTTTCATGCCCTTACCCCATGCCTAGGCCCAGATTGCTCTTGTTCTCCTTTAATCTCCTTTTGTCAAGTTCATATCCCATAGTATTCAACAAATCTACAGTTACTTTCAGTTTCTCCAACCCTCCACCATCTTCTCCATCGTCATCCTTGACGCACTGCTCATCCTGCATTTCGGCTTCTGAAAAATCGGCTGACGCCTTCATTTGTTTACGGCCAGCGCATCTCCCTGTTTTCAACGTTTTCTTTGATCTACGTGCTGCCGCGAGCGTTACGTTTCCCCAAGTCTTCATGTTACGCGACTCATAGCGTGTACACGCTCATGTAATTCATTCAGATTTTTATCAAAATTTCAGTCCCGCGTTAAAATAAAACGTTACTCTCTTTCCTTCCAGGCCAGAAATCAAGTTTCTCACATTGTAGCGAACACAAGTACCCTCTCCAAATCCCGCATGCGTAATATTAAAGAAGAAATTAGGTATTCATGAAAGGTAAGCTTGTATCCTCCCTAGGTACAGATGAGTATATTTATTTATTTTGCATATGCGTAGATGACATGTGATCTTAGACGTAATGGGAATGGGACTATGGGGCACATTGTTACTAGTTTCTAACGATTCTTTGAAATCCTCTTACGGAGCGATTCTCTCCCGGAGAAAAAACGTGAGAGAGTCTTCACATTCTGGATATTTGCAAGCAAGCATAAGCATAACTACAGCACGTCATGAAAATGTAATCAGTTGTAAAGTAAGCTTACACGTGAGGTTTTCCCCGAAATAGAAAATCCAGAGTCTTTTACCCCCACCGCCTTCTCTCATCCTCACACTATTCTCAAAATTGAGCATGCAACAAAACCAAAATCGTGTCAATCTCTCGCAATAACTATTCAATTAAAATCCCCAAGATGAGAAGGCCAAAGATAAGGCCGATAAGTATCTGCGATGCGATGGGTAAGAGCGAGAGGTGGAATGGCATGACACGTTTCAACTTCCCACTCCATTCTACTTAATTTTAAATGCGCCTTTTGCTTTTATTATTCTGCGCCTCTCATTATTTTGTCATTTTTTGCTTTAAATCAGCCTGGATATTCAGACCGCTCGTCCCGTGTCGAGTCACATGGCGTTTTCAAGTTACAACCCTACGCAATGTTTGCGAAATTCCCTTCAAGTATATTCTTCCTGTGTAGCTCTTAACAAGACGAAAATACGTCTCACATGGCTTAGCAGTCCTACTTTTAAGACACTATGACAACAAATAACTTGATTAAATTCATTATATCATTTTAATAGAATCAAAATTAACCTCCAGACTCTCAGGCAGTGTATTCAAGTAAGACTAGATTTAGATCAACCAAGTATAAAGAGTGTAATCGTCTATGGGTTTTTCATTACATCTTCACAATGGTGTCACCCAGTTAAAATCGTGTATTTTAAAATCGATTCACATTATAGCATGTATCACAAAAGCATGATACCCCAGAGATCAGCCTCAGCCTCAGCTAGAAGATAAACTATAGACGCATATACTTTAAAGGATTCCCAACAGGATTCTCTGTACACATCCGTATACTTTTGCTTGAAGCCGAGCAATAATTAAAGTACGAATTCAGCTACATCAAAGGCTCACATTGCTGGCTTGCCCATGGGACATAACGATGAATGTTATCCTTACCCTGAAGTAGGGTACTGCAAGTATTCAGTTTCTCTGTATCCATGTGAATCCAGCCTCGTTTTGGAATAGTTTTAGACATATCGCTGTGAAGAAATCCGGAGAGTTGAATTAATACAGTACAAATTAAATCTAGATTTCTAGGCAAATGTGAATAGAAGAATGTGTTGGCTGGCTTCCTTTTAGATTTTGTCTCAATCCGTTTCCCAATTGATAAAAATGAGAATCCTCTTTTAATCTCCTCTTTTTATCAAGTACCCTGATTTGCAATGACGACAGTGAAACTCGTGGGATTTGCAGGAACTGGGTAGCTTGAATGGATTCTATACGGGGCTTCATTCTTGTTACACCTCGCACGACCCTATGAGATGTGACAGGTTTCGCAAGGTGACCGCCGTTTTTTGTCGAAAAGAAAATACGTTCACGTTTCACCTGTTGTCATCATCGCTCTCAATTCTCTTGCATCAGTAAGTCGTCCTCTTTTACACAGTCAATGTCAATCAGTGCTAGTTTTCGTGACATTAATCACTCAAGCTTCTCAGCAGCACCATCATCCGTTAGCAGAAACTTGATGAACTCATGTTTAAATTTTAAGGCCCTCATTTCGTTACTCATTCCACAGACTACGTCCCCACCCCCATATTTTGGACTCGTTTTGCAAGACTCGGGTTCCATAGCAACGCACTAACAGCTGTACACTATAAAAGCTCGTTTGCATTGTACAATTCTATTAACGCAATTTAAGACAAGGTATAATTTTGAGCTCCATTTTGTGAATATTGGTTGGAAATTCTAAAACAGACAGTGAATATTGCAACTCAGATGGCGTCGTAAAAGCGTATAGACTACCAGCGAATGTAGAGCTTTCAAAGTGTGCTTGAAAAAAACAAGTTTAGCAAGTTAATTACTACAAAACCAGCCCATAACCACAGTAGAGATGGCCTCTAAGACAGTGCGGTCCGAGTAGCGGGCAAGCTACAGAGGGCGCCAGGAATCCCGCCTTGACAGTACTTCATTCATATTGTGTTTCAAGAGGCAATATATTTCTCAAACATTTATCTGGGCTGTGTTATATGGTCAAAAAGTTTCCATGTGGCCTTCAGAAGGGAAGCCTGTGAATGAATTACTTTGATAAATGCTCCGGCAAAGAGCGTTAGAGGGCGATAAAAAGATAGGGAGGAACCAAGGTAATTTAATGCCACGTTTAATCCTTCACAGCTCTCATTCTCTCATCGACTTCCATCAATTGGATTGACCATGAATTTTTTACGCTTGCGTGAGTTTTGAGTTGTTCCAACGGAAATTTTTCTCCCCGTTTTCTTCTCCTTCGATTCGAATACAATCCTGCGTCAGTAAGCTCAACAAAAGTTTCGTTTGTCCAGCTTTACGTACGTGTTACACAGAACAGACGGCTCCTATTGGATTTCGTTGATGAATCAATATGATTCCATGAAACTGAATTTATTTCAATGAATATGCATCCCCATCCCTGAGTGAAGCTTAAATACATGAAATAAAAGCTTGGATTCTAAAGAAACAAGGAATCTCGAATTAATTCTTCGTCCGCTCGAGGCCCAAGCAAGTATGCACCCACATCAAAACAAATCCCACAAACCCCACATTGTTAACACATTGTAAAAAAGTTGCAAAAATATGTACATTTTTCCCTCGCTCTCCTGTCTCTCCAGCTTGAAGGGATTGCTTGAAATGGAATAAATTCCCCGAACTTTTGGTATGCAAACCCTTTTTGCACCCCATCTTTTGCAACACCATTATCCATTAATTCATAATCTTAGGTTTCCCATCCCTCAGCCAGAATGATTTGGAAGCCAAATTTGTATGTGCCCATCCACTCAAAACATTCATGTCCCTTTTCTCCACGCATAAATTACGCTCTCTTTAACTCCAATTGCAGCTCATGGATTCAAATCCCTGTCTAAACTTACATTTTCAGCATAAATTCTTATGCGGTCCAAGCCAAATTCTTTTGAAGCTCACATTAAATGAATCAATTTGCTTCAATTATGAGCAAACAATGATCCTTTATCCATAATACATATAAACATTTTCTCTCCACAGCCCAACCATCCTTCTTTCCTCCATCACCACCCCCGAAACTATATTTACCCTTGACTTTGAGCATTGCAAATATTTAAATCTCCCCTCGCCATTCGCCATTCGAGGTTGCTATTGACGTACCGAGAACTAGTTACACAGTAGAAGATGAACCACTCGCTGCTGTTTGGGTAATGCAATTATGGTTGCTAGATCAAATGTATTCTAACATTCTCCCCTCAAACCATACGGCATATATTTACAATAAAACGTAAAATTTAACGCTTTCGTATCCAAACCGAACCCATCCCAGAAATCCCTTCGTCATGACTGGGGACTGGGTGGGCCTGTGTTTCAATTTCAATCCTGACTGTAATTTAATGCTTCCAGCGTAATCAAAAGTATAACTTTACGTTTCTCTCGTTCCATAGCCGCCACCGTCACGGTAGATCTTAATCGTCCTGCTAACGCACGTCTCCGCTCCAAAGTCTCACTATCAGAGTACTGACGCTTAATGAAAGTCATTTAATCATCATCATACTCACCCTGACTAGAGTTGATATATCGCCTCAAGCCATAGTCAAACTAGTTTCTCTATGGTTATATCGTTAGCTCATTCAAAGTTTTCATTCTTCCTAGACGCTATTCAACTTCAATTATTCATCAAGTATCCTTCTTCCTCAATTAAAACACGACAAAAATCAAACATTGCTTTTAAACATTCCGAAATAAAGTTACGAAATCCTTTTTCATTATCCTCCAATCTTCTTGTCTCCAGCATGCGGAAGTCAAAGCGCTTCTGTAATTCATGTAGCATGCAAACGTTACACCTGTTCCTGTCTTTCCTCATTTTTGAAATTCGGTGAGAAGGTCAGCCTTTATATATATCTTCTGCCACATAGAAAAACTCTGTCGTGCACACATTCATTCATTTCAGAAATAAGATTTTTTGAAGTTTATCTGGATGAAAGCCCGGGCACGAACAGTATAAACATGGAATGTATTCTGCATTTACACATCTTGCTTATTGCTTCCGTCACCATAAGCTTGAAATTTAGTGCTTAGAAATAACCTTGATATGGGCTCAAAGTATGACGGATGTCGACACTCTTCTTTGAATTCCAAAACTCATCTGGTACGTAAATCCTCTCGTCTCTTGCATCTGAGCCATACGGCAGTAGTACGGCGGTAGTGTGTCCGGCATCTTCTCATCTTTTATCTCAAATATAGAACACCTGGCTATTATCTTTATTTTCACAATTAGTTTTCCTCGTGCTTGCAATTCTTTTCATAATTTCTTCCTAGTGCAGCTGAAAGTACGACCTTGCTGGACTTATCCATGCGTATCTTTCCGCAATAATCGCGAGCTGCTTTGAAATGGCGTTGACATGTACGGCACCCGGGATTAATATAAAGAAATTTGTCATTCTATAAATAACTACGATGACGTATAAGTTCCGAACTCAAATTTCCAGCTATGCGTTGTTATCTTTTACCATCCCTTTGCTGGAAATGCTAAAATTGTTGAGAAGATTGTTAAATACCGTTTATTTGAGTATGTGCGAATCCTTAATCTTTATATTTATAGTCTGGGAGCATAAAGCTTCGTAATTGCTTTTAAACAAATCAAGAAATATGATTTAGCACCAAAGTCCAGAATCTGAAATGTCTGACTACATGACACTTTTTGTAATTCAGATGTCAGTCTAAAAGTAAATGCTGATACATCGCCTGCAAAACTCCCGTATATATATGTATGTCAGATGCTCTCATGTGAGCTGCAAAAAGTTTTGCCTCAGTCTCTTCTCAGAACTCATCTCCGGCCGCGTCTACTGTAAAAGTTAAATAACGCTCATAAATGTCACCCGAACTTATTTGAACAGGAGATATGCAAAGGTCAAACTAAGTCAAAAAACGGAATCAGAATAACAACGAATCACGTGCAAGTGGATGATTATATCCACCTGACTTCAGCAAACCTGATAATGGACTACTCTTCGCTATTTTGTTCCCTTGGATTTTGTTACACAAAAGCGTCAATCAACTTTTGCTACCTGCTTGGATACATGTGCCACACGGCCAGCAATCAAAATTCAGACTGAATGGAATGGAAAACTCTGGCAAAGATCATGAATGCATAATTGAAAGTAAGGACAAGCTCATAACTGGACCATTTTTTATTTGTTAGTTACAGGTAGATATTGTGAAAATTCTTCTCGTCACGTGTCTCGTTTCTAGTTTTAGTCTTTTAGTCAGATAGCCAGCTTCCATTTTACTTCTAAATGAGGGGTCTGAAATACGTAGACCGGTATTTTAGATTCTCTACAGCATACATTTTAATGGTTTTTGAATTCAGAATATTAACAACTATATATGGTGATATTTCTTAAGTTTGGCACAATGCAGACTGTTTTTTACTCCGTGCATGTACTTTCAACCAATTTTTCTTCAGTTTTTTAAATTCACCTGCTTTTCGCATAAATCACATGTTTGCTCCTACAGATATGAGGCACTTGATTTGAAAGCAAAACTAAGCATATATTTAACATATATCCGATTGATTCCCGTCTTTGAAGGTACTGAAAGCGATTGTTTTATTTGGGTTTCTTCCTCTAAATCATAAAGAAATCATTCCTATAAATCAATAAGAAATAAAACATATTAGCGAATATCTCTTGTTTTTTTCTTTCATCGCAGGGATTTTCCTTTCCGCATAAATGTTTTTTTGGATTCTGCAGAAGGATTTAACAATACAAACCTGTATGATTTATTTCAAGTACTAAATGCTACCCGTGTTTAGCTAGAGTTTCGTGAAAAGCTCGTGCATACGTTTAGAAAAATTCTATTCCAAAATAAGCTTTTGAACTTTTTCTTCTTGAATGTTCTAGCCTTGAGAAAAATTGCAGATTTTACACGAACGGATGAAATTTATTTGCCTATCGGTGTTTCTGGATGGACTTGTGCATATGATAGAAGGAAATATTTAAATGAGGTGACCGTGTCTTATTGGGAATGGGCAGGTGTGGAGTGTGGAAGCAAGGGCATGTGTGTGTAAAGGGGTTGAGTGAGTGCCGTAAAAATAATACAAGAGCCTACGTAGAGAGATGAGGATGTGGATAAAGTACCAGGAATGGGGGACTAAATAGAAATTGTGTTGATGGTATGAAAACAAATATGTGAGTGCAAGTAAAAATAGTCTGGCTCAAAAACAGAATTGAAAGATATTGCAGGAAATAGAAGAAGCAGATGAATTTTGATCAAACCTCAAGTATTCATACTCGAAAAGCTTCATTAATAATGCATGAACTTGGTTGGGTATAAAAAGAGAAATGTCAAGCTGGAAAAGGCAGTTCCATTCCTGTCTCCTCCGCGTCACCATATCAAGACTTTAGCTCTCCTGTAGAGATCCAGTCCTGATTTCCGACCGCAATTTTTAAAGTTATATCTGACGTTCAAAACAACGCTCAGTTTGTAACTTTCAGGTTGTAAAACGAAACATCAGTCGTACTCAGCAGACAGACAGAATTACGAATCCCCACAAAAAGTTAATCTTGACAGTAAACTTGAATTGCAAAAGTTTTGCACGTTCAATTGCTACTCAAGAATCAATTTTCCAAAACGTTTTTCCACTGAGATCAAAATTTTGGATTCATCAACTTATTTCAAAATGTTGGGGCTATTTACTCTATCCACTGCTACTTGGGCTCTCATGGGGTGTCTGAGTTTATTTCTCTACGTCATCTTCTCCACAGACAAGAAAACATCAAAGCAAGGAAAAGGTAAGCGTCACAAACCAACTTTCTCTGCTTTCACCATTCACCATCCTTCCTGAATAGAAGCAGTCTTCTGCGTATTCTTCCATTTCTTCTCTAGATTTTTCACCCTTAGCAACTGCCTGTCTTTTGCTCCTATACGTCCGTCATTTGACAGCCGCGCTCGTCCCATCAGCAGTAACCCAGCTATAGCTTGTAGCACTACTAATCCAACGATTTATTTACCTTTTAGCTCCCGGACCGATTGCGATTCCGATACTTGGAAACCTGTTGACAATCGCAAAATACCCGGATCCCAGCCTAGCTTTTTCGGCTTTGGCAAAACGATATGGAGACGTTGTTTCACTCACACTTGGTTCCACGGAATGCATGGTGATTTCAGGTTTGGACAAGGTGAAAACCGTATTGCATACCCACGGTCATCTCTTCGATGCCCGTCCAGATTTCCAAAGATATAATCTTATCTTCGGTCACAACAAGGATAACTGTAAGTCATCATTTTTTAACCGGCAATCTAAGTTAAATCCTTATTTCGTTTCCCAAAAAATATTCCTACAAAAATTGTGATTACAAGCAAGGAATCAATAGTACAAAACGCAAGTTTCTCTTATTTATTCAACACAACCCAAGATTTTGTTCCATCTCCAAAAACAGCTGCAGGCGGAAAAACTTTCCCCATCCCATACACTAAATATGGATGCGCTTCATTTTTGCATTACAAATAATAGTTTTCAAACAGTTTTTTCTCCCTACATTGAATGTCCGTCCCAGTTTCTCCTCCACCAACCTTTCATTCCCCAATCCAGCCAGCCCTTGCACTGAAATCACTTCCTATTTACAAGATTCTATGCGAGATATCCGAGCTGTCCTTGCAAACTGAAGCAAATGATTACAGTCTAATAATTCTGGTGTTATGTGGTTGAAATTTTAGCTGTTGCTTTCTCAAACTGGAGCGACCTTCAACGAAAGCGAAGAGAGCTGATTCGTAATCATACTTTCCCAAGACATTATTCATCGAGCTACGATAAACTGGACACGATTTGTGGTGCTCAACTCACGACCATGATCAAAGGATTGGAAAACCAGGGCTCAACCCAAACAGTGCACCTCAAGCCTTTATTAATGGAATCATTTGCAAAAATCTTCCTTCAGTACTTTGTCAGCACTGAGATTAATGATGATAACGTAGAGGATTTCCGTGTTATGATCCAAGCCTTTGACGAAATATTCCAAGAGGTTAATGAAGGATGCATTGGTGATGTCATGCCCTCCCTAATGTTTGCATGCAACAAGTCCCACTTGAGTCTCTGGGGCGAGAAAATAAGAAAGTTTGTCATGAAGCATTGTGTCGAACCACGTCTCGTCAATCGCCCCCAACCATCAACCGGAAGCAAGACCCTCAAATCCAACCGATATTCGGATCCCAACATGTCTTTGAACTACTCTAAAGCCGCGGAATTCGGAACCCCAACCCTGGCTCAACATCATTCCGCCTCCGACTTGTCTTCCATGGATGTGAACAACAATGATGAGAACGGTAACACCTGTGCCAAGCCCCAGTACGACGATATGCTGGAATCCTTCCTAAATGCCGTCAGTAAGGAGGAGAACAAGGAAAACGGTATCAACCTTGACGTTTCCCTATTCGCGATAGAAGACATTCTTGGAGGTCACTCTGCCATTGCTAACATGCTAGTCCGCGTATTAGTCAAGCTTGCAACAAATCCGGAAGTACAAGAGAAAATCCGCGAAGAAGTTTTTGAAACAGTCGGAAAGAACGAACCCGTCTCTCTTCACAATCGCATGCCCTACACAGAAGCTACAATTTGGGAAGGTGCCCGCCACATTTCAAGCCCGATTGTTCCACATGTAGCTGTCCAGGATACTTCAATTGATGGTAAGCTTAATAGCAGCACAGTATTTGTCAACTCTAACTCAATTAGGCTGACAGCACATATTACACTTTAGTCCCTCATCATCCTTGCCAAGCAGTTTTTGAGGGTCTGGTTCACTTTTTCAAATCATAATAGTCCACAAGAGCTTTTCAAATCGTTGTCACGCTAACCTAGAAGAATATTTTCTCTTTCCAGTCCCCAAATAGGGCGTGGAATAAAAAATGATGTTTAGAGGAAGCGGTTAAAGCCTAGAGTTAAGATAGTTAGTGAAAGTTTCTTCTTTCGCCTACAAAATTGAGGTTATCTCTTAATGTGATTTATTGCAAACAAACATTCTCAACTTTTTCTAACGGATCCTCTACAACGTCAAGCCTCAGCTCAGCTCGCTGTCGCTCCACTCAGAACTGAGCATATGATATGATATCCTGTAGCCTGTAGGTAAGGTTCCCTTCTTCGAATCCAGCTTTTGCATGCAGGCCGTCAAAGTCAGTCAGAGTATTTTATACGCTACTCCTACTGCGTTATTTCCTCCGTAAAATTATGCTGAGAAAATACCGTTCAAGTGTGTACGTAAAAGATTTGCTACCCTTAGCTCATTTAAGAAACCTGGCAAGCAACTGTTAGCAGATAGAGCTCGAGAGTTGTGTCTATGAGTAGCTCCCATTACACCGATTCTTGTACTCATTCCTAAAGTATTAGCGAGGACTTGTTACATATTTTCTTTAGATTTCGCTCTTTTATCCACTGCCACGTACGTGCCTGACCCAGATAACATTACTTGATAAGAGGAAAAGTGTTCCAGCTTCATGTTATCAGTCTTCGTAATCAAATTAATGCCAATAATAGATATAGTTTCTCTCATTCAAGACTTGTTGGTAGCTTGGATCACCTGAGAGACCTGATGGGAAACTAGTTCTAGGATATGCAAAACGTTGGAAATAATAATAGCAAAGCTAACTAAAGTTTCCTTTTTCTCTCTTTCCAGAATACGCAGTTCCCAAAGGGACCGTTCTCTTTATCAACAACTGGGATTTGAATTTTTCTCCAAAATACTGGGAAAACCCTGAAAAGTTTATGCCAGAACGCTTCCTCACAGAAGACAACTCCATTCTTAAGCCTGAGCACTTTATTCCATTCTCAACGGGAAGACGTTCCTGCTTGGGATACAAGATGGTTCAGCATGTGACTTTTATGTTTTTAGCCAACTTTCTATCCAAATTCCATATTGAACTTGACCCAACGGAACAGTACAATATGAAGCCAGGATGTCTGGCCGTTAGCGGAGACGCATTTAGGTTTGTCATTAAGAAATTAGACTGAACAGATTATCGCCTCCGAAATTCGCGACTCAAATATTTGCAAAAGTGCAAAACCAGTAGATTGAGCGGCTTTGTCATTTTAACATCCTGGCTTACTCCGGAGGGCAAGCAGAAACAAACTATTAGTCCGTTCATTGACGGCCAAGAATCAATAGTATTATCACAATTTCTCAATTCCATTCCATTTCGTTTTATGTGTACTCCAGTTATATATGTTAATTAGCCTCCCCTCCACGTAGATAAACCAGCACAATTTGAGCACGTACAAATACATGTACATATTCTAACGGCACTGAAATCTCTATACCTCTAACCGTCTCTCATCCTCTCCTTGTTGGTGTCATAACATACATACATGCTGAGTACAAATAAGTCACTATTTTAACAACCATCAAATCCCCTCCCTTCAGGCCCCAGTCTAGCTATCTTTTCGCGGGATTTGAAAGACTGGGGACCTTTAAGAGAATCTGTTGCGTTCCTAATTACTTACCTAATCGAATACACTTAAAGGGTAAAAAATGGAGGAATAAGTAAGAGCATTAGCACCGCTTTCAGTCGTCAACTGGTTTGACAGCGGTGTGAGTACTTCTTACCAGGGAATTTGGAATTAGGTTCGGTTCCACCAGTATACATGCTATATGTTACCTTCCCTTGTTGGTTGTAGCGATTAATTTATATTTATATGCTCAGTCTGTGTCTTTTCGTTAATGTAGTCCTCCATGTTGGAAACATAGTGTTAATTTAATTGTGTACATAGTTAGATGTTGATCTTGTTCCCCCGCAGTCATCCTACCATCTGTATAGATGCTCCCACTCCCCAAACTATTCCTAGCCTTAGGATACCAGCAGCTCCAGTGTGATTCTCTGATTTATTTGGAGCTCCTTTCTGCAAGTTAGTGAAAGCGTGTATACAAGCGACAAGGAAACACTACTTTTTGGCAAAAACGCGAACAAGTACTTACTATAATTATTCGGCTGGGAACCCGTTCTATTACTGTAACCATACATTTCCTCCCCTCTCTGTCCATAACATGGAGTGATTGATCACTGAGAGATTTCGTCTTTCTAATGAACACCAGTCTTCTCATAACATCACAATTACAATTTTTATACCTTATAAATCGAAATAAAATGGTATATTATTTTCGCCAATTCATGTAAACTCCTTCATTGATTCGCAAAGTATTAGTCCATAAAGTATCTCTCACTAATCATATAAAACATGGTCAAATATTTAAGTTCAAGTCCAGAGATGCAGTACTAGTAGCCAAGACTCTAATTCTTCCAGTAATATAATGTATCTTTACAGAGATGATATTGAGTTACAGAGCAGAGCTAGCAGGACTGTTAGGGCGGGTGAGCGGGTGGACCATCATGAAAACCGCCTGATGTAAAATAAAATAAATCCCTTTGCATCCATACATTGAGCACCTTTAACTTGACAACGTTCGTAGGATGTGCGGGTCTTCTGAGAATACCGTGAGCGCCCAGGCAGTTTGAATATTTTCTAATACATTGTGTGACGGTACATAACAGAATAACTGCATTTTCCAGGTTACTAGCTGATAAGTTTGGAACATTTACTTGACTGTTAATAACACTAATAGCTGGAACATTTTGCTAGAAAACCCCACTAGAGAAGCATTACGTACTCATGTTGGTGCGCTTTGGGTAGGATTACTTTTTCTCGTTTTAGACATTTGTAGTGAGCGTTGCAAGGCATATTGTAGACACGATGGGATTAATAAATTTCAATATTAGACACATCTGTTTTAAACAAATTTAAAAATGACTTTTATTGTTTTTAAAAGTTTTTGTTTCAGTTTGAAAAATGTGTTTGAGAGCACTATTTGCCACCAAACATCTTCTTACTTGGCTGCTAGTTTTGGAACTGCAGGGAAAAAATAAAATAGAATTTCCCCTATGCTTATGCCGGGTGACTTTTACAAGTTTTTCAGCGCTAAAAACCATTAAACATGCTCGGATTTGAACGCAGCCATGTGCTCATTGTTTACATTACGTCAAAATCTTTAATTTCAGAAGAAAAACTTTTTTTCAATAGTTTACACGCATTGACGTTTTCAAGCCTTAATAGTTTACAAATTCCAGCAAAAACCGTTCAAAAGAGTCTTTCGCTATAATCTGGAAAACTTATTTCATCTTGCCGTTTTCATTACCGTTTCATTACCGTTTTCATTACTTGATATGCATCTTCGTTAGCTAACTAGAGTACAGGTCAGTTGCAGCAGTATGTAACGATTACGATACTGAAGATAATTACTATTGGATATACACAGTTTTAACCTCTTCCCCACCAAAAGGATAGACGCTGCATAGTTTCAAAACCAGTTGTCATGGACATGAAGATCACTGGTGCATAGTTTAATTTACCTAGCGCGGGACTTTAAAAACAACGTTGCATAGTTAAATTCCCGCATGATCTGGCCATTAGATCAACGTTGCATAAATTCGAATTTCATTCCGCATCTCTTATGCATAGGAAATATAACTATAGCTAAAACTTGTGAGAGCGGCAAAGATAGAATGTTCTTGAGATGGACTTTGCCGATGCGTACATCTAAGTTTACATTCTTCATTGAATAATGTAATACGAAGATTTAATTTAATTTAAAACTAACTTAGTTTTAAAATTTTAATGCTAGCCTAACGTTCTAGAATAGATGTTAGAGCTTGGTATATGCCGTGCACAGGTGCCATAACAACACGGTCACTAAGTTAGAGAATGCTTCTAATGTGTTGGTGGGGAAGAGGTTAAAGAAATTCGGTAGATGGCGTAGCTTGAAGTTTTTATCACATCTTCACTTTAGAGAACCAATGGTATTTTAACCATCCCAACGGTTTTCAGCATCTTTCACCTAAAACATAACCCTATACAGTACTGCCAAAAATGTAGACCTGACCGCATGTAATTCGGAGGAGGAGATTCTAATTATGCAAATGTTGGTTGTCATGTCATTCTCCAATACTAAATCCTATCAGGAATTTTAAAAAGCTTACCAACATTTTCGGTTCGACGTTTATTATATTTCCATACGTTGAATTATTTTCGAACCAATAATGAATTTTAGGGATATGTATTTGTGTGTACTTGGTTAATTCGAAAATTTAACACAAGGAGACTGGTTTAATGCAAATGATCGTCGTTCTGGAAAAGATGGCTGAGCATATAAATCCTGAAACGACAGAAAGGTGTAAAGATGAATTTAGGAAAAGAATCATCCGTTTGACACGGTTTCTCCATAATCTTCTTCTTTTTCAAGGGAAAGAACTCAAGAATGATGAGCAACTCAGTGAGTTGAACTCACCTTGATTAGACGTGGAGGGCAGTAGAAGTTGAGGTGATTTACGGTCACAGTATGACTCCATAAATTCACGTCACAAGAAACTGTCATAGCTTCTCATGTTATATTTTTACACACCAGCGTATTACCATACCATCATTCCTCATCTGATTCCCTTCAAGACAATTTACAATCCTTATCCTCCGCAAGGAGCAGCCATCATCTCCATTCGTACTTAACCACAAGAAATACGAAATACGACGCTAAGACACCAGCCTCAGCTCTGTCCATCTCTCCTACTAACTTCCGATACAAAATCCTACAATCCTTCCCGAGTGTGCAATATTTACTTTATAAACTTTCAAACCCGATTTGACTTTTACAAGCCTTACGCACTATCATCATTATCATCATAATAACCAAAGATCATGTTTACATCCTCCTGGGGTTCCTACCCTATCCTAGTACCTCTTCCTCCGCTTTCTTTCCCCTCCCATCCTCACAAGTCTTATGGGTTAAATCGATAATAAAAGCCACAACCGCTCATGATTCAAGATTTCTGATAATTCATCCCTCAATCGCATACACCTCCTCCTCCCGGACTCATGTGTAGTGTATTCTCCAGGAACTGCCCAATTTTTCTAACAAACGATAAACGGAACCAGCTTGCTCCGCAGACCTGCGACGAGAGAGGAGACAGACATTCACGATCAAAACGATAGCACTTGTCCGGATGACTTTAAAAAACAAGATCAGCATACAACATGCCTCTACTTTTCAATCAATGGACCATAGGAACGGTCGAGCTCAACCGTAATACACCTCTCGAAGATCAAATCACGTAAAAGGCAAGGTCCACTCCACTGTAAGAACTCGGGGTGAATATCTTGAATATCCGATACTATTTACTCACGACAGAAGCCTCAAAAAACGCCCACATGGAGATGTTCATCTAGTCTTGGTAAAGCTTCGATGATCAGATTGGAAACCACAGGAGCGGAAAAATCGTGCTAAAGTTTCATGCAAGCCTATCACTCCATCTACCACTCACATCTTCCCTCCCATACTTGCATTCATCCATGAAGCTCATGTATTTAAATGAAAACACATAAAATCCCAGTG
Organism: Sminthurides aquaticus; assembly: GCA_906901655.1. Classification (NCBI taxonomy): domain Eukaryota; kingdom Metazoa; phylum Arthropoda; class Collembola; order Symphypleona; family Sminthurididae; genus Sminthurides; species Sminthurides aquaticus. Next base: position 1,807,554 of record CAJQTT010000002.1, on the reverse strand, counting down.
TCCCCGCAACCCTCCGTTAGTACTATATAGGCAATAGAGGGCAGGCTGAACTTCTTCCATCATCTCCGTTTCGTGTCCTTAAGTGTTATCCTGTCATTCCAGGATCAAAACTTCCTCCGAAACGTTATCTGAACGGAGCCCATATCAAATTTAAAAACCTATTCTTCCTCTACCTTTGTACCTCAATTTCCCAAATACTTTCGTTTTGTTACTCTAGGTACGGCTCCTGCTTAATCACTGTCGCACTGTCCTGAGCACATCGCGCGGTTGCTGTTGTAAATATGTTAGCATTGAATCTAAGCACTTGTATTCAATGACTTGCGTTTTTGTAAATGAGAGCGGAGAAGTTGTTAAATTGTATCAAACTCAAGAAAAACTTGGAAGGATTCCTGGAATTTTTAATTTTCACATTAACATCTTCCCCGCTCCCCTTTTCTCTCTTCCGAGTCTCATTGTCTAAATCCAGTCATCACCCCGTCTTTGGCCAAACTTTGTAATTTTATTGTTACTTTTCCTTAATTCCCCCATCTAACAAGCATCTTGCAAACATTGACAAAATAGCGTATCGAACGAAAAAAACACACCTGAAAAGCACTTTTTACCCGTTCTTCTACTGCCTCCGCCGTTTCCATCTCTAATTCCTTGGAGGAATCCCGTTCCTTTTTCCTTCTCATCTTTAAACCATTCACGGTAACACAAGAATAAGGTGATACCAGGAACTGGGTTATTCAAATATACCCTTTTCCCACCCATCTTCCAATTTTGAAACAAACATCCCCAACTAACAAGAAAATTTAGGCTTGAAAGCCGCACAGAGAGCTTCACGCACATCTTCATTATTCTCACATTTCCCATTCATCCCATCGAGTTGAACGTCTCCCAACTCCCAACCCAATACAACTAATCTACCACTACCGATATGATATACTCGGTGGCGCTAGCAAAGTTTCCCTTGCCAATCCCAAAACACGTGCAAAACTTGTCGTCTCACTCACCCTCTTCTGTCTTTAACACACATACAAATGGCGAAATTATTTTCATGCACTGCATTAATTTCTCCTTGTACAAACGGAGGCGATTTTCAATGGCCCATTTACAACCAAATTACTAATTCAATTTTTCCAAATGGATTTTCACCAAATGCGAAACCTGCTTGGCTTTGACTTCAGCATGCTTTATATACTTCTGCTGAACTGTGATAGTAGTCTACACTACAAGGACGGCGGCATGGAACTATCACTTGCCGCACTTACACCTTCTAAAGAAACATAATAATGAGAACGTGAAGAAAATCTAGAGTAGCAAAAATACAGGAATGACAAGAGAAGAAGATGTTGCCCATCAAAATCGGAATGAGGCTCATTTTCTCATATACAAATCTCATCGAATCCTATTGTAGTTGTCGGAGCTAATTATAATTAGTGTAAGTCTTGCCACCCCCAGGCAGATTCCTTCCTACAATCACTACAAAACCTATATATACCCATTTCACACACTACAGTCTTCATCTTCCTTAAATCTGCTTTACTATTTACAGGAGAGATGACTGGAATACATATAGAGAAGAATTCCTTCAGTCATCAGCAAGAGCTTTATAGCTTAGCTTACTTTTAGAGTTTTAATAGAGAAGCTATAGGTAAATCTGGGGATGCTTCTTCATCTCTATCCTCAAGTCTTCCTCTTCTTCCCTTGAGTCTACAGGGGTTCTTCTAGGATGGCTGTATCATATCTCACAAAAACCGTTTCTCCTTGTCTTCAACTAAATCCACATCAGAGAGAGACTAGAAATGAAATGACGCAGCACATCTCTTCATATCTCTTGTAATGTGTACCATACAATTAGCCAAGTGGAGATCAAAACCGGAGCGTTTGTCAATCCTCTTCCTTAGATTCAAGCTTTATTATCATCTTCCCCACAAAAGTCGCAACTAGCCAACTCACCATACCCCTACTCCCCTCCCTTCCTCTAGATTTCTGTATGTGAGGGAACATACGGTAGAACGTAGCGAGACTATATAGCAACTAAATTCCTCCACTTTTAAATCCTGGAAAGAACCATGAACGGAACTGCACCCACCTCAATTCCACGTTTTACGGACGGGCGGACGGGTCACTGAGGACGCACGAGGCTCTGATAAGATTTCAGAAGCTATCAGAGTATTTAAACATGGCACCCACATGATATCAGTAAACTCGAATAGTATTCCCCTCCTCCCTCCCATATACTATTTGATCCACAATCCATCCTAATTCCGTCCTCACGACGGATCCGAACCTTGAGTACATTTCCAAAGGTGCAGAAATTGAATTCGTGTAAAAGATGGACCGGATTGGAATTACTTGATCCTTGACAAAATCTCTATTCTCATCATCCTTTCCGCCACTGCGCTTCACAATGCTAGGCGCCGTGGAATCAAGCTGGGTGAAGAAGCGCCCACACTGTGTCTTTCATCAACCTTCCATCCTCTCATCAGATGATCATGCAATCACGACGACGCTAATGCAACACACAACCAAACCTCGGCCTGGAAGAGGTCACAAGTTTCTCCACACACACACCAAGTCTTGCAATTGCAAGTCTAAGCACAGCTTTTCACCCCATCATTTTTACATGCCACCACCACCACCAGATAAACCAAGTTTCCTTTTGCCAGCACCGAACCAGGTGTAGCACTGCTGAAGCGAGCACGCGCTCCAAGCCGACATTGATGAAAACAATGAAATCCCCTTGATAAATGAGTTCTAATTGTCATCCTTAGCCAATATATGCAAAAGCATGGCGCTTGCCGAAGAAACGGTAGCTTTACGTTCATCCGCTTATCTCCAATTCACTTCCTCCGTTAGTTTGTCCAACAAACTTACAAGTTTTTTCCTTTCCTTCACGTATACTCTTAACTCTTTTTGTTTATGAGTGACGACATATTTCTTGTAACTCTGTGAGCAATGAATCGCTCCTGTCACACAGCTCTGGAAAGAATTTGCAAGCACATGCAGCAAAAATTCCAGCCGTGTTTCAAACTTGTTTCAACAAATATCCCTTGCCGTCTCGTTCAGAATCTTAAAAATAATGCAATTTATTAGCTAGCCGTTCGTTTGGCAGGAAAAACGTCTTGGTTCTTCTTTTTGGACACGGAATAAAATTGTCTTTAAGCAAAGTAAAGTGAGCTCGGAAGGATACTTAATTGCATTTACGCATGTACGCTGTTGGACAGGATGGATTGAGTAGATGCAGAAACGATTTCAAATCGCCTGGCTATTCCTCCATCCCTCTTCGCCTTTATGATGAGATCAAGGATGAATTCATCAAATCCCTCGACAGTCTGTCCCCCGTGTCTAACATCTCATCCATGATAATAAATGATGAGGAGCTCTCTCACATATTCCAAACTTAGCCTCTCTCCTTCTTCCTCACCATCTTTTCTCATCTCTCTCCTTAATTATGTATACTCCCCGTCCGGCGCTACCTTGAAACTAAAATTATCAACTCAGCTATTTTCAGCTCTTCGAAAAGTAAATTATTATTACTACCACCACCACCACCACCACATTATTATTATTATTATGTGCCTACAAAACCCCGCTGCGGATCGTCCAAAATCCATATCTTTTTCTACCTTCTATTTCCTATTCCCATATTCACCCTCCTTCTTTATCTTTACCTGCCACCTTTATTCCCATCATCGCACTCTTGTAACTGGCAAGAGCAAAACCATATCATCCCAATTATAGTATTCTCGTAAAGTCCCCACACAATACTCACCTGTATATGTTCGTCAATGCATATTATATTGTGTCAATCCGCCCATCTTTTCCCGCATATTTTGGAGGTATCTCAGGTAATTCGTTGAAAGTTCACATACTACAAGCTAAATTTTAAATACAAATCAGCTTTCTCCCTCTCAGTATATCATGTGTATGTACTTCCTACCAAGCCCCTTTGAATTCAAGCCATTCCCTAGTAATCCACCAGGTAAAAACAAGCAGCAGTTTCCTGCCTATCAAATAATAATTTTCAACGAGATACGAAGTAAATCAGCTACTAGACTTGCCACACCTTTTGTCTTCTTTCCTCTTCTTCATGAGCTATCCCTGCTGGAACTCCATGTTCTCATTTCTGGGCCACATCATCTTTCATCATCTCACTCCCCAGTCTCAATCCCCCAACCAAGATATCATCATTCCCTCCTAACCGTCCATTGCTTCTCTCCTATACTTTGGTGCAAGATTGCACCATGAGGAAACCTGTAGAGCCGTCAGCCGTCATATGCTCGTACCAATACCTTACGACTTAACTGTTTTCAAACAAATATTCCCTGCACCATTCTTCTAAAACATTTTGCTTCCATCTACTTTAAAACCTTTGGGATACTGTTATTGAACCACATATTGGACTCGAATAATTGCAGACGCCCAGGTATCCATATATTCCTTGCAGAATCTTTTACTGTACGTTACTAACAAACTATAATAGTAAGGTAAAGCTCATAGAGAGATCCTCTGGAGAAAGTCTCTTTGAAAATCTCTGAGAAGCTATAGATTCAGTGACAAAGCTTAATTGAATCTCAAATCTTAAACTGACATTAAAAGTCAAATGTGATGACATTTAATGACCGGAACCCTGCGTGGTACACAGGATAGACAGCAGCGACTTGTGTGAGGCACGGCACGAGACCAGAATCCGAGAATGCCACACAAGCCATTGCGGCAGCGGGCAAGAAGAAAGAGTAAAAGTATACTAGCAAGTATATACTAATTCAAGTGCAAGCATTGTTAGAGCCAGTTACTTGATATTATGACACCTGGGATAATGTCATTTAAGTGTTTGTTACTCTGTCCACATTAAGCTTCATTGTTCCAGTCACAGTATGTAAGTGCATTGTATAATCCAATTTGAAAATCAACAAGCCCAAATAATGCTCCAGGGAGGGAAAGCATTGATTTACACGCTTTCGGCCCTTTTAAATCAGCAGGGTGAGAGATGAATGAATCCAATCACAATACAAGTGATTAGTGAATGACTCAGATTTTGAAACATCCACTCGTTAATTTATTCACTTTGAATATCCAAGCCGTCTTTCCGCATCAACCATCATCCTATCATCTTCCTCCTTCCTACATTTGCGTGTCCGATAGTCCGATTCATGAGCTATCAAAAACGTTAAGAAAACCCTTACAAGCGTGATATCAGGTGATTCTTCCGCTCAATAGCTAATAATCCCGCCGACCGTTTCCATCAAATATCATCCACCGTCTCATTTGTGTAATTAAATGAGCTGACACCTTCGTCTTTCCTACCCTCACCTTGCCGGTGTGCCTGCCTATCCTTTCCTCATTGCGCAATAGGGTCGACAAATCCTATCCTGAAAACCTCCGTCAACCAGACCACCATTCACCGTACAGTGCGACATTCTGGAGCGGACAGGAAACCAGAGGCGGAAGATTAGGATCGTATCTAGCTCTATTTCTTTCGCGTCCTTTGCGTATACTTTGTCTCCACCTTGTCCCTACTACTGTATGTATGTCTTGATAAATTATTAATGCACAACTTTAAGAAATTAGTCTCTCTTTTCACCCACGGAAGTGGTAATAATTATTGGCAGATTTTTTCAAACACATTTGTATTCCAGCGGAAGGGTGTATTGTTTTTTTCACAACCTTTTCCCTAGTTACCTCAAGTTCAACCCGTAAAACTGGTTTCAGATCCACTCGTCTTCCGTCAACAACCCCCAAAGATGGCATTAAATTCTTTCAATCCTTCCGACTTTTCCCACAAATCCAACACTTCCACCCATCAACACCGCATAAGTAGCGTCCGCTTTGGCTTCTTCAGGGGGTGTCTTGTAAATGACGCTGGTCGCTCATGCTCAACGGAACTTTGCCGTGTGAGATATTAAAAAATTCTATGTCACTGGCCCAAAGAATTGTGTGCACCCCTTTGACTTGTGCTCAATCAGTAGTGGATATGCTGCATCTCTTGGTGTAATTCCTTCATGCTCATCCTCGGTTGAAGTTTATGCTTATGGCGGAGTTATCCGTGAAGTTATTCATGGCATTATCGGTAGTATGAGCAAAAAGTTATTAAAGCTTTCAAAGTTTTGAAACGAATTGGAAACGTTTATTTGAATACATTTCGAAATAATATTCATACAATTTTGTTTTTTCAATGCCAAAACTCATTAATCTAGAAATAATAATTGTAAAATTAATTATATTTAAAACTCGCAAAACTTACATTCCGAATCTTATAAGTTATTAAGGTACTTGATAAACTAAAGTATGTAATTATTCACACAAAGCCTCCAACTTACAATCCACCACACACTCCATTCTTATCCTCTTCGCCCCTCTCTTTCTCCCGTCACATTTCTCTCGTTCTCAAAGTATAATTTAAGGAAATTAATAAACTAAATTTGAAATATGGAGAAAACAAAATATATTTTTATCTATATACATAGCGAAAACACCTCATCAAAACGCTCAAAAACACACATTTTAGCGAACCATGTCTAGTAAATTACATTCAGCCCCTCCTATATTCACACAACCAAACAAAAGTATCCTTCCTGAATGTTACATTAGTACGATTCGCAATACCAAAAACGAAGCTTTTAGAGTTACACTCCATGTCAGGGCTAAAGTACCTTTATTCCATACATGTCGGTGTATGGTGTATTAGCCACAGCGCTTTCAAAGCGCAACTTCTTCCATCCCCCGTTCCGTCCTACCGTACGTCTAATTTTACCGTACCAAAACTAAACGGACATCTCTTTAAAGGGATGAGTAATACAATTAATCATAAACTAGATATAACTTGGATTATTTCCAAATATTTACATTTCGACATAACATCATGCAAAACAGTGTTAATCCCGGTGCGCTCTACTTAGCACCGCGCGTCACCTTTTTAACATTATCTTACATAGTAAATCGCGGACGTGACGCACTACGCACTTCATTCGTCTAGCCGCTATCAATACATTCGCTTGCGGCGCGTTAAGAGCATTGATACCTCAACTCCTGACGGGACCTGTGCACCGTCTGAGAGCGCTGGACATGCAGCCAATTCTGCGAGCCATCTACATCTTGAAGGCCTGCACTCGCATTCTTATATACAAAGAGGAATGTCGCTTGAAAATATGAGAACAGCGTGACAAGAGATGTTGGGGAAAAAATGTCGCAGAGGAATTACATACTGAACATTATTTAAAATATAGAGCGCAAGCGATAATCTTAAATTGAGTACAATTAAAATAAATAAATCCTAAACTTCGTAAAATTCTCTTAAACCAAATTTTAAAACTATACTCGACAGTATATTAGCTTACAATTTATAAATGTTGATTATCAACTCGTAAATCAATTATACATTCAATCATTGGAACTCAATCAAAATAATCTCATTGATCCGATCTAACTTCTGTTAAATAACGTCATCCTCTCCTGTACCCCTCAGCATGTGATAACAAATTGTACAATTAACGTGACTAAATCCTTCAAGTAATTTTACTAGGCACTAATCTATTTTTATACAACTAAATTAAAGTGCTTCCGGTTGTCGGTTCTGAGGTCATAGTGCCCCTAAGAGCGCTTTCTAACTAAACTCCGACGAAATTTAAACCTTACGAAGCTACCCCTTAAGGAAAGGCGTTGTAAATAATAACTAAAAATGTAACATAAAGCACTTGTCTTTTTACAAACTCCTGTCTTCCTTTCAAACTAGCAATTTAAAACATTTAACGCAACTGTAGTAGCTCTAGAATATGCAGCCGCTCTATTTACTAAAAAACCTTAATCTTAATTACTGTACAGGTAACCACAGGTCATGGAATGATGGTAGAGAAATACTGCTAGAAAAATAACTTTGGAAGATGAATTCCGTCAGATTCATCCAATTTTACCAGCACTGAGTTTTTCTCTCGAGGTTTCAATCATTCAAGTAGAATATTTCGAGGAATAAGAGCTTTAGAAAAATACTCAAAACCAACTGTCCAACACTTATTTTCGAGGGAATCCAAGTAATTGTAATTAAAGCTATCGCTACCTAATAAATTTTAAATACTAATTGATAGCCTATAAATCCTACTTGCCTTAGACAAGGTTATGTATTGAAAAGAAAGGATTCATCCTTTGATAATAGAGTGTTGTTGGGGGGCACCGCTAAGATTGATTGCTTTTGGTAAAGTTGTATTTCATATAGTTGATAGTGCCTTGAAAATAAGACTAGAGGATTCATAGTCATGGTGAGTAGGCTGATGATTTCCATTGGCGTTGTTATTAGCAGTAGCATGGTTACTATTTTGTCCACCTGATAAACTGTTGTTATTAGGGCTGTTGTTGTTGTTGTTATTATTATTATTGTTATTGTTATTATTAGTATTATTATTATTATTATTGGCGGGACTATGGTTTCCATTATTGGAATTATTGGTAGCGTGATTATTATTATTATTATTATTATTGTGACCATCGTTGGGGCTATCGTAGAGCAAATCCGTGCTCTCCATCTTTAACCCACCTGGGTAGGGAAAGAAACCATTGTGGTTATGATTAGCATCTATTATATAATTACCGGATTGCGGAGAAGGGGTGGAATAGTCGTAGTGATGGTAAGCGTTAGCCTGAAGTTGCTGTTGTTGATGTTGAGCAACTTCTAGATTATACGAGTTTTGCTGCAGCCGATTCACCATCTCTTCGTCCATTGTAGCCCAGGATCCGTGTTGCGGGTACTGGATTTGCTCATACTGGGCATACATTTGCGGACCCTGGTCGTAGAATTCCATGCCGCGACCCGCGTAAGCGTAGCCCTCAAGGTTATTCCCGATATGAGCATGCTGATGCTGATGAGTTTGATTTGGGTTTGAATGAGATGTATGGTGATGTTGTGCATGAAGAGCTCCGTTTGCGGCATGAAACTGAGCAAAAGGAGCATGGCGATTCGCATACGGCTTGTTTGAAAACCGGGAAATCAATTGCATGACCGGGCTGCTCTTGCAGCGCTCATCTCCCGCACCTCCCTCTCGCTCTGTGTTCTCCAAAGGAGACATTTCCGGTGTGGGCAAGTTTACTTGTTGGTTCTCCAACATGGTCGGGATATTTGACTGCTGCTGCCCTTGATTACGCCCGTGTTCCATGGATGATTCCATTAAATTCTGCTGCTCCACCACAGTGCCTGTAAAGGTAACCGGAAATAGTTTTCGTTATATAGTCCAACCTTAATACACTTGCCAATCCTGAACAATCAAACTATCAAACAAGCTTTGGAGCTTCTGATTACCCTCCTAAACCTAAAGCTCCGCTCAATTACTCCAGTCCGGTACCGAACGGAGCATCTAGTGAAAACGGTAAGTAGCTATGTATAAACTTGTATCAAATCTTTTTGCTCGCCTCATTGTCATTTTGTCTCGGAGATTCCATTCCTTGCGCTCATACCCGCGTCAAGATGACATGGCAATTTCAGTTCCATCCCTTACTGACGACGACTACCATTAAGTTTATTAATTCGACAAGGTAAAAAATGCTAGCGCAAAAAAACTTGATACATTCCCTCCCCTCTTGTTCCAAGTGCAGAAGCAGTTTTAAATTACAAAGCTGCTAACTACTTGATTATTATGGTTCATTATCCCAGAACCAGCACATAGAGAATTCCTGTAAAATCCTTCACCCACTCTACCGTCTAAAATTACTTTTTTCCGCCTTCCCATTTCTCCGGAAGCACGCCCGCTCGTTCTCTCATTTTCGCAATACACTAGTCGTTGTCGTCCCCGCTTCGCTACTCCATCTATTCCCTATTCTTTTCTTTACAAAATCCTCACAATTTCTCTCACCTTCATCCTAGCGTGACTGCAAACTTTAGTCCATTCATTTCGTCATTTCCACCCCTTGTTTCATGCTATTTATTTTTCTTTAGAGTCTTCTACACTCCCTCTCTCTCCGCTCCTCAAAAATCCTTCCACCAACCACATCTCCTTCAAGCTCTTCTATAGCATTTTCAAACAAGTTTCAGAGCTCTTTCAACTAAAAGCCTAATAGCCTCTCTCGCATTCCCCGTTTTCAAAGTTTCTCATCCTACACACAACATGCTTCATAAGTTACGGCCCACTTCCAGAAAACGTTTCAAAATCCCTCACCATTAGAAAGCGTGATGCGGCGCCCGCCAAAAGTTTTAGTGTGATCAGGATCCGGGCTTGCGTTTGGAGAAGCATCGGGCGTGTGAAAACCCGGGATCTGATATTGTTCCTGGTGTTGCGGCATGACGGGTTCCGCTACCCGTCTCCCCGCTGCTCCAGCTCCACCCCCGCGCTTTGATTGCTTCCTGCGCCTCGGACGGTATTTGTAGTTTGGATGAGCTTGCATGTGTAAAACTCTTAGTCGCTCTGCTTCTTCCACAAAAGGTCTTCTCTCGTTTGTAAGCAAGGCTTTCCATTTTAACCCTGAAAATAAAAATGCAATTCCCATTCAAATTACATGAAAAATCACATTAGTAAAAACTACAAACGACTTAATATGCAACAAAACGCCAAGAAAAATTATAATTCCAAGCTCATAGCTTCTGCGCCCTTTCCCCTCACGTTCACGCCGATAATTAAGCTGTTTGCAGTCATTCAAGATGTTGGATGGAGCATATCCTAGTAAACAATTCAAGACAGACAAAGCTCATCTTCATCATCTTTCCAAAACTGACTGACAACTCTTTAACTTTAGTGGACATTCTTCTACATTTCCCAAACATGATTCCTCTATTGATGGCTCCGTTGCCACGTACAAGTCATAATAAACACAAGCACGAATTTGCAATCCTTCTTCTTCCCTTGTTCCTACTCCATGTTACAGCTGAATATTACAGCTGTTGCCTCTCTTTCATAAAACAGAACCGTTTAGGGATTTCGAAATCATTTATGCACACAAGAGCCGATTCAGCGAAAGGTTTCTCCACACTGTACTGGCTGGATAGGGAAAGAAGAGGTGCATTTGAGGGTGCAGATTGGTAAGAGCGGGTAGAAATGACTGGGAGATGGATAGTTCATTAATCATAGAGGGCAGGTAATTGTCCAGATAATGCCATGCCGTCAGGGTGTCAATCAGAGAGATGAGATCATTACTCACACAACGGCTAAGCCACCCTGGAGGCTTCCTCTCCTCTCTATTCTTACACGAAGCCTTCTTTTATTCATTAGAGGCTGGCTCGGCTGCATACCTTTTCTCTCCCCCGGTCCTATACTTTTACCCCCGCCGTCCCATGTCCGTGCCCACATCATTAAAACTACGGCATTTCTCCCTCCCTGATTGAGACTTTTTGAAGACTTTGCAAACTCACTTTGCTCTTTCAGCCTGTATTGCAACCACTTCAATTGTGTTACATGGATATACGAAGATAGTTAATACAAAAAATCGAAAACTCCTACCGTCCCCACACTTACAAGTGACGAAAGAGTCTGGCCAAAAGAAAAACCCCGTCTTCCATATAATAATCCAAGATTCATCCAAGATCCTCTTAGGAGGGATACATGGAGGGACTGGAAACACGTTCGAGTATCACGTTAACCCCTCCAGCCTCAAGAAAGAGCCCTTACCTACTCGCTCTCAGTAAACACTTGAAAGCCCAAGATCCGCGTTTAAAAATAACAAAGCTAACAATCCAAGCTTATGAGCACAACACTGTACTTGTTTCATTCCAATCTTTTCAGGCCCTCTTCCGCAATTAGTTGATGCAATCATTCATCACAGGCCGCCAAGTTCTTCTTCCCTGCGTCAACGCCAAGTGTCAACAAGAAGAATGATCAAAAACAATGCACCCGTAAGAAAAAGTTAACCGAAATCAGCGCCTACCGCACTCCACTTCATAATTAACCAACGCTTCGCTTTGCTCAACCACAATCCATTAAACTTCATTTCAGAATCTCTTTAATCCAATTATTTCTGTCACACGTGCCCCCTACACTAATTATTCTACACTCTCTCCATCATCTTTACCACCATAAATACTACATCCCGCCTCCACAAATACCATCCCCCGCAAAGAGTCTATTCCTAATTCCACTCAAAACATTCTTCTTCTAGACCTGGGGGCGGTAATCATCTTTGCTCAAACGGATCCTCTTGCGAAATCTATTCTCAACAAGCTTTCCAAACTCCTCCATCACCTCCCTTCCCACCTTAAAATTATTAAAGAAAAACCAATCTTCTTAAATTCCGCCTGCCATCCACGTAACTGTTAATGCACTAGGAGGAGGGCAGCAATAACGCTTTGGCCTAGAGCAAAAGCTAAAATCTTGGCTCTATTGTCCTTAAAGTAATTCGATTAACATGATCTGATTATTATAGGAATCAGCTATAGCTAATTATGCCCCGTGTCAAACGCTAAATATAATTTATTTTCCAAACGTCGCTACTGCATGCTCCCATGCAAAACTAGAACGTCCCTCTTACAAAACTCTACTTGCTATTCTATAACTAATTGATGAACATGGATCATTTTAAATTTCTTTTCCATACAAACCAGTTCAAGTCAATGAAGCAGATAAAATAGGTCGCCTGGTTTTATTGGTTTCTTCGATGGCTCTGGCGCCACTAAATAATGACTGAAATTATCGCAAATTTACGTCCGCAATGTCAATTTGTAACTTTTGAATGATACGTTCATTCCATAATCACCACCTACTACACCATCCAGTACTACTGTCTTCGTCCCTTTCAACGTTTTGTCATTCCTGACCAGTCTCTGAACAATAATCCACTTCCGTCCCATCTCAGCCTGTACTTCACTCCTCGGTAGTTACGTTCAACAAGGTTATAATTTACGATTCCGTTACAGAATCGTCTCAATTTTTCTCAAATACCCCAGTTTCTCTCAAAGATTAATCCAGAATCACTTCTCACTTCCCATAGCCTATAGCCAGCACCTGATTACAGGTAGATTGTAAGTAAACCAGGGTGCATAAAGAAATTATTCCCAAAGGAGAAGATACAGGGTGAATCATGTTAGAGGAATCGGATAAACAGATCACCAGAGTGCGATACCGCACAGAGCTGTGTTTGACGTCGGAAATAAATATTTTGTGGTGTGGAAACGGTTAGAATTGATGGTTGTAATTTGAGGAATGTAAAAAATAAATGGGCGTAACATATTTAACGGCGGTGTGAATTGTGAGAGAGTTATCCTGCTGGCAGAGCAGAGCAACGCTTCAAATCGTTACTAACCCATAGCGTTTTCGCATCTTTCACCGTCTCTAAACTGGGCATTGGGCATATATTGAGATGCAACCGTTATTGACTTGTAAGCTTTCTCGTTGGAAACCCACCAGTCTTTTTCATCTTCCCTCACCTCATTATGAGTGATAGGATTGTCGACGGGAATCTGAGATGGGAAGCAAGCCCATCAGTCTCTTCCCGCCACTCTAATTATTACGAGTCTCGTTCAACAAAACTCGCTTCACCGCTGCTGGGTAACTCGGTAACCTGCCAGCCCAGAGGCCAACTAACAACCGTCATATCCATCCCTTAAAAGCAGTATATACATCTCTTCCAATGTTTCCGCGTATATACACGTCTTTATTTTACACGTGTTTATTATTATCAATTGTTGTGATTTCCTTAGAGGTCGTCCTCGTGTGGCTTTGACGGACACCTTCTAGTTTTACTACCACCTTTAAAATTTCTCCAACAATTTCATCAAACCCATGCCTTCTTTTTAATTCTAATTAAACCTTTTACACGCTCCCACACGTCCCTATTAAATCCCTACTACTGTGAGACACTCTTCCTCCACTTTTGCCCATTTTCAAAAACACCCCGTCGCGCAACCCACAACCCCCTTCTTATCATTCCCGCTTTATAGTAAAATCAAATGACTTTAGAAATCCGCTCGAGCAATTAGCCCCTAGCTAGCTCCTCGCAGTAACCACCAACACAATCCACACCTTACTCTCTTAATTGTAATTCCCTCAATGCCTCTCCGTGCTTAACCCCCTATAAGTTCCCCACCAAGACCATTAAGCATTTTCTCCAATCCTTCCTTTTCGACCTTACATGCTTATTCCATCCCAAATATGGAGGATTTCAAAAGCCCTTTACGACATCCCGCAACAAGCGTCATCCTTCGTCACAAATCACAGTCCATAGGGCAACTTTATGACTTCTACTCGTTGTACTAGTCAAGGGCGTTTGGGAAAATCCGCGGAAAATCCCCTTCATCAAGTTTCACCACCTGCCAAACCGAAATCTCACTAGCCCCTTTTATCCCTAGTATATCAAACATGGAGCCATCAGCCAATCATCTTCATATATCCAAGAAGATAAATTTTATAAAGCGTGTACTATAGATAATGGAAGGATATCTCCAGAAGCTCCTCTTCTTACTGCCCGACTTTCTTTTAGTCTTTACATGCAAAATTGCGCGAATCCCATCCCCACCCAATCCACCTCCCTTATCTTAGAGGCGGTAGTAGGTTTTGATTCTATTTGTATAAGAAGATAAGCTTGAATTTATCTGCGACACGTGAGCTCTGGGCATGCATCTATCAATGTTTCTTCCCTACATAATCAAACTTGTAAAGCACCTCTTAACCTCCTTCATTACCCCAGTACATCATCTCAAGAGAGCATCACTGTAAATGATGTCATCTTCTAAATTAACCAAAATTCCATTCCAAATCCTCCATTATAAATTATAAACATCCATCATTTCTCAAGTGTAATTTTTGCACTCTCCGCTAATACAATCACTACTAAATAATCATACTGCGATACCCTTTTAGTTCCGCAATCCTCAAGTGTCTTATGAATATTTCAACACTTGTAGCTTGTCCATCCTCCTTGGAAATACTGCAGTATTTGATTGCATTCATGTGTCCCATATACCACAGTCCCACTGCAGTCCATATATTTCCAGGACCTGCCTCTTATTTTAATGTTATAAAATCCATCAATCATACAAAATCCCATATTTCTTCTACATTCATCTGTAACTGTATACCCAAAGAAGGAAATGCAGATTTAACATGAGTATTTGTATCCGTAAGCTCCAATTTATTGTGTACACTTGTCATTTCCAAGATGTGCCAATTTTTCTAGTCGCAATTATTACTTCATTTGGCCCTCTTCTCCGCTACTTTCTACAGCCGTCTTGAATCTGGTATCTAGCAACAGCAACCGCACATGAAGCATATCTAAATTTCAAGAATAGCTTCAGTACCCTGGCTTCAACCCTTTCATATCATCTCCCCCCTTTCTTCCATCAGACTCAACAATCAGAGTCATATAGCTGAGGGCATAGAAAAGGCTAAGATTAGAGGAGGAGGAATTGACTGAGAGCGTGACACGGAAGAGAGAAAAAGAAAGTTTTTAACCGACTTTCACGACGGCGTGAGCGAGCGTCTTGATGTGCGCTCAACTTCAAAACGACATTTAGACACGACCACCATTGCGAGATCATCCAATCTCAGACTTGATTCAATCGCAATCCGTCCTCCATCTCCCACGGCTAGTCTCAGAAACCTAATAATAGCGCTTTGCTTAATTACGCCAATATCTTCAATCCTCCTCCATAGTCATCTCCCCCTTCCTGCGCCTTCCTCCTTTCCCTCCCTCTGCATTTGAGCTTGCTCCAATCCAACCCGGTCTTTATCGCGCGCAATCTCCGTTGCCAATTCTCAAAGACTTGTATTTAAAATTCCTGCAACGCTCCGGTACAGCCGGTACTAAACATTTTCACAGCCCTTTGGCCATCCAACCCTTCACTGAAGGCCCTTGAAAATACTGTCCTCAGTACGCAGGATTTTCTTATTTCCCTCGACCAGGTTAACGAGTCAACAAGCCCTGGGAGGAAAATAATAGCAATAGGGCGGTAAAACTAGGCTAATCAATGTTTGACTCTTACAAATCAAGAAAACCTGTAGGGAACCAAGCCTGGGGTTTCATATTAATATGTCATGTCTCTCTCTCTCTCTTCCCTAACTAATACCCAAACTAACCCGCAAACCCATCCACCCTCAACTACCCTTCCTTAATCCCATCATGAGCACAAGCTAATTTGCTCTACATGTGTCCACCTCCTCAAAACAGTTACAGGATTAAATCCCACCGTCCCTCCGTCCATCTCTTCACCATCCATCCCTTCCTCATCCTTCCTTATTCTTTCCCTTACATGTCCTGTGACAAAAATAATAACTCCAATTTAGAAAATGACCGCCAGATGAAGCACACCTTTGAGTATGTACGAGCTCAGCTCAGCTACCTACTACCTACAATCTTTCTAAATCCATAACCCAAAGCAACTCCACATCAAAATCGCCTCTTGTAATCCTCTTCCCAGGAAGGTAAAATACATATTTTTGTGAAACTAGTACACAAAAAATATGTTCAAGTCAACGTGTGGTAGATTATGCCCCGGCAAACCTCACACCGAGACACATCTATCACATTCTCCATCACAACAAATCACCCCACACACCTGATTTCCAATTAATCAAACATTCCGCCTCTCCCTTCAGTCCTTAGTACAGAACATACTACAGGTACTCCGTACCGGCGTATTTCCCCTCCTCCCTACTCTATCCAGTCAGTTAAACATCTCCTCAATTACTCAACCTACCTCCAATCTCACAATGTCACCTTCCTCCCTTCTTGTCAAAGCCTCTAGCAGACCATATGCCACATAGCCCCTCAACTCGGTAACAGCAGCTAGTACTCCCCTAGATTTGAGAGATCTTCAGATCTTCCTTACTCTAGTTTATTTCAAACTTAGCCTATCATCCAACCGCCTACCAAACCGAACTTGAACCATTATCATAAGGCATCAATCCTTTTCAAACTAGGCAGATACATTGGTAGTCATTGAAGCCAAAAGATTGATAGGCAGCGCTTCTGGTTAAGCTTCGACAAACTTACCTACAATTAGTATAACGAATGTTCTTAGAATCAATCATAAACAGCATTTCAGTTATTTCAGTGTCAATATCATATAAGAGTAAATAACCAATGAAAAGTTAACGTTATCCATGTTTTCAATTTAAACATTTATTCTCTCGGAAGTATGTAGTTTGTCTGTTTTTTTTTTCATTTCCCCAGTACCATAAACTATGAACGTGCGACCGTATAATTCATTTCTTCCTATCAAATTGAAAGTCTCAATCCCATTTAAACACACACGCACGCACACAAATTCACACCTGGTTTGACCTCTTCCAAGGATTTTAGGTTAAGCCTCATACTGATCATCAACTTAATTCCGCATCGTGTCACCCCACTTGAAATCAAAGATATAATATGGTCCAAACCATTCCAGTTATATATTCAAACAACCCTGCCCGGCTATAAACATACTCGGAAATATTATCTTTAATTATCTAATCAATCTAGTGGTGCTTGAAGTTAAAACGACCGTGTCTCGTCCTCAATGACACCCATTACTTTGTTTCATTAATCAAATGTCAATTATTCCTCTCCAGTCGCGCTGGCAGTTCTAATACTAACCTAACTGTATCTGCAAGTTCCTCCAGTCTTTTACTTGCCAACTTAACTCAAATTCCTTTCATCAATTAACCCGCATTTGATATGTAATCTCTGATTCTTATCTCCCTAAACCCTCTTAACACCGTTTGAGCTTCAGTATACTCCTATGATACCATTGAATGAATGAGACAAAATGGGATTCACATGTTTCACCGCGTTAGTTGCGTTGACACGTTTTGAAATCCCAACTCGCGTAACAGGTTTAACCTTTCTCGATGTCATTACCCAGAAAAGTCCATATTGTTTTCAAAGGTTATAAACTCTTTTAAAAGAGCTTATTTGATGAAACTGAAAGTTTTTTCCTCAGTCATGGAATATTCCTGCTTATTGAGTCGCCATTTAAGAAGAGTGCGTAAAAGCCAGCGTCTTTGCATAACAGGTGTTAATCACATCCACATGACTATTTGCAGCTCCTTACTCAACATCCTATCACAACTCTAGTCGACAGGGAAATCAATGCTTTAGCAGCTACTAGCTAAACTGTTTCTCCAAAGACTTTGAACAGCTATCACGTTCAACCCGTCCGCCATGACATGATGAGATGAGACAGGGAATTTATTAAAACTTTAACAGGTCTGCGAACGGGAAGCTGGGTAAATAACCTCATTTAGAATCTAATTTGAATCAAAATAACTCAAGCAACGGCAGCGAGACAAACCATTTGCTGAATATTTCCAAAACTACGTTACGCTGACGTAGAAAATGCGAGCGATTTAACACCCTTCTTTAAAAACAGTCGCACAGGATTAGAATGATCTGCAATTTCTTATACCGTTGCGAACTATCCTAACTTTCGTACTACCTACACCTTATTATCAGGTTTTGATTCAGCCAGCCATATTCGTGTAGTCTGCGAGTCCTGTTTCGGTAGACGTAGCTAGTAGACAGACGTTACGGAAGCTTAAACGATTGATGCACGAATGAGTAAGAGGAAACGTTGTAGTAGATGCTCATGGAGGATGTGTGTGTGAGGGAAGGAAAATCCTGAGCCTTCATAAGACTGTAAGGGAGCCGCATTTCCAAATGGAAAGAGCGGAAGGGAAGCTTGGGGAAAGTGTTATTTCGTGCGGACAAGTTGTCGCAGAAAAATTGTCATCTTGTTAATGTGTTGACAGTAAAAAGTTTTTGGTAAAGCCACTCCCACGTACTTAGCGTCACTCTTTTTTAATTCCAACTCTCCTTGTCGTCAGCAAGAGCAAATTGTTTTCATTATTTCTTCCAACCCTCTCATCACACTCTTACACGCATCTCATCCTCGTTATCCTCTAGAAAACTCGGCTCAAAATCCAAATAAAGAATCCATGAAACTATACCTTACTTCTCTCAAGCAATACCGCCTGAATATATTTTCGCCACGGCTACGGCGACTAAAGACACTAAAGAGATTTTAGTTAGTACTGCCGAAAAAGCTTTACAGTTCTCGTCTTCCCCCTAATCCTAATCCTGTTTCTCATCTCCGCAACATCCACCTTACATTGCAATGATAGGAGCTGCTCTCTATTTCAGAGGCTTGGAAGGAATGGCCACTTGATGGGCACCACTTGAGCCTTAGTCTCAACCGAAACACTAGGCAAGGAGAAGAGCATCTTTTTTTATCTCAGTATCTCATTTTGCCAAGACTATCATTCCTTCCTTGAGGGAATAAAAACTTGAGAGCTCCTCTACTCCATGTACACCAACTGACCAAAGAGGAAATAAATAGCAAATAGCAATTCAGCTCCGCAGCCAACCAAAGTCAATCTCCTCCATGTTATAGCATTTTAAGCCCTTAGGAAAACCAATGTGCATATAATTCAATAAATACATGCCAAACCTCAATATTCACTCTTCTTCAAAAGCTAAGCAAACGCTTCGGAGATTCCGAGCAGCACTTGCGCTCTTCAAGCGAATCTTAAAGGTTTCATCCAATCTGCAGGATTCCATCCTTCTCTTCGAAACTCTTGAAGCTCTTTCTTCCTTCTATACATTTGAGTATGCCTTTGGTCGAGAAGGTGGAGAGGTTCTCGCAGTTTGATGAGGACAAACGCACCATGAGATCACGACCGCAAAATCAGACATCTCCAACTCAAAGGAAGCAAAACATTCTCTCTCATCTGTCTCCTCGACTCTCGCAAAAATCCCCCGGGCGCTCAACATTTTTCTACATCTACGCTCTTTTCCATCAGCATAAATAAGTACTAACAAACTAACACAAGACATATAGTCCTTCCCCGTCCCTCCTATAAACCATGCATTACACAAATTAGTCTAGTCTTCTTCCCTAGCATCCTTCTTCTTTACAATTTACCACTCCTGCTCAAGTAATTGCCAGGTGTGAATATAATCCACGCATGTCCACCTGCATAAATCTCCCTTTACCTCCTCCTTCCTAAAAACCCCATAAGCTCTTCCACCAATAGCTACGGTCCTCTACAAATCCCAAAATCTCAACAGCTTCAATAGTCTCCAAGATCTACAACTACAACCCAGCCATCACCAAAAAATGTATGCAAAATACATATCCCATCCACCTAATTCTCACATTCAAACCGGACAATGCAACGCCCACTCTTATTTCCTCATTCCACCCTTCCTTCCCTAGTTTCATCCGCTTCCACCAGTAATATTATGTAATGTGATCCATTCACTAAATTCATCCCCGTGCCATAGTCATAATCATTAAATCCTGGGAAATTTATAATTTACTTCAAAAATCAATACACATGGAGCCAAAGGTTAGAAGAAACACTCCTCAATCTCCAATCGCAATTGCTCTCCTCCCTTCCTTTAGTTTCCTTCTAGTCAAATTATCTACGGGATTTTCTCTAAGGAAACTATAATAAACATGACCACCTCTAACGATCCTCCATTACTGAAATAATAATGAGAGGAGACAATCCTCTAGATAAACTTAATGCAAATATATTCAATCATATTCCAATATTTTGCAATCATAATAATCGCATTTTTAACCACAGCCAGCCAGCCACTCCCAAACCACAGTATCTCACTCTTCAGTCCTTCATTTACTTTACAACATGGCGTCCTAAAACTATTTACCTTCTTTATAGTCAGTCGCCATGCCCCAAATTCCTTTATTAATCTAGCTCAGTCCTTTGATTTCCTTGATTTTCTCACTTCCACAACAGGCATTTCCTACCATAAGTCTATTTTACAACATGGCGTCACCCTGTATCAAAGCTTACGATCCTAGGGATACACTACAATGTTTAGAAACTGCGCTCGCAAAATTTGCGGGTGATGTGGATTTGTATAATTTTTCATTTAATTAATCCACAATTAACTTCTCTTTTTATAAACTGATTAATAGCCTCTATACTGTCAAAAGTTTCTTGAGCAAGCTCTGATTGCAGCTACCGACATTGCATTGGCTTTGCTGTTTTTCTAGCTGAATTGATGCAGTTAAAACTTAGCTAAATTTCTATCAATAACTTTGCATTATTTTCTTGCACTCAAATCCGAAAAATATTATAATTTCAGCCCAGCACGTTCCCTCTCGGAGCTTATCACAGTGGAGAATCAGAGAAAGGCGGGGAGAGAGGGATGAGATTTTGTCCTGCTGCGGCGCTTAGTACACTCGATTAGTTACGCCCATCTTTCCTCGCTTGTGGCTAATTATTCAATCCCCTAAAAAACCCAATGACTAATGAGTGCAACGCGTCTTCCAGCCCGCTTAAGCTTACAAAATCATTTCCCGATTTCACATGATTTTAATTACTTCTCAGCAAGTGTTCACTTGGTTTTTACCTCCTTTTTTACCAATCCCAAGTCGTGATCCAAAGCAATGCCGACACCATCTACCCACTCGTTCATACTGTCCACCCCGCAATGAAGGAAACGTGCCAGAGAAGAGTGCTCATGTATGTACTAATAAGCGCAATACCAGCGCCCGCAACCCCACCACCCTTATATCACACCTCCCCCAATCCTCCTTCCAGACATATGCCGCTAAAATCTCAACTTTCTTAAATGGATCTTTCTCAAATTGGAGAACGGATGAGGGAGAAAACCAGGCAAAACCATTTATACACACCAGTCAAGTATCTCCAGTTCGTGGGCACGTCCCAAAAAAGTGCGGATGAAACAAGGAAATATAAGATTATCACTATTACTAATTATATTTGTAATGCCCTTTTTTCACTACCGTATGCAATCATTTCGTGTCTTTCCACATCTCCGCCCGCTCCATCCCTCATTATTTTGTGCTGAGCATAAACAGCATCCTGCATACTGCTCCATCTGGTCTGTCTATCAATCCTTTTTAAATTCCCCGGCATTCCGCGCCCAGCTATCCTTTCAGCTAATTAACTTAACTAGCCTTAAAATCTCAGCCCGCGCGGATTTATCCACCTACTACAAAGCAATGAAGCCGCAACTTGTATCACGAGCAGATACAGAAGGCGCCCTATACAAATCTCAACCCACCCCATTCCTTATTACGGCCCATCCTTTAAATTTTCCCGGAATTTCTAATAGTAGTAGCGAGTTAATGAAATATTTATTCCGCATATCTCATCCTCTCCCAGGGTGATCTGACTCTAATGTGCAATAAGAATCACCATTTTTCATAGACGCTACTCTTTTATCTCATTAACTCCCACTAACAAACCCACCAATGAAGCCCACCGAGGCTACGCATCCCAATAAAAAATATTCCACAATTGTTTTTGAGCCAGCATGCCGCATCTACTACACACAGAGCTAGACACACACTTAACTCACCTTCCCAATTCAAGGTAACAGGTGTAAAAGAGGAAGAAGAAGAAGCTCTTGCATCCTCTCATCTACCCGCTATCCCGCTACTCTTGTATCTCCTCTATCCTAACTCACACACAACATGCTCTAATTCCCTTCCTCCTTGAACCATTCTCCAAATCATATTTATTTTCCTCCCTTAATTAATTGCCATCAAATATTTTGACTTAATAATCTAAATTATTCCTCCACAATCCCCCTTCTTGGATTCTCTTCACCTTCCTCGCTCTAACCGATGAAGCTCTCAAGATGGGTGTGCATTTAATAATTCCACGTTCCAGAAACCACATAATCATCTCTTCCACTTCCATAAAGATATTATCACGAAGCCAATTTGTCAACTTTCTTACTTCCTGCGCAATCATTCAAGTTTAGGTTCAACTTGCGGCAAATAATGGATTTGGTAGAAAATATTGGAACATTCTTGAGGTTTTCAAAGCTTTTCTCACGGTACACAGTTTTTAGCAAAAAAGGGAATACGAGAATGCTTTTTGAAACAAAACTGTACATTTGCAATGCAATTCAAGCTCGAAGGAGTCAAGTCGTCAAGGGTTTTTTTTATCGAAACTTTGAAAAATTTCCCTAAGCGTAAAGTTCAATTTCGTGAAGGATCATAAATTTCCAAGGAACAAAGCATATCTTTGCTCATATCGAAAGCAAGCACTGCTCAGGAAAAAGGTGAGAAAGGTAAAGTTCGGGATGTGAAAGAACAAGACCAACATTTACTTTAAGGTAATGACAATATTAGCATTATCACGCCGACCATGTAATTTGTTTCCCGTTCCGAGTTCAATTCCATGGGAAGAGCATATATTCATATTTCAAACACCGGTTCAGGTAGTCATCTCAGAAGAGCCTCCAGGTCAGGCACTGAGCAAGTAACCACTTAGAAGAAGCGGCATTCATGACACAACTAATCATTTCCTTTGAGAATCTTCGGAGATTCTACAAGAATCTATCAACATCCAGTAAATAGATGAGGCTTTAGCATGCATTTATATGGAGGAGAGAAGATTGAAGATGCTTGAAAGAAACGGCACCGATTTTCACAACAAAGTAGACAAAAGTTGAAGGAGTTTAAGTGTGGAAAAATCAAATTTGTTTGAAAATCACCAAAGAATCCTAGTCAATTTGTACTTGCGTAAATCAATCTGACACCTGTAGAATACCCTGTTAATGAGACGTCACATTCAAATTTAGTTTCTCAATCCGACCATCCAACCTTACAGAGTCATACACCCAACACAATTTACAACCTCACCCGCATCCTCCTCCTCCTTCGTCTTCCTTTATCGGTCACTCTCTTCCGAGGATCTCTCTGATAACTCATGAAAATCTTTATGAATCCTCATATTTATCATGTTCACAGCTAAGATACACAGACCCCAAAAAATATAGCAACCAATCCTCGTCATATATCCCTCTGTATACGGATTTAAACATTTTCATTTTACCCCAGCAATCTCTTCCTCCAAATCCGTTTTAGGAATCTCTTCGTTTGTCGGTAATTTTCTCTAATTCCATATTCAATCCATAATATTTCGTAAATTACTCCACTGTGGACCTTCCTAACTTCAAAGCCAATGTCAATTAAATCATTTCTGCTCTACAAACGTTCCAAAACTCCAATTTTTTACTCACGAAATGTACACATAATAGCAGAATTACACATTCATCCAGCCTTCCAGCCTCGCCATCTGAATAATTTCGAATCCAAATACTTTTTATCTTTCTAATTGTAACAAATTATGCAATCAAGTCCACCTCTCTGTTTTTTGCATCTTTTATAAATACATTCTCACATATTTCTTAAACTCCTCCTCAACGCAAGCACATTATGAGCGGAGGCACATAGAGACAAAGTCAAAAGTGTGGGAACTGGATGTTTAAAACTATGGACTTTAAATGCTAGGCGGAAGATTGGGAAGAGGACAAATTGACTTGGAGGACCACATGGAAGAAAACATGACGGGATGTGGAGAAACTACATGTTACGTAGGATGTTAAAGGTGGGGACCCCGATCCTTAATGACAATAGATTACACACTTTCTGTATCCCACACACAGAATCTTCATCTCTCAATTTTGATTCACATGTATTAAACCATTCCTCTCCTGTCTCTCCTCTTCCTTTTCTTGCTTTTCTTTCAAAGGCCAGAGCACAAGGAATTATTGCTCTCATTTCTCAATTTCCCTCACGGACTCACCTGCATTTCATTGACGCTTCAAGTTTCAACTCTATTCCAAGCTCTCGTTACTCCTAAAGACCAAACCGCTCACTCTTCAACCCATATTGAGCAACCTCTAACTGTATTTAAGCTTCACCCCGGGCCAGGCGTGATAGAGAGCATCAGGCTGAGGAGCGTCAAACTTTCTTTTGAGAGGCAATTGAATATGGTGCAGCAGCTTTTAAATTCCCTAGGATGGCAAGTCAGAAAGAGAAATAGCTTAAAGAAAAAGACGAGAGAAGACAGGAGCATCATCATCATCTTCTTCTTCTTATAGGGTCAGGATGAGGATGTGATAAGAAAGGAAGAGGCTTTCCGTCTTATTACACTCAACCCAGCTCCAAACACACCTCATGACTCAGCTAATACTTAGCAATTGTAGTACGCAAAGATTTTCACACTTTTCAATTAAGAACATTACCATGCTATGATACTTACGGAAATATTCAACAACTCATCTTCCTCGATCCTCGCACCTACTCCAAGCCGTCCCTCCTCCCAGTCTTCCCTCCTAAATATTTCAAATCTTATCCCTACATCTGCCCGTCCATCCGTCATCAATTCCAGCCTAATTCCATCAACGAAACCTCTTCTTGAACCTTCAATTTCTTCCGATGACTTACTCCTCTGATTTCAAAAGAATATCATGGTCTTTTCACACATGCTCCCTCTAACTAGCACCTAACCACCTGGATTTCAATAGAATATCCCAAGAAATTGGATCATATCACTTCTTCGGATGTCAAAGCAGATTTCGAGATCATTTCTCCCTTCATATCAAATCAACCCCATCACAAAAAGTATCTCAATGCCAATCTTACAAGTCCCTCTGGCGGGATACATGTGAAATTTTCAAACGGTGTTATAGATACAAGGGTAACAGTAGTATGATAAATTTAAGTTTTGAAAATTCCGGGTCGTTTATACGGTATTGTATATGATTCAATTTCCTTGTGGGTTCATGACCACGAGGACAGAAAAGGTAAGAAGGATATGGTGGCAAGAGAAGAAGTAATGGGTTGATAATATTGTGTTCGTCAAAAACTATAATTATTATTCATGTAATCTTGCCAATCTTCTACAGCGAGAGCAGCGTTTACATGTAAATGTTCTGTATCATTCATTCCTTGCACAAGCTCTAGCTTAATCCTCGACTGTATATTTACAACTTATAGCCCCTCAAGTGTCTTTCAATCCCAGAATGGTTACAGGACTTAGTAATCGTCGTAGTAATAGTATAATCGTCGAATTCAAATATCCGTTTTGTCATTCCGTATTCCCATAAAAGGTCATCAATTTTTAGGTATGGTATCCATCACGATTTCAGCAACAAGATATGGACTTGTAGGAGGAGGTTTAACCAGGGATTTGAAACGATGGAGCTAGGAAAAATGTTTCTTTAAATCCATCGCACAAATCCTCTTGATTGCGGTCTAAATTTCAACAAATTCTCGCTCCAGCCTTCTTCAATTGTCTTCAGATCCCATTTCAAAGTATATATCCCCGCCTTACTACCTCCATCCCATAAACGCAATAACATTTATACTACAACAACTTCTCGCCCCGCCGATTAATTTTTTCTCTTCAACCGCCTCTATCCTCTAATTACAGTAAATTTGCCAACGCAATCATCCCCGCACACAAACCGTTATCACCCTTCGTCCAAATAAATCCTGTCGTCTCTGCGCGTGCCACTGCCCTTAGTTTTACTGTTCACTATTACCCACCCTTCACCTTAGAAAACAGACCGAGAAATTTCAGAGTGAGAACATGCCTTCAAGATTTGCACGCTTCCATATCTAATACTTCTACCCGCCCGCCAACCCCTACGTTTCCTTGCCCTCCCCTCTTTCTTGCCTCACACACAACCCGCAATTAAGTTTGTATTTATCTCCTTTAAAACCAAGCTGGAGCTGCAGACCTTGGGCGAGGTGTGAGAATATAAGAAGCAAAGGTTTCGGGATCAGTACCCAACTTCTCAACACCACCCCTTTGTAATAATTGAGCCACGGATTTTAAAATAAGCTCCCCTCCCTCACAAACTGACCATCCGGACCGATTATAACGCGACTTATTTGTCATCTCTAATGAACAGGTACAAGTTTAAATGATACATTGAAATATTATTATTTTTTCAATCCCATTTCCCCTCCTCTTGGAAAGTTGCTTAGGTGGATTTCACTGGGAGCATTTATGAGACTCCGTCTAGAACTAGAGCTTGGATGGAATCCGAGAAGATGGCTTTGAAAATAATCATCGTGTCATCCAACTCATATAATTATATTTCCTTCTTTATACATCCTCCTCCAACTCCTTCTCCTACTATAAGAGAGGGTTTAATGACGTTGGCGGCGTTGGTGTGTCTTCTTCCAGCCTACCGTTCCTACACGGTAGACACATGTCCATATAATAATAATAATATGAATCATCATTTCATGATGCACACAGTCAGTACACCACTACTAGACACTATTATCAAGCTCCTCTCCACCTTTACAAGGAATTATTGCCCGGCTTAAGATCCTCAAAATACTCTGACGAAGGAGGAAGCAAAAACACATTTCTCCTCGTGTAAATCCTATACAGAGCAGTTGCAATTTTTTTCAACAGTCTCCCTCAAGTAATTTAGGGCATGGGCAACGCCCTCAAATTTCTTCGGTGACTCCAAACTTTAGCTAATGGTATTTTTAATAGTTATCAAGACCACGAACAAGCTTCTTAAATTGCTAAAGCACGAAAACCTGAGAGGATCTCCAATCCCCTGAACCTAATTTTAAAACACGGGTAAAAGATTCAGAAAAGGAATCCTTCCTCATTACTCCAGAGACTCTTCGGTCTGTTTTTTGGAGACTTGAGAAGGGTATTTAACGCCCGGATTTGCACTCTGCCCTCGACGATATCCCTATTTTTTCATGCAAGGACCCTTGAAGAGTTCTTTAGTAGAGAACAGCGTTCCAGAATGTTACAGCTTGATGTAAAAGAGGCCAAGCGTGGAAAATATTAAAATATTGACGCTTAAATCCCTAAGAATAACAAAGAGGTTCGTTTGGAAGGTAGTTGAGAAAAACTGTCACGTCTTCTCGCTTCAAAATCAGCATGGGGTGAAAAAAGTGTCGCTAATTTTTTCGCCATAATTGTAAACGACAATGCCATTTCTATTCCAGTCTCCTTCTCCTTCCTTCCTTAATAAAATATTTCAAGTATCCTCATCCTAAATTCCAATTCCTTCTTATCCTTATTCAAGAGCCTACAATCAGCAAGGGGGACACAGTCGGGGCCAATCATATTCATCAATTTCATGACTATCCAATCCTTATCCTTCTATTTTATTTCTCATTCTCCTTGATCCAATGTGGAAATCACGTAAAATCAGGAGAGGATTGTCGCTTTATAAGTCCACTTGTAAAACCATGGGATGATTATGAAAAAAATCAACGCACTCCTCCAAGGAGACACAATAAGACAGTAGACACCCTCCGAACGCAAGGCGTCAAGACAGACGTGAGACCCTGCTGACGTTGACCGAAGCCCTGGGATTTGGAAGGGTAGGTAAAAACGTTCTTTTTATGATTTGCAACCACCAGAAGGGTTCCATAAAACTTTTAAAATTTATGAGAGCTCCATTATATCCTCATAACTCAACCCTGCCAGTGTAATTACACCTGAGAAGAGTCAGCGAGGGAGACGACGTAAGACAAGGCGGTTACTACAACTCCCCGACTCTTCCACCACCACAACATTCGCCACAGTATCCCGCACCGCCCACAAAAAACCACACATACACACGCACGCACCCCCCTATTTATATAACCAGCTTACAGACATTGCTCCCTAATTCTTAACTGAGATTACTTAACCCGTGTAGCACACCCAAGACCAGGCCACCCTATCCAACGCCAGTTTTCAGTTAGCTTAATACTACACAAGAGTCTCTCACCGGGCAAATAACTTGAAACCACGGCGTTAGTCAGTATTAAAAACTGCCCACCTTAACTAACTTGAGCGTCGAGGAAATACTTCTTCTAGCTTTTCCCTGCTCTCTCATAATTTCTCATTACCATTTGCCTTAAGAGTTTATCCATCAAGGGCTTTGGCAAAAGCCACCGCGGCGCTAGATGAACCAGGGTTCCTCTCTTTAGTAGCCATCAGCCTCCAAGACCCTTTACCATTACTACCTCCATTACCGCCGTCTTATTACTATAAAAATATTATTAGCTTCTTCCCAAGTCGTGCTTTTCAATTTGTTTTTTCACATTTCCAACATAAAAATAGCCGGCTGCTCCTCTTCTTTTTCCAACAACCTCTTCGTCCTTATTACACCTTACTTCTCTTGCTCCTCCAAAAGCTTTTCTCTGTTTACTTAAAGAAAAAACATTTTCTTCTCATAGGAGGAGGTCATCTCTCATACCTCCGGACCAGCAAACGCTGCCCTCGGATCTTCTTAAAGCTAGAGCGCCAAAAGTCTGGCGCACTTTGCATTAGCATCGATCCACCTTTTGGTAAATATTGGAGCACGTGACCCGGGATCCTTTGTCGATGTAAAATGAGAATAGCGAGCGCTACTCTTCTTGCACACTCCTCCTATATACATGGTCCCCTCTCTCAACGTTTAAGCTTCCGTAGCTCAGATAATTCTAACCTCATGCTGTCAAACTAGCATTCCATTCATCTAATTTCTTCCTCATCTCCTGATATTACAAACAGATAGCCTCAATTCAATCATCAATGAAGCCAAGTCCAAGCTCGAGCATGTGTACGCCTAATCTCAAGCTTGCTCGCATTCAGGGAAGCCCTATGCATTACCCGGCCTTTTCCATAGCCCTCCTCCGACCTGGCCAAGCCAAGACAAACTGCCAAGCCTTTTAGTATTTATAATCATTCCCTAATTCCTCTGCACACTGCACTCCTTGGAATCTCACCCATCAATTGAACAAGCAAAAAGGAAGCAGAGCTAATCAGAAACCAAGTCTCATATGGTGCAAGATATAATTCTCGATAATGTGGAATCTTCATCCTGCCTTCGTCGTCCGTAGTCCATCACCGCACAATCCCCCTGCTTTCTTTTCATTACCGGGGCATTGAGTCCATTCCTATCTCGAATCTTTGGCCAATTAATTTTCTATCGTTTCCTCACTCGCATATCATCCAATCAAATCATACATTTCCGCATATATGTACCTATTTTGTGTAAAACTCCTTCACAGAGAATCTAATCAGGTTCACGTCCATGCCATTAAACACCTTGAACGGATTCCATTCAACTTTTCCAGCAGACCCTGTTCATGCTGTAAAATCTTCCAAGATAACATGCCATATTAGAACGTAATTTCTCAATGAATGTCCTCATGAATGAATTACCCAGATTATAAGCTTTACGCTCCGAAGTATATCCCTTCTCTGTAATAATGTCTGCCTGGCTGGAGGATATGGTAGCCTTGTAGAGAGTTTAAGCGAATCAATTGTAATTCACAGTATTTAAACAGCCCTTATAGACTCTATGTTTCAGAATAGAAAATACTCGCATTATTTTCATCTCCGCGGACTTTTTCAGACGACTGCATCAATTTCCACGACGGAAAGTAACCAAACTGGAATTGCTGATAAGTCTAGGTCCGATAAACGGAGCCACTTGTCACACTTTCAGACATTTCAAAACTAGGCCACTACCTTTATCATTCAGGTTAAGGATTATAATTCGTGGAAACTGTTTTCTCAACCATCAAATCTCGGTCCTCCTATCTCCTTCCTTCCCACCTTCACTGCCCCCCATCTCCAGCTCTCCAGCTTACAAATACGGCCAGACAACACTCGTTTAAAGCCAGCTGACCCAACTTGCAAAATCACGTCAACCTATATTCCCTCAACCAGTATCTTTTAGCCACGTGTGCAATTTTGATATTTTTCCTCCATCTCCCCATCGTTTGCAAACCAGCCTATAATTAAACATGTCAATCCAAGTTGTCAACTAGGCTTCCTTACCGTGGCATGACTTATATAACGTTTGCGTTAAATCGAATAATTCAGCAAGCTCATCTCTTCTCCTTAAATGGGAATGTGCTATTCCGTTCCACCGTATGCTATACATGCAGCTTGAACACTTTAGACTGTGTGGCTTTGGTAAAAGGAGAACTAGCCTTCAAATCATACTCGTCTCTCAACTGAATTCCAAGAAAGAGCGGGTTAAATGAGACGCGGGCAGGGCATAGACGAACGTGCTAAGGTTAACTTTGTCGACGGGAAGTATAAAGGAGCGTGAAGGTGTTCTTCGCATGGACAAGACAAGAGCGGAGTATCACGACATCCCCTTCTTCCATGTGTCTTAAATAATCCTTGTCTTTCATATCCATGAATCAAGCTTAGCAACATACCGCTGCCATATGCCCACGCAGGATTTTCCCTGAGCAGCAAACGAATCTGAGCTTGTAAATCAGCTGCATGTATAACCAAGACTTCCAAAGTTCATTTTCGGCATTCACAAAGCATATTTCCTCGCACCTTCGCCTCATCGCATGCCCTATGGGTCCTACACGGATGACCCCAGAAGCGCCTAGACTAACACCCTCCTGTACATTAAAACCATTGGCTATCTTTTTAAAAATCCTCATCACCGATTCACAAGTTGGATGACATGGATGAACTTTTGTGTATCTTTTCATCAAGCCAACAGAGCTACAGAGGCAGCAAGGCTCTGCCTTCGCAAAGGCCGGTGAAATAATTACCGAAACATAGGCCACATATGTGATGATAAAATTCTTGGCGAAGAAATTCGTGCGGAAAGTCTGCGATTAATATCCAGATTTTAATCGATTATCAATCTCCAGCATTACCCCTTGCCCATCCTTAGAATGTATTACTTATAGAGGTTGCGATTCCCGCCACATAAGCCATGTCACATGGCCTCAGGAGTCTATGATCTCATCCCTATTTTTGCAATAATGATCCATCTACTGTATAATCCAGGCTCAACTTCCGCGTCATCATCCCTCAAACTCTAGATATTGCAAATGGCGTGGAAAGTTCCGGATCATTCTCGTTCCACAACAATCCTTATTTTTATCGCAGGTGATTGGTTTTATTTGCAAACATGATACAACTTGCCATTCTTACGCACTCTTTCATGATAGGAATGGAAGCGGGCGGGAAGGCCCTCTTATACAAGTATATCCATTATGATTTAAATAACATTAGATATGATTTCTAATCGCTACGAACGGATCCGTCAACGATGAGCAAGATTATGTTACATCTTCTGCCCATGAACCAAGCCAGTTTAATCCAGTTAATCGTACCTGTTCACTGTCTCGTTAATAAAGTGGACTTTGCATCAAACGTTCCATATACATTCAACGATAATGTCCAGCAGTGTGTAAAGATAAGAAAGCTTTTCCCAAACTATATTTCACCTATACACTCTTCCTCTCAAGTGTCCCCCACTTGTGAAACTTACGTCACTACCCCATGTCTTTCTCCGAATCATTCCCACACTTCATACCTCATCTCTCATCGGTCATACCCAGCGTCGGTAAGCCCAGTGCGGTGCGTAAACGAATTCTTCCTAGAGCTCCTCAAGGTCTCGCCCGTGCCATCCAGGATGTTGGTACTTGAGCGCTTTGTAGCTTACGCTTTGAACTGCCGTCACCACCGATACGGGATACATTGTTTCAGCTTGTTTGATCATGTAATGATAGTTGGATTTATAATTAACACAATACATCTTTTAAATTCTCCAGCCTCAAAATAAACTACATGCACTCGCATCATTCTCATCAATTTTGCGTTTAATTGATTGAAGTTCAGGTATGCACAGAACCACACATTGCGGATGGACGACGAAACAATTATCGAGCGAGCCGAGTAGATTGTAGCTGGCGTACAAGAAAGAAAGTGATTGGAGCAGCAGGAGCATGACAGAGATTTGCAATGTAATTGAGAAAACTAATTCTACAGCTCCATAAAAAAGATTTTCGAGTGCATATTTGGGGAATTGATTTAAAAGTCTTATGTAAATGGCGCTAATACCAAGAAATCTTTTTTAAAATTAATCTATCACCACGGCATCCTTCATAAGCTTGATACAATCTCGTTTAGTTAATGTAATCTCATGTCAAACTTTGTTTACTCATCAAATTTCCCCTTATTACATCTACACCATAATGAACCACATGATCCGAAAAGTAAATATTTTCTGGATTCATCCGCTTTTCTCGAATTCTACTAATTATTACCTCCCTCTTTCCCCAAATCCCCAACTCCTCTCCACACAAACAACCAACAAGTGTATTTGGTGTGAACATTAGTCGCATTCAAGCTCGTGGTCAATCATGCATATTCGTTAGTATGAGTAAAAAATATGCATTAAGCTGTCACTCCCTCTCGCAAAATGGCCAAGTTGGTGATATTGATAGGCTATAATAAATTAATAATAAAAACGCAATAAGCATCAAGTGTGATAATCTATCTTGTAGTGGAGACTCTGGAATATTCCGCGTAGTCATTTCATCATCAATGTTTCAATCCATGTACCTTCCTTTCCTTCTCACCATAATCATGAATTTAATTTGTTTCTATAAAAGGATCTTCAAGTATTGGCGGGATTCAAGGTTAAAACCTTTTGGAAACGAGCGCCAATATTGGCAGCATATCATTAATTTCTCTTCACCCTACCCCTTCTTCCAGCCTTCTCCTTCCATACAGTTTCTTTAGCTTATAACCAACTTACTAAATGCTAACTTTAGCACATCTTACGGCTAACTAAGACGAGCTTATAGCTCTTACCATTTCTGATTCTTATCCCACTCCGTGGGATCTATTCCGTTTATTTCTATCACTCCATTACCTACAACACCATCTCAGAATCTCAGACCTCTCTCTCTCTCTATCATCATCCACATTCGTAAATTACACCGGATCGTAATTATACCACGTATATTTATTAAGAGCGCAGCGCTGTTATTCCCATTTCTCCGAATCTCCTTCCCATCTCGGTAATTATAGCCTCCTCCTACCTATCAACGGCACACAGAGGTAAATGATTTCCTGAGAAAGGATTCACAGATTTAGCGGATCTACTAGATGGAATCCTCCCATCCTCATTACAACTTGCAAAAGCATAGAACAGTAGCTGATGCTACGGTGGCATTTCCTATTATTCCTCAAAGATATCCCATCTCCGCTCATATGATTTCCTATCGTTTACCCTATCCAACACCAATCTCATATCTTCATCGGATAAAAAACCCCAACGATACCATCAATAACATTATAGTTTACGAATCCATCCTTGCAAATATTTATTCTCTTCATCAGCAACGTACTTGAACTCCTGCACTTGCTCAAGGTACATGGAAAGCGGATTTTTTACGCTCATCAGGCTATACTCCCAAGGAAATCCTAGCTAAATGACAACTCTTCCTGCCCCCCCCCCCCTCACTCAGGACTTCTCCGTATATCTTTGCCATTCTAATCCAACCGTTTTTCAGCCACAAGTGCCTTCAGCTTACAGTTTCTTCAACAGATCAAAGGCATATACCACAACTCATCTCTGCCTCAGTCTACCTTTCACAAAGCAAATCCTTCTTCTCTGCCTGCCTCATTCAGCTGAGGAGTATAAGAAAAGATGAAGGGAATGAGGAATACAAGCCTGCCTATAACTCGCAGACACATAGCAAACCTCATCATAAGAGATGAGCGAGTATGGATGAGCCGCCTTTTGAACACGTTGTAATCAAGTAATGATTCAAGTATAAATAGAAAGATTACAAATACGTCCTTAGCTTCACAGTAGGTTACAAGTACTCTGGTGCTTCTTCTGAATAATAAGTGGGTATTTGTTTCCAAAATCCCCACACGTAAACCTCATCTCTCCCCAATCCTCCCCAAAGGGTGGGAAGAGGCACGCAAAATCTTTTATCCTTCGCATCATCATATTCTTTCTATGCTATGTTATCTTCTCGCATGCTCTCAAGCCATTTCGAGAGTCGCACCTTCCAAATTTTATCTCAACTTTTACCCCTACATGATGGCTTTTCATCCATCCGACCATGAATGCCCTGGAAAGGGTGGACTAGACTAGTTCCAGCTTCCCGCTTATCTAATAACCATCTCTGTCCGAAATATATTACCTCAAAGGAACGGAACGGACGGACGGACGTAATAGAGAGTATACGGGAGTTGAAAGTTTGAATCAAGTGTTTCATCTTTGCAACTAGGATTTAATGGGAAGCTAGTTACAGGTTACAAAAGTGTCCATGTTTCTTCTTGGCAGATAAGTATCATTGGAAATTTGGAAGACAGGGTAAAAGTGTAGTTTAGTTAAGCTGGAGAGAGATGGTTGTAATTGTGGTGAGTAGAGTAGTGAGCAGGAAGCTGGATATGATACACGCTCTTGTGTCTGTAATTACTTGACAAAATGGGGGAGTAATGTGTATAATACTGGTGGATGAGAGAAAACTGGAGGTCTCTCTAGAATCAGATTTATAACGATACTAAGAAACGCGATTTAGCAACAACACGTTTTCCCCTCAAACCACCTAGCCGACCAGGTCACAGAGAGGGCCAAAAGGGAGGTTTGAAGCTTGTACAAATGTTTACGTAATTCCTAGTAATGGGAAACATGGAGGCTATCCATCAAAAGGGTAGCTCCTGCCTGGAGGAATGATTAGTTCCTTAAATGCAGAGCATGTTAGATTAAAAGATACGCAGGGATAGAAGAAGATGGCTAAAGACGACCAAGAGGGAGAATCAGGGGACGAAAGAATATCACGAGACTCTGAGACAGGGAAAAGTTGAAGGTAAAATCTTTTGAAGCCTTAACCAAACTTTTCCCAGTTTAGCTATTCCTTGCTTGCGTGCGCAAACCTTAAACATCCTCTTCCATTTTCCCGTCAAACTGATACGCACGCAAGGATTTTGTAAAAAATATATATTTTCTCGAATTTAATTGTTGATTTTAATTACAGTCGTAACAATGATGTGAAAAATGTCAACTCATCACGTCCTCGCGATAGCTATCAACCTCATGTCCACATGGCACAGCTTACACATATACAATCCAAACTCCTATGTTGAAACAAACAAACTTTTGCTAATAGCCCAACATTAACTTGTATAGTTAAGTAGCTACTTGCCTTACCATGCTCCTCCTCTCCTACCACATATTTAAATTTATTTAGATACTCATTCCCTGAACTTGAGAAGCTAACCATACTCACACTAACTAATTCACTTGGAATTAAACTTATTATCCTATCAATTTCTTACACGAATCCTCATCCAAACATCCTCATTCCCTTCCCACCCCGCTTGCCTCCACAACTCTTCATTCCATTCAAGCCTAACCCCGGGAAGTTAAAAAAATCTTTAAAAATACACAATTCAACCCCAATATTCACACACAACAAGAGCAAACTCTTGAGCTCAATCATCATACACAAGAACACGAGCTTCATAAACTTGCCCGCCATCATGAAACGTCTTGACTTCTTCCTGACTGACACGATTATTGCGGAACCTTCATCCCTGCCCCTACTCCTTCATGCGAATTCCCGACACCCTCCATCCTGAATCATTCACTTCCACTTCTCATCCAGCTCCCCTTATAATCTTATTACTCAGGACGTTTTAATCTATTCCTTCGTGCCAGCCCTAAAAAACCGTTGCTCTAATAAACCTTATTTGAATAATTATAATTTCTTCATAAAAATACACACACAAGAAAACGGAAAAGCCAGCCAATCATCCTTGCAGCAAAGTCTCAGTCCCCTCCCGCTACAACCTTCCACCTGTCCTTCTCTCCCGGGCTGACAGTTCAAGAAACCTTTGTGTGAATAATACGACAATCAAAAAATTACCCAAGCCACCCACGCTAAACATTTATTCTATCCCTATCCTTCCTCCCCACCACTCTACAACTCTGGTAATTATTCACTCAAACCAACGCGTCTATCCTCTTGTACCAGGAAACTAAAAGCTCAATTACGTAGTTTTGCAAAATTTAAATAATTTCGATCCACTCATCTCTCATTTCCGCCCGCCACCAATTTCCCTCTTAGGGTTTTTTCTCCTTGGAGTGATAATGCTACGGCTTTTCTGCTACTGCTGGTTAAACGCAGAGAAAGAGCTAGAGTTGGCACAAGAGTAAAAGCTCTCTTTACTGTACACAAAATCCCCAACTTTATAGTCTCCAACTAGGCATAGACTTACATTCATCTACCTGCTAAACAGCCTCCAGATGAAGACCAGTGTGGTCCTCGAATGGAAACGTATACAAGTGAGGACAAAGCAAGATAATCAAAAGTAGTCTTCTTGGCTCGCCCGTGGGCAAGTACTGGTTTTATAGTCCTCTTGTCTTCTTTCAGATTGGGGGATTGTAGAGGATGAGCGAGAAGATGAAGCTTGTAGGAGGAGGGCTAGTTAATGCCAGTAGATAATCTGAGCAAATGCTTTTGGGAAAGGATGAGGTAAGAAAGGAGGCTAATCCTAACCAGAGCTAGTTAACCCTTTGAGTTTTCTTCAAGGGCTCATGATTTACGATCTCTCTTCTTACCTCTGTATAAATCATATTTCACAAGGCACCCAATCGTGAGACACTTTGTGGCAAGCGATGACAAATTCGTTCCAGTTCCACTTCATTGCTTCTCGCCCTATGGCCATGCATAATAGATTTTTATGTCATTTGTCCACATTCAAGAGCTTGTCTTAACCAACCAACTGACAAGTACGACTAACGCGTATCCTATCCAATTCCCTCCTCATCATTTACAAAAACCCTGTCATATAAATAAATCCGGGAGACGACCGAGGGAGAGCAGAAAAATCCCTCTTACATGATTATTCCCACATTTTCTTTTTCTTCCTCTTCGACCCCTTCTAATTTCTTAAGGGCACTCATCATTCCAGGCATGCATTGGAATTAATCCACTTATTAATTGTAAAAGCATCTTTTCTAAATCTCTTCTTGGTTTTCATAATTCTCATCTACCATAACCAAAACAACCTTTGGTCCTCCCCATTAAATATCCTAGAACAGACTTCACTTTATTACATAACGTGCGTTCCTGCATAAGTATTCCCAGATTGTATTGGTAATTTTAACAAAATTAACTAATAAAAAGTTTCACTAAATTTCCCTTCCTTCTTCCTTACAAGATGAGCATTAACTCCAAATTTAATTATCTCTTATGATTCGTTAAATTTTGTAATTAAAACTTTTCAACTGTCTTTTCTCCATCTGGATAATGTTTCCTCATCCTACTCTTAGTTTATAGAGTTGAAGTTCCTTAAACGGGATCGTGATGTGTATTTCCGTCCTCCTCGAATCCCTTTCCACGATGTGGCTAATGGGAAAGCTAATTAGCTATCTCAATGAGAGGAACCATGTTTTACAAGAGCAAACAAGGAATACATGTTTCACTTAAATCAACTATACGAACAAAAATCTCCTAGAAAGACGATGGAATTAATGAAATCCACAACTTCAAAACGTTTAATTTGAGTTCTGGTCAAGCTCCGCTGAGCAAACATGCATTTTACCCCTTTATTCACCCAACATATACAGCAGCATCCTCGAAAAAATCCCAACCAACCCCACAGCCCTTCTCTCAGCCTCTTTGACATCTTCCACCCAACTTTCACTCCGATTACGCACTCGACCGTCTCGACTATATGTCAACCCTCCCAATCGTAATTACACCATTTGACGTGCACACAAAAATCCTCCAAACAATTCACTAACTATACCAGCAGCAGCCGCCTTCTCATCTTGAATTGCTGTTTGTAACCGCGTCTCCATACTCGTTCCCTTACACACCTTCCGTTTCTTCCCCTCTTAAATGGTTTGTATAACTTAAAAAGTCTCGCTCCTATATTCTTCCCACACATGCTCGAAAATTCTGAGAAAAATTAGTTTCAAACACCTCCATCTTCTAAGGGAATGTCGCTTTCCTTAGCCTTAACATAATAGCTACAAATAAACTCATCATTAGAGTTAATTTAGCTTTGCTTGAATCTATTGTCCATCCGCCTTCAGCAACTCTCACAGTAACCTATTCCCAGCAAATGCCGAAAACAAGTGTACACGATTGCAAAATCAAAATCCACAATTTTTATTATGTGCTAGTCTTCCAATTGCAGACACTTGCTTAAAAAGATATTGCTAATTTACTACCAAAATCCTCATTCAGAAGCTCATCCCCCGACCATTCCTGTTACCAAAATCTCGGATGCGGAGTAGGATTTTCTTATCCCGTCTCCTTTCACAACAAACATATAAAACAACTGCGCACCTGTTTTCGGAATGATGGACACAAGTACTTGAATTTGAGTTTTATCTAAATATTTCCTCCATTTTCTAATCATTAAAACATCTTAAAATCCATATGAATTTTTTCTCCGCGACGCAAATATAGACAAGTACTTAACACCTTTGCGCACCTTATCTTCCGCCTTGGCAAATAAAAACAAGAAGATATATGTCTACTCATCCTAATGTATTTTATTATAATTTCGTTCTCGATTATTCCCCTCCCTGCCTCGTAGTCCTCCAGTATTTCATAATCATCGACCACGCTGTACATTTTCACAGGAGGCAATCATAATCTCTGGGCAAAACAAATAATACATAGAGGTAGGTCAGGTGAGGTCTATATTGTGAAGAGCAAATGAATCTCATTCTTACCAGTAATAAACAATTCCTCTATGTTATACAAACAAGTTTTTATCTAGCTATAATACTAGTATAGAAGCTACCCAGGGCTCCTCTGAGTCTTGTTTTGCCACAACTAGTAGAAGGTATATATTATTAGTATCCGCATTATTCCATCTTTGTTTAGAGTTTAGACCCTCTGTCCACATTTTGGCAGGTTGAATCCTATACCGCATATGTAGATAAAATTCAGAGAAGGATTCAGAGACTACTACTCACCTAATCTCAATACCAAGCGCTCAAATCATCCCCGCTCTTTCGGATGTAATCCCGATACTCATTAATTAAATCTTTTCCTCTGAATTGAAGAATGTGCTTTACATACTACGCCGGGATAAACCCAGCACGACAGTCACTGATTAGGTTTTTAGCAATCTGAGCCTCAAGAGCTTTTCAAAGTTTCCTCCATGTTTATTGGGTCAATTTTATGTGCAGAGTCATCCGGCCCACTAGTTGCCTACCACCACGTGAAGCTTGTTAACTTTTACTAATTGTAAAAGTAGTCATCGCTAATTTTATATTACTGATAAAGAGGTAAAGGACTCGGAATTTCTCCATTACTTATCCCCATCTCGAGATATTCAACATACTCGACACATTCAATTATCAGTATCAATCATGGATGACTGACGTAAATAGTTAATAGCCAATAGGCTACAGGAGCAATCTCAATCTGTACACCCCCTGCACGAGCCACAACTATTACACCCCACCTCTCTCTCCTACAATTTTTTCCCTCTTATCATTTCGTCAACAAAAGAAACGACTCCTAGTTACCTAGGAGAAGGGTGAGGGGAGACGGCTCGGGTTCAGAAGCATGCTTCCTTTTCTTTGATAGTTTTCTCTCCGAAGATCAGATTCTTTCATGCATAACCAAAAGAACAAGTGCATAGAGGTTTCTTCTATTCGGGGCTGCTCTAGGGACTTTCCAAACTCTTTCGAAAATGTATTCCCTCTCCCTTCTACAGGTAAATAGTCACAGCGGCTCCTGCAAAGCTGATACAGTTTTGTCGTCTTTCAACCTTTGCGTTGGAGGAATCAAACAGAGTCTTGATTTAAGATTCAAGACGGATGAAGGAGGATATTCAGCCCGTCATCATGAAGCCAAAGGCTGAGA
Source organism: Sminthurides aquaticus (assembly GCA_906901655.1). Taxonomy (NCBI): domain Eukaryota; kingdom Metazoa; phylum Arthropoda; class Collembola; order Symphypleona; family Sminthurididae; genus Sminthurides; species Sminthurides aquaticus. Next base: position 1,767,245 of record CAJQTT010000002.1, on the reverse strand, counting down.
GAACATGAATCCCTCAAAGGACGAGAGGAAGAAGAAAGCGGATTTTGAATCATAATAAGAACGTCATAATAACAGAGAGAGGGGTGAAGGTAGGATTCACCCGGGTGGAACTGAAAAAGTAAAGTTCTTAGCAAGAATTAAATAGATTCTCTGATAGGGGTGACTCCTGTCACTCGCCTTAAAAATGCAATATCATCAACCACTTCCTTTCACAACCCTCTCATCAACATTGCTTTACACACCTCCGAAAATATATACACACACACACACATGTCTTCAAACCTCTTCCCCCTCTCCTTCTTCTTGAACCATTCTCTTCTGTCTACCCTACTTCTCCTCTCGTCTTGTACCTTCTTCAAAACTATTGCCCTCTGACTTAATTATATGTACCACACAAACCATCACGTTCAAATCCATCCCTTAAGCAATCTCAGTTAAACACGAGAATTTCAAAGAGAAGCGAGAAAAAAAGCTACCGTCCGCCCGTCCATCAAATCAAAGCGTCCTTAACCATAAGGGACTCTACGGTAATAATGAATTGTGTAAATAACAGTAACAAGCTCACGTATCCCAAAAGGAGGTGAGGGAGTCCTTAAGCTACACTGTTTACCTTCTTAAGGGAGGAGTGCGCGCGGGGTTATTATTATTAAACTTTTCAAAAGATCTACGGAAGAATAACTTGACGTTTTTCGAGAGCTTTAACAAATATATCCAATCGTTTCAACTTTTGCAATCTTGTCCACTTGCAACAAAAGCTACAATGAGCATAGTAAGGGAATAAGAAGAAAAACCAGGCACGCGTGCGCTTTACAAAACGATTTCAAGCGGCATCTTTTTAAAAACGTTTCCATCCTCGCAACAAATAACAAGCCGCCCCTCAGATATTACAACAAAGTAAACAAAAATTTTCACACCACTAAATTGCCTTTATAAGTGTTATAATTCAATAACTTCATATGTGCTCCTACATGACTTCTTTTGAAAACTCCAACACGAAAAGCAACTCTATATTGAGACTCAACAGGTAAAAAGTATAGTAAATCGCTCAATCGAAACCGTTTCACCTTCTCCAACCTCTACGCATACACAGATTACGTAACATGTGAAGAGGCCGACTGGTCTCTCTCGTAATGAGATAGAAGGATTAATCCATCATTCATAACACACACCTAATCCACTCTTTTCTATATCTTCCTCATCATATAATCATATGTCAGTCGTATTACATACATTTGTCTGATCAATTTAAAGCAGCTACATTCCTCAAGCGCCCAAGCTCTAATTTTCTTCAAATCTAAACTGTTGTTTCGCTACTGTGTGCTGCTTAGTATATTTTCAAGCAATCACATTAATATTTCACACCTCAAGTACCCACCTTCGGGATAAGTTGACAGGTAGGAGACGGAAGAGTAACTTTTTCTACGCTTACTTTTCTATAGCCGTCCTTCATTCAAAGCTGAAGATTTCGCGGAACATTTTCATTTAAATTCGCAACATTGCAAATTCAAATTAACATACTCAGGGACATTTTCTTATTGCAAATTCCGCAATATAGAAATCAAGGATGACTTGTTGCATAATCAAAATCTGCGTGTTCTTTTCGTATTTGATCTTTCACTTCCTACCGGAAGCACAGCTAGGACAGCTGTAATACATGCAAAGAAAACGTGTGTTACATTACGGCTAAGGGCTCTTGGCTCTTATGCCGTTTTCACTTTAATCTAGAACTATTTCGTTTCATCTACCACACACGTACATCCTCCCGAGCCTCTCCCCCACTCCCCACTTTCCATAATAACGACAGCTACAGCTAACGGCGAGCTTCCCTTAAATCTATTTCAATGCCGCCACGGGATAATAATAGAGCCAAGACCGGAAAAAAATTAATGGATGCATGAAGCGAGTTAACCCTTGAATTATTTCACGGCAAAAGCGAGAGAATCTTTGGTATAGCAAAGAGGGTTATGCCGAATCTGAAAATTAGCCAATTTTCTCTCATCTCAAAAACCCTTCACGAATGTCATTCATTCATTGACATGCTTATCTCTCAAAATATTTCGCACCACGTAATCTGCAATTACTCTAAATAATAAATAACCGCACCGACCGATGTCAGCGTTTGTTGGACGGCATAACGCAAAATTATGCTCGTTAAATCAGCCCACCATTTTCACGCCACTCGATCTCTTTCGGGAACACCATCCATCCTTAACTGAACGAAGAGGAGAGATAACACCAAAAGCACCTGGCTAATACTCTATTCCTAGTACAACTCATCCTGAATCAAACCTGTCGGCTCCTCTAAATGCGCATTTAGGGTAAAACCAGGTAAACTCCGGACATAAATCCTCTGTGGGCAAACTCAGCATTTTTCGTTCACTATAGCACTAGAGAAGCTAGGAACCGGCGCATTTGACTATAGTTCCACGCGAGGGCTCACTTAGCATTGCACACTCCTTTATCGCAGCCGAACAATAAAATTCAAAAAACTGGATTCCGAGAATCGCTAATTGTAGTTGTAGAGACTGCGGAGTTGGAGTCGACGGGATACCATTTGATTGCCCACGCAACTTTGTACGGTCAATGTTAAAACAGTTTTAAACCAACTAACACACGTCTCTAGCATCTATGCAAACCTCGTATTTATTTGTATGTATCCATCCATGCATTTATTGAGGAATAATAGAACGTTTTTACTTGAAAAGTAAATACACCGTTCTCTTCCTCGAATCTTCCCTGGTATCAGAGAAGCGTTGCAACTTCAATCTGACTTGTTTCCTATTTGGAAGTCTCTTCTACCTGTGCTACTGAAGACATTTCCAAATTTCCGCAACACCTTCCGACACAAATGAACACCATGCAGTCCGTTTTGAATAATTCACGGACAAGAGAATAAGGACCAGCACGACTTGAACTGTTTGTCTAAAAAAGTAAAAGGAGAGCCACGCGGCAGTCAGCCAAGCATGTAGATTGGACTCACTGGAGCGTCTAAACACTAATTTGAATCAAATTCCACCTGTTGAATTAATTTTTTGATTTCACGTTATCTTAATGGGCCAAGTGCACCTATTCCTGGGCTCTCACACAGATAGTTTCTTCACCATTTTCCAACTTAACTTCATTCACACAGTTCACCTTAAAGTGTCTCTAGCCCTCTGCGCAGTCAGCGCAGCGTCATCATCAGTCCCTTCGTGTCCTACCCCTTCGCTCTGCAGAATATGCTCCTGTACACCCTTGACTCCCTGTAGGGACAAGTAAGCTCCTGCTGGCCCTCCTTCCTTACAGCAGGCCTTCCTGCACCATAATAATCAACTAGATACACGCACCTTGCGCCCTGCACTACAAATCTGCCTACAACCCCTGAGCTTAAGAAATTTATGACGAATGAGTAAAGCTGAGAGCGAGGCACAAGACATGTAAAGCTAAAGTGGACACTGAGGTCAACTCAGTTACAAATTTCTATGCTAGTTTGTCTCCCAGTCATTCATGACCGGTCAAGCGGATTCATGGTCATACCAAACGCAACATCAAGCTTAAAAATATAGTCCGTCCACGCTTACATCCCTAGAAAACACACATGTCTTCTTGATCTTTCCCACCAAAAGTATTCCGCAACGTTCTGTCCTTCAAAAAGTGCGCAAACGCGGATCTTTCTGTCGAGTGCAAAGCAAGCTCTGTTGTCGTACCCTTTCCCAATCACCTGACTCTGATAGCAGAGCTGTGCAATTATTGCGTCAATAGTTTTTTCTCCGATTTACGATGAGGAAGTCCGATAATAAATTAGGGCACCAGCTCCTGGCTCTACTTTCCCACCGTATAGAAACGGAGGGAGCAAGCGGAAGAACAAGACGAAAGGAAAGACGGGAGGAGAATAACTGCAAACGTTAAGGCATACACAACAGCGCATCTCCCCACCCTCCAAACTAAACCATCCAACCCACCCGCCCCTCCTTCCTTTGAAACTTCTTCAGCAACTATAGTAAACAACCTCAGCTTTGTTTCCTCTGTAACCCAGGCAAAAGAACACGAGGAGCTTGGCACATCATAATCTGCGCTCTTCCACATTCGCAGCGAGGAAAAGCGCCACATGAAAACGGAAACTTGAAATTTCTCACGCATGGAATACATATAATATTCACCTACATCTTGCCTTTTCTTGCTGCTCCTTCCCTCCATTCCTCTCACATACAGGGAGGAAAGGATGGGTGGTCAGTGGAGCTAAATATTTTTGTAAATTGCCAATTTAATCATTACGAAAAATTCTCCCCACCTCCCTCCACGCACCCTTAGCTCCTGCGTCCTCGAGCTATATATTTCTCTCTCCAAACTCTTACTATGCCAGCCATCGCTCAGTTGATCTTTTAGCTTCTGCACTGCATCGTACCAAATCCGCCTCAACTTGAACACGTAAATGTCACCTCAAATCCTCCAAACCCACCCCAACTAGATCATGTCACCCATTCCCCACAAAAATTTCACTTACAAACCCATCAACTCTTACTCGCCTGTGACCTACGCCCCAGAAAAGGACATTTTTACCTCAGATCATCCATCAGTCATAGTCCATACATACTCCAGGTGATGTGAAGCCCAACAAATCTGCGCCACCCTCACTCGCCTAACCTTTCCAACAAATTTCTCAAAGTTTCTCTCCTCACACTCACCCAGTCTTCTCCTCAACTTGAGCTAATTATTTCCACTCTGTATTCACGCACATGTTTAAATATACATTCTCAACTTGCCCTACCCGTCCCCAGTGCATCTACCTTGTCAATCCAATGTCACAATATTCGCAAAATACGTTAACCTTTAAATTCTTCTTCTTCAGTATTCAGAATCCCCGGTTCATCGAACTTGTACCATTTCTCAGTCTCAATTCAAATGGATAATACAAATTTATTATTATTTCTCTCCTCCTTTTTATGGCTTTACCAAATCGCAGACGTTAATACCCAGGTCACCCATTCCTAGTTCCTTTCCTAACATAAACTCCGTCGTATACTTCTGCTAAACCTCCCAGCTCAATAGGCCAACTCCACCTTCCCCTCAACTTGGAGATATCCGGGCAGACTTTAAATGAATATCATTTGCAAACTTTACCGTTCTCAGCCTATTCCCAGTCTAGGATTAATCCTCTCTTCTCTCCTCCTGCAGTCATATTACATGTGTAAGGAGAAAATACATGTATCAAGTCTATTTCACTTATTTACCCACGATTTTGCCTCTACCTCCGCTCCGCGTAATTGATTGTTTACAGGAAGTAGTACAAGGGAAAATTGACGTAGAACAAATCGCCGCCAAGCGAAACATTCCCTACGTGTAAGTGGAACTTACAACGTTTCTCTTGACATCGTCTCGTCTCATATCCTTGCCGAGATTCAGATCAGAATAACGTTCTCTTATTTTACTCTGGAGTTCAGTTCCGGAGCTGAGGTAACGCTGCTGTACAGAGCGGATGCGTTATAAAACACCGTGTACTCCGTCTGCATCAAAGAGTAGCGGGCAAAACTCAAAGCACCTGTCTTCATTCATATCAAGTCAATCATCTTTGAGTAAAAGAGATGCCGGTCCCAGAGTTTTATTCCTCCAGCTCCTGGAGCTGCTCCAAGGGACAGTTGTCCTGGAGGTGATATCGTCGATTCGTTTCTGGATTTCTAGGTTAAAACCTCCTCTTCCCGCCACCTACCAACCCGTTACGAGATGCAAGGTAAACCAATCAGTAGACATGGAGGATGGATACAAAGCAAAGGGCAGGGGATGAAACAGTATCCATTCATGAATTTCAATGGTGCATTTGTCTTTGAATTCACAACTTTATTCATCATTCAAAAGCATCAGCCTCCCTAGCCAATGTTTATAAATGCATTCATCCCTAATCAGATCTTTGGAGTAGGAAGAGGAGTAGGACATTGTTGAGTGGCTGCATCGTAGATTGAAGGAAGCGCATCCCTTGACAATGTTTTGTCAACATTTACCTTTCAACACCACCACCCCCATTGTTCTTCCTCGCTCTTCAATGGACACAGTAGAAGAGTCAATGCCTATGGGAGTCCTATTGACGAATTAATCCAATCCCCCCGTCCTAATTAATCTGACATCTTCTCTCTTCTTCTATCCAGTCATCCCACACTCCCAATATTTTTACCCGCTTCTTTCCCATGAAATTCGCAAATTCGGCAGTAAATATTGCGAAACTTGTACGGCAACTATAGCCACTTTTAAACTTTCTTCTAGGTTATGCCGTCCCCTCCTTCTTCCATTTTCCCCACTGTTCCTCAGAATATTTTCTCAATGTCATGTGTGTGGAAAGCAATAAAAATCTCGGCCTTCATCAGCTCCCACAAATCCTCTTTCATCTTCCCGACGCACCCTTTAACCTTCCTGCACGAACCGAATATGAAGTGAGGCAGGGTGGAAGGACCGGGGTGGTGGGTTGCTTTCCTCGGATATTTAACACGAACCCATGGAATCATGACACAGTTTTAAACATCTTTATTATTATTATTCCTCCACCATCCACACCACCTCCTCCTTTTAACCAGCTTCCTTCCATGCCATACCATATCATGAACAATCCAGCCGTCCGCCGGCCCATCACCCTCTTAAGTAACATTATGCAGCTCTTACAAGGATTTCAAGAGGCTCACGGATCAGAGGAACACTCCTAAAGACGCAATCGGGTAATTACGCTTGTGAACAACCTGGAAACGCTTAATATTGTATTCTTCCTCTCGCAATCAGATCCAACTCTCCCCCGAACCTTGCTTCATAGCGCAAATCAAACAGAGCGCCGCAAACCAAGCAACGCAAGGCAGGAAGGCGCTATATAACCAAACCAGGAGTCAGCCACACGTACGTCAACAATCCTCTGAATTTCTTATTCGCATCATAGACCAGACTTTTCCGTCGGAAGCTCTACTGTTCTTTCTTAACGGTCCGCTCTTCCATGTAGCAGAATCAAGGCAGGGGTGTCGGAAAATCATACAGGAATCCAACAACCCAGTTCACTTGAATAGTTACCTTAAGTCACCACCCCAGCACAGCCCCACCTACTCTATGCATCTTATCTACTCATAGTTTTTCGATTCTGCACGGCTGGATATGCCCGACGTTTCTTCTACTATTCTCTTCAAAACATCCACACAACCTCCGCTTACAGATTTCCGTACTTTCCCACCAGAGCCTCATCCCCTCCCAGTCCCAGTAGCATCTTCCGTACACAAATTGATCTCATTCAAATAATTGCTCACACATCCACGCCATAAAACACATCAACCCAGTTGCCCTTGCCCACATGCTTTCCTCGTTGCCAAGCAACAACGATGCTACGCACCCTCACCAACATTCCAGCCCTAACCCCTAATACAACATCAACCTCACCACCGTTACATTTTTCCCACAAACCCTTTCTTGTTTCACACCCTCCCCTCACCCCTCGTCCGGCTCTATCCCTAACTTACCACTAACTCTACACACAATCAAGCATCGCTCAAGTCCTCAATTCAGTCTTATATGAAATCCTTCCGCTTAAAACGCAGTCCATTAAATTAATCAACCCAGTCAGCTCCAAGCTTCACGTTACTTCCGAAACGTGAGCAGAAAGAAAACTGATCGCAGCCAATCTAATTGCGAAACAGCAGCCCGCCGTCTCTCCTGTGACCGACATTCTCGGAGTTTTTTTCAAAAATCCTCCCCGTCTACCTACTTGCACATCTCACACTCCTTAAACAGTCCCTCAGGTAATCTGGCGATTATTGCAAAAATTTACTTTTCTGTCTCAGACTTTAAAGTTTTAAAAATCCTAGATTGAACAGATTGACCCAAGAGTTAACAGGCAATAAAGGCTTTTAACCTTTGCAACCTTGTCTGAAGAAAAATTTGGGCTGGATTGCAAAAACCTCTCCAATTTGCATGACCACTCGAACATGCAATGACTGTCTTAAAAGTAGAGACTAACCTACAGCTACCTACAGCTACCTACAGCTAGCTAACTGTAGAAATTGCGTATGACTACCACATTGCAAAATATTTCAACTTGAGCTCAAAATTTTCCAAGTTTAATAACGTGTTGCTGAACAAAGTTTCAAGAGAACGTTACTGTAGTACCCATTCTGTCAGATTAACTCATCCATTCCTTAACTTTTGTGCTCCTGTTCTACAGCCGTCTCCTGAGAAAGGTCCCTATCAGGATCACATTTTTAGCTACCTTGGCTTCAAATCAACAGACGAGAAAAACATGGACTTCACCAACCTGTCCTACAGCTACAGCTATAGATTACATGTGCGAATCCTACGGCTTCCCTCTCCTCATCATGTTCTTACTCAATATTTCCACTAGGAAAGCACATGGTGTATAATTATGCACGCATGGAGATTACTATGGAGATGAATTACAAGAATAAATAAAAATCTATACACCAACCTCCTTACCTAAAATCCACCCTCCCGTCCCATAACATGGCCAAAACTTCATGCCTCAACAAGAATTGCATACGAGAATCAGATAGGGAGCCTTAAAGTGTGTAAATCCCTGTACAAGATACTGCATACAATCTATCGCCTCCTCAAATCATCTAACCCTTTCGTTTTTTATTAATGGAGGTTAATGAATTTTCTTCCAAGTCCGTCCTCTACCACCCTTACTACTAAACCACACCTTGAGCAAACAGAGTAACTAACAACTTAAGTCTTGGCTTATCTAAAATATCCGAAAAACAAGCCCACCCTCAGCGCAGCTCAAAACCGCATGTTTTTCTCTTTCCGTTAATATCACTAATCCTTGGAGTATCTCGGCAGAGTTTTTCGTCTGCAAAAGAACAGTTGTGGTGGTTGCAGCGCTTGTGTCAGTGCAGGATCGTTACACAATAATTTCAAGATTACGTATCTTTTGCTTGCATTGCAATTATGCAAATCAAAACCATCCCGTCATCCATCATCCATTTATATCACCGAGTTAAAGTGGTGTCTGACGCTGGAGCTGGGATTGTGCTTGCTAAATTTTTAATAAAAGATAGCGATGACACCAGATCCCGGACAAGTGCCCACAAGCCGAGGTCATTGAGAGAGCTGGCAAAGTTAATCACGTTGCCCATCCCGACTTTCCCCTGTCCCTCCTCCTCGGCGCCCCTACAACACTCCCCCAGCAAGCTTCACAAATGCAAAATATCTCGAGGCTAGAATCCTTCCAACGCTCTATAGTCTACGGCTCGCTTGAGAACTAAAAGTGCTAGGGATTTTATCGTCTCACATAACATGCTTTTTATAGAGCTTCCATCATGAAATGAGCTAATAAAATCCACTTTCATTGGATGCTGCAGCTCGTCAAAACTGTAATTAACGCAAACCCTTCATCCCGCTACCACGCTTTACTGTCTCTCATTCCGCAAAACCGTATGAGAGTAACATTTAAAACTCTTCCCCTCTCCTCCTCGCCTCAACCAAGCTTGGATTCCAATACGTGCGGAATTAAGTTCATGTAGCCCCGGCCCTTGTAACTCCCGACAAGGATGCATCACGTAATCATGCTTAACTATTAGTTTACCAAAACTGTCGCTTCGATTCGGAAATGTTTGACTGATGCATACTCATTCTAAAATTCCGCAACACGTTCGTACTTTTGTGGATATTTCATGAAAAGCTTGTATAATTTCTATGAACTTTCTCCGGTGAAAGTAGAAAATTATGCTCGAGAAATGAAAAATAGTTTTGTCTACAGCAATCCGTTGTAGAATTGTAATATAAAAAAGAGTAATTGTAAAAAAGAGAAGAAAAATAAAGCATGTTCTCACCGAGCATCTTGCTCAAGTCAGCATTGTGTAAATCCGGGTTTTCGTCAGCCAATCGTTTTCTTTCCACTTTAGCCCATACCATGAAAGCATTCATAGGTCTCCGAATCCTCTGTTCCTTTTTGGCTTTCTCGATGCTAGCATTGGTTTGCTGGCTCATTACACTCTGTGGAATAGAATTTCGGAGCGACCAATCCTCCATGGTGACTTGCGCATGCTGATGTTGAGCATGATGATGAGGATGGGGATGGTGAAAGATGCCGTATGGAGATTCCGCATATCCCCCATTTCCCTGCCCAACATTCACCGCGAAACCGTACTCACTCTTAAAGTCTTTGAATTCTTCCATCTTGAACTCCTTTCTCAAGTAAATCCTTTGCTAATCTTCCTCTTCGTCTCCTGCAACAGCGTATTCAGGTGATATTACCCGGGTTTTTACAGAAATCTGTCTTCTTCTTGTAATCTCACTTCGTTTGTAATAGTTTTTTAACAGTTTTTCAATTATTTTACGTTGTAATCTTTTCTTTCTACGCCAACATATCGTCCTTCGTTTTCTTCTACAGTCCCTCTATATTTACAAATAATTGGATTGTTATCAGGGATTGTACGAATTGATTTGAGTAACCAGAGTTTTCTCAGAATCCACCAACGGGAGAATAAAGAAATAAGAGAATTAAGGGGTAAGCTTGTACTGGATCTGACGTATGGATATCTAGATTTCACACAGTCTTCCGCCTTTTCAAAGAGGATTGTTTATAAATCTTGAACAACTGTATCTGGAGTTGTGTCTTACTTTGAACTAATTCACCGAGACTTTCCGGCAATCTTCCTTGGAAGCTTTAGAGCCACGTACTCTTCCTACCACGCGCACACGACTTTCCTGTCTCTCTTCTCCCAAAGGAAATAATAATAGAATGTAAGTCTTCAAAGACGCAGCTTGGATGGGATATCTCCTCTAGGAAATAATTCGCACTCTCCTCTCTCTTCTCTCTCTCTCTCTCTCTCCAGAATTAGCAGAGGCTGGGATGTATGGAAACCAAGGAGGGAGGGTGGGAGTCCGGGGCAGGATTGTACAAGAGGTATAGGAGAGAGAATAAATAATCAACCGACTTACAATTGACCCCGTTCAAGTATCAACATTCACGCTAGATCAATCACAGTCCTCCCGTATTTAAGCCAATCAAGCCGCCCAGTGAAAAAGTGTATAGTATTGCAAATATGCAATTCGCAATTTCAAAACTCCTTCCTTTCCTCACTCTCAACCAACGTAACTCCCCTCAGACTCTACAATAATCAATGAGTTTCAATAACTCCACCATGTTTATACAACAACAATCACTCAACAATGGGACAAAAACAGGGACAAGCGATAACTCACTCAGACTCTCCACTGACTGCTAACGCTTCCAGTTCTTAATCCCCTCCTTTTAGTACTCTTAATCCAGTTTTCTTTCACCACACAAAATAACTTCCAGTCCGCCTTCAACTCAGTCAAACTCTTATCAACGCCACCACTTGTTCTTTCCCCAACGTTATAACTCGGTCACGCTTTTATTCTCCTCACACTTAAACTTTCCTAGCCCCTAGTCTTCAAGCCACAAGTCCCTGTCACACACTCCAACAAGTTCTCACAAATTATTAGCAGCAGCGCTCACTGAAACGCTCCGTGTGAAATCGCGTAGCAAATTTAAAAAGAAAGCAGGCTTCAAAAAGCTGCCAAGAAATCTTTGGATTTTCTCCTCAAAGAGAAATATACTTTTCTCCTGGAATCCGCAATCAGCCTTTATTACCAACACACCACCACTAGACGCGTGCTCACCTCTCTGTTTACTTACTCTCAGCCAGCGCACAAACTTAACATCAGTCTCGTTCGATGGCCAAAGCAACAATAAAACACAATCCCTCAGCATAAGTCTCACATTATGTCCGAGCGTATTCTATCCTCAACTTATCTCTCTCTCTCTCTCCTCTTACCTCTTTCTACCTGTCTGCATACATTCCCTCAGGTTGCTTTCTTGAAGCATCGCAGCAGCTTATTACATACGTTTTCAAACATATCTCCTCCAAACCTTCCCCATGCAGCGTATTGTATGCTTGATGCTGTTAAACAAGCATCCATCACCTCTGTAGCTCGTACTGCAATGCAAGCAAAGCCAGCGCTCTGCTCTCCCCCCGGCAGGAGCAAAGAGACAAAACCTTACAGCGTCCTCCCAGCACCCCGAACCAATGCCAGCGTCGTCACTATGTTCCTAAAATTCAAGTACTAACTTAATTAGAATTAATTCATGCTCTCATCTTTGCGTAGTTCCTCAGCAGTCTCTCCCTGCCCCTCTCCAACACCACCAGGCCACATCAAAATCAACATCCCAAACTTGTAATCTACCTCCCTTTAATTGCAATCATAGTTATTATCATTCCAATCCTGCTATTTATCTTCCTACAACTAACTTGCCTCACTTTGCCTTGAACCCGAGCTTTTCCGGAAAAATCCCAAATTTTGCGAAATCCCGTCTAACACAATTAGCTGCAGCCTGCAGCCACTCTAAAAAACTAGCTCCATAATCCTCTTTTGATTCCTCCGGAGGAGCTTTAGCTGTGCCTGCTTATTTGCAGTAGGCAGACTTAATTGGAATCGGGTAGATTTCAAACTGATCAAAGATGGATTGGGAAATGATCATCATCATATGATGGAATCCTTGTCCGCAAACTCCCCTATTAAACTGCATGCTGCTTTGATTCCCTTGGAATCTGCCCAGTCTCTCAGTCAGCCCTCTGTATGTGCGTAATTATGCAAAGAGTGTGTACTATGCGAAACGGATCCTCCTCATCACTTTTCATCTTTGACACCGACACTCTAGCGCAACGAGAAGAACTGTGAAAAGAATATCAATTAAAAATACAATTTCATTTTGCTTAAACATTACCTCACTCAATCTACCATTCATGTCTCGTCTTCTCTCATCCTCATCCTTGCCAATACAAAATCCAAAGACAAATTCCTAATCGTGACTACTGTTCTCTTCTCCCCTTCATGTCCATCTATCTGCCGCCGCGAAGGTACAATTCCCATTCCTATTCCCACAGAACTAACCAATCCTCATATTATTATTATTAGAAAATGTCCTCTCTGATTGATTCTTCCGTAACCAAACTCATTTTCCCATCGTCCTCTATATTTTCTCTCATTCAATCCCATCTCGTCCTCTCCATTATTACCAGTCGCAGTTCAGTCAGTCAGTCAGTAATCTACAGCTTCCAGCCTTTAAGGAATTGTACAAAGAACTTGAGCATTCTTAAATTGAGCACATACATTAACCTCGTCGTATTGGCGCGGCAGCAAATCGTAGCAAGCATCATCACGTTCTCCAGAAGAACAGAGCCAGCAAGTAAGAATCGTAGAAAGGAGAAGGAGAGAGATGTATTCCAAAAAGGAATTATTATCATTGCCATCAGGTTGTAGATTCCACCAGCTAGTAAGCTAGTGACTGGGATGATCATCAATCCACATATCATGAAATTCCCTCACATAGCATTAGATTATTCTTTCTAAAGATAACTCTCTCGTCTCGTGGTCGTGGACCACTCTCCCTAACTCCTTCTTTACACGTCTCTGCCTACAAGCTTTAGTTTAGCTCATTTTCTTCCACATTATCATTTATTCCAGCTTTTGTCTCCGCATAATTACCTCCAGCACTCCTGGAGCCTTAATCCATTACCGCCATCCACAAAATCATTGGCCATGATCATGATATAACATTTCTCTCAAACAAAACCGCTAACCAAGTTCATTCAATTTATCCATGCTTAACCCTGTCCCACCAACACTTTCATTACGTCACACTATCCCAACTTGCTGATTTATGTTAGTCCCACATCGATTAAATTGCACACATTTCAAATCAGCTAAACCATACGTTTGTCTTCCTAATTGCTTACTATTGGTTATAATTTAAACTACAAAGCTTGTGATCGACTTGGTAAGTTTCAAAGCCTACTCTATATTCTCTTTTTAAACCGACTCTTACTCTCGTCCTCACATGCGGTTTCGTCAAAACATTGCAACTGAGAACCCCACCTGGACAAACACCTTTCCTCGCCTCTGGATGAGTTCCTCCTGCCTTAATCAATAATTACTGCATGAGTCGCAATTTTCCCCCTGTTTGCGAATATTCAAGATTATGGCTCCTAATTCAGCCTCATCTCCCTCCGACTGCCATCCACTCCTGTAATTGCTGTATCCAGAATCCAGACTGAACTTATGCCGTTATCAAGGTCACGCCCGTTACTTTTGTACCATATATGTAGTTTCGCAAATTTTCAATTCCATGAAACAAAGTTTTCACCTGTTAAGTATTCGCAAATTCGCAAATGAACAAGTCATAAACATGCAGATGATCATAATTCCTGTCCTTCCAATACAGAAGTCCTCCAAATACTATTGCTCACCCACCGTTGCTCTTGAAGTTATAATGCATAAGTGCGCGCTGTTGATAGCGGCAGTCTCATGCTACAAAATACATAGCGTCAAGCAATCACATGTAGGACGAGTCGCCTTACAAACATTATTATCACTCGAGGTTATTGAGTACACAGCTCCCTCACTCGTATTAAAGTCGCTTCAGAGTTTGGATCTAAAAACAATGCTTTTATCACGCTTCTCAAGCGTTAAATTGGAACAGTTTTATTGACATATGTCCTCGTCATAACTGGCAAACCTTTCCGTCCGAGTTTTCTCGTTTAATGTACCGCGCACCGGCTTCTCTCTTCATTAATAATTATTTCACTCCTCGTACGCACAATCCAGGAAAAATAACTCAATTTCCAATAGAAATCCATACAAATCCCCGCAACGACACATCCACCTCCATGATGTAAGGAATAACTAGGAATCCAACTAAACAAGAACGTTTTACAGATACGCTATCTATCGTTGGAACTAGAGGCAAGGAACGACAGACTCTCGATTTTCCACACACAACTATCACCCATCTCATTTAGAATGATCGCAAAGTATTAAAAAAATTGCAAGTCACCATCAGGCTCCCGACCACAATTTAAACAATCTTTAAATCTACCCCATCAATTATTTTCTTGTGCGGACAAGATTCTACAAGAGATATCATATCCTTAAAGAATCAAATCTCACTCAGTCTCAGCCAGTCTCCCTTTCTTCCCTCTGACTTTCCAGCATAGCGTCTTACAACTTAATAGTAGTAGTTTTATTACAAGAATTATCTCCACTCTCTACGCTATCATGTTTAAAGTTTAAACTGGAACTTGACCTGTGCTCGATTTTAATGCGGTCATTAAATCTTTGGCGATTTTGATAATTCGCAACCTCTAACGTATTCTGGAAACGTGTGACGAGCGGTGCTAAAAGTTTCGTACTTTTTTGCCGTTTTCGCATTGCCCCGGGATCTAGCAACGCGTTCCTCCATTGTTTGATTTGTCTTACTCGGGTCAAAATATTTCATTAATTGACATTAGATAATTGCAAATTAAGTACTTGTCGCAAGCAACAGGCGTAGAACCAAAATCACAACTGGCTTTCCCTAGGAGGAAAGCCCCGAGAGTCCCTTCAGATGAAAGATTCTCGGAAAGCTGTGAAATGTTCGTGTGAAACATGACCCATGTTGAGTGGTAAATGATAACAAATCTATATAGCGTAATATTCACATTCTTTCTACAGAAGAGGCCACGCCAATGTAATTTGTCCCGTTTCTTCTATAGAGCGAATATGTTTAAATAATTTTGCAAAAAATTCCGCGAGACATGAGAGATGAGATTATGCCTTCTTAGAAATATTTATATATCTCTTCTCATATTGCATAGAAAATAGTTTCCCTCCCTAACATAAAACGTCAAGACTCCAAACGGAACCAGCAAGTATCCATCCACATCCATTCCTTCCAAGCTTTTTCTACCGTCACAGCCGAATCCATGCAGTACACCCTTGGAAGTTGCCTATTAATACAGTATGCATGCACCAATCAAATTAATTATAACCAATAATGCTCCTTCATTTACTCGTCGACGTGTGTATGGCGTACTCCTTTCTTCCTTATGGATGGCACACTGCAGCGTACATAAATGTTATGAGATGGTGCATGTACTAAATATTACTTTACATGGAGCAGTCTTTTGGTATTAATTATCATGCAGTGTATCGCCGTTATATAAATTAGTTATCGGAGATATATTTTGCGGTGGAAGCCCATGGAATTTGATGATTCATTATAAGCGGAATACGTACGTATTTAATTATTCCTTCTTTCTACCCATCCTTGAGCACGTGTGCAACCTTTAAGTTTTTCATCCAATTTTCTCCGGTAGTTTTTACCTTGCTTGAAATATTTATCTTTTTATATATTTCTAACGGATTTCTTTCCTCCTCTTGCTCAGAATTTCCGATATGCTCTGAAAGCGGATCGGTATCAAAACAGGTGATGCGTCCTCCGAGCTTGCTAGCGTTAATTTAAATTATTATTGAATCCGCCTTAACCATCCCGCCCAGCCAGCTATCCTTGACGAAGAGCAAATACGTGCTACAGTTTGCACTACATAAGCTTCTTAGCATAAATTTTTTACACCTCATAAAACTATGAAATAATTACGTCCTCACCAACCATTTCACCGATGTATCTCTCACTACGCGTTCCGATTTCTCACCAAGCAAACTTGGAAGATGCGCCCTATTCCGCATCGTATAGAAAGAGAGATGTTGGTGGTGGATCTAACTAAAAGTGCGTAGATTTAATCGAAGAAGTATGGCACTATGAGACAGAATGGAACGAGGAGGAAGGTGCAATAATAGGACCGATCCCAAGGAGAATGTCTTCACGAATCTGTCGTATATATTGAGGCGATTCAATAAAACTAAATTTTACAGCATTAAGAGAGAACAGTCGCTCAAGGAATATTTTCTCCTTGCAATACCTTATACATTAACTTACATATAGCACTAAACCATGGAGAGTTTGCTCTGGTTGCATTCCAAAGTGTGTGCAATCCAGCAGCAAAGAGGACAAGAGACATTTGGTAAACATGTAATACAATAACATATATATGCTAAAATTGCAGCAGCGCAGCGCTAGGAGCAAAGGCTCCATTCAACCTCTCTGGTACAGAAAAACATTGAAATTTAACTGAATCACTCGCGAACAAGAGACGTAGAGAGCCTCATATATAAAATTGTTTTTGAGCCTTAGCCCAGCGTTGAACGTAATACGGAATTTCATGTATGAAGCTGATGATGCACAGGGTATTTTAGCGTGCTACAAGAGAAAACCTCTGTACTTGCCTTTGCGTACTTGCAAAGTCAAGTCAGTTAATGATGGTTGTTGTAGCGCACTCTAGTAAATGCATGTCATTCCATTGATGCTATCAATTTTAATAAATACATTCCCCCGTTTTCCTTCTGCTTCACATACAAACATTTACTTTAGTTCCGACAAGCAAGGATAATTGAAAAGCACGTGTAAAAATTTCCGATAAGCCATGAAAGGGATCAAGGTAAAAGCCTTTGATCTACCTTCACTACTTTTCTTTCCACACAAGGAAAAATGCAATCTTGTCAATAGATCCATTCGTAATTTTGCATCCCAATTTAGTACAGCATCAAGCTGGATACAAACTCCAAGCAGAGGCATGTTTATTTCGTAAGGCTAGCTAACTCAATCGGTTCTCCAACCAACCCTCACTCGTTCGTGTATCCTTCAAGGATCCCGGTTGAGAGAGATTCAGAGTCAAGAGCTTTGTCATTTAGGCAAAGTCCCTGCTTGCAAAAGAAACCAGGGTTCATCCTAATCCTAGCCCTTTGCTTTCTCGCATGATTTTTGTAAAATATTCTCCAGAGACACTGGCTGACACCACTACAAGGAAGGATGAGAAGCCTATTATATTTTCCGCATAGTTTAACCAACACTCCTCCTACATCATATGCTCATTTTGAGCAACGTCCTGTAAATGTACATTTGCTCCTTTTCTCGCACATAAAAACCTTTTATTACTACCATTGGATTTATGCCTCAACTTAAAGCAAATTTAATTGCCGCCTAAACTATTCCAAATCGTAACAAACGCTTCAACAAACTCTGAACCACTGAAACAAGCCTCTTCTGGTTCGCACCTTCTTGTGCCATCCTCATAACCAACATGTAATCATCTCCACAGTATCCCACAAATGTGCACATCCTTGTTTTACAAACAAGCTATAGCTAAGTACAACGGGGGATCCTAATTAACTGAGAATATTATTGTGATCTATGATTAATTCGCCATTTGGACGGATATCACGTGCATGAGCACAGAAGCAGAGCGTGCTGCCACCTAGTCAGGGTTTTTCCAGGGGGCTCCATCGGATCTTGTAGTTTCCTCATCCCAAACCTCCAGGATCCTTCCCTTATTTTCACCTGTCCACCACAGCTGAGTTGCTTCCAATTTATCAGCCCTTTAATTTTGTCACCTGGAGGTGTAATTACTGTAGTAAGGGTCTGTTGTAACTATAAATTGTAATGAATCGAGGGCAATTTTTCTTCCAATAATCTCGTCCCTCGTGCTGCCTACCTGCTTCCCTCCCCCGCACCACACACTTACACCCCCTCCCTTCACTCATTACACGGATGGGAAGGGGGATGAAAAAACTAGAAATTTGTAACTTTTTCTTGATTCGTGGACGGAAGGCAGGTGAACCGTTAGCGGTTCCCTGTAGATTTCTGTCTCCTTGCGTCCCAGCACATGCACCCACATTTCTTTTGGATTCATTAAATATCAAGTAGAGGCCTGATGAAAAAAATCGACATTATGCGGACTTACACAAACACAGACGGGGATATGGAACGGATAATGGTGCGGTGCACTGTGATGGAAGCAAGTGTGTATCAACCCCACCCCCGCATCCCTCACATATATATTTCCGGAAATGCTTCCTTCTTTCTCTCTGCCACACAACTTTTTTCTTTGTCTTCTAAATCCCAGACACGTGCTTCTTAAATCCTTCCCTTCCTTACCTTTTCCTCCGCCAACTTGTTTTATGCATTTCTCGTCAAATCAAACGCCCAGTCAGTCAGTCTCCCTCTGATACTCTTCAATGTGCTGCTGTATTTACTTGCTTAGCTCCTTTCTGTTTTACTTTATCCCGCCGATATATATACATTTGTTATTATTGAATATCTTTAATATCCTAGAAACTTGCTCCTGTACACACCTTCCTTCCCTCAACAACACCATTTCCGCTGTTATAAGAGGGACGTAAAATCCTCAACTTGTCCTTCCAACCTTATTCCGTCTTCAGATACCAGTTTCGTGGGTACTTTTCCAGACCTGTATCTCACACACAACATGAGCTTATCATACGAATAATCCTGTCAAACGGATCTTCTCAAGTCCCACCTTGGAAAGAGTCGTGCAGCTTAGAAAGCACTCTTCCTGCCATTGGCATCCTAATTTCACATCACCGATACCTCCATTCCCTTGGCTTCCAATTTTTCTACCCATCCTTTTTTACCCTTCATTCAATTATCAGTTAATGAAAATAGTACCACCGTTTCCAGCACCTTGCTTCCTCCCTCAACTTTCCCCCCTTTAAAATTGCTCCCAAGTGTCCTCCCAGTACATTAGCGCCTGTCCCATATCTGAGTTTTCTCCACTATTCCTCCCCCCGTACGTAACTTATTCCAATTTCATCCCTCAAATTAAACACATCCCTCTTTCTCACTCTTGTCCGTCTTTCAGTGGCACTAGATCAATTGAATTTGTTTTCCGCTCAACACTTACATCCAGGATCAGAGCGGAGTAGAGTTACTTTCAGTGTTAAATAAACTTTATTTCCAGGCAGGGCTAGAGCCCCGACCCTAGCCAACCTCTACGTGGGGGGAAGCTTTGACAACGGGAGCAGCGTTTACATACTGTATTTTAAATTATTTATGGATAAACTTGAGGGTTCAAAGTGAATTGAATTGGAAAAAGCTTCCTGTCTTCATCTCTCTGCTTTTCTGTAGGTTGAGAACATAAAAAATTACCATTTCCCTACACACACCTGCAATTTTTCCTCTCGCCTCCATTACTATGTAATTGCAGAGGCGCAACAAAAAAATTTCTTCTTCCAGTTCATTCCGGAACATCACTGTCGGACAAAACATTTAGCCTTGTTCAACTCCATTATAAGACTAAACTATGTCTCCAAAATATGAGTAAGCAAAGCATTTCTGTCACCCAAGCAAGCGCCTCCACACCTTTAATCACTCTCTCAAGTGACTCAAGTCTAATTTAGACTGTCTAAGCGGATCTCTTGGAAACGGGTTGGCAAAGAGGTTGCTATGCATATTCGCTTAAATCCGCTAAACTAAGTAGTTCTACGTCTCCACCTTACAACTTAGATTGCCAACTATAGAATACGAGAGCTACCTGGAATTATGTTGTAATAATTCTTGAAAAAAGAGTTTAAAAAAGCTTGCACCAACTTGGTTTTTATCAACTTGATTCAATCCAATCCACCCACTACCAAGTCCACAGAATGACGCAGTACTGGCAGTACAATGCAAAAAACCATGCAGACCCCTGTACAAGAAAGCTTGCGAAATGATCAGATAAATAAAATAGTGTAACAAGTTTGATAACTGCAATAAAGAATTCCGAGGAAACAGAGATGCGTATCATGAGCTCAAGTCTTAAAGTGTAAAACACTTGAATATATATGTGAGGATGATAATTAGATGCACTTTTTCTACAAAAGTAGTTTTATATTGTATGCAACTGGACTGGTAACTGGCAATGGGTGGTTTATTTTCTCTAGGAAGGCTGTATAATATGATATCTGATATAAATCTCATCAAAGGAGCATTAAATTCACACTTTATCACTCCAAGAATACATTTACTAAGCCAGCCAACCTGCCCACTTCCAACATTACTTGACCAAGCTTCTGCAAGGTCGTGGTCTAGCTACAAGTCATTAACACGATGCTGAATGTGTTAATGACTAGCGAAGAGAATTTTAATAAATTCCAAAACACACGTGTGTTTGTATCCTCATCATTCCTACCATATTCTCCATAACTTGTACGTAAGCGGCTTTCCTTCCCGTCCTACCTGGGCCTAATACAGCATGCTGTTCTCCGGCACTATCCTCAGCAGCATCCACCAGCCTCCTCCCTGCCCCTCACCACATGACAAAGTATCTATAGCCAGGAGGTAATGAAGAATGTTTAATTATTGGAGGCTGGAGGAAAAAGTTAATAAGATTCATCTTGGACGGCATCTAATTGGCCATTGATTCAGTGAGCACATTTGAATGGGCGAGTAATCAGAAGCCTAAAGAGAGCAATAAAGGCTTAATTGATCGGGTGGCGCATTAGGAAGGAAGATGGAAGGAATAATAAAGGCCATAGCTCCTGATAAGAACGAACGTCTTGTAAAGAAGAATCAAATGAGATCTTTAATCCATGTAGGATATATGCAAGATGCAGCAGCCAACCTTGGCAACCGCAACCTACTGTCTATCCATTCCAGCATCCAGCCTGCACAACAAGTATTGATGCAAATCACAATGTACCCGGGACCAGGCCTTGCTGCACCCACCAAAAACCTATTCCAAGTCCTTCTTAATACTCACAACCAGGGCCAGGAGCAGTCAGTCAGCACGCTTCTTTCTTCACACGCTCCGAGCGTAATAAATACACGCTTCTTCCTCCAGGAATAATTCCCGAGACTTTTATAAAGGCTTTTCCTTGTCTTACAAGATGAGGTGTCATAGTGTCATCATGGAGCGCTCATGGGGAGATTCTCGCCGTGGAAGCATAGTTTTAGCCGTAGAAGACGAGCCAGAGAGTGACCAATCACCACAAAATTTATCCATCCTCAATTACATCCATCTCCCGCCTTGGTTTTAGCATGCAGCCCCTTTAACAACTATCCAACCGCTACACCCGGGCAATAGATAGGTTGGATAGGGAAGTACGAAGGAGAAAGCATGGTATTTTCAAAAAGCAGATGTGCCGATATATTCTTTCCCTTTTAAAGGCCCTTCGCCTTGACTCTTGACGAGGCGGCGCAAAAGGCGCAACCTGCGTACAGAAAAGCTGGAAAGAGGGGATAAGGCGCTGGTTCATCCCGAGACGGAGATCATCTCGTATTCTCCGAGTTAATGGAGGTGAAGACTGGCCACCAGGAGATATAAAGATGCTATCGCCTCTACATCTCCTTGTAATGGAACCTACGTGTCTCTCTTCGCCGAATGAATTATGACCCGTAGGAAGGGCCAGCTCCATCGGTATTCCACCTGCCTCCACCTCCCCTCCTCCTCCCCTCCTCCTCTACGAATCATCTGCACACTCTCCCTCGGAAAACAGTCTGTCAGTCTGTCGAATTTAATTCTCCAACCGCCGCATTTCCATATCGTCCTAATCATCCTCCAACCTCCCTAATACACATTCTGCTCGATACCTTCCATAAGACATGTAAGCCAGTAAGCCCCCACCTTCCCTACTATACAATACAACAACTCACACACACACATCCCTGCATCCCTACTTACTTATTACACACCGTTTCTAATACCTTACAATGAGAGTGCATTAATCCACAAGTAAGTAACAACGCTAAGCAACGGAACGAGAACTTCACCCGTCCTCAATGAAAAAGATTCTCCAGAATTCATTACCGCTTCCTCACATCCCTTAGTTAGATCTGTCCCCTGCGTTTCCAAGGATCGCCAACCGCCGTCCGTCCCTGTTCCAGTATAACCGACGGATTTACTTCCTCCGTATCCGTCCTTTGGTCCTTGGGTCAGGATCGTCAGGAAAGTATTAATGCACTCCAGTCTCCAGTTTTCCAAAAAGTCAACTTATTTTTCCAGTCATCATCCCCTCCGCCAACAAAAAACTTTTCCTCCCTCGCATCTTGGCCAGACTCTACCCTTTAAAACGTAAGATTGGTAGCCCTTCATTTAAGGAACAAGTCTTTTTGGACGGACGGATTAACCCCTGGGAGTTAGGAAAAGCAACAGTTATATTCAATTGTAAATCCCGCATTGCAAGATAAAAACACTCTGAATTTTTTACCACCCCGCAACCACAAATCCTACTTAACTCATCCCACCTTCCCCTGTCCGTCTGTCACACACACTTTCTCTGGACATTCCCCATTACCTTCCTTCCGACTCGTGTCCTTGCCTTGAAGAAACGCTATCTAGTCCTTAGTATCGCAGAGCAAGATCCCTAGCGACCATGTAATAAAGTCTAACTTTAACCACACGTATTTATGAGCTTATCTTGTGGACATATTTTTTCCATTTAATTCTCTTCCTTAGTTCGCTGTCTATTTAAATTTTCGTTGAATCCCTTCTTCGAGACGTAACTTCTTCCTTCCTTGTTTGCAGTACCACAAAACCTCTTCTTCCTCAGTTGGACCCTTCTCCCGATAAGATTTCGTCACTACGGAGGTGTAGAGAAATTAGTCATTTTCTAGCCTTGCCTTTTTCCATGAAAGAAACTTTCTTTCCTTTCAAGGAGGGCCAAAATTGAATATAAAAGGCTCTTTAATTAAGTTCAAAAAACGAGTTATTTTCCCTCCGTGAATTACATAGAACGTTCTCCAAGTCTCACGGGAAAATATGCGCTCCTTCCTCGTCTTGAAACGAAGTGCACATCATGATCTGCAATTCCGTTCGTGCATTACCGAATTACTTGGAGTACACGAAAATCAGCTGTAATTAAGAAGGAGGGTAGAGGAGGAAGAGAATTGAAAGATTATGGGGATTACGAGAGCTAAAACGTAGACCTTATGTGTTGGGTGAGTGAGAAACGTGGAAACGATCATATAGAATAGTTAGTTAAAGGACAAGTTTCCTTAATTGAAATATTCGATAATGATATACATTAACTCCTAACGATTCCTTTGACTCTCCATATCTCTCATCTTGAGTAAATAAGAAGGGGTAATAAAATCATAGGAGTAATTTGATTTTCCTCTCAATATCCTACCATTTCTAGCAGCACTTAACCCTTAAACTCCTCTCAGCTTTCCTCCATGTAATTCAAGACGTGATAAACGAGTAGGTGGATAATGATGATAGGGCATAGTTTTACACACGAACATGATTTCCTCGAGACTTTCTTCAGTGAGCCGACCCTCTATATATTTTCCTTAGAATTATTCTGACTTGTACCGTCTGCATAACACTCCCGCCGCACTATAACCTCACCGCCCCGGCGTATTTACTATATCCACCACGTCAAATCTAAAATTGCTCTGTGCTTGTTACTTGATTTCAACATTTTTCTATCCCACTTGTTGCACCATCATCTCGACTAAGAACAGCGCTCATGTTGAGCTGCATATTCCATGGGGTTACGCGTCAAGTAATTGGAGTTACCATTCCATCTTTTAATATTCAATAAGCCAGTACCGATAAAATCAGCGTAGTTGAGAAAATGACTCGAGAATTACAAATCAATTCATGCATGCCTGTAATTAACCAAAATTCATGACTCATGAGCCATTCAACGCAATTAGATCCCTTTACCTTCCACCTTTTCAATCCACATTCTTCTCAGCAGGAAGAATCCCTCTGATGGCTAACTAGCACTAGCTAGCACCAATCCAAACAAACTCGATACATACAGATTTCTTCTATGTACATCGATAATCCACGTCAAGCTTGTTTTAAATGAGACGCAGGCACGGGTCTCGGATTATATGATAAACTTTAAAGCTGAGCTCTTTTGTGTGCCAACATTTTCTTTCGGGAAATAATTTTGTACTGCTTGTAGCAAAATTCTTTTTAAAAAATTGTCCAAGAATCCGTCTTAAAAGCCAAAACTTGAATTTCCAGATCTTCATTTAATCCTTCCGACTTTTCATTTCCTCTTTACGCGTTTCCCCCAGTCATGCATTCATCTATCTTGTCCTCTTCTGGTATTCCGGGTTTCCTCCTTTTGCAAATCTCACGATATTTTACAGCATAAAATGTAAATACCACAAAGAAGATGCTATGTGTGTAGCAGTTTGTAATCACTCGACACCTATTTCCGCCTACATGTCATTTCCTATTAGATCCAACGCCATCCATTAGCATCAACAACGTTTGGTTCAACACTGAGTTACCAGTCATCAGGATATTTCATACTAGCCAAAGAATCACATGTTCCTATAATTTCTTTCCCCTCAAACCGTTAGCTTCTAAGTAGCTTGTTTATATTAACAAATTACTATGTATTTCCCGCTACAGAATTAGTTAATTTGCAAGCGGAATGAATTCTGATTACAATTGACTCGAGTCTTGATATTTACGTTCCTGCGACCGTTCGACATGGTAGGATTGGATGACTGTTACTGCTGATAAGAGAGAAGATTTCCCGGAAATATTACTTGTTTACAGAATTGGTTTTCCAAGAAGAGCAAAAGCGAGTCTCCTCCTTTCTTTCCAAGAACTCCTAACGATTAATAATTAGAATTGTAATTATATGTATTTTGCACTATCCCTCCGATTGTCATTTCCGTTTTCTCGCACATTATATCCTCTTCTTTCTTGCAAATCAGTGCCAAATTTATTACGTTTTTTCACCTTTGATTTCATTTTTATATATCCCCCTGTAGTAGCTCAACGATAGTTAAAAGGTTTGTAACACGTACACGCTTCTCAGTCTTCCAGCTGGACTTTGACGGGGAGAAGACTTGTCAGAAAATGCGTAAGTTTCTTCAAGATTTAAATCTTGGTCTGGCGTGTGGGGTCGTGGATTTTGTGTAATATTATTCTGGAGGAGGGCCTCAGTTGGTTGGCTGAAATATCTGAATATGTTCATCATTTATTATGATTACTGGTACTAGGTGAATGGCAGGAGACAGACGGATGTCTCTGATGAATTCATCCTTAGCTTAAAACTTGTGCAGCATATCACATTCCCTCTCAGATAAAAGTCAAACTGATGCTATCTTCATTCATCATGGACTTTTTCTGCATCCATTCCATACCGTCCAATACCAATACAACCCCTCCAACAAGCCTTAACAAGAGTTTCAAGGAGCAGCTAAAGAAGAAACCATTCTTAGCCCTATAACCCTTACTATGCTTCAAAACGCACATGTAAATAAATGTACAATCTTCTCTATCCTTTGCCCAGGATAGGACTAAACGGATTCTTCTATCTGTCTTCTCCAATCTCCATAGAGTTCCATCAGTTGAATGCAGTCCATCTAAAGATCTTACATCACATCCTTGGTTATTGACATTGAAGAATTCTCTTGGAATCATTACAGAGAAGAGTTACAACAAGCATCAACTACGTAAAACTAGCTCCAAGAAGACTAACCCTAACGGCTAAAATTAAGTTCCACGCTGCGTACAACAAGAGATCAGCAATCCACTGAGAGCCACCTTATGAAATTCCTTTTTCTTTCCTACAAGAACACCTTCACGTATTGGTTTCTATGATCCTTCACATCTCACCTCTCCTCTGAGTATATTTTTTAAATACAAGAATCAATTCTTTAACAGCCTCATTTGGTTATGAATGAGTTGAATGAATTTCTTCCCAGGTCGCTATCGGACCATGAACCATGAAGGAGAAACCGGGACCAGGCATCCAATCCGATTTTAATTTGCAATTAGTAAATCAAGCTATTTCTTCCACACCTTGGACCCCTCCTCCTCAGCTTGTGTTTGAATCTTATCCACTGAAATCAGTACAGTAATGCACGTTAATTTGCCTATCTTCCAAGCCCTGCATCTTTGATTGACGGGTACCACCAAACCGATTCTTTTCCAGACAAACGTAACAGTGTAAAACGTATAGAAACTAACGTTCTTGCAAACACAGAATTGCTAATAAGTCCACTCCCAGCGCCTAGACAGACACAAGCCATAAGAATTCCTTTACATGTTTTATATAAGAGGCGTATTCACGTCTGCTCCATCATTTTGCATCCCGGTTCCGAATAAGTAAAAGTGGAGTTTTAAAGCTTTGCAAAGGAGGACCAAAAATTCTTCTTCTTGGGCTGGAGCTATCTGTAAAATATATTAGTTCATTAGCAATTTCATCATTGTTGGATTGTTGTGTGATGAGAGAATTCTGTGAATCCAAATCTGTTCAACTTGGTGACAGCTTGAAGGAAGGCCTCACCCAGATTTTTTCTCCGGTTGTAGTAATTACAACCACCATGATGAACTCAACCATGTATTTATTTACACGTCTCACTCTCCTCCAAAAAACTCCCACCACCTAGCTATTATAATAAAAGTGTTCTGTGAATCGCCATTCCACGCTCCAACACTACTGCCCGTAAGCCCGTAGACTAGTATATCCTTCTTCCAAAAGCGTCGCGTGCATAAACCCTACCTCCCAACTTAATATACCCACCTTTTACACCTGTCCTCTTCTTCTCCCTCATCCCTTCCTTCCCTTCTCCTCTCTTTCTCAATCCAGGATGGTAATAAATGATAAAATCCATTGTTGAATAAAATTTCTACTTGCTCAAAAGTATTCCTCTCCGGAAAATTATTATGTAGGAAGCAAAGGGAAAAGTCTTATTCACGAACGAGGGCACAGCCCCGGCTTTCTTGTACTACTCCTCGTCCTCATCCGCTCTCTTCTCTCAACAACCCAATCCCAATTATCATTTTATCAAACCATATACCGTACCTTCTCCTCCGCTTGGATTTTGTCAAGTAACGCACGTAATTAGACTTATCAAAATTTCAGAACCGTGCGACCTCTTGTAGTCAGTCTGTCTGTCTGCCCTCCTCCTGATTCCCCACATTATTCCAGCTACAGTTCAAGTCCGATCTACTAATATATTGAATCATGACAAAAGCCCTCACCCACTTTCCTCACCAGCTCCCTCTACATTCTCCTTCCATTCTTTCTACCGGATATCGCACACGCAAAGTCTTCCGATCCTCCCTGTCCGTATCCTCCGCCCCAAAACTTGTCTTGCTCGGCCCTCACGGCCAGCCCTTCTTTAGCATGACTTGAGCTTATTCTGACAGGGAAAAGAAAAAGTGAACTAGTGATCAATGACGATAGGTGCGATCACTGGGATGAGAACAAGACAGGGTCTCCACCACCGCCAGATTTGACTGACTGCGGGCGATTCCCTTTGATCAGCTGATATTCCTTCAGAAAAGTCCCAGAGAGGATGTCAATATTTCACCAGTTTCCCATCCACAGTCACACAGCTAAAAGCATAAGCATGCAACGCTTCCAGCGTCATCATCCAACATCTTACCCTTTACAATTTGTATCCACTGACCGCTACGATTGACGGGCGTGCCGAAGTGTAAGATGTTCTTGAGCATTCCTCGGGAAGATTATATTTGAGTAAATTTTCTCTCACCAAACACACGCTTCCTATTTCAATTATTCATGCTTGGATTCCTCCTCCAAGCTCTAATTAGCTCCGATTATGTACGCATCATCCATCGAAGATGAATTGAAAAACATCTTGAGCCCTCAGCTTCTTTGCGCACCCAAACAAGAATTTGGGCCCAATTTTATTACAATCAATGCGTCGCTAATAAACCAGCGAGGCAAGCAGTCTGCAACCCAGATTTTGCTATAATTTTCGGAGCATATATACTTGAATTGATGGGAGGAGTATTGAGTTTACGGTTTCTAGGGGCATATAGTCTCTTTATTGTCTTTGATGGGACATTTAAAACGGTGGTGGTGGTCGATTAAATTCAACGGCTTTTCAATCCTTCACAGCCTATTTCCCATTGCTGGTGGCAGGGTTAGTGCTGCAGGATGATTTAGTGAGTCAAATCAAAATATCCCCATCACCTTCACTCCTCCGATGTGCGCTTCCTTGCCTTTCCATGGCGCATATTTATGGGCTCACGATCAGACTAACTTACAGGAGAGGGAGAGAGAGAGAGGGCAAGACAGAAAAGAACTACTACTTGGGCTTAAGTTACTTGCTTACTGACTTGTTAGTTATGATAGTTAGTCCCGCTCTCTGTCTCCGCTGCGCTCAAGGTTTTAAATCGTGTATGCCACATTATGACGAATGATGTGCTGGCTCAATGTTGTTGCTGTGTCATCCAGGGTCACTCGCTGATGCCCCCTCGGAGGCTCATATAGCTCTCACCTCACCACCAGATTCCTTCCAGTCATCTATCCCTTGCATAACCATCCCCATAGGGCTCCTCACTTCCTTCAAATCTTCCTCTCCTTTGAAAAAGTACCATCCTCTCATCTATCCAACTCCTCTTTAAACATTATCACGGACATCACTTTCCCAACAATTTCTATCAATCACTCCTTCTTCTTTCTCCGCAAACAAAAAGTGAGGACATATCAACCTGAGCTCCTTCTCTAAATTATGCCCTAACCTGCATTCTAAATAAGTTCTAGCAGTCAACCTCTCCGTTCGTCCTCAGCTCTTGATCTTGAAGGAAGGGGCGCAAAGCCCGCAGCTGCCTTTTCGTGAAAAACTCTATATCTTTTACCATCTCGTCCCGGATACAATCCATGCCTGAGGATGATAGAGAGAGATTGCATAGTCAAAGTATGATTGTATACAAAATTCCGTAGATTCCAAGGCAAATTCCAAGTAATCCGGAACTTGGAACGCAAGCAAGGGCAAAAAATAAGCGTTAAATCTGGAAGAAGAGGGAAGACTGTATAAAGTAGAAGTTTGCTCAAGTGTTTAACGATTACCAGGGCTCCTGTGTACGCGTTAAGTGTGAGAGGTGATTAACTAATTCCGAGTTGGATTCTTTACATCTTAATTCCACAAAGTTGAGAAAAGAACTGTCTCCCCCAAGACAGCTCTCCCCAGTTAAGCATAATAATTTAATGAGCCGAGCTCCTGAATATTGAGTAAAACGTGAGCTCTGTTCGGATTTCATCCATACACAATGTCCTTTTCCTCCCTACCTGTAGAAGCATTCTAGACATTCTATACAAATTCCAACTTTACAAAACGGACGCCGGACGATAAAGTTATTTATTTTAAGCATCCAGAGAAAATCCTAACTCACGTTCTTGATTCATATTATAAGAAAGGACCTTTTTCAACGGATCGATACATTCCCCTACGAAATCACTCAAAGGATTCGACCGTTATAAAGCCGCATTACTAAAAGTCTTTCACTTCAATCATCTCTACATCTTCAAGGCTTAGCCTATTTTTATTACCAAGAACTTGATTACCGGCTTGTATGTTTAAGATGCTCTCAGCTTTTGCGTCAGTCCTCGACGTTTTTTTATAGATTTGAGTCACATTGTGCTGAAAATAGGCTTAAGAATCGGTGCTTTCGGTTTTATTCCCCAGTTCATATAATTGTTATTTACAATTTTAAATACTTCACCAAAATCTATTTTCTGTTTAAATTTAAATTTGACGGAAAGTTCGAATTTTAAAGATGTAAAATTAAAACGATGGAAATTTTACATTTTAAATCCAAATTTTAAATATATGTGACCTACAGTTTTACTATGAATGCATGACTTTGCAGCCGTACTGTAAGCCCCTATAATTGAAAATAATAGCCAGATTTTTCTGTTCTTTCTTGTGCATACTGCATGCACCCTTGTTCCTTTTTACACTGAAGACGTCGGAAACTGAGCAGCGTCTCTGTATGGCGTTGAGGTCAGTCAATCTGGCTGTACGCCGAGAAGATAAGTGGAAAGGAAAGGCTAAACGAAGAAGTTTTTATCAGGGGAAGACAAGAGAATATGCATATTCGCCATCAATAATTGAAAGCTAAGAAAAAGTGAAGGATCGACCGCCTGCCTATGCCCTCTCCAATAAATGATGATCCTTTTGACACCTCTGACAGATTGTCACTTGTCAGAGAAATGTTTACAGGGAGTACGGTAGTATTCGACATTCGGGACGGAGCTCTAAAAAGTTCCTCAGATTGTTCCCTATCGCTATCCTATCCTTTAACCTAAAATTGAGGTGTATTGTGAAACGAGGTTTGAATGGCATATATTCTCTTCTTTTACCTCTTACTCAATTCACAACATTTTCTCCTCTTGAATCACCATTCGTCAAAGTTGTTTAGCAAGCCAGCAAGCTAGCTAAAGCAACCATCTTAACCAAGAAAGAATTGGCCGAATATGATCCGTCCTACAAGGCTTTTCCCCTCCCCCCACACTCTTTTTTCAAGACTCTCTAATTAATCAACACCGCCATCAAGCAAGCCATTAGACCTATTCTGGCTCTCTGAAATATCGTCTCTTCACACATTCCTTGTCACACAGTTGCGGCTATCACCATGTATCGTGCCACCCCCTCGCACTTTCACCTCATGACTGATTTCCCAGGATTTTCCAATCAAGGTGGTAGAGAATTTCAAATATTTCAGTTTCGCCATCATCCCTCATCATATTTTCCAACTTTCAACAGTCAAGTCCGTTGACGAAAAGCGTTTCTACGACGGACGAAGATACATGATGGATCATCATGAATTCGGAGTGTATTTTTAAATATCATATTTCTGCCTATCCGTAAGAAAAATGATTAACTGTTCCATACCGGATCGTGTCACTGTGACTGAGGTCCTGTCGATGTGTGTAAGGAGAAAATATTCCTTGAACCATGTGTGTTTCAAAAGGTAAATAAAATGAATGATCCTTTCTCCGGAAAGATAGGAACACTGCCACGCCACGCCAGAGCAGATCCTTTTGATTTTGAAAGCAGATTTCGTTTTTTCTTAGAGTTCAGTTCAGGAAGCAAGAAATGGGAAGTGAGGAGCGTGTTGGAGTGAGTTGAGACTTTGGGACTTTTTAGAATGTGTGGTGGTAGGATGATGGAAATGTAATTTTTCTCTGGAACACAGGTAGATCACGACAAGCCGGTCAGAATGGATGATCCGTTCAGAAACGCCGTGACTCTGATGGCTGATACTGTCTGACTTCCACGTGTGGGCGGGGGCTCTCTTTGAAGCTTCTGTCATGATCTGATCCAGAGTGGACAGGGATTAATCGTAGTTATCTTCTCCTCTGGCTTCCTTCCTTTAACCCTCCCCACCCTCTTCCCGCCTTCCCCGACCAAACCCCGAAGCCCATCATCAAATCCTTACCTATCTCATCAGTCACAAGTTTTCTTTCTTTTTCATTCAATCTTACATTACAGAGGCCATAGTCCCGACCCTCCCTCCACTTCCACACATTCCCTTGGTTGCCCCATCCATGAGCTTTGAGAACTGTGCGGAAGAAATCAGTCAATCAGTCCGTGAGCTCAATCAAAGCCTGTCCAGAAAGCTTAGTATCTACGAAACCGGAGAAGAAGACCAGTTGCTCATTCAATCTTTGATCAAACATCTCATCAGTCTTCCACATAATTCATGCATCACTCCCTTCCACAAACCATCCACACAACTCCCTCCACTTCCCGTATATTCAAGAAAATCATTTACCATCATCTTATTCTCTACCTGCCCACCGTCTTATCAAACTAAATTCAAGCTCCCTGTTGTAACCAACCTCCCGCCGTAATAGACTCGGACGAATCACTTCCATCACTTCCCCGCACGTCCTACTGTTTAAATCAACCATCCATCTACCCATTCTTGTCAAAGGTTTTACAACAAATCTAGATCCAAAGCGAGGGGAAGAGAAGCACGGGCTGAAAAAGCCGATCAGCCAGGCGTTTTCCTCTCATCCAGTAAGACAACAAACTATATTTCTTCTCATCTCTCTCAATCATCTCATTCCAGCCGGGCACGGGAGAGGACATGAGGATCTGGAGAAAAAACCAATAAGCTAATCAACTTCCCATACGGCAACGTTATTACTCCTAGAGTAAAACAAACTAAAGCGTATAGCTTCATAATTTTAAAATCTTCTCCTCCCCACTTCCCATCATCCCCTCCTGTCCTGTCAGTCAAACATTGCTTAGGTGTGTTCCTCTCACGCATACACAGTGCACCCGCTTTCCAAAACTTTATATCCTATCCTAAGACCGCAACTCGCATGACATTAAATAATAACCTTCGGATCGGATTGAAGTAAACCAGACCTGCCCTTTTCTTGATAGTCGTCTCAAATCCGCCGCTCCGACCGACATTGCACAAGCGCCCTTACAGACCGTAGACAGAAGCTAGAAACTGGGGCTACTGCCCAGAAGCAGGAGAAGATACATCCTAAAAAAATCCCGAGACCTCAAGATTACTTGATTTCAAACCTCCGGGCAATTATTGTATCTAAAACAAAGTTCCCACATTTTATTAAATTACCGGATGCTTAAAACAGCAAACATGTCACTAGTTCACCTCTGCTTGTCTTGCACGTTCAAACAAACTACGTTGCTGAGAACTTCGGATTTTATTCTAATCTTAAACGTTTCTTCCTTCCGCTATAGCTTGAAATCTTTATTTCACGCAACCCTGTCACATTTTTCCTTGGACATGGTCTTTCCAGCTGTTTAATTGTACCTGTCCGAAAATCCAGAAACTTTGTATGAGCTCTGCAACTGTTCATCAATCTGTGTTTCGCTAATTCCAATTAAAGATAGAAAACATCATGGTCAGCTAGTTGGCAACCCTTAATTTCGTGTTAATCATAAACCGGGAGTCTTGTGTAAAAGCTGTCTCGAGAAGATGGACACAGAGGCGGAGGAGACATGAAGGATGGAGGGAGGGTGACAGCGGGGATAGTATATAATTAGTGAAAGTCTCTTCCCTTGATGAGATGACCACACGTGGTAAACATAATTACAAAAGGATTATAAAAAGGGGGATAAGCGTAAAGTAGAAGCGTATGCTTATGGGTTACATGGAGTAAATTTTCAATTTTTTCATTATCATTTCCTACAGAGCCACGCTGGGTGCTTTCTTCTCTAGCGAGCCTTCCTCTCTGCTCACACCACCTTCCACGTCGTTTGTCCGTACCGGCCTTGATTTTTTATCACCCAGGCTGTTAATGAAACTAATTGATTGAGACTATTAAATCTAAAGATCGGCTTGAAGATGAAAGGATGAATTAAATTGCCTCGAGCTGGGTAGATGAGCTCTAAATGTGATACAATAAAATTTCTTCCGTCCTTATCCTCCCTTTGCTACATTATTGCGTTCAAGTTGATGATCAATGAGCGAAGAAACTTTATACACGCTCTTACCAACTAATAACAACCAAATTTACCTCGAAGCCACCCAGCCCAGAGCTTATTTCATTACATCCCGATAATTTTATCAGTTTGTTTGTATCGATCACACCAACGCCAATCAGACCACAGCTTCAATAACCCATTCTCCACAAAGACCGCCGTGCTAACAGAGACTTTTTTCTCTTCATCATCCAATTCAAAACATTGTTATTAGCTGATCAAAATAAAGTGGTTCAATCCGATTCCTTTATCGCTATTTCGCCGCCTTCACAACCCTCTTCTCCTTCCAACCACCTTTACAAAAAGTTCCGCACAATAAATCTCTCAATCCTTCTCTTTTTTTTCTCTTCTTCTTCCCCTTTCACTTCCATGTCTTACCCGCATCCATCCCTCCACGTATTGTTCCATCTCCGTGCTCTTCATATCAGTGCTTTATTACTGCATAATTCCTTATAGCTACAAAAATAATCAGATACATTGATCTAATCCTCTGATTTTGATCACATCTTTTCATGTCGAAACTTGACGACAGCCTTTGATTTTATCCCTACAAAAATCCAACCATTCTTCCAGCATCATCTTCTTCAATATCCTCACGTTTCTACTATCATCACTGGGGAGAAAACCCGGATAGCTTTCACATAAATTACCCATTTACAAACAAGGATAAAAAATTGGTTTTCACGCATTCGAGAAAGTAGTCGGTAGTAAAAGTCGGAGGAGAAGATTTACAAGGTCCAGAAAATCGTAGATTATAAAACAGCCTAATCTCCTGTACAAGTCAGTCAAATGCTTGAGCATTAACCACCTTACAGGTCCAAAACCATAGAGGGGAACCGCGGCATTTGATAAAAAAAACAAATAGACAGCGGAGAGAAAGGACTGAAGAAAGAAGAAGACAGTGAGATGGACGGTAGGGAAAAGACAGGGGAATCCTGGATAAATATCCCAACCTTTTCTTTACATGTCATTCTCTTGCTAGAAAAAACTGGGTAGAAGTTCCATTGATTTTTTACACTCTAGCTTAACAAGTACAATAAAAAATTTATGCATGTTTTACCGAAAATTAGCTTCCATCCCACTTTTCCCAATTCTTCTAGCACGCCGTCCAGCTTCCCTCCCTTTTCCATAAATTTACATTGGAGCAAAGTACTAAAAGTCTATTTAGCAATGAGGTAGAGAAGGAAGGAGAAAGGTGTGCTTGGAATGATACTATTCACATCTTGTCTTTTTCTCCTCTGGGTGATGATCCCTGGGGGAAGTGGTTTCAGACAGAGGAGAGACATGGGTGAATCCTGCGTGCTGGATCCATGACAAATCCAAGTCCCGAGGAGCGCAGAGGTGGTAAATCACTCAAGAGTTTCGTGGAAGCTGTCAAAATTTTACCAAGGTGTTGTTGGCGGCTGGGGTTAAAACACAACATGTTGGCGGGGAGGTGGACATAAAATCCACGCTCTTCAAGATCATCTTCCTTCTCCAAATGATGAACCTCCTCTGCTCCTCCCTCCTTCCTGGACCTCATCCCGGCCTCGGCGTAGCCCTACCGGACAAGAAGAAGAGGCAGGGAATGAATTTGATTCATCCTCAGATTCGGAAGGAAACCAGTTTTCATCAAATGTCCAAAGAGTTGCCCAACAACTTAGTCTTGATCTAAATGCCTCTTTACCTGTCACAACCCCCTGAGAAACTCGTAGATTCTCACAAATTATTTTTTCCCTTCAACGCTCCTGTTCTCATACCTGCCCTCTTCCTCCAACCTACCCACTTTCAGTAGACGCATTAGCACTTTTCAAATTACATTATCCTTTTTTAATAACATACCTCCCCTGCGTACAACCAGGTTTGTACTAAATCCTAAATCTTGTTTTCCTATCACTTGTCCTCACCTTTCCCTCAGCCTATCATCGAATCATCGTTTTCTCATCTCTTTAAATGCTCGCAACATAAAAAGCTTTCTTATCCAAAGAACCAGAGAAAATTAAATGACAGCTTGTTGAAATAGTAGCCAGACTGGAACGTGCCGAACCTTCGTCCGCATATGTAAGCAACCCGCACCACACACACCTGTCCCTTTCGTTTACCTTTTTCAACCGCGTCTTTCAATTTCTTCCCTCAACGCAATTAAATACTTTCAGCAACAATCGTGTCTCATAGTCTCCTTTGCGTTCTCAATCAATACTGCACTCAATTCTTTTGTTAATTTTCTCCGTCCGTCACCGAAGTCATCGTTTCCACCGATGCTTCTATTTCTGCGATCTGATCCGCCTGTTCTATGTCGTCTGCACAGTAAACAAATTTGCCAAAATGCTCACTGCGAACTGAAAGATAATTATAAAATAGACAGCTTCTGCAAGTAATGCAAAAAGCACATTTGAAAGTGCACCAGTTACATATAGCTTGAAAAGTGAATATTAAGAACGTGCAACTAAATCTTTGGCAGTATCAGTAGCTCATTGATTAATAATTCCTAACCATGACTAATTTTTCAATTCAGATTGCTCGCAATACGCAAGCTACAACATCAGGAGTTTTATCATGAGACGACAGTGATGCACAGCCACTTGATTCTAGAAGGCCCTAAAAAGTGCTCTGAAAAATTCCTTGAAAAAAATGTGTAAAGTTTACCGGAAAACGCCACGAAAATCATTCAAAATACCCGTAACTTTTAAATGGATTAGTTTAGAAAGTCCAATATAGGTACAATTATTGGAAAATGAGAAAAGTAAAAACAACTAAAAAAATTTATAATGAAAGAGAAGCTTGTCTGAAGTACAAACACCAGGTCATTTCGCGCGGATTTCGCGCTTCATTTAACTTTCCGATTATTCTATTTATATCTCTTCATCGAACGTACAAAACCGGGGGCAGAAACGAAGTATGTAATATTAGAATTAACCACGTAACTCTCAAATAGCGATTTTATAGTACCTAAATACTTCCTCCTCTGAATTCCAACCATAATTTACATGCATAACGGTAGTGTAAAAATACAGCTGGTAGACAATCCAGTACAATTTCTATTGCCAGTCGTTAAACGCAATTTATAGCGCTTGTCCCATAAGATTCATAGTTGGTTGGAGCAACCTACTCCTTGCTCTACGGTTTTCAGCCCGTACCTGCTCTAAATATTATGCACTGACTGTCCTTGACTCTGATGCTTTCTTTTATGTAACCATCCTTTTCCTTAAGGAAAACTGCATGTTTATTTGAATAAGTCCAGTGTTGAAATGTAAGAGTTTGCTCTGTTGTCTTGTGCCATTAAAAGTTTTTACTCCGATCTTCAACTAAAAATAACCCTAACTTGTTCTAGTAACTAGCTGTAATTCTTTTATTTCAAAACGTTGATGAAATGCATTTTAGTAATGGTACTAATTTATTAAAGTGATCCTTTGAATTTCTAAATATCTTTAGCCCTTCTCCGCAGACAAAAACCTTTTGAAAGACTCAATCGTTTCAAAAGCAAATCTTGGCAGTATGTATAACGGCGCAGAAGTTACTGACATCTAGTGTCAGGAAATTTAAGAAACCGCTCAGCAGAAATAATTTCCGCGGGGTTTTTAAAAATATTCCAACTAGACATTTTGCGCTCGGACAGATAACAAAACCATTATTTTTTACTATTTTACTCATACTTATGCTATTATTTTGCTATTTATATTACAGTTAGCTGTGGTTGCTGACGTAGTACAGCATATACGTGAAAGTTTGTCTTTAAACAGTCGGTGGGAACAGATTAACTCGAGCTAACTGGGCCTAAGAGTATATACAACCGCCATTTATCCCACTGACGTTGACCAGGAATGTGCTGTTTTAGCATTTAATCTGGTAGTGAAAGGGAGAGGAGGAATTTGAAAGTTGCGTTGATCGCAATAATCCACTTGGTCTAACCGTGCGAATACTTTCTAATTAAATGTCTGTTCCTGTCCGATCAGTAGTAGGAGCTTAATTTATGTGGTGACGGAAGATGTAGACAGGATAGTTAGCTTGCTTCTGTGAACGTGACGGATCTAGGGGACTTTGTTATCGTCATTAGTAGCGTGGCGGAAAATAAATATCTGCGGTAGATTATCTGAAGGCTATTGCTGTACTGTAGTTTTGAGTAGCGAATCCAATATGGATCTACTCATTGTACGAGTACTTGCTGATCATAACTCAAACCTCCACATCCTCTAGCGTAGCGGTCCTTTCCAAGTAATAATTGGATTAAAGTATATTATTGAATGCATAGCTGCAATTCGGCATTGAGGACCCGCTTCAATAAAGATTGTTTATTTTTCACAGGAATGGATCATCCATTTCGGAAGTAAATTTATTGTCGGAACGGATTTGTGGCCAACGTTAGGTCGAAACAGTTATTAGTATGGCGGACTGGCGACAGGCTGTCAGGACACCTACAACATATCGTGTCGGTTCATCTACTTTTAGATTGCAAACTAAGTTTGTAATATTCATCGCAATATTCACCCTTGTAGGGTTAATTTACGTTATTCTTCCTAGTAACAATGGTAAGTTAAAGCATGTGCCGTGTAATGTATGAATGTATGAAGTCTCTGTGGATTAACCGGGAGGCAATCTTTTACCTTGGTGGCTGACTAAAGTAATGTTTGTTTGTAGGGATGAATGTCCCTGCCAATGTTCCTGTTGGTGGCAAACGCGGGTCGTTGTTATGGGGTGCAAAATCGAAGCACAAATATCCCTTGTCGGATCCTGTTATAACGGAAAAAGGACTAAAGTATCGTATAGGAATCATATCAGACCTTGATCAAGATTCCAAATCCACTGCTGGCAAATGGATTTCCTATTTTAGACGAGGCAATTTTTATATTCAGTTCAATAAAGATAACCCTAAGGAATCAAAGGTAAGTCATTACTGACATTGGACAAGAATGTTAAATCCGGACATGATTCAAAACGTTCGTTCAAAAAATTCGTTATTTCAAAACGCCATTAATATTTGCTCCTTGCAGGTTAGTGTAGAGTGGGACAGCGGCGAACCAGTTACAGTCAAGTCAGAGCTGAATCAAGGTGGAAGGGGAATGGAATTGTCTGAACTGTCGGTGTTTAATGGTAAACTCTATACTTGTGACGACCGAACTGGTATTGTGTATGAGCTAGTTACGTCAGAATCCGATGAAATTTCCCCTGTTCCCTGGGTGATTCTGGCTGACGGAAACGGAACGGTTGCAAAAGGTTATTTGAAATTCGAATCCTGAGGTATGGAATTATTAAAAAATAAAAGTTGACTTATGTATCTTTTTTACTCAAGGCTTCAAGTGCGAATGGACTTGCGTTAAGGATGGGTATATGTGGATTGGGGGACTCGGGAAGGAATGGACCACATCGGCTGGAGAGTTGGTAAATTTTAATCCGCAATACGTTAAGAGAATATCACCCGAGGGAGAAGTCAAACACTACAAATGGAGATCTAACTATAGCAAATTAGCTCATGCGCTCAACATCGAATTCCCAGGTAAGTGTACGACATGACATAACACAATGTAATGTCATTTGGTGGAAGTATATTATGAGATTTTGTCGTTTGTAGGATACGTAATTCACGAATCAGTAGGATGGAGTGATGTACTTCAGAAATGGATCTTTCTACCTCGGCGAGCAAGTTCCCTGCAATATCACGAAAAGACTGATGAAAAAATGGGCACTAATAAAATGCTTATTGCAAATGAAGATTTCAGTAATATCGAAGTAAGTGGTAGTACATATGATGTCCGAACGTTTGCGTATCGGCTAGCGAATCATATTTAAATAAACTATTGTTTTTTATCTAGGTAAGACACGTTGGAGAGGTTATTCCAACTCACGGATTTTCAAGCTTTAAATGGATACCAGGAACAGATGACCAACTCGTTGTAGCTTTAAAATCGGAGGAGTTTGAAGGGAAAACAGCAACTTACATGTTAGTATTTGATCTTAACGGTAACATATTGCTCCCTGAAACCAAAGTAGGAGATCACAAGTACGAAGGTGTCGAATTCATTTAAGGGAAGTTCAATAATTTATTGTATCAAGTTGAAACTCTCCTATTGCTTTCAATATTTATGAGATTCCACTTCAGCTAATTAAGTCAACCGGTTATCGTCTAATTGTTCGCATTGCATGTGACAAGTTTTTCTGTGTAACGCATTTTGTACAATTTTCTAGTAAAATTCAAACTTTTTCAACTAGAGGCTTGTACGTAGTAGAATTCGCAAAAAATTAAATATTCGAACAAATCTATCTTTTTGCAAACTTTTTATTCTAAAGATTAGTTTTTCTCCTACTTAAAAAGAGGTAATACTTGTCGTTGCTGGAATAATTTCCAGTATCCTATATTGAGAAGAATAGCGTTAGCCATATGTTCCCTTTCTGCAGGTTCTCCGTTAACATAATCTCCACGAACGAGTTCATTTATTGTGACCTCGTGGTTATTAAGCATCCCTTCCAGAATTAGTTGTCCGGATACTCTTTCGTTTCCTAAAACAAATGAAAGGGCTATCACTATCATTGGAGCCACTTCTATGCCAAACTTTAATGGAGCTGTGAAACAGGTAAAAGTAGCATTGTACATGCCAAGAGCTTACCTACATGAAGTTTAAATAATCTACCAATTGCTAGAGTTTTGACCGAAGATAAAAAAGACTCCTTCCTCGAAGAGATGAGACCCATAATGAAAGAGCGTAGTTGTACTCTCTGCAAAGCGAAATTATATAAATGGGGACTAGGAGCATGGGTTGTTAATTCCTCGAAAACGTACAACTCGGACTTAGGAATATTTTCCACAACCGACTTGACCTGTAAGAAGGAAGAAAATACAAGTTTACAAATACAAGAACATCTCTATATACAGAATCTATAGAAGAACGAGGGAATAACTTTTTACCGCGTTGAGAACTGTCAGAAAATGCGCTCGCGGTTTTAACTCAATCTCATTAACAGCAACCTGTTCTATGTATAATTTTTTGCTATCTTCATCTCTTTGCGTCAAACACCACGCAATCGTCGTTCCTGCCGTAACGATGCTCAACGCTTGATGGAATACCAGGGGTGTAGTAAGTTGGGAACCGTAAGAAACGGCATTTCTTGTAG
Organism: Sminthurides aquaticus; assembly: GCA_906901655.1. Classification (NCBI taxonomy): domain Eukaryota; kingdom Metazoa; phylum Arthropoda; class Collembola; order Symphypleona; family Sminthurididae; genus Sminthurides; species Sminthurides aquaticus. Next base: position 1,726,327 of record CAJQTT010000002.1, on the reverse strand, counting down.
GTGTCACGATTGACTGTGGATCTTTAATAATACTCTTATAAAATTTGGAAAGTGCCTAGAATTTTACAAACAAAAGAATCCACAAGTTACTTAATTGATTTATTCTTTCAAGGTATCCTTAAGTTTTGTTCAAGTAAGTTATACCTCACCTTTGAGCTTACAACGGCTAGTGGGTCATCCAAGCTATTAAAAGATCCTTTATCGTTCCGCAACTCAAAAAGTTTTGTGGCGCTATCTTTCGATATCGAATATTCTTTAAGATCCTTCACACTTTCCACATCGTTCAGAACTTTTAATATCTTCTTATGTGCTTCTGGTACGAATGTTGACTCGAACAGCAATCTTTGGAAATTCCTGAACGTTGGTCGTGCTCTGCACATGATTGTCGAAGCTATTCTGCGATGAAACATCTTTTTTGCTTTTAATCTGAAAAGATTCAACTCACAATTAATACCATTTACAAGTTTTAACTCGATTACATTACATTATCTTATTAAATATTTTTTACCTGGGATAAAAGATTTGATTACTTTTCAGAATGATTACTGCATATAAATTATTACAGTTAGCTCAGCTACTGCTCCAGTGCAAAACGTGTAATCTGCCTCCAAAACTACAATAAACACAATGGGAATGATTACAAAATCTAAATTGAATCTGAAGCAGGAGTTTCTAATTGAAACTCAATCCCATTACCACCTAATTTTCGGTGGGATACAACTAACTATACACGCTAATTTTAGTTTAATTATGACTGCATCGATCCCCATATATAGTTTTGTATTTCATCACGCGACAAAAGGTGAAACCGCCTAGATTTTCAAAAATACAAGTAGCTCTAGCCTTTGCTTGGCAAGCTTTCGAGACACAGCTGAAAACCCGTGCTCATTCAACATGAAATTCTTCATTACCGGTAAATAGGTACTTAGGTACTAAGATACAGCTCGTAGTCATGTTAAGTCATGTTACATTTTTATTGGTTTCAGGCCTGCATTGCGGTATTTAGAACAGATTTCAAGTCACAAAGCATCTATCTCGGAGGATTTACACTTTGTTTGAGCCAGGACGAACGTTACAGTATTTCCTCGCGCTCTCTGGCGGATGAAAGTTGAACGTTAAGAGTAGGTAAGCATAATTTTTGTACACATTTATCAAAGTAGGAATCCTTAAAGCATTCCAAATTTTTTAGTCCAGCGTGCTGCAGCGCAAGAGCCCACTCGTGACTACATCCCTGCATGACCATTTCTTTCCCAAGCGTAATTGCATCCTGATGTAAACTTTGAAAAGTAATGGCCGTAGTGTAATCCCAATGTGACCATTTCTCGAAATTGAGTACGAGAACGGGTACGTGATTGTATCTAGCTAAAAGTTCCCGCATACTATTCCTCAGATAAGCAACACTGGAGAAGTGAACACTCTCATGCGGCTCCACATAAAGGTACTGAATCCCAGTTTCGGCATCCGTCTTCACTTCATAGTACAAATTGGGCTTCAATGTTTTCAAAAGCAGCAAAAACAAGCTGATTCCTACTCCAATAAGTATCCCGTACTCCATCCCGAGGAGCAAGCAGCACAAAAACGTTATTCCACAGATAGCCAAATCCACTCCTAGAAATAAATATGAATTTTGTATCCATAGATTCGTTTACATTACAGCACATTCTACTTAAAAATCCTTGCAATTATAACTTACGATAAACCTTCCACATGGCTGCAAGGGCTGTAAAATCTCCCATGAAGATAACAGCGGAAATTATAACAGCCGCTAAACTTGCCTTGGGGATGTAGTAAAAAGTCGGAGTAAGGAATGTTAGAGATAGCATCACAATGACTCCTACAACAGTAAATTCATTGAGCTCATTATGACACCAGAACAATTAGAGTTTTCTCTAGGGCAAATTCTACAAATTTTCAGTGCTAAAGTAACCTGTCAGGAGCCCACCAGCAGGACTACGAACGCCACTGGCGTTATTAACGGCAGACCTTGAAAATGACCCAGAAACAGGAATCGCACTCAGGAAGCTTCCAGCAACGTTTGCCGCTCCTAAAGCTATCATTTCCTGGCCAATGTTCACTGGTTTCTTTTGCTGGAAAGTTTTGGCAATAGCAACATTTTGCATTATTGAAATCAAAGCTATGACAAGGGGCCCTGTTCCAAGGAGATTCCAAGTCTCCGCGAAGGACAGATACGCACCAGTTTGAGAATCATTAAAAGTATTATTTGCAGAAAAGGCAGGAAGATGCAAGCCTGGAGGTTTTAGTTCCGGGAGTCCTCCAGGAACAAGTCCCGTCAAACTGAATATCGGCGTAGGCCATAAAAATGCAAGTAAGGCACTCAGAATGACCACGACAGCGTTTTTTGAGGTAGACACAAACCAGAGGACATTGGCTATAAGCTTATTGAATTCCATATCCGCATCAGTACTCATCGTTCCTAGTTTCTGCAATCCAGCCAAATTTTTTGCTGAGTAACACGTAAGTACTAAACTAATTTTCTTCAATTCCTCTAGTACACGTATTAAAATTAGTTCTTGTTTAACTGAAGAAAACTGTTGCGCAAAAACTGTTCGGTTCTTCTTACTTTTAAGAGCAAGAGAATCAAGAGGGAAGAGAAACCTAGGATGACATCGTTAATGCTGATTCCATCAACTCCATTATAAAGAAATGAGCAGTAATCCAGGAAGCTGTTTCCCTTATCCCCTTTGATGCCAAGCAGATTTCCCAGCTGCGAGGAAAGAATGATTACTGCCGCAGAAAAGGTGAATCCCACGGTTACGGGCTCCGATATAAAGTTTATTACGAATCCTGTAAACCACATACCAAAAAATATACTATAGAACTGAAGCTCGGATTCTAAGCCTTTTCCCCCAATATTTCTAGATCTTCTGGACACAATGCCTATTCTCATTTCATATTTCATGTGCTGGCTATTTCCAGACGCTCATAATTCATGTCGAAATTAATATTTCATAAATGTCATATAGCTATAAATATTCCGTCACCTTCTGGACAAGTTTCCTCCTTTTAATTATTCACTTACCAAACCTTAGAGCAGCAAAAACGATTTGGAAAATTCCAGCCCAGAGGCTAGCGAGTATTGCACATTCTGGAAAATTAGCCCCGCATGTCTCTTGCGTAAGTAGTCCCATGACTGCAGTAGGCCCAATAGTAATTTGTCTACATGATCCAAGAGTAAAGTAGAGAAACGGTCCCAGGTAAGCAGAATACAGGCCATACTAAAAATTAATATTCGGCACTGGAGTATAAATTGCTGCTGCACTACTGCACCACTGCAGTCATCAAGGCAACCGCAAATCGTAGATTATTCTAAACAGTAACAGTCCGCCATATGTAAACATAACCAAGCGTTCCCTTACCTGAGGAGAAAGTCCAGCAATAGCAGCATATGCAATAGACTGTGGTACAACGGTGAGGCCGACTGTGATTCCAGCAATAGCATCAGCGACAAAATCTCTTAAAGTGTATATCCGGCACCAGGTCAGTATTGGAAAAAAGTTAATGACAGCTTCCTTCAGTCGCTCCCCTCTTGTCTGACCTGGAATTTTTTTTAAATAGCTGTCCTCAGTTGCCATGCTTCCGCCTGTACTGTGAACTAATCTCAATTCGCGAGCAATTGCAATTTGCAATCCAGCTGTTAACGCATAATTCTCCCACTCGCTGACCCTAGTCTTAGTTTGTTCTCCTAGGAAAGGAGACATTTCTGGAACTTTTCATTCTTCCGCACAGGCATCACGCCCAGGCCGCGTTCCTCCATTAACTTGACAAAACATAAATAAACTTCTTTATCAGCTGAACTTTGATTTCAATTACTTAAGGAAGACGATATATATATTTCTTAGTAAACCCAATCTCGTATCAACAACCTTGTAGCACGTCAAGAAACTCATCTAGAATTCTATCTCCATTTCGTGCTTCACCCACCTTCCCCTCTGCCTTCCACATCTCTTGTTTATAACAGAAACCAATTTAATCAGAAATGCTCACTTCTATCCCTCATTCCATCTTTCTTCTTCCATTCCCATTACCATGCTGCTTTGTGTCGGCTTATGGCCCATGCAGCCTTGGAAACCATGGGATTGAGATAGAAACTTTAATCCTTAAATTCTTACCATATTGATGAAACACAAGCATGGTGCTGGATAGTTCTATGTCTTCATCCAGGGTAGATATGGTAACCTGAAAGAAGACTTAGGACAGCGAAATTACATTTCCATCCTAGGATGACTCCATCTTGCGAATAAGACAGCCTGCACGGCTTTGAAGCTTGTTTCTGATCCGTTCGGGTGGTACAGTATTAAAGATTTAAGATAGGATATATTGTTTCAGCGATTTTTTTCTCCCAAACACAAAATCCGATTACACATTCCAGGAAGTCTTGCTCTAAGCCCACAATATTGTCTGCTCCAGAACCGAAACTCGTGGGCCCGTTAAAAGTTTGGACTCACGCTAAATCCTATACCACTTGAGTTTGAACTCCTCCACACCGTTAACTCCCTTGAATGATAAATTCAAAATGATTCTCTCACAGGATTTCAGTATTCAGAAAGGCAGTCTCATCACATTTGTAATGCCGAATGCAAACTTTAAAAAAATGTGCTTCCTCTGATACATTTTAACATGATTAGTATACAAGTTACAGGGGAAGGAAGTAAGCATATATTACAGTTAATGCCATTAATGCACTCTCAGCATTTACGCCATAATCATTATCTAAATTACAGTCATCTGTTATTCTCCTTCCTTGCTTAAGGATAAATCAATCACTTCATCAAGTTCTCTTCCCTTTACTTTGTATTTTCAATTGCGTAGCGTAATGATGCAGCAGCTAATAATTGATTTTCTGAGCGATTCAAGCAGAACCCATACGCTTTTTACATTTGACGTTCTGTCCATCTTGTAGCTAATGTCTTATTGCAAAGTAAACACACTAAACGAAGCGGATAAGCGATACGAGTTTACAGCAATTTGTCAGTACTTACTTATAAAACGATTAATGCAAAAAAACAAATTAAAAATATTCTGCAATTTAGTCCCACCGATTCATAACGTTGCTGATTAACATTGCAAATTTTGTTTGAATGGATTAATCTGCATTTTGATCATTCAGTTATCGTAGTCATATTGAGGGTCATAAGTTCTAAACTCATTTTGAGGCACAATGTAAATCCGTCTTCCTTTATACATACAAGTCAAAATCCCCTTGTATTCTGTATGAGCGATCCCATTCTGTAATTGAATAAGCATCAAGTTTAAAAGCTGCTTAACTTCGTTTGCTTGCTATTTCTTTCATTTTTATTTTTTCCCTACCCATGTCCGCGTATCGAGTCCGAAAAAGGTCCCGATTTTCCGAAATTCTTCATGATTCTTGTAGTATATCCTGATGGAAGATTCTGGAGGTCCCACTAAACTTGTTTTATTCTCCAAGCTTTCCAGGTTAGGAACAAACAAACTATGGACAATCTTTTCCGCTAACTCCTTATCGTACCTCGCCTATTAATGCAAAATTATATATTGTTTTCAGAACCGGTAAATAAAATGCTGATAGTTCCAGCAGCATTTGACTCACAGTTTCATTCTGTTCTCACCCTTGTCAGACAGGTTAAATTCATTTTGGTGAACGGGACAAATCCTGTATTGAATACTAGATCCTTTACCCTTTCTTCATAAAATTTCAGGCTGGAAATAAGAAAGTAAAGTCCATGAATAACCGTCCGTCCTTCCATTGTATGTCAATAAAACACACCAAGAATCAGGGCACAAGAGGCGATTGGCTTACCCACTAGTACCAATCCGTCCAAAATTTTTTATTCGTGGAATCTCGGGTCGAATACATGCCCGCCGGCCCTTAACGCTCTCCCTTCCCATGTAGGTGTCCCAGTAGCTATAGACAAATAAATTCCGTTAATCTCTTGGAACATTCTATCGCAAAGCTATGTTAAAGACGCTTCTTTAAACAGTGTCAATAAAAACTAAATATAGTCCAGCTTCCCTTACACTTTTGGCCAGTCCTCGATAATGCTTGAAAAAATCTCCTTGGATATCATCCATCCCCATCCAAAGAAAAAATCTGTTCTATGAAGTAGGTCCAAGGCTGAGGTATCGATGATACCAGGTTTAGCTTGACAGTTAGAAGCCGTGATGCAGAAAATGGAAGCATCTTTTTCGTAAATAGGAACAAGGGCAGCAAAGTATTCAAAAAAATCCAGAGAGACTTCTACATCATCTACAGAGAAATGATAATTCGTCAAGCGTATGAGTTTAACAATCCGGACAATAAATGCACAACCACAATCAATTTTGAAACAATCCTGTGTTTTACCTTCCAGAGAAATCACATACGGACACTGGTAATGGTTGAAAGCTCGGCCCAACGCCCACTTATAATGTCTTGTTTGTTTATAATATCCAACTGGTGTATTTTTATTCTCTGGTATGATTTCCCTCTGGTCTGGTTGCTATAAAAGGGTCAAAGTTCAATGCAATTCATGTGGCTACTACATTAAAATGCCTGAAACAAATTTAATCAGTACAAAACATACGTAAATATGGAGAACATTAGCTCCGTAGGATTCGATAGCTTTAGTTGTAGCCACATCTTTCCCACAGTCTTGGCTAACAATCACAGGAAAATCTACAGATTTCGTCAAATCTCTAGAACGGAAAACAGAGTCAAGACACTTTTTAACACTAGGACGGTTGCAGGCCAGAACAAGGACGCACACCAGAGACTTGTCTTTGCTCTCACCGGAACTGTGATAAGCTTGGTTTGTTGTGTCGTTAGATGTGGGTAGAGTGAAATACAAACTAACAAGGGCGACAAGCGCAAACGTTGATGCAAATAATTTCTTTTGCTTTTTAGCACGTAAAATACATGACTGTGTTAGGTTTATTATCATCTTGGAATACAATGAAGAAACGCATCTGAATTCTATACTGTCCTAATTTTTTCTCACTTCAGTTAAAAACTATGTAGAACTAACGAAGGTTTTAAGATGTAAGTGTCACTTAAAGCTACCTTAATTCGGGAATGATGAAAGTTAATGAATAACACATTCATAGCCCCTTCCCGCCTAACCCGGACACAGGGTTGGGTAAACTACTTTTCTGAACAATATCGTTTCCCTTGGCTGTTACATTTACGTAAACTCAAACTTTTAAGCACCCAACCTTCATCTTGATTGCTTGAAGCGAATGGCCGCAGGAAGCTAAAATCACGAGTCATTCTTCATTATTCGTTTTTTCATTTATTTCAAGGTAAAAGCTAAGGATTTTTTTCATCTCCCTCACATACTTTTAGTTTATGTCCAGTGGTGCATTAAGCATGGTTATTCATGAAGATTTCTTTGAAGTCATCTTCATTCCTTTGTTTTCCAGCCACTTTTTGTTTCTGTTATTTAAGACGTCCCTCCAGTTGAGGGCCTCAACCTTTACGCTAAGAATTCTAAGTGTTCCCTTCCCGGGATTCCAACACAAATAATGTCAACGAGATCAAGCGCTGAATTAATTGCATAGATTATATAATTTGTTCTTAGCGACGCATATCCCTGTTTACTGCGAGTTCATTGACAGATTATAGCTTGCGCAGAAAATATTCCAATCACATCCAGGCATTTCCATGCTTGTTTCTTAATGCTATTTTCAACGTTTAAGCCCAATAGAATCAGTCATGCACTACTACTCTTTCGTTGGAAGATTTTAGGAAAATGATGACATGGCACAGTTTAATTCCCAGATGAGCATATGTAATGGCTCATTTGTTGCGTGAACTTTAAACAACGCTTCAGTGGAAATTTTTCGTGTTTTCAATTCGAAAATTTCCTTAACGTTTTCTTTCCTCCTTTGTCATCCCTGAACGGCTATATCTCGACGTGAGAATTTGACTAACAGCAAAGAACGAAGCGAAGCAAACGGAAGAGCTGTTTCAATCTCTTTTGACATCTTCTAAAACAGAATCTGATTCAACCTGCTATAAAGACAAATCGTATTGTGGTTTTTCACACCAGGAGTTTTGCAGATACATGTATCACACTGGTATTCGCTTTCCTGTACGACAGACATGACATGTAATAAGAGATACGTACTGTTTCTTATGGGAGTAGAGTAGGCTGATTTTTGTGTATCTACTATCAGTGGACTTCCCATTCAAGAAGCCGATCCATTGTATAAACCTGCAACGTTTTTCCCATCTCGTTTTTTCTTAATGACAGTCAGTAAGACTCTCGCACAGACTGAAAAATTGCATGTTATCATAGACAGAGCAGGATTTAAATCTTTTGCCCGTACTTGCCTCATATTGTCCTCGCACGGGAGGTTAATCCAATCTGATATACATGTAGGAGCACGAAAGGCGGAGTGTGTTATGATGTGACCACGCGTGGAAGGCAATTAAAAAGCTCTTAGTCTGTATATTTACCCTAATGCAACCAGATGTTGGTAAATTGCATCAATTTACACGTGCGTCCGCGTCATATGCTTCAAAGCAAAGCGAGCACGCAAAGTAGTACGTTCTCATGAGAACCGTTTCTAAATATACTAAGCTAATGGCATGCAAAGGCTAATTTGCTTGGCTAGCCTGTTTTTATCCAATTTTTGCCAAACACTCCAAATATTCAACCCGCTGACTTGGAGTCTTTGACATGCATCTACCCAAACCCGACGAACATTTTCACGACTCCCCCGTACCACCGCCTCCTAATTTTCTGATTTCCAGATATGATGTTTCGAATACATTCTACTTTCTCCTTGATTTCTCAGTCTTGTGCTAACGAAGCAATCTGCTTTCATAAATTAAATCTAGTTTTGCGAATCCTAATTCCAAATGGACAGAAACCTTGCAGCAACGTTTGATCCATTTCAGAGAGAATGGAGCGAATCATTAGCAGATAAAGGGCAATGGTAAAAGCTTCCAAAAGACGTCGACGTCGACAGTATTAAAATAAAGAGAAAGTTTTGGCTGTGAGTACCACGCGGCTGGCTGGAAATGACGGCTTTTCATGCAGATGACAAATATTGTATCCCTTCTTCCAAGCGTTGCTAATCTCCGTCCACTTTTCACCGAGTGCTTTCCTCTTGTCTGCGTATTACAAAAGCGAGAAGAAAGAGGACGTGAACAAAGAACAGGATGATCCTACTCATCTCTTTTATTTCACACGCACTTCTACAACGGTAGGAGAAAGTGGGCCAGTTGGGAGCTAACGCAACGCGAAGGATAATGCTATGGTTATGGCTGCCTCTTTAGATTATGGGTGACCATGACCATAGTTGGTTATAAAACCCGGGAGATGTTCTCTTTCCATCGCTCCGCTCTCAGCTCTCGCTTATTTCTCCTTCCCAAAGTATCCCACAACCAGCTGAATAAGCGTATATATAATATTCACGGGCAATAGTCCTCATCTATGGAACAAGCTTATACACTAACGGTGGAAGCCCGACAGCTTGTCCACTTTCCCTTGACCTACTAAAGAGCTCTAGGTTCAAGTTCATAGCTGTGGCTATGAGCGGGTTAGTGAAGCGTAGAGAAAGTAACCTTGAGGTAGGAGCCTTGGCTTGGTCTCTGCAATGCATTCCATTGACGTATCTTGTTGGAAATCGGATTCCGGGAAGGATGTCAAGGTTATCCAGTCCGTCATCCCATTCTAAGTTCTGCTAACTCTTCCCACAATATCCAGTCTCCAACCCGCAATCTCGTAATAGTTGACCTTGGAAATCCTCCTCATTCATCCACCGCGGAAGCGGATTCGCTAAACTCTTTGCCCTTGGATTCAATGGTCCTCGAAAGATTCTAGGAAACTGGAGGAGAATCCCAGGGTCAGGTTCGTTCACCAGACAGAGACACACTAAGTAACAACCTACGAGTACGGAATAGAAATTCTCCCAGATGCTCCCCTCTCTTCCTCTCTTCACTCCGGACCACTAAAACTATAAAGAAAGTCTGTCTTGCTTTCACAACCAGAAGCAAGTTGCGAGTTGTAAGCTCAGCATTTATCGGAAAGGACTGTCGTTGAGCTTGCATTTAGTTTAGTTTATTTCAAGTCATGATCCTCAGAATTATTATTCTGATTTCCAGGAAAAGACCGATTGGCAAAGGTAAATCTCATGAAATTCACAGTCCATGCTATTTAATTTGTTACTATATGCTAGTAATCTTACTCAATAACTTGATTCAACTTATAAAACATCCCATAGAGGATCCGCCAGAAATCGCAAGCTTCCGGGAGGTTAAAATCGGCCCCCTGGATAAGGTCCAAGAGAGACGGATCTACGTATTCACTGTACAACGTGTCTTTCATATGCTTTTCATGCAAGGCTGACAATTGTGAGACGGGAGGGATGTACATATCAGTGTGTCTGTGAAAAGTAAATAAAGACAAGACTTTTCTAGACCTCTTCTTTCGTGGGCCAAAGAAGGCAAGCAAGGGCTCTGCTGATACCGGGATGATAAAAAAGACGCAATAGAATAGATACGATTGGGTCTAGCTAAGCGTCATTTCGTTAATATTAGCTAGTAAAATAAAACCCTCCCCAACGTCATACATGCTTCCTTTGGCGTAGTTTAAATAATTGCTATCAATTGGGTGTGTTACAAAAAACGACCTGTTCTCCATTCTCTGGCAACAACATCCCGCAGACATGTGACTGCCGCGTAGTAGCTCAATAGCTAATGGCATTTTGCTTAAAGCCTAGCATCAATCTACAAAGAAACAGGTAGGAAGAGATGCTGGCACGTTGCTATTGCATCCAGCTGGTTCGGCTGGCTGGTCAACAAGCCAGATGAGACGTAAGATGTGAGATCCATGCAGGTATCCCATGTTTACTTGTTAGTTTTCAGAAGCGCCGTATATAAATAAAGCAGAATGATTCCCTGCAAGGTCATCGGCTCGTCTCAATATGATTATTATAGCTCCCCATGGTAATGGAAATCATCTTAGGATTTTGTCTTCCTCTCTGTTTTTGTGCACGCAAGATGCTAGAAGCTTGAGCGCGTTTCTCTCCCTGCCGCTGGCCTACAAAGCTCAGCGCAGCGTCAGGCTCGCTCTCACCTTCATGTATTAAAAGAAGCACGCGTGTTACGCCAAAAAACATTTCGCAAAAGATGAATAAAAGGTAACACTTGAATCCATCGAGTTATTTTCCACATGCTCAAAGCATGCAAGAATAAATAAAAGTTTGAATGATTCCAAATTTTTTTCCCAAGTATTTTTCCATTTTTTCTGTGCCCAATCCATTCAATCCTTTGCTAATAGTTTACATGTTGTGGAAGGAAGGGAACTTATTTACGACAACCAATATCCTCAACTCCCAACCCTCCTCAATCTTGAATCTGATGAAGTGTGAAGCCATATGGCTTAGACCAAATTCTCTCACGAAAACAGAGTTGCAGAAAATATATAACAAGATTTATAGGCAGACTCTTTGCCTTTTTCCTTGACTCAGACAATCTTGAGCTTCAAGGAACTTCCAAAGAATTGGCAACTCTTAATCCTCTCTCTGTAGGTGACGACACGATGAAACTACGCAAAAAAAACAACGTAAAATAGTTACACCACTGTGTATATTCGTAAACTCTTGCTCCTTTTTACCGGGGCCAGCCTAAATTCCATGCACAATGTACGATATGGTGAAAGTTAGCATTCCTCTTTTCATTAATCGGGTTTTTCCCCTCCGCATTTGACTTGCAAGGAACTCTGGGAGTTGCTCCATACCCCGAGTTAGAAGCTAATAAGTTAATCCGAACAGGCAACACAACAAACTCACTCATATCTTCTATCTCTAATCCCTATGCACAAACATACTGTGCATCTCACCCAACAACTCACAAGCAAGCAAGCATGTTATTATTATCTGCACAGCTAAAGTGAAAGCCATTAAGCTGAAAGCGGAATAGGAGCAAGTAGTACATACAAACAGCCATTCTTAAGCTCATGCTCTGCTCAAATATCTTGAAACCAAGAAGCGTTTTCGCGAAACAAGCCCAGAAAAATATGACATATAGCAGAGGAAACGTTTCACATGTCAACTCTGTTTATTCCTCTCAGAGTCTCAATTTCTCCTTCGTAAACACACTTCTCAGCTTTCTCTCCTTCCTGTACCGGCTGTACCTTCTTTTAGCCATACACCCTATAGTTACATCCTATGGTATCCTCAACTGTATGCATGCACAGATCCAGCATTATCCCATTTCCGACGCTATATTACCTACGAGCAACCCAAGAAGGATTGTACTCAACTTGCCCGACCCGTCGCTAAATAGATTAACTCCTCTCTTTCTCATGACGCTCTGTAAGTGAAGAGTTGTTTCTTGGGAAATAGAACCGTTTGGAATGATCTAAAAGCTAAACGTATTTATCCTTCCTCTTACCCATACTACTCAGACCCACTGCAGCGACTACAGCCCTTTGAGAGAGCCAAAGCAACCAAGCATATTTTATTTATATAAATGTAACAACTTGCCACCATCATTCTGACTGAGAACCTTTTGAAGCAAACCCATTTTGCCGAAATACATGCGTCAGTATATTTGCAATTCTGTTCGGCGTTAGCTAGGAAGAGCGGATTCCAAATTATTTGCACTACTCTTATAAAACCGAAGCAGAGATTTCAAGGTCTTTAGGAAGCAGCCGCTCGGTTAGGGTTTGTACGAGTATTGCGCTCTTTCTTTATACATGGGTATCTATTACAGTATGTAATAGATTCCAGAATAACGTGTACAAATCCACCACTACCCGCAATGTTCTTTTAGTTTCTCTTACTCTCATTCCTCCTATATCCTCCTCCAACTCTTCGTACCCGGGTACTCCGTATTCCATACAAGTTCCTCTTTCCTGCCTACTCCATCCTTGCTTTTCAGTCTACTCCTTCCTCCTGGTACAGTATAGTATGTATCTACTGAAATCGATTCCATTCCTCTGCATAAGCCGAAAATAAAGCTGGAGAAAGTATTTCTATAAAAAAATATATTTCTCTTGGTCGACTTCACGGCCCTGCTTGCTGTAAGGTCTTGAAACTTGTCAATATGTCAAATCCGATATGTATTTTCACCTTGGGTGAAAGTTCCGAGAGAGCTTTCACCATTCCAGCTAGTTTCAGCAAACTAAGCAGGAGATATTCCCATGTTTGCTTCTTCTCTAAAGAATCCGGACACGAGAGAACACGGAACATTCTTGTTCATGATGATTTCTGAAGTTCTTGAAACAACTGTTCAGTGTTGAACATATAATGACGCTATAATAAGCGTAAGCGTAACAGCGATTTATAGTTTCAAACAGACAAGCGGGGAAGGTTACGTGTCTTGTAGCAGTAGACAACAAACAATTGGAAGTAAGCGTAATAATAGGGGGAGAGCGCTTTTTGTTTACGTTAATATGCAGAGAAGAGAAGCGCGCATTTTTCTTTCAGGCTGATGAGGGATACAACAAATTCTGGGCATCTTCGCTACAGTAGAGTAGAAGACGGACAACTAACCGCACTCACTGGGTCTTGTGTGTAGTAGGGCATAGGGAGGGTTGGCAGTGAAGAAGGATTTTATTTTCTGTAGCGCAGAGGATAGGACGGAAGGAGTAGGCAGAGCAGAGGGAAGCAAGAGAGACAGTCTCTCTCCAGACCGACTACGTCCTCCTTTCTCCTTATTTCTGTCCCTGGAATTCCCTTTCTCCGCTTATTAGATTGACGACTGCCTCCCGAACTGGAGCTGGAGGTCGCTCTGGATCAATAATTTACCCGATTTTCATCACCACCGCCAAAGTCAGTGCGGAAGGACGGGAATGACGTGTGTATTTCTCCAGAGCGAAAAACGGAAATAACAATCTTACCTCTGCCTTGCAGCAACAACAGACAGCTAAAATTCAACCGAGACCGACATTTTTGCGTGGGAGAGTTCCGGAATATAATTACAAGTGTTACTATTCTTCCAATTTTTTTTCAAATATTTTACCCCTGTCGCAGTAATTATCAATCATCATTTGCCCTTCATCTTTGATCTTGAAATCAAATTACCAAGTGGCATGAACTATAGTTTTGTACAAGTGAAATAATTTTTAAACCTCTTCTATTCATACCTCCTATTTTAACGGAGAAAGGTGAGTGATTAAATATCGACTCTGATTTCTGATTATCTTGGTAATGTTTGAAAATCCGGTCCGAGCTTGTCGGGTCAGCTAACTTTAACTGTTTCCCTTCCTTTTCCTTATTTCGATTTGGTTTAATGATTGTGTGCTTTTGTTAATTCTATAATTCACAACGTTATTGTATCAGGTTTAACGAGGTTCAATCTCATTCCTTGCTTTATGTTAGTTGTAGTAGGAAGTTTAATACCGAACCCTGGATTTAGCGGCATCTCCTCTACATCGGAAGTGATAGATAGCTCTTGTTCATTGGTACCCTTTGTTTTTCGTGTTTGCATTGGATCAAACTCGGGATATTTTAGTTCAACAGTATTGTATATATCTAACTCATTTCTCACCTGTTCTTATTTTATGTGTTATGCAGGCACTAGAAACATTGGATTTTGGCATTAAGAAAAACAAATTCTCTTCGCGTGTTGACTAACTGATATAATTGTGTCATGTGTGTACAATGCAAGGCGTTCTTTATAATTGACAACGAGAACAGAGCATTTCTTTGTTTTTTTAATGTGAAAGATATCTTTTGTTTTAACACGAGACAAGACTTGGTTAGCGCGGGATTGGAATTAGCATTTATTTATAGATATAGATATATATAAATAATATCGTGTCTACGTGAGTTGACCGAATCACGTGCTTTCCTTCATTAAGAATACAGTGTATTGAAAATTATACTGAATATGTAGTAGGTATAGTGCTTCTTTTTGGTTCAAGTTAGGGACTCCAAGATTTGACCGGGGGATATCGAATTATTTGTTTTATTCTGTAAACTTCAGCGCTGCGTCCAAGTTTAAATGTTAAGAATTCTAGAAGGAAGGGTTCATTTCCTATCAGTGGTGACTTGGATTTCTTAATCGGGCAGGATGTTAAAATGGTTTAACTTACTTCTGTAGGAGAGATACTTGATAATGGAGTACAAGCAAGATTTTGTTGTAATGATTTTACAGATTCATTTTTTAAAATACATATATTTTTTTTTATAATTTAAGCTAAAAGCGATATATACATTTATATGCTGACTATTTGATCAAATGTATTCAACACATGTCTGAGATATTTATTTACAGCGCTTATCGCATTCGAACGATTTTGAACTTATATATAATCGGAGTGATGAGGGAAATCGTAACTAGTTTTAACTACGTCCTGACGTTATGATAAATTAGCTTATCGGCATTGCTGTGTCTGCATTTTCATCTTCGTATGTTTTGTTGTCTCTTAATCACGTTTTTCTTATGTAATCTGGGCATGCCTCTCTCCAACTTCTGTTTTCAGCTTATGTGCTAGAACTTTCCTGTCAAAAAATTTGAGATTTATCAGTATTGAGGCAAAAAATAAGCTTTTAGCATTTCCAGATTAACGTACTCGATTTGGTCGTGGTGAAGGAACCAGTAGTTTTGAAACTTTTCATAACTTTTCTAGCGTATTCCTGAAAGAAGCAGGCTTTATTTGCTTATTTAGGAAAGGATGCATGGGAGGTCAACTCAGGGGGAGTCATGGTTATAGTTTCTGTAAAAATTTTCGATAAGTTTAACCCTAGTTAAATCTTAATGGAAATATACGTTGAGGTTGCGAAGAGTTGTTTTGGATTTTGGATGAAGGAAACTTAATAGGTGTTACTTCCGGTTTCGATAGCTTGTTTAGAGAAGGACGTATTGGCTGCTACTGAAGTTTATGTTAGAAGGACCGGTTATCTCAGGGATTCGATGTTGGTGTGTATATATGAGAGGCTATGCAGGAAGTATTCATACACTGAAGATAGCTGAGGTCGCAAACCTCAATAATTCCATCTGAGGCGTACCTGCATTGATAGATTGCGTTGTTAATGGAAATGTAAGATGT
The DNA here is from genome assembly GCA_906901655.1 of Sminthurides aquaticus. NCBI lineage: Eukaryota > Metazoa > Arthropoda > Collembola > Symphypleona > Sminthurididae > Sminthurides > Sminthurides aquaticus. Next base: position 1,710,344 of record CAJQTT010000002.1, on the reverse strand, counting down.
AAGGCGTGGAGAGAAATTACTTCTATGGTTTATTTCTTCAGTGCTGGAACTAATGTTGTTCTGGGAAGTGAGTTAAAGTTTTCCTATGTTCATCAATAATCTGTTGTTCTTTTCAGCCGCTAAGGTGCTTGAATCATCCCCAACGGTTAGGATGTTCAAGACAATGTTTGCGTTGGGGAAGTCCTCTAACCAGAGCTGTAGCAAATCCAAGGAATCGTTAATTGAAGACTTGCATCGGGAAGTTCGTTCCGCAGCGCCAGGGGCCAGGCTGTCCCTCGTTTTAAGAAACAATTTAGAGAGGCTGGAAAAGTCGGAGAGGAAAGAAGTAGTGGCAGCATTAGCTGTCGACGTATCTTCCTCTTCTGGAGGAGCTTGTGCGCCTCTTTTTATTGCTTGCAAGAAAGGCAACTTGGAAATCGTTGAATATTTAATTGAAACCTGCGGAGCTGACGTGGAACAAAAAGGAATTTACGATGTTGCGGACGACAAAACATCGCATCGCGTTAGTCCGCTGTGGTGTGCAGCGGTTGCTGGAAAACTTAACATTGTCAAATGTCTCGTGAAACATGGAGCTAATGTCAACAGTGTCAGTGATACGGGGTAAGCTTAGGATAGAATAGAATGCTTGTGTGTTCGAAAATGAATTTCAGTTTTCTTGAGAAAGCACTTCTTCAATATGGTTTTTACATTCTTTGCAGGTCAACACCAGTGCGGTCAGCTTGTTTCATGACGAATTATGAAGTTGTGCAGTATCTAGTCGAACATACGGGAGCTGACATACAGTTGGCTAATTACAATGGTATGCCAACTTATCACACTTTAACTGGATGATCAAAACCTAAAACAGAGAATGGAACTGAACTCACAGAATGCCTAACATTCACATTTTTTTAGTGATTCATTGCAAATACTGAACAACTGTTTATTTTCTTCCTGTAGGTGGGACTTGCCTTATTAACTCTGTTCAAAGTTCTCAGTTGTGCGAGTACTTGCTTTGTCATGGAGCAGAAGTCAACTCTCAGGATATTCAGCTCAAAACAGCACTGCATTATGCTATTCAAGAACACCGTTTTGAAACCACAAAACTTTTATTGGCTCACGGTGCAGATCCTTTCCTGAAAAACAGATACGGGGATGATGCCCTACAGACATCATGCTTAAAAGGCGCTACGTCAATCTTTTACTATTTGCTGGAGAATATTAATTCGTATTCACCTGAAAGGAGGGCTGAAGCGCACGAACTTATGGGATCCACCTTTCTTGACGATCATCATGATATCCAGATGGCATTGCAGTTTTGGAAAAAAGCAATTGCAATCCGATCGAATTTGGACAGCGAAATTTGTATACTGAAGAAGCCACTGGACTATACTCCATTGTATGCAAAAATTAAAGGCCAAGATGGTATGACGTATACAAATAATTATGCAAACAATTTGCGATTGAATTTGATGATTAGTAATTTATGGATTACGTTTGTGTCTACCTGTCACAGGATCCGACATTGAAGTAAAGGAATTCGGCACTCGAGAAGAACTTGATGCGATTTCGACGGATTTGGACCAGATTAGAATCAATAGCTTGCTTATCGCTGAGCGAATATTAATGAAAAGCCATAAGGATGTAATATTTCGAATTATGTACCGAGGCGCAGCTTACGCAGATTCCTCGCATTACCTGTACTGCATACGACTGTGGAGGTACGCATTGCAGCTCCGAATCCAAAAAGACTCTTTACTGTATGCTGATACCTGTTTCACAGCCCTCGCACTGGTGAGTTGAATCTCTGCTTGGTTTTCGATCATTATTATAATTAATTATATATTCAATCAAAAAGACTGGCAGAACGCTGAACATATAAGCTCGAAACTATTGTAGACAATGTGAATGCACATTACAGATTCGACTGTACCTGGACTTAGACTCAAACACGGATGCAAACCGAGAAGCCGCGTTGTATTCTTTGCAAGTTGAAGACTTGTTGGGAACCTATGCTCTTTTGGTGGAACAGTTACCGCCATGTGTAGGATTAGTCAAATTACGCCCAGTCTTCAAAAGGCAACAAGAAAGCTTTGATAGGTAAGTTATTGATTTAAGTAGTTAATGATTATCACGGGATAGTTGTGTGTACATATTTTTTTTTTCATTATTGGAATACTAAAATGACTATCCTTTTCCGTAGATGTATTCGTTGCTGTACACACTTGATTTACCTGCTGTGGAAAGCTGAGAAGACACCGGCTCAGTCCTTGCATTTTAAAAGGGTAAGCCTTGTTTTACTCCAAACATAACGTCAATTACTTATATTCAGCAGAGATGACATATTAAAATGTTTAATTAGCTGACGGAAAAACTGGTTCGATACGACCTACGAATGTGCAGCTCGGGTGACTCTTTATTGCATCAAGCTGTCAGTGTAAATAACATAGTCCGGAGCCATTTCTTCACCGAGGATCACCATGTAAGTAAACCTTTTCTTAAAAGCAACGTAAATAAGGTCATACTGAAAAAAACCATTAACCACTTACTTCTATAGGTGAGCGTATTTCCCAACTTAGATGTCGCTAAGTTTTTATTGGACTGTGGGGTGGACGTAAACGCGACAAATTTCAGTAGGCAAACTCCTTTGCATTACGTTGCCCCAAAGGAAACATTTCATCTTCAGGTAAAAGAAAACTTATAATGCAATAGTTACCAATCTTGACGACTTGTTATTTTTGGAGTTTAGTGTACAAACTAAAATGTATATGATTACAGACTGTTGAGCTTCTGCTTGATCGGGGTGCTCATGTAGATCAGCTGGACAACCAGAACCAGTCTGCTCTTGATATGCTTCAATCCCGAGCGAAATGGTTTGATTTCGCACCTTTGCAGCATGTCACTCTAAAATGTATCGCTGCCCGTAAAGTTTGCTCAATTGGATTGCGGTTCAACCCAGGAGATTTACCAAAAGAACTGGAAATGTTTGTGGAACTTCACCGACCCACTCAAGATTCAGATAATTCAGTTTTTTCTGGGTCTAGCTCAAAGCCAAATAAGAACATGAAAAATTTCCGTCTCAATAGCCATTAAAATTAGACATGCTCTTTGAGGTTGGAATTACATGATCGCTTCAACTTTATTTGTTTTCAAATTTAATTTAGGAAATGAAGCTAGACACGTTACTTCTTAGTTCGCAACTATGAATCTCGAGACATTTTCAGTCTAGCTTCTAGTTGCTACTCGCAACTAGCGATGATCGTTCTTACATTCGAATTTGAATATTAAGCGCGAAGTTATTCATCATTTTTTAAATGCAATAGAAAACTTGTAAGTTTAACATAGTCATAGTCACCCTTCCTTCAGCTTGAGAGTCTGATGGAACTAATTACCTACAGTTACGTAGTGTTTTGTAAATCATTTGGTTGGTTTCGCATTTAATTTTTCCAGCATCATGGTTTTGATCTTCCAATGACTACTTTCGATGGTGGAAGTCCTAAGCTGTACTGTATATATAGCGCTAAAATATTCGGTGAGACTCACTCAGTTCATCACCAAGTACCTGATTTTAGACCATTGGCAGCACGGTGCTAGCCAGAACAATCCTCGCATTGTAGGAAATAGTTAATGTGAGTATTACCAACTCAGCTGCAGTAGAAGTATATATATATATGTATGTATATATTTCAGCCTACGGTTCAAGATATTTCACCCTTTGAATTTCTTCAGCTCTCTGTATGCAATCCTCATCGATTATTTGTAAAATAATAGAATATCCTAATGAACTCAAATAATGTCTTTCTGTTTAAAATATCCGACGAATAAGTGCAGCTAGCAATTATGTACTCCATGTCATGCAGCTGGGACCTCGTATTGTCTTGTGAAGATTAGACTCAAATCTAAACTCTAAACAATTTATAAACTACCCAAGTCCACCCCTCCGCAATGTTTACCTGAACTCCGATTGAAAGGACCACTCTTTCTCGAGATGGATTTTTCCTGTATTATTCATGTTTGGTATTGTTTTACCGTAGTGACATAATGTTTGATGTATGCGAAAAGGTTTCCAGTATGATTATCCAAAATTAATATAAAATGATTCATGCGAATTTTCTTCTGACAAATATTATTTCATGCATTTCTCTCATTCCTAGATTATTTTACCCCAAAATTCCCTGGGCATATCAACCCACCGAGGAGTTGAATTTTCTCAATGGTAGTACTGAGTTCACCGGCTTATTTGAATGGATTAGAAGTTCTTTGCGCGTATACATATAATGCATATGCACTGAACTCAGGAACATAAAAGAATTTACAGTGCTCTGCATTGAGCCAAAACTGAAACAATTCCTTTTTCGCTTATTTAAATACATCGCGAATTTAATTAATGAAATTAATTCCTGAAAACACCTAATGCAGCTGAACAACAGTTTAGCTAAATCAGTATCAAAAACGTGCGGTGTCGTTACATTTATTTTCACGATCAGTGATTATGGTTGTTTCGTTCAAGTATCGTTTATAATACACTGCGAACGTTTAATTGAATATGAATTAATAAGGTAATTAATGAGGCTCCCGTAATCACATATATATATAGATATACATTTTTGATTAATCTAAAATAATATTTGAAGCCCGATCTAATCAAGGCTAATTCGTTTGCTTCCAGGAATTTCGAGGGGTCCTTTTGCCCCTATGGGAGACGACCATTTGTTCAGCGACAAACATAAACTTTTAAGGAAGCTCTCAGGATCACAAGAAAGGCAAAAAGTTGCTGGAGAAATTATAGCTTTTGTAGGGCGCTGGACGCCAGTGGAAGGATAATCGTGAACACCGAATTTTATCGGATAACTATATCAGTAAATTCATGTCGAATTTTTTGTGTCATTAAGTGTGGTGACTCATTAAGTGTCAGTGATTATTGCAAAGGCTTTCTGCGACGTCGTGTGATAAAACATCGGAAGGTTGCGAAATTTTTGTTTTCGTTTCTTTCAGCAGACTTGCTGATTCTCTGTAAACGGATAGTTTTGAATCAGAAAACGTCTGGGTGAAGATAGTGGAAACTGGACTGCGTATTTCGACATGTGTTATGTTGAACAACTGCACCTTCATTTGACATCAGTTATCAGTAATTCCGTCTATTGCAGGCTGATAGAGGTTTAGAGAATCTCGGAAATTAACTGAGATTTCCAAGTAGCGGAAGGCTAAGTCAATAATTATTTTCAGGGAACTGAAATTGCCCCCCTGAGGTGCACAACAATTGGGATGGTGTTTGGTACTGACGATAAAAGGAACTTACATAAAGGAAATATATATTTCTATTAGCTTTCATACTGTCGCTACTTTTGCCAGAGTAAATAGTAAATACCTTAATCGGCAATAGTGACGCATTAGCATCTTAAAGATGAGTAGAAGGGGAAGAGGCACGAGGGCTGTGAGCCCTGATATAGCATCATTTGGGTCGGTTGGAAAACGTAACAGTTCCCGAAATCGAAAGAATCAAAACGATAATGAGGATGATCAACCCGCGGCCGAAATCAATGAGCCTGGCAGCAATTTCAAAGATAACGTGAGCAATTTATTTTTTTGTATCTGTCAACAATGCATAGAACCTTGAATTACACAGTGCATATTCAATAGGTTGTAGGCAGGGTTTGCAAAGGCTATCTTTGTATACCTCTATGGATAAACCGATTTACTTGTATTATGAATATAGATTGGCAATCTTCGCGAAGGAGTGGAGAACCTGACTGTAAAAACTGATATTCAAGTTGAAGAAGGCAAAATAGAACCAGGAAAAAAGAAGAGGGGTCGACCGAAAAAAGCAAGCATTCTTACCACCGTACCTACCGTCGCTACCACTCCTCCTGGCTCTCCGGATATCAATCCATCTAGTTTTCATACGACTCCAGATCCTAATCATGTGACTGACTTACCGATGACGTCGACAGAAGTTGAAACTCCAGAGGCAGCGGAGACAGAATATGCGAAGCCACCATTACACGGTGATATATCACCTGACATACATAATTACCCTGTTGACGAACACACGTTGGAAAATTATTCATTAGTAAAAGAAGAGAGTGTTATAGAAGAGATAACAGAACCAACACTGCCAACCCAACCCGGCATCGAAGTTGAGAAAGTGAAACCGATGGAGATGCTACCTGATGAATGCAAGCTAGATGCGAAAATGGAAGAAAGTGCACCTGTCATAACTGAGCTAGATGCGAAAATGGAGGAAAATGCAGCTGTCATAACTGAGCTAGATGCGAAAATGGAAGAAAATGCAGCTGTCATAACTGAAGGAGCAAATCCTTCGTCTTTTCTTGTGTCTGGTGATATTTTTGGGAGAAAATATGAACCAGGTTTCATACCAGGCTTGGACATTACTCCTTCAGAAGAATTTCTTAGTAAAGAAAATGAGCAGTTAAGTTTTGGATCCATTATGGCGAAGAAGATCTTTGAAAGTGATAAAAACTTGGAGAAAGAAGTGGATACAGTTGTAGCAGTCGAAGAAAAGGAAGATGGTAAGTTAACAGTTTTCATTGGTTCATTTTCATGTGTGCATCTAATTTTGATGATGTATTCATCATTCGTATCCTAATTCAATGAAAATAGCACTCAGTGTGAAATGGGTTGTTTTGTAGATGCGGATCAAAAAATTCGACGGAGCTCGCGAATCAAATCCTTAGAAAGTGGTCGCAGTAGGAGGCGAGAAGTCGTTTTTTCTAGTAGAGAAACATTGTCAACTGCATCTAGTCGTAGTCATTCCGTCGCTGATGATGATGACTCTAACAGTCTTCACGATTTTGAAATTATGTCGTCGCCAATGCGTGAAGATACATTCGGCAGGGCTTCAGCAAGTGGAACTTCGTCACCAGTCATGGACGAAGGCAGTATGCGTGAAAGGACATCAAGTGATGGCTCCAGTAAACCCCTTAAAGTTAAATCCCGTTGGAGATATTCTGTAGACGCTGAAAGCTCCAAGCTAGCTGATGGTGTCTCAGATGTGAATTGGGCCGACCATAAGTCCACTATTGGTAGTGTAGATAATCGTGATTCACTTATCAGACCGATCACTCCACCTGTTCGACGAAATCTTTTACGAAAACCTGGGCACATAGTATACGAAGCAGAGGATGATGAGCTAACAGAAAAGTTGAAAAAGTTTGATGGAATCGATGACAGTATATTTTTTACCGAACGTAAAATCAGTAAGGAGAGTAAATACATGGTCTGTGACTGTTATCTTTCGAAGGACGACATAATGCGCGGTGAAATTGGGTGCAATGAAGACTGCTTGAATCGCCTGTTAATGGTCGAATGGTATGAATTCATTAATTACGTTAATTATCAACCGATACGTTCAACGTGATGGAACTATGACTCTAAATCAATTGAGGAACGCTTGATATTGAAGTCGTTAACTATTAAATTACAGTGGGTCTAGATGCCCTACAGGGGACCGGTGCACAAATAAAAAGTTTCAGCGGAAGGAATACTGCAAATTGGAGGTTTTTAAGACTGAGAAAAAGGGACACGGGTTACGGACACTAGCTCCATTGCCTGCGTAAGTCTGTGATATGACTTGATTATCTGAGGGATATTTGCACAAGAGCGAAAGATAGTAATATCGGTTTTTTATTTTAGAGGAGGATTTGTCATCGAATACGTCGGTGAGGTTCTTAATCCCAGAGGATTCACACAGAGGACGAAAGAGTATGCAAAAGAAAAGCAAGAACATTTCTACTTTATGGCCTTGACTTCTGATACCATTATTGATGCAACATTGAAGGGAAATTGTTCGCGGTTTATTAATCATAGCTGCGATCCAAACTGTGAAACTCAAAAGGTAGTCAAAAGCTTTGTAAATCAGTTTTATTTTTAGAATACAAATTATGATAAAATACAATATGTGTTTATCTTTGTAGTGGACTGTCAATGGGGAGCTACGCATAGGGTTTTTTGCGTCTAGAGATCTCCAGGCTGGCGAAGAGATAACTTTTGATTATCAATTCCAGCGTTACGGGTACGTTATTGCAGATTCATGAAGTACAAAAGAGATAGGATTAAATCCTTACTTTTAAGATATGAAGGTGGCATTTATTTATGTCAATTTCTGAACTTGCAGCAAAAAAGCACAGAAATGTTTTTGTATGGCGGAAAAGTGCCGCGGTTGGATCGGAGGTGATGAGGAGGAGGAAGAAGAAGACGAGGATGGTGAAAACAAAGAACCTGAAGTGACCGAAGATTATGATCTCACGGAAGCCTTGGAAAAGAAGCCAAAAGTCAAAGTTCCTCGAAGAAGAAAGAAACGAGTGGCGTCATCAGTTAACGAATTTGGAGACAGATTTAATGAGGAACTTCTGTCGTTAGAACAGACAGGCTTGAAAAATAAGAATCACACGCTTACTCTTTGTCGGCTGATGGTTCGAGCTGAGGATTGGGAAGCAAGAGACAGAATATTGAGCATAATCATAAATGGCGATCAAGCTTGCCGGAGATTGTTTTTGGATTATAGAGGTTTACGATTATTGTATGGTTGGATGTCAACCTTACCTCTTCCTTCTCCAGAAAACGGATTAACTGATGAAACGTATCATCTTAAGGTAACAAATTTAACAGTGCCGAGTTTTACACCAGTGTGTAACATGAGCACTAAAGGACTCATATTTATTGGCTTACTACTGCTTGCCTAATACTACATTCCAATATTCCAGTTCTTGACAGCGTTGCGCGCTTTACCTATACCAAATATGACCTTACTCAAAGACAGTCAAATTTTGACCTTGGTTGAGAAGTGGTCAGAAGTATCGGAACCTGTACCAGCTTACAATACCGGAGAGCATTCTTCTTCTGCAGAAGTTGTTCCCATGAAGTCCGACATAATTGAAAGTTCTCCATCAATTACTGAGGTAAAGGACACATCCGGCTCAGAAACTGCAACAGATGCGGAAGCTACTTCTGCTGATTATAGGCTAGAAGAGGGACCCAGAACTCCAGATGAGCCATACCCAACTGGCGAAATTTCAATTGACTACACATCTGTTGTTGAAACCCCGGCAATTAAGTCGTGGGACTTCGTGGAAACTTCGAAGCGATTGCTGGGAGGATGGTCGGAACTGAAGGAAGTATTCCGTATACCAAAGAAAGAACGCGTAGAGCAAATGAAAGAGCATGAAAGGGAAGCAGATCAAGCAGATACAGTTCAAACCGAAAAGGAAAAGGAACTACCAGTTCATGAAAGAGACAGGTGAGGAGATCATTTGAACAGATCAGTAAACGTGATGTAGTAACCAGTGACTAATTTGTAAATTTTTACCTGTAGGTACGGAATGAAGCCGCGAAAGCTGGAAAGAAGGTTGAATTTGGGTGACTTTATCCAAGCAGTAAAGAAGCAAGGGCGGATGTCCTACTCGCAGTTCAAGAATATGTCTAAAGAGGAGAAACGCATTTTATTTGCGAAACATGTCGCAAAAATTGAACAAGAGCAGCAGCAGAGAGCGATGCAAGAGAATATGGTAACTTTGCACCAGAATAGATGCAAACGTATGAATTTGGATCCTGCTACAACACCGATTGTTGATCCAAGCGGAAGTTACTACTTGGAACCGTCATCGATTTCATGGAAAGAAATCAATCCTGAAGGTATATGCACCGATTTCAATGGAAAGACAAGGGTGTTTACCAAATCCTACAGACATGAGTTTTTTTCAATGTAGAGTATCTTTGGAAAACCACGAATCCAAAATTTCAGACCCATATGGGTAGAAATGGCGGAGATAGAAATTATTTACTCTGTCAAAAAGCACATGCTTTGGAGTGGAGACGGGTCGAGTTTTTGGGTCGGCCGTTGTCACCATGTTAAACCATCACCATTAGCGATGCGTTTTTTGACTGAGTACATAATTTTTATCTCCACCATTTCTACCCATATAAGTCTGCAATTTTGGATTCGTGGTTTTCCAGGGATACTCTACATAGAAAAAAACTCAGGTCTGTAGGAGTCGGTAAACACCCTTGACTTGCTATTCAGTGCATTTCAGAATATAAGCGGAAGAGATATCTTAACGCGTGTTAATCGTTATTCTTACAGATCCTAATCTGCCTGATGGTCTACTACTTCTGGTGCATGCAGCATTATATCCTGATGAAAATCCTATTCCTGCACCGCAAGAAGAGCAGACAGAAGTATCTTTTCCTCCTTGGCCAGAAGTATTTCCGCCGCCTCCACCGTTACCTCCTCCAATTCTTCCTAGTGGCTGGGCTATAAGTTTTGATGATCAAGGGCGAATTTATTTTTATCATGCAAGAACACAAATTGTGCAATGGGAAGTTCCAGGGAATGATTTTATAGATTTTTGCGATCAAAGCTCGACATCTGATTCTTCGGAAGAAGAAGATATGGAAGTAAATGATGAATCGTTTGAGCTTGCCTCTGACGAAAATGCAGCGCCAAAAGTAGACGTCGACCGAGTGTCAAAGGCTGAAGAGCGGAGAGAACGAAGGAAGTTATCTGGTCTCGTACAAGAAAGAATAATCAGCGTGAGTTCATACATTCGTATTTTGCGTGTGCGTAAGCAAATGATGAAGTGAAAACATTTCTATGCTTGAGATTATACAAGAGTGTGTTGTTGAAGCTACTCTAATAGCTGTAGTCAATGAGATAGTATTATCGCAGAGTACATGATAATGAACTGCGCCTTGTTGGAGATCGTAAAATTAATTAGTATACATGTGATTTTAGCCTCGAAGTGAAGAGGACAAGCCCACTTTAACTCAGAAGACGATCCGCGCACGTAAGTTGGAGTTGATGGCTGAGCGAATGCACGGGTTCTTCTACGAGGAGGATGACGAGAGAGACGTGTCTGGTGAAGCGGAACAGAGTTTTGATGCTTCTAGTAGCAAATACTCTCGAAAATCCGGATCACCTTCTCGAAAGAAACGGAAGACATCGTCTAAATCAGATTCTAGCTCTAATTTAACAGAGAAGTCTGGGTCGGGAAGTCTGGAGGATGTGTCGTTATTGGACGAAAGCGGTGATAATTCTATGCACGAAGAAGAAAGGGTCACGAGTCCGACTGGAGCGACTGGAGCCAGCGAGCCGAATCCTGACACTCCAGTTGCATCAAGTTCGCACCCTGGTATTCGAGTAAGATCGCACGATAGAAAGAAATCACATAAGAAAAGTAAAAAGCCACCTGAAAAAGCTGTTGAGCTTCCATCATCTGGCAAGAGATCCAAGGATAAGAAATCACAGGAAGATGCATTCAGAGGGGAAATTGCCAGTTTAATTGTGCAGTACTTGAATCCTTATCGTAAATCGGAATGTGCAACTGGAAGAATTACGTCAACAGAACATTTTAAGCACTTGGCTAGGAAGGTATGGTTTTCAGTATGACTAAGTCACGCAGAATATTGAACTATCTATTCAAATGTATATAACATTAATGGAGTCCTGTATTATATTATTTAGTTAACCCACATGGTTACTACCAAGGAGATCAAACACTGTAAGACATCTAAGACGGGCAGTACTGGTAACTTGGAAGTTAACGACAGCGTGAAGCACAAGGCCAAGGAATTTGTGCGGAAATATATGGCGAGGTTTCAAGGCCGAGAATATGTTCCGTCGCCAGAGTCTGCTAGAACATCTGACAGCTAGCATCCCCTGGTAACTACAATCCAGCTTATCATCAAAATATCTCATATCCAAACCAGTGCTCGTCTCGGATTTACTTGATACATAATAGTGTCAGTTTTCCAAATTGTGATTTTAGAGTTAATGAGAAAATTCTAGGGATGCTCGTGACGTTTTATATATTCACAATATGCTAACCCACGATACGTAGCTTGACGGGATCACTGAACGCAGTCAGACAATACTCAAGGGGGAAACATATTGGCATGCGAAACTCTTTGTATCTGTACGGATTAAGCAGATCACACTTAAATCTTATGAGCGATGCGGAGTATTTTGTAATGCAATGTGTACGTTTCATCACAATTTTGTAATTATAATTAGTTAATCCAACTTGTAATTTTTCTGTTTAGTTAGAGCTAAAAAGTTTTACAAGAACAATTCATTAAGTGAAGCCATTATATTTTACATAAATTATCAATTCTACGCTTAATTGTCAGCTTTTGATCAATTTTAATCCTGGCTCTATCATAAGATTGCGAACACATTACAAGGCCAACTGCTAGACAAGCGCACGAAGCCGCGTAAAATGTGATGTGAGAGTTTGTCTGCAAAATTGGATGGTCGAGTATTTGTTCTATCCTCGTCGCATTTCTACATTCAAGTTTATCAGAATCGAAATCATAAAATAGGATTAATCGCTCTCAGAGAAGCTATATATGGGTTAAAAGTATTACTAAAACTGTAGCCGTAGTCGAATACATCTGCAAACGAGGATTTCTTACCAGCATTCTAAATTTTCTGTTGTAAGCAAGCATAAGTAAGCAAGATCAGACCGAAGTATTGGTTACATTCGAAGAATAGCTTGCAACAGTTTTATATTTTTTTAGAAATAGAGCTCTATCCCGAAAGTTCAAGTTCACGGCTTGAAGCCAACGGAATAAAACACGTGTAGCTTCTTTTGTATAAGTAAGCAGGCAAGATACCATCGAGTTATTAGAAGAACGATTCGTTTACCCGGAAAGAAGCGGCTTTGAATCAATCATTCGATTATAAAGTTCAATTCAGTATTCATGAGATCTAGATGTTCTTTAATTCGTCCAAAGGTAATACGACGGAGCGGCAGCAAATACTACGCGGACCTCCTCCGCGTAGTATTTGATGCAGTCCTGTCATAGAATCACAAATCACTAATTTACATGAATGCGGGAGAGAATTAATTCATGTAAACGTCTTAGGAGGAATCAGATTTTATTCATAGATGGAAAAACAAAGCACCGTAAACTTCAGGAATTAGCGTTTCACAAGAATCACATACACGTCATTGCGATCGGCAGCTATACTTAATACACAGGAATAGAATATTATCATACATTTTAAATGTCAGTTAATCGCCATAGACATTTCTTGGGGAAGCTGACGAGTTTTCCATCAATTAATCCTCCTACCTGCGGTTGAGATGGAAGCACAAATTTGACGCTATTTACATACAAAGCAATTTTTGTTAAAACTGACAAGATTACACTTTATTCCCATAAAATCTGAAATCCAAGAGATCACACACTTGTCATGAATCCATTTCATGGTCTTATTCTCTTAGGCTAACCAAATTTACTAAACAATTAAAACTTTGCTCCTAAAGAAAAGTAAAACAGATGATTATATGCTACTTTACAACGTTCGCTTCCTGTTCTTGGCAAGCGGTACTAAGGAACGTATCCATAGAGCGTTCGTGTAGGGTGGGTCTACAATTATCTATGCCTACCAACAATTAACTAACCAAAATTACAATTAACAAACTTAATATACAAATTAATGAAAAATTTCTACGCAATCTCACAAAGAGAGCGCAAAATGCTATTATGAGGAGGATGTTACTTAAACCCACCAGAAGCGTTTGCAGATTCAGCTAGCCATGACAGCCAGAGTATATAATAGCACGTAGTAACAAATCATCGGAATAATATATTCCTCTAAGTATGAAATAATTGCAAGATATTAAAAATCATCTACATGATAGCACCTATACGTCCAGCATAAATATATCGATGGAATTTACGAGCTAGGTGGTCTACATGCATAAACTTTATTTAAAAACTAGAGATAAAAAAACGTTGCATAAAACTTTCCTGGCTTTCTTGGACCCTCCTGAATCTTTATGTGAACCTAGTACTAGGATTGGCAAAAATGTTTGAAACAAAAGTTTTTATGACGCGGACTGCAATAAAGATCCTTCACCTTCCCCGCCTTCCCTTAAGTAACTGGATTCGCTGCAGTCTTAAATTTGATCTGCGCTCAATCTTTCAAGTTTTTCAAGCAAAAGATTTTTATATGCAATTTCATAAGAGAAATATTCCTGATCACGGTTTCGTTCCAAGTGTACCCGAACAAAGAGAGATTTTTGTGGACAAACTTATTCCATCCACAATCTCCTCCTGCCCGCCATCCAACATTTACATTCCGATAATTTATCTCAGATCCTGGCAACGATTGAATAACCGTACAGAGGAGATATAATAAAATTAGAGAGTATTCGCATTAAAGTAGGTAGCGGGTAGGTAGCGGGTGCTGGCTTGAAGCTTTCTCAAGATTCATTGAATGCGGCGGGGGGATTAAGAAAGTTGAAAAGTTTCAAGTGCTCCTTCGCTTGATGCTCCAGCTGAATAGTAATTTAACATCAGATTCCTCCGACTTTCTGCACACAAAACTCATGCAAAAGAAGATGAAATTGTACTTGAGAAGGATGATGGGGATGAAGAGGAGTTATCATCGATGATATGACTCTGAGCGGAGGAGGCACTGCTCCTTCCACTCTCATTACCCTTATTACTTAGGTTACGACTATTATTACTAGTTTGATGAGTCTCGTGATGGTTATTATCTTCAGAGAATTCAAAGTCGAGTTCAACTTCAAATTCGGAACGATTGTCTGCGCTGGAATGGGAGTCGTACGGGGATTCGATGGACTCATTGTCGTCAATCGAGCTCTCATTCTCCATCCTTCCCGCCCTTCGATAAGATTTAATAAACCAGATCAAAGAGACTAAACTGGCAAGGACGGCGATACAGATCATCCCAAGAACCAAAATCGTTTCCAGACTCCCCTTCTGCAAACTGTCGGCCCCGGACAAATTTGCCCTTCCTGATTCCCGATCCGCCATGAGGAAGCTGTGCTTCATTTCGTTCTTTTCATCCTCCGCATCTACCGCCTCCCGATTCTCTTGTAGACGGGCGGAAGCCGGAGGAGCGTTAGCATTCAACAAGTTACTTGCTTGTGGAGGGATTCGGATGATCCGGGAAAAGTCCAACGACTTTGCCACGCTCGTCTCCCGTGGAAGTGTCACCCTGTCATTAAAATCATAATTAATCAGTTAGCCTGGATCACCAAATACTCGCCCCCTCCCCTCCATTCCTTCACTTCCTTTCCTCTCATCAACGTCCACGCGCTCTCTCTCACATTTCAAGAGTCACGATCTCCCCCTCCCTCCCCAACAAAATCCCTACCCAACCGCTGCCACTCATCTGCAAAATTCTTCGAACCCGCATCCTTCTCGCAATAATTTTACCAAAACCAGTCCTTCTTTTACGACCCTTTCATCTTCCCACTCTCAAAAACTCATCCAATTACTTACGCAACTAAAAATCATCATTCCTACTAATTCCTTTTCCCTTGAGCAACTATTTTCATCCCAAGGGCAAAAGTCTCCTTGCAAAGACAACCGCGTATTCTTCCTATTTTCCTCCAAACATTCTTCTTATCAACCTTATCTTATTAAACCACAAAAATCTCGTTAGAAATTTACACGAAGAAAGCGACAATTTTAAATAGAAACTAGTCCACCTCCCTTCTATCTTCCACCCCAGGTACAATTCACATTCGGCCCCACTTTCTCCCTTCTCCCTTAGAATCCCTTTATAATTCTGCTGGCAACCTTTCATCCTTTCTCTCCTCTTCTTTTCCTGGAAATACTGGAGAATCTGAGCACATTAGCTCAGAGTCATTTAAGTCCCATCTTTGCAAACTATTCCGTATACTTTTCTACAAAACATTTCCATGAAAAAAAACTGGGAATTTCATTTTCTAAAAACATCAAAGCATTCATATTTGTTGTGTCTCTTCCAAAGCTAAACTTTTACCTTTCGCATCCCTCTACAATCGCTAAATCTCATAGTTTTCCTCAGTTTCTCTCAGTCCTATGTCCTATTAGGCACGTGAAGCCAGTTCCTACAGTTTTTATCATTCAAAGTAAAAATATTCGCAAACTTATTCTTCAGTTTCCAGTTTTTCTCGTATTATTTTCTTTCGCTTTTAATTTCGCCTTCCATTTACGGCCCTGTGGACCCTTTAGAGTTTTCGCAACAAAGCTAATTCTTGGTATGAACAAAAGCCTTTAGCAACTTTCCGTGTGCTATACGGCTAGATACTAAATACCCCATTTGTTTGAGGGCTGCAACCTCCGTATCAGCTCATCAACGTAGTTTTACCTTCAATTATACGGTACTTTAATAGTTTACGAGAGTTTCATTTGTCAACATACTATTTTCTGTATTTATGCCCCATCGATAGCCAACGGGTTTTATGAGATTTTCCAACCTTTCCCTTGTCTGTTGACTGTCCAAACCCCAGCACCGCTACAGGTACAACTATATTCATGCAAAAATGACAGCTCAAGATGCTAGTTATTGGTAGACAGACTGCCGCAAACAGCGCACAGCTTGTAAACAAACTAATGCTATTTAAATACAATACTTACGAATCCAATCTCCCTCGATATCATAAAAGGCTAACTGTACGCCGTGTCTCATTCTCCCCACTAATCTCTTTCTCATGATTCATGAAATGTCTGACTTATTGTGCAATTTATTTTACAAATTTAAAACCGCTGTTGCATTGTTTACCCTACCGAACCGAACCTTTTCGGAATTATTTCCTAACGGAGATGCCTCTAGAGGTTGTTAGTGAATAATTGTCCCACTGTTTTCCTTATTACTTAATCAGTCTGCCTCCGCTGTACTTTACGGCTTTTCCCTAAAGCTGGACACATTCAAACAATGAATGTGTGTGTGTAGCAAAAAATTCCCAGACTTTGAAATGGGCCCATAGGGCGATCATCCTAGAATTAATAATGTTAAGCCTTGAATGTAGGATTTTTTCATTGGCTTGCAAAAAAATCGCAACTCTGTCGTGTTCTTTCCTATTCCTCTCCCCAAATAGCAGCTACTATCAACAGTTCATAGCCCTGTAGACTACTGAAAGTAGTAGGCTGTGCCCGTAAGCATATAATAATTATCCTCCTTTCTTTCTCTTCGCAGATTGTGTAGACTTGATTCAGACGAATAATACGTAGAAAAATGCTGCAGAAAAAAACTCACCCTGCTTGCACAATAAAGGATTCTGGAGAAAAGGAGCATACAACTACAAATCTTCGAGTGCTGTGCGTCAAGATTGGCACATTTTCCTGGACCAAGATGACGGTTGTAACTTTGGAGCCATTCACAGTGCTCCCACAATCATGATGGCGAATCCGGAGGTTGTATTTCGTCTGAGAGCTGTATAAAATCGAAAAAATGTGTAAAAAGCAATCCAGAAATACATTGTATATGATTCTTTCTTCACCTTACAAATGATTAATCCAAAGTGGACTAAATAACACGCTCCACAGCACTGCAACACACATCTCTTAACAGTGGCTTTTCCTCCAAAAGCTCCCCCTGATCCTTCTTTCCCGTATATTCAATGATTTTTATAAAATATTTCAGATACTTCCCTTGCTGGATTCAAACCAAACTAATGCCTTTATTCAAAATAAATCCTTGAATCCCTCGATTGTGTATTCACTTTAATTTTGCATACATCTCGAAAGCATCTGCTAAATGAAGACGAGAGGAGATGGGATAGATAGAGTGTGAAGGAGCTGTCAATAATCTTGAGAGGATCTATCATCATTTCGGCTTCCTATTTTTCTTTTTTCCGCAATATCTTCCTTCCAATCTTCCCTTGCTTGGTTCCTCTTCTTCCTCCCTATTCACGTCCGGGAGACAATATGAGATGGGGATGAAGACGAGGATAAAAGATTCGTTCATCTGCAAACTTGATTCTCTCACGCTCGCTCTATCTTTCCCTCGCTTGGATCAACACCACATTCTCTTTATTATGGAACTAGTATCCTTTATTTTCTACCATCTTGATACAGTTTCCGTTTCTAGGTTTCTGCATCTCATAAGAGGCAAGCAAGGAAGCAACCAAAGAAGAATGGACGACGCCAAGGAAACGAGGAACGGAACGCTTATTAGTCCGTCTTAAGAGACATAAGCTCACGAACCTTCCCGTCGCCTCCCTCCTGCAACCAACCCCCTTATGATTTCCTCTTTTTTTCCTAAATCTAGATCACGTGAGACACATAGAATTCAGTGAACAAAACTGCGGAAATAAAGGATCATTTTGAGAAAAGGGTAAAAGAGAGTCGCGAAGACCAGCACTACTCCTAACATCCCAGAGACACATGTCATGAAGAGGTTTTTAGTTGGATGTGGTGGGGGGTGGATAATTTCCTGCGCTATTAGCTCATTCTCCCATCTTCTCATTCAGAGGTGTCAATGAGGAGCGTTGATTCGGTATACTACTCCTATGACCTGGTTTCAATCCGTCTCTTTTAGTAATCCTCAATTGAAACAAGAGAGACGGTGGAAGAGTCGGGATTACAGCAAGTCTTAAGTCATTTGACTACCCAAACAAGCCCATCATACAATCACACAAACAACATACATTTTAATGATCCACAATAAATCACGGCTCACTCAGCCATGTAAACCGTTACATGAAATAGAATTAAACTCGATCCTCCTAATCTCGGCATCCAACAAAATGCATTTACATCTCCCTCCTTGTGTAAACCAATTAAGCCCTATTAAGCCTTTCAGAATTGAGTCAAACAAATTAAATACTCTATCAACTTTGTCTCGTTCTCAGCTCTCAACAGCTTCTGCTTTGAATAATCCCTGTCTGCACTACTCCTCCTCCTCCTCTTCATCCCAACCCCCTTCGCTCCCCTTAAACCCTCTTAAACTGTTTACAAGCTAGTTAAACTATAATCTGAATTTAGATTAATGTTTTGTTTATATCTGGCCGTGAGCAGAGGACAGGGTCATCCTACTAACGACAACTTATCAAGCATCAAATCTCAAAAAGTAATTCTCCCGCACCACCTATAACATTACAAGAGCCCAACGAGCCCCAACGGAGTTTTTATTGCGATTCCTATTATTTCATTGCATAAAAACCTTCAAAGGATTTGCATACTTTTAATCTGGCAGCAGAACTTTGGACATTTGCCAGCTTCCAGCTATTCCCTCCCAAAGAGAAAAGATCCCGACTGAATTCCGTATTTTCTCACTCTTCTCCCTCATCATCCCTGTCTGATATTTTTCAATTTATCCCACTGCCACCACCCACCCAATGACCATTACACTTCAGAATGACCAGATCTAGGCCTAGGCCTGGGACACAAAATAGATAAAACAAAGGCTGCCAAAAGCATTCGCATTGGATAAATAACCGCCCGCCCGCCCACTCGATAAGCCGGTGAGAGGAGGATAAACCCGGGTTTTGGAGTTGTTGAAATGGCGGGCGAGAGAGGCTGTTGTTGGTGTAAATTCCAAGAGGGAGGCAGGGAGTGAGCTACATTCCAGCTTTCTGTATTCTGATACCCGCTTTTTCACAAATGCTCATACAGGATAACTCTCAGAGACTCAGGCTGTCCTCTGCCGTACACCCTGCTTGAGCTTGATATATGGACTGCGGGGAAAGTTCAGCGGTCAGGAAGAATAAGATCTATGAAATTACCCCCACTTAATTTAATCCTCTCTAATCTGATTTAAGTGCTGAATGCGATAAGACTGAAACTGGCACTGCCTGAATTAATCCCTTACATCAATCCACACTACTATTCCCAATTCCCACCCTCACTCAATTATTTCACTCTTTCACAAAGACAAGCAACACAACACAGCACGCAACAACCGCCCGCTCTCTCAACAATAATCAAAAACAAAACCCTTCAAACCCATAGTAATACCTATATTTACCTCCTTTCAAATCCATACAATGACTCACAAATTTATTTGTTATCCACCTTCCAGACCAAATCACATCATCATAGCTTTCCAATGTATTTCCAAACTTCTCCAAACAGAAGCTGTCCTTAGTTTAGCTGACCCCGAGAGGAAATTAGTCCCGTAAAACAAAACCGGGTATCCAATCATGAGAAACCAGGGAATTGCGGTGGATAAATAAATTGTGGTGAACCGGTCGTAGTAGTGTAGAATGGAACACATTGGCTACGCTCTGGTTTCCAAATTCCACAATCTGCAGCGTCTTCTCATTCATTCAATAGCCCTGCACAGTCCTCGGCCCAGCTCTCGTGTCTCAATTAACGTATACACAATAGGGGATTGAGAGGACGGATAATTACGGCATGATTACTAAAAATCCAGCTTGTCCTCCAACTCGCAGTCTTAGCTAAAGCTTGAATAAGTAGGAAATGTATAAATTCAAAAGGGGAATTCTTCTCCTCCACCATGCAATTACAGCGTACCCTGAGAGAAACACTAATTTCCTCGCTAAAATGCCGGCTTAATTACAGGCAAACACTTGAATTCAGCCTCCATCAGCCATCAGCCTAATGTTCTCAAGTTTTCTTCTTTGTAATCAACTCTTCTTATTTCTTCCCAGCCTCTTCTCCTTCTCTCGCCCTTTTCTCTCCTCAAAATCCAACACAAAGATGCCGCCATTACTCTCAACCTGAGCTATTTTACCCTAGGGCCAGCAAACCACACACTAAAAACTACCCTACCAATTTAACTACCAGCCCAGAGGAAGCACATTTCACATTCCATCCAGCCTCCAGATTCAGGATAAAACCACAAGTATTATATGGTATTAATTTAGGATGCTCCTCGCCAAAACTTTCCTCTCTTCTCTTATTAGAGGCTTATGTCCTGTCTGCTCTGCACTGGACTCGTGTGCGACTTTCTCCGCGTCCCTTCCACACTACCACTTGCCACTTACATCCCGCTCTAATAAATCCGTATATTAATTCGATAGAACGGACGTAGATAGAATACGTTTTCCCGGACGTTCAAAATGATTTGTAGTTTTGTAAATGCGTCGACAGAAGTATCTCTCAGATACGAGTAGCACAATCCAATGGCACTAGAGTTTCCGCGAGCCAGAATTCAATCCGGATTTTCTCTTGATTAGCATAAATAACAATCATTCTATTCCATATCTAGTTTTGTTCACTCCTGTCCGTAGCAACTCTTTTATAATCCTTTCCCCTCATCCTACCACTCTCTCTCAATCTCAACACGTTACTCTCTCTCTTGCAATTATTAGCCTAAAGAATGAAAAGGAACGTCAAAAACGTTGTTACTAAAAGAGAAATCCTTAAGTAAGTCTTAATTTCAGGAAAATCAACATCATTTAAACATCCTTTTTACAACAATCTCTGATTTCATCTTTGCACTTTTTATCTTTCTTGTTCCCATATCAAGGACACAGGTTTGCCAGCCAGATTTAATCAAACTTAGTAGATCTGGGTCGGCCACAACAATATTCACCCCTCCCTCCCTCCTCACACAACATACCGGTTAACTCACGGCCCATAATCTCTTTCACCACCAACGTCAGATGACCAACGCCTTCTTCCCGCTCGACATAACAAGTTTTGACAGGGCATTAACAGAGAGGTCTGCTACCAGACTGCCACCAGTGCTCACCCAGTTTTATTTTCATAGCTTCTCCCTACAAACTCCACACAGACCACCACCATGTGTCCTCCTTGTCATCATCCTCTTCAGTTTTGATATTTTTTCTCAATATTCCCACATCATCATAAACCAAGGTTATATAGGCTACCATGCCAGCAATTCAACTCGCTTCTCAGTGCCACAGCCACCACAACTGCCCCTCACCAACTCGCACCTTCCGGTCTCACAGTACATCTTCAATCCATCCCTGAGAGAAACCTTTAAGTAAAGCTGAGGTTTGAGGTAACATGAAGATGCTTCCACGAGGCTTCCTGTCCGTCCGTAGCCTTGAAGAGGAGATGAATGCCAAAATAATAATCTGATTATTTTCTAAAATCTTCATCTCAGCCTCCCTGTCTTGCCTGCACACTCGGCCCTTCTCATTCGACCAATACAGCCAGAATTTTCTTCTTCTCATTTATCAGGATTCTGTAGCTTGACAATAATGCCCTGTCATCATTTCTGGGATAATGGATAATGATGATGGGAAGAGTGACAGATTCTCCCACAACCTTAGCAACCACTAGCTTTGCCAAACCTAGTTTCTTTCCCAATTTTAATCATCTTCCCATGTACACATAAAACTGATTTTCAATCACTCATCCACATTCTACATTGTGGCAACGGCCCACAAAATTTGGTTTCCATCAACAGCAACTGCTGCGAACACAGCAACCACATCCCACCTAGCAATCATCATCTTCATTCCAATAATTCTCAATCTTTCAATCAAAATCACTTATTCTTCTCAATTTCCCCCCACTCAAGGTTTCTGGGAACCAAGCTATAGTTGCAGAACCAGCCTTTGACGATTAACAACCGAGAGGGCGACACTGTCTCCTTAAGCCCATACAGCCAATCCGTGACCTACACCATCCCATTCATAACTCCCTAGAGATTCCCTCCATTCTGTCTGTCTATGAAAGAAGCCAATTCTTTAATCATCCCTATAATTGAATACCCGGTAATTTTAATTGAAACGATTCTTCCTTTTCATCCCTCCCGCTGTCCTCTCTTCATTTGGACCCATCTAAAGGTAAACATTAATCCCGCGTTCCCCCCTCCAACCAACACCCTCCCTGCCATTTTCTTCACTACAGTTTGAAACAGGGAGTTCAACCACTCCCAATTACCGTTTCAATTTCTAGAAGCCATTTGGTTTTAATTCCATAAATCAGTTCTATTATTCGGATCGTAGAGATGGGTTTCCAAGGCTCTGGAGGAAATAAATCAAAAAGCAATTCCCTCCTCATACTAACTTTCATCTACATTCACTTCCTAGCAATCCTAGAATAATTCTCAACCCTATCAATCGACAAGGATTGAATATTTTCCTCACATTTCCTATACATCACAACATGTTTCCTAAATCTCATAAATCACAGTTTAGACAGCTTCCCCTGTAGTTTTCTCCATCATACAATCACATTGCCAACGCTAACCCGCTAGTTCTCTAAATCCTAGAATTCTGTTGCTAAGAGATGTTGAAAATGTTCCAACCCTACAGCTCGATTTCTATACCAGGGACTTAAAGCTTCTCCTAGAAGTTCTGTTTCGAAATTGCAAAATAAAATCATATTAAATTACAATCATCGGTTACCTGGGAATAGCAAGGAAATTATCTTCAATAAAATATCTCTCATCCTCTTACAAGCTTCATTGGTGTTTTCATATAAAGTTTATTTTCAGAATCCCCCGCTTTTTGAATCTCCTAAGGGTAGAAACGACAAGAAAAGTTTAAATTACAAGGCAGTGTAGTTTGTCTCGACAGGCTGTTTATAAATAATGTAAGTACTGTGGCATCTCTCATCATTTACTCGCTCGGTAGAGATGACAACGACCTTGAAAATAACTAACTAAAGCCTTTTGACATACAGGATCCACAGACCAATCCCTGTCAGGGATTCGTGATCAAACCTGCTGCTAATATGTAAACAAATCTCTCGATTAGTTTCACCTTACTAAAAGCACGTTACTCCTCGTTCCAACATCCAAAATGTTAGACACCGCACATGATTTGACTGCGGCAAGGAATCGTATGCTTCTTGTAAAACAACTTATGGCTTACATAACAAACTTGGAAACGATTTCCGAACATTCAAAAGTTCTATTCTACAGCTTTTGCAGTAGAAAATTCATCTCTTCTGGCAGAGCGATTCTAGATCGTAGACTCTCTACTTGCGCGAAGAGAAATTAAAAAATTTCTATACAGCATATTCCCATCTTTTTAAATCTTTTTATAGAGCAAAATATCCGCTTTCGCAGTCGGAACAAGCAGTGCATCGTTGGAAAAGCGTGATTCCTTTCAGCTGTGACGACGATGCGGAAGGAAAAGATGAAATAGTGATTCCCTTCGCTTGGTTTTAGGTGAAGCAAAACGCAAGAAATGTAAAGCTACCCTCAGTATTTAAACTTGTGCTTATTGTATGGTGGCAAAACGTACATGCAACCAAACGACAACTTATATTTATTGCACCCTCTAACAATCTTAATATTTTCATTCTCACGCAGACAGAATGATTCCCTTATAATCGTCTTGTCATTTCCACCAACCGATAAAATCCTCCTTGACGCCATTCTGTAGGCTTTGAGGACCCGAGCAACAAGTTCGTTTGGGGTCTTCGTTTTATATTTCTATCAGACCATTTTTACAAAGTCCACATCCATTTTCCCTGAAGTATATATGCTGCAAACTTGTGCTGTTGACAATGACATAAACTCCTTAAAGAAAGGCGCGTGGAGTGACGTAAATTGAATTGCTATCTCTGCACCAAACAACCAAGTTGTCACCCGCCTTTTAGAATTATTAGGTTACATCATAGTAGCTTTGGACTCTTGAAAAGTGAACAACAATACCCGAACCGGGGCGCGTGTACCCCTTGAGGCAATTTTTCCTTAGTCTCCAGAAAAACAAGCAAGAACTGAAAAAACCGATTTTGAAAAAAATAAAATAGAAATCAGTTCTAAGAAAACTAACAAACTTCGTCAAGTATTTTCATAGTGAAAGCCAACTTTCCTTTCTCATCCTTCCGTAGCCTTCCAGCCCTCAGCTTCTTTCACCGTCAAAGTAATGTAATGTAAGGCTAACTTGAAAGAAGGCTCTTAAACTTTATTCCCCACCTCTGCAAGGTACTAACGACGTGCTTTGAGCAGAAATTCTCCTCTCATTGCCGACATAACCAGCTAATGAGTTGTCCCATACCGCCACTCAAATCAACTTCATAGCCTTTTGTTAAGAGCTGGAGCGTGTCAAAAACCGGAGAAACTCTCCCAATTTCTCCCTTGGTCCCACCTAAACCGCCTCCCACCTCACCTGTTCACATCCCCCTTGACGAAACATCCCGGCTTGGTTGAATCTTCCACGGATATCCGTCCACCGAAGAATGGACCCGTTTCCACAGATACTTCGCTTGAATCCGCTAGACATTTCGTTGCTTTTGCCGAAACTGCAATGTAAATACACAAACTCCAGGTGAGACCATTAGCCATGTAAGAAACACACACGAAGCTAACCACATTATTCCAGCTAGCCTTCATATTATTCCTGGCTTGGTTTTCTTGGAAGAAATTTCAGCTTTTTGTGATCGCTAGTAAGCGTTGCGCGTTGGCTCTATCCGCTTCCATAACGTGTTTCTATAGGTTTGACCTTGCTTTCAAGCGCTTTCTTCACTTTATATCAATGCTAGTTTCTCCGTTAAATGAAATTTTGTCTTTCCAGGCTTGTAATAACAAGTCCCTGATATCTTGAGACGAACTCATTTCAAAATTGCACCATAAAATGCTCACTTTAGTCAAATCATATTTTCCACTCTGCTTTATTTTCTTGACACATGAAACTCAAAGCTCTAAGAATCCAGGGTTTAGTTTCCTCACTTATCTTTAAGGTTATTCGCTAATATACTTTGCCTACATTTGCTGAAATGTTTAAAATTACAAAGCTAAGCTAGCACTTTCACTGCCACTTCTTCAATTGATTCGTTCAATAAGCCCTGTAAGATTTAATCCCATCTCACACCCCTTCCCACCTCAAAGAAAAAGTTACAAAGATGGTTGCAACAGAAAACGTTTCCCGCCAACTTCAAATTAGGATTTGCGAGTGATATTACGCGCTTGAGTGATGATAAGTGTTTCTGTAAGCGCTTGCTACAAATACCTGATGTAGATCAAGCTTTTGTAGCATTGTCGTAGATTTTCAAGTAAAACAGCACATGCACAGCACATTAGAATACTATTCAACTTCTCATCTAGTATCGTAGCAAGACTGTGTGCATGTACAACATGTTCCCCTCCCCCTATTATACTAAAACACGAATAGAAACGACTTACATCCTTTAGTCTGAAGTGATATCTGCGAAGGTCTTCCTGTATATTTGGGCGGAGCTGCCTCTTGTGGTATCACTTGGAATGTGTAATTTGTTGCCATTCGGAGTCCCCCTATTTCAATTAGAAACACTTCGTTTGAATCATTTCTCTCCTGGCGACCAGTTCTCACGGATGGCTCATCAACAACCTGTAAAATCAAATAAACAAATAACATTCAAAGGTTCCCTGGACTGGAATCCAAAGCAAAAGCCTTCATGTGCTTTCGCTTCACTGTCTCCACCAACCATTCCACCCTCATGTTTCATCCTCACCCTCCACTCCAGTAATCAAGCAGGAAGGAATCAAAATGCTCACTATCCCCATGTTAAGTAAATGCTTCACTTGAGGAAAATTACAGAGCAAGTTTGCCGAAGTAAACTATTCAGTCATTTCAAGCCCTTCGACTTGTGAAAACACACACCCTCAAGACACAACAACTACCTGATTTTGCCCTTCCCCCCAAATTAGATTTAAAGGCTCATATGCCTTCAACCATGACATTACGAAATTAACAATTTTGATTTAATTGCATTAAATTGCTTCCTCTTTCTCATTTCCTAAGCAGGAGGAAGGCAGCTTGCACTATTAAAATGAATTCCACCCTGAGCCCCAGGCTTCTAAAACAGTCATAATTGCCTCAAGCTCTATTTGTCAGGGACTAAAGCTTAAGGGTGGCGAATTTGTTCCTCTCTTCCGGCTCTTCTCCCCTAATAGATTAACACTGCGGTGGGTTAAAAGGATTTTAGTGGAAAATTCCGGAAGAACAGATGCAAAGTGGATATACTTCCCAAAGTTTTAAATAAGATTCCAAACAACATGCTCCGCAGCTCAATTTACTTCCAGACAAGGTAAGGTCGGGGATTTCAGCCTTGAGCATTGCTGGAATTAGGTGAACATGAGCTGCACGGATCGATACCAGGTTTAGGAAAACAAATTACACGTTCCATCATCTTTTCATAATTGTATCAGCTCTTGACATTAATGAGAAAGATGATGAAGCTGAAGTTGGTGAGATTTTTGCTTTCGTTTACCCTTCTCTTCCTACCTCATTATCAATTCCTTTATAATATGCTTTCTCCAAGCTTTCTCCGTCCTTCCCGTCATGGAATCTATTTTACTGCAGGGTCTGGGATAGGAAGAAGGAAAAACAATTTTTGCGTGTTATTTTTCTCATGTAATATATGCAGGAGGATCATGCCCTAGTGTGCTCTCTATGTTCCCAGCGTTAATATATTCAGCGCTACACTCCAAGCTCATTTTCCATGTAAATCCTCTTTCCTCTCCTCCACCCCGCTTTCTGTCTTCTCAGCCATGTTTACTGCAAACTGTATTGCATAATTTCATCATTTGCATGGGATTATCAACTGCAACAGAACATTTCGAGAAAAGCTAAATCAGTTAGCCTCCGGTAGAGCTGACTAGCGGACTGTCCATCACAGAGATAAGCCCGGGAAATACCCGGATAACTACTTCTTTTCTCCATAAGCTAAAGGAATCTCATAACAGTAGCCACATTTCCTACAAAACGTTTATTTGAACTTGAATGCTACTTCTAGCATATCTACTGTTTATATGTACATAGTTCGAATTGAATCCGACTAGGAAAAGGGCATGACGTTTGTCCATGAACTTAGATTACGCTTCCTTCTTGGATTTAAGTTGAAGGATTAAGGATACTCCCTTGAAAATTTATTCTAGTAGAGCACAATTTTGGATTAATTTCTCACCAAATCCCAATTTTCAGTCTCTTTCACACAAAGTACGAGGAAGACTCAACGAGGACTTGATTCGCTAAAATCTTCGTGATGAAGCAAAATAGTATTGCATCGTCTACATCGTCAAGGCTGAAATTGCATTCCCCATTTCCCACCCTTGTTCCTACTACCTCATCCCTCGTTCCACACCTTCGTGATTCTTTTCCCTCGAGTTGGCAAACATAATAGAAAACTATAGAATCTATTGTATTTAAAGAGATTCATTCTAAAAATTTCATTGTTTTCCTCCCAAGCTTTTTCTCTAGAAGGAAAAGAATGTGGATTGAATCTTCTCTGATTTTATTAACTTCCATCTGCCTGACTTGGCCATCCATAAGCCTTTTCCCCTAAAGTACGTGTAAAACTGCCAAGTCATTTGGAGTTTCAACTTTTTTGGCTTCTTCTGTCTGAATCAACCCACGGAAGAGGATGATGTAATGCGTAAAGCTGAGTGAGGGAATTCGCATCCGCCAGAGGATTTGCATGGCTCATTTTTAGAAAACGGGCTGGTTATATTGCGAAATTTAGGATATTGTTTCCCATACATACTCCAGCAAAAGATCCTTGCTGACCTCTGTAGAAACTTTGGAAATCCGCTAAAATTAGGCAAGCTTCCAAAGCGTCTTGTCGGTCGTTAACTTTTAGATTTGAGCAAAGAATGATTCGTATTCGGTTAAAGAGAAGATTGTAAATTAAATTAACTTCTCGTCCCCTGTCCAATGCTATCCGCTAAATGACTCGTGGGATTTTATTGGAGACCGCAAGTATTTAGAATTCATTCTCGTCAAGCAATAAAGTGCCCCTTGACCTTTGGCAAATATGAGCATAAGCCATAGGGATCATCCAATCCAAGCTTTTAAACTAAGAAACCATTGCCCGTCTATCTGCTAGCTAGGAAAAAGAGAAAATAGGAGTTATTGGTTTCGCTACATTATCGGCATGTGATTTATTTTTTCAGCCATGAATCCCTCATGCACAAGCTGTCTTCTTTAGAATTGAAATAAAATATGACGGACGTCATCCCGATAACTCAGTTCAAAATGTTTTCGCATAATCTAGCATATTCATATTTTTCAAAAGTCTCCCTCTATCACCGCCAAGATGGCTCAAGGCCAAAAGAGTTAGCTGGCTACCCGCCGTTTTACTTCTCGTCCCCCACTACTACATCTCCCCCTCCATTCAGCTTGCGAATACTATTCCAACTATGCGGCTTTGTTGAAAAAGTATCCAAATTTTCTTTAAAATTCCGCCTCCCGGATCCGCCGCCAGTTAAGCAAAGCCAGAATTTCCGGAATCCTCATATCTTCCTCCTCCTTCTCCCACCTTCCTTGTTTGGACAAGCTATTTTCCAGGACGGTCCTGTTCAGTTACGAGCAGGAGTTGTAGTGGAGCGCTTATCCTTTTGTTCCAACAGATTTGGCAAGCAGTGGATAATAAAGTATCCACTGGAATGGAAATAGAACTCGGGCAAGACGGAAGAGGATGAGAGAACGAGCCTCTCCACTCTAATTCCAAGTACGCCACATACAAAAATTGTATTCCTCTGACAGAAACTGCTTTCTCTTACAACATAATGTCTTCTAGAATACCAGCCGCTTCTGTCCCTCTCCCCCTTTCCCAGCGCGGCACCAGCAGCCACCAAAACAACTCTTTGCAGTTAGCAGTATAGTACGCTGGAGAAAGTCTCTGGAATGTGCCAAGCGACAATCGTATTTACAGCATATATATTCTCAACAACCTCAAACTTATTCATCCCAGCCCCATTCAGTTGCCTTTCTCCCAAGCTTCTTTTTCTTCTTTCCAGCCATACTTTTCCTAACCTTGATATTATTTTCTTATGCAACCTGATTTTTTCATCCCAAGGCCCGACCTTTCAGCAGTTCCAGCTTGTAGTTGGCTTATCCCTCCTCCTGGTTACTTGATACAACCCACACACTATCACATGGGAAGGATACACGCAAAATTTTAAGATCCTTTTAAACCCATCCAACTGAATACAATTTCCCAATCTGCATTTTAATAATTTCCGAGGAGAAAACAGGATCTTATAAGTTGAATTCCTTTTGTTTTGTCTTACTCTTATCCCCCGTCACTCTCTCTCTCTCCCTTCCCATCTCCTCTCTTTGTCTTCCCCTTTACTCGTACATTCGGAGTCATTTTCTTTCTCTTTTATATTTTCTAAATATTACTATTTTATCTCATCTACCTTTCAAATTTCCAAGCTATAATATAAAACTTAAATGTCATCTTTTAAAAGCACACGTGTTCCATTCACCTTTCCCTCCCCTCCTTCAGAGCAAACACCCCGATTAAAACAATAAGCAAGTAATGGCGAGTAAAACAAATAGAATCTTCATCATCTCTTGTCATCCGCACTCAGCTCACAGCCAGCTTTCCCTCATCTTCTAAACTTACCTGGCCTAGATTTCTAAAATATGTGAAACTTGTTGTAATTTGTAACGATTAATTAAAACTTCCTTCAAGCGGAATGAATTTCCCTGATTAAACAATTAAAGAGAGTTTTGTGTAAAAAAAGACAGATAAAACTCCTGCGGCCTATATCCGCCCTCAGGCGAGAGAATCTCATGTAATTGATTGTTTTACATTGTTAGCATGGGGGTAATTGTATCGTCGTGAGGACAGGAACAAACTCTCTACCATCTCCACATTCAACACCACACTCAACGCTTACCATTTCAAACTGCTCAAGATTCATCTTTAGCGTGTCGTTAAAATAAACCTTTAGCGTAGTAGTCCTCCAAGTAACTCGTCGTACTCTCTCAATTTTTCCCTGTTGTCAGTTTACTTTGCACTTGATGATTTTTTTCAGAGGACTCTGCAGAAATCTCTGTAGTATACATCTGGTTTGGAGTGCATAACACGCTTGAGGAGAGATGAAAGATTCATGGCTTGATGTGCCATAAAATTTTCTTTATTGTTTACCTCGCAAATTTTACCTTAAGGTCATATACCTCCGATTCCATCACACAACTTTCCGTATTTCCACACACACAATCCCAATATACGGTATATTTTCATTCTATTTCCCGCTTCCACCACCCTTTCCCCACTCTCGTCCATCCAGCTATCTGCTACATGCTAAACATCAAAAGCTTTTAGTTTTTAGTTACAAAACTCAAGGGTCATTTTCCTATCATCTCGTATTCTATTTATCTTCGCCAAAACCAATGACTCTCCCCACCACCCTCATCCTTCCCTACCTACATCAGTACACAGAGCGGATGTCATAAAGAGGATACGTGTTTTGGACATGACTTTGGTTACTCAAAGCCTGCAAGGAGGCATGTATATAGATGCAAATGGGGAAACAAGTATACACAGGCACTTGATCAGTCTCAGTTTACGCGGACTCTAATGAATGCAATGGAACGGCCTGAAGAGAGGACGAAAGAGGGAAAATTGCAAGCATATATTAAAATTGCATAGCCGTAAGCTATTGATCCAAGCATCCTCCCTGTCCATATGCACAATGATCCACACCAGCATCACACCGGGCTTAATTCCCTTAGCAAGTCAGAGTCGTATTACTTACATGTACAACATGCAACCTGGACGAGGATGGTGGAAGATGTGCAAAAATATTCAACGCATCCCTCGACTCAACGCCCTCGTCTTACCCATCTCCTCCAGAGCCGTCCCTTCCGATTAAGCACAGTTGGGAGCTTTCTCCTCCGGATTTCCTTTTTATCCCTCTAAAAACCGTTTATCATTAACATATTCATGAAGGCCAAGAAAAACTCGGTAAAAACAACATGATTTATACATCCTAGTGTCCTTTTCTCATGAATGCTCAAGCATGTATAAAATAGCATCAAAAAACACACAATAGAATCATATATAACGCTTAGTGGAGCAAACAAATATTCATCCACCCTCTCTCTCAGATTCTGAACATCAATCCTCCTCATCGCGGCCCAACAAGTAACAAGAACCGTCCACAACAACACATTTTGTCTCCTTCCTTATGCAATTCAATTTTGTGTTAACAACCAATAACATCCCCACTTTCCCCACAGTATCGGAATTCACTTGTTCAACTCACCCCAAGCCCACGGCAATCCACTCTCATACTTCTCTACAGCTTTCTCCATACTTTCCCGTATCCGTTACTCTTCCATCGGTGATTTGAAACAAACTGGAGAAAACTGTATTCATTTTTTAAAAAATGGGAAATTACTTTTGTTTACAGCTATTTTTTCCCGTCAGCTCGAATTTGAAACCAAAATTCTTTCATCTTATAAAAAGTCCCATGTTTTCCGTTTGATACATTGAAGCAATTTCTTCCACGTCGTCGAACAAAGAATCGCACATATTTTTTCATCTATTCCTCCAAAAAAAGGAACAAAATCATGTACACCAATCTGTTAAGCATGCTTTTATAAAGAGAGCCTCTTAAGAAAATGACGCCCCGTGGAAGAATCCAATTCTCTTGAAGTGTCCAATCTTGATTTTCAATATTTCGATTTTCACAAAAGAGAAACAGGAGGAACTAGAATTTGAAAAGCATGTGTATACATATTTTGGGAAATGAAAAGAATATATTTTCTTCTTATCGCGTATTGCAAATAAGAGTAGACTCAAGTCAACCAACCTGACGTTCAAATGTTTCAAACAAGAAACTTTCAATACAGCTTCTAGCAATCAGAATGAAAATGGACAACAATGCAATGCAGCGGTTTCTCGTGTGTAAATCCCTTCTGTTTTCTTCTCGTATTCCAATTCCAAATCTAGTTAAACTGCAGTGTCCCATCATAACTCATACAGTTTCAAATAGAAGCTAATGAGCAATCAGTGGAACCGCACCAACTTTCATGTTGTAACAACAAACTCCAAAACCAATTATATGTGGTAACAGCTCAATTGCATCCAATATGCATTCCATAATTCTATCCTTGGCAAACTCCCCGATATTCTTGAAGCAACCCTAGCGAATTCTCTACCTCTTTCCTTCCTTCTTCGTTTCTTTGTGCTCTTTCATCTCTCTGGTTTCTTCTTTCCTGTCTTATTTACTAAACGAAACAAGATCCTCAAGAGAGGTTTTGATGTGGTTTCAAACACAAAAGAACCGAATTCCAACCATGACAAAAACAATCTATTCTCACAAACTCCTTCCTCGTTTCTCTCATCTAATAATCGGTTCTAGAAAGTCGTACTTCCCACCCAAAATTGCGTGCAAAGACGAGACAAATATTCAATAACAATACTTCCAACTTCCTCAAGTAATCCGCCCTGGTCTGGTAAAAATATATTGAGGCTGCTATAAAGAAACTATTCTTAACAATAGTCCTCTCCTTCTGTTTCATTATTACATTTTGTCCGCCTATTATTTCCCAGAATTTGTTCATCCTCTCCTTCTCTCATCAACGTCAGCCTTCCGCACAAGGATGCTCCTCATTTAAAAATGTGATAATCATTCTATCAAAGTGGTTCCTTATAGCTAATTCACCTAATGCCGTCACCTACGTTAGGTCCTGCGGTGGTTGTCGTTAGTTTGCTCTTGCCAACTCTATCTATCTCTCTCTCTCTCTTTGATGGCAACTCTGCTAGCTTGATGCCTTGTTAAAGGAAGAAATGACATAGTTAATAGCTCTATTAGTCACATCCACCTCAAATCCTTCTTCCTATAAAAGCGCGATTAAAATTAGTAATCAACAACCGAACTGACTCCCAAGTCCTTGAATATTTAATTGCTCGAGACAGTCTTGACGGTGAAGGGGGATGATGTAGAGTTTAATGAAGAGGGTGCACATGGTTCTCATGTTCATTGTAGCTTATTCCTTTGTTGTCTCTATGTCAAGATTGTGTTGTCTGCGTGTATGTACCTTTTGCTCAATGATATCACTGTCCAATAATTTTGTATTGCATCCACGTAATTATCCCCCAATCAATTACAACATTTTTAAATAACACCTCAACCGAAACCTCCCCTCATCTTCCCATCTTCGTGACAAGCTAAATGCTTTTAGTTTGCTTCACTGACTCACGTAAATATCCAAGAATAAAGGTAGGAGGATAGGTTCAAGAAGAAGACAATCAAGACAGCGTCGTGTCTGCAGTTCCTTGTTGCTAAGACTTGCCGCTGTTTCAAGGTTGCAAACTAAGGATTGGAAATCTCTCAATCACTGAATGATCAACAAGACTCTCTTTCATGATCAGAAGAGATGATTTCCGCTCCACCGCCGATGATTCCCATCACTTGCCACCACACAAAGAAGGGCTTAAATGCAAAAAACAGACTATTGTTTTTATCAATGAAAACATTCCTTGTTCATCTTTCTTTAATACCTTGTAGCTCTTCCTCCTTCTTCCTCATTCCCGCATGCTCTTTTCCTATATCTGCTTCAGGCTAATATTTTGCTCACATACCCAATCCAAACTTCATCTCTGCTCGCTATGGAATTCACAAAGATTGCATGAACAGGAATGAGAATTATACACACATTATCCTTCTACCAAACCCCTCTCGTTCCTCTTCTGTCTGGAGTTAGAATCTCGTCTTAATTAGCCATTCATAAAGTTTCTACACCTCCTCCCCATCCTATAGATCATCAAGCCATTCGTTAATATGACACCCGAGGATGATGGAGGCAACCTTGCAGCTTGCATGCATGGACCCCACAAACCGATCATCTTCCCTTGTCAAGAAGACTACCCAAATTAATGGTAGAAAGAGCGCAAACTCTATACAAGAATGCACAACACGCTAATCAATCTCTACTTTTTGCAAACTTAAACATGAATCCTCGCATCATTCTCCAACAAAAACTAACAATATTTCATCAAACAATGTGTTAATTTTTCCATTTTCTTGCTGTATTATTTTATCATTGTTCAATTTTCGTTATGCAGACTCATCCCCAAATTTGTCCATGACTCAAGCCCCGTGGTCACTGGATTTTTTGGCAAAGTTAAATGCTTCCATGATCTTTCATTAAAACGTAGAAGGACTAACAACTTCTAGGAATTGCTCATGAAATCAGTTTTTCAATGAGTTTATAAAATTAATTGCATCTTACCTTATCCCTTTATACACTGTTATTCCAGGCTGATTCAAAGTAAATATTTTAAAATAATTCCCTCGCATAAAATCCCATTAAATTCAATTACTCTTCCTTATTCCCTAATCCGCTTAAAGCTCTTATACCTTTATGGTGGGAACTTGTACGCTATTTTATTAGGATGCAACTAGAGACTAAGTGCATGAGGATGGGTTGGGTTAGGTTGCGTAAAAAATATCGGGGCTTCATGTCTTTCACGTCTCACATCAACACGATCCATTGCAAAGGCTGCTGATATCATGTCCAATGATTTCATGTACAAGATGAATGATGTGAATGCGTCCTAAAATTTCGTTTCTTAGTCTTCTTATAACATCCAAGGAAAGCAACTCTTCTACATAATAGAATGGAGGGTTGCTCATGCCATTGCAGCGCTTATTTTTGAAGATCATGTGGAATATGATACAATCTACGATAGGATGTGAATACATTTCTGCGGTTAACTTAAGCATTTAAGCGTGGACATGGACATACATACGGTTAGCACAGTTATAAGCTTCCACATTACAAGATGCCAAGTAAGCACTCTTTATCATCCCCGGTTTTCTGGCAACTAATATGCACCCACCGTGAGGGAATTGGAGTAAAGCTTTTGAATGGGATGAAACATTTCCCAAAGAATCAGGTGTTCGAAATGCCAAGAAGGAGAGTAAGTGTGCCGTGGTTGTGGGGGCCGAATTTAGTCAAGTAAGCGGACAACTCTCGTGAGACTCGTAAAAATCATAGCAAAGCCCCAGTACTTTGCATAGGAAATCCACATTGGGAACATAAAGGGAATAATATATATTTATACCGCTATAGCCCGGGCGAGCCTTGCCTCCTAGCCTCACATTTCACATCATCCCAAAAAATCCCACCTACACATACAGCAGTATATATACACCAATACACCGCCTTCTATTCTTCCTTAGCTTTCTTATCGTCATCAGTCTATCAACATATATACCCAAAGAGTTTTGTATGGTTAGCCACAGATCCGGAGCAGATTCGTCCCACAATTCCTACACAACTTCCCGCAATAAATAGCCTTGTTTTCCTTACATGTTTCTCAACTCTACCTGTCTTTTCCCATTTCTTCTTGTCCTCCATTTTTGGGAAAAGTTTCACAAACGCAACATCAGTCTTTGAGATACGTAGAAAACTAGGAGGAGGAGGATTTACTGAGAAGATTTTGCACCAGTTTCCTTTATGTTACCAATTTCCCCCTCAAACACAACAATGCATCATATATCAAATCAGCAATCCCGTCTTTCTTTCACCACCACCACTCCAACAACTGAATAACCGTAAAAAATTGCCGTGGATTCAAATTTAAGGCTTTGATGCTGAGTGAGTCAGAATGAGAAGAGCTCATACAGGAATAGCTTCTTCTTTCCTCCAAGGTTCCCTCCAATTGCAACTGATGCATATTTTCCTCAAAAAACCCATCCATCATCCCATGATTATAACCACGAGCAGACGTGCAACTCTTTCACTTATTCCCATACCGCAATAATACTTATCCGGGCGGGCATATTTCTCCGTCTTCTCTTTGCTACAACTCTATTCACCAGTCTATAAATAACCCTGACGTTCTATATACTTTGAAAGCAGGTAAATCCAAGGGTTTCTTCTTTACTACACTTCTTGATAAATTCTCAAGGAGTACTTCTACGTACTTAGGACTTACTTCTTATTCTCTGGAGGTGACGTAGTATTAAGTAATTGAATTTCGGAGTGATTGAGCGAAATTAAAATCCGCGATACATATGGTGAATCAAGTATCACCGCTTGAGGACTGACTGGAGTGGTGTGAATGTGTGGCAGTTACAGTGCTGCGAGCGTATGGAGACAATTAAGGTCATAAAGGGACGTAGAGAAAATAAAACATGAATTACCTCATCACGGCATCGATGCAATCCCCAGGAATGAAGCTCGCAGTACCTGACTCGGAATGACACTGGGATTCGGCTTTCCGCTGGGTAGATCCATTTAAGAGACGCTGTCCGGAAGCCAGCCTTGCCCTCTAGCTGATCGATACCTGAAGTGAGTTGGAGAAGAACAAGGGGAATTAAATTCTTGCGAATCTCTTTGTTTGCCTCCTTTGATCCCGTCGTAATGGTTGGAAAAGACAAGAGAATCAATTAAATGCCGGCTTCTACACTCTCTCAACATCCACAGTCTCCTAGCCTATTAAATTTTAGCCCAAGGTTAAAAAATACATCCACCTGTCTTGTTCGCAAATATCTTGAAAAGGGCTGCAAAATCCAATGTCACAGCTAATACCTACGACGATGACAACTTGTCCCTTGCTGGTACGAGGGTACGACACATCCCTAAAGCGGGGAATCCGTACTTCCGACAGGTAAATTGCACCCCGTGTCTTCCTCAACTCTTTACTTAATCGATTATAATTCTCTTCTCTCCTCGAGGCTTTTCAAAAGCACTATCCTAGCTTACACTCAACTTTCCTACCCCTTCATCAATCTCTTACAAGTCGGTAAATTTTGATCTTCCGGTTTTGTAAACTCATTTTGACGCTTACAAAGTTAATTAATCTCTATCAGCTTAACCGCCTAACTTTGAATTTCAAAGAAAAGAACTGTATAATCTTAGATGAAGTTGATTCGATTTTACAAGCATCTCTTAAAACAAGTTATTCCCTCCCTGCCTTCCTTACTGGCAGCTTTAATTCGTTTACCTGTGTATAACTGCATTTAATTTTAAATCCGCTCCTGTATTGCACTTTTTTCAAGTTACTTTATATGCAGCCGTGCCGCGCCCGCTGAGCTCAATACATGCTCTTTTTAAGTTTTTTTAGTTTAATTAAACTCAATGTATTGACTTACTTGAGATGCCGTTTGTGGATTCACACCAAAGAATGAGAAACAGGAAGAAGAGATTAACGTGTTTCCGTCTTCCTGTATGAATCCGCCGCATTTTCCTGCTACCAGGCTGGGGCACTCTTCAGGTGGGACACAAAGCCTTCTGCCCGCTCCACAATCTCATGGAATCTTTTCCCTCTGCCCTAGAAACAAGAATCACATCATTTGTAAAAGTCTTATAATGGCTGCCTTAAACGTGTGTTTATCTTCCAAAATATATACCCATGTACTCATGGAAAAAGGCTATTGTCATATTTTTACGTGGCATGGATTACATACAATCGATTTATCATCGTGTACAATACCTAGTACACCACCTTCCTTCACCCCTCCGACGCACTCAATAAAGCTCTATTGTTTCTACGGCCCTGAGCTTTTCCTTGATTCGCACCAATTACTCCCTTCTGTGATTCACGAAAAGAGTGTATGACTGGCATCAAAGCGGGTTCCGTAAAATCCAATTCAAACCTCTGGCAAATCACCGTGTGTGTATAATTTCAAGGGATTCACTGGGTTAGTGCAGCCTGTACTTAAGCATTTAAGGAAGACAAGCAGAGCAGGAGCGGAGAAGATTACTTAATAGTGCGTATTCACATAGAAAATACAAAAACCGAGCCGAGTGTATGTAATCCATCCCTTCCTTCCTTGACTCATCTTCATTTAGCTTTAAAATATGAGGGAAGGTTTATCAGACTGCGACTTGTTCTACTTTACTCAGTCACACGTATCCAGCCAGGTGATGCAAGCCATCATGCCAAGAATAAAAGCGCTTACGGAAGATTTGTTAGGAGGATTCGCGAAAAAAGAACAAATCCTAAAAGCGCTGACGCTGACGACCGAGGCGCTCTCCCGCTTACAGCCTTCATCCCCATTTTTGCCTCTTTCTTTGAAACGGCAACGTCGTTGCATGTAAACATAGTTATAAGCTTCCTACTCCCCACTTACTTTACTAACTATACTACGGTGCATGAAATCCTAAACCCCAATTACAGAATTCATCTCTGTGACATGCTAACACCCTAACCACGGATTAGATGTCTAAGCTGCAGGACGTAATCATTGGCTACCAAACTATCAGCCAAGTTACCATAATAGGACTTAACTTTATTCAAATTCCCTAATCCTTCCATACATTCCCTCATCCCTTCATCTTTACCACAATCCCCCTCAATCCTAACAACTTAACCCAAACTAACGTCATCTTCTCCCTCCGTACAATAATCCCTCCTCTCGCAATCAAGAGAATCCCCAAGCGAAAATATAATGAACAGAGACACACAAAAAGCCAGCCTTCCCTTCATCCTCGCGCCTATTAACTCTGCAACTCCCTCAAAATTTTAAAATCATTCCACAGCAGCAGCAGCAGTTAAACCTCCCAAAATGCAATGTCACTCCTATCCTTTTCAAACCCTTGCCCCATAATAACCATACATTTCACAGCCAGTGTCACATCATAATTGGGTTAAAAATTACCACCCTTTTGCCAAATGACAACATACGCACCCCACCCATTGCTCACCCCCAGCTAGCTGCCCTGCTTTTCGTTTATGCTACCAGATTCCCCAATTTAATCGATTTCCTCATATTCTCTGTTACATATGTTTCCGCCATTTTTTAGACGACCCAAACCCTCACACAATTCCAATTTCCCTTTAACATGATGTTATTTCAAAAACCATTTTTAAATCTTTAAATGAGTTTAATTATATATAAAAATCCAGATTTTTTCAAGTCCGCGTTCATTTTCTCACGTTCACACTTATAATCCTGCTCATGCTCACAATTTTGCAAACCTCTACATATACAGCGCTAATTTCACACCTCTTCCTCGTGCATCACAATACGTGCGAAAAGCAACAACTTTTTACAAGTCCACCTCTCTATCATTTCAACCGGTACTTGATATATTTCTAAACAGTTATTACTTTTGAAGCGATTTTTTTTCAAGCCCCCTATAGCAATAGTAATAGTGGATACACAGGTCAGGATCGTATTCCCAATTTTTTCTTCATAAATAAAGCAAGCTGGAGGACTATCCAGGGAAATATGTTAAATATCCTGTAAACCACGTTTACGTGAAATCGACAGCTAACCTCGTATTTTATTAAACCATAGCATGTGATATAGCAGTCACCAAAGAGCTTTCCCCACAGTACATTTCAAACCATATCAGCAGTCCGAATTCTTTAAAAAGCGTATATACTCGTCCAAAGTAGCTGCTGCAGTCAAAGTGCAGTTCTTGGGGATAATTATCAGCACGTACCTCATGTACGTATGCTCCTACCATCCTTCCCAGCGTACTTGGCTTGAAAGAGTAAGTAACAAGCAAATATTTTGTTAACCCAAGCACATAAATATTGTCTTAACTGTAATCTTTCCTTGATATTTCGCAAGCAAACTCAATTCTCTACCATCAGCAACTCAGTTCGCAATTCAGCCAGCACTTATATATACATCCCGGTTCGTACGCAAAAGTGGTAATGCATATTGCATATGGAGTATGTAGGAAGGAAGTTATTTTCATTTCTCCTCCCTGGATCTTGTCCGATCTTTCCCCATCAGACAATAATAATAACACACGCTTTTACCTACTCACATTACATGGGGATTGAAGGAGGTAAAATAAAGATGATGAGTAACACAATCCGGATTTTTAAATCTTTCCGGCTAAGACCGCTTTCTCATTGAATTACCAATCTTCCTCCCGCTTCCTCAACAGTTATATCTTGAGAGTTATTATTTCGTTTCTAGGGTTTAATTGCCACAGGATTTTTACACAAGAGTTACTCATATACGCAATTAAGGAAAGTTAATCAGAAAATCATAATAAATCCTTCCGCAGTCCCTCTACATCATGTACTCTAGTGCACGCTGGCTGACACTACCCCTATTTATTTTAAACCTCAGATAAGCCATCTCGTTCGTGTACATACAATACAAAACCGTGTAAGCCTAACGGCATTATCTTTTACAAGGATGGAGCAAATCAAATCTGAATCGGAACGATTTGCTCAATTTTTATTCATCTATTTACCCTAATCCTCATCGCCCCTTTCAATTTACCTCAGGGTGTGTTCCTCCAAGGGGTTTCTGATTTCTGACTCATGTGTTTTCATTATCATACATGCTGCATAGCAGTAGCGCAAACCCCGTTACACCTCTCCAAGTATCCACAAGGGAGCAAAAGAATGCGAGTATCTTAGGCAGGTCATGCCAAAAGCTTCTGTTCATCAGATAAACGACGACTTGAGGATTCGCGAGCAGGAGTCGATATCAATCCGTAGAATACCTTAATCTCTACAAGCAACGTTATAAACAGCCCACCTCTAAACACTCTTCACAAGCTAGTATGCAAAAACCCATAAAGGAAATTAAAATAGAATTAGATCCTTCGAAGCATTCTATCCCTCCTAAATCTTGTATAACCTGCAAACTAATCACCAAGCCAATCAAATAAGGGCCACATGCCAAAAGCCCCCACACACCGACACACCCCTAGCAATACTAGCGAATATTAGGTGAAACAAATCTGCCTCAATCCATAGCAAAACCACTCTAAGCTTTGAAAGCACGCCGAGCCAAGAAGATGCTAAACTTAAAACCCAAGAACCGTATACCGGAAGCACTGTCAAATTGGCAGTGCTGCTACTAAACTACTGAATAGCTCATGGATTGATAATGCTGTCAATACTTGTAATCTTCTAGTATTCCTTCAATGGATTACACCTCTCCGTAGCTTCATTCCCTCTTTCAAGTTACTCGATTCCCTCTTCTCTTGGTTCCAGTGCCACCAATGGGATAACAGAATAAAAGCATTGCGATGAAGTCATATGTACATATTTGCAAAAACTACGTAAACTATTTAATCCCCGTCCGTCTGGCTCTAAGTTTAACCAAAACCTGCCCCTTATATTCCGTCGGGGTACCTTACCTTTCCTTCTTTGATTTCCAAAACTGTCAATTGGTTCTAACAGTAATATATATAGCTTTTAGTAATTCTCCCTCATCTCCTTTTGGTTTATAGTCTGAAAGACGTCTTGTCTCTTCTTTCAATCAAACACAAGGACACAGTTCCCGTTTTATCTACACTTCATATCCTCTTATCACTTCATCACACAGAAACAATGATTCGTTATACGAGTTCCGTTAATCCCGTTTTAAAATTATCTCATTTCCCTTCAATTCAAATCACTTTATAGATGAAGAACTCTATTGCTCTTGCTGTAAAGATTAATTAAACGCATCCCAGTTGCTCAGTATGCCTCAGTTTCAATTCAAACATGCCTTCTGTAGTTGGTCCTGGTTCTTTATCCGAACTAAGGCATGAATTGAAACCCCGAAGATTGATGTTCCGGACCCAGTCTGCAGCTATGAATCCCATGTAAAATCTTTGAGTAAAACCTTGAACTTTAT
This sequence comes from Sminthurides aquaticus, assembly GCA_906901655.1. Taxonomy (NCBI): domain Eukaryota; kingdom Metazoa; phylum Arthropoda; class Collembola; order Symphypleona; family Sminthurididae; genus Sminthurides; species Sminthurides aquaticus. The sequence goes on along the minus strand of CAJQTT010000002.1, from coordinate 1,668,442 downwards.
TTAATTTTGAACTTGAGTATGTCCGGGATAAGGCTTGATTATATATAATTTCCAGCTCAATTATTCTTCACCTGTGCAGTGCCTTGTAATAATTCAATATTTGATTTGATAATCGAGCCGGAAAACATGTCTATTTTTCACCCAAATCCACTTTAGCCTCAGGGAAATCCTCAATATGTCTTTTTCTTCCCATTGCTACTACTGCTACAGTCCAAGCCGGACCATTCCATGACTTGCAGCTCGATGAAAGAGAAGCGAGTGAAATTAAACTGAATTGCATCTCCGTACAGGCATTCACCTGAACGGAGGACACCTCCTACGCTACCTACGTCTACGCCGACCACATAAGCTCCAACAAAGTTGGAAGAAGCGAGGCGTGCTTTGCGAAATGGAAACACGGATGCAATTACGCTTAAGAATTCATCAAATGAGTCCAGCCATCCTCCATCAAATTACTTGAGGCTGGACAAGCTTGTAAAGGGGTTCACTGGGATAGATGCGAGTTGTTTTATACACCCTCAGCTCAGTTCACAATGTTTAGCGAGAATGTTGAGCTGGGAACGAGTTGATATATAGAGAAAGGTGCACAACTTCCGTCCACAACTAACTTTCATCATCATCCCCTTCTTCCAAGACGATAATAATAATGACCAAGAGCGGCCGGCTGAAGGGAATGATGAGTGTGAGTGTGTGGAAACAAGTGCGGGGAGAATAAGAAGAGCACCTATAATTACAATGTAATCAGAGATGCGAAAGTATGATCAAACAGACTTGCTTAAGCCAAACCATATCCAAGAAAAAAGAGGCATGCACGCGGACAAGAAGATCCGCAGATATTTATTCTATCATCCCAAAGCATTCACCGGCCAGTCAGGAGATTTTAACCCAGCAGTCCACTCCATCCAGAACCATCCCATCCGTGCCGTGCTCACACTTCAGAGAAGATGCAACAAGCAAGGAGAGGAAATGAAATAAACAAACACATGTTTACCGACTTATTCACATGACATAAGACGTTTGCTGAGCTGAAAGGGGCGAGCAAAATGAAAAAGCGCCCGTCCGGCGTCCCAGCGTAGCAGCGAGCAAGGAGCGAGCATCAAACCGCTAAAAAACTGCAAAGAGGAAACCGTCCTCTCCTCTGTCCAGCCAGACCTTTACGTTTCATATGCATTTTTTGATTGCTTCTCACAGAATTTTCCCTCCACTTCACACAGCAACCCTCTTCCAAACTCAGGTTTAACACCACCCTTCCCATCCAATCTAAACCCTCTTAATAATTTTTGCGCGCGAATCAAACATGCGATCATTCCCCATAATCCACGGAGGAATCCCTGCAGAGTGTGTCTGCGTCGGCAACTACCTTAAGGGGGAAAAAGCCTGTAAAAGAACTCTCCTAGCTACAGCCAAGGACGATAGACTTATGTAGAGTGAGAACGGAAGGATTAAAAATTATTCTCCGGCTGAGAAGACGAGCATTTCAGAGTCTGGTTATATGCATCTTCGCCGTCGCCGGCTTCAAGGCATTCAAGAAGAGTATCATCTTCAACTATTACAGGAGCTGCGGGATGAACACACTCAAAGATTGCCTTTCTAAAGGTCAATATTCGCAATAAAATATTAAGTCACGCTTACTTTCCTCTCTCTCTCATCACATTCAACAAGAAGATAGCCTAAGACAGGGGAGGAATAGATAGGCCTGAAGGAATGCAGCGGATTTGAGCCCCTACTTCACATAATGTAATCCTCGAAAGCCTCTACGTATTTAGCAGCTCCTTTCCCCCTTTCCCTTCATTTAGCTCATCAGTCAGCATCACATCTCCTCTTGTTTCTCCCTACGCCCTTCAAATCCCTTCTTCCTACATAGCATTTAGCATGTAACAAATGAGACGTGTAGCTGGAAGTGGCGGAAGAAGAGTGATAACACATATATAGCAGCAGCTCCACTTTGCCTGAACTTCACACGCTCATATTCCAACAACTTTTCCTCATTCATGCAACATGACTCCTGGTCCTGGAGAACATGTTAGAGAGAGAGAAAGCAAGCTGGCGGGTACATCTGGCGAATCCAGGGGAAAGTTTAAACCTGAACTATGGAACGGGATGGAGAAAACTGCGACGTGGAGGTGAAGACAGGCTGGGAGAGATAATCAGAGACAAATTATGGCTACATTGCGAGTTGAAATGGCTTCAGCACTCCGAGTATAGTATATCCTCCTAATGGTATTTCATTCTTCCTCAATCAAGGCAGGCAGGAATGCTAACAGCTAAGCTGGACTAAGCTGAGCTAAACTAACGTTACGATAAGTAAAACTAAATTGTACTCTAGAGTAAATATTCCCCTATCACTACCACCTCCCATTAAATCACAACTTTTCCAGGTCACTCTTCTCATACGAGCTATTAAGTCTCCTTCATCCTTTCTCCTACCCGCTTTCTCCGTACTTTCTCCCTCCTAGCTTCAAGCTCAGCTGCTAAGATACACTACATGTGCTGCTATCTCCACAGCATTGAAAAGCCCCAATTCAACTCAATATCCAACCAGTGGAGCAGGACGAGCTGTCCTCTTGTCCTTAATATTTAACGTTTTTATAATCTTTCCAAAAGCACTATATCCACTTTTCAGCGTCTGCTTTGAAATAACATATTATGACGGATTCCAAGAACCATCTTTTGAAAAACGAATATTTTCAGCTTTGGAGCCTCAATTTTAAATTGAGTGTCTCTGCTCTCTCTTATACTTCTCTCTCCACTCTCCACGTGGCAGAATATATTTCAAAATCCTTCAATCCTTCCAACTTTCCTCTCGTCTTCCTTCCCTCCTCTTACAAAACTCTTAATAACAGTCGAGACTTTTCTGCGGATACTAAGTCTGTATATGAGATTTATGGAAGAGTTTTTCTCTTTTGTCCAAAGAGTTTCCAATCTTTCAAGAATCAATCCCATTCATTCTCAGCTTTCCTGGTAGCATAAATAAGCCAATAGTAGTAGAAAGAAGTAAATGCAGAGAGGCGCTAGGCTCTGATATGGAATTCTTTATGCCTAGTGTGAAAGTAGCTTTATCTAAAAACTTTTCATTTTCCATCTTCCAGTTCCGGCCCAGTTTAACATTTTCCACTGGTGCACTCCACATGCACGAAGGGAAGCTTCTGATAATGTATCTTTCCTCCGACTTTCTCCACATCCATTCCATACTGAAAAAATTGAGTCAACTTCTTTTACCTCTCTCTGATCCACATGTAACAAGTTCTCATTTGAATGCCAAAATTCCAAGCTTATACTAGAATAACTGTAAGCTACATTTCAGCGGTAGTCGTATATATATATATATAAATATAACGTAGCTGCAGAGTAGTGTGCAACTAGCTCTGGTTACAAGATCCATGATTTACTACACTGATCTTCCTGGTTCTCTTGTTGATTTTCCCAATATTTTCTACGGCATCTGTACAGCTTTTCCTGAACGCTCCCTACCAGCCAGCAATTCAACCAGACAAAACGAGAGCGGGATTCGATGAGAGAAATATACGTTTTAGCGGATAAAAGCCCATCATCCAACATTATGATTGTCCTTTCTTTACTCTCTGTACATAGAATTTTTTTGTTAGATGGGTCTAGCTTGCCAAGTGAGATATTCTTTTTGGTGTGTATAAGGCCCCATCTCCACTATGAAACTGGGCTGGTTTCGTAGCGACTGAGATCCCATAGCACACACTAGAACGTTCACACTATGAATGAGTGTATAGGCCTACATAGTATATAGGCCCATATACTCATTCATAGTGTGAACATTCTAGTGAGTTGCTATGGGACTTCAGTCGCTACGAAACCAGCCCATTTTCATAGTGGAGATGGGGCCTAACTCGTTACATTTATTCCCCCGTAATCGCTTATTCTCGTTTCCCACCATAGAAAGCTTCCTTCCTATGGCTGCATTGCATGATGGGGCACCCGGGAGGATATCTAGTAAAAAGAGATTTCATAACTGCCGCTGCTTTACAATAACTTGCCTCCAATTTTTCAACCTTTTTTGAGCGTTTACGCGAAAAGTTGATCTTCTTTACATATTCTATTCGAGAAAATGAGCTCAAAGTAGCGCTAAATTTTTAGCTAGCTTAAATAATATTTTCTCTCCGCGCCTTCCACTTTCCTTGTTCACACAATTCGCTCATGATTATTCAAAGAATTTCCCCCTTCTGCCTTCACACCCCCTTATTCCTCATTTCCCTCCTTTTTACGCCGTAGCAATGCGTATAATTCTACGCACCCCATCCTCAACTCACATCAGCCCAACCTCCTGACACGCTTGTTCAAATAATACGCTCTTTAGCTTTATGACTTTCATAAATCTTTAAAATTGGAATAGCGGAAGAAAAATTCAAAAGCATCTTTCCTCACATCTTTGTTCCTACACCTATCTTCTTTCCCTACCAAGTTCGCCGCCTTTACCCTTTAATATCCCAAACACTATGTTTTTCCATTTTACCCCTCATAACTGCTAGCATAGTTCAACGGCATCCGTCAAAACGCAATCTCGGAAACTACCGCACCTACAAAATTCTCCATTTAATCCTAATCTGTTGTTCACTTCTAGATTCTATAGCTTACAGTAGTAAAACTGCTTAACAAGAACTATCCGAATTCCTTCCAGATTCTAGACAAGATGTGAATCAGTCCACACGAATCAAAGGTTGTAGAATTAAAGAAAAACGGCAAAGGAAACTTTTTTGAGCCTTTGAAGAACGGAGCATGTATTTTTCTCCGAACTTGTTAATAGAATTGTATACGGAGGAGCCTCTGTTGTGATGGAAGATGGAACCATGTTTAGCTCTTGCTGATGACAAGTAAAAAACGTTGTGTATAGTTATGAAAAGTGTCATGCTAGGATGTAAATACAGATCGTGTGAACATGGCGTGAACACGGTTAGTTCACACTGGATTCTCGGTGGCCGTGGTCATCGCCCATGACTCAATTCTTCATCTCCCAGCCTTTCATATATTCATCCCTGCCTCTAGGCCTAGGCAAGCAAGCCCGAAGACGCAATTCATCATCTTTGATACCAGGGGAAAAGAGCAGCGGAGGACAAGTGCTCAATTCCTTCACAATTCCCTTCTCTTCTTCTATACATTTTTGACAGTGTCCTCTCAGTCCGTTTGGTGAAACAAGTTACTTTTCTCTTACACTTGCTTTTATCTTCCACCAGACAAAATTGGTCACATATCTTGTCATCCGGGCGGCAAAAGCATTTGGCCAACCGTTACAAATCCCCATTCTCTATGCTCATAATATTCCCCTCTGCGGATGATGATGACACCCTGGATAATTTTATTCCTCCATCAAGAGGCATCAAGAGGCTGTTAGCCCCTTCTCTTGTGCAGTCATCCCGGTAGCTTTTTTTCTCTCTCTCTCCCCCAAATCTCCCACTTACAGTGTCATTTCTAGCCGGATGACACCGACACCGGCTGTGCGAATCTGATGTACAACAAATTTGGGAATTCACACACACCGCTTCCGCCCTTGTCCAGCCTCAGCTGTTTCAGCCAGTAACTTACTCAACATTCCTTAAGTGAGGCTAAGATTCATTAAATTATGATGTTTAGTATAGTGAGTGACATGTTCTGGGATGAAGCTGCATCAACCATTATTGCAAAATATGACAAGCCGTGAGGGACACTTCCCGGTTTAAGATGTAATTTACCCGGGAGCAAAATACATAGAAATCCCTTCAGGTGAATGCCCACTAATAGTGAGAGCCAGAAGGCTCAACTCTCACATCTTCCCTCCATCCTATGATATAACTCAATCCGTTTTAAGTTGCGTGCAAATTCATTACCAGCCGGTAAGCCAAGGAATCGCATCCTCTTCAAAGCGGAAAACCGCCCAACCTATCTTTAACGGCTTCATCATCATCTCTAACTTCCCACCTCTTCCGAGTTCAATTTCCCCCCTCCCTCGTCATTGTCCTTTACGAGCTTTTAATTTTTAAAACTATCGGGATGATAAACCACTCCAGCAGTCCCTCTCACAGCTGAGCACAGCCGTACATCTCAAAGATGAAAGAGTGCGAGGCCCCAGCCCCGCGAGAGGAAACAAGTCCGCAGTTTTTATTTTTTCAAAGAAACCTTTAGAAATACACACACATATCCACCCTCTCATCATGTGACACCTCTTATCTTCCTCCTCACATCTCTCAAACCGTGCCTAAATGTGGAAAAGTCAAAGAGACGAGATTAAATTTTCGCATGAAAGATTCTACCCATTTCTCCCACCACTATTTCCCCTTCCGTCCTCCTCCTCCAACCACAAAAATCTTTGCCTAACTAAACCTCCTCGCACACACAAAACTCCCGTCCAATGACCTGAGATAAGCAACCTATTATTTCCCACTCAAAAACCCAGCTAATCAAATCACCTCAACTTTTAGCTGACCTTTACAACTTTGTGACTGACGCACCGACCAGACCATCCATACTATCCAAAAAAAATCAGAGGTTTCAATCAACATCTCATCCGCATCCTACCAACTCCTCAACCCTCCGCAGTGACTCCAGTCAAATGCATACGGAACACGTACAAACAAATCATGAATGAGGCACAAACAAAATACAATAATTCTCGCATATTCTATCGTCCCTATTGTCATTCCGCGGGTTGTCGTGAAGCAACTTCAGTACTGCTCCCTACTCCCCTCCCCCCAATACTCCCCGTTAATCCCCCTCCTCCCTCCATTACGTTTTGTATCAGTTCAATAATAATATTATCTTCATCTTGTATCATTAATTCAATCTCCACATCCAATGTTACCACCCTCCTCCCCTTTCACTCCCTGTCAGTCCGGCCAACGCCAGGCACTTCCGCCATGACATACACGGAAACTGATTTGGACGCTGACATATCTGAAACCATCTTCCGGGACATAACGAAAAGAAATTGCGAAGAAAACTTCGGTCCGTGTATTGTCCACACTCGGATAGAAAAAATTGTCCCTCCCTCTCTCCTCCGCTTCTTTAGTCTCTCACTCTCCTGCCTCCCTCCCCTTGAGGAAACTTGTAATATTCTGAAGCGCGACGGAGTCGAAATAAGATCAGAGAATCCGGATTATTTTTGCACAACCTCGCCCGCTTTAAGTATGGGCTCACATATGTGGCCATCTGGTTTTAGCAGCGAGCGACCAAAACGCATCGTAATCCACGGCCGACTGAATCCCATGAATAGCTCAAACGTTCTCAATTGTGACAATCATTATGACCTTATTCGCGAAATCCCCTCCCTACCCACATTCCCAGCTCCTCGCTTTTGAAAAAATTTCCACCTCCATTTGATTCCCGCCGGCCGACATTTCACACAGCTCAACCCACCATTCCCGGCCTCTCCACCGAATTTCAGCGTATGGAAACAAGTGGGCGGGTGGAAGAGGAAGCGAACACACTGGATTTAAATTCCAGCTTCAAATCTCCTCCCTCTCTAATGCATTTTTGCATTCCAACTTCTCTCGACATTGGGATTCAATTACAGGGAGCATGTTCTATAGAAAGTGGTCCTCGGGTGGTGGAATCCATCCATCATTCACAAGGTGGTGGAGACGGTGAAGACGAGGAGCTGGTAGAAAGATTGAGGTAATCTTCTCATAAAATATAACTTGCTTCCCTAAAAATCTCCCTCACAATTGCCATGAATAATTGTTGCCATTAAAACAAGTTTCAACTTTCTTTCACTCCCCTTCCTTGCAATTGCCATGCTTGAATGGTGGCTTCTTCTTCAACAGTCCGTCCACAACTTCTTCTTTTTCTTCCATCACATCTAACAATCCCACAACATTGCTCTCTCTCTCTCTCTCTCTCTCTCTCAGCCAGCTACGAATCCTTCCCATACATCCGCGTGTATCCTCATCTTCATCCTTGCTTCGTTTACCATTTAATCCCATCATCCTAGCACACAGAGTCCACACATCTACCGATAATCCTCGCCAAATGCACGCCACATATTCTCATTCCGAAACCACATCGCAACCACGACCACCGCGTAATTTTACACAAGACTCAATTCACACAGCAGGAATCAAGTTGCTCCGAACGATACCCTTCTTAAAACTTCCTCTTTTTCCCCTGGCGCCTCTTCCAGGCGAAGCCCGTCCACAAGCATATATTTCCGTATTATGAACACACCTCTAGCCAGCCGCATGAGCAAGAGCCACACAAGATCATCAAACTCCTAACTAACTCGGGGTTTAAATTTGCAATTAAAATAAAATATTACCCCCGGCCTCCCCTGCCTACCGCAATCCCATCTATTGAAAATCCTACAACTAATTACTACCATCTACGGTGGTGGCGGTGCTACTGTGAGATCTGGCGAATCTGGAATTGCAATCAACCAGAGCTTCTCAATTCTATTCCCACATACAGCTCTGACTTGTCCTTTTATCCCTCGAGTAATACCAAGTTCCTTTTGATCAGCTCATTTGCTCATGAATGTAATTCATGGATTTTATGACAATCTCCTTTATGCCAGCGGCAGAAAGAGACAGACCAGACAAACCATTTTCCTGAGGACGGCCACCATCTTTATCGCAATCTCCAAATTATTCTTATGTCAAACCACCTCTCATTTTCTAAGTGGAAAACATATATTACTTAAAATTATATCCATCATTTAAGCATTTAGTGCCACTCTTTAGCCTATCCTTGCATCCCTCATTTCTCCAACTCCTTCCCAGTTGCCTTTCTCCACAGATGTTTTTTCCCGTGTCTTCTTCCTTTAAAAGCCTAAATCAGAGAATCATCTCTTTTGTCTCCCGATAAGTACTATAGTTTGAAAAACTTTTTAAAATATGTGTCACATCCACCCAAGTAATCTTGTCATACCGGCTTCCTCATCCCCCGCTTGTCTCCTCTTGAGAAAGTCACTAAAACTCAAGCTCTCTTCTTCTACCTCAATAATAATCTGTTGGATAAACTGGGAATGGTGAGGAGAATCAAAAGGGAGCAAATGGAGCAAACTTTCCCAATCCTCCTCCTTCTTCATTCAATCTGTCACAATTAGCCCGGCAACTAAAAGTAAAACGAGCTCCTGTAAATAGTCTAGCAAGTAACAAGTTGAGCGAGTAGTAGCTAAGTGTCTTCTTCTTGTGCCTGTCTGTAACAAAGCCGGCGTCCGACTTTCTGCCATAAACTAATCAAAAAAGCCGTCATCGTATTAGTCCTCTTATAATTTCACTCCTTTCAGTCTCTCTTCTGTCAAAGCCTCCACCAACTGTCATTCCTCCTCCCCATATTTTTCTTCTTTTACATTCAAACTTGAATGTCTTTGAGAAAAGTGAGACACTCTAAAGCATTGTCCCGCACTCATTCTCCCTACACATCCCATCCCCCGCAGTCTGTCTCCTCCACCATATCTTCCACAATCCCTTTCCTCCCGGCTCTTATTCCAATCTCGCGCCGGGTATTAACTGGAAACGGGAAGTGATGCCTGTAAAAATCCTTCCAACCTGTCAAAAAGTCATAACATAACCATCATGCTAAATTACTATGGTAACTTGATTCCATCTCGCAGTAATTGGATACTAAATTCTCTTTTGCCTTAAGGAAATCAATGATTTTCACAACAATCCCTCCCACCCAACCTCATCCTTGCTTTCCTCTCTCTCCCTGTTATCATTCTTTTACAATTCCCTCGCACTCATCTCCTTCCTTGAATCTAAAAGCTATGGAAAACTTATGTGTATATATTTATACATCATCTTCCTCCCTTCCACTTAGTAATAACCAGCGGGCACTAAACTTTGCAACAAGGGCTCGAAAACTTGCAAAATCCACAACTTTTTTACTACCGTCTAACTATTTTACCCGTTGCATCCTCCCTTCTAATCAACTCTTAACCAGCTCTCCCCGCCTCTACAATCAATGGGAACCATCTTCTCCACAATGCACAAAACCCATCTTATTCGTCCCTAAGACAAGATAGATTGAGCTGCATTTATTCGCTCTTACTTTTAGGAGGCAAATTCACGGGGAAATAAATACATCCAATTGGCCACCAGCAAATTCTCACGCAAAAAACAAACAGCAAACATCTCTTAAGGAATTCCAATGGAATTTTCCACACACATTTCTAGAGCTGGCACAACAAGAAGAGCACATTTTAGTGGATCAATGTAAATCGTCTTCCCGAATCCCCCCACTTCCCATCCCAGGAATATATACTTATATAGCTGTGAATCCACTTGCCATGGATAAATACAGTGTATTCAAGTCTGCCTCAGTAAATCCCTAAATGTTTCTCTTGCATTTGCTTTCTCCTCTTTTTATTTTTTGTGTCCAGGAGGAAAGTATGTCCGGGATCAGGAATGAGGATGGGGACAGGATGGTGGAAACAATCCTGGATTTATCCAAAAGATACCACACATTCCCAGCCAACAACATTCTCCATAGCTCTGCTGGCTGGAGCGCTGGACGAACTTACACCGTCCTCTCCTGGAGAAAGCAAATTCATACTTTCCTCCAGCTTGCTTTGAACTGAACGTCATGAGCACCCAAAAAACTTTCTCCCATAATTCCTCGCCGCCCATAAAAAATCAATGCTTTCAAAAGGCTACGCTCCATACCCCATCCGCCGTTACCATTTACCTTTATCCCAAGAACGTGTCCACTCCTACCTAACAGAAATACCATGTAGGAAAAGCCGCCATTGATTAAGTGGATGATATTTTCAATATGATTTTCCACTTTCCGGCTCTTCCAGCCCTCAGCTTTAACAAGATTCCATATACCCGGAAGAATTACCCGTGTAAATTCTAAAGAGCGAGCTCTTACCTCTTAGAATCCCCCCCCGTGTGTATCGGGTCCGTTAACTTTTCTCCCTCGCTTTCAGCAGTTCAACCTTTCCGTACCTCGCAATCTTTTATCATTATTATTATACGTCTCAGGCTTTTAAAATAATAAAATCTCGTCTCAGATTTTTCTTTCCGCACTTCACAAAAACATTGGCGTAAACAGACGCAGATTGAAAAATAATCCTCTTCCAATCACTTTCCTCTAGCAGAACCTCTTTCCACCCTGCAGGACCACAGACAGCCGCACTCAATTGACACGAATCCCCTAAACTAGCGCAGCACACAAATCCCAAGGACCCACTTTACTTCCCTCTAAAAACAGGCAACGCCATCAACACAATCCGGACTAGCAGGATGCACCACCACTACGTATGACCAGATCAGGAGCCTCAACAACAATTACTGAATCCCTCACCCTTGCAAACTCTACTTTTCTTCAGCCTCCTCCACAAACCATGTGGAATCCTCCTCGTAAAACTTTTTCAACAATCCTCTTCCCCAACTACCTACCCCTACCTGAGTTAATGCAAAACCTTTAAAGCAAGGAGTGTACACGAGAGGAAATTATTGTACATGCATTGTATTAGCTAGCAGCCAGCTGGCTGCACCAGACCAGAGGAAGCAAAGCTATGAAATTTTGCATTCTTACACCTTCCTTCCACAGGTAGGTCTCCCTCCACACTAACAGGTAATGAGTAAAATAACGAAAGCTGCCACGAAATGTAAGGGGATATTGCAGCAGCAGCAATCTTATTTCATCCATCCAACCGTCTCCTAAAAACCAACTTTATATAGCTACAACTACGACTTTCCTTAGCGCTTTAACTTGATTTAAGCTCGTTTTACACCCATATCAAACTCACTCCAACCCCCTCCTCTTCCTGTCTTCCGTAAGGACTTGGTCTTTTAATTTAAGCCTTCCATGAGGATACACAGGAGAAGTACAAAACACAGCATGTCCATCTTCTCAACTCCTGTTACGCTCTACGCTTCCTGCACAATTCACCAGTATAACCTCCCCACCACCACCACCAATCCCGAAAACTTCTCAAACGGCATCCACCCTTTCATCCTTTTGTTTATGTCGCGAATATTTTACATTCACCACGCACACAGCAAAACAACGATTCCTTCCCTTGTAGTATCCCAAATCTTCCAAACAGTCAAGCAAATCCTGCTCCCTCTTCTCCCGTCTGCCGGCCCATGGAATCCAATATGCACAGAGCAACTCCTCCACCCCAGTCCCATATACCCGCCCCACCCCCAGCTCTATTCCTCATCCATCAGAACCCCTCCCCCTCCATAACCTCAGCAGCATTCCCACAATCTTTTCATTTACTTTTGACTTTAGCAATTCTAGAGCGAAGCCTAAAAGCTACTTACAAATGCGGACGCAGCATCAGCATCATCACCATTCTCCTATTCCCTGCGTACTCTTAGAAAACCCAAGGGACAAAAGCCTTTTTGCAAACAATCCCTCAACTCAATTCATCCCTTAAAATAGATCACATCCATCCACCCGCCCCAGTCCCCCCCTCATCAAGCCCTCTGTCCAAAACAGATATGATTCACATATTCTCATCAACTAACAACTCACAAGCAAACTGAATAAACAATGTACATTTCCAAATTAATATCAAACATGACCGACCTCGAGTACATAACAAGAGTTGAAGTGAGAGTGCTGAGAATTTTGATGGTTAAATATGCATCTACAATAGCAGTTTAATGTTGACATATTACCAAGTCAAAATCCCTCCGGGTCTATGGTGACTATGATTTTAGACAAGCTTCTATTCATTTCACTCCACAAAACATCTTGCATTGCTTTGAATGTTGAAATTAAACTTCATGTACTTTTGGCCTCCGACTTACTTGATTTGATAGTGCTAGCATATTAATTACGTTAGAAATGCTGACGAGGAGGGTACTGATCTGTATACTTATAAATATGGCATATTCATTCACTTATCAAGTTTCTCGAACCGGTTAAAGCTAACCCGCTTCCTCTTTCGTTGAAATAGCTTACCTGGAAAATTCTAGGAAATCCTCAATTCTGTATTTGCCATCATCCGCTCGTTCCCGTGTAGCCTGCTGATTAGGCTTTGATTTCCATTTCCGCTTCCAGTAAGTCAATTTACAAGGAATAGCTAAATAAATTTTACCCATTCTCCCAATCAGCGTTTCAAATTTTAAATAACCTATAGTCGTACATAGTATCTAGCTTCTGCATCTAAGATTCCAGAAATAGCATCTTCCTCTACTATATTCCCCGACTTTGAAGCGGAAGCTGCAATCTAAATTGAGGAAGCTCGACATCCAGATTTGCTCTTATTTGAGTAGATTTATCAGCATTAGTATTTAATAAACTAGGCTCAAAATCAGAGTGAATAAGGTCAAAGAGGATGAATTAGGAAAAGTGAATTTGACAAAGCAGGTAGAGACTTGTAAGATCCTTCAAGTCTGCCTCTCAAGAAGTAGTTTCTGATTCAAGGAAAATTCCTCTTTCCCTTTTTGCTCTCAGACAAGTGAATAAAAAGGTTATAAAAACTGTCATTTCAGAAAAAGAATCAATTTGAGTACAACCTCTTTTCCTGTCTTTCTTACTCTTCTTTACGACATGCATATGTACCTAGCCTTCTAATATCCCTGCTGCATCCTCCACTTTCTCCGTCCCTTCTGATACAGCCCATCCACATTTACATCAAGGTCAATACCTACGCGCGTATACTCGGCCATCAATTCTCAGAACCTAACCTAGTAAACTAAGTCTTTCTTGGGAAGCTAACAGTTGTCCACATGTCGCTTCCTGTATATAATATACTTAGCAAGACTTCATTTTAGTTTGTGAGGATTGAAGATGAAATATCGAAACTCAATCCAGAAAATGTGAAAAAATTTCAATCCCAGCATTCTATCCTCCAGTTATGTCACTTTGTATCGGATCAAGCGGTTAAAGGTGTCTGCAACCTGGACATTGGTCTCGGTAAGTCCTCTGCGGCAAATTCAGTCAGGTTGGCGTCACATGTACAATCTTGTTGCAGCGCTTGCTATGCATTTATTATCTAGAAAAGTAAAAGCATGAGAAAATGGATTTATATCTTCCTGAAATCATTTCCTCTAACTGCATCTTAACTAGGACTCTGAAAGAAGAAACCGAGGAATCCGACCTCGTAACCTCTTTAAGGCTAGCTATATTAAGAAGTGAATGCCGCGCTGCGGTATATTATCGAAGATATTCTTCTTAACTTGAACCAGAATTTATTACTTTTTTTCATGCACATCCGGAACGCGGCTCCTGGTGTCCCGCCCTGGTTTCTATCTCCTTCTTTCAAGAATCCTTGTCCAGCAAACCGTATTGGGTGTTGCTGTAGTTGCTATAGATAACACTGGAATTCTTTGTTACAATTCTCCGATCTCCTCCAACTTTCTATGGAATTTCCCTCCCACAGAGAATTCTGCAAAACTCATCATTTAATTGGTACCAAGTAGCATGAGAAGGATATTCTTCGTGGACGGAACTGATTTTTTGCTTGACTAAAAGCGAGCGGTGGGTGGTTAGAATTTTAGGAAAAATCTGGCACGGATCTGAATTTCGCATGTGGTTTCTCGCACGATCAGGTTCTTTTCTTCTCCCAAACCGATTTCCCATCAATTTTCTCTCAGCACGCCAAAGCTAAAGCTTTTCCCGTAAGGAAACGGTAGTGGTTGTAGCAGAGTAGCAGAGCAGGAAGCTTCTTCGCTTATCAGATTGGTGAAACTGGTGCAGACAAAAGTGTGTGGGGTGTGGACAGCATGAACATGAAGACCGGACATATATAGGGTCAGAAAACGCTTTATTATGGAACTGAAGAGAAATACAAAAGTCATCCTGATTTTAGGACGCGTAAACTAACTTTTACAAGGAAGGAATGCGAAAAGTTTGCAAATAATTATGAATGATCAGACAATCGACCAAGCTTCAGTATCTTACACACGCCTACGCATACTCCACTCATACCCATGCTTAAAGCCGCTTCCACTTTTTATGTCACAGAGGTCACGAATTATTATGCTTTATTTATGCCGCATGTTGTATTCGGAGAAAGTTGCATGTGTCATATGGTAATGGTACATCCTTGGCGACTGGTAGATACCATACCATAATACGAGGGAAAGGGCGAGAGAGAGATAGTTTCGAGGGAAAGTTTTTGCCCTCCTTCCGTCCTTCCACGTTCCTCACTGCTCCTCCACGATCAAATGGACAAATTGTGTGTATAACCCGGATTCGGGGAAAGGTTTTATTCCCCTAGCCCCCAGCTCTGAAACTTGGCCTTTACCGGTGAATTAGAAGCGGACTTGTTCGTTTCTCTCTTCGTTTTATTGCCCCTACAGGAGATTAGGAAAGGGAAGTCGGATGGAATGTGAGGAGTCTTAAGAAAAAAATTCATGACATATACTAGAAAAGATCCAGTTTTCTAGAATTCTAAATCCCCTTCTGGTTACATTTACTGGAAGCCTTGACATGAAATTATAAAGAGAAATCCACCAATTGAGCAAGGATGAGTGCACGGGGGAATGCATGAGCCGCCATCATTCTCACTTTTCTCCCCGCTTTTGACTTTCTCCGACTGACTTTCTCTTCCCCTATAGCCACCTCCATCCCTTAAGCACTTGGGAAAAAATTGCGTTTTCTTCTTCTATTTTCCTTTCATTCAGCTCTGATAGCGTTTCGCCAGGAAAGGCAGGCTCTGCAAGTGGGCTGCCTAGCCTACCTAATACCAGTTAACCGTTTTATTTTTCGCCTTAGACACAGCATTCATCATATCACCACATCATATTACGGTTAAAAGGTATTCCTGGCACCCCCATAGAGGAGCGCCTCGAGTCACCGAATGAGAAGAGGTAAGAGCAGAATTGAATAGAAAAATAAAGATCCTCATCCGTTTAATTCTAAAATGCCCTTCTTTCTCTGACCATGAGAAGCTATGCTACCAGGAATGCTGGACGTTGCTGGATGAATCTAATGGTGAAATTTTCTACGAGTCAGGGCAAAGCTCAGCTCAATCGCCATGTAAAAGCTGGAGTATATTTTTTCTCACAGATATTGCAGTAGTTTTTGCATCTCTCTCTCTCTCCCTCTCTCTCTCGGTCTACCACTCTACCACCACCATCCTTCCGTTTCCTTTGCTCGGGTCAGCTATCACATCTTTTTTGGATTTTTTATATTACATGTTGATAAATTACGGACCGAAGAGTGGAGCAAGCCTAAGCTGAAATCAGAGCTCAAAAGTATACCAGCTCCTCAAATTGCGAGCTATATATTCAAAGATTTTTCCTTGCAGCTTCCCAAGTAAGCAAAGCTCTGAGATTGTGGCAAAGTCTCCAAAGATAAATGGGACTGAAGCTGTTATTCCGCATAGAAAAAGGAAAGCATCTTGCTGCCATCCCATTCCTTGATTCCAGCTTCAAATGGCAGGACATATACGTCAGACATTCACTACTCACTACCCACCGGGTTGTATACTACACTGGAATCTGAATCTAGAAGCTCTACACTGAGAAAATGATTTATATTCCAAAGTCAGGGCCAATTTTCTGCCATTCCATTTCTTTAAAAATCTCTAGAAAATTTCTGGCTTTCTTCATCTTCGATCTTTTATTGAGCAAGTATCCACCAAATCCACAAATATATAGTTTTTTTCTATCTCTCACCCCATTTCAATGACTCTTTCAACCCATCCCACCTTCATCATCTCTAGGTGCGAAGGAAAATTTAGCAGGTTTCTTATCTTTTCCTCAAATCCCAAGCTTTTCTACTTTCTCCACAAAAATTCTCTTTTATTTAGCCTGCACACAATACGTCGGTATCATATACGGTATCAGTTTCTTCCTCAATAGTAAACTCTACCGAGGGTATAACATCAGCTCAGAGAAGCGTTACTGTCCGTAATAGAAGCCACAAAAACGTTACTTAAAAAACCGAAAACGAAACAATCCTATCCAAAACCCGTATCAAATTTCACGGGAATTTTTGCACCAAATCTTTCAGAAGTTATCGAACTTCCGTATTGGAATCGGAAATTCATTATTCGAGAGTTATCATACCAGACGATGGAGAATGACAAATATAAGTCATCTTTACTTCCTCTAGAACATCCTCCAAAAATCAGCAAGTTTGTACATCTTTAAGGCTTATTTCCATAGAGTCCAGTTTCAACGTTACCTTTAAATGTTGCGGTAATTCCATAGTTACGAGTTTTCAAAACTAATGCGGCAAAACATGCTAGATTTCTACCGCACTGTGTGTTCACATACACAACTCAAAGTTGAAGAACGCCACCCACCCGTTGTAGAATTTCCACTGTTTGCAGCTCTGGAATGGAAAGTGCCACATTCCTCAAATTGGTCTTATTCAATACCTAGTTTAAATATCTACTCGATGATATAAGTTTGGTACCATACATCAAGATAAGCAATGCCTGGTATCTTTTGACACTGCCAGCGCCGAAAATCCGAGCAAAATTGGTAAACGCCAACTCAGGATTTCAGGGTCAATTACTGAATGCATATGTGTAGCTCAACATTATATTAGCCTAGTTTGCTGATTTCAGGTCGCGGTCATTGATATTGCTGAAATTATGGAACTTTGTCTGGAGGCATTTTTCTGCATTTAATAGCATACGTTTTTGAAATGTCCCACAGATTCATGTCCCTTAAAAATTGAGAATAATTTTTTTTTCACATTTTACTAAATCCCATTCTGCAGTCAAGAGTCCAGATGACATATATTCCTAATTTCAATAAAAAATCTTTTTTAATTATACAGCTAGATAGGCCAGCAGTTAGGAATTGTAATTGGCTGGTGATGTTTGGTGTAAATTAATGGGCCTTTAGCATTAGAATACATACCAAACTTCATCAACGCGATTAAGTTCCTAACTGCTGGCCTATCTAGCCGTATAATTAACAAAGATTTTTTATTGAAATTAGGAACATATGTCATCTGGACTCTTGACTGCGGAATGGGATTTAGTAAAATGTGAAAAAAAAATTATTCTCAATTTTATACGTTGTTTTAACCATTTTGAAATTGTTGATAGAATTATCAGCACTATATATGATATATAGAATATTACTTTTTCTCTAAACACTCTAACATTAACTCTGTACTTAAGGAAGTTCTACTTAAAATAAGTAGGTACTTATATATATTCCAACCCCGAATATTGAACCGCAAAAATTCAAGCAATCTACGGTAATTTTTGCGCAAGCTATGTGAATCTAAAAATAAGTTACGGTCTTGTTGTTACCGTAGTAACACTGAGTTTTACCGCAAAATCTGTCCGGAAGTGTAGCCGTGGAAACGAATTCTTGGGAAACTTGTACAGCGGAAGCGAGTACTTCGGAAGTGAATCCGTGAGGATGTGTGACCGCCGAAATATCCGCGAACTGTTTATTTTAAAAATTAGCACACGAAATTGCATAAGTATGAGTTGCTACAACAACGGGTTAACTTTTGCACGGACAGACGTCCACGTATAGGTTTCCACCCGTTCCTGATACCACGTATGAATATAACAAGTTTCTAGTTCCCACGGATACACTTCCTAACATCCAAAATCGTACTGCAGTCTAGAACCGGACTCTTATGGAAATAGGCCTTTTGAGGGCGCTGAAGATGCTGGTAAAAATGAAACCTGAATTTGCTCACTGTCATTTCAACAGCACAAGCAACTGCTTTATTTTCATGCAGCTCGGTTTTCTTGGTTCAGGCACAGGACGTTCCTGAGCAGTAACAGCAGCATGTTCGAGCAGGGTTGTTACCGATTGATTCCAGCGATTCAGAATCTCGATTCTTTCGAGGGGCATGTTTCTGAATCGTAAGCCGATTCCAGTGATTCAGAATCTCGATTCTTTGGAGGGGCATGATTCTGAATCGTAAGCCGATTTCAGCGATTCACGATTCTGAATCGGACTAGGCTTGGCTCTCCCCTCCCTGACATTTGAATCGAAATTTTTGAATCGTTTCGCTCAGACTTCTTCTCACTGATACGGGTTGCTTCTGGAAATTAATTATCACAGAAATGTGTACTTCTTGGTATATTGACAGGATTAAAGTAATCATGATATGTAAGTTAATTTTAATGCTGATTGTTGGTCAGAGCAAGCTTTGTTTTGTTGAAGACGTAAGAAATAACTGAAGCTTTAGGCTGAGGTAGACATGGATCAGATGAAAAATGCTAATTAAAATAACCATTATATTTAAAGTAGTGTTACTAAGGATTGTTGGTAAGAGCAACCCTAGTTTTGTTGAAGACGTAAGAAATAACTGAAGCTTTAGGCTGAGGTAGACATATGGATCAGATGGCAATTGGTAATTGAAATAATCATTATAAGCAAAATATTCTCACTGATGATATTCGGTCGACGCGAGCATAGTTGAATCGCCCTGAATCGGACTTGAAGTCCCTTGAAGTGAATCGAACACGACTCAAAATAGCGATTCACTCATGAAATATAGCACGGGCAACTTGGAGCAGCTAAAACTTGCTGAAAATTGGAATCGACGATTCAGCGATTCATGAATCGTAACACCTCTGGGATCGAGGACATTAAGGGGAATGTAAGGGGGAAATTCCAGAAAAATGGTACTTGAGCAGACAATATACGGGACAACCAGAGGAGGTGTGCCTTTTCTCCTAATGTGCAAGATTATTATTTCTTTTACACACCAATAATAAAGATAGTGAGAAGGAATTCGCGCAAAAGTATAACAATTAGCCAAACCCTCTATCAAACTACCACTTTCTCCTTTATTTTCTCATCATCACAATTTTGGGATCCAAAAAAACCATATCTCCACTAATCCAACATGTCCCTTATGGAAGAGGTAGAATACATGTTCGTAATATCTCAAGAAATACGCGTAAAAAATACAAGCTGTGTTATATCTTTGATCTCTGGATTATCTCAAAACTCCCATGCAAGCATCCGAAAAATTACCGCAACAGCATAGCATATGACATTTTTCACATTCTGAGAATCTGATCTCACCGCTCATCTCACATATTCACCATGAGGTAACATGTGGAATGACCAAGAATACTGAAATACGATCCGCAGCTTGAACAAAAATTCAAAATTTCAAAAACACCACGAGTGTACACAATAATCTGCTGGTTAAATCCTGATGCTTCAATTCCTGGAACGCACGTGCTAACATTTTAGTGTTGGTTTCTGATACATGATTACTTTGGAAATTCATCCGTGGAAACTTGGCAAAGGATCGGATAACTTCTCACATTTTTTCTGGAGAAAACCCATGTTCCAGCCCCTACAGTTCCATTTTACTTTAATGTAGGCACAGCTCTTCCCAGAAAACTTTGTCTTTGTAAACTGAAATGTGAGATTTAATGGATTTTACACAATTCCCAAGGATTTACATGTTATATAAAGGAGTGAAAATTTTTGAAATTTATACCTTCAGCCATCCTTCCTAACTTTCATAATAAGGTTTCCGGTATCCCAGGTTTGGAAAGCCGGTTAAGAATGACACCGACACCTAGGCAATTCACTGGATTTGAGGTTTTGTTTGCTTAAACCTATTTCTGGAGCTTGTTTCCATTGCTTTGTAGCCTTGAGGGAAGGTTATGAGGCAAGGCGCGATATGTTTATTGCCTTCCAGTTGAATAGACACAGAGCCTCGGAGTGATTTCTGGTGTCAGCAGGCTGACACATGTGTGACACTGGCTGGATGGATGAGAGTGGAGAGAGGCGTGAAAGCATTTTGAAGAAGGAATTCCCTCAGCATCTCTCCTCCGTTCTTAATATGCAGTGAAAGCGTTCAAAATGTTCAAATCCGCCTCGGCTGGGCGTCAATAGACTTGAGAAACTCCCCGCACCCACCGTTTTGTCTCACTCATAGACGCTTCAATGAATATTGGGTAGAAACAGGGGCTAGCCTGGATACAGTCAAAGGATTTTCTTCCTCCCCCTTCCCGGGTATCCTCCCTTCGGGGGAAATGGAGAATAAAGAGCACTTGCCGCCAGACTGAGAGAAAGGGAAAAGAGGGCAGAATGTGAAACTTGTGAGGATTGCCTGGTGACAGGCAATAAGAATCGTTTGGATTTAGATTTTTCTCACTAGAAACCATCCATGCTTCGACTACTCTTTACACAACCACCAGAGTATTTTGCTCTTTCTCCAATACTAAAGCTAGCGAATCATCACGTGCTTTCTTCAGCTAGCCATCCTTGTACCCTTTTCCGCATTTCTTCAAACTCAAGGACTCTTTTTTCTCACACTTTCTCCCCCCCCCCAATATTAGTCCACAATGTCACAGGAAAACACATGCATAAATCCGCATCGACATGTGTCGGAATCAGCCTAAGAAAACAGCTGGAACACCAAGCAACCAGCCAAAGCAAATTTAAATCCTATTCACTTTCACTCCTGCGCCTCGCCCTGCCCTCCACACACAGGACACACACAAGTATATACCCGCTTTACTTTCTCTCCCAGCCCGCCTACAGTATAGGTCAATTCTCTGACACGTAACACCTACTTTTCGAGCAAAAGGATTTATGCACACCCCCTCCCACTTTCCTGTCCTGTAATGTAATCCAGCCCTGCCTTTGATTCATCCACCTTATGCTATCCCGGGAATTGTTTTCCCTTCCTTCCTCTCAAATATCCTCACGCAAGATAAATAGACAACCACCCAGCCAACTCCAGTCTGCGGTTTTCTTTCTCTTCCCATCTCTCTACTTTGTCACAAAGCAATCCGTCCAATCCTCAATTCTCCTTGCCCTCCTGTCCTGTCCTCCTCCACTATATTAAACTAGTACCCGACAGCAGGATTGTATTGCAATTCATTTTTACCCGCTCCCGGAATATTTCCCGATCTACCACAATCGACCTTTCCTCAAGAGGTGTGGCTGTGTCGGTTGCTGTACTCTCCGCTTCCCTTCCTTAAGCTAAAAACCATTGCAGAGAGAGCACTTGACATCTTTTGGGGAAAGGTTTCCATAGTTCTCCTGCTACTATAGGTGCGGGCAGGTAGCCACTGTGATCCCACATACACCCAGAACCATTTCCATCATTTCCGTCCAGGAACAGCATGGGAATTCCCTTGGAAACTCTCCCGGGTGGTATTCACTAACGATTACGGATACAAGGCAAGACAACCTTGATTCTTGTATTAATATAATAACTTACGCAACATTTTCCCCTAGCGCCTCTCCATTTACTACAAGCAAATTAGTTTCTGAACAACTATTTCAAAGTATTCTAATTTCACTTTATATTCTTTTATGTCAACTGATTCACAATGACGTATGTCCCACACCGCCCCAATGTGCAAATAAACATATAAGCGCGCTGAAGCTAGGAAAAAGCATGTCACTTCTTGATTTCACTTTACTTCAATGTGCAAGTATTATAAGTACTATACAGTTAAACGAGCATTATTTGCCAGCTTATACTGACTAAATCTGGAGACATATACACAAGTATGTAATACATGTATCTAGAGACACGTATTTAACCTTTTCAGCTCGTTCCAATTATACATGAAACTGTTTGGAAAAGGCTTCCATGGTTTGAACATAACACAAACGTTTTTGATATCTATAAAGAAAGATAGTTTCCATATCTCAACTTTCGCTTGTCTGCCTCTACTTTCTCTATCAGTTGGTTTAACTAACTATGGTAACCTTCCACCCGCCAATCCAGTTCGACCACGGGCATTTAATCAAAATTATGGAAACCTTTCAGCTCGTCCCGTCCACGAAATTACACTCCAGAATGTCCACAATGCAGAATGTCCGGAATAGCTTGACTAACATAGATTTCCATAAACGCCTTTCCGTCCAACTGAGCAGCTTCTTCTCCTTCAATAGCAGATGGCAGCTGTCGATCTGATAATCTAAGAGTCATTATATATACGTCTTGTAGCCTCAGTTCCCAGTGTCACAGTCATGTTATTTTCTCTTCTTTCTCGCCCAATATAATTGTTTGCCTTTACGATTATGTCATCCGACACTGCTGATTGCCAAAAGCTTGGACGTCATCATCACATAGTCAGTCAGATCCCTCACTGAGCAACTTATCTTTGAAGGTTTATGTTGACTGGCTCTAGTCTTGACACTGGCTTGTCTCATCCCACTGACCGCTTCTATAGATACACATGTCCGAGGAGAGTGTCAAAGGAAGCTTCATGAAATGTTTCTAGAACAGGGATTGAATTGATATTGAATCCATAATTGTATTAAATTACAGACATTTCCCTTCTCTTTACCACAAACTCTACGTTTCCTCTTTCACACACTCCACATCACACTTTTACCCGTCGCTCCGGTATCTGTCATCACTTTTTCTTTGTTGACTCCAGCCAAGTTCATCAACTCCCGGGGAATGTCAGCAAGCAAATTCAAGAGCGCATTTCCCGTTAGGTAATTAACTCCTATTATTTCATCCTCTGTCGTTCCTGTCATCACATCAACATTGATGAAAGAATACTTAATAGCGGGGAAACCGCAGACACAATTGCTATTATCCAAAACAGTCACCACATCATAATAATAACAGCCTCTTTGAATACAGGGAAACATGCTTTCCGAAAGGTTAAAGGATTGCATTTAGCAGTCCAGCATTTGCATCCCCTGCTCTGTATCCATAGTTTCCACCCACCCTACCCTTCCTCTTATAATAAGGGTTTAATGTAGTGAAATCTTATGCCTTTTCCCGGTCCAGTAAATAATTCTGAACGGGCAACGCGCCCTTTATGACAACGTTCCCTTATTATCCATACTAACTATTCTCGTAAGATAGTCATTTTGATGAGGTTATATTACATCTGATCCGGGGCGGGCATCATCTCGAGTAAGCTGCTGACAAAGAAAGTTTTACCCATGAGAAAAACATTACAGCTATCTCAAAATACTCAAACGATTATTGCAAAGTGCGATGCGGGTCTTCGGTTTCCTAAAAGCTGATGACTGATTGTCATTAACGTTGTCATAATACTGTACAAGTATTTATATGAGCATAAGGATTCCGGGCATAAGGTAAAAAGTTGTAATGACCCTGTGCAGATCAGAGACTACCTCAAATAAGTCCTGACTGTGGATTAGTGAATAGATTAGTGCACGACCTAGGTCTTAGATTCGAGGAAAGTTAACTATAATTAAATACACACGCTACAAATACACTCCATCACTTTCACATCGTGTTTACACAACCTTAGCCTGCTTCAAAGTGTTGGTTGATAACAGCAAGCTCTGCTTCCATGCCCATATATATATATATACTCTAGATATACAAACAACATTTTGGATCAATAGCTTCGTTGTTCTTTACTAAAACTTTTGCAAAAATCTAGACTCCCTCATCCTCATTAGCAGAAGCAGGGCAGGGGGTGAGGACGAGGTAAAAGAGTTCATCTCACGTCAAGTTATCGATTATTTTCCTATTTAGTTCTACACGTTGTTACTCTGGGAGTAACAGCGTGTAGAAGCTGAAAAAGGAAGGAAATGTTAGAAAATAATGAGCAAATAGGGCAAAATAGTTATGGAGTTAGGGTAGGTAGGATTCCTTGTAGAAATCTGAACCTTGTTGCATTTACCTTCTCAGATAAAGTTGGTTAAAAGTATTTAGTTTCAGACGGTTGCTTCATGCTTTATGATTCAATTAAATGATGCGTGCCTCGTAACTTTGACACTAGTTCCCTAATGTTGACTAAATCAGTCTACGAGTGAAGGCTGCTGCACTCCAACTACAAGATTCTCATTATGGAATTGAGTATGGATGGAGCAGATTGTTCCCTGCCACATCAGCAAAGCATAACAAATTGTGAGCATTGAGCTATGAATTTGAAAAAAGTTTCTCGCTACCCCAACCCCACGAATCCTTTTAGCGTGAAAGATTAGCTTGTTATCAGCTACGCCATGATTGGAGTCTCCTTGGTTGGAGTCACTTAAGTAGAATAGTAGACAAGGAACTAACTAAGCAAGCAAGAAGTGTACAAGTTAAGTTGAAATGTGTAGTTGTATGCTTATATATATATACGTACTTCCGATACATAATTCACAAATCAGGACGGTGGTAACGGCGGAGGAAATGCCAAGTATAGCGAAAGAAAATATGCTTAATAGGAAATCAACGCATTTCATTCTCACAACATGCCACTGCATTCTCTTCTACGCACTGATAAATCCCTTCATCACGCTCATAAATCCCCAAGAAAAAACATCTTATCAGTCTAGAAAATTTCAAATCCTATATTTATAACTCGCTCTACTGCTCGTTTCCTTCGCTTGAGTAACTCATTCTTACCTAATAATAATACTATTCAAAAATAGCTAAATATTAATGCACAACATGAAGAAATCCAAAAGCATGTCGTCCCTCCTCACTAAAAATTAATATAAGTTCCTCTTATTTCCCCACACATATGGTTCTAGCCCGAGGAAACTTAAAAGTGTTTTAGCTCTCCAGTTTTCTCATGAAGCCGTAAACTTAACCTAGGATAGAATGCTCAGAGGTTTAGGCATAGGTTTTAAGATTTTGTTGTCGCTAGAATCGTCTGCCTACCGGAGGCAAAAAGCCGTAAGATAAACAGGATGAGATTGTTGTTTCAACGCTTAGAGGAGAGAAGAGGAATTCCGGAACGACATTACCGGGAAAACAAGAGCTTTGCCGAGAAGCAAATATATGTATACAAGAAATGGATTGTCGTGGGTGAGCTATGGTAGACAGGAAGGAGATAGAGGGAGGAGAAGGAGTTGACATAGTCAGAGACGAATTCGAATATAATGGAAAGAAACTCGGGAGCGTATCTGGAATCTGAGTGAGACTCAAGCAGATGGGGAAAGCTTCTAGATCCTAAAGTAGATGACAAGGTGGGTATCAAGAAGCTTAGAAGATTATCCGTCAAGAACAAAAGCTTCAAGAGTCTTCCCGCTATTCTTCATGAATAAAATAGATTCCCTTAAACACACCTTATTTTTTCCTCGAGTAGCTGATAAAGACGTGAAAAGGTGTCAGTAATTTCCGGGTCGTCATCCTCATGAATCCGGGCGCGGGGGGAAGGAAGGGGGAGGAGAAAGTAGGGAGAAAGCAAGAATGGAGAACCGGGAAAGTTGTCCAGGGCCAGGAAACGTGTGCATTGTCTTCTTTATAGACTTCCAGGCAGGCAGTCGAAGGAGCAGTCAAGAACAAAACACATGACGAGGATGTTTATGGAAAAGAAAAGTATTATGTACCAGACGGACAGGGAAAGTAAGAGAAAGCACTCTTGTTACAAGGAGAAGAGAGCGCAGGAGGAACGGCGGAAATCTTGAGTTATGTACCAAGTCCTCTTTCCTGTACTGCTACTCTGCTACCAACAACGTTGTGTATTGCAAAGATGGGTTTGATTAAATGAAGAAATGTTCTTTGTTAAACTTGAGTCGCCCCATTTTTCTCTCCTTGCCTTTCTCCGAACAAATATAAAGGTTTATGAAAAATGAATTCTCTTCATCCTTCCTCCCGGCGGTGACCTTTCGGGATGTGCCTCAACCCTCGTTCTTACTTATTTCCCCCGCCCCTTTAATATCTGTTAACTCTTTTCAATTCTCTACCAACTAAACAGACACACAATGAGCTTGTAGCAGTAGCACTAGCAGAGGCACGGACATGTATTTTCTGTTATATTTCAAAGTCGGACAATTCACTGGGGATACTTTCGCAGCTTTTACGTCTTCCTCTTCCCTAGTTCATCCGTTCTTTCGCCTTCTCGGCCCCTTGGCTCTTGTATTGTTCAGTCAAGAAAGCACCAGTACGTATCATTCCTGGGAATACTTGTTGTTAGCTGACCTTTGTCCTCACTTTGACTTTCTCTTCCAGGACCCTGACCAAAGCATTGACTGTAACTACTTGAAGAAGAGAAAGCAAAAAAGGAAGGCAAGTGGAGTAGATATTGTGAAGTTGCTCTTAAAATCTGACAAATGTTTTTCTCATTGTATTTCTCTTTGGCACTTTCTGAGTTGTGATCCGCTCAGAGTAATATTTCTCTATGGCACGCTTCATGAAACATGCTGTAGTATCAAAGGAAGACAGACGATCGTAATCATACCATTCTTCATCTTTCCCCTCTCCACCTCATATCCCAGTAATCTTCTCTTCCTCCCTCACGTCCATCGTAAAATATAGAATCCGTATATATGTCTTCATGCTTTCTCCTGAACAGAATCAACGAGAGTGTGTTAATGGAATTTCAGTTTATTGTCACCCAATGCTGTTGCTTCATCCTTGAATTGCCGCCATAGCTAAAAACTAGGTAGATGGAGATGCTTGATCCAACTAAAACTGTAAGAGCAGGACCAAGCTAAATTTCTTTGATTCCGCGGCAGAATCAAACTCTCTCCCGCTTATCCATCAATCATCCATCCCATCACTTTCTCCTTGATCCGATTTCATAAATTTCTTTCGCCCCTTCCATAAAAATGAGCCTAAGTGATAAATGATCCTTTCCCTCAGCTACTGCCCACACTATCATGTTACATATACCATCCTAGAGCTGGACAATTTTAAAAATAGAGCTCATCTGGTATCGATCTTGAGAATGACAACATGGAACCATCTTTAAAGAGCAATCAGTAAGGTTGTCCTTGGCCATTTGCTGCCAACTTCTTGAGCTTGAGCCTTACCTTTCAGTTTGAATTTCGAGCTTACTCCATCTGAATTTTGCGTTGACCAAGGTGCAGTTTCCCTCCCCAGTCAACTTTCTCCTCTATAGTTGGATCTTGTTTCTTACCATCGCCCTAACTTTTGCCTCTGCTGTAGTCCTCATTCCTGGTCGCACTACATCCTGGTTGATTTCTTGCTTTGATTCTCCGAGAACTGCAGATGCAAAATACCAAACAAATCGCCACAATTCGTGGGGAGAGAATAGAGTGAAAGTTCTTGCATATCAGTGGTAGAGCAATACGGGAGTATAGTTTTTGTTTTTTTCGTCTCAAAGTATGGTATGTGCTGGAGTGTTTCAAAAGTTGATGCTTTGAAATTGAATATGTGTTGAAATCTGCCCATCAAGAATGCATTCTGAATACTTAAAGAAGGAATGTTTTGCCAAAACTTGGGAATGAATACCAAACATCACCTAGCTCTCTACGTCATGAATAATTTCTCCATCACACACAGCCTTCTATCCAGTTCCAGACTCTTCAACCCAGTAAAATGAAAACATGGAAACTGTGTGAAAAGCGGGACAGAGGAAAGAAGACATTCAATGTTCCTACATACAACAACAACCATCATCTTGAGGGGTGAACAGGAAATATGGAATTCCGTAATCCACGTCTTGAGAGCATCGTCTTATAGTCCAAGGAACAAGAAGAGTTATGGCCCAAGCAGGAACTCCTTCCAAGCTCTCCTTACCCACGGCTTGGCTCAATTCGTGCCCAGCTCGGCTCCATGCCGTCTTTCATCCGGATCCGGTTCTCTTCACGCTCAAATTCTATTCCCCCGGTGAAAGTCAGCCTAGAAGGTTGGATAACCAACTTTCACTCCACAGCTTACCACGTCCACATCTCTTTCTCACTCACACTTTCTCTTCCTCCAATCGACCCGGTCGCACCTTATTCCGAGGGTTACAGGGCTGCATTCCGCTTGCAGCTCAAGCCAGCCAGCCGCCAATTCGGTCACGACCATCTCCCATTCCCCTTAACTTAAATCAAATCAACCTAAATATATTATTTCCTTTTCCGTCTTCTTGTTTATCATGGTATCAAAGTAGAAGCGTACATTTCCCCCTCCCATGAGATTTTCTCCAACCTGTCTTTATTGAGTGCCAAACTAATTCTCTCCTTGCATTACATAGGTTGAATTGCTCCTTCTGAGAAACCAATCTTCCCCACTGCGCTTCCTGCTAACGCTAACCCTTCCTCCCAACAAGTTGCCATTTATACTTACTCCCACTTGTACCTAAAGGTCAACGAGTGTCCGTGCATGTAGCGGTCAATTTTAATAAACACAAACTACAATTAGCAGTCCATTTCATCAGAAATTCTTAACCATTTCCCAATTAAATTAATTTAAACAGTTTTTAAATTGCTTCTGCGATGTTTTTGTAAAGTTTTGGATGCGATGTATGCAAAAATTTTCTTCCTACTAGTTTTGTCGCTGTGAATTTATTTTTTTCATAACGACTAGTATATATAAAGCGTGTTCCGGAAAACTCTAAATTATACGTTCCTAAAAATGAAAATGAGCGGCTGCAGGATTATTATCCCCCCCCCCATAAAAAACGGTGAAAGCAACATTCCGCTAATTTACTCGTGTTGATAAATCTAAATGTTTCAGTCACGATTTCTTGCCTTGTTTCCTTATCCTTACACGTGCTTTCACTGAGAGTTAGATTCTTCACAAGTGGTTAACACTCAATACTTTTTATTTGCCTTCTCTCGTTGACGGATTCTCAGATTCCAGACTGCACGTGTAGTATTTTTAAACCGTCCCAGTCTCAAGAAATTACATGAAATACCGCGACCCTGTAATTAAGCCAGTAATTTCCAATGAACTCTTTATTCCGCCGCAGGCCTAAGCAATCTTTCTCCAATGGCGGTATTATACTTCTGGACCGAGCTAAGTCATAGACGGCATAAAAGTGGGAACCATACTCAATACTATTCGATACCCTCTCTCTACTTCCACTATATTGCCATCAATGCTTTTACATAGTCCCTGCTAAAGGGGAATTTTAATGAGTGCTTATTTCCTCCCACATTATGCACATTATCCGGTGCAAATCACAATGGTCTGCACATTTCCAGTGCATTTTCCCTCCTGCCTGCAATTAAAGGATAATTAAGTCCAGCGGGCAATCAAGGAGCGGCAATACAAGCAGTTTCCACGCGGAGCTCCACAATGTGACGAAGGAGTTTCGGATTTGGGCGGGATCCAGACCCAGATCCAAGGATTTGTAATGGCAATAAATTAGCCCAGAAGTAGGTTATTTCTTTGTTTTAAGAATAAGTATGGAATTTACTTGGTCTTTGTGGTGAAGAAAGAAATGCAGAGAATGTTTAAATCCATATAAAGAGAAACTGAAGAAAAAATCGTCCAGTCAAAACAGTTGTATACTTTTCTTCCTACCAGAATATTACAAAGCATCTGACTGGTTATTGTTATACATGTTTCTATCTTAATGTCTGAGTACATTTATATATAGGCGCTACCTTTAGTTTATATCCATGTGAATTCAGCAGTGAAAAATATCATTTTATGACTTACATATTTCAATTATGAACAAACCCTATCCGTATAATGGAGTTAGAAGAAATAAACTATATTAACCAAAAGGGGTTTACCAAGTAATAATAACATCATATCTACGTATATTACCACAAATAGTAAAAATATGTACACACTTTCCTTCTGTTTTACAACGTTTTGCAATGCACCCCCGAGCATCTAGTTTAGCTGAGACGACCGGGGTTTGCAAAATCCTCCGTCCACTGTTCACATACCACCAGCATAATGTACACACTGAACTGACTAGCTGACCAAGTCGAAAAATTTCCGCAAGCTTCAACCTCTTATTAGATTTTGGTCTTATTTTTAGACAGAGGGATGCATGAATTCTCGATATTTTTGCGAAAACTTTTTGTGCTTTGATATTTTTGCCAAGCCCCGAGGAGATTTATTTTCTCTTGAATCTACTTTTATAGCTTATTTGGTGATAGAGAGGGAAATACGATTTTAAATATTATCACATAAATAACTGAAACTATATTTTATTAATACTTTTAAATACGCACCCCTCGTATAAATCTTTTCCCAGCTCAACATAATTCTTTAAATTGCAAAAATAAACTCTAGCGTTTTTACAATCCTCAATAATAGCTCTAACATTACAAAGATACTTCGGAGTTGAAATGTTTCATAGAATCACCGCGTTGAATATGCTTAAAAATCATCCATCCTCCTCCTCCCAGCTTTCTCCACTTTCTCTTACATAATTCAGGTGTATACATGCGGAAGCGAGAGAGTACCACCACTACAAGACTCTATCTAAGAGTAAGCTAGGGAGAATCAGCTGGAATTATGCATGTGTGTAAAGCATTGTGTAACTCCCGGCAGCTCCTCCAGTTCTCCTTGTCCTATATCTGATCAGTATTTTAATATCACACATTTGTAGGTAGAGGGAGGCGTACGACGTACGTAAATCTAGAATATATTATAAAACAGTAAATACATCTTAGGGAAAGTGACATTTGTTTAAACATTCCCAGGTTAAATAACAAAAGAAAGCTGAGGAACGAGTGAAAGTGGGGTACAGTGTGTAATTAATTGTTGCTAGAACCTGTATACTTAGCTACTCTGTGAGGCGAATCCTCTTCTAATCCCATCCGACGACTAACCAGCCAGACCAACCCTCTCACTTACTTTCCCTAGTACATTTAGAGTGACAGATAAATTACAGAGTAAATCGTTCTCTAAGTTTCACAACCAGTTTCTCCTTCTATTCTACGTAATTAATCACTATCACAATTCCGACTTGTTACCTTTTTTATTACCCCTACCCGGATGGCCGTAGATGAGAAGCACAACGCCCCAAAAACTTTTACTCTTGACAAAGTATAAATTATTACCAAAATTTTCCTAATGCCTTTCTACAGCTGAGTGGTCAGGGAGGAAGGATGACTTTCACCTCCAAAATTGAGCGCCCCACCCGTCGTTTTCTTCTCCTTTCACCCACCTAGCTTTACCATCATCATCATCGTCATTATGAGGGCGGCTACCCGCGTTTTTACCTTACCAACTAAACTAAGCAGCCATCCACCTACTCGCTTAGCTTCTCATCCTTCCTTTTACCCGCAAGTGGGAGCAAAGATGGCGAACAGAGACCGCAAAGAATACGGAGACAATGGGTGGATTCCTTCACACTTTCCCTATCTGTCATTTCCAGGGAATTTATATCCGTGTTGGGGCTCTTTTCTGACTCACTTGCATTATTTCAAACTTTCTCCAAGCCCTCATCTTCTTCCTCTGCACTTATGAGCATAGAGCATATACCACCCGCCCACAGACTTGCTTCTATGACTCCGCTTACACCTTGTCTGAATTATGTTCCACTTGAATAGACTTTATGTACACACGTCTTCTGGGTTTATATTCCTCCCCACCGCCCCTCTTTGCACACCCACAGCCACAACACCTTCTGTCTTCTTCCTCCAGTTGATATACCTTCCCCCTTCTAATTCCTCCACTTTCACCCCGGTTCTATCAACGTCCCCGCATAAAAGAGTTGACAAGGGAAAGCTTTGGGAAGAATACAGTTCCTCATCGCCCATCCCCACGCTATACTAAATCTCCTTTACCACTCTAATTCCTGGCGTCGTCACGGGAATTGTTAGGAGGATGAGCAAAAACGAGGTAAATTCCCATCTTCTCCATCCATTCTAAAACCGCCTCATATATTTTCTCCGGGAGGATTTCCAATTGAAAATTCTCTTAATCCTCCACCTTATTTAGGTAACCTCCGGGCCGGGGTAAAACATATATTCTTGAACGCTTCAAAAGCTTTTCGTAAACGAAAAAGACTTTTTGGTCAGAGCACCCACTATAACACTAACAGGTTTACGTAACGTTTCTATACAATCACATTCACACTTCTGAACAACTACAAAGTTGAGAAATATTATGGAAAAATACATATTTTCACAAAAAACGCAAGCTCGAGTCTTGTGCCGTATGATGTGTATTATATATGGTTAACAATATCTTATATATACACTAATTTATAGGTTTTTTGCATTTTGTATCAAGGGGAAACTATGGAGGTCTCTATTTAATATCTATTATGTGTATACACTTCTGTCCCCCCGGTTTTCTTCCTTCTCCTCATCCTTTCTTTGGTTAAGTCTTTTGGCAGATGCTTTAAAAGCTTCCCTATCTTTGGATTAGCCCTTCCATCCACCCCCAATCCCTCATGCCCTAGTCCCACAAATACCCACCCACACCACACAGCTCAGCCTGCCTGAATTTAATGAGAATCACAAAATAAATTGGATTTACCATCGATTACACGAAGGAAAATCCAATCCGTTCCGTACTTGGCTATTCTCTCTTCGTTTCAGGAATGGTTCCAGGATGTGGAGATGGAGACAAACTCGGAAGTGATTGATGATTTTCGTGGAAATTTCTTCCATCCTCCTCTCCCGTCTACTCTCCCTACAATAAATGTTCTTTGGTTTCTTTGTCTAAGAAATTAGCGGGGAGGGATGCTGGTTGGTGGAACCCATCATTCCTTCCACATATACTGGTTGTGGCCTTTGAATTTGTTCAAGACGGAAGGATAGCTTCCCGTCAGAGACCATTACATATTTTATTTGTAACCCTCATTTCCTTGAGCTTTCTCCTGGCAGGTGAGTGACTTTCTCCAAAGGAGTGCATGAAGGGAGAGAATAATTCTGGATCCATCAAGCAGGAGTCAATCAATTAAACTTGGAAGAGCTAATTTTATAATTACTGTCCTTGGCCTTCTCCATCCTTCCTCTATTATCCATGAAAGCTTGAGTTATTGGAAATACTTGAGCTATGTCTTGGTGTGATTCGCAGGCTAGCATTCACGCCGTGACTGTTTGTGGAAGAAGATCGAACGGAATGCGTGTCTACCCTAGATAAACCCTCCCTCCGGTAACTACTCACAGAGCTGTTAATAACACCCCCCGCCATTGACGCTCTTTGGGTTGCAGAGTTGGGAGAATGGCTGTCGATTCCCTTGCCGGGGAGCAAATGACCACATCCAAATCCCTTTAGGAAGTCATGGAGCAAATTCGGATTGAAGAAGAGGAATATCCAGGGGTTTACGCACGAGTTTAGGGAGGCCAGCAGAGTTAAAATGGTAAACGTTGCACCTGGAAAACCACAAGAATTATTCGTGTAAATCATTAGAAGGAGAGCAGCGTTTATTTATACGTTTCATCCAGTTGCTATTTCTAAGTTCCCGTGTAAATACGTATAAAGCCTCATCCTTCTTCCGCGCTTTCACGCTTTTCAGCTCCCTACTCGTAGCGACCCTTACAGCCAGCAGCATTACAAATTATAATTATGTAACTTGTAAAAAAACTTTGCGCATATTCCTGTCCTCGCAGAACAATAAACTAATGCAAATCATCTTGCTAATTGCCTTTTCTAACCTGCAGACAAACAATATTTACTTGTGCTCAAACTAGTAAACTTTCCCAACTTCATCCCCTTCTTTCTTAACATCTCCCACAAACTTTCTCCTCCCGTCATAATTCCCTATCTAAATCACTCAACTGGGAATTATGAATGAGATCCTCCCAAGCTAAATCGAATTAGTTTCTCCTCTCCACGCCAGGCTATTTAAGGAACTAGAACGTAGTGGTAGCGGGTTAGGTGAAGACGTAAAACCTTTTCCACTATTTAGCTTTCTCCAATCTTGGCGCTTTCAGAGAGACGCATATTTCAAACAGCATGTAGATAAAACCTTTCTCCAACCATTATCTCCTGCCTTATCAAAAGCTTTGTGCATATAGCTGCTATTTACTTGAACAAATCGTCTTCAATTATACATACCCGAAATATATACTGCTTCTGGAAATATATATACTGCGCGGCAACGTCTCGTACTTACTACAATGTTCGTAGTGAAAGGCAACTTTCACCCTCGCCCCTTTACTTCCCCCCCCCTAAATGCATCATGTCATCCCCCCATTTTTACGTATATGCGCCGACCATCTCAGTAAACTCTGGACGTGTTCCCATCAAATAATTCTCCAACAAAGTTTCACACAAATTCCTTAAAACTCCAAACCCTATTCTCCATCATGATCCGTCCAAGTCCAAACTACATGCTAATCTCTTCCAGCTTTGAGCCTACAAACATTGACATCTCCTCAGTATTCTCCACCGAGCCTTCAGATAACATCTTGTTTCATTCTCAACCCCATTTAGCCACACATACACTGACCTTATTCATTTTCAAAATTATCATTCTAATGGAAATGGTGATAGCCGGCTGGCTGTAGCGGCTATTACTTTCGTACTCTTTCTCTCTCTCTTCTCCTCTTCTTTTCTCGTGTATGATTTCACTCAACCCACCAACCCACGCTCACTCAGTCAGCCATGTATACCCTACTTCTTTTTCCCAATTCTGGATAAACATCCGACCCAGAAGAACAGGCTGGAAACTCCTTCTCTCACCCATTTCCCCACGCAATAACCGCCTCGCTGAAACAGTTTTCTCCCTTTTCCCCGCTTCTCCATACCATCATATACCAACCATTCCCACCTAGACTTTCTTTCCCTATGAGAAATGATAACAACCTTCATAAACGCGACATGAATAACGCTCAACGTTCCCTCCTCTTCATACATTTATTAAGGCTGTCATCATCATCATCCCCGCCTACCTACTTAGAGACTGAATCCTTGACTGGAAAAAATTTCCAAAACAAAATTTGCTTATCATCCCTCCAAATGTTTACATAACGCTTTCCCGTTCGCAAACATCATATAAGGGATTTACTAAAAGTATTTTTAAAGTTCCCACAAAAACACATTACTCTCCTATGCAAACATGAATTTAACTTATCGGCTACCATATATATTTCCAGTTACTGAAATTCCCATTTCGTTTGCTTTCAAAAGCCTTTACTCCGAAACTTTCCCCAATGGAAATCACCCACTCATTTCTCCCAAATTTCGCAATCAGCAATACCAAGCTCACAAGTTCTTTATAAATCCAAATAACTTTTCTCTGAATTATTATAATTTTCGTTCCTCAATTCTGGTAATGATTCCTCTTATAATTCCCTCTTCTTCCTTGAAAATGCGAATTAGAAAGTACCAATTTCCTAGGATATTCTCCTATCTCAATTCCAGGCATTTTAACGCACAAACTATGTTGAATTAACTGAATAATTTTATTCCTTAACGACAAAATTCTTTTTTAAAAATCTACTTCTCTCGTCATTTCACGTTATGCGTAAAACGACCAGAGCAAGTTCATTCTACTCTCAAGATTGTACACTGTATAATCCCAATAACAATCAAGTTTTACTCTCCCCCGTCATCATGAAACTAGAATAAGTATCAAATTCTACGCAATATCATTTCCGAAGACTCCTCCCGAATTCCAAGTATCCGATAGAGTAAACAAACCACTTTTCGGTCTTTCTAATTGCATGTGTAACATTTTCAAGCTAGAAAAATCCAGCGGGTAGCGATAAGAATTTGTTAACTAATTTAAGCCACATAAAAATAATTCCCATCCTCTGGAAATTCCATACCATGCCTGGCCTTGTCCAGAGGGGTAAAACTTACACTCTGGGCGATCTTCCGACGGTTTGGCCTATCTTTTAAGCTGCATGAAGTGCAGATTTGCAATCCTCAAGAGGATGAGCGCGGAAGAAATTTTTAAGATTTTGTTTTTTAAGAGATGCATTTACGTCATAAGATGGTAAGATTTTCTCCGGGTGATTTCTTTCTGGGCTCTGCCGTAGCTTTTAGTTTATGTCTCGGCTGCATTTCCACCATGTTCACCAGTCAGTGACCATGAGGAAGGAGGAGAAAGCGAGATGATGAAGGGAAAATGTTTTGGAGAAGGATGAAAATCCCGGGGAGAAGGCGACAGCCCTGTTGCGGAGTATGTTACACACGTATTATAAGAAGACGAAAGGGATAATAAAAAATTTGAGCAGTTAACTACAAGACCTACTCATGATTTAAACATGCGGAGGAAGAATATATCGGTGGTATCCTGTAGTAATACGAGTAATAAATTTTAGCACAAGTATCTATCTTCCAGCTAAACAAGGTTTCTATTTTCACTTTCCCCCTACGCTCCACTATAATGCGTGCTACTTTCTCCTCCGCTTTCACTGCAAATCTCTCCTTTCTATCCCTTCCTTTCTCCATCCCCATCTTCCCTTGCTGACTTTCCCCGGGCTGGCGGGGATACAGACTTTAGACTCGTGTTACGGGTGTAAACCACAAAATATGTGACGATTTTCTCTCATGACGACGCACATAATATAAACGCAACGACCTGAATTCCTCTTCTAGTCGCTAATGCACTTTCTCTCCCATCTCCATGTTTCCCATAACTGCCTTCCTTCTTGGCTTAACTATTGAAGAGAAAACTCAACATTTCAATACTAGTAAATTCTCCTTCTCATACAAACCATCCAGGATAATTGCATCTTCGGGAATAAAAATAAAAATACTGATGAGTTTTAAATGTAAAAATGATGTTACACAACAGCAGTCCTTTTGATGGATGGGAGCAGCTTGTTTCGAATCCTACTACACACCTAAAACTTTAAAATCTTTCTCATGCTCAGAATTTTGCATCTACAGAGAGCTTGATTTCAAAACTGTCACCAAATCCTTCCTGTAAATTCTTGTATTATAATTATTCTCCTGCACGAGTGCGTCCATAACCCTTAGTTATGTACTTAAAACTGAATCCTTCCATAGCTTGTGACTCCCGCGTCTAAAGACGTCATTCTCATATGTTTCATATGCTTGGAGTTTCTGAAAACTTGCACCTAAATTACTACCGTTCCCCAAAAAACTGCTCCTTGCTCCTTCTGCTACCAGCTTGCGGTTTTAGTAGTAGTAGAAATGATATTGAAGAAAGGATATATATATTAGATTTAAGGCTTTCTCTTCCTTTAGTTTCTGATACAAGAAAATGGTAAAGATGCTCTTAAGTAGCTTGAGCACAGCTACGGGTTGAGGTTGAGGCTGAATGTCTGGATGTAGCATGTAGCTCCGTAATTTTTTCTTTTATAGCCAAAAGAATTTGGAAATATTTATGCGCCATGAATTAATTTCTCTTCTTTTTCTTCCACATGGTATCTTCCAAAAGGTTAGTTTTCAAGTTATGAGAGTTTCCAAAACACATTCTCAACAAATGTTGCATGCAACCAGGGGAACCAGCTTTCTCCTAAACTTCCAAATTTCTACCCTCCTACATATTTACACTTTACACACAAAAGACTGACCAAACTTTTATACAGGGATGTTAAGTAGCACACAGGCTAGCCTTTCTCCATGATACTCAGTCAAACAGGCTCCCAGATGAACGTAAGCAGACTAAAGATTGAAAAGACTTATGAGCTCTGACCGACAAGATACTCCGTGGCGTATGGGTGGGGGAGAGAAAGTAGTTAGCATTTAACTTGACACTTCATGACTTTCCCCGGAACTTTCATCTAATCCACGCCAAATCCAGCCTTTCTATTTCCTCTTCCTGAGTTACCTGCTAAGTGGAGTAGTGTCCAAAGAATCTGTCTGTGGTTTTCTTCTTTTACTCTTCAACTCCAAAGTTGGAGAGATTCGCAATTCTTAGTTCGAGTGTAACGAAATCCCCGGTTTTCTCTTTCTGCTCTCTTTTGTCTTCTTTATTCCGCTCTATATCTCTCCAGTTTTCTCCTCTACCTTCCTCCCTCAAGTCAGTCTGTCTTAGCTGGTTGTTCAAACTTTCCACACACGCATAGCCATGCTGGTGCTTGCGGAGAAAGTGCTACGAAACTTTTTCCTGTCCAAAAATCTATTTGCTTCCCCCATCTCAACTTTCCCCTCCTGCCTTCACCACACTGATTCGTTACTCTTTATTCCCACAAGTGTATGTTTTCGAATTAATTTTCGCTGTTCCTTATTTACGGAGTCAACATCAACAGCTTGCACCAAATATTAGTGAATTAATTGAAAGTTGTAAACAAGCATGTTTTTCGGATAACAACCACGACACTTTCAGCTAACAATCCCGTTTTTCACAAAAGAATCCCTATTGACAGTTAAACTCATTCTATT
Source organism: Sminthurides aquaticus (assembly GCA_906901655.1). Taxonomy (NCBI): domain Eukaryota; kingdom Metazoa; phylum Arthropoda; class Collembola; order Symphypleona; family Sminthurididae; genus Sminthurides; species Sminthurides aquaticus. Next base: position 1,629,799 of record CAJQTT010000002.1, on the reverse strand, counting down.
TTCAGGATTCCTTGATTGTCCAACTGTCCATTGGATTATTTGTAAGTACGATTTTGGGCTCCCGGTGTTTGTTATAAACTCGTAAACAAATGGATGTAGGCCGAACCCGAATCAGGATGTAAGACCGGTTTCAAATACATTTCCTAAATTCCAATGAATGACTTCGCTAGACGGGAAAATTTTATTAAAGTTGCTTCAAAACAACTTTACTTTCTCCAATCAAAGGGTATTTACTCCTTCTTGTTCCTGTCTGTGATGTTTAGTGTATACAGAAAATCTGACGCGGAGGGTATAAAGCATTGACTTAGGTCACCCAAATGCTAATTGACAATCATGGAGGGCTGGAAAAGAGTACATATGCCTAGTATGCATGCTTCACCTTCCTGTTGACCCGATCTTAAGCTCTACAAGGGATTACAGAACTAAAGAAAACACGGATTTATATTCTTTCCCTCTGGCTGATTAGCAGGATCAATAGTTCACTTCCGGATTCATCAACAAAGTTTCCGCCCCATAAAATACAGTCCAATAAGTAATTCTAGCAGAACTTATCGTGTATAGTTACAGAGAGTTTGCAAAACTAGTTAAACCAGACTGCCTATATGATTGTATCTGTTTTCGCTTTCTCTATGATTGCACATTTAGTTTAGTAAGTAAACACTTTTGGAATTCCTTCCGTCTATTAGTCTCATCAGATAAATGGAATATATGCTGGCTTCACATGCCTGATATAATGCTAATAGCGGCATTTACATATAAGCACAGTCTGCAATTAACTTAAATTAACACTAATTAATGCCCTTCTTTACAAATTCTACCATAGCATCCATTTAAATCATACAAAATTTTTAAATGCCCTGCGGCTGGCACATTTTTTCCAACAGGAAATAATACCTTCCTGCCTTTTGTTAAGAGTACAAATATTTCTGCAGTCCAGAATACGAGGGATCTACTGAAGTAGGAATAGGAATAAATACTTGTAAAATTCATTACGGCAAACTTTATGCATCAATTTTCTCGATTTACTACACACAAAGAATAGAATGAAGAAGAAAGACCACTCAAAATAGATTAAACCTTCATCTTATGCATATATCAGGTTGGATTTGAAAACTTTCCCCTTTGCAAGATTCCCCAAATAATTTAGGTTGAATCAAGTGATTTAAATACGGTTCAACTTGAGAGAAGCCTCTTTCATAATGAAATCCAGTGAGTTTTTAACCACCGATCTTCTAAGAGTCTTAAACTAAGACCAAGTACGTCTTAAATGAATTTAAAATGTTGAATGGGGAAGACCTTCCACAACTTTCTCCCTCATTCACCTGATAAAGAAAACTTTTAATTTCTTTGCTAAATTGAATTTAGAGGAAGGTGATAGACTATATTATTGGCTCTCAACTTTTTTACTTTCATAGTCTCGATCCATCCTGTGACTGCCCTAGTTTGAAATACTTTGGCGCCAAGTTTGGTCGAGTATTATTAAATTTTAAATATATGCGGGTTCCATCTTTTAAAATTCTGATACTGCTACTTTCCGGAATTGCCTTTCCCTCCGCCCCATCCCACCCTCTCGCCTCCATAAAGATCCTTAATAGACATATTCCATATAGGCGTTTTGTGCGTTTAAAATTCCAGAAAAGCTTTCTAAGCAGTCTTTTCCTAGACTCTTCATTGGTGGAACGCTTGAGTAAACACGCCTACTTGACACCAGTTCATTTTATGAATTCAGTCGACCATCGCTCGCAACTTCCTTGTCACAAGTCATACAGGCAAACTTGGAAAATCCGCATATTTAGAGTTCCATTGAACCTGAATTCTTAGGAGTCCTAAAAGTCATGTTCCAGCGTTCTCGTTTCCCTGGTTACATTTAACGCCCAATACCACAGTTCTAAGTTCTACACGGCCATCCGGATTTTAGTTGAATTACTTTTGTGAAATCCTAAAATCAACATTCAGTTTTCAAATTCATTCTCCTTACGACTCCTAGCTTTCATCACATACAGCTAACGCTAACCCGTCTGTTTTCAGGTTGATATATAGCGGAGGAGAATAAAGTAAAAACCTTACGTTAATCCGTCCGCCTCCTCCCTTTTTTGAAAAAAACAAATCCAACCTATTATTCTGGAAGATGGGATTCAATTCTTGAATAATTTATGTCCCTCTTCCTTCCTTCCTCGTTTGGGCTTTCATAGGGAAATCAGTGGGAAGGGGGGAAGGGAGTCGTCTTGAGTGATTCAGATTCAGGAAACTAGGTAATCCGTACAACTAGGCTCTATCCGTCCAACTTCCCACAATTCCCCCTCAATTATTCAATCAATCAAGGTGTAGAGAACTCGTGCAAGGCATATCTTTCTCCAGAGCTCCTTTCATACTTTTGAATGTCATCAACTTAATAATGTACACACTATCCTATCACAAACTCTTTAAATATTTACTTTTAAGTTCATCAGCCGCCGACTCACAGTAGCGCTCCTCCACCTCCCCCTCCCAAACTCTGCTTGCTTCAGGCAACCTTACCAGCATGAGAATACAAAGCACATAGTGTTTCGGCGCCTATCTATAAATAGTGAACAGCAATTTCTGAATTCATTTTCATTAAAGAATCACAGTCTTCTGCCGTCTTTGTTTTCATTTCATTAGATGTATATCTAACCAGATTAATCTACAAAGTAAAAGCCGCCAGAGAGAGAGAGAGAGAGAGAGAGAGAGAGAGAAACAGCTGGTAACTAAATGACATGACGAGCCATATCTGTCCATATTTAATTTGTTTAAATAGTCCAGACTAATGTATGCTTTCCAATTCCCACGTTCTCTCCGCCCTTCCCCTTCCATTCTCTACCCTAGCCACATCTTTCTTTTCTTTCCTAGCCTTACCTTATTGCATACTGCATTTCTCCATTAGATAAGTCTCTGTTTAAACCTTATAAGATGCCAAGAACAAACAAATACCTGGGCCTCTATCAGGGTCAGTTAACAACGTCCAGCAAAACTCCGCAGCAACTTTCACCGCGGAGAAAGTTACTCTTCTCATCCATTATCGAATCCAGATGTCTAGGTTTCTCATCCTAATTTAATTGCGGCCAGGCAAACGTATAAAATCAGGAATAACTACGGCAGGTGATTGCTCCGGAATGAACCACACGACTCAACTACTCCCGGCACAACTTCCTGAAAGACTCATGTACACACTGCTTTCTTGAGTCTAATGAAGAGTAACTAAGTTTCGAGAAGGTATTAGAGAGAGAATTTGATGGAAGTTGTGAAATAAGTGAGGCGTTAGCAATATGAGAGGGGACGATGATGCATTCTAAACCAATTCCAAAGATTGCAAATTTTTTCCCCGTTCAGCTATCCCTTTCTCCGCATCAACCAGCCTAGCCTATTCTCAGCCTCGACCTATTAACTCAGGAGCGGTATAATTCTCCGTGGTATAATTCTTGATGGTTATTATCCCATCTTAACTCGTCGTTAGAGCTATACTGAACCTCAATTCAAAAGACCCATCAAATATCCTATTCTTTTCATGCTTTCCCCGGCCTGCTTTCCTCATTCACATGTTCCAGAAGAGTGGCTTTTAACCCTGGATTCTTCCCTAGATTTACACTTTTCATTACATTCTTATTTCCGGAGCTTTGCGCCCATATAGCAAAGCTGTAGTACGTACGTAACTAGCTAGCTCGTAGCAACCCTTCCTGCGGTACGTACGTACAAGCTCACCAATAACGAGAACAAAACACTGGCAATATGTCGTCTAAGATGGTGATTGGTGGTTCAATTGGAGGGAAGTAAAGTAGAGACTTTTAGGTTGAAGCAGGAAACTTTGTCTTTTAACCTCCTGTGTTCAAGAAGGACTCCTTCCGGAGAAAGTGAACCATATTTTAACTTATTTATGGTGGTGGTGCGGGGTGGTAACATATATGGTCGTAACCTTTTGGTAAAGAAAGGGGATGAGAAATTGGAAAAGTTTTGCGTAAATCAACTCACGCTATCGATTAAATAGTAAAACTTTCAGTTTCCTTCCTTATTCCACCACATTAGTACTACATCCGAGCCAAGTCCTGCTTTTCTCTCTCTAAGCTCTGGCTCTCTATCTTGCATAGGAATAAACTATATTTAGTAATCCAAGAACGATCCTATCAACTCCGGTCCTCGAAAATTTTAAATTGAGCTGTCACCAAGTAAATTTGTGGAATAAGACCAAGTGTTATCATATGCCTCTGCAGATTGCGGTTAGTGTTTAATCTGCAGTAACAGCTTTAAAACAAATATTTCTTCGCGAATTTAATGGTGATTTTGTGATTTTGTTTCAAATATACTCCACATGAAAGGAAAGCTTTCCGGAAATCAAGGAAGACAGCTCCTCCATCAAGGGCATACCGAATCGCTTATTATTATCCTCTGACAAGATTTAAGGAGATTTAAGTTTCGTGCTGACACCTCATTATCTTTTGAAAAGTTTCGTCTTAAACCTTTGGGCTTCCACTTTTTCAAATCCCTGAAGGTAAGACGCAACCGCCCTCCCGCAAAGAGAAAGTACGGAGGTGCTTTCACAATCGGAGAACGGAAATTAAAAATTACGGCTACCGGAACTGACCCAGCGCATGTATCTAAATTGCGGTCTTGGCCTAGCTTCAGAGTATGTAATATTTTGTAACATATTTACAAATCCGATTAACGTACCTGTCCAAAACGGGCTTTTCATAGCATCCGGGTCATATGTAGCCCATAATTGAGCGGCGATGAAGGGCGATGAACAAAATACATAGCAGCAGATGACTGTGACTGTGAGTTTAATAGTTTTGATTTTTGCCCGAGAGATCCCCTTCCCGTGGCCACTCTTGGGCGTATGTCGGAAGCTGACGGAGGAATTGAAAGTGTTGTTTGATTTTTTAAAGCTGGCATCACGTCGATTAGAATAATTCCCAGCGACGCCTTTTGCAGGTACAAGAAGTAATTGTTTAAGATTCACATCTCCTTTAAGCTCCCTCGAATCCTCCTCATTATCAGTTCCATATCCATTGGAGCCATTCTTCTTTTTGGATCTCCAGACGAATTTCTTTCCCTTATTTAATTTACCCTGTAGAAGGGAACTGCTTCGATTAGTCTGGGAGTCTGGAGCGGGGAGGTGGGATACAAGCGGGGACGTGTTTTGAGATTCATCATCAGACTTTCCTAGCGGACTTGGACCAAGCTTGGAGCCATTTGGAAGGGAATTCGGAGATATCCGAATATTCGGAGACGTTGGACTGGAGCATGTAAAGGACGGACACGTGATGGAATCCATGGCTGTCTCTTCAAATTCGTCACTGTCATCAGACTCATTATTTTGAGTCTTCCGATTCTGGATATTGAGGACGGTTGTGGTGAGTGAGGAAGGAGGGACTTCAAGGGCAAAGCCAACATCCGGAATTTGCGGCGGCTTCCCCCCTGAATTAATATCCAGTCCTTGATTAGTATTTTGTGTAAATGAGCTCCCAGTCAGGTTCGACCTCATGGATTCCGTTCGGTTACAATTTCGGGCTGATCCACCCTCCCGCCTCCAAAAACTCCCACCCCTCCCCCCTCCCACTTTGAGTTCAGGAGCATACAATTTCTCATCTCCTCCTCCGCGACTCAGTCTTGTAGACAGAGATCGTTTCCCATTCCCTCCTCTCAGCTCATTAGGGTCGACTATTGTATGGGACAAATCATGCTCTGTCTCCGACTCCCGACTAATCCGACTCGCCCGAGAGAACTGATGTCGCCGGATGGAATTCTTCATGCTGAAGTTGATCCAAATTGCACGGCAAATACAGCCGTATGCGAGGGTCAGAATTATTAGCGGGATGATAAACACAGTGATGGCATACCAGGTAACGTAAGCCTTGGCTCCCCAGTCTCCCACAAACGTTCCCCAGCAATCATCAATCCCCTGTGAGTTCTTCATGTAGCTAAAGATGAATATTTGAGGGGTGCAGAGGAGGCATGAGAGAGTCCAGGCAAAGCCCAGCATGATCTTTGACCGCCTCGCCGTCCAAGTACAATTGCTGAGCGGGAAGCAGATGGCCTGGTAGCGGTCCACCGCCGTCATGACCAGGACATAGGAGGACGAGTACGGCCCCAGGATTTGGGCATACTTGATGAATTTGCAGAGAAAGTTTCCTCCGTAGAAGTTGACAGTCAGCTCCCAAATGAGTTGCGTGAGTACATTGAAGAATGCCGTGATGAGGTCAGCAATGGAGAGGTGAAGAATAAAGTAGTACATCCGGCTCATTTTCTTCCGCCGAAAGTATATCCCCATGAGGACAATAAAGTTTCCGAGGACGGTCACCAGGAATATCATTGCCAATACGGCAATTTCAACCTTTGCTAATTCCTCATCCCGCCCCGGAGGGGTTCCTGTCACATTGCTTCCAACTGCCTCTGTCTCATTAGCCTCCATCAAGTATTTGTAGCTGTCATTGTTGTCAAAATAATTCTCAGTGATGGGAGAGAATCCTTCAGGATTTTTCTCCATGTCACCCAAATCGTCCAACTTCCCAGTCCCCACCTTCCTCCTCTAAAACTTCTCTTCCTCTTGGTCCGTAGTCTTCTTCTTATTTTCCTTCCGGAACACATGGAACCCACAGACGCTCAACATGTCTCTTGTCGTCACTACTACTCCCTCTTTTCTCCTTATTTCCTTTCAATGAAGCCACCGCACTACTTCCCCAAGAAATAGAAACAACAATAAATCCTTTGGCTTACCCGCTTACGCTCTTTACGTTACAACAAAACAGCACAAGGGATTCACTTTATGAGAACGTACTATAGAGAGGGATTTGCAAAATCCAATCCTCCCAGATTCCAATTCCCTCTTCTTTTTCCTCCTTCACGTCAATCTTCTTAAGAGTGGAGAAGCAAGCTGCAGTGTCCAGAGATGCTGCTCAAGAAATAAGGAGGAGATAACAATCCAAGGGGATTCACAAAACTCTTATTTTCCTTGGTCATTCCCACGTTTCGTCACGCTCACAAAAATGTATTAGAGATATGAAGAGGAAGCATGTGTGCAAGTAGAGGGAGCGAGCGTTAGGGCAAATCGCTCCAATCTCAGCTTTTCCCAACTCTCTTGTAGGAATGTAGGATTTGGATGAATTTTGAAGCAAAAACGTAACGTAATATTACAAGTAAATCATTTTACATGAGTTCTCCACTTAATCCACACACATATCTCTCACAGTTTTTCTTGTAGAAAACAAGTTTTTCAAACACTTTTTCTTAAAAACTCTTTTGCACTTCTTCTTCCTCATCTCCACCCGCCGCCGCCTTATCTCTCATCCTCCTCCAGTTCCAGTCCTCAGTCCAGCGCACATAGATCACAGAAAATATATATGAGAGCAATCCCAAAACTCCTCTAAGTAAAGGAGTATAGTCACCCTTCCTCCCCGACAAGATCAAAGTTTTCCTTCTCCCTGTACCACCACCACCTAAATCTCTCAAGAATTATCAAGTTTCACTCGCCATCCTCTTCCGTCTTCCATAGATGAGATATTCTTTAACCAAGTCAGTCACTGGAACAAAATCAATCTTTGTCCACTCTTGTTGAAAAGAGTCAGAAGAGAGGGAGCGGAGTGGGAGTCCTGAGCCTGAGCCACAGAGGAGTTATATTAGAAAACTTGCTCAATCTTCCTCCCATTCCACTCGTTTAGTTTCGTCATAACAATTATCACAGCCCTCCACTCATCTTCAATCCTTTTATCCCTCGTCTCGCATTATTCTCACCACATCCTAAATAGTTTTCTCTACTCCAGCACCATCAACCACCACCCGCCCTCCTTATCCAGCACTTTAAACGGATGGGGAGCGTGAAGAGAACAGACAGAGGACAGAACACCACCGCCACACCGACACCATTCAACCTCCCACTAATTTCCTCTTTATCTTCTCCAGTATCAGCTTGTCCTCCTTGTTGGTCGTATTCTTGGAGAAATTCTTTCTCCACTCACTCCTCCTTTCTCCTCATAATCATTCCATCCTTCCTTCACCAGTAATTCCAGCCATTACAAACATTGGAATTCCAAAACCTAGAAGTCAGAAGAAGAGAAGAAGAAGATTCAAAAGAAATTCGTTAACCCCCTTTTCACAGCCCTAAGCCGAACCCACCATCCTCTCCCTCTTTCATTCTTTTCTTCCACCGGGTTTTTTCTTTCCGTCCTCCTCCAGACAAACGTCTTGGATTACATACATCCACTTTTCTCATTCATTTCCCCCTTCCGCCCTCCTCCTATCTATGCCGAATGGTCGAGAGCCTCCTATCAATTCCTCAATACACATTCGATACGGAGGGAAGACAGTGGAAAGTCGGAGCGAACATGTTCTTTCCTGTACTTACTCATAGAATCCCTTCGTCGTGATAAATGAGAAAATTTTCTTCATACCAGCTTATATTGCTTTCATTTGCTCTTTCCGCCCGCCGCCACTTCCTCCTAATTCTCCACTTTCTCTGCTTTTCTCCTCCAAGGATCCGCCAAAGCTAAGATTCATCCGCAGTCCCTTTCTCCAACTCTCCTTCCCTCATAATCTCCGCCGTCAACAAGTAAACAAGCAAACAAACGAATGGATACAAAGCGGAGTGATTCTTGTACCAAAATACCCTTCTTCCACAACAAACTCGGTCCAGCCAGACCAAACCATTTTCAACAACTCACCACCAAAAGCTTCAAACAAGTACAAACGCCCAAATAAACCCTCGCCTTTGTCTATCATTCCTAAAAATAGCTAGGTCAGCAGATTATAATCATTCGTTTCCCTCTCAAACTCTTCTCTTCTCGCTCCGATTCAACAGAAGGAGTTTAATATCAAAGAATTCACTTTTTTCCAGCTATATACACACCAAAAGAAACTCTCTCTTCACTCAAACACACAAGCGCACATCATGGACCAACTTTTACTTGTGCATCAAATCCGTCTAAACTTTTCTCTTACTTAGTTTCTAGCTCCTTGGCTCTTTGTTCTGTCTTCGCTGCATTTCCATTATCCAAGAAATAAAACCGAGAAAAGAATCAAGGAATAATGAAGGACGGAGAGATAAAAATAAATCTCCCCAGAGAAACGATCTACCCGCCTTCTGCTTTCCCTTTCTTTGCCGCTTCTTCCTCCTGACTCCTGACTCCGCTTTGTCATATCGACAACAAACTTAACATTTTTCTTACCCTGGGGATAGCGAACCCAAAGTCAAATATTCTTTTTGACGGGCCAATGAGTTGGAATCAACCGCCGAGAGAAGCTTCCTCACTTTGCACAGTCCCACTAAAATTCTCCCTTTCCCCGGATTCGCACCACTACCTTCACGCTCTTCCAACACTTCCTTACCTCCAAACAGATTCACTAAAACTGCAAACAATTCCCCGCGTCCCTCTCTTTTTCCCTACTACGCGACCTGTTCCTTGTATGCCCTCTTACCGCAACTGCCACCATCTCTCGCGCACCACCCTGCCTGCCTGCTGTCACTCGCTCTTTCCCTCATTGATGCACACGGGCAACAAAATCCCGACTTCTCCCCCCATAACATTCCCCAACTCCCTGCTACCTCTCCTTGCTGACAATCCCCTTACGCTTTCACTTTCACCCGCCACTCGCTTCCATACCCTCACTTTCACCAACCGTGTTTAATTGTCTTCGCCAAAACTATGGAGCCTCCGCGAATTATTTTCTGCAAACATCCAACAAGCGGAGATGTAAAAGTGAAGGGAGCTGACACGTATTTTCCAAGAGTATTTTCCCCAACATGATTCTTTTACGACCTGCGTCATTCTTGAGATTGGAGCAAAGACTCCGAGAATACGACAAAAAATAGCTCTTCATATTTCATATTCTTCCTGAATAATAATAAACTAATAAGAAGGGCAGCGTACATACCTCCGCCGCCATATTCCTCTCAAGCTTCATCTGGTTCTGTACTCTCCCTGTAAACACGAAGTAAGAACACACATGGCTCAAATAACACCAAAGTGGAATCCCAAATATTTCCTCTTTCTAACCTCTAATATAATAAGTGAGCCACCCACTTTCGCAAGGGTATACCTATTGTCGGTTTTCTACGACGAAGTAGAGAAAGTAAAAGATTTATTCAAGATTTTGGAAACTTTCACTCAATAATGCAAACCTGTGCTCCCCAGCATCTTATAAACGTTTAGCTACCGAAATCTTTCTGAAATTAGCTGTCCCACTTCTCGTTTTGTCGTATTTTCCCCCACATAAGCTTACTCTAGTTATCTAGTCCGCCCTTTTACCATGGAACTTATAAAATTCAGTCAAATTCTACTGGGGCATATAATATGTCCAATTAAGGCCTATTTCCATAAAGTGCGGTTGCTAATTTTTTCGGGAAAAGCCTTGCCTTGCGTTCCTATGGTTTCACTCTATCCTTTCCACTACATTTACCCCATGCTATGTGAACAGTGTGCATTTTTTGAGCTATGGAAATAGGCCTTGACTCCCTCACATCTTCCTGGGACCACTTGCGCGTTCTGTCATAAAAGCTCAATTCCCCTTGGGCGCTTGGATTTAAAAATTTAAAATTCAGAATCAACTGATCCAAGCAAATAAGTTTAGACTTTCGTCTACATATGTCTCTCTATAACCTGATTTCGATTGTATCCAGCACTCCTCCATCCATACCTCAAGTCTTTGGGTTCCAACCATCTGGAAGAATCTAGCTTCCGAGATGTAGAAGAAGAAATACGCATTTTCAACCAATTCCCTCAAGAAGAGTGGGTTTAAGGCCTCAAGCCTTTCCTTCCCGTAATACCTCCATTCTACTTCTGTACTTCAATTCAACAGTACAGAGAGCAAGCGGTTTAGGATAAAAGACGGAAACGTAAGCCAAGGAAACTAGGAACTAGGAGTAATAGTGCACCTTAAGTGCTTTCTTTTCCTTGTCTCTTTGGATCCTCTTAATTCCAGTGTTGTCATGAAAAGAAACATAAATAGGCCTTCCTGACATTTACTCCCTACTTGTATCCATTCGCGTTTCAAAGTATACATGTCCTAGCTTAGCTCCTCCAGCAAACTCAAAGACTGTCAAGCTTCCCGCCCGCAAACATTATATTCTACCCCGACACCACTATCACCACAACAGCAACAAACGAGGACTACTATCAACTACAAGCCTTCACGTATTCCTCCCCATCCATTCCATCCAAGAGGCTCGAAAACTTGATTGCACATTTTAAGCTGCATCCTTTTAAATCCGCCCTCTATAACCATATGGCACGCCTCTTAATCCTTTCTTTCACGTCTAGAAAGCCAACAAATCCTTGATTCTAAATCCTATTTCCCCTTCTCCACACCATCTCATTTCTTCCCCTTCTTTCTGCTTTCTCCGCTCTTCTACATTCCCACTTTCTCCCTACGCTTCCATCCATCCCCTTGATCTCCTACCTTATGATCCGTCTCTCTGTCTTTCCCCGGACAAATACCAACAATTCTCCTCTGACAAACACAATCTTCCCACCTTCTCAACCGCCGATTACTCTTCAATCTTTCTCCACCAAGCACATATTCTCACTCTACTTATTCTTCTTTATTGCCTCTTCCAACTCTCTTCTTTATAAAGGTCATCCTCTACTTGCTCCTGGGCTCGGTCTTCTTCATACGAGACTACCCGGATACGTTTTAAATTTCTCCACATCACCTCCCGCACTTACGTCACAAACAGAAAGATACACAAGTACCCACGTAGGAACGCAGTGTGAGCGCCTGTTCCAAATAACATGGATGCTCTTTCTCTCTATCCTAATCTCACCCCGTAACAAACCGCTCAGCATTCTGAACCAGGGAGGAATTTTACCCTTTGTAGCCAAAGTAGCAACGACCTTTCCGTTTTTCAGCTTGCATCTCTCCCTTATCTTCCTATATTGGAACTATCGCACCGCATCCACCACAAAAGCACACTGTGGTACAGAACTTGAATTCGCGTTTTAACCTATAACGTCTTTTTTTCTTACCTCGACCATCTTCCGTCCAGCCAGGGTGAAGAAGTATCCGCCACTTATCTTAATTTTGGCGTAGAAAATAATCACTTCTCCTCCTACCAACCGTCCATGAAGAGAGAACCTCCTGTTACCAAACTCTGCCGCAAACTAAAAACGTCAGAAGATTTCAAAAGTTTCACCTCACTCTTATCCTGATTCACCTTCTGCATCATCTCTTATCTTGAGTACTTACAATCACAACCCTCTATCCAGGCAGGCATGTCCTGGTTGGATTCACCCAACATCTCTCGCTTTTATCATGTCCAAACCAAACCACTATCACTGGAAATATTACTAGTTTTCTAACCCAAAGCTTGCTGTTTACCTACCTCAAACCAGTGACAAGTAAGGTTTGTTCCAAGCAAAAAAGGCTTCAACTTTTTCCTCTGCACTTCTTTAAGACCATTTTCATTTACCACAACCATGATAGAATGCACCAATCATATCTAATTTCCCACCTTCCCCTTTTCCGCATTTCCCACCTCCCACCCAACACGCAAAAACATTGAGGAAAGCACGCCCGGACTGAATCTTTGCGTTATTGGAGTTTGATGGCTTTATAGATTTTTGATCCCCGCCACAGCTTCTAATCTTGACTCCGAAATAACAAAAACTAAATCTTGACTTGGTTCTAACTTGCTTTTTCTCAGCCTTCTTCAGCAAGTCTGAGAATCCTCTTGTGCAATTCATTTAGTAGGGCGCGTATAATTACAGATAACAGAATATGCAAGAAAGAGCTAATACTGGATTGCCTCGCGCTCCCTCTCACATCTCCATACATTCTTTTCCCCACTAAGTATTAGCTTATTGCGCCACATTTAAAACCCCTCATATCACCAACTTGCTCATTAACGATTCAACCGAACTATCATCAATTCATTCAATCACCTATTCCAGTCCCAACAATGCAAACTTTTAGCTACCTTCTCTCTCTGCTAGAAAATCCTTGGAAATTCTTCCCAATCCTTACAAGCTTTATTAAATTAAGAGTAGCTGTTTCAGTTCGTTAAACACCCACGGATTAATTCACCTTCAATTACTACCACATTATCCATCATTTCAACCTATAATTTCCAAAGCATATGCTCCCACACACCCACCTTTTCCTCAGAGCCACTATTTTAATGTTCTACGACCTCCCATAATTCTTCCTCCTGTCAGCTCCATCCTACAATATAGAATCCATTCACCAAACATGCTTGTAAACTAAAAGAGCTTCTCTTTCTCATTCTGGCAAGTTAACTAACCATTCACCTATTTAGACTTTACGCCGGAATCCAGCTATAAAACAATTGTATTTACTTGTGTAAACCAAGGCTAGTGTTGCATGCTCATCAGTTGGTAAGCATTTCCAAAAAAAAGAAAGGGGTGAGTTAACATCGCTTAGAGAGCACTGCTCACCGCTATGAGTACGCGCCATAATTCTGGAAATCCACGCCGTGTGATTGATACTGTCTCTGTCCTCATGTCTTAGAATGCCGCGGGGTTTTAATGTAAGTGTGATACTTGGGTAATATGCTCCACTCGTCTACATAGCTGCTCATACATCACTTTTGCACTACTTAAGTAGTTAAAAACTTAGGTAGTTTAAAATTATATTCAATTTAAAAGTAGTGACCCTGATTATCTAAATTGTTAAATAAGGTTGAGGAACGGTGAGCCATGACGTTTTTAATCACTTTTATCATATGGCGTCTGCGAAAGTATACAAAATTTGGATAGAAAGCATTTTATTTATAATTGCTCGTATACGTAATAGACGATTATTTATTTAAATAGTTAAGCTGAATGCATTTGACTTTGTTATTAACAAAACGGAACAGGAACACACTACTTGGACTAGGAGCATGAAAGTAGTAGTATCGCTAGAAAGTTACATGTTTTTATGTACATACATTTACACCAAAACTAAATTTTCCCAATGCTGCAAATATCACATCAAAAAACAAAATCATTTTAACTTTTGCCAGGACCAGAGTTGTTACGACTCAGGAGTCGACGACTCCACGTCTCCGGGGGACGAGCAAGTTTTAGCTGCTCCAAGCGGAGGTTGTCTGTACTAATCCTTGAGTCGGGTCGTTGTTTTCGTCCGACTCGACACTCGACTCAGCTCAAGTCTGATCCAGGTGGATACAACTATGCTCACTGATGATATGTTGCCTATAATGATAAATTTAAAATTAAAAACTGCAATTAAATTATTTTTTTGGACACAATTAAAAACTAACAATTAAAATTAAATCTCTTCCTGTGACAATTAAAATTTAGTAGGATTCATCAGTGATCATATGTTGGCTATAATGATTAATTTAATTACCATTTTTCATGTGATCTATATGTCAACCTCAGCCTAAAGCTACAGTTATTTCTTACGTCTTCAGTAAAACTAGGCTTAACCTGTCCTACAATCGTCATTAAAATTAAATCCCTTTCTGTGACAATAAAATTTTAGTAGGATTCCTCAGTGATCAGATGTTGCCTATAATTTTATAATTAAAAAAGTTTTAATCGATTGAGTTTATTAAGTAACCCAACCTTGATTTTAATTACCATTATATTTAATTTCCAAGGTTAGGTTAATTAATAAACTCAATCGATTGAAACTTTAATAATTAACCTGAAAATTTAATTTTAATTATTAATTTTAAATTTCTGAGATTCTCGTAATAATTGTTAATTGCAAGATCTAATTGTCGAAAAACTTTAGATTAATTATTAATTGCAGTTTTTAATTATGCCAACAGTTCAATTAATTGTAGAATTTAATTGTAGCTGACGACAATTGAAATCAAAAAAAAATAGTCAAAAAACAGGGCTTTTTAAGCAAAATTAGCACTTTTTTGTCAAACTTTGTTAATTTTGGTCAAAATTAAGTGTATTTAAATGTCATTTAATTATCAGCAGGAAACAATTTAGCTCGAATAGTATAGCTTAATTGTCGGAGGACAGGATTTAATTTTAATTGTAAGGTTTTTAATTGTACCCGACAAATAATTTAATTGCCAATTTTAATTTTTAATTGCGGCCGAGTTTCAGTTTAGTTGCAAGGGCTTTAATCGATTAGCTTCTACTTAATCGTCTCAAACTTAATTAGCAAGAAGTACACATGTCTGTGATAACAAATTTCCATAAGCAACCCGGATCAGTGATGAGGGGTCTGAGTCGACTCAATGACAAAGTCGACTCAAGCGTCACCTTGGGTGAGTCTTGGCGAGTCGAGAGTCGCTTGGAATCGTCTTCCGACTCCGAGTCGGAGGCCTCGCCAGAGTCGTGGAGTCGTCGACTCCTGAGTCGTAACAACCCTGGCCAGGACTAAACCCAGTCGACACGAATAAATCAAAACTGGGTACTTCTAACAAACTTATGCATGAAATTAGTTGGATATTTACCTGAATTATTTGGTACAAAGTCCAACGTACGTAGATGCACAAATACCCTTTGTACATATTGGAGGAAACTGGAACCAAATCCAGCGCTTCCAAATAGATCTGCCTATCGTTGCTTTGGCTTCCAGTTTTTGTCCGTTCACTTCCAGGAAGGTTTTCAAGGATAGAAAGGAGATTCCTTCATTTGGATAGTTCTTGGATCTGCTTATATTAATGACGCAATTTTTTAGGTGCAGTGTAATTTGAGTTGGACCCTTGCAAGCACTGACTAATTTTGCATCATAACTACGAGGTGTCACTTCTTGTGGCTCTTTGAGTTCAATAAATGCCGGCGTTACGTCAATAGCCGCAAAGCTTTGCAAAAATCCGAAGAAGACTTTGTGGAATCTCTCGACGGGATACGAATTCCTATTTTTGAACTGTCCGGAAAAAATTTTTGGCTATAGGAGCAATTCTGTAAATACTAACTTAGCAGGAAGTGCCATAATACCCCCAACGTCGGTTGCCATGGGCACCCGTGTTGGGTCCTTTTCTGCGGTTGTTGGTTACACTGTAAGTTTAATTTGCGGGCAGGAGAGAAACCCGTGGACGTTACAAACCCGTAGTGTTTTGTTTTTCTTTTTCTAGCATTTGTCACAATCCGAATATCTTTGGGATTCTTCCGATTCATTTGTACTCGATGTCGTTTCTTCCGTATGGAGCTGTATTTTCTTGATACGAGTTGGTCGGGTGGTTGACTTAATGGTACAAAACCAGTTAGTTTCAAGCACCAATTATCACAACACCGTGCGTATTACTGTTACCCCAATACTTTCTACAGTTGACCAATGAAAGTTTTTTCAATGCGTTTGGATATAAAATAATTTATGATTGCCGCACCACTCAAAAGAATTAATCACTAGAAACTTCTTACAAAAATGACTTAGTCTCCGCAAGTCTTGAAATGCACGCCAATTATGCTCGTCCTTGACTCCCGCAGTGCGTAACTGAAGCTAAACAGCATGGCGTTCGATAAAAAAAGAACCATACTAGTCCACCATAACAGACGAGCACAGCTGCTGGGAACAGGAATAACAGAGCTACTCCACAGTCGTCGAATACTTCGTATCAATACCTGTCAGACGTGGATCACCAATCTATCCGTATGAAGCGGCAGTTTGGGCTTGCAATGTAAAAAGCATTAACACGGTGTGTATGTTATGATATAACACAATAAAAGCATGGCATAGCCGTAATCGCCAAAATTAACTTTATAAGTGTAATCTTAAGAGCCTAGCCTACTCACACGACGTCCCCGTTTCCCCCAAAACGTCAAACACGGCATGAATCGACATTTTCTGCAAATATGTTTTGCTCACCACGAAGTCTATGCTCACCACATTTAAAAAAAACGAGATTATTGACTTTACATGCCCCAAATACATGTACTATAACAGTAGGTACTAGAAAAACATTATTTGAGCGCGAAAACTGTTTTTCGAAAAAAAATAGATTGGTGAGTATAGCACCCACCTCTGGTGCTACTGCTGAACAAAATTTGCTGAGTGCTCGGTGAGCACTCACTACCCAGCCTTATACACTGTATACTAGTTAGCTCCCACTCACCTTCCTTTAATTCTCATCTCAGCTCACCTCATCGTTTATCATCAGTATCAGATACCATGTTAACTTATACGTTCCCTGTCCATGCCCACACTCTAATTCTATTCCAACTAATCGTGTTACTTCTAGTTACAAAGAACCATATTCTAATAACCCATTAAACATAACGTTATCCCTATCTATCGATGTATCTTCGGTCTAGATACTCATATCATATCAACCTTAATATTTCCTTATGTTCTACTTCTCCTGTATCAAACTGTATATACGATATAAAACTTGGATCGTCATAGCTCCACATGTTCCAGCTATTGCTTTCTCATCCAGTAAATCTTCTATTAAAATTTTACTGATTAATAACCATAGTTTTAGATTCCGGAAACATCTGTGACCACCCCTCGGAACCAAGTCTTTAAACAAAGAAAATGGTTAGCTAATAAAATCCCACTTAAATCTTCCGTACTAACTTTCTGAAATATAGCTATTAAAGCTGCTTAACGGCCACTTAATTTCAATGCAAGCGCAGGACGTATAGAGTTGCATAGGCATTCTAAAATCCTCAGTTCAGATTTTCATTATAATTTTGCAAATTTTGGCAAACTAGGTTACCCTCCTCTCCTAGCCTTCAGATGTCAGATGGCTCACTTGAATAGATTTGATTTAAAAACTCTACAAGTGCGCTCCAGTAAGGTGTGTTGTCATTTCGAGGCATTAATTAGCTCCATGTTTTTTCCTATGACTGCGGCTGTACAATTACACAAATGCGAGATGGACAAGGTAAATTAGTACAGTAGTATGAAACCAAACCGGCTTGACGTAGCCGGGTAGGGGCCGGATTGAAGGTGAAGAAAGGTGAAAGCTGGAAAGTGGATACAGGAGAAAGAGCGTGGTATGTCAAGTGGAGAGGTTTATGAAACTTGTTTCTCGTAGATAAAGTCATTGTTAATGCCATTCATTTACCTGACGTATAGCACGTTAACCCCTCATTTCCTTTGATGTCTACACTTAGAAGCTTGCCACTTGAAACGTCAAGTATGTGTGAGAAGTGAGAGGTGCGGTATCGATTAAATTATTTTCTCCGAATCCAAATATCGCACCTCTTCAAACGTTTTCGCTTCTTCAACAAGTAACCAGGTCCATTTATTAACCTGACCTCTGTCTTTAGAAGAGTTCTCCAGAAAATTACAGAAAGTACCCTATGAAATAAAATCCTTTTGAACAAGATTTGCGTAGGCTTAGTTCTAGGGTGGTTTTTGAAGATCGTCCTTTGATTTTCACCTCTGGTTCTACTACGTAAGCAACTGATTTCTAAACTTAACTTTCTCCCCACTAACTCCTCCCGACTACCTTTCAAAGCTGACGAATACATCAACCGTAACTCCTAGTTTCATTCTCCATGTACTTCTAAAGACACCGACCCAACAGGTTACGTGACAGTTACTAATGATAGATTTAGAGATAGAGCTCTCATTCATACGATTGTGTCTGTATCTAACTGAGCAATCCTAAAGAGGATGAAGTGAAGGAGGAACGAAATCATTTCTTTTGCAAGACACTATGGCACACCATTTTAAAACAAAATAGGCGAGATAAAAAAGTGTATGAACCTGTAAGAACAAATCAAGATTTAGTTGTAATTGTAGAGGAGACCGAGATCGAGAGCCTGAGCTTGCTCTATTAACAAGGCTCAAATGGGTCCCGACCTAATTTCCTAAAGCCAGCTTGAAAAGACGCTAATAATTTATCCTGGGCCATCAGGATGAAAAGAAAGCATAGCAGCATCTGGAGACGCCTCATCTCAGAAGCTGTCTTCGCTCAGCCCTGGCTGGGAAGGTACAAAAAGTAATTAGTTGGTGTGAGGCCAAGGAAAAGTAGTTCAATTAAAACATTTCTCCGCCAGCCGCCAACTTCCCTTGATATCTCTAAAAGGAATATAGCGTAGGAGGATCTTTTGCTGGGGTTAGCCCCGTACCCCTGTCTTAAGCATTCGCCACCCCATCAATTTCCCTCTGACACCACCACTTGCCCTCTCTCTAACTAAACCTCCTCCACTATCAGGATGATCGTCAACACAGATCTTTGGTCTCACTTTATGTCAAACACAGGAGTTGCCTGAGCATCTTAAAATCTGCCCGACAAATCTCAAGCCTCCTTCACTTTCACACTACCTTCTTTTGTTTCTCATCTTCACCTCTCCCGCTTTCCCTCCTTTCTTAACTCCAGTCGGCTTTGTCAAAAGCAGAAAGATCTTAAGAAGACGCAGAAGAGCCAGCCGAGTGGAGCATAGAGGAAGAGCAAATCCCATAATCCAATATGCGCACCTCTCCTAGAAGCTCGTTTACACAAGAAGATTGTGAAGAATATAAAATCAGTTTTGCTAGCAAACAGAAAACCAAATTGTTATTCACATTCTTCCTCCTCCAGCCAGCCAGCCATACTCCCGCTGCCCTTGCCTCTATCTTGCTCCCGATTGTAAAACTAAGGTGAATTATTAATTGATGTCCCAAAATTTACCTTTTTTTTGCACAGATTCCCATGATTCTGCAACCAAGAAAACAAGTTGCAATCTGTTATGTATTCCCCACCGCTCGTTCCTTTCTCCTTTATCAAAATTAATCTACAAAAACTAAGAGACCTTCGCGATTCAGCAACTTGGTAATTTCTTTATCCCATCATCAGCTCTCGATAGACAACTTGCTTGATTCTTTGCATAACATTTTACATTTGCAATTTATGCCGTCTACCGTACTAGTTTTTCCCAAACCAGTACCAGGAGTTTTGAAAGCATCGATGGAGATGTGCCATGCAATATCTACGGTTAGTTTAGGTCTGGAGAGACGTAATCCTTCTCTTCTGCAGGAACATAGCAGCGTCAGCATCTCGAGAACATGCATTCTCACCTCAGACTGAACTACCTTTCATTTATTTATCTAGCATTGACATTAACCTCCAGTTTTAACAGTGTGTGTAGGGTTTGAATATTGGCAAATATTTTTGCGGTTTCTGTGAAGACTCTGTGTATCAATCCCCCCGAGAGTCGATTCTGTAACCAACTCGTATTTACTTCGCATCAGGTAGCTTAGGCTTACAATCTTCTCTCCCACACATTATGGTAGCAGATATTAGGAATTAGGAACATAAAACATTACGAAGGGTTTACAAACTTTTCATGCTAATTCCCAGACCACCACAACTCACAAGTGTCTTTCCATGAATATAAATGCTAATAAACCCATTGAGACAGTGACAAATGAGAAAATTACCCATTAGTATTCTTCTTTTGTTCTCTTCATCTCTCCTCGTCCCTCATATCTTTCTTCCTTCTTCTTCCCTGGCATTTTAATCCTACCCGACCGTCAAACTACCTCCTGCTTTCCTCCTCTCTTTAAGCTATAATAACCTTTACTTCGGAGTTGATTCCTCATCCAGTTAAAAATTTAACACCGTCTTGCCAAGCGTACCCGGATAGTATCATGCGTCTCGAATACACAGTTTAGAGTTAATAAATGCTTTCATGTAACAGCCTTCCACCGATCCAGTTCCATATGTTCGACAAAAAGATTCTTCGTTAGTTTCACAATCTAATTACCAGGACTTCCTTTCATGCTATTAATCAAAGTTTTACAACTGTGCAAGCATTCACTAATGCGACAGTGTATACAAACCGGCAAAGGGCCACAAGATAACACGGATTATGAATAAATTATCTCCGATACTTGATATTCTTGGATATCAACTACACAAAGATTTGCAGCTACAGTTTACAGCTCTGATGATGGCAGGGTGTCTTTGCTACTAACCTACCCATTACAGGGACACCCCCATATAGCGTAATCCCAATGGGGTTACCCCATATAGCGGAAACCGCGATGCAACGTAGTAAAATGCAATCCCCGGCTCTAATGATCCTAATGTTATTTCATTTCGATACAGCGTATACCTCCTTATAACGTATTTATTTCCTTGTCCCTTGACGTTACGCTATATCGAGGTTTCCCTGTATTGCTTACTTCACCAATTCTCTCACCGCTTTCAATGGATATGTCAGCCTTCAAACGTCATTATCTCAATAAGCGTGGCAACAAAAATTATCCTTCTCCGCGTTTTTTAAATTGGGAGAAAACCGCGGGAAGGTATTTGCAGCATAGTGAAGAATTTTTATCATAATTCTTTTCTGAGATGGTTTCAAGTTTCGTTTTAATGTGCTAGCTTATTGCTACTGGAACCACCACTATTACCAAGACATTACCACAGGTAACTATCGTGCACCGGTAAATTGTGAAAAAACTGTTACACAGGCCGCTTTTGAAAGTTTACGAAAGTTCTGCAATTGTTTCAAAACCGATTCTCCCGCTGATTTCCTTTAGATATGTAAATAAAAGACCAGACAGCCGTCAATATATGTATACTTGAAAAACTTACCACAAGTCTCTTTAATGCTTTATATTTCCATTGAGTGAATATGTTTCCAGTGTCTTTCGTTCTGTAGTACATTACAGTAGAGTCGCATTGAATTTGGTCTTGAAAACAATGCGAGATTTATAATCTCTCATTACGCGGATATGTTATTAATGTAATTTTCAAGCAGAAGGTCAAACGCCGCTTCAACTCTTCCTTTACTCGGTGTAAAAAAGGAAACTCGTTTTTTGCGGGAGCTATAAGTCTCTGCCTTCAAGCTACCTTCAAGCATTGCAACCACAGTAACTTTTTACCTGTAGCCAGCTAGGCGTATAAGGGCGTAATAGATGCAGCGCTCTATTACGTGAAGTTTCTTTTCTTCTTATGTTCAATGTTGAAGCTCTGCCGTCCAGAGCAGCTAGGCGGATTAATGAAGGTACATTTTGATTGTCTTGCAAGACTGCTCAAAGACAAATCGGATGAAGATAGTTAAGAACCTTTCCATAGTTTCATAAAATTATGTACCCCAGATAAATTTTCTATATCAGATTTGAGCAGTTGGAAATATTTTTTGCCAACAGGTTATCAATTGTAGACATACGGTACAAAATGTCGTTATCGAGTGCAGAACAGACTTGGCATTTTTTTTGTTTCTGGAACTGCTTGCAACTCGGGTGTCAGAAAAACATGTTATCCTTGGATTCGATGATTCACATGGATAGTGTATAGCATACGAGTGATTACATTAAATTGGCAAATTAGCACATAGTGTAAAACAATTTTGCCGCCCACACAGCACATTATAAAAAAAAGAAGAATATTGAGCTTATACTACGTAAATCCGCTAGAAATTTTCAGAATTTAATAGATTTCTTGCTATGTTTTAATAGCAGCCGTATTGATTGTCTATAATGGCTTTCAAATTCACAATTCTAGCTTGCATCATTTAAGCTACACGGACTGACATAGCTTAGCTTTTGATTAACAAAGACCGAACGCGTGTTTCACTCCGGGGAAATGTACGATAATTTTTTTCTGAGGTTAACCAACCAAACCTTGGAAATTTCAAGCTACTAAATACAGGTTTCTACTGCTGCTTTTGCTCACTTTTAGACAATAGACATAAACCCTGAAAGTCTATCTGTAATTACATGCACATAAAGAATTCAAGCAATTTCATGCCCGTCAAAATTCAATCACCTATTTGTGGTTTCCAAATAATTCCTAAGGTTTTTTAAGTTTGCGCCTCTCATCTCAGCTGTCTCGTACAACTACAAGCTCGCTTGGAGGTAGATACGACATTAATGCAATCTTAATGTAAGACTATCCTTCTCCTCATTTTTCTTTTGGGCTCATGCATAATTTCTATCCAAGTGTGAGGCAGAACAGCAACGTGGGCTGACCAGAAACCATCTCGGTTAATTATTGCCGAATTTTTGCAACTCAAGTAAGAATATGGCGCATTGTACGTTTACCGTCCTTGCCATTTCTTTTTCTGTCGCCATAAGCTTCTATGTTAGCTCGATCATGTCTATTCTCTTCCCATCCCACATTCACTGCGGCTTTTCTATGCATTTAATTTATAGCTTTCACCGCGCGCATACAACCTTCCAGCCGCTTTCTCCAGAAAAGGGTTTGGGTGAAAGGGAATGAAAGAAGAGGGGATTTATTACCGATATCAACCACATTAACCCTCTTGTTGGTTTTTAGGGAGCTATAGGAACAAACAAGAATGATTTAGATCCATTCCAAAGCCTCAAAGGCAAGTCTAAGAGGAAATAGAAAGAGAGAAAGCGAAAGGAGAGGATAGGAAGGACAATTTCTCTAGTATCTTTTTCCCTCTCTACGAAAATCAATCTTCCCAATGCACCAGGATTCAGTTCAAAGATTGATGCGTAGGGGACGACACAGCAATTTAATTCCTTTCCCCCCTCTCGTTACACCAAAGCCATGTACTGTAGGGGACGGACAACTTGGAGAAAGTATGCTTGACCTACATACATTCTCCATTGGGAGAGCCATGGGGTAATTACACAAATACTCCTTAAGCTTCTCCGCAGTGATACAATCAAATCGGTTAACGAAGACGAAGCACGTGTAGAGAAACAGTGAGGGTGGGTGGGAAATCTTGGAAGAGACGATTTTCTTCTAATGATTCTAGTTTTCTCAATACTAAAACATCCCAGCGCTAACATTCATTCTCCCCAGACACGTACGGGAGCCTCAATTGCAGCCCAGAAATAGAAGAAAAGCTAGCTCCGATTTACCCGCTTCAATGCAACCTTTCAGCCCTACTACCCTGGCAATGGCAAATCCGACTAACACAGATCGTAATAACATTACACACCAGCCATTAGCTTGTGTACCTACAATTACAATGAGTGTGTATGTGTTTCGTACTAGCTAGCTGCTATAGCAGCATCGAGCTCTTCAATCCCAGATTCTTCCACAAAAATAAAAAAAACTTATTTTTCCTTTGAGGTGCACTCGACATTTAATCTAACTAATCCTCCCCATTATCAACTTTCACGCTTTCGAAATGCATCCGCTATTACAAAATCACGCTCATTTCTTCTCGACACGTACTTGATGAGTCGCTCGTCGCTCCATTACATTTTCATCCTCTTTGCTTTGGTAGCCGATCAAACGCTTTGATTTTCACAAATGCCGGATCAGTAATCAAATCACTGCGAATCTATTCCCTTTAGAATTGCTCCCTAATCGCTCCCCAGCTCACCCGTAAATGACAAGCGGGCAGTCCAACTGCAACGTGTATTTATTTCATCCCAAGTTACTCGCCACATACCTACATAACGGAAAGAATGGATGGGACTTTGGAGGCGTCATGCATAAAAAATACAGTTTCGTTCCACAAGATTCCGCCATCTCTACTGAGAATTTACGTGACCCTGTCCAGGATATTGTAAACGGAAAACCCAAGTCTTCCCACCAAAAGAAAGTAGTATTCCTACTTTTTAATATTGCTTGTAAAGTCCAAGGCTGCTTAAACTTAAAAACGTCTTCATGAACGTGCAGTTAATATCTAGCTTCGTCCTTCTTCTCTCAAGTAATTATGTAATAGCATAATGAAAATTAATATTCCCACCGTCATTTAGTAAAAGCGCTGCGTCGTGTGTTCTGTACTTCCCTCAGAACGTTTACTAGTTGCAACTTAACCTACACTTTTTGTTTCAATCAAATTCTTTATAGCGTCCGTCTTGATCCTTTCATTGCAAAAGCATATCATACGTATTCAAAAACAATATCAGTTTCATTCCCTGGATTTCATTGTATCTCAGCTGTAGCAATTATTTACCAAATGTAATGCTTGGAATCGTATTGTAAATCTCATTATACTGCCTTTGTCTCAATGTAGTATCAATTATTTATTACATATTGCAAACGACTGGTTATTTACAAGTTGATTTAATAATTATTGTGTATTTGCCTGGCAAAATAATACATTAATAATGCTCACACTCTGAGTCTTTAACATTTTAGATTTATAGTCAAGTCAATTTAACTATTAACCAACTTACACGATACCGGGTACACATAATATGTGTGGATAAAACTCTCTTAAATCAACGTTAACCAAAGTATTTACAAAGTATATAATGTTAGGTTTCTATGTACAAGTAGTGTTAACATGATATGTTAGTTTGCCCCCATAAGTACAATTATGTGCAACTTATAAATATTGAACTGGTTAACCCCAACCTGAATAAGTTAATAAATGAACCTGCGCAATGGAATGTAACAAATCTAACTTCGTGCATACACTTGTTAACATGTCACCGGATAAAATAAAAATTGTACAAATATTTTAGTATAAACAATCTTAACAAAATCACAAAATAAATTATCATGTATTTAAAATTAGATTAACATCATTAGAGATTCTTATGTCTTTCCATCCTTCCTGTACGAGGGTGATGAGATTCTCGGACAGCCTGGAAAAAATCCAATGATTAAATTAAGTTTCTCCTCCACGTTTTCCGCTTTTGGCTTTGCATAACCAATCATCTCGGGTTACAATAACCTTGAGGAATTGCTATAACATGATGTTCATTTTTTTTCTTAGCCAAAATTCAGGATACTGAAAAAAAATATAAAGAAGAGGAGAGCGCGAGAAAGTTCATTTAAACTATTCAGAAAATAAAAAATTCCAGGAATCAAATTAATTGTTTGCAGTTTTTTTATTCCATCATGGGAAAATTTTGATTGGAAACTAAAGTAGTGCTGGGTGTAGAGGAACTGATGCTTGAAATAGAGGCTAGAATATAGAGTTCGAAACTAGAAACAGATTTTGCTAGCGTCTTGAATTTTTAACGACACCATGTCTTCGCCCACTTATAAAACGTAGACGCCAAAAATTTCACATTCTTCGAGGCTAATCTTCAGAGTTCGGAGAATCTCTTTTATCATCTCGCATTAAATCGAAACGATAAATAGTTGCATATTCCAGACAAGTTCTAAACGAAAATAGAATCTTACGAAATCCCCTTTCCGCTCCAACCTCTCACTGAAACAGGAGACCGGTGCAGAACGGAAGATATTAGAATTCAAATGTTAAACCCGTGGCGAAGCACCCGCGTCTAGGCAAATTAATAGGATGGTTTCCGTCCAACCGTAGGGAAAGTTCCAACAACGGTTCCATTACTGTCTCAACGTTTGCATTCCCATCGGAAATCATAGCTATACAGGGAAAACGTCTCCGAAATTGCCGTCAGTGTACCATGTACATTTCCAGATGGTAAACAGAATGTCAACTGACTACTTAACTCCGAAGCTACAGACGGGCAATCGGGGCTTTGGTTTAGGTTCCATGCTGTACTGCATGTATTTCGCATCGGAGCGGAGAGTGATCCATTCCCTGTTCATGATATCATATGACACCCTCCCCACAACAAAATTCTATCTAGCTTATCAACGTGCCAAAGCGGTTGTTGCTGTTGGAGTTGAGTGTTACCAGGAAAAATTCTTTGGATACACAAGAACAAACATGGACGGGTTTCCTCGGGCAAATGACGAATGCACTGGACTTAATCATAGCATAGCAGTGTTTAGTATTCCATTCACATTCAAGAGGGACATTTCCCTAAAATACCAGCCTCTATCTGAATGAGTTGAAGAAAAGGGAAGGCCTTCTCTGGTCTGGTTTTCTCTTCAGTCTCAAGAATTTTTCTCTCTTCTTGACGATTTTGGAGAAAGTCATCGAGTCCAAAACTAATCACTGCCCGTGCTTCCCACAATACCGATCCGTCCTTTCCTCTCCTTTCTTGCTAATGGGTGGAAGGAGGGGAAATTACTAATGAGCAGATTGAAGATGTGCCTTCTAATGAGGGATTTTTCACCATGAAGGAACAGGTGAAGGAGAAGGAAATTGCTCCATGGAAGCTGAATAAAGAAAACCCAGAAAAAACTTTATCTGAAACTACCAAATTGCTTCAAACTAGGTTTTTTCTTAAGAACGCAACGGATTTGAATTCCCCGTCAACCTTATCTACACTATACAAAGCATGCTTGTTTTCCGAGAAACCCCGGGAAGAGCATTATAGAGAAAAGGATGGAGAAATTACATATCTCCCATCCTGTTTTTCCATCCCTTCATTTCATTTGTCCATTC
The DNA here is from genome assembly GCA_906901655.1 of Sminthurides aquaticus. Taxonomy (NCBI): domain Eukaryota; kingdom Metazoa; phylum Arthropoda; class Collembola; order Symphypleona; family Sminthurididae; genus Sminthurides; species Sminthurides aquaticus. Next base: position 1,602,791 of record CAJQTT010000002.1, on the reverse strand, counting down.
CCTGAGAACATACGTGTTGGAGAGACCTTTGGCTTGACTCTGCACTTGGTTGAACCCTACGAAATGATTGGGTTGACTTTTTTCCCGTGATCGGCACCAGGAACGGGATTGTTTGGAGGGAGTGAAAGTGATTTCTATGTAAATTTTAGCCTGTTTAACCTTATCGATAAGACAAGGAAAACCAAAGGGAGGTGGGCTGATTCTTTTGAGGCGGGCCCTGGAAATGGAATCGGTCAAGTGGGGTATTTTGGAGCAAGTTTACTTTCTCCTCCACCCATCTTCCACCGCTAGCTTCATCTTCCAGTAGGAGAAAGTCGTAAAAGAAAAGAGCCAGAAAAGAGAGCAAAGCTGGGAAAGATGTTGAGCGAGGGCGGAAAAATAGGGAAAGAAGAAAGAGTATAAGCAGACTAGACACAAAGGACGAGGAAATGTAGTTCCAAAATTATGACTCTTCTATCAGCAGTAATCTTAACATATATGCGTGAACAAAGTTTCGCTTCTTACGGCAAACATGGCAATTCTTCTCGTCGGATGCATCCCCACAGCCATCTACACCCGAGCATACGATGGCAGATGACCGACAAAGTCCATTATCGCATCGGAACGGGCAAAAATCAGCTGGTTGAAATTCCACTCTACATTTCTTCTCCGACTCATCCGATAAATCCTTGCAGTCAGGAATAGCATTGCAAAACCGAAATTCCGGTAAGCATTCCTTTGTAGTTAAGCACTGGAATGTTCCAGGCGGGCAGCCATTCCTTCCTCCGCCACATCCATACTCATCCGATCCTTCCACAAAGCAATTTAAACAAACTCTGAATTATTATCCAAACTTTCTCTCCCATCTCACCCAGCCAGTAAAATAGCAAATCCTTTACAAAGTGTCCATTTTATGACCAAACAACATTTCCATTTCCGCACTCACTATCCTCACTATATATGTAAACAACTTTCACATCTTCTTCTTCTTCTTACCTCCAGGACAATCTTTGTGCCCGTCACAAACTTTGGATCTTGAAATACATTTCACTCTCGGCTTAACTTCATTATCGTTTCCTGTTTCAGACCTTTCAACAGTTGCGTTATAATAGGGTAGTTTATTGTCGCACTGAAACGCTTGCGGAGGGCATTCCGACCCTTGGTAGTTGCATACTTCATCCGATCCATCTGCGCAATCGTTCTTAGAGTCACAAACAAAGAACCAGCTGATGCATTTCCCGTCAGATTCGCACTGAAATCAAAGAAGTACAAGTACTTTTACAGGAAACCCATCTTCCTCCAAAAGTTTACCCAAGCTGGAGCATGTATCCTTTACAAAAAAAAACTCTCCCAAATCCTTCTCTTCTCTAACGTATTTATACAACTTAGAACAAACTCGTGAACTTCTCCGAATACCCTGTCTTTAAGCCCTGTTAGGAACGTATCAAGCAGTATCAAAGTAACGATCCCGTACAAATACCCAATTTCTTTGAAATTCAGTTTATATCAACAAGTTCAAATCCTTCAATATACTTTCTCCTCACTTCTCACAATCTTTTTCTAGTCCTTTCACTCCACTCTGCTTTAGCTTATTACATATGAAGGGAAATGCACAACATTTTCCTCAACCCCATCCCCTACTTCTAGTTCTTTACATCCGTTACTTAAGAAGCTGAAAATATCTGATATTCAACTCAATAAAAGTAAAATAGATTCCACCGTGTGAAGAACCTGAGTCTGACGTCGTACCTGGAAAGTATCTTTGGGACATCCAGTATTTTTGGCACTGCACTTAGACCGTCGAGATCCCACGCAGTCACATACTCCCTGACTGCAAATAGAATTAGGGTCTGCCAGCTGACACTGAAGATGAGCGTGGCAGGGATATCCCAGGGAGGCGGGGGACAAGAGTCCTCGGTACGTGGGCAGGCATCGAGAATGGTCATTTGACGGAGTAAAGGCAATGTCACAAGTGCAAACCGAATTTCCATCTAATTTCCTATGACAGTAAGCGTTCGCCATGGGACAATCTCCGTCCTCGCGACATGATTCTCCGATTTCTGTTAAAAATATAAAATGGTAATTGAGCCAATCCTCCATCAAGTTACAACGTGTCACTCACAAATATAATTCTCTCTTCCAGCCCGCAACCTCAAGATTTACCACATTTAATTAATCGAATTATAGCGTTTGCAATTTCCTCTACATTATCGAGATGCTCCCACGCGCTATTTTTGTACACTTACTCGTATTTGTAGCCATGCATTTCTTGGAAGTAATACTCAGTTCTTTTCCAGACTGGCACTGGCATCTGCCGAAAACTCTAGGAACAACAAACTTGCAGTAGCTTCCCCTGTCCGCCAGTGTACACTGGTCGTTTTCAAAGCAGTAGTCCCCGAACTTGGATGCTGGAAAACCAAACGTTCATGTTTTTAACAGCCATTTAATTTTCTTCATCAGATAACAACGCAGAAAACTATTAAAAATCAGTTTATACACATCTCCTTGGAAGATTACATCTTTCCTCTTTCCGTTCACCACTAGAGGGCCTCAGCGTCTCTACGCCTGACTTCTTCCTATCTGTGTCTTTTTGCAAAAAGCTCGTCACGTGTGTTAAGGGGGAATCCTAGCTATTGAAAAACTTCGAGCGTTTTAAGCGCAGCGCAGCAGCGTTAAGTAATTTACACGTAGCAACTATATGCACTAGTACAATTTGACTAACAGTATATATATTTCCTTTAGGTCATGTACAATAATCGTGCATAATTCATCTGTCCTTGTCCCTCACTGTGGATTAAACCGGATTGGAGAAGAGACTAAACCTAAACCTAAATCCCGCCTCTGCTAAGATTGTCAATCAGATTTAGTGCTGTCAAAATCCAGTCTCTAGTCTTTGAATCTTGTCAAATTAAATGGATTTGAGGCGGAGGCTCCTTGAACTTCTCCCAGGAAGAAAGATTAAAGCCCTAACGTTTTTGCCTTTATCTCGTCCCATACACTCCACTCCACTTGCTTATCAGATTAGCAGGAAAATGTTATTTGGCATATTTACGATACACTAGAGATCTGGAATGTGTACTGGTTAAGTGCACACCCTTTCAACTTGTACTACTCATCCAGGAAAAGCAACACTATCCCTCCTCCTGTCCCCTCTTTCACCGATGGCATTCCACTCGTCTATCCCACCACAAGTAAACACTTTTAGTGTTTCCATGAAACCACTAGACTTTTAGTGATACATGATATTTGCTTAGGACGCATTAACATATTTCTAAATCTCCCTCCTCGCCTTCTACAGGAGGAATGCATTTGGGAGGAGAAAGCAACTTTCTCCTCCTTTCCCTATTCTGCCTCTCGATCTGTACCAAGTACTTTCCCAGCGTAAAAATCAATACATGTTTACTTGGCAATATTCTCGCGAAAACAAATCCGGAAAAAGCTTGGCTAAGCCAAGAAAATCCAGGACGCTTTGCTATAGCATATATGTAGCTACAGGAAAGCGCAAAAAAGAGTACGTATCATTCAGTTAAAATCACTTCTTCTACATCACACCTCCAGCATTCGAAAACGGTTCCGAACTATACGCAAGAATCACAAAATGTATACAGATAAGAGTAGATAGCATTGCATTGATAGCAAATCAGATAAGCAATAACACTCACGCGCCAAGCAAGTATGTCTTCTGTATGGAACGTAGCCCTCTCCACAGGCACAGACCCCGTTGACACATCCGCTGGTAGGAACTCGTATCCGGCACTGAGCATCAGTCTCGCAGGCGAATCCAAGAAGTGAACCTGAATCAAAGGACATATCGGTTTCAAATGTAGAATAAATCTCCCCACACCATCACCCCCACTATTCATAATCCCGATATTACTTCCTCCCTCCCAACGTCCCTACATCTAGCCTTGGCATTTCCCTCCGGGAACGGTCACCAATAGCTAGCCCATCAAATCATTCCATTCCTCGCATTATTTACACTGTCAACAGCACTACCTCCGCAATGGCCTTTCACATTTTCCATGGATCCAATTTCTCCATTGGCCAAAGTGCTTTTCTTCTTTCTCCATTCTTTACTTCCTTCCGAAAATATCCTCCTCCCTTTCTTCCTGAATACCCCTCTCTGGCCCGGCTTCATCCACGCATTCATATGCATTCCATGCTTTGAAACGCATCCGACCCCTCTCCAACGACCGTTTGCCCTCACAATCCCTAACGAATTCCAATCCTCGTGGCTTTATATTGCACTCAAATCTGCTCTCCCATCCTAGTTGTAATTGATACTTTACTCCTTACGAAGCACCAGAAGAAATCTCGCGTCATCATACTCTGATTAATAGACATAGAAATGGGTGCGATCACACTACCCCTGCCTGAGCTCTATTTCAAGTTGCTTCTTTTAGAGAAACTGTTTAAAGTTTTTTTTTGTCCTCAGGCTTCTTTAAAACAAGACCTTGAAAGTATCCTCTGTCATCAAGATGGAAACGTTTTACATTTCTCAGCCATATCCTACCCTTCACAACTCCTCGGATCCCACAAACACCCGCCATTTCTAAACGCGCTTTAATGAGCATGAAATTTCAAAATGTGTATTCTTCAAGCTTTAATTCAAGAAAAGCAGAAGAAATGAGTTGGGACAAGGGATGGATATGGTGGACTGTACAGGTTTCTGCTTTTAGGAGAACGAGTTGTTGGGTATATTTACCGGACTAGATAAGAGCGGTCCAGATTTGATTGACAACCTTATTTAAACCTCATTCTTCACACCCTTTTAACACTAAACGCTATGTCACTTGCATCAAAAAAAGGTGCTGATCAAAATTGCACATTTTTCTCCCAACCATGTTAGCGGTGCAGAGTAGGTACGTGAACTCATCCTAATTTGCTCCGGCGGCGGTGAGTATGGAGCATTCAAAATGTTTCAAAAGAATCCCTCCTGACTTGTATTGCCTCCAATTCTTAACGTACTAAACTAACTCACTCCCTTGAATAAATTAGGTTAGACTCGGTTCAAGATCAGAGTTCCTTTTGGACACCACATTTCCGTAAGCTCACCTTATAAATTTAGCTCACGTAATATAAAAATCTTCTTTCGTATCTATACTTTGTTGCATCTGGCTTGGAGGTTGTAGCAATTTTTTACTAACACCATCACCTGTATTCCTTCCACTTCCTAAAAAAATCCAGCTATATATAGCAATTCTGGTTCTCGCATTCTTTGTAATCACAAACTTGTTTCGTGATCTCCTCTCCACCCACACACCCCCTCTTTCACTGCACAAATCTGTGAAGATTTGCACAGATCTGGAATCCATGATCCCAGGCACACTAAAAGAGAAGCCGGATAAGAGAGTAGAGAGATTTCACATTTTTCTTCCTATTCTCATTCAAGCCTGTTATAGGGGAGAAGAAAAGAGGAGGACGTGAAGCTTTTGTATTCTTCCGTATGGATTTATTGTTGCACTTCCAAGTAAAAAGTCAATCGGATTTGGAATAATAGATCAGAAGCTTTTGCCCATGAGAATTCTGAAAATCTTTACTCGTCTTCTACCATCTGAGACTCAGGCTCAGGGCTGTCTTAACAGATATACCACCCTCGGGTTTCTCACAGCTAAGCGCTTACCGTCATCACCTCATCAGTTTCCCAAAGAAGGACCCATTACATAAATATCAAGTCATCCTTGGATACATTAATACTTTTTTCTAGCCTCTACTCTTTCCTCTCCCACCCATCATCCCTACTTCTCCATTCCGCCCAATTAATCTAAAAGAGGCAACAGCATATCTTTTACACTTAAGCTTATAATTCCTTATAAAGTCCTACCGCAAAGCTTTCCTTCCATTATTCCTCTCCTCCATCTCCTCAACGCCATGTCCATATTATATCCTCTAATTCTCACCATCTCTCGTCCATTTGTCCCCCAGCTTTTCATCCCCTACTTAAGCTTCCTCTCCTTCCTTCCGTCACCCTCCCTCGTAATCCAAATAGCAATTATCATTCAACTCTTAAATTACCTTGGCCTCTCTTTACATTTTTATGATTGCACCCGCTTCTTTCTCCGCTATCATTCCATCACCAAACTTAGACGTCTTCATCCTCAACCTTCTTCCGCAAATCTTATTTTCAACTTTTCCCCTACTATCTTACATCTTATTCCTCTGCTTTCCTCTACATTCTTCCCCCGCTCCCGCTCGGTCCTTGAGCAATGAAGCTTGAACGAAAATGAAACGGTACAATTCTCTCTCTTATCACCTTTCATAACAAGACCGCTACGACTTTATCCTTTGAAATCTCCCCATCTTCCGCTATTCTTATATTCCTTCCGAAACTTCCTTGATTTAGTTCTCCCACGCTCTGCAATCCCCACTTCCACGGCTTTCCTTGATTAACACAAGCAAACCTTGATTCTCAAGCTACAATAAGCTTTCAAGTTTGAGCGTGTCTTGAATTTTAAAATCTAGACGCATCTTCCTCTTGTCTTACTTATTCCCTGCTGATGGATAAGGCGCGTTTGGTGATTTGTACGAAAATCAATAATCCTCTCTCAACATTCCAACAAGTTTTTGCCCCCCACTTGCCACAGCTAGTCATGTCGTGCGATACGGAGAAAAAGTGTGTCTGTTGATAATTTTCTCTTCTCCAAACCAAAACTTGGCGGATCCTCCCCGATGTAGATATGTGCATCTGCTGTCATGTGCGCGTACCGCTGTAGCTCCTCGCTGCCAACGTAGCTCCTTCCAAGTTAACCCGACTCATATCTCACTGACCACACGTCTAATTTAGCTCATGTGATTTACCACTTGATTAACGATAATTGTTTTACTCCATCATCTTCTCTTCCCCGCTGCCGAGGTTAATAACACGAAGATGATTACTGTCCGGCGTGTAGTTCCTTCTGTAGAGACCGTTCGATTTTGCCAGATTAGCAATCCAAAAAAATCCTGAATTCGCCATTTTTAGAAAATCGCGAACAATACTGTTGTTATATGGAATTCGTGCTCACATCAGTGTGTTTCGTCGGGCTGGGTGAAATAAGTTTGCGGGTTAAAATTAAATCTATTCTTTTGGATAAGCACTCTGATTTTTCAAACTCGAGTCCAAACATTCGAGTTGCGTACACTTTGGCGTTGGAGTCATTTTCCTCTCGGCTCATAATATAATTTTTACAAGATCATCATCGTTTCTTCTTCCCCTTGTCATCCAATGAAGCTCATAAATTGAGAGCTACTTGGTTGGCTCTTCCTCCTTTTTCACCATACAAGTTTCATTAGGTATGGCATGGTGACAGGTAGCAGAGGCTGCTGATATGATCGCAGCGGAGAGCAAACGGCAATATGGATTCCTTATAACTTGCCAGCAGATGACTGACAAAGATTCTATTCCCTACTCATCATTTCCCATCCGGCAATCCTCATAAGTTACGTCTCAAAAGATGCTTCCTCCGGATCATCAACTCTTCCTAACTGCATCTTCCCCAATCTTTCAAACAATCTAGCTTCTTCGAAGGAAGGACGAGTTATTGGAGGAACCCAAGCAAGGATCGTGTTTAACCTCCCTGCTACTTATTTCCTCTCTCCTCATAAACCATTCTTATCTTTCGTAATAACAGCCTTCATAGCCAACCTCTCTACTTAAAGCTCACAGTACATGCGTTACACTCCATCTGTGATTTAACTCATTGATCACACGAAATCACTCATTCATCTACCTTAGCCGGAGCAATCAAAGAGAAAAAGTAGTTTTTAACGGCAAATCCCTGTGAAAAATCCCACCGTTTCTAACCTTCATACACCTGTCCCATTAATATTCATTCCGGGTAATTTCCTCCCATCAAAGCCCTTCTCTACCTTTCCTTCATCACCTCTCTCTAAATCATTTTCTCCTTGGCTAGCTTCACAATATTTCCCCCTTTACCGCATTTTACAGTATTTCTCCTAAATTTTATTGATAATAACCAATCGCCTACAATCCTACTCGAGCTTTTTATTCCATTTTTTTCACATGATTCCCAAACAGAACACAATAAATCTGATCGTATTATAAACTTGAGTCTTTCTTATTTTCTTCCCTTGAATCCTTCACAACCTCCCGCCTACACGTATCCTTCCATCTAGTATTCTCTTGGTTTCCAGGACTTGAAATAAATAATTCTGGATTCAGTGCAATATAACTCCGCTGTAAAAAATCACATTTCCTTGGCAACTCATTCGATACTTGCCCACCACCTCAGCCTACTACCCTAGCCTGAGCTTCTTATAACCTAACGCTCAATTGAGAAGACAAGCGGCAAATTTTGTTTGAATCCATTCAAGTCGAACTAACGTCATGGGCTTCCATAGCGTCCGCAACAAGATCGAGCTCTAATTCTGTTTTCGAAATCAATCCCTTCAAAGATACCGCCTACAGTTTACCATATGCCTGGAAAGAATCAGGACAAATGGAAATATATCCCAAGCTGGGTCAAATTTTTTATCGACTGCTGAATTTCAAAAGGATTGATGTACCCTTAACAAAAAGCGTTCCCCGTACAACGCTCTTCCCCTGGATACACCATCCCACGCCTTATTGATTGTCAGAACAGCGAGAAAACGAGATGACGAGGAAAGAGATGCTGAACTGTCCGACTACCCACTTGGCATTGTACAATTGGATTTTTCATATCATCCCTTCCTTCCGTCTCTAAATTATGCAATATAAAACTGTCGTATATTTTTGCAATTCAAATCCAAAATTTATAAATCCGTACCCTACATGATTGCAAAAGCAAGGCTTTATTTCCGTTCTACGTTACTAATCCAATCCAAGCTGCAGTTTGTACATTCCTCGTCTGTTAGTGACACCGTCTGCTGTAGTGCTGTAGCAACCAAAAGCTGCCGTTGTCACTGTCTGCCATCTTTTGCATCGTCACTAACCTCCTGTGCGTTACTTCTCTCTTACTGTATGAGGTTTCAGTAATGTCTTCATGTCTAGCCAGGGCTTTGGATGATTAAACTTGGAAAAAAGAATCATTCAGCTAATTTCCGGAAAAAAACAATTTTCCGTCAAGATTACAGGAAGATTTTCAAAAGATTTGCTTCTCCAACGGTATTTCCATGGTAAATTCGCCTCACTAATTGCCTTCAGATAGTAGGCAGATAAGGGACACGGAATCTGGCCTTGTAACGCAGTGCAGAATGTACAAAAGTGCTCTTAGCCAACCAGCATTCCCGCTACACCTCCTTGCAATCTTTTGACAAAATCTTAGAAAAAATCCCACGCATCCTTCACGCAAGAAACAGCTCATCATTAAAAATTCTTAAGCATATGTAGTTACACTCGACTCTCATAGTCTCATCCAACAAGTTAAATAACACGAATTTGAGGAACGAACGAGTAAATACTGCATTCACAAGAACTCTCCTTGTAAACATTAATCCTGTCAATTGAGAAGCAGTTAGTATAAGGTTATGTAACTATTTGTAACCAACCACTGCAACGAGCGTAGCTTATAAAGCAATTCATATTCTTCCATCTCCCTGCTTCTATTCTAGTACTTAAACTCAATTTGTATGCGTAACATCCACGTCCTTGCCATAGTATTTTAATTGACTTTTAAAATATCCTTTTCATCCCTCCCTTTTGTACAATAATTTCAACGTCTTTCTCATCACGATTTTTTCACCCAGTTCTCTCTCTATCTTCTATCTCCTCTTCTTTTTAGAACAAGAAGAAGCGAGAGAAGGGCATTTCCCTTCGTGCTTTTAAAGACCTTGAATATTTGCGTTAGAAACCCGAGGAATAAGAGTATGCTTTCCTAATATTTTTTTGCAATCCCGCAATTCTTTCGTGACACAGTTCTATGTCGTCGATGCCTTGATGACTAGCATCGTCATTTATGTGAAAGGATTCTACTTCTACAAAATCTTCCGTCTCTAACCAACTCAAACCATAAACCCTCAAACCTTCCTTCTGCATTAGCACTGACCCAAAAAGTGACTCTAATTAACAAACTTCCATGCATAGCCCCTTATTAATTCATTTCTCCTTCCTTCCTCTTATTATTTCTTCCTCTCTTCTCAGTTTTCTCTTCTAATTACAGGACTTGATCAAACTTGAATAAACTTAACGCACAAGACCTCAATGTCTTTATTCAGTCTCATCAAACCTCTTTTCCAGCTCGCGAATTCCTCATCAACCACCTTTCTCTTACTAGCATTCCCACAATCAGGAATGACAACTTCTCACTGTCTGCCAACCATTTCCCTGGATAAATTTGCTAAAATAATTATAGTCTTCCAGCTGATTACATCAAATCCTATCTTTTGTCTTCCTCCTCTCCCTCCTCACAGCTCTCTGCTTTCCCATAACGAAAATCCAGTGCCCCTCCCCAGGGAGACACTCTGAAACTGTCAACTTCAATTACTTCCTTACCGGGTAAGCATGTTGTGGAATTAGCTTGGACAGTATAAGGCTTGCAACTGCAAATCCGGCTCCTTGAATCACATTCCGAATAATTCGCTGAACAGTCTCCGCTGTCACGGCAACTTTCTCCTAGAAGAACTCCATCGCTTTCGCATCCCAAACCAAGGAGCAGGATTAACGTCGCCAACAGTGACCTTATTGCCGGCCTCGATGAAGACGATGTCTGAAAGATAGAGAAAACATTAAATATTTAATAACTTTTATGTGCCACAATATTTATCTAAAATGCCGCTATATATGTATGCTCGATTCATATTATGGTTTCTAATGTTAGCTGAAATTTTTGTGGATATTGTTTATGTGGATTTTATTTATCGTCAAAGACATAGTATAACAACGTTACTTGAAACTAGCGGTCACGGATACTTTTACTGCCCCATAATAATTATGTTAACGGATATTTGTAACAAACTTCACGACTCAAACAGCCAATAAGCCCCACCCATGAAGGCAACAAATATGTGTTCGTTTTTTTCTATTTCCCAGACCACTCCTCCCAACTATTCCAGTATTTCATCATCTTTTTATTATTTCCGGAGTTTCTATTTACTCGTCCAACAAAACTAATGCTACGCTACAGGTACAAATCCCGGAAACACAGTACTGTTCTATTTTTTCAAATCTAGTCAACGTCGTCACATCAAAGACACATAGTATTGCTATGTATCAGTGCATCTATACATGCCTTCGCATAGCCTAGCAGGACCTCGGATCGGTAACTCAAAAATCCAAAGACGAGCTTATTGATGGTTTGTATGCACTGTAATATTATTGTTTAAAAAAATATTCTCATGGCTTCGAGGCAACTATGGTCGAGCTGAAGCCGGCTTTGTATTGTCCTCTCAATTGGATAGTTGGAATACAGGTAGGGCATATAGGCGTATTAAGAAGGGAAAAGATGCCTCAGTAATCATCTCCTCATCATTCTCACCATTATCAAGGAATCCCGGATGGATTAACGGTGGACAAAATCAAATAATCCGACAAATGATGATTGCTTGCATTTGAATGATACAGTATGTCTCTACCGGAGGAATATTATTTTCCCTCCCCTTCACTCCATGTAAATCACGATTCGGCTTGATCAATATCTTCACTCGCCTTGGTCGCATCATCAAACCCCTTTTCTTCATCCGATTAACTTGAATGAGTCAATTTATCCAATTCACCGACTCGCGAGAAAAGTTTCACGAGTATCATCAAACTACTTGCGGAATCCATTCAACTTGTCCTCTCCCTCGCAATACTATACAATATACAAAACTATCGATCCTATTGTCTCCTCTACTCTCTGTCTTTCTTGAGCCTCCTTGACTATTTTCTTCTCTCCACTCCGACAGAATTGCAACCATCTGGAAGAGTCTCTCTTGAAACAACCCTCATCTCCGTACGTCCATCTTGTCACTTTGTGTATATACATTTGCGGTTGCGGCACAAACAGCTGAAAACAAATCTTGCTGCATCCAAAGATTCAAACATCTCTTCCCTGATTGATTCCATGCGTTTCCTATCCTCTTCCCATCATCATCCACAAACTACGCTAGTCTTTGTCAACATAGCTACGTACAACAATACAGCCATGCTCTAATCGATTGTCACCTCATATCTGCCTGCTACCTTTCGCTAAAGCATGAGCTTATGAATATTCTACGAGCACATAAAATCTTATCATCTTTCTCTTGCTTTCGTCTTGCTATTTTTTATGTCAAAGCAAAGGGGCATAAAATTACAGCTCCTTTGAGTTACAACGTGCGAGTTCATCCTCATGATCCCGCATTACACCCTCGTAAACACTTTAACGTTACAATGCCGTCATAATCTATCATCAGATTACGTAAACACGACTAGCTCCATCGAAAAGAGCAACAGCCCCTCTCCCCACTTTAATCCTTTTCTATTTGCTTTAATTCAAAGCAAATCTTCTTATCGCCCAACTTGTAACAGAGCGCCAAATCACATTGAATAGAAGCAAACGGATTGCACGACTTGACACGATATTTGTTTATACAAAAAAAACGCTCCTCCTTTAAATTACACGCTATATAATTCCAAAGAAAATGGAATCCAGGTTAATGGGTATGGATCAGTACAACACAGGAACTCATCCCCCCATCTTCACGTCAATTACCCTACAATCTCCAACCATCTCGTTTGCAAAACCAACAGTCAACAATCATAATAATAGTAGTAAAGCTCCTCCGTAATGCCTCTGTTTGCTGTTTCCGTTTTTTCTTGTCAGCACCAGCAAGCAAGCAAGCATATATAGTCTTAAAAGCTTTGCAATTGCAGCATCAAGGCATAAAATCTGCACAAAAAATCTGCCCGGGTCTTTTTTCCCAGGAGACGCCTCCACAGTATTACAGCATTATAGCATAGCTGAATCTTTCATCGCTTTCAAAGATTTGGCCCCCTTCCCACGCCACAATCAGATTAGACTGTCAAAAATCCGCTTCTACCAGATAACGTAAGTTATCTTCCATCCTCTTGGTACAATGGATGATCCAAGGAATTGTGAATTCTATGCTTAGATGCTACACAGAAGTGGGCATAAAACCAAATGTTTTTGGAGCCAAGCGCAGTACAAGACATCCTCCGCTTTAAATTCTGCGGCTGTATATATGTTCCCACGATTTTGGATTTACCAAGTAGACATGTTGTAAATCTGTGCTGGAAAAATTCATTTACATCTATGCAGCATTGTAATCCTCGGATTCCTTCCTAACTCTCCATTTAGTACTCATTAGCTACGGACCGGACTGAAAGAGCCATGAGTGTGTCTGTAGTGTTTTTTTCACGCTTCAAGGAAATCAACAAGAATGGAGGCAGGCTATAGGGCAGACAGACCACATTGCATAATCCTGCAATCCCTTAGAAAGGACTAACCCACGCTAAATTAGATATGCAATGAGTGTGGTGGTGGCAGTGACAGGTAAAGTCAAGGCAAAGGTTTTGTAAAAAAATGGAATGTCAAAGTTATTATGAAACTGCAAAAATCATAACGGCAGCGCTGCGCTAGCTCCTGCTTTTCACTTTGATACCACGGGACACAGCAACATGAAGAAGAAGATTTAAACTTGTGGCATACCTTTGACATAGTGACAAAGTGGCTGAATTGGTAGTTGCTCCTATTAGGAATCCCTGGGAAAATCACGTTCTTCTCTCTCTCTGCACCTAAATAGCGGCAATCGACCACCTGTGACTGATTTAAATTCAAAATTCTTGTCCTCTTCTCCAAACGATTTCCTTCTTCTCTTCTCTCCTCTTCCTTGGAGGATACAGAGACAAACTTTATAAAGTCCTCAAAAGTAGGATTTCAACAAGACGCAAGAACCCGAATCTGCAGTTTCCTCTTCACAACAAGTAATGCCGATGTGCCGCCTGTAGTATTTCCCTCTCTTAAATCTAATTTCCCGAACCACCCCCTCAGTCCTCTTCTGTCCTCAGTTTCTCCTTGGTTACAACTTGCTAAATAAAGCTTCACTGCCCGACCCACACGCAACCAAACACTTGTACACACACACACACACTCCCGGAGAGAAAATCCAAGGGAAGAAAGAAACTGTCAGCGTCAGGATTCTTTGGACGGATTCAATTGGATTTGCAAACGAATTCAATTTCAATTCTTCCCGAAATGACAGGATTTTTCACCAACAAGAAAATCTTACGGGCCCAGAGCCAAATTCAACTTTGTGCCCAATCTTTTATTCTTCTCTGTCCAAGAGTCATTCCACACCGGTCACCTTCACTTAATCCGCGATTCCTCCTCTTCAAAAGTATTCTTGACTGAATCCAGGAAACTAGGATTCTTTCCTCCTCTCATAAACAAGGTCTTCAACAAGTCCCAGCTCCGGCTTGAGTCTTTCCAGATGATCTTCTTTATAAGAGTTCTTTTTCTCCAAATGCCCCCCTTCTATATATTTTCCTCCTCAGCGTCTCCTTCTAGGTAACCTTGGCAAAACTGGGAAAATTGCAGACAATAAGGTATGAGCACCAAGATGAATCCTCTTGACTTCTTGTTTTTGACTGTCTCAAAAAATATTTAGCATCTGCCACCATTTATATCCGCACCGCACCTTCTTCACCTTCTTACAGCCTCACATGCCTCGGGGGAGGTATCCCAGGAGATCTACAAGAGGATTTCAAGAGGAAAGGATAAAGCACCGTAAGTCAATATTCCGTCATCCCTCAATCATCTCTTACTATCTTCACGTTCACATTAAACGACGCGTTGTATGTTACTCCCAAGGCTTCCACTACCGTCTGAAACCCCTAGAAATCCCTCCTATCCCTTCCTCCAAAGAACACAAAATGAAAGTTGCTCTTTAAGCCTCTATAATTCCTCTTTACTTTCCACCAGCCCAGCCTCGCCATCAAAATATTACTTCCTTGAGAGTATTTACTTTTCCGGTCAACCAGCCGGCTCTTCTACGACCTTCGTGCAACTATTAGAAAATTGCACCCGGAATTACAGTGATTTGGAAATGCTAATAGCTCAAGAAAGTCTCGATAAAACTACGAGGAATGTACAACTACTTTGTTCAATCCCTCCTCAGTTTCCCTCCAACATATCTTTCTCCGCAACACCCCCTTCTAATCCTCATTATTGACGGAAGCTACAGTATTTCCCCATCAAGGACCCCTGCTTTCCCATGAGATGTACATCTCTTACTCTTACCCCTGGCTCATCCTCTAATCTCTACTTTAAAACCGCCGCCCTGTCCGGCACATCCGACCCAGCCAACCTCAAAGTCATCTCAGTACTGTTAAAGAATTTAATCAAATTAAACTGCAAATCTACGCTCATTTAGCAGTCTCAACTATACCGGTGAGTCAGAAGAAGAAGAGAGTGCGCGGTCAGAGGTTTGGGTGGGGAGGAACACATATTCCCAGTTCTTCTTCCCAACCAGCCTTTTTCATAATTACCGTAAACATTCCCACACATTTACCCTACAGTGCAGTCCCCGTCGTCTCGGAAAAAACACTTCAACCAACGTATGTTCCCGCATACCTAATCTGCAATATCCTTCCGAACATGTAAAGCTCACCCTATCCTAATTCCTGCTACTACAGCCTCTTGAGTAACTCAGTAACTCTCAACTTTTTCCACGGAACATTTGAATTTTTCTCACCCTCCCCCTCATCTATCACCACCTTAGATCCATTTAAATACCTCAAGCACCCATATAATCCTCACCAGCCCATGAGCAATCAGAGTTCCGCAACATTAAATCCCACTCCCCTCTCACCAACTCTCCCCACCACTAACATTCTTCAATTCATTAAACCTAACGTTAATAAATTCCCCGGACAAGTGTTATTATTATTATTTCAAACCCACGCAAAACAGATCCGTACGTCATTTCATTGCACAAGTTTAACTTTATTACAAATCAGCCTCCACCCCTGTCGTGAATTCCGATTGAATTAATAAAATAATCCATCAAATCTAGAGGCGGGTAATAAAACTCCAAACCGTACTGCAAATCCGTTCATTAACAACTTTGTTAAGAGAATTCAGTGCCGTATATCGCTCTTGCAATCTTCTCGTTATCCTTTTGCCCCTTGGCTATAGGACTGCAGATGAAAATTCTGTAGCTTAATTGCCAACAATATCCGCCATCCGAAGTAACTTCTACGTAGTTTTGCATATGAGTTGGGTTTCAGCGTACAAGGAAAACATTTTTGGCAAGTTCCAGAGTGAATATTGGGATGAAACATCCCATTTCCTCTCTCTTCACTCCCTTTCCTCCCTGAACATATATTGATTACTCCAGTTTGGATTACAGAACAGTTTCCTTCCCAAATCAAAATTTCCCTCTTCACAGTACAAAAATAATCAAGAATTCCATCTTCCCCTACAGCCGTCCCTTGACCTTCTCCTACTCATTCAATCCTTCTGATTCCAATCTAAATTAAGCTCAAACATCCCACCCGTTTCACACCTTCTAAAAGCCATTACACAAGCCGTCCAGCCCCTGTATCTTTAATCTTCAACTTCTTGCCAATTCTCTTCGGAGAATCTTCGAGCAATTCTCTTCTCCCTCCTCCTCCTAAGTCTGCCCGTGCAATGTACGTTATGTTTACATTTTTCAAAAAAAATGCAATAAACCATGTTTCATTCCATCACCGTCCGTTTAGTTTACAGCACCTCTGAAAGACGTAACGCACCCTTAAATGTAATACGCATCCGCTCCAATTGTAGTAGTTCCACCCAAATCCTATTAAATGAACAGTTATGCAGCACCAGTCAACTATATATCTTTCTCCGTTATGTCGTGTAATGATCCAGTTTCTGTGCCACCCAAATGCTTTTCTGCATGCATAATTCCAGATTAATGTACATCAGTCCAAGCCGTTACGGAACCAGTAGAAATATCCGACCGTGTCTCCTCCACTACCTTATCAAAAAGCGGAAGCATATAGCTACACATTTCACATTGCTAGAGAAAGCAAACTGGGCAAGTAGAAATGACGGAAGAGTGCGAAAATATTTAACGGCTATTTAAAATCCTGACCGCAAATAAAACGCTTCAGCCGAATAAAGTCCCCCTCCCTTACTCCATACTCGTATCCGGAGGAATTCCACTCCAACGGTGTGGCACACCGTTGGAAAAAGAATTGGCAAACTTGCAAACATAGGTAGGGCTGAAGGGCAAGCTAATTTGGGTGTACATTAAATCAAAATAGAGTTCTCCCGCAGTCTCCCCCCGCTACCCAAGAGTCAAGAAAGACAAAACACAATGCCTCATTTAGACGAAGGATAATTTATAAAGTCAACCTCAGAGCCGTTCACCCTTCAATAAGGGAAGCCATCATCATCAGCATCCCATACTCGGCTAACTGTCTTCTTCATCTTCCTCACCACCAACAACAACAATCTGATTCCCCCTTTCCACGCACAGCACTGCACTGTAGTCCAGCTTTAAATCCATCTTGGATTTGGATTGAGTGTACAATCTCCTCAAACATGATACCCCCTTGCACTCCATTCAAACGCACCGCGTCAATTTCACCTAAATTTTCCGCTCGAGCAAATACAGGGAGATAAAATCTGGTGGCCGCAACACAAATGAAAACTTGTTACTTCAAACAAGTTGGAGAGCTGAGCAGGAGCTCAATTTGTCACGCCGCATTCTTCTTTTAAATATACCGTTCACCAAATTCATAACAATTTCACAACAATTAAACCTCCCGACAACTCCGTTATTCCTATTATTAGTCAACCAACCGCCATCCATTTCCCCTCTCACCTTTCCCTCCTCCTACCTGTAATCATCATCAATAATCCTCCCTCCCGCCTACTCCCGCCTCCCCTGCGTCATCTTCCTCACTCCCGCCTTCCTAAAAGCTACTAATGTAGTCAATTTACAATTCTTTAATATTGAATCCAATCAATCCGTCATCTCCGCAAGCTCCACACGCTCCACCTGGCGAGCAGGCAGTCTTTCCAGTAGACCCGCAGATATAATAATCAATAATGTCTTCACGTTCCTTCAACGCAGATAATTAACTTATCGTCCTCTCAATTCTTTTCCTTTCTCTCCCTCTGATAATATCAATTAATACTTATATTTCTGGCAAAATTTTCTACGTTACCCTAGCCAGCCCGCTCTTTATTCAATCAACTGTGAACCATATTACTCGCTTCCTTAGCTTTCACTCCTCTGGAGAGTATTTATAGCTCTTTTCAAATTTGACGTCATGCATCTTCTCCGTCTTACGTCCGTTTAAAATAGCCGAAACTTTCGTGATTACATTTAAATTAAGAGAGACGAGCTAAAGATAAGAATCAGCTCCTATTTCTATTCACCAACCCCTGTTACAGTACTTCTATCCATGCACTTTAACGCATATGTAATACTAGCGAGGGCCACACGGCTTTGTAACGGATCCGGCTTTGTAAGTCATTCTTCCCAATTTTCAAGAGAGAGAACCCATTGTCGATTTTCCTTGTAATTGGTGATTGAAAAACTTTTGGCTTATCCTTTATAGAATGCAATTAGCTACAAAACATTTCTCTCCTCAACTCAAATCAAACTTTCTCCTTCAACTTTAACTTTACCCTTATGTTTCCTTCAGGGAAAGCTAGCAGAATCCCTCCCTGTCTCCTTTCCATTCAAATTGTTCCTCATAGTCCTCATAGTGTCATTCCACAAACCCAGGGATTTCATTCCCCTCCTATCAAGTTTCTCTCAAATCCTCGTCTTAAATCAATTCAGCGATAATATTAAAACAACCCCTTCTCATTCCCTTCAGCTTCTTCCATTTAAACCGCAATTATCTCCATTCCTCCTTACCATCTCCGTAACTTCCGTCATCTTCCAGTCTAACTTAAAAATAAATTACCCGCATGCAGCCCGTCTCCCGTCTCACACACTCTCAGCGCTTTTATTACATTCTAGCCTAATTTCTCCAATGACTTCAATCAATTTAAATCTCGCGTAACCAACTAGGAAAAATAAGAAATCACTTACCATTACAAAAGTCTCTTCCAGCGAAAGGAATCCTTTATCTTCTCCACCGTATTTCCTCCTTTCAGTATAGCTTATGTCCAAGTAATTTGATCGATTATCCCTTAATTACTCCTCCCGTCTTAACAAGGAGTGAACGCCAGAAATCCGCTTCAATTCCCCTCAAAAGCACACAAATTCTTAGCCTTCAAGGTATTTTTCTAAATCGCACTAGTTTCCACTTGCTTCACTCTACCGCCGACTCAGCTCAACTCTTTCTCACTTGATCGTTTCAATCCTTTACCAAGCGCGATAATAAGCCAGGGGAACATAAACTTTCCCTCTGATGTAACAAGAGGATGAGTAGTGAATGAATGAAGAGGATTCAAGGTAGACTAAAGGCCATCATGTATAGGAGAAGGAGTTTAATTCCCAGTCTCTTCTCATCCTGGTCTTTTAACTTTCAAGACATTCCCCAGAGCTTCCGATCGCCTCCCTTTTCATCATAATATCCACCACCTTTTCTTCTTTTCCCACCCCAGCAGCCTACACACAGATTCATTACTTATATCCCTCCGCTCCCATCACCCCTCATCAGCCTCTGCTAACTCAAGAACCAAAGTCGTAGTATACATTTGCAAACCTTAACTGGAAATTGCAGCCAAGCAAAACGGAGATGTACGCCTCCAACACACGTCCCATTACTTATTGCCACAGTACACTTTCAGAAACACAGCAACCAGACACAGGATACGATACGTGGATTACAGTGAATGTGAGGGTATTTGGTTTTTCCTACCAGCTTTGCAAAGACTTTCCTCCAGCCTTCTTGCAGTAAGCGCGTATTAATAATTTTTGCAATTCCCCAATCTTATCTTTTCCTCAACATGGCTTAACTAAGCTATTGTTCCGAACTGACCAAAAGACTTTTTCTTTAAAACCACGGTCAACAATTATCTCCACTTGCTCAGACTAGTCCAAGAGCTTGCTGGCATTCTGGCATCTCACAATCTCACGCATCTTATGGAATGCCATGTCTTTGAAACAAATTCTTCTCCGCCTCTGCGAATCTTTTCCCTTGGTCTTCGTCTTCCTTCCTTGATGTTGTCTTGATGAGCGGGGAGTAATTATAGAAAAGGAAGCGATCATCCCTCCAATCTTTTATTTTCTTTACCGCAAACAGATGCCACATCTTATTCTCTCTCCTACTCCACGCCTCTCTCTCTCTCTCTGCCTCTAATTGCCTCCCTCTCTGTCATCATCATCATCACCCGAAAGCTAATAGAGAACACAGAACGTAGTGTCTTCATTATGAGCAAGGACTAAGGACGAGCTACTACGACACGACATCTGATCGCACCCCTTTTTCTTCTCCCGCCCTCCATCCATCCTTCTCTGACAGTTTCAACTAGGAAGAACAAAGATCCAGCAAGCTGATGCTGAGAGTACGAGCTTGAAATCAAAAATAAAAACGTACTCAACCCGGCTAAAAACCTACTCAATCCGTCTCTCAAACCAATCCACCACGTGCCTTTTACAATCTCGTCCACAGACAAATTCAGCAATAACCCCAAAAACACACGATAATGGCTTCAGAGCGTTCAGGCAGGTAGTTTCAGTACACTCACATTATCTCCCCCTCCACCTCATTATTTTCAGAGAAATACATCGATATTTAATTCCCTACTCCTCTTCACAATCCACCCACGTGTCTCTCGTTATCGAAGAACCGTATTAAAATCTATTAGCGACCCTCTCACTACCGTTAGCGCAAAAAGCTTCAACAGTGTTAGCTCGGAAACCCAATCCAGAACAAAACCAGGGTTAATATACATGAACAAATCCCGACAGAGATTTTTTTCTACTTAAAACGCTCACATTACAAATTAAATTTCAAAATATGATAAAAACACTGTGTATATATGCAAACTCATCTGTAAAATTCAACCACCCTGGCTTTAATGGAAACAATGGCCATATTATGGGTAGCTCAGGACGCTTCGAAGGTGTAAAAGACTCAAAGAGGAGGAAAACGATACATTAGAAAATAATTCATGTGCAATCCAATTGATAAAGCCTTTAAATTAATTTCCTCTCATGCCAAATTCTATTAAGTTTAACCTCTCTCCTACATGTCTTCATCTCCTCAGCATACGTTTGTAACAAGTGTGTGTGTGGTAGCTTAAGATACGATTAATCTGCAAGAGATGCATCATCAGCATTAGATGATACTCTTTCTCTCCAACTTTTGCAGATCCTACCTAACCATCACCGGCATCCCTCTCAGCTTCTAATTAATGCTCTTCTTCTTGGATGAAATCATGATTCAAACTAGTTTTTAAGCTAACAAGTATCCAATGATTCAATTACCTCATAGATTTTCCTCTTACCCGTCATTAAAACCACAAGGAATCCAATCCCAATACCCCAGCCATTACAAATCCACTTGCATATTCAAACAGAAAGCTACCACCTTCTCCATCCACTCAATGCCCCATTACTACTCACCAATCTGTACTTGCAAACGTAGAGCGTCATCGTAAACCTCACGCGATCCAGTTTTCCTCACTAAATCCCTTCAATTTACGCTACTATTAGCTGTGTAGTTACACTCGCAACATTCTTCTTAACGTTTTTGCACATTCTCTTCTCAACCCTCTCTTTCCCTTTTCATCCCCGCCGTTCCTGCTCACTTGGAACATAAACCCACTACTGCTACGACTACAACTGCTAAACTGCCATAGTCAGGCAAATTCCGTCATCGTAACATATAAAATCCAGTAGCCACTTGATCCTAGCAATTTCTTTAAACACATCCCAGCCCAGCGGCCACTCTAACTTTCCGCTGTGTTGCTGTCCATCTCCTTTTCATTTTATTCAAATTAAAATTTTCCTTCAGCATTCATCCGATTAAATGGAGGGAGACGACGTGATCAAGAGATTCTCCCTCTTATTCAATTGCCCTTGGGCAAGCCCGAAGAATACCCAACATTCTCCGCTCTTCCATTGCATGTCCATGTTCCTGTCTCAACACCTCCGTTTGGAACATGCCATAATTTTTCATGTTAAATCTGCACCTTCTTTTTAAATGCTAAACGTTGGTGCTGTGAGTAAACTCCGTTGATACACGGCTAAAACTTATTTTTACGCTCTCCTCTCTTCTTTCTTAAGCTTATACATTTTGTCCAATTCAATCAGTATTCATGCAACTCAGCCCATGTAATCCCACAAACATCTTTTAAAAAGCATGTTCTTTCTTTCTCAATCTGCGAAACAAATACATACTTTTCTCAGTTTCTGACTTTCTCAGTTTGGCTTAAACGGATTGTGACTAGGAGATTACTGATTATACCCTGTGCACAACAAGGAGTTCTCCTTTGCCAGCTCTTTACTTTTTCTTAATTTCGCACTCGTCCGATAGTACACGAGAAGGACTGTTTTCCAAAATAGGTTTACGCTCACTCTGTATTTTTAGCAGGCATGTAAAAAATTCGTTTTATTACATAAAGTTGCAAAACAATTTTACAGATTATTGCCCTGCTTCCATACTTGCATGCTGCTTGATGTGTGCGAGATGCATCTCTTCATTTTGAAATAAATTGTATTTTGGCTGGCTTATCAAATATTAATTTGTGAACGACGCAAGCATCTCCGTCCAGGAGTGAGTTCACATCTTATACCTTCTACGTTTCATCAAAACTAATCAAGGATTTTTAATTATCATTTAAAGCAGGGGCCAGGTAGAAGCTGAGCTGAAAATTTCGTAACTCCTTCCGTCTAAATCTTCTTGAATTCCCAACCTTGCCTGCCTCAGCCTAGGCAGATGCAGCTGTCTTCCAGGTTTTTAATTGATTTCTCTAGCTTTGTGTTCCTCGTCTTCCTCTCAGTAAGATGTCCAGCTTAAGCTCTGCTAAATCCAATATACCCGTCAACCCGTCAGGCGCCACAGGAGAGCTTGAACATAAATAATCCGTCCGCCTTTCCACTGAATGCATTTCTACAACGTTTAGTCCGTTAGTCATATGCTTGAAACATGTGTAGTTTGACGCGAGGGTTCCTCCATAATGTCTCATTTGTTATACAAAAGCTTTATTACATTGTCCGTCTCCTATCACTGGGATCCACATGCATTGTTTTAATTTTCCATAGAAGCAAATATTAACTGGTTTATCCAATTCTGTTCTGAAACCTTTTGCAGTAGTGGGATCATTATCTTCTGTGACCAGTTCAACCGTGCAGAAAACTCCTTAATTGAAGGGACGTCGTCCTTCATCTTCTCGAATATATGTTGCATCAGAAGCTATGTACTAGGAATTTTAGCGTAGTAAATCCTTCTAAGCATGAGCAATGCAATAGAGGTCAGCAGTTAAATTCCATTCTTATTATTACAGAAGCTAGTGGTTCTCTTTCCCTCCCGTATAGTCCTGTATCAGTTGCTGTGCCTAACTGTAGGAACTCCCGCCAAGTTTTTGGGATGTCCATAAGACACAATCGCCCTCCTTGGATAAGTTAGCTTCCTCCGACATGTATGTAATGAAAATCTTGTTTCCTCCTTTGACCGCACTCCGTTAGATGTTTTCCGGAGGGGGTCGTCCAAGTCAGGTCGGGAGTATTTCCTATCAAAAGTTCATCTTTGAAGTATTGGACGGGGTAAAGGCAATAAATGTTTAATCTGATACGCTTCTTTCCTCTCGTTCTTCCTGTAGCTGGAATAAATTATTGGTTCATTTCCCTAATCTTTATTTGATTGAAACATGGTTCTTGGGTGTAGTTTCCCCCTCATCGAGAGCTCCAACATGGTTCTTCTGTAATTTTCTAAGCTTATTTCTCTCAAGATCAGTAGATGAGCCTGGGCTGAACTTTAGCTTTTGTGCTTAAGTATTGAAAAAGAAACTCTACAGAAGCGGCTGCTTTGGTGGCTTTATCGAAGCATATGGGAGAAGGAAGATCTAATGTAGAGTATTGGGGGGAATGTTTTTTATACTTAACAATGGCATCATCTCTCTTTTCTAATTCCGCTTTCCCGTCTTTTAATGTCTGCCTAATAGTTTAGCCATGCAGGAAGGGACGACGCATTTCGCACGTGTGGCAACAGTTTTATTGAATTATTGCTCCTCCGTGCTTAAGTTTTCATTTCAACTGCCAACTTTAGCACGGTGAAGTCAAGTCCGCTCACACTCAAATTACATGTGTATGGATGTCAGGAATTTTGTCTTGGTTTCAAACTTTCCTTCGTCCCCTCTCCCTATTTCCTTCCTCTCACGTTCCGAGTCCTTTTCCGTTTCCTTTTTTCTTTCCTTTATCTGAAAAATTCTCTTTTCCAATGACATTTCCAAGACCCCGGAGGCACTCCACTAACTCTTCTGTATTTTTTTTCTATCCTCATCCCGCACTCCCGCCCGAGGAGGTTTCCAGGAAAGTTCCTCGCTAAATTCTCACACACTATCATTGTGACCTCCTCCTCAGCCTTCACTGACCTACCAACCTGGTGCGGACTCCGGGCCAGGGCTGTTGCCATCGTAAGACTTTTTAGGATTTGAAGATGAGAATTTTGACGTTCTTTTCAACGACCTCTCTCAAATTGGTGCTTGAGATTTTGTCGAGATTCAGCAACAAGACGATAGTTAGTGGGGCAGAGGAGCGTGAAATTTTTACAGAAATAATTGCTCTTATTTTCCTAGCGGGCGCACTTCTTCTTGGCCCTCTTCTTGACAGCTTTCAGTGCAATCGCCCGTGGGATATATTCAACGCTCCGCTTTTACGACTTCTTGTATTTAGAAGCCACGAAATCCTGTGGCATTTTTGCGGTTTTTTAAAATTATTTACCTCTTCCATTTACAGCACTAGTTCAAACTGTATTTGCCACCTTGTCTCCTCTGGCAATAACATGTCTTGACTCTTTGCCATTCCTTTTGAAATAATGCTCTAATTTGATCCCACATTCTCAAAGTTAGCGTATGGGATAGCCCTATCTCTTCCCTACCTTTCCTCCTACTGTTCTGACCTTCCTCATCAAAGCATTTCCCACCAGGTTCTGCCACTACTGGCATACATAAAAACTCTGGTATTCCTCCTGAAAGCCCTACTAACAACTCCATCTTCCGCCTCTTCGGATTTCTTTCAAGTTTTTGCAAATCCTACTTCCTCAATTCTCAAGAACCTTGAAACCTCTCTACTACCGCAATATTCATATCCCACCATACAAGAGATTCCAAAAGCTCCTAAATCTCATCGGAAATCATCTTAAATTCAATGTGTCGCTCAATCCAAGCGTCTTTTCTTCTCTGTCTTTCCATATTCCGCTATTACTTTACTCTTATTACTTCAGCTCCTCCGCAACTGTCACAGCGCGCTTATAAGCAAGATTCATTCATTCGAACCAACTTCAGGCGCGTGTTGCAATCCTATTTTACGCTACATAATCTTGAAATTAGCCGTCTCCAACCATCTTCACTCTCCTTGTAATTGTTCGTAGTAGCATAAATCCTCGCTCTGATTAAAGGCGTATAAATGTGCATGCTAAAGTTTCCCTCCACTTTAAACCCAGACCATCTTCTGCCGCATTCCATTTCTCGAGTCGCCTCCATCTTCTTCTTACTTGGTTCGTAGTAGGCTGGGCCACAAGATGCAAGTTGAGAGTCAACGGGAGCGTATAGAAAAGATCATCATTCTTCCAAACTGGGAGCGTCTCTGTAATCTGTAATGTTCCACAATTCCATCGGGCTCAAAAGACATTCGAGCAATTCCTTTAGCGTCACTCACCTTGTTTACTCAACCAAACTAACCTTCTTTCTAGACAAATCCCCCGTGAAATTTATAGCGGGCTCAAATCCGCCGGGTCGGAGACTCTTTCAGGCACCCACCAAAATCTTGGCAACAAGAAAAACCGAGAACACAACTTACACAACCTTCAAATACTTCTTCCCACTACTCACCCTTCACAAAACCAGGACCTTGTTCATATTCGACACAGCTTATAGCGTCCCTTAAAACCTGTCTCCACTTTCCGGCACTAAAAACATGGGAAATCTGTGTCATTCTACCCGCTTCGCGGTTTCCGAATACTCTTCCCGCTTTTTCGTATAAACGTTTTTGATAAAAAAAACCAGCCAATCTATCTTGTTTCCTACAAGCTAAATTTCACTTTCTCCGCTTTCTTTTTGCGTATCATAAAGAATCCTGACAGAGCAGTTCAAAATCACGGTTGAATGAACAGAAGCCGGCCCTAAGTTAATATACACTTTCTGTATCATCCCGCTTCCCAAACTCCTCTGACCGCCAGGCCGCCAACATTATTTATGTTCATCCCCCACAAAGTAATAATTCAAATACACATATGTGCTACATTTCCCCACGAGTCCGTCAGCTCAGTGTCCCATTTTCGCTGGAATTTAAACAGGTAATCATATGTTGCTGAGAATAAGAAACGACTCTCTTCCCAATACCACCGCCCGCCCGTACATGGTGCATCCCTCCTACTCCTTCTTTTGCATCTATCCGTCTCAAATTCTCCGTATCCTTATTAAAAATTATGTCCACAACCCATGCAAACAGATCAGCTTTCTCATGTACACAAACTTCTAAACCTCTACAAACGTATCCAGTATCACAAACATTATGCACCTTCGCGATAATAACAAACAAGCCTATGCTTCATACTGAGCGCATCTTCTCTTCTTTCATCTCTCATCCTTTCATGCATATTTCCTTTCATCTTCCTTTTTCGGGATGATCCCATACAATCTTGTTTGCCCTTGCTTCTAAAAGTTATTTTCTCTTCGTTTTAAATCAGTTTTGCCGCTTATTCCTCAAAAGTTATAAAAAACTTGATAGAATTATACACGCTTTAAGGACGAAAATAAGATTTTCAAATCCTCGGAATATCTACAACTTTTATTACACTTCAAAGTCGGATTCTTGCTCTATTTTTAAATTTTTAAATGCAGCTTCTTTTTTCAAAGCATTACCTGCAATAAAAAATTTGCTTCATCCCATCCTTTCATCTATATCTATAAAAACGCTTTCCGAGTTATATATGCACTTATTAATACTTTCTCCATGAACCGTTTACCGCTTTCTTTTGGCCTTTCACCGAACCGATTCTATTTTCGTACTCTTTTTCATCTATTATCTACCCACATCACATGGTCACATAGTCACATGCAGGCACTTAATTGGTGTCTTTGGTAGAAAGTGTTTATCTCCCCATTCAAATCCACAGACGTCATGAATGGAAGCGAAGGAAAGCGAGACGTATCCTTATCCACCTGGAAAGCAATCAGTGAGAGGAATAATTCTATCACCAATTTGTGCGAGCATGCTAAGCGAGTGAATCAAAACGCGGCCAGAAAAAGAACAATCCTATGTAATGCCCGTCTTGGTTGCAACTATTTTAATTATCACGTTCTACATATATTCCATTCCATCTGCATAATATGTTATTTTAAACCAGTCATTTATTGTGCTTCAAAACGGATATCATATAATTCTGAAATATACACTAAAATGGTGTACATAAATTTAATTTGTGTAGCAGAGATTTGTAGTTTTTGAACATGTTATTCACGCATCTGGAGCAGTTTGTTATAATTTTTAATTGGCTATAAGTTATGGGAAACACCACAGTGCCCTTTGTCAGCAGTTGGATAAGGTACCAAAGTAAGGGAGTGGGATTGTGAATACAATTATTCTTTTTTTATGGAATCCACGGAGGACACAGAAGAATTTCCTAAAACAATGTGTGAACGAATCGCGGATTCTTGGAATAAGCTAATTCAAACTCATTTAAACGAGCTCTCTCAACAAAGAATGCATGTACAAATCAATTAATATCCATAGGAAGGACATGCTATTTCTTTTCTTTCAGCACTATGCACTATTATTCCGCCCGGAGGTTATGTTACATTAATTCAAATTAACAAGTAAATAGGTAAGTTATATGATTTAACGGTAGCTCACACTCATTCCCTCCAGGCCAGAGTTGAATCTCCTTTGGCAATGTGTTTTAAGAAAAGAACAGCCCATTCGTTTCCATTTTCCATCCCACACAAAGACTTCCATAGAAAAAGTTGAAGAAGAGGTGGGCGGGCGGGTAGTGGTGGGTAGGTGTTCACATTTATAAATAGTAGAGGGTCCCACCGCACCTTACACCACACAATAGTAGGCTAAAGCCCCTAATAGAGTCCGGCATAAAAACTGCCTAGCATAAATTTTGCCTAGATTTTCCCTAGCAATCCGTTTGTTTAACATTGGTAACGAAATGAGATAGGCATTATTTTCCCACCATGTTTGAAGATAGGGTCAAGGTATCTATGCCAGACTCTATTAGGTGCTTAAATGTCACTTATTCCACATTAAGTAGCACCATATTTGTAAAATATCCATTCCTTGTCATTCTTCTCTAAAATCATTACTTCTGCACAGTGCACTTTGGCACTCGTCCCGAGCCAAAGCCCCAGGCCTTACTGACCTACCGTTTTGCAAGCCACAGCTCCCCTCATTCCATCCACCTATATACATACTGGCTGTGTAAACAATTAAAATTTAATACTCATGAATCACATTTAACGTACAAAGTTACTGTAATTTTAATAAGCTCTGTCATATCATTTTCTTTAGACCTCCATTGCAAAATCCTTCCCCCTCAACGTCCTTTCTATCGCATAACTAATTACCCCTGCCATAGAATCCGTACATACAAACACTTAATCATGATAATCGTAATCCAAAAATAAAGTCTACAATGTTTTCCGAACCCGACGGATCTTCACAAAAAATCTAAACCATTTCATTAACAGTCCTTTGCACTTTCCACGCTAACTTTATATATTTTTTTATCAAGAATACTTAAATTAATTAACCTTAATCTTAATCTCATACCCTCTGGAATTAATTCTGCCCTTGGTTTGTAAAACGATTCCCCTGAAGAAAGGAAACATAGTCAGTTTCATACTGAGATAGGATTAGTACAATTAATTTGAAATGCAGGCTGGTAAAAATAAAAGCTCGTAGTAGAAGAAATGCAGTCCATACTCAGCATCTAGACTTTGTCGGCAGCTGAAGCGGATTCTCTTCTAGTTTATGCTTTTGTCGTTTCACTCCTACTTGGCCTCACCAACTTTCACCAAGATCAATGAGTGTGTATAGCAATGCGGTAAAGGAGTAACTTTGTGGAAATAGTAGGGTGACTAAGGAGGACTAAGGAGAAAGTTAAATTGTATTATTTTGGATTGAAGAGAGAAAAAGAGGATAGTACGATGAACGAGAGAGAACTGAAGAGTTTCTTAGTGGCTCTGGCTGCAGAGCAGACACGATTAAATTCAAGCTTTTCTCTAAAGAGAAAAGCTGGGATATTGAGTCATAGGTAAAACTATCAGAAGGTTGAGGAGGATATACATACAGTATAGAAAGAGTAGAGAAAGTAAAGGATGGAGAAAGCAGAAGAGTCGGTATTTTAGAGAATATCGGATTTGGTTTCTGGTTGAATTCCTTCCCCTCTCCTCCCATCTCTCCCGATGGAAGAATGACCTCGTATTAATGGTTGTTGAGCTTTTGCAATTTCAATATGTTCTATCTTTTGCGGTTTCTTTTTCTTCTGCTGCTCCGGACTTTGCTCATCTCCAATACTCTCCTCGTCCGAACCCCGTCGGAGTCCCAGTCCGAGACAAATCTATGTTCCATAAAAACAATGAGTATATTTTCCAGGATTTAAAGTACTATTCATCATCATTCCTACTCCACCCCCTCCACGCCCTCCTCGCAGTAAAAGCCCCTAAACCCATGTTTCTACGGAGGATGAGCTTCCCTATTACTTTCACCCTACTCCATGCTTTCACTCTTGAGGACAGAGGAGGGTGAGAGAGGTGAAAGAGATACTGAATTCAAAGTATCTTAGTCTCAAGAATTGCATGAATGAAAAATCCATATGGCTGGGTGTCAGTCTTAGATGGGTCTAAAATTAGTGCAGCTGTGAGAACAGGCGTCCTGAATTTCAAAATCTCTTTGTTTACACTTCCCCACCCCCTAGGAGGAAAAGTCTTTCGTCTTTTCCCTTCCCATGGGAAAAGCAAACAAACCATCTAGTGCAAGCAAGATTGCGGGAGAATATTCTTTCCTAGCAAAGATATTCGCTGATTACAAGGGAGAAAGCAGAATGAATCCTCTGGAAATTATTTATTCTAGAGTATGTAGGATATACATGAGAGAAAAAGAGTACGCTACACAACGCAAGCATATTGATTCAACACTTACCCTTAGCTGATTGAAAAGTGATTCGCTGAAAGCCAAATAAATCCATGGATTCGTGCAAGCATTGAGTGACGCCAGGAGAAGGATTATAACAGTGATGGGTTTGCTCTCTGCCCCTAAAATCAAAAACATTCAAAAATTGTAGGAATTTTCATTAAGTCTGATGGATTTACTTTCACCATGTTTTTTCAAGGAAGGAGCGGATCTATACTAGATTCCAAAGCCGGGATTAATTTCTAGAAAAAGTGGAGAAATCGTAGGGAACTGGATGGAAAGATTTATGTTTTCCCAAGAGGAAATCTAACCTGCATTATATGTTCCGTACGCAAGAATGAGTTGGGTGACGCAGAATGGTGCCCAGCAAATGAAAAAGCAAATGACAACCACGAGTGTCAACTTGAGCGTCTTGATCTTCGCTTGACTGATTTGACGTTTAAGTGCCCCTCTTCCACCGGAAACCTGTGAATGTTCAAAATTTTATAATTTTGATGGAATTTGCAAAACTTTTTTATTCTCTGAACCGTGACAGCTCGGCTAAATCAGTTCCAAACCGTTCCCGTTTTCCATTCTGCAAAATTTCATCGAATTTCCTTCACCCATTCAAGTGTATACTTTCTCCTACGCCAACATAACTTCTATTTCCGCTCAGCAACTCTGCTTAAGGGAGTCGGCAGATTCATCATGGTTGGAGTCGAACAAGTTGGGGAAAGTACATACGTACTCCCCTTCCGGCTGGATGCCGTTTGAATGACTTGAAATGTAAATCTGGGTTTCCAGCTTTAATTTCAATTATCCCCATTTCCTTCAACCACTTACAGTATTTCCGTACTCACATTTCTCTTCAAGGGTGCTTCTTCCAAACTTCCAGAATCACCTTCGGGACGTTGGTCTGCGGACGTTGTAGAAACTGAGAATTTCTTGGCTCCTCTCTTGTTCTCTGATTTATCTTTTGGTAGACGGAATCCAATGACTTTGAAGCATATAGCTCCATAGCTTGCTCCTATTATAAGGAGTGGTAGGATAAAAGCCGAAATAACAAACCATGTGACATAGGCTTTCGCTCCCCAAGGCTCGATAAAAGTTGCCCAACAGTCCTCTTCATCGCTCTGAAATATCCATTCATGGGTAATCAAGTAATCATTAACTTGCTCTAGTTTCAAGTACCAGTTTATAGAATTCTCTTCCTCCTTTTACTAACCACCACTAATGCTCATGCTTAAACTTTTATGGTTTCACAAAAATCTACCCACACTTTCTCCCTCTCAACTTTCCGGCCCATATAACTTACTCCAGGGAAAGCAACTTGAAGAAATCTAAGGAAAACCAAGCAGATGATGTCCCCGATTAGATGCTCTCCTCCATTCTTACTTCACCACATCACCGACATCCCTCCTTCCGACAGCCTGAGTTGGGGAGAAAGTTACTATCCAGCTTTACATGGTTAGTATATATATATACCATACTCTCCTAGCTTCTATTTGTTGGGAATACTTTCCAGGAAAATGCTTTCTCTTCTCTGTACGTTCAAGGTTTGTCTTCTAAGAATTGGATGGCGGTCTCAGTCTCGTGTTCGCCATAGTCGGCAATAGAAAGCAAATCCGAAATCTTAAGAGGGTGTATTCTTCTAGGCAACCAATTTGGTTATGTTTCCAACTGGATTTTCTACTTTCTGTGAGTATTTTTCTCTGTATTTTCAGCCAGTCCACTTTCCAATAGAGGAGCAAACCCTAAGCTATTAGGTCTCGGGGAAAAAGACCGGAAGGAGCTCACATTTTACCCGTCTTCATGTCATTATTTTTTATTACCCAATAAGACTAGCCCGGAGCGGAGGAGGGTAAACATAGAGGCGCGTGTCCATTCCATATGCGTATTATTAATGCACAAAATTTTGCGCAAAACCATAAGCTTCCGCAATGAACATTGCCATTTGTTCACTTTCACTAAACCAACTCCACGTGTCACTTGAAACGACGGCAGACGGAGGAGAAAGTAAAGTCACCAAGGAATTGAATTGTTAGCTACAGATACATATATATATATATATTCTGTATATACAGGATTTTCACAAAACACTCACCGATCCAGTGATCACACAACAACTGCTCTTTTCTTTTCACATCCTAACCCTTCATCACTAAACATTATGTTCTCCTGATCCACTTTTATATGAATTGTGTTTTACTGTTCTTAACAAGGATTCTCCTCTTCCGTCTGGCTAAAACTGGAATGCTGCAAAAATTGTCTGTCTACAGTGCATAATTTTTTTTAAATATATGTTTCCTTGTTTTCCTGCTATGCTAAGAACCGTAGTTAGATTCTTTTCCAGTTCACATGAATGAGTGAATAGAGCTGTACAATGGTAAAACTTTTCCAAAGTATATATCTTCCATGCTCTGACCTCAAATGTTCCTATATTCAAGGACTGGCTGGAACCTACCAGATTATCCAACTTTCCCCGATTAACTTTTAAAACTTTGGATATTTTTTTTGAATTATTTCCGAAGGGTCTTTACTTGCTGTTGATATTGGAATACCAAAATCCGGTCTTATTTTAAGGAGATAGAAATAATAGTTTGAATGAAATATTCGACTCTTTTGCTATTTACCATTCTCTTTCATAGTTCTCCCCTATGTCTGACACTAGAATCCATTGTGAAATGCCCCCTCGACTCTCGACACATAGGAAATTCATAAGAGACTTTTTATCTAGGGATTTTCTAGCAGAGGCTTTTATCGGGGGAAATGTTAATGAAATAGCGGCCCAAAGACGAGACAACAAGCCAAAGAAAGAATTTCTTACCGGTGGGTTGATCTGATGAATTTTAAAGATGAAAGCCTGTGGAACTGCACAAATGATAGACAAAATCCAAGATGCAATAACCAGAATCTTAGGTCCCTTGAGACCGCTGTAATGATTCCGGGAGAAGGAATGATGGCAGACGACGAGGTAGCGGTCAACTGCCATGCTGGTGAGGACGTAGCTTGATAAATACAAGACAAAGACTTGAAGAAATTTAACGATCCGGCAGAGAAAGTCGGGTCCTTTGAAGCGATATGTAATGTCCCATGCTAGTTGTGGTAAAATGTTTCCAAAGGCTACCAGAAGGTCAGCAATACTCAAGTTGAGCATAAAAAAATACATTCGGGACATTGGACGGAATTTAAGCTGCCTCCGCAGTGCCACTAGCATCAAACCGTTCCCCACAATGGCAATCACCAAAATTATTGACAGCACTGTAATCTCCACCTTGGCCAGATTCTCGTTCCGCCCCGTACCTCCCCCATCCCCATCCGTCGTATTCATTAATGCCATTGTAGCCTGGTGGTCCAGAAAGTCTCTGACTTGATTTTCTTCTCCCGTCTTGTTATTCTCGTGCAAGGAAGCCATTTCCCCAACTTTCTCCACTTTCTCTCTTACTTTCACTCTTTCACTCCTTAATAGCTCACAACACTACTCTACTCCCGCAATCTCTTTTTCCTTGACTCCTCGATTTCCTTATCCGCTTGTCTTCATCGGTTTTATATAAAACTTTCTCCTCCTCCCTCAATTTTCATTGTCCTCCCTCTACAAACACTGTAATCATTCTTTCCACTCTCCTGGGAAATAACCTATCCACCCGCATACATTACCTCACATTCCTCGATCTAGTCACTCGCCCACACTTTCCCCTTTACACGGAACTTTGCCCTCTGGCTATTCCAGCTTCAATCTTCTTCCACCTCCTCTTGTAAATGAGCCTTTTCTCCCGAGTTACCAACACATTATAAACCCTGGTTACACTCCACCACCTAAGCAGATGTCACAGAGTCTCCCAGAGTAATTCACCCATATCATACATGCATGTATCGTTTTTCGAGTATCCTCTTCCTTATTTGGAGCCTTCCCTTTCTTCTCTTGCATGCAGCTATCCGGTCTTCTTTAGGGAATTTTGTATACTTCCAATTTCTCCAATTTCCAAAAAAACTCCGCATAGAATTTTAATAGACTCTCCAAAGCTCCATTAGGTATAACAACACCGGAATCTGGAGTCACGTATCAAACTTTTTTCCCCGCAATATACGTACGTGGTCTTTCGCATCGAAGCATTTATTGTCCCTCTGCAGTATTTCCTTCAGCTAGTTTCCAATCAGCTTTCTCCTGTGAAACAAAATCATTTCCTTCATGAATTCCGTTTTATTATTCCTTGCTTTCTCCTAACGGTGTGCTCTCTCTCCCATTATATTATATTCCATCTCTGTCTCATTGTGTTTAAACCCACGCATCCCTTGCCATCCATATCAAGACAATTCTAGTTCATTCATCTAGGAAACAGAAGATAGAATGGACCGACTCATGTTAGCTCTTCAATCACTATATCTCAGGGGTATTTCGGTATCTCCAACCCATTGTACCGTCCCGAGAGCCAATCAACTGTCTTAAACTACAATTCCCAGGGAAATTCATGTTAAACTTGTTACAACTTTCTCCATTCTTCTTGCAACCTTTCCTCAATCCTCTTTATATTTCTACGTTCCTCTCTCTCTCTCTTTCCTGCT
This sequence comes from Sminthurides aquaticus, assembly GCA_906901655.1. Taxonomy (NCBI): domain Eukaryota; kingdom Metazoa; phylum Arthropoda; class Collembola; order Symphypleona; family Sminthurididae; genus Sminthurides; species Sminthurides aquaticus. Next base: position 1,568,117 of record CAJQTT010000002.1, on the reverse strand, counting down.
TCCTCTCGGCAATTACACTAAGAATTCCCAGCTGGTTTCATCATAAACCAACCGCACACATGATTTTCAAGCATACGGCTAAAGTTAATTCCTCCTTCCTCCTCTAAAGTTCTTACACAGTTTCACAACGACCATCACACGTCGTATTTCTTCACTTTTTCTTTCCACTCACTTTCACCACCCTTGTATCCTCCTTTCACCCCTTTCAAGAGCACTATGTAAACCATCTGATGGTTAACAAGCTATATATGACAATGCCGTAAAGATACGCCCTTCTCCCGAGTTTTCAGTCCACACTTGAATTATAGAGATGTTTTTAAAGATGCACAGATGTTTTCTCTCATACCCGTGCTTAACCTTGATTAATTCTTCAAGATTCTCAACTGTCTATTCCCTGTTCCTATACCTGACTCACTCACTCGCACAGAGGAACCCCGTACCTTGTGATTCGCCACTATATTTAAGGATTTAAAACAGCAACTCTCTCCAACCAAAGTCACCAAAGCATTGGCTTCGTTTCAACTCTTTTTCGCTTACCTAATTAATTCCAGAGGAGTGCAAGGTACGAAAACAATTATTATTTTCTAGTTCCTCCAGAGACTTCAAAGCTATAGTTATTAACTGGTGGCAAAATAGTAGCCTCAAAGCCTTCCGCTTCCACTACAGCCGTTTGCCTTACAGTTGCGAATTTTAAATGTCAACCTGTTTCTCATGGTCCTCTAGAGATTTCCATCCCATCTAAGTATATCAGACGGGAAGGAATTAACAACAGCACATGTATTATTAACCGGCGTGTTGTTTACTATCTCACTGCTTTTCTCCTACATCCCTCCAACTCCTCCAACGTACAATAAGCAGATACTCGTTGAGTAAATTTACTAGATGGAAGAGAGGAATAATTCCTGGAAAGACATTTCCCCAAGGGTATTTAGTATACACTGGCGCACATTGATTTCCTTCCTACACTTCCTGGAACTTAGGGCAAACAAAAGACGCAATTAGAAGCTAATTTTAGAGAACGTACGAACCTAGTCAACCTGGAGCTATGACGGGAGAAACAAGTTAATCAAACTATTAGTTCTGGTCTTGTGGCTATAAATCTAATCAGTGTACTTGCCTCATTTTAGTCCAACCATTACATGTGTAGTTACATGTGCACACACCATGTAGCGTGTGTAGCGCAAATGAGCAAATAATTATTCAAAAACTATCACCACATCCAAAGACACTGTAGTATAACCTTCTCTATATGCAGATAAGATGAAAGATCAAAAAGGTGTCGTTTTATATCTTCAAGCATTCAATTCTTAGAAATTATCAAAGCGACTATTGACGAACAATACTTTCCTGCTGCGTCACATGAATTCCAGAGCACCCCTTCCTTCCATTATAGCTTCATCCTCTCTTTAGTCTCTACATGGCGGTAGCAACTATCTCTATCCATGACCATTCTCACTATTCCACCGACCGCCGATTGTCTACGAAATTTTCACGGATAATTTCCTTCTTCCCTCATATCTTCTTACATGAATCAATCATCCCTCTTTGGAAGCGTATATATCAATGTTGCCTCTATCCACCGCAAGCATTTCCTCTTTTCACATTTTTCGGCTTTATTTTTATATTAGTTACAGCTTTTATCATCCGGGTATAATCCTCAAGGTCACTGAGAGATTTCGGAAAAAAAGTGTCCCCTCTCTCTACGAAAAAAAGCAAAGCCGCCTGCCTCGTAAGATTTTAGTACATTCCGCGATACATTAAATCTCCCCTGCTCCTGTAGTCCTGGCTGGTATTGTGAGGAACGAGGAGGAAATCCGGGAGTATTTTCTCTATTCACCAAAACAAGAAGCAAGTAACATTTATGGGAAAAATTTACCGGAAACACAGCAAGACAGACACAAGTTTATAACAACTCCCGCTCTCTGAAAAGAAAAACATAAGCGGGTAGTCTAGTGGGAGGACAACATGTCTTGCTTGGCTGGAGACGTTGACATTGGGAGCTTTTCAGGACTTCTCCTTTCATTTTTCTCTTTTCTCCTTCCAGTCTCCTCCTGTGTTGCTTTTCATGGTGTGAAAGCCGGATTTATCGGGGGGAAAAAACTAAACATATTTCCTTTGGATTGCTGGTTAGGGGATTTCTAAAGACGTTGTACAAACAACGCACAGAAACTTTCATCATCTCCGGCTTCCCGAGTAAAGACTTCCAAACTCCCATAAAATTCTAATGACATTCAATTTTCTTCCACTCTCATGTTGTTCTTCCTGTCGATCATATCACATTTACCGGAATGGGAATTTTCAACGCAGCTCAAGCTCAAGGTGAGAGCCAGCTTTTTTAGGAGTTAGTAGGATATTGTTTTAAAGACACGCCTGACAATCCTTCGTTAACAATGACCAGATTTAGGTTCATTCCCTTTCGAAACTGCAAACTTTGCATCTCTTCTGATAAAGCTTTTGTGAAACGACACTTGCTAAAAGTCTCTTCCTTCCTCGTAAGTCGCCTGGCCTGTTTCGTCGTATTCAAACAAACAATTTCCCGAGAAACTTTATTTACTTTCACCACTTTCTCCAAACCGTCCTATCCCTTATCCCATCCACCATCCTTCTTATTTTTCCTACTCGCTCTTGCACCCTGTGCGCCAACTCTCCTCTCTGTCGATGGAATTTAAATGTTCTGCTTTCCCATAAACAACTCATTAGTTTCCTCACCCGGAAAACCTCATCCTCTCACCCTCTGTGTGACATGTCAGCAAGACGCGTTTCTCTCAATTTTCTCAGACTCTTAGCCTCTCCCTCCCTCGGGTCTTCTCCTAATATCTTCCCTCTGGTATTTCATCTAGTTAGAGTTTATCGATTAGAAATCGCATATGTAATTCAAGTTCCTTCCATAGCTAGGATCAGAATCCAATCTCATTAAACTATTCATTTCATCAAGGATAATATTGATTCGCTTTCTACCATCCGTGAATGAATTAGTTACGAGACTCATAGGATAGATTCAACTTTCACTTCCACTGCTTTCACTGGAATCCTTTCTCGCCATCTTCAATAAGCATCTATGCCCCTTGGCTATGCCATATCTTCTTCCGTCTTGAATACCAATCTCTTCTTGTGTGTCATTAACTGGGAGTGGTGGGATTTAGTATGCACTTAACGACCCCGTCCCAAGATGTAGGAGACCTTATCGACGACTTCCACTGACTCCTTGGAAGACAGAGCTTGTGTATTTGCATTTTATCAATGATTCTACATCATCCCCCGTGCCTTATTCCCTCCAAATGGTCGTACTTTCGGGGTACATACTTCTTCTTCCTATTTCCTCCTGACTCTCATGCCCCGATTTCCCTCACACGTTCACCCTCCATAATCTTACATTACTAGATGCTAGTCTGGCCTGCTGGTGTATATGTTGACAATAAAATCAATTTATACACCACAACCTATAGAATACCAGCCCAAAACTATTTCCGGACTACCGGCAAGCAGCGGAGTGCCAATCTCCCAGGAATACTAACACTGGGAGCAAGAAGTTTGTAAACATTTACTTGATCTCATCCTCTCCTCCTTACGCCTTCCTTATCCAATTTACCTGTAAGAACTGTATCTCCCCGAGCAAATCCTTCAGACAATGTATCTTGTTCTTCCCCCCTCAATTGCTCCAAGTAATCATAATTCAATCTACTTAGAACGACTCTACTTCCTTAGTACTACGACTCAGTTTTTCTTGCTTCAAGCCTTCAGGATTTCGTATTTCTTTCGTACATCTGTAGCGTTTCTCTTCTCATAAAAACTTTCCCCAACTATCCCTCAAAAAAGAGAAGAAAAGTAAGGCATTCTTTATTCTTCCCTACCTTTGATGCCATTCAATTCTTGTTTGCTAAGCTACTTGGATTCATTTCATAACCAATGCAAAACTGAGAAGTAAAACTCGGATGAAACTACTTTCCAGAAACTTTTTCTTTGCCTCAGCATTCCAGCTTTGCAAATCCTACTCTGCTACAACTTCCCTCCACTCTTTAACAAGCCCAGCTCAACAACTTTCACCGAGTTATCAACTTCTAGTAATGCTAGCATCCGGTTTTATGACTTAGGTAGTTGAGTAAAACTCGCAAAACTTTGGAAAAATTTCCAATCCGCCCACGTACCCTTCCGAGGGGGAGTCGCTTCATTGAAAAACAGATAAGGAAATCACTTTCCAACGAAATGCACTCCCTACCACAAAACTAATTCTTTTGGGGACCTGTATATACCATGCAGATCTCGTGGACCTAGTCGGGGTCCTATTTCCCTCTCCTGTCTTTCCCCTGTTTGGTTGGGTTACAGTAATCTGGGAATACAAAAAAGTAGTAAAAACGTGTGCCCTCCAAATTGCAAATCCCTTGAACTTTGGAAACATTAACATCCCATTCCCTCTCATCCATCACTTTCATATACACGTTTGGAGATGGCTTCTATGAAAGGCTTCCTTTAAATAGCACATGTATCCCTATCCCTCTATGTCCACAATATCATGTTTCTACTCTTCCGTTTAAATATTACCCTCGCTGCAATAAGCTTATACCGGATTTCAGAGGACTTGAGTGATTTTGTCCAGTGCATTTAAATCTATAGAACCTAGAAAATTACTCGAGTTATGGAAGCTAAAGTTCATGTATCCGACCAAAGTCCGACCGTCACTGCTCCCCCTATATTCTAGACTTTAGATCGTTAATAATTTATAAATTTATAATGCATGCTTACTCCCTAAATTCCCAAGTATACCATGCATTGATCTCCTCCGTTTCCTACGAATTCAATTGTTAAAATTTTGAACGATCTCACTTTGCTTATTAATGCGTATAATCAGCTTGCCAAGTAACTGAGCAAAATAAACAAAGTAAGGAATTACTACAGCTCGCTTTCCTTTCATGTATTCTAAGAAAACTTTTCATGCAACATTACTTGCTTCATTTTTACCCCGAAACCCTGCAAGATAATAAAATAAATTCATAACATAAATGCCTGGGTAAATTTTGTTTGTCAACCTATGTTGGTTCATCCGTAGATTTTACACGTATGTGCCTTGTACAACATGTACAACTCACAGGCTTTGAGTATACACATTTGAAGAATATATATTGATACTACTAGGACAGACAAGCTGATGAATAATGTCTTACCATGTGACCCAACTTTCTTCACCCTTTGCTCTAAATTCCAGAGAATGGGAAGCGGAGAATATACATTGATCTTTGCTAGGTAACCAGGGCTTTGCAGGCAGGGCCACAGCTTTCTCTTGCTTTCACCGACAGTTTCCTTCTTCACTTTTATCCACACCGGAGAGGATAAAGTTTGCAATTTACATCCAAGAATCGGGAATGAGGTGTTTTCCACACTTGCTTAGAATTTAAGACGAGAAAAAAATGTTTCAAGGTTTCTGAACTATGAGATGGGATTTTACACATGTAAAATTTTCAATCCACCGTGGTTAAAGCTAAAACTATTGGGAAGGCTTGGATCGTTTGTTACAAGATGCTGGTTGTCACATTCTTTTTCCAAGTTTTCAATCGCAAATTCCAGTTGTTCACACCCGGTACGGTCGTACATAATAAAGCACAGTACTTTTTCCTTTTCGACGAAAGAGTAGCGAAAGGTAGCGTGTAAATGAAATATGAGGATTTTAGATCGTTAAACTTTTTTCTGGGATCTCAGAGAGAGGATACAAGGTCTCTCGAGGAAAATTGATACAAAATCAGTTACATCTGTGAAAGAGACTTCTGGGCCAAGGAGGCAGGATATTGTTTTTCACTATAATCCCTGTCTACCAACGTTCAGCTATTTAACTTTCTCTACACACATCTCCTAAACTTTCTGCTCGCTTTTGGTTTTTTCACCACACCCGCCCTTCCTCTTCCTTTCGTGTCCACACAAGACTTTGCTGGGAAGATGATGAAAAGTTGAGCGGCACAAGCTGACTGAAGGGTGGTTGGAGTGTTGTGAGGTTTAAAAGGGGTACAAGCTGAAGAAGCTGCTCGGAGCCGCTTCCTATCTTCCATCCTTCCGTTGGAATAGTTCTGGAACCTGCTCATTTCTCTCCAGTCTCCACAAACCCTAACCTGCTCTCTCTTCGCACTCGACTCACCCTTGCTCTTTCTTTCTGCTCGAGAAGCGGCAAGTAAGAAGGGAAGCTTCTTAGGATTTAAGAAGAATCATTTACTCTCTCACAACTTCTGGTTTCTGACTCGGATGTTTCATACTTTCTCCAGGATTACAAGCACAACACATAAGATGACGATGAGAAGAGGCGGAGCAGGGAAAATATCCTCTACATCTGCTGCCGGACCTCAGAGATGTCGAGCAAAAGTAATAAATGAAGAGGATGAACGATGAACAAGACAACTTCTTCCAGACATAAAGCTGGGAAGTTGGTAAACAGAGAACCTAGGATTAAGTTACAACAACACAGGATGACGAAAATGCTCCGTGTATAACGATGCAATCTTAAGTTCCTTTCATCTCTTTCTAGCCAAGTCAGCACTTGGAACGACACAACGGCGAGAAGGGAAAAGAAACCTTTTAGATAAATTTGCACCATGAAATCCTGTCAAGATTTTTTCATTCCAGCGGGTCTGAAACTCCCTGCATATTCATTCAATGCCCTCCTTCCTCGACGCATCTTCTCGGATTTTACTAAGCTTTGCATGTGCGCCTTCTATAGGAAACTTATAAGCACTAGATGGACCTGCTGGAGAAAGCGATACTTTCAAATCAACTTTATCAGCATCTATCTATTCATCCGAACCTAGACCACCAGCTACCCTTCAAAAGTCAAATAGTCCTTGCTTCTCAGGCCCATTAAACCCATAATACACAAGTATAAAATGCACATGGCCAACCTACTTCGAAATTCAGTCAACCCAATGATCAAATCTATAATCTATACCTTCCTGTCCAATTCAATAACACACAATCCTGACGAGATGTTTCAGCTAAGTATTCAAGTCGTCTTGTTATTTCTCTCTCTCATACTTGAGATACATTCTCCAATGAATAGATTTTAGCAATAGCCTTTCAATGCATTCTAACTTTCAGCCCATTCCCCCTCGTTCTTTCAATAATTTCTCTCTTTATGGTCTGCTTTTGTCACTTTATGAGCCTCGTAAAATGCCATGCTTTATGTTCAGGGAAACCTTTTCAGGAAACTAGCTATTCCTTCTACTGTCTCACTGGGAGCTCATAGGCAAAGCAGTTCCCATGCATTCATTCCTCGACTTTCACCTTCCAACTCAATCGTGATTCACACCGCATTCTCCTGGATTTACTCTCGGCTTTCAAATATCAGATACAAAGTCACTTCCCTCAAGAACAAGTCATACAATATCCTACTTTTTCTTAAAACTTTCACCGGCGTAAGCTCCTTCCTAAAACAGCGCACAACTTTCTCCTGAATCATAACCATTTCGTCCTCCTTCCTGAAGCATATCATTAGAGTAGAGCTGACAAGACATGTACTTTTACATCATCTTTACTTTGTTTTCTCCGTCTTCTTCCTCCTCCACAAAGACTTGCAGCCAGCTTATAATCTAAGAAAACGCCTTGTGGTGATCCTCTATGCGCCTACCCCCAAATGTTTTACGCCCTTCAACACTTACTTAACTTGTTTTTGATGTCTCAACAACTATCTCAAGAGCTCTCACCTTAAGTGCTTCTCACTGTCTGCAGTACAAGCATATTCCGACGCTGTCTTCTTTAATCCAACTCTTCTCTCAATTCCCCTTAAACTCATTCTACACTTCTTCCTCATCCCTTCTACCTTTCCCTATAATGCACTATCATACTCGGAAGTATCTTTCGCCCTTCTCTCTTCCTTCAACTTCCGCTAGCTAGTATCATCATTTCCTTCCTTTAAATCTATTGAGAGTCAACCACACCAAAATTCAACGCTTCTCCTGCATTCACACTCTTGGTATTTTGACGATCCGCTCCCGCAGTCTCGCTCCCACGGGTTTTTTAAACGATATGTAAGCCCAAAAAACACATGAATGATATTAGTAATAAAAAAACGTATGGATAGAATATAAGAATCAGAAAGCATACACGGGCGTGAATAGCATCTTTCTGGTACAAGCAAATCAAGAGATACATAGTTTAGATTGTTTAGAATAGTACAAGGGTTTACAACATTTGCGAATTTTCAAAGCACCAAGCAATTGTAGCAGCTTCTTCTTATATTCAATACACTTTGTTCCTAATTCAATAAAGGTTTCGGTGGATAACAGACCGTTGGATTGGAAGGTTTTAAGTATTTTAAAAAGTTTTAATATAAACAAAAATCAAAGCAATAGGAAATATTTTTACAAAAAGCTTCCACGAGGCAAACTACACAAAAGGGCTGCGTTGGCAAGGGTACTGAGAACCATTGGCAAAATATTGTGCTGTTATTTCTCTTACCCGATTCTCAGCTTTGGCCTGCTTTTTCTTCCTTCGAGTTACGGACTCCATCCTCATCACTGCATCCACCAGTTCCACTTTCTGCTGGAGAAGGTATTCTTGTTTCCCAATCAAGTGTCAAATTCAAATGAATTAAAATTTAACCTTATCCACAGGTATATGAATTAAAATTTAGCCTTATCCACAGATATATGCATTAAATTTGAATCTGAAGCAGATGAATTAAAATTCATGCCACTAATATTACAACTCAAAGTGTGTCTGTTCACATGCATTGATTTCCCAATTTCTTTAGCAATGCAAACTTTCTACACAACTCTCTCACTTATTTTCTCTATAATCCTCTTGAAGTCCTTAGCTAACTTCTAATAAGCTCTGTTTCCAGCTTAAATCCCACTGATGGATTCCTATTTCCTCTGCAAGTTCGGCAGGATTTAATCTTGAAACTTGAACAAGACGAAGTAACGAGTGCAGCCCCAACACATTCCCAGGGAAGTCATAAAATGGCAGCACTTTTAATTGCTTTCCTGAACCTCTCACCATCTCATTTCTTCATCGCATCTTCACATTTGCATCTTCTCGAATTAAGTGTCAAGTATCCTACTACATTTATTGCTCATTTGAGCTTGAAGGGAAAAGGAAGTATTTGAATTTATTTACAAGTATTTTCCTCTTAGCAATGGCCTTGGAACTGCTAAAGTGGATGGAGAAAATCAAGATTCCGTTTGTAGAATACGCTGAACAAGGTGAAAAAGTGGCTGCCGATCTTACAGTCATCGTCGTCACAAGAAACAAGATCCGTAACTCACAAGCTACGCCACTGCCACTACGCCAGTCCTTCTTCCAATCCAACCAACAGACCCAGTGCCCAGTATTCTCTATATATATCTCGAACTTGATATCCAAGTAATGCCTTCTTGTCTTCCCACAAATCCAAATCCTTCCCTGTCAAAAATCATCGAAATTCAAGGCGGATAGAGAAGCTTATGAGCGACCCAGTACTGCCTTTGAAATCAAATCAATTCTCTGTCTTGCTATCGAAAAGATATAGATCATCCGGAGTATAAGTATGAGGTTGGGTAAGTATGGTTGCATGGATGATTTTCACTTGGACATGTCCCTCTGCATGAACTGAACAAGTTTGAAATCCATATTTTACATATTTCTCCGTCCCATCCTCAGTTTTGCCCCCATCTTCCATTAATTCCTCCTTGCTTTTCCACATTCAGCGTTTCCTCTTAGATTTCATCCTCCTTTTCATCACTACTCGTCACATTCACTCCAGATTTCAGCCCCTGCTTTCCTTTGACTCAATCTAAAATGAACCGCAACGGCGGCACATCAGAGAGAGTCAGCCGATACAGACACAGCATCATTGGACTTTTCCATTCATATACGTAACTCCCTTTGAAATCTTTTACAAGCTAACATGACACACGCTCCTTTGGATAAAATCAAGTCGATCCCCTTTAAATTTCCCCAACCCAACCCGCCTCATCCATGCAAGTAAGGCCAAAACTGAAGCTACTGAATTGCTTTCCGGATTTTAGGACATTAGAACCTAGTTCCCACCATAGCTTGGCTTAAGCTTACACCTTTTCGTGTTGTGGTTTTAATCCCAAGTCTGTCAGTCGCTTTTAGCCACTGCCATTGAGCTTATAGCATCTGTTTCAAACGTTTTCTCAAATGTTGATTTAGATCAAACGCCGCAAGATTTAGTCTTGATCATTCTCAGGAAATGCTTTCACCGCATCTGCCACATCCATCCTCCTCACTGTCCTCACTGCAGATGTAAAACTATAACTTTTGGAGATTCGTGGAATTTTTTTGCCATGCAAAATAAGGTCAGCTACAGAAATTGCCGCGCCTTAACTCTCCAGGCGTAAATATTTATGGAAGGCTAGAGTACAGCAGTTTTTGAATGGGACCTTTACGGCTGACTCTCCAAACTTGAACTTAAAAGCCAGAATATTCTCAATCCTTCCTTCCTTCACAGTTTGCCGGATAGTTCTTTTCCCAGTAATTTTATCCTCAACTCAATGTCGGCATAGTTTCAAGGTTGATTGACTCAATTCAACATTATTAACGTCAAGACTCTGATGTAGATGTCAAACAAGTTGATTTAAACCAGAGGGACATGACTTAATAGAGCGTTTATTTCAATAACAAGTAATTGAATGATTGACACTCTTCCCACATCCTTAAATTCCTCAGCTTTATGTATTTATTTCAAAGGAGATGGATGTGACTAAAAGTTATTTCATGTCCGATTTTATTTTCCTATCCATAAATAGAAGCTAAACTAAATTCAAACTTCAAATAGTTATTTGAGAATAGTATTCCTATGAAGTAATTGGCATACAAATGCTATCAAATCCGTCCTACATAACTCATTTCTTTTAGTGTCGCAGCGTAGTCTGTTGTAAAACAATTAGTGGTTGGTCAGTTCGGTAAAGATACATTGCACAAGTAGTGAATACGTACATACAGAAAGATATCTAGATTAAATTCCATATGTCCAATCAAATCCCAAGATTTTATTATACAGACATATATTGTATATATTTTCCAAATCCTAGAAATACCATTCAATCCCCTTGTATTCCTCCCTCGGTAGCCCTAAATCATTTTCAGTCAGGCTCTTGCGAAATGTTCCAACGGGAACAAGATTAAAGCGCATATACTTTATTTGATTAACTTATCTTTTCCCACGTCATAGCTCAGCAAGGAGAGTAAATGAATCTCAACTCCTAAGCTTCAAGCATCCCAGCATTGAGCGGGCTTAATCCCTTTGAAACGAATATTTAGCAACATTACGTTTGATACATATCCTCTCCATATCGTCCAGCAGTGCCGTTCTAGTCCTGGGTCCTGGAGTCCTCGTGTTTACCGAGAATCCGTGGCCCAGCAGGTTTCAATCTCTCGTTTCAATCTTTGCAACTTTCCACATCATTCAATTATTTCCTGCTTCCTTTGAAGATAAAATCAATGTTAGTATGCCGGATTCAGAATGTTCGTGGGCGTCATTACATTACATAGATAATAATAAACTTTATCCATACAAATATGAAATGGATCTAAGTCAGTTCCGTTTTAAAATAATCAAATGCGGTATGATACGTTTCTGTGACAAATAATGCACAATTTTCGTATGTATAATAACTTCTGGAAATACTTTCCTTTTAGTACTTTTGATGACTGTCCAGAAACTTTTAGGATGAGAGAGTACATATTACGTCAAATATTTATTCAACATCTAGTTTCAAACGTCCTCCCGTCGCATGGTATTTGGTTTGGGTGAATAATTATTGCTTTAATTTTTCTATCAGTGACAACAACATTTTCTTTTAAGAATAGTTTTCAATAATCTTGAGCTTTAAGTTCCTGGAAAATCCATCAAAAAACACTAAATACTGCTATTTCAAACCTATGATGGGACGGATTTCATATAATGCCCCATCCGAATCCCATTATCCTAACGTTTTCAAGCTGTGCAGTTAATTGCTTATGCTAATGATGATTTCCAAAGAGGCTCCAAAAGAGAGAGTATCCAATAAATCGTTTTGGCTTCCATTCTGCTTCCGTCCGGAGGGAACTTAGCTAACTACAGCCTCGTGGTTTCTAAATCACGTTTATCCAATGACAAACCAGTAGTCCTTCCGTAAAATATTTGAGAAATTCTCTTTTTGAGTCAACAAATGATGCGCTTCTTCGAAAAGAAACGTTTGTCTCTATGAATATTTTTAAGCATGATTGGCTGAAATGTATGCAACTGCATCAATGTAAAAACAGTTTCTCATTTCTATGAACACTGAAGCATTGCATATCATCCAAGGTTATTGTATATATCTTTGTGCGGCCGGAGGTCTTTGGATGATCGGTGGTATGGAAATAATTTACAGCCGAACGAAATAGGAAGTCTTTTAGGAAGATGACCAAGTTGGGATTGGCCCTAACATTCTTAAGTTGTAGACAAGAGCTAAATTGAAAGAGTGTTGCCAACCGCGGATGGGGGGTTACTTCTCTATCAGATGGGGAAATGCTTTCAATATCCTCTTCACTTCCTGGAACAATTTTCTCCTTAAGAATCCATTCAGTAGATCGTTCTCCTTCCATTATTCCCACGCACACTTTCCTTTCCCAAGAAAATGGGCAAAGACTGGTAGAGAATACTTGCTCTGAATTTCCTTTACAATTCCAGCATTCCTGCACCGATACAGCAGCCCAGCACCAAAAGTTCCAGATTCAGCCAATGATACATCACCACCAATAATTCCACCACCAACAGCCTCTAGAGTAGCTTCCGAGTAATTTCTGCAACTACAACCTATTCCCTTTTTTGGCACCAGCTCTCTTTTATTTCTTCTCTCGGATCTTAAAATGTTATCTTCCCCGCATTAATTTGGATTGACGGGTATTTTATTTTTCCCAACTCTTAGAGAGCATATACTCCTCTTCCAGTCCATCCAGCCCATTACATGAACTGATGATAACAGATTCTCTAAGGCATATAATTCCATTCGCAGCTGGCTGCAATCTGCAATAGTTGGAAACATGTCCGGGACACGCCAGATTCGATACAATGTCACCTGCGTGCTGCGACAGTCGAGTTCTTCTAAAAGAAATCTGATCTTTCTCAGTCTAAACACAAAGGGATGAAAACACACTGAAACTTTTCATTCTTTGCATCTGCGAGAAGAAAAACAATTCTCCTCGTAGATTATCAGAGGTTTTTAAAGAACCATCCACAGCATTGACTACAACTGTGCGGAGCGTTTAACTTGATCAATTATAGATTGAGATCAGTCCCATCCAATTCTTCCTTGACGAGTTGTTCAATTATTTCACAACCCCAAGCTTGAAAGTTATAAAAGCCAATAGACATTTCACCATTAAGATTAGCACCAGATCTTAAAAACTTCGAACTCATTCCAGCAATCTGATTTCAAATAACTCCTTTCACAAAACACAATCCTAGCACAGTTCAACTTTCTCCTTCCGCGTACTTTCTCCTCAGTTTTCTCCTCCGCTCGATAGATAGACCCGCTGCTGCCCCTGACTGGAGAACCCGCAGCTGCTTTTCTTATTTCTATCCGCCAAACTTCTGTCACTTTTCTACGCTGTAGCACGTTTAGCTCTCTTTATTTCCTCGTTCCTTCACAAGAAACCATTCTATTGAGCATCAAAGAGAGCATGTAATTAGGGTGAAAGCTCATTCCACCATGCATTTCTTTCCTAACGTGCGTCTTTAATTTACAAGTTCAAATAAGACTGGCGCCAGTCCCTGATGCAAAATCTAAAGAGTCTTTCCAAATACAAGCCCTTTTTTAAATATATTCCCGTATAAAACCACTATTACAAACTACGTAACATAGAAGTTTTACCATTCACCATGCTCGTTTTTCTTTCGACCTTAAAATACAACTACGAGCATTACAGCCTCACTCCCTCGACTCCTAGCCTTTTCCATAGTTTTTTTTCAAACTTAGCAAGTTAAAACTTGATGACCTCGCACAAAAACTCCATGTGCTCTCTTCCATATACTGAATACAAACAATGAAAAAGTACGAGAGAAAGAGAGAGGGGAAAAACTACCGCCCATTCATTAGGCTTTAGAATATAGACTTTTTCCCCTCTTCCTTTCTCTTGTAATCATGTCAACATCTTTAATTTACACAAGCATTCGATCTGCATCCGCTTTTCTCATTGCGTTTACACTTTATTTACTTTTAATACTAGATACTCGGATTTCAAACATGTACTTTCAAGAAATCAACGCAACAGCAATACTCGGATTCCCTCCGTTTGACCCGCAAATCTACGCGTCCTTTTCCTGCCTTTCTATTAAAATTTGTCGTTTCCCGAGAGCTTTTTCGTAGAAGATCAAGTACATACACTTCCAACTTTCCGTAACATTTAAGTGAATATTTAATTGGTAGTGGGTAGTGTTGTGGGCAAAGATTGAAATGTCTCTTATCATGTCGAGCCACCTTGTTGTATCCCATAGACCTGTTTGCAATTAACCTTTGAAACTGAAAATTATTTAATCCAATTAGTTAGTTTATTAAAATCGATGCAGCTGATTTGGCTCAGCCCTTACGATATTTAATCCAATTGAAAATAGACACAAGTGCATGTTGATGCAATTTTTTCAATTTTATTATCATCAGGAAATACATTTTCATCTTTTCATTCATACCACACATATACTTTCATACGGTGAAAGAGAACTTTCACTGTCTGAAATTGCTACGAACTTGTATTTAGGCCGGGAATCAAAACAAGCAGGCAAAATTGTACATTTTAAACCACATGTCTCCATGCGTGATAGAATAAATTTTGTACATTTACTTCAATATTTCAATGAGCAAACTGAGTCTAATCCTGTCGGTTTCATTAATAATAATAAAGATTCCCAGAAAGTATTTATTCTATGCTGATTACCGATTATGCTTTCCTAAATCCTTATCTAATCTTATTTCATTTCATTCCAGCATTAAGTTAAAGCAACTAGATCCATAAAGGAATACTTACTAGGACTTACCAGGATGATAAAATGAAATGAATCAGTTCCGACCCGACTCATCTCCTCCTCTGACAAGGGTACGCTCTACTTAATGCAAAGATAACCAACTCACTAATCACCTTCCACAGAAAGTGAGAATTAAACGCATGTTGTTCCTTGCCTCCTTCTACTGCCTTGTTGGAGCAGGTAAGATTGGGAAATTTGTCTGGATCCGATTACGTCCATGGGACTGTCCGTGCATTTAACGAGTGATTTGCTCGTGATTGAATACTAATCCCTTCTCTAAAGCTAATGATGAATGTGCGAATCCTCGAGCAGATAATCACTATCTGTGTCTATGAATGCGCCAAAGTTTTGTAATCTCCATTCCATACCTGTAAATTAGTTTCTATCCCGTCTCTCTCCATGAAACGTTGCTCCTCATAGCCGTGCGTATTACCACCAAATAATATTACTTCAGAGACGGATTTTCTTAATTTCTATAATGAAGTTAAGTCTCTTCGGTGCCTTTCTCCTGGCCCTCCTCGCCTTGACCGAGGGTCAGCTTCAGCTAGATTACGAAAGAGGCTCCGTATTCAGCCGCGGAAAGTCCCAACCCAACTACCAGGAACATAAGTTCACTCCAAAGTTTACACCAGATCCACAATATTTGTTAAAGCATGTTGTAGAACCGGAACATTATACGGTAGAAATCCGACCTATTATCGATCTCGACGATGGATTTGAACAGTACACAGCCCCTGGCCGGGTATCCATCCTTGTAACTGCCCTTAACGCTACCAACGAGATCATGATGCATCACCATCCTACAATGAACATCAGCAATGTCGGGGTAAGGCTCTATAATGACACCTAGTCCACTTGAAATTTTAAAAACCAGTCCTGCTTACAAAGCCATCGATTTTCTCAGGTCGTTGAAGAGAGTCAATCTGCCCAACTATTCAGAAACACAACCTACCAAGAAGAAAACCACTTTTTGACTATTCAATTGACTCAAAACCTGGCTATTGGCCGGAAATACGTCATCTCCATGGACTTTGTTGCCAAAATTTGGCAAGACAAAACCGATGGTTTGTACCTGGCAAAATATCAGGAGAAAAATGGAACAGCACTTGGCGATAAGTAGGTTATTCATATACACATATCTGGAATGACGCTGAACTATTACCAGTGTCCAGTTCTGTTGGTTACCGTCAGAAGTGTTTCATAGCCGTAACTTTTTCCAACGTTTCCCAGGCAAATGGTGTCCACCCAATTCGAATCTATTGCCGCCCGCCAAGCTTTCCCTTGCTTTGATGAGCCACGCTTCAAGTCATCATTCACTTTCACTATTTTCCACAAGGAATCTTACAAGGCCTGGTGCAATAGCGTGCCTACTACCATCCCAGATCCGTAAGCCATTATGTGCAATTAATTCTTCTTAATCATAACTAACCTTGACGCACTTTCTAATTCGACGAAACTAATTCTACGCAGCGACAATGTCGGTTGGCTACAAAGTAATTTTGCCGACACCGCGCCAGTTAGAATGCCAACTTACCTTGTTGCCATTATCGTAGCCGATTACGACTGTGCTCTTGCACCTAACACTACCATGGGACCTGAATACTTTGAAAAACCTGCACAGGTCACTATTTTCTCGATATTTTTGCCATAAATTCATTATGAGCTCCAATATGAGTTTCTAATAGTATTCCCTTTCCAACAGGTTTGCGGAAGACCTGATGCTATCAAGGAAAGAAACGGTGGAGAGCTTCCTGCCGCCTGGTCTTCGAAAATAATCAACTGGCTCCAGGAACGCTATAACTACACATACGAGCTACCAAAGATTGATTCAATGGCCCTGCCCGAAGCTTACTTTGGTGGTGGTGCCATGGAAAACTGGGGATTGAACACCTACAGGTAATTTTGCCGACTTGACTCCAAAATCCAAAAATATTCTCCCATTACTATTCCTTCTTTTACATTATTCAGAGAACCGTACTTGTTGTACTATACCGGAGATTCTACCGAGTCAAATAGACAGACTATTTTATCCATTCTCACTCACGAATTGGCTCATCAATGGTAAGTGGCATTTTATGAGTTGACCATGCGTCCTAGAACCTAGAAGAAAACATCCGTCCCCAAGGACCAAGTACCTAACGATTAAATTTATGTTTCTTGCTCATCAGGTTCGGAAACCTGGTAACTTGCAACTGGTGGTCGCAAATCTGGTTGAACGAGGGTTTTGCAACTTACGTTTCATTCGAAGGCGTTGCTAAGCTTTTCCCGGAATACAGCCTCTATTTAGACGAAATGTTATGGGAGAGCGTCCAATACGCCTTGGCCTATGACGTAGGAGAAGACGACCCTGTTATTAATCACGCTGAGACTATTAAAGAGGTTGATAGCGTTTTCGGTACGGTTACATACGACAAGGGTGGCTCCCTCCTTCGTATGATGGTTGGATTCATGACAGAGGAGGGGTTCACCAATGGAGTTCGCGACTACTTGAAAGCCAAGTAAGTATGAAGTAGTAAATCCCTTTTTACAAATGCATCTTCTCCATAACCACCGTTCCTTTATTGACGAAAGAAACTTCTAACGCATTCAATGACCACACAGCGCGTACAAAGCTGCAGAACAAGACCAATTGTTTGCAGCATTGCAACCATATGCTGCAAATCTTCCCGATGGATCTGACTTAAAGACAGTTATGGATACCTGGACTCTTAAGCCCGGCTACCCATTGGTTAGAGTCTCCAGACTTGGAGGCAATCTTCTTCTTTCTCAAGTTAGTGAACTCACAGTCGTATTACTGTGGATAACATGTACAACTCTACGTACACGTGCTCCACCAACTGCGTAACGTACATGACTTAATCCTGGTGTACTTTAGGAAGTTTATGGACCTGCAAGCGGAGCCACAAAATTCGAGGAATATGCCAATGAATTATGGGAGGTTCCTATCGTGATTGCATCTGCTGATGACGCCACCGCACCCAGGGTTGTTAATACAACTTGGTTGAAGAAGAACGAAGTTCTCAAACCCTTCAGCATTAACGCTAATTCTGCCTTCGTTCACGTTAACCCAGATGGTTCAGGTATGTTACATTATGACATGCTCAAAACACAGAAATTGTTTACTGTGCCAACCAGTCATTTTTACTTGGTTGTCTTGATATTAACTTGCATTCTTCCTTTGGAGAACCCCCTTAGGTTACTACAGAGTGATCTACGAGGAATCATTGTTCAGAGCTCTTATCAGACAGGTCGTTAGCGATCCCGACTCAGTAACCTACTTATCCAGAAGTCAACTCATCGATGACTACTTTAGCTTTGCTTCATACGGTAACATCTAGCGGATGATTTCGTTTATTCGTTTTAGCCTTGGATTAAAAAACCTAAGAGTATCTTCAAAATTTCACTCTAGGCCACGCAACAATCAAGGAAGCTATGGAAACCACCAAATACATGAACACTGCTTATGTCGAAACCAACAATATTGTCTGGAACACAGTTTTTACTAATCTCAACAAAGCCCTGACTGTTCTTCGCTTCAGGGAAGAGTTGAGTGGATTGCAGGTAACATAAACGCAATGAAGCGAATACCAACTTTCACTCAACACCAAGGAGAAAGTAAAGTTACTTATTGCCAATGATTCTTCTATTTTTCCAAGGGTTACCTCGGCCCAATCATCATCAAGACTCTCGAATCGCCAAATATTACAATGCTGCCTTTAAAGCCCATGGAAGGCACCAAGGCTATTTTCCGGGCCAAGCTTGTAGACTGGGCTGCCGCTTTAGGAGAAAGCAAAGTCATCGATCTAGCCACAGAGCTTGTCCGAAACTATACCGAGAACAACCAAGCAGTGTAAGCTCAAATAATTTCGACTTGACCTACCAATTGTCCCAACCGTTGCTCCCGCTTCACTGATTGTATGAATCTCCTTCTTACCTACCTCCAGATCTACAGACTTGGCTCAGGTCTTGTACTGCTCTGCAATCCAGGCCGATGAAACACTTTTTGGTCCCCTCTTAAGTAAATTGGCAACGATTGAAGTGGATCCTGTCCCATATCTGGAAGTGACTCGTATAATTAACGGATTAGCTTGCACCACAAACCCTGTAAACCAACAATTGTAAGAAACTGTTTTTTTTTTGTTTTTCTTCATTGCAACAGTTCAAACACTATAATTTCAGTTCACCACGTATATATTTCCACAGTCTACTCGGGGAGGCACTGGAAGATGACTCAGTACTGTCCAGATTTACTGTAGCCTTGTACCAAAGAATGGCCACCCGCTCTCCCGTTCACCGAGACGCTGTTCTAAACTACCTTGACTCAAACCTAGATGCATTTATTGCACACACCAGCGTCAACGATGTCATCAGAGTCGTCAATACAATCATCGATGTCATGACTGAAGAGTCCGACAAGGCCAGAGTGAGTCCTTCTCAGCTTTGAGAGAAATCAATCTATGTATCCTAAGTTTTCCGGCTTTAAATTCATGTCGTCTCTCCATTCAATCTTCCAGATACTCCAGTTCCAAGAATTGCATAAGGTGCAGCTAAACAACAGTACATTCTCCCTGGAGGACATTGACATCAACGTTGAATGGTACGAAAGAAACAATGCCGGACTACAAGAATGGTTCTCTGAGCAATAGCTCTGCTCGCCACCAACTTCCTCTTGAGCCCTTCGAAATTTCAGGCTATCCATTATCAAACCCGTAAAGCTAAATACTTCATAAGAGTCACATAGCCCTTCTTATTCAATAAAGCTTGTGGATGAGTCTGAACATTGCAATGTTAACGCCAAGCCCGTAATCATTTTCCATCAATCAACATTCAGCATCATGCACCAGACGAGGTCAGGATCGGTCTCGCGATGACAATGAGTATCGAACAATTGACCGATCAGAAACGACAAATCTCTCACTCACAAAGACGGAGAATTCGCCCTTGGATTGATTAATCCCAGTTTTGCCATGAGCTCATTGCATGTTTCTATTATTCGTCATGATTTTCGGGAGAAATAATCCCATTATGCTCTATGATACGTACACCAACACACCTGCTTCCTTCCCGCGATATCATTATAATTATTGCTATTTAATCCCTTTATCATTCTCACATGGCATATTTGCAAATAATGAAATTACGCTTTTCTCGAAAATCCTGGATGCATCATCATCTCACCATGTCTCTGTCACTTCAAATCTGTCTGCTTTAGATTAAGTTCTTCTCAAATCATTGCTCCTGATTGATGAAATAAATTCAAAGTCTCTGATAAACGCCGATCGCACTAATCCCTACCTCCGACATCCTCTACCTTCACCCTAATGCTCCTCTATTATGAATTTGAATCCAGTTCCAGGACGGCCTAAATACATCTATGTTCTAATTTCATTATCTACGCCTGATTACGTTCAAGGGAAATTTTTAAACAAGCAAATTTTTCGCATACAGCTAAAACCCTACGATTAAAGAATCGGAAATCCCCGTGACATCAGAATCAGGATTTAGGCTGATAAACCTCCAGCCTCTGCTCCATCTTTAAACTTTCGTTGCCGTTCAATTAGTCGTTCGGACGAGCTCCAAGTGTTCAAAATGTTGTCCTATTTGTTGATTTTCTCCTGCGTAGTGGCTTCCGCCCTATCAGGACCACCACTGGTTCATACTGATGACCCATCTGTACATACTCATTTACACCGTGATCGAAATTTAAAAGATGTCCAGGAGAACCCTGCCCGGGCGATGCCCAGATACCGCCTCCCCGTCGATTTCGACCCGCTTTCTTACGAGATTAAGATCGTGCCGATTTTACCCCCACATACTACCGCTTACTCTGATTTTGACGCTCCCGGGGATGTTATCATTAGAGTCCAGTGTTTAAACGCTGTTAATCAAATTACTCTTAACAGCCGGAAAATAACCGTACAAAACGTTACCGTAAGCTTTTAGACCCTTCTCTATAGGTGTTGTTATAATGTTTCAGATCTCATTCGGGAAACATTAATAATGATTCAATTATCATTAAACTATACAGGTTACTGGTCCAGATGGAGCAGTCAATGTTAATCGTATTGAAGAAGTGCCAGAGGAAGAGTTCCTCATTCTCCATTTAAATCAAGCATTAACAGCAGGTGTTGAATACACTATTTACTTGCAATACATGGGCGAAGTCTCCACTAGTCTTTTTGGCCTCTACCGAGCTGAATACACGGACGAAGATGGACAACAGTTGTGAGTTACAGAACGCACTTCATATTATTTAAACACACTACCGAAGCTCATTTTAAATTAGAAATCTCTTGATTCACAATTTATAATTCATTTCATTACTGTATTTCAGCTGGCTTGCAACAACCCAGATGGAGGTATGTAGTACGAAAGGGGGACCTCTGGCGGTGAAACCTCCACGCTTCCAAACGTTGTACACAGTATAGGCGTACGTCTAAGCATCGTTTCATAAGTATTTGTAATGTAACTATGTTCCGTTGCAGACAACCGGTTTTAGGCAAATGACTCCAAGCTTTGATGAGCCTACCTTCAAGGCAACCTTTCAGCTTTCTATTGGATACAACGCAACTGCCGGTTTTAATACGCTTTCTAACTCTGTTATTAGCAGAAATAGTACGGACGATAATACCGGGTAGGTACAACAGAAGTTAAATTCTATCCTCCTGCCTGCATGAAAAGCAGCAATCCTTTAAACCATATTTCAACGTCACTTTGTTCCAGCTTCCTTCCACCAGGTTTCACATGGGATATCTATGACACAACTGTACCGATGTCCACTTATCTGGTTGCATTAGTAGTATCAAACTTTAAGTGCAAGGAGCAAGACGAAGCTGCCTCTCAGCTTAAGAAACTAGTTGGTGTAAGTACACGGTTTTTTATTTCGCACTTTCCGTACAAACATGTTATTTTTTCGTTTCAGCTTCTTTAAACTCCACCACGGGACCTCCGATACTTTTACTTTTGGAAATCCAAAACTGCATGAATATGGATGTATAACAGTGTATTTAATTCTACAGGTTTGCGGCCCACCACATTTAATGAACAAGGGTGGAGATGGAGCCGGGGGCGCTTATTCAGCTAACGCTTCAGACCATCTTTTGCGCGCTTTTGAACAAGAGTTCGATGAAATCAAGTATCCAGAAAAGAAAATGCATTCCGTGGCCGTTCCAAGGGCTTATTTTGAGTTCGGTGCGATGGAAAACTTAGGATTGAATATTTACCGGTAATCATTGCATTATACACAAGAAGTTAAGTGTCTGGCAAACTAAGAAAGCAGACATTCAGATTACACAACCAATATTTCAATGAACATTTCAGCGATAATCTCCTTGTGGAATTTGGCAAACGCACACTTGAATCTGCCCGTTACAGTATCACTTCCGTTCTCAGGTACGCTTATACATTCTAGAATCATTTTCGCTAATACTGCTAATTGAAATGCAGGATTAATTCATCTTCATGTATTGACTTTTTTGACATATTCTACTCTGCCTAACTTCTCCAGTCACGAATTGGCCCATCAATGGTAAGCTGATGAAACGGAATACCAATTTACAGATCACTCCGTACTGTCACCTTTTGACTCGAATGCTTTTTAACTCTTCCTTAGGTTTGGGGATCTTGTGACAACAGGATTCTGGACACATATTTGGTTGAACGAAGGTTTTGCAACCTACATGGCTTACGTTGGTGTTGAAAGCATTCTGCCCGGGGTTTACGACGACATTGCCACATCCCTTCTGGATTCTAATCAAGTTGCAATGAGTTTTGACGTAACTTCTAACAGTCATCCCGTCATAAACGATCCAAAAGATTTAGGCGAGATTAGCAGCTTATTCTACTTCGACTCCATATCTTACCGTAAGGGAGGAGCTCTAATAAGAATGATGGAACACTTCCTTGGGAGAGACAATCTGTTTAAAGGCCTTCACGCATATTTGAGAAACAAGTAAGTTGGCAATATTCATAACTGCTAGCACACCCGTCCTGCATATAATTCTGAAATATGAATATAAAAATACAGGACATTCGATAACGCATTCCAAGATGACTTGTTTGCCCATCTTGACGATGCTGCACCGGAAGGAGCTTTACCTACAGGTATGTATGCATGCTACTTGAAAAATTGTCTCCAGATCATACTAGCTTTTTCTTGAAAATCAACTTCCGGTTTAATAATTGACGAGAAAATCCATGCTTTCCTTTGACAAAACAATAATGAATTCACCAGGTTTGTCTGTAAAAGACATCATGGATACTTGGACTTTGCAAGAAGGCTTCCCATTGGTTCGTGTGTCAAGGGCATCGGACACAAGCGCTTATATCTCTCAGGTATGTCAGAAGAATTAGATCAGACGAGGCACGACACGAATTTTGCAATCCACTTGAATTCTTAACCATGATCTTCTATAGGAACGGTACTCAGTCAACAGAGTTACCTGGGATAGAGAGTTTGACCCAAATGACCTATGGGAAGTACCCGTTTCTGTGGTTACGGCAAGTAATCCGGATTTTGCTGGACACAAGCCAGAGCCAGAAATGTGGATTCCCAAGAATGTTTTACTCAAATCCGTTCCCGTCAATAATACTAACCAGTGGTTCTTGGTCAATCCTGAAGGATATGGTAATTTGTTATCTCATTGATCATACTTCATAATTTCATCAAGTTTACGAGCACAACATTTTCAAATTCTGTGAAATGACTTTACTTTGTGATAACATTTCATGGTTTTTATCAAACTATTTTAATTATAGGTTATTACCGAGTCTTGTACGAACCCGCTATTTTGCAACTCATCCAAGCTCAATTAAACACGAATGACTCTGTTATCAGTTCGGCAGCTAAAGCAAAGCTTTTGGAGGACTACGTTAGATTTGCGGAACACGGTAAGCAGATTTTGCGAGTTAATTTGTTCCTTTTACTCTGTTACTGATGGCTGAAAACATTTAAAAATTCATCATCTCAAATTAAGGCTACGCTGCTCTGGAGACTGCCTTGGACAATATGAAGTTCATTGGTAACGACCCACATCACCTGGTATGGAAAGTCGTCCTTTCCTTCCTTTCTCCCTTAAGTACCCGCTTGAGTGGTACTACCAATGCTACAGCTGAGCTCAAGGTCCGAAGCGTCCTTCAGATTAGACTCAAATCATTCACCATTCTTAACTTGTTTTCGATTGTCAAAATCTAATAGATTCTTTCAATATTTATAGGCTTTCTTAGAGCCCAGAGTTGGCAGTGCCCTCGACACTCACGGCTGGACCGAGCCTGAGGACGAGCACGGAGTGTACACAATTTTACGACCTCGTCTCCTTGACTGGGCTTGTTTTGTTGACCATCCGAAATGCGGAGAGACTGCCTCAAATTATTTCAACAATTGGACTGCTGCCGGGGATTCAGAAAAGTATTAACTTATAGTTGAAGTTCTAGGAGCATGAAAGACTTGAATGAATTTAGAAACCTTCTTTATTTCCCAACACTTCTTTTCCAGAATCCCTATCAATCTTCGGGCTGTAGTGGTTTGCGCTGGAGTTTCCAGAGGGGGCGAGGAGAACTTCAACAAGACTTTGGCAGAATACAATGTGCACAAAGACGGTAAAAGCGAATTCGACAGTACTCAAGCAACCCTCTTGGCTGCTGGGTTAGCTTGTACTCAAGATCCAGCGAAGCAAGAATGGTAAGCTCGACTACGAGATTCGCGGATTGACCATTAGCTCATCTGTGGGACGGATTACAACTCTCTTATTTTTCCAGGCTTCTGAACAATACTCTCACTTTGGAAGTCATTAATGAAGCTCAAAGAAGCACCGTATTAAACACAATGGCGGGTAACTCTGGGGCAAGAGCAGCCCTGTACGAGTTCTTAAACAGCAATTGGGATCAGCTTGCTGGAGAGCAAGCACCCGATAATTATCCAGGAAGTTCCGTTCTTGTTTCGGCCTTGAATGCAGTTCGTAACTACCAAAACACACCTGCAGACAGAACTGCTGTGAGTAGACTGCTATTTAAAGTTTTTGCATAGTAACTTTAAAATTTTCTAACAAGATTTACTCACTCTATAATATCTACAATTCTCTTTGATTTTAGCACCTTGATTTGCGAACTGCGATTGCCACTAATGAGCCGGCTCTGTTTACCAAGATTCAAACCAGCCTGGATGCAATAACCACCTCCATTAACAGCAACATCGAATGGGCCAGTAACCAACTTCCTATATACAAAAATTGGTTCTCTAGCAATGCTTGATTCTGAAAGTAGTAAATTAGTAGTATTGCAGGAAAATGCACCGAAATGTTGGTAAAAAGCACTCTTACAATAAAATGAGTATTAATAAGACACCAAATTCCAAATCCACAATCCAAATGAAGTGAATTTTTAATAAAAGATTCTGATCAAAGCTACTGATATTGCACTAAACGTAACAGAAAACGGGAAGGGTAAATTGATTGACATGACCAACTATGTATAAAAGTTTAAATAGTAAATGCTTGTAATAAAGTTGTCTTTGATAGTAATAACTACGTGATGGAATACAGGTTGCGATTAGTGTTCGTTTCTACTCCATAAAATATTAACAAAAGTTGCGAAGGACGAAGGCCGAAAAATCATACTGTTTGTCACCTAATGTGTGTGTCATGATGCTCACTCTCTACGTAAATAGATAACAAGTTGTATTTCTCCTTAAGATACATTTAAGCTACACTGATATACCTTTGATGATTACTAAAAGCTATAATTTCTACAGCAATAAATATGCATTCAAATTTTGTACCTCAAGATTTTTTAGCTGTAAGTAACCGCAAGTACACATGTAACTCTTCCGAATGATCTTAGGGGCGGGGAACCTTAGCATAACATCCATAATCAGGGCATAGATCGTCTCAACTTTTTGACTAAAATAAAGAGCTATGTAACAGCTGCTCAGTGTATAATCTCACCGGACTTAAGACGCTCGAACAAGAAGTAAAAAGCGTCTTTTTACAACGGCATACTTCCCAGTATGAATTCACAGGTACGTGATACAAGATACTTCGTACTTTCTCAGATTATCATCAACTAATCTAGTTACTATTTCCACAGCAGTCTTGCAGGCTCTTTACTCAATAAAAATTAAGTACGGGCGATACTCTCGTAAGACTTAACTTAACTAACTGAGCAAGTTAACTAAAACTATACGAATCCCACTTTTCTTGAGACCTGAGAGCAACATAAAGATCGATGATAATAGAACAGTGTCGGATGACAATGGAATCCTCTGCGAATGTGACCGTTGAACCTCTTGGTTCTTCAATATTGTCAATGGCTTCTATTGTTTTGAACGTTTCTCCAGTATAGAATTAATGTCCACAAATAACGATCAGAGTCAATAATCTTTGCCGCTTCTTCGGAAAAAGTGTATCCTCCAAAGTACCGCCGCATCATTGGAGGATGTCCTACTATATGGCGTACACGGTCATGAATCTCTTCATCGTTACTGAGACTAGATTTCTTCGTAAGAGTGTCCCATGCTGTATACCCCCATTTGTTTCGAAGCTTGTAAAATAGGGGTGTACTGCGGCATAGGACCTTACTCATGGCTGCTAGACGCAGTATGACCTCCTTATGGCCCTGCTGAATAGCATTATGTAGCGCCGTATGACCTTCATTATCTTGCGCTAAAATATCTAACTGCCAGGGACTCACAGGATCTAAAACAGCACATTTTCATTTATTCTCATCAGCATTTTAGATAAATTGTAGCCACTCCGAAATGTGTATTAAACTTACCACTTTTGTTGACAAAGTCTTTCCAAATTGCAGCGATCATTTCTAGGTTATTATTGAAAGCAGCATCATGCAAAGGAGTATTGCCACCGTTATCTCGGATATTGACGTCCCCAAATTTGTAGTAATGCATTTCCCTGAACAATGTGTATTTTTCTGCTTGTACTTCAGAATACCGCGAACTGCCCTGTGAAGCTGCAACTAAGTGTAATATAGTCTCTCCTTTCGCATTTTTCTTTTTCATTAAACTCTCGTGCTTATGTCGATATTTTTCGGGTAATTTTTCTAAATTCACGACTTCTGTGTTATCAGTATCGTAACAAGGCACATGCGCTGAGAGTTCATTCTGCAACGTAAGAGAAAATGAATTGTAACTATAATGATTCACAAGGTGTTGCTGTACGTAATCACACGTGTAATACAGTATTTAATGTATTTACTTACGAGGACACTGTCCCAGTTGATTATAGATGTTGTCGTTATTGGAATTTTGTCCTGAATCAGCTTCTTACATAAGTCCGAAGCGAATTCCTTCACACCGAACAGCTTTAAGAATGACAGTCGTGATTCCTGCTTGACACCTAAAGACATTCAGTTGTTCATGTTAGTCAAAACCGGGTATAAACAGTTGCGTATTACACATTTTACCGGGAACAACTGAAGTGCTGCGTACAAGTATTATAACAAAAATATAAGGGCGTGTAAGGATTAAGAATATACTTTTCAAATGTAGATGTGTTTTACAAACGAGGTACTGCAGCTCTCGATCGTCATCACCTCCAACTCCAGCGCGCATATCGTGATACTGCAATACTAGAAGGTCGACCCATTGCTGCAAATGTGTTAATAAAACATGTAATCCTATAATAACGTTATCAGAAACGAACTTGCAAAAACTCAGCAGGGAACGCACCACTAATGTTTTCGCCTCCACAGAATTCGGCGGAAATTTAAAAATCTGAGTCAAAAGCGTATTCCAGTTGGAATTGAACGAAATTAATTGCTTCGAAAGTTCATCCCAAACCATAAGCAAAATAATTTGCGGGTATCGTATTTTAACGTTCCTCTGCTTGTTACATTCGAATTCTGTCGCAAGAAGTTCTGTTAACGACTGAAACAAGTTGAACGCTAACTTCTCCTCCTTTTGAGACTCGCTATCAACCGCCGCCAGCAGCTTTGTGACGAAGTTCTCCGGAGGATCTCTCTCTCTGAGTTTCTGAAAACAGAAAGTGACAAAACTTTTCACATCATCCGGTGTCCAGAAGCAAGCTTTCATACCGGTTAAGGCAATAATTAGTCATTCAATATTTAACGCACTTTGTTAGCTGTTTTGAAGCACTCATTTAAGAAGTCTTCCCAGTTTTCATGATGTGGCACCTCTTTCAGGAAACGCGTAAGGAATCGCATTGCTTCATCTACTCCACCCGGTTTTTTTCCTCTGCCTTTTGTTTTTGGTAGCAGAATATCCGTGATAATCTTCGCAGTGACAGTTTCGTTTGGAAATACATGTACCTTTAACCACTCGTCGATGGAAGCAAAAACTGCCACCCAATTCTGTTCTTGTAGTAATTTTTCTAACCTTGTGTGGTCTCCGTTTGGCACAATTTCCTGCACATACAAAAACTATTATATATTTCTTACCTTCAACCGTTTCCCTATAACTATCATCATTATTACAATCTATATATTAATAATTTATATAATGTAGTTTGGCAGTGAAGGTTTATATTTCTCCGTGTGTAACCTATTCACGCTACGCCTCGCATGATTACTTACCAGCACTTTTCTTTTATATCCTCTAATGCCTTTTCCTGTTGCGGGTAGCTGCGGTCCATCATTTGTCAATGGTGGATGGATGGTGTCGAAGGGTTGTGCAGCTGCAAAACCATTGACAAGTGTTGATTCGTTTCCTACTCCATCAGCTTCGATTGTACCGACGCGGGGTACTGTCGTTGCGCCTAATGTCAATATGGAATGCTCTTCCACCGTTTTGTTTACTCTATCAGAGGTAGAAGGAACATCATGTATCGGTTCTCTATTATCTCTTCCTTTCACTTTGTTATGCCGTTGTTTCGTTTGAGACGCTGGAACCGAAAGTAAACCGTCACCACTTGAACATGTAGTATTATTTGTTCTGTTGGCGCTAGTAAATCCCTGACTGTCATTGCGAGGTGTACTGAAGGTTGGCCGTCGTAATGCGTTTCCGTGCTGCAGAGGCTGTGAATTGGAAGTAACGCTGGTGCTCTTCGCAGTTCCATTTTCAACCGACGAAGCTTGATTCTGATCGAGTCCGTCGAACTTCAAATTTTTAACGTGGGTGTCCTGTCTGAATCGCTTCGCAGCTACATCAGCAACGTTATCAGCAGGCGGTGCTCTTTTTTGCAATCCTTGTCCGTCAACATTTAATGTACGACTCACAGGTGCAGGAGAATTGAAAATTACATTAGGATCAACGAAGACTGATGCAGTTGCGCTTGTACTAGGCTCTTCTTCAGTGATTTGATTGACCTGACCGTTTCCGTTGTTGTTTCGTAATTCTGGAGTTTCTGATTTGATGACGGGTCGGAAGTATTTTTCCAATGCTCCCTGCGGCATCCCCCAATTCTTCTCCCTTTTCTTTCTCTTTGGTTCTCGACTTGGATTGTGATCTATATTGACCTCGGGTCTGGCCATTGGTCCGTTGAAACCAATACCAGGATTAGCGGTAGGCATTTCCACGGTTCTTGCATGCGGCTCATTTCTCAACACGTTTGCATAATTCCCATCTGCTTCCCCAGCTGAGAAAACATAAAACAATTGATTAGAAACATCCAAACTATTAATATTCATGATAAACGGAGTTCACCCCCTACCCAGAACAGGTATAGCATATGGTAGTGCAATAAAAATATCACTAAAAAACTCTACTATAGCTAGGTTATCAGAAGTAAGCGTTCTTATTCATCTGCTGTATGAAATTGAATTTAAGTAAAAATTCTTATGATAGGCATGAACTACCGCTCAGCATGGAATAAGGGTGGCTGATTACAAAATTCTAGCCGCCACACTGTCGGTTGTACTTGTCCACCACAAATTTTGTGACATAGAAGAAAATAAGAAGAAGATAAATTTCTGAGCCCGCAATATTTCGTAGAAACTCATTTCTCAAAGTTCTGGGACCAGGTTTCGAAAACTACGCACCGATTAATTACCCGGTATTTTTAATTGTTTAGATCTCCTGTACTATCAAAAATCCTAAACAGAGAAGCTTAAGATGCATCCACTTTCCCACCAAGACTATGGTATCATTTTCAGCATCTCACCCGGAATCATTGCATCGGCAGTCCTTGTGTAATAATATCAGAAATAGACGGCTATCCCAAAGGTTTCACGATTAGCATTGACCATCACCGACGGTTTAGGAACTGAAAAATTTAGTCTTGATAATCTGCAATAAAGTTAAGTAGCATATCTCATTAAGTTTCCTCCAACATAGCATTGATTTAACAAATTAAAGTTAATCCAAACAGATATCTCTTTTATTACCGTTCCTTATCTTAATTGTTTCCTTACTGGTGAGAAGCTACAAAAGGCAAAACACACCAGTTCAACACACGTGCTTGGCAACCTGCGAAAAACAATAAACACTGTTTGGATACAACACAAAAATTGGAACTAATTAAGCTAAACCTAGAAATACTTATTTATTTCCCTCGTTAGGCTTGGGATGCACTTAATTTGATAATCTATACAGTGGTTGATTAATTAAACTTTACTCAAGCCATCCAATCTTGTTGATCGTCTACAGAGATAAACTTACTGTCAAAGCTTTATATACTCCAACTATTATATTTAAGGCACCTCACTCACACTTGGAACACTTGATATAAATTGCTAAAACACGATTAATCCCATCAAACAAATAATGAATACAAATAGTTTCCGCTACTAGCATTCACATTTGACATATTACACTAACCTAACTCTTCAAATCCCTCACAATAACATTCTTCTGCTCTGAATCAAGCAGTTCATGCAAGATGATAATTAATGATAACATACTTGGTTCACATGTTTACACTTCGAACGGGAAATTAATACCGCGATTATTAACTGATGATACTTATGAACCTTAAGGTTGATCACTCACAATTTACCACTTTCCCTCATACAAAACTTTTGATATATACTTTGCAACCCAAAACAACACTTCTCTCTTAACGGCTGACGGCGAGACATCGAGAACGAGGTGCAGATGCAGAGCGGAACCGATACATTGATGTTGCTTCCTAGAGGGCTGAGAAGTTCTTATGATTCCTTCCAAGGTTCCTCTGTATGTAATGTATTTACTTCGCTGTGAGTGTATATAGTGTGTATGTCCGGAGGCTGCTACAGCTTCTAATCGTTGTAATGGTAGGGGCCACAATTGAAAGTAGTAGCTTGTAGTAAACTACCAACTAAAATGCCCTTGACAATTTCCATATATATAGCTGGAGGCTTATGTTTGAGGAACTTCAACCAAATCTTTGAGCACTTACTTAGGGGATTACAATTACAAGCATCGCTCTTAATAAACGCGTTGTGTTCAGCCACCAACTTCTCTGGACGTGACGTTACGTTACGTCGAATCCTCAGTCAGTGCTAGAGCATACTACACTACAGTCTAGGATGAACGCATGAACGTGACGTGACGCAAGAACGTTTCGCACCGACCGAGCAATATGAAAGCAGAACACATATGTATGTAGCACGGCCTTATCTGACCAGAAGTGAAAACAAACGAATGTGTTCACATGCTCCAGGTATATTTACTTGCAAAAAAGTATGATTGAAATGATGAGGATCGCTGGTTTCTATTTTCTATGGGATGTTCTTTGAAAGAATACCGATGTAGGGATGTGAGCATGAGTTTTACATTTTACCGAGCATGCTTGTATGAAACATAAGGAAAATTTAAAAACAAATATGGGATACCAGCTGCGAAGTTAACGCTGCGCTGAGATAAAGATTCAGTGGAGACCAAAGCGTTTACATGGCAAGTTGTTCATGGGTTAGCTTCTTGTATTCCTTTGCGATACTATTTATAGGATACCACTCTTATGACGATGAGATAGAATACAGAATAGCGAACAGTGCTTCACAATACGAGTATAATGAATCTAATTACCATTATTGAGTAGAAATTATGGTGAAAAAAGTGCGCATGTGTCTTACGTATTTATTACATCTAGAATCGAAAAGTTTACGCACCATCAGTACTAGTACAGAAATCACTTTTGGCTAACGACGAATGCGACGGTTAAAAAACTGACTTGAAGGAAACCACTAGCTCGTATTCGCATAACTAAAGGCTCAATAGATAAAATAGTGTTGAAGAATACGGGGGTACATACAAATACTTAATATTACTACGGCGATAGACGATTAAATACGCAGGGACAGTGGCGGATGCTTGAAGATGCGAAAAGCTTATGACGTCAGTTAAGGATTAGTGGGATTCTAACCGATCGCACAACTATACATATAACACGATCTAATGATATTTCATAGTTAGCTGTCAGCAAATGGAAGATTCGAATTCACATGGAAAAGCCGTACTTTTCAACACCGGCGTGAATTCTGACTTAGAAATTAAATTAAAGATTGCTGAAAAATTTACGTTATCATTTAAACAATGGCGCTGTTGCAGGAATGAGATTTCAACTGTTTTGAAGGCTGTTGTGTGGATGATGTGGCTGAGGAAGTAGCAGTTGCTACTTCGCTAAAATCTTGATTTTGGGCGTTACAAGAGTTGTTCGAACTGACTATGATTACTGCGTCTTCTCCATTGTCCACGCTGGACGTTTCAGCGACTGTGGATGGTTGTTGTGCAGCTAACTGTAGCGCCAGGCTATTGATATCAATGCACACGTTCCCGGTGTCTTGAAACGCGCTTGTACCTACTGCGCTTTCAGGGGGCTGATCCCTGTGCACCCTTCGGTCAGTTCCAGGTGTGTGAACCTCAGCTACAATACTATTCCGACTACTACTGCTGTCTGCCGCATGGCTTGTGGCTTCAGACGAGCTCTCGTAATAGTCATTGTCATTTTCGCTGGAAGATGTGTCACTGTCATGAAGCACAACGGGGCGTTGTAGTTGTCGAGTTCTTATTCTCCTCTGGGCTCGCTGGAAAGGGTTTTCCTGATGTACACAATAAAGATATTGATTAATTGCTAATTTCTTCTATCTACTGCTTTTATCGCATTAAGTTCTAATAATTTCAACAATAACTTCTATGTTTAAACATACCCTTTGCTGTATAAAAGTACTTGCAGCTCCAGGTGCAGGGGTTTGTGGTGCCGACGTTGATGCTCCCAAAAGTGGAGCAGTTTCTGAGTCCGAATCTGAATCCGAATCTGATATCCGCTCCTCAGCTAACACCACTTTTCTTTTGCAAATTGGACATACTCTTCGACCTTTCGTTAGCCAAGGGTCGATACAATCCGTGTGGAACCCTGGTTACAAACAAATACTTTTTCTTGCAAAGCTTTCTTTGATGACGGTAAATAATATCAGCCTTTGGAGAACAAAAAGATTACCGTGAGAGCATGGAAGTACACGAATTTTGTCATTCACAACAAAATCTTCTATACATATTGCACATGTTTCGTATGGGTCTCCTTTCGTCCATTTCTGGGTAGGCAACTTCTTAAGGGCAGAAGCGGGTAGTCGGCGTTTGCGACTTCTTCGGCGTTCACGAACCCAACGCACTACCTGGTGCCATAACTGTAGAAAAAACATATTTAGAAGCTCGCTGAGCATTTCAATCACAAAACAAGGCTACTAAAGCGGGGCACACTTCACACTTACCATGAATAGTAACATGGCTATAAAAGATATTCCCAGAATTATTGTAAAAGGTATGATGTAAGCGCTGATAGAAAAATTATCCTCTATCCTTATGTAGTACCTGTAAAATTAAGAAGTTAAGCTGTAATCATATATAGAGAATAGCAAATGGACTGCGGTATATTTTACCAATTACCCTTTCTCATAAGTGTAGTTGTCGCGGAGTAACAGTCCATCGTATTCGCCAACGAAAACAGCAAAAATATTGATCTTCGATGCGTCCTCGACACCCATTGCGGCAGTAGTGTTGACATCTACATTATGGACAATGATAGCAGCATAGCTGGCATTCTGAGCGTTTTCAATTTTGGTTTGAAACGAACAATCTTTTCGTCTCACTAATAAAATCCAGTGTGTTGTTATGGGGTACAGGGGAGGCGGAGCGACCTGAACACAAAATCGAATCATTTAAAATTGATTGCCTTGTCAAGTTTTGCAAGTCAAACTTATCCAACTGTTCCATGCTTAGCTTACCGGAGTACATGCGTTTGGCGGATCGGCATAAACGACAAGTCCCTAAAGTCATACAAGGAATATGAATAAATACTGAATCGCTGTTTTACTCCTTCAAACTTGAAATTCTAGTTCATTTTTACCTCAATATCGAAATATGCCTCTTGTGACGGTATAAACCTTGCGGGTTGATCATTCATAATCGCCACAGTTTCATTGGTGGCATCGCGCATAACGGCGATGGTGGCGAGTGTTGGAGCCACCCACCACAACAACATTAAAATGCTTAGACTAAATATAAATCCCCCCATCGTAGTTATAGTTATCTTCTTCACGTAAAATATAATTACACTGTTACGACTGATATTGCAGACATCATCTTATTGATGTTGCGGAACGAGGTTTTCACTGGATTTAAGTTGCAGATCGAAATTATTTACAATATACTATCAAACCATCATCGAGGCCACTATAAACTGACAACAGATATTTGTCATCTCTTATAAGTAAGTGCTCTTTCGAATCCAGCACCCATAAAACTGTCGAAATCAGACCAACTCGTTATTTCACTAAAACTGATTTCTTGAAAACGAAATTATGATCGTATTAAACAAAACTGCACCGATACTTGCACACGCTCCAAAGACGATCATTTCGCACAATACCCAATTAATACTCAGGTTTCATTGACGGTTCTTCAAACCACTTTACTTGATCAGCTGTCCAATCAAATGTGTAACCTTGATGTTTGAAGCATCTAAAACTTCTGGTTTCCTGAAACAAAAGTTTGAACGATATAAGTAAATACATAGTAATTACATAATCACATTTATAAATTAAGTGATCCAGTACTATAGATTGAGCACTCAATACGATTCTCACCTAGTGTCATATTTTCCTAGGTCAGATCGAAATTCTCCACTTTAAATTCCACTCGAAGCGACGTTCCAATCAGCGATTGCATCTGACCTCGTCAGAGCGATTCGTAACTGCGTTACTGTGATGACCATAATAAACTACTTCCTCGTCACTGATATTTGATGACAACCTAAGCTTACAGAAGCTCGCTTAATTTGTACGCTCATACTCCGTGATACTAATAATCACGGGCACCATTTTTTCTAAGCTTTGCAAATTAAATTAAAATCCGAATAAAATCCTGAGAAGCACCATGAGCACTGTAAAATTTGGTAGCCAATAGTCAAAGAAATATCGGATAAATCAGATCAATTCCACTATAGTACCAGTTTTTGATGTATGTTTAAAGTTGGTCAACCAACAAAAACACTATCCTTCAATAGTTTCGTTAACTAGGTATTTTTTACATATATATTTTAATGAGACATATATATATTTGATAGGATCAATTAGGCGATCGAAGATAACATTGCATCTTTGAACCCTCCGCCATAATCCTTCCTAAACAACTTTAGTGGCCAAGTGCTTCTCGCATAACTCCTATTGCTTTCTTACCAGAGGACTGGGGCAATACGAGATGGCAGAAAAATGTATTATTTCCCAATGTGAACCTTATGTGTGCTGTAGTTTCTCAGCGACCTGGGTAGCAAAACTATGGCAGAATGGTTAATTAATAATTCTTCAGTCAATTTTAAAGCTCTTGCGTGTATTTCATGCCAATTCGAAAGTAAACTATCAGATCTCGAGCTCTTTTTGTTAGCCGTCTTTCAAACCGCTGCTTGCATGTTAGTTTTACAATAGCGTTTTAGCTGCTGCTGACGCTGACTGCTGATTACATATCAAAACGCAGCAGCCCCGTAGAGTAACGTTTGCGTGCAAAAAATGCGTATCGTGTCGTTTTGCATCGTACGTATATAAAGTCAAAAACTACAACTTTTCTTATAGCCTCATACTCATGATGTTTAAAGTCCATAACTGCAGTATGGTCAAATAATGCGAATATGATTATTATGTTCTAGTGGCCAGCTGGAAGAGTCTAATTTTAGACAGCTACAGAAGAGAATATTGCATTGGTGTGCGAACAATACACTTATTCTAATTATTTTAATAGCCCTACAAATGCTTGTTTTGTTCTTAATTTTGCTTCTTCGTTCATTTATTTCACGCTGCATCCTTTTATATCATACTCATACATATAAAGGACATTTATCTATCAACTGCTTTACGTACTCAGAGGAGGGAAGTGAAGATTGTACAACTGGCACTCGAGCGACAAACACCTAGTTGTGTTGGTCCAGATGCAGGTGGGTGTACAAATGATTTCTGATTGTTGATTACTTCATTGCGACATTTTCACATAAAATAAAATACGCACGAATTCCTGGATAATCTTATACGAATCTTTTTAGATTAATAGAGCAATGCGTCTCTTAAAGGATACAAGAAGATCTATCTGTTTTTTTGGCATTTTGTTTGGTATCATACACAAGTTACCCTCACATACGGGTGGGAAAATTTCTTAGATTTAGTACAGTATTTAATACGCATTACTTGCTGCTCCTGATGCTTGCTATGAGATTTAATCTAATTGATTGCTGGTGAAAAGGTAAAGCTGATATTCAATTAATGATAAAGATGTGTGATAATTTCAATCCAGTTGACTTCGAATGGTGAAAGTCAAGTGCATATCTCTAGTATCATTGAGTCTATCCATTGGCTGCGCTCCCTCTTTCTTTCTTTACAAGATCGTTTCAAGAAATTTTGACACGATTAACAACCAAGATTCTTCATAATGGACACGTTGCTATGGGCTTGTGACGCGTATATTTTTACGCCACATGTATATCCAGAGGAATGGAAGGAAAACTCGCTCTCACGACAGTTTCTGACGCTATTCCTCGCAGTGACTGTCGGCGGTTATATCCTGTACTTTTTGACAGCTGGGCTAAGCTATGTCTTCGTGTTTGATCATCGACTTATGCAGCATCCGCTATTTTTGAAGGTAAGCTGAGGATACGATTTAAATTTAGATTTTGTAATGGATTAGCCGACTGTTCTTATTCTTGTAGAATCAAATCCGGAAAGAGATCGCAGTAGCAGCCAAAGGTGTTCCATTAATGAGCTTCTTATCGGTTTGCTGCTTTATTTTAGAAGTAAGGGGATACTCGAAGCTTTTAGATTCTATCGATGAATCACAGTTGGGTAAGATTCTTGTATTATTTCCTTTTTTCATAACACTTCAATAAGGAAAGTGTGCCTTCAAAGTAGTTTATCTTTAGGATGGTGGAGTATTCCGTTTTCCGTTCTCTTTTTCGTGATTTTCACGGATTGTCTCATATACTGGATTCATCGCGGACTTCATTCGCCGTGGGCCTACAAAAGGCTACACAAAACTCATCATTTGTGGAAAATACCGACACCTTTTGCTTCCCATGCTTTCCACCCACTGGATGGCTTTTTGCAAAGTCTCCCGTACCATGCGTATGTTTTTTTGTTCCCTATGAACAAATTTGCTTATTTGGCAATGTTCCTTCTTGTAAATGTTTGGACTGTTTCGATACACGACGGAGACTTCCGTGTGCCAAAACTTCTGGAGAGTTCAATCAACGGTTCCGCTCATCACACGGACCATCACTTGTTTTACAACTTTAATTACGGGCAATTTTTTACTTTGTGGGATCGCTTAGGGGGCACATTTCGATATCCGTCTTCGTTCCAAGGCAAGTCTCCTATTAATGCTGTACTTAAAAAGGATGCTACGAATAGAAAACACAAATTATTGTGAAGTGTTTAATTTGCAACTTTCATATCCTTTGTTATTCATTTAGTACGAATGTGGTTTTTCTATGTATAAAATCTAACGAGGCTGATTTCAATAAACTTTAGATCACTAAAAACTTGAGTTTTCACTTTCACTTCACTATAAAGCTTACCCCGAAACACAATTTGTACTTTAAGAACACGGAAATCGCATTCGCACACTCCCGTCGACAGCGGCTGATCTGCGGTGAAGAAACATGTTTCGAATGCGGTATGCTTCCTCGAATTCTGTCACAATGAAGTGTACGTTGCTTTGCAGTGAACTGTAAAAATTCAAAAGAGTCTTCAAGGCCAGTCCTCGCATATTACGAAGTTCGGTCATAAATTCGAATGTGTGTATTAAGATTCATACCTATGAATTCGGAAACCTTGTCCTGTTCTCCTTCGTGTCGTTGGAAGCTTCCCGTGATTTCTTCGTTCTCTACTAATGGTAAAAAATACTGAACGAATTCTAGGGAGTATGGAGGGCATATGAGATCCAGAACCTAGAAATTACACAGATTTTAGCAACCAGCAATGTCGATATGAACAATCTGCAGATCCATGGTCTTGAATGTTTCAATTACCTCCACTACGAAATACCGTATAAGGGAGACATCCGTATCACCTTTTTCCCAGCATTGTTTGATATACTTCAAAACTGGTACCACGCAGCCTTTTGTTAACAAATGCACTAGACGGTCTAACAGCATTTTCCGCATCTCAAGCTAAATATCACAAGCAAGAAAATATAAAGGCACAAATTCATATGATGGTACCCTCTAATATAAGCTTATACTTACCTGAACCAAAATCTCAAGATCATCCTGTTTTGATTCGAAAAGCTTTATCAGGAGATCGAGAACTTTCTGGTGTAAAAGTGGGTGACAAGATACCACTTCATCAAGTAGTGCTATGTGCACTGGGACATGTTCCGTTGACAGCTTGAAGTATGATGTATCCATGACAATGAGCTCCACCCAACGAATAATGCCTACACTGACGACAGGGTACCTAAAGAAAAAACAGCATTCAATAGTGCGAATCAAAAATTTCGCGGAAATTCTGAAATTATTGTTGTGCTCTCTTACTTTATACACTGATATAAGGAGGGAATTTCCACCACCAAATCACTGCTACCTTTACCGCTCATGCAAATAGAATGCACTTTTTCGACAGCCTGAATTGTAGCTTTCAATTCATCTTGTTTTAGCTGGCTCCTTTGACCTCGTTTGAAAACATCAATAACACTTGCTGCATAGGCAAGGAGGTAAACATACTTTGATTTGTGCTCGGGATTTAACTTGCTGCCAGGCTTGAAAAGTGCGTCTATCAGAAGCTCTGAAATCATAAGGTTAAGAGTTAGTAATTTCAAATTATCATAAAATGAGTAACTTCTAGTGAATGTATAGCAAAATTGTTTTACCTAGAAACTGAGGCGATCGTATCAAGTCCACTGGAGGCGGATCACCAGCCGAGAACATTTTGAATAAAACAGTTATGTCAGCAGGATTAAGTGCGTTTCGGGACAACATTGCAGCCAAAGCTTGGCAAGCTCTTGGATATGCCGTCGCTCCATTCAAAGCCATAGAAACAGCTGTGACATCTTGAGCACTGCATAAAAAGAAAACAGAGTACTTTGAACCAATAAGTCTTATAAATAAAAATTAAATTTTCGTTACATCTGCAATAACTTTACTTTGAGTGCGCTTGTTTAATGATCTCTTGGCACAGTCGTTTCATCAGATGCGCTCCTCTTGATTCTTGCATAAGTACGTGCAACAGGACTTGGCTGTAAACAAAAGTATGCTCTGCGTGACAGATCATTTCCTGGAAGAAAAGTGCAGAATATTAGGTACATCAAATAAATGTGGGATATAAAATAATTGTTTCCCAAAAATATTTGGCACACTACGTACTGCTGTGTCCTGTATGTTTTTCAAAATGGATTCTTCCCCACTTGTTAAAATTTTTATAACTGAAGTTTTTAGCATCCTTGAAAAAACTTCCATTTGCTGCGCAGCTGTAGTGATGCTTGTAATTTCCCCTTGATAACCCGCATCGGAAATAAGCTGCAACATACAGCAGAAATTCGGGTCAGTCAGAATTTGACACCAATTTACAAGAAATATCGCTGAAGAAAACCGACAAAAAAGCAGACCTTGATTGTGAAGTTAAGCATCAAGCAATCAGGATATTCTTCTGCTAATCGGTAAACAAGGGATCTCCAAGTCGGATGTTCTATCATTTCAGTCAGCCATCCAGGTGTCTACAAATAAAACGTATAACTGTACATAATCGTGTATTTATTGGTCCACATCGGACGAATAAATAACAATCCTGATTGGATTTGCTGGTTTACGAGCTCATACCTCTCCTTCTTCCGAGAAAATAGTATCAGCCTTTTTAGGGTCGAAAGTTTTGATAATCATATCACGCAGACTAGATTCTACCATGGTTCGAACCTCATTAATGTTGGCACCTTTGTTAATAACAGGAAAAATCAGTTATTAAGGAACATGCTTACGTTATTTAACTGGATTAGTTTACATCTAAATCCATACAAACCTGCTGACATGATCCATTCAGCCATAAGATTGGCCATTTGAGCAAAGGCATGGTAATTTTTGGAGAGTAATTCAATGACCTGTTCAGGACTACCTCCAGCTTGAAAATACCTAATTTACAGAATCGGATTTATTTTGACTGAAACAGACTTAGCACCCGTTATTCACTGCCACCTATTACCTTTTAAGTTGATTAAATATTCCGGGCTCCATAATATAATCGGCACTCGAAAACTTTTCAAGACACTCTTTCAGGACTTCTTGCGGATTTTCTTCAGGAGCATCTTCGACTTCGTCGTTATCCGCCTGCAAAGTTTCAGTAACCAACAAAACAGAAGAAAATAAGATTCAATAACTTCAGCATAACATAACTGTGAGCTTATATTCTGCTAAAACTGAGCAAAAATTTAAATTTGGATTACCGTATCAGATGCAACATTATCATGGTCATCCCAAGTGTTTCCTCTACCCCAAGCATGCTCCTCGTCATATTCTTCTTCCATGATTGCAGTACCTGAATTTAAAAGATTACAGTGATTAATCTGAATCAATATATCTTTCATCCCAAATGCCTGCACAGCCAGCAGGTTAAGGAAAATCGATCCTCATGACTTACCCAATGAAATCCAAGGTCCGATTCAGTTATAATTGGCCCGACTGCTCTGAACGACACTAGTCAGTCGAAAAACCGTCCATTACAGTTGACTCGGTAGTTATTAACGTGAATTAATATAAAAAAGGTTTAATTATTGCTCGTAATGGCTTCACGACAGTAAATAGCTGCTTAATTCTGTTTGACAGGGGTGTCGTCGAGCTGAAAATTAATAAATGCGACAGTACTTAATAGAAGCTTTCTTAAATTAAATTATCGATTTCAATAACATTTCATGATAATTTAAATTGTTTAAACTCACCTACATCACTAATGTGTAAATTCACAGCTCGGAAGAATAAACTCTATCCTTTAAACAACTTTAGAACAAATTCAAAACGATCATACTTTGATGGAATAAATGTAATTACACCTCAATAATAAACTTTCAACCGTTCCAACCCCCTACTTTTGCACAATATATAATTTATATATATATTTCCTTTATTTATATTTAATTTATAATCTATTGTCAGAAATAAAAGCACACGAAGTTTTGCCGCCTTTAATAGGACTGTTCCCCCAGTCAGAAAAAACCGGAATGCTGCTGAATGTGTGCTTTTGGCATTTGGTCCTATGCAGCTTTCATCCTATCTCAATCTCTGCACTAAAACGATATGCTGAAAACGGGGGCTTTCACCAGTAAATGTTAACTGTTTGGGCTACAAATAAAGTAAACTGTTTACAAATAGAGCATCAATTAACTGTAAACGTTTACAATAAAGTGCACCCAGCTGTCAACGGCTTACAAATAGGTGCACCTAAGTGTCAACAGTTTACAATCAGGTGTACTTACGTGTAAACGGTTCACAAAGATGTGCACCTAGCCGTAAACGTTTACCACCAGGTACAAAACTTTGTAAACAATGTCAACGTCAACAATATCGAAATCGAATATAAAGTTATTGTTGCGATTTTAAAATCGCCTCGAATAAATTGAGTGCTGGAAAACTCGGTTACAAGCAGGATCGCTGTTCAGGTAAAAGCTTCGATTCATGGATGTAGATTGGTTACGCTTCCTCCCGGTTCTAATGATGTGAGCCACCGAAATGATTCAAGCCATGCAAATGATTAAGTGCATCTTGATACAATTAACCGGTATCTGCGTTCATATTTTACCACACTTCCATGCGTATTCTTATGTAAAAGCGTTGACAGATTTCAGATATATTGAATTCATCGCAGTTGCTGCTTTTCCGGCCTGTAAAGCTTGGGACCATAAGCAGGCAACAAGTTCATGTAACGAATAAGAACATAGACATGTAAATTGTAG
Source organism: Sminthurides aquaticus (assembly GCA_906901655.1). Taxonomy (NCBI): domain Eukaryota; kingdom Metazoa; phylum Arthropoda; class Collembola; order Symphypleona; family Sminthurididae; genus Sminthurides; species Sminthurides aquaticus. Next base: position 1,525,860 of record CAJQTT010000002.1, on the reverse strand, counting down.
TTAGAGCTCTTAAATGCTAGCAGTCTCCTTTGTTGATCGATGCCTCCAGCAGTAAAAACTAAAAACGGTGATTTAGGGATTCGACAGTATGAATGCTGATGATTTAATAAGGCCAGGCCGTATGTTATGTTTCTCCCCCCTTTTCCACTACTTGTTTAAGGATTTATAACAAACTTGGTCACACATTGATCCATTTTTGGAATAATCTGGCGTCCAGCAAGGCCTTTAGACATACGAACGGGTGGTATCTAACAGCGGAACGATTTCATTTCAAGAAACTTATTAATTGTAGGGCATATATAAACTTGATCAATATCTACGTGTCTAGCACATGAATTTACAGATACAACTGGTTAGTATCCGCATATAAAGACTTTGAATATTTTATTTCATATAACGGATTCTACAATTATATGTGTAACACTGACTATTTAACGCCGACCGATTCACCTCTCACGTACAACTAGTGGTGACCATGGCTCTCTCCTCCTTCATCATGTCCATGGCCGTGCCCATGACCGTGCCCATCATCCATAGCCATTCCAATAGCAGTTGTAATGATTGCAGCCACTAGGCCATATTTGAATCCGTAACGTAAAGTTCCTAACGATATTCTATCCATGAGTGTGACTGGCCTTTCGTATTTCCAGACGTCATTCCTGAAAAAGAAACGATTTGATCAGAATTACAATATTTCTACGTATCAAAAATTAGACAAGATCTCTTACTCTATTTGAACGAGTAAGAGACAAGTGAAATCTATAAAAAGATACCATCGCTACTGATTCTAAACGAAAATTAGACATAGAGAAATTTGCGGGAATAGGAACGTTGAGTTAGCGGAGTAATTAGCAAGTATGTACATAACATGCAAGCCACGACCTTGAAAACAAATTAAAGTTGGTTTCCTAGGTTAACGCGGGTTAAAATTCGATTTCATAGTAATTCTGCTGCCTAAACGCACAATAACTGCTTTTTATTTGGTGCACCAAAAAAAGTAGTTCTTAGATTTCACTTGTCTCTTAGTCGCTGTGTGTAGCGGTTCCCATACCAACAGAGTAAGAGATCTTGTCTAATCAAAAATATATGAGCGGCTTAAAAAAGAAAAGCTTTCGATCTACTGCTTTCTGCGATTTAAACTGCAGCGCAAATATAATTATACAGTTCAATGATTACCTTAACCACGGATTTTTCAATCCCAATCTCGCAAGCTTTTCACGAACTTCTACTAATTCCTTTACACTCTCAACTTTATAGATTTTATAGTCCGGTATTGGCGGATGCTTAGCGTGGTGCCCTCCTCCCATTTTGAAAACGAAATTTTATCCGGAAGTCAAGATTCTCCAGCAAGATGTTAAAATATAAATTTCTTCAGATGTGTCCGCAATTTTTTATGTATTCTGATAGTTTTCCCCAATAACAAATCATTCGAGTTTTGGCGGTTCGAACCTCCGACTGAAGCACATGAAGAGAAGGGCCATTACTATGTTATGTGATTCGGAACGAATGGGTGGAGACAATTTAACGAGATCCGATTTTCCTTGACCAAAAGATTCGAACGGCTGCAATTTTCTCGAAAATCACGAGCTCTTGAGCGTAAGGGAAACATTGGTCATACTCTTTGCTTATTTTTATGTTGTTGCGCATTTATCACCTCTGGTTTCGTGAACTGCATGACATATTAGAGATCTGCCTTCAATCGGGACCCATTATCCGTGGTCAACACTTCGCTCGTAGTTCATGTCCTACTGAATGCTATGGCCAATCGGACTCGACAGCTCAATGTCCAATCAAAAAGTCTTCTTATTCTTCGTGGCCTTGATTTATGCTAATTGCTACAGTAATTCATCAATGAAACCGCAAAGGTCAAGATAGACTGTAAAATGTGAATTTAGCATCACGTAGTAGTGGGACGGTCCCTATGAGGGCGTCCTAAAGGTAGCGCACAAATTAAGCAACATAAACCTTACAGTGCTTTTCTTCGTCACTAGATGGTTCGCCCTGGCTGATAAAGAAAACGTTTATAACTTGATGAAACAGTGCATGATTTAATGACGTTAAAGATGGAATCCTTACAAAAGCTAGAAAGCATGACATAATCCTTTTAACGAGTAGGAATAGCAAGACTAGTAACCCAGTAAAATCTCCTGCTATTATTGCAGGCGAATTCAGCTTATCCAAACAATCACACCTGACTTTAAAGCAAACAGTAGTATGCAAACGGTTAGAGTTCTGCATCCCTAACTGTCTACCGCAGCTCTTTTCGGTCTTTATCATAGTGGTTTGCTGTCTGCAGGCGCTCCCAAACTAAATTGTTGCACATCAACCACCTTAATTGATGAGCAAAAGTATCATATTTGAGGAAAGACATCGCTTCACAAAGAAAGCCGAGAGTTGCAGCACATGTATTGTCAGAAGTTTTGCAACTCTACTTGCCAAGTCCATCCATTCAATACCATTGCTCAACTTCATCTGCATTCAAAACTAATGGGGCATTGGGAATTGCCAAGCAAAGTAAAAAGGTTAATGCTAGGCTGCAAACTTTAATCTCCATTTAACAATTTAGTGTGAGCGGAAACACAAAACGCCTATCCAAAAGATCATCTCTTTCGTATTTTCGACAAAAAATCTATAGTGGATGAAACACCTCAAATACGCCAAGTTATTAAACACCTCACCGCAGCCCAAGTAACATTGCAAAGTTGACACTTCCGTCTGCGCACATTATCCTGGGAGATGGATAATATTATAATAATATAATCACAATTATCCGTCGTACCACAACCCCCCCCCGAACGTTCCCAGAAAGCATTATATATTTATAGTTTATAATATTTGGTGTACAGAACACATTCCTTTCATTCTCATTCCTTACAACACAACCGATGGAGTAGGAGTAATTACAAATCTCTTTGCATCTACTTTTGTAACCCGGAGCAACAATGTGAAACATCTTCACACATCCTTGGGGTTTTTCATGTTTTTAAATCTTTACCAGAACCTTTATGAAATAACTTAGCCCTGGAATCACATCAAACTCCAGCCAACCATACTATAAACAGCACTTGACTCACTATATTATGCATTATCTTTTTAGCTGCCTATTAAATGCAATTAAAGGTCTTCGAAGAGAACACACATATAGTCAAATTTAAGCTAAGGATACTAAAGATAATTCGAAATGGAAGCTAGATGGTAGATGGAAGCAATTATACGTTCCAGCAGAAGACGGAATGAAAGGCATAAAAAGACAGGTTCAACTAGTTAATCATAATCTCCAGCTGTTTTTCTCAATAAGGTAAAACAAGAATAAGACATCACACTTCAGATTAAGTTATCGATTAGCTCGCAATCAATTGAACAATAAAAACAACAGAACCGTTATGTATTCACACAAAGCGTATGTTTGATTAAAAATGTAAATGGAATCAATTATTTCTCTACAATCTTCAAAATGGAAGATACCGAAGATGACCAAAGCTTTTAATATAACGTAGTCTATTTAGTCTGCAAACAAAAACGAATTCATTATAGCTAATTTCAGCCGACTGAACGATGCATTCTTCTCTTAAAAACGTTAGCTTATAGTTAATAAGACATGTACATCTCTGTCTTGAAAGTTAGTTTTGATTGGCATATGAATAATACAGTGTTGCAATTGCAAAACTTGATTAAAGTTGATTAACGTTTCCCATTAAACCCCAAACAAAGCTTTAGAGATATTTGAGAAAAATCCGCATTTTCATGCGTCTGTCTAACATTAGATAATGCCGCTCTATCTATATGCTCTGACGTTGCGTTCGTAGAGTAGTTAGGAGCGGGATTGGATTCACGTCCTTTTCCATTCATGAATGAGTTCCAACGCATATTTAACCTGGGACTCATCCTTCTAGAGCTCTGTGATGGGTGTTTCCTATAGAGCGATGGGTTCCCTCCTGTAAGTACCCCCATGATGCATGGAACATACCGCGAAACGTGTGAGTGAATACATAAATTTTATTCAGTATAGGCTTGAGTCATTATGAGCAGCCATATAGGAGGGAACTAGGGGTAAAGGGGAGATGATAGATGCAGGAGGGATATAACATATCCTTGAGAGAGCGGTTGTGAGATATGTACAATGCTATGGTATATGAGTATACACACGTAGGGTAACCTTGGTTCGTATGAGTCTCCTGCAGTCCTCTGATGTGGATATGGCATAATGTAAAAGATTTTCTACCCAAAAAACAAGGGACTGTTCAGGATGGATGATGGTCGGCGGCGAACTGGGTTAAAGAAGCTGCTCCTGCTTGATTCTGCTGTTTGTGGTGGATTTAACCCGCACGTATACGTACGTACGGTAAAGAATCGTGTACGCTGGAGCTCAAAGTCAGTTGGGCTGTAACGAAAAGGAACGGGAGAAGCGTGAATTCAACACATCATTTCAAATCTAATATACCTTCAACTTCAACCAGGATCAACGGATTGCTCTAGAATAATCATTGGTAATATATTTCTTCAATCATTCGCAATTAGTTAATAGTATAATCAGAGGTGAACCAGTGTAATTAACAGTAAGAGTGTCCTCCGAGTGTGAAAAAAGTTGTGCAGGTGAAACCTCCATTACATTTTCTCCACTTTCCTCCTTCCTTCTCCCTAATCAGTTATTCTCGTATGACGTTTCCATCTCTGCATTTTTCAGCATATTTATCATTTCCACTCTCACATGTCATATTCGTTGTCCGTTATTTTAATTTTGTTACCTTAAATCCGGTGCTGGTCATAACCCTGTCACTTTTGTTGGTAGGATCCTATTCTTAAATCTGTTCGTATTATTACACTTCCAAGTAATTAATTGATTACAAAACTATGGTTTCTCTTACGATTTTATTAGTTTGTCTTTGATTCTCCTTGTAAGTGTTTTAAAGGGATACATTTAGAATTAAATAGAGGTAGCGTACTAAGCAATTCTTACAACCCTACACTTGGTTAAAGTAAAACCATAGTTTTACCTACCATAGTTTTACCTTTATGTTGGGAGAATTTTGTTGCAGATGTGCAGGCCATTTTGACGTAGGAATGCGGTGGGAACAATTTTTGGACTAATTGCGTCTATTGTTATGCTGAAGAGTATCGTGAAAATTTTAATCGATATCTGTATACAAAATACACATTATAGGTGGATCAAGAGGAAATTGTGGTTTATGAACAGATGATTGACTCAAGGTAGCAAGTAGCAATAGCGAGTATGTACAAATCTACTGCCAAACTGCCATATACATGCCCTGACATAGGCTTATTTTTGAACCGATTCCAATGCGGTATTATTATTAGAATGATTCAGCTTGTAGAGTGTCATAGTCATAAGTTTCATCTTGGGATATGTATGGAAACTCTTGATATTTAGTTTTTTTTAATTGGTTGTATTATTATTGACTTTTTTTATGATGGTTGTAGAAATCAGATCACGTTATTGTGTTTGTGGAGTCCCCACAAGAGGCTGAGTTGACTGAGTTACGTGTTTTACAGGTAGAATTTTGAGATTCACGAATCTTCAGATTGACAGGCTATTTGAGACTTGGTGGACAAATATATTGTAGCATAGAATAAAAATTGTCAGGGCTTGGTTATAACGTATGGTAAAATGGTTACAACTTACCTGCTCGAATATTTTTGTATCGATATTGTATTTTTGGCATTATCATTGCAGAACCGAACTTCGTACATGTCATTCGTAAAGAAGCTTCTGCTACAAATAGATTCAAGGTGGTACTCGTTAGTTTTTCTACATGCTCTGTTTCTGACTTACCTATTTCTGTATTATCTTTTATTCGCAGGAAGAGATCAAACCCAGGAGGAATACTAATCATTCAAGATTTTGCTCACTTGGCCCCTACAGCTAGCGCTCCAGCAAGTGTTGCTTAAACGGATTTCGAAGAATAGATTCAACTCAAACTTGTTCCATCTGACAGCTGATTATTGCATATATACATTTACTTCTGTGTTCTGCAATTCTGTAACGCGGTTTCCGGTGATTGTGTATGTGTGTATGTGATCAATACAACAAAGGGATTGTCTTGGTGAACTACTGTTCTGAAAGTTAAAAAAGTCGAGGATTCAATATATTCATGTTTAAAATGTAAGTTCATACATGAAAATTCATGTGTACTCGTAATCCATGGTAATCCTTCTTCCAGTTCTTTTCATTGACCTTTTCTCTTATTTTTGCAGCTAAGTTGAAAACTCAAGACATAGAATAAAAATGCCTGAGCAGATCCTGCAAATAGAGCCTGAGCATGAGCTCAAATTCCGAGGTGAGTCGATCGAGTTCCGGATTTAATTTGGATTTTTATCCGCTTTCATTATGTGCAGGAAATTCGACTAGGGGTAACTACGCATCTTAGCTGTCAAATAGCAGTGCAATTTACTTCAGTTTTCACGGTTTTATACTGCGCTTCGGGATCCCATTGTAATGTGCTTGAACAGTGTAATGTGTGCAGATGTGGCATCTAAACACCTCGTCGATGAAAAGTTTCTGAATTGCTACTTATACTAATAGTCAGCAATAAATATGCTTACTATTTCAGGTCCGTTCACCGTACCTACGACCTCTATGCTTAAGTTAACGAATCCATCGGACCGGCGTATTTGTTTTAAAATTAAAACTACTGCTCCGAAAAGGTATTGTGTGAGGCCAAATTCAGGTCTACTGGAACCACACCAAGGTTTAACTATTGCAGGTAAATACTTTAGCCATCTGTTTTAATTATGTGAGCGGAACAGTTGGTTTAAAAGTAAAAAATACTACTTGGTATATCTGCATTAATTCTAGTGGTGTTTCAACCGTGTGAGCTGGAGCCAGCGGCAAATAAACATAAGTTCATGGTCCAAGCAATATTTGCCCCTGATGGTGATGTCAATATGGACGCGTTGGTAAGTTTCATCAAGATTTATTGGTTCGTAGCTACATGCTAGTAAATGATGAAAACTGTGTGTGAGGTTTTACACTCCAATACAATTGTTTGTATAATAGTGGAAAGACCCTGATTCAGCAAAAGTGATGGATACAAAGCTAAGATGTTCTTTTGAATTACCTGACGACGCAAATGATCAAAATAAGTTTAACGCCGTCCTGGATGAGAATGTGACACGAACAACCAAAAATGAAGACTTCGCAGCACCAAAGAAGGTAAACTTTTTCACATGTAGAAGTACGAAACTATTCTACTTGGAGACTTGAGTGATAAAAGATTTTACGTGTATAAAAAATTTAAATATGAATTCCCAGACGGAAGATAACAGAACAAATGATACCCAATCTAAAGGAACTAACGAGCTCCACCATCTTGAAAAAGAAAATCGACAACTTCGAGTAAGAATAATGAATATTTACTTGTTTTATTGTCATTTGGCGATCGCATCGGTCTTCAGAATGCTTGTTTTTTATATGATATGTTTATTATAGGAAGAAATCGCTAGGCTGTCACGTTCGGCTAAATCCCACGCCGCCAGCGGGGGCATGGGTACTGCCATGGGGACTACCGCTAGTCCTCCAACTTTTCCCATGCTATACATTGTTCTTGCTATCGCCGCAGCTCTGGTCGGTCTTATCCTCGGAAAATTTGTTCTCTAATTACAGTATGTATCACAACGTTAAATACCTTCAATATTGTCTATGAATCGACTTATGCTGTCATTAGTGCTAGCGTAATCATGCTTGTTTTCAATCAATATCCGACTAGATAGTGATGGGGACATTTATGGGCGTGTAATTTTATGCAAGAAGATGTACGCTGTGTATGTAAGGCAGGATGTAGCGGTTAGATGTAGCGAACATTGTGTCGTTACCTTAGTGTAGAGTCAAACCCACGTATGTCTTAGTACGTGCCCCTCGTTCGATTATTTACAGTAGTTCAAAGTTTTGCTGTGTACATTAAAACATTATCACTCGCCAATGCGAAGTAATGCACGATATTATGACGTAGATAAAAGGTTTAAAGATATTTGTGAAATTCGAGGTAGAGAATCAAACGTGGAGCTATTCTCAGTAGCTGTTGCTTACGCAATAGCTAAATCCCGTCATAAGTGTTTTCTCCCAAATCTAACGACATGTAGTAGTACTCTAAATGAATGTCAAATATATACAGTCCAAGAAGTCTCTTAACTATATGGGGAAAGTTTTAGGTATTTCGTGCAAATTGTATTTACAGGTTGATGAGGCCCATGGGGCGATAGGAATGTATAAGTATCTGTATTTAAAGCTTAAGAGATATGTGCGTATTTACCTCGTTTCCGATTGTAACCTACACAAAACCGCGGATTATAGTTAACCTTTGGAAGTCTGCATAATGTCCGTGCGTAGTAACTCGCAACTTATTATATGCATGTCCAGAGTCCGTTGTCATGTTAGGGGTTGTGGATAACTGTAGAGCGGTACATCACATATTCACTGATGAGATAGCTATCCTGCCCTGATTGTATGAACCGATAATGTCATTCTGTAGGTAATGATTCCCGTACGTTATACTCCCAGTGAAAGCATCTTCCCATTTTTCGCTGTCTGTACGGACATCAATTTCCAACAACGTCGTGAAGCTAATATTTACATCAGCGGCAGCGATCTTCGCCGTTCTTGGGGTACGCTGGATTCAAATTCTATAGTTATAGTTACGTCATTTGAAGTTTCATCGACAGTTCTTCCTCGCCCTACTCAAAGCGGTAGAAGCTAACGCGTGAGCTGATATTATCGTTGCAACAACTGGAGGTGATTTTATTAATAGAAGAAATTAAAGTCCTTGTAATAAGTCTTGCGACGAATGTTCAGATTTCACTCCAGCATTGAAATCTCTTTTGAATTAGTCATAACCTCTGTTGCTTGATGCAGCTGAATTGGTTGTACAAATCTGGATGTAAGGATCGGGTAGATAGCATCTAAGCATGCCAAACGTAAATGACAATTTCCAAGCATTGATTATTCCTTTAAAGCACATTCGACTACAGATTTAGATCTAGTTAAAAGATAGCCTTGGCTGCACCGGTAGATATATTGTACTTGCAGATTCTATTAACTTTGATTTCTTGGCTTCAATAAAAAAGACCTGTTTGAAGCTGTGCACCGCGGCGCGTTGTGGCAAGTTTTCTTTAAATAATTAATATCGTGTATCTAGAATACAATAAGAACGTCAGCCAACATAACAATCTCGGGTTCAAAGAGGGTTATAATATCGCAGATTTGTATAACGTTTATTCACGGAAGGGTTTTGGATATCAATCTTGTCGCTATTTCACTAGGTTCGAGGGAAATGATATTAAGCTTATTTAGTAGTGCTGCTCCGGAGGTAAATACCATCACGGCAAGGAGAAAGTCGTTGTTGAGCAGTCTACCGCATTATAGATTAAGGTATTATTCAACGGTGTATACTGGGACGTGATTAATTTGATTGCTTCCTGTGCTACGCATCCACCTGATCAGTCACAAAATAAGCATTCATTTTCGTTCAACTATAGACTCTTACATAGATTTAACAGGAGCGCAATAAGTTTCTAGACTAGACTGAATGCATTACATACCAACAAAAGCAGCTACTGATGGTATTTCAGCGCCACCGTATCGACAAATTTCTTGAACAAAATCCGCATTACCGTTAACGTTGCAGTTCCACTCGCTCATCATTTTTGTAACACAACTCTACAAACAATTGACTACTAATTATCTTTTGCAAAATATTTTCTTCTTAGTTATTTACACGTCACAATGAAACAAGTTCTAACCTTGAATTCAGTAATATCCTGTTCTGGGTCAGAAGCTCCAGGGTAAACATTATATTCCGAGTAATAACGAAGGGCTCCACGCATCATGACATAAAACAGGCAGTCCGGATTTGGACTTTCGAAGTTTTGTGCTGATGAATGACCATTTAAATCAAACTTAATATTACCTATGTATCCGAATGTAGTAACTTCATACATAAGCTCTTTCCTGTACATACCTATTTCCTCAGTGACTGGTGTTGGACTACTTTGTAACTCTTCAAAAATTGGCTTTCCGCGTACGAGTTTAAGATTTCTGGCTTCCTTACAGAAAAGCTGTACATCTTCAGGCTTTAAGGTGATTGGGCTACTGCCAGATTCTTCCATGATAGACTGGCAACGGTTGTAAATATCCTCAGCATCAGACTTCGCTTTATCTCGATATCTGCAGAGATCACGCAGTCTTCAATAAGGATAGCTATAACAACGACTACGACAATCTACAATGCTTTAACCATGTGGCACGAGTACACCGGACAGTATCAATAACTTGACAAACTTACAAGTTCTGAAGACTGATGTAATTTGCGGATTCTGCCGTCATGTCGGGCAAAGATCCTTTTACAGGCAGAATTCCTTTATTATCTTCAATAAATGCTTTTAACGCAGCACACATTATCCAGAACTGGGAGCTCTGCAAAGATTATATGGGATTCTGATGGTAGCCAAAACTAACCCGGAAAGGGAAAGGGAAGTAAGGAATGCTGTTTCATACCTGCGGATCAGTGACTTTTTTATCAGATAAAATTTCCTTCACCGTTCCAGGAATGTAGGTTGGATTCAGAGCCGTATTAACAGCCTTAAGCGCTTCAACAAACACGTCATCGCCGTCATGTAGTCCCAGATACCTTAATTCTTGCAGATCACACAATAATATTTTTAAATAATTCATATCGTTGAAAGAAATTATTCAGTTTTAAGCTTTCTGAATTACCCTTTTCTAAGTATTCCTTAAACTTGCGTTTCTGAGGACTGGTAAGGTGACGGTTACCAAGGCTAGTTGCATCCTTTGAACCGTCGAAGTATTCATTTTCCATCAGAAATTTTTGCAAGACTTTGTACATTATTATCAACCAAGGGGTTTTGATGGCCTCTTCGCGGACAGAAATTGCAATGCTATCAAAATATTCCTCCATCTCAGGGAATGGGCAGTCTAGCCGTAAGTCATCGATTGCATCATCCGGATGTGATTCGATAACTGTATGTTCTCTAACTTGAACTCGAATCCAGCCAACGAATCCCAAGCAATGGCAATAAATAAGTGGTATGCTTTTCACAGGATTCTCCCACAGTATTCTAGATAAGAGTTTTAAGGACCTGCGAACAAACGCTAATTAGATTCATAATAAGTTTGCTGTTCAAATAAATATCTAAACTCTCCCTGTCGCATACTTTTCATTTAGATCCGATGCAATAACCACTGAGAATCTATCAAAAAATGTTGAATTCTGGTGCTCTAATAGGTACTGGTCGATGTCTTCATTCAGCGCTTCTCCACTAACATCAAGATTCATTTCACTCAGTAGCTGTTTTGCGCATTCTCCGCGATTTTCCCCGATTTGCGATAGTTCCAAGAAAAAGCTATAAACAGTTAAGGTTTCATTATGTAAAATCGCTAATTGCAAAGCCAACGATCATTCTTAGCTGTCAAACCCACTTACTTGTTACCAACGTCTTCTTCAGTGACCTGCTTATTATCTATAATGGTAAATCGACCACACCCAGGCAAAACCAATGACTTTAATATCTCTGTTCCAGTAGCATTAGCGTTGATGAGGCACACATGGCTAGATTCCAATCGATATTGACCATGATCTCCCCACAACCTAGCCGAGTTCAGAGTAAGACATGAAAAATAAAATACACATTGCAAAATCACTACCGTGCTATTGCTATCAAATAACTGATTTCATTGGAAAACGCTACCTCAATTGCCGATCATATTTTTTACTCTTCTCGCTAACCTCTGGCGATTTAGGAGATGGCGTGGCGGAAGTCATTGTGTTTTAAGTACTATTTAATTTTTTGTAACAGCTAGTCTTGAAAATATCAGCTGTATATTTAAACATTCACGTTTATAAATACAATAATAAAACACAGAATAAGTCGAAAGGATCTTCAGCATCCAATCACCAGCGAATCCCAACTAACTGTCTACCGCAAGTCCAAAACCAGGGATATAGATTAGCCAAAATACTAGACTTAAATTAAAGTAGCCCAAATGATGAACGCAGTCGTGAAATGAGTGCACGCCTTATACTCTGAAACCCAAACCCTATCGCATCGGAAATGAAGAAGTCGCAGTTAAAACGATGTTGCTTTTAGATTTATAATTGTTATGAATCACAGTTCAGTTAATGCAATATAAATACGTAAAATAAAACGCGCCCTCCCGAGCGACATGAAATTCGCCGGCCAGTGGGAAGGCTTCAAATAACGCGCCACATCCTATTGGACGGCTAACGACTTTCCCTTCTATGCTTTCTTTCTGCTTTCTTATTTTGGCCAAACTTATTGCATGGGTTTTGCTTGTTCGTGGCTAAATCCATGGATTGGTTCCATGGATTCAGCTTGGATTTGGATTTGGCGTGGACCAAGCACAAGCTCGGTCTTCAGTCCATGGATTTCCATGGATCGAAGGGTGGTGGGTGGCTGGATTTGGAAAGCGGGAGCGTACAAATTCAATCAAAATCCATGGATTGGATGTAAACAAACCCATGGATATATTGGCTCTGCCGGTGGATAGTGTATGTTTTCGCATTGAGAGAATCTACGGCTGTGAATTTGTGAGACTACATCCCGCACCCGCACATTTACAGTATTGTTACAGTTATTGTTCAAAATATAGTACTGCAACTTTGCACGCATTAAAAGCTAAATGTGAAGTGATAATCCCCTGAAAGCGTATGTTTTTTCGAGGACCATTCAGTGGGTACTGACTAAAAGAGATGAGGAACTTGAAGTATGATTAATCTTCCCTCAAAAATTGTCATGCAAACCTGATAGGCTTTACAGCAAAGGTTGTAAAACTTTAACTGAAGTTAACTAACACTCATATCAGCATGCAGTTTCGTTACTGGTTATGTTGTAATTCTTTAGAGCTTGATGCATTACCGCAACAGAATTAAATTAAACAAGCGTAGAGTAGAGTCGAAAGTAATTAAACAAGTCTTCATTACACAACCTATTTCATATCCTCCCTGCACTTGTGCCTCCCAAATCCAGCTATCCCCACCACTCTACTATCCATGGAAATCCATGGGTTGACGTTGACGGCATGCCCAGCAGACCGATGTATTATGTGCTTGGTCCACGCCAAATCCAAATCCAAGCTGAATCCATGGATCCAATCCATGGATTTAGCCACGAACAAGCAAAACCCCTTATTGCATCTCTTCTATTAATTGTTGGAGCTCGGCGTAAACTTTGTCCTCCTTTGAGCCTTCGCGCTGCCTCCTCCGTAGTCATATAATTTTCCCTCCAGCATTTAATCTATGATTCCTTTGCAGTAATCGTTTTCATGACGACGGTTTACACTGTAGTAATGGGGAAAAGCCATTAATTGCTTGCACAACCTCCCTCCTTTTGCTTTCCTACTGTCACGATGTGACTCCTTCTCCAAGGAAAACTCGATGCTTCCCTCCTTCCTGGACAAAACTCCTCAGGTCAATATACTGGACCTTCTCAGCAGAGCTACGGTAATAACAACTACCGCTTTGGACCTCCACGTAACCAGTATTACTGTGAATTCTGTCAACGTAGAAGTCATACAATTGAATTCTGTTGGGATAAAGCTGATCATGATGGAAAACCTAGACAAACTATGCGTGGAAATAAATCAACTCCCATGAATAACGGTCGCAACAATCAAGACTATCCCCCACGTAACAACAGCGACTCCAACAACGCTCCACCTCCACACAACGGTACTACCAATGCGATGGCCGGCAACAGCTCTAACCCAAAAAACGCTTAAGGACTCTCTTGCGGGAGACGAGTCCTTTCTCGCGTCTTGAATCTCATCATTCTCATCATACAACCAGAGCTATCCCTTCTCAACTCCCTTCAATAAGTGTCACATCTACTCCCTCATCTCCAACTACTATTATACCAACTCCATTTTGTAATCAGTCATCACTTCATACCTTTCATCATCCCAATAGATATAGGCTACTAGCCTCCACAACTGAAAACCTCGATACCTCCATCGCCACCCTCGATTCCCCCCAAGTTATTAGCATGCAATCAGCCGGTCTAACTGGTGCCACTCCGCCAGATACAACCGACAATGATTCCATCCTTACTCTACACTCTAGCGAGCAGTACGCTCCATCAACTTCATCTGCCTTATGTAACCCAGTTCCTCTTTTGTCCAGAGAGATAACATATCCCTTAGAAATCAATGCAGAATAATCTAATTTATTACGAATTACGTTATTTCGTAACCCACTCACTCACATCAATCCTGTCGATCCGTTTATTTTTTAAAAATTCAACTCCTCCCTGCTCGTCGGTTCCCCGACTCCCCTTGTATCGACTCGTCGGTTCCCCGACTCCCCTTGTATCGACTCGTCGGTTCCCCTACTCCCGTTTCAGCGGCGGGTAATGTCACGATGTGACTCCTTCTCCAAGGAAAACTCGATGCTTCCCTCCTTCCTGGACAAAACTCTATGGTCCACACCTGGAGAAGGAGGAATAAAAAAAGATTAAAGGGCATTTGCATAATAATTAAATAACGGATCATTTGATCCGTCATCATTCTTCTTCTTCCCTGCTCTCCTCCCTCGTTGTTCCCTCCTCCAGCTTCAAGAAGCCACGTCATCCAGCTGGACAAGGGACTTGTCCAGCTATCCGTCAAGCAATCATTCATTCAGTCCCCAGATCTCTATCTGTCAAGACCGTCTTAAACCTACCTGGAAAATCAATCAAGATTGTTCCCTCCAAAACTTACCTTGTCCTGTAATCCTCGTTCTTCAACCAGTCTTCACAATTCCCCAAAAAGCAGTCCGCTTTTTACTATCTTCATCTGCACTGTCCAGAATTATCCAAGTATTCAAGTGCCAACAAACCGTTACCGGTTTCTCACGCTATCATAAATCCTCAGCCATTTTTACTTTTACCACCCCCATGTTGTTTTTTACTTTCCTCCCTGATCTCCGATGCAGCTGCATTTCACATTGTCTACTTATGAATGGGAGTTGCCACTGATGGCGATACGAAGCCAGTTCACTGCTAAAATTATTTGATAAGTTGAAAAGCGAGCGCAAGCGAGACGAAAGACCTTATGCGTGAGCGAAGCGAACGCTGTTTTACTGAATGTAATCCAACGAACAGTCAACCGTTTATACCGAATCCGGTGCAAACGCCTCAGTTAATATTCAAACTTGCGCGGAAAATGGGTAGCTCAAAAGTTAAAGAAGAAACGCTGGAGCGCGTGTACAGGGTAAATCGTTTTCTTTTTAGGCGTCCTTAGATTCGGAATCGCGGATCACGATGAGTTGGGCAGAACCTTGAGTGCCCTAAGCGATGGAACCTAATTTCTGTTCCCCCTGAATAATGCGGGTTGAAAAATTAGACTGTTTTGGTGGAAACTCTTTACTCAGATATAACCTAATAGAGAGTAAGCCCACTCTCACATAAATTAAGCGGCGTAAATTCCAGCGCGAAACTCGAAATTGGCCCTTTAACTGCATATTTCGATGTTCGGAGGGGGAGTACGGATTTTTAAATTTCGAATTGTAATGTCAGAAATTAGTGATACTAAGTTCAAAAGCTCACTAAGAACTCGCTGTTTCATTCACGGTAGCTAACGAAGTCGGCTTATCGGTAAACTTAAATTTGATGTTGAGAAAATTACCATGATGCGCGCGGCGTGAGCGAAGCGAACGCTTTTATTGCTGCAGCAATTATGAAGCGTAACTAAAACCGAAAAACATCTCAAAGCCAAAAGCCGAAACCGATGCAAGCATTAGTTTTCCGAAAATTGTATAATCTGACGGAAGTTAATAAAAAGTGTGTACATCGTAAATCGTGTGTACAGTGTAAGCTGTGTGTACATTATAAGCCGTGTGTACAGGCTGCGGGTAGGCTGAAGGCGAGCGAAGCGAGCGCTTCAGCCTAGTATATACTACTTCCCTTCACCAATTTCGTACATTTGGCTTTACCATTTGTTTACCGCGGCAAACGGTTATTCATGCGTAAAGCTATCTTCGCGTATATACGTTTTATCAGCTCCATTTTAACAGAAAGCTTGCCACGTCAGCTTTTAATTCCAAGTTTCAAAAGTTATCTATGCTTCTCCTAAAAACTTGGAGAATTTAAACGAATAAATAAGGTCAAAGTAAGTAATTCTGTGAGGCGTAAAACAGCTTTAAAACTTTAATATATATATATATATATAAGCTATACACACAATACATTTGAAAGTAGAATGGCGAATCATTCATTCAACAGAATAAAATACGTTATATACAGCCAAGTTTTATTTCCCATGAAACAATAAATATCTTATTTTATTACACATGTACATTATAACATTTCTAATTTGATGTACAAGTGAGTGATTGTCTCCGCAATTAATGCAACAACTTTCAAAGTTTATGCATTGGTAATGGTTAAAAATATATTCTTATAAACGAGTACATAACATTTAAAACGCATGTAAGTAACCCTAGCCGACACCAACCTGTACTAGTTAAAGCAACATCCAAATTCTTTGATGAATGGAACTGTGAGGGATACTCATAATAACGTTAACTGTAAAACTGCTATTTTTCAGTCCATCATTGCTCGGAGGCAAATTAATTCAGATTAGATCCTTAGCCCATAGAATTTGTACTATCTACACTTGAAATATATACATAACTTGGGTATAGTCATGACCCATTAGCACATAACGAAACTAACAACGGCATGACGCCGCCCCATGATGAGTTTGCATGGTAAATTGAAAATCTTGCTACACCAAGAATCAACACCCTTTTGATTCGAACGATACATTGACTACACATTACCGTTGATATTACCGTTACATGTACACTATACTTTTTCGAATCAACAAAATGAGACAGAACTCTACATTTCATACCAACTACCGACTCTAAATTGGGGTTTGCCCGTTTTAATAACGATGGTGTACACAAAATGAAACGTTTGCTTTGTTAGCCTCACAGCAATTACATCATTTGGTTCCTGCGCCTGTAGCGGACGAGCTTGATTAGTTTCTTTACACATCAAAACTACTGCTAATTTCTACTATGTCTTTGTTGGAGATTCTGAGAACCAACCCGTAAAAATATCGTAGAAAAATAATCTGCCTTTCATCATTTCCATTTTCTTTCCCAAAGACTCATACCTTCTAAATGTTCCGCTAATTTGTGAAGAGAACCGTTTCTAAAAACTCTAACTTTCCCTCCTTCGTATTATATATATTATACATTATATACATCCGTTTTATATTTTTTCTCTACAATTATTTCAGAACGTCTCCTTCACATTGCACATAGTTAGAGTTTAGCAATTATACTTTCAGTATTTTTAACACATAAGTTGGTTTAACTTTATGAACTTTACATACATGTAGCAACGTAAACATAGATACATTGTCTTTAGCGTCACAGCGTACATTAGCAATTTTGTGAGCATTGACCAATAACATTGCATAGGATTTGAGTACTAAAACTGCGCTATTCCTTTCAATGGTAGGTTAGGGTTAGTTCAATCATCTCTTCTCGTCAATCTTCCTCAATAGTAATGCCGTCAAGCCAATTTATCCGTCTTCCAAAATTTCTCGCTACTCCTAATAATAAATTCAATGAGCTCACCATCAAAAGGAGCAAAGCAAATAACTAGCTTACAAGAACAACATCATGTTGCATGTTGGCACATTGAAAACTTTGTGACGACAGTTTGACAACTAGGCACTTAATAAGAAACATCATCACAGACAATTACGCCAAGTCATAGCTAAATATACAATTAACTGTATTTGTGTAACAAACATCAAGAAAACGACAACCACAAGCTGCATCCGTTCCGCAGCGCTGAATCTCCCTTCTGGTCCAATTCTGCGAGTCAGAATCCAGTAACTAATTTTTCCGCCTAAATTCTTTGAATACCATTAAACATTTACTTTCTTATTTTTAATTTCTTAAACTAAATTTAAAAATACCATCTGGAGCATCATACATATATACTTAAATACTAGGAACAACCCCAGCTCTTCCTTGTGCAGCACTTTTTCTATAGTCTCCACAAACCGTGTTCAACAACGTCATGACATAAACGCAACATTTCCTGGGATCTCTAAAATAGATGAATGATGTGTATCATTCAAATTGAAGTCATCAAACTTGTAAAACGTGTACAGATTCTATGAACCGAATCGCGAAACTTTCATGGGGAAATAACGTACAGCTCTCTTCCTCCCCTCCCCCAAGCTAAATAGAAATACCGGTAAAAGTAACGAAAGGAGTCAAGGCGGAGCCTTTTCCTATCAAATCCGGGCAACATTTCTCCTGCTCCTTAGCTCTAATTAAACACCAGACTCCCCATGGTGTCATAAACTACCGTGACAGATTACAGAAGAGATCCCCTGGAGCAAGACGGCGGTCGCGTGTAAACCTATACGCATTGAGTTGATAGGCTCATCCCCCAAAACTTTCTCCAACTTTCACTCACTCATCCCAGCCCCCTACCTTTTCCTTCTGTCTCTTGCCTTCTAATCTTTCAAGGTAAATGATCATCCTTGACCCGGAATTTTGGCACACGAACTGATTCATAAGTTTTCCAGAAACATACTCAGGCCCAAAAGTATTCAGCGTTACGCACTGTGTGAGTACAACTTGCACCTCTCAGCCCACCACCATGTTTTTTCCCATCCCACTTCCATCTTTCCTCCCGTAGCGGAATTCCAATCTTCAGCATTTTAATTATTTTTTATCCATCCTTGGTTTATTCAACGGCAAGCGCAAAACTGTTCAAACGAGTCCACCCATGAAATTTTCCCTTCCTTCCTTTTCTCAGCCGAAATCCATTACTTAAAGTGCTTTGCCATACATGTATTTCTCTCTGCATCTATACGATTGGCCTTTAAAATTTTCCTTCCTTTAAAATTCGTTTCAGACTTTCTTTATTTTTCCCCATTTCTGTTCTAAATGCGTCCTACTCAGATAAGCTCACCCGTTTTGAAACCTTTGCAGACCGACTGTAGGGTAGTCATCCGATCTTTGAAGCTCTTCATCATTTTGATCTATCACTTGTATGTTTTAGCACACTTTTCAGTTAAAAATTCCTCACGTGCACCTCAACCTTTGCTTGTCCTTTCGTCGCCTGAGCATATTACAAGATCCAGGACTATTGACGACAAGGAACAAAATATAACTTTGGTTTTCAGTCCCTCAAGCACCCTTATCAAGAATAAGATGTGCGTTTTAAGCCTTAAACAGAAACGCTCCATTACTTGTTTGCGTCCACTTCCGAAAATAGGCATTATGTGACATAATTAGGCTAATATTTCCTTCCTGAGGTCCATTACTAATGCCACTTTTCCCTAAAAAGTTCTTACCAAAAATACCTTGTTATACATTCTTTACGTAATACCTAAATACACGTCATTTATCAATTGGCTCCAATACGCATATGGACATTTCAGCTGGTCGAAAGATTAGCCGAGTCTGAATAGTTAAAGTTTTCTGAATCTCTCATCATTATGCCGTCCGTTTAAACTTCCAGGAGGGTTTCACATATTTCTGATTGCTATTATAAACGCGATCCCATTATTCATACCGAATATTGGATATGTATTCTGTTTAATTCTGGAATCTTTCAGTAAAGTTTATTACATTATTTCGGCATATTTCAAGTGTTTATAAAACTTTACGACTGGATTCTGGCCAGGAATTACGTCAGCAGAACTAACCTTCTCATATTCTTTAGATGCACAGATTAATTCCAAACTTCGGCCCGAGCTATTTTCCCTTTCTACAGTGACTTGTAACCAGTAGCTTTTACAACATATTAAAAGTATTCTGCCCTTAAGTTATCTATTGGTTAGTGAATTACCAGCAAAACGGCAATACTATTTACTCACTCGGTAAATACACTGCCATCTTCACAGTATTCAAACGTGGGCTTTTTATGCAATCTAATACAGAAGCAAGTTGAGAGGGGCTCGAAATTCTATTTTTCTTCACTCAAACTTTAAAAGCTTTCGAGTGTATGTACTAAATTAAATAAAATCTATTTACTAGCCGCAGTATGAACAATATTCTGAAACAGGAGGAGAGATATTTGTTCATTAAGACCATCAAAGGGTAGCTATTATGCAAATTATGAATTTCACCCTTTTCTCCACCTGCTCACAGCCAGAGAGCTTTGAGTTTAGTCTTGTAATATGAATAAAACTGCTTGATATATCTTCATTTTAGTTTCAAAAGGAAATGACACGTTTCTATAATTTCTCCTTGTAAGTTAATTACAGAGATTCTACAACCTGGCCTGGTCTTAAATGAAAAGTATTAGTTCAACGAGCTATGCAATTTTTAGTTGCGATGCTTAGGAAAGTCTTGGCTTGGAGCAAAAGTATTTTAGTTTTTGTCTAATCTCAAAATCTAGGATTGTGAGTATAAAATTAGTTGATTCATTTTCTGCTTGGTTTGCAAATATTATGTGCATCTTCAAAACTTTTCTCCCCTCTTCAAACACTCTTCGTTCTACGTGAAAAATTGAACAACACAACCGCTGAGACGAACGCTACATACGGAATAGCTAAATATTTTTACTTTCATCTGCGTATGCTAGATTTTGTTGAGTTTACTCTACTCTAATAGTTGATGTAGCCAAACTATTCATGATCCTATCCTACATCTCGTCCAGGAAGCCCGCGTACAATGAACTTCAAACCGGAAGAGTTCAAGGGTTGGCAGTTTTATAAGTAGCTTTCAATATTCCCCACTGTCAATTATACCAACCGCCAGATTTCACATCAAAGAAATTACATAGGAGAAAGCTACAGTTGAAGCACTTCGTGACGACGAACAGAGTGCAGCTGAGAGAGATGAGAGATACAGTCAGGGCGGATGAAATCAAAGTAGTTAAATTTCCATACGCTTTGTAGCTAGCTGAAACTGGAGAAAGGAAGGAAGGAGCAAGAAAAGAGAAAGTGTGAGATGAGAATGAGCGGAATATTTTTCCTTGCCTAGCACTCGAGCTGTTGCATCCAATTTATGGGTGGTATAGTAAAGCAGGAGTGAATTAGTAATTGTTATGAAATTTTAATGTAAAATACTCCGGCTTTACCCACTCAACTCACTACCAATAAGAGTTGAAAGTGGGAACAAGGATAAGAGCTGAAGGATGTGGGGAAAGTAGTGAAAGCTCTTCAGAGTTTCAGACCGAAAGCCTCCGCCTTATCCTACATACATATGAAATGGAGGGAAAGTATCCATATGCTCCAAAATAAGAACCCCCACGCCCACCAACAAATATATATTCAGTCTCTTGTAAAATCTCTCCCCAAAGACTATTTTCCACCCAAAATGAGTTTCCCATCCTCCCTCTAAATCCTCCGAGATGAGAGCAATTTTCGGATTTGGATCATCCATCCTTTTCGTAATAACAGTAGACGACATTTAGATAGGGTGTCGTGGGTGGGATGGTTCCGCCATATATAATAAGCCCCCCTCCTCCTGTCTTTTACCAACCACAGACAGCTTTCTCGGGGTTTCACACCAAAATATTATGCTATAATTTATCAACTCCAGACCCTGGAGTCCAGGGTAATAGGGTAGATGTTTACACGCTCTATCCACCGGCACCCCGGTAGTTGTCTAAGCATCTACTGAATCTCAGCTACTTATGCATCTTCCAGCCGATTTTTGCCTACAAAATCCTCAAGCATTGCACATGTCAGGGATTTGTAAATTCGCGCACCTCCTAACTTCTCTCAGAATCCAATAACGTAATCCCGGAAAACAAGACAAAAATTCTAACCAAACTTTCTAGAATTTGAATGATTGCTTTCATTGTAAGACAAAAAATTCACGCCTTTCTTCCACGCCTCTCACTCTAACTCCATTTTCTTCCTCTTTCCACACCCTCAAAAATGACAGTCTGGTGCAAGTCCAACCTTATCCAGCTCTGACATGTATTTAGGACTATATCTCGAGAATTGGGAAAATAAGTTTTTACTTTGGATTGTGACGATGCCATATTGCAAAACTTCTCAAGTCTAGTTAATAAGAAGAGAGAAGCAGATACGCAGCTTTACGATGCCGGTTAGTTGCACGGATGAGCAAATAAATGGGAAACCAGTCAAGTATCAGCACTTAAACGCACGTAAAGGGATAACACGAAACCAATTTCCAGCTTATGGATAAATGGACTAAGAAGTGATGGAGGCTGACTCTTATATTTTTTTTCCTTTGCGGAGAATATACTTTTCTTTGTGCAAGTGCTATTTCCAGATAGGAGAAAGTAACCACCTAGACTCTGGCCTTTTGTTGTCTTTTTAAGAGCTGAGGAAAAAGCTGTGTGTTATGAAGGACTCTTTGTAGGGATTTCAAAGAAAACCGAGTGAGACTGACCCGCATAGAATACGTGAATGAGAAAAAGACGTCCGATGGTTGTATAAGTGCTTGTCTCTTTTCACCCAACTTCCTCAAAGTAAGTCAAGGAGCCAATTTGGCGAAAGTTGCTTCAAATATCTAGCTTTCCCTCCTTTTGTAGCCTTTGAGTGATGGGAAGGGAGAAAGTAAGTGAAAGTCGGAGACGGTATGGAGGTGAAACTTTGCTGAATAACTCGTACCAAAAAATATATGAGGCTTCTTCCTTGAGATGCACAAGAATAAAGTAGGATGAATGTTGGGCAAACATTTTCCCTATCTAATTGCTCCACGAGAATAGCCCCCTTATAGAGATACTTGGAAGGGGTAAAACTGGTAAAAGTGAATCATGTATTTTTACAGCCTCTCAGATTGAAGATAACAGGATAAAGGTTGCAATTCCCTGTGGTTTTTAATTTCCTAAGGACGGTATGGAGACTGTTTCGTTTCTGTCAGAGATTAGCAGGTAAACCGGTTACCGGAGAAAGCCAGAGAAAGCTACCAAGTGTATAATAGCATTAGATAGAATCAAGTGTGCTGCCGGAGAAAGCAGAGGGCGTGTCGCTGCTCGCTCAAGTACTTAAAGGTATATTATATAACGGCGTAAGTTAGTAAAATGAAGCTCTCCTTCCGGTCAGTACAGTAACGGAAGGGTGTAAAAGGATGATGTAATACAGCACACATGTATAGTTTTGGCGTGATGAGCGCGGAGCTGAAATGTAGTAGGTAAGTTGGAAATTGTTGCTTGATTGAAAAGAAATGGGCGGATGAGAAAGTCAGAGCTCGTAAACATCACGTTTGCAATTCATTAATGGACGGCACTTGAAGCCTCTGGAGTTGAATGGCGGAGTAGCCGAAATCTCGCTAAAATGTCCTGTCCCGGACGAGTACATGTTGTAGCCGGGAATAATATGGACTCGAACATCACTTCCTCCTCTGGAAGTATCGCGAGGTCGACGAGTTAGGGCGACGGAGGTTTTGCAGCAGCAGTAGTGAAAGAGTTGAATGTAGCAGCGACGAAAATCCTTGTTTGCGAGGGCATTTATAAGACTACTTAAACAAGGGGGGAGGATGACAGGCCAAATTATCATTCTTTGGAAAACAGCATCCAGTACGACCGAGTTTAATGGAGAGCTTAGGGTGGAGGGTAAAGCATTCACACTTAAGCCACCACCCCCACCACCCCCATAAATCCCCCCTCCCAAATTACGATAGGAAGTGTAATCTCCAGCCAGTTGATCTGGAACATGTGCCCGCTCCCCACCTCCGTGGTAAGAATTCCAGTTCATTCCATCACCGACTTCTCCAGAGGTCCTCAACAAGCTCCCAGCACCATATCCCTCCTCCGACTCCATAAACCTTTGTGACTGAGAAATAATAGCCCAGACGAGTGAGGGACACCATATGAGGAAGCGAAGGAGCCAGTTCCACATATTTGCGGAAACGACTGCGAATTCTCTAGATGTCAAGTACGGCTTCGGCTTGTCCCAAGATCTCATGATGCAAATACATTTCAAGAACCCAAGTCCTCCAATCAGGATAAAACTGAGCAGACACACTCCGAGAACAGTGAGAGAGGCGAGGAGGAGCATTTGCTCATTTTGTCCGGATGGCTCATGTGATTGTTGCAGTCCACGCGGCGGGCCACAAATTGCATACATTAGATGAGGCATAAAAATAAAATGAATTAAAACAGTCACCCCGGACACTAGCCAGATTACTAGATTCAAGACGGTAACTTGAAAAACAGTACAAACTGATTGTTTTCCCGTCGCCACAATCGGAGTAATTCCATGATGAGAATGAGATCCAAGTCCGTTCCCACTCCCTCCCACAATTGTTGATTGTCTTGCACGATTGTTTTCCGCCACACGAATTCCTTTTAGACGCAAATAATTCTCTATTCCCACAGCAGCCGTGAAAATGGCTGCTGTCAAGCATGCAATTGAGCCCACACCGTATTGAAAATGACACAAGTTTTCCGAACTCTCCATTTCCGCCAGGATTGCGGCCGAAGAGGCGGGTAGCATTACTGTTGTAATCAGCATGTCTGCTAGCGTTGCGCTAACCAGGAAGGAATTACCTGAAAAAATCACAAGGAGTTATTATCACAGGTATTTACGGAATAATCAAAACAATTCGCCAAGTACATATAGCGACTTAGTTTTTACTATTTTATGAAATATTTTGAAACAAGCTCCTTCGAAACTTAATTTCTCAAACAAAATTTTGATTTGCGTCCATCCAGAGGAAACTACTTTGATTTATAAAATTCCTTGAGATCAAAGACTCCAAGGTTGTTCCCCATCTGCAACATTTTCAACCATCTCTAACAGTCTCAAATTCCTCACCCTTACGTTCTTCAAGTTCTGGCAATGCAAAAGAGTGTCTACCGTTAGCAACTGAACCGAGAGAAATACGACGCCATATACGCTTGTATCAGTAGCAGTATTTTCGAGGAATCTGGCGATGGAAAACACGTATAGGTATCTACTATTCAATTTCAGTTTCCGGATAAAGAAAATCGGATCATTCCCGGCCAAGTCTGTGGCACTGTGTAGCCCACTCTTTACCAATCCTTTCATGTCATCTCATTTCATCATTTTCTAAATGGACAAACTGGATTTTGTGAACGGAATGAAAACATTCGTCAAACGACCCTATCAATACTTTTTTTTCAAATCCTTTCGCTATGTCTTCCTGTCTTTCTCCATTCCTTTTAACCCTGAAAGCCTTACTTTCTCTCCCTCTTTTCTCCCCTACTTATAACAAAGCAATTACTTTCATTTAATCCCTCTTAAGCCTCACGTATAACCTAGCGTACATCAACAGAAAATAGTCATGGATACAGTACTCTTCCTCCCAGCTCTGAACTATTCATAAAAGAGCATATGCTTTTTTTCCATGGTGACGGGCTAAACTCCGTGTTTTCTGATTATGACAGAATATAAGAGAGACTTAAGAATCACAGTTCACAGTTACTTTCTCCAGCTTTCTTGGAATCTTTACCAACCCCTTGAGAATTTTTCCAAGCTCTACTCCAGCTTTCAGCTCTTCATTAGTCAGCACTTCATTTCATGTACCAATTTCATCCAAATTGATAGAAATGCAAATACTCTTCCCGTCTTCCTTTCGTAAAAACAAACACTCCCTTCTACACAACTCTGGAAAGACAGTGTATTCTCATCATGCTCATAATGCAATTAGTTATTCCAATTCACCCTATCTAATAAACCCTAAAACATCTGACATACTTCACACACTGACAGTTCTAATTCCAATCAGCCTCTGTTACGTCCATTCCCTCTCATTCAATTTCACGTTTCCCTTCCTTGTCCTCCACCTCGGATTTTACAAGGTTATAGCCCCGAAGTGAACTTAATTCCCATTCATACTTCTTTTTCTCGTTCGTGCACAGTATTGCACAGCCACTATGAATGTGAATCTCCGTCCGCGAAACATCATGTCATTTCAAATCAGAGAAGCTACGACAGCTATCCTCCGCCACTTCCCCGCATATAGACTCCTCTTCTCCAAAAATCGATGCCTGCTCCGTCAAACGAATCACTTCTTTTGTAGCCAGACGTACTCACACATGCTCCCACACATCATTTCAATCAGAGCACGAAAACATGGCAATTTATCAGCGCTAACACACCACACTTTCACCAATATCTCACTCTCAATGCTACTTTCATCCTTTCATCTCCCCCCATCTTCAATGACCATAATTCTGCATACCAAGTTTAGTTTCGCTTCAATCCCAAAATTATCAACCCGTCTTAGGATTTCTATCACTACGTAATAGGTCCCTGTCTTTGATCTTCCATCCGTCATCGGTTTAGTAACTGTATTCAGTTACTAAACCCTAAGCAATTCCTCCAGCCCTGAACTCAACCGCGTCACCTTCCACTTTCTCCAGCCAGACAATCATATGCCTACAGTTTCTGCCAAACAAGCGTCTTCTCTTATCTCCTTACGAAACCCCTTTCCCTGTTTCCAAGGAAACACGAGCTTCATGCAGTCCTGAAAAACGTTCTAAAAACAAACATCCTTGCCCATTTCCTCAGTTATTCAGAGATTCCACTCGCTATGCTTTCTTTTTTTAAGCATTGAATCAAGGAGGCACGCCCGTCATTAGAAATAAAGACAAAAAGCCTTACATCGTCATGATTACAAACCACGTAGTTTCAATTTAATGCCCTTGTTACTTGTTTTGGGTGAAGTGATATCTATTCTTGTTGACTGGCTTTAGCCTTCCAGTTTTGTCGAACTGATACAGCATCGAAAAACTGACAAAGCCGCGGAATCTTTAAGAAGAACAAGAGTTATGCAAGGGAAACACCCCCTTTTGTGAAGGCATCTTTCAAACTCTATCCAGTCCGTGTAGCGCAGATTTCAACGTATACGTTACATGAATACCCAAGCAAGAAGAAACACCTACGTACTACGTACTACGTAGAAGAGGAGAGGAGCTTATACGTATCTCCACGAGGCAGTGTCACAAAACCAACACCCAGATTGGGTGTGGAAGAGTTAGACTTGCCATGCGAGAATAAGTATCGCTGAGTAATTGGTCCACTAAATACTCAAGTATATCACTCATGCTCTGTGGTTCGGAGAAAGCAATATTTTCTCCAGTGTATCGGAAGAGTTCAAGACGGAAGACCTTTAGAAATCCTTATCTTGTGAGCATCTCTATTGAAATTCAACACCGCGGGACGGGCGAACAACCTGTTGAGCTAAAGCTTTCTTCCTTATGTGCCCACAGTGGAGCGATGGGGAGAGAAAAAGGTATTTAGCGGCTAAGAGAAAATCCATATTGCTCCCACTTTCTTCCCTTTCTCTACTTTCAAAACCCCCACGAGTTGTTTACGTCTGACTTGTAAGTAAATTCTAAATTCGTTTACTTTTAACATGTTGCTTTTATCTTTCCCATAGGTCGGCTGCCCTCCCTTTCCCGCCCTAAATATTCATGAGAGAGTGCAAATACATTCTTAAACGCTGAAAGAAGAACAAGTGTGACTGTGAAACGTAATAGCATTGTACCAGCCGCTGCACTTTCAGATTACTCTTCCCCTAAGTAAAGAAATATTGCTTGCACAACCCGCACCTACAGTAGAAGTCGGGACTCGTCTTTCACCAACTGCCAAGGTATTCTATATCCACCCTTGAGAATCACTCATAGTACACTCCCTTTTGAACCCAATTCAAAGGCTAAGCAAACAGATGGAGCAAGGATAGAATCAAAAGAATTCACTTTATTTCCTCACTTGACTACTTATAGTATCAACGGAATCGTAGAATTCAGTCTCTCCCTAAGCCCACCAGGACAAATAATCCGAACTAAAGCTGTTCACAGAAACGTATTAAATCCTTCTTACCTTTTTTCCTAAGTAAATCGTCCACAATGATTGCACTAATAGTAAAAATATTCCCAATGGATGTAAATGTGGCAACATTCGAAATAAACAGAAGACGAAGAAAGCGAGACCAGTCGTGATCATGTGAAGAGAAACTAGTGGCATTGGTCCCATTTCTGTACGCCGCTGCTTCAGCAACTAACCCCATGTTAGTTACCCCGTCCGTAAGTGTCATCATCCTTTCCGACCTTTCCTCTAATCACTCCAGTTCATGGTACACATTGAGAATGAAATATAGGGCGACTCAAAGTCTAGATTCGGTATCCGTGAAGTAGGTTGTCGCCAAAATATCAGACTTTTCTCAACCCCTCCCCTCCTTCTCGACGGCAGTTAAGAAATTGTTATTCTTAGCGTTTTCTTCTTCACGTCTCCACCTTTTTTCTTTCCAATCATGATCTTCGTGGTGATAACAAAATAGGTCAGACTCGATCCAGCGGCGACATGATTTTTCCTTCCAGATTCTTCGTTCCGTACTGCAACAGCACCACCGTCTTTCCTCACTTTTCCCAAGCTTTCACTTCGGTCCAAACCAGATCCACCTGTAAGAAGGATCAAAGAAGAACGTCCATATGAAGGCTTCTAGTAAAAAGCAATTAGCATCACGCAAAACTTTCTCCTCCTTTCATCCCTCGAAATTTACTTTCTACATGCCAAGAGAGCAGCGTTACTTTAAGCATACTATCTTTGTACTAGACCTTGGGCAAATAGTCCAGGGCAAAACTAACTACCCTTTATTCTCTCTCCTCCTCTCGTTCTCTCACAAAATCGCTTCTCTACCTACATTTCCCACATTTTCACGCTTCGCTTCCTTTCTCCACCATAAGTCTCTACGCATACACAACCAATTCAATTTTAGCCTCGTTTATATTTATTTAAAATAACATATATACTTATCATAGAAACATTAAGGAACACCTTTTAACTTTTACTCTTGGTTCAAGGGACTTTATAAATAGAGCCTGCAACGTTCATGCTCGTTCAACCCTGTTCTCTCGGTTGTCATAGCATTCTCTGGCATCATCCGCGACTCGCTTCGTTTGGTGGTTCAGGAAAGGAAGCTACTCACCCGATTATTGCCATCATAAATACAACCTAGGGAAATGCATCTATAAATGTACGGAAATTACAATATGGCCATGTGGATCCAACCATCCCAAGAAAAGAGACGACGTCAAGTCATCACACGCTGGGGCAAAACTCCCCCATTCCTTTGTATACCCTGGAACACTTTATGCCTCTAAATTATATTTCATTCTCATTGAATCAAGTGCCTTCTTTAAGGAATGTAAGTACATTAGTACATATAGAAATGTAAGTGCAGAGAGGATTTAAGGGGCTCGTTAAACATGCTTTTACGTCCTTGTTCAAGGCAGCAGTAAATGATTTTATAGTATTGCCTCCAACATCCTTTTATCTACACCTACATTCCTCTTATCGATTTCCTCATTTTTAATACACTAAAATTGAGCCAGATAGTTTCGACTTTCTCCTCATTCACTTCACTCACACACGATAGAAGCAAGTGAGGGGGAGAGCGAGAAGAAGGAAGGGCAAGGACAGAAGAAGCTGGGGAACTTTTTCTCAGATTCTACAGAACGGCTCCATCTTTCTACTCAAGTAAACTAAGTCGGGACGGGAGAAGAAAAGACGGAGACCAAGATAGATGTAGAAAGAGCGAAACACAACCTTGCTCCCTTCCAGTTTCTCCCCATCACTTACACCCCTGTTTTATTTTGAATCACGTATAAAAACACAATTCTCTAGACATCCAGCCTTACATCCAGCCCCTTCCAGCTATTCGGACGGATCATAGAACAAGGCAATTTAGATGAAAGTCAATTCCAAGTACAAGACCAACAGCTCTTCTTCTTTCTCTCCCTTCCTCTCCTACAGCCCTCTCTTCATCTTTCACCTCCATCTCCACCCTCCAGCGTTTTTTATTACCCTTCCACACATATTTACGCTTCAAGGAAATTATTAACTGATAATTTCCGTACCCTATTATTTTCCTCCCAGCACCATCATCCGGCTTCAACCATTCACATAAACAAGGTTTCTAGTTTTTCTCATAACCTTCTCATGCCATACTATTACACAGCCTCCCTCTCTTATTGTCCCAACTGTTTCCTCATCATCATCCTTATTTTCTCTCTCGTCGCTTTCTCTTACTTTCTCTCACTCCCTTCCCTCCACTTTCTCCCCGCTTTCCTTTTCCAATCACTATTCGGGTTCCGAGGTAAGAGAAAGTACATGTAACTCTTGAATAGTGTTGAGCGTTTTCACGCATTCTCCAAATAATATTATCTCTCTCAGTCACAGTTTTCCCAGAGCAAATAATCAACGCCTACCAACACCTCCGAATCCTCCCTAGTTACCATAATTCCATCCCTATTCATGAATGTATGACAAAAATCTATTTCCTTATTAATATATTTCTTCTACAACAATATTTCTTTCCGACTTTCTCCTTTTACACTATTATTTCACGTATTACCTTGTATCGTGAAGCTGCCATAGCCTTTCCCTGCGGGCTGCAAATACATTACGGAGAAATTTCTCCAGGATATAAATAAAAACGGATGCCTTCTGCTCTCTTCATTTCATAATAATCCTCCTTTGACAATTTTTTTTAATAAACTCCTTGATTTTACTTGATTAACATTCCGCTCCGCTCAAAAGTAGATATCGCACAAGAATCCATAGCTAAAGAAAGGCGCACATATCCCAGTAAACAGGAAATTAAGCTCATTTCTCACAATCAATGAAGAGCGTAACCAAGCTATCAAGCTTAGTTCTTTCGATCTGCGCGAATCGAATCCCTTTAGCATTAATTTTGTACACTCCTGAAATTAACCATAGCGGAAGTTTCAAGCCAATTACTTATTAATCTATCCAAACCAAAACCAGAAAAGATCTGATGAAAATTCTACTTTCACTGCATCCATTCCTTTGATTGTTCTGGATCTGGAAACATTTTATCATTCTCTCATCCATCCGCATTTATCCCCGTATTTAATGTTCGGTATTACGATCTGAAAGGGTGTGGGGAATAAAATTAATTCATCTGGTATTTAATTCTCAGACCTTCTGTTCTTCGTTTTCAGCTGTTGCGTAAACTTTTCCCATCGGAGATACTGTACTTTGTCTCCTAGTGCCCACTTACCCTCCACCTCCTCGCTTCCTATTACCTAAGCTTGAGTCCAAATCAATTTCCTCACCACACGGATATCAACTCTATTACCTTTATTATCCCTGATTACCTTCGCAACGACTCATTTGGGCCGGGTAATTTAATCCCTCCATCTCCCTCCCCGTACTTTCCCCAATTCCCCTGTCAGCAGCAGCACAAGCTGTAGCTAATCATCACGCGATGACATTACAATACGACAGCAACTCCTTGTTGTTCCGGCCTACATATACGTTCCAACAGATTCTCTTACACAAATTCTGGGACTGTATTGTATTCCTTTTCACATTCTTCTCTGGCTACAATCCATTACTTAGAAGTTCAAACGAATTGCACAATTTCTACCAAATACCTGCCTAAAATCTGATCCAATATGTTGCTTCACATCCAACAAACATGACTATGAAGAACCGTGGAGTTATAGACTATAACTGACGATTGAAGATTCTGCAAAGGAGCAAGTAAATATTGTACCCGCTCCTGCAGAGGAAAGACGAGACGTGATTCCGCTTTTTACGGTTCCCTCTCTATTTAGTTTGTTTGAAAGAAAGAATATCTCGAGACATGTATCCAACTTTTTAATCATCCCATTCCACAGTATACGTTTCTCTTTGACTCAAACCTAAGTCCCTATTAAAGCAATTACAATGCCGGTAGTAAATCCTGAAGATTGCGGATTTGCGGATAGTTACACCTTCCAGGGCTATGAACAGTATTTTCCCACATCAAGGAAACTAGACCGCAAACTAAAACTTGTCCTATCGATGGAAAACTATTTTAGTTACGTTATATGTTTCCCGATTACCTTAATCTCGGCCCATGTCATGCTCCTGCGTTCACTAGTCACAGTTGCCCGCTTCTAAAACCACGACAATTTACTAAACTTAGCAGACCATTTTAGACGCAATCAGGCTTTGAGGAAAGCAATTGATACATGTCCATTCCCAATCCGCCATCCACTCCTTCGATGATAAAAGTTCTACTTCCGTCCCGACCGACTCACATAACTTCAAGAGAAGCGAATAGCCTACATGGAAAACCAAACACTGGATTAAGTTGTGCTCCCACCCGCAGTAATACAACTTTCTCAACAGCTTCCAAAGCCATTGATACCACAGGATGGTTGGAGACCTGACAAGTGGTGAAGTGGAGAGCTTTGTGAAACTGTAAATAAAATCCTTGGTCTTTTTCCAACGCCGAATTTTTGTAGTTGGGTAGTACGTCAGAGAAAGTTTTCCACTACCACTCCAATGAAACCGCGACCGTGAGAGGATAATTTATCTCAAATTTTTCGAAACTTTCCCCCGAGGGAAAGTTACAAAAGAGTTGCATAAAACATGAGCTTTTAGCCTGTTGGTGAATTAGAGAATACCAACCATAAATAATTATGCAATCATCATCCCTATAACCCATTCCTGTTCACCTAGTTCATAGTTCTAGCTACTTAAATGACCGTTACCATCCCGTCTAGGTAGTTCGTGCCACCAAAGTTTAATTTAAACTTCATTCATGCATATTCTCAGAAAAGATGTCCGGGGTGTCTATGAATAATTCATGTAGTCCACTAGCAGCATATTTTCATTCGAGCGATAGCAATAATCTAAATTTTGTAGCTGGTCACAATGCTTTTTGCTGCTGAAGGGCTCTCAAAGAGCCCACTCTCCCACGTTTCTCTACAAAATGTTAATTTTCAATACAATTCACCATCGTTTCCATGGTTTTCTTGCCCCTGAGTCCAAAAGTGTAACAAATTATGCTTGACATGCTGCGCAATGGATACTTCATTGAGAAATCCGTTTCAAAAATGTAAACTTAGTGCAAACTGTAATTCCGATTTCACTTCCCTGTCTTCGTAGAGGGCTACTAGGATGGACCTCGATCGAACTCCAGATTATATTTTCATTCTTCAGCATTTCCTGAATCTTAAGCATTTGACTGTTAAAGCCTTTATCAGCACCTTAACTGTCGTCTGCAGCTAATGCTGATCATGCAAAACGGTTTGAACAGGTGGCATATGTCTATTGGATTGACTACTGCCTTATTTCCAGCTGGATTGAAGGTGAAAGATGAAGAAAAAGGTGATACTTTTGGTTACATCCACAGCATTCCCGACGCGACAGGTACATCTTTAAGGAATTTCCAAGCTTTTGTATTTAACCTTTAGCTGTAGACTGTAGCACTTTAGACAATCCTAATTGATATCCTCGACTGCCCGTCAACTTTTCTTTTGTCACTTCTTTCTACTCCCTCTCACTCTTTCCTTTCTCTGCGCATAATGAATTCAGTCTTGCATGCGAAGTTTCCTTGAATTAAGAGTTAGATTGTCTTCGAGAGCCACCAACCCACGCTTCCGTTGTGCAAAGAAAGAAAAGTTGTCACTCACTCCTACACACAATTTCTCTCGAAGATGTTGATCCAGAAGGATTCAAATTTACCGTTATTACAGAATTTCAAAAGAGGAGAAGAGTAAGCCGCGTGGAAGCTAAAAATTTCTCAACTTACTCCGCTTCCCTGAACTAATATCAAATTCCCATTCTCTATAGTAATTCCCCAACGCCTTTCAAGTACTATAGAGGTTTCTGAAGGAGAAGAAAGAAGAAACAAGAAGAATAGAAAAATCCTGCTAAAATTTCCATTTATCACCTATAATGAAAGCTCGAAATCGTTCGCTTTACCGCCAAGAGTAGTTTCAAGGAAATACTTTCACTTATACTTTCTCTATTCCTCGGTTTTTCTAAAGAGTTCTATTGAACCCCCCACGCACACAAAATTGTTCCACGAGATGATTTTCCCTTGAAAAAGCAGGATTCGCATTTCGCATTCTTATCAACTCAATTCAATTCCCCAATGATAAAAATGGGAATAATTGCAGAACATTCAGCATGGTATCAAACGTAATAGTGTCGATTGTGAAGCAGAGAAGTGGTCTTTGCGAACCTACCAATTCTTCCGTGAAATCCTTTGTATATCCAGCTCTCCTACTTTATATCTACTTGTGTTTAGGGACTTTTTTAATTTTAAAAACAGTACAGAGACTCCGAGACCATAGAATATATGAATCATACAATTCTTTCGCTTGTGTGAAAAATCCTACTGTTTTCCTCCTCAATCCAAGGAAATTCTGATATTTTTGTCAGGCTATGTAGAAGCATGAAATCGTAAAATACTTGAAAGTTTTTTCATGTACCCTTCCCTGGCTCTCTTGACCCTCCAGTCTTGTATACTTCTCGTTGTTCGTGACTTAGAGAGAGAAAGTTTAGTGCAACTGCTGCTCCTTTCCTTCGTACTACCTGGGGCGGGGAGCGGGCAGGAATTTTTTAAATTACATTCCTAAAATAATTCACTTTTAACCTTAAATGCATCTATCTTCTATGCCACCACATTCCTATGATAGTGAGTCAGCAAAGCCTAGCCACCACCTCACGATTTCCTCCGTACATTTTTATACCTGTAGAAACTCAATAGATTTGACAATTTTTCGTTGAATCATCCCTGAGGACGTAGCCCGCTAATCATACATTATTCAGTAAGGTATCAAGGAGTTGGTGTAAGACGTAATGTCTTGTGGTTCATCAGCAACAATATATAATCTCCCATCTCTCCCCGCTAATAAACTTAATCACATGTTGATGAAAATGTGTTTCTAGCAAAAATTCACCTCAAACAGAAGAAGCTGAGCTTAGCGGGTAAGAAGGATACGTATTTCGCCAAAAGTGGTATTCCACTTCCCTTGGATATTGTAGAATGTTCAGAAAATTATTAGTCACCCCACGTTTCACTTTCTCTCCCCGTGGGTGGATATTCAGACAGAAAGGTAAGAAAAAGTTGGTATACGGAGCAGAGCATTGGGTATTGGGTCTAGTTTGAGAGCTGAAAACCTCTTTTGGAAAGCATGGAATTTATACTTTTGTACGAAGCTTTACAGTTACCAGGGAAAAGAGAGTAGGTCCTAGTCTTATGTAGTAGGTAGTAGGGCAACTTTTGTAGGGTGAAAGCCACGGAGAAAGCGTGGCAAATGGAGCAATACATGAGGGAAACGAAAGTACACTAGCAAGGGTGAAATTCATGACCTCAACAGGAAGAACACCCTTTTATTTCGCGTCTTGTCTGCTTTGAATGAAGAAAGGCGTGAAGGACTTTTACGGCGTTGCATAAATACATGCGAAATCCATCACTTTCCCCACGTTCTATAATATACTAGCCTATTGAGGGAAGAAAAGAATCCCGGTAAAAGCTCTGCGTATCCGGCTAAGCAGAGCAGCATTCTCTATTCTTTCCGCTCGCTTTTCTTTTCTTCCACCTCCTTCACCACAATCTCACTGTATCCTCAACAAATTTAAATTTCATCCTTTTATCTCCCTCTTTTATCCTCTCTTCCCATCCTTCCCGAGTCAGAGACCAAGCAAACCCCATTCCTTCTCTTCTTCCAGCTTCCTGTATAAACGCAGAAAAACCAAAAAACAAGCAGACGCCCTTCCAAAGCGAATAACTTGCTTTCTCCATTCATCAAATTTACTTTGCATTCCCTAGCATTCTTTCCTCTTATTTCTCCGTGCCGCGCGCCCGCAATCCCATAAAATTCGAACCGCCACGTAAGTAGAACCGAATTTCAAATTCTCCAGTCCAATCTTTCCACCTAAACAAATGTTATTTCCCTCAAAATACATTCTGTTTTTAAACTCTTAGCCCCCTGGCGTATTCATTTCTCACTTCTTGCTCCCATTCCCAGTTTTATCTGGCTCGAATTTATGGAAACAGTATTATATACTTTTAAAATTTTTCTTTAAAATGTTATACCTCCCTCAGACGTGCATGTAAGTCTTGACAATTAATCCTTAAATCAGTCATCAGTCTGCTTAAAGGTAGACAAGCCATCAAACACTTTTTCCCTCATTCCCTTTTCCTTTCATGTGTTGATAACAATGTGCTCCTCCCTCGAAGCCGCACCGCAGTATGAGATGGTCTTTTGCATTCAAACAAATACACAATTTCTTCTTTAACTTTCCCTAGCTTTCTCTACAATTCCTTTACTTTTCGTCCGTGTACATGTTATCGCTTGGAAAGTCAGGGAGGTAAAACTTGCGAGCGAAAGCAAAGTAACTCTTGTTCTTCTCAAGGCTCATTCAGATTGAAAACTTTGATGGGAATGCATGCTGTACCAGTTTCTTGTCTCCAGCTTGGTTTGCATTGCTCATACTCTTGTAAAATTTGACAGGAACAACAATTCTTTAGAGAAGAATCCTCAACTTTCATCTCAACAATTCTTGTTCCCAACAATCTCCTCAGCCTATAACCATACACACACGTTCATGTGTCATTAACTGTCAGACTTGTGGTAACCTCATTTCTATATTGAACATAATCCTAATGCCTGTCTCATCAGAAAATGGGGTATATCATATGATTTTAGCTCCAACACCCTGGAAAAATCCTGTATCAATCCAGCTTATCAAAACCATGTCCGTTTACATAGATACTGCGTTGCGTGCCCCGTTTCCAGTTCTTCAACAGAAGAGTGAACTAGAGACGGTCTATGTTGCATCACCACCGCTTTCACCTCTCATGCACTGCATAATTGAGACGAGGGTAGTTGGTAATACTAATTTCCGCATAGTTATCTCAAGTGAGTTTGAAATAAATAAGAGGTTATTGGAGGGAAACTGTTTCTTGAATATACATCTATTTGGAAAAAATATTCTGCCGGCCGTCTTCATAGCATAGCAGCCTCTCAAGGTTTTTCCTCAACCTCATCCCGAAAGTGTTTGCCCTTCTGTCTTCGAGTTTAATATGCCTTGGGTGAAGCTTCCTTCAGCAACGGACTTTCCCCATCACTAAAGCGTCTGGGGTTAGACATATAGGACCTTTTTGAGCATGTTTCTTATGTACGCAAAGCATACGAGGGCATAAAACAGATAATTTAATTTATCATAATAGCTTTAGAGGACAGTAAAGACTTGCCTTCCTTTGAGCTTATTTATCCACTCTGTACGCATGCATCTATTTTTAGGAACATACAACTAATAAGTGTAATAAAAGATACCAGTCTTCGTTTTCTAATTACTTGAGCTTTCTCCGGTCTTACGGTTACACCCACGGAAGAAGCAAGTCCCAAATAGAAAGATCATGTCTCGTCTTTCTGTAGCAAACATGAGAGGAAACATGAGCAGCTTACAACCGGAACTGCGCGCATCCCTCTCCGTCAACTAGTCACGAAGCTAACTTTTTCATCCTCCATCACACACAAAATATTTTCTTCTTCTCTTAAGCGCAAACACTCAATACATTACCCGCGAGAAGACAGAGGAGTGGATCCCAGGGAAGATGAGACGAAACCTTTTCAAGATACTCTTCTTCCCCATGCCCTCTACCTCTCATATCCATAACAACAAAGCTCATATTTCCAAGCCCAGCCCTACAACTTCTTGGAGTGAAATGGAGAAAAGGCAGGGACGAGGGAGTAGCTCAACACCGCATTCTTCCTTCCTCTTACTTTCTCCAACGTTCAACCGCCTTTACCCATCCAACCTACTTGTTGCAGCTTCCCTCCACCCAGCCAAGCCAATCTCTCCCTTTGTCTTCAACCCCAGCCGCCCCTCTCCTATACAATTTACGCTGTATAGCTCCAGCTTGCCACTAAAGTAACTTTCTCTGCTTTCTTCTCTAATCTCATCCTCTACCCTATTTGTGAGAGCAGGAGCTTCTGAAAACAGAGTAGGGAGATCGAGACAAGAATCAAATTTATAGAGAAAGAATCCCGGATTGCTAATCTCCGGATCCATCAGCCTGAGCTCTTCTCTCATTTTCTGGGAACTTGTCTCATTCAAATGCTCGAAATATATATTAACTCTATCAAAATCCTCTGTCCCAGCAAAGGGAACACCTCAAATAATCTTCTCAAACTGTCGAATCTCTCTTCTATAGCTGAACACATCCTTCTCTTAGGACTTTCTAGACTTTCTTTCTTTTCTTTTCTTTTTTTTTTTTTCTTTTCTTTCTGTCACGAAAAGCGCGAGCAATACCGTAAGAAAACCCGGTTCTTTTGTTTTATCAAAAGCATAATAGACTACAGGTTTGTTTTAGTCGAAACTCTAACTAATATCAATTGAACTGAAACAAACTATGTGTGTCTGCGACAGATCGAACCTTAACAAAATCTATTTCCGCTCTTGAATCTAAACCTATTTTTGCCTTTCCTTCGACAGCCTCATTTGGATTTTGACCGTCATCTCTTCATTTTTCGCTCTTACGTGATAACTATAATTCAAATTTTTTCACCACCGACTTTCCATCTCCATCACGTAGCTTAAGTTCGCCCTTCCTCACGTATCTCTTCCGGCTTCTCATATCTGTTGATGCTGTGCCACAATCAGAGACAAAGCTAACATGTAATATATCTTCTCCATTATTTTTCCCTTGCTTACAGACAAAGCCACAAAACCATACACTCTTAATCACCTTCTCCCTAGAATTCTCTTGAACTTATCCATTTTACTGGTAGCTTGATCGAGAATTTTTTCTGTTTGATTTCAATGGGTTTGTATTTTTTTTGTTTTCTACTTTATTTACATTAGTATTCATTCTGCCTTAAATGTAAATATCCTAGTGTACTCAAACTCCAATACAAGCTAAGAGCATGACATTAATGATCACCTCCAGGTTGCTCACTTTGATATCCCCAAATCCGATTTAAGGGACTGAATTTTGCTATTGGGTTTTTTCTTTTCATTCAAAAAATTCCATGTTCCATAAACTTCAGAAAAAATATGACTTATCTTTTCGCACTCTCAGAAACTGCAATTACTTTCATACCTATTTACGTGCATGAATCACATATACTATGTGGGAAAACGATAGCAACTTTGTCAAAAAAACTTGAAAACTCGAAAAAAACTGGAGCCGAGGAAAGCCAGATTATATTTGTAAGTTGATAAGCAATAATCCGTTTATAACATTATAACTTTTAAACCACGGATCCATGTGCATACTCCATAACTTCTTAGTCGTATGTCGTACTTGATTCTTGGCTTTCCATGAGAGGACAAGAGAAGAACTTGTTGTATCACGTAGGTATCTTTTGCTCGGGAGCATACATCTCGTTATTTTCGTGGCATCTCCGGGGTTTTCAAGGTAAGAAGATGTCAAAATTGGTGATTCGGCGATATAAAACTTTCCTCCTCTTCGTCGCCAAGAAAATTCGAAGCCTCAACTCTCTTAGGCCATACGAGAAGATAAATACTGAACACGTTTTATGCCATATATAGGATGAACCTGTTAGAAACCTCATGCACAAGACCATTCATCTACTCAATGTACTCTAGAAGAGTATTCTCTTGATAGGGAATGAGGTGATGGAAAAAGGAGGGCGAAAGTTTTCCGGAATCCCATAATAAAATTCTTCATCCACACCGTGATCAAGTGCAGCTTGGCCAAATAATTTTTCCGTCTCCCTAAATCCTCTCCCTATCTCCCTTCTCTTTTACAGGGTAGACATATAGGAAGGTTAGTTAGCAGAAAGAGATTTAGGCGGAGGTTTCATTTCATAAGGCGTCAAGTGGCGACGGGGACATGCATCTAGTAATGTCCATGCCATCTTCCCAAAACCCGATACGTCTAGTGATTATACTTGATTTGATGTGTCTACTAAAGGAGGACGAGGGTGGAGGTATACTTTTATGATGGCAATCTTATTTTCCCACCAATTCATTCAAATCACATTGTTGGCTGACTATGGCTGGCTGGCTGACGTGCGGCGGAGAAAACCCGGGCCGACTGGGACTATATACACAACTTTCTCCCCGCATCCTCTCCCCTCCCAAGAACATGACACAACTTTTCCCAAAGTAAACTGAAACCAAGCAACTTATTCCTGCACTGTCGGGGAATTTTACTTCTTCCAACGTCCTAACACACAAAAACGACAAGGCTGACTCAGCGTAGAATTTATGCTACAATTCTTTCTAACCACCTAAACCACCCCCATCCTCTTCTCCTCTTGTTTGCTTGGGACTCCATGAGGGTAAAGACTACGATTCGTATTCATTACTTTTCACTTTCTTCTCATTTTTTACCGTCTTCACAGAATCCTCACTCTCAATCCCCTCTACTTTCTTTCTACTACTCTTTCTCCTGTAAATCTTTACAACCTTCAACGGCGCTCCTCTCATCGGAAGAAAGCCTTCGGCGTCACACTGTCTTAGTACCAGGAGCTACGTCCCCACGCGCCATCCATAAATCCAAATAGCAATTTAGACAACCTAAAATTAAATTCTATCCTTTCACAGCCCTCCTCATACCCTGTCCGCCTTTCCATTGCCCAGTCCGTCCCCCACCTCATTCAAGTAATAAGCAAAACCATCAACTTCTCTAAATTAAGGAAAACGCAAAAGTTAACAAATGCTTTCTCCACCCTTTCCATTTTAAATGTGACCCTCTACCTAGCACTGGAAGCGTTCCCGGAATGAGATAATTTTTAAAAGGGCTTAAAAAACCACGTTTCTCAAAATTCTTCCAGGCGCTTCCAGGGGCCTGATTAGTATTCTTGCAATTCCTCCCTGTCCCACTTCAACATACACAATTTAAAGTCAGTCACCTAATTTATCTCACTAAATTAAAGCTTTTCACCTTTGGAAACTCTAAAGAGGGAAGCCGTGAAGTGTTTTAAGCGTCTTAGAATAAACCTCAATTGAGCTCGTCTCCAAACCTTGCAGCTACAGCTACTACACCGCGTAATCTTAACACTTCCTTTTCACACTCACGGTGGTAGGGAGTTAATGGCTTTTACCTGGGCACATGCACGTTTGCTTGCCCCACAAGGGGTATTTTAGTGGTTTAGGGATTCTGTTGAGATTGTAACATAAACCTCTGCTCACAATCTTCCTTGTATACAAGAACGTACACAAAAAACGTCTTTCCTATCAAACTGTAAAAACCTTCAACGTGGTAATAAACCTTTTTGTCAAATCGACGTTTTCAAAGGGGTGGAGAAGCGTCTTGTTTCTCTTTATACCAGCAAACAAAATTATTTTTGCAAGAATTCTCTAAGAAGTATCTTTTTATTTAATTTTCTACCACTTTATTCATCCAGCTACGTGGACCATATTGCATATTGGTAAGCGTAATACGCCAGTTTCCACCTCACCTTTCAGCAAGACAAATGAGGAAGCGAATGTCTTATATTGTCTGCATTATTTTTTACTAAACAGACTATTTTCGCTATTCCGAGTATGCATAATTACAAGAAAAAACTGAAAACTTTTCTGCTAGCAAAGTAATTATGCATCCCCGTTAAAAGCTTTGCAACATCCTGTAATATATTCACCTCGCTTAGTAGAAAACCCTAATTTAAATGCAATGCGAGCAGCTTTTACTGACTTTAGGAAACAATTATATAATCTGCTCACACTTAACACTATAAGCACACAGTGAAAGACTTATCAAAATTCGGTTCTGAATGTAATGATAAATGAGTTATGATAACTACGTGGCGTATGTATCTATTTATGGAAACATTACATGTTAGCACTACATTCCACGCGATATTTTGATATTTCTCTCCGTCTCCGCCCTTTGTAAACTGGAAGCACGAGGTGTAGCATCCGACACCGATGCGTATATGTGAAGAAATGGCGAAAGGTGTTATCCCATGATTCCGCTTGGGGAGAAGAATTAAAAGTTTGAACGCTGAAGTCTGACAGGGTGGTGGCATGAACATTGAACACATACAAACTGAAGTATAAGGAGTTCACGAAGATAGCATCAGCTTTAAATTAGTATTTATAGGATAATTGCTTTCTCTGCCGTATATATTTAGGATTCTCTTCCTAATACGCTGCCAGGATTCTAGCCCAAGAACTGGAGAACGAATTGAAAAATAAAGCTATGCTTGGTTAGGGCGCTTGCTAATTTTTCCGCTTGATTTCCCACTAATTACTACAGCATGCCAAACGAGAGAGAAGCGCAGCCGGGAATGCAATTCTCGAATCTCCAGCACCAAAGTTACTTCTCCTCCTAGTGGGATTTTCTCTACTTTCTCCACATGTTTTCAGTCCATGTGAATCCACATGCACTACTATTTCGTAACAGATTGAAGTCCACAGCACATACGGACAAAACAACGAAAAAAAACAGCTAGAAACAATTCAACTTACGGAGAGGGCAAACCGTTTTTGTGAGTATCACTTGGAATAGGAGGCAAGCAGAAAGATAGCTACGCACTACAACTTTGGATGAAATAACCGATTTGTAAGTAATCTATTGCGTATGTCTTTTTGTACTTTTTTACCGAACAAGGAAGAGATATAAATTGAGGAATCACTAGGGTAGGTCTTGCAAGGGAATTTGAAAGGATGCTCTTTGAGTATCAAAGGGAAGATAATGAGAATACGGAAACTGGAAGCTAGCCGTATAGTTCTATCGGTATTGTGTCATGCAAAAAAGAAACTAGCCGGGAAACTCCTGTCCAGGAGGGTAAAGTTAGTAAAGTATTGGCAATAATAGATTGTGGTCAGGTGAACTAGTGGTGGGAGAACTTGTAAAGACTTTCTACTTCCTTTAGACGATGATCAACAACTGAGTTATGATGCTTCGTCAAAGGTTGAATTTGAGTGAAAGTTGGAGAAAGTATGAACGCAGCTTCCCCTCCTCCTCCTTTCCTCTTCAGTGCTCCTACCATCTCTCGCTCTCTTCCTCATCCGTGTACTGAATCCCTCCAACCTCTACATGTATAAATTTGCCCCAAAGCTTATCACAGAGAGAGCATACAAGGGAGCAAGCAACTCCATGCAGTATTTCCCCGGATTTTCCTAACTTTCTCTTTGATACAGGCTCATGTCTTCCACTTTCTCTTCCTTCCTCCTTCAATCTCATACGTTTCATAGATAGAACTCACGGCAGCCTATTTCCAAGGAGTCTCTACTCGCACCAGTCCTAACCAGCTTAAAACCCATATCCTCCCATTCTATCCTACCCGTATTTTCTCCCTGCGTTGTTAAAATCCAACCTGCTGCATTTTTCGAGCTAAGCGGTCATTTAATACACATGAAACAATTCCAGCCACACCAATTTGTCACTCTCAACTTTTTTTAACGCATTATCTTCTTCTGGGTAGGTATTATAAGGATGAAAAAGGCATTATAGCTGGAAAAGTGAGAGGGCAGTACAGAGGAAAGTCTTGAATATTTTACCTTCAACAATTTTTCTTCATCCTTCCTCTTATATCTCAAGAGCTCTGAAGCTAACCATAAACTCGAGGATGATCCTTGATGCTTCTTTAGAATATTGAATCTTCCCTCCTTCCCCGCCCCACCACCACTACACCATCAAACCAATCATTCTCTCTTCCGTAATTAAGAATCCGCATCTTATCTTTTCATTAGCTCCCATTAAGGAGCATTACCAATTTTCGCTATCTCTATTTTCTCCACTCCACACAAACCTGGAGCAATCTCTTTTCATCCTTTTCCTATCTTCATCTTCCTCTTCTTTTTCCACTTTCCCTCTTCCACATACATAGTTTCTGCCCATTTCCGAATCAACCTCCTTTCGTCCTTCTTCCAATTTTCCAAAGCAACGCTCCTGTCTATTCCGACTCAAATCCCGTCTGTGCTGTGACTATGGCAATCTCGATGGGAAATGAACCACCTCCAAGTGGCGCATGGCTCCAGAGCCTTTTACTACTTGTTGTTCTCCTTTTCGTAACCACCGACTGTCTCTTTACCTTTCCCTTCCTCAAATCCCAACGAACACACGTATCCTCTTTTCCGTGTCCACTGACTTGCTTTTCTTTTTGCCTTACTTCTTCCATCTTCTCATCTCTCTTTCACGAGTCTTCCTTTCACTTCAAGACTAAGGAAACTTTTCTGAAGAAATCCGGGATGCAAACCGAGATATACGGAATATGGTATTTTCTGATCCTGAACATATAAGTGTGGCGAGATCCGACAATACTTTCACATAAACAAACTTAACCACAATCCCAATACTCTCCACCCGGACCTCACAATAGAGCCAACTTTTGAGACTCCCTTTCAGAACCTATACAGTAGCCTTCTTATTCACTTCCTCGGTAATACCATGCTTGGCCTTCATGTATCCGATAATGCTAAGGATTATTTGCAATTCGAGAAAAACTTGCATTTGCAACAATTATTTCCACTGCCTCCATCTGTATTCATTTTAAGCTATCATGAAATCATGAGAATAATAGTAGCTTTTCCGTAACGAACCGCTTCACGGACTAGTTGTTGGAATTTCTTGTATGTACAGGTGATAACAACAGCTTAAGAAAATCCTTGTCCGCTTTCTTCTAGTATCTAGACTTTCTAGAAACTTTTTCGGAAATTTTTAAGGGTTATAAAATTTTAGGAATGTAAAAACCAGTTTACCACCACACATAAAAAACACTTCGACGTACTAGCTTCATGCTTAGAGAACAAAACATCTCCAC
The DNA here is from genome assembly GCA_906901655.1 of Sminthurides aquaticus. NCBI lineage: Eukaryota > Metazoa > Arthropoda > Collembola > Symphypleona > Sminthurididae > Sminthurides > Sminthurides aquaticus. The sequence goes on along the minus strand of CAJQTT010000002.1, from coordinate 1,481,412 downwards.
AGCTGCAGACTGGCTCTGTGCCTTGCTCGAAGTATAAATTGTAGTGTAGCTCGTTAAAGCGCATGTAGGAAAAATCCGTTCCAGCTGACTGTTAATTTTCGATTTATTTAATCGGGACGAAGAAAAAGAGTTTCATGAGAAAACACTTATCCATCGCAGAATGGAACGCATCTCCTGTTGGGTGGTCAGTGGTCACGGTACTTTGCATTCAGTCGTGGAGACATGCTATAAAATCCTAGTGGATTAACCTCAAATAATTCTTTCCGACATCCAGTCCAAATAGAGTCTACATGTAATCCCTTAAATGTTGTTCTAGGTAAGCCAACGTACTTCATCACGGCCTTCATTATAATTCTTGCTGAAAGAATAATCGCAAGCAAGTCTTAATCTAGAATAAAATCATATGGGTCACATGTCAATTCAGGAATGAAATGTTTGAAGCATCCTTGAAGTGTTATCTCTATTATTTCTCAAACTATTTTAGCATGATGACTTTCATTACGTACCTAGATAAATGATTTTAAATTTGTATTTGTATACTTTCTACATGGCTACAACCCCAAAACCCGTCGTCTTCAATGTTTCCTCTGATTTGCTTTGTCGGTTGCGGCACTCAGGAAAATTCCTCCAAGTATAGCTACTATTGTGAAGCCCTGTGCTGCTATCCTGGCCCTCATAGCCATTTGCGATTGCCTGGCTTTACCCTTCTTGAATGAGTATAAACCGTAACCAAGGGCACCACAAGTTAAAAGAGCACCTGCAAATAGATAAGCAATTTGGTTCCAACCATATAACCCTCCTAATTTATCAAATGTTGCCAGTGTATTTTATGCTAGCTTACCTAAGGGAACCAAAGGGTTAGACTTTGCTTTTTCAAAAAACCTTGAACCATGAGGTTTATACGCATCCTCTCCTAGTGTGTCCTCACGAAACCTAATCCATTCCAGTTGAGAATCCGACAATCCGTCACTTGGTCTCGACATTTTTCAAGGTCAAACAATGCAATGAAAAATCAAAAGCTATCAGAATACTCGTCGGTCCTCAGTGGTAAACCTGAAAAAATTAAGTTACAGCCAAATTTAGGTAAATCAAAAACAATTCCACACTTCTGATTTTTAATTATTGTTAAAATATTGATTGTACACCAAAATTTAAATCCCCTTATTTTGTAATTTGTACCTCTGTAGAAGTTTGCTGCTGCAGGTTTAACGGAGAAAAAACTGGATTTTGGCTATGCCCAAGCCCTCGTATCAAATTCAGCTTATCATCCTGGACAAGTTAAGTTATATTTAATCTTGGGTTCGATTATATCACTGGAGACTTACTGCGTAATTAATATTATCTATGGCAATAATTTAATTCTTTTTCCGATAGACTTTCCTGAAATGTATGGGAATAAAAACACATAATAGCGATTCCGCCGACTATACATGGAACACCTATTATTTTATTTCATTACGTAAGCCGTCCAAACTTCCCGCGCAATAACACGTCCTTGCACTTGCTGTTACTTATAGAGAGTTTGAAATCCAGTTGTTGAAGCTTGTGACGTGACGTAGATTACAGGCGGGAAATTTGTAATCCCACCCCCCATTTCCTATTGCCTGTGAAGAAAGACAGGGGGCGGGATTATGAATTTGCAGCCTGTAATTTGCGTCACCTCACAAGCTTCACAACTCCATTTCAAACTCTCTAGCTAGAGCAACGTTTTAAATCACTTGCACAGCCTTTGTTCTGTGTAACTACGGCTGAATAGCTTCTTATAAAAAACAGTAAAAAGAAAACAGTATTGGTTTGTGTCAGTCTGAATCCTTATTGTAGATGTGACCTACACCACCCGGCCCCCTCCTTTTCTCTTCTTGAAGCTGCTCAGGATTGTGTCAGAACTCCTCCTTTTCCATAGACGGATCGTAATAGTCGGCACAGGTATTATTTGACGATCGAACTACCTGTGCTGTGGGGGTTTCCAAAACTGAACATTTAAGAATCACACGCACCGGTCTCTCAAGTTAGGTTTTATATGAGTTGAAGCTTGGGTCCCCCTTCAAGTCGCATAAATCTATCGACTTCACTTTTCGGTAACTAGGAATATACAAACACCGCACACACACTTAAGAATACCCATATTATAATCTCTTAACAGTTTGAATTTGCATAATTTACAGCGGGTAAGATGAGTAAAGTCTGCCATGAAGCTGTGAATGAATAAATATAATATTGCGGTGAATCGTAAGAAACTCTCCTCGAATATGATGCATGAACTTTAACTTGATGGGTTTATTTTAACTTCGCCCAGGTTCCGATTTATTCACACTATTCGAGTCTAGTAACTAACGCGTCATTCCTGACAAAACTTGGATAAGATTTGAGAACCAGGCGCACCGGACTGTCGAGTTCCAGATTTACATGATTTGAGCATTGGCCCGCACTTCAAGTCGCATAAATCTGCCGCCTTTACGTGTCAGTAACTGCTTGAGAATTGTACAACAATGTTTTTACATTTTCGAAGGAAGTTTACATAAAATAAAATCTTATGCGAGTCCTCGCAAAGGGTGATTAGGTTGGAAGGATTCGGATGAACTGTGGTGTAGGATTATTTAATTTAAGTTTTTTCTGTATGGTGCGATTTTAATTTCGGATGCCAGTATTGGTACAGGTGGCTTCTCATCGCAAAAAGTGTTAACTGTTTCCTCGTCGTGGACTTTGATCGCGTAGCACAGTAGTGGTTTGGGGCAGTCGGAATCCTCATTGCAGATGTGACCTACACCCGGTCGCCTCTTTTTCTCTGTCTCTAGCTCCTTAGGACTGTGACATACGCCATCGGTTTCCGAATTGCCATAAGTGTCTGCGCAGGTAAGACTCGGCAATCTGACTACCTGTGGGACGGTCTTGCTACAAAAAGCTTTTCGATGTACCTTTCCAGTCTCTAAATTTGCCACAAATTCTTTGACAACGTAGCATTTAGAGTTCGGTCCCTGGCTCTTACATGCGTCATCGGAATAGCAATTGTTTATATATTGCCATTCATCGCCTTCATCATAGCAGCGATTATTTAGGCATTCATACTTTACACCGCATGTAATGTTGATTCCGCGGTCAATTCCACAGGGGGAGCTCTGCCCAAATACACAGCTGTCTTCTCCCCAATAAGCAAAGCGGGCCGTGTCATGCAGATTGTCAAAAACTCCAACTTCATGAACCTTATCCTGGAAAGCACGCATTGAGCAAGCGCAACGTTTGTTGACGCAATCGAAATGAATCCCGTCAAATATCCCCGAAGGCTGAAAAAGGCAATCTTCGTGCTTGGTGCACTCTAGAGAGAAGGTTGGGCGTGAGCAACTGCCTTTAATGCATTCTGAATCATCCGGACATGAAACAGTGATTCCATTTTGAGTGCCGCAGGGTAAATTCACATCTTCGGATTTGCATTGCTGTGTTTGCCAGTCGCTGCTAACTATGATTTTCCTTTCAAATGCCACATTTCTCCTGTAAGCGGGATCCTCAGTGCAACTACATTTCTTATCTTCGCATTCAAAATGTATCACCTTCAGTGCACCCGGTTGATGAAAGATACAATCGTTGTTACTATCACACGATCTCTCGTTAGGTAGGCTGTGGCAAGCGTTATTGATGCACGTCTGGGCATTGTAGTGATTGCGGCAAGTAATGTTGATTCCATTGTTGAACCCACAAGGAAAACTAGTCCCGGCGATGCACCACCCTGCAGATTCTCGGGATCGGGCCATTCTCCAAAGTGACCCTGGCGGGTGTCGCAGTGGCGGGGGTCTCGGTCGGATCAATGGCCGTTTTAATCTTCTTTTTTCGAGTTGAACTACAAAATCGTCAGGTGTCCAAGGAGTACCCTTCGCCGCTTCGTCCTCTTCGCAATAGCATTTCGAATCTTTGCAAACCAAGTTAATTTGACGAGGGTTTCCATCCATCGTGAAAACACAATCTTTGTTACTTTGGCAAGGACGGTCAAACCTTTGTGTAGCCTGGATGGATACTACTTGTAAATGGCAAGTGCAAATCACGGTTAGAAGGACGAAATATATCGAAGCCATTCTGACCAAGTACATCTACGCCCCACAGCCAATACTTCCCGCTGATAAGTTTGCTCTTGAGGTAGAGTCAGAAATGATCTGATCATCTAAGCTAAAGACGTAATCAGATATCATTTCTCAGCAGGGTTTGAAGAACACAATGCAAACGTTTTACTCGCCAGTAAACTTAAAGGTATTTAATCTTAGCCTTTGCATTATTATCAGACGTTAGAATCCTTGTGTAAAAAGTTAATCAACTATAAAAAGACAATCATTCCGTTGTCACAGGATCCATGGCCTTACTTATTAGTCATTTGGCATAGAATGGATTATACTAATGAATCATTCAGAATTTAATTGAAATCTCCGTGACACAGTGTGGCATTAATGTAACAATGGAAAAGGGTGCAAATAATGAACTTGAAAGGGATTCAAAAATGAAGATGTATCTTGAAAAATTGGATCCGGAATCGGTTGAGAAATTTGACATTCTTTCCTAGTCCTTGACATTCATACTAACTAGATTCGCTGCCCATGCAGTATGCAGCTTCGCTCGGGGATAAAATGGAAAAAACATAATATGGCGCATGATGATAGGAATTTGAAAATGTTTAGACCTTGTAGTTCAGGAGAAGTTGCTGGCTACACAAACAAGCTTTCTGATCGCTTGTAGTGTGGATGATTCAATGTGGTTGCGTTTAGCAGAAAAAGTTTCTAAACAAATACACCGTTGCACATCCCCTCAAATTGCGTATGCACAATTGTGTACCGCAAGTATTGAATTTTTAATTAAACGGCGAAAAAGCCCTGGTGAGCTTGACCGTCAATGGAATAATAATAAACACACCATCATTGGCTTGCCCCTGATCATTGTAACATTCATTGCAATAAGTTAATCCATTTCAATAAGTTTTTAAACCTTTTAGCTTTTCCAAGGATTCTTTCAATTTCAAAATTACAAGGGTCATATATACAATATATATTGTGACAAATACAGGGTTGCCACACACACCGTGATAATTTTAGGGATCGTAAATCCATAATGCTTCAGGATTGAAAAACATAAAACTGGACTTTGTAGCTAAATTACTTCGCCGCTTATGCTCACTCAATGACTACCGCAATAGTAGCTCAAATGGTATACCTTACTATAGCAAATGGCGAAAATATATGCGCGTGTCATAAATTAGATGTGAAATATTCGTATTTTGGAAAGTCATTCGAACCCAAACAAAAAATTTTCTGTTTCCTTTATAAAAGATTCCCTTCAGTTGTTGTTTCTTGAATCCCAATAATACATATTTTTGACTTTTCTATCATCGTTTTCCCATCAATTCTGTACTAGTGTTGCTTAAAGCATAGCCCCGAGCGAGAAATTATGATTAAATGGGGCGATGCAGGAACTGCATGAACCATGCTTCATTGGGGCTCCAGCTATTATGCAGTAATACTATATGCCATGCCTGCTAACTTTCATAAAGCGCTTCCAGTCTTTCGAATTCAGCTAATATTTCTAATTTCCTAGAATCTTGGGCATAAAATCTTGACGTTAATCATCTGCTTCTCCATCAAAGAATCACATGTCATACTCTATATTAGAAGAAAGTGCGAGAGATCGGTGAATGTTGTGCTCCCTCCTGTGGTCGGGGTTGGTTCACGTACTTCCACAAATGAGCTGGCTACAGCGGTAAATTCGACTGTTCCATTTCCATATGACGCAGGATTGCGCACAGGTAATTCCTTTACTCTGTGAAGATGCTAAAGGAAAGAGCATCTGAGATTTGACACACTTACTGAGAGAATATGAATTATTATTATATTTGGTTACATTGTATTGAATATAGTAATTAAATCCTACTTAGCCTGTTCGATAAGTATAAGTGAAATAATCTGAAAAGATTAACGAAACGTGCTTGTCATTGAATAGCTACCACTTAAGGAGCAAGCTGTGTGCTGCTCTGAACCTTATGAAGCTATCAACTATTATCGTAGTTAAAAGTTTTCACAGAGTTTAACATCTTGTCCCGGTTTCAGAGTAGAGACTAACAAATTCACTGCTGCGACTGAGAGTATTGGGTATGTATCTTTGGTTTATACTGCAGTTATATTCAAGTCACGTTTATATGTATCTGTCACATTTTTTGGATATTGTAACTAATGGTAATTATTTTGGTCCAAGCATTCAATTCAATTGGCGGTGCTACCTCCGACCAGATGACTAACGAAGATTCAGGACCGTATTCGCTACATAATTTATACTGGCCTCGTGCCGTAAAGTCAGATTTCGGTCTATCACGAGTGATAGTATCTCCGGTGTACTGTTTACCTTCGCCATCGTTGTAGGATTAAAAAATACTCTACCTCCTCCTTGAGATTCTCTTGCATAGCAAAAAGACGGACGACGGACTTTAACTTATCAATAACTGATTAATAATGGCGACGAAGCGAGGGGAGAAAGCCCGTTTCGAATTGACGGGCTTGAGGAAGAAGGAACCTGAATTTATTGAGAAAATGGTCTTACCCAACGATACTCTACAAGGAATTGCTTTACTATATAATACTACCGTATGTCACTCATCACTCTTGCGAGAGTTATAAGCCATTACTCAACCGGCTAGGTTGCTCAGTGTGTGTACCTTTGCTTATTCTGGTTGCAGATAGCGGAATTGAAGAAAATAAATCATATACACATAGAAGCGGAACTGCACGCCCGACGGATTATCAAGGTACCTGCTAGAGGAGTTTTGATAAATTTGGAACCGGAACATGTTCCAATTTTGCTCCCCCAAGTTGAAGATTCGGAAAGTAATCTCATCGAAGAAGATGGCCAGCAGTATCTAAACAATATTGATGCTAATTTAAAGGAGATAAAAGAGAAGGCACAGACTGTGGCAGCAAACTCAGTAATTGATGCGTCCGAAAGTCTGCCTCACTTTCGTAAGGGTACATCAATTTCCGTTTGACACTGTTTATGAGATAATAATTCCATGGTACAGTTTAATCATTAATCTTCCGAATGATATTCTAGATCAAGGAGACGGAGATATCAAGTGGTGGAAGGTATTCATCCCATGTTTCGCAACACTAGTGATACTACCTATAGTATTTTATTACTTCTTCCGGCACTTGCCGCATGACCACGCCATGTTGCTCCACAATGGCAATCCCACCGCTGTACATGAACACTAAAAGTGCCTTCCTCCTCCATAGGAACAGATGAAATGTGATATAACTGTACAACTTCCGAACTTCAGACGTAGTGACTTGATGTATAACCATAACCTCATTCATACCAAATTAAGAAGAAATTCAACCACCTTCTATAACTTTATCAACGCTATACCCTTCCTATCGTAACATATCTTAATCTAGCACTCAGCGACAGTCTAGGATGAGTCGTCACCTACGAAAAATTAGTGTTCCTTGGGTAAAGGTAAAAGATTCTGTGAATGAATTCACAGGATTGATGTTTTTACAAGTACGTTCTGGACAGATTTTTACCTTCAAACCTCTGGCTCCAAGTCAGATTTTTATAGAAACAGACAAGTTGAGACCGAAATTCTTTTCACAAATATGTATTCCAAGACTTATTACCAAATTATAAGACGACCTCCGGTTGCGTATGTCATAACAGTAGCAAGCAGATAATAGCCCAATTTGTAAATTCGCTGGAACATTTCAAAATTCCGTCCATGTCTACTATGGACTGCACGTAGGCACCGGAGCCTTACTTTTTATATTCAATAGACGAAACATGTTATCCATGCGGTTCTTAGAATCTTGTACTCTTCTAGCTCCATCCAGTATTCAGCTATTTCCTACAGTAATGACTAATTACTACTCGTGATATGAATTGTATTCCCAGTCATTTGCATTATCGTGACTGTTGGATGCATCCAACCTTTTTGAAAGTCCCTGCTTTATCTGTCAGCGCAATCAAGCTCGTCATAAACTTCCCTGACCAAGAGTACAGTGCGCGTTGCTTATTCCTTCTACACATTTGGCGATCTTCAAATCTCCAATTCAATTCCCTTTCCAAACATGTCTTGGTTAAAATGCTGAAATAGTGTGCGTTGTCAATTTTGGATACTTGCATCAAGTGTCATAATGTCGTAGTTTGAGCGACAGCTTTAATTAAGCGCTTCCTAAGTTTATCATTTCCAGTCCGAATCTCTTTTATTAGCGTTGTGTTGAAACCGATTTCAGTTTAGTATCAGGCTAGGATCATGCTTAACGGATCATGGACGATTGCTAAAGTCAAAGGAAAATGTGTCATTTAGACAGACAAGGAAAACAGATATTATTAAGACAAGGACAGAGTAAGCCAAGTACGTTATACAACTACGATTGGTTCGTGACAGTTTGGAAATTTCAAATATATATGCTGTCATTGTATTCCTTTCACCACGCTATGAAATAATTATACGTACATCGACGAGGTTTGTATCGTAAAACTTCGTCTTCAAAACGTGATTTAAGCGTATAATGAATATAGAAATCACGGTATTTTGTCAATGAATCGCAAATTAATAAAGACGTAGCTCGAATAAAATATTTAAAGTGCATTCATCAGTTCATTTACAGACTACACAGTTATCAGTATTTCCGTCAACCAAGTAGCTGTTACCAGTATCTTACTTTATTTTTTGTATTGTACAGTAACAGGTGATCCATGGTTACGCAACTAGCGCCGCCCCTAGCCAATTATGGCTAATGGCGAAATAGCCTCCAGTTGCGAAAGGGATTATTTATACACGCATTTTTTTGGATTTTCTACATAAGGTATGTCGCCATTAATTAGGACGACACGCGTTTGTGATCAAACTTTAATAATTTGCTAGGATCCTTAATTAGAACCAAGTATAAGATCGTACAGGTCAACGCATTATCGGGGAATCCCATAGTCAGTTCAAAATGAGATGTTAGCGTCGCGTAGTCGTATCTTGTAATTTAATCAGAGGTATTTCCAGGTAAAATTTCAAAATATGAAAAATCCCCACAGGACGAAATATTTTTTTCTTCATTCCCCCTGAAACGAAACGCATATATAAGTATATACCAGATGACGCTCTTCTGTGGTAAAAAGTTTCGTGAAGATGCTACGGCGGATCAATTGTGTTTCCATGCAAGCTCGCATCACATCACATCGGCTCTTTCAGTATGTATATGAAGGTAAAGTCAGCACTGACTGTGGAATGAGAGTCCCGTGTGCCGTGTAACCATTACACACTATACGAATACGATCCCACGCTCTTCGGGCCACACTCGTTGTATATATACATTCTTTGGACCTTATGCATGGAGCAAGAGAACATTGAACCGAAATTAGAACTCTCGTCTCGGAGCATCAAGTATTTAGCAAGGAGGATATCCCAGACGAATAATGAAATAAAGGAAAAGGACGACGACGGGGAGTGGGACGAGGAATTAATTTAATTTTTATAAACAAAAGCTAATATTTGATGTGGATTTGTTGCGATTTTATAATAAAAAATCTACGCTTCCAGCAGTGTATACATTACTCGCACTTTTAGCAGGAAAGTGAGCGTGTGATATTATTAATTATTAAATTTAATCAATGGATAATTTCGACGGCGGCGGTGTTTGGTAAGTCGGTCGGTCATTGACTTTATTCTAAATGTAATATACATTCTTCCATCATTACCATATACAATATATTTTTGTATTTTTTGTCTATGCTTTAATATCACTAGTTATTAATTGTGAAGGAATTTAATTGAGCTCAAGTAAGGCTACCACCGGAAGTGGACAATATTTAGAGTAGTTAGCCAGTTTTCGGCGCTTGAGAAGGCTAGAGCTTTTACGTTAACCAGAGGTCAAGAGTTAATAAGCGACACCTTTGAAGTGACCAGTACTGATGCTCACTGACGATTACTGCCGTGAACGCATATTAACGTCTGATTTTTGTATAATTTCAGATATTATCATGTCTTCAGACGAGAAGTTGGACGCTACGTTAATTGCTGAACAATCCAGGGAAGGGGAAAACATGGATTCCACGAAATCAAAGCGGCTGAAACTTGAGGACTTGGAAGCCACAAATGGGGCCTTAGAGAATAAGAGTCATGCTAATGGAAACGGAAATGGTCATGGAAATGGTCATGGGCACAATAGCTCGGACATAGAGGAGGACATTTGGCTGACTTTACCAGATGAGGTATGGAATGACTGCATTGGTTTGAATCATGCAAGAATCATATTGCTTTACCGTGTTTAAATTACATTCATGAACTAGGATGGATGAATTTTGAACAGAGAAATTTTGGATTTATATTCCTTGTTCATTAAGTTAGTTACGATATTAACCGTGCACTTTTTTTTAGATCTGGTCATTTATTCTCAGTTGGACAGCTAATGAGGAAAAAACCAACACTAGGATAGTTTGCAAATCGCTGAAAGACATTGTGGATTTGGTAAGACATTATTACAATCAAGGCGGCCAAGTTTTGATAGTAATAATATATATATATATATATATTAACTCCATTTTGATGGTTGCCATGAATAGTTCCTTGTTGTAATATGTGGTATTTGGATCTGTTTTAAAAAATTCCAGCATTCGTCCTACAGCATTAAAATAAGGGAAGATATGGATGTCGCCAGAAGGGATTTTCGGTGCCGATTACGAGCGCATTGTGTTGAGGTGGCATCCTTACAGAATCCGGATCTGAATTTGTGTTTCAAGTTCCCTAGCTGTGTGAAAGAACTAGTCGTGACGACACACGTAATGCCGGAAAAGTTTATCAGTTTGTGTGAATCACTTAGAGAAATTCAAGTGCTCCGCTTTATCGCGACCATAATGTCCATGAAGACATTTACTGAAGAAATGCGTTCGGAAAGTGTGAGGGCTCTAGCGAGTTTGCGAAAACTTAGGGAGATCGAGATTATAATTTACAATTTTGGTATGCGTCTGCCCTGGTCCTGTGAGACATTTAATACAGTCTTCTGCAGTGATATTGAGTTACTACCTTTTAGTTCTTTGACATCAGTTAGTATAAATATGGCTCTTCATCATGCGGAAATGAGCAAATTTTTTGAGTTTTTGGTAGCCCGATGTGATACAATTAGACATGTGACGACTCGGATTTCTTGTATACGCCAACCTCCCCCAAGATTCCAGGATGACAAGGATAAAAATAATGTGTTGGATTCATCCTATCTTGCTGGATTGAAGAAATTAAACTTGTTTTCCCTTCATGTGTATGGTGCTCCAGTGTGTGAACTGTGTGAATTGCCACAGATTTGGAATGCAGTGTTGTTGAGTCAGACGACGTTACGGAATTTGACCATGGATCATCACGATCTTCGAGTACCGGATGTTATGAAAATAATTACCAACAATAGTGAACTTCGAACTTGTAAACTCTACCGTGTTAGTTGGACCTCTGTGCGGGAATTGGAAGAGATGGTTATGGTGGATACATGCCTGCATCTCGAAGAGCTATTGCTGGATTTTATGCACACTTTCGTCATATTGTGTGCTGGGAAGGATACCGCAGAGCGTTGTACAATTAAGTTTTTTGAGCTAGACAATCTACCGCATTCACTTCGAAAGCTCTCATTAAAGGGCTACCAGTTTCCTAGGAATCAAATACTTTCAGCTTTAAGCCGCATGAAGTACGTCGAGGAAGTTAATCTACACGATTGCATATTTCGGGATGAGCCGAATAAGCTGTCGCTTCTTCAGCATATTTTCATCATTCTTGCCTCCATGGAATGTGGAATTCGCCGATTCATATTTTCGGCTCCAATGGATCTCGAAAGTGAAGGAAGTATGTGGAAGAAAATGATGGACGAGGCAAGAAGTTGTGGAGTTCTTCGTGTGGAAAACATGCACCGTGAATCCCAGTGTATTATTCCGTATATTGGAGAATCGGAATACTATGACTTTTCTTTTACTAAGGATGCCCTGAAGGAATTCGTCAATCGTTGTGCAGTAGTTCTAGACGTCGCCTAGCGATAGAATATTCAAGGAAATTCTATCATTGTTTGGATCTCTCCATTTTGTATCATTCATATCATTTTGTAAAAAATATCCTTGATTGAATCTCAAAGCAGCAGCCATCGTAAATACTTCAAAAGGCAAAGTTTGTGGAACTTAACATTTCGTTTAGGCGATAGTAAACCATTCGACTTGAAAATATCGCAAGTTAAAGATTAAACATCATTGCTTTTTTACCATCATATATGTAGCTTTTGTAGTGTGCAGTTGGAACGACGAGAGTAGATGGCGCAGGCAGTACAATTGCGAGACGTATCTCAGTGCGTGTTTCCCTAAAATACGGCCAACCCCCAACCCTACTGCATTGCTTCCAAGACTGCTTTAAAAGGAGAACCCCAGTTTGTCAGGATTTAAAAATCCGATAGGAGTGAAGAAAGGCGACAAAGATTTCAATGCGTGGAATCCTCCCAGCACATTTAAATCGAATAAGCTGGACGGCATGGTCTGTTAAAGATTTTCACTATTGAGAGAAAGTAGTGTAGCAAAGTGTTAGCTAATTGCGTATTCATCTAAGTGAATACGCACTTACGCTACTCTAATTGGCCATTAGAGCCTATGAATTGGCACCATTTCCGGTTGCTGGAAGAGTGTATAATGTATTTCGATTTCGCAACTTATGTACGTATATACATGACAAAATCCCTTGTGTGCATAACAGAATTGCTTAGAAGAGTCAACTCAAGCTGGAATGGTTATGTATGCCTCCAGGATTCAGGATTGCTAAAGCATCCTGAAGAAATCCCATCTATACATTCATCCATATGCTCATTTTTATTTCAAGGCTTGCAAAACTCTGAAGTACGATGCAATTACTGGGCTTCTATGCTTTTAATTTAACGACATCTTTGTTGGTTTAGCAGAGTAGAGAAGGCTGAAGAGAGTATAAACAATTCTAAAAGCTCGTTTCCGGAATGAATGCATGCGGATTCCAGCGAAAGCCGCTCTTGGCTGAGCGGACTAAGAGCTTCATTCTTCATACTTAAGCTTGAATTCCCCATTCACCACCGCTCTTGCTAATGATGATATTATATTATCAATTGCCTAGAATATTATACTTTGTAAGATGGCAAGATGAGTTTGAGGCTCCAGCCGCAAGTTACTCTCTACTCCTTGCTCTGGGCGTCTTCGAGCTGGAGTATCTACGAGAGGACTGAGTAAATATTTCATGCAAAAAGATTTGCTGGAATTGAATTTGAATCTCTAGCGCCTTAAAGCTCCTTGTACATGCTTTCATAATGAGATGGAAGCATACAAGGGATTGTGCAAGGGAGAAGACGGTTAAATCCGTATGGAAGCTTCTGGAAGAGAAATCCCGCTCGTGTCCAGGCTTACAAAACCCAGCTCTAGAGGAAAAGCCCCAGCCTGGTTTCTGCAGAGACTCTTCTATCCCTTTCAGGATATGAAAGAAGTGAAAGGAAAGTTGGCTGGTGGATGCGAAAGCCATAGAAATGAAAGGGGAGAGGAAATAGGAAGAAATGAAATAGAGAGATGTTGGCTCCATCCAGGGATTTTCCAGCCCGGCCGCCGGGTCGATCTTCTGTCTTTCCCCTCACCCACGATAGATATATGTGGGTATAAGTAGGTGAGTCCCAACTTTCACTCATCCGGACCACTACGTTCTTCATCCTTTCTCCACCATCTCTCCTCTTCCCTCTTTCTCTCTTCTGCTGCTTTGTTAAAGGGAGTTTCTTCGTTATCTTTTTTATGCCTGATTTCAGGAAATACACCCATGCTCTACTCTTACTCCAACACGCCAGGCCTGGAGCCCCGTGCGTAGAGTAAAAACCCTGTTTTCACCAGCCAGCCTGGCCCAGAATTTGGAAACAGGCGGAGGAATGTCTGCTCAGGATTTACGTAGGCGGAGGAGGCGGAGAAAGCTTGGAGAAAGTGTAGAGCGCTTTCATTCACCCTGACAGCCGCACCAGATCTTCTCGTTCCTCTACTGGAACGTCACCCCTCCCCCCACCAATTCTCTCGTATATCTCTGCACACATGCACGATAAACCACCTCATTCTCCTCCCCCTATTTTTTCTCTGTCTACTTTCTCCACTACATCCTTCTCCTCCCACAATTCTTTCCCTCCTAGCCTACACACGCCCGAACTTTCTCCGTTTTATTTTCTCCAGTTCATGCCGCAGCCCGGTTATCATCATCTCCAGCTTTCCACACTCCGCCCCTTCCTCCTTTTTATCGTCCAGCCAAATTTAAAACTTGCAATATTTTCATCATCCTCCGCTTTTATCCTCTCAACAAAAAAGACATGCTCAGCGCTCGTCCCAGGCAGCAAAGTTCTCCTTGTATTTCTCCCTCCATTTCTATTTCCTCTGTCGTATTCCCAGACAAGAAAACATCAATTCCTCAAATTCTTCAGCTTTTCCCCCGTCGCTTTCTTTCGCATCCATCCAACTTGGCTTTGCTTGAGAGAAAGTTGATTGCGGGATCAAATCTTGCATCCAATTTAACTTCCCCGCTGGAAGGAGCGAACATTATAAGCACGTAGCGATTTTTTTCTCAGGGAATTATAAAAGACGCTAGTTGCTAGGAGCTCATCCTCCCAGCCTTTTCATTCTTATACAGTTATCTTTTTCCCTTGTCCTCATCCTCTCATAATTTCATCTCAAGTCCGGAAGACAGCGACAGCACAAACCCTGTTTTTTTATCACACCGCTTTACAAGATGAGCGAAGAAAGAAAGAGGTAAGACTTTTGGGATGATGTTGATTCCCTTAGCATAAGCAAGCAAAGGAAACGAGGAAGAGCAAGAAGGTAACCTTAACGTTAATGGAAAAGAGTTTCTCATTATTCCTCAACTCATCTCGTCTTTTCAAGCTAGCATAAAAAACTGCCACTTGTTTTTTCCCCTCAATTCCTACATATATATATATATATAATATATATAACTGGTTATACGTTTACGACTAATGCTTCAAGGGAGCAGCAAGCTCGCATAAACTTGATAATGATTCCTTCTCAGTCAGCTCTTCTATCTCCATAGAATGCGATCCATCCGAAAAAAGGTATACGTAGCAATTAACTCGCAAATCCGTCTCCACATCTTCGCCGGCATACAAACATGTTAAGTTTGGCAAAAAACTCGTTTTGCTCCCACCTCCTCCTCTTCTTCTTCTTCTTCTTCTTCTTCTTCATCTTTTTCATCTCCATTCCCCTCCCGTCGTCATCTTCTCCATCCTTCTCCAAACCATGTTCTCCTGCAACGTGCACGTAATCCGCATCCCAACTCATCTCATCTTCCCCTCCCCCCGGTCCTACCTTTAAGCTTGTAACCAAGTTGCTTGCTAGTTTAAACCCTTTGTACTCTTGGCATGAGAGCCATAAAAGGTGAATCATCAACACTCACACAAAAGTCGGACTAAACCACGTAAATTGTTAGACTTATTCCAAACAAGATTTCTGCAAGCAGTGCCATCAGTAAGTAGATACTCATGAGGAACTTCACTAACTATAATAACGTAACAACCCAACCAAGCCAGTCAGCTAGCCACGAGCCAGTCAGCCAACCTGTAACTCTCCCGTAGAATTATCATCAAACAAAACCTTCCTTCCTTCCATCCCTCAGCATTGCATCTCCCTCAAGAGTTGAACTATGAGAAACATTTTACTACACGCTTCACCCCACTCGTAGAATAGCAAAACACTTCTCCAACATCCACCAACTTCCATCCCTCCATCCAGGTAAATGGCCAAGTAAGCCCATCAACCCACAAGCTACCTTACCTCAAACTCTCAATCCTTCTCCTCCTCCCCCTCTTTGTAAAATTCCCAGCGCACCTCTTCTATCTCATCATGACATCTTTGCAAAACCAGAATCCACGTACAGCTACTCCGCGTACTCCCTATTTACATCTTTTTCTTTATTTCTTTCTTCTTCTTCTTCTTCTTCTTTCTTCCAAACCAAAACCACGACTAGTTCTATAGACTCTAGCCCTCTGTAAGTACGAGAAGGAAAAGCAAAGCAGCCTTAGTAGTAACAACAAGTAAGTAACCAAGCAAGAAACCAGTCAGCCAGCCAGCCAAACTCAACCAGCCAATTCCTTATAGTATTCAACACTCTACGCCATTGCTCATGCTTACAAATCCTGTATCTCCTTATAGTTGGTCTTTCTCCTTGGTTGAATCTTGGTGGTAATGAACCTCCGTAAGAGCACAAAACTTTAACAACTTGTATATATACACAGTACGTGTAAAATTACAGATCTAAACAGAGTCTCGTAATAGCCATTTCCCATTTATCCCCGTAATTACCGACTACACTATAGGATAGCCATAGGAAGGAGTGACTCAGAGGATCCTTCCTATTCATTTATGCGTCCCATTAAACCCTTCCCACTATTATAATAATCTCTCCCTCCATAATATACATCTTTAAAGGTATTTCCCATCGTATTCCACCAGAGGACAAGTGGGCGGAAGACTAAACTTGTAAATTCTCCTATAACCAGTTCCCATCTAGACCAAGCCTAAATCCATCCCCACAAGGAACGGAATCGCCAAATCCATCTAACTGACTGACGGAGACAATGTAACTAACAACAAAGTAACATCAAACCAGGGAGCGGACGCCAAGACACTGCTTGTTACAATTTGCTTGCTACTTTGGTCAACTCATTAAAGAATCAATGTAACCGATTTAGATGCAAATGATGACGCAAATCTTTCCTCATCCCCCACCACCACCACCAATAATCAAGTCCGTCGTAATCGTAATTTAGGGTTACGTCTCGTGGTAACTACAATATCTACCAGGTAAACTTCCCTCTTTACGCCCTTTTCCAGTTCGCTCATCCATCCTTCTCAAGGTTTCGCTGATTCTTGCCCATTCAAACATGATTGAGTCCGAATCATTCCTCCTATATCTACAGTCCAGCTCCTTCAACGCTCTCTGGACTGTGCGAGAGACGCTTTTAATTCCATCAAGGTTGACTGAAGGTAGCTTTGAGGAGCTGCTGTAATCTGCGTAAAATGAAGAATAAAACAGATGAAAAAAACTCTTTACCATTTCTCTCCAGTCATTTTTGCCACCTTTCCTCGTAAAATCTTATTACAAGTCACAAGTTGGGCGCAATAAGGAGACATTAATTAAACTCGGGCAGACTGACTATGTGTGTAGTTTCGCCTGTGTCTACTGTCAATTAAAGGATTGACCAAAGGAGGCAGGGTAGTGGAGCGTTAGCAGCGTCATCAGCACAAAGGTGCACCTCTCTCCAAAAACGCTTCCCACACTGACTATACACTCTCAGAACAAAGACGATAATCATCCTCAAGTAGTGTGTTTGTTTATTTATCAGGACAGAATGAGAATAATGAGAGAGGGAGTGAGCGAAACAGAGATAGATCCTATGCACTTCAAGCCAAGGCTTCCATCCTAAAGAGCTCAAGAGTTCATGTCAGCTCAACCAATTTAGTTATGGTCAAACGAGCCCTTTATCAACTACACACAGCAACTATAGGTGGTAGTAGCTTGTACCATTCCAAGCAAACCGAGATCAGTAAGGGTTAAAACCTTTTCACAATGCGCTACTTCTTCATGCAGACGCTTCAAGCGCTCCTGCGCTTCATGTATATACAACAAAACATTGCATGCAAAACGGGAGGATGCTGTGCAAATTTATACAAGTCCAACAAACCCTCGTTTGGAATCCAGCCTCTCCGTCTTTTGTAAAATCTTCAGAAATATTCAACACTCACTCGTCTCAACCTCAACTACATCATAACATGTAATAACTGCGCTACTTCCCTTTTTCCCTCCACATTTACCCTCATTTGCTACGATTCTACGTCGTGGATTTCATCTTCCTTACCTCTTAATTTTTACCCTGGAGTAGATAATATTCGCCAAATGTTTTTTTTCATATCCCATCTCTCCTTTAGCGTCTAGTATCTATGTACAATCCGCTTTTACATGGACGTCAGTCAAGGAATGAGCCAAGTGCATCATCACTTATGTTTCTACCTTTAAAGACGCTGAAGCGTCAAACTCACGGAGCGCTTCCACCCTTATGTAAGCGCGTGCGGTTTTTTCCTTTGCCATTTTTTTTGTTCATTTAAAACATTTCTGCGAATCCTGAGGATCATACTTCTTTCCATCATCCCCCACTCCTCATACCAGTTCTGAATGGAGTTAGCTTTGTATATATACCTGCTGGAAATTAATTCTCTAATGGGAAACACGCATGCATCTACCATCCTTCTTCAAGTTACCGAGTAGTTGTAGTTTGGCACATAAAAGTTAAAGCGCGACAAAAGTTGGGAATTGAAGGCATTCTTCTTTCATTCCCACTTTAGGAGTGGACGGAATATAATAGATTATATTCCTCCTTGAAAGTCAACCGCTCTCACTCAACCGCAAACCAAGGTCAACTTTGCTCTTCTGTAATTGCGGATAGAAGAGGGAAAAAATTCCCACTATCCCTCACACCGTTCCCGTCCCCCGGAATACAGCATATACACAATATCCTCTTTTGCAATCATTCCAGATGATGGAAAGCTGGAGCTGAGTAAGTTTTATTGAAAAAGAGGAGAGAATCCCATCCAATTCCAGCCTTGGCTGTCACAAAATGTCCTCCTCCTACCAGCCCGTCTTATTTCCTGTTTTGTCTTCCGCTTTTCTCAAGAAAATATGACGACGGAAGCGGATAACAAGATTCTCCTAACATTCATTTCCCCCGTATACTTCTATTCTTACCCACACACCCTCTCCGGGAATCAATCTTGTTAATTCCATCACATTATTCCAGTCCACACTGCCTCTTCTTCCGTCTTCACTCGCTTATTCGCAAGCCTGCGAAGAAGTTAAGCCCACTCGAAGCAAAGAGTTCTCATCCGGGTAGCTCCAAGATTCCGCAACCCGGCAACATCGACAGCCTGGACAGCGAATCCCGGGAATATTATGGAACCCGGACAGCAGCGGATTTCCCTCCAAGAGAGACGTGTATGTCAAGCAAGTCGATATCCAATTTCCCTTCAATTATCTCCATTTCACACAGTCCCCATTTGTCCTCCAAGTGTGTAAACGGCCCGGCCATCAAACGGTCTAAGATGATTAAAAGCTGCACGTATACATTATTCTATGCATCACCCTGCCAGCGGCGCTCTCTATCCTCTGCCTAACCCTGGCTAGGCCCAACATCCAAGCTGTAGCGTGTTACAGAAGGCGCTTTCCTTATTTTTTCTAAGGAAAACCTTGAGAGAATTATTAGAATATAGTTTTTTCTGGAAGCCAAAACATTATTTCCTCCCCCCGCTATCTATTTCTTTAGATTTCAGTATCCCATCTCTCTCTTTCTTTCTATGCTTCTCTGCCTCCATCTCCGGCCAACACGGAGCTCATTTACAAATCAACAATAACAAGAGAGCGTTGCAGCTAGGTCCGAGCCGAGCGTCCCATCTAGTCAAATGACTACAATAATATACACAATCCATCCGTCCCTCCTGTCTAGAGAATCCAGCTTTTGGTCTAGCCTCATATTATTTGGACTAGGGAAGGCGAGTCCAAGGAGGAAACTCCATGGTCCTTCATACCTCCGACCATCCATTCCCAACATGTTACTTCCCAAGCTTAATTGTTGCTCAGGTAAATTGGACGGGAAGCTCTCCAGGTAAATATGTATCGCTCCTCCCCAAAGTCCAATCTTTCAAAAGGCAAAGCTTACATTTCTCTCCCTCTTCTCTCCGCTCTTCTCTCCCGTCTCACAAAAGGAATAAGGGTTTCGGAGAAAAACGCGAACCCACCTACCTACCTCACCTATACCTAGCCAACGTAGTACCTCCACCTCCCCCTTCATCTTACTACTACAGATTCCGCGTAGCATTTCTGGGATGCATCATCCGAATGGAGAATTCAATTCAACTTCTAGGCCCTAACTCAGGAAGCCAGGCATGAGCCCAGCCCAGCCCCAGCACGTAGCTGGGCACGTCACTCTATATAATCTCTTGAGGAATATTGGGGGCCGGACCATCAAATCTACTACGATTTCTACCTGTACGCCCGATTCAATTTCACCTATCCATCTTGTCCTACCTTACATCAACAACCTCTTCCTATACTACCCACAACGTTTACTAGACCCTTTCCAAGGGCTACAACTTCCCGCTACATTTTCAAATTTCAACCTTCCTTTGGGATTTTACTAGGGAGGGGCGGTAGGAGCTTTCCAAAGGAAGACAAGCGACCAAGACAGGTTTTCCCTAGAAAGGATTTTCATACAAATCTTTTTACTCCGATTCCCAGCCCAACATGTAAAATACAGCCCAGGATTTCCACTCCCTCCACCCCACACCTATCCCCCCCATCAAGAGCAGACCCACCCAGGTCCTAAGCTCACCAAATTTTTCCAACACACGAGACATGAGGCACACACACAAAACTTTCCGATCATCCCTTCTTCAAAGTCTTCTTCGTCTTCCTTCTCCGGCTCTAGCCTTCATTGTCCAAAGCAGATCATGTACATACAACCACCCTTGAAGGATAAGGCTGAGCGGAAATAAGTAGAGTAAAGCCTGGGACGAGAGGGATTCTCTCTCTGGGAAAAAAATATAATGCTTCTATTCCTCCTACACCCAAGCCCCAGACCGCACCTCATCCTTCACTTACCCACCACGTCCGGATAAAAAGAACAAGAGAAAATAAAGTACAAGAATCAGGAAAAGATCCAGGGAAGAATCTTCTATCAATTTTCTCTCTCCAAATCCTCTCTTCTTCTTCTTCGTGTTCATCATCATCATCATCATCATCTTTATCTTTCCCTTAACCCCCTCAGCACAGTCACCCAACCATTTCTCCAGAAGTTTCCTAGTCCTAGAGAAAAATTCCAAACGTCCGAAATCCCGATCCAGGACCATCCAAATCTCTAAAGCTTATTTCATTCTATTCTATCCCACCCCACCCAAAGGTCAGCTATTCCCTACTTGTTATTCATCCTTCCCAGAAAAGATCCAAAGATCTCAAAGAAGAAAGACGAACATTATAAGATGTCTTAGACCAAAATTTCCTAACCAGCCTAGCCTTCTTGTTGTGACGATCTCGCTACAAGCTAACAATCCCATCATAAAACCCTAGGACTAACCATCGTCCCTCTGGTCCGTCCCTTGTCCCTGCCCTCAAAGAGATTAAGCATAAGCTTTCTCTCATTTTTTCAAGGATTACACTCTACTACTCCAAACGTTTCCCAAACCAACCAACTCATACCTGGAAAATCCTTTCCAAAAATACACATCATGAACTTGCTATGCTACAGCTAAAGCTTTTGAATCAAACCAAGGCTAGCGGCTAGCTAACCATCTGTTACCCAACTTGACTAAAAACCTACAATCCGTAGCAGTTAGAACCTCAAAAATTAACCCACCACAATCCGTTATTTCCACATCTCCGTAACTTATTCCCTAATCCTCCTCTAATCTTCTTCCCACGTCCGTCCATCTCCCGTCTTCCAGTCATAGTCAATAGTTTATATTAGTCAACAACTTGAAGTATTTAAAAGCTAAGGACCGCGCACAACGTTTTCCCGGCTAAGGAGAGAAACATAGCATTAGTAAGTAAACTTTTTATAAAAAGGGAGAGGTTGCCGGGATTATCTGCACGGCTCTGAAAGGAAAACGAGGAGCTGTCCGTAGTTCAGTTTAAGCAAGTAGTACTGAGGGATGAGGAACTCAGCTTCGCACAGTCCCTAAGAAGGAAATAAGAAAGGAGTAAGGTGGAGAGGGAGGATGCTAGCCATGCTAGGAGACGAAGGGAGAAGGCTGGGATGCGTCCGCAGGCGTCCCTCAGCTTGTTCTGGAATAAAATATCCTGTATATACAGAGTGGAAAAGATCGTGGATTGCCCGCGCCGATGTTTTGGATTCCCAAATACGGAATCCATGTAACATTTAATTCTAATACACTTTTGAATAACAATATAACCCTGGAGAGTGAGTGTAGTAAGTACGCGAGCAGGAGAGAGAGAGAGAGAGAGAGAGAGAGAGATGAGATCCATGGAGAGGATCCTTTCATTCTTTCCATCGCTCCGAGTGTAATATAAAGGGTAGGACAGAGTGTGGATCCTCTCTCCATACCCCCTCCCTCCATTCGAGTACAATAGAAGACTACACGAAGAGCGAGAGAGGGAGAGAGAAAAGGAAAAATCTAAAAGGAAAAGAAGAGAGGAATAATACAACTGAGACTTTTTGGGATGGGTTCTCTCTGTTGGGAGGTACCATTCCAAGGGAATCCAGCCGACCACCCCTAAAGTCTACAGAGTGTACACGACACATACACATTCACATAACCCGGATCCCCTCACTTCTCGTCTCAGTCTTTCTCATGAGCACACACACAGAGACGAATTCCCTAGTCCTCTCACTATTACATTCTACGAGTTTTTAGCTATATTCTTGTGAAGGTAGTAATCCTCAACCAGCCCAAGTGCGCGTAGTTCAAATTAACAATGTATTTTCAGACCGAAAAACTCGGTCGAGGTTTTAGCTCCGGAGTAGACAAGATTTCTTACTCTGTGTGAACGAGTAAGAGGCAAGTGAAATCTGTTCAGTGATACCATCGTTACTGATTCTAAACGAAAATTAGACGTAGAGAAATTAGCGGGAACACGTAATTACGTGCAGTTAGTGGAATAATAAGCAAGTATGTATTTACATGCAAGCTACGACAACAAAATAAAGTTGGGTTTCCTGGGTTAACGCGGGTTGAAAATTCAATTTCCTAGTAATTCTCCTGCCTAACGCACCACTGAGATTTCACTGGTCTCATTCTGTGAATTAATCTACACATGCACCTCAAGGCCTCCCCGACCAGCAATGTTAAATATCCATGGAAGTGAAGTTTTTGAAAATGTGTCAGTGCTACCAAAATAGTGTAATATATGTGTGATGATCCGCCTGGAATCATTTGGAGCCATTTCCAAGGAGCCAAGTGATATTGTTCACCAAATCCTCATATCCCCCTCCATTGCCATGTAATACCAAGTGTCAGTGTCTTTTCTGAAAAAGTTAACAAGTTAATATCATACAAGCCAATTGCTGATGAATAACGATTGGATTTTATCAGCTTTGGAAGCTATAGGCGATACGTGAGATAATGGTGAGAGAAACAAGGCATCTGTGGATTGGAAATCTGCCAGTGAATGTACGAGAGGAACAGATTCGGGACCTATTTCAAAGGTGAGA
Source organism: Sminthurides aquaticus (assembly GCA_906901655.1). Lineage (NCBI taxonomy): Eukaryota > Metazoa > Arthropoda > Collembola > Symphypleona > Sminthurididae > Sminthurides > Sminthurides aquaticus. The sequence goes on along the minus strand of CAJQTT010000002.1, from coordinate 1,458,169 downwards.
TCTACAACCATCTCCATTTTATTATACAGTCCAGGACTGGGTTATTCCAACGGTTTAGCAAAAATATAGACAATATCTCTTACTCTAATTCAACGAGTAAGGGACAAGTGAAATCTGTAAGCATCGTTACTGCCACCAATCGGGGTTTCCTTGTTCGTGGCGAGATCCATGGATTCAGCTTGGATTTGGATTTTGGAGTGGACCAAGCACAAGCTCGGTCTTATTAGTCCATGGATTTCCATGGATCGAAGGGTGATGGGTGGCTGGATTTGGAAAGCGGGAGCGTACAAATTCAATCAAAATCCATGGATTCGATGTTTAACTAACCCATGGATACATTGTACATGGGCTCTGCCGGTGGATTGTCCATGTTTTCGCATGAAAATAATCTACGGCTGTGGATTTGCGAGACTACCTTCCGCACATTTCCAGTATAATTACAGTTATTTTTCAAAAAAAACTATTGCAATTCAAACTATAGTATGCACTAAAAGCTAAATGTGAAGTCGTTTCCCCTCAAAGCGTCTGTTTTTTTCGCGGTTCATTCAGTGGGTACTTGCTATTGCTAAAAGATGAGGAACTCGACCTAAGATGCGAATGCTTGTCTTTTACTGTATTTCGTGATTAAATTAGAATGATTAACCTTGCCCACAAAATTGTTGTTCAAATCTTATAGGCTTTAACAACATTAGAAAGTTGTAAAACCTTAACTTAAGTTAAATACCACTCACAACAGCATGCAGTTAGTCAAACTTATCCCCAGGATTCTCTGCAATATTACCCATTTTAGTTAGGTGTTACGTTGTTCATTCTTCAGAGCCAGATGCATGCCGCAACAGAATTAAAGTAAACAAACGTAGATTCGAATGTAATAAAATCAGTTTTCAACGGAGAAACTATTTTATATCCATTAATTGTGACTTTATAAATGCAATATATGCTTCTAAAATCCAAGTTATCACAATCACTCTGCTATCTATGGAAATCCATGGGCTGACGGTCTACCCAGCAGACCGATGCATTATACAGGGTGAGTATAAACTTAGGTTTTGATTAAGAGCTCGAATTAATCATCTACGCGTTGATCAATTTTATTCAAACTGGTATTACTGGGAAGCTAAAAGTCTGAAGTTTTGATTGGTGCACATTTCAGTTACCCAATTTCAACATGAGGCCCGCTATTAACGCTCAAAGTTTCGAGTCAGAGTTCCAAGTCAGCGTTTTGCAGCATTTCCAGTTACCGATTGAAGGCTTCAGGTGTTGGTTGCTGTGGAAACGCTGCTCGAAGTCACTGAATTGGAATTCTGACAGGAAACTTTAACGTTAACAGTGGACTTCGTGCTGCAGAAAGGTAACTGAAACTTGCACCTCACAAAACTTCAGACTTCTAGCTTCCCAGTAATACCAGTTTGAATAACATTGGTCAACGCGTAGACGATTAATTCGAACTCTGAATCAAAACCTAAGTTTGTACTCACCCTGTATGCTTTATCCACGCCAAATCCAAAATCCATGGATATAGTCACGAAAAAGCAAAACCTCAGGAATCCCAAATGATACATCGAGAATTCGCTTAGTTAGTTGAAAATCTCAGGCATGCTACTTCTGATAGGTAATTTGGTTTCCATGGTTAACGCGGGTTTTAAAATTTGATTTACTCGTTATTCTGCTAACTTTTCGTTTTCTTGGGGGAAGCTCTGACCCAGCATAGATTCCACTTGTCTCTTTTAATCACTGGGTGTAGCGGTTCCCTTACCAACAGGGTAAGACATCTTGTCTAGCAAAAATGGATAATGATCATAAAGATATCCGTTCGATTATTTTACGAAAATTCTTCGACGGCTTGTATGTGTTGTACCTCATAAAAATTCTCAACGCGGCAAAAATTTTCGGATAGAAACTATTAAAGTAGTGTAGGTACTCATGGATGGAGGAGGAGGAGGCTGTAGCTATCGTAAGGAAAGCTCCGGGAAAGGGAAACTATGGGTAAAGGGCAAATGGTGGTGTGGAAAAGACGTGGGAGTTTTCTATCTTCAGTCTCGTCCTTCCGCACTGTCCCCGACTATTAAAGAAACGTGTTGTAGTCATTACCGCAGCTCTTTTGTGGTGTTACTGGTCAACATTAGGTGTACGCTAAATCCAGTTTTTTCACTTAAAATGCCGTCAATTCTTCAACTACCGCATGGATTTCACTAATTTTTAAAAAATCGTAACTACATGTTATATCTCACAATAATTCGGGGTGATAGGAAACGCAGCATTACATGTTTGAAGGGAAAACATATTTAAAGTTGATACCTTTTAAGGTAGACGTTTGAACAGCATTAACGATTCAACTTTCCCGCGTTCCCGCTCATGTGGCGTACAGTTCTTGTTTCCATAAACCACCGTAGTGTAGTATTTCGGATTACAGCTGCTGTTTCTTTTCAACAACTGCTGTGCTGTGCCATGGGACTGATCTTATAGGAGGGTTTTGTGAAAGAAGCTTTTATGTAGCTTAGAATCCTTAGAATTTCTTCACTTATAAGAGACTTGCATGAGAGGATGTGGAATTCTTTGTGGTGCGGAGTGGTTGATTCGCCAGGCCCTCCGCAAATAAACACCATCCGGATTTTGCCTAGGTCTCCGATCGGAAAAATAGGAGAGCTGTCGTCGGCTGTTGCCCAGGGACGGAGTGGAGGCTGGAAACTTCTTCTCCAATGCGCGCATATCTCTAATCCACCCACCCGGAATCGGCCTAGCTTCTTCTGTTGTTGTGAGGCTCATTAATAGCTTTTTATTATCCTGCTTGGTTGTTGACGGGGAGGATGAAGTGAGGCTGAATGATATTGTGTTTCATAGGGCGGATTTATTGGGAATTGGCATCCTATTACCTGGTAGTGTGTGTAAAAATTGTATCTAATGGTGTGGTGAGTCGAGGAGGACGCCAAGTAGAACCGAAGCTGAGTTTAGACAAGTTGGTATTTGGATTTGTTTCGAACAGGTAAAATGTTGAAGAACGATGGGCAGTTGTATATTATTGTTGTGGAGGTTTTTAAATTTGTTTTAGTTCACCGTTGGTTTTTAGAGAGAGGTTGTTATATCCTTCGCTATGATTTGGTATGATGAAGATAGTATGTGTGGATATGTGGCCAGAATGAATGGATGCAATGACGAGGAAGCGAAGAAGGAGTAAACATAAGAGAAGGGTTAGGTAGTTGAACCTTTTTTGTGCCATCGAATTTTCTAAGTAATAGTTCTTTTCTCTCTCGCCTCTCTCTCGTTCGTCTCTCAACTCAACTGGATTCACTTAGAGGCTGAGTTGCATTATAAAAAGAGAGTCGCGTGACGTGACTATACGTAAGTGTACTATAGTATACGTCCAAACAAGCAGATCTCACAAGATCTGACGGGATGGCGGAGCGGCGGGACTAAATATGAAATCGGAGGAATAATGCAGTCGGAGTTTCATTGGAAACGAATTGACCTCACGAGAACTAATGGGGATATCAATTGCGGCAACGCTAATGTAAATCCGCGATTACACCAGACCCTTACAGACAACATTTAATATTTTGACATGGATCACCGAAAGTGGATAACGTCATTGGGGTGAGGGGGAATTATAGGTAAAGTACTGATATATGCTTACACACAGGGCATTTCGTCTCCGTTTTATCCAATTGCCGTGTGCAAGCTGTATGTATTCACATGTATGTAAATGGTTTTAGTTTGCAATAACCACAACCTCGAACCATGTGTAGCTTGACGGGACTATAGGAATAGCTCCGCTATCCCAATAACCGAGTTTAGAGTCTCCTGCCTCATGTTAGTGAGGCTTGGAATTTGAACCTGCCTCCTTGCTATTCCCTTATTTTCTCGCGCTCAATAATAGTTACTGAGAGCAGTCCGCTAGCTATGCTTTTACTCATGCTTGTGTATTTTCAGGAGGGAAAATGCGTGAGCGGCTTCTGAGATCTTGATTCTTGAAGGAGAGAGGAAAACAGTAGATGTTTGTGTGGGGTTCCATTTCTCTTGTATTCTACATAAAGTTTGTTATGTTGCTCAGCTTCTAAGGACATTTATGTACATACAGGAGAATGGAGGAGGAGGAGAGGAAGGGAGGAGGAATAATAGTGTTAAAAAGTACGACGCAGTTTCTTGGTTCCCTCCGTTTTGCAGAGCAAGCGAAGAATTACGGCAAACTATAACGAGTTGGCTTGTATTAGAGGTTTAGATGTGTGTGTGTGTGTCTGTGTGTGTTAGAGGGATAGAGAGGAAGGAATAGCGAGGGAAGCGGAGTAGCTATGGGTTCGTAAAGTATAAGTTTTACAACGATGCCACGTTGATAAATGAGCCGGACTGATCTTGAGAGTTGGATGGAGGATAACATGTATTCCACAATCCGCTCTTACCTTCCATCCCTTCCCGAATGAATCGTTCCATTCGAGTTTTTCCCCATCCGCACATGGCTGGGAGGGTACGGCTGTTGGGCTGCAGCCTGGGATACCGTTTGTTGGTTGATGGAGGGGGTGCCCTCTCTCTTCATGTACCTACCACGTTATGGATAGAGCTTCGTCCAGTCACAAGCAATCCTAAACCACATCCCTCCTTCCTAGTATGCCAACACCCATCTTTGCTGGATGGAAAACAAAATGGTAGATGCATTCAACAATATGGCGGATGCACTAACGTAAAATGGAGGATGCACTTACGTAAAATGGCGGTTGCACTAACGTAAAATGGCGGATGCACTAACGCTAAATGTAGAATACGTTAAACAGTATAGCTCATGCGTTAACTTAAGAAGGCAAAGCTATTTCTATGATATTGAATGGGAGGGAAGCTTTGACCTTTCATGTACATATACCAGGCCGGATTGGGCTTTCTCCCTTTGGATGTGAAGCGTCAGTTCCATTTTATGCTATTCCACGAGTACGTACTCCCCTGTGTTACGTTGTATCTGATTTCCGCTGACTTCTTTTTCCTCGCCCTATTCATAATTCCGTGGCATTTTGGCCCGAGTTTGGCAAGTTGCTGCCGTTTTCAGCAATTCTCCCTACTTATTACTACTCCTTCTAAAGGCAAAGGCTTATTTGCATTGAGTCCGGTTATACACTATGCGTTTGATTCTTACGATAACCCCCTGGTAACGGGCTTTTTAAAAAGTTACGGAAATTTGTTTGCGGTTCGAACCGAACCGTGTTCACATAGCATGCGGGAATATACTTAACAAAGTACCATTTACTTTTTTATTTTGCCCTAAATTTAAGAAAAATTAAATACAGGTGTAGCTACAAATAGTCCTCTCACTAGTGAAGGAGACTGTCACTCGGTTCTTAGACGGGTTTTCGGACTTTTAGCGTACGTTTTTTTCTAATATTTTCCTGGCTTACAGTTTCCCCAAGTTTTAGGTTCGGAGTTCAAGCTCGCAGTCAACGACAACTTGGAGCATGCGTAGTTCAACTTTACCATGTCATGGTGCATTGTTGAAGTTTGCTTACGCGACGGCCGGTAATTGTTGGCGCGAACGTAGTAGACAAGCACCTTGCCACTTCACGCTGTGAAACCGAGGTTAGAGAATTGCCTCTTAGTTTAAAGTACCTAAGCTTTAAAATATATCAATTTACACGGAGGAATTGGATTGAACTTGTCGTTTATCCTGAAAATCTTAAATTTTGTTTATTCAATTAAATTTTGTTTATATAATTAATTAAATTTATTTAATTATTAATTTAAGTTAAAATTTATGGATACATGTATCCTGAAAAAATTAGTCGAAGCCACCACTGTAACTAACTAGCTGGACCGAGTATTGGAAATCAGCTAATGGTATGATGTTATAGTACCCTTTTATAGCCACACCCTCAGCCTCTTTAAGCAACTCTTCACTTTTAAGCCAGGGCCAAAAGTGAACAAATATTTATGCTCCCTTTTAAAGTCACACCCTAAGCCTATTTATGCAAATCTTTTTGTTTTTCCTTTTAACTTTTGATCGATTTTTTTATGCTTTTGGCCCTGGCTCAAAAGTGATGTTGCATTAGAGTTGCATTAAGCCGGCTAGACAGAAGCTTCCCTTAGACTTCGTCTCGGTCCAGCTACAAATTACGGCGAAGCCACCTCAACTGTTTAGCTGTACTGACGGCCCAACATTCAAAACATTTAAATACATTTAAGTCATAAATTTAAGTTTTGTTGCCTTTTCTGCGTCCACAGCATGGTCACAACGAGAATTGAGACGGTCCAATTTCGAAACATTTAAAATCATTTTAAGCCACTTTGATACTTCTTTTTAGCTGGACCAAGACGACGTCTGAGGGGAAGCTTATCTCGAGCCCTTAGATTGAAAATAGGAGAATTGGGACGGCCCAATTTAGTTGCTGGCCCTTAAAGTTAAAAGGCACAAGAAGAATCAAAAGGGCTTTAAATTATTTAAAATATTTCAAAATTGGACCGTCCCAATTCTCATTGTGGCCCTGCTGTAGCCGTATAAAAGGAAACAAAGATTTAATTAATGAACTAAAATGTTTTAAAGTATTTGAAATGCATCGAAATTGGCTTGTCCCAAATAATTTAAAATGTATTAAATTATTTATAATGTTTTTAAATGTATCTAAATTGGACCGTCCCGATTCTCATTGTGACGCTGCCATGATCATAGAAAAGGAAACAAAGCTTTTCAAAATGACCAAAAAGGTTTTAAAGTTTTTGAAAATATTGTGATGCCTTATGCAGTTAGTTTAATGTAACTGCTTATTTCATTAAGCAGTTACATTTAACTAACTGCATTTTTGAAGTGTACACTAAATTTATTGAAATTGATTGAATGGGGATAAGTTTGTTATCGAAAAGCTTGAAGCTCGGGATGCGTTAGTACATACCTATGCTTGTGAGGTTGCATATGTGAGAGAGAAGGTGGTGGATGGAAGGAAGAATATTATATTTTGTGTAGCTATGATATGTATGGCTGAATACAGTTAGTTGTTGCTGGGAGAGAGGTGGGCTTAAGTTTTGAATCATTCCGCAACAACTTTACTCATTCTTATCCTCGACTCTGCTAGGCTCTTAAGCAAGTCGAACATTTGCTACCTCTCCAAAACTCATGATAACAATAATAATGAGGAACGCGGCTGTTTCTCTGCATATTTACACATAGTCTAATGTTTTTATATGGCTTTTGCTCAATATGTGGGTATGAGATTTATGGGAAATCAAGAATTTGTACGAAATAAGTATATACTAAGAATAAAAATACATTTCCGAAAGGGTTGCATGCCAGTATTGGTTGCAGCGTTGCGATGACGTCGAAGAACAAGATGGGCGAGTTGTTCAAGAGGATGAAATTATCAAGGTTTCTCTCTTGGTAATTTTAGTGAGTTGATCTTAGGCTGTAGGATTGCTCTTTAATATCCCGCTTTTTCTACTATATCTTCCTTCTAGCGTAATTTCCTTTTGTAAACTAGGAGTTTTTTATAAACTAGGAGGATTTTATACCGTTCAACATCCTCCAATGACAAGTCGCGTAATTTACTGTTTCCCACATCCTCGCTCCTCCCTCGCCCTTCCTCTCTGTCCCACCTGAAGGGGAAAGCAAGGTGGAACGCCGTGCAACCGAGGTTTAACTTTTTCATGGCCCGATCTGGCTAGGAGATGGCCTAGCCAATCGGCAATGTATCGTTAATTAATTACAAGACTAAGACTATGGCAAGTTGGATTTCAGTAGAGAATGTGCGAAACTGTTTCTTTATTGATATAAACATTTGAATGAGATGAAATAAAATCGATTGTCATAATACACGAGGTGATAGGGTTGATGGAACCCTTTTTGTTGATGTGAAGATTCAGGATGAAAGAATTGTAAGGAGTATGAGCGAGTCGAATTGATTGAATCCGTAAGCTTGACGTAACTTTTAGAAGACAGCTTTTGAGCTGGCTCTGGTTTCATGAAATACCAGTCTTGAAAGCCTGTAATTGAAGCTGTATGCGTCGCTAAGGAGAAGAGTAATCTTAAACTTTGAAAATTATGTTAAACTGTAGCTTAAGAGTCGTTATGACCAGTGCGAAAAACAAAAATCCCAGGTTTTGTCTTCTTCGGCAGAAATCGCGGTTCCGAGTAGCGATTTCAGCATATAGATTACTTAAGAGACCGTGCACATTCTATCGAAAACGCAAAACTGCCAAATCTTAACATTGTTTAACTTAAGATTTGAACTGGTTAAGAACGAGGAACGAAGGCATTGTCAACATTTAATAGTTTAAAGCTCATCAGGAAAATTTATTTTCTGAAATCTCGGAAGCTTTTACTTAAATCACAAGCTTTGTTCACGTAATATGTTGACGGCACCTACCTTTGAATTTGGATTTTGCCCGAACTAGGCAAAACCTGGAATTTTTATTTTTTGCACGGTTCATAACAATCCTTAAGCTACAGTTTAACATACTTTCCAAAAACCAAAGCCCAAAACATCAAGGGCCATCTACGGTTAGGATGCTTCTCAAATGTTCTTATCATGGAGAGGAATGAGAAGAAGAGATGTACTTTTTGGCAGCATTTCACGTGTGGACAGTGAAATTACTGAATCGCTTACAAAAGGCGGGATGGATTTTGGTGTGAGCTAGGAATTTAAATGGTATTTATACCGTCGGTGCGAGCGTTAGTCATTGCGTAAGGAACAGATTCGCGGTGTTAAGCTTATTCACTTGCATTTGTTACCAGAGGAATTGCTCTCGAAGATTCTGAAAGAACTGATACTAAGCTTGTACTTGTTGAATTCCGGTATTCTTATGATCGAAGCTGTGAGAGTTGTGGACGAATGCTATCTTGAACCATGTACCCGCATTTAGTCTTCTCATTGTTTCTGATTGATCCAAATTTGCAGTGATGGCTCGTTAGGAACGGGAATTAGGGTTGTCTTATTGTATAATTGGAGGCTATGCTAACATTTGAAGTCAGATAAACTAGGGGTGTTCTGTTAGTGCGGTTATGAGCGTTCAGAGTATTCTGAATTCTTGCTCAAGTACACTATTCCTTGAATTAATCACTGCTGGACACTGGAGAGTTCATGAGAAATTGTAGGAGTGAAGAAGTAAGGGGTAGAATTGGTTCGAAAAGGGAAGAAGAGTGTTCTCTCTGTCCTTATCTGATAACTGACCGAATGTAATGTTTTCATACGTGCCAAGTATAGTTGTGGAGGGTCGGTATCAGAACCACAACTGTAACGAATCTTTCAAGGAATGTTTAAGCTGAAGTTGACTCAAGTAAGTTTGAGAGTGACTAAGGCATATATTGATTAATAAGACTCTTTGGTTTTGGTCACTTGAAAGTGCTACTACTATGTGCTTTGAGCTAAATTCTACGTAACTCTATGTAACTGTATGTGGTACTGCGGGCGACAACACGTAGCTTAGTTTTACTAGTTGCTGCTTATCGTCATCTTTCACGACGTAGTCGTCTCTCCTATTGAAGCGTAATTGGTGTTATAATAATATGAAGGAATTATGGTTAATGGTTGATGAATAATGGAGGGTTAGAAGGTTTAATGTGGCATTATTTCCTTACGAAGCACACATTCCATTTCAAGAGTTATAGTCCGAGTGGATTTTTAACCATGTCTTCTCAGTTGCTGGACTCGGTATTGTTTGAAACATTGCTCGCGATGATTTGATGGGCCACTATGAGTTTATTTTGTAAATAAATTGTTTATTTGTCCTGGAAATGTGTGTCGTATATATTCCTTGTGGAGGCTTGTGGTTGGGCCGAGCAAGGATAGGAAATTGCGGTCTTTTTATTTCTGGTTTGAGTTTACTTTCGCTGATGCGCCAGCCGATGTCTGAGGAGGATATAGTCCCTCGGTCTTGTTCCTCATATAACCCTAAGAGCGAGATAGGAAAATGTGGATATGTTCTGCATTTGCTTAATGAGCAGTTATAATAATGTAGACAGGGTTCGAAGTTTTATGTCCCTAGAGTATTTATTATAGATAAAATATAAACTGATTTGATTCCTCTCCTGTTTTCCACGTAGTGCTTACTCACTATGATAAATTGATAGATGCGTGTGAGTGTGTGTGGATATAGTGAGTTTTCGGGAAATGATATTTCTGCACTCTGCGCTTATTGGTGGGAATCCAATGCGGCGATGAATAAATTTGCACATTATAATACGTATACGGATATTTAACTAATAGAGTAGCACATGACGAAGGATTGCCCTGGAAGCAGTGATAAAATTCTACCATCGTAAGTTCTGTGGTCGGAGCTACAATCACCACGCATCCTTAGGTCTCAGCATTTACGAAGCTGAGTTGTAGCTTTGATACTAAAATCTACATTTGCTAGATTGTTTGACTGCTGGCTACAGTGGTTGACTTGAGCGCCGTATTTCGCAGTTTTAGTAGATGCAGTTCTAACGTAAAACAATCAACAACAATTTTGATTAAGGAGACTGCTCCAGTGAAAGTGGCTCAAGTTGTGAAAGCCTGGATCTGCCATCTTTCTTTTCAGTTTTTAATATTATTGCGAAATATAAGTTCTGCACGGGTTTTAAAATCAGTATGTACTTGTGAAGAATATTACTGATACCTGGAATTAGTTTTCTTAGTAAAAATTAAATTCTGCGAACGGAATGGAAGGAATGTTTAGTTGGAGGCAGTTGGAACTTTCTGTAATAAACAATACATGCGATTGTTATGTAGTGGGAAGGAAGTTGAGAGTTGAAGACAAATAACAATAGATTTTTGAAGGTTTTATTGTCTTTATGGAAGGTACTTCGGCGGTCTTATGTGTGATGGGCTTCAGGTGGGAAAGAGTAATTACATTGTTATTTTCAAGCAAACCCGAGTTCATGTCCATGTAGTGTTATTAAGTGAAAGTGATCTGTTTAATTAAATCAAAACATGAGTAACGAACAATATTCTCGGGTGAAATCCGTACGAACCGGTAATAGTGTTTACCGAAAGGAAAACAAAAGGGTTTATCCTCCCATACCTGATTATTTCAGGCATGAGAAAAGTACAAATGCGGATGCAAGAAAGACTGAGTAAGTGTGAGGTTGGTTTACCAACGAAGAATACGGGAACCGCTTCAAGAAATAATAGCTTGAAATTAATGCATTCGAAATGTGAACAACTTTACGCTTTTGTCGACTCTCTCTGCTAGGCTGTTGTATTGTTTGCCCCGGAAGATTCACTAAAATGGTTAGCTCGGATAGTCAAACGTGATTAGCGCTTAATTGAAATTCGGACAAAGCTGGTGCGACACAAGGGTTTGTTGTTCCTTGTTTAGAGTTTTTCAGTATACATGAAATAAGTTAGCATCTGCAGCATGTATCTAAAGCTAAACTGTTTATGAGCAGATTTATTGTGTCTTGTGTTTGAGTTTAATGGTTAATTAAATGAATTTCAGACATGGACGTGTTCAAAGTGTCAAGTTTTTGCCTGACGACGGTATATCGGCAGTTCCTGGCATTGCCGGGAGTTCTGCTGGGCGAACTGGGAAAAGCGCCACAGTTGCATTTATCGATATTCGATCCGCAGCAAAGGCCTTGCGGGCTGTGCATTCGATGGCGGGACAGCCCTTGCAGATCACATACCATGAACCCGGTTCCGTTCCCTCCCGAAATCTCCATGTGGCGGAGCATTCCTCTCCTGGAGATTCGATACCTTCAACGCCTACGAACGAATGTGGTACAAATTGTGTACCGGCGATCCCTCCGGGAAATTCGGTTCCTAGCGTAGCAGTGTCTGGCGTTACAAACGGACCTGCAGCCTCTGCAACAGGCTCTGGTTTATATCGACAAAGATTTCCTTTACAACACGGGTAAGTGGACTATGTTTTTGCTATTTGCCAGAATGTGCTTGTTTAGCTGAATATCCGGTATATGACAGTGTCGGATTCAAGGTTCTGTTGTACAGTCAGGCTAGTTCATATCACCAATAAAGGATGACGCAAGTAGACTTCATGGTTAGTACTGATGCTTTTGTAATCCGGCCGCAGTCCGGAATAATACTCATTCTTTCTTCTTTTCTTTGCTCTTTAGGCAATCGGAAGACTCATCTAGTCATTTTTATGAGCAACCGAAAAGCTTTAGTCGCGGAAGGGGCGATGGTCATGGCTTCCATGGTGGGAGAGGTCGCCGGGAACACCGGCATCTGTACCACAGCAATAGGCTTACCTTTCCTACCGACAGGTAAGCAAGCATTCCACTTGTTTTTGCACCGAGGATCCGAGTTCATTGTCATGACTAAAATATGTTTGTATTATTTATAACTTATATAGAAACTACCGTGTACCATGGGGCTATCCCAACGAGGCGAGGTACGCTCCGTCTGCTCATTCCGAAGTCGATGAGAGGACTGCTGGCCCTCCGTCATCTTCCCACCCACAACAAAATGAAGCTAGTTCTAAGGCAACTCGAAGACCTGACTCCCCAGCGAGTTCCGTTTCTTCAAGGCATTTGCATAGTAAAAGGCATAAATCCAGGTAATTTATTTTTAACAGCCATTGTACAACTACTCCTTCGAGTTAAATGTATCAAAATATAACTCTTACCCATGATAACCCCAGGTCAGTCAGTGAATCTGGTAGCTCCGATCGTGGAAGTAGCGGAGGCTCCCGCTCAAGATCTGGATCTCGTTCTAGTGTTTCCACAAGCGTAAGTTCAGCCCGTTCAAGATCTCCACCTCATCATAATTCTAGCGGGCATTACTCAAGCTCCAGAGGTGGTTCACCTGGAAGTCGCTTTCATCAAAATTCCTATAATTCGCGTCGAAGGTGAGCAATCTTTCACATCTATGTTTTTTATGACCAACGATGTAATTACTATTGTGAATCAAAGCATTCGTGTAATATAACCGGCGTACGCATTATTAATTTTCCTGTCTTTTTCTTGCGAAATTCGTAGGTGCAGTCGATCTCGGCTCGTTAGCAGCAGACTTAATGATTCAACCCGTGTACGTCACAGTTCGCGATCTCCTCATTTGCCAGCAAGTCCCACATCCTCTGAATCTTCATCGCCATCTCCTCACCGAAAAATTATCGCAACTCCTCATTCCCCGTCTCATTCACCCTCATCTGCAAAATCATATTCCCCAAGGTATTTTGAATTGTAATGTCTTAGCTACGTATCATTTTCTGTAGCTTTGTTGTACTCACAGTAATATTGTTTTGATTACAGTCGTAGCATCAATCAATCCGGGCATCACCATCATCACCATCATCACCACCATCAGAGACGCCAATTAAATTCATCTGAACTCCAGTCCGCTATAAGAATTCGTAACTTACCTACCAGATCGACCGACACATCCTTAAAGGATGGCCTGTATCATGAGTACAAAAAGCATGGAAAAGTTTCGTGGGTGAGAGTAATAGGGACTGGATCCGAGAGATACGCTATCGTTTGTTTTAAGTCTGCAGAACATGCCAACAGAGCTGTAGAGTCTTCTCAGGACAAACAGTTTTTTGGCTGCAAAATTCAGGTGTCTAGGTTTTATAATAGCAGAGGGGATGAAGCTATTGGACTTAATGACGAAGATAGCAGGTAAGAATTGATTTCGAAAATTAAAACATAATTGCTTATAATGTTCGTAGTGTCATATTGGATTACAATTTTATTTTTTATAGGGGCCTAAGTGAAGATGAATTCTCACCAGTTAGCAACACTACCAGAACCGTCCTTATTACTGGTCTTGATACTAACATCGATTATAAAGAATTGAAGACAGAATTGGGACAGTGTGGTGATATTGTTGTAAGTTTAGCATCATACCAGTTAATAGGCATATTAATAGAAACTTTGTTAATTGCAAAATATTTTATTTTATTACAGACGTTAGACATTCGAACACAGGGAGCTTCCACTGTTGCAGTTTGTGAGTTCGTCGACATTGCAAGTGCTATAAGAGCGCAATGGGTGCGACACGTATGTAAATCACGGGAAGCAATTACACGGATAAATTTTGTACGAACTTCCCCATCAGCGTCTATATTGTTGGACGGAACTGAAGGCTTCAATGAGAAGTTGATTACTGCCCGATGCAGTCAGTATGGTGCTATAACCAGGGTTACGACAGACGTTGAGAGGAATCTAACGCTTGTTCAATTTGAAGAGGTATTATTGCGTAGACATGTGCATATGACGTTTTATTTTCGTAATTTACAGTCGTTTAATAATGTTGTTTTTCTCATAGATCTCATGTGCTCAAACTGCTGTTCGAGAAATTCGTAGTTGGAGCGTGAAAGGAAAGCATATTCACGTCGACTTTACCTCTCCCGATTGCATTCGACTGTTTCTAGAGCGCATTACTGCCAATAGTCGAGGAGTCATGCCAGATAGTTTACCCAACAGTCATCGAACCTTACCCGCATCATGCTACACGGATGCAGCAATCGGCAAGGATCCTAACCGCAGGCGAAGGTGAGCTACAAATAATATTTTTGTTCTTGTATGGCTGCGAATACAGAGCAATGTTTTACTAACAGTCCATACTTCTTTCAGAAACATTAATGACGTTGAGTTTGAGCCTAGTAAGCCAATGACTCACCTTAGACTACTGGACGAGTCGGGTTCTCCTGAAAGTGCTTCGAGTTGTCATCTTCGCGACGGGAAAAATGATTCAGGCATGCTGTCAGGGGACGATGAAAACAATGGTAGAATCTACCGACGACCGGATGTCTATTCCAGCTCCTTAAGTCCAGATACTGATAGAGTGGGGATGGCTGACGATGCATCCGTTGATACACGTGGAGGAAAATCGGAGCCCTGCAAGATTGATCTTAATTGCCACGAAAATGATTCTGCTGTTGTGACATCATCATCAGATGTGATAAACGGTGACGCGGATGCTCACGAAAATTACGATCGTGCTCTTGTCAATGGCAACGGAAAGCACAGCAAATTCGAATTTTGTAAGTTGTGATAATTTTGCGTGATGTCTTTTTAGTATCAACGCGATGACGTTCTATATCAACAAACTATATTAATTGCAGCTCGGGTAAACTCAACGGCCTCGAAATCAACCATTGTTGCTGTAGCGGTTGACGGTGTTTCCAGCACATCTCCAGAACCTAAAGTGGAAGCCGTACGCAAAGCATCACCAGACCCTGGGATTGGTCTCCCAATGTTGGAAGCTGGTGGAAAAATTGCGGATTCTCACATAATTACAACAGGTCAGTTAAGTTTCAATACTTTTTATTATGCTAATACTTGCTTCGACGCTAAGGCTATGGTTTCTGCAGGGTTGGCTGATCCTCGTAAAAAGCCCAATGAAAGCAAAATCCGAAGATCTTCCGCTGACTCTGGTAGCAACACAACGTCTTCAACTTTGTATACAAATGGTTAGTTATCCTTAAAAGCAGTTGAAATTCGAACTTATGTTGAAAACGTGTGTTCGTTGCCGGAGTTTAATATGATAATTACCGTCGCGAAATTCAGAGCTTTTTTCTGTTTTAACAAATGTAGGATCCGAAGGAGGAGAGGAAAGTGACGACAGACCTGGCACGCCGTTATGTGATGAAAATCCTGAAAACTTCTTTGCAAACGATAATAATAACGTCTCAGTGAAAGTTCCTTTACCGCATATGTCGAACTTGACGAAACCAGACCAACCACTAAGTCTACCTCTTCCAGGGTTTGCGCATCGTTACCCTCACTATACTACTGGAAACCAAAATAGTCGTCACAACAATGTCGGCGCAGTCTCTTCCAAAGAAACCAAGGTGTCCCTTAGGCGCTCGAGCGAAACAATAGTAACCAAAAGTCCTATCAAATCACCTCAATACGAAGGAACAGGGTCTGTGATGAACTCATCCGCCAGTGATTGTGAGACGATTTCCCCACTTCCGGACAGCGAATCAAAATTGTGCACAAGTGATCGGCTTAATGATGTTTTTTCGCTTCCCTCTTCAAAAAGTACAAATACTAACAGTTGGCATGAGTCTGATATGGCCGAGTTAGATTCGAGAAGTGTTCCTCTTGAAGGATTAGATCATCCGGTAACGAATTATATTAACGCTCGAAGCACTTCAGTGGACAGTGTTGATGAAATGGGTAGTCCTGGTACAGGGATTGTGGAAAATAGTTGTGACAAAGAGTGTGCCGCTGCAGATTCGATTCCAGGTGGTGAGAAAAACATTGGAGCTGCTTCGTCTTCCGATTCTGAATCTGGGTCTTCGCCTAGAAGATCTCCTACTGAAAAATCATTAGATGAAAGACTGTCGCTTTTTTACGATCAGTACAATCAGTGGGAAGGCAATCGCTCTTCCGCCCGTGCTGCGCCCTTACATCGGTCTAATGTACCTTCTGGCGAAGGTGCACCACGTTCCGTAGCCCCGAATATAGTGCCGTCAACTCCTGTGGGAGGTGATTGTCCCGAACCCTCACCTTTAACCCGTTTTCCTAGAACGAAGCATAAAGTACTTGATTTGGACGAAATGCGACATCAACCATCTGACATTGTTAAATCTTTACTCGCTAAAAAATCCGTCTTTGATGAGGACACTAAAAGGCTTGAAAATTTTGGTGAAAAATATGAGGCTAAAGGTACACCTATTGCTGCGAACTGGCGATCTTTAGCGAAACCGCCTAATTCTCCTGTACCTAAAACCCATAGTTCGACGAACTCAGTAGCTTCCCCATCAAGCAAACCACCATCACCCCCAACGCAACATGTATCGGTATTCCAAAGTCCTACCACTACTACTCCTCAAGCGTCGGCAAATAGAGTTATTCATCATAATAGTAACTCACAAATATCTGCTACAAAAGCTCATCAACAGCAGCCAGCTAGTGGTGTCACGAAACCTACTGTGAAGGATCTCAATTACAATAATTCCTGCAGCGGAATTTGGCAAAGTCTGAACAATAAACCCTTTGAAAAGCCCATGCTTAGTGCAGCACCGTCGAAGATTAGTGGTAGTGGTTCACTAGGCCAACAGAAGGCTTCGATTGAGCTAGCTATAAAGACGATGCCTATTATACCAACATCTCCTGTGCCCTCTTCAACTTTCGGTAAAAGCTTGCAAGAAATTCAGCCTCCTGGATCAACACTTGGTTTATCCAGAAGTAATGCGTCCTCAAAACATACTTCCATGCTCAGTGCAAACCTATCTCCTGGTGGAAGTGAAAACGCAATTAGTCAGTCTGTGTTGCACCCAAATATACCCAGAATTGTGGAACGCTCAATGAGTCTTGATAGCAAGCGAATATCAGCAAATGCCTCTCAGGTCAGTTCTAGCGCTGGGTGCAGTCCCACAAGTATTTCCAATTCATCACCGGTCTCTACAACACCTGTTGCAGCCAACCTCCTCTCACATCGGCGAATCAGTGCTGATTCGCATGGACTAGCTCCAGTTATGAAAGATACATTGACAGTGAAGAAATCGGAACCTATATTTACAGAAGGTTCAAAGAAATGCGTCAAGGAAACACCAACTACATTGACCAAAGACCACCTTGCCAAAGTTGTACAAGCAAAAGATGATTTATCAAGTAAGGGAGTGGGCCTTATTAAAACTGAACCATCCGTAGTGCAGCATCCAAGTCACCCACCTGAGACAACTGTCGCAGTTGTAGCCAGTCTCCAGTCACCTGTCGTATTGTCAAAAGACTCGAAACGAGACTCTAGAGACAAAAAGCGAAGAAACAGCGGTTCCTCCACTCCAACTATGTCCAACCCTCCTGCGTCTATGACCAGTTCTAGCTCTAGATCCGAGATTCCTTCCATCGGTACGCCGAAGCCATGTACTTCAAGCAGTAGGGAACGCAAGGAGAAAGAGAAGGAAAAGGATATCAAGCGAGTCACAAATGAAGAAACGGTTAGTGGACCCAATTGTAACACTGGGCATCACACTAATATCAGTAACCATCACCATAGTAAAAGCAAATCGAAGGACAAAATTAAGGAGGAAAAAGAACACCATAATACAGAGTCTGCATCATCGATCACGACGTCGAGCAATAAGGATGCGCATTCTCATAGAAAAGAAAAAGATAAGGATAAAGAATTCAACAAACTGAAGCGGCGCTTGAGTTCTCAAGAAAGCGAACAAGGTATGTAGCTTAAATTTGAAATTTGCTGTATTGATAGAAAAGTTGTAGAATAGCTTCCCGTTAATTTATCTAGAACCTTACCTCATCAATGCTTAAATTCTGCTTTCAGCCACTGACTCCAAAAAGTCGAAGTTGGAAAAGAAAGAAGTTACTGGGTCCTCAAAGGAATCCAATTCTGACCAACCTCACAGTAACCATAATAGTGGAAAATCAAAGTATAGCTCTACTACAAGTATTGAGAGACGAGAATCAAGGGATTCTAGCTCAAGTACAAAAGAGAAGCCTAAAGAAAATAGAGAAAAGTCAGAGAGAGATGGCGGGAAATTTACTGAAGCAGGTGGCTCCAGTAGTAAA
Organism: Sminthurides aquaticus; assembly: GCA_906901655.1. Lineage (NCBI taxonomy): Eukaryota > Metazoa > Arthropoda > Collembola > Symphypleona > Sminthurididae > Sminthurides > Sminthurides aquaticus. The sequence goes on along the minus strand of CAJQTT010000002.1, from coordinate 1,439,787 downwards.
GATCATCATCATAAGGCTAAACTGAGCAGTAGTAGTAGTAGCAGCAGCTCTACCTCCAAACACCATCATGAAAAGAAAACTTCTAATGAAAATCACACCTCTTCAACCCATACCCATAAATCCAGCAGTGACAGCTTCAAGAAGAAGGAGAAGAGTTCTAGTAAAGAGTCGAGTAAATCAAAACACTCTTCTGGAAGTAGCCATAGTCATAGCCATCATGGGAGTGTCACTAGCACAGGGATCAAGAAAGAAGTTTCAAGTAAAGCCAGAAGTTCTAGTTGGAAGGACAAGGATAGCAAAAGTAAAGACAAGACGTTTGATTCTGACGACGAGCGTGAATCTATTCTTGCTACTCCGACATCTCTGGAGAAGGATAAGGCTAGAGAAACGAGTAAAGACAGGAGCGAAAAGCATGAAAAGCGGGAGGAGAGTGTCAAGCGGGACCGTCACAAGTCTGGCGATAGTTCATCAGCGCCAAACAGTGCGGACACGAAACGGATGAGGTCGAAACAAGAGAAAAAGAAACGACGTAACAGAATAATAGTTGATGAGACTGAGTCTTCCGATTCTGGAAAATCAGGTATGGAGTCATTCCGGTGTATTTTCGAAGTAATTTTGAGGCCAAGAGTATTTATGTTACGATTTTATGATCTTGCAGGCGATGAGGATGATGATGACAAACAAAAACATCATTCGATATTTGAAGTGGTCATTGACGAGTATCCGTCAATGTACGATAAAGTCAAGGCCAGATCCAATAGAGCTTGCAAGAATGCAACAGCTCAACAGCAGAAAGAGGAGCAACGAAAGCAAGAAAAATTGAAAGAACAATTCCAACAGTTGAAACAGTCAAGGTATGTTACGCACGGAATGAATAGTAGCTGTTCTTGGTTGTGATCTAAGCTAAAAGTTTGTCTCTGTTAACTTTGCAGAGCTAAACGTGAGGAGAAGAAACGCAGCACTTCCATCGAGGAGAGAAAGTCCTATGTGAATTCTTCGTCTGACGAATCCGATGCAGGCCAGCATATTGACTCTGACAATGGGTCAGGAAATTTTGTCAAACTGGAGAGAGAACGAGAGCGCCACCACTCCAGAGTTCAAGAGACAGGGGATGAACCTACATCTGATGAGGAAGAAGCAAGAAATCACAAAGGTGGCGTTCCACCCAAGTTATCGGAGAAAGTTCGCAGTAAGAGCAAGAGTAGGTCCTTAAAAACTAACCAAAGCACTAAGCATCGAGGGAAAAAGTCGCTGAAATCATCTCCTCCGTGCACATCTTCTTTCGCGTCTACATCCTCAATATTTTACTCCCATTCTGATGAAGACTCACGTAACAGCTCCCCTCCGGCTATTAAGAAACGCAAAGTAAAACACCAGACTGTCGGGATTAACGCAGGGTCAATCATGTCTCATCAGTCGATGGATACCAAATCATCTGACGATTCCGCATCGGACTTCGACGACAGTAACGTTATTATGAGTAATGTCACCTTACCATCCTTACCTACAAAGAAGTATTCATCATCTAGCTCATCATCAAAGTTGAAGAAATTACGAATGGCGGAAATATACACTGACTCAGATAGCAGTGTTCGCAGTAGTCGTGGTGTGAGAAACAGTACTACCCCGTCAAAATCGAAAGCATCTCGAGAGAAGATAGGCACGAAGCAGAAAAGTGTGGACCTCAAAAAACTGTTTGATGATACTTCCGAAACATCCGGAGATGAAGAGTCCAACAGTCACGCAGTGGCCCGCAGGGAAAAGGAATCGCAAGAAAAAGATGAAACATCAAAGCGAAGCAAAGATAAAGAGAGGGAGTCAAAGGATTCAGTGTCAGGCCGTAAGAAGTCTCTTTCTTCATCAGGTACCAGCATTAGGAGTTATAGCAAAGGTCAACGCAGGCGACTAAGTAGTGAAGGAACTGGCGAGAATGATATTCATCATTCTATCACCAAATCGGATCATTCAGCAACCATGAAAGATATCTTATTCGGTTCTACATCTGGCTCCGACGCCGAGGAGAAACCCATCGCTGATGAACGACCGAAGACACCAACACCAATGATTATGCCTGTAGTACATTCGAAACCAGTTTATGATGAAACGCCACTTTCGTCGAAAAGTAAAAGTAAAACGAGCCGGAAACAGCGATCACTTCTCCATCTGCAAACGATCGCGTCTAGCCACGAAAATTCCGGATCATACGAAGATGATAGCATGGACGCTGGTGCACCAATAACACCGGTGACATCATCATCCTCAGGAAAATCGGAAAAAAAGAAACGGCGGCATCATAAAGACAAGAAATCGAAAAGAACTGAAAGCCAGGAAACCGTTGTGTCATCTTCCGTGCACTCTACTCCAGTGGGCATCAGTGAGCCCATTAAAATTAAAACCGAAGCTGTTGATGTTGACTCCTTGTTTAATTCGCCACAGTCATCACCTAGAGATACTCGTTCGAATCTGGGACTGTTGTCGTTGGGAAAAGCTCCAGACACTTGCCGCTTAGCCGTGGATGTAACCACGAGTATTTTTGGAACCGCTGCAAGTCAACGATCGCCCATACTGGACGTTATGAAACCAAAACCAGTAGTAAAAGACTTTGACGATTCCGGATCGAAATCTATGTTTTCGTTCTCCACTGATGAAGATGAAGACGAGCTGAAAATCGACATCAGTGCTGTAATAAAAGCTTCAGACGAGCAACCTGATGAGTCCGAGATCGACGCAGAGAAGGATGTGGACAGTGAACAAACCCTTATGGCTGAAGAGGAAGAAAAGAAAATGCATTGCCTATTTGAGCAAGACAAAGCTATTGAAAGCATTGTTCTATTAGACCGGAGAACACCTCCACCACTCGTAAATGAAGAGGACGTCAATCCTAAAGATGAAATTCCGAAGGATGAAGTGGCAATTTCACAAGAGGAAACAGAAGATGCAGTTGCTGACCTTCTTGAAACTCTTGGTGGTGATGATCCCAAAAGCGAAGATGAAGAACAAAGTTTGGTCGACAAATCTTTACCCCCAACAATCAGGATACTTGCGGAACTGCCACCACCCGCGGACGATATGGAGGTAACGCGAGAACCGCCCACACCGGATTACACCAAACCAGAAGGGTGGTACGACAGTAAATCTCCAAAAGATTTACTGATTGACGAAGCAGTGATCGCAAGGGAAAGTGAAATGGAGACTCCTAATGATGGCAGTCGGTTGCTACCATTAAAACTCCCATGTGATATGTCTGTTCCTCCAGTTCCTTTGCACACAAAACCGAAAACCCCAGAAATCATTGGCGAACAAGCTAAGCCGTTCACCTCACCGGAGCGTCCCGTTGACGCTGTGAATGAAGGAAAGATTACAAAAGGTAAGTTCAGTTTTCCCTCCAGTTATTGCTATTCTGTGTATTCTTATTTGGTGCTGATCAAGTTTTCTTCTGTTGTAGATACCCGCGCTGAAGCTAAAGAAACATCTGTGGAGGGAGGAGTGCCAAGTACAGCTTCTACCGACGTGTACGAATTCACGGATTCCGATGATGAAAAATCAGAAGAAACGCATCCACTAGCTCACTGCAAATCTACGATAACGGTTACTCCAGTAAAGTCTCCAACCGTAACAGCTGGCATATTGGAGCCTGTAGATACATCACACAAACCCCAAGGTTCTGAAACCCCGGGATTCTTAGTCAAATCAGATCCACCGGTTCTGCCGGTTGTTCCTTCAGTAACAACAGCTACAATACCTAATCTTCCATCAATAGTCGGGACATCACCGAAACTCGGTGGACCATCTTCAGCACCATCTACTGAAGATACTATAACAGCCAATCAGATGATTACACCTGTAATCAGCATTTCGAGCGCGTCGAATGGGAGTGTTCCAAAGAGTACTCCGGTCATCGCACCAGTTCGGACGACAGTTGATGACACTATTGACGAAGTTATTAGGATGGCCCAGAATGACACCTTGCTTGACACTATCATCACACTAAGAACAACTCAGACAAGTCGATCGCGCTCGCGATCTCACAGCAAGGATACGGTGGAAGATATCCCCGGAAGTCATGCCAGTATGCTAAACATACCTCTTGGAAACGGGAGCAAAGTAGGAAGTTGTCTTACGATTGAACCTACTCCGCGACGCGGTGAACCGTCCTTGCTTGCTCAATCTGCGGGGATTCCTCCGGCTACTGCGAGTACAGGTGAATACCAGACCGCTCCGAGGAGAGAGACGGAAAAAGACCCTGACGCAGTTCAGGAAAATCTTGTTGATCCCCAAACTGGTATTTTGACTCCAATGCTGCGACACTCTGGAGAGTATGTACCTGTAATGCATTCCGGCGCCGAAGGTCCACCACCAAACATGTTAACCCACCACCTTCAGATACCCCTCCGGACGACTGAAATCATTAACAAAGCTATGGAACAGCGACAGAGCGTTTTGGAGCACATGCCCCAGCCACATCAACAGCAGGTGACACAGTCGAAAGTAGAAGGCTTGCCAGCGATATTAGCACAACAACAGCAGCATGGAGTTTCCCAGAAGACAGCTGTAATCCAGCAGCAGCAATCCCCACAAATGCAACACAATCGATCACCAGGGTTGACCACACAGCCAATTGGGCAGTATCAAAAGGGTGTAATATCACACGGTGCTATTCCGAAAGCTGCAATTATATACACATCACCTGGAGCGTTTCCAACATCAAAGGGAGGGTTTAATCCGAACATACCAGTATCCTCAATGCCACAGTCATCGAGCCCTGCTAGCAGTTTAGGAATGTATACCGGAAAAACGACAATTAGCCAAAGTTCCGTTCCTTTGCCGAAACCTAATTTTGGTACACACCCGCAGTCCAACAGTACCTCACCGACTGCATCGTATGTTACTCTAGTAAGACCGGTTGAACATATGTCACCTTCGATTCAGCAACGACCCATTCAAAGTAGTAGTCAGAGAGGTAACCAAAACTTCCAGACGCAGTTGGTGAGAATTCCAGAAGTCCCGAGCACCACACAGGTTACTATAACCAAGGTCAACACCACCGAAGAGCAGCAACGAAAATCAGCTATTGTTCAACACGGCAATGTAATAGTAACATCGACCACTGTGACATCACCTCCATCCTCGGGACCAACAAATCAAATGGCAAGAATTGTCCCATCAGTGCATTCCATGCAACATCACCCTCAACAGATTCCTTCACAAGCAGAACTGTTAAGAATCGGTTGTATTGTCAACAAGGAGGATCCACGTCAGTCGAATTTCCGAACAAATGTAAGTACTTCATTCTCGCCGAATGAGTTTTACTGGTATATGTGTTTAGAACTTTCATGTAATCCGTTCCATATTTTTTAGGATCTGTACGCTTCATCGCAACCTCCAAGAGTAGAAGTTAGTGCAAGCGTGGTAATGGCTGCATCTCATAGCCCCAAGGCTATTCGGAATCCCCAGCAATTAGAACCGTCTCAGCCTCAGCTTCCGCAGCGGAATTTTCCATCACATCATACAATTACGTTCGATTCTCCAATGGTACGTCGTAGTTAAATACCGCATGCACGGAGGGTATTCAGGAATATCGGCATCCTGGAATTAAATGTCCTATTATTAAAATGTCGCCAATACTATCTTTTTCATAGGCGGAAGTTTTGAGCTATACAAGGCAATCAGGTGACACCTCTCATTACATGACGAATCAAGCAAATCATCCGCAGTCTGTGTACCAAGGGCATTTTACACCTGTGAGCATGGCAGGAAGCGCATCTGGGAATATCGTTCAGGTTCAGCAGGGTATGTATGGAGTGAGGAAGGGCGTTAACGAAAATATTGTCCAGCAGCAACAGAAAAGAGGCACTCCGGAACTGCACAAAGGAGGAGCTACCTTAACCTTAATAACTCCTGATCGCTCAATTCCACAACCTCTGCACGTACCTCCGCACTTGACATCCCCCCATCCATCGGAGCAGCGAAGTAAGACAACTACATCAGTGGATTAACATTATTTTATTCTGCTACTTAATACTATAACTCAGCTATTCCTTTCATGTAGGTTCTGAGTCGCCAATGGTTGCAACAGTTTATAATCAGAGAATGTATGGACCACCTGTACCCACTCATCATCAACCACCGCGACCAACGTTTCCGAACCCTTATGCAGAACTAGAGGAACGCCCATACGCTGGTTCTCCATCATACCACCCATACGAACAACGGGTGTTGGACCGAGATCGAGAGATTCAGAGAGACTCATCACCTTATCCCAATGTAGTTGGAAGACGAGTGGTTTCTCCTCCACCAGCCCACATTCGATATAGTCTACATCCGTCTATGAGTGGAGAAGCTGCCTCACCAACCGGAAGACCTAGACCACAGATTTCGGCTGACTCACATGGAGACCAAGCTCCATCTCAAGGCGACTCCCCACTTCTTATGTTGTTGCAGGTTTGTACAATTGTCGGAATGAATTCGATGGTTACTTCAAAGTCGAAAATTGTGCTAATTATGATTGTTTGAATATAGCGTTACCCTATAATGTGGCAAGGGCTACTTGCTTTGAAGAACGACAGTGCAGCTTGCCAGATGCATTTTGTCTCAGGAAACTTGAACGTTGCAAGGGATTCACTACCATCTCCGCCGGATGGGACAATTCCACCTCTAAGAATTTCTCAAAGAATGCGTTTAGAGCAAACACAGCTCGAAGGAGTAGCTAGAAAGATGCAGGTACGATTTTTTACGTGATGAAGTCGGTAGGTTAGACGGAACTAAAAATTGGAGAGTTACTGTACGTATAAAAATTTTCGTTTCAGATGGAGCCCGAGTATTGTATGCTCTTGGCATTGCCTTGCGGACGGGATGAGATTGATGTACTCCAACAAAGCAATAACTTACGCACCGGATTTATAACTTATCTCCAATTGAAACAAGCTGCAGGGATCGTGAATATCTGCCACCCAGTCAATCAGCAGGTGAGTTTCGGTTCAGTACACTCGGGTTATATTTGTAAGTTAATGAATTGGCATTGTAATAATATTGGCTTTATCTGTTTCAGCCGGCCTACGTAATCCATATCTTTCCATCGTGTGACTTCGCAAACGAAAAGCTAGCCAATATTGCCCCGGATTTACTCAACGGCGTCGCAGACATTGCTCACCTTTTGATTATTATTGCTACGGTGTAAAACTTTTTAACTCAGGTTATTAGTGATGATAACTTTTATGTCATCCGCATATTCTTCTTCAAACTTTTGAGGTGTGAACGGATTTTATATTTTAAGAATGTTGTGAATCGTGAGTGACTAAATCCGTTCCATATTGATTCCAATTAGATATCGGTTTCGATTCTGTGTAGTGGTTTTTATCGTTACTTACATCAATATAAACCTATATATATAAACATTATATATATCCATATATAATATATATATATATACATATATATAAATTAAATATATATTTATAATACGAGAAGTCAGTATTGATAATTAATGTTGTTTCACAACAAGTAGTTTTGCTGTGGCAGCATACCCATGTGATACTTATTCTAAGTAATATTATTTTATTATAGTTTCGGAGGTTTTTAGTACACAGTTAACGATTGACAAGAAAACGCGGTATAGATATTATTGTAGCTAGGTTAAGATTGTTAAAGCCAGGTTACTTATTGATAGAACGATTGAAGAAATCTATACGCTTAGGGTCAACGCACTTAATAATAATTGATAATCGTGGATGCTGATTACAAGTGCTACAGTTCTGGAATCAATGTTCCAGCCATCATCACGTGAATAACATTGAATCGTGACAGTTGATTCTTGCTCTGATATAATCCGGACTTTACACAGAACCTTCAATTTCCTATAATGTATACCAGCTTGTGGAGGAGTACGCGGGACATAGCGAAGATTGCAGTCAAAGTAAGCATAACTTTTGAAGTGGATTCTGCGTTGGGGTTGGGCGCATCGAATTCCCGATGTAGTTTTTCAAAGAATGGTATCGAACGTAGCGATCGGAATGGCAGATTGAAGCTTCAATGGATTGCAGTAGTTTATGGTGGCCAGCGTATTTTAATCCAATTCAAAAACTATGTTTTGTTCCCATTTAAAATAAAGTGTGGTAGTCTTTCCGCAGTGGTCAATTGCTTTGACACTTAACATTACTACTACAGAATTTTTGACGATTATGCAGTTCCATGAGTAGAGATCAAGGATGACAGTTGATTTAAAACACTTTTAGCACAGTACTGCTGAAATTCCCCTGATCATCAGTGTTAAATATTATCCCAAAACCGCTGGTAACATATATCTGTTAGCTTTGCCACAATGTAGCTACTTGATTAAATTCAAAAAATTGTTATAATGTAGATAAAACTGATAGAAAAAACTTGTTGAATATGCCAATGTTGATCCACATTGCAGTTGAATCAATACCCTTATATTACTTATTGTTGTGAAACTCGTTTGAGGAAACAGCTAACCCCTGAAAAAAGATAAATCTTGAACTAGCTCGTAGTGTCTCTGCCTCCCCTAAATACTGATTTCAGAGTTCAGTTTAATGCCCGTTTCTCGATGTACTCTCCGTTTCAGTACTACCCTTGTTTTCATACAACTAAGCCCAATTGAAAGTTGGATCACATTGAAGCTGCTCTGTTGGAGTAGGCACCTAAATCATTCTAGAAAATCAATACTGTTTACATAATTCTTAGGCGTTAAATCTGTACAGTGTATAACCATATTTTGTGATTTTAGTTCACGAAGTTTTACTCATGTAAATGCGATACTGGAAGGTAATCTTCTGTACATAATCTGTATATATGTCGGTAGGTGACATCGTGTAACAACGTTTCTGTATTTAAATTTTAATATGCTATCAAGAAAGTTTATAAATGTAATGAAGAATTACTACTATTATCATAGGTATTCGTATGATTTTGAAAATTGTAAGCATCATTAAACTATTGCTGTTATATACTATTCAGAAGTGATTCATCAAACTAGTAGATGTATGACGTACTGTAGATCTGGTTAGCAAAGCGTATGTGTATTACACACGAATGATAAAGCATCGTTTTCTCCGAAACAGTATAATAGTAAAAAATAAACAACAGATGCACTATTATTGTTTTCCTATAACAATCGAATCTCTGTCCCGCTACATTTTACTATCACTCGTCTTTAGCCGGTACATCACAGAAATCCTTTATTTACGCACATCTGGTTCCATCGCACCGCCTGATCTTATACCTTCCTTGATAAGATGTCAATCAGTGCAAATGCTGTTCTTAAGGGAATAGCTGGCACTTGGTCGCTGCATTTAATTCAAGTCGTTTCCAATGAAGCTATTGATAAAATAAATAAGGCTACACTTCTTCTGGCACTGCGCTCTACCTCTAGATTCCAACTACATTAGTCTCTTTGCGCTCTTCACGTCCCGTGTATGTGTGAAGACAGCTTTTCCTTTGGGACGAATCTTGAGGGACGTACAGGTTACACCGCGCGATCACATCTTTAAGCGCTCGTTCATCCCTCTTCGTCAAACCCCTCGTTGGGTGAATATTTGATATTGCATCCACTAGTACAGGTAACACAGCGCAGTACTTATGCATAGACAAAGGGCTTTTCCCTTCATTCAAACCAAAAACGTTCAAAATATCCGCAGATTGCAAAAATTTACTTAGTTCTGAAAACGCTCCTGCACCGAACGTTTCTGATAAAATCTTTCGACAGGGGTTCATTTTCTCTTAGTGTTTTGCCGAAATTAGGAAAACCCTTCGGTCTTTTACTCCTAATACACTATAACCTGAGCATTAGCTCGGGAAGAGATAAAATATTCATGAGCTGTTAACTGATACAAGAGGCGGCCACTAAGCCTAACAATTTTACGGGAAATACCCATAAAAGCTTTGTCACCACCGTTCCGGCAATCCGGAGTTTATCGGGAGCAATGGTGAGTTTATGCATAATTACGGCAGCATCGTAAGGAGAGGGTTGTATCATTGTGTTTTCTACATAGTATTAATTACGGAATTTAAATTTCAGGCTGTATCCCTTGGTACTGGAAGATGGTGGTCTCTGCTACTCGTATTCGGGACTTTATTTGTGCAACCGGGCATTATATCATGTGCAGTAACTGTGGTTGACTCAATTCCTGTAACGAACCCAACTCCAACTTCAGACTTTGCAGTTTTTTGTGAATCATGTAATTTAATAAAAACCAGTGTAAGTTCAACTGTGAGCGATCATTCCACAGAAAAATCTGTTTCGGAGATTCTGTTGGGAATACAGCAGAAAAAACGGGAAATAAGTGATAAATTGCCCATTGAATCTTTATTCCCTTCAGTGGACACAAAGCCGAAAGTGCCTTCAAACATAACACAAGAGCAATTAAAGTCCACCTTGTTGAACCAAACTCTACATTTACACGAAATGGATAAGGATTTAGACAACCTAGTATTTTCTCAACTTCCCCAAGGATCTAAATTGATTCTACGGACTGTCAAGATCGTCCGCACGGACGGAAATGGAAATGATGAAGACACAGGAGAAGAAGAGACAGAGTGGAACGTTTTGTTAAAAAACGACACCGGGGAGGGTGACATTTTCTCAGTCCCGGAAACATTCTATACCACAAATGAAGATTTGAGCTTTGAGCCAGTTGAAAATCTGAACGGATCTTCCACCGAAGTGTCAGATTTACTCGGAGCTGCCACGCATCAGGGCTCACCAACCCACTACAGCAGCGCCCGAGGCTCCCATCGCCACACTAAAGACAAAGAAACTAAGCATTACAACAACCACGACCAGGGGAAACACAATAAGAAAACCGTAACAGGTGAGAAAGAATGGCAAACGTATACGTTAGTTAAATGAGTTGATTCCACCATTTCCTCCCACTTCAACTCATGGAAGCTATTCCGAAGATTTTTTCTAACAATCCACCCTTCCTTCTCATAGATACCGACGACAAATCCGTAACAAACTACAAAGGGAAAGAAGCAGGCCTTACAGATTTTGCCAAAAGCCAGGGAGATTCTCAAAGCAAGGAAGGAGGTCGCTACAAGGATTCCAAGAAGAAGAACAAAGGTCGAAAAGTAACGGTGAGTATTTGTAGATCTAGTTCTGCCAAATTAGTACTATCCTTGGGAACATTTGCGAAACTTATTAGCAGTCTCAGCTCATCATCATGCAGCATGCAGGGAACACTAGGCAGAAGAGGTCAAGATAAATTTTAAATTTCACCAAAACCCCTTTCAGTTTCTTTCATAACGTGTGTACAACTATTGGTATTCAAGGAGTTCACACCATCTTCTCTGGCAGTTGCTTGCAACCTTATCCTCGTATTATTACCGTGTATTTATGAGAAGCGGCGCGAAAAATCGCAATTACAAGCCGCACCTCATAATTCCTCCATGTTTTCAGCCATTACCCATGTGGCACGGGCTTATTAAAATCCTTGTTGTGTTTTCAACGGTAGCAGCACCTATCTTTTGAGCTTTCAAGGAGATTCTCTAAGTGCATGGGAGATGCAAGATTCTCTAACCCTATTTATTTGGTATAGTTTAGTTTAAATTGCAAGAATACGATACCTGTTCCTATTCTACTACAAGTTTTTCAGTCACACAATCATCATTTTACTTTCATTCTTAAATTTGAAAATTTCCCGTGCCAAATTTAATTCTTTTAACAAGATTCATCCGTTTATGTAGTCATACGTAATCCCATCCCGTTTCGCATCAAAGCTTGTGCTAACATAAACGAAAACACAAACCCCTCCGTGAGTTCTTTCCGCATTTAATCACCCGGATAAAGCATTTATTATGCCTAGCAGACAAGTCATAAATCAAGTATAGAAACTGCTGTAGGATAACAAAATGAATAGTGTTTGAGGGAAATCAAAAAGTTGCGCAAATCAACTGCATTTCATCCCTTTCAGTCCTGACATCTGCAATAAGATGACGTTACAATGGGATCCTGTAATTAGGAAAACTGCGAAACGATCATGCAAGCTACTACTCCTGAAGTCTCAGAGTAGTGAGTACAAGAACACTTCTACCCATCATAACTGACCGGCTATAACCCTATCTCACGTCGCAGAAGTTTTTGCTTAGGCAAGCAGGAACAATAGCAATGTGACAACAATTTGAAATCCAATATCTCAACTTTTTACCAAAGTTTCTACAAGCAACAAAATTGTAGCATGTCAATGTAAAATGTGCCATGTCCAGGATTCATATTCCAAGGCTTGAGCGTTGCCACTTCCGAAAATACCCGTCACCTTTACCCGACCCTAGCATTACCCGTTCCCGTTGGTAGGCACGAGGATTATTCGTAGTATTTACCGACCAGAAATGTCCCTATGGCCAGGCAGCAACTGATACGCGTTTAGGCAAAACGTATTACGAAAAATTGGCATACGAACTCTGTACAAAATGCAAGCAGAAGTGGCCCGTTCACTTCACGAGCATTAATTTATTTATATTCCTACGCCCCATCAACTTCCTTATCAGAAGCTTTACACCTTGCAATTGTTAGTATCTGTAATAATGTCGACAACAACACGGCATGATTTAAAGCTAATTTTATGCATGCTGTAATTGGGATTGTTATACGATACGGATTTTTAAGATCATTAATCAGAAATAGTATTCCCGAAAAAGATACACGTAATAGGTAAAATTTCTGAAATTCCTTTCAAATGATCTGCAGTTTCACTTTTCAATCCAAATCCCTCTATAAATGCGGAAAAAGCTATAAATGCTTCCCTTATTTTCAATTATGTCCGTATCATTCTTATAGGGTTTCAAACGCGTTTACCATAAAGAGGAATTTCAACGGACGGAGCACTTTTACGACGATGAAGAAGCCAAGAGAATAGCGGAAAGTTTTGGGGCCAATGATCAGAACGAGAAAAGCTCTCACGGACTCAAAAACGATGACCGGAAATATCACGTAAGCACTATTCAAATTTATCCTTAGTCCTATCTTTTCTTGAACTTAACGCCCAACAATTTTTCTCTGTCTTCATCTTCTCATTCCCTGCCCTTGTTTCCCTTGTATTTTCCATCCTTTAAGATGTATATATATATATGTATACAAACTCACAGTGTCCCTACTAACAACCCACCAGCTTTAAACACCTTCCTCCATTCATGTCCTTTCATATCTTCCATAATTAGCCTACTTGATTATCCATGTAGACTTGAGCAGTAGGGATAGTTTGAAACGACAATAATTTAATTCCGGCAACCCCAATTAATACATGCAGCACGCAAAACTTGCTTCGCTACTTACTTTTCTACAGTTTGCTTGTTACCCGTTTTTCTTCAAAATCTTTCCTTCCACCCAAACCTTCGAAACTAAAGTTAATCGACATGCGTAACCTCTAAATGACTACCACGCATGCACATCCAAACCGAACTTAGCTGGTGCTTTCGGACGTTCGAAAATGTTATGCTGCTCTTTAGGAGTCGTGTAACGAAGATAAAAAGTTAACTAGCCACCAAGTTTGACATGGGCGATGGCATAGCTAAGAAACAGGAAAGAGGGAACTCAAGGATAAAATTAGCAAATTAGAAGAAACAATCCCATTCAACTTTCTCTCTGTCCTACATTGGTTACAAGTGAAAATTAGATTAACCTTCCCCTCCCTCGCCATTATAGTTTAAGAAGTTAAAGGGAAGCGTCTTTAAGGAAAAATCTATATATTTGCCCTCAAGTTTGACCTTTACCTTGTCAAATACCTTTCTTTTCAATTTTTTCGCTATAGCAAAATATTTTCAATCAATCTCTCCTACTGATCCTTAAGGTTTTCAAGGTTAATGAACATTTACCACATTTAAGGCAATTTTCAAATTAGGTCTTAATTTGCTTTAAAGTTGCTCAGTTCTTCTTATCCTTCAGTTATTCTTCTTAATTCCATAGGAGTCACAAAGTCTCCTATGGAATTGAACAGCGAATGTTGAAGTAATGAGTTGATTTCACAAGACGAACAAATAATAATTAAGCGTAGTAGGGCGGTGCCAGGAGAAAATGACTTGCAGCATCTTGGAAATTCTTCATGCTTTTCAGCTTGAAAACTAATCTAGCTGGCTGAGTGAAAACATAACCGCTGATGAATTCCTGTGGAATCTGATTCAAAGTGTCAGAAGATGGCTACGTGCGAAGACACTAGTTAGTCTTTACCACATGAGATTGTATATACTTGCAGTTAGATTTGCTAAAAACCTTGGAGAATGGTATAACTCTGATGCTTAATTACTGATCATAACGAGGAGAGAAAGAATGACCTGTAGCTAACATTCTCTTCTTGTCCCACCTCTAAATCCGCGGTTAGAGAAACATGTGGTCAGTTTTTGTGATGGTCCACTGCAGTGCTTCTAAACTTTTCCAAGTTTTTTTGAATCCTACACACCACCACCACGAAAACTGATATCTTTTTACTTAAATCACCTCCCATTGTATAATTTGCTTGATTTCTCTCATCGCGGTTAACGTTGGTTATTCTCACATTAAACTCTCACTAAATCCCCTCTTCCATCGTACCTTTCCATAACCATCCTTCCATCCTAATTCCTTGTCTGTCTATCCGCATTGTTTCTCCTCTCCACCTCGCATCACAAGAATTGATTCCTAGATGCGAATTCATTCAGTCAGAGTGTGTACTAAGCCAACAATTATTTAAGCAGCAAACCCGATAAATTTGTCATGCACAGCTTTCGCTTGGATTATTATTGCAAACTCTGCAAAGCTTTCCCACGCATACGACCATCCTGAACATCTAATAATATCCTCACTTTACCACCTTCTTGCCGGAACTTATCGTTGCAACAACCACCTCATTCTAACTATATGCATCGCACATAATATGCGGTAGCAATCATGCGTGCGTTACAGTCATCCATGCGTGTGCACTTCGTTACTGATGTGCCATAGCAAATCATTGAATTCTTGTGTATTTTTAGGGTACTCATAAGGAACATACTGACGGGAAGAAGGTCCAAGACGAGCATGGAACGAAAAACAGCTTTGACAAGGGTACCCATCACTCCCAAAAACATGCAGAACACCATGACCGACACCAAGATCATGCTACACATCATGCCGGGTATCCACGACAGCATCATCACGACGCGGGCCATGCTTACCATGGAGCATCAAGCACTGATGCCAAAAACGTTGCACCGAGTCCAGTCTCAAACGCAACCGTTCACGATGAAGACGCTTTAGCAGAATCCAACGTTCCGGATCTCGTGCATTCCTCAACAACCCCACCAGTGTCGTCATTTCTTCCAACGGAAGCCCTTGAAGAGCATCCTCCAGAATCGCTTACAGGCAACGTACTGCGTAAACCTAGCAGCGAGCGTATTCGCGGTCGCCCTCACACTTCCAGGCCAAGAAACAGATCCAGATCCAAGAAGGATGACGAATCTCCTAACCTCGCCATGACAGCGCCTCCTTTGGACGCAAAGCCGACAGAAATGAAAGTGTTCTTTTCTCCAAGAGAAAGGCATTTCCCATTCTCAACATCTGATGGTTCCATGGCATATGCCCCGAATTTCGGACCAGCGCATACAAATTCCGAAGCTCAAACTTTAAAATACCGTCCACTTAAGATCAGTATTACTTCAAAGCCGCCGTCCAGAAGACCCCCGCCACCCAGAAATTTAGGTTATTCTCCCCACACGGCAGAGCGCCCTATGAGTCACAGTCACGAAACACAACACATTCACCCGTATACCAAAAACCCATACTCGCCACCGCGTTTCATCCATTCCGAAAGAGGTGTCATGCCTCCCCACCACGATGAGGACGCTATCCCTCCATCCTACTCTACCCTGTCAAAGACGCTTCCCAAGCGACGGCCAGATCCTTACAACCCCTTATCCAACGGTCCACCCGGGAACAATCTTGTAAGCGTCGCCAAGGCGACCAGCCACGAAGTAAATCCGGAAGTCACCATCCTCCCAGAATCCAGTCAACAGGTCCCATCATCTACAATTAAATCTGCGCCAACTATAGACCCTGGCTCCTCCGGAAGTCCTTATGCCTTTCACACCTCTGAACGTGATTCAGGGCCTTCTCCTGAGCAGCACATGCGACAGCAAATCGGATGGATCCCGCTAGGTCATCCCCAGTCTCAATCCTACAATAACATTGAAAATTTTCATCCTCATCATCCACCCACTAATAAATTTCCCTTCAATTTAAATCCTTTTAGACTCGGGAAAACCCTTATTCCTAACATGTTCCATCGACCCAATTACCGTTCCCACCAATCCCCACCTCCACCTCCTCCAAATTATTCCTACGGCGTAAAGCCCCAAAGACCACAAGCTCAAGCTACATCAAATTCTGTCACTTATCGGCCAGCGCGTCCAGCGTCCTCTGCAACACCGGCATATTATGCTGGCCCAGGCTCTCAAACCCTGGCTTCCTCTACAGTTCCCTACAATGCCAAGAGAAACAGTCCTTCCGCTCCTCCTCCTTACAATACTTTTGTTAATGGTCTTATGGACTCTGTGGCAGGATTCTTTTCGACAAGAGTTGGAAAATAATTGGTTGACAGAAATATTGGCAACCCAGTTCGTCTATCCTGTAATTAATGATTATATTTTTGTAACAGCTTTCTCTCCTTGCTACAGCTTTTATATAAGTTTTTAACATTGTTAAATACAGACTCACGAGCGCCCTCTAGCTTCAAAGAGTTTAGAATTTGCAACGATTTTTCGTTCCCATGTTTTGATGACAGCGCCCTCTAGGGAAAAGAGCCTGCCTACTCCTTGCTTTTGTTTTCACAAGTCTACTTGCAGCTACACTATTTGTCTTATGAAATCACAATTGCCCTAAGAAATTTCCACCTTGATTTTCTATCGGTTAACTTACGCTGCCGCAAACAGTAAAAGATTCACGCTCAGACAGAAAAATTAAAGTCTGAAGGCACTGAGTAACTCAGAGACGCTCAGACAGAAACCATCCGGTACATAAACGAACACATTAAATCCAAGAGGAGAAACGTTAATTAGGCTGCTAGGATCATTGTTTTTAGTTTTAATAATGTTATTATAAATTGCGGCATGGAGCATAGAATGATGTTGAATAAAGTGAAAAGTTTGATTTATTTTAAATCCCACTGCCTTTCCTAGTTGACTTCTAGTGCCTACATATTATAGCCTTTCCCTCTGGCTTTATAATCTCTGAACGAGTACACATGCTTATAATGATCGATAATTAATTAACCTAATGTTTTGCGCTTAATTATTCCACCAGATCCTCCCAGTGTGCTTATTATATACATGCAAGGAAAAGATTTCTTTTTACTCCTCTACTACATGTACACCACTGCAAATCCCCTGTCAATTTTCTCCTACAATTATCTGCTGCATTACAAAACCAATATTTTTCAATCATCCATTTGCATAATGCACAAGGAAGGAAATGAATATCAAATATGGCTTCCAGGTTTGCATGCTGATAAAAATTCATGCGCATGATGATTTGTATGTTTAAAATGACGAGTCTTATGATTCTTCGCCCAACTTTGGAGTTTCTTCTCTCTTTGAATTTCCACGTCCCCCCCACTGAATCCGATTACGCTTAGCGTTCAAAAATGTTTTACATACACTATTACTTTCTATAAACTGCAGCACGGGGGAGCTTGGGATTTTGGAAAGCTGTTAAACTAGTTATAATAAACTCTGCATTGCCCCATCTATAAATCAAAAGATATCAAAATTATATAAACTCAGATATGAGCTGCTACGCGACATGCTACAGGAATGACGAACAGGAAAATTTCTAAGAGAGCACATAATATATATCGGGAGGAACGACCCTAAATTTTGACGAGGAGTTGGCGGAGCTCGAAAGAGGAATTTTCATTCTACTTGTAAAAGTCTGTGAGGAAATATGGGGCGGTGTGAGAAATCTCCTCTTCATTCATCCAAGGGAGCCATCCAGTAATCCTTGGCATGACGTGTTCGGTTCCCTGTCTCACATTTTGAGTATCGATTCTATCGACTCTACGCAAATCAAGGATGTCTTGCAACTTCATTCAAAGCCCATTCATGAATTTATTAGGGGTATTTACTACTACGATGAGGACCTTACAATCCTGACACACGCTTGCTTATTCCTAACGCCCCTGTATTTACAAACACAAGGGAGGGCGCGGAATGTAATGTGGGTGGTCTGCATTCATGCAGTTCTGCTGTCCCTGTCAATGAGCGTCTCCCTTCCAAACGTACTTGCAAGGACCTCTGTTAACGACCTAATAATAACCCTTGCAAACTCCTCCCCTACCCCCTTACTTGCCTTGTTTTGCCTACTAACTCCATCCCGTAAGTCTTGCCGCTAAACTTGAGTCATTTACATATTATTACTGAACTTGCATACCACAACCAACTACACTCGTTTTGTTTTTACCCTTTCTTACGGGACAGCCTTGAGTCAGTCAGCTGTTCTGGAGTTAATTGTATGCAGGAACGAGAGAGATTGGCGTGGAATTTGAGGGAAATTCTGCTTCACATTCCAGTGTTACCCCTCAGGTACAGACTGTATCTCATCACACCACGATGCGTTAAAAAGGAGTCTGATGATGACGAGCCGAGAGCTAGCCAACATCTTCCCCACTACGATCCTTCCTAGCTCTGTTCTGTTGTGCTGGTCACGGGAGAGGGTTTCCCTCATTTGATTCATTCTTACCCAAACCTCCTGCCCCGGCTCTTCTACTCTTCCGTGCTACAGCTCACACATGTGGATTCATTCCCAGGATTGGATTGAGGGTAAACACAGTAGTATTATTCTTTTTCTTCCGTTTCTCCACGCGATCAAGAAGAGGATGAGCGCGGGGATAATATCATGTGGACGAGAGAGGATCATTTTGCTGGCTCCTTCTGGTCCTAGCTCCGCTGTCATCTGATTCCATTCTGGCGCCGGTTGAGCTTTGAATGCAAAATATTTCCCTGTCACATGACCCTCCGCTCCGAACAAAACTCGCGAATTTATAATTTCGCGAAATCTACCTGAATCTGCTCCCCAGCAAACTTGAAATCCTATCAGGGTTTTCTCCTCTTATACAACTTATATTCCTTAGCTGAACGAGTTAATTAAGACACTTGCTAGCTTGTTTGTTTGGTGTGGAATTCGTCAAATTTTGCGGAATCCTGGTAACCGGTTTAATGACATGCGTTCATTTTGATTATGGGATTACGTAAACCAGGGGATGGGTGAGGAGTTGAGAGAGGATGTTGTTAAACTACTACCGTGTAGCAAAAATTAACACCTGCTGAACGGCGCAGGTAGGACTACGTACATGTGTGTTAAAGCTTGGTTGAAACACTGGTGGACAGAAGAGGTTTGAGAGACTGGTCATTAATTTGCAAAACAACAGAAGGTGCGGAATAGCAGCAAGATGATCGGAATTTGCGAGAGGGTTTGGATAAATTTTGAATTTCGATTCCAAGGAGAGTCAAGCAACTTTGAAAAATACGAGAGCGAGACGGGGGAAAGGAGAAGAACCTGCCAGACTAGAATTAATAAAAAGACCTTGCCGTTTTTCAACAGCTCTTCATCCTCCAAATAAGCGCAATGTTCTTGTGTGCATATCTTTGCTATAGGAAGGGTTGGTTTAAGGAGGGAATCAATGGTAATATATACGTTAAAAGCTTGTAAAAACTGGTGCGGGAGAGGGTGTCGTTGTCGTTGTAGCATAATAAGTCTATAGTCGTAGTCCTCTTTCCGAGTCCACTGACTCTCTGTAATATTGCGTAGAGAAAAATTTTATTATTAAAACTTTTATAAGCTTCTCGTCCATGATAAGAAAAGGGTAAAAAGAGACGAGCATTAAAAATTTCCAAATGTAAAACTCTATGGTCTATAGTCTCTCACTCACTGACTCTTTCTTGGGGCTGTACTAAAGCATTGCTAGATACATACCGGCCACTCAGTGGTCTATCCTCAATCCTCTAAAAACGAACGTGTAAAACGTCAGTAGTAAAAGTATGTGTGTGAGTACATAGAGCATACGTGTGGTCTTACTTTTGCTCAATGGTTTTCCTTGCTGCTGCTGCTGCTCCTCTTTCTTTGCTCTCTCTCTCTCCCGTCTGGTCTTCTCACTCCTTGCCGCCGATGTGTGTGTATTACGTTGAGCAGCAGCAGGAGCAGCTTCTCGGCTCCTCTATACGTGTGCTCCGTTTAGAACTCAGTGCTCACGGTGAGTGATGATCATGTTGGGAATTGAGAAAACTTCAAATTTTGAAAACAAATTTCCCGCAGTAGACTTTTTGTGTGTTGATTTCACAAAAAGTAGATATTAGTGAGACGCCATTTTATTTTTCTCAAAACTTTAAACTGTCCTTAAATAGGATCGTCAAAATTCCGCTTCAACGCAACCAACAACTCCCCAGTCCTCTTTTTTAACGACTTTTTCACATTTTTCCTATTAATTACAATCACATTTCAACTACTCCTCCCCTTTCCCATTAAACCACTGCATTGAGCAACAAGCCCAATTCCTACCGAACCCACCCACCCACACCGACAAATTCTTTTCACCACCCCTTCCCACAATTAAATACCGCTCCGCTATCATCAACCATTTCACTCAAGGGCTTTGATTCCTTTTTTTAATTAATCCTAACGAATTTCCACGTAATTACTCTTCTATTTCCGCCCATATTTAATATTCCTACCTTCTTTTCATTCATTCCTCCCCCCTGAAAAAGATTCCTTTCTTTTTTCCTGGCTCCCAGTCGATACAATATGACGACGACACATTGAAAGAGAACTTGTCCAGTGTTTAGTTTGTGATTCATCTTCTCTCTCCATATTTTCGAATTTCCACGTTGAAACATCATTTTCCAGCCCACATTTGTGTAGCGTCAATCAAATATCGATATCGATATCAACACGTGTAAGTAGAAGTGAACATGCTGAATCCTTCCGTCGTATTTTTGTACAAGTATCAACTATACACTTGAATCGGGTTTTTTTGAAACTCTGAAACGTTATCTTTCTACGCTTATTAATGTTACTGAAATTTACTCTACTCAGGATGATCCTTTAAGCCCAGGGTTTTAAAGGAAAAGGGCATACACTATTGCAATTCCGACCCTTGTTTCTCGGATTCTTGTTGCCAACAAAATTCTATTGACTATTCAAACATTTATTCAATTGTTAAAAACGTGTAGTACTTTAACCTCATGCACACACTTAGCAAGTTACCAACAGTCGGCCTTTCTTTTCCCTGCTCCAGTTTTTACCCTATTCCACTTATTTTCTTAAATTACTTTAATAGTAGCATAGGACTTATCTCCAGTCAGCCCTCTTATCCTCCTAGCATTTAACCAGTATTTATACACAGTAGCCGTCCCGGGCAATTACCCTACCTCTTTTCCTCCTTGGTGGCTCCCACGCTGTCCCGGTATTCTACACTCTTGATTCTCTGTAGTTCTGATCACCAATGATTGAGAGTAATTATTTGTAACTTGAGTAATCGATCTGAATACTATTCGTATTTATTGTAGATATTTATATATATACATGTTTCTACATGTCAGCTTTTCCTTTTCAGGCTACCTTTCCGGTCCATGGGCTTCCGGAGCGAGCTGGACGATTGAAAATAATTGAAAAACTATCGTTTAAAATACCGTTTATCCTTGGAAGAGGGAATATAGTGCTTTTTAAAGGAAGGACCTTGCTTGGAGTAAGCAAGCGAAAATTAGCCCTGTGAATTATTCGGGAGGAAATTGACCCGAGAGAGAAATATAGACCTGAAGAGAATTCGACAATATCAACGGCAAAATCAGCTTCTAATTTCTGATTTATATGTGCTTATTATATGAAGTTTGAACAAACCTATACAAAATGGCAACTCGTGGAAGTCACGGTTACTGTCTAAAGTGGAAGTACCATGGGAACAATCTATTGCATATGTTCTCTCAGCTTCTGCTCAACGAAAGCTTTACAGATGTCCTCGTCGCATGTGAAGGAAAGACAATTAAATGCCATAAGGTAATTGAACCTCTATTTCTGTTCTCAATAATTTACCTTGATTTCGAATAACTGAGGCGATACGTCATAAAATGTTCTCTCAACTTTACAGATGGTATTGTCTGCATGTTCCAAGTACTTCGAGCAAGTTTTTTGCGAATATCCGCAGCAAAATTCTACACTTGTAATCCTTAAAGACATGAAATTTGCTGATATCCAAGCAATTATAGAGTTCATGTACCAAGGCGAGATCAATGTAGCTCATGTAAGCCTCATGTTACCACTTTTGACTTCCAGATTTACGGTAATCTCACTGATAAAAGTAGTGAAAGTTTTTGTAATACGATTTGGTGTAATTATAGGACCAATTAGCATCGTTGCTGAAAGCTGCGGAAAGCCTACAAGTCAAAGGTCTGGCTGATATTCAGGGTGGTGGAGGCGGTGGTGGTGGAAGCTCTAATGCAACAGTTGGAGGAAGTAACAATAAGGAAGATTCCAATGAGTACATGGGAGGTGATACTGGGGGTGAAGAATCAGCTCCGCCGTCCCCACCTAATGTCTGCATGGATGGTTCAGATAACGGATCATCACTACAAGAATCTCCCCCGAAACGGAAACGTGGTCGGCCACCGGTAGGGTTAGAAACCTCATTAGGTACGTGTATTCTAAAACTTAATACTTCGAACGCAGGAATTTATGAAAAAGTCCGACGGACATTAGCACGTATATTTCACCTTCGCCGCTTCTGTAGAGTCGATGGTAGTAAATCGTGCAATATGAAAATTGTGAAAATTTCCCAATATACGATTTCAGCTCGTAAGTTGATTTCGGGGTTTGAATGTGCAAACAGTTAGCTGTTTTAAATATATCATACCACACTTGTCTAGAGGATTTTAAGCTACAATCTCTACTCTATTTGGTTTACAGGAGGAGCTCAAATGATATCAGATTCCGCTGGCCATTCTTTCGAAGATTTTGCAATCGGAAATTTATTGGAGTCACACTTTGCCTTGCCGAGAGGAGGAAGTAGCAAGAAGAATCGGCCAAGAAAAATGCTGGTTGGAGGCAACCAATCTGCTGAAATTGAACAATCTGAGGATGTGGATGACGATGACGGAGGTGATATAGGCGGGGAGGATGATGAAGTCACTGAAGAGGATCTAGCAAATATCGTAAAAATGACCGAGTATATTGAAAAGTAAGTAACTTCGGTAAACATTCACATTTAATCAAGTATTTATTGAAAATGTGTCCAAGCAAGTAAATGTCTCTTCTGTTTTACTAGGGGTGGTTCGAGGCCACAATTCTGGGAAGAACCAACAACGAAAAAAATTATGAATGCTATTCGTTCGAAGAAGATGGAAATGAAAGCCGCTGCCGAGATACTTGGAGTTTCTTACTCAACGTTGTATTCTAGGTATAGGGAGGTAAGATCTGAAAACAAGTAAAACAGGAACAAGAATCCTAATAGTTTTTCTTGATTAACTAACTTCGTATTTTTCATTACAGCTTCACGGGTATCTTAAAATGCCTCACACGCAAGACACTAATTTTAATTACTATCAAGTTTTGAATTTACTCCGAGCCGGTCAAATTACATTGGCGGATGCAGCAAAAAGATTGAATATTCACGAGAAGACATTAGGAGCGTATCTGTCAACGACGATTACACCTAAAAAACCAAAAATTTCAATAACACCATCAACATCTGGGATGCAATTACCTGATTCATCCGCCATGGTTTCATTCCCAATGGTAAAGTACAGTCCTTAATCTGATAGTATAGATGTTTCAGATTAATCCTAATTGATCAAATTTAAATCTAATTCTAGAATCTACTGCATTCTCTTCAGGGAAGTGGAATGAATATGGTGGATAACAAGCAACACTTAGACGACTACGGAAGTGACGAAGGTGATTCTGATGGGGAACCACCTTCTAATTTATCAATCGCGCCCTCAATAAAACACGATGCAGATGGAGATGGGGGATGGGCCCGATGAAGACGTCTAAATCAAGCCTTGGTCTTCACGTGGATCCGCTTCCAGCCCACGTTTTCATCCATCCAATTCGTAGAAAGTAGTCAATCTTGTATTCACTGCAACAAAATTTGTAAGTTTAGCTGATATATTCGAACTAACGTTCTCATGTGGTTAATCAGGTATATAACTGGACGAACGGACTTACGATTAGATCGCTGCGTATGCTCTTGAGCCACATTTTTATATTCGAGTATTCCAAGTAGGAACAGTGAGCTGAGTGTGTCGAATTGTATTGATCGACGGAAACACTGGACTTTGAGAAACAGAGTAATAGTCTTTAAAACCAAAATAGAAAATCGCGCTGCCCTGCAATTGAAGTCCGATTAATATTTTTGGTAATTCATTTCAGGAGTCATTTAAGAACTTCTGGTTTCGTAAATAGTTATGAATATCCTTCGTCCTGTAAGGGTATACTGTTTTGTACTAGCGTTGAGCAGCATTCTTTTCGAAAGGTGGTCACTGACACTGAACTGTTTTGTCGTTTTCCATCTTCAGTCTTTTTATATTTATTTGTAGTTAAAAGAGTAAATCCGTTTTGTAATAGTAAACAGTGACGGGAGGCTGTTAGTACACTTTGAGCCGGTCTAAATGCCACGAAACTAAATCGATACTTCTTTCAACTAACACGCAATTAGAGACAAGACATGCTTACGCTAAACCGCTGTATTTGTGCTAAGTTCAAGTATTTATTGGTCAGGTATGATTTGGGGGGATGCGCTTGCTTGCAATAGTATGAACTGCAGACTTGACTTGTATTTTTCGAATTTGCTTTAAATTATCTTGTTAAAATGCTGTCATCTTGGATGCAATACGTTAATCGCTACTGTTCATGTGCCAGTGTAACTTTTATTGTATGTTTATTATAAAGTGTCAGGGAACTTAATATATATTCGAAAGTAAGATAGGAAGGTTGAATGTCGCGAACGGCATGAATATGTGTCATAAAAGGTCTAGCAACTACGCCGCTTGTGTTAAATCGATTCATTTAGATCAGATTTTGTACTGAGATTTGTCCTGTAATCACCAAGATAGCCAGTAATCCAAGGGTGTTACAACATTCATGAGAAACTGACTTCTTGCCCTTAGGTCCTAATAAGGCTAGTATAATAACCAAGAATTGGCGGGTCAATGTCTAGGCAATTAGGGAACGGGCTATGTTAGCATACACATTCCTGAAACTACTAAGGAGCACCATAACAATCACTAGCTCGGCCTTATTGATTACATCGCCAACGAAGAAAGTGGTTTTCGGTGAAAAAGCAAACAATTTTCGGGTGACTCGAAGCTTAGCTAAATAATTTAACCAACTTTTGAGGCTCAGTAACTTCTAGTTTTATATTTAGTGTGTGCAAAAATTCCATCGAAAGCCTTTCAAGTGGAAGTAGCCCAAATGATCTCAGAACGTTGCAATGTTGGCAGTACATCCCTATCGTTATTCATTTATGCAAAAGCAATATTTCTTCTTACTGCTCTCTGGAGACAGATTTCTGCGAATCGAAATGTCATTTCCAGCCGTTTTCGTTATGCTGCTTAGGTTGAAACCATCCTTTCTGCAGGCATCCTTTCTGATTAGCTTTAACTTCACTATTCAAATCTTCCTTCAAGCGTATTTCGCAACGTACCCAGTACATTGTCAAGATACGCAATACAGTTAAATCAGCACAAATATAGTTGGTAAATATGGGCGCTAAGATGAGGATGAATTCGATATAAACCTGCTAGCTAACCCAAAAAGTATCAACGTTAAACATAATGGATTCTAAAGATTTGTGAAAAATCGTGCAGAGTAATTTCCTCTTGACAGAAGTTAGAATCCTTATACCGTTCCAATAGCTCAATGTAAAAGTTTCCTGTAAAGATTGGCGATGTTATAATATTAGCGTAATTGCCACAGTTCCTTTGATTGACCATCTGTTGTGAGGGAGTTCCCGATAGAAGGTTATTACATGCAATAGTCATGTACACCGCATGCTTGTATATTTTTAGCTGAAGAGGTGTTCATATAATACTTTAATCAAAAGCTGTAATAGTTTAGTTAACAGGTTTTACACAAAGATAGTAATGAATATTCTGGATCACAGTTTCATAGACTGATGTATGCGAGAAGGGCTTATTGTAACATGCATTCTGATAAATATTCTGAGTTGCTAAAACAATAAATTAAAGAGGAAAGCCTCTAAAAACTTAGTGATATAGCAGGTTATGATAGAAGAGTTACGAATCAAATAATTGTATTCTGGCGGCAGTAGACGTGGAACATTGTACCAAAAAACTTTTAGATGTTTGCATTGTTATAATTTAGCGTGTCAAATGAATATCGTTCGGCTGTGAAGAATTTAGTGTTTTGCATGTTGTATCATTTTGAATGACGATTAACTTCGTTGCAGTGCTAGTAAATAATTTACCGCGGTTGCAAAAGTGTATACTACCGGCTTCAAAAGCAGTTATGAACTTAATGATGGATAAAAGTGTGAATGCATGAAACTAAGAATATTGTAGACGTGAAATGAAGTTAAGACTAATATTTTTCGAACAATGCTGTTCGAACTTCGAACGTGAGAAGGTGATTACAAGTATGTAGATTGTGGCGAATTTACTACATATTATGAAGAATTGGACGACTAATGTTATAACATGCCTGAGGTGCTCCAGTTTTTTTCCAATGTTTATCTTTTAAATTTACTGTTTGTGGTTATCTTGATGGCACCACATAAAGTTCCGATGTGTATCTTACACACACCTAGACTATACAAATACAAAATAATTCCTACTTCGAGACACTGATGAGTAGTATACTGCAGTGTAGTAGTTTATAATCCAAATACTATTATTATTATTATGAATATATTAAATATAACTGTTATCTTAACCGCTAGAAAACTTGAAACTGTAAGATCTAGCCCGAGCCAGGAGTATAACCCAGGTCGAATCAGAAAGTGCTATTCTACTGTCCTCCCTGATACCCTCTTAAAACAAACATTAGTTGATATACCAATCCATAGCCACGTTTCCGTTTTCACGAAAATATACTTGAAACGTGCTCCCTAAACGATTGCATACCGCAAACCAGCTCCAGTATGGTATGAGAAGAGAATTAGTTATTTTTTTCAACGTTTTCCTCCATGCCTCAGTTCAGCGTAAAAGACTTCAAGTTCCAATTCCTTTGAGTGAGCTCGTCTCGGTCTCACGAGTTTTTTTATTACAGCATAACAGAAAACGATTATATGTGAAGCCGTAAAGCTAAAACTTTTCGGTCAACATAACTAGCTGACTTGTAAAAAAGTCCGCTTTTAAATTTAGATTAAGCAGAATGTATCATTCCCCCAAGTTAAAACTAAGCAATCACGGATCCTCATGCATCAAATCCAAGCTATTCAGCGGTCGAGTCCTGCAACGTTTAACGTGTAACTTTATAACTTGATTAGCTAGTACATAACACAAGACACTAATGGAGATATAATTATACATTTATGCAAGCTGACATATGGTTGCGAGGTAGTAGTCTTACATGCGTCTGTTACAAGCCGGTTTATACATCAAACATCATTTACGACTGAAAAAGTATATGATGCTGATAATACGACTTAATTATATTACTTTATTAATGAATGTATGGAATACAGTTTACAAATATAAAGTTTTTCATGCAATGCACATTTTTTATTTTCCGCTGAATGTTCAAGATACGAGAGATAAGAAAAGTTGTGTGGGTGAAGCATTCAAAAGCTTCACGTTTGTGTACTTTACCCATGTGGCGTAGAAGAGCTTGCAGTCAATTTGTAGATTTTAGTCCCGCATTTGGTAAGTTTCATAGAAGGGTCATTAAGTATCCCAATGAAACCATTTAATCAGTTTACTGCTCACCAACGAATGATTTGTATTGCCATGTCAGGTAGCTACAGTTTATAAGATGCAAAATGCAGGAAGCATGCCCACGACGGCTGCACAAATCGTGGAACACAAAACCGTTAGCTTCCAATCCAGAAGATTTTCTACCATTCCGGCATTGGCAGTAGTCACGAAGGATCTTCGGTAGCGGGATTACAGTCTGGCTTTTCTGCATTTTTATACCGCTTTTGAACAAACGTAAGATGAAATTGGTCTGAGGCTACAGAAAAGCTATAAAACCCCGTCTTCAAAGGGTATGTTATTTTATGAAACACATGGATCGATACATACAACGTGGCTGAAGTAGGAACCAGCTTAGGAAGGAAACATGGTGTCATTTTTATACTTGCCAACAAGCCTGTAAATTACACCCGGCTTCTTCCCTCTTCTAAATATTTTCCTCTTAAGACCGGACAAAACTATGCCCGTGTAGTCTACTTTTACTGAAAACATTGTATCGATTATTCAAGTTGTAGAACTGCAGGGTGAATATGCCAGCGCAGCAAGTTTCTTAATGGTTCTTCTCCACATTTTTATCTACGGAATCACCCTTTTACCCCTTACTCATCACCAGGACTGGATATGTCAACAAATTCAAGAGTCATCAATCGCCAACTTCATCTTTAACCCTTACAATTTATAAGTATAACTTAATTTCCGCTAGTATTTTGTACATATCTACAATTGGCATTTCACGTCTATTTACTGGCTTGCAGTATCTTTTTTTTACCCAAAATTACAAACGAAGAATGAACACTTGTAATTTATTAGAAAGCATTCTACAGTATTGTAGTCTGGGTCCGGAAGATGATAAGGCAGGAAGTCTCCGCACGTGTTACTTAAAGACATCAAACAGTAGTAGTATCTATAGCTCCTTCTGGATAGAGGAAATCCAGAGGGGAAAGCTTTCTCCACCGTATTCCAGCGCAACCGCTTTCTCTCCACTTCTGCAACTCTCCCCTGGCTCTAAGACGCTCTTGGAGTCGCATCGTTCTCAAGTCAGGATGGAGAAAGATGAGAATGTGTAAAACTGTCTACGCATACAGAAGAGGAAACAGAGTAGCAAGTTTGATGTTCAAAATTCACGCATCTAACCCTTATATACTGTTTCGAAACATGTTGAAACAGCAGAAGCATCAACGAATTCACTCTTTGTACCGCAGAGAAAGTCTGCATCTTCTCCTCTCTCCTCTCAAGTCAGATACGCTTCGAAAACCTCGAGACAATGCAACTTTACTCTGACACTTCATTCCTAAAGTGTTCGTTTAACAACCAGTAAACTTCCGTGTACATTTTTTTACTCCTGCATTTTCTTCGCTCAGTTTAAATACCAAGTTAAATTATAGATGGACTTCCGTCTTGGGTTTACAAAACTATATCTTAACAGCCTTTCTTCACACTATTCCGGAAAGGGCAAATCAGTTGTACGTACAAACATATAGTTGCGAAAGCCAAAAGCGTATACATTCCTACAGGCTCGGCCTACCGGTTAACCAACAAAGTACTGGACTTGGGGTTACTTAAACTTATCTTCACGGTTTACATGGTAAGTTATAATTTTAAATTGGTAACATTCATTATTACAGGATCTTGCCAAAATGGTATAGCGCAAATCGCCCAAGTTCAGTGAATATAAACTGCGCTGTACATACTTTACGCTTCTTTCCGTTGTTTTTTGTAAAATATTAAGTTTTAGTTACAGAAAGATAGATACAGGCATTTATACTTACAAGACTCTGAAGTACTCTATGAAAAGCGTCGTCGGCAGCTTCAAGTGATACTCTATGATTCCTAACATTGAGGGAGGGAAAAGTGCAGTTTTGCTGCTGAACGAAAAACATTGCATGCACTTTGAGTTGCATTCGTCGGTGCATCTGCTGATGCATTCTCCGCATTCCATACTCAATGAGGAGTTAAAACAATCTACGCCGTTTGACGCTTTTGCTTCTTTGTGTACGACGTTATTCTTTAAGTTACGCGTTGAAATAATTAAAAAAAATGTTAATTATCGTAGTGTTCAAAAATATAATTTTGTGATTATGTCAAAATCAACACTTGTTGTCAGATTTGGTGGTGCTATTAAAAGTTAAACAGTTTCTCATGTTCCTGCACCCATGTACCTATGGAGATTCTTGCAAGTCTTTAATATATGTAAGATTCTTTAAAATTTTATTTTACACCAAGAATTACATTATTTTTGTTGACATATAGCTTTTGCGATAGTTTCGTTATAGCAAAATCTGAGGAATCAGGAAGGAGTCACTTAGTAGATTCTTTTCGAGAGCTAACGTGACTCTTGTGTGTTTATACTTCGAATCTTTAATGTTATCCAAAACAAATATATAGTTCTGTTGGGAAAGATTTACTATTATTTCATCATTGGATCTATTGACCATCATAGCAATTAAAGCTTTGACAGGAGTAAGGTATGGATAAAGATGTATATATGTTTAAAAATCGTGACAGGTAACTAAACAAATATTGTGGAGGTAAAACGGCGATGACGGATTGTCAAGACCGAACTGTTGAGAGGAAATAGTGTTGTGAGTTCTAATATTTGTTAATCGTTTTTATTTCAGATCGTGGAACTTTTGTAAGTATAATTGGTACAAACCTGAAGGTATCAAGACAGCAGGGGAAATTATCATACAGCTCAATAATCAATACTTCCGTCGAAAAGACTAGATTGAAACTTGAAGTTAACACGAAGAATAATACTTCAAGATGGGCCAAAGCACTAGTGCAACCTCTTCAAATCCTCTGGCTGCCAAAGAATCTGTGCCGTCAACAACACAAAATAATGTTAGCCGCCGACCTTTTTCCCAGCCTCAGAATTTGTCAATTTGGCTTCGGTTATATATTTACGGATTGCATGGATATTTTATTGAAGTTAGCTTTACTGCTATCTTTGACTTTATACTGAGCAGAGACTGGAAATTGGCGGGTGAGTTTTTTGTACTAAACACATATCGCTAAAAATATGCAGCTTCTATGAATGCACATCTATGGATACTGTTGAATCAATTTAAGTATGTTGTATCGGGTTTTTAGGCTGCTCCAGTCTTTGGTCGCTTGGAATTTTTGGCTCATATGGGTTAGCTATGGAGAAGCTAAGTTTTTATCTGAGACGGAATAACGTTCCTATATATATTCGCGGATTCTTGTACGTGACGATGACGTATGCTTGGGAGTACACATCCGGCACGATTCTTAGTTATTTTAATGCTTGTCCCTGGGACTACTCGTAAGTTCAAGAGATTTAATGCGTCCCGTTTCCATTGATATGCTGATAATTTGATGTTAAAGCAAATTTACTACGTTCTGTGAACACCTTTCAGAGGTTGTGAAAATATCAAGTAATCAAAACTTTATTCTTGCAGGGAATTCAATTACAACATTGGGGGGTTGATTACACTGGAGTATTTGCCTTTTTGGCTGATGGGAGCGTTAGTATCGGAAAGAATTCTAATGGGAAGGCTAGAGCAGCTTCAGTGGATCGATGTACCAATGATTGGCGACACAGGAGCGACACATGCAAACGTCAAGCTAAGAAAATCAAAATGAAGAAAAATGAGCTTTATACTAGTTCTTTAAGAGCTCAAGATCTACAAACCAGTGTAGAAAGTTACACAGTAGCTTATCTTTTAATCAAGACCTCCTTTTACTTCGGCGGTGCTGCAAATAGTAAACCGCTGGTAGACGATGTTGTAACCTGATCTGATAGTATTAGAGCTCATTGAAACTGAGCTATTGTGGATTAAATCCTAACACTGCAACTGTGTAAATATCCCACTTATACGTGAGACTGCAAACGGCAGATAATATTATTACTCGCAGTAGGAAATAAGGAACAAAATATTCGGGTCTTGGGTGAGCGCAGATCAAGAAAATCTTAAATTTAAACTATTGAAGTATCCATACTATGCAATAGACAATTGCATAGACCACACATACGGAAAAATTAGGTCTGTAAAGTTTGTAGACGTAGCCGAAGTAGTGTCCCATAATGGGAAGATTCTGTAGAATAGCATACACCTAAGATCTTTTTCTGAAAATAGCGGATGAAGCATACTTTGCGGATTAACCTAGAATAGTATTAAAGTTTAAATCTTCACGGTGAATACTTACGGATCACCATTTGAGAATGTCCTAAGAAACGTTTTTCGAGACGCAAGAAATTTATATTTAAGAATGTTAGAATCCGCAATAGTTATTCTAGGGATAATACTGCAATTCTTCCAAACAATTCCTGAAGGTGAGATTAGCAACCGATATGTGCTAATCGGCGTAAGTGTATATTGATTGATCAAGTACATCGTTATTTCGTTTTTTTCGTGATATTATCCTTTAAAGCACCTTGACATGATCATTTTCTTGATGAAAATTAGGCTGAGTCAGAAAAACAAATTCCGTTAAGCTTCGCATCTGTAATATTAGGTTTTGGAGACGACGAGTGATACTCAATCGAATGTGATGAAAGCACAAGTCATGAATTAAGATCTGAATATTTTTAATAGTTCCCTTTAATCACTTTTATGCACGGGAAAAGCCTCAATTAAACTTATTCGGAAACATAAAATATTTGACGAATAGTGAGCGTAACCATGGTTATCTCTTTAGCGCGAATTAAAATTTTCGAATGCTCCTATACCTTAACATTGAGTATAAATAGAAATTATTCTAAAAAAATGTTTCCGCTAGATTATTTTATGTTTCCGAATAAGTTTAATTGAGGCTAAATTCTATATTCTTTTGTTTGTAGTTTATTAGCTTTACCAGTTGCCTTGGTTTGGGCGACATGAAATGTTTTATTGAGAGTAATTGTCAATTCTCATAAATTTTAGACAAGTATACTTTAATTTTTATTGTAAGCGTGCACATGCACAATACACAGACCTAATGGACATAGGTGAAATCTTTATCATTTGTCTACTTTCTACACAAGTCCTCGAGTGGGCATTTTCTGTGAGGCTGAATGCAAAATTGAACCAGTGGATGCAATGTTTGAAAGTCAGGGCCCAACGGAAGAAGTTGTGTAACTGTGCTAAGTATTTTTAGTCTACTGTTTGTCTCAATACAAGCTATTTCGCTATTGAATAATCTTCATCATTTCGTCGCAGAAACTAGTATTTACAGATTTAAATTTCAAAGGATTTACTGTATAACTGTACTGCGGTTAAAACTGCGCCTGTATATATATACACTCATTCATGTTCGTTTTAAATAAACTTAACCAAGATTTTCGAAAATCATTTCAGCAATACGTCAGTTGCATGACATTCTACTGTATTGTATACAGCGACAATTGTAACAAAAATTGTATCCACAAATGCAATCGTTTTTCCCAACTATATACTTCCCTATCCTGCAATGCAATTACAAGTTTGACTGGCCCCAAAAAAGCCAAAAATATAAGTAAAGTATTTAGCGGTTGATGAAGAAACAGAAGCATTGATCCGAGACTGATGTAGAAACAGTGGTGTAGATTTTAACTTAAAAGTTCCGGGAGTTAGCGAGATGGGTGTAAAAGTAATATCTTTTTGAAGAGGAAGCCATAAATTACAACTGGATTTATTATCACAACGTCTCACAAGCCTCGGGTTGAAGAAAAAAATGTTTTTTCCAACAACTTATTAACTATCTGTGTGCACCCACCTTGCCTTAACCGGTCTGCAATTCCAACTGGACCCGGTTACCAGATCCCTTTCTCCACGCTGAACAAACGAAACCAGCGCCCAGTCTTTGTTCCGCAAAAGATAAAAGCGGAGGTGGTGCTACTGTCTCAGATGTGTAATTCTTTTCTTTTTAATCAGTCCAGGAGCGAAAGAATAATTAAGTAACATAATTCCTCTAGCTCCTCCTCACTTCGTACCTAGCAGACGCAAGATACTACATTACTCCCAGGCATTGGAAACAATCCCCTTCCGTTTGCCCACCTTCATGTTGATACCATTAATCCCAAGATGCTCCTCATAACTTTCATCGGACTGTCTAATTTTTCTCATTCCCCGTCGGCCTAGCAAACACCTTCACCGTTTCTTGAGCTTCTGGCGTTTCCGTATTACTATTCACTCACTGCATCTACCAAGACAAAAATAAACACGAGATAAAGGCGTTTCTTAATTGTATTCCTCACCCTCCAGCTTCAAGTCAGTTGCTACTACACCACCCTTCATGGAGTCAATTAGCCTCGAGGATAGCAGCAACAAAACAACTCCAAAGAACCTCCACAATTCATCCCTGTCAGCCACGTAACCCCTGGAAGTAGAGTAATTATTATACCTGCTTACATGAATTAAGCCACCTTTTATCGGACCCAATTTAAAACTATTATCAACTCCAGTTGATCGGATCCCCCACATGTTGGTCAACAACTCTCAGAGGTAGCAAAGCGTCTTGATAACCGGTACACGATAAACTCCACGTATCTGCTCTGTACTAAACGCCCTGGCTTTAAAAACACCGTACACATTGTTTAACTCCTCCATCCATCCCTCATTAGGTCATGTAGGAGGAAACATTAGTTACTCTAATAAACCCCTCCCAAATCCCCATTCATCAGAGCGCACCGCCAACCCAATCATTAGGCAGTTATTCGCAACTGAATTTTAAATTGATTCCCTCAAGATTCACCTAATCAATTTCCAGTTCTTGTATTGATTTCCTTCATTAACCCTTTCACACACACGCAATCCGCTGGATGGAACTCTTCAAGTAAAATCTCATCTTCACCTCTCCCACACATTTCATTAAGCCATTGCTTCCACTGCAAAGCACCGAAATCCAAACGTTCGGATAGACACGCCGCACGACTGATGGAGGCGGATGGCACAAAGAATAACTGACTGGCTCATCCTTTCTCTCTTTGCCCTCATGCATGTACCATAGTAAATAAATCACTTTTTGCCAGACTGTTATAACGCCCCGGCTAATGCAATTTATTCTCAACTCCCACACTTATCTGGCGCATAGACCACAATAATTTATGGTAATTCCTTCCCTTGATTAATTGCACACAGGATTGGATGAGGAAATGCAAGGCTATCTTGGAGAAAGAATCCCGGAGGTAGGGTAGGTGTGTTGTGATTCCAGCAAATTATTACTCCCAATACGAGAG
Organism: Sminthurides aquaticus; assembly: GCA_906901655.1. Classification (NCBI taxonomy): domain Eukaryota; kingdom Metazoa; phylum Arthropoda; class Collembola; order Symphypleona; family Sminthurididae; genus Sminthurides; species Sminthurides aquaticus. The sequence goes on along the minus strand of CAJQTT010000002.1, from coordinate 1,404,758 downwards.
GTGGGACGAGGTAAGAAAGCACTTATCCACATGTGCGTGAGCTTATAGTCCGTCATTAAACCCTCTAATCCTTGCACTTGCCTTTTCATTTTCACCAGCCGTCAAAGTAAACATGACGTCGGATATTATTAAAAACTTGAAAAAATTTCAATTAAACCTCATGATCTATTATCCAATTTCAATTATTATCAATTATTATCAGCTTAGGTAATAATCAATCTTTAATTGAGCATTCATCATTACCTTCCTACAACCATTCCCAGAAATTTGCCCGGCTCGTCCTCCTTCCAAAATCCCATTATTCCACCCATATTCAGTAGAACCATAAGATGCAGACTTTGATTACAGGCTCAGTTTAGGGCCTGTACAGCCCTTGCTACAAAATTATGATATGCCATTGTACTTACGGTCGTGACGATTGTGAATCTATTGAAGAAAAACTTTAGGATGTATTTTGGACAAAAATGCATTATACCACAGTGGAGATAAAATAATGGCGAAGATAGGAGGCCCATATCTTAAAGAGTTAAGAGACAGAAGAGGGGAACAAAAACGAATTTCCAAGAGTGGGAACAGGTCTAGGGATGAAGGAGAGGAGGTCTAAGAAAGTGAATGAAATGTGTAGGCACCCACAAGGGACTGGAAAAATGAGGTAATTGTCGATGGCTAAAGATTTATGAGGCCTATTAATGAATTAAAGCATGAGGTATTAAGAGCATTAGTGAGAGATGAACTAATAATTCTTCCTCTTCCCCGAGGCTAACTTTATCAACTCAACGTGTAGATACTAGACGAGTGAATCTTTTCAAGAGTTCCACCAAGGAATCATTCACTTACTCCACTTGAAGCAACACTTTCTAAAACACCTTCTGTCCCAACATTTGTAAACCAGATCAGCTCCGCGTATTTTACGCAATCCCTCCAAGATACGAGGACCACAGTCATCCTCAAAGCATCTACCTGCCTCTGTTCTTAAGTTGTAAGAGAGATTAAGTAAATTTGGAGAGTGTATATATTTAAGGTCACATGAGCTATCCGCAATTCATTCTTACCTCTTTTTTTAAATAGTTAGTATCATCACGATCAAATTCTTCTTGCTTCTAGTTCTAGCACTGTATTGTTTTCCCTCGTCCCCCAAACTATGCTTCATCCTTCTAATTTTGCGAGATCTCCAAGTTTAAAGTTGCATGCTCTCCAACGTTAACGCCAACTTCAACTACACACTTCGGATAAAATCTCGCTTCGTGAAATTGTTTCTCTTACACAGATTTCGGACAAATCCCGTAAATCCAGGTATCCAGGCGACAAAAACTGAGAAACTTACCTCCAGGAGAAACACTTGCAAAGATGCCGTATTCTTTGCGTGTGGGATGTGGAATAAAAAAGTACACGCTTGCTTTTAAACCATAAACATTGCATCTTGCATTCAAAAAGCGAGAGGAGAACATTGAACATGGGCCAGTAGTGTAAGAAACTAAAAGCTCATCATTTGTTCTGAAAGGTTTTACACATTTTCATTTACCCAATACCGCCAAAGAAGCAAGCCATTCTAACCTGTGTTTTCCCTAGCTGGAAATGATGGAGGATTGAAAGTCTTGTAATCGTCCCCACCTTCACGTTTAAAAACATCAGAGATGGGAAACTGGACAGGGTAGATTATTGCTCAACTTTTTGCTCTCCAGCCCAGCGCAGCCCCAGCTTGCTTGCTTGGCTCACAAGATGAATGAGGAAGAGGGGAGAAAGATACTTGTAGAATTTTCTATTTAGTTTTTGCGGGTGGCATGGAAACGATACTTGGGTGTCAAAAGTTGCTCATAATGAAGCCTCAACTCATCATTAGAGCGGACAATGTAATTAAATTAAATGGGAGTTGCAGCATAAATCACTTTCCAACACCACACTCTCACTCCAGGTCACCGCTTCCCTTTGATCTTCCATACACTAATAACAATCTCTAGTCAGTCAAGACAATAATAACGCCAACAACAATGTCGAATTACTTCATGACCCTTTCTTTTTCTCTCCCTTTTCCTATCCAAACCCTTCTTCTCCCTCACTCACCTCCATTTAAAAAACATCAAGTCTTTCTTCCTCCTGCAACACATCAATTTCTCAAGGAATACTATGATAGAAGCCTTCAAAAATAAATTTTTCTTCCCTTAAACATGTAAAAACGGAGCTCATCTCACAGAGGTAATCATTGCCTCAGCCTCAAAACTACAGTTTGCATGTGTAAGCTGTAGTTTTGTGATGGCCGTTCTCCATCAAACCCCTTTGAATTATAGTTTTGAATCATTGCGCTGCATCTCCTCCATCATCAACTCATTCCTCCAGATGCAGCCCGCATCACCTCCGCACATTTCTATCAGAAACCCCAATAAACGTCCCACCAATATATTCAATCAATTCCCCAAGTATTCATCTCCGTCACATTTACCTCCCTCTTACGACTATTTGAATATTGATCAGCTCATTTTCTCAAATCATTCATTGCCCTACATCCTTAATTCCCCAAAGACAACCAACTTAACTTGCTGGCATTTCCGAATATTTCTCCAGCCTCACGTTCCCGAACCATATTTTACATGTAACCACATTCAAAATCTTTTCACCAGGGTTTGGGTCGCTCAAACTATGTCTAAACCTCTGGAGGAAAAACTTAAGCCATGTCAAACCCCCTCTGGTTCTTTTAGACAATACTATGGCACACATACAATTCCCAGCCTCGTCAAAACAAGAATCTCAAATAAGAAAGCCTGAGCTTTCTTTCCATGTGAACTGCGGAGTCGGAGGGAATGAACAAATTAAAAATCCATCCTTCTCTAAAGTCTTAAGCCCATCTATTAGTATTCAGTTCTCGTTCCAACCCCCAACACACAAGTCTCAAGTCCTATATACCTTGTCATAAACAAGATCATGAGACCATTAAATTATTTTCAAGGAATCTGGAAACATTTATTCGAGAAAAAAATTACCGGCCGGCATAGAAGAAACCTTATTAAAAATATCAATTCAACTACTAACTGTCAGTGAAAATGTGTCAAATCAGCAGTCGGTCTATTTGAGGGCCAAAAGATCGCTCTAAATCAAAATCCCGCACCTCTTCCATACCCGTCCAACCCTCCTCTCATCCTCAACCAGTTATATTTCTCCATCAAAATATACTTATACTCAAACCATGACATTTTACTTGCTACTACTACTACCACACACTTTTTCTCTCTCTCTCTCTCTCATTTCATCAATTGTACCCTCCTTTTCGGTCACTTTTTTCCCAAAAAAACTCCCAGTACTTCATCCCTCAATCCCCCAGTCAGCTACAACCACATCCTTACACACAAACAATCCGCTCACTCACAGCTTCTAAATCATTTCATAAATTCATCTTTGTCTAATGGGCCACACTACAACACCAATACTCAAGGATAAAAAATGTTTTCTATATAAACACTCTCGAATTTATCAACCTCAGTCAGAGTCATGTGCATCTCGTGGACATGATGAATTCTGTCATTAATTACTAGTTACCCTCCTCAAACTCAAATACTTACCCCCCTTTAAATCCTCCTAGCAGTTACCTTATTTACAATCTATAATTTTCTTCTGCGGAGAACACAGGACAGAGTGTGTACATTTTAAATTGAGGAAATGTTCAACAACCCAATACACAAGTTAAAAGTCCTTGCTTTAATTGCCTACATTCCAATCAAAATCATTGGCTTGGAAGCACCTACGCAACTAATTGGATCGCTCTTCAACGAACATGATATCCATTTTTTTACATGCATGTTTTTAGATTATAACAGAATTTCTCAATTACCTTTAGCTTTAAATTGTCTTAATAAATGGCTAAATCACAGTCGTCTCCGCCTGCTACTGGTTAACCGCATTGACCCTCAATACATATAATTGATCACACCCCTCCTCCGCCCCTCCACCTAATCCGTCAAAGGAAACAAGTTGATCTAGAAATGGTTCAAGAAGACGAGGTACTCTAACAATAAGAACTACGCCTTGTTGCATTGTGGTCACTTAACCGCAGAGCCTATATTTTCTAAAAACTTTACCCTGTCAGAGGCTTCAAACAGATTGAGATTGATAAGGTGTAGAAGAAAAAGGGATTTTACTCACAAAAATCTTAAAACTCCATCATCAAAAACCATTGATTTTTTACTCTACAAAGTGTCACTTAGCAAGAGTGAGTTGGAGGTTACCAAAACCCTTAACGGAACCTTCACCTAAGTAATGTAAGTGCATCAAGTAAATATAATGATAATCCAAGCTATTTTTTCCAACTTTTTAAATACTCTTCTTCTTCTTCTCATCCCGATGAGAGATGAGGTTATAATCCGAGATGAGATGATAAATAACATTAATATGAAATAATAATAAAAAGCCAGTAGCTTACTCTTGAAAATGTTTAATAGACCACCTGCATCGTCCCTCCATTATGAACCAGTCAAGATGGAAAAAGGGTTTGAGCAAGTTGGCTTTGCAACTTAAAAAATTCAAAGCCCTCTTCCATTTTCACTTGTCCGAAACGAATGGAGTGTCAAAGCGTTCACATATCAGCAAGCATTCTTCCATTCTCAGCTCATGTCAGCATCTTTAATCCAGTCAGACATAAACATAATCCTTCCATCCAAAATAATTACGCATTATCCCCCACCCACCCTTCCACTTAACTCTTCTACTCCTCCTCCGTATCTAACTTTTATATATATCTTACTTATTATTTGCCAAAGAGCCGAGTTATTTTATCCCTTGCGTTGTCTCTCAAGCCTGGCAGTTTCTTCAAAACCTTCTAACAGAATATCATCCATGTGTATGTGCCATTTCTTCATCATATTCTACAACGTTTCAAAACTTGACTATTAAGTTTCTTACCACCATGTGGAGAGTAGCCGGGAATGTTCTTACGAGACATAATCCTCCATAAAAGCTTGTCCATCTCCACATGATAATCCATAGAAAATCCTCCATGTGAGTTTTAGAATTTTCCCAGTATTTTTCCATTTCCCTCCACGAGTACTCCAGAATGCCCTGGACAGTTAGATGAGTTTCTTTTTACTTAAACTTCCATTTCCATGAACATCGGAAGCAAAAGGATGAAGAGAATGAAACCGGGAGTTGCGTTACGAGAGATGTGTGCGATGCTAATTCATTTCAAGGGCTCTTAAATCAAACACCAGCCAACTCCTGGGATGAGCATGTCCACTTGGATTTATTACAATCTCCTTCCCATTTTCAATCTTTCCTTTAAAATCCCACAAAGCCCCAGAGCAGAAAGCCACACCAACTCCACATGTAATCATCATCAACTTGGGTATAACCAGGACTGACAAGGACAATTAAAACCATAATCCTCGTCGTTCACGGTAAAGCGATATGCAAGTCCACAGCTAAACCTAAACCCCCGCACCAAGTAATAGCCTTCCAATCCTTTGTACCCGCCTGTAAAAAGCCTTTGTTAATTTCATTCTCTTACAACTATATGCAGTTTTCCTCAATATTTCAACCCGCTGCAAAAATCTTTTCTAATTTGGCACGCAACATCAACAACTTCGGCCTTGTATTGGCATCACCCATAAATTTCATAACATAATGTATAATGGCCGATACTCAGCGTAGGAGAAGATGACCATTTTGCATGGGTGACACGCAATTTTAAACACCTGCAAGAAAAATCCCAAAAATTCCGCTCCAACACCGCATGAGACAAGTTTAAATTATCTTCCCTTCAAGGATAATTACAAGATATGGCCAAGGAAGGCGGTAATTGATCAACTTTCCCTCCTCACGTAAATCCTCCAAAGATATGCATCAATCCTTATAGTTGCTGGTGGCGGTCCTGTAATTAGGAAGCGCCTTCTTGCACCGTTTTATCCTTGGAGGATGAGACAGGTAAGGGAACCATATACTTGCAAAAATCTTTGACCACACACAGACATTATTTCAGCATTGCGGTTTCGGTGGATTTGGAAGCGACCAAATATCGAATCTGCTTGATTTAATTTCAAACATTTCCATATGTGTTTTCTATAGTGCATGCCCATCTTCCAGTCAATCTTTTCCCATATTTCACCTCAAAGTTGACCGCAAACCAAAAATCCCAGTACTATAAAACCATCTTCCCAAAACTTGGTAATCAAACAGTCATTTATTTTTCATCCTGAAACCTCCATGTGCTGTGGATTTTGATGCTACAAATTATTTGCAAGAGCCAGTGCTGGTGGAAATACTTAAACGTAGCATGAAAGAGAGCAAGGCAACTAGATTCTTGGGCTTTGCATAATTTTTAAGTGTTCAAAACTGGGCACCGCATCAATCCTAATAATTCAAGCTTAAAAACTAAAGTAAGCAGCAGAATCCCACCTTTTGGAGCTTTATATTCACAAGGATTTCCTTCTGAAGAAGCAAAGGATGAAGAGCAAAGAATAAGGATCCAAAGACTCTTACGAAAGTGTTGATTGAGTTGGCTTTCATTCTTGTTTCATGGGATGGAAATGCAAATAGGATTGCAAGAATTCCATGCGACAAAAAATCAACACTTGCACCACCATCAGCTCCCATAAGTCCGTCTTCTTGAGTTGATAAGCCAGAGTAGTATCCTTCCTTCTTACTCATAGCCATTTACCCCCTTCCTGCGTCCCAAGTATGCATAAAGAATCTAACCATAAATTAAATTTAAATCCTCCAAAGAGATTCCACTCAACGAGGAGGAAACCCTGGTAGCCCATACCTTTCACCTTGCAAACTGGAAGAGGGAAATATTCTCCTCTCTCTCACCTGAATACAAATCCAATCCAGGTATGCATGCGTGACCCTCCCACCGGAATCCATCCGTCCATCCCCCCTTCCCAACTTGCCTCAAAACTCCATAACTAGAGTCAAAAGCAGTAAACCCAGTAGCTCGTATAACAACCAGTTTATTATTGAGCGCTAACTGTTATGAATTCTCGAGGGAGAAAATATTTTCAACTTCCATCAACCACCACCGCACACACGGATATTAACTCCAAAGCAAGTCCAAGTAGTAACGACACACGAGGAGCAGTCTTCAATCTGCATCCTTCATCCAGACACAACAACATGTATGAATAGTCAGAGTCAGTTGTGAAAAGAGATACATGACAGATAGAGTTTAGCGTTGTTGGGGTAGAAAAATGACACCGGAACAAGGGATTTCATGGATTTAAAGCATCGTACAAACCCGGTCAAAACGATCCGTCAATCCCTTAAATATACATTGACTTTAGCCTGTCAAACTCAAGTCAGCCGGGTAGGAGGGGAGACGAGCCTGAAGCGCGAGTCCGTTTTAGCAGTACCTTTAAACATTAGGCTTCCTTGTTAGTCCCTTAGTATGCTTCTAGCATCCCGATAAACTCTCATTGCCCTCCACGTTCTCCGCTAATCATTAAGAAAATTCATCCTTCCACAGTCAGTCAGCCAGTAGATTCTCTGCCAGCAAAAGCAAAACCCGTAGTAGTTGCTTTAAAAACTTTTTGTCAGCCTATATGTCGGCTATTATATTACGTTCTGAATTTCATTTTTTCACCCGCATCCTCAATCAACAATCACCATAACCCGGGTCGTTTAAGATCACCCTTCCTCTTAACTCCATCCCTTATTTCCGTCACCTTTCAATCCGTCTCTCTCCGCCTCTAGGTAATTAAGCGCATGTTCTCTAAATACGCATCTTGTTTTCATTGAAACTTGCTTAAACCAATTCCGCTTTGTATTTTTCGTTCTGTATCCCCAACAAATCTCACTACAGCAACCTATAGACGCTGTAGTCATCCTGAAAACTTGGGCAACTGCCCGCTCTGCTCGGGTACATAGTAAACGCTATAATCATTATTGGAAGCTCCTGCAGACACTTAAGCTCATGCTCACAGAGTCTCAAAAAATGCCGACGCGACTATGGAGACCATTAGGCTTGTGGCAGAATCAAGTCTAGAGCAGGCTCATGTCTGATTTTACACAAGTGTGTGTCGTCCCCAGAAGCTCCCAGCTTTTAATGGTTGACACGTTTGTAAATCCTGACGAAAGCCCAACTCTTTCATTTCACCCTCTTTTCAAGTGTAATCTGTCAAGTCAAAACATTTCCGTCTATATTTGTTTGTTCACTCCCGACCCTCCTTGAAATGAAAGATCTATTACTACTTATTTTTTATTTTCTCAAAACCATCAGTTCCGCCCCCATTACTTTTACTATACCCACCCACGCACCCACTCCTCTTCGTCTCTATAATCTCTGTCCAATGTCTTCCGAGGTTTTAAATCTTAAAATAAATCCAACTCAATCCCTCTGGCTCCCGCCTCCCTCCTCCTCATCCTTCTTTTCTTATTTCAATCGTCCGGGAGCTACTAGATCTCCTAGAGTCAGTGTTTGATCACGCCGAGGTCGGAGACGTGGGTGCGCTCATATTTCAGACGCCTTCCACAATAATGAGAGACACAACAATCTCACTTTCCGCCCGGCCCAGTATTATTATTATTTTACCAACCTTGATATTGTCCACACGCAAGCAACCATTATCGACACCACTGCCCACACCACACCACCATCAATACCCACAGCAGCCCATCATCTTAAAAGTACATAACGCAGTTAACCTTTGTATGGAAAATGTTACCAGGGAGATAAAACATGAGCTTTTTATCAGGCCGAGATGGGTGGCTCCTTGTCTCCTCCTTTTTGAGCCTAGACTACGAGGAAAAACCTTTCACGCACTTTCTTCTGCTTTTCAGGAGTAGCCAGCTAGCTAGTACACATTTTTTCTTGTAAAACCACAAACCGCCCAGTCCGTAACGAATCTACATCTCAACCGCAATAATTTCAACCCTCCCTGCTCTCCTAATATTATAACCCTTCTGGGATTAAGCTTCTCCATAGTATTTTGATTTTACCACAACATATACACCGATAAAGACTAATAAATAAATATTCCTTATGAACAATTTACTAGAATCTTGCTTCTCGGATTGCTTAATCTATAGTCTCGTTAGGCCTCAGCTCCACTATGATAATGGGCTGGTTTCGTAGCGACAGAGATACCATAGCAACACACTAGTACGTCCACACTACAAACTCGCGTTAGTGTTACGCCATTCTATGAACAAAATTTACAAAAGAGTATAATTTTTCCCTCCATTAGATGAATATTGTTGGGAAATATAAAAAAACACATTGAATATAGGAATAGAGGTTGCGTTACCGACCGTTGAAACGTACACGCTACAAGCGTCAGTAGAGCTTTCTTAGTATGTGGACGGAAATAAAATAATTTTGCAAGTTCGTTGCTATGAAACCAGCCCCCATAATCATAGTGGTAGTGGAGCTGGTCCCTTAGTCTTTTGCCACAGAAATTCCCCAGTTTATAAGTGAACGTGCATAGTATTTAATTTCCTATTCCTCCTTTCACTCGCTTCTTTGTGCACAATACTCTGCCCTGAATTCAAGATTTACGTATCTTTTGACTCTTGTTCGCTGGAAAGAAACACGTAGAATTTCCACCTATTCAACACCTTCAATTAAGATTCATCCGTCGTTCTGCTTACTACCGCGTAATTTTAACTTTTTCACAAAACTTGGCGCTCAACCCAGCTTCTGTTTATTCGCAATACATATCATTTAATCACTTGAAATGAAACGCCGCGCGCCGAAAGTTTCCAAGTTTGCAAATCCTCCAGATTACCATAACCAGAGCGAGTTAGATTTTAAGTTGCGAGTTGTTAATTGCACTAGAAATCAGCGCCACGCCTATAAAATATATTTACGCGTGCGAAAAATCCCAGACCTTACCGCATATCCTCATCATCCCGCTTAACTTTAAGGTTTCTCATCCTGACACGCGGATGCGTTTAAAATACATTTTGATAAGAATCCTTCCGCGGAGCCGGTTATCACGCTGTGCTGGAAACAAACACATAACATCTTGTTATAGCCTCATCTTTTATCTTCTCCCTCCTCTCATAGCTTAAACGCAGATCTCAATTATATTAAAGCTCGTTCTTACATGCATTTCCGTTCTCCGTTTCTTCCCCTCCCTCATATCATAATCATCAATCCTCTCTCTCTCAGCTGCATTTATTTTCCCATCCCAATTTGCACCTCAGTCGTCGTAGTAAGACCAAGGACCTCGACCATGGAGGGTAGAGGCAGAATAACAAGTGTGAGAAAAGTGGACGTGCAAATCGGAGGAAATTAAAGACCGCAACAATTTCCAGCTTGCTGTATCACCTTACATCCGTCGAAGCTGCTTAAGGATAAAAAGATATTTGCAAAAACCACCGCCACAATTTTTAATTAATTTCCTCTCTCATCTCCTCGCAAATCTAATCAGGGGATGGAACGACACCTCATATTGTAAATCCCCATGTTTACAAGGGAATTACCCCCCTTTCATCCCCGCCCATCCAACCCTACTCAATTATCCTAACTTAACTGGGCAGTGGTCATTTAGTAAATGATATCCTCTCTGCCGAGTTGCACGCCTTACAAGCTCTCCTGTTGGTCCTTAAATGCCTTCGATTAGATCCACTTTGTCCTCCGGATGATAATTATCTCTTTTGGCGCCGCAAAATCACCTTCTCATCAAATCCTAATGAAGTTAACAGAAGGTGCACCCGGTAACAACCCAGGGCGAACGGCTTCTTCTCACCATCAACTCAACCTCAGTTATCAACTCACCCTACATATGATCGTCATGAGAAAAAACAGGTCGGAAGATCTTTGTGGATCCGTCCTTGTAGCCTCTTTCCTCCGTTTAAAAAGTAATGAGTATTTCAAAATTCACTTCTTCACAATCCAACACCTTCCTCACTGTAACATCAGCACTTTTTCCTACTACACACACAGCAAGCTTGCTCTGCCAAGGGCCCTCTAAGGGCTCCTCCGTCCGACTTGTTCACATCCTCCTCCACTCCCTCCAGCCAAACCACCCGAGTGTAAAACTGCATTTAAATGCAACCCACGCCTCAGCAGCAAGCTTACTCTAAGCACACTCACCATCAGGTGGCCAAATATTCAGCCACTAAATATTTTATCAAATTATACAAACATCAACTCAAGCTAGCCAGATGCATCAGACCAATGGCTATACAATTCCCTCCTGTATTTGCTATAGAACATTGACCATGCCAGCAGCCCAGAGACGAACTGAGACTGAGAGCGCCATAGCTTATTAATACTAGCCAACTAGCTAGCTTATTTCTCGTGTATGTGAAATGCAAGCAAAAAAATTTTGACGCAAGCATCCGGAGTCATCAGTCACCGCTTGACACGACGGCCCGCCGTAAACATGCATTCCCATTAGCTTAACCAACTAATATCAAATCCATTAATGCACCTTAAGTGTATCTAACCAAAAGGCTCTGCTCCAAACATGAGGCCTCTACGATTACAAAATCTCTCTCAGTTCAGTTAGTACTCCGGCTCTTAATGAATATTTATCGTTTTATAAGTTACATATGTGTGTCCGACAACTCCAGTGCACAGTTAACAACTTCACGCTTCTACCCAGTAGTAAGATTCAAACTCCTCCAAATCTCCAAGCACAACCAACTCATTCTTCAAGCGTTTCCTTCCTGTTTAAACGAGCAATCCCCAGGTTCCAAAATCACGTGCAGAATCCAACGTTTCTTCAGCATTAACTCACACACATTGCGCAATCCAATCGCAAAATGTTCTCTTAATTTGCAATTAAATATGCATACTTGGCTATTGTCCTTTTGTCAAAGATTTTTTCCCTATCCTCCTCTAACTTTCCCCTTCACGCGACCTTTTCCAATTCTATCGAATCCATCATCATCAAATCCCAGAGTCAGCTAGCATTCTCTACATTGTTTACAGTCTTAAATTATTACAAGTTTTCTTTCTCAGAAATGATTATCAGCATTAAATAGAATCCGAAACATTTAATATTCGTAAAAATTTCTTATTTTATTGCTCCAAGCAAATAATTTTGTGGAATCCAGGTTGTAATTATTTTCACCAAGGCTTACGCCAGTCCACCGCGATGATAAGAACATATTCTTCCTAACCTTTAAAGATAATTGTAAGTAAACCAGTTTCATTTTTTCCATAAGGAAAAAGCATACTTTTCTGTTTATCCTCATCTTACCAGGGAGGACTGCATAGAGAGTTTGAAATTTTTATGGCGACTCGCTTTAGCTTCACATAGCTGACAAATTAATTAGCGTAAATGTTTTTCCTTCAAAGGTATTCCGCACTCATTGCAGTTAGTTGATGCTGCAACTCGCCCTGCCATGCCGCATGAAATCTTTAGTATTTCTTGGAGGGAGTATTTTTCAAAGAATTCAAAGAATTCTCTACCGCTAATAAAGAACGTCTATAATCAGGTCTGGATTCCAGCTATCAAATCAATTCCGTCTTCCCCAGCAACTCCCCATCAACTTGTCGTCATCAGCAATGAAAAAGTTGTTGGCCAAAAGGTTTTACGACGCTCTTAAAACGTCTCTTTTTTCAACTAAACTTGACTTCATCTCCTCAGCATCACCTCATCAATATCCTCCAAAAGACAAAAACTCTGCACGGCTCGCGACCATCTCATTGGCTTTCTCCTCTCAGTCACTGTCTTCCACATCTGACCCCTACTCCGTTGCTGAGGTCGGGTAGTCAGAGTGGAGAGACCAACTTTACGACCCATCCACTCTATCTTTTACCTGTACAAATCACCTGTAATCTACTAGTCTAATGCAACATTTACTCTTTAGTTTTACGGATCGGAGCTATTAAACCCAGTAACGTATAACCCCTTATACCTTCCCCTATCACTCTTCACCTAAAACTGTGGAAAGCCGTAGGAGAATCCTTTGCTTGACTTAACTTAATGAATCATTTGATGCTCGTAGAACGAGACAAACATCTAGTTCTGATCTCTATCTCAATCTCTTGAACAAACAAGCCATTTGCTCCGAAACAAAGCTATGTACCTGCTTCCTTATCCACACGCTGTGCCTTTCCTTCGTTCCAACCCTTGAACCAACCCTTTCCCCCTCCCCCTTCTCGAATCCTAACTAGCTCCCTCCCTCTTTAACATTGAACGTAATGAATGAGCTCTTAGGATGACACTTATCCTTCGCCTTCCACACACAATCACACATTTCAAGTGCCCATCCACCAATTAATATCTTCACACCGCTACGCAATCTTTTCATCTCATGTCCCTTGGACATGTTATGAAAATGAACAAGGGAAAACATATATACGCACCTCCCTTAGTTATGATTATGGATGCATTTTTAAATTTCTAACCAAAATTTACATTCTTAATCATGTTGACGGAAATTGTCATCCAAAAACTCAAACGCCTATGCTTATGCCTGTCTGCCTACTTCTAACTTCTTTATACGTTTCTTTTCATAAATTTCACCCCCCTGCCCCTCCGCTACACATCTTCCTTAAATCCTTCACACAATTCAACCGCCTTCAACAGCATCTCAGGTGACGAACCCTGTACCTAATAATCTGTCTTCACACCCACAGGTAACAAGTCTATATTGCTCTTTAGTCTCTACAAATCCGTGTCACTCTACTGCGGATTTATCTGGCAGATTTTGCCACGATCCATTTGTTATCGCAGCTACAGCATATTTTTCAGTTCTCTGCAGCTCTCTGAGGCGCAAAAAGAAGCAGCGGTGTGTTTGTAAATCATTTCGCACCCATTGTAAATTAGCGGATCATCGTCATATTCTTGAGCTTCACGGAACTTGATTTTATCATGGCTTATTTCTTTTATGACTGCTGTCCTCAACTTGAACCTCTATGCATTCAAGTGAGTCCAAAACTTAGTTGAACCTCTCATTCCCCCTCTTTCAAATTCGCTCAGCTTCTGGTCTTTTATACAATATTAATAATTGCTGACAATTGCAACTCTTCTTAAGCCGTCTTACTGCTTCTTAAAGCTTGTTTTCTACGTAGGAAATCCACTCACTCTCAGCAGCGCATCACCTCTAATTACCCCCAACGATGCAAACTAGAAATTAAGCCTGTCATTACCGATGTTAGCTTCCCTGTTTTCTATCCACAGCCCCAATCTTCCTAGCTTTACACCCTTGTCTATATAGAATCTCTAGCTTTAAAATATTGTTACAATTACTCTATAATTACCTAATTAGAATTCAGTTTAATAACAGTCCATATCCCAAGTAGAAGCTTGAACAATTCTTGACTTCCTCTTAAAAATTTCTCACTCTTCTTCCCCATCGCTCTCTGCCCGTCTTCACTCATTCGTCGTTAGATTCTCGACAAAAGTCTCTAATTTACGTCAAACTTGCTCTAATAAAGTATATGGAGGAAAACGGATGCATATATTTCAGAGTCACACCTTGATAGCGATCAGAAGAATAAGTCGTTATCTTTGTGGAAGGTCAGAGTATTAGTTTTTTTACCTCCCGTGAATAACTTTTCTTTCCTCCTTCTTGCTCACAGTATTTGCAAATTCTGCCATTGATAAGAATTCTTGTTGAGCTTAATAGAGGAATACCAATCTTTACATTCAAACATGAGCATAGACACGGATAATAGTTTAATAATGTATTCACAGTATCACGCTATACGCCTCCACCCCCCTTCTCGCTATATCCTTCGCTAATTACCCTTTTCCCATAATATTTTCTTCTCTGCCTGCATCCAATTACGTGTGTTAACTTGAAAATTATAGGAGCAAAATGGCTGAAATATATACGCATAGCTTGTGACCAAAAGCATAAAAAATACGAGATATAAATCCTTTAGCCCGTGAATTTCTAAACAATTCTCATTCAACTCCTCAGCACTCACCTCCTACCTAACTACTGCTTACATAGCGATGCCATCGCCACAATAAATCAAAATCATACAACAATAACAACAACAATAGCCTCCTCTCCCTCCAAACCCGTCTCAAATCTGACTGAGTCAATGCCAATTTGTCGTCATACCCCGTCGCAACACCTAATTACAATCATCATTTCCTTCGGCTCGGCATCTACTATCTACGGCTAGACTGGGAAGGCACACGGGATAGAGCAAAAAATAAAGGAGGCTAACTAAGATTCGCACAAAAATTGCACACAATCCGCACACAAATCTCATCTTTCCACAGGTCGGTCTCTCTCTCTCCCCGCCCCTCCTCCGTTCTCAACAACAGTCCCAAATATAAAACATAATAATCCACAGAACCATCCTCTAGTTAACACCCGACTTAGCCGGAACAATAATCCGCCACAATGCAATGCCACTATTAGCAAGATTTTAAAAGATACAGAACAACCAGTCTGTCCAAAATTACCATCTCTTTCATTACACCTCATAAACTCTACTCTCTCATCTCCTTAAAGTGTTGCCCAATTCATTCAACCCCAAATTTTAAAGAAGAATCTTCACTCAATTACCTGTATTCTCCCCCTCCCCCTATATATCTCTCAACACATCTCCCGACTCTTACTCCCACCCTGTCTCAAATCAACCCCTCCAATCCACTCTTTCCACACATTAGCTAAACGGGGCAGACTTTACCTAGTTAATTCCCGCGGCAGCGGAAAATAGTTTTCCTCTTCCTCTGCATACTTAAATCGCTCTCTCACCCTTTTCATTCAGTTTACACAACAATTACCATCAACTCCTCATCATCAACCTCAACAAAACTCACAAACTCCACTCTCCAATCCTCCCTCACAACTCTTACAAACTTGCTAAAATTTCAGGGAAATTAACTGGCCAAAAGCTGCAATTATCATCCTATTTGTAATCCTTCATCTTGACTTAAGACACCTAAGAGCAAACACCTCTCCTTTCTCTACCCCCCCCCCCCACTCTTCAACCCCTCAGTCAACTTCATGCATTATAAACTTTTATTGAGTAAAAAGCGGAACCGGATACACATTTCCGTCACTCATCCTCTTTCTCTCTTCATACGTCCACTTGTCTGTTAGACTGCATCCCAGCCACTGGATTTTCTTCCAAATCCTCCCTTCTCTCAAAAAATTAGCTCTTAACGTCGTTTCAAACGGAAGGATTTCAGCGTCTAAAATTTACGACTTGCAAGCGCCGCGCAAACTAACCGTATCAAATCTTCCAGCCCGGTGGTCAATCCGTCAAGCCCGTGAAGACTTAACCGGACCATAATCGAAAGTAGGCATTCCTGTAGGGGAGATCCACCACTCTGTATAGTTGTGTGTGAGACTCAGTGCCTACTTGTTCACACATTGGTCCACCTCCCTGAGCCTAATTAGGCTAAATAAGCCAAGCAGACTGCAAAGTGGTAGAGCCTGTATATCAAACAGGTGTCGATTTTTATTCCGTTCCTTCAGACAGCTTACTACGAAAAAATTATGAATTATACCTATTACGGAACTGGGAAAACAAGCCGCACTCATCATAATTTGTAACTACAGTAAATAGTAGCTTAAACGGAGAAGAACGTGATTTCTCTTCGAGTATGGAATCGGTCGGATAGAAGAACTTTGGACGTAATTTCTTTAGCTCAACCTGCCACCTTTTCTCCAACTTCAAACTCTCGTCACATACTCGATTCAGTTCATTGTATATGCAGACTGGAAACCAAGCGGCGTGTAAAATAATTATTGCACATTTCCATCGCACGCATCAGCATTAACTCCCGCCTCATTACCGCTCCATATGATCAAAACCAAACTAATCTTTAACCCACCAACCACCGTCTCCGCTTTTTCATTGTCCCGCTTACATAAAATATAATTATTAAATACGCGAGTTGAATATCTACTCAATAATAAAAGTCTCTTAACCATGAGAAAACTCTTCAGGTTACACGCACTTTGGCCGGCTTTTCTAAGACAAGTAGTATTTTAATGCAATTTGTATATTTTTTCATCATCATCACCTCAGTATCTATCTACTATTGAACAACCCTTCTCCTAATTTACTCACCACCACCCAGCTAATCCCAAACCTTATCTCCAAAAGCCCCTCTCTTCACTCTTCCCCCCCCCAACTACACATCTAGTTATCTGGAATTATGATTAGTCGGACTAGTCGACTTTAAACAAACTACATAAAATCTGTCTTCCAGAGTGTGATTGCAATTCCATCACTTAAAATCAATACGAGTCGAGCAAGATGGAGCAGAAAAATCTTGGAGAGCCTCCAGCCCCAACTGTTCCCAAGCGGCTTTCCCTTCGCCAAGCCTTGAGCTCTCATGATTTAATAAAATTCAGTAAAATTTCTCATTGTCTTTACCAATTACTCTACTTTACCCCTGTAGGGAAGGAGATTCCTAACTAAGAAGCTTTAGAAGCAAGACAAGAAGAAGCCAAGTCTGAGGAGTAGACAAATTAGGGAAAGGATGAGGTAAATAATAATAATAATAATAAGGGTCCTAAAAACAGTAGAAAGATGATGAACGGAATGTGAAGGCGGTGCGGCAAAAATAAATAAAAGTAAAACGGCCCAACTCAACCGTGTACTTTGGAGGTAATCACTTGTAATCAGAATCATACTCCATGGACATTTATGCCGTAAAAGAGAAGCCGCGCATCATCAAGATAAATGAATCCTCTCTCACTCCGACAACAGCTACTACATTGTACATGTACACAAAACAGAAACTTAACCTAGCTCCTTATGCTTGATGCATAATACATTTGTATACCGTATATATTCTCACTTATAATTCGGCTTACAGTATTTAACCGCTTTGAGTCAAACGTTTAAAACAAACACAGTTGGATTCTCTAAACTCACACAGAATCTGATTATGTCTTTACATTTTACTTTCTTTCCCAACGCTTAATCCTACCCCTACCCTAAAACCGCTTATACTAAAATCAAAGAAATATTAGTTTCACATCATTTTCATCACAGTTCGACCCTTCTTTCCCTGACCAAATCAACGTATGTAATTTCTCATCAATCCTAACAAGACAGATCCAGTGCCTTGATGCCTGTTACTCAAACTAAAATCCGTCAATGCCCTTCATCTCTTAGCTTCCTTTTCCTCCTTCTCCCTCTCACCGCATCTTTGATCTATTTTCCCCGCTTCATCTTCTCCTCATCTCACTCTTCTACCATACTCTCATTCCACTTATCCTACATTTAGCTTCAATTATTACCAATTATTTTTCATCGTTCGGAAAATGATAATCATTCATTGACACAACAAACAAGTATACTTTTCTCACTGTCTTGGTTTCCCCCGAAATACCGAAAACCATAGCAGCCTTAAGCCTGCCTTTTGCCTTAGAGAGCTACCGCTTATCCGTTACAATAATTACAACCTTGTTATTCCGCTCCGCGACTCAATCTGAACAGTTAAAGCCCCCTGGACAATTTTAGTTTCTTTAACTTTCATCAATTATAAAAATAGTTTATCCACGAGGCATTTATTTCTTTTGCAACTAATAATTCCTCTTTTCCACTTCCATTAAGGCAGAGTTAACCCTTCCAAAAAAAAGAGAATGCACCTTAACCCTCAATTAGCTGCATGTTTACATAAGTGACGCTCTACTTTAAAAAATGCTCCCTCGTTAAAGTGATATTTATTATTCCTTTTCTTTCTCCCAAAACTATTCCTCTGTTAAATAGTAATGAAACCCCGTGAAACTTTTCAATTCAAGTGATGATAGGATTTAAGAAAAACTAAGAAATCTCTTTCACAAAGCCCAACCTCGAATTGCAACTGCAATGCAACGTCCCAACTGTCACAAAGCATCATTTACACATGCACCTATATCCACTGAAATATCCACTGACGGGGTCACGAACGAGTCATCAATTCTACAAATGTGGCATCATTTGGCTACCCTCACTGCTGTAGAACAAAAGCTAAGGACGCCTTATGTAGTAGGACTGGCTCAACGATGATGCAGAGAAGCCATAGGCTGGGAATGCTTTGAAAGAAAAACGAGAAGACACGGAGGTGTTTGGGTTAAACTTTGAGAGGAGTTACATTAGTACAGACACGTAAGAGATTTCCTACGAGGAATTTTGAGGAAAGTTAAACTCCGCTAGATAGTTTGTGTTGATTGATGGCACGTCGAGGACGGAGAAAGGTTATCCCTTGACAGATTCCTTTATGAGAACTGTCCGAAAACAAGCGTGGAATTCATCTATATTGTCCACATGTTACCTCAAAAATCTTTCATTTCACATTTTTCTTCTCACTTTTCCCCGCTGAGTTCCTCTTCCAAGCGTAGCAAGAAGCTTGCTCCGAAAGACAAGTCAAACCTGTTACTATACAGCCACCCTTTTCCTGCTTTCTTCTCAAGGGATCCAAGATCCAAGGGCTTCCACAGGCCAGCAGCTATCCCTTACTTACAAATCCCGAAATATTCTACAAATCTACTTGTTCTTCCGCGCAGTCCTTATGTTCGGCTGGTAGTTTAGTTATTACAGTCAATCAGCCATAGCCAGCCTAAATCCACTTGACTTTATGATTTCGACTCGCTCATTTGTAAACGGAGCAAAATAAAGTGTCAACTGAGTCTATTGTTACAGCGTCCATTGTTGCACCAATTCCTCCTCTCTCATCCAACTCCTAAAGCTGGAGTGCAAGGAAGAAATAATAACTTTGTTACCAGGAAACAGGATCAGATGACAATGGCTAAAGAAATGGTGAGGCATGTACATCTCTCTCATCTCATTAGCTTCCTTGCCACCCACATTGGAAGAATTTTAGGGAAAGTTCTCTGACAAGGATCACCGAAAACGGCGATGACAACCGACAGGATGTTGGAATCATTTGATATCTCCGTCACTTATAATTTCTCTTCCAAACTCCTATACTTAAAGTCTCCCCTGGTCTTGTGCCATTCCAGAGTTATTTAGCTCGAGACGTGAAGATTGCTACGCTGCTCCCTTCTCAGCACTATATACTTGCCAATAGGGAAAGTTATTGCTCAGTCAGTGCAGTGTTCCATTTGAGCATTAAACTTATAGCTAATAGCGTTTTCCTCTATTTCTTTCGAGTTAATCACTTGAAACTCATTTACATTTCATGTTCATACGTCATTCAAGCCCTTGACAGAGTTTCCTTTAACCCCGAATTTCCTCTCCCTCGTCTTCCTCCGGAGCAAAAAACATAGAACGGATCTTTTTCACACACACAACTTCCTCTTTGCCTTTACAAAGCTCACTATATACGCTGCTAATGTGTCTCTCATTGCTATAATTTCATTTTCTATCCTTCCTCTTCACCGTCTTCTTCACCACCATCACCACCACCTAATTTTTACGACCGGGCCACATAACTCATTTTGTGAAAAGCGTAACTATGAACCCCCAGGACGTTTCAAAGCGGAAGCATCTGTGCTGCCGCCAGGATAAGGAAGGCTGCTATAAGGAAGAAGGGCTGTCTTCCTTATAGACATCACCGTCATCATCATCATCGTCGTCCAGAAAAATACACCTGAACATGAGCAGCGCAGTTTATCGCCGTTCAAAATCCACACTAAACTCACACAAAGTCAACCCTTGTTCATATATCCGCATAGAAAAATTACTTGATTAGTTTCCTCTTTTCTTTTTCTCTTCCTGCATTTAGAATAGTATTGGATGCAGGGGAAGAGGGAGAAGATAATTCCGTCAAAGGGAATAAATTGGATGAAAACAGAGATATTGGCTCCTAATTTATCAAACAGAACATGTGTAAAGTGACACTTGAGCATGATGAGTAAAGGACACGAGAAGCTAGGCTATCATCGCTCTTATTCCTCTAAGAACATCCTACCTTGGAATAATCCTCTTCCTTCAAGGGCCCTTATCATCAGCCAACCATTAGCCTTTAGTTTACTTGTGCCTACAACTTTTCTATAAGCATATATCTATGCCTTGTCTTACAACTAGCTGACCATTATTTTTCAATGGCCCTCCGGGGGATTCTCCAAGGGGTTGACAACATTCTTGAGATTTGGAATGTTTTCAATGAAACACTAGATGATCAAGTAACAAGTAATTTTGTCAACCCATCCATGTACCTCCTCCCCTTGTTTGTCCACCTTTTCTCCTCTGTCTCTTGCATCTTCTTCCAGAATTCACTCTCTCGGCTAACTTACGAGCTCTTCTTTTATGTCCTTCTTCTCACCCAGTAGGTCCAGACTCTAGATTCTGTCTTCTTCCGTACCCTTAATCCCTACTCCTCATCCTGACCTGTGGCAGCATAATCATGATCATGTTAACGAGGTTCGGGTCAGAGGAGTAGCAGAGAGAAGACACTCATAGTCCCGGGCGGGCAGGAATAGTTTACCTGGAAAATCCAAAATATTTATTCAATCTCTCCGTTCTCTTCCTCCTCCTCCTAGAAATAACAATATTCTCTCATTCTTGAAAATCCTCCAAATCATTATCTAGATGAGAGTAAATCACCCAAAAAGTCAAATAAAGGTGGGAAAATATTTGCTCTCCACTTAGAACACTACATAACAATAATCTACTCTCATTCATTTTCTCCTTCACCTTTGTTTTCTTAACAAAGCATCTACTTGTCTAGATCACTACATGTGGCAATCTTCTTCCCCAGGTATTTCTCCATCCTTCCCTTATCCTTTCACCCCTCATAGCTTCCTACCACTGCCACCAACCCTGCACAACAAACTGCCTATAGCTTTCCCCTGGCTGCAATCCTCCTGTATTCTCCTCCATGTTTAACCAACAGCTTCACTGAGAAATTTCCCCTCCAGGTAAAACCTATGACAACACATATTGCCAACCAACTAAAACGCGTAGGAACCTTTTTGTCTGCATGGATCTTTCTCCAACCGAAAACGACAAGCGTATAACGCCGAATCCTTAAGGCTTAAGGTATCTTTTACTTCAAGCATTTTATCACAAACTATTTTATTTACTACAAGAATCTTAAATGCTACACGTGTTTCCCAAGAGATAAAAATACCTTACGCATAAGACACATCTATCTCGACTCCTTTAACTATTTCTTCCACACTTAACAATCCAACAAGAGTTGATTCTGTAATAGCCCCACATAATTCACCATCACTTACAAATGTTAACAGCTTTTTCTATTCATTCTTTGATTCCTTTCTGCTTCATCCAACTCTATATTTCTCCTACAACACCTCTCTTCTCCTTCTTTACCTCATTCTTTCTCCTCTCCAATGTGCATTAATGCCTTATTATCCCTGAATCAGTCAATTTTAAATTTATGTCTGCGTCTTTCCTTACTCTTTTAAGTCTTTTATACAACCGGGAAGAAAGAGGAAAATAATGTCCTTTCCTTCTATTTACAATCCTTGACACCTCCTCACAATGCCCAGAGTCAATTCGGAACGTCTCAACAATTTATTTCTTACAAAATACCCATAACCCCCAAGCTTTTCTTCCCATCGCCCCCTATAGCGATCAAATTGATTCAAGCGACACTCTTTTCTTGTGAGTCATCTACCATGACACACAACCTTTGACCTGGTTGCCGGGGTACGAGAACGAAGTGCCTTAGCTGGAGCAAGACATAGCCCCTGGATAACAAGCCGTTAGTTTATAACTATAGTAGCTGCTATTTTGTTGCAAGTTATGTGGCTATATCTACTTCACTAGCGGAAGAGCTGTTAAATTATATTATATAAAACGCTTCTATCAACGACCACATTAATCAGAGGATATTTTTAAAAGTTGTTACAGCTTCCATGTTAATTAGCCATGTAGCACGTGACGCTCCCTGCGTTACCCCGCCCCATCCATTTTTATCATGTTATGACACGGAATGACGGCTCAGAAAAATTAGTCTCATCCTCTCTGACGGCAAGAAAAACTCTATCATCAAGCGTGACTATTAGCATACGGCTATATCAGCACTTGAAGAGTCCGAGGCTCTTGTCCAGAAGATCTCTGTATAATCACATGATTTATAAGGAGGAAGGCAGGTAGATCCTAAATTGGCCCTTGTCTATTATCTGTGAAGAGGATGGAGTTGACTAACTACATAAGTAGAAGAAAAAGTATCGGAATCAATGGCCATCACTTGAAAGGCTTTTGAGTCTGTCATGCGGGTTGACGTATGGTTGTTACCGGTGTAGGAAATAGCCTAGAGGCATAGACCACCGCTCTAAAATCTTAAGCTCTGACAGCAGAGGAAAAGGATTTGAGTGGAAGCTTGTATGATAAAAGTTATATTGTGGGTGATACGTCTGCTCCCTGCCATTCTATTAAATGATCATCTTTTTTCAAATGGCACTCCCATATGGCAATCTTTCAACCAGCTTCCATCCAAATGAATGTCTAGCTTTTAATGGCAATGCACGAAGCCACTTCCATTTTCTCCAGTTAGTTCATCATGGAGAGGCTTACAAATTCCTTCCGAATTCACGCTCAAAGGGGGGTCTTTAAATATTCACTACTGTCATTTTCCTATTAGCTCCACACGTTGTTCTCTCAGCAAGCTAACTTGCAAGTTGGCTCATTGTCCACAGCCAGCGGTTAGTGCGTCAGGCAGGTTGATGATACGTTCTTTTCCATTGTAAAATTTCCAAGGACTCTGCAATGCAATCTTAGCCCTTTCTCTTGATACTGAAGGAAAGCACGAACCTCCGTGCGAGGGGAAGAGGGCAGCAAACTAAATGTAAAACCCGTCGTCCATGGAGATGTCATTTTTTTCAGCTCACCTGTGTAATCACGTTTTGTCCATATCTGTCCTCTACATTTCCTCATTACAACACCTAACACATGTTTTAATAGCCAGTCCTGCTCAGATGGAACGGATCAACAACTAATATTTGCAATCACTTGTCCACTCCTCCTGCAGCCGAGTAGCCCGCTAGCTCGCTGTTTATACAATGCATATGGTTGCGGACAAGTCGTAGCCGAAAGGCATAAGATGATCCATGCAGAATTCAACTTCCATCACCAGGTAAGTCACCATCCTCTTTCCCTGTCATCGTTTTCTTACCTTCTTAAACCAAAACATTTCAACTCATTGCCCCTACCCACCAGTCTCGCTCCTTTTTGGCTGGATTCCATAAACTACTGAACGCTAATGTCCTTGCAAACCCCTTCCCCACCACATATCCGCCACCTCTTCGGTCCTCCTCCAATCCCATCGCTTACATGCACAAACATACAAAAACAACGTCATGAGGCTTTGTCGTGACCATTTAAAACTAATTACATCAATCTTCTCACCTGTCCTGTTTCCCCCAAGCTCAACACCGCATCACACGCACGAATCAACTCTGCTCCTTCCAATCCAGGTGACAAGTCTTCCATAAGAACATCGTTCCAACTGGTGTCATCACCACTGACAATCCTTCTCTCCTCCTCCGCTCCATCCTCATAGGATTCTCTATACTTTCTATTCCTCGAGCTCAATTAGACGAGGTGTGAAAATCCTCCCATTATCAAAACTACTGCCACTTACAATAGTTGCTCAGTAAATTTTTACGCACTCACAGTACTACATTGCTGCAAGTTGTGCTATAGCTTTATATTCTGGATGTACCGGCAAGAGTAGAGTGGTTCAGTGTTTGTTTATGTTCCCTCATCCAAGTCATATCATATTTCCTCGTTTCAAACCTCGAGTCTCATTTCAGCTTACCAGCTAACAAGCTATTGAAGCCCATTCCTCGTTTAAACCGTCAAGAGTCTTAAGAGCTTGAAGAATATTTATGACCGAATTTCAATAGAATCTTTCAACTTGATGGCCAAACAGTGTTACTATAACAAGCAATTTTTAACTTTTTTACGCTTCCAAATTACCATCAACAATAACGCACCGGAGGAATTTTTATCTTTCTCATTGATTGTAAATTCTTCACCCTCATCCAATTATGAATTAACGTGATATCATAGCGATCCCGAATTCCTTTAATTCCAAGCTTTTCAGTGCGTGAAAATGCTGCTATTGGAAACGGTTCGGAATTCTTGAGTTCGATCCCCCTTGAGTTTACGTATCAACCTTAATGTACGTGAAGATATTACGATATCATCAATATTTCGGTACCGAGTTTCGCATATACTTGCTACAATTAAAATCTAAAACCAGTAGTAAACCGTTGCAAGATTAAGGTATGGTCGAAATGTGTTAGCCTAATCTTTAATTTTCCACAAGTATGTCTGTATTTGTTTCAGACCTCGTAACAGCACGCGGAAGGAATGCTAGGCTACGTACTAAGGTACTAGTCTTCGTTGATCATTATTGATGCATATTTATGAAGCCTTAGTTAAGTATACAACCTTCTGAAACTAAAGCTTAAAGAAACTGTTTCTTTAAAAAAAAGCTATTTCTTTAAAAGCTAGTGATACATAGCATATGAGTGGGACACAACAACTGGACTGTAATATAAAGTCAAGATATTTAGCAAGAACTCGGTTGCATTATGGTGCATTACTATCCACTATACAGTACAGTGGCTCTTGCTTAAAGAAGATCCAGCCTCCAGTAGATTGTAGATGATAATGGAACAAGTTAAAATTAGAGTCGGTTTAATCGCACAAATCCCCAACTTGAAGCTGACATGACAAACAAGAATATGGCTGTTAGTAGAACACTATAGGCTAAGCGGTAACAAAACAGGCTAGTTTCTGTATAGCGATCAGAGCTGATGAGATGAGAGGTTCTTAAAAAATTTTGAAGGATCCTACCTGCGGTGAGGTGTTGGATCTTAATGTGAGACTACATCAAGTCCAGCCATCAAAACTACCCATCCATCCTTCCCTTGATAATGAATTCAACTTTTTATACAGTGACAGAGGAGCTTTACCAGAGCTTACTGGCTTTGAAAGTAAAAGAGGAGTTGGAGTTGTTATAAAAATATACAAGTCGTCAAAACGAGTAAGTGGATGGTTTTTATGCTGGGCTTCCAAAAGTTTTGTTTTGGATAGAATACACTTTTCAAGTCCGCATCAAATCACTTGTCTCCGTTACCTTGAGAGTTTTCCAGTTCTCGACAATAGGTCTCTTGAGATGTTCCAGCATCCTGCGGATCCCACTCAGGCAGGACTTGTGACTCTGGATTACGGTCTGCTTCCAAGGGTTTCCTCTTCCGTCAATGGTGGCCAGCCAGCGTCATTCTTTGGGCAGCAATAGTAGTAGCCGGTAGTGGGTCTAAAGGGAGGAACATCTCCTCAATGTCTTCCTTATCTTAACTTTTAATCGCTATTTATCAATGATTGAACCCCGTTCAATCTTTCTACTCTCTCATCCCACTCAATTCCTCCCTGCACTTCTTCATACAGAGCACAAGTAAGGAAAAGTCAGTTGCGGAGGAGTTGTTACATCATGATTACAGCTTAAGTGCTTGTCAAATGTAGGGGGACGGGGAGCGAGAGCGTGCTGTGTGTTTGTGTAGCGGTTGATTTGTGAGAATCATCTCCAACTCTCTCGGTGGTTAACACATTGAAGCTAGTCAAAGGAGAACGTTTCAATAATTCTATAATGATGAATTGATTGTGGATGTGTGACATCCGCAGGGATGCTCAACAGTTTCTATCTATATTCCTCGGTTTATTATTGTAGCAAAAGTCCTCCGGATACTTGTCATCCGCGGGGAATCGTGGCAATGATTCGGGCTTTGAGACGACAAAAAGACAAGATGATAAGGAAAATGATAGAGTTGACACTTGGTAATACTACCAAGGATAGTCAACTCTGTATGTCAAGCGAGGTCGGCCAGGCACGACACGCTATTCTCCCTCTCTCCGCACACTTCCCCCCAATCAAAAGATGAGAAGCCGAGGACAATGCAAGTCACCAGGATATAATTTTATTAAAAGATCCGACAAATCCTCCGAAAGAAACATAATTGATTGTGCTCACCACGTAAATAAAAGAAGAGACTTCACGTTAAGACATTTCCTTCTCATCATGCATTATTCTCTGTCGAAGCCCAGGTCAGAGAGGTCAGTTTCATCCCATCTTCCCACTCGTATACTTACCCATACAATGACAACCTTCTCCAGCCTTACCCGAATAATAAGCTGATTTCTTAAACAACGCTGCGCTTTAATGTAGTCTGCACTGATATTATTTTAATCCCCAAAATCTTTGGTCAACTGTACACAACAAAATACAACAAGTAATGGTCGGTTGGTCAGCCCTCCGGATTTCGCAGGGCTAGCCACTGCAAGAGAAGGCAGAAGCCAAAGCCCAACAAGGAAGAGGGATTCCCTACCAGCATCAATTCAATTATAACGGATTGTAAACATTGTAAATTTAATTAGCTATAATTCCCATTAGACATGCTCCTCTCCCAGACTTTGCATGCTGCTGCTCCTAAAAGGAGCAGTGGTGAAGGTAGCAAAGGTAGAAACTCCAAGTCCTGCCCCCTGGAGCTGCATCACTTAAGAACCTCCGGGAATTTTATTTGAAACAGAGGCCTTTTTGATTCCCATGTTCCCACCCTGTCATTTACAATCCAACCAACACCACCCCTATCCTGTACGTTTCCCTAGTTTCACATTCCCCAAAAAAAGAATCTCTCCCAGGCCGACAGCCCCTAATAATTTCATGTTACATTTATTAAAATCCAACTTGTCACAACCAACTTTTAGTAGCGGATAAGAGGCAGAGAGACGGCGGCGGCGCTTTCCTTCAAAAAAGCCCGACCCCATTAATATAATACAGAGAAAGGATTTGTGGAATTCGGAAAGCTGGACGAGGTTAAATTGAGAAAGACAAGGAAATATTCTATGGGGCTCGGGTTTCAACACGGGTGGTGATGGTGGAAGAGGGATGATTTCATAGACTTGGATTTTTATATGTATATTTTCTCGGATTAGCTTGCTTAAAGACAGACACTGAGAGCCTAGAATCACAGGCTGGGACTCGATTAGAGAAAATCTTGAGCAGCAAATGGATTTTCCACGATACCCGGCTAACTTGCATGCATAATGAAATGACGTGAAGGATGATTTGATATTCAAAAATACGGTCAAATTTGAGTAACATGTGTCAAGAACAATTCCAAGGGATTCATCACGCCGTGTTTATTTTTAGTTAACCCCGACAGCTTCGCATTAGTGAGGCTAGATTCTCCTGGACAGGTCGTGGAGGGGAATCATAGGAGATTTATATATTCTCTCTACGGAGGAGAATTAAATTAAAAGAGGGATGGACAGACGGAAGGGGTGCTTCCTTAGAGGAGCCATCACTCTGTATCAACATGATTCAATCCTCCCTCAAGAGAATCACACTTGCTTATTACAACTAACAACAAGCCAGAAGTAGTGCTGAACGCTCAGAATATAGAAATTCCTCTCAGTCCATCCTCCATATCCTTCCAGCCCAACACACTTCCTTCACAAATCCTTCAGATCCTCTGTACTCCCTGTCCGTCTCCTTGCTCTTCTCTGGAAAAGTTCTCCAGGAGAGAATCATAGCAGTGATGGACGGAAGGAAGATCCCTAGGAAGCTCTACCCTTCCACAAGGTTTAACATTCCCGGATCATCGTCCATATCACCAACAAACGTCCGACTTTCCTTGACGCTCCTATCCTCCAGAAGAGAGCATGTCTTCCTTCCAGCTCCAGCATTCCCAGGCAGCTAATCCAAGAAATCATTTGCCATCCGCTCACGTGCTAGTGCCTAGTGCGACACAAGTGAATTCCAACTATGCCTACTATTTCAGTGTATTTTATGGAAATGATCCCATGTCATCTACACCTTCTTCTCCCTCTGCTTATAAGAGAGCAGAGCAGCCTATGTATTCACCGCGTATTTCTCCGTCCTGCCACCAATCCTTTGATTTCCATAACAATCTCCAAGAACAATCCCACAGCTCATGAATTGGACAAAGCTTCAAGACAATCCATCCCACCTCAGCTCCTCCGTCATCCTCCCTCCTCCACCCAGTCAATCAGTCAGTTAGCCAGTTATCTCTCCAATTCATTCAATTCAACCTCTGCATATTTTCAAGTCTCACCTCAAAAATTCCCTCCTCTATTTCATAGGTAAGCCAGAGAACTACCCACCCATCATACCAACCTCTGTCCTCCGCTAACGCCAACGGCTTCTGGCCTTAACCAACCTCTGCCAGTTAGTTGGCAGCGTTGTCAAGTACCGCTACGTCCTCATCCTCTTGGAATTTAGTATTACCCACAATCCAGACAGACGGACGCTGAGGAATGAGGTGGAATTCTTATTGTCTTATTGATATTGACGAGTGGGTGACCTCAAGATTTGTCAATAAGAGCTTTTCTATAATATATGCAAGCATCTGGGAAGTTGAGGGATGCAAGCCAACAGGATGTCAGCCCTGGCAGACACAGACAGGGCTCTAGAAGAATCAGTGTTTAGTGGTGAAGATGATGGAGAGATTTTTTACACAACGCCACGGATCATCATCATCATTACACACACATATATCCCTCCTACGGTAAGGGGCAATCAATAATGAAATTGTCTTGTCCATAAAGGAGAATCATCATCCCCCATTCTTGTAGTCCATCAAAAATCCCATCATCGGACTCTGTGGTCCTGTCCACAATTCCACAACACAGTACGTCCCAACGCCTTGCCGGAGCACCACAGAGTCCCATCCCCAGAAGAGCTAATACGTCAGACTGAGACGGATAACGGAAGAGTACGATGGGCACGTGATTCCCATTGGGTTTTAGCCCAAACACTTTCACGTAAAGCTCCACCTGGAAGAGTCAGAGGTTAAGTGGAAAAATTGATTCATAAGCTCCTAAATTGATTCACATCCCGGATAGGAATTCAATCCCTCCCTTCATCCCTCTCCATTCCAACCCACTCCCGCCCGCATCCTTTAGTGAATATTATTCCTAGTTCTCATTCTTCTAATCTTATTTCTCTTTATCCTCTTTGAGCTTACTTACTGTCTGTACAAGAAGCTATTCAAGATATGCGATCCGCTCCTTCATCTTCTTGTGTACTGGCTTCTCCAACAGCTGGGATGTATTAGAAGACGTGAGATGAGAGAGATCTATCAATTTTACAATTCTTATCTCATTCGTAACTCATACATTATACGCAATCCTTCAAAGCGGATCTTCCCCAAGTAGAAGAGCAAGGAGAAAAGTATTCTTTTCTTCCACGGTGGTCTTCCGCCTTTGCTAAAACATCTATCATGCTATCAGGGATGCTGCTACTCTCCAAGTCCCGAGTCCATGCACACACAACTCCTTCTTCCATCCCTCCAACATCTTTGAATAGAAATGGGAAGAGAAAGATTCTTGATGAAGTCGATGATAGGGTCACACGTCAAGTGCCAAAGTACATGTTCACATTATTTCAAAAAGATATGAGCCAACCCATTTCCACCTCAGAACTTACAGGGGTCAAATCTTTTTAAACCACACACACAATACTTTTTTCTTTCCCGTCCTCCGCCCGCCTCTCTCCTTCCACCTTCCCACAGTCACTCATTCAGGAAAAGAAGATGTATTTTCTATCAAAAAATCCCTCAGTCCATCGGTGGACTTCGATTCAGTCGTCTTGACCTTTTTTCCCTCTTTGTAAATTAAATCCAATAATAATCCTCACATTAATTGCAACAAATGCACCTCCATTGCTCCCGTTCATGACTCAAACACAGTTCAAAACGTATTCTTCCTGTTTCCTAAGTTAAACAAATTAACTCGGGTTAGTTAGTTATCTCGCCTGTATTTCACAATTTGTTTTTTCCCGTCCACACTATGAAAGCTCTACATAAAGTAAAGCTTGTAGTGTGTACAATTCAACGGATGGTAAAGCAACCTCTATTAAGTAAAGTAAGTAAAAAGAAAGGAAATTAAGGAGTTTATAGACACTCGTAGAGTTCATCCAGGTCATCCATTACGTAAAGCAACGTCTATTCCGATATTCACTGTATATTATATTTGTGTATTTCCAACCAGTATTCATAAAATGAAGTTCAGAAATAGTTTGTAATAAATTGCGTTCATAGAAGGGCACACTAACGCATTCATAGTGTGGACGTACTAGTTTGTTGCTATGGAATCTCTGGAAAACCAGCCCATAATCATAGTCGGTCTGGGGCCCATGGTATGCATAGGTCGGGTATATTATTCCAAAATCTGTAAATACTAATAAATCCTACGAGTATTTACACTTTTACCTTCAAACCCAAAGCGAGAACATGTTTAGAAGAACTGCGATTCTTAAAATTTAATGAATATCTGGGGATTCAAGATGACATGAAAGTACAGTATGGTATTTTGTCATCATCATGTATCGATAGGGCAGTTACATTTCCTTGCGAGGATGAAACAAGTAATTGGAGCTAAAAGCATCTAACTTTACATTTATTCATATGTGGATGGTGCAGGAATTGAATTTCTATTATATATTTGTTTTGGGTAAAGTCTGGCATGAAGCTGTGAGAAGATTTATGAAATATGTCCGTGAGCCGTGTGGACTCTCCTCGAAAACGAATGAATTTTAACAATATGGGCTAACTTTAGCGGCATCAACGTTCCAATTTATTTTCTTTATTTGCGTCCAGTAACTAAATTCCCTAAATTGTTATTCTGGAATTAGATAAACGGGCAATAAATCTATGCTTCTAAGGTCTAGTTACGTTATCGAAAAGATTTTGCTGGATTATAAATACAAAACTGCTCGTGCAGAGTTTTGGTATGCCATTTATCTGTGTGCTGGCTTGAAAGGTGTGATTGGTTGGAGGCATTCGGATGGACTGTGGTGTAACATTATTTAATTTTGGAGCTCTTTCCATCTAGTGTGATTTTAATTTTGGATGCCAGTATTGGTTCAGGCGGTTTCTCATCGCAAAATGCGTCAAATATTTTGTCGTCTTTGATTGCGTAGCACAGTAGTGGTTTCGGACAGTCGGAATCCTTATTGCAGATGTGACCTACACCCGGCCGCCTCTTTGTCGCTGTCTCAAGGTGATAAGGTGAGTGGCAGAGTCCTTCCTCGGTTTCCACTCTTTGTAGGGTATTCCATTTAGTGATATAGTCGGCGCAGGTATTATTCGGCGATCTGACTACCTCTGGGACGGTATTGCTACACATAGCTTTTCGCTGTACCGTTCCAGCCATCAAATCTGCCACAAATTCTTTGTAAACGTAGCATTTAGCGTTTGGTCCCAGCTTCTTACATGCAGCATCGGAGTAGCAAGTATATAATTCTTCCCATTCGTCGTTAGGACTTCCATGGCAGTGATTATTCAAGCATTCACTTTGAGCGCATGTAATGTTGATTCCCCGGTCAACTCCACACGGAGAACCGGAGCCGATATAGACTTTACAATAGTCATCATCGGGATTGCTATACAAAAAAAGTTCCGCCGTGTCATGCAGATTATCATAAACTCCAACTTCATGAACCTTATCCTGGAAAGCACGCTTTGAGCAAACGCAACGGTTATTGACGCAATCGAAATGAATCCCGTCGAATGCCCCCGAAGGCTGAAAAATACAATCTTCGTGCTTGGTGCACTCTCTGGATAAGACTTTGCGTGCGCAACTGCCTTTTATGCATTCAGTTTCCGGACATGAAACTGTGATTCCATTCTGAGAACCACAGGGTAAATTCGTATCTGCGGATTTGCATTTATTTTTAAACCAATTCACAATCCATTTCCGTTCAAAAGCGACGTCCCTCTTATAAGCAGGATCTTCTGTGCAGCTACATTTCTTATTTTGGCATTCAAAGTGTATGACCTTCAGTGCACCCGGTTGCTGAAAGATACAATCCTTGCTACTATTACAAGATCTCTCGTGAGGTTGGCTGTAGCAAGCGTTATTGATGCATGTCTGGGATCCGTAACCGTATTGGCGGCAAGTAATGTTGATTCCATTGTTGAACCCACACGGGTAACTAGTCCCGGTGTTGCACCACCCAGGAGAATTTTCTTTTCTGAACCATCCTGGTGACCTATAGCGAAATTTAACTACAGGATCGTCAGGATCAGTACTCCAAGGAGTACCCTTGGCCGCTTCGTCCTCTTCGCAATAGCATTTCGAATCTTTGCAAACCAAGTTAATTTGACGAGGGTTACCTTCCATCGTGAAAACACAATCTTTGTTACTTTTGCAAGGTCGGTCAAAACTTTTTGTATCCTGGATGAATGCTACTTGTAAATGGCAAGTGCAAATCACTGTTAGAAGGGCCAAATATATCGAAGCCATTCTGATCGAGTAAGTGGACGATCATCAGCTAATGTTTCCCATGCGTTTTCACAGGCTGTGAAAGGGTAAGTTGTAAACTTTTCCAAATACAGCTGTATTATACAACAGGTTTGTATGTCTTGGTCTTGTGCTGGAGTCAGAAATGATCTGACAATCAAAGCCAAAGCGGACGACGTATGTACTCAGAGAGAATTTCTAACAGGGCTTTGAAGAAAGCAAGGCGACGCTATTCTTGTTTCAGCCCGTATACATGAATTGCGGCAATTAAACTTAAATAAGATTAGTCTTAGCCTTTGCATTCTCACTCAGACGTAAGAGGCATTGTTCAAACTTAAGTGTTATTCAACTATAAAAATGCAAGCTTTCCCTTGTCAAAAGATCAGTTACCTTACTTATCAGAATTGGTAGAGAGTTTAATATATTTAATGAATCATTAAGAATTTAATTGATTTCCTCTTGGTATAGTGTGTGGTATCAGTGTTACATTTGAAAAGCGTGCAAACGATCAACTTAGAGCAGTGTTAGGATTTTTAATCCAGTAAAAGAAATTACATAGTTGGTCAGGGGTGATAAGCTCGTAGCATGATAACTTCGAATCGGTTGAGAATGTTGACATGCTTGCCCTTCACAAAATGTATACTTGGCTCTAACTTGGCTCCTAAAGAAACCACACTGCCAGTTTAAGTCTTCTTCTTTAATCCCTCAATGATGAATCGCCTAAAATGAAGGAATCAAATGCTAAAGCTGAATAAATTACCGTATCAAGCAGATTGAATGTAACATGGTGGGAAGCCAGTTACGGGTTATGGTGATAACTGAGGCTTAATTAAGCCATTTAATGGCTACTCTGTCCTTACTCCGTACAACATGCCTTATAGTTAAGAAATGTATTTTAATACAGCTGCTCTATGGTTACTCATCTATCGTTTACGACTAAACAGGAGGTGAACCGAACTATTAACTCCAAAATAAAATTTCGAAATAATTTTGAGTAGAGGACCATGTAAGAGCACTTCATGCAAAAATCGCATCCTCTTTAGCCCTAGTTTAAGCGCGGTACTACTCAAAGTTTGGTATATGGCGGCCCATATTGCTGATGCCGCGTCCTCGTCCATGCTTAAGGTCCGGAAGGAAACTTTAAATGAGTCATTTGAACCGCCATATACCAAACTTTGAGCTAGCACCGCACTTAAACTACGGCTAAAAAGGATGCGATTTTTTGCATGCAGTACTCTTACATGGTCCTCTACTCAAAATTATTTCGAAATTTTATTTTGGAGTTAATAGTTCGGTTCACCTCCTATTAAGGACGATACCTACAATTTGTAACAGGACAGCAGTAAAAACCGTACAGTATATAGATTTGGTTTCTATCGGTTATGCAAGGGGATACAAAAGAATACAGTTATAATAATACACCGTAACCACATACGCCACGTAATTTTAAACTGATTTTCTCCAAAAGTGTTGGCAAGTTTACTAGCTTTGAAACTTAACTTTGCGAACTTTTTTAAATTTTAAAAATTCACCTGAAGATAACAAAACCTTTTTACGGCTCGACCAACTGCTTTGTACAATCTATGTTTCTTTGCAACTTCACTTGCTTAATTCCAGATTCTAATTGCGTGATTATTTTTAGTTTAACTGGAAGACTATTAATTGTGTTTCGCTACCCTTTTTTGCTCGCATCTTTAATGCTGGTAGAAAAATCAACAGCTCACATCACATTTTCTCCGATATTTTGATGTACTCTTATGATGACCTTTGGAATCCTAGAGGTGTCTTTCTACATCCATGGTGGATGTACATATACGCTAGAGTAGCAGCCAAGATAAACACTCTACGGCCCACAACCGAAATCAACATCGACTGTAACGACTGCAATCGAAAATATCAGGTATTCTGTTTCTGAAGCTGGGGTTGGTTGATGTAATACTACGAAACAAATGTAATTCAACCCAGAGTAACTCTATTGTCTCTCTTGAGGGGAATATTGTTTGTTTGTTTTGTTTATGTTTATTAAACTCTCAAAAGTATTGCGCGTATACGAGGTTTTTCATCACTGGAGAACAAATACGCTCGCATTTAAATTTAATTTGTAGTTAGCGCTGGCCTAGAATATACTTTAAAATATACCTAACATAATTTTAAGAGTGTTTTGAAAACCACTAAAATTTTAATTTGGAGCACCAGGATTTTAAACATTAAACTAAATTAGTGCAATCAATGAGGTCAATACTTGTAGTAGTCCACATTCTATCTGTCTTATGCGGCATCTCCCTTTGCGCAACAGATATGGATCTGAGCAGTGCGAGTTCGACAGCTCCTGAATTTAGCAGAAAGTGTGAGCGCAACGAGGACTGTGTTTTTACGATGCCAGGAAACGAAAACAAGATATACTTCACGTGCGAGCCCAGCACGCACAAGTGTTTTTGTGAAGAAGACCCTGCCCGAAAGGGTATCCCGAGGACGCCGGAGGACTCTGTAGTTAAAGTTATACCAGTACCCTTCCATTATTTTGGAAATTGTTCCGTTGGAACAGGATATCCTTGTGGATCAAACGCTGGTATCAACGTTTTTTGCCGTGAAGATGAAACCACTTGCATGGACAACGGCTGCTATAACCAGCCACATCAAAGATCATGCGTGTGCCCTGATGACTGTATCTTTAAACCTCCGGGCGTGGAAATGGCAATACATTTTGATTGTCAAAATAACAAATGCGTATGCTCAGAGGATCCCGACCTGGAACGAGAATTCGATACGGATTTGTATATTTTGGGCGTTCCATTCAAGACAGACACGGATGGAAAACAGTGCAAACTCTATACAACCAGTCTTCCTTGTGGAGTACATGACGGCATCACAGTATCTTGCAGGACATCTGCATGCGTAGAGAATCGTTGTGATCGTGAAACGTTTTCTAGGAAATGCAGCAAACCAAAAGATTGCATTTTTCAACCGCCGGGCGTATTCGACGCCATACACTTGGATTGTATCAAGAACCAATGCGTCTGCTCAAAGGATACTTTTAGGAATAAAGTTATCCAGAGTGGGACCCATTATAATTTACACGATACTTCCTGGCAGCTACTAATGGACGAAAGGTGCGAGTTCGATTTCGGCGCACCTTGTGGATTTGATCGTGGTATCAACATTAGTTGCGGGGCTAAGGGCGTCTGCTCCAATAATAGGTGCCGCACAAATTTGACGGGTGAAGATGATATCACAAACAATAAACATGGCTCTTGCTTCTCTGACCAAGACTGTAAAAAGCACAGTTTGACTGCTAAGTGCTATGTGGTGAAACAGCATGTTGTGGATCGAAGACGTGGAATGGTAGCTCGAAGAACCGTATGCGGTACTCAGCTTCCCAAAGTAGTCAGATCGCCCCAGAAAACTTGCAGCGGAAACGAATGCTACGATGATGAAGAGCTAGAGAGAAACGGAGTGCGAGGCATTGGTCAAATTTGCAACCAAGATTCAGACTGTCCGGAATCCCTTGAGTGCTACCTCATCCAAGATTTGAAAACCATTTATCCGGAAAGCCGAAATGTGCGTACTGCCTTTTGTGATGTGAAACCGCCTGTACCAGTACTGGTATCCGAAATTGATGTTGTCGTACAAACAAAACCAGGGCGTAAATCAAGAGTGTCGGAACTTAGTCAGACTGTAACAAACGAGATCTCTTCTCCAGGCTGTTATTGATTTTGCTGGCATTTGACCATATGTATTTTGTAAGTTGCAGCAAACTGTTGAATTATAAAACCCTGTTTTACCGCAACTTCCGGGATAATCATTCTTATATTCTTTCCAAGAGGTAACCACAGATATTTCCGAAAATAAAGCAAACTGTTCCTAGCAAACAGTTAACAGATGAAAGACGGATTACTTGAGCTACTACAATTCGCAACCCGGACCGGATATTAAATCTGATATGAAGCTCCCAACAGGCTGAAGCTCCACATAGAGATTTCCATTCAACTAACCGTTAACTTATTTCTTGCTCTCATAACCATCAGAAAGAGAAGAGTAGCGAGAGATAAATTGCTCTAACAAATTTTATTAGCCCAACGCTTGCATGTTTCAACCTGGTCATCCCGCGGAAAAGCTAATAATAAAGCCATTATCTTGGAATTGGCTTGGTCTGTGCGTTAAACCTAACTTCTTTACACAAATCCCCAACGAAGGCATGTTATCTATGCAAAAGATTTATATTATCCTCACAAGCCTTTCCTCTCTTTGCCTCATCGTAGGAAATCAATTCCCTGTGATTAATAGTGATGCTATCAACTGGGTAAAAACTTCCTACTGATTTCTCTATTGTATGTATTTCTCTGGGTCTAAATCCGTGAAAAAAATCCGAAAGAAAACAAGGTAGACACACTGGGAGGAGGGAGAGAGAATAAATATTATTTTCTATGCATATATCTTTCCCTCAACTCTTTGCGCTTACAAATGAGACTCCCGTGATTCCTCCTGTCACCCGAGTAAAAAATCTTTACTCGGGAGACAAACAGGGTCCCGGAACAGGTCTTCCTCCTTCTTTTCCTAGCCTTGTCCGCCATAACGGCTAACTAAATGTCCTTCCGCAGCACCTTAAAAGCCATAAGCCTTCTTACTGTTAGAATTACCTGTAAAAAGCGGCCCAATAAGTTTACAACAATCCGCCTCTCTTCCCAACCAGGAGTCTTCTGCCCTTCATTATCTATCCTTTCTCATGATTTTTTCCGCTCTATCTCCTTTGAATCTGTAATGGTGCTGTCATTCTGGCCAAACAGTCTAGCTGTGCTAGACTTGTTGGCTCGTCTCTTCCAACCAACCTGTCCACACGTCCCAACTCCTCCTCACACAAATATAGTGCCGCTTCTCAACAACCAACCCCTATAGTGTCCAGCCACAGCACAGCCTGCCTGAACAGAATTAAATTCACTCAGGTCATCATCATCCAGCCGGGTTCAGCATTCACCTCTGCGCTTCTTTATCACAGCAAGATTTGATTTCTCAAGGAGGAGAGATTACATGTGAACTTCTTGTTCCTCTTCTGGATGTCCAGCAGTCGTCCATCCCGCGAGCGAGCCGCTTCGTCTCTGTCTCTCTTGGCCGCACGGGGTGTATAAATATTCCAATCTTTTGTCATTTACTCATCTTCCACACAAAATCCACCCATCATCCTCTACACTCTACCCCTGAATCCTAATTCACCTGCTCAAATTTAACAATTCTGGTAATAAGCTCAAATCTATTTCACCCACGTCATCCTAAGCGCGCCTAGAATTTATTAGCAGTTGAAATGCGAAGAGAAGCAGCAGCTATTGCTCTGAAAATACTTGCGCCAACTTCCCCGTTTCAAGTTTACCCATCAGGGACAGCCAGCCATGTGAGCTTCCAATGACTTTTTATCCCAGCCGCGCAACAATTCTTAAAGCATTTCTTGCATTACGAATGAGCAATCAAAAAAGAATTGATCAAGAATCAAAGCGTCCGCGTCCTCCTCCTTGGAAACGTATCTCTCCAGGTTCCGTCCGGCCTAAAGCTTGGAGAAAACTACTCTACAAAAGCTTCATCTCAACTACACAAGGTGAAACAAGAATCCTAGAGAGATCCTAAAACAGATTATTAGATTACACCGACTATTACAACGCTAAACCCACCTTTATTCATCCCTCCAGGAACCTTCAAGTTTTGTCACGTAACTGCTCTCAAAGCTCTTCCATCCTCCTCTCTTCCCCTGCTTCCAAGGATTCAAGTGCCTTCTTGACTTAAAAGGAATACTCCTTCAAAGTACATGCTCTTTATTCCAGTAATATTCCTCAAACCCAACAATTAATTCCAGTTTTAAACTTGTAACCCAAAGGAGGGAAGAGTTCGTAGCTTTTGACTTTGCTATAACACATCCTGGAATGGAATATCCATAGTTGATCATTTAACCTTTCTCACTTCGCAACATCTCTTTTATCCTAGAGCAGAGTTCTTCTTATTAGAAAGAATTAACTCAAGAGCATGGTCGTCATGATTATTAAAATCCCTATCATCATTATTATTAAATTATAATAATTATCTCTAACATACATTCTCCTTTTCATTTTTACCAATAAAGTAATACTCTTTTGCTGCACTGAGAGAACCTCCTACCCATTTCCATTCTCTTTGATCCATCCTTCCTGTTCAACATGTTCTTAATTTCTTGGAGAGCTTCTAGCTTCTTCTTTCATAGGACAAAGAATCCGATTAAAATGCAAAGATTTCACGGAGCAATTGCTCCTTTGCCATTTTCATTCAGCCCAACGCCCGCCGCCAAATGTATACAGTGTTTTTACGCACAAAACAAAAAGCCGGCCCATAATTAGCTTTCGAAACCT
The DNA here is from genome assembly GCA_906901655.1 of Sminthurides aquaticus. Classification (NCBI taxonomy): domain Eukaryota; kingdom Metazoa; phylum Arthropoda; class Collembola; order Symphypleona; family Sminthurididae; genus Sminthurides; species Sminthurides aquaticus. Next base: position 1,365,350 of record CAJQTT010000002.1, on the reverse strand, counting down.
TAGCCGTCAGCTTGAACATCTTTGTATCATATCAGATCATCACCCCTCCTCCTTCATCCATTCGGGAGCAACAAACTGATCATCACCTTGTAAATAGACTACATTAAAAAGAGCGACGTGAATTAAATAGCTTACTACCACACGCTTTAGCGCTTCACATTACACCTTTGTAAGTTAACATCTACGAACGTGTATTCCTCCAACCCTCCCACCGTAATTGTCCTTTGACTGACTACGTCTCGGCTCGCCACTCGGCATAATTATCACCTCACTCACCTCAAATCTTTAGCTCCCAGTAAAAATAACTTCATAAGCCGTTTAGCAATCTCCATCCGAGTTCAACCCATATCCAATTATTCTGCTTTAACATTTACACCCTTCGGCAATCTACCTGACTACAAGCCTTTTTCCTCCTTTTCCCACCAGTCAGTCAGCAGCATGCGTGAACCAGTTTGCGAAACCGCTGATTCGCGAAAATTCCTCCTCGATTATCAAATTCTGATCATCCATTCCTATAATTATATAGAGCTTTCGTTTCTTAAAAAATACATTTTCTTCTTCACGCCCTCTCATATTCCCTTCGAAAAACCATTATACTGTGAAACTAACCTTGAACTCATCAGTCCTACTCATCAACTCAGCGTACCTTTAAAATTTCGCAATTTTGCTTGTATACACCTAAGCCGCCATTTAAATTCGTATCGGCTTCGGCAACGTACTGGTTAGGAACTTGAATAGGGCAGTTTTTTTCGCCATTCTCGGATTCAGAATATTTTTTCCCATCTGCTAAACTGCAGATAAATTCCTGAACAATACGTTTTGTGAAAAAATACCCATTTTGCGAAGATGATGTGCATGAGAAGTTTCAAGACACTCTTTGTAAAATATTTCTTGAAATGTAATAAAATTTCACCGGGTGACATTTGTTACTTGTGGTGTTTACAAAAAAAATTGATTCAAGATTTTATTCGAGAATTCGGAGAAAGCATGGAGAGGAGAAGCAGTTTTTCTATTTCCGGATCAGCGTTTTAACTCTGTGTAAATAACCTCCCACAATTTCGTAAACTTATTACAATAATAAATGTTATTGGATTTTCATCGGGACAAAACGCTGAAAGCTGATTTTAAAAATAACTTTTCCATAAACTTGAAAATAGTCGGATATATACGATACGAATTTCATGCTTACATCCTCTTTTTTCGCGTGCCTGTAATCAGTAATCCGAGACGCTGCATGATGTAAGAGTTAGCATGCGCGGAAACAAGTGTAATGGCCGACTTTCTCTCATGTTAAACGCATAGTCTAAGACATTTTCTTCAGAGATGATTTCTTCTTGGATGCCATCAAAAGAAAAAAGACTTTTCTTTTTTCTCCCAGCCTCAATACACTCCAGACTGTGAGGCAATGAAGACGAATATACGATCACGAAATGTGGGAATAGATTCCTAGATGATGGCTTTATGATCCATATCGTTATGCTCTCTTCCTACTCACTTCTCTCAGTCTCTTTAACCCCTAGAGGTAAGGAGAGTCAAGCTTTTTACAAGTCACAGTCCTCCTCCATTACATCCAATATCAGCTTTACTCCAGCCACAAATGTTGCTCAATCTCACACAAGTTTAACGACTAGGGGAAACCTCCCATTACTCCAAATCACCAACAATACAAAGACACGCCATCCAAACTTTTTTATAGTTATTCACCCGTCTAAAAGATAAAAAGCAATTCAGGGATTTGCAAATCTATAACCACGCCAATACTTTATAGAACCAAAACTTTGTCTATTACATAAAATCCTAGAAAAACTGGCAGATTTTCTCCCCTCTAATCAGCTTTAAACCCAAGATGGGCGTCTTATTAGAAAAAATCCCCTCTCCTCCTCTCTAATCTCCACCAGCTTACACCTTTCTCCCAGTGAAAGCATGATATTAAAACGTTGATGATCCTATTTTTCTCTACCACTTTCACCCGCTTCCCATCCCTAGTCCTTAGCGCTTCTATGATTGCCACGTACATTTCAGTCCCTCCCGCAACTCTGCTAACCCCATCCCTCCCCTCCCTTATAGTCTCCTTTTCATATCCCTCGGATTATGGATTCAGGAGAGAGAAATTTTTCTCAAATCACACTCACCCCTGCGCCTATTCTAACTACTTTAAGCTTTCCTAAAACATGTCGAGGAAAGTCTCTGGAGGAAACTTTCTCTTCCAAATTTTTTCAGATCCTCTCGTTATTAAAAAAATTAATCTAGATTCGTATTCCAAATCCTATGGTATTCTTAATCTCCTCTGCCAAAGTCCCTCTTCTTTAGAACGCTATAAAACCCCTGGCTTTCCCCACCCCTATTCCCTCCAACACGCTTCACTTTCATTAGCTTTCCAAAACTTATTTTAATTTCAATCCAAGCGATTACAATGTCTTACCATCTGAGCTTAATAACCTTCCAGCTTTGTACATGCAAATTCCCTCTTTGATTACACCTTCCATTCCCATTAAATAGGCCAATATTTTTAGGATTTTTTCTCTCCTTTTAATTTTCTTCCCAGCCCCTCTCCCTACCTCCTGTGTCAAGGCTAAGAAAATCTAATTTGATAGGATAATACCGGAGGATTATTTAATATTTTTCTCAGACTTACTCCAATTTAGATTTTTTCCAAGCATACACCTGATCTATACCTGCATTTTAAATGGTATAATCTTAAACATAATCTTAACTTATGCCTTTAAATTTAAGGGTGGCATCATGCGACTAGCAAAGCATGTGTATCTAAAGAGATACGGTGAAAGTCGTCCCACTAGCTTCTGTTAGCTCGTATTGATCTTCCTCTTCTATCCTCCTCTTGCACTGTACAAGCTGATCCAAGTACAGCTCTAGTACTCGTTCTATTACAGTCTCGTTTGTATAAATGGCGCACAAGCTGTAAATCCTAAACGGACTTGACACAACTCCACTTTCTGTCAGCTGGACAACGGCTTGCATTTGTCTAATTTCTGGGAATGACCACCACATGTGGTCACTATCAATATTCCTCCTTTCTACTCCTCCACACTTCCTACCAGTTGATGCCTTCCAGTACTTCCATTTTCGGACAGAATCTATAATGACCACACAGATCCTCCTCTTCCTTTGCTGAAACCATAGCTATTCCGCAACAAGCCTGCTGTCGTAAACTGTTAACGTTGAACGACTAATTCTTATAGATGGACAATCGTTTCCAGCCATCCAGCCTGAATACTGGATTTCGACCCAACACAGCCAAACTTTGACAAGTGGTCAAAGCACAAGGACGTTGAATGGTCTTATTTATAGTGGAAAATATACAATCTGTGGTGTATTATGCTAGTAAATCCTATCCTACCCGCCTCCGATGTCTCTGTTACCCGAAAAATACCCTGGATGGCGTAAATGTTCTCTAAGCGGCAAGCTTTACCCTTACCCGGGTAGGATCCCGGCTGTCACTGGTGTCCCTCCTCCTCCTCCAGAAGCGAGCGTGTGTAGTGTGTACGGGGGGAGTGATTCACATAATACCCGGATTTATATGCCAAATCCGCCTTGTCTAATTTCTCTTTTATTTAGTAGTCCGCATATATCGCTCTCCCTCCTAAACGTTTTTCTTCCCTCTCAATCAGAATAAATTCCTCCCAGGCCTTTTTACCCATCATAATAATCCACATTATATCCGTGTCTAATACGGAGCCTATAAAACTATGCCCAATTTCAAAAATCTCCATATTTCTCTTCTTCAATTCACTACGTCTCATCCAATCTATCGCCTTCCGAATAAATAAAAGCCATCTTCTTCCCTCTCATATTTCAAACTGACCGCACGCTTTCTACTAATTTTACTCCCGATTTGCTAATGTTTGGACTTGAACTAGCTGCTGACAGCGTTTCGCTACTACTCCCGGCTTTTAGCTTCCAAATAGTACACAACCCACACCCGCCCGCACACATACAACATTAGCCTCCCGAACGGATCACAAGCCTGTAAACCCTGTCCGTCACATCAGCGGGCATGTGTCTCCTAAATTCTTTCATTATTTCCCTCTATTTACATAATCAATGGAACTAAGCCAAAGAGTAAATATTAGCCTAACTTTACCCCAGCTTAGTCTTGTCACATTTTGTAATACACACACCAACAAGCCGGGCAGCGACAAAGCTATTAAGCTGAAGCTATAATACCTACAAAGTAAACTGATATTCTCCGAGCCGAATAAGCTATCGCCGTTGCCGCCTTGCCATTAAGTAATGCCACAGACAGAAGCATACATTCAACCGTTTTAATGCTGCTGCTATCTGTATTTGCTTGCACAATCCTTCAATTCCAAAACCCTGATCCGCTGTATATTTTGACACATTGAAAATTCTCCCTCAATTTTTCCACATCCAAAATTTATTCTTCTCACTTGCCTGTCATGTAATTTCTCTCCATTCCCGGCTGCAAATAACCCAGAGTGTCGACTAGCAGTCTGTTTAACAGCCTCATCTCATCTACTTTCCCCTCTTCCGCAATAGTCACAGCGCTCGGGTGGTGTACAACATTAATTAGAATCCCGGGACCGGGACTCTGCTATTCATCTCCTCACTTGGACATTGGACACATAAAATAAGTCCTTGTTAGCCCCTTCCCGGTCTTACCCGTTTCCTCCTCGGCTTTCGCCGTCCTCCCATTGGCCACACCTCCCCTCCTACACAATTGAGAATTTTTCAAGCTCGGCCTTTGTCTCATGTGTCTATCTTCTCACCCTCTCCATCCTCCTCACACAATAGTATCGTCTCCTCCCCGGTTTATTTTTGGTCCACCCCTAACAAGTGCATACAAACAATCCACTAATCCTATCCACCACATCATCCCTCCGGCTACTCTTCTTTAACATCTTTATGTAAATAGCAATTTGAATCTAGACAGCGTTCATCATACAAAACTGAAGCCAGTCTGCAGCTCACTCACTCATGGGAATCCATTCTCTAGAATTTCCTGCCCATATGTAAACAATTAATTTACATAATTTCTACCATATTTGAAATTCATTAACTTTTTTTTTCAAACCAGCTGATTTATACCCACTTGATTGACGCAGTATGTTCCGTACTGGTTTCCAGTTTTTCCGCCAGCTAGCGCTCGCATTACTTTCATCCAACGTTTTTCTCCTCTTATGTTAGCTAATGATATACCCGGTGAAAGTTGAGCTGAACATCCTTCAAGCCTCACACCGATTCAGAAAGGGCTAGAAAAACTACAAAACTCTGGACGGAGAGAATGTAATTATGCTGGCGCGAATAGTCTTTTTCCTCAGGATTAATGTAGCGTAATTATGATTCCGCCGCTTCAGTCGGAGGAGGAGACGTGAAAAGGGGCCGAGAATGAGTTGAAGATTATTTCCTTGGTCTTTCGAGATCTTGGCAAGGGGAAAATAGGAGAGAATGAAGCTCAAACGAGTTGTCTCTCCACTCATATCGCCATGTGGATGCCCACTTGAACAGTGTGGAAATAGCCTTCTTCACCCTCGTAATGTCAGAACATTACCGCTGTAGTCTTCCAGAAATTCTCGTAATAATCGTCGACCGGCTGTAATTAAGTAGCGACGTCTTCTAAGACAAAGCGCTTTAGCGAACAGTAGTGGGACTGGTTGGGAAGCAAGTGCGGAATTGGAATCAGGTCCTGAGAAATTTCCTCGAACCCGGTTTTCTGTAGCCATTCCAGCTTCGCTTGGGCGGAGACACACACGGGCTTGTTTTCACGGAAAGAATATTAAAATGGTGAAAAGGGAGGCAATCATCAAGTCGACGGTTGTGAAAAGGAGGAGGAGGCTGCTACCCGGCCCGGGTAAGGGGATTCAACATGTCGGGGATAAAGAAACTAGGAAGAGGGAAGAACGGAAGAAATATTAGTTTTAGCTTTCCTCCAGAATACAGATGTGCTCACATTTACGAGATTCTCTACAGTATTCTTCTGTCTTCAAGACATTCCATGTACATATGTACATTTTAGGTGAAAGCGCAAGAAGTGGCAAGTTTCTCTTGCCTTGTACTAGCTCTTTTGTCTTCTTCTCACTCTTCTCCTGTTCGCGTGAGAGGTGAGGGTGGATGAGCCATTTGAATTCAGCCGACTTGCTCTGCGTCGTGCAAATAGGGGCATTAATTAGCATTTAGATGGCTTAATGATAATTATCCCATTAAGCCCGCCCGCCGTCTGCTCGGAAGGAGAGAGAAATGTATCGGTGTGAAAAGAATCGACGTGAAATTTAAAGTGACATTCCTTGGAGACCCATTCCAGGGAAATGAGGAGCCTGGCTAAATGGGTGATTAAGGGTACAAAAGAATAATGAAGTGAGCAAGTCCCTGTCATCCCGCTCCGCCGTTCAAAGATAAACTGAGCACATTCCCGGAGCAGATAGCCTCATTTCTCCCTCGCATTCGCCAATTTGTCACACCCAAATTCCCATTTATTTATAATGAATCCTTCATGCTCTTATACCCACTTGATCTCTTTTTCTATTCCCCCGTCCCTCCATGTCTGCACTCTCTCTCGCTACTGAACACTATAGAGTCCTGCCTTTCTTTATAAACCAAACCAGAACCAAATCTTCCCGAAATGTTTGCAAAATCTAGCTACAGCGAGAAAACCCCCAGAAAGAACCCGGTATCCATGAGTGGGCATTCCTCAAGCTAGCTAAACCGCTCTTTTCAATTCAAATTGACAGCAACACCCCGTCTGTAAGCATATAACGGAGCACTCTCACATCAGCTAGTAGGCGACCTCCATGCAATACCCATGCCTTTCCCTAAATAATCTTATCTTCCATCCACTTTCACTCTTCCGATTCCCGAAATATTTATGCATGCTCCGACAATGTAACTACTCCTGCTTCCGTACACACTATACCCGCTGCGCTTCTCTTCTCCTCCTCCTCCTAATCTTCCTCTTACGATTCGAAACTATTCAGAACCCATTTATTCCCAACTCATGTATGGAACGGCCTATGCGTCCAGAAGGCATGAAACAGTCCAATTATCCTCTCATATCATACACGTCCTCATTCATGAATCTGCTTTTCTTTCCCTCGTATTATTACTCTTCCGGAACACGTATGGATAGAAGGGTAAACAGGGGAGACATTCCGGAATCCTATCAGGAAGATAGTCAAAAACTTATTGCATAATCCAATCACATGAACCCATTCAACCCATTTTGGCCGCCATGTCTTCACATGAGAAAACTTGTAATTCCAAATCTATCATCAGCTACCACCCCAATTTTACTCCTTATCGCCACCCTCTCAAATGACTTCACATTATCCATCCACCCGTCTCTCTCTCACACATATTTTACCCAAATGTGGACATGACTTCCCCAGTTGCTGAATTGTATCTTGACGTATCTAGCAGTTGCTCCTATTCTCATCCATTCTGTTCTCTTAAAACCAAAAAATAGATGATACCGGTAACTGCACCTCAGGATCAGCTTTGCCAAACTTAGTTTGCGGCGGCAATACTCATCCAAATGCACAAACTTAGAAACGATTTGTCAACTCTCTTTGCAAAACTGCTTCGAAAATTTGACCCCCGACACCAACTTCCCATGGAGCAGAAAATTTTGAGTTCGAATGGAACGTAAATGTACTTTACTGTAGTTGGTAAGTAATCATTGACTTTTTATGCTTCGAAACAGTTTGTTCGATTTACGTCGGGAATGCTCACAAATTAGCATCATTACATAAAAGCAAAAACTAGATGTTTTCGTACATAATTATTAATTATTCATAATATCATAGGTCATACGGTATACTAACAACATTAATATAATACCTGGCTTACCGGAGACATCGTATGCTTTAGAGTTCCGGCTGGAGCTTCTATAGCAGAGTTAAAGGTCCCAGGAAGGAGAAGAAATCCGTGTAAATGAACGAAGAAACTCTCATCTCGTGCATAATTACAATCTAAAAAATAAACGCTTCAGCGTTCATGTATACACTTAACGATCGCGTAGTGATTAAAAAACGTATACTTGTCACACAGTTCACATATTTTCGATATGCCCTGGCATTTAAAAATATTTTAGAGTTAAGCAATTAATAGCTACAGCATAACTCTAGAAAAATCAATTGAATGATAATCGTAGCTACTGCTAAACTTGTACAAACTGACGATCGCATTCCTTCCAGTTAATAATTTTCCGCCATACTTTCCTTTTTCACATTAAACTAAATTAATTTTTATTGTACTATCTTTACTTAGTAAAATCCTATTGTGACAAACTTACTAAAATATATAATTTTATGCTAATCATTCACCACAGCTTCTGAGCAAGTGCAGTATGTACCTTCCTTTTTCAGCAAGGCGAGATTACCTCAGAAGAGTTATCTCTGCAAATAAATCCTGTCTAAATTCCTTTGCATCACGCCTTCCCATCCTCCTTTGAGGCCATTTATCAACAGAGCATTAATAAGAACACTTCTTTTTTAGGTATTGTCGGATCATTTACAAAATCCGTGTAGGCTGGTAAAGGTAAGCGCGGATTTATTTTCATGCAGCTGAGCGAGCTGAGAACCAAACCAGTATGGCTCAACGCCCAAACGAGCTGAAAACAAGGTAGTGAAAGACGACCAGCAGAGATGCTTGATGCGCATAGAAAGTTTTTGATGACAATACTAATAATTCACGTTGGGTGCTATAAAAATAACAATGCTAGTAAAATGTCCTCTATTCCGCATCTCCCACTTTCCTCCTTCCTTCCACAGCAACCGACAGCGCAACCAAGGGTCTTTGCCAAGGGTCCCGCATGCATAATTTCCATCTTGTATTTATCGAGCTGGCTTTTGAAACAGAGTAATAAAATTCAAGTGGTCAGAAGCAGGGGTCTGGATGATTAGTAGCCAGTGTGGAGTGGCTGCGTTAGTTAAATGTGGGGAAGAACTCGGAGATCCGCTAGTATCGTGTCCCAATCACCGCACTCCATCATAACACTGCTACCAGGAGTTATAAATTTTTCAAATTATCAGCCCATTCACCAAAAACTCTTAAGATTCCTCCATCCACAATTCGTCACCACCAAACTCTCCTCTATCTATAAAAATAATCTTCACCTTATTTAACTACATTCTCCAGAGCTCAACTTCAAGCTCCAGGACGCAGGGGCTCTTCCCTAAGGACAACTGTCCTTGCCTTTCCGTGTCCAATGTCCTCTATCCCAATCAAGTCCAAAGTCCCTACCTCCGATCTCTGAAACCCGGTTGCCCAGTAGGACTACTTTGAAACTTTTTGATGGCATATGAGATTGTAGTCAAAATCAGTAGGTGCCCATATCGGTTGAAACTTTCGTTAAAATCCCAGCACCTCTCGAGATCGATCAAGCCCAAGCCGGCTGGATGGACACCCCAAGAGCTAGCGACAACGACGTAAGAAACCTAGTTACACCACAGACGGATGGTCGCATCTGTTGGATTGCTTCAAGAATTTTCTTCAACTTCTTCAAGATCTAAATGAGTTAATGGGTTTGGCATAATAATTTTTATGTGGGAGACTCATAAGGGAATATGATTCCCAGCTGAGTCCAGGAAAACCCATGTGGCATCTTAATGTCGTCACTTGTCTCTTTTCCCTGACCACAATTTACGAGCGGGTCCCCGTTGGGATGTGGATGCTACTTGTAGCCAAATTTGTGCCTCCACACTACCCCTCCCCTTTCCAGTACCCTCTGTCCTCCTCCCGTGCCCTTTGACTCCCTTCAATGGAGTGCCAAATAACGTTAAACACTTTTTTCTCCCTCTCCGTTAAACCCCAGCCTCCTGGACATGTTCTTCCAGAAGGATGTGACCAGCACAGCAGCCTTACCAAGTAGACCACATCCCGAGCTTCTGCTACGCTTAATGCTTTACTGGTCACTTACTAGCTGGTCCCACGGTCTCCATGGTCACCACCGCCTGGATAACTTGTACCCAATTCTCTCCAACCCTCCTGTTTTCAACCAGCAGACCCATTCAGAAGAATCCGTTGACTAACTGACTGAGCTGGAGAGCTATTATTAATATTATTATTGTCAGAGTAACCAGTTTCTCATCTTTTGAGCAAGTCTCCCACCCTTCCCGCCTCCCATTTAGCACCCAGACTCCAAAAGCCAGGCAGTTATCATTCGCTCCGCTTTCAAACTTTCAAGGAAAGCCTCTTAAGGAGTTAATGCATGATTTGTATCTTTTTGTCCACACCTATATTCAAAAAGCTCCTTAGAATTATAATAGAGTGAAAGAGAGTCGGAAGGATCTCAATGATCCATCCAAAACAGCAGCCTTCTTACAAACAAGCCTCACCGCAAACATAAAAGAATCACACAACGTCCAGCTATGTATGTAGCTAGCCCTTCCCTGCCCTTACAAGCAAAAGCTGCTTATAAGCCAAAGTCATCTCCCCCATTCATTCTCTCTCACCTCCTAGGATGAGGAAGGCCCTTCTTTGCGGAATATTCTCTTCCGCAAAGGTAAATCCTTCTTTTGCTTCATCAAACATTTTCACCACTCGTCATTTCCTCACCTCAAAGAAATCATAACCATAACGAACAAGCTTCTCTATAAACATTTCCCACCTCTCACCAACCTCACACATCTTGTCCTAGACATCCCAGAGCCCACTTATTTCTATATGACGACAACAATATTCATGGACAACTTCAAACTCCCTCACTAGCCCATCCACCTCGTCTTCTTCCCCGTAAATTTACCAATCACCCCCCACCACCTCACCTTAACTTGCACCAATCTCCCAGCTCATCCTCTTGCTACTACATATTACCGATTTCCAAAGTAACTTTAGCGCCGCAAAGCCTATTATTATTTTACATGCAGTCATACAGATTTATATACAAAAGATTTTCACCTAAATTCCCGGAAAGCATATATAGAAGTAACTAATAAACTAGTGAAACATGTACAAGAAATGTCAAAATCCTTCCATACTCTCATCACTTTCAATGACTTCAAATCAAGCATGTTCCGTCGGACTGGAACGAAATGCAGTTTTCATACAAATACTATATGCATCACAAATCCGACATCAACACATGACCCTTGTCAGTCTCTCTGCCACCTCTTCTATTTTTCTTCTTTAAAGTATCGAGTCCTGCACGTTTCATTACACCGCCCATCCCCGTCAGTCCCTCACCCTCACATACGGAACGGAAGAAGAGAAGAAGGCGTGTTTGATGGTCTCCTCTAGAGAAAGAAAGAGGGTCAACTTGTTAAGTGACAAAAGACAAAATGACTTTTCTCCAAGCCTTACAAACAACAGTCCACCCACAACTTGTTCCTCGAATACAATTCAGCCCCACTCCACACCTCCGCCCCTACACCTTTCTGCCATCTCTCTTGGTCTTATAGCTTCCCCACATCCTCACCCACTCACCCCATGCTCAAGCCCGCACCCTTGTGTTGCAACTCCTAGGCGACAGGGCACAAAAGTGCCATCAATCTGTCGGTGGCCCAGGCTTTGTTACTTATACTACACCTTTTGCTTTTCACGGACGAATGCTTATCCATCAGCACGTTCTCTCTCTCTCTCCCTCACTTCTTTCAGTCAGTTAATCAGACGGTCACAAGTCCACTTTATTCAGCCATCCAGGTAAACTAAACAAACTACAGAGCCTTTCATCTCCCAGCACCTATTTGTAAAATCACCCCTTCACCCTCCCAGCTAATTGTCTACACACATTTACCGAACCTTGTTAACCCTTGGAAGCCAAGGAGTCAGAGTTAGTTATCCAGATTAAACTTCCCCACCCGCCACCCAGTACCCCGACCACATCAACGCACCCATCTGTCCATGATGTGTCAAGAAGGCGGAATATTATTCTCACCTCACCTCCTCCACACTGTATCCCTTCTTTCATAAACCTATTTTCTACCACTTTCTTCATCTACATATACCCGCTTTGCCACTACATGTTCTTCCTACCATCCGCATCCTCACAACTCTTCAAAGCAATCTTACACCTATCCATCCATCTCCAATCCCTCCACCGCTTCTTCTCATTATTCCACTTGACTAAATAACAATCAAAGTCAAGTAACCCTTTTCCTCAGATTAATAGCCGCACTCTGATCCTCCTCCGCAACACCGACCTAGATTTCTCCTATAACGTCACATCATCATTCCTAAATCCCCTCCACCTTCCCTCTCTCTACTCCCTATTCATGCTAATGAGCAAACGCTTATAGAACACGCATCTGTAACACATGGGAGGTAATATATTACATATAACCTCCCAATCAATCCAAGCGGGCAGCAGCACGTTTAAAACCAGTTTAACCTTTTATTAAATTGCTGGTTAACTCGGATTGAAGGACCAGAAAAAAACATCCCTGTTTTCATTTAAACCATCAACGCAACTTAAGAAACTGGACCGTTTTCCCACTCTTCTATCCATCCTACAAACTATACCAGACATCATCAAGGTGTAATGAGGGAAGACTGATTACAGGTAGGTCAGCAGCAGTCTCTCTCTCTCTCTCTCTCTCTCTCTCATTCCAGCACCTATTCTTCTCTGCTTCAAAAGTCATCCACTCTTGGTCGTCCACAGTCCACCTACAGGTCGTCAATAATAGCGACGAATACAGAAGGGGGCTTTGGATGAGAGGCTGAACATAGAAATATTTATCCTCGTGCGCTGGCCCACGTCCAGCCTGGGCTTCGTCTTCTTCTCCGTCTTTCGTGGTGTCTGCATCTGTATGAGCTTGTGTGTGTGTACAATTGAAATCATGTATGCGATACAAGCTGATCCGACTCCTATTGTACGGCTTTGACATGTCTGAAAAAAATCCTGTAAAAATGACTTGTGCTAAGAAGGAGTTTTATTTGTTCCTTGGTTGGGTGGTGGATGATTGTTGACATTCCACGCATTGTCCACAATTTAGCCTTGATAAGAGGATAATGAGCGAGGAACTCTGTTGTTGAGTACATGATTTTCACCTACCGCTTCCTTACCTTTCGTCAAGAAGAAAGCATTCTTCCTGTACACGCAGCTTATGGTCTCCATCTCCAGTATTTTCCTGTACTTGTAGTTAGTTATAAGTAGCTAACTCTGCCTCCCCACATATCCCTTCCCACCCATCCAGTCGTCAATAGGGGTAGAGAATTATTGTAAGCACAAGTTTGTGAATGGCTCAAATCCTAACGACGTTGTAAGAATATCAAGTTGATGAGTGACTTTCCCGGTCGCTCATCCCTAAACTCGGCCTCTAAAACCGTCAGAGTAGCGTCGTAAAGACGGATTTATATTTACTTCTCCGCAACACTCACACACATGTAATTCATACATAGCCTCTACACTCATCGTCCCCACACTCCATCACCAATCTCTTCCTGTCTTTAGTTAGCAACCAGTAATTCACTACTGCTAAGCCCGAGTTATTACAACAACTCGTTATAGAAACAAGCAGGATTCCTAGCTTGATATCCTCAGAGCCGTCATCAATGAAGCTCATCCACAACATCTTATCACTCGCCTTCCTCCGAAAGGAATTCATCCACACATATTCACAACATCCATTCAAAACTTGACTATGATAGAGTGGATGAGTGCAACTGAATTTATAATAATCTACCCTATAGTAATAATAATAGGAATGCGAATACCATCCAACCAACAAGCCCGTCCCTGCTACTACTATACTATATACATCACCACTTCACCACAGGCCCAACTGTATTAATCCGGTAATAATAAACCCCCAAACTGCATTGTTCGCAGCTACCAGCAACCATTTTGTTTCCACCGTAAAACCGCAGCCACCTTTCCTTAGAATCCACTTAACCTTTATTCCAATCCCGCTCTTCTTCCCCTACCCGCTTCGGTATATTAGGGACTAGGCAGCCATGCCACCGGATTGAATTCTGCCCGAATCCGGGTACGACTCCCTGACTCCGAATCTCTTTCCAACCAGGTACTACGCTACTATTCCTTCATGCGAATCCATGATGCAGTAGTATTTCGAGTGACGTTAACGTCCCAGGAAGACCGAAGAGGGTAGAGTGAAACAAGTTTTAGTATGCGTGAGCAAGTCAACGGCTACGGGATAAATTCAAATCCCTCCTCTAGCTGATTCATACATTTCATCGGGAGGTGGTTACCCAACCTCCTCATGAATACTTCGCAAGAGGACAAAGCTAGTCTTTTCACTTTCTAATTAGCGAGGGATTGTTCCCGTTAAGCGTGCAGGTGCTGACGTTCCCTTCCTCCCCTTCATTCCGCCTTTTATTCCAAAACCTCTCCGAGTTCCATGAATATATTTCTCAATCCATTCACCACAAATATTCCCAACCTCACACCACATTATCAGCCCCTTCTGACGAAATATCCACTTAAACAGAGAGTGAAGGAGAGTAATATTTTCCATGGCAACTCCGCCCTGTCTTACCTTGTCATTCTGCCTTGGTGAAGGCAAACTCTGAAATGTTTAGCTATACAGTCACTGCAACTATACCTTCAAAAATTCATAAGCTTATTCTGACTCCTGAACTCCGTCGTCCTATCAGTCCCTTCAACAATGCTCTATAATCATCACCACCCTGTCACACATCCTGTACACCTTTTCTTCTCTCTGGCACAAAAATCTCCAAGCTTTCTGCCAATCTTAAAAATTCTAATCACTTTAAACATCATTCCTCAGCCTTGTTACGGACTACACTACTGATCTGTACAAATCATCCACAAGACTGCCGCTCCTCCACCACATTCTACATCTCATCACATGCCAACCCTTTGACCTTAGTGTTAAAGCGTTGAAATTTTCAAGGGAACACGCTGATAAACCCAAAGCCTTTCTCCGCATTCAACAAGTCCGAATCCATACGATAATACTATCATTTACCTATTCTTGTTTCACAATTGTAACCCTGTATTGTGTTCATAATAACGGCTTGCAAGGCAGAGCGTTTGAAATTATTAGCATTTTTCAAGAACGCAAACTCACCTACGCCATTTCTAGAAGCACCCGGTGAAAGACGAAACATATATTTACCCCATACATTTCACAATTCAGATTTAGCATCATTCAATTTTTAAATTTTTTTAAAAAATATACAAAATATTTTAATTTAAATTGTTTTATTAATATTTTCTAGACTAGAATGGAAAGTCTCGTAGACAAGATCTCTTACTCTAAGGTAGCGAGTAACAGACAAGTTCAATCCATTATACAATACCATTGAAAAAAAAAAGTCTCGATTATGATGGACATTTGTAGCAAGGCTTCGTCAATAAACTCCGTAACGCTTTTCCGGTCGGTAGTCCCTCAACCTTTGCGTTACCCTTTTGTTACACACGGTGGTGGTGGTTGCTGCTGATTAAATGCAACATAACGCTAAAAGTTGCGACAGTTTCGTAAAAAAATGCAGCAATCGCTACATTCTTTCTTTGAAATACGACGCTTAACTTGTGCAGATTTCGATTTAATAATGAATTATTAAAACTTGTTAGTTTTAACTCAAAATGATAGTTGTGTGCACGATTTGCTCGGAGTCTCTAAGTGGGCCCCCTTTTCAGGACCCAAGTTTAAACCACCACGTCACATCCACTTCTTGTGGTCACATCTTTCACGAGTACTGCGTATTGAAAATTTGGGAGTTTGTTTTTTGGGAGGAAGCTCAGTAGGTTTAATTAAATTATTATTATTAATTTCTTTTAGAAATAGAGTACCCGAAAAAGCATGGATTTGTAATCGCTGAAACTGAAATTAATACTTCCAGGTGTCCATGCTGCAAGACCAGAATAAATGGGGATGACAATAGACGAATCAAATTGGACTTCAAGGATGACCCCGAAGTAGAGAAACTGAAAGAACAATTTAAAAATCTTTCTTTGCAGAGCGGGGCCCCTTCTCTGAAAGGTTTGGCAGAATCTGCACATGCCACATGCATGAACTGCGAATCGGATCAACATAAAACGATCGATTGTGACGAATATGTTATTCTAAGGTTCGTTCACAGTTTGTTTTAAAAATTATGCATACGGTGAGAATCAATTTTATACTTAAACAGCAACCTTAATACACATACCTCCATTTTTGATTGCAGGATCCTGCAATCTACTGAAAATTCGACGTTTATACCATGTTTTTCGTTTGTTGCATCTACACCGCTTCCAGGGACAGTAGCTAAAGAAATTATTCAAGATTTTCTCACCCGAATCAAGTGGCCATGTTTAGATTTAGATAGAAACCAATTGCAAATGCTTTATTCTTATTACTTCTACAACAAATGTTGCTGGTATTGCGCATCGCCGATGCACACCGACATTTGCCCTTTTGTCAGTATCGTGGCGTCCTGGGGCCCCAGGACAGCCATGAATAGGTTCAGAAAGCGTGTTTATGATTACTTAAAAATTTAATTACTGTCGTTATTCCGATGATAAAATGTGTGTCATGAATTTCCTACTCTGCAAAAGCAATAAAAAAATTAAAAAATATTGTGCAAGTGCCATTGATTAAATTGTCATAGATTTTGACGGCGGTATCATTTAAAAAATTTACATGAATTCAACGTTTTTCACTACAAATAGGCGCATGCAATTAACTGCTAGTCCTGGTATAAGATTGAAGTTACACTATTTAAAACAAAATCATCACGATGGAAGCTGAAAGGAAAGATTAGTTGAGCTTCGACCACTGAGAGAACGAAATTCATCTGACAAATAAAACTCGTGAGCTATAAAATAAAACCCTAGATCTACATGTACTTGAACGAATTGCATGTAAAATTTCTTTTTTTTCAGCACGCTAGAAGCTGCTGAGAGTGCTTTTAGTTTTCTGCCTTTGATAAAGTGGGGTAACACGTTGTTAGAATGGTAAACGAGAGTGCGGAGCGATTAATCAAAGCTTACCTCACAAAAGGATTTGAGTTACTCACTCCATCAGCTCACCTCTCAAACCCTTTTTATTCCAGAGAAGAGCGGATCAAGGACGAGAAGAGCTGTGAAATGATAAGAATACTCTGATGAATTGGTAATTTATATAAAAGCACCTCACCACTCCATCTTAAATCCAAAGCCATCATCTTCATACCTTTGCCCAACGTATCCAAACCCATGCAGTCTAGTTTACTTTCAAGTACCAGACTTTCAACTCTTGCCACGGCTAACGCAATACTAAAAGACAGTAGTAGACGATGGCAGAAAGTAGATTATTCAACCCATACCGCAACATGTCCCCGCGCATTCTCCAATCCATCGAAGGAAACCAGAGTTAGAGATTAAATCAATCTCCATTTAACCTTCTTTCAGTCTTGTAGCATCTGTCTGGATGTAAGTTTCGTCTCAACATACTTGGTCCTTGTAACAGCTCAGAGCCTGTCTAAATGCTTGTTTTGTAAAACGTTTTAAGGAAACAAGTCATAAGATATATTCAGGCTCAGCCACTCAACTAATAGGCTCCCTCCTGCTTCCATCCATGTAGACTTCTAATCGCAATCTTAATAATACATCATCCCTCCCCAGTTTACAACATACCTGATGACTACTCCTTGTCAATCGAGGACGGCAGTGCACTGCTTCCAATTCTTTTAATATCGTGTCATCAGCGCCGTAATTCAACATTACTTTTCAACCTCTCCTCACTTGTTCCTCTTACGGCACAATCCCAGTTATCTTGTCTCTTCAGCAATTTGAATGCATGGAGGACGCACTACCCATTGCCCACGTTACATGACTGCAATTAGGGCCGTAGTAGCATCACCATCATCCTAATGGCCAACACATTACCAAAGAGAAACAACATGTATTTCTTATCAAATCACTTTCACCATCTCTCTCCGCTATTCCATGCATTTCCTCGAGTCTGTAACTGACATTAACATTACTGTTTCATGCATGCAGTTTGCTTTCTTCCTCCTGTCTTCACACTTTGCACATGAAATCCCTTTAGCTTCTAACTGTTCCCAGGTCCCACCCTTACTATCTACTTGAAGGTATATTGATAAATATAAAGAGGAAGATTCGTATTAATAAAACCAAGTCCGATCTCCGGAAAGTCTTTTTTCTTCTCTCATCATGAATAATTCAGTTTGGGTGGGGAGGGTGTAAATACGGTGGTAATTCCTTCTTCTTCCAGTCTATAATTCTCTTGTGAAGAGGACATTAAGAGGGTGTAGAAGGCGGGACTGTGGGAGAGACAAAACGACAGGGATGACACAATGTACGAGTCCATCTTCCAAACTTGACCAAAGATTTATGTCAAATTTGATTGTGATGACGGCCCATCCAAATTCAAAGAAGATTATCATTTTAAGCTTTAAATGATTCTTGAATCTATAGCTAATGATCCTTTTCAAGATAAATCCTCCATTGCTTCTCCTTAAACCGGAGTTTAAGAGCTTCTACTTGTTGCGTGTCTACAACTGGGACCATCCACAGTGAACTAAACCCAGGTGTGTAGAACATGGCTCAAGTTCAAGCAGCCACTCACACAATCATCCTATCTCCAATTCATAACAGCCAAATCCTCACTTATATACTCACTCACGTCACAATCAAATAACGAGCCCAGTATCCTTGTCACTTCCAATAACAACTACTATTCATATAAGAGAATGTGCCCTTTCAGTGATTCATTGAGTAAAAGAATCCAAATCCTTGCTGGCCTGCATCTCTCCTCACCTTACCAAGAGTGTTCCGAGACTCAAAGACTCTGAACCGGACGGAATACAGCGAGTTAATTGTGGAGGAGCAATTTAAAATCATCGACTCCACTAGCTTGTCTACCTTATACGCAAAAGTAGCATGGCGGTGGAATTATATAAATACATACACTTGGTGACAATTTGTTAATTCAATTCAGCTACGACTTCCTACAATCTCCATCTTAACTCAATGCTTCAAGCTTCCAATCCGTCTTCAGTTCAGTTCTAACCATGCTTGCAATCTTTCCATCAAATCAAAGTCTAATGACAGGTGTGATAATAGCGTTCAGGTGTTAGACAGCGTTTTGCCCTAGCGAAGTTCCTCGTATTTTTATCTATCATCATCCCATGGTGTCAACGGATTACGACAATCATTCACATTATTCGCGCACAGTGTCTTCTTCATTCAACCTGCTTCAACTTGCATGACTTACCTGTCTGTCACCTGGCTCAAGATAGAGAAACCGTTATTCTGAATAGCTAAATCCTGTAATAATGTCCTTCCTTTAGACAGTTGATAGCGGTTGTATTGTATCACAGCCACGCAGGAGTACCAAAGTTATCGCTTTTTAAGCTCATGAAGCTAGCTACAGAACGTGTATACGATTTCGTGCCTTGAGAATGAGAAGAACGATCATATGCTTCGCTCTGAATCAGCCCACAACCGCACACGAGCGAATCCAAGCATGTCAAATTCAACTGGAGCCAATTCGGACCATCCCATAAGCTAATGAGTCTGGAATTTTCATTTAGTTTTAGTAATGGGTAAAATCAGTGTAGATCACAAGACTAGAGTAGGACTGGAGCCTCGAATAATATAAATTAATAATAAATTTATTAATAATAATTTTTCCAACGATGAGGGAAACGTAAAAGAATTTTAAAAATTCCCAACAAGATCACTTATCCCTGGCACCACATTTGTACGCCTATCTATGCATTTCAAATCCAATTCAAAGTTATATACCTCACCCCATCACAGACTCAAAGTCTGAGCTGAGCTGACAGCCCATGTGGCATACAGCTTTAGAAATATGGGGGAGTTATAGTTGGAGTTGAATCGAAGATATTTGGATTTTGATTATGCGTTTTGAATAGTGGAAGAAATATTGGTGGTTGAGTTGGAGCTGAGAGGCAAGTAGCTGTCTGACCAGTTTAGGGAGAAGATGTTAATGAAGATTCATTATTGAGTTTGTTGGTGGTCGATGAAGATCCGACTTCCCTCATACACGCTTTCACTGTGTGTGTATGAAATTTGTTAAATTTAAAATTTACTTATGGACACGCCTCAGCTAAGCCGACACCCCGGAGGTGTAGCCAAGAAACTACCATGTCTAACCGCATCTTCTTCACCCTTTTTAATCAGTTCTGAGGGTTGTGGGATGAGAACAATAGTCCCTCCGTTTCCAGTCAAAGCAGTCAGAGCCGGGAGCAGATCTTGTGTCATGTCAGCAGAAGACTAGAGGATGGCGATGAGGTCAAAGAAGGAGGCGGAAGAGCAAGGAAGGAGCATAGGAGCTTGCCCCGAAAGACAGAGCGTCTATACATTAGAGGGAAACAAAGTCCGTCTGTCTGTCTCTTCCCCTGCCTGTCTGAAGCTTATGGAAAAGAAGAGTGCCATAAAAATCCCGCTATCACATTCATGCTAGCGCATTATCACTTGGATAAGAAGGATGAAAAATTTTAAATCCGTATCATCGCATTCCATGAAGAATCCTTTTTATTCATCCCAGAGAAGAAGGGTCATAAGGGCTCCTCATTTTTCTCCATCTTTCAATCCTTCCACCGCCCCGCCCCACCCGTAGCAGCCCAGATTAGGCCTGTGCCTGTCCCTCTGTCTCAACTCGCTATACCTTCAAAGGAAACGGAAGGTTTGGAAACCTGTCCTTGCATTCCCCATATCAGTTCCAGAAGCCCCTCTATGAACCCAGAACTGCGTTAGCGAGCGAGCACCGACCGAACACTGCTCGGACGTCAACATCCTATAAGAATAATTACGCGTTAATTTTTGCCTAAAGCCCGGGTAACTTCCACGCACTCCCTCCCGCTGATTTCCCCGTGCAGCCGCCGCAGCTATAAGCTACTGCTTGCTAACTAAACTCTCTGGTTTCTAATGAACTGACATACCAAAGGCAAACATATCCGGAGAGCCGCGCGGGTACACTTATATGGTAAAGTTCGCGCCCTGTCCTTTGGCAGATGACAGTTTGTGAAAAACGTGCGTGTGTACACACAACACACGGTCCAATGGATAGAGCGCGGAGACAGGGCGGAAGAGCAATAAATCCAAGGATGATCCCGTGAAAGCCCAACAAACCGTTTATATTTTACACTCTTTCAATCTCTGCCTTTTAACTATCTTCCCTGCCCCTCAACCCCTTCCCCTTTCACTCAGACCCAGTTTACTACATCAAACATAAGCTTTATAGAACCAGACCACCACGGCAGTCTCATCAATATTATACCCCAGCTAGTAACTATCGTTCCTTCCACCCTACAGGATTCACAGACTTTCAGGCTCTCTTCTACACTATCTCCCTCCCCATGGCAACACATTAGAATTGTCATTCTAAACTTTTCACCTTCATCCTCTTCCATCATCCAGCTTCCCCCCCCCCACCTTCAAATCATTCTCTTCCTCCCTGGCACTGGACGAGAAGAGGAAGCTATAGCGCATCTGCTTTTCTCAAAGTCAAAACCTCAATGCGGATACTCCTGCTCCTTGCATTTCCGATACATGCATGCAATGCAATCCTATAGACCATCAGTCCACCAGCAATCCTATTCCAACATTCTCATCCTCTGCTCTGATAATGTCTTGTCTCTCAAATCCGTTTATGAGGATTACTACCTCACCGAGATATGGATCGACAATGAGCCTCCGGAGCTTAACAAAAGATGAATAATTCTTTTAAATCTTACAAACTCATCCCCAGATCGTGAGGAGGGACAAAACATTGGACAAACACTGTATTCGGGGAAAAACTTCCCGCCCGTTTCAATTCAAGCCAACAAGACATGGGATACTATAATCCAGCAAAAAGGTAGCGAAATCTCCCGGGAGTGCCGCTCCGCTACACACATTAACAAAACGCACACTTTTACTAACGTTCTATGCCACGGGTTGCTTGTATCAAAGTTTAGTTTCATCCGTATCTGCTCTTCTCTCTGTGGTAAACACAGAATCTCTCTCAAATCCTACGTTGGCTTATATTTCAGAAGACTATCTCTGAATTACGCATCCTCTTTAAAATACTTTGTAAGCCTATTGTAGTAGACAATGGGGCAGGAGCTTGCTTTTCAGTGTCAATATGGCGATCCCCTGGACGGAGGATGAACCTTAGGAAATATATAACTGTGTCCCTGTGTCACCACACCTTTGGAAGGATTCTCCTCCTGCAGTTAAAGGCGGGACTGTCATCTCTCATTCCAAACTCGAGTCAGCCAGCAATTTGAGTGCTCGCTTTTTTACACCCTTTTGGAAGTATAAACAAAAGAATGGATATTTCCACCTTTCTCCCTACACAATCCTATCCAGCATCAGTCCTTCAGCCAGCTCCCTCACAGTCACAGAGAGTATCACCTCATAAAACTATAACATTCCAAACCCCATCCATATATTACAGCCTTTGCTAACATTGTCACACAACCGCACCACACACAGTCTCACTCAACCTTCCCAACTTACTTTCCTCTCTTCTAACGCAGTTTCAAGGCGTTCTGAAGTTGCTTTAAATTGTCCAAACTGCAGCCCCTCTCCCCTATAACTGAGAAGGGCCCTTAAACAAGGTGTCAAAGCCCATAAGGATCTCAACTATATCACTTCCTTTTCCTGCCATCATCCCAACTCCAACCTCCTCCTCCTCCTCCAGTCCTTAATGATAACTTGCTAAGATCATTTATCAAAAGCAAGCTGGTAGTTTCCAAGGCATCTTCCCTTGTCCAGCGTCCCGGAGCGTTTCACTCTGAAGCGCTGGAGGAATTTCATTGAAACAAGGGGAAGGTGTATAAGCACTGGTTATTATACGCCACTTAACCCACCAACCATTGGACACCAGGAATAAGACTTGGTCCAGAATAAGCCAAGTGTCAGCAAGTGCTAACATCTTGCCCATCCCATCCGCTCTTATGTACGTTAAACTGGATGATAAGTAAGAGTACGCACTAAAGGAGATTGTGGAAAAGATGCTGGGCAAAATACAGTCTGACGGATTGACTGAGAGGTAATAGATCAAGAATTACATGGGCTCTAAGAACTGGAAATTGAGACCACCGGTTCTAGTAACTCTACGGGAATGGATTTCTCCTTTGAGGAAATCCATGGGGGACGTCAACCTCTCCTCTGTTTGATGTAAAGAAAATAAGGGAAAAGACAAGACTTAATTCTTACCTTTACACCACCAACCAACTTTTATGTCTCCTGTGCCATCTTTTTCTTCCTGAATTTCCATCACCTTTAGTCTTCAAGCCCTACCCCTCCTCCCCCCAAGAAACATCTAAACATATTCATTTTACAATTCTAACATGAAAATAACACCTTGAGATGACTTCTAGCCCAGTTGTTGTAACATTCAGCCCACCATCAACAATCAACTATTTTCCAGCCTTCTCTATTCTCCGCCATTCTCAAATTCAAGGCAGATCCTACACTCGGTCGGACTGTCCGGATATGGTCCAGTAATTGATGTCCAACTCAATATAATCTAGCCTTGCCCATAGTGAAAGAGTATTGAACGCTTCTGGTCAATTTCATTCCTACAATTTATGTTTGTATCTTCCTCTTCCTCTTTTCACTTTCCCACCTTTTCTCTTCCGTCTCCCCTTGTTTTCCTTGTATTTTCTGGAATTACGTGTAAAACGGCGAAAAGCCACTTGGTGAGCCGGTAAGTAGAGTATGAGTGAGCTGTGCTGGAGGTAAAATGTTTTCTTGTTATTCTTGTACTTTGTAAACATTAACTGTTCAATTCCTATGCTCTCCCTTCGTCTCTGTCTGTATTAGAGCTAAAAGCGAGCCCATGCAGCTTGTTTAGCTTGCCAAGTCGTCATCCCGTCATCCGCGTCTGAAACCAGTAAGGAGAATACGGAGCAATGTGCAATGTTAGCTTATTGTTGGATCCCCATGGCATTTTCCAACTGCGGGCCCTGATGAGGGTCTTCTGGATAGATTTGGGGGATGAAGAAGAGAAGAAGAGTGGAATAGACGCTTGACTGGGAGAGGTTAATCAAAAGGGCACAAGCCTCCTTTTTTCAACAAATAGACCCTCGTCCCTTCACACCGAATTCTAGTGACCTCCCGTAAAGATTCAACTGCCCGTGAACATTTTTTCCATCACTTCTTTTCATCCAACTCAATTCCTCATTCACTCCCATTCAGTTTTTACATTCCTCGTGCCCACACACTACTACACATTATCTTTTTCGAACCCAATGAATTCAACATTATTTCACCTCCACTAACGCAAACCTCATAGACAAACAATCAAGAAGGCAGTGTCCACAGCCCAACCTTCACACTTACCCAAAAACCCACCCCACCAAAATATCAACCTTCACATTTACACACGTATATACACCACAAATCTTTCTAATCGATCTCATTCCCAGTACTCACATCATTCTATTCCGCCCCACAGATTTTCCTCATTTTTTCTCCCCTTTCATCCGCTTTGGCCAAATCTATAAAATCCTCTTCAATGCAAACTAAACTATCGATTCATTCCCCGATTTACAATGCTTTCAATAGTCACTCCTTAACGCCACCATTCGCTCAGCTCGAGTCCCAACCTGGGTTAATGTCATCCTCCAACCGTAAATCCAAAAGTCAACTTTTAATTTTAGAATATAGTATTCATGATGATGAGCCGTTTCCTCTTCAACATTCGTCGTCCCTCCCTTTGTAATCATGAAGCGCGGTTTCAGTTCTGGCATTAACAATTCCCGGAGTGATCATCTTCTTCCGCTAAATGTCATCACAAACTCAGAAATATTTCTATGACCTCATCACCACAATTTCCACAAAATCATTCTTTCAACCCTCCTAAAACCCAACTCATTATGGTTTATTTTTCGGAAATATTTTAATGGCAATTAACACTACTTTGGTGGAGCATGAAAAGAGGTCCTTCTAGAATCTAGTTCAGAGGCAAAAAAACAATCAGAAGCGTATCTCTAGGCTACCGAGTTGTGTGTCTTTAGTCCTTAAACGAAACATGTTGTGCCCATGAGTCGTCCAAGAGATGGCGCATATAGTACTCCTACACTATTAACCAAGCCTGCGTCCTAGCTCCAGCTTATTTCCCACACTGTTTTCCAGAATTCCGAAATATATTCTGAAAGCTGCCATCTCTGCCGGATTTTGAATTCATGCTGCAACATTGTGTATTACGTACGAGAATTCTTTTGTTGACTTTGATTTAAAAAGTTCGGTAGTAGATAAGAAGGAAAGCAGTAGTAGATGATTCGTCCTTTGGGTGAGACCTCACATTGTGAAAAGGGTGAGCGGAATGGTTTCACGCTTCCTAATAGGATGAAGGGATGGACGTCAAACAAACCATTGAAGAGAGATTAATGAGCACATCCATACCTACATCCCCCATTAGCTCCGCATGTAAGTTGGGATATATAAACTCTAAACTTTTGCTTCATCCGCATCCCCTACTAGTTATAGCATAGCCATCCAGAGATTCTACTATCCAGGGAAAACTACTTTCGATCCTTCCTCCCTAGTCTTCACACCACACAACCGCCTCTATATTCCGTCACTACTAGTTACACATTCACTAAATCCGTTCAAGTCAAGCGCGAAGAAAGCCCGGAGGAGAGTATCTCTTCCTTGGAAATAAACGCCAGGGACCAGGACGACGGAGGTTTGAAGGATGATGCGCGAAAATTATAAAATTTTAAACTCAGCTACTTAACTGCCACACTCAGCAAATCCACTACTGCATAGACAGTATAGATACACTATTAATTCGGTCACAGAGAATTTAAAAAAGCCGGGACTATTCTTTTCTAAACCGCCCTTTATTTACGCTCGTCAAAACTTTTCCCTCCCCCTCCCTTACAAACGCACATCCTATAAACTATAGCTTCTAATTATCCCATCCCCATCTCTTCTGTCTATAGCTCATCCCTTCTATTAAAATCCTATTTGTTCTGCATCCGTCAACTCCCATATTTCCACCCGTGTGCCTCATCCTCTTGTCTCCCTCTGTCTGATAGCACATTAACGCGTTTCTGCATATGCTGAGACAAACTGTATTTTTTTAGAATTCGACAGGAACCAGACCATGCTCCATTTCTCAATTACCAAAAGCCTTCCCACGTAGCCAGCCAATTCCATTCGCATCCTTTCATTATCCATCATTTACTCACTTGACTCAACTCACTCACTTCACAGTTAGTTATTAGCAGAGTCTTAGCTTTTAATTGTCCATATCAAATCCCATCTTTAAGAGCCTTTTAACATTGGAAACGGACCGGAAAATATCAGCCGTAACACTACCATCAAGCAACCGAAGCCAACCTTTTTGCCCTCCATCCGTCGTACTTCTTCTCCCCCCCGCGTATTTCACACGTTTTATTTCTTCCATCTCCATTGCCAAAATAATTTCAACATCCTCCAGCCTAACCATCCATCCTACCGCTCCACTCCTCACAAATCACCAATCATCCTTCTTCTCTCTACAACGTAAGTGCTTTTTCACATCTTTCTCTTTAAAAATCCCGAGACAAAAAAGCGTCGTCGTCCCACAAACTGTTTAGTCTACTCCCTCATCTCTCCCCCACTTTCCCCAACCCAGATCTCCTCTTTTTACATTTTTACCAAAATTTAAACAAAGTCAATTTTGCTACCATCCATTTTCAGACGCTTTCCCAATCCTAATCCTCCTCCTATTCCTATCCTTTTAAATTATACGCTTATACGCCTCACTAAGCGCACCAAATACGTACACGACGGTCCTTATAATCTTATAACTTCACGCGTCAGTCATCAGTCCTTCTCTGCTTACTATAACACATGCCTTCAGTTCACACTCTTCTCTGTATTCTCGACTCCATAAACCTATTAAGAATTATTAGAGGCTTACAAAGATGTGTGCGGTCTGAAATGAGCCGCGATTCTTTATTTGTAACCACATTTTATTCCATTAAGGGCACGTTACATTTGCAGAGCGCAAGATTTTATCCTTAGCATTTTATTACGATTCCCTAAAGAGAATAAGTATATTATATGAAGTGTTTTACTCAACGCAAGCTTCATCAGCTCATATGCTTGCTATGCACTGGATGTACACCTGTATGCTGATGTCCGTCCAGCCTTCGCATGAATAAGTCAATTCATCAGGTGATTAGATTCAATTCAAAGAGCAACAATAAAAATGAATAACTCCTCAACTCGTATGCTTCTACCTTGTTCACTCCACACTTGCATGATGCCCATCACCAGTGTTCTCCATCTCTTAATTGAAGGAATTAATTCCTCTCTTCCCTTGGACTCCTCGCTCTCTGTCTTGCGCCCATTCTCATTCCATTTCTTTACATCGGAAGATGGAATAGAAATTAAAGAAACATACA
Organism: Sminthurides aquaticus; assembly: GCA_906901655.1. Taxonomy (NCBI): domain Eukaryota; kingdom Metazoa; phylum Arthropoda; class Collembola; order Symphypleona; family Sminthurididae; genus Sminthurides; species Sminthurides aquaticus. The sequence goes on along the minus strand of CAJQTT010000002.1, from coordinate 1,338,110 downwards.
AAGTAAAAACATGTTATATAAATCCAGAGGATGGTCTACTTCATTCCGTAACATTTGCATTGCATTGCGTGCTCTTTCCTACCTGCAGCCTGCAGACCAACCTACCTGGCTTCTGTGCGATTCTCGTAGAAGACACGTACATCTTTTCTGAAGAAGCATGCAGTAACTATCTTCTAATGAGAACCTTTCATTTAACGTATCAACATCTACAAGGATAAATGACAGTTGAGTGAGAGAGAATTAATCAAATCAGTCATTCTTCTTCTTTGAAACAAAGTGAAAACACAATGGTATAAAAGAAAACCATTAGTGCTCTTAATGACATTTAACATATTTTACAAGTTGATTCTCACTCAATCTCGCACACATAAAAAATGAATAATTCACAACCAATTAGCACCCAAACTTACATCGGAGCCATCATGCTATGCAACCAGCATCTACCAACATTCTAACGAGCATCCTAACTTTTCTAACTAGTTTCCTAACTGACATTATCACTAATATAATAGCTAAATCACTATATCCTCACTGCAATTCAAAGGATTTAGCTTCAACGCAGCATGAAATAATTCAAAAAGCTTGAATTATTGAAAAATGGAAAAAATTGTATTGAAAATATTGTGTGTATATTTGCACGAAAAACGTCTAGTTTTAATTCTCTTGAAAATTGGACCAAGTTTCAAGACTTTGTAAATTTTGCGAAACATAATTTTCTCCTTAAGAACGCCATTTGCTACCATATAAATGATAAATAAAGCTTTGTTTAATAACGTTCTCGAGCTTTTAAGAAAGAGAGAATGCCCGCTTGCTCCTCGAAGATAGCTTCTTAAAATTCGCGAAAACCTGCCTTGGAATATTTATACACGCTCTAAATTAGCCCCAGGAGCCAACTATGACGACTAGCTCAAGACTCAAGCGCAGAGAGAAAAAGAGGAGGATGAGGCGGAGGGAATTGCGAAAACTAGGGGAGGGGGCAGTCAACGGGGAGAGGAAATTGAGAGATGTGGTATAGAATCTACAGGAGTGATGATGGAGCACGTAGAGAAAGATTGAATGAAAGATATAGTGGGCACGTAGGGCATAAAATGAAAGAAACGTGAAGGGCGTGCAATGGCTACAAAGGTGGAGAAAATGGGAAGTAAATAAGAATGTAGGAGGGAAGTTGGCAAAAGTTGATCATCCCGTATTTGTTTATTTCAAATGTGTTGAGCTCTAGTCAGCAAAAGCTCTCCACAAGTAACTTTGGAGCATGTGTCATCATAAACCCACAGGCCAACCGCCGCATTGCTTCAAAGAAACTGCCTCATAAGTAAGTGTACCATCCGTGTTCTCCTTGGAGAAAGCTGCGCCCTCTGGTGGCACATATTTCTACACTCCCGAATACATCTTCAATTTCCGAACATATCCTCCAAATTTTTGCAAAAGTTTCAAATCCACGAACCCTTACACTTGCAAAATTCTCAAACAAGTCCTCCATTCAAGCAGATAAGGTCAAGTAGGGAATGATAATATTGTGAGGGAGTATAGAAGAAGCGTTAAATCAATTAGTGAAGAAGATTGCTTCACCTTACACGAAATCCGCCCGACCGGAGAGGGTGATGAGAGGAATAAGTGGAGTAGATTCTAGCATTGCTCTGGCTACAGTTAGCGTTTTGTGGCCTGCCTGGCTACCTTGTTGAGAGGACAAGAGGTAGGCGGACGAATAAGGGAATATAGGGAAGAGGGGAAGACGAGATGGCATACGGATTATAGTTACAGGTAGGTTTGGAGTTCGGTTTCACCTGGATCCGCCTTGGTGACATTGTGTTCATTGTTTGGCCGCACTTGGATGGTGTCAATCACTTGAGTTAGCTCCGCCTAGTCGTCCACGCCCATCCCCAACTTTCTCACCGCCCCGAGCTCCCCAACTCAGACCAACACCATGATTGTACGAGATGTGGCTTGCGCGAAGACTTCAGTTCTCCCCTGTTCACTCAAGAGATCACAACAAACTGAGAGCGCGAGAGGCACACTCACGAGCTCGGATCACACACACACACAGGCACAGTACTACTACTACACAACCAAATCCCAAGCCTACAACATCCAAACAAGACTACTAACACTTTCCTCGCCTATACCTTTTAGACCTCTTCCACCACCACCACAAACCAGCCAGCCAGCAGCCTCCTTAACCATCCACCAGTTTCAAATCAATCCAAATCGCATCATCAAAACCACCATCTCCCCCGAATATTTCGCTAATAATCATCACCAAAAACACTAAAACCCCGACTAATAATCCAATACAATTTCATTACGGGAATTCAGGAATTTCCACTAATTCTACAGTGTGCAATACTAAGCTTGTTCCTTCCATTTCAAGCAAATTCCTTCTCCCGTACCTACATATTTCATCATAAGTGTCAGTGATTTTGGTGTGGGGATTTTTTTCATTTTATTGTGGGTGAAATCATTAAGGATTGTGCGGTGACATATTTTAAAATTCTCGACATAATTCAGTACGAATTCAGTGTTGCAGTTTTAAGCAAGAATATGTTGCAAGGAAAACGCTAAAGGAATTTTTAATTTTGGATTTATCGTGAAGAGTTCACAACTTACAAGTTTATTTATGCTTGACGCTATTCACAATATGTTACCCGCTTCAATGGACGACTCACCGGCAGTGGCTTCTACGAAGCCCAGGTCTACGGACTTTTCCATTGCTGCAATCATGTCTAAAGAGTCCAAGAGCAATTCCCCAAATCATCTTGACAGCTCGCCCAAATCCCTAGGTATGAACCAATTCTCTATAGCCCAAGTATATCCATAGTATCTCAGGTCAATCAATGTTCAAATCTTCCCAGTGTTTGCTAAAATTTGAGTATCTTTAAAAAAATTCTATAGAAAAACTCCAAATTAGCTTCGGTTAGTAAAAAGAGAAACTATATTTCAAGGAGAAAATTCAAGAAAGATTCAAGCGATCCTCTCCTTAGGGTTTTTCGGTTCTCGGATATTAGTCTTTGAAATTTCACCACGGATGTTTTAAATTAGTTGTGGTTGACGGTTTCTTGAGCTCAGTTGAGAGACTTTTCCTCGATATCAAAGTATTTCTAGATACTATAGCTCCAGTCAAAAGCAGCGACAGACTTAACGCTTCACGCTTTCTTTCACTATTAATTTCAGATAAAATCAACAGCAGCCGCAATCGTTACCAGAACAATCATTCGTCGTCCTATTCTCAAGATTCCCCCTCTCACCGAGGTTCGGAAACGGAGGATTTCTCCGAGAGTGACTGTGAGAAGGACATTGATATTTGTGATGATGACCACAAGGTTACGTCTTCCTCGGCGGAAACGCCTGTCAGTCTTAAAGATTTGGACGAAGATGATGAAGATGGTATCTGTAGCCCGGAAAACCGTGGCTCCCCGACTGACGAACCCTCCGAGAAGACCAACAACAACCATTCAATTAGCAAAAAATCCTCCAAGAGTTCCCGAAACAAAGTTGAAATGAAAGGTCGCTGCAATTGCGACGAACTCCTATTAGTCACTTGCCACCTTGAGACCAAAGAATTGTGGGACAAGTTCCATGATTTGGGAACTGAAATGATCATTACAAAAACTGGAAGGTAAGAGAATAACCAGAAATGGATAAACTTTTTACAGAATTCAGTCAAGTTATTTTTAAGAAAATTCCAAAACATCCAAGTATATCTTTTTACCAACATTGCAAGTATTTTATACTTCCAGCAGGCAGACAGGCTACCCGACACGAAAAATCCTTAGATGTATTTCCATTTCCTTAGAATAGATAAGAAATATAAGATTCTCATCTGCCCATCCCCTCTCCTCTTCCCCAAAAGCGGGTAACTTTTTAAGTTAAGCCGAAGAAGAAACGTATATATACCTCATTTCCCTCTAATCTCCTACTATTCTCGGTCGCATTTTTTAATTTTATTATCTCTCATTGATCATTTCATGACTCTTTTAACTCTTGTTTTTGGATCACACGCTTTCGCTCCCGCTCCCGAAAAAATATTCTTGCGCATGCACGCCGAATATACATTATAAAAGTGCATAATTAGATGGCCCTAAACCGGAGCTACTGCTCCTCCTCTGTCGGCCCTCGACTTGGTCCTTAGTCAGTATCTTCAGTATCTCCAGACTCCAGCATTATATACAGCAGCAACATACACTTTTTCTTCTTCCTAGTCCTCCTTGATAATCTTATTTTTCTTAACTATTTTTTCCCACCACCAAATTACTAATTGGTTTAGGAGAATAATTACGTAGTACCATAATTGGAACAGGATACGACGGCAGGCTCAGGCTTTCCCTCTTAACAATCCCCTTCCAGCTCCTCCACCAGCCTCTTTATCATTACATTTCTTCTCCCTATCCCTACCAACTTGTTTTCCGCATCTCCTTCATGAATACGTAACTAATCCCGTAATCCATGCTACTAAAGATCCGCTTCCCTCCTCGTGTATCTTGAGTCTCTAGACTCGAAACCGCTATCCTTTGCGTAGCTAGATTCTTCATCTGATTACATAATTAGGGGAGTTTCTCGGGGAATCAGTTTCGGAGGGAAGCTGTTTCAACTTCAACCAAGCAAGCATCAGTAACAGCCAAAGCCAAAAGCTAGCAAGCATATCATCCTATAGTACAGCAGCATCCAAACCAACGTCAGTTACAAAGATTGGTTTCAGATAGTAGCTAGAAATCCCGTCAAATTCTTTACACTCCCGGAGCCTCTTCTTAAAAATCCCCTTATACCCGCGTATTTCTCCCAACTTTCCCTTCGTCCTTCTCCCTAAATTCAGACTTATGCCACAACTATTAGGGAAATGCTATACGGCACCACGGACTGCACGTACATAGAAGCTTGAGAAACCAGGAAAGATTCTCGGATGCAGAGGTTACAATACTGTAAGGGGAAGGGAAAGCATCTTCTGCGCATGCTATTCCATCCCCTACCTACCCGCCTGCTCTCCGACTTTCCCGTATCCCGAAACAGATACACAACTATGCTTCCTCTTATCAGGGCATCTTAAAACCCTCCTAATGCTTCCGTAAACCTCGCCATCCTACCGATAAACCCTATAGTCGGAGACTACAAAGCAGAAAAGGAAATCTTCAGACAAACTCATTACCACCACCAGCCCACTCCTCCCGGCTTTCCTCCGTCCGACCTCCTCATCATAGCAATACTCTGCACGTAGCACTCCCTCCAATATTTCCATCCTCTTCATCGCCCGCCTTGGCTAGGGCCAACATAACTCCGAATTAGTACAGGGCAATCCCACTTACATTTCCCCAGAGTTACATAAGAGTCGGGAGATGTAACCTCAGCTCAGGCATCCTCTACATATATCAAGGACGAGGAAAAGAGGGAGAGGTGATAAACTTAATTACTTCCTCTCACCTCATCCACCTCCAACCTTATAAATATCAGGAGAAAGCCCTTCATCTTTCCAGCGCATCATCCTTCAGAACATCCGATCTCCGCTCGAGACTCTTTCTTCTCATACACTTCCTCGCTTAGATCCTCTTTTCCCCCAGGCGGGAACCCTAAGGAAAATTTACTCTAGGAACAGACATAAATGATCATTCAAGAAGACACCTTCCCCGCTCTCAAAACGCCCACTTCTCACCCATTGCCCCGTCCCTATTTTTAATTGCCGGCTTTGGCCCTCGCTTCATCAAGATTTCATGTGCCAAATGTATCTAATACGTCCCAGCTAGCGTAGCTGTAACTTTTTTCAGTCTTTACAAATTAGTTTCCGATACCCTTTCCTCCATCCTATCCACTATCGGATTCTACCCTCCCATTAGTCCAACTCAAAAACTACCAAACCGCTCACCCGCTCCTCTTCCCGGTAGGTCATTTCTTTTAATTCAACCGTAGAAATTGAGGAATACAAAGAAAGAAGAAATCATTCAGTTCAGCCCACGTCTCCTTTCTCGCGAGGTCCGAGTTTTGGTTTGCTTGAATTCTTTCAAACACTTGCTGATTCAGATTGCTCTTTAAATGACACCCGAGCCGGGGATTCCCATAAAAGTTAACTGTCTTCTTCTCTCGCTTGAGACAAGCAAGTCGAGAAGTGGGGCAGCAGCATTTGAGAGGACGTTGCCCATGATTTTCTCCCATCAATCCCCAACTTGGGGAAGGCGGACAAACCCGCTTGAGATTTTCTTTCCGCCTCAGTGAATGCCGTCCCTTGGGTTTAAGCCTAAATACTGCCACATTTCTACATATATTTTTCAACATTTCCTCCTCCTCTAGAAAGGAACTGGACTCGAAAATAATTTACGAGCTCCATTAACAGTTTACAAAGCCGCTGTAATTTCGACTTTAATTAAAATCACTTATAAATCCTACTTATTCGCTTCACTTAAGTGTGATAATAAGGTAGTGTAGCTTGGTTTTCTTCAACGATTGCGCTCCCTCCTGTAAGCTGTGCCATCCATTGCGTAACTTTTCTCGACCCACGTTCCCCGCTAAACCATACACCACACACATAACTAGCCCAGCAATCCCAATCCCTACAGCAGCAAGTACATAGTAACTATTATCCGTAAATCAGTAGAAACTAGTAAGAATATAATTAGTGTAAAGGGAAGCCATGGAAGGCTTAAGCAAATAACTGCCAAGGGTTTTGACGCTCTGCTTCTTCTCTGCAGCAGACAGATAAACTGACTGACTGAAAGCATTTCAAAAGTTATTAACAGCAAAGTATAAAGAAAAGTTTAGGTAATATTTAATCATATGGCTTAGCCCAAAAGATTGTGTGTGATTCGCCTGTATCTACTGGTGCTGTGGGGCGCTGTAGCGGTGGTGGATATGTGAAGATGATGAGATTAGATCCACACTTTTGACATAATAACAGATGGTTAGTTCCTTGAGGTGGTAAAACATGAGTGTAGCAAGGGCTATATGCAGCCAGAACAGCCTTCCTTGTCCGTTCTTCCGATGTTCTTCCGATGCATATAACTGAAATTATGAGGATTCCATCCTCCGTTTCCTTCTCTCAGTCGATTCATCAACAAGTTGCCTTCATAAATTTTACCGATTCTCATCATCATCATCACTACACGCTTGCGCTTACATGCCCGGTTGACTGACGCTCCGTCGTTGAGCAAACTTCCCCGGTCGCGCACACTTTCAGTTAGTTAGTTACCCATCCCACTATTTTAGCCTTTGCCCTTTCTAAGATTGCTTCATCTTTGTGTAGGACGTGGCTTGAAATTGTGTGTACTCGGTAGTCTTGTTGTAATAAAAGACGAGTTGTGAATAATAGCGCAGCGTCTTCCAGGTATATATTCGTAGGGTTTTCTTCAGTTTACTTACACGCTCAATTACTTGTAAGAGACGGACACTGTACACAGTGCAGTCCTTGTAAAGGTTGTTCATAATAAGTGCAAGTTAAAATTCACAGACACATTGCTGATAATTGTTTTATTTCATGTGAAATTCACGCTCCTTCAGCCCCATTAAATCATCTCGCTTCTCCACAAGTCCTAACACTATACCACACATTGTACATATTGTACAGCCATCGCTCCGTCAGTCTGTAGCCTCTCTGACTTGCTCCGTCTTCTTCCTCCCCGTCTAGTTTATTACATCCCCATACCTGCCACGCATTAAATGAAATGATATCCAAGAGTCAAAGAAGCATCACCACCACCACTTTGTACAAGAGTATCATTCATCCTCCAACTTTTTTATTCATTCCCACCTCTAATTATCCCGCTCCGACCTCCTCCGCAACCGGCCAGCTTGCTAACTCTTCCAACTCCCCGTCGCTTTACATCCACTATTCCTTCAGTTTACAGCACCTACACATCCTGAGGATTCAGAGACAAAATCCTATACAGTCATATACATATGGTCGTTGCACTTTGCAATATTTTTGCAAACCATTCCTCCTCAAGGTGAAGCACACTTGTAATTTGTCCACTCCAATTATTAAACTGAATTAATAACAATTCAAGTAAACTTACTCCATGCAATATTTCACAATAGGATTCCTCCTCTTTTTCTAACTGCATCAGAATTCCCACACAACCTTTTCCTCCCAAATTAGCAGCAATTATGCACTAGTTATCTTAGGCTAGGTACTCTAGTTTGCTGCACAAGGGGGGGGGCGGAATGTACAGGAAATGTAGTGAAGCAAACGCCAAGCTGGATTAAATTATATTGATCTGCCGCCAAAGGAAGGAGACTCCTGCGACTTTATTCACCAAATTGCATGTAAAGTTAATAATTGAATGCAAATATTTATTGCATCTTGCTGATTTTACAATCGGAATTATAATTTCGCGAATTCCCTTCCAAAGGGCCAGGAAAACAGAACGTTTTCAATCTTGCTCAAATTGCAGCCGTTATTCATCCACCCCTCCTTTCTGGCCCCACTCCATCCTCCTGTCCACTTGTATAACAATTATTCTCATTTGAGTTAAATGGACGAATTCCACAGAAATTACGCATACATATAAATCGTGATCTTAGAACCACCCCGCAACTCCTTGACTCTCCCTCTTATCCCTAGCATGTACCTTTCACAAGAGCCATAAGGTAAAACAAGTTTCAAGTAGCCATGATTTTGATTTTCTCTACGGCGGAGCCTTTATAGGATGAAAGAGATCGGCTCCTTTACTCATGTCCCATCTTATTTTCTTCCATCTCAACTAACTTTTATATCTTCAAGATTAGCTGTTAATATATGAGAGATGGCATTTACCCACCGCCTAACAACAAAACACAACACCATCCTGCCTCAACAATGCATTATTCCTCACCTTCTTCCTCCTATCCCTCCTCCTCACTTTTCTTGCCCTCCACATCAATTTATTACCTCAACTGTCTACTCCCGCGTGAGGAGTTTATTATTTTCTTCTACATTACTCTTGTTCTACTTTTAAAACCCCTGCACTCATCTTTTTACCGCTCATCTAATTCCGTTTCATTTCCCCGTTCTTCTTCGATGCATAGCTTTCAATATCTCTGTCATCGTTTCAAGTACAATTCGCAAGAGCCACCCGGGCCAGTCGTTCCGGGTAACGACATCACCAAAGTCTTGTTTTTCTTGTTTATTTTCGGCCCAAAAGGGGAGTGAGCCTCCTGTATGTAAACGGCCCTCGAGATTTACATCCTTCTTTGGTTTGGGAGAAGCGTAAAAAATATGGAAAGCTGTGAAATGTAATCTCCGTCCAAGTGTCGCGTCAGTGCTCATGAAGGGGGCAAATGTACAAGGCGGGCAGTTATAGGGATCCCGGTAAAAGTAGTAGTGTCACTCTTCCGGAACATGAGTACTTTTGTCAACTACTCGTCCTCTTTTCCAATCCATCTCCAACTCCCGGGTAGTTTACCACCAGTCTCTCACATTTTGCCCACTTTAGGAAAGACAGAGGGACGGTAATCAATACGTTTCCCATCTCTTCTCTCCTGTATCGAGGACATACAGATCTGAAAAGTATCATCATTTCACCCCGAATCCGTCCACAACAGTCCCTGTGTATATAATTTCCTCACGGATCCTTTCCCCACCAGGATTTGTGATTCAATCCAGGCAAAAACCGGTAGCGTATAGATAGTTGATGCCTTTACACGCTTCTTTGATTTCACTATTATTCAGTTCATGTGTGAATTGAGCATTTATATCTCATTTCTCACTTGTAATCATCAATTTATGCGCAACTTTCCCCCTAAGCTCTATAACCCGTATATTTAAACGACTCCATCTGCGCCTCTCTCCTCTGTCTGCCACTGAAAAGTGTTGCCAAGCAGAAAGCTTGTTACAACGACGACTTCATGACTTTCCCCAGAGGATCAGCTTCACAGAGCTTTCCCACCCAAAGTTTAACATCCTAATAAGATAACCTCTGCTCCATTGCACTAAATCTGGAGTCCTCTTCAAATTGAACTAGCTACAAATAGCACAGTTTCTGATTTCACATCTCACTTAGCAGCATGGAAATTAACTGCTCCCCCTCCGTTCATTCCCCGAGCTTTTCACGGAAATTTGTTCGGTCGTTGTTCATAGGATCACAATTGACTTGACATTCAATTACCATATTATATTTTCGCAACACTGCAAAATTATCCATGCAACCAAGCAGACGCCACTTCTTTCATCCTTGTTGCTGCAATTTACCAATTTACGAGTCGTCAATCCAGACAATTATCAGATACAAAGTTCTCATAGTTTTGTCTTTTAAAATTATCCCCACCTCTCTTTATGTATAATAGCTAGAAAGGATGCTTCTTTTCCTTAAACCAGCTCAGAAACGCCCGCTTAAACATCACCCTTATATCCTAGCGTGAATTTCTTAAGCATCCTTGTGCGATGGAAAGGTAAACTTGAAGTTTTTTCCCTCTCGTCTACTTCTCCTCCTCATTATTATTACCACCTTCAAACTAAACGTTTTCCCAACAAGTTTAAAAGCCAAGTGTGCAACAATTCCTTCTTCATTGCAACTCCTGTCCATCCTATAGTTCTCTTATACAAAAGTGCAAGCTAATAGATGTAAGTGAGGATGATACAAATCGTATCAAATAAAGCAACGAGAAAAAGCCGCTGCTGTATTAATAAGCAGATGGACGCAAGGCCATTTCTTGCTACAATTCTCCTTGTAATTACCGTTTTTAGCTCCAAGAGCACATAACCACAGGTTTTCCCTTTGAACTAAAAGCAAATCCTTCTTTTATCCTCAATCTACGCCTGCCTTCCTCTCCACTGCCACTTCTTTTCTCTACTTCATCCCACAACAGTTCATCTTCCATCTTCACCAGATTCAAGTCAGTCCTATCCAGCAGTAGTCAAACATTTATTGACTCTGCTGCGCAATGATAGTTGTTGCAAGTAAAGCCAGAGGCTTTAAAGATATTTTAGCAATAGCAACAGAAACAACCCCCTCTCCTCAAGAAGAAGATGAATACAAATGACCAAGAGTATGTAAACACGAGCCAAATGAAAAAACACTATATGCTTATGGAGATTATTGTGAGTAGTTTGAATTGGTGTGCTCATGTTTTTAACAAGAAAATGATCACGTCTCTCAAACTCTCAAGCACCTTAGTCCACCAACAATCCTTGCTTTATGAATAATCTGGTTTGGAAATAAAAAGCATGAATTTTTATGTGCCTATCATATAATTAATACAATCCTGTTGACGGGCCTAATAATTGGGTTGAAATCTAATAGTTCTTTACCACTTCCCTCTCTTTCTCTACTAAATGTATGCAAATCCTCCAACTCTCTCGCTCACCTCTCTTCCACAACTTTTTATCATTCATCATATCCACAGTAACCTGTATGCGGATTCATGTGGTGGAGTGTATTAAAGCTTAGCTTTATTACCCAGAATTCAGAATCCCATCCTCTGTCTTCTGTGCCCACTGGACAGAGAGCGTTAGCTCAACGAGCCATAGGAAAGAAAGAAATTAAACAACTTGTTCTTCTCTGCTTACTCCTCACTCAGTCTTTTCATGTTTAATCCCTCACTAGAAGCAGAGATGAAACAGAAATACACTCATAATCATAGCAAGAAACAAGAGACAGCAAGAGCTTCCAAAATCCCCAACAACTCACTACACCTTCGAAACAACACAACACCTGTGACTTTTCCAGCAGAGAGAATAGAACGCATCCCTTACTTTATTGCCCCTCTAACAAAACTACTGAGTGAGCTGAATATGAGATGTAGCTAAGGCCAGGCCAGTTTTTCTCCAACCCCAGTTAATATTCCAGTTACTCAATAAGTCAACAAAGGTGTCTAACAACAAGAGAATCAGTAGCCGATGCCTCTGCAGTTCCGAGAACTATTTCTTTCACCACATTCGTCTCGTGTCCTCATGAATTTCAATCTCCTTTTGCCACCACCACTCTTCCTATTCAATCCTCCTCTTTAAATCAGCACGTAAGTTGGTAGTTCAGAGCAAGCCGAGATTTGCAAAAGTGAGAAAAAAACATGGAAAATTAGCAACATTCTAGATAAAATTGCAAACAAGGGCGGAAGGATTCTCTCACGGCGGCAGCTCTTGTCCCGTGTATAAAAACAAGCTTATTTTGTATTCTGCAACGAGGTAGCTGAGAGCGTCTATCATTCTCATTGCATATTTGATATGAAATGACATTGGAATGTCTATGATACTACCCAGCTTGGACTTGTGGAAAGACAACAATTTTTTATTACTTTCCCCCCTACAGACTACGATGCATATACTCACCACCACAACTCTTTTCTGCGCTTCCATGACTTTTAACAAGGATCCAGAAGCTGCTAAACCCCTTATTTATTACCTCCCTTCCTCTTCTACCAACAGCAAAAATATTACTTACTAGAAGCATCCCTAATTAATTAATTACTTTCTCAACAAAATCCTCCCGATTTTTTAATCAACAACTTCAAAATGCCCCACCGGAACCAAACCCTCCGCGTATTTCATCAAGATTTTTAGCTTTCTCAGTGAGCTTCGTAGTTACACACCATATAAACACAGCGCTCCGAGCCTCGATCCGCTAAATGGGCCAATTAATGCAGACATTTTAAGGCGCAAACACTTTGGTAATTAATATTCCACTCAATATTCTTACTTATCATTAGCAATAACGAAATACGCGCATTCTAAATATTCACTAGATTGCTCACTCTCTTTCTGATTTAACATTCCGTCCCATGTGCATTAAAAGCTGAAAAATTGATAATTTGCTTCTTCAGAGGTCAAGCTATAATCCTAGCTGATTTTATTGAAACTACTCCTTGCTCTGTTTCTGTGTGTAAAAAGCCAGAGAGTGTAAGTTAGGGCTATCAACTACATATCAAGCTACCATACCATCACAACTGCCGCTATTACTCAGAGAGAGAGAGAGAGGGGCTAGCGCAGCAATCACCATTAAGAAAATTACAGTACATGATAGTAGTAAGTTTTAGTACAAACTGGTCATTCATACCCGCAGTTTTGGTTTGGACGGCTTGAATACAGGATCCTATAGGAGAAAAATAATTTTATATTCATTCTCTTTTCATTTATAAAATTTAACATCTCCTCATTACCATTAAATCATGTCGTTGAGGAATTATCATATTGTCTTCTTGTAGTATACCAGTTTAGTTATCACTTGTCTACAGGACTAGTAAAATTTTATGCCTCTAAATTATTCAAGTCAATTCATATTAGCCACTTTCAGCCCCAGCTCTAACAAGACACCTATTCATCCCATATCCATAAATTCTTTCACAAACTCCGTTACTCCATTAAACTATCCTCTTTTAAAATCCAATGGGGCTAATTCCAAAGCTAATTGGATCACACAGTTAAATCCACGAAGCCGCCGCAAACTAACTTGTGCCCCTATCCTTCCTCTTTCTTACCACCCTTCTTGTGGAAAGCGCTTATTAATCATTAGACACGGCATGCATTTCGATAATTGTGATCTTAAAATTTAATTTTTCTCAATATTGGGAGCAATTACGGAAAGTCATTCCCCTTGTTGCTCCTAATAAGCTCCATGTAAATGAATTACAAGGAGGGGAGATGAGAGAAGTGAGGGGGAGCAGGGAGAGAATACTACGACGGGGGCAAAAGGACCGAAGGGAATCGTTTAAAATTTAACGGGTTGTATAGTCAGTCATCCGGCGTCCTCCGCATATAATATAGCTGGCAAGATTCCGCCTTCTTGTTCGCAATCCTCGTCAGAGTTTCTGCTAGCCGGGGAGGGTTCTCTCTCTTGTAGTAGTTATTAGATGATCCCTTTGGGAGACGACAGCTAGAATTTATGAGCATCATTATATTCTTGTTGAGACAAATTCGCGTGGCCGGAAGGCCTGCCAGTCTTTTAGTTACTCTTTCCGTTAAATTTCTTCACAAATTACAAGATGAATCGAGTAAATTTACAAAAATTGACCTCCTTAACGGCTAATAATGTGAAACATCTCTCGGAGGGATGTAGAGGGAGGAGGAGGAGGGGAATTGGTGGAAATGGACATGATTATATCCATCCCTTGGCAGAATCATCATCATCCTATCACACCACCATCATCATCTTAGTCGTGAAGAATCAAATTGCTCCGGGTCCTCCTCCCATGTAGTTTTTAAAAGAAACCAAATCAAAACTGAAGGACAGAGGAGGAATGTTAGGAAGAAGGATTCCAATCCAGAGCTCAATCTACCTTAAAAATCCAAGCATATCATCCTCCGTCTAGCAAGCAGCTCTTTACATACACTCTTCTTCTTACCTCCTTCTAGCACCTTCACCCCCTCATCCCACTTATACACCTTCCCCACTCAACAACACACTCCTGCGGAATACAAAATAGAAAGAAATTTCATCCACGAGATTCTTCTTGTTACAAATCCGCTACGTTTCTGATCCACTTACCTAACAAAGTACAGTCAAGATCCCAAAGCTCCGTCTCCCCCTCCCCATCTCATATTCCCCCACGTATGTAGACTATATTCACTCTTCTCTCCCTCTCTCTGCCTTTCATCCCGCAATCATTTTTAAAATAATCCTTCTCTACTTTCAAACCTTGCCCTCCTTCCGTCCAATCCAAATTCCCAATACGTGACTCGTCTGTCTTAATCCCAGCCCTCCACCCTGGTTCTCAAAAAAAAATTGGCTAACGTCCCGAACTTGAGAGCGCAAAAAGGCAATGGCTGACACTACTGAATTCATTCTTTTATCAAACCACAAAACTCCTCTTATTCCAATCAGTAGATGCATCTGCAATCTTGCAATTCAAGATATCCTCCTATATTTTTCACACTTGCCAAATTCCGGAAAATCCTTGTACCTCTAACTTAATTATTTTCAGCCTCAGAATTAATTCACCTTAGCCAAACCATTCGCCTTTCCACTCTCCTCGTTCCCACTAATTACAGCTCCGGTTACCCCGCTTGCAAGTTAAATAAAACAAGTTATTTCTTCAAATATCGAGAGGTGTGTGCCAAATTATGATTTCTTTTTAGAGCACACACACTCACAATCACTCCAAGCAGTAGCTAAACAACCTCATCTGACAGATATTATCAGTGAGATGGAAATTATAACCCAAGCAAGGAGAGGGACAGAAGAAACCAGTATAATTTTAAACAAGTGGGGCGAGTAGGACAAAAATTTGTTATTCTCTTGATTATGGGTTCGCGTGACCGTTTTCCTCACCCTCCCCCACAAAACAAACTTGGAATTGGATTTATCTAAGCAAAGCAACCATTTAGCCTCTCCCTTGCTTTCTCCCTGACTTAACTTGGTTAAGAATATTGCTACACTTGTCACCATCTAAAATCCACCTGTTATTACACATTACTACAGATTATTTTTTTACACTTTTTCTTTACACAAAACCTTTCCCGCCTCTCGTGATTTTTATAGATTTTCTTTATTACCTTTCTCTTCACTTCACCCTTCAATATAATCCAGTACATATCCATTTGCTATTTACATATTTTACACGCATATTCTTGCTACAAAATCAAAATGTCAGCTCCTGTTCAGAGAGCAGCCAGCCCGCTAGCAAAAGCATTTTAGCAAACGCTGTCTGCGACTGGAACCGCAATCCAGAAAAGGGGTTGCAAGGAAGAATACACGTAGCTCTTACATTTGGAAGGTTGCAAGTTGCATATATAAAAATGCATGTACAAGTCCAAATCCACTAGATTCATAGCACAGTTAACGTCAGAGGGTAAAAGCTGAAAGGGGTTTTGATAAGCGCTATAGTGATTCTGGTAAAGTTGGGTATTGTTTGTAATCTGTGCTTGATGGAAATGGAAGTGAGAAGAAGAGGACCATATTTGAGGTTCAAAAGCTTTGCTAATCTTCCATCTAATCAAGTGTACAAATGAAGTACACATTCCCTGACAAGAATCCACAAGGGCTCACTCACAACTACACCCTTCCCGGCAGGAGTCTTGTTGTGTTCACATTGATTTTTCCAACTATGATTCCATCCAACAAGCAGGGAAAGGCCGGACTTTTCTCACATCAACTCCATAATCAAGCCCGACTTCACAAATAATTAGCAGCTTTTATGCCACTCCATATCTGGGCTATTTCCATTTTTTTCCCCTCGCAAACACTTTTCCGCACATTATATCAAACCCAGCACACATCTCCCTCCCCCTCCCACACATCTCTCATATCATAATGTCCGTGTCATATCGTCACTCCCGGACCCTGCAAACACTTTACGTATACTCTTTTCCAGACCCGCCCTTAACTCAACTTTGTCACGTGAACCCTAGAAGCTCTACACCTATGTAACCACTACTACTTCACTTCCTCAGTCCCTCTCTCTCACTCACCAAACTCCACCACACCTGTCCGTAATTTGTTCCTGATTATACTAAAACGTAATTTTATTGGAAACGTTTCAATCTCCCGCCTCAACCCTCTTCAAAATTATCTCTTCCCTCCTCCACTTCAGCTTATACGATTACCCTATCCTCCCTCCTGTCCCCTGCACCTGGATTTGCCTGGACAGAGTGCAGTCATGAAAAAAAACCTTATTTGCTCGCATAAATTAGCAGACTTGAGAGACACGAAGTGCTCCTGTAGCCATTTAACTTACACGCATCTTTCTCATCCTTAACCGCTCCACATGGCTAATTTGACACGATACTAAAAGGGTAGATCCAGTCTTGCCTGTTTCTTCCTCCCTGGACTGCTAGCTTCATCCACACCCTGGCTAATGTAGTGGTAATAATATAATGTGAACGTGCTAATGAAAAAGTCAAAAGTGCCCTCCACAATAAACTCAAACTAGTTCCATATCCTGTCCCGACGACCCACAGTCAGTCAGTCAGGTAGTCACTAGTCAGTCATTGAGGAACTGGAGAGTGTCATTCCTGTAGCATCTAAAACGAGCTTTATAAATTGCTCCCAACCTGCCCTCCCTCCCTCCACCTACGAACCACGGCTTCTCTGCTTTGAATACCTGAGAGGAAGGAGTGCATTAAGGACATCTAAACTCTCATGTTGAATCCAAGTGGATTAACAGACAGAGAGGTGGAGATCATTATTCATTTTATTTTGAAGCCTTGTTCCTGCTCACCTTCCACCAGTCCGGAGGAACTGACTAAAACAGTCAAAGAGAATAAGAGGAGGGGGAGGAGGAGGAGGCGAATGCGTTTATCCAGCCACAACTTTCCTGGATTCAATCAGCCAGATGCATCCATGTGCAACGTTTTAATGTTGGGTAGAGTGGATGCATTAACTCATTTACATATCACTTCACCCAACTCCTCTATACATCTTCCTCCTCCCTCCCCTCATCCAGCCCGAATCTCACCTTACCCGCCGCCACTAGATCCCATCAGATCCGGGCATTTCCCATATCTTCTCCAGTAATCTCCTCCCGTAGCGGGTTCCTGTTTCTTGTCCTCCTCCACACGGTTAAAAGCATAGCATAGTTTTCCGGCGTGTAAAATAAGTCGTTAAGGAAAACACGACACTCACACACAAGAAACACCATACAACACTCCAGCTCGGCTATCAGTCTGGGCGGATTCCGCTTTCATTCATTCCCGGGAATTTATGTTACTTTTACTCCGCACTCTTTTTCTCTTATCGCTCTCCATCCTTTCTACGTAATATCAGTCATTGAAGCCCCTTGAAAAAGTCGTTAAGCGCACCCACAGAGTATTGATCAAGGGGCCATGTAGGATTATAATTTATTAGTCCACACAAAAGATAAACTTGTCCGAAACAAGCTTTTCCTTGTGCCTCACTTCTCCCCCCCCCACTCTGTTTCATCCCAGCTCAGACTGGATGGCTTAGGAAGATAGGATTATAAATATTAGGTTTGATGATGTGTCGACTTGCATCGATGACAGTCTGACCTCTTCCACCCCACGCACACACACACACACACACACACATACATATATTCTCAGTTTATATTCCTAAAAGCTCAAACAAGGTATTCCTTTTAGTAGCCTCCCCATTCTCAAGAGTCAAGACGCTTATAAGCATGTTAAAGTGTTTGTAATAATGTCAAAACCGTGACCACCCGGCTGACCTCACACAACTCCAACTTTAAGGAATCCCTTCTTTAGTTTCTCAAATGATTATCTTCATTAGTATCACAGATCTCTTCATGAATTACCCGCTTTTACTTAATTTTTTTCCGGATAATGGTTAACATGGCCAAGCCATGCTCAATGAAGGAACTTACAAAATAATCAACGTTGCAGTCCACTTGTCCTCCGAAGACAAGTAACGACAGGGCTGACGCTAACGCTCCTAGTTAGCCAGCGTAAGACAGTAGTAGTTGTTTGATTTAAAATCCCCAAATCTCTATATTTCTACAATCTTTGCGTAATTACTGTCGCTCACTCATCTTTAACTAGGGGCTGATGAAGGCATGGAGGAGTTGTCTATTATTCCCATCTCATAATCCGTAAACAATCCTCTTCATTGAGTTGGAAGGGTAAAAACCCAGTAAGTTTACCGAATCTTGAAAGAATTTCCACGAGGGAGACCAAAGATATGTGTAGCTTAGTAGAAGGATGGAATATTTGAAAACAAACAGTTTCCTTGTTTCTTTCCGTATTCCTCCCGTTCCGCTTGATCGATGAGGGCAAGTCAAGTCAAGCGATTCTCTCTGGATATGGAAAACTTGACGAGATTATTATTTCTCTTCCTATGCCCAGGCAGAAGAAGCAAGTCTAGGAGCAGGAGTTAGTTAAACGTTCCAATTCTTATTATCTCTACATCGCTCACAACAGCTCCCTCCTCCTCCTCCTCCCTCCATATCCGTACAACACTTTAGGGGGAAAAGTGTCGAAACTTGGGGTTTAGCACAACAAAAATCTATATTCTTTTCAACTAATTACCTCCCTTTAACAAACTTGTCCGTCCCTTTTTTAGTTTCTCCTCACACTCTGTCAAAAAGTAGCTTTTCCTCCACGCTTCCGAAACAGCTTCTCTCGGAGAGCATGAAAAAGAGCGCCTCGAGCAAACCAACTTCCCCACTCCTTTCCATCACTTGCCGTATACACACTCCCCTCCACAATCTTGTGCAAAAATTTCCCACACATCATACGCGCAAATAGTTGAATAATAATTCAGATTAGCTCCATTTAGACTTGAGCCTCGCTCAAGCTCACTCACTCAGCTAACGAGCTATAGGAATTAACAGCAAACTCAAACGCTAGCTTAAAACCTCGTTTCTTTTCTACCCCACACGGAGTTGCCATTGATGCCCCTGATAACAGTCATGTAACCCTCTCTTTGAACATGACAACCCTCTTCCCAAGCATGTGTCTTTTCCCTTGCCACTGGATACCTCCCGGCATTATCCACATACATGCCAAAAATTAAAACCACCGTCCACCACCTACCTTCCCAAAACCAGGCTTCTTTTCTCCAATTTTTCAGTCACACTGCAGCCTCCAGCTCATAATTTTCCTTCAGTAAATTTGGTAACATTAGCCAACCGATATTTAAAAATTGATGACATTTTTTGCAAAATATTTGCGAATCTGGATAATGGATCTCCCTCTGAAAGGAGAGAATTGCCCGAGGCAGTATTTGTTTTCAACTGCCTATCACCGCTTCACCACAATTTACCATAAGTTGTCTAGATCATCACTCAGCCCATAATCTCATATTCCATTCATTCAGTCCAATTATACGGAAATCTGACAACAGTTCAAATCAAATGTCAATTTACCAATTACTCTTTATTGTCACGAAGCTTCAAAGATTCGTTAACCGGACTTGTCCTCCTCCAAAGGACAAACGACTCTTCAAGACTCTGTCCACTAAGACTACCTCCAATCTCGTCTCTTAATAATCCACTGGTTAAGACTCTTGTTGTCCTAACTGCATCTCTTTTGTACGCAGTTAGGACAACAAACCACATTGGATTTTTGCACCATTCCATGGGTTATACTCACCACATCTCCCACAGCTCCTATTACAAGTGCAACTAACCAAGAAGAGTGGAAAAGACCCACCACAAAGCTAATTTACTTGTTTAAGCTTCCAAGTGTCGTAATTGCTTGGAAAAATCTTTGGACGTGGCCCGCTTTGTAACTAGTAAACCCGGATAGTAGTCCACACATGAATACATTATGTACACAATACGCCTACAGCATTTAAAACTCTTCCCCGTCCTTCTGGACAGCGCGTAGTAGTAAAAGTGTAAAAGAAAAAGGTCTGTCTGTTAGCGTAAATTATAGAGGCACGTCTCAAGTTGCTTTCTTAGGAATCCATTCCGATCTTAGACCATACTCAGCTTTGCAACTAAAACCTTAGCAACTACACGAGAATTACTTGGAAAGAATAAGGAGGCAACTGTTTTTCTCCAAGTTTATTTTACAGTTTCCTTTTCTTCCATCCTGTTGGCCATAGCATGGTGGGGACAAGGAATTGACACTTTCCACAGCATGATTCCTCGCTCACTATGCCAGCTACATCGTCGAATATGTTGTTCTCATAGCGCTGCTGGAACAAACCTTTGGAATTCCAGAAACTAGATTTTATTACGCACGTAACACAATGCCCTAGCTGGCCCTAGCTTCCATCTCTCCGCAGCAGACATAACGTCTCCGGAGCAAGAGTTGTCCGCAGGAGGCTTTTCAAATTTCAAAGGAGCATATTGTTAGAAGAATAAGCTTTGCAGAAAAGTGTGGCCAATTCCGGAGGCTAACGGAATAGAGCACGCGACGTTTACAGGTTCCGAATATATCCAGGAGCTTCATTCGCACACGACTCTCTATAGGTTAGCATGACAGGAAGAGCCTTTGAAATTCAACATAAATCACCCCCGCCAATCCGTTGAAAATTCGCAAAGTTTCCTTACGAGCCAGACTAGAAGTAATTTATGACGTGCTGTACAGCAGAAGTTTATAGTGGAGGAGCATTATTTACAAGCGTTTATTATTTTTACATTCCAAGCAAATAACATGTGAGAATTGTCCAAGCTTTTTATGATGAGCAAAAGCTCTCGTCAACTCCTCCTGCCCTGTCCACATTTCATTGTTTACTCCAGTTCAAATAATATTTGACTAAAACATCAAGATTAGCCACATTCATTTATGATGTAAGCAAGCAATTTAAGCAATCTTAATTATCCTCATATTCATGTAATCAAAAATCTGATGAGTAAATCTCGTATTTAGCCAAGAGTATATTTCCACGCTCTAATCTGTCTTTACGGGAAGCTAGCTAATCTAGTTTGCAAGTCGCCGAAATTCTAGAGACAATTTTCACCTTTTACGAGCACATTTTCATACTAATTAAAATAACTTTATCCCACCCAACCCATCAACCCCCAGAATAATTTTGATAAACACACATTACTATGTAGTGAGTAGTATTGTTACGAAGGAAATTCACATGTGCTCAAAGAGAAATATTATGCAAAAGCCTTTTATTATATCCATCTCATAATCTGCCCTCGTCCCATTCCATCTCCAACTTGCCCTCCATTAAAGAAACATTTATCTTTATCACAACACTTTCAACTCCCACAATTTCAGCAACCCATGCTTCACTACCCCGTGTGCCGTGTCTAGTGATTTAAACCTCAGCTCAAACATTTGCAGAGAGCTTATACAATTTTTCTTTAAGCGCTTATATCGCTTGCAAAAATATAATTCCTAATCTAAACCTGGGAACGTTTTCAAAACCACTGCCACCCAATTAACTTGAGAGAATTTCAACATTTTAAATGCGTGTGTATGTGTATAAATAAATAAGCGAGGGCCGGAATACCACGTGGACTTGTGAAGCATTAAGCTATAAATTTCACTCCATCCCTTCCGCCGTCTTTCACTCCTCTTGAATTTCGATATTTCCCCGTTCCTGCCGCCCTACAGTCAGTTACCCGGAGCATGGCGACAGCGACTCCTCCAGAGAGCGCTACTCCTTTCTGTGAACAGGTCGAGTCTGCTACTTGTACTTGGCTCTTTGAACTTGTTACAAGCTGCAGATGTACGCCCAAGCTTGGGTGCGTAGCGTAAGCGTAGTGAGTTGCAAGTTGTGCCGTTGTGCGAATGGATGACAGATCATTTATTTTAGGATCAATGTAGCGGAACAGGTTCGCCACCATGGTAATCGAATTGTACTCCGGGAGGCATTTGACTCTCTCTCTCTCTCGCCTTTCTTCACACTATACAAAACCAACGACCCAGTCTCTCCCTAACGAGCTCTATCCTTTCCCAATACAAAACTCGGGAAATCATTCACCTAGCTAGCCTTTAGTTTCTCTTTTTGATTTTCTCTCCATATGGCCACCTCACAAGCAGACCACCTCCTTCCGCCTCTCAGAGGCCATTCATTTTTTTCATCATCGATTAACTACGGACGGATCCACTCCTCCATATACTCAGTCAATGAGCCCACACTCGAGAAAATTCATTACCACTTCACACATTCCCACACTTTCACCAGAAATATTATTTTCCTCCTGCATCCGGCCCCATTGCCTCATGCATACCGCATACCCGAGAATAAGCCCCCTTATTATTCCACTCCTGCCTCCCAAATGCCCGGGTACTATACACGTTCACATCCGCTCCCGTGTCCCGTAGTTACCTAGTACCCTTCCTGTCTTTATAGTCCCCGATTCAGCAACCACCCTAATCCTTCGTCAGTCCCTATAACCTGCACTCTATCCAATCCCGATGATCGAGTACTCTATGTCACCTTAGCTTCCCTTCTTGTATTTTTTTTCAAAAGCTATATGATGATTCTTCTCCATAACCGCAATTCCAAATTCATCCTCATTCAGTTTCAAAGGACTAGTAAACCCGGGCTTTATTCTTCCTCGAGCTGGAGGAGGAGACGGGGACGATGAGAGAATAATGGACAATACAATGCGGAAGGTTGACGTGACTGAATACTCTTGGAGCTAGCCATGGCATAAAAGCTAAACCTAAGAGCTAACTAGAGTGTAATCGAGGACAATCCCTTTTTTACCCGGACTCAATGAAAAGGGGACGGTTATTTTGGGCTTTCACTCCTCTTTTGTTTCCATCCACACGATTTGTTGGCCTCATACAAAGGGCTAGTTAGGGAGGATAAATTGGAGCCGTTGTTGTGAGGCGAATCCTCCGGCCCTTAGATTTCAGTCCTCTGTATTTTATTGGAGGTGTGAAACAGTTGGCTTTACGTGTCCATCCTTCAGACATCCGAGAACAAGAAGACAAACTACATTAGGCTTCTTCCTTCCCCCTTACCCATTTAGCTCCTATTCCTCCTGTCATCTTTCTCATAGTTTTTTAATACACTCCCCCATCACTTAGTGATCCAACTTGTGCTCATCATGATTCCTCTCTCTCTCTCTCTCTCTCTCTCTCTCTTCCTCTGGTCCTTATTGATTCCTTTGAAGACAAGAAGGGAGCTTGTTTAGTGGTCTGGAGGAAATAATGCTGTCTCATCCCAGAACAATTTAGCTTGTCAAATTAGCTTCTCTCTTTTCCTCCTCCGTATTATCTTTTTTTCACTTCAAGCCTAAGCAACGGGAAAGTAGGGAGGGCGGCCTCTGCATGTTATACAGGGACTTGAATGAACGCAACCTCTTCTCTTGAGCATGTGTTTACGGTGGACAGGAGAGACAAGTGGAGTGGCTTATCATCATGTTCATCATCATGTATTAGCTATAGCTGGCTGGTGGGCTTCCTTAAAAGAATCATTTAAAATAAGCCTTCTTAACTTGATTGACTACGATACATGATCGAGTTAGCTGCTTCGTTAGTCAGTCAGAGATCCTACAAAGACCACCGGATTCACATTCATAGAAAGAAACCGCCGCATCATCCAATACAAACAGCCCGGGAAGCTAACTACACAAAACACCCACCCGCCTCCCATCCGCTCTCTCATTCAATCAGCCTTAAACCAAAACAGCTTTAAACTCACACAGCCCTCTCATTCTTTAATAGTTTAATTTAATTTAGCAATAACAATATAAGCGTGACGGGATCCTCTTCCGATTCAGTCTCAGTAACGAGTAACAAGGACACTAAGAAACTCAACTCTGCTCACAGAAGGCACAAATTGGCCACACATTGATTTCCCGGGTGTCTTTTCTTCCTAGCCACATGGCTGTACAATGCAACCACAGAATGGTGTAGTTTGAGTCCTAAATTCAAGACATCAAATCCAATCTGCCAGCTAGTAGATTCTGTAAGTCCACACCTGGAGTCAATAGTAATTTTGTGGGGGTAGGGAGAGGTGGTAGGACTATGAGAAAATATTTATATCTGTCAAAGAATTCCATTTTTACTGTAGATCCTACAAGTATTTCTAGACTGGCCGATCCGCGTTCTGGTGGGCATCTTTTCAGTTCCTTGAATTTTTTCTATACTTCCCCACATCTCCTCATCAATCCTTCCACAAGACTATCTTTTCTCCGACTCTTGTTGTAACTAACTAGCTAGCGGATTCCGTATTGCCTTCCTCCCTCTCCCATCTCCTTAAAGGCGAAGCTACAAGTTTGCCGTTGCCTCCGGATCATCTCAAAACAATCTTGTAAACCCGCATCTCGGCAAAAGCATACAGACAGACAGTTAAGGCAATTTTTGGCTCGGAGCGTTTCCTCATTTCTTCCTTGTCTCTCGCCCCTCCGTACATAAATACGTCTTTTTTCCCATCAACTCTCATTTCCCTCACACGTACTGCGGCAAGATGAGAGTTGATTAACGCTTAATAATTACTCGTAATGATGAAATTTGTGTTGGAAACAATTCCAAGACACATGTAATTTTCCCCCCCATCTATCCATCCACGTCGCCCCTTTTCCTCAACCCATACCCGCTCCCAACCAACTCAAAGCGTTAGCCATGCTATATTTCACCTTGTATTTTTAACAGCGCAGTATTGTTTTAACAGTTCTACGTCCTATCTCCCCCCTCTGCCTTCCATACCCGCGTGCGCCTCTAGCTCTGATGAACATTTTAATTGATATCCAGGGACTAATTTCTCTTTTTGTATTCTTTTTTCCAGGCGCATGTTCCCCACAGTCCGCGTCTCATTTACGGGCTTAACTCTGGACCAAAGATATGCAGTGTTCTTGGACATTGTCCCCGTGGACAATAAGAGATACCGCTACGCTTATCACAGATCTTCCTGGCTCGTAGCCGGTAAAGCGGATCCTCCAGCACCCGCCCGCCTCTACGTCCACCCCGACTCCCCCTTCACTGGAGAACAGCTACGGAAACAAGTGGTCACCTTCGAAAAAGTCAAATTAACCAATAACGAGATGGACAAACATGGCCAGGTAATGATCCTTTTGAATTACTTTTAAAATTTTCCTCTTCCCTTTAGTCAATATCCTGTAGTAAAACTTGCACAATTTTACAGCTTCCCTCCTCATTCCCGTCTTCTTGTCCTATGTACTTTGAAAAATTCCTTGACAAGAAAATCCCTAGCAGTTCTCTTGTAAAGGTGAAGGCTACTTAGTCCCCCCTGCTCAGCGCTGTAGCATACTCATCCTCGGACAGATCCTACAATGATGACAATAACGATAATAATTGTAAATCATCCTTTGTCAGAGTACACATCCGCATAAATCATGAGCCTGTATCAAGTAATGACAAACGAGAAGTAGCTTGTTGACTTTACAAACTTGTTCACACAATATCCTTTAAACTCTTTACACTTAATTTCCTCACCATTATTATCATTATCAACTCGATGAGTCCGACTAAATCCTAATCCGATTATTTACACTTTCCTCCTCAGCTAACCAGCTACCACCATTCCTCCACGCAGTCTGCCTCCTCCATTATCCACCCGAACAGGCCAACTATTTTAAATAAAACACTGATCCACTCCACACTATATATTCCATCCCATTCTCTTCTCAATCAGCCTACACACCCCTCGCCCTCCCCTAATGAGCTCTATGCTCACCTCAGTCTTCCCATGTTCAGTCCTCCTACTACCTGTCTATCCAACACTCCACAACACCCACCCACCACGCACCCTGTCACTGTCACCAAATACCAAACTATAGAAGCCTATGCCTAAGCCAATCCTATCTTTTCCCAACAATATTATACATTCCCTTACATTCTTTTTAAACGTGTCAAACCAGTAATCACAATTAGGTTCCACTCACCAATCTGCACATCTTCTTCCCGCACCTGTAATCAATGTTCTAGCTTGAAAGTTGAAACCCACTCATCTCCTCTATTCTCCCTGCTAAACATACACGTCCGTACTCCCTCTTTCCACACTCTTAATTGTCATGTGCACTTAATAATACGTTGCAGCATTTAACCTTCCGTGTATATCTGCTCCCATCCGGAGCTAACATACTCCACAGCCCTGCAAACTTTTTGTCACATCATGCATTACTGCAGAAGTTAATAGTGGCGGGCCCCTCCCATGGATTTTCACACAACCAGCTTCCTTCCTAGCCTGGCTGCACTTTATACGGAGCTCTCTGATAGCTTATCTCCAGATTTCCACCACATAATAATCCAATATCATAAAATTATGCAACATATCAACATGTTGGCTCTACTACATATCCAACAAGTCTTCCACCTTTTATCACCCCCACAGATCAAATGTTAACAGGATGGGAATGACCAGAAAAAGATGACAATCTCCCATCCTCTGTCCCTGTCTAACCAAGCCAGCCCAGCCCAGCACTACCAAATCCAACAACACCTTAATAGCTCTTCTAAGCACTTGTGAAATGGCATTTGTCATTTCATTTCATTACAACCACCTTTCCTCAGGATAAACTCCTTGTCCACAGAGCTGTGGTGGGAGCAACTTCTTCCAAGTAGAAAGACAAGCTCAAATCATCATAGATTAGATATGGGATTTAGTTACTGTAAACTAAATCAATTCCTCTTTACAAACTAACACTACCACACACAAAAATTTCCATTAATCCCCTCCTGGCATAACTCTAGCATTGACTTTTAGAAACTTGATCGAAACGATTTCTAGCTAAAGCTCTTCTAAAAAAACTTGATTAGATACATTTAAAAATTTGCTTCTTTATTTCATCCTCCTAATCAAATGAGCTGGACGTTTAGTGGAATGAAAACTTGATACATTTTTCACACTCACGCCTTCACGGGAGCTAGCTAGGCGTCAAGTCGTCCAAACACAAGCGTATCCGCTAACCAGCTTGCGAATAAATACGTATGAGCAGGAGCATGCATCAAACCTGTACGCTGCTGTGCCAGTGTGTAAAAAATCAAGGTACAATCAAGCTTTCCTCCTCCTCACCTTATCGCACTTATCAAGCGACACGCAGTACAATATTTCTACCCAGCTCCTGCAAATCTGTCAAAAGTGTCCCCTCGGATGAAAAATCTTCAAACTCGTCCCCCACCATGTTCACAACTCCTCAGCTCTTAAATATTATAAGCGACAGCTCAACACTGGCACTCATTTCATCGTCCTCCTGATTTACAAATAAATATTTTTCCAACAGTTCTCCCACCCTACCAAACCAAGAGAGGACCTCCCCCTTCCTCCTCTTCTTCTCCCCCTTTGTATGCCCATACATAATAATATTCCTAAGAGTTAGCAAGCCGAGGAAAGAATAAGAGAGACAGATTATTTCGAAGGAAACAAATCATTTACTCGCCTTTTCTAAACGAAACTATACACCCTGGAAGCCTACACCAAAACTTTTCTTCACAACCTTCCTAGGGATTTTTCTTCTTTACATTTGGCACAAAACGCAAACGCACACATCTTTTCCTCCAACCCGCAAACATAGTTAATATCCCCACTATACGCCCAATCTCCAAATGTACATATTTTATGCATTCCACAACACCCTGGGACAAGAGCTAAAACCCACGACATTCGTAAATGCCTCAACTCCCAATGTCAACCTCAAAAACAATGCTTGAAAACAACTATAGCAAACCACCCACCCGACTTCCACCTCCTCCAATTAGTATGCAGGGATCTAGTAAATACACTAGTAGAATTTATTTCAACATTCGTGTAGCATATTCAAAGCTGGTGTAAAAGAATTTAGCTTCAACACACGCCAAAATACTAAAATACCTGTTACCCGTAAGAAATTCTATTATCGCCCGCCCACTTCTCCTAACTATCCTCCTCCAACTCACACCGTCACCTGATCCCCACGCTTATAAAAAATGAATCCAGGGTCTTAAGTGCAAACCGGATAAATTCCTCCGTTTCAACAACAAGTAGCTAGCTCCCTCTAAAATCCCTAAAAATCCCGTGAAAAAGAATAAGAAGCTTGTCTTGAAGGGGGTGGAATAAAAGAAGGAAGAGACATTTAGCCTTCTTCATATGATTTAGTTTCATGTCCGGGAACAATTCCATTTAACAAGTGGTCATCATCACGTAGTATTATCCCAGCTAATACCTGGCAGATCTTTCTCAAGCCTCGCATGATGAATTCCCTCCGTCCGGATCCCACCTCCCTTAATGTCCTGGGTTCTCCTGGGCTGGGATGCGTCAAACTGCAATTGCAGAGTGAGAAGGAGGGAGGACGATAATCTAGGAAGGTGACATAAATTAAACGGCAGGAGGAATTCAAGCATACTTATCTTCCTAATCCTTTCGAGAAATGTGTGCAAGCTGCGTGCATATATATAATTATTACCTTTCCTCATCCCAGAGAAGGAAGTGTGAATTCTTAAAATCTTGTAAAACTTGCCACCTCTCTCTCTCTCTCTTTCTACTTCTTTTACACCCAAATCCAAGCAAGGAAGGAAGCTTGGATTTGGACAAGCAGGACATAGCATGTATTTCTCACCCCAATGCATATTATTCACCTTCTTCCTCCTCTCCTTCCCTCTTGCTGCTCTCCTTGTGAATATAATCATAATAATTATGATTATGGATAACCCGACAAGAGTAAACTTGACTACGACTTCCCGCTCCTCGCCCCCCTCCCTTCTCCTATACTTGTACCTGGACTGGATTATTACAGGTGAAACAAAGCTTTGACTCTATCCCTCCCATCCTACTCCTCATATTCCTCATCCAGCAGGTTTTTGATCTCCAACTCAGATAAAAGCCTTGTAAAAGATGACTCTTATTTCCCGGACCTGTAATAAGTTATATTGCGCGGACATTTCTACTAATCTCGAGGCCCCTACCACTCTCAACTGGGTGGTCGCTCACTCCTCTCTCTGTATATCATCACCAAAAATTTACGCTCCTCCACGCACACAATCTCTTCATCAATAGCTCATCGTGTGTAAATAACTAACAAATCCACCCAACCAAGTCTACAACACCTTCTCATTCAAACTTTTCATGCAAAAGATGCACCAAAAATCCCTCTGCACCGCCCCCACTCCCACCAGCTAACATGAGCTTTCTCATTAAATTTGTGGCAGTCATAAGTTAGCAGCAGGCCTTCTCGTCTGCCAATAATATTACCAATCATATCTCCCAGCCAAGTAAACCCACTCCCCCACCCAATCCCGCCGCATCCTCTAATCTGTTAATGAGCTCAAACATCTCATTCCGCCATGCCATAACCATAATCCTCCTCCTCACCTGAGATTCTCTATTGTCCCGGCATCCCTTTCCACCACAACAGTCCACTTGCCACTATTCCACAATCCTAGCAAGAGTGTGTGTATCTCTCATCTCCGGAGGCTAGCTATTCGCTCCTCGTCCGAGACTAATCCAATTTTCATCCCACACGCTCTCGTATCGAAAATCGATCCCTTCACTGGCTCCGCTATAGTAAATGTTTCAGTATTCACTCCCACACAAACAATATCTTATAGTCATCATCTCCTCATACCTGCCTCCCTGCCTGTCCCTACTTCCCTACGCACAACCATCCTCCTTTAAACAATACCTTCTCCCACACACCCTATAACTAAACACAAAATCCACAACATCTTCCCTCCTTCAAACATCCTCCCCGCTTTTCGCCTATAACATCTTTCCCATTTCGGTTCTCTTATTTTTCACATCCTTACAATCCTTTAGCAGCGGCGTGTACGCACAGATTGTAGACTCTTCTTCTTGGGACCCCTCCTTCCCTCACCATCTTCACTCACAACACAAAGAGGCTTTCAAGCTTAAGCTTTTTGTAGACGTAACCTTTTATGGAATTCGCAACATTTCCAACCGTCGGACATACACACGGTGCAGTCAGCAGGCCGTCTCTCCATATCCCTAATGAGACGGATGATGGTTCCTGAGCTACAAGGAGTTGCTTGAATGGAAGCAAGTCAAGGAACTATATAGCCAACTCCACTCCCATGATATCTTAGCCCGTGAACATGCATTTCTCACACCCATTTGCAATCTTAATTGGCATTAACTTTAAACCATGTTATGATGCATTTAGCCAAATTATCATCTTCCGCCCTTTCCTCCCTCCTCTCAATTATTCCAACATCTTTTAGCCCTTGGCAAACAACACCGCAATCCATTATTATCCTTCCATCCATCCTCATCAACTGCTCCGTTTGGCAACCACCATTCAAATCCTAAGAGAAATCTCTAGCTTCTTCTTTCCGCCTCTTCTCAAAACATGTAGGCATTCATTTTCTCTTGTCTAGTTTCTTCCAAAACATTTTCACTACCAACCTTTCTAAGGCTATCTACTTCCTCTTCATCCTTCGTTACAAACCCCTAGCCGGCCACAGCTTGTACAAGCTCGCTTCCAAATTGTTTTGAATTACACCTTATATGCTCCTGATAGTCAGCCCCGTAATCAGGCCGAAGGATATGGTGAACATGTCGGGTTTCTTTGCTATATCAACTTTTATCTTGATACCTTAAATTACCTAATTTAACACAGACTATTTTTGCGAATTTTTCCCGGTATCCAATCATCTCAATTTCCGACGCCTCAGCGCCCTCTAACTTTGTTAGCTTTTGATATAACTTACCACATATATACTAGGCAAAAACACATTGAACGTCTCAACTCAATGTCAAAATTGCTGTAGCTTTTAATAAAACTATCAGGAAAAGACCTGGAGGCGAACAGGGTTCAATTCGAACCTAAAAATTCCCCCCTCTCACCAACCAGTTTCAACCAGAGCACTTAAATGTGTTTAGGTTTCGGTAGCCGAACACACGCTGTATTCTTCGGTTCTTTGAAATATGAAAATTTCTCCACAACTTTGTCCTCCCCTAGGAATTTATTCTCCTCCTCCTGCTATCTTCCCATGATTGCGGCAAAGAGAATTGTAATTGCTTTACGCACTCTTCTTCCCCCCATCTTCCATCCCCTTTATAGTCTCTTGAAAATCTTTCCCCTGGTGCCAGAGTTACAGCTTCCAGCTTTGCAATATAAAACATGACAAAAGTTTAGGAAGCTGTATATTGGTTTATTCATGAAATGGAAATATTTTCAAGGCCCCTCAAAATACCAGCATCCATCCCTTTGAAATACAGTCTGTAATACCAAAAATTCCTCCTAGCTTCAATCTAAAACAATTTTATTCTTCTTCCACAGATTGTTCTCAACTCGATGCATCGTTACCAGCCCCGAATCCACCTCGTCAAATGGAGAGAAGGAATAGTACCCGGGAATTCAAACCTTGATTTAGAAGGGGAAAAATTTAGGACTTACATCTTCCCTGAAACCGTCTTTACAGCCGTCACAGCCTACCAAAATCAATTGGTGAGTTATAATACGCCCAAATTCTCTTATATGATTTTACCGGATTAACTCACCCTGCCTTACGCCGCCTCAACTGAATATGAATCCATACCGGGCATCTCCCCGTACCTACCGCCCCACCAACTCCTACGTTTTCAAACAGTATATCCCGAGCCTACAAATGAAATACTTTAACAACTCATCTCCCTCCTCTCCCTACGCACACATCCCCTTCAAAAGCTTGGCTCAGTTCCAAACCTCTGGGAATATTTTGAATGGATAAACCGATCAAGGGTGTAGTGAACCGAAAACTTGGGAAACAAGGCCCGACTATCACTCAAAACCATGAGATTAAGCAAGATCCCTAAAATTCAGACCCCAAAACCATCTCTCCCTACTACACAAATGATACATGTTATACTCTAATGCTTAGACGAGGACATCTAATTCGCATCCCCTCATCCTCCAGAACAATTTATCTTACATAACTTCATCTCCTATCGCTACTTAAACTCTAACCCTTTCATTCAATTTCTCCCCCTTTCATCCCCCTTTCCCCACTTATTTTCACAAACCTCCACCAATCAGAACCACCAAAAGCCCCCTCCTCTGAATCTTCAAGGGAGCTTTATTCCTAATAGTCTTTTTCAATAATTTTTTCAAGGAACAAGGGTTTCTCTTCTTTTCCCAACCTTCCAAGCTGTCTTCTATCCGAAATAATATCTCACCGTCCCCTCGTTTGTTTATTACACATACGTTATCCATAACTGTCCTGCAACTGTATCAAGCAGCACCCTTTTCAAACATGCTCTGAACTTGGACGGATGCTACGAAACAATTTCTCAAAATTTCAAGGCTACTCTAGTTAACATCTCGTCCGAGTGATTTAAGGGACGTGACTTATAAATTTTAGATTCTCCAAGAAAGGCAAAGGACGTTTCTAGGATTTGAGAGCTCTCACAAGCTTATGACTCTTTTAAACTCATTTCAAGAAGGCTGGAGCAATAATTTGTTGATACCGAAATAATAATTATTAGAGATCGTAAAATAATCTTATCAACTCCCCAATCTTAACTAAACAATTCACCGCTACTTGTCTCTAAATTAGCCATCATTACTTGCTCTCATTCTGGCAACATTATAAGCTTTGCCCTAGCAATTCACTCCATTTCCAAGACGCTCTTTTCAAAAGTAGCCTTATCCCTCCGAAAATCCCTTTGTCTCAACCGCTGGACGAGGTCAGGAAAGGCTAAACAAATTATAAACTTTATTGCCCTCCCGAGTTAAGCCGGCGGTTTCCTACACTCTAAACACTCTTTTCTTCCCTCTTCCTCCACAAATCATCTAATAAAACATTAAAAATCTAAAATCCCACTATCCTTACTATGCAACAGCACCCTCTTTTCTTTTCACTCCACTCAACCATAAACCCAAAAGAGGATAGCAAGTATATGGAGCACAACGATGCAAGGATTTACTATCAAAGACCGACTGAAGCAATCTAGGAAGGCAGTATCAAGGAATGTCTTCTTCTTCTTTCTTGGAATTATTGGAGCAATTCAATGCAGTTAGTGGGTGAAATTTCAAAGGAAACATAGTCAGGGCAGTAATTGTATTCTCGTTTTATTGTCCCTAACTACGGACCATTATTAGTTTATATATGAGTAATCAATTACGAAGAAACTATATGTGTTGACACTTTCGACCTCTTCTTAATCCTTCAGATTATAGTTTCCTTTGCTCGCTCAAACCCATCTCGTCTCTTTTCCCCATTTATCTCTTAGAAAATTATCCCGCAACAACCATTAACTACAACAATAATAACAAGTACTAGTTCAGTCAAGCTACTCTCTCTCTCCACGCCAGAATAAGTATTTCATGCTCAAACCATGTATTGCTTTGCTGTGCAATCCCCCGAAAATCTCCGTACGACTCTGCTTACAATCTTGTCCGTCCCGGAGTAAATGTAAATTGCATCGTTGACCTCCTTCAAGCTCCTAATTACATGACACATTTAGTCATGAGCAAGTGTCAGACCGACATTCTCCACTTCTCTTCGTGTAACATCAAAATGAGCATCACCGGCCACCCATGATGCGTGAAGAAAAATTCCGCTTTTTATCCCATCTTCATTTTTTCCCTCACTCCTCCGGAATAGTTACAAACACAAGCCGGGAATGGAAGGATGAACAAGAAGAGACCGCAAACAAACAAATATATATGTAAAAAACCTCCCGAGAATTTCCTACGCAACACAGTACCACACAGTAGTATGTACACACAACAACAACAAATCCACAAAGAGAGCAAGTTTGTTGCATCGTCGACAATCCGATCTTCCAAAAACTTTCCCCTTCAAGATTCAGTTCGTCACTTGTTTTTGCGAGTGTTTCCGTTTTCCCTCCGCTTCTAAGTAAACTGCGTGTATTAGATCATTCCTCCTACCCGCGGTCCCATTCCCTGCCCGGTATGCGCTTTTATGTGTGGTAAGTAAGGCAAGAGTTGGTTGGTGAGCGCGCGGTTGGATTTTCTCGATAAAGATTTTTGTGTAAGCTCATTTGCTAATTACTGGAACATTATGTTGTCGTTTTATCCAGATAACCAAGCTAAAGATAGACAGCAACCCCTTTGCCAAAGGATTTCGGGACTCTTCACGCCTCACCGACTTTGACAGGTAGGG
Source organism: Sminthurides aquaticus (assembly GCA_906901655.1). NCBI lineage: Eukaryota > Metazoa > Arthropoda > Collembola > Symphypleona > Sminthurididae > Sminthurides > Sminthurides aquaticus. Next base: position 1,303,894 of record CAJQTT010000002.1, on the reverse strand, counting down.
CGACAGACATATGGATTTCTCCTCTTTTATATCATTTAACTCGGAGATACAGACCTCAAAGGAAGTAATGCGCGTAGAAGCGGGATTCCGCCTGCTTTTCCGATTCTTCTTCTATGATCTGAGAACCAGCGCCTGCAAAAACCTTTGCAGCCGTCTCTCACCTTCCATCTTCCTTTCCATCCTCTCCCGACTACTTACTATTCACTTTAATCTATTTTGTCAATTTTACCCGCAACAATTCTGTCCAAACCGAATCGTAACGCTTGTTACCCGATTTCCCATCTGATAAACATTAGCTTCTTCTTGTGAACACGTCCGTGAAAAGCCCGGATTTTTTCATCCCCATACACTTTGACATCCTCAACCTCAACGAACCATCTCAAATTCCAAACGTTTCAAATTTACTTCATCAACTCATTCATCTGTCCCGCTAGAAGGAGGAACCTACAACATTTCTTCATCTCTTCCCTGCTCCTCCTCCTCCTTCATTTTCGTCATCTCAGTTTCCCTTCTCTCAACCCGTTCTGCATTCCGCATTCTCATTTCAACTCCAAACAAGAATGCTTTTACAGAATGTAGAGCCTGGATTCGCAACATTTGATTCCTTTCATCTCGATTCTTTCCCGCTCCGCCTCCCAGTTTTCAATCTTGAAACAGTCTTCCAAGCATTCCCTCGCAAATCCTCCGCCGTCATACCGCCCTCCACTCTTGTTAATTAAACAGATTCTGTACCCTATAATTAGAAATTACATGTTGCAAAAATGTAGCGGCTTTTGCAAATATTTTTACAACCCCACGCTTCCCTCTCCTCCATCCTCCAACACTTTTAATAATGTTGCTCTTCATTTCCAATCTTCCTTCATCCAATCTCTTTGACTTTTAATGAAATTTTTTGAAATCCAAGCAATAACGGAGCGTGTAAGTAAACCAACTTGCAAAAGCTACTTATGTAGCGTGAACCACGCTTACTGTGATCGAGAAATACGCTAGGTACCAATTTTGATTCGCCCCATTATAGATGTACAGATATGGTAGTTTGGTGTTAGGAGGGCGTGGAATGGATGCTCTCTCAGTTTTTCCGCCTCCAATTAGAAAAGTAAATCGAGTAGGAAATTAAGAGTTTTTTCAAAGGATTTAATGGGTGTGGAGCAAAATTTGAAAATAGCAGAGCTCTTCACTCAATAGCCAAGGTTGCGTGTAGTAGGTATATTATGTAGCATATAGCTGTTAAAAATAAATATCAACTAGAGTGACAACAATTCAGCAGATTCTCCTAACCACGTCCCTTACTCGTATTTCTGTCTGGCTTATTCCTCTGTTTTACAAGTTGTAGCTTGAGCAGCTCTCAGAAATGCATTTGACTCCTTCTAAGATTTACTACAATATACTAAAATAATGGCAGGCAGGCAAACATACTGTTCTATGCTCTTTGAAAAGCCCTAATCCTTTAAAACCCTCAATGTTCTCCCTCGCACAGGGTCGTTTACAAAGGTTGGAAGCCAATGGCTCGGAACAATGCTTACCGACTTTTCAGTTGTTATGACCCCATAATATTGGATTTTAAGAATGCAAACATTGTGTTGGAGGGCTCCTTCTCCTCCTTCCGTGCCTTGTTCACAAGGAGGAAAAGCGATTATGTTTATTATTGTCGTCGTCGGTGAAAAAGAGAAGTGTTTCCATCCCCCATCAGACCATATCCATCTTTTTCTCTTGGCTCCCAGTAATAATCTTTTCCCACCTCCATAAGCAACTCCCTTTACGATCCTTTTGTATGCAAAGAAATGCAGTTTACTAGCGTTTAACAAATTATCTTTACGATGCGAAAATAATTAGTTTTGCAAAGTGCAAATATTTTTGCACAAACCTAGCTCATTTCCCCAGCAACCAGCTCCAATGAGCCAGCAGACCGTCTGTAAATAGAGGAAGCTCCCAGCTTTTTAATGCACCTCAAATGAATCCTTACATACACACAGCAGCAGCAGCCTGCCGGCTATCCTCCTCCTTCCTATTTCTTAACTCACTCGGTGATCATCATAAAATGGCAAGTATAATTCCTGCCCCTGTTTTGTCATCAAGCGAAATTGCACAATTTTACTACCGGCCTTATATTCTCGGCTACGTTATAAAACTTGTAACAATAAACATTGTTGCGAATTCTTTCCAAAGTGTTGACTGCACTCCCTCATGGTGCGAGACTCATAATTTTCCGAGAAGGCGCGCAGAATTTTACGGTGCGAATGCAAATTAATGCTTTCAGGCCAACCATCGGCTCGTTTGCGAATTTGAATGGCTCATAAAAGATGAGAAGGAGAAGCGAGAGGGAAATCGGGAAATGTTGCCTCGCAGTGTAGAACGCAGGACTAAGAGAGCCAAGATTGCTAATTTTGACTTCCACATATATCTTCCATCTTTCCCCCACAACAACACCTCACTCAAACCCATTACCTTCATCCCTTCCGTTACAAGTTTCCAAAGCGTTTGCTGTACCCTTTACCAAAAGGTAAACCGGGATGTTTCGGGTGGAGAAGGAGGTGGAGAGAGTGGAAAAAACTTTTGAAGAAGCCGTCAAAATTAATCCTGCTAATTATTGATGTGTGTAACAGAATATTGCTCTGTCTAGGAAAGTCCCTTAGCTATCTCTTCTCCGCTTATGCTAGCTTAGCTGTGTACGTACAAAAGGAACAAGTAATTGGTCTAATGACTCCTCTGACTTCATGAAACCAGATCCCTAATCCTTGCTCATAATTACAGGAAAAAAGTTGTACAAATTTCCTTCTCTTTGATAAATTGGTCATATGATCAATGTAATTAAACTTTCAAGCTACGTACACACACCTTAACCCAACTACAAATTTACACCTTCTCACCGGAAAAGCAATGAGCCTGCATCCAAACTCTTTACAATGAGTTAGCTTCCCGGCTTCTTCACGTCACCCTTGTTTGAGAAAATGTTATTCTAGACGCCTTCCATTCTTTTTCCAAAAGACGTGTTTACCTCCCACTCCGGCCGAGCCGGAACCTCCAGAACTAAATGCACCTTCCTCCAGCTAAAAGCTAAGCTGTGCGAGCCAGAGATAGTATACAAGACTGACCCGCACGCAGGCACAAGGATCTAAACTGTTCATGATGAATTATCAGTTGGCGGCTTAGGATTTATATCTCGAAGGAGCGTCTGGTAAAATGTAAAAAGTCGCTAAATCCACCACAATCGATTTCCTCCCAAAGGCTTTTCCTCCTTCAAGTATATAAGCGGATAGAAGAAGTAAGCAAGTATTAGCAGCTGTTTCCCTCTTTCGGAGCGTAGCCATTCCTCCTTCACGCCTTTTAAAGACTCTTTTTACAATGTATTCTACATCCCTTACACAATATTGCACCGACCACTACGAAGATATTGGAACGATTTGAGGATTTTCTTAGTAAACGGTTCTGACCCCGTCAGAAGAGCGTGTAAACGTTGTTTATTGCGAAGGACGTGTAAGGAACATAAATTGTGTGCCCTTGTTGGCTACCAAGGATTGCGGCCCGGGTTTGGAGAGTAAAAAGGTGTTGGAGAAATTGATGCTCGCGTAATTGCCGACCTGGTCGGTCAGTTCGACAGACACGAGCTTAGGAAGCTGTTGTAGGAGGAGGCGGATGGGTTTGTATGAAAACGGAAGAGGTGTAAAAGAAGTCAGTGTTGGGTCTGCCCATTTATTTTGGCGAAGAGACGCGAGAGCGAGAAGGGATAGGTAATAATTTGTGGTGCCGATGGGCTGATGGGTTGGATACAGAGTCAACATGAATGATGAGTAAAGCTGATGAAGGAAAAGGTGCTTTCTTGCCCAATAATCCTCAGAAATAAAAAAAATTAACTTCAGTCCATCTTCCACTACTTGTACTAGCGTACTAGCTACAGCAGCGTTTCTCAAATCCTCCAGCCATATTCTACAACACTTTTGGAATTCCCTGAATTCTGCGTCTCTTTGCTTCAAAGTAGCCCGTGAAAACGTAGACTGATAAATGATCTGATAGATTCCAACTTTCCGTCGTCGTCAACCTTTAAAAAGCAATATTGCTCTAAATCAATGCAGATCAAGAGAGTCAAGGAGTAGCAAGTAATAAGCGAGTCCGCCACAACCCCACAACACCAACCAGCACAATCATTCTAGCGGCTCCTTCCTCTTAAATCATCTCTGACTTTTCATCCTTCTTTAAATCTCCGACAAGAGTTGATAATAACTCTCACTCCTGCTTCTTCATCACGAGTCCCTGTTTGTGCCTTGAAATCCAAAGGAGCTTCTTAGGATGCGAGAAAGCCCTTGTTTGATCCAGTTTCATCTACAACGCGTTATCGCCGCCAACAGATGAGTTACCTGCCCCCGCGACTCGGTTTACCTGAGCTCAGTCGGCATTTTTCCCGTGCTCTCTCGAAGATTAGTTCACAAGTGTCACTGGGTGTGAAGGGGGGGCGGCTTCGTAGATGTTGTAGTGGAGCAATCAGGATTTTGGTTTCGAGGTCTAAAAAAGTTGCCTACTTGAAGCAATAATGCCCCCTTTTAGGACGATAAATTTAAAGCTCGTGACTAGAAAGGCGTTCAAGCTCCGTCATCAAAGCCCCATATCGCACTTTTCAAGATCCAAGATCCGGCTGTACTCGTCCGGCTCCCATCTCTGCCCTCCTCTCTCCTCAAATCAGTAATTGATGAAGCCTTTAAGTCATCCCATCTCCCTCCTCCATTTCATCTTAATTTAAAAATCCCGGAGCCTAATTCCCCCCTCGTCCTATTATAATTCCCTCTTATCCCCAATCCCCCTCCATCCTATTACAATATTATCTGACAATCTCGAATCAATTCCATCTACCCTTTCCCTATAACCTTCTCCCCTCTCAAAACACCTTGCCTTTTCCTCCTCTTGCCTCCCCTCTTTTTCTTACGCATTACGAGACTGAGGTTAAAGTTTGCGAATTTCGCGATCACGCTTTGTGCAACCCCCGTGGATATATTGATATACAAAGTATTTTAACAATCCTATTTTCTTGTTTCCATAGGGATCCTATCGACTCCGTAATGCCTTTGGAGCATCATTTCCTCCGTCAAGCAGCGTCCACGCCATTCCGGCTCTTCTCCGAATTAGACATGGACAATAACAACTTGATGAATTCCATAGAGAAAGCTCGGATTCTTCATCAACAATGGAGCAATGCCACAGGTCGTCCATCCGGCTATCCAAACGATCCCAATTCTCCATCATCCCTCCACCATTTACTAGCAGCGGCAAATTCGGCAGCGGCAGCTGCCGCTGCCGCTTCTGTCCCGTCACTTCCGCAATTGTATACGCTCAATCCAACTCGAGGAAGCCCCTCACCCCTACCCCTCCCGGCTCACCTCTGGTCTCAATGGTCCGCCCTCTCTCAACTACCTCCAGGACTACTGGGTCAAGCACAGCATTTACAAGGGCCTCCCACTTCAGTCCAAAGTACATCACCCCATCATCATAGTCATAATCATAGTAACTTAAATTCCATTAGTACAAGTAACGGTGGTGGAGACATAATATCCCGTGGCGGCCCTCCTGTCTCTAGATCTTTAAGCAATCCTATGAATCTAAGGTATAGTCCCTATCCAATGTCCGCCAAGTCCGCATCAACTTCCCCCAACTCCTCAAACTCTCTCCTATCATCTCCGATTCATGGCCAAGAGTCAGCCAATATGTCTATAAGTTCTAGCAGGTCATAGTACTACACCCCGGCGGCCCAAGTTCACACATAGCTTAATCCTATGAGAATTAAAAACCCGTGGACGCATATTTAATCCTAGCGTACCCACGTTTTTTAATCCTATATAGAGTCATACATGATTATTTTTCAAATCATTTATAAAATATACTCCTCTGTAATATTTCCTCACTAGCGGTCAACCCAAACTCTAGAATATTTAGCGCTCTTGCTGCTCTATTTATAGCTTACACAGCCGAAACCCTTACTTAGTAACCTTTACGTTTCGCAAAAAATCCCTCCCAAACGTTCAAAAACTTTCTCTCTATTCTAACCCGCTGCGTCATGTCCTAAAGTACTTCCTGCCCCGACCCCAAACGCGTAGTTTAAGGTATAAATATAAATAAATGCAACTTGCATGCGCAGAAAGTGTATTGTATGAATGTCGTGCAGAGGAAAAGAGTCCTTATTAGGGTCCTCTCCAAGGGGTAGCAGTGACCTACTCGTTTTTCCTATTCGTATCGTGTAATAATAGTTTCTAAATATTCCTATTAAAATATACTACCGAGTATCCCCTCCTTTTACCCTCCAATTTTAAATATATGATCCAACATCAAGAACTTGAAAACTATGTTGAAAATCAGGTACAATTAAGTATGTATAAAAATGCAAAATCAATACAATCTAGCTCAGACGGAAGCATCAGAGGAGGAGATTTGATATAATCTCATGACAGGATGTTTCAAAAACCCATGAGAAGGTGTTAGTGAGTAAAATCCATGATTTTGTTGCAATGCTTTATTAGTTTTGCATGATTATTTTACGAAAAGAAAAGACTTGTTCATTTCCGCAAAAGTAAATATTAAAGTGTACCCAGGCAATTGCATAAAATGTATTCCTCCCTTTAGTTCCAATCCCAAATGTCCTCTTGCTTAGTCAGGAGTCAGGAGTATATAATTATTTTAGCCTTTAGTTATCCAGTTTCCCCACCCGATTTTATTATCTCCATATACAATGTATTATAATAATCCTATAGATGTATACAATTTGAGTTACTAAAGTGTACTATCATATTCAAGGATGTTCTCATCTCAACTTACATCCACTCAGAGTCATGTACAGTTTGACGGAATCCCGGTCGGTCGGTAAACAAGATCCTCTTACATTAGTTTACCTCCTAAAACCTACTACTACTATTGCTACTACTAGAGTGTACTCTCCACATACCATTTTACTATAGCCTATGTAGTGAAAGTGGTAAACGAAATTAATTTAATCAAAATTGAATGAATGTTAAAGAAAATATTGTACTCGATGAATAAAAAATCAAGACGTATAGAAAAACAGCCTGTGAATCCTTTCAATCCTTTCCATCGCGTATTCTTCACCAAGCATTCCGCATTACAGTGGCGCCCTCTCTGGGACGAATACGACAAAACTCTTACTTGCTCCAGCCCGCGTCCTCAATGACAAACGACTCCTGAGTCTCCTTTCACAAGTACGAGAAAACATGTTTAGAGTCTTGAAATGGTAAATCCATCAAACTAGGCGAAGAGTAGCGAAGAAAAAGAAGAAAAGTAACGGAAAATATATTCTGGAATGACACGGAGAAGAAATAATAAAAAACTTACCTCCCGGATTTCCCTGTCATTCTTTTCTTCTATTTTCTCTTCTACACTTCCTACACACACACACACACCTAAGCTAAACCAAACTGACGAGCTTTTCTCTCACTCGCTCCAAGTGCAGAGTTGAGAAAAAGCGGGAGGGGATAGAAGGGCGGATTGCATCACATTTTCCCAGCAGTCTGTTTCCCATATTTTTGTGACGAGTATTGTGTCCATTAGGAGGATCTCTGGAAAGAATGGAAAAGCCAGGATTCTTCCTCATGCATAAATGGTTAGGGAGACATTTTCTCTCAATGTTTGTTTACACCCTTCTCTCCGTTTCCAACTTTTTGATGGACGTCAAGATCCCGTATTGGTATTCTTGTGAAAAGCTATCCAATTTGAGAGAGAAATTCCATAGAACAACTGTCTCTATTCCTCGTCGCCTCTCTTCTTTCCCCCCACCACCATCTATCTCTTTTCCATTCATCCCAAAACCATACAGAGTCTCCTCCATGTAAATCCGCTGGGCTAAACCCAAAGCCAAAAGCAGTTAGGCTCAGATGCTGCTCCCCCTGTCCCAGGATTTACTGTCATTCACTTCATATCATTTTTAGACGGATTCACGGACAAACAATCCACCCTTGGAGGAGGACAAAAGCCCGTATAAAACATGGGAAATATACTCTCAGTCATTCACTCCACCTTCCAGCATATATCCTTCTTCATCCTCCTCCCATCCTCCCCTCATACGTGATGTAAATGAGGGGAAACACTAAAAGATCCTCAACTTGACTGGTCAGAGAATGCAATAATTTCCTTAATGTTATTCTCAAATTCTTCGAAATGCCATAGAGCAGTTCCGTGCGGACAGTCTGAACATGGACAGAAGTCTTGACTGGCTTGCTGTGCTTTCCCTAGCTCGGAAATAACGGGGATATTGAGATGCAGGAGGGAGTTTCAATTCAGTCAGGGCAAAATGTAAATCCAAAGAGGACTGCAAGTGAGGAGGCTGGCCCGTTCTCCCTATACGTTACGCAATTAGGGTCTTGTTAGGGTGCTAGAAGAGGGCGGTGGTCCGGGTATCCCATTCCATTTCAACGAGCTTGCTGGACCTGTCAACCTTAAGTTGAAATGAGACGGAATAAAATGACGAACAAGCTTGTCACACACGACCCGCCTCCCAGATGACAGTTGGACAAAATGTGAAACATTCACGATCCACAACCGAATTTCCATCTCCACACGTATATATATACTTTTCCGATTTAATTTTAGCACTTTACAAACCACCGCATTCCCACATCCCTCCAACAAATCCCCGACTTTCCCCCTCCTCCCTCCCATTTCAAAACTCCCCAGAATCATCCATGTAGACCCGCAATTCCCACTAAATTTGTATACTTTCCCCATCATCTCCATCTCGCTCTCCGCTCCTTCATCCCACTTCCATTTCAATCATCCAAACAATATTTATGTATCGTACACATTTATCCCATCACCCCAAAAATCCCACCGACCCTCCTCGTATTTCATTCATTGGCTTCTAACGGACCAACCGCATGAGAAACCGCAGATGATACCCAAACTGAGCAGCTCTACTCAGTAAAAGATCCCATCTCCGACGTATATCCAACGCGGCTTTTTCCCTACTCAAAAGTGCTCAACCACAAGACCAACCCCTTCTGAGGATATCAACCGCTCTCTCAATCCCCTACCGCATCTTTATTTTATACACATGTAAATGTCACCGCAAAACATTAACCACAACAGCGCCTTTAGGCGCATATATCCCTATTCCATTTAATACAATTCGCGAATTCCGGTAACCGGCCCTCATTGCCATTCTCATCCCACCAAATTCCTCAATGTAACACTTCAATCCAGCTTTCTCCGCCTCGAGTGAGTGCTTTCTCCTCAAATATTTCTTCCCCGCTTTCCACCTCGTGTCTTTACTCCTTATAGCCCTCCACTTCATTCCCCCACATCTGCCTGCTGCTGCTCCTCCTCTTTGAGATAAAATGCTGGAATGGAAAACAATTTTAAATGTGTAATAATCAATTCTCCCCTTCCGGCAATACATCTGTAAACATGAAAGCCTGGAATTCCTTCACTAACTCGCCTAATAATATAATCGCATCCGCAGATTTAATTGAACTCTTTTACAACAGTGTGTAAATTGAAACTTTTTTCAATCAATCTTTCGTCCCCGCAGGTAATCCAATTGTGAATATGTCTGTGATAATACTAACTGAATCTTGCTTTTTCTACATTTCCTTTCCCCACCGCTCGCCTTCCGTCCCTCCCTATTCTAACGAGCATTGAAAAGGGAGCGGGAGCGAGTGGGATTGTGTACGATTAAATTAAAATAAATGTTTTTGTTCCTATTCAATCTATAAAATAAACGCAATCAAATTTCATGAAGGCAACACATATGAGACAATACAAGAAGAGAGAGAGCAAGTATCTGCGGGAGCGTGAACACCTGAAGAAAAAGTGCAAACTCAATCAAGCGGCGCGCTGAGTTGCAGATGGTTTTGTTGACGTTCATTTGACTGACTGGCTGCAAATTATCAAAGAAAAATCACATTTGTGTACACACGCTTCTGACATGGGCATAAATGTACGCTTGGAGCGCAGCAAGTCTTCTGGAGGAATCAAAGTAATCCGCCCGAGCTTCCCGTCCCTAAACTTGTACTACATAAATCCGTATGCATCCCTTTAAAGCCCACACTGTGCCGGCTATAATCTTTAAACTTTTAAACGCAAAGAGGTGTGCCATATCATTCTTCTGAAAGCACCCATGCGGATTCCTTCCTACTACGGCAGGGCAGAGAAAAGTAATAGAAACGATTGAGATAATGCTATGCATACTTTTTCTGAGTTGATCCTCAATGAATGAGAAGGAGAGGGAGGAAGGAAGTTTTATGGCCGATGGGGATTAATAATAAGTAGAATCCCGTTCTCTCTAACACCACTTGTAATTTCTCTGTTGTCTCGACTTAATGCGTTGAAATGACCACCTAGCAGCAAATGAACTGTTCCAAGCCCCAGAAACGATTGAGGAGAGATGAAACGCGCCGCAGTGAAAATATGACTCCAAAAAAATATTCTAGAGCAACCAGAATCTCTGTGTATAAACTTATCCTGTACATGTAACTTTGCCTCCCAACTTTTAAGCTTTTCTCCTTCACCACCTTCCTCACTCTCCGACACTCTTTCAAATCATCCAGCTCCCACCTTTTACTACTTCCAAAGAAAATCTCTTAAAAAGCCACCAAGATTCCACACATTCAACAGCTCCCGCAACACCTCCCTCACCCCTCCTCCCAACTATTGTCTTCAACACCACCAACCTTACGTCACCACCAACATCAGACCCCTTCTCCCGCATTTCCCACCAACCACCACCATAGCACGAGCACCCCCTTCCTATATTTCCAACTTCTTCTTCCTCTTACCTGTAATCAACTCCTCCAGAAAGAGCTCTTCTCCGTACTTTATCAAACGGGTAATCTACTCCAAGACAACACAGCCCAAAACTAAGTAAGCTATTCTTTCTCTGCCCTTCTAAAGCTTTTATAAAAATTTACCAACAACACGCACCCAAACCACGGATACGCACACCCAAAAAGAGCCAAATACTTCAGGTAAACAAGGGTACATGGAATGGAAGCAAGGAAATGAACCATTTCCCTAGGATATAGTTAGTAGTCTTATCACCCCTTACGGAGTTGTGAGGTAAAAGAGAGCGAGAGATATACTTGAAATATCTGTGGCGGGGCTGGAACTGGAAGACTGGGGCCGAGCAACAATCCTAATAACCTGATACCCCTTCAAGTAAAACATGATACACACATTATTAAGGATCACTAATTTACTCAAACACTTTTAAGCTGTCGTTCCTCACACTTTTAAACTTCCTCCATAGCCTAATAATCCGTCCTCAACGACCCCTCCAACAGCTCGCAAACCTTTTCGGCTCTCTTCTACAATCATATTAAATCATCTCACAACAATTATTTTCAAAATCTTCTTCAAATCACCTTTTACATCCTACACCTCCAAACCAACCATACAACTAGCTCATCCGACCTTTCCTTGTACAAAAGTACTCGTTACACCGCCCCTTCTTCCCCCTATCTCCCAAGCTAAATAGACTTCGGGGGCGGATTTAATCTAACGCAAATTATTAGAATACCTAACCTAACCTGATAGCTCCTAGTGAAACAATCACATAATTAATTTATAGCTTGGATACACAAATTAGTTTTTAAATAAGATATAAGATAACTACAAACGGATGCGTCGTGGAATTAATATTACAATCAGATAATCATTTACTGCTGCATTTAGTATAAAGTGGAGAGTAAAATCAGTCTTATTTTTATCATCAACCCTTTCAATCCTTTTCAACAAACAATCATCTTAGAATAGCAAGCATGTGCATTCAGGCCAAGATATGATTTTGGGGGGCACATATATGTAAAACAAACTTGCATTGCAACCAAGCTTCCACGTTTAAAAAAAATAGTTTCAAAAATGCAGTATAGTTTTATTCACCGTCTACAAAATAGCCGATTATATTCAACTCAATTCATACTGTCTAGTCTAAAAACTATATTCTGCTAAACTCGCTTGCATCAGTATTTAACTATACGTATTTATCAAAAAATCTTACAGATTCTGGTTCCGACTTGAAGATCTAAACGGATTGCAAAAACTTGTGCAAATTTTAAAGAAGGGCAGTAAAATCTGCAACCATCAACAAGTTCGACTTGTTCAGGGGTGAGGTTGAAATGCTATCATTTCTTTGAAATTGGAGACGGGAGTGTTTCTCAAATTACACTGTTTACAATTGGAATGTGTGCAGTTGCAAATTGCAATAAGGATGAAGCTACGTGAGCTAGAGCTGCTGACCAGAAGAGTTCAGAGGATGGGTTTAAAGCAAAGGTAAGGAAGGTGTTAAGTAAGTGTGTATCTGAAAATTATGATAATTGTCAGCTGTATCTCTTCCCTTCATGATTACTCGTAGTTTCACACAATTTTTTCTAAAACTCAGTTCCCCGTATCAAGAAGGAACATAAGACTGATCATGTCTTCTCTCTCTCATTCCTCAAAACCTATAATGACGCATCTTAAAAATACCACTCCGACCTCTTCCATATCCCTAAACTATGGACTTGTGAAGAAGTAAAGTTTCGAAGGAAACTTTCTTAGGAACAGACAGACAACAAGCTTAAGCTGCTACCTACCGCACCGTAAAGTATTTCCCCCAAAGTGTATAGTAATAATAATCCTTCCATCCCTTCCCATACAAGTACACACACATTGTTAAGAAGGAAGCGCGGGGTTAAAAAATCCACGGCACTTAACTTTTGCTACAATTTTCTCCAATTCCTGTAATTTATATGAATTTGATCCCAATCCCTTCCTCCTGCTCTCATAGTAATCCAATCCCCTTGCATTAACACTACATGTTGTTATTTATACAGTGATTATAAACTGGACCAATCCTTCTCAACCAAGCTCTATACAGTATTCAGAGTTAGCGCTTTGAGAGAATGCAATCTTGGCTAAGGAAAGAAGCGTTACATCCGCCCTTGTTTTCAATGTTCATCTCCTCAAGATATGTGAGCTCTTCATGGAGGTAGGAGCAGGATGGAATGCTCGGTGTTTTCTTACCTTAAATTGCAGTTTAAAACTGCATACGACCCTCCTTCCACGGGTCCGTAGGTCACGAAGTACACATTAAATGAAGAGAACATGTGCAATTACTGTTTAATAATACCTTTCCCATCTCGTAATCATCACCACCATCATGTCACTCGTAATTTTTAAATTCGTATCCTTGCTCCTTAATAACCCTAATTCTTGCACACCTTCCTCCTTCACTTCCATCCACAAAACCCTCTTCTTCCTTATTCAATCTTGTCTTGTTCCTCTTGTAACTAACAAACACCGTTCCTTCCTTCACACAACAGCACTTCTCATAAGAGTCCAACTATTTCCCCATGTCATGTACCCCCCACTCTACCACTTCTCGATTTCTTCTCATCAAACAACCCCCACCAATATTCATCCCACACACCTTCCCCTTTTACAATCTCCACAAACTCAATATCCTCATCATCTCTTCTCCATCGAATCTACAAATCCTCATCTTCAAACCTATCAAAGACATGCTCGGATTTTTTCACCTTCTTTTAACATCTCCTCATCAGATTCAGTTCAAACTTTTATTTTAGCTATATATTTTTCCAATCTCTTCCCCTCTGTAAAAATTAGGAACCAGTTTATGCGCGTATTGCAAAGCTTTCAGAGGAAGTCCTGCTATCCTCTTTACGCACTTGAATCCACTAAGATGTATAAAACATCTTACGGCATATTCATTAGCTTCCCAGCAAAATTTGCTAAAATGATCTCTCTATAGTATCTACCCCACATGCATGCTTCCAAATAAATCCTCCCTCTCCTTCACTCTTGTTTAACATGGTACATGGGATCAGTTTCTGAGATTTTTTCAACTTGATCCCGCATCAGTTTGACAGAATGCACAGCTGGAATCTCCTCTTGCCCGCCGCCGAGCCGAGAATGAGAAAGTCCTCCAGGCAAAACGTGCCTACTTTCTCTTTCCAGTATGTTACAGTTCCGCCTAGAGGAGCTCCAGCTCCATAGCTGAAGAGGTAGCGTTTTGCATATTGGTCCAATTAATACCATTTGTTCCTTTCACATTATTTCACATTGGAAAATTGGACTTCGGTGTATCAATTTTTCCAAATTGCTTGATTGATACCTGACCCTTTTCCACCTTTTTAGATGTGCAATTCATAGCCACTTTTAATAACACAAGTAGAACAAGATGTAGTTTGAAACAAGAGTTTCCTTGCTTCTTTAACGAGTATATGTTTTATCTAGGCTTGTTGCTCTCTACTGTAAAATAATTTTCATGGGTTCACAACAGGAGTTGGCGTAAGTAAGTAAAGGGCTGGAAACTGGGGAATTGAAGAAAGTGAGTAGAATATAATCTTCCTCACCTCTAGTGATATTATTAGCTCAATCATACAATCTTCCAGCACCTTCCGCCGGAGGTAATAGCAATGTAATGAATCTACTCAACAATCTGATGAGATGATTGGCTGGAAGGTACGATAAGTGCCGTACTGGCACCTCTCCCTCGTCTCAACACAATCATTACAAATTGACGAGTGTGAAAACTCAAAGGGCACCAATATTATCTCCCATTCCACCCATGCATCCGTCTTCTCTCTACCAGGCACTTCCTCCTCCTTATCTCCCGAAATTCAACTCTTTTACGATCCTATATTGAAGAGATCCCATCATCCGGAGACGAGACTTTCCAAACTTGTTCCATTTACCTTATGCCAGAAGAAGAACCCTAGCAATTTATATCTTGTTTTCCACTTCTCTCCCTTCAAATTGCCACAAAGTCAACCTATTTATTTACGTGTTGGTCAAAGTAATAAATTTCCCGTCCCTTTCGGAGCTAAATACCTATCCGATCCGATCCAACGCTCAAATTTGATGGAAAACAAGCTCAAATCAGCCGTGTATGGTAACACAGTATAACCTGTCTCTTTTGAGTAAAGTGAAGGAAAATGGGTTGCTTTGGCCCGAAACTCGAGAGTTTTCTTGTGAAAACACTCAAGCTTGTTACTCAATAGCCTTGATTTGTATTGACCAAACTGAATCAAGTTTCAGCCAGTCAGCATTATCATTAATATCCTAATACGTATTTTCCTCAATTCCTCCATCCAACCTCTTCAGGAAGAAGAAGAAGATGGTCGGGAGGGAAACGAGGTTGCGGATAAAAAAGTGTGAATTAGCATCATTACCGTCATCCCCTCACACGTTCCCTCCCTCCTATCATCTTCCACTCAAATCCCTGAATCTATCCGTAGCTTCATCCTCAAATCCCGCTTTTCCATAAACCAGCCTATGCCTAGCTTTTATGGAATGTACTCAACATAAATGTAGTTTGGCCAGTCGGCCAGTGCCAGAGTGTTGAACGGAATGGAATGAAATCATTTCCAATTTTCAACATACCTTTCTTCCCTCCAATTATCCGCGGAGCTTGCTCAGATGATGACCAGACTCGGAACTGGGTCTACCGGCTTTTAATTCACAACTTGAAGAAATTTTAAAAGGCAGTGAAAAACATTGGGAAGACAAGCATTATTTTTAATAGCAACTTTATCACATGCATACAAATTTTATCTCTTCCCCTCCACAACGAAACCTCCACAGCACAGATTCTCAGCTCATGAATCTGCAGAAAATCCAGGAAATCAACTATCCAATTAGTATGCAAGAGAAAATGGATAATTGAGCAAAATCCTCCAATTCCCGTCAAACCCATCACAATTTTAAAAAGATACCTCCAAAAACAAGCTAGGAGAAGAGTCTTGCGGGTTTTAAGGAAGAGCATTCATAATCACAAAGAGGAAATCATATTAGCACATAACACCTCCAACATTACAACTCTCCACATCATATCATCAAGGATTAAACTCCAGCCTAAGCTTCTCTATAATGTTCCCTTCGGGACATAATCAATTTACACCTCCAAGCCACAAGAATTTAGTAACGCCGCACAAGCAACACTCAATATCATTACGTTCCTCTTCCTCACCGACTGTAATATTCTTCCTAGTAATCAGTCCAGTTTATCTGCATTTTCTTACGCAACAACTTCAACGCTTCCTCCACCGAACCCTCAAAGATTAAATGTTTTCCCAGCAACAACAAATTTTATAATCCACGGCACATAGCTTATAGCTACTGCAAAACTACAACGTGCAGCAGTGCAGCCAGTAAAAGGGCAGGCAGGAGCAAACAAAAATCTTTTCGATTATCATATTAGTATGCAATGTCCTCACTCTGGCCGAATCCAATCCTTCAAGGATTTAATGAGCTTCTAATAATCCTTAACTCAAGGAATAATTTCCATCCTCCAGCGACTATCAAGCCTTTGGAATTGATTCATGCTTTTAGCTTGAGAATTCAAGCTGAAAGCCTCTATTTTACTTATAAGCTTTGAACATTTCGCCTCATTTAATATTTTTCATTTTATGCAGCAACCACTAACCACCTCCAAATTGTGTTAAAATTCAAAAGCTTGCGTCACGTAATTCTCTGTTGCCCTGGGAAATTTTAATGAATATCAGCTGCTCAATATGTTTTCATCATACTCTAGTTTCAGTGACCTCTGACCCATCGGTCGTAAGAAATGGAGATTAACTTGGCCTGCTCTTGGCAAATTTTCACATTTTGACTTAGCCTATATGTAGTACAGTACTTACTATAGTACCTATACTGTTGTACATGAGCCATGTAAAATTAACGGAACTTAACTCCATGCACTTTCTTTTAATAGCCTCGATGCTTTTCTTGACGTTTTAATTGTAATCCAAGTTGATTATTCCGCGCAGTCAGATTTTAATGACGGAATCACGTCAGAAACGCTTTTGATTCTTTTCTCAATGGAAAAATCAAGGTAAAAAACGGGGTCGGAGTTTAATGTGAAGGAAGGCTGAATGAATAGGGGTTGCGGTGGGAATCATAGAAAGGTATACTTGAGTAGTCCACCCTTTGCACAAGTGTGAATAGAAACGTGATAATGCCAGTGCTTAGGATCCAGTGAGAGAAAAATAGGGTTAAGGAAGACAGCGTTATGGAAAAATTTTAAGCGAAAAAACCCATTCACAAAGAAAAGAGAAAACTTTTGACAATTACACACCTGCCTTCCCTTACTTGCCTTCACACAGACTCTCAGTTGGAGGTTGAAGAGGATGAGAATGATTGTAAAATTTAAAAAATCCAAGAGAAAATATTCTATTCTCCTAGTATGTGATGAGAGGATCCTTGTTATTCTCGTATTTATTTTAAAATAAAAATCCCCGACACGCGGCCCAAGCACACAGCTTATTTATGCTCACAATATGTAATTACCCGTCATTTAATTAAGTCTCCAACAATGTGTGAATCCTTGTCCTTTTCTCTCAGAACCATGGATTTTTATTCTCAAACCACCTTATCAATTCCTCCGCTTTAAATCATGCAATAATTTTTATAAACCCGGGCACTCTTCCGGTCTCACCTTCTTATTCTTCGTCTAGTTCCTCTTCCATCCTCCTCTCAATCCAACCAACCCTCCTTGCTTTCAACTCATCACCTACTTCCACTTCGCCTCTTCCTCCCCTACTTCACCCATCTACACCTGACTAGCCTCTTCCGATTCTTATTATTTCGTGACAGGACGTTTCTTATAAAGTTTCCCTTAAAAAATTCGCCATCATCGTGTCTTTGATTCACAGCTGTGCTAAACTGACAAACAAGAATCAAAAAAGACTCGACAAAGAGTCAAAACTTGATCCATAGCTAATGTCTGTTAGAGACTTGTATGGGGAAACTGAGCATCACCACTTTAATATTCAATTAAGCCGCATCTTCCTCAGGTGGTGTTCATCTAAGGAAGAAGTTGTCCATGAAAAAACCTACCCGACTGCATTCACCCGAGTCCTGTATGCACGACATGAGCATAGATCCTAAAGAGTCAATGCTAAAAGGATCATTTACCAGAAACAAATAAGATGAAATAAACCAAGTTGTAATGTAATTTTCCCGACTGTATTTTGTATGCCTTCCCCGCAGTTAATTCACTTACATTGACTCAAATATGCTTAAGCAGCATAGGAACCAGTTGTAAACTACATAAGGGCCCGCTTCCTCAATTTCGTATTCTGGTAGCCGAGGAGAGAAGCGTAAAATGTAAATAAGTGAGCTCTTGTCAAAAGTACTGAATCTTATTTCTACATAATTAATATTTGGATTAATTTTTTCCGGTAGATACATTATTTCATTTCTCGTCTCGCTTCCATGACCCGTAATTGCTTACCCCTCCCTCTCCAACCCAGTCTTTCTTATGTTTTTTCCAGCCCACCTTCTCCTTGCACTCCTCGCCCTCCACAAGTAAACAGTAAACACACATCCTCGTATTTAAACCTTATTAAACGGAGGCCGCTGAATCATTCTCAGCATTTAAGTTTTAGGGGGACCAGTACAAATTTTTTGGCTAAATCGCTTAGCTCTTTTAAAATTTCTCACCGTGTTTTTGCGCATTTAATGTCGGAAACGGTCTGTCGTTTTTACTCCTTGGAAACGGAAAAGGCGTTTGAGATGGCTCCGTCTACGAATCATCCTGCAGACATGGGAAAGCCTGCTCCAAAGAGTTTACTCCAAAGAGATTTTTATAGATAAAAATCTTCGCATGTCACTTTTGATACATTTTTATTTCTATTGAACAATGAATGCCGGATTTTTACAGTAGTCCCCACAGAATTAAGTCTTCATTCTCTCCTCGGAGCGGAAATTCTTATTTACCCATTATTTTATTCACACATTCAAAAATTCTCCATCATCACCTTTCTCTTGAAAACTCAATTCTATCATATCACTAAACTGACGGGGACTTTCTGACTTCCTTGTCCGTCCCCCAACTCACTCCCACAAGCTGGACGACGACGACAAGTAGAACGGATTATCACTATCATTACAGTTTATAGTAATTATTATTATTATTACTACTACTCAGTGTTGTGTACACACTATACACACTAAAAATTAACTCATCCTCTATTCACATATTCTGAATAAATTAATGTTGGATTTCAATCCTCTGCAACAAGGAGGAGCGCCCAATCTTCCCTGAATTTCCGCATCTTATATTACGATATTCACCCTCCTCGCGTTAAAAGCATTCAGCTTCGGAGAATATGCACTAGCATTAATATTCAAATCCTCATGTATTTTGTCAGATACCAACGCAACGTCATTCCAATGAATTCATACAAGGAAAGAAGAACTTAAATTAACTTGTTTTTACGGGTTTTAATTACACCTCTCATCTACTCCTTATCGCAGGAGGATTTTTTTAATTAACCATGTCCTCCTAAGACAATTTTACACCATGGACCTTTACTAGAAACGTCTTGATTGCGCTCCACAAAGATTTCACTCTATCCTCTGCTTTCTCTCCGTTTTCATTTGATGTGTCATTCATGGGCGCCTGTACTCCTAAAAAACTCTCGTTTCCTATCTATAAGATAAATATACGGAAAATGAAAATCGCCTAAAATAGCATATACATGTTTTTGCTGGGCGGCATAGCCTGGCACTACCTGCCATAGTTTCAGCAGAGAAGTGTTTACGCGATATGTACCAAATTGTTTGTTTTTAAACCTTGAGGTTATGAATGATGCGGTTGGATCACCCTGAACCTGAACTCCAATTCCTACAAAAAGTCCTTTGATTCACCCAGTCGGGCTTACACCTTTTGGAGGCAGATGACCATAGTGATGATTATGGTTGATGATTTTTAATTTTATGATGAATCCTAGACATTGTTCCCAAAATGACCGTCCACCAGTTGTAGTTGAGGGAAACGAAACATACGGAACGAAGGAGGAAGAGAAGATGAGCTCAACGATAGGGAATTAAGATTAGATTAACTGTGCTCGCTCTCCCTGTCTGCTGATTGTTTGTGAAGGATTATGCGAGCCGGATAGCGTGTTAGTTGTTCATAAATCAACATTTACAGGTGTTCATTACGTCACCTGGGAAGTGAGAGGAACTTGCCGCTCCATGGCATCCTAAATGATGAAAATGTATTATTTTTAATAAATAATCTGTCTCTTCTTCTCAAGCTCCCCGCTTCGACTATTTCATCTCCTCCTTAGCTTTACCACCAACCTTGCTGCCATATCCACTCTAAAACAATCTCCAGCTTTTTACCATGGTACAGACGAAATACCGCAAGCCAATAATCAAACGCTATCAATGCTGAGATTTGGTTGTATGGTCCTTTAGAAGCAGGCTTTCAACGGATATCATTTTTCAGAATAGCAGTGGTAGTGTACACAGTAGCTAACAAGCCAAAAATCTTAATTTCTTCGATGAAGTAGGATTTACACATTACTGCAGCCTTAAGTTCCAATGACGAATATCTTTTAACTTTTTCTCTTTGAGTCCTCAAAGCCAAAATCTGAATCTGTTATTTCCGGGAGGGATACATGTTTTTAATCATGCTTAATTTAACTCCGCACTGCCTTCATGATTGAGCTTTCAGCAATGGGCTAGGACATGCATATTCACACATTAAACTGCCGTTCTAGTTCGTACCATATCCAATCATCCAGTTCCATTTCTGAAAAGCAGGAACACAATTCATTACCACAGAAAACAATTTGGTTTGTCTATTTAAATCAGATTAAAGCAGCATGTTCAAAACAATTTTAAAAAGCAAGCAACGTAACATAGCGACAGTAAAAATACAATTGATCCCGCTCCTTTCAAAACTATTTTTCTACTACTCCTCGTGGAGTGGATAACATTTAACAACTGGAAACAGGCGGATGCATGTTTTTCAGTGACACTCTTTATAGCTTATCAATTTACTATGTGCAAAATTTCCCCTTACAAAACATGATATCGGTCTCTTCAACCAAAAGTTATCCTTGTTCTTTTAGAAACTTCCGCGCAAGTTTTTGCCTCAACTACAAACCTTGGTTCTCTCCTCGATCTTCCCGAGCTGAGTAAATCAGTTCTCATTTCTTTTCATTTGTTTTACAATATCAGCTACTGTTTAACCAATTGCTTGAAACACGACATGAATTTCAAGCTGTATCCGTGCAGAACTAAAGAATCACAAGCCTTCTTCCTTCCTTCATTTCCATAATCAATACATGCTTCCTCATCCCAGGCGAAATTAATATGCAAACATGCAATTATCCAATGAGATTTCACTCTTCATTCTCTCTCAGCACATGAAAGGAGACGAGAATATGGAGCGTTCATGTATATAGTCTTTCTTCTTTTATTCTTTTAATGCTTGCCCTCAACTTGAAACTGTTTTAATCCTGTCAAATATTGACCGCACAAACGAGGTGGGAATTGAATCGCCCTCCGAGAAGGTGGAATAAAAAGCGAGGATGTCTTTCACATTAGCATGCAGAAAGCGACAAACCGAGAAAATTCTACCGCAGAGTCTCCTCCACCTCCTATCTACAGCAGTCTCGCGTCTCCGCAACATACTTCTCTCCCTTCTCTTGACCCTGGAATACCCGTGGAATCGTAAATGCAAATTATATTTAAATAACACTCTCAAATTCTCCCTTCTTTTCCCTAAAAATATTTCTCATTCCTTCCAGAGGAGAATTCTTCAAGGAAACGTTTCACAGTAACTCATCACCACCATCTTTTCTAAATTAACCACATTCTTCTCCCTCTCTTTCCTTAATATTCCGGGAGTTTTCCCTTTTCCAAAGCTAAACCATCCAAGTTTAGCTGTGTAACGCGACAAAGGCATGAAAGGAAGGAAAAACTGCATGAACCAGTGTTTTCCATTGAATAGTCCACAAACGTTAAGCAAAGCAAAGCAGCTGCATACGCCTACTCCCGCTCACTCCTCCCACGCCATTGTTATCCATGAATCATAACCAAATGGGTAACAGCTTTTGCGGCTTTAAAAATCGTAACACTGCTGTAAGTTCATTGTGTGCGCGGGTTTCCATAGTAATACTGTATAAAACTGTATAACTCTTTTTTTGCATTGAATAGTCCGCTAACGTTAAGGTCTGCATACGCCCGCTTACTCCTCTCATCATGCCAATATCCCTGAATCATAACCAAATGCACAATGGGCAATAGCTTTTGCGGCATTGAAAATTGTAACACTGCTGCAAGTTCACTGTTTGTGCGCGTTTCAATTGTTATACTGATCCCACAATATACCACGGCAATATGAATTAAATTCCGAATGATTCATAAAGTAGATTAAACTCTCTGTCAAATGTTTGGTAAGTAGTGGTAGGAATGTTGTGGCAACGGAATGGTTGTCTTTTTATTTTTTACAGCTGAATAACCCTGAAGTTTGTACAATGAATTTTACGTCGGAGCAACAATGCAAAGCCTAGTATTAAACTAATTTAAGTGTTCATTTATACGGACTGAGTCAAGAAAAACGTTCGCATTGACTTCTTCAAACCCCTCTGAGAATTTCTCTAGGAGTGCGTCTTCTGCTTTGGCTTACATGATCACATCATTTCTCACTCTACCACAAGACCAAGCCATACAAACCTGCGGTACAGGATCGCAAAGCTTTCAACTGACCATTTCCAAGCCTTTCGAAACTTAGCAAAGGAAAAACTTGGCTGTGTGACCGTACACTTACTCGATCAGAATGGCTTCGATATATCTGGCACTTCTAACAGTGATTTGCACTTGCCATTTACAAGTAGCATCCATCCAGGATACAAAAAGTTTTGACCGACCTTGCAAAAGTAACAAAGATTGTGTTTTCACGATGGAAGGTAACCCTCGTCAGATTAACTTGGTTTGCAAAGATTCGAAATGCTATTGCGAAGAGGACGAAGCGGCCAAGGGTACTCCTTGGAGTACTGATCCTGACGATCGTGTAGTTAAATTTCGCTATAGGTCACCAGGATGGTCCAGAAAAGAAAATTCTCCTGGGTGGTGCAACACCGGGACTAGTTACCCGTGTGGGTTCAACAATGGAATCAACATTACTTGCCGCCAAGACGGCTACGGATCCCAGACGTGCATCAATAACGCTTGCTACAGCCAACCCCACGAGAGATCTTGTAATAGTAACAAGGATTGCATCTTTCAGCAACCGGGTGCACTGAAGGTCATACACTTTGACTGCCAAAATAAGAAATGTAGCTGCACAGAAGATCCTGCTTATAAGAGGGACGTCGATTTTGAACTGAACTGGATTGTGACTTGGTTTAAAAATAAATGCGAATCCACAGATGCGAATTTACCCTGTGGTTCTCAAAATGGAATCACAGTTTCATGTCCGCATAATACTGAATGCATAAAAGGCAGTTGCGCACGCAAAATCTTCTCCAGAGAGTGCACCAAGCACGAAGATTGCCTTTTTCAGCCTTCGGGGGCATTTGACGGGATTCATTTTGATTGCGTCAACAACCGTTGCGTTTGCTCAAAGCGTGCTTTCCAGGATAAGGTTCACCAAATTGGAGTTTATGACAACCTGCATGACACGGCGGATCTTGCGCTTTATGCGAACGAGAAGCCCGAAGCTGACGGGTGTGTAGTTGGAAGCAGCTCCTCTTCCCCTTGTGGAATTGACCGGGGAATCGACATTTCGTGCGCTCAAGGTGAATGCTTGAATAATCACTGCCATGGAAGTCCTAACGACGAATGGGAAGAATTATATACTTGCTACTCCGATGCTGCATGTAAGAAGCTGGGACCAAACGCTAAATGCTACGTTTACAAAGAATTTGTGGCAGATTTGAATGCTGGAACGGTACAGCGAAAAGCTATGTGTAGCAATACCGTACCAGAGGTAGTCAGATCGCCGAATAATACCTGCGCCGACTCTATCAGTAAATCGAATACACTACAAAGAGTGGAAACCGAGGAAGGGCTCTGTCACTCACCTTATCACCTTGAGACAGCGACAAAGAGGCGGCAGGGTGTAGGTCACATCTGCAATAAGGATTCCGACTGTCCGAAACCACTACTGTGCTACGCAATCAAAGACGACAAAATATTTGACGCGATTTGCGATGAGAAACCGCCTGTACCGAAACTGGCATCCGAAATAAAAATCACATTAGATGAAAAGAGCTCAAAAATTAAATAATCTAATCTAATCAGTCCATCCGAATGCCGCCAACCAATCACCACTTTCAAGCCAGCGCGCAGATAAATGGCATGTCAAAACTCTGCACGAGATTTTATTGTCTATTAATTTTCGTAGTAAACTCCTTTCGATTTAAATTTTGAAACCAAAATAAAACCTTAGAAGCATAAATTTTTAACTCGTTCATCCAAGTTTTTTCCAGAATAAACGGCTAAGCCGGTGTACGGAAGTGTCGAAGATAAATGTAGATTTAATTTTCTACAAGTAGCTTCAAGTAGATTTAATTAATAAGATTTAATTGTATAATATACATGAATTATTCTTCATTTTAAGTAGAATAGTGCCTAGAAAAAGTTAATGTTCCGCTATCGCTCCGTTTATCCCTATGCTTCCGCGTTCCATCCGTTTATCCGTATGCTTCCGCGCTCGCTCCGTTTATCCCTATGCTTCCGCGCTCGCTCCGTTCATCCCTTTGCTTCCGCGCTCGCTCCGTTCATCCCTATGCTTCCGCGCTCGCTCCATTCATCCCTATGCTTTCCCCTCCCTATAAGCTTATCATTAGCAAAAGTTACCACAACGCATGCACATAGTGGTATTCGAACCCTTGCCCTTCACTTTCCTATACCGCTTCTAGTGCCTGCGCTCTACCAACTGAGCTACGGCATGGAGTAGGAAATGCATCTACATCACATGTGTTCACCTGAGTTAATCTGTTTATTGACCTGTATCTCAGTGACCACTTGACCAATATCACTGAGATTCAATAGCGATGGTCCTGATACATGTATCTACATATCCTGAAAATTTCATTACAATCCATCCATCCGCTCGCGAGTTAGAGTGCGCACAGACGGACAGACAGACGGACAGACAGACGGACAGACAGACACCATCGACCCCCCTAGGAAGTGTCTTCGACACTTAATAAACGGTTAACCGAATACGGAATGGGCGCAATTTAGAAACGATTAAATTGGAGAGAATTATTGGAAAAGATAATTATATTATTAGTTGCACATTTAGAAAAAGTTTAAATGGATAGGATTATTTGAAAGGATAATTATAACATTAGTCATGTTTCCTTCAAAATCTAACAGCGCAATGTGTACATATTCAATTCCAAGCAATCACTTTAAAATCTGACTCTTAAATTAGATGTAGCATCAAGGTAAATACAACCACATAGCTAAAAAGGGAAATCTCTAATCACCCCTTACAAAGCAGAAATAATTTATGTCGGAAACCCAATGAGAAGCTTAAACTCTATGATTTAAAATCTGCAAAAATAAATAAGCTACCTGGTTTCGATCCCCTGTCCTCCCCTTATACATCACGCACTCTTACCACTACGCCACGCAACATGTTGCTCCAATAGTCATATTTGTTTCGTGTCTTGTTCCACTCGCTAGCTATGGAACTGTGTGCTTGTGCGCTACTTCCCTTTCTCTTTTCCTCTCTCTGCCTGGTGAGCGTAGCTGTGCTTGGTGACTGGAACGTATGTAATTGCATTGTAAGTGATGACTCATCGCGCTTTAATTATCAATAACTCTGAAAATAATTATTCAAAAATTCTGAAGTTCAATAGCGATGGTCCCCTGTAGCATATACACCTGTGTTGTAAATCTTATCTTAATGCATGCATTAGTTCTTAAGTTATCGTGCGCACAGACGGACAGACAGACCGACCGACAGACCGACCGACAACATCGAACCCGCTCTAAGAATGGCTGCGCCCATTAATAAACGGTTAACCGAATACGGAATGGGCGCAATTTAGAAACGATTAAGTTGGAGAGAATTATTGGGAACGATAATTATATTATTAGTTGCAGATTTAGAAAAAGTTTAAATGGATAGGATTATTTGAAACAATAATTATAACATTAGTCATGTTTCCTCCAAAATCTAACAGCGCAATATGTACATATTCAATTCCAAGCAAGCACTTTAAAATCTGACAGACTCTTAAATTAGATGTAGCATAAAGGTAAATACAACCACATAGCTAAAAAGGGAAATCTCTAATCACCCCTTACAAAGCAGAAATAATTTATGTCGGAAACTCAATGAGAAGCTTAAACTCTATGATTTAAAATCTGCAAAAATAAATCAGCTACCTGGATTCGATCCCCTGTCCTCCCCTTATACATCACGCACTCTTACCACTACGCCACGCAACTTCTTGCTTGCAATAATCAAATTTTTTTCGTGTCTTGTTCCACTCGCTAGCTATGGAACTGTGTGCTTGTGCGCTACTTCCCTTTCTCTTTTCCACTCTGTGACTGCTGAGCGTAGCTGTGCTTGTGACTGGAACGTATGTAATTGCATAGTAAGTGATGACTCATCGCGCTTTAATTATCAATAACTCTGAAAATAATTATTCAAAAATTCTGAAATTCAATAGCGATGGTCCCCTGTAGCATATACACCTGTGTTGTAAATCTTATCTTAATCCATGCATCCGTTCTTGAGTTATCCTGCGCACAGACAGACTGACAGACCGACCGACCGACCGACCGACCGACCGACAACATCGAACCCGCTCTAGGAAGGGCTGCGCCCATTAAAAACGGTTAACCGAATACGGAATGGGCGCAGATTTAGAAACGATTAAATTTGGAGAGGATTATTGGAAAAGATAATTATATCATTAGTTGCAGATTTAGAAAACGTTTCAATCGAGAGGATTATTGGAAAGGATTATTATACTATTAGTTATGTTTCCTCCAAAACCTTACAGCACAATTATCAATTATTAAATAATCTATAAATTGTCAAATAATCTATCAATTATCAAATAATCTATCAATTATCAAATAATCTATCAATTATCAAATAATCTATCAATTATCAAATAATCTATCAATTATCAAATAATCTATCAATTATCGAATAATCCATCAATTATCAAATAATCTATCAATTGTCATATAATCTATCATTTCTCAAAAAACGAATAACCGAATACTGAATGGGTGCATATTTAGAAACGATTAAATTTGAAGAGGATTATTGGAAAAGATAATGATATCATTAGTTGCAGATTTCGAAAAAATTTAAATGGAGAGGATTATTTGAAAGGATAATAATATATTCTTTTAGTTGTGTTTCCTCCAAAACCTTACAGCAGAATATGTACAAATTAAATTGGAAGCAATCACTTTAAAATGTGACCTACTCTTAAATAGATGTAGCATAAAGGGAAATACAACCTTATAAATAAAAAGGGCAATCTCTCATCGCCCCATACGTAGCAGAAATAATTTATGGCGGAAACTCAATGACAACCTTAAACTCTATGATTTAAAATCTGCAAAAATAAAGAGTAGAGCTGGATTCGATCCCCTGTCCTGCAGATTTACACCACGCGCTCTAACCACTACGTCACGCGACTTGTTGCTTGTAATAATAATATTTCTTTCGACACTTGTTCCTCTCCCCAGCTACTGGACTATGTGCTTGTGCGCTACTTCCCTTTCTCTTTTCCACTCTCTGCGTGCTGAGCGTTGCTGTGCTTGCGACTGGAACGTATGTAATTGCATAGCAAGTGATGACTCATCGCGCTGTAATTATCAATTACTCTGAAAATAATTATTCAAAAATTCTGAAATTCAATAGCGATGGTCCCATGTAGGATCTACACCTGTGTTCCAAATCTTATCTTAATCCATGCATCCGTTCTTGAGTTATCGTGCGCACAGACGGACAGACAGACAGACCGACCGACCGACCGACCGACAACATCGAACCCGCTCTAAGAATGGCTGCGCCCATTAATAAACGGTTAACCGAATACGGAATGGGCGCAGATTTAGAAACGATTAAATTTGGAGAGGATTATTGGAAAAGATAATTATATCATTAGTTGCAGATTTAGAAAACGTTTCAATCGAGAGGATTATTTGAAAGGATTATTATACTATTAGTTATGTTTCCTCCAAAACCTTACAGCACAATTATCAATTATTAAATAATCTATAAATTGTCAAATAATCTATCAATTATCAAATAATCTATCAATTATCAAATAATCCATCAATTATCAAATAATCCATCAGTTATCAAATAATCCATCAATTATCAAATAATCTATCAATTGTCAAATAATCTATCAATTGTCAAATAATCTATCAATTATCAAATAATCTATCAATTGTCATATAATCTATCATTTCTCAAAAAACAAAAAACCGAATACTGAATGGGTGCAGATTTAGAAACGATTAAATTTGAAGAGGATTATTGGAAAAGATAATTATATCATTAGTTGCAGATTTCGAAAAAGTTTAAATGGAGAGGATTATTTGAAAGGATAATTATATATACTTTTAGTTATGTTACCTCAAAAACCTTACAGCAGAATATGTACAAATTAAATTGGAAGCAATCACTTTAAAATGTGACCTACTCTTAAATAGATGTAGCATAAAGGGAAATACAACCATATAAATAAAAAGGGCAATCTCTCATCGCCCCATACGAAGCAGAAATAATTTATGGCGGAAACTCAATGACAACCTTAAACTCTATGATTTAAAATCTGCAAAAATAAAGAGTAGAACTGGATTCGATCCCCTGTCCTTCCCTTTTACACCACGCGCTCTAACCACTACGTCACGCGACTTGTTGCTTGTAATAATAATATTTCTTTCGACACTTGTTCCACTCCCCAGCTACTGGACTATGTGCTTGTGCGCTACTTCCCTTTCTCTTTTCCACTCTCTGCCTGCTGAGCTCAGCTGTGCTTGTGACTGGAACGTATGTAATTGCATTGGAATTGATGACTCATCGCGCTTTAATTATCAATAACTCTGTAAATAATTATTCGAAAATTCTCAAATTCAATAGCGATGGTCCCATGTAGCATATACATCTGTGTTCTAAATCTTATCTAAATCCATGCATCCGTTCTTGAGTTATCGTGCGCACAGACGGACAGACAGACAGACCGACCGACCGACCGACCGACCGACCGACAACATCGAACCCGCTCTAAGAATGGCTGCGCCCATTAATAACGCAGAAGTTAGCTTCTAGCTTTCTAATAGATAGCTGAACAAACTGCTCCGTTCTGTTAAAGAAAGCCTTCTATGTATCGCATTAAAAAGCGCCGTTTCTGGATCTTTCCACTCTATCCTCCATCATTTTCCTTGAAGCTGCTTCAAATCATCCTTATAGCAATAACTAGCTATCCTTCCTGTATTCCCCCGGACCTTCGTTCAAGCAAACTCTACAGTAATTATGTGTAAAATAATGCTAATAACATTCAAATCAGGTCCAAGTCGACTACAAAAGCGCTCCAAAAGCTCTCTACTTTTAAGGAAGAGCATGCTGAAAAGTGACTATTCTGCTTTTGCGTGAAAACCGTGAACACTACAAGAAAGTGACTGGTATGTAAAAATAACTTGTATTCATATACGTAGTTTATGAAGAAGTTTGTCGCATGGAAATATATTGACAACATCTACTTTAGCCTAAATCGATAATTTAAGTAACAATGTGTGAGTTACAAGAGCGGGGGGTCGGCCCATTGTGTTCATACTTTTCATCATCATTCCCTCTGATCGTGAAGCAAGACCAATGGATTAAAGCAAAAGTATACACAGATGCGAACCAATTTGCTCATAACTGCGTTTTGCACATGCTAAAGCTTTGCTCCGTGTGTACTTCTATAAAACCAGGGGTGAAAGAAGCGTCAAGGATGTACTAATGTACACACAAACTTTCTGCCTTATAGTTAAGAAAAGAAGATACAACTGAGTAGTTAATGAATATGAGTGAACATGTGTTTATTGCAAGACCATTAATGCTCATCGCCGTACGGCAACCTTCTACTCTGAAACAATGCAAGCTTGGATCAAAATGTAAACGTTCCGTCGTGTGTCTGGATATATATCATTTACCACTATCAACTCTGCTTTGAAGAATATACAGAACGTCTTGTAAGCAAATGAATCAAATTTGCAATTCTAACAAATCTTTCTCTTTAATCCAGTCCTATAATTACGCCGATCCTCCCCTACTATCATCACGCTTATAACTTGAGGCGTTGGTAGGAGCAAGTGTATCGATTATTTGCAAATCTGATAACCTCACTTGATTTCACATTACCTCATCTAAAAGTCACATTTTTTGCACCAAATCAAATCCACATTATCAACACTATTATTCATTTATTCCAATGAGATGAAATAAAATAATCGTTATGCTACGTTACAGAAGCAACCCCATAGTTTTGTTTTCACAATGTTCTTACTTGTTTTCTTCACACAGTAGTAAGCTAAATAGTACAAAATGTAGCGTCAAAAATTTATTTTACTCCACAACTGAAGTTGTATTAATCCTCGTCTTCACATCAATATATATCGCATAAAAATGCCAGAACGTTTACGAGCCATTTTTGTCCGTCCAAGATTTCACTTTGTTGAGGATTTAAGCAAGGGAAATTATATTCAGAATAAATCCTACACCCATTAATAGCTCTTTTCCCCTGTATACTATTTCGCATGCAAACCGGGTTCGCATGCGGTAGGTTGTAAATTACAGACAGGAAGATAATTGCGTGGGAAAACAGGGATATAGTAATTAAAATGTAAGCAATGAGCTGTAAGCTCGGAGCAAATTTTCTCGCCTCTTTTCATTTCACATTTTCACCGGTTTTTAGAAAGATGTGAGCGTAAATAAGATCTTTCTGTCAGCGATTACTACCTCGTACCCACATCATATTGCATTGTTGCCGCAAAAGACTAGGCCTACAGTAATGCAACATGCAACCCATTGATTGGGCAACTAAAGCCACCACCAACGACCATCATAGAGTAAACCGCCAGGAAACATTTCCGACTACACTTCTTCCAACACTTTTGAGACAACAATTAAAATAATATTAACCTCCAATCCGAATTACACACTGCTTGTTAGGAGCATTACACAAAGTTGCAATCTTTATAGCGCACACTCTGATTTCTACAGACGCGACGAAATGCTCAAGGAAATATTCCAAGCAAGATTTCGTCTAAAAATGAATTACTCTTGTTAAAAAATACGCTACGGTGTTGTTGGTACAAAAATTCATTACCGGAGGGAGATATAGCAACAAAGCCTACCTCCTGGCTTTTAATATCAGATTATGTTGTTGTTGAGTCAAATAGCTGGGCATGTTAACATGTAATATTCTTTAACCCAACTTTTTACCCCACAGGTTCAAGGTACAGATAATAGATGATTGATGCCTTTCCAGTGATAGCGCTCCGTAAAAACTCCTCACAATTCTACACCCCTCTACCGGACCCCGTTTGCAAACTTGTTTTCTCCACGCTACCATGCCTCCTGCTTTACAATTAGACATTTTCTACCACAACTCCCACAAAATTCTCATCTTTTGCAAGGGAGTAAAATCAATCGGAACATGGAAGAATCTTTCAGCTTTTTGCCAAGCGAAAAACATTCTTTTTCCCCGCCTCTCCACACCAGCGCTTATTATAACAGCTTCAATCTGCAATCCATCTGCAGCTGTGTCTTTTCCAGTTCCTCCCTTTCTCTGCTGTACCTTGCACAGCCGCGATAAAGCTATCGGGAAGAATATGAAATGTAGTGTTTAAATATTCCGCAACCATGATTTGCATCAATTTAAACGACTATCGCCATACTAACTAAACCCGCTCGTTTCCAGCACCTAAAACCCTAGGTCAAACACACATGTTCGTCATCATATCTTCAAAATAGCATAGGAACTGGAAGTCATACATCAGTTATTGGATATTTACTTATACCAAAGACGAAAAACTGGTAAGGATTGACCATCCGGGGATCTGTAAAAAGGTGCTCCGACTTCAGTTACAAAACCACCCATTCAATATCTTCAAGCCTCGGAGACCAGGATTAGTACCCTCTGGCAGGACGGATAGAGGCAGCTAGAGGTGGATCCGTATTGCGGGGAGATCTGGGTATAGAAGAGTAAAAGTAATGAGCGCTTCGCGGAGGGAGGCGATCTGGAGATGATTAAGTGATGGTAATTACAACCTTGGTTACACCTCCCAATCTTTGCATGATATGCGCGGATCATATGTCAACCGGAGAGATGCAGGAGAACCACCTACCGCAAACTCACTTTTTCGCTCATCCCTCCCGTCTCTCATCATCCTCATCATATTCTTCACCAACACCTTCTAAGCCACCACCGTCGCCGCCGCCGCCAAACATCTCATCCCCGTCACTTAATTCTCATCACATTAAAAGTCACATCATCAACATTAAAATCCCCCCTGGACGTCTTATATCATTACTCCCTTTCGTCTTCTCTTAGATCCCCTATTCCCAAATCCAGCAGCACCATTAGATCCAGAGCAAAGCCATGAAGCTTTCTTACTACATACATCCAGCAACACAATCATTCATAATAATGCCTCCTACGAATTTCAAAAAAATCATTTTTACGCAAATCATTTTCCCGACACTTAAACACAATTTCCCTCAATTTACACCTTAAGCGAAATCTTGGGAAACCCTCTATCCGCCGCCCATTATCATCCTGAATGTTTCACACTATGCAATAACTCCCAAGAAGCTGGCAAAACAAGACTCATTTCACTATCTTACATCAAGTCCTAGTCCTATCATATCGGTCATCCTCATCCTCATCCCCTCCACCCCTCCTGTCTCTTCCATCTTTTCCTCAATCATTGTCTACATCTTCCTCCTCTTATTACAAATCCAAAAGTTTTAATGATTATGCACACGCATCAATATTCCTTCCTTTAAAGCAGCTTCCAGCAACTTTTTCAAACTTTCCATAACAATCATCCTCTCACATGTAATTACAGCAATGAGGAAGAACAAGTACAAGAATCCGGGGTGATCCTCATCTAAGATTCCCTGTCTTCAACCCCGTAGCTTTTAATGCTTTTATCATCATCTTATCCACCCTCAGCATCCAGTCTACCCATGCGGGCTTATTCCCTTCCGTGTTTACAGCCTACAAAAACACCCATTTTCCTTCAAGGATTATTGCCAAACTTGATCAAATTTAGACAAACTTTAAAAATCACAAGGAATTTATTCGGCCCCACATGTAGAATTTGGATGGAAGTGTGTGAAGGAGGAGAAGAAAGCTGGAGTTTGTCCTGGAGCCAATTCCATACCATTCCATACCATTCCGTATATTCCCGTATATTTTTCCGTCTTGTAATCCTGTAATCTCCAACTCGCGTGCAACATTCTCTCACCATCCTCACACAGTCTCATCAACACCTTCCCTTTCTCATCTCCAGATCATGTTTCTCTCACTACGCCAATCAACTCTTCAAACCCGTTTCCGTGTAGCTGATAAAATCCCAATCCATGGCTTCTTTCGTCACTCCCACTCCTTCTCATCTCACCTGCCTCCGTCAGTCATCAGTCATTCAGTCAGAGCCAAGAGCCAGCCAAGGCATTTCAATTGATATTTCCTTTTTTCAAACACCAACCCGATTTTCACCACCTCAACGTTTGAATGTCAACAGCGCCTCTCCTCACCATCTAACCATCTCTCATCGCTTCTTCCCGTCCTCCCGCCCTCCATCCCGGAGGCTAACCAGGTAGGGCGGGATGGGTTGCTGTTTTGCAAATATTTTACAAAAAACCTGCCCTTTCCCTCTGTCTCCCTACTTGTAATTCCGGATGGACATGGAACGAATACAAATCCCTGCTTCCCGTTTCCAGCATTTTCGTAGCGGAATAACTTATTCTCTTCCCTCTTATTAACAACCTTGGTTTCTCTCTGCTAATCATACACCTGGCTTAAGTTATCTCAATCACGAAACAAGCTTTGCAAACTTAAAATCCCTTTTCCCTAGTCCTACTCCTGTCCCTCCTTTCCCTGAGCTTAAAGAAAGAGTCGACGAGGAAGAGAGTGGTGCAGAAAATATGGACGAGGTCAATCATTCATACAAAGGCTCTTAATTCTTTCACGAGGCTTAAAAAGCCCAAGGAGGACGATCTCCAAGGGATAAGTACATTTTTGCAACCTTGTTCACGCATGCAACGTCTTATTTTTCACAATTCAGGAGCTCCGGACATATATGAGGATCTTAGTGAGTTGCGTGCGAAATATCTAGGTTTTCTGGTTTGCACGAAAAACCGAAATCCTACCATTCACACACAATCCCTCTGTTTCTTAAACAACAAATCCTCGGTCAGAACGAATATATATATTTCCTAAAACCTTGAGTCGGCCAAAGGGTAAACGGTAACTTTCCTCTCTTTATTTCCGTCCTAATTTCCCAACTATATTCACAAGCCACACGCTGGACGAACTCAAAACCATTAAAGAGGCTAAGCTTATCCGTCCTCCGTGTAAGTTGAAATGCAAACTAGTGTCCAAAATCCCATGCCAATTGAGCTATAAAGCTCCAAAACTCTTAGCCTTATTGACAGTTAGTTCCAGTTGGGATTTAGATATGCTATGGGAAAATTTATTTCCTGGACA
The DNA here is from genome assembly GCA_906901655.1 of Sminthurides aquaticus. NCBI lineage: Eukaryota > Metazoa > Arthropoda > Collembola > Symphypleona > Sminthurididae > Sminthurides > Sminthurides aquaticus. Next base: position 1,269,416 of record CAJQTT010000002.1, on the reverse strand, counting down.
AAAGTACAGCAATAATAACTGAAATACTCTAGAAGAGATGGGTTGGGAAGCAATTGGCCGCTTCAAGGCTTGACCATATGACAACATTTATTGCAGGCTTTCTGGGAGGGAGCTTCTCCGTTTATAGGGAAGACAAAGAACAGAGGCGGTAGGCAGGGAGGTCCGCCCAATGAACAAAATCAGTGGTCAGACACATTTCATCAGAACGTAGAGGACAATTCATCAAACTGGACAGTCCGCCAGAACCCCCTCACAAAAATTTCACCAACAAACGTACTTACGGCATCGTAACTCTAGCCCGTGTTTACACCAACTCCTCCAGAACCCCACCAAAGCGCAAAGGTCAGACGTCTCTCTTACACAAGCAAGCGCCTCCATTTCGGATGAACAAGAGCCGACACTGTAATTGCTACAATTAGAGACTCCATCTATCCATCTCAGACCCTTACACACCAAGTCTCAGCCTGATTACCCATGACGTGATGATGTTTGACAAAAAGTCAATTTAGGATTTACAAGTCCCTTTAGAGAGTTGAGAGATGGAACAGGAACGTACATATGTACAACTGTACTAAACTACGTCATATCGCACTATATTGTCCATGATTCACGGAAGACCTTCATGCTTAAACCGTTTCTTTATGCTGCTACAATATCCAAGAGCATCAAGTTTAAAAGAGGCAGTCTCTCTGTCAGGCACTCTCAACACAAGACAGAGCCATTCCATGGCTCTGCTCAAAGCCCAGTGTAAAACTTTATTGGAGAAAAAACTGCACTAATTAGGGAAGAATTTCGCCTCCAGTGGTTAATTGGTCTTATGCTTCCAGCAATAAAATCATTTCATCTCTGCTTTCTTTCCCTGGAATCAAGTAAATACTTTAAGCAAGCTCACGCCAGAGCCCTCGTCGAATATGTAAAAGTTTATCCCAACAATGAATGGCTCTTTCCAGCCCACCTTAAGATTCTTATTTTGCCAGTTAATTTCGACACGTCCTGTAGCCGTAGTGTAGTGCTGCAAAGCAGCAGATAAATTCAATCAATAACAAGAAACCGTTTCAGTTTGATTCCAGCTTCGATACCGTTACAGACGAAACACTGGATTGCATTCCTAGTATCCCCTCAAAATTACATATGAAACATACATGGGAATGAATCGGAAGACGTGATTTACTTGTACGTACTCTATTAAATGAGATTTATTTGATGAGCGGATGGTAAATCCAGAAACTAACTCACGCCTATACATATCCCTCGCAAAAGAGCATCAAGTCTCTAGAATCACTCTGCCTTGCCCTAGCCAAGACCTAGAAATGGAACTGAGCAATCCGTTGGACGTATTGGAATTTAGTTGTGAAGCTGGGAAATCCGTAGCAACGGGAAGAAACAACTGCTCCCCCCAGGAAGCGTATTAGGAAGGATGCTCTGCTCCTGCGGATTTGGGAGAGAAAAGGTAAAAGAAATAAATCTTCTCACTTTTATGGCCGTGTCCTAACCCTTTTGAGAGTGTCAGGAAAGACCATATGATCCCTACTCCAGCCCCAGCCTCAATTTGCTGTCTCCAATTCGATGCTGTAGAGCTGACGGAATGACCGTAAATCTTTCCCGAGTTTTGGTCAATTGGCTTTTTTCGTCGTGTGCCCTGATTGAGGAAAACAGCAAGTGGGCAGCCAGGCCCAACCCAGATTAACACGAGCCCCCTCTATTTGTTTATACAACCCACCAATACAACTATCAAATCTCCCTCAATCTTCCCAGCTGGACATAAGCTCTAATGGAGAAATCTTCAAATTCTTCCCATAGTTTCACACGCCTGATTCCTTCTTATCCCCACCTCCGCGATACCCGCTTCCCAGTCACACTCTGTAGTACACGCATAGTCTTGTTTCTTCTTGCTGGTACTTTCCGCATTTTCACAAATCTTTTCTCCGAATACACTCCTCAACCCCAAGGTTAACGATGTCGTCGAAATTTTAACTACTTTTTCAAACCATTTCCAGTATTTAGATGACAAATGTAAAAATTCTCACGTCCTCACTCACAGACTGCCCTGTTATTCTGTGATTTTCAGACTTTTAAAAATCACCCTCCCTCTGCATGAAGGTTAGACTAACTAGCATTCAAGCGGAATTAATCCATCAATAACTTCTGTTAACAAGCTACAGCAAAAGATATCTCTTTCTCCTCCAAGGATTGCTTGCCACGGTTTGTTACACAAACTTGGTAAAAGTTGCCTTCAAAACAACTAGTATTGAGTGAAAACTTGTGTATGGTTGAGAGTAAACCCTTAGAGAACAAGGAAATCATACGTTGCCTGTCCCGGACAATTATGGAAACCAGGGTAGATGTGTGAGACTTATGGATGTACTTTAAGTTAAGGGCGGGCGGGGAAAGCTCCCTGGTTTCACAAAATCTAGTCCTCTAACCTTCCCAGGACTAGAATAAGAGTAGAATACGGTCATTGTAAGAAATATATGGTCCTCACCAAGTAGGTCCAACCTCTGACAGAATCTTTAGTGTCCTTCTGAAAAGGTGTAAAAGCTCCCTTCTGTTTGTCATCAATGAGGCTCATCGACCACCCAGCCAAAAGTCACAACTTTCAGTGACCACCAACACACGAGTCTGACCAAGGCTCAGAATATGTCATGAACTACTTATTTAAATTAATGATCCCTGCGCAAGTGCTTGCTTTCCCTAGAACCAGTACAGCACCACCACCACCATGAACGTCATCATATTTCTCTTATGATCCACCAGTTCGCCCTTAAATATTCCGCCGTTCTTAAGCTAAGCTATGAAAACGAGACAATTCTTAAGAAATAGATACTGAATTATGATACTAGCGTTTTCAGAAGCCCCCACCACCACCTTGCTTCTGGTCTGCTACATATTACCATCCAGCTCCATAGCTTGTAAGCTTAGGAGGGCTAACACGCAAAAGCCATTGTCATTTCCATTGTTGGTCCCAATGATTTTTCACACAACATTTTGACAGCTTCAGCGTATTACAACACTCTCGAGACTGGCTGAAGTTGTCGACATGAAATATGATTATCATATATATCCGCTCCTATCACACACACACCTTCAACCTCCATCCTTCACATGAATCACAAATCATTTATTTCACTCCATCCCAAGACGACACTTTGAATGGGCATTATACTCGTAACTCTGCTATATCCGACCTACGCTACGTCTCGTTAGGTGTGTGGTAGTTTTGACTAAAAGACTTTCCCGTACGGAGAGGCAAATCCCTTCTTTCTCACGTCACTTTCATTCAGAATCCTCATTTGACAAATATCAATACAACCTAGTTAACATGAACATTAGGGAAACATGGCACATGTCCCGAACAATAGGCTCATCATTCACACGGCAACAAGCTAAGACGCGGTCATTCCCACGATTACCCTCACTAGATGGATTTAAGTAGCATGAAATCCCCGTACATGAAATATTCAATCACACATGAATATCCTTCTAGCCTCTCACTGCTAAATAATTACAGGATAGCTTTACACGTCTTGCAAACACGACTAAAACATATAATCACATACAACTATTAAATTCTCCCTTCCGTGCTCCCAGCAACAATTGCAAACAACGTATTATGATGATGACAAAGAGCGAAATTAGGAGGATGGCATGCCATTTCACTTAAGGTCCTGGCCTCTTTTAAGGTTTAAGCTCGTTAGTATCGAGGAGAAGGAAGGTCTCTAGAAAATTCAAAAGTCCTTAAATATCCGGCGGCTTTGAATGAAAACTTGTAATAATTGCAAAAGTTTACAAAACTTCATCACGAGCGGAAGAGTCGGTTTGCGAAAATGCAAATCAGGAATCACGTCCGCCGCTAACCCTTTGAACTTGTCCAAAAAACACCTGTCGAAGGGGTGGGGGTGGACAATCTTAAAAACAATCTAGTTCAGGCAGCGCAAACATTTCAAAACTGAAAACTTTAGGAAAATATAATGCTGTAAGATACGCAGGAGATGGTGGCGCACCTTGTGTCGAAATCCAAAACCATCTTTTTATTTCAAAAACCCTGGCGCCTAGGCATTTCAAATTAATGAAAGTGGACGATTCTTTTTGAGCTGAGCCAACCTGAAATTAGTGTTTTCATTTCATTTTGTCACCGCTGATGACTGCTGACCAGTAATCACGATGAAAATGAAAGCTTTCTGCTTTGGAACCAGGGCGTGCCTTGAAACGGTTACCCCTTGAAACTTAGCAGCGCTGGTCCTCAACATCAACGGCAATAGACTGTGTAATTGTACAGAACACATTGTGCTGCCGCAGATATTTAGCTCTGTTATTAAAACACCATTAGCTTTGCTGTAACACGTATTTACTTTAGAGAAGAATAGCGGAAAAGCTTAGGGATTCTAGGAAGATGAGGAAACGGTTGAGCTGAAATAAATATGACATTAAGGTGATGGGTGGAGACAGTTGTGGGAGGTGTATGCTTGTTCCTAGAACGGAAACAGCAAACTTATTGCACCTTCGTGAGGAGGAGTCAGAGGATGTGAAAGAATCATGGATGGTAAGACAAATTATTTGTAGCTCCGGCGTTGTTTATATGGCTTCCGAAATGTTATCCTTTCTTTTAGACCAACCTTCTCTTTGCTCCTTGGCTATGCCTGTAGCGAACATATTTAACATCCTTAATCCTTTCTCAACACGTTCACCCACCTCCGATTGCAATTTACATTTGCATTCGTCCATTTTCCCCATCCTCTGACCAAGAGCGGATGTTTGTAAACATAGTCAAAAATCAAAAGAAGCTCATCTACTACAACAGTTCTCTCGAGTTTGACTCACACTCAATATGAGGGTAGGCCCCGGGGACTTCCTCCACTTGAGGATTCTTAAACTTGAGTCAGTGTCAATGATGTGAGTAATGACTGTGTGGAAAAAAGAGCATGAATGGCAAGTACTCCTACTTCCTCAATTGCGCACGTGAAAAATGGTTGTGACATCTGACAAAAGAGCCACAATAATAACCTGACTGAGCGAGTATGTACAACAAAAGACCTCTTAGTTTACCTAAACACAGTGCAAGCAGGATAGCCAATCATATTACCCTTCTCATCATCATCATTTTCATCATCATCATCATCATACTCCGGGTCAGGGACTCCCGGTACCGGCTGACAGCCAGACGGGCAGACAGAATGGAGTTTTCTCTCACAGCCCCCAGCCTCAATTAAGACTTGCATTGCTAGCTACTGTTGACTGTGTAGAAGATTGGAGGATGGGGTCGGGGTAGAGATAGGAAGAAGGAGGAGTGTAAACTGTTTCTACAACTCCCTCTATATGACATGCTACCCATTTATTTTCGTCCACTTCCTTAATGATCTCGTGTCAATCTGCTCCTTCTTTCTCTCACGGATGATCCATTCAATCGGAAATTATTATACATCCTTCCCCAACCCCCTCCCAAAGTGTCTCCGAGAGGATCACTAACTATGAATTAGTCCTCGAGGCGCCTATAATTAGTCTCTCCATTCCTACTTCACACAACTTATTCCCAGTTGTCAATCGGTCATTTTATTATAGTTTAAACGGTTACATACATTAAAAACTGTACAACAATGCATTCAAACTTGAGAAACTATTGAAAATATCACGTTAATCAAGTTTCTCTTTCATCGATTGAAACATTGTTTACAACTTGGATTCTTAAGTTTAAATAAACAAGTAAAAATACATTAAGGAAATGTTCTGTTTTTAAACAAAGAATTTTTACATTCAAATGCATAATCCACTTTACCCAGAATAATTTTAAGATATATAAACAACATCAGGGAATTTACCCGCCACCTGCGGCCAGATCCATTCAGGTCGAGCTAATTCTGCTTATTTTTGATCTTACTGGAGCGTGGAGCGTCAAAGAGGATAGCTTGGGATTGAAGGTATGGTGCAGCCAATCCCATTTTTAATGACATTTTTAACTATGCTTAGTGCTATCATCACATCTTTTGATTTCTCTCCGAAGTCTAATCCCAATTCTGCATCGGCTCCCGCTAAACGTGCCGAAGAAATACAGTCATGGAATGATGAGGTTGATACCGGCACTGGATACAAGACTACATAATATTAATAAATTAAGTATTTTTGGAAATGAGCCATCCATTCCCTCGTAACAAGAGGAAATGCTGGAGATGTAATTGTCATCTATGTTCAATATAGTTATGAGCAAGAGAAAATGATCTTACGTTTATACGATATAAGTAGATTCTAATGCTTGAAGTAGCGCGGGTCAGAAATTCTGACTCAGAATGAGGAAGGTATAATAGAATAGTCTTCCCACCCCCAAAAGTACCCACTGCACCTTATGCAATGGTCCCTTTGAAACAATACAAAAATCCTTGTTATTGACGAAGACAAACGTGAAATTTTTCACAGGGTTTACATTTTCGTGGAAAGAATAATTCCAAGTTAACTTTTCCCCAACCGTTTACCACGGGCAGCCCCAGCAGTAGAAACCCGAGACTCAATTTCGATCGACTCCTCAGCGCATTCATGGTTGAGTAAGTGGGTTTACGTAGTAAAGACGACCGTGATGTTGTTAGTGGATGCCGAAAGTAGAAAATAAATGGCCAGAGTGTTTCTAATATGATGTGTGTTGACAGGGATAAATACGGTTCTGCATTTATTAAAGACAAGCGTACCGCACACGACTCCCTAGATTTATCAATGTTATCCCGCAACCTCTGCAACGTCCATCCAAAGCCAGCATCCCATAAGTCTACAGTAAGACCCAATCTGAGACCTGGGGGTCAGTTGTAAATATTAACTTAGAGAAGGCTTTCCCTATTCTTACCTCCTCATATACCGAAACTGAAGATGAAATCCCCCGCCTTCTTCATTTTCCACATGGCTCTGTTGGAAGCAACCCATTTCTGAAAACAGTTCAACTTGTGTTTAATTTGCAATTCCTAATGTGTTACGACGCTTTAATTAATTTCCAGCAGCGAAAGAGTACCTGTAAATCCCATACCTGCCACTCTCCTCTTATATTCCCGTCTATTACGATGATGGCGAGGAAGGAGATTTATTTCATTTTTCCAGCTCCGCTCTCGAAACTAGCCAGGGAACAGAGACCAGAGAAAAACATACAGGGACAAAAAAACAAACCTTCTCACTCCATTTCCCATCCCAAACAATATTACATACTTTATCCTCGAGACCCTAATTTGTTACCACTCAACATGACCACTTTCCCTACATCCTCCGATCCTTAGTAAGTGTACAACATATGCATTAAAAACCCAACACATACGTATAACATAAAATCCGGCATACCCTCCCTCACCGTCAAGGAATTGTTTGAAAACTTTTTTCAAAAATTTATACGGCCTAATATAAAAAGAATATCCTTTTTTCAAGGCCGACAGTATACTTTTATTCACAAAAAGAAATCTCCACAGACAACCATTTTCAAGAAGTATATTACATTTTAAACCAAAATCCAAAGATTTTACAGTTTTATCTCTTTAGACAGATCACATGCTTAAAGAAAAAATTGAAAGCAAACAAATCCTTTAAGTGCGGCAATAATCTATGTTTTGTCTATCTGTAAATAACATTTTTTCGCAGCCTAGTTGTAATTTTAGTAAACTATCTACTCATCCGCAGTTTGAGATCTTGCAGGAATTAGCTAGAACAGAAATGTGAAACTTCTCGCGCATGCTTTACCCATGATGTTCCAATGCCAAATATCAGATTACGATTACTCTAACCTATACCTTTGGTAGACCCGTTAGGCGAAATTAAGAATCGTTTAGTCACAAGATAAAACAATGAATGATTCTGCTTGCTTCACATTCTTTCAATCACAAATCAGTACATCCCCCTTTTCCCTAGATGGCACTCTTCTCGTAAAGGTAGGTAACTAACCGTAGACTCTAAGAATCTGTCCCGCCTTTCCTGTGGCCCTCACTCTCAGGTGTAGAGCAGCAAGTTATTTAATTCTAGGCCAGTCAGAGTGAGTGACAAGTCGAGTAGGAATGCGGGGGAACAATGTGGAGCGTGGGGAAGAAGGAAGAGGTATCAGTGTCTTACACTTGTTGTACGAAGGATGTTAAATGGTAGGAAGCGACCTATGAGATGACAGCAACCATTTACAATTACTTTATTACATGGTCAAGTTGACATGTGAAAGAAAGAGCGTGGCTGTAAAACAATCAGGGCAAAATGCCACACCACCGGCAAAAACCAAAATTCTTCAATACCCGACACAAATTACAATAACTTTTAAACCGACCTACGTCCGCCATCCACCACCCCTCCTTTAAGGAACAAAATCATAAAACAGTAGCAACGTCCAAGTATTCAATCACCTATTTTGTCATTCCTTCCCTTGTCATTCCCAGCCAGCAGTCGTTCAGTCGGTCCTTGGGAATCCTGAAAGCGGATGAAATTCCAGCACAGTTCCGACTTTTGATTCCCATTCCTCTTCTTTCTCAAAAAGACAGCTTTAGTACATGTAGCGCTTCTTCTTGAATCTTCTCCAGTCCGGTAGGTAGAAATTCCTTCCATGTTCTATTTCAATTACCTTATATGAGAAGTCAGGTCACTCCTGTCCTGTGCTAAGGGTCCTCACAATAGCCCTGCTACCCCTTGATTCCCAGGAAAATCCCGGCGCGATGTTGACATTGACATAGGAGTGGACACGTTAGTAAAATTACGAAAAAAACCAATTTAAGCTACAGAAACGTTTCTCGCGGACTCCAAGCTTTCTAAAAGCGCATTTCTTTGTTCAATATACAGGATTTACTTGAACAATCAGACAATTTCCAGGATGAAATGAGTAATATTCAAATTATGATAATTTCCAAAGATTCCCAAGCTCTGCTCATTTACGTCGTCCTCCTTAAACTTCCTTTCTGCTTTACATTCTGAAGCTACTGTGTATATTTTACTTGCCCATGATTTCATCCAGTGCAAGAGAATATTACATAAAGATAACATATGGGGAGGGTCCCGTATAAAAACTGGTGACAGTAAGTGGCTGGAATGGGAAAAGTAAAGTTTGTAAGCGTGACACAACATGGTTGATAATAGCTTTATTGTATTGTCTCGTTAGCATGTTGAAGTGTCACAATCTGACTTCTCCTTGACGCATATTAATAATGAATCCTGACAATTAACCATGAATTCCATCTGACATGTGCGACATAACTCGGGAGGGATGCTAGCTAGGGAAGGAGGAGGAAGAAGAATTCTAGCACATAATATATTTAGTATACTTACTAGATCACATGGAGTCTAGCACATTAACCGGTAGCCTCTCCTCCCTACCGACTTTTCCTTTCCGGCCCTCCTAAAAATCCTCTTCTTCTTGAATATATAAGTAACCCGTATATCACTCAAAATTCATCATTCTCTTCTTTTCCCTCTCCGTAGTTAAGGGATGGAGTAAAAGAGTGGGGAAATTCATAACCTTTTCCCACAAAACCATACATTTCCTCCCGTCCATAGAAACCAAATCCAAGTCCGAACCAAGTTGCGCATTCTGGCTTAAACTCAAGGCCCCCCCCTTCACCCTACCTTCAGCATAGGCACTAGTCACTATAGAATTAAGGATTCAAAATTCAATATCAAAAGCCTGGTAGCAAGCAGTTTAATTTATGGCGTAAAAATCCATCTTCACAACTTTTTCTCCCCTCAAACACAGCCAGTGTCCACCAACCCTCAAAAAAGAGCAAGTATACAATCTAAAGCTCATGACTTTCATCTTCGGTAGTAGCTATGAAAGATTCCAACTTTGATATTCACTGAAACTTCCAGCAGCTTCTAATTCTTTCTCCCGCTGGAATTTCTTCAATGGATTTTCAAAGCTTTTGTTATCAACAACTACCGTTTACTTTAATCATATGCAGTGTCACTTGCTCACTGAATCATTCTATAGTAGCAAAACTGTCCACGTATGAATTCAGAAGCTTTACTTACAAACCTATCCTTAAAATTTTAAAATATTCTGTATTTTCCTTAATTCAGAAACTGAGACTAGAAGCACCCATATTTGCATTACTCTCAAATCTCACCTGAAAGAGCGTTTGCGCTTACAACCTCACTGTAAAAATGCAACATTGTAGCACATTTACAAGATAGAACTTTGATTCTTTGAGCATTGAATTAGGTAACCTTGGAGATGATCGAATCCAGCGTTAACTGTAGGCAAACACAATGCAGCATTGGAATGATCAAGAACGCTTTAAAGAAGAAACGAGAGAGAGAAGATATGAAGAATCAAATGTGTTGGATGTGACATGGCTCATTTGTTAACTCGAAGTATGGTCAGGATTTAGTGGGTGGCATGTTTGACCCCATACTGTGTATATTTCCACCTCTGACCTCTTCCAACCGTCTGGAAGTTTGTAGCTCCTACGAGAATGCAACACGACTACCCTTCCAACAAGCCAACAACAAGGATTTCAACTCTTTCATCCCCTCCTTCCTGCCTTTGTATATTTTGTCCCTTGTTATTACTATTCTCTACCTGTTCCAGCAAACAATGCCCAGTTTACATAGTGTTTTTTATCAAGTTTTTTTCAATTGTTATTATTCTTGCATCTCATAACCTCAATACATGGCTGGCTACGAGAGGAAATCAACAAAGCCTATGACAAAGAGGAAACCAGCATACACACAATCCATAATATAACACAACAACATCACTTCTTCCGGATTAGTTTCACGCATTTTTACAAGTTAAAAAATTTCACACATTTTAAAGCCATGTCACACTATCTCCATTGATTTCAAGACTGAGGGGACAGGAGTAACGGGGAGCGGTGAAAGCGGGCTGTTCAAGTATCTGTATCTGCGTTTATAGCACAAGTTTACTATAAGTTTTGTTAAAGTTACGGCTTGAAACCTAGAACAAACCCTTCAGACGTTAGCCATGGTGTCTGTCTTCACAAGATTTACAGCTGTTTTGCAAGAGAAAGTCAAATTACACAAGGTGCATCCTCACAGTGCTATAGACGCACGGAGGGGAAAATACTAGAAGTTTATATAGATTGGTGTAGAAATCTTCATGTTCTACTATGCGAGTTGTACAGAGGCACATTTGTAGGATTAATTGTTGGATGAGCATGAAAGTTAGCGTGGAATTCGGAATGGACATTGTTGTAGACACAATAATTCCTGATTGTCAAAAGCATTGTGAGCATTTCTCAGCTTGTGTACAGAGAATGATTGATAACAGTGAGCTTGTTAAGTGACTGGATGCTTCAGCTTTGAATTTATTACCCTCATATCATCCTCTCTGTAAGCACCATCTCCGACGCATCACACAAACAGTCATGGCTTCTTATCAAAATGATTCTTTTACTTTCCTTACAGTAGCCACTAGCCACTTCCAGCCAAGACCAAAGTGCATCAGATTATATCAGACAGATGTAGAAGAAGAGCCATTTCCAGCACGCTAATCCCTCGTAAGACCTGTGCCCAGTACCAGGTGTCTGGACTGGGCTGCTAAAGTTGTGCATGCATACAGACACATTTCAAACTAACACATTGATTCAAAGGAGCAATCTAAATTACAATCCCTAGTTTCGCACTCACTATGTATATAAAGTCTGCAGGACTGCAAGACAAGACGTAGATGAACTAAAAGAGATGATGAAGAGCGAATTCTGCTTGAGGGTTCTTGGGACTACTCTGTGTGTGCAGGGGATAAGCTTATGATAAACAGGTTGAAGGATAATCATTAGAGATGAGATCTGGAAGAGAAGAAGCGAAGATAAGGGCAGGACAGTCAATCATAAAGGCTATGAGGAAATCATTTAAAATCCGGCCATGTCAAGCCCAGTAGCATTTGCACCATTCCGTGTCAAAATCTTAACTGACAGCAAATCTATTTCGTCATAAAAATAAATTAATCTCTGGGGAATTATCTCCGAATGCCCACTTCATCACAGTTACCATCTTCGAGGTCCTGCGAGTCCTGCCAGGTGTATTGAAAACCAAGCAAGATTCCAAATCTCTTCTTTAACCAATCAATCCACTTGTTCTCCTACCTTGAATCCTACTTCTGCTTCTACCACTTGAACACACAATCCCTCAATCATGCATATTTTTCTCATCAACCTCATATCACCTTGTCTTGTTTACTTACCACCACGCTCCATAAAACCAAATACTTACTCATCTTTCCCATTTAATTCCCTGATATCGAACTGAGATCATCGACACATCCAACTATCATTCCATCTTATATCTACAACAGTCGTACAAGATGAAATCAGTTTTTTTTATTTTCACATCAACTTTATACTTGGCATTATTATAAGATATCAATAAATTCCTCTCACAACATCACCTCTTGGCCGACATTATCCTCAAATTTAGACAGCTTCACAGTAGCTCATCACGCTTAAAAATCTGGGAAGGCAAATAAGGCGGTTCTTCTCAAGTCACATGATTCATAAAAGAGCATCCCTTATATGGAGACAAATTTTATTTTCTATGTAAATACGCATCCCACACGGATCTTTTCACTCAACGCGAGGAACAGGTGCGCTTATTACTCGTTCCTTATTAGCTCAATCCCATACTCAACGTACTAGTATCTGTCAGCCGCTGCCATTTTATGATTCCTCCCCTATTTATTCTATTCCTCATCCACTGAGTTGAGAAAACTTACAAATCATCTCTCCAATTATCGCATGCAAATCCAACCGAATTGATTTTGTAGCCAATCATTTATAGAGAAATTCATTGGCTAGTTTTCACCAACTGTGGAGTACCTATACCGGAGCCGGTTTTACTAATTCTCCATTCAAGGTGTGCAGGAATCAGGGAATTAAGGCTACCATTGTGAAAGTATTAGGAACTTCTATAGTGTATGTAGCTCGGAAGCGTCACCCAGATTCACAAAGTTCAGTAACAATTAGACGGTTACTTCAATATTTTATTTCAACATACCCGCGGTACTGCAGTGCAACATTTCATATGACTAATGAGGGCGGAAGAGGATGTCTTTACTTGCAGTTATAAATTCTGATTATCCGCATGTGGCGATCTTGTAGTCATGTGTGAGACTCAGGAACAGCACATTGTGTACCAGATCTTGCTGGAACTCAATGTTTGAACATCTATTGTGCAGTCTACTTACACATATTTACCAATGATATGGCTAAGAGTTAGAACACCCAGTACGCAGTGACGCAGTGCGTATGACTTGTACAAAAAATAAGACAATTATTCATTAACAATTTCTTGAAATCAGTACTGGCGGAAGCTGCGAGTAATGTGATCGTAGTAATAACGCAAGTTTCGTAGAAACTAATGTCACCATTAATAGAAACTGGTCCTAGATTCCATTGAGTAACGTATTAGTTTAAATTGTAACGTTATGCATACATACTCCGTTACAATTTTGACTTTCAGTTTCACAACTTTGTTTCATCCTCCATCACGCAAGAAAGAGAAACGACTGATTCTCGTCACAGCGGATTTTTTTCGTGATGAATTTTGGGTGATGAATTTACGTGTGACGAATCTCGCTGTGACTAAAATCCGCCATGCCCAAGAGAAAGTTTTTCCTTGTCGGCTCAAAAGATTAGAGTTGATTTCCCAATCTATGGAATCTCGTATCATTAACCAGGAAACCAGGATAGAATCTTATGTCGTCGAGTTCGTGATTAGATTTACCCCTCATCATGTTCTTTCTTCAATCATTACATGCTCTTTATCCGCCCACCACCTTATTCGCATCATTGAATTCGGATACAATCTTTTCCCTTCTCCCTCACAGAATGAATTAGCTCATCCCTCCCTCTCTCTGTCTTCGAACCTTCCATCTGAATTAAGCACGACGTTTCTCCCAAGCCCGCAATCCCCTCACATCTTCTCTCCCATCATCCTAGATTGATAAGATAGTTGAAAGCAAGCTGAAGTAAACAAAAATTGATTGAAGGTCAAGCTCACCGTTCGCATTTTCAAACTATTTTTCAGTCTTTCGCTATGTTATACTTTCACAATCCTCTTCTAAATTGAAATCAATAACTTCGGAGAAAATACAAACGTGGGTGACCCCTTCCGAAAGGTTTGAGAAATGATTTAAACCAACTAATTATTCATGCCATTGTCCTTTTATCTCTCAAATCCACCTCTCAGAAATTTTAGGAATTCCAAGCTTCCGTAGCCTGTTTTCCTTGGATACTGCAGGATTTTTTTTCATGACTTCCGCACCCGGAAGAGGTCCTCTTTGAACAGCAATAGCAATTAGCCATTCATCCAATTGAATGCCTTCCTCCCACCCTTCATTATCCTACTATTTCAACAAACCCCTTAGCTACTCGCATGAAATACGATACTTCAAGAGACACCATTTGGCTGCTAACTCTCACACACGAACAATTTTCCGATACTTAGGCACAAATGAATTGAATTCCAGAGCAAGATTTACTACAATGCTCTCCGTGTCCTCGACACATGGACCTTGTTAGTCCCAGTTTTATAACAGAAAAGGCTGGACTTTTAAATCCTTGCCTCCTTCATTCTAAAAAGACCTCCAGTGTGCTTTCATACGCACATTTAGCTAACACTTTTATATTCCACCCACCCTCCGCCCTCCGCCTGAAAACCGCTACCACGTCCTTGCGGGATACGCTTTTGTTACTTAAAATACTTCCCTTCAGCAAATCACATTTATCCGAACGCAATTACACCTCAGCAGATTTTCTAAGTTATTAATATAAGTTACAACAGTTAATATGGATTATCTCCAATGATTCCTTGACTGAAATAATGCATCTTTCTTGGGAATACTCAGTGCCAACATAGAGATCATCACAGGCTTTTCCCCACTTGTAACATTGGATAATGCTGGATAAGCAAGTAGTGAAGACACTGGAAAATTCCTTTCTGTAGCCACCATCGAATTTTAGGAAGCGAAAGGATGAGAAGAGAAGTCGACCCGGTCTCTGAAGGTTACTTAGGTAAGCGGTGGAATGAATGTGTTCCAGGTGCGGAGGGCAAAGCGAGGACTGCGGCAAAGGTTTAAAACGTAGAAAGGATGCCGAATTAACCATTGGAAAGATTATAAATTACTCGGCCGAGGAAGATGAGTTTAAGAGGAGTAAATGATGATGAAAGAAATTGAGTAGGATTTTGGAAGAAGGTGCGGCGTCGGCGGGGACATACTAGTTAGCTATTGAAGCTGGTCCCGAAGTGGGATGTAACCTAATTATTGCTTTCATTAGTCATCACGCTGGATTCTTAATCCCGACTTCGAGATCCTCAGTCCTCATTAACTTTCCTAATTTCCCACTCACCAAAGTCCATCCTCTAGGGAAACCACCCATACCCTCCTCTTCACCCGTTCTTAATTCGACAAAATATCCCGACTCTATCTCCTTCTCCTTATCGGATACGATACCATCTTCAGGGATTCCCCTAAATCTATCCTTCAACTCCCCTTATTCATTATTACCACGTACTAAAACCTAGGAGAAAGTCATTCACTTTCCGCAGAGGTGTCTGTCCTCTCGTAGGGAAATCTGAAGCTGTCCTATCTGACCTGTCCCCACATTTTGAAGCAAAAACACCAGATTTGCATTTGATTTTCCAAATGTTGCTGGAAATTAAATTTTTCCAATAATTTATGGAACAATCGGGCGGAGAAAATCAAACGGGGTGCGACAAATCCATGCTAAGTGGGAGGAGAGCCAGGACTTGTTGACCAGCTAAAATATGACTGAACGGAAGAAAACATTTAAAGTAAATCCAGCAAATGCTCTTCACAAAACTTTGTGGAAAAACGTGCACTGTGAGTACTGCTGTCTGTGAGGTGAGGAATACTGGGTAATGTTGAAACAAGGAAAGAGCAAACAGAATTTCATCAAATCTTATACTTTTAGTGAAATAAAAAGTTGCTTGACCTCTATTCCTTCCCTGTCATCCTGAAATATTTTCCCTTAATTAATCCTCTTGCTCTGGAAATTACAGGGTTTCTAAAATATATCCAAAGCTTCAGCACGCCCCAGCTCATAATTCTTCTTAGCTTTCCCGCTTTACTCGTAAGAAAGCCAGGTTGGAAGACGGACAAACCTAATTCCCAATTACCTTTGCTCTAGAACATCTCACCATATGTGTACCATTCCTCTCCCATGTAAAGCTAACCCGTCCTCTGTATCGTTCATTATTCATTCTGGAATTCTTCCTATTGGACTGTGCCAGTATTATTTAACACCAATGTTGAGAGAGGTTCTCTTCCTTTTCGCAAATTAAGTCTTGGCGCTACACCATGTTCGAGCCAACAGTTATAGATTGAGTAATTCATAAGAATCAACACTTCTTCTCATTACATGAACAAAAATCATTAGAATTTTTTATTAAAGATGATATTTACGTTTATTTCCAAATCTGCTTCATATAGATGCAAGAAAATCATGTAAAATCAATATCTCTGAATTATGACACGATATCAACTAAAATAAATCTTTCTTTATGCTCGTTTTTTACATTTAAAAAGGGAACATGCTTTATTCATAAAATCTTTCTCAAGGCTTTTTTCTGAATACCTTACTTTGTTATAAAATATACAATAATAAATATAAATATTCATCTGCGCACTTCAATCAAATATGTGTTAAAGTTTACAATTACCAAAACTAATACAAAATTCAATATAATTATATTGAGAAAACACAACTGTATGGAGTATGGACTAGATAAAAATACTTTCCTCATATTAATTCTAGATAGTGTTGCTCATCATTTGTTGACGAAGCCAGTCACCATACGCAGAGACCCTTGTGTAGACTGAGGGCAACCCATTTTTTGGACAAGACGCTCCTCGGGACACTACACCAACCAACTTTCCATCTTGGACAAGAGCGCCACCTGCACTGGCCTTGCAGGACGTAATAGTATTTTCCAGGTATCCTCCACAGAGCATAGTTGCTTCATTATACAAGCCTGGATATGCTTTTTTGCATTCGGTATTTGAGATAACTGGAACTGTGCCTTGAAAGAGTCTTTGGGTATTGTGGTTCTTATTGGTTTTCCTTAAATCAGCGTGACTAGTAGTGACATTCCGCTGCCAACTTGTAATTGTTGCAGGCCCTAAAACTTTAAAACAAAATAAGAGAGGTGAAACTCTGAGGATGCGTTGGGCAGTTAACATTGCCCTGAGGATCTCTGATCTACAAAATATCTTACAACTTACCACTGGAATCGGTGTTGTAGAGCAGAGGTAGTGCCAGCTTCGTCTTGCGAAAAATATTTCTGACTTTTACGAGTGCAATATCATTACCAAACCCAAAATCCCTACCAGAAGAGTTCCAGCCGGGATGAACGATGACCTCCTGTACGTCATACCCTTCACTGAGGCCTGTATACGCCACCACGGCTTTCACGCTTCCGTTTCTACGGGCCACGCAGCTAGCAGCCGTAACTATCCATCTTGAATTGACTATTGATCCCCCGCACACTTCCTTCCCACTTCCACTCATCCTTAACTCCACGAGGTAAGGAACCGTCTTCGGTGAGACGCTTCTTCCTAAGTTACCCCAATCCTTTTTTGCTTGATCTAGCTCCTTCGCAGTGTTGAAATGTAGACTTCTTGTAACCTTCTTAATGTCGTATTTGCTGTTATTTCCATGACGGTATTCATTTTCAGAGTTATCAAGCCAACGAACTGCAATCCATTTTTCCGGGCACAATTCTGAAATAACAACTCCTAATTTCCCAACGTCCTGAAAATTTAACATTCAAAATTAAACCTTTCAATGCTTGAACACGAACCCTCCCACATTTGATTTGCGTGAAAACAACATGTACCTGTTCTCCAAACTTCCAATCAGAACCGCGCTCGACAATGTCGCCAATTTCCAATCTATGCGGAACACGAAGATACTTGTGAACGCTCCATGAGCCTACTAAATATAAAATCAAAATTTTACTCACATGGCGAATAATTTTATAATTTATACCAATGCGAGCTTTATTTAGATACACGTCTAGCTTTATTTAATTCCAAAACGTAAATATCGCAGTTATTCATTAAACTTACCGCCGAAGCCAAAGCCAGTAGCAAAGCAAACGGCAAAAACCGATAAATATATTAGAACAAGCGTTCTTGAGACCGCCATTGTTCCACTTGTACTTTTGCTTGTTTAGCAGATTTGCTCTGTAAAATGTTAGAGAATAGTCACTCTTGAAAGCAGTTGCGCTAAGAATTCAATTACTTTAATCAAATACTTTCTTCTTCAAAGGCTGACTTCAAGTGCTGACAAAGTCTCATCTGGACCCCCCATTTTATATGCGTCCAGACAAGCATCCGCCTCGACTTGGTTGGATACACAAATAAACGTCTCTCAAAAGTCATAATTCTCCTGAATGATGCGCAACTTCTTTCCGACGTAATTCATAGATTTCTACAAGAACATGATGACAGCATCTCCAAACATCTCTCACTCCATCCAAGACATAGCCATCACACAGTCACAACAGTGGATGTATGATGAGTTGCGAATGTTTGGTTAAAGATTTGCCGTCGTCCACCAGCCTAGCCTGCCAGCGTAGTTGGTAGTAGCCCACTGGCTGAGTTTTCCAAGTCTAGTAAACAAACTCTTCCGAAGAAGCGGCTGACCCGAGTACGTCTGATCATTCTGTCTCATGACTATTATTTCTTCCTGAGTAATTCAATCCTTACGGGCTTCCAATTCATAAGCCAACGCTTTGTTCGCATCTGCAAAAACAAAGGCGCATCACAAATCAGCTATTCATTCTGTATTAGCCTTGGTTTTGTATAACTTCTCTTTTCTGCCAACCACCCTTTCCCTTTCCACTCTTACATCTGTATCATCACACGCATTCATATGGCCTTTAGTTAGTCCACATTTCTTGGTAACTTCTTTCGCAATTTAAATAATACTGCAAAAGCAGGACGACTACTTCAGGAGAAGCATATACTTTTCTATATTCTGAAGAAAATATGTTCCAGAATTTGATTTTAAATGTTTTTGCAACGACTACTGTCTGACGGGACGGTTATAAAAAGAAAATACCGAAGAAATCAAGCATATGACGACACCACTGAATAGCTATAGGGTATAAATACTGACACGCAAATCTCATCACCATCACTAACTAATTCCAGCTCCGTCCTACAGATTAATCAAAAAATTAATTTATTTTCCTGCCTCACCTCCACTAAAAATCCCAAATTCACTACTGCTTTTACTCAAAAGTAATTTCCAATACTAGCTTCAAAAATGAAGGCCGAAGTAGCCATTCCCATTCTTTGCGTGCACGTATTTTTACTCTGTACAATTTCACCCTTGTGCTCTAGCCAATTGAGAGTTGGAGACCGTGTCCATCGTGGTCCAAATTGGCATTGGGGCAATGTAGTAAGTTTCAGTTTAAATTGCACAAATTTTCCTAGTTTAAGTCTTCAAAACCCTTGAGAAATGAAATGTGTTTTGATCAAACGTGTAAGTTCATGTTAATGGTTCTTCAGTTTTTCTAACTTTGAATTGTTTATTAATTGCTTATAGTACGGAGGACGGCACACAATTGGAACGGTCGTCAAAGATCAAAAAGATGGCATTGTCCATGTTCAATGGCCTGGAGAAGGCACCATCAGCCACAAATACAGAGTTGGAGGAGGTACAGGAATTTTTAATGTCAAACCTTGGCGATTCACCCGCTTTCCCAAATAGATGCAACAAAATTTTATTATATATATATTATTTACTATGGATCTCTTAATTTTTATAATTCCCACTCAAGACTTGCTGCATGGTTGTGATTAAAATATAAGTGTGCTCTGAAATATATACCAGCTCTTACCAACAGTTATTTGCAACTCAATCCCTTCCTCTCATTTCATTGCATTGATTATTTCTGACATTGAACATTTGAATTACATTCGAATTACATTGAATGCTGCATAGCATAGCACATGTCACTGGAGCATTTTAATACAACTGAGGATGCAGCTTCCTGCTTGTCGGCTCTCATTCGTTTGCCTAGCAAGGATTAGCTCAGAAATAAATAAATCCTCAGCCAGATTGAATTATCTCTTTAGCCCATACAAGACGAAGCTTTTTACTTAAATGGATCCGTGCACACCAGTTTCCTAATTTGTAATGAAACAAGTGTGACGTGTAGTTTCTTTCAATCTTGCAGTAGCGTTTCTGCCTGTATCCTAATATGTATCGAATCGAAATAATTGTGGTGATTAGTCAGAATGTAAATACAGATGGCGATAAACTCAACACTATTCACAATCGTTACTCGCATTTAACTGATCAATTTGGGAAACTTCGCTAGGTTGTGCAATGATGATTGTAAATTTTGGCGTAAGTAAATAAGCGAAGATTGGAAACATGTAATAAATTTATTTATAATTGAAGCAAACATTTTGTACTTTATACGTTTATTACATCGCTTAGTAATTTTGCTTTGGAATCAATCCGGCGTTCTTAAACGCACAGATTATTAGTGTATGCAATACTAACTTACATGCTTAAATTTTAATAACTTTATTTTCTCTTTGCACTTCAACCGGAACATAATACGCAAACATTTACAAAATTAGAAAATTTATGCACCAAACGCATCATCGATGCAAACGTAGTCCATGGTATCCTCTGACTGCTATAACTATATCATATTTCCCTTCGTGGCCATAACGGTATCGGTGAGTTTCATTCTGGAGTAGCGATGACACACTTTTCCACCTCACCACGACCCATCCCTCTGAATCGACTTCTTTAATGATTTCCCCGACCCACCATGACTTCACCTGAAGGGCAAAGAACAGAATTATTGCATATTGAGAAACTATTAAAAATCCGTCAACCCCAGTAGCCTGCACCGAAAGAAAACGAGCAGAGCAGAGAGGGAATCAACTTCCGTCCATACCTTGTTATCCAACAAATCCGGACCACGCTTCACCTCCTGGGCAATATCTAACCGAGGTCGCTCAACGCTCAAGCAACTGCTAGCGGATTTCCAGAAAATTAAAAATACGCCGGCACCAAGTAAGATTAGTTTTTTATTCATACTGTAGCCTACAGAGAGCAGATAAAATCCTTATTTCCTGGTATAGTTAATTGGAGACCAGCGCTTGAAACTTTATTGCAGCAGCAAACTCAGTTCAGACTCACACGACAGATGTTAATGTTACATGGGAGTCAGTGTCAGTGCTTTCTCTATTATATACTCCGGATCCCGTAGTGTTCATTCCCTCCTCCTTTTCAACCCATCTCTTCTCCGTAGCCAATCTTCCTTAGAACTAACCGACTTTGCATGAACTCCTAAACTTGGAAGAATTGGCTAACTTTGATTGGTTTTCAAAGAAATTGTTTTCTGTTATTGACGAGTTCTGAGAGCTCCAAAATTCTCAGTAAATATTTTTGCTCAACTGTACTCTTCCAACTTGTTCCAAAGCAAGATTCTTTTCCATACGTTTATGCTTGTAGACTTAGTAAAAGTATAAGCAGGTTTTATATGAGAAATCCAGTAAAAGCGCTTTAGATTGTGATTCAAAAGTTCAGGTTTCTCCAAACACATTTTGGAGCAGAGTATATTCGGTTTGTTTTTATTTGGTTAAAAACTTTAAAATCATTTAGCCTAGGATGCACAACCAAGTAGAATACGATAATTCTTAACTACGTAGTGGTAAACTTTGTAAAAATCTTCGTATTAATTAATACAAAATATCCGCGATACGGGCATAAATCCTAAGAGAATTCACAAAAATACTGTAAACTAGCAGCTGTAGAAATCGCTGCATTGCAACTTCGCATTTATCTTCCATGTCGATGATGAGTAAAAACAACGTGGTAGGTATTGTTTTTGCCGTAGTGGTAAGAATAAACGGTTCCGAGACTTCCGTTTCTGGTCGGCCACCGAACAAACACCACTCCTTCCCCTTCCTTAACCTTAACAACCGTCCCAACTGTTCCTACTCTGCCGCGCTGAAAAAAACAGGGTTTTGATAAAAATTAGTCAAAATTTATAATCAAATCATAATGATTTCAATTAAAATTTTACTGTACCTTATCCCCCCATTTCCAGTCCGGTCCTCTTTGCACAGCATCTCCTACCTGGAGCATCCTGTAGTTACCAGCAGGTTTAGCGGCGCAGAATTCCGCATTTTCGCAGACAAGGGCGTAGAAACAAACAGCAATTACAATTATTCCACACTTCATCTTCTTTGAAGTTCCTTCCAGATCAGTTTCTTCAATTTAAAATTTAAGGCAATAAGAGGAAGTTGTTTCTTAAGCTTTGAAAAAGTTCTTCTTGTTTCTTAAAGGCAAAGAGAGAATGATTCTTTTCAGCAGGCTGCGTCCTATTTATACAGGTTCATGATTACTAATAACGATGAACTCACTATTATTATATACTACTACTTCCATTTATCTCAATTCGTCACCGTCATCGCCATCAATTCATTATTGCGCCTGCGAATTTCAGTGTAAGTGAATTCTGGTGAACCGCAACAAGAGTAGAAAATATTCGCCATTTCATACACTGCTAAAATCTCGTCTGTATTCTTTTATACAGCACCTTTGTTTACTCCTTCTCGTTCTCCTAAGATTAGCTATTACACCACCGACACAACTTATTCACTGGAATACT
This sequence comes from Sminthurides aquaticus, assembly GCA_906901655.1. Classification (NCBI taxonomy): domain Eukaryota; kingdom Metazoa; phylum Arthropoda; class Collembola; order Symphypleona; family Sminthurididae; genus Sminthurides; species Sminthurides aquaticus. The sequence goes on along the minus strand of CAJQTT010000002.1, from coordinate 1,246,805 downwards.
CGTCATTAGACTAGTCAAAGCAATATGTGGTGAGTGGTGAAATGAGTGAGCGTTGATAGTGTGTAGCTCAAAGAGATGGGCATTGCTGCAAACTTGTTGTCATCGTCATCATCCAATACATTACGTCTGGTCAACGGGAAGATTATTGAATTCTCGAGTAGACTAGAGAATCTCTTCATTGACTACAGTGAGTAGGAGTGTGAAGCCAGATGTTTTTGTATTCCTAGAAAATATTCTCTCATTTGCAGTTTCTGTAAAACGTTACTATACGTTACTATGCTCAAAACTACCATTATCCCAAGTCTAGTGTACATAATTCCAATCTTCTGCTGTCTAGCTGTACCGTTGCTTTGGTTTTCTTCTTCTATATCCTTATTTTAAAACCTTCCTATATTGATAATCAAAAGCTTCCTAGTCAACGGGTTGACAAGTTTAAGCTTGCCTCGCGTTTGCTGTATCCTCGCCCGACAGAAGGCAGAAGACAAAGTTTGAATCATTTTTAAAATAAATATCAAGTTATGCCAAGACTACATGCAAATATTGTAATCGGTGATTCCAAAGTTACGCGTTAAGATACTTTTTTTCCACACAAAACAATCCTCCAAAGAGTTGACCATTTCCAGGCAGTCATTTACTCGGTCTTTGTTAGTCTTCCGCACGTGCCATGCACTTTCTTGTCCAAGCTTTCGTCCAATGTTACATTATTTTGCAGCTAAATCCAAGTTTGCCTCCAACAAACTGATAGTGTCCGGTTTCGGATACATGATAAAGATAAGTGAGGAAATATTGCGTCCATTTTCGGAAACGATAAGCCACTAATGGTTTCAACTTTTCACTCTATCGCACAACCCGGAACGCGTTCTCTGACCGAACACAAATGACTTCCATTTACTTCCATTATGTCGCCAACTTCCAGCAACGCTTTCCACCTCCAGCCAGAGTTGCTCCGCATGATCTCACCGCCCTCACAGACAGGGAAGAAACAATTCGGGCGATACCCGGCAAGCCGAAAGTCATCTAGCCCATCCTCTCAATTCCCCCTTTTCCAGTATCTCTCTCTGCATCTCCATCATGCTCTTGTGCCTATGGGACGTCAACTTTTGCGCACATCATCTCTCATCTTATCATTTCACCCATGTATGTTTTCATCAAATATGCATCTTCCTTCCACCGAATGTCAGACAAGTAGAGATGCCTTCAGGTCAAGATACAGTTGACAAGTTGGGTTCAGGTTTGTCTGAAACGTTAGCGTCTGATGCAAAAAATATTATACAAAATTCAGCAAGATTTTCACATTGATTTCACTTTATTTCGCACAATACCCGAAAATCTCTCTAAAAAGAAAGTGGCGACTTTATAAAATACCTTAAACTCATTAATATCATCTTAGCCAAACTAGTGTCTTAATCAATGGTAATTCTGCCCGCTCTCTTTTCATGTACGCTTGTATTTCCTAGCGTTCTATGCTCCAGGATTTGCGAATTCAATTAATCAACATCCTCCTTCTCTTAGGTCATCTTAAAAAGCTTAAATAAGCTGCCTATATACTATGTACACGCCCCAATGGGCTTGTTTGACGTTGTAGCGAGGAATATAATTAATTACACGTAAAAATCACACATTCAACTCAAAAATTAAACAATGCTTTTTCATTTTAGTAGTGCGTGCTTTATTTATTCCGAAAATTAAAATATTCTCAACCTCCACTGTACTAGGTGATTGGTTGGGGAATGAGAACCACTGGGATATTAAAACTCAGGAGTTGCCCTGATAATAATTACATTTAGATCCTTTAAATAATACTGCCGAAATGCACATACGCCTTGCATTTACTTTAATCACAATTGCACTTAACAAACAAAACAAAATAAATGCCCTCTTCTCAGCAGCACAAACCACAACCTTGTTTCATTAAATTTTAATTAACTATATATTAATTTTTATCCAATACGATAAATCTACATCTAAATCTAACTTGCTCCTAAGATAATTGCAAATCTACCTTAAAATATTCGCGATTCTCCATCTCAAGTATAACCAACTATCATATAGTCCTACAGTGGCAAGTAATTCCTCTGTCCCTCCCTCAGAAATTGAATTTGTTCAAAGTGAAAGGTGAGGACTATGACAATCCATCTGGGGTTGGGATATTGAGGTGCCAAAAATATTAATTAATTACAGCTGATATCATCCGGGCGTACAATATATTGTCATAGCCGGATAACGTATAAAGCACTCGCTATGATTAGATGGTTAAGATACTATAATAAGAGCATCTTGGTATACAACTGCGAAGAATTGGATGTGGCAGTTCAAACTTGATGATATTGCCAAACTTATAAACTTTCGCAAGTACATTCCTTTGATATTCCCGCCTGCCAAATAATTTAATATACTTCCAATTCATAAAAAATATTAAATCATTACCATGTGAAGAGCTACTCGAAGAAAGGGGTGTTGCAGGGTGAGAGTTGGATTTTCATTAAATACTAGGCAGCTATGCGCTCAATCTGTAGAAGTTATTAACTTTTCATTCTTGTATCATAGCTAACTTGCAGTGCGCTGCGCGGTATGTTTATAGAAGCACGCCCTCTATAATAGTGTCTTTAGGGCTTGGTTTCATCGGTGACCTATTATTTACTGTGGTAGGAGCAAGGGTAGTGCGTAACCACATTGGAATATTCAAGGAACAAAATATTTAACTAGGCATTAGCTAAAAGTAGTATAGGAATGAGTTTTTTTGCGGTTTACTCGCAACATGATTATAAATTATTATAACGTCTATCCTAACTAGTAGTAGCGATCTCTCTGTGTTTCTTAAACATCATACATATTAGTTAAAGTAAATTACGCTGTTCACTTACGCAATTATCAGCTAAAAGATATTTGCAGATCTTTGGATATTTCTGAGACTGAATCATAGGCTCCTCCTTCCGAATTCTTGCACAGCCCGCCCTTGATTGTAAATTTAAGTTTATTATTATTAATATTATTATTACTCCAATCTTAGCAGGATGAACGGAGAGAGCATCCCTGTAATCCCCGGCAGTTAAGGAAAAGTATGAGGAACGTTGGATTTTAGGTAACTTCACACATGTTTCATTTTCCCCTTGTTCGCGCACAACACGTCGGAGCATCCTTTACACCCATTCCCATTGCCCTGCCGGAAGGGCAAAGGGTGTAGTAATTGAATGGACTCCATGCGGATAATGATTGTGAGAACACTTGTAGACGAGTGGGAAAATTCATGTTTGAGGGGATGAGATGGGAACTGTCCGGGGTCCAGATTCCGAAATGAAGACAAAACAGGGGGATGATTCTGCGAAAATGGGTTAATTTGTGGATGAGATTGGGGCTTACCCGGGTTCTGAATATTGATTGATTTAGCGGATTGAAAAGGATATTTGTATATCGTTTGTGTATCATATTGATGAGTTTATCCTGGTGCAGTATCAATATCCGCGGGGTAGGGGGTCGGGATGATGTGAGGAGGGAGGGAGGCAGGCTACAGGCGGGTAGTAAGAGACCGTGGATATCGGAAGAAAAAGCCCGTTTTCGGTGGTATGTAAAGCAACTTAGGAAATGACTTCGTCTCTAAGGGAGTCTGGAGAGCCCAAGGGACTGGGACTTTTATTGGATGAGCCGTTTGACCGAGCGGAAATACTTGATGAATTATGATTATTCATGGAAGGAATGGGATAGGGCGAGAAGCGGTGGAGTCCCAGCGGAGACGTAGCGGATGAATTAACCGGGTAGAAAGATCGGGAAAGCCTCAAATTATCATTATTGGGACTGTTCGTGGAGGAATTGGTCGTGGACGTGGTAGTGATTGAAGAATTATGATGACTTAAATTACTTTGCCCACTTGAACTTAGACCACTCATTCCATTAGGATTTGATCCATTCACGGCCGCCATCGCAGCTGCTAGCTGAGCATGGTGTGCCAGTAGGGTTGGGGCCAAAGGTGACAGCCCATGAAGCGATGCCCATTGTGTCCACAATTGGATTGGTAGAGGTAATTGAGCTTGTTGCTGTTGATGCTGCTGTTGTTGTTGTTGCTGGTGATGACCGGAAGGTGACCTTCCGTTAGCCATGTTAGCGTTAGCAGCCGCCGCTGCGCTCATTGCATACAATTGGGACAAGCTTCCGTTAATCGCACTAGCACCCGCCATCTCCTGCATTCTTGACATGGACATAGATCCTCCCGGACCGCCAGAATTCCCAAATGGGGACATCCCTCCGCCTCCCATCATTTGTGGGCTTGGAAACGGACTTCGAAGTCCAAGGATATGTGCCCGTGCTTGAAGTAAAGCTTTTTCTTCTAGGGACAAGGAACCCGATGCCATTTCAAGCTCAAAAGGTCGTAACGGCGGTCGGATGTATTGTTGCTCCACGAGCATTGTCTCCATAGTTTCTCTGAAAATTGAAGGAAAAACAATTTTTTCTTTAAAATCACCTCCTTAACTCAACCACACAGCTACTTTGTTTTACGCCGCTCTCAACAAGATATCATCTTCACGCTCTTATTTATCCCGTCAAAGCCAAGCCGGCTTTCCCTCTTTTCCTCTCCTCAATATAAGCTTCTTCATCCAATTCTTTTACTATCTCTGCCCGCCAACTCCATACTAACGATTATTAATTGTTTCCGCAATAAAACTCCCGCCGCCGCCGCCCCATACTTTTTCTAATAAAAACATGTGAAATCAACTTTTATAAGCATGTGATTTCAATCTTCAAAAACTAGAAATTTGGCGCCTAGCTATACAGCTTTACAAGGAAGAGGGGGTGGGTCCGGAGAGGGGACAGCAAAAACTTTTCACATTCTTTAAACTAGCTTATGATTTGCACAACAAATCCATCTCAATCCACTTCAAGCAATGCTGCTCAGCTTTCCAATTCGCACGCCATTATCATGTTGCCAGCATGAGGAGACACTAAGAGATACACGAAATATGGGGTAAAACTCATATTTTCTACTTTAATTCACTCTTGCGTGATCATGTTCGCTTTGAAAAAATTGCAATGCATCCATAGAGGTTCTTCTTGGTTTGAGTTATTGATTTGAGCTTATATCATACAGCTCCTTCAATAATATTTGCCTACAAGAACGCGATCTTTTGTAAAAAAATACTTGCTGGTTCGCAGCGCTTGATCCCACACCGTTGGGAAATTTCAGAGGACCAAGCACCAAGCCCAGGAAAAGAGCGCTTGAATTAAGTAATTTAACCTTGACTTCATCGCTCCATAACTTTCCTAACCTTTTCATCATGTCAAGAAGGTAGAAGAAAGAGGGAATAAAAAACTTCAAGGCTTGGTATTCCAGCCAACTAGCTCTCTCCATATATTTCATATCATACACCGCCAGGTATCTTTCACACTATCCGTGCTAACTTTAATAATAGCTTGCGTTGAAACGGCGGTACAAAAAATCAACGGAATGACAGCCTTCATTTCAATCTCCTGGAATCACTACAAAGCAGACCTCCAACGGCGATCAAATCAAAATGTAAGTGTCATATTTTACACGGATACATAACGTGCGCAAATGCTCCGAGCATCTTTTCCCTCATCCCTCCCTCCTTCATCACCCCTCGTCCATTTTATTCCGCACATTCGTTTATCTTCTTTTCATACCGTCAATCCTTCTTTCATGCCAGCAAAACCAGAATGAGGTAAACACTAGCCCGCATAATTATTAACAAAGATCAAACTTACAGCTCTTGCAGCCTTTGAATACGGCACGCCTGACAATCATTACAAAAATATTATGGGCTTCCAACACAGTTAAGTTATATTGGCAGCCTGGTTTTGAACTATCTTCAGCTCATGGTTTGTAATATTGACATAAACTAAATTCTCTAGGCCACAGCCGTCCTGTTTACCTAACACGGGAGAAAAGCGGGTATCCATAGCCCACTACCCATCCTGAGCTCTGAGCTCTCTGCAAGGCATGGTTTTTGGGACGGAATGCAGCAGGGATAGATTGAGATAAACATTTTGTAATTAATTTATTTGTGATGAAGAATAAAAAGAGGAGATGCGTGCTAACAGGTAGTAGAAGATTAAATTGAGGCGAGGAAAGCCACTCTAGGCAAGTGATAGGGCTGGAATTGTATCGTGTGAGGAAAGCTACTTTGAAAAAATTGCCAGCTTGTGTGGCAATATGCAAATGAGATCCGATAATTATTTAATAGATACCTTCCCCGCCAACCTACACGACGGAACGTCAGATCAAACCTTCAAAAGCAAGTTTCCATTCTGTCATCTTCTACACAAACTTAAGTCTAACCTGTCTCTCCCTCCTCTCCGTCTATCCATCTCCTAGGAGCAATACTCTCTTCCGACACATTCACATATTTCTATATCGTCTCCGACCTTCCCGCAAGTCTAAAAAGCCGGTCCTCAGCCAGCCACCCGCCCTAGCACGCTACACGATCCAAGCCCACGAAGCCTTGCCTTGCTCTCTCAGCCTCAGAAGCTACACAGTTCTACCCGCATATCATTCCCTTCATCCCTCCCACCTTAAAGATCAGTTGGTTGAATAGTAGAATAATAAAAACGCATTGAATACTAAGAACGAACCAAGAGCCAAGCTCCCCTCTCTCATTAACTAAATTCATCCAGCCACACTAACCACACAAATCTTTAGCTTCTCAAAATTGTTTTCCGCACGCAGGAACCATGTTCACCACTTCACAGTCCTGTTCTAGCTATGCCACCGCCAGATGAGAAATCATCACCCGTCAAACAAAACTCTGCTGGCTTTCATCTCTCCACCCCTCCCCTCTAAAACCGGTAAAAGCCCCCCTCCACAAAATCCAGTCAGTTACGAAGAAGCCAAGACACAAAGACAAGAAAAATATGCAGGCACGACTCTTTCATTTTCCCCTCAACTTAACTCATCCACTTCTTGGGCAAGTATTCAAGAGAAGGGACGCTAGTGAAAACTTTGCCAAATTCCTTATCATCAAAGCTCAAGAAAAAGGCTACAGGTCATTAGGAACGGAGAAGCATAAAGAATCAATTTCACGCTTTGAATTCCTGAATATACTCTAATTTTAATAATTCAGGTGTTATTTTGCTCCTGGGATTAGAGCGTTTGGCGGCAGGGAAAGCCAAGGTTATTTGCTTGTATAACATACGTTTACTTGTAGGGCGGTTAGGGCAGAAGGAACATTTCCTGGGGCAAAATGCTCCAGAAAGGTAACCTTCTTCATCTTCTCTTCTGGCGAGTTTGAGGAGGGCTCGGGGAAAGGGTTCAAATTAGACAAATAATCTAAGTAAAAGTGAAGTGGAATCATTTCATGGCGTATTTAATTAACCAACTTCACTGGAGATAAAGGTGTGCCGCAAAGATCTTGTTCCAACAAAAGCTTGAGGGTTGACCCGGAGAAATTTATAGGGAAATCTATGATGATTACATCCCGTAGGCTTCTCCCTCTATCCCTCCTTCTCCCTTTTATCTTCCCAATTCCCTCATATTACCACCAACTAACCATTTCATCAGCCCTCTCTTCCAACGGCCTAACCAAGAAGACTTTCTTCCATAAATGAAGATTTCATACAGGCACACCGAGCGTAAGACTTTTCGGTTCGGGCCTAAATTCCTGTACTCCCAGATTTCCACAGCTTCTTTGAACAATACTGCGGGCCAACAGAGCATAGAGGAAACGCACAAGTTTTATTTTTTCTAAAAATCCTTCAAAGGATTTTACACCTGTGCTTGAAACTAAAGAAAATCAAAGCAAGATATGATTTTCCCCTCCAATTTTCCTATCAAAGCTTGCTTGCTTCCCTGCTATAAGACTGCGCAAGTCTAGACTCCAGCGGAACCTTCGCGTCTTTACTCATGATACATTGCAGCACCTATGTAATTTTATTGATAAAGATCTATAAAATATCAATAAATTTTTGCACTCGTTTTTAACGAACTGGCTCCTCTCTTCTAGAAGATGGAAAGCTGTAGCCCACAAGGGTTGAAGAAACTAACAACTACAGTGCCACACACACGGCTCCACTCCGTACACACACACACCCTCCTCAATGAAATCAACAAGACTTTTTCATCAATTAATTTATAAAAGACTATCAGTGAGACTTTTGTTGAGCGGAGCGCCATAAATCTCAATCCGCGGGATCTACAAAAGGTCCAACCTTCCGGCTTTTATAAAATCCCTGCCGCCGCCGCCACCGACTCACTAAACTACAACAATCCCGTCCCCATCCAATTAATAAATCATTTACTCTTTAATTTCAACCCTTCCTCCTCTCCTCATCTCTCGGCTTGCTCATTCTCTTCACCCTCCAATCCAACACTCCCTCCACACCACCATCTCCAATATAATAATTATCCAAGTAATTCTAATACTACTGTATACTCATTTGGGTTTCTTACCTTTCAAATTCTGTGAGGCGGGAGGAGTCGCGGAAACCCTTGGCGAACGGGTTACTGTCAATCTTCAATTTCGTGATCTGCAAATGAGAAAGATATTTAGAATCAATCATTTATCAAACAAGAATTCATTCCCTCTCTCACGATAACAATCGCATAAATTTTTACACAAAACTCTCAATCCAATCATCTCTGTCTCTCGCTTCGCAGAGAAGGATGGGGGATCCTTCTCTGCCCCCCTCACAATTAAACTATCAGTTTCTTCCCATCCATCCTCCAACTTGAAGGCTCTAGAGAGACACCACAATCTAGGGAATTCGCACCGAGCAAGATCCCAATTTCCCGCTTTAGCAAGCATGCCCTAATCAGGGATATTGTTATGTCCCGTTCTTTGCTGAATGGGAAACGAGGGCGGTGAGAACAAAGCAAGACTATCATTTCATCAGCTTTCCTCTTATTAGCACCCAAGAGGGAAAGTCTCGAGATGTCCAAGGAAGACAAGGTAGGATGGGGGGAAGTGGTTCCGTAAGGAGGAATAACAGGCCACGGATGGAGCTTTTGCCAAAGGCAACACACTCTTTGTGAGTCCAAAAATAATTACGATAAATATTTTTCTGGCCTCCCTCCCATGCCTCTTCCACTTAAATCACGAAGGGTCATTATAAAAGTTTCACTTCATATATATTTGTTCGGAAGGAGAGAAGATTTGACCCGAGGATTTTTTTCCATTCCTCCGGCCAGCCAGAGGAGATCCTCCCCCGCCCCCTCCGTCATGCCTTTCTCCAACACACATCATCTCCTACTTCTCCAGCCCACCGCGACTACTGAATCCTTTGCCACCAAGTTGTAAATCTCCTCGAGCTATGTGCATTGCGTGTTCTCAAGATGTGTGTGTCTATCGCCCAGTCAGAAGAAAAAGAAGAGATGATACTTTAAATGTCATGGAAACATCGTGTTAAGACCAAAGAATCTTAACCTTAGCACACACACATGGCTACCCCATCACCCAATCACCCATCCCGTTTCCTCCAACATTCCCCTCTTCAAACTCTTTAAAATTTCTCCTTCAGATTCATCATCAGATGTGCATAAAGGCATTTCCTTCCTCATCCCATCCTCAATCTTTTCCGCTCTGGCATTTTAAAGGCTCCTGGCAAAGCAAACACTCACACCAGAGCCACAAGCACATGTGTTGTAATGTGCGTAAGACACTTTGATAGAGGACCGAGCAAGAGGAGCAGAGGAAGAAAGCGTTTTTTCTCGGAGGGTCCCCTTCAAAAAGTTAAATTATGTGAGGATGAAATGGTGCGTAGAGTGTGAGCCTTGTTCGCAAGCGCCGTGCAATACGGTTTCCACAAAGATAATTGGGCCACCCGGGTAGTAGACGATGATGAAGTGTCGAGATCACCTTCCACCGCATTTTGCATCCCATCACTCTACTCATTTTACTCCTACTCAATTCCCTTTTCAGCTCCACCAATCCTCCTCGCAAGTCTTCTTTTCCTCTCCTTCTTCATCTTCTTCATCTCCCCATCTCCATAAATTAACGTTCCCAACACCTATATTCCCCCTCTATTTAACTAATCTCACACTCTTCCCATCAACGGTAACGGTACAGCCCGCGTGTCTCTCCTTTCACTCCTCCCGCCCCCCATCCCCCCATTCCCTGTAAAACCGAATTCCGATACATACCTACACAAAAACCATCATCAAATTCCTTCTTTTGAGCTTCAATCCCAGCGCCCTCTTCCATTTACTTCTGGGAAACACTCTCATAGCTAGGAACAATAACCTTTGGAAACGTGCTCCTTCCTGCCTCTTCCGTTACTATTAACATATCCGTCACCATCTTAACTGTTTTTGTTGTCATGACAACGGAGAGTGTTAAAACCTAACCTTTATGTCACCTGTACCTGCCCTACAATTCTATTACCCCCTGGATTAGGATAATTAGACCTACATTACTTTCATCCACTTCTTTTCGTTGTACATCCACACCGCCGCTCGCTAATAGTTTCCATGTTCTATCAATGAAGATTTCAGGATGACACGCATGCTTAGCCGGATGTAAAGTTGAACATAGTTTTTGGCGGCGCAAGTAGGAAAAGCGTAGAAATAATAACAAATAATAATCCTCATTCCCTCGTCATGTCATTGTACAAGACATTAACTGAACATTTAGATGCTTAGATTAGATATAGAAAAAGATAGAGAGAGAATAAAATATCATTAGGACGGGATGGAGCTCGTCAGGGAGCAGGGAAACGAGTAAAAGAGCAGTCGGAAGGATAGAGAGCGGAAGACGGATAATAATAATCATCTCCACTTACTTTACCTTTTCCTCTCACTCCATATTCCCCCTCCCTCCCACACATAACTTTCCCCAAGGATGAAAGAGGCGCTACAAGGAGAAAATTAGCCAGGAAGCAGGTTTGATCCCACATTAGAGCTCTATTAGGAGCATGATATGTGAATCCACGCTAATTACTGCACGTAATACGCGATCAGTAAAGTTGTAGCTGGTAGCTTGGATAGCTACGTCCACTCTACATCCTACGGTTATATCCTACAACATAACACAGGTTGAAAAGCATGGGGAAAGGCCGAACCTTCCGGGAAACCCCGCCAGACTCGTCAGCCGTCAGCCCAATATCTACGTAACATACTAATCATTAGCTCTATTTAACATGCATACACACTTTTTTGCATACCCGAGCAACCCAGCTAATCGTCACGGTAATCATCCTAATCATGGCAATTTAGATGATAGCTGCACAAAACTACCTAATATGATGAAAATTAGACTATAGCTTTTATAAACCATCATCATCTCTCTATATGCTCTACCTAATCCAAAAATCCGGCTCTTTCCTCCTACTACTCTCCTTACAGTCCATCCCATCCATCCTCTTCTGTATGTTTACAAAACTTTTGATCGTCCCACGCTCCCTTTGTTCGTGATCTGGAGGGCAGACGCCAAATACAAACAAATTCTCCGCCCGCTCCCATGTTTGAAACCCTTGAGAAAAGTCCACTACTACTACTACATCTTCACCGATAAACCTTATAATAGGGTCACAAACACTTGAATCCGGCACATTAGCCCTCACAAATTATTCCACTTCTTCCCGGCCGTATCATCATCACATGCAATAAAAGCCGACGACGACGACCATATTATTCAACTCCCTTCCACACTCCTTCCCTTCCTTGTCTACATAATTCCAGTACTTGTGCTTTTATTGCACTTTCATAGCATGGCGGCGTATATTCTTCGGAAGAATTTCTCCCGCTTCTCCTCGAGCCACTAATTTTAACAAGGGGCGGGAAGATTAGAGCCAGGCTTCAGCCAGCCAGTCAGCCAACGATATTATGGAGGTATATAGTTGAACTAAAGGTGCTTCTTACCGAGATAATTATCCTAATCATCTTACATAATAATAGCAAGGCATGTCATGTGATATTGCGTGGTCTCCAATCAAATTCTCAAACAAACAAAGAAACTCTGCATGGAATATTTGGCTCGTTCCCTTATTCCCTTCCAAACGTTTTAAGGCGGAAGACCAGAACTTTCTCCGGGACAACTCCGAGCTGACCACGTACATGCGGCATGCTAGATGATCAGCATTGCAACTTGCTGATCAGAACTTTTGAACCTTCTTCACCTGTTCTTTCAACTAATTCATAAAATGATCAAAGAAAATGATTGCTTTTATCAGGGAAACCACATCTACTCCGCTAGTTTCTAACAACTTGCCAAGTGATTTGAGAAGCTTTTACGATTCACACGAAAATTCCGCAACTATCCAAGTATACTCCTGTCCACATAGACTTTAAGTGTTGTAGACTCTATCCACTCCACCTGATACTGTATTTTCAAGCTATGCAATCGCAATCACTAGCTCCACTAATCATTTATTTTCTAAGCCAAACACCCTCCTCCCTCTGCCCCCAATCCTAGCACGGAATTATTAATGCCTTAAACCTCCAGACATTTTTCCTTCACCAATCCCGAATCCTCCAAGGGTTTTCCTCACGGCCAAGCCTCTTCCAGACACATGTCAAAGAAAATGTAGTGCACAAAATGCTTCCACGCAATAGCTTGAAATCCCCACGTACAGAATTCAGAGGTTTTTATTCCTCCAAACTCCGATGCGGGTAGCTTCAGCTTTTTTATATGTCCGTGTGTATCCCACCTACCTACCCGCGCCCCTTCAACAGTACACATCACAAACTGTTCAAGACTGGCATGTGCGTACAGCTTAAAATCAACTTGAATTGAGTGTATCGGCCTGGATTTAGCCGAGAAAGTCATTACGTCTTGAGCATTCTCCAGGTTGCATGACAAGACAACCCTTCCTTTTTTAGATTCCCATTATCCCTCAAGTCCCTTTTTACCACCTTCAATCATCATAGCACTTTCCCCGTTAGGTCCTGCCACTGGATTGAAAATAATCCGCCGAGAGCTAGGTAAAATTCAAATTCCCTTGTACTTGTTCCCAACCTGTTTTCCCTTCTGCTCTTACGACCCCGCATAATACACGATCCATGAATCCGGCCACCGTATCCGACAAATCCAAACTAAAAGCTTATATACACAGTAACATGTCATTCTTCCCTATCTTCTAAATGACCTCCTCCCTCCTTTACTACTCTTTATTATTTCTTTCTTGTCAAATTAGGAATACACGCCATCAAAATTCTTTAACGCTTCTTTTTACAGCAACTAGAACAAGGCAGCAAGGGAACTTCTTTCCTCACACGATCCCTTCTCCGATTAGCTCTCACATTAGCAGGGCTCAAAGCCCAGTGGCCGCTCCTTGACGCTCCTGTTTCTACAGACATTTTCCCTGCCTCTTGGTCCGCACCTACAAGAGCCACTATGTTTTCCGATTAAATTCTTTCCCGTTCCAGCCCTTGTAGTCTCCATATATTATACAATGAGGAGAAGCCCACATCTCGAGGAAATCTTCTTTGTGGGTGATCCTTACCAAAGTGGAAATCAGTAGTAAAGTTGGGATTAGCTCATGTCACAATCCTAGATAAACTTGACACATGGAATCAAATTTTTGATCCCAACAACAACAACAATAAACTTTGAATCCAGATGAGATTAAGATGAGGATTGAATCCAAGCACTTTTTTACACTTAATCCTCCAATCAGGCAGGATGGATTACCCCCTTACGCACAGCAACAACAACAACAAGGAGGAAAGTATAGTTGGCAGTGCGAAGCAGATTCACGTCTCACAGCTCACAGCTTCCCCAGCTCATTTCCACTCTATTCCATCAATTGATGTGGTCATTTGAATGACTGATGATTGAGAGGATAGGGATTTTATCAGATTCCGTTCTTTATCCCAAACCCTGTCTCACTCCACTCTAACCATGTTCTTTGACCCTGTCTTGTAAGATTATTTTACCTCAAACACCCGGATCATTAGCATTTAAATTCCAAACAACCTTCTAAGCACCGTCCGATCTGCGATAGCATTCAGGGAGTGTCAAGAAAGCTACATATTTTTATCATCCTCCAGAAACATGAGTAGATATTCAACGCTAATTCAGTCATAGGAGGATCCAAGGAGCTTCCTGGCTCATCACACACACACACACACACACACAACCTTCCTGGCTTGTGAGCTGGGCATATTAAATGCAAAATCTTGACAGATCATCAGCTGATGGCTGACAGGGAGCTTGTTGAGGAGAGTAAAGGTGGACAGGAGGGAAGAAACGGGTAGGGCGGATAGGTGATGCGCTAGGCTTTGAATAATACGGGGAAGGAAGAAGAAATTTCTACAAAGACCTCACAAAGAGCGGATTTTTCACTCATCTCTTTCATAGAACAAGACGTTTCTCGCGAGCCACAATTCCGATTACATCCCCCATTCAGCTTGGTCCAAAAATCTAAACAAGGATTCAACTAGTAGCCTCTCTCCTATCCTCAGCCAACAGATCCTATTCCTCCTGGCTGCTGGTATTGTTAAAAGTTTTGACGGAGGTCTTCTTCCCTTCTCTGCATTATTCCCCGTCCAGCTCCCTCCTTGGAGAGCTGAGATGGGAGAACAATAGATTCCCGTTTAGCATCAAGCTGTCTATCAGCTTTACCTTATCGACCATTGCATCATGCTGAGCAAGACAAGAGGATCCATCAGTTTTCTCCTCGCCTTTTCTCCCCATCACGATTTACCATTGACAATATGATCACTTTGTTTGCGAACATTGTCATCTCTCCATCTCTCCTCCCTTCCACCCCACACACACATTCCTCTTCACAATTTGACAAAATGACATCCCGGGAAGAATCCCGCAGATGAAATCTCGTCAAATGCGTACACAGGTAGCTTGATCATTATGCGAATCTCCTCAATGCCCTCCATTTTCCCTCACCCAGGTCCTCCAAACAGCTCACAACACATTCACTCAAGCTCCACCCCACAAACCTTTATCAGTACAGTATGCGTATCCCTTCTTCGGGTTATTTACCTGGTCCCTTTGCTTTGCCTGCTGCTGCCCTTTTTAATTTCCCTGCTGGCAACAAATTTTGAGCCTTCAACCAACCTGTTGTAACATACTCCAGGGACTATAAGAATTAACACGATCCCTTATGCGAAGGGCAGGCGGTAGGGGGACTGAAGCAATCAAATCCTTCCAAAAGAGTCTTCCAACAGAGCTTAAGCAATAAATCAAGTAAAGTAGCAGAGACTAAAATAAACTTACTAATTGATTTTGATACGCTGTGACTGCTGTGAAGACTGTTTCAGGGAAAATAAACGTCCTGTACATTTCCGATTCCAGATCACCAAGGAAAGCTCCGTTCGAGATCATCCCTTCCCTCCATTTCACCAAGTGTATCCGTGGCTGGTATCGATGCATCGAGTTTAACACCAACTGCTTTTGTAAATTTATAAATTTCAAATTACAAACATGCCAGACACGCTTCCTCTGGTAATCTTTTTATTTTAAAACTTGTAAAAGTAGTCATAGATGTGTAAACCCCAAAGAGCTTCCTCTGTCAGAAGGAGCAGACACCTGAGATGTTGTGAGAAAAACTAGAGATCAAATCCGTCACGCCACACACACACACCTCTGTCTATTATCAAACTTAAACCCAGTGACCCAAGAAGAAGGAGTCAATGATGGAAGCCAGTTAGCTCGGAGTGTAAAAATAAAACACCTTCCTCTCATTCTGATAGCTAGAGCATGATGGGGATGAGAGAGGTGATTTTTAATCTCGGGGTTAATAGAGAGAAATCAAAAGGACAAGAAACATCTCTTACCCCCATCTCATCCATCTCCCTCATCCCACAATTCAAAAAAGATTTACACTTGGAGAATAATAATAATAATAATAAAACTCCTTCACTCCTTGCCCTTCTTGTTACACAATAATACAATATTTTCAAGCCTAGCCAGGAGGACAATCTTCCCTCATTTCTTTACTAAAATCCGAGCAAGCTTAAAATGGTTCAAAAAGTAGGTCTCTCTGAGATTACAAAACCACGGTTCAATCCTATATATTTCTCTCTCGTGTGTCTAAATCCAAGACAGAGGTCAGCCCGGGGTTGAGAAGATGTATAGTAATATAAATTTCCATTACTTGACTTACATGACCATGCTTGTCCATCTCATTATTTGTGAGTTTAACTTTTTCAAAAGAGACGACTTGCTTCTTTAATTGCTCCCCATTGAAAGGTGAGTCGGGGTGGATGTGTAGCCGGGCAGGGGCAGGGGGGTCCGCTTTCCCTGCAACAAGCCATGAAGATCGATGATAGGCGTAGCGGTAACGCTTGTTGTCCACAGGTACAATGTCCAGCAAGACTGCATAACGCTGCTCTGATCCTAAACCCGAGAAGGAAGCTCGAACGGTGGGAAACATCCTCCTGCAATATATGGCAATCACAAAAGGTCATCATAATTTTATTTTGTTTACCACCAACCCTCCTTATTCCAAACTCTACTTTAGTACAATCGTCCTCCAATATTTTCCAACTATAGAACACAAACATAGTAGGCCCCAAACAAATACAAAGAGGCAGTTCAATACTACAAAATACTAAAAGTAGCAGATACTACAGAGGAGATAAAGCTATAGGCGGAAGTATTTAGAAATTCAACAACTACTCAATATACCGGAAGGGCAAAGTATCTAGTGTCTAGGCAATCTAACACGTAATAAATTAAGCAAACGCTCATCCGCCATCGCTTCCCATCTTGGCAATTAGCCAATCATATCTCCAACTCTTCACCACACACAGCCATAACCGGAGGCTTTCACAATCCTTCACACGCAAACACACACATACTAAAGAAAGCATTAATAAGCACAAACTAAGCGAGTTGTCCTATAGCTCGTCTCTTAATAAATCCTGAACAGATGTGATACTCCACCCCTCCCCAACTAACATTCAACATGGCTTTTCACCATATTCTCTCGAATCTTTCTTTCTCCTTCCTGGCTTTCAGGCAGGGTGTTGATAATCTCCTTTCCACCTTACAAATTCCAACACGTCTCTTCTTTGCCTATAGCTTTTCTTCCACTCCCGCTTTTAAACGAATCCACAATGCTCCCTCCTTTGTAATCCTGGTAACAGAGCGAAACGTGTGGATGCCAGCACATCTCTCTGTCTCTTCCATAAACTCCGAGGGTTTATGCATATTCATCAACTTGTTATCATAATATTTTTCACCTTATTCCACTCCTACTTTGTAATTGCTAATTTCCATCCAGCTGTCTGACACGCTCTGGAAAGAGCGGGCTTACAGAGTCAGTCAGACATGGGGTTGTCATCTCCATTGCGAATTCTCTCTTCCTCTATCTTCAAGTGTTGAGACGGGAGATGAAAATGTAAGCATCTCCAAAGGCATATCCCTTCACTTGACTTCTTGACGTCTTTCTTTCCACTGTGTGAGACCATGTAAAATTTCTCATCTTGTTATACCAATCACCACCATCCAAGCTCCTTCCAGACGCACACCTCGTTAGTGTCTTTCGCGTCGCTTAACGAGCTCCGCCTTGTCAAAGAGAAAAATTCCACAAATGGCCGCCACCCTCTTTTCTTCTTCTCCTACTCCCTTCCGCACTCTATCGTCTCTATCCTCTTAACCGCCAAGATAATCCCCATACCCGCCGTTTCTCCTACCGCATCGCTCTTCAAGAGATTCTTCCCCTTCCTTTCCTAAAGCTTTGCCATATATGCTTTCCCTCCTGCAAACATATTAACTTGCATCAACCACCCGGGCATCTTCTCCTTCCATCCACCGTCCTCCTTCTTCCTGTCGTCATCCTTCCCACATTTCCCTACACGCCATTCTCTTCCGAGAAAGGGAATAACACATGCTCTTCTTTCCGGGTTCTCCTCAATTTTTTACCCGCATCACCATTAGCCAATCACCTCCCACCACTCTTTCCTCTCCCCGCAGCTCCTTTCCCCGAAACATTTTTCACATCCTCTCTCTCTCTCCAACCCTTCTCCACTCGCTCAACTTTATTCCAGCCAAGAAAGCCAATCCACCACTCAACCACCCAGACGCAGCCATAGACAGCACTCTCTGTCAAGAAATAGCAAACTTTGTGAAAAGTAGAAGAGAAACAAAATCAATGCTCGACTCCAGTCTCCTGCTATGGCTTCAGCCTAAGCCCGGGAAAGGAAATAAGAAAACCCCATGAGCGGAGAGGAAAGATACGGATATACGAGTTGAATGGATTCGAAGGAGAAATGATGACATGGATGGTGTGTTAAAGATAAAATTTACCGAGCCCTTAAAATCCTCGCTAAAGAAGAGAAAGGAGGAGAAAGAAAGCTGTGCCTAGTCTAGTCGCTGTGCGAGCAGTCTGTGTTGAGTGAAAGAGAAAATGGAATTTGTTCCAAGTTGGAGAAAGCAAGAGTGGGAGCGAAGAAGGAGGATAGGATTAAGTAATATCAACTTGTGTATACATGTTGAGATGGAATTCTTGAGGGCAAGCATAACCGGGAGGAGAAAGACAGTGCTAGACAGGAGGGAAAAGTGATGAGTCTAACCCTTCTTCTCCCCAACATTGTGGAGCACATGAAACTTTCTCAATAATCCTCCGACTTAAATTATATCAACGTTGAATAATGTACGACTATGCCCTGGCTTTGGGGAATGTAAAGTTGGGAACATGTATCAAATTGCTGAGTTGTCTCCAAGAAAGAGAGAAAGCCCTCAAACTTATTATCACGGCTTGAAAACTCTTCAACATTTCTCCAACTCTTACTTTCTCCAACTTGCTTCCCCTCTTCCCATCCCAATCCCACCACCGCTATTTCCACTTCCCTCCTCCAACCATCTAGTCCTTTTCCAACAGCTATATTTTTCTTCCACTCTCTACTTTCTCTCCTGTGAGAGATTTCGAGGAAAAGTTAAAGATTGAGAGCAAGCGGAGGCGGCTAAACTGTAGCGTAGCTGTGAATTTTCTCCCTCCATCACTTTGTCCAACCTAACCTCCGGCACTAACTCCCCTACTCCCCTCCTCAACTTACTCCACCCACACTCACCGTAGTGTCAGCTCTCAATATCTTCTCACCAGGACTATTACGGACGTGGGAGGGGAGGAGAGTCAAGGGAAAATCCAGTTTTAGTTTCTCCATCCTTTCAAAGTTAAAGTTGACTAACTTTTAACAGCTTATTCCCTCTCTCCCATCCCGTAACTCGGAATCTCCATATGATCATCACGATAATAGACGTTTCAAGAACAACTTCCTTGACTCTCTTCTTCACATTTCAAGTCATCTTACCCAACACACCGCTCCAACACACTGCTAACTATGTACGCTTCAACTTTTGTCAGCACTACTGAACAACTTTTTTCTTTCACGTAAAAACTCGAGCACGTCATCTTTTCATCTTCCACTCCTGTTTTAACAGTCATTCGACACGGCACACAACCCGATTCCACTTCCATTACTCTCTTTCACTCCTTTGTAGTCAGCGTCGATCATTTTTAAAAGTGGTACCGAAGTGCAAATTGCAAAACGCTTCTGAAAGATACAGATTTCAATATTTTTGGCGCTTTCCTGCTTTCCTTGAATATTCTCGGCTTTCAAAACGAATGGTTTCGTGGAAGGATAACACAGCCCAACTCGAAGAGTTGTTTAGAGCTCTTCGTTCCTGCCATCCGCCTGTTCCTATTCGATTCAACCATTCCAACGAATCCGATTCTACAACAAACTGGCAAGGCGCCGAGAAGGAAACATTTCAAAGATAACATCTTTTCGAGAGCTTCTCTCTCAAAAGTTAGCACGAGCCTTGCTGATGGAAATTCTAGCGTAAATTATCTGCCAAACTGAAATTAGAAACTGTTAATGGTTCACCATCCGTGGCTCTCTCCCATTCTTCCCCTCTTTGTCTTGAGTCTTGACTTTTGTATTCTGCTCAATAGAATCCAAGGAGCGAACCACAGAAATCCGATCTAACTCTTCCTCCCTCGCTTTCACAGCCAAAGAGTAGGACTACTACCAGTCTATCTTCTCTAGCATTACTCGAGCGGAACACATTTACAATTCCTAGCGTTGACTTGGGAGAGCATCCTATTTGAATTTTACAAGAATCCAGTTTGAAGATGTACATTCGTGAGACCGCACGGCTACGGAAGGATATAACGAGTGAACGGGTGGGTGGAAAAAGCGCTAGTCGGCTTGTCAATTGAGTCTTGGAGTATGTATTTTCTCTTTGCTATTATTAGTTGGATATGTTCTCTGAATTTTTTCTCTTGACACTCATGTTTTGAGGATTGCGCTGTTGGTGCTCGATTTATCTTACCCCTCTCTTTTATTCATCCTCACTTCTTCTCGTAGGAAAAAGAAGTAAAGATATTCCCATGATGATAAAACCCGGGTATCTACCATCCTGGTCTGGTACAAAGGAGAGAGAGAGAGAAAGAAAGACGACTAGACGACACGCGTACAAGCAGAGAGAGGGAGAGTCATGGATGGTGGGTAAAGTGTTGGGATTTTTGTGGGAATGTCAACGCGGGCGGGTTATTTTAAATGTGCTAAAATTCTTTTCCGCTCTACAGAGGAGACATTTCAAAAATTCCATACTCCATAAACACGACAACAGGTTGAGAGTGCCAAGAAACACAAGATCATTTCTCTCACCCAACCCATGTAACCAGAAATAATGATGACAGCTATGTCAATTAAAATGGGAAAAAATTTCATCGCAACCCTCGACTATTTCTGCGATACCCTTCAGCGGATCTTCATTTTTGGATGTGGTAACTCTTCTTTAGCTTGTTCTCTAAACGCTTCTTGGAAGCCAGCCGGGAGACTATAAGAAATATTGATTTCCTCTCGCTCTCGTAAAAGTAAGGACAAGAAATGCGGGGAAGAAGAGCTATAGTAAGGGGAAGGCTATAAAGCGGGCTGAGAGCGAAGCAAGGGAAGGAAGGAAGGAAGGAAGGAAGGAAGAAGAAAAGACTGAGGGAGAAAATAGGGCGAGTTCATATGTGGAACCATGTTAAAAGGCTGTGACAAGCACAAGGGAGGTTCCCGTTTCTCGGGATTCCTACTCCTTCCTTAGTAAAGACATAAGAAAAATATTTCCCAGATTTTATTCCTCCAAATAAAAGTGTTGACTTGCTAGATGAAGACAGAGCATTCCTTTTCGAGCCAAGAAATATCCTCCGATCAGCCCTCCTACAGTAAAACACATGCTAGAACTTCACAACGTCTCGGTTCACCACTAGACCACAGCCAGTCCCATGTCAAGCACTCCCTTTCGGCTTTCTCCGCTTTCTCCTACACTTTTTCTATTATTGATCACTCTGCAAGCCAGGGCAGTGTATCCAAACTCCCACATGCTACCCTTTCTCCAGGCTCCTATAGTTACCTAACACTATACGCTACGCCTTCCATCGGACTTTATCCTCGCTCCACTCTTTTAGCTCCGACCGCTGTTGTGTGAGTAGCGCTCTGCTCTTGTTGGAGAAAAGCAGAGAAATTGTATCAGTATCCCTTTACTCTGGTTTCACGCATGGTTTTTGTATACATCCACCCTATTTACTCAACCTACCAACTCAACTCCACACTTTCTCCCTAGTTCTCTCCCAACCTTTCCCCTTTCTCCACTTTATCCCTTCCCATTTCTCCAATCTACAATAGTCGTCGCTATCTATAACTGGAGTTCCCTCAAGCGGATAATTTTTCCTTCCTCCATCCATTCTCTCTACTTTCCGCTTCTTCTTCGTTGTTTCCCCTAATTTAAATCCTGAAAACACGTTCAATCTTAGGGTATCAACACAAGATAGGGAAAGCATAGTTTCCAACAATGGGTGCATGCTTTCTCAGGAAAATATCCAGCTCTCTCGCTTAATACCTTTCTAGATGGGGCTGGTATCGGCGGCTATTTATTCTGATGTGGGATTCTCTGGGATGGCGTAGTGACAAGGGAATGTGTGTTTTGAAAGCATGTACAAAGAGAGAAAGAGGAGCGAAAGTCGTGTAAATATTTGATATTGCTAAAAGGTTAGCAAGTTCTCACTTCCGTTCAAAATGAGGCAATTTCTTAATGTGAACCTGAATGATGGTCTTGCCTTTTCCCTCTTTGAAATTTTATATACGAGAGAAGCAAGGTACGTGAGTCCTTTCTAGCTTCTCCATCCCGAACGCGCGCTTATAACTTTCCCTCTCCTTCAGGGCTTCCATGCTCTTTTCAAGTTGGGAAAGTTATATCACTTGAAGAAAGTACGGAAAGTGGGAAGAGAAAGCGGGGAAATGGGGAAAGCATAAAGCCCATTCCCTATCTCAGCACTTGCATCAAGAATTCCGGCACTCATTCCTCACTCTTTCGGATTCAGCATGGAGTATCCATGTCTTAAACATAGCTTTGGTCAAAGTAGTTCCCAAAAACTTTCCTCCCGTCCCGTTCCTATACTCTCGTAAAAGGACGTAATAATGGACTTACTTGAATTCCCAGACTAGCAACTCCCTTCATCATGCACATTGTACAAATGATAGAATCGATTCCGGCCCTCTCCTCACCGCCAACACCCCCTCTCCTCCTCGTCATCTCCTTTTTCATCTTCCACAAAGTGGCCACTTGCACTTTTTCACTCTCTAAGTAAGTATAAGGTAATGTAACGTCGTGGTGAAAGTTGCACAACCTTCTCAACAACATCTCTAATCGTAATCACCTACCCACCGCCAACTTCTCATCCATTTCTCAACCCATCCCAACTTTCTCTCACTCCCCCACCAAACCTCCATTCCTCTTTCAATCTTGTTCAATTTCATAGATGGCTAAATTAAACCAGCTCAACTTTCTCCTTTCTCCTCCCCCTTACCTTCCTTCCAACCAGGCCCACAAATCCTTATGCTCTTACGCCAAGCCCCATCCACCCATTTACTACATACCCTGCACCTAATAATCCAGCCAACTCCACCGACCCTTTCTCCTTAAATTACCGCCATCTCACCACCGCACTCTCACTTTTCTCTCAAACATTTCTACATCCCTCCCACCCAATCATCTTCCTCCTTTTCACCATCCTATTAAAATTCACAACACAATTCACCTTCAGTGTCAGTCAGTCTACAGCTCTCTGCATCAATTTTCTCACGCTTTCTCTTCCTTTCTCTCCGCCAGCCAGCCCCGGCAACGCAGCCCTTCTTCTTCACGCCACTCCAGCTTTTCTCTAAAATAGATCAAAATTCCAACTCATATCTTCAACATCTCTCTTTCAGACCTGCTACCTACTCCTTTTCGTTTCCCCTCCCTGCCTTCCAATATTACCTAACATCTTTGGGACGTCGTGTAAAAATATCACACAAGGAACTTTCTCCATACTCTGTGCTGATTGTTGCTGTAAAGCAATCTCTCTCCGCACGTCAACCAACTTCTAGTATTCTGACGTCCGCGGACCACTGTAAAGTGGAGCTCGAAGGAAGGAATGGTTTACAAGAGTATATTTAATTGAATCTCATATTTCATGACCACTTGTAAATAGCCTTCTCCCTATCTCCTCTTTCATCTCTTTCAGACCACTACTACTCACCCTATTTATGTTGGACAAAGCCCTACAAAAAGCTTTTTCATTTACACAAACCCCGTCTGCCATCCCCACAACAATTTCCCCTCTCCTTCAAAGGAAACACCTCATCGATTCTCATGCATGTGAGCCGCGCAGAAAACACAATGCCCAAATGTGTCCAATCTCTCCCTCCCCAGACCAGTCTTTCTCTTCTCTCTTTCTCTTCCTCGGCACTTGTCTAAAAGGAATATATGAAGAATATTCTCCAAGAAAATCCATCTACCCCCTTCCCCCTTACAATCTAAACGACGTATATATCTTTCTATCACAAGCTATTTATTCCTTGGCATATTATATTAACTCTGACCAGCATGCGATTCCACCTTCCATCCATTTCCACCACCACCACCGACTTGTGACAACATTCACAACACTTTTTTCCCAACCCTATAAAGTGTCATCAATAACCGCCTGGGTAGATGACTAACGTCAAATACCCCATGCTAAGGTGCTACCTTACACTTCGTTAGCTCCTCTCAACCTCACATTATCCTAACCACCACTCATATTTTCCCTCTCACACTTGCCTTGCCCATTCCTGGCTGGCCAGGCTAGCCAGCAGGGCAGGAGAGTTTCTCTTGGAGAACGGAAGGGAATTTTGACTCTCTGGCTCTGGCTAAATTGCATACAATACATCATTTCAATCTCCTCTCAAAATCCTATACGCCTATCCTCCCTCCACCAACAACACTATTTAAAGCCATGATCCAAACAGAAAAACTTGAGCATGAAAACATCCCATTCTCCTGCATGAAATCAACCTCTCAAAAACACAATCTCTCCCTTCACTCATTCTCATTCAACGTTTGTATGTACAATGTTTACAAGAAGAAACTTATTCTTGAGGAGAGCTACAATGCAATCCAATACAACACACAAGTAAACCGTTATCCCTTGGCGTACGTACGGAGACAAACTTTGTAAAATCTACCGCATTCCCAAATGAACCCCTCCATCAAAAATGTATTTTAAGCGTCATCTTACCCGTAGCCGTATCCGCTCCTTCCATGCTCTCCGCCCCTTCTCACGCATCCTCCTCGAGACGCTTCCAGTGGAATACGCTTCCACAAAGTCTAAATGTTATTTCTTCACCCCACCCATATTTCATCCTCTTATCGCCCTCCGAGAAGATGGAATAAAAAGCGAGAATGTCTGTCACATTAGCATGCAGAAAGCGACAAACCGAGAAAATTCTACCGCAGTCTTCTCCACCTCCTATCTACAGCAGTCTCGCGTCTCCGCAACATTCATCTCTCCCTTCTCTTGCCCCTAGAATACCCGTGGAATCGTAAATGCAAATCATAATTTAATAGCACTCTCAAATTCTCCCTTCTTTTCCCTAAAAATATTCCTCATTCCTTCCAGAGGAGAATTCTCCAAGGAAACGTTTCACAGTAACTCATCACCACCATCTTTTCTAAATTAACCACATTCTTCTCTCTCTCTCTTGCAGCAAGAGTCTTGCTTAATATTCCTGGAGCTTACCCCCCTAAACCATCCAAGTTTAGCTTTGTAACGCGACAAAGGAAGGAAAAACTGCATCAGTCTTTTTTCCAATGAACAGTCCGGTGGCGTTAAGGAAAGCAAAGCAGCTGCATACGCCCGCTTACTCCTCTGACCTTATCCCCGAATCATAACCAAATGGGCAATAGCTTTTGCGGCATTGAAAATCGTAACACTACTGTAAGTTCATTGTTTGCGCGCGTTTCCATTGCAATGCAATACTAATACTGAGACCACACTATACCGCGTCGATATCAATCAAATCCCGAATGATTCATTAAATACATTTAACTCTAGTCAAATGTTTGGTAAGTAGTGGCAGGAATGCTGTGGCAACGGAATGATTGTCTTTTTATTTTTTACAGCTGAATAGCACTGAAGTTTGTACAATGAATTTTACGTCGGAGCAACAATCAAAGGCTAAGATTAAACTAATTGAGGTTTAATGGTCGTAATTCATGTATACGGACTGAGTCAAGAAAAACGTTCGCTTTGCTTTCTTTAAACTCCTCTCTGAGTACTTCTTCGGCTTTGGCTTAGATTATCAGATCATTCTGATTCTACCTCAAGAAAAGACAATCAAAACCTGTGGTACAGTATAGCTAATTTTGCAAAGGTCTCAATACCCTTTCCAGGCTCTTGGAAACTTAGGATCGGAAAATATTGGCTGTCAACCGTACACTGACTCGATCAGGATGGCTTCGATATATTTGCTCCTTGTAACCGTTTTTTGCACTTGCCAGTTACAAGTAGCATCTATCCAGGATACATATCGTCTTGACCGTCCTTGCCAAAATAACAAAGATTGTGTTTTCACGATGGATGGTAACCCTCGTCAAATTAACTTAGTTTGCAAAGATTCGAAATGCTATTGCGAAGAGGACGAAGCGGCCAAGGGTACTCCTTGGAGTACTGATCCTGATGATCCTGTAGTTAAATTCGACTTTCGCGAAATACCACAGACACTGACACTTGACACATTCACACTGAGATTTACCAGTGGGCTGGGGGGGGGGCGGTGCACTATCGGCACTAGTTTTCCTTGTGGGTTCAACAATGGAATCAACATTGCTTGTCGCCAGTTCGAAAACCCCCAGATGTGCATTAATAACGCTTGCTACAGCCTACCTCACGAGAGATCGTGTAATAGTAGCAAGGATTGCATCTTCCAACCACAGGGTGTAGAGAAGGCCATACATTTTGAATGCCAGAATAAGAAATGTAGCTGCACGGAGGATCCCGCTTACAAGGGAAAGGTGGTATTTGAAAACGAAGAAATTGTGAGAGGCGACCTAGAAAAAAATCAATGCAAATCTCAAGATGTGACCTTACCCTGCGGCACTCAAAATGGAATCACAGTTTTATGTCCGGCTTCTGAATGCATAAATGGCAGCTGCTCACGCGCAACCTTGTCCAGAGAGTGCACCAAGCACGAAGATTGTATTTTTCAGCCTTCGGGGGCATTTGACGGGATTCATTTTGATTGCGTCAACAACCGTTGCGTTTGCTCAAAGCGTGCTTTCCAGGATAAGGTTCATCAAATTGGAGTTTATGACAACTGCATGACACGGCGGATCTTGCGCTTTATGCGAACGAGAAGCCCGAAGCTGACGGGTGTGTAGTTGGAAGCAGCTCCTCTTCCCCTTGTGGAATTGACCGGGGAATCAATGTTACATGTCCTGAATTTCATAAATGCTTGAATAGTCACTGCCATCATGAACATAACAACGAATGGCAACTGTTCGGAACTTGTTACTCCGATGCTGCATGTAAGAGCCAGGGACCGAACGCTAAATGCTACATTCTTAAAGAATTGTTGGTAAATTTAGAGACCGTCCAAGTAGATCGAAAAGCTATTTGTAGCAAGACAATCCCAAAGATCCCAAAGATCGCCGAATAATACCTGCGCCGACAACTTCGGTACGTATATGGGAAAGGACGAGTTCTGCCGCAGTCCTGAACAGCTTCAGGATGAGAAAGCGAGACGGCCGGGTGTAGGTCACATCTGCAATAGGGATTCAGACTGCCGCAAACCACTACTGTGCTACACAATCAAGGACGGGAAAACAGTTGACTCGTTTTGCGATGAGAGACCGCCTGTGCCAATACTGGCATCCGAAATTAAAATCGCACCATACAGAAAAATTTAAATTAAATAATCCTACACCACAGTACCTTTCAATCCTTCCATCCCCCCTCCCGAGGATGGAAGCAAACACGCAGATAAAGGGTCTGCCAAAGCTATGTAAAAGATTTTATCATGTAATAATTTTTTTCAGTAAACTCTTTCCGGTATAAATTTCGATAACCGAACTAAATCCTTAAACATTCTTTCATCAAAATTTTGCCCACAATAACGCAGAAGCACCGCGCAGAAGTAGTATTCTCGAATCGTGTAGATAAATTTGAACGTTTGCAACGTTAAAAGAAACCCATGTAGTTAAAATTCATTCGTTTTCGAGAAAAGGTTCACAGGATTTGCCGAAAAATTTCATAAATCATGTAACAGCCTCCCGAAGCACGACAGTGCGCCCCCTCTAGCGGCCGCAGAGGGGAAGCTGTATAGTCCTTCTCTTAAGGATTTTTCTCTCTCTCCGCACTCCTTTCCTTTACAGCTGTCTCGCTTCTCAAGCCGCCTTCATCTCCACAACTCTACAGTGTAACATGAATCTATATCCTGAAGAAACCCACCTTATTCACAAAGTGTGATCACACTGTCTGAAGAAGCATGAGGACAGTATTTCAAAGCCGGAAATAACATTGCATTAGGCTGGATGAAAAACTAGTATGTTTTAAGAGGAGGAAGCATGCTTCTCAATTTCATTCAGAAGCTTTCGCTTGACATTTTCCCTCAATCCTGCGCTAGATCATGTAAAATTTATTGCATTAGATCAAAGTGCTTGCAAGTTGGGAAAGTGTAAATTCACTTTACGTAATTCCCATGCAAACCTTGACATGATCCATTTCATATAATTCATAGAATTGTCCCCTCCTCGTACTCCTTATTAGTTCCACTAGACCCATTTTGCCCCTACTCATTTTCCAGAGACTACATCACCGCCACCACTTCCCCGTTTTCTCCATCGCATTTACTCTCTCGTCGCGACTAAGAAATTCCCGGAGAAAGTACCAAGCAAGCATCACACTTTCTCTTAAATAAAAATATCATTCTAAACTGACTCCTTGTATCCCCAACCCGGTATAAACTACACGGCTCGAGGAGGTTAGCTATGCCATGAATATTTTCGTGTCCACAGCGTAACGACGTCTCAGTCGTTGAATAATTAAGTTGAGCATTAGAATTTTTTCCAAAATCCTTCACAACCTTTTACCCGCATTCCCATTCTATATTTCTTTCGGGAGGAATACAGGAGCTTCCAGCCGGAACCGGGACGGGCTCCTTCCAGTACATCCTCCTCCTCTTTTCACAAGGAATACAAATAGACCCCACACTAGTCACCAACCCCTAAGCGAGGCGGGCGGGCGTTTTACTCTTTTGCCCTTTCCCTCTAATTGAAGACGAGGAAACGGATTAAATATATCATGATGCATCCTTGAGTAAAGAGCATATAATTCTCTTGAAACTTGTTTAGAAAATTCTTTGAATAATTTAAGCATGCGAGTGAGGGACGGGACGAGGAAGGAAGAGGAGGGAGGATACGAGGAAATGTCTTTGCGGTTACTGTATCTCCAGTTTAGTATTTAGCATTATCTGAGTGCCCAGTGGATACAAACTTGCTAACTTGATTAAAGACGTCTCATCTACATGTGGAAGACAAGAGAGTTTACAAATGATCCTCTCCATATGTCTCGAGTGTCGGAAAATAATAAAACGATAAACTCAAACTTTACGTCTTGACATTTACATTTATTACGCAACCTTCTAGCTTCAACTATACTATATTCTTTAAAAAGCCCTGGAGCTTCCCGAAAGCCGCCTCATCTTCCTCGTCTCCTCCCTCTCCTCCGCATCCTCCAGAAGCTCACTCCATACCTACTATATACCCATACCAATCCCTCATCCTCGCTATATAAATAGTATGACTCCACGGCAGACTACTACATGGGAATTATATTCTTACAAGAATTCATTCACACATGACATGAATCCCAAATTACATTAAAGGACGGAATGGAAATGAGGAGGATGGCTTATGAACAAGTAACAAGTCCATAGACGAATAGTAACTGACACTCAAAACTGTCACTTAAAATTAGCTAATTCCATCACGGAAATGATGTGATCCTCTCAAATAATCAGTTGACAACGGTGTGACAATCATTCTTCTCTATAAAACAACATCAACCAACTTGCTAAACCCACACACTCACACATTTCTCTTACAGCAACCTCATATCAACCTTCGTCTAACCAATACCAACAAACAACCATCAAACCAATCTCTTTCCCTACCACCAGCCTTTCTTTCCCCCTCTTCACAAATTCAACGTACATGTGGATAATAAGAGCGGCAACTTCTGACTGACTACTACATTACATTATAAATGCTCAATTGCTGAGCAGAACATAAGAAAGACATAGGGACGACATGACCGCAAATGAGCACACCCTCCACAAACAATCTTTCAAATTAGCTTCATCTCACGATCCAACCCTTAAATCACGACGCGAGTACATTAACATCTCTTACATAATTCCCCCTCCAAATCCCCATCCAGCCTCCCTGCCCACATCATTATCCTCTTCACCCCGAAACAATCCTCTTTGCATTCTTTTCCCAGCCCTAAATCCATAGCCCTCTTGCCCCCATTGTCCTAGAAATCAATCCGATACATATTATTTATTCAGTACCCTAGAGTATAGAAATTTTCTCGCTTTTCCCACAATTTTACCCGCTTAATCTCTCCCCAAAAACTAAACCGCTCCCGCTTCCTTTTTCTCCCTGTCACACACTCTCTCACTCCCTCATCATCTTTCCCGGATCACATAATAAAATTTGTCATTCCATCCGTCTCCCATCCCCATCCGTTGCCTTTTCCCAAACATGTAAATTGCACTCCCGTCTTTTTGTATCCGATACCCGCTTCTACCCGCTATATCCACTTTGCCGCCTCGTGTCCCTCAATTCTATTGGGAGTAAATATTTTCCTCTCCCGGTTTAGCCGCAAACTCGGGGAAAAGAGCTGCCTTGAAACTGACACTCGTGGAAACTTTCGCACCAGTCTCCCTCCCACTGGGTCATCTGATGACTTGATTAATCCGACACTTAGCCTCCCGCTCCCGATCTTGTCTTTCACTTCAAATCATGACTTTCTCTCCTATTTCTCCACCCTGTCTATCTCTTCATCTACTGTGCGCTGCCGACGCGGCCTTCACCGTCAGTGCCCTTTAGTGGAGCCAGGACCGAACGTCAATAACCCGCTTATCAGCCACACGCCCGCCGTCAACTCCAAATTCTCCTCTGTCTTGACTACTGAGAAGTTCTCAGTGAGAACGCAGAGGATCGGAGATTCATCCGTAACCCGGCTTTGTACACACCAAAGAGACGGATCCACTCCCGCCTTGGGGAAACTGTCATTCAACGATTCAACTCCTCGTTGTCATTTCCTTATTTCTTCACCCTGTATTTCACAGCATCACACGAATCAGCGAATTTCCAGCATGAACTCTACCCGCTTTCCCATACCGAAGGCATTGTCGCTACGAAAAACATCATTAATTTGCTTAATGCATTCTCTGGCTTGGAATCACTAACCACTAACCACCATTTTCAAAATTACACAACCAAGTAGCCCTTTGAATGTCACCTCTGGCTGGACAATTGTTACACAGGGTTATATCTCACCAGAAATGGCGTGTATTCCTGCCCATATATTACCCAACAAGTTGGCGTAGTGTATCTTATTAATTTTACAAGTGCATGTCTCTATTTGCGTGTTGGGAAAAGTTTTATCCAATTCCTCTCCACCACTGTCACCCTGACAAAGTCACCGGTTTTTCCACCTGCGCCCTAAAATCTTCCTCGCTTGTCAATTACTCTAATTTATGTGAAAAAATACAATCCGCACACACCATAACCTACTATTCTCCCCTCATTTCTAACGCTCTTAGTCTGTCCCTCCACTGGCCAGTAATCAGGCAAACATGATATCCATGCACAAATCCAAAGGCGGCACACATGGAGAAATGTATATTCCCACACTATCCGGCTATTGGGCTAATAACTATTGCTCCCGTTTTCACATACTTACGCAATCCTCCACCTCTTATACACGCATCACATTAATTCTCAAACTGAGTTGTTACATTTGTGAATACTTGCGTGTGTAAAATATGTCTGGAACCCTCGTAATTTGTACACACAGTGTGAGAAAATGTCATCATTTTTTCCACAATAGCACTACGATACTTTCTATGGACGAACGAACCCATTATAGCAAGCTCTCCATTGCTGAACTAGCTGAACACTAGGCCTAGCCACTCGAACCCCCCTGCATGTTGAGCCCAGCAGTAGCCCAGTAAATCCTTTCATGCATCCATGCCTAACATGACTTTCTCCTGGAGTATATTTTCCCTAATTCCGGGATATTCTCCCAATTATTCCCGCTCTCACACGTACCAAAGTAGCTCTCTCCCTTGCCACCTACTAAAAGCTAGTCTCCTCATTAGCCTGTATTTATTTGTAAAAATATGGAAGAGAGCATGCTAATGATAATCATAGCCTTCCCTCCCCTATTATTTAGTCTTTAGAGCCAAGGAGAGAATGAGACAAGTGTATATATATTAGTGAAACTATGGATCTGTTACACAGACAAAGCCTTGTCGGCTAACTACTCTGCTGTCTGCTACCACACCAGAACGTAAAACGTAACACAATCCCCGGCTATCTATTCATTCATCTTCATTCATTTCATTTCCCTCCTCGCGTCCTCATCATGAAAGGACCAGAGTTATATCCTATCTAAACTTTTGTTTAAAACTTCTCTTAATATTAGTCGCTCCTCCTCTGCACACAGGTAATAATAATGACTCGGACATGGGCCTGAGACTAGATAATGACGTGTTGCTTGCATGATTTCAAAAGCTCCCATCATGTCTGCCTGGTGGGAATGAGCTTTAACAGCCACCATCCTACCACCAACCAACAACTTTGACTATATCATTTCCTCCCTCCTCCATGCCAAAACCTGGGAGAGATAATCCCCATAATAATAAGGCTAATGTATAAGAGAGTTGAGTTAGTCTTACTATTATAGTATCGCCCCGCGTCTATTTATCTAGTTGCGTTCAACTGCAAACTTTTCCACTCACCGTTTAATCACCGTCTTTTCAAGTGCCCAACCCTTCTCAGGACATTACCGAGTCACGCTCTCCTGAATTTTGCATGTTCTTTTCTTAATCAACCTGGGCGGAGTTGGCCGCAAACAAAAGCCTCCTCAACCTCTTCCAAGTCTTCTCTCCTATCAAACACGCTCTCTCCCCCCTCCAATCCATGTATCAATTTATACCCTCTTCTTCTCATGATAGCCCACCACCATACCAGCCCCACCTGGTAATCATATTCCCCACTGTCATAGTCCATAGTCGTTGCCTGTCTAAAACCCAAACATATACACAATTCCCACCCATAACGATCCTCCAGCCAGCGACAAGTGAAACACACACAGAGCATTTAGCTCACACGAAGAGAATCACAATCAGCGCTTTTTCAATTCTCCTTTACCTTGCAAAGCTACCGCCATTTGTCTCCAAACCCACCAACGCTTATCCTTTATAATCGCTATTAAATTCATACACATACGCAACTCCATGCTAATAGAGAGCACATTTATCCCTCTCCTCAACCCCTCCTATTATAATTCCCTTCCATTTCAACATAATAGTTAATGCTCCGGATTAAACTAACTGCAGAATATAGTACTTAGTTGTAACAGTACTTTGTGATATATGCTTATACGGAGAAAGCGGACATGCAAGTCGCTATAGACGATGCGCAGACTCCAATCATATGCATCATAAATGTTCGTTTCACCTATGATTGATCACCTCCGTAATAGTCTAATGATATGGGGAAAATTGTCTATGGGAAATTCGCTCCACTTGTTTGCAACAGCAGTTTGAGGGCGAGTACTTTTTCCTAGATTCATATCTGGTACTTAATCATTAAGGAACCACACAGCCTGCAGTGTTAATTGCTGCCCCTCTTAAAACTCATGTTCTAAGTCTATCGAAGCGCCATCTGCAAACGTCACGTAACTAAAAGCAAGCTGTGTAGAGACTGCTACGCTTGGATCTCCATAACTATAATCTATATGCATTCATCTGCATAAGTTACGCTGGGAGGGAGATTGATTCGCGAATAATTTCATGCTAATTATGATTTGTAATTGTTATTATGAAGCAAGGAGCTGCAGAGCTGTTCTCAAAAGCTAAAGAAGCTGACAACCTGGTCAACTTGAATCTTGATTTGCTAAACGTTCAATTAATAACTCCTAGGGATTGTATAGTATGTAAAAAAAATCAAAGAGAGAAGGGTTCGCAAGAGGGCCAACTGACTGACGCGCTTGTGTTTACAGCAGTATGTATTTCTCTCTTCCTCATTTCATGTCAAGCAAGACTTCAATCCTAGTATCCGACGTGAAAAAAAACTCATTCTACAGTATGGAAGTAATCTAACGTGTAAATGACATTGTCTGTCAAACTCCCATCACAACCTTTTAGAGCGTACATTTCAATCCTCTCTCATCCTCCATCTCCATAATACTATTCCTTGTCTTTCCTTGTTTCCCTATGTACAAATTTACTGACAGATTCGGGAACATCTCACGTAGACACGAGGTGAGATTTTGCCCCCGCGTACATTAACCACTCAAATCCTTGTACCTATTCCCTTCAAGACCTCAGACAAACCAGAGCAGCAGAGCGCCTACTCACTCCCTTATCTACTTACTAGTGCTCAAAAAATTTAGCTTTTTCATTCAACAAGACTAGGATTCTAGGATTCTAGCTTCAGCGTCAGCATATGAGTTAACATAAGAAGCTGTGTACGCGCTTCATCCAACACGTCTACGCATCAAATTTTCAAGAAGGATTCCGTCCTTAAGTACAATGAAATGATCCAATCCCGAACCCAAACTAAACTTTCTTCTAGGGTATCTCATCTTCTCCTCAGGAGCAACCCATCAGAGGGAAATGATTAATGATCTGCAAATCCGCAACTAAAGTGAACAAGTTTGTGAGAGAATTACAATTTTCTCTTCTTCCTTCTCTCTCTTCTTTTAACATTCTAACCTTTTCTCGTCATGATAATTAACTCCGGCTGAAATCTTTTGATATATTCATTAACTTAATCCATCTCCCTTACCAACCACAGCCAACCTTCCAACCAACCTTCTAACCTACCTAATCCAACCCCCAACATCACTCCCACAGTAGCAGCGCTACTTTATCACCAACTCCTTGATTAGCATCCATCTCCACGATGACGACACTCTGAACCTTGAACCATTAGCTACTGGCGAACGTGAGAGAAGATCAAGAGCACAATAGATTTTACTCTACAGCAAATAACAGTCTCACGACAAGCACAGCACAAGCAAATCGTCGCCAAGTACATATAGCCGTCAAAGACGAGAAGACAATTAACAACAAGTTTAGCAAAAGAGTTGGACAAAAATACAGAGGAATACAAAATATACTTTTCCATACCTGCCACTTTTTGTAATGATCATCTCCGTTCCGAGATCATGGAACTTGTCCCAGAGCTCTTTTGTCTCCAGGTGGCAAACAACGTGACGGAGTTCTTCACAATTGCATTTCTCTTGAAGTAAAGGATTCTTTGGTGGAGCTTTCTCTACAGGTGAGCTCGTGGAACGATTACTGTTGCTTTTACCCGCTGGCGGCGGAGAACCTCTTCCGTTCTCGCTCTTCAAATCGCTATCTTCGTTATGCACAACTTCTATTGTATCACGAGAATCTGAGGTAGATGAGGGTATATCCGGTGAATCCCGGCCATCCATCAATAGCATTTCTTCCTTAAGCCCGCCTTCCGTCGTTAAACTCTCCGGTGAGTCCATCATTGAGCCTGGTGCAGATTCCACAAATTTCTCTGTTAGTAATCCCGTAATTCAAATAATAAAATCATCAAATCTCTTTCTTCAAATACCGCAAATCAAATCTTAACTCTAATTCAACACCTCCAAAACATTAACGTTGCACCAAGGATTCTAGCGCTTTGATCTTCAGAAATTAACATTTTCCCATTTTAAACCTAATAATTTACAATTTCGAATTTCCGTTCATAGTTAAGACACGACTATAGCCTGTAAATCGTTCCGGTTTCATACCTGAAGAAAGTTTTGAATCATTTTGAATCCTTTTTCAGCCTGGCAAATATTTCGCGAAATCCAGATCTACTTTGAGCTGCACGTTGTAAACTTACAGAATAGGCAAGGCTTTTAAAATTAAAGTATTAAAGCAATTAGTTTACGCGGCAAAACACCAGCGTACTCAATCTCATGTCAATCACTTCGCAAAGTCTTGCCGAGTTTAAGTACTTTCAATATTATTTATGTGCTGGTTGACACACAATTGGGCAGACCGCAGCCGGTACAGACGCTAACGGGCTTGCCTCAAACGTTATGGGCCTTTTGGAACATTTAAAGCCTAGCTTATGCTATTAAAACAAAAGCCTGATGATATGTAAAGTCAAATGTATAAAACTGTACCACACATATATTCTCATGTTTCCCAATAAACCAATAGGAGTTGACCCTTTAGGATAACATTGTAGTTACAATTGTTTGTTTCATACAGTTTTCCGCTCTCCTCCGCCTTGATTTTACAGAGGGTGTTGTAAAAGAGATTGCAGAGTAGGTTATTTTTTCTCTGAAAATTGGTAGAGAAGCGCGGTGAAATGTGTGCCATAAAATGATAGAAATCGATTAGTTTCGGAGCATAGCAGAGCAGGATATACAGCAGAAGCCTAAACTGGATTTTGTATATCCCTCTATCTTTCTCCTTGTAAAGCAACTACGAGCTCCTCTCAAAAACTACCATAAGAAGCAAGTTTTTGTTTGCCTTAGCTTGCTTTTCGTATGCTATTTGGAATTCTGATATTTCACCACCAAGAAGATGTCGGAAGCGAGTCTTTTGGCCTTTTTGCTCATAGTATACAGCTTCTGACTTGGATATGTATACATTTCTAGGGCGAGAGTTTTAGTGCTGTTCGAGATGATTTTGTGATTGGCCGTAGAAATTCATGAGTTGGTGGTGTAAGCTCGTGTAAATTTTACGACTTGACTACCTCTGCTCGTAATAAGAAAATCCGGGTGCAATACAAACACACACTTCCCTTCCGACACGCCATAATTCCTCCTCTCCTCCAATAATCCAACCAGGCCTTCTTCACCAACTAAAACTAAAGGCGTCAAAATCATTGTAATACAAGCTTCCTACACCGCTTCTAATCATGGTAATAGTTGTTAAAATGGGTTGCAATAAAATTTTGCAGGGGGCTTTTCAGCACGAAACTTAAGTTACCAAGTAGTCGAAATAGTTTTGGCATTAGATCAGAATGGAAATCAAAATCACCCAGCATACCAAAATACCTTCTCGGCCTTCATTCCACCAACCAGCCAAGCCAGCCCAGCCAGTCAGAGAGTGCAATATCCAAAATTGAGATAATTCCTTTTTCTACCTTTTCTCCACCATTTATTTATTTCATCTCCTCCTGCCTCTACCTCCTTTCATCTAGCACAGACTCGCATACACTACACCCCAACACACCTTTTAAGCCACCTAGGCCAACCACCTACATTTTAACAACCCGACAGGGAGAGGAATGGATCATTTTCAAAGTGTTCGAAATAGACACAGCGGAAACGCAAAGTATTAATCTCCAAATAATGACTAGGTGAAGTGTATTATGACAGTCTACCACAAAGCCCCCTTATTATTTCCACTTGCTTCCTACAAAATCCCTAATGTTAAACACAGGAAACTCGCACAATTTCTCTCACCCTCTCACAATCCATTTCCCCCCGCCGAAATCTACTCGATACATTAGCAGCTTACTATGCCCATACCTTTCTCCCCACCATCCCTCCATTCGTCCATTCCCACTTTTTCCAAATCCTCCAATTCTCCTTTCAAATGACCGCTTCTCATGTCCCCGACAGGATACATAAGAAAAAGATACGGATACGGACAGACGGACAGATTCATGTTTTGCAGCATGGTTCATTGGGAGAAAGAACAAGTATTATGTACTAACAAACCGACTGCCTCAATAAATACGCAAGGGGGAGAGGGGTGAGTGAAAAGCGATGGAAAAAATTATGGTAGCACGAGATTTAAGGAATTGAGCACGAGAGCGGCTAACCTCTCAATAAATACCTAACAACTAATAATAATGATAATAATAATAATAATAATAATATCAAAACGAGAAGACTATTTCATTCATATCAACTTTTTCTCTCTCTCTCCTCTTATTATTACAAACTTATTCCACGTACCCCTTCCCCGGCTGAACCTGAAAGTTAGTTCCAAAACTCGGCTTTCATGCCGATAACAACTTGGGGCACGGACCTGGTAATTTAGCTAGCATTTTATCAGACACACTCGCTCCCAGTCAAGGCGACAACCCTGTCTTGCTTAACATCTTGTCCAGAGAAGAATATCCATGTCTTCATGTACTCCAAGAGAAAATTCTTTTCCATGCTATGCTTCACACCGTCTGTCGCCTCTGAATTTTTACCGGGTTTCAGATCAGACAACCTCTGTTTATGCTACTATCACAGACACGTCACTCGCCACCAACAAGATTTCAACGAGAAAAACTCCTTTAATCAGCTCCACCAAAGCTTCTTTAAGAACTCTACTATACACAATTCTGAACGCACAACCTCTCACTCACTCAACCCCTTCACAAATTTCCGCCTCTTTCCTTAAGCATATGTCTTAATCCTCTTCCGATTGTCCTTAGTGCCAACAAACTTGACGTCTTCTTATGATCTTTTTCCCAGTTTTAATTGCATCCAAGTTCCTAAATATTTTAAGTATACTACTTTCTGCAACTCCATTTCAAAGGTCATGACATGCAATATCAAATCACGGTTCAAGGGATTTTTATCCTTAACTACCAGCCACCAGCTTCCAGTATTCTCCAAAATTAGCAACAGCAAGTACATTCAGAACCTTCTATCGGGTCTGTGCCTGGTACATAGCAGAGCAGGCACTTGCGCCTCGTGTGCTTTACCCGGGCGATATGGGAGCTAATACGGCGTGAAATGAACGGTATTTTTCCGTCTTGCACAGCTCACCGCCCACCTACACCTCCCCGCTAAATACCCTTGAAAATTTCAGAGGAAGAACCCGTGAGGTCCTCTAGAATCTCGTCACGGTATGTGTTATGGATTGTGATAGCGGTGAAATGGGTTTAAGGGAAAAGCAATTAGTATATTTTCATTCATAGTGCAGAGAGCGTTTTTCCGGGTCTCCGCGGAGCCTGAGAGCTTGTAAACTGGTTTAATGATTTAATGCATGCTCATGTTTTAGCGGCCGGAGGAAAGAGGAGGAGGACGTTAAAGATTGTTCCGCAAATTAATCAGCTGTTCCCAGGCCATGGTGATGGGGTCTAGAAAATACTTGAGCCAGTTTCGGCCCACACCTCCTCTTTAATTAGCCCAATAAATCTGATGTTAGAAGAGTGGAGGAAAGGATATGGGAGTGGAGTGAAATTAATAATCCAGACTAAATTGTCCCGCCTCATTTTAACTCCAACCCAGGAGGGTAAAATCCCTCCGACTTCTTCTTCCAACGTCTAGCAAAACCCAAATGTCCGCTTTCCACGCACCCACTAACACTAACCACCACTATATACGCCACTACGACGATCATGAATGAGAAGGACGCTCCAGGAGAAGAGGAAACTGGAAAAAGGCTAATTCAGCGATTATGAAAAACATAATGGGCTACATCAAAAAGTAACACATGACGTCCTCCTCCCTCTCTCAAGAGCCTCATTCCCCGTCTCATTTAAAAATCCTCAACGATAGCCCTCCAAACCCTACCCCTGCCTGAATATGACCCTTGAAATTTTCCCACTTGACTCTACCCTGTCGTTACCCTATGCTACTCCTCCGGCCAGACAGAAAACGCACCAGCTTGAAACCTATAACGATTGCAGGAACGAGCCCCGCATCATCAGCATCATCATACGCTTCGC
Source organism: Sminthurides aquaticus (assembly GCA_906901655.1). NCBI lineage: Eukaryota > Metazoa > Arthropoda > Collembola > Symphypleona > Sminthurididae > Sminthurides > Sminthurides aquaticus. The sequence goes on along the minus strand of CAJQTT010000002.1, from coordinate 1,207,659 downwards.
CTCCGGCACAGGGGGCGTAACTCTTTCACTAAGCTTTCTCAATTAATAAGCTAAAATGTCTAATTATTGTTGTCAGACCTCTCCGTCGTAGTACAACTTTTCCCCCCCATTTCAGTTTTTTCTCTGCCCGCCTCCATAAAAACAACCCGGGAAAATCCTGTATTCGTTTGTATCCTAACATATGAATTTTCAACAGCGCTGGAAGCCAAAATCGCAACAAATCTACGTCGCCAACTAACAAGCCAAAACAGCTTCGCGCCATCTTAACATCTGTTCGCCTACCCATCTGTAGGTAGCTTAAGGGACATTCTTCTTTGGCAAATGTTAAGGTGCACATTCAAAATATTTTGTCATTGTAATAAACTTGCAATTGTTTCGATAGTATTGCGAATAGCGCTGAAATCCTTAGCAACGTATGATCGCCAAAAGCGCTATGCAACTTAAATTCTATAAAATTGTTGTTGTATTTCCAAATTTTGCAAACCTAATGGTCTCATGGTAGAATCCCCGGGCGCACTCCGTTTACCCCTTCCTTTGAGTACAGCTTCAACATTTCTCCCTGAGCGGCCGATGATAGCCGCAATGGAGAAATCCGTTGCTCGTGGAGGCCTGCTTCCCATGAGGCCTGGTAGATCTTCCATGTCCATGATTGGAAACACTCCACTCGTGACCAACATGTGTTCTTAAAATCCAATCCAATGCAGTCTCACCACCACACAAGGAGAATCCCACTCCCTTTTCAATCAATCAATTAATCAATCAATACATTCGCAAAACACTATCAAATTCTCAACTGCCGCACTGTCACTTCCTCCTAAACTTTCTTGCCAATCCCTCCTCCCACTGTCCACGTCAATTTTTGTTTTTTAACCCTTCCTTCAAATCCTCACTTTCACCAAACTAAATTTCAGCAACTAAAGTTTTTTTAAAAAACCCGCAAAATTTTCGCGAAAATCCAGAGCTGATTCCAGTTTACACACTTCGTGAGTCACAGGAAGAAAATCCCTTAATGTGTCTTGAAGAACCCGCAAAACTCCACAACTTTTCCCACAACAATCAGCCGACTACGAAGAAACACATTGTTTTCTGCCGAGAACTCCGCCTAGACTTTCCAGGAGAGTAGCGTAGAAACGAACAGGGTTGATCGAGACACGAGGAGTGAATAAAAGGGGAAAAGAAAAATGTCAAGATGTTCCCCCTCGGTCGCTCCTTCTACAGATTCAAGAATGCGTCCTCTTCGGGAAAGACAATTGCCAAGACTAAGAGTCTGGGAAGAGTGTGAGATGACGACTACTGTTTAGGGTCAGGCTTTGAGAAAAGAATAGAGGATAGATATCTCTATGGGAAAGTAAACTCTATACTTGTTGGGGTGGACACGGGAGGGAGCAGTAGTAAAGTGAGGGCGCTGGCTGAGTGAGGAGGTCTCGTGCCGTTAGGAAGAGGAACAAGTGTCATGTGTTCCTCCCGTCCCCAAGATCCTATGCTTATATCGCACAACCTGTCGCGGTGTCCTCTGTAGCAATTACCAACGCACACCACACCTCAGGACCACCAATCACGCCGGTTCAAGCAGAAGCAGTAGACAAAACTTTTAACTCTTCTTCCTTCCCTTCTTCCTCGTCGTCGTCTTTTTTCTTCTACCCAATCTATCCCCATCTATATCCCGTATACCCTATCATCCCAACCCTCCCCTCCTCCTATTCTCCTCATCCTCTCTCAATAATCTTCCTTTAATTCAGACCACCGTCCCTCCATCCTTACACTAAACTCACTTCAGTCTTCCACAACCCCGAGGAATTCAAAGTCCCACCTCTTCACACACAGATAACACACACACACAGGACGAAGAGAGAGAAAAGACAGAGGAGATATTCATACTCTCAGCAACTCCATATATACTATCCCGCTCCGCTACCCGTAGTACAATTCACCTCAAAAATCTCCTCCACCAAACCCCGTCATCTTCCAAAACTCCGCTTTCCCTCCCACTTTAAGAAATCTTTCAGAGGTCCTATACTGTAACCGCTACCCTAGAATCACATTCCCTCCAAACGCTTCAACCGGGAATCCTGGAGGAGCAACCGGGTAGCAAATAGCAAACCCAACCCGGCTCATGTTCATGTCTCTACCCCAGCACCCAATCTCCATCTCCCTCACATTAATCCCCCATTTACCCGCCGCTCTCTTTCTACCCGTCCCTCTCCTCATGGAACCTTTCACCAACCACACATATGTACTTTCTCCTGCATGAGTTCCACTTCGCCCCATGCTTGTTCGTAGTCATCTCCTCTGTACTTGCATGAACTCAATTTGTCTCAGCTCTTGAACAATTCTTTCTCCTGGTTGAAATATTTTAACCACCCTAAGCCTTCCAGTGAGGGATCCTTCTTCCTTAGATAATTGCCAGCTTTCACCGGGGAATCCTCCTTAGCGACAATTTGTCGCCGACAAATGGGAAAATGTTTCGTTGATGCAAAACACTCGTTAGCAATCTTCTTTCGCCTCTTTTAATTCCATATTAGGTCAAGCTAGCCTTTAGACACTAGCTAGTAGTAGACAATAAATCGTAATTTCATTTTAACCATTATCAGGGTTAAAATGATGATAATTATCTCGAGAAATTGTCTGCGTCATTTACAATGGGAATTGTAGTTTTCCCCGCAGCTGTAAAACTTTTAAACTTTCCTTCACATTTCAATTACGATTTCTGAAACATTTGAGGCTAATCAGAATTTGATTTTGACCCTATTTATTGCGAAAAACTCGCGAAATTCATCATTCTTAATGTTTTCAGACCCTCCCAATTGTTTTACAGCATGACGACGAGGAAAGCGGAGAACAAAGGAAGATAAATCCACATGATTGGGTCCCATCCAGCCAGGTGCAATAAAAAGTTACTGTGTTGTAGTGTGGTGATTGAAAATGGAGAATATGAAACAAGTTGCTGGCTCTTAGGGATTGTCATCATGTTAAAGAGTTGTTTGACTAGTCATAGTTGAGTTGTTTCCCCGATGGAGCCGTGGTGTAGGTGAGTGAAGCCGTCCTACTGCTTCCTTTCATCCACTCAATGCAGATTACAGCCTTGTACCGGAACCACGAGGGCTTGTCTAATCTCTCCATACAATACCAATGGGCTGGGATTCCTTGCCAAGGGGGCTGACTCCATTCATTTCACCATTCAACTCCTCTCTCCCAACCTTCAACGGCCAGCCAGTTACGCTGCAGCTAGCAGCAAGCCAAGCAGCCACCAAGAAAATGTACAATATAATACTTTTCCCCTTGCCCCTAAATCCTAATAAAAACTATATACATCTTCCCCCACGACCACCACAAGCTCACTCACCATACACAATATATCCACGTCCCCTATTACTTTCCAGCGAGACCAGGGAAAGAGGGAAAACATTTCATGCTGCCCCTCCTTCTCACAACCACAACCCGCTCTCCAACTCCAAAATCCAGCCTTCTTCTTGTCCATATGTCATTCCGCAAGCAAGGGAACGTCGGCTATTACATAAGAATTGATGAATTCAAATCCACAACTACCTTTTGCTTTCCATCCGTCTCCCAATCCCACCATTTCCACCTGACTAACACCATCCTTCAATACAATAACCTCTGTACCCTTCCTACTAACCTCTGTGCATACATACATGTAGTAGAAGGTTGAAGCTTAGCTTTCCCCTCAAAACCTTTTAGCTCCCGCAGTCAATGTCATATGCCAATCACAAAAATCGCACACACACATTCGCACCCCTCTTACAAATCCTCACTATTCCCCACACCTCTCTCACACTCTAAACAAATGTCGGGGAACATTTAACATTTCAGCCCCTCACAAAGTCCGTATTCGTTTTGATAAAAATCTCTCCTAATTGCCACTTACATGTAGCCTTTATTCGCGCTCAGCGTGGAAAAACTTTGCAACCATAAAAAATCTCGCCATATTCTTCCCATTTTTATTTTCCTCTAATCCACAAATCCTCTCCCAACTCGGCATTCCTTCCATCTGTCAATTTTTTCTAACCTGTAACATCCTACAATTCAACTAAGCATCAAAGCATCATCCCATCACACACATCCGCTACTCATTACAACCGAACAAACATTACTTGATTCTCTCTCTCCTTGCTTGCACTCACTGTCTAAGCAGAACCTCAGACCGAACTTGAAATGTAATAGCTAGTATTCACAATCAAGCATACTCAGCTTCTGCTTCTATCCGTACAACAAAGCCTTATTCCCCATCACACCTGACCAGGTAACTTCACTTAGTCAGTCAGTCACTCACTCTTTCTTAGTCGTCACACCTCCGCCTATAGCTTTTTATAGCGTTTACTTTCCCAATCACCTGCCACGCTCCCACACGCTCTTCCATTAATACACTCCTTCATAATTCTCATGAAGCCTATACACAACTTGACAAAGCACACATTCCCACACCGCCCTTAATTATCCCCAGGTAGCCTGTCATAACTTAAACTAAAACTCCACCTTCACTTTTCCCAACATTACACCGCATTAATCAACTCTAGTTAGCAGTAGCTTTTCAAGCAGCTCACTCCACTACTTATGGTTATCCTAGTCTTGGAATCTCAGAAGAGATGCCATTTTTTCACCTTTTTAGCAGTCAGTTTCATTGAAAGCAGCACGTAGCAGTGATGGTAATTATTGAAAAGTAGATAAGCCTAAGAATTGAATGATAATTCTATAATTTTTCCCTTAAAAGCCTTCTCCACTTTCCTTGTCAGTCAGTTAGTAGGCCTCTGGATTTTTTGTATTTCTCTTAGCCGCCTGTCTTATGTTCGCATTCTTCGGCTCGATGATTCCAAGTGCATTTGCTCCGTCTTGAATTTAATGAAAATGGGATGGATGCGAGAAATTTAGCATTGAATAAAAAACAAAATCCTTAATCTTTGCACGCCGTTTTATTACCTAATGATTTTGTTCCTATCTCTCCGTGTAATCATAAACTTTCCTTGAAAAACAGACGGACGGATGGATGTGCAAGCTTTTTCACTTATTCCGACTATCAGTCTAATGGATTTTCCCAACCCGTTTACAAGTCATTTACAACTCTTTCATCCCCACACCAAAGATCAAAACCTCCGTCTATATTCTTTATTTTTACAATGCACTTTTTAAGCTCAAATTTTATTATTCAAATTATAATATAAACGCCGCAAAGACCGACTACCTTTTTCCTTCTCTTTTGTCTCCTCTCCACCTCTCTCTCTGCTCTGTGGTGGTCATCATAACGTCCATTGATGCTTCGTAATGGCGCGAATAATCACAAAGAAATTAAACTCTCACCAGAACATAGCGCTCTCCACCACACCGCCACCAACTTCATGCTGTCTTCTGTATGGCGGTACGCATTTCTTTTTACTATTACCTCAATTTATTTACTGTCGAATCAATTCTAGCCTTGGCTACATATGTATGATCAGCTCAGCAGGCTCGCATTTTTTCGACAAATCCTCAACTCCCTCTACCTCTACCAACTGTCCGCACGCAATCTAAAAAATATAATCCACTTCCTACTTCATTTTCTGATAACGGTGTGATACCAAAATTGGCGGAAGCTTTCAACTATCCGGTTAGAACGAAATTGGCAATAAATGAAATCCTAGTTCTAGATTCAATTACACCTTTCCTTTAATTTATCACGCTCCTCCAATCCTTCGTGGAAGGAAAAAATCCCATCCAACCTCCTTTTACGCATAAGGAACGATGTAATTTTGTGGAAACAATCTCGTAAATTAATACCCGCTTTTTCTTTTACATTGTGGAAAAGGGTAAAACCGTGTAATCAGCCACAAATTTTACCCTTATTAGGGCAATCTACTTTGATTTATTACACAGTGAATTCCTTAATTGAAAAGGCTAAAGCGACCATCAAAGAAGACTGATTCCAAGATTGCAGATTCCCGAAATCTTTGAAAACGAAATTATTATTTAAAAAAACTCCCATGGTATTGGTATGTATGTTACAATTCCTCCAAGGTCTTTCCGACAAAAAGTTCAGTTGGAAATCGTAGTTTTACTTAGCGGTGTAGCTTACCATATATGCTGTCGTAATCCGTTTAATGCTCAAGAAGAAAACGGAACGGTCAATTCCGACATTCCAGCATCTTAAGAGAAAAATACTATCGATTTCTAGAAATAATGTCTCGTACACGCGGAGAGTTATCCTGTTGTTACCCTGAGAATTTGCATGGAGGGAAGTGATCAATCAAATCTACATATCAATTCCAGTAGGTATGAAATTGTGGGGGAAACGTGTCCATCAATCAGGACAGGTGTGCAAGAAAAAGGATCAAAGGTAGTTGTGTCTAAAGTGCATGTATGATGACGACTTAGCCCAGCCTAACCGGGCAAGACATACAGAATGGGGTAAGCAAGAATGGAGAAGAAAGCAGAGGTAAAAGGAGAAGAAATTTTCATGGATTTCATCGATCATCAAACCCATTTCCATTTCTGAGGCATAAAGTATAAGCATTTTATTATTTACATACATAAGCATGCATATCAAAGGAACATATTTTGTAGTCAGAAATGCGAAATTGTTTTCAGAGTGGGCATTTCTTGTCCTTGTCGGCGGTTGGCGGCGGTGTTAAAAGATAAGGAATTCAGTCTAGAGAAGGAGGAAAAGTAGATTGTTTTGACTTGGAAGCGCAGGAAAAGATTGAACAAGGAGCCGTGATCCCATTACGGCGTCAAGAGGCAAGTTAAAAGGTCTTTTGGATAACACAAGTCCTCATCCTGGAGTGTGTGTATGTTCTACATCAAGTATCACTCACAACAAGCCCTTTGAGATGAGATGAATGAGGGGAGGATCAAGTGGAAGAGTCAAGTAGGAGCGGATTTTGGTAACAGTTGCGAGATCATTATAACAAGGATGAGGTGCTTAAGACAGATGTAAATGTTTTTCTACAAGGGATGCTTCCCAGGAAAAACTTCCTACACACACAACAGTCTACAAAAGTTCCACCACATTAACTCAACAAAAGCTTCGCCGGGTCCTCGGGATATGTTTAGACAATTTAAATGGACACGAAATATTAATCCTTCGAGCCTTCACCAAACCCTCCTCCTCTCCTTTCTCCATCCTCCAGTATTTTGTCTGCCGTCCGGCGAAGCCAGAAGTAGCCTCTTCTCAGCTTTTTCAAAAGCGTCAAACCCCTCTTCCCAGTTTCCTCAAAACCACATTTACGTCCACGCGTCTTCCAACTAGAACTCGAACTGCAAGCCTGTATAATAATCGTTGTAGTTAGTAACAGCTTACTGAAAACTTTTACTTTCTTAAAAACTTTTACCCATGACACCCATTCTTCACGGAAGCGGTGCCCCGTTCTTAAGGACTTGTGTTCCGGATGAAGCACAAGCCAAAGCTTTTTCGTTATTTAGTATTTTTTTTTTAAATTTGTCAAAGAGCTTAAAGGGAATTTTTAGGATAATATCAGAAAATCTCTTAGTGCGGAGACTTCAAATTACAATCAAGGAGCATCTTGGTAGTATTACCAATACAATACCGTTCTCCCGGATTGTTTCATTATTAGCCAGGGACAAAATTAAAGAATTTTTAGCAAAGTAATTCGTATAAAATAAGGCCATAGTAGATTCACGATAAACACATAGCAATTTCACTGTAAATCCAAAACCCACTTTAAAATCAGGCCTTCTTTCCCCTTAGTTTCCATTCTCATCAAAACGAATTCACAATCGAACTCATGGTCGAACCTACAAGTAGTTTCTATTTTCTCCGAAGGGGGAGCAAGAATGTTATCAAAAGTCTCAAATATTCAGGGCTGATGAAATACAAAGCTGAATTTCCAAGGCTGTTTCCTTATTCCTTAAATGTTGCCGCATGCTTTCTTTAAAAAAGTTTTGAGGAGTTGAGTTGGGAGGTGAAGTGATGTGGGGTTGCTCATAGTCGGGATTTTCATTTTGAAAAGGCTTAAACTTTCTATATCTCTGACACTTTCTCCAGAGAAGTTGAAAAGCATTTAAAGATGGGCTTTCCAACTTTTTTCCTCAGCCTATTCCTCCTTTGGCGTGTAAAGTTTTTTATTTTATGCAAAAGTTGGTTTAACTAAAACTTTCCCGGAGAAAGTAATTCCATCCAGCCAATAGTCATATAGCCAAAAAGGACGGTCAGGGACGTCTTCTACAGAGGATTTTTAAACTTCCTCCCATCCCTCTCTCTTTCTCCAAGGCCCAATTTTCTCTCCACTGCTAGACTTTTCTTTCTATTTTCTCCGTGTAGCCTGGAGTGAAGAGTACTGACGATGCGGAGAGGACATTGGAACACTTTCGGATCCCACTCAAGCCACTCCAGGCTTTTCCACGTCTAATGCAGATTAAGAAGAAGAGAGTTTATGATGAGGAGAAGAGAAAAAAGAAAAATAGATGCTTAGCAGTGGGAATCTTTTAGGGTTGAGGGCAAGACGAGACGGGAAGACAGCGGACTTCATCCTCTTGTCTCCTACTTTCCCTGAGAATAACTGACAGGGTACAGAGAGTTTATAGGCTGGTATTCGAAGCTACAGTACGATTGTACGAGATCTAAGCAGAGAGTACGGATACGGGATTTGGACATTCTGTAAGTACACGTAGAGAATATAGAACATAGGAATCAACTTTTGGAGAAAAATAAAAGCAGCGAAATAAGTGGGAAGCCCGGAGCTAAAGCAGGCAGGCGGCGGGTAGAATCAAGAAGGGTTTTCGGGGACGGAATGGACGCGTGGATAGGGGATTCTGTGAATGATTCCCTTCTGGATGGGGCGGGAGGAGTACAGAGAGAGAAGGAGCTTCTGTAAACGAGTCGGGATAGAAAGGAAATGCTGGCTGGCTTTATATGAAGAATGATGAAGTTAGGATTCAGTGGAGACATGGTAATCTGAGCCATTTCGTCACGAAAGCCATAATGTACAGATAGGACTGCCGACTTGGAACGACCACCTCAAGATCCTTCCAACTTCTGCACCATTTGACATCTCTTCAGCTCCTGGAAATCCCCTCAAGGATTTACTCCCCCGTCTTCTCTTCCACGTCCTGACTTTCATTCTGATACAGACATATTCTACGGCTGTATCAAAAATCGTCATGGAAACTCATTCCCCTCAAACCATTTCCCTTCCGGCTCTTCAACTCCATTGCAACAACACACTACTTTATTCCTCCTCCAGCAGTCCATCTCATCCATTTAGGCATTTTCCACCTTTCTCCATTTGTTTAAATGCCTTCTATCACTCCACCCAAAAACTCAAGTCCTTCCCGCTCCTCCTCTCCGCCTTCTTCCATAAACATGTTGACAATTGAACCAAGTCATGCAACAAATTCGCTTTCATCTCATCTCCTCTAGGATTCAAAATTATCTGACTGCTCCGCTCTGCATTTGATATCCTCCTTCCTATATTTCTATTTTTCCATTCGACCAGAGTTGGGGAGGAGTATTTTCTTAAATACTCACACTCACACACCTTCGGGGAAGTTTTCATTAATTTACATCTAAAATATTGTATGTCTTTGATTATTCTAGCGGAAGTGGGCGGTTACTAGAGAAGAATGTGATCCTGAAAATTCAAAATGAAGGGAATTACCGTGACTCCATTTATTCAATCCGCTAAGCAACAATAAAATCCCTAATATTGTTAATATCTGATTGAAAAATTATTCTTGTTACAGAGGGTTATATAACTCGATATGTTTAATTTGAATTTGATGTTTTTTAAAAATCTCTTTCCTGTATTCTTTCTGATTAATTTCAAATTGAGAGAGCAAATTAAAACAAAATTGCAATCTAAAATCAAAAAGTTGATCATTACGAATTCTCAAGAGATTTTCCCGGCAATAGTGAAGTGTGAACTATGGTCGACATGCAATGTTGCACATGCACACTGTTGTAATAACGATACTTAAACAATGGCTCCCTCTTAAAAAAAGCAAAAAGATACTGCAGGAAGTAATTCAGAACTCAAATGGTCAAAAGAAGTACTAGAGTTATTGCACATAGGAAATTAATTCGGACAAGGTAGGAGCGGACAAAATTTCAACAAACACAGCATATTCGAGAAAATGTACACGGTTCAAGAATGTATCATTCCCAGCGCTCAACTCAAATTGATCGTTTGAAGTTTTCATTTAAAATAGCCGGAGAATGAGGAAGCCGGGAGCAAGGACAAGGAGAGGAATGGAATGTAAACGCCGACAAGAGTAAAAGTTTCAAGATGGAAGAATACGGGAAGGGGGGAAAGAAGAAAAGGACACGGGGGTGGATGATAGTCGTTCGTAATTTGGTCCAAGAAAATGTCTCCTCGTTCTCAGTAGGGGTGGGGTAGGGGAGAGTGAGCATCTCAAAAGATTCACGACGACAAGATGAGACAAGATGTGGGAATTTTGAGACGAGAGGAACGCGCTCCGGATGTTGATGTGGTAAGCGGAGGATGAGAAGATGAGAGAGAGCCTAGTTAAGTTACTGGCAATAGTATTACCTAACCTTAAGGCTCTAATAAAAGAATATGTCCTGATAAGGAACCATCACTATCCACTTTTTTCTCCACCATCCTTAGGAATAAATTACGGACTCCACACTGGCATCATCATCTCTTCTATCTTCCAGCATCCATATTGCCACTCCGTGATCTGAATTTGCATCAGCTCCTCAAAATCAGCCATCGTCAACTCAACCCTCTTCCAGATGCCATCCACTCATTCACTTTCAGCCCTTTCTCTTCCAATGTCCTAAGACTTTCCAGATTGCTTTCTCCCACACTCCTCCGCTTCCTTTACCGCCGTTCTTCTTTTTTGCTCTATCCCTGCCCAAGTCCCACAGTGCCCATCCCTAGACTACCCTTGAATACCGTATCCATCCTCCAACCCCTTGTATCTCTCAACTCTTTCAGTCCACACACAGATTTGTTTCGCCTTATTATGGAAATCCAGCCGGAGGGACTTGAAAGTCAAAATCCTCTAATCCAAACGTCACATTCAATATCCACCACTACCACACTACCACCCTATCTTCTTTTCAGTAAAGCAGCAGTCCGTCCGGCAGCTTTCGCTCTTCCATGGAACTCGTCAAATTAGGAATCATTTAAAAGCCACCACGCCGTCAAAAACTTTATTCTTTCTCTACTCATCCCCCATCCTCTTTCCCCAGACTCATCATCAATTCATCCCTAATTACACTAGATCCCCGTTTAAATCATGATTAGATCAATTCCGCAATCCTTTAGTCACTCCCGTCAACCCGGACAAACAGTTCCAACTCATCCTCTCACCCCTCAATCTCAATCCATTCTGTCGCGCTATACGCCTTTAATCCCATTCCCTCCAACATGGAGGAGTGAAGCGCGGGGATTATCTACTTTCATTCCGCAAGTTTTTATTTCACATTAACTATTGTCCGCTCCGAATAATTTAATGTGCAAAATAAATATTACAAAGCTCCCATATCCATAAAGCTTCTCCTCAATCTCCTTGTCTACAATACTCGCGGTTGCATATATATTCCGTGTAATTCGCAAAGGGAATACAAATCGTCCAAGCCCGGAGGAATCTCCATGGAATTGAGGGAGGAGAAGAGCTGAATTTTAACTGACCATGGCCGCAGCAGCTACTTGTAAATTATCTTTTCCTTTCATGACAGTTGGACGACAGCGTCGGCATCTCTCTTTTATACAAACCGCTTCCAAACTACCCTCCGATTCTACGTCTCTCGCCCATATAAAACGACTACAACTAGTCTACTATACATACGTGCAAGCCTCAAAAAAGCTTCTCACCGCAACATTTTCTTTTGGTCACCCTCCAACTGTACGTTACCCATACAATAGATAGCTTCATTATATAGTTTGTATTGCAAACACGGAGGCTTTCTTCGCTACACTTGAGTACGGCACTCTAAAGCGGTGGCCGTCCGGTCACTCAACAGCTTTTTCCCCACACACAATGTTTGCTTTACCTTAATGACTGCCGCTAACAAGTTTTCTCTCCCCCGTTTTCCCATCATATCACCGGCTTCCTTGACGCTTCATTATTTCAAATTATATGCCTACTCATAGTTTACAACTTGAAGAGTTTTGAAAGGACTGTTGCGGCAGCTCTCTTAGTTCATTTATTTTCATTCACTTGCTTTTCCTATCCTTCCCTTCAGTATTTTACCTTTAGCGAAAGGAATGTATGCGAAATATAGCGTGGAATTGTGAAGACAGAGGGATAATAATTTGACGTAGTTATTTGATGGGGAAAATGTGAGACGGATTTACGATCATGATATGTGAATACGTGTGTGTGTGTGTGTGTATCTCTGATTTTAGCACGGAGGAGCATTTGCTTGGGCGAGGATTTACTTTTGATTGAGCAACATTTCAGAGGGAGAAGAGGATTGTTGCAATAAAAAAGATGACTGCTGTAAATTATTTCTTGCTCGGGTATTAGAGCCATGTTGAGAGAGAATAAGAGCAATCTTTTGTCCGCTTTCATTTATTGAGTCGTCCCCTTTTAGTGGATCCGTGTACTCGTATTCTGTACACAAAGTATTGCGAGGTTGTGGGAGGGCTGGTAGGAGAAAGCTAGCATAAGCTTTCTATTCCGTTCCTTCAGTACCTTCAGAAGCCAGTGGTCCAGGAGTGAGACCGACGAACCTGTCTCTGTGAAACTAATAACAATTTTGTTGTTATTATTATTGGGATTATCGTTTTAATTTATCTCTTATGTGAATTAGGGATTTTCCTCCCTACGTTAATATTCTCTTATCATGGGGGCGAATCATGGAATCATGCCTTGCACCTATGTGAAATTCCGCTACAAAGCGCTGGAGAAATTTACGTCCAGAAAATATATTTACACACAACGTCTCGGACTCTCTCATCCCATATTCCTCACCTGCGCAACCTCCTTCCTACTGTACTTCCTTACATATATAAATGAGAAATATATAAAATATGTGCAATCAACTAGGATTTGAAGGACTCATTCGGAGGAGCTCAATCCTGCAGCAAAGCAAGCCTGAGCGAGTGGCAGGGTGTAAGTGGATAGCGGGTAAGTTACGAGGATTTGATCTTAGAGTTGATTTGGAAGGAATTTCAGAATGTCTTCATCATTATGGCATGTTTGTTTTGTTCGGAGGTTAAGCGGAGCTGTGGGGAGTTGATTGAATTGATGCTTCCTTCAACGTACGTACGACGATGCTTATAGTAGAAAGGTGAGACTGTATATGCTAAAGACTGGAATAAGTACAAGTGTCCTAGCCGATGCGATTTTTTACACTATAAAGTGCATGAATGCCTTCTCTTCGGAGTGAGTGTATGAGCAATAATAATAATATGCGTAGGAAGGAAGGAGTTAAGAGTCGAGTCTTGGTGTGAAAGGATTATATGGTAGAAGATGAAGATTAAACATTGTGTTCCGCGTAGTTTATGAGCCTTTTGATTGGAGGAGTAGGCAAGAATGTGCTGGGTCTTGTAGCCGTCTTGTAGAGATAATTTCGGTTTGTGTGTGGCCCACCGAGGACTCTATCATAATTCAGTAAGATCGTGTGGATCACCGGCGAAGCATCGGCAATTCCTGCTGCGAAACTTTACATCCTCTCCCAGGACACTGACAGATAGCACATGATAGCCTCATCCTACAGGTGTTACCCACCTCCAATCTTCAACAACGAATACTACTGTACACAGTCGCTTGCACTTTAACATCCCGCTCCTTAAACCTTTCTGAGCTTCAAATGACCAAACCCGCCGTCTCAGAGCTCTCCTTCTTCATTCACTCTTCTACCATTTGTTAATCCACTTGATCTTCCGCCCACTCGTGGATATATACTCTGAATCAAACAATCTTGAAACATAGAGTTTTGACCTGTAGTGTTTCTTCAACCGGAGCATAGAAATTCTAGAAAATTATGAATGAAATCCGGCAGAGGGACGTAGGTTTTACTAAAATCAGCAAGACAACATTATCATTTTCTAATCCAGTATCCAGTACTTGGAATTTCGCTTGGAATTGTTTTCAACGCACAGCCAAAAACGTTGTGGCAAAATTTTACAATACGTATTTCCCTTATGTATACATAATTCCCATGGTATTGCTAATTTTAAATACACCTAATATTGGAATGCCAGTATTTCAAAATCTAATTGCGTATGTCAAAGCCATCCGAGATGAGAACCAAAGTATACTTAGCTACTTAGATTTGAACATCGTATCTGTTAGAATCCCAAATCCCAGTCTCAATAAGAATACAGCCAAGACCAGTTACCTGGTACATTTTTTCGAAAATTCTCACGCAATCAAATTAACACAAGAGGAACATGCTTCTCCAAAACATGATTCTGTACATATGAAGCTACGTACCTCAGCATCATCCCTAGACAAATTGTTCCCCCCGTTTACAAAGTATATTGTAAGATGAGGAATTTTGTGATACGGGGCAAAGAGGGATAGTTGAATGTCATCGTCTTTCACTCGCACCTAGTTTAATCTTGTACCCATGAAGAGACGAGGCGAATCCTAATTAACACTATTGTATGTCCGCTCAAGGCAAGCCCCCTGTCTTTCATCTTTGAGCTCAAGTAATAGCAAATCATCTCCTCGTTGCCCTCCCAGATTAAACATCCGCCCCTCTGTCCAAGCACCCTACCGCATTCAACATCAAACTTGCTTTTCAATCGTAAACCTACAGCTTCAAGCTTTTAAAGGTAAGCTAAAAGCTTCAAGTTTTTCAACCCATCAAATTGGCTAGAATATTTCTTAGAGTACAATTTCTTCGTACCTCCGTCTTACTTATCTTCCATCCTCCTCCCATCTTGCTATCTTTCTGCTTTGCAAAAATCTCAAGGTTCGCATTGATAGAGGTTGTAAATTTTTCAACAAATTAGCATTTCACGATTCTCATTTATATCCAAGAGCAATAAATAGCGCTTCTTAGTGCCTCTACTTACTTGGAACACACACAGCTTCGCTGCTCCTCTGCTGCTGGGTCAATAAGATTCTCGTTATGTGATTAAAGATGTGACGCTGTATTCTAATTGATTGCTTCCCTTACCTGCTTCTTGATTACCCCACCCTCAGATCTTCTCCACCTATTGTCATGTTACAGGAGAATAACTTCTTTGACTTGCTCGCATGCTGTATACGGAATGACTCTTAATATTTTTTCAATACGCTATAAGTATTCAGCTTCAGCATCCAGCTTCTATATGGCCTTAGACTTGATCAGATTTCACCCATGGTTTCAAATACGGAAGAGGAGAACCCTGACTAAAAGTGCAAAAGAAAAGAAGATGATGGTAGCTGCTGACTAGGAAAACTGAGAGAGAAAAGACAACAAGGGAAAACAAGAAATAGCTTTGACATGACGAGGTTCGGACAAGATATCCCTAAATGGATTCAATACATGATGGACAGATGACAGTAGAAAAACTTTGTCGTTATTATACTATTCTTTCAAAGTTTACAGAAGGAAGATACGGAGGGACAGGCAAAAGGCAAGTTAAATGTACCAGCATAAGAAGCTCAGCTTCATGGAATCACCTTCATTCTATCATATTTCTATTATCTACAGGGCGGACCTTATTCTCACAGAGATCCGCCAGAGTCTCATCATTCAATCCATTGGAATCATAATCATTATTGTGGCTCATCTCCTCCTTCATTACAATATGTGGAAGACAGGTAATTCTTATTTCACACTATGCCTTCACACACACACACAGAAAGTCATTTCACAAAGGAAACTATCAGACAAGGAAACGTTGAAATCCCAACCCAGCCAACAAGTCTTCAACCTCTCAAACTTTTCCATCAGTCTCATCTCCTCCATACATGAACCAAGCTTCATGCACCCTCCTTCAATACAAATTTAAAGACAGCACAGCCTTCAGCTCCAATAGATCCTCCGTCGATCCTATTTCAATATCCCGAATAAATCCCAGCGTTACCTCATCAGGCCGTCACTAGCGTTGAAGTGCAATCGTCTTATTTTATTCAACTCTGGGGTGGCACGGCCCTCCATCTACCCATGAGCCATAGCTACAGCCACACAGACACAGGACACAGAAAAGGAACAAAGTAGTAGCTTTTTTTCACAACCATCCGTTTCTTTCTATGGAAGAGATAGCTGTGATACTGTGAATCCAACTTTTCAAAGAACGGAAGAGAGGGACGAACAGGAAGGTAAATAATGTTGATGATGAGTGACAAGTAGACAAAACTGCTAAGGACCAGAATGAAGACCACCTTACTAGAGGAGCAAGTGACGGGAGCTGCTAACCGATTCTCAATGATTGATCACCATCAGCTAACAAACCAACGCCAGATTCACTAGTAGATGCATTTATAGTTACCACAACAACATCACATCCACATCACACAACAAAAGATTCAAGTTTTATGTCCTTCACAAAAACATCACCTCCCTTCCTTCCATCTCGTACCAAAACAGCTACTTTATTACCCTCCTCATGAAAATATTATCTGAAATCTCGATTTCTCGATACGTCATGGACGCGTATAGTTTGCAACTCTTATTATCATCTGATTGATTGTCGGTCCATGTTTATAGGATTTGTTTTCCCACATTTTTTAAATCAAATCCGGCCGATTAAAAAAACTTATCCTTTCTTTCTTGACTTTCTCCGACAAGTAGGTCCCAATATTTATGTTGAAATGTAATTTTATTTCCTTTTTGTTTACTGTTGAATTTTTAAGTTTTTTCAAACAAACTGTTGATGTGTTGCAGTGCAGTCGACAGAATAATGGTTCATTTGCAACATCCAAAATTCTAGTCCGCAGAGAATCTTCAAATTACAAATCTTTACAATAATGTTTAGAAAAGTAACATAGGGATCAATCAAAAGTTGACACGCGTGGCCAACCCAACACAAGGTATTTTATTACAAAAAATGTTACAAGAAATATGGTCATAGGCCATTCCCAGGGTAAAAAAGCAGGAAAAAATTCTTAGTTTTGAATTGGTCTGATCTGAAGCTTTTTCCGAGTGTGAAATGTTGAAAATATTGTAAAAAAATGATGAGTCAGTCGAGATGCTTAAAACGGAAACTATGATATAATGGATTGCAAGGAATATTTATACAAAATGTGAACCAGGAAAAAAATGTGTGAAGGATAGTGATTCCGGTGTTTTGAGTGAAAAGAAGGCCTGGGATTTTAGAATACTGAATTTCCAAACTCAACGCGGAGGTGACAGGAGGAGGAGACGGATGAGGATGAAGAAATGTATAGACGAGAGGAGTCTGGATGGTGAAGGTGAAAGGAAGGCGTAAATTGGGTAGAAAGAGAGGAGAATCCGACAGTTCGGGTTTGTGTAAAATTTCTCGAGTTGCCGAGGGAGTAATGGTGGGCAGATAATTTGACAGACGGTAGCGCGGAAAGGAGGAGGACTGTGAAAGTGGATGCGTGAAGCAAGTTAATCGGATTGATCAGCTCTGTAGGATGGAATGGGATAAAGGTCCTAGCCTCTGCGACCTTTGTGTTGAAATACGATGAGGAGATTGTGTGAAAGAGCTTTCTCCAAACAACTTTTCAACCCCATCTAAAACTCTAGCTAAACTTTCTCTCCTCCCGTCCTCCCTTCGTCTAAACCAAGGGAGTTTAGTCAGAATCCCAAAGCTTTCTCCTAACCAGGGCTTTTCTCAATTTCTCCGCCTTTCCATCAACCCATTCCACCTCCTTGAATCTAACAACTATTCTGGAATTGAACAAGCTGGCTAAATCCTCTTTGGCTTATTAGCCAAGATTAGAGTCGAAGATCAATTGGCGAACACAAGCTTGACAACTCATCTCTTCCCGAATTTCCTCGACCCGGTGAAAGTATTTCTAGTTACTTTCCCGGGTATTAGTCCCTTGCCTATGAATATAGACAAGGCAGCTGTAGTGTAAAACTTAACCACTTCTTTCAGTCAAGACTCTTCCATACAGCACAGCCTTTCTTAGTAGATTTTTAATACTTTGTCGCTGGAGTTGTAGTGCAAAAGAGGGAGAGGTTGAGTTGACAGGCTAATGCTCCCTCATTGTTTGAGTGACAGAAATAATTTTACATTTCCTCCTCCCCGGAGCATGACGGAGAAGGTCAGGACGAGCCAAGTGTTTTGACATGTATGAAATTGGCTCAATTAAAGGGGAGAGTGTGGAACGATTATTCGGGGTAAGATGGCAAGGGAGGATAGCTTCCTGAGTAGATGATATACTTTTACTCCTCATAATTCACCCTCAGTCGGAAAAGTACATCTCTCAATGACTCCCACATCTCTTGGCTCGAATTTTAGGCAGATCTGCCGAGGAGAGGCTGCGTCGTTTAGCATAGGACGAGGAAGAAAAAAAATAGGGGGAATATGTAACGCTGTAAGGAGCTAGTGAGTTAAGGATGATAGAGTTGGGGAGAAGAAGATGAGGTAAAGGTTTGCGTATAGATATCCTCTTGTTGCCTTGTTAATGTATGCGTTCCCTCTTCAAGTGAATAATAATTTGGTGTAGGCAGGGGCGCAGCGCAAGTAATTTGTTTTATGGTGACAGTTAGGACATTTTAATGATAGTTCCGACATGATAGGCTACGACAGAAAGGCCAAATCCCACAACTGCCACGAATTAAGACCTTTCATACATTATTCCCGTACACTCCACCCGCCGCTCTCTCCCCTTTCTCCCTCCGCTCCGAATATATTCACTGTCCCCTCCCGCTTCCCTCATAGCTTCATAGCATCGCCAAAGCAGACCGCAAAGCATTTTGAGCTCTACTATATAAACAATCCATGAAACTCCAACCAACTTTCCGCATCCAACTTTCATCTACAGTTTTTAGCATATTATATCTTCATCTCCTGGAACTCGGAACCAGATCTAGTAGTCTGTAACAGACCCCGATTCGTTTTGATCCAGAAGAAAAGTTTTCAAATTCCCTGACTGGCTCTCACTCATCCCTCTAGTTCGTCAAGTCCATCTCCGTATTTCATCTCCCTTCCTCCGCTTGGATAAATAAGTATCCTTCTCGGAGCTTAGCAGTAGCAGAGATGAAAGGATATATGCAGAGAGAGCCAGGCTCACAGAAGCTCCACAATGTATGGATGGACGACGAGAGGGAGGGAAGAAGCAGAGCAGAAGAGGAAGCGAAACGGAATTGATATGCGGAAAATTTCATTAAAATGTGATTTCCCCCATCCACCACAAAATTCCCTCTCATTATCTATATTTCAAATTCGTTCTACTTTCCCCAGCTCATTCACCGATTCAATTCATATCCGCGGACGAGCTGGCTCAGCCCACTAAATAATCCTTCCTTATATTCCATCCTATTAAAACTTTGATGACCTTTGACTCGGGTGGAGAGACCAATTTGGCCCAACTTTTCTTGGAAGAGGCTGCATACATGTGAATGAAATTTCCAGAGCCAATCACCTCCTATGGTTATTCAGCCTTTGCCCTTATTCGCATAGCTGTGGCTAGGACCTGAAAGCATGATTACTAACGAAGGATATAACTTTCTCAAGGGTTCAATAGGTGAATGGGAGGAAATCCCATTAATGCTCCAAGTATCTAAGCTTCAGAAAACTTTTCTCCGCCGCTAGCACCAGCCCCGCCTCCGAACCAAGCCAAACAATCCACATTTCGAACCTTGTCAGATATGATTTCTCAAGGTGCCAATTTCATTGGTAATTTCTTGTCGCTCCCTTGCTTTTCACTTTGTCGCAAACTCCCCAACCGCTTCTTTTCTCCCGCCCGCCCCCACCCCAAAATGTCTCGAAAAAGCTCTTTTGAAACAAAGGTAACTTATACCCTCCCGCCTTACATTTTACATGAGATGAGAGACTATAACAGCGTTTCAACCTCTGTCTCTTCTGCCTTCCTATTCTATTAACATTCCCTCGCCGAAAACCCTCCTCCCACCACAATAATCATTCTGCAAGATAACAATGAATCACTTAGCTAAATACATCCACTCCTCCAGTTCCCTTCCAAAGCATAGCAAAAGCCCAGGGAAGCTGCAGAACTTGAGACTTTGAGACTGCTTCACCTCTCTATTTTTAATAAATTATATCCAATAAGCCCAAGTCTTACCCAAATGAAGTTATGCTTTCACTCTCACGTAAAAAATTTCAGGTTCTTTAAAACTTGTGAAAACTGAATACCAACTTCATCTTTCTACCTTTTCCCTTGTCTCACTTTCGAATGTTTTCAAAGAAACCTTTCTCCAGGAACGCGGAGGATGAGGGTAAGCCACACTTACTTGATACAATATTAAAGAGAAAGTATGGTTACGTTCGGAGAAAGTGCGGGAGTGATAGTGTTCATCATTGATGGTTTCATCCAACTAGATCCATCTCCCCCTCATCTTAGAAAGAGCGATCAACTGAATTAAACAATCCAATTCACACACTCCACCTTTCCCAATAGCTCAACTAATCACATTCAAGCCTTACAAATTGACCGTGATCAATGATGGAATGCCCGAGAATCTGACACAATTAGATTCCACATCCCTTTTCTCACAAGTGTTCCATTCTCTCTTTCGTGCCCATCCAGCTCCTCAGTCATGTACTTTGCTACCATCCCATTCATTCATTCCCTACAATTCGAGCCTTTCATTAAAAAATTATGCATACATTGAGAAATGTAGCATCTTCTCCACATTCTTCCGCATAAGGATAAGAATGAGGTAGAGAGAGATCCAATTTCATGAATGAAATAAATGAATTACTTTTAAAAAGGAGGAGAAATTCCTCGGAAAAAAATATCCTTGTGCAAGAGTCCTGCCTTCGAGAAAACAAGAGTGAAGCGGAGTCGAGTTGGAGATGTCGAAAACCCGATGTCATTCATACCCGTCACTTTTTTCAGTTGGTAGGCGGGGAAATATTGATGATCCCACTAAAAATACATTATAGCTTTAGCTCCATTCAGTCACTCTCGTCATTCAGTCCTATTCGTCCCATTCCAGCAACTTCCAACCAAGCTGCTTGAGGCGGTTAACATATGATAACAATTCATGGAAAAGAGTCTATATGTTAGCTACAAGCTGGGCTGGAAGCATTACCAGTTTATTACCACCAGCGAAGAATAAGGGCCTTAAAGGGAAAAGGGGAGGTTTCTAAATTACATGTGTAATTACTTGGATGAATTATTGATGTGTTGGGATGATGGAGATGGATAAGTAGGAGTCAATGGTGATATAATTTAGGCTTCATGATGATGAGATGAGACAGAAGAAGAAATTGAATATGACACCCCAACAAGGCTATGACGGATGATAGAATATCATTGGCACATCATGTAGAAAAATTGTAGGAATCAGAGTTTCTCAAGATGAATGCAACTCTCTCAATTATTCACCCGAAAGTCAAAAGCGGAGGAGGCGGGAAGTTGGCGTATCCGGGATCAAATCAAATTCGTATGTAGCAACAACTCCAGAACAGTCAGCTTATACCCATTCCATTCTCCAGCTCTTGATGGTTTTTAGCCCGTCATCCCTTCTCCTCTATCATCTCATCCTCTCTCAGAGATCCTTGATTCTCTCTCTCTCTCTCTCTCTCCCTCTTGTTATGTCGCTATAGTTGCAAGCATAAAGAGTATGGTAGTATGGAGCGCTACTGCCTGGAGAAAGCATAGAGGAAAGCGGAGGATAGGAAGAAAGGCGGCTAAATCACTTTATACATCACTACTCTGGATGAGATTAGAGGGAACATCTTTCGCGAACAATAAATTTGCTCTTCTGTCTTGAGCTCATTGTCAGATTCCTAGAGTGTCTCTTAGCTTTCTCTTACTTTCACTCTCTCAATTTCAGCCTAGCATTTAGCTAGCTTTTATACTAGGGAAACAAGTGAGAATAAAGCCATATCATAGCAACCGGAACATCTGATAGTCCAACAAGGAGAAAGATAGCGAGTCTTGTATTACTTTCTTCATCCATGGATAAAGACTTATCCCCTAGACCCTCTATAGCTCCTCGCAATACTCGCAAGTATGGAGGTCTGAAACAAGAAGGAGTTCATGAAGCACTAAATAAGGAATACACTTTTCAAAGAATAGCCATTGGATCAACTCTCCCGGACGGGACGATACCATATTTCACATGTGAGGAATTGAGAAAAGCTCAACTTTCTCCTACACTCACACATCACACTATAGCCCTTCGTCGTCCAAGCTTTTGAGCCCAAACCCCTTCTCACCCAAACTATATACCAAATCAGACTTGAGCGTTTCTTATCGTCGTCTACGGACGTACACATGGGCTTGCTTTTGTAGCTGTGAAGAAAGTAAGAAGCGCGCATATGAGATTTTGAACAATACAGAGAAGCATGTGTCCGTTGTCTCGATTCCATCCTGACGGCGGGTTCTTTAAGGAAACTGGGGGAGCTCCTCTTCGGATATTATCATGAACATCATGCCCTTGGTCTTATAACATTGTTGTAAGGGATTATTCTTAAATTGGGTGAATTGAATGCCTACTTCGTGCCGTCTAGTAAGTGGCGTATATCAGAGCGAGAAGAGCTAGCGATAGGAGCAATACGCGGAGCCTCACTCAGCCGTGTAATTGGATAGCTTGCAGAAAAGCGAGTTTGATCAAATCCTACATGGTAACGATAACCAAGTCAAACTCTGATAGACTGTTGCACCCTTACTGCTCTCTCCCTCTCCCCTTCACTCTTCACACACATAACGCTCATGGCTCTACATAATAAAAATCAGATACATCTCCACCTTCTTCCGAACACACAGGCTCCTTCTCATCCTCATACCCGGGTATTGCATCGGACTCATCATCCACCAGCCGCTTTCTCTCCGTCTATACGCTCCATTTGTCTTTTAGACGGCTTTCACCCTCTCCTTCCCATTTACTTCTTCCTTCCCTCCGAAATCTCTTTTACTAACACCAAGGAGGAGAAAAGCCCCCGCTATTCTTTAGCCACCCTCCAATCCTCCACCCATATCCAATCCGCACTCAATGTGCCGCAATTATGCATCTCCGTCCCTATCAATTCTACCATCATCAACAAACTCGTCCAACCCAACAGCTCACGCTTTTACCCCAGAATATATTGCCTCCATTACCTCAACGCTTGAAGGAATCCGCGGCGGGAGGCAAGAACGATTCCCGCGACCTCTATCCTATTTCATACTTCACAACATCATCACGGAATCATGTCATCCTGAAACATAAACCATTTCCGCCATCCTAGGTTTAACCCAAAACCTTGTCTCCCAAGCAACTTGTTCCAAACATTTCGCTTCTATTCTGAAACTGGGTTCCGCTCTTCTGTTTCTACTGTTTCGTATCTAGGAACTGGCAGAGTCGGTCTCTTGGTTCCATGGTAACGGATAACAAGGGAAGTAGACGTTTCACATCTTTTTGCAAACTTACGACCTCATTAAGAATTTTAGCACTAGAGCAGCGAAATGAAGATGACACGAACCTTCCGGCCGGCCTTTGCATCCTCCTCCTTCCTGATTCCTTTGAGAATATTGTGTAAATTTCCTATTATAGAGACCAATTTCCAGTAACTCCGTCATGCTCAGTTGATTTGTCACCCCTAGTTTTGGGTGAGAGAGAAAAGGGTGACGGGAAGGGAATTTGGGATATGTTGGTGGGGCAATCCTCCCGCCTCTTGGAGCGGGTAAATATTCCTCGAAAATCTCTTCACTTGACTAGCTCACACTATTTTCTTTTTGTTCTTGGTCGGAGTCTACCCTTTTACTGGTATTGTACAAGATACGATTTGATTTTCTATATGTTTTGCAAGTTTATACACTTGTTTCTACATTCTTTAGGCTCAGGGACAACCTCGAAAACTGGAGAATAAGGGATATATTAGGAGGGAGGAGTATAGCTAGAGAATATAGAGAATGCGTAAATTGGGGAATTTTATTTCTGACAAGTGTGATCCCTCTCCTCTCTTTTCCAGTTTTAAACGGCTTTTCTCCGTTTTCACGCTTCGCAACCAACCAAACTGATTTCATTTCACACTTCTATTCCCCTGTTCTGTAGACGAGCGTATCCTATCGTGTGGACTAAATTTCCTGGATATCCACTATTTATCCGAAAAACTCTACTCCAAATCGCCATTCAATCCTATAAATTCCTACCAAATTATCCCCTCTCAATCCGCCACAGCTTGTAAATCATGATGATCACCAATCTCCTGACCATCTACCGGAACAGATTCAATCCACGCCCTCTGGTGTCGCCCTTTTATCGTTCCGCAGCAAATATTCTGTGAATTTTCCTTCTGCCCCGTATTCCGTTTCACGTCATAAATACTTGTCTCTTCCTCTCCTCTTCCTGAATATTTCCTTGGTGAAATCGTGTGAAACTGCTCGTTACGATTGGATTCATCGAGCTGACATGAAGAATACGCTTCACTCCAGGCTGCCAACGTATCAAATTAGAGGATTAAAACAGAGCTCCTGATGAGCCATGGGTTGAGACAATGTTAAGCGAGAGTTGGTTGGCAAATTAGCAATCCTCGATTCGCGTCAAGATTTCCATCACGTAATTTAAAAATAAATCACTCTTCCCTCCTCGTATCTCTCCACTCATTCACTCCAGTGGCTTTCTTGGAGAAAGCATAGTCTCTCTCTCCCTTCCATTTAGTTGTTCCACAAACTCAGAGGCCGAGTCATGCGAAAGGATCAAGCATGTATATGGCACGCCAAGTCGGATCCTAAAGCCCCGATACTCATTGATTAGGGAGAGACAAGAGGGAATTTCGCAAATTAAATTTTCACATTTGCAACGGCTTAGTTGAGGTAATGGAAAATATCGATCACCTTCCGCACTTTCTCCTTCCACTCCTTTCTCTGCCACCCTTTCCTCCTCCCGTTCGGTTTGAAACCGGAGGAAGTCAATGCACGTAGCAGCATAGCATACTATACTTAGTGAAGGCTATTGGGATACGAGTGGAGAAGAAACAAGACGAAGATAAAAACTAGAAGCTTTCCCTCTCAGTCTTCAATCACAGTTACGAGCCTCGGTGTAAATCTGTAAAACGATCCCTGCAAGGAGGAAATTGAAAGAAGAAAGCTTGGAGAAATTATATTGGTCTGGCTCAACTCATCTCAATTTCCCACTCTACTTTTCGTCTTCGTCCTTTCCTCGAATCCTCCTTCCATCAATCCTTTTACGTACTTACTTCCATGTACTTACTTTCTCCAAACTTTCTTCCCACTTTCTACTCTACCATCTTTCCTCTCTTCTCCTCTTCTCCAGTACCTGTTCAGACTCTAGCGAACTAGCTTCAAGAAAACTTTTTTTCCAAATTAATCCCACAACCCTGTCACACAGATTTTCATCTCCTCTGCATATTATTTTTTTCAGCCCTTCAATCTGATCACCAGCCACCATATTGTAAAAATACCTAAGCCCTTCAACCTTTCTCTGATCAGCTTCTTTCTACCACACCGCCTGTGAAACCCCTCTTCCAAACCTTGCGCCAACTTTTATCATATCCTCTTCTCCAACTTGTTTACATTATGCGCTGACTTTTTATAGCAAGATTTAACTATTAATTCCAGCTAAACTTTAATCAAAAGTTTTCCTTAGTCCAATACACATCTTGTCAGTCATCTTTGGGTTATAAAACCAAGAAGATCATAAGCTATTTTTACAGATAGAGCCTGAAATGCCGATACAAGAGTCTCAGTTAAACAGAAGCAGAACATAACACCGACGGCTAAATTTAGCTGTCTTTAAAATTCATATGTATCCGATTAAACCACGCAATTCTTGGTACACTTGTATAAAAACTTTTACATTATCTCCATCTTTGCTTACGTAAAGCAACAAGACTTGTTGTTCCTCAAACTAAACGCAGCATCAAACTTAATCTCGGATCAGCTTTCTTCGTCACGCAGCACTGCCGTCAAACGCCTGTTCACATTTCCTGCCCCTTTATAAAATCTCTCATACTTTTTCTCACATGCCGTCCTCCAGAAAAAATCCCTCCTAAAACCTAATCAAGCTGAGGAGTTTGGAAACAATCTTGAAGCTTATTCCGAATTCCATCCAAGCTTGAATCTTCATTTAAGCACCCACTATGAAATTTTCCGCCATGAGATATGCTAATACCGGAAAACTACAGACAGGCTTAAAAAATTGTGATAGCTTCATTCAAATCATGCCACGCGGGCCATCGATATTAGAAGGTGGCTGCTGAACCTAATTGATTTCTTAAAAATTCCCCCATCAGCTGTCTCTCTCATCCTTAATCTCATAATCTCATCTGGTGCGGTTAGAGGATGTTACGTTGTAATTCTCTTTCGGTATTCCTAAATCCTTAGAAATAATCTCGAAAATCTCATCTTCCCTCTCGCTTCCTTTCACGGCTCTCCTCCCTGATTGCTCCATTGTTGCTTCATGGATTTCCTTTAAACTTCATTGAAATTCCATAGTAATTTCAATACACTACGTAACAGACAAGAAGGAAATGTAAATACGATTAACCCCCCAGAACTCGCATACCTTCTAACCACACGTCTCGTCACTTCTTCCAAGTCCATAGGTTAATAACGCACACACGCACTTCATCTAGAACAATTTCTACAGTCACCAAACCCAAGAAACGTCAGCAACTGCATAGCGT
Source organism: Sminthurides aquaticus (assembly GCA_906901655.1). Lineage (NCBI taxonomy): Eukaryota > Metazoa > Arthropoda > Collembola > Symphypleona > Sminthurididae > Sminthurides > Sminthurides aquaticus. The sequence continues at coordinate 1,181,068 of CAJQTT010000002.1, read as the reverse complement.
AACCCGTACAATACCGCATCTCATAATGGGCACGCACAATGATAGAGACCCCGAGGAAATGGATACAGTAACCATGTTTCCAAATTACGCCATTAGTTTGAGGTTGCCTCACCTGGAATCTGGAACACCTTAAAAGAGTTTGCCGACAATTTCTACATAAAGCAGACATCCAAGCGGTATGGAACCGCATGCATCCGAGTTGTATATAGCGCTGTTGAAAAAAGCTGACTTGGTGAGCAGGGAGGGTTGGCGGTTTCATTACTTAAGTGTGAAAATTACAAGCTTCCTTTCGCCGGCCTGTCATCAGGTAGACCTGCCGGGACGCTTTTAAAAATCCCGACATTATTTAAACCCCTTCAGGATATCCACCACCGGACAAACCTCCCTTAAATTATCAACCAACTTAATTTATTACCCTTTGAAAGCTCGAGCTGGTTCTTTTAAGGATCAGGTATTGATCCAAAAAGGTGTTTCCATCTCTTGGAAAAAATATTTCAAAGGGTTGTAGATTAAAGTTCCTAGAATAGTCTCACACATTGTCTAACTCACAGTCTCATCTTCCACCAACATCACCCTCCAGGTTTGCTCTCCATACAATTTCATCCAACCCCTTGACCTGGCAGATAGTCATCTTGCTTTTCCATAGATTCCACGGTTCGTTGTATTTACAGATTGAATCACGCTTTACAACTAAAGTGATGATGCTTGCAAAGTGTTACATAGTTTCATGACGCGAGAGAGGAAACTCCCGGAACATGCCAGCAGAATTTGTTGTGAACAAGCAAAACCCGCCTACCTGATCCCAGTCCCAGCATATGTACAGCAACAGCACACTACAATAGCCCAAGTTACAGCACTCTGGTGATAATAATCGTAAGAGCTCCAAAAACAGAAGCATAAAATGGCATGGATTTAAGTGGCTTGTTTGGGTGGATGAGAGGGTGAATTGATTGCATTTAGAAAAGTGTATTTCCCGTATTTCCCGACTTTCCCCGCTCATTAAAACTCCGTCATACTGATAATGAGGAGTGTCGGCTGACAAAAGGCTACAGCGTGCATGACAAGGACCTGTAAATCACAAGTTTCCCCGGCCTTCAAATCCTCCTACCTTTCCAATCCTTCTCCCGTCGCCTTTTTCCTCAGCCAGTTGTAATTTTACACAGGAAGGCAGAGATGAGGCAAAAGCGTATATATATTCCATATAGAATACAGTGCCTACCCTTGACATTAAAATGAGATTGTAAACTCCTTCTGGCAAAAGAACTGTACTCCTCTAAATCCCATATGAGGGTGCAACATGACAGCACATGCTTATTCCTGATGTATTTAGAGCGAGAGTCCTTAATATCCCGGCATTTACCTCTTGTAAACATAGTAATTTTTATTTTCTCATATCGCAAAATACAAGGCGGAAGAGTTTTTGCATGAATTTTACATTTCGGCGTCAGAAAATGTATAAAATTTAATGTATCATCGTCATTTTCTAATCTTCTCCTTCCTCCTCTTTAGAAGCCCTTGAAAGTCAATTGGAAGACACGAGGCGAAGATACGTTTAAAAAGCACGAAGCGGATCACTGCTCAACTTCATTCTCATCGGACCAACCAGCCAGACTCTATGAAAGAGAGCTGGCTAGCTACCTGTAAAAATTCACAATCACATTCAGATTTATTGCGTGAAGGAAGCCATAATGTATCCACGATGCATAAAATAAGAGGCAGGCGGAGTCATAGTCTCCGCTTCCTATAGTTGTCTAGCACACGAATATGACTTTGTTCCCAACGACTAGCAATCAACGGCCCACAGATTGAAGCCTCCCGAGAGAGGAGGAGATGAGCAAGTTGATGGTATTTGTTGGGTGGGAAAATGTTCTCATTTCAGGCTGTCAATGCTCCCCAGCCCAGCCCAGACTGTCACCATTCCAGCTTCATCATCATCATCACAGTCATCCAACTGATCGTGTCCATCAAGCATACCATTCCTGACATTAACTACACTAATTTAAATGTCTGACAGTTTCGTGCAGAAATTTAGCCGAGCATAAATTCCATCTCACACCGCCACCACCGCTACTACGAGTCGGCAAACATAAAATATCACGCGCTTCCACAGCAACGCATTTAATAGCTCTTACCACACCAACCAAATCCTTATCCCAGCCCCCACTCAAAATAACACTTAGCCGAGCATCACACAGCAACAATCCAGGTGATTTGATGCATGCATTAAAAGAAGAAGAGCATGTGTCTTCTGCATCTTTCCGTAAAGAGAACATGCGGTTTTTTCTAGCTTCGGGGACGTTTGCACTGTACAACATACAAATATGACCTGGTAGAAAAGCGGAGCGCAGGAGGAGCGCTAAAAGATCCCCACCTCACTATTAAGATTTTATTTCTATTCAAATCATTAGTAACACGCTTTGAAGAGCTATTAGACGTGGAAAATGATATTAAAGAGGAAATCTGCATGTGATCATTACCTTAATTTCTTTCCTTCATCATTATACTACTACTACCTTCCATGTCCTGAGTTTAGGCAATTGTCAAGTCACGAACCCCTCTTTTTGTCTCCCAAGAGAAATCCCACTCACCATCCATTTCATTCACTAGAAGACGAGTAGCAGCAATGCAATCCATTTTTTAATTCCATTCTAACTCACAGATCCTCCCCGCAATCCACCAAACTCCAATCACAATCACACCACCACACCAGCCAAAATAATAATATTATACGTCCACCCCTCCTCCCGTTATTTCCTAAAACATACCCCTCTTCCACCACCTATTCTATATTTTCTCAATTCTCTCCGCTTCCAAACATTCAAACCTTTTGGAATACGAGAAAGACATGCAAAATTCAAGGAAGCATGACTTTTTTAAATCATGGCTCCGCTTTTTATGCACCCCGATTCTATATTCTGTTAACTGATCTCTTCCCTTAAACCTCATCGTATTTCATCCTCCCCGCAAAAATCTACACTTGCTCAAGCACATGAAAATTATTCTACAAAGAACCCGGACACTCACGCCCTATTTTCATCCCTCCCACCACAAAATTTAATCCCGCAATTACTATCTCTCCAATCCTAACTGTATAATTCATTTCATCCCCCAATTCCCGCCCGCCTTTTCCCTTCCTTGTAGGTTGCCACCTTGGTAAATTATCAAATTTTTTTCTAAAACAAAACCTTGTTCCTCCCACAACTTAATGGATTCTTCTTTTCAAGTCTTCCTGTGTCAAGGAACTCTAAGAGTAGGAACGAGAAACTTGTGGAGAGAAAGAGGAAAAATACTTCCCAGCTGTTTCCTACATCTAGATTAAAAACTCTAATAAAAATTTCAACATGAAAACTTTCACATTAGCGAAAAAATTTGCAAAAATCATCAAAACTCTCCCATCTCGTGCTTGCCCTTGCATCACGCACACGTTTCTTAGTTTTTTCACCAGGCTTTACGCATAACAAAATTAAATTTTGCAGGAAAAGAGGTTCTTGAGAAATTCTGTCACAATTCTCAGTCTTACTAAATCCCCTACGTCAGCCGAGTACATTCTAACTGGGTTAATTAATTGGAATTAGCGTCGAGATAAACACACAAAACTCTTGAGTTTCTTCTGACAATTGGACTTCCCTCGAAAGATCTATCCCTGTGCAGGTTGAACGGGGTATGAAATCAATTTAGCTTTTTAGGAACTGTGTTATTAACTGAAAGCTGTTAATCCTGGGCAATTTTCATTTCAAATAGTAATTTAATTCAATCTCCTACCTCTTCACGCCTTAATTTTGAGCAATTTTTTATTTTCAATTTTAAAATTTCCCATGAAGCCTGTACAACGCTGTATTTTCTTGAAGCTTCTTTGTAAAATTTAGGCAATTTATTAAATTAATGTTGTCATACTTAAATGATGGCCTGAAATCCTCCTTTGGCCTGGTCTCAAGTTACTCAGGCAGGTCGGCTTTATTCCTTGCTAGGGTATATAATTTTCCTTGGAAATTATTGCGTTAACGAGAAGGAAGAGAAATCGTTTATAATCAACCCGAAACGTGTTTACAAAACCATATTTTCATTTCTTATTCCTAGACTACTAACACCACAACCCGCTTTCTTCTCCCTATCCTTTCCTCTTTTTCCACTTCAATTACATGCCCAATTTCTCAAACTCGTTCAAATCTTTTCCCGCTTGCCAACTTTCCCAAGGACCTGCAGATAACCTCAAGCTTAAGTTTTTCTTGTTCAACTTATTCAGTCAAGTCAATGGATTATGAAAAAGAAGCTGGCTCTGCCGTAGGTATACCGTAGATAACCTTGTATAGCGTAAACAGTAATAGCATTTTCTTCATTCCTAGCTGAAAATTTAAAATAGAAAATCAAGTCCGGTGGGACTCTAACGGTTCGCTTTGAGTTTTAATTTAATGTAATGTTTGATTTGAAGCGTGAATAGTTTGGAGAAAAAACGGAAGCTTCATGACCACCCCGAATTTTTTGTTGGTTTTCCTCTACTATCACCATCCCGTCTTGTGTGCCCACGAGATGATGGGTTAAAGCTCATAATTTTCGTATTCTCACTTCTTCCCTAATGAAACAAGAGACAAGTTTTTAATTTATGGCCTCATAAATCTACGCGGACTTCCTGCGGATTTCTATGAACATTCCCTCCAGCAGCCAGCCAATTGTCCCCTTCAACTCCTACGATTTTAGTAGTTTCCCCCAAACAAACACCTTCAAAGTAACTCACAGCTAAGCTAACCAAGAAGGAAGAACGGCAACTCAAACCCCGGGTTCCTCTCTCTCTCGCCCTATACTCAATCAAACCCATTGAAACCTAAACCGTATTATGCCCTACTAGGATAGGTAGGTTCAAAGCATTCAAAAAGTCTAGTGAACTTCCCGCAAACTAAAGTTACTCCAAAAAGGAAACTTGAAATATTATACCTCAAATTTTTCACCCACCACTACCAGTCAACCTACCCATACACCAAACTCAACCACTGACATCATCCTCCTCCCCAACCAACACCCTTTGCCCTTCTTCTCTACGCTCCAGCAGAAGCGTATCCTGGAGAAACACACTGCTCCTCCAATCTAGCAATACGAATCAATTCCAGCTTCCACCACCCGCACCCTCCTTTCTCAAGATCTCTGTTGGAGTTTAAAAGCATTTTTTTCTATCTATATCCTTTCAGTAATTCATTTCCTTCAAATTAATCTTTACAAGATGAGAGCGTGTTAATCTGAAATGGGCGCTTAGCGCCCCCAAATTTGTATTCTCCGCGCTCTTCCTGTTACCACAACTCTTAACCCTCCCGCTAAAGCCCGCCTCTCCACAAGCCGCAACCCTCATCATCGTCCCTCCAACTTTATTGAATTTTGAAAACGGCTTTTCATAATTCATCTTGAATCCCATCCGTCATTCAGCCTCTTTTCGTAAAAAATAAACTTAGGCTTTTAACAATGGACTGTAGTAGTAGTAGTAGTAGTTTTATTGATATAAGCTCGGGGAGCTCCTTCAATATCCGTTGTACAATAAATAATCGCTACAAACAGAGAAAACCCTTGGTAAGTTGTTACATCGCTTTATAAAACTTTAGTTATCAGTAACCTGGGGTAAAAAACTCTGTTGGAAGTTACCATTGCGTAAACACTTGACTGCATCTACACACAGCGCACACGCAGTAGCACAGAAGCTTTAGGTTACCCGTGTACTTCAAACAAACGATATCAACCTTCCAGTGCGAAGATGTTTGAATTGTATCTTGCAGTTAAGTTTAGGGCCTATCGTCATCTGAATTGAGTTATTCGCATAAATATAATAATATTGACATCCCTGAAACAGAATACAAATGTAGCTTCGTTGACGATGCTTAAACACGGTTACACAGCATTTACGACTCCCAGAAAAATCAAAATCTTTGGCGTGACGCAATAAGAGAAATTAAGGTGAAAGGTAACTAGGACGAGGGTAGCTATTATTAGTAACTTCAAGATGTTCAAGAAGGTGATGTAATCGAATTGAAGCAATTACCGCGACTCCTCCTTATTACTCTCTGTCAGTTATGTATAATTACGATCCACAATTAGAATCATCTCTCTGTAGTAAAATAATTGAGCCGCCGCACTCATATTTAGTCCTCATTACATAAATAAGTTTGGATAGAAAAGATAGATTAGGGCATTATCGCATTTTAAAATCTTTTACACAGCTTCCTCATAGATTTCAAAAATATAATATCCTACCCCCTCTCTCTCTCTCTCTCTCTCTCTCTGAAATTACGTCCCCACATTTGTAATTCCATTTAGCTTCCTCTTAAACCTCTTCGTTTTCCTCCTCATTTGATATTTAAAAGTTTTTGTCCTTGTTTTATCATCTATTTAGTTTTTGACTCCGTTGACTCAGTTTATGGGACAGGGCATGCATGTGGATAGTAAAATTTGATTGTTGTTTTCTCAAATGGCGTCGTCGGCTTGTGAGCGTGGAGTAGTGTCAGTCATTACTATAGAGTGGTTTCACTAGCAGCGTCATCTCTAAACCTTCCGATCGGTTAACTATAATGGGGACGGGAGGAGATGATGATGGTGATGTACAAGCACATTTGATGATAGGAGAGCAGTATCAATTATAGAAATGACCATTATTATGTGTGTGGAGAGAAGAGCGGATGGTTGAGAGAATCTTTAGAAGCTCAAATGAAGGACTCTTACGATTATTATTATTACTATCATTATGATCCCCAGCACCCAGCTAACACTTATTTAGCTTAGACGCATACCAATGAGAAGATCCCCGCCAGCTTCCTCTCTACCTTCATCCTTCCCTTGGAATTAGTATGCATATACTAATTACCTTCCTTCAACTCAAGGCAGAAGACTCAAGACAGAATACTTAATATCCCACGTAGCTTTTACTCGAGTCCAGGACGATTCAGATCATCTTCTCAAAAAGAGGTAGCCGACAGGCTCTTTCAATTCCAATTCAACTGAGGAAAGGCAGGTAAAATCCGGGAAGGATTGTCTACTATTACATCCACGTTCTAACCGGAGTAATCTAAAATCCCAGCCGAAGAAGATGAGAGGAGGAAGCGGGGGATGCGCTGCGAGTAAACTACGCGCGGCGAGTTTATTTTCCCTCAATGACTTATCGTTACCTTTTAGATGGATCCCGAATCTAGCTTTATTATTACACCTTCTTGGAAGATAGTTAATGCATGTAATTATGGGCTCTATAAAATGTCTGTGCCCTTCCCAAAGCTCGTGCTCAGCTCAAGTGCCGGAAGAAAGACTGTGAGGAGAAGGAAGGCTTTGAAGGAACAAGTTTCTTCTCCAACCTGCTCCTCGAATCCTTTTCCAGTGCACAGCTTATCAGCATCTTGCATACGAAGAGCAAGATTATCTTGAAGAAAAGGCTGGACAGGAGAAAGCGGATACAAATGGAGAGTTCAAAGGGCGAGTAGTTTTCTAGCTAAACATCCCTTGAAACAGACTTGAAGATCATAAATACGGAGATTATTATAAGGCGGCATCCATGGAAGCGGTCATTTAAAAGCCGTTAGCACTCTAGCCGGCCTCTGATTTCCAATTCAATTACCATGAATAATATCCGTCCTCCAACATGTCATAGCACCTCATCCTTCAACCCTTCCTCTTCCACCACTACTCCACCAGTTCCAGCAAATTCCCTTCCGGCGCTGGAAATAAATCCCAAATACCTTATACTACACCATGATCCTTAGCTTCTTCCATCTCCAGCCTCTATCTTCGTATCTTTACTCGATACGAAGATACTTGCAAGAGACTATGAGAACCCGGCTTCAATCCAGTCCGAGACGGGAGGGAACTTGAAGGAAAGCGGGTCATTAAAGGAATATTCCCTTTTTAAAAACCACGTCTTTCTTCCCATCTCACCCCTACCTTATCCTACCTAATATCATATTTGACTCCATTAGCTTTTCTAGACCGCCCGGTCACGTACTACCGTCCTCCGTTTGAAATCCTGGAGTAACGACGACCTCACCCCGCCCCGGAGTTAGCAGTCTCTCCAGAACTTACTTAAGCGGAGCTGGAATCTCAACAGTTTCGGATAATAATTTAAGCATACGTTGTCGTCGGCAGAAGGAAAGGATGTTGTCTTGTGTGTAATATTATGTATTTCGGAAGGGTAGATTACAAGCTAGGTGGTGTTGTTACAAATTTAAATGCTCTCCTTTACTCGCCGCCGACGACGACTACTGTCATCCAGAACCATGTTCTCCATGATTCAGTTCCAGAGTTCCAATCCGTATGGATGCTGCCCATCTTTAAAGGCACGGCTGATAGCATCTATTACGTCCGTACTTTGTACCTGAGAAGGGTGGGGATCATTGAGCTACTTGGGTAAAAGCGGTGAGCGGATGCTGTCAATGTGTGCGGTATTCCTGTCATGAATTACTCCGCACCTGTATTTATCTCTGTGCCGTAGTAGTATTTTCACAAGTTATTCAATTATTACTGCCCCTTCAACCTACCATTATTGTAACACCTCACGAAATTCCCTCAGGGATTCACTACTACCACTTCCTCTTCCTTTCGATTCCCTGTATAACTTCCCCCGCCAGGAATCAGTAGCTTTTACCATGGAAAGCTATTTACAATTTTACTCATTCCTCCACCATCCAACATCCTTCCATCCACTAATTCCCCCGTACGGAAGCTATTCCTAATTCCTCCTTTCCTAATTTCCTATCAGGGCAAACACACACACACACACACACACACACACACACATAGAAACACTCATTCCCCTTCCGGCACGGGGCATAGATTTTACTGCGCCCATCCATATCCAGCTTTCTGACTGAGTTGCGGTTAGAATCCATCGAATTGGTGGTATTGCTAGAAAACAATGGCAATGGCCGTGTAAGTAGCAAGCAATTCCCAATCTCACCAGAGCAGAGAAAGCTCGATGAGGGGAAGATGCTGTAATTAGAACAAGTTGCAATGGTTTTGTCAAGTGACTAATTTCCGTGGAGAGAAGACATGAAGAAGCGTTAGCGGGATAAGATTAGGAAGGTGAAAAACAAATCCCCCAAACCACTACCGCCCATCCTGCTGAAACATCCCACATTAAACCAGCCAATTAGAGAGTTTCCAAATTCTCGGAATAGCAAATTACCTTCGGGAAGGAAATAAAACAAGATTAGTTACCACCACGAACAAGGAGAAGAGGTGTGTATCTTATAGTGAGCGCAGCTTGAAAAGACTCGTGTCGAAAGAAAACCAGGATTGGCTTTTACGTGTTTTACAACCAAGGGCAAGGAGAACTTCTTCTACAACAGTCCTCAGAGCACCTTCTTTCTTCATTCTTACAAGCTCCCAACTTTCTCCCACCCGCCCTTGTATTTCCTATAGTTCATGCCGATGTTAGGAAGGATGGAGGAGAAAGAGTGATTGATAGACTCGGGGAAGAAGCGTGGGAGAAAAACCACAAAAATCAAATTTTCCCAATCCGAACCTCGGCGAGGAGACTATACAATCCTCGTGTGCGTATATATACCAGATTCAATAGTCTCTTTCAGAGTCTCAAGTCCGAGATTGCTTTTAGCGGAGATATGGAGACAAGAAGATGTTCGTTTTTCCACAACACACTTCCTCCTCTTAATCTAATGTTTACCGAGAGGCGGTTGATTTTGATTGGGAAAAGAGGAGTGGATCTGTGAATCCCTAGTTGTATCCCTTCTTGGAATCAATAAGGCGGCTTTTAAGACGGAAGGAGGCTGGCAAGGAGGGAGGGAGGCAAGGAAGGAAGCACATCACAGTGAACAAGACGGAGAGAATGAGAAGAAAGGGGAGGAAGAAGAATATCCGCGTTATTCCGAGAGATGAGGAGAGTAAGAGATTTGTAATTTGATTTCCATCCTAGGAAAAGCAAAGAGAAGCAATTTAGTTCAATTTTCATCTCCTCCACCTCCTTTTACCAATCTAATCAAGTCAGTTGACGCGTAAGTTGGTAGAAAAGAGGAAAGACGGAGAATCAAGAAGAGGGCTGAGCAAGCGGACAATCAGATTCACAATTCACATCCCTGTATTCTAAAGCCTATCCCATTTGCACGAAACCAAAGTCATTCTGCTCAACCGGGAGGAGGATTGAGAAGGGAATAATATAAGACGGGGAGAGGGAGGGAAGAATTACTTTGTTTACCAGGAGCCAGGGAAATCATTTTCCTTGATACCGTATGGTGTTAGGTCTCGGAGAGACTGCAAAAGTATACAACTACTATAATCCTCCTCCTAATGGAATGAAAAAAAGAGGACACAATGAAGAGGAAAAAAGACGAGGACGGAGAGAAGGATGAATTGGACAAGTTGTGATGTGAAAGAGTCTTGTCTTGATGGCCTCCACGCCGACTTTCATGAAGCTTTAATTTAATTTTCTAAATTATCTATAGACTTTTGAACCCATCCCGCCTCCTACTCCACATAATCACAATCTTGGAGAGCAAGTCCTTTGAAGCCTCCATAATGTCCCATCATTAGAGGCACAACACATGTGTGTGCACCCGCGCACACGCATCAATAATTACCATAGCATCCCATCCAATATGCACACAATCCTCCTGCATCTTCCTCCTGTACTTTTACGCAAACTAGAGCAATCTACATATATATCCACACTCATACCCTCTTTCGCCCCGTCTTGGAGTTTAGGAAATTGTTGAAAACATTTGACTGAAACCGCCACCACAGTTTTTTGATTCTTGGACTTGTCCTCAAATCCGCCTCATTTAAAATGGCCCAAGAGAAAGAAGAATTAAGGATAGCGGTGGCCGCAGAAAATATTTCCGAGTTGAAGCTTTACTTCCTTGTAATTTCTCCGCCATTTGAATTTGCCTTTTTTAAATTAGTTTTTAGTACTTTGTCCCCTCTGCCGCGTCACCTAACCGCAAGGAACTCACCGGTGCTAAATTGCATTTTTCATAAGCTGTAATCATCCCCGCCAAATCTTTTCAAATTTTTCATCCAACACCACAAAACTGTAATCACCATTACCAACATGATTTTTTCCTCCCCCATCTCCACTTCTTCACCCCTTCATCTTCTTGGATTTTTCTTCTCCCATTTGCAATTGTAAGAAGCTGGCATAAGAAAAAAATGGGATCCAAACTTAACCGCTACTATTAACTCCCTAATGTGATGAATAATAGAGCGTCCATACGCTATGATTAGTATGAATGATTATAATTCCCCAATTCGAAATTTCCTCCCGGGTAATTACTTAACGGTAAATTCCATTAGTTTGTAAACTCATAATCTAAAACCCATCCCCACTTCGCTACCTTTTATTTAAAAAACAAGCCCAGTCCCGCCCCTCAACCCTCTGTTCTCAATCCCCACCCTCTCACCTCATCCTCATCCTTGGTTACTTTTACATGCATATCTTTTGATTTTCTCAAACGATTATTCCGCCGCCGCCAATGAATCAATCCATCATTATTCACGCCGCCCTACGAAAAACCCAGCTGAGTTGATAAAGACCGGAGCATGAGAGAGAAACAACGTGTGAGAATGGTAGACGTGACTCTTGAAACCTTTCTGACCCCTGTACCTATTCTCTCTATCCCGTGTGTTACTTATCACAACTCACCTTAGCAATTTCCAAAGTAAACTTTGCTCATCTCCATCAACCTTCCGACATTCCTTCATTCTTAATGGAATTATAAAAAATTAAATAAGTCACATTATTAGAGACAAAAAATCAGCTTCTCGCTTACCACCCCTACCAAGATTCGTCTCTTATAAAGTTGACTCACTTGCCTTCTTCGTCTTCGTCTTCCAACATCAACTTTTGCTAATCAGAATTCTAAATGCTCTTCAGGAATTAATACGTGTTTGCGTAATCCCGGTGGCCGGCCAGTCAGCTTATCCTCTTATCCTTTCCCCATCTCAACTACTCATCTCCTACTCCCCCCTCTCTCTCTCTCACCCATCCATCCATCTACCTCCTCTTTGCAATTAGCCCCGCTGGCGAAAGATGTTTACACACTTCGTTACCCCAACCATCCTCTTAACTTGAGGGATTACTGTCTTCTTTGAATCCTAAATCCCGACCCAAGTCCGTCCTAGAAGAAGAACAAGAGAAGGATACACTATCAATAAAATATCAATCCTGGATTCTTCCCATCAACCTAAAACAAATGTTATCTATATGCCATGTATTAGGTGTAGAACCTTTTGACCTCCAACATCTCTTCTCTCTCTTCAAAACTTGCTTTCACATTACAGCAGACTTTTGATGACTTGTGCTTCCTCCTCTTCCCTGCATCCATCCATTAAACACCTTAATTCAACTCATATCCAGGATCATCATTATGATTCTCCTTTCCATCATAACCGATGAAAGATAAAAACCAGCACAGTAGTCCCCGATCAGCTACTAATCTTCAGTCTTCGACTCAACCCTTCATAATAACATTTCTTGCTAATCTTCTTCTCACACGAAACTTTTTCTGTTATTTTGTCCTCACGAAACTGAAACGATCATCGGTAGCTACATTAATCCCATGCTCCAATCCGTTCGCGTCAAACATAATTTTGACACTAATTCTTAAAAACAAGTAGTTAAATATTAATTACACACTCTGATAATTCTTTTATTTAATATTCATACAGCCCTCACGAACAATACCGCAAGATGCACAATTTTCATCGTAAACTGGTAAGATTATTTCATAAATATTCAAACTACTCTACAATCATGCCCACATTTAGCCTACAAATTTCAAATAACCCTTCTGTTGGCATCCCTTAATTTTTTCAATATTTTTCATGTAAACGCAACCAGGCACGGAAGCCGAGCCGCCTGAAAAGGGATTATAGCTTCCTAGCTTAGCTTCTGATTGTTATTGTTATTAGGGTAATTGAGTTAGGAAGAAGAGGAGGAGGGATATTGGTAAAAGTTTGTAGAATATTAAGCAGTCCTTCCTGATAGCTCGATTTACCAGCCATGCAGCCAAGCCAGACCCTCATCCCGTCAACAACTCCCACTTGTTCCACCTTACCCTCAAGCCATTAGCCACCGGCCATTAGCTACCGGCCATTATCCCATCCCTACCCATTACACAGGTGAAGCGACACATGTCATCCCAACCCAGCTCGAGATCACACTCTCAATCAATTAAATATACACCGGCATCAGAGGCCCTTCCTTAGAAGTTACCTTTGGAAGGGGCAAGTTGTGAAAACTCATTATTTAATTGACGCCCATCTTTAGTCTTCTTTAGTGGTTTGTTGAGGTAGACCTCTTCTTCTTTTCATCCCTTCAGAAGAACCAGTGATAACAAAAGGATCAATTACCAGATGTAGCTTCCATCTACTGGACTGGACAGTCCCAATAAGACAGACAGCTAAAGCTACAAGCTCAATAGTCTAATGATGCAACCGAACCTGCCACACACCTTAATTTAAAAACCGCTTATTAATCCATCCTCCTTGGAAAACTATTTTTACATCCATTCTTGTGATAACACTTCTTTTAATATTATCCAATCACCGTTTGATTAACGCAGTCAAACTTCACGGCTGGCCGAAGCGGATCCAAGGGATATACTAATTGCTTTCAGTAGCTTCTAATCTCATAGCTTCTGCTGATATTTCTCCTGGGCATCAGGGCTGACAGGCACACCTGCGAGCTACACGAGCTACGTAAAATGGTAGTTGGTTTTTGGCATAGACGGGCTCTTGAATACAGGAAGGTGTCAAATCGTAATGCGATGACTAGTTTCTCAAGTAGCGTCTTGTTCCTCACTAGTGAATGCAGAAATAGAGACAGGGTATACTGTAGAAGACAATCACCGCTTAGGAAACAACAAATACAAGGAAGCCGCGAATCATTTTCTCTCAACTCCCCATTAAGATTGTCACCTGTGTGACTAAACTTCTCCCGGAGTTGTTCATGAATACGGAATGAGCCCCAGACCCAGACAAAGTGGCCGGGTCGTCCGATACCAGGTATCTTCGACTTCATACCTGTGCACTACCAGCATTCCTATATGGGATAAAGGTGTATATAGGATATTTTAAATTCCAAAGAATTGGAGACCCCCTACAACGGTCAGTCAGTGCATCAAATGAACATTGCCACTTATATGAAAAAGGTAAAGCGGGATTCCGAGTGTCTTCAATTCGATGGACAAAGCAAATGTAAATTACACACACATATTTCTCCCGACCTTAACGTGGCAAAGGAAGCCAGCCAAAGAAGTCACCGAAAGCTGCTGACCAGGGAGGGAAGGTAAGAGCTGGAGATGACGGAGGGTGTGTACGGGCATCCGTCATCTATTATCATGTAAAATCATCAGATGCAACTGGGAGATAAGGTGATCATTGGGGGGTACTGAAGCGGTGACACCTTAACTTTGTCACCACAGGATCGGCTCAAACCATCCACTACTCCTACTTCTTAAATCTCTCCACCGTATCATCATCCCGGTCACCGCTCTTCTCCCCCCTCATCCTCTCCACAACCCCCTTTAAACTTTCCCTCCTCCCCCAATGTGAAACATCCATCCTCATTATTTTCTCATCCCAGTCTATATAATTCTTGAACTCAAATATTATCATTCTTACCTCTCTTACAAAAAATCTCTACAGGCCAGAATATCCATATATATCTATATTTCCCCTCAAACATTTGTTAGTACTCTCCACTGGAGAGTCTCCAGGAGTCATGGAATCCATTACATGCACACTTTTTGTAGCTTTCTCATGACAGTCTTAGCTTGTCCCCTGGATAATGTTCGCTGCAGTGCACCAATTTTACGCTATATTCAACTAAAATGGTGGTTTTCTTCATCGTCCATATACAGTTTCTTCCTTCCTTCTTCTTTCTTGACCCTTCCAATCCCAGGGACGAACGTCCATAAATTACCAGCACGCTGCCCCCCATCCGCCTCTTCTCAATCAAATCAAGGAACAAAGTGTTCGCTCTCTACTCCTCCCCACCGTTTTCTATCAAAGAATTCAAATGACAAAACACATGAGGATTATTGTCATCGGGCAATCGAGCCTTGTAAAGAGATAGAGAAAACCGTTACACGCTTCGTTTACACAAACAAATCTCTGCGATGCAGTAAACTTGAACCGTATCATATCAATTCCAGAATCAGTTTTTATACCAAAAGTCAATCACCAATTTCTTCCGTAATCACGCACGTTCTTCAAACTTTTCAGATTGTAATTCCGTCTAAAGGCGATTCCCGAAGAGACGAATCGGTAAGCTTGTAGAGAAGAGATCACAATTTCCCCAAAGTTGTGGAACACATCTTCGATCGGCAAACAAGAAACCGACAGGTGTCGCATGGAATATCCTGGTCTTTTTCAGCTTTACATTAAGAGCATCAATGGGATAATCTTGAAACAAAATGAGCGCGCTTCTATCTGATTGAGATGAAGATGATCCTCCCCGAAGTAGGTTTTCCAACGATCCAATCATTTCCATCCTCTGCTTTCTCCAACCCACAACAGCAAGTAGTCAACTTTCCTTGGCATTTATTCTAAATGAGGAATATTTCCATTACACATACTAAACTTGAAGATGGAGACAGAATTCACATGAGAGTTTGGCTCCCGCATTTTCAAATCGCTCTCCGTCCCATTGTAACCATTCCCAAACAAACTTATTTGTTATTTCCCCTTCATAATGACTCTGCCATAGTATTTGTTGGAAGTATCATGAAGAGTGTGGGAGTTGCGGAGTAAATGCTATAAATCCCTCCAGGAATCTCATCACGTCACTCTAAATTGCAAATTGAGACAGGGCTAGAATAAAATTCTCTCTCATCTTTCCCCTCTGGAATTTCTCTATGAGGGAGGTGGAGGAGGAGGAGGAAAATGAGGCAGACTATAGAGGAGCCCGAGGAGGATGAGTTAAAGGGTGAAATCTTGTTTACTCATAGAATCCCCGCCCCGTAGAGTCAGAATAATCGGGCACGACGTATAGATAACTATAAGCCACCATTAGCCGAGATTAGATTTTCTAAGAGGTGACATCCGGTGGAAACGTGTATCTTTCTCCCCCTTTCCCCGACTTTCACCCGCACGCACGCCTCCAGCTCTTCAACTTTCCCCTCTGTCCCACAACAGCACTACTTAAAAAGCTCCCTGTTCCTCCATCCCCTACCCTGGCAACATATGTATTCCTTCTTGTTTCGTTCTCTTTATGTGGAGCGCGGAAGCGCGATAAAAATTCAGGAGAATGAGCTAGAATAATGATATTACCCTACCCATCCCTATCCACATTACCCCTCTCTACACTGTCAATTCTCTCAATAATAATGATACGTGCGTAACTATCATTCCCCATTATAATATCACTTTCTTTTCCCACTCCACTCACCTTCCCCTCTCTTTTGACACTGTCCTCTCTACTCTACACCATGCAAGAACCATTCCACAAAAACCGCCGGGTATTAGCTCCAATACTACTCTGCATCAAATACCAATTTCCTGTGTTACACCCCCATAACATGTGCAACATGGCATCCCCTCCCTCCCGCCTTCTACTTCTATCCTTCCCAGATGTCATCCCACGCTCGCCTAGAAAATGGAAAAAATAAGCGTAATTCAATACGGAGAAATTGTTCTCTGTATTGAAGAAAACCGCAAGCTGACTCCATTCTCGCAATTCCACACTCTTGCCTTTTGTAGGCTCGGGAAGGTTTGTAATAAGGTTTAGGGAAGAAGAAGAAGAGAGAAAGCTTCAATATATATATGCGCTATTAGGACAATGTGTCTTTTCCATTTCCCCGCCAACATAAAACATTATCGTCAAATATTGTCGTAATCATGTGCGTGCATGAGAAAAGCCCATAAAAGTGCCTTGCTAAGACGCCAAGAATTGTTGTAGAAAAATAACTTTACATCTATGGCATGACGCACATGCAAACCCTTATGGGAGCTTCTACTACTATTAAAACTCCGTCTCGTCTTTCCCTGTCTGCAGTCACAAACAAACTGGAAGCCATAGCTTTCTCGCAACTGCTCCTACGCGCCAACCTTCAAGAAAAAATATACTATTAGAAAACCCCTAGAATATCCCATCCAATTTACATATTCATCCCACAAACACTTATATAGAGATATCATCCCCTTTCCCCCAGCTTTCTCCACCGCTTTTGACGTTTTTTTCTCCCGCAAGAAACAAAAGAGAAAGCTTATGCCTTAGAATGCTATTTCTTTGCTAGTAACGTGCTGGGTCAACATATGCGCTGAATCCAGTCATTTCCATCCTGACCCGGGTATCCTCCCATAATTGTTCCACCACCACCCCTTCTTTTCCCTCATCCTCCTCTTTATTTTTTTCATCAAAAACTTTCTCCAGCCTGCTTCAGCCACAAACGGTTCATTCATAATCGGCTGGATTATATAGGATTTTTTCATCCAAAATCCCTCTTATTTCCTACACTGTCTTGCATGAATTTCTTCATCAAATAATCCACTTCCCTCCAGTAAATCTATACGAGTCGAGGCTAATCCAATGATCCAGTCATTAGAGAAGCAACATTTTCAAAAATCCACTTAATGATCAACCCTCAAAGCATTCATTTTTCTCTCTTACAACTTTTACCCCCTCTTTTGTCCTGCCTGTATTGATAAAATTGCATTCTTTAATATTGGAACTGCGCTAATTCTTCTGCCTGTTTTTTAGAAGGGACAAGGCCGGAGAAAGCAGGTATGAATCTTCCGTTGGTTAGGGGATACGGCGGGGCATAAGCAGGGAGCTTAAGTGAGGATAATTAGCAAGATGGTGAAATGTAGAGAAGCGGTTAGCTGGGAGAAAGCTGGGCTAAAGCCACAACCCTCGGTCTCCCACGTGTGTCTGGTATGAATTCATCTCATCCTCATGTAAATCCCGTACGATTAACAGATTTGCGTAATATATTTTTTCTTTTAAAACAGAGTAGGAGAATTCAAAAGGGCGGCGTGACCTGATGCGAATCGGGAACAGATGCAAAGAGGATATTAAGTTGGATAATGTCGTAAAGCCTGAGTTCACCAAATTAGCCGGATGGATATCTCATTTCTTTTTCTTCTTTTTTTGTCTCTTCATTTCTCCTCCTCCTCTGTAGTGTCTTCCCTTTTTCCATCCACCAAAGCTCTCGTCTTTTTCTTGATAGCATTAGCATTAGCTTGTCTCGCGGTAAATTTTTTTCGCCCCTCTCTATTTTTCTCTCTATTTTGTTAGAGAAACGGATGACATTACGTGTGCATAGTATTCCACCAATTTAATCTCTTAGCATACAGCGTTAAATTAAGGGAACCTCTCTGGAGAACCTGTGAGAGTCGTTCTCGGAAATAGGTTTTGAACTCTATTTTGCGTGTTCCTCTCACTCTCTCACAATTTCCACTTTCCTCAGCCAGCCAACGTAATGACGAACAACACTACAGACGACACGCTACTCTCCTCTCCCACACACACCCCGGCTATATTATAACCCAGAGCTAACAAATAGCAAACAGCTAACGCTTCCTGACTTCCCACCCCACATGTCATAGGACATGAGCTAATTTCCCGTCTCGAGCAGGCAGATAGATACAACCCACCAAGCTTATTTTTTTCCTCCTCCGAAAGACACGACAATTCTACCCGCTTCCTTTCTCCATCCTTTCTCTCGCCATTCCCAATCATCGCAACCACAGAGTTTAGCGTGTACGAAACGGCGGCAGCTCGTCTTGTTCTACGCCTCTGTCTTAGCCTCTCTCCGCCATGGGCCGTCTGGATGTCTTTATTTCTTTTGAAATCCCTATAAAAGTATCATTCAGAACGAATTAAACCCCTAATTCCACCTTTGACAAACCCATCCGATCCAAGGAGAAAGAAACATTTTTAACATGTTCCCTCTGCCCTTTCTCATTTACCACAAATGTAATTGTGTGGCATATTAATTCAAATGACATTCTCCTCATCCCACCAACAGAATTACCGCCCCTTCAGCTGAGACAAAAGAAGGATTTAGAGTGCGAATCATCTCCCGCGAGACTTCCATGTCACAAAAAATGACTCTTTTTATCGCGGCAAACTGTCGAATTTCCTCCGGAACCATCTCAAATAAATGGACTCCGCTAGCTATTAAACCCTTTTTTATTCTTACTCCCCCTACTCCCTCCCTCCCTCCTTCTCTCTCCCCCATTATCTATTACTGTCTCTCTCCTTACATCTCTATTTTTCTTCCTCACTTTATATAATAATGTCACATGTATATTTTAACTATTTAATTCCCTCCCGTTTTCGTCGTCTTTTCCTCCAACCTATATCGTAATCTTCCCCTCAGAAGTAAGAAGTGAAGTAAGAGAAACTATAGCAAGAACCCTCAACTCCATCCACCTTCCTCTAAATGTACAATCTGTAGTACCTATATACTTTCTTTTCTTCCATTCATCTAGTTTTATCACTCCAGCTTCGTATTCGTATAATCGTATACGTAAGCAAGTTTGAGCTAAATTCCAGCATACTCTCAATAGTGTCTCTCTACCTAATTCACTTCATTCCTTCAAACATAATCATTTTCTCCCTTCCCAACCTTAAGCTCTCCCATCTTTTCTCTTCCTTGCTTTCACCTTATTGTTTTCTCTTTTGCACTTTCTCCGGCATCCTCCATGTTACATATCTCTTTTCCATACTTTCCACAAATGCTCCGTATCTCCTCAAATTAAACATTCTATAATATATCCATTTTGTTCCTTCATGCAGATAACCCATCTTATTCCTTGCCTACTCTTCTGTTTTTATCTTTTATGCGCAGACAGTAGGCTCCTATAATAATTTTCTTGTTGGTAGCTATTCCTCTTTTATTACATTCTCTATTTATGCTAAACCGCTTCAAAAATACCACAATGAGCAGATGCTTATGTATTATTCCTCTCAAATTAGCCACTTTACGCAAATTACACCCATACACCTGTCCACCCATTCCCCTCTCTCACAAAAGAAAACTCATTCACAAATATCTAATTACTTAAAAAAACTAATTTCTCTTCCCCTCACCTCCCGACCTC
Organism: Sminthurides aquaticus; assembly: GCA_906901655.1. Lineage (NCBI taxonomy): Eukaryota > Metazoa > Arthropoda > Collembola > Symphypleona > Sminthurididae > Sminthurides > Sminthurides aquaticus. The sequence continues at coordinate 1,161,049 of CAJQTT010000002.1, read as the reverse complement.
TCGCTCTCTTCTTCCTCGGCGCATAATGTATATTTTATTGCTTTTACAACTTTTTAAATACGACCTCTTCTATTCTTGAATTTCAACATTTTTACAAATCCTCCCATCCTCCTACTAAATAATTACTCCCAAAACGACCATCACCGCTACAATAGCATCCATCTAATTCCCACAAAACTCTACAATTAGAACTGATACCTTTTCTTGTTTTCTGGTTGTAAATTTGAATTAGTATTTATGCTATTTACTACATCTCCGTAGCTCTATCTCCACTCCATCACATATCTGGTTTGTTAAGTTTGATTTTGGAAGGAATATCCTTACCAGAGGCGGGTAGTGTATGCCCAAGGAAACACATATTCAAAAACTCATTATTTTAAGACGATCATATAGCTTCAACCTAATCTGGAAAAAGTTGCACTCCCCTCCAATGCTATCTATTCCATTCGTTTGTTTGAAGCAATAATTTTCCAGTTTGTGGTGAAATATGGCGACAGGGCAGCTGTCTTACCCTCACTTACTTTCACCTGGATGGAACCAAGATCCTTGTCATCGTGCACCGTTCCCGCATTTTCACAGGATAGACAGCTCACTTAGTTACTACCTAAGTCAATACCGGAGCGAAGAAAGCATAGGAGAAGTTATAGATTTGGTCAAAAGATTTCTCTCAACTGTTTCACTGTTTGTCTGCAAAAAAGTCAACACTGGCGGTCTTGTGCATTCATTGACGCAATTACGCGCAGCCTTTTCTAGAATCAGTTTACAAACCAGTAAATAGGAGATAAATTTCCTAGTGAAAGCATCCTTTCATAAACCTAATCCTATTTTCTTTTCATGTGGTGCAACAGAGAAACAAGAAGATGTTGACTTGAAAAGCGTGCGGATTTCTCCTCGAAGCTTACTGTAGGAGCGAGATACAGTCTGTATCTCGCTTTTACCTAACATTGAATACAAACAAAAGCAAAAGACAATGCTGCAGATAACTGATGCTAGAGTAGCTAGAGAACCTTCCATCCGCTGGTTTAAGAGATAGAGATGACGTTAACATTCTCAACGTTCTGCAAGAGCCTATCTTCCCGTAACCACGGGATGTGTAAGCTACAGTTCAATTTAAACAGATTGCGCCATGACACTAGAAATCGTGTTCTTTGCAAGGGCTGCCATAAATACCAGGATTCCATTTGCGTTGTAGGATTCCAGGGGCATTTAAAAGAAAGGGATTGACTGTGGGCGGGATATGGGTAGGACGGATGAGAAGCTGGGAATAGATGAGATGTTGTTACAAGAGAGAAAATAAGATAATAATAGTAAGGGAAGCTCACGCCAAGAAGAATAGCAATAACAGTTTACCTACCTGAAGCCTGCATTGTTCCGGAATAAAGGAGCAAGTATTAGGATGAGCCCCTTGAAATTAACATGAGGCGGATGGAAAGACACATTTCCAGTGGAACCATCTTGTGCGGGGTGATAAATGATGGAGAATTGTTCATCATTATCACACCGGGTCAACTGTCCCTTTGACACTTCTCAACCATCTGCACTCTCAACAAACCAAGGGCTATTCAAACCCAGCAGCTTTTGACACTAAACGACATGGAAACCACGCGCCCTAACCTACAACCAAAGCCTGGCATTTTACTAGCTAGTCCCCATGTTGTGTCTCCAGAAATCATTAATGTCCTTCTTCTTTCCCTCCATCGCAGGTATAACGATCCTGAGCTAAAGCATTATCAGCAGCATCATCAGACTGACCGTCGCTATATTTTCACATAGACTTGAAAGGTAATTTAGTGTTTGAGTTAGAATGCAGGGCGAGGAGGAAGCAGAAAGGCTAGAGGAGCTGAATGAAAAATGGTGATGAACTACAATTACAAGTTAGTTTAAAGCTGTTTAGCTCATGCCAGCATGTCAGTAACGGATCCGTCAGGTGAGTTAGTTTATTTAGTCAAAGCTTATAGTCTCTTCATGTCCTTAAGATGGGGAGAAGATATGGTTAGGTGGCGTGGATGACAAGAGGGGATGAAAGAAGAGTGTCCTTTCCGGAAAAGTTTAGCCTTTGTGAGTGATATCATAATTTGAAAACAGACTGTACAAATAGCATGCTATCCCGGGTCTCTGACTAGTAAATTGATGGTGGGCCTTCTGTGGTGGGTGAGAAAAAAGCCTAATGAGGGGCTGTCACTGCGTACGCGAATAGGATAATTCTATTAACCGCACAAGTCGTAGAGAACGCTTCACATCCTCTTCCACAACTTGCTTAGCATGAGTTCATCTGTAAAGTCTTAACATTCTTCCAACAGATGCTTCCTATTTAAAGCACATCTTCCCCCCACTTCCCCACCTCCTTTCTGTCTTCCAGCCTTTCACAGTATTGTACGTTAAGAATTACACTAGACCCGCGCTTTCACACCACCTCTCCACAGCCTCTTCAACAGTATTAACTCAAAATACAGCTTGTCATCATTCTTGAATCCTCCTCAAATTCTAGCCCGATATCTTGCATTTCCTTCCTTCCTCGTCTTTACGCAATGGCTTTGAGTCTTTCAACCTTGATATCGGCTGCATCCAATTTAGGATTTTTATATTCTAAGTCTAAATCGGTTCTGTTTATAAAACCTTGTTAGTCAAATTTAGGATCAGACATGTTGATCAACTATACGAGACAGATAGCTACAGCAGAATGCAGAATACATTATAGTACTGTAGCGGAGAAAGTACTATAGGAATAGGAAGGAGGGCGGGACTTGAGGATGATAGTCTTGGATGACAGGATGAGATTTGGAAGATGATTGGATGAGGTGAGTTGAGAAAGCTATGTGAAGACGAGAGAGAGAGAGAATCTAATGAAATTCAAGATCAAGACATTTGATTGATATAGAATTGCTTTTCCTGCGGTCATTGTAATTTTTTGAATGATCTGCTCTGGATTAGGCTTGCGGAAGAGATGAGATGAATACGTGGTTGGGTGAAGAGATTGATGGAATCTGATTGAGGTGAATCGGCGGCGGGCACTGAAGCAGCGGTCAGTTTCCCTCTTGATCGGCCACTTTGTTGGATAGAGCGGAAAAGACTCAAGTGCTAACCCTGTAGGCAGTAGGCAGGCATTAAAGAAGCAACTGCGACAGAAGTTTAGTTCTGGGAACTCAAGGATCCATTTTTACGAAAATGAATCACGTAAAAGTAGCATTGGGAAAAAATGGGTTGCGTAAACAGGATTTTGATTTTGGTTGAAAAGAAATCATGTTGCGGTAACGACAAGAGCTAATCTCTTTTTTGACTTGCTTGCAGCAGCAATGTCTTCCCATGTATGTAATGATAGGATGGAAATGGATCTGTCTTTTAGTCGCTGCCTTCACATACGGAATTTTGACATGGAGGCAGAGTTTATGGTTTAGGGGCAACTAGAGGGAAGCGATTAGAAAAGTTTGACGATCTTTTGATATACATCCTGACGGCTCCTGAGATGTGTTTGAGCTTTTAGCAAGTAAGTAGTAGCTGGAGAGTGGGTAGCTGCTAGCGCCAAAGTTGGTGGCTTTCACGAGAATCTTGAAGACATGTAGACATTTTTTAGCCACGTTTTCCTCCTCAAGCTCTCTCCTGTCTCTCTCGCTCTGTCTTTCTTTTCAAGTGATTCTTTCAGAGGGATGGATACGTGACGTGAATGTGGAAAGAGGCTTTCGATCAATCATTCTTCGAGTCAAAAAAGCTCTCCATTATACACCGTGTCATCCAGGCTACTAGTTTACTTGATTTGTGGTCCATCAAATTACGATTCCAAGACTACACATCACTCGTGCGGTCATTTTAATATTCTTAGTTTTCTCATCCAGTTACTCCATGTCCCGCTTCATCTCCCGTCCCTTTTTCTTCTTGGTCAGCGGGATGAGTAAGCGGATACTCTACTTATCTTATGACTAATAACACTATATCACACAAGTAACAGACCACGCTTCTTTGCTTTTCTTAGAAAAAAACTCCCGTAACTTTCTCTCTCCTTCTTCGTCGTTCCCACACTTTTCATCCTCTTCTGTCCATCCATGAACTTGGTTACTGTAATTTCATTCCGCTAATAACTTCAAAGGGAGACGCTTTGGCTTTATTCTGTTTACCTGGAAAACAATCCAAGTCATAAGCGTGAAACCGTCTTCATTATTTTCCTTCACGACACACCACAAAATAATCCCTCACTCTTCAGTCCCGTCGTAGAATACTCTAGCTGTGTAAAAGAAACAGCAGCTGTGCCCAAAATGCAACAAGACGGGTGGCCGTAGCGTACAAGAGCTGTCACCACATGAGCAGGAACGAGGGAAAGTTGAACGTCAACGTTATTCTTACGTATACCTTAAAAGTTATAAACTTTAAATAAGTTTTCCCTGCAAACATGAAATGCTGCATTTCCTTGCACCCCGGATTGTTGTGACCCATAACATGTAGTTATGATTTGTAAAAACAACTAGTAAAATCCATGCGCAATTAAAATGTCCACGGCATTTTAAGCAAGAAAATAGGATTTAGCTTACACCTCATGTGGTCGGCGACTCCATACGTATGCTAGAACACAAGAGCAGTGGCCTAGAGTACAGCACATATCCCTAATGGTTGGTGACAGTAGGTGTGCGCTTACTTGAGACTGCTCTTGGTCAATCCTTCTACTACCATCTAGCCTGGATTAATACCTTTGACAAGTGCATAAATAAAACCTTACCGCGAAGGAATTATCTTCTTCATACCGGCAATAAAGTCAAAAGTGTCTGTTTTAACCAAAACATGCATCTATCAATCTCTTTCCCCCCTCCTTTCCTTACAATATTCCTTCTGTCCAGCTTGAAAAGGCCTGAGCCTATAGTGAAGGCTATGGATGCAGGCTCTTCACAAGTCTTTCAAGCACACATTCCAATCAATCCCAGATTGACGGCTGCTAGGCCGCAAATGTGCTAGGAAAGTTAACTGGTCACTCAAAATGTCAAGAACATCACGGAGGCTTAGGCACACAACATATCTTCTTCAGCTCCGGCATTCATAATCATTTATCTAAAAAACTATATACACTTAGAACAGATCATGTCAAAGCCAGGCTCAAAATTATCCCAGGCACTTGTCAACATAAATTATATCAAAATATTACCCAAAACTGTCTAATCAAACTGTCCAAAATCCACTACCATTCATCATAACACTGCAACATCAACTCACTCACTGTACATGTAACACATATTCTAGCTATCAAATCAATGATGTATCTTAATGTATTTGAACCTTAAGTCCTTTCTGACCTTCCGAACTTTTTGTAGATTCACACATCAATCATACGAGGTGCACTTCGCTAGTACTCTGGCGTTCAGTCGGTTCAATTGATTCAATCCAGCTATCCTAGAAATTAACGATACATGAGAAGAAACAATTACAGAGCATAAAAATGATGTAACTTGCTAACTGTCAGATGCTGTGCGTTTTTACGGTATTTCCAAAGCTATAGATGGATTGCTGCAAACTAGTGATGCATATGTGGCCCGTAGTTTTTATAAAGCTGCAACGTTCATCCGAAAATTCAAATTTGTATTAGCTTCTCCATCTTTCGTGGCTTTGGGGAACCAGAAGCTTGAAATCACGGTTGGCGGAGCCGAGTTCGCAGGAACTCTGTTATTTGTAGATAAGTTCGCAGAGAAATTTTCGCGTGGATACAAGTTCGCTATGGCAACAATACGCAATGTGCTAAAAAATTCTACGATACGGAAAAGAAGTTATTAATGTACATAATGCAACAATACAGGCGTACTGTTACCATAGCGAACTTGTATTCACGCGAACCTTTCTCTGCGAACTTATCTACAAATAACAGAGTTCCTGCGAACTCGGCTCCGCCAACCGAAATCACACCAGCATCCCCAGAAGACTATGGAAGAAACCGTATTTGTGTATAATGACGAGTACTTAAACTCCTTATGTTCGGTACTTCGAATATGCGATTATGCAATCCAAGCATTGCTATAAGGATGTCTGAAATAAGTACACGAAGTGAAAAACTAGGTTAGCGTACCAGTACATATATATTGATAATATTGTTCTGTTCATAGCACTGAAACTCACTCACGCAGAGATCAAAAATTAGGAATATGTCTAATCATTATTAGCTGTCAAACCTCTGCGTTTGATTTGTTCTAAAAATTAAAAAACACATCGTCCGGATGTACATATATATATATAGGTCCAGAGATAGAGTTGGAGTAAATAGTTATGACGAAGGATAGGTTTGATCGAATATGGAACTACTGTAAGGAGATATTAATTGTCTTCCCATTTCCAAAACTTAATCGTACTATTGTCACAACAGGATGCGAGAATTCCTTCTGCTTGGGGATTCCATCGAACGCAGTTGACATCACTACTATGACCCTTGACTTTGAAGGCTAATTCGAACATGTTCTTCTCGAGGTCGTTACCTGAAGGAGATTCTCTAAAAATTCTTATATGGTCATCCCCACAGGCTGTTGCTATCAGTCCATTTCTTTTGTTCCAAGAGACATCATAAACAGGTCTATCGTGATAACCTTCCAAGTTGCTTAAGCAAGCCCACTTGTTATCCTCTTTTCCGGGAACCTTGCCCCAAATCCGAATACTTCGGTCATCAGATACAGATACAAGCCGATTTCCAGTAGCATCGAAATCCACCGACCAAACCGTTGAATCGTGTCCCTCCAGAGTTGTCGTACACGTCCAGTCACCATCGTTAGGGTCATGCTGGTACATTTTGATGGTATCATCATAACTAGCTGAGGCCAAAATATCTTCCGTCGGATGCCAGACCACCCTTTTCACGTCTTGTGTATGAGTGCTTAAGACACTTTCGCATTCTACTTCATAATCAGCCTCCGTGGAAATAGACCAGACGTTGACATTCTTATCTCTACTGCAGCTAGCAAAATATTCTCCTGATGGGGACCACGCCACACTCTTAACTTCATTTTCATGGCCTTCTACAGTTGTTAACAGTTCAAATCCCGTTAGAGTTCCAGCCTTCCGTTCCCAGATTGATATTGTGGCGTCGAAGCTAGCAACTGCTATCAATCGTCCACAAGGCGACCAAGCAATTTCTCTCACGGTACGACTATGATGATTGTCCCCGAACTTCTTCGCAGCAACCCACGGTAGACTTTCTTCGAATTCAAATCTAGCACCGCTTTCTGTCACCAATTCTCCTTTTTGGTCATCTTCAGCTTTGTCAGCGTCTGCTCTGGTTTTCCGGTAGGTAGAATTTCCGCTGTACCATGTGACAATACCTTTATCTTCACCACAAGAGGCTAATTCCATTCCATTTACCGGGTTCCATGCCACAGACCATATTTTTCCTTTGTGCAACCCTTGGGTGCTAAGGGAATCTAACAGTTTCAACATTCTGAAAGTACAACGAAATGTATCATTTAAATAAATAATTCTTTTGAGCATTAATTACTTACATTTATGTGGGTGACTCGTACTCAAATTCAGATTCTCACGAAAAACTTACCTGTTTTAATCAATGCAAATTCTAATTTAAATGGTTTACAGACAGTAAACTATACGAACGGGAAATCCTATTAGATACTGCACGTGACGTGACTCTTTTATTCCTTGAGTGAGATTTGCAAGAGCCAATAGATCAAAGTTTCGCTCACTACTCCCATTTCTTCTGATAGCCGTTCAATCGATTTTTATATTGTCAGTAATCTGCTCTGATGGACTTCACGGAATATTCCAGTGGACACATTTAATTTAACTATACGATTCTCAAATCCACGAAATAAACCCCGTGGTTATTCATGTATTCGCGGTCAGTGTCTTGGAGAAGCGCAGATGCGAAAACCTGTCTTCTATAAGAATTTTCTCGTTCAAACGCACGATGGACTATTTTGTGGGATAAAATGTTTGAAGGACACACTCGTCGTACTAAACACATTCTCCGAGAGTGCACACGAATGTTATTGAAGTCTGAAAAGAGGGAGTTTCAAAAAAGAACAATAAGAATCTCATCTCAAATCTCGAATGGAATAGTGAGTTAAATTATACTTTAACTGTACATAAACAGTCAGTTGGAACTGAATCATCACACAGTATATTTCCCTACGGTCATCTGAAATTTATTCGCGAATTGCGAGCATTGTATCTTCTATAACCATAGTGACACTTAAGCGCGGTATGCATGTAATTTCCTGCATGGACTAATGGACGAGTTTTCGAAATTGACGTAATATCAGGTAAATTTGTATATTTATTTGCTTAAATTTCTTCAGTTATTAGTTTCAAATCTGTTGGATGTGGACTAATTGAATTTTCCATAACACAATTACCGTGGCTCCGGAATAAGGTCAATCATATGATGCAAAAAATCCTGGACACACATATACTTATGTTAAAGCGTTGCGCAAACGTAAATCTAACTTTCGTGCGTGTCGATTTCAACAACTTCAAACTTACTTGTGTTGCCGTGGACTATGCTAATTGGGAACTGAGTTGAGAGCATAGTTAATTTGATAACAGACCAGTAATGCTCAAAGAGTTTTTGCCGTGCACTTTTTTGTCTTTTTTGGCAAGCATTACATAGTTAAGAATGGTCAATTCATGCATTGTTTGCATTGGGAGTGTATACTATGTAAAACGTTGACATACTTTGAATTTTTCTCATCCGATTTACTGCATGAGCTGAGCTGAAGTAAATTAGTGGAATGAGGTTATCGAAACAGATGTAATGTATGTAATGTATTGGGTTTATTCGTCGATATGTGGCGTGGGCCCTTATAACGGCAAAAAGAGTTCTTTCGTGCTCGCGCGGAAATATTATCGAAACAGATGGGATTTAGTTTGATTAATCACGGAAGTTTTAGTGTTACGTTATTTGACGTAGTACGTAAGATTGAATACTAAACATCTCCTTTTGTTGTTTTAGCGCCCACTTGTCTCTGGTGTGGATGGATTTGCTGAAAAAATGATGGACGACTCAACCCAAGGTAAGGATCATTATATTATCTGCATAGTCGTTGTTTGACTGGCGGACCTTATAACGAATTGTATTGGATTTTTTCAGATATTTGCCGGGTCTGCAGGTCCGAGGGCAGCCCAGATCGGCCTCTGTTTTATCCATGTGTTTGTACGGGAAGCATCAAATACATCCATCAGGATTGTTTGGTGCAATGGTTGCGGTACAGTCGCAAAGAATACTGCGAACTCTGCAATCATCGCTTTTCTTTCACACCTAGTAAGTTTTTTGATCAGCGTAACCAGTTGGGATTTGAAAAATCACCGTTCACTTCAATATTCAGAACTAAAAGAATTGCATTTTATAACTAAGCTTCTTTTCATTTTCAGTTTATGCTCCTGATATGCCCAAGAGATTGCCGATCAAAGATGTGATCAGCGGTCTGATTTCTAGTATTGCCACAGCCGTCCGATTTTGGGTACATTATACTGTAGTTGCCATAGCGTGGCTTGGTATTGTACCACTGTCAGCCTGTAGGATACATCGTAGTCTGTTCACAGGATCCGTGAACTCAATATTTGCTTTGCCTCTTGATCTCCTATCCAGGTATTCTAGTACTATATATTACAGAACAGATAACGGATTTTATACTTCAGTTTATACTGCTCTACCGTGCTCCTCTTCTTACACTATCGTTAATCACCTTATTAATTTTTATTACTTTATCAGAGAAAACATACTCTCCGATATTTTTCACGGGTGTATAATCGTGATGTGCACTCTCTGCGTGTTCATCAGTCTCGTTTGGTTAAGAGAACATATAGCACATGGAGGAGGTCCTGATTGGCTTGATCCCCCTCAGGAGGTACGTTAATAATTGCTTCATATATTAGTTCAGTTTTGGTATCTGCTTGTAGATGGGCAATATATGATTGTAACACTATTGCTATCTGTAGGAAAATCCTGAAGGCCGAGCTGATGATGCTGAAGATAATGGAAACGATGATGTCGATCCCGGTGAACAAGAAGGGGACGAGCAGAACGGAGGAGCACAAGCACCTTTGGAAGAAGATCGGAATTTTAATAACAATGCACAAAGGCAGGCAGTAGTCAATAACAACGATGACGGTGGAAATTGGAATCCGATTGAATGGGACCGAGCGGCTGAAGAGCTTACATGGGAACGACTTTTGGGCTTGGATGGTTCGCTAATATTTCTGGAGCACGTGTTTTGGGTCGTATCATTAAATACTCTATTCATACTAGTCTTCGGTGAGTTACAGCTGCATAAATGATTGCAAGAAAAGTACTTATACATGGTCTAAATTGAACGATATGTCATGTTCCGTCTTCCTTACTACAGAGTTCTGTCCATATCATATCGGACACTTCACCTTGGCAGGTTTGAGCTTACAAGAACTGACTCGAGTATCTCATTTTGAGAGTGTGTTAACAACTTTATGTGGCTACTGTGTCGTTGGAATCGGGCTAGTACTTCTCCATGCTATTACCAGTATCCTCGGATTGCGACGGTAAGTAGTTGATCGCTGTAATTGTTATACTATTTTAATCCAACAGCCTTATTGTGTCATAATTATTCCAATTCCTTGGCCTTATGCTCAGCTGTAATAAAATAATCTTGAAAGTTTATTAATCTATTGTTTTTGGGAACAGTTCGAAGAAGATTCTCGGCTCCTGTTACGTTGTGGTCAAAGTATGTCTTCTATCTGTAGTAGAGATTGGAATCTTTCCCCTTCTATGTGGCTGGTGGTTGGATATATGCTCGTTGTCATTGTTTGACGCAACTCTTAAGGTAAGCCAGAAAAATTCACTCTCAACAAATGATTGCTTATGTAAATCACTCAATCGTTTCTTATTATCCTCTTCACGTGCTTGCTATAAAACATGTTCAAAACTAGGTTTAGCTTAAAAGATATAGATATATACTTGCATAACTTCTAGACACTCGTCACAATCCTATCCATTCATTTGTACCTGTTGATAGGGTGTGATTATTTTCGTATCTGTACATTTTTGAACGGAAATAGCATGAGTTTAGTAGCCTATGTAATTTTTAAATTATTTCCAGAATATTAGTATTTTCAAAGTCTACAAAAGATAAAACTTAAATATTTATTCAAAATCAAGGACAAGCGATCCGGGTGGAAGAGTTAAGAGGAGACTGTTTCAGTGTGATCTAATTCTAGTCTTGAAAGCGGTTCCATTTCACCATCAGATGCATTTAACATGTTCAGCGTTGGGTCTTTTTTCATTGCCGAGACGGAGTTGTCTTTACTTTTGGAATTCTTAGGAGATAATTTAGAGATACTGGGACTTTGCGTTATTCCTGCTTCCTCCATTTGCTTCTTCTTCAAAGCAGTTCGAATCTGAGATCTACAGAAAAGAAAAGCCGTTTTAGATAAATGAGCTTAGAAGCAACCAATTTTTGCGGTTCTCGTCCACATGTAATGACATAAACGGCATCTTACGTCGTTCTAGACTTGATTCGATCGCATATATTGTTAAGTTCCTGCCCGAATTGTGACACACATGAGTGCAACATATCTATCTCCTCCTCGGTCCATTTAGTTCTACTCAAAATACAAATGTGGGTATTAGCTTAAACAGTTTTAAGGCCGACTGAACCAATATTTACTGATACTTAGCAGGACAACTTTCTAGAGCTCGGACGATGTGTTACACTCTTGAATTGTCGGAATAGAGTAATATCGTAATTGCTTACCCTGCTGCGTTCTCATTAGGCGGATGAAGTTGCATTGTCAATTCTCCTAGCTTTGTAAAGGCAGTCCCAGCCGCAGTGAATATTTCCCCAACCTGTAGCAAAATTTTTTATGTCAACACTGATGCTTGACAACTTATGCGAAAACAATTATGTTACCTAAATCGCTCCTCCAATTGCAAAACTTACCTTGGTTGCGGAATTCATTTTGTCGATTAGCTTCAGCCTAGCTGTCTTAGCGCCAATTCCGTATTCGTTATATAAACACAAGATTCACTTGACGATTCCTACCTTTTATTATAGGATTTGGTTCTGTTAATTTTTCTGTCAAAATAAGGTTAAAGATATCCAAATTGAAGCTCTCATCGGCTATATGCCTCCCTCCCGTACAGCTTTTATGAGTTTGAATAGCGCGCTTGCAGTGTAGAGCTTGTGCATCACACAAGGAGATAGCCTGAAGAAGCCAAAAACACGTGATATACATATAGTTCTTGTATGCATCGCATTTTGCGAGCGGTAGTTTGGGATCCAGACACAAAAATGTCCCGTGAGATGGCAGAGACATGCTTCTTCCAGTAATCGAATGTCACTGTGCGAACTGTCTCAAGGCACCCCAGTGATTTAGTCTATAGATGAAATTGTTGACGCATTGCCACGAGCATAACGTAGTACAGATCAAATGTATAACTGGAAATAACTTTTAAAACTTTTCTGATTTTAAAATGCTCAACAAAAAGACAGTTTATTATAAATCCCCATGCAGTTATGATGGTAATATGCAAGATCATGCTTTTAAACACGTGAATTCATAAATATTAGAAATTCCAGAAACTATGCATACACTCATTCATTGTCGTGCCTGAGCGAAAAAAGATCCGATTAGTTTGTTCCAGGGTTCCCTCAAATCCATCTTTTTTCCACGATATTAAGAAGTTGGGCAGAACTAGAAGTGAAGTTTTCAAATGCTTAAGTTTCGTTTAGGGAAGTTAATTTAAAAAAATCAAACTGTTCTAGGTTGAGAATGTTAAGAGCTTTTACCTGCATGACTGCCTGCATGAAACACTTAACAAGTGGGTCGTAGGTTTTACAAAATTCTTCCTTTGGATCCAACATTGGAGCTGTGTTTGAGAAAAAAATCGTTATAAATTTTCATTTAACTGACTCCTCTTATGCCTGAAAGCTTGAACCACTCGTTTTGGTTCGGATTGCAATTGTTTTCCTTCTACATGAAGCTAAAAGTATGAATTACAATGCTGCTCCTGGCATTTTCCCATTCCATTTCTGGCTATTTCATGCATTGAGTCCGGAATTTCCTTCTCCAGAAACATTTCAAATTGTTCCTTGGTCATGAATCCTTCCATCGTCAACTGTGTTTTAAAAAACGACAATTAAATCTTACGTTCAGATAGTAGGAGAGTGTATGTTAATTAAACTTACTATTCCTTCGTTTATCATAACACACTTGAGGATGCACTGTGGATAGAAATCATATACAGTATATTAGAGTTTGAAAAATTTGGATTGTATTTTGGGCTGGACAGAATATGTTTACCGTCATTTTGGCTGATTTGTCTTTTCCGTTCTTGAACTTCATATTTTTGGTGCAGTTTGCGATCCCAGACAATTGTCGTTTCGCAATATCTCCCATGAGGAGCTTACAAGACTTTTCGGGAGCGCCATCAGTGAAATGAATGATCTGAAAAATTAAAAGCGGTAACTCTTAAACTTCGTAACGGGAGTTTTAATCAGCTATTTTTTTTCAGCCTTGTAGCACTCGAAAAAGAAGATAGAATTCCTTACAGCAATAGTTATCACTGCAAATGCAGCACCGAAAAAAAACAATGCTCGCATTTTCTTATTATATCGCAGCTCAGCACTTCCAGCTTAACACCAATTCAACTAGTAGAAATTTAGGCAAGACCTTCCTGCAAATTAATGAATCTTGACTGGAATCTGGCTTCTTTATATAGACACCATAAAATCATGGCATTAGCATCATTGTTTTATGTTTTCGTAGCTGACATGAAAAACGATGTTTCGAGTGAATGGGATAGACTTGGTGGAGAGTATCATAGAGGAGTTAGTTAATTCAGGTACCTTCCTAAACCCACGTAAACATCTATTCAAAACTGGCGAAAAACACCAGACGCGCGTGTCCATTGATTCATGTAAAAATTAGAACAAAAAATCCGAACCTATTATGAGTACAGATTTCGTTAAAACTCGAGACTTAATTCACTTTTGTAGTGCTATATGTTTCATATTACATGCTACCTACTACCTGATTATTACAGTTCCAAGCTCTTTTTCTAAAAACTGTAAAACGGGGCGTTTATGTCTATGTTCGGCCTAGAGAAGCTGTTTTCAGATAGATCTGCAGTGCCATCATAATTTAACAAGAAGAATTCTTGACTTGACCATATCCAAACCCATTCACTGGATAGTGAATGAATGGCACGGTTTAATAAACTAATAAACGTGTAGACATCCTGCTATGGTTGAATTGAATTGATATAGGAATTCGTTCCAGGAAAAAGCATAAAAGTGTTTCTGATCGTAGTAGGCAGGTAGTACTATATGTGACATGTACATATTGAGTTGATACCTGATTCATTCAGCTTACTCTTATCTTAATATGAAGATGCGTACATAGTCTATACTTTCTCCAGTAAATGTAATTCGTTCAACGTACATAACACGCACTGGAAATACGGAAACGGAAGCATATTGAAAGCTGGCTCTATTCGCAAGCATTTTATGCATGTGTAGGCACAGCGAATGATAGAATTCGGAAATGTTGTCGATAAGTATGCACGTTTTTTCTTTTATGTCATGTAAAGAAATGCTAGCGTAGGACAGTGTTACGACCTGACTATTAGCGTTTCTCAAAAGTGCGTTTTGCATCATGTGGTACACACAGCAGTTACTATTCGGTTACGCATAAATATATTTGCGGCATGAGCAAAATGAGTAAAATGCAGAATGCACGTGGGATGCAAAAAGGATAGATAGTTTTTATTCAGTACTTCCTTTCGGTTAATCTGAAAACTGTACAGATCACATGTACGAAATCTACAAGAATTAACCAATGAGACAAGGAAGGGATGAACATCATTCCAAGATGAGAGAGAGAGTTGTTAAATTAAAAGTATGGTCGGCAATAATCCAGTTGTCCAGTTCACGCTCCCGACTGTTACGTGGGGCACAGCTGGAAAATTATATTTAAAGTTAGGTGCGCACCTTTTAAATGTGTTGGTTATTTCTATTATCATAATTCAGCAGGGATTTACAGCCACTCATACTATACTCACTTGCATTACAGCTCCCATGAAACATTTGATCAAAGGATCGTAGCTTTTGCAGAACTCTTCGGATGGGTCCAATTTTTCGGCTGGAAACATAAAAGTATTAAAATTAAACAAGTATATTAGTCATCTCGTGTTTCTAGCAGCAATTTCATGGGAGCTCATACTTACAAAATTGTTCCTGACACTTTCCGAGGACAGCCTTAGCATTTTCCCGCATAGCATCTGGTACTTCCTTTTCCAAGAACTTCTCAAAGTCCTCCCTGGGCATTAAACCTTCTCCGTTCAGCTGTAATAATAAAGACATTCGCAATCAGCTCATGACAGGGTGTAACGAACAGGGTGTAGATTGAATAAGAGATCAAGATACTACTTACGATTCCCTCGTTTGTCATGACGCATTTTAGAATGCACTGTAAAAAAACAAGTAGGTTAATGCATGTTCGACTGGCGAATGAATCAGCATGCAGGAATCAATAGATATCGTAACACGTATCACTTACGGTCATTTTAGCTGATTTGTCTTTGCCGTTCTTGAATTTCATGGATTTTGTACACTTGGAGATTCCCTGGAGCTGTCGTTTGGTCAGGTCCGCCATCATTTGCTTGCAAGTCATCTCAGGCGCTCCATTAGAGGTATCAATGATCTGAAATATTCCAAAACCCAGGATTAGCGATCTTCCCACCAATGTTCACTCGCGTTGCTCATTAGTGGACAAAACTACTTACAGCGACAGCTATCACTGCCAGAACTAGACACAATGTTGCACGCATGGTGATTTGGAACAATATTGTTAGCACTTGTGACGGAAGTATTGACACTCACTGGAGACTGTCTAAAGTGATATGGCCGTGGAATTGAACTTTTCCCCCTTTTTATATGTTGGAGTAAGAAGTAAAATTTGCAAACCGATCCACTTTCCTAGCTAGTTTCCAGTGGGGTAGCATCTTTTCAGACCAGTGATGGGCTTTAAGCTGCGACTTCAGAAAGACAGGCATAAGATTTTAATGTATGTATTCGAAAACTTGATTAATACCACATCATTCCAGTCACATTTTTCAGTAACTTTACCTACCTTGCTTTTCCCCGCGTGCAGTTTCCGCCAAATTCACAGTACAGAGTTTGTACAGATCATCCCGAAGTTTTCTTTTCCTTAAAAGCTACATAAGTATATATATATCAAGCAAGACTGACAAGTGTATTTTAGATTTTTTTTGAAATGCAGTAGAATTAAAGTCAGGATTGCCAACAATGCTCGTTTTGTGAATTACATATATGGCTAGCTCGACCAGTTATTATAATACGATGCACTTCAAACGTGATTCAGATTCCGAAAATTTTGAAAATAACTATGTCTCTGATCAGATTGCAAGTTAAGAGTCATAAACGACGAAATGAACGGATAATCATGAGTAATGGGACTGCTAGATATTTACTACTCGTGTGAAACAAACTACAAACAAACAGGACAGCAACCCGAGAGAAAGAGACACGGATTTACACATGTCATGTTATCAAAATTGAGCCTTACACATGCAGAAATACAGGGTTTACACGAAGTAAAGTGATAAACATATGTTTTCATCCAATGCTGCATTTAAAGTTTTATGAATAGGTGGAGGCAAAAAATTAGAAAAATAGGCCCCCACTGAAAAATGCAGGAGAAATAAAATGGTCATTCAGAGAAATTAATGAAGATGAGGGTAGGAAACTCTTACAGGAAGTGTGTTTTTTGAACGTTTAAGTTGAGAAGTAAGCATTGAGCGGGTCAAATGATGAGAAGGCTATTGTTTCGTGAGTTCACTTAAAAACACTATAAGTGTTTAATTATCACGGATAATGAAGACCCAGGAAATGGGGTTAAGTATTAGATATACGGCTGGAACTAGTATGCTGGATTTGTCCTTCGAAACTCATGAATGAATTCCAGCTGCCTCTATTCTGTCGGGGGCGGGCTGTGATGAGAGTTGAAGTATAACCACTGTACTCTGACGAGTATCACATAATATGGTTCATGTAGCTCTCTCGTTGGTCAATTACAGAAAAAGTGTTAACCTCCCACCAAGCAACTTACGTGGTTGCATCGTCTATTTGGGGAAACAGTTTTATGATCGTAGACATATCATACAATTAAAGCACTTGTCAGCATTCAAATCCGGCAGATGCAATTAACGTATTGTTACTGGCTGTAATTCAGAAATAATTCTCTGAGAATCATTTTCAATGTATGCACACAGTGTGAAGGATGGGCAAAAAATAAGTTGCGTGAGTCGTTTTGCAGTTAGGCTCATATTATTTTAGGCTGGATTAGGTACAAGTGGATGTGGAGGAAATGTTGCGGCGTATTAAATGGAGTAATTTTCATGTTCACATTCCTTAGTTGGATGATACTGAAATGAAGGATACATACCAGCAGAAATGGCAATTATCTCCATAAAATTCAAGGTTCATTATGGATGGCTGTCTATAATATTTTGCTTTTAAATTCAAGTATGACATGACCTGTGTTGTCTCATATGTCAGCGTCGTGTGTGATAAAAAAACAGTGACTGGCGTCAGTACCGTTTTTCTCTATTACTGCGCTTGATTTTGGTCTGATGTAACATTTCATTGATGAATCGACACCCGCAACCTAGGTTAAGATGTCTGACGATGCGAATTTGGAATTGCTGAGAATGTTGGATTTTATGCTTAAAATTTGATTCAACGTACTGTAAAAGACAATTACCTAATGCAACAAAGAAATAAGAATATCGATAGTTTGTCATCAGTCAAGTACAGAGATATGTAAAACCATTGACATTGTGTAGATGTTAAACTCGATTAAAATATTTCTGCATATAATTTGTGAAAACATGTAATCAGAATAAATACCCGAACACATTTAAAAAAATTGTTTATGCTTAACAGGATCGTGAAGCCAGCTTTACAAAGGCTCCTGGAACGAGTATGTTCATGCACTGGCTATTCGGGATGATTTATGTATTCTACTTTGCTTCCTTTGTGCTCCTTCTCCGAGAAGTTGTTCGACCTGGCGTTTTATGGTTCCTTCGCAATTTAAATGACCCGGACTTCAACCCAATTCAGGAGGTACGTATGCGGAATTAATAAGAATCCCTGTTTATATTATCCCAATAAATTCAAAAATGAATGGTTAATGCCGAAATATGCATTCATTGGATTTGGTATTTTACAGATGATTCATTTGCCGATACTACGACATATTCGACGATTCTCCTTTTCGATGATTATATTCGGAACGACAATCCTCCTTATGGTCTGGTTCCCAATCCGGATCATCAAGAGATTTCTGCCAAACTTTTTGCCTTTCACGTTTGTCTTCACCACGTAATTTTATTGAGTGATTCATTAATTACAACCCGACCATTGACGGGTTATTGAAAATTATGCCTGACCCGTTGCTTTTGTCTCAACAGTGAACAAGCACATGAACTGACCTTGGAACTATTACTGTTACAAGTAATGATGCCTGCCCTTCTGGAACAAGGCCACTCGAGGGAATGGTTAAAGAGTATGGTCAGATTGTGGTGCATAACGATGAGCTGGATCCTGGACATCAGATCGTATTTGCTCGGAGATGTTCCCACGGAAAATATTTCTGTAAGATAAAACGATCTACATTAAGTTGACTGTAATCGCACGGGTCAGAAAGGTAGGGAATCACTAACCTTTTGCGGGTTTGGAATTAAGACCGGCGATGGAGATCTTGTTGTCGCCAGACCAGAAAATCCAGATATTTTGAATGGAGGCGAAGGAAATCTTAATGTGGATGGGATCGCAGAGCGGCTGGAGGATGATTCTGACGAAGAGGCTGTTGCAAACTTAAATAACAGGGATCGTGACAGATTAGCGCGGGTCCGTGCCGCACCTGATATCATTCCAGTACCGCAACACATTCGACCACCGGAAGACGACGCAGCTCCTGGAGGATTAGGATTTGTTATAGGAGGAGGACTTGGTGCTGCCCACCATGCTTTACTCCTCCGAGATGGTCCCACTGGGTTTCATCCGTACATTCGTCCTAGCTATTTTCCAATGAAGGTATTTTATCAGCAACCTATACTCTCAAAAAAACGAGTGAGATTTCTTAAGAACAATAATTTTTATTTTCAGATTGCTGCTCTCATTGTGGCAATGATGGGAACCTTGACTGTGGTTAGTATTTTCGTTCTGGTGGTCCCAGGTGAGTTGCAAACAGGAAAAGTTCCTAAAAATTTCCCGGTAGCTTGTAGTTGACAGCATTGAAATTTCTGGAATCTATTGCAGTATCTGTCGGGAGATTTGTAATGAGTTATTGGCTTTCAAACTCTGACGAACCTGTTCATGATCTGTATACCTCGGCGAGTGGATTGTATGTCACATGGCTCATTATCAGAGGAGTGCTCTTGCTGGGAACATGGATACCGAAAGGATGGGTTGCAGTATGGGCAACAACGAAGAAATGGAGCTTAATGGTAAGTTTGCTGATATAATTTGGTCGATCTACTTTATTATTATTTGGTCAAGATGAATTAAGTGTGACATTGTTTCTTTAGGTCATCAAAGCTACAGTAGCTGTTGGTTTGTTGGTTGGTGTTATTCCATACCTCTGTGGATTGCTATTCGAGCTCGTCTTAATATCTCCTTTACGAGTACCCTTAAACCAGTCTCCGATTTATTTATTTGGGGAGAACTGGGTGATGGGAACTTTATATGTGAAAATAGCTTGTGCATCGGCAATGATGGGCCCTCCAAATTTTTGGCTCCGTCGTGTTTTGGAGAGGGTAATTGTTAACTCATACTTTCAAGCATTGATGCTTTTTATTTCAAAGTAAACTATACGGTGACTTGGCTTTTCCTCAGATTTACAATGATGGAGTGAGAAACATAAACATTAATCTTATCATAAGGTCATTAGCTGCTCCCTGTATTGAGCGTCTGGGGCTAGCTTTAGCTATTCCATATGTGATAAGTCAGAGTATAGTACCTCTTTTTGGTAAGTTTTCATGATGCGATATCTCATGAATACAATTTGAAAACTTATTGAGTGCATTACAATCAGTATCTGTTTCTTTTGTTTCTGCCAGTGCCGAATTTGGAAACGCAGAACCTAATTGAAAGAAGAATTTATCCTTTCCTCCTGTTCGTGTCATTTATTATTGGCGTAGTGTCAATTCAGATTCGCCAGTTCAAGAATTTATATAACAATATAAGGAATGATAAGTAAGTGCAACGTTCGGCAGAGCAGTTTGATGAAAGTCCTACTGGTTATCAATATTTTAACGATCTAAAGTAGTCTCATCCGTATGTATTCTAATCATCCTTGTTGTAATTTGCAGGTATTTAGTGGGTCGACGCTTGGTTAACTATGAGAGGCCATCTGCTTAGTTACATTTTCCTCCAATGCTCCATAGCGCATTGGAACAGATCCTTTCCTTGTCAGCCTGTTATTTCGTTGGTGCCCAAGCTGGTAGTTACGTTTGAATTGGAAGTTTTATTTCCAGAATAAACATTTTGACTGATCTACATCTTAGGAATTCTAAAGTTTTCCGCAGATGCGAGAATAGCCTTTTAAAATAGGTTAAGGTATTGATAGCACTGTGCAAACTGAGCAGGATTTTACTAGATTCTGTTAGTTTAATGCTTTATTTCAAAATCATGGGAAAGAGACGGATATGAAGTGTAAATAGTGGACTGTGTGACTCATTTTGTGAACTATCGGAAATATTGAAAAATTTCCATATTTCTCTCCTGCTTGCCGACTGCGTTAATTAGGTTATAGTTGTTTATACCTTGGAGATGATTACGCGGGAGAGAGCAAGATTATCTAGTTGTGTCAGATGATTGAGTTCAAATCTATGCCAGGTCCTATATTTGTTATAATCGCACACGCAATTGTTTTAAAACATAAATAGATTTACTATTTAATGGTTTTTGGGATAGGGAGGCTTAAGTTACTAGTTACTGCCCCTCAAGTTATTATAATATGAACATACTAAGTGATTATCGCATGTCAAATTATACATTTCATTTACTGAAATCACCAAGAGAAGCAATCGCTCTAAACCAGGCCAGAAATACCCGGTTATAAGTTATAAGATACAACCATCCATGTGTTATAGTGGTACTCAAGAAACAGTTGCAGTCCAACGACATGCCAGCGTTCTAGCCGATATTTAAGAAATCAATATGAATTGTATACGGATCTACGTTCTGTTACTGTTTTTGTTTGCCCTGAGTATTTTAACTTTGTAATCGTGAGTACAGTCAGTATAGTGGCACATGTTGAAGACAGTTCCGGAATTTGCTCCCGCACACAGGCACCCCTGCACTCATTTGAACGAGGACAGAATCTAGTTATAAAACTCTAATCTGTTATTATAGTCTTCCTCGCTGTACGAAAGCAATGCTTCTCGGGTTTGCCACAACCGGAATTTATAAAATGTGAGATTTTCCTGGCAAGCATGATTAGCACGGGTTGTGTTGCTGGTGCAGAACTGATAAATTCAGAGCCCTTGTCATGATTTGTGTAAATCTTGGGCTCATTGTCGTAAGATCTTTTTAGTAGCCACATCTGGCAATTCAATGATGAGTAGGGTATAGGTTATAGAAAAAGCGAGCAGATTTTAACCCTCATTCATCTCATTGCTGAGGATGGAGAGCCACGGGAAAAAATGTTAGTTATGCGAAGCTATCAAAACCTTTTAGGTCTTAACGTTTACGCATGCAACTTGATTGTTACGTAATGGATTATGCCTAGATTATAGGCGCAACAGAAAAAAATAAATCAATTGTGATAGCCAAAATACGTCTATTCATCTAATTCCCTTGTGATTAACATTGAAAAGAACGTTAAGAATGCAACATACCGAGCTAGACATTCATTATTTTAATAAATTAAACGAGCAACTACGTTATATTTATATTATTAGTATTCCAAATCCTACCCATATAAAAGCCACCTACCTCGACATTGTAGTCTCCATCCATCATTACGTACCTTCCAAATTTTGTGAATGAATGAGCTATGAGCTGAGCTTTAGTAGAAGAATCTCAATTATCGAGCATGCTGTATAACTCTACAGAAGGAGGGATAATTGATCGTTCCACCCTTTTCGCATAAGTTTTAATCAAGCTATGGAAATGGAACTAAAGCTTACATGACAGGTGATGAAATAATTGTTCACTCGTGTCCATTATAAAAGCAAAAGTTTTGAATGAATGACTACAACTTTTGTCTACATGTAGCATTGAGTTCGGCTCTACAGTATCTGCGCTGCAAAATCTAACGTATGGCTTAAGCATGCCAAGAAATATGTTGATTATAATCCCTCCGTATAGATGCTTTAAGATTTAAACTATGATTTATGAATGAGAAATTCCATTCATTCAGAATTATTGAACTGGTACCAACTGAATGTGTTTAATCAAAAGTTCTAGAATATATATTGCGCTAGACTGTTTGCAGTGTCATGTAATAAAAGGGAGTTAATAACAGTTAAAGAATGTAAACGCAAGACACATCACCACATCTTCAATCTCAAATGATTGCCGAAGTCTACCTTAGTTTCTACACGGACCCAGACTTGTTCATCGAGCTATTCGCAAATGATTTAGCTTTCTATCATCAACCATTGAAGTTGAAGTAAAAAGCGTAACACCTCTTCAAGTTATTGAAGCTACCATGCGGGTTGTTATTGTGTGGTCGTACTTTCCTCCAAGAAAGCAAGTTAGGTGGTCACAGTTTTGCTTAATTAGTTAATCAATCTAATCCCACGCACCAGTAGCTTACATGTATGACGTGAACTGTCAGAAAAATGAATACAAGTTTTAGAGAAATAACTGTAAAATCAAAATCATCAAGGCCGCCCCTTGTTCTCCTAAAACTGAGGAAAAACACACCAACTCCCATCAGTCAAAACTTGAGAATGGGGTAATTAAGGCCCATGGGCATGGGAAACAAAAGCAGATACATTATATTTTCAATTCCCATTGCTCTGACTATTATAACGCTGACGTCCTTGATGAATGACACGGAGAAGTTAATCAAGTTACTTTCCTGGGGCGGATCTTCATGTGCACACTTTTGAGAGACTGATAATATCCGTGCCAGGAAGCCCAAGTGATTCCGGTTCCGTACGCATCTTGTCCGATTTTTCCCTCCGAGGACAGCCCGTTCAGGTTTGACTGCGGCAAAGAAAGCAAGTAATCAAAATCATTAAAAAATCAATTCCCTCTTATTGATTCCGGTGTAAAGACCGCATAGCCTAAAAAACGTGATTGCATCCCGCAGTCAGAGCCAAGGTTTTTTCTTCCTTTGCAAAAACTTTCTCTGTGACATCCCCACTATGTCTCCAGTCCCACAGCTATTCTCCTTTCCTCACTACTACATATTTGCTGTAAGCAAACGCAAAGCTCACGCTTCCGGCAGTATCGTTCCAAGGTCAAGGAAATTTGATTCACAGGCCCCTTCTCCATGCTTGATACTACTGACAACTTGGAAACAATCAGACCCTAGTTTGGAATCCTATATTTGCTCCTTACGACCCTAACGTACTGATTTAAGCAGCGGCTGAGCGTCCGCGGCAACTTTGAGGTCGATGTAAATATTAAAGAAAGAAATGAATATACGGAAAGGAAAAGGTTTCCACCCTTCTTCTGGTTCTAACGTCGTGGAAAAAGGTCTCATGTGAATAATAAAATCTAGTCATGTATTTCTACTAGAAATGAGAAAAACAGCTAGGAGGTCGATGGTGAAAGCAAGGCCTTCAAACTCTCGTTCCTTGTTTGCAGATGGGTTAGAAGGAAAGAAAGCTCGTTTGAATTCGGGCTTCAACTTCCTTCTATATCCCCTTCCACCCCACCCTTACAAGTCTCTGGAGTCTACGGAATCATATATATTTCTCGGCATCCCTCGTATTTCCACCTCAATTGAAGTCAAATAGAAAATTCTCCTCCAACTTTTTTGAAATAAGTCCCTCGCGCATAGCTTTGAATCTAAAACTACCAAATATGGGCTTCGATCAAGGTGAATGGAATAGTTTCGGAAAGGCGAATGTGTTGGCCCCGGGTAATGTATAACGTAAGAAGCATTAACTCCTTGACTTGGGAATAGCAGTATGTACTGTGTGTGAGAAGGAAAAAGATTTATATTCATGTTGAGTTGAAGTTGGTAGAAAATATCTGCCGTAATTCCCCCTCCCTTCCCCGCCATACATTTCCCAAGATGCCGCAACGAAATGAAAAGACGTATTTGCAATTCTGGGTCACCATTTTCAAGTTTTCAAGGATATTTGCGGCCAGAACGACAGCAAAATGGAAGGGGTATAACCGCCTTCTTTCACAATCGTTTTTATGCAATCAGCCTGAAAATCAAGTGTATTCAAATATGTTTCCTCCAAGTTTTTTCTCTGGCATTTATTCATGTTGCAATCCCCAATGAAGTCAACTGAGGAAAGGAATCAAGTAGAAACAGTCAAAATTGCCCAAGGCTTCCTCTCCAGTCCCCTTCCTATATCCTGGACAGAGGCTTACAACCACAGAGAGTTTACACGTTTATGCAATCACGAACCCCTACCCAAGATACATGCAGGCTGATTAGCTCTTCTAGGACTAAACCAGTCTCCAAGTGTACTCTGTACTCAGTAAGCTTTCTCCATCCGAATTAAACGAAAAGCCACAACTATCACGCGATTTCTCGCTTCTCGCAAATGAGCAATCAAGAGAGCTGAGACTCTTTTTAATCTGATAAACTTTCCCGCAGTACAGAAGAATCCCGGGTTCAGCCTCTCCTCTGTTTTCCCTTCAAGTATTTAAGAATCCGAGAGGAGGAGGAGACAACCTTCCAAATTCTTAACCAGATTACATGACCACGAGAGTTGAGCTGATTTCAAGGGATGATTCCCTGCGACCCGCGTCTTAAAAGCCGAGTCACATGTCGGCAGTCTTTTTACGAGATTCTCCAAACTTGTGCATGCACAAGAACAAGTTAAAGCGTTTCATTTCGTAGAACTATATAGTTCTGATTTCTTAAGCTTTCCCCCTTCCTGTACACAATTCCAACTTTTCCAGATTTTATCACGTACACAACCTTTCTCCACCGGAAAACTGAGCCAGAGTATATTTGGACTTGTTGATGCGAAAAGTATGACTTTTGAATCAACGATAAAGCAGGTGGGAGGGCTGCTGTTACTGCACCAAATTCTAACTTACCCGCCGACATGACGGACATGTTCAACAAATTTTTAGCTCATTCATC
The DNA here is from genome assembly GCA_906901655.1 of Sminthurides aquaticus. Taxonomy (NCBI): domain Eukaryota; kingdom Metazoa; phylum Arthropoda; class Collembola; order Symphypleona; family Sminthurididae; genus Sminthurides; species Sminthurides aquaticus. Next base: position 1,135,795 of record CAJQTT010000002.1, on the reverse strand, counting down.
ACGAGCCGCATTCATGCGCGCTTTTGGGAAACACCCCTGCAGGATTTTTTGGCATTCCTGAATTCGGTAAGTGCTGTAAAACGGCCTATAATGGCTTTTCGATTCACTTTATCCTGCTTTCTCCATCACCTCGTCAAGGGAGTAAGGAGCAGTCTTACTGAAATTCGACAAGCTTTTACAAGACTGGCTACGTGCCAGATTGATCGGTAAGGGATGCTTGATTGAATGGATGGTAAATTGGGATTTTGATTACATTTAGTGAGGGTAGGTTTTTGCTCAAAAAGTCATAGCATGGAGATGGAAGAGGCGGATGGGTTTTGAAATCACTTATTACGACAACTTTAAGACGAGTTAATGCACATGTTGTGAAACACAGTTCTCGGGGTAGTTGTGAGACATGGATCTGAGCGCCGTCCCGAAGGATTGACGAGGAAGCGTGCTAATAAAGGGATCCAAAGTGAAAACGTGGTGGAGCAACTGGGGAAAAGGTGGAATTATTTTGAAAATATTAGTTTCACTCCCAATACACAAGATATAGCGTATAAAAAGAGAGCTGCCTCAATTGTGAGCGCGAGATGAAGCCAGAGAATTGGTCCACCTGGTATTCTAGCAAGACTATAGCTTCTGAAATTGCCTCGGGATAAGTGGCGTCTGAATGATTTCTCAACATGTCTGTGTTTCTGAGTCTTTGGAGGAGGAAGTGAAAGAACCAAATTCGGAAAAGGTTGATAGATAGAAAGAACCGTGAGGGGAAAAAATGACCCAGAAAACGTAGCAAGGCGTGCTCCTTGCTTTTGCTGTACCATTCTCCATTTAAGGAACGTAGCCAGGGGAAAGTTTTGCAACCCTGGAGGGATCAACACACACTCATTCCTTCTTTATTGCTGAAAGAGGCTGGGAACATTTTCCAAAAATACACACCTCTTCAGCTTCACTCAAGCCTTTCTTCCTTCCTCCCTTTCCGGTCTTTACATTTACGGGATGAGCTGGGAGGCCACACACCGTATAATGACTCTTCAACTTTCTCCTCCACCCAACCAAAGCATGTGTCCAACCTTGGTACTCGTACCCGCAGCTGTCTCCTAAAACATCCGCCACATTCCATGGTCTTATCCAGAAAGAGATGGAATCCAATCTACTCTATGTAGCTATCATTCTCGGCCGGAATATAAGTGACAAGTGAAAGAGTAAATTAGCCCACCGATCTTCAATCCCATCATTTTAAGCTCCGAAAAGATCCACCATCGCTATCCCGTCTAACAGATAGTCAAAAGATCTATCCTTTTTACCTTCCGAGTAAAACCTTATTTTCTAGCTTGCCCGCACAGTCGTCAAGAACGGCAGTGTAAAAGAAGAGCTCGTGAGCCAAGAAAGACAGTCCTTCGTCCCTCTCTCATCCCTTAAAACTATGGCTTTGAGAGAAGAGTTGAAATCCGGGGCAAACTTTTCTTGACAAAGCCGCTCGTATAAAATTTTATAACTCTAGTGTGACGGTGAGAATCTGGCAAGTGAGGAATTCAAATCTCCTCATACCATAAAGAGAATTCTTTATAAGCTCAGACTTTCATACTTGCGTCAATGTCGTCCCGGTTTTGTATTTTACTCTTCTCCAAAAGCAAACCATGTAATTTCAAACGAGCTAAATCCAAGGGGTCCAAGGTCATGTCAAACTTGTGAAACTTTTCCCCGACACCACCGCAAGCAAACCCAGACTACCACTGTCTCCTCCTGAAACAGAAATACTTTCTCCTAAAAGGCATCTCCATAAAGGCACACCGCCCGCCTCTAACTTTCGGCAAAAGAATAATAAAGCATCTTTGTCGACATTTCATTCCCCGAGAAACAATCCTCTATGACAATTTTAACATGTTCCATTTTTATCCCAACCAAAAAAGACACGGACATGATGCCCTATATACACATCTCTGCATACAGCCTCCTTTATTGTTTCAACCTACGTATGCTTTCTCCTTTCTCCTGCTTTCACTCAAACTGAACCGTAAGACCGAAGCGGGGACAACGTCGGAAAAATTCTATGGCTGAAAATAAAATGGAAAAGCTCTAAGCCTATCCCCCATTGTCTTTCTAAGTCTTTTCCGGATACTTGAATCCCAGAATCCTCGTAAGAACGTTGTAGGAGGACATGTAACGTGGACAGGGAAAGAGGTAAATGGGACGAGATAGAGTATGGGAAGAAGAGAGACACGCTTGAGATGCTATGAAAAATTTCGCCGTGAGCCCCAAACGTTACGTTAGAATAAAATTTATTGCTTTACATTACGCTCCAAAGTTTAACAAGTCAACCGATACGGACCGGAAGCCTCCTCCCAATATACTACACGCAGCTTGACTCTGTCCACCGGATATACTCCGTCCGGTCTTCCGCATCCCCAAAGGAAAATTCTATATATACACGTCCTTATCCTTACGCTACAATCCTTAACTTTCTCCATCTCCGAAAATCTCATTTAACCCAAAAACCATCCAGCAAGCTCAATCCCACGTGATCTAAATGCACGGTATATTGCATACCCTTCTTGGGCTTGTTAGCTTACCCTTCCCTCTCTGTCTTAGCCTAGGAGTTCTGCTAGCCGTCTCCTCTTTTTCTCATTTCATTCCCTTCAAAACATTTTGCATATTCTTCAAAATTAAACCTTGTCAACCGGAAAAAAACATGACCTTCCTACCGAGTGAAAGCCTATGGTTTCTTCTTTAAATTAAGATCGGATGGGACGAGATGAGAAAGAAACAGAGAGAGGCTATCTTCCCAAACATGTCTCCACCTTCTCCGCCCTCGTTACTTTCTCCAGCCTCACTTTTTTCAAGTAAGGAGACGTCGCTCTGGGATCAACGATTAAATTATAGCTACATCGAATTTCCTATATCCCGTGTGTGCCATCCACCCTAATGTTCCAAGTAATGTAACCGTAGAAGGAGAAAATATTTAAGGCTTATCTATTTTGCTCCATCCAACTCCCTTAAATTTAAAACATCCGCCACATTACTGTCATGATGACTCCAACCATTATCATTTACCTCCTCCTCACCCTCCGCTATCATGTAATTCCATCACCTAACTACCACCCGAATTCTATATCGTTTATTTCCCAAAAACTTTTTTCCTCTTAACCTATCAATTTTACGCCATAAATTTTCATCTGTCGTCCTCCAAGACTGTTTGATTATGCCCCACCTATTTCGAGCTATTTGTAACTCAGAAGTCAATGAATAGAATCCATGGGCTAAAGATCACTACGAGTGCAAGCTCTTTAAACTTCTTCCTACTGCCTCACCTCTATTCTGTGCTTCAATTTAATGTAGAAGAAAGATTCCCCTCAAGTACAAGAAAGCCCACAGTTCCTCAAGTCTTTTGGGATTTTTGAATTTGAGTCGTACACTTACTATCGTCTTAATTTTACTATCTATTGCTCTTCAAATGCCTTCATATGAATGACGCAATAATCATATAGCATCATGTCAACAGCCTTAACATCCATCACCTACGACATAATTTAAATGAATCAGAGTAATTTTCTCCTCGGAGGTACTCCTGCGGATTAACCGAGTGCCAATATCAGTCGTGAAGAATGTATAGAGTAATTTTACAGAATTTTCCATTAACTTTTATTATGCAGGTTATGAAAGTAGAATATTCGGTATCCTAAGGCACCTTTAAAGCCTCCTGACTGAAAAGACAAATTTCAGCTGGCTGATATTTTCAAACGCCAAGTTTCTGATGTAGAAAGTGCTTCCGAGTTTTAAAACCGACTGTTTCCCCGAGGCCAACATTGTCAGTATTTCTAGAACTGCATGTGTATGTCCATCCTGCTTACATATGACCAATATGAAGATGTGACCTCTGCTTCGATCACGACTTTCGCTTATTTGACCGTTACGTAAACTTCTAGGTTACGTTTACCGGATAAATTCAACCAACCAACCATCCATCCAGGGACTAAAAGGAGACTGCGGATACATGTATCCAAGTCCAACAACCGCACTAGAGGTGGAAGAAGGGAAGAACAGATTCACGTTTTACTGTATTTAAGGAAGCCTCTAGGTCGGAGAAATTAATTCAATTGGCCATAGGCGACATGTGTTTTTAACATTCATATTAATCCCTATCTTCTTTTTTCCACTAGGACATTGCAATCTCCATAGCGTCTACTTCTTTCTTTTTGTTCAAAGTTTTCATACAGATCCTTGTGACGCGAAATGGAAATTGGAAACCCACAATTCAGCGAACTCAAAGCTTGCAATAATGTAGATTGCTAATTTAGAGTTATGTTGCATGAACCGATGGGAGCGACAGCAAAAACTGCAATTATGCATGAACATACGAAATTTATGCATCTTGTAAACCTTATACTTGCGACGCTGACGCGACTGATCCTATGAATATTTAAGCATCATTCCTTAGTTTAAACTTGGTAAAACATTACTGCACTCCACGGATGACGGCTACACACAAGACATTAAGTTACCTGGAGACAGTTTTTGAACCACCATCCTCCTTGATGACGTTGCGCACAATTAGTATTTCGGTCCAGATCATTGTCTCGATCCTTGGTGGAAAACATCATTCCGTTGTGGTAGCTCAATGCGTCACCTGAAATTCAAAGTTTAACTCAGTCCATTATCAAATTAAAATAAGTTACCAGTGGCAAAAAGTTAGGTTTCAACGCGTTAAAAATGTGGCACGTTATTGCGATCTAATTGAAGATTCATACTTACTGCATCAAGACTCTTCGGAGGCTATAAAAATACATTTCTAGAATTTTTTATATTGCTAGGCTTTGCCAAATCAAACGTGATTACTCCTCAAAAAATCTCATTTTTCTCCAACTATGTATTATGAGCCTGACTTAAGCTCCCCAGTCATGCTCGAACCTAAAATTATATGCTCTTGGTAACTGCTGCTGAGTATCAGGATCATATATGATATAGCCGCGTGCTACCTCATGGGGGAGAATATTAAACAGAAGCAACTGCGTTGCTGCCCACTTACCAGCTATCGGAAAATCTCTCATGTAATCCAATTTTTTATCTGATAAAATCATCTCCTGAATCAACGTCGTGCAATGTACATACATACATATAGGGCAAAAAGAATTCTAGAAAAGCAAATTTTGTCAATTCTGCCACAACTAAATCCGGTGAAAGTAACTGCTACTGTGTGGTCGAAACTCACGGGATGTTCAGTAAATATCAAACGCAAAATGCAACGCAGTGTATCCTAAGCTTGCCCTACACTGAATCCATTAGTGTTGAAAAGTCATAAATAAAAAATATACTAAAATAACTACCACAAATCCCGAATATCCATCCTATATACTAACAACATGTATTGTAGATAAGCGCATTTAAGCTTTGAATTGCTCATAATGATTTTCAAGATCAGTAGATGACGGTTAGCAGATTTTATCATCCTTTCTTGCGACGGCATGAACCTACTATTTTCAGAAGTTTTGTATAGTGTGATGTTCTCCGAAGAAGGAAACATACTTATTTCGTATTTTTGCCCTTGCGAAATTCCGTATGTCTATAATTCTATTGTGAGTGCTGTGATTCCATGAATAAGGTGGTTCGAGTTTCAGTGTATGTATGGCATCATCCGGGAATGGACAAGGTTAAAGCTAATAAAGTAAATGATCCAGAACATTACGCACCGGCCGTTCCACTGTAATCCGCCACATGAATTCGGTACTGCTCTGAGCTATTTCCGATACGGAAGTAGCCATAGTTGGCAAAGCGTGCATTCTCTTCCCAATCTCTGAGTTCGATTCCAAGTTCTTGATCCCCGGCTGAAGTCAAAGCCGCCATGACTGATAAACCTGCCGCAAGTGAAAATAAGTTCTGTAAATTCCATATCCCTCCAAATCTCCACTCTTTTCTAGGTCATTCCAGAAGTCATATACGCTCTACCTCATCCTCTACCCTACTTTCACCAAATCCCGCCTGTCTGTACCATGGCTATCCATTCCCATCACAAAATTCCCCATTCGTGACTTTATTTCCATGCAATTTCATGGTGAAAGTTATCCATTCACATACAGCCCATACTTTCTCATCTCTCTTTTACCTTTTTATACTTTTTTAAATTATAATTCAAAATCCAAGCTTCCTGAATATCTACTCTATTGCGTGTAAACAGAACATTTTCTCCATCTCATTATTTTTTAAATTATACTCTACAAACCACTCTTAATTCCTGTAATACCCAGTTTAAATTCTGTATATATACTAGCTCGAGGCTTGTAAACAACGACTTGTCATACTTTCACCTGCTTTCCTTTTTGACATAAATTTATTGAACACAAGACTATATGCATCCCAGCTGCATTTTTGCAGCTGCTTGGATGAATCTCGCTTACATTCTTTCGAAGCATGGAATGAGAGTTCAAGTTTGTATTAACCTTTTCAATACCCCACAAATTTGAGCTCGCCGTCGCCATTGCCCGCGTGTTTGCTCAAAACTTCAATTTTTTGGCAGTTATTTGTTACTAGCAGCCCGAGTTTAAAAATTCCCTGATGGCAATTCTCACCATTGTGAAGCTTGGTAAAAACGCTAGCTATGGCAACGGATTTTGATTTGTCTCAGGGTTGAGACAAATGCTAATAGCGATAGAAAGCGTTTGTCTCATTTGCGGTACAGAAAGGTCGAAAAGGTTAAGACAAGGCCTGCAGAAGATATTACTAAGTAATTATAAATCAGGTGAAAGCTATTGTATAAGAAAGATTTCGACTAACTTGCAGTAGCACTATCCTATATATTTAAAATTCCTCCCCTGCTTTTGATAAAAATGCTCCAATTAAAGCGTTTCCAGATGAAAGAAGTGAAAACTTGAAGTTTTTCATGCACATCCAGCTATATTCGCCTCCAAGCGACGTGTTCCTTTTTCTCCCCACCCTTTTACTTGTATGCCTTTTGGCAACTTTCTAATCTAATCTCTTGTAAAACCTGTTGTCAAAAAACCTGTCATGTTTATTTTCCTGAAGCGTCATACATATATGTGGTAGTTTGCCTCTGCGACATTTTTAAATGAAACTGGAAGATAATATTGGGTGTATATTTTCTCGTGAAACAGTTTTGCAGTACATTAGACTTGGAGTGAAGAGGATCCCGCATAATAAAATGTATTTGCTCCCACTCTAATCCACTTCTATTAGCTTTCTCCATATCCTCGTCTTACCAAGCCAGTAACTATTTAGAGGGGATCCAAATCCAATCTCGTATTCCTTCCACGTCCTTCCAAAAGTGTCTCTGGCTCCCTTTTCTCCTTCTCGTCTCTGCAGCAAGGTCCATCCTCCACCGCCCTTGCTCTCAAAATCACAAAAGACCTAGAGAATTTAAAACACATGCACTATTAAATATTTTCCCATCTATGTCGGCTTGTAGGATTCCCCTCCACTGCGGAACCACAACTTTCTCTTCTGCTTTACCCCAAGTAACATCTTGAGAAGAAAACAGAGTAAATCTCTAAAAGAAAAAAATCAAAACGAATTCCGTTTCTCCCGACAAAAGACAACCCAAAAGAGAATAGGGAGAATCAAGAACTAGGCCGGCAAATAGCCATGTAGAGACACATACACAAATATACCACCCCCCACCTAAAACATCCTATGTTATCTCTCCAAGCAGTTAGCTAAAGGAAAGCCCTCCAGAACTTTTCTCCCATCATCTGGCAAACTTTTTATGAACAAACAAAAGCACAAATTGACCTTCGCCACCCTCTTCAAACTTTCGTTCTGCTACTCCAAGGAAGGCGAGTAGCCCATCCAATCCTCCTCCTCACTTTCACTGCTTTCACTTCAGTGTTCGGGCGGGAGGAAGCTAGCTTGCTGTAGAAAGTACCCTCGTATTGTTGTCGCACTTCCGTATCTCCTCTAAACATCACTTCTTTCTTCTCTTATCCAAGCCTTAAAGGGGCTACCAGAAATAGTCCGAAGCCGGACCAGCTGTAGCCTCTCTAATGTTTGCGCCTCTTTTAGTTTGTAAACAAAACAAAAGTTTACTAGAAATTCATGAGCTCTTTATCTGAGGAACTCAAATTGTACAACTATTCCGTATCATGCCACATTTTCCTAAACATGTCTACAGAGATTTTATTATGCTCCTCTGCACCCGCCCTTCTTTGTGATGCCACCAAACTACAAAGTCCAACACAGAACTTGAAATAAGCGTCTTTCACAATCGTCCTATCACAATCTACTTTTTCATGTACGATGCGGGATTCTCATAACTACCACTGGCCTGGCCCCATACGCATACGCATCATTACTGAATGCGATATCTTTCTTTGAAATTTCTCGTCGCATCTCCATACGAGCATCATCTCCATATTTCTCGCTAGCTATCCAGCTCTTGCTTCTTTCAGAAATAAACCACCGTATCCAGCAACAAACGCTTATAATCTCCTCAATAAAACCCAACCGAAATGCTTACCCTCAGGCTTAAATTCTCAAAATGCTTTTCCTATTTATTAAAATAGTCGAGTCTCTTGTAAATGTGGATCATTGATCGCCCTAGGCAGAAGTATCCTCTGTGTAGTCCGCACAAAATATGAAACATGAATACAAGAAGAACCAGAATATCTACAGTTTACCCAAAAACCTAGTCTATGATTTTAGTTCTGGTACACTGACCGAGGATCCTGAGCTAAATCATATTACATATTCATAATAGTAATTGCATACATGCAAAGCGAAATTTTATCTTCCCGATCTATTCAGCCCGTACGCTAGGGATTAAAGCCACTTTCGACCATAATGTCAGAAAAGTATGAGACGGAAAGTATGTTCGGCTTTGGAATTTTATCATAATCCAGGAAATTCTTACAGATCTGATTGACGGAAAAAAATTCGAAACAAGAAGAAGAAGTGGAACCAAATGATGTATCCTTTCCTTGACCGACTTGCGTGCCCTCTTCTGTGACGTCCATCACTACCAGTAAGGAAGGAGTAGACTTTATTCGCGCTGTGGGATACGCACTACTTGGGAGGGCAGTTAGAATAAAGTAATACAAAGAAATGCCAAACTACGCACCGTGATGCTTCCCTTGAGCCAAAAACAACAGTTAACCCGATTCAGCTTCATCTTTTACAACACACGCAGTCCCTCTGTCCTTCCCCGCTTGTATACCGATACAGGAGGTTTGACCGTAGACCCTCATATTCAGTATTCATGCCATATTTGCGGATAAATTTCCCTACATTATTTTACTTGAATAGTTAACAAAATAGTTTACTTTGATTGGTTTCTCGGTTTCAGGGAGTGGGTAGATTGTGTAGACTCCATCCTTGCTTTCCCGGTGAATTAGTTGAATTTCTGAACAGTCACGAGGGCGGTCTACAAGAATCATTATTGTAAATTAGTTTCAGGACTAAAACAATATATTCCATCAACTCAATTCAAGCGAGGTCATACTCAGCGCATGGGGATCCCAGAATGGGAACATTAAGCGACCATGGCTAAATCAATTTGTAAGTTTAGTTCCACGAAATCGTTGCCTCCGTTTTTGTTTGCGCGTTTCTACTAAACTCAGGCCATAATGTTGAATTGTACAGAAGAAGTATTCCTGATGAAATTCAGCCATGGGCAATTGTATACATAAATATTTCGCTCCAGCTTGCATTGCAAAGCACCAGCTCGAGAATTAATTAATGCGAGAATAGCAGACGTTTGCAAATTCGTAGAAGGAAATAGAAGAAATTTTCAAAGTTATTCCGGGTTTACAATTCCTCCCCGTCAGCTTTCTATATTTTTGGATTTTGTATTGACCACGTTCATTAATGAGAAGCTATGCTAATCATGGAAGGGAATTAGCGAAAATTAGTTAGGGGAAGTGATACTCCTCCGTTGCAACTTAATTAACAGACCTAATGTCCTGGTTGAAGTGAGACTGAACTATTTGTGATTCAACACTTAAGGGATTTTCAGCTTACGCCCTGTGTAATTTCGTTTAGGAAGCTAGCCTTGGCTTGCATCTCTCATCTCTTATGATTCCTGGAGAAAAACTAATGCGGAGCGGTATGAGATATTTTTGCAAATTCAACGATTTTCCACCCTTCAGTTTTCGAGCTCCGAGCTAGAATACTTAATTATTGCATGCAAACTTATCCTTGTCCCGGAGGCCTACTCTCGCTCCTGAATGAGGAATTGGAGCTGAGCTAAAGCTGTCATCTGGGACGTTTATATAACCGTGGTTATTTTTCAAAGCATATCCTAGACTGTTTAAATATTCGATCAATACGGTTGATGGTGGTGTAGACAGGGGTAGCTGAGAAGGGAGAGATAGAGAGACAGAAGAGTAGGGATGTGTAGAAGGAAAGCGGAGAAAGTAGGGAAAGTATTTGAAGAGCTTTCAAAGGAAATTCAGCTGCTTTTCACGAATTCAAAAAATGTATTTCCTTACCATTTATCAAGATTTTACGTGACAAACATCGGATGGTATTTGGAGAAGATTTACCATTGGTAGATAACTCCCCCCGCCCGGGAGAAGACAAGGAGGGAGTGTGAGGATAAGGAGGAGAATCTGCTTGAAAGGAATTCCCAATCCTCCCATCTCCTCCAAGACGAGAAAGTCCAGAGGATTCTGTTGACAGTTGCTGTCGCAATGCGTAAATCGTCCGATTTTCCAGCCTCCCCATTGCGCTCATCAAATTTTCTTCCGATTTCTGCAATCACAAGGAACAATTCCAGATCACACGTCAAATTATACAATCTTACAGCGTCTCTAATACCCAATTCCCTTCCCTCGCATCCCAAATACTCCTGAATACCAATACGACACGTTCTCTCTCCCTTCCTCTCCAGTCTATCCTTCCCGTAATTATCTTCGTCATTCCATTCCCATCTCTTTCGAATCCCGCCTATAGCCTCCCTCATGCAAACTTCTGAACTTATGCATCTTCCCTCAATCAATTGCCCTCCAAAAACGCCTCAGTTTTACCGCGGTGGCAAACATACTTAGCTTTCGTGAAAGTAAACTTTCACCAGCAATTTATGAGTTCCATACGCCCTCCAACATTTTACTAACTAGTTACAGAAAAAACTGAGGAAACGTAAAAATGTATCATTGAAGCCTCTAAAGATTTTTTAGTTGTAGAAAAATTTGAACTAATTTGTAAACACTAGGCGAATCAGAGAATATACATGCTCTCCTGCTACATTTACCCTCAAGTTTAATGTTCCTATAATATTTACATAAACATAGTTTAACCTGGACACACATTGTTAAGCTTAATCATCAATTCGACACTGCTGGCTCGATCTTTTTGTTTTCCACACCAACATTTACAGTACATTTAGAGTTACGCAAAAAGTAACGAAATATTTCTCGACAGCACAAAACATTTTTACAAGTCACACCTTTGACCTTGTACCGTACCCGTGTAATGGCGATAATAATTCCTAGAAAGCTCTGACTTGTCCCAGCAACTAATGCATGAGCCAACAAGGCTTATGCCCATTAGACCATCGTTATAAGTTTTAGAAGAGATATTGTTTAACCAGAAGAATTCTTTAATATGTGCTACTACTACAACAGGGTTTACTAATGCTTGTCTGAGGCCGGAAGCATTGAAAAAACTCATACAAAATTGATATGTCCGGGAAAAAACGTAAAAAGGTTTGGACACGGGGAAAGTTGCCTCATTAAAATTCTTTGGCTTCATTCGAGTACGGGAAGAGACTAGGTAATGATATCCTTCCAACTTGCCAACTTTCCCAAACTTGTCGGATTTTCCTACTTCTTATTACTGATACAACCCTCTGCAGGTGGTTCGTCTTTGGCCCGTTTTTCTTCCTCATCTGCTCCCTTCCAACCATATTTTATTCTTAACTTAAGGTTTGAACGCTCAATACATCCCTTCCAACCTCCTTCTACCTATCTGACTGACTAAAAACTAGAAAACTTTTTCTTCCTACAGCCACTTCATATTCTTCAAGAGAGGAAGTAAGTTGCTTCCTATTGCAATATTCTTCTTCTCCTTCTCCTCTTGCACTCCCTTCAAGAATACTTTGTTCCTAACGCTCCTCCTCCCCCTTCAATCCACCTCTTGTCTTTTTTGTTTTCATTCCTCAGAAATTCTTTGAAGTTAATGGATAGTTTCTTCCTAAACTCTTCACTTTCTCTCCTCTCTACCTTCGAATTTCCTCCGACCCAATAAACAAACGCATGTTTTTATTGAACCAAACTCCTCAATCATCTTTTCTCAATCTAGTCACATTCTTCTTTATAGCTCTTCGCTTCCTTCTCTTTTCCAACTGTCATCTTAATAGAATCTAAAATTCCCTTTATTCACTATACTTCTCTCATCCCTTTCCAGTCACAAAAGAGCATTTATTAAAAAATTCTGCCCACACAATTCTTGTTTGAAAATAAACCAAGAAAATCCTTGCAGCCAGACAAGATAAACTAACTTTGGGATGCATGTGTTGTGCTCTACTGGAGAATACAAAGCTATATTTCCCTTGCCTATGGTATTTTCCTTGCCCTCGGCACACTGAGACTGTCCACATATATATGTACGTATACCACGGTCGACAAATATTGCAATTTATTGACCCCCCCCCTCCAACCCAGTAGCCACCGTCTGGCATATAAAAGGAAACACAAAGGAGGAAATGCGTTTATAATAAATCTTTCACTGCATGTCTGCTTCCCACCAGGGGCATGGCCAAGTTCGCAATTCCACCCGACCGCCAAATACCGAGCATGAAAACAAGTCTACACATGATCCCTTTCTCCCGCTCTACGTCCTTTCTTTCACCGATCCTACCTACGCATGAGAATGAAGGTGTGAAAACAGTTTCAGAAATCCAATGAAGGACACGGATCATTTTGTGGCTACAGTAGAGGGAACGAGTTGGAGAAAGGTGGAGAAAGTAAAATATTTAAAACACTACTCACGTGTACGCTGTAAACCGTCTGAATTGAGGCTTGACCCACATCTCCCAACTCTGTTTTTACACTTTTTAATTCTTTCAATACCTGAAAAAGCATTATAAAAGCCTTAAGTACAAGCTGAACGATCAATTAAATCCCCTTCCACAAACCCTTCAACCACTCCCCAACTTCTTCAAGTCCGCAGTGACTCGTAACACATTCTGTCTCCACAAATATTGGATTCAGCAAGACCCTGGTCATGGTAGCAACTCTACCAGCCAACTCCGAGGATTTTTTTGAGGTCACTCCTTGCCTTGTGTATTTTTTCCCACACTTTCAGTTCAGAGTTGATTTGTGTTAGCAAAGCCAGGGAGAAGAAAAAAGGGAGGAAGAATAAAGGACGGGGAAAATTCAAGGTTAAAGTTCATGTAATTAAATAAGGAGCAATATGCTTGCTCGTTGAAGCAATTATTTTAGCACCGACAGACCTCCTTGGAAATTTCCGCAACATTTTCAACGTGTTCCACAGATTCCTTGGAAAATTCCATTAAAATTGTTGATCTAGAAGTAAGCCCAATTAGCAATTTTACACACTTATTTCCGGTCGTCTACATTCCAAAAAAGCTTTTAAAAAATTAAGGCAAGCCAGGCATAACAATTTTATGACAAGCTTTAAAACCTTTTTAACTCCTATACCTCCGTCCAAGTTTAAAATCTAAGGGAAAGACTTAGAATGGAACTTCATCGTTCCGGAAAACAAGAGGATTCTGGCTGGAGAAAGGTTTGCGACAACCCAACCCATCCGCCATCCTTCGTCAACCATAATTGACGCGGAACGTAGCCCATAGCATTTACATGAAATGGGCAGGCTTTACTCCAGCTCACTCATTTGAATCATTTGGCATGCATATAACCTTTGAGTTATTTCTTGCAAAAACTTGTACAGGAACGACAGGGATGTCAGCCATGTGCGAAGAACGCTCATGCCATTGTGCTAATCGACTTTGAAGAACATTCCGGAATTTACATAAAAACTTCTACGCTGTGCTTATCAATTACCGGGTTTCCTCTCCTCAGGAACCCGAGTGTATGTATATTATGTACTACTCCTGCCCTCCTTACTCCTTCCACAACTTCTTTGTCCCTAACCTGGCTTGCCTTTTCTTCACAGCTATATTTGCCAACACGGAACTTAAAGAATAGAGGCACGTTACGTTGAACTTGATTCAATCATTTTCTCCACTGCTTTCTCCACTTTCTCATGGAGGGACTCTAGTTTCCTCTCAATGCGGTCTTGATGGCCTCGGACGTGTGATGCTTCCACCAAGAGCTTATTTCCTGCGATCAAAAGCCTCTTAAGGTGAGAAAGCGTAAAATGCTTTCTCCGTAATCTTTTCAGCTAACTTAGGCACTCCGTAACAACTATTGGTGTAACGTACCTATTTCCGCAACCCCTTTCATCAAAGTACTAAATTCCAACTCTTGTTTTATCATATTTTCTTGCATTAGCTCGTAGCTTTGCTGTAACCTGGATAACTGAATCAGAAATAAATCAGTATTTATGCATTCCTTGTTCGTGAAAACTGAGCGATTTCCGAAGTAACTTTCAATTAGAGCAAATGGTCACAAGGACAGAACTCACCCGACCATCAAGAGCGCCTAAATATGTGTCCAGTTTAACGAAGCGGAAGGCTTGTGTAAGTATATTTAAATTATCACTATAGCTGCCCTTTCCTCGAATAAAGCCTTCAAGAATCCCGTGAACTTCCTCTTCTTCCGCATCCTCAGAAGAGTTAGATCCATCATCATCTCTTTGTCTCCTTGAGCTGGTATTGAACTTGTGCGGATTCCTTATGGTGAAAGGTGATGTGGCTGGATCCGTGCCAATGTGAAAGATGTCCTCGTAAAAAAGCTTTGATGCATCTTCAGATCTGGGGTCACCCACAACCGTGTATTTTTTGTCCTATACACATGCAAATTTATGTACATTAGAAGGTTCACATAACCTGCCAATCTATCTAAAAAACGACGGCAATAATCCTCTGAGTTTTGTCGTCCATTTGCACCGTTTTCAATAAAATATTATAAGAAACTAGCAACGCCAAACTCAAGCTTAAATTAAGCTTTAAAAGTAATTAATTCGGACTTGGAGCTGAGTAGTACTAAAGCATTTTCCTTTTATGCATAACGAAAACGAATGAAATTCGATTAGCATTGCTCCTAGCTTTGTTTTCCACAATTATTCTTCTCTTGGCCGGACATGATTTGTGAATTCCAGGAAATCTTTTAGTTGGCACATGCCAAACTTTGGTCACGTTTTCTTTTGTGAGTGCATGCATGAATTTGCCAAGAACATTTTCTCCACAACTTGTCGTACTCTCCAAAGAAAACTTTCTCATCTTCCCTCATCGGAATTGCGAAAGTGCTATTTTCTTCTTTTTGCACTTTAAACTTTATAGTATTTCAACATTATTCATTTGCATGAAATTAAAAAACTTCCACCTCAGACTCTTCATCGATTCTCGAGTTGCTCCTCAACTAACCAATTTGAAACATTGTGCACTTTATTTTCATCTCTTCTTATCCTGTACCTTGACTTCAATTTTTGCAAACCTGCAAACTTCTACTCCCCCAATTTCTATACATCCCCGAACTACTTGGGTCTTTGATGGGACACATTATTCCACATTCCGTACTTTACCTAATAATTTCCCATCCAAAGGATTATCTTTTCGTTGAATGCGGCTAAAAGTTGGCAAGCATATTCGCATATAAAAACTGCGGAAGAAACCTCTTGGTCTTCTTCCCAAGCTGTTGAACTATGTTCAGAGCAAAAGTGCTACATAATTACTTCTACTCCCAGCTTGGGAATATCAGTAAAAAGGAAGGGAACTAGGACTTTATTGGAGAGGAAATGACCATAAAAAGATTTTATTGTCTTTTTTAAGATGGTCACGATAGTAAAATTATAGACGTAAAGGGTGGTCACGATTTAAAAATTACATAAGTACTCATGAATTGCAATGATTAATATCCGACGGGTCGGATAGGGAATTATCTCGATTCACAATCGCGATCCTCGGACTATCCCTTTGAGTGTGTGTGTGTGTGGGTATATTATTTTATGAGCAAACGTTTTACAGCTAAAGTTTCTCTTCAACTTATGCCAGATCAGCTATCCCCTTCTTTGAATGCATAATCAGATCTGGCCTCTTCTTCAGAACTCGTAAGACATTTAAGGGAAAAGTCGTCGGACTTTAGCAATAAAATTAAATCATTTTTAAAATCTCTCTCCTAATCTCTTCGTAAATCGAATTCTGATAAGAAATAGCACATTATACAGTCGTCGATTTAATCTCCTTAAAGCATATATTTAGCGTTGAAAATTCATTTTTTCTGCACTAAAAATAAAAATTAGATTTTGCTTGCTGTCCTTCGTCCTTCCCAGATTCGCTTGCAAATGGATTTTAAAAATTCCCAAAAAGGATCCAAATAATTCCCAAGAAAAATTGGTCAAATAATGCCTTAGAAAGAAGAAGGGCCCAAAATCTGTTTTAAAAACTGCTACAAAAATTTCTTATACACTTTTAATAATAATAATAATAATAATTTTATTTCAATCGATTCGGCTGATTCTGGCTCAGCCCTTACGATTATAAGTTTTCACAATTCTCATTTAGTTGGGTTGATAAGATAGATTATATAGGTTTTACTTAATCTTAAATTATATACACTTTTAATATAGTATCCACGCACCCAAGTTAATCCAACTCAAAAAGAGAAATGGAGGAATGCCCTGTAAATAAACAATGTTGTTAGTGTCTCGCTTCTCGCTACACCTTTTGCTTCGGAAAAATACTTGATGTCCTAATGAATCCAATCTCTAATGCAATGTTCAGTTTAGATCCACTCTGCATAACGGCAGTACCATTTAACAGAGATGAAGTTTGTCAAATCACGTACATGTAAGTTATCAGAGGCTATTACATGAATTTATGTTTTTGCTCTGTGCCAACAAGAGAGAAAGCTAATACTGTACAACTCTTTATATAGATAGAGAATTAAATTGAAATTCTTTATTACAATTTTCAAGGACGGTTTTCCAACTGATACGGATTTTCCTCTCTTTGAAACCTATCCTAAACCGCTACTCCATATACCTCAATGTAAATAGCATAGTCCTACAAACGTAACAGCGCAATTTTTGGCATTCTCTGCTTTTACTCTCTCTCTCTCTCTCTCTCTCTCTCGCTAGCTAGGAGAATTTCCCAGAGAACTTTCATCTAAGTCGTAGAACGGACTGATAAATATTTCGAAATTGAGCTCCCGCATCGATTATCTTGGGCTGGTTTGCTCGAAAACAAGGACGTTGTCTTAGCTTTATGAAGCGTACAATATTTTCACAGCCATTAAAGCCATCATAAACTTGTAAAATATTCTCCCAGCTTCAAATAAATTTTGCGGGCAATGGAATAGCACCCATTCTTTGCTCTGTACGTCCAAATTTCCTTTTACAGCTGCGTATGATGAGTGGAGAAATCATACATGTACGAAAGGAAGAGAAAGCCGGGGAGTTGTGGTCTCTGACTTTCTCCGCAGCAATTGTCTATCACATACCTGGGTCAGCCGCACTGGTTTAATCTCATCATCTTGATCGGGTTGATACCCGGGAGGAAGTGGTGGATGTGTAGTTCCCACGGGTGAGGCGACTTTCAGCCTCTGATTCACCCACATATTTGTCGTAAATTCTTTGGAACCTTTATGAATCCCCGTCACTGATTCAATTGAAACTATGGACGCAAGGAAAATGAACATCCCTGCCCCTCCGAGGATATTCCCCTTCATTTTGATTCTGGTGAGTGGTGAAGTAGAATTAAATTTTTCCCAGAATTCTATCGCACCGATTATACTTTCTCCACGATTTCTTTCTCCAACCTTCCTCGGAGAGTTAAGTATAAGAGAAAGTTCTATCACCCTAGAGGACAGTAGAGTAGGGCACGAAAAAAAATCACTGCCTATTTACCCACTCTTATCTATCCTAAGGGGGTGGCACCATGTATCATCCACAAATGGTGTTTTCAGGTTTAGTTCCAGTTTCACTTCACCGACCGTAGACTCTTAGCGCTACAAACGGTCGTCGGATTTCTTCAAGGCGTACTTTCTCCTTGACTTTCACTTCCTCAGTTTACGTTCTATAGTTTTCTCTTCCGATGAAATGTTTCCACGGCCGACAATAATAAACACACTCTTACTTTCACCGGACCTTACATGAGTGATGAGCCCGAGAGCATCCTCTCCCACAAAATATAGAGATATAGCCTTGGGAAATTTCACTCAGCGGTTCACATAACTATCTCCTCAAGCAGAAAAATTATGTCCTGGTTATGAGCATGAAAGAGGATCGAATATGATGGAAAGCCGTAATTACTTCTTGTATCCTCTCCAGTTCGAACGTTAAGAAATGTATTTCCTCTCCACCTCCTCTACTTTCAATGTCTTTTCAAGGGTTATTCCTTGGCAGACAGTGGAGAATGTCTTAGCTCGAGCCAAGCAACCCGAGGTGTTTCCTACCTATATGAGAAGAAGCAAGATAGCATACTTTATGGCTTTCATGAACGGCTTTGTCAAATAAACTACTAGATCACTCCACTCGCCCTCGCCAACATCATCATCCGCAAATCCGTCTATTACCCTGCCAAACAACCTTTGACGTAATGCGTTTCTATCAGCACCCTTCCGCATCCATCCCTCCTTATACAGTCTGCTCCTCAGTCCTCATACTTCAATCAAGTTTAACTTTTACTCTCATTTCGACGTGAAAAAAAGTAAAAATCCCGCCTGGAGTTGTGTAATGTATAACAAAATTAGTTTGTCAGGAGCAATTAGCTAGCGGCTTCCCTATGTTCTCCTATTCGTACATGGAAATCATGGAATACATCTTATCCTAAATTACTTTTTATACACTGGGAAACAGTCCATGAACAGAGTAAGTTAACCCTCAGAAAATAAGAATTTTATGGACATACAGTATTACAGCAGCTGTTGAGCTGAGCTAAGCAAAGCTCCAAACTAGGCTTAGTACATGGTCATTTCCGATGATAAAAAACACACCCTTGGGTAAGATTAAAAGCTTTGTTTTTTCCTTCGTACACCAGAAGACCAGGAGTAGCAACTAATTGACGGGGATTAATAAGACATTCCAGTACCACACAACTTCTACCCAAGTTCCAAACTTTTTTACTTTTTCTCAATTACGAATCCATGTAATGGCGCTTGCTGATTAAGGCAGCATAGCATGGCTACAGGATTGACGATATTACAGATAACCCCATACTGACTGATTGAGGGGCAATTTTCGCTCCTTCATGCCTTTAAAAAATTACGCACGTTTTTCAACCTTTGACTTTTGACGCGGTAGAAGTTAGCTCCAAAGTATCGACTTGGCAAGTCTTTTAGTCCACACAAAAACATTTCAGATAAGGGCATCAAGGAATAGATGAGAGGGTAAAAGGATATTGAATTGACATGGAGACGAAGAGGATTTAGCGCTGAAATGTTCAAGATGGAAAGTTGTGATGGTGAATGGTGAGAGGAAAACTGTCAATCGGTAACTAAAATAGCTTTTGTTTTTACACGGACTTGAGAAAAATAGAGGATGAGCCGAGAGCTAAGCCATCTTTCTCTTGGCTTATTTATTTTTGCATCAGAGAAGCACTCAAAGAGCAAGCTTTAAATCTTGCCATAAGGGATTTCAGTATGGGAGGTGATGGCCAAAAAACAATGGCAAAATCCCTCTTCAACACGTGTTGGCACGAATAACACGAAAAACTGTAACCTGCATACATCTCTCTGCTTCCGTCTTGTCTTTTACATTGAACACGGAAGAGCTCCTCCAAAAAAAAATAAAATTTTCGAGGTTAAACTTGTTTCCGTACACATTTCCCGCATCTATTCCTCATCCTATAGTATGCTCATCTTGAAACGACCCGACTCCGTATGGCACTGGCACTTGTTTTGTTGTGCTCCTCCTCTCAAAATGTCTTTTTCTTATGCAGCAGGGGCTTAAACCCTGGCATTGACGTAAGTTAGCTGTACCAGGAGAAAGAGATGACTACTACAGCTGGGAAGGAAGATTGTTAATCATACGACCACAATAGCCCCGACATCGAGTAAATCGGCTTGCACTAAATCCGCCAGAGATAAATATTTGCATGGCTCTAATTCTGATAGAGTTAAGAAAGACAATGTTTGAGCCGCAGTCGGATTCTTCTTGTATCTTCCACCACCAGACATTCTGTGTTTGTAATAGATAATCCCGGTTTAGGGTCTTGAGGCAGGGGTTTCTCTGCTAAAATTTGCGGAATTATTCAAGGTTGCGGGTAGGCGGGAGCTTCGCTAGGATTTCGTAGACTCCTTGCAGGGATTTAATAAAGCGGGTTGAAGATTTCTTGAAAGATTTGTATCTGAAGCTCGAAAATGAATGAGCCGACAGTCTACTACACCCCACTTCCCTCTCTCATCTCATCTTATCCTTCCCTGCTATCCTCTTGGTGATAACAGTTCGTTATCTTCATCCTTCCAGAAGTATATTTGAGTATGCAACTGGTTGCGTGTGCAGTTTTATCTTAGCAGACCACTTCAGCAGCATGCATGACTAACAATATGTGACACGGCAATCTTTCACGTTCTTCCTCACTGCTTTTTCCTTCTCCTTCCCGGGCGGGTCGAGGAGAAGGTACAAGAGGACGAAGAAGGCGGCGGAGGAGAATTTCACTAGAGGCCGCGCCGTGCAGTGATTTACGAAGTTTTAACCCAGTGAAATAAATCACTCTCAAAATGACGTGTTTAATGTCTCTTAAGGTTTCATGCTTCCTCGACCATTACTTACTTACTGCCGAGGAAGGGAATGGTATGAATCCTAAAAGGAATGAAAGTCGGCTATATTAAAACTATCACTAACAATTTCCCGTGACCCCAGTCGGTGAAAGCTGGAGAGACGTAACCGGGGTCTGCCTGGCAATCTTCATGTGATTCTTGGATTTCTTTGGATGGTCTTCCTTCCTTTGGAAAAGTAGAAAAAGGCCCGAAGCTCTTGAGAATACTTAGTTCCAAGGTCAGGAAAAAAATCCACCCAAGCCACTTTCTTTAAACCTTTCCTTAAGGGAGGTGACAAATAGTTGCAAGTTTCGCTATGCAGTAACTGAAAAAGAATCCATGGAGAGAATTGTAGTAGCAGACCTGGACTTTCTCCGCCCTCTCAAAACCCATAACTTGCTTTCACTCCGCAATTTTCAACATCACTCGTCCACCCCTAGAGCTCATATTGTAAGTATTTTTCGGACAAAAAATTGGATATTTAACATTTATGGAAGAACACCTCTTTGTTTTCTCTTTCATAAAACATGTGATTCTATTATATATATGCAGGAAGGGGAATAAAGCGGGTATTATTGAGAAAATTCGTCTCCTTTTCTTTCATGCTTCCTTTACACTGGTGGGAAAAAGCGGGAGGGCAGGTAAATTCAATAAAAATAAATTTTCAAACAAATCTTTTTCAATTCTGAGCCATCAATTTTTAGAATTACTGCCCATATTCACATCCATCCCTTTCTATTCTGTTCTCGATTCTTATAACCGAATCCTATTTTGAAAAAAACTCTTTTCACTACCACGTACAGAAATGAGAATCGAAGGATCCAAGAAAGGAATCCATTACGGCTTTATCCTTTACACCTTTCTCCATTATTTTTCTCCACGAGGACAACACACCCGGGTTTCTAGTATCCTATCATCCTCATGTAACTGTGCTTTCTCCTCTTCAACCTTCTTTATTTTTCCTTGTCCTTCCATATGTGTCATTTTTGTCTTGTGTTGCTTCCTTCCCTTCCTGCAACGTTTTTTCACCTTATACTCGTGTTTTCCTCCCAAGTACTGAGGCAACTTCTGCCAATCTCTAAACCAGGAGGGGCAGAAACTGTAACAGCAAAACATGATTAAGACAAGATGAGAATTTTTTTATCCCTGTCTTGTTCTCTTCAAGTCCTGAAGGGAAGGGAATTTTGTTTGGTTTGTTTTCAAAACTATACACCATAATACTGTACCGACCTTCTGAAACTCTGAGTAGGAGCATAGTGCAATTCCTTGTAGGGGGAAAAGTCACCGTTTCAAGAGAAAATGCTATTTTTTTCTCGATTCACAACACGGAGCAAGCTTTGCTACGCGGCTTACAGGAGGCAGAGCAAACCCATTTGGTCTCATCGCTACCAACACTTGTTTTCCCCTTTGCTCTCAAGGAATCTACTACTTTACCATTCCAAGCCCTGGAGAGAAAGTAGAAGGAAAGCTGGAACGCACTTAGTTTACTTGACTAGTGCAAGCCAGCATCTTGTTCCCAACTGCCAGCTGCCACATCTCAAAACCTTAACTTCCAAAACCCCTTTCAGTTTTCCATGTGCAATCTAAAGTGTCTACCGTTGCATAATTCTCCAGAGTAGTCCAATAAACCGGAAACCCAAGCCGTGTCAATCCTCTCAAATTAGGCTCCCTCCTAAGTTTCTATAGCTACCCCTCCAATCAGCTAAAATTAACTCGGTAGCAGCTAGATCAGATACTCCACTTGCTGTTATCTTCTTCGAAACTCAGAATCTAGCAAACATACCTCCAACTTTGAACTTTGTTGAAGGAGGACCTTCACTGGATGGAGGGCAGCCACAACCACACAATGCAAGAAGCTGTGCATAGACAACATGGGGGTAACAATGCACGAAGAGTGGCTATTCCTATGTAATCCTCAAGTACTATAATGCTACTCTTAAGCGCCTTCACCTTGAAGAAAACACTAAAGGAATCAGATAACTTGCAGCAACGCACTAAAATAAATGTCCATGAGCAAGAAAGTCAATGAAATTTAAATCTCAAATGCCCTATAAAAACCGTCTTCCAGAATCCTTTATTGAGACATTTCCTTCATAACGACCTCGTTTGACTTTCTCATGGAAACGCATCCAAATCATTGCCTTTCCCCTTCCTTTCTCCAATGTCCTCCACTTCCATTACAATGGCTTCGCGTAAATTAATTTCTGTGAAAAGCTTCAACTTCATGAACGCCTTTGTTTATTCCGGAATTCTGGAGGTGGATTGAAATTTTCGCAATCGTGTCATGCCATGATTTTCGCGAATTTGAATTTGTCCATGTAATTACCCTTGTGAAGCTTGAAATGAACAAAACCGAGGAAAATGTCTTGACTGATGGATGAAATATTTCCTAACACAAACAAAGTTGGTATTCTGCGTGTTTGTATGCATTACCGGTGGTGAAAGTTACTTTCTACTATAGTAACCCCGTGACATTACCTCAAGGTTCCATGTATACACTACCGTGTATGAAAACTGCATGTGTACGACGTACGCGAGCTGTTCTTCCTTGCCTACGAAACCTTTTGCATAATTTCTTTGTGTGCCTTGTCTGACTATTTTATAATTTCAGTTGAAGAGAAAACAAATTTCTAACAACGGGTGAAAGTGACACGTTCAACAATCCGACCAGAGATTCAGCATTTCATTTTGCTTCAAAAACTCCTGTTCATATCGATCTCCGGTCTTCCTATACAGAATCCTGTGTATATGTTGGTCTGTAATTTGGCAAAAGAAAACCCGGTTACGTTTTCTCACCTGTGCTCCTCCTCGAGCAGTCCTCCACATCCACCCAATTCTATGCATGGACTTGCGGTAGGGGAAGAAGATGTGCTCATGTTGAGCATTCACCTTACAACATTGTTCACTCCTTCCTCTTGTCTCTCATCATTTCCATCGGGTTGTCTTTCTCCTCTTTGTTTCCATTCTCTCTCCTTCCTTTGCTATTCCCAAGAGAATGAAAGGAGCCTGTGTATTTCTCTTATTCTTCACTACTTTCTCACATCCTCCCACCACAATCCCACAGATGATAGGATAAATGGGACTACATAATCCACATCCTTCCAAAAACACACTCTCCCCCCTCCTCCATGCATAAATGTGAGGAAACCTTGTTGGAGGAGTTCAAAGAGAAAGTACGACATGGAATCGACATCCCGGATGCATAATTCCTACATCCGTGAAAGCCCTTTAATTCCGGTCGACATCATTGCCCCTGGAAGCTAAGTCAGACTTAATCACTTTATCAAAGCTAATCGCTTTTAGTGTGTTCTTACTAGTTTGATGACAGAGTCAGTCTTCCCCCTCCCCCTGTCTTCCCTTCCAGCCCCATCACTCATGTCCTTCTTATTTCCTCTTCAAAGTCAACTTCCGGTCCGGACAATAAAGCCCCTGCTTCAGGCTAATCCTGTATTAAGTGGTGATAATTTCCTGGGAATAATTTCCAGCTTAGACTACTACCCGAGATATACTCTTATACTCGCTCAATCCTATAGTCTACAACAGCGAAAACAGGATGAAGGGCTGAAGCATATAACCTATTGTATGTAGAAATCCGACATGAAATGAAATTCTTATTTCTTCCTTTTCTCTCTTTCAAACTTGTCTCATTAGAAACTAACGAGCTGAAATAAATTAAATACTTGGAGAGTTGTTCTCAGAGAAAATATTCTAACAACTAAAATTCATGCGCTGTTGTTTCACAAGACAATGCCCCGAGTTTCGTTCCCCGTCAGAATGATAAGAAAAGAGTATTTTCTTTAATTTACATTTTCTCAAATCATTCATTCAGCAACTGCTCTATCTCAACGATTAAACTAAAAGAAAGACTATATATATTTGAGAACAACTCACGAAGGCTTCCTTATGTCTTTCCTGTTCTCGTCTCTTACTTTCTCTCCATTCTTCTTTTCCTTGAATCGGAATAATCTTTATTTTACATTCTCAAGCTTTTGAAATGTCATTTGGCTTTTTCATCCTCCTTGCCTGCTCCTTTCTCTTTAGTCCTAGCCAGATAAATGTCGTTTCAGTTTATGAAAATAATCAATCAGAATGGGAATAATTGAAGAAGGGAATTCGAAAACATTAACGAGTCTCAAGACGAACCAGAATTGACAATCATTAAAATAAACTGAACCAAAAACTACCGCTTCATTATTTTGACAAAACTAAAAACATTTGCTAGAAATTCTAGCACAATTGTTGAAATAGGATGAGATGAAGAATACAGAAAAGGCAGTAAGGAATTACGTATTTCAGGTTCCAGTGGATTGTAACTACTCATAGGAAGCAGAATAAGAGAAAGCAGCTAAGCTGAATGGCAGCAGCAGCTTTGCTTATTTACAGATGTGAGTAACGAGAAGTTGTTAAGAAAGTAAGGGCCAAGGGATTCATAAGAAGAGTGAGTTGGAATCTTTCCTAAAGTGTCAGAGGATTAGGTTGTTGAAGCAGAGGGGCTTTGGGCAAGCTGATTTTCATTAGTCTCTAATCAAAGACCTGGAATGCGAATCTCTTCTTTTGTATGGTTATGTACAGCTGATGGTCCAAGTGGATTAATTACGATTCCTCGATCCAAGACTAGACCGGTTCATTAGCTCAAGGTAAAGGTTGTTGAGACAGTAGAAGTTGAGAAGCAGGTAAGGGAAAAGGGAGGCTCAATCTGTGGGATTAAGGCGAATCTTCATCAGTCTCCTCCTTGTTTCTCTCCTTATAATCATTCCCAAGGTTTTTCCAAAGCCTGGGGGATACCAAGAAATCCAAAGACTCTGAGAACGAGGAAATACTAAGAGGACGAATAAGAAGTAGGTGCTTCCTCTCTTCCCCACCAAGCTATATACTTTCTACGTTCCCTACACTCACATACAGGCGCATGAAGTACTGAATATTGATGCATCTATATGTCATGCACTTTCTCTCTGCATACATTTATTCATGTATGTACAAGAGCCCATTTCTGTGAATTCCGCTTCCATCCACCCGTCTTTCTCCACCTGTGTAACTGTTTATCTGCTTTCTTTTTCTCAGAAGAAATGAGAGTGGGAAAGGAGATGGCTGCAAACGCCTACAACTTTCACCTAGCACAGTAAGACTTTGACGTACGGCAATCTTGCTGCTAAACAGGTCAAGTATTCGTTAGTGAAGAGGAGCATAAAAACTTGGTATTTATTATACCGCGCCAATTTTTTTTATCCTAACTCTAGCTCTGTGGGTTCTTTAGTATTCCACGATTAAAACTGTTTAAACTCATCCTCATGGCTCATCCTCTTAACCAAGGTGAAAGCCGCAGTAAATAATTCTTACCAAACCGCCTGCCTCCTCCTTGTTCATGCATATATACAGCCGCTACTCATCCAAAGTCCCTGCTTTCACCTTGTTCGCATTTAATGTTTTGAAACCTTCTCATTGAATTGAATGATGGCTTAGGAATTCAGCTTCCTTCTCCCCCTTCCCCTCCTCTCTCTCTTGTATGTAATTAGTTTCCAGGGTCTTGTATTTGACAAGTGCCTCGCTACTCATACCAGGATAGAAGTACAGGAAAGATAGCAACTCTGCCGAGTCTTTAGTTGGTGATGGAGTAAATTAGAAAATGTTACCCCTCGTTAGCCAGTAGGGCCAAGTTAGTTTGCACTTGTAGCCGACACTGACGCTCCCATCCACTGCTTTCTCCATGTGAAATGCTACTCTGTCTACCCGGGTTGCTTCTTCTGCTTCCTTCTGGGCGCTTGTGTGTTGGGCTGTGAGAAGGATATAGCAATATTTTCTCTTCCTTTTTCCAGCTCACGGGAACGGTGAAAGTTTTGTATTCCACTGAGAATCACAAGCTGACGAAGGGAAAGCAGGCATTCAGTCAGACAAGTATTCCTTCTCTCCCTTTTACCAAGAGGGAATAAGGGAAGGCAGAAAGGAGGGCAGTGGTAGTAGAGCCTCTACTGTAGAGGGCGGATTTCATATATCTAAGGAAACTTTCCCAACTCGGTCAGTCGGTTTGGAAACTTTCTCTCGTCAAGACAACCTTTCCTAACACAAGTTTCTCTCGCCCTTCTTTCTCGTGCACCACTTTTGCCAACCTTTCTTATCCACATTTATCCAAGTTGGTTACCCGTTTCTCTTAAACCATTTCACTTTCGGTACATTGGATACATTTGAAATTCCAAAATATCCCTCCGTCGGTTCAACTCTCCCTTCATCTGTGCTCCTCGTGTTTCTCCTCCCATCAAGCTCGCGCTCTCTATTACTCAATCCGTCTCTTTACTAGTAGTCATAATTAGTAACTGAGATTAACAAGTGAACGTTATCCTTCACCTCATCGGTCCACATTCTCGACCACGGTTACTTGGACACTTCTGAATTCCAGTTGAGAGCAACCAGAAATTATCTTTAAATTCTTGAGGTAAGTATTTCTAAATTCCTTCAGCGGGGTAAAATGAACATTCACTTTCTATACTCATCACTTGCTCTTAATGTAGCAACATTCCAACTTCTGTCCCAGACTACCCCAAAAACCAGCAGTAATTGGGGTTTTGTCCTGCAAAATCAGTGGGATGAGTGGACAATTTCTTAAGTAGCTCGGCAACATGATTTTCAATTCCCCTCCATAGAATCCCACCCCTTGCCAAACTTATGACCAAGTCATCAGCGACGGATTATGGGCTGGAATTGATTGCGTGGGGGAAATAGACACTTGACAAGATAAGATTTCACTAGGGAAAATCAAGCTGGGAAATACGAAACATGCTTCCAGGAAATTGATACTTCAGTTCCCCTGTGAGGATGACGACCATGTGTTTCCCTCAAATTCACCATCTTCTTTTCCTCAAAGAGTTTACCTCAAGAAATCACCCCATCAAAAGATGTAACATAAAAGAGACAGTGATGGAAACGGGAGATTTTTCAAAGAGATTTTCTCCCCCATCAGAGACCGCTTTTCTCCTCCTCCCAACCCAATGGTAGATTGAGATCATAAGACGACGTGAAAGGGCAGAGTGAAATCTGAAACACTGTTTCCTTTCGTATAGTCTCTTTTAGTAATGTTAGGATTAGATAAAGCAAATGCTATTCGGAAGGGTTGAGTAAGGAGGAGATCATCAAATCATCTCTCCATTAGGTCTTCTTTTATCTTTTTCCAATATTTGTTTCCCCAGCAAACCCTTCAAGGGCAACGCAGCAACAAACACAGAGGTGAAGCTGTTTGAAAAACATCTACAAAGTTTTTTACAAGGGACTACTTATTAGACCTACCCCAGGTTACCTACACGTATCGCCATTACCACAAACTCTTTACTTTCCAAAGAATAAACCTAGCTTCAGGCAGATTTTTGATTCCTACCTTTAATCAATGGAGCGTCAATTTTAAATGAGAAACATGGAAAATCCACTTCGGAGAGAGAATAAAATTCCGATGATTAGCATCATGTCCAGTTTTAGTAATATTTCCGTCGAACCAACTATTTTATAGCAAACAATATATATAAGAAGGAAACATGACGATATTACAAGTACTATTGCAGTGCATATGGTTACTTTCCTCTGTAAGGTTTGGATTCCCTCTAGAAGTATCGGATCTAATATTATCTCTAAAAACCATTGTGTTTTCAGCCCGAGGTCTAATCATAATTCTGAAGAGTAAATATTGTTATTCTGCCTTTAAATTAATTTGATGTATAGGATTTCAAAATATTAGTTTGCTTATGGCTAATTCAATAAGGAAGACTTATCAAGAGGATATAATGGGAGCGAGAGCAAAATGTGGAATAGGAGTATGTGAGTTGAGGGTGTGAAAAACATTATTCCACTGGAGAAAGCGATACTTCTCGTAGACACAAACAAAGCAACTTTCTCTTTGCGCAGAGCTTTCCTATACAACCTCCCAAATGAAATGAAACGCATAATCACATAAATGATGTGTGGAGTGGATGCTGGAAGTTATATTCTTTGCTGGGGTTTTGTAGAAATGGCAGCCGCTACAATGACAACCAGTCCTTCCTCGGGCTCATTAAAAGTGAACATAGACAGATGTGCCAACTTCATGCGTCAATTTCGAGATCCACAGAGTCGAGAGTTGAAAAAACTGACGGCCAATCAGTTTACTGAAGTATGGAGCCATTACGACAAGGATGGTAAAGTTAATTTGTCACTCTTCCCTGCCGCTTTTTCTCCTACTTTCTCTTCTTCTCTGCTTTATCCTAATCTGCACCCGCATCAATTTCCCACAAGAAGTAAGCGGCGCCTGTTCGAAATTCTCCAACCCTCCACTCCTACATTATTTTTTCTAGAAACATTCTCAGACTGTTTTTTTTCACGCTGGGTTCCCTTATCAAATGGTTTACCACAGGACAAGACAAGCCCTTTTGGATGCTTCTAGCCTACCTAATTACCTGCGACGAGTATACTTTCTTCAGAATAGAGAAAGTAGATATCATGCAATTAGCAAATACACAAATGAAATTAGCGTCATTTTCTCCCTTGTTTAATCCGTCATCTGCTCCTTCTTTTCCACCAATCCTCTCTCCATCCTTGTCTTGCCCAAGAAGGATGCTGGGACGGAACATAATCCTGCTCACCCTGACCTGAATTTATCAAAACTTTCAGCGTTCCCAGATATCTGTTTTGAGCTTCAGTTTGCACATCTTCTACCCAGAATTTCCGCTACAACAAATTCCAAAAACTTTTCTACGTTCTCCCTTTCCTATAGCATATTTTGCTTATGTTTTATTCGTGAGGAGTATTTTTTGATGGAACAGCGGAGAGAAACTCGTCCCTCAAAAAACAGGAATACATACTTTCTCCCTTGACACCATATTTTTTCCACTCAACTCACATATTTGCTCCAGCTTCAAATCTTTTACGATATTTGCCAATTCCTTTTGACCGCTTGACCACAATTCCGATCATTCCTCAACATATCCTTTCCTTACACAACATCGGGTGTTCCAACCGAGCAAAAGAATGAGACTTTGAAACAGCCAAGCCAAAGCTAAGCATGTCTGTATCTTATCTTAATCCAAACAAGCAGATGTATTACACTATAGAGTCGCATCAAGATTAATATGCGGTTGACGGCAGGGAGGGACTATAATTATAATTTTTCTTGTATCGCCTTAGGTAATGGATACATCGAAGGAACAGAACTTGATGGATTTCTTAGAGAATTTGTTTCTAGCGTCAATTCAACTGATTCCAGTCCAGAGGTAATTGAGTCTCAAACTTTTACTCGTGCTTTTTCTCTAAACTTTCCTACGTCGTTATTTGTATGCATCTGACGCAGTCCAATTCTACTAATTTCCCAAACTTTTTAGTTCATCCCGTACTTTCTCCCGATATCATCTACGACTAATAATTGCATAACCATATCAGCAACTCCCTCCATCCGATTCCATTTTCTATCTTTGTCTTGATATATGTATGATTTCGATTTCTTCAGGATTTCCCCTTGGCCACGTCTCATGCGGAGTTGTTGGCGAGATGGAGGAGAAAGTAAAAGCAAAAATTAGTTTCGTAACAATCCGGAGCGACATAGAATGAAAGCGGATGTACATGCTAGCCTATCTCAGCGGTTGTCTCGCATGCTCTTCTTGGCGTAAAAGCGTCATGTTTTCACATATTTCCACTCTTTTTTTTGAGCCAAGAATCAAGGGGAGGGGTACTAAGAAAACACTTTTCGGAAGCCGCCAGTTCTTTAGTCAGACCTCACGGAAAAGAAATAATAATCTCATATCACGAAATGAATTTGTCATTCGACGGAATCTTGATTGAATGACAAGCAATAAAAGCCTTCTCCTCACTCATTTCAGCCTTCCCCTACAACGCTCCTCACTCCGCGAGAGAACATAAATATAATTTATTGATCTATTTCAGGTGGTATCCGATGCCATGTTGGCAGAGCTCAAACAGTGCTTCATGGAAGCCTATGATGACAACAGGGATGGCAAAATTGACATACGAGAGGTAAGCTCTTTTTATCATCTTAATACCAGTCCGCTCCACACTTGCTCCAGTCTCATTCCTCTTTTTCTTTATATTTGCTCTACACAAATACAAAGAGCAACGTCAGAATATTTGCCAATCCACAAAGATAAGAAATTTCCTCTTCTCTAAATTAAACCAATTCTATAAACTACAACTCTTAGCTGTCACTTGACATGGTTCTCCGTATAATTTAACTCTTCTTTCTTAACCCAGTGCCTCCGAATCTACATTCTGTTTCGAAAACTTGTGTTCAAAAGGCTCAGTTTGTCGATCATGAAGTTCGCACACTCGATTTTGCCAATTTGTGTTTCTACCCATGTGCTTGACTTCCGCTTCTTTGACAATTATGCCTCATTTCTTCCTTTTGTTCTCTCTCTCTCACCCAGCATGCTTTCACCTACATTACTCTTAAAAGCCCATAGCTTTTTGAACCTCTCACCTGGAGTAAAGTTCGTAGAATACTTTGAGGAACGTTGAATGATTACTCCTTCATTTTCTCTATTCAAAATTTCATTAGTAAATGTCAAGACAAGCTTTGTAATTAGAGCCCACTGATTTCCATTAGCTGGAAAGCGGGACTTGATGCAATCAAGCACTGGGTGTAAGGGATTTCCGTTTCGTTCTGGTATTGACGGAAGGCTATGGAGGAGGGGAGGGAATAAAGAGTTGGGGAAAGAATGAAGGTGAAAGGAGAGGCATAATAAGCTTAAGGTGGGAGCACTTGTTTCAAGACTATAAAGAGTATCCCGGGGTTTATCTATTCTTACTCGGTTGTGACGGGTAAACAAGGGAGACAGTGAAAGTGCCAAGTCCCACAGACAACTCAGCTTAAGTGCACATTGTTTGCATGCCCTCAACCCCTCCGCATCGCACTTCTTCTTCTATTGATCCGATCAAATTAATTCATGCAATCAAGCATCCAGTTTCACCTTCCAATCCTCTTTAACCGCACTGCATTCCAAACCCTTGCGAGAACCAGACTTTACTCTCTCATCTCCAGAAAGCCACCGCCTTCTATTTACTATTTATACCGACTCCCAACACTGCCCGCACCGAATAACTTCCAGTCTAACAAACTCGGAATATTATCAAAAGTCAAAAGAGTGCTCTAGAGATAAGCTTACCTTGTAATAGACATTGACATTCCCAAGCCAACTCGCACTTCCCATCCCTTCTGATTTGAACACAGGCATAAAGAAGCAACCATCCTGGAGCTTTCTCTCAGACTTCAGACCTACTTTCTTTTCCCCTGATTTTTACTTTGATCCTCCACGCAAAGAGCTCCGAGTCATCGCATTAAATCACAGCATGAACAAAGTAATGTTCCTCCTTCCCCCTCACATCCAACTATTTCAACCCGAAGAATGCAAAAAATCTATCCTAACCCAAGGCGAGAGTCCATGCGAGGAGAAAGTGGACTTTCTCTAGAAGCCTAAAATTTTATTCCATAAATTCCCGTCCCTGATAACAGAACAGCCAACTGGTTTCCTTCTTCCAACGTTCCACATTCCGCAGCTCCAAATTTTCTCCCGCTGGTGAATATCCTCTTACCGGCCCCCTATTAGGCTGTGGTGTGTGTCCAGGTAGAAAACAAGCAAACATCAGAGGACCAGATCTGCTCCTCTTTTCACCCGGAAGAGCAAACATGTAACTCCTCCCCGTTGAGGCTTTTTGCAATTCTTCACGTAGATTCCCCAGCCCCTACAGCACTCCAGCCTTCCTACAAATCTTCATTTTACATGCATCCCACATCCTCCGTCCATCCCACATCCTTCGTTTCTTCTCTTCCCATAGCCACAGCTTTCCCTCCTCCACCTTCACCACCTTCTCCTCCTCCCACTCTCCGTTTCTCCGGCTCTAATACACGATTCTTATCCCAATTCATTAGTTATCGTTTCCACGCACATTCTCTGAACTTTGGAGAACAGCTCTCATCTTTCATTCCTCGATGAACGATTTTTTCCTTAGCAAAGGCGTACAAATTCATATCGTCGGGGGTATAAATATGCCCTTGATATTTTTGCCTGTACAAAATTTCTGTTCGAAAAAACACGACGACGCAGTTGGGTTCTTTCCACTTGTAAATTTCATGTAGCTAGAACATGTTTTTAATTTCAGCAAAACTTTTTGCCCTATTAATATAGTTGGCCCAACTTTTGCCCATGGAAGAAAACTTTTTACTGCTCTTCCGTTTCGACAACCCATTGGAGTCTAGTGTGGAATTCATGAAGGTAAGTCTTCACAGTCTACTCGTTTCTTCTGCCCATCTAAGCATTCGTAGTTAGAATAGTAATTGCTAGCGTCATGGTCCATGAAAATGAAAAAGACAGGATACTGCTGAAGCAGAGCTTTCAAATTTTTTTAACCGTTGTTGAAAGTATTTATCTTTTGTTCAAATTGCTGTACATTTTGTTTCTCTTCGGAAACAAAATCAAAAGCTAAGCATTTGATGCAATCACACGTTATCAAAATTCAATACGATTTCCGCGCTGCCCAAAGTAATAGCAAAATTTGCAAAAAGTACGATTTCTTAGCAATATTGATCGAGCAGACTGTTGTAGTTGACCGCACAGCTGTCGCATTTTTTTCAAAACGAAATGCGCATCAGCTCAGCGGCAAATATCTGCAACACCAGGACCAGGATAAGGGTTATCATCTAACTCATCAGGCTTTTATACTGTACTAGCTAGCTCCTTCAAATCTTGAAGGAGATTCGATCGGCTACTTACAGACAGAGGACTGCTAATTCTCAAGTAGCTGAAATGCAGTTTTAGTTTTTTTAGTACACGAAGTTTGCACAGGTTTTCCACATAGCGTGATTTCAAGCATAAAATCGCTGTATAAAGCTTCCC
Organism: Sminthurides aquaticus; assembly: GCA_906901655.1. Lineage (NCBI taxonomy): Eukaryota > Metazoa > Arthropoda > Collembola > Symphypleona > Sminthurididae > Sminthurides > Sminthurides aquaticus. The sequence goes on along the minus strand of CAJQTT010000002.1, from coordinate 1,102,176 downwards.
TCATACGGTTTTCAATCCCGATAAGATCAAAGATGCAAAAGTAATAAAGTTTTTAACTCTGTCCAAGATAGGGTCGCCTATTCATTAGCATGCGTCAGCCATCAGGGTATAATTTAAAGCTGAGGACTTCAATATGTTTATTCCTATGCATTCCTAAGCTTCCCTAGTCTACATTTAAGAATTTGACCTCTTTCCTAGCCCCTCTAGCTATAGATAATGCCCCAGTGTTTGTAGCCTAGAACCTTACTCCGCAAATATCTTTGCCTATTGCACGCCAACGAAAATTCTCTCTTTTGTATTAGTGAAACCTAAAGGGAGTAGGAAAATAACATGTCTTCTAGGAGGATGAACTCTTGGAGAGGTTGAAGCAGCCATTCATTAGGATGAAATTTCCAGGCCACAAGACTGGAAGAACGCTGCCGGAGCGTTCTTCCAGCAAATATAATTTCCGTCCTTTCTGCACCAAACGGTGTAGGGCAAGGCTGATTTTTGGAATGCGACCTAAGTGAGCGTATGTGCATAAAGTTTCTAATTGGCATTATTATCATGTCTTACATTGCAGATTTGGAGAGAATATGATACGGACGGAAGCGGATTCATTGAGGCTGACGAACTCAAGGTTTGTGGATTCAAATTATCAGCTCTTTGATAGATAATTAAAACCATTATTGTATTAATCCTCCTTCGAATTCATACGCCACACAGAATTGAACAATCCTTTCGTCCTCTGTAGTCAGCCACGCCACGCCAAACCAAAGAAATCATATTATTTTCCCTTCGCCTTCTCTCCAATACTTCGCAAAATACTGTATAGCTTGAACGAGATCTCCTTCGCTTCTGCTTCCAGAGCGACTTGTGACCCACTATTCCACTTCCACTGGATTCTGCTCTGCAGTGCAAGTGCAGGAGCAAGTGAAAATTGGGGAAACCGTTGCCTCGTAAACTAAATTAGGAAATAAGAATTCATCACAGCATCTCTCCAAGACAAATATTAGTGTCCCAAGTTGGGACGCCCAACAAAAGCTAGTGCCTTAGCCTCGTCTCCTACGTGATTTGAAAGACGATTTTCTCCAAGGAGATATGCACTTTGCCTCCGGAGAATGATGACTGTTATGCAAAATTTCTATTTCTTCTCTCATAATTTTTCAGCTTTTTCCTGAATACATGGAGGAAAATGTAAACTACTGTTACACGGAATTCATCCAGTTTTCCACCCCCTTACACCAATTCCAAAAGTTTGTGCAAGCACCTAAGCAGGCGCCCCTACAGTTACTAGCAAACTTTGCTGAGCTACTGCTGACTGACGTAAATTTTATCATAAGCCTGCATGCGGATCGGTTCCAACAAAATTCGCGTAATATGACCCAAACGCAAACATTTATTGGGAAGTGTAAATTGGCAAAAAACCAAATTTAAACTGTTCCGAGAAGGTAGTTTCATAAAATATTATGAATATTCTGCAAAAAATATTTGCCAATATAATTCTCTAAGATTGCTGCTGGTACTTCCCCCCACGTCCAGATCTAAAGTTAAAATCGCAGAATTATTACCATCCACCATTGTATAAAATATAAGTTGACTTGGAGAAAGCAAACACTGTTTTAATGCACGTCAGCTAGGGACGTGTCAGGTTCACACTGACAGCAAGAGTGGGACAAAAACGGATGGAATGCCTACAGAATAATTTATTGTCGAAACATTAAAGACTATTTATCGAGACGACGGGGATAGAGAATAGAGACTTTACTGCTCATTTATCCCCCCCCTGGACCTCTAGAAATTCACAGTATAGCCTCGCCGGTAATGCTTTCCTGCTGCACTATAAATTATTTTCTGTACTCAGCAGTCCGCAGTGAAAGCAGAGTGAAAGTGCTATCCATGTAGATATAAAACACGACGAAGAAAGAGAAACGGCCTCATTATCGACGATCATCTCCGAGTATTTCCAGCCGAATTTTCCAAAGGTTGTCGATCGGGGCTTTTAAAATTTTGATGAGTTTACAGCCCCTTTAATTATTTCGTTTCTGCGTCCCCCTTCAACGTTTGTATCTTCGCCGCGAAACACTTCACGTCTGATTTTTTAATGGCGCGAATCATCAAAAATTTAAGTGGCGTAGTTTCCGCGGTCTCTCCAATACTTTCCTTCTTCTCATCCACACTGAAATAAACAAACCTGGTCACTGAGGAGCATCAAATGCCAAAATGTTAAGGCCAACCACAACCTCCGACTATCGCACCGCTAACCACACATTTCCCACCGTTCGGCCTTCCGTTATACCTTTCAGTGCGCGGATAGGTAGGTAGTAGATATTTTCTGTTTCCATTCCGCCTTGGCGGATTTCCAATGGGAAAAAGAGAAAGCATTGAACAAGAGTCAAGCGTGAGAAAAGAAAGCGGAGCAATGTGGAGCAGGATCGAGCCCTCTCCGTAGGACTTTCTCCACTCGCCGCTCTACTAGCCATGAAATTTACCTCCGACTAGTTTTGCACCTGACAAGCTGTGAGTGAAATTGACGGCTAAAGGGAATATGATATTCCCGATTTGCATTATGAGCCGGGTCGGAAGAGTCAAACTCTCTCTCGGGGACCCCATATCAGCAGGTAACATCAGGTATACAGTTTTGGAGAAAATACCATCCTCTTCCAGTGAAATTATTATCAACTTGTGTAGACTCTGCTTGCCTCCTTGCAAATGGTGCAGGCAGAATATTTACTGTCTGGAATTGATGGCCCCTGTTTGCCATTTTCATGTCAATGGTGTGAACTATCCCTATGAAATACAATTCCGACATGCCACATAATTTCCTTTTACTTCTCTTTCTTCACTGCATGGTGGGGTAGGGAGGCGGTGGAAATCCACACTCACTCACACATGGTTTTCCCTCACCGCATTCCCTTCCTGACCTTGACCTCTGCTTCGGAAGCCGCTTTCTAGGAGCTCTTTTCGGGAAGACATCCAAGTAAAATCTATTGATTCGCTTCAGTAAATTTCGAGTCAATTCCGCTCAAGCCCAACTCAAAAGATTAGGGATGAATTGATTTCCGACATACCGCCAATCAAAGTTATGTTGCAAGCTTCTTCATGGAATGGAAGCTTATGAGCCACCATTTTACTAGACTAGAGCCAGAACATATTTTGGATTCAGGGTATGTCACCACAGCTCATAACCGCAACATGTTTAACAACTCCTACTTTCAGAATAGATTCATTGAAAACCAAAGCCCACCCACCCTGTTTCCTCTCTTTTCTTCATTCTACAACTTTACTAAAACCAAATAACTTTCTCCAAGTCTTGAATATATACTCATGACTCATGTGAAATTATTTCCCTATTAGACCCGTAGAATGCAACCATTGAATTGGTTACAATTTCCTAGAAACGGATGGGCGATAAGAAGAACAATAAAATGAAATTGTTCGTGCCACCCTTACAAAGGAAAGGATCAAAAGGGAAGTATCCCTGAACCATGTGAATTAGCAGCTGAAATTCAATGATTATAACTTCACACTTGTTTCCTAATTTCTCTTTAGAACTTTCTCCGGGACTTGCTCCGCGAGGCAAAGAAAATCAACGACGTGTCAGAGGATAAATTGATCGAGTACACGGATACTATGGTAAGGGAGTTAAATTTAATTCATTTCGCTTGTTTTACTCCTTTTACTTCCATGTGTTCTTTTACTCGTAGGCATCCCTATCCTATGTATTCAAGCCAAACAGTAGCCACTTGAGTTAAAGAGAAAGTAATCAATTCTACATTTCTTTATATCACTCTTTCTCCTTCCCTGTATATAAAGCTTGTATGCATCAACCTTCTCCCTGTCGTCTCTGCTCTCTAAAGCAAATGCCAAAGCATTCCTCCGGTGTCTGCTGAAATTCAGACTCAATAGACTTTCTCTACATTCCTCTTAACCGAACTGTGTGTTGAAGGAGGAAATTCAAATTTTCTCCGATGTTATAGCCCATCTGCATGTATGATTTACGGGAATCCTCTGCCTGCCTCTACGCCAAAGCCTGCCTGGCAGTTTACATGAACGCTTTTTCAACTTGTTTATTTGTAATGTGTAATAACCGGGAGATTGATTCAAAATTATTCATTTCTTTCCAAGCTACAAGTCTTTGATGCAAACAAGGATGGAAAATTGCAGCTTTCCGAAATGGCCAAGTAAGTGACTGGTTTACAACTTACGTAATAGCAAGTCAAGCAATCCCCTTCGTCTGACTCTGTTGTTCTCTACTGCCAATTTTCTAGCGTAGCAATGACTTAAATTATGTAAATTTTCTCCAAATTACTGCCCGATCGCTGCTTAAGTTCTGTTCAACAGAGAAGGAATCAGAAAAAAACAATTGCAAACATAGTTTCACTATTCAGGTATTTTTCAATCAGTAATGATTAGAACTTGAAGAAGCTTTTGGAAAAAAGAGAGAGATTTCTAAGCCCAACGAATGATCCGACTCGTGTGCAAATCACAATTTACATGGTAAATAGTCTCTTGCGGTGTACCCAACATATCTGATACTGACCGGGGAAGTATGCAGGTGTGTTCGCGAGTGAGCAAATTGCGAGATGTGTATCACGTTCTTTAGTTCCTGGGGAAAGTATGAGAGAAGGAGTATTCAAAGCCCTCCCTCCGATATTTTCCTATCACTTTCTCTCCAGGAGAGAAAGCACGGGGGAGGGTAAAACTTGTGCTTTCTCCCATCACCGTAAGTAGGCCGAACATTGTAAGGAGAATGAATGAGGGCGCGATTGGTTTTGCATGTACACAAGATTGAAACGGAGAGCTTAATACATTGAATTACAGTCTGGATGAAAATGGTTTTCTAGATTGCTTCCTGTGAAAGAAAACTTTTTGTGCCGACAAGTCTTCAAGGTAAGCGAGGTATAGATCAAAGTTTTCTTCACTCCCTTGTATCGTTTTCGTCCGTCTCTCTCTCTCCTTGTCTACACCCCAACCCAAACTCCCGGATTTTTTTATGTTCTCTCACACACATGTTCTCATGTCTTATTACCATACTATTCCACCTCTCTCTCTCCGGTGTCAATAGGGCCATATTTTAAATCCCCTTACATCCTATTTACGTCCACGGAATGACGGAATTCAATAGCCACACTACATGATATGTCTATCCCTCTGCCAGTTACTTGAGGTAGCTTCTAGTAGGGACAGCTACCATATTATATATCAATCATGTAGCAGCGTCAACTAATTAACGCACGTCACACACGTACAGGTGCAAGAAACAATTTGGTGTAATCCTCTTTCCTTGATATCCACTGTGTTCATGGCTGATTGTGCCCCACCCCAATCCTCATCAATGTCCGTGCGTGTGGCGTTCAGTGAATAAACTTAATTGATTTAGCGATATCACCAACAATTGCCTACAAATAATATCATGGCTTTATCTCCAATCCCTATTCACCTTTTTGTCAACTGATAATCCCTCCGTGCCGTGTGAATGTTATGTGGATATAATCTATTTCCGTTTAACATTAACTCCTTCAAATGTACAGTTATTCGTTATCCCTTCCGGCAAAACCTTTAAACCTCTTCAAATTTTTTTGATAATAGTTAGGCAGCCTGACTATTATCAACCTTACCAACTCTTAACCTAATTTTACCTCACACCAAAGGCAGTAATACCAATCAGCCAATCTCACGTCCAACTTCCAGCTAACCCTTTCTTACAAACTCATGATCAATTCACCCATAGTCCTCAGCTTAGTCCTTTCATAACGAAAGCTCTTGATGGAGAAACTAGCAAAACTTTATTTAGCAGAATCTTAATTAAAGTTTAAAATGTTCTGAAATACCGTTTTTAACATGTTGTTGATTTCCATACTTATATTTTTATTTTTGGAAGACTTTAAAAGATTCATTTTTATGAGTAGTGAAAGATAATTTGAATCGCCTATTGCCATAGGCACAATGAATACATCAACAGAAACTTTCAACAGTTGTTGCCTAAAAATCAAAACGGTTGGTAGGTAGGCAGGTATTTTCTCCGATATAACTTAACTTCATGCTTTCACCGTAGGTATGATGCATAATACTTATAATGTACTAACTCAACTTACTGTAAACTGTAACATACTGTTAAATAGAATGAAATTGACTAAGAAATGTTGCTTACTTGTCTCTTTTTATACTTTCCCTGCTTGAGAAGGAGGGAAGCTTGGAAGTAAGTATTTGTGAATAATGGAAAATATAAGATTTGTTGTAGTCAGCTTAGACTTTCTCCGCCCATCCACACATAGTCTCCACTATTTAAATCTTATAACTATGCTTCATGAACCTTTTGAAATATTGTCGTCTCTTCAAATACTGAGGAGACGATTAGATACTTTTGAAATAGCTTATTCCTGGCACACTAAGCTAATATTCTGAAGGCTAGTTAAAAAGAGAGTAGAGATTTAGTAGGAGATGTGTAGAGAGTAGCAGTAGAACTGGATTCGTAGATAGATTCGTAGTAAACATTTTCTCTTCTTCTTTGCTAACAAAGTGTCACTTCCGATGTTCCAACGTTTCCGCTTCCGCTACAGATTTGAGTGTGCCATATCTAACTATCTGCATGTTTGCAATGCTAGTTTTATATTCCGTAGGCTTAAAATGCTTCCTATATTAATACCCGCTATCGGACCCTAAACCTAAGCAGAACTAGTAATCAGTTGAATACCTTTCCTTTGACCTCTCCTCTAATTTTCCTCTCTGCATTATTTTGCTACAGTTACTCCTACTTTGTTGTAATTATGAAGAATAGGAGGAATCAACGCACTCAACTTACCACTCTTTATGCATCACTGCGCTCGGCTTAATGCAGACATAAGCTTAGAGTGGATGATAACCAGAACAGCGAAGCATGTTCCACCTCTCTTTTTCCTTCCTCCTTCCAAGACCGAGAGCAAGAGGGAAGAGAGTGAGACCTTGGCGAATTTTCTCAAGTTCAAAATAACCTGTAAGGAAGATAGGCGTTTGTCAAGCGGAAAAGCGTGCATATTTAATGAATAACCAAATACTTGAAGTATGTCAACAAAGCACTCGTCCTGCCTTGCCGAAAGCAACAACTCTTACTAGCTCTCCCTAAAACTAGCTCCATACAATACATTCCGCCCTATCTCTGAGTAAACACCGCACAGCGAAGATGTACGGGGATATAATTCCACTTTCTCCAAAACAATTTTAACCTGCAAGTACGTTACGATGTCGCGCCACGCAGTAGTTTAGCCAAAGCCCACCCTGACGCCACATTAGGCTTCGAAGTGTTAATATTGAAAGGTAGAAAATTTGAGCTTTGAAGACCAAAGTACAGGAGGCCCTCAAAAGCGTCACTCCACCGCCCGAAATGAGTTTCATGCATTCGTCTACTTTCACCCCTCTTGTATTCAGTACATTTTTTGGTACAGAAACGTGAAGTCAACTTGATTTGCAACATTTATACGTACAGTCAAAAAAAATGATTGAAATCTAGCTTCACTTCCTTCTTCTCCGTCTGAATTTGTTTCTTCCCTTCATTCACTTTTATGCAGACATTGCTACTTCGGTTACCTTTCACCCAGCTCCAATCATGTAACACACATCTGAATCTGCCAATAATGTACTTTCTCCATGTGGGTTTTAAATGTAACAGCAAGAACAATGAGCACGGAACATGCTTTTGCGGAATCATGCTTAAAAATAACAAATTCTGTTTTGTTTAATTGCTTCCAGTTTAGTACAGTACCAAGGATGAATATAGTATTTGGGTGGAAGGCATGGTGAAAGTCCCTATAAGGATATCTCCTAAATCAGAGCCATAACCCGTGCAATTAACTTGCTCTGGAAGTAATAGCAATAGCTCAAAGTGCTTTCTATAGTTAATCTGCACGCAACCATTCCTTTTTATAGGCTACATGAACCTTGGCGTCTTTCTCCATCTACGCAAGAATTTATTATGAGGAAGCTATATTGCAACATTGCACTCCCTCCATACGTCATCCTCACCCTATCTTATTTGTACGCAAGTACAGGTGAAAACGCAGGATGTGAAAGTTGTTTATTTCTTTTCACCTCCATTATATACATGATTCAGTTGACTCTTTTGGACGTGCGGGAATCGGGAAGGGGAAGTGAAAGTGGAACTGGGAGTGAGAGGGAGATTTTGAAAGAGTACACGGATGAAAATCCTGAGAGGAATTCTTGGAACAGATGTAGACATGGATGGTTGCGCATTAATTTCAACAAATTCATAAAAACGTCATTTCCTTCCCAGTAAACAAAATATAGGGTGATTAAACCGAGGGGAGCTGAGGAAACTTAAGGGTTTTCATTATGGCCGAGATCCCTTAGTGGTTATTTGGTCTCGTCATTATCAACCCCCAGATCTACCCGTACACTTCTCCCTGTAGGCATGCAGTAAGCCTTGTAGTAGAGAAGTTGTAATTCGTTTATTGCAATTACGCTCCTTATTGAGTACAGCGTCCAACCCTCGCATGGAATTTTCTAGGTACTTTCTTGCATTTGAAATCAAAGGGCGTGTGTGGAACTTTGCCATGAGTAGTTTGTCACTGGTTCCAGACGAAACTTTTCTTTTTGCAGAACTTGCATGCATGAAAAACTGTGATAAGTTCAAAGTATATAGTATGTGCAAACGCAGGTACAGGTTGACTCACCCTGATGAAGGGAGTTTAGGTTCTTGAATTGGGAATGTAAAAGGTGGGAAAGGTTAATTCTGAAGCGATTGAGCATGTGAAATGTTGCCGGAGCTTATCGCGTGACAAGCTTAAGCCCCTGGTTACATTGATGAATAGGATATTTAGGATAATGCGCCAAATTTTTTCCCACTTTCTCCACTTTTGCTGCAGAATAATCTTATTCCGTTTCCAATTGACTTTCTCCAATCGGGAATCGTATCAGGAACGAGAAAACAAGTAAATCCTCCACTGGTCGAACCACCTGCTTTCACCAAAATTACTACTCCCCAAGAAAGTAGCCACACCTTGTAGTTGCAGGCAGTTGCAAATTCGACTTTCACCTGCCCTTTGGCTCGTTTGCAGGGATAGGACGTGGAAGGAATTTGTTGCAAGGTTAAAAGAGTTGTGACAACGCCCAGATTTATTCTCAAAATAGTCATTGACATTTAAGAAAGTTCTCCCGCTGGGCCTGACTGCACAAAATTCCTGCTTCTTCGGCCTTTATAAAATTTAAACATATTTTAGAAACTCACGCACGCAGTCTCTTGACGCCATGTAACATGTATGTTGGTGCTTAAGCCCTTGAAGAATTGTTGCCCGAAGTTTGCATAAAAGGAACCCTTGGAGACGATGGCAGGATGGAATGGGAAGATATGACAGGATTGTAAGGAAATATTTGCAAATTTATGCATGGAGAACTAAGCAACTTTCTATTTCATCGGGCGCGGTTGGAATGGAGAAAATAGTGTGAAAACGGGCGTTATATTACGAGTTATTTAAAATTAAACAAACATTTGTGAAGAACGGGCGAGCTTTACAAAATGTAAATACGGAATGTGAAAGCAAAATGAAAGTAAGTACGGAGAGGAAAGTTCGTTCAGCGAAGGCTCAACAGGGTGGAGGAGACAGCAGACAAGAGTAGTTCCAGAAAGCCTTTTGGATTCAGGCATTTTGAGGCACTTTGAAGATGTACAAAGTAAATGTGATAGTTAGGAGGATTGTATGCATCTATGAACATGTTTTTATCATCCTCTACTTGCTGCAGAAAGGAGGAGGAAATGTAGAATTCGTTTGCAAGGAAGGACAGGATTAGCAAATACTAGAATCCAAAGTATATACTTCCACTTTCTCCAGTCTCCCTTATTCTTCTCTCTGTCTGTCTCCCATCCAACTTAGCTGCATCTCCTGGCCTCCTTGTCCGTGTCCTTCTCATTCTCTTTTCTTCTCTTGAAGTCATAGCTTTTTCGGGATTTGTCCCCCATGGACCTTCAGTTCCTCAGGAGTCACCTTCAGGAGCCGTCAAAGAGAATGAGGAAGAAGAGAAAGCCAGGGAAGAGAATGAGTCTCTTCCCTTGGTATACACATGTATAAACTTTCCCATAATCGAGTAAGGAATGACCGTCTTCACTACTCCCTCGTACCTCATTAATCTCCTTTCCCTTTTAATTAATTCATTGGCTCACTAAAACAAAAGCTATACTCCTTGAGTCCACCTTATAAGTGCGACAGAACGTAAAAATTCATCAACTCCTTAATATATTGCACTTATTGCGCCATGTCTTGTCTCCAGAGTTGTTGCAATCCTCCTCCCATTTAGTTACTACTCCCACTCTCCTCATTTATTTTTCTTATTTTCCAGGAAATACTTTCTCCTTACAATTTTTCCCACATACACTCTCTACCTCTCTGCTCCGTCTCCTGGTTACCGCAGAATTATAGAGGATTAAATTCAGGATTACTTCCAGTCTCTTGTTTTCCCCTCTTTTCTCCTTGCCTCTCTCCGAAAACTTTATTTTTTCTCTTCCTTTCTCACACTCCCAAGCTTTCTCCTCTCGTATGATATTTTACCCTCCCATATTTTCTAACCAATGCTTTTGATGATACAGCAACTTTAACAAGCTTTACGGAATTATTGTGATTTATTTTGTTGTGAGTTCTCTCTCTCTGCCGCTACCACCACTACCGCTCACCATTCCCTCAGCTACTTTCTACACCAAAAACATACGCACTTTCTTTCATCTTCAACTTTTCTTCCACGTTCCGCAATCCTACTACATGCTCTTTCCTTTTAAATGACATTCTTTCCCAAACTTGTGCTTTCCCCTCTCAAGCACGTCTCATGGCTTTAGCCCGTACTTGGTAATAATAACAAGAGCTTTTGTAATATCAAATTCCCTCTGTCATAAAGCTACAACTTTTCCAGCCAAACATTATTCCCCCGCATCATCATACTTTCGCTTTATTCAGCTCTTATTTCGCACACACAAAAATATTTCCTTTCTTCCCATCCCATAGAAAAACCAAAGCTAAGCTACAAGTAAACTTTAGCATTTGTTCGGATTTTTCTTTTGTTACTGCACAGGATTCCAATTGCTTTAAGAGTTTGACCTCCAGAACGATTCTGGTGTCCAAACCTTTCGAATACCCACATCGTCCTTCAGTTACGTTTGTCTACCTGAAATCCGCCAAATCTTCACGTCCATACCTTTCTCCCCATCATTTTGCTTGTCTCACTCGCAGTTTAATGGTCACTGCTTGATGCACCTAATCGTTTTCATCACATATGACACATTTGAAGTGCTCCATTCAGTCACAGTCAGACAATGTTTACTATATAATGGCACGATTTACACGTGATCCTGATCGTCTATCAGCACTTGTTATTAGCAATTGCACTTTGGTGCACCTGGGTGCATGAGAAACTCTCCGTCAATTTACACATCTGTCTTTTGAATATGCTGTGTTTGGCTAGTATTACCAAACAATAGACTCTTCTAAGCATTATATACTTTTGACCATACACCTCTGTAGGAACACAAATACTATATATGTATTTCCGACCAGCTTGTAATCAAGTAATTAAGCCACAACATCTCTCCTCTACCTACCTACCTGCCATCCTACCTACCACTACTCCAGCATATAGATAGTACAACACTATACAAAGAACAAATAGTGTGTTTAGAGAAAAATATTTGCATGCAGAGGAATAGTATCCTCTTCTCTTCCCTCATCATCATTAGTCCCGTCAATAATCGATTAATCAATACTTTCTTTGATGCCACGTGCAGGGAGCAACCAAATTGACCAAGGACGACATCGAGCGGGTCTTTGCTCTCTACGACAGGGTAAGTTCCAGCCCCTTTTGTCTTTCCACACACACACTAATAGAAACAGTCTCCATTCAGCTCATCTAGAACCTTGCCTTCCATTCAACTATTAAACAATAAAGAAGAAAAAGAAACTTTGATTCCGGCTCCTTACTTCCTATATGTACTCTCTCTCTCTATACTTTCTTTCTCTCTCACCTAACATTATGTCTCCTTTACAAACACGCCCACCTTTAGACTTTCACCTCCTAATAATCTACGAACAAGCTGCAACTTTTAGTTACAATAAAATCCGCATTGCTGGTAAAAATTTCTAGAGCGAAACAGCGGTATCAGCGGTTGCAATATTCACTTTATCAAGCGATTCGGAGGTGAAAGTCACACGACTTTCTCTTTCAACTCTTCACTCAGCTGGGCTAAAATCATGCCGATAAAATCCCAACTTCCTCCTCTTCTATCTCATTCTCCGTTGCTATACAAGTACGATTCGTTTGGAGGATATTCTTGATGTCAAAGGAGCAATAATATTAGAAATTGATAACCCATTAAATTCCGCCACTCGGTTTCCTCGTCCTCTCCATCTCTCCCTCTGGTTCAGGGGTATTCGCTGGATGCCTGGGTTGCGTTTCGTTCCCCTACACAAGAGGGCTAAGGTGTAGCATATGTTACCAAGATCTAAAAACCTATAACGCTTTCTTCCATAATGCAGGACAACAACGGTACTATTGAAAACGAAGAGCTGAGAGGATTCCTAAAAGATTTACTGGAATTGGCCAAGAAGGTAAGCTCCACCCTCATGTTTTCCTCACATTACTTCTCTTGATTATGACCCTATTCCGACATTTTCATTGATATGTTGCGTGCGATGGGGCTATGAATCGAATAAGGATCCAGGCTGAATTTAAAATTTTCTCTCACAGGACTACGACGCACAGGATTTGAAGGATTTTGAAGAAACCATCCTCCGCGGTTGTGATTTTAATCGAGATGGAAAAATCAACAAAAAAGAGCTAACGATGATTTTACTGGCTTTATCAAAGCAAAATCCAGACGAATAAATCAAGAAGCTAGCCAACTCAGCGGTTTACTCAGAGGAAAGAAAGCTGCAGGCAGACGAGCAAGACAGCAAGCAAGTAAAAATGCTCCTTCTTCGTCATACATGACTCACTAATTAATGTTACTTAGCATACCCAGTGAAAGCTGTAATTCTGGAGCACTATACACACGGATGAGGAGAGTCTTTGCATCTTCCTTCGTCAGTTAAGTGTCAACATGATCATCGCTATTGCTAATATATAATATGATAAAATAATGTAAACTACATACACACATATAACCTACCGAAAACCAAGTACCTCGCTCCTCAAAATCGTTATATCGTTACGTAAGTTAAAATCCCAGCTAAAATTTAATATATAATTGTATTTAAACTTCAAGCGTTTCACAAAAGCGTGTGAGCAAGAAGGATAAGGATACATTCCATATTTCCCAAGGGAAAAATTCAGAACGACAGTCCGGCCACTCACTCGCCATACAGCATAGCTATAAGGCGTGAACTAAAGGGCCTCGTAAACTCAATCGAGTGTAACCAATAAACCTTTAATCCTTGCCCGTTCCTCAATTGTCAAGGCATATGCACGCAAATATTCCAAGGATAGAAAATGCTCGTACATGTTTGCACCTCTATCACCACAAAACAATAAATTAGTCCTCCAAAATGTTGCATGTCAGGGTCAGGACCTGGAGGAGCTGAAAGCTCAAGGATTTAACTCATTCCGATATTTAAATTTTCTCTACTCCTTAAAACCTTCCGTATCCCAATTCCGGCAATTCCGGGTTTGCATACAAACTCATCTTCTGTATCGATTACATGGTGAGGAAGAGGAGGTGAGATATAGTGTTCAGGGAATGGCAACAATTCTAAACTGGGTTGAGACCTCTTCTTTTTACCATAAATAAAGAAGGTTACTTCAGCTGTTCAGCTCTGTACTCAAACTTGGTCGTGGTAGACCTTTAGGAAGACTGCGATTTTTTCGGATGCGGACAAGCAATAAATCTAACCAAATGTACTCAAACAATCTCGGGCTTCGTTACAGCACCTACGTAATAACTTCATTTTACAAAAGCCTTCTCTCCCTTCAATGCTACTACGGATTACGGATTCTATTCGCCGTGTAGTCTGAAGAAAGCAGTGAAAGTAGATCTTTTCCCCCGAATTCCTCACAATCAGAATTTCTCACAAATTTCTTTTTCCGCTTCTTCGTTTCTTCCCCAAAAGAATCCATAATTTTCACCAACAACCCTTTCTTTCTAAAAATGACAAGCATATCTGTCTCACTCGTTTCTTTTTTTAGCTAACCACAACAGAGTCAGCCTGGTTTCCCTTTCCTAGCCGCGTAGACTAAGCGGACACTATAATCCCAGGTGTTTTGTGCGCTATTCATTGTCCTCCGGTCTCCTCCTGTCTCATACACATACACAGTTCCAAGGGAAGAATAGAATTTGTCTAGAAAATCAAGTTTCACGTCACTGGCGTTATAGAATCTTACGCCATTCTGTATGTGCAGTCATCAGCCTTTGGCCTTTGAGCAGAATGCTTCGAATTCCTCCTAAGTCTTACGTATGCTCATTGAAAGGAAATGACGGTCGAGAAGAAAGGAGGAGACTAGTAATTTTCTCTCCGTCCCAGATAATCTAACGTTTCCATGATTCCATGATTAGCTATCCTCCCCAACTACAATGAAATAATACATGTATGCCTAAAGAGTTAGCTGCCCACTTCCGCAGAGAAATCGTTTCAGAGTCCAGTTATTTCCATCCAACTGTCTAACTTTCCGATATGAGTCCAGCTCCTTCCTGGAGAAAGCAAGCTCATCCATCCTTCTACTTCTCCTGTCTTGTCTCAAGCCGATCATTTCTCTCAACTTATTTACCCTCTCTGTATGACAACTCAAATCGCCACTCATTTTCCATTCAAGTATGCTTAAATCAATCCCAAGTATTATTTTCCCTTCTGCTTTCTTCTTCTACGCACAACTTTCTCCTCCGGCTTGCCCCCATAGGTAGATAAACGAACCGAGGAATAATTCATGATCGCCAGGCACTTGCCTACCTTCTAGCTTCAACTATATCAACTCACATTCTGGAAATGTACTTCCAGCTTCTAGTCTTAAGCATTCTTCTCGTATATACTATGTATACAGCCTATTAAATAGCCGAAACTTACTCGCAATCAATGAGCGTAATAAGAACTTATTCCATGAGAGTCTAACCCTGTCTCAACTCTTATTCATCTCAAGTCTATTCTCAAAGTTACACTTGTCCGAATGAGATACTTTTACGGAACCACATGATTGACTTACCTCTTGTTTAAATTTCCCGAATGTTAACAACCTGTAATAAATCTGTCTACATTTAAGTGTACATGTATGTTATGTCTATTCTTGAGCTTGACAGATAGCTACTACCATTTATATTGTCCACACAATTCCAACCAATCTTAAAAGACTTTCAACCTATTACTTAAATGTGATTGTAATTAACTTGTGTTATTCACCAGCGAGAGAAGATGACAAGTTAAGACGTTTACGGCACCAGATGCCTTTTGTATGGATTCATTTGTATCCTTTAATTCTAATTATGGATTTACTCATGAGTTACATCCCCACAACTATAAAAACAGGAAACTCTTGTGTAAGTGTACGTAAAATGAGCGCCAAATTAGTATAAGCAAAATGCTAGAAACACCATCATTAAATCAAACTCAACATTATCATATATACTAAAAAGACCTTTGAATATTTAATCTGCACAATATCGTTGTAAGTAATAGCAAGTAAGTAAGGATATTACCTCCATGTCTGTCCTGTCTTGTCTCTTTCCTCTTTTCCTCTCATCTCAAATCTACCCATTAACAAAATACATAAGCCTATGATTATATTAACCACATGTAAATCAATGTTGCTTAACTAACAATGCCCAGGATGGGTAAATCCAATAAATTGTTCGAACCATTCGAAAAACAAGTCGGCTTGTTTATATTTCTTTCTGGCTCCATATCGGACCCAAAATTCTAGAATTGTAAAACAAAGCAGCCTTCATTAACTTCTTCAAAGATTTTTGAGTTCCTGTTTTAAACAAATTTCCCATAATCGAATTCATTATTTTAACTTGCAGTCATCAAAAGTTGTTTCGTCATTACTCGTAATTTGTTTCGATTGCCGGATCATACGACATATTCCTGTAGAAAAACCTTTGTAGCCTGAAGAGCTTTGATATGCAATAACCAACTTTCCCGCTTTTGGCTTGGTTTTATGGCAACTGTCCCGATACAAGTCTCTGACGGAACGCAATCCTGAACTTAGGATCCTCCTCTGCAACGGATAATTCCGGCAATCCTTTCACCCGGATTAACATAACAGAGTAGATTGAAATTATTTAGTGCTTGAACCGCAGCTGTTGCCGGGCATAATCGGATGGTATTGGGAAAACTTTAAGCGCACTTTCCGATACGGAAGCGGAAGAGAAGCTTGACGTGGACTTTATATGCTCTAAAAAGACTTAGTAGAATCCTAACCTCAATAGATACAGGTTTAGTCAAACAACTATCTCCGAATCCGATCCAGGCTGCGGTTGGGTTACTAGTACTACGCTGCGTGAAATTCAAACATCCGGATATTCTACATACATATTTTCAAATGAGTTTCTATCAAGGTCATTGAAAAGTAGAGAATCGTTAGGATTTCCGCCTTCCTAAGTTGTCCATTTCCTCTGCTATTGGATAAAGTACTTCATCTTGGGCAAACTACCCCTTCAAATCCCATTATGTAGCCTTTACCTTCAAGCTTAATCCTTTTATTCCATTTCTTTTTCGTAGTCTCTTGAAATATATGCGATTCTCTTGCGTAAAAAAAAAGATATTCTACACGGCGGCTAGCAATACTGAAGAAGCGTTCAGAGGCATCCCGACAAAAATGTATATTAAAACTGTAACGAGTCCGGTGTCCATGACAAATCATCATGAATGACAGCTAGTAGCGTCATAAATATTCCAAAGATTTTCTCGAAATTTGCCAGAATAATGCCAGAAAATGCTTTACGAGAGCATCTTAGTCCAAGAAAATTTCACAATTCTTTTGGCAGCATACCTATGCATTACATCCTTGAACAGAAAATCATCATGAGAGCATACAAGAGTTTACTCTAGCAAAGAATCCCTTAAAAAAGCATGTTCTTGGGAACAAATCCATCCTCCATCGCCGCTGTGAAACTGGAAAAAATCTCAAGAAAATCTCCTTTGGAAACTAGTAGATCCAAACAAATACTACGTCGCCGCTTCCTCCAAGCAATATATATACTCCAATTTTAAGCCCTTTTTCTCCTTTCAGCTCAAATAAAGTATTAGGAAAAACTAAGCGAACAGTAAGGGCAACGTGGTGTCCTCCAGGCCCGGAATTCCAGCATCTCTCCCCAAGCTACATTTCCTATTGCCCTAATTTCTTTGGAAAGCGCTAACATCCGCAGAATTCTTTCCAGTAGTATTTTTTCCAGACTTGCTCATCACTACGTTCTTTACGAGAACCGGACAGAACCATGCCTTGGAGGTTCGCACAAAAATACAGCGATGGTGCAGACAGATACCTCTCCCAGTGCCTAAGCTGTGGGATGATTGCGAGGAAGAAAAGGCCTACCTACTACAATCATGTATCTCTACGCTACACGGATGTCTTTCATCATGGCCAATCTCTGTCAGCAAAAGAGACATATCAACGCAATTTGACTGAACATTTGTCCTTCCCTGCCTGCCAGGCACGGCTGTTGCGGGGTAGCTCAAGTTTAAGTAAGTGCAGACAATTTCAACTTTTTTCACTACTCGCTCCCAGTATGCTGTATCCTCAGTTTTGTAGATGTTGTAGTAGTAAGTAGTACACGTTTTCAAAGAGAAAGTGGAATGAGAGAGAGCGAGAAAGTAAGAAATGCTTCATTTAGCTCGTTGCTCTCTTCCCTGGCCTCCTTCCTGGATTCCTGGCGGCTGAGCAAGGAAAGCCAAACAAAAGTATTAGATGTATTTTTCTCTCCCCAAAAATGTTTTTCTATCGGATAAACATTTATTTTCTTGAGACATCTAGATTCCCATCTTTTTTATCCCTTCCTCTTTCTGATTCCATGAATCCCATCATTTCATCCCTTCATCTTTTCTTCCTTATCCAATTGAAAAGCGAAGGCGGTTCGCTTTGTTAGCTCAATGAAGGGGAGATACGTGAAGAGTATTTTATTCCAATTTATCAACCCTTCCAACTATCGCATTCCAGACCGGCCAGAGATCAAATCTTCAACTTTCTCGCACTTTCACCATCTACAACCTGGACTCGGTTTGACGAATCCACGATGTATTCCTCTCATCAACTTCGGAGCTAACCAAACGCCGCAAAACATATATATATACATCTACGATACAAGGAAGTAAGCCACGCCTGCCTCCCATCCATAGACGGAGCAAACCCTAAGAAATGATTCTCACTACGGAAACACTAAAAAATAAAAACAAGTATCATAAATGTGATGACAACCATTTCTCTTTGTCAACTTTCTTGCTTCCACCAAGGTTACTAAGGAAAACACAATAAAGCAAAGCAGACTGACACAGAGAGCTAGGCAAGAAAGACAAAGTACCACGATCTCGTTTCGTGTATTAGAGAAAATATTACTTTCTATTGTCTCCCCCCCAGTACGTGATCGTAGCTCTCTAACATCACCACTCGCCCCTCCTCCACACGTCCTCTTCATTCTCCTCACATCCCAGATCCTAACCTTGCCCTGTAAACCGGGATCATGCCCAGCCAATAGCACCAAATTTCAGCTCATCTGATATCGCTCATATGATATGTACTAGTTGAGTGTGAAAAATCAACGTGTCTTATTATTATGTCACACATCAACTTCTTACCTATATCCTATCGAAACACCATACCAATCTTCTTCCGCCCCGCTCTAGTTCAGAAGACGCAAAATAAATCCTCTTACATATCACCATGTATTACGACACAGCTTTCACTTCTACTTTTCTCAAATCTTCATGCCGTTTACCCTTCTAGAATTGCAAATACCAAAGCTCTCTTCACCTCGGGAGTTCACCGCCAGAACTTTCTTTTCTCCATTAAGTTGGAGGTGCCTCCCAGTTCCGGATACATCGCCTTAAATCAGCTCTTCAAGCTGAAACGATTGATATCCGTCTTATAAATTGCTTTCAATAGTTTCGCAGAGCCTGTTCTGATCCTCCTGTCTTCTCCTTTGCTATTGACAAATATATGTATATCATTTACGAATTTACAAGCTTACCGTATTTATTATAGAGGATTGACTAAATCACTGGAAACGGAATCTATTTGTGATGGGTTGCTTTCCTACAGGCCTCTATATTGATTGATATCTCATCATCTACTCTCTTTTGAGAAATTGACTGTGCCGATTCCATGATACAACCACGTCCGGCACCTCATCTTCTCAACCATTATGCCCATGTCCTGTCTGTATTATTCGTAACCGTATTCTTCTCTTCCAGACATTCATGAACTCTCCTGTTTTTCCTAGCTCATACTATTATTACACCCTCTACATTGCAATAATCGGAGTTACGCTGTGTTCTGTAAATAAAACGGATGTATGTATAATGCCCTCCCGAGAAAGTCTCTCGCTTTTGCGAAGTTAGGTCATAGACAATAAATATTCCATTAATAACTACGTGCCGTACTTTTGCTCAAATGTAGTATCGTAACGGATTTTTAGAGTTTGCTGGTTGGTATGGACGGTTGCTTTAATCATAATGCTGAATCATATTTCTGAAAGCATTATCGGCGATTGCCTTTTCATGTCTTTTGAAGTATTGAAAAATATCAAGCTATGTTACTCTTGCGAAATCATTGACTTACTGCTGGATTTTCATTTTAACTATATCCAAGTTTTGTTTCTTTCAGTTTGATTTACGTTTTTTATGTGTGTTGTTTTATTCATTAAAGTTGATTAGCACGCTTGAGTTCAAAGCCGTAATAACTGATTTATTTACACGACAATAGCCGGGATTGTTACACACTTAGTAGTAAAAATTACTTTTATTACAACCTTGCTTTCTGCTTATTTGATTTTTTAGCGCGCGAGGAGGAAGTACTCCAAAAATTTTGTCTCGAAATCGATATATGAGGAGAGAAGGTTCGAAGGAGTCCTGCTGTAGGACATGCATTGAAAAAGTTAGTAAAGAAAGTATGAGTTTTGAGGAGACGGGGAGATAAGAGCTAACAAAATAGCCAAGTTTTTGAATTAAAAGGACGACTTGACACATCTTGGATAGAAGCCTCTGCTGACAGACGTATGAAAGTTTTGATAAGAGATAAAGCCCTGGTTTAATCTAAAGCTGAAAGGTGTTAAATCTAGTATAATCCGCCTTGAATGGTAAGAAGAAGTAAGTTAGGATTTTATAAGCGCCAGAGGCGTGTTATGTTGGAGCAGGACCCAAGTCAGACAAGAAGACGAGATGGAAAACTACGTCCGTTTCCAAGGACCGCAATGCTAAAATGGGGAGAAAGTAATCTAAAGAGGGCTCGGTTGAGTACGAGCTTTGTTGCCAAGAGCGATGTAGCATTTTCTCGCTCCTTGTTGGCACATATGATAATCCCTAAAGGGCGGTAGAAGGATGGAGTCAAACAAGGCAATGTTCTCGAGGAGAATTCCAAGCGCTGCTTTCTCCCGGCCCTTTCCCAGGAGTTTGAGAGCTTCTTCAAACCTCCCTTCGGACGCCTGAAGGCTTTTCAAGCTTTTCAATATATTTGTAGGCCGAGAGCATCTTCGACATTGGAGGAGCAAGCCAATGGGAGCTTCCTCTGATGATTTTCCGAGACTCCAATGACAAAAGCTGCATCGAAACGTGAACGAGTCCATGGCCATATTATCGTAGGTAGGCCAGTCCTCACGGCAGCAGACGCATTCACAATGAAACCAGTACTGGTTTCTCAGAGTTTGTCTTCTTTCGGACCGTGAACTCAGAGTAAATAATGGACCATAATTTTCTGTTACTTCCTCTCCTTTGTAAATTGTTCGGATAGCTCTTACCACAACGGTGTCATTTACAAAGTACCTGGAAAAAGAGAGGGAAATACACAAAAGTTCACTTAGAAAATTTACTCCGCCATGCCGTCTTCTTCCGCTTTTCCTTCCCATCGCAACTCTCCCCGCTTTCCTTTTACTTCTCCCACACACAAATTTTAACCTCCTTCACCTTCACAAGGAACTCTTCGCTTCATTTCACCATTTTCACGACTCAGAAACCCTTTAGCCTTTCCTGTCCTAGCGCGAGACTTATTGCACCATCTTTTCGACATATATATTCATCGTAAACCAAGCAAATAAACGAGTAGCAGGAACTCCTCTTTAACTCAGGGCTAATAGCGTTTTAAGACTGCATGAGTTCTCGTTTACAAAATAAAGCAACAAGGAAAAAAGGGAAAGAGAAAGTGCCACGATGCGAAAGCGCCAGAGGAGAAAGCGAGCCTCGCCAAATTGTTACGTGCCTTGCTTTCTCCATCTCGCTCTAATTCCAAGTCTCGTTATACATATTGTTGACGCAACTATCCGAATTCATTTGTCCATGCATGGTCATAGAAGAATTGAGGATATTGGAAAAACTTTCTCGAGTCTTATAAATGATGCGGAAATAGCAGAAGGGTGAAAGCGTAAAAACCCTAATTGAAACTTTCCCTCATTATATGGGAGTAGGACGAATCAAAGCTGGACTTGGACGTTAGATGACGAGATAAACTCTTGACAGCTATCCTCTGCCTTCAAAATACCAGAATTCCTTGGAGTGGAATAAACGTATTCATTTTCTTCATTGTCCTCCACTTTGTATAATTCTGATCGAATTTATAAGCATAGGTCCATAGGAAGCGATGAATCATGAATTATGAAAGCTGGTCAGTGGGATGGAGCATGAAAGGAAGCGAGGAGAAAATAATTGACTCGCTCTTCTTCAGAGAGCAAAGCGGAGGATATTATTCAAGTTGATCCCTATTTTCTCCTTCCCTCTTTGAATTCATTCCTGTCCCACCAACTTCTGGAAAGCCGTATCCATCTTTCACAGAGACCCTGGCCAACTTTCTCTCTTTCTCTTTCATCCTCATCTGACCCCTCCAGCATCTTAACAAGAGCTCTCCTTTTCTCCCAGTCTTTTCAAAATGTATGAAGAAAATAGAAAGCTTGAGAATTTGGCCGTACCGAACAATCGCAGGATTACAAGAGTGATTGAATAAAGCCAATGTAAGGAAGAGACCTCCGCCCAGGAAGACTGACTTGCAAGTATCCGGATCCCATCCAGCCACTTCATGAGCATTGAACTGAAGAGACTGTAGAGAATGTAACAAAACTATAGCCGCATTAACTTTATCTTCTTCTAGAGCTCCCTTCCTCCCCCTCATTCTCTCTTCCTTCTCTTCATCCATGCCAATCTTCTCTACAGCACTATCGTCGCTGCCAGCAGCCGCCGCTCCTAAAAAAATATCATTTCATTCTAAACATAGTTTCTCTTTCGTTATTTTACTCTAAAAATATTATCAATAAACTACCCCCACCGCCACGTCTTAACCCACAAAATCCTTGCGTAAAAAGAAAAAGGAGTTTGTGTGTATACAAATGAAAGTCATGAGACTGAGGCATAATCCGCGCTGCATGCATACCATCTCAACTTAGCTTGTGCTTTCTCCTGCTTTCACCAAACTGAAGCAAAGCTTTCGGTTAAGGAAGTATGCCAAGCTTTTTTCAAACCCCACCCAACAAAGCCCATGCTTTCCATTAAGGTGAAACTAGTTTTTGATTTTGTCTCATGTGTAGAGTAGGAGCAGGATAGTTTGACTCGAGCGGAATGAATGTTGGAATTTTCAGCTCTGGGACATTTTTGGAGACAGGTCTTACATTTTTCTTTTAAAATTTATGTTTAGATTCAACTTGTAGAGCCCATCAAGGAAAGGATGAATCTTGGGAGAGTATATATTTCACCCTCCAGTTTTACAACATTAGTCGGCCACATGTGTCCAAAGAAACATGTGTTCCCTCCTCGTCTCCTGCATTCTCATTCCAGCTAGTCTAAGACGAGAGTAAAAAGCGAGGGATAGAAAAATCCATTTTCTTTCCCCTATATCACACAAGTATACACGACCCAACTTTGCGCCTCCATCAAACTCCCAGCCGGTTGGGTAAGTATCCTCCTTTCTCTGCATTAGCTTTCACCACCAAGACTTGCTCACTTTTTCGCAATACATAGAAAATCTTCCTTAACTTTCACCATTTCTTGACTCCGCCTCATCTTATCTTCTTTTCTCTTTCTCACTTTTCCTATTTCCTCCCTCCCCCTGCCATGATCCGGGTTTTTAAGTATAACCTCCATCTGACTGAAATTAAAACTTCTCGTACTAAGCGCCACACGCTTTTACATAGATCTTTTTGTCTCCTACCCAGAGTCTTTCCAATCTAAGCATACTTCCGCCCACATCACTCCATACTTCATGCTGCTCCTGCATGCAGCCCCGTCCTAGGAAACAAACAAAATCCAAGCCCTTGATCCACGTTACGCAAAACAAACTCCCGTACTAATCCGTCTCCCGCGCTTCCACATGCACTTTGACCCAGTGATTAATTACAGCGTGTCAAAAAGGGGGGCGACTATTATGTAGCCCGCAATTTCTCCCCATTTCTCTTTCCCCTTTTATTCGTCCTTCTTGAGCCGAAAATGAATAATTGAAGTAATTACTCACACTGAAAAAGAAGACAATGACGGCGGCACAGGCCCACTTTCATCCGTGTATTCATCCCAGGGCTGGCCCTAGGGGTCTCTTTTACCTTTCTCTTTTGTTTATGCGCTAAGAATTACCATAGAGGATTCCCTTCGTGTCAAACAAAATAACTCACCCTTTCCTTTATTTGACGTTCCATCCTTGAAAAATCCCCCTTGCTCCGCCAAAAAGACGAGGAACAAACTCATGACACTTCGTTGAAATATATCATCCACACTTCGTT
This sequence comes from Sminthurides aquaticus, assembly GCA_906901655.1. Lineage (NCBI taxonomy): Eukaryota > Metazoa > Arthropoda > Collembola > Symphypleona > Sminthurididae > Sminthurides > Sminthurides aquaticus. The sequence goes on along the minus strand of CAJQTT010000002.1, from coordinate 1,078,340 downwards.
CCTGTGAGTGGGTAACCAGTTGGAAGAGGGACGTGTCGTCAGCCTTGTACTCCATCTCTATTTTCTTGTCACCTTCTCCAGAATAAGCTTCATCCCTCCCCATGTTAACCTCATTAACTAGTTGAGCCCGTGTCCTTAATTGATTCAAATTTCCCTGTGAGTAAGAGGCGGAAAGATAAAGAGCATTATATATTTTACAAGAAGAGCAACTCAGTAAGTTTTCAGGAAGCAGGCAAAGGGGTTTGCGGGAAGAAATATAACAGGAGCGGGGAGGGGGCACAAATTACAGGAGAGGTGAAAGGAGTGAAAGCCATCTACAGAGTGCAGCAAAGAGAAAGTCTTCTAAGACTGAGATAATAATCCCGGATAAAGACACATCAATTCAACCCAGCCGAGGAAGAGATGAGGAAGTCGGAACAAGATGTGTAAGACGGGCACGGAGACATATGCGTCCCTCCTTCTCTCCGACCCATTAATTCCTCATAATTTCGAATCCTCCTTCATTATTTTCAAATTTAATTACCATTTTATACTTTCCACATGGGATCCAGGGCTACCCCTCTCCCCGACCGTAACTAATCATGTCGTCACCCACTCCTCTTCATCTAGCTTGTAAGAGCTGCCTTAAAGGAACGTGGGAATCCTCATAAAAGATGAGTAGAGCATAAAATGAAAATCCATTTCAACAACGTGCCTCCGTCATTTCAAACCCCTTTATGACGCTATACCGCTTTCTCTTCTTGATTAACATATATAGAGCACGGAATAATATCCTTCAAAATTCCTCTCCGGAATCCGTCCTCTCACCATCCAGATTCTCTCTCGCCTTCTCAACTCTTGACTTTTACTCTTCATCACTTTCTCCACATGCTTTCTCCCTCTCTATCCAATTCACCCTTCTGATTTTTTCCCATTCTCAATTTTCTATTGCATGTACGGATTTACGTGGACGTAGTAGAATAGGTAGGCCAAAGTCTAAAGTTCACAATCCTTTTTCTATTCAGATAAGCACCGTTTCAAAATCCCCTCACTTTAAAAAAATCCCATATCAACTCTCTCTCATATTCAACTCAGCAAGTTCATTTTAAAACCTTTTCTCCTACTTTTCACCCTCGTCTAGTTTTTTACCTCATCGCGTCTCTATAGCCTGTCACGTTTTTGCTCTCCCGCGAGTGAGATTTTTCAAATAGCAAGCTATAGTATCTCTACTACACTTTCACTGTCCTCTCCTCTCCAAAGTAATATTAGCCTGAATACACCTTTTTATCTTGGTCTTTTAAAATCTCTTTCACGAGCAGGAAACAGGGATTTTCTTTCTACCCTTCTGCCTCCCCTGCCCTCATGACCTGCTTGTGCTCTGATTATAATATAAGTAGGAACGCTGAGATATTTAGCGCCAACTTTGTCAGCATAACTCTTACTGCAGCTCATTCTCTTCTTTTGCAAGGCTGGCGCATCTAGTATATTCTCATATATATACTCATCGTCATAGAATATACCAAAGTACCGGAAAAGCAAAATATACCCAAGCAGGGATATTGTTGCAGGAACAGGCAATGCCCGCTTCTCTCTACCCTCTACCTCTACCAGGATTGTGTCAATAAATAATAACTTTCTCTTTTACGTTCCAAGCATGCATAATGATGTGAGGGGAGAGACAGGACGACAGCGCATCTTTATCGTAAAGGGAGAAAATTATTCAGACAGACCTGTAGAAGGAGACGCATGGCCATGTAGCAAGTAATTGAGATTCCAGAATGTGCCATTACTTCAAGAAATTCACACTCATATTTATGATAAGTACTAAGCGCTTTATCTCGGCAAACTCTGCTACAGAAGGACACTGTGGCACACACTGTACAACCCACCGCTCCCACAGACCTAAATACCCAATTTCAGTCATATCATTATAATATTTTATCCAGTTACCACATCCATTCCTTCCCCGAACCATTGCCGAACCAACCGCAAGCAGATCTTCTCATCTCCTCAAACCAACCCTTCCCTCGCATTTCGCATAGTTTGGGAGTTTACCCTCCCACACTATTTTCCCCCGACTTTCCCCATGCACTTCTTTCTCTAGTTCTTTACTCCAGTTCTCAATCCTCAAATTTCTCTTCAACACTTCCTCCAAGAAAGTAGCGCAATGCCGCATCTTCAAGCAGAACCATACCAGGGCACGTCCCACTTCACTTATTTTCTCAATCTCCTTAGTAAACAGTCTGGCCCGTAGACACATGACTCCCTAGTTATTTAGCAGTCCAAGCATCAATATCCGAGTGGTTGTAACGTGCAAGTTAACTAGCCTTTAAAATATATCTATTTTTATACATTTATATTTGTAAAAGTGAGCATAAACCTTCCGAAATAACTTTTCTTCCACTATCATTCTCCTAGTATACACAACATGAAAGTCTACTTAAATCCACCAAGGTTCTTAAAATTCCTTCCCTTTGTAATTAAATTAAACCTTGGACACCATATGCTCCCACACGACCATCTTTGCCATCTTGAGTGTCAGTTGACTGTCTATACGACGTCTGAAACTGAAAGGTTCATTCCAGCATCTCTAACAATATCTTCCAAAAAATAAATGCATACCCTGTCTTTTAGTCACTCTCATTTTTGCTCTACTGGTCAAGTCTACTACCCGGCTTCGCACTTGGGCGTTTGGAAATGTACTCCTGCGTGGCCACTTTAGGGAGTATGATAGATGTCAACACTTTAAGCATTTTTAAGCGAGGGGTATTGGACAAAAAAGCGGAGGGCGACCAGCGTCCGTGGTACTAGAAATGTGCTATGCGAAAACGGGCATTTTGGGCGTTTCATGGCTTTTTGCACTACAATGAGAAGGGCATCGAATTGAACGGTTTTAGAGGCGTTCGATGCCCGTTTAGGTCGCCATAAATCTTGCGAATTTGCATATTGTGACCGAGGCACGCCGTTAAATGGGGTCACGCGGTTGATCATTGTATGATGCATATTGGGCGCTTACTAATTACAGGTGAGGTATTACTGATTGCAGGTACACGCATAATTAGTTTGGTTCGTTTTTAATGAACCCTGTAGTGAAAAACATTACAATTGTGGTAAAATACATACGGTAATAACATTTGCATGGTACACCCATGTTAATTAGTCCCTGGCACATATAAAGTTTTGTAGGAAAAGTAAATAACAATAATTTAGTTCATTGGCATGAACATAACTGTAAATTTAATAATACATGCATGTCTTAAAAATGTAGGAATGCTAGCTCGAAAATTAGAAACTGTTACAACTATTTGAATTAGCACATTGGAAAACATTAACACAGTACATTATGTTTAACATGCAAACAAACGTAATGGCAATGTTACAGCATGTAATACACATTTAACCTAATCATGTTCCTCATCGTCGTGAATATCGGATTCAAATGTTGTGTCGTTATCGCTGTCGTCGTCGTTGGCTTCACCGTTTTCATCGGAATTTGTAACACTAGGCGACATATTAGATTGCATCTTTTCCCAGTCCTTGCGGAGGTCTTCGAGCGCCTTGCGGATAGCGGTTCCACTCTGGATGCGGACGATAGATTCGTTGTTCCCACGAAGCTTTTTATGAAGAAATGCTGGAAACATATCAACATGAGAATAAATTAATCCGTCCGCACTCTGTTATGAACCCACATGATCAAGAATTGCACAGTTGAGCAAAACTTACAACGTAGAATGTTGCGGTCCTCTTCTGGCAACGAAGCGGCGTTAGGATGTAGAGCGGGCTTCTTAACGTGGTTGGCGTTAAGGAAAAAATCCCCTACGATAGATAGTTGCTGCTTGTACTTGTACAGCAGAATTTTCTTAACGCAGGTTCGAAGCACTTGGCAAGCGTTCAGTTTGTTTACCAAGCTTGCAGGCATCATAAAGTCAACTTCGGTAAGACTGTCATCCTGGTATGAGCACATAACCTGTAAATAAACAAATAGAATCAAAGATTATGAAGCTTGCGTTGAATCGTTATGATATACTTGTACATGAGCGATCATTTCCGGAACGAAACATATTTCTTGTGCATACTACTTGTAAATAGGACTTACTTCCATCGGTTCCTGCAAGCTGGGTGACGATGCTGCTGTAGTGGATGCTGAGTTTATGGTAGGCGTTGTATTAAGTAGAGCTTCGATCTTCAACATAGCTGTTAAAATCAATAGTTCAAAGGTTCATGAAAGCAACTATAACATGAAATTGTTCATATTATCTTCTGAAAGGAATAATCGGATAGCTAACTTTTTTCATTTGCTTGCACCAGTTGTGTGAGTTTATCCAGACTAGACTTAGGAATTGTAATCATGTCTTCAGAACGCGATGAACTTGTCGGCGTGTCTCGACCACCAAATTGTTTGTCCTGTTGCGTGATACATTAGTTTGACATTTATCAAAATTAAAAAATCAAACAATGTTTGTATCAAACGTATGATGCTGTGAACCCTGAAGGATGTTTTCTACGTCTATAGATAGGGCATTGTCATCAACGAGTGGAACTTGTGGCGCCAACTGCACCGTGCTTCCCTAAAACATGAATGAACGAAATCATAATCTACAGCGATGTTACGGTGCTAAAAGTATACATGTTATACTTACCGATACAGATTTTTCGCTTATATTAGTGGGCTTCATTAAAGGTTCAGATATGTTCCCCTCTGCTTGCTGTTTAGAAACTTCATCCGTTGTAACAGTTGCAGTGGGTGGCTTGATATCAAACATGAACAATCAAAATGATAACCTTAACATATTAAGCAATGATAAGTAACAGTATCTCTTAGGATAACTGAACCCACTGCTATTTTCATAGAAAGAAGTGCATAGAAAAGACATACGATGCTAGAAAAAATAAAAGGTTAAGTCCTTGGAGATATATATACGATTCATAATGTTTTGTTGCATTTACTTACCAAATTAGTTCGCGGGTACCGATTTTCATAATGTATGTTTGGTCTTCCCGGTGGCGTTGTCTGAAATTGCTTTGTGTCAATGCAAACAATACATAAATACATGCCCCGATAAGTAAGTTAGATGGACAGTGTTGCATAACTATACCTGACTGTAAGATAGATGTGCATCGAAGTCGACATGGCTGGGTTGTGGCGTGTTTTGGAAATATTGCTGTGACTGCAGATTGCCTTCGGAGGTAGCAAATTGATCCCAAAGATGGGAACCGTACATGAATTGTGAGGTGTAATTCTGAAATTATGTGATACATTCAATTTGTTTCGGATATTATGAAAGTAAAGCATATATATTATACAATTGTAATGCCGCACTTACGATGTCATGGTTATAGCCCGTGTGCATGTTCGGATGAGCTGTTTGATAGTACTGGCTGAAATAGTCCTGCAAAAACACTCCATGATATGCATGAACACATTTATATCTTGAAGCATTTCAATTGTCATCATGTGATTACTCTGAGACGGCCAGGTTATAACCATGTTTGTAGAAACGGCGTCTGCAGTGGTTAAGCTTCTGTCCGGTTGTAACGGCTGGGAGCATTGGATACTGACCTAAACACATGTGTCACAAAGCAATGAAAAATACGCTAACTGGCGATAAACCTATACTAAGTGTAAGAATAAAGGCGTCTGACCGGTCCACTATCTGATGAACCATGAGATGAGTGTGAAATGGGATTGTCTTTATACTGATCTCCAACCTACGTAAAAATTTTGGCATAACCGTAAATTCCAACTACAAGCAAAGTACATTTTCACCATTTCAACATTTCGCGGTCACACATTACCTGTAAAATTGTCGTTGACGCTGTTACAAACTATTTTGTCATGTCCGGGTTCCTTGTTCTCAACCTGCAGTTCGATGCATTACAATAAAAGATTAAGATTACATAATGTATCTGTTACGATGAAAATGCAAGCATTTTAAAAATATAAGTTTACTGTATATACATCAGCTCCGTTGTCCAGTAAGGGAAGCAGCGTATCTGGAACATGTTCGGCATCTTTGTTATCTACATGTTTGTTTGTGTTCCGTTTCTGCAAAACATTGTGAACATGTGGATTTTAAGTAAATGCATGGTTATTAAAACATTTAAAAGATTCATGACTAATTACGTACGGCCGTTGATACCCACGACTTTATCATGAGTAGTTTTACCTTTCTGGTTGTCCTTATTTCCAATGCGATTGGTGATTCCAGACCTGCGGTTCGTTTGGCACTTGGTATACGATCATTTGAATTAATTTTAATTGTACTCACATCCTGCGAGAGTATTTTTGGGCACTGACCTGCTGCGCGGGTTTTTCATCTACGCATGTTAATTATAAATTGTTTAATAACAGGATTTCCAATATACACTGTCAGCTGAAGCTGTGGATCTACACTATTTTCACGAGTTAAATGTAACAAACATTCGTAATTTCAAGCTGAACAACGGGAGTTAAGGATAATCACAGTTAGAACGATGCGTACTGAATGTTGCCTATGATGATTCTACGGTCTGCTAACCTACAAGTACGTTTGGGCGTGCTACTCATTGAAACGGCATTAGAATACATACCGGTCTTGAAGATAAGTGTGAAGCAGCATGGACTGGTTCATATTCCCCGCGTAGTCATAGAAAACGTAACGCGCTAAAATATTGTCATACATGGGAAAAGGTGCATTGTTAGCAATAATGCATGTATCAGTGGTTCAAATTTTACTAATAATTTTGGGGATAGCTGTCCAGGCTGTCATTAAACTTGAATTAACACTACTTAATTGACCCCATACAGTGCTTTTTCTCTTCCTGCTCAAGCGTGTCTTCATTTTCATCTAGAGTTAGTGTATCAACCTGTATCTTGTCAATCTTGTCTTCATGTAATTTTGTAATTTCGAAACCATCCTGCTGCAACGTATGCATTGTGGCCAAATGTTTCGCAAGGTGAAATTTAACAGCTACGGAACATCCAATTAACTGCTCCTCCCAATAGTAAGGCGAAGTCTTGTCATCATCCTCCAGATTCACCGACCTTTCGTCCTTCTTGGGAGTAATATAACCTGGGTAGTTCATGTTAATCGCAGGCTGGAAATAAATTGATTTTTGGAACCTCGAATCGTAAGCCATTCATAAAAATACAACAATATTTTGTATTGAGTTTTCAGTAAGTTAAATAGTGTAAAAGCTGTTTCACAAAAACTGTAATCAACAGCTGGAAAAGTTAATTCATCATGGAACAAACTCAGACCGACGACAAGGTAAATTTTCAATTAGCTTTTAATAAAATAAACGTCAATATGGTAACATGCAAGGAGACTACCTGTATTAATGCTGTGATTCCTTTTTGGTATTTTTGAAAATTGCAAATTGTTTGTAAAACATATTCATTGGCATCACAATTTTGCACTGCAGGGTAAAGTGCAATCCAGCTGTACGCCGTCACCAAAATTTGAATTGCCGTCATGAAACTTGTGTTTAAGTTAACATGATGTGCGTACATTCTGCGAGGAACGAGTAGAATCGTTCATTGATTTGGTAATCCTAACATTGTTAATGTTGCGTAATTTTTTACACTCTAGGATAAGGAAGAGATTACGATAGGATCTTCTCCAGGAAGTCCAAACACTGCCTCAACTATGCAGGTATTTCATGATATTTTACCATGTATAAATTATTTATAATGAGCATTAGATTTAATTTTATTACTTACCCGTTTTCGCCTAACTTCTAGTCGGTGAACCAAACTAGGAGTTTCAAGAACATTGTTGTAGACATTGCTTGTACAGCTCTAACAACAGCATTGTCTGCCGCTACTCATGACCAAATGGGTATGGAAAGACGCGCCAATTTATTTATCTCAGCCCCATTCCATCCGCTTCAATCGGAAAATTCTTAGATTCAACCGGAAGCCGCAACAGGGTCCCAATTTCATGAAATACACGAAGGCACAGGTGGACGCATAGCTACAGCCAATGAACAGGTTAGCAATGTATACCATATATCATGTAACCATAACGACTATACAATGATAGAGACTAAAAGTTTTAACGTAATGACAGGAAGCAGTGTCTATGTCATTGCCAACGGACAGTGTATGCGTAATTCCCTCGACGTTGGATCCTACAGACACAAAGAGTAAAGATTCCACATGAAACGACCCAACCGAACATGATGACGGATCGACACATGAAACTAGTCGAAACACTGCGCCTGTACTTAAGCTAGTTAGCAATATACAATGACAGTTTCATTTGAAAATATTTATAATACATATATCTCATGTATAGCGTTATATGAACATGGCAATGTGGAATGTAATACAGGATGCAGCCTCAGGCTTCGAATTACAGGAAGCTGATTCACTACAGCTAATCGAAACTGTTCATACCCCTTTGATTAAAGCAAACATACATGTCGTTGATGATTCGAGGACGATGGAAGCAACTCGACATGCAAAACCGGCCAAATTCGAGGAATGGAAGCATTTTGGCAGTGGAGATGAACCGGTTAGCAATACAAAGTTTTATTTCAAAATATTTATAATAAGACGCTCCACGTGCACAATCAGCAAAAATCGAGGAATCGCAGCATCTTGAAAGTGGACATGAGCCTATAATCGTATTGAGCCCCCCTCCACAACAGGTTGGCACATTTATTTACGAAGTCAATTCAGTTATTCTAACAAACTGCTGCTAAAAATGTTGTAACACACTAACATGTTTCATGGTAATATAGGTAATTCCGCCACAACAAGACCTTGAGGCTGTCCGAGATTGACCTTTTAGATTCTGGTCTTAGTTAGAAAATGTGAGTATATTCTGTTTGTTATAGTGCATGCTTGCTTATTTGTGCAATTATCCAATTTACTATGTTCAAGGTTTCCCTCGAATCCAAACAACACCCATGTATTATTATCCTATTGTTGCACAAGTTGCTCATTTCGAGAGGTGCTGTAAGTCAGGACTTGTGATGAACACAAAAATAGGTCACGCTTCCAATACAGTGGTTCCGTTTGAAGCATACCGTTTTCCAGAAACATGGCCATCAATTCTGATTCGGAATGAGCAGCAATTAAAGCAAGTGATTGAATACTGCAATAATAGCCCTAATAGAGTCTTCATGGCTCTGATACTTTCACCAGAAAATTACAATAGTAAGTTGATCATGCTACAAGTAACTTGATTGATGGCAACGGTCACAGTCAGTTTTGATGGTGTCATTCTTAAATGTTTTTTTGAAACTTAGCAGGTCCACCAAGGTTCATCTACTTGTATTTAACCAATATGATGAGGTTAAACGTCATCCATGTGGAACACCTTGTCGCCCTCATCTGAAATTTGGATCTTTGGTGGACAATTGAATCAGAAACTGTCTTTTCAAACCTGGAGGAGTTTATGAAACTTAAATTTTTCTTCAACGTGGAAGTGAAGCTGCCCATATTCATGAACAACTTTCTAAAAGTGACAATTCGCAACACCGAAAAATCTCAAATCAACTGGCTTGCTGCTTTAAGGGAACGTAGCTTCGTTGATACAATGAATACCAGCATCCCTGATGGATCCGCCGCTACCCCAACGATTTGGTCAGCGATTGCTTCGTATCGCGTTCAAGATTTATTGAAGCTCTGGAATCTTTGTATAAGAGGCGGCCAGGTAACGTGACAATCTATCGCCACACCAATCTTGTTGAATGATACGCAAAAGCATTTAGATAAATAATTGTTATTTCCCATGATTTTACATGTTTAGACAATTGAGAATCTGAAAGCAAAACATGCGGCTACCCGAGCTCCCACAGTTCATGATTTAAAACGTGTAACGCCAATTCAAAACGAGCCGATGCCTTCATATTTAGCCCGGTAGATGCTAATCCTCGCTCTGTGCCCTACATGGTTAAAATCTTGGAAGAGATGCTGAAATGGAGGCAACTTGACGCCGCGGAGCGAGGAGTCTCATTAGATTACCTCATGCCGGAAGTAAGAATTGCTCGCGCAATCTACTGCTTTGACACGTCGAACTTAGGGCTAATACAAGCGTTTCCAAAACTCGTGCAACAACCCATGGACACTGATAAAGCACTTGTTGCATTAAAGAATTTGCTGAAAGGCAGGCAAGTGCAATCAGATGACATTCAATGTAACGAGTGTGATGAAGGTGACCATGTGGCAAAATTTTGCGTTAAAGGACATGTTTACGCCGCAATCGAAAATTCTTCCACGAGTAAGTAATTCTCATTTTGTGAACAGTATTCATGGTAATAGTTGAGGTAGAACACTTGTAACTAATTATGTTTTCTGCAGGTAAAATCTAACGTGCAGAACAGCGGAAAGCCGATGCATCGGCTATTGAAATTACCCGAAGATTGTGGGAAAAGGCTGAATCACTGCGAGAAGTTGCTGCATGGGGCGTTGGCAATTTTATTGGCAGTGAGTTAATTTGAAGCATTTAAACATGAGCATGAGTTTAAAATTTCAATGCAATACGATTTAATTCATGAAGCTGCATCTTTGCTTCCAGGCTGTGTCATTGATGTAGTGGAGATGCCAGCTGTGGAATACATATTTTACGGCATGGCGATGTGGAATCAAGTAGACGCCACAATCTTCTTGAACAATATAATGACTCTAAGGACACACAAGGTGTTTGAGTTACAGAATGTAGCTAGGAACGGATTAGTCGAAATAGTTTACGACATAGGCGTTAAACGAGCTGCTCGTATCTGCGGTGTCGTAACACCATGGTACACTCGGCATTGGAACCTCGAAAATACCGACACAGTCTACCGTAAAAAAGCTAGACGTAATTGAAGAGGGTTTATTCTAGATTATAGTTTCAAGACCAAATTTGTTACCGTTTATGATGTGTACACGTAGAATTTATCTGGTTTTGTTGATACATGTATGATTCGATGTACGTTTACGATGTGTACACGTAGAATTTATCTGGATTTGCTTGATACATGTATGATTAGATTTAAATGATGTTTTGGGATTTTGGAAATACCACATGGAGTTGCGCGTCGGCGGGGCATGAGACAGGTGGATGTTCCCGATGAGGTTAATCGAATACAATTGCTTGAATGATAGTGTAGCAATTATTTTTTCAATCTGATTTACATATTGTGGTGTTTATGTACTTCCATACAAGTGCAAACATGAAATAACATACAATTAACAATTACATGAAGGTTATTCATTACTTACCTTGACAGAAACAAGAAACTTTGTAATATCTAACAACAACAAGCAAACACGCATGAAGAAAGGCTACAAACTGCTACCTACTTTAATGAAATGCAGCGGCGGGTAAATTAAATTAAAATCAACATGTACGCCGCAGTTTTACTCCACTTCCGGGATAGGGGCGCAGACGGCAACATATAGTTCATTCTCTATTGAATTATTAACCATTTTGTATGTGAATTTACTGATAAGATTCATCTTACATATACCTACGTCAAGATGCACCCATGGATCCGAGGAAACTTGTAAGTAATCATGCTAATTATTTTAATATCAGCATCGCTCTTATTCTGTACAAACATTTCGCTTTTGTGATATTTTGTTTGCTTTTGTCACCACGCCGATACAAAAATAATCATTTTTTCCCATGTATCGGCCCATGTTTTACACCAATTAAAGGATCCGGATGTCTTTATACCATTAAAAAAAATAAAAACTGTAAGCATGGTTCGTTTACAATTATAATTACATATGTTCGATAATTGTCATGAATGCTTGATAAAGATGTATCAAAATCGCCTTTCATGTCATGTTTTTCTTTTTTTACCGCAGGAGACAAAGATTGCAGCCCCTCAGGATGGAAACTGGGAAGATCTCATCGAGGTATACAATATATCAGTTAACTGTAGTTATAAGCGGATTACAAGTAATTTTTACGGCTAACATACACTATCGTTTCATGTTATGCAGCTCCCATCAATGGATAGTAGATGGGCCACTTATCCTTTAGCTCTCAAACAGGCTTTATATGAAAGATCGGTAAGCGAAATTGGACCAAACACAAAGCTAATAGGCCGCAGTATATGTACAAGGACCATGTCTGGCCTTATTCCCGAAAATGGTTTGTGGGATACCAGAGTTCTTCATGTAACCAAATACGAGCACGTTCTTGACGCTGTGCAGCGCATGACCAAGGACAAAAATTATTTTCTTGTTTGTTCTGCAACATCGAAAGTCGTATAGAGGTACGTGCATTTATAATTATTATAGTTTGAATAAGGTATCTACATTTATGCATAATATAATGTCAGAATACTTTTGTTCTCATGCAGCTCATCCCCAACCATATTTGGCAGCTGATGGATTCGGATACTGTGATAGTTCACATGGATCAAGTCATGGATGAAATCATTCGCCTGTCGGAGTCGTTTATAGCACTTGCATGTCGAGTAATAATGCTGTCACCTCCGGACTACATCTTTATTCGACGCTATTACGGAATCGAAATTCTCAACGTCGTGTTTGTCGAGATGATACTGACATTCAGTACTTCGGTCACGGTAATCAGGATGTTCCAATGGCTCCATAAATTAGGACATCAGGACTTTCTGATAAGTGCCATCAACGCTTTGGAAAAGCAAAGTGACAAACTGCAGTTGCTCATGAAAGCAGCAGTTCGCTCTTTCCACCTCTGAAATAGCAGCATAAAAAAACTGAGGTAAGACCTACAGAAACTGCCAAATTGACATTCAGATAGTCGAATTTATCGTTACCAAATTCATGAACCCATTTTCCATTGCTTTGTTGCTTTACAGGATTGCCCAAATCCAACGAGTGTTCTCAAAGCAGTACAGCACAGCTCAGAAAGTATTACGCAGTCCAAGCCGCCCAATATCGCTCATCCAAATGACGAAAGTGTCAACATGACCGCGCCCACAAGGATCATCAACAGTAATAGCAGAAGGCTAAAAACATTTCAAAATCTCATGGTCTGGACAGATTACACGTCGAGGAATTTGTGTGTTCCGCCTGACTCCATTGTGAATACCACAACCATCTGCGACGCCTTGGCTCAAGACGAGCTGGTTCCAGTGACGGCAGAGCTAGTGAAAAACATGTTTAAAATATTTGCAAATGATCAATTAAGAATTCAAGAAATAACGTCAATATTTAATGGACACGACGCATTTGGGGAAAACACGGTGTGCTCCCTGTGTCATACCTTTGGACATGTTCGAAGTATATGCTATTAAAAGGAAACGTTTGAAGCGATACAACTATCGTCACCAGGTAAGTTTACCAGGTTTTTTTTGTAAATGAAATGTCATGTCATAAACTCAAATTTTTAGCACCCAATTTTACGGTTCGTGTTTTTTATCTATAGCCTCCTTGGTCAAGCTGGCAGAAATGAAAACCAACAATGATAGTGTTCAAACTTTTCGTGACCCCCGACAGAAGGATGCATTGCGCCGTAAAATGCATGATCTCATGTTGGGAAAATTTGTTGGCAGTGAGTTAATCATGCATATGCTTACTTCAAGTTCCTATAAAAAATTCAAGTCGTGTATAACTGGCTAAACACTTTCCGTTTCATTGTTTAGGATGCCACATCATCTCGTTTCCACTGCCGCCTATGGAATTCGTGCTGTACGGGAAGCATGACTGGACCGAATCTTCTTGTTCCTTGCTCCTGAACAAAATGCTTTCTTATACGGATGTTCAGTTTCGACCAATAACTGCATTGCCATCAGCAATTCCCGTTGTTATTTTTTATGTTATCTGCAAAATACAGGCCCACCTAATGGTAGAGTGTTCCCATGCTGCTCTTTACATTTCCCGATGGAAATGTTGCATTATTTGGTCCCTCTTTCTGACGGTTTATTGCAGTTTTTCCCCTTCCGCAACATGCGTTAGGATAACAACTTTACATGCAAAATCGATGTGCGGTTTCCATGACTTTTTATTCAGTTTCTATTATTATAGAAGTATTGATTCTTATTTCATGTATGTTGACGTGCCATTATGCTTTTACTTTTCATTCTGTCGTACCTTTAGGTTAACATTTTTAACATGCATGCTTTACCTTGTTTGTTTTCAAGTATGAATTAATAAAATAATTAGCCCTTTAAATACAATGGTATGCAAATTGTCTAATCTTAAATGATTTACATTACACGTAAATATACAACATGTGGCTTCCAACAAACAACAGTCAACGCAACAATCAAATTGCAATCTCATAATCATTCATCTAGTAATAGCAACAATTGGTTTACCATGACAACTCACATTATTTCATAAAGATTCGTGACATTTAATTCCCGCTCTATATATAATTAACTAAATTTTGATTTTCTGTTTCGCCCGCAAAGTACCCTTTCGGCCCATTTGTTGTGGCACCGCGCGCGGCTATGCGAAAAAGCGCGATTCTGTACCATTCTGGGCAAATCCCCGCATGCCCCGTAAACTGGCCTATTTCGATGCTCGAATATCACGAATTTCATACCCTCCTGCAAGGGGACACCAACTCATTTTCGCCCACGGGGCAAGAAATGTAAAGCCGGGTAGTCCTTTCCTTAATACGGTATTTTCAACATTCACCGGCTTTCTGCGATGTGTTACTTCCGAACACAAAACCGCAGTGACTCGAGTCAGTTTTCTTTGTCGTATCTTAATATGTAGCTTACTTTCAGAAGTGCTATCGCTAGTCATAACACTTGTTTGAGTATGCTACTTGCCAATAAACTTCCCACTCCCACCAACTAATAACAAGATACTCCAAGGATGCAACTAATTCCATTTTCCAACAATAAAGGCTTCATGGATACTTCCGTCCATTTAATTAGTTGTTCCTCACTGAGCTATCACAACAACCAATCTACTCAGCCCCTAGCTATAATATCTGCAATATCGTTTCTCTCACAAAGTAAGGTATTATAGTCCAGCTATAAATGCCATTAACTTTAATCGGGTTTCTCAGTGTGAAATTTAACTAAAGCCTTTCGCTCCAATACTGTAGACACGGCGAAACGCATTTGATTAAGGCAAGATCTGTTTCTGTTCTCTGGTTGGTTGGATTGTAATCAGCAAGTGCAATCTTTTGCTAGGAAGGAATGGTTTTAAGATCTTTTAATATGCTTTTCCAGTAGGAAATCAGGATTAGGAACAATGCAGTATACTTACATTTTGAAGCAATGGTAACATTGTACGTGGTAATATTCTGGAGCTAAGCATGAGACGTAGGCTTTTTGCACAAGGATTACATCTCCGGGCTGCATATCTTGATTTGCAACAACGAATCTCCCAGCTGAACCGCTCTTTCGGAGTGAAATCCTACTAGTAGCATCTTTCAAGAGACTATTCTGTCCTCCGGTGACATCTGGTATGGGTTCTTCAAGCTGGGATTCGTCTACAAAAAAGAGACTGAAGAATTGGCTTACGCTTCGTACCCGTTATCATCTTTTTAGGAATTACAACCAATTTTATAAATGTAAGCAAGGATGCAAAACTGTTAACAGCTTCTCTGCTGTGCTGGTAGATAACTGTTAGCCTTGTAGCAATGAAGCTATTTTGATTAAATTTACAGATTCCTGAAACGTTTGCCCCATAAAATAAAGATAAAATGGGCACCTCATTCCAATACAAAAATTGTTTTTCTACACCTTTTTTCAAACCGATTTGATTTGATTCTCTTTATAGAATACAAATAACTTGGCGGGCAACAGAATGTGAATTTGTGAAAGTTGCTTTTAGAGATGCAGTCCCGGGCCATTACCATCTCCAGAAAAGACATCATTTCCAGTTGAAACTCGAGAATTGAATCAATAAATGCTAATGCGAAGAGGGAAGCTGAGGATAGAATCACAACAAACCTTTGTAGGAGGTCTGAGAATTCCTGGAGCTTGTTAAATTGGAGCATGATTTGATGAGGTCTTCAAGAGCTTTTTGAGTTTTATTTGCTTTCTCCGCTTCGAGGCTTAAGCTTTCGAGAGCAGTGATAGCAAGTTTGAAACTTTTCTTCGCCTCGTTCTTATTTCCTTGTTGAAGATAACATCGCCCCATTCGCTCATGCAGTTTGTGATGCAGTTCTTTAGGGTAATTCATTGCAAAAGCTAATTTTGCATCTGCCAATGCGGACGAAATGTCTCCGAGGTGGAAGAAGGCTGCTGAGCGGTTCGCAATTCCTATGGAAATATCTAAAAATGAATTCAAACAAGGTTTCCCTCAACAGTCTTGTCCAAAAGCACTACATGGGCTAGTATTTTGAATCTCATTGAATCCAGGGAATTTAGAAATTGGAAAACCAAAGAGAACTTTGTTACAATCAATCAATTGTTTCTCTTTCTCGTTTGCTTTAAGCATAAACCGTTCTTTATCTATTTCTGCATCAGCCTTTGTTCTCGAGGAGGAAGCTCTGTATAATTTTTACCTCGATTATTATCGTCCTGGGGCATCCAACATATACTTTTCGTGTAGAGTTCTACAGCTTTTGAATATTCTTTTTTCCCGAACGCCGTGTTTCCCTCTTCTTTAAATCCTATTCCAACTGCTCTGCTCTTACGGTTTCCTGGATTCTTGATTGACCGCCGTACATCATCAATGGCTTTTTTAACAAGCTCCACCACGGATTCATTCTCCAACAAACACTCAATTCGATCTCGCTCACTCTTCTTCTCACTAAACTCCACTAAATTTACATGAGCTCTTAACGATTCACATAAAGCTCGAACAGCTATTTGCGCACCTCTTGAACTATTCACTTCCGTCATCGCCATTTCTTCCACGTGTTTGTATCCAAATCCCTTCAAGTCTAGTAAGAAGTCGCTATGATTGATGATGAAACAAGATAGTAATCAATCAGTATTAGTTGAGGTCATTTATTTCCCCCGTGTATACACCTTTGTATCTTCAACTTGCTTAATGTGGTATCAGCATGGCAAAAAATCAAACTAAGATCAACCCATAAATCTTCAATTTCATTTGCTTCACCAAATCCTGAACTTTTACAGCAACTTTACAAACCAGTATAAATTGGTGGGCTAGTAACTAAATTTGGGTAGGCAGAAGAACGCACACACGAATCCTTTGAGTGAAGCTGTTCAACGTACGAATTGGGAATTATAATCCGCAATCTTAAAATCACAGAAGCATGTGCAGCTAAAAGCCGGTTAGTTCCACGGATATGTTAGCTTTTCACTGTACGCGCAATCATAACATAGTTCAACCCTCAGTTTATCTGTATCACAGGCTTGCAACTGGCTCCCATGTGGTTTCTGGCCTCTCTGTAACCGGGTAGCACTTCTATTCTATTTTTACCCGGATGCGCTTTTTTCAAACTGCATTTTCAAATGTAGATTCATCCGGAACCTGCAAGACTTCGTTCTTCAACAAACAATCTCAGTGGGATGCTACTAATATTGCGGTAGTCGAATCAATGCTTTTAATTACTGCTTTTCGAAAAAAAAATGCTCTGACAACTCTAGCTTACGCGACAGTTGCTGCGTGTACGTTATGTTTTCAATGTGGCCCGCAATTGCCACAATTTCGAAGCAGCTGTTAATGCTAGAACCAATTAGTTTCCCTTTTGCATTCAGATCATCATTCATATTGAGTGTTCAAAGTGTAATGCTTTTGTTCATGTTAATCACATCTCGCATGTCAAAATTTGGCGGATAATCAGTTGGATGTGAAGGTCTGTAAAAGCGATTTATGAATGACAGGATTTTCAGATTATGCACAGCTAAATGTAAACTTTTTCACCGCTATTTGCAGGTTTTTATTGTAATCCCGTATTAACATTAGAGTTTGCTTTGAGTTGATTTGGCTAAACGATTCATGCCATCTTCTACGAGTGATGCTGTTTCCAAAGCACATCCCCAGGATAGAGTAATTCCTGATCCACCGTGTCCGTAATTATGGACCACCTAGAGTTTGAAATCAAACAATTAGTTGTTGAATTTGCTGAGATCTCATTTTATCCCCTGCTGTGTTTACGACTTAACATTAACCCAAATCAATTGCGCAAGGTATGCCTTGGCTCTAAAACCTGCGATTTCTGCTGGCGCGGGCTCTGCTCAGTTTGAATTGCACGTGCCACGAGGATATAATTTACATCCACGGACGGATATTAATAATTGTTGTGGATTTGTATTCATTGTTGTGTTTTAATTCAAACTGAATCAAAGTAAAGTGTATTAATTCCTATATGAAATAATATATCTTCTAGCCCTGTTATCCCTTGGTATCATCTGTAGTAGTGCGTAGCCCTTCAATTTGCGGGGTACTCACTGAATTACAGATTCGATTGTCTGATTTCAAAAGTAAGTTTTTTAACTGCATCGCCTTTAGCAAAGAAAATGGTACTTGTCAAAAATACCAAATTAGATTCTTGCTGCTTTTCAGAATGGGTCGCAAGCGGAAACTTCAGGAGACGGAGGAAGAATCAACCGAGGTGGATCTACCTCCATCCCATTTGACAGTATCTCACATGCGAAAACAGGAGAAGCGTCTCATAGTAATTTTAGAAAATGCACAACTTGAGACCGCAAAAATTGGTGCAAGCTTTGAATTGCTAAACAGTGATGATCATGGTGGATTTCTACGAAAGCACAAGCGTGATCCTGCTGAGTGTAGGCCTGACATAGCCCACCAATGTTTGCTCATGTTGCTGGATTCTCCCCTGAATAGAGCTGGATTGCTTCAGGTTTACGTTCACACTGCGAAAGGTGTATTGATTGAAGTCAATCCGCAGACAAGAATACCGCGGACATTTAAGCGGTTTGCTGGACTAATGAGTAAGTACGAGCTAATCATATCGGTTCTGTGGTTTCTGATGCAAAAAGCAAACTTCTAAACAAGTTATTTTTTCCGCAGTTCAACTCCTACACAAATTCTCCATCAGGGCATCCGACGGACCTATGAAGTTGCTGAAAGTTATCCGAAATCCAGTCACTGACCATTTACCGGTAGGATGCCGTAGAATAGGCACAAGTGTAAATTCTGACAAATTAGTCAGAGCCTCGGAAATACCTATCAACGATGAACCTATTGCTGTCGTCGTCGGTGCAATGGCTTTTGGAAAGGTATGTCGTTAACAAGCATTCCTCTTTGCATGAGAAGAGGATTTTGCAGTATCATTGGCTTTACACTGTTATGCAGTTTTAACTTTGATGGTTTCTAGGTTGAAGTTGATTACATTGAGGAGACGGTGGCTCTAAGTTCGTA
Organism: Sminthurides aquaticus; assembly: GCA_906901655.1. Classification (NCBI taxonomy): domain Eukaryota; kingdom Metazoa; phylum Arthropoda; class Collembola; order Symphypleona; family Sminthurididae; genus Sminthurides; species Sminthurides aquaticus. Next base: position 1,059,184 of record CAJQTT010000002.1, on the reverse strand, counting down.
CCCTATGAGTGGAGCATTGGCATGCGCCAAATTAACTGGCGGGTTTGAAGAAAAATGGGGAGTACATTAATATGTAGCTGACTAGAAGAATATAGTTTTGTAAGTTAATTTTCCCTATTTTGTGACAACTCTACTTTCATTCATGCGATATAAATATTATTTCCATCATACCTGCATTATCAAGTGAGCAGTTAACTATTTACATGGGTCACGCTGTTACAGTCAAGAAAATTTCTTACCATATATGATTTTTGTCCATGGCTTTTACGATACTCCGCCTCCAGTCGTACGCTAGGACGGCCCGGTCTTAGTCCAACCCAATCTTTTATAATTTCTGTATGCTTTTAAAAAAACACCCTTGAATTTTTAGTTCGGAATTTTAAATGCAACAGATTCAAAGGTTGTTGAAATATATTAGTACCTTTAAGCTAGGGTAGATTCGGTAGCAGCCATCTTTGATGAACTTGGTATCGGCTGGATCTGCATTAAGGTTCCAGTCATCGTCTTGATGCGTGCCTCCGAGCACCACAGTATCTTGACTAAAAAAGTAGTGAGTTAGCAATCTTTGTGTGCAAAAGAATAACTTTTTTCTTTTAACTTGCTAATGCGTATACACATATACTTAGGAATGATGTATCTGCCATCATCGCTATCGTCCAGAAAAACTTGGTTCTGCTCCGGGGCACGAACCTAAATGAAAAAATCAGGCACATACAGTTTAAGAGGAAAGCAAGTATTTTATTTTACTAACCTTGAAAAGCTTAGTCACGCTCACTCTCAAAACTTGCCCTCTTTTGGGTTTAACAGAACTGTCGGGTGTAAGTTCGGCCGCATAGACTCCGGTACAGTTGACGACTATATTAAACCTGTCGCAGAGCTCATCCAAACTTTTGACCGTTCCTTTGATTACAGTTCCTCCATTTTGCTTGAAGGTTTCCAGCAGGTAGGGTAAAAGTTTTGTAGCTTCACAGATATACGTTACAAATTCGTTTCCAAATCTACATAAATGTGCAGTCATAGTTAGTCAGCAAGCAAAATTTCTATTTCTCCCAGTCGCAGCAGCCACGTGAAAACATCTATTTTGCTAACTTTAGTTCTGGGATAGGATACTTAGAGATTTCCTCCGCTGATAACCGCCGATATCCATAAACGACGTCTTTCCATTCAGGATCGGTGGCATTTGCATCATTGACAACCCTAATGCACGGTATCATAGAAATTCCGACAATACCGCCAATATCTTGCTTCCACATTTCGTGGAAGTACTTGTGAGTGTCTCCAGACCATTTCCTAAGTAACCGGATCAAGTAGGATACATTAATTCGTATGTAACTCTTTCTCAAACAAATCGCCGATGCCATTAATGCATTGTGTATGTTTCAAGATTCTGAGACTTACGCAACTTTTTCCGGTGGTGTGTCTCCAAGCAAATATGGTCCCCAGAGCCCCGCAGCGCCATCTCCAGTGGTGTCAGGAGAAAATTTGTCGCTAATAATCGTCACGTTAGGTCTAGATTTCAAATTTTGGATAGCTACAGCTGAGCTTAGTCCTATTATACCGGCACCAACAACAACTACACTCATTTTAGTTGTTTATGAATTTTAGTTTTGGAAAATTGTCAACAATACGTACGTCTTAGCAAATTCGCAAGCTTGCTCTACTATGAAATGAGTACAAAGTTACGCGTCAAGCCGATTTTGTAAATCTCCTCCAAGGAATTCTTATCAGTGGTGTAAATACCATTGGTCTTGTGAAAGAAGTTCTCAAGACTAACCTTATGAACTTGACCTTTGCCCGTTTTCACTGACTGGGATCAGCAGCCAACAAGTCAGTCTACATTTTTCCAGCTGCCACAAGTAAGGAAAAGTAAGAGGAAAGAGTTTAATATCTAGAGTGGAGTAGTGCTTTTATTGGAAAAGTAAAGGCTTAACTGTATCTTTCAAGGTAAATGTAAATGCAGAAGAGATAACTTATACAAATCTGTAATGTCTTTATCATATGACATCTTATCTAAGATAAGATCAATGACGTGCGCATCAAAATTTCAGAACTTTCAGCATCAGCTTTTTTAGGTTTTTAGCTCTTCTGCATACGCTAGCGTATCCATTAAAAGTCAAATGATATTGGAGCAACGCAGTTCTGACCATCAGGTGTACGATACGTTCCCTTCGCACAAGTTGATCTCACAGCTCCGATGGCTCTTAGACCCGAAATTCCTGGGACTTCCAGACACTCTGGGTACAGGCTCCCGTGAACGAAACTGACGGTGGCATTACTTTTCCTAGGTCCAGGTAGATCGCAGTGGTCTCCTAACTTGACACATTTCCCTTTGAACGTCACATGATCACGCGATTTACTGCAAGGGTTTCTGTTACATAGTGGCCCTCGACTGAGATCGATATCGATCCACTTCTTCTCCGTGCATGGACCCTGGAATTGATAGTTTAAATGAAGCCCCTGTCCAGTATTCAATAGTCCGCCTCAAATCACAAATAGCTTAATCACAGATTACTTACCCGAGTTAAAATGCCGTAACATCTTTGGCTAGTTTTGTGGTAAACGAAAGTTCTATTGGACTTCGAAGATTCTGGACATGCACACTGTCCAACTGTAGGTAAATCAACTTCTGGAAGAAATACCAACCCCACCCGACAAGGTCTTTGAAGCGGATGAGTTTTGTTATAATCGTAGCATCTACCTGTTGCATTGTAATACAATTGATTTTTGGAACACCTGAAACATTTACAATCGCTTGATTAGCATTCGCCGGTAGTCTCAATTGTGCTGCTTCCAAATGTTTTCAAATTTAAAAGGATTACTGTATATCTGTGTGATTTCCAGATGTTGTGAAGATACTTAGCAACCCGAAAACAATCCATTCACTTACAGTGTCTAGCAGCATCTTTGCTAGTACTTTGACTCAATTTTCTATTATACTAACACTAGATTGAATGCACATGGGCTTAATCGTCCAAATATTTAGAAAACTAGGCGGGAGTAATTTCGTGAGTCTCACAACCAAATCGAACTTCTAAAACTCCAATATTAGTATCCCGCGCACTTCAGCAAATTTGCTTGCTAGGAATCAATCTGTCTTCACCGCACTGTGGCTAAATGAGAAGGAGGATGAATAAAAATATGCTTAACAACTTACTATAGTTTTGCAGAAGCTTATCTACAGTCGTCATTACTTTTAAGTAGACTTTGCTGTATGAAAAAAGTGCCCATTGATTCAGAAAAAGCGCAGCTCACTCCATGTTCTAGGAATTTCCTCTCAAGATGAACTTATGCCAGTATATCGCATCTAATTATTTGCGAACTTGCCACTTAACTGCTCAAAAGTCATTGAGATTCATCAAGCTAATCCTTCATTACTATTCACCAAACTGGCTCCGCAACGAATGCGTTAAGAAGATTCCAAGGGTTTTCCCGCATGCGAAAACATTCCAAGAATGCATTGGTGCGCAATGAATGACGTGAGCAATCACGTTGAACCAAACAAACTTATAAACGTTTAATGCAAAGGTCATTTTCAATAACATATGCATTCATCTCTCAAAATTAGTTGCAGCACGGCACAGGGCAGGAGTTCAGAGGTGGATTGCATTATATACAGGAGTAATAGGCTGACATACCTTAACTAGACTAAAATTATCATCCAAAACTAACACGCGGTTGGCAGCTGCCATCAATGCTATACACGAGATGCTCATCACATGGGTTAACCGGAAGAGGACTAATAGCAAAAGGTTCCAGTTCTAATCCTGTTAAATTAACGCACCTTGGCTCTATCCCTTTATGGAGAATGACGACTCGGTTTCCGGAACAATTAGCAGATCCTGTGGGTTTAGATTTTAGTGAAACGCATTGCCCGTCGAAAAGTATGACGGGTGCTGATGGATTTCGCAAATTTTCTGGGTTCCTGCAGGGATTTACTTCGCAAGCTGGAATACGGTTGTACTTTAATATAATCCACCTGCTCTCTTCGCAGGGTCCCTGGAATATAACATTATGTCGCCGAATACATTTAATCTGCAATCATTTATGAGTCTCTAACATCATTGGTATCTCCAATAATTGTATTAAGTTACCCTTGAGTAAATGGGGTAACACTGATTAGTTTCCGGGTGAAAGATCAATGCCCGATTGCTATCGAGATTGCACCCACACGACCCGATCCTATTATTTGTTTGCAAGGGCAGAAATGTCATGCCATTCCCACAAGGTCCCTTTGAAGACCTATCGTAGCATCTCCGAGTTTCGGAGTGGTAAAGCTGATCCTCCCTGCAACTGGAGAGAAACACAATGATTAGAGGTAATGAGGAGGCACAATTGAACAGAGTTAATGAAGGAGCACAAATGATAATATTATTAATCTTGTGCATATGTAGATAAGTAGATATTTGATTCCAACTCACTTTATGACTGTCGGGGATCTGCACACTACATTAGCTGAGAAGAGGCTGAACAAGAAGAATGTCAACGGTCCTTTCATCTTGCGGGCATCTTTCTCTGTCTTCAAGGTGGTGAACAACGTTTCCTCCACATGGCTCTTATCGTATTAATCAGTTCACAATTAATTACGTCAAACTTCTCAACTAGTCTATCAAGTCAGAAGCATTAATTACTTACGCTCCAACTAGCCGCTTCGGAAATCTACTGGTAACAAAGATAATGGTTGTCCGTGCTGGATGCTGGCCAGTGGCCGGATTATGCTCTAAAGAAGTTTCCCATTCTATTTCTCTTCCCTCGTCATTCTTTTATAAACATGATGGCATGCAAACAGCCATTTACCTTACATAATAACAAAAAGACTTGACGTCTACCGTAAAATTAGTCACTTAGCACATCTACTTGGGCTTGCTTAGAATGCATAGATTCCAAACCTGCCCAACAAACGAAATTCTCCCCTAGTACATTGGCTGCATTGACAAGGAAGGCAAAAAATGTTTGCTTATCAGCTGAGGCATTTCTAAGAAAAGAAACTGGTCATTTTCTATAACAGAAGGCAAAGCGTATAGATTTACACTATCGCTGTAGTACAGTGTTAGGATATATATACTTGTGACAACTGCTAAATTTAAAAGACGTCTTAGCGTTTGCACTATAGCTCATGTCGTTTCCCATCGAAACATTTCTACATCACGTACACCCAAAAGTGAAGTACAGTGAAATGTTGAAGGAAATGATTAGTTTGCCAAGATGAGTTCCCAAGAACTGTGGTTCTCAAGTCCGCGGCACCGATTCCCAAGGCCAATCCCCTAAAACTTGAAAGAAATAAGCGCATCTACAGAAAGTGCTGCGAGTGGTGAACTCACATCTTTGACAGTTTCGGTAAATAGTTGGGCTTCACGAAGATGTAAGTCTTGTAATGCATTTATTCCGCTTCTACTACATAAATTCCGAGTTTTAGTTTTCGACCATTTCTCATTATAACGCGCCTGCCCGGTATTCACATGCAATACTCAGAGTACAATGCAGCGCAATATCACAAAATTGTTTCACATGCTTGTATGATAAATTCATTGACTATAGTACCTGTTTCAATTGTAATTTTTTTAGTCGAAACAGCACAAAAGGACTATATTCTACTAAACACGCGTAGTACCAGCTTTCACATGGCTGAACCTAGTGATGATTGTTTTACAATATACTACGGGAATGTGCATATCACACTGCTATTTAACAAATGCGAATATCTCGCATTCTTATTATTGTTACCACCACCGCACCTAACCATCAACTACGGCACAACATTATTCAAAAAGTGAATGAAACAATACACTTATAGTATCCGCAATACAACGTGTAAATTATGAGGAGAACGACTTTCGGCGTGGAATTATAGTCCCGTGACTGGGACTGGACATGATGACTTAGAAAGATGATTATGCAGCTGCCTTTGCGGGTGTTTTGCTTGTATCCTTTTCAAGCTGTTTGCCCAGGTACTCCCTATTAGTAAATCATAATAGCAATTACGATATTGTCAAACCGTCATTTTCGCAAGAACTAGAGATTTATATTCAATGAATTATAAAAATAAAAAGCATACCAATTGTGAACCATCAACTTTTGCACGCTTAGCAATGCCTCATATCGAACGTTGTAATCCTGGTGAGCCAAAAGGGTCATGACTACTTGCTTTCCACCGAGTTGTTCGATTATGCTGAAAAAAATTTTATTCCCTTATGAAATTTGCTATCTCCTCATACAATAAATTCGCCATAAACCTGCATCCGTTTGTTGTTGGATTACTTACGTTTTTCCACGAGGGTAGTGTCGCACAAATTCACCAATATCGTAACAGGCTACTGCAAGAACCAGCGGATCTTTGTTAGTCTCCAGAAGATGAATCAGTATTTTTAGCAACTCATAGTTTTTATCAGTCAATCGAATAGCATTTTCTCTCCAGAAGCGCTCGGATTTGTGCACGGGTGACCATTCTAGCCGACCGGATTTAATTTCAGATGCATACTCATCAAAGGAACTCAAATCCACAATGGATTCTTGAAGCCTGTCGTACAAGTACGTTATATCCGCAGTAATATCTTCATCCTCAAATTTCCTCTGCTGAAGAATCTCTAGGTGTTTCAGCACTTTGGATTGCACCATGGCGATGCAATTCTCCTTGCAGATCTGATCGTCCTCTTGCTTTTCGATCAAGTTGCGGAAAACGGCAACCACTATTCTGGTGACCTTTTCTTTCACACTGTCACTCAGAATATCGGCTAAGATTGGAATCACGTTGTACCTGTTTAATTAATTTTCAAATTAGTTGATGCCGAGTGACTCTCAAAATAACCAATCCGTTCATGAAGCTAATTTATAAGCGGTAGGTGTATGACTTACTTATTCATCTTCTCGGCTAAAGAAGGGGTGAAAGTGAGCACCCAAATGCAAAACGTCAGCTGATATTGTATTTGGAAATTATGGCGACCAGATAGTACTGACGCAATGGTTGATATGCCATCAACCGCTACAAAAGCAAATCGATACTCCTCAATACGAAGCATCATTTGCAGACAACGACCGACTGATTGAATGTACTCATTGTCCTGTAAAATATACACTTTTATGAGCAAAACAGCTGAATTGCTATTATTGAGAGGACTTCAGCAATAATCAATACCTGGACACGGAGCTGATCTTTCAACCATGTTAAGTAAAAGTGCAAGTCCGACCCATCCATTAGATCTTTGCTCCAGCAAGCCATCTTAGCCAAAATCCTAGATGTCATATTCGTTATGAATCCATCCTGTCGATTAAGCATGTTCAAGAATGGAGCCCAGACCGATTCCTTCCTCTTCTTGGCGTACTCTTTGAATATTTCCACTCGATTTTTGTCCTCCTGTACCACAAACACGATCATATAATCATAATTCATATTCTGATTACTTGTTGATTACTCTATTCTCAATATTTGCTCCTTACCAATAGCATATCGTCGATAAGTACTAGGATGTAGTAAATAGTTTGGTCTTTCGAGACATGACCCATGAGGTTCAAAAATGTTTTAGCACATTGGGATTTCTGTTCTTCCAGCAAAGTGTCTTTAGCTTTTCCAGACGCTCCATCAAAAGCCACAATGAAGTTGAAATCTTCTTGAGAAATCATTTGGCATCTAAAACACAATAGCTTCGTTTAAATAACACCTCCAAATACTTGGTCAAGATACTTGTAGTCCCACCATTTCGTGACACTGGTTACAATAGTTAGGTCGAACTTACTGCAAATAAGACTGCCAGTTAACCCGCTGTGCCCTGACATCATTTGCCTTCTGTTGCAGTAAGCTGGTAGCCGCCATCAGATCTAAAACAATTGGAAAAATTTCGGTCACTGAATTAACTTAGACTGATGGTCACCCAAGCTTTTTAGCGAGTAATATTGTTCAGTGCCATTCCGAATCCTTATCTTATCTCAAGTATGATTCACAATTTGAGCGACAGGGCGTGAGTGATTTGTGAGAATCAATATCAACTAAACAAACTTATTATGACAACCGTGAATTACCAGCAGGAAGTGCATGTATCATTCATAGGGTTACCAAACCACAGTATACCGCAGTCACTCCTATGTTATTATTATCAAGAGGAAAACTTTTATAATTTCGCCTACCTCCCTTCTCGATATCCTCGGGGATGCTAATCCCAAACTTGGCATCTTCAGCACTCATTCTGACAACAGTAGTTTCTGCACAAGGGTGGAAGTAACTTTACTAATTTTTAGCTATCACGTCGAATACTCAATCTGAAATATGAAACAAATAAATAGCTGTATTAGATCAGTGGAAGAAACGTAAAGATATTTCATGTTACATTGTGTATCTGGTAGCGATATCAAAGTTGCTATAATAAATTCTTGAAAGAATTTTTGTTTCACAATGATACATCTACAAATTGTGACGAACAAACCACTCATCCAACCTATTTTAACTTCCGTAATGATGTATTCCCAAATTTGTGTTTTAGTTGACTGAATACTGAGAAGATTAAATCACTTCAGTAACCTCTACCAGCATCGCGCTAACAGTGCAATCTATTTCGTTGCATTTTTATACAGACACACCCCAAAAATTTACAGACCCATCAAGTCAAACACTCGCGGGAAGTCATTTCACCCATCGTTATCCAGACGTATCCCTGCTCCATTCACATACGTACTTTCCCCGTACTTTCTATGGCTTGGACCTAAAAGTACACCGTCTGTTTCTGAAACAGCTTGCCTGTAGTCCAGTCCAGACTAACTGCATGACTTTCTAAAATGTAAAATCTCTTCGATTTTTCAGGTTTTTCACTTTTAAAATAAGTTAACAGCGAATATCTTAAGCTACATAGTTTGCACAATATCCATTGTGAATTGTGGGGCGTACATCAACCGGTTCGTTCCGTATCTTTAAAAAGAAATACAATAAAAAGTGGAGCCATCCCGTTAAAATTAAAAGCTCCACTTCAGTTCAGGATCAAGTTCATGAACCTGTAACCAATTCATTAGTTTCTCACCTTATCATCATAATATCGAGATGGGCACTAGGTGCTGTGCTAGTTGAATAGACAAGCTCTTAATGCGTGGCTGGGAAAATGCTTGCTGTCTCAAGTACCCCCTTCCTTATGAAAATGTTACAATCACTAGCATTCTTCAGGCCGTTCCAACATGTATCCAGTTCACTCACCTGAGCCTCTCATTAAAAAATCGTTTATCATGTCAGAGCTATTTCTGCATTAAGTATTTATACTAATGATGCCATTTTTTAGAACTGTAAATATTCGTGTCAGGCACTTAACCTCTGAAGGCGAAGGGTCCGACGAGTAAAATGTTTAGTCAAGATCAAATCATCGAAGTGAAAAGATACTCTACATCATTCTCTAGCACAGGCAGGCATAGAATCCGAATCCTACGGAAACTCTCAAGAACACGGTTATCTAGTGTATCAGTATCCATAATGATAGTTAAATTTTGTAGCGTGTTTGGTGTTACTGCCATTATTGTGCTTTTGGTGTGGTCCGGAGAAGTAAGTGGAAAATCACAGTACGTCATGCCATTATTGGGTGGGATGAAAATGTCTTTGCCGTACGACATTGCCAATATTTTTATTCGTCCTATCGGAAGGTCTATAGCTGTTTTTCTTTCCATTTGCATGTTATTTATCCTATTCTTCGGAGTGATTACGTCTCCTTTTGGTAAGCTCTTCAAACGGTCTCTGCACACTGTTTTCAGTTCGGGAAGTGCCTTTTCTTATACTTTATTGATGACAATTAAATTTCAGGTTACATGTTTGGTATACCATCGCGGAAGTACGTCCTAGGTCCACGTCGTGACCCCACAGATCCTGCAATCCCTAGGAGTCTTGACTTTGATAATTTGAACAGTTCATGGTCGTTCACAGAAGGCTTCGCGTTGCCTGAGTTTGAGTTTGAGCCATTTTCCCTGCTCCCACCTGAGATTATGAAAAGATCTTGCAAACAATTGGCCCTATGTCACGCCCATCAGCATGTGACTAGACTACCCAGCAGCGTACTCAGGGCTATTCGATGGCTAAGGTAACATATCATTAATTCATTACTTCGAACTCCACGCTAAAACAGTATCTCCCATTTGCTACTAGTTTTTATGTGATCAAAACAGTCAAAACCTGATCGAGATGTCTCCAGAGAGTGAAGAAGCTATTAAGGCAGGCCTGAGTGGAAAAATAAGTTGTGACAACGCTTACACCGATTGTGATGAAAAAATTTACACAATCATCATCAAGACTGTCCAGTATTGGCTGCCTGCAAGTTTGAAAAATCACAGCCATAGACGTAAGAAGGCTATGTACATGAGTTGATGGTTGCATCATTTCTAAAATGCTACTTCAGTTCTGATTACAATCAGTTATAACAATGTAAAAAGAGTAAGAAAATAAACCATATTGAGCGATGATTTCGCATTAGTTTAACATGTCGCTGAAATCACATCGATTTATTGTCTTCAGGAATGTCTACAGTCTAAGCAATCTTGTTACATGCGCGATAAAACAAGTTCCTATGTAACAGGGCGAAAAATTCCCGTTAATCCTTTCGATAATTGTTTCCTATAGAATTGAACTTAAGACCGAAGAAGTTAAAAAACTATTAGTATTAGGAAGAAAGGAAGGAAAGTACAAATTGGCAAATCATAACAATACGAAACTGAATCCGACGGTCAGGATTCAAAAGCTGAACTTGTCGTTTAAACAGATTCTTGGAATAACTAGAGTATAATAACTTTGGAATAGCATTAGAAAATACAAAGACACTAAAACTAATAATGAAAAGTCCCATGATATAGTTCACAGTTTATAATTAAGTCATACGGGGATGCCATTTACTGGATTAAATTGTAGAATCTTAACTCTTTAAATTTTTTGCTTTAACTGAAGTAAAATTTCTTGTTTCTGTTAGCGATAACCTTTGACACGATATCGGATGGATAAGATCACAACTTATAACGAGCCACAGAAAACCTAAGGGCAAAACTGAATTTTACATCTAAATCGGTGGCATGATAAGTTGTATATATATTCTCTATTTGTACTACTGCTACTGGTTACTAGAACCATTCGAAAATGTCAGAATCTTATCGATTGACGTTATTGTCAGCACCTTGGTGTTTGATTGACTCGTTTTAAATAGTTGGCCATTGCCACACAGTATAACATTAAATTTGTTTAACCTATGCAATCTAATGCCTACACGCATACTAACATGCGCATACCCATCTACAAGTATTGTCCACATCAGACAGTTTTAAATCCATGACCTGGATTCCAGGCAACGTAAGCCAGCATTTGCCTGTTATTTATACATAATTACACATAACTACAAGAACTGGGCTTAATTAAAACTCTGTTGTTTGAATCGTCGAATACCTTAGAGTTGATAATTACTCGCTACCACAACATTGCGTTGCCTCGCGATTCAGCTCACTATCAGCCTCAGCCTAACATCGCGATAGCTCCATTGCGGGAACATCCCATTATTTCTTAATTCCAAGCAGAAATTCCGCAACTCCAAAGAAATATATCATTTGGGCAATACCAAACAGAGGAGCTATGACAATCATACGGCATCCAGCACCCTTAAAGAACGCCTTTGGGCCTTCATCTTTCATAATTTTTCTGCAAAGTAACATTGGATAATTATTATAATCAATATCGCACTACACAAATATCCTGCACTAAAATCTTATGAGCACTTACATGAAAGCATCTGGTACAGAGTTGTACGTTTTCTCGCCGGCTCCTTTTTTAAGCAACTGGAGGCGAGTTTTAACCACGTCGAAGGGGTTAACAGCGGCAGCAGCAATGGACCCAGACGCACATCCACAGATGAAAGACCACCAAAAAACAGCTTCCTCACAATTTTCCTAAACACGAGTTTCCAAAGTTTGTCAATTAGTAATTTTGAAGCTTACTGAAATAAAATAATAAAGCTGCTTTGCATGTTATAACACCAACCTTTCGGGGACCTAGACTGTTCAACCTGGCAAAGAGAGGGAAATAGACGACGGAGAAGGACACATCTCGAAGCATGGTTGCCCCCAATCCCTTATATAGACCGAAAATTCCCTTGGTACGAACCAGATCCATGGCAATGCTTGTTGCAGACAATTTCGGAGCTTGAGTAGCAGTAGCACCAGTAGCCTTGGCTTGAGCAGCTAATCTTCCAGCATCCTGAAGCTGTATCTTTAAAAGCTCCATAGGAGTAGTGATCACAATTTGGCAAAATCCGGCCATTCCTCCAGCAGCCATTTCCCGCAACACAGGTAATTTTCCTTCTTTCGTTTGGAGGTGATGACGAAAGAAATCATTGGCTGCCAACTTTATAGCTTTTTCCGGAGTAATTAACAAAATATTTACACCGGAGCCTCGATACATTCCAAAATAACCTTCGGCTCGGTATGTTTTCTTGAAACAATCAATCCTGAAATTATAGTACGCAATGTTTCAAAAAACCATAATGTATTATAAAAAGTCAGCATAACCTTTTTAACCACCGGATTAACATACATGGAAGAATACATGCGTTCCCCATTAGGCCCAATAGTTTGGTTTTGCAATCTGGTTTTGACTAGATCTAAAGGGAAAACGCACGACACTCCGATTATTCCAGCAATCCCTCCATTAATGATTTTCGGAAGCAACCTGTAAGGACACAATAATGTATATCATACATACAAGCCGCACAAAAACAAATCTGTAGTTTTTGAATAGCATGATTCACTCAAAGTCAATTTTCAAAACTCACGCAAATTGCTTCTTCAGAACCGGTGCAGGGATCTGTTCCAATACTCCTTCAACTTTTTCGGATTCCATTTTGATACTGTGAGACTCTCTTATTGCCTGACTATAATTCAATACAGTAAGCTGCTTCTTGTCAGCCGAATTCACAGAATTTTTTGAAATTCAGGGGTTACTCTCCTCCGTATAGTTATAACCTTTGAAACTTTGAACCAGGCTACGAACGATTCCCTTGTGTAGGCGGAAGTACACTACTAACTGACTAGTACAGGAAAACTAAGAAGATTTTCGGACGAATCGGATTCACGATCTATGAGAAGGTGGATTGGGTAAGAAAATTTCTCTTCAGCTCGGCGATTGAATATGTGGTCTCAAAAAAACCTTAGGAACATAAAGCAGCAAACCATTAGTAATTATTTTTACCGGCACGGCAAACTTAGATTAGACCTGCTTACTTAAAGGTACTACTGTTAACTTTACTAACTGATGCAATGAGAGTTAAGCAAGATAATTCGAACCATCCGTCAATGGCAATTTCTACGGTACACGAGACATTTACGCGTTTTCGAGATCTACCTTTAATGCCTCATGATACTCCTTCCTCCCCCAGGATGAATCTCACCCTCTTCCGGCGATTGATACACACATAAGCTAGATTACTTTGCTAATATCTTAATATTCTTACAAATAGCATATTCTAGTATTTTGCAACGAGTGAGTTACCACGTAAACTATCCTTCAGCAATGCACGTGTTTTACTGCACATACCTACATGTATCCAGCTAGCAACTTAGAGTTCAATGTTCTACTGCACAAGTAGCAACTGCTTACTTTAGCTACAAAACGCTATTAGCTGGTTGAGTAAGGTATTGAAACAATATAAATAAAAAGAAGCTGAAAATACTACACTAACTACAGCAAAATAAACCAATAACTAACCCAGTTATTCCATGCTCGAAAGAGAGACCAGCTTGACGTAAGAGTAAAAAGTTTCAATTCTGAGTGAGGGATTCAAGGCTGAAGACGGTCGAATGGAACTTGAGAATAGGAACATGCAGATTTCATTGTCAGATAAATGAGATGATCTTGAAACTTGCGCCTGAGATCTTCGGAATATTTAAAAGTCATTGAGACGTCAATTACGCAACAATTAACTCTTTCTTCCTCCCCTCTACTTTCAGTCAGTCTTTGCATTCTTCTCCAGCTTCATCTATCTACAAAATAAGACGAGACAGAGCCATGAGCCTTATAGCTTTGTCTTCCAACTCTCAAATAAACAGGGCTAATTAGCACTCGCAAAAATTACTGCAATCCCTTTGCCAAACATCCCACATTATCTACACGATAACAGTGCAAGCCACACACATGCTTTGGAACAAGTAACAACAAATCATAGCCACGCAACCAAAAATTCATGCAGATATAAACTATATAACCCCACAATTTTCATCTCATTTAAATCAATTCATAGTCAACATTGAACATACCAACTTCACTTTATCACCCCTCTTTCTAAATAATACTTCGCTACTTCGCACGCCATTCCCAAGCCCAGCCCTTGGTGTTTGCCCTTTTTAAAAAGTTTTTGCTCTTCCAAACCACTTTGACTCAAGTTAATGTTATATCATATATAAAGCGAAAGTCCAAACTTCTTCCACACCTGGAAGTTACTCGATCAGGTTAAATCGCATCGCATCCCATTAAATACTATGGTGTTAGCTAAAAGAGATCCAATGCAAGCTTTCATCAAACATTGAAATGCTTTCTATCTCCTAAAAGTCCTATCAATTATGTACTGCATCTTGCATACTCATAGGTGAATCTTGTTAGTGCTTCTTTTTCTTTAGTTCTTATTAGCTACTAGACTTTGACCCAGGAAATGTTACCAAACCCAATCAATCCATCACACCCTCCGTTTGCCGTTGGATAAACTGAAATCTCAACTTTAATATTTCGGTGATCCAAGTGTAGTATCCCAATTAGATTCAATTCAAAATTTCACGATTAAATCTTACCCTACACGACGAGCTTTCCTTAAATTCCCGTTCCTCCAGTTAAAATGATTTATGACGATTTCTTGAATTATAAATTATCTCGCTTACTATTAAAGAGCACAACCGCTAATTATAAATATTTAAACTTGATTTAACCTTCGATAATATTTCGCGTGAGTTAAATATAATTCTAATCAATAGAATACGGAGAAGAGTGTTGTATCTCCTCGATGGATACTTCACTAACACTGTCTACTCTTTCTTCTTCCAGTAGCCAGAAAGTGAGCCCACATAGGATGGAGCACTGCCCGAAGAAGGAAAAGAAAAACTTATTCTATTCCTTAGCTCCGTAAGTCATCAGAGCCTCCGTGGCGCAATTGGCTAGCGCGCTCGGCTGTTAACCGAGAGGTTGGTGGTTCGAGCCCACCCGGGGGCGGAAATTTTGCTACTTTTCCCACGGTTCTACCATTCGGTTTTTTCCTTGAAACTAACAATCACCTAATGCTAATTAATTCAAATTGATAATTAAATTTTTGCGTCAATGAAATGTGAAATCTGTTTTTTGAATGTTACGGCTTTAAGTTGTGCATCCCAAGTTAACAGTTTCTATTAATTACTACACATCCCATGGATCCATAACTGCAGGGCAATACGAACCCCCAATTAGTTGTGGTTGCGGTTGTGAGCCCGACAAGTGTGACATATTTAACTCAGACTACACTATTGCCGCATAGTTGACACGAATTACTGTCGGAGTTTCCATGCACCAATTTATTGCATCTGGAAGAAAGAAGATAGAATAAATCTGTATCTTCGTCGTTTTAATCTCCATCATCACCCGGGTTGTCTAAACTTGTCGCCGGAATGTCGTTTGATTCGCTTTCTCTGTCGCTTACTAAACGAAACACCCTTTCCAATTCTTTGAGCGTATAGAGGACTACGTTTCTCCAGTGGGTGTATATATTATTCGAAGTTTAAATACTAAAAGACTGCCAAGCAACACAGTCACCACAAGGATTTTTTTCTAAAAATGCTTCTTCGTTGCTTGAACGGTACTTCCCGGCCGAACGGAAAGCTCTTACTCACATCCATTTGCGCTATTGCTGTTACCAGATATGCCGTTAGACTCTCGATAAACAAAATTCGTTTTCCTAGCAATTTCATCTCATCTGTATTCGAACTCACTGAGCTATTGCTATTATAAAGTTCTACCCATTCAGTATATCAATCGATCCGTTTCCTCTTCAAACCATCAAGAAGTGTATCAGCTTATGGTATGCAGTACTCACACCCAGTAGAGCTTCATGTTTTGTTTGTGACATTTTTAAAGGTGTTATTTACGTGAACTTTACAGTCTCAAAGTACAATCGTTTCGAGGCAAATCTTATTCAAGCGGCTGCCCTTGGCCATCCCCGAGTTTAAGCTCCATTTACGTTGCCAAAATGATAGTTCCGCAAAGCAAAACATCATTACTTACTACTTCACTCTGGCAAGATTATTTAACCAACGTAACCCCCGGGATTCAATTGTTATACAGAACATTTTGATCTTTAGTTCGAGAAACAAATCCGAAGATGTGTGGACCACATCGTCTAATTTTGAATCCGTTCTCGTCTTGAATTCAAAGAGACCACACAGGAGCCGCACGGATTTCTTTTGAAGCGGGCCGAATTTCCGATTGTCGGCCTTTTCATAGAAGAATACACTGAAAGTGCAATAAAAATATTTATGGTAGTCGTTATACTCTATTCCCTTCATGGCTCCATCTTTCTCTGGACCTTCATCTCCTCAAGGAACGCATCCTTTTCATCCTCATCTCCACTCCTTCAATAATTACAAATATCCACGTAATATTAAGCCCTTACATCCATCTGTTCCGTTTTCTCTATCCCTTTTACCTGTCCAAACAAATCGAATTTCTCCATGGTCCAGACTTGCTCGGAATCAGAGAGAACTCAGCCTTGCAGCCACCAATGGAAGTGATGGTGATGATGTCTTCTTTGGCTATAGAAGGAATTTAAGAATCTTAGATGCAAGTATGGTGGGACGATGGTAGATAATCCTGCATCCATTATTTTTAATCTATATAAACCAATCCATTTTACTAATTGAACGCAAGCGAGAGCAATTCTCTAATAGTCAGTCAATTACAACGGGTCATGAATCCTTTTTTCTCTCCGCAATAAAACCCGTCACTGTAGTGGACAACGCCAAGTTCGCATCTTACTTTCATTCTTAAACCAGCTAAACGTTTCTTGGCATCTCTAAGTTTGGGATCATAACCTAACCGCGCATCTCGTTTTCATTTGGAGCCGTTGTACTGGAGGGTCCTGCAACACTCCAGCATCTAATGTTTCACCCATTCCCTTGCGCCAAAATGTGGCTTACATTATAATCCGCTTCTCTTCCTTCTTACCTGTCCTTAATCCTTTATTCTACACAATATACGGCTACCTTTGCAGCAGAACCATCTCGTAGTCTCTATTTTCACAATGCACTGTACAGGTCTCTCCTGATCAAAATCCTGGCGTCCTACTCCTAGTCTTCGTCTCAATATGCAATAAGAAAAGATTTGCTTTGGAGATAGCTCTGGTCTTCTCTCCGCAAAACCTTCGATCTTGATGGAGACAAGTAGCAGTAATAACAATAAAACCCTACTAGACTGGATTCCAGACTATTTTCTCTAACTTTCTTTTATTGAACCAGCATCCATCCCGCCTACCTTTCACGAACTTCTATCAACATACGAGTACGAGACCATACGGGAGGTAATCTGTGAGAGCACAGCTCAATCATCTTCCCTCCGGTCTTAATCCTTCAAGATTTTGGATTATTATCATCTCTGTCGGCTCTACCAAATAAAATGTAGCTTGACTTCTGGCATGATTGGATTCATGGCTTTAAAGCTGTTGCTTTCCGTTCAGCTTACAGAATCCTCCTCCATGCCTGCTTCAGAAAGAGCCCAGTTATGGATTTAATTTACATTTCGTGTAAAAATTTGTATGCAATTAATCTACACGCATATTTACTTTTACCGCCCATCTAGAAAAATCTGAAACATTTATTACACACCTTGTTTCCTTTACCTTACAACAGATCAGACTTTCCATGCATCCATTTGCGTTATGAGAACTATCACATACAAATACTTTTTCATAAAGACATTGCTTCAGACTGCATCAGATTCCAGTACTGTGTGTGTATTCAATTGCAATTCAGTAAAATGCTTTGTAATAACGCCAGTTATGCATCTACCACTGCGCTCATTGAAAGTCTTTTATAGCGTACTCTGGTTCCAACTTTAGTTAGTACCGAGCAGAAGTGGTTGTCTCTGCCCATTCTGTAATTAGTCGATTTTCTGAAAAAGAGCGCTACAACTTTGCTAATCTACTAGCGTCCACATCTCCAGCCTTCCGCGTTCTTCCGGATTCTGGACGAACGATGTTAGCTAGAACATTTCAAAGATACAATTAAAAGGAATCGTTATGCAACTATCTATGTGTTATTTATATCACCCGAAACCAAAATCCTCGCTAGCTTCCCACCATACTAAATGGATCTGCTTCCAGAATTAGTATTCTTCGGAGAAAACTGGTGTGAACGTTCGGAGTTGTTAACATAATTGTCGTGAATCTTCTTAATGAGGTACTAAGCAGCTCGTGATGCATAGATATGATTTGAAATGAGTTTCTATAGACTCAAAGCCAAGCCCATTCGCGTCAGAGAGAGAGAGAGAGAGAAAGGTAGCAAATGCTATAAAGTACATTTAAAATTTGCATCATGCTCCTTCTACTCCTTCAAGATAGAAAGATTCAAGCAGGTAAGATAATGAGTTGACGGAGCAGGTCAGAGTCAGATGCTGAGGTAATGAGAGAAGAACAGCTTTGGAGAGGAGATCAAGACTTTGGGAGGGTTGGTACTTTCTCATGGGTTGGTGGAAGATGGTAACTGGGAGGGACTTGTGGACAGGTACTATAAGGATGATGATAAGTTGAGGTGTGTTTCAGTCCAAGCTTTCCAGTGCATATGCTTCACTATCCTTCCTACGGTGATAAATCTTAAAGTAAGATCCAAGAAGATCCTTACTTGTGGCTACATATTTTTCTAATTCCCTCTCTTGTCTTCCTTCTTCAAGATCATAGGCTCGACCTTTTCCATCTTGGCGTAGGAGTTGATGCGGAGATTACATTTAGCCATTCAGGTGTACTCTAGAGTCAGAGGAGTCAGGTTTGAAGAGGAAGAGATCAGAAGAGAGCTCTCTTGGGAATTATGATATAAACATTAGTGAGAAATCTTTTGGGCATACAAAACTCTGCGCACTCCCCAAGGTAAAACTATATCCTCGTGAAATAATTCCTAAATAGCATAGAATCTTCATCCCCCTTTCACCTCATCCCTCCTGTGCTTCTTGAAGAAGGTAGCTCAAAGCTAAAACTCACACCCCTGCCGCCGACGATTGACCATCCCGGAGTTGTACAGGAAGAACAAGGCTATCATCATCTCCATCAACGTTGATTGTATGAGTGGCTACGGATTTGAGGTGTCGACATTTCACAGTTGCGTTTCAACTCTTTATCTCATCGCACATCTTCTCTAATTTTATCTAATCTCATCTGTGAAAAAATCGCCATTACAAACCAGAGGACATTTCCTCCGTCCATCCAGCCACCACCGTATAGCATGTGCCTTGTTCACGGGGGAAAAGGGATTTCAGTAGGTGGCCAATTCGCAATAATCAAATCACAACAATAACGAACCAATTCACAGCCATTCAATTAAAAAAGCATGCAAAATAGCAAAGGCAGGGGTTCAAGCAGTAGCAATTCAGGAACAAGCAGTATGAAGAAAACCGGCGGGAAGAAACATGGAAACGCTTCCGGAAACGGTGGAAACAACGCTCAAAAAAACAACAGTGTCGGTGGTGGAGGTAGTAGTGCAAACACGAATAATAATAATCCCGGAAACAACAACACCAGTGCCGAAAATAATGATCCCTCACCAACTACCCCAGCAAGCCCGCACAA
The DNA here is from genome assembly GCA_906901655.1 of Sminthurides aquaticus. Classification (NCBI taxonomy): domain Eukaryota; kingdom Metazoa; phylum Arthropoda; class Collembola; order Symphypleona; family Sminthurididae; genus Sminthurides; species Sminthurides aquaticus. The sequence goes on along the minus strand of CAJQTT010000002.1, from coordinate 1,039,412 downwards.
CAATAACAACAATGCCGGAAACGGTGGATCCAGTTACTTTTGTTGCCCGAGTGGGAGCAGTAGCAACGACTCCAACCCGGCAACCCTCAACAACCTGCAAGGCCCCAATCAAAATAATTTAGATTGCCACAACCCCGAATCAATTCTCAGCACAACGCCCACCTACGAAATATACGGAGGCGGGCATCACGGACTCCATCATCATGGCGGTTTAGTTATGGGCACATCCCAGCCTACTTCTGCCTGGCACTCCATTCATCATCCATCCGAAATGACCTCCGGGTTGCAACCCCATTACGGCGTTGTTGTCGATTCTGCTCCACTTGTCGCTTCGCATCATGCATCAGGTTTGTCTTTATTAAGTTTCTTGGACGTTCCAACTCTTCTAGTCGTCTTGTCTAGAAAGTTTTTACTCTGCTTATCTCCCAGCTAAACCACCTGCTGCAATCTATTGACTAATTCCTTTTTAATTCCATTGCTTACCTCTGCCTCTAATTCCCAGGGTAAACCACCAGCTGTAACGCCCTAGTATTCAAATTCTTGAAACATTTGCGTCCTCTTCTAACACAACTAACGCTACCTTTTCCCCTCCCTGGATCCAAACTGTCTGGGAAGCTGAGAACGGGAGGATTTCGTAATCTCTATAGTCTCTTACAACCACCAACCCTTTGATTTAGTTGCTTTTATATATTATTGTTTCCCTCCTAAAAGACGGGCCCTTACAATGACATTTCATACGACACGTATCCCGTCGTCCTTCCTTCCCTTTTCCCACTGCAAATCCTCTCTTCTATTAAGTGTCTCAAACTAATAAGCTGTAAGAAAGGGTTGTGAGACTACCAGGAAAAGAAGCTCATACTGTGTGTTGGTCCCAAACTGTCTCGTCTTCACACCATTTAAATCTTATTTAAAGTAAGGAAAACCTGGGGACAGTAGGGCTGGGATGGAATGAGTAAAAAGTACATTTCAAAAGCCAGAATGTCTCTTAAATTATTCATACAAAAGGTCAGGGATGAGCTTTTGTAGAATAGCTTTAAAAGTCTCTAGTTTCTCACATACACAACCTGTCCTGCGACACCCTTTTTTCCGTTCCTTCCTAAATTTTGTAACACTATAATAGCACCCTACCCCGAATAACCATTGTGCAGCAAATCCTCAGACAATAAGTCAAGTCTCGGCAGAAGAGTATCAATTCCAAAATGCACACGTGTTGTCAATTATTATTACCTGACTACAAGTCACATATCCCGAACCTTTCCTTCCCCATCCCTTAGTCGCTCACAGCGTCTTGACTGGGGCACATTAAGATCAGTTTCTTTTTCCTTCTTTTTTACCTCTGTTTTCAAAATTTTAAAGTTACATTATGACGCAGAATTGCCGGAATAATATTTACTGCACAGGTATTTAATGTTGTTTCACTTTAAGTTCTCATCAACGCGCGCTTTGTTTGCCAATCAAAAACGCTGCTCCGATTCTCCACTAACCACACCCGCGCTTTCCATCCTCAATCGTCACTCTGATAGTCGTTTAGCATTGTCAATTCTACAGGGAAAGCTACAAGCGTTCCTCAAAAGTTCAAGTGCTTTTTCGCCTTTGCATTTTTCCACGACTACAGCAATTTTGTACGGTGCAGCATTCAGTGCCAAATTAATATCTTGGGGTAACGCAGGGCACGACCTATATGTTCCCGGGCACACTTCAAACCCTCACGACGAAGAAGGATCCATGGGAGGACCGCGCGTACACCTGGAGGACCGTGAATTATGGGAAAAGTTTCACAGGTTAACCAACGAAATGATAGTAACCAAGAGCGGAAGGTAAGCGAAACTTTGGAAATTAATTTTATATGCTTTAACTCCACAGATACATAGTGGAAAATGATACACAAAACCTCTGAAACTGGTTTACTTTGCTTCTAAAATACACTTCAGGCTAGAGCAACTTGTTCTGCGCGAAGCCAAGTATAATTCCCTTTAGTCACGACACAACTGGATTGATAGTCAGAAATTGCAATTTCACTGCTTTAAACTGGATTAGTATCACATCATAGGTACAAGAGTAGATATTAATTCCAAAATACTGACTGCCAAGATCAGTCCTCACCGCGACAGCGCCTACATTAGGCCTACAGAAGGCGTAAGTGTCAAGCCAAGATTGCCCCGTAACCCGTAATACTCTAGTGCTGATGACACTGATCGGTAGCCACATGACGTTTCAAGTATCTTAGTTAATTAGGACTTATGTGTGGACGGCAATTAATTAACAGAGTTCAAATGAAAGTAAACTTACTCAAGTGAAAAACCCTTGGAAGACTCCAATATCTGTGACAAATAGATTTTAAGGTGCATGTTAATGAATCAGTATGCTTCACACTATCAAAACAGCAGGAGATAGCCACAGTTTCAAAGTCAAATATATCGGAATTGTCACCTGCCAGAATTCGTATTTCTGTGTGTATTTCATAAATTATCACGGGAGGAAGAACTAATTAGGTCTCTTCAGGGGTTTTTCTCTTGTTCGCGTGTCGTAAATTAGCGATACGATCAATCCGAGTCACACCAACCCGATAATTCCCATGCTCGAAATTTCTCGCTGTATTGTCACTGAATCACGTCAAAACTTGGCTACTATAATCTCACATGGCCTCCTCTAACAATATTTCTTCGGTGTGTTGTGTGTTGTTAATATGTACAAGAACCGCCATTTAGCCCCCCCCCCCGTTCTTTATACCGGAATAGGGAGCTACAGATTTAATCCATTATTCCCACTTCCTTATCTTTTCCTGTAATAATAAGTTTACATAGTATATTAATCTTTCAAGGAATTATCAAGTAATTAGAGCAGCTAATAAAAATCTTATCAGGACCGGAAGTAATTAGTAGCCTCCTACCCCACTACGTTCAATTTTCCATTGTGATTCTACGTGATTCTTTCGTAGGCAAACTGTTTCCTTTGTTTTTACTAGTTTCATTATTTTATGCCTTACTCTGTTCATAATAGGAGGATGTTTCCCGTCGTTCGAATACGTATATCGGGCCTCGTACCAAACGCAATGTATTCTGTCCTCTTGGAATTTGTACAAATAGATTCTCACAGGTGCGTAATTTTGCTATTATTTCTAAATCATTTGCATACGTTTTTAGCATGAAAAAATCTTTTGGTTGTCCAAATTTTTAATCTCAGCTGTTCAGAATCGGAAACGTTTCTTAATTCCCAATCGCGTCAACGTTATGCGAAACATCTATTACGTATGTTATTATCTTTTATCAGATAGTTTTCGTAATTGATTGGACAGACTTGCTCCCAACAGGTGGAAATATGTGAACGGGGAATGGGTTCCGGGCGGTAAGGCGGAATCTCCTCCAGGCCAAGCAATATACTGTCATCCAGAATCCCCGAATTTCGGCGCACATTGGACTAAGGATATAATATCGTTTCATAAAGTTAAACTCACCAATAAAACCAATGGGAACGGACAGGTGAGTAATTGAGTATTTTCATGATAATTATTTTAATTCCCATAATAATTACCATCCTTAAAAGAACAAAGCTCTGTCTCAGCCTCATCTATTCTTCTACTGCTTGATTTGGGACAGCCATCGCAAGTCAGTTCCTTTCCCAGACACCACCACAGCATATCATAGCCAGACCCAGTATATTCTCTGGTGTAGGAAATAATAAGCAAGTTAATTGTGAGTTGATGAGAGCAATAAAATCTGTGAGGATGGATATTGTTCAGCCGTTGAGCTGAACAATAATAATGATTAGGGTGAGTGCGCAGAATATGGAATAGGGATCAAAATCCGGGAAGATTTTGCAAGGAAACTCAGCCAGCGTCCTCCTGGGACTGTCATTACGTTTTGAAGAGCGTAACATTTCTGCAGCGCATCTACAACATCTCAATCCTCAAGAATAGAGAGAAGGGGGGATCCTTAATTTATGGCAATACCCATAATGGGATGTCAAGGGTTGTTGTTCCATTGTAAAATGATAATTTTCCGCGTCCACACAACACGAGCCCGCTGATGTAGCCCCCAGCCCTCTCAGTCGCTCTCATCCCTCCCTGCCACGTTTCCTTGTCAAGTAAAAGGGCATGAAATTATTTTACAACTTAATTTTTCCAGTCATCCCATTTCCACCTTTCCCAAGCCAGGTATTAAGTCCACCCGCCGCTTCTCCTCTCATCTTAATCTCTCCCAACCAGGATACTGCATACTCCATCCCCTGTGTTTTTTAACCCTGATTCAAATGACGGCATCAAGATGAAAGAAGAAGCACGCGTAGAAATTTGAATTGGTCAAAGCTTGAATAGAAAAATGAAATCGTGTCCATCACTTATTCACAGATCATGCTCCATTCCCTCCACAAATACGAGCCCAGAGTCCATATTGTCCGCGTTGGGACTGAACCGCCAGGGAGTCCAGAAACGCTCATCAGAAATCCAGCCTACAACCGCTACACCACACATCCGTTGCCAGAGACTCAATTCATTGCCGTTACTGCCTACCAAAACGAAGAGGTAAGACAGTTGGAATAAAACCTATACAAATCTTTGAATTTCTATAGTCTTTTACTCAAGGTATGATAGACTTGAGCATAGTTTTTCGATCCTACCCAATGCATTATGCCTTCCAAGACCTTGGTGGATGGAGCCAGATTTCCGTTTTCTTCTCATCCTGCCTTCACCGCCACTTACTAGCCATTACGTCTTGGATTTCATATTTCGTCTTCTCTTTTTCTAGCGTATTGACTTTAACATATCCAAAGCTTCCCAACGGTGTAGTAGATGAGATAATATTTGTACGTTTGCAGAAGCTAGTTTTTTTTCTTTACACCCTGATTAAAGGCAAATAATTCCTTGTTTTTACACCAATACATTTCAACACAAAGAGGCGAAAACTTTCTAGGTTACTATCCTGCTTTGCAAGCAAATAGTTAGCCTTATTTGGTCAACTGTCAACTTCTCTACGCTTTAGCCGAACTGACAACGTCCTTCTGTTGAGTGTTTCACTTGTAATGCGACGTTTTACCACTCCGTCTTCTAGCATTATCTATTGCATACAACTCCACCACTACTCCTGAGATCAACAGGTTCTTTTCGGTTACCTGAATTCTACATTTGTTAAGCATTACTGCTTGAAATTCTTTGCAAGTACATTTTAACCAAGTCGTCACAAACTGCTATGTTCAACTGCAAAACTCTAAGCCGTGCTACTTCAAAGGTGGAACCGTACATGCACACGTTTCCAATTTTAAGATCTGAGTTTATCTTTTGCGGTAAACATTGCCATAAACATTGCCACCTTTACATCCCTTAATTTGCCATCATTAAGTTATTATTAAAAGACACGGGAGGGATTTTGGAACGGTGTTGGAAATGACAGTGATTGTGGCATAAATTCAGAGGACTAAATTAGTTTCCTTTGTATTCTCAGGTTACGGCCCTTAAAATCCGTTACAACCCTTTCGCGAAAGCCTTCCTGGACGCTAAGGAACGACCCGAGTCAAATAGGGACATTTTTTATCCCTCACCATGTAAGTACTTCCTCAGAGAAGAAACCCTCGCACGCTTTTCACGCAACGAGTGCATAATCTATAATTGATGCATTTTTTGCTTGAAAATCTTAAGAACTTTCACTTCCAAGTTTTATAGCAGCAGTGAAACCTGGAACAGGAGCAGGTTCTACCACAGATTGGATAACTCAACATTTCTTTTATTTCCAGACTCACCTTGGTACATCCATCCCGCCAATCCATATTACCCGACATCAACAACCCTACGAACTCCAACGACAAGACCAGTTTCAAATGGAGGGAAGCGTGCCCGCTCAGATTCAGGTAGTTTTACCTTTAATTAGCTATAATCTTACAGAGCTCGTTCCTCCAGGAGTTTTTCTCCTCCGACAAAATTCTCCGGCATATCCAGTTTCAGCTGATACAATTTGCTAAACAGAGAGCTAGAATCCCAAACTAAAAAGGTTCATGGCATAACTTAAGCAGCATGCTGTAGGAGGAAGAGAGTAGACCAGGAAATAGCAAGGGATGAGACGAATTATTCCATCTCCATCCCAGAAGAGCTCCCACATCTTTCAAGTTTCTCGGCATAATATTTTGGATGCAAAAAATTTAACAACTTATTCCTCCGACCACATAACATGTAGTGAATGAGTTTTACGAGCTATAATCTTCGCGCTTACGGTGTCAAAGCAAATAGTAATTATTCTCATTGTGTTTAAACATGGGCCCACTACAGTATCCCATCCACCTTTTCATCATCTTCAACCATTCTAATACCTGCGTATGCAGCTATCATCTTCATCCATCGCATCTCTTATTCCCATCGTCTTCTAGCCAGGCCAGAGTTTGGTCTACTGGTGCATATTTTACATGCACAATAATCACCATCATATTTCACCTCGTACACAAGAAGAACAGCCCGCTATCTTATGTCTCTCTCCACATTTCTCCTTTCCGCGCCCGCATAACTTTGCCGACAATCGCAAAAAGGCTAAAGGTGACCGCTAGAAGGATTCTTAAATACAGGCCGAGCAAACTAAAAACTTAAACAGACTGCAGATTCAAGCAAGCCTGGCTTTCTCAAAGAATCCAGCTATATTCAATATTGGATCCGCAAAGAGCGGAATTCAGTTTGCTCCTGGATTTTGTCCTCGGAATAAGAGCCATTCATGAGAGGATTCACGAGAGTTTAAGCTTTAGCATAAAGTTTAGTTTGATTTGTATTCTTTGCAATAGCCTAAACCAGTAAGTTATTTAGTTTTGCGTGTGGAAAATTTACATTGCACACAAAGCCCGTCCGCAACTTCTTTTCCCTCCTTCTTCAACTCTCTTAAATAATAAATCCAAAGTTATTTTCTCACTCCGAGCAACAAGCGATGAGTTTACCAAGTGAGAGAAACGATCCCTTAAATCCTTGGATAGGATTCAACCACCACTTCCCGTCCTCGCTTAACTCAAACCAATTTTAGTGCAAACAGAAAAAAGAATTCAGTCTTTCTCCAAGTATTTATGAAGGCTGGCTTACTTTTCCTTTACTAAGATAGATATTGCTCTGGAGCTATAAAACTCTTCATCTCTTCCGCATCCAGGAGTTTACAAAAGAATCATTAATGCTCCTCCTGGGAAGTGGCAATAGCTCGTCCTTTGACTCACTTTCCCAACAAGTGTGATCCCTCTCTTAATATTAAATTTGTAAAAAAGCCATCATTTTCCTCAAAGACTCAAGTCAATCCACCCCGAGTTCAGCCACTACACAATACCAATACAGAAGAAATGATCCATCTCAGTACTTCTTTTATGACTTACCTAAAGCAAGGGTCGGTAGTCATATCGCAAAGACAGATAGCACAACAGAGCCCATAGAGGTACATTTTTCTTTTTCTTCTTATCGCGGAAATATAATCTTTTAACCTCTTGCGGTTAGCCGGAATTTATAAAACTTTATATTATTATTATTATTTCAAACGGGGTAACCCACCCGCGGCCAGAACTTAAATTATAGCTCAAAGAAAACCTGCCGACAGCAATAGACTCTTTATCCGGTGAAACTCACCGAAGAGCCAAGTAAGGGATACAAAAACAAGGGAAATCATTGAATTTCTACCGGGATTTTTACTCCCACGTACAGTAGTACAAAAATTTCATTCCCACAAAATTTTCACCGTTTACATTCACTTACCCCGGAGTAAAGTGCTGGTATGGTATAAGTCATCATCCTTACACCTTCTTCTGTATCTTTCATTCTAACCAAACTCTCAATCTACCTTCAAAAAAACTTCAAAATTATTCATAAATGTAATTAGCTCTCCTTTAAAGATGTATCCTTCCTTCTCCCGAGTACAAACACATGACACATTGCATGAACAACCTCTTCTAGTTACTCGGGATTCTTAGCCCTTAGTCCTGCCATAATCATTTTAAAATTCCAAACTCATCTTTCTTGAATCATGATGAAGACATGCCTGCCCTCCCTCAAACTCTCTTTCATCTACAATCACAATTCAAAACATTCACACCAACATTATGAGTACTAATTCAGCTTTTCTCCGGCAAAACACACCTTCCCCAAAGCCATTGTCCCACCCCCAAAGAGTCGTCTCCTTGTAGGCTTTCACCCCATCCTGTCCATTCACTTCATTCTCATCTCAACCTCATGCCTGCACTAGCCTGAACTGTTAGTCTTCCCTCGACGCCATTCATAAAACAAACTCCATATTGTCTCTAGCTACAAACGCCTAAATTCTTCCACCTTTTTTGGATTTTCATCCTGTTTGCTTGGAAACAAGGGAGAAACTAGCCGTCTAGCTTTAAGACAGAAAACAAAATGTAAGGCTGGCATGGCAGGCACAACGCCGTCTTCTCCAGTCTCGTCTCCTCCAGTCTGTCCAGTCATCTAACATTTCACGCCTGCCTGTAACTTTGAGTTTAACTAAGCGTAGGACGAATGCGGACGCAGATGACGGTGTAACCCAAAAGCGGGCCCCATATGTGTAGTATCCATTTCATCCTCTTAGACTTACCTCCATCAACTTTTATGGCCTATCATAGTCATCAAAGGGGCCGCAACTTTTCTTCACAATCAGGTAAATCTCGTGTCGTGAAACAATTTGTTATCAACTCCTCAGCCTTTTTCAAACCCTCCGTTTAGTTCTACAAAGTAACCACATTTATCCTACAGTCATTACCTTAGATCTCTCTCCCTCCCTCTCTCAATATACTTAATGTCAATAGTCTACTACAACAACGTATACCTTCTATGCAGACTTTACCTGGGATTGAGCACGAGAACAAGGCTAAGTCTAACATCCGGATAGATATTTCTTCCTCACCTCTGCACACCTGTACTCTTATATTATAATACCAATTCCACCCTCCCTCCCCTCCTCTAGGACTAGTGTAAAACTCCAAGGATTTGAAATTTCAGGGATTTCCGTCATCCCTTCAAACCGCAACTGTCCATCTGAAGCTGTATTTCCAAGAAGATCGTTGTCGTTAATTAAAACGTATTCTTGTCGCATGCTAATTCTTTCTGAATCCTGGAAAGGGTGACGAATGTGATCCTGAAAAATTCATCATCAATTTCTCCATAAAGTTAATGCTAAATCATTACAATTTGGTTTTTAAAAACAAGTTACATCAGCCAAGTCCACTGTTACCTCTGTAAAGGACATGGAAGCCTGTAGCCGTGCTGCAGCTTGAAAATTGCTGCCCCTTTCTTTAATGTTTTCAAAATAGAAATACATTTACAACCGAAGCGTGGAAAGGAGCAAGTGGTATTACGCTATTAGTAATTCACACATTAGATACTATTATCTTTACATCTACACACCTGTGGAAGCGACTTTTGATCATGGGTCGGAACCCAGTAGATAGCCTTTCCTCTAGATGTGTAGCTGTAAATTTTTAGACAAGGAAACGACGAAAAAAAGTATCAGGAGTTTCTCTAATTGCCGGCATCTTTACTCTTTTAAATTTCTCAATCCTTAATTCCTTCCTTTGAATCACTCAGTTTGCCGACAACTTTCCTCTCTGTGCTCTGTATCTCCATCTCCCTGGCTGTCTCTCTCCGACTCGTGTCCTCTTGCTTTTAAAACAAGAATGGGGACTTGGATCATGTAGAAAAGATTATCCATTGCTCGCTAGTACTTTTAGCCGTTTTTGTTCAACCTATCCAGACCAGCGTTACATTAGTTTAAAGCTTTTGAAAACTTCGTCTAAGCCTGAAACCAACCAGTCGTCACCAGTTCGTAGTAGTCTTCGCGGTTGAACCGAGTATTAGTTATGAGGATGATGAGTATTAGATTATTATTATGCCATTAACTACTCTAATATTTAATACTTGAATGTTGATAATAATGATGAATGTATTCACAGGTTACGAGCAGGCTGGAGGAAACGGAGGTGTTTGGAACAATTCCATTCCCTCCCCGACAAATTCTTGGCCGTCTCCACCGGCCGGCATGCATTTCTCATACTGGCACGACCCGCCATCTTCAGCCTTGACCCCGACAACGCTTGGATCTTCTCCTGGTATGGAGTCGTTAGGATCGACAAGTAACGGAGACATTAAGCCCTTGCTGTCCAGCCATTCCTCTCCGTCTCCAACCTCAATTTACAGTGTTTCATCCGCCCAGCCGACGTCAGGGTCGCTCATTCTAGGTACACATGGCGGCCTCTCTCAAAATTTGAACCACAGTCAAAATTCATCCTCTACAACCCCACCTCACGATATTTCCTCGCCTTTAACATCCCACCATGGGGGCAACAGCCACCCCTCCGCCCCACTCTACGCCAATTCTGTCTCGTACCACACACAATCCTCCCACCATTTAAATCCTAATATACAGTCTCATCAGCACCCCCATCACATGAACATTCACTCTACAGATAGCTTTAATACACTAAATAATAACAACTCCGTTTATAGTCACAGCAGCAATAATGCAAACAACAGCCCACATTCCCCTCCCGCGGACACCTCCCTTCATAATTCCGGAACTACAATTACATCTCTTCATCCAAGCTACCACATTCTTCATCCTCATCATCACAACCCACCCCCGCCCCATCATCACCATTCTTTAGCACGCCTCCAACATCAGGGCGGACATGGAGGTGGCTCAGATCCAAACGAAACCTCTAACGTCCGTTGGTCACCTCTCACACCCCCTCCACAATCTCAACCGCTTCATTTAGCCTGAAAAAGCCTATAGACATACTCAATCGCTATCGCTAGCCATCTTGCTGGCATTCATGGCAGAACATTTAAGAATAGTAAGAGTAACTTGAAGCTTTTCAAAATTTACTAAACGTATTCAAAGCGTTTCAGTCTAAAATATTAATTTCACTCAAGTTCAAACCCCCAAATCTCAGTACCTTCTCTTGTATACGTAAATCATGGTTGTACGATTCGCATTTCTTGATTTTTAACCGCAACCATGGGACATTATTTTAATCTTGAATGAAAATGACACAAGATTTTATTGGAACTCTTAAATGCTTGAGAAATCCGCATCCTCCTAAAAAACCTTGGATGGAACCCGGTAGTGCCTCAAGGAAAGAAATTGTGTAAAACAAATGTGTAATTATGTTATTTGTGAGCGTATATAGATACAAGGAGTAGATTAAGTATCATTAGGCTATAATTTCCTTAAGTGTATTAAATTATTTTCCCACTAAAAAAACACCATCTTCATCCACAACTAATCTCCATGATGCGACATGTTTATCTAAACCAAACGAGGCGCAACATAATTTAGTAAATCTTTTGTAATTCGTAAGATGACTCTTACTTAGGATAATTCAATTTAATCTTGCTCTCATAGCTGTAATTTGTAAACTGAACATTTTATTAGCTTCTAAGATTTAATTCGATCCTTCAAATAGGATCCTTAATAAATACTATTGCGGTTAAAAAGTAATTCAGCGTTGACTTACCTACAGTTAATTTACGTCTGTAAAGCGAAGGTCGGTGCATGAAGCATAACGCTGAAATAGCACTCCTTTAATAGAATGGCTGGCGTTATAGGCTTTTATGAGATCCGGGTCATTCAATGAAGGCTAGCAGTACTCGATAAAATCATGAGCTGCAGCGCCCCTTCAAGATATCACAACCAACCCTTTTGCAAATTTGAACTACTTCTAAAATTGTAAATTCTGAGAAGATTCCAAGACTAATCCCAACCGGAACAATCTGGTATATAACTTTAGTCAAACGCTGGAGGTCATTCTATATTAATATTGATATTGCATTTCCCTCGTACCGTTTACATTGTATTTATTTAGCAAAGATTAATCCGAGTGGAGCCAGACTACTTTATAATTGGGAGCGCTTAACACACGTTTACCTTTTGAGGATAACTTTCTGTTTAACGTTTTAGTCATAGGCCCTGGTTCCATCCCTAGCTTTGAATTTAAGAAGCATTAAATGAGAACAGACATCTTGAAGCACGAGATTTTTTCCATCTTTTTATTCTCTCAGTTTTGACTTACGAGGGACGACCTTTAGGAAAATATGATCATGGACCAAAGGATTTAAACACACAGATGGTATTCTGTGGGTATAAAAATTCATGAACGTAAATAATAAGGCGTCATCGCCTAGGCCAGTTTACGCTTGAAGGCAGATGAGGCTTGGTTGAGTGGAATTTATTCTTCATCTCCCAAAGCTCAGCTAGCATGAGGAATAACTCGAATGAAAGACTGCATAATTTGTTTACCTGTCACTTAGCACCTGAGCATCATAAAATCTTTTGACCACTTACGCATTATGCAAGTACATACACCTCCACATTTAATTCTCCTGAATAATGAAAGAGCTCAAGCAACCTTTGGGTTTCTCATCTTTCTCCTCATCCTCCCTTTTTACATTACCACTCTGGAAACAAAAATTCGAGAACCATGGCGTCAAACCACAATGGCTCACCAATCCTTGTCTCAACCGCTTTTTATACGCCTTTATGCACTCGAGCCACGAATTCGAGCTAGCTAATATCCCATTATCTCTAGTCTTTTCATTAACGCACCGCTTCTTATCAAATAAACGTCAGCCCAAATCAAAAACGAGAGCTAAAAAAATGCGGCGACGGCTACTAGAACTGGAATTTGCTCGTAAGAGTCCTTAGGATTACGGTTTCGTATTCGACTCGGGACCAAACTTACGTTGCCATAGAATAAGTGGATATTGACATGAAAGTGCTATTTCAAATATGGATCCTGGTAACTTCAATTAGGGCATGATGGGAAAGTAAACGGGAATTATAGGCAGTAAGGCTATGAGGATCCAATCTCGTCACTTAATCTGGTCATGACGCTGGTGACAAATGTTAGATACAGAAGTACCGAAACCATTTTCGGTACACAATAATAGTCAATGCTAATAATATATCTTTGATTAGTGTCAACGGGGCTTTACATTATGATGTGGACCGATATCATTCCTTCTCTCATGGTCCTCGCCTTGTTACCAGCCTCAATTTACGCTCAGTTAGAAAACTCAAGCTTTCAGCAAAAATCTGTAAACCCAGTTAATTCGTTCGAAAATCAAAACCAACCGCGTCAGCACAACAGTCAATTCAATGCTCCTCAAGATCCAGATTCAAAAGTAAGTCTCCCTGGAATCCTGACGTATGAGACACTCAAGTCAAGCCAAGCCTCGATGCATGATGCTTAGGTTATTTAATCAGGATACACGAGCGAAAGTGCCAACTATAAAATCAGAAGTAAACACGATAGTGATTGAAGCTCTAGTTACGTACATTTTAAAATGATAATCAACTGTAAAATGCAGCTTCGCAAGATTTCGGAAGCAGTGACAGCCGAAGTATGGGAACTCAGTAGGCAATATTTGCAAGAACTTCAACCTGCCTACGTAACAATGGCGGCTTCATATATCCAGAATCAGCCCAGATATGCTCAACATCCTCAAAACGGACCATATAATCCATCCCAGTTTCAACGGAAGTCAGGATTGGGCCACAGAGCACCATCCAATGACGCCGCAGGTAATAATAGATCTGGCTATCAAGGCAGATATAATCAGAACACGCAAGGAGGAGTGTTTCGACCGAAACTCGCGATGAAATCAACTATAAGAAAAATAGTTCGAAGAGAGTCTCCAAAAAATGTCAATAAGTTCAATTATAAAGAAGGATGGTACTGAGAGTCTCACTAACTAGTATAATTGACGTTATCATGATTAGAAAAATGTTCATTGATTTCTACAATACCAAAGCATTTATTGCCAATTGCGCTAATATTAGCCCAAAAACATTATACTACGACTGGAGGCGACAATGTAACAGATTAAAAGAAGGTATGAATGCAAATATGTTCGTCAGTTTAAGCTGTCTGAGGAAGATTCAAAAGTGTCGACTGGCCTGTAGGTAAATAAACCACATTCCTTGATTTGGCAAGCTGATACGCGATGTCTTCTGCAGCTTCAATACGACGCAATTCAACCAAACCCTCACCGGAATCTGTGAATGACTTGGCCAAGAGAGTAGAGGCCTAAAATATAAAATCATACTTCCATTAGCCGCCAAAAAATATATCGAATAAAGTGAGACAAAGTAATTCAATTGTGCTCCATCAGGGCCGTTGATATCGGGCAAATAAATTACCTGAGCGTCTCCTTCAGCGGTGATGACAGCAGCCTTTTTCATTTGTTCAGCTTTTTCGACCAAGAACCGAGCTCTTTCCGCCTCCTGTTGCGCGACTTGTTTCAATTCAACAGCTTGTGTGAATTCTTTACCGAATGTCAAATGAGTCTATGATTTCAACAAATAATGAGATTAGAATCCAAAACTTGACACCTGATACTGCTAAGCTATATTTAGTATTACAAAAAATCACAACTTACGATGGAGATGTCATCCAAAAGGAGTCCAAACTGGGCAGCACGTTCATTTAGCTCGTCACTGACCTTTTGGGATACCAGTTCTCTCTGGGTAATTAACTCGCCGGCGTCAAACTGAGCTACTACAGCCTTCAACACTTCATTTGTGATTGACGGAAGGACACGCTCATCGTAATCAATACCGAGAGTGGAATAGATGTTAGGCAACGCATCAGGAATAGGTCTGAACAATACCCTCAATGTAATGTTTACATTTTGCAAGTCCTTTGATCCGGTGATTACAGGAACGTTTCTAGGTCTAGCTCGAATGTCGTATATGATGGGCCTCTGGACCCATGGAACAAAAAAATGAGTGCCTTCACCCACAACATCCTTCTTGATACCAGTAAATCGATCGAATATAACTGCTCGATGTCCTCCATCAACTGAAATAAACAAATAGCAATCTTTTGTAGTTACGTAATTCTCATGTAACACGGCGTCGCCACCGCCACCCAAACCATCAACGCCTTTAATCCTAACTTACACCACAAATCCTGAAATCAAATTTACGAACTATAACGTATCTGCTCCTTACCTAAATATAAGTCACTGGCTTAGATACAAGCAAAGTCTACCCTAACTCCAATGCCGTGTAACTATAAGTACAAAAAACCGGCTTACCATTGTAAAGGGCAGAATTTATGACCCCTCCAACAACTGCCATACCAAGACCAAGTTGGCCTATTCTGGTAAAAAACTGTGCCATTTTTAAGGATTAGTTGATTGTAATTAGAAACTTAGCAACGTAGGGATTAATCAAAGTCTTAATCTCCACCACCGTCAAGTTCAAGTTGACTGGAGTTTAATACACACTCGATAGATGATGAAATTCCCTGTGTGTTGCAGAACGGTATTATGTACCCGCTATGTACGCAAATGCTTTGAAATGGAGCATCTTCTAGAAGCATGGAAAATTCAACCTCATGCGGGAAACCCTATTTCATGTGACTGAGACACTGAAACGCCCTGCCGAAATAAACTTACTCGATGACTTTATGGGGCAACGTTAGATTCGTAAATATTAGATTCGCAAAATATTCCAGGAATACCCTCTAGAACTACAGCATGAATAACTTATTGACAACAGTAAGATAAGCGATCTTTTAGAAGTGTACTTCCCTATGTTCCTTTATAATGTGTCATTAGTGGCTATTACTATCCAGAAGCTCATAATTTTTAATTTTTCCTCATCATGAACCTTTGATAAATATGCAACTTCATGCTCTAAAGATAATATACGATGATCCATACGATTTGAGATAACACGAGAGGTCAGCTTTATTTTTCGCGAAAATTCGCTAATGATGCCATCAGATTTACCAGGGTAACAAATACTGCAATATTATAAGATAAGGGTTATGCGAATTCAATCACAGGTTTTCTTGAACATCCCATGGAGAGGGACAGGTTTTTCCTTGAGAAACACAAGCCTACTTATGGGAAGGCAACTGCGCAAAATGCTGATGTAAAAGGCAGTGCAGGGCGGTGGAGTATACGCGTACCTGAGATTTGCGTACGACACCTCACGAAAAAGTGATACTGTATGCACGTATATCGCGGAGACGGAGACGATTCTCCCTATTGCTAGACCTCAGCTGAGCGAATAAATATTGTGATTTTGAGAAAACTTTCTCTGCAAATTCTAGTGGATATAGGCGTCAAGAAGGACATAAGACTGTGCATATCTATGCTTGTGTCGTCTGGGAAGTGTTGTTGTGCGGATGAGCTAGATACGAAGCACGACGACTGTGAGGATTTGAGTCAGCTGCAGTGGAAATGTAAACTTGCCAGTGGAAACATCGTATTGCCCGACCTGACCACCTCTAATCATCGCCCCAGCTGACCTCACCTTGCCTCAACGGAAGGAAAACAGCATTATCAATGTTCAGAACATAACTACTGTCGAATAAAATTATTTCTAGTCCTCGGGACCTATTAATTCCTTGCCGTCAATTAAAATCTTTGAAAGCATAGCACACTCTGTGCTCTCATTAGACGGAAGGTTAAACAGGTTCACGTGAAAACTCTTCTTTGAAAACCAAAAGCTGAAAATTACCATGGATCATCAAAGGAGCGACAGGAACATGACAATTAACGCAAACGAAGCTGTTATTGTCCCTTTTCATGACGAACGTGAAGGGGACTATGGGTCAACAATTTCGGAGAGGTAAGAATGACATTGGTTACAATCATATGCATCAATTTGAATAGAGTATTAGTTAAGTGAGATTACTGGCTAATGATGCTGTACAATAATGATTTCCATTAATTCATAACTAATCTCATGTCATAGGGGAGGGAATGGTGGAGAAGATATTGATCCTTCAAGAAGCTTGGGGGGGACGTCCTTGGGAGCACGGGCTGGTATGAGGCCTGAAAAATTCCCTGCTAAGAACGAGCGAGATTTATTACTACGCAAGGTAATTGATTTGAACGGCTTAGTGATGCTTATGGTGTATGCAAATTAATTGATTTGAATTGTTATATTACATAAAATATATAAAATATACATCGAATCGATGAAAAGCTGTAATATCGTGGAGATTTAATGATAGCTTAATGATTTAATGATATCTTTTGTAGGTGAGGTCGGTCCTAAATAAAATAAGTTCGGTGAACTACTACAGGTTGAGAAAGAGGTGGTTAAGTTTGGTTCCGTCGAATGTGGATCAAGTTGCTGAAGTACTGCAACTAGTTGTTGCAAAAGCTCTGGACGACGTCCAGTATATGAACATTTACGCGCGTCTTCTTGGGTACCTGGTCAATCACCGTCCACCAAATTCTGGCACTAAGATCAGATCTTTATTGAATGCCCATATCTACGATGAGCTCGCGGTAATTACTTTTATACTCCTGTATATATTTCTATATGTGATGATGCAGATCAATCTTCCTACGAATGTTTTTACCTATCATGTTGAGTGTAAAGATCTCTTTTTTTTAAAATAGAAACTGGCATCTGACCGTGCCAATTATTCCTACCACATGGAAAAGGATTGGATTGCAAGACGGAAGAAAGTTACCTTGTACCGCTTCATTGCGGAGTTGTTTTTGGAAAATGCTTGTCCATTAAAATTCCTTATCGAAAGAATTGGTGATATTCTCGCGACCTACAACAGACCGGGGAATGCGGACGAGTCCCTGGAATGTATTTGCGTTGTCCTCACGTTCGCAGGCCAAAAAATTGATAACATGCGGAAGGATTGGTTGGATGAGCTCTTCCATATTTTGAATTTGAAAGAATTCGAAAAACTTGCGGTGAGTCGCTAAAGCAAGTTTTGAAAAAATTAAACTGAGTCAGAGACCATTGAAACGCATGCATAATCAGTTGGTTGATTTGATTTATGTAGATCTCTAAAAGAGTGCAGTTCATGGTGCTGGATCTACTTGAAATGAGATCAAGATCTTGGGTCCCTCATAATAAGTGGTGGGCCCCGTCTGTGCCCGTCAGACAAGCGAGCAGTCCAATGGACTCTAGTGACAGAAGAGTTTCGCGGCAAGAGTCTGAAAGCAACGCGTACCTTGGCTCAACTGATGTGCCCTCAATGAGTCATTATGAACCTTATTGGCAATCTTTCAATAATGCCAATTGTGGATCCTTCCGTAATACGGATCCGTCGTGCACTATAATTGGCATAATGAACAAAGTCAGCTCTTCAACTTTGGCATCAATGGCCGATCATTTGGCCAATATCCTACCCACCGATATTTCCTTACTGGACGATGCTGTCAACACTTTCTTGAGCAAAGCCATTGCGGAACCTGCCTTTGCTCAAATTTACGCAAACCTAATTGCTCGTGCAGCTGAGCAAGTCATCGGGTTGGATGGCAAACTCAGACTGGGTATTCTTAATTACGTCGAGGTAAGCTTTTACTACTATAATTGATGCTACACAATCTGAAACTTTGGTACGCAGATGACTTACATAAATGTGGACCACATTCAATAGACAAAGTTTAATGAAACACATTTTTTAATTTTTAGGGAAATCTGACACGATTGGGCGGTATGCGAGTTTTCGCAGAGCTTTACAATGTGGACTTGGTTATGGCAGGCGATCTCAAACACATTATAGAATTACTTTGCATCTCGTCGGGGGATGCTTGCTTGGAGTCTTTGTGCAACTTACTGTTTATTTCTGGAAAGAAGCTTGACGTAGAACTGCGTGAAGCTGAGGCTGATGGAAGCTACTTGGATTCTGTCTTCAACAAAATGATGGACCGTATTTGTTCAACAACCGGAAGCAGGCTTAAATGCTTTATATACGACACAATTGCTCTACGCTGCAACGGCTGGGTTATTAATCGCCCACTCAACTATATTATACCTCCAGTCATTGACTCAAGCAAGAAAAATTACGATATTAGCAATATTATTCGCGTTGTTGCAAAATATGGAGAGGTATGTTAAAGCTGGTTATACGTATTAATTATGGGGTCACAACGCTGGTAGTTCTCATTTGACAGTTTGTTTTACTTTTACTCTTAAGACTAACATCACGATGGTGCGAGCTACGATATGTTCTTCCGGTATTGCCGAAAAATTTATGTTTCAAGGCCTTTGCTGGGCGGTGGAAACCCAATCGGACGAGGCAATTGCACTGATCGTCCGCAGCCTGAAGATTATAATGAGAGAAAAAGTAATGGCTGACGTCCGACCTCGATCCGATGTAGTTTTGGGACAATTGGTTCAGCATATCGCACTCATGAAATACAGATACGATAATGCTTGGACTACGTTCGGTAAAATTATGGGTGAGTTTGACTCAAAATACGTATCTTACTGCCACTGCTAACGTATAAAAATTATAACTAATTCGGACTTGCTTTTACAGAGGAATTATATGGATGAATGCATTCGCCACAATCCCACACAAGAATAGATCTGATGAACATCCCTATTCAGTTAGCAACTGTGGGAATAACAAGCGCTTTATTGTAGCACACTATTCCAAACACTGTTATATGGGTCCTTTCCTTATTATTCCGAAATTGAAGGTGCTGATTTAGTATCTCTGAATATTTGACCAAATTAGTTCAGCTTAGAAGTTCATGTACAGCTGTTGTATGACAAATGAGAACAAAATGCACAAGTCTGCGGTACATGGTTGTAAACTGCATGGATTTCAATTCTTAAAATTGGTTATCCTTTTCATTTAAGAAATTTAATAATGGATTAGACAATAGAATTTGCTGTCACATGGAGCTGATATCCAAAATTCACATTTCGGGTATTCCTTATACGTATATAATGTTCAAAAAAGTTTCGAAATATAATAATTGTGGTGCGGATATTCAATCCAGATTTTATAGGGCCGTTTACTAGCAATAGATTAATGCTCCATTGCTACAATATGGAATATTACTTCCAGACAAGTCATTTTCGTTTATACACTAGTTGACCACAACACTCAGCAGCACTGCAAGTAGTTGTTTTTAAAGTTTATCATTTCTATCAGTGGTATTTTGATTTTAACCAATTGTTGATTGTACTTCAGGAGTAGAGTTAGGATTTTGTTGCTACAAATAGTTGGAAATGCATTTTATGACAGGCGATAAAACCAGAAAATTACAAAAAATACACATCCTTGAATATGGATTTATGTTTACTAAAATTGAAGCTTCCATCATTTTCAGGGAATTTACATGTTGTCTCCAGATGCATACTCTATCCCTGAACCTAATATGTCATAGATAAAAGTGTAACTTGTGTTAGAAAATTCGAAGCGTTTATAATAGTACCAAGAAAGAAGGAAAATCAATTTATGCGAAGTCAAGTTTCATGCAATAACAAAACCCTTCTATATCGAATACAATAGTTGTTAAAACGATTGTGATTCTTGCGTAAACAAAATGTTCCCATGCCGTAGATAGGTGCTGGTGATGAATCCTTCCAAATGATAACATGTTAGATTATAAAGTTGATACATCCCCCATGTAAGCCTCTTACCACTGATTGGTGGTCGCCGTTAAGGTGAAACAATAAGTTACTCGTTCTGAATAGTTGTGAGCGCTTCAGAAATTAGAAATCAGAATCTATATCTATCCTATCCGTGTGTCTTCATGAAGAAGTCCAGAAGTATGCATTTGGATTTGACCAGAACCACGCTTAAGAGTCTTGACACTACGAAGCCCTATAACCAAAGCTACTGCTATTAGCTCTATCATAGTACAGTTGAACATGCCTGATGTAATAGATAATGTGTAATTTGATGACACGATGGTCTCGCTTTATTTATTATTATATACTTAACTATACAATGGAACTGGAAACCGTGAATATTTATGTGTACCCTCTTTTATGTTATCCCTTGCTATTAAATCTGAATACTATTCCCCGAAGAGATAACGCCTCTACCTTATTATCAGATATTCACGTTTATGTTTTCGTAACTTTCGTGGCCGATCTTCCCTCTTTAAGTATGCCAAATTCTCCCAACACCACCGCCCCTAATCTCTATTTGCGTATGCTATCTCTATCTACGTTGCTGTTTGCCTTTTCGTTGCCTTTTTCGTCTGTGCATAGAAATTTCAAACCTGTCTTTTTTCATCTCACGGTCACAGAATTTCACTGCTGAAAGCAAACGCTTAAATATCGCTGTCAATGCTGTAAAAATATTTGAAAATGTGAGAAAAGGCCATGCAGAGGTGAAGCTCAAAAATAAAGACCGCAAAGTTTGAGAACTTACTTTTGTTTTTAAAGAAATCTAAGAATCGTTCTAAACTAAAAGAGAACTGCTTTATTAAATGTAACCCATCTCAACCCTGTAACATGTTTTCTTTTGCTTACCTGACATGATGTCCATTTTTGCACAACTAATATCGCAAAGGCCGGAATTGTGCCATTTTGAGGTCAATTTAAATCGCTGCAGCATGCGTGAAAGTTCGACTAGAACAGAATCAACAATAATTACTAGGATGCCCCAGCTTTCGAACCTTTGCGATATCAACGTGAACTGAATGTTGCATAGGCAGGAATCTTAAATGACCAACTCATAGACTCCTAGAGGTTTCATTCGCAATAAAAAAAGTTGTTGAAATGTTTTTTTTCTGATAGCATTAAACTTGTCGTTACCATGATTTTCAAGATATGGCAAGACTCAAGCCATATGTGTGAAAAAACTTTGCAATCTGAGATAACAGAGGAAGCAGCACGTTTCCCAGTATATTTCGTGTTAAGGTTTAATGCACGGCACTCTTCCACTTTAAAGTCATCAATAAAGTCATCACTGAGAAACATCTCAATTTACTGGCTACAACTACGGATGCTTCAGGACAGTAATTATTTTCACTATCTCTGCAAACATAGCATGTAAGCTATGCTACTTCTGGGGCCAGCTTGGGCTCTATTCGTTTCAAACGTTTCTTAGTATTTTTGTGTATGGACCAGTTTCGCTGTAGCTGGAACTCCTGTTTCATTCGAAACCTAGTTTGATGGCCTCGGATGAGGAGACAAGGCAAGGGCTCCTCAAATTACGCCTTCTTACTTAATTACCTTTAGTTGCGTAATGGAAGTGCGCGAGACATAGCATTCTTGTCTTCATTCTACCCCTATTGTATCCCTGTAGTAGTTAGTTCTGATACAGCAGTGCTGTGCTTTCAAGGTTCTAGCGAAACAACTCCGTATTTTCTAGGACTGGAGGGATTTTTATACCCTATAATCATGCTTACAGCCTTCGAGTTGATAGTTAGTTTTGAGAATTCAATACTCAGTCCGAAACCCATAGAAATAGGTCCGTTGAATGATATTTTCTCATTAGTCAATCAGTATCAGTGGTCAGGAAGTACAGCGCCTCCTCCAGTTAGCTGTGCCTCTCCGTGTCAGCATTTCAAGCTTGAGTATACTTTAGTTCAGTTGATTTTTGAAAAATCGGTATTTCTCGGACTGCAAATAAATAGCAATCTTCGCACGATCGGCTATCCACAGTGAGTGGAGGCGTAATTGTCTTGAATTTACCAAATCTTTGCCTGACATTATGCACCCATTCATTGTTATAGACATCTGTGCATATCTTCAGCTATTTCGGCAAAAAGAACGGCCCTTTCTGGGAATAACTTTGCCAATTTTCATCACACAGGTAACGAACCATTGGCTTTAGTATGTCCGTATCCCGCGGGAAAATCATACCAAATTATCCGTTTGAATCATAGTTGTATCTTCTGTACTTTTTAATAGCTATAGTCTGTATTACCTGTTACCTGTACGATCCCAAGGATTATTTAAGCAGCTATTATAATTTTTCCATCAGATAATTAAGAATACACACTTCGCGAATATTTTTGTCAATTATATATAGATAATATCATCCCACCAAAATCATCTTTAATTAACTTATTGCATAAGGCAAATATAGATAACGGATTCTTAAAGAAATCTCCCCGCATTAAATTCTTCAGAATGGATCCTAAAATTGAGAAAATAAAGGTTTGCTTATTATTCTCGGAAAACTTGAACTATGATTTCGATAGCTCATACCTAAGGTCTGTGGTACGGGTTTGAATTATCGTATTTTTAAATCTCGTTTACTTTCTTACAAAGAGGGAATCGCGTGGCGGATTAGCTGCGAGGAAGAAGCGTTCATCCGTAGCGACGTCTACCGTCCCCCCAAAAAAGTCCCAGGATTCCGAAGTAGGCAAAGCAAGTTTAACTGGGACACTGAAAGAAATTCAAAATATTCTCTCAGGTCTGGAAACCCCAAGCAAGCCCTCGTCAGCATTCCGTTCTACTGAATTTGACAATCTCAAGCCCCAAAACATCCGTGTTTCAAACGTTATAATCAAGCATGACGATCCAGAAAGTATCATAGCAACTTTCGAAACGTTTAAGCCTAAGCGATCGGAAGAAGAGCCCGGCTCGCCCCAAGCTTTGGATCTTGTAGCAGAAGAAAATGAAAGTAATGAAAGTTTGAACCTTATCAACGCATTCACTAATCTCTCCAGAACTGTGCCCACATCTAAATTACCGTCTCAAAAATCTTCAGGACGGTACAAATCCCCACAATCTTTAGATTCGGATTTAATGAAATATTTGGTCAACCACTATAAACATTATAGTAGGAGCTCCGAAGAGGAAGAGGATAACGAGAAACTGCATTTCTTTAGCCCCTTAACTGAAGTATTCCGAGAGCCTGATCTCAGTCCAGTCCTGCCCCTACGACGGACGCCACAGAGTTCAAAATTATCCACGTTAAACAATTCATTATTATCTATTGCTACAGACTTCCGAAATTTTCCAGAGCTTCCTCCAGATAGTAACGAGCTGGAAAACTTGGGGGCACCGTATTTTAAGTTGAACGGAGCTGTAGTTGACGAAGAAGTTTTTGAAGAACAGACTAACATTACCCCAGAAAATGTTCTAAAAACATTGCGTAAAAATTCAAAGCGGAATAAAAGAAAATCATAAACTACATTTCCCTCTATGCACGGACGCTCATAGTTTCCTAACTTTCAGATAACTCTATTTGTCGTAATTTAATTTGTTCATACTTTTATTTGATAGCATCTTACAAATTCGAATAGGCATAAGAGGATAGGAACCATTTCCAGATTCCCGGTCGTTCAGGTCTTGAAGGGGCACTATGAGACTCATCTACTCCCACTCCTAAGACCAATCCACTCTTATTTAGGCGCTGACTCTTCTGTGCAATCCCGTCCGTCTCGGGGTACCCCAACACCAGGAGAAATACCAAATACCCAGAGGATTCCCGCATGGTTATTGAGCTATTGAAATCAAACTATTTCCAGTACAGATGGCATCCCACTTTAGTGCAAAATTTTGCAAGTTAACCACTTCTCCCTTTAAGTTGAATTGAGATTAGCATCATCGTAAGACTGTGAAGTATGAAAATCGGTGGAAAGGAAATACCAAAGCATAAGGCAAACATGATTATCCCTTGCATCAAGGTCTCTTATCACAGTCCACAGTTTTACGAATTATTTAAATTCGGACTCCTGGTGAGCTGCAGTCGTTAGCAGAGTGAGGTTAAGGCTGCTATCAACTACTATGAAGCTACAAGGATAGGGATAGACACTATATCTGGCTATGGCATGAATGAAAAGTATTTCCTCAGAGGCATTTGGAAAAGCGTGTGTGTGCTTAGCAAGCAAATAATTTTCTCAATCACCCTTTTTAATATAATTAGCCTACATTCTTTAACATCATTAGATTACAAAATTTCAAAAATGGAATCCCAAAGTGATTGTGTTTACTGGCCTTACGGTGGCGATAACAATTACTCAAATTCCATAAATTCTCCCATAATGAAGATAGAGCAGGATCGCTATCGTGGTGCAGATTCCATAAATCCAATCCACACAATAGACTTGAATTGCGGTCTGTCCTACGATGAGGACCCATCCGGCCTTGGCCATCATCATCACCATCACCGCCATCAACTTTTAGACTACAACGGCAACGGCAGTACTTATCCTGAACCTGAAAACTACACTATTCATCATTTCAAGACCGACAACAACAGCTCAACTTTCCTTGGGGATTGCGAATTCCCAGACAAAGATCCTGACTTTGAGCCAGAAGGAATATTGGTAAACGTGAATCATGAGCCAATTTCTCGGGAAGTGAATCCTTTTCGATATTCCGTTAAACTGGAAAGGACTGACAACGAGCCGTATAGCCCTCCTGAGGACATGGATTTCCCAACGTTTGACGTGGATGTTCCCGGAGGGATTGACGGTGCTATCCCAATTGACTTGGACCTTGACGAACTTTTCAAAGGTTGGGGGGAAGCCCTCAACCATATTTTCTGGAAGGTGGCGAATCCTGTGCCTTTCCATGACATCACAGGGTAAATAACATTTAAGCTGTACATTTTGAAAGTTTAGTCCTAACATTCAAGTCTTCCATGTTAGCTCAGTAATCTAAAACATTGGTGCATGGGATTTCTTAGGCCTCCGAAAGTTGATGATGATATTTTAAGAAAACTCCGCTACAGCCTATACGGGCCAAGTCCAGAGTTCCACAATAGTCCTCTTCGTTTACCACCAGCACCACCCTTGGTACCAACTACTGGATCCTTCAATTACTACCACGATGCTTCTAGCTTGCTAAATGAGCTCCTAGGAGATATGAATCCACCCATAGATTCCTCATACTACCAGCCTTCTTCGCCGTTGGATGGAAGTGGATCAGGGGTGACCACACTAAGTGACCAATCCACAACGACAGCCTCTACATTGGTCAGCAATGATCCAAATTCCCCTACTCACTACCACGAACAAGAGGCCTCAAGGATCAAACTATGGGAAAGAAAGTGTAGCGTTTGTGGAATCATTATCTTCGGCGGTGAGCAACGCTACGACGCTCACGTCAAGAACGCACACGAACTCACTTGTCTTTGTGGAGAAACTTTTAAATTCAAACTAAAGCTAAATAACCACATTAAAAACGCCGTTATCAGAGGAGGGGCTACCAATCACGGCTTCACCCCTGGAGACAAAATCAAACCCTTATTCGAATGTGACTTTTGCGATGAAATCTTTCACAATCGCAACAAAGCATTTAAACACAGAGAAGAGCATCTCACCATTTTGAGCTCACACCAAATCCCCCACATCCACCCCACAACAAAAGCTAAACCAAGATCGAGGAAAAGTGAATCTCAGCTCCAAACGGGCCATGCAAGCCAGCTTTCTCGACCCTTTGTCGGCGGCACCGGCAAGCCACCTCTCATGGGTAGGATTCTTCCAGCTCCTGGGGAGCGTAAACGACGATCCAGCAAGACTCCCACGCCTGCTGGAGAAATATCACCCAACACGACTGATTTGAATGAACGATCAAAAAAGTATCGAAAGAAAACTTTCTCCAGTCCAGAATATTTACCTCCTAACTCCAAGGACATTCGAAAACCTCCAGAGATTCAGCAAAGACGCATCTCCAGCTTTACCCCTTCAAACCCCTCTTCCACCAACGGGAGTCTTTCTAACGCCAACGTTGTCCCTGGAGCTTTTATTCGTGACAAGAGTCCTAATCAACTTTCGCCTTTTATTGCTCCAACAACGTACACTCCCATGTTGATTCCTTTAGATGCTCCGGCAGCTGCGGATTCAAACGTTTGTTACAATCCAGTTCCAGATTTTCGTCCCGTAAGAGGCACACTAGTTCGTCAGTCGTCGTAAGTCACTAATAAAGAGGATTAATGAGCTAACCTTATTTAAAATTCATAAAATGTTAACGGACATGAAGGTTTCCAAAAAATCATATCTTACATTTTCAGCCCAGCCTCGCAACTCCCATCATTTTCATCTGTAATTGGACAGGCTAGTCCTAACATTCTATCACAGCCAGTTACTGGAATGGGCACTGGAAAAGGTAAACGGCTGGACATCAGCAAGTCTGCAACTGAAAAGAAAGTCGAAAGTGAATTACAAGCTCTCTTTTCCAACAAGAAACCAAGTGGATGGTCGTATTGCACTCATGAATAATCACCTGTAAGCTTGTACATAATTAAGGTAACTTCCTACTCTTCCTTCTGTCATTTCTGTTGTCAGTAATACCAAATACTGAAATTTACAGCCGTAATAGAACTACATTCTAAACAATTGCAGGAAACTATAGGATCTCTTGTAAATCAGTCACCATCCTTCAATGATTTCCGGTTCCAATTGTTTTCCTCGTACACGCAAAGGAATCACTTCCATGCGAAAGGAGACAAAGTTGTATCCAGCAATACTCATCCAAACATTACTGTAGTTTATTATAAGTTATCTTCATGCCTTCTGATTCAACTGAATAGTTTACATAATATCAATATTCGTACAATTGTAATAGTTTATAGTTGACTCACGTAATAATAAAGCGTCAAGCTTAGTTATGTCAACTTGCAGTCATTATCGATGTTAGTCGAAAGAGAAGCTACTTCCAGCCTTAGACCATGAAGAATTGTTCTTTGATGGTATTTTGACGTATTTGAGAGCTGTGTTCAGTTGCTGACAGGCACAAGTATATCATGTGAAGCTGGCATTCCTCCAAGGTTATACATGGACATAAAACGTCCACGAAGCTTTGCATGCCAGATGCAATCACGGCATTGCCAGCACAAATGTGGAACTTTCTAGAATCAATACACTTTTTGAAGGGCCTCCGCTTTTATCTGCACATCATAATCTTTATTATTTCCAAGGCATCGGTCCTCGCGAACGTTTATGCACCGAACGTGACACATTTTCAGTGTCCCTTAGATCCCTTGACGGAAAGATACCCTGATCCGACGGATTCTACATGTAAAAACTATTTCTTGTGTCACAGAGGTCACGCATTCCCACGGATTTGCAACGTACGAACCGCTTTCCATCCAAAATTAAGACAGTGTTACCCTCGAAGCCAAATACCGGAGCAACTATGTTCACAACGTAAGTTGTCTATCAAATACTCTATCGATAAAGCTATTGGTGACTTAATTTTTAGTATATGCTGTTTTTATACGCCTATAACAGCCATTGAATGTGATTACAATGGGTTTAAAGAAGACCCAGAGGACTGTACAAAGTACTACATTTGCTTCTACCGTCAAGCTGTACATTTTTCCTGTGAGCATCATTACATTTTTGACAATTCAAAGCAATTATGTGTGAAGAACAAAGAGAAGGCAAGAATTTGTACGGAACCAAAACCTCATCCCGGACCTGATCCGAGAACTCTAGCTTTCCAGTCTCAAAATGATGACAAACCGTTAATTGTCACTGCCTACTGAAAGACGAGAATCATAATGATGTATCATGCAGCTAACAGCATATGTTTAAGCTATACCTGGTTTATTTTCTAGAGTGAATTGTTTGTCTTTGAGTTCAGTTACATTTAGTATCACAAAAGTTTTCAAAATAAATTCAATGTAGCAAAAAACCTTTTTAATTGTCAGTCCACAATCTTATAGCGATAAGCGCAGCGCTCCTACATAATACAGCATGTACGTTACCAACCCAGTGGTCAAAATACTTTACGTTTGCTATAATTAATAGTTTCGAATCCTATCCGTGGATTTACTCAGGTTCTGAACCGTAGTCACTATCGCTTCCACTCGCATCTTCAATATGAATTCCACGCAATATTTCCTGAAGTCGTTCCCTGAATTCTTCTCCAACTTCGTTCCGAAACACAGGTAAATCCAATAAAGCGTGAACAAGATTTTGGCAGCTTCCAAACTGAAAGAAGCAGGAGATAGCATATTTTTAACTGCGAATCTAGTGCCCAAACAAAAGGTCAACTTGCTTGGCTACTTAAGTCTTACAGAATCGTTGCCTTAAGCCGTTTAAGTGAAAAACGGAGCAAAATCACTTACCGCATCTTCTAAGGAAGACATAGCAGCGTCTTGGGCAGCCATCTTACTCCTTGCAGCAGCGATATAGCGCTCTTGAACTGAAAGCAATTCATCCTTGCTGGCCAGCAGTTCATCTTTGCTTGCAATCAATTCATTCGTCAGGGCAATAACTTCATTGCTAGTGGCAACATTGGCTTTAAATAACTCGTGTAAACCTTTCAGCATTTCTGGAAAATTGGAAGTATCTTCTTCCGCACCTGGAGTATTAAGATCCAAATACGAAAGCGTAAGTATGCATGTAATATAAATTAATTTATCTGTAGCACTATCCAACCAAACAAATCAGCTGTACAACTATGATCTATGATGCACTCCCAGTCAGTGGTTACAGTTCCTATCACCGCGGAAATCATTCAAAAATGAAAAAAAGTGGATTTATTACCTTTAACTTTATCTGGACTCGTTTCCTGTTTTGAATATCCAAAACTTCTCCAAAAACGAAGACGAAACCACGGTACCCATCCAATCCCAAGAATTCTGATAGCCGCAAGCTGGCACCAATCTTTAATATCGCTTAAAATACTAGTAAGGGTCAGTTTAGCTACATCATATTCATACAGATCCTTTACACTGAACATGGTTAACGGACTTAAATTGTACAGTCTCAAAACAGGGATCGACACAATGTCAATAATATGACTGGGTTGTAAATTGTAACCTACTATCAATCCTTAAATCTTGGAGACATAAATGTATGATTGAAGGGACCAACTCTTATACTAAATTATTACGGAATAATAATTGTGATGGATGTCAAGATTTCCTAGAAGTAATGTGCTAAGGTGATTCCCTCCAGTTAGTAATTTTACGAATATACATGCTGGGCAGCTATTTTAGACATGGCGGTAACACAAACGGAAAGGAAGGTTATTGAAAGTAATCTATACATTGGATTACTGGATAAGTAATATCCGGCCTTCGCAATAGTTTCCCTTAAATCCACATAATATAGTCCGCACAACACCGACGGCAGTCCTAAGTATTAATGCATCTCCTCAAATGTTTCATGTACACCTGAAGCAAAAGGATGCAAATAAAATGCTAATCGTTTCTTTCCTCTTCTAGCTTTTTTCTACTGGAATAATTCTGCTGTTAAGGTTTCTTCACACGCAGCAATTCCAACAGTAGAGTTCTAGCTCAACAATATATTACATAACATAGCATCTCCTAAAATAGTTCACGCGAGGCATGTATGCTGCTGCACAAGCAGTACATATAATTAGTGGGAAGACTTCAACTTTGTCGTAAAAGTCAACTAAATTAAGACACAAGTTGTGTCTACTAATTTGTTTTCAGCTTTGCTTATATTTCAAGTCAGGATTTACAACTTAAAGCCATCCTTCAGAAAATCCGCAGTTGATAGTATGAAATTTAATTCTCATAAACTGTTCCGTCAACGTTTCAACGGTATTCGTTCGTGTTCTCTTGCGAGAACGGATCCCTAATCCCAATATCGTCGACTGTTGGAAAGCGCTGTTATTCCAGCCTAACCCAACGATCGTGAATTCTGGGTATGTGTTTGTTGTGATCCTATGCAATTTGCTGGGATCCTTTGCAACATCCATGGGAAATCCGAGATTAGAACCAGCGGACCTCCCTGAAAAATACAAAACAATTACTAAAAAGTTTAGCTATTCCCACAACCCTCCAAGCCAGACAACTCTCGCTGCCCGCGTCTCGCTCAAGTCTGATGTCAGGATGCGAGGTCACTCTCCTCTCCTGACCTGCGGGAATCCTGTCATATCAATTCTGTGGTGACGTCGAACTAAGCGAGGTCGCTACTCTTCTGAGCTACGGGGACAGCTCTGTAGGATGTGCTCAATAAACTCCCCTACAATTAGTTAACTCTAGTCAGCCCTTAAAGATAGGCCCTTAGAAAGGTCTATAAAAAGATTTGGTTGATTTTACAGAGTTGGCGCTACCTGAGCGCCTAACTAAAACCTGCGAAATTGTTGTTGGGGGAAATTCACGTGCACCAGAGCAAATTCACACACGACACAGATATTTTGGTTCTGCACGGAGTTCTAGCAAAATATCGGATAATTTTCCGAATCTTCACTAAATAATTGTTTGCCATTCGTGCATATCGAAATAATTTTGTCAATGGCAGCTCTTTTTTGCTAAGGCGCAGGTATTGATATAAGAACGTAAGTATAATATACAATACATGTTTTACTCTCGCTGAGAGGACACTGATTGCATTTCTCTTTAGTTCTGTGCCGTTTTCAATTCATTTTAATGTTATGATATATGTTCGCAAAGGCTCGCAATAATAAACATGGCCAAAGCAGCCGGAAAAATAAAGGATATCTCCAAAGTATTGGTAGCAAACCGGGGAGAAATCGCATGTAGAATATTCAGAACATGCAAGAAACTTGGTAAGTCGTAAAGGTTGCATTACATTTTTGGTAAGTTGTACTACGAACCTCCGAAAACAATTTTCCCATTCGTGTCAACATCTGCGTTATTGTTACTTACAGGAATTCGTACTGTTGGTGTTTTCTCCGAACCAGATGCCAATTCTCAGCATGTTCGCATGGCAGATGAAGCGTACTGCATCGGACCAGCCCAATCCGCGTTGTCGTACCTAAATCAATCAAAAATATTTGACGTAAGCAAAGGTCTCGTATCTTGATTTTAATGTGATTATCTGAATTATACACATCTTATGATGTTTTATTTTAAGGTGGCTAAGAAGACTGGAGCGCAGGCAATCCATCCTGGTTATGGATTTCTGTCTGAGAACTTTGAGTTTGCCGAAAAGTGTACGGAAAATAACGTCGTATTCATAGGACCTCCTCCGCAAGCTATTTTTGATATGGGCATTAAAAATAAGTCCAAAGAACTCATGACGGCCGCTGGCGTGCCTGTCGTACCCGGATATCACGGACAAGAAGCGTCGAATAACTTGGAACTTCTGGCGAAAGAAGCGACCAAGTAAGTAGCATGCTTAATCAAGCGCTAACTTGATAATTTTCTGCGTTTGATCATGGGAAAATTGTGTTTACAGAGTTGGCTATCCACTGATGATAAAAGCTATTAAAGGTGGAGGTGGCAAGGGAATGCGAATTGTAAAAAATGAACAAGAATTTATGAGTCAAGCCCAATCTTGCCAGTCCGAAGCGGAAAAAGCATTTGGTGACGGTGCACTTTTAATTGAAAGGTTTGTAACCATGTTATTTGTTACTAAATTGTTGGATCTTCTGCTCCAATTGAAGTTCAGCTATAGTGTTTGAGTTACCGATCGATCCGTTATCAATACCGTTGGTTCTAGGTACATCGAATCTCCTCGACATGTGGAAATTCAAGTTTTTGGTGACTCCCATGGAAATTGTGTATATTTGTGGGAACGCGATTGTTCTGTACAACGAAGACATCAAAAAATAATTGAAGAAGCACCTGCACCGGGATTAGCTCCTGAAACAAGAAGAAAAATTGGAACAGCTGCCGTGAACGCCGCCAAAGCTGTTAAATACACAGGAGCAGGAACTGTGGAGTTTATTGTAGAAAACCAAGATTTCTATTTCATGGAAATGAACACAAGGCTTCAGGTTGAGCATCCGGTGACTGAAGCAATCACAGGACTCGATCTTGTTCAGTGGCAGCTACTAGTGGCGATGGGTCATGAATTGCCGATTAAAAGCCAAGACCAAGTTCCAGGTTTGCAAGAAGCTCATATCTGTCCAAGTAAGCTCGTATATTACATTTACTAAAACATATCCGCAATCTTTCAGGTCCATTTGGCCATGCCATGGAAATGAGAGTTTATGCAGAAGATACTGCCGGTGGTTTCGTACCTGCTCCTGGTAGAGTGACTTCATTATCACTTCCATCAATGGACTGTAGAGTCGAATCTGCTATTATTGAAGGTACCAACTTCAGCAAATCTATTAGCTGCAATTTAAAATAATAGCTAACTAATCCGACTACTCCCACATTTCAGGTGACGATGTCAGCGTTCACTACGATCCTATGATCGCAAAATTAATTGTGTGGGGAGACAATCGCATAGAAGCAATTAAGAAAGCAGATCTAGCCTTAAGTGAATTCAACGTAGGAGGAGTAGAAACTAACATAGACTTCATGAGAAAAATATTGCAATCCAATGCTTTCAAGCATGATGTAGTAACAACAAAATTTATCGAAGAGAACAAGGATGAGCTATTCCCTTCCCGTACGCTGACTCCCCAACAGATTGCATTAGCAACAATGGCGTTATCAGCAATTCAAGACTATGAAATGGGGTCAACTTTCTTGAAGCGATTCCGACTAAATACCAGCCTGAACACAGAGTTTCCACTCGTTGATGTAGACAAGAAGACCGAAGTCGTGCAAGTGCGCGTTGATGATTCCAGTGTATTCCGAGTCCGGGATTTGGAAAATTGTCAAGCATTAAATGTTGTAAAAAATGGAAATACATACAGTATGGAAATTATCGTTGGGGGAAGGAAAGAAAATGTGAGGGTGTCATTAGAAGACAACGTTTTGAATGTATTCACTGCGGTAAGCAAATCCCGTAAGAGAGTAAATTATTGGTTCGCTGGGGTCTGGGTACTGATTGAATTTCTCGTTATTTTTAGGATGGTTCATTCCGTGTCGACGTACCAACTCTTGGTCCACAAAGTAGAGATGCAGAGGGCGGAGAAGGTACTTCTGGGAAAATCACATCATCCATGCCTGGGACATTGGAAAAAATATCTGTAACAGAAGGCGAAACCGTGAAGAAGGGACAGCAGCTAGGAACGCTTGTTGCAATGAAGATGGAGGTATGTATTTCACACGATCAAAATAAATTAATACCCGTTGTGCAAGCCAGAGCATCTCAGATAAAATTTTGGTTTCCTGTCTTCTAGCATATCCTGAAGTCCCCCGTTGACGGTACAGTTGAAAAAATACACTTTGAATTAGGGAAAACAGTTGCGAAAGGGAGTACTTTATTTACAATTAAGTAGACAGTCATCCGCCACGTCATTTTTTAGAAGCGTCACTTACGAAAAATATATAAATAAACGTGAATATAGCGTTCACTACTGCGTCTTCGTCTAGCTCACTCGTAATGAGGAGGGAACGTTATAAGGGATGCCCGAAGTGGAAGAAAATATTTACGAAAAAAAACTCTTCGCGCAGTGTCATAACAGGGTAGTATGGTAATCGTACACCGTTTATAAGGTTTGCTGGAACTTAAGCAATCGGTGCTAATGAAATTGTTATATGCTTCCAGTATAGCGAGCAATTCCAAATTAATTTTGGTAAACCCTTAATTTTAGCGTAATAAAAATGATATAATCATAATTTTCTCTGGCCTTGCTTGCATTCTGCATTGTTTCCATACGTAAAATATGCAGTTTCCAGTTCAGACACCGTTGACACCTGGCCATGGCCACATCTACTCCATAGGAGCTCTATGCAACCTATGCGCTTTTCACTATACGAACATTCATCTCAGTAAACTCAACATTGGATCTAGTTTATTCTGACAGTTTAGTGGTAGTAGTCGTAAGCCAACTCAGGGAAAGCCCACAGCATCCTGTATTTCACGAACCACGCGAAAGTAACAGCTGCGCAAACGAAAAATAGGGGATTGATTTTACCATTCATGCCACAGTTCCAGTACGCCATACAATAGTTCCATACGCGAGACAAAAGATAGACAGCTGGAAGGTTGGATATTTTGTGAACGTTCAACATACTACACAACACAGAAAGCCGAATTGTTATTTAAATTTGCTTAAAAAGCTAGCGAATGCTGAATCATTTGGAAGTTCAGTTAGAAAATAGAAATAAATTCTTAAAGAATAGTTAAGCAGGTAAGCTATTTAATCTTTACCTGTTACATTGAATAACAATTACAGGTGTATAGACCCTAAGTTTATCATTTGTTCAAATTAAATCTCTATATTTCGCAATAATGTTTTTTTTGTACGAAAAGGAATTGTTGCAAATCTAAAAGTGAAAGTAGTCAAGAATAACGGATCCAACTTTCACCTGTCACTCTGGAGAAATTTATTCTTTACGGAGCTGAGAGCCCAGGACTATTGGCAAGCATGTTGGACATTGGAGATGACTATATACTCGACGAAGATAAATTGTAGATTATTTTCTTTCCAACTATTACCACTTCCGAAAGACTGCATGTTCAGTCGTGGCTGTTTTAGTGTTGGCTCAGTGTTAAGAAAAGAAGACCTTCTATAATTTTTAATATTATTTTAAAATTCCCGTTTCCAAAGATATTGCACGGAATATTTAAATATTTCCTCCAGAGAATCAATTACAACAAAGTTAATATAGCTACTGAGAGAATGCATTATTGCTCTCTTTAATTTCTAATTGCCCCTTCTAATTTCCTTATAAAAATATATTATTTATTCTATTCCACTATTGAATTTATTGTTCTCAGGATAGATAGGATTTCAAACTAAGATTATTTTAGCACCTTATTTCAGTACAATGAGTCAGAAGGCCCAGTGTTCCCACGGCGAATCAAATGAATTTTACCGTCAGTTTTATGATTACTATGATAACCTTCATCCTCTATTGCCGTACGGATCTGATCCACACAATGAGTTCTTTTCCCCTTACGAAGACCGCATGTAATTGATTTTTTTTAATTTTTCGCTTCGCTAATTTATTAATTTTTTTACGCTCTGCACAGCAATTCCAGTTAGTTAGCTTTACATTTTTAAGAATTTCATGATGCATATGGTTAAGTTCTCTTGTTTTCAAGGTTAATGGGTACTTTATTTCTCCAGTACAGAGTTATTTAATAAAAATCCTTTTCTTGCTCTCCCCTTTAGCCCAACATGACTGAGCGCACTAACAGTTTCAAGTATAAGTTACATTCTTCAAAAGAGAGTTTTTCTAGAGCAGCAGTTTCACTATAAATAAT
The DNA here is from genome assembly GCA_906901655.1 of Sminthurides aquaticus. Lineage (NCBI taxonomy): Eukaryota > Metazoa > Arthropoda > Collembola > Symphypleona > Sminthurididae > Sminthurides > Sminthurides aquaticus. The sequence continues at coordinate 1,003,777 of CAJQTT010000002.1, read as the reverse complement.
TGCAGATTTGGACAAAATGGGTTGCTAGCGGATTTTGATGGTGAAAGTGAAAGCGCAGAGTCCTCTGCGGCTCAGACCAATCCATCCATCCCTGCACTAGGTTCAAACACGCCTTCAGTCACTCATGACTTTCTCCTGGATGAATGCAAAATTAATTTCAACGAAGGCAAAGAAAGAACACAAAGCGTAGTATTTAGGCGGCCTTTCCTGTTTGTTCCAAGTCTAACGTATACATCCTTAAACTATTTATTCAGGTCCTCGCTATAATAACGACCTTTTCCCCCTCTTAGAAGATGAGTTACAAGACGGAGGCCAGTTGGTGATAGTGAGGAATCAACCGGATTTAAACGAATTGTAATCCAAAATAAGCGTATTTCTAAATCCAAAAGCCTTTAGTAAATAGCTGAACCGTACGTAGCTGAAGCTAGTCTAAAACCCTAAAGTTAGTTAGTAGCTGAATCTTAAATAGCTGATGTAAGAGTGCCTTACAAGAAAGCTCACAAGTGCCGTACCACAAGTTCCTGTAACTTGTTCCAGCTCAATTTAACCACAACGGAAACAAGTTTTCCTCTAAAGTCTACCGCATAGTTATTCATTTAGTTATTTTAGTCATTTCTCCCTCTGTTATGAGTGCAAAAGATCTGTCACGCTCTAGACCCTAGCTCATTGAAACTGTTTGAAGCTGAGTAGCCCCTGGTGATCGTGCTAACAGCCTTGTGATTAATCCCAGCTTCGCATGTTATGATTAGTTAATTCCACTATCCATCTGCTACTTACTGCCTTGCCTTCCTTCCAATTCTTTACGTGTTTTAGCATAAAAAAGTGTTAGTACTCTGTCTTGTCCTCTTTGTGCTTTATTTATTGTTTCATTCAAAGACCCTCTCCCGTAGTAAGTATCAGTACGTTGCCCAGCTTTTGGTGTTAAATTATGATGAGTGTACCAATGGATCCAGCAGTGATTCGCATTTTCTCAACTGTTTACAATAGGGGGCTAAAGGTCACCACTGGAACGGTGACGATCACCAAGGATGAGTCTACTAACATGATTGGGATCAGCATTGGGGGTGGAGCCCCGAATTGTCCCTGCCTCTACATTGTGCAGGTTTTTGATAACACGCCAGCAGCAAAAGAGGGAACTCTTCAAAGCGGAGATGAAATTACTGGCGTAAATAATGTGACTGTCAAAGGGAAAACAAAAGTAGAGGTCGCCAAAATGATTCAGGCTATAAAGGTAGGCCGCGTTACAAATATTATGTTGTTAGATTTAAATATGGGTTAATCTTGCTGTTGGCCAAAGTCAAATTAAGGGATAAATCACAACTTTGCTTGTCATCCAGGGGGACGTAACCATTCAGTACAACAAACTCCATGCAGAGGCTTCACAGGGGAAAAGCCTGGACATAATCCTAAAAAAAGTTAAGCATCGTCTCGTTGAAAATATGAGTTCTACAACGGCTGATGCACTTGGGCTGTCTCGCGCAATCCTCTGTAATGACAGCCTAGTTAAAAAATTAGCTGAACTTCAAAGAACTGAGCTGATGTACAGGGGAATGGTAGAGCATACGCAACGGTTGCTCAGGGCATATCTGGAATTGCTAAGAATAATCAAAATATTTGGGGAAACGTTTGCGGCAATTGGAGTCCGGGAACCTCAACCGCGAGCATCTCTTGCTTTTACGCAGTTTGCAGATTACCATCGCCAAATTGAGAAACGTGGTGTGGAAATGGTGAAACAGTTAAAACCGGTGAGCATGTAACTAGTATAACCTTGAATACATGAGGTGACGAGAACTCGTTTTAGTTTACGTTCATGCGCATTGAGTGCCTCAGATCGTTTGTGGAAATATAAATAGTAGTGTAACTGGGGTCTTCCAGGTATTATCCGATCTCGGCACATATTTATACAAAGCCATACCGGATACCAAACTAACAATCGGGAAGTATGCGGACGCAAAATTTGAATATCTGTCCTTTTGCCTTAAAGTTAAAGAAATGGATGATGAAGAATTCAACTATGCGTCCATTCAAGAACCACTTTACCGAGTAGAAACTGGAAATTACGAATACAGGTGAGACAGTGGTTGGCAAATTTACAGTTCCTTGGAGCATATTGCATACAACTTCTGTGCTTTAAATTGCTTTCCAGGCTCGTGTTAAGATGTAGACAGGAAGCACGAGCGAGATTTGCGCAGCTTAGATCTGATGTGCAAGTCAAATTGGAATTGCTTGACAATAAACATGTACAGGATGTTGCCACACAGCTTCAAAAGTTGTCAAAAGGATTAGCCGAATTTTACGAGGAAATTCATCGCGTAACTAAAGAAAACGAAAACTTGTTCCCTGTGGAAGTGGATTTAACGGATACTGCATTCATTTACGATGCCACATTTGAGATTTTACCACCTGATGAAAATACGGAGGAGAACGAGTAAACTTATCTCTAACTTGGGCCCAGAAGAAAGTAATCCCTTTTCGTGATAATCTGATGCTTCTAATAGATTTATAAAACTTATGGAAAATATTTTTTCCAAACCCGATGATTCATCAGGTTCATCTTTAACTATATCTTCGTAAATATTCGGACTGTCTGTAACTCCTGCTAACAATCTTTTTATCTTGTTGAAAGTTTTTAATAGAATAAAATTTTCTAGTCAGCCTGAACTTTATTTGAATTGTTTCAATTTAGAAGAAACTGCACATGGTTTACTTTCATTGAAGACTGATGCTTTTTCTTTTTAAGCATAATTATGGATATTGCCCGTAGCGGCTTATTTTACATCTCGTCAGTCGGTTGCACACTTGCGCTGTAAGAACTTTTAATTACGTAAGCGCTGTCCAAATTGCCGCGCAATACAACAAATAACCGTCAAGTGAAGGCTGGAGCAACGGTTTAAATTACTTTAACAACCAGGATTATACTATTACTAATACATTGTTTTAAATTTACGCCTACTTAAGGTCACAAGTTCAGCGGGCTTTTATCTACCAAGGTTGTAATTTCTTCTTAAATGGCATACATTAATACAAAATTTAACTGTGGCATACTGGCTTCAATGGCGACATAAGTGAAAATGTAGAAGTAATAAAAGTATTGTTAATTTCCCTATGCCATGACGCCAAGGATATCGTACGGTATCTGAGCTTAAGACAAATAATTAGAATATGAATTCGCCGAAACAAGCCTGCTGTGCAAGCATCAAAAGCGCGAAAAATATTTGTCAGCGCGTAAGCAAAATTAATCAAACAATAAATATAACTAATTCAGGAAGTTTAACAGCAGATTCTTAGTGAAAAATCTAAGCACTGTCCTAGGAACTACTATTATACTATATTAACAGAAATGATATATATACCTACCTTACCTACATCATTAGTCCGACAAATTCGCCTTGTATTATGTTCTCAGATAATCGATTCCTTCTTATTGATTCTTGATCAGCAAATAAAACATTTTTGTCCTTCGTATGACGATATCAGAGCCAACGATCATGGTTGATCATGTCGTACTGGTCTCCGTGATGGGTAGATGATACGCAAATTGCTCAAACGGTGATTACTTCTGGTTTTGACTAACGTACGCGTCTAATTCAGCATCAAGTTCTTCAGCTGTAGGAGGTTTAGTACTTTGTCGTCCCCCACGTCCTCCTCGACCACGTCCGCCACCTGCTCCACGGGCTCCTCGAGGTTTGTTAGGTGATCCCGTCCTAGTAATTCGCTTGCCCTGTATTTGTCGCAGACCGCTCCCCCTAGGAGATACTTGAGTGGTTGTTGGTGTACTATTCGCCCATGTAATAGACATAGGTCGACCTACGAATATTAAGATTGCGTTTTCACATATTTCTTCGTTAACCACGAATTTAGCAATATTCCGAACAACACAAAAAAGGAGAAGTTACTCATATTCCAAGGATCAAATTTTCAAAAAACTTACCATCCAACGGTACACCATTATATTGCTGAATAGCAGCTTGAGCTTCAGCTCTTCTTTCAAAAGTCACGTCGGCCTTTCCCATCGATCTTCCAGATCGGTCGTAATGAACAGAGGCGTAACGAATATTCCCCAGCTCGCTGAATAGTTCCTAGTAATCACCCAAAGTACACAAGTATGAGATGGAATGCCTCTTGAAGTCTCGCTCATCAAGTCGCGCGGTAGAGTCAACTGTTCTTACAATTATGTCCGCATCAGATACTCCATAGTGAAGGTTGCTAATGGTAATTTTTGCAGGTCCAACTCCCATCGGCTTTCTTGCCCCTCCGAGGTTGCTGTCTTGAAATTTATCGTGCGTCCATACCCCATCAGCAGAATTTCCACCACTCTGTAATCGTTAGCAGTTAAGTTTTAATTACCGAGCTTTTGAATAAGCTATGTTAATTGCATGACGTCATAATCAACCACCTACCGAGCTTCAATGTTTATCAACGATAACATCAACAAGTAGCTAACAATTTAAATATCAAACTCACCCTCCGTTTGTTGAATCGACCGCCAGCAGTACCTCTGGGTCTGAGACCTCCACCTGTCCTTTGACCTCCTCCAGTTTGCTTTCCAGCTCCTCTACTACCTCGACCACCTACTCCACCTCTGCCACCGCGACCGCGACCGCTACCACCACCTCTACGCTTGGTGGAAGAAATGATATCATCAAGACTCATTTCCATCTTGCTGACTGAGGTCTTCTACAAAATTTGATGGGGGTCAAAGTTAAAAGTTGATGTTTGTACAGGTAAAATTGCTGATAGTTCTCAAAATTGGTTCAGCTTTAAGCTTAATGCACTTTTTTTGTCGTCCCAAGGATTTTGCCGGGGCAGAAAAATTACTATACAACGTAAAAAGAAATTAATGATGTTGAAAAATCTTGTTTACTGCAAATAACACTTAATAATGGATGAGTAACTCACGAATTTAATTAGGACGGCAACAATTTAATTCAAAATTTCCACAATTCTCTACTTTCCGTCTTAACTTGATCACGAATGGCGGTTCTACCCAGTGAGTATGATAGTGTTCTAGGATGACGCGTAGTGTACCGGTCCTATTCCTATGCTTCCTGCATCTTCTTTTTGTTCACTCTCCAAAGCAAGGCACACTGCTCTTGCCTTTGTTATGTACGCCTTGTGTTAAAGAACGGAGCATTTTCTGACTTTTTACGGCAAGGGGGAGGAGGCAAGCAGAAACCGAGGCAATTCAAAGCCTCGCCTCTGCCAGTAGATGATGTCTACAGCTCCTTCCACCCTTAATACAGAGAAGCCCGTATTAAAGAAAAGCATTAACGATGGCGAGTGGCTCGGAAATCATATGCGGGCAGTCACAGGTGTAATCAATTGGTTCAGGAGGAAGAGGCGCCAAATTCAATAAGACGTTCACTGCCCGCCGTCCACGTTGCAGATATCCTTGGTATCCGACAGGATCCCTGTCACAGGGCAAGGTCAAGGAGCTCTACGGGCAGACCGAAACAGATGATTAAGCGATGACCAAGATTTTGAAAATTTTCCTACCTGCTTTATTGCTCTTCGGGCATTTTTGAGTAATCACTAAAATTGGTATTAATATGTACTCCATTTCTTTCGGTTTCGGAATGTATGGAGGTAAATGAGCGAAACTAATGTACCATTGCCGGTGGGGCAAAGCCAGAAAAACTAGGCTCAGGACTCCTGAGTCAGGAGAATTATCCCTTCTTCGGACCATTACCCTATAATATGGAATAAAATGACAGTATCAGCTGATATGAAAATATTTAACAATTTTATTCAAAGATCCGTATGACGTATGAAATTCTAAGCGTTTCCGAATACTTATTTTCAAATATTGTTTGCTACTAGTATTCATAAGTCTCTTGCGGAAGGTGATAACAGATGCTTCATTCTGACATTAAGCAAAGCATTAGAAACGACGGGGCATAAATTTTTAGTACAAAAGGCTTCGAGAAGTTTGATAACTGTTCAATGATTCAGACATTCTTCTAAGAACCATTCACTTCGAATTGGACTGCCCAACAAGAGGACAAGTTACGCATAGACTAACAAGAGGTTAACATACCAGGTTTGAGGTTGGAAACTAAAAATAGCCCAGGTTCTACAGAGTTTCCAGTGGAAGGCAAAAGCAGTAGAACGGACATGCATGGTGTTGTTCAAAACAACCTTGAAATAATAGAGTGATGAGAAAATGTTTTAAAAGAAAATGCGAGCTGGAATGGAGCGAATTGATTGTTCGTGACAAATGCAAGCAGGTTTTGAAGGGAGTAGATACCTTGTTCTTATAATATCAAGCTAGGAGAACTATATCTATGTAGAGATAGAGACGAGACTGGCTTGGTGAGCAAGTTAATGATAGAAGTAATAGGAAAAGGAGGAGGAAATTGGCTAGTTAGTTTTAGAAAACAGTGGTAAAAGTTATTGGAGTGAAATGGAATGGAGTGGGAAAAGGGTTGGCGGTGGACAAAGTAGTAAAAGACTCTGAATGGCTGCAGAGAAGTGGACAATGCCATGTCCATATGATGGTCAAAGAAAGTGCTTGATAATGGGACTGGAAGTATAGTTTGTAAAATGAATGAGGAGGAAATAAATATTTTAGTTTGTATATTGATGATATTGATGATTAGTTGGTGGAAGTGAAAGGTGTGGATGGTTGACGTAGACTGCAGGTTGGTTGGTGCTGTGCACAAGAAGATAGAAAAGAGGGTGAACGTTGATTCTGGAAATGTAAATATATTTTCGACGGAGTGGGCTCGGAGAGGTTCCGTTCATGGGCCGTGCCTGGTTCTGGGTTACCGTAGGTTAGGAGGTCCTTCTGGAAGGGTTGTTGGTCGGAGACATCGGGACTTGAAGGAGGTAAGAGGAAGAATGTGGAGGAGATGGAGAAAACGGGAGAGAAAGGTAGGTTACATGTTGGGAAGATATGGGAAGAATGTGTGGTGCTGGAATGTTTTCGTGGTCTAGGTAGAAGGGAGGAGGGGAATAATTGATTGAAGATGGTGAGAAGAAGGAAGAAAAGTAGGAGTAAGGAGTGCATGTGTGTTGTGTATGTATAGGATGGAATGGCTGGGGAAAGTTTGGAGGAGGAGGCGGAGAAAGTTGGAAGGTAGAGAAGCTAGGAGCTAGCTGGGTGAAGTAAGGGTGAAAGTAGACGGGAGATTTTGAGGGGTGGGTGGGTGAGGCCTGGTCGCGCAGAGCTTTTGGGGGGAAGTAGCCAGGAAAAGTGAATAGACTTGCGTGTTGACAGAGAAAAGATTTTCGGTTTAACCCGGAGAAGAGTGAAGTGACGGATGGAGTGAAATCGGACGTTTCGCTCCACAATAGAGAATACTATGCATAAAATGTTCGGGGATGGCGTAAGCGAAATGAAGGGGCGGGTATTATGCAAGCTGCTTTATGCATGCCATGCTATGATCCACACTGAGACGAGGATGGAGATTTTACTATAGGAGCTGTAATATTTAGGGAACTTGCTTCTTGGCTGCCCTGGTCGAAGATGCATTCGTATTTGTGTGTATGTGGTGGGGAGTGTGGAGCTTGTTTAAAAAGACGGTATCATAATAAAACTGGCCAGGCTAAAAGTTTCTATCTGGTTGGGTGAGAAAGTGGGAGAAAAGCGGGCTTCTGGTAGAGGCTACTACGGGATAAAACTGATATACAATATACAGGAGTTTGTGTGCGTGTGTAAAATCCAGTATGTGTTGGTAGTTAGTTGGGGGCGAGATTGAATAGGATGGATGGGACGGACGGTTTAGAAATGAGAGGTTCTATCTAGCTAGGGAATCTATATGGCGGATGTCGATGTTCCGTTGGACGTCGTTCCCAGTAATTCAGGAAGAGGAGGGAATGGCCTGAAAGTAGATGATTCCCGATCTGGACTGCCGATCCCAACGAGCCCGAATTCCGAAATCCCGATGATGAATTCGGTCAGTTTGCTAGCTGGTAGTGGTGGTGGTGGGAGTGATGCTACTGGTGCGTACAACGAAAGGAGTTTAATCTCCTTGCACATTTACGTAGATTCTTTCCTGTACCTAGGTAAATAACAGAGTTCGCCTGGTGATAGACTTATTATATTTTAGTCGGCAGAACACACTCCACCAATGAGAAACATAGTTTTTAAGCGTGAGTCTACGTTACTAATTTAAATGTGGTTCAAGTAAAACGTAAATCCAACCCAAAATCTGCCCGAATATCTAGCGCTCTTTGTGCTGTTTTTTAAAAGCCTACTACTTACCTCTTAATCATGTGTTGGACGATTATAAGGACGGAGAATTTCCAGAGTGACTAATCCACCCGCTGATCCCCTACTATTTTACTTGCATCATTTCCAAAATCGAGAGACTTGTTTATGGTCAGAACTGGATTTACGCTGGGTCCTGGTTGGTGACAGTGGGAGCGCAGTGGTGGTCGGTGAGTGTCAAAATATTTGCACATTTATAAATCAGTCAGACCTACAAGCTCAAGCTGATATTGGCATCCTCCTTTCCCTAACCCTTCCTTCATGTAGTGGATACACTCTCCTCGTTCATATTCTCTCTCACTATGTATGACGAGATAGTGTGGGGTGCTCGTGGGCTAATTTGAAATCGATATTGATATTCGATTAATCAGTAGTAATGCATTGTCAACATGGGGAGTGAAAGTTGGTCCCAGTGGCGGGGGAAGCTCCGAAAAAGCATTTCTTAGCTACCCTCAGAAACCTAAGCAAGGAAGACGCGAGTCATGAGTAAGGATTCAACCGAGTAGAAGATTGATTGTCTCTGTCATCTGTCTCCCTTCATTTCTAAAATCTTTACCTTGCAGTTTTACCACTTGACTCACTTATCTCCCGCCTATCTTTTCAATCAACTTTACTCCTTACAAGTTAGCTCTTACTCCATTGGAATTTCATCCGTGCATCCATCCAACAAATAGTTTTTCTTTTCAGTCCTTGCAGAAATTATTCTAGTGAATCAGACCTAAACGCCGCTTACTCTTCTTACCCGTAGTCTCCCTTCCTACCTCTGTATCAAACCACTTAATCTCCTCCGCCCCTGGGAAATGACATTAATCTCGCCCATTCTACTTACTAGGCAAACCTTTAATTAATTCACTTCCTTTACAGCATAAAAAGACGTTACCACTGGACGGAACGTTACTGTCGTTTCTACTATCTCTGTCATTATTACTGTTCGTACTCCAAGCGTGGGCAACAATTTCTTTTAGTTTTGTATAATCCTCTCCTACGGGGGGATCTGTCGGAATGTATTAGTAAGATGAAAGTTGAATCTCAAGATTTCCAGCGAAAATGATCCTCAATGTTTGGCTGACAACGCGAGGCTTTTCCTCCTGGATATAGCCTGAAGAGAAATCCAGGAGGATTTTATCGTTTCCTTGTCAAAAATTCGGATAAATTATTGAGAGGAAGCATGCCGACCGCGGAGGCTAGTTTTCAGCTATCACACAGTTTCCTTTGAGTAAGTATGCAAGTCAGTTGACCAACTTTGAGATTGCTGAATCAATTATGGATTGTGACTTGTTGGAGGAGAGAATTTTGGAGTGTTAACGTTGCTGTCTTTCTTCCTTCAGACCCTTTCGGTGATTCGAGGCGGCAACATCATGGAGCTACTCTCCCACAAAAATGCCAGTTCCCCTGACCCCCTTCATCAGGAAGTGATTTTTAAGAGGCCTTTAGCCTACTCAAAGGTAAGATAGGCACGGAGCTGAGGGACGTTTATAGAATTTTCATAGTAAAGCTGCACCAGTTTAATTAAATGGCTTCCAGTACCTTAAGTTTTGAATATCTGGGATTCCTGTTTTTGGCAGATGGAAAATTTGATCAAAGAAATGCAAGACCCTGAACATGGAGTCCCTGTTCGAAGTCAAAAACTTTTCCTTACATCCATACCTGCAGCTTTTGCTGGCTACGATATCATCGAGTGGCTCATGGAACGGCTAATAATTGAAGACTCGGGTATGATTTTTTATTTAAATTCCTGAATCTTTTAACGCCTGCCTTTCCGGGAAGATTAACAACTCTCCTTCTTGTAAATTTCAGTTGAGGCTATACATTTAGCCAATCTTCTCTGCCAGCACGGCTACTTCTTCCCCGTTGGTGACAATCGAAACCTTTCCGTTAAGGATGATTCCTCGCTTTACCGATTCCAGGTTAATTGCTAGGATATTTGATTTTACAACCTGCGTAATGTAGATAGAGAAAGTGAAAGACGGAATAACGAAATCAGTAGTGCTTGATGTGTGGGGGAGTTTGGAGAAAATTTTGTAGAATGTCTCATAAGTTGATGCTTGAATTTAGACGCCGTATTACTGGCCTTCCCAAGTTCCATGCTTGGATAACGTTGATTATGCAATATACCTTGCCAAGCGAACCTTGAGGAATAAGCAGAAACATGGACTGGAGGATTACGAGCTGGATGCTCTGAACCAACTCAGGAAATCTCTTACTCAGAAGTGGGACTTCATATCCATGCAAGCTGATGAACAGGTACGGGTTTGGGGGTAAAAGTTATAATGTTAAAGGATTATACGGTATAATCAATTGTTTGGAATTAACCGTATGTAATTAGGGTAAAGATGAACGAGACATTCATCTGGAACTTTGTCTTTGTAGGTACGTATCGGCAAGGAGAGAAAGAAAGTAGATAAAATGGTAACAGACAGCCAGGAGCGGGCCTTCTGGCGTGTGTTACGACCACCCCCCGGTTCAACGTGTTGTATTGAGACGCCACCCATGCATATGGCTGACTTCCATGCTAACGAAGGCATTAAGCAAATTCGGAGGACCAACCTTATTGAAGATTTACGTGCGGAAGTTGACCTTCTGCGCACATCGTGTATTCGGACCAGAATAAAAGGTAAGTTAAGCCTTTTCAATTACAGTACATGCGCAACCCTGTCCTCCCTATCTGAAGGTAATTTAAACTGTACATGGTGGTTTTGGAGGAGTAGTTAAAGTGTTGATTATCCTTGATTTTAGTATCTCAGGCCCTAGAAAGCTTGGCAGCGCACTGTGATTCCTACGTAGAACATGACCCCTTCCTCGTACCTCGACAGCCCTCAAATCCATGGCACACTGATGATCCTACTTATTGGATTATTAATGCAGCTTTGTAAGTACCAGCACAAGTTTTAAAGTAAACCAAGTCCAGAATGTATCTTGCTGCTCTTTTATTGAATGTCTTGTGGCTGCTAACCCTTGAGGAGACAATAGTTGCTGAGGTGTGTTCATTGCATAACAAGTAAATCTATTCCAGGGTGGATATTCCGACGGAAAGGCGAACAAAGAAGTGGGCCATATCTATGGAGGATTTAGTATTTGACCCGACAGGTCTTCGGGAATTTACGGCGTATCTGAAAAAAGAATATTGTCACGAGAATATTCGATTTTGGATGGCAGTGCGGGACCTACGCTACGGGACAATATCACAGCTTCGGCAAAAAGCACAACAAATATACAAGTAAGTCCAGTCCTCCTTGTAAGATTGAATTCAGAATGGGGAAGGCTCCAAACCTTGGCAGCGCGCAAACGGATAAATGTAAATGTGAAGGAAGCTGGGCTTCCAAAAGGAGAAAGCTACGGTGAATGTAATCCCGTGGTTTGATTGAATGATGCTCCCATAGTGAATTTCTCTCACCTGGTGCTCCATGTGAAATTAACATTGACATGAGGACTATGGAAGCAGTGCAAAAGGAATTAAATTATTTGACGCCTTCGAGGTTCACCTTTGACCCAGCTGCAAAGCATGTATACACAATGCTACTTAAAAAAGACTGCTATCCTCGTTTCATCAGATCTGAGCATTACAAATCTTTATTAGCCAACGCTCTGCAACTGAATACGAAGAAAAGGTACGCCGAAAAGTAAGATTCTCAAAAACAAGTTTTCACCTCTGTGGGGTGAAAGTCCTTTCTTAAAATTGCTTGCTTCGAGGGTATCAAGGAATGACAAGTTGAGGATGCTGATGGACGTTTTTGTGACACTTGCAGGTTTTTTAGTTTCGTTGCCCCGGGGAAAAAGAAGACGTCAACGACGACTCCTCCCTGCTTTAACATTGGTCAAGGTGCCTTCATTGGTGTTGGAGATGCTGTGAAAGCAGCAGACGATGTTATCCTAATTACAAGTGGTAATAAAACCGACCTCCTGTCAAACTCTAGCCAAGACGCTGACAAAGTCTCTGTTCTTGCAGACTGCCCGTACAGGTAAATTCGTTTACGATTTTTTGTAGCAATAATTGTAGATATATTGTGGATTCCCCCCTATGCACTATGGGGCATGAAATGAGTGCTTCGGTGACAGATTAAGGTTACGTTTGCATCACAAGGATAGACGTATGACCCGAGGGGTTGATGTAAGAAAGTCTGGGAGTGAGTATGTTGATGAGTGTCGGTTTTCTTTTACTTTAAGAATTAATTGACAGATTAACTGGATTGAGGATGATTTATTTGTTTCTTAATATGGATTTTTGGATGTTGGTAATTTACATTTAAAACTTGATAACTTCACTAACGTTTGGTCACGATTGGACTCGATCTCTGTAGGGGGGATTTGATACCGGATGAAAAAAAGGATAATGACTCGGTCATGATTGCATTGTAAGAACTATTTCCGGATATTAAGTCGTTTGTCGTTCGCATTCTTTGTGTGTACCGTTGTGAGAATTTTAAATCTTTGTAGATTATGAAATCTCTCTCTATAAGTATAGTATATAATCATTTAAAAGTATACATAGTCTAGAAACGATTTTAAATATTTTTGTCTATACTATTTACGACTTCTCCACTAAATACTCGGTATGAGTCTCTTTTTTCAGTTCTAAGCAAGCAATTGTCCTGCTTACAAAGCAGCTAGAAAAAGTTATATATTTTCGTAGACCTTGTGGTGATCGTAAATGACTGCGAATTCAGCTGGACACCTCGATACCTCTGACTCTACCCTCTTCTCTTCTGCCGCATTTGTCTGTGCAATCCCAGCTGAATCTTTATTACCTTTTTGATACTGCGCCCTCTACCTCTTTCGTGAAACCATGCAACTACTTGTGAAACATACATACTTCATACTGTTCTTTGTTGTTTGTCTCGTTTTTTGGTATGGCGTACACACAGAAAAACAATTCACATTCCGCACTGCGCACAATAGCTTATCGAAAACCATTTTTAGTGGTTCACGTTTAAACTAAAGCTCGTTTCCGCTCCTGATGTGGAATGGCTTAACTGCTGCTTATTTATACGTGAAGTTTTGGTTAATGGGCCGGTTCTATGACGGTAACGGCGACGGCAGGTACACAAGGAAATCCCAGTATATCAATTAAACGTTGAGAATGGGGTTTACAGAATTTGGATGGAGCATGCCATAATAGGTAGATTAAAGGGTAGGGGAGTAGCCGGACCTTGTCTTGTGTGCAAGATTTTGATAGACGTTGTAAAAATAAAAGGTTTATGAGGGACATTTACTAGTCTTTTAGGGAGAGAAAGTGGAGAGAGAGAGAGAGAGAGTAAGTAAGCAGGTTTGTTTTGTATGTTTTCCCAAAAGAGTGTTCGCTATTAATTATTATACATACATTATGATGCAATTGGTAGGTAATAAGATTGCTTTGTGCATTGTTGTTGTTTCGCGTATCTTGTCTGACTGTATGAGGACACATATGGTGATTTGACTTTCTGGTTCATTGGTTTTTTCTTAACTATTCTCGAGAATGCGGCTCCATAAAAGATTTTCTGTAGCTTGTGTACAGTTCTTCTCCCACCATGCTGGTTTGAGTATTACATGAGACGAGGAAAGTTTTTTGATTGTATACGTATATGGTTTTCTTGGCACTATGTTTCGGCATCTTCCAGTATTCCTGTGAAATGTAATCTGTATCTGTGAATGGCTTGAGCAGGCTATGAGGAGGATGGGGAAGGGGATTTACCCTCCTTTCTTTTTTGTTACAGGTCCCAGGGAAGCTTTGACGACGTCTGCCCTTGGGAAAGCACCGAGAGACTCGTGGACAGAGAGAAAATCGCTGCAAACAATTTAAACAGCAAATTGTTTGCAGCACAAGCAAACCAAGCTCAGCAGCTTCTCCTCCAGCAACAGCAGCAGCAACAAAAGCAAACCCCGAAAAGTGTAGAGGTCACTCCGCAGGATACTGCACATCCGAAACGATCTAAAAGTGACGATGAGGCTGGATCACATAAGGTTGCAGTGGGGAGCACGATTACAACCCCAGTAGGCACAACTGTCGTCGTCATCCCTACGTCTTCCACACCCACGATGACGAGCAGCTGTACAACTTCCGCCCCACCAGCAAGTACGACGACGACGCCCTCAACAACAACCATTCCGGTACCCGTACCCAACGCTAACGCTCCAAGCGTTTCTGAGGGAGCTGTTCCAGAAAATAGCGGGAGCGATACTCTACCTCTTGCTTCCAAAAGTCCGCCTAAAGCTGCTGATACAACTGCGACTACGACTCCTGTTACTACGAGTAGTACAGGCATAGGGAAAGTCTTGTCTGAATCTGCGGATCTCAGCTCTATTCAAGAAGCATCTTCCAATCAATCAAATCAACCCCCTGCTAATGCGTCATCCAAGAAAGATGTAAAAAGCAAAATGGGCACGATGGTCACACTCGTCTCTGAGGATCTAATCGAAATTTGTCCTTGGGATCATGAGTAAGTGATATATGCTAGCTTAGAGTTTCGAGCTTTCACATGCAACACAGAGAAAGTCCTGCAAAGAAGATTTTCTAGAAAGTCTAGAGTTGAAGGATTTTGAGGATTATTACGTGGTTTTAATGTCTTTCATTACAGAAATGGATCAAAACCAGAGAGCACAACGTTTGTGAAAACATACTCCACTTTGGGTTATCTATAGGTAGGATTGACGACGGACTGATTCACAATAAATTGCACGCTAAACTCTATACTACGGTAACATAGAAACATATATACTTGAGTAAGTACTTGAAATTGGTTATGATTTTCAGTACAGTAGCAACTGTGTAATTCAATTGCGGAACATTTATCGCGTAGCGCAAAATAACCGAGTCTATACTGTAATTCGAGATTTGAAAAAATTCCCGCAATTCTTATTATAAAAATTATGTATTAATTATTAAAGGAAATGTTAAAAGAAATATTCAACGTGTTCGCTTGTAGAAAAAGTGGCTTAATTATCAGTTAAACTATTAGTTTTATGCAGTGATGTAGAAACCTGGTATATTTAATTCATACTGCCATATGTTTATGTAGGAACGAAATGACTTGTAGGAAGGAGAAAGTCATGTAAAACCCCGTACTCTGCTTTCCCTTGCTAGTACGCTTCAGTCATAGAAATTGTACCTTAAAACGTAACTAGCATATCGCTTTCGCAATGTCATACATGCTGATAAACTCATATTTTTTCCATCTGCTACGTCAGCTGAACTCGCCCAACAATTAGTTAAAAACCTTCGTACAAAGATACAAAGCCAATAAATTATACCGTATTAGTTCCTTAAGGATTTTGTGAGTTTACAAAAATACCTTTTTACGCTTCCGTGTTCACGCTTTTTTGCAAAGAGCCGTAGTCGGGTTTGGTCTTGCTGCTACTCCGGTGTTCCTCAGTTACCCGCTCTGTCAAGGATTTCCCGTTAGTTTCCTGCAAGAGTAATGATAAGGCGGAACCTCCGAGGGATACAGCGGCGAAGGCTAAAAAGGGCAGAGGATGCCACCCTAGGAGAAAGTGAATAACTAATTGCAAAGATCTTAACACTTAAAAATGAGGCAATGACGGAGAATGTTAAGAGTAACGAAAACTTACAAGCAGAGCCCAAGAAAGCCAGTTGCGGTGCCAGAATTCCTCCAAAACCTGCTGTAATCCCGGATATTCCGTATCCCATGGTTCGGATGGGGGTAGGGAAGGATTCGCTTGTTAAGCAGCGCGCTGAGGATCGGGCTGCTGCTACACCAAATTTTCCCAAGAGGCAAAGCGCGACTACAAGTTGGGCGTGGAGAAGGGATGGTATCATCATAAGGTCCAGGATTGCTAATGCTATTAAAAATATTGTCCCGATTCCCATGAATAGAACTAGGGATAAGCGTCGACCCAATCTGAAATAATAAAAACACTCGTAAAGCCAAAGGCGATTTCTGGAATGGCTATGGGAAATTACTAAGATAAACTTGATTAGCGACTCCTACCTGTCATTCACCAGCAAGGCAAAGGGGTAACTCACAGCATCCACTGCGCCTAGCAGCATCACATTTACGTACAGATTGCCCTTAAGGTTATTGATATTGAAACTAATTCCATAATAAACCAAGGCCCATGAAAACCAGATGCCCATCAAACAAAGCGTCTTCCAGCGCAGCTCACTTTCTCTGAAGAAATCCAGGTACGTAAAACGGCATTTACCGACGCCTTCACACTCCTGTTTCGATACTGCTTCTAACATTGCCTGATTCACTGGGAACTTTACAATTCCGACGGCCCTGCAGCCCAAGTTCTTTTCGTGAATTAGACTTAAAACTTTCAAAGCTTCCTCATTCTTCTGGTTTCGAAGGAGCCATCTGGGGCTTTCCGGAAGGAAACTGGATAAAACAAGGACATGCTTAAGAGGCCATGCTAATAAATTAAGTTGATCTGAGAAATAAATAGAGCTTGTTTGTTTACGGGTAGGAGATAAACACTATGACGAATGGTAGAGCCGAAACCCAAAGGAAGACACGCCAAGGGGCTATAAAAGAAGCTAACAAAGCTAAGAGCATGATGCCCTCTCCCCAGGGACCAACACTTCCGCAAAGTGAACGCCATTTGGGTGTTAGGAATTCCATTGGATAAACCGTTGAGATACCCATGAAACCTGGACACATTAAGCGGTAAAGAAATTGGAATTACTTCAAAAACAAAGAATTATATTAAAACCGAAAATAGATTAGCCAAGAGGAATCTCTTGAGCCACTGTTGAGCCAGCTACCTAACTCGTACAAATACCTGAAAGCCCAGCTCCAGTGATGAATCTGGAGAAAGCATAAAATATCGGGGATGGAGAAAGCGCACTCATGAACTGTCCTAGCGCCATTAATACACACACGCACAAATACGTTTTCTTCCTTCCGTACCTGGGAAATAATAAGATTAAACTTTATCGTAAATCATATTCAAGCCTGCTGGCTTTCCAATTTTACTGCATCAGAACTGTTCTGACGTAACAAGTATTGCTTTGAGAACCCTGTATCAAAATTTTACCAGTCTGAAAGCTGAGATGTAGCGATAGATCCTACCAACATCCCTAGCATTTGCATACTCATAATCAAATCAGGCAAGAAGGAAGAACCACAGACAAGTCCCCACTAAAAATAAAACGTGATTTCTGTAACTGTGCGGAAACATGAATATTATACAACCCATCATTTCATACACGAAACAGCATCCGATTAATACTCTTTGGCATGACGTCCAACTGCCATCAGAAATTATTATTTGACTGATATATTCTTGGATGTGTATTAAAAGACTTGGATGTGGATATGTTAAGTGTGAACCTAGAATGTATTTCTGACTAACGCTAGTGAGTTTTAGCTTGTGACGTACCTCGGATATAATTGACATTTCAGGATTCAATCCCTTAAGTGTGCCGTTGCAGTTGCAAATGTCATCATTGGTAGACAGCTCCACAGTCACATTGTCACGAGATTCACAAACCCAAATCGAAGGTTTTTGAATAACGAAAATAGGAGCAAAAGCCACAAAAGCAGCTGGTATCTCCGAAAATAGGATTGCAACCAAAATTGCCACTTGAAACTTGCCGAATCCACCTGCGGGAATACATGTAATTAAAGTTTCATCAGTACCTAATTATGGGTTTTACATGACGGAAATAAGGGCTGTAACCTCAAGTACGGGATTCAGAAATGCCAATTTCTTGGGAACGTAGACAACTGACAGACACAATGAAGGACTATTAACATACCCGCAAGTTCCAATAAATGCTCGAAATCGATGAGTACGGTTCGGTCAGCTGGCTTCTTGGGCGGGGAATCGCTCACTATTTCTTGACCCACAAACCTGACTTCGTTGCAGGCACCCATCTTGTTCAGATTCTTAGGGTTGAAGGTGAGGTGACCTGCTGTCAAGAGATTCCATGGATGATTGACCAGATATTTATAAGCGCTCGGAGGGACAAGATCCTGAAACCTTCTGGGACAGGCAAGAAGATACAACTCTGGAGCGAAACGTAAGGATGGTTCCATATGCCGTGTACACTTTGTTTACAGAGTGAAAGAATTGGAATTGATGATTGAAAGAGTCAAGGGCAAGGCTGGCAGAGTATTTGGTGCGGAAGAGAAGGAAGTCTCCACTTCCCATATTTCCAGCTGGAAGTACCGAGCATAAGTTTGTTAAACAGCCGTTACTTATCTTCTGGCCTTGAAGAACATCTATGTCTTAGGAGGAAGTAATGGAAAGGGTTCGTGGACATTTGAGACATACGTAATAATAATATTTCGGCCAGTAACAATGACATATGATAAGATTAAGATCCCAGACTCTAGGTCAGGGATAACACGTGCGGGAGGGCCGGTAGAGAGTAGTGCGAAGCCTTTGTTGCTATAGCGTAAACTTGTGGAAGGAAATTAGGTAACCCGTCGTTCCCTGCCTTGATTCGTATTTCTGTAACGAGGAGACTAATGAGTGTTGGATTTTGTAACTATAATTACAAAACAGTGGAATATAATACAACTGGAAACATTTACGTTTCGTCACAATCGTTTACAGCTTATGGGCAAAAGTTAAAGTCAATAATGTTTTATAATATCTCTATTTATGATTGCGAATTTGCTTAGTATCGTCACACTATCTTTTGTCATCACATTGTCTGTCACATATGGTCTCTGCAAAACTAATTTGACAAACTGACAAAGTTACCTGTGGCTAGCAATTCAATAGCAAGTTGCAACTGATGAGATGCTATATAACCTCATAGTCAGTCTCCGGTTCTGGAATGCATTCAACTGTAGCATTTAATTTCTTCATTTTGGGCAATGAATGATTGGGATTCCAGATGACGTTAAATAGCAGTCTTGAGTCTTTAAATATACATATCAAGGACAAGGATGTCGAATTTCTCAACCGCTTTCAGATCCAATTTTTCAAGATGCATCTTACATTTTTGAATAGCGCAGTCCTTACACCCCATAGGTTTTTAATATGTAAAAGTGTAAGCTAGATTGGCGGGGTATGCATAGGTATGGAATAAGAAGATTGTTGAAAAAAGGTCAGCACAATATGTTCCACAATTTTACACTCTCAGACGTAGCAAGAAGATGGGTGTTTGTATATTCCAAGTTACCTGGAGTTTCAACGGTAATTTTTTTATAACTTATGAGTTATATTTGCTAATTCTGGATAGCACCAACATCAAATGCCTCCTACCTTCTTCTCTTACTTCTTAAATTTTCCAAAACTTTGTGACCTGGGGCGAATAGATTCAAAATTGATACATCTAAAAGACCAGCATTAACATATGCTTAAAATAGTGGCAATTATTGCTATTCATTCATACGAACCTATCATCCTAGGAGCTTATCACCCATTAATGCAATTTCTTTTAGGGCTTTAAAATTCGTATCCTTTCTCAAAGTTTAATGTGTGCACACTTTTCAAATGTGAAGTTGATACCACAGTGTAACACGGGGATATAACTTAAATTCTTAATGATTCATTAAATATATTTAACTCTCTGTCTCTGCCAAATGACTGATAAGAAAGGCCATGGATCCTGTGTCAACGGCGTGATTGCCTTTTTATAGTTAAATAACACGTAAATTTGAAGTTTATTGGTCGCAATTCATGCATCTGAGCTAAGACCAGAATAACGGTCGCATTGCTTTATTCGAACCCCACTGAGAAATTCTACTTGAGTACGTCTTCGGGTTGGATTATCAGCTCCTTCTGAGTCTACCAATACAAAGAATTCAAACAAAACCTGCTGCGTTAGAATATCTTAACTATAGCAGAAAGTTTGTGTGTACAGGAGGAAGCCTTTTCCCTAGAATCTTTACTCTTCTTCCCTATTGTTTTGCTCTCTCTTCGAAGAGTAGATGTTCGAGCTTTGTCCCTAGAATCTTTGCTCTCTCTTCAAAGAGTTGATATTAGAGCTTCTTCCCTAGGATGTTTGCTCTCTTTGCTTTTTGTTTTGCTCTCTCTTCAAAGAGTTGATGTTAGAGCTTCTTCCCTAGGATCTTTGCTTTTTGTTTTGCTCTCTCTTCAAAGAGTTGATGTAAGAGCTTCTTCCCTAGAATCTTTGCTCTCTTTGCCTATTTTCTGCTCTCTTTGCCTATTGTTTTACTGCTTTTGCCTATTGTTTTGCTCTCTCTTCAAAGAGTTTATGTTAGAGCTTCTTCCCTAGAATCTTTGCTCTCTTTGCCTAATTTTTTTGCTTTCTCTTCGCGGAGTAGATGTTCAAGCTTCTTCCCTAGAATCTTTGCTCTCTTTGCCTTTCGTTTTGCTCTCTCTTCAAAGAGTTGATGTTAGAGCTTCTTCCCTAGAATCTTTGCTCTCTTTGCCTTTCGTTTTGCTCTCTCTTCAAAGAGTTGATGTTAGAGCTTCTTCCATAGGATCTTTCCTCTCTTTGCCTATTGTTTTGCTCCGTTTGCCTGTTGTTTTGCTCTTTCTCTCTCACGTACGAGTTGTAACTTTCCCCCTAGAGCATTAGTTTTCTTCTTCGTTAGGAAATTTGCTCTTTCTCTTCCCAAGAGTACGAGCTTAAGCTTAAAGGTTCGACAGTAGCGTCACAAGTTCAACGGTAGTGCTACATGGGAAATGTAAAGGCTAGACGGCAGAGTTATAGGTTCGACGGAAGTGCTACATGGGAATTCTAAAGCCTAGACGGCAGAGTTACAGGTTCGACGGAAGTGCTACATGGGAGAGCTAAAGGCTAGACGGGATAGTTACTGGTTCGACGAGGCTCTGTGTACAACGGTTGAGTTACAGGTTCGACGGGAGAGCTCTGTGTACAACGGTAGAGCTATCATTTCCACGAGATAGCTATCAGTTCCACGAGAGAGCTTTTCGTTCCACGAGAGAGCTATCCGTTCCATGAGAGAGCTATCCGTTCTACGAGAGAGCTATCCGTTCCACGAGAGAGCTATCAGTTCCACGGGAGAGCTTAAGGTTTGACGGGAGAGCTATAGGTTTGACGGGAGAGAGCTATAGGTTTTACATACCCCTTTCTTCGATTCCATAGCTCTAACTTGGAATTCATATCTCACCGTCAAACCAAAAGCTCCAATGTCAAACTATATACTGTAAGTATAAACCATCAAACGAATAGTTCTCGTCGAACCTTTATGGATTCGTAGAAAGAGCAACGGATTCGAAGGGTAAGCTATACATTTAGACGGAAGGGCTATGTGTTTGTTGGTAGAGCTATAGGTTGACGGTATTGCTACAAATTTGAACAGGAGATCTATGGGCAGCAGCCTGTACTTACAAAATGTGTTTCACCGCAACCCCCGGGCGAAGCCGGGTCGCCAAGCTAGTTATCTGTATTTGCGAAGTTTTTACGACTTACCCCTTTCAAGCCTTTAAAAACTTAGCTTAGATTCAAATGTTTTCCCCCATTCGAAATCAGATTCAAATGTTTTCGTCCATTCAAAATCAGATTCAAATGTTTTCGCCCATTCAAAATTAGATGCAAATGTTTTCGCCCATTCAAAATCAGATTCAAATGTTTTCGCTCATTCAAAATCAGATAAAGCTATTTAAACGCAGCCAAAATGAATTTAAGCTGTTTCAGCGTAGCCAAAATCAGATAACGTTGTTTTCGCGCAGCCAAAATCCTATGAAGCTATTTTAGCGCAGCCAAACCCAGATTTAGCTGTTTTAGCGCAGCCAAAATCAAATTGAGCTGTTTTAGAGCAGCCAAAATCAGATTAAGACGTTTTAGAGTATCCAATCAGACTACGTTGTTTTAGCGCAGCCAACATCAGATTAAGCTATTTTAGCGCAGCGAAAATCAGAGTAAGATGTTTTAGAGCATCTAATCAGATTACGTTGTTTGCAGTGCCGTGACTAGTTTTCCATGCGGGTTCAACAATGGAATCAACATTATAGTCGATTCTCGCTATAAGAGACTCCTACATAAGAGAATCCGCGCTGTAAGAGACTCATTTGGGAGCCACACTCCCTATGTTCGTAATTTATAAGAGATAGTTCGCACAAGAACATACGGAATTAGCTGAAACACACCATGAAGCACACCACACACAAAGTGGAACACTTGCGATGCTGTGCTGCGATAGGCTGACAGGACGAATCGGAGTATGTGATAGGTTGAAAGAAGCGCGCGAGACATTCAAACGCAAGAGGATTTGATTAAACATACGGTATTTCCCTTTTAGCACTAAAAATTATTACTTCAGTTTCAACCTGAACTCCGAAGATGCGATAGAATGTGACCTGATCTAATTTTGAACGAGGGTGTCAATATATGTACTTCTGAATTATTTGCAAAAAATATGGATGATAAGAGCTTTCGTCCTTTTTACCCGAGGGGCTTAGTTTTTAGCCAGTGCAATTAGCGGAATCACATTACCAGTTCACAGATGAAATATTAAGTTGTTTTTGAGTGACATTTAAAGTGTAATTTGGTCGCTCCTGGCTTTTTTAATGTGAATTCAGTCTCAGCCATGATGCAGAGAATAACTAAGTAGCAACAGTTCAATAAAGAGAAAAAAGTCAACTAATTGATGACTAAAAATGTAGTGAGAAGAAGACAAGGCTTGCTGTCTGAGAATTTTCATCCAGTATGAAAATGCTAAGGCTGAAAATGCTAATGGGTGAACTGACTACGTATGAATTACCATCGAGTACAAAACATACACAGGATGAAAAGTTCTAAGTATGAAACACCGGGGTACGAACTACCCAAGTATGAAACGTCGGCGTACGAACTTGTAAAGTACGAACCACCACCAACCCCTTCGAGCAACTCATGCGGCCCACAGTCACACTCCCCTATTCCATCTTCCAAGTTGTTGAGCCAGTCATTAGTCACTATGTCTTGAGTCAGTGACACAGTTGCCGATTGGTCAATAGAGAAGTGATAACAGTCAGGAGGAATAATAAGTAAGTCGCCCGCGATAAGAGGAAAACGGTGAAAGGGAATCTGACGCCCAGATTACCACTCCGGACTAATTGAGACCTGAGAGCCCATAAGAAAAGAGTTGCATTCCGTCCCGTAAGCCTTGTTCTCCTGCTGTTAGATCAGCACGAATCCCTGTGTCCACGTCCCACCAGTAATCCCGATGAATCACATAAACGTTCTTCCGCACACCTTTCAGTAGAGCGATCCAGGTAGACCCATGAATCCGCCGCAGACTGGAGAAAAGCACCCAGCACTCCCAATCAAAAGTCTTGGCCACCCATACAAATCCCAATGCTCTTGGATCAAGCTCTCAATGGGATTGCCAGTCCTCAATAAACTGAGAGGGTCGCTGTCTAGGCAAGGGTCCCAATCCGCTAAATTAGTGATGCATATCCTCAAACTGGAGTGAGCCAACTCACTATGCTCCCCCATCTGAAAAGGAAAGGAAATAATCACCTCCAATAAGATCCAATACCCTTCCAGTTGTGTGATCCGGCAACTGTCCGTCTCCGCCACTTCCCAAGCTTGCCGTCTCAAGCAGAGTTACTTCGCAGAAATTCGCGCTACCATCTAGATTAGCCATCTTAGTCCTTAGCCTGACCGAGTCAAGTTAGTTGGTAGGGTGTTATTAGAACAAGCTGCCTCAGCCACCCGGTCACCGTCCCAGCGCCCCACACTTGAGAACCTAGGCTCGCTTACGAGCAATTCAGAATCACCGTTGCCAGCATCTACGTGTAGTACTTGGTCAAATTCCACCAATTTAGACGGCCCGCTTTCACGATCCCGAACCCCACTCTTCCTCCCCTCCCCTAGTTTAGATTTCGATTCCTAGAAAGAATAGAAGGAACTGAAATAAACTACTGCCTCTAGCACGCCATTCCGGTGCAAGGTAGCGTAACACCTCTACCTTCAACGTCAGTCAGTAAGAAGTCACACCTCTCACACATCTTCTCTGCCATACCAAAGTGCAGGATAACTGGGTCACATAAGAGCTATTCAGCGCAGTGAGTGAATCAAAAGGTTAAGCTTACCACTGCCTGGGCTAAAGTCGCGGAAGATGAAGGGTAATTATGCCCCAGGTTATGATTCCCCGGTCCTTCGGTCCCACCTGATGTTACCAGTCTCACGCCCTCCCTCAGATTCGCGCTCCCTAAAGGCTCGTTCAGGACTCTACGACAGAACATCATACCACAAACTCAGTTACCCACCCATCCTCACCTAGATCCACCACGCCAAGTCAAAATAAGCATCAAGAGCTCACTCACTCTGCAAAATCCTGATAAGACACCCTGTTCAGAAAAGTTCCCGCAAGACAGGACAATGGTGGTGCGATTAGCAATCTGATGCTGATCCCTTGCCGCAATACCACTCGAGACGTTTTGATCACGTGCCGCCTCCCCGAGTACTTCTGTAGGCCCACCTCCTTCAACATTTAATGTAGACTCGTAGACCTAAAATGACCAATTCAAATAGCAAGTGAATACAGACTTTGTCTCCATAACATAATACGTATTCCTACCAACTCAATTCAAGGCTAAAAGTGTTACCAGTCCATTGGCGACGAGCGGTACTGGGGCAGCCGTGACCCCCACGGGCTGCTAGCTCTCCCAGTTCCCGCCGTCGATGCTGACCCGCCTCCCGAAGTTACTTCCCCACTTCCCTCCTCTAATACCGAGCCTTCCCCCAGGCCGTGATCCGGGTGCAACATGGTTCCCAAAGGACGCCGAGTGGTCTTCCCTTGTAGCGAAATAGACCCTTTAGCCTGCATATTAGCGCCACCGATTGCAAAATCAGTTCACCAGTCTGCATATTAGCTTCATCCGACTGCAACATGGTTTCCACAAGACGCATAGTAGCCTTCCCCAGTGGCGAAATAGTATCCTCAGCCTGCATATTAGTGATACCCGGTAGTACGATTTTTTCACCAGCCAGTACACTAGCCTCACCCGGCTGCAACTCAGCTTCAACAGGTCGCATAGTAGTCTTCTCCGGTTGCAAAGTAGCCCCCTCAGCCTGCACGTTGGCACCACACGGTTGTGAGATATTCTCCCCATACTGCACACCATCCTCACCCGGCTGTGAAATATTCTCCCCATACTGCATACCATCCTCACCCGGCTGTGAAAAATTCTCCCCATATTGCGTACCATCCTCACCCGGCTGTGAAATATTCTCCCCAGACTGCATACCATCCTCACCCGGCTGCTGAGCAGTATGTCCCACTTACGGTGCCATGGTTTTATAGTAGTATGTCACTTCCGAGGAGAGTCTCTGAAATTGTCATCCCAACTTTCATTACTAGTTGCGGTGACCTTTCCAAATATCGAAGATGCAACTACAAACACCATTACTCCAGTCCTGATTACACCAGAAACTAGTTTCATTCTCAGTAATAACTATTACACTTATTCTCAATTTTCATTAATAATTGTAGAGACTATACTATTTTCCCGATCCAATATCGAAAACGAGATTACCAACTCCATTGCTCCTCAGTACACAAGAAGCTAGTATTTCATTTTCCATCAATAGATAGTAAACTATGTTTCATTTTTCAGTAATGGTTGTTGAGACCTTCTCATTTTCCCTATCCCATATCGAAAATCAACTACAACTACCACCAATACCTAGTAAGGAAGTAACGACTTTGCATATTCTCACACTACACGGTTTCATTAGTGCAAATATATCTAACCCCTATTTAATCAAAGCCTGTAGAGTCTCATCTCATTTCCCATTATTGAATACAGACTACAATACAATCTACGTCACTATGCTTCAATGAATAAGGAAATAGTTGCAATTTTCCATTAAGGATTATTCGAAAATCCACATGATTAATTACCACTATGCTACTAGCAACTACTTCGCCACATTAGTAAATATCTCAAACAAGACTATATTCAAACCCCTATACAAGGAAACCTCGTTATGGCCATGTTCTACCGATATATTAGTAACGTCCCTTGACCCACTGTTCATTAAGGTAAAAATGAAACCTTTTCTGTATAAGTGGTACCCTCCTCTTCTCGTCAGTTCCAAATCAAGTATTTCTTTCTTCATGGCCACCTAGTAATGACCGAAATTACGTACGAAGAGCATACTAAAGAAACTAATTATTTGACATTTTAGTTATTTACTAGCAGTTTTACATGATATATACAGTATATATTGAATAGAATCAATTGAAAACTACTAATATTCTAAATTTAGTATAAATTATATAGTATGGGGCAAAATCCCTATTGCGATCGATAAAAGCCGTGCACAATTTGACATTTTAGTTATTCAGTAGTCGTTTTACATGAGATTTACAGTATATATTGAATAGAATCAATTAAAAACTACTTATATCCAAAATTAAATATATACTGTATAGTTTTGGGGCGAAATCCCTATTGCGATCGGTGAAAGCCGTCCACAATTTGACATTTAAGTTATTCACTATTAGTTTTACATGAGCTATACAGTATATATTGAATAGAATCAATTAAAAACTACTAATATCCAAAATTTAATATATACTATATAGTATGGGGCGAAATCCCTATTGCGATCGGTAAAAGCCGTCCACAATTTGACATTTTAGTTATATACCAGTAGTTTTACATGAGATATACAGTATATATTGAATAGAATCAATTAAAAACTACTAATATCCAAAATTTAATTTATAATATATAGTATGGGGCGAAATCCCTATTGCGATCGGTGAAAGCCGTCCACAATTTGACATGAGCTATTGCGGTCGTGGATTTGCCTTTCATAGTCCAGTTTTGCCGTAGCTATACTCAAAAAAGACATTCGTAAGAATGGGTACTATAAGGAGATTCTTATCGCAATATTTTATTACTTTCTTACATTATTGCAGGAAAACTAAATCTAATATTGTAATACACAGCGCCATCTCTCCTGTAGTGTCGTATATTCCTAGTGTCTAGCGGAGGAAATGCTGCGAAGGTAACAGGAAAATCAGACGGATAGATTAATACACCTTTTTCCAACATGCAATTTTTAGGGTTCGAATACCTATACATACCATTACCGCTCACCAGATTTACTGTTGTAGCGTCTTTGTTCCATGCATTTCCAAAATTTACGCGTTAATTCTAATAATTTTTGAATTCGAAATAATTTCGCACTACGGTAAAATAACGAGAAAGTTAGCAAAACTGATGAGTGTGCACAAGCAAATTTGCGCGCCATTTCAGTACATACAAGTAACGAACAGTTAGTTAGTTAGTTAGTTTATTCACCACTGTTTTGTACAATGTTTTTACATCGTTTTTACAGTTACACAATTATTCAAAGTTTAATGTATTACATTTAACCTAATGATGCCGTACTAAACGATGCTGCTACTGAGTCCGGTGGGTCTTTCAGCCTCCCACTGTCCTTTCCTCATGAGGTTTACTCCCGAGGGCAGGCTAGTCGGTTACTGCCACGTAGAAACACCAAGCAGAGTCTCTCCAGTCGAGCGGCTCCCTCCGCTAGTAGAACACCGAAGACGATCCCCTAGTCGAACATCCTCCTCCTTCCCCCTCCTGCTCCAGTACATCCTCACTTCTAGGCCTCTCCTCCTCCCTCGCAGCATCGTTGGAAGCCTCCTATTTTCATCCCATATTTTTGCGCTCTTCTTGCCCGCACAGGGTTTGAACCTGCTCATTGATAGTCTATGGCCGGCATCCTAACCACTAGACTGGGGAGGCTTCCCCTACAAGTAACGAACAAGATACCATGGTGATATGAAAGCATTGATCCTTCTTCTGAAGTTTATGCTTTTTTTGCATAATATCTTTACTTATGTGTCTTCCGGGTGCTAAAATGTATTTCAAACCGGCAGAATGGGATAGCTTCTATCCTGCTCCAATTTTTAAACGGCCCAGTCCACGCCTAAACGGTGCCCGGCTAGGTTACGCCGGGGAGAATTGAAATGGAACACGCCGTCCGCTTCTTCCTCTTCCACTGCACTGCCTTGAAGCGAGCAGGAGGGACGAACGGACTTCCCATTTCCTTCCACCAGTGATTTCTCAGCTCCAAAGCGTCAGGCTGATTGCATTATTCGATAGCTGATATTTCAAGCTCTGCTTTGCATTAACTTACTGCATTATCTCTACAGGTGCAAGTTTACTGACGCTGCAGTGCTTAATCGAAAAAAAGTCAGTTTTCCGAGGTAAGTAGATTTTCAGCGTTACAGCTCCGGTAACCTTTGACCTATAGAGATGTAAGTCAACGCAAAGCAAAGCGTAAAATCTTAGCTAGAAAAGCAGCCTTGAGCAGCACGTATCTCATATATTAGGGAGTTTTTCACATGTTACACCCATGTATTTGCTCATTGAGCTTTAGCTTCGTTCCAGAAGCTGAGTCATCAGATGTTAAAAGCGGGAATTGCAGCGAAAAGTAGCAACATAAGCTCATCTCCTCTTCCATCGCAAAACACAGTATGCATCTAATCCTCCAGCTTTCCCTCCAGTTTTTTTCAACATTACAACATTCCACTAGGCCCTCTACTTACCGTCCACATTAATTAGTCATGTTTCTGTCTTCAAGTCTAAATCTCTTCAATACTTTAACGGTGCTCCTCAACATTATCGTTCCCGTTCAGTTGTTCTGAGTTTTCATACAATCCGCTCAATTCTTTCCGGTATAAACCCAGCTGGGATGCAGATTCCATCTCGCTCACATCCTTCACTCCCATAATTTCGCTAGAATCCATGAACGTTAATTAATCCTCTTCCCGGACACGTGCAAATAATAAACTGCGGTCAGCATGTATTCCCATGAAAAGAGCAAGAGCTGGCTAGGCACAAGCGAAGCATACATTTATTTCCCGTGTCTGTAAGCACTGAAGCCAGGGGGAGACATAAATTCCACACAAGTCAGATAAGACCAATTTTGACCGTTTAGGGGAATAAAAGGTCACAAATATGGGGGTTCTAGTAATTAGGGTAGTAGTGATTCTACACTGCAGAAGATATTACTTTGACAAGATACCTTTTTTATTCTCAGGAAGATTATTTCCTGTCCGCTTTCATTCCCTCCTCCTCCTCCTCCAACATCATCAACGTTCTCATCTAGGAATGAAGTTGAAACCCCGTATAAAAGAACCACTTAAATCTTGCACTGGATCTACATGCTGCAATTCCAGCTAGGATTCATCAACAATCCTACTTATTTCATATACCCTTATACCTCCGCCTACTCTTCTCTGGTCTATCATTTTCATTCTTGCTCATAGATTCCCTCTATACATTTGACTGCTAGATTAAATAATCAAAATAAATCAAACACACGGAATGACAACCTGTGTGGACTGTTATTTAAATCCACTGCATGTTGCAGATACACCACCAACAAACACAATATTCTCCAACAGAGGGCAGCAAATATAATACTAGTGACCCAACCTAAGAAGCTGTAGTGCATTAGCTGGACATGAATCTAAAATAACTCGGAGTTGAGGAAGGGAGCATTAAAGCAGACGAACTCATAATTTATTCCATTAACAAAAGTACACACATCCCAGGTCCTTTGTATCTCCTTGCATCTTCACATTCTCCACAATCTAAAACTCTCACACTTATACACACATGTATTAACTACATACATACTTCAAAATTCCAAATTTCAGTTCAGAAGAAATAAGAATTGTGGTTACGCGTTCTAATTTTCCTTGGTATTTGTGGTGGCGTGGTATTTGTACATAACCCGTCTTCTGAAACGATTGACGCTTCTTATGCGCGGCAGGCAGCCACGCAAACCAAGCCAGTTTATTCTACCACGTCTCCTGGCTTTTTGCTTATGCGAAAAATTCGCAACCTACCTCTTTTTCAGGTGTGTCCACCTATCCACACTCATGCCTCTTTACACGAGTATGCCTTTTGTTCTTGATTCAAATACTCTCGCGAAAATTGTTCAGAATCTCTCCGTTCATGACTCTAGTCCGGTGAAAGTCCCAAGAACTATTGAGAAGTTCGATGGAAAAACTGATCCAGTAGATTACTTACGCTCTTATAATATTATTAGCGAATGTAATGCTTAGTCTCAAGAATACCGGATGGCCCAGTTTCCCGCATATCTCTGCCGTTGATTGTTATATTGCTTCCATAGAAACCCGAAAGAATTCTTCTCAAAGAACTTTCACCTGGGAAGAACTCCAAAACAAGTATCTTAATCATAAGCGATCCTCTGCTTCCGGCTTTCTCGACAATTTGTTATTATTCCAGAGAAAGCAAAAGAAAGACGAGAGCTTGCTGGAGCACATAATAAAACAAGAAATCAGGCTACAAAAGCCAACATTCATTCCGCTGAATGTCTCCCAGGAATCCAAACCCTGCTACGGATACTTCAATGGGCTGTAATATCTGTCATGATTGAACTCATAGGCCCATTTTCTGTCCCTAGATTAGCAATCTCAACGAACGCCGAAACAGGGCAATTCTTGACAGTTTTCACGAAGAAGGTATCATTGTAGAAGTTACCGTCCCTCCTTGCATAAATTGCGGATTCCTATTCCACATAAATCCCTACTGCGACTTTTTCCACCGATACGATCTACACTCACCAGTTGAGGAATCTTTAAACTTCGAATGCCAGGAGATTCAACAACTCGAATTGACAGGCAGACAGGTGTCTGATGAAGAATCTCCTGCTTCTCAACATCTAGCCCACTCCTCTCCCATTCCTAAACAAATCCTCCTAGTCCAAGTACCGGCATGCGTCGGGAACGCAGTCGTGGGCTTTGGGCAATGGGGTCGTACATACTCTGCATCAAACGCAGAATCACGACCACGCGCATGCGTGATCGTAAGTCATAGAATCAGTGCAGTTCTGCTGCCTGAGTTCTCCAACCCAGATAAAGTTGCGATTCGCACATACTGGTCAAGAGATCAGATCATTCTTTCCTCAATTTATATGCCGTATAACGAAGGGCGCACGAGTAATCATCCTGGTGATACTCTCCGCGACTTAGTAGTATACTGTGAAACAAATGGGTTTCCACTGATCATCGGTGCGGATGCTAACCCGCACCACACCAGTTGGGGGAGCTCAGATGTTAACTCTAGAGGAGCTGTGCTCCTCGAATTTATATGTGCGAATAACCTAGTCATTATTAATCATGGGTCCGCACTTACATTTGTGAATGCCGATACACAAGAAGTCATTGACATCACAATCTGCAATGAAATGGGAGCTAGACTCGTCGCGGAATGGGCAGTTTCGGACGAGTTTAACCTTTCAGATCATAGATACATTGATTTCTTATTGGGATTTGGCGAGCCCAAACTCAAGTGGGTCAGAAATGTAAAGAAAATTGATACCGATAAATTTGCATCATGCTTGCGAGAGCATTTTTCGGTAATCCCGTCCAATACTCAGTTTAATAAAACTGAGATTAAACATACAGCAGATCAAATCCAATCTGCACCAATGAACTCGTTTGATGCGGCATGTTCCATGAGGATGGCCAAATTCAGTCCCAAAACAATGTCCCTGGTGGACGAAAGATCTTCACTCACTCAGGAGGGAATCTAGTCTGGCGTATCGGCGATATACCACCTCTTACTGTGAGGAGGATCACACAGCATTCCGCCTTACACGTTTCAAATACGTGAAGGCACTAAGGAAGGCAAAAGAAGCTAGTTGGAGGGGGTTTTGTGATTCCCTGGAGTCCATGCCTGCCACCTCTAGACTAATTAAATGCTTAGGAGCCACTCGAAGAGAGCTTACCAGGGTAACCACTCCATCTGGAAGTATCTCGGGCAGCACCCAGCATACTCTTGCAGAAATGCTTGAAAAACACTTCCCGGGAGATGCCCAGAGTATCCCTGAGGATCATGTCAGGTTCATGGAGATTCATGGAGAGAAACAAGGCCGCTGGCAGGGCCACCATTGCATCATTCGTTGATATCGAAGGTGCATTCAACAACATCTCCCGTAGCTCTATCACAAAGCACATGGAGAGACTACAAGTTCATCCCATGATCATCAGATGGGTAAATTACATATTGGCCCATCGAGAACTGCAATGCAATCTCAATGGGGTGACCGTCAGCAAGGAGGTTAGTAATGGATGCCACCAAGGCTCTGTATGCTCGCCGATCTACTGGAATATAGAACTGTACGAGTTGATGGAAAGGCTGGCCCTTCAGCATCAGTCCTTGCTCTGCCAAGCCTTCGCTGATGACGTTTGCATCGCAACGTCCGGGGTCAGTAATGAAACCTGTTGTCAACAAGTCAGCGAGGTCCTAGTAACTATTGATAGATGGTGCACCGGAAACGGGCTCACTCTCAATAGGAACAAAACAGAGGTCAATAACTCAAGGACGAAGGGATTCCCTCAGGTTAAAATCCGGGGTGAAGAACTACCAAATTCCAAAACATCTGGGGCTGGTCCTTGACAGAAAACTGAATTTGAACGCCCACATCAGCAATAAAGCTGATGCGGGCAAAAAAGCCCTTGTCGGAGGGCAGTTGGCAAAATGTGGGGCCTAAGTCCGGCACTGACATCCAGGAATTACGAGTCAGTAGTCAGACCAGGCATAGAATATGGTGCGGTGGTTTGGGGGACCAATCTCACCAAACACAACACCCAACTGACGAAGGTCCAGCATCACGCTTTACTTCTTATTACTAACACCTCCTCCACCGCGAGAAATACTCTCAAGAAATATTCAGAGTTGCCCGCGTTCGGAGGGTGGAAGATAAATACGTTTACGAGATGGAAGATTTGTGACGAGAGAAAATAATAGGAACATTTGACAGACAAGACAAGAAAATATAAGATTGTCGAGCGGATTGATGCTACGGGAAAGAAAGCGCAATTCAAAATCTCAAATGAATCCTCCAAAGCCTACCATCTTCCCGGCAACCCCATTAGAATCATAGACCTTGTTAATTCCTTCAAAGAAAATGTAGGAAAGAAATGGCTTGTGGTAAATTTCCCAAACACGCAAATTACCCTTGCTGCAAGCAATACAGAAACCGTACTGGATATTAATTGCAAGCAGCATCTTTCGATACAATTCTCAGATAAACTCACCCCTATCCTAGGCTTTAAACCCGGCACTGTAATTACTCATAAATATCACAGTACGCCAATTTCAAGCTATTCCAGTCCCTACAACCCCGAATTAATGGCGGAAAACAATCAGCTAGTCATTTATTGCAATGCCGAGGATTTCCAAAGAATCGGAAGAATTCGCGCTCCAGTTCTGCGAACCGTTCAGTTTGATTCTAACATTCCTAGCCGGTGAAACACGAATTCTCTAATCCCTGTTTTCTCAAAGTCGCCTCATCTTACATAAACACAATACACATTAGCGTAAGAAACGAAACTGGAGAACCCTACTTATTTGACAGCGGCATCTTCGCAGCAGTTCTCTGCTTCAAAAGTTCTGGTGGATGAATATGATAGCATTCAAACTGGCTTTGGCCACCCGCATTTTGACCTGTACAAGGTAGCGCTTGAATTGAATGCGCATATAAATGATGCGTGTAATGCTATGAAACGGTTGACCTGTATTCAAGTCAATGCTTATGCTCATAGGAGGTTCGAAGACAAAACGGAAGAGGATTTGTATTTTTCAAAATACTAGGAAAACTTTTTCTTTCCAGTCTCAAAAAGATTGGCAAGCAGCTACCACCCATAGCTCGTAAAACAGCGCTCAACGTTGGCCGTGATTTATTGGAAGGTGACAGAGGGTTTCGCCAAATCATACGTAGCCATGGTCTAGAGGGCCTGGGCGACATTGCAAACGAATTCACTTCAAAACGTAACGAAGACGAGGAGCAAGAGGGATCAGGATTACCCACAAAATATTCAAAAAATATGCGCTTCGCATCTGAAATGATGGGTGAAAATAAACCCAAACGCAGGAAAAAGCGCTCAGTTCGTGGCCGAATTTCCAAGCTACGAGTCGCTCGAAAAACCAAGCGCAAAAGGAAAACTAAAAAAGGAGGAAAATCCCAGACTCGCTATTTGACTATTGGCTGCCATACTACAGGCTCATCTCTGACGAAATATATAAACGCATTATGCCGCAAAACTACAATGAAGTGGTTGATTCTCTACGCACTCAATATCCAAATCATCAACCCGCTGATCGCCCTTCAACTTATGATTTGGCAAAAGTTATTCACAACATAACTTCTAGCAACGAGACGCCTGCGCCCTCGCAGGCGTCAATTGCGTCTTGTCCAACCACACCCGGACAACCTGGCCTCACCAACCCGCCTGACATCACCAATAACCAACCCGCCTTACATCACCAGCCCGCCTGACCTCACCAACCAACTTGACATGACGTCGTCGGCTTCGCCGCCGCACGCCCGTCGCCACCTCCTTGATGCGCGCCACTTCAGCTGCTGACGCAGCTACAGCGACCGCAACACGCGATAATTTACCACAAGACTTCGAAATTCCTGTCATTGAAGTCATCCCGCTCCCGAAAAAATCAAGGAAAAGGAAAATAAACCCATTCAATATTCTACTGCCTATAATTACTCCAGCGCCCATTCCAGAGCTTACTCCAGCGCCTATAATTCCTGAGCCTATACCACCTGCTACTACAGAACTACCTCCACTCCTTCCCGATGATGAGCTTGATGAACAAGATGCTTGGATTCCATGGCCTGGGTTTGTAAATAATAGTAGAAAGCGTGCCACAAACGAGCCGCTTGGTAGACGTAATATTAAAAAACCAAAATACTTGATTGAAAACATTTAAATATTTTTGTTGAATAAAATTACACATAAATCACAACAATCTTTCTGTACAACATTCTATATTTACCAAAATATTCCTTGGGACATAATTCACATTTTAAAGACTTTACAGCGTACAGTTTGTCATTCAAACTAAGCATCGCACTGAAATTTTTCATAATTGCTCGCATTCCACATCCCGTATTTCGCTAGTCAAAGTCCGATCAATGGTGCATATATTTGAGTTCAAAAATGATAAAAAGACCAAAAAATGATCAAAAAGTCGAAAAAATGATCAAAAAGTACACAAAATAATCAAAAAGTCGAAAAAAGTATGAAAAAGTCTTAAAAAGTTTTAAAAGCCCCTGATCTTCTTCAAAATTTTTAGTTTCATCACGGGAGAACTATACGCTCAACGAAAAAGCCATACGCTTAACGGGAGAGCTATAAGCTTAACGGGAGAGCTATAAGCTTAACGGGAGAGCTATAAGCTTAACGGGAGAGCTATAAGCTTAACGGGAAAGCCATACGCCATCGGAGAGTTATTTGTTCCACGTGAGGGATGAGGGAGTGAGAGTAGGAACTACGGGTTTGACAGGAGAGCTATAAGTTTCGTGCAATAGCTGCAGGTTTGACGCGAGCGCTAATTGGATGACAGGATAACTGAAGGTTCCAGGGAGAGCTTAAGTATCTAAGGGAGAGTCAAAGGTTTAAAAAAATACATACGAGCAAAGAGCCAATGATTCTATGGGAGAGTTCTATTATTTGTTACTGATATCCTGCAACACCGGGCGAAGCCGTGTAGCAAAGCTAGTATACAATATATACAACGAGCGTTGAAAACTCTCATGCACCTGAACTAGACTTTTTCCCAATGCCCATCGTTCTAAATGCACGTACAAATTTCCTTCCTTGTGGCTTAACTTCTTTCCAAATGCTCTTTCATGTAACCATGAGAATAATCAAATGCGGTAAACAATTTCGTTATTCGATTCTGGTCCCAGTCTTTAGTGGTGCGGAAGTGGACCTTTCGCAGTGAAAAACAAGAAAAAATATCACAAATTAATATCACGCCTCAGAAAATCACGGCTCATCAAATTAATTACATACCATGTTGGTAATGTTTTTGGAGTAATGTTCATTGGGGACAAAAACAAATAAGGGGTTCTTGACGGCACATATCATTTTTATTAAAACTGTAAAGTCCGCCGGTGGCCAGATGATCGGTCTCACTGCATCCCGGATGTGTGCAAGCGAATGTGAAAGTGCGAGGAAAGTCTGTTACCGTTTTATAGTCATTCATCACCCTTTTTATGCGCATCTTTCCTTTTGGACCGTCCCAAAAGTGAGCATAAATTGAATGAGGGAATGTGAAAGTGAGAAGAAAGTCTTTTACCGTTTTACAGTCACCCATCACCCTCTTCATGTGCCACTTTCCTTTTGGACCAGCCCAAAAGGGAGCATATGTTACGGCTAGTTTATCCTTGGGATAAAGCTAGAGGCTTCGAGCTACCTGGAGAGAGAGTTGAGAGGGAAGCGGAGAAAAGCGAAGCGAGAGGTACCTTAAGGAACCGGATTCAGAGATGATGTGGAGAATCTGAAGATGGTCTGGAGGGCTGAGCCGAGAAGCTATAAAAGGGCCTGCTGAGGTAGAATTCGGGGTCTTATGTTTTAAACCTTTAGGGAGGAAAGGAATCTTTAAGAGTTTTGGAAGATTCAGCGATAAGACGCTTCGGAGTAAAAGGGGAGAGAGAGAAAGTAAAGACGAGTTAAGTATAAGTCTCAGGGGGTTAATCGTAACGAATCAGAACGTGATTAGCGTTTAAATCTACGGAAGAGTTATACTCTCGTTGTGTAAAGGATAAACTAATGTGTGTTCAAATAAACTATTGAAAAGTATCTATTTGGTCAAGCGAGGAGTTATTGGGCGTTACACGAACGAATAGCGACGAGCATCAATCATCGAATTAGAAACCAACGGACGAGCGTTTCGCTAGAAGCTTCAGGAAGATTAGACGGGAGACAAATACCGGGCAAGAAAGAATCATAAGCGCAGCAGCTAACTCCAGGGACAGTAGCATCCACCACGAGGAGCATCATCCCGAAGAGCTTTACCTATTCCAGGAGCAACAGCGACGACAGCCTAAGTTCTACAAAGAGAAACAATAACCAGGTCCTACCCGCAGAAAACTAGACGATTACGCAAGACCAATCCCACACGCAGAGAGTTACAAGGTAAGAAGAGCAATATATATATTTGCGGCTCTTATATTAATTAGCATGTGAGCATATTATTAGCATGTGAGTTTAAAGAAAATAAATACTAGGATATACAAATGACACATATCATGACGGAACAAATTACCGCTAGCATATAAGGGTAAACAAAGGCAATTGTTAATAATAAGAAAGAGGTTATAATGGAGTTACTCAATTACAAGAGGAATAGCAGGATCAAATATAGACTGTATGGGAACAATATCATTATCTACGGTAGGGGGCACAATCACGGGTATTTCCTCCCAATTAGGATTCTTGGGAAAAATTTCCCCTCCTCTTCTAGCCTACCCTTGCACGTACGTTTATGGTTCGAAACGGCTTTTGGGTGATTAAAACTTTAATTACATTTGTAACACATAAGAGTAGACTGAAAATGACATTTAGCTTTGTGATTATCATACGTAGAATTTGGAAAGAATAAATTCTCATATTTACAAAATTTGCATACCTTATTAAGGTCCTGATGCATTTTTGTGAGATGTACATAGTATCCATTCTTGATCGAGTATAACTTGTTGTTAGGGGGACAGAAATTACAAGGGCGATAGCGTTTGGCTAGTTCTAGCTCCGAATGTACATCGTCTATACTCTCACTACGGATATATCCATCTTTAGATAGGGGGTTACTCTCATTCCCGGCTGATAAATATCCTAATATAGGACCGCTAACGAGTTCCTCTTCACCAACACATTCCATACCAGTAAATAAGAATTCGGGGGGGGGGGGGGTATCTTAATGAGCTCTCGCTCTCCCAATTCAGTCCCATCAATCCTATCTTTTTCTCCTACTTGAGTAAATTGACTACTAGCAAATTCTGTCAAGAAGTCAGCCATTGTCTGAAGAGGCGGGATTATGAAAGAAGGAGCGGGGCTTCCCGGGATAAAATTAACATGAATAGAAGAACAATAAACTCCTTTTGTCGTAAAGTCAATACGTAGGGCATCTAAAGCACAATCACGCTCCGCTTTTGCAAAAAAATCCTCTATCCGCTATATAATTTTTGACTTCTTGACTCGTTAGCCCTACTACGTCATGATGGTAGAATTCCGGCCCTACTATAACCTCAAATGCGAAGTTATTTAGTATAAACTTACGCATATTTAATATAGGCTCTAATAGGACGGGTTCACGCACCTCCGAACGAGGAGCGACAAAAGGAGAAGAATCCAGAATATTCGAAAATTCTTTACCGTCAGGATACATGTCGCGGGAGAGTTGGAGAGAAATGGGGCAGACAGAACGGAAGGATACTGGAAAGGGCGCTGGCTCCATCACGAAGGTCATATCGTCAATGTTGGCCGGAGTCACGGTTGTACTGGGTGTATATGCAGATATAATTGATCCGTTCACTGGGGTGAGGATTATTACCTTCGACTTCCTCGCGTTGTACAACGTATGGCGCGTAATCTCCTTCCAACTGATTGCGAAACTGCTGTTTCAGGACATTGGCAGTCTGGGGATCGAAATCCGTATAGGTCTTGAGATTGTGTTTTCTCATTCTCCACACTAAAATTTATTAACAATAGAGGAATTAGGACAAATAATAGGACAAAGAAATTAACATAATCACATTAGCATACCAACATTTACATACAAAATCAATAGGCAATATTTCATAGATAAAAAGGCACTGATTAGGGGGATTCCAAGATAGAATGAAATAAATAGAAAAATTGCTTACTATGGTAAGATCCACACGATAATTTTTTCCGAATAGAGTCCGTTGGCGTGAACAAAGCGCAGCTTTTGAACGCCAATTATCTTCTGGAATCCATACAATTTCCTCTGTCCATCCGCACCCTCATACACGTAAACCGGTCTAGCAAACTCATCCTTTTCCAGTATTTCCCCGGAAGATTCTATGTCACTATCGTCACCCTCAAAATCAACAGAAGAGCATAGGCGGGCCCTCTTCGGTCCAGAACGAAGAGGCGGAGGAGATGGTGAAGAGCAAGAGGCTTCTGAGTCACTTTCCAAAGACTCGGGAACGAAAGTAATTTGCTTTCCAGAGCGAGGAGCAGTATTTGTAATTTCTGAAATATATTGAGGAAACATTAGCAAAGTAAAGTTCAGTGAAGGAAATGTCAAAACACCTTGATAATAATATAACGGATTCCAAATTTACTTAAAAATGGCAATAAAATAAACAGTTTTTTTAAAATTTTAACAAACAGTTACCAGAATTAGAAGATGACACAAGAGATTGCAGTAGGAAAACAGAGTTGAAGACTTTGGTGGAGTGGGTACTTTAGTTTTCAAAAAGAAATAACGAGAAAGAGAGCAAGGCTACGGGAGGTGAGTTCAGTCAGGGTCAAGGCACAGGACTGAGGATTATTTATAGTTTGTGCAAAAATCCCAAAGT
This sequence comes from Sminthurides aquaticus, assembly GCA_906901655.1. Classification (NCBI taxonomy): domain Eukaryota; kingdom Metazoa; phylum Arthropoda; class Collembola; order Symphypleona; family Sminthurididae; genus Sminthurides; species Sminthurides aquaticus. The sequence goes on along the minus strand of CAJQTT010000002.1, from coordinate 964,346 downwards.
CGGCAGTGCGAGTGGAGGGCCTCCCAATTAGCGTAGAATTGTTCATTAAGGAACAACATTGTTATTTACATTCATAGCTATAGAGGGAGCGGGCAATACTTGATAGAGCTCACACGTGCCGTATAGGCCAAGAAAGTAGTGAGACGGCTCAGGACTTTCCGTATCCTTATAACCTGCAGTACATAGTATGTAGATTTTACTGTGTATGGGAATCCGTTGTACTAATGTTGTGGCTCTCTCGCTAGTATTAAGGGCATATATAGCCACTGGAAAGTGATGAGACATCTCATGACTTTCTGTTTCCTTTCATAATAATACTTAGATTATAGAATACAACCCATACAGAGATGGACAGAGGATATCCGCGGGTTCCTTTGTTCTGTATTAATAGGTCATTAGTGTTCAAACCACAGGAAGCGTTGAGACATCTCACGTCTTTCTGCATTAAAGCTAATCATAATACGTACAAGAGATCACTCCAGGTATAGAGTTACACAAGCCTTGATATGAACCTTCCCACCCTACATGATTGAGAGGAGTCCCGGGAAAGCGATGAGCAAGCTCATGACTTTCCGTATGATTCTCCATTACTATACATAGGGATACAAGGATTGGTATATAGATGGGCATAAAATACAGTCGCGGGTTCTTCCTAGGAGGAATAGGTTGCTGGGAGGAAGTGCAGGGCTAAGTCAGGAGACAACTCATGACTTTCCTCATACGATAGTGTAGTACGTAGCTTCTATATATTATGCAATTTATCTGAAGGTAATCATGAGATTTTCGTCCCACCAACTAACAATGAGTGGAAACAAGGGTGGAAAAGTGATGAGCACACTCACAACTTTCCATAGGACACATAAAATAGTGATGCTTATAGTCAGGATTATTGGTAAAATACAGAACAGTAAAATAAATATATTGGTGGGCAGGAGGGAAACTATTGAGCAAGCTCACAACTTTCCCTAGGATATTATTTACTTGTACATATATGGTGTTCATGTACATAGCTGGGTGTAAGCGAAGCGGGGCTCTTTACAATTCGACGCTCTCTTGCTGCAAAGGAAGGGTTTGCTTACGGGAAACCCGTGAGCAAGCTCACAACTTTCCTTTGACTAATATATTGTTGTACATAGGCCTTGGCTTCTGGGCATTGTAGATGGAGTAAATATAGGAAGGAAGCCAAGTTTTGAACTTAGTTGCTCATTTGTAGGGTGCATATGGGTCGGTAACAAGCTCATGAATTTTCTTGAATTATTCTTATGATATGGATAATATTTCCAATCAAGACAGGAAGAAGAATTTCTAATAAGGGGAAGCATTGTATGATGCCTGAAGACCTTTCTTGTTGTAGCAATACCTGGAAAGTAGGTAGGAAAGTGACGAGGAAGATCACAACTTTCCCTGTATTATGGCATGGGTGATGAGAAAACGTTTAGAGTAGATAAAGGGATTCTAACTTACGGGTAGACAAATGGTTTTCATAATAGGTAGGTAAGTGATGAGCAATCTCATGACTTTCCCTATGTTATAGCGTGGCTGATGGGAGTGTGCTAGAAGTAAATGATTTGAGTCTAACTAATTCGTAGGCCGGGTTTTTCATGATAGGTAGGAAAGTGATGATCTTCCTATGCAATAATGTGAGTGAAGAGAGGTTATTAGAAATAGCAAAGGGTCCTAACTCATTCTCGAACAGAAGAGTGTCTAAAGGTTTCAGATGCAAAGGATTATAGATCCGACGAATAAAGTTGGTTTTGTTTATTCATCAACACTTCAATCTTTTAAATTAATTACAAAAACACTTAATATGACGCGGGACTTAGCAAAAGGGGTCCAAGGAAGAGGTGAGCTCCAGTAGCCAGGTAGATCTGCAAATTTAAATATAAACTAAATTATTTCATGAAGTTAAGCAAATCCACAAGTACGGTAGACTCATAGGAAGGATAGACGGGGAAAGCTACAAGACAATCATGCAGTTCAAGTGACGGGTAATTGTTGCAAGACAAGAGGTTGAACTGAAGGGGGAAAAACCTGGGAGGTTTTCAGGAAATTAGGGTATTTAGCACGGGTATAGTTTGGAGGAATAGTCGAAGTATTCCCCCAAAAGGTGGAAGAAGATGATTCACACTCAAACTTACCAGGAGAAAATAGGTAACTGTCGCTCGGCATGTGGGAGAATCAGGGGTGCTCTGCATCAAATTTTATTAGTAAAGAGGAGAAGAGATCAGGAGCAAGAGGGTAGGAAGGTAGAGAAGGATGAAAGGGAAGCATCTTTTGAGGACAATTTTGACGCTTATCAGGACAACACAGAGTTGTTCAGTAATATGGCAAAGGGCATAGAGCCAAATTTAATCATTTAATCAGAGTTAAATCCGTCTTGGCTGTTCCCAGAACACGGATTCAAAATTTTCCAGGGTAAAACTCCTAACGTTATAAGTAGTATAATCTACTAGCCCTTTTCAAAGACCTTGAAGTTACATACTAAAAACGTGTGGAAGGCTGAAGTACGTCCCGCAATCTCTAGCACCACGAGTAGGGTGACTAAATCGTGCACCTCACATCAAAGGCGCCAGTCATTTAATGTGGGAAAGCTAATCCCAACGTTGAACTCAAAGAGAAAAACGCGTGCGAATTGATTATTTTTTATTAAAATGTTAAAATTAAATGCAAGAGATCTGTGGAGTATGTCAAGCTCACTCAAAGGGCTCTCACATATAATTATTCAAGATGAGAGTCTGAAATTAAGTCGTCGTGGTGTGAAAATTGCAACAGCATTTTGGGCCAAAAATTTGGATGGAGCTATGGAGCTGGAAATTTCCAAATGGCAACGTGTAGATCAGGTAAAGCAATACTGTATTCCTGTTTTACGAAAAGTTAGCAGAATAATGAGGAAATTAAATTTTAAAACCTGTGTTAACCGTGTAAACCCAAATCCTAATCCTGATTAGTATGATAATACATATACCCAAATTATTCTGCTAAGTTAGTTTGGTTTATTGATTTGAGCTTATTTCATACAGCTCCTTCAATATTATATAATGAGTAACAGAGAAAACCCCTGGCAATTTTTTACATGAAACTTTTGGTTGAGCTTGGTCGGTGACCAGAGGTGAAAAACTCTGTTACAAATTAAATAGATTTGATACAATCCGTGTAAAATTACAATGCTTACTTGTTACCAAGCAAACAAGGGGGGGGGGAAGCTGCTGATGACATTAAGACCGGAGAGCACACTTACTTCGTACAGTATTTTACAGTTTCTTTTACGGTTTATCTTATCATAATCATAATCATATTGTTTCATGGGATTCTTCGTTGGATTTATCTTGTAATTGCGTGCCTTGTCAGAGGAGATATCAATGGTTGTTGGGTGGACTTCGCATGGTGGGCTGTTCCGGTACCAAAGAACATCCCGACATCCGGTCTCCTTTATTCATAATTATATTTCGGTGGTGGTGGTAGTTACAGTGTTCTTCCACAACCGTGTGTGATGTGATCACAGATTCAACTAGCTTTACGTGGTTCCTTCCGTTTAGTTTCTTATAGTCCTGATGAGTCGAATTTTTCTTGACCTTGGGTTTTCCTTGTATGACTACCAAGACTTTTCAGCTTTGTCGTCCGAGAATCATGTAGTGAATGCGAAGTATTCGGGAGCGTACACGTACGTTGCTTACCGTTGGCCTTAGCTTCCTCTTTCGAGACTCCCCGTCCCAATCGCCTTACTTCACTCTAATCGATATAAGCTTCACACTACTATTACAATTGGTTGGTATTACAATTATCTTTTTGATTTTCACTGCATCTTTTGTTACAATTTTGCTTTTTACGCGAATATGTATCTTATTGCAATGAAATGGGAGATTTTCAAATTTGGGGTTCCCGCTTCCTTTAAATTACCACCTGCACCTTAAACCACGAGGTTTTACAGTTAAACATAATTATAGTTACCGTGATTTAAATTATTATACCAACCTTGGCTTTACACATGTTCCTTGGTTTATAATACGTATTTTAACACAAAATTTAGCCTGTTTAACTTTAAATTACACAGTTTTAATTTAATTTTTAACAGAGTGAATTTTACTAGTGTGCTCTCGCGGTCGCAGCTTTTAGTCCCCCCTCTCGCAGCTTTTAGTTATTAAAATGTTAAAATTAAATGCAAGAGATCTGTGGAGTATGTCAAGCTCACTCAAAGGGCTCTCACATATAATTATTCAAGATGAGAGTCTGAAATTAAGTCGTCGTGGTGTGAAAATTGCAACAGCATTTTGGGCCAAAAATTTGGATGGAGCTATGGAGCTGGAAATTTCCAAATGGCAACGTGTAGATCAGGTAAAGCAATACTGTATTCCTGTTTTACGAAAAGTTAGCAGAATAATGAGGAAATTAAATTTTAAAACCTGTGTTAACCGTGTAAACCCAAATCCTAATCCTGATTAGTATGATAATACATATACCCAAATTATTCTGCTAACTTCGTCTACTTATTCCCGCAAACTCAATGTACTACTAACTAGTATTCGTCATAAATATTACACGAATAAAAATTGAATAAAAGTTCACAGTGTCTTATTTAATATTTTTTTCAGTCCTTCGTCCGGAGATCGTTTACGTTGGACAGCTTTGGCTTGAACCCTGCACCGAGGACGATAAAAAGTCTAATTCGCGATTTGAAGCTCTGGGGAATTTCCGACATGAGTCTGGATTTGGTAAAACCATTTAACCTTAGCGAACGCTCGCGTATAACGTTATCATTATCATCACGGTTTTATGTGTCTCCATTCCTCCCCACGTGTAACCCAACTAATGCATTTTTTAAATGTTGTTTAGGACGAAATGGAAGTGACGGACACGTCCTGTGAAAAGTTTACTTTGTCGACAATTCTAGAAGCTTCCACCGTTCTTGGGATGGATGGGCATCCTTTTGATTTTTCTTCTTTTACGAATAATTTAATCGTCATTGACGATTCTATGCGGAGAATAAGCAGCCCAAAGGTGCTCCTCACTACCATCGGAATAACCGGATTCCAGGAAGCCCTAGGAGGATATACCCGAGTAATTTTTCATGCCAGTAAATTGTTGTGTGTGAAATAACTATTGAAATACCACGTAAACGTTATAAGGAGGTATGCGCTGTGTCGCAATGAAATAACATTCGGATCATTGGAGACGGGGATTGCATTTTACTACGTTGTATCTCGGTTTGCACTGTATTGCGGTTATACGGTAGTTCACTGTATTCTTTTATTAATTTACAGGCGGTGGAAGAAGGAAATGGACCCTTTGTTCAAGAGAAGATAAAGACAAGGTGGCTTCCATATTTGAAGGGGTGGAGGTTCCGGAGAGATGTACTGAAGTGCTAGGATGCGGGAATTTCTATGTGAACCCCCATGTTTTAAAACATAAGGGAATTCGCGTGACTGAATTCACTTCCTATCCAGGATCTATGGTTCTAATCAATGGAAATCAGATTGTGGAGGCTCTTGATTTTGGTAAGTCTTGTTAATGGGCCTGTCGCATACAGCTGGACCTGCAATTAACATCCATCTAAAAAATATCACACTTTTAATTAATATCATCAATTAAAACATCCGACGCATTCCCTACGTTATTGCTGACTGTTCTGTTTGTTTTTGTAGATTCAAATATATTCTATCAAGTGCTGACCATGGGAGAATCGAGTATCCAACACGGGATTTTACGTAATTTTGATTGCGGAAACGTACTTCATGGCAACCCGTACTTAATGTACCATGGGAAGACGTTTTTTGATTATCCAGTAAGGATAGTAACAGAGCACTACGCCCTACTGATGCGCTGTGAGTGCAACTGTTATTCAGATACGTTATTAAGTGTAACTCGTCTTTAAGGACTTTTGATATCCCTTATACTCATCTAACATGATATAATTACGTACTCGCAGGTGAAAATCTTGCGTCAAAAAGCGTGGCAACACAGACGCCGAGACACTCGCACCGTATAAACGATTGCCGAGTCTATTTGAGGAGATTGACCCAAGAGGACATAGAAAAGGAGAAGAGAATCTTGAAGAACGCTGGTACAGTGACGGAGAAAGACTCCCACGCGAGGACAAAAGTTCGCAAAAGAAAGCCTTCATCATCACCACCATCACCATTCCCATCATCATCATCACATTCAAGACCACCAGAACGAAGACCCTTAAAGAAAGTTCGGTTGACATCACAGAATAAGCAGCTCAAATGTAAACATTGCAATTCTGTGCTGAGTGGAGTGTCAAATCTTAATGCTCATGTAAGGGCTAAACACCCTACATCAGAATATTTAATTCCAAGACTCCCCTGTAGCATATGTGGAAAACATATTTCCGGGGCGAGCAATTTGCGCGTTCATTATCGCAAAAAACACCCCGAAGAGACATGCGAAATTCCCCGTCAAAAGCTACGATATTTTAGCTCCAAAGCTGATTAACTCTGTTTTTTGTTTTTTGACAATGAGTTAAATGTAACGGATTTAAGTTTGTCGCTAGCACTGGAACAGCTCAGGAGTTTAAGCTAATATATGAGTAAAGCTAGAAGCTATTTCTCGTGTGAGAGTTTGGCACATTGTGGCTCGTAGGATTAACGCATATTGTTGGCAAACGTAATTTTGTACAAGAGAACGGCGTGGTTCTCTTGAGTTCTTTGTTTAAACATGTTTGCTACGTATTGGAGAATTACCGTGCTAGGGAAATATTACGTTCATCGGTGTGTACGCTGTGAGAGCTATAGAGAGCTGTGTATTATTGGGACAAAGAAGAGAGTTTAATTTTTAACTGATTAATCCCCTTGAGCTTTCGCTATGGGGTATTTATTGTCACTTTTCGTATTAAATTTACAAGATTAAATGAATTTGAGAGCAGAGTGAAAAAAAACATGTAATTGTAAGTTTTTGTGCGGAGAAAGTGGGAATGCGTTGATGCTCCAATCCACATCCCGTAGGACTGATTCTGGAGACCTCCTATTCACACGCCGGAGGTGGCGTCACCTTTTGCATTCGGATTGGGTTATTTCTCTCGACGGGTTTTCCTAATATGTAATGAATTAAAAGTAGCTGTTGCTGGCGACGGTGTTGGTTGTGTATTGGACCGTGGTTGGGGCCGGGTTCTCCGGTTCCTTAAGCTTGGGTACCAGTGCAGTCATAGGGATGAAAGGATGTGTTTCCTTCCTTTTAATGCGTAAGCGTTGCTTTTTCATGTAAGTATATAAACAAAACAGCAGTATTAGAATTATGGAAGAGAGTTTAATGTGCTTTGTGATTGGGATTACTTTGATTGAAGAAGAGAGAACGTTTGAGCTTAATTAAACTGTGTTTGAGTTTACCACCTGAACCGTATCTATTTTTTATTGTAATAAACTCGATCTAATTCTAAACTGAGCATAATTAGTAGCTAACTTCGCGTACATTCTTCGGGGTGTCACTTCGTCCGGGTAGGATCTGTGCATGCAACCGCGTATGATTTGACAAACGATCAATTTGAAAAGAAATAGAAGCAACAATTTATTGATAGAAATAAAATTAGCACATTGAAAAATAATCAGCGTTAGTTTTTGAATAACAATAGTAGCAGGAGTCAAAAAATAGAATTTTAGGAGTGAACATAAGCATATCATCCGATACATATTGATACAAAAGTTGAAATACTATGTAGAGAAACATGAATGGATACATTAGAAAAACAAAACTGTTAATTAATTATAAAGTGTAATTCATAAATCCTAACATCATAAACAACTCAATATATGGCAATACAGGTAATATATAGATACCTCAACTCAATATAAAATCTTAATAACTAAACCTGATCTTCTTCATAAATTGTGGGCGAAAAGGATAAATCCTGAAGGGGGATTTCGTTTGACCGGGGGAGGAAAACAGTAGCGAGTATGGGGAAGTGCATCATTACCATGTAGAGGATGATCGTGACGGATTTTCCCAGAAATAGTCCAACTAAGGGTCAAATAGTACAAAAAACATTTTAGTATCAAGAATGAAGCTAGTTCAACCAGTAACTACATCAAATCATTGTTTTTGCACGCATTTGACCCACCTGAAACGCCACAAAGCAGCCAAGAAAGACTGAAATCATCCTCCTGGGGGCGACCACCGCTATTGAGTGTAGAATTTTCACCGCCGTGTACATCGTAGCTGACTCCTTCCACAGTTTTGTTTGCAGGAATCCAAGGATGCAGGTCCTCGTGGCTCCATCCTTGTCCACTTTTGTTGTCATGGTGAAACTCCAAAAGGTATGGTGGAAGTTGCGGTGGAGTAGTTGTTGACGTACCCTATTACCCCGGTTCCTTTGCGCACCCGTTTATTGCGCGCAGCTAGATTTTTGCAGTATTTTTTCCCCAAAACCCCGTTTATGCGCGCACCCGCCTAATGTGCGCACACAATAGCTTGAAATTTGGAGCAAAAGTACAAGGAGCAAACATCTGATTACTAAGTTTCTGTAACCATTGGATGTAGCAGTCAATAAATCTTTCAAGGCCAAAATTCGAAAGTTATGGTCCGAATGGATGAGAGACTCCAAGCCAGGTGTTCCTGACTAATGGAGGGAATAGGAGAAAGCCGGCTTTATCGACTGCATGCAATTTCGCAAGCATGGCTTGAAGATGTAAACCCTGAAATTATCGAGAATGGATTTCGAAAATAAGGTATTTTCTACACTGAGAATGAAGAATTATAAGACGACTTGCTGATGCTTCCTGAAGATGATCTAACGGTAGATATCGGAGAAAGCAAGGAAAATATATTGTTAGGAGATACTGAAGACGAGAAAGATGATGAACAAAGTGGACATGGCGTCGTATTTCCGGATATGTCGGCGACGTTTTTGATTGTTTTGAAGATATATGATGAGCTGATGTTATTTTATGAATTATAAAAGAGTTTTACACGGATACATTAACATGAAAGTTACGATGCATTTACAAAACCAGTGTAAACCCCGTTTAAGCGCGCACCCGCGTACTGCGCGCACCCGCATTTTGGCGCACCCTCTCGAGCCCTAAATTCGCCTACTGCGCGCACGCAGTATCCGGGGTAATAGGGTAACTCTTTCATAGACTTTGCCACTTCCAGAATTGCAGAGCGGGGGGTCGCGCACCATGTACAAGACGTGATAGTCGAGTGGAACATCCTCGTGGTTAGCAAGGCAAACGTTCGGCCCCTTGCTAAATCCTGGGATGGCAATGTACCAAACGCAATATCCGACACTCAGACACTTTTCGCAGCTTGACGCAGTTTGGCAAACGAGTTCTGCAATAAAATAAACGATAAAAAGACATAAATTATCTGCGTTTCTCAAAAGTGTCTACCCATTTTTTCTCCTTGAATCAAGATAAAACAACACAATGTTCAAATTAACGAACTCAATAACTCAATTGGCAAAACTCACCAGAGGCTTTTTTCTGCATTTCTTCGGCAATCCGTTCCATTTCCAGCTCCACCTCTTGCAAACGTAGCTCTTTATCCACCGGTACAGAATTCCCCCCTTTTGGAAACTGAGACAGTGCTCCAACAATAATTGCAAATAACCAAAAAAATACTGCCGACCCCATTGTACTAAGTAAACAAAACCAACTCCGCACACTGTTCAACGAAAAAAAGTAAAAAAATACTACGAGAATAGAAGGCTAGTGTGATCAGATGCAGTTCAGATTTAGAAATAGAGACAAAGATGGCAAGGGACATGGTTCAGAAGGACAAGATGGTAAAAGGATAGCAATGTAATTTAGATAAGAAACTACCAAGTCAACTAAATACAAGAAGAAGAGAGGGGAAGAAGAGTTAGTGAAATCTCTCGTTTTCATCCGGGCAAGGCGGTGGTGGCATGATGGCAACCGTAGGCCTAGCCTCAAGGGCTGCAACTTGCTGTGCGGCATACTTTACAGCATCTTTGAATCCTTCAGGATCAAACCCGCACGCAGCATAGGCATGACTCAATAGCTTGATGAGAATAGGAGCGTTTTCAATATCCACAGTGATGTTAGTTAATCAGTTTTATTCAAATCGATGCAGCTGAGGGCTCAGCACTTACGATTATACATATTGACAAAATTTAAAATATAATATAAATATGTTTAGTTTTAACTTATGTATTAAAGTTAGTAAGTTTTTACGCGTAAACGTTGCTTTACGTGCTAATTATTTGTTTACATTTTGATTTCTTTTCACTTGTATTTAAATTAAAATTACAATTAGTCGCTAGTTAAATCACATTCGAAAATTCAGTTCATGTTTCAGTTTGTGCGGTGGCAGTTGCAAGTCTTCTAATCCTTTTCCATATCCGTATCTTGGTTATTCCTCTTAGCAGCACTTTTTCGTTTTTCCAGGATACTTTTAGGCAGGTCGGGTGTAAAGTAAAACAGTTTAAGTTCCGGGTCGGTCGAGTTTTTCTTGGTGTTTAAGATGAGTTGTTTGTCCTTGTTTCTTAGGAGTTCCAATTTGACAGGTCGGGGCTTTCCAGATTTTAATAGCGATTTTCCCATTCGGTAGCAAGCGTCGATTTCTATGTTCAATCCTAGTTTTTGAGTAAGGAGAGCCTCCACCTGCTGGTTCAGCGTTGCCGGGTTATTTATCTTGGAGATTGTGGAGAACGAGATTATGTTTCTTAAGATCCTTCTGTATGTATTCATTTGTTGTCCTCCTCTTCAAGCTTAATTCCATAACAGTTGCAGTGATTTTAGAGATACCTCCATCCAGGCCATCAAAGCGGGCTACCATCCTGTCGAATCTTGACTCTACCATCCTATGCATGTAATCGATGAACCAGTCTGGTGCTGTGTCCTTCTCTTCCATTTTCACCTTTCTTCTCTTGCTCTCACCAGACATGTATAAAATAAATATAGGCTAGCTATAGTATATCCAGTTATTCATGAATTGTAATGTCCTCTTTGATGTCTCCTCTAGTTTTAGTAACTGTGTTGATACTTACAATCAGAGGGGCAACTCTCTAAATTGTTGCCCCTGCATGTAGTGTAGAGCCTGGTGTATGTTCCCAATGATTTGCTTATCAGCGATTTGAATGTTCCTTGTTCTTTCCAGCTTGGATATCTTTCCTCTTCTAACTTCTTCAAGTCCCTTAAATTTCTTCCCGGGTGTTTGCTGACCTTCCTTTAATTTGTTACACTTAACTAATTATATCACTGACACCGCTGTATTTTTTGCTACAAAGTGATACAATTTTTACATCGATGACTCGCACTAGCGTATAAGAAAATAATTATTTTTACGGAGCAAGGTTATTATACATGTTTACTGTTCCACCTCCTCAAGGGAGATTATCCACAGTGATGCCAGAGCCAATGCTCGTCCCAGAAGCTTTGCCGACGGTGACAAGAATCCGACGGCTACTCTCATAGTAAATGAGTCGCCCCGTAACGTCGCAGTAAATCTGTAACCAACCCCTCAATTATTATTATTATCTTAAAAAAACAAGGGAAAGACTCGCCAAGCTACGTGTAACTCAATATCTGCACGCAAAGCTACCTTTGAATAGAGTTCTTCCAACTCTTTATTCGTTCGATCGATAAATGGAACCGACGACTTCTGCGTAGGCTGCTTCACTTTGCCAATAATGGTCTTCTTTACGTCCACAACTCCAATTTTCAGGGGGGTGTACCCAGAAGGAGTGGAAGTGCCTCCACAAAGTGGTGGGGACAAACTCACTTGAGAACCGAATACCATAGTATAGCCGACAAGAAATTGAGTTCTAAGAACGATGAAAATTCTGAGACTTTCTAGAGGTTAGATTTCAGATGAGGTGAAACAGCGAATGATGAAAAAATACAACTTTTCCAGTCCTTTTATACCCCTGAAATTGTGTAAACCGGACATTCAGTGATCTGTTCCGAAAGTGTGAACATGGAGGAGGTAGACAAGGAAGATATATCTGGATCCCAAGTTTGGGTACTCTGGGATTCATTCATTTTCCCAGCGTGTGGGCGTCGACAAAAGATTCATTCGGGAAGCGTTACAATCCCTTCCGGAATATTCTAGATTTTTTCCGCGGAGGGTTAGGTTTCCCCGCGTAAAGACGTTAGCGCTACATGTTGACGAGTTGTGGCAGGCTGATTTGCTAGTACTGTCTAACTACGCTCATTTAAACGACGGATTTACATGCATCCTGACTTCTATAGATGCGGCGTCAAAGAAAGCTTTTGCAAAACCGCTGAAAACTAAATCTGGAGTGGAAGTTGCTAGAATGTTCCGGGAAATTATTGAAGATTCTGGAAGGTTTCCACGGAAACTCTTCATAGATGCTGGTTAGCATATGCACAAATTATGCTTGTTTCCATAGAAACTTTATATTGAGTCTTCATTTTCTCTTGTGCAGGTAAAGAGTTTAAAAACCAGCAGATGAGCGCCTTATTAAATGAGTATGGAATTCAGTATTACAACACTTATTCAGATCTAAAAGCGACAATGGTAGAAAGGTAATAACTGAGACGCATGTAAACACTATTGAGTCGCGCTTACTTTATAAACTGTGGTTTTGGCATCATTAGATTTAACCGAACGCTGATTGAGAAGCTTTGGAGATATGCACACAAGATCGGTCAGTTTGCTGGGTGGATTATCTTTATGACGCTGTAGCAAATTACAACACGACGCGGGTGAGTATATATTGAGTTTGTATTTTTAATTAATGAAACTCAATAAAGCTTATATGCAACTTGTTTCCTTGAACGTAGAGTACAAGCACAGGCTTGATTCCGGATGAAACCACCCACCGAGAAGACTACTTGCTTTTCCATAAAAAATTTGATCCAAACGCTTCGCTAAAAGTTGAAAAACAAAAATTCAGCATCAACGATTTAGTGCGTGTTTCATCCATCCGCCAAGTTTTTGACAAGAAAAGTAGAGTCAAGTATTCCAGCGAAATTTTTCGCATTACGCGTGTAAAGCGTGTTGATAACGTGTACGTGTACTACCTTTCCGATATGCGTGGGGAGGAGATTGTGGGGATGTGGTACAAATATGAGTTAGTTAAAGTCGGACACGGTGCAAATTCAATCCCAGTCTAGTTCATTGTGCGTCAGCATGAGTAACGTGCTTTCCACGCTTGCTTCTTGCTTCAAGTGTATTGCACCCCCACCAGCTTCTATAACGACTTGTGATAATACTTTCTGTAGCTGTTTCCTCGTAAGAAGAGAGAGGAAGAGGAGAGAAAAGGAGATTAGTAACATGATACATGTAAGATGAAAGATAACGTTTATCGCGTCTGTGTTCTCTTTATGTTATATGTACTCATACAATTATCAAGAGACTGTTCCCGAAAATTGCAGGTCGGAAGATCTGCAGATTATCCACCTTGTCCGTGTGTAGCTTTGAAATCATCCCGACGGGTGGTGGGATTGGAAAATAAGTTTGAGGTAATGCGCTATTGAGTTGTAAATATATCACGCTTGAAATATAAATCAAAATTGCCATTATTTGTTTGAATATCTTTAAACAGATAACCATCGAAGGAGGTGTCAAAGTTTTTGTATCTGAGAATAAGCTTTACCTACAAAAGGAAGGCGGTATTGCGTTTACCCTTCCAGCAGAGACCACTCCCTCACTCATTAAAGCTGTTACTTGTGTAATTGGAGATCGCCCCTTCTGCTACGATGGAGTCTGAATTCTACATGTTTCTCTTCTCAAACTATAGCAACACCCTTTACCCTGAAAATGCACCCACTGAATTCAAGATTCAGCTTGAATCACCATTAATCCTTGACAAAGTAGACAACTGGAAATGCGCTCTGACCGAACTCAGTTACATCAATTCGTCTCGCCTCTTTCCACTGAATCCGAAGCATGAATGGCGTCAAGTTCAAGTGATTACGTGGGGGATTGGGAAAGATGGGAAAAGGGAAAATGTGAAAATACATGACTATTACATACAGGGTAACCCTGTACGCTTACAAGACTTGATAAACTCATTCAGTGACAAGAAATGGTTACGTGACAAGGATGCAAAACTGGTAGCGGACATATCCATCACTTTTAATGCGTCAGCGTCCTTCATTGAACTCAATAGCGATACTTGTCAGCTGCGGTTGAGTGCTAAAATTGCAAGCTTATTAGGATTTGAAAAGTCGACGTTTACGGGAAAGAAGATTTATATGAGTGATTATGCTGCGTCCTGGTCGAGTGGAAATACAACTATGATCATCTATAGTGATATTGTTTCACCTTCGATAATGGCTGGGACAAAAGCGCCGGTTTTACGGACAGTACCCCTAGATACCTCGGTGAAACACGACATGACAGTCAGACATGTGTTCTCAAATCCGTATTTTATAGACGTTGCATCAGATTATATTACACAGTTATCTATTTCAATCCGAAACGAGCAAGGGGAGAGCATTCTGATAGACAAAGGAATCTTGACCGCAGTATTGTGCTTCAAAAAGGTTTAATACAATGGAACCCATCATTCAATCGGGTTTTGGCCATCCACACTTTAACGTGATGCGGGTAAATTTTCACACTTCATTAGGCCGTATTGCGTTTTGCATCTGGTTTTCGGTAAATTAAAGCTCTTATTATTGTTTCTGTCATAGGCTTACGGGAGACACCAGAGGGGACGCGGGTTTGGCAGCTGGATTAAGAATATCGGTAAGCCCGCGTATTGAGTTGCGTATATATATTTCAATCCTGGAATAGAGCGCTTATATATGTATACTGTTTGTGTAGTTCGACTCTTTCTCCCCAGCTTGAAGAAATTTGGGAAAGCTTTAGCTCCCCACGCTGCAAAGTTTGCAATTAATTCGAGCAAGGACCTTTTGGACGGTGGACGTGGTTTTGGAGAATCTCTCAGAAAAAGAGGAAGGGAAGCCATTGACGATATTGAGGAGGAGATTGAGCATAAGAGAAGCAGGAGAGAAGGCGATCCTCAAGAAGGATCTGGAATTTTAACTAGATCCCGAGCATTGGCCTTTCGTCTTCATCAACATCTACCGGGAGACGTATGAAACAAAAGAACCCCAAGAAACGGATTCCCACATCCTACTCTGTAAAGAAAGTTCGGAAGGGAACAAAGAAGAGGGGGAGAAAGCCAACTAAACGCAAGACTACTAGACGTCGTCGACGCCCCCGTCGTCAAAAACAAGTTGAAGAAGATATTTTCGCCTAAAACTCAATATGGCCTTTACAAGATACCGCCTCGTTTCTGACGACATGTACCGAAAGTTCTTCCCCAACCAGCAGCCAGATTTACCTAAAACTTACCATGAGCTCATCTCCACTCTACGAAACGCTCAGCCCAATCCTCAAGACAAATCCCATCCATCTACATACGAAGTGGCCAGATCAGTTTACGAAATCAACAAGTCAAAAGATGAAGATCCCAAACTTGATGCCGCAGATGCAGGCGTTACGCCTGCATCGACGGCATCAAGTAGCATTCCCAGGGAGGGGGGAGGGGAGGGGGCGCCCGAAATAGTCGATTTGTCCGAAAAGTAAGACGCAGTGGAAATTCCCGTTATTGAGTTTGTGAAAGAGGATGGGAGAAAGAGAAAGAAAAAGAAAGAGGAGGAAGTTAATAAGGAGCCACCACCGCCTTCAGTGCCTCTTGGTCCTACTGTCAAAATTGCAAACAAAAGGAGACCTCGTCCGCCCAAGGAAAGGATTGATCCTTCCGTCTTCACCAACTTGGGAAAGCGATCGGCTCAAGAGGAAACCCCTGCAGACTTTGAATTGACTCCAGCTCCTCAGAAAATCCTTAGACAGGTTGTCCCGCCTGAAGCCGCTCCATCAGCCACAATACAAGAATTACCCGATGAACCTTCTGTTCCACTACCCGAGGATAATGAGTTTGGAGATCCCGCAGCAACAGAGACAACATTAGTCCCGGCTTTCCAAGGAAGGAAGAGAAAATCCGAAGCGGTGAGATTAGCCCCTGAAAAGAGATGGATCCCACTTCAAGAGAAACGAAGACCAGTAAAATCCCGAAAATATTTGTAAAAAATGTCCCAACTCAATATAAAAAAATCCAAAAAAATGTTTGTTTATTTCTGAACGCTTTGTAAATAAATGCAATTTTTTGTTAACAAAAAAACACAAGACATAACACAAGATAGTTTTTATTTGATTTTCTTCATATAAACATAATCATTCACAATTACATAATCGCTTCTTACAACGTTGGACACAAATATGACTTTCAGTGGCAGTGAAGCCACACTTGAATTTACGCACAAAATTTTTCACAATTCTATCATTAACAGCTAGGTTCATACTAAACATACGCCGCATAGGAATATCATTACTGCACTTGGCATGAAAGTAAATACAAAACTCGCCACATCTTTGAGACCAGAGGGGCTGTACAATAATAGGATTGCTTACTAATCTCCTATTTACACGGTGTACAAATTCTTCAAAGTAGCTGCCGTAATTTGCCACCCCCATACAATAGCTGTCAAAGAACCATAAATCCGCAGAGCTATTCTTCCAGTAGAATGCACACCAATGTGTCCCCCCTGTAATAGGCAATAAAACTCAATAGGATCATAAAAACTCAATTACCCCTCCAAATCTACAAATGACTTTTACCTTTATCCTTGGGGTCACTATTCACGATAATATGGCAGGGAAAGTACTGCAGAGATACGTCCCGCAACTGGTCAGCTGCAAGAACATGAAATCTCCCCTTTCCTAGTCGGCGGAATAGTTTAGTCATACATTGTTCAATTTGAATTGTTCCATATTTCTTGATCCCTTCCTCTGCTTCCCCGACTGTCACTTGGAGGTGACGGTCAATTGAGACAACTGTTCCAGTAAATTCCGCGTAAAAGAATATAGATATTGATTCCTCTAAAGCTTTTTCAAATAGAAAGTCTGCTCTAATAGTTCCTCTTCTTGTGGGCTGGAAGCTACCGCTATTCTTAGCGTCGCTTGCATCAATGGGGAAAATTACTGTCCCCCCCTTTCGAAACTGGTCAAAAGTTATTCCAGGTGCATCGTAGCTATTGTTTCCAGCTCCAGCAAGATACAAGTTGTAATACGCTCTTCCCACGCGCTTTGTATCACCCCATGAGACGGACAAAGGTGGTATACGAAATTGCTGATTATTCACAGTCAAAGTGATGCTCTTCAAACCAAAATCCTTGAAATTATAGGGGTTGGACGAAACACTTCCAAAAGCGTCATTGTTCTTGACCTAAGGGATTGTAGTAAAATACGTTACAAATGCTCACAAATCAACTCAATATACACGTCAACACCCACTCTACTTACCATCAAATAATGAAACGATTCGGAATAGTTGAAGAAAGAATCCATTCGTTGCTGGCAGATGTGCAACCGGAGGCGACCACAAAGCTTCTGACAAAAGTCTTTTTCATTGGCATTCTATAAATTCCTCCATGACGCAATAAATCGTAGTTTCGCTTTGCCAGTGAAGGCAACAGTAAGTGTCAGCGGACATTTAAAACGCATTCCTTTATCTTTATAAAGTACTTTGCCTCATCCGTACTTTCCGACGATATAAGGACAAAAGCGCTTCGATTACGAATCAAGCGTATCTTCACACTAATTGACGGGAGCAGAAATTCTTCACATTGCATAATGTCAGCATTTATCCTCCCTGAACAACAGAATAAAAGGATGTAAAACTCAATATGTTGATATTGCGTTGCCATCCGTCATTACCAGCCAACTCAAATTCTTTCTGGGCGAGCGCAATCCGCGTTTTAAATGAGGGATTCGATGCGTCCACCTTCCCAGGGTCTTCATCCGGCCAATAACCAGCGAGTGGAGACATGGTTTTATGCCAC
Source organism: Sminthurides aquaticus (assembly GCA_906901655.1). NCBI lineage: Eukaryota > Metazoa > Arthropoda > Collembola > Symphypleona > Sminthurididae > Sminthurides > Sminthurides aquaticus. Next base: position 946,557 of record CAJQTT010000002.1, on the reverse strand, counting down.
TCATCGTTTCCGTTCATCAATTGTTCTATGTACCTTTTGTAGGCGTAGTTGTATTGCTCCGATACAGGCGCATCTTAAAAATATACCTCGACCGAGCTGAATAAGCTTGCCATAATGTTGTTCACCAGTCCTAGTTTTGAAGTGCTGGCGGGATTTTTTCCAGAAGAATCTTCCACCGCAACCCTCATGTAAAGCCATGATTCTAGAACAATCGAGAGTTTACGCGATTGATTATATGCTCATTTCCTGCACACACCACGTGCATTGACTGTAGCCCCTTACCAGCCAAAGACACCCAGTTGGTTTCAGTCGGATCGATGATGAACTCAATAGGCGCAAGCTCATTGTCCAGAGACGTTTTGCTAGTAAGTTCGTCATAGGAAGAGCTGACAATTGTTGGATCCAAAACCAACTCTTTGAAGGGATTCGCTTCTTGTCTATACGCCACTTCCATGATTTTAACTTTTCCGATCTGGATAATGTTTTTCTAACGCTTCTAGTATTATTCCTAGGCAAGAGCAACCGCGACTCAATAACTTTCTGCGTTTGCAAACTGATGTTTTTTGGCACGCTAGTGCCCTAAATTTATGTTTATTTTTTTTAACTTTTGTAAACTTTTTTCACACACAGGAAACGTTTTCTTACAACAATTCAACACAATTTCACACAACGCTAAAATTTGAGAGCTAGAGGCAATCTTAATCAACTGTCGCCGCTTTCGTAAAGGCAATGACTTGAAAACACGAACAAAATCTCTATTTGAGTCGAAAAAGGACATGATGACAAGACTAGAATAATATTTATACTGACAGAATGTAAAATTAGGAGCCTTATAAAAGTAGCATGCACTAAACTTTATACCAAAGATATATATATATACCCGTAGACAATGACACACGCGCATTAAAACATTACAAATCAATAACACAAGAGAATCTTTTCAAAAACTAGTTTACAAGTATTGGATTATTATACGTATACATAAAATAGTGGAATTTATCACTATGCTTACAGTCTTTTCGAGAACATTCAGGGGCATTTTTGACTAAGCCAGTATCAATTGTATTATAAATATATGTATTTATGCAGTAGAAGTAGAAGTAGAAACATATAACTCAATATATACACGTATATACAATCTTACGTACTAGATACACAAACATACTTCACAAATAAATATCTAGATACCATAACTAACCATAGAATTAATCTATCTACAATGTGCAAGGAACACAGTTTGTTGAGTTACATAGAGAGAAAACATTTTGGAAAACCTCCATCATTTGACGAAGAAACGGTATTGTTGTTTACATTCATTGCAGCACTTGCATACACACTGGAAGGGGTGGCCATTTCCCTTCCTGAAGTTACAGTGCTGGAGAAAGCATAAATATTAGGGTCAAACACACAGCTAACACCCTGTTTCCTCTCTATGTCCCTTGAATTCCAAACTTTCGGCTCGCTTGACATAACATCACAAATTGTTCTCCCCGTGAGTCGTAAATTATCTTTTACAACCTTGTCACATTGTTCAAATACATTAAATAGTTCTGCTATTCTGTCTCGATCCCACTCATCCACTCTAGAGAATTCCACCAGCTTTATCTCTGCTGAAAGAATAAAAAAACCGGTCAATACCATATTGAGTCGACCACCTCCAGATTCCTGCTAGTAGAGATTATGCATCACTTGTATTTTACCTCTCTTAGAATTCTCAAACTTGCTATAGTCCGCCCGTTTTGGTTTGCCTTTCTTTTCATCTTCAGCGTCTGCACATTGCCGCCCTAAAAATTAAAGAAACCCGTAAGCATTGGAAGTATTGAGTTGGATTGTCGAAATCTAAGATTTGTTTGACTTACAAAGGTTTGTATTATCTTCTGTCAAAGGGACTTTAGGGATTGCTTGAATACATTCGGAGCAAAAGCAAACATTTGGATCCTTTCTACAACATCCTTCCTTGTCAAATCTAATTTCTGTGTCGCATCCCATTCGTATCTCATCTCTCATGTCTCTCGTTACATCTGCAAAGATAAACAGTTACAAATGTATACTTAGTGTTACATGGTCAACTCTACATAACATCACCATTAACACCGCCCATAGTGAGTTTCATTACCTTCCAACGCGATACACATATGGCACACGCACTCACGTGATACCCAGGGGAGTCCGGTTTCCTCAACGATTGGTTCCATGTTTCCATGTTCTAAGTTTGCAGCAATTCCCAAAATCCTAGAACGAACCCAAAATAATTATCGCCGCGATGATAAATTTTGAAAAAATATCGTCACTAGCTTTAACGAATTGATTCAATTACCCGTTAGGACTCAGTTAAAAGTTGAAGCCCGTTCTCTTTCTATCTTTCCTCCTCTGGGTGGTACGCTTGTTGACAACGTCTATATGCTTCCTAACAGCTATTAGTACAGCCCTTAACACCTCAAATACACACTCTATCCTGTGAGTAGTGCAGCGGTAGCACTTAGCTGTAATCTCTTGACAATGTGTGAAAATGCTTGGCTCAAGAAATTTATTGGAAGGGAAACGTCTTCCAGCCCCTGTAAGAAGACCTAGAACTGACTGTACACGCAGAGGACCGGTCTGACTATAATCTATCCAACTTTTCGGTACGGCTAACACAGGATCTTTTTCCCCTTCTAAATAAGATTCTACGCTACGTTTAGTTAGTATTACTAGGTAATTCCCACAGTAAGGCAATAACGCGTCTAAACTCTTACAAATTCTATGAATGAGATGACCATCGCTTATGTACAAAATTTCGTGATGTCCATCTCCCCAAGGCAAAGCTACTAGTACCCTTATACTATCCATCAGAACATAATCAATATAATACTCTGCTCTCTGCTACTCAATATCTCCCACCTCTTAAGGATTTCTTCAGCAATGCCTTTGGCACAAACGTTAACTGCGTGCCCTTGGAAAGACTTTGCGCATGTAGGGCACTGAGAGCTAATGCCTCCTCTAATAAAATCAGACTGTGGGGAGGGTGTAATTATTGTGCTAAACAAACCCTTGAATTTTAAGATTGGATATATTTGAGCTTTGCTATGCCTACAAGTTTTATACCAATGACTTGGAGGTTGGAGAACAGTTGTACCACACACTGAATCTTCCAGATGGTTGTAAAACAAATATTTTGACCCAGGACTCAATATGTTCTTAACATGTACATTATCGTACACTTCTAATCCATTTTTGCTGCCTACACAAATCTCAAATTTCTGAAAGTCCTGTACACATACGAGAACGTTCATACCGAATAATATGGGGGGCCGTTCAGTAAAGCCACCAAAAAGTCGTAATTTGTTTCGGACACAGCTTCAGCTGCTTCTGGTGGGTTTTCAATATTTTCTTTGATCTGCGGCTTCGTCTGAACTTCCTCCGTCTGAACTACCGTTAAATTGCTGAAAGATTGAAAACATATTGAGTTTCTCACAAAAACCGGGGAAAACAAAGTTTTAATGTACTCCGTACAGTAAAAATGCAACCTATTCTGTACACATTCTCGCCCAGCTGCCAATTGAGTCAAGTAGCCTTCTTTCATATTTGAATGTCGATGACATAACTGACCAGAGGGTGGGTAATCAATAACTCCTAGTTTATCCTGCAAGCTCCCAACTTCTATGTCTCCAAGCTTATTCAATTTAGCATCAAAATTTAAAAGAACAGCTAAAATCTCTTGATTTTCTTTCAGTGGGGTGAGCACAGTCCCTTGGGAAATGGCTCTTAATTGGGATACTACAGTGTCACTGCTAAGAGTAAGTCCGTTATTGCTTGTGAATATATATATACTTCCAAAATATGACATAACGCAATAAGCTATTTCTTCGACTTTTCCCTCCCTAAACTCCACATCTACCATTGTGAGTGTCATTCTTCTTTATAAACTATAGCCTCTTCCGGCCAGACGCTCGAACGTAGTCTAATCTTGGGATTATCCTGTTGGTGACAAGAGCAAAACATGTAGCTATAGGGCTTGGATTTTGTACATTCATTATAAACATTAACGAAAAAGGGAAGATTCGTGGGATAAAGCTGCATGCCAAAGTTTCGAATTTGGAGCATATCACGCATGTTCCTTAATATAAAAAAATACTTTGCGTTTACGCTCAAATTTCTAGCCTGCTTTACGAATAAGTTATGAGAAATGAGTATGCAAGTAATATTGTTAGGGAGCACTTATACGTTAGCAAATTATCAAACTCAATTAGGAATGACAACCGTAATGGTTACTTTAGGGTTAACTAGTTTTTCTTGGAAATTTCATGTAAGTGATCTTCCTTTCCAAGGGTTACTTGGATCAGATTGGTGCCGTCAGTTTATGGCTTCGCTAGATTTTGTACATAGAGTTCGGTTTTCCTACACTGACCCAAAAGACTTGAAGCCCTTGGATGGGCGTTCTAGATATTTAGGTTCTCATAAACCAGTCCTGATGCAGAAGTAGAACTGGAAAATGAAATACACTTAAATTTGGAGCAACTTATACAAGATTTATCTATTGATAAACATGATTCCATTCTTTCTGAAAAACCTTCGACATCAAAAGGATTGCGGGACCAGTTAGTCGCGAGACAAAGAGATAAGTATGCCTTGATAGCCCCATTTCAGAATATTATCCTACACCCATGACAGGAGGGAAAATAATATTAAATAAACTCCTTCGGTTGTAAGTCCTGTGAACAACCGAGAACTAGAGGTAATTTTAAGGGAAGGTGATATTTCAGATTCAATGGAACTAATCTCATTAGGAAGCCGATTTCCGTCTTTAAGCGGTAGTTCCATGTCTCATCCGTCAGGTAGCGCAACTGATGTTTATAATACAGCGCAATCATCTATGCGAAATAGCCCTCTAAGAGAGATTTACAGAGATTTGGAGGACTCCGAACATATCCTAGAAACTTCAGTTTTAGATTCCTCGGTAGGCGTAAATTTGAGTGATGATGAGACATTTACAGAGGTATCCACAATATTACCATTAACTAGGAGAACTAGAGGCATTCCTCATCCTAAATTCAAAGATAATGACATGAATTAATTAAGAACATGTTTAAATTTCAGGCGATCAACATTTTATGTCTGCTTACTGCTGAGTATTGTGTTCTTACTTCAAGGGGAACTGGGGGAGGCTAAGCCAAAATTCCCTCCTCTTCCGAAACAGGCGCCTATCAGCTAATGTGTCACATACCTGGATCATCTGAATCTAACGGAAGTTATATCAGGACAAGATTTGCAGACACTCAAGTTCTCTTGGTCAAATTGAGAATGGGAGTTAAGCGTTCAAGCGTACGAGTGTATGAATTTCACTATCAAATATAATTTTAATAATACAGATAACAGGGACACCGAAATTAATTCACACAAGGTAACATCTTACACTTGCTGGAATCAGATCAATGAGCTAGGTAGCGTGGAGAATGGAGTACAATTTAGAAAGTATATGGTAAATATTTTGTGAAAGCATTTCCTTGCAGTTGTAATTATTATATCTGTGACCGGGAAGTATTTATTATAAAACCCTCCCGTGTTTTTACGAATAGTTGGACAGGACAAGAAGACAGAGTGTATGCAAACCAAGAACTGACTCTTCCGTTCTCTCGTAATGTTGTATACGGTAAATCCAGGGCGGGTATTCTGGTATGGGATGCAGATAAATTGGCGGCCTGGTCTTCAAGGATGAAAGAGGAGATTACTTGCACTTATAACCGTAATAAATTATATTGTCCAGAGATAGTTGCTCATGATCAAGAGGAGTTAGAGGGTTCCAAGTATAAGGTAAATGTACAGAGAGTTAAGGAAAATGCACAGGATTCGGGCATTAGTAATCTTTTTCAGACGATGGTGGATATTAGTGCTTATTTAGATAATTCTGAAATTTCGGGTGAGACCCATGCTTCTAAACTAGATAGCTATCTGAATCAGGATTTAAAAGCTTATTTGAAAAATGATGACTTGCAGTTTGAGGAGGTAGCATTTATTAATTCTAAGGCCAACCATAATTTAGAACAGATAGAGATGTCCCACCAAGAGTCTTATGCGCATACCAAATTAAGTAACTATGGCTACCATGTAAGGTCTTTTAATGAAAACCATCAGATTCATAAGTGTCTCGTAGTTCTAAATTTCGTAGAGCACAAAAATTTAAGCTGTCATCAGTACAAGTATGTTACCTACAGCATAGAACAGTTAAACTATTACGCCCTGGTAAATAATAAGCACCAGATAGTTCTCCTTTCTAACAACCCAGACGTTTGTAACCAGTACGAATCATTAGCGGAAAGCAGTTTAAAAACAAAGAAAGAAATTATAGCCTTGGAAAATTTAACCGAAATACTAGACTGCAACAAGGCATTGACTCAATCTGAGTTGGCTAATGTTCCCTTTTAAAAATACGTTACTCCCCTATCAGGCCTTTACTGTTTTTTCCAGAAATTAAATAGAGCCCATGGACAACTAACTGAGTTTGTCAACGCTCTCAACATTACCCACCTGCCACGTCAATATCCTTCGACACTTTTCTAATACTTTCACCTAAACTTTCACTCTCACTTTTACTCTCACTTAAGCAAATTAGCAATTAGAAGTACTTAGAATTTATAAATTTTAAATCATTTCTTTTACACATGCAGGTATTTCCTTCTTCTTTGTCTGGGATTGACTCTGGTGGTAGGAAGCACGGCTGGACACGCGGAACTTTCAGAGTCTTCCGAGGATCAATACAAGGAAATCTACAGTCTATTTCATGATCTTGAACCTAAAACTGCCCCCCTTTACAAATGTGGTGGTTATCTCTCAAGAATTCGGTATCTACTTGTCAACAACCTGGTCTGCCCTCTGGAAGCTCTGACTGGGCCTAGTAAAATCGCCCGTGTTTCGCTCTACTTCGAGGATATCTCAGCTTCTCCTTTGCAAGGCTTTGAGTGTTATGCCACTACTACATTAGACCATAAACGTTACAAATTTTTCGGATCTTATTTTGCAAGTACTATGACCACTAAAGCTCCTATGACCGTAGAACAATGTAGAAAAATGGTAAAATCCGGTAGGTCCCCTGCAAATCAAGTTTTGGCAAGGTTGACGAACGGGTATTTTGGTACAGAAAATATAGCTAAAGCGTACTGGCAATGGCCTTCTGGCATTGACAAAACGGAAACAAATTATTATTATGCAGCTATTACCCTGGCAGTTAACAGTTTTGACTCCACCATTCAAACCGTTACAAATTTAGCGGAGAAATGTGATCAGATGAAAGGTTACTGTGAGAGTGAACAAGGAGTCATAATCTGGAATGTTAGAGATTTAAAATTATGCCGTTTAAAGAAATACACCTCCACACAATGCCTTCTTGCCGACCGTAAACTTTCCTGTCCTGAAGCAAAACTATCAGTTAATATGGAAAACATTCATCTCTGTAACGTAACTGTTGGTATCTCCCCACAAGGTATAATTATTGCTCAAGACGAACATGGTCAAAGGATAAACTATTGGGTGTTCAAATAAACTATTGAAAAGTATCTATTTGGTCAAGCGAGGAGTTATTGGGCGTTACACGAACGATAGCGACGAGCATCAATCATCGAATTAGAAACCAACGGACGAGCGTTTCGCTAAAAGCTTCAGGAAGATTAGACGGGAGACAAATACCGTGCAAGAAAGAATCATAAGCGCAGCAGCTAACTCCAGGGACAGTAGCATCCACCACGAGGAGCATCATCCCGAAGAGCTTTACCTATTCCAGGAGCAACAGCGACGACAGCCTAAGTTCTACAAAGAGAAACAATAACCAGGTCCTACCCGCAGAATACTAGACGATAACGTAAGGCCAATCCCACACGCAGAGAGTTACAAGGTAAGAAGAGCAATATATATATTTGCGGCTCTTATATTAATATGCATTCCCTTTAAAAACAAGCCGTAACACATACATGGAATTAGGGAATGTGAATGTGCGAGGAAAGTATTTCACCCTTTCAAAGTCACTTATCACCCTTTTAATGTGCCACTTTCCTTTTGGACCAGCCCAAAAGGGAGCATACATGGAATTAGGGAATGTGAAATTGCGAGGAAAGTATATCACCCTTTCAAAGTCACTTATCACCCCTTTAATGTGCCACTTTCCTTTTGGACCAGCCCAAAAGGGAGCATAAATGGATTTAGGGAATGTGAAAGTGCGAGGAAAGTTTTACCCTTTTATAGTCACCCATCACCCTCTTAATGTGCCACTTTCCTTTTGGGCCAGCATAAAAGGGAGCATAAATGGAATTAGGGAATGTGAAAGTGCGAGGAAAGTTTTACCCTTTTATAGTCACCCATAGTATATATAGTGTATAAGGGGTAAATATAGTAAATCTATACGTAATTACCCGTTTGAAATCATATATCTACACTATATTCTAATAATTACATTATATATAGAAGGGGACAGAATTGCTATTGCGGTCAGCGTTTTGGCTGTCAAGAATTGGATACATAGTGTATAAACGGGTATATACAGTAAAGCTATGCGTATTTACACGTTTGAAAACATATATCTACACTTTTTACCAATAATTACATACTATATATATATATAAAGGGACGTAATTGCTATTGCGACCGGCGTTTTGGCTGTCAACAATTGGATATAAAGTGTACTAACGGGTATATACAGTAAAGCTATTCGTATTTACACGTTTGACAACATATATCTACACGTTTTCCCAATCATAACAATATATATACCCTAGAACCCCGGGCCCTTCGCGCACCCGGATACTACGCGCACCCGGGTTTTGGAATAATTTTTTCCTCAAAACCCCGTTTATACGCACACCCGCATGCTTCGCGCACTTAAAATTTGATTGTTGATTATAAGAAACAAGGATATGATAGCATCGACCCGAAGTTTTATTATCCGCGATCTTAGATTATCGCCTATTCTCATCATTTAAGATACCAACATAATTGAAATATTTAGTCAAAGACACGTCACGGCTTCTTCCATTGAAGGATGACGAGTACCGGTATTTCCTCGAGTCATCTGTAGTCCTTCTAACCCCGCTTATTCTGTGCTGTTAACTCAAATACTATGTACAAGAACCCTACAGCATTTTCTATACGAAAATGGCAACTTTTAGCATCTTTTTCTCTGGTAACAGCTCAAAAGTTGGATTTTCTTTGTACAGTATGAATTACGACGACCCTCAGGTTGAACTTTGACTATGTTTCAAATTTCAACTACGGGGCCGGGTCGTGTAACGTACTGTGAGCTTCGCCTTCTCTTACTACAGTTATTCAGGGCTCTTGTATTTTTTCAAAAAGTAACCCGGAGGTCAGTGCTCCAATCGACCGAGGAAGGCAAAACTCCGATCTCTGGAACAAGAATTGGTGAAATGGCTGCTTGATTTACGAGCAGAAAAATTCTCTATGATGCAAGATTTTACATAGAGACATTATCGAATTAAATTTACGTTAAATTTACCACACAAATCTTGCGCAAACCCCGTTTGTCCACGCCCCCGTATATTTCGCGCACCCGCCTTTTCGCGCAGCCTCTCCAGCCCTAAATTCGCCTACTACGCGCGCGTAGTATCCGGGGTTCTAGGGTATATAAGGGGACGGAATTGCTATTGCTATCGGCGTTTTGGCTGTCAACAATCGGATAAATAGTGTACTAACGGGTATATACAGTAAAACTATGCGTAGTTACAGGTTTGAAAACATATATCTACACTTTTTACCAATAATTACATGATGTATATATAAGGGGACGGAATTGCTATTGCGATCGCATTTTGGCTGTCAACAATTGCATATATAGTTTACTAACGGGTAAACACAGTATATTGTATTGTAACAGATGTGCCCGGTGGTTACCCATCAAGCGCCGACCTAGCCAATTTAGGCTAATTGCGGACTATCCTCGGGTTGCAACAGTGCTTACGCACCATGTTTCTTTTGGATTTTTTCCATGAGGCCTGTTGTCATGAAGAAGGACAACACGCGTTTATGGACTAAATCCCTTAGTTTGCTCGGCTCAATCCTCACCTCATAGGGATGTAGTAATCGAACCAGAGCATAGAGTGGACAGTCAGCAATTACATGTACTGCACTCTCTTCAAGTCCGCATTCACAGCTAGGATCATTAACGAGTCTGAAGTTGTGAGCGTGTTTGTTCAGGGTTATGTGACCAGACATTAACCCCGTTAGTAAACGTAGTTTGCTCCTGGTCAAAAGTCTGCGGGAGTATCTACGTATGTTTTGTCGGCAAGCTCATTACCAGCATGCCCTTGATGACCATGAATCCACTCTATCGTCAAATCATTGGACCTGCCAATTGATTGTAGACGGATGTGTAATTCCTGTGTTAGTTTTGAGTTGGTGTCCTTTTCCAAAGAAGTAACACAACTCATATTATCACAATAAATTGTGATCTTTTGACCAGAGAGGTTCAACGCCGACAGGTTGAAAGCTGTTCGGTTTAAACCTTCTAGTTCGCAGTCATAGACCGTGGCAAGTTCATCCAATGGTCCACGGAAATCAATGTGACCATTACCCCTGTTGATGAAGATTGCACTACCAACACCGGTCCTCTTGCCCTGGTGGGATCCGTCCGAGTAGCAAGTTATTCCGTGTGTTAGGGGTCTCAAGTTTGACCAGTCCGACCGGTCTTTTATTCCACACTGATAGCGTTTATCGCTTATCTGAGTGGTTTCTTGCCAGTCGTATAAGGCTGGAGGAAGTCCGAGCTCGAATACTTCCTTAGCAAGATTAGTAACCTTAGCTTCATGGCCCTTTACAGGAATTCCATTGAAGCAAGACGAGCTTGTACAAGCGAGCCTTCTCCAGGTATGCACCGCAACTCCGTTAAGGTGCAGCTCTATAGGCATGACACCCACTATTGCCTCCATCCCCGCTGTGGGAGCAGTGGAGGTTGGGCTAGTAATTAATAGTAAAGCGAGGCGCTGGACCTTCGTCAGTACTTGGGTGTTGTGTTTGGTGAGATTGGTCCCCCAAACCACCGCACCATATTCCATACTCGTATATCCACGATGTCAGTGTTGGACTTAGGCCACACTTTTTGCCAACTGCCCTCCGACAAAGGAACAGGGCTTTTTTACCCGCATCAGCTTTACTGCTGGCGTTCAAGTTCAGTTTTCTATCGAGGACCAGCCTGACTGTTTTGGAATTTGTTAGTTTTTCACCCCGGATTTTAACCTGAGGTAATTCCTTCAGTTCAGTCCTTGAGTTATCGACCCATATGACCTCTGTTTTGTTCTTATTGAGAGTGAGCCCGTTTCCGGTGCACCATCTATCAATAGTAATTAGTGCCTCGCTGATTTGTTGACAACACGTCCAGTGCTATGTTCCAGTAGATCGGTGAGCATACAGAGCCTTGGGGGCATTCATTACTCACCTTCTTACTGACAGTCACCCCATTTAGACTACATTGCAGTTCTCTATGGGCCAACATGTAATTCACCCATCTGATGATCATGGGATGAACTTTTAATCTCTCCATGCCCTTTGTAATAGAGCTACGGGAGATGTTGTTGAATGCACCTTCGATGTCAACGAATGATGCAATGGTGGCCCTGCCAACGGCCTTGTTTCTCTCCATGAATCTGAAAATTCTATGGAGGGCAGCATCTGTTGAAACCCCAGGCAGGTAAGCAAACTGGTGGTTTCTTTTGAGAAGGCTGGTGAGGTTCTCATTTCTGATGAACTTATCTACCAGCCTCTCTAGGGTTTTAAGCAAGAACCTCATCAATGAGATGGGTCTCCAGGCTGAGGTGTCCATATAGTCTCTTTTCCCAGGCTTGGGAATGAAGACCAGACGTGATTTCCTCCAACAGCTTGGTAGAAATCCCGTCACCAAGCAGGCTTTAAAAAGGCCACTTAGTGGACTAGTGATTTCCGCCGCTGCTGTTCGAAGAACAAATGGTGTAAGCCCGTCCGGCCCAGCCGCCTTGTGGGGACTAAAGCTGAACAGTGCTTTCCACACTTTGTCAGGTGTGACTATGTTATCAACTATGTCTACACCCAACACATCATGATTCTCAGGGATACTCTCGGCATCTCCCGGGAAGTGTTTTTTCAAGCATTTCTGCAAGAGTATGCTAGGTGCTGCCCGAGATGCTTCCGTATGGAGTGGTTACCCTGGTAAGCTCTCTTCGAGTGGCCCCTAAGCATTTAATTAGTCTAGAGGTGGCAGGCATGGATTCCACGGAATCACAAACCCCCTCCAACTAGCTTCTTTTGCCTTCCTTAGTGCCTTTACGTATTTATTACGTGTAAGACGGAATGCTGTGTGATCTTCCTCACTGTAAGAGGTGGTATATCGCCGGTACGCCCGACGAGATTCCCTCCTGAGTGAGTGAAGATCTTTCGTCCACCAGGGACATTGTTTTGGACTGAATTTGGCCATCCTCATGGGACATGCCGCATCCAACGAGTCCATTAGTGCAGATTGGATTAGATCTGCTGTGTGTTCAATCTCAGATTTATTGAACTGAGTATTGGACGGGATTACCGACAAAAGCTCTCGCAAGCAAGATGCAAATTTATCGGTATCTATTTTCTTTACATTTCTGACCCACTTGAGTTTGGGCTCGCCAATACCCAATGAGATCAATGTATCTATGATCTGAAAGGTTAAACTCGTCCGAATCTGACCATTCCGTGACGAGTCTAGCTCCCATTTCATTGCAGATTGTGATGTCAATGACTTCTTGTCTATCGGCATTCACAAATGTGGGTGCGGACCCATGATTTATAATCATTAGGTTATTCGCACATATAAATTCGAGGAGTACAGCTCCTCTTGGGTTAACATCTGAGCTCCCCCAACTGGTGTGGTGCGAGTTATCATCCGCACCAATGATCAGTGGAAGTTTACTTGTTTATCAGTATACTACTACGTCGAGAAGAGTATCACCAGGATGATTACTCGTGCGCCCTTCGTTATACGGCATGTAGATTGAGGAAAGAATGATCTGACAATGAAGACCGCTACTTCCTACCGCTTCTCCTTTGGGCCGACGACCGTTATGCGACCCTTCTCTAAGGTGACATCATTGATGCCATCCTGTTTGAGTCGGGTCGCCGCCTGGTCAAGGGCCGCCACTATGTCCGGATATAGAGACTGAGAAACGTTTGACGAGAGAGCTAAATATTTCACGGGAGTGTCAATATTTCAATCAATATTTACTCAAATCTATAGTTTTCTTCTGATTCCTTTAGTTTATAGTACAAGATTCATTGGATAACTATAGGTTACACGAGAGAGCCATATGTTTCACACCATAGGCAACATGTTTGACGGGAGAGCTATTGGTTCTACGGGATAGCTATTGGTTCTACGGGAGAGCCATTGGTTCTACGGAAGTGCCATTGATTCTACGGGAGAGTTAAACGATTGACAGGAGAGGCAAAGATTCGACGGAAGAGCTGAACATTCTACGGGAGAGCTAAATAATTGACGGGGAAGCATTCCAACTTTCCACTTTCATTCGGAGGGGGGCCTATAAGTTTGACTGTAGGTTTGAGCTATTAGTTCGGCTTAAGAGCTATACGTTTGACGGGGGCCTCAATCAATGGTCCTCTGCTGAATCCTTTATTTTATAGTATAAGATTCATTGGAGAACTCTAGGTTTGACGGGAGAGCTCTAGGTTTGAAAGCATAGGCTACAGGTTTCACGGGAGAGCTTCACATTGTACGGGAGAGCTAAACATTCTACGGCAGAGCTAAACATTCTACGGCAGAGCTAAAAATTAGGCGAAGCCACCACTGTAACTAACTAGCTGGACCGAGTAATGGAAATTAAATGGAGGTATCCATGTAAAAATGCGAGGAAATTCTTTTACCGTTTTATAGTCACCCATCACCATCTTTATGCACCTCCTTACTTTTGGACCAGGGCCAAAAGTGAGCATGAATGGAATTAGGGAATGTGAAAGTGCGAGGAAATTCTTTTACTGTTTTATAGTGACCCATCACCCTCTTTATGCGCCTCCTTACTTTTGGACCAGGGCCAAAAGTGAGCATAAATGGAATTAGGGAATGTGAAAGTGCGAGGAAATTCTTTTACCGTTTTATAGTCACCCATCACCCTCTTTATGCGCCTCCTTACTTTTGGACCAGGGCCAAAAGTGAGCATAAATGGAATTAGGGAATGTGAAAGTGCGAGGAAATTCTTTTACCGTTTTATAGTCACCCATCACCCTCTTTATGCGCCTCCTTACTTTTGAACCAGGGCCAAAAGTGAGCATAAATGGAATTAGGGAATGTGAAAGTGCCAGGAAATTCTTTTACCGTTTTATAGTCACCCATCACCCTCTTTATGCGCCCCCTTCCTTTTGGACCAGGGCCAAAAGTGAGCATAAATGGAATTAGGGAATGTGAAAGTGATATACACCTCTCCTATCACATTTCCTCATACTTTCACACCTTTTTCCTTTTATGTTTTTGGGAGTTTTTGCACACTTTTGGCCCTGGTCCAAAAGCATAAATTCGCATTTGACCGGCTCTACATAAGCTTCCCTTAGACTTCGTCTCGGTCCAGCTAAAAATTTGACGGTAGAGGATGCCAGTTTTTGCCATTTTCGTACCACCCAAACCCCGGGCGAAGCAAGGTAGCAAAGCTAGTCTTAACTACAAGTCTCAGAGTTTTTCTGTACAGCCATGATGCTTTTGCAAAACGTAAAACTATCATCGATGTTTCAAAGTGAAAGTTTCGAAAATGATCAAAAGCTTTGGATACTCTTTTATTATTCGGATATGTTTTCACTATTTACGACACTCTTTCACTATTTTCGATACTCTTTCACTATTTTCGATACTCTTTCACTATTTTCGATACTCTTTCACTATTTTCGATACTCTTTCACTATTTTCGATACTCTTTCACTATTTTCGATACTCTTTCACTATTTTCGATACTGTTTCACTATTTTCGATACTGTTTCACTATTTTCGATACTGTTTCACTATTTTCGATACTCTTTCGATATTTTGGCTGCTCTTTCGCTATTTTGGCTGCTCTTTCGCTATTTTGGCTGCTCTTTCGCTATTTTGGCTGCTCCTTCACATTTTTGGCTGCTCTTTCACTATTTTGGCTGCTTTTTAACTATTATGGCTGCTCTTTCACTATTTCGGCTGCTCTTTCACTATTTTGGCTGCTCTTTCACTATTTTGGCTGCTCTTTCACTATTTTGGCTGCTCTTTCACTTTTTGGGCTGCTCTTTCACTATTTCGATATTCTTTCACTATTTTCTTTACTGAGGGCATCATCATTTTGAAATTTTAAGCACCCTTTTGAAGTTTATATGTACAGGATGAAACTTTTTCCCTAGAACCTTTGCTCTCTTTGTCCATTGCTTTGCTCTATCTTCGAAGAGTAGAGGCTGGAGCATACATTCAACGGGAGAGCTAAAGGTTTGACGGAAGGGCTTTCGGTTTGACTGGAGAACTATGGTTTCAACGGGGGAATAATAGGTACGGTAGAAATACAGGTTCGACAAGAGAGCTAAATCTTTGACGGGAGAGCTATAAATTTGATGGGAGAGCTATAGATTTCACGGGAGAGCTACAGATTCAGCGGGAGCTGTAAATGCCTAATAAGATATCTGAAGATTGTAATGAGATCTTAAGTATCTGAGGGGGAGTTAATAATTTTAAAAAATACATGAGGGAGCCAAAGATTAATTGGAGAGTGTTCCAATATTTGTCATTGGTTTCCTGCCACAAAACCTCCTGGGCGAAGCCGGGTAGCACAACTAGTTTCAACAACAATAACAATAACAACAAATAATTCCGCGGAGTTTGTATTCGGGTAAACTGTAAATCCATTTTTACCACCAATGCACACTTCTGTTTTTGCCGGTTTGAAAAATAGGCTAATGCGATCGCTGAAAGCCATCCACAATTCGACATATTGGTTATATACTAGTAGATTTACATGAGATTTACAGTATATATTGAATAGAATCAATTAAAAACTACTAATATCCAAAATTGTGTATATAATATATAGGATGGGGCGAAATCCCTATTCCGATCGGTGAAAGCTGTCCACAATTTGACATTTTAGTTATATACTAGTAGTTTTCATTGAGATATACAGTATATATTGAATAGAATCAATTAAAAACTACTTATATCCCAAAATTTAATATATACTATATAGTATGGGGCGAAATCCCTATTGCGATCGGTGAAAGCCGTCCACAATTTGACATGAGCTATTGAGGTCGTTGATTTGCCTTTTATAGTCCAGTTTTGCCGTAGCTATACTCAAAAAAGACATTCGTTAGAATGGGTACTATAAGGAGATTCTTATCGCAATATTTTAGTACTTTCTTACATTATTGCAGGAAAACTAAATCTAATATTGTAATATACAGCGTCGTCTCTCCTGTAGTGTCGTATATTCCTAGTGTCTAGCGGAGGAAACGCTGCGAAGGTAACAGTAAAATCAGACGAATAGATTAGTACACCTTTTTCCAACATGCAATTGTTAGGGTAATACCTATACATACCATTACCACTCACCAGATTTACTGTTGTAGTGTCTTTAATACATGCATTTCCAAAAATTTACGCGTTCATTCTAATAATTTTTGAATTTGAAACAATTTCGCACTATAGTGCAATAAGGAGAAAGTTAGCAAAACTGATGAGTTTGCACAAGCAAATTTGCGCGCCATTTCAGTACATAGAAGTAAATTTAGACAATCAAGTTATTTTCACTAATAATTCTAATGATAAAGTGTAAAACGTATTCAACTTCCAGTTCTGATCGTTGACTCAGATAAGATGAAGCTTTTGAAGTATCTTGCGACCACATCTAACAAACTCATACATGCTCATTCGATTTCTCTAAATGAGAATATCATATCTTTTGCACTTGCTACCAGAATCCTTATGCATTCTAATTTATCAGCAGACCCACACAAATCTTCCAACACCTCATAAACGATACTGTTTTCATGATTCCAGATTTAAAACTAGGAGTTCCAGTAATTGGAAAAACTCTTAAATTAGTGGCAGACAATTTAAGATGGTCAGGAGATTTGATCGAGACTAATAATACTACCTTTACGCACTATCGCACACCCACGACATGGGTTTACTGTATAACATGTTTCAGATTTTTAAGGACTTAATAATGTACGCGTCATAAAAGATCTTTTGTTGCAGATTTGATGTGGGGTTGATTTTGGAGATGGTTAAAGCTGAGACAAGAATGAATTTGCGTTGATACGACGATATCTGAACGATGGATATCTGAAGAGAAAGACATTTAAAGTGCATATGTGCAGGAAGGCGAAGCTACTGACTTACAAACCGCGGAAGAACCAATATACGTGGAAAAAAAGGAAGGAATTGAAGCGTTAATCGCTTGGCTTGTCAAGTTTGTGCGGATTTGGCTACAGGAGCAATGTTTTAAATTCGGCATTTCTGTACTGGTTACCAATTGTGAATCCAATCCGACGGTGAAGCAATCTTGCAATCTTTATCATGATGGGTTTGATTTGATTTTCAGTGATTGACGCTGTTTGCACTGTATAAACATGAAAAATGCGAATGGAATGTTTTGTTAAAAGATTTTGCATAAACTGGTTCCGATAATCATTTCCTAAATCAGTAGTCAAAAACCGCGGTGAGGTTTTTGCTCTCTTTAGAATTCTTGCAAAAGCTAGTGCAACATGCTTGCCCTTTTTCTTTTTCAGGGTCTCGGTGTAAAGATATCTTGAGAAGCAATCAGTTACTAACAATATCCACTTGAACCATCTATTTTCAGAAGCAGATTTGCTTAAATCCTTTAAATCTGACTACCACTTGAAGTTTTTAAAGTGAAATATAGTCCTTTGCTCTGTAAATTTGTTTATTGCATGCTTAAACAAGCTATGTTCTTCAGGTTTCATCAATTCTTGTTTAACTTGGTTAGGATCTTCGATCTTTTAAGTTTCGATTTTTTATAAAAGCTTGAACTCCTCCAAAGGAACCGGAAAGTCGAGGGTTTCCATAGATAGACTTGACACGTGTCATTATATAGGTCAAACACGTTTTAGCCGGAAGCGGTTGAAGCTGTGTTGATTAACAAACGTTTTCATCTCAAGTTGCGCTGTAGTTTGGCCCACATACCGGAAGTTGGCGGGTCATTGATGAGCAGTTTCCGAAAATTAGGGGAGAGCAAATCCATTGTAACGTTGGTCGATGTAACGGCATGTACAAACTCGTTCATGCCTGGGTAATCCCAAGTTCTCTTCCATCCTGGCTTAACAGCAACTACTAGCAAATCTGAAATATGGCTCCCAGGAACACGATTTCTTTCCACGAGCAGTTCTCCGCTTTGCTTTTGACGAATATGTTCCCGTTAGTAAAGTCTCAAGTAACTGTTTCGCCTTACGTTGATATTTTGGGGGAATGAAAGCAGAAACCTGTCCAAGTCTTCTGGCTGCTTTTCTGCCCCTCCTGTCTGTGGATTACAGAGCTCTTGCAGTTGTCTATATTCAGAATCACTAATCACACGCCATAGCTTCATGATTGTTTGCTTCAGACAGCCCTAGAGTGACCTTGATCCTTCGTTGCATGTTGGTAGACCTGGAGTCTCCTAGAGAAATCATTCTTGCAATAAGACCGATTGTGCTCCTGTCGCGGATTTGGGAGAAAATCACGATGTTTGAATTAAACATGATTGTACGGGTATTTTTCCAGAACCAAAATAAACGTCTGTGGTGGACACCTGTTGTAAAGTATTCATAATTTCGCTCATTGAGCTTAGTAGTTGACATATTTGTCATTTGATCATCTTACACAATTATTTGTACGCTGGAATCCTTAAGTGCTAATTCTAGATTTCACTTAAAAAACGGTAGACGTAAATCATCTTATCAAGGGAGATTTCTCCCTTGATATATGTACCGCTGTTCTCAATGATCTCTTTTATTAAGTCTGATTTGCCACTCCAACTTGGGACAGCTACAACTAATGAACAATGAGGCACGAGTTGAAAAGAATATGGATCCATCTTAACACTGGAAGGGTTTTATTTACACTGAATTAAATTACATCTTGCTACTCCCTTGGAATGTCTCTGTGACCGTACGGCAAATCTTCAATTCCATAAGGGGGAATTAAGTAATTTTTCATAGATATGTTACTTGTGCTGGTCTTTGGACCGGATTTGTTTGGAGGTGACTCTGTGAGTTCTGCCCACAAACAATATTTGTTTATACTGCTCAAATCTGAGCTTAGCAAGATGCAAGCAAGGTATACCTTTACCTTTTGCTTGCTCCAGGTCTGATCAAAACTTAATACAATACATCTTAGGTGCTAGGCAAAAAGTCTAACAAATCATTTCTACCTTTGATAACATGTTCAATTGATTTTTCTCCAGGCTTAAGGTGTAATCGAACCACAAATGAGTGACTATCACAGTAGTAGCAGTTTTATTGATATAAGCTATTCAAGCTCCTTCAATATCCGTTTTACAGGTTTAAGTGTGTGCACACTTTTGCTTAAATACTAGGCTATAGTTCCTTACTTTATCACCAATACAATTGTTACTAAGTTTCCGATTTAAAGAAGTAACAAAGCAATTCACTAGTCTAGAATTTCCACACTGTTCAATACCTGAGTATACATGTTAGTTGTCTGCGCTAAAGTTACAATACATAGTGTACTAGGCGCGTATAAGTAGAAACATTACATTTCATTCATTTTTACGCTAAAATTACAATTATATGAACCGTAGTTACAATACACGGTGTTAGTAAGTTAGATTTACATACATTTAATTAATACCACAGTAATTACATTTTCCTTCCAGCGTCATTACTTTATAGTTTATGGTCAAAGTCGGTAGGTTTATTCTTATTCTACAGAAAAGTGTTGCGATTCTAATCGGCGTTCCATTAACTAAATATGGTTCATCTCGAACAAATAGTTTACTTTGCTAAAGGCTTTACTTATTAGTGAGTTGGTGATACTTATTATGTCTTCGCTTACTAATCTGGATTGATATAACTCCATGACTCCCGCTAGTACCTTTTTCCATTCCTTGCTATCTCGGCTTTTCCACAAGTCGTCAGTGACACAGCTACCTAACTCCTTATTTAATTGCTTGAGCCAGTTGTATCTTTCTGTCTCCATTAATTTCCATAGTTCTCTTACGCATGCTTCCATTAATACACTCTGTCTCCCTTCAAAAATTGTTATCAGGAATTTTAGTGCCTGTCGGATAGCTTTTACTCTCAGCTGCACACAGTGCATTTATAATCTTACGACAAAACCTGGGGTCGATGGAGGTAATTTCATCCATCTTTTGAAGTAATAAACATGTACCTTCTCTACCGAGTCTAAATACCTGCGTAAATGTCGGCTGTCTAAATGTGTGCAGCATAAAGGGAGAGACTACTTGACAGGGAGATATTATTATATACTGTATTTATACTGTACTCTACTAGTTAATAATTTGCTCTTCAAAAAAATAGGCGATAGATTATTTACTCCAGATATTTCCTTTTTGACAAATCCCTCAGTTGTTCTGTCAAAGACTCCACCTGTCTGAATGGTAACGCCGAGATATTTATCGTCTGCTAACATTAACCCCCCTCCCCTTCTGACAACCACAACCTTAGATTTGCTGAGGTTCATTACCAGATAATTCATTTCAAATTGGTTTACAAGCTTATAGATTTTACTTTTGGGGTTCAGATGATCATTTGTTAGGATTACAATATCGTCTGCGAATAAAAGCAGGCGCATGTTTAGATTACCAATTTACACACAGATTCCGTGCCAGACCTATTGAAATACTGCACAATTGAATTAATATATAATAAGAATAGGTACGGACTCATTGACTCCCCTTGACACAATCCCTTGGTAATTTCAAATGGTTCTGTATATTTCAAGCCCATTCGCGCCCTTCCCGACATGTGTTTATACATATATTTAATAACGTTAACAAACTTGTGACTTATACCTATGTCCATAAGTTAAATCCACAGTTGATTGTGGTCAATGTTCCCGAAAGCGTTCGTTAGGTCTACAAAAATAGGTACAATCTCTTTCCCCTGTCTAATTGCTTGTAAATTGCTGTGCTGAGCGTTAGAATGTGGTGGATACAGCTTTTTTTCTGCTGATACGCAGCTTGACAATCTGAGATTATATTGTGAGAAATACACCATTGACTTAACCTATAGCATTATACACTAATGAATAGTTTGAGCATCGTAGGTAACAACGCTATAGGGCGATAATTAACAGGCTCCGTTTTACTTCCCTTCTTGTATATCGGGTAAATTGTTGTATTTAACCAACTACAGGGTACTATGGATTCTTCGTAAATTATATTAAATAAATTACACAAATAGTCTTTTCCCTCATCTGGTAGATATTTTAAGGATTCGTTTACGATCTGATCATATCCTGGGGATTTTCTGTTACCTAGCTTTTTTAAGCAGAAACTTAATTCCGCTCTGCAGAATTCTCGGTCTGTAATATAACGGTTAGGTACATCGTAGTCGTTATCCTAGCTGGGTATATACTTTGAAAATAGTTTTTCCAGCTTTCCTCACTCACATTAGGTACAATATTCGTTCTCCTCTGCCTAAATGAATTTATAGTACTCCAAAACTGCGCACTGTTCCTCGTTTCAATTGCCTTTATCTGTTAAAATACACCATTTTAGCTGATCTGCACGTGTTGCAATACTCTTGTTGGAGTTGTGTGTACTCTACAATAACTGATTCAGCAACTTGAAAAATTCTAGCTCTCATCTGCCTTAGACATTTTCGTTTCTTTCGCTTCACATCCCTACATTCTAGAGGGTACCATTTGTTTTGTGGTACTCTGTTAGCATCTATTTTGTTCGAATACAATTCTGAAAGTACGTGTTGATACAATAAAGAATCATTTCCTCTAACATATTGTTTCCTACCCGATCTTTTATCTTGTTTTGATACTTTTCTTTAGCATCTGGATTCCATTTTACTAATTCAATTATTTCATTCTCTCTGCATATTTTTAACGCCGTCCAAATAATTGGAAGATGATAAGAAAAGGTTGATTGCTCTACTTTAAAGCTCTCAGTAAGTACTATAAGTGGTTCGCTGATGAGTTATGAGTACTGAGACCCCCAGTTCTCGCATTCCAATCTCCTAATATCATAACTTTATGATTCACGCTGAACGCCGGTTTACAATAGTCAAATAGCTCTTCTATATTCTTACTTGCTTTACTATTCATGTAAACAAATATACAGTTTATCTCATTACCTTGCAAGTGTTTGAAACACACATGGCACATCCACGGCGTTTGTTGCTTGACCCTATGTACAACTTGGTTGTGAATTTCAATCAATAGTCTTCCGGCCGCCTTCCGGCGGCTGATTTTCTTACTGCTCGTACATTAATTAATTCGTATTCTCTGAACATCGGAAATGTGATATCATTTTGCGACCAAGTCTCACTTAAACAGAAGATAACAGGATTGAACTTCGACACTTCTTTAATTACTTCCAATAGTTTCGAATTCAATCCATAAACGTTCCATCTCATAACCGTTCCAGCGCATAACCAACATGGTGTATTACTTAAAGTTCCATGTTACATTTCATTCATTTTCCCCTTTGCATTCAAGTTCCAGTTATTTCCGTTTGAGGCAGGTCGTTTAGTTACAGCTGTTTATTTACCGTATTTCACGATTGTAGTTGCTTTAGTTGATCTAAATTTCACATTTCTAAGTTTACACAAATAGAACAGATTGAACTGCTTTCCCTTTCCTATACTGCGATTGTTCCTTTCCCTTCGCTCTTTTAGCTGATAAATCATTCTTTTTACAGCTGTGTATGCAGCAGAGCAGTCTGGTTTCTTCGAATCAACAAAGTATACGCTATTGCGAGCACAGATATAGTTCTTCACTTTAGCCACTTTCTTGATTACCCTTGGTTGCTTCACTTTTGGCAAATTCTTGATAAGCTGCTTTCTTAATTGGTCGACTCTTTCCTAAGCCAGTATAATTTCCATCCTTGCGCTGCTGCTTCGCTTGGCTTCCTCGTTTTTGGTTGAGTCGGTTGTACCCACGTTTGACAGTTTTGAAAATATAGCTGTAGATTTATCCATGTTTACCATCTAATCCATACTAGCAATGAGTCCTTCTACAGTCTTCAGAATCCTTTGTAGCATACGGTCTTGCTCCTCCTGCTCCTTTGTGGGTGTCCTTGGCAATACATTTCTCTCATATCTCCGCTGTAGTTTTCTCCGTAGGAAGCAGGTATTTTTCTTCATTCTGACGCTGTAGTATCAGGAAGACCTACATATTGAGAGAGAGCAAGATTGTCAAAATGGGTAAAATTGTGCAGGACGCAGGGGACATAAGATCTAGGTTTAATTTGGAGGTTACAATCAGCGCACAAGGCTGAAACTTCATTATTTTTAACTCCTGCAGCTGTCGCTGTAGCTTTTGAGCAATGCGTATGATTATGATGTTAATGCACTAAAGGGACGTTTACATGAAGGACAGGCTTGCGCCTCCTCAAAATCTTTCCTCGGTTCCGGTGTTAATTCTGGAATTCCTATATCCTCTTTAATTTCTTCTAATGCTATATCCGCTAAGCACAAAACTGTTTCTACAAAATGCAGAGACATTTTAATCCTGCATCTTTGAAAGTTGGAGGGATGTAAAGCAAACCCCAAGATAATGGTATGAACTCTTTCAAATATTTTACAGAACATGTAATAAGGTCTTGTAAGATCTGAGATTAGTGTTTCAAAATCACACAACATTCTGTGGCTGAATTTCCTTAGCTTGCGAAACTCTTTGAATTTTAAAACTGTAGGGGAGCCGTCTTCATTGCGTTCAGGCATCTTGACAGTTTGGGTGCGAAAGCCTCTGCATAATTCTTTATAGCAGGTTGATTTGAGACACCATTCCGATTGTAGACAGGGTGATTTGAGACACAAGTCCTCCTCCAGGCAGGTTGATTTGAGACACAAGTCCGATTGTACATGGTTTGATTTGAGACTCAAGTCAGATTCCAGACTGGGTGATTTTAGACACAGGTCTTGCTAAATGCGGTGGGACTTCAGTTACGAGCCGATGCGTAATGATTGGGAGTGAGAGGGATACCGCAAGAGGAGTGGAAATGTTATAACATCGGAGCTGACGCTCTCCTCAGTAGGTTTGACCAATCGGAGAGCAGGACAGGTAGCAGGTACGCATAGCTCAAGGTATAAAACCTGAGCTAAGAGGTAAGAGAGCTCATTCCAACTTGGAAACTACTACTCAACTTCTCTTGTTCTTGTCATTTTAAACAGTTAAGAATTTAAAATATTTCCCTTCATCTCTCTGAACTTATTTAACGATGAATAGGATTTTCGTTAAATTTTTATTTTCTATACCCTAACATGAAACCCTAACTGTGAGCTCCTTTCGTGTATTTCTCCTTCATTCTTGTTATTATTGCACTCATTGTCTGTCTCTGTTGGTATAACAGGCAATCTGTTTTCATGTTCTGTCATGATAAGGTAAGAGAAATAAGATTAAAACGAGAGCGTTCAAAAAGAATTCGCCGGGAAATTAACGCAAGGAACGAAGAAGAGAATACCTGCAAACTCATCCTGTCCAACAATATTCCGATTACACCATAATCCCACTGAATTCCGTAAACCCCATGCTACAACCAACTCCCTCTATCAACCGAAAACTTGGAAACGTAGAATTAGTGCCCACTGCGATTGGATCTGAAATCTGCACAATACCCGGATATTCATTCCCTTCCGCTAATTACCGAGAACCTGATGCCTTTACGTCAAGTTAACTGCCTCTTTGGACATCTTCCCCCTGAACAGGCATTGACTATTTCCATTGACCCCAATCACGTTTGAAATATAAACTGGATTGTAGATAAATTAAATTCCATCAGCTAAAATACTTAAGTAATACTAGCAATTACTGTATTTTGCACTTTCTTCATTCTTATGAATAGTAATCAAATGTGTTCGCCGAAGAAACATACGGAAGGGTTCAAGGAAGGCGTGAAAGGAAGTGTCCGTGGAAGGCGCGGACAATGGCGTCCGTGGAAGCCACGAACGGAAAAGATGGAAAAAGTTTCGCAGTGCATTATTTTACGAGCTGTTAAAGTAATTTATTGTTTAAAACTAGTGGTTCCGATTATTGAATGGTTAATGGAAGGTACGCTTAATGTCATTCAAAACATTACTTAATATAAAATGCAAAATGATGTCATAGGATCTTGGGTTTATTTGAAGGATGATCCTAAAAAGTGGCTTTTACAATGGTGAATATTTATCAAAATGTTTAATGGATATATAAACCTTACGAGAATATGACTGATGAGTTGAATATTTTGTTTCTCTTAAAAACCTGTTGTTATTCCTCAAAGGATAGAGAACATGATTTACAAGTTTACATTTATAAGCTTATGCGTAGTTCTTAATAATTAGGTTTGGATTATGGGTTTAAGTATCGTTTCCCATACCTATGAAGGAAGTACTGTGGGGACCACAGTTTAAGAAGGAGTGGGAGGATATGTTACGTGAATCTAGATGTAAAAATAGTACTAAGCTTAGAAGATGAGATGAGAGGTACAAGGAAGAGAGGTGAAGATGAAAATGAGGGATCAAGGTAGAAGAAGATAAGAAGAGGAGTCGGGTTTAGAACGTAGAGGAGATAGGTTTAGGATCGAGTAAGTATTAAGGGTCCCTACTGTATAAAGATTGTACATTGTAGCTTGAAATGTGTGATTCAATAAACCTGCATAAAACATCCTTTAAGTTAATTACATATATCCGGCCTTAGGTTACGTCCCCATTACCCTAGACGCATATTAATAATACTTACCCTCCTTGCCTCTTATAACATAAACATGGTTACGATAAGATGAACCGGAACGCTATACAGTAGATCATAGATTCTACGACTAAATGCTAACAAAGAGCGCGGCAGCAGGTGCTGCGCGGCAGAAAAAGAAATCTTTTTCCATAGAAGTGATATTTATGCCAGTTCGTATAATTCACCTCCGACCGATAAACAACTTGCAGAGGAATTCAGGCTGGATTTGATTCGTACTAAAACTGGCAAAAAAATCCGCTTGGATGTGTATTTGGTTAGATTCACGGCGGTATGAATCTGATTTAACAGTGCAGTAGAAGTTTCCCAGAACATCAACGGTTGTTAACAGACAAGTTAATGCGTTCGTGAATTTATTATATTCCTCCTGAATTTACTGGTGAGAACTACTTCAGAATGTTTGAAAATCTCATTGTGATGGTTACGGGGAATCTCCTTTTCGCAAATATTCAAATGTTGATTATGCATTTCTGTTGTTTATTACCGCGCATAGGCTTAAATTTCAGAGTATAAATTCTGGAACATTTATTAATTTTAATCGCGATTCCTGCAGTTTTAATGAACCTGTAGCAACTCATTTCAATGTCAGAGACTGAAATGAATTAATAGGTCCCACATATGTCATTTTTTTAAATGATAGAAATTACGTTTTAAAACTTATCCTGAATGAAAGTTATTAAAACTAATGGAATTTCAGTCGTTAAACAGGCTATAAACATAAACTGATATAACTACCACCAGTAGCTAAATTAACCCGCATTCATGTACCCGATTTTCAATAACAAAAACAAGCCGGCATATGAGGATCAAGAATTTTATGACGCTTATCAAGAAACCGGCAATGGAAACCGTATTGAAGCTCCAAAATCACCCCCATTAGCAAATTACCCCATCCGACAACCGCAGCATTGCAACATTGGAGTCCAAATGGCAGCACTAAAAATTGCTGAAAATAATGTGGAAAATCATAATTATGATGACACAGGTATTGCAATTGGTTTCTCTCCAATATGCTTTGTATTAATATTAAACGTTGACCATTGAATCTGTCGTATGCTGTTTCAGACGACGATGATCCCGATCCTGCAGTTCCACAAGCTGTGTTGACAAATCCAAGTGATTTACCGGTACCGGATCCGGATTATGTTGCAAAACTCGTCCCTGTTGAACTTCGTCCCCTAATCGCCAAGCAATACAAGAAAGATTGCCGATCTTGGCTCTGGAAATCCAAGACGAGGAAGGAAAAACTCGGCCTTCCTTTACAGAGTACTAGCAAAGCGGACAAATGAACTTCGTACGTCAGCAATAGTACTTACCTCAGACATTTCTACGCGTTTACACGCTCTCTATTAATCCTACCCTAGTTAATACTAATCTTTGACTGGTATACCTGTGAAAACGCAACAGGATCAATAGGATCCGAAACAGTAATAGAAATTCTATAAATTCAATAAATCACCTCCAAATAGACAAAAAATTCATTCATTATAGTAACTTAAAACTAGACATTAGCAGTAGAGTTCAGTAATTTTTGGTTCTTTGCAAAACTTAGGACATATTACATAATGCTAATGCAAAAGAAGCCGTACCGAATTATCTGATAAAGATAAAGGCAAAAGAAATATCTTGATATACAATTACAGTAGACGCTTAAGTAGCGAAGATATGCCATATGCAAGGTTGTTTATTACATTCGCATTTAGATGCTTAGCTCACCAAATTTAAATCGCCACAATAAATCTTGTTAGTAGAACTTGAGAACGTGAAGAGACATTATAAGCAATCACAAAGTCAAAATAACATAAAGTCACACTGCATAACGATACTTGCTTACATTCTTAGACCACACAGAATATTCGGTTTTGTGAAAGCCGTTAAGACAAAATACGGGTCACCCTATTCCGGGCCAGACAAATTCGCCCCTTCTTCGTTCATGGTGGCGTCAAATTCGTCTAATCTTCCACGTAAGGTTTCATTCTCGGTTTCCAAATCTGTAATCTGGTAAGTATATAATATAGAATTTAGCGTTTCTAATTTCACATTTTAGGTAACTACTTCGCTTTTGCAGCATGATATTGAACATTGGAAAGATTAACGTGTCCGAAGTATCAAATTCATCATTGCTTACTTTTTTCTGCAAATCTGCCATTTCCGTGTTCAAGGATTGCAAATCATGTTTCAGTGGCCCACCGTTGCTTAACCTTTCCAGAAAATACTGTATTGCGTTTGAAGGTTTTTCAGGCTCTTCATAAAGGCTAACAAGAACCCTGGTCAAAGCGTCCATTACACCTGCCCTCTCAAGATATTTGCGGAATTCTTCCCGCTTAGATTCCGGCTAGAAATGAGCAGAATGGTACAGATTGAACAAAGCAACATGTAAGTCATAAATTTCCGAAATCACGAAGCCATGTCTTAATTTTGTTTCATCTTAAGTATTTTATTACATTTCGGGAACCCTCTGATGCTGAATGTTTTTGGCCTTTGCCCACTAGCCCTTCGTTTGGTGACAGTTTCTGGGTGGATCGTTTTTGTGCATGCATAGCTATATATATTAGATCTCTCAAATGTCTTCCTACTAGAATTTTTTGAGATAGTATTTCAGGAGGGGAAAATGTATCAGAATACTACTGAGTTTTTCAATGTCGGATTAAAAATTCTTTGTATGTTTCAGAAAATTAATAATATCAAAAGAGATGTGATGTGTGTTGCAGAATCTAAAAAAGGGGGAAACGGCCGTACTTAGAGCTATCGTTCCCGCTTACAAATACTTGTATGCTGACCATATTATTGCGGAATATTTCCATCGTAACGCAAAATGCTCACAGCCTTATACTAAACCTCAAGGCACACGTGTAGCAAAGTCAAAAGTACTTTGGAAAATTATGGGAGCTAACAAAAACCTTTGCATTGCGGAGGGTATTATATATAGTGTACTGAAATACATCCCTCAGGTGCCGGATAACTTGGCTATCTGAGTTAGTGACTTACGAGGAGGTGAACCGAATTATCCACTTCAAAAATAAAATTTCGAAATACTTTTGAGTAGAGGACCACGTAAGAGTACTTCATGCAAAAAATCGCATCCATCTAAGCCCTAGTTTAAGCGCTGTGCTAGCTCAAAGTTTGGTATATGGCGGCCCATATTGCTGATGCCGCGTCCCCGTCCATGCTTAAGGTCCGGATGGAAACTCCAAATGAGTCATTTGGACCGCAATATACCAAACTTTGAGCTAGCACAGGGCTTAAACTAGGGCTTAGATGGATGCGATTTTTTGCATGAAGTACTCTTACGTGGTCCTCTACTCGAAATTATTTCGAAATTTTATTTTTGAAGTGGGTAATTCGGTCCACCTCCTCGTTAGTGTAGTTTGAAATGACTCTAAACAGAAGTTATTTAAACATTACGACACTTACTCGAGTTCCCATTCTTTCTGTAAGTCCAGCACAGCTTCTCCCACTAGCCTTGTTTTCAAAGCTCAAGCAACCCGTCTTATCGCTTCTCCTGCTCGCTGAGATCAGATTATAACGGAGACGAAGTTAACGATTGGACCACAAGTCACAGAATATCGAATGCCATATTTGAATGGGTTCGCCGCTTCCAGCTAAAGTTTTTGCCCGCTTTTACGGTCCTCGTAGCAACCATTCAATTTAGCAGAGGCAATCCATCCTGGTTATGACTTTCTGTCTGAGAACTTCGAGCTCGCTATAAATTGTACGGGAAATAACGTCGTATTCATAGGACGCTGGTTTGCCTGTTGTACATAGATATCACTGACAAGAAGCGTGGAATGACTTAAAACTTGTGGCGAAAGAAGCGTAATTTAATCGTTACATTGATAATTTTATACGGTTGAACTCAAACATGTACAATTGTTTGCAAGTTGGCTATCCACTGATGATAAAAACTATTAAAGGTAGAGGTGGCAAGGGAATGTAAGAAATGAACAAGAATTAATGACTCAAGCCCAATCTTGTCAGTCTGAAGGGGAAAAGGCATTTGATGATAGTGGGCTGTTGATTGAAAGGTTGTTATTTTTGACTATATTTTCTGCTTGAATTGAAGTTCAGTTACACTATTTTGAGTTAATAATACCGCTGGTTACAGATTGTCTTCGGACCTTTATCCGCTGGAGATAATTTCGCGACCGTTTACGAGTGGTCAAATATTCTCGGGTTCAGTTTCCCACAAGGCTATTTTTCGCGCTCAAGTTTTCGCCAACCTGGGCGGCATTACGCCCAGTTTTCTTGTAGTAAATATATATTTCCGCCCATAAGCTTAGACTTGTTGTTACAATTTCCACCTATTACTTGAGAGTTTGGGGGTGAACCAAATATAAATGATTGCCGAGGTTAGGCACGAGGTCCCAGTTATGTTAGGTGGGGGTTCGACAAAAAACCCGTAAGCCTGGATGCACCAGGATTTGTGTACACGCCCGCGTATATCTGTTTCCGGAAAAAAGTTACGCACGGTTACGCACTCGCACGCGAAAAAAAATTAAGCGCAAATTTGCCTATGGAAACATTTCCTACTTGATTTCCTAGGTACTTGATTATCGCTTCCATCCTCGTACAGTCGACTCTCTATATAATAGACTCGCATAAATCCGGAAAAGTCTCTTGCAGCAAGAAATCTTAACTATAAGGCAGAAAGTTTGTATGTACAGGCGGAAGCCTTTTCCCTAGAATCTTTGCTCTCATTGCCTATTGTTTTGCTCTCTCTTCGAAGAGTAGATGTTAGAGTTTCTTCCCTAGAATCTTTGCTCTCTTTGCCTATTTTTTTGCTCTGTCTTGGAACAGTTGGGGCTGGAGCTTTTATCCCGACAGTATTTGCGCTCTTGGCCAATTGTTTTGCTCTCCCTCTCTCACTCACGAGTTTTAACTTTTCCCATAGAGCATTTGTTCGCTTCTTGGCAGAGAAATTTGCTGTTTCTCTTCCAAGAGTACATGCTAAAGAATAAAAGTTCTACGGGCGAAATAAGTTTTACGTGAGAGCTAAAGGCTACACGGGAGATTTACAGGTTCACTGGGAGAGCTCTTTGTACAACGGTAGAGCTATCAGTTCCACGGGAGAGTTACATATTCGACAAAAGCGCTACACGGGAGATTACAGATTCGACGGAAGTGTTACACGGGAGAGCTAAAGGCTACATGTGACTGTTACAGGTTCGATGGGAGAGCTCTGTGTACAACTATAGAGCTATCAGTTCCACGGGAGAGCTTCAGGTCAGATACGAGGGCAACAGGTTCGACGGGAGAGCTATAAGTTTTACGGGAAGAGACACTAATACGAAATCCCGGGCGAAGCCGGGTAACTTAGCTATTAAGATCTATTTCTTAGATGGTAGAGCATGTCCAATACAATTGCAGTCAGTTTTTGATCCGTTCAACAGGGGAGCTAAAGGTTTGTAGGAATATGTTCACTTGGAGGGCTAATGATTCGGTCACGGACCTACATGTTTGACGGGAAAACCAACGGTTTGATGGGAGTTGTAAATATTCATATCTACAATATTCATTCTTTTACAATGGAGCAGCAGGGTGGATGCGAGAGCAATCAGTTTTTGATCCGTTCAACTGGTGAGCTATAGGTTTGACGGGTAGCTATAGAAGTTGCAATATTTGAAAAATTGTTTGTGTAAATTTGTACTCAAAACCCCCGAGCGAAGCCAAGTAGCCAAGCTATCTTTTTTTTATACTATAAATCTTAATGTCTGTCTGTGTCATTCCCACTTTCACTTTTACTTTCACTTTCACGGTTTTCCACTTTCATTCGGAGGGGGGCCTATAGGGTTGAGTATAAGTTTGACTATCGGTTTGACTTTATGGTTTGTCTTTACGTTTGTCTTTAGGTTTGTCTTTAGGTTTGTCTTTACGTTTGTCTTTAGGTTTGTCTTTAGGTTTGAGCTATTGATTCGGCTTAAGAGCCATACGTTTGACGCGAAATCTGAAAATTCTACGGGAGGGCTGAACATTCTACGGGAGAGCTAAACATTCTACGTGAGAGCTAATGAATTGACAGTGGAGCATTCTAACTTTCCAATTTCATTCGGAGGGCAGCCTACAAGTTTGACTGTAGGTTTGAGCCATTAGTTCGGCTTTAAAGCTATACGCTTGACGAAAGCGCCATTCGTTTAACAGGAAACCTTTACGTTTGACGCTGGAGCTATACGTTTGAAGAAGGTATCAATATTTATCCAAATCAAAGGTCCTCTGCTGAATCCTTTAGTTTATAATATAAGATTCAGTGGAGAACTCTAGGTTTGGAAGCATAGGCTACAGGTTTGAAGGGAGAGCTAATTGTTCGACTGGAGAGTTAAAGGATTGACAGGAGAGCTAAACATTCTTCGGGAGAGCTAAACATTCTTCGGGAGAGCTAAACATTCTACGTGAGAGCTGAACATTCTACGGGAGAGCTAAACATTCTACTTGAGAGCTGAACATTCTACAGGAGAGCTAAAGATTTGACGGAAGAGGATGCCAGTTTTTGCCATTATCGTACCACCCAAAACCCCGGGCGAAGCCGGGTAGCAAAGCTAGTCTCTTATAAAGGTATGCTTCAACATTACCAACATTAGTCTCTTACAGCGCGGATTCTCTTATGTAGGAGGCTGTTCTAGCAAGAGTCGACTGTAATGAGATAGGTTGGAAGGATACGGATGAACTGACTGTGGTGCAAGATTATTTAATTTAATTCTTTTATGTATGATTCAATTTTAATTTTGGATGCCAGTATTGGTACAGCCGGTCTCTCATCGCAAAACGAGTCAACTGTTACTGTTGTACCATCCTTCATTGTGTAGCACAGTAGTACCGTGTAGTCCACGCTAGCGTCTTCTGTTTGAACACGTATCATCACTACGTATATGCTTGAAAAAACTCTTTTGTGTAAAAGAACATATCAAAGCGATTAGCGTCTTGCGACCCATTCATCTTAATTCGGGTCAAATGCTCTAATAAGCTAGGCTCTAAACTTGACCTTTGCTTAGACTTCGTCCGTTTAACAAAGCTCTTTCTGAATCAGCCGAACCAAACGGAATTAATAGTGGAATCAATTAGTCAAAATCAGATACAGCCATTTTCACACAGTCAAAATTAGATTCAGCCATTTCATGCAGTCCAAATCAGATGCAGCCATTTTCACGCAGTTTAGATCAGATGCAGCTATTTGATGGCAGTAAAAATAAGATTCAGCGATTTTCACAGTCAAAATCAGATACAGCCATTTTCACGCACTCAAAATCAGATGCAGCCATTTCTTGCAGCAAAATAAGATGCAGCTATTTTATGGCAGTCCAAATCAGGTTCAGCTATTTTGTGGCAGTCAAAATCAGATTCAGGCATACCCCACAGTCAAAAATGGCTGAATCTGATTATGTTCATGTCACAAAATAGCTGCATCTTATTTTGACTGCCACAAATTAGCTAAATCTGATTTGACTCCATGATAATGGAGTCATCTGATTATGACTGCGTGAAAATCGCTGTGTCTGATTTTAACTCTGTAAAAAACGCTGAATCTGATTTTGACTGCCATAAAATAGCTGCAGCTGATTTGGACTTCCACAAATTAGCTGGATCCAATTTTTACTACGTCAAAATAGTTAATCTGATGTTGACTCCGTGAAAATTGCTGAATCTCATTATGATTGCCACAAATTAGCAGAATCTGGTTTTGACTGCCCAAAAAACTTGATCTTATTTTGACTGCATCAAAATAGTTAAACATGATTTTGACTGCGTGAACACGGTTGAATCTAATTTTTACTGCGTGAACTGGCTAAATCTAATTTTCACTGCAGTAAAATGGCCAAATGTAATTTCGGCAGCCACAAAATAGCTGAATCTGGTTTTGACTACGTGAAAATGGCTGAATTTGATTTTGACTGCCATAGAAATATCTGAATCTGCTGTTGCCTGCCACAACTTCGCTGAATCTGGTTTTGACTGCATGAAAATGGCTAAACGTAATTTCGGCAGCCACAAAATAGCTGAATCTGGTTTTGACTACGTGAAAATGGCTGAATTTGATTTTGACTGCCATAGAAATAGCTGAATCTGGTCTTACCTGCCACAACGTCGCTGAATCTGGTTTTGACTGCATGAAAATGGCTGAATCTGGTTTTGACTGCGTGAAAATGGCTGAATTTGATTTTGACTGCCATAGAAATAGCTGAATCTGCTGTTGCCTGCCACAACGTAGCTGAATCTGATTTTGACTGCGTGAAAATAGCTGCATCTGATTTTGACTGCATGATAATGGCTGAATCCAATTTCGACTGCGTGAAAATGGTTGAATCTGATCTTGAATGCATGTGAATGGCTGCATTTGATTTTGACTGCATGTCAATGGACAGAGGACAGTGGAATTCAAATTAGTCAGGAGAATTCTATTAAAAAGAATAGAACTCCTAAAGACCGGTCAAATTCAGCTTCTGAAAGGCAGAAACAATAAATTGCATTCTCTTAAGCAGTATGTAAGCATTTCATTTTAAAAAACCTTGTTAATGCTGGCCTTGTTGTTATCCGGAGTGCGAAATTCATTTACGTTAATTTAAGTAACAAATGATGATTATTTGGTTGGAAGTTGGATAGCTTGTGCGCCTGCCAAAGTAAAATGGCGGATAACTCAGCTTCTGTATAACTCACAAGGTAGAGCGAATTGGGAAATAGGAATAGGAATATTCCTGTTTTGCATGCACAAACAGAATGCCGCGCTGAATAAGCCAACCGCCTCACGCCTCTTTTTATTGGAATATTATGATTTATCTTACAATCTAAAGCTTGTTATAAGTGCATATATTTAAGTATCCAGCTTTTCTGTTTATTGAAGAGTCATTTCTTGTTCCTAGAACTAGTGTGACTCAGCTCCCTGTCTTTATTGCTAGCATGTCTTGTCTCTGGCTTGGTGTGAACAAAAAGACATTTCTTTTAATACAATAAATAATTGAAAGCTTTGCTGAAGACTATACTGTTTCTACGTGAACTGAATATGGCTAAGAAGATTGACACGGCAAGCATCGTGAAATTGGATGAAGGTAATTACCAACGATGGAAGCTCCAGATAACGCTGGTGCTAAAAGCTGCTAAACTTTGGAAAATTGTGGACAAGGAGGAAAGGCGTCCGGAAACAACACTGATGATGCTCAAACGAAGTGGGATGATTGTGGCATCGAAGCTCAGGCTATAATTGTTCCGAAGTTAAGTGATGTTCAAACATCTCACGTCTACAATTAAGAAACCGCTCATGCTATGTGGGATAGACTCAAGGCGGTAAATTCCGATTCCAGCAGCTTGAACAAGCAACATACCTTAACATCCTTCCCGAATTACAAGATTCCGACTGGAATGTCATTGATAACGGCTTACACCGAGATCCAACAGCTTTCCCAGAGCCTTAATGACATGGATGTAAACATTGATGAGACAACTACGATAAGAAAGATAGTTTCTTCCCTCCCCGATCAGTTCATGGCATTCAAGAAAGCTTAAAATTCGGTTCCTGAAGGTTCGCCAACCATGACGAACCTCATATCAAGGTTGAAGAAAGAAGAATTGGAGAGAAAGCAGAGGGAAGAGGTCGAGGATGAAGACTCCAGCGAAGGTAATGCCAAAGCCTATATGAGTAAGTCTCAACCTTAAACAGACGTACATAAACGACCTCATCAACATCAAGGCACACAGGGACAACCCAGAAAATGTTACAACTGTGGAAAACCTGGCCACATTGCTAGGCTTTGCAGAGCACTCGTTTATGGCGAGTCAAATATACGGAGAGGAGACACCAGCAGTGCTTTCATGGTAATGTCGTCTCTGTCAGAGGATAAGGATATTTGGTTTTCGGATTCAGCAGCTATGGATCAAATGTGTGGAGACAAATCTTGGTTTGTGGATTTTGAACCATTTGAAAATGCTACACCAGTTCTAGGAGTTGACTTGAATCAGATAAAAGCAATCGGTATCGGAACGGTAAAGTTAGAGGATTTCAAGCAGGGGAGTTGGCAAGAATGTACACTTAGCAACGTACTTTATATACCCGGCGGTGCAAACCTTTTCTCAGAAGGTGTGATAGCTTAAAGGACTACGAAGTCAAGAAAGATGAGTTTGGAGCGCAATTTTTGCTATATGGAAAAAATCCTGGGCCAGAAGCCGAATTCTCGGGCAGAATGTATGTCATGAAACGTAGCAGTCCACCGGCGAGGATGATGATGGCAAAAGCATCTTCGGCAAAACTCATGCATTATCGGCTATCACACGTGAATATGCAGTACATCCAGAATACAGTAAAGAACAACGCAGTAACAGGAATTGACTCCAAGGAATTTTCTGGTAGCTCCAGCTGTGAACCATGTGAAATGGGAAAGCAAACACGTAAGCCTTTACCCTCTACAACATCCAAAAGATTGACAGTTCCTGGCGAAATGACGCATGCTGATTTATCCGGGATGATGCCAACAGAATCTCTAGGGGGTTCTAAATATTTCTTGTTGCTTAAAGACGACGCTTCTGGGTTTAAGAAAATTTACTTTTCTGAAGAAGAAAAGCGATACTGTCACATGTGGCAAATCTTACATTGCTTTTATCGAAAAACAAACGGAAGTGCTTCAAATCTGACAATGGAACCGAGTTTGTAAACTCTGATCTGGGGAACTACTTTGATGATGCAGGTATTGTCCACGAAACAACAGCCGCATACTTCCCCGTGTCCAATGGCCGGATCGAACGCGAAATGAGAACAATCAAGGATGCGGCTAGAAGCATGATGTCTGTGTATGACACACCTGAGTTCCTGTGGGCGGAAGCAGTCGCTGCAGCAGTTCATATATATAACAGACTTTGTATTAAACAAAGTGTTGAGGTAACCCCCTCTGCAACTATTTTTGGAACTAAGCCATCGCTGAAGCACATAAGAGTGTGGATGCACTGCTTTTTCACAAATCCCGAAGCAGACCCGAAAGGTATGGGAACCAAATGGAAGGAAATGGAAGTTTGTATTGTATTGTAAAGGAGGTGCCCGTTGACTAGCAACGAGCGACGACGTAGCCACTGATAGGCTAATTGCGTACTGCCCTCAATTTGCAACGATGGTTACGCACCAGTCTTTCTGTTAATCCGTTCTATTAAGCCTGTTGCCATGAAGAAAGACAACACGCGTTTATGGTCCAGATCCTTCAATTTGCTAGGATCAAGTCTCACCTCACCAAGGTAGAGAAGCCTGACCAAAGCATGGATCGCGCAGTCAGTGATAACATGAACTGTACTTTCCTCTAGCCCACACTCAGAATTCGGACTGGTTGTCAGTTCCAGATTGTAAGCATGTTTATTCAAGGTTATGTGACCAGTCACCAACCCTGTTAACGTCCGAAGTTGACTCCTGGTCAGCTTCCTGACACGAGAGTTATTCCGTTTTATTTTCTATGCGGAAATCCACAGCTTTGTCTGCTTGCAATCAGGGCGTATTCGCCACTGTTTTGCCCAGCTTGAAGTCATGTTCCGCCATATGCCCCTGGTAACAGAGAATTTTGGCAGTAGCAACATTGGTTTTGGGCCAATGTAGGGTTTTTTACATCCTGCTTTGGCCAGTTTATCGGCCAGGTTCCCAGCATGACCTTCATGTCCCGGAATCCATTCTATCCTCACCTCCTTGGTAGAACCAATCGATTGAAGACGGTCATAGACTTCGAGTATTAGCTTAGAGTTTGTGTAATCCTTGTCTAAGGAATTAATACAGCTCATATTGTCGCAGTATATTGTAATCTGCTTACCAGAAAGAGCCATTCCCGCCAGTTTGTAAACTGTACGGTTGATTCCCTCCAGTTCGCAGTCGTATACTGTAGCGTAACGATCCAGAGGGCCACAGAATCTCATGTGTCTCCTAGAATCGTAACCAGGGACGGTAACGCCATAGCCAGTCAAATTACCCTGGCGAGAGGCGTCAGAGTAACAGACCCGCCACGACCGGTCACCGTTTTTGTCGACCAGGTAGCCCTGTCCGAAATGCCGCAGGAATAGCGTTTGGAGCTTATTCCCGTGGTTTCCGTCCAGTCATATAAAGCTGGCGTTAAGCCAAGCTCCATAACAGATTTTGAGGACTCTTATACATGGGTTACATGGCAACATGATGGTATTCCCTTAAACTTTGCTGAACCTGTACGGAGTAACCTCCTCCAAGTTCGCAGAGCTACTCCTTTGGGGTGAATGTCAATTGGCATTACACCCACCATTGCTTCCAGCCCAGCACTGGGTGTCGAAGCTGGGGCACTGGTCTCCATTAGCAGATCCAAGCGTTGAACTTGGCTCAGCAACGCTATTTGGGTCTTGTTGAGATAAACTCCCCAGACCATTGCACCGTAATCGAGACCTGGCCTTATGACTGACTCATATATCCATGAAGTCAGCTTAGGACTCAGGCCCCACTTCTTGCCCACTGCCCTCCTACAGAGAAGCAGTGTCTTTTTCGATTTAACCGATTTACACTTAATGTGTTCGTTCCAATTCAGCTTCTTGTCCATGATAATTCCTAAGTACTTCACTGAATCGGCACATGTAAGCTCTTGTCCCCGTAATTTTACAGGAGATTTTTCCTTAGTCCTTGAGTTATCCACCCTGAGGACCTCGGTTTTGCAGCTATTGAGAGTGAGTCCATTTTCGGAACACCATCTATCAATAGTTCTGAGTCCCTTACTGATTTGGTCACTGCAGGTTTTCCTACAGAGCCCGGACGCCGCTATGCAGACATCATCAGCGAAGGCTTGGCAAAGCAGTCACGGATGGTTGAGCCGAAGCCGCTCCATCAAACTGTCCACCGCAATGTTTTAGTATAACGGAGAGCATACGGAGCCCTGCGGGCAACCATTGCTAACCGTTTTTGATACTGTTACACCATTGAGGCCACTTTGCAGCTCTCTATTGGCTAACATAAAGTTGACCCACCTAACGCTCACAGGATGGATCCTGAGTCTTGCCATGCCGTCTGTTATAGACCAAGTCTTTTTCCAAGGACACGCTTCGTCCAGAGGTTTGTTGACTGCTGTATCCAGCTGCTCAGCAACTTGTTCAGTACCGGTTATATCATAGGGTACGTCATTTGGGATGTGAGACACTGGTCCCCGTAGTCGAGTAACAAATACGCCATCATTCATTTTCTTGATATTGCGCACCCATCTAGGCTTGGGTTTTCCAAAACCAAGATGGAAATCAATATATTTGTGATTCGAGATGCTGTCGTCGTCGGAAACGTTCCAATCGGCGACAATAGTAGCACCTCGTTCATTGCAGATTGTGATATCAAGGACCTCTCCTCGCGCCTTGGTTACAAACGTGGGTTTTGATCCTTGGTTTAGTACCAAAAGATTCTCTTGAGACAGAAACTCGAGTTCCTCGCCTCTGTCGTTAACGTCGGTGCTTCCCCAGATGGTATGGTGCGAGTTCGCATCCGCTCCAACTATCAAGGGAAGATTGCGAAAATCACAATATCTCACCAGATTCCTGAGCAATTTGCTCGGGTGATCATCGGAGTTATGTGCCATGTAACACGAGGAAAGTATAACTTTACCTCGCTTCCATTCCGTAACAACTGTTACCATATCCGAATCAGAGAATTCAGACAGTAGGGCTGCACTGATTCTATCGGTAACTACCACACAAGCACGGGGTCTGAGCCCGGTTGCATTGCCAGCATATACTTTCTTCCACGTCCCGAAGCCCACGACTGCATTATTCACGCAAGCCGGTTCCTGGAGAAGTAGAATTCTGTGAGAGGTGCTGACGGGGTCAGGTTGCGAGTCCCCATTGACATACCCCCAGCTTGACAGTGGCAAAGCAGCTGGATAATGCTTATGAAGATTCGCCTGGGTGAGGATGCACCGGGGGCTTTGGATAGGCAGAATGTGCTGTGCCCCTTTCCCACCATCCCCACCCCTACTGCTGGTAGGAGGCAACCCACTCCTCCCACCCCCTTCTACGATGACCTCAGGAGCCGGCATCCAAGGCCTCAGGGACCTGGATACCACCACCGTTGGTCAACTCATTTATGCCCGGTGCCAGCGTCCATGGTGGATCGCCGGCGTCGGTTGTGTCATATGTGTATGTAGCCAGGTGCGAATATACGTATTCGTAATATGTGCACACGCCCCATACAAATATCTCTTTAATTCCTTGCACGTAATTTGTGCTCGGACCTTCATTCTGTACTTTGGAGCCTAACCTATTCGGAAGCCTAGAGACCCCGGAAGCCCAGGGATGGCTCGCTGCAATGGAGGAGGAGCTCAGAAAAGAATGAAACATGGTCGTTAGTTACAAAAACCCCCGACATTCGGCCTCTAGAGAACAAATGGGTATTCAAAATTAAGAAAACATCCGATGGGCTAATTGAGAGATACAAGGCAAGACGCGTTATCAGGGGATACAAGCAAAGGGCAGGGCTAGATTACCCCGAAAGAATCTCCACCGTTTGTCGACATGAGTCTGTTGGCGTGCTTTTATCCCTTGCAGCAGCTGAGAACCTTGTCATTAAACAGTTCGACGTTAAGACAGCTTTTCTGTACGGAAAATTGAAGGAGACTATCTATCTATATGAAATTACCAGATGGATTTGAGGATCAGTCAGCAGGTATGGTCTGCAAGCTTCACAAAAGTCTATATGGTCTTAAACAGGCTTCAAGGTGCTGGAACGAAACTTTCTCCAACCATCTTCTTCAATGCGGTTTGCAAGCCTCATCAAGTGATCCATGCGTGTATATCAGAATGAGAGACTCTTTTTTTGTGTATTTATGCCTTTACGTGGATGATAGACTCGTCATGTCCAAGGATGCGAGTTTGGTCAACGATGTTCTTTCTTATATCCAGACTGCGTTTGAAATCAAGGTTTCTAATCCAACTACATTTGTCGGTTTTGAGATCACATTTCAAGAAGAAGGTAGGATAATGCTGACTCAAAAAGCATTCATCAACAACGTACTCGATCGGTTCAACATGACCGATTGCAAGCCAGCCGCAGCTCCTATGCAGCCCAACCTGGATCTGAAGATTGCAACAGATTGCGACCCCAAATTTCCCTTCCGTTAGCTAATAGGGTCACTGCTGTTCTTAGCTAAGCTTATCCGCCCAGATATCTGCTGTGCTGTGTGCAAATTATCACAATTCCTTCGCTGCCTGCGTTCCAGGAAGGTTGTCCCTTGTCCTTCTCTCGCTGAGAGGACAGGGACTATAAGATTGGCTACCAAAATAGCCCCGGGGTTCACGCTGTGTCCCCCCATCTGTATGGCGCTGGGTGGTCAGAAGCCCATAAAAATTTTTCTGATGCCCAGGTACCAAGACCTGTGGCCCTGCTGTTCGATAACATCCTGGACTAGCCCGGACGCTACCGCTACCAGGCCCCGTGTCTCTGACGACTTGGCATCTGAAAAGTTTAGTGCTCACCACCGTCCCCGTCTGCCTCCTCCTCATCATGGAATCAACGTCTGTCCATTCATCCGGTCTCTCAGCCATCCCAATCCGCAGCCCTCGCCCTCTCAACTCAAAGTTTGCAGCCTGCCACCGTAAACTTGGACTTCGCACTTGCTCTCTACATTGCGAATCCTGTAACCTGAACTATCATCGCACTTGTCTTTCGCTCAACATTCACCCCTTCTCGCTGTCTTTCCTGCTCAAAATCTCTAGTGTATCTTACCCCGCCATGGTTTTGCATGAATTGCTTGTTTCCCCTCGCTGAAATACACGCGGCCTTAGAAAAAGATAGGGACATTACCACAGGGACTATAAATGGTCGTAAAGTTAGAGGGTTCACTATCGCTCACCTTAATGTAAACAAACTTAATCTATGCAAGTTGGAAAGCATTAGGAAGGTCCTACAAGATAAAGACTACGATGTCCTAGCGCTAGCAGAGACGCAATTTACTAGCTGAGTTCTAACTACCATGTACAACATCTCAGGTTACCATACAGTTAGATTGGATAGATTATCTGGTAGACCAGGAGGGGGGCTACTTATTTACATCAAAGATAGTATCCATAGTAAAGAACTAGTCCTACCTATGTCAAGAGTAGCCGATCTAGATGTCTCTGCAATTCAACTTAGTCATACATTGTCTAAACCCATTATACTTATCACCGTGTATAAACCTCCTCAGATACTACATAAGGAATTCTTAGACTACCTGGATCTTACCCTCTCCAACTATGACTCACTCAAATCTGATATATACTTAGTAGGTGATATAAACATTGACCTGCTAGAAAAAGGCTCCTCAGCCAAGCAACTCATTAATTGTACAGCCTCCCATGGGCTAAAACAAATAATAGATATTAGTACCAGAAGAACACTCTCTAGCTCCTCGCTTATTGACCATATATTCGTGTCTAATGTTGCATCAGTAGTCAGCTCTGGCACTACTACACTTGGATTTTCTGATCATGAGTTAGTCTATGTAACCATTAGAACTCGTAAACCTTATCTACCTTGTAAATATGTACATGTACGTAGCTATAAAAACTTAAACTGGGATGAGCTGAGTGAGGAATTAGAGAATTTAAACTGGGAATACCTTCCCAAACTGACCGACACTGAGGAAATCTTAGGAAATCAAACCACTGTAATCTCCTGTGTCAACAAACGAGCCCCTGTAAATCGTAAGCGCATAAAAGGACAGAAAGTCCCCTGGCTAACTAATGAAATTATCTCTCTCATGAATGAGAGAGATAGAGACAAGAGGTTGTTCAACAGCAGTCGTCTAAAGGCTGATTTTGCCATATATAAGCTTAAAAGAAATATGGTAAATAACAGAGTAAAATGTTCCAAACACAATTATTTTAAGAACAGATGTAAGGAGTATGCCAATTCTCCAAATATTTGGAAAGTGTATGATGAGATCACAGGCAGAAAGGCGCATATCCCTGATATCCAAGAACTCTGTACTAACGGGCAAACTATCACCGAACCCCATTGCTTAGCTCAGACATTATATGATGCTATGAGTTTACCTTCGGAAAAGGATAGTTTAGAAGATCTCATATCCAAAAATTACATTAGCCCAGAGAGAATTACATCTAGTCAGGTAGAAGAGGTTTTTAAATCAACAACCAGGAAAGCTGACAGATCTACAACAGAAATCCCTTACACAGTATTGAAATACTGTCTGAAACCCTTAGCAATACCAATAGCTACCTTGTTTACACTAATAATTAAAAGGGGACAGTACCCAAAATCCTTTAAACAAGCCATAGTTCTCCCCCTTTATAAAGGTAAAGGTAGTAAACTGGATGCGGCTAATTACCGGCCTATCTCTATTCTTAGCTTCCTAAACAAGCTCCTTGAGAAAATTATATATGGGAGAATACTGACTCATATGGAAAAGGGTCTTGGTCTTCCAATGAATCAACATGGTTTTAGGAAACACCAGTCTTGCTTTACAGCTCATCTTAAGTTCACTACTGATGTTTTGAAAGCAATAGATAAGCCCACTTGTAAAGCCCTAGCAATCTTTGTTGACTTTAAGAAGGCATTTGACTCAGTATCCCACAGAAAACTTATAATAATCCTACGTGACCGGTTCAAGCTCCCACCTTATCTATTAAACCTAATAATTAGCTACCTAAGCTACAGAACCTACTGTATCAAGTTAGGTTATTATCTTTCAAAGGAATACTCAGTGCATATCTCTGTACCCCAAGGAAGTATCT
This sequence comes from Sminthurides aquaticus, assembly GCA_906901655.1. Taxonomy (NCBI): domain Eukaryota; kingdom Metazoa; phylum Arthropoda; class Collembola; order Symphypleona; family Sminthurididae; genus Sminthurides; species Sminthurides aquaticus. Next base: position 903,005 of record CAJQTT010000002.1, on the reverse strand, counting down.
TGGGTCCCTGCTTCTTTGTACAATTTATATCGGACTTTGGCGACTACCTGTATAATTTAAGCGTTTACTTGGGTAATCTTAACTACATCTGGTACGATGGATGATGCCGTCCTTTACTTATCTCATACTTCCCTTGAAACCTTAGAAGAACAAGGTAATTTCCTACTTAAATCTGTAAAAGGATGGCTTGAACAAAAGCAGCTGTCCTTAAATGTGGAAAAAACGGAGTATATGATTATACATAAGTCTGGTGATAAGCTTGTTAATGATGATACATTTATGCTCAAATATGACAAGGTACCCCTTAATCGTGTATATACGTTCAAATATCTTGGTATAATCACTGACTGTAACTTAACTTATCAACAACACTTTCAATATGTATCAAAACGGTTATGTCAAGCAATTGGAGTTTTGAATAGGCTTAAGAAACTTATAACCTGGAAGGTATTTGTAATACTGTTCAACTTCTTTGTACTGAGTATTGTTGATTATTGCTTTCCTATCTGTGGGGGCCTCTGTACCTCCAATCTCCAATCCCTACAACTACTGCTATGCCGTGCTATTAGTAATTTCTCTAATATTAAGAAGAACCGAGGGGGTTATCCTTTATTTGATTTACTGGAAAGGACTAACATTCTATCTATAGAAGAACGCTTAATATATATAGGCTCTAGATTCCTAGCCAAATATTTAAGAAATCCTGATGACATCCCTAGTTTAAATGGTCTATTTATAATCAACTCTGGTACTAGAACTAGAGCACAAACTTCTAGAAATCTTGTTGTTAACTGCAGGTTACACTCTGAAACTTTAAAAAGATCCTGTTGGTATCGCATGATTATGGCCTGGAATAAGCTCCTAGCTCACATCAAAGCACAGTTCACTCCCATTTCTGTTTTTGAGGATGACTTATGCGCTTATCTTGTGAGTAAAAGGGACCCCCTTGTAATAATATAATCTAATAATTCTACTATTACTCCTGTAACTTATAATTTACATAATATATATTTATGTAATAATTCTTAATGTCTTTACATGGACCGTTTACTGAAACCAGTAAGCCTCGGCATTTACTGATAAACCTGTCCATTCAATAAAGCCAATCAATCAATCAATCTATTCCTAAGCTGCTATGATGAGAGTCATTGGAAGATTGCAAAAGGGATTCTCCGTTACGGGGAATCGTTAATGTTAGCCTGAAATATCCCTCTGGAATTTCTCCTCTCGAAGGATACACGGATTCGGACCATGCTGGAGACCAAAACACAAGAAAATCACCTGGAGGATTCATGTTTTTCGTGAACAACGCGTTAGTAAGCTGGTCAAGTCAAAAACAAGCGATTGTTAATTTATCATCCACTGAAGCCGAGTATATAGCTCTTTTGTATGGTGCAAGAGAAGCTTTGAGGCTCAGAAGACTGATTACAGAGATGGGGTATCCCCAGGACGATCCAACTCCGATTCTTGTGCTATCAAACTTACACTTAACCCCGAACTGTAGAGTCGCACAAAGCACATTGAAGAGATCGTACATGTACGTTGCTTACCGTTGGCCTTAGCTTCCTCTTTTGAGACTCCCCGTCCCAATCGCCTTACTTCACTCTAATCCATATAAGCTTCACACTACCATTACAATTATGTTTTTGAATTTCACTCCAAATGTTTTGTTACAATTTTGCTTTTAACGCGACTAGAAGTATCAGTGTACATTACATATGTATCTTATTGCAATCAAATGGTAGATTTTCAAATCTGGGGTTCCCTGTTCCTTTAAATTACCACATGCACCTTAAACCACGAGGTTTTACAGTTAAACATAATTCTAGTTACCGTGATTTAAATTCTTGTACCAACCTTGACCTTACGCATGTTCCTTGGTTTATAATACATATTTTAACACAAAATGTAGCCTCTTTAACTTTAAATGACAGTTTTAATTTAATTTTTAATGAAGAGAGAATAAGAGTGAATTTTACTAGTGTGCTCTCGCAGTCGCAGCTTAAAGTCCCCCCCGCTCATTTGAGTAGAACTTCTTCTGATGGCTGAATCCAAAAACAAAAATTTTCACCCTGTCTCTGAACCCTAGATCATCGCTCCCGAGGTCGTGAAGTCTAACTGGAATCTATACGGTTTAAGCGCCCGCAAACGCAAAAGAAGTGAATGCAGTGACACGTGTTGTTACTGTTGGAAAACGTTAAAGCCAGAAAATTCAATAAAGAAGAAAAAGCAGTAGAAGCATACAACTGTGAAATAAGACGACATTTTCAACACTTGAATAAGATGGCTTTTACCCGCTACCGACTTGTTTCGGAATATATGTATCATAAGTTTTTTCTGCAAGATATTGATCGTGGAATTCATTATACGAACCAGGTATTTATTCCATCCAACTCAACATCCATCAAGACTTATTTTTATCCGCCACTTGTTGCCGCACCATCAAATTTCTGCAACGTGTGCTCAGCTGAGCTATAGGCATGGTCTAGAGTCGTCCACAAGTTTGGTATCACGTGGTACACCTCATTCTCAAACGCGGCATGGTTCAAACAGAAAAGGGGTTCAGCAATCCAATATTTTTCATTAACAAAATAGCTACAGTTGCAATTTAGTTTTAAATGGATAGCTCCTAATCTTTCAAATTTCGTTTCTCAACTCCTGAGCAATTTGAAAAGATATTATCTACGTTGGTTAACACGATTACGTTACCAGGAATTTCCGACACAATGAGGTCCGTATTTTTAGAACACCAGAAAGCACAGTTCCTAGAAATTTCTGAAACCGATTTCCCACTTAAGATACTAGACACACATTCAATCGATTCGCTGGAATCTTTGTTGAATTCTGGCACTAAGCAAATTCTATGTTCAAGGATCGAACAGAAATTCAGCATATTGGAATCGAAAGCAACGGTTCTATTACCCCACACTGCTACATATTGCACACCTTGTGGGTATAGCTCACACGTTTGACCATCGTACGGTAGACGCCTATTGCTAGTCTTCTACCGTTTTTACGTAGCATACTTGAAAGTTGTACCAATTTTGTGTGCAGAAGTGTTTCAGAAACTAACTCTTGAGGAAGGACCCTTCGCATACACGCGCTAACGCTATGGTGGTATAGAGAAGAAGCTTGAATTGACTTATCGACTTCATATATCCAACTGAGACCGTCCTTCAAAGTTTCCCCTTCTTTCGTTATATTGGCGAACGCCGACTGCATCACCGTTTCAAGATTGTCGACGTGGGAAGTTATGTTCCGAACAACTGTCTCCAAGACCACAAATTCTTTATGCTGTTCCACAACACTATTTCTCAGCTATAAACAGTAAGTTCAAATATTTTAAAATTATGTCCTATAAATAAATGCTGATTTTCCGGTACGCTGAATTGTCTTCTATATAATATTTATAATTTTCACTTACAGTGCTAAGATGCGCCGATAATTGACCATCATTGCCAAACAACGCCGACGTGATTTTTGAAAATATAAAACCACCACCAAAAGCTACTACCCCGGCAGCAGCTGCAGCTCCAGGAATTCGTCTATAACGACCTTTATTGTGCTGCTCCACATTGTAAAAATAGACGTGCTCATTCTTGAAGTTTGAGTTGAACTCAACGTGAAAAACTAACTCCGTAGTTCCCTCGTAAGTAACAACATCCGGAATCTAAAAACATAAGACAACAGATATACATTTAAGTATATTCATATATCAACGTGGATCAATTATGACAATCATTACTACCAGTAAATATCCAAAAACATATCTTTGCAGGACAACAAAACAGGTGAAAATTTAGAGAAACAATTTTACCTCTGCAACCATGACGGCAGGAACGACCTTGGATTGGTGCTGTGGAAGGGCCAGAATTCCCCAGAACTGCAAGATGACAGTAACTATTAGCAGGGAAGAACTTGTAAGCTTCATTTTGTCTTTAAAAAGTAGAGTGGTAGCAATATGACCAAAAATCAGTGAATTGAAGAATAGTAGTAGCAGTTGAAGCACTGACAACGAAATGAAGATGGATCCTCTCTGCACTTCCTTCCTAGTTCTTTGGGCTCTCTTGTTAGTACGGTGCTACTTTGCAAAACTATATTGCTTTCCGGAATTTGAATGCTGGAGATGAGTGTTATAAGCAGGTATAATCTTGAGCCGCAGTACCGCTATGCAAGTATATTCTGCAATCAAACTCGCTGTTAATAATCAGCATGTTGGGGTGGAATAGATTCCTGGGCACAAAAGTCATAAGGGCAATGAGGAGGCGGATAGACTAGCAAGAGCTGGTGGATCCTCCCCTTTTATTGGTCCCGAACCTGCGTTACCTGTTCCCATATCTATCTTGAAATCTAAGATTCAGAAACGGGCATGGAAGGAATGGCTTGGCAAGTGGAACAAACTGAACACTTGTCGCCAGACCAAGCTATGGATACCGGACCTAGTGGTTCCAAAACGGACCTGGATACGTAGTAGAAGTAGGAAACAGCTCAGACTGCTTGTTGGCGCCATTACTGGTCATGCCATGGTCAACAAGCATCGTCGAATCATAGGTCTTACAGATAACGAAAATTGTATCTGTGGACACCAATCTGAATCCACTACGCACATAATTGGTGAGTGTGTTCAATTTGTAACAGACAGATTTTTGTACCTTGGAAGCGATCGTCTGACTAATTTTAATGAACTCTGTCACAAAAGCGTGTTGTCATTTCTATTGGCAACAGGCAAGTGCTCTGAGTAATATCAAAGCGTGAAAACGCGGCGTTGTGAAACGAGGAAAGCCCGCAATAAGTCTCTTTTGGCTTGGGCGGCTCTGGGTTATCATTCATGATGCCCAGTACCTCCAAACAATACAATACAAATATTCTGCAATGAAGAACTTCCAAACCCTACACATGGAGACAACTCCCAAGGATAGAGATAACCATGTTCCACAAGTTCGCTTTAAACTTGTCTGACATGCTTCTAGGCTAGCTGATGCTTCTAGTTATTGCTATAAAATTTTAAGAATCAACTATTAACTCATTGTTTTCTAGTTCCTGGCCGTAACCCGACACCTCAGACTTCACTATGAGAAAGTTGGCTTGAAATGAAACCCGCATAATACAGTAAATATCAGGTGTAAGTCAATATGAATGTAATTATTAAGCTTTGTGGCAATCACTTCCTTAGTAATTTACATTAACCATGTCTTCACAGATTCAATGTAAATTTAAGTGCTCTCAAAACTTGTGATTCCCCCAGATAAATATATGCAGCCTGTTTCTAACTTGACTCTAGATTGCTGACTTAAGTGAATAATACCGGAAGCTAGTACGAAGTAAATTGCAAAAAAACCAACTCATTCCATTACCCACTGCTGAAAATTATGAAATGATTCCTCCTATTGGTTTTTTCAAAAAATTACTTTCATTATTTAGTCTTGTCAAGATTTAGACCTTAAAGTCCCTAGCGTCCCATTCCAATCCCAGCTAATTTAATCCAGTATCTTTTTGCTCATAGCAGAAGTCTCCAAAATTGATGATTTTGTCTTGATTATCTTGTACCATCACCTCTAACAGTACCGTACATGACCGGCCCCACCAATTGAAATTTGAAATATGGTCAAAGTTCAACCTGAGGGTCGTAGTAATTCACCCTGAAAAAAGAAAATCCAACTTTCGGTTGTTACCAGAGAAAAACAGGCTCAAAGTTGCGATTTTCGCATATAACAAGCTGTAGGGACCGTGTACATAGCATGTGAGTTAACTGCACAGAGATGGCACTAACTAATATGTTTGCACAAAGTCATCAGTTAGTACAGGAATATGTAGTTAGAGCCCAGTTATCATGTTACCGTTCACATATTATGAAACTTAAGTAACATTTTACCACCGTTGAACTTTTACTGATATAATATATGGATAGCCCCTACAGAATTTTTCAAATTTCTCCAGATTTCGGTAAAAGTTGGATTTTCTTTTTTCAGGGTCAATTCCTACGACTCTCAGGTTGAACTTAGACTATGTTTCAAATTTCAATTCGTGGGGCCGGTCATGTGCGGTACTGTAAGCCAATGTGAGGTAAGGATACGAAAAGAAATTTTGTTTCCTACCATCCTATACATAGTATCTTGCGATAATTTTCGCAAAATTCAGCCCAGAAAAAGTGTCAGGGTCCTATTTCTCAAGTCGAGTGAGTCTATATTTATTACCCATTGTTTATAATTAAAGTCATGGCTCTCTTCCTTATGGAATGTTCTTACAATATTCCATTGTGCTGTTATCTCGATCAATCAAGTAATGAACCATGCAAATATGAATAAGAAGCTGCAAACAGGATTTGACTTTGGTTAACAGGGATAGGCAGTAACAATTATGGAACGGGTGTTAAATAAGAAGTGGCGAAAATGGAATTGACGAACATAGAAAGGTTTTTTTCGAAATCCACGGGAATGGCTGACCGATAATATCATAACGAAGTACGCAGCGAAGATTTTCAGCGAGCATCCGGATCCGCTAATTCATTTGCTTCCTGTCTATATTTGCAGAATTCGTGGTCGTTTAACTAAGGACTGGTTTGTCGATTTTCAGGCCTTTGATTGGATTCCTCCAGATTCTGAGTCCTACGTTGGTTTCTTGTCAAACGATATTCACTGGGTGTTTTACCAAATGAGACCACGGTATTTACGTTTCTGAAGGAGCACTACATTTCTTTTTTTCCGTCATCAACTAAAAGCCTAACTTGTATCGTTCGTACTTTTTTCGTCTATAGAAGAAATCTGATTAGAATCTGGGACTCTATGGGTCGTGGAGCTATTCTCAGGATTTAAGAAATGGAATATTGCTGATTAGTAATTTCCTTCAATATCACCTTGGTACTGATACATAATATACTTATGTACCATGGTAGGGTTACAATGTGAGGATGGTGGATGGAATGATGGTAGTGAAGAGTGAGCATCTAGCTCACGTGAGATATTAAACCATACTGTTACTTTATTGAGGGATGTAAGCTTCTTATATAGGCAAAGTGAAGGGGAGAATATGTTCGTATCAGTACAGATCCTTCACCCATGGAGATACAGTACGTCGAAGGATTCTTCTGCGTTAACGATGGTAAATACTGCCAGCTTACTGACAATATACTTAAACTCTAAGAGTTATCATTAATCATTCTTTCTGTTTAATTGTCGGTAGGCTACAATTGCGGAGTATATTGCCTTGTTCAACTAGAAGTGCTGCTATCTGGAACAATACCAGCCGGTATTCACAGCCTTGACGAATATCGGCTGCTGATTCGGTCATTTCTCAGAGATACGGAGCCTACCCCATCCCTTGTAAATGCTGTTGACCAGAATTCTTCAGATTCAGGTAGAGCGTTCTGAGCATACGATTACAATGCTCAAGAATCTTAAGTTAATACTAGCTCGTGTAGTAATTATCGTTTCGGTTAATTAGAAATAGAAATCCTGGAAGGCGAGACTATTACAAACGATTCGAAAAAGGCAAGGAAGCGAAAAAAAACGGAGGAAGAACAACTACCTGACCCTTACGTTATTCTAAAAAAATTGACACACTTGAAGCAGTACCCACAGAGCAACACAGCTATAGCTCCCCCTATCGGATTACTTAATCCCTTCCTAAAAGATACTGTAGGGAAAGCTATTGTGCGCTTAAAAGAATTGAAACTAAAAGAGAGCGTTCCATTCAACCAACGGTTTGTGAAACATAGATTATTTAAATGACACCAAAATACGAGGTTCGTGTGCAACAGTATTGTTTCATCTACGTTCTTTTTTTTCAACAGAACAAACATGGATTTCATAAAATACTTCTTGCCAGAAAAACAAGTTGGAACAGGATCTCAGGACAACGTGGTGCAGCTATGCAAGTACATTATTTTAGAATTGAAGGGATCACCGTTTCAGAAAATAAGGGAGATTCAGCAGTACTTCTCTGCGGGTATTTTGTATTACTCTGTTTCCTTGTTTGAATTATTGTTACATTCTTGAAATGACTGATTTACTTTTATTCCCACAGATATGACACCTACTATGTACACTTCAAGGATGAGATTGATTCATTATCTTGATTGGGAAATTGTAGAAAAGCCACGAGTATCGTACGAAGACTTCAGGTTGGAATATATCGGTAAGGCTTTTACTGATACTGGATTCGGGTGAAGGGGGATCGCGAATCACTTTGAGGATTGTTTAGTTCCAACCATGCTAAGGAAGTTGTTGAACATTAGAACATTAGGGAGCAAGAAATTGGAGTTTCGTGAATGTTTAATGAAATACGATGATTTCAGGATCCAACTTCACCCGATCGAAAATTTCATAACAAATGCAATAATTCCAATCCTTTATTTCATTATTGATTTACATACGATTTTCTTCGTAGATCACGTTGACGACATCCTGCCTGGCGCTTTAACTCGACCGGGACCTGCACTTTTCATCAATGAAAGTAATTTAAGTTTCGTACTTTGAATGAACTACCTCTACTGTTCTTTTATATATATCCAGATATATGATTGAAATGATCCCAGCTTTGTGTATTTTGATGTTAATAGATCCGATAGCACCAGATAATGAACAAGAGGTTCCGTCATTTGACGATTCGGATTTCAAAGCGAAATTTAAAAAAACGTCGTGTTTTCAAGAAATCGTGGAGATTATGCCGGGGGTTTTAAGTCTTACAGACAACGGAGTGGAATGTTTGCGATGCCGACTTGGTGGTAAAAAGAAAAAAATCAGTTTCAAATTATCCGAAATTGCTGTTATCAACCGAAGCCGCTTCTCAGATTGTAAATCGAAGATAAAACAGCGCTTCAAAAAAGAGCACGTAGAGGCGAAGGTGGAGCCAATACCTCTCACCATATGCAAGAATCTTGATGCTATTTTGCGTTTCTATCCAATCTTCGAAAAATCTACTACCAGATTGATCTGCACGATTTGCACGAAAGATTCCAGGGGAGGAAGCTTTCTATTTACAACCGAAGCTTCTCAACCCTCCAATGCGTTCTCGAATCTGAAGCAACATTTAGCATCTCAATTAGTTTCGCAATCGCACATATTTCGGACTGAAGTAGGTAAATCTCTGGATTTATACAAGCGAAACATGCTTGCTGGAATGGTTGTAGCAAACAATGCGTATAAGATCCTGAAGACCGGTAAATCATTTTCATCATTGGAAACTGAAATCTTACTCGACTATTGCAAATCTACGGATCCAGAGGAACTCAACCACAGCCGTCAAGTACTTACCTGCTTTCTACCGGCAGTCACGGAAGTTCTTCGCGGAAGATTAAAAAAGTCCTTTTGACTCCTCTCGTATCGACAGGGAAGCTAAGACCGGTATCGTTCTTGGCGGATAAATTTACACCAGTACCACAAACTAGGCGTTATGCGCCACCTTCTTGGTTTTGAGAAAATTCCTGAGTCTTTGCAAGGATATTATTCATTCACATGGGATGCTGCACACATGTTGGGTAAGTGTAGTTTAATGTAAAGTTTTAATATTTTCAAAGTTTGAAACTGAAATTGGCCCTATTAAATGAATTACAGAATTAGCTGCGTCTAACTCCAGAGGGCAACACGGAAACGCGAATACCATCACGGTTAGCTGGATCAAGGCGACCCTGAATCTTGCGGAGATGTGTCACGAAAGTATAAATGGGGGAAAAACTTCCATTCATTACGTCAGCTCTATACCCAAATCTCATTCGTTGACATCCTTCCTTTTGACGGAGACGGTGTTAAAATCAAGAAAACAAAAAATCCAAAAACTCTGAAGCAGTGGTCGCGTACAAGATTTGCCGCTTATCTTTACGAATTCCTCGAGTCTTTCTTGAAAAATGTTAAGTGCCTGTCATTCTTTGCAAACGATGTAGATGATTCATTGAGGAGTCTCAGATCCGTACCTTTCATTCTTCGTTTGACTTTCCTCATCGATATGTATAAGCTTATCGGCGAATCTTCTAAGAAGGTACAATGTCACGAGCAGTTTGTGTGGCATGTACATGCTGAAATGCAAAGATTGTGCGATCTCATCACTGCAATGTCTGACACGCTGGAATTATTTCCGGATGATTGGTCAACAAATGAAAATTTATGTCACCTAACAAATGCTTGCATAGAAATAACCTTAAACAGCACTTTTCGAGGAGAAGCTGTATTGTGTCCGGAAGTGCCAGGTGTTTCCACTGAATCTCACCTGCAGTTGACATTGAAACACGCTCGACGTGACTTTGTCAAATGTGGTAGAGAATGTTTAGCATCTTTGGCCAAGCGAATGGAACTCCAGCTACCTGACATACTTTCAATCATCTCCCCGCTATTTTCGATATCAATAATCAAATCGCGAGAAAATCACTTGATACCTCCACAACTCCTGCAAGTTTTCGTCAAGTATGGGTCAACCTCTTTCCCGGTATTTCCTATGAGCTTCTGGTGGGTGAGTATAGATTGTTCCAACAATTTGTAGATCACGAGGTTTCCTGTTCAATGGTGCCTCGGGAAGAGGTTGAATTCTACATGAAACTATTGGGTCGTGAGAATAAATTCCCAAACGTGTCTCACCTTTTGGCAACGTCTTGCACCAGGACGTACTGTGAAAGTATAGTGGAAGGTACAGGAAGCATAGCCAAAGAGTAACTTCACGGTCGGCAAAGTATGACTACTTCTACGTTCCGGGATTCCCTATTCGTTCGGATAAACGGGCCAAACTGTGGGCAAGAATCACAGATGCTGATAGAGGAAGCTATTGCAAAAAGATTCGGTGAATACCATAGTTGGCACTTCTGCAGAACGTCTGGAGAAGATAAGCTAGTCTCAAGGAAATGTTCTAAAGTGGTCGATAGGAAAAAATGTTCCTAGTGGACGTTTTGCAGATTAAATGGAGTTTGGTTGGATCTGAGAGTAAGAATAGTGTGTTGAATATTATTGAAAATCGTAGTAATTAATTTAAAGTGTTGAAGTTTAATCTTTAACCTTATTCTGAAAATCGTCTATAGGTGCAGTAAAAAGGAATGCAAGTTCGGTGGCTATATAGTTTGTGTTTGATTAATGTTTTTAAATTGGGGTTTAAAACTTGCATAAAAAAGTCCAGTGCATCGTATAAAATTTTCGGATTGAGTTTTTTATTATCAATTGATTATTTAGTACTTGCATCGATGCAGCGGCCAGCATAACCATGTTCAAACTATATGGCGAGCATATATGTAATTTTATTCATTCTAGTATAGTGGGGTCGGATAAGTATGAACACTTTGACTTCTGCTTGCTGCTAGCTTTCCTCTCAAAACGCTTCTCCATTGACAGAGACATGTTGCGCCGATGCAAGTTCTTGAATTTCGCTATTTTGTCTCAGAAAAAAATGCGGAGGGGCGTTTGTAGTCTAGGGGGAATAAATCTACAGCATTGTATATATGCCATGTTCTTTTGCGCCGCTTACAAGACGCAATTCTGGGACACGACGTTTTAAATCAATACAATTATATTGACACGCTTTGTAGCAGTAGTAAATGATCTCAAACTTGGTGTCAAATAACTTGCCGCGATCCTCAATGGTTCGTTTCACAAGAGATGTTTTACCTGTTGAAGCAAGATTTTGGTAAGCCACTTAGGTAGTAAGTGATAAAATTTTGTGGTGAGCTCAATGACTTCATACTACTTGCATTGTTTTTTTCCTAGGTCATCTGTCACAATATCGTATTCTTCAAATTCCACCTTTCTCTTGTGTGCGGGATCCTCGGTGCAGCTATATTTGTTATTTTGGTAGTCAAAATGTATGACTTTCAGTGCACCCGGTTGCTCAAGAGTAATTGTTCAAAGTTAAGCGTAATTCAACCATAAAAAGGCATTTACTCCGTTGTCACAGGATCCATGGCCTTACTTATCAGTCATTTGGCAGAAAAGTAAATATATTTAATGAGTCATTAAGATTTTTTTTACAAAATAAAGTGGGATGAAGTGGCATTTAAATTCTGCAATGGGATTTTAATGTGTACCGTAATTTCAGCGTTACTAACCACAATTACCATGGTACTGTTTGTTTTCCTGCGTATGCACCTTTCAAAATCTATTATAACTACACTAATCTCACAATACAGAAGCGCCAAACTTACGCGTCGAGCCCTTCAGCATTCATCAGAATGAACTCCGCGCCTCTTTACTCTTTACTATGAGACTACAGCGCCGTTATAACGGAACTCGCAATAAGATTCCTCGTAATTAGCGATTTTGAATGCTTAGAGCCCGCATTGAATGCAATTGCACATTTCTGCCGCTTTCATGTTAGAATGGCACCATCATGCAAGAATAGCGCGAAAATTTAAACGTTTTCACTTACGCTACCCACGAGCGCACAAGGCCTAAAAACCTGATTTAATCCAAGTATTTCTGAAATTATTATTTGATTTCGTCACTTTTTTAACCTGGCTTATGCCTTAACTCGAGCTGGATTCCAGCATATCCAGAAAACTTAAGTTTTGAGATTGTGCAGGAAACGAACAGAGAAAAATGGAGGACTATAGAGATGATACGACCAAGTATCTCATACAGAGGCTCCGGATGGAGCCGTTCCAGAAAGATTTTAATTTGGCATCCTTCGATTCCATGAATCGGGAAGAAATCCTACAGGTACAATACTCCAAACAACTGAAAGTCAGAAGAAATATCTCTGGGGGAGGGGCGCTACGCTTAAACGGAGCAATCTACAGCGCCGAAATTGATGCCATTCCGCCATTCGATGGATCTCATCAAAAAAATCCTCTCCTAGTTAGATTTTACATTTTGAACAAATAATTGAAGAATAGGCCTCATGAAACTCTAACTGCGGGGACAAAAAAGTGAATGTCAAACGCCGGCTGAATTTATCTCTTGACTACTCCTGGGGTCACGAGATCAAAGCCTTTCTGGTATTCAGATATCCGAATACCAGGAAGGTTTTGATCTCGTGAACGGGAGTAGCCAAGAGATATATTCAGCCGGCGTTTGACGTTCACTTTTTTGTCCCCGCAGTTAGAGTTTCATGAGGCCTATTCTTCAATTATTTGTTCAAAATGTAAAATCTAACTAGGAGAGGATTTTTTTGATGAGATCCATCGAATGGCATCAATTTCGGCGCTGTAGATTGCTCCGTTTAAGCGTAGCACCCCTCCACCAGAAGATGTTTCTTCTGACGTTCAGTTGTTTCCGATAGTGTACGCTAACAGCTATGGACACAAACTATACTACTCTAACCATCTAGCTTAATGCCTTCTACGATACGCACGTCTCAAATTTTGTACTTACAGCGCACAACTTTACTTTATTGCAGATATTCAATGATGTACTATCCACACTGGATGCGAATCAGCACACGCAGATTATTCACGAAGATCCTACAGATACAACTGAAAGAATGACGAAATTTCTCCGTGTTCTCAAGTATAAGCCACTGATTGAAGATCCGTAAGTTGTAATTCGCAAAAACAGTGTCCTCGGGAAAGTCCTTGAGAGTAATTTACCTTAATCCTTGCGCATCAGTATGAAGTTTCAGGAAGGAATAATGGCTGGATCCTCGGATATTATTTGTCCAATCATGGCTTGGATACTGGAAAAACAAGAGACGCTCTCTATCAGAGCCTATCTTGCAAATTTTTTAGTGGAAATAGATATCCCCACAGAATATCTAGAAGACGAGGACATTGCGGAAACTCGCCTAAAGGTTGACAATTCGCTTTAGAAAACCTTATGTGTGCAAACTACCCTGGTTTGGAATTCCGTGTAACTCAATCTCTTTGCTTTTGTTCTTTAAACCTTAGCATTTGAATCTCATGGAAGACTTCAAATCGATTCACAAAGAATTCGAAAAACTAAAAGGCGGCTTCAACATAAGTGAACTGATGGGTGACATGCAAAATATTGAGCATGATTTGGACTGTATCCGCCGTAGGATAGAAATTGCAAGATCAAAGGTAACCGCTATAACTTGTAAAATACTGTTTAATCTCCATCCATTATCTCGCCTTCCTCGTTCTTTCGCATTCATTCATTCTGCTAATTCCTTCCCCCCCCCCAGTTTGGCAACAAATCCAATCTGGAGCCAGTTTTGACCCAGGCTAGGCTTAACAGGAAAGCTCGAGAAAAAATAGACGAATTGTGCAAACAAGCTCAATTCGAGGAGCAAAAATTGCACGAAACAGAAGCCCATATTCGTTCACATAAGCGCACTCTTAAGGATTTGAAAGAAAGAAACGGTGGGCTTACAACTGGCGGAATTTTGGAAGCGTTAGAGGAAAATTGCGAGATTATGAAATATATCGTGCTGGAAAAACTACCCAAGGACATGGAATGTAACGAAAGATGCATCACAGCCATGAAGCTAGTGGAAAACGATCCACCCACCTCGCAAAAAGAACTGAATGATCTTAAACTTAAGGTTAGTATCTCTTTTTCTTACATGATTTCATTCCTTCGCTCATAAACAAAGGAAGGAAATGTATACAGCGCTAATCCAGATTTAGCGTTTACTTAGGCTCAACTAATTAAGACTGAGCTTCATACCTTGGCAAGCCGTATGATGAAGAAAATGAATGATGAAGAGCTGCTGCATTTGCGAGAACAAGCTAGTCATCTGGAAAGTATTCGCCGTCTTAAACTGAACAAGCTTGACTCGATTTGCCGTAGCTTGGACCACAAAAAGGAAGCGTTGTCTACGTTGTCAAGGGAGAAGGCACTTAGTTTTGGATTAGACCCCTGGCAAGGCGAAGTCAACTTAACTGGGAGTGGCCCAACGTCTACTGAAGGTCATTACAGACAGTTTATGAAGCAAATGAGAATTAAAGCAGGAAAATACAAGCAATTAAGACTCCAATTATCTCAGCTCCAGCACGAGGCAGGCATACTTGCAAGCACCAAGTTCATCCTCAACGGTGAATTAATGGAATCAACATCACTTCTCGTAATATCCATTACAAAACTTCTTTTACGTCACCAATTTGGAAATTAAAAACAATTCTTAACTTTTGACTGGATACTGCATAGGATGAAGTAGAAGCTAAATTTGGCATCCAGGGATACTGCGCTGCTCAGGACCAATTAGAGGAATTCTCAGCCAAAAAGTCAGTTTTAAACGATAACATTCGTACCAGCCTCTACGAAATGTCTTGTATGTCCAAGGAATTAAATGACAAGTTAGCACTCAAAAAGCTAGACCTTGAGCCACTAGTGAAAGGTATTTATTTCAAAAATAATTAAAGTAGATCATTTTAGAGATTTTGGAAAGTAACTATTGGGTGCAGCCACTCTCACGTCAGCACGAGGTGTTATGGAAGTAACGAGTATTGTGCCTCAAATTCTTAACGCTCTTCACATATTTTGTAGATCTGCAGGCGAAACGATTACAAACGGAACTACTGCAAAGAGACCACATGAAACTAAAAGATCAGTATGATTCTGCAATGACCGCAGTGGAACTGGATCAGTGTCATTATCAAGCAGTAAGCCCAGTAGTCTGATCTTCTCACAGCGCGTTTTTATACGCCCTTACCATCTTGAAATTTTAATTACTTGCCACCTCTTCGCCGTGAGGAGTTTTGAAGTTGCAAGCTACTACGAAGACATAAATTTTAATCACTGAAAAATAATGCTGCAGAAATTAGGACAACTGGATATTCAAAATTCCAAGTTTCAACTCGAGCTGGAAATGCTCCGCCATGAGATGTCGATTATGAAAACGGATATGCAAAGAGTACAAGAGGAAGCGAAGGCTGAACATATGTTTTACGCTAAGGAAAAGACCCGCTCTTTCAAGTAATTAATGCCAATAATACGTAAGTTTGCATCTAGATCCGGCAGGCTCTTGAAATATTTTTTTTACAGGGACAAATTATTAATACGGATTTTGGAGGAAGAGAGGCGCTCAACCCAATTGAAGGAAGAAAACAATCTTATCGAGGAGACATGCGCACAACGGCGTTGCCTTTATCAAGAATGGTCGGACCTTCAAAAGTATGTTTACGTTTTACATCATTTATTTTGCAATAGAATCTGTTGAATACACGTAAATCCAAAATCTATTGGATTCGTCAGTTTCAAAAAGAAAAAGTACTGCCAACATTTAATTAACATTTTCAGGCTTCTACAGTTGAAGTTGAAAATGGACACTTGTAGGAACGATTATTAAGAATAAATGGTGAACCTTGTGTTAATTAGGGATAATATTCTTAATTAAAATCGAGGAATTAATTCATAGCAAAATCTTTAATATTATTATAGCTAACACCTTTTTCTGCTACCACACGTTTTTCAGTCATGAGAGTAAGGAAATAATATGCAGCTAGACCTAAAAGACAAGGGTTCGAGAAATACTTGTAAATCTAATGCATATTTGGAGTCATTTATTGTTTTATCCGTAGGGACCAGAAAAAAGTATTGAGCTCTTTGTTGCAACTTGTAGATAGATATATAAACACAGTTTTGAGTAACCTTAGATATCCTTCCACCCATTAAGATTTCAAGTTGACGTGAAACGAAATTGAAATCGACCAATTTAGCTGCCGGGTGGACTCTCATCGACCATGAGAGGAGGGAATAGCAAAACAATTTTTACTGGCACGTGTGTGCGAAACCAATAGATTTTTAATTTTGTTCAAGTTGACAATTGTGACATGATCATTCTTTCTTCGTAGTGGTTATTTATAATTAATTATTTATGTATCGTAGCATTGTTCCAGGGAAATTTTAAAATGTCAAAGAAACATATTTTAACAAATTACCTTAACAGTTTAGAGCGTTTAGGGAGTATAAAAAGAAATTTATGGACATGTCCATCTCAGTTGGCGAAATCAGATCCATTCAAAGAAGACAAATTACCAGGTCAGTTGTTTTGTTACATCAACTGCAGCAAGCACGCTAAATGAAGAGAAAGCCAACCCCAGTCAGTTTTTCCAAAGCTAACCCAAGCTGCTTTTATTTTTCAGTTCACGACTATGGCAAAGTTCACGCTGAACGAAAGAGACTATACGTATTCGGGTGTAGCATGCATGGCGGTTTGGGACTGGAAGCTCTTTTACGACCTAAAGGACGAAGGTCAAACCCTAAGTTGTATATGGATCATCCCGTCCGTCACAAATTCGCCCATAAATATTACATTGCTGATGTTGCGACAGGTCATGGATTTACAATAATTGGTTTGAAGCGAAAGCATCAGAATTATCCCATAATGTTAGGTTGCGGACTGAACGACAATTCTCAGTTAGGTAATTCGTCATTTCTAATCTGGTAACAGTAATTGCCGTTTGTTGAAATGTACAAATAATTAAGTGAAATGTATTCCGATTACAGGCTATCAATCTGTAAGGAAAAGTGCACCGTTGGAGCAGCTAATAGGATTAGTCAACATTTCTTTACCCGTCAAAGCTGACAGGCCAAAAATATTAGCACTTGCCGCTGGGCGAGCCCATGTCGTTGCCTCAATTAAAGATGAAGGTTTGATCACATGGGGAAATAACGAAAGTGGACAATGCGGTCGGCTCATAATAGACAGCGAACAGTATTTTGGATCTAAATATGTCCACAGGATTCCAGAATTTGGGAAAACTGAAGAAAGTCAAATAGTCAAAATTGCTAGTAGATATGATTTCAAGTAAGTTTTACCCTCGAATACAGCGTAACATCTAACAGGCAGATACAAATGCGTAACTAATTGGGTCTTTTATCACGGGTAACAGCGCATGCTTAACCGCTGACGGGAAAGTGTTTACTTTCGGGGACAATCGCAAAGGTCAACTGGGAAGGGGCAACAAAATCTGGAAGACTTGGGAACTTGCAACGCCTGTACAAGGAGATATTCAGGACGAAAAAATTGTTGACATTTCTACAAATGGGACTACTGTTCTCGCGGTTTCCGGTAAGATATTTGTAGAATACCAGGCATCAAAATATTGAAAATGACCCTTTTCTTTCCTGCTAAAGCTTCGTTTTTATTTGCAGAAAAGGGAGAACTCTTTGGATGGGGATGCAATGAACTAGGACTCCTTTCAGCTTCTCTGACAAGGACGCTACATTACGAACCGAAACACATTGCTCAAGAGAAAAAAGTTTATAAAGTCATCAGCTGTTCCGTAGGAGATATGTGCTCATACATTGTTAACAGTAAGAATTTCTCCTTCGGTACTGAATGTATCAATTAGAAAACGCTACTGTTTGTAAGGATGTGATTCCCACTACTTGTAGAAGAACTGGGAGAATACTTTGTCTTATCCTGTGTAATAACACCTTAGGTCTCAAATATTTTATGTAAATCTTACGATTTATAATTACCTTGTTTTTCGTTTCAGAAAAGGGGAATGTATATGTCTGGGGTCAAGGTCCAACATTGGGTTTAGGGCCATCGTTGGACATAGTTCGAATTCCCACCATCATCCCTCCTCCTCTTTTTGGTAGGAACGAATTCAATCCAGAGTGCAAAGTTACAAATGTAGTCGGCGGATTTTATCATTCTGCTGCTATTACGTCAACCGGTGAAGTGTTTACATGGGGAATTAATCAATATGGATGCCTTGGATTAGGCATTTCTCGTGACACAAAACAGAGTTTTCCTCTCCGGGTAAGTATACCTCTTACTCGTTCCGGATACGTAAACTGAGATATTCGGTTACGGGTTAATGCATTAAATCTATCCCCACCGAACAGCTTTATCTACCGTTAAACCAACTGTATAAAACTAAAGTCTATTGCTTTGGCTTTAACAGGTTTCCTTAGGAGGACGTGCATTCAAAGTATCACTTGGAGTTGACCACACAGTGGTTGTAACTAGTGGAGGAATTTAAATCAATAGTTACTTTTGATCTACTATCATTGTTTTGAATAAATAGCGGATGGTTATTACAGTTACGTCTATACCGACAATCGATTTCATAAACTTCTGCTCAGAGGAAGACGGTCAATAGCTACGAAGAGGAAGTACAAGAAAAACGCATCACAAGCATTTTCTTGGCGTGGAGATATCCCTGAAGAATTCAAATTAATAGGAGCGAAAAATGATGCTGTACTAATATAAAAGGAGACGCTAAAAATCGGATCACAAAATTCCAGTACGAGGTTCCGTATTAATATTTGCTTACTTTGCACGTGCTGTATCTTCCATTGGTTTCTGAAAGTAGTCTTCAAAATATCATAATTAAGCTGTTAAACGTTACAATATGGTTGTTGCGAACCCTGGAATGGTAATGCACTGTGAAGGTTAAGCTATATAGGTAGACATCCTTAGCACGTTTTGACTCTTCGTTCTATATAATGTCAGCTAACAAATTACTAAAAGCAGGTTCTCATAAGGGTAAGCAGTGAAAACTGTCTAGTGATAAATAATAATGAATAAGACATTTATATTCCGGCTCTTATGCTTGCAATACCGATATAAACCTCCTCTGAGATTCTACTCTTGGCAGCAAACTTTTTGGAGAACTGCAGAGTTCAAATTAGTACAACCATTGCTTCCATCACTTCTGCCTAAAAAGGTGAGTCTTATGCTTTCACTAAATGCACGGAGTCGATTTACGGAATACAATGACAGCTATATTACCCGATTTATGACCCATGCGTCTGCAAACTTTTTTTTGTAGAAACCGTATCCCCAACGAGTGAACCTTCTTTGGATAATCGGATGGATTGTCACTGTAGCTGATTGCAGTGGCGAATGTCAACAAGTCAACCCTGCATGCCCCGAGAAACCTTACACTGATTGTGGTACCTGTCACCCACATAAGATCCACTCATCAGGTCAATCCCAGGTATGGTCTTTTTTTGCTGCCGAGTACCTGGTGGGATAATTTGGAAACGAGTTAATATAAGATTAAATCCAATGTTTTCACAGCTCTGTTTGGAAGCTAGTGACTTATCCCACGGCTTCTTGTTAAAGCAAGCAAATACCTTGTTGGTCGATGCTGTGACTCGTATAATGACCGAAACGATCTCAGCTTTAGAAGACTATCATTGCGAGTACAGGTAACGTCATCCAAGTCCAAAAGTAAGATTAATAACTAGTTCTACAATGGAATTTTCTGGTTTTTGATGCAGGACTTGTATGGATGAAATGATGCGATTGATGGAGCTAACACGAGAAGCCTCCGATTGTCAGCAGGAAATCTTGGCATTTGAAATGGCAGTCATTCGTAGTCGGCTCGGAGAACTGAAAAAGAAGACTTCGGTAAGTTAGCTGCCATAAAAGAATTATTGCTTTAGTCTACATACTTCCCAAATTTGTAATACATTCAATATTCAGGAACTTGAGAGTTACATGGACAGCATATCGAGATTATCCCACTGCGCCGCGGAAACAGCGTTTTTGGCAAATGCCGAGCACGCTAGTATTTGTCTAATGGAACGGCTGAATTCAATCCTGCTACAAGTAGGTTGACGTTAAAGTGCTTACACTACCTCATGAATCTACAATGATGATATACAGTGGCTTATGTTTTATTTATTTCAGGCTAAACAAATAAAGGAAAAGTCTCAGGAATTAGAAAAGACGTCCAATGAACTCCACGCTTTAATCATTATCGAAACTGGCAAAAGTCTGAAATAGTACATGTTGAGTCACCTCAACGGACCTTACGGAGTAGTGTACAAAGTCCTTAGAAATAAATTTTCATCCTGACAGTCGAACCGGACGATAGTACGATATTCCTTTTGGTGGTAAAGTCTTCGCAGAACTGTCCAAAGCAAAGAGGCTCTGTAGCGTCGAGTCAGTTATAACGCAAGTTCGATTAAGACTCTCCTTCGGAAACCGTCTAACACATGTCTGAGTTGTATGGCAAAATCTTGCGTGATCGTGGAAGACTGTTAGCATCGACATATGGCCATTAGTGGGGGCAACAAGGAAATCGCACCAAAAAGGAGTGTTGTTTTTCGTAGTCACTGTTTTCATATCAAAGCAGCAAATCAGATGACCCAAGTAATGTGTGAAGACTTCACTAAAATCAATTATCCGTATATTCGCAGCTTCCCTCATCATGCCCGTGATATGAGCGTCGTCAATCCAAAAGTACGAATTCTGGTTAGCCATTTTTATGATTTTCTCCATCGCACCAGGAGTTGATATGTATCCCCATCCCGAGACAAAATCAGGATAAACATTTTCCGCCTTTTCACTTGGACTCACAAACCACTTAGAATTTTCATCCCGAATCACTGGCATGTTAACTAACGGTTTGCCTATTATGAAGTCACCATCTCCGGCAGGCAACTCTTTCATAGTTTGCAAGAATTTAGGAAAGTATCCGTTACTTCCTAAACCTTGACTAGTAAGATCAGTCATCTGAAGGAAGGACGAAAGCTGATAGTAGTCCACAGCAATGTCATCATCTTGCTTGACTATGTATTTTGCTTCAGAGCAGAACTGCACTGCCCAGCTCAATCCCATCAAATGCTTATAAGTTAGATTCCTATACGATTCTAAAAAGTCTCCCATGACAAGGTCTCGGAATCTTCCCTGTTCTGCAATAAGCTCTCTATTTTCTGGATTGTTACTTTCCAGAGTATTCTTCGCAGAAAATATCGTCGGGTGAATCTGCCCGAGTAAGAATACTCTGCGCATTTTAAGTCGCAAAAGCTCGGAGGATGGCAAAGCGCGCCGGATTTGCCGGCGGATGGCATGGTTTCCAGCATACGAAGTAATAAGAATGACCACCTCCACAGGACTTGACGGCAAATTAAGTGCACACACATCACTCTGGAAAATCAAAATAGTCTCCCTGTTCACAGTCTTGACAATTGTTCGATTTCCTCTCACAATATTCGGGAAATACTTCCCGGGTAGACGTGTTGAGTGTCTTCTTTCACTTCGGAAAAGATATGGCACAAAAAACAAACACAATATCATAAACGCCCCAATAGCTAAGCGGTTTGATGGTGCCTTTAATCGAACCCTCTTCATTTTGATGATGGATAAGGCTGAATTTCGGTAGTCTCATTTCACCCTATGTAAACGATTTCCCCTCAAACTTAGGAACGAAGAGAGTATAGATTTACAGAATTTAAATACGGACAGCGGGGATAAGTGATCAACGCTGATGAAATACAATCATTCTGGTGCTTGTTCTAGCCTTGTCTTAAGTCAACGTCAGTGTAGTAAAGTAAATGAGCTCTGACGGACCAGTAAAGAATATACATGAAAAAGCACTAATGAGCAACATCCACGAGATCATAGTGAACTGGTGGACTTGAGGCGACTTTCTCAAATCGCCATTTAAGGTAATCCCAATATATCTGAGTCGAGCAAGAAGGCGTTAGGAATGGTTGGCTAGCCGAAGGAAGGAAGAGACAAGAAAGAGCATCGTTTTGTCGAACGTTCATATTCTTGCACATAAGTGTAGGTGGCCCAGGTTTAAAGTGGCCAATGCTCTGAAATAATTATTTGCACAAACCAATTGCACAAATGAAGTGGGTTTCACATAGCGTTTCTTTTCTCACTGATACACTCTGTTATGAGTTAGCAGAGTGGTCTGAGCCTGAATAAGAAAGCATGGGGATGACAGATTTGTAAATGAAGGATTCAGCAGTATTGGTAATGCAATTAGATTCATGCTTACCTGAGATGCTAATTTCACCGTGAATGTAAAATATATATAATGGTAGTAACATATGAGCAATGTGATTTTTCCACTCTTGCCTTTATTGCAGTCCCTTGCGCCTTTTCACCCTTCCTCGAAGTGCGACGTGAAATTCCAAGGTATAAAAACTTAAGTAGCAAGCAGTTCGTATTGCCTAAGCATAGAATAAAAATAATCTAGGAACTTGTTCGTCAAAATATAGTTCATGACACAGAGCAAGAAACAAAATTATGTTATAGCGAGTTATTCATTTCTCCACCATCATCAGATGTGTCAACGTGCTTAGGTATAACGTAGGGCTCATGCTTATCCCGAATTAAATGGAAGGAATCTATTATTTGTCCTCCCTGCAATACAGAAATAAAAAGGTGCTCAGCTTAAAACATCATGTGTCCGTAAACAGGCGTTTACAGCTAAATCTGAAGATAGTTTCACTTTCCCCCATACCTTGTCAACCGAGACTTGCTCAAAGTACAAGTGACTTCTGTTTAAAACTTTCATTCTGCTGTATCCATAATCAATGCTTCGGAAGGCTGTCCAATCCGGTTTGTTATCAGTAAATTCGTCATGTCGCTCGGAGCAGCCCTACAACAAAGATTAACATATTGCCCACGTAAATGCGTGTTGAACTGTCACTGTTATGAATTAAAATCCGAACTAATACATAAAAAACCCAACTCGCTTCCTCATTCAAAACGCGTTGCACATCAGACCTTAAGCTCAAATCCGTATTTCAGTGTAAGTGACTTTACCGCAGATCCAGTGATGACATGTACTAGCGCCTTAGGGTTTCTGTAAGGTTCTTTGGAGCTACCATTATAAACCTTCCTGTCATACAGCGGCAGCAGCCTCTCATAAGAATGCTCATGAGCCCAAATTGTCAAATCCACTCCATACTGCATGAACATGTCTTCCAGACCGTACCTTATAACAACCACAAATTAACGCCATTAAATTCCATCTATAAAAATCCTTTCATGCTACACTGTAGAGCTTACCAGCGCAACACAGGGATGCCAACTCGGATTAAGGTTTCCTGCTTAGTGCAATCATCCGTATTATTATTAGAGCAGTACATGGGACGATGACCATATGTGATAATCCAGGGACGAATATGTCTGTCCTTATTAGCTTGCTATGCATACGATCATAACATTTTCAATTCGCAACACTATCTTTAGAATGAGCTCAAGAGTGATACTTGACCGAGCTTGACGTGAGTCTATGCATACCTTCAAATCCTGTTCGAGCCACTGATATTGTGTGACAACTGGAGAAATACCGTACTGAAGAAAGTAATAAAATTCTGTTGAAAGGCTTATAAAGTGGATTGGTCCCATGTTCCAGCTGTAAACCATGGAGTTAAACGTTCCAGGCATAGAGAATCGGTTTTTGTAGTGATGAAAGTTTCTGAAAGAATGATTTTCACCTATAGGTCAGCTTCTCATCAAAATTTATTATATATATTGTATATTTCCAACATTTCTTACTTACCCGACCCATTCATGATTTCCCGGGCAGACCATATAAGGCAAATACGCAGCAATAGGTTGAATTTGTTCCATAAAAGCGTCTCCTACAAGCCCATTATCCTGTAATAATAGCGTGCAGAGTTGAGGTTATCACGTATAAATGAGGACTTTGTACATATGTCATATTTAAAAGATAAGATAAAAATAAATCTTGTTCTCATTTTGCGTTACCGAATTCATGTCATAAGCAAAATCCCCGACGTGTATGATAGCATCATACACGCCAAGATGAGTCTCGCGTTGTATCATCGTCAATGATTGTGCATTATCGTTTCCCAGATCACCGTAAATGGCAAGGTGAGGGATCCAGTCTGTTCCGTTTTTCATAGCTCGGAAGTAAAAAACCTCCGACCAACCAAGATTACTTCCAACATGGTATACTAGGAGAAAGTAACGTTTCATTCCTTAAGGAATCAATCAAGAACCCAAGCTAGAATTCATGCAAACATTTTTAAAACATAGATGAAACTCAAATTGCTCTTACAGTACGTCTGGCCAGGGGTAAGGTTTGACAAGCTAACTCTGTGAATGTATTGCTTCAACGCTTTAGGTCCTTGGTCGGTGAATTCATTTCTTTCCCCTTCAGCCACGTGCTCACCAAGAAATTGTGTCCCATATTCAACGAATGACCCATTTGGGTTATCTAATGTGCTCCATGTGATTTTTATTTGTGTCGTAGGATCCTCTGGAATGGCAGAAAAAAACAATAGTCAATTATTAGAATGTGAATCGTAATTATACATCAAACCATTTTCACAAAAACTTATATATGTTAGCTTGTAATTCTAGTGTCATCTGTCTATTACGTACAACAGCCCATTTATGCAAGAAAGAAATCAGTCTGTATTTGCTTTCACTAATGCCACTAGTTACATGTTACTAGCATAATAGCAAAACTGCTTTGTTTTCACTCCAAACTTACTAACCTCCATACTCCATATACCCGAATTAATAGGTAGAGCTTTTCTTACCTCCGTAGGCTAAATGGATATGTCGTGGTTGGTAATGCACCAATTTTACGGCCCCGGTAAAATCTTTGTACTTGTTTGACATTAGCGCCCCCTGGTCGCCTCCATTTGGAGAAACAGTTAGCGAAGAGGATACCAGGACATCACTCGATGCAAAACTTGTACCAAACACTATTAGCACTAGAGTCAAGGACTTCAAGCCGCGAGAGAAATTCATTGTAGCCGTTTCTTGAGTATCCTGCCGTCAGTGTCAGTCATGCGACAACTGTGGCCACTACAATAGGTCGCCTTTAAATACAATTGTCAGAAACTTGCAATCAAGTGCAAGGTGATCAATGTGGGATGTTGCAGCTAAAAAGGGAACAGGGAACACTATTCCGCAAGTCATTAAGAGGGATAGATACAGTATAGTATAGCGCGCACTAAAAAATGAAACGAGGTACGCATTAAAACGCACTCACAACGAGAACCACAGCTGATAGCAGGTGATTTGTATTTTTTTTAAGTAAAAATCCTCAGTCTGATTACATGACAGCTCAAACAGCGAGAGCTATCAGGACAAATGGATGGACTAGCTGTGGCTACGATGGACTACTACGCTGCGCAGTGTATGGCAATAGCAAATATATATAGTGACTGGGTTGATAATCCGCCTCTTGGGTAAACCTGTAAAAGTTGAACTTATTCCTGCCTGTAGCTCAAAGAGACCTTTCCGCATTATTCATGGTATGCCCAATAGTCACATGAAGGAAAATATTGATTCAGTTGTCGTTATGCAAAAGGGTTTGGTAGAGAGAGAGAGACCACAAATATATTCCCTTTATTCTAGCCTAGCATTCCTTTGGAATATTTACTAGAGCAGACGCGATGGCTATAAAACAAAAGTTTGTAGTTACCCTAAGAAATAGAGTAGCCTAAATTTTAATGTACCTAAACCTGCTTAACTTTCAGATTCTGATGTATCAGTTTATTAAACACCACAAATCATACTGGATTTGGGAGTGCCTACCGCTGATTGCTTGTATACACGATGTAACATACAAAATCTATTCCTATCATTTACTTTAACTGTGCTTCATGCCAAGTCTACAGTGTTGTGTACTGCCAAGGAAGCGGTGACAGTAACGAAAAATATGTAATTCACATTAGAAAGGTTCCGTTTTATTTGATTCATCATACACGTTTCCAGGCTCATTGGTGGTTCACTGAGTGCTGAAAGTCAGGAGTTCACACTGAACTTAACTTAAGGAAATAATTAAGGCATTCGCGGTAACTTACGGATATTTTATAGTCTATCGAAAGGGTATTTATGCTAACAATCACCGTTTGGGGAATCAGAGGAGGTAAAAGCATGATCGGGTATTTTGTATACAATTTAATTGGAATTATCTTTAGTAGTCGCAGTCCATCAAATACCGAAAGGCGGGACACACCTGTCCATCCGACAAGCTCTACTTCTTCATAGTCCATAAGGGATCTAATGAACTCAAAGGGTCCAATGGCATATCCGAACTTTTTGCTAGGGCACCTTTACGATTAGAGAAATCAAGTCTTTTCAATTCGCTTTCTTTAACTTCTGGCTTCTGAAAGGTTGACAACTCAATGTTCATGAGCGATGGTGGCACATCTGCAAATATTTCTGCACGGGAATTAACAAATTTATGGCCATTTAACCCCACCGGTACAGGGCTTTCGGATTCTAAGGAGGATGGTTGAAGTGAAGATTCATCTCGCTCCTCACTACTTTTAGCTGTGCTCACAATTTTTCTCACTGCATCAGTCAAAAAGTCTTGAGATGGATGTCTAGTATGTGACTTGGGTTTATCGTCAAATGATACTCTTGCCGAGAGAATTCCGCCTATAGATTATTGCATACATTCCCATATAATCAATTAGTAAACAGTTCAATAAGTAATAAACACAACATCAATCTTTGTTTCTACTCTGAAACAGCAACTTACGTTTCATCAACAGATCTTGACAATAATACAAGAGACATTGGTACGCAAAACGGAGATATTCCTTGTCATTCATAACTCCTTTTCGCTGTTCGCTTGCCAGACCTGCAAACTACATAGAAAACAAACACCATTAAAAGTTATGACATGTTAATGATATCATGCATTTGGTAGGAATGTAGTAGAAGCGACATTAACTATCTTACCGATGTTAAATCAGGAAAGCATTTCCCATTCTGGATTTCTCTGATAGCCGAAGATAAAACTGTTACTACACCGGTTTTTCCTACTCCTGCTAAGCAATGTAGCAATACCGGACGGCTGAGTGATCGCTGCTGCTGGAAGTAATTATGCATTTCTGTAATGAAAACCAGTAACGGCCCAGGACTATCAGGGAAAACGCTGTAAAAAGGAAGCATTTAAAGTTTTTGTATCTTGTACTTTGGTTGAAGCGAAGTTACCTATTGGGTTATTATACTTATACTTACTTTCCTGGCCATCCGGTAAAGTGAAGATGAATAGCAACTCGCGTGGATTTTATGACTCTGTGTGTGATGGAAAATATTCTCTCAGTAAAAGACGGTTTTACATTTTTGGATTGTAAAGAAATCACTAGAGGGCCGAATTCCAAATCTTTTCCTCTTTCCAATGGCCAGTAGATATGTGCTTTGAGCTTGAAAAAGAAAAATACGTCCGATGAAGATTTATTATGATAATCCGACAAGGCGATTATTATACAATGATATGATAACTATACAATCAACTTACGTCATTTTCAGGTACGAGGCACACAATGAGTTCCACGTAGTGTTGCCAAATCATGTGCCAGAAATCACTATAGGTCACAGGAAGCGGAGCTTGTGTGGCGATAAATGGTATTGCAGTCGGAGATATTTCTCGCACGAAGGAAGCATTTATATAGTCGTCTTTTGTGCAGGGTAAAGGCACCCTGGTTTGATCATGGGGAAGTATGTCAGGATAACGATTTTTCATCGGGTAACAGCGAGCCACGGATATGCTCATTTTGATACTGGCGGCATTCTGTACAATTAATACAGAGGAGTCCATGTATTACTCGATTTAATCAGATCCAACTTATCTGAATCACTCACAGATCCTGCATACCTGGATATCAACGACTTCCTTCCACTTCATATCTATGTTTGTGGGCCCGTTCAAGCTTTTCTTGGAAAAATTTTCTACGGTATGCTCAAGATTTTCGACTTCTTTTGTGAATCTCTCTAGCGCAATCGGATCAGACAATGGATCGTTCAGTGGTTTCCGTGCTTCCGGTGATGTTGGAATCTTCAGCGGCAAACTGCTCGAAGGAATTGAATTCTGTGTCCGTGATAATAATTTTCAAACAGGAGCAAAAATTAGGTTTTACTTCTCCGGAATAACATGTACATTAGTTTTACCATTCCTCCAGAATTATTTAAGGTTAGTAGTGCTTGAAACGCTTGCACTCTATTCAGAGATTAAATACGATCGAAATTCAGTAAGAATAATGAGACTGGTGTACCACATTATTTCCAGCATCCGGTGCACCAGAACCAGACGTAGCAAGAGGGCCATTCGACGCTTCAATATTCGCAGGTGTCTGGTGGGTGCCATGTTGAAGAGGCTGAACTTGGCTTGAAAATGGCGGAACAGAGCTACTTGTGAGTGGCTGCAGCGGTGGCTGCGGCAGCGAGAGATCCACTTCGGATAGCAAGTCAATATTACTTCGAATTTCTGGATTTAACTGAGGCGGTTGATATGATGAAGGGGGGATATGAACAGGAACGATTTGCGGGGAAGGTGCGGGTGTGTGATTATTTCCATATGAGTTATTTTGACTAACAATACTCTCTCCGGTACAGGCTGCATACATTGTTTGGTTTGAGTACACCGCTCCACTTCCCGAAGTTTGCTGCGGCATGGCTTGCTGCTGATGTTGGATAGGGGCTGTTTGGTATTGCGCTGGTGGAAGTTGGGATTCTGGAGGTAGGTTGTAGTAATTCATAAAAGAATTCGTTCCAGTACTGTACCCAGTATTATACGTTTGGGGCGGAGCAGTCGGCTGAGAATATCCACCGGTATTCTGTTGCGGCAATCCAGATCCCATTTCCGGATTAACTTGGTAATGTGGAATTCCTGCGACGACGCTAGTTGCAGCATTGTTGGTTTGCTGAGCGTATGTATTGGAAACTGCTGGAGTATTACCTGTCAAGTTGACACCGTAAGACTGCTGATCATATTGCTGATTTTCTGCTGGGGGTGGCATTGGTGAGGAATATTGTCCCATGGCCAAGTTTTTTCCGTATGGATTGGAATAAGTATCCGAGTACGTACCCGGAGTGCACGCTTCCGGAGCCTTGGCATACTGTTGTAAAATAGGATACGATCCGAAACTGTTCACAGATTGGGGTTGCTGAGCACTGGGTCCACCATATTGTTGACTGTACTGTTGTAGCAAAGGGTTATGGGAGTAGGGATTTGCAGCAATTGCGGAATCGACATTCGGGTGATATGCTTCTGGAGTCACGCTTGGATAATTTTGTATCGTGGGAGGAGGCTGTTGATCTACGCCAGCCGATACTATGGACGAATACGACTGGTCTCCTGCTGAATTCGTAGTGAAAGTCTGCGGATTACTTGAGTTGTTTGACCCATAAGACATGGTTAGGGCGGCGTTCATTGTACCGTTTGACCCGTAGCCTTGGTTTGCTGGATTAGAATATGACGCACTGGGCATGTATTGGGTTGGAATAGAGTTAGATCCATTCACGGCAGCAGCAGTAGGCATGTATTGTTGCTGTTGTTGATTAGGATTAGGATTAGATGGCTGCGCGTAGTAACCAGTACTTTGGGGAGGAACAGGGTATGAAGCAGAGACTGTTGATGGAACCACATACGTGTTTTTCACGTTCGGATCATTGGAATACGTCATAGTATTATAATTGTTGGGAGAATAACTCATGTTTGTCTCTTTAGAAAGTATATGTTGGAGGCGATTCAATTTCTCATACTCTTGCTGAAGTGCCAGATTTTTTTCGTACTGCTGCTGCAGTGCCAAGTTCTTTTCATACTGCTGTTGAAGTGCGGTGCTCTCCATACTCATGGGGTCAGTCTGATAGTTAGTCTGATAATTAGAGAAGCTGTTTGGGAGCTGTTGAGAAGTTCCTGGCAGCTTCGGCATTTCTTTGGAGAAATTTTCCTGCACTGCAGTTGTTGAAGGTTGCTGGTGTTTCAGTATAGCGCTCGTTCGATCTTCCCGTTCTTCTTCTTGAACTTTGCAGGCACTGCGTACACGCTGAAGTAGTTTAGATACGTTTGTATCTAGCTTTATATAAAATTCTATACCCTGCGTACACTTTAGCAGCAGCTCGTTGTAAGCATCATGTGAACCAACCAAATTTTGTATTGCCACGTTTCGCTTCTTGATTATTTCTTCAGTTGCTCGTCGGGTACTAGCATACGCTGCGTTGGCTTCAGTTACAGCTCGAATTATGTTTTCCTGAGCTAACAGATTCTGATCCAATATTTGCGTCTTTAAAAACAGATTCAAATTACAATTTAGAACAGGAACCACAATTTTATTAATTAGAGTCTTTGATGTAGAACTCTTACGATTTTATCATGCTTTTTCAATTCCTCTGCAAAAACTACGTCACGATCTTGATCTTGTTTAACGACCAGTGACTTGGTAATATCGTCTCCTAAAATACTTTCCCGTAAATTGCTGAATAATGTTTCTCTCTGAATTCTCATCTCCGCAATTTTCGCCCGAAGTCTTTTCATCTCGTGGATTGCTGCCTCATCTTTTTCTTCTGAAAGACCAACAAATTCACAGTTACGTATCATCTAGAATCTGACTGCAAAATAAAAACTAGGCAAACCGATATCTCACCGATGTCAGCTATGGACGGTATCTGCTTCAGCACCTCAGGAAAAGGTTTCATTAAAACTTGCAAGTTAACAACGTGAACTCGCATTGCGTCGTGCAAAGTTTGATTCGATTCCGATGCCACAGTGTGAGCTTGTTGATACTTCTTAACCTCACGAGACAATTCAGTTATCAAGTTATTCGGCGGCCGTTTTCCAACAATCTCTTGAAATTCTTTCTCCTTTTCTTCTTCTGTCTATAAGATTTACGTTCCACAAAGTAATATGGTTGAGTTATAAGCTATATTCATGTTAACTATTTTATATGCGTGTTGTGTACCTTCAAAACTTCTTGGATTTCTTTCAAATTATGCTCAACATCATGAAACATTCCTGAAAGTTTTGACATAAGGTCTGATAATTTTTTCACAGCTTCTGGATTTGCGCTAAGAGCTGCACAACAGTCGATGAGTTCCTGTTAAGATTTAGGAGCATGATATAATTAATTTCGCCGTCCCGTCTTACGATATACTTTTGCGAAGTACGAAATCAGAACAAGATTAAAACCTGTGGAACGTGGTTTTCTTCATTGTGAATATCTAATTGTTCTAGCTGTAGAGCTAGGAGAAACTGCTCTATAACTTGGTTCTTCTCTTCAACCTTTGCTGAATACGTTCGCAATATTTTGGCTTTTTCCTCGCTGCAACACGAATAAAAAGTCAACTATAACTACCCAACGATGATTTTACATGTTATCAAGCAATAGTAATATTCTATTTTCATTTAGTGTAATGACAAACCTATAGAGCGATGAAGCCTCATGAGCTGCCATGGGTATGAGCCTGGAAAATATATCCGGCCCTGATATTTCTGGATCATCAAATCGAAAAGGAATACCCTTTACAAGGGATACACCTTTAAAGTCGATGTCAACAGAGGCCAACTCTGGTACTTTTTCATGATACACGAATTCGTTCTCTTTTTCTGACGAAGCCAACTTTGTAGTGATGACATCGTTAGTGAAGTTTAAAGTCTCAAATATTGCCTGCGTAAATTATTAAGATATTAAATATTCCAGAACACAGTTCAAACCTAATATTACTTTGATTTGCACTTACCGAAAATTCACCCTTCTCTAGGGATTTAGCGGTCTTTATTGAATCTGTTAATTTTTCTGCGCTAGCTTTAAAAAATGTTATACGTTCACCATATTTACTAAGCTCTTCGGAATGTAGTCCTCTGTACATGTAAGACAGGCACCCATAGTAATGAATTTTCGTGTCCACCACTTCTCGCCATTTCTATTAACCAACATACCAGTTAATTCAGTTTCGACCAGTTTTAAACTGAATAAAAAGTTTAGTGTCTTACCTTTACAGCCTTCATAACTTTATCGCTCGGGGTTTGGGATGATTTGCGCTGAATATTTTCAATTAGTCGAAGCGTTTGTTGGTAGTACTCTACAATTTGTAAAGCAATTTTGGCTGTAATGGCGAATTTACGATTGTCAACCAGACTTTTCTCGAGTATACATTCTTGAGCCTGTGCCAGACATATATTATTCATGATGTTTAATACATCAGCAGACAGATCCGGTGAAAAATATTTATTGTAGTCATTTTTCAACTGTTGAAAAGCCCAAGCTGCACACTGAAAATGTGTACACGATGTCTAAAATAAAATGAAAACCACGGGATTACATAATGATAACCATAAAGCGACTATTCTAAATACATATATGCTGCAGTCGCACGTACTAACCTTCATGCCATCAGCTGTAATACGGGCATCCTGAGTGCCCAGCTCGGAATGCAAGGCACCAATATTGTAGAGTATACAAGACATTTCAAATTCTATGTCCTTCCAGCCATGAACAGTATCCGTATAGACGTCGTACCTGAAAAAAATCGTCCATAAAAGACAGTCATATAATTTCTGATATTATAATGTACTATTATACAGCATGAACTGTTCTGGCAATAAGTTTTCGAGACATACCATGAAAAGGATATGGCCGCCTGACCTCCCTCTTGAAACGGGAATCTACTTTTCAAGAAATGCAACTGGCAAAAATACTTTTTCAGTGTAGCACAACCAGTAAAATCTCTGGAAGCATGAATAGCTGCCGCTCTCAGATTCTCAAACGCTGAAACTTCTTGACTATACGCATCCGGATCTTCATTATAATGTTGATGGATATGCTGAAATGCATTTTAATTTTTCAGTCAAGGTTAAAAGAATTCGTTGCGATTCCGATTTTTCAAATATAACTGCATTTCGGATCTAATTTTAATACTGTTAATTATATTTACTTTTCTAATCTTTGTTCTAAAATCCGGGTTATCGGCACTTCGTTTCGTAGGAAACCCAAGCATGGGTATACGTGGTACTCCCTCCATGGCTCCTTAATAAAATGAGGATGTGTCCTGCGGTTTAAAAATGGCAAAGTTTATCTGACAGGCCCTCAATATTAAGACTTCAATTAATATTATGATAAATGAGCATCGCATACAGAAAAAACATTGACGATAGTCAATACTTTGAAGTCTGAAAATTCACATAGAATCAGTGATTCTAGGTATACTAGGCAATGAACATAGGGTAAAAGAAACATTACTCATATTAAATGCATACCTCCGGAGTGTAGTTAACTAAGGTCTCGTTAACAAGAATCCGCTTTCAGAATCCTCCTGTGTCTCGATCCGTTTCACGCTTACAATTAAGCCATGTTCTTCCGTGAGAGATTAATTATGTAAGTATAATATATATATTTTATTAAAGTACAACCCTTGAAATCCAATGAAGAGTTTGCTAGCACTAATTAGTCATAATTAATTCTGATCACAATGTCAAACGCAAATTGAACGTAGCAACTAAAATCGGGGAATATCTAATGTTTCAATTGCGACGTTGACAACGAGGATAGTGTATGAATAATATTGCTTCTTTTGACGGATAAAATTTACGCCCCGCCCAACTAAATTAAACAAATGTACATAGGTTTGATGATTTATTCTTTACTTAATCAAAAGCCGTAGTTAGTTTATCAGCTTCATATTGTCAACTCAACTTCTACGTCTGACAACAAGAATTCTTATTTCCCTACTCAACTCATCCTGACGATGATCCCCAAATAAATACATACGAGTATAAAGTCTGGAATGTATGAAACTGAAGTATTTATGAACCTCACATTCATACCCGTCACCCGCCTACATCCGTAGCTCACCGGTGTGTGTAGTATTTTATATGAACTCACAAAATGCAAGTTTCTATCAATTAATGCCTTACAAAAAGTGTCGGGAAAGAAGTGTTGAGCGTTTTTGATTAATTCTGGCCATAGTAAACAGTTAACTTTGCGAATTAAATTTTTTCTACGTTCCCAGAATTTTTAACCACATGTAAGTTTTTTTTATTTCGAAAGAAAAACGGAAACTGGGTTTGTAATGAGGTTATATTGAACATACTATAGTTATAAAAATTACAAACAGCGTCAGTCGGGTGATCGGACATGAGTAATCAGTCCGCTCATATGTTTTGCCGTAGGCTTAAAATTCACCCAGAGTCTGGTAAAGTTTTCTTTGTCACACGATTCATTTCGTTTGCGTTACGTTGTTACATGTCTTGCGAATTGCCTAGTACAACGCGATATATATATATAAATTAAATTAGAAGCGCAGATTAATTAAATTACGGAAAGTGAAACACTGTTGTATGTGGCGTACATTACTCTAGCTAGTGAACGAGATCATAAAGAATGCTTGAAATTAGACGACTAAATAATATTCTATATTCTATTACATAATAACATAGGGCTGATTAATGAGAATGAACCTTAACGTGATACTTATCTTGCACAGATCCCTTCCTAAACCGTGATTCAAAGATGGAATCCAGCGATGACGAGAAACCGGAAGACTCCATGATGTCGAATGAAACTCAGAAAGCACACGATGCCGTCTGGAATGTAAATCAAGTTTCTAAACTTCGGCTTGGATAATAATTGCCTAAATTTTCAAATTTTTTTGGAAGCTCACGTATAAAGTATACTTTAGCACTTATTTATTGAATTTTAGGCAGGGTACCGAGACGGTAAAGATGAAGGGCGAAAGGAAGGATTTCAGACCGGTTTCGATTTAGGATACAAGGACGCTTTTCGACATTCCATGATGTTGGGAATGTTTGCTGGAATGATTGAGTAAGTATTTACATGTGATACGTGTTGCAAAAGTAAAGAATACGAAAGTGTAACTATGTTATTAATATCTAATTTACTGCTAGTGCCTTAGTGACCAAAGATAAAACTCTGAAGACCTTTTTAGAACCGGTTAGCAAACGTGTTTCCGCTAAAATCCAGGAGCGAGCAGCATTAATGCAGAATACTGACGAATCTTTAACGGAAGCTGATAGGTCCAGACATCTTGAGGAAGTGGAAAAAGAAACTACAGAATTCATTGGAAAGTTGGAAGAAGACTTTGTTAAAATATTTCCTTATGGGGAAGAAGAAGCGAAGAAAATCCTGGATCTTGCATTGAAGCTGTAAGGAAATCTGAGACTGTTTCCGGTTTTTGTACGCTTTCCACCTGGTCAGTACAGATTCTGAAACCAGATGTTTAGCTGAATGTAAACCTCAGTCTTGTTTTTCCCTGAAAATTTGGCACTGGAGTGAATACGTTATAAAATTAATTCTATCTTGAAGATAGCCGAAGCAGCAGAAAACAAGTGACATGAGCGTGTCGTTCACAGATCAAATCCGTGCATTTTCTCCATGAAAGTATTTAGAAACATCTAGGTATCATCCAACTGTCCTGAGGACATAAATTCCTCAGAACAACCAATAATTGTTTCGCCCGAGATAACTTTTAAGTTTCCTCCACGAACCAGTCATGCCGAGGATTAAAAGCTGTCACCTCTACTAACTTTCAAATGCGTTTAGGTAGTATCAGTGTTGCTTAGGGCAAAGTAAGCGGTTACTAGCATGCAGGTGATTATGTTGCCGTGCAGACATAATTTTTGTATCTATGCTTACTCAATGCACAGGGATTAATCACATGATTGAACAATGATCGCAGAGAACAGCGTTTAAGACTCATTAGCTGGAAGTCTAGTAACTTAAAAAGTTACGTGAATAATAATGTCCAAGTGCTGATCAAAACTTTGTCACACGTTTATTCACAACCGGTTGGATTGTGAAATATTCAGTAATTGATAGTTCTAGATGATTGCTTAATTGTAAGTTACGTATGTTAGCGGTTATATTCGCTTTACTAGTTTTTGTTACGTAGTAATTACTAATTCCGTTTCAATACGATTCGTGTAGTTACTACGGTCGTCACACTCACCTGTGCTAATACACATACATAACCAAGTCTTGTTTGAAATAGGGTGGAAACGCAAACCAGGCTTGTGAATGCAGCAACTACATTTTCACGAAGATTACACTTCGGCACATAAGTAAGAGCGCATTTACATGGAAGATTTGAAGTACCCCAAGACAAGTCCCTAATTACAAAAATGTAGAATATAAAGTGGAAGGAGCATCCGTGAACCTTACATTGAGCTAAAATAACCGATTTAAAATGCAAGATCGCCGCACGTACATGTATAAAATAACAATTTATAATTGCGGAATTCCTCTTAAAGACTATAAATTACAATGAATACTATAACCATACGGTTAAATGACTACAATATATATTTAGTGCTTTTTGCAATCACAATGATTTTTACTATGAAGTACTTCCAAACGATCGTGCTTTGCAAACTCGAGGATATATATTCTTTCTACGGCGTACTGAATGACGTGATTAATATCTGCTGTCCTAATAATGATTACCTTTCGTTGATACGCAGCTAGTAGTTAACACCTCCCTTCATATAGACTTATACTGATATTTATCTTTTGCAATAGGCAGTGCTTAAACTACTTACTTCATAAACGTGATTTAAAGCAAAGTAGCGTTTTGATTACTTTCCGCCAATGAAACAATATTTTTCAATTGATTTGGAAATACTGAACCAATTCCAGCACGCGCAAATGGGATTGTCTTGCTATACACGTTAGTATAATGTTAACCTGTCCTAAATCCTACTTTGCTAACCATCTAAAGACGAATGAGAAGCGAGCTACAAATTTTCTTCATTCAGAAAATAACAATGATAAACAAGATATAACGCATCAACAAGTAGTAACACATAATTAATTGGCTAGTCCAGAGCCCTGCATCTTCTCATTAAATGCTGATTTTCCTTCCTCAGGGAAGGCCACAACGCGAAACTTCCTGTTCTTCATGTGAAATGAAGATGAGTACTGAGAAGACTTAACATTTATCCGAATTAGAAGACAAGATTATTATTGGTTGCTTCCGTCCTCTCTCATGCGATTCGAGGGAACACGTTGCAGAAGCAGATTGAACGTTTGATTTGAATATTTCCTGGCAATAAATGTGCCACATTCAGCTGCCAGACCAGAGATTCTTCCTCACGTAAATTCGATGGGAGCAGATTTGGAAACTCATTGCACTTTTACAGGCTTCACTAACTCTCACATTATTTAAGATCGTCGTTCCATTCGACCTATCAGTAAATGCACTGTGCCCTACTCTTTCTAAAAAGTAGCATGATCCAGTACGGATAAACACTTGACTTGACAACCTGGTTTTCTTCTAATTTCTTCACGGTGGAAGCTATTAATTTTGAATTGGTACCACAACATTGACGTATGTGACAGGAAAAAATCCTTGCTTCCCGTCAATACTTCCCTCGTACCAATTTTCGTCAATTTGTGTCACGAGTTGTATCATATCTCCTTCCTGAAAAACGAAAAGCACCAAACTGTGTTACATTACTCGTTGCGACGTCCTGGTTGATTGAATTATTGCATTCCGTCTACCTTGAAGCCGAGTTCTCCAGGATTCTCTGCGTCAAAGTCGTACAATGCCTGACAACAAGGACCTTGCGGAGTTCTCGCCGGGGTAGATTTGTTTGGTGATGTAATCGGAGAAGCTACGTAGAAAGGAAACGATTAAAGCAAAATAATGAAACCAATGTAACACGGGAACCTTTGGAATATAAAATGTAGGCAGCATGTAGGCATACCATTTGAAGATTTTCCTTCCCCGAATGCATCCCATTGATCTGATTGACGATGGCCTCCAGGTGAAGGTAAAGGGGATTTTTGCGGGGTGGTTCCTAGAAACAAATGATTTCGTTTCATCTGGCAACAAATTTGCACCTGTTTTTCTTACGGACATAGCATTACCATTGTAATTTTCCTTAAGGTGGTGAAAGTCTGAGTCTGATTGACTGGAATTATTTTTTATACTGTCCAGATGAAGCTGAAGATCATGAACAGTTTTTGGAACAAATTCCTTTTTGGGACGACTCGCAGCTTCCTCTCGCCTGCATAAAACCAAATTTGTATTAAGCTTATGAATAAATAATTCGAGGTTAGCTTAAATCAATCAGGCCATCTTACTTCTCGTTCAAGGTTGTTACTAGGTTTCCAATAATCTCCGTGCATTGTTTGTGATAATCATGGAGGCATTCTGCGAACGTTGCCAGTTGATTAACTTGCTCCACCTGTAACTCCATATTCAAAAACAGACTATATTCTGTGTGCCAGGAAACGTCTCAACGTTCAGAGATCGGATATTTTCGAGATTACTTCTATTACGTACGCAGGAAACACTTACATCATTTTCAAGTAGATTGTACATGCCCATTTGTGCCAAATGAAGGCTCTCAGCGAATTTGTCCTCTGCTTGTTTGATCTCATCATCTGTAAACGTAAGCATACGTTGTTACATAACGCAAGTCAAGCGGAGTTTAGTTTGCCAGGGATCTGTATCTCCCAGTCAGCATACAAAAATCAGATATTCCGTATCGCAGATCCAAAATTCTAAGGATTTCCTTCAGACTTGGTGATCTAAGCCTCTGCTTATGATTCAGTGCTTATTAAATTATTAACAAAGACCTGTATACTTTCTTTTGCTAAATATTGCAATTCCTTAAGAGAACAATACTTTCAACGACCATGTGCATATAGAGTCAAAGATGATTCACCTTTTAGCTGCCGACGTCGCTTGCAATCAAAATCCAGCCTTCTCCCCTCGAGTTTTTTCCGGTGATGCTGTACATGAAAAATTAAATTCATTCGTTCGTTACTAAATAGATTTCTTGCCACTGCAGAGACGGAAGAGCGATAGCTTACTAGAGCAAGAATGATAATGTACTAATATAAAAGTTTATTTAAGGAACAAAGTGGACTACAGTCAGATAACCTGCTTATGCTCTGTTGAAAACTTTGAGAACAGAAAGAAAACATAACACAACGTAAGTCACTGCAAGGTGGATTATGCATTTTTAGTAGTGAATTCAAGCCGCATAGTTACAAGCATATAATACAGGTTTTGCTGTTCTTACCATGACCTCCTTCAGGTCCTTGGTTTGAAGTTGATGAAGTGGCTCTAGAAAATTTTGCTTGACGTTATCATCCAATGAGTATTTGACATCTGCCATCAATTTCATACTCTCGCCAGTTTCTATCAGAGCTGATGCAAAAATTGATTCTTCCCCTAATCTTCTCCCGTAAGTCGTCATGCACTCTCCAAGAGTGCCCTCTGGCTGAGAATATGTACTGGCTTTGGCTTGACCACTGAGCTTAGAGATGCCTTTCACTGCAGCCATTTTTGCCCTTGCAGTTGGATTGGGTTGAAGATATTCCTTAGTTTTCAGCTGAAGTTCATCAACTAATTCTAACAATGTGTCTGATTTCTTTTCCATTTCCACGAATTCATCATCAAGTTTTGTCCCTTCAACTCCACCGATCTTCTCATTCATATACTGATTGGCTTTGTTAATCTGCTTCTTGAGGCCCGAAAACGCCATTCTGAACAATTGGGAGCGTAAATAACGCTACAAGACGGCTGGTCCTGGATTCTGTAGACCAAATTAAGTTCCAAATTAGTCCATTTATCTGAAATTCCTTACTGTGCCCATAGATTATGTTTGAGCTGATCATGTTCTTTAACTGCATTACACAATTGCGGTAAAGACACGGGTTAACTAGATTTACCCAAACTGGCTCGTAATAGCTATTAAATTGTCAGCATTTAGGCTTTACTGGAATGAAACTGAAAGAGTCAGTCTGAGAAAAGGTTGCCCAAAATATGTTGGCTTTCTATATTTTTCCTGAGCAATTGTATATACGTTAAATGAATATCCTATTGTTATTTATTTAGACATGAGGTGGCTATCCCTCATTTAGCGAGAAATCAATAAGAATTCCTGCCGAAACGCTGAAGCCTTCAACCCAACCGGATTCCATACAAGAACACACCGTCTTTAACTAATACTAAATAAGTAACACATCGTGAATAGAACGTTGTAAACATATAAGTTCCATAAATTCACTTGTATCAGTTAAACCACTGTTACGTTTCTGTGAAACGGGAAAAATTCTACGGAAGAGAAATAGTTTATAGCATACACGTTTATGTTATATTCTTACTCACGAATTCAACGGATTAGTACGTAATGTTGTTGGCCTCAAAGAACTACTGTATCCTGGGCTCCTTTCAATACCGTAAACTTATAATATTGTAGTTATTTAAAAATGTGATAATAGCACTAAATACAGAGAATTAACACGATTAACAATTACGGGGAAAGCACTCACCTTCCCTCCCTACAAGAATCTCACGCTCAAGATCGCTCAGTATGATGTATGAGCTTGAAGTTTCTCTACTGGAATGTCACCATGTTTATTCCGTTCCCGCTTGGCAACTCCCAGATCGATGTGAACAATATTGATTTTGCTTCACTCGGGCATGCCCCAAATAGTGCAGGGATGTATCCTCGCTTCTGGCATTTCATGCATGCCAACTTTCAGCTTCAAAGGGTAGTGTCGGATTTCCCTTCGTCCCTGGCAGTCATGCTACTTTCTCCGACTGCTTTCACTACAGCAAACTTGAGATCCGAGCGTAAAAACTGAGAAATCCTTTGCGGAGCGGAAATGTCACTTCATCCATAGCCGGTATTTCACATCTACACAGTGGAGATCTACATGATTGTCAGAGAGATGATTATTATCCAATATTACTATCAGCCTTGAGCAAGACATGAGAGCATTGCAATGACACAGAACCATGCTCATCTGGAATTGAAGGTGCGTTTAGTTCCAACTAATGCTAATGTTACTTCCGCTTTCATGTGTAATATTCTGGTAATCTAGGGCAAGTAAAGAATTCTGCGTATGCAAACGTAAACCTGCCTTTTGAGTGTCGCTTAAATGCTGCATACCGTTTCAAGCAAGATACACACCAAGAACAAGATTCACGCCCACGCCCTGCTGAGGTTAACCATCATCACTTAAAACTATAGATTGGGCATCAAATCCAGTGTGAAGACACGTGATCATTTTAACTCATGATGCTACATACTGGCTAATTTACGGTTACTAATCTCAGTGTCAACCCGGAGACAGGACAGTCGTAGCGGTTAACCTACATCCGCAACTGTTCAGCACGAAGTAACCTTAAAATTGAAAAATATCATCCATCGAATTAAAAAGGCTTAAATTGTTCGGAGCATGGGCAGCTTAATGGGCAATGTTAACGTGGCTGCTTGCCTCATTGAGAAACGTTGCGTTGGCAGCTTAATAGTGCCATTCTATCGTTAAAATATTTTCCTCGTACTCTATCTTCGTGAAGATCTCAAAATATGATTCGCTGAGCTAATGACGCTCTCCCATAATGTTCCTCATTACGTTAATTTCCAAAAGGATAGGAAACGAAACATTTAATTCAGATGTGTTTATTGAAGTCACTAAAATCGGTTTTCCGCTTATTACTTCCAACAGTTTACAAATGGAAGCAATCGAATGCTCAAAACAATAAATCATTTAAATATAAAGCATTCTGAGAAAATGTAAATGTCGGCATCACAGATTGTAATCTTGTAAATACAAACCATGCCCAAATATCAGCCAATTCTCAAGGGAAAAAATCAAAAATACATATTTGGCAAGTGAATTGCTTGACCATGGTCATAGCTTCAAAAAACTGTAGAAAGCTTCAAAGCTTAAATTGTGTCTTTCCTCATCCTAAATTTTTAGAAAAATGAAATTTGTTGTGAAAGGGATCAATATTGAATAACTGTGTCCGTGAAATCATTTAACTCATGTCAACAATTTAAAGAATACTGTGCCAGTCTCACTGTCTCTATAAAGCTCCGCATCAGCAGGGTCACTTTTTGGCTGCGCGCCCCTTTTTCGCGGGTACTTTCTTTGCTGGTTTTGGCTTCTCTTCAACAGTTGCTTTCTTCGCTTTGACGACCACCGGAGCTTCATTTTCTTCGTCCTCGGATTCACCTCCTCCCTGACTATCTCCCTGACTAGATGAACTAACTTCTACTTCTGGTTCAGATTCCGACAATGGTGGTGGAGCTACCTTGCTCACTTTTGTCCCCTGCTTCTTTGGATTCTTCGCTGGAGGCTCTTCTCTAACATCCATTGGCGGACCTTTCTTCTTCGTAGTCTTCACCGGAGCCGGGGTAGGTTCGGACAATTCATCTTCGGAAGAGTTAGATTCTTCAGAAGCTACAGTAGGTGGAACTTCCTTCGGTTTCTTTGGTTCAGCCTTCTTTGCTGTAACGGGTTTCTTGGTGTCCGACTTGTCAGTTTTCTGAGGAGCTTTAGCTTCAGTTTCTTTCACTTTCTTAGCCGCTGCGGGTTTCTTAGCTCCATCTTCTTTCGCAACTTTCTTGGCTGCTTCCCCGTTTTTCTTTTCAGCCTCGCTTTTTTCACCAGCTTCTTGACCGTTTGTCTCTTTCGATTTCTTAACGTTCTTCGCAGTTTTCTTCTTCTTATCATCATCCTTAGGGATCTTGAACGAGCCACTGGCACCAGTTCCTTTCGTACGTATAAGTTCACCCTTCTCAGCGGCCGCCTTCAAGTATTTGGTAATCCGTCCGGTATTCGCAGCCGCAGCCATATCCACAGCGTATTTTTCTCCAATAAATTTCTTAATCGCTTGCAACGATGCACCGTTTTTCTCATTCATCGTTCGAACCGCATCCAATACCATTTCCCTGGTAGATTTCTTGCCCTTTCCATGCCCTTCATTACCTTCTTCGTGGTCGCTCCTCTCAGCATCCGATGCCATCTTTGACTACACAAATAGGATTCTGTAACACAGAGAAGGGGTCCATCATCATACCATACAATACAAAATGGGATTCCTAAACAAGTCCTTGCAGCCTATCCGAAAATACTTTTAAGACCACATGAACATCAGAAGCATCGAAGATTACGAACAATTGTCACATTTGCATACTTTCTCCGGCTTCTTTTGAAAACCCGCAAGTA
Organism: Sminthurides aquaticus; assembly: GCA_906901655.1. Lineage (NCBI taxonomy): Eukaryota > Metazoa > Arthropoda > Collembola > Symphypleona > Sminthurididae > Sminthurides > Sminthurides aquaticus. The sequence goes on along the minus strand of CAJQTT010000002.1, from coordinate 859,731 downwards.
TCAACAACTCCCCCAAGTCCGTCTTGTAAAAATTTGAAAACCATTTAAATGACGCTTACCTTCACGAATATGGTGATCACTAAGGAATTCCTTGTATGCTGTTGTCCTACAAAGTTAAGACTATGTCCTCGCTCCGATCAGTAACTGTAACAAAATTGGAATGAGACTATTCAACTTAATGTGTATACACACTACACACAAATCCACAACCATTGCCCGTCATGAAACTACGAATTCAAAGAAGTACAATTTCAACTCTAGGTCTAACAGAAGCTAGTCCCTAGTATTTCCCGCTTGCTCCAAAATATACATGGTTGAAACACGAATAATACATACGAGTTGGCGGCATATCTCACAATGAAGGAGATTCATTATTCAAAAACGTAGAGCCTGACTAAGTGGAAGTTAAATCCGAAGTCAAGCAAACAAACATTGCCAATGAAAACTACAATATTATGAAATATAAAGTTAGAGATGAGATAACTGAGATTCGGTTGAGGAAATGGCCTACACCTTACTGGAAATGATAAAATTATAAGTTAATTGTACAAGTCAAGTCAGTAAGGTTAATTTGGGAGAGTTAACTAGTCAAGAACTCTAACTCTATGAGTAGTTAGTCTGATAACTATCTGGCGCAACGAGTAGGCTCAATGAGAAACATAGGACGGAAGGGAAATCACCTAACTTTTAATAACGAAGTCTACACATAATATAACCGCCGGACTTTTCTTAAAATGACACTCAAGATTTTTGCTCAAACCAAATTTTTGTAAGGAAACGGAACATGTTCAACCACGTTATCGACCAACAGAAATGCATGGCGTCCTGCGACGAAGCTAAAATATTGGGAATATTTCACGAATCTAACGAGATAGGAATACAGACAAATTACAATTATCAAACCTTCAGATATCTTACCTTCTACAAATTCGTCACACTGATCTTTCAGCAGAGTCAATTTTCAATTTCGCAGGTAAACTGTCTTCAAAACGTTCGTGTTATCCCAGGCCACTACTTCCCGTCTTCCTTCCTTGCCTCTACCTAGTTCAACACTCCTTCCAAATCCTATCGTTTTCCTCACGTCTCAACCAAAATCCTTCCGTTCAGCAACCACAGCACCGGTCCTTTCAACTGTTCAGTACACACTGAACCAAGGCACAGGGCATGGAGAAGAACTTTGTAAATCTCTCTAATTCAAATGGTCAGCGACCAGCGACAAAGAAAAAGAACACTTTTGCCCGCCACAACTTTGCGGCGCTGCTGACTATATGCAAGCCAATATTCATTAAAGGGTTTTAAATTGATTCGTCGGCAGAGTTTCAATCCAGAGAATGCCCTCCATTTCAACAAAGGATGTATGTATATATACATGTAAAGCAGGCAGAAGGTCCTATTGGTTCGTGGGGTTGGGGTAAGCACTAGGCGTAGCTAGACTTTCATTTAATACATCCAGGGTTAATGGTCATATAGTTATATGGCACGAATCCTATATAAATGAAATTTTTGGTCGCCACAAACATCCGCATTCACGTGATTCAGTGCGCATAACGGTATGCCGTTCCATACATCTCAAACGTTTTGGCTACTAACTAGTAACTCGTTTGGTTGAAAACGAAATTTTTAATTGTCGCCAAGGTTGGACTTTTCTCGAAATCCAATTGGCAAATGAGCTGAATCAGAATTTATCAGAATTTTTGAAAAGACAACGCCAATTCTGAGGGCGACGCAAAGACGTCTGTACTCAGATTTCGGTATTCATGTAGTATTCATGATGCTATTGAAAAAGCTTCTATTTTGAATTCGGAAACAATGTGCGAAACATGATGCGTATTGTCGTTTGTTTGGTGCAGAACCGAAAAAGATGGGATCGTTTTCAGCCTACGTGTTCAGCTAACGTTGTACTAAAAGTCGCGTACAAATACAAATATTGGAGCGGGTGGCACGGGGTTAACACACACACTAAAAAAAGGATTATAATTAAAAAGCAAAATATAATGTGTGATTACATACATAATTTTGTACGCCTAAATGATAAATTTAAACCTATAGTGCACCAAATCATTTCATTGATAATACTGAAGAGCGAGTCATAAGTATAAATATTCACCTATGTTTCTGCTTATAACTTCCATAATTTGTCATAATCAGGTAATCTTTTTACGACGTTCTGATAACCTAGATTAACTTTTGTTTAACGTTAATTTTTAAAATAACCATGCAAACGTGACATCATAGCATTTTTTATTTATTAGTGCTTTGGATGATTGCTTGGGTGTAATGATCCATCGCTACGTTCTAAGAGAAACACCTCTGTGACCGCCAGTCACATTTAGAATCAAGAACCAGGATGACGGAAGTACTTGATTTTGATAAACGAACTTGTTCCAGGCAAGGAAGTATTGCGGATCTGGACATGGAAGGATTTCTTAAATCCATGAACTATGAAGATAATGTGCGTCAGCTGGATTCTTTTTATGGAATAGGTATGTGAGCATACTCTCCCTTCAAGTTTGAGGAAGTCCAGATGAAGCTATTTGTTGGAAATTACTTGGCAACTGATTGTATGATTCCGTGTTTAGTTAAGAGACAACTTTTACGCTACCAGAGTGGCACTACTGGACTCTTTCCGATCCTGTCAACTGAAACTAAGATTGGAACTGTTCGGGACAGTTGTTATTGTGCGGCAGCTATATGGACACTCTACCAAGCATACAGACGAATTGATGACGACAGGGGCAAGTCGTATGAATTGGGTCAAAGTACAGTGAAATGCATGCGAGGGATCCTTCAAGCGTGGATACGTCAAGCAGATCGAGTGGAACTGTTCAAGCAAAATCAGTGTTCCCAGCATGCTCTTCATTGCAAATTCGACATCGTTACTGGTGATGTAATACTTAGTGATGAAGAATATTCTCATCTACAGGTGAAGCTCATTCTAATGGTCAATTGCTTTTCAGCTGAATGAGCATGCGAAAGAGTGTTATGAATCTCACTGTCCGATTTGCTTATTACAGATCGATGTCGTCTCTTTGTACTTGATATTTCTAGTTCAAATGATTTCATCGGGGCTCCAGATCATATACACTTATGATGAGCTCACATTTATCCAAAATCTCGTTTATTATGTTGAAAGAGCATACCGAACACCAGACTATGGGATGTGGGAACGTGGAAGTAAATATAATGATGGTTCAGCTGAGATTCACGCCAGGTATAGTTGGTTGGGGATGATTATCATTAAATATCATTATTTAGTACGAATGATACTTTTGTGCTTTGGAAACGTTACATTTCAAAATCCATAATTGTTGCAGTTCCATCGGAATGGCCAAGGCAGCTTTGGAGGCGATCAATGGTTGCAATCTGTTCGGAGATAAGGGCGCATCGTGGAGTGTAATTTACGTCGACATTGATGCTCACAATCGAAATCGCAGTATTTTCGAAACTTTGCTTCCAAGAGAATCTAGCTCAAAGGTACATAGTACATTATCAGCCCAAAAGACGCTTGTATTTTGAGGAATCCTTGAAACTATGTAATGCAATGCATTTATTCGTCGATATGTGGCCTGGGCCCTTACAACGGCAGAAAGATTTCTTTCGTGGGAATGCGTGAAACTCAATCTGGTGTGTTTCTACTATAGAATACTGATGTTTCCCTTTTACCTACCATTTCTTTTCCCGCGTTTGGCACCCACGATGAAGTGCTGTATTCAAAGACAAAGGAGAAAATAGTTCGTAAGTTAAAAGGAGATTACGGATTCAAGCGATTTCATAGAGACGGATACAAGTCCCTCTTGGAAGATCCTGAGAAACGATTCTATGAGAATGGGCAAACAAAAGTACGTTTAAATGTTTGTAGTTGCAATGAAGGTTATACCTTATTGATTGGATTAGTAATTATATTTATTTGTACCAGGACTTTGAAAACATCGAGTGCGAATGGCCAATCTTTTATCTCTTCATGATAATTGATGGAGTATTTAAAGGGCTTCCGGATCAAGTCGAAGAATATTGCCAGTTAGCAAAGAATCGGATAACAAGGGATTCATATGGAGGTATTAATTTAAATATTGAAAGAAGTACATTCCAAATAAGAATCATATGAAATTGAAAGAATTTTTGCTAAAATAAGTTTTATTGGTTGTCGAAGATCCAATTGTACCGATGTATTTTTATGTGCCAAAAGAAGTCATTGAGTATGAAAAGCAAGAACCAGGCAGCCAAATAAAGCATCCGAGTGCAGAGGGTACTCCAAAAAGTATATTCTTGTGGGGACAATCTATGTACGTAATAGCTCAGTTGCTTACAAGTGGCCTTGTTCATGTTAATGAAATCGATCTGATAAGAAGACATCTTCCCTCTTTCAACCGCCCAAGACGAATGGGAAGGTATTCTGCGTTCCAGGTAATTTAGACTGTTTCCGTTTTGATCAAGAACATGCTCCGTATAGTTAGTTGTTGACGGACGAACATACTTACTATGACGCTTACAGGGTACCGCTAGCGACCTAGTAGTTCAAGTCGTCCTTATTGCCGAATCAATGAGGTTACAAGCAATGATGGCAACTTACGGCATTCAAACACAAACTCCTCATGAAGTTGAGCCAGTGCAAATTTGGCCACCTAGTCAGCTGGTGAAAGTTTATGAACAGCTCGGTGTCAATAAGAAATTGAATTTAAAGGGTCGTCCATCACGTCCAGTTGGAGCTTTAGGAACAAGCAAGGTACACCGAATACCGTTTTGGAGGCATTTGCAACTTATAAAAAAGGTGAATGTATAAACATTGCTGCTATCTGTAACAGGTTTACAGAGTTTGTGGACAGACTGTACTGTGCTATCCCTTAATATTTGAAGTGTCTGACTTCTATCTTTCGCACGATATGTCGCTTTTAATTGATGACATTAAAACGGAACTGCAATTTGTGGGGAAATACTGGCGGCTATCGGGAAGACCAACCATGTGTTTACTCGTTCGCGAAGAGCATATGAGGTACGGTTGCGACTTGCCAATTCTGGCATACGATACAAGTATTGGTTTTTTTCTGCTATTGAAATTTAATGTTAATGTGTCAACTCTATTGTAGAGATCGCAAGTTTAAAGAGATGTTGGATTTATTTGCAATGCTAAAGAAGGGGCATTGTGACGGGCTTAAAGTTCGTCTAGGCAGGCTGCAAAACCTTTTGTCCTCGTCATGCGTAGGTGAGTAGCTCTTTCCCAAGTCTAGAGTTCGGACTTATTCTGGCGCATGCTTTGGCAGAATTATACTTACTGACGCGGAATATTATATTCTCAGTGGTAACCGTTTTTGTTTATCCTCAGAACATCTGGATTTCATGAATCTCGTCGATCAGAATGATTTGAACATTTCACCATTCTCTCAAGTTGTGCATGAATACAGCGGGTATCAGAGTCTAACTGACGTACCTAAAGCTATCATCTTCAATGAACCGTTTCAAGACTTCAGCGTAATAATTTTGCAAGTATTTTAGTTATAGATATGATATACTCATGAATTTGTTGGTGATAGTTTTTTAAATTTATGCTCACAATTTCTTTCTTTAGAACTATGGCCAGAAACCGACGTGGGAAATAGTTGATGCGTTTCGACTTGTTGACGGGTTTTTCGCTAAAAGTCAGTTATTAGGTTATATCCTTAAACGAGAAGGATATAATTTTATGATTGACAACTGCCCAGTACGGGAGCATCTAGTAAAGATCAATCGCCAAGCCGGCGTTCTACGGTTATGGGCAACGGTTCGGCATTGTTCTAGCTTACTGCAGCAAATTGTTGATAGCATCAGCCCAAATATCACAATGCTTTTGGTACACGGTAAACAAGTCACAGTAGGTGTGATCGGCAAAGAAGAAGTTGTATTTGATAAACCCATGACCCCTTCGGAAATTAGAGTAGAAATGTACACCAAGGTACAGCCACATGATATTATTCAAGCTGTGTTACAACAAGAAATTGCACTTTATTGTGGAAAACTTATCTGTACTCATCCAGAACTTTTTAACGGGATCCTAAAGATCAGGATGGGGTAAGTGAATATTTAAGATACTAAATTTAGTCTTTGCAGTTCATTATTTATAGGTAATCAGTATTCGCAGTATTATCTTAACTGTATCACAGATGGGTTCTTAAAGCAATACAACTGTACATGGATGTCATGTTGGAGAATCAGGAAACAAAACCCATTGAAGCTTACAGCCCAAGTGATGTCAGACGGCTGCTTCAAAATGTTCTTAGTGTGAATCTTTCATCGGATACGAAAAACAAGCTAACAATCTATCACCGTAGGAAAATTGAAGGGTGTTTATGCCGAGTTCCAACCCCTTTTTACGCAAGAGTCTGGCACGTGTTAAGAAAGTGTCCAAAAGGAATCTACATTGCAGGGGAAGTCTTACCTCAAGAACCAACTTTGTCAAACATGACATTATCGGAATTGAAGTTTTCCCTCAAGGTTGAGCGAATGTTACACAATATTCCCCGCCCAGAGTACATTCAGATTGTAATTGAAGTACGTATTCTCTATTGCCGGCATATAAGTAATTTCTTTAAACTATCGTTGGATATTCTTCTAAATATTGAACATTGAACCTTACTTTCATTTAGCTCTTGTGTGTCGTTTCAACAATCCTCCAGAGAAACCCTGAACTTTCCTTCAAAAGTGCCCTTGATGTCGATAAGATGATCACTGCTGCTTTCAAAATGTTCCAGAAGGTAAATAGTCTTTACTCAAGACGTATAGTCAATGCTGTACTGCACCACTTGCAGTTCTTTAATGACTGAGGAATAATATGTTGCACTTTCAATCCACAGGATTTGGGCAAAGATACTAAATCTCCGGAAAAAGACGAGCCAATGTATGATTTTTTCAATTCTGCAATTTCGATCACAACGGGCTATTTAGCAAGGGCAGTTGTCAATGAAATTCTCCAGGGTGATATGGGTCTGGGAATGACGAATGCTGAAGATATGATGATCGGCGATATGTGCAATATATCTTAATTTAGGATCAAGAATCCCATCAACTTGCAACAGGACGTCAGGAGGCGTAATCATAAGCTATTATAAAGCGAAGTGTACGGTTCCTTCGAACGTTTTTGCATAAATTGTGCCTTGATCTACAACGGACGTAGGAGCATTCAGATTTTATAATCAGTTTTATGTGTTAGGAGTTAATCGCTGCAGCTAAGGTGCCAAATTATTTTAGTGCTACTAATTATTTTAAGCTAATATCACCTTTGTTTTATCCATTTTGAGCAGATATTTAGCGGGTATGGAATTGTGCCATTTATCATTCAGTGCTCTTAAAGCGCTATGAGTCATACTAGAAACTTTAAAAATTTTGACCTTCAGAAGCTTATAGAGTAAAATAATAATGCCGTTTGTGTTGAAGCGTTGCGAGCGATCAAGTAGATGTAGCGGCCAAACACGCTCAGGCTGGTTTTATAGTCATATCAAATCAAACGCACGGTGCTCATTACATTAAAATCGTTAACCTGCTTTTAGTCAAAAGTTTCTGTGTTTGTGGTTGTTTTATTGCCAGCGACGATTTTTAGTCGGAAGTTACTAAATCAGCTATACGTCTTTATGTAAATACGAGTTTCAGTATTCTGGAAATGGCTGGATACAATTGTTCATTCTGTTCGATGTGTTGTAGCATTTTATCACAGGGAAACGTCTGAAAACCAAACGGATGGCACCAATGGATTCTGACCTGGTAAAATGTCACTCCAATTCCTGTTCTTAACTAACGTTATAAACGTTTTAAGCAGAAGAAGAATGGTCTCATTTACGCGGGTGGTCAACTGGGTAAAATCAAGGAGCGTAGATGCCCTTGAGTTCTTATTTACAGTCGGCGCGAGAGTAATGTATGGAACTACATTCTCATAAATCACATAATATTTCTCGTAAAAATTGTTGTAATATCTGAAACTCCATTACATGTTACTATAAAAGAATTATATATATTGCAGTTGAAACCATCGATTATATTAATTATTTTGTTTCTCTACCAATGTTAAAGTTACATTTGTAAGAGTGTGTTCTACGTGTGAAGATTGAAGATGAATATTCTTCCGCATAAAAGGTAACCTAGTTTACAATAGTCCGATACTGTGCTGATAGATAATTAGCAATGTATATTAATGAAGGACATATTCAAGCTAATAATTGCTATTTTCAGGCTCTCTCCCAGTGAATAACCAATATTGATTTGTATATATGTTTGTATTTCAGTTGGCACGTGCGTACAAAGAAGAATATTGCTAGGGTTCGAGCGGATGAAGCAAAGGCGGCCGAAGAAGAGAAAGAAAAGGAACGGAGAATAGCATTAGCAGTATGTAAATTAAAATACGACCCGTATTTAAATTAAGCTTCTCATGTCTAAAATGTTATGCTTATTTTTTATTTTACCAGGCACAAGAAGCGCGCACATCCTTTCTGCGTCAACGAGCATCAGAACGATTTGTTGCCGAAAGAGAATATAAAAACAATGACTTTGATTCTGTATGCGCTTCCAAAGTTCGAGGCAAAGATGACGTCTCTGATGTCATTCAAAGCGATGGTCATGTTAATTTTTTTATGGACATCGAAGCTGGATTAAAACTTGGGGGAGTCAACCAAGAATATGAGGAAGAAAAGAAGCGGGAACAAGAAGAGTACGAGAAAAAGATAGGCTACCTTACGTACCTTGGTCAGAATAGTATAGAAGAAACCAAAGAACGTCCGTGGTATGAAAAGTCAAGCATAGCAAGAGCTAAGACATGCGAGGCAAAACCTTCTGTGTCTAAGGAGGACGCAGAATCTAAATTACGAAAAGAAGCAAAACTTAAGGATTTCCATGATCCGCTGAAAAATATTCGGAAGTACTTGCACACACCAGGTGTCAAAGCGGAGCTCGAAAAATCTTCAGTGCCGCAGAAACGCAAATTAAGCGATGCGGATGATGATTCTGAATCCAAATCGCGTAAAGTAAAATCCAAAAAAAACAAAATCAAAAAGCTAAAGACAAAGCACAAGCATAAGTCTAAACACAAGAAATCCAAGGGAAAAAAGAAGAAATCAACTGGAAACTCGTCGTACGATGATAGTTCGGAATCAAATTCGGACATAGACAAGGGGAAAGAGGAACAACTGAAAGCTTTGAGAAGAGAAAGAATGGAAAGAGAAAAGGAGGAAGCAAGAAAAGCTGCCGAACTTATGGCAAAATTACGAGGCGATCCACTTCCTGAAAAAATTGCACCCCCAGTTCATGAACGAGCTATACCTGCCGTGCGCCAAAAGTACAATTCTCAGTTTAATCCGCACTTAGCCCGCCAGAATTTTGACGACTACCCATCAAAGTGAAGAATATAAGCCTTGCTTTCAGGCCCATAATTCTTAACACAGGATTAACTGTGGATAGTTTGCCTTTTTTCCCAAGCAATAACCTAAGAGCTATTTCTTTATACCGAACGTTTCGATAGGACAACACCATTTAGTGATGAACATTGATTATTGTTACTGCACTCTTATTTTACCTGAACTGTTGTCAGAATTGACTGAATACACAGGTACGTGTGGTCTGTATTTTTCCACAGTTTTAATCTCATCATTTGCATATATTTTTTTACAATAAACAATAAAGGTGCGGAGTACCTTGGACCTATTTTCTCGGAAACAGAGAAAGCTTCAAAGAATAAGTGGCTAGGGTTAGATTTTTCTAAACAAGCAGTAGAGCTTTTTTTAGTTGCGCTTTCAAAGTTGAAGATGGGTTTAAGGATGATGATGAGTGAGTAGCACAATGGCTAGCGTTTGTAGCAGGGCACTTTCAAAATACTGGGAAGCTCTAACAGATAAAAATACTTTGGGATTTCCTTCCCCTTCGATTCACATGGTTATGTAAAACGAATGTTCCAGCGTCATGAGACCGGCTGCATATTTAAAGGGGATCAACTTTTTTTCTTGCTCATTACAATTTGAGCTCCGTTTGTAGTCGATTCAACTCAGACACTTCAATTATCAAATTCACCGAGACTGAAGAAAATTTGATAGTGATTCCCTACCTGGTCTTCTTTTACTGATTAACACCCCCTTCATCGAAATTATCATGGAATTCACGAAGGTAAATTGAACCTTCATATCTGTTAGGGTTATAATTTACGCGGTGTGCATAAACGTTTTTGTTCGCTCGTCTAACATTTTTGTGCTTGAAGGCCTAATTTTTCAATCATTAATTTGTTTTCAGAATTTATTGTGCATTGCTTTCGTCTTGACCCTGCTGTCCTTTGGTTATGGATCCTGTGAACAAGAAGCTAATGACGGAACAGTCGGAGTAACACCTGACCTAGATTCAATAGCTGCAGCACCACCGGAAGTTGTAGCTGCCAACCAACCCGCACACCCAGCACCAGTGCACGAGATTTCTGGAACGACCACGGAAACAAAAAATCCGGATGGATCTACTATTACGGTAACCCATTTCCGAGGCCAACTTCCACCAGGCAGTGCCGTTCCAGGCTTTTCAGGTAAATGTTTAATGTTTCGTCAATGATAAACGGTTTAAGTTGTGTAAAGATCAGGAGCCAGTCTGGAAAGTCTGAATCTGTCTAGCAATGGCATCGAATTTCTACATATTGAAAAGCTAAATCTTATCTCAATTGGATTTTCAGGTTATCCGTATCCCGCATTCCAGCCTTACCCTTTCTACGGATACCCACATCCATTCTTCCCTCATAGCCCGGTAGGAGCTAATGGACGAGCACCTTTTCTCCCAGGACAGCCTATTACACCAGCAAAATCCGTACCAAAACCACTTCAACCTGAGCACCAGCAGTTGCATGATAATGAAGCCTGAGTCAATGGAGTGCTACGCTAGCTGATTTATACATTTCTTTAGCTATGTAGGATGACCTGGTCAATTGATTAATGATTTTGATATAGTAACTACCCCTAGAATGTGGGTGTAACTTACAAAGACTTTTACTTTTCTCGATTTTAATCACAATTAGATGCAAATGTAAGCGCCAGCCACTTGCTGATTTTAAGCTTTTGATACATTGTATATTTTCTATACGGACGTACATTTGATACAATAAATAGCGCATAACTTTCAAATTGTCTCTTCCCTTTAATATGTTATGTATTCACTGTCAGTGGGGTGATCACTGGGTTGGTGACACGAAATATTTCCTTGAACCAGCTTCCTTAGCACTATGACATATTCACTTTACATAGCTTCGTCATCGCTGTATTTTGCATATTTAGACTAGTCTTCGACACCAAGCAAGTAGTTAGACTCTAGTCATTCACATTTGCATCATTCTCTTCGGCACCTTGCCTGTCTCACAAGCTCTTCACCAGTTTTTGTAACAGGAGTGGATAGTTGCTGTAAAAGGATCTCGCTAAAAAAACTTGGATAATTGTCTCCGTCCCCTGGAGTTGGGTTTAATACAGCTTGTAGAACGGTGGAAGACGGAAGCTATTTTAGATCGTTTCTATAGACTACTCTGTTCTATAGGAATGGCTGTTCCTAAGACATTGGTAAGTTACTTCTGATCTGGATTTAATTTTTGTATCCTTAGTTTTTTAGTCGTCAACAGTTTCTCAGTAATTTTGGTTCGAAGAATTCCTGTCTAAATGTCTGATTGTTTGCTATCCCTGAGAATACATTGGAAGATATTTACTAGAATAATAACTAATAATTGTGCATTCTTAATTTTTGTGGTTCAGGTTATCGTTGCCGTTATCGGCTTAGCTGCGATCTTCATCCATTCAGCGGAGGGAAAGCAATCTAAATATTCTGCCAAGCCAAACGCAGTGGGAGAGGACACAAGCAAGATCGATGGGTCAACCCAGTTTCTAAACATTGTTCATGCCAATGAAAGCGCTCTTTTTTCCCAACGTTTCGGCAAACCTCCCAGGAAATCTACCCGCTTCCACTACCCTGAACTCCCGGAAGTGTACTGGACTAAACACAAGCGTCCTGTCGTCCCACTTTTTGACGCTTCACTCTACGAAGACTAAATCATCTCAACCATGTCGTCATCTGCATATACTAATAACTGAATCAATACTCGTATCGTCGTTCCTTAAGATTTTAATTTTAGACCCTAGAGCTTTTAGAGTCGTGGCCATTATTTAAGACTTTTAACAATTCTTTGATATTTATGTGCATTACCCTTAAATTCACGACTTAAAATATTTTCACAAGGTAATCAAATTATCGTAATTTTGATACTTCCAGTTCTCAACTTCAAATAAATGAACTGTAGAGATTAAACTAAAAACATATAATCCTGTTTTGCGCGCACCATTATTACCACTACCAGTTAATGAAACGTTCGCTTCAGTTCTGATAACGTACGCAACGCTCTCTGTAATAGTCAATATATTAATGCATGATAATGTCCAATTAGACTTTACGCAAACTGTAGTACAGCATCAATGCCTCATTTCATCTAATTATAAACTTAAAGACTTTTCCAGAAGATATACGTAGACCGTTAACATTAGGTTAAGATTGAAACCACCGCTAGCAAAGTTACCCATCATGCATATTGTAGTGCACTCCAGATCAGGGGAAAAGCAAAAGCAAAAAGGGGAGAGGTAAACACGGATGGCTATTAGAATTCGATTAGAATATGAGACGCAATGTAGTCTTCCCAACATGACCTTCTTTTCATTAACTCGTTAACATTCATGGAATTGGGCAATTTTGCAGGGATTCTTTCGAGCATATATACATTGATTATCCTGTTTGAAACACGTTCGAATAAGGAATGGAATAGGAATAAGCCACAGTTTATCAATCCAAAGTAACTGTGAACTAATTGGTGAAGAAGATACGACCTCACGAAATGACATATCCGTATGACGAATCCGCAATCGTTTCATTGACTACATTCACTGTCTCCAACAATATTATAATTCTTAATGAAGATTTTCTCAAACACGCACCCCTTCAAACCAGACATTTACACGTTAACCTTATTGCTAAACACGCATATTTACGCCTTCCAACTTACTAATCCTCTTTGGTAACAACTAACTGCGCCTCTAATGACCCCAACTATTTAAACCGATAAGAAGACCACTTAATGACATATTCTGCCTACAAATTATATAAAAGATTCTACGAATCCTTCATTACTTACACAGAACTCCAGAAGAGCTAAGGAAACGCAGTTGAAATTAGTTGAATTTTCAATTTTTGAAATAACATTGGGATTTTCAGTGAAAACGTTTCGGTAAGCTAATTCCTTTGGAATAAATCCGGTTTAGCAGTTATTCTACTCATTCCTTCAGTCGGTTAGACTAGTGCTTGACAATCATATTTCTATAATTTCATTAATATTTTCTTCCAATTAGAATAAAATGCAAGCAGTAATAATATTTGCGGTTCTTGTCGCTGGAGCTTCGGCACGACCCCAGGAGGACACCACGCAATCCACCCATCCACCCGCTCCGACTGCAATTGCAATCCTTATCACAACCACTCCAAGCCCTTCAGACCTTTCTTCTCTTCCAACAACGGCTGGAAATGAGACCCTTAGTTCCCTCCCACCAAATCCCACTGCTCCTCCTGCCCTTGCCCTCGACTCAAACCAAACCTCTCCCTCGACCCCTTTAAACGCTTCCACAATCTCTTCAAACACTTCTGAAACTACACTTCCGGAAACAACAACTTATCTTCCGGAAACGACCACCTTAGCCGGAAATTCCGGGTCTCAAACCGAACAACAACAACCAGTAAGTTTCCATTGATTCAGCTTCTGCTCCATCAGAAACAAACGCAAGCTTTCCTAAACCAACATAGAAACATGACAATAGTGAACTGCGAACTTTGATATTTAAAATACTACTTGAAACTAACGTGTATTTTATTATAATCCAACAGCTGAAAATGCGAACATTTGTATCTGGATTCGCTGCTGCAACTGGGGATGACGGTAAAATATACTACGTGAAGAACGACAATGGAAAGATCGAGAGAGGAGTTTTACGTGGAAACGGCCGCATTCCCTTGTTTGACATGAACCAAGCCGTCAACAGATACTTTGACTACTCACCATTTACATATCCGATGCAGAGGCCCGACTTTGACCTCGATGCCGCAATTCGTAATGCAGTGAATGAGTATTTGGAGAATTTGCGCATTTAACTCAAGTTATCCAATGCCTTTACTCTTGCCATTTGTGCTCTTGTAGCGGATGAGACTGAAGAAAACTTCTATGGCGAGCCTTATTTTGCTTATTAAACTCGGAGCAATCAGAGAAACGAGGGTTAACGTGCAGCATACAAAAGTAGCAAGCAACTTGAGTTGTATCTAGCATCAAAGTTTTCATCTTCCTTCAACATTAACATTGTCCGAGAGAAAACATTCTCCAACCCAAGGGTGCTAAGAGAAACTCCTTCACGAAATTTCAGTACAATAAAGCAATAAAACTATCAACACTCAAATATTCCCAACTTATTCGGACGACTCATCCACTTCCCATTTTCTGTAATCATTTCTATCATTTCAACATAATTCTTACACTTGCCTTACCTTAGCTTTGTTCATAATTTTTAAACACCGCTGTACACAATGCCCTCTTTCCTCCTTCCAGACGGGGTAGTTAGTATCAGTTCTAGCTAGAGCTTGTTACTACTATACATTAGGTTATTTCTCAGATTTTAGCATAATCATAAACCGTGATATTATAATAAATTCAAAATTTAAGTCCATCGCAAAGCATTATAAAAGACGCCTCTAAAGAATAATAATTCAGCCAAGCTGGCATCTCCAATCCCGACTCCAGCTTCCAGCACTCAAGAAGACACCTGATTCAGTGCAATCTGAAAAACCCATTGCGTCAGCAATAGGGCTCCTGCTTCATATAACTACTATCCTCGCCTCTCAACAAGCTGCTGACCCTTGCTTTAATCTACAATTCAAACCTCCGAGATAGCCCACTACTATTTGATGAAGCGTCGTATCCATTCATACACCAGCAATCACTACTCCTAATGCTCCAGCTCATAAAGCTGAAAGCATAGGGATTGCGGGATGAGCGTACTGGAAAGAGAATAGCAAATATAGGGTTGCAGTAGTGAACTGTACTGAATTAAAATTTCTGAATGATTGCTAAAGGCTCTACTGCCCAACGTCCAATTTAGGATTCCATCAGAAACAGGGAAAGCAAAAGAAAGATTGTGATGTAATAATATTCAGCAGGGAATGTTCTTGAAAACTGCTTCCTCCGTTTCCAATAGAAAGAAACTAACATGTAATTGATGTGGTTTTTGTCCATCTATGTTTCATTATAGATGGACAGGAAGGCGGAGTCTTTGTATTTCATTTGGTAGAAGAAGAAGGAGTATATTTAGAGAGAAATGTATGAGACAGCGAAAACTTGGCTGGAAGAGAATTGAAGGAGGATGGGAGAGAGTAGTCAGTAGGTCCATCCATGAGTAGAGTTAATGATGATGTGGGTGGCGGTTTTCTTTTTCTTTAACGAAGAGTCACATTAGTTGCTTTGTATTCGGATCAGAAAGCTGGATATAAATAAGAGCGTATTTCAGTCAGAGCGTGTATGTGAATGTGGACGACGGAGAAAGTCGCAGTCCATCCGATGGAAGAAGGAAGTTGTAGCGGTCTGGAGGAGAATGGAGATTTAATTCCGTGTGGCGTAATATGTATGATTGTCTCCGTTCAAGAGGAAAAGACATTGTGATAGTGGACTTGCCATAAGCCAAGCATACAAATGTCTCCATGGTCCGACTCTTTTTTTTCTGACTATTTTCTCTATTCCAGGGAGGATAGTGCTGCAAGAAGGAGCAACAGCTCCACGGACTTTCTCCATCCCATTTCCCCAACAACCATGTACTACACAACAAGCCCGCCCCGCCCGCTCACCCACACCACCTTCATGCCTTCTTTCATGTTAACTGGAGAAAGTCTCTGAAGAAAGGAGTACATGGGTCTCGGTGGGAGTGGACATATTACTACATTGCTTCCATCTCTCCTCGCTACAAGCCTACAACCACAGTGGACCCTCATTGGAGTGATATAAAAAAGCGAGTGGAGGATGAAGAAAAAGAAGAGGAGGGATTTGTGGTGATCTGAAAAAATTTATAAGAAAGACAATGCTGGACAGTAGCCCTTGTAGGAGTTTGAGAGAAAGAGCGGAGAATTAAACAGAATTCCAGAGAGTTTCTCTTCGTCCCCATCTTCCGGCTCATTTAATCCACGCGACTGTCTTTTCCACAGTATTTCCTCTCATCATTCTCACATGGGCTCTCTTGGCCGGACTCTCGATTTGGGATTCCCTGGGAGAGGGCAGAGAAAAGGACATGATATTCCAATTTTACATGGCTAAAATCCAGGAGTAAACAACAAGCTTTATCCTATATATAGATATATACGCAGCCTCCTCCTGCCCGCTGGCAAGCTAATGTCCATAGCTACAAGCAGGTTAGTACTTACTCAGAGAGATCCGCCAGAGTGTCCGAGAAAAGAGAGCGAGAAATATAGAAGCAAAGAGAAAAGATCAGAGGGAAGTGGACAGAGAGAGAGAGAGAGAGAGAACGAGAGAAAAAGCCTGGACAAGGACATACATTAGAGAAGCCCGTGAGAATAACCACTCTTCACAGATGTCCAGAGAATCGATACAGTAATATAAATAACAATAATGTCCTTTCTCTCTCATTCGCTTACGGTGCTCAAGCTTGGGAGACTGACCACTGGTCATATGGTTCAATAAAAGGCTTATGAGATTAGTTTTTGTACATGAAAGGAGGGAGATGAGGAGGAGGGGAGCGAGAAGGGCCAGATTCCTATATTCTGGAAAAGTAATAGCATAGCTACTACTCCCTTCCCACCCGACCCCAAGGACAGACAATCTTGGAAATAACCATTTACACATTCATTCTCCATAGCTTGTAATAGTCAACTTTCCCTCTGCCTTAATTTCCTACCAAAAGTATCCTATACATTGACTGATTCTTTCCACTTTTCCCTCCTCTTCCCCAAAAACTCCCACAGATACCCCACCCTCTACATATTTCCTTTCTCATGTCCATCCACCATTCCTCCTGCAAGTAATGTGAAACACACATGCATAAACCTATACTCTCAAAGAACCCCGGTATGAGTTTCAAACAGTATTACCTCCACCTCGCTCTTCCGTTTTGGCAAACATTTTATGCCTGCAACTTTCTCCATACTCAACAACACTTTCCTACCCTCTTACTTCTTACACAGTCAATCCAACCTGCTCCAAGTCTACTCCCATGCAATCAGGTCGGCAAAAAGCCAGCGGGAATAATCATAACTTATTACACGCGGACACACTATCACACACGTCTGGATATAACTACAACCATGGATTCCACGGATAGAGAGTGCGGGTAAATCCATTTGCATCCCATGACTTTCCCCTTCATCAACCACACATAGATCCCGCTATCCTAGGGAAAATTGACACTTTTGGTCCGAGACGGTGCTTAGAAGTAATCTGAGATGGACCAAACCTGGGAACCTGTGCTTCTGTCTGTACAGAATTTTCAAACATATATGAGAACAATGCGGCTTGAACTCATTAGAAGCATAATATAATGCAAAAAACACTGGGAATCCCAAGTGAAACAAAGTTACACTTAATCACCACCAGAGGGAGCAGCTTAAGTACAAATGAGGCTTGCTACAGATTTTTGATGCGGAATTCCTCTCAAGTCCAAGTCCCAGGAAGGAATCTGACCATATGGATATTCTGCTGCATGTACAAATTCGGCTGATAATAAGCAGCTCCGGGCTTTGTATGTTTCTCTCAACTCTACATGTATTAAGACTAATTGACAGAGGAGAGAGGAGGGTTGATGGAAGAGAGGATATTGGGGGAAATTACCTATGGAATTGTGGGACATTAAATTATTCATCTCATTCACCGGCCCTATGAACTTTTCATGGTAATGGCCCTCTTTTCGAGGGTCATCAAGGTCCGAGGAGCTCTTCTCATCCGGGACAGTGATCAAGAATACTGGGAGGCAATAATAGTTTCTCCCTGTCTCACTTTCTGTCTCAGCTTGCAGAATTTGTGGCGAGAGAGGGATTTATGAGAGGGAATTGAGGGAATGCTTGAGGAGCGCCCGGGTAGACAAGGGAGGGATAGGCGGATGGGCAGAGAGAGACCAGGGTAGGGCAGAAGTCAGAGCAAAGCTTTGAGTGTGTGTGGTGTGCGCAGTTTTCATAATTACTTCCCTCCCACTCATATTTTCTCTGCGGTGGACACACCTTGGACACGGAGCGAACCAGCTTTCGCAATAGCTCGTCCTCACCCGCCATCCCTCGGAAGCTATCTGATTCATAAGCCAATGATAAAGTGCCGGTCAGGCGCCCGAGATATAAGGCCTTCACCGCACTGCCTCAACCACCAATATCCTCATCTCTTCCCTCACTTATAAACCCCACCATTCCCTACATTGAACTTTGACATAAGAATCATATAGGATTCCCTCGGGGGCAAATGCAAACGGAAGAGAGGGCAAATACGTCCGAGACGTAATCCAGTCACAATGTCAAAAAGTAAATTGAGGTGTTTAACAACCATTTTACACTTTCATCATGAATTTGACCAGATCTGCAGCTTTTCGCTACTTCGTAGGGCTAACACCGTTACTAATTGTTCATTGCATGGCAATATTCCGGGAGCTCATCTCCCCGTAACCGTAAGAAGGAAATCAGGTAAGAAGGAAAGCAAAAAAGGGGGCAATATTTAGCAGATTTTAAGATTGGCTTTAAAAAGATGCGAAAGCGCCTATAGCCAAGGATTTTCATGGTGAACAATCAAAACCTCTCCCTCTTCCTATAGTATGCTCTCAATTCTCTACTGACTCGGCTACAGCATCAAGTCTATGGTTATAGAATATAATGTGGATTTATCCCCCATGGAGAAAGCATCACACCCATCGTTTGATTCTTACATCGTACACAAAATCCTTAGTGTCCAACATGTATACAGTAGTCTGGTAATCAGAAGGATTGATCGGAACGACCTATAACTCCTCAAGCTCCGTCTCAGTCTGAGAGTCTGACCGCTACAAATGTTCTATATTACTTACGCCCGGCTTCACTTGATAGCTACTTTGAAGAATGGGGATTTGAGGGAGATGATGCAGAATTTCGGATAAGGTCAATACATATGTAGGCCCACACTTTCTCCTTTTCGGACCGAACAAGTCTGAAAGCTTCAAGTCTTCAGCTTTCAGCCTAGGGAAAGTCTTGCCCCCCCCCCCTACATCCTTCTTTCTTCCATCTACTTCAGTACTTCAGCTATGGTATTATTTTCCCCACCAATAACAAACTACAGATTAGCCAAGACGAGACGACGGGAGACAAACATTTCAAGCTTCTGTCTTCCTAACGGAATTTTGCACACGCTCCTCCTTATTCAGTTAAGAGTTTATCCTCTTTAATGTTCTCAAAAATGCAAGGAATGATGGAGAGCTCCACTGAGTGAATCATTCGAGAGGGTAAAAATTCTTCTAGCCCCGCAGTTCCTCCTCCCTTTTGTGTACATAGACTAAACTTCCCTGCCCGAACCTGTCCTTACGGTGAACATATCTGGAGCATCTCTCCCTGGACTCCAGCGGTAACGACCCGCACCCACCCACGTATCAAATAACCTCAAGCGGGGATCGCGATCAAAGTCCATTTTTACGTAGAAGAATTGGCTACTTGGCTACACTAGCCAGGTCGTAAAGAGTACTTTTAATTCTGCCATACCCTAAACAGACCTAGACTGGATACAAGCTAGTGAAAGTTGAGAGAAAGCAGTGAATTAGATGATAAAGCTCTGAGGAAAGGAGAAGACAGGCGGAGAAAGGGCTTGGAAATTTTGGAAAAATCGGAAAAAGAAGAGAGATGAGGAGGAGGAGACTACGAGGAGAAGAGAGGAGGAATAGCATGGAGAAGTTAACTGAATCAGATGTAAACATGGATGGATGGATGATGATGACTGGGAAAAATCAAGGAATATGTCAGGAACTCAAAAGGCGTGTAATGGTGGAGGAATAGAAAGTGATTGATCATCCTGCCTGGTAGCATCATGATCCGCCGGCCCTTGATTGATTCCATGTGCCAGCAACGCATCCAGTATTCAACTCCCGCAGATTATCTTCCCTTCCACCATCAACTCCCTCCCCTCATACACTCTCCACACGCTTCCTCATTTTGTGCAAGTGAGTGAAAACATGATGGATAAAATCCTTTCCGCTCAAAATCCCTTCCTAGTCATCCCTCAACCGTATCATCACTTGTACAAATCCCCGCTTGCCCTCCTCGCCTTCCGGAATCCAGCCTCCGCTTCAAGCCTACGCATTTATACAGACTTTCTCATAATATCCTTATCCCTTAGATAAATATTCATCTTGAGCTATCAAAGCTTTGTCCCCAACACTTGCAAAGACTGAAGTTACAGTAATGCGTTGAAAATAAAATCCTATTATATCACAACTTTATTGTTTCATATGTTTTAGATTAGTTTATTCTTTTTCATTCAGTAATCTAATTCAAATCCTCATGTAATTATTACATGTGTTTCTTCTGTACAAGCTCCCAAAAGTCCCAAAGAGAAAAGCTGAAACTAACAGTAGTTGATATTTTGAATATCATAAAAAAAATTAAATGCTTCACAGAATCATATTACATTTTAATTTGAGAAAGTTCTGTATAATAGCCATTTTTATCCAATTCTTAAAATTTATACAAGTTATGAGCTTTGAAAACTATTCCAAAGAAATCGAGGATTTGTAAAACTCAAGTTCACTCATGCTTCATCTACCTCTCCGCTAGAGGGAGTCCAGCGAGAAGCAAGGATGGGATGTGCGGGTAGTGGGGGAATTGAGAAAAGTTTAGATTATGGTCGGACGTATTTATAGTTGCTTTTCCACCGAGATGATGATGATGGCGAGTGGGATAAGGATGAGAATGATGATGGTGGATGTATGGAATTGGAAAATGGGTCTACGTCTATCTATCTTTCTACTTGTCTTCTTCTCATCCTCTCAAAACTCTCTAGTCTCAATAGACTGAATGCTAGAAGGATGCTTTTCCTATGAAAAATTCATTCCAACTTTTCCGATCCTTCTTTCAACTCCTCTCAACCCATCCTTCCCTCCTTCAACTCATTCAACTATAAACCCAATGGTTATTATAAACGCCACACACAAATATACACATCTCTCCACATTTCTCCTTTCTCCCCTTTCCTACTTTCCCCGTTTCCCCACACGTATACACGCATATACCCTATACTTTACTTTCTCTTCTTATTTCTCTCCAATTCTTTTGTAAACAAAATGGAAAAAATCTTCCTCCTTTTTATTTCTTTATATATTCCCTACACAACATACACCAAAACCACACAACTCCGTCAAGTTATACTTAACCATGCAACCGGAGCATCACTTCAGTGCTTGCTCTCCTTTTCCCAGAGAAATAGATCAAGAAAAAATTCCCTTTCCCAACCAAGCACATCTTCCAGCTCCTTTCTCCTCTAACCTATACTCAACGAGCTTCCAAACAAAAATACATAAAACATATCAATGTAAAAACGTCACTTTGAATAAATATTCTCAAAAAGAATCCATTCAATCATTTCCTCCAACCTACGACTTTACCTCTTCACTTTTATTTATAATGCATACACATACGCATTCAACATTCTATCCCACAACTTCCAATCCTTCGGCTTTCCGCTCCAACTTTTGCTGGAGAAAATGCTCAGAAATACCCAAATGAAAAGTGGCAGCACTTCAAACGTTGTAAATTGCGCTCTTACTCCACCATTTCTCTTCTTATTATTCACAAATTCCGTAACGCTCCTTTATCATTCTATCAGAGCCAATAATATCTCTTCAGCCATGTATTCTTGCTCCCCCTACCTTCTTTTCAGCCTAGACTATGATTCAGGCTATGGTATGGCTTTTGCTGAGGACGCACATGTTTTAATCCCGGGAAAAAGTTTATTTGTCCCTCCGAAACTCCACATTCACATAACGCAGCATGGATAAATATGCAAAGTTCAAACTACCACTTACTTCTAACCTCCTTGAGCAGCTCCGAATGGCGCATAAACATTCGTAGATGGCAGCACGTGCTTCCCAAATACTCATGTTCTAGTGACAATTCTAGCTATACATTTTCTAATCATCTGTGCGCTAGCTAATACATACATGCTGCTAGTATTCTGCAGGGATTTAGAAAGTTCAGCTTGAAATATTTTCAAGTATTTAATTTTATTTAAATTTCGCGCAAGGAAGTAACTATACCGATATGTAAAAACTGCTATAGCTACAAATATCAAATCTGTAATCCTCGGTTAATTTGCGCTAAGAAAAACTTATTGAGATCTATCGAATACGAAAATCTTTACCAAATTATTTCCGAAATATATACTTTGTTATTCATTATCATTCCAGGATATTCAAATAGATGCATATACACTCGTCGAGTTGAGTCGGATTCTTTTTTCCAACTTGTATCTTGGAATACGTCAATACATGGGATACGCTTGTATGGAAGCCAGACGCTGGAGAGAATAAACAGATACAGAATTCAGAAGCGGATAGATGAGAGGAGTGCTCGTAGGATATCGTCAATTGGTAAGTAGAAGAAAGCGAGGGCTAGGTTGAAGTGAAAGCAAGGGAAGGAATGAGAAATCAGGAATTCTAAAAATGAGGGGGATCGCAATAAGTTGGCTGAAGGGAAGGACTTTCATAAAATACATGTGGGGGCTACATCCGTGTCTTGAGCAGAAGGGAAAGAAAAATTGGAGGAGTAAATGAAAAAAAGTTGTAGAAAAAAATAATGGGAAGAAGAAAAGAAGTACTATTGTTGCGTCCTATTGGGAAAAGTTGAGGGAGTATCTCATCTCCGTACTTGCGTGCGTGCGGAAGAATATGGATTCATTCACACATGTAAATAGCTATAAGCAAGGAATAAGACTTTCTCCAACTCTTTTTCCTCCCACCCATACGCGCCATCCTTTTCCATGGGAAGAATTCATCCACTGACTAGTATGTGTTATACAAAAAAGATAGGAAGCATTATGCCCTCTAAAATCTCCGGCTGGTATTAACAAAAATCCTCATGAAAGCCGTACATCTGCCTAGGTATATATACTGGATACACAAACTGTGGTTCCACTAAGAAATGACTATGAAAGAACGAAAAAGTAGGAGTGAAAAGTGGAGAGTTTATATAAAACAAGTTATATATGGAAGAGAAAGGAATAAGGAGTGAAAGCATCTTAGAGGAGTGGAGAGGAAGAGAAAACAAAAAGAACTGTTGGACCAATAAAATAATTCTGGAGGAAAACCAAAAGGGAAATTGGGGAATGCTAGCCTGGAATTATCCACGTGCTGAGAAAATCAAAGAGAGATCCTTCCCCGAGACGCAGTCCAGAATCCAAATAAGGTATAAAATTGAATTTTTCTCCTATAGATCTCGCTACGGATAATTTTTCTTAATTTCTCCTTCGATTCAACTTTTTATCGACGAGTTCCCAGCGTGAGCTGGGATTATAAACAATGAACAAAGAAGATTACTGAATCGGAGCCAGTGCGAGCCATGAATTTACAAGTGGTAATCTCTCCTCCTTTCTTCCATTCTCTCCTCATCTGCCCCCTTCGCTTAAACCCCCTCATCTATTTTTTCATCTCGTCCTCTTATCTTCCATAGTGTATAAACACATATTTCCCCTCTCATCTTTCTCCTCCTCATTCCTTCTAAACTTTCGTAACGATATATAGGTAATAGCTACACATTTTTTACAAAACCCTTCTATCCTCCTCCCGTCAATAATATACAAGGGAGGCATGCTCCGACTATCATTTCCCTGCTTTCACCATCCCGCCGCTTTCCCCTATCCCTCCCGCCATTCCTTGTAGAATAGCCTAGATTTTTCTAAACTCCTTTTCTTCTTTTCTCATTTAACCCTTTGACTTACCAAAAGCAAGGACAAGAATAGCAAATGATTTCTCATTCGAGAGCCAATCAATAGTCTCCTCATTCCCCGTCTCCATTATTTATCTCCCTCCCCTCATTTCATTAAGCCCATGTCCCATCTTTTTAATCCACTTATAATATCTGAATCCTAAAACTTGCGCAATTACCAACACCAAAAACATTCAATAATCCCCAAACAACCATTTTTCATCCACCCGAATATATTTCCTCCCAAATCCCATCACTGTCCTCATTCATCCAAGCAATATCCCATCCTCAAATCACCCATTCTCTCTCTCTCTCTCTCTCTCTCCTTCATTTCCTCACAGTCATCCTTAGCAAATCAGCATGAGCATCTCATCCCTCCCAAGGATTGTCCTCCGCCTCCAGTAATACACGCGTCCCGAATTTAAAACCTTCCAGACATTAAAATCCTACTTCGCATTACTAAAGATTATTGACTTTCAAATTAGTTTTAAAGCTCGCAACTCCTCCATTCATACACTTCGATAGGCGTCATAGTATTTTCTTAATGAGGGAGCAACGGGATGTAAAAACGTTCAGGAAGACACTTCCATGCATTCATTCCCTTTTAATGATTCCCAGAAAGAAGAAGCAGCAAAAAAATTTCTGGTTTTTCTAACCTTCCCTGCAAGGGATGCGATGTATTTCAGATTTTGGAAGCGTTTCCCAAACATCCGAGAGATGTCATAATAGAAGGCGTGTGACACAAACTTGCTTCCCACTTTCCCTCTAAAACTCCAACTCGGCATTCTTTCTTTTTCATTCAAATGAAACCGAAGTGCAAGACTAAAAATTCGCCAACACTACAGACATGTACACAACAACAATAGTCCAAGCCCGCAGGCTGTATTCTTACAATTTAAATCACTTCTTTCGGAGAGCACAAAAATTGATGGCTCTCCATTCCATGGTATGGTCTGTCCGTCCGTGGTGATAAATTCTTAAGAGAATTTCCCCTTTGTCTTTTGGTATATAGCATGTAATTGCGTTGGATTTGTAGAATAGCAAGAGATGAGGAGATGATTAGAGTGGAAAGAAGGAAGGAAGCGGGTATCTCGGGAAAACGGAGGATGGGAATCATTGACATGACAGGGGAGAAGAAAGTATATGAGAGGATTTGGATGGCGGAAGGGGGAATGGATGCAGGTTGGTTGTGTGATTATTTTGAGGGAGAAATTAGCTGTAACTATGAGAAATGAGCAGAGTTAGTCCGGGAGAATCTCTAATAGCTGTACAAGCTAAATGCAAGTGTAGTAATGTTTGAAGGGGAGGGAAGAGGGAAAAAGTTGTATGATGATGAGTTGGAACCAAGTTGCTCTGTCTTCTGAAGGGAAGAGAGATGGGGGGAAACACTAGCTGACTGGCTGGATAGAAAAGTGGATTCCATAAGTTGAGTTACGGAAGGGAAGAAAAAGACAACTCGGGATGACAAGAGAATCTATAGGAGTTGCTTTTCTTCCTTCGGCCCGTCCCGGCTAATACAAGAGTGAAACGAAGGAAGGAAGAAAATAGTAATAAGGACGATTGCCAAAAATGAGCGGATAGCATAGTGCATTGCATATAGTATTCTCTCCATCTCTGTCTTCCAAAGACTATACGAGTGTATAGTCCATCAGATTTACGAGGTCGACGAAATTTCCCCTTCTCCAACTACCCGTACGTCTCTTCTTGAAATATATCAGCCATTTTCTTGATTTATCCTCGTCTCTCTGAAATAACTCACTACATGAAGATGAAGCAACGTTATAATAATATATCTTTCTCATTCTCTTTCTCCCTCTTCTTCTTCTCAGTTTCTTCTTCCTTCTCCATTCCTCGTTCCAGCTATCTCCAAGAAATATATACTTATTCCCCTCCCCCATCATCCTACCGGGAACAAAACCTTCCAGCATTTCCTTCTTACCCGCTTATAGACACACCGTCTTCCCCCCACCTTCACTCTTATATTCTATTCACTATTATAACACCGAGCTCCCGCATTTCCCCCGCATCCTGCCCTTTCCATTCCAAGAAAAACGGATCGAAGATAATATTTTAACAAAGTATAGACCTTTACTTCCATATTTAGTATCGCTTTTATACCACTTGCTCCTCCACTCTTCCAAATATTTCACCCTATATTTCCCAGCCCCAAGTATTTCCGCCCTGTCGTCTTCTCTAAATATGTTTTATAGAAATAAATTTCTTTTCCCTGTCATCCTCCTTCCAATTCCAACTCCAACCAAGTAACTTCTCAGCCATAGCAGCAGCAGCCTCGCAAAACTCCAGGAAGAGTACTTGGTTATGCTCGGGGAAAACATTTTCAAGTGCCAGTGCTTAAACTCTTGTAGGTTTCCTTCCACTCCTCTCTGAAGCAACCGTAGCCTTGTAAATCCAGGGAATCCTCCTCTGTTATTATCATCTTTCATAGTCGTCGTCTATTTCTCTAAATTGTTTCTCTCCACTTCCGTAAAACAAGTTTCAGAAACAGCCATCTTCCATTAACCAGAACCCCATTAAAGTCTCCTAAATGATTTCAAATTTAGTTGTCAACCTCCAGGAGGTAATATTTTTCCAAGCTTGGGCGAGTTAATCCAGCCAAACTCATGGCGAGCGGGAGAAAGAAGGAAACGGACAGAGGAAAAGCATAGGCGAAAACTTTTACCCGGCCAGCCCACCATTACAAATTTAGTCCCCCGTCTTCTTCTTCTCCTCCTTCCTTCGTCTTCCTTCTCCCTCCCGAAATCAGTTTATTTTCCAAAGCTCATTAATTTACTAAAATATCGAATCTTTTCCTGGTCAGGATAGCCCAATGCTGTTGTTGAGTTTCTTATTTAGTGGAAAATTGTGAGAGAACCTAAACGCTTGGATTTTAATAGGCCTCCACGACCACCATAAACTCTCTTCTGGGACTCCCGGCCATCTTCTCTATGTCAAACCCATCTTCCCTGCCATCTTCCTTGAAACCCGACCCAAGTCAATCCCATGTAAGAAACGTACTGAAAATTAATGAATCCGTCCCTCGCCTAGAAGTCATCATGAGAGATTCTGAAAATAAAGGAATCCCTACCACTTCCTTCTCCAGCCATTCTATCCTTAACTCTCTCCAGCCCATAGTGAGTCCCACAATCAACGTATCACCAACAAACTTTATGATAGCAATAACAGAGAGCAAAATGGTTCCGTCCGAGCCGTCTACAAGAAAATACCAACACTTATGTCACCCAAATCTTCGCATAAATCCATTATGCCCGGACAAAAACAAATTATTTAACCTCATACCTTGGCCCAGCTTTATTCCCTCAGGTAGAGGAAAATATTACCGTCCATCCTCCGAATCCGGCAATAACATAAAAAACCCACCCCCTTCTTTGCAAACTTGCTTGCTATCCATCTCTTCATTCCTTCTTTTTACGCAATGTCTTCCTCTTCCCTCCTTTCTTCAGCTGTACTATACAGACTACAGTGCTATGCATAGTTGGAGAGACTCTGACCTTGCTCTTGCTTTAGTGCAAGGAGTAAAAAAACTCTTTTAGAATTCTACTACCCGCCGATTTAGCCGAAACTAAATCCTTAAGTGTTCCTCCAGCCAGCAATCCAGCCTTGGTAAATGTTACACAAGTTCACGTGTGTGTGTGTGTGTGTCTGAGTGTGTGAAATTCGGGGGAGTTGTAAGAAAGTAGGAAGAATTTCCTCAAGTTGAAAGTAAAATCGTAAGAGAGATAGGCAGATAAGCCTTTCTGTCGCGGAGACAGACAGGGAGAGCAAGGGCATGGAAATGCATTCATTCATTGAGTGGGTGAAAAGGGTATCAGTTTACACTATAGCCCGCCCGCCCGTCCGCCCTCCATCCGTACCAGTATCAAGGGGAATATTGGCCGAGGCGGATTCAGTTCACCGGGACTGAAATAAGATTGCCCGCTAAAACCAGTTTCCTTCTCAAAAGTCGGAGTTGGAAAGGGCGAGAGGGAATGCTGTGATGCAGTGCACTGCACGCAAGTGTATGCAAATAACAAGTGGATAATGCAGTCAAAAGTGAAAGTTGAGGGGAAATTACCTAAGGTCGGGAAAGAAGAATCCTCTCCTTCTTCCATTTCCATCCACTCCATCCCAGCCCGCCCGCTTCTCTCAGTCTGGGTGATGCCTTGCTCTACTCAATTGCCCTATCCTCATCCTGAACTGCCAGACTGCCTGACTGCCTACTCATTGCGTGCCAAACCAAGTCATTCTTAGACACACACACACTTGAGGCAGAAAAACTCTGCAAATTGCGCTCACGTTTCATTCGCAACATTGCAACAAGCGCTCCTTGGATTTCTCCTCTGTCTCGGATTTCCACGCATTTCAACACATGCAAACAAGATCCAGCCACCACAACAACTACTCCCGTCACCTCCTCAATCTTTGTCTTCCTTTACTCCCTCCAGAGATACCCGCCTGTAGACGTAGTACTGTACAAAGCGGGTAAACAACTCTTTAAAAGGCGGAATATACTACTATGTAAAGCACAAAAGTCCCGTTAGAAACTAAAAGCTTCCGTTGCAAGTCTCAGGAACTTGCCATCTTTCGAGATGGTTTCCCAGCAGTCAGGCATGTTACGACTCCGGAGTCGGCGACTCCCACGACTCCTGAATTCGAGCATTTTTAAGTTGCTCCAAGCGGAGGTTGTCCGTACTAATCCCTGAGTCGCGGAGTTGTTTTCGTCCGACTCCGACTCTCGACTCAGCTCAAGTCTGCTCCAGGTGGATACAACTATGCTCACTGATGATATGTTGCCTATACTGATTAATTTAAAATTAAAAGCTGCAATTAAATTATTTTTTTGGACACAATTAAAAACTAACAATTAAAATTAAATCTCTTCCTGTGACAATTAAAATTTAGTAGGATTCATCAGTGATCACATATGTTGGCTATAATGATTAATTAAATTACCATTTTTCATGTGATCTATATGTCCACCTTAGCCTAAAGCTACAGTTATTTCTTACGTCTTGAGTAAAACTAGGCTTAACCTGACCTACAATCGTCATTAAAATTGATTAACACGTCATGGATAATTTAATTACCATTTTTCATCATGTTGACCGTCTACGTGTCTAAAGCTGCCGTTATTTCTCGCTGCCGTTATGTCTCGCTGCTTCAATACAGCTAATCTTGCTCTTACTAACACTCCTAATTAAAATTAATTTAAATATAATGGTATTGAAATTAAAATGTCAGTTGCATATAAAACCTGACAAATGTACCAGTACACATTTCTGTTATAACAAATTTCTATAAGCAACCCGGATCAGTGATGAGGGGTCTGAGTCGACTCAATGCCAGAGTCGACTGAGTCGAAATCTTGGGTGAGTCGTGGTGAGTCGAGAGTCGCTACGACTCGGCTTGAGTCGCTGAGTCGCAGGCCTCGCCAGAATCGTGGAGTTGCCGACTCCGGAGTCGTAACAAGCCTGCCAGCAGTAGGAATATCCGCCAAAATTTAATTGTTTACTCCAATTCCATTGTTTTTTTACAAGTCTCAGGATTTTATTTTTCCATTCACATGCAACTCGCAGCAGTGCGGTATATATAAAGTACAACAAGCTTAAAATATTAAAGACTATGCAATTTCAAATATGGTTTCCTCTTAAAAAACCTCAAGCCATCTAAATTGTAAATTCACAAAAATATCCAAAAAAAATCCTAAGTGGCAACTCAAAGACAATTCCATACAACATAGCAGGCAGAAGAACAAGCATATAGAAGACAGAAAATTGAGCTGGCGCGAGATAAAATGGAAGAAACTGGAGATGTCCTTACGGTCATGGCGGGATGGTTGTGAATATTTCTGTTTTCCAATTTTAAGCGAGACTAGTTGACTAGTAGATGGGGAATGGAGGAGAATTGAGCCCAACTCTGGTAGAAATAGACGAGAGAATCTCGCTAAGAGAATTTGAGAGAAGAGATAAGGTTTTTGTAGATAAAGAAGGAATGGTTTGGTATTTATGAAAATATCCATACATAAGAGATGGAAATGAGAAAAAGGGACATTACATTAGAATAATAACTGCCGTGAGGATGATGATAATAGTTTGTGGGTGGGAAGGAGAAGAAAGTTTTCTCCTCCCGACGGAGCATTATGAGAGCCAGTGTATCGTACCTTCAACTTTTGAAAATTGAGCAGTTTCCGAGCATAGCATACATGTTCTCCTTCTGGAGGACAAGTTGCAAAAGGGAGAATTCTGGGGAGAATTGATGATGCAATTCAAAGGCTTCATAAAGATAATATAGAGTATCATTCCAAAATGGTTCAACTCCAGCTCAGAGTCAGGAGGAGTGCTTTAAACTACAGCCGAGAAGGCTCTATACAAGATATGCAGTCAAACGAAACTGAATGCATGCAGAATACCCGGGTGCCGAGGATCCCTAAATGCGTTTCAGGCAACTCCCATCCGGTATAATCTTTACCCGGTTTTGCTAAATGGCAAAGAGACTAGAGAGACGACACACTCAAATATTTCTGGCCCGAGAGTAGGGAAACAGTACTCATTCCCTTCCCGTACTTCATTTCCTATTCAATCTTTATTTCCCTGTTTAAACTCAACTTTGCCACGAGTCGTAATTATTGTGTGGTTGTAAAGTTTGAAATGCTGCCTCTGCATAATATGAAGGAAGAGATGAGAAAATGAGAGACGGGACAAGTTTCTCCATCTCTTTCAGCCTGAACCAAATGGACTGCTATTTCTCTCCTATCCCGAGAATTTAATGTCAACTTCTTCTCATCTTTCTTCCCGCTCCTAACAAAATACAGTAGAACGCTCTCTTGCATTAGCTTGTCTGAAACTCTCGTCCCGGGTAAAGTGAATCCATAATGCAGACCGACACCAAAGAAGAGGAAAACTCAAATTCGACTATAGTGATCTGTATGTATATGTGATTATGAGTGTTTTTTGAGGTTGGGCTAAATTGGAAACACCCTCGGAGAGAGAAGAGGGTAAGGTTGTGTGGGAGAAAGTTTTTTGTAGCCATAATTTTCAAGAGGGGAGTTTTTGAAGGGGAGAGGATATGATAAAATATAATATAGGCGTGGCCAGAGCCGACAAACGGGGTGGAGAGGAAGGAGGGAGAAAATATGATTTCATTTCATAATCTACAGGAGGGGGAAGTCTGGCTGACTCCGGTTGGCGCAGAGCGAAGATCCAACTTTGCGCAAATTGATTATGAACCGCAGCCCGAGGGGAGCCAATGAGCAATCCAAGCTTTTTAGACCCAGCTTTTCATCCCCATAAAGGATATCTCATCATATTTTATAGGCTCTTCCCCATCCCCATCGTCCTTCTCCCTTCATTCCCTTCCCGTTTTATGATCAGGGAAGCTAATGGAAATCCAGGAAAAAGCTTCTCCTGCTCTCCTTCAAAAATAGAACACCATCCAAGAGCCCCGTCATTTTTCTGCTATTAGATGCTTCTAGCGCACTTGTACGATTCGGAGCTCACCAGTTTTAGTGGATACTGATTTACTGATATTAGGCTGGCAAACAGAGTTTACAGTTGCAGAAATAGCGGTAATGTCCAGCGTGTATTACAGGGCGTTTTTCTTCTTTCACTCTCAGCATTTTCAAGTACGGTTATGCAGCCTTCTGTAACCCTGCTCACCAGCCCGTAGTATAACTTTCCCCAAGAAATTCTCAATTATTTAATGTATGAATTTAGGTGGGGGAGCGCCAGTTAGGAAATATAAAAGCAAAAGCGAGGCGGATGGGTTGGAGAAATGGTGAAAAGGGAATCCAAGATTGACCCTTCTCAATAGAATAAGTTCAACTCTCCAACCTCCGTCGGACATTTATAAAAGAGGATAATGGGCTTTGGATTCACATTTGCTGGAATAGGATTTTTGGAATGGTCGAGAGGGAGAGTCTTCACTTTTCTTAGCCCACGTAGCAGTATTCCCGTTCTATTAGTTTTCCTCAAAACGTCCCTCGACTCTTGTACACATGTCATATTAGGGGTTGGAAATATCCAGGATTCCCCTATTTTTCTATTCTATTCATCTGCGGACAGGTTCGAGGGCAGACGGGCTTGACAGCCCGAAATACCCAGCTAGCCAGCCACCCTCCGCCTAGTGTCCGGCAATTCTATTCTATATGTTCAGGTCACAGCAGCTCATGTATAAGCAGAAGAGACTAAGACGCTTGAGGATAGCCATAGGGAGAAGGAGTCCGAGAAAAAGAAATTCCTTATTTAAAGGGACAAAATTGAAGCTTCTGAGAGAAATGTTCGTCTTTGAGTGAATGAGGAATGAAGATGTGGAGTGGCTAGTATATATTTGAATTCGCTCTTCTTCACTCCAGCAAAGGTAGAGCTGTAGCTATAGATTGTCTTGAGAAGACACATAGATTCCTGGACATCCCACCAGGGACAGAGATCTTCTGAATCCAACGCTGAAGAAAAAGCGAGGAGGACAAGCATAGATAGAATTATAGAATGAAGACAGAGCCAGGAAGAGAAAGTTAGTGAGGGAGCAAGAGAGAGAAAGCTCTTGAGAAGATAATTTTTGTGATGGAAGAGAGTGGAAGTGGAATTCAGGTAGGAGATGGATTTCGAGATGTGTTAGTTAGGCAGTCAGAGTCCGTGGCGAGAGTTTGGCGTAACGAGGGAGTACAGGACAGATGGGTTCTTATTTTTCAGCTCTGGGGAAAGCGGGGGGACAAGGGATGACTCAAGTGGTTGATATTGTAAATAAAACAGTGGTGAAGAAGGATGGGAATGAGAGTCGGGTTAAGGTCCTTATTCCCAAATCAGGATGAAGATAGATAAAAATAGGATGGCATATACAGCGAGTGAAAGTAGGGACATATGGACAGTGCATAGGTGGGTAGAGAGTAGAGAGAGTAGAGTGGATATGAAAACTCGGAGAAATTCTGTAGCATAGCAGAGAGCGTTGGAGGAGAAAGTGGGTGGGTTTTGAAGGAGATTAGAGAGCTTCTGTGTGTGTTTGGATGTGTGTTATGTATATTTTTACTTGGAAAGTACCTCAGTGGTGATAGTAGAAATAGGTATCTATCATTTGTGCGAGAATTGTGTGGGCCGTAGGATTTAGCGTGTGGGTTGATGTCGGCCGGAGAAAGTGTGTGAGAATAATAGGTGGACAAAGAGTGGACGTGGATAGTTGAGATGTGTGTGATGTTAATCGGATTTCGGTATGTGTGTGTCCCGGATGCTTTCCAATTCCACTGACCAGGAGGAGTACTTCCAATACTTCCAGCCAGGCTGAGCAATACCTCGCTTCACTGATGGAGTTTTCTTTGTACATGGAAATCCTTTCAAAAGACTTGATAAGTATTGAGCCAGGAGAAGACAAGATTAAGGATTTGTATTTTATATGAGGAGAGAAAGGAAGAAAAACAGCGTCAGCATCCTCCTCCTCACCATGCGGTCATGGACGTAAGCATGGCGAAACAGGGGCAGAGAAGGAGGAGAAAGTGATGGAGAAAGCATAGAATGTATGTGAATATTCCCCTCAGCTCTTGTTGTTTTTGCAAGGGTTTGTCTCCGTTATAAGGTGGAGATGGATCCGCTTTGATGATGCATGGGAACCTGGGAAGCTTGGGAGAGAGAGAGAGAGTGAGAGAGAGGGAAGATGGTGTGTTTGTGTATTGGGGTGGACTAGTTGGTTATAATAATTGGGAAAGCCGGTGGCCGGATGGATCAGGTGAATCCTGATTGGACTCTTGCCCAATGGGATTGCGCTGGAAGGGAGGGGCGGAGCTTTGTGCTTCTGCAATCCTCAACTGCGCCATGTTATTAATATTGAATTTTTTATAACGGAGCAAGCCAGCCTCTCCTAGTTTGTTCTAAAACTTTCTTTCTCTTCCTCTCATCCTCCACCGTCCAGAGATGGTAGAGAAAGCACGGACGCTCTGCGGAGAGCCCAGCTACCCAACCCACCAGCAAAGAGCTCAAAAAGAGAAAGCAGAGAAGCAGGAGGAGAAGAGCGATGGGTACAGGAGAAAGAGAGAAAACTCGGAGATGAATATGAGTTCGACAGCTTTGCGCGCAGGATTTTGGCTCATTTCAAAAAGAATATAGCTCCGTATATATTGGGATTGGCGGAAGTGGAGCTGGATACTGGAATGTGAATGCGGAAGAGAAAGGCGGACAGATGGAGAAAGCATAGGGCATTGAAATAGGAGTTGTGTTATTCACCGACCTTCTCAACTCTTATATGGCCGAGATGGAATAATATGGAAATAGGGAGGTGGTTATTTTTTCTATCCTCCCCGAGATAGAAAAGAATAGTGGTAAAGAGCTTCTGAGAAAAGGGGAGGGGGAAATAAATCAGAGGAATGTTAGCCATAAAAGACGACATTTTCGATTTCATTTCATGCCCACTACTATTACAGCACACTCACAACCCGCAGAACCCGTAGCTTATCCTCCTCTTCTGCACAGTAATAGACAAACGCAAAACCAAACTTGGCTTAGCTTATTTTTAGTGTATGAACGTATGGAGAAAGTTGAAGGAATTTTTCCTCCTATTGTTCACCGCTCCCGCTCCTCCTTCCTTCCTATCCTCCCTTTACCTACACCAGCACTTTCCCCGGGTAAATACAGAATAAGCAAAATGGGAACATGGTTTGAGAGGGAGGAGGAGGAAGAGATGGAAAATCATAAGATTGCTTGGACGGATATGGAAAATTTTGAAGGGATTCAGCCAGGATAGAATGGGATGAGGTTGTTGTGTGAAACGATCATGAGAAATTGTATAAATGTGCTATTTGCCACAGCGTCAGTTTTTTCTCCAGATACATACATGACCCAAGAACCAGGCTATCCGCCACCCATCCCAATAGCCCCACCAGCTTCACCAGCACCCTATACCAAGCCAGAACAACCCGACAGGGGTAACTACTTCCCAAAGGGAAGAAATGGAGTAGGAGGAATTGTATTTTGAAATTTGGATACGTGATAGAAAGAAGTGCTGGGATGAAGTGGGAAGATATGGGAAAGGGAGAGAAGTGGAACTTTTGGAGGATGCATTTTGGTAATTCATTTCCACATTTTCCATGCATATAAAGATTGGAATAGGAAGGGAGGCTGTCTCTTCCTCCTCCCTAAAATCTCCGTGCTCAATTTCAGAGATTGAACAAGAAAGCTTCTCCCTCTATAACCATTCATCTTGGCGGGAGAAGGTTATATTCCTCGGTTCTGAGCAAGGAGAAGAGGTTTAGTCGGGATAGAAAGAGATAACATTATTTGCTTCTCTAAAATCCCCTTCAATTTGAATATGCGAGCAAAATGGGAAAGATATAAATAAAATGAGAGATTTGATTGAGAAAATTCAAAGAAAGCCGAATAACCAATCCTCTTTCCTCCATCTCAAAATCTTCCAACTTTCCTCTATTCCCATCATCATCATCATCCATTCCATATCCCCCCGCCTCCTCCAAAAAAGTTATGACGCAGGCAGACAGCACAGTTCTCATACGCAAACAGCATATCAAACTTTCTCAGCTCCACCCACCAACCCAAAAACCTCTCTCTTTCTCTGTACCAATTCAACCGGCAAATAGCTAGAAAGAAGAGGAAAAATAAAAGAGAATCAGTTATGAAAAATAAACTTGGCTTTCTCCGCATCGTTGCATTATTTTTTTCAAAGAAAATATCAGCAATCCGCGGAAGCAGCAGACTCATAGAGT
The DNA here is from genome assembly GCA_906901655.1 of Sminthurides aquaticus. NCBI lineage: Eukaryota > Metazoa > Arthropoda > Collembola > Symphypleona > Sminthurididae > Sminthurides > Sminthurides aquaticus. Next base: position 824,069 of record CAJQTT010000002.1, on the reverse strand, counting down.
ACTAGAGGAGGAGGGGAGGAAAAATAAGAAAACCAAAGAAGCGAGAGAAGAAAGTCAGTGGAGAAAGTTGTCCCGCATCATTTTTGATTCCGTTCTGGAACCAGGGATGAGGAGAAGATGCGGAAGAAAGTGAAAATTGAATGCGAGTTGAAAAGGGTATGATGCTGGGATATTACCACATTTATTGTCTTCACAATCCACTCAATTGAATATGGCCTCAATTCTATTCCTTCAACTTTCACCATGAAACTTGAGCAAGTAAAGCCACCACCAGCAAAGCCTTTGCTTCACATTCAATAGAGATGAAAAAATGAGCTAAAACTTTATCCATCCCACACCCATATCCTTTAGCCGCAAAAAGATCTCAACTTTCATCTTGGGCAAACGACAAGTTTTCCTACACATAAACTCCCAATACAAACCCACTATTTCCCCATCACTTTTCCCCTCAATACACAAACCTAATATTGGCAGCCAAGCAAGGAAGCAAGAAAAACCAAGCAAACCAAGAAACTTTTATGGAGAAAGACAACAGGGAGAAAAGCGGGAAAGGAAATAGTCTTGTGTCCTCCTCATCTAAACCTAACTACACACACGTAACTCTTTTCCAGTCAAACAAAAACTCAAACTTTCCCCCTTCCACCACTCTTTTCCATATCCTAAAAACATTCAAAGAAATTCAAATATGAATGAGCTTCTCTTCCAAAAGCCCTCCTTTTCACGCTTGGAAAAATATATACTCTCTGAGCACATTCATAGATTCTCTTAGTGTGACAAATGCCAGTTTTCATATGGAAATTGCCAAGGGAAATGTACCAGCTTATCGCCTCTTTCTCTTTAAACTTTCTCTTCCCTCCAGCCTAAAACACAGATGGGTGTCCAACCTTTTTCATTTCCCTTTAAAACCAGCCCATCCACTGCATCCACACTCCACACCCTACCCCGACTCGGCCAGCCTAAGGTATAATACCACTGTATATTTGTTTCTCCAATGCAAACACAGCATGCTCGAGGGTCAATTTCGCAGAAGTTTTTTCACTTTAAAAATTTATATTGCCCAGATACAGTAGAGAAGGAAGAGAATCTGTGGCAACATAAAATGATAATTTTCAAACCCAAATCGCTCTCCGTGAGACACGTAACCTCCTTCCCCAAACCGCCAAAGGAGCAGTGCTATTCCAGTGGAAAATGATAAACCCAGAGAGTTTCACTTTCTTGATCAACAACCCTCCTCTTTCACCAAACCAAGGGCAGACCCCAGAGCACACATCCGACAGGAAGAGAACGAGGGAGGGCACATCAAAGTTCCACTTGCCCTTAAAGACAAGACCCGGGTAAAACTTGGAGGAGAAACATTACTTGCATGATATCAAATAAAACATTTCAAACAAGCTTGTCGCTTGTGGGACATTCAAGCTTATTTATTCATTTTTTCAGAACGCAGAGAAAAACTCTTCCCGCCCCAGCCTTACTCAACCACCGGATACTGAATCCACAAGGAGTAGTGGGAAGAATAGGCATGTTAGGCTGTAGGAAGAAATATTTTATGCTCATCCTGTCTGGGGGGAACAGCTTTAAACTATATAACGAGATAGATGTCACCTCTATAAATTATTAATCCTTTCAAATCCTCTTTTTGTCACGCATGAAACTTTTCTCTTTTGTATACAAAATCCCAAAAATCACTTGACATAACTCCAGGATCTGAGAGCAATCATACACCCTTCGCGGATGTGGTCCTCATCATGCATAATTTAATATCAACTTGTCAACAGCTATATGACAAGATTATATAGCTTCACGGCAGTCAGACCCTTCTCACCAGTCTGCACTTTTTTTTTTATTTCCATCTCAGCCGTATTTCCGTACTTCGTGTCATTATAATTTAACAACTAAGTTTGTCCTTAACGGTCATCAAAATCATGTAAAAAGCTTTTGAATGATATCCAAAATATATTCGGTTATAACGTCGGTCATCGAATCTATCAGCGACAGCGAATCTACGGAGGTGCGATCTATCGGCGAATCTATGATATACACTCTTGATATGCGCAACGTTTTGCAAAAACGCTTAATCATCCCAAATGGATTATATCACCCAATATCATCATGCATTGCCGTTTAACATGGCAAAGCATTCACATTCCCCACTTTCTTATTACGTTCTTGAGGAAGCCAAGTGGGAGTATCTGCTCTTCTCTTGGACTTGGATTTGATTGGTCCGTCGAAGATTCGGATAAATTCTCATGGCCTCAATCCCATCTATTATTTTAATCAATTGTATAGTCTCTCGCTCATATAACAGGCCCATTCGGACAGACTCTTGCGTAAGATGCTTCAGATCTGATGGAGAAAGTATTAGCTGGTTCTATGTTTTTGATAGGAGAAATCGAGAGGTGGACACAAGGACATGATGTTTACTCGAGGAGAAAGCAGAGAAAGGAGGATGGAAAGAGTGAGCGTTGAGAAGGGTGGAGATGAGAAAGCGTAGTTCAATCTTTAGGTGGGGGACGGAATCTTTGAGGATTGTTATAGTTTGATAGGGTGATTGGGATGGAGAAAGCGAAGAAGACGAGTTAGATTTAAGACGAAGAGAAAAGAGGGAAAGGATGAAGAGGAGGAGGGTGCAGTGCATAGTGTACTTCTTGTAGTAGAACACTATACAGCTTTGCAGGAGAAGGGAAGATGGAGAGAAGTAAATGAAAAGATATTTGTCAAAAGAAATAGCCATTGGTCGAGGAGGCTCTCGCCTGGCTACCTAAATTCAGTTGAGTCAGGAGGGGCTGAGGAAAAAATGAGGGCGAAAAAAACTAGGAAGGGAAAGAAGGAGAAAACAATTTTCCAAGAGAATGTCACAAGAGAAAGGGAAAAGACTGAGGAAAAATTGACGTCATGAAATGGAAGAGAGGAAAGGAAATTGGATTGCTCGCTCTCCCTATCGTCCACCACCCAGCCCAGCCTCCCACCAGCCTGACTGACCATCAAAATTAAAGCCGTTCCGGCTGCCTGGACCACCTTAGTTATTTTATTCCCGTACCTATATTATTGTTATTCCCTTTCTCTCTCCCCCCTCCTCCTCCTCCCCCTTCCATCTCATTCTTTCTCTTTATTTTTCTAAATTGTTTCCCTCTCCACCAACCTGATCCAGGAAGGATTAAAGCCACAGATGTATTTTTCTCCACAAAAACTCCCACCCTTCTCCACTCCTCTCCAATACGTCTTCATAAAGGTTACCAGAGATTTAATATCAACCAGGAAATGTAATCACTACACCAATATTTGCCAATATTCTTCTCCAACTCCTATCAAATTACACCCAGAATTCACAACCCTCTCGCAATATTGAGCAAAACTCCTGCTGACTTAAAATAAGTGCCATCTTACGTCCATCTAACACCTCCATCCATTGAATCCTACCGTTCCCCCAAAAATCCCATCCACATCTACTTGATTAGGATTTTAGCGGGTTTATTAGCTCTTGGCTTTAAAGACTTGTATTTTAAGAGAGAGTGAGAGAGAGCGAGAGCTCTTGAATTAGGGGAGAAGAGAAAGAAGCCAGTCATAAAATAGTAGTCTCTTTAGAAATGTAAATTATGAAACTTAGCTCGGAGGAGTCACCCGGGTGTGGGACGTATATGACGTTTAGCTCCGGGAAGGCAGAGTTCTGAGCGAGGCAGATGTGATCATTTGCGGATGACTGTATTTAAAATCCGGCGTGTAAATTAATCTGATAATGGAATGTGAACCATGTGTGGAGGGTAGGGAAGCGGAGAAGAATTTATATACCGAGATTTTTCAGGGGGTAATTACATTTTCCGCCTCCCTATCCCTTCCCAGCCAGCTTCACCTCCTAACGCCCGCATATCTCTTTCAAGACCACCGGTACTTCCCTCCTCAATCTCCTCTACACCGTGTCAGGTAAAGAAAGCATTGTTTGAAGATAATCACAAATTTCCCTCTCCCCAGACACATGTGTCTTGAAATATTGTGGGCATGAAGCAGTCACGCTAAGGTAGTAACGCTCAAATTCATGTCTGCAATTACATCTAACACCGCATTGCTTCCTGCTTACCGTTTCCAGGGCCCTTTATCGACTCAGTTTAACCGTACCAAATGGGGAAAAGGCCAGCTCTTAATGTACCATATTCCAAAGAAACTTGTTCAATTCAAGTACTCAACTCAGCCTCCTTTAATCCACCCTATCTTGGCTCGACGAGACTTTATCCAGAGCAAGCAATACTTTTAGTAAGCCTGCTGGAACTACCACCCTAAAAGTACAGAGTGAAAGTCCATAACGCTTCAAACGGACTATGCAGGTTTCATTACACCTGATTGGCCTCACTCATATCTATCTAGCTCCCTCTCTCTCAAACAGGTTTTGCTTCAAATAAATACAAACAAGAAGTTTGACGTTAAAAACAGGAATATGCATATATTGCTCACTTAATTCCCTTATGAACTCCTCCCAACAAATTTACTTCCGTCTTTCCCTAATTATGTATTCTGTCCAAGGGATTTTGAAAAGAAAGAGCAGGCTAAGTAATCTGGATGAGTGGGTATTGAAAATGAAATTTGAATGACTGTGAGTAGTGCATTAATTGGATTAGCAGGAAATTGCGCAATTTTATAAAGCCGGAAGGTGAATATATTTACTGTGGGAGGAGAAAAGAAGATAAAAGAAAAATCTCAAAGAGAGAGAATCTCATCCCCTCCTTCACCGTCTCCTCCCCATCCTCCTGTCCCCCTCATCCCTGTAAATCGGACAGAGACTGGCTGTTGAAATGATTGATTGCATCAATTGATATTTGAAGGGTATTTTGGTGTGACTGAGAAGGATTTATGATGAGTGGAGACGAGGCTCTTCTTCTTATTTATTATATATATACTCTTCCTCCCCAGGCTGGAGCGTATTAAATGGGAGAAGTGGCGTGAAGAAGGATGAAGGGGAAGCTAGAGTTGCTTCCTTGTGAATCTACTTTAGGATGTACGGCTAAGCCAAGGCTGATATGTTCCCGGGTGAAAGTGGCGCGGGTTTCGGTTAGAAGGGGAAATATTGGGGCCGGAGGCGCGTGTATGACATATGGGCCGATTGACACTAGGTTAATTGGACAGTGATTCAGGGGAGTAGTATCCATTTGTCACTTTTTTATTACCCCCTGCTTAGGAGATAATAGTGGGGGGAAAGCTTTTGAGTTAATTTCATCCCGGCTTTTTTATACCGGCCGGAATGAACACCCATACTTTGTCAGTTCTTCCCTCACTTGGTGTATACAGTGACAGACGCAGAGGAGAAAGAAGAGCGGCTCAGTTTGGTTATCCTACCAACCAGTATACACTATACACAGAGGAGGATGAGGACACAAGTGTGAAAGCGCTACAACATGCACTCGTCATATGGATGGGGGAAATCAATTGGCATTTCTCGAACGGACACAATGGGGTGTCGCGGCGGGTAAAGAATATGCTGGCAAGAAGACAGGGGAAAGCTGGAGAGCGTATGAAATATTGTGATGAAGAGTCATTCTTACCCGGGAAACAATTATGGTTAGTACACGAAGATTTGATTGAATGGCTGGAATTGAATGCTCCAACTTTTACCCGCCATATAGTAGCTAGTACATAATTCCAGCACGATTACACACTAAAGCCAAGCTGGTAGTTATAAAGTTCCGACTTTCCTCACACTTATGTAATAAGTTGACTGGGAGGAGGAGGAGGTGGCGGTGGTGATGATGATGATTGGAAGTGGATTATGCATGAGATACGGGATGGAAGTAACTTTATAGTCCGCAAGCAGCAGGACCCTTATGAATCCTTCTTTCTCTCTCTCTCACATCTTTTATAGTATAAACTCATAAACGGCTTTGGAAGTAAATTTATTCCGTGTCACCTCGACAGATTAGAGTGGAGGAGATGAAATATTAGCTCCTGGTTTTCACCAAATGACTTTCTCTATTTATCCAGACTCTCTTCCTGTCCGAACAACCGCATCATTTGTATTTTCCGTCTCTATAATTTCCTCTGCTCTCCTAAATGCACCCACTCACTTAGTCACATACATCCTCCGATATAATATCCCCATCGAATCACTCTTTCTCCTCCTCCTCCATCCAGATCTCAATATTTTCTCCAACAACTCTCATCCTCAGTCCAATCTACGACCCTTTTTCCATTCACATTTATTCATCTCTCCTTTTATTATCTCCTCCCGCGTTCATACCCCGCTCCGTACTTACAAGCTTCTTCTTCTGTTCACAATCCATTGCTTCCTTCTTTACACTATACAATGAAACCGCCGCTGCCGCCCGCACCTACTATCTAGATGATAGCGAAAACCAGTTATTCCTTAGTTCAAGCAGGATGAGATGAGAATTCTGAAATAAACCTTACAATTTATTAGTCCAGACACACAAAAAGCGAACAGATGCGTGCATGTCAACTAAAAAGCGTATTATATGCACTTCACAGATATGTTTAAAGAGCCTTCGACTCTATAGCCAATGCTCAACCTGGACCCGAACAGTTGAGAATCAAATAGATAAGCTCATTCCACCTCATCGCCCACGTCCCCATACCAAACCTTATATCTATGCATCCAAAACTAAGAAATGGAACAAGCAAGTCCATGAAACATGATTCAAAGCCAACTCCCTTCCCGCCGCCGCCCGCCCATCCTCCAACATCCTATCCTCTTCCTGATTAATTTCTGTCATCATCATTCATTGCAAACCATCACCGTTTTATTAATTCCCTCCTACCTCGCCCGCCTCTTCCTCCTCTTTCAACTCACCTACTCTCTCAAAGCTTCCATTTTCAGCCTGCTCTGCTTCTTTCTTTCTTGGTGTTTAGCCAATTAAGCTACGCTTGGCTAAATTCCCGAAATTCCAAGATGGCTTTCACAATCCATTTCCATTCAATGCGAAAGTGCAAATCGCAACTAAGAATTGTTACCGTGATCCGGAGAATTGCGAAAAATGAGAGTAAATAACCAAGTACAAGTTTACCGTTTTCTTTTTAATATGGGAATAGTATGCTTCTGGTACAAAAGCTCAAACAGAATGAATAAATGATTGTATAAGCCCGATGACGTAATTGCAATTAAGGTCAAGCATAATTAAAGTGAGAGTTGAATTGTCTGAAATATTGTTCCTTTCATTAGCTTTGAATACTAATTTATGACAATGGCAGATTGTTTCGTACCACTTGTAAATACTATTTTCTACCATGCCTTGTTATTCTGTCGATAGGATAAGTAAATATTATCAAGTCTTCCGTGTGATTGCAAAAATATTCAGTTACGATTTTATTTGGTTATTTAGGTCTAACATGAAAGCGATGACAAAATATTGTGGCTGCGAGATTCACCAATTTCATAGCCACCACACTCCTGGAGTGATTGCAGCAAAGTGTTTCACTGCAGCCGTCTTGGTCTCCATTCTAATTTGTAAGCGGGTAAAATTACATGTGTATTTTTTACGGGATGGCCATCAAACTGACTGCAAAAGCTTGTGTATTCTTTAAAATTAGGCGCAGCTTCCACCTTGGCATCCTACGATATTTCCAACACGGACCTCAACGCACTCTGTTCTGTGGTTGACATAAGCTTTCAACCACCCCAGGACTCGGATTTGTGTGTCTACATGAAGTGGGTCCCTTGTGAAAGCGGTTAGAATATGGGATCTTGAAATGGTTCCTGAAACTTGCAAAGTGCTTCCAAAAATGTATCGTACGATAAAATTATGTTTAAGTAATACAATCCTCTATTCGTTTCTCTTTCAACTTTTTTCAGGTGAAGGATCTAAAACGCAGCCCTGTGGATGGTATCAACAAACGAGATGCAATATTTGGAATAATATTTCAGTCAGAAAACGGAGGCTGAGCAGAACGAACGTAATTAGAACTTATGTTGTTTTACTCGGCTTGTTTTTTCGAAAACGTTATTGTAAAAACTAATTTGTTTTTTATATAAATTTACTATTTTATTACCGAATTCTTTTTTGATTCGTCCGCTATTATTGTACTTTGTTCTCAGGTAAAGGGAACACTAGGAAGAAAACAGAAGCGCAGCCTTTCCATCCGACTGTAACACTCCATATCCGTGCAAGTTCCGCGTTCCATAATAAGTTCTCAAAAATAAAATTAAAATAGTCAATATATTGTCTTAGGTTACAGAAAAAAATTTAATAAAATTTAATTTATTAGCGATAAAAATCATAAATATTTTAAAATTTTAACCCTTGTAATGCATTTTTTATTCCCTTTAGTTACAGATATTTAAACGTTTTGATCCCAGCTTTACGAGACAGTAGGAGGCTCATACTCCTTCTGACTTATCATATTTTCAAGAACATATTTTCCATAGCTCCACACATGACCACCATGTACGTAGAATTTAGCAGAGTAAGCATCGATAATCGAAAAATAGCTCGAAGACTTTAGAGTTCAGCATCCGTACGACAAACTTTGGCAATGAACCACATACACCCGAAAACGGTTTCCTCCTCACCAATGCATAAAGAGATCCTGGAATGGCTAAAAATCTCAGGAGGATCCGACTGCAATATTTGAAGAGTGCTAATGAGGAGGAACGGAGTATGGATTCTGGATTGGAGCAAAACGGGACTTTATGTATCGCTTTAATACTCGGAGAAAGTATGTAGAGCATGTTAAGAGACTGCGAGGAAAAGGATAGAAGCAGTCAAGTCTCTTCTTTCTTGCCATATCTCTTCTTTCTTATAAGCTAAACGTTATTGGTGATTGGGAGAAGAGAGAGAACGGGGATCATTTGTGCATACATTAGTTTTACTCATCTTTGTGAGAAAATCCTGCGCGAAAAGCAGAAACTGACTGAGGCTACAGGCAGACAGTACAGCTTAGCTTAGGGATTCAAGTTGAGTTTAGTTGGTGAGGATGAAAAAGTGGTTGGCTAAGTAAGTTTGAGGCTCTGTCATTGGGTTCTAACTGACGATGATGATGAGTTCCGGGAAAGTTTTATCCGGGAGAATATCAGTAAATGAAGACTGTAGAATATAATGTGCTAATGTGATTATATAGAAGAGGGCTGAGGGATATAGATGGATAGAAAGGAGGAGGAAGAAGAAAGAAAAGAAAGGAAGAGAGAGAGAGAGAGAAGTTGGCTGGAGGAAGTTGAGTGAATTAAAGTAACGAAATTGAAAGGTCTAGTGGATGAGCCATATGAAGAAGATTGACTGAAATAAATATTCATGAGAAGAAGAATTTATATATACCCAAGTATTTAAATACAACTCCACAAAGCTTTCTCCCTTCCCTTTCTCCACCCCCTCCCTGCCCGCCTGTTGTACACTTCCTTGATGCTTGAGGGATTTTACCCGGGGAATATGCATATGCTCCCAGTTATACATATTATATTATTTGGCCTGAGAAGAAAGAGAACGGTGAAAGTGCCGGTGAAGTCGGAGAATAATAATAGGGAGGAGGGAAGATGAAGAGGAGGAATAAGGAGGAGGAGGAGGAGGTGGTGGTGGTGGAGGACATTAGGTGAGTAAGTGTGTATGTGTATAGGAGGAGAGCGGGATGGAATATTTGTCGTCACAGAGTATTAACTAAGTCTCCAGCTTGATTTGCATAGGAAACCGATTGGTATGGGGAGGGTCGGAGTATTAATGCTGACAATAATAGGAGCATATACTCAAACCCGCCAGCCAGCCAGTCCCCCCACCCACCACCACCACCTCCATTTCCTCCAGCTAATACCAACGCACCGCACCACCTACTTCCCAGAACAAGCACGCCAGGACTAGTGGCCCGAAAAGAGAAAGCAAGACCACGCATATGAATCCATGTAGATAGTTTTTAACAAGGGCCAACTCTCTCACTCTCACTGGTTTCACGGCAGCCTATTAACTGATTCATTCCTATATGAGGTGAAGATTCATTCATTACTTTACGCAGCAACCAGCTACAAGGATATTGGGGGAAACCCGAAGCGCTTTCTTCCACATACGCTTTCTCCGAAACCAAGGGCATACATAGCAATAGCAGCAGTGTGTACACACAGACATATTTCCACCTCTGCTTCATCCCATGCCCGAAGGACGTAGGGGCAATGAGAGAGCATGTACACATCCGGAGTTGTTATAATACACAGGCAGAGGACAGAGAACCCGGGAAAGCAGTTAGCTTAGGTGAAAAGAGGATAGAAGAAAGATTGGGAGGAGGCGGAGTCGGGCTGGCTGTACATCTGCTGGATCCAATATCATAATGACTACAAGTGGAAAAGAGGGGAGGAAAAGAGAGGAGACGTGGTAGGAGGGAGGAGGGGGAAAGAGATGGAACTGAGCGAGAGTATTATATGATGAAATTTGATTATTTTTCCCTGCCGACGAATATCTCATTAAAGTCCTCCTCCTCCTATACGGTTTAGGTTAAATGGGGTTAAAAAGGGACAACGCTCCGGGGAAAGGAGCAAGAATAAGAGAAAAGACAGAGGGAGAGTGAAAGCGACAAAAGTAAAATTACGGCCATGTAGTGGTGCCTCAATGACTTAACTCGCGTAGCTTAAACCCGGCCAGCTAAACTAAAACGACTGACTATCTACTACATAGCCACACAGCCTTACAAGATTCACAATAAGCCGGAACTCAGCTGTATCTATATATATACGCAGTTATAACGAGAGTGCGTGGGGATCAGGGAGTATTATCGAAAAGGGGAAGAATTCTTAGAGATGCTTTCACAACGCCGTGTTCATCATCACTCCCTTCTTGCATATATCATCAGAGACATCCATATTCATCTTGTGCACGGAGGGGGAAGAAAGCCCGCCTTCCAGACTCTCCCAAGATTCTCCCAATCTACATATTCATCTCCCAGAGAACAAACTTTTCTCAACTCTTAGAAAGAGAATGTAATGAGTTTTGTTCAATCAAATTCAAGAGGAGCGAGCAAATTTTCAAAATCCTATTCTTTCGACCGCGCATTACCTTTCTCCCCGAATTAGCCTTGCGTGGAAGAAACATCCAAAAAGACACCTCTCCTCCTCCTCAATTCCATCCATACGCCCTTCATCATCATTATCATCAGCCTCCATCCCATCTTTCCCCCGTCTGCCCCTTCGCGAAAGACGAAGAAAAGATAAGACCAACAACTTGAAGTAGAGAAACAAGGTCATGGATGGAACATCTTCTTTACCCGCTTCCTTCCGTCACTGTTCAACGCTGAAAATCTGCAAACGCTCCACTAGAACTTGAACCATACTTGAGTACTTCCAAACATACATGTATGTTTCTGTACGACTCATAGCTTTAGCAAATGGGTAATGGAAAAGTTGTAAACAAATGACACCCCTGTTAGTGGGGTCAAATTGACGAGTCACTGGTCAATTACCGTTGTTAGGGGAAGTTATAAAGGAGCGGGATTTAAGAGAAGGGTGCCGGACGGGATTGATTCAACTTTGGCAGTGGAGCTAGTAGGTGGCGGTCTTGCTTTGCTCCCTCAAAAAAGTCCCGTATTAAACTCGCCACTAACTCAATAACCTTCCCGCATCTTTCCCCTCCTTTAATTTTCACATCACCCTCCCTCCCTTCCAGCCTCCCGGCGCGTCCTCCTCTCTCTCTCCACATGTCAACTGTATTTAAATCTCTCATTTTTCTATGCAAACAACAGAGCGTGACGAATCTCGCTTTCATGTAAATCAAACGCATATGATTCACTTTATTCATCATCTCCCCCTGCTATATTCCCCGCTTAACTCCCTCCTCGCTTACAAGGTCAATCCGTGACACTGAAGGAGTTACCGGGTATTACAATTTGCATACAATCCCCAACCCATTCCAAGCCTGCGTATACAGGAAGCTAATAAGGTCCAACCAAAGTAGCTTGACTTGTATTACTTTCCTTTCTACCGTCTTCCGACTGACCTTTGAATTTTTGCGAAAAACAAAATTTTTAAAAATCCAATTCCTTGTATTTCTTTTCATTTAATTTTCTCATCAAAAACTCACATTCTCCATACCAGCAAATTGTTGCACCAAACTGAAGGAATGAATTCAAAAATACGGTGGAAGCATGCAAGATACACGGCGTGGAAGGATAACAATAATTTGAAATGGGAGACTTAAATGGGGAATGCATTTGATTGGATCCGGTTTATAGAAATTTGGAACTTCTACAATGTGTGGAAGAGCGGGAGGGCGATTAGGAGAATGTGGAAATATGATTGCTATGAAATGGAGGGATAATGCGGAGGAGCTGATGCGAGTTATTTGAGTAGATTCTAAGAGAAAGGGAAGAGAGTGGTGGGAGATGTGTGGAAGAGATAGGATAGAAGCCCGCGTCTTGGTTGTAGATGAATGAAATTGTGTAAAGGGTTGGATAATGCGGAGGGCGGTAATGTGCGGGAGTGGCGGATGTGGATGGGAGGCAAAGGAGAAAGTTGTGATCAAGAAAGTGTTGGAGAGCCGGGTAGAGTAATAATGGATGGGGAGGATGTGTATAAGCGGATAATAATGAAATCATGCATGCAGAAAATGTAAGCTCCAGTCCTGATAAGTGTTTCACACTAAAGTTGACGCGTGTAATCCGGGACTGTAATCGGGTTTTGAATTGCTCACTATACACTACAATCAGAGGAACCCACTACCGACTTACGAATCCCATTGAAAGAGAGGGAAGTGAGAAGCTCTAGCTCTGCCGAAACTAGTATCAAATATGAGATTTAGATTTTACACAAATCTCAAACTATCAACTCCAAAATTCCCTCCCGCCCCTCTCATATAATATAATACCGGGTATTCTATTTATATACCTTTCCTATTCACTCCTCTCCTCTCTCATCTGTAGCACAGCACCGGCTTCTCTTCTCCGCATCTCTCCCTATACGCACAGAATAAATTTATCAACATTCTCATCTTCGTCATCATCATCATCATCCGCATACTCTCTGTCATATGGTAGCGAGAGAGAATAAATGATCCGACAATCGTATGAAATTCCGCTTTTTATTACAAGTGCAAATAAACCGGGAATGAATCTTCCAGTCCCGACTTTTCTCCCCATCCCTCTCCCTGTCCTTCTTTAGCTCAACGTTGATCGTAGAGGCAGACAGAAAAGGACTTGTTCACTCAGGCTAAACTCTCTGAAAACAGGGAAGGAGAAATAGAGGCTCAATCAGAATTAATTCCCGATTGGGATCCCTATCAATTCACTCCAAAATATGTTGAACATTATTTTATTATATAAAGGCGTGCAAGCTACTATCACCATATTTCTCTCCTTTTCTCAGTCAGCCGTGTGGGAATTCACCAGGGATTTCATGCAGATCAACTCGTGGAACGGAAGGGTGTCATGTATTAATAAATACAAATATTGGAGCGTTCCAGCTAAAGCCCTCAAGGAGAAGCAAGTCTGACTGAGCCCGAGTGGAGTGGGGAAAGGGCGAGAAGTGAAGAGGAATTAATATTAAATCCAGCAGGGAATTTACACGCTTCTAACACGCATTTATTATTCCTCTGAGAACCTAATTTAAATTTCTATCAATTTAAACGATAGATTATAATACGCTTATCAAATGAAATTTTTACAAAAATACATCATTAAACCAAGATATACTTGCCAAACTTTCCTTACAATCTATTACAATAATCTAGTTCGCGCGCATCCTCGCATACGAGTTAATATGAGGAAAAGTAATAACGCTAATGAAGACTAACTGTCTGTAAATAGTATCAGCAGAATTCTAGAGAAAGGTGATAAAGGCAATGCGGAATCTTTGAATTCAGTTTATAATTGCTTTGATATGCAAAGATTTTGTTGGATCCCATCTGAAATTGATTCCATCATTTCCAAATTGTGTTTGATCAAAGAAAATTGGAAAATTTCACAGATAGAAGTTAACCAACCATAACATAATAGCACTGAGGCCAATCCTGAGGAGATGAGCATCCCAGAATCCGTGCAAGAGGATACTCAGAAACAGAGCAGACTGGTAGGAGCATTTCGGTATGAAATTTTCCTCAAGTAGAAAGACAAAAAGCAGAAGTGGTAGCAGGTATAGAGGGCATAATGGATGTTGAAATTTCCAAGAGAAAATCCTATTAAAATGAGGAGGGGTTTAGGAAAGAGAAGCCGAGGGGAAACTGTCAAATTCAGAGACATGCTACCTGACAGGTGAATTTTACCAATTTTCGACTTGACTAACTTGTCGGATTTTCTCCTTCCTGAGAGGAGGAGAGACAGGAAGCGGAGCTGGGGGTAAGTAGCAGTTTCTATGATTGACTTTCTTTAGGGAAGGGTGAAAGCGTTGCCCTTTGATCTCCTCCATCCATCCTGGAGAAGCTTAACGCTCAACCCGCGTTCAATACTCAAATATCCAGCCAAAGCTTTGAAAAGGTATGTGTCTGTCTTATTTTTCTGATCACTCACACCAACTTGCAATCCGCTTTGCGGTCCTCTTTTCCAGTCACCAAAGGGTTCCACCACCCCTGCAGGTGACAAGGTCGACGACAAAAAAGGGTGGAGGATGACGGGATGACAGGAATCCTTGTCCCTACACATGATAGCTCGATTCCTCATGTCAGTCTTACAAGTTACCAGCTACTGCTGCGAATATTTGGCATATTCCAGAGATAATCGATTCTTTCAAACAGAAATACACAAAGCCAAAGTAATTTTCTCTTTTGACTGCATGACAAACGTTTCGTGAAATATGCGCATTCAGCGGATAAACTGTGCCAACAACCGTCTCTCCCAGCTTTCTCCTCGTTTTCTTTAACAAAAACATTTCCTAAAAACTTCCCAAAATTCTCAACAATTTGCACGCAAAGGCTCCAGCTGATTGGAGGTGAAGTCTTAGTTTAATTGCAGGCGGGCATGCAGGGGACAAAGTGGGTAAGTAGCTTAAGACTAGAGCGGAATCTGCCCCTTGGGGATTGGTGAGGACATCCAGCCTGCCTATCCTAACTGCAGTAGGAGTAGGAGGAGAAGGCGAAGCACCCTAAAACAATTCCGTAACTACACAGCGGTTACAGCCAAAAGAAAGAAGAGCGTGAAAGGCATAGCCAAGGAATACAAAGGAGAGAGCGAGAGATTCTGCATGAAAAAGACTGAGAATTTTCACACTTGTATTTATTCTGTGGGTGGGAAAAGAGCGAGTAGAGTAAAAGTGCAAACATATGGAGGATTAGTCTCATTTTTCTTTGGAGCAATTAATCCCGAATTCGGGCTGAAGAGCATGCCGGGAGGGCCATTTGACCCTTGGCAAGAATTTTTCCAATATATGTAAAACAAATTTAGAGGCTCTGACAAAAATAATCCACCCGGGTTTACAACTAAACATACAATCCATCCAGTTAATGTTTCTCCGGGAAAGAGGAAGGGAAAGCACGTGACGGATGACATTTAAACATTGAGGATAATCATAAATATATTTCTCTCTCTGTCCTTGTCCTTCTCCAGTCCATATTCATGCCGGAAGATTAAGCCAAGATCCAGGATACACACGTGCAGGATTCAAATACTTGCAAATGGGAAGCCATCATCCTAAGCTCTGAGCAGGCCCATCCATACTCGTACCCGACTTCCCATTAAATATCCGGAGCTCCATCCTTTTTCTTACAACTTTGATATTCAGCCGGAAAAGATTTCCGTGTTATGATTAAGGCAGAGGATACAATTTATTTGAAATGATTTATTTTTCTATCCACATATACTGCCTGCTATTCATAATGTGTACGTCATATATCCAGGGATAGAGAGGGCCGCGTGGAAGCTCTTAGCGGATTTACCTTCTCAGCACCACTCTAACCCGGCCCGGGAGTTTTACAAGAGATACTACTATATATATGCTACGCATCATTATCCCCCGCCGGCCTATAGCCTTCCACTTCCACACACTGGCTACTGGCTACTCGGACTTGAGGGTGTTCAAGTAAGTAGGGAGAATGAAATAGGATAAGTGTAAAATTTCAGATGCAGTGTTAGATTTGGAATAAGGGAGGGAAAAGAAATGTGTGATTTGTTTGCTCAGGGACGGCGTGGCGTAAATATGTTGGCTATATAGCAGAGCTTGAGCCGAGCCCGAACTGTGAGCTATAGCTGATGGAAGGAAAACAAAGGGAGGGTTCGAGTGGATATCTGATCCGGAATTCTCTCTCTTTCTCTCCCCCTGTAATCCTCCCGATTATTTGTTTATGATCAAGTGTCAACAGAATCATTTCATAATTGTGATTCATCAATCAATCCCCCGGGATGAAAGCCAGCGGAGGGTCAAGGGAGGACAAGCGAGTGGGAAGTGAAAGTATTCCTAACTTTCTTCCGCCCCCTGCGCTCTCTCGCTCTCCGAGGAGAAAGCTAGCTCCACTACAGCTAAGAAAGCGGGGCGGGCAGGGGAAACTAGAAAATTCCCTGTAGAGGAAGCCGTAAGAATTTTGATCTGTCTTTAAGAGGACATGTTGAAAATCCTTTGCTAGTTGTACCAGGAACTAGGAAGGCCTTGTGGAAGTATAGAGGAATGACGGGATGATTAGAAAAAGAGGAAGAAGAAAACTGTGAGAAGAATGTACGACGGTGGGGACTGGGGAATATGGTGGGGAGCGTGAGTTGTGTTATTGGGAAAGAAGATATTATGTTGAGAAGGGTAATAAATAGGAGTATTAGAGAGCCGGGAGGAATTATACGCCTCTGTATGTCCGTGAGAAAGAAGAGAGCGAGAGCTAGTGGACATTAAATAAATTCTCGTTGACCAGAGTCCGGTGGCGGGAGATTGGATTGGGTTGTAGTCTTGGGACATGTACACACTAGTCATCGGAGAAAAGCTTATTTATGATCCTCCCAGGAAGAGTTCAAATGAAAGAGGGCGAGGACGGAGGCTACACGGAACGCGGACTCCACCCGGGTATTATGAGGAGCGTTATGGATGGAAGGAATCTAGAGTATGGATAGAATAGAGTGAGGGAGGGAGCGAGCCGGAGAGTCTAGCGGACCGTGGCACTATGGCACGTTCCTTGGTCAGTATTTTGGAAATACCTCGACGTACTACACTACACACACTATATAATACGGAAGTTAGAAGGGAGAATTGAAATTTCTCATGGAGAAAGAAGAGGGAAAGCGGAGCGTGCCGAGAATTTTACAGGGACTACTCATATTCTATTGGTGGGCGGGCGGGCGGGTCTGCGTATAGGAAATATGCTGCAATAATCCAGAGAATTCCGCGGCGGAAAGGAATGGACAAAGTAAAAAGGAATATGATGTATAGAGAGGTGCTGGTGATGGGGGAGAGTGAAATTCAATGTGAACTTTCCCCGACTCACAACACTAAATACAAGGAGCTCCTTGGCTAGGAAAACATGGAGCAAGCAGAAGGGGAAGAGTAGTCCGTAGTCCCGGATGGGGGGAGCAGCAGGAGCGTGAAGAAGAAGAAGAAGACGGGGAAGGACACGGGGAGCAGAAGCAATAGGATCCATCGAGAAGAGCTAAAAGAATATTCGACTCAAAATGACCAACGGTCAATCAATAATATAGGCCCTATAAAGGCGCATGAGCATGTCAGAGAAAATCCTCCATAGAAAGAGAGTCTCTGGACTCTGGCCTGCCAAAAAGAAAAAAAATTATACTCGTCTTCTTCCTTTTATTTCTTCCATCTCACAGTCCATATCGCTCCTCTCATCTCTCCATTCTCCACACAATATATCCCCTCCCCTGTATCTCTTCTTCCTCTTCTCTTCCTTTCTCTCTCTCTTTCTCTCCACTCCTTTTCCCAAGGAGTTCAAACCACTGGAACCGGGATCAGATTATCCCAAAACTTTTACCCACGACTTTCCCCCACTTTCTCTCAATCTTCCCAACCTCCTTCTTACTTTCTCTCCAGGGGAGTTTTACGTGTAATATCCCGATATGAAATAATGCTCCGCCCTCACTTCCCCTTCTCATCTTTTTCTTATCTCCCGCATCTTCCTCCCTTTATATGGAAAATTCTATAAAGGGGAAACCAACCACCTTCACCTGGACCTCTATCCCACAGTCCTATCCCATTGGCTCTTTCCGCCCGCTCCAAGGGAGTTGCGTCAACTTTTCATATTACTCATTCATCTTTCATAACTTCAAAACCATATTCCAACCAATCCTAGCTTTCGCTGTACCTTCTTCCCGAAAATCATAGATCCGTAAAGCCTATATACAACTTCCCTACCATCTCAGATTCAAACTTCTTTTAGTCCGTGATATCTTATTATTCAAGCGAATAAAAAAACATGATTTACTTAAAAAAAAATAATTTCATACAAATTTCGGTTCATATATGCAACAACGTTTTCCTACAATTTATCCCAACTTTTAGAATTATTGTACAAACGCTTTACAATTTTTCCACTTTTCTCTCATACGCATTTTTATGCTCTTTCCGAGCGTCCTCAATCCTCATGCCGATAAAATAAACGTTTCCTCTAGGATTGATGCAATCTCACAGCTCAGTCTCACACTTTCACACTTTGATACAAGTCTTGGAGTAATTTACAACTTCAAAATCCAGCGAATGATCTTCCAATTTCTGAGAATCTAAGAGGATTTGCTTTATAGTTTGATTATTCTCCCAATTAGTATTCCATCTTATCAAAAGGCGAGAGTGTGTCGGAGTCATATTTCTTTTCCTATCATATACGTGAACTAAAAAATATTGCACACTCCTATTCCTCCCAACGTTTCCTCAGTTCCTCAGTTCCTCAGCTCATCCTCATTCTCCTTGCTCAGGATGGATACTTGCAACTGCAAAAGCACGACTAATCCCCCCTCCACTTGGCACAATGGTTGCACCAGCAAGTAAGTATTCAAAAGGAGCTTTCAAAAGGCCTAGGACGTGGAAGAAAACTTGCTGATTTTTGGAAATAATAGCTGAGCAGATAGGAAATGAGAAGAATGGCGGCACGCGTTCGGATTATTTGGGATAGGGCTTGATAGATCGGGATATTTAGCAGGCTAAACTTTTACATTTCTTGGGAAAGCTCCCTCTGCTTTTATTGGTATAAGCCAACCTCTTCTCTTTCCCTCAAACTTTGCCTACGCTCAACAACGCTCCAGAGGAGGGAAAGCATAATGGGAGATTACGGGGAATTCAGCCCGGTTCCGGGGCGAAGCGAAACCCAGCCGGGAGAGAACAAAGTCGCTCCGTATTCCTCCGTCCCCACCGCTATTGATGGCTATCTTCAGGATGTGTGATTTTTTATTCTAATGGCTTTTATGGGTTGGTAGACAGTTGGAAGCGTGATAGGGTGTAGTTGGAACGTTTTTACGGGCAAACTTGATAGATGTATTGTTTTCCTTGTAATAATTGAGCTCATTGGATTTATCCAACTTTTCATTCGATTTTTATTCCCACTCCTACTTCTCAACAACTCTTCTTCTTATTTTTCTCCTCATTCCTCTTCCTCCCTACAGTACTTCCCTTCGAGAAGCCCATCCATGTCTTTCTTGTACAATTTTTTGTGCCCCGAATTTTGTTCCGATAAAGAAAAGGTTTGGAACTGCACGACAGGGACTAAACACGGACAGACAAGCCGCGTGTTATACAGCTCCACAGCACCGTATAGCCCTCCTTATCCTCCTCACTCACTTCACTGGTTACAGAGTTTAGATTCAAGAGTATGAAAAACTTGGTTATATAGTAGTAGCTATAGGAAGTAAGCGAGTTGACATTAGTCGGAATTCTATATCTAAATCTACTAGAAGATTCACAGCAGCACAACCAAGCAAAGCTACCGCCAGCTTCAAAGAGCGTACAGGAAGAAGGCTAATGGCTGCAGTTTCAAAGCATCTCTCACAGTTTATCTTCCCTTTGACAAGGCTTTTCTTCACCGCAAAGGTATATATTTGAATGCGGATTAAGCGTCACAAATTTTCACAACACGTATTTCCCGAATCCCCGCGTCACGAATCAAACCGGATTCCAGAGAATTAGGAGAGAGGAGAGACGCTAGTTATATTTAGTAGAAAAACGGCTTATATTGGGGAGAAATCCGGAATTAAAAACAATAGAGCCGCAGCCAAGTAAGTAAGTAATCAAGTAATTTCCTTAAAAAAGAATCCTAATACACCAAGGAGGATAAAGACATTTTTCGCACCTGCCGTTCGCACGATCTCATTTCAGAATCAATTTATTCTTATTTATTCTTCCAAACTTTACTAGAGTCCTGCGTGTTTTATAGCATTTAAGACCCCTGTGGGAGGGGCAGGATAATGTTGACAGTACCATCCCTGTGGGGGCAGGGGCAGGGAGGCATTGATTACTGATTACTCTTAAGATTTTCACAGAAACCCCCACATCCCTCTAAATAATCCTTATCTGCGTTAATGTCCTGTAGGATTATTAGAATCATGCCTCGTATTTTTCTTAGCTTGTTCAGTCCGCAACAGCGAGAAAGTACTACTCAGATAAGTTTCGCCGGAGAATAGACCCATATTATGCAGTGCAAGGATGTATTCAAACTCACGGGTGATTTTATAAGGGGGAGGGTCATTAGGTGGCGGGGTGCCAAGGAGAAAGGACGGGAGGATTTGGTGTAGCCTTTATCTTGGGCTAATATGAAAGGGGACGCGTGCGGACGATTATGGGATTATTCTATTTTACACTATATCAGACAACATTCTGTAGATTAGCATCTTCCGAACAATAATTTATGTGTCAACACACATCCCCCTTCATAATTTTCATAAGCCTTCCTCCTTTTTCACCCTCCCCGCTACCACTTCCTTTGTAATCCTAGAACAGGCTTTAAATAAGGAGCGTGCCTTGACCAACGTCGGCTACATGATACGCCTCCTCTTGCCCGAGTAGAGGATTAGATGAGATTTAAATGATATCTTCCGATAGTTAGCTCCGTAGTAAAGTTTAAGAGGGGTAGCTCTTTCCGGGAATTCATGTTCAATTTACCGCTCCTTATCGCTAACTTTTTCTCACTTTTACTCAAGCTGGGTAGTTCCTCCTGCCCCCTTCACGATACAGTTCCACTTCGGGTGTAACAAATCCTACATATGTTTCTCCTCTACAACTAATGTTTGCTTACACATAATCGGCTTCTTTTTTAAAGCTATACACGATTCTTCCTACCACTCATCCTATCTATGCACCCATGAAATAACTGTAGAGAAAGCGAAACAAGAATCATTGCCAAATTGTATAGAAATTTCTGGTGAAAGCTGGGGGAGGTGTGAAGAAACGAGTGTGTACCTATGTCTATCCAACACCTAGTAAGTAGCAAAGCAAGCTTATTTACGTGTGCCAAGCTTGGAGAAAGTAGGAATGAGGATGAGACCGGATAGGGAATTGGTGAAAGTAGGAGTAGTTGCATAGTGAAAGGAGATTACAAATAAGGAGTTTGAAGCTGTAGAAGAGGAAATGTTTCGCGCGGAGAAAGTCTGTGGGGATTCGGTTGGAATATTTGGGGAGAGTTGAAAATAACGGTGATTAGATGCATAGTTTGCCACACTCTCTATTTAAGACTTTCTCCAGCCTTCATACATCCACACCAACAGGGAATTAGAGGTACGTGGGAGAAAAGGTCTACCGTGCCAAGTATACGCTGTTGGAAGATAAATGCAGAGATTTTGGAAAAGTTCACAACTTTCTCCGTCATTCTGACCTTAGTTCCATACTTTTTTTTACATACAGGGTAGAACGGTAGAAGCAATCCTGCTGCCCTCTCGTAACATCCACCATCCCTCCTCCACGCAATACCGTATTAAGAAATGCATAAATCCGGCCTCAGTCTAGCTGTAAAAGTGTTTAAGAGCCCTATTTGCTCAAACTGATGAGAAGTTTGGTTTGGATTTTAGAACTTGTTACATCCTGTCCTTCCTTAAGCCTTTTCTCAGAATGCTTTTGTCTCATTTCGCGTGAAGAAAAATAGGTAGGTGCGAATAAGACTAATGCAGGAATATAAATAAATAATTTTAATGGAACAATTTCAAACTATTTTACTCACACTTCTTATACAAGATTTAAAGCTTAAGCTCCACATTTCCTCATTTTATCTCTTCCTACTTCCTACACTCGCCTTAAAATCCTGACTCTCACCTTTGCTTCTCCGCCGTTCCATCTAAACTTTCTACTCCTCTCATTCAGCCTCCCAATCTTCAAAGAGAGAAAGAAGTATAATTTTACATTGATAATTTAAGAGGTTCTTACAACAAGACAAAGACAAAGCACACCTTCTCTACTTTCTCTTCATCCTCTATCCATGTCTTGTATATATGAGTTGTAGATAGTTCTAGCCTAGCTTGAGATGATTCTACTGATGGAGAATTGTGGTGAGATTTAATGCTGTGTATGCATTAGGTTTCTGAAGGAAATTTAAATTTTCTCACCAACCTCAGTCAAATAAAACGAGGAGGGGAGGAGTGCTATAACCAGGAAGGAAGAACAAGGAAGAGAGAGCTCGAGAGGAGATGCAAATAATCCGGGTAACTTGAAGAGATTCTTCCTTGCTTCCCGTCTCCCAAGATTTTAAAACTAGATTTCCAAAAGTGTCCGTCTCTCCTTCCTCCTCTCTTCCACTCGTGTAATGTTTTCTCACAGTTTCCCTCATTTCGATTAAATATTTTACGGAGCCTGTCGGAGCTATTATCATTGGGGCTTTCACCGCTCAGCCCTTGCTGAATATATTATAATAGCCTTGTTAATTTATATCACCTTTATTCTCTGCCCTCTCCCTTTGTACTCCTCCCTCTCTAAAATATTATCTTTTCCTCAGCAGCAACTAACAACGAAGGAATCGAGTAAACTACAAACAAAGTAAGCTCTACAATACTAAATTGACGAGTAGAGTGATTACCAAAATCTAACCAGCATCAACATTCTCTTCCAATTTACTCAAGCTGCAGCAGTACGTTTGACGTTGGAGACCATCTCCTCGGAGACCCAGAAACTGCCTCGTTAAATCCTGAACCTTGATATTTCCGCACAGCCCTTCAGAATCCATAAACAGAAAATATGCAGTGCCAGCCTTGGAAGCAGCTATAGGTTGCTAGAGTGTACGAAAACATGGCGGAATACTGCGCCAAAATTGCAGAATGTAGGCTGTGAAAATTATTCTGAGGACTTTCTTATGCAGCCAAACAATTGGATGACAAAGTAGAGCTGGCTGGCTTAAGCTAATTCTAGTGTCTTTACTTTTACATAAGACAGAAGAAGCGGATCCAAATGAAAGAAGAGGAGGAGGCGAAAGTCATATTATCTTCGTAATTAAAATTTCTTGGGCTAAAGATCCTGTTAAAAGTTTGCGGTTCGTAGGCATGTCTAATTTACTCTTTCATAAATACGGATTTCTCTTCGGCTGGCCTTGCTCCTCGTGCCTCGTGCATTCTCCGGATTTCGAGTCCTGTTCCCCAGGCAAAATTTGTCCTTTACACTATAAGAAATTGTAATTTAGAATAACTATAACTTCTTCGCATGTATTTACGCAACGCAAGAAAATATTGTAATCCAACAAGTGTTCGTGCTTCCTGCATTCCTGCTGCTGTTTCAATCCTCCCACTGCAAAGTTTATGACATACTGCATTTTAGCGCATGATTTATCAAGGTACCATGAATTTCATGTGTGAAATCATAAAGAGCCGGGCAAAAAATTGTATTCATATTAATTTGAGACCAATTACCAGACGAATAGCACACAGGTCCAAAGAGTTGCACCACCTCTTTTGAAAATTATTGATGTGTGAAAAGGTTTTCTTCAGATCGTAAACCCTCTTAAATACTTGGCCAGTTCTTCGTTGCTTCGGTAGTACATGAGATGGTGGTTCAGGTATGGCTGGGAGGGATGATGATGAATGGCGGGTAATAGTGTAGGAACAGTCAGGGAATTCATGATACTCCTATCGGAGAACTTGTTGGTAATTTTAGGGATGATTGAGATGTAGAATTGGATGCGGGAAGGAAATTAAAGGAGAAAAAAGAGAAAAGAATAAAAACTTTTCCTCATGAAACTTTCTTAACGAAAGGAGGAGAAGCAGAATATAAGTAGGAAGGAGCTAGTTATTTTGTTGGTTGTGGAAGCAATTTCAATCATCGCACTATCCCAAGGAATCCCTTCTTCTCTTCCCTACTTTTCTCTCCACTTGATTTCTTAGGATGGAAAGAAGAAGGAGACCACAAGGAAGCTAATGGAGGGAGTATGCTATTAACTAGCTCTAAGAATTTAGAGAAATACGTGACTTTGGAGTAGAGAGAAAAGTTGAGCGGAAGAATTCCCTACCGGAAAAAGAGGAATGCGTGGAGAAAGTGTAAGCACAATGAAATTATTCCCTCCTTACTTGCTCCTCTCACTCCCTTGGATCCTAGCAAGTCCCCAGCATCTCGTAAGAAACAAGACCCGGAATTAGGAACGAGGAGAAGATGAGTTAATCACCATCATATTTTCTATGCGGTTTAGTAAGGAATCTCAACCGCATGGACTCATTTCAACTTTCGCTCTTTGCTGCTTTCTCCGGGAGAGGAAAGCATCTTCTCCCTTACCGCATACCAGTAAATGGCCTCTTTCTTAATAATTGCCGGAACTCTTTCATTCCTCCAACTCTATCCTTTAGTATATGTCTATAGTCGCTTTCTTTCAACGGAGTTCTTTTGACCGTACCACTCTTCACTTTCGCCAAATCGAAAGCCTTACTTCCAACCAAAAACGATCGCACCTCTCAGAAAAACACGCTATAGTCCTATGACTATTTAGCAGAATACTTTTATAGTAGGAGAAAGCACAAGTATACAAACACATTTTTCTCATGTAACGAGCTGCTATCTAACCCTCTGAAGTTTTCATAAGAGCCAAAGAAGATGGGAATTAGAGGAGGGGGCGAGAGTTGTTGGAATGATAATGTGTATTAGAGATCCAAGTTTTAATTCCGTGTGGACTTGGATGAAAAGAAGAGGAGTGGAATGAGTAGACGGACGGCTGATCATTAGGGGTAAGAATATGTGGGATTTTCCTAGCGCCATCCAAATGTTTACTAATGGGAGAAATTGGAATGCCGTATTTGCTAAATTGTTCAATAGACGTGGCGTAGAGGGACAAGGTGTGAATACAAATTGTTATTAATTATGATGAGCCAAGTCTCTAGCTCTAAGGAACCTCCCTTAATTTCTACCAAACTTGCCTATACCAGGACCAGCTCCTCCCTTCTTCCACACGCTCAAAAGAACTGAGAAAAATACAAGACGACTCGAGAGAGTAAGATAAAGTTCTATTTCAATGGATAATTTAAATCATGTCCTGAATACATGACCGGGGAGTTAAGAATTCAGTCAATAAACAACCAAAGACAAGACGCTTTCCTCTCTCTCCCCCACCCTATTTTCTATATTCAAGGGACGGAGCGTCATTTACCAAAGACAGTTCATGTATCACACTTGAATCCATGCAACTGTCCCCAAGCTCCCTCCAACCCAGCTTCAAGCAAACTCAAACAACCCACTTGACACTCAAGAATTTTCATGCATCAAGTCATTATACTCGAAGAATACGTAAACGTCAAGGATAATTTGGAATTGAATCCCAAAGATTTCTCAACTTCTCAGCCTACCCGCCATCCGCGCTCTTAGATTCCCTCCCTCTCTCCCACACTAACACTAACACTCTCTTCTCAGCATTCATTTACCGCTTCTGCAGTCTTAGAAACTGTAGAGGGCACAATCAGTTTGCGCTCAGGTCCTCCTACTCTTAAAAAGATGACACGACTTACTCTCTCTGGTATGTTTTCACTCACTCCTCTCCTGCTCTACCTTTCTCGCTCTGCCCTTAAAAAACTAATGACATGAAAGATTAATGATAAAAGAAGATGATTGCTTCATAAGTTGCAACTTAAGCTGACATTTGGATTGAGAGATTGAAAGGGAAATTGAAGAGATGGATGTTGATTTGCTGATTATGAGTAACGGTAGGAGTAGGGTAATTTATAAATTTCAACCATTCAAAAGTGTGAAAATGAGACGACTATAAATCCAGATCAAGGATTGAATAAATATGAGAAGGAGCTCTTAGTTAAAGCTTATTGTTGTTCCGAGAAACATGTAGGAAGGATTGAAGAATGAGAGGAGGAGACTGATTACAGCGCATATATATAAATTTCTCTCAATTCAATCATGAACCATGAATCAAATATATTACTTAAATTCTGTGTACACAAGAGACGGATTACCACATCAGATTCGCTACAATTTACCACTGAACATGAATAATATTATACTGCCTCTCTCCCACATGCTTTCTCTGTCTTTCTTTCTGCCGCTTCTTTCCTACTCTGACGCCTTCCTTTATGAAAATTGTAATAATGATAATAATAATATGGAACGTGAAGCATGGAAGAAAAGGGTTAGAGGAGGATGAATAATATTATTATTAGAAGGAATGAAGCTAACTCGGAAGTGAGGAAATCCGGAAAGAAGGCTCTGTCTGGTCTGTGATATGATGATTATGCATGGTACGGGGAATGCGTAAGATTCTTTAGGGAGGAGGGCGGGGAAAGGATTGCTGGGCCTGAGAGTGACAGAGAGAGATTGAGAAGGGACGCTTCTAATATTGGCAAGGAAGAAAAATGTTGAATAAAATAACTCTAATATAGTCTCATAATAGAAAGGAATGAATAAATGAGAGTGAAAAGACAAATGACAACTATCAATCTCAGAGTCGCGACCCTTTGTCCCCCTCCAGCCGGCTCCGAGTGGGAATCTGTGTAACTCATTTGTCACGCCCTGGAAAGTTATTCATTTATTTTATTTTTCCGAGAGAAGGCTTTGCCTTCCAACGCTACTCAAATCTACGCCAGCCTCCTTCATCTCCACGACACAGCCGCCAGCTTAGCTACACATCATTCCATCCAGTTTTATTCTACGTACAATTTACTAGGGCTCCGGGGTCAACTTTGACGAAGGGAAACATGTGACGGATAAACCAAAATCTAATAATTCCAACACGACAATCACCACAACTCCTTCCCCCTCTTATCACCATTCTTGACATTTATGAATCTTGATGTAACAACCTACCAACCCGGGAAACATCCCTTTCAACGCCGCATTAACATGTACACCTTTCCAACCTTCCTTTTCCCAAACAACGCCACCCCTTTGAACTTCCACCAGCATCTTACACAGAACTATACGTTGCTTGAGATCAAGATTCTTTCCCCGAAACAGAATAACAAAACAGAAGAAACTGCTAGGAATAATCCAAGGTTGATAGTAATCATGTAAAGCTTTCCTTAGCGAGCCACGTGGCAATTTTTTTTAAAAACGCAACAAGATACACCATGATTTTTGCGAATAGAGTTTATTCCCCATATGTAATTAGCATATACATATTTTGCGAAACCAGGATCTGTCTTGCAACAATTTTCCCATTTTCATCTTATCGTTTAAGATCTTGAAGACTTTGGATTTTGACGGGTATATCCGCTATGTTCCAATAATTTGCATCTGCACGCTATGATAGAAAAGTTATTTGCTGGTTTGTATATATAGGTTATTGCGACTCGCAACTTGCCATACATATGTTTCAGCAGAGTGCTGTTGTCTTTTTGTTATGATTCGTAAGACCCGGGCGTAGAGTTCTTCATCACTCGCATGTGTATCAAACAGTGAATAACAACTGTAGCAAACATTTCTAGAGCTCTGTATTCTGCATCGGATAAAATTTCAAGGTTATTTGTGACAGCATGGAGCTTAATTGGGAAACATTACATTCGAAGAATCCACCATCCTTAGCCTATGCACTAACTAACCAATTCTCCCCCACTGATTATTGAAATATGAGAATCCCTTGTCAGGTAATTATATAGTGTTGGGGGAGAGGGATTTAATACGAGGCGGAGCTACATCAGCTCGTGCGCCCTCTGGCCGTCCTCGTTGCTAGGGATTGCGGCAAGTTATTAAGGAAAAAGAAGAGAAAGAGCAAGACTTTTTGGAGTGTATAGTATTAGGAAAGAAAAGATCAATGTTTTTCTTGAACTGAAAGGAATACTAATCAGATAATCCCTTGGGCTGTCTTCCAACTATTGCTTAGTACAGCATCTCTAAGAATTTAGTATGGACGAAGGGGAGACGCGTTGTGCGTATATCTTATACTCTGATGAAAGCAGCCGAAGAGCCGAACCCAATACGAAACGACATATAAATATAGCCAAGTCACTATATTGGCGTACAAAACTCAAGATGGGAAGCTAATGGGAGAAAGTAAGTTTGGGCGGCATGGTAGAGGTGAAACATTATTGCATTCATAATTCAGTCTATGCCCACTTCTTTCTTAAAGACTAATCCAAACAAAAACTTTACCAAATTAGTTTGATGAATTTTGAAAGTCGAAAAGTTTCAGCTGAGGATATTAGAGGAGAAAGCGAAGAATAAGCAAGCAAGGAGAAAAGGAGCTTCCCTCTTCTCCGGGGGTAGAGCTAACTTTGTTTGGAGAAGCGGAGCGTAGCCAGCAACTCGGCTAAACTGGTAAAGAGTTTCTCAAGGTGCTGCTCTTCCAGAGAAGTCGGCTTAATCAGCCATTCTATCCAGGATTCACTCTTCTAAGAAGAGTTTACATGCAGTTGATAGCCGTCCGAAAAGTCGGAATGAACAAAAAGTCCGCTAGGATATTCAGTCAAGATTATATATAGCTAAAGGCATAGCCCTGTAGTTCCATCCCGCCTCTCTCCCGCTCTCAAACTTTCATGACAATCTTTTTTGCGATATAGTATTGCGTGACGGCTCCTGGTATCATGTCCTTAGAGCGAGACTGGAGAGAAAGCCAGAGAGAATCAGAGATACACCCGCTCCTTGGGGACAAAAACAGGAAGAAAGCTCTTGGAGAAAGTAAACCCGAGGAATTCGGAACAAAACCCTAAGAAGGACCACTTGTCCAGCGAAGCCAGGATTGAGCCAAGCCATAGCTATATTTTTTATACATGCCCAAAAAGTTGTCCCCACTTTTTCACATCTCTAATCCGCCTAGAAAGTGTTTGTCCACAAAACTGTAAACATCCGACTTTGAGAAGAGTGACACATGTAAGAAATTGCTCCACGAAGTACTCTGCAAACTAACCCTATAGCAAGTCCAGCCCGCCATCGACCAACACTAGTAACTAGCAGGAACCTGGGCAACTAAAAAAGCCGCCTCCTCAACCCTATCCTTCCATCCAACATAGCTTTTGATGAGCACTATATCCCCCATCCCGATTTCCCACTGGACTACTCTTCAGGGATTGAAATTTGTGTTCATATTGTTTTAGATTTAGGAAACGGTAAGAAGGAGGAGGGAGGAGAAAGTCCAAGCAAAACTTTCTCCTAAACCCAACACCCAAGAGTCTTAGTTCCAACCTCCTCCTCTCCGGACGTCAATAAAATAGTCCCGTCCAGATAAAAAATAACATGGGATTTACATTCATCCTTCTCGGACTTTCCAACCCATCCAAGCCCTCCGCCACTCCGCTAAGACAGTCTCTGATCAGATAAAAGAGGCCATACACAAGAATGTGCTTCCCCATCAAAGTACTTGCAAATAAAATTTAAATTCCCTCCTACCACAATGAATTATTCTACAAAACTTCCTTATACTTTGATTCCATCCCTTTCTTATAAAAACAACTTCCAGTCCATTCTCTTCCACACATTCAGCCCCTTTTCCTCCCCATTAAACCGCAACACTTCACACTTTGCAAAATTCACACAGTAAATTCCAGCGTGCATCCATCATAGAAAAATCAAACATTTTCCATCAACTGCCACAACCCCGTAAAACCCAAGCACCATAAAAAATCTCCTCCTTTAATACAACTGCCGCTACAATAAAATCCAAACAGATTTTCTAGCTACAACCACACCAACCCCATCCACCTCTTCTTAAAAGCATTCGTGCAAAGCCTTCTCCACACGATCAAATGTTCAAAGAAGAAGCTCTATTAAGAATTACAGAGAAATAATATAAAAGCGTGGAGCATCCGTTGACAGAGTTGCCCAAAACCACACTAAGTGTGGTCGACATTTTGGGTGGGAGGGGTGGGGGAAAGGATTAAAACTGAGCTGCAGTCGACCCGGGTCGACAGGATACTTTGTGGTCGCAGCGACCATGGCCGACAAAACAAGAAAAATTAAGAGTGATAACAATGAATTTTACTGAGTAAAAGTAGTTACTTGATGCTTCTCTTCATCAAAACTGCCCCCAGAAATTTTATTTCTTGCACAACGTATTTTCAAAAATTTACGCAGTGGAAATTTGCACAATTGGGCAATTGTGCAAGGTTAATATAGTCGTCATTCTTAACGTAGAGCATTAGGGACAAGAATCGGTAACCAGGCTTGTTCTGATAAGCTGTTGCTGTACGTTTAGATACCAACTGGTGTTGGGGGTCTGCAGCATAAAACAGTTGGGACTCCCCTCATATTGATACTCAGTTCGCTGGATTGCACAATGAACATAAGTTTAGCGCAGTACTGCACATATTCTGCGGCTTGGCTTTCTGATTTTCTTTGCATTGCTTCAAGTCTTACTAAATTTATTGTTGGATGAGTGATAACATCACTAAATGAGAAACGATCATAGCAGATAGCAATAAATTACAATCACTTGCTGTCACTCTTCCCCAAAAATGTTCCCAGTGATTTTTCTAGTTGTCCAATGTATTTATCAGAATTAAAGCAGTAAAACTTTGCAAGACGGATGAGTTTTGTAGAGGAATTGATGTTTTCTTCTTCAGTATGGGGACAACAAGAAGCAGTCAAGAACAGTCTGCACTCTTGAATATCTTAGGCTTCACTTACGTCCCTAGTCCAGGACATAATGATGGTGTAGTCCCTGTGTGAATTTTCTAGGCACAATGTGAATTCTCTAGAAACAATGTGAATTAGATACAATGTGAATTAGGTACAATGTGAATTAGGTACAATGTGAATTAGGTACAATGTGAATTAGGTACAATGTGAATTAGGTACAATTTGAATTGTCTAGGCACATTTGAATTGTCTAGGCACATTTGAATTGTCTAGGCACATTTGAATTGTCTAGGCACATTTGAATTGTCTAGGCACATTTGAATTGTCTAGGCACATTTGAATTATCTAGGCACATTTGAATTGTCTAGGCACATGTGAATTGTCTAGGCACATTTGAATTGCCTAGGCACATTTGAATTGTCTACGCACATTTGAATTGTCTACACATGATGTAAATTGTGTTCCTGATAATATAATAGCCACGGCTAGTAGCTTCTCGGCTACGAAATGAGAGTTCGGGTGATTAGGAAAATTTCGTAGCCGGGCTACCGAAGCCTGTTTATTGAAGCCTTTCTAACTTTTTGGATGGATTTTCCCCTCAATTTTGGAGCACAATTATCAGCTATCTCCGTCTGTTGAATGACGACTGTGTCACTAATACGCACTGCAACTTGGATGACAATTGATGTAAAATTCTTGTTGCAGTGTACTAAATAGTGTTCATTGAGTGGGAGGGCACTTTCTAAATTGCATACATGCTTTCGGTAGTTAAATTACCTGATATAGAAATTTCAACGATGGTTAGTGAATAGTTGCCCCCTTAAAACTTTGAATATAGTGATCCTCCTATATTCAAATTCCTAAATCTGCATAGAGTGGATTTCTTTGTTTTACGATGAAAACTCTGATATTTCAGGTTCTGCTGTGTGTAGATCGACTCCGGCGTTCATCATGTGATTTATGCAGGGAATTAGCTGCATATAACGCAAATGATAGGTAATTATGATCATCCCTTTATTGCCAAATGATATCTAAGGGCACAGTTTCAAAATCCATTTTGACAACACAACTAATTATTACTGATAGCTACTGCATCTTGATTCGAATTTCATTCTTGCTATGGTACAACAAATTGTGTGATGAAGGACACCAGTTCAAATGTACACATGCTTAAGATATTTTGTTGTTGTATATGCTCCTGTTGTACAATAGAGTCGCAGCAGTTCGTTTCTGCTGAGAACCTGTTAATCCTGGGTTTGTGTGTGCGCTTTGATCATGGACGTAATTTAACATTACTCTTACTAAATCTGTGGTCTCGTTTGCGCAGATATGAGTCACATTTGATTGCGTAAATTCCCAATTCTCACCAATTAAATGGTCTACTATACTCCCTTTACTACAGAGTTTCGTCAAGTATATTAGATAACCGTGCAATAGCCACAGAATGTAAAACTCTGACTAAAACTCTACCCATCTTCGACCACTAGCCGGGTTACATTGCTATCCTGGCTTGCACAGACTTATTCCCTACATCTTTTATGCTGTAAGCTCACCTTTCCAATTGTGTTAAACATTTTTAACATGCTTAAATAGTACGAATTTTAATAACAGTTGAACTTATTCATAGCGTAGACAGGTTTCGTTGCCAAATTATTAAATGGTGGTCCGTCTATCCACATTTCATGTGGATGCTGCATAAATTGATGTTTAAAGGAGTGCGCTGATTGTTGACGCAATACATATCATGGTTAATGTTGAACTTATATAACCAGTTGGTTTCAAAGGGGATGCTGCTCATTTGCTACACACTTGTTGGATAGTTGAATTTGTCGTTGTACGAATTATAAGCGATCCTACTCCACAACTATTTTGTTTATAAACTGGCCAACCATTAAGGCACTGACTCGGTACAGGAGAATTGACTTACATGGAAATCACTTGGACCAGCAACGTCCTGGGTCTGATTGCGTTTCCGCGTTACCCGCAGCTACAATACGAGTAGTTTTTGAAATACACAATTGGGGAGGGTGTCTACACACGCCGCTGCGGTCACCCAGCAATGAAGTAGGACTCCTGCTGCATCTGTTATGAAAAACTTGTTGTCATTCAAATAATTCAACGCTACTCTAAATCCACAAGAATAGAGATAAAAATCCCTTTTTAACTAGCCACTTGCTTACTTTAATACATTGTTAGGACCTGGATTGTTTTGTCTTGGTATCAATCGAAGGCAAAATCATAAAGTTGGCTTGTGTGACCTGTGCAGGTCGATATGAAGTAATGAAATCAATGTTTGTTGTTGAAGCAGGAACCTTTAAATTAGCTTATTGTACGATGAAATTGGGAAGGCGGAAGAATTCCATTTCGAAGACATTAGACAATCTCCCGAAAAGGGAAACAAAACACCGTGACTTCTAAGAAACTATCATAACTTTTTCTGGAAGTGTGAACACATGTTGCACGCAATAAATCCTGTTTTGATTAAGTCCATGCTGGAGGATTTTATCACAGGATGCCAGAATTTATGGATGGTAACGTCTCCGAACAGGCGGCCGGCCGCGTGCACAATATTAATCACACAACAGCGATAACGGAAAGGAAAATAGTTTTAATAACACCATGATCCAAGCTGACCAATATGAAATGCGCTGGAATACAGATTTTATATATTCTCTATTTTTTGCTGCAGCACTATCATAATATGGAAAGCAAACCGGAGTGGAGATAAACGATTAGTAGTGAATCAGTGCAATATGATTTCAAAAAAAGGGTTTAATACTTGCAATGACCCGATGAATTACGAAATACAGAATTTTAGGATTGTTTTCGTAGCTAACATTTTGCAATTTTAACGAGAACGATGCAACAATGAGAAAAGGCTAACAAGCCCTTCATTTCTGCGAACCCAATCGTAATTAATTAATTCATTAATTTTAAATATTTATTGATTCCGCACGAGTGATGTCGCTTGGAAAAGAAACAATTGTATTCAGCGAAATCTCTGTCTTAGCTGATTTGTTTGCATTATTTATCTTTGCTTACAAGATCAGCCGTGGCGAGTTGGAAACTTCAATTCACATCATTGCATTGTGTAGTCAATGTACACTCAATAGGCGACTGCACACATGTTGTGGCTACAATCAATATGTGAGGAAAGCAATCCATTTTAGGCATTCTTTATCAAAGCCACCGTTACCTCTATTTCCTGTTTAACTGCTGATTATGTAAAACCTCTCAAACCTCTTGTTCTCACAGAATACAGCAATTGTATCATCGAAGATTTTACACTTCAAGAGAAGAAACGCAACTTTTCCTCAACTATCTCCCTGCTTTGTATCCCCGCACAGAATTCATTGGGTCCCGTTAGTATCTTTTACCGCTGCTTTGCCGTTGTGCATCCAACGTATTCTCGTGTAAGTTGGAGACGGAAAGCTCCCATATTTAGTCGATTTCGCGAACGGTTGCATGTACTATAGGTTTCTTGCTGGCTCTAGTGGGGTCATCGACAACGCTCAAAAAAATTGAAATGTATTATGGGTGCATTGGTTACTTGTTGTTAGCATACAATTATCATTGCGCCATTACATGTCTTTTTTCAAGTTATTTAAGCTTCTTTCTTATCAGATTTTTTTTTTTCTCATGCTACGTCGTTTTCGACCAAACCTTGGATTTTGGCGCTTATTTTTTTTGCTTGGACACCTACATTCCTAAATACTTGTACTCTGCCAGTGATTAAAATTTATTACTTCGTTGTTCCTCTAAACCACGAGAATGCTTGTTTTCAATTGCGTAATATTTCAATTGCCTAGTTTTAATTCATATAACCTTGTGAGGTTTGGCACTGTGTAACTGTTGCTTCATGTTTACTCAATTGCGTAAATATTGAAAGCTTCACCCATCATACGTTGGTGCACTGATTGTGTATCTATGGGTTCAGCTTTACTGAAGCGTGTACACATTGAAAGCTCCGCCTTTCATAGTAGGAAATAGTAGTGGGCAAAATCTGCGATTCAAAATGGAAGGGCAAAGTCAACCACAATTGTAGCTGTGACTACCCATTGTGCCGTAGTTTTTGAATTTTTGTGTAACTTCATAAATATTGTATCAGCGTCAAAAACCTATGCAAGCCCCACGTAGAAAGAAAATCCTATTGAGCATCATTAACATCAAAAGTATGTTCCCGCGTAAGCAAAGCAATTCATTGAACGTCAGAAGAACATTCCTGACTATTTCGCAAGCAAAAGGTCGTACTAGAGAGTGGCTGGATTTTGTTGGCCAACTGGGTCTATTACGCTTCTCAGAGAACAATCATACGAATTTATTATACACATCATATTTAATACGTGCTGGAATCGATTTACGGAACATTACCTGTATTATGAAAGAATAATATGTACATCACTCCCATGCCTATATCAAATTCTATATTCAACTCCTATTGCAATACACACAACAAAATGCACCATAACTGACGGCGAAGTGATATTGAGTTTCAAAGTTTTCAAGGATCCGTATTATAATTAATTGTGTTCGGTTGACCTCCGAACTAAGATCCTCAAGTGCGTCATTGGTATGATTTTCAGCGTTTTGCTTGAAAAATAAGACATCATTCAAGGAAAATGACCAGTTATGGAATGAAAACAAGCAGTTTGAAGACAATCCATTAAGTATAGACAGTCAACTTACCATTGTGTCGTTAAACGGCCAGATTTTGTTTGAGTTTAGTTAACTTGACTTGAATAATTATCTTTTTAACCGCTAATAAAGATTCTAAAATGTTTCACGTGCACTCAAAACAGCCATGTGCTTAAGCATTTCACATTCACATCAACCGCCGGTGGCGAGTTCATCCAGCCCATCCCCGGATAATTTTACAAGGATATCTAATACCATCGAGTCGGTAGTAAAAAGTTCATGAAAATCTATTCATAAAATCCTTTGCATACTGACTAAGTAGAGTAGGGAATCACTGCAATCCAAATTTCAGTCTATATCCAACCCCTTCTACAATACACACTACTGAATACATCACAACAGACGGCGAAAAGATATTGAGTTTCCATTGAGCTGTGGCCGCGGTTGTGGTCGACATGTCGACCCGGGTCGACTGTGGCTGACAACGTGGTCACGGCAACCCGGGCCGACAGTGTCGACCACAGGGTAAAAAAAGTGTGGTCGACATGTCGACCACAAAACGACCATGGTCGACGACCCTGCGTGGGCAACCTTGTCCGTTGAGACTCAGGTGCAAAATTCTTGTTAACAACCTTTTCTAAATCTACTCAATCCAAGATTGTATACATTTACTCCCAATCTTCTCTTGTTTCAAACCAAAGAAATAATCCAATTCTGGGAGCAGAGTGGAGAATCATTTCCCCATAATACACAATCGTCCCCCCTGGCTGGAGCCGAGAGGATTTTAAAATCCTATACAATTTCCCCTAAAATCAACGTATTTTAAGGACAGAGAAACAGAATAAAGCAAAGACAAAATAGGAAGAGGAAAACGAAAAGGGGGGTTGATGGGTTGAATACTGTAGAGGTAGATACTAGATTCCATGCTCAAGATGTGGAATTGTAAATTGTTGGAAATGTGTACATGTGTCTCCCATTATTCTTCTCACTTATGAGTTAGACTCCATCCAAGAAGTGACGTACAGGAATGGGGTGGGTGTATATTTTGTAATTTTTTCTCCAAAGACAGAGAAAACCCTTTCTTCAGCCCTCCAACTCATCTTCCATTCTCTCGTGTACATACCTTTTCGTCCTCATTCTCCTTCCTCACAGATCTGACTAGATGAAAGGAAATATAAGGGGACAAGGAAGGGAATCTCAGTTGAGGAAATAAGAAAAAGATTGTTTGAAAAAAAAGAAATGGCTTCACAGGGGATAGAAGACTTGCTATGCTACAGAAGAAGAACAAGATTCTGACTGACTTAACTGGAAAAAGACGGGTTGAGAAGAGAGAGAGAGAGAGAGAGAGAGTGAGGAAATGATTGGAAATCTTGCTCGCTGTCTATTCATCAATCCTAATGTCTTCTCATTTGCTGGTCGTGTGCGCCTTCTCATTTGCATGTGTCGCTCCTCTTTCCCCTCCCCACCCCATCCATATTGTTTCCCGGCAACCCATTACCTTCCCTATCTTCCAAATACCCGCTTCTTTATATTCTCTGCAATCCAGCTCTTTACCTCATCCTACTCCTTCCTATACCACCTCTTCTCATTCCCTACTTTTTCGTTCTTTTCTCTTTTCCCGTCTTCTCCAACAGCCTAAAACGTGCATGTACAAGCTGGTCTACCCCTTCAACGTGCATATGAGCCTGTAAGATTTTATATTGGTTGTAGTAGTTTTCCTGGGGAAAGTTATTTTATCTAAAGCGTGCTAAACCAACCCACCCAACTCAACTATGGAATCCTCAATGAAAATTGCAGTTAGTTATAGCCTTTCTCCTCCCTTCCTCCTCAAGAGAACCTTTTAGTTTTCAGTGAAAATATTTTTAAAAACAATCACAATCACACACAACATTTCAACTCTCGTATTTTCTCTCTACTCACTACACCACCCGCTCGAATTTCAGCACCAATCCCTGACTCTAATATAATTATCCCAGATTCAACATTTCTTTCACTCCTTTCTCCGTCTTTGCCTCCCTACCTCTCTTTGTGTCCTTCTCATTCTTTCTCTCATTTTTCCGCATGGATTTCCTCGATGCACGAAAAACCAAGGAATAAGCTTCCTCCTCCATCTCCCATCAACACATTAGATTTAACCTCCAATCCTCTCAAATTTCTCCACTCTTTTCAGTCCCTTCTCCAGAAGGAATAACGAGAAACAGAGCGAGAGAGAGAGAAAGAAAGAACTCTGTAATATGTTAGGGATAGAGCGGAGAAAGTCAGCGGGTATGCATCGCCCCGCTTCATTAGAAAGACAGACTTTCTCAAAACACTCATGAGCCAGCCCCGGGCTTTACCAGAGGTATTCAAATTAGAACACGAGAGTGAGCGAGAGAAACATCACAACTTTCCCTCCCCCTAAACATGACCGATTCCGGGTGATTCTTCCTTGTATATTTACAGAGTTAAAATCCCCCTTCTTCCTCCATTCTGATCATCTCTTAAGAAGATACTTGGTTAAAAGTATAAAATTCTTTAGTGTCAACATTTTGTGGCTGCTTTTTCTCCCCCTCAGAATCACGTATCATTCAGCTAGGCAAATGTTAGCTTGACTTTATGGCAGAGAAAGCAAGGCGACCTATGACAGGAATTTCATTCTTTGGAATCATCCATCCTGAAAGCAGGGATACTATGTTTCAATGTTTGATTCACATTAAATTCAAACTCTAGAAATTTTTCATTTACCTCATTTCTATCGAGAAATCTGAAATTGCTTCCAGAATACCAGTATCCTAACTATTTTGGCTACCTACCGTACAAGGTTTAAAAGGGGAGAAAGTCTTTGGCTGCTGCAGACTGACTTTCACCTCTTCCATGTTTAGTGACTATACTTGCTACCTTATTCAACAGCTAAGTATACTAAATAGCGAGGTGTTAAGAAAATGTATATAGATTGTTAATATTAAGCCTACAAAATATATCGTCGTCAGAAATAATAACAAACAAACATGCTTCAACATATACTAGAACCAGACTAAACGGACGGAAGTGAGGGAATTTGCTTTTCTCTTCCAGGCATCCGCGAAACACACTAAATGTGTGCTGGAGAAAGCTAGGACAGAATAGTAGATGTTAAATTGGTATGGAAAGTGATGTATGCCTCTGCCTTTTTCCATAATTCTCCTCACTCTCACCTTGTCCTTCCTAAAGTATTTATACAGTAAATCCACTCTCTTAGTTTTTCTTTTCTTTCATGCTCTTTTCTCATTTGACTTCTTTGACGTATTATTCTGCATGTACTGTTTCTCCGCCAGTTTTCCATGAAGAAAATGAGAGAAAGCATATACAAATATAGTTCACGTACAGTCTGACTGGAGAAAGCAGATGGGGAGTGCAGAGTGAGACAGCAAACGGAAGGAGTGCACGTGTCTGATGCTCTCTAGGCAAACTTGGCTATGGGAATAGTGTATAGGATTGTCTTGAAAATTCTCTCTTGTCTATGGACTCTTCATTTGATTTCATGGAAGATGAGGGAAAATAGAGAGCTGGAAAGAGAAGGGAGAGAAAGTGGTTGTGAATTTTCATCCTCCCTCATGATTCTGATTGCTTTCTTCTCGTCTCTAGTAATTTTCTATGGCTTCTCTCTACTAATTTCTGTGACGCTTGAGAGGTTCCAAGAAAATTTAATTATGAAAGGAACAGCTTCGACGGACTACTAAACAATCAAGAGTGAGAGAGAAAGTGAGAGAGAGGAATAAAAAGGAACGGCATTGGAGATGGATAGAAAGAGTCCTCTTCCAATCCTAGACGCAGTCTATCTCACAATCACAATGATCAGAATGAGACTATGAATTGTCTATAGAAATAATTCCAAGCCAACAGCTCAACCAACCAACCAACCAACCAGATATATCCTTCTACCAGCCATATCTTCTTCGTCTTACCGTCCCCGATGAAAAACCATAAGCTTAACACCATATCCAATTCTTTTAGCACCCCATAGAGATGAACAAGAACATTTTCAAAAGTTTCATAATTATTCTTTTCCCGGGCATTAGTCTCTCCTACTCTACAATAGCACCTCCAGTAATCCCCTGAATACTTTCTCCAGTATTCGTTCCACTTTCTCCCGGGTTGTACATGGAGCGTAATAAACTTGGCAAATCTCTCTCTCCCTTTGTGCCATGGAAGGAAAGGAAGCAAACCTACGTAGAAAAGCAACCATAAAGAACTTTTCACTCTAAAGGAAGGTATGAGAGGTGTGCGAATTACACGCTGAATTTGAGTGCCGATAAATCCCCATCGGCTAGGACCTGGAAGACAGGTAGTTAATAAAGGTGTCAAAAATAGCTGTTTGGAAATAAATCTTGCGTATTCCTTCCAACTGGGGAGCTCATCCTAAATAGCACTTGAGTGTGACGGATGAGAAGTATCTTGTACGGAGGTCGGTCCTTGCGCAGACTTATCTATATCAGTTATTGAATAGATGGCTTCTTCTATTCCATTCATGTCAGCCGGCCCTTGGAGCAATACTGTTTACTCAAGTAGCGCACAAGGGAGAAAGGTTGCGCTGGGCTCGTCCAAGGCCCATCGCCTCGGAAGGCGGATGGGAATAATAAATGAATCCATTTCGAGTATGGCAACAGCAAGTAAGACAAGATATTCACGTGGAGGCTATAAAAACGTCTACATAAATTACATGCATCATATTCAAAAGGATGGGATAGTTTCTGGGAGAGGACAGTAAAGCAAGGAGGGGACAGGAGACTGGTGGTGGTGGACTTGGAGTCCTGGAGCGAGGCATAGCCGGACCTCTTTGGGTTCAAGAGCTCAAGATTGTGTAAATAGGCGTGAGAAGTCGCATAATAGAGTGTAATAGTGACACAACGGATTGTTATTCAAGTGCTTCAAGGATTTTCACTCGTGACAATTACCTCCCCGCTTCTTCTCCTTCTTATTCTCTAATAGCTGTCTCCACTCCAAGGGGTCAGTTCCTAAAACTATTCCAGAGCTGGTCTAATGTCTACTACGGGGCCAGGGCGGAACACGGAGAAGCGTGGTGGAGGAGCAGCAATTATATATACGACTTCTATCTGTCCTCTCATCCTTTCAGGATGACTTTTCAATAGAATCCAATTTTAGAATTTTAGGAAAACGGAAGTTATGCGCAATCTGTTTGCTTGTTGTGAGAGGATAAATGATGATCATTCTCTCCGCTTGATAATAACACGGAGGACAAATGAGCCCTTCGCTAAGACCTTTGAGCCGGGTTAACATTGTGTATGCGGATCCTGGAGCATTTGTCAGAATTTTTCCCACAAGTCAAATGATAGAGAGGAGTACAGATGGGGGGATGGGGGCTGAAGAAGAAAAGAGCAATTTTCATGTTAGCAATAAGTTAAGGTCGTGGTCGTGAATGTCGTGATGAGGATGGGACACTTGGGTTTTGGGTAAGATGCGGGAATTTTTCGGAGGGGAGAGAGATGAATATATGAGGAGGAGGGTGGGGGAAGCCCGGGTAAAAGTTTACCAGTTTTACTAACGCCTGGAGCCAGTCCGTACAAGAAGAAGAAGAGCTAGTGTTTATATTTGAGAGAGACGATGTGAAGTAAATAAGTGGGAGACAGGAGGAGAGGGAAAAGTGGGTGAAGGGATTTGAGTGACACATGGAGGAAGCTTTTTAAAAGTTATTATTATTTAGTCTTGTTGAAGGAGACGGGAGACGGGGGGCATGGAGAGGAGGAGGGGATGATGAGGTTCTGGTTGTAAGGGTAGGACGGAAGGCGAGCGGGTCGGAGGGCTGGATGATAAGAGGGGCACGCTTCTTGAACCCCGTATTCTGTCACTCCGAATGATGATTGTCAGGAACATAAGCAAATAGATGTCAAATAGCCTGACTAACGGACATGCCTCCTTTCCCAAGATGCTCCTTTGCCCTTCGAATCCGGATTTGTTTGAAAAAGTTTTCAATGACTCCATGAATCACTCCAAGGGCACATCATATCATCTCCTAATGTTCTTCCTCCTAGTTTAGCCCTGCACTGGAGTGAGTTTCCGGTTTCCGTCCTTCCGACTTTCCGGAATACCAGCTTCCTCCTCATCCTCCTCCCGCTAACCCAATATGGTACTTGCTCATCCCGCAGCCTCCTATCATTGTGTATAAGCTACACTTGCTGCCCCCATTCCTGCACCAGAGCGAGTGGAGGCAGTCAGTGACTTGGAAAAAGTGAGGTCAAGAGGGTGGAGGGGTGGAAGAAGCCCTTGCAAATTGAGAGTTTCGTAACTGCTGTGGCCATCATCCCCGGAGTCCGCTGCCCGGATTGGACTTGCTGATGGGGCCATGGGGCGCTTATAATATTTTCCGAGATGTTGTATTGACAGTTGTAACGAGTTTATTTCAGGAAATCCCCCTCTCTTCTTTTGCCATGCCAAGGCAGTTGGCCCATAATTTTTGGATTACAAGAGGTCGACAAGGGATGATGGCTGGTGTATATTGGTTGGTAGGAGAACTATTATGGTTTTAGTATGATGATTGATGGAAATTGGATTAGAAATATTTAGAATGATAATACCGGGAGGGGTCCTTTGATTTTTTCCATCCAACAACCGGCCAACTTGATTATTTTCCCCCGTATTCCTCTACACCCCATAACCAAACATACCTTCAGCTCGCCAAACCTCCCGCTTCGGCCAGCCGGACTGGGAGCAATGAAATATTGTTTCCATCCAACACTCCAGCACAGTGAATAATCGTGAGTGGCAAGGCGCAGACAGGAGGGGCACTTTTCTCTATTATTCTCAATTCTCTACAGTCTATAGCGCTAGCCATCCACTTCTCTATATTATCCTGTCCCTGGATTTCTCCTGGTCCTCCTGGTCATACTCATGTATGAGGAGAAAACTCGGAGAGAGGATCCAGAAGAGACGGGAAAAAATCTTACTTTTCCTCCCTTTCTCCCATCCCAGGAGAGCTGTGTGGAAGAGTATAAATTCGGACGCTGTGGACACTTTATTTCCCGCCTTCGGATCAACGCGACAATAGTGTCGTATCATGGAGAAAGCCATTGAGATTTCACGTTTATTTTATGATAGCTCACCCCTCCCCAAGGACCGTGTCAATGGATTCCCATAAATCCGGAGAATATTTTTCATTCCCAAAGTCTCTTTCCTCCTCCACCACCACCAGATAACCCATCCCAGCCCAACCATTTTTCTCAATACTTTTTTACCTAACCATTCCTCCATCCACATCCACCTCTCTTTTTCATCTTATCCGACCTCTTCTACCCCTCACCCACCACTCCTCCCATCCAACTGCCCAACGTCACCCCAACTCTCGTCCACCCCCGAGATACCCGGGATAAATCTAATCCTCCATTCATCCTCGCTCAAGCTTTTCAATCTTTCTTCCTCCTGAAAACGGAATTCCCTACCTGTAACTCTCTATCGTCTCAGTCTACAGATTTTCCAAAAATCCCGTTAAAATTTCATCAGTATTATAACGACAACGTTTTCTTCCTCCGACTTATGTACTCCTTTGCTTCCTCTCCTGTTTCTTTTCCCTCCTTGCTTACAAACAAACACACACGGCCAGACTAAGAGGAAGAAGCTTCCCTCCCGTCATGGAAAT
The DNA here is from genome assembly GCA_906901655.1 of Sminthurides aquaticus. Classification (NCBI taxonomy): domain Eukaryota; kingdom Metazoa; phylum Arthropoda; class Collembola; order Symphypleona; family Sminthurididae; genus Sminthurides; species Sminthurides aquaticus. Next base: position 781,116 of record CAJQTT010000002.1, on the reverse strand, counting down.
ATTATTATTCACCGTAAAACCTCCCCAATTCCAGAAAGAATAACTTTCCTCCTGTCAAACCTACTAATGCCTCACTCCAGAGTTATTACCTACGGAAGTGAAGGAGGGACTTTGAGAACAAGACTTCAAGTTGAAAGGGCAAAAGGAGTAATAGATAGATAAACAATCTACGTCATCTGACCTTTTTAGAGTAAAACTTTTTAAATTGTCTCCAAGCTTTCTGCTCCAACCAGCAGAGTGACGTTCATATCTGAGGGATGATAGATGCAGTAGACGGGAGGAGCTGGAGCATTACTGTAAGTATACATATAGTATGGCGTTGAACCAGTCTTTTTCGTATTCTTCGCTCATCTTCTCTCCGTAAATGTTGTTTTTAAGGTAGAGAGAGAGAGAGACTGAAATAAAAATGTGAGGACAAGAAGGGAGTGGGTGGGTGGAAGAAGTGGAGGGTATATTTAGTACAGCTTTTCGGGGTGTTGTTGGTTGGGTGGCTTGGAAACGGAGCATAGGACAGAGCACTTAAGCAGCGCTCGTTAATCATGGCAAAGCCGTGTCTGAAGATTAAGCGAAACTTTTTATGAATTTTATAAACAGATGATATGGATGAGAAAAGAGTTGACTGACTCGGAGCAGGTGTTGAGTCGGAATCGGCTCGTAAGAGCCTTCAGAGAAGAAGACATGAAAAGTCAATGAAAAATAGCGACATATCACTTCATCCACTTTTACTCCTACACTCGCTCCTATTGTGCAAACCCAACGGGGCCAAGAGCATAACATTATTTTAGTAATATGATGAGCTTATGAAAGCAGTCTTCGTCTTTCCCGTTTGTATACTTCACAGCCGTTGGATCTATCACTTTGATTGCCGTCTGCAGTTTTAGAATAGCGTCCCAGGTCTACCTCAGCAGTCTTTTAGCCTTCCTTCCCACTCTTCACATTTCTGTTTATACCTATTTAGTGTCTTTAGTTCTTCATTTAAGGAGTTGATGCGAGAAAACATATTTTGCTTTCAGTTTAATTGTTCAAAAAAAAATGCTACGCTTAATTGTTATAGAGCTAAGCCAAAGTCAGCGTGATGCAGTCTTCCATATGCTTCCACGACAAGACAGAGTAAGCATGAGCACGATGAAGAGAAGCGCAGCTGGGAATTTTGAGACAATATGAGAAAATGTATTTAGAGGAAAATTAAGAGAAAAGTAAAGCAACTGCCTTTCCAAGTATTATATAAAGAGAGAACAAGAGGCTCGACATGAGATTCGTGGATGCTATAACGTACGAATGATGTAGTTTTCTTGCCGTTTACTTGCCCGCCTTCATCAGCACATCAGCCTCTTAAGAGCTGGGTAGGAGGATATAAAGGCTGGGATAAAAGACAATGTGAATTATTTGTAATTGAAGGGAGAGCGGAGCGGTACAGGATGATACGATGATATGATACGAGTATAAAATATTCCTTCACTTTAAAAAAGTCTACTGAAAATATATATTTGAAAAGCAGCAAACCTCCCCCAGCTCTCTTCTGACTCCTCTTCTTCAATACCAACGAACGGGTACAACTTACCTCAAATCCACCTTTGATGAATTCTATATAGGATCATTGTTTCAACTTTTCCCATAGATTTTAGCCAAGTCATGATTTGCTTCCTTGATTTTCTCTCTTCCATTGTCGATCCATGTTTTTATAATTGCCGTGTAGCATGGAAATCCTACGGCATCCATCCTAGCCCCAATGGGTCTTTATGGATGCCATAATGATATTTGACGAAATTCCCTTACCGTAGCATGTTATATATACCGTGATTCACATTCTGAAACAAGGAAAACAGAGGAGAAGAATAGTACAGACTTTGAGACTTATTTTCATGAGAAGATTTTCATTTAAAAGCATTTAATATACTTACTAAAATTTTTAAAATCTTGGTCCAGCGGAATATCCCACAAGATTTCGTTATCGTATAATTTTATTCATCACGTGATGAATCTTCTTCTTCTCTTTCATTTAGAAAATTGTCAAGGAATAATCCTACACAAAATTTTCATTCACATGTTCAAATCCATCTTCATGATCTTATGGCGTATGGCGAGAGATTTCATGTCTTGCAGTGAGGGCGATGAAATAATTGTTGTCCTGGTCTGGGGCTTGTTTACCCTCCCCCGATTCTTCCTCGGTTGTTAATATATAGCAAACTTTTCCACATCTTCTTATCTTCCTACTATATTCTTCCTTTCATTCCTGTCTTCGTGATTTCTGCTCTTTCGTCTCGGATGTCATCTCGGTATTGTTCTAGACAGATATCCATGCATGCATGCTCCACCGAAGCGGGAATGAGCTCCCTATGCAATTCCCCTTCTCTATAGAAACACACACAAGAAAAAGATCCATGGGAATTCGTTTGGGAAATATAAGAGACAGAATACAGAAGAAGACAAGGGAAAGAATAATTCCTCTTGAAACAAAACCGGGATGAATGAATGAATATCAATGCATATATCTTCTACGGCACTCTTTTTCCCCTCCACTTCCTCTCATTACACGACACACAAGTGTAGCATCATGCGTCAAAACCTCTTATATTCTCCAAGACAATTTATCACAAGAATTAGCACTAACTTTTATTCATTCACTAGCCCCCTCCTTCACTTCATCATGCCACACACGCTCAACAAGCATCGGATGATAATATATACTTATATATTTTACCCCGCCCCATCTTGCGGAATAAAACAATGAAAATTAAAATCCCAATTGTTTACCCCCTTTACTCCCTAAAATCCAACCATGGGTCGTGATGAGCAATTAAACGGGAAAATTAGCCGTGTGAATAAGAGAGAAATGTAGTCAATAATTCTCCCATCTCTCCTACCGCTACTGCTACGACTTCCTCCTTTTGACTCCACCCTCCCACCTTTCCCCGGCTTATTAGCTTCTTCATTCTTGTGGGAGAGGATTTTGAATCAAATATTTTTAATTCATTTCTATTTTTATGAATGAGAAATGTGAAAAATTCTTTGTCATATCTTTTCCCGGAAATTCTTCTCCGTCGCTCTCCAGGATCCCGGGGACACAGTTAATTAATTGCTTTCCCAGCCGGACAGACTACAGCTGGCCTCTGTCTCTCTCTTTCTGTCCCATCTTGTCACGTCAAGCTTGTCCGCCTCATCACGAACCCTTCTTCAGCCTTTAAGGCACCACGGATTATTGAGAGTAAAAAATTATGAATGATAAGCCCTAGGAGCGGGAGATGCACGTTCTAGTAAATTCTCCCCGCTCTACATTCTACATACGCTTGCAGTGCAGATGAGGCAAAGGATTGTAGCGTAGCTCCAAAACTAGGGATTCCCGCCTCCTAGGGCAGGGTCCATGAAGAATTCCCCCTCAAAATGAGACTGCACATTTTATGGAATTATGTGAAATTTGAATGGGATGTCATGGACATGTGTATTAATTTCCTGGACATGAATCTCAATGGAATCTTTACGCCCTATCAAACTAAGCCAATTCCTGACTATCTCGGGAAAATTCTTTTGCCTGAAGCAAACGTTAAAGAAGCGTCCCTGAGTTACACTCTAAAGATATTGGGGCTCCTGTCCTGACTCCTACTCCGGAGGAACAGGAGGATGATGATACGAGTCGCTCTTGTATGCAAAGCGTAGGTGGTTAAAACTTTGAAATGGTATCAAAAAGCTGGCGTTTGCTCAATACAGAATCATCGCAAAGAAACGATGAAACGATAGAGAGAAGGTATATATAAAAAATAGTTATTCAAGTACAAGTTCAACTTGCCTTTCCTCTCTTACCACACAATGCACACGTTTACTTGATAATCGACTTTTTAACACCATTTACACACTACCAACAGCCCCAATCACCAGCAGCAAGCGCTCTTCTCTTCTTTCATACTCTCGTGTCAACAAGAAACGCATAGAGGGATGACAATGACTTTAAAATCTCTCCGAACCGTTTCCTAATTTCCTCCCATCTTCTCTTTTCTTCGCTCCAACAATTTGCACATCATCCCCATAAAACCAAGCGTCCGAATCCCACCCAATACCTCCTTTTTTTCACATCCTTCCGCTTCCTCTCTCCTATTAATAAGTCAGTTTGACCCCGCCGGCTTTAGGGTCCTGGCGGCATTTTGGAATAGTGAACTGTGAAAGTCTATTTTCTTATAGTCGGCATTTTCTTCCGTTGTGTGGCACTCCCAAGCTTTATAGAAATTGAATTAGTTAGTACTAGACTTGTCTTCAGGACAAACAGCTAGGTACAGAAAAACTGAACCGCAGCGTCGCTTCCAGAAGGCTAGATATTGCGTTAAATATTTCGAATAAGAAACGATGATTGATCAAAACTGTTAGTTGTTGATGGATTGCCCGAGCTGTTCATTAATGGGAATATTAAATTTCAATGAGATTTTAAATAATTTATAGGGGAGATGAATAATTAATAGTTGGCTTATAGAGGACAAGAAGAAGGAATAATTCAAATCCAAGCAATGCTTCCCTACACGACTCTATCACTCAAGCTTGTAGGAAATGTGATATTGAGGAAAGAAAAGCAAGTGTCTAAACTTTCCCGAGTAGCAAGCAAGGATCAAGGAACATCTTCCAATCCTCCCCTCTGTCAGATACTATACAGAGATATATACAGCTCATGCATCCTCTATCCGTTGGCTTTAGTGTATTGTTTTTCTGGATTGTTCTCTTGATGAATGAAAAGGTGTATTGTTTCACTCCCCTGTAGTAGAGATTGATAGGAGGGATGGAATAGGATAGTAAAGGGCATAGGATTGTTCCTTACAGAGACTTTGTCCTTGCGATAAATAGGACCATTTCTCTCTTGAATCTCTTTTTCTAAGGTCAGGTGCGTGCAAGATTTTTAGTGTGTGACGCTTATAATACGAACGGTAGGAGGGAGCGTGTGTATGGGTATGTGTGTGAATGTGAATATATGTTTTATTCAATTTGAGGAATAAAAGCCAAAGTCCCACAGAGGGATCAGTTTAGCCTGATAAGTAACGTTCCTCTCATAACAATCCCACCTTCTCTAATCCATCCAAGCGAACCAAGTTCCATACAAACAATTCTATTTAACGGAAGATGAATCAGAATTGTAATTCACACCATTTTCCAAAGCACAAACTTGATCTTCATCTCCTTTTATTCTTTTCAATCCTTCCACTTGTTTCTCTTGTAAAGTCTTGAAAAATTTACAATTTCTTAAAAAACGGCGAGCCATCAGTCAGAACAGAGAGCTTCCTTGTGGCGACAGAACAAAGAGATGAGAAGGTGGGTCGCTTCTGATGCTGGCACTAGCTCGCCACGCCACAGCCCAGACCAGGAGGAGGTTCACTGATATAAACGTCAAAGAAAGAATGATCCGATTCTCAAATCCAAAGCAATCCTCCTTTCTCTGCTTCATGCACGGAAGAAAATGCCGTAAAAGTTATAAGCAAAGTATAGGTGAATCTAAAGCAATATTCAGTAGTAAATGTTTCTATTTTTTCCAAGCAACGTCTCTCTTTCCAAGCCCCGGATAAACTTGTCAATTCTTAGCCCCCTGGGGGGCTCTGACATTGATCCAAGCAAGGGTTATTTCTCTCTCTCTTCTCGGAGGATGATTCCAAGGATGAGCCCTGCCTCATCCTCCTTCATGTAGCCCGGAGGAGTAGGAAGAATTATTCGGAAGCTGTATAGAGGAATGGTTAAACATCTCTTGCTCATCAGGAGGGAGCTTCTGTCGTATCTCATTCCATTCCAGGGCTAACATTTAGCGATTCTATCCAATTAGTCGGTTAATTAGAAGGGTAATTAAGTAACTTAGGGTTCACTGATACTGATTGATACGTCATTTACATGTTTATTGAGTTAACGCAACCCATGGACAGATGCCTCACGGTGAACGGAGCGTCCCTACGCCAATGCAGTCCCCCGGCATCCATATATGTGCCTGTCCATCCCGTTCAAGTCCCCTAACCCTAACCCTAACAGCAGGGGAAGAGAACCCCGACTCGGCCCGCACAACATAACACAACACCACCCATCATCTACTCCCGACTTCGGGGATTTTCAATCCGGGCTAGCCTAATCTGGATTCATCTGCTCCTTTTCCAATCCACGACGAATCCATCCTTACGTTTGCAGAATCCTATCTATAAATAAGCCAGCAAGAGATGAATTCATGCACGGGGAAAGGGATCTATACGCGATGGATTGTTTATAGTAGAACGTAACGCCATTCCCAGTACATCCCTTCACAACTTTCTCTTCATTGCATCCAAGAAGCTCACTTCCTCACTCTTTTCAAATAATTAGCAAAGCTCTATTTTCAATCACCCCCTCCGCGTGCTTTCTCCGTCATTCTCTTCTTCTTTCACTTTTAAAAAAAACATCGCAAGAATATAGAAAACTATACAAAATCCATCCATCCGCCTGTAGCTTTAAATCATCTAGTTGTTTCCCGTACAAAAAATCAGGCAACGTATAAACTTGTCCTAATGTGTGATATTCAGCAAAGTCCCTCCCTTCTAAAGTTGTGAGAAAATCACCTTTCTCCCTCCTTCAACCGTAGTTCTGGAATAAGCTTCCTCTCTCGAGATGATCCAATGATCACCGATCATCCCGTAACCTTATCCGACAATGGAATAAGAAAGACATTAAGGTGGAATGCGAGGAACTGCTCAACTCGAGCCGCTCAGCTTCCGTCATCATCATATCCTTTTCTTTGTAACGATGATTCAATCAAGGACCAGGGACAGAGAGAGAGAGAGAGAGCGGGAGAGAGAAGAATCATGAGAAATTCAATAGGAATCCCCCCATGTTTGACATGTGATGATGAAAGGGCAATAGGGGACAAGGGGATGGAAGTAAATCAATGTAACCAGCTTTTCTCCGCAACACTCTTCATATTGTAGAGTAGATAGATACTCCCAGATACATCACCAACCATAGCCTGTCACTTGCCAAGGTGATGGCCATTCTCGTCCAGGCAAGTGTATCAAATTATCCGACGAGAGGATGAACGCATATGTAGGTTAGTCCTTCTTCCACACACGGCGCTATCCATCCAAGGAATACGGGAGAGAGGGAAGTGAGAAAGGATGATTGAGTAATTCAAGTGTGATAATCTCATGACAAGGGAAAATTATAGAGTGGTCATTGGAGATTTTTATAAGGATCAATGCGCCTAATGGATGAAATCCGAGCGAACCAATGTACCATCCGTCCCTCCTTCAGATCCGTCCCATCATGACCAGTGTCCAGTAGGTCTGTCCGGCTCGTCCTCCGTCCACAATCTTCAGCCGCCCTCCTCCCTCCACCTCCACCCAAACAATGAGGATGAGCTAGTTTTCTGAGTGGTAGTGACAAGCTAGAAATGGGATTTATTGCTTAAACGTCCTCCCTAATGGCGAATCATTATTTCCTTTCCTAATTTACTTTGAATTATAATAACATTATCAATAAATGAGCAACAGTATTCTCCATCCACGCCATACCAAAATCCTAATCCTCTCCCAGCATCAAAACTCCTCAGCATTAGCTATGAGCTAGTATGAAGGGATGCAGAAAAATAAGTAGCCTCCTAACTTGACCCGTCCCCATTCATCTCTTGACCATAATAGGCCTGCCCGCCTGCCTCTGGTCAAGCCAAACCCAAGCTTCCACACATTGTTCATCAGTCCAAACCATCCTTCAGGCAACATACACACAGTCCCAGCATAACACGTGCCCTATCAAAGCTCCCATCAGCTATGCATTCACTCCATAATAACTTACAGCTTGACCAGAATTGACAAACCTTCGACGCTAGCAGAGATCAGATGCTGCAAATATAGAATGGACAGTGGCCATGTGTTTCATTCGCCGATATGGCCAAGGTGGAGTTAATTTTCTAAAATGATAGCATGCACTACGACCTCAGGTCCTCCTTCCTAAACTTAGCAGATGAGCCTTGCCCAAATTATGAGTAATTACCCAAAGGTTTGGCGTTGATTTCGAAGAAAGTTGATCTTTTCCCTCTTTCCACTACATCTTCCTTGCCAGCGATGTAGGGACTCCCTACTAGTGACTAGGGAGCAACTATAGATGTCGAGAAGAATTTTTAAACAGTATCCGGAAGGACAGTCTTCGTTTCCATCATTACATGGTAATTATTGGAGTCAGAGACCAGATAATACAAATGGAGAAGAGAAGCTTCTGAGAAGATGGCTTCAACTAAAAACGTACGGTGATTCCTGGAGGATACAGTCAGTACTGGGAATGCCATCGGAGCTCCTTGGAATTATTCGGATACTGCATGTGTACATTGTAGCTTTTGTAGCTGAGAATACGGGGAAAACTGAAATGATTGAGGGGTGGAATTTTCTAAGATGAGGGCGAGACGGTTCTCTTGGTGATTTATGCAACACATTAATGCATTGATGAGACGGATTGAGTCAAGTTGATTTATCCTCTGTAGCTTCTACACATCTGAGTGAGTGGCTTCGCTTTCCCCGCCAGCCCGATCTCTAGCTTGCTCGCTCCCTAGTCAGCTCCGTAAGATTTAAATAGGAATGTATACACAGCACAAGAATTGAAGAGAAACTAACTCTTCTGATCTTTCCATAATGTTCTAATGTTCTCTATCAAATACGACTACGACAAGCTTTTGTCGTCGGGCCACAGAGCTTCTGTCAGCTATGGCATAGAGGTCGACAAATACTCAAATACCTCTTTCCTATTATACTCTACAACATTCTCTTCTTTCTGTCTCCCTCTCTCTCTCTCTCTCTCTGCTAATCTCATACTCCGTCAGATAGATCTATAACCAGTAAGTATTCATAGCCTCCTCATCTCTAGCCAGAATCTTATAGCACATTTTCTCGCTCAATAATCCCATCTTCATAATAACGACAACGTCTAAACAAGCTTCCAAGGAAACCATCCATTTCCGCTACAACTACTACACAAAACCTAAACATTAATTCCTTCTCCAGTCCTTAAGTTCTTACTACTCTCTTCTACACTTTCACTCCCTATTCTTTCCAGATTCCTATTTCAAATACAACCCTGCCCTCCTTCGCACGCAAACTCTTCCCTGCCAACTCTGGAGATTTTATATTTTGTTTAATAAAATATCTAAGAAATGACTGACGCTTAATTATCCCTACGTATTAGTACACGAAAAGAATATATATACATAATTATACTCCGCGCATTCCGCAGCGGAATTTCCGCTCCCACTTATCCTCCTATTAGAGCACTAGCGCTCTTCTCTTTGCACTCCAGCACTCCTACTCTCAATTAGTAGTTGAGATTTGAGATAGCATCTGCGGCAATTGGCTCAAGTCAAAATGTGTCTCGTAGTCCTACAATATTTGAAGCCACATTGTTTAAAAAATTCAAAAGTACTATTACATGTTCGCCCCTCCTCTCTTCGTGCCTTCTTTTCAAATGCTACTCCCACCCAGGGAGTCTCGAGTCTCTCGTATGTCATGAATTTTGCAATTAGCAAACATTACGTATAAGGAAAATCCGAGATGGTTATGCATGATGAGAAATAATTATAAAAATCTATTTATCTAACAAACAAGTTTGAGAGCAAGAAGCAAGCTAAGCTCAGCGCTTGAGGTGACTTGTCAAAGACACTTTTCTGCTATTCTGACAGGGCGTGAGAAATGAGAATACGAAACAAGAAAAATTCGTAACGAATAATTCGATAAAAATCAAAGCTCAAAAGCTATAATCCGAGCTACGGATTCGCTCTTTCAAACCCAAGTGGGTGGAGATATGGATGAGGTAGTGAACACAAAAAACCTCAGCTCACAGCTCAAGGATCATCGCGGAATAGATACATAGATTTAGATTGTGTAATTAAGCAATATTATTTCCAAGGACGAGGAGGAGAATTTCAATCCATTACACAACCATCAATCCTTAAAAAATGTTAATAAGAATGAGGAACACAGCTCTTCTGGCACCAAGGATTCGATTCTACATATCGCAACACATCATGCAACCACCATTATTACAAGGTCAATTGCCAATCCAATTCTTTTCCATCTTTGGTAAAATAGCTGCTCAATTAATTACGTGGAAATAATCACGCATCTGCTGCTATTTCTCGAAACATTAGCCATAAGTTCATGAAAAATATTAACACAGCTTTAAAACAGCGTTCTGGCATGGCAAACGCTTCTCCGTATTCACTCCACTTCAATGAAATCTATTGATGGTCTTATAATTATTATTTTTTGGCATAGCTTCACACTACAAAATAATTTGAAATAGCTATAAATCTACACTTTTTGCCAAAGCACTTACAGTTTAAGCTCAGGAAACAATACAACTTATAACCCCATTCTTCAATGGGAGGTTAGCTTGCACAATATGTTTACAAAATCCTTGTCTAACAACGAAGTGTTTTTCAACTACATGTTTTAAATTGTAACCCACATCCGGTATGGTATGCATAGATGTAAATACGAAATCAGAATTAACAAGTCAGGCAGGGTACGGAATGGCAAAACATGATGCTGAATGCTGAGTTATAGGAAGGCGACATTAAAAGAGAAAATTTTCCTAGGAATAAAAGATACGCGATAGTAAATTATGATTACCGACATCCCTATGAATGCAATGAATTAACCTGTTGTAAGCCTTAGAGAGAATCCCAAGGAATTAATGAGCTGAGACGGCATCTTAGAACTATATAATGATGATGGTGTTAAGGTGGATTCGGTATTTGCTTTTCTCCCCTCATGAACTCTTCAAGATCGGTTCATGTATCCTCAAATATTTCCCTATCCAGCATCCAGCCCCATCTCATTTTCTCCCGAACCAAAGCGTATCACAATCTCAACGGTCTTCAGACACCCAGGCATTTCGGGAATGATTATTTAGTAGCTTTATTTCCCACACTCCCGTATTTCCGCAGACGCATTGACATGATTTGAAAAATGAGTGCACTGCTAATTCCCGCACTTCAGGAGATGGTGGCGGAGAGTTTCTGGAGCGTTTCCAAGAATTGTTTTCAAAAACTATACGACACCCCGCCTTGTCTTTTCTCTGTCTGTTCTCATGATATTTTTTTGAAAAACCGGCTTGGCATGTTATTATTTCCTTGTCCTTGTCAAAGCTAATTTTGGCAATTGAAACCACAAATCCTCCTGCAGTTCTTGAAGCCTTCCGAGAATATCCGCAAGATTAATAACCTTTTTCCCATTTCAGACTTATCCAAAGAATAATTACACCTTCACCTATTTCCCCCTTGTTAGTCACACTATACATAATTTAATCCATTTACTTTTTATTCATCTCTTAAATCATGGCTTGAATTTCAGCTCTGCACTCTTCTCCGTCCCACGCATGAAGGGAAGCCAAGAAGGAATAGGATCCAGCCTCTAACCCGTAGGAGTTTAACCCTTGTATTATGGTGATATGATTTCGCTATTGGATTTACAATTTATGACCAAGCTGCTTGAGTGAATGAGAGCCTTTTTGGGGCGAAGGTAGTTAGGAGGAGGAGGATAAGTGATGAGGACGCCGGTAACGGTATCGTCTTGGTCGTCTTGGTGACAACAAGTGTAGTTGTAGATAAGTGCATAGGATTGTGTATAGTTTTGTGAGTGTGAAGAAATATAGCGGCGACTGGAGAAGGCAAGGATGAGTCAAGATCAAGTTCCCGCCCAGCATATATATATTCTACGAGTTTCTTAATGGCCGTAATATTTACAAGAGACAATGGTGCGAGAGCTAAGAAGAAGAAGAAGAAGAAGAAGAAGAAGAAGAAGAAGAAGAAGAAGAGGACCAGTTTGATTAGAAGATGAGAATGAGGAGAAGAATAACTGAGAAAGCGAGAGCCAAGAACGAATAAGAGGGGAAAGAAGAGAGAGAAAAAAGCGTTAAAGAGGCTTGAAGAAAAAAACTTTTCCCGACTCACAATAAATAACGCCAATTTTATCAGATGGGTCATATCAATAATTCTTCGGGACAACTCAACATGGTTTTAACTTTTGAGAGGAGATGGCTTGCCGATGATTCCGCTACGCCCTTCTTATAATAAACAAGTTTACAAACCTCCGGACCACTCATCATCATCAGTGTTTCTTCTTTGACGACTGTTCTCCATCCCCAACCTCCTCCAAATGTCCCCTCTTTGATTATGTGTCTTGCATCCAAATTCAAAAGGAATCAAATGAATTCAAAAGCTTTCGTACTAAATTTACTTCCAAACAAAAATCCTCATTCTTGATTTCTCTCTCTAACATTCTAAATAGACCCTAGTTGACGCACGGCCCTTTTCTCCTCTAATTCTCTCCTCTTCACCTCCTTCATCCTCAGCCTCTGCCCCACTTGCCCCGGGCACAAATGCATAAGTAGATTGTTTTGCTGGTGACAAAATTACCGGGGAAACGTTTCTCTAACCGGGCGGTTTCCTTCGGAACAGCTTTGCTAGAGTTTGATTTAAACAACACGGAGGAGGGGATGCAAAATGCAAACAAGTGTATGATTTCATGAAGAAAACAAAATCTTTCCTACTTTTTTCTCCAGAAAGACGGAGAGAGAATTACATAACATGTGAGCTGGATCCGGAGAATACGGGAAAGACAATAAAGATGGGCAACTAGTTTTTTTCACTTGTCCTTCTCCAGCAAGGAAGAGCACGGCCGGCAGATGAGGAATATAATTTTAAAGCAGGTCCGCACCATCAGAATGAACATGATGATAGCTGGAATGGGATGGGGAGAACATTATTCCATCCAGCCATTCTGACCTGATTAATGACCCATGTCACGCGGACATGAGGGCACATTACCAAATTTTCTCCAGACTCTTAATAACTAAAACTTGGCCAAGGAGTAAGTATCCTGGTCCGTCGTCATAGTAGTTGAAGAATCCAGAGAGCCAACTTTTTAATCCCAACCTTGTTGTCACCACCATCATCGTCGTCCGTCGTCGTCGTCATCTCTTCTCTCTTCCTTGTCCTTGGTCCCTTTCAAAGAATCACCTCGTTTACATTCCTCCACCGCCCCAACAACACAATCTTTTATTATATGACGATCCTGGCAGACTTTTCAAGGGCCCAGGTCATCAATATCAAATAATTGATGTCTTTTACCATTCGTCATCCCCATCCCTCCTTATTCCATCACCATTTAACCTTAACGCCTATTTTACTCACCATCATCATCCTCCATCACTTTAAGGGTTCTTTAAATTCCTTCATTGTCTTCCAGATTCCGTGTTAACTCCTCCTCACTTTCCTCCCTAAACGAGTCCTAACCTAACTTCCTAAGTGTGATTATTATTGATTCCTTGGAAGATTTCACATTTCTTATTACCTTTGATTTTACAGGACAGATCTTTCTGATTTCTCTAAATAACTCTGTATTCTAAATTGCTATAATTTTTCTAAATTTCTTGTCTCCCTTTACTCTAGGATTTTCTATTGTTTTTAAACCCCATCCGACTGTAAACTTCACAATGAATCCAGTGTTTTAATCTATATATTCATCCTACAAATAAACTCTTCCGTAACAGTTTAACAGCTAAACCTAGAAAAGTAATTCAAGGACTGCGCTTTTGTACTGAAGAATGATTGTCATCCTGGAGAAAAATAACTAAGATGTTAACGGATAATTTAAAAACGGGAAGATGACGGAACCCTAGGAGTAAATATCTATTAGCTACTTACTACCCGGAATCCCGCTGGGGACTTCGTGATAGGCTATTGTTAGTTATTCAAGAGAAGGCCAAGTAGGGGTGGGATGGATGGGATGAGGATGGTCTGGAAGCATGACCTGCAAGGTGGGAAATTATAGTCGCTAATTGAGAGGTGGGAACGAAGTGAGAGTTACCTGCCTGCACGCATCCCACCAGGAGTCGTTGCAGCAACAGGGGCTCGCCATTCACTTTGTAGAAGCTTCCTCTCTTCCTGCGCAACGCAATATAACAAGGTGCGGGACACGTGGGGAGAAATTAGTGAAAGATGAGTTAGTTAGTTGAATAGAAATGAGCCGGACTTTTGACGCAAGGGGAGGTGAAATAGGATCTGAGGGTGGCGATGATCCAGCCCTTGTGTACCACACTGAGAGAAAAGATTCTTATCAGTAACTCACCGACTCACCAAATCCAGTAAACAAAGTATAAGCAAGTCTATGCACTACCCCTCAGTCACCTGTCTGCTTCCCTCTGTACCACTCTACCTCACTCTTCCTCCAGTTACTCAATTTTATCCAGCGTCTTTTGAATCTTCTGGAAAACAAGCCAGGAAGATGGGTAAGTTACGACGGCGGGTGGCGGGGCGGGCGGATGATATTTGATGGAGAAACGCTGGAGAAAAGGTTTAGGGCATTGGGGTTAAATAGGAAGAATAGAAGAAGTAGTGATAATCCTGCTTATAAGTGAGATATGAGGGAGGAATACTGTCTATGGACTGAGGTGTAAATGAGTGGACTGCATAGGTGAGACTTTCCGGGTGGTCAGAGGAACGCCTTTTTAACTAGGTGCTAGGCTTGGGACGGGCCAATCATAACGGGAATTATTTACCCTCATGAATATCGATTAGGTGTCTTGCTCAGAGTTTCCCAAGGATTTTATAGACGCTCACCTTGACGTGGATGAATCTTAATGGAGTTGATTTATGGTAGGCCCCGAAGGAAAAAAATCTTTAATTTATTGAAACAATGGGGAATGCGTAATGATGTGGATGATTCCTCGTATTATTATTATTATGATTCTTATCCAGAACCAACGTGGTGGTGGTGATGATGATAAAAGCTTTAACTGGATTTTGATTTCCAGACGCATCAGACGCTATTACCATTTTACCTTTTCTATTATTTCTTTTCTCTTCTTGTCCTTCTTCTTATTCTTCTTCTTATTCTTTCCTCTCTCTCTCTGTCTCCTCTGTCTTCTTCCATCCCACCTTTGTCTCTCTCATCATTTATTTTCTTGTCCACCTCCGAAAATCCTCCACCCTTCTTCACAAGAAGAGCGTAAAAGTGTCGAGCTGGAAAAAGATGGTGTCGGAACCGGGAGGACTGGGACGGCGACCCAATCTTTAATCTTATCCTTTCATTCATCTAACCCTGGTGCTGGTGATAGGTAAAATGTTATGACACGTCATGTATTAAATGAGTACCAACAAAACTCTTCCATCACCACCACCAACCCTCCTCTTCTTCTCCACCACCTCTTCCCCCCGACTATAGTAATAACAACAACATTTCATGGAACATAGAGCAGAAAAAAGAATCAACTTTTTCATCATCCCACCATCCTCGCTTTCCTCCTAATAAACAAATAATACGAGCTGCCTTAAAACAACAACCGCCCGCCTCTATCCTTATTATTACCCAACCTGTTTCTCCGAAGGTTCCTCCAGGACTCCAGGCAGGTCTATTCATATAACATCCCTTTTAGCCCCAGCCTAAACTTCATATGCGTTCTCCTCCAAAAGTTATATGCTTCTTTAACGCACCAACCTTTTTTCACTCCAACATCTCCAGTCAAGGGACCCCATAAATATGCGGAGTCAAAATAAAACGCAGCCTATTCATTATTTGATTGTAAAATCAGAGAATCAACTATGACAGCCCGATGATAAGCAGATACTTATTCTATAATAATCTATAAGGTATTAGTCACCTCTCCTCCAAGGAACCCTTTAAGTATCCCGTTACAACTAAAGGTTTTATGACAAAACTTTTTCACCTCAACCCGCCATTGGCCAACCGTTTCCCACTACCAACCCTTGGACAAATTGCTCTCAATCTGTATTTGTTTAAAACAAGAATATTTTTATTACCACCCTCCTAAAGCACCGCCACGTACACGTTAAAAAGAGAAAATCCCGCATATTTCAGAGCTTTTTATAAAAGAATAATTTCGAGATCCCTCTCTTCTTTTAAAAATCTTCTGTAGGACAGAAAACTTCTTTTCAAAGCCCTTAAACAACGCAAGGAAACAATGTCGTAAAAATATTTTCGGATGACAACGAATGCATCATTTATGAATACAGAAAAGACGCATAAGCTTGAAAATTGTTAAAAAAACCTACAGCAGTAAAACTTTTAACGCTCTCAAACCCTGCAACTTCAAGCGGGTACTTATAATACGAGCCAGCATTTACGATTCTCAAACCTAAAGATACCTATATTGCTTCTAAAAGAAAAAGTATAAAAGACAATTCTTGTACACAGTCTTGAAACTTGTCATCTTCCTCTCCGCTTCCTCTTATAGCCCTTGTATACCTTTTCTTTCCGTTGGTTATAACTGACGAACTTTGTCGTCAGCAGCTAGTAAAGCAGTCGATGAGCAGCCTTTAAGGAATTCAATGCATATCTCCGTTTAACTGGTAAATATAAATTTAAAAAAAGAGAAGCATCATTTTCGAAAAACGTGGGAGAGCCAAGCCAACTGACGGAGGTAATTGCCGGAGGAATGGCATCTGCTGCAGAAAATTCCAAAGACTTGATTTAGTCGTGATCCTTTTCACATTCAAAATCCTCCTTCCAACCCCCGTCCACCCGTCAACAAGCCTTCTTCGTCTTCCTCTTATTCTTCTCTCAGGATCATGTCGATAATGACGATAATTAGAGTTGTGAGCCAGGAAGATGAGTTTTATGCCAATGCCTCCCTGCTCCCGCTACCGTTTACGCCTCAATCCCATGACATGACACAATTTCATCTCATCCACAGAAAATTAAAATGCCAGCTACTGTAAAAGACTAATCATTTTAGAGCCTGCCTCTTCCCCTTCCCCCCATTTAAGCTCAACCTGCTATAAACGTTTACGCAAATGTACAACAGGAGCAGCAATCCATTCACTCCATACACAAACTCAAGAACCCGCAGCTTCTTGAGTGGATGAGTGTACGATACAAAAGCAAGAAGATTCTTCCTCCCGCACTAACCCAACACAGTGTTCTACATCATTGCACACAAATCCAACCCCTATTACAATTCCTACCAACAAGGTTATCGTGCATGTATACCCGCAATTAGTTGCTCCGGACCGTTCAGTTTATGAATGAGAATTCTCGAACGCCGTCAATACGTTCCAGTAAAAAGCTCAGCTATTTTTCAGGGCGCATTGCATTACAGTTTGAAAAGTTCAAATTGTGCTATTTTTATAAAATACTTTGCAATTATTCATTGATTCAAATTATTATTAAAAATATTAAAAAAATAATAATTAGCATAAACAGAGGAAGTTCCCCTGTACTAAACGAAATGAATCAGATGCCTCATCAGACTTTGGATGGGAGCGGAAGGATGATGTGTCAAAAACTGTGTAGAATTCACGCACCTTTTTCCTATTCCTACCCACCTGCTATACAGTTTGTAGACAAGAAGAGAGAGACACTGTATTTTGATACTCGTACTCGCCCTAGACGAGAAATAGGATCTGAGAAAAAGATTGATAAAGTTAATAGAAGAAGACGATGGAATGAGATATCGGAGGAAGGGGTAGATGCAGTCAGTGAGGTGTAGTATCAAGCTACACCATGTGAGAGGAGGGAGAAGATAATGGTGTTGATGGGAAGCCCTTAACAAAAGAGGAGGAAGCAAGGACTAATTGGATGGGTGAAAGAGTTGGGGTAAATGGGTCGGAATGATGATGAGAAATGTGATAAAAAAATATTGTTAAAATATATATCAAATCCAGCCGAGGAGGAGACGGACAGGATGAAAATCATAATTGAAAGGATGATGCAGGTGTAGGAGGAGGAAGGGGAGTCGAAAGTCAGAGGACGGCGTGCAAATGATGATTGTTTGCGAGGTTACGGAGGATTAACTTATAGCCGAATAATAGGTTTATCTTGTAGGAATCCTTGATAACTTTTATATAATAATAATCCTCCCTCACCTCAATCATCAACTCCATTCCATGCACACAAACACACCCACTAAAAGTATAAGAAAAAGGGAACAGAAACGACGACGGCACAATATCATGTCCACAGGTGAGAAAAGGATATGTTCAATTCTCAGCAGGGTATTATTCAGGTATTGAGCTTCAACTTGCTACTTTACTTCATACACACACTGCCAAAGAGGCTAACTTTTGGAATGAATGGCCTGGGAGGAGAGTATTTAGAGCAGAATAGGAAAAGAGGGAGGATGAAAGAAAGAAGAGGGACTGAGAGAGGGTATATACTGTAAAGAGTATATATACAGTTGGCGTTGGCTGGCAGGCAGAGATTGATAAAAAAAAAGAGTCAAAACCAGTAGCTTTTTATTAGACAGGGTATCAATGAGTTGGCAACTTTTCCACACTCATCATTCTCTTCCTTGAGAAATTTTTATAATTCACAATTCACGGGATCGGGATGATAGGAAAGGTTATAAATTAATGCATGAAATGATGATGCTTTTAGAAATGAGAATTATTATTAGACGGGAGCGAGTTAATAGTTCCAATGATGGAGAGTACATGCCTAACATGACTCTGGCTATTAGCACAAGGGGGTGTGGGGACAGGAGGGGGATGAGGCAGAAGAAGAGGCAAACAAGAGAGTATCTCTTTCTTATGAGATGATAGATCAATTTATATCTTTGAGAGCTTTAATTTCAATGGCCTGTTTATGAATTACTTATTCCAAATTACGCCAGAGGAGGATATGTGTGAATAAAAAGGGGTTAGGGCATTTCCCATTCCCTTTCTTTCATTCCACACACACCCCTTGATTGACAGCTTATCTCCTCATATCAACTCCATGCTTTATCCCAGGGGCCCTTGTCCTCGCACAGTCATAACAATAATTGGCTAGATGAAGGAAATGATTATGAAAGAGCGTGAAATGGCTACTTTAATTACATCATGGGGAGGTATTTAGAGAACGGCATGTAAAAACGTCAAAACTTACAACCAAGTAGCAAGCAACTCGAGTTAATTAGTCACTCCACACTTTGTAGTCTGTCACCAGACGGCAGCACGAGCTTCCCAAAGACTTCCTCCTCCCTTGATATTCCTTAGTTTCTCGACTCCCGTCCTTCCAAGAACAAGGAACACGGGCAGTTGACAGAAGAGAGAAAGAAAGTACAGGGGGGAGGGGGATAAGTAAGACGGAGGTGAGTGAGTTAGGCATAACGGGTGGGGGATTTATTGAGAAGGAGAATTGATGGAGGAATAAAAAGTTTTCAAACTTGACTTTCCCGTGTAGATTTGTAAACTTTTCACATGATTCCATCACAGTTGAGAGGTGGCACTCTTACTACATTATGATGACGGGAGACCACAAGCAAGGGGAGGGAGAAAACCATAAAGGAGAAAGCTTCAGAGAAACTACCGTATAGCCTCCACCTTATTCAGTCAATACAGACAAACACTTGGAAAGAGAGAGAGAGAGAAAGTTGAAAAATGTTTCCAACTTTCCTCGAGATTTTCACTGTGGAGAAAATTGAATTTGCCCGGAATATGACTATATATGAGTTGTCCCTTGGGGTGGGCTCTCTTTGAGGCGAGCTTTTCAAATGTCTTCATTGTGTGTTTGACTTAGCCCATGATTTGAGAGAGCGGCTTCCGCATAAGAGTTCCTCCCACAAATCCTGCAAAGACTTTGCTAGCTACGGAACGGATACAGACTGCAAGTCAAGGAGAAAGCGGCGGATGTGTGAAATGAGAAGCAGGAAGACGCGGGTGGAAGCGGGAGGATAAGGTAGTATAACGAATAGAAGAAAACGGAGGAATAGGATGGAGGAGAAATAGAGGCGACAGGGAGGGCGGTGAAGATGTAGAGAATAGGACGGAGGAGATTGTAAATCTAGTGTGGAGAGGATAAAAGGGAAGCCAGTCTTTTGTGACTTTGGCAAGTGTGAATGGAATATGCTTCTCAAAATCCCCAAAGACCGAATAAAGAGTGGCAGCTTGAAGTATGAAATGATATAGACACCAGGAGCTATTCAATTCCTTGCTCTGCTTCATCCAAAGGCGGAAGACTCCATGAAAACAGCCAGTCAGCCACCCTTCTCCACTACCCCCCAAACTTCCACACAGATGCGCCGCGCTTGTTGACACACAATCATTTTACACTTTCTGTCTTGAAACCCTAGGTAAGACCCAAGGCCCTTCTTCCATCCCCTCATCATCATTTCATAGTCTGTATAATTCCCTCGACCATTCTCCTCACACGCACCCATCCAAACTTACGCACCCAGCCACACAACATTAATACACACACTGTCTCGCACAAGCCGGCCAGCTAGAGGACCAACAAAGACCAAAGGGACGGGTACTTGTACACATTTCCACGGGACTTAACACCCTAGCCCCCCACCTTTTACCCTGCTTGTTCTCTTCTTCCCGACCAGTGCCACCGCCAGCCCAGTAGGTAATGTTTACAAAGAGAAAACTAACTACAGGCTACTCTTTTAGCATGAGCACTGACTCAACTCTCTGCATCTTTCATACCGGCAACGTTTGAGGATCACTCCAGTTTCCATCTTCTACCCGGGCGAAACCAGTCGCCTTTGTTGTCCTCCTCCACCCCCTCCCTTCCACAGCAAACTGCGTATAGTCCACGTATAGATAAACCCCGAGTTCTCCTCTCCGCTTCCCTCATCCGCTCTCCGCAGATTCATTCATACAACAGTCATATTCTCTCTGGATACTTGAAAGATCATAGAGAATTGTTAAATCTATTTCGGAACTGTTTACACAACCATCCTGTCCGGACCCTTGTCTTTATGAGTTTGCCTTATAAAATAAACGCGTCCGGCCGACTCGCTCTTCACCTCCTTCACAAGGGAGACGAGTACGGAACTCCTCCGTGTAATGGGTGGGAGGGATAGAGCAATAACTCATCTCAATGAGTCTTCAACAAAATACAAGATATCCTCCTGTATCCTTCTAATATGTCCCCCGCCGTATCATCACCCAAAGCAAACTAACAATTTTCTTAGCACCAGTTTATCCTCCCCTCCTCATCCTCCTCTAACCCTCCCGCTCCTGTAATATAGCCAAGCTAGCTCCGAGAACAAACTCTCTGCCGTAATCAAACTAAACCTTTTTCAACAGAGGGATCAAATCCTCGAATCTGCACAATTTACATTCAACCCGCCGTCCTCTCTCACCGTATCCAGTAACCTTCTCTTCGCTCTGCATCTTACAGCCTGCCAACCCAGAAAAGTTTATCGGCAAGGGATTCTGCGGAAGGCAAGCTTATAAGAGAGTAACGCAGGGAATAATGTCGTCTCCCAGAATATACTACTTCGCACCCTACCAGTCAAGCTCAACTCTTCCCCCGCTCCTTTATTCAATTGAGTTTTACATTGCGGGAAGCTTAATTCAATTTAAATCAATTTGGGGTTTTACAATCTCTTCCTAAGCGAATACTCACAACGACACAACTCCCCACCAATCTCTCCATACAAAATCACAATCACTATACCTTCTAAACATCCAAACAAAAACAATATCCTACGCTCAATCCACACTTCACGGAGCATGTGAGGGAATTTATCCAAAAACACAAACATTTCATTTATTTTTCTTTTACTCGAATAAAAATATTGACTCCACTGCTTTTTTCCTGTGAAATTTTCCACAGCGTTTGTAAATTAGATGCAATTCAAAAAGCAGTTGTATACCCTCAAAGCGAGTAAAACCAGCACTCACAGAACGTACACCTGTAACAGCTTTCTCCTTAAAGAATAGCACTTTCTATAAGCCCACTCTGTCTGGAACCGTTTACGACTTTCTCTCTTCCACTTTCACTCAATTGATTTTCAATACATACCGAAAAAATTGGGAGAACATGATCATAATTTACTCCCGAAGTTAATAATTTTATCTGACAGATACCAGGATTGTGATCTATGAGCGGCTTACTTTGAGTTATGTTTGAGATTAGGATGGCGGTTAGGAAGAGGCTGACTTGAAAGATTATCCGAGATGAGCATAAACTTGATACGGAGAAAGTATGAAAAATGTAAACAAGAAATGAAAGCTAAAAAGGGGTTTGGGCGAGAGTGTAGTAAATAGGGCGGGAATAAATGACATACTTGTAAGTACGAATGATTGAGGAGCAAGAACCTTTGGAGGTGAAGAAGAGTATCATAGCTGGGAAATGGGCATAAATGTGGAGGAAATATTTGATGAGTTTTCCCAAACCTTCTTTTCTCCTTTTATGAGCCTGAGCCTGGGAGAAAGTTAGTGTGAGGAGGTGCTTTCTCCTCTTTTCCCTTTGCCAGTAAAGTACGACTCTATGAAAAGAACAGGGAGCAGATAGAGAAAAACTGATGCCATCCTGGCACGACCGTGTTGGGAGTTGGAGTCAAGGTGTAATAGTCATGTGGATATGATTGGGATTGGGGGCATATATAGAAAACTGTTGTACAGTGTTTTTTGGTGGCTGCAATATGACCATGATCGTAAAATCCAGCTCGGCTTATGTAGAGGGAGACATGAGCGACATGAAGGAAGGCAAGTCCTCAGTCCATGAAGAACGCAGCCATTAGATCATCCGCGTACATGGGAGAAACTCCTGGATGCATGTACACATACAGCTAAGAGAGAAGCAGCTTCCCCAACCAGCCGTATCTCCTTGATTACGACCCAAAAAGATGTTGAATTGAGTATACTATAACCCCTAAAATATGTTCGGACCCGGGAGTAAATAATTTTGCAAAAAGCCAAAAAAACGATGACGTGTGTAAGAGGGAAATCCCCAATCCCCATATCCGTCTCCTTATGATATCATAATTCTTATTCTCCTATTCCCCTTCCTCACATCCTCCCCAACACATAACAAATATATGAGATATCTTTATCACATCCACCTCACCCTACCCATCATCCTATTCCGGTTACTACGGCCCCAACACATAGCCTCCACCCGCTCCCACCACCCTTCTTCATCTTCTTCCCGCTTTTTCCCAATTCCACTGCCTCACATTTATTGTCTGCCTTATAACAACATGACAAAACTACATGGATCACCCTCATATTTCTTTCACCCTAAACCATGCCATCAAACGTCAATTTTTTTCTCTCAAAACAGCTTATACGTCTTAAAACACCTTCCCCATCCGTGCTTCACATTTGTTTCTTTTTCTACTACGCAAGGGACAGGTGATTCAATTCCATCATTTTCAGAATTATGAAACTTGAGTACCCGTACAAGCAAGTACAGCTCTACAAATTCCCTCCAGCTTTTTCTTCCCACTCGTCGCCATATTACTCGCGCAAACTATTTGCGAATCCTTCCTACGAAATCCGTCCACGCTTGTTGTAAGACAGAGCATTTCAGTAATTCAGAAATATTTTGTATCAGCGGATCAGAATATTTGTAACAGTGCTACGAGCACAAGATGAATCCATCCAGTGGATCAAATACATGTTGGGTAGCTACAGCTACAGGATGGGGTAATACAGTTTTCCTCTTTATGAGCAACTCGGGACCATACTTCATATCCTCCGCTTCTTGCACTCTACAACATGCTCATCTCGATTAGATTACATCAAATTTTAGCCGCCCCATAACTTACATTAGAGAAATGAGGGGGGGAATATCGAGAATTGCGCCCAAATCCAAAAACTGCAACAACCATCATCATCATCATAAAAGTCAGGAGGGAAATCATGGAAGGAGTGGTGAATATATGGAAATCCCTCTTTCTCTTCCCCTCATCTTCGTCCCTTTTGCATTTCTTCCAACACATGTTTTTACATTCCATCATTTTATATGGATAGCCTCTACGTCACGTGATATAGGTGGCAATATGATGTGTGAAATTGAAATTACCTTCTCTCTTCTCCCGGTCACGAGCCTCTAAAGTATGGCTTTCATTGATATATTTCTATTATCGGAAGATTGAACATCATTTCATATCCTTATCTCAATCAAGATCAAACATATGCCCTCATATATCAGGATGACATGTATTAGGCTGTCATACCAAAACATAATCTTGTCCAATAGCCGCATTAAGAACGTTTATGTCGCCGGAAACCAATAGCTTTTTAGCCCACATGAGTTATGTCCACTAACGGTCATCTCCTTCCTCCATGTAGCTAACAAGAAAGACCTTTTCCTAGATTAATATTTCAATTTAAAGGAGACAAAGAGATCAAAGGCGGAGGATGGATATGATCCAAAAACTGAAACGTATAAAAAGAGAAAGAGTGGCCTTCCTCCGTTCATTCAATAGCGTGTCCGTCATCTTTCTCAAAAGATGGTTTGATTTATCGCCACTATTCAAACAAGAGCTCGATCCTAAAAATTGCTTTTTAACTTCTACCAGCTTATCCATTGCGGTCAAAAGAGGTGAGTTATTGGGATGGAGAAAGCATTCATCAAATCCCTACTCCTTCCTCTCAATATTATTTGATAAGAACCTATTTTCTATCGCCTTTCCCGCTTCCTCCATTCCCCCTTACTTTCTCCTGGACCTTCGGTCAACTTTACGTTAAGAGCAAAATTCTTTAGTTTCTTCCATCTTTATACCTTGCTTTCACTCAGCTTCACCACATTTTTTAACTTTTTCTCTTCCAGCTCGCCAGCAATTGTGCTTTAACAAATTAACTGAAAAAAACTTTCTCCTATCGTCCCCTTTATTCACTAACCATACCATAGCCCAGTCATTGTTTTACAAAAACTATTAACCAAATTTCATTTATACATTTCAAAAGATCTCTGTCCTTCCTTTCATCAATCCCATCCTCCAGTCTCTGCAAAAATATCCATCCCAAATCCATCCACCCGAGAGGCAAGCCAAGAGATCCCGCGGGAATCCCACCAAAGTGAGGTATCGTGTTCCTCGCTCATATTCCACAAAAACTCTGCATCACCCCTACCCCTGTCGCCTCGCGCGTATGCGACAAAACTCCCGAACCGAGATGCGATCCTCCTTCAATCGTTCCAAAATCATTTCACATGTTTATATTTATGTCAAAACGATACTTCCAAAGGGATCCCATCATACGTGCGCCTCTTATTTCCAAGCTTATGTCTGACAGTCGGATATTTACGAATGACATCCCGTCAATGACGGGTGACGAAATGGGGATACCCAAATCAAAGCAATGACAAATCCCCTCTTGACACTATACGCAATCAACTACCAACGTCTTCTTCCTCCCTCTCTCTCTCAGTACTACTCTCAACACTCTCTGTAACTCCTTTCAAAATATTCTTTCTCCCAATTCCATCATCTCGGTCAAGGGAAAAAGAAACTTTAAATCCGGGCAGCTTAAGAGACCGAACAATCCTCATCCCCACCACGGCTTCAATTCACAACAAATAGCCAACTAGAAAAAACCAAAAGTAGATCAAGCAAATACGTAACGTTGTAATATTTGAGGCCTGGTGGAGGACGAAAAGGGTTGTTGTGTATTGGATGACAGATCATTGTGGAGGATGTGGGATAAAAATCCGAGAATCCGGGCACCGATTGGAAAAGAACGGTAAGTTGAAAGATCCGAGAGAGGAGAAAATTCCGAGATTTGTTTGGACGAGTGAGGGGTGGGGCCGGTGGGGTGGAATTCTATGTCTGATTTTTGTAGATGGTCGAGGAGGGTGGAATATGTTGGTAAGGATATGGATATGATGATAGGAGATATGTGTTCTTCTTACTGGAGGTATGGGCGGGTTTGAGGGGAATTTAGTTGAGGGGGTGGGTGAAAGCTCCTGGGACGGCATCAATATCATGTAGGGACGATGGACGAATAGTTTTTTACGGGATGCATAGACAAGTTGGATCAATTCCCCAATGTACGCGGAGGCATAAGAAGACCATTGATATTTTCCAGGGTTATTCCAGCTTTTCTCTCTGATTTAGAGGAAAACACACATAACAGTGGACAGTGATTCTCTCGAGAGCCGGGCTACTGACTCTCTGTAATCAAAATACTCTCCCCTGATTTATTCCCTGATCTTCCTGCCTTTTTTCTCCACTCCTCCCTGGGATCCACATCCAGCTCGGAGTCAGCCCGGGAGTGATAGAGTGACTGAGTGAATAGGTATGCAAGGGATTCGGTGAGAAGCGGAAGTATATATATATATATAGCTCCTCATATGTATCCACAAAAACACAACCTCATGAGCAAATCAACCATCATACATCTTCACAAATATACACGTACGCTGTAGCATGTATCGTACTTCTGTAGGTGCTGCTGGTGGAAGAGTCACGTTTCTTGGCATCGTCTGTCCTTGTTTTTCTTTTTACACACATATAGTTTCTGGCCATAATCCATCTAATGTCTAAAGAGAACATAGATGCGGACCACACTTGCATGGTCGCAATATATAGCATTGCAGAAAGAAGAAAGAAATGAGCAAGGAAGCGAGAAAGAGAAAGCGAAATAAGAGCGAGATTCGGATGACGGCAGACTTTATTTATCCATCAGTCAAATCCATTAGTTGAGAATCTTGATCCATATTTATACATGTGAATCTCCCAGACATGAGTTCCATGGCAAACCAAGGCTCCAGCTCATTCCTTCCAGCCTCACATAGAATTTTAAATGCTCTCTCTTCCCTTCCATATGAGTGTCCAATCTGAATCAAAGATTCAAGAGTAGAAAATCCTATCAGCCTCCTCCGTCCTATCCATTTTCTTCTCCATTTGTATAAATTCAAGAGATCACGGATCAAGGATTCCCAGACTTTATCAACCACCTCATTCCATGTCCACACACATAGACAACACTCTGTATAAATATAGTCTTTCCCTAGCCTTCTTCTTCATGTCAGATAGCTCTCTTAAACCAACAATCAAAGACTCCGACAAACATATAACACTATCCGCTTCTCCACCAACAGCTACTACCCGCTCGAAAAAGCAACCACTTTCTCCGACTCTGCCGTCCACTGACTGTGGACCACAGTCCAAACTTGCACTTCATACACCCCACACCACGCGCCTCCTCTTCCACCCTACTTTATGAAACCTAAAACGAGACCTGGTCTTTGATAGGAGTTGCCATCTAAGTTATAATTATGATAGCTTCAATAGTTGTCAATTAGCGACAACGGCCAGTGAAAAATATAGCTATATCAGTAGACTACAGACCGGTACAGACTTTAGAAAAACAGCCGCTTATTCAACGAATATTAGAAGATAAGGTACGGGAAATCGGTAACGAAGTTAACAACCTGCCTTTAATTACCAAGAGTTGGGTACGCTTCCGTCCATATAACAATGCAATCTGCTATAGTTATAGGAGCGCCCCAGTAAGTCAGTCAGAACCCACTAAAACTGCAGCTCAGTTTACATTAATTGGATATTATTTTCAATGATTGAATTTTTCCCGATTATACCCGGAATTTTATTGTCTTGTTAGATTAGATTGAGATTATTTTTTTTAAAAAAACATCACTTATCCACCAACTACTTATTAAACTAGTTGAAATTTACATCCCTAACGGAGCATAGAAAGTTGGAATAATGATAATCAAGCCAAAAACCATATAATAGAAAGGAGGGATAATTGTTGGTGCTAGGCCGTGCTCTATGGATTCGTTTATAGTGGGAGGGCGTGGGATGATTGTGAATTGAGTTGTGTATGATGAAACTATTCATGCATCCATCCAACTTCCAGCCTGTCCTCCAACAAGTAGATCGAGTTAGTAATTATACTCCCTTGTTTTCCTTTATATCCTTTTCCTCCGCTTCAGTCTCTTCAGTCTCTTCATTCTATTTCCTATTCGGGCCTATATATTGGAAAACCAAGCTGGATTTTAAAAGATGGGAAATGAGAATTAAATGGTTGAGGCCCATTATAAAAATCGATGTGTAATTGAGGACGGAAGCTCCTATAGATAATCACTGTAATTGTGTTCCACGAGTACAATGTCAGAACTAAATTGAGTACCTACACGAGAATTTAGTTTTTCCAATTCTCTCTTTCCCCATTCCCGGGATGGAAGGAAGAAAGCCATAGTAAAGGCGGCACAAGAAAAAGGCACGGCTGCTCCAAGAATGTAGCACAACTTACTATTCCCGTACACGTTGAATGTCCTCTTCCATCCTGAGCTGTAAGTAACTAAAACTACCGTTGTGAAAAGCAATAAAAGTTTGGTCAGCAGCGGGCACTACCGGAGAGAACGCATATAAAATCCGAATCTTCCTCCTTCAACGACTTCTAATACTCATACCCGGCTCGAGGTCTTCTTGTCTCTTATTACTTCACCACTAGTTTTCGGAATGCAGTCATGAAAGCTCTAGCTGGAAATTACCCGGGTGACCTGTCTGAACGCTGCATACTTGTTCATGTATAATAAACCCTAAATTCTTCAATTCTGATTACTCCATTTATACGACGTTCTTTGAATGAATCCATCCTCGGGCTTTTTTCTCTTTAAAGGTTTGTTGAGACTGGTAAAGACACTGCGGGTATGAATGAGGGTGAGGAAGTGAAAGCCAGGCAATAATAAGGAGGATCCGTCCTGACCTCGAATTGAGATCGTTAAGCTTTCCCCATCTCCCGTCATATTTCCCCCCTCATAGCAAATCCCAGCGGTCTCTATAAAATTGACCAATGTGCACCATAAAACACTTAGGAGAGAGAGCTTCTCTCTTCGATTCATTTTTCCTCGAAATTATTCCCCAGGCAATTCCCCACACTTCCCCGTTCTCCTCTCTGTCTTCTTTAGTGCTCCGACAGAGAGCTACACCGTTTAAGCCACTCACCTTCTTCCTTGCCCGTCTCCTTCCCGCATCTTCACAAGGACACAAATTACTTTTACGCACACACCCACATACATACATCGCCTCTTTCCTATCAGATCCCAAAATTCCGCCCCGCCACGTTTCTCCCACATACCCACAGCTTCCTCCATTTTCTCACACACATTTATTTTCAAAAGACGGAATCTATGAGATGTAGAGCAGGGCAAGCTGGCAAGTATAAGGAGAAAGGGAAAGTTGTGTTCCACGGCGGGAGAAGTTTGCCACGGACTTTCTCCGCTAACCTTAGGTTTGATCTGAAACTTTGACAAGTTTTCCGGCAGAAGGCCCGACAATAAATAAGGGATGAATGATCCTATACTTATATCCTACACGTGATTTCGCTTAGGAATAAAAAACAGTGGACGGAAGAGATGACATCATGTAATTGATTGAACATGATTTCCCGCTAAAGTTCAAAAGCCACAGTGTGATGTATGATGACATCTCCGCCATCATATTATTACATTATATTCCCGCTTTTAAAAAAATCCCCAACAGGATTATTATCGATGGACACATGATATTGGATTCCATCTGAAAAAGGCCTTTTCATATGTGCGAATGTTCCGCAACCACTAGCTCAGCCTCACCTTTTTTCTCCTCATCCTTTTTACTTTACGCCATACTTTTCCCCAGATGAATCTTATCGCTTCCTCCTAACAAAGTAAGTAGGCTCTCCACTCCAGCAAACTCCCCTTCCTGTCCACTCTCTTCCCTGCTAAGTAAAAGCTGGGATTTTATAAAAATCCAAAAAGGGGATCACACACACACACACCCAGCCTAAAAAAGTAAATGCCTTATCCTCCAAGGAGGACAAATACGTCTAGTTTTGTCCCCATTCATTACAAAACTTTACACATGGCTGAATGACGGATATACTCTACTACTCCACCACAATTCATCCGAATGAGTTTTCTATCTTTCTCCCTCAGTATTTGCCTCGTTGTTTTCTTCTCCATTCCCTTCCTTTCTTGGGTACGGAAAACCCGAGAATAATCGCCACATTAAATCCTCCCTTTCTTCAACCAAATAATGGACTTACACGTCTTAAGACCACAGTAGCGTATACATTTTTAAAAATTAACGATCCTTCTTCATACCTAACTCTTAGGATGGAGCTTTAAATAGTGTTGTCACCCATGCAGGAACTACAGTCTACAGTACAGAGATCGAGCTCCAGCCCGCGAATACACTGGTCTCACATTGCTCCGTTCATATCCCGGGTAGATGCATAGGTTTTCCAGGAGGAGTAAATCCATAACCCTTTGCGCATATTCCAGGTAAAAGGAGGCGAGGCCGTCGCGACACATAACAACTACTACATCTCCGGATGTCTCAAATCTCTTCCATCACAGAAAAGCAACCTGTGAAGCAGGTAAATATAGATCCACAAAGCATAACTCAATGGCTGGAAAATTTTAATTCCCATAGTGTAATGTTTTATCTTTGGTTTTCGATCAAAATAAGAATTTTGACAATGCACGTTTTGGGAATACTCTGTAATGTCAAAATCACCATTTATGCACTTTGTTCCTAAAACGTATTAGTTTTTAAGCAGTTTAAAAGCATATTTTTTATGCCCTGAAATAATTAATTATTAAAAAATAAATTGTTTATTATATCATGCGTCTGTTTGACAACATTTTGTGCTCGTTCAGCAGCATGAATATTCTCTTAAGCTTAGAGTAAAGCCAGAAGAGTTCTTTTGAAACTAGAAATGACATGCCGATTTGCAAAACTCCGCATCAACTCCTTGTCAACAAGATTGCCCGCTATCTTAACAAAACAAGCAGACCGAGCGTTGATGATTGCGCAACTGTGTATAGAAGTACCCACTCCTACAATAATTCCATGTATTCCTTCAGTTCAGCATAGAAATGAGGAATAAAAAATGAAAATTGTAATAGAAGAGCGTAAAATTCACTAGATTGAACGAATAACCTACATAAGAGGAATTGCAAACTTGTTGGACTCCCGCCAGCGTATTCCATGCTTATTCCTCCCGACCAACAGCCTGTTGTAGTGTAGTGTAGCTGTCCTCGTTTCCGACACATATATACTAACATCATAGTCTTGAGATTTTTTCAAAAGATATTTAGAAGGACAAAAACAATATTTCTCAACATTGTCATTTAAAATAGTAGGATTGCGCAGCCGTAGTTTCGGGAGACAGTGAAGAATTCCTGGGTTCACTGTGGTCCTAAATTCCTAGTTTTCAGACCTCGGAGATATTCTATCACCGCATTGCAATTATCCCTCTATCCTGAAAGATGCTCCATTCCCTTACTCCAAACACTGTAGTGTAATACGGGATCATTCCATTTTAATGAACTTCAAATAAACGCAGTTCCACAGCTTCTAATTTCATCATATTAATAATTCCTTTGACCTTCCAGACACCCGACACTCCACACCACCGTCAGTATTCCTCCCTTCTCACTTTGATTACGTGGGTTCATGAGCGAGCGACGGCTAATGTACAAGGGACAGTCTACCGCACTCTCAAAATATCCAACGCTCTCGTTCTAAGTGAGCCTAATAGGAAGATGACTTCAAAATGTCAATTAGGCCCTGAATGGTTATCGCATGTTCCTTGTCAGAGGTCAATTAGTCTCCTTCGCTCTTCCGAGGTGTCATTTTAAGGTTTCTATCTTCTCCCTCAAAGCAAGCCAAAGGGCACTTCTGGACGAGATACGCCAACAAAACACTACATGACATCCTCACCCGGATCGGACAGTCCCGGCCTCCGACCAGTCTAGCAGTGTCGTCCCCGTACAAAAGCGACAGTTTCAAGGACTAGCTTTCTCTGATACCGAAATTAAATTGCTTTTCTACAGAAGCGTTTATAGTAAATGTTAGTCTTATGTGGGTTGATTCACTTTATCGCTTCTGTCGTATCCAGTCGACATTTAACGTACAATGCAGTATTTGCGTATTTAATGCGTACTTCTAATTTGCGTACTGTAAGCACTTGGTGGTAGAGCATTTACATTTATGCAGAATTCTGACAACCTGACCATGGGGTCATAAATCATATTAATTTATTAATTTTGAACAAGTTTTTTAACCCCATCCATATAGGTTTTTTTATAAAACTGGGCTTTTTATTTTTTTAATTATTTTTGGAATTGCAATGCGAATATTGAAATTTTAACTGCATGAGAGCTCTTGAAGAGAAATTTAATTCGGGAGATGACATAAATGTCCGTCCGTATGCCTCCAGTGTTTGGAAAGCAGGAATAGCGGGACATTTTCCCGGGGATGCTGGCAGACTTTTTGTAGGCGGAGGAGGAGGATCAAACGGTGACTAGGATCTTTTGTGCGGACGTAAATGGAGATAATTAGAGAGAAGAGTGAAATTGGGACTGAGGGTAATGAGTCAAGTTAGGCGGGCTAATTTGTAGGGTTGTTTATCGATTTGAAAGAAAATTAAAGATAGGAGAATAGCGGGGAGAGAGATGGGGAAGATGAGAGAAAGAGAGAGAGACAAGAATAGGAGGAAAAGGATGATAAAATACAGGCCCATGTGTATTACGGGAAGTGGATGGAAAATGATTATGTCCTTCTGCGGACGGAGGAGTCTTTTCCCTTGAATATCATGTATTGTCTGGTGGATTGGTGAAGGAGCATGTCTCTTCCATGTTCTTGATTCTATAAGTTCTGACCATCATAGTAATAGAGAATGAGGAGAGACGGCGTGTAGGAAGGGGACGAGAGAGAGAGGGTTTTGGCGGACAGGACAGTGGTGGACAGGGGACAGAAGGGATACAATTTAGAGCTGATACATTTTTCATCCTCCCTGTCCCAATCCTCAATATCGAGAGAGACAAAATGTCCTTTGGAACAAGTTGATTCAAGTGGAGCATACTTTGACTGCATATTAAATTCGTGTCCATCTTTTCCCTCTCTCTTGTCCCATCAAAGAATCTAAACGAGAGAGGAAGAGATCCACTCATCAGGAGGGCAAGCGGAACAGGGAAGAAGTACAAGACCGTGAAGAGCAAGAAAGAAGAAAAACAAGAGGATATACTTTGATGAGGGGCCGTCCAAGAATTGAATTTGATAGAATTAAGTTCCGATAGGCTTTCTCTCCCTGTGGTCGTATAAGATTCAAATTCTAATAGTTTTTCCAGACTGCATGTGTAATATTTGGAGGAAGAGACCGGCGGAGGTCAGTTTCTCTCTCTTCAGTACACAGTTACAGAGCATCAGATGGACTGTCATCTTTGTAGCCGGTTCGGGAGGCGGGGCGCTCCATTATTAACAAGTCCTGAAAGTGGACAAGCTATGTACAGACCATGCTTTGGGGCTCCATCCCGTCCAGTTTAGGTGTTCCGTGACGTTTCAATATAAAATCCCAAAGAGAGCAGGCTTGGAGGAGCTGGTAGAGAGAATTCATTTGTAGGCGAATCTCGGGATAAATATTTGATCAAAAGAGGCCATAATAGATCCTGTCCTCCACTTGTCCATCGCGCCCATGTATTTTAAATGAGCTTTGAAAATTCTACACGAGTATCGGGATGTTGTGTGTGTGTGGACTAATGTGGGCGAGCCCAGTCGCCCAATCCCACTCAACCTCCGCCTTTCTTCTCCCTCTATCAAACATATTTTACCTTCGTCCTCTCCTCTTCTATCTTTCCTTTCTCTATCTCTCTCTCTCTGCAATACAAACAACAAACCCACCGAAAGCTGCCCATCCATACGTTGCATTTCCCAGTTATGGGATGCGGGAAAAGAGAGAGAATCCGAAGAAATTCATTTCATCTACTCCCATGTCCTTCTCGAGTGTCCGAATCTCCTCTTGTCCCTCATGTCTTTCTATATTTATTTGAGCGTCAGACGTAAAGAGGAATTTAGTCCCGTCCCTATTCCCTTTCACTCCAACAACATGCCCTAACACCATCCTTTTTCTTCCCATCCTCAAATTCTCAAAGTGCGAGCAGTAGAGAGAGAAAACGACCATTTCATATAGTCCGTCAGCTTAAACTTTCCCTTGTCGGAGAAAGCTTGGCTGGCTATGAAATGAATGCAGGGACAGGGACAAACACACTCCTCCCTCGCGAAATAGCCAAGGGAGCATGTAAACACCTTTTTCATCTTCTCTTTATTCTTCTCTTCATCATTTTTTCATCTTATCTCATGTCCGAACCTTTTGACCCCTATTCTATAGAATCGTTCAGGATTTTACTCGATTTTCTACTTAATTTCAAGAGCCCTTCAAGAATTTTCAAATTTTATAGCAACTTTTAGAATTTTCATCCATGACATCAGAGCTTGAAAGTGAAATAGCCGAAATAGGCAACGAGCGCTCCAGTCCTGGAGGAAACATACTCATGCTCTTCCGCATCCACACATTGTCCATTATGGTCTCACACCTTCCTTAAAAGCAGTGTATTCGTCCGCTCTGAAAATTCTAAACCCTGGATGACAAGGAGAATCAAATGGATAAAATAAGTTAACAGCATAATTATCGTCTTCCTTTTAAGGGGATCAAAACAGAGTTACATCAAACCCTTGCTCAGTCCAACGCATTTACGCATACGCATTCCTTCTTTCTAGCAATGTGAAACATAATGAGAGGTAAACAATTCAAGGGTCGATCCCACGATGAACAAGCAAACTGCAAGATCTGTAGATTCTAGAAACAAAAACAATGTCTGAGATTAAAAACAGAGTGACTGGGACGTATCACAACAAATAACAAAATGTCGCTGAGAATAGCACCTACCTAAGCATGTATTCTCTCTACTTGTACAATTATACAAAATTCATTTCAGCTCTCATTCCATCAGAATTAATCCTCCTCTATACTCTCCCTGTATCCACCCATATTAAAGCACTCGAAAATCCTTTTTCAAAGTAAAACATAACCAGACTAGGATTCAATAGATTAAGCTTCAGTAGGCGCACTGCTTTTATTCTTTCCCTCCAAGAATCTAGAAAAATCTTTCTCTTCCAACTTTTAACAATATCATCTTAAGCTCCACCACTTAGAACTCATGTTCCATACTATACTACAACCAAGGACTAAACTTGAATCATTGTATTCTCACACTAACTTGTAACGTAACTTGTGTGAATTTTAATAATGATTGACAGGTTTTACAAATGAAGAATCCGTCAAAGTGGAGGTACTCGTATAATAGCAGAAATGGGAATAATAATCAAGTCCATTATCAATTGGAAAGAGGTGTTAATGGGGGGATTTGGCAGAAGTCAAAGAGCCGATTTGAGGATAATGACCCGTTTTCATCTTTTACTTCATGCCTTGCACTAAAAGCAGACGAATTTTACACCCAATCACTTGACCATCATTGAAAGCACATCTTAATGGATAAAGGTGAGAAAGCTGTCGGGGGACACGGAGGCGTTTGATTGGCAACGTTCCTGGGGACTGGTCTAGTCTTGGGATTACCTCACATTACGTATTAATTGGAATCTTGTGCTTAGTTTTCCTAAAGGCATTACGATCATCTTTCTGTATAAGTAAAAAATCACACGAATAAGAAGCTAAGCACTGGACTGAAGATTATCACACGATTCCGTGGATTCTTCATTTCGCTGTTAGAGGATAGAGATGAATGTAGCACGTAACCCCCCTTGATGATGATAAAGCTAATATATCGGATATGGAGTCAAAGAGAGGAAAGATGGATGGATGATGGAGGGAATCAAAGAGGGGAAGGTAAGAGGATGAGGATATGCATAAGTAAATGTGGATTAAGAACGGATTGATTGGGAGAGGAGGAAGAAAAAAGCAAAGGGATACAGATTGAGAAGTGTATCAATGAAGTTTTTGCTCTCAGATATGGGAAGCACTCAACTCTGATGAAGCAGGATGCACGGTGAATTATAGCTCAGTCCTGAAGATGATCGAGAAGTGTAGAGATGAGTGTGGGTTCAGCCAGGTGTAGACCTACCGGCTAGGGGTTCGCAAATTCGTAAGAGAGAATCCTGCAGAGTTGGCTCATGTCTTATTCACAGTCAAAAGATGCAACCGCATGGCTACTGGTATCTAAGTTTTTTAAGTCATAATTTAGGCAGGCAACAGTCAAATTATATTTATTAGCGAGTCCATTCTCTCTGAAAATTTTAAGTGTTTAAGCACGTAGCGATTATGTTTGCTTTGTATACTGGTAGTAAATATTCCAAATTAACATTTTGAATTTCTCGGAATCAGTCATTTCCATTTGATTTTCGACTAAAATCCGTTGTAATTTATTTCCAACCAAAATGTATTTCCTTGCGTTTCCCGCCAAAGTTTCTTTGAATTTAAGTTTTGAATTTAAATTAATCAGAAGATTTCAATTCCGAGATGATTCTGATAAAAAAATTCAAGTTCAAAAATTTTAAATTCAATTTGCAAATTTCTACACAGATATTTATAACTTCAAATTAAAACACTTCAATTAGAACGTTGAAGTTAACACATTTAAACTCAAACATTGTAGTTTTTAAGCATTGAAACATTGAAATTCAGATTTAAAAACCAACGAAAACCAACATTTTCCTCCTCAAAATTTGGAATTTCTTTCCATTTCAAAAGAAGTGGCGAGAATGTGCTTCAAGAAGCGTATTTTCTAATCATAGCATTAGAGTTTTCGCTCCCATCACGGTCACCTTTGAAATCTTACTCGCCGGCATAGAAAGCAGGTAGGTCAGGAGCTTTTTCAGGAGTTCCCGAAATTACCAAAACTTACTGACAGGGAAGAAAAAGCATAAAGTGCATTTATGAAAATATCCCATTCGATGAATTTTAGTTTGAAGGAAGTTTCGTAAAGACCTTAAGACTATGCGCATGGGGCTTTTGTCCAATTTCTGCCGGTATTCTACTTGCCCAGTCCTAGGTCCTAGCACAGTTAGTTAGTGCATTATCGTTCAACAGAGAAACACACACTAGCTCTCACTGCACTCAACGTATGTAGTACCGCATTAATCCACACACAAGGTATCGACAGATCCCGAAGAAAATTACCTATTTGCGAAAATCAATTGCTTCTTTGTGTAGTTAATGCTTTGTTGAATCTGTTGTGCAATAGAAAAGAAATAGGGGAGGGGATGTGACCAAGGGAAGAGTAGAAAGGAGCAGAGTTGAGTGGGATGATGAAGAAATTTGTTGAAGAAAGCCTGGCGGATTAAGGGCGGGGGAGAGGAAGACAATATTAGGGTGCGGGTACGGACAGAGTGTTTGGCAGGGGATGGATTTTGTAGACAGATAAGATTCAAGTGTGAATCTACAGCATCCGTTTGTTCGTTTTTCTTTTCGCTCCCAGCTTATTTCCTGGATAGAAAACAAAAGGAAGCTAATAATGATGATCGGGATAGAATGGTAAAGTTGTGGGCATCTTCTTGACTGGAAGAAGACGGGAAGATTGCCTCCAAGTCCACAGCAATCCCAGTCTATTCCTCTTCTTCTTTCTCCACGAAGGCTCTTTGTAACTCCCGGAAAACTCTCTGATTCTCGGATAGCAAAAGCTCTCTCGTCCTTCTCGATTGGGAAAAGCAAGTGGAGAATCCTATTGGTCGTGGAATAATAGTTAAGATGAGGAGTACGAAGAATGAGGACTTAGAGGAGATGTGTTTGTCTTGTGATTGTTGTGATTTTTTTGGTGGTGGAGTGGTGATAAGTTGGAATGAATGAGAAGTATTAGAAGGAATCCAATTATTTTCTCAATAACACTAGTCCGAATGGTGAAGGGAACGTCAAACAATATAATAGAACAAATCTCTAATTCCGAAACTGAAAAATTCAATCAAAGAGGATTTTCGATTCTCTCTCTAGGATTATCCTCTCCACTTCTTATTTCTTATAGGAATTTCAACCTCCTAGAACAAGGAAAAAGTATAGCAACTTGGCCATCCCTGCCTGTACATACACCACCTCATTCCAACAGCTTCTCTATTCTATCCTAAAGACAGTGCAGCTCCTTCTTTTTCCTAGTCTCTATCCCCCTCCCACAAAAACTATTTCATAGAGTCTCTGCACAACTATATAAATAAAACTCATCTTCTCTGTATCTCCTCCACCTAACGGAATCTTCCCTCTATCTCCTTCTCTTTCTCTCACTCTTCTTTCACTTCCTTTGCTTTCTCTTCCAGCGAGTATATCGATTGGAAATGACAATCTATATCCACCCCGTCCCTACTTTCACGATACTTTCTTTCAAAGGTATATGCTCAGTGCTCAGCAGTACGAGTAGCAGATACTGCCAGCAGAATCAGAGAGTCAGTCAAAGCGTATAGGTAGCTTAGAACCAAAGCACACTGCTCAACCCAAATGAGAAAAGTAAGGAGCTAGATTATGTAGTTTTGGATAAGAAGATGAGACGTTGTTGTGTTCTTTTTTACAACGACAGACTCATCCAAGGCTCTGGAATCCCGCTCCTTCAAACCCCTCTACCTAAACACAGTCAGCAGTGGAAAAAGAAAAGCAACTGGAATGAAATCAAGCCAATGTTTTTTCACTTGATTCAAGCTCATTGATTAGCCTCTTCCCATCCGCGTCTTTATGAGGATGGAATATTGTGCGAGTTTGGAGACGTAAAAGATTTTCCCAATCTGTCTTTAGATGGCCTGGAATTTCTCTTTATGATCTCTTCCAATACTCTCCCTAATATCCTGTAGTGGTAGTCCCCGTAGAAGGAATCCAAACCCGCAACACACACACACACACACAGTGAGGAAAAATCCAGAGCTTGGAGAAGAAAAAGAAAATAATTCCAAAAGTAAGTGGACGGGAAGAGATAGAATAGGAATGCATTTAGTTTCTAACCCTATCCTCCGCTCCGTTAATGTTTTTTCCACTTTTCCAGCTCTTCTTCAACTTCCTCCATCCTCCGAATCTTTCCACATCTCTCCCTCTCATATATTCATCTGTCAGATATTGCATTTAAAGAGCAAGCTTGATTCTCTTCTAATCTAAGAACGTCTTCCAACCAAGGATCATCATCAGCACGTATAAACAGGACCGTAATAGACAATACACGGTATTTTCAGCAGGAGCCAACCGCCATGCATACCCCAGAGAAATATTCAGAATAAACAGGCCTTTACACTCTACCTTGTTGAAGTGGGATGCTGCAGAGGATGAGTATTTTAAACTTTTATATGCATCCAGTTATGGAAGATGAGATGAGGTGGAGAATGGGGATTTTTGTATGCACGATTTGCAAGTGTTCCGAGTGATTACACTTTGTCCGCGTTTCCTCATGAAAAATGTGTAAAAAGAGGCGGACAAGTCTCTTCTTTCCCAATAAAATCCCAAGCGTAGTCCATCGAGGCTGAAGCATAACGAATTTTAGCTTTCAAAAAGATGGACTTTGAAAGCATTTTCTGTTCTCGGCAAGGTGTTAACTTATGTATACAAGGAAATGATTGCCGATGCATAAAATCTCCGTCCTCCTCTCAACATCAAAACATCATTTTCCTAACAAAATGTCTAAAAAATATGAGGATAACCAAGACTTACAAGATTGATCATCATCACTCTTTCCTATCATCTCATTGCTCTGCGATCAGCATCCCTCCGTCCGGCTTCATCATCTCTTCACCCCCTCAATTTATAACCGTCTTTCCCTTAAATATTTTTATACCAAAATTTGAATCTCTGCAAAGACGTCAAAGAGTGAGTATGCGATCATGAATGATTTGATCAGCGATCATTCTCGCCTACCCGCTTCCTTTCCTCCAAACTCACCATCCCATCGTCATAACGTATTCAGCTTCAAATCCATGACAAGGGAATCATCCTTCCATGCAATCAGAACGTTGATAATCGGTGTAACGACAGAGCGGATGAATGATAACACAAGTCGCTACAGGAGCAATGCATTTCAACCATCCCTAACACATATACTCTTGTCCCTAAATATGCTCTTGATCCATATAACATACAATAAAAAATTCCATGAAATTTAAACATACATTTGTGAATGTAAATGAGTTTAAAAGCTCGCTTATAAGTTTTGCTCATATATCATATCAAGCTTAGTTGACCTGGCTTCATATGCTTATGATGCAGTTCCTTGAAACTGCCAAGAAAAGAACTGTATATACTGTTATAGTAGGTGATCCAGCTATACGGACAAACTTCCCGAATTTCCGCAAATGCCCGACAACAACATCCCCTTCTCTAATGTCATAAAACATTTTTGCCCGATGATTTAAAAACGCTTTACCCGACGACGTAGTTGCATGATTTGTAGTTTTTTACACCCATTCCTTATTTTTTCTGAACTACCGTAATTTTCGCTCTGCAAGAAGGTGGACGAAATTTCAAAATACCCGAATCCGTTATTACATTTTCTCAAATCTGGACATCCCGACGACATACTAACCAAATTATTTAATTGCGGATCTCCCAAATTGCCATTTTGCCAAGCAACATGGGACCTTATTTTCAAAATGCAAAATTCATTTTT
This sequence comes from Sminthurides aquaticus, assembly GCA_906901655.1. Lineage (NCBI taxonomy): Eukaryota > Metazoa > Arthropoda > Collembola > Symphypleona > Sminthurididae > Sminthurides > Sminthurides aquaticus. Next base: position 741,037 of record CAJQTT010000002.1, on the reverse strand, counting down.
ATTCGAATTTTGCATTAATTCCCTAATTGCCATTTCCCAGAGTTGCACATCCTGATTAATCGTGATATTATAGGTCAGAGATAACTATATCCGATTCCTAACCATTTTGACACTGCAGATTTTTGTATGTATTCAATGAAAATAACAATAATAACAGTTGTACCAGTAGGTGCTATCTGCATCATTAAGCTTCTTGCTAAAACCACAACGAAAATTTAATTATTGGAGTAAAACTCGCGGGTTCAAATAAACTACCCCTACAACCTCTAAACCATCGCGATATATCAGTTTTTCAACGGCTTTTACGATAAAACTACCACGATTCGTTACGAAAATGTCTATTAAGCGCATCTTCAATCTCATTTTTTGTTTGTGTAGCAGTCACACTCACAAGCAAATATATGTCATCTTTCATTTTTGTACATTTAGTGTTAGCTAATTTTCAGTACACCTCACATAATTACTTTTTCATCAAGGTACTAAAATTTGACAGTGTTTGTGCTCATTTTTTGAATCTTCTACTTCTGAAACTTCTAAATCATCTACATTTATGCGCCATCATAGAATACGAAACAAACTATCCCTGAACTGTTCACTTTAAGGCAAATATTTTCAACAGCAAAACATTTTTTGATGATCTGAGGGCATTGATGAAATGCTTTTGCATTTCTACAGGTGCTCAAGTTTCATTCACAAAACGTTTAAGCATCGTTGTTGAATGTCTCGCAGTATTATGGGAACATCATCAAAGACATTCGTTAGCGATAAAGAAAAGTTTTGCAAACTATGCACGATGCTACCTACATCCCTAGTAAAATCTTTTATTAAACCTGCACCTTTTCCTCGCCCGGAATACTTATTCTTATTTCCCGTAATTTAAGTTTTACTTATTACACATATATAGCAAAACAGTTAAGAAACATCAAGTAGTCTGATCGGCAATTGAACTCTCAAAATGTTAAGGTCAAAATAGTGATCGCCCTCAAAACCACTTAGCCAGGTTCTTAATTGCAAGGCAAATTCGTGGACCAGCGAGATGCAGTTACTGCAATTCCCGCCAACTTCGCCGGATTTACCTTGCGGCGAATCATTCGTGCTACAGGTCAGAGTAAAACGATCAAGCGAAGGGTCAACTAATCGGGGAAGCCAACAGGAGAAAAATACGATTTGAAGTCTTACAATTCGAAAGGGCAGGAGAGTAGAATAAATTTTTATTTAAATTTTTAAATTTGAATGCAATGTGATCTTAAAATTGTTATTACGATGTTTCTAATCAAATTGTTAAATATGAATTTTATATTTAAATATAAATATGTACATAGATAGATAGTGTATCGTGATATCTGTGAATAGATGTACTTGAGTTCCTACAGTATGCTTTATAAAATCTACCAAAATTCAAAAGTTCTGAAAATTAACACTTAAAACTATGAATTTAAAATGTGTATTACCACAGAGCGGATTGACATTTTGATCGGAGGGCGGCATTAAGAGGGCAGCTAGAAACGCTTGTCACGTTCGTCGCTCCATTCCTCAGACCGGACTACGGCCATCACCAGAACAGAAACCGATATTATCACACTTCCAATTTTAAATTCCTTGCCATTTTAATAAAATTGGCGGGAGCTTCTTAAATTTATTTTTCTATAAATAGATAATCCAAGGCTCCCCCCTCCATCTGCTTTACTCGATTTTCTTCTACATTGGATAAAGTACCAAACCCACAGATTCTAATTTGTTTTCGGAAACGTTTTAGCATTTTTGCAAGTTTATTTTTTCATTGCAACTTCTCAACTTCCTTGTCAATAACGCGAAAATTAGGCGTATTTAATAGAGGTCTCAGCACTTTTGCCGTTGCATTCTGCTTAAAAGTGATTCTAAATACCAGAGAAAATCCCACTTTTTCAATCCCGGCCACAATGTTAAACTAGATCATTAATAAGAAATTTTACCAACATCACGTCCTTCAAGGATGATCAAAACTCATAAAGTATCCACGTTATCCGTAATTGCAAAGCTTAAGCTTGCCTCAGGCATGGAAGGAAATCGAGCAGAAAATAAACATATTCTCCAAGAGTATCCAGAATAATAATTTTAACAACCATAGACAAACAGTTTGTTTAAAGGATATTGCATCACATATCCCCCTGATATTATAAGTTTCGCTCCATCAGGCTACATAAACATTACGGGACAGATTTTGCTGCAAATACACAGTACATTACATATTACTTTCGTCTTTGGCTCCATAACCATATGCAAGTACAGATGCGTCTAAATTCAAAGGACATTTAGATAGGCCTGTGTAAAAAGGTAATACTTTCACCGGTCTACGCAAGATTATATTAGTATTGTAAGCGTATGGTTTGTGGTTCCACTTTAACGTATCATTATTTCAACCTAATGGACATGATTTTTTCTCATCCTTCTCCCCCTCTCCACCTTAACAATTTCTCATTATGTATCACCTTCGTCCCAGTCCAGTCAGATATTTTTAGTGACTTACCTTTTATGCTATAGCATCATACCCAAATTGAAGAGGACAGACAAAGTGTGCTATATACAGGTGTTGTGCTATGGTAATTGAGAAAAGGAGCCAGGTATCACACTTGTTACTATCCTCACATTCTATCATCTCTTAAGCAAATAATCATAATCATAATAATCATATGTGTCCTCCTCTGCCTGAGAGGAAACATTTAGATTATTTTCACTAAATCTACATTTACAAACACACAGTCCTTCCAAACCAAACCCCATCCTCTTAACCAGTAGTCTTGAAAATCATCTAGTTTACAAAATTCAAAAGACAATAAGCACGGACTAGCATAAAAAACTAATGACATGATATTACACCAAGCTAAAGTACACCCGATAAGTAAGAACCTACATGGGTTGCGCATAGTGCATCAACAAGATGTGAGTCACTTCAAACATTAGCTCAAAGGTATTACGTATTTATCTTCGTGTCCGTCCGCTCACAACAGAGCTACAACCTGCCTTCACGAGGACCAACCAGAGAGGAGCCAATGTACCAAATATGAAACAAATTTATGAACCCCTTCAAATCAAAACCACGTCTCCCCTTTCCCATTTCCTTCATCATATCAACCATCAAAAGCTACTCTAAACTCTAAACTTAGTCTGCCTTCTTACTCTTAACTCATTTTTTCCTCATCTTTTTTGATAAGTCATCATCCCCATCCCTCCTCAGCTCAGCTTTATTCTTCATCCCTTTTCCTATTCCCTCTCATTCCTCACCATCCACCTTGACTCAGCCTTCTTAAACGCTATAATCCGCTTGTAATTGATACTCTGAAGGAACGTGAAGAGGTGTGTCAAAAGAGAGCGGAACTATATGAAAACAATTCAACTTTTTTCCAAATTGATAACAGATTCTGCAACTGTGTCTCCATTCTCTATCCAATCCATCTTACCCTTCCTATACAACTGCGATTACATCCACAATACTGTCTAGTCACTTAAAACTCAATACCCAGCCTTGTTAACCATAGTTTTTGGCCATATTATATTTCGGTTAACGCTTACCTTCATCACTCCCTCCATTCAAGCCGTTACTCTTCAAAATTGCGTCTTCGCATTACCAGGCTTATGCGGTTTTGTAATGTTTCCACAAATATTGCCAAAGTCTGCTTTTTAGTAACGCACGTTTACTTTGGATTCCAAAAATTCGCAGAGTGCTCCGCAGTATATTTTCCCGAAATTATAAAAATTCCCTCCGTCTCGGGCGTAAATAACATCATAAAAGAGCCACCGCTTATATCCATGCATTTCATCTTAGATTCACAAAAGTAAAAAGATATCAAACTAAATAGCAAACTAAAGCGGAGAAGCAATGATTATATGCATGTAGTAAACTGAGTGCATTTGCAAATTCATATTGGTGACGAAAACGTATATGAAATCCGGAGTGAAACAATGCAATAAGAATGAGCTTAAACCAAGAGAAAAAATATTATGACAGAATAAGCGAGAGGACAGGTAAACTGAGTATATTTGCACTTGCATGACAATACAACCATACAGTTTTTAAATAATAACGCATACAAGTATAACAGAAGGGATGAAAGGAGGAAGGACTGAAACAGGATTTTCGGTAGATTGCTGAATTTTCCCCCATAATGTGTGGTTGTGGAAGTTTAAAAATGTAATATTTCTGATCTGGATGTTTGGGGTTGAGGGGAAGTAATGATTTTTTACCTCATCCCTCCTCTCTTGCCGGATGTTATAGAAATTGATGGTTTTGGGAGGGATTGCGCTCTGCTCATACTCAAGCTTTAAGCATACTAATAATATCCTTGACTGCGAACGGTTATCATATAGGAAAAACTTGAGCTATCCATTACACCTTTAAATCTTCCTGAAAGGAGATGAAATTATATATTTATGAGCTTCAATGTTGTCGCCACCGACCAGAGAGAATCCTACTTTTGTGTGCATCTCTTCCTTGTATCGCACAACACACTCCCTGTGTATACAGTATGCGTAAACAGGAGGAGTGAATCGGGAGTGGAAGAGTGACGGAAGGATAACTGATTATACTCTATATTTTTGCCAGAGATTTGCTTATTTTTAAGCCCAATTTTACCAACAACTCTACGTCAATAGCAACCGATTCCAATCCTTGGAGTAGGAAGGTGCTCAGTGGATCACACTTCCGCTTTTCTCTCCATCTCCCTCGCTCCCTAACTCCCTATCCTACTACACGTATCGCTCTCAGCCTTCTTTCAAAAACTTCTGTTTTACATAAACTAGTTGTTCATAATCAATCTGAATCGTTGTGTTCTAGCTGGTGGATGAGCCACATTAGCATGAATAACCTCATGTAGTATTATTTCCATTGTCAAGCTTGGATGTAAACACACAATCATATTCGAGCATACTTTTGAATGTCATAACGTGTGTGGAACAATAGGCTACCGGACGGCTGATGACAACTTGTGTACAACTCAAATGCACACGTAGAGAATTAGTGTTGTTCCCCTCTTCCGTCTGTATTATCCATGTAGAGTATAGGTATTCTGAGAATAATAATGGGATGAGGAGGCAGATGATTTTGGAATTTGTCAACTCTCCCCATCAAATATAATAATGAGGATGATGAGGAGGATAATTGTGATTAGTGATTACAATAATAAAATTACTACAAACTGTAGTGGGTGGGAAGGGATCAATTGTAGAGAAATGATTACATGGATGAACTAAAACTATGCGCTTGCATTCTCTGCGGATGGAATTATGGTAGGTGAGGTTGAGGTGAGGGAAAGAATAATTGCACAACCTCATCCGCTTTATCATCCCGACCCTTCATCGTCAACTCTTCTACTGCCTTTTCCCTTGTCCACCTCCCCCACCGTCATCCTCCCCACGCATGCAACCAACTCACCTCATAAATTTATCCATCTCCTGTCAACCTGTAATCAAAAGTATCAAATTAAAATGCACCAACAATTTCCACAAATAAAATCTCATCCCTTGAAAGGTCAACAATAAAATCCAGCAAGTTGCTAGCCTAATTCAACAAAATTATTTTCTCTGTCTCTCTCTCTCTCTCTTCCCCCAGAGACAGACACATTGTACTCTTTTGGAGAGTGGGAGCTTGTGAAACATGTCATTTTCTCTCTGGACTACAAATCTGATTATGAGTACACCTCTGCATGCACTCCATTCCATTGTGTCACATTTAGCCCTAGTGATGATCCCTTCTTATGCATACAAAACTTGACAACTTCCATTCACATTATGGAATAAATGTCTCCTAACATTATTTCATATCTATCCTGGCAGAACACCAACATCTAAACCGGAAGTGGCTAATGCTCTCTGCCTTTGGATGGAGACTCAAAACACACAAATTCCATAAAAAATACACACATGTGCATACTCGTGTAAATATTTTATTGAAGCAAATTCAACATTTTTTACTCTATGAAAATGTGCAAACTGGAGTCGGCTACTCAAGTCCAACAGAATCAAAGACACACTGTAACAAGTCACAAGAAGGTTGCACATCTTGATTTACAATCAACACTCTTGCTGAAAAGGCGACGACACAATAATTATCACCTTGTTGTGTGCGCATGCCTTGGGATCGTCCAAAGCTTAATCCGATATGTAGTTGGACAGTATAGCTATACAACATGCTCCGATTATGCAGGTAGACGACTTTCATGACTTTGCTAGATCCGAGAACCACACACTGGTGAATTAAGAAGATGGCTCAGAAGCTGAACCAGCTCAAGCTCTCAGCAGCTTCACTCGCCGCTGTAAGTAACCTGATGAGAGTCGTACATAGCGTTCAAAGTCTTGTAGAACATTCAAGTGTCGGACAGGATGGGTTAATGTTTATGTTAATCTGACGGGATGGGTAGTAGGGGATTGGAGTGGACAGAGTGGAAGTTGATTTAGATAATGGATAGAAAAATGGTTTAAAACAAGATGATAAAATTGTCATAAAGCAGGAGCGCGGAACGGGGGAGTAGCTCAAATCATCATCATTCCATCATACCCGTCCTTGCGTGCACATAAATTAAACAGATGTAGAAAAATTACGAGGCATAATAATCCCATCGGCTTCTCTACTTCTCTCCTGATCCTCCCTCCACGGAGCAAGTTTCTGATTTTACCCAAATCTAACGATTCTCCCCTCTGCTTTACCTCACCTTAAAATCAATGATGTTCTCTCTCTCTGTGTGTGTGCCTCTACCTGTCCTGTCCGATCCTTCCAAAATCCATGCACTGCTTCTTATAAAAATTATAAAAAACTTGAATTAACCTAGGCAATCATCATTCCCCATCAAAGGACATAACTCACTCGCTCCTCTATAATTCTCGCCACTTTCCTCAACAATTGTAGCCAGCTCGCCATTCCATGACAGAGAACAGAGGGACAAGTGGAATAGATGAAGGTGTAATAAGAAAAATTGCGATAATAATGAAACCTGTCCCATCACACTCCCCCCTTCCATAAGCTACACTACACTTCCCTATCCTTTTAATACACAAGATTCCACCTAGGATTTAAAACTTCTGCTCCAATGATGGGAATCATCGGGTTGGTGGTAGGTCATACTTGGACTTTTCATCCTCCAAAGATTCATACTTGGGTAATTCACACTTGGACTTTTCATACTATGAACTTTTCGTCCTGAGCCTGTTTCGTACTTGGTGGTAATTCATCCATGGACAGTTCATCACTTTACAAGTTCATCTTTTGCTCCATAAGAATTTTAATATTTAGATTACAAACACTGTCAATATAACTCACTGTTGCTGAAATAACGAAGAATTAATTTCCAGCACATTCTATTTCGTCAATCAGTAGACTTCAGGGCTTTATCCAAGTTATTTCTATTATTTTTCGCTCCAATATCGCCGGATTCACGCTTACTAAGCGGGGAGCGCCTGAGTTACACTTCCTAGGTCATTCGTATAATCAAAAGCAGATCAACATTTCAATTGTTAACTGGAAGCGTGATTTTGCTAATTGTACGGGTAGTTTGACGGAAAAGTTGTGTTAGGCATTCTTTTCCTCTCGTCTACTCTTTACTGCCTAACAAAACATTAGATTGAATACTATATCCAGTTCAGTCCGCAAACGCAAGGCAGCTAGTATCGATTTATATCAGGCCAACTGAAGCTGTGAATCTCATTCTGTAATCTCTATTTCTTAAATACTGCGTACTTGATCTTTGCTTAGGAAAAGACACATTAGTATACCCATTACTATTTATTATATGTTTTTAGTTTAAATTCTAATCTTAAAAGTTTAAATTCTAATTTTTTTATGGATGAAACATGGGTATGAAAAAACCTTTGTATGAACTTTTCAAGTTTGAACGGTCTTAAGCATGAATCAGTACAAAGGATGAAAAGGTAGTAAGTGTGAATTTCCCGAGTATGAATTACCCTTGGATGAATCTTAGGAGGATGAACTTGTCAAGTACGAACTACCCAGATCCCGAATCATCAAGACTGTATGATGGATTATGTAAGGCGGAATGTGGATCCCTCTCATTCCTGACCCATCCTCGCGCTTGCTCTCCTCGCAGGTAATTTAATGAGTTGACCACCATCATCACTGTTTCACAGGACACATCTTCGCCTCCTTCCTCAAAGATTCTCAGTTGCAAGTTGCAAGCTTAAAGAAATAAAGAAGGAGCTACGAATAAGTTATATACTTAATACCATTCTCATGTCCCCCTTGTCTTCTCTTTTAGTTCTGCAACCCATCTCATCTCCCTACATCCCGATCTACTCGCTCACCTGGCTGGCACCCTTCCGCTAATTTGCATATGGATCTCTCCAACACATTAACGATTCCCTGTCATCCATGAAACCACAACCAACTACTGCCTTATTCCTTCTCTCAATCTCAATATCCCAATCCTTATCCTTGTAACACCTTCAACGTCTCTATGCATCTCAGCCGCTCTGCTTAACCTCCTGTACTAACTCAATTCCTGATTAATAATCCGTATCCAGCCCTACTTCAAGCCCTGACTTCTGGAAAACTACCACCACAAACTACACGCACAAATCACATACTTATTCGCCTTCATTTCCATCCTTTTCCAGTATCTTCTGCTCTGTGCTTTTCTTCTCCCCACGTGCCTGCGTATTTGAATCCTGAATCTCCTAAAATATATTGTGTCACTTATAGTAGCGTACACCGTACGCGATCTTGGCTTCCTTCCTTCCTTGGCTACAAGGATTTCGATATTTTCCAAGAAAAACTCCAATGAATGATTAAAACTTGGGATGAGTGACAGGATGAAGAAAAATCTTACTTTTAAAGGGCCATGAATGCAATAGAGAAACTCAAGTATCTCTTATTCTTCCGCACGTAAAAGGGAAAAAAGTCTATACTGGTTGGTACTCTTCCAGCAAACTATACGAGACTATACAATGTCCAAGGTTTCTAGAAAAAGCAATAAACCTGGAATTAGATCAAATAAGAATAAAGGGCAGTCAGCTATAGAACTATGACCAGGGAGTTGAGCAACTCAGCCAGCATTGAAGGCAATAAGAAGGATGAAGATCCAGATAATAATTGTTCAACCATGATTTACGATGTCGTAAAACGCAGTCATACTTGTTTCGTATTGAATATGAATTATGAAGAGCACAAGTCAACTCTATCTGAAGCGACGACAGGAGGTTGAAACGAGTACTAAATTCAAAGCGTAGCGTAGCTAGTAAGCTTTAAGTTCTAGAGCGTAAATTAATACCTTTATGCGCAAACGTGTAAGCGCGCAAAGCGCAGGAGCAGCGTAACGTCGACGTAGAAACCATTAAGACCAGGAACAGAAGCCAATATTTTTATAAATGGCAGTCAGCACGAACCCGTCAAGAGCATTATCGAGTCCTTTAGTTCCTCTTCCTCAAAGGCAAGGCTAGCTTTTAGAGGATGGAAGATGATAACAATAAAGATTTTACTTTAAAGACGAGCTTTTACAAGCAAGCCGAGTTTTCACATCATGCTGGACCTCATGCAGGTGAGGCTATCAAATCCAAGGAATTGCCAATAAGAATCAGTAGTAAAATCAATTTATGCACACAACCAACGACTACGAGGTAAATTTTTGCTGAAGGGAAGGAAAGCAAGACATATCTTTCCCTCCCTCTTCATGGTATTCGCCATAGACTATAGCGGTTGAATAGATGAACAGAAATCTTACAAGCTAGTGCAGCGGTACAAGCTACCAAAGATTCACCAGTATCTTGATTCAGTCTGCTTTAAACTTTAGGGAAGAGCCTAAATTTCACCAAGTCTTGTTACACAGCGAGAACACAGAGCTAGTGCTGAGAGTATCTTGGAACTCTTGAAAAAAAGAGAAAGAGACAGGGTGGGCTTGTGTTTGCCAAGTCCAACATCTCAACCATCAAGTTGAAACCATGGACTGCGGTAAGAGTTTGTCATTTCCGGCTGTGATCCAAGAGAAAACTCGGAGGAGAACTTTCTTCCAGTGCATTCTGAAAAATGTGCAGAAAATGTCGTTTCGTAGTTGAACAAGTTTCGCCAATTTTGCCAAGTTAAATGCTTCCAATAAAATTACAGAAAAACCATCAAAAACTCTATAAGTTTTTTTCAAAAAGCAAGAAAGGTAAAAATTATCATTATTTTTGTAATTTATTATGAAAAAATATTAATTCTTATGTTTCTTAAAATTACATTAAGGATAAAAAACAAAGGGGAAAAGAATACCAAGTACGTTCTGTCACTTGTTGTAAAAATTTGCATATTTTAGCAACGCGAGCGAATTAAATTAATTAGCAAACCGGAAGTATAAAAAACCATGATACCAAGTATTCCCCAGCCCCGCGTAAGAAATGTTTCGCGTTGATTTTCCCGGAGCTAAACCGTACCTCCAACTCTTCGGCCAGAGAAATCCCGTCCGGATTCCAGGAAGGTCAGGAAGGAGTAGAGTGGATGCCGAAGCGGAAGAGAAAGGGGAGCGAGAGGAAGGAAAATAAAAAAAACGGTGTATGATTCCATAAGGTCACTTGACTCCCTAAACATCGGGGAATGTCGGTGTGAGAGAGAAGAGCCGTTGAGCTGCAACCACCTCCAGGACGAAGTGGGTGGATATTTCATATTAATGTTGCGAGATGAACCAATGGCAATCCTTGGAATTTTAGACGCCAATTTGATAACTCCACTGCGATATTATTTGAGCATGGCAGGGAAGCATGTCTCTGATGATTTTGTCCGGGAGAGAAAGAGTGAGCCCGTCTTCCCTCTGTCTCTCAGTTTTCATTTGGTTGTCGAACCGTCAAGATCATCTCTCCAACACGAGGGATGAGCCACTGAAGGGAGCAAGACGCATAAAGATAGAGCGAGAGCGTGTGGAGCAGGGCAAGGCAAGAGGCAACAGCAAGCCGAGAATTCAAGAGAGTCAGGCGCTAGGGATACAGAGACCGGATTCGCGGCATTCACATCTCAGCCAGCTACACATACACACAGTAGAGGTAACAGAGGACGGACGAGCTTTTAGTTAGCATCTCCGTGCCGCTTCCTTCCTCTTACAGCGCTTAACAACCCAGCGCCGCAGCGTCGTTCTAAAACGAGCGCGTCATTTATTAACCCGTAATTATACGCACTTAAATACTACAAACCACTAATCTCACAAATCTCAAAATATTATAGTTCAACTTTCAATAACCCAACGTCGGTTGGTTGGTCATTCAATCTACAAAGTGTTTCGCTAAAACCTTACTTAATTCCAACGGATTTATCTTCTAAATTAAAATAACGAACCCAATTCCACCGATCGGGCCTAGTGCTCAACATCAAACCTTACGAAGCGAGTATTCGTGTATTTACAGAGTTTATTTGCGCGTAACCCGCATTCGGGGAGGAGGCGAAGGAAGCAGAGGACTCCCTCGCAAAATTCCGGACTTCAATATCAAAACATTGTTCAAGGATTGTGAATTACGCTAAAACAAATCCGCCTTGTTGTGAAAAAGCTCGTGACACTTGTACTGTGTGAAGTGACAGCTTCTATCTTTCCTCCAAAGTTGTTGTAGAATCTCTCTGTGTACACACGATCACGTCAAGTCATTCCACGGGAAAAGAGAGACAAATACACACACACACCGAGAGCGAGGGAGAATATTTTGGCAGTTGTGAAAACAAGCAAGAAGATGAGTTGATTGGGGGCGGTCTTCATTTCTTGACATTCAAGAGGATTGAGTCAAAAGTCGGGAATATTTTTCATGTGCAAGAGTGTAGAGTGGACTTTTGCCTAAGATAATCATCATGTCACGTCGAAAGCAAGCGAGACCCAGCAGACATTTGGAATGTGATGAGGATGGAAATTACATCCCTGCCACAAACCCTGACAAGAAAGGTAAGCTCAACATGTGATTTTTTCATAATTTCATCACAAAACGGCAACCAACCATCCCGTCCGTAGAAATAATAATATAAATTCATTTCCCAACCCCCTTCCTTCTCCACCAGTATTTCCAGCTTCCTCAGACGGAAGAATAGCTCCTATTCTTCTTCTCCCTGTATTTACCATCCACAAAATATTCCCAAGCATAAAAGAGTTAGACGTCCACGTCAAGTTTACCATGGCGTAGCGCAACATTAACGTAGATAGAATGCCCCGAATCCCCCCAAAACCAAATCCCGCAGCTATCTCCGTATCCAAATCCGTATCTATCTAATGCAATTGTCAAAACGTCATCCTGACCGGATAAGAATGGTCCCTTCTTGAATCTCAAAAAATTCCCTACCACAACTAAATGGATATTCCTATATATTCCTCAGTTTCTCCTTGTTCTATTCTCGACAACACATTTTTATTGTTCTTGCATGCATGGAACATAATTCCACATGGAGACAGTTCCGCGCTCCATAGAAGCATCCATCGACAGTCTATGTATTTTTCTGGGAAAAAGTCCCAAACATATTTTCAACAAACAGTAGTCAAGCTCAACTACAAAGCGACATTGAGAAAGATTTTTAGTGGAAAACAAATCTTGAATAGACGCGCGGTATTCTGCCTTCCCGCACAATTCCTCTGAATCCTCCACTACTACAACCACCTCTCTTCGCACCAGTCGCATTTCCTTGTGAATTAGGTGGAATTGAAACGGAACAAGAATTTTTAGAGAAAAGAAACAGAATGAGAGAGAGAAATGGTAATTACATGTGGACTCAATGGATATCTCCAGATGGAGATGAGTCAGAGGAGGAGACGTAGAGATTCAATCAAAAAACTGCTAGAAGAAAATGTGGGCATCTTCACCAACCCGGGTTCTATCAGTTCATTCTCTCCGTGTCTGCACTCAGCACTACAAGAGTTTTGGATAATCCAAGTCAGGCAGAGAGCTAGCTCATCTCTCAAGACATGACTCCCGTCTTCTCCTTTCTCCCGGTTCCTTCTTCCTGCTCCTGCTATGTTGCGGGTTTTTGAGTTTTTGGATCCGTGAAGGAATTTATGAGGACAGATTTGAGAATTAATGAGGGAGACATATCTTTGGATTGTTATGGGAAACAAAAGAGAGTTTTAAACTTGTGAGTTCATCCATCCATCTGGTAAATCATTTCCCTCCCGGTCGATGAATCCTCCGGCGCGGTAGTGCCAAATCCCCGGGTTAAAAATAGTCAACAACTTCACCACCACAACACTTCCAGCCACATTCTTGTATACACAAACCATCCCCACCCCACCACTCCCATCTTTTCCTATCATCAAAAATCACAACCCTCCAATCATTACAGTCTCAGCATAAATTTGATGAGTCGCTCTCTCCTTTCAACCTCTTCTGTCGTTATTGTGCCCCATCCCCATGAACACCACACAGCTAACCTTCACTCATGCCCAAATAACGACAAACATTACAGAATTCCAACACATTTCACCAACTTCTACGAAATTTCTCCCCCGAAGAAACTCTCATAAATTCCCCATTCCGGACTAAAACTAAACTTCTACTTCATAGCAATCCAGCTATTATAGTAAAAACCACTAAATTCCGTCTTAAACCATCTTCCAAACCGCATTGTATATATAACAATTAACAAAATCAACTTATACGCACCCCTCATCTTTCTTCCACCACCATTGAAACTCCCGAAAACTATTCCTCGTCCCGTTAGCATCAACTTGCTCCTCACTCTCAAGTCCTAAAAGCAAAACCTCTTACTATCTGACATGAGGAGGCCATCCCGCTCAAATAGAATTGACATAACAGATTGTAGCTCTTAATTTGAATCGCATTCTTATATTCCAATCTGCTTCCAATTACTTTTTCCCATCAAAATCCTCCTCCTCGTCTTTGCCCCATCTGCTTCTCTTTCTTCATCCCATCTTCCAAGGTATTCATCACAATATCCCAATTATCCAACTTCCAATACCCGCCTTCCGAGAATCTACTTGAATCCATCTCTTCCCCATAACAATTAAATGCTCTTCTGTCCATTTAACTCTATCCCTTGGTTTTGCACAAAACTCTTTCAGTTCTCCCACAAAACTCGATTCTATTTGCTAAAACTCCTTCCTTCTTTCCTCCTGCCCTCAAACTTCTTCCCAATATTAAATTTAGAGCATACCGTGATTTGAGTTACGATCAAGATAGAGGATCATGAAAAAGTTTTTATATTCCAACTTTTTACCCATCCTAATTCAAGCCAGGGATAATAAGATGCTAAAATTAGCATGTTTTCCACCATACCCACATGCTCTATTTTATGGGAGAATAATGAATGACGATGTAGAAAATATATCCCAAATAACCCTTCCCAGCTACCTTGGGAACCAGGCATAATTTCCGTTTAGCTAAGTAAGCCCAATCTAGAGCCTCGTCTACACATGATTTTTTCCCTATAGAAGCTTAAACAAACAGGGTAAAAAATAAAGAGGACTTCTTTGCAAAAGAGTGTGTTTGCGAATTTAAATGTTTTGGGTGAAAACGATCCAGGGTTTGCGGATACGAAATATTTTTCTCACAGCCAACCAAGTAAGTTTAGCCAGGTTAGCGCAAGAGCCGGAAAAATTAGAGCTCCGAAGGGAGGACGCGGAATTTTAGCACATGTATTGTAAAACCAGGCAAAAAGGTGGATGATAGAGAGATGAGAGGTTGGTTCGTTGGAGAGGAGGGTGACATGTAGGGTAAAAAATATGATCAAGTAAGTATAGTTCCGTAGCTTTTTATGTTTGGTAATAAACTAGGAAAATTACAGGGGAAGTTGTTCTCGCATCCTTTATAAACGAGAATAATTGATGAGGACGAAAAGGGAGGGAGGAGGACTCCTGGCGGAAGTTACAAATTGACTCCTTCTTAACCAATATGATTATTTGTTAATATCCTATACCAACCTCCCTAACATCATCATCTTCCTAAAAGAGGATCAACAACCTGTCATTACCTAGAGAATCTCATTAAGCTCTCAGTAACTCATTACACGATATCTCCTATATTTCCCTCTCAACCAAAGGAAATTCAAGCCTATAAGAAATGCATACATCTCTTCCCAAGGGATTTTTACAATGAAAATACTGTGCAAATTATTCTTTTAAGCATAACACGAAAATAGCCCAAAACACATGCCCCATCCCACCTTAAAGATAATTAAGATTTATGTCCACTATATTCCTCGTCTCCTCATCAAAAAGAGCTTGTGATATCCCACGGATGCACGATGCACCACAATCAGTATCCGTCCGTATACTGAACTGCAGGGTAACTTCGGAGCTTCCCTTGCTTACAGCTGCGCTACTCCAAAATTGATGTTAATGACAGAGAACAAGATTTAGTGTAGATTAAAGCTAGCGGCTCAAGGGAAGACGGCCCCCTTACAAAACTAAAACCAAGGTCTAGAAAATCAGCAACAGCAATGGCAATAAAAAACCTACCTTCTAAACGGTAGCAAAATCTCAAGTTGAATAAAATGGGTAGAAAATTTGCGCAATTACCGATTTAAATTGCAAATCCTAGCTACTGTGATTCCCATACCTGGAGATGCAAGCAAATACAGCTTTTGTGTACAGCATGATTGGCGGTCTGAGTCTGAGAGACAGCCTGCATTTTTTCTCCGCTAAATCCATACTTTCCCTAGGTACCAACGTACCTGGGAGTAGATCTGCTTCTTCTGAAGATGATGAAACGCTGCGCCCAGAAATAACATAATCTGTGTATGTTCTTGAGATAAACCACCGCGCGCCTTTCTGTATTAAAAATGCACAGCGAGAAAGATATAGAAATCTAGCTCATTTTCCTAGTAAGAAAGAGAGAGACTTGTGATCCAAGTTGAAGTCCCAAGGAAAACCTGTAAGGTAAGGTATAAGGAAATACGGCGGTGTCTGAGGATATTATGGTATGGCTGGAGAAATAAGGGTTTCAAAAGCTAAATTTTTAGGGCAAAGAAGTAGAGGCGGGAGTCATGAAGGAAATAATGGGATGATATGATGAATCCTCCCTTGTTTTCTTAGCAGGAGATGAGTGAGAGAGCGGAAAAATCCAGGGAGGAAGAAGGTAATATATGAATGTGGCATGTAATCAAGCTGATACATTTTGATAGCTCCAGTACGGGCTTACTATGGCTCGAGTAGAAAGAACAAGTTAGGATGGATGATGATTATGACGATGATATACTATATCCAGACAGGGTGCGGAGCGTATTCTTCATCTCACTTTTCTAAATCACATAAAGAATTCATAAAAATGATTCCATCTCTCAAATTAGGTTTGTACGCGCCCTGGCAAAAATATCCACAACTTTTCCCCAACTACATAAACACGAACAAACCACAAGGATTGACCAGGAGGAGTAAGTAGTCATACAGAATTTTCTTCCCTTTTCCCATTTCTCCAGTCCACCAGCAGTCAGCAGACGCCATCAAGCTTTATGCCGTTATATTCCCCTCCAAGTAAGTAGTGGACGTAGTGTACGTATTGGACGGGTGGGTGGCCTATTTTGAGCAACATCCCTGCTTATACTTTACTCAACTCATCCTTCCGCTCCTTCCTCTAATCTTTTACTTGTAGGAAAGAGAAAAAAAAACTTCCAGGTAACAAACTAACTATCATCATAAACAAAACAGTTAGGTGAAAAACTGAAGGATGTGTTTTCTCTCCTTTTCCACCTTTTCCCAGTTTGCCTGCAGCTGTAACTGCCTTTGCTGGCGACCGTTACATTTTTTGCAAGCCCTGGAGCTCTACTAAGAGTGAATTATCAATATTGAACTACGCCGGGGTTAATGGTTATTAAAAAATGTCATTTGGGCGAGAGGAGTAATGGAAGTGAAATATCGAATTCACGTGCGATATTTCCATTTTTCATCCACCACAAAAAATCCATCTAGAGAAGAGAAAGTACTCGAGTTAATTGGATGATAAGCTTCATCTACCCGCCACCGCCAACCAGGTTATGCCTCTTCAAACTGATACTACCCGGGTATTACGTACATGTGCAGACTCCCATGACTCCTACCCTCTGCCCTCCACTTCTATATTTCCACTCTAGCATAGCAGCATAGCAGCCCATTCCAAAGATATTTTTTGATTTGTGGCTACTTATATGTGTTATCCGGGACCGGGATATTCGATACTCTCTCTCCGAGGAAATTTCCGTGCTCCGTCAAAGAGTTGCATGCGGATGGATGAGGCACTCATAATAAGCCCAATATTTATATCCATTCCTCTTGACAATGGCAGTATGGGGGGATTCCTCCATCTCATGCTCAATATCTATAAAGAGAAATAACACGGACAATAAGGGCTGGATTATCCACAAAAATCTCACACTACCACTCTTCCTCTTCCTCCTATCAACTTTCCCCTCTACTAAAGCAAACCAAAGCAAAACACACAATCACTTTTACAACCATATCCATATTATAACCCATCCGTAAACCCCATCGCACACGGGCCAAATCATTTTATAACGTGTCCTCCAACATTAACCCAGCCGAACCACCTTTCAAGAAATATTTGGAGAAAAAACTCCTGGCAACTCATCTCCCCGTCCACGTCCACCTCTCTTCCCCACGCGGCTCCTCACTCCTCGTCTGTCCAGTTTTATAATTTGCTTATGATTTAAATGTTGTCATAGTGGAAAGCGCGGAGGAAAGATAAATAGGATTGATGGCGTGCGGTGGGCCTGCTACGTGCCAGGCATCCTGCTGCTTCAACAATGCATATAAAATCGTGGAAAGAATAGGATAAGAAAGAACGGTGGTGAGCAGTGGTCAGAGTTGATGATATGAAGGGGTGGACGAGAGAGAGAGAGAGAGAGAGAGAGAGAGAATCACAAAATCCCGTCCAACGAGTCTGACCCCAGAAGCGCAAGCCATATTGCCCGAAACAATCCCGGCTCGCTTCCCCCTCCCTCCTTTATTACTTGAATCCAACAAAGAATTTATGAATGATATAAAGTTATTCTTCCTCAGCACATGACAGTTAGTACCTTTTCCGCAGAGATGATGACTACCAAGACAACAGCCGACTTTATCTTCCCGACTTCATAACCTTTTCTAGCCCCATATTATTTATATGGCAAAAATAACACGAATCTTGTAACCACAAGTTGGGGAAGGTAGGGAGACGTGAGAGAAATGGATTTTGCCAATCTTTTTATGTCCTCCTCCCGCCCGCGTCTCTCGAATCCCAAGACAATTCCGGAAAGAGTATTCCGCAAAAATATCCCACTTGCGAAGGATGAGTAGTTGACCTGTAGTTTAAGCACGTCTTCTGGTACTTGCTTCCGTACAGCGGCAGCAACTAGCGGAGGCAAGTAAGCTTGAGCTCTTCTGCTATGCCGTGTACTTTTTAGCGGTCAAGTCAAACGGGTGCTCTTTTTCTTGCACACCGTGCTACGCTTACGGTAACAACATCTAAGGTACTACTGTGAGCTGTGCACTGTATTCCTGTCCTTGGATTGAAGTGGCAGTTGGCAGGTGTTAGTTATATTCGCCTTACTTCCTTCTCAACTTTGCAGCTTTTGACTTGACGGACGATTAATAATTAGCGTCGTCGCCTTTTCTTATCACCTGTTAACAGATATTAAAGCATAAACTATAAAAATTGCAAGAGGAAAAGTCCCACGGAACTCTGCAAAATATATGTTCACTCAACCTAATTAAAACTTGGTAATTACATTCAGCTGGCATGTTGCCACGTCTTCGTACATGTCATTGTGGGTTTTTGTCTTACTACCTTTTCCACTTTTTACTCAGCAGCTCTGCTTAAAATCTCCTAGTAAAAAGAACTAGTAAATATTCTTAAATGGCTATACTACAACTTTAGCAAATAAATAATCAAGTACAAGCTAAGAAACAGGATTGAAAAATCCAAGCCTATTGTCACAATCTAAGTGACATGTAGCTATAAGTTCAGGTTGTTAAGCTACATACAGAGAGGTAGTCTATATAGGCTAGTTGGAAGCCACTCTTTTCAAGATGTTGATCCTCAAGATATTGAATATGATATTTGAAGAGACTGGTTGAGCGAGTAGGGTAATTAATTGTTGAGTGAGAAAGATAAATATGATTAGAATGGATTAATGAGAGAAGGATTTATGAATGTTGGATTAACAAGGAGGGAGCTAATGGGGGATGTGTGCAAGCCTCTTCTTATAAGGTTTGATGAAAAAATGTCGCGAAGGCTACGCTGTATTACCTCCCCGCGTACCCAGCTGAGACCATGTAGATGCGGCCAGCTAGTCAGCCCCATTAGATCAGATCAAGTATGGTAAATTCTTTAGGATTTTTCTCCAACTGTGGTTAATTTTGCATTTCATAGAGCGAAGCAAGGTGCTTGGCATGTTAAGTGCTTATGGGAAAGGGGTAAGCTAGTGTAGTGAAGCGTATCACCCAAGTTGGATTCGCGAAATGGCGAATATATTTCGCATCAAGTAGTTTTACAAAAATCCTCTCGCCAGCATCCTACTCCACAGCTGCTCCTGCATAGCTTTAATGATGAATTCGATACGTTATATTCAACAAAGATTTTTTACACAAACTTACTTGCATGCAAAGCTGTTAGCTTGAATCATAATTCATCATAGTGAAGATAAGGCTTTCAACATTCTTGCAGAGGTAGTGATATAATCCAGTATTCTCCATCCACACGTGTCCCCCCATTCCCGTCATGCAAATTCAAAGCGACTGAATATTATGCGACAGGGGGTGTAGGAAATTATTATCTTTTACTTGTTCAAAAGTACACAGAGATTCACAGTAGAAGAACTCGTGTAGTATAGCGTGTGTGTGTGTTTGGATTTTGCCTATTATTTTCCGACACCTCTGGCTTATTTCGCTGAGACTGTTTGTGGGACTGAAGTGAAGGCTAAGACTTGAGTTTGATGTTGACGGTGGTGTATTGCATGAGTGTTGGCCATTATTATTGACTCTTGTTTAGATAATATGGATGTTGGAGGATGAGTGGAGGGAGGATTGATGGCGGGCGCAATTAATTACCTCAGTAATCAGTACGCTCAAAAAAGTGCATTATGATAAGCGATGACGGGAGGAGGAATATCCAGTTTTCTCTCTCTCACCTCCTCACTCCGCGCCTCACCATCCATCTCTCTTCTCCAAGAAACAGAGCTCACCTTGCGCTTATGACTTATAATTTTCCTATTAAACATATTATCGCCCTCTCAACTCGTTTCCCAGGTTTTCAACACTCATTTACATAAATCCCATAATCCAGCCTCACGCGTATACATAATTATTAAACTTGAGCGGCTAACCAGTCCCAGCCAACAAAAATCCCATCTTACTTCTCTTTGTATCCACAAGCTAACGCCACTAACGCGGATCTGTCATCTGGCCATGTCATGCACACTTTGCCAAATTTTTGAAATCTTATCAACCAAAATTATCACCATTCTGACAACGTATTCATATCTTGAAACCCCAGATTTTCCTAGCTTGAGTCATGGACAAACCAGGTCGTTAAACCACCAAGTAGCGGTTGACCTTTAGGTCAAGACCTAACTTGTTAACATGCTGTCCGGGTAACATATGTTTGTCATGCCCTCCTAATTTTTCTCTAGGATAATCTGTGCTACACAACGTTTTCTTCACAGATGTTCCTTCGCATAAAAAATTAGTTCAGAATCATCTTGTCCACCTGCCAGGTAGCAGCGGCTAGTTAGTTTTCGTAATCGAGCTTCCTCCTGCTCCTCCTACCGACTAACATTGTTGTGTTTTTTATCCGAAAATTTTTAAATAAGAAGAACAAGTCTAGATTGTTGTTGTTGAGAAAGAGTACGACGACGACGACATTGTTTTGGTAAAAAGAGGAGAAGAGTTGTAGTAGGATTCTAGTTTCTGATAGATTGTTTCTCATCCGGCGTCGTCGTCATTGCGGTTATATAGAGGAGAGCTCAAGGGTTGCGGCGGTGGGTGAGATGAGGACCGACGAAGGTCGGTACAATTTATGACGACAACTTTTGCCGTCCAGTTCACTTCTTGTTGGGAGTTTCTCCCTTTCCATCCATCCCATCATCCCAGTCTCTATATGAAGCTAGTTTTCGTGGAGGTTTGTCTTGAAGATAACAACTAGTTTATACTTGGGAGATGAGTACTTTAAATTATTTTTAACGCATTAACCTTATAATTCTTATGGTGATGATGGTAATCTCTCCACTTCTTCCGCCTCCTCTCCTCGTCCGCTCATCTCCTCTTACACACTGTTACATCCACTTAATTGGATATATTGGAAGAATCCCTTGGAATTGTAATGATGACAACAAAAGGAAATAAATAATCCACTTTTAAATCACATTCCCCCCATCCCTGTCCCCCCAAGACTCCGTGTCCTTCAGCCGGTGGCTATGGGGTATTCAGAGGCAATCGCAATGCAGTGTATTCAAAATGGCTCTCGCCTGTCCTAGTCCTAGGTCCCAGGAAATGAGGCTACACAAGATATAATAATTATTAAAGGTGACATGATGGGTGCCTTTGAGTATTTCCTTGAATTCTCTCTGCTTTTCATTTATACCCGACAAGGAAGCCGTCTCAGAGCAACAACTCAACTCTTATCTAGTAGGTGTTAGTTGGTGTTAATATCATAAGAAATATACAATATATTTCAAGGTGGATCAGTTTGTGATACACTTTGGATCAAGCGGATCGGTGTTGCAAAACGTAATAGTCTCCTACCGTCAGAGTGCTAGAGAAGAGAGAGAGAGAGAGCTGTTGTGGGGAAGGACGAAAGAGACCTATAAGATATATAATATTTTGTGCAGAGGAGATAATGCCAAGAAGATGATGATGATGAAGAGGAGGAGGAGATTTGTAGCTCTTCTGCATAGTAATGTGGCCATAGAAGATTTTTACAATGAATTCTTGTCAAACTTGGAAGAGAGTAGAACTAAGGCTGCGTTGATGATTTAGCATTTTTTGCGGGCTTGCGGCTTGGTTGGCTGGTTTCCTCCTCCATATCCATAGGAGCCTTGGGTGAATCTCTCCTTCTTTTCTTTGACAGTGAAAGAAAGGCTTGATTGTCTGTAGTTGGAATGATGACGGGTTAAAATAGGATAAGATGATAAAACTTTCCTCATCTCTTCCCTCCGTTTCTGTAGGCTACAAGGGAATAATAGTAGAGGCTCTCTTAAATCCCTAGCTCTTCTCCCAGCACAGCAGCACCACCATATTATGAATGAGCGCATACAACTTTTCACATCTTCCCCTCCTCCTCCTCCTGTAATAATAAAGGATGCGCTCTTGGAGCAACTATAATATACGTATATATGAGCTCTTCTGGCAGCAGGGACGGGAAGATGTGAGAGATGATGAGGTACTAGAGCGGCTCACCAATCCGGTGGTCCGCTTTATGAAAATTCATATCTTCTTCAAGCCCCATTGGCCTTCCCGTCCTCGTCGGGCCCAACCCTCCTTTCTCTAGCTTGCCGAGGATTGGGAAAGCCTCCCAGTTTCTCTCACACATTCTTTATGATCCCCATCATCATCATCATACTCCGAGAGCAAAAGAGCTATAACAATCCAAATACTACGCGTCTAAACCACTCACCATATCCCATTATCATAATCCCTTATTGCACAATTCATTATCATTTTTATCATACAAAAATCCCGTCCCTCTATTATGCATGATCCTTCCAAGTCCAGTCTCCCATGGTATTAAACTCTCTCGTCATATAGTCTCTTCTTCGGAGAGGATGAGGGGCAGATGCTATATATTGCTATCATAAATCCAGGACCGTCTCCTCTCCCATACGCTTTCATCTCCTCCATCTTTTGTCCTAATAAGTACATGAGCAAACATTATGAGGAGCTAACAAGGAGGGCAGCCAGGTGTAAGGATTGTAAAGTAAATTATGCCATGCCTGCTTAGCAATTTAGTATGATGGGATCAATTTGGAAAAAATACATGCACCATTGTTTCTCCGCTTTTCTCGGAATATTTCCTCCTCCACTAGGGTATAAATCAGTCAGATGATGAATACCTGTTAGCTCTTTCCACCTTAGCATCATTACGAATCATGGTCATTTTCATCTAACGTTACGTGCACAATCCAAGCCATGGCAGGGCCAGGGTATAATGCAATCCCGGGGAGCTAGAACCTGGAACAAATTACAGAGTGCATCTTTGTAGTTGCATTTCGAGTATGATGATCATAAAAGTGTGGGAGGATGAAGGAAGGCGGAAGAAGGGTCCTGTTAAAGTTCCTAGGAGAAATTCTTCTTAAGGATAATAATCCGAAGCTTAAGAAAGAGGAGCAACAAGGAAGATGAGGAACAAGTTTGAAGGACATGATTATTTTTCAGCCGTAATCACAGGGATGATAGTTTAATAATACTTGAAGGAAATTCATGGGAAGAGTTTAAAGTAAGGAAGGAGAAAACATAGTTTCGCTCCTGCTCAGACAGAATCAAGGACCTGGGAAGTAACCTTCAAGGGCCTGCAGCCTGCAAAGCTTCAAGGAACAAGAACACAGGCAGAACCTCCATCAGCGTTTTGTCCATCTTTTATGAGACTCTGAGCTTTCTTGGCTTATTTCTCCATTGTTATTATTATTAGAGACGACATGGAGTCACTAGTCAGTATTGGTTATAGTATGGCCGCCGGACACACTGATGGAGGTCAAGCAAACAACTAAGATTTATTGTTGCGCAAAAACGTGTCAAAGAGAACGGTATTTCCCTTTTTCTTGGAAGAATCTTTTCCGAGTGTCGTAAATAATCTCGACTTTTGGGAGCGAGAGCCTTTATGCTCCGAGAGGAGCAGATCATCATCAGCCCTGCCTGCTGTCCATCTATGCCTACCTATGGCTGAGAATATTTAAGGGAACAAAATATTCATAGTTTTCCCATCCAATGAAATCTGTCATAGATCCCCCTTCCTCCTTTCAAGTCCTTGAGATCTTGAAACATTTCTTAGCTCCCATGCATAACCACTAGCCCACCATAATCGCATCTTTTCAAAGTCAAACACCATTGTCCTAAATTCATGACTCTGTCTCCAGCAGCCTCCAGTCCAGCTTTTCCTTCCCTAAAACTCTTCATATTGCATACCTGCTGTATACACCAATACACATTCTTTAAATTTTTCACGCCCAGCTACTTGATTTTTTTCAATTTTAAAATTACAACAATTTTTACTTTAATAGAATACAATATCCGTTAATTTCATGCTCGACTTTTAATTACGAAAAATATCAGCACAGTAAGTATATATATATAATTAAAAACGAAAACATTTCCTTCCCCCCTCAACATTGTTTAACTTATGAAATACTTTTGAAACAGAGTCAAAAGAATACAAATTAATACAAGACTAAAGTTATGCGGGCCGAGCGTTCCAACTGTCTCTCTTTTTCCGCTTCCTCGCCGCGGACTTGTCTTCTTCCCCTGAGCACTTTGAGAAACAATCGACTCTCTTCCTTGGAGGAAGAGGAATTAAAAAGTGTGAAATAATATTTTTGGAACATCTGTCCCGGGTCTGGGGCGGGTGGCGAGACGTAATGGTGACAGAGATGTGGCATGTCTCTTGGGTCTGCCGCGGATTTTTAGTACTATCCTTCCTCCTCATCCCATCAAAATCTAGTCCATCTTCCATCTCCCCAAGCCATGGCTCTTCCAGCTGAATTTGCCGGCCAGGAATTGTTCAAGTTTGGAATGCCGGGAGAATATGGAAAGTTATTATTGTGTGGATGATTAGTGTGAATACGCATTGCATGGAGCAAGCCAGCGAACTAGTCCCTCACTCACACCCTCCCTTTATTCTCCTCCGCGTATTAGATTTAGCATGGAGGAATCAAGGAACGGGAGCCGGGTTGTTGAGAGAAGAGCTTGATGTGAGAGCATGTAAATCCATTGAATCGTAATGATTGCAATTTCATGCTCCGCGTTTCTGTCATCGTCGTCCCCGGTCCTCGTCGTATTCTTCTTCCTTCCTACACTTACACGGTCCTCTTGGCGTATCAGTAGCAAACCAAGGAGGAGAGCAAAGTAAAATACAAGCCCATTCCACCATAGCAGGCTTTTACACAAGGGGATGGATTTATAATATCTGCTCGAAATCTACAAGATGGGACAAGAGAGATGATGATATTGTATCAGATAGGGATGTTTAGGGGTGTTGTAGAGTTTACATTTATGATTTGTTGGATAAAAAATGATGGAGGGCCGAGCGGAGAGAGATTGATATATATTCTTCCCTTAAAATCCCTAGTTTCTCAACTCAATTCAAGTGAATAGCGTGTAATACTTTGGCTTGAATGAATAACAGTTTAGAGCCGTGTAGCTTCTAGCTTGTCGCTAGCGGGCGGCGTCGGCTATATGAAGGATGTGTGACAACAACCCAAAAAAGTTTCTTTTCCTCTCTTCTTCCCCGATGGGTCCGTCCCTCTTGGCGCAATACAAATTTCTGCAACGACACATCCCAGGCGCTAGGGACACATACATACAATCAGAAGGTGGCCGTAACAGTAACAGCGGTTCGAGAAGAAACTCAATAGAAGGCTCAACAACTTCCACATGAGCGAATATCTATACAAGCATAAATGTCAACAGTACAGGGAGATGCAGTTTTAATCTCTTTTGGAACATTTTCAAATTGTCTCTCGCTCCCTCAAAAGGACGACATTATTATATTCACGCAACCAGTCCTAATAGGGCTACAACAAGGCCCAAGCCTCAGCTTCACATGTATAACAGCTACCCCAGAACAGAAGAGATCAGGCGAGCAGACAACCAAATCATGTATCACATCATCATCAAAAAGGAAATATAATCACACTAATGTCACCCCCTGACCCTAACCTAATCGGCTCCACTAACCAAAGTAGAGAGAGATAGAAAAACAGAGAGAGGAAACGTTATAGAGGGAGAAAAGAACCAATTCGTTAAATCTACGAACAAAAAGACTTTACAAGAAATAAAATAATAAAGAGAGAGAGAGAGAACAGATTTAATAAAATAACCTAGGACGGATGGGTGGACGGACAAATCTATAGGTTGAATATCCAAGGGCTAAAATGCAGATGCGCGATGCGCTCATATAAAACCTGCAAATGCCATAAGCTCTTCTTCATCTCTAATACCCGCGCTTATGAAGGTCCGTCCTCCTCAGTCATGGGTTCAGATGATTCCCATGAAGAAATCCCCTCCCTTCCTAATGTAAACTTGTACATTTTTTAAACAGCGAATAGCAATTTTTGGAATCCATGAAACCACTACCACAAAGACGATATTCTTTGAGTCTATTTCATCATCCTGCGAGGAATGAGAGCAGAAGGAGGATGGATCAAACAAGCTTTATCTTCCCAATTCTAGTCATTCTATGTATTCTCGAAAAAATTAAAGCGCGGAAAGAGGAGAGGCGTATAAAATATAAAAAGGCTAAGAAGAGGACAGAGATAGGATGGAAATAAAGACATTTGCAAGTTATAATTAGGAGCGTATGGAGAAAAGAAGAAAGGGGAGAGGAAAAATCGGATGCATTTATGAGCGCGCTAATGTCATAAACTCCGCTTTATGTACTCCAATTTAAGGAAGAAGGGAGCCATTCTCCAAAGAACCATAAGGCTTTAACCCTAGCCATTAACCAATTCGGGAAACAAATATTATATATCCTCATTTTCATGGCTAAACCAAAAAGAAAGCACACACCATCAACTAAACCCTTTTATAGTCCTCCTCCTCCATCCACATTATGTGGTTAGCGTTTTAAGAACTTGTAGAGTTATTTTAAGAAATTCACAAACCCCCTTCATCTCCCCGTTTTCCTCCAGAAAACTCTTTGAAACTTTCTCTCCTCCGTTGCTCAAGTCCCCGTTCCAAATTTTGCTCTGCCAGTGGTTTCTAAGAAACTGGAATCTAACTTCAAATGAAATTATTCTATTATCTGCCTTCATTTCAATATTCGCCTTTGTTTTTGTCAGCATATTATTTTGTGATTTACTGTGGCAAGGGTCTGTGTGAGACTAAAAAGAGATTTACAGAAATGAGACTAAAATTTGAAGGCGGTGATGCATAATTACATGAAAATTGCCTCAAGGAACAGTGAGGAGAGACACTGAATAATATGGGTTCACACAAGAGAATTCAGAGAGGAAGCCAGTCAGCCAGCCAGCTAGACATTTAACCAGTATAATTTGAGTGGGAGGAGGATGCAAAATAAGGGTATGCGGAAATGGGCTTATGGGCTGGGTTTCTCTGTTTTAAGTAGAAATTTTGTTTGAAAATTCATAGAAATAGGGAGGAAGGAGGGGAGGGGAGGAGGACGATGAAAGTATGAGAGATAGTATCCCCTCTGCTATTACTTGGATGTCGGCCGGGTGGATTCTAATTTATGACCGATGCTGATAGGTGAATTATAGCATTAGATGCAGGAGGCAGAGTAGTGTGCGGGTAATGCAGGGAAAGTTGTTTGAAGGATAGATGGCTTCTTCTTTTCCCTCTCTCTCTCTCTCTCTCTTTCTCCCTTGCCGCCGCAACCAGCTTCTTCCTCTCATCATAAGCCGTTTGAATCCGGGTACTTATAGAAATTCAGCATATAGCGCCGCCTTATATTTACAAAGAGGGAGCTACAAACTCCGTCCTGTTTCCCACCAGCCTAGCAAGCAAGTTCCGCATCCACCTATTCCGCTCTCATACTAAACGCTTAAACGTCCAACTATGAAATTGAGAATATGTGAAGATGAAACTGGATTCGCGCAAGCATGTATAAGTTATATGAAAAATAAGTAGTGGTTTTCTCTCCTTCCTCATATATTCCCTTGTAACATGCAGTAACTTGTTTCTACGTATGAGAGGAGGAGATCCGGGTGGCGGGAATGTGTGGCTGTGAGACTATCACGATTCTATAGACTGGAAGCAGGGTTTTGGCATTTTCATATACGAGATTTTACTAGTTCTGAATCTCGGAGAGAGAGATGAAAGAGAGAAAAGCGGGAGGGAAGTAGAAAATAGTGGCTTTCGTAGATATGGTGCGGAATAAATGGGAGGAGGATATTTTGAAGAGGATGAGTTACAAATAAGATATTATGGAGGGAGCAGGAGAGACAGTCTTGGAGAAAGAGAGAGAGAGAGGATTTTCTTGTGCCATAAAATATGGAATCTCTGGGAAGGAAATTAAGTATGGCTCCTCCGTAGTTTAAAGGGGGGAACATTCATGTAATTCTCAGGAGAGTGATAAAATAAGACTAATGTGAAATTACATGAAATTAGAGAGATGGGGGAGTATGCCTCGGAAAAATGAGTGTGTGCCCCTGCAAATTAATGAAGTCGTCTTCCTCTCTCTCATCTTCCATCTTATTCCTCCTCCTATTACCCGCTATTCTCTTATAAGCCGCACATTCAACTTCAGCATAAGATCCGCAAAGGTGGCAGAGGGATAACTATGCAACTTTGTCCCCAACTTTCATGTTTCAAATTATAAACTCACCCAAGCTTTTCCCTCATATCATAAAGCATGCAAGTGGATAACCTCATTTAAAACTTTGAAAATACTACCGCCCAAAATGACAGGAAATTTTAGAGAACATTTCCAGAGCATGTTTCGAAATTCGGGTAGCATAAGCTAGCATAAAATAATTGAAAAAACTTCTCAGTTTTTCTTGTACAGCTTATGTGTAAATATTAGGAAGGAATGTATTTAGTTTCTGGTAGAACATAACCAAACGCACACGCTACATTTACGAGGATGTCAGAGAGAAAGTTTCGAAAAACTCTACCACTTTTAGGCGTTCTGGGAGTGTGTAAACCATTTTTTGGGCGGAGAGCTGTAATGTTGAAAATTATTTGACAAGTCAAGGCGCTGGGCGGAGTGTATTTAATGAAAATGTTTTTTCACCTTTCATGTTTCTGTCAAGTGTCTATTGGAACAAGAGCATAAGCCAGCAGCACAAACTCTGCGAGGCAGAGCCAGCCATAATAGCCTTTTCCCCCAACTAAAAATTACTACAAGCCCATCTTCCACACGCAGTACCCGCTTATCGGTTTTTAGAATCCTGTTACATATACTCCCTGACGTGAGTGACTGCTAAATAAGTTTTCTACACAGGCTTCCACTCTTGATCTAATTTTAGTAATTTGTTCAAACACATTTATAAGCGGGAAGTTGTAGTGAATGATTTCATGACGAGAAGTCCGCCTGGTTTCAGTGCGAGGGCATTAAATGAATAATGTGAATTTGACGGCTTTGATATTACAAAAACTTACAGCTTTCCCCGTATTTGATGAGTATCAATCTCCCTGCTCCCTCCTCTCCTCCTCCGGAGCCTATGCCTTAGTATCCTTAGCTTTGTCTGTTTATAGTCTTAGGGATCACCTGCTCGAAAGGGGAAAACCAGACCTACGGAAATTGTTTTCATTAGACACAGACCAAGAATTCGCCAGGAGCTCCTGTTCATAGCTTTACTTAATTTTCACAAAATGGCCCATCTGTTCCCACGTAATTCTTCATATACATTCCTTCCTTCCTCCCACAATCCAAATCCCGTCCAAGCCAAGGTATCCCTATTTAATGTTCTCTCCCATCTAACCCTGTTCATAGACATAGCTAAACTGAGAGAAGCTTAAATTTGATTGATAAGGGAGATATGTGAAGAGGATCCGGCCAGAGGAAAATATAACAGAGGAGCTTCATGAATTTTTATTGCTGGTTTCACAAGCCAGTAAACTCATTCTCTGCTCAGCCTTAGCTTGTACAGCGGGACTGGGAAAGAAAAGAGTGGCCCGTGCAGGCGGGGATGGATTTATGTTTGTTAGTTTCCAGTTTATTTTTGGGACAGATTAGGAAATAAGAGAGCATCTTCTCTCTCTTCTCTTTGGAACAACAAAAGTCCAAAAGTTTTCTTCCAAATCAACCAGTCTTCCTGGCCTAAACGTGCACGCAACTCTTTCTCAAACTTAAAGATGCTCAACCTCTCCAGCAATTCCTTTCATATCCATCTCCTCCCCATCCATTCTACAACCCTTAGCCTTCTTCAGTTCCTCCATGCCCGCTTCTCCTCCCGCATCTCCTCCAGGAAGAATCAAGTAACCGTTTAACGTCCCCCGGCACTTGCTTTCCGCACCCATATCCCATTCTTTCATAGAAATATAGATACAAGCGGTATAAGAGTGGCGGGGATTTACAAACTAAAGGTTAGCGATAGGTGCATGCTTAAATCTTGCAAGATTATTATTTTAAGATGGTATTTCCCAAGAATAATGCAAGCCGTCAGCGGGAAGGAGAAAAGAAAAGAGCGAGAGAGAGATTAGATGAGCCGGGATGAGCAAGGATGAAAGACAAGAGGAATGAAATGAATGGGCTACAGGACGCTCTTCTGACATCTTTATTCCAAGCATTCATATCTATCTTTAGCAAGTCAAGTAAGTAAGAAGGAAGCTTAGGGAAAAATCTTAGTCTCCCTCCATTTAGTTGTAGCTAGCGCCTGTATTAGAGATGGAAGGCTAGTGGAAAAGCCTTCATAATCGTAGCGGAAGAGAAAAGACCTCTCTGCCTGCTTGTCATTAACTTCTTGTCATCTATAAACGACAAGCGGGACATATTGCGCAAAGCACTCAATTCAAAAGAGCACCAACCTTACAATTGTAACTACTTCAAGGGTCAAGCGGGAGAGTCAAGAGGAGCGTGTGTTCAATGGACGCGCGCACAGTCGGCACAGTGGGTGTGCTATATTCTATTTCTCCTTGTATATTTCCCTCAAAAGGGCAGCTACCGAAATCCCATACTTTTCCTTCCTCCGTCCTCTTCCAGCTGCTTTCCCCGTAGTTTTGAATCTTAATTCTTGTGCTAAATGGTCCTAGCGTCGTCCTCTATTTGATTCCGAGGCATCTTTTCATTCTAATCTTATGTACTATAAGCGCTGTGGCTTCAACGCAAAGAATTTGCAAACTTTTTAGGTACACGCATACTTGCCTTTGATATTTTGATAAAATTACAAGATCAAGAGAGGTAATCAAAATAATTTCCCATAACTTGCATCAGAGTAGGCTACAATAAATCTGATATCCCAGGATGAAGGTGAGGGTGTGCGTAGGAGGCCAGAGTTTATGACAAAAGCTTTAGAATTGTAGAGGGCGATGCGGTGGGGTTTATTTAGGCAGGCAAAAGGGATCTCTAAAGAGAAATCTGGCTGGACAATGGTCAAGAGGAGTACTTTATGATTTGAGTACCTTCTATTGCCAATAATAGGAGTTGAGCTCTTTTCCATTCAGAGAGGATTCATTTTCTCTCATTTCCTTCACTACAACGTTGTATTCATCATTTCCTGAGCAATGGTGAAAATATAGAAAAGATATTGAGCAAATAGCTTCCTTTGGCCAGTTCCAGTGGTTCGCTAGTTACACAGTGGGCCAGGAGCGGACTAATAAAAATTTATGGGGATGCGTATTATTCTAGAAAGTTAGTTGGTGGACAGGTCGGCGGCGGGTAAGGAAGGGGAGGAATGATGGACGGATGTGGAGGAGGCTTATAATAGTATGTAAGAAGGTAAAATAATAAGAGTTTCTCAATTGTGTTGGAGTGGACGGAGTGGTCAAGCTTCTATAGTTTCTCTTGCTACTATTCACAGTTCACCCGTCCTCTGCTTTCCCTATTTCTGAGAGGGCGGAAGGATAGACAGACGGGGAAAGAAGAGAAGTTGAAGTGGAACTGCAATATTCATTAATGTCAGTGTTCATGTTATTTTGGATGGGATGACCAGTGGTCAGCGAAATTTATTTCATGTCATGTATTTTGGATGACAGTATGCAATAATAACATACATAATAGATTCAGGGCTCTCTCTCAAATGTCAGGGTGTTGGACATGGGACGGACGCGGAGACTATAGGTCCGACCGGATTATGACGAGAATCCGCGACATGAGCTCTCACAAATACTACCAAATAGCTCTCATAAGTCCTCCACCAAGAGTTGATACGTCCACCTCGGACGGACTCGGACAGTCGAAGCGGACATAATTGCTGAGCTGACCATGTGTGGTAGATCCTCCTGTCATGATTCTGTAGGGCAGACGTTTGGCACGAGCTAATTCGGATTTGTGAGCCTGCTCCCACCGACGACCCGTCCCTCTATTTAGGACAATCCATTCCCGGTAATACAATGCTAATAATGAAATCCATCCAACCAGCCTGCTATATGCATCCTTCCTTTTCTCTTCCCTCCTACTAACAACGTCCAGAGATTTATATCCCTGTGGGGAAGAGGCTTTGGGTCCGCAAGAACATAGAGAAAAGTGTGGGCGGAAAACCAAGGATCACATTCAGTCCTCTGGTCAGTCAGTGTGCAGGTGCGTGATTCAAAAGTTGATTAGTTGGAGCGGAAAACTGAGCATCTGGGTGAATGTTCTCCTCCAAAACCGTTTTCCCATCTGCCCTATACCTCCTCACCAATCCTCCTCCTCCTACAACCAAACCATGTCCTAATTTAAACCTTCGATGACCATCGCTTGACCACCGACACTTGAGAAGCCATCCAGCCGCCTACGCACAAAATCCCCGAAATTAACTTTATATATTCTCTCCAATCCTCTCCTCCTCCTCCTCATATCCCCTTTACAAAAATCACTAAAATAGTACACAAACCCACACAGAAAATTCTCTACGCTTCAACACATTCCAGCTGGAACATGAGAATTGTCACACAGCTCACCGTCATATCACGCACCATCAAAGCTTATCAGATTATCGACGCTGCCCACAATTTTAAAATAGATTCCCCTCTATTCCACCGTAAATCAAACCTCTTCCTTATCAACATTCATCCCATCTAACAACATGAAATCATTCTGCTATGCCATTTAAATACTCAATCAAATCTAGCGCGTGTCAGTTTTCCGTTCTTCCGCCAAGCGCGCATCTGTTCCAAAAACATAACGTCCTATTCACTCCTCCACCTTCTATCTCAAACATCTCTCAGGTGATCTTCGCCTAATCCCTGTAAAACAACTCTACAATCAAGGCTGCAAACAAATAATCCTCCAAGATAAGCAAAACAAGTCCCAGAAACAGTTGCACTCCGATTCGCTTAATTATCATATCCTATTCCGTTAATAAGAAGCCAATTAATTCAAAGTGTCTATACGCTGTCTTCAAATCCGCTAATATATATATCAGAATTAGAACCAGATGTCTGTCAAAACGACAAAATCACAGCGAGTTTCCTCCTCTCTTCCATCCTCCCAAACTTTAATCTAAAGACTATATGATATAAGCAAAAATAGTCATCATTCTAAAAATAGTTCGTAGACCGGACGTGATCTTATGATGATGATGCTTTGATATAGCAATTATGTCAACAACAAAAACTTGCCTTTCTCTGTATCACGATTCAGTAGTTTTAATAAGCAAAAAATTAATTAAGACCAGAATTTCACAATTCCTTCCCTGTCGCTGCCGCTAAACCAGGCCATCACCCACCACCCTCCCCAATCCTTCTACTACTTCAAACAGAGACATGTAAGTACCGAATTCGGAGACTCATTCCACCCCAAAGAAACGCGCTAATGACTGTAGACATAATATTTACATGATATGTGCACAAGTGGCGCTTCATCTCTGGGCTTATTTACAAGGAACGTGTCAGCCCCGAATCAGCATTAATGAAAGGCATTGAAATATTAAACATGTTTCTCACTTCCTACTTGGTTCCTTATGCGGAAATCCTTAGAAAGTAAGCAAGCAAAGCAAAGCGGGTGTTGAATCTGACGCAAAGAAAATGACGAGAGCGCCAATGTCAGAAATGATCATGAATCTTTTCAAAGCAAAACATGTACATTTAGTAAAGCGCTCCACATAAAACCAAACAGATAACGTCTTCCACATGTAGGAGGGAATATTTACAAGAAGGTGGAGACTGTTGACAAGGGATATGGACACCCTACACACTAACCAACCTTCTTCATAAGTTATTTGCGTCTTTTCATTCATTGTCTACTCTACCCGCCCTCCAACCTTTTTCTCTAAAAGATACACGTTCTTATAACAATCAACTCCTTTTGAAAAAATCATCATGTCAACTTCATCTCAAGCTTAGTTTACCAAGCTAAGTCCATCAAAGTTACCGCAGTCTCCGCTCACCTTCTATTTCCTAGACCAATTATAAAATTATCAAAAACTATGTAGAATTCCCTACTTAATTTTTAGTTTCTCTTAAACACAATATTTGTTCAATTTCTGAGCACGCATTGAGTACACGCGAAATTTGTATCATTTATCTTGGTCCGTTGTCGGGGAATTCGGAGGCTGGAAGGCGGTAGGGAAGAGTGAGAACCATTTGCTCACAACTTATTCCCATGAAAGGGTTCACTTGGAGGAATGTGATCTTTTAAAATTTATGGGCAATAGAAAATTGCATAGAATGGATGGAATCAGTCCTAGTCCTCGTGGAGCAAGCTTATGAAATTGACACCGACTAGCTAAACAAACATTTTACGATATGGTCCATCCGACCCCGCTTTTCGAAGCAACTACCATTTCACTTTACCCGCTTCTTCCCTCCATCACTTCTCGATTGCTCTCGCCTTAGCCCGAGCCGGAGTCTAAGGAAGACAACCACTATCTTCCCACCAGGAATGGCACTGTACGGCATGTCTTCAAGATAACCTTTTCCTCCTTCTCATATGTCAGCTTCCATATGTCATGAGAACGAGATTAATATGAGAATGGGTGGATGCATCTGGTTTGCCAACACTTGCCAGGTCCGACATAAACGTTATAATCCTCCTCAAAAATCCTTGTGTCTGACTTTAAATATCTACCGTGCATTTAAAAGACTCAAACGCTGCATAATGCTTGAAAATAACGCTTCCGCAACCACCCTCCTCGTGGTACGATCTTCCTAATTGCCTTACCTGTGCCTAAGGACACAACCATACGCTACTATACATTAATTTGACAGTTTTTTAAACGACAGTATAATTCACAGAGTAGATTTCACCCGTTATATCTAGTAAACTTAGAAGAAGCGGCTATTCAAAGAGGCTGGAGAGACATGAGGGTGGCGACAACATTAGCTTCATCAAAGGTCAAGATCAAGGTTCCCACGGAGTTTTTAATTCATATTAATTATAAATGTCTCCTTATAATACCATGCTTCACGCAGCGATGAGAGTGAGTCGGCAGGATCATAAGCACAGCATCTCCTTGGTATCACAAAAGACGCCGAATCCGCAAATATGTAGTATAGGCGCCATCTGAAGAGAGAAAAAGGATTCACACGCAGTCGCTATATCTATACACAGAAAAGCTTGTCTTTTGAACCAGACAAGAATTGATTTTCAGCCAGGGGTAACCTTGAGCTGTAATTGATCGTGCCGCGTAGAATAATCCAAGGCTATATATGCTCCCACAGTTGTCTCTACCTAATAACCGTATACATGTGCATTTTATAGTTCCGCCACTAAACGTAGCTCATCCCACATCACACACTTGGCAAACTATCCAGAGCAAATATGTCCAGGAATGTTAAACTCAATTAACAAATCTCGTTTAGTTTGAAATACAGCTCAAATTTTAGATACTTGAAGCCGTAATAACTCGAACAAAATATCCAACCTCCCCGTCTTCTCTCTTCTCCCGGCACATTAAATATAAAAGAAACAAAAAGTTAAGCATGAGAGAGGGATTAATAGGTACAAAGAATTTTTATCTGATCCAGAGTATTTTTAGCATCACTTTGAAAGAGAAGCTACATAGTCATCTTCTCCCCGCCGGCTTAAACATATCAAAAAATATAGTGCACATCAAGTTCATAGACGCAAAGCGGGCGAAGAGATTCAAGGAAAAAGGGGGATATGATGAGAAAAAATCCCAGATAACTTTCATCCGTATCTACATGGTGAGAGATGCGTCCATAAATTAAAAGAGAACATGTTCCGCATTTGTGCAACAGCCCTGATTACACTCCTCTAAATTTCAACCACATCTTTCCACTCATTGTAACGACTCTTTTTCATATTTGAACAAAACAATCCTAAATGCAAAAGTTCCGAGTCTCAAGCCAACTTACTACTTCTCCTCATGAATGACATAAAATTCTCATCCATGCTCTTCCCACTTGAGCTTGCAAACATTAAAATTCAAATAAGTATAATCCCGTCCTCGCACTTCATCAAAGAGAACCCATTTGATTGTCTTGCAGCCTTCTCCGCTGAATCATTAGCGTATCAATCCCTTCTTATTCTACATTAAACACAATTTCTCCTAACAGTCCAACAAATGCATTTTCTGACCATTCAAGTTATAATCCTTTACATTAGTCTCCTCCAGTTCCAGTCTACCTTTCTTAGGCTTAAGTAGCAGTTACGATTAATGTTGGAGGATGGATTAATTTGAAAAAAATCCAGTGTAATAACGCTAAATCTAAATGAGATCAAAAGCGGAGACGGCGAAGGGAAGCTATGACTATGAGCCACCGTTAAGAATAAGGGAAAATAATGGGGCGAGAAGTGGATGTTGTTTGACATTTTTCAACAGAGACTTGTCTCCCAAGGAAAGGGTGACTATTTAGGTAATGATGAGAGCTCTGGATAAGGACTCAACCTCACAGAGTACATGTATACTTTCTGAGGGATGAACAAG
This sequence comes from Sminthurides aquaticus, assembly GCA_906901655.1. Classification (NCBI taxonomy): domain Eukaryota; kingdom Metazoa; phylum Arthropoda; class Collembola; order Symphypleona; family Sminthurididae; genus Sminthurides; species Sminthurides aquaticus. The sequence goes on along the minus strand of CAJQTT010000002.1, from coordinate 704,496 downwards.
AACAGAATATGGCGACTCTTATCAGGGGCTAAGATCCGATTTGACAAAAGGCCCGGTAGTTGTGATAAAGATAGGGAAGAAACATTATTTCATCTCTCTCCTCCAATCTTTATGTAAGCTCCAAGTCCTCAGTTATTTTCCTCTCCTCCTTTGTCATGATCGTGTAGATGATGATGTGTGTGTGTGTGTGTGTGGCTTTTGGTATGAGAGACCTTCATAAACTTTCAACACCACCGAAGAAGATCTTGTGTTAGAAGAATATTGTAAATCTTACGTATTTTACGTCCTACCCAACCCTGCCCCTCCTTATGCAATGCATGTATTTATAACTGGGTGAAAGGCGGACGCAATGAAGACTACTTTACGTGCAAGAAAAGCTTACTTGGACGCAAGGAAAAGGTAGCAAGTAAACGAGAGAGAAATGATGATAAATAATTGCCGCGTCTCATTAGGGACAAGAATGAGGTTGACTGCGGCTGGACTAGAAACATGTAGTGAGGAGGAAAGAGGGAAGAAAAGAGCTAGATTAGAACCAGGCCCGCTTGACACCACCACCGGATTGGCTTGAGTTAGTCTAATGTAAAATAATGATAATGACCGAGTAAAAAACAAGGGAAAACTTCTTCTAGGGAAAAACAAGGGAATATTGTCGTCAACGACGGCAGATATATAAAAATCTGTGAGCAAAGTTATTTATGGTGACTACTCTTCGAGATTTTTCTTAAATTCCTCACACAGCTGCCTCCCTTCTTTCTTTCTTCCGTCCGTCCGTCCGACAACCAGCTATTATAACTCTCCCACATTGCCCCATCATCATCTTCCACTACTGGATGCTTTATGAGAGGCGGCTACTCATGACGAGAGAGCCTCTTCAAGCTTCTCTTCCCGTATTTTCCATCTTCTTACAAAACCCGTGCTCAGGCAAACCAGAGGGCGCATACCTCTATCTTATCTTTATTAGCTCCTAACGACAAATTCCAAAGCGCCATAGTCTGGGAAGATTTAAGGGTGAAAATATTAATTTCATATCTGCACCATCATGGAATCAGTAATGCCCTCCCCAATCTTACCTTTAATCTAGATAGTTTACCTGCCCTCCTCTTGTACCATCCTGAGCTCTTCGCTCTGGATTATTGCAGGATAAATGAGATTCCCTATTCTTCTGCACGTCTCATAACCAGAGCAGCAGCGTATGTTTAGCTCAATCATTTCCCAAAGGAATCATCCCAGTTTCAGTTTGTCCTAAAATCCTACAGCTTTCCATACCGCATCAGCCCTCTCTTAAACCGTGGAGAGATACACGCTGCAAGTTTGAATGCAACAAGCTTTTCCCTTAAGGACAAAAGAAAAGGATAGTTTTACGTAGGAAATTGTAAAACTGTCATAATAAATGCAACTCAAAAATGGATGGCTTCATAGAAATTTTCTCCAAAGACTTTAGCTTGTATTTGTGTATCACCAATTTATTACTTTACTCTCATTTAAGGGTCAACTAAGGATGCTTGAGGGTAAGAAGGGAGGAGGAGTGGTGGATGTAATATTGATGTCCCTTGTGAAAAATTATCAAGTCAAACAATAATCCTAGCACCAACCCCTGCCTCGAACTGACAGCTTTATTACAGTATTTTAAGAAATCCCCAATTCATTCAAACTCAATTACTTACCATACTCTCCATCCTTCATTCCTTCAAACTCCGACTCTTCCCTACCAGACTATCCATCCTCTTGTCTCCTGACAAAAGGACGAGAATATAAATTTATATATTATAAAAATACACTATTTGAATTTCTAAAATTTACCAAGGAGGAAATAATATTGTCCAAATTGTGACTTTCTATACAAAATTTACAAGTGTTTTGACATTCATGACATGCTTCAATTCTCATATTTCTCCTTCCTAGAAAGTAAAAGCAATAAGCTATGCTATGATGCACCGTACATTGTCCTCTACCCTGATAAAAATAAATATTTTCTCTAACCTCTCTCCACAAACTGAATAACAGTCATACGTCTTGAATCAAAGATTACCCCTTACAGTTGCATTCATACAGGCTTCTAACCTATAGCAATGTATATCTGCAAATCTTTTGCTATTTTTCGCAACATTTCACCCGCCAGTCAGCTTCAAAATTTTCAACTTCACCCGTGGTGTGGCCAGGATAGGCCCCGATAAGTAGAGATTTTAAATCTGTTTATCTCCTTCTCATCTCCATGTCTAGAATTAATAACAGATGTGATAGCTTGCCAGATCATGATGATTTAATTGTATCTCATCTTGCATTCCCTATTCTTTCAAGCCATTCTGTTATCTAGGAATCCAACGACTGTATATTTATTCCTAGAAAGAGCTGATTTAACGAGAGATGCACCTAGTGAGAGAAGAATAATGATAACAAAACAAGCTAGTCTGACTCTGCATGCATCGGTTCGGTCGGGGGCGGGTGGGTGGGGCCATTTAAATTAGGATGAGTGGAAGGTCATATAAGATTATGTAGTAGGTATTTTCTCTGTTTGGATTTCGCCTTCTTTGAGAATAGGAAGAATAACAAACATTTCTGTTATCCAAGTCCAGAGCGAGATGGCGACGGTGGATGAGGGAGAATGGGAGGACAGAGATGAGTAATGCGGGGTGTTAGTATATTTTTGGTGTGAAATAAAATGGTTCGCATCTGTTTTTCACCAGTTTAAAATCCCCTGTCGCGTGCCTTTTGTTCTCATTTTCTTCTTATTCCAAGATTGTCGGCAGCTCAGCTCCCCTGTCAAAATTTTCCAAAGGGAGTCAGTCCACAGCACAACATCCCAGTTTCATCCCATTGACAGATTCCGCCCAGCCTTCTTACTTACTAATCCTCTCCGTTTCCCCGGTACTCTCCACTGTAACGCAGCTAGCACCACAGCTTCCAAGCTAACAAACCCAGGGCTCGCTTACACTTCTTCTTCTAAAATTATGACTTATTCTTACGACTTAATGAGAATCAAAAACCAGGCTAACTAATCGGGAGCTGTTCGCTCAGGGAACGAACGGCTTGGAACGTGACTGCGGATTCGGGCTGTCTAAGGAGAGTAAACTGAGACTCTAAAGAAAGAAGGATGATGTGTCCTGTCGTATGGTGTCTTGTGATTCCTAGTTGGAAAACCAATATCGGAAAACGTAGTAAAGGGAGGGAAACTTGTAGTTTGTAGTAGGTATAGTCCGTTCCGTATGAGTGCTTAAATTTTCCGGTTTGTTCTCCGTCTCTCATCATCTCTCTCCCGGCCGCCCCCTCCTTTCCAACTTTTCTCTTGATTTCATACAGAGAAATAATAATAACAAAGCTTGTGGTTAAGTTTTTTTCCTTTGGACTCTTGCGAGAGAAAGAGCGGCTGACGAAGAGAAAAAACTTGGATCCGGGAAACTCAACAACTAGGGAATTTTCTCCTTCCGCAAACCCCGTATAGCATCTGACATGATGGCTATGTATATGACCAAGTGGTCCATATATTCCAAGAGAGTCACTGTCTGACTGAGGGAGCAAGTGGTTTGGAATTTTCATGACTTACGTTACGATTAACATGTGTTCTTGGGTTTCCTTTTTGGGGTAAATTCCCCAAATTTTAAATACTTGTTACCCGCCGCCACCACCACCGCTTCTCTCTCTCTCTCGCTCTCTTCCCTCCTTATTCCTTATTTCTTTCCTCAAAATGGACTGAAACAGCTTCAAAAATGACGGCTATGTTAAACAAGAGAAAAACAACTATTATCATCCTCTCCTTCAGTCCTTCTGGAAGGTGATCATCATGTAAATGTCTGTAGAGAAAAGAATGTGAGCCGGAGAAACAATTCCCTTTCCGTTCCCCGGACTTTTTCGGATAATATAGGAAATGGCCCTTGACTGTTGTCAAGGTGGGGTAATCATGGGGGATAGAGCGCCCTAGTGCTTCTCATAACCACATCACCATCACCAGCATGCACTGTAGTTGTTAAAGCTTTCCCTCATTCTGGCGGCACGAGTGAGTCGCGCACGGTCCGCTTTCTGTTACTGTAACGTAACGAGAAAGAAATGAGCGGAATTCATTCAAACTTCAGACCCGCACAGCGCCTGATCCGTCTTTATAAGGATCACTGCCAGCACCCACGGACGGAAACATGTATAATTGTCTCTAATAACCTCACTCAAAACTTACTCCCGCCGTATAAGGCCCTCAATCCTACGACTGCGACCAACAGAAAGAAGAAAAAGGATTTTCCAGAATTCCGAAACCAAAATAGAGTTTTTATGCAACTCTTCCGCATTGTGTCATGTCCTCCCTTGAAATATTTCCTTCAGTATTCTTCCTTACACAATGACGTTTTGTGCAATCCAGGAACACAGAAATGTAAAATACATGATAATTGTGTGTACAAGAAGAAAAGGGGGGGAAAGCTGGAAGAAAGCAGGCTTTTTAACGTTCCGCCCGCCTCATAGGGAGACGGAAGTTTAAAATTAAGTACTTTGTAGATTGTGGGATTGATAAATCAAAAGTAACGGGACAAGTGATGATTTTCAAGCTGAATTATTTCTTGGCTAGATTTTGGGTGTAGAGGGTGGTGTCGAAGGAAGCCATAATTCATATTTTCTTCAAAAATATGGCACAAGGCACACACGGGCCACAAGTCACCACCACATGTCCTCTTTCATTGTCTTCAACCAAGTTCCACACGTGCCGGCCAGGGAAGGCTCATTAGTATTATACAGTTCACCCAGGACTCCTTAAGAAGGGTCCTTCCTTTGGTTCCTTCCCTTCCACATACACATTACACACACGACAAATGAATTTGAGCCTACACAATGGCATAAATCCCTCTTCTTCAAAACCACCTTTCAGCCTTACACCACACGTGCATCCCGCTCAACCCAGCCCAACCTGCGCCCTTACTTCCTGGATTGTCTGGATTCTTCCAAGAATGAATGAAATGACAGGAAACCCCCCTTAAATTCCGGGATTCAGAGTATTTTAGCGGAATATTTTTTAAACCCTTTTTTACCCGCCTTTTCTACTATTTTCAGACTACACTTTAGCACGTGTTCCTTCAAGTTTAGGCAGTTTGCAAAAGCATTCATTTAGTAAGTATGCCAAAAGTTCCCAAGTTGTGCAAGTTAGGGACACAAGTACTACGAAGTGACTGAAAACCTTTCGTTGGTTATCATGTTTCCAAGCTGGATTTCATTTAAATATGTCTGCAATAGAGAAATGCGAGCAAGGTATATAGCAAGAAGACAAACGGTTCGCATCCCCAAAAAATGTTATTGTCTAAGGATAAATGAGGGATCTGTTCTCTAGTTTTTTTCTTCTCAGAGGATTATCAAAAATCCGGACCCAAAGAAAGGCATGGAAAGACTGAACTTAAGCTATTTTTGAATAGGACCAAAATCCTAAGATATTCCTCAGAGACGCCGCACTTTTTATTCCAATCTTTTTCCTTATCGCCGCAGTATCTTAACTAATCACTAATAATCGAGGATAGAAATCATAGAGTGACATGACAGATGCGTTTGTGAAAAAGTTGGACATTTGTCATACACAAATATCTAACCGCCATTCTTATTGATTTTTCAAGGGTAAATGAATTTTCCAATCGTATAAGCAAATACCCTAGATCGGAGAAGAGATTAAATTTAAAGATGGGAATAGAGGACAATTTTCGACATCCGTGGGCAAACCAACAGAGGATAGAAATGTGCCATCATAAACGAAACTGAGCAGAGCGGTTAACTACTTTAGACCCACGAAAAATATGGTACAGATTAATAATATCGAAAACCACCTGTGGGTGGAGCATTTCCAAAACTTGTATAGTCAACCCACAGAAGATGTTAACATAGTAAGTGGAACTGTAAACATATTTTCGGATGATGCTGGATGCATTGATCCAGACGAGGTCAATCTATTATTAAATGAGATTAGTTTATACGAGGTGTCTTTTGCCACTAAAAAACTGTCGAAAAACAAAAGCCCAGGCTATGATGGTATTGTTAACGAGGTTTGGCGAATGTTAAATGATACAAATCTGGAATACCTAACTCGAGCGTTCAATGAAATATTAGAAAATGGGCTGCCAGATACAATGAAACAAATTGTTAACGTACCTAGTTTTAAGAAGGGGGACAATTCGGTCCCTGGTAACTATCGGCCAATAGCGCTGGTGAATACGATTACAAAGCTTTATACTAGTGTATTGGCAACAAGATTGCGAACTTATAGTCAAAACCTGGAACTAGGAACTGCTAACCAAGCAGCGTATAAGCCAGGTAGCGGATGCGAGGATCATATTTTCACATTAAACAGTATAATCCAAAAATATGTAGGATCCAAAGGAAGAAGAGTGTATGCCCTGTTCGTAGATTTAAGCTCAGCCTTTGATTCTGTTAGCCACTCCAAACTATGGCATAAGCTGATGAAAAGAGGGATACCTGAAGAGTTTGTAAACAAAATTAAATCTCTGTATATCGGTGCTACAACCAGAGTAAGAGGCTCCACGAAGTATTCAGAACCCATCAATATCTGTAAATCGTTATTGCAAGGTGAAACGATAAGCCCCGCCCTTTGGAACTTTTTCTTAGACGATCTTGTCCAGGAGTTAGATAACTCCGATGGTAAAGGAGTTTTGTTAAACGGACTAGAGGTAAAAATACTCATGTTTGCCGACGACTTAGTCCTATTAGCAGAAACACCTGTACATCTCCAGAGACAGATCACCTGCCTAGCCGAATACTTAAATTGTAACAACTTAAAAGTAAATTTAAGCAAAACAAATGTAATAGGGTTTGGTCCAGGTTAATTGAGCAAGAAGGCTAAGTGGTACTGGGAAGGCAAAGTAATTGAAAAAGCAACTGACTATAAGTATCTGGGAGTGCCATTTTGTGTGTCGGGCATGTTCGTCAGAGCGTACCAACACTTTAAAACTAAGGCAAAACTGGCTCAAGGAGCCCTTTTCAATATTTTTGTAAAAGCTAAGATAGTAAAAATAGAGACCCACACTAAACTTTTCCAGGCTTTAGTTAAATCTGTTCTAATGTACGCAGGCCACACCTGGGCCCTGCAATATTGTAGTGAATTGGAAAAGTTTCAAACTTGCTTTCTAAGAAGATTACTGGGTTGCACAAACTTAACACCTGACTACTTCTTAAGATTAGAAACTGATACACCTAGTATCAAGTTACAACTTACTAGAACACTACTCAGATTTGTATACCGTGCCCTTAACACCACAAAAATTATACTACACAATAGTTGGGAAGAAAGCAAACGTAACAAATGCTTAAACGAGAAACTGAATTGGTTTAACAATGCGGAAAAATTTCTGGCACAAGTTGGAGCCCCAATAAATCTGCGAACGGTAACCCGAATAGAATTAGAAGAGAACTTTAAACGTATTGTGGAAACAGTGAAGATAAACTTAGTCAACCAAGATGTGTCGAAACTTGTAAATAGTACCAACCACTATAAAATTATTAAAACAGCCATCACACTGTCAAGTCATTTTAAAATGAAACTTAAATGGAATTTAGTGAAATTCGTGCAAAGTGTCAGAAACAACGAACCTTACATCCTTGTAAACGGTAAAGCTCTAAGGCTAAATGGGATTTGGAAACGATGGAAAAACAGCAATAGAAATTGTAATTGTATATCCTGCGATCAAAACGCGCTAGAAGACATGTATCATATCATGTGTGAATGTCCACACTTCGAGCCCCAGCGCGCAACAATAACCCATCTTCTGACCAACTATTTAAATAGAGACAACTTCTATAAAAATATATGTAACGACCTTGAGAACAAAGAGAATCTATTGCTGCTACACCATTTCTGGGAGAGAGTTAATCAAGTCAGAATCTCGTGATAGGGGTAAACTCGTAAATGTAGATATAATACAACATGTAAACTACTGAATAGTAATATACAAAAGCTGTACCAACTCAACTAATTAATGAACTAATATGTATAATCGTAAGGGCTGAGCCAAATCAGCTGCATCGATTTTAATAAAACTAACTAACTAACTATATCGCCGCAGTATCTTAACTAATCACTAATAATCGAGGATAGAAATCATAGAGTGACATGACAGATGCGTTTGTGAAAAAGTTGGACATTTGTCATACACAAATATCTAACCGCCATTCTTATTGATTTTTCAAGGGTAAATGAATTTTCCAATCGTATAAGCAAATACCCTAGATCGGAGAAGAGATTAAATTTAAAGATGGGAATAGAGGACAATTTTCGACATCCGTGGGCAAACCAACAGAGGATAGAAATGTGCCATCATAAACGAAACTGAGCAGAGCATATCCTTTCTATGTCTTTCAAAACTAATAAATACTACACCATCGTTCGTCCAAAATAGATGCATGTAGAGCAAATCCCAATGGATCTTGTACGATTTTCAATCCGTTAAAACCGGCAAACCATAGGACTATAACATTGAATTTCTAACGGACAAGCTCTTAATATCTACTCATGCTTTAAACCCTGCAATGTTTTCCCCCGAAATACTCCATATACGCAAATAACAATGAGTTCACGGCAGGACAGACGGATTGTATCATTCCCCCAAAAGTCGGTCTGTGAGACAGAGGAGCAACATTTTTTACGGGGAGAATAACCAGATCAGCCCGCTTGACAATTCACAGGAAACGGCTGTTTCGTCATGCTTGAAAATATTAATAATAACCCAAACCCTCACGTCTTCTACCTGTAGCAGAGCAGATAACTTTGACATATGCTCCCACATGCTTGGCGATATTTGCTAGCTTTGCTACTTGAGTTATTCGCAACTCTCACAGTTGTTTTTTTTGTTTTACTTAAGACAGACCGTCAGGGTCAGGAATCCACTCAAGGCAAATGTTAAAAATAGTTGTTGCCCTGATTATGAGCTTTGCTTCATGAGTGGAAGAAGTGCTAATGATCACGGCCCATTAATAATATTAACCCTAGGCTTATTGCCCGGAGACAAAGGTTAAACATTCTGGCAAGAATAATTCGCATGAAAAATTATCACCATTTTCCACTTGTCATTGAGATATGACATGGGTGCGGGTTGCACCGTACGCAAACAATAGCAGCACTAAGCACTACCACTAGCTTAACGCTAGCTTAAACCATGAAAAGCAATCCAGATGGCGGCAGGAAGCTGCCAAAACAATTTCGATATTGCAATTTATTTGCAAAAAGTTGTGTCTCGCTTAAGATAATAACTTGTGATGCGACTTCTTGTCGCTGGCTTACAACTCATGTTCTTATCATCGCTTTATGTGTATATCAAATGCTGTACTAATATTCATGTGGCTACATTTTATGTTTTTCACAGCGTCAGTCTTGATGGAACAAAACATATTTTTACACGAAAGAATGTTACGGCGTGGGAAGAAAGTTGATTATATTTCTTATGCTTGAAATGAATCATAAGGCAAAGAAAAATGCTCTCCTCATGGAGATTTAAAAATGACAAGAGCTTTGACTTGCCAGAGTGTGTATGAGATGAGATTCTACGGAGTAAGAAAACCGATGTAGGTTTTTCTCGATTGGCATCTTTCCTTTGTCTTCTCTCCATCATCCGTGGAGAGGTTACATGAAATCAAAAGGAAAATAGACTGGTTCATGGAATATCGCATTTTTATTCAAAACAGTTGCGAAAAACTAGTTTCTTTTTTCTAAAATGATTTAGAACTAGCTATCAATTCAAAACTCTAAAGAGAATCTCTGCAAAGAAATTGTGTAATTTTTGGCGAAGTTGAGGAGAACACATCCCATCAGTTTAAACATTGATCTTCTCTGTTCCGGGCACCAACCAGGGAGCGATTGTCTTTTTAAACCGGGTTTAAAACCGGAGGTATTTATTACTGTATCCGAGCGGAAAATGATAGTCATGACAATGGACTCAGTGAGTGTTAGCACAAAAGATTTGTGGATTAGCTTTGGATCATTGTTCTTAGGCTGTAGTAAACTCTTTAAAAGTGCAGTGAGATCAAATGCGTTCTATAATTAGATAAAAGCACCCTATGTGAAACTCGGAAGGAAGCTATTCTCGTTAATTGTTTAACTTCATGGAATTCTAATTGTTTCTATCGCCGCTTCCGTTTCTTTAAACACTATCCCGTCTTTTTCTGGAAATCCAGTCCCCTTTCCATTTTTACGACTTCTTGGTGGTCGGCAACTTTCTGGTTGCAGCCCGCTTCCGGTCTATCCTGTGGTTCCTTCACTAAACCACATGCAGCCAGTACACCCACAATTGCATTTCAGAACCAAAACAATAGAATTAAGAGAGACAGAGGGAAGGCGAGCCGCGGAGTGAATATTAGGATCTTAGACGTATGACTTATTTACCCGGGTATATTCTAGGTTTGATTCGCTAATATTTGGCAGATTTCACCATAAAAGTTGACATTTTGAATACGTTGCCAACTTTGCTTTTTCTGTAAATCAACTACAAGGAATTGACAGATTTCCAATGGTAAAATGACTTGTGAGGAAAGGAGACTGTTTACAAAAAACCAAGAAGAAACACGGAAGAAGCAGACTTTTTAATCAGGACACTTGTTGTTATTGATATTTTAGACGGAAAAGGCAGGATGCTTCGGAATGTCGGGAAAGTTGGCAAGGTGACGGACTGGGAGGATAATAATCGGATGGAGTCTTCAAACGATGGGGATGTGGAGGAGGATGATTATGATATGGATCATGGGATACTTGGCTTGGAGGACAGGAATAGTCGAGAGGGTGATGATGAAGGTATGTGTCTGCGTCTCCTTCCAAATTCTGTCAATGATTCCGCCCGACATCGGAAGGTGTGGTGGATCATTTTAAATTTTACAAAACTTGACTCTCAATTTCATCTTCGCCTCTACCTCTCTCTACTATTCCTCCTCAGTCTTCTATTCGTCTCTCTTGTCTCTATGAGTGTGAAGTATTTTTCCGGAGCGTGGCGCCATCTATACATTTCTCGCTCCAATCCCCAAAAGCATGAATAACTCCTGTCAATTTTAACGACGCTTTAACTTGTCATTCATTTCATACAGTTACTAAATCTCCCCTTCTCCTTCGCATGCAAGACTGATACAGTTGCTCCATCTAGCTTGAACTGCGCCACTAAACATCTCAACTTAATCGTTCATCTTATTGTATTTTCAGATGACGAAAACATACATACAGAAGATGCTAACAATAACGAAGCAAAGGGCCGGGAAATCTCGAGTATCAAGGTAATTTGCAATTGTGCTTGCATCCCTCAGTCTCTGCTAACATGATTCATACTAGTTTGAAGATGAAATACTAAATTCAATCATGGTTATCTATATTAGCTCGGATTAGACGGAAAGGAGCATGGAAAAGATCCACTAACAGCTGCGCTTCAAAGTCTGCTAGGAGGAAGTTATCCATGGCCATCAGGTTTAGTAGGACCGAACGTAACGCTGGAAGCGATTCAAAATACTAAGGTGAGTGAATATATTATCTATTTTATTGCTACTCTCTTTGACTTCCGACGACTGTGACGGCAACGACCATATATGGAACGTAAAAATTAATCGCCATTAACTTTGTCTTGGTAGATGGCAGTAGCACATTACGCTACAAGCGCACTAAACAATCATCCAATAAAGAGGCCTGGGAAGAATAACAATATAAACCATAAAAACGGTATGGAGGAAGGAAGCGGATCTATGCAAGAGCTAGCTACTTTACAAACAACGCTTTTTACACTTCAACAACAGCAGTTACTCCAGCTTCAACTCCTTCAACACTTGCAGCATCAATTAGTCTCAAAAAGTACACAGAATTCCGTTCATCAGGACGATTCTTCAAATCCCAACTCACCCAGCCCAGTGCATTCATCTAGTACAACACCCATACCGCCGGAAGCGCTTAATACAACCTGTCCCAGTAGCACTGATCACAGCGGAGATGGTACTATTAAAATAGCCCTCCCCTCCCCACTTAAGTCCTCCTCCTCCTCAAGTTCCTTGTCACCCTCAACGGGAAAGGGAACTCCTGAGAATTTTAAAGGCGATATCCAATCTTCTGCGTTGCTAACAAACAACGATACAAAAACTACAGGGAACGTCCGGGCGTCTCCGCATTCTAATATGGCTTCCGGGCTTGCAATGGGTAACGGCACTGAGGGTCTTAGCACACATTTTGCATCGCTCCTCAACTGCGGCAACCAGGACCCAAATCAACCCCTGTCCCCAGGCCTTCCCCAAGGCATGTCCTCAAATAATATTCTATCATCAAATGGAGATCATAATCCAATGAGGGAGCCGAATACTCTCGAAATGTTACAAAAACGAACACAGGAGGTAAGTCCCGCACAAGCGTCGTAATAATAAATCGAGCGGCGAACTATAATTTCGGCGAATACGCTTCTTGGATACTGTCAAATACAACTAGCTCTTGTGTTTTAGGTTCTGGATTCCGCATCGCAAGGCTTGTTAGCTTCTTCATTGGTAGATGACCCTAATTATCGCAGAAAGGGCCTGGGCGTCGAAAAGGGTCGCGAACCGTTCTTCAAGCATCGGTGCAGATACTGTGGAAAGGTAAGTGGCAAAACTTTGCCCATCCGACCTCAGAACTCTGAGACAATTAATGGTAAAGTAGAAAGCGAAACAGTACGTATTTTGATACTAAAATTTTGTTATATTTCAACAGGTATTCAGCAGCGACTCTGCACTACAAATCCACATCCGATCCCATACTGGCGAACGACCCTTCAAGTGTAATGTCTGCGGCAGCAGGTTTACAACAAAGGGTAACCTGAAAGTACACTTTCAGCGTCACACCTCTCGCTTCCCTCATGTTCGAATGAATCCTCATCCAGTTCCGGAGCATATGGACCATCTACATCCACCGATTCGACCAAGCAGCGGTCACTCCACCCCTAACCATTCTCCGACCGAGTCCAATCCCTTTAGAACCCCGCCACCACCAAACCCCGCATTTCACCCATTCAATCCCCTCTTTCACTTCTCCCAGTCAATGAAGTTGATACCTGTATCCGTTCCAGTCTTTCCCGGTAAGGAACATCAGCATCCTCTGGGAAAGGAAAGCGTGAACGGACCAGAAGACCTAACAAAACCCAAGAGTAAGAAGTCAGAAGACAAGGGGAGTGCACAGCTAGAAGAGAAACCCAAAATTAAAAAAGAGCCAGGCCTAAGGGACTCGGAGAAGGAGCGGGAGCGGGAGGAAGAAGATTCGGAGCATGAGGATGAGAAAATGAGAGAGGATGAGGTGGAGCACGGTAATCACAACGGAGGTAACGACAGTTACGCCTCTATGGACCGGAGTAGGTTCGCAAATTCCTTGCATCTCCGAGAAGATGAAGAGAATGAGGACGAGAGACAGGAAATGAATGAGAAGAAGGAAATGGACGATGACTGCAGCATGGACTCGCTAGCTCAGGAGACGGGAGATCAGACGGACGAGGACAGCATGATGTTGGAAGAGTCTAGCCAGGATCAACCGGAAAACTTGTCCAGCAAGAGCCTGCCCCTGATGTACCCACTTCCACTCATGGTTTGCATTCGCAATCACTTTACTTCACCTTGACTCAAAACAACACTAATGACGTCCTTTACTTTAACTTTGATCCTCTTCAGGTTCAGCAGGGTCGATCCTCTTGTTCTCCGACGATGACAATGACCTACAACAATAGCATCTCTCCCGCTTCTCAAAACCTTCTCGCCCTGGGCTCTACGACGGCAAAGGCAAAATCATCACCACAACCCTTGGGTTCCGCCGGACATCCCATGGACTTCGATCCTGCCAAAGATCCTGCAATATACACTAATCTCCTTCCACGTCCCGGCTCAAATGACAATGCTTGGGAGTCCCTTATTGAAATAACCAAAACCTCTGAGACGGCTAAACTCCAGCAGCTTGTGGACAACATTGATCACAAGGTCACGGATCCAAATCAATGCATCATTTGCCAGCGAGTTCTCTCTTGCAAAAGCGCTCTCCAAATGCACTACAGGACTCACACGGGGGAACGTCCCTTCAAATGTAAAATTTGTGGACGAACTTTCACCACCAAAGGAAATCTCAAGACTCATATGGGCGTTCACCGAGCCAAACCTCCTCTAAGGGCACTCCTTCAGTGTCCCGTCTGTCACAAACGGTACGCTTTCACCCCTCACTTTCTCTTGCCTTTTTCATTCTAAGCATTTAGAAGTAAGCAGAAATACATTCCTCGTTCTAACATGACTAATTCTTTGTTTCATTGCATCTTATACCTCAGGTTTACAAACTCGTTGGTCCTACAGCAACATATTCGATTACATACTGGAGAGCCCACAGATTTGACCCCGGATCAGATACACGCTGCTGAAATCAAAGATTTCTGCTATCTCCAAGCAAACCAGTTTTCACATTTTCCCTCCCCGGGTGGATCACCCCCTCTCTTTTCAAGCCATGCCCACGCAAACTTGCTAAAGCAGCACCAAGCCGCCCTCAAATCCTTTGAAGCCGCCACCTCGCCTGGCCGCCATCGACATGGATTAATCAGAAAGTCGGATGCCGTGCCGTTGGACGATGCTCCAGCAAAGAGGCGAGATGAAGGAGAAAGTCGTGACGCTTCCGCTTCCCCAAACGCTACTACTGGGGACGCGCCTCGCCCGTCCCTCCCGGAATCTTTGGTGAAAGAAAACGTTTGCCCTCGGAATAGTACTTCCCCCGCAGAGAATTCTTCCAGTACATGTTCCATGGAAGAGAAAGCTAAAGAGAAAGATGATGCCGTCAATGAGTCTTCTGCCTCTCCCTCATCTCAGCAAGCACAACAACCATTCATTACCTCTGCAATCATTCCTCACAATAATTTACAGTTTTTAAAAGTTAACTATGTTTTTGTTAAATAGTCTTCTTAAGCGCATATACCTTAATTTTGTACCCTCGTATTTTATTTATGCAAAAGTCACTCACCAAGAGACCGCACACTTTCCCTTCCTTCCTATAGTTTTTAGGAAGTACATTGTGTATTATCTCATATCCGCAGTACAATATTTTTATGCGGAAATCTCTACTAATTAATGACTATACCCTGTATCCCGGATCAAAACGTGGCCCATCCCTCGCTAATCATAATTAACTGCACAGCAGTTTCTCCATCCAACCCGCTAAGACGAAAAGCTGTTGTAAATTTTTCTTGTTCAACTTCCTCAAAATGGTTGGAGCAGATATTGCAAAAGTTAAATAGGTTAAATTATTAGTCACATTTGACCTCAGGGCTGACCACATAATTCTAGGGCTTTAAATGATATATACGAAAGGCAACTCATCCTACCGACATTTTAAAAAATCGGCCCTGTACGCAATGAGGTAGTACTCCTGAGATACGAATACTGAATAATTAGTCTCATCACAACGACTACTCGTGTATAATAAAACGACATTGGTCAACCCAATAAAATATTTCACATTTTCAAGGATATTCCAAACGTGTACGATTATCTAGTAAGAGACAAATCTATTTAGTTTATACAAAGCAGCAATCGCTTCGCGTCTCCTGTATCATGTTTCATGTCAACAAAATTTCCTCTCTCAGTTTGGCTAGAGCCAAACCAAATCCTGAGACATCTCTCATATTTAAATTCCGCATGAAACTTAATTGTAGATTTTTATAAGATTGTGGAATCTCAGAAGCTTGCCAAGATGCACCAATTTAATGTATATAATTTAGGATATTATGATTCAAGGATCATTACTGCACTAATCTGATAACAAGGGTTCTTTTAGGATACCTTAGTATCACAAAACAACAGACAATTTACACGAATCACCCCCAATCCTAATTCCTACACTATCCTGTAACTGCGGACTACTCCCTATTCACATAATATTCTAAGAGCTGCAAAAGAGTTATCTTGTATTGTAATTAATTTATGCTAACCAATATCATCCACTCATCTGCCTCTTCTAGAATGTATACCCGGATGCAAGTTTTACGAACCTATTTAAAAAAGCTCTTCGTAATCAGACAAGGATCTCAAAAGAGTTTGAACGCTAGCGTGGATTAAGGAAAGGAGACTAATTGAACTACTTCATGTTTCCGCTGGTTAAGTTAAAACCAACGTCATATTGCCGTAGATGTCCTTGAAGTAAAGTATATTAAAATATCCTTAATAGATGTACGTAAAATTTTACTATCCATTAAACACGAAAAAGTTGGGCGTAGTTCTGTAAGTACATGGACTTTTAAAATATAAACGAAAAAATTCCAAACCGAATAAACTATGACTTCGACAAATGCTAAAGAACCAGCATGAATCTTAATTTTTATGCAGCACGGCCAAGAAAAGCAAACAGTCGATGATCTGGATCTCGTTCTGCCTCTTGCACGGCAGTAGCACTAGTTATGATGAATCGGCATTGCGAAAGAGTAAAATATCGAAGCTTCGCTTCGGCCAGTCATAATTTAATAATGCAGAACAACGCGCTCAGCAGGATTCTTGTTTGTACACGTAGGTATACCTGAGTTATCAGTTTTATTGTTCCATAAACCTTCGTTCTCTTCATGATTCGGTAAGTGATTAACCTAGACAGACTGCAGCTGCCTTACTTGAATTCGCACAATTTACCAGTGAATATATAGTTGAGTTTCCATTCAAGTAATGTTGATGACAATCTATATGTATCCATGCAAGTCAATAGATATAAAATTAAAACCGTTTCCGATAGACTAACTAATAACAACTGATGATAGGGTTAATAATAATCAACAAATTCGGCAACAGCATAGTAATTTAGCAGGATCTGTGGTTACGGTACACGTTCATCAAAATATCGTTCTTTGACCATGTCTCCAGATATTAAACGGGTACTTCAAAGTCGAAACCCATGTGAATTTTGTATCCGCACTACGTTCCAAGCTACTGCACACGTCCTAAATCGAGACTTTTTCTACCGAGACTTACAATGCTTTAAGTTCCATGCATAATATTAACGAAATTTCAGATTTCTACATAAGAACTTTATCAACATAGATCGATACCGACGGCCTATCACGAGATTTTTCCCGTAATTATTTGAAATTAAAACGAGGATGCGAGCTTCTACCTATGATTCCTCATTCCATTCAAATCACTTGAACTGCCTTCGCAATTCAAACTTCTATAACAAGTCTTTCCTATACAATCAGTCATTCATGATTGAACAGTGTACCTGCCCAAGCGTAGCCCAAAAAATTCTAACACTAACAAGCCGTCCAGCACCAACAAAAAACCCATTAACTTAGCCCAACTGCCTACTCCACCGAGTCAAATTTCATCCGAAGGAGTCTTCGACACAAGCCTCCGCTTCCAACAATTTTCCACTTATAAGTGGAGATAAGGTGAATCTACTTCAGCTTTTTAAACACGTACAACTAAAAAAATTAGTTCAGGATCCTACTATTAAACGCTGTGGCCACAAATGATTTCAGTTATTACACTAACAGATAGTCAACAGGTACCAGATACAGTTAACGAAAATTATAGCGACGATTTTAAACGATGAAACGAGATTAGATAACCTTAGCTACCGACGGAGATGCGGTACGCGAAACAGACACAATTACAAACACTGTTGTATACGCGTACTCAATGCTTTTCTTCGTTCTTGGGGGACAAACTCTTTCTCCCGGAATGTGCGGATGAATGTACTCTCCTAAAGTAAATGCTCCTATTAATGGTGTTTTTGGGAAATGTTTTTTGAACAATCCAGACTCAACGTGACAATTATTTTTATGCATTCTGGCACCTCGTCCATAACAAGCAAACATGAACGCAAAACTTCCTTCGTCTTCGAAATTGCAATTTCTGACCTGCAAATAGTATCCCAAACGTTATTATTTTATCACTGATCTCTCAAAGAACGAAAAACGCTGGATTCAACATGCATGATTTGATCTATGCAAAGCATAGCATACGTAGATTTTATGACTAACCTTAAGCAAGTCAGCTTCGTTCTCCTCCGTGATTCCTTGGTCAAAAAAGCCTACTGAATAAACATTCACATTCTCGGTTCCGCAGATTAAAAGTCCACTTCCTCGGGACGATTTACCTTCTGACGAACTGTTCATAATGTCTGACATAGCTCCTCCTCCCAATGCACAATTAGGATTTAATCTGAAAATATAAAAGTCAAAAATTTTTTAAGTAATCTAAAACTAAAAAGGGTAGTAATAAATGCTAAATAATAATTTATTTCCGATTGATATGGACGCTCTCAAAAAACTTTGAGAGCGTCCATAAAAGAGTTTGCAACTTACTTTAGATAATGAAAAACTGCATCCGTTAAAACAGAACTCCTCTTTCGATCTGAGTGGAACAGAATAATCCCCTTTACGCAATCATCGGGTTGTATGTTAAAAATTTGTTTACAGTTCTGTCCGTCAACCTGTTTCATTTTCAAGAAGAACATTCACAATGATACTCACCTAAATTGGCTATTTATGACAGCTTAAACCAATCATCACTTCACACATTTTAATATAGATCGTACCTTTCCTCTAAATTTTGAATTAATATTTTCATCGACATTGAACATTTTGACGTGCAATCCGGGAACTAGAAATAGTATAGAAACAATAATCTAATGAATCATTCATGTCTTGCAAAATGTAAAAGTTACAAATACTAAAGCTTCTTTACTTTTGGGTATCGCCAAGGCAGTTAACATTGGGTATGATTGATTCTCCATTTCAGCATTGTAGCGCACGCCAGAATCTAACCATGTGACTACGATTCCAGTTCCAAAAACTGCCACACTAGGACCAATAGCCTCTATTCCTTGAAACAAGTGTTCATATTGAGTGTACGTTTGTTTCGGCGTCACTGAAAAACATTAAAACAACGGTATACACCATGAATATGGACTACTGTACAAAGGCAAAATAATGCTTTTATCCGTCATGGCTTAAAAACGATTCCGACGTAAACCAACATCAAGAATGTAGCACTACCTTAATAATAGTAATGTTAAAAGTTATCGACAAACAAGTGACTAGATCATTTGCCAAATACTTAATAACTAAAAAATGCATTCCTCGTCAAATCAGGTAAGCTTTATGGTACATTCACGAGTTGAGTTTTAGGTAAAATATTAGGGATTTTTCACAAATAAATCAACAGATAAATGACAAGAATATGACCCTCTTACGTCGTTTAGATAAGCAGGAGCTGACAGCCATAGATCCAAAATAAACGATCATCTGTGGCTCAAAAAAGCACTGATTGAAGCATTTTAGGATTGATGGCCGTATTTCTTCCGAGACTAATGGATACGACGTGAATAGATTTTCTTCTTTATCCTCCAACGGAGAAAGTAGTTCATTTTGAACAAAGTCGATAGACTTGGCACACACATTAAGTCCTGCTCCTAGCGCTCCATTATAAAACTCCACTATTTGTTTGGTATGAGGAAGGTACGGGTGATACAAAAAAATAAATGGCTGATTGCGTCTTTGTTTGCGAACAACATGAGCAATTTCAGCCCACATTTTGCAGACTTGGGCGCAATTAAGGAGATCTCGAACAGAGAGCTTCTCCAATAGAGCCTTTACAATCGGAAACTGATAAACAAACATTTGCTGCCTGTCAGGACTTTCCCCTTCGCCCTCAATTATATCGCCGGCATCACCGTTCGAGTTTTCAATGCTCTGGCTAACAGCAGAATGCTCGTTTCCTCTTTGTCCGTGTTCTCCTAAAGGCTCCTCTACTGGGTCACACGCTTCAAACCGAGATTCCAGCATAGAGATTGTCATCGCTGGATCCTCTCGTTTCTTCTTAGGTGCAGCGTGTGCCATTATTGCATAACTCATTAGTTGCAACGATATCTGAGATCCCCGATGTAACAGAAGTTAAAAGTTTCCTACAGATACGCCAAAAAAGCTCTTTGGAATAATAATACTGTTTGATGTGAGACGTTGTCAATGTTTCCGTTTCGTAGATTAACCTGCAATAGAGAAAATACATATAAATTAGTTCATTCTTCAGAATTCGAACTGACCTCTTTCCTCTACATATTTTTTTTCCATTTTTGCTATCATATATGTGTTGTCACCAGCTGACATGTGTCTCAATAACCGATTCCTAAATACTGGTGCCGGAATGCACTTAGCGATTCCAGGCATTTCCTTCCGTCTCTTCTTTGTCATAGAACGACAAATACACATAGCTCTATAGCTCTCTTGTTTTTATTTCCTTACCAATAGAGTACAGCAAAATTTATACTTTAATACATTGAATAGTTCAAGATGTGCCCACCTGCTAATTAATTATTCTTCTATTCCATAGTTTCCAAAATAGTTACATACCTTTGCAATTTAGGATATTATGACTTTACTTTTGAACTAGGAGACTGATGCCGTATCCATTGTTCAAGACATACATAGCACTTTTTTAGTGCAGAGATTTTAACATTTTAGCGATCGAACTTAAGGATCATATGGGGTGTACATATTTATACAGTCAAAGGCGGTTTCGAAACTTCCGCCTCCCGGCAAAAGAACCATAAAAAAGGCAAATTCAATGGCTACTCTCCTTGTTTTCCAATTGCAGCTCACGTGAAAAACTTGCAGTATACCTCTCCGCCCTCTGCGCAGCGGATTGAATTGGCAGCAGGGTACCCCGCTAACATAAGGACTACAGTGCTTGATTGCAAGAGGCAATGCAGTCCACATTAGAGAACATCGCTGTAAGCAGGATCTTCTGGATAAATCAGAAGCCGCTATTATAGTCTGTTTCCTGGCGGCGTAAAAACTTTAAACGCAGTAAAGTTAGTGTTGAAACTACTTTATTATTCCAGATTATAATTTGGATACATTAATACACTCTTCTATCAAGTGTTGGAATTCGTAGCTACTGCCAAAATAATTACAAAATGTTGAAAATTCGGACGTTGGCCAGCAGGTACTTGTAATACGACAGCTTTGATCTTTTACCTCTTACATATCATCTTTTAAAATCATTTCGTTTGAAAAGCCCTGACTCCTTGAGTGATTTTTGATTTTACGTATTATAGTCCATTTCATACTTTGCAGATGCCGACCTGCTGTGTCATCAGCTGTGGTGTCCCACAGGCAGAAGCACACATTACCGGACCTACCATATGATTACAATGCATTGGAACCCGTAATTTCTGCGGAAATAATGCAAGTCCACCACTCGAAGCATCATGCAACTTACGTCAATAACCTGAATGCTCTTGAGGATAAACTTGCGGAAGCCAAGCAGAAGGGAAATGTCTCTGAAATCATTGCCTTGGGTCCGGGCTTAAGATTCAACGGCGGAGGTCACATTAATCATTCTATATTTTGGCAAAATTTAAGTCCAAAGGGCGGCGGAGAACCCTCTGGTAATATAATCCTGTATTGCATCTAATACCTTCCAAATTAAAGGAATTGTAATTCAACAATGTGCGAAGACAATTCAAAACTTAACTCATGTTATTTCCAGGTCCGTTGTTGGAAGCAATTAACAAAGATTTTGGCTCTTTTGCGAACTTCAAGCAGCGTTTGAGCGATGCATCTGTTGGTGTTCAAGGAAGTGGCTGGGGTTGGCTAGGATATGACAAGAAAACTAGCAGACTTCAAGTAGTTGCATGTCCCAACCAAGACCCATTGGAAGCTACCACTGGTTTAGTTCCCCTGTTTGGAATTGACGTTTGGGAGCATGCCTATTATTTACAGTAAGCTGATCAAATAATGATGGCTAATAATGACTGTCGCTGCACGTGAGAAACGTAATTGAAATGGTGGAATGTATTTTCCTTTAGATACAAGAATGTGAGAGCGGACTACGTCAAGAACATTTTCAACATCGCTAATTGGAAAGATGTCGCCGACAGATTTGCGAAAGCTAAATAAGTACGAGACAATTGAATTTCGAAAGTCAAAGATATGTATATATATATATATATATATATATCTGCGCTAGCGGTTCACATGTGTAGTCCCAGTCCCAGCTACTATGAGGGAAGGGCACAGTTGCGATTGTAGTTTCTTTGAATAACAGCTAGTTGTTTGATCTTCTTCCCGTTTAAATCAGGCAATTTCGTTATAATGAAAACACCTGGAATATCGCAGGGTTTAACCACTATAAAACAGTAGGCATGCTTTCGAGAGTTAATAAAAATGTCAGATCGCTAGCTTTGTAGTGACGGTGTGCATATTTTATTTCCATTTTATACATTATCACATTGCAATGGCAGGCTACAATATAATTGTACTACTCAAAAAAATCCATGCACCTGACCCAAAGTAGAGCGCAATTACTGTTCCTGTGTAGCAACGACGTTCCTAGTCCCATATTAAAAGGGAAGACCTACAAATGATAAGAGTCCCGAGACAATCACCCACATTGTCGTGATCGCCATGTCCCAGAAAGAACATCCCAATACGGGCGGCTTTCAAACGATGAAAGTATTCTTTTAAAGCTTGAACAACTAGACTAGACGCAAGTATCCTGATCTTAAACCATAAGTCGTGTCGCATCCTATGCATTTGTAGATTGAGCCTCCTTTTCCGCTTTTTCCTTTCCCCCTCTATATTCGTAATTAATAAATCGTACACCTTGTGTTAGCTGCGCACACTCGTTAGTAAAATGACAGCCTAGAAGGAGTAAATTTCTTGGTTGCACTTTCCAAGCGAACCTCATAAATATCAAGGAATATAAGCACAGGGCTAGGAGGAAAAACAAATGAAATTGATTAGCTCTTGTAAACTCCATTTCGAATGCTTTTAATCTATCAACAATTTCTTCATCCTTACCTAGAGTCATTTTTCCACTGATATATTTGGGGTCTTTCCTTGTATCAGCAATGGCCGCAATCGGAATTCCCCAGTTTGCTACAGGGCCCCAGAAATGTGTGCTGCATAAAATATATACATATACGGATAGTTTAAGTTCCTAGACGTGTTCTTTACATCTGACATACAGCTAAGGATAATGGTAAAGCTGCAATGAGGAACAGATGACCTTGAGCTCCATGTTAAGCAAAATGTACACTATTCTTTGAACTCAACCTATGCTTCACATGCTCCAGCTGGCTTTTTTAAGAAATGATTTTAATCAAGTACCTCATAAGATAATCACGGAATTCCTTTGATTTTAGGGAATCCACTCCCCTTCGTAAAAGTGCAGCCATAATTAAGTAGATTTGTTTATCAAACCTAAAATAAAATCTGAAATTACAAGAGAGTAAACATTTAACCAAGTTTGAATTGTACTTTATTGCGTAAAATTTCAAAAGGTCGTGTTCCATATTTTATAGTAACACCGAAATCCATAAAATTTAATACCTCTGCTTTATATTTTTCAGCGCAAGATCCGGTCCTCTAGCCTCTGACACCAATATATATACCTAGTCAAATATGATCCATCCGATATTGTACACCAATCAACTGAGTTTTGTAGTTCTACAGTCTCTTTGCCTACAATAATCACTAATTACTGGTTAGCAAAGATGCTTTTGGCAGCGTGCTACGAGCAGGAACACAACGTTAGGAGCACTGAAGTTAGTCAAATCTTGAGATGTCTATTTTGTTTGCATGTGCAAAACGCTGGTTATATACTGTGTGTGCGAATTCAAGGTAATATTAGGCAAGGAGACTCTTACTCGGATATTGGGAGGTAGAGTAAGAGGCAAGTCTCTAATCTCCGATTTACAGCTTGAGTCGGCAAGGTTTTATCGCCTTCTCTTTCGTGACGTCACATATGGGCGTCGAGTAGGCAGACTCCTAACTTGTTTTATGATCAGATGTCTGACAGAAGCTGAACGTTGAAAATAAAGCTTATTTAATCCAGAGTTAACTGCATAAAGGACTGATTCGAGCTATACCAAAGTTTATCATAGGCGAAACGAACCTGCGGTTATGCATAAATTATGTAATATTTGTATTTTTAGTGCAGATTTATAACAGGATTTAAGAATAACTCTAATCGCTTGCCACGACCGACACAAGTGCATCGAAAGCTGCACGAACTAGCAACGACAGTTAGAGCAACAGCAGGTTTTTTTCACAATTTATCACATTCGGGATGATATAATCAATACTTTGAGCATATGTATTAGGTAAAGCTTCTCGATATTAAGTTTTAGGTCCCATCATTTAAGTTCCTCCATGTAACTTTAATTTTATTTAAGTTTTGAAAAAGAAAAGCGTGCGAATGTAATATTTAATTGATTGAATGTGTGGCTGAGTTTGGGATAAATTGTGTGAATGAATGAATTACTGACTGATTGATTTACCAATTGAATGATTAAATGACTTCACGACTGTTTAATTCACAGCATGACTAATTTATGGAATAAAAGTATTGATAAATAAATTTGAAAATCTAGCTGGTATGAAATCTCATTCAATTAATCAAAAAAAAATAGTTAAAATTCGAGACGGAAAAGAAATATTATCTCTCGTAAAACATTTTTCCCTCGCGTTTTGAATTCCGCGCGCTCAAAGTTGTTGACGATTGCTGTCTCCCCTACTGTAGCTAAAAGTTGGGGCCAACTTTTAGCTACGAGAGATTAGAGAGAGGACTACAATTCCTCCAACATGGCTTTTTTTAAGTAATTTCTACCATCACACAAGAAACTTAATTATGTTTTTAATTTTAACAAATATCTTTTACTCTAATCCAACGATCATACCAACAGAATAAGAGATATTGTCTGTTTTAACTTCTAATCCACAAAACTACATTATTCAACATGACCCCGTTGTGTGTGGCTGGCAGCCAGACATAAGAATTTTCCTAACTTGTGAGATATTTCACCATTTTATATTTGGCACGAGCAAACGAACCTTATTTAATTGGTTAGAATATTACCTGATGCCAAGCCACCGTAATTACTTGAAAAACAAATCTTGCTGCTTTGAGGAAGTAACGGTTGATTTCTTACGAGGCCGACCAGTCGATGTTCCTTCGGTAGGTAACCTAAAACGTGTATCCTTTTTAGAAATACCCCCTTGAGTAGAGGAAGACTGGCTGGAGTTTGAATTTGAAACAGAAAACACGCCGTTTGACATGACATGCTGTATCTCTTTCGTAAAATATGCGTTCCGGAAGAGTTGTCGCAACTGCAGTACGCGATTATTGAGGCAACCTGTAGAGATATAAATAACCATTTGCTTGGAGTATGTTAAGCAGATCATCCTGCTTAAGCGACAAAGCTAGGCACTTACCGAGATAAGAATTTAGTTTTGGACCGTTGTCAATGCCCCCAGAGTAGCCGCAGTCTCCCGGATTAGCATACACTGGACCATCATTCCAGAAGAGGTCGTACCCTCCCACCCTCTTTTCATAGCCGGTTAATCGATCCTCAAGGTCAAGTATGTGAACTGTGTCATCTATGATACCACATTTAAGCCTGTAGTCTGTTTCATTTGAAGGTGAAAATGCAGGCGCTGCGTTGACTTCAAGTAACCACCTAAAACACAGTAAAGTTATGCTTTTGCACCAAAATCAGCAGTTTACTCTAAATTCTCGGTTAACTTTAAACTCAGCGCTTACGCAGACAAGGACTTACGGTCTCATATCTGCATCAATGAGGACATCGAAACCATAGATTTCAAAACAATGTTTATCTTGTACTATTAATTGATGCCCACTCTGCAGGGTCCTTACAACAATGTTATCGATGTGGTTCATTAGTTTCTGAACTTCATCTCTCCCATGCCTTCCTGTGAGGTATTCACGTAGGCACCTGAGTGACCATTTTGACCCCTGGTGAAACAAAAGCGCGTAATTAGAGGATTTACAGTGCATCAAAGCAACTGACGAGTTTCCCGAATTTAAATAGCAAATACTTTCTCAGGATTGTAATCTTCGGCGGTTTTTTGAACAGCAATATTTGTCAGGTGGACGTAGACATTTTCCAAAGATTCAAGAGAAAACTGCCCACCCGAAAATCTAGCAAAGCCTTCCCGATATATCCATGCTTTCAACGGCATAAATGAAGTGACCAAAACGTAAAACCGAATATCAAACTTTCTCCCTCCTATTAAATAAGGGTTTTCCAAATAGCGCTGAACAACGTAAATATCCGAAGGTCTGAACGTGTTGGTCTCTTTGTTGTTATCAGGCTGAGGAGTATCATGTGTTACTATGTCGGGTGGCAAGGGGTCCGAGTTTGCATTGCAGTCAGTTGTAGCCATTACGGGTAGGTTGGCTTTCGATGCTGGGCTTTGAAGCTTGCTGCTTCCGGTGGCTGCAACCTCGCTGGCATCTGCATAATCGAACTTTTGACGCCAGTCAAGATAGTCCTTAAATTTCTGGAATATAAATATTCCTTTCCCTTGTGCTCCTGCTGCTGGTTTGATTATCCACAGAGCGCCATCTGGTTGCAATCTTTTGTATTCCTGTATAAAGAGTTTGTGTTCACTCTGAAACCAACCAAATATAACATGTATTTCGTTAATTACTACTGGGCAAAATCATTCTTCTTAGAGACTATAATCAGTTAACCAGCATTCCCGATGGAACCATGTCGTGCGTACTTACGGGGAGAATAAATGTCGTCGGAAAAAAGTTGCATTTGGAACCTTCTTCTTTACCAAATGCTCGTTCAATTCGTGACTTGAGCCGCTTTAAGTTTTTAACCATCAAATTCTTCCTGGAGATTTCAAAGCAGTTTCTAAAGTGAGCTATTCGCTGGTGATCTCCAAGCACTGTGTTTGAAGCGAACAAATCCCTGAGTTGATTCAGATCGCAGAAAAATATATCCCAGTCTTCACCGAATTCCGAACTCACATCCTGCCAACCTCGTCTTTTCATAGCGTCCACAATAGTGGCTGAGTGAGTACATTTGAAATTGAAAACTTTTTTCTCTCTTACAGCCATGATCGAATTTCACTGCAATACCAATTTAAATCAGTTAATGAACAGTGGTTGCCATTAAATGAAAGAGATACATAAATACTATTAACGCTTTTCTAATCGCAAACTCACAACCGATAAGTGGATTGTAATCCGCTTCGGGCTTACAATAACCAGAAGGCATTCAAATCAAAATTTTAGGGATCGTGATAACATTCAAGTTTAAATGAAGTCATCTTTCCTCCTGTAACGAAATGCTCGAGTCTTACACCCGTCAAGAACACTTGCTATATGGTTACATAAATATAAATACCCAAGTAACAACTACTATATCATTCAAAGTAAAGTTGGAATTCATTTGGTACAAGCCTGCTTTGCTTTTTGACGTCAAAAACAAAGACATCAAAAGCTGGACGACGTACGGGTAGTTGCGTAAATTGATTTCAGGAAACCAACATCCTTGGAGATGACATTGAATCTTCTTCGGTCAATATTTACGTTCGAAATTCTAATCAGGAAATCTGCGACTAACTTGGCGCTAACAATTACATTAAATGAAATACACCCGCCGTTAACAAGGAAATTCTTCCCATACTGTGGCGTTGTTGCTAAGCTATTGACGTTGAATGAGAATCATTTCTACAAACAACCTTGCATTCCATTGGATGTCTATGCGAAGGTAATTATGGAGGCTACCCAATTAAAGGATGAATGGCAGTTTGTAAAAATGTTGTTATATATAACATAGTTATAGTAAGATAAAAGGATTTAATAGTTCTGAAAAAAACCAACAACAGGCATCGTAGCGCTGGATTGGGCTGCTTTCTTATCACAAAGTTTGATTCAAAATTTAAGTATTTTGCGCAATATAGTGCCATTTAGTGCATTTCCTCACGGTAACAGGTTTTGCAAAACTACGTTAATATCTGTAAAGCAGCAGTTATATCAAAATAGTATGGCTGACGGTCACACCCTTGCAGCGATTTTAGATGGCGCTCCTGTTATCGCAAAAGCTCATATTTCGTCCCTGCTGAATTTAAATAAGTTTACAGAATTGTGCGCAAGCGTTCTCTTTCAGCTGAGTCTAAACATAACGATGAATTGAAGTATTTTGTTAAAAGAAGTCACTACAATACCTCAGTTACAACAGCTGAAATGGAAAAACAATCGTACTTCGAGAACATATTCGCTTACTTACTGTTTGAGTGTAAGGAATGTGATTCGTTTACCTATCAAGTTCATTAACAAAAGAAGTGGCTTGCTCATTCTGGATATGTGTGTAACAATCGAAAAGTGAAGCCACAAGGGATGATTTGGATACGCGAAAAGTTTCAAAATTTAAAATTGCAGTGAAATTGTTACGAGTGCTTCAAGCACTCGTCTAAATCTCGTAACTCCAAAATGTCTGATTTCAACTTTAGCTTGATAATCTCTCGCCATATTTCTTCTCTATGTTGAGTGTTTGTTATCCCCATTCTCTCCAAGGCCGGAGAATTCATTCTTAGCAAAGTTCGTCCATTTAAGTTATTCTGCAAATGAGTTATTTAGATTAGGAATGTACGTCAACACCGGCTGCTTATCGAACTGAATCACAAGAACGCATTCGTTCTTACTATCAAGCGATTGATATAAAGAATACGATGGACTTACTTGACGAAAAAGGTGAGAATATTGTACCCCCAGATCACCACAGTGTCTGCTTAACCATTGGTTTACGTCTTGGCCACTCCAAAGTGCAGCAGGGCCTAAGATTAATTAGATTTATGATTAAGCTCAATATATGTGCTTCAGATATTCGAAGCATTTGGAAACCTGTCTCTATAATTTACGCTAAACTCTCTAGATTATGTATCGCTGAAAATCTTACGTGGTCTTGTAGCACCCGACACAACAACCTGCAACATATAAAGGAAAAAAATAAATTAGATTTAAGTCTTCAAAAGTTTAAAAGAGGATATAATATATATAATCCAGTTTGAACTTACATTTGGTGGGACGTTTCGGTAAGTTCCATTTTTGCCTCCTCCCGGTAAAACCACCATTATTGTAAGTATTTATCGATGTCTTGTAAATTAAGCTGGCAAATACATATATGAATCCAAATAAAATATAGCTTCGAATTTCCCAAATATATTCAGTGAATCATACGCACAGGTATGAAACAAAAAACTTGAAATATAGCAACAAGTGAAACCCATATATATACAGCCTGTATTCATCACTCCAGACAAGACAGACCCAGGATAGCAAACTTACCACGCAGTGTGGTCAACCAACCTCCAGTTATGACAAATTAAATTAAGAATAACGTTTCCTAAACCTCACATAGCTTTGAAACCCAGTTATATAGGAAAAGTAATGCCGCAACAGCCTAAAATGGTTATGTATTTTTTGCAGATCCGCCGCAGAATGCAAATTATGCATAAAAGTTTGAGCATGCCGCTAAAAAACTCTATGCTTGAGAATAATATGACAATAGAGCTACTCAATGCTTCCACTCCTTAAGTTGCCATGTGATTGGGGCATGATGAAACGTTATGAATATATTAATACCAACTAATTGTAAGCAATGGTTCCAATCAAGTTGACCAATTTTGCAAGCAACTTAATATGAAATTTTTAAAAAATTCTTGTCTTCAGAAACGAGCTCCAAATTTGGCCAATTAGTAAGGTCTTCAGTGCAGGCATTCTAGGACTCTTCAAAATCAAAAATGGCTAAATTCTTGCGCAGTAAAATAGGTTTATATTGGCCAAATAGTTAGAGCTTTAGTTTCAATTTCCTCGTTAGTACCATCACCTTATAGATCGAAAATACAATTATATTGTAGAACATCAAGTAATATCTGCCATGGAGTACCTATAGTTACCTCAAAATCTCGAGTTTACCACAGAGAAGTATTGCATATTGAATTGATTGTTGAGAAGGCCCGTTGTTAGCGGTCGTGGTCAGTTGATGCTACTACTCTGTGCATCCGAGTTCATGGGACGAAAGGGTGAATTCATAGGAGAGTACATGTAGCTAAGAAAGTGAAACCTTGAGGATGACCATCTACTCTGGTTCAAGGATGTCCCTCATCACTCAAACTGATTATTTGCTTCCCTCCCTCCCAATGCCTGTGACAGACAAGGGAAGGAAAGCTTGTATAATACTGGGTAAACAATTGACCTTGTGAAAGTTAAAGACGCGCTTACTTCGTACATATGATCATGTTTTTCCAAACTTTCAAAGCTTCCTATAATGAGATCAATCAATTACGGATTATTGCCAACATACACTCTCTCCTCCATCACAATTCCCCCGCCTATATTCAGTTTCTCAAATACATTATACTCAATCTCATCTTGGTTGGATGCCTATGGAACACGAACTCTCCATTTCAAAATCCGGATTGCATGATTCTCATCCATGTACATTAACTTAACATGCATTACAACATTTAAACTTCCTGTGACGTGCATGGCTAGAACAGGTTCATAATTCGGGAGTAGTAGCATTCAGACCCACCTGGGCTTCCAACTTTGTAACGGAACTTGAGGTAGTAAGTATAGTGAATGTGAATAGTGAAAACAATCTCCACTTCCTAACCACAGTTGAATCCTCCGTAACCATGAACCTGCCTTCCAATAGCAAGGTCAAGTAGCAGAATCTTTCAAAGATTTATCATTAGTACAATTCATTTCGACCCCAACCGAGATACAATGTCATCCTCTCAAGGGCTATGCCATACCTCTCTCACTGTTGTGTGTACTTGAGGAAAAACATCAACAATGCCTCATAATCCCTTTACCATTCAATCCATCTGTAACCCTTCCAACCTTACCCGGCCTTGAACCATCTTTCCTTCTTTTAATTTCAATGTCGTCCTCAGCCAATTTCATCAACTTACCTGGACTCCGGGTCTACGACCTGCAATGAATTCAAATTAGTCCCATCTCCAGACCTGTTCTCATGATGTCCAGCTCAAGCTGAACCTCCAGGACATTGGTCTTGTCTAGCACAGCACACAAAGAGCATTAACAATACGTCAGAATCAGTCAATCCTCAGAAAGGTGATACAACCCGGTGAAAATAAAGCTGGGTAGGAAAATTAGAGCTCGCTGTACAGTTACATGGCAGTTCATTCCAAAGAACCACACATAACAATTCCAATGGATAATCTTTCATCCCTCTCTCCTAGTCGACTCAAGTTATTATGCTACAGCCTAGCCTACCTTGTATCAGGTCCATGAGAGATTGCTGTAGGCGCCGAAGAAGCTTCAGAAATTGAATGTGCGCAATCGATCCTCAAGGACATATCAGGTCAGACTAAAGGCTACATGCAAAGCCCATCTTTAAAAGAACATTAACTCCTGGAATAACTACTTAGGTGGTGGTAGTCGTTCAGGAGGCATAGCTGGAATGAGGGTATGAATTTAGATTGAACTCAACTAACGTGGAAGCCCAGCAGAGTCGTTTCTTTCTTGCAAAACTCATTTTTGCACAAAAAACTGGTCATCTTGAGATGTTAACCTTGAGTTTCGGGATGGTGGCAACAAGAGGGAGAAGCGGGAGACTACATGCAGATAAACTCTCCATCATGATTTCTAGATGGTCACGGCCACCATTACTGCTCATTCAAAATTCGATACCAACTATATAGAAACCTAGAATTGGCCAACAATCCACATTGTCCTTAAGGATTAGAAACAACCGTTCCTCATTCAACCCCCAATGAACTAGCCCTACTAGTGAGGAGCAAGCAGTAATCATTTTACATGGCTTAAATTACGGAGTAGAAGATAAATGACTCGAGCAAGATCATCCATCCGAAATCCTATTCTTCTTGTTAAAATTATAATGCACATGCTTCAGCCAAAGCGGAAAGTTTCTTTTCTAGTTCATCAATTTAACCCGTGCGGGATAATCTCCCCGTCTATATTTCCTTAGTTTGCCTAGCAATCAATAACTCATATTTTCTTCTCATCAAGAAACAACTGGAAGCACTATAGACCATGTGTAGAGAAGACCGAACCCCGTTGCGTTGCTAAAGCATAATACCCCCACATAGAAATCTAGCTAAGACTGGCAGAGCCAGCGAAGCCTGAGCAGTTTCTCCAATTTTGCACACTTTCATCCCATCAGTAGGGCTTATGTAAGGCGAAACAGGCTGGATCAATTATAGGGGCTCCAGAGGTAAATATCAAATAGTCCTTCCGTCACCCTGGTAACGGTTTGCCAAACATTTCTAATGGTCCCGCTTCCAGAGAACCGTCCCGAATTTTCTCCAAAACACCATCCAGCTACTACACAAAACAAGACTGGTTGCCGAGTTGTGATCACATCATTTCTATTATTTGCAAAACATAACCTTTCTTTCCTCTCCATCTTTTGACGATATATGTTCCCGAACTTGTTAGTTTTCATAGTCCGTAATAACCGGCAAGGGTTAACGAAGCAATTATCTTAATTAGTGCTGTTATCCTAAAATTTGGAAACCCTTTGGTAGTGGCAACATTCGTCGTAGTCATGGAACCTAATTATTTCGATTCTTAAACTCCGACTAGAGTCTTGATTGTTATTCAGTTGCAGAATCTGGAAACGAACATGATTCAAAAATATAACTGTCAAACCATTCTTTCATTACAAGTCATATCGTCTTCTGCAAATCAGTGCATATACGCTGACTTCTATACATCCTGTACTCCTTCTGTTTTGAATATTTAGAAGCCCTACTCCCTTGTATCGTAGCTCGTAACGCTATAACAGATAGTCCCGTCCCAGAGCTAATATTCCAGCGCTAAATCTGGAACGATTGCTTCTTGGTTCAAGCTACTATGATAATCAAAGTATGTCAGAATGTCCACCGAAGGCCGAAGGCCATAGTCTTCTAATTCCGTAGGAATTCTCCACTGAAGGGAGAACATACTCTTCTGAACAAATGAGAAATTATGACAATAGAGTTCTGCAATCCACCACATGAGCTAAATTCCATAAATTACAGCTGCAGTTATCTATGTAGCATCTTCTAGCACCAGCTAAGCTTAACCAAATCAGCAGCCATAATAATCATACAGGCAGATCACTGCTTGGGCCTGGTGGGTGACTAGTGTTTGTATGTCAATCTTACTTCGTAAGTGTTACATGAAGTAACTTACTTAGGTTTCAATTTCAATTAGGGACAATACAATCGAAACTCTGTCCCAGAAAGGAGTAGAGAACTTCAGCTGCTGCACCGCTAACCGCATGTGGAGACCATTGAAGGAAATTCATCAAATTATTCATACCATAATAATCTTGTCATGATTTTTTAGGGGTAAGGGTATACTAACGAACCGACTTTAAATTTCCAGTAACAGCTAACTTGAAAGTCTTCCATGGACGAGGCTGTGCATAAATATTGTAAAAATTGTCCCTTGCGATTTTAACTATAGGAGTTGAGTGACAAGCTGCCCTTGAGTATTGAAAACTGTTGTCATCAACTCTCTCTATTTAGCTTGACCTTTTAACTCCAGGGTCTTAGCAACCTAGCTAGTGGTATCTTTGCATATGTTTATGCAATAGGTATACAGGTACATGTACAATACAGACTTTTAATTATTACAAGACTGGGGTATAGAAAATTCAATGAAATAAAGTACATAGCCCAATCTTTAGGAAATTGCTTCTCCGCGCAGTCTAGTACATGAAATGATAGTATGCAACTCCAAATTTTCCAGTATGAATCCAGACTGTAACGGTAAAGCTGGAAGTAAGTTCGAAGCTACATATATGTTGTCAAGAGCTGCCGATTTCAAATCAAACATTCTAACCCATGGACGAATTGAAATTGATCTTCCCACAACTAAACAATAAATATCTTGGGGAAATCTCCACATTGTCATTGAAACCATATTGGAAATGACACTAAAACGTTGTGTCTCACCTCAAGAAGAATATGAAGAAGCAAGAGATATTCTTGATAAAAGGTGAGTAGGTTTGATTTATGCATATGTTTACATCCGCCATCAGTCGGTTAGGCAAAAATGTTTTGGGAGAT
Organism: Sminthurides aquaticus; assembly: GCA_906901655.1. Classification (NCBI taxonomy): domain Eukaryota; kingdom Metazoa; phylum Arthropoda; class Collembola; order Symphypleona; family Sminthurididae; genus Sminthurides; species Sminthurides aquaticus. Next base: position 670,672 of record CAJQTT010000002.1, on the reverse strand, counting down.
TATTGAATTAATTGGAAAGCCATGACTACCTTGAAATTGAGGAGGTTCTTTAGTACTCACTCGCATAGTAACAAATAATAGTGCCGAATTAAATTGAACTACAATCAGTCGGGTGACACCCTTTAGCAGTTAGTAAAAGTTCCGAGTCTATTAAACTTAAACTCCCACCACACAGGAACACTCAACATTGGGAATAGACTAAGGGAAAGCCACTAGTGTCAAACGACTGGAGTTGAAAAAAACTAAGAATCTAGCGTTTCTAAGGCAAGTATGAACAGGTGTAGCTCAATCCTCCGTTCTAAATATAATGTGCACATAGAAAGGCGAAACCCTGACAAAAATGAGGACCTGGTGCTCGCTAGCGCATTACAAAATTCGCTAAGTCCCGAGGGGTGTACGCATCTACGCTGAGCGCAGCGGCAGCGTCAGCGAAATGGTGCAGAATCTCCAATCGAAAATCACGCTTTAAAAGCCCAGCACAAAGCAGCAAATTCTTCTCCTTCAAGCTTCAAGCAGCGTCTGGTTGGCTCGTATGCTCGAGAAAACGTTGGAGCGTCCAACAGGAGCAGCACCGCAAGCATAGAAGAAGAGATTTTCCTACACGGAGTAAGAGAGCGTCCGAGAGTCGAGAATGATGAGAATGTAAGGAGTGTGTTGTAGCGTTGCTGTGCCAGTGTGCTTGCAGGAAGTGAGAGTGAAGCATGTTCACGTTGGAGCATCCTCAGACAAAGTATCCTTTCCCTCTTGTTTAAGTGTGAACTTATAGTTTCACCGCTCTTCTTATACACGAGTCTTTGCATAACGCAAAACCTCAATTAAGTCCTTTAAATCTCAAGCCCCAGTAAACCCTATTTTTCCTCACAAATATTATACACATTCTTCATTTGCTCATCGTAATCTTTGGTTTGAAGTGAAAAACTGTAAAATTCATTAGCTCAGTAGGTGAATTTGCCTCTCATTCTTTTGGGTTTATTGCAAAACTTGTGTGAACAAATCGAAAAGTTTAATTGTGCAGAAGACGAGTCGGGTAGCGTGTGGTGGAGGTGTCTGGGAAAAGCGTTTTTGGATCCCACTTGTTTTCCTCTGAAACAAAAGTAGTGCCCTCCATCAGGTCATCTTCATCCCCTAAGATTTATCCAGATTCCATAGATACAAAACATAGTAAGAAAAACAAGGAAACTTGTAAGAGAGGATTTACGGAACACTCTGTTGTGCACAGGTAAGACTTGATAATTGGATTCTTTTAAATTTTCTATATTATGGGTTCAAGCAAGCTGAAACTGAAGCAGCTAGTTAAAAAAGTTTCCCCTTCAAAAGTCCATTGGCTCTGTTCTGTATTCTTTCCGAGGAGGGAGAAGAGGGAATGACAATACAATTCCCAGCACATTCTCTCCCTTGTTTTCTTTCTCCGTATCTCCTTGCTAAGCTGTGCTGTATGCAGAACTTTCACTCCGTCCCTTCCTTTCTTACCTCCTTCCAGAAAAACAAATACAGAAAGCCAGAAGACGAGTAGAGAAAACTTGTCCAGTTTGCACTATCGCAGCGTCGTCCACAACCTTTCCTCTTATATTCCTTGCTAATCCTAGCGCGAGCATTACAGTAGGCTAGTAGGCAGGAGGATTCCGTCTTGATTCTCATTTCATCCAGTTGGATTGAAGAGGCTAAGAGGCTTTCTCCAAGGGTTTTTAGCAAGAGCAAAAGCTTTCTTTTCAAAGCCGTCTACAAGAAAAGGAAAAGTGAAGTGAGACAAGTTTTATTTTATTCTTTCACGTCTCTTTTCTACATTTTCTTAAACTTTTATGTCACTCAACCCATTTTCTCTTTCTTTCTCTTCCTCGTCCAGGAAAGCACATGTTAACACTAACTGCTTTCTCGTATATTTCTTTTCCTTTCGTACCCCTCCCCCATTCCTGGACGTCGTACGTATCTACGCCGCGTACTACCCAGTAATACAGCGCCAAAAAGAATGACAAGGAAGAGAAGCGCAGGCAGGGAGTGAGAATGGGGAGAGGGCAAGTGGGGTAGGCAGAAGAAAACAAATTTTAAACACATGCAAACAACTTTGAATACTTAAACGCTTCATATTTTCTTTCATCCTTAAACTTTTTGACTTCCACTATCCCCTCCTCCACTTGGATATTTAAGGATAATCTTCTTCCGTCTCTTAAAAAAAACCTCTCTTCCTCCTTTCCTTCATCCTCTTTCTCCAAGGCTCATAAGCTCAAAATCCAGAACAAGTTATACTTTTAATACCCGGGTAACAAAGTGGAGGAGCGTGGGGATGCGTGGGGATGCGTGTAATGTGAATGTTTTTATTCCCGTCTTCGTGTAAGTCCAGAACTTTCCTCTAGCTACTAGCTACACGACACCCACAGACATTTTAGCAGTACATAGTGTATATAGCTAATTAAGTTACTGTAAACGCTTCTCTTTTGCACTCCTCTTTTTAATTCAACCACACACGCTCACTCAACTTATCCACCATGGAAAACAAATGTCCAGGAGGTGTACCGATTCCAAAAGAAAGTTTAAAGGACACGTCGTGATTAAAGAGTGCAGCAAAAACGAACGGGGAGCATTTCTGGTAGTTCGAGCATTGTTTAAATACAGTTTTACCCATTTAACCGATTCATCAATTATTCACTCCAGCAACCCATTCCTGCCTACCAATTGGAAAATTCCGACACAAAACCTCCTAATAGGTCATTCCCTTTTCCAATTACGTAATACGAAGGCAATTTTGACTCCACCAAGGCAGTAATTGTTATTGTTTTCCTCAAATACTTCCATTAACATAGACTGGATTCCTATTACGGTCCTTTAATGCAAAATGCGTCCCGCCTAGAGTGGCACAGTTGTATTACAATTCCATCTTATTCCACAAATTTTTGCGAATATGTAATAATTGCTTATGTGCTACCTCCTCAACCTTAGGGCATTCAACACCACGTGTTGATAAATTTCGCACATTTCTTCCAACTCTTTCCGAAATATATTCCGGCATATTTAGTATCCGCTAAAACATACGAAACCTAAGCAAATAACGCACAGATATTAAAATTGTGACAAGTATTTTCGCGACAACAACAAAGATTGATTTGACATTGCAGGCAGCAGCTTCCTTACACAGCTGCATGAAAAACCGTTGAAGATGCATATGAGTAATTTTACTTGTTTGGTCAAAAGTTTCAAAAGCGACCGTCTTCAGGTAATTCTGTTGTTAACTTTCAACCAAGAGACTTGAAACAGGTTAAGACAGTTTACATGTAGCTCATGTTTGCACATGATTTCTTCAAGAGGATCTTAGTTGCTGTGTTTAACCTTCTGAGGAGGTGTATTGGAAATTGGTGTTAACAAAGTGTGAGCTAGATGTGATTCAACGGGGAACTAGCGATGGTCGATAGCAGTCGCTGCAGGTAACGATGCAAGCGTTATGCAAGGAGAGTAACGCACGTGAGTTGGGGGAGGGGGTAGAAAAATAATAAATTTTACATCGCCACGTGAGAGAGTTGAATACAGCCAGAGAATAGAAGTAGCCTTTTACTATCTATCTAGCACCACATGCATTTTGGCAAACTATAAAGGAATTGGCTATATTCCTCTTAAAAACATATACACGCATGTATTTACATCCCAGCTGTATGTAGGTGAAGGCAAAAAGTAATTCCTCTTCAAATAACTAGCAGAGTGATGATGAGTGATTTTGCAAAATACACCTTCTCCAATAAGCGTAAGGTTGTATGGATCATCATCACTGCATATTGCATTCAACATTCAAGGGAGAGCGCTGGCTGAGAGTTTAATGAAAAGATGCCATGTTAGAATCTTTGACTCCACCGCGCTTTTAGTTGCCATTATGTGAATCCTATTGTTAGTTTCTCATGTACTCCTACCCCTACCTTCTGCCTTCGCGTCTTGAGTTGCACTATTCGTATAGAAAATCTGCTCTACGGCTCCTGTGCCTGTACCAGGAAACGCTAGCCCTTCTTCAATCTTAAATACCTCATTCTCTTCATTCCACCTCCCGCCTTCTTTATCACATGGATATCCGAGATGCAAGGCAGCCTTCTAAAATCTAATCCCGGAGAGTAATTAATGAAGTGGCATTTTTTGCATTCCACACCTTAACCTGTTTTGTATTCCGTCCACGTGATCAATACAATACAAGAAGGGAGGAGAGAGCAAGAAGAAGGGAGGGAGAAGGGTGACGCTTTACTGCGATACGAATCTTGCAGTTCCAGACACACACACACGCAAGAAACAAATAAAATTCGTACAAAATTTATTCCCTCCGTCTACTTCAGTCTGATTCCTGCCTGTGAATTTTCAAATACCCGCATCCGCTCCGTCTCCTATCCTCCCGCACACGACACATGCATACAGCTCCTCCCAATTCCCTCTCCTTGCATGTTCAAAACTGCAAAGGATCAGGAGGATAGAGAAACGGGAGCTGAGTGAGTGATTATTTCCAGGAACAATTCCAGCGTCTCCAAACACTTTTCTAGTTAAAACTTTCTCCCTCTCTTTTAATTTACACATATGTCCAAGATTAAAGCTGAGACAGAGCCTCCGTATTCAACTCCAACTAACGAGTAACGACTAGAGCTGCCTCCTAAGACCGCTTCCCCATTCTTAATTCATACTGCGTGTAATAATTAAAATAGCGGGCTCTGTCCTCTCAAGTCGGAAAGTGAGGACGCGAGAGGAAGAAAGTGTAGTTTCACATCAAATTACGCACGTGTCACCCAAAACTTCCGTCGCCTTTCCGCAGTACAGGGAAAACTTTATTAAAGAATCCGAAATTTTCCAGGAAAATTCAACATAGACTTTGTTTTCCGTAAAAGTTTAATTAGTATTCGATTAAACTATAATCTGTATTAATTCGCAAACAATTCCGAAAAATCACTCATCAACCATAATAAGATTTCCAAGGAATTCTTTCGTTGATATCAGATATAAGATTTTTCAACTTTTTAGGACATGATTCGCTATTTCAAATTAAATGTCGATTTCTTGGAGACAGGCGGTAGTAGAGAAAGACTTGTAATAACAATAACCCGCAGCGTAGTGTAGTTGTGCAAATATTTCTCACGGCACTCAAGGTATTTTCAAGTTTGCGATGAATGGATTATTAAAAGCTCCTCACCTTTAGTGGGACTTGATAAGGCAGGGGTGTTGTGATGATGATACTCTGCTCATGCTCAGTATCAGCATCACGTAAACATTTACCTTCAACTTGTTCCTCTCCAAACGATTGCTTCAAAGGAAAGCAAGGAGTGGGAAACACCTTGAGAAGGTCTGCGAGAAATGAATGAGCTTACCACTATTCACCATGAGATGATTGTAAAGGAAGAAGGTTTCAATAATTCAAAGAATGCATATTAGTGAACTTGAAATTAATTCCAACAGTTAATTAAGTTAAGACAAAACCCAAAGGGACGAATGGCTGTCTCAATAGGAGGAACAAGATGGAATTATTCAACTCTATCTCACCGTGTTGTAAAATCCCACCTGTTTTACCATCTACTCGTTCCCTCAATGGTAGTAGCTAGCTACCAGTTAAATACCTTTAGCTTATGTAACTTATGCAATTGACTCTTGTCGGATTTAACACCCTTTTCTTGATAACGTCTCTCTGATACAGCATAGCTGTTACTTAATGACTAAGGACGCGATGAAAGGATTTACAAGTGATTAATTCAAGACGCTACAAATCTCATCTTTTCCTTGCTAATGAATTTATTTTTCCCACTGTCTGTTTTAAAACTTGCCGGCTATCTATTCTTTAACTCGCAAGCTATAATACTATAAGCCGTAGCTCAAGGTAAGATTAACCTTAAAAAACTGTTCCTCCTATTATTCAATCTCCCATGTCCACACCTTAAACAGCCACCACACATAAGGAATCAAAAGAAATGTACCAAACGGCGACACTGATACCACTACCACTCATGTGTCCCTCGTCCCAATCCTCTGAGGCTACCTTGTCTTTAACACCTTGGCTGCCGCCGAGGCTTAAGTGTTGGGTCATTCATGTAAAATGATTTGCTTGTGCAAAAATAATTTGCAAACACCATCAACACACACATTCCGACTCGCCCCGACTTCAATGCTCTCTCAGTCCACGGCTAGCCGACCCTGTAGCAGCCGTCTTGAATGGTTAAAATATTTTCTTTGTGTGTAAACAATCATTGCGAGGGTGCAATACTTTATCCCACCCTGATTGCATGAAGGGGAAGCCTTACAACCAATATAAGCCCCCTCCCATCCTCTGTCCATGTATGTACAGTCTCAAGCAAGCTTCTGGTTATTTGTCCTAGCCATACCAGTCATAGTTTCCACAGAAGCATGTCGTTTAAAGCAGGCGACCGACACAGTTAACCATGATTATCACATGAAAACCTCCAAATATCCTCCACTCTCAATGGCTACTACATCACTTACCATTGCCGAGAGTTGCAATCAACGATTATGTATTCACTAGCTTATTTAGCCAACTTACCAAAATATTTTTTACCCTCAACTAATGGATTATTTATAGGACAAACTGCGAATTCATCACAGACACACACATACACGAACTATAAACGCTCAAATTATTGAAAGTGACATGGCCACGGTTGTACAGACAGGTAGGTACTCATAACAAACAAGTGTTAAAAATACTAACATTGCACTGCTATCCCAGCGTCTGCATCACACATACATTTGAGCTACTATATCAAAAAATTAAGTAGGCTCTAAAACATGGTTATATCATTAACTCAGGATTGCAAGGATGCAAGAAGATTGTACAAGATTCAAAGGATCTTTGCAAGGAGAGTCGCAAACATATAAAAGCGGTTTCGAAGTAAATCGTGAACTGCAGCTTGAAATTAGAATGGTGCAAGAGATAGCGATTCGAGGAAAAAGAACACATTATCCCAAGCATGTATTGACTCTCCAAGATTTAGGGGGAGTTAAGTTATCCATTCAGCTTGATTACTGATTGATTGATGATCCCATTACCTTTTCTTCAAATACATGTAGTCCTGGAGCAAGTAGTAACAGACATATTTTCAAAAATGCACTTGAAGAGCGGGAACAGTGAATCGTAAGGAATCTACCTTGGAAACAGGGAATTTAAGGGAGTTTGCGAATTTCTGCGAATTTTTTGACGAGGAATAACGAATAACCAGAGATAAAAAATATAACGTTCTGCCAGCGGCTTAGCTTGTATCTAGTTTTGGGCATACCTTGTTGTAAGAATCTTCTTAGAGATCTAGAATTACATCTCTTCGTTATTCTATTTGTTTATTTCGTAATAATAATGCAGAATTTGCATAGTTCACAGCAACAAAAAGGGAGCGGCTAAATAGGAAGGAAGAAGGAGGAGAGAGCCAAATGATTTCAAGCTGAACAAACCTGCATGAGAAGCCTCACCAAAAAGAGTGCAAAAGTGCAATGAAATCATTCATCCTCGTTGAGAGTAGTTATCTTCATTCATAGCTTAGTTTTCTCGTAATTGATTAGCTTAGAGGGCGGCTCATGGCTCGCATCGCCATTCAATCCTAACGTACGCGTACGTCACTGAATTTTCAAACTATTTCTCTTCCTTGCATCCATCATTTTATATTAGTAAATAATAATAAAAACAGATCCTTCCTCCACTCTAATCCCTTGCGAATCCTCATTCAGGAGAACAGAGTACATGCTTTCATTTTTTGGACATTTATTGAACAAACATGCTTGAGTGACAATTGTCTGAGGATTGCTACTCGGCTCACTCCCCCTCCTGATGCTATTCGATCTGCCTGATTGGGATGCCTTTTTTGGGGCTAATGCGAAAAGAGTTTTGTGCACGGATCGCTCCCAGCTGTGCTTGCAGTTCTTCCCAAACGTAATGGCGAATTGCAAGCCACAGATCGCATTTTACACAGCCAGTAATTACTGGAGTGACAAGAAAGGCTATATTTGCTCCTCTATATGCGTTCCCTATAATGTGAAACTGTGAAATCCTCTCTGACCAAATCTCATGTTTTGTCTACTATGTTGTGTATTTGTTCACCTCATTCCTAGCCTATCATTTGAATGCAAGTTTCTCTCTGTAAGTAGCAGTTCCTGTCCTCCGTTCCTTTCACAGTGCTTTATGCACGCTACTCTTTCTCTTTCTCTGACTGTGTCCACCCAGAATTTGTTTGGTGAAAAAAGAGGAAGGCTACCATGAAATTAATCATCTACTCCTTCAATATACCGCACACGGGATGTGGATTGATTTAGTGAACAGAACGAATTTAGTGAAAATTTGGTAGGTTTAGGTTTCAATGATACCCCTGCGATCATGGCAGCGAACTTACATCCTCCCTTTCTTCTTCAATCCAACCCAAGTATGGATGCGCTCTTTCATGCAAGAAATATGCAAATATCTTCCCTTTTAGATCTTCTCTATTACAGTTACCTGGTATGATATAATTCTCATTCCTAGAGCAAAAACGGCAGCGTTTTTACAGAGGGAGAGAGTTGCTCTTTACTCCTGGTTTGCCCATTCCGATCAGAAAAAGCCTAGATTTTCTACCCTTTTAAGTACTTATTGTAGTATGCGGGGAAGAAGGCTGGAGCCGATAATGGGATAGATTGAGGGAGACATAAGGTAGAATGCGTGGGGATCAAATAAATTCTGTACAAAGCCAGGGCGGAAGGAAGGAGATAGATAAGGGGAAGGAAGATTCTTTGTGGAGGAGAGGAGGGGAGAAAAGTGTGAAGAAATGTAAGCGGTTGAGTAGACGGAGAAGAAGAATTGATTACCAAATCCGCATTCACTTAAACCAATGTGAGGTGAATAACAATCCGGAATTGGGGAATTTCTTCAAGAGCTTCCTTGGCAGTGGGTCAAATCGGAGGGAATTCAGCAGGTCACTGATTTATTGTTTCCCACCGAATATCTTACACAAAGTAGCACCAATTCCTCCTCCACCAGTCCTCTTTCTCTCTCCAGTACTCAACCAAGGCCACTTCGCTCCGTCCAAACTGAGCCATACCATATACGCACCTATGTAGGAAGCGCTATAGCCGCATGCACACATTGAATAAGAAGACGAAGAAGAATAACGGCTAAATTCTGGGTTCCGGAAACGAGAGTTGCTGGAGACTTAACCCGGGAGAAGGTAGGAGGGATGATATTTTTGTATTTGTCTGCTCCTAACCTATCTTTTGCCCCCACCATACGTCTTGTCTCATCGGGCCTAAATTTATTGAAAAAAATGAAAGGATAGCGAAGAAATGGATTTGGGAAAAAACTAAGTCTTCACACCATTTATCACACGCTTCTTAGGAAAATCCCATCCGTCCCATTCCGCGTCTGCTGCAGTTCCACAACCCATGTTGATTTTACTTGCACTTCAGCGCTATCAAAATATCATCCCCTTTTCCTCAGATCAGTGAACAGACAGATCCACCGACCTGTTTCAGTCAACGGACCCCTGATTTTCCAACATCATCAATGTTGATTTTCATCCACCCTCTTCTCACTGTTCTCACATCAATTTCTCTCTGTCTATTCTGATTCAGAATTCCTGAATAAGCGTCTCTTCCTCCTTCCTTTGGATATGAGATCCTGAGAAGAAGTGTTAATTAAAACGCTTAAAGCCCGAAGAGCGCTAAATCCATCGCAGTGCCAATCTACCACCGATATGTACTAGCTTGACAGTTCATTTAGCTTTTCGGTAACACGAGAAAGACGGGTTTTCAAATGCAACCTGTAACGAACCCCCCACGAAATGGGTTGTACCGTACGGGCTACTTGGTTGTCGTAGGGGAAATAAATGATTCTCGCTCTTATTTCTACTATGAGTTCCTCCTAATTCTCCTAAAAATGGCTAGTTATCTGTTAGTAAATACCAGCAATTAACCATATAAAAAGGTATCAAAGGATACAGTTAAAATAGTAGTAATTTATTGAAGCAACTCTCTGCTCCCCGTTAAAAGACCCGTATATACATATGTCTGAACATATACAATTGAATCTAAATAGCCTTGCCCTATCCTATATCATGTACATATACACCCTCTGCCGACGGTATCCGTCTTTGCAGTGAGAGGCGGGATCCACCTCCCAAGTAATCCAATGTAAAGATTGAAGACTAGCGACGGAATCCGTCAACTAATGTAAGAAAGGCGGAGATCCCCCTTTAAAGTGTGTATGTAGGTGATACACGTGTATAGCCTATGGGAATCCAAAAACACTATACTAGAAGGTGACGGAATCCGTTCGCCTTCACGTGTCGTCCCGTACAAGAAGAGGGAGAGAGAGGAAGAGAACCTTCCGCGGTGCCGGAGATCCAGCGACTGCGAACAGTGTGTGTTGGTGCAGGCCTTTTATAGCTGTCTCATGGGTAGAGAGTGAAGGCGCACCGAGTCTCTTTGCTGGAATCCGGCTCAGTGACTTTGGTATGCTCGCTCCCTCATAAGCAGACAGGTATGTAAGACATGCACTGGTCTCAAGTGAGATTGAGATTATTTCCTCTAATTTCCCTCTCTCCATCCGGGTCTCCAGCCCTTATAATAAGGGTTCGGAGGGCGCGCTTACATAGTTGTTACGCGCTACCCGGGTAACATAGAATAGGCTAAGATACCTCTATCTCTTCCTTAGGTAGTCAGCTATAAGGTAGTATTAATTAGATTAAGCTAGGTTAACTCTGTGGCCTGCTATAAGGTCACAAAGGCTAGATAAATAGGATAGTTAGGATTAACATAGGATTAGATAGGCCCAGGGCCTATAGTATATATATATATATATATAGTAACATTCGTTACATATCCATACACATACATTCGGGTATTTATAGACTATGTACATATTTCGGAATACACTTTTCACAAACATAAAATCGAACATTCTCAAAAGATAACAACTCATTAAAACAATGTTGGACGAAAAACTCCCGAAGCTTTCAGCATAGCTTTAACGGAAGAAAACCATACATTTACAAGGATTCAAAGATTAATTTCATAACTGCTATAACATTTCAAATGGCATTAAGTGTGTATATTGTTTGTGTAGTTTTGCTTTGTGTACTTATCAGATAGTATTACAAATTTTGGAGTTGGTTTCTCAAAATATTGATTCACAAACATACGGGGTTCAAATATTAATATAAAAAAATGACAAGTCATAAAAAAAAATCAAATATTTGCAACAAATTCAGGATTAGATAACAGAAGGATCACCATACTACATCACAATATATTAGAGCTAAACACTGGATCTTGAGATGGCACAGTAGTTGAATCCACTAGGCAGCACAAAATCCATGCCCTTAGACGACATACGAGAGGAAGATCAGTAACTTTCGGTCCCACCTGTGTCTTTGTGTCATGTAAGTCAACAGTTATTAAACCTCAAAAACTGCCTCATTACATCAATAACCTCCATTTACATTGTGTAAACCTAGGCTATCTGATTCTACGGATTCTATTCTGACTCAACTCTCATTAACTATAATGTATTTGCACGAGTAAAGGCATAATTCAAATTAACAGATCCCTGTCATTACTTCTAGAGTCGTAAATTCTAAAACAATACTTGCTTTTTTGGAACGAGAACAACTGGAGACTATCATGGGATACAGGAAGGCTCATTCGAATAAAACACTTGAGCTGCCAAATAAGATTATTATAAATGGTACGTCTTGCAGGTAACAGGGGTCAGATATAATATTAGCTTGGTGTCGTGTTTCGCAAAATTATAAGTATTCAGAGGCTATACATGTCCCCGATCTCCTTGAGAACATTCCAGCACACTTGTGCGGGATATATTCACGATTTTATAAAGCCATTTTTTCAAAATTTTGATTCGCAGCTTCATATAGCTTATTGCAAACCATGAATCATTCGAAGGAATAATAGCATTCTCTGCTACTATAAACATACCAAATGTATTCAATTCAGTATCATAGTTCCATGCACAGGCTCAGTAAACCATGAGCATATCGAAGACATAATAGCATTCTACGCTACTATATTCATACTCAGTGTATTTTATCAAGTATCGTTATTCCTCGTCGGTACAAAATAAAGCACAAGAATTGTCCCAGCAACTTTGGGGTTCCAGCACATTTTGCAAAATACAGGCTTCTTTAACCAATTCAAAGTCACAAGTTTTCGTTTATACGATATGCCAAGCACAACGTAATAGTACCAATACAGTGCAAACAATCCATGCAAACAGTTGAGCGTGCGACACACAAACTTTCCAGGAGACCAAAGGTCTTGCAGAAGCCAGAGGCGACTGCGTGGAAGTTGTGGTGCTAAAGCCGACAAGGCATCGTCTACAACTTCTTCATTTCACATATTTGGTGTTTGGCTACTTTTCAGAAGTAGCAGCTACTTCCTCATGTGATACTTTGAATGGACTTTCTCAACCAAAAAGAACATATTGAGGCCTCCTTCTGAATACTTCATACGTGTTACAACAAAGTTAAACGGTGCGAGTGGGAGCAGTTTGCAAAAAGGTTGAGCGTGCGACACACAAATCTTCACCAAAGTACATTAGTACTGCAGAAACGTTTGTGACTGCGCAGAAGTTGTGGTGCTAAAGCCTGCATGGCATCGTCTACAACCGCATTTTTCTTCACTGAACCCAAAATTAACCAAGCGAAAAATCTGACAGTATGATGCAATTTTGTACCGTGGGACCATTGGTCTTACTAAAAATAAATACTGACCCCAGTCTATCTCCAGATGTCTCGTGCCTAGAATATGCAATTACTTCAGTCCTCTAAAACTTTATTCCTTAAACGGAGGTTATTTAACTCAAATAAAGTGGCTTATTAACCTGACTTTAAAACAAAATACTAACATCAAATAGTAAACCCTTGTTCATCCTTCAACTTCCATATGTGACTCATGTTCGAGTCATTTTCATCTTTGTGATTAATGGCCTTATCTTGAGCGCTCTCGCTTTCAGAATCTATACATAACTCGCCAATCTTAAACAAAGACCAGCTATCCGAGCTATCACCTGTTTCATCGCTTTTTGGCGGTTCTGGACTTATACCACTTTGCCTATTAATCCCTGACGTATCCTCAGAAGGCTGCAAAAATCTGGTTCTATCGATATCTAAATCTTGAGCTCCACTACCCTCAGAAGTGACACTTATCTGATCGCAGTCGAGTATATAACAGCTATTCTCCTGCTTGCACTGCATGTCCTCACAGCCCCCAGGTTCCGGGCCTAAAGCCCCTGGCCAAAACCTAGCATTTGCATGACTATTATCTGGTTCGGGTGAAAACCAGCTCCTAGACACAAAGTTCTCTAGAGCCCCTACTCTAGTATCTAATGAAGCTACAACTGCCCTTAGCTCGGAAATCTCAGGATTTTCACTGCATTGATTTAAGCTGGCCCTTGGAGAAAGGGAAAGTAAGCTATTATCAGTTTTGCTGTTGGTTTCATCATTTCTTGGGTTTTCAGCATCTAGAATGCAAGTTTCAAACTCAGGATTCCACTCAGGTAGCTGAGGCGGGACACCCCTGGCTACGTGATTTTCTAACACCCATTCTCTACTAGCTAAAGAAGTAACCAACTCCCTTATCTCTCCGATTACGTTCTGATTTTGATTAGCAATACCCTGATTACTATTAATCTGCACAGGTGGTCCAGCAGCGCCTGACACACCTGGCGTATTATCCTCAGCTTCCTCCAAATCTAGTCGTAAAAATTTACACCCTGAACTATCTTGGCCCTTAGTACGTTTTCGACCCATGTCTGAACTAGAGCGAGAATTTTTAACAAAATAAATTAACGACAATTAAAAAAAACTACACCAAAATCAAGAAAGACTTAACAACCTTGTAAATTTTCAAAATCGAGAAAACAATTGTAGTTTGGAACAATTACGTGTTAAATTAAAAAATGCCTGCCATTTTTAAAAAAAAATGTAAAAATTTTGAAACCAGAACCTTTTTAATTGCTTGGGAATAATTTGGGGGAAAAAAAGTTGATTAAAATTTGAATTTTCAAAAAAGGTAGAAATAAAACAAATAGAACTCAATCAGGAGGAATAGGTTCATCCCGGCCGAGCCCCCATATGTAACGAACCCCCCACGGAATGGGTTGTACCGTACGGGCTACTTGGTTGTCGTAGGGGAAATAAATGATTCTCGCTCTTATTTCTACTATGAGTTCCTCCTAATTCTCCTAAAAATGGCTAGTTATCTGTTAGTAAATACCAGCAATTAACCATATAAAAAGGTATCAAAGGATACAGTTAAAATAGTAGTAATTTATTGAAGCAACTCTCTGCTCCCCGTTAAAAGACCCGTATATACATATGTCTGAACATATACAATTGAATCTAAATAGCCTTGCCCTATCCTATATCATGTACATATACACCCTCTGCCGACGGTATCCGTCTTTGCAGTGAGAGGCGGGATCCACCTCCCAAGTAATCCAATGTAAAGATTGAAGACTAGCGACGGAATCCGTCAACTAATGTAAGAAAGGCGGAGATCCCCCTTTAAAGTGTGTATGTAGGTGATACACGTGTATAGCCTATGGGAATCCAAAAACACTATACTAGAAGGTGACGGAATCCGTTCGCCTTCACGTGTCGTCCCGTACAAGAAGAGGGAGAGAGAGGAAGAGAACCTTCCGCGGTGCCGGAGATCCAGCGACTGCGAACAGTGTGTGTTGGTGCAGGCCTTTTATAGCTGTCTCATGGGTAGAGAGTGAAGGCGCACCGAGTCTCTTTGCTGGAATCCGGCTCAGTGACTTTGGTATGCTCGCTCCCTCATAAGCAGACAGGTATGTAAGACATGCACTGGTCTCAAGTGAGATTGAGATTATTTCCTCTAATTTCCCTCTCTCCATCCGGGTCTCCAGCCCTTATAATAAGGGTTCGGAGGGCGCGCTTACATAGTTGTTACGCGCTACCCGGGTAACATAGAATAGGCTAAGATACCTCTATCTCTTCCTTAGGTAGTCAGCTATAAGGTAGTATTAATTAGATTAAGCTAGGTTAACTCTGTGGCCTGCTATAAGGTCACAAAGGCTAGATAAATAGGATAGTTAGGATTAACATAGGATTAGATAGGCCCAGGGCCTATAGTATATATATATATATATATAGTAACATTCGTTACAAACCCCTGTTATCCAGGCTGGTTAAACAAATGTTTTAGCTCAACAAGCAAAGCAACTCATCGCATTTTCCTTTGAGTTTAGCTAGCGGAAAAGAAAACTTTTCAGCTGAGGAAGACTCCGCTTTTCTCCCAAGAAAAGAGGGGTCATAACAAAAGCTCTCTTCTTTCTTTCTCGTGTTTAGGCTCTGGAAGAAGGTGAAGTTCAAAAGAATTTTTTCCCGGTTTATCCCACAAAACTTGTTTTCCTATTCCTCCAGGAGAAAGTTTCAAACTTTATCAAGGATTGTACTTGTCCTGGATTGGATCAGATCGAATCTTCCCTATTTACCCCTCATCTCGTTTCCTTGAGTGCTTCCCTTACAACCTTTTTCGCAACGAGCATCATCGTACAGTCCTCGCCGACTTTGATCCAAACAGGCCCGGAATTGAAGAATGCAGCTTCCCTCATTCTGTAACTTTCTCCGGCCATGGCTTATCAAGTACAAGGGAAGCAAGTAACGGAATAAGGGCTGCAGAGAGATTTAACTCAATGGCCATGGAAATAGCTAAAATGTGTGCCGTATCGCGGAATCCTTCGTGTAACTTCTTCCATTCTCATTCTTATCTCAATTTCAGCCGACTATGCAGATGACAAGGGATACTCACTCCTTCCTGTTATAAACCTGCGAGATGTTATTAATTCCATTACATTTTTCCGCAGTCTATCAATCCCACGGAGGTGCTTTAATAAGTGAATCTTCTTAACTGATACAACAGTATCGGATATCCCTTGCGTCAGAGATAATCTTATGCCGTCGTAACACGATCCACAACAGTTAAACGATACGACAAACCATTTCATCTACAAGCTCCGTACTTGATTTTATTCGCCCTAACCAACCATTTTGATGTAGCTTCCAACAACCAGCTACACTACAGAGGGTGATACCTCCTATTTTTGAAGTGCTTTGAGCCCTCGCAATGAAGGTTCAAACCGACGAAAAAATTTGCAATTTGTATTCATATTGTAGAGAATTTTATTGGCTACATCTTATGCTAATTTTTCTCTAGTCTTGTTCACTTTATCTGAGGTTAATGGTACAAAATGTTGAGAGAGGTCAAAATTCCCTTTTTCCAGACCTACAAAACACCCTTTTTGAGTAATTTCCCAAAATACAAATTTTTTGTAGCTAATTTTTTTTAATTTTAAAAAGCTTGTTTTTCTGGTAATTTTAACGTTTTTTTTTGTCTAATTCTGACCAGGGAAAAGAATTTTACGGCACTTCAAATGCTTGGATTTTTGACTGATTTACAACTTTTCTGCATGCTTGCTGAAGTAGTTTATGTTAGCCCTTGTATCTTGTAATTAAAGTCACTTTTATCAAAGCGGCATGGAATAGCTGTAGTGACTAAATAATTTCCTATAAATATTGCATAGCGGTTTTCTGAAATGGGTCCTGTTACGGAAGAAATATTTACAAACGTCGTTCAAAATTTAACATGTAGTTAAATGGAGTGGAAACTTCTCATTACGACTTAACTTTTTTCAACTGCTGGCATAAATTTATTGCTGAGTTTAATTGAATTATTGACTTGTTGTCGTATGTAAAAGCGTATGGGCTATCGAATGGTGGTTTTATCTTTGCCGGTACTTGACATTTGACAAAGATACAGGGTTTTAATTGGACTTCAAAAATAGGAGGTATCACCCTCAGTACACTACATATCCTTTACAGCTAGCTTTGTTCCCATCACCGTTTCTTTTATAGTTAACCATGAAGCTTTTCATCACCCGTACAGATTTACTGTGTCATTTCTAATCATATGCTTCTGTGGTTTAAAATTTCGTTTTCATAGTTATTGCGCGCGGACTGAATCAATAACTTCATGGTGAATCATGAAGAGTCTTTAAGGGAAAGCTGAGGTAGCGTGAAGGAGTGTCATTATAATATAATAATAATATTTTTTATGCATGAATCCTAGCTAAAAACCAATATCTCACAGCACCAATATCAATCAAACCAAAGGATAATCTTGTTACAGACAAGGTCGTTAATTTTCACACTACTTTTCTCAAATTCTATAATCTAGCACGTAATGCAATCCATCAGCTCAGCTATGCCATGTAATTGTTGTGGTATATTTAAAATAGAAGGGAGGAGGTTTGATGGTTTCCAGGGTTTTGTGGCCCTCATAATACTACGCTTGAGGTTGCGGCTTAGCGTTTCTTATAAGATTTGCGGGATTTGTGTGGAAATTGGCTCTGGCCTAGCGGTGGTTGTACGTATATTAAGAGTTATTACTGTCCCATGTAGTATCCTTCAATCCTTTCTTATTGCTGGCATTCTCCTAGTGGTCAGTGCCACTTAAATGCTTATATAATAATAATATCAAACTGTCTCAAGCTATGAAGGAGGCCCTTGGATTTACGAGACAGGTCATTGTTGAATCCAAAGCTACATGTGTGTACATCAAATTTTCCAAGTTATACAAAAGTTGAGTCTCACTTGACGCTCCGATAGGGTATGTGCACATATATGGACGATAAAACATTAAAAGTCCGCTGTATTTAATTCTCTGCAAAAGAATATGCTTGTGAGGAAGCACCATAATCTGTCAGAAGGCAGCAGACTTTTAGGCGCCACTCAAGTCAAGCAACGATCAAGCTAGTTGATTGGATTCTTAAATTTCAGCGATGGGAGTCCGACTCATATTCACATGTACGCGGATGTTCCTCGGCTTTAAACAACGTTTAATAACTAAAGGTCATACGGAAGCATTTTTCATCATATTTTTCAACTGACTCCCTACTCCCTGCCAAAGTAGACGCAAATGACCTTGTCCTATGACTAAGTTCTATGGCTACTTGCTAAGCAGAGAGAATCTTGAATAAATCTTGCTTCTCATTGGTTATCTAGGAAAACATTGTCATCAACATATCCTGCAACTTAAACACTAGTTTTTCCTTCATGAAGAAGGCAAAGGGCAAGTGGTTGTAATAATTGTTATGTTTTTGCCCTCGTAAAAAACCAATGTACCGTAGGAATTATTGAAACTGTGAACGTGTTTTTACAAAGCAAGACACAACAAACAAGGATGGGAGGAACATTTTTTAAGCAGCATTTTATCCCAAGTTTCCTACGTACGAGACTTTCCATTTCATTCCATGAAATCATCCTTTAGCCTCTGGCATGTTCGTCTGTCTGGCTGTGGTTGTGTGTGATTTTGCCAAATACTTGTTTTTTATGACATAAAACGGAGATGATTTCAAGAACAAGGAGAGAGAGTGATGAAGAAGCTTGCATATTGCATATATACTTACTTGTCAAACGCATGTGTAGGGAATCACATCACGCTCTTAACTCCCAACAGTCACCAGTATGGAAATGGGAAGTGAGTTTTACTTCCTCATCTTTTAACCCTCCGTCCAGCTCATCATCAGCTCATGGAACTCATACTAGTAATCTTCTGCAATCTATTATCTTCCTCCGCCTTCAAGATGCAGTTAATTCATACGAAACATTAGGATTTGTTCAATTGGAAGCTCTTGAATTTATTATCCACGGGGTTTGACGGAGGGTAAACAGGAAGACACTGTGTGTGAGTGTGTCCCTTGTAAAAAACGTGGTTCGTGAACCATGAGGGATGATGGGATGCGTGTGAATTGAAGGAAGATGCACACAAGGCTTGGAGATGAGATTATATGGGGAGAAGGAATCCTTGTGAATGAAATGAATTATAACGGTTCATGATTTTCACACATTCTCCTCCCTACCGCTACCGACACTAGCCCCTCTGTTAAGGAAAAATTGTAGTCCATCCCAAAGACCAAGTCCTTGGCCAAAAAGCCAGTTTTCATCTTCTCCACCACATTCAGTCCCATGAGACACACGTGGAGATGGGATGCGGGTCGGGGCTGATATAGGCTGATCATAGTTACTACTACCACTCCACGCTAGTTTTGAAAAAAACCAGGACTGCAGCCATAGTTGTAACGAAAACTTATCAAATCCAGTTAGATGGTCAATGCATTTACCAGAGAGTTCCCATCCACCAAGAAAAAGTAGCAATTGTCATGATAAATGCCGGAAGGAGTTTAGGATCGTCAGACGAAGATGCGGATCTTGCATCTCCTCAACCTCAACCGCCCTCAGCTCAGAGACCCTGGCACACAGGGGAATGACACATGGTCAAGCATCCTGACTTCCTCTTTCTCCCACTTCAGCCCCAGTGAAGCTAAGCTTCACAAGCTAGAACGGAGATTTAATGGAAATTCAGAGACAAGTTGAATGGGAAGGTGGGATACTCTTGTGTTCTTGTCTTCCAAAAGAGCTATATAGAAAGACCACATTCCGTGTGAAAAGTAAAATTTTGCGCACATGCTCCATATTTTACGCTTGTAATAAATCCTTTCCGAAAAATAAACCCAAGTCTAATATTTGTTCAAGACATATACGAGATACGACTAGAAGTTAGCAAATTTTAATCGAAAGTCAATCCTACTATATCCCAGTAACATTAGTCATTTTCTTTCCTTGTCACAAGTGTTTAGTCTTGCGTGTCTTGGGCCTAATGTGAAATAAATGGATTGAGATCATGGAAAGCTTGTGTTGGGATGAATAGCTCGCTAACTTTGAGATTCTTCCTGTCTTTGACATGAGAAGAGGGCTTTAGAAGGAGGGAGGTAACTTGGAAGAAATATGGAGAAAATAAGTAAAGAGAGAGAGAGAGAGAGAGAGAGAAAGGTATGTAGGAGAAAGTCTCATGTGGGGCAGAACATGATTCTTATTCCGTGCAAACATGTGGAATACGTACGAAGAAAGAAGGAGGAGGAGGAGAGGAGAAAGGAGATGAGAAAAAAGACATGCGGTAGAACAAGGTGCTAAATATCCTGGGAAAGGTGATGATGAAAGAGATGGGAATGCTTGAGGCACGTGCAAAACTTTTATTTGCATACGATTTAGATTCATCCCCAAAACGGGAGGATGCCAAGAGGATCACAAAGAGATTTTCGTCCCCAAAATGTGCATTAAGGCAGGGAATCACCACAGGATGAAATATAGATTCCCTCTACTCTACTCTCACATCATCATCCTTCTTTCTCTTCCTCTTTTTCAGCCATCAAGAAGCCACTGAATTATCCCACCTCACCACCATCACATATTTCTAGCAGCATATAGCTCTTTCATTCTCTCATCCGTCCCATTCACCTGCTCATACATTTTATCCTGCCAAGGCAAGGAACTAAAAGAAACCTGTATAGCTTTTGGAAGTATTTTCCTGTATCAATGGAACCAAAAAATGTATGTGAAATTCAGCATAAAACCAAACTTTAAGAACTAAATTGATGTTTTCAAAACGTTTTTGATTTCATGACGTTTCAAGCTTTGTACGATTCATAAACTGAAAAACTACATGCAAACACAATACCGTACCATGACGTACACAGACGTGAAATTCGGGAAAAATGCGTTAATAGGATTGCGTAACATCTTTGAATTTAGATTGCAGTCACACTTCCTCTTACGCCACGCAAGTAGGACTTTCTCTACAAACCAAAGTTTCCTTGATCAAACTTTCCTCAAGGGCAGGGTTTTTGATAAAACAAAAATTCTTGTTCCGCAAACACAATTCCCTTTAACAGCATTGTGTGTTCACGGCCTATAGTTTGACTTTTATGTGTTCCTAGGAGGGTGGTGGTGTGCTGTAAATTTGATCAAAAATGAAGAATGGAGTATGGTAATATGAACCTCATTGAATTGCATGAAGCTATAATATTTTCGCGGCGAAATAAGCTGTGGGACCTGGAAGCATTAAAGATGATTTCATTTCCAACATACTCTTCGTGGGCAGTATAGATAGAGAAAATAGAATAAATTATGCATAACACACCAATCTTACCCACATCAGATCCTACCATACCGTAACCACCCCACTCTACTCGATCCAATCAAGCCCCCACTAAGTATGCTACAAAAGATGGCTGTATCAAATGACAGCTTCACGAGAGGAAGAAAGGCGCCTTATGAATATACATTGTCTTGGGTAACAGTTTCTTCTTCAAGGTTTTGATCATCCTTTGGAACTAATTTCTAGAGAGAAAGCAGAAACCATCATATGCTCTTTCTTAATTCCAATATAAACACATTTACTTTCACTGGCTTATCCAATCTTCTGCTGGGAATCAATTAAAGTCCTACCCGGAGTCTCAGTTCCCTATACTGCTTTAGTTCCTCTCTACACTTGTAAGACTTAAGTAATTAGCTAAATCAAAAGAAACACCCAATTTTAGCTTGTTTCTCCGTACCTCTGGCTTGTCTCCTTAATAACTAGCTTTTGTCTAATCGATTTTTCTCCCGGAACCTCAAAGTAGCGTATTACGCCCCAGCAGATTCTTCGACGTGCTCAAGCTTGTATTTTATACGTTCCCGTAGAATGATATGGAGAGAATAGCGTAGCAAGCACATGCTTGTGGCTAGAATAATATTTCATCCTAACCGTCCTCTACCTATTCGAGTCTTTAGGAGGCTACTAGCTTCCTAGCTTTCCTTCTCCCCCAAGTTGCTCTTCATTTGAAATCGTTATGCTTAAGTGAAGCTGGGAAGAAAATTAAGATAATGGTTCCACAAATTTAAAAGCCAAGGTGATACTTGGCAAAACGGGAAATGCTCAAGTGTGAGACAGTAACATATAGAAGCACATGAAAGAAAATGAGGTCTCCAGCTGGGAACATTTCAAAGATACGGAAGAAAAGGAGGAAACGGTTCGTCGTCCCGGTTACCGAAAGTCCCCCCGAGGAAAGAATAAGAATAGAATACCCGCTCAAAGATGGTAATCAGTAGTACATAGAAGCTTCATTCCATTTTCCAAACTCCTCGTCGCTTTACTTCTCTTATTTCGCGATTATTTCTATTGCCTCAAGGCAGAACTGGGTTGAGGATTCTACGGGAAACGTTTTAAAGTATGCGTATCTTGCAATTTCGGACCGGGTTATCAGGCCATTTTCGTCAACCGTCAAATAATTTTACCTTTTCCGCAGCACTCCCTTCCGCTAAAAACGCATTTATATGAATGGCGTCTCCAGGATTTTTCACAGAGGTTCAGGAAGACCACAAAGGTCCCGGCTATCGTGCACCATCATGCTCAGAGTTAATGCTCGCAAAATAATTGTGCTTACTTCCGCTGCCCCTCCCAAAGTCTCACAGCTTATCGCCTTGATCATCTCAGCAAGATAGCATATTAACCTTATAATATGATGCACTAATAAAAGGAAATCCCTGGAAAGTGTGAAATTTCCGTCCTCGTGATTACACCCAGCCCCGGGCAAGGAATTAGCACTGATGGCCTACAGAGAGAAATAAAGAGACTTAAAGCCACCAAATCCTTACAGATTTGCAGTGCGAAGATTGACTTTTAGTACATTATTTCAAGCTCTAAATGGACGCTACACCGCGGGCTACAAATGAAATGCTTGTGATATGCTGTTCTCCTTATACTTACTTTGACACTTAGGGATTCCTTCTCCACTGAGGGAGAAATAACGTGGAACCAAATTAGCAAAGAATAAAGGTTAAAATGGATGAAAAGTTACTCGGTTGCATGCCAATTTCAGCAAAGTCTTGCAAAACACATTTTTCATACATCACATTACGGTTAAGAGTACTAAAAGGAATTAATTGAAGGTGTAGTGCGAAAAATTTCTCAAGTCTCCTGCCATATCATTTTTGTCAGTAAACAACTTATGTCAGATCTGCAAGGTTATTGTTGTTGATATGAAACTAGACAGAGAACATGTGGACAGCTTCAAATTCAGCCTGTCTGCATGTACTCGTGGGTTATTTTCTCCTCACGCTTCCCCATTGTCTCTTGGCAGGAGTATTATGAATAACGATCCGAAAAGACGACCGCCTCCTATTATTACTTCAACCTCTGTCGTCTTATGTAATTCACGTGATGGGAATGAATGAATCTCGTGCGTGACCCCAACTAAATTAAGTGATCTCTCCACCCTCGCCAAGCCCGTACTACACTACAAGCTAACCTCACATTACTCAAACAGAGTTAACTTAAAGTTAATATTTTTAAACAAATCCTCCACATTACTATGATAATGCCTAAAGTAAGAGCTTGTAATTTAGTTGGCTGAATAAATCGGAAAATGAGATTTGCATAGTAATCTCTACTTGGCTGTGAGAGGGGTTTTGAAATTGGAGGGTGGGGGAGTAAAAGCGGAAGCTCAACCAGGCCTAACCCTCTATTCTCCCGGATTCATGGCACATAGACATAATGGAGTTAATGTGGGAGAAAAATTAGCGATTCTGAACGAGAGAAAAACGGAGTTGGATCAGTAAAAGAGGCGGATTTCAAGGCTATCTCATTATCCTCCGTGTTTTAATGTTATTACTACAAGGGTAGTGCGTGCTTGTTTACCCAACTGATTAGGACACAGGATCAGACTGTAGCTGGAAGCTACCCCCCTTCTGTCATCGCAAAAATTTCGTAATTACCTACACAGAACGCATAGTTAAACGAACGAGCAAATGGTCTTCAAGACGAATAACACTTTGGGTCACAAACTGAAACTGACTCTATGAAGGTCCCACGTAGATTGGGACCAGTCCCAGAATTTTGGATTTTTGGTGTCAGGCAACTGCTGACACTGAGAGGACCGAAGGTCAATGCGAAAATGGATAGCCGCATACATGCATCCCTCCTAGAGTGTAGCAGTAGCTTTCTATTTCCCTCCGGCAAGTTCCGTCCGAAGAAACGGATAGCTAACTGTTACAGGGCGGAGAGGATTTACGAGGATCTAAACGAAGAGGGAGTAACTTTAAGGGATAGAGAGATGCATATGTAGGTTGATAGGTAAAGCCCGGGAGTGAAGTACCACGGAGTTGTGTTTGGCTAAGGTAGCGGTACATGTATGTATGAAATTATAGCTGGATCCCAAGAGTCCCGAAGCGATTGAGAATCCGTGACCAGGGTTTCGCTCCTTCTCTTCTCTTTAACTAGATTTGATAAGTGTACGTGGGAAGGAAGGTTGTTGGTGAAAGTCTGTGTACGTACTTAGAGGTTAGTTTCAGAGTAATTATGAAGGGAAAACTTCTCCCCTTCTTTCCCTCCTGTCTTTCTCTTCCAGGCAGGATCACTTTCACTCCCTCCTAGAGTCCAGTCCAGTGGGAGGGAGGGAAAAAGTCCTGCACAACTAGAGGATCATCTCTACTTTGCTATCCTCCTCATTCAATCCAATCCACAATACCTCTACTCTTTTGCAGAGGAAGAGATTGTGAATTGTGAAGACGCTTGATGGATGGTATGGAGTTCCCCTGAGGGGGACACTGGTAAAATCCGTATATGCTTAGTTGCGACTGGCTGGTAGTGCAGCAGCGGATAGAGTGACCCATCATGAAGGAATGGTGGAACAGCCGAGGACGGCAATAAAACTTGGGATAAAAATGTCCACGTAAACATTTACTACAGAGTTAATAGTTGTGGATTGTGACAAAGTTTGAATCCATATCGCTTCTTCCCCTTCCCTCCCTTCCTCTCTTCCCCCATTAATCTGTTGAAAAAGTCAAGATCAGAGTATGATTCCTCTAAAACTTTTCTATTACATCCTCCTCTTCAACATGATTCCCTTCCAGCTCACGTAACTTGAACATGAGAAATCAAAAATGCTTTTGTATATCCTTTATAGAGGATTGTCCAGAAAATACCAATATTTTAATCCTAAACCTATCATATTTTCATCCCAAGGGTCATCTTTTTTTGACTTATTTTTGGAGGGGAAGCGGTGGATAGAAAATAGAGTTGGAAAAAGACGTAGAGGACGACGATAAGTTTCTAAGATGGGAGAGGGACATCTACAGAGAGAGAGAGAGGACAGCAGCGTGAGGAAATGGCATGAAATTGAATTGAATGATGAACAATTGATTTTCGGCCTCTCTTCAATTTCAATCCTAGTCATAGATGATCCAAGCATTCCGAGACCTCCCTAAACAATATTAAGTCAAAATTGAATAAAAAATTCTACAAGTTCCAAGAGAAAGACGACTCTTGTTTTCCACAGAGTGCTGAAAGCTCTAGGGTAACTTTCCACTCGCTTTTGCAATTACTCCAATCCTGTTACACGGACTGGAGAATTGTCGTTATATCATACCCCGTTTACTTTTTCCTCTTCACATGTTCCATGTGCGTACTTTTCTCTTCTCAACAAATTTCCGTCCCAGTTTCCCGGAACCTACGGTCCTTTCCAGCCTCATTGCATCACGCTGACGGTAGTGGCATGGGGTGGTAGTGTGTGTAGTGTAACAGCGGGTATGGCAGTGAAATTCCTGGATTTCTGGGTGAAAGCATACATGGCTGCGTTTCTTGATGGCCACCAACGCTGGCTGGATGTAGTTGAATTAAGTTTCAGCTTTTGGGTCAATAATAGGAGTAGTGACATGCTACATTAATTTCCGTTCTCTTATCTCCCATGTAGAGATATGTTTGAGGGGGGAACCGGTGTAGCTGGGTTACATGACAACAGGGGCAAATAACTATAGCAATTTATTCCCATGTCTTGTACGGCAAAAAGCTCAAAAGAAAATATGGAGTTTACACATCCACAAAATTTATCTTCGTATTTAACTACTCTCATAAAAATACGACTCCGTGTCTCTCTGTCATTTCAAGACTACATCTTCTTGTACACATCCAAGGACTTTCACTTTCGCGGAAACATCTCACTTGAGGAGAGTACTAAGACGTTTGATTGTGCCTCCACTGCCTTCATCACGGTATGCGTATCCAGGAGAAAGTCGAGGAGAAAGCAGAAGCTCGGTGCGGTGGTAGGAGCGCAAAGGATCTGCCCTCCATCCATGCATACATTGAAATAAGTCTAGGTTTTGGAAAGCCGTTAAACTTCTTAACGCTCCTTTCACGTCCATCTTCATAAGTTGAGAGGATAGTGTACTGGAGTTTGCGGTTAGGAAAATAAGATTTCAAAATTCCCATCAATCCAACCAAACCTCGGGCGCAGGCGTTATTTATGCATTAAGCTAGCTAGCAAGGAAGAATGTATCCAAGCAACCGGAATAAAGCAAGCCGCAAGAGAACAACTTTCTCTTCAATATTATTTAATAGCTTTCCCATAAGCTGGAGGTGGGAGGTAGAGGAAGATAAATAAGTTTCCGGGAAGGGAGATGGTTGGAAAAGTTATTGGATTGGGAAAGAAAACTTGTGTGCTTCTATCCACAAAGGTGGTTAGAAACTTTTGTTTTTAATGCGATCCTAATAATTTGTTACCACCATTCACTTTCCCCATCATCTCACACACAAGAGCCAGGTATCTAGCCCCCAGTCGTAATTTATTTATCCCAACTTTTCTACGTGCTGATTGGTTCTTCACAACTTCCAAACAATTGTCCACCACCAATTACCTCCAGCCATATTACACTATCAGTTACCAGCTCCTCTCACATCCCTCCCACACATCCACCCATCCCACCCCGCTTTACATCCTCATTCAACCCCCCTCCCACCCGGAATCATCCAATAATTCCCCTCTTCATCAACTATGCTCCCACATGTTAGCTGCAACTCTATTTCAGATAGATCTAACCGGAGAATATATCTTCCAAACAGGAAGTACTTTCTCTCCTGCGGCAGCACACAGCTCCGCTTTTTCATATTGAGCTTCATTGCATTGGGCTCTTCATTTCCATAAATCCAGATTTGGGAAACAAGGAAACTTACATTTTTGTCCTCTCTACAATTCAATCCTCTTTGAAAATTGCGTACGAGGAGCGAGCGGAAATGCATAACGAAGAGAGGAGATGGGGTTAAATGTCGTAAAAATATATTCTCTTTGATGTGTCAAGGCTTTAGTGAGAGAGAATTTAATTGTGTCTCTTCCTCTCTCCCATGTATATATGATTCCTATTTCCCTTATTCCATCCCCTTTCTTCCTCCCACCCCGCCAATCTCCTCCTTAGTTGTCATCATCATCTCTCTTAATTCAATGCTCCTTCAATGCTTTGTCCCTCGGAGTTTTCAAGGAGCGTATTACTTATTCACGACGGATTTGCAAAAAGACTTATTATTAGGCAGTGTTGAAAGGTTTCCCTGGATCTTGGGAGCGGAAGAGCATATATAGTCATGTTACAAAGCCTTTGACTACAAATTCCCAAAATCCTCAGCCTAGCAAGAGCATTGGATTTCCTAAGGCTTTTCAAGATTCATTCCATAGTTTCCCTCTTCTTATTATGTAAGAGAAACAAATTTATTTCCCTACCAGTTATGTACATAAGTCAAGTTACATTCCCAAATTATAATATTCCTATCTCCTCTACTACAACACCCATAAATCCAAGGATGGTTGCTGCTATAAGTTAACTAACTTATTTTGTTATTCCAATGAGAACATGCTTAGTTATATGAATCTCTTAAGAGTATTGGAAGAAGCCATCTTCAACTTCACTTACTCCGCTACTCAACTTCCTAAAACGACAAGTCCTAATTTTAGCAATACTGTATTCTCGTAATGCACACATCAATGAAGATGGGCTACTATTTTCCTGTAGGAAACATGAAAAAACCACACATATGCAGAGTATTGTAGAGTGCGCTAGAACTACGGAGCAGGAGAAGACCATTTCCGAAGGTCAATATTCATAATGCCCTTTATTTATTTGACTGCATACAAATGGGAATTGGAGGATACGTTAAAGATAATCCAATTGTTAGCACAAGCACACGGGAACAAATCCTCAAAGGAGAGAGAAGTGATGTCCTGAGAACTACGTGGTCATGTGTTGCCCTTTCCCTATAAACTTACTACATTGTAAATTGTATCACATCCTTCCTTCTCTTCAGCATAACCAGAAAGCAAATGCGTCTATGCGCTAATAGCTCTTGTCCCCGGTGAAGGACATTCGCTAATATCTTTATCTGTACATCTTCTAGAGAGTGAAGGCTTACTACGGCACTGTAGCAAGTTTTACTACCTCCTTGAGAGAAACACATGAATAAACCAGCTCCTACGATAGCTGAATTAAAAACACACTCACCACCACCAGCTCGGTCACACTCGCCTTGCAAAATCGTGAATTTTTACTTGGAGGAGAACAAGGATATTAAACAGAGGACTGTTTTAAAATCTTTAAGAAATCTTTGGAACACTTCCACGCTCTGCTGCTTTACGATATGCACAAACTCTGGAATTAAATACCACAATACAATCAAGCTTTTCAACTTGACTGTATGGAGTCTAAATTCACAGATGCTACATACCTGCCAAATATCTAGCTGAAGCTTTAAACAAGCCAGAGATATAGCTTACCACCAATCATGCTTCCAAGCTTCCATGCACTCCCACTGTATTGTGTTAATTGAAGAAAAAGGACAAAGATGTAAAAAGAATAGACTTGGTTAGAATAGAGGAGCTGAGAGTCCGAGTTCCGTATGGGATTAATTTCCTAGCTTATATTCTTCCCACGAAAACCGGGATGCAGAGTGAATAGAAGTAGTAATTCCTCGGATGGGAAATAGAGATAGTAAATCTTCTCCCCTCGTGGCTCGTCCGGGAAGAGGAAGTGCGAGAGAAATACATGATTGAAATGCTGAGAGCAGGGATCGCGATAGCGACGAAGAGCTCCGTTCCAGCATAACATTCCCAGAAAGAGATGGAGAAAGTGAGAGGAATTAGTAGGAGGGTAGAGAAAGGGAAACGAGGGAGAAAACTTGATTCCGTTTTACCCGTAGCGATAAAATACTCAAGCGTGGAGAGGATCCTTCTCCTGTGCATTCTCAAACTTTTTCCCCTAGGGGGAAAACTCCTGGAAGCTGCTGAGTCAAAGCGCTTAAAAGGTGATCCTCTAATGACCGCATGAACCTCAACTGATGAGCAAATCATTTCCAATACCTTTCCCCTCATTCAGCAAATTCTCGAGCGTTGTAATATTAACAGAAGAGTGCACAGTGGTTTGAGGAAACCAACCAGTGCAAACCAAAGCAATCCCGCAGATCGCAGATTCCGCTCTATGGAATCTTACTTCTATTTCTACCACACATCCTAGCAGTTGCAGTAGCAATACAAAACAACTGCAACAAAATTACAATATTCAGTAGCTTGTTTTGAAAATATATTTTTACACAATTCATTTCCACTGAACTAATGATCAAATTTAAATCTATTATGGTACATAAAAAATACGAAATAGAGAGACAGAAACTGAGTCAGACGGTGCGGCATGTAAAAGCAGCAAATGTACGTCCGTCCACACGATAGCTTGAAGCTTGATGTCAATGCAAGTGTCAGTCACGCAATGCTCTCCTTCCTGTGTTTTCTTTGTTGCCAAAATCATTGATGATAGCGTAAACAGGGCGGTTGGAGCGTCAAACGGATGTTATTGATTTACATTGCTAAAACATACACGTAAGAATCTAAATTTTCCTACATAAATTCAGCTTCATCCTCCCCTAACTCCTTAAAATTATGTACCACTATCACCAATTTGCACAACATCCCGCCCTTTGACTTGTTGCTAAAACTTCTTTTTCATCCTCTCCCAATGGTCAGTTTCTCTCAGTATTTCTCTCCATCAGTTAACATTACCCTCTCTTGATGCTCGTAGGGCAGATATTCAGGAATTAGATACGTGATTTAGCTACCTAGACCTAGAGCACAATTTAAGCACAAGTCTCTTCTGCAATACGACAATAAACAAGAACAACTGCAGCAGAATTGTATGCAGGATGAGGATCCAGCTCTGATGATGAGATGAGCTACGTGCTTGGAATTGATTACTGGTCACTAACTTGTAGCGTTTCCATTTTTTACTTCTAGATGAAAACCTGGTTGAAGCTTAAAAGGGATATGAATTTGCAAAACTCAGCAATCCTTTGTACTAAACTTGCTTCCACTGGTACCCAATACTTATATACTCCTTCTTCTCGCCTTCTGAAGCTTAGCTGTAGTCCAGTGTATTGACGTAACGGATAAACTTCTCTGCCCAGGTAAAACTTGTACTTTTAAAATACACTTTGTAAATGTTAACTTCACCAAGCAAATCTCCTTCGTAATTGGCAAGATTCCCCGGAAGGTATATCATATTTTTTCGATTCAAAATAATCCTCATGCCTCACAGTATATAACGCCTAACACTAGGAATCTCTGATGATTGGCCATGATTTAAGTCTTGTGGAAGAATAATAGAAAAGGGAACCCCGCAGGCATATGTATCAAACCCAACCACCTCATTTAACACATCCAAGGCTTCTTCCAGAAAATCTTCCAACGTCAACCTTTTTTATGTCCGTAAATGCATAAGCCAAACCGAGGATTGCCGCGCACCCATCCAATTATTTATTACCGTACGACTCTTTTTGTACTTATAATTTCGCTGTACTAAAGCCGAGACTTGGGAAGTCAAGGGTCAAAATAAAATCAGCGAATTCAGTTGGAATCAGTTCGTGGGTGTGCGATGGAAGGGAAGCCTTTAAAATGCCTCGCCTCGTCCCTCCCCCCTCCTTCCTTTCCAGCTCAGTAGCTTTGAAAGTTGACAGGGACTTTTAAAGAAGGGCATAAGCTCTCGTTTTGCACGACTGCATTGCCGGTTAGAACGAAGAGAATAGGTAGGAAAGTATACTCCTACTTAAACGTTAGTACTGCTAACGGTATCCAATTACCAGAGTTTTAAAAGAAAATAAAAACCCCGAATGAATAGAAAGAAAAGTAAGAAAAAGCCGAAAGAAACGCCAGCATCTACGGTAATATTGCCAAAAGCCAGAGAAACCCTCATAATTGATTGCCAATTCCCTCGTTTCTTGCAAATAATCCCCTATTTCCTAGTTCAATTATAAGTTACGTTGTCATCCTAGTTAAAGGTCATGCTAAAGAGCTTATTACCTATTTAAGCCTGTCCATATTACCCATACTAATATTTTTATATCTATAATACTTATATTTATATAAAATATACGCACATGTATGATTCTGGAAGAGTAATGCATGATTGGTTCTTAATTCCACTAATGCAACTCAACAAGTCTGTTAGCGAACCTCGCAACGGCATCAGGTATTATAGTTATTACTAGAATCCCCGACTTCTTTACCGCTTTTAGAGTAGCTAATATGCCAATGCATTAAGCGTCAAGGTCTCAGTTGGGAACAATTTTTGCACTGCCATGCGAATCCACATTATCACACTGCAAAAATCCAAGGAAAGAAGAAGAGCACCTATGCAATTTTGGTTGAGTTAATATGCAAATTCTTTCCACACCTCCTTGTATGCAATTAAGATTCAGGAAACGTAACACTCAGTTCTCCCATTCTCCCTTAGGTAACGCACATACTTCCCGTGATGGCAAGGCATATCTCCGTAATTCATGGCTAATTTTTACGATAATGTCGTTGACGCGGACATAGCTTGATAAATATTTGTATATCTCTATGAGAAGGACGAATTTGCGAAATGCATTTGTCATCACTCAAGCGCTCCCCCACTACCTCCTTTTCGATTCTGCTTCTAATCCTACCTTTTGTTTTTCTGTTCCCTTCTTCACTGCTAACTAAACGTGCGAATCTTTGCCTGTGTCAACAACAAATAGCTATTTAAAAATTGCCTTCCTCTCTCCTCTAATTACCACACTTTTCTCAAGGTCCGCAAATCCACTTGAGTTAACTCGAGTTAGCGTCACTGTATTTTAACTTGCCGATGGGAATCATCATAAACTCCGCCATCTCCATGCATACCATAGCACAGCTCAACCCCAGATTATCTTAATCGGTTAGTTAGCACAAGGAAGCCTCTTAACTAACCCTAATTCCTCCATCAGATTACTCTTGTAACGCCGTTCTTTCTAACCTTCAAGCCTAACGTAAATAAGTCATAAGTAGCATCTTGAATCCGCATTGATATTGCCTTTGTTTTCGTCTCTAGTTAGAGTTTACTCAGATCGGACGTAAGAGACCTTAACCACAAAGTACCAACGTCTCAGGTCTACATGCAGTACTTACTATATGTACATCATTACTAATGTGCAGTACTTTCGATTTTCTTCCAACTATATTACTGAGAATTGTATTCAAATATTTCTTCTTCATGTACAGGAAAACATTCCAACTGATATGCGTCTACGTTGCAGCGCATCGATATTGCAAACGGTCTATTGGAATTGCAATTCCGTCCACCTTTTAACATTAGTTTCAACCTTTACCATTTAATCATCATCAAAGACAAACATCTTAGCACCTTTGTCTAGAATGTAGGAAGAGGTACGAGGCAGTTAAGGAAAAGAAGGAGTGTAAGTATACTTTGGACACTTATCAGTCTAGCAAAATATTTAAGCAGGGTAAATATTTTCTCCTTGTCGAAAAACTAGTTCCGGGAAACCGTTTCAAGCTACTGCATAACAGCGCTAATTGTTGAAAACTCTGCATCTGAACTTGCCGCCCCGTACAAAGTGAGCTTAGTTGATTCAGAAAATTAAGAAATCCAATAGATTTTCTAGTCTTGTTGAATTTTGACTTTTAACCTTAAGTAGTGGATTTCTATGCCAGTGTTTGCGAGAAAACCTCCAACGTAGGTAATACCTCGCCCTCTATCTGAGTTAGTTGTCAAGGTTGCGAATTTCGGAAGCGGATTAGAATTGTACTTAAAATAAAGCTTTCTCTTATGCCTTACCTAACCGCAGGCGTTTTATAGTTAAGCGATAGGTAAAATAGAAGTGTAACTTTGAGTGAGCTGTTTTAAGGCATAAAATTGAACACAAAATCCTTTAATCAAAGGTCAAAGGATGGGAATCGCTATGAGTTAGGTGTAATTTCATGACCAACTTTTTCTCATAAAACCCAAGCAAAAGGATTTGCGTAGCATAGTATCATCACTCCATGGGAGTTTTTATTTCGTCTCAAGCCGTGCAACTTATCGGAGAGCACACATGCAATAAAAGTCAAGTTAAGGTTAAAGTTGATTTTAGCAGCGGTTCATGAGAGAATACGCTACGCTACAATTTTCTACTTAATCTAGCTATATATGCCTCTGAGATTAATAGTATTTATTTGGTTCGAGACGAAATCCTTTATTCGTACCAGTCGGAGAGAAGCCGTTTTCGTATTTTCTAACCTCTTGTTTGTACACAGGCGAGGATTTTTCCATTTCATTCATTCTCTCCAAACCTGCCAGGAGCGAATTACCTACCTGTAATCTGCAAGCCTATCATATTTTCCTTACGACATACATGTCTGTCGCTCTTGGAAACTTTTGATACAATTACCTTTGAAGAGGCTTTCCTTGTGAGCAGACTAGGGTCGAGCTCTAAGATTGTTGTCCTGAGCAAGGAGCTGAGGAGTGTGTATATTTGTGCAGGACAGGAATTGGCGGAGAGAATTTCCCTTTCATAAATCTCGCCACGGATCCCTGCACAATATCTTCCGACCCTCCTCCATTATAATACTATCATCAGATGTATACAGTAACCAGACTAACTCAGCCTGCCTTCTTCCCTTTGAAATAGCACAGTGAAAATAACAGAGTTGAGGGAT
The DNA here is from genome assembly GCA_906901655.1 of Sminthurides aquaticus. Taxonomy (NCBI): domain Eukaryota; kingdom Metazoa; phylum Arthropoda; class Collembola; order Symphypleona; family Sminthurididae; genus Sminthurides; species Sminthurides aquaticus. The sequence goes on along the minus strand of CAJQTT010000002.1, from coordinate 637,044 downwards.
TGAGAATTGAGTAAAGGTAATTTGGCAAATATGCTGCAGTACTTATGTGGTATGCACGTGGGAAATTGTGGAGTGCTCCCGTTGACGCAAATCAGTTAACGTGATCCTAGGAAAGCAATGTTGAATGTGGGGTGGGCACAGACAAGCCGTTGCTTGCTAGGCTGAAAGCGTAAGCTGTATTCAGGATTCGCACGAAACTTCCATTTACCTAGTTATTTCTTTCCCAGACGTCATAGTCATGGATAAGGTCGAATTATACACAAGTCAAGGGAATAGGGAGCGAGCCGTCACTGCAGCAGCTACAAAGTCTCAATAGCACGACGCACCGCTCAACCCCAACAACCAAATCCAGAAAACTTGTCATTTCAAACTCCCAAAAGTTGCTGTTTACACTCACCCCCATGTTCCTGACGCTCATGTCATTTTCAGAGCTCAAATTATTGTCTCCCTTGTAGGAAGCACTACTTCTTTGAATTCCACAGCAGGCAAAAGTAAAATGATTCCACTTGACGTTCTCCTCAAAAAGTTTTACTTTAAACTGTTTACTCTATAGCACCAAACTACTCCAAGCTTCCGGAAATTGTGTTGCCCGAAAGCCAAACTATGGATTTTCGGAACCCTTATTTTCAATCGCTTCTGAGTATCTCTTTTTAGCCGGAATTTTTCCTTTTAATCCCTGTATTTCTTTGATAAGTTTTGCAGTTGTGCACGGATTGCAAAATCCTGCTGTTACAAGTTCACTCCTACATCAGCAGAAGAGACTTTTGCAAAAAGTATGGAAACTAGTCCTGGTGTGTTAATTATGAGAACACTCTCGACGTGCATTCAAACAATTGTTGATACGCTTAAAACTGAATGTAAAGATGAATGAATATCTTAGCGTGCTATAAGTTATGGCAAATTTTATTGCCGAATATGTTATAATGATAACCTGTGAGAGAGATACAAAGAAAAAATTTAGAAAGGTTATTTCGTTTATCAATCCTATGATATTTAACTAACCGTTCTTAGCGGAAAACTGTAACACAATGTGGCAGTATACACAGACCTTCCAAAGCTCTGAGTGAATTTGTAAATGCCCTTGTGGACTATCAGGATTAACCTCAGATTACAAGGTGTGTGCCAGCATGATTTAAGGAATTAGATTGATGCCAATTTGAAAATGATTTGCAATCCAATCATACACCTCTCCATTCATTTTAACAATATATTTTATTAGTGCAGCCGTATCTAATATTTAACGACCAATGCCATTATGTTTTCCGTTCCTATACACTGTGTTTACAAGCTATGATCAATACAGTAAAATACTGCAACCAATTCCGGAATTGGCCAAAGTCTACCTGTAGTCGCGCTTTTGGAATCTAGTATGTAATACCAATCCAGGAAATCGCAGCCAACCGTATTTCTAGAGATAAAACGTCAAAGTTTCTCAATACTTCTTTCCAGCCTTAGCCTTTGCATATCCCACTAAAGAAAGAATACTAGCCGTGGCCATTAGCTTGAAAGATTTCCCTCTCCAGATTGCTCTCTCCACGTAGGTATTTTCCCTTAATTTTAGCGTCCCCGAGGGTTGAATTTTCGCAGGAACTGCTATTGCATTCTTGTGCTTATAACTTCCGATAGGAATTCACTACTCTTCTCAAGGCGCCTTGAGTAATAATATCCTTGTCATATAAGAGAAACTTCCCATGGGTCTACTAATATCTTGGGATGTGACGAAAAGTTCATCCAATTCTCATGTAATAGCTCATAAAAATATGGGCTCAGCCTGTCGTTTAGCCTAGAGTTTTATTACCAATACTCCTCCCTTCTTCATCATGTTTCATCATCCTAGAAGCTTTCCTTTTACACTTGTCACGCTCACACTTAGCCGGTTGCGCAAATCTCCAAGGAAGTGACACCACCATCGTCCTTTGTGACTTTGTCAAACTGTGCTCGCTTCTCCTTACAACTTCTGATTTTGTTTTTGAAAAATCTATTGTTACGTTGAAACCTTGAATATCCTGCTTGAAGAAAACCTTCGAAGACGAACACCAATTTTGAAAAATATTCGGTAACTTCAAGTTCGGAAAAGTTGAGTTGAAACCTAACATATTTTTGATGAAAATCGAGAAAAATGCAGCTTAAATCCAACTAAAAAAAGAAGAAAATATATGCAGATTTCAAAGCGTTTTCTCTCTAGCATTCATCAGAGGAGAGGAGGAGGAGAAGAAGAAATTTGGTTCTGCTGTTTGGTGGGACTCAAATCACTCGAAGCTCTAAGCTTTCTCCTAACGTTTATGACGTAAATGATTCCGAGTTGTGCACAAAGGTTATTTAAAGTGTCACTGCATATATTAGAAAAGCAGAGATGTTGGCTCAACTTGGCTCTTGGTGACTAACTTTGACATTTGTATTAAACAGTGGAAATTGTGTTAAAGCCCAGGTTTTATGCGTGCTTTTGATTGACATTATGAATAAAAAGCTGTTTTGCTATGGCAGAGAAGATGGCATTAAAAAGTTGAGTCCAAAGAATAAATCTCCTGACCTCCACATCCACCTTTCTCGAAGCAACGCTCTCTCTATCCTTGAACGAAACTGGAACCCAAAAGGATGCAGAGGAATCCCAACAAACCCTCTTACGGTGTCGGTGGGAGTGACTCGCTGGGTTTTAATGCCTTCTCGCTTAGTTTTGCAATAACGTTAACGGACGGAGTGAGCATTAAGTGAAGTTGTGATTGGTATCGATTTCCCTTGGTTTTTATCCAGAATGTTTGCTCCTTCCTCCTGTAGGAGGGGTAGATAAATATTATCTCCGCATTTTATTATTAACTTCAAAAGTAATCGGTCATTTTGAGAATAAATTTAAGTCAGAGACTTTTCTGCTTTTCTCTCTACATGTAGCGGATACAACTGGGTTGGTGACTAGGGTAGTTTCATCATAAATTGGATGAGAGGGAAATGGAGAAAGAAGGAGGGAAAGTGTGCTAGAGCTTTCTCCTCGAGTCCAAGTTGAATGAAGGGGAACGAGGAAAAGAATTATTGATCCCCCTCCTTGGATTATATAGCAGCGTCCTTTTTCTTGCTTATTTTCTCAAGTAAGACCACAAGACGAAGCCGGGGAGAAGAAGGAGGAATATAATAGTACAGTAGTCTGTCTGGCTGGCGGTGGTGGTGAAAAGGTAGTGGAGTGTGATGGTTAATACTTTAAGAATCTGCATGCTTTTCTTCTTATAGCGTCCCCGACAAACTCCATACACACACAACTTTCCCTTCCTCGCCTCCCTCCCCCCGTCCTCCCCCTCCTCTTCTTCGCAGAAGAAAAGCCAAAGAAGAAAAGATACGACTGTCAAAATCCCCCTTCTTTTCTCGCTCCTGTTATGCAGAAAAGCCTGCACAGTTTTGTATTACGTCTGCTGTGCAGCGGTAGCAGAAGCACTACTTTCCTTGCTTCTTTCTTAGCTAACCGGCCATTACACTTTGAATTTGAACATGATGTAAACAGGGAGAGATATTTCAGCTTCAGCTTCAGTTTCAGTAGAGTAAGAGGATGCCTACTCTGAAGTGTAAAAAGTGTACAGGATAAATCCTGACGATGTCCCGGGATTATTTTTTCTTCTTTCTTTAGTTTCTTAAGTTTGGCGGAGAAAGTGCGTGGGGAGGCGTCAAAGGGAGTGTAAAATCTCTGGTTTCGAGAGAAGGCATAGGCAAAAAAGCAGGGCAGGAGTATACCCGCTTCGTTAGTTAAACAAGTGGTGAGTGGCCCGATCTCCGATAGAAGGAAAGCGTGGCATACGCATAGCACGTTCTTGAGAGGATTTTAGGGAAGAAAGAAGTTAATTTGTGTGCGGAATTTTTCCCAGCTCTTTAAAGATGCGGCGTAAATATCCTCTTAGTAGAGTAAAACAGCTGGCGTCTCAGCCAGACAAGAAAAGCTTGAGCAAGAAGTAAAGACGGAGCAGAAGGAGGAGAGGAACAGCCCTATTTTACTTTAGTCTCCTGGACGCAAGTTAAGGAAGGATGGAAGAAAAGATTAAGTTTATACGTGAAGAGCTCTGTTATGAATTGAAGATAAAGTTATAATTTTCACAAATTTATGCTGCAAAACTTTCTGGAAAGATGATACGGAATCCTCCTCATCTCCCCCCTCCGCTTAACTAATAACCCTCCCTCCCATGTTAGGATCACAATGTTACCAGGCAGCTTTCTACATCTCCCCGGCCGCCCGTCACTGTTTTCTGTCCGATGAAGAATAAGCTGCAGCAGAAGCATAAAGTTAATACAGTAGAGGAAGAATTTGAAAGCTCGCAAAGTATTTTCAATGATGTTCAAATGAAGAAAGTGCAGAGTTTGTTCAGGAGCAGGTGCAGGACGTTGACTCATAACTTTTTGTGCATGTGGTGATGGTGGATGGAGGTGAAATTTTCTACCAAGCTTCAAGCTAGAAGCAGCCTCAGATTGAACTTGGATTGTATGTGATGCTTGATTGACTTTTACAAAGTTTGATTTTTGCAAAGCGCCTCATTCTCAAGAAGGCTGCAGAAAAGAGGGAAGAAGATGAAAGTTGAATGATGATGGAGTCAGAGCGTAAAACTTTGCCGAGTCGGCTCAGCCCACGGTTTAATGCCATAACCAAAACCCTTCTCAAGTTTAATGTATTATGGCTGGTTTGGCGAGTATCTTTTTGTGTGGATACCCTTGCAATAACTTTTTCAACTTGAGACTTGCTCATCTTGTAATAATTTCAAGTTTGTAGACTGCAGAAGAACCGAGAAACTGCTGTATCTCCCACACCCGCCGTCTGGATTAAACTCTGAATACACCTATGCATACACAATAGGAACAACACTCCAGACAGGATTAAGAAAACTTTGCTCAAGATGGAATGCAGAGCATTAATCACTCTTCATGGCATTGAAAACGCATGGATTTTTCTCAGCTAAGTCTGTAATGCCATTCTCGGGAAGCTAGCCGTATTACAAGCTACTAGAAACGTCGGGACGTAGCTGTAAAGTTTAGCTTTGAGGTGCGACAGTATATTCAATCTTTTCCACCTTGGAGAAGAGGGTGTGAAAAGGAAGGATTCTTGTATTATTGATTAGTCTACTGGAAGTAGGTGATAAGGTGATTATTAGCAAGACATGCAACCTTAGCGACAAAGCTATTTACTGGAGCCATGTCCATACCAAACCAAGGAAATAAACATGCTCCTTCCTCATTCTACCTCCATATTCCGTCCTGTCATGTCAGTCATCTTCGCCCCTCTTATGCTCCTCTACTTGCTGGAGAAAGCAATCAATTCCATCCAGAGCTGGGTTATGTATTTCCCCATGCAATGATTCAAACTAACGCCAGCTTTACGTTCTTTGCGGAATCTTATCTTCCAAGCTTAAAATTGAAAGCTTTGATGAAATGAAACCGTCGGAATTTTGATTGCGTTGCAATATATATACAAGCACGCTTTCAACAAGCATTCACAGGAAGTCCCTTCAATGTGTATCATTGGGGTCTGGGTCTGGGGGAGGAGGAAGTGCGGATTGATTTTTTCAAAGTTTTGCATGAAAAGTTATTTGACAGAAGAATATTTGATGGCGGCCGTAAATAAATAGAGGTGTAACGTAAATATTGGTTCGAGGAATAAATACAAGTTGGTTGGAGTCTGGGTAGGGAATTTTACCGGGGAAAAGGCAGTATCCTTTAAAACAACATGAATTTTAAAATAATACCCCGCTCTTACTCCCACCCAACGTCTATGTACTTCCCCTTGAATAAAGAAGAGACCGAGGTGGCAGACGAAAACGGAAACAGATGCATGTTTGTATTATACAGTAAGTAGACTAAACCCTATGTGGTGAGTTCTCGCGGGTGTGATGGAAGAATCCCGCTGGTGGGGCTAAATGGTATGGAGAAAGGAGGGAAAGTACTGTGGAAGGACTTGCCTGGATAAGAAATACGGTTGAGGACATGTATGTTTTTCTATGAAATGTATTAGTTGATGGTGTTAAGTTTACTCGCTTGGCTAGGATTGTATAGCAATAAAATTCCGTGGCTTTTCCCTCCTCCGACAGTCTTTGACTTCCTTATGGGTCCTCCGTGAGTCGGGTGGGATGCATTTGTTATGTTAGGTTAAGTGGGCGAAGAAGAGCGTAGCGCTACTGAGCTTCCTCCAGGAAACTGGAGGAAGATTCAATTTGGGAAAGTATATGCGCCTCAAGTAATCCCACCACCACCATTCAAAGGAGTCATGACAATTTAAAGGCCTGGAATGGTCAGTGGACTGGAACCCATTTTCATGGGGCACATGGGACGAATATCAAATATGGAATAGCCCGGGAAGAGCCTCAAGTTTTCCCCAAATGAGTTCCACAACCTTGTGAGCATACAAACTTGCTTTAAGTTTTCACCCGCCCGCCCATCCAGCTTCACACCACCCTTCCCCTATGTATAACATTACTATTCTGATGAGCAGGGCGGTAAGGGTGAGGGAAAGACACTTTCAACGTTTCAACGGAATATAGACAAAGTATCTATCCTCCCTCCGGTTCCTCCTGTTCTCCTCCATCCAGACACCTGCTCTCTCCAAGGAACGCTTGCATTTCCTCAAGAAAGTCGCCTGTCCCTTTCCACTTTCCCCGTGACTCTCTCACTCATCCCCTCTGCCGTTTCTTCTATACTAAGCATCTCCAAATAACGTCTCAATGTCTTGCAGTTATCCAGAGAAATCGGGGCAGGTCTAAAGAAATTTCGCTCATATTCATACCAAAATTAAATTTTGGTATCGAGCAGGAACGTACTGAATTTAAATGCAAGTACACTGACTTCCACCCTAGTTTTAAACTTGAAAATTGTTATTATCCCTTCCATGTGCTCTCACATCTGTTTCTCGTTTCTCGAGAAAACTTTCCCAGCAAACCCGCTTAAAACGAAACTTTTCCTCTTATTTCTCTCTTGTAATCCTTTGCTTCCTTGAGAAAGCCAGAACTCCAAGAGTGCGTAAATATAATAGTTTGTGTGGAACGCGAAGGCTATAAAAATTTAAATTCTCCAAAAAATAATAGTATCGTAAGAAAACAATTGCTATCATCTTTGAACTAAGGTCAGGCAGGACGGATGGAGGATGCATGCAAAATGGATTAAGTAAAGCACGCCAACAAGCTCGAAAATGCGAACAATCCGGCGAATAATAAGTCGGGTTATTTATTTACGTCAGTTCTTTACTGACTCGAGACAAGCCAAGGGCTACCTTCCTAAAATTCAGCCTCCTTTAATGACCGTATTTTCTGAAATTCTATCTCCGTCATTCGTGTAATATCACTCAGCTGAGCTTCTGGCAACGTCAAATAGTAAATCTAGCTTCTCTCCCCGCTCCTCTCTGATCACAATAATCTCCTAAGTTAAGGATACTCAGAATGACACCACATTTGGAAAAAATCGCTCAAATAATGCATAAGCAACGTGTACTTGCTCTTTTCCCTCAAAGATCCAGCTAGCCACAGGCAGGACATGGACATTCCTGGTTGACTGGGTTCTCTTCAAGAAAGATTCACATCTTGAATTTCAGCTTCAGCAGATTCACTGCAAGCTCGAGTAAATACACGTTACAGATTGTAGAAATAGCGTGGGGTATTATAATAAGATTTTCATCCTTGTTTGCGTGTCAAACTCGTGAGGATTTGGTGTGAAGGTCATCATCATCTACCGTAGAAAAAAGTTATGCGAATATATACATCTTCTCCAACTAAACCCAGAGCTTTTTGCAACTCGCCATAGCTAACTTTCCCATTCCCCTTCTCATCCCCTTCTTCGTCTCTCTACTCTCTACAGATACACAAAAACACAATCATAAGCCCATCATAGCCGAGCCGAGCGTCCAGCCTGTAATGATTCTTATGTATATTATTAAACACCCTTTGTAATCCCCCCACACACGACGGTGACTGTGAGTGATGCAGTTTTTGCGAATATTTGCAAATTGCATTCTTTAAGCCAAAACCTACCAATCCGATCGTCAGTCCCGTCATTCCATCCATCATGAACGTTCAAGCTTTTTCTGCGTAGTCCTCTTCCAAATCCTCTTCTTCAGTATTTCATTACTCGCATCCAATATATTTTTACATATCCATCTCTCTCTCTCCACGGCTATGCATCATCTACTCTTTTCAATAAACTGCTTGTATTTTGGAAAAGTTTTGTAGGAACCACCATTCTTGTAATTTTTTAGAGCGCCAAATAACAAAACAAAATCGCGTGCAAACTTTTTATTATATTATCTTCCTTAAACTAAACCGTCTTTATCTCATTGCCACATGCCGCATATGCTCACTCCTTTCGTTTCCCTATTACGTTAACAATAGAGGTGGACGGATTCCCCTCCGTGGCCACCAACCAAATCTCTGTTTCATCTCCACTTTTCTCATCAAAAGTCTTTGAAAACAACCTTCCGTCTCTCGCAGACAATAAGTGAAGAAGACAAGGTAAAAGGAAGTAGTAGGCAGGCTGCACACGCAATATGTTTCCACCTTCTAGTTTGTAACTCATGCCGTCAGCAGTCAGCAGCACAAAGATATGCATATAATGTATAAAAGTTGTTGCATTTGGAAAAAAACAATATCATCTTCACCCCTTTGTACACATCAATTCTTTTGAATTATTCGGAGCAAAAACTGCACTTAGTGTCCCTTAGGAGTCCTATTTAATTTACTGCAGTCTAACACTACGCAAGAGGGCGCCACCCTTAACGAAAGTTTGTGTCAGTTGCTTTTATGTAAATGAATCGAGGCAATTTTAAATAAGGTTGCACGCGATTTTACAGGATCATGAAAATAATTGGGATGCGCTTAACAAATTTGTCAATATTTAACCCAGAGGCAGTGTAAGCAATGTGTGATAATATGAAAAGTGAAGCAAGCAAAGATGCTGGAAGGTGAGCGAAAGAGTTGCGCATTACGAAACAATATTCCCCTGTTAGTTAAACACTCATTACGTGAAACTAATTAGGTCTTAAGTGACGAAGAAGCTACGACAGTACCTATCAGGGATTGAGCTAGAAATAATTACCTGCCCTCTCCTATTTACACATCATGTCCAAATACTAATTAAAAGCATGTGACTGCAGTGATGCATCGGTAGCTCCAATGGTGGAAATTTACACTGGCCCTCCAAATAGCTCAAAGGCAAGCAAGCTAGCAAAGCAAGGAACACATAAGAAGAATAAGAAGAAGACAGAAGAGGGAATGTGAGAATAATGTTGACGGTGGTGCAAGCAAGTTTGTTCTCTTTGTGGAGATGTGCTTTGATGAGCTCCTGTACTAGTTCAGATGGCTTAGGAGATTTAATGGCAGAGAATTGAATATGACAACCTTCATATAACCTTGAGAGGAATAAGGCGCAAAGCTATAGAAGAACAATAAATAATTTTCAGCCCTCTTATTATTAACTATTACTATTGAATAGTTGTAAGTTTAAATACCTCCATTCATCATTATTTCGGATTACAAACCCTTTTATGTCACTCTCTCCCAGAGTTTTGCACGGCTTTTGCGAATATTTGCATGCATCTCTCTACTTTCCAGCTCATGTGTCCTGGAAGCCCAGCTACCTTTAACAATACAAAAATACTGGGAATGCCCAGAGATTTTCCCGCTTCAGGAGCAGAGGAAAGCCGATACACTGCATGCAAATATATTTACTAAGCCGTGTCTTCCGCAGCGCAAGTTTTAGTATTCAACTTGCGCCGTAAACTTGTCATTGCAATGTTCTGCAAAAAGAGTTATATGTGCAAGTCGGGACTAGAAGAGGAATGTTCTTTTAGGTGCGAGAATGTAGCAAATAAGCTTTGCCTCGTAAATTAGAGGATGAAAGCCAGAAGTGGCTTCTTTAGGAGGTTCCGCTAGATTTTCTTTGCATAAACACCGATTGCAAAATGCACAATGTAAATGGAAATAGGAGCAAAGCCAGATTCCGCTTGCTAAATATTCACTCACGCTACGGCTCGTATTTCCTGCCAGTACCCAAGATTGATAAATGGCAAGTCAAGTTAGGTGGGAGTAATACCCTGCTTTTCCAGTGGCTTACGCAAGAATTTCCTTCATGTCAGCTAATAATTCTTGCAAATTTATATATATATATTTCCCATCTTTTAAGTTCGCAAGCTGATTAACTTAACTTGAACATTTACAAACGCCTTCCCTTCATCCTTTTCCTACCATTTGCAATCAATGTGACCGCGTAAATTGAATTTATGACAGCTGGCCGCAGCTACGGTTTGGGCGAAGGAGAATGTTGTATAGGATTATGGGATTTCATATAGAAATAAAAATTCAAGAGGAAGAACTCAATGAAATGGTTCATCTTAAAAATTAGAAAGGATGAGTTCTCCTGAATTTGACAGAAGGTGTGGTACAACATGAGTATTCTCTCAATGATAAGTTATAACGATCAGTAAATACGTATCTATGGTATTGCCAACGAGAGAGTGTTTAGAGAAGAGAGGGAAACTATTATATATGGGGGCGTTATCCCAGCTGATTTAATGTTTAAATTAATTGCTACGGCACGCTTAATAATTTTCTTGTCCGCAACATCCAATTTCAAAAAGGACTCACATCCCTCAATTCATGGTTTATTATCGATCAAAGATGCGTAATCTACGAGATGCAGCCTACGGCTAGCGCAGACATACACGCATTCAAACGTCATCAGACACACACACACAGCTGAGTGCAATATGTACTTGAAAAGCAGCCTCGAATCCATCCAATTATTCCATTTAATTCAATCAATTGCGGCCACGGGCAAAGTGTGAATGCAATTCATATATTTTCTCGTCTGTCACCCTCTCGCTCTTCTAAAAGCTAATCAGAAATCAATACACTCAATCCGAGGGAGGCAGGTAAATGTTAAATCCATTCTGGATTACCTTTCCTGAAATGCATAAATAAGCTCCTTCTTCCCGCCTTGTCGAATTCTTTTTGCAATTTATATTCAATTGGACCTCGTCACAGAAAATAAAGACAGCGCGGGAACATCATGGACACAAAGCTTGTTCCATTAATTCCGAGCGATCTTGAACTGTAAGAAAGAGACAGTCCCGTTCGTTTGTATGCTAGTCTGTGTAAATGGGCGACCCCTCACCCTCTCTATGGCATAGAGTCTATGCTCAGTTCACAGATAATTGGTGACCGATTAGTGTATGATTTGATTTCTGGTGATTGATAGGAGAATCAAAACTGGTTTAGCAATACGCTCTTGACATCTAGACACCAATGATCTTCACAACTCTTGTCCGCTGCTTGCCGTCAGTAATGAATATTAGCTCCCCCAAATTAATTTACTGAATGTGCATTTCTTCAAATCAACTTTTCATTAAAGGTAATCTAGAATCAGTGTACATTTTCATAGCATCGGTTACAAAAGCTGTTACTGCTTCTTCTTCTTTTCAACGCTCTCCTCCTTGTACGTACCTGAACTGAAAAGGATTCTTGTAACTTCATCTCACGGTCCTTAGAACTGGTAACATAGGGTCACTTTGATAGGGGCGCCCAATCCCATCTTCTCTCCTCAATCAGACCTCTCAAATACACGTTTTTCTGAATTAACATACGAAACCATTTATTTTGTCTTAGGGTTAGGGTCATCAATCTACCAGACTGATTCTATTAGCTAGTTATACACATGGAGCGCAAGCATTCAGTCATTTTTATACGCACTCCATCTTTATTCCTACCCCTATATCAAGGTTGCTATTATTCAAATTCAAACTGCAAACGTTCCGCTCTTTCTCGACAATTTGCAGCTTTTAATATCCAAACTTATTTATCAGGAATCTCCTCTACAGTATTTATATAACACATTAGTACTAGTATTATAGTACAGGCACTACGAGAGCTGTAAAATAGCTTCACATTTTCGCGAATAAAAAACAAGGAGAACGGGTTAAGACTTGCGGGGTTTCTTTAGCCGAAATTATCTAAGAATGATGCTGTATTTTGAGATGTAAGCTTAAAAGAGTTTCGTTTGAAAAAAATATAAAAATACAACACACTGTATAACCATTCAGTAAATTCAGTTTCCTTAGCTAGGTAAAACATGTATTTTCTAAAGGTTAAAAAATCATGACAGCGGCTCAGGATTACAAGATGAAGTGGATGTGCGACTTGAGAATATGAAATCCACACTTTGTTTTTCCTTCTTCCATAGCCCTTGCAAATTCTGCTTTGCAAAGAAGTTGTTGAAACAGTGATTAAAACAAAGATGTGTTTCTTCCAACTCAGAGTTTCTCTAGTTTGCGGTTTTGCGAAATTGTGTGATTAAGCTTAAATGTTTAATATAACCACAGGACTTTGCTTCATTGAAGGGGAATAAGGGTAATTAGAAAAGATTGGCGTATGAAAAGCCGAGCAGCGTGAGAAAGTCACATAGCTGTGGCTTACTGACTTACAGAGATCCTTCTGTGGGAGATGAATGACGAGTGAAACTTGTCGCAACATTTCATCCCCTTCAATCATATCCAATCTAACCTAAAGCCAAGAGTAAATCCTATATTTTTCTTCAATCACGCACTCAAGCTCAATCACCCAGTTTAACTGTAGCGTACCTAATTGTTTAGCTGGAGGAAAGGGTTTAATCGCAAGCGGCAGGGCCTTTTCATCCGAATACACGATTACTCCTGCCTTTGGGTTAATTGGCCAACAGAGAGAGCAAACATTAAATTCTAAATATCTTTATCAAGCTTTGATGAACTAATCATCCTGCTGCATCATATGGATGGTTTTGTGACTCCAAAACCCGACTCCCTCATCACTTTTCCCACTCTTTATTTTTCAAACTTTAATCTGACTTGATTAAGAAGAAACTGTTCGAGAGAAGCAAACATAGAAGGACAGTCTTGCTTGCAGATTTTGCTCCTTTTACATTACCAGAGGAGTAATGAACTCTCGACAAATTTTATATCCTTGCAGTAATAGTAGGGTTGTAAAAATGAAAAAAACTTTAAATCCTTTGTCATATACTATCACCCTTGAGTACGCAACAAACTCCATGTACTTCCTCACACTCCATAACCGTTAAACTGGGTAGAGATGCGAAATAAAGAATCAAAGTAGTAGCAAATACGAGTCAATTTCGCACTACCTTATGCCTTTATCAGCTCTCAACCCCCACGCAAATGTCTGGGGAGGAAAGATTTTCTACAAGTTTTTTCTACAGATATCACACACTTATCGACGGACTGACAGAGATGAAATTTCAGCTTCACCTCATTTATGCCATTCATCCAAACGGATCCCTCTTTGGTGTAGTGGCGTGCATTTTAAAATAGTTGAGTTGAAATATAAGAAGAACGTGGGGAAAGTATCAGTCTTTTCCTTCACTTTGGTATAAATAGATTGTTCTACCATCAATCCGGGAGTAATTCCACCTTTTCACTCGCATAAATTTTGCAATATCGCTTTCAAATGATTTCATTTCGGTTCTCTCTTCCGCATTTAAACCCGGTGGGTATTCTATTATACTCGCCGCGACACGGAGCATATGGTCTAGCCTCATAGTCTGGTTCCGCTCAAACCTTTAGACTTGTGCAGACTTGAGACACAGTCAGACGTGGCCAAAGAGTAAAAAAACTAGAGCCGACTAAATTCTATATGTGAAAAGAGATCAACTTTGGGTATTAGCTCAGTCAGTCAGACAAGAGGAGATAATATTAAAGGTGAAGTGGTGGGGTTGTGTGGCTAAAGAAAGAAGTAGAAGATGGAGAATTTTCTGGGAGCATAGAGAAATGCTATAGAAATTGGGTATTTGGTGGTCAATAACTTTAGAATTCCGAGGATTTAGTGTGCTTCCCCCAAGTTCGAGATGACAGAAAATGGTAGTATTATGCGTAATGGCAATATCCTCCAGGAACTCCAACCTAGAGGAGTAGATGGAGGTCGGACGGAGAGGGAAATATATATGGGGAAAGAGGAAAAGATAGAGAGATGAGTTAGGGTAGCAGTAAAATAGATGATAATGGGGTCGCGGCTCTTCCCTAAACGTTGTTCCAACTCATCCGAGACGCTCGTACAAATGAAATAAAATATACAGTCAGTCCATATCTACCCGCTTCGCCATACTACATAACCCACAACATGCACACCACCACCAATTCCTGCTTCAATAGAATTTCTATCCAACCAAGATATTTTTACACACACAACATGCTTCATATCCAACCATAACTGCACAGAGGCAACCCGTTCGTCATTATGTTTACCACCGCCCGCCCAGATATTCATTAGATACAAGCCGGGTAGGGTGGCGTATGCTCAATAAATGCCCCTGACTATGTGTTTATGCGGTTTACTAAATTCCTACCTCTTAAGACAAGGATGTCGGGTCGTATCTTTGTGTGCGAGAATGCGGTAGCACTCTTCTTGCTCTTCATCTCAGCCAGCATACACTGAAAAGCGGGAGTTATTCAAGTACTTTATTATTTACGCCGCCGTCAATTCAGAAAATTCTCGCCAAACCCTTACGCTGTTTTCTTTATTTCACTAAAACAGATTTGCAATTCCCCCTTCACTCGCACTACTCCCATCTTAATGCCTTCAAGACGGCGGGTTACGTAATACAAAAACATGGGATTCCAAGCTGGAAACTGTTAAGTGTTAAACGAGGAAATGAGAAAAAGAATAAGTCTTTCCTTCACATCTTCCTCATCTGGCTCATTATAAGCCTCTCAAATCTGGCTCAGCATGACTTACAGGTTCCATCTCCCGTTTCCCTCCTCGTTTTCTTCTACGATAGCTACTTTGTCAATAGCTCAATCGTCTTAAACGGAACGTGCTATAGATCCAGTCAATGTAGGCTATTAAGATACCGGAGGGAAAACAGGCAGGAGCTTGCTACCGTATATGATTGTATTATCACCATCAAATAGGAGAAAGAAGTTTTACCAATTGTTACGTGGCACTATCGATTTGGAACACAAGAAAGCAGCATGTTTTCTCTTGCTTTCTTCTCCCATCTGTAGCCTAAATAATGATGACTCTCACCTTTTACTAAAGAATATAATTTTTCCGTGTAACTACAAGTCTGCGTCGGCCTGTGATTAGGGTGAAAGTCATTTTAGAAGCTTAATTACCAAGTCCTTTCTAGGAAAGAACCCTTCTGGAAACAAATTTTCTCCTCGAACCGAATTCATAAATGAGAGCTTGAACTCGACTTGTTTGTACTCCGCAAATGCTTCTCTGCTACTCCAAAACTCGAGTTATAAAACTCATGGGCTGAGAGAAAGTGGGCAAATGACGCCATGTATACTAGCCCGACAGGATAGCTTCCTTCCTGGAAGTAACCTAACTGAGTGACACGAGTGGAGATGATGATAATGTCCAAAATGGAGGGCAACTCTGAAAACCTTTTAATCTCTTCACTCATTCCTCCCTCGATCCTCAGAAAATTCGGTTCAATCAATAGTAGCCTCTTCTCACTTTGAACTTTTTAGAAATCATGAAATAGCTTTTAACATTATCGTAGCTCTTATTAATCGTTAATGATACGTGAAAACTGCTATGATTCTATTCCCACCGCAACCGGGAGTCTTAGTCCACTGTATCGGGGTAAAGTTTCGAGTAAATTCGCAAAAGAAAACAAGAATTGTCAAGCACTTCCCTCTTTCCCTTCTTGTCTCAAGTGTTTTAACGACTTTAGAGCTTCTACTTATATTCTCCATCCTCGCCCTCGTGTATATCTATACGCAGAATAAATGGGATAATGGGATTTTCCTTTTGATATGGCAGACGGCAGCTTCTCTACGAAAGTTCGAAGGAAATATTAGAGTGGAAGATTACATAAGACAATTTCTGCATTTACTTCTCCAAAGGTGTATTCAGTATTTCTTCACCTTTCTTTTAAAGGCATATTAATAGCTATTCACTTGTAAAGAAGAGAACTTTTGCAACGAACACCGACAGAGATTGTCTGGAAAAAATGGGAGCTGATTATCACTAAGACCATGTCAGAAAGATTCGCTTTCTCCAGATTTTTTCATTTTAAAAAATTAACAGTTTTATTTTCAAATCAGTGAGAGGCGTAAAATATTTACACTTTTACACATTACAAGCTTATTTATCGAACCAAGCATCACGAATCCCGTAGTCTGTGGCCCCCAGTTAGGATTTGTCAAGGATAATTTCTTACAATACCAATAAAGCTTGATATTTCTATTAAAACAGCAGCAAGGTCAATTGTATCGTATTCGTACTACATCATACACCATCTCTATACCTGCACCACAACGGAGTTTGGATCAACATTGAAATTCATGACTAAGTCGGACAACGCATTCCCTCTGCATTAAATTATTTGTCAGTAAGATGGTGTTTTCCATGGCCGTATAGTAACTCATTCGGCGCCGTTAATGTCTGACTCTTTAAATAGCGTGAGACGAGAAACGAATTCATTTTGCGTGTTGCTTCCATACATTGAGATGAGAGCGCACTGCATCTTTTTATTTGATTCAATAGAATGCGTCCAAAATTTATTTCCCGGCAGGTTTCTATCAACTTTTATAAGCTAATCATTACGCAACTTGTAAAGCGCGAGAAAAAGTGGGAAACACATGGAGGAAATGTTGAAACTAGATAGAAATGTTGTAAACTAATAAGCCCGATCACATGAAGACAAATAAGTTGGTAGCAGGACGAATTCTGCAAAATTGAGATCACAAGTTGGATTTTGGCGTAGAGTACTAGAGCATAAAGCTGTATATTATTATCTATAAGGGCCTGCCAAGCCACCATTTTCTCTTTCTGATCCCTTTTAATTATCTTTTAGCCCAGTGAAAGTACGAATGGCGAATACTTTCCCTGAGGTATGATAGCTTTCACCAAGCTGCAAAGGACTTTTCTAAATATCCCGTCTCAGCCAAGCTCCAGGCCTTTCTCCGATATTCCTTTATCTAATTACTCTCTCTTGTTTCTTCTGGCTGGCTTACTTTAGCTGTATCGACAGAATACCGCTTGTTTCTGGGGCGTTTCTTTAAAGCTTTCACCGTTTGAACATTCTGGTCAAGGCAGAATAAGCTGCTTTCAAAAATTGGTTATAGTATAGTCCCTCCTAAAATAGTATTAGTGTTTACATAATACATCCGTACAAAGGAAACCTCCTCAAGCGATTTCATTTTCAGCAAAATTACCTAACCGACGGAAGACAAATTAGCGACACTTTCATAAAATTGACCAAATTTCTTGTTTGTATGAAGTTGATGTGCTCTTGTGGGGGGATACTATAGTATCAAGGTCAAATGGTTTTCGTTGGTATCCTAGTCATTATTGGACTGTTACCAACCATATAATACGAGCAAGGAATTAACGATTCTATCGGTTGAATAAATTTGGCCACTGATTATAGATACCCACTGCCTGGAAGTTGTAAAGAAACAATTATCGCTTCAGCTGAAATTACTTTCCCAAGGACAAAATTAACTGGAGCTATGAATTAGTTATTGGACTGGAAGGTAATAGTTTTCGCATTTGCCGCTCCTGTTTTGAGCATTGTTTTGAAGCGTTTGTGTATGGTTCCAGAGAACATATTTTCTGGGGAAACTATCGTTATCGTAACTTTTAACGGCAAAATAAAATACAAAACAAATTGTTACACTTAAACGGGATAGGAAGCAACCAGATCTTGTAAGTTACGTTGGCTTCAACCTAAAAGTTGTCTGAAAAGTGTTGATCTGTAAAATCAGGGATCCAAAAAAATTGGCAGGGTGGATGACACAAGGGGATAGTTAGTTTGACTGACAGGAAGGATGTTGGATAGGAGGATGAAAGAAGGGGCTTGGAAAGTGTCATATGGGACAGCGTATTAAGGATTTTAGGTGCGAGTGAAAGTTTGAAAGCTGTCGTCTACGGGCTAGGAATGGTGACGTGTGACACATTGCAATTAACCCGGCTACTACTTCCGCCACTCTTTCCACTTCGCTAGAGTTTACTAAAAAACCGCAGGAAGACAACTACAAGCCTAGTTTGAGAAAAAACAAAGTGTTAAGCCTTCAAGTTGGTAAAAGTTAGGAGGTAGCCTGTCTCCAAATATTTCCTTCCTTTCACTCCTGAGTTCCGCTTCTACTTCTGCTACAGTCCGCTTTAACCTGTTATGTTGTTTCCTATGATAATCCAGTGAAGAGTAAATACTTAGTAGCAAAGCAAGGAGGAGACAAGCTGTCGGTTAAAGAGGAAATGGAGTTGAAGCATGGTTTAGAAGGATTAGTTTTTTGGTTGTTTTGTGTCAAAATATTTATAAAAATTTGACGGATGTTCGCTTCTCCAAGTTTATGAATCCAATGACATGTTTCTAGTTTGTTTTTAACACGGAACATCAAGTAGGAAAGATTACAAAAACGTTGACTTTGGAATTCAATCTTGTTTGGCTTTCTCCAGTCCTTCGAGT
Source organism: Sminthurides aquaticus (assembly GCA_906901655.1). Taxonomy (NCBI): domain Eukaryota; kingdom Metazoa; phylum Arthropoda; class Collembola; order Symphypleona; family Sminthurididae; genus Sminthurides; species Sminthurides aquaticus. Next base: position 618,639 of record CAJQTT010000002.1, on the reverse strand, counting down.
CCCAAACCAGCTCTTTGATTGTGGCTCCGAGCGGCTATTTTTTATTCAAGGAATGCAATCATCCCCAGAAAGGTAATTACGTGGAAGAGTTGAGGGAGGGGGATGTTGGAAGAAGATTTTGCAACGTGTTCAACACGAGTCTACCGGCTTGTCCGCCGAATTCTCAGTGTTATACTCGGCTCCATTCCCTACTTTAGTATTCATGTTTATGCATAGAGAAATCCCAGAGGGAAGAGAAGAGAAAAGAAAGGTTTTTGATGGAAGAGGAGGAGGGAGTTGATGCATGCGGGGAGGTTGGTGGTAGTGCTGCTGCTGCTGGAGAAAGTAGGAGGCGAATCTGTTTTCCCAGAGAACATTTTTTTCTACCAGCATCTCTTTTGCTCAATCCACATGGGTTTGGCATTAATAGCTGGTGAGGTTGGCTGAGTAGGAGAGAATTGGAGTAATAAGAGTACTAGATGTTCGCCCGACTGGATAAATGTTGAAAATAATGAAGAAATCTATGAGTGGGAATGACAGGGATATCAATAACACGAGGATTTCATGTCATATTCCCTTAACGCTCATCTTGTCCTGGAAAAGAAACTGTGACAAGTGAAAGCTCATTGTTGAAACTAGAAGGGGCAAGAGGAATACATGTTCAGATGAATATATGTTGGTCGCAAGGCTCACAAAACGGTGTAGCATGCATACAGTTCCAGGGCAAAGATTTGAAAGGAGGGTGAAAGCATTAAGGAATCCTTTACGTATAGTAGATTCAATACGCTGCGTCTTCCTTCCGCAGTGCATGTATGTGCATGATCTTATGCCTAGGATATATTATTGGTGCTTTTGAAATATATTCCCTTCACCGCCGACCACCACCACGCACCCTATCACCGTAGAATATTGGAGAAAGTACACTGGCCGTATGTTCGGAACCTGCAAGGAATTCACACACTCCTCTGTAGTTGATACGAAAGAAATGAAAGCAGCTGTTAAGTAAGCGAACCACGTTCTAATGGCGGTTAAATGTAGCGTTTTCATAGAGCATGCTGTACTGGAAGCCGAAAAATTTCAGAGCGTTTCCCCTTTCAGAAACCAAGATTGAGTGAGAGAAAATTGAGGAATTGTAAGAGATGTACTCTTTTGGAAAATCAGTCGTGTGTGTAGGAAGCGGAACGGCGTCATTTCATTTCTTCCCGGAAAAAAGACGTTAATTTCGCGGTTCCCTTAAAGATACACACAGGGACTAGTAGACCGCGTCGGAGAAAGTCAGAGACGCGCCTCCTGTATCCTAGCGCCGCTCAATTATTCTCTAGACATGGAATTTCAAGGGGCTTTGTACGTAACACTGGATTCCTTTGTTTTCTTTCAGATTGAGAAACCGGAGAGCTGAAATAAGAATCCTCAAGCAAGAAAGGAGGCTTTCACGGAGAAGAACTATAAAAGAGGGCTAATTACAACCCTGGTGAGTCTCAACAGCTTTTTATTCTTCCTGTATAGATTATGTATTGCAAACAGCCCTCTCCGTCCATGCATGTCATTCTTATGTTAGGACCTTCAAAAGGTGGTGAACGGATATTGTGTCAAAGTCTAGCAGTAGGTCGCCTAGATTTGTCCTCGGTCCCCATCAGTGACAGACGGGCCATCACAGTCAAAGCGGTTCTACGAGAAGAGGTCACTACGACGAAAGCAAGTAGCAAGGCTGATTCTACTATGATTGCTTCGCTGTGGAGAAAGCCAGCTCTCCCGGCAATTCCTTCTTAATATAAGAAATGGATAACAGAGTTTTGTGTGCTGCTACTCAAGAAGTTTGCTTCAAAGGTTCCGAAAGGTGTGGAGTGTGGAGAAATGTTGCGCCTGGTAGAATGGAATGTTTCCGTTCGTTTCTATGGGAACCGTGAAAGGTTATTAGTCATAATGAATTTTGCATGAAAGGAGGAGAATATATCGAAGCTGATGAAAGCTAGGGGGAGGTAACTGTCAAGTGGAGATACAGGGAGCAATAAAAAGAGGGTTAGGAGGTTACGGAGCGCTCTAAACCGGGACTGGTTACTCCCGCTCTTGCTTTCTATGAATACTGTGGCCGTATGAGAATGACGATTATGAATCCAAAGAGAATTCCTTGAAATGATGTTATTTTTTAAGACCCAACTCGGAGCTTATCTTATTCGAAGAGGATAAAGAAGAATGTGGTGGGCGGTAGTAGTTTTCTGAGATTGAAATTTTTCTAAGGCAACCAACGGAGAAACACATGGGCTTCCGCACATATTTTTCAAGCTAAAGCAAACATTTACGCCTTACTGGCCTTACTCTCTAGGGTTTAAGCGCTGAGATTCCTTTCCCTTTTCGGTCAAAGAAAGCTTCTTTGAAGTGTTCCAACACCCATAATACAATCCTTTTTGCCCCTTCTTTGCCCTTTCCTCCTCTGTTTTCATGTTTAACCATAAAGTGAAATGGTCAAGCGTAGCTTTATACGTTTGAATTCTCAGAACACGACCACCAGAGCCAAAGGGTTGAGCTAGTCCTGAGCATTTTCATCTGCAACGGCTAATTCCCCCGCGCCAACTCTAAACTCAAGACCGTATAAGTTAAAGACTTTGTGAATATTAGATTTTTTGTCCCCTTGAGACGTACCCCGGCGCTAACTCTTCCCCCGAATACTGCATGCAAGAAATATACCTAGCCAAATGAGTGGTATGGAGTGTAGACGCACGGAAGACGAGGTTGGTGAAAGTAACTTTCACCCCCCCCCCCACCTCCTCCTACTTTTTCTCCAGAGAAAATCCATAATTTGCCCTATGGATAGTTCACCCGAGGGCCAGTACTATTTCTCTTTGAACTAGACAGAATCCAGACGCTATCTCTATTAATGCACTGCATCGATAATCGATTACTCTAGCCGAAAGGGCCAAAAATAAACAAAAGTTGCATAGTGTAGTGACCAAAGTCAGCGAATTCTTGCAGTTTCTCGTGTTACTTTCAAAACCAGAGTTAGCTGCCACGGATTCCGATACTATTGATGACTTAACTGGAGAAAGGCGAAGAGTCTAAATAATTTTTGCTTTTATTTTCATTTTAACTAGTTCGAGTGTATACACGGGAGAAACTTTAAATTACGAGTAACTGCGTGAAACTGTAGAATATGCAGCTTTTACGCCCTTTCAAGCAGTGTCGACATCCGCGTGCTGAGGTTTGCCTCTGAATTGTGGAAGCGCCAACGTTTGTCAAACTTTGGATAAAATCTTTTGATTTCCCCAAGTCTCCAGGAAAGTTTACAACAAAATTAAAGATTATGCTTAAATGTGGAAAACTAGAGAAAGTTTCAAATTTAATTTCCTAACTTCCAACCCTTCTTACCTACCAGCCGAAGCTAACCTTTCCTGACCAGGAATAGGAAGCACCAGGAGAAGAAAATAGTAAGTATACAGCTGCATTAAATCTCGACTCTTGAATAAGTATTTATTCCAAGCAGAGGCACGGGGAACGAATAGGGAACCTCCTCCCCTCTTCCAGCTTTCTCCGTAATCTTGCCCTATTTCATTGCGGTTGAGTGAACTGGAAGAGGATGGAATAAATCCTGGAAATTGAAACGTAGGGATACTAAATATGTATTCACAGGTACGAAACTCATCCTTAAATACGACTGGCTCCAGCATTTAAATTACTTTGAGGTGAGTGGAGAAACTGTTAATACCTTTACAAGTTTTGTTTCTCCAAGGCAATAGCAACCAAAGTCAGACTAATTCCTTCTTTTCAGAGCTTCGAAATGACTGATTACGTGTTTTGATTAGGAGGCAAAACGAAATAGAGAACCTCAAATTCAGCTTCGCAATGATAGGCTCGCATACACACATTAATTCAAATCCTACCACCGCAAAATCTTTTCACGCTTCGCAGGATTTTAATTTCCATACGGCATTCAAGCTTTCATCATTCCTATCCCCAAATTCCGTCGATAGGAATCATTCCCTGCCACCAGTACTCCATCCCAGAAAAAAAACTTCAAGAGGCTTGAATTGAAAAGTTTGTTTTTTAAATCTGCCGAGTGTGGCAACTTGAAGATTGACAAGGAGCGAAACGTTGTCTGTATGTATCGTGTCGAATATTTATAAGCTTTTTGTCTCAACTCGAAAGCTTTTTCCGCGCTGTTTTCACCGTGAATATATTCTTCGAAAAAACTAATCTCTCCTTCATTCAGCTATCCTCTCATTCTCATAATCCTTCATCGTCAGCCAAACCCTTTTTTCTAAGAAATAATTCACACATTTATGCAAGATTATTATCTCCCACTTGCATCCACCAATAACTTCCTGCAAAAATTTCCCCCGCTCCAAAGGATACATTCTCCGAGAAAAGGTGTAGACGAGACAGAACTTCAAAATTACAAAGACTACTTTCGGTATCCGGCAACCAGTCCCTGCTTATGAGGGTATCAACTTACTTTCTTATTCCTCTGTTAAACTTCACAAGTAAATCCAAACTCTTGAAACTTTATTTTAAATCACTTTTTTATGACGCAAAAAAACGGATACAAGAAGAAAGGGTTGAAAGAAAAAAATCCAATTCCAAATTCCAAGAGCTGGATCTGGGGTCCGATTTCCCAGGAATTTCCATGCTTAGTTATGACAGACCTCTTTTGATTCTTCTGTATCGATGATAGCCGACCCTCTCCTCAACTATTCAAAGACATTGGAATTCCGAAACCCTGCTTCAGATTATATTAACTCCAAACGTAGTCATAGCATCGGCTATCCACCGGATCAAGTCCAAGCATACAATTGCTTCAACTGCACTGACTGAACTATATACTGCTTGAAAATTCATTGTTTTCTGCAGCTTTCATTTCATCTCTTCCTGTAAAAAACTACTCCCTCTATACGAATCCGTAAACACAATTGATTTCATGCCCTAAGGTCGAATCGAAAACGAAACAGCTATTTACCAGTTACAAAGTAATTCGTGTTGCTCGTATTATGTGCAGCAATTTTCAAAAAGAAAGGAAGAGAAAATAAAAACATATCTCATATTTTCCAGCCTATGCGCGTACTGTATTAGAAAATAGGATAATAATGGTAAAAACAGGGCAGAAAGAGAAAGTGAGAGAATGAATGGATGAAATCCGGAGGGTAATGAAAAACAAAATTGCAAAAACCGAACAGATTTTCATTAAGGAATTTGGCATACTACGGCAACCAAAGGAAACAGTTAAGGAAGAACGGAAATAATGTCAGGTACGAGGAGTTTGGTTGAGTTGGGGACACAGAGGAGAAAGTAAGGTGAAAACAAGTTGTCGTAATAGTTCCGGGGAGTAAAAGTAAGTGCTAGGGCATGTACTAGTTTTCTTTGTGGAAAAGGAATGGATAAAGGGAACAGAGGGAATGGTACCATTTATTGATTTTGAAAAAGCTGTGTTTCAATGTGTCCCTCCTTCTTGTTTCCTAACCAGAGAAAAGAATGAAGAAGCTCACAGTTTCTTTTCTCCTTCCAATTTGCTTTGAGCACCAAAAGAGCTCTGGAGTGAAATGCATGAATGAATTATTTTTGAACACCATCACCCTCCTTATTCTCATGTCTCTAAGCATTGCAACATGTCTATTTTTAGTCCCTTTACCAACGCATTCTTACTGGCAATGCTGGGAGAGCTACTACGGAGAAAGTTGGGAAGAAAGAGATGGGGGACAGTCCTGGACGTATGACCCCGCGGAAGAGAAAGTTTTAGGGAAATAAGTGTGAATATTGGCAACAACAACTTTCCACTCAGTTCGCATACAGTCACTTGTCTCTACTACCCGTAACACCCCTTCCGAGAAAATTAATCCAATTTTCACAGCCATTTGCCAATTTTAACAACATCATTGCCACCATTTGCTCAGTAGACTTTATTCACTGTGCTTTACCTCGATACACCCGTCGCCTCAGCTACATTCAAATTTTTTCATAGACTCAAGCAAACATAGTATTTCTTTTCCAAGTTTTAGGTCATTTATACTTTCTTCCTCTCTTTTACGTCATTCCTACATGATTCCCTGAACAAAATACATTCTTTCACCTTCTACCCTCCGTCACTACTCGGAACGTTCTCCGGTCCGGCACAGTATCTACTAATGCGATACATATCCTCTGTAAGGCCTTGTCGTCGAATCAGCTATATAACCTCATATCCTAAAGTGAATTTCTGTGAGATTCAAAAATTGTTCATACAAGAAACAAAATTGAAATAGAATTTTCCTCCGTATTTAGCTTAGCCTTAATCCAACACCATTTGACTAAACTTCACTGATCGCTTAATTAGAAGTGTCTCTGGCATGGAAACATGTGCCAACAAAAACGTGTATACTTGTATGTTAGTTGTATAACCTCCTTCATTGAGATAGTTAAATTGATTTCCCTCATTAAAATTCTAAGCAAATATATTTTTGGCTGGGATTAATTACACTATGAGATGGTTTGAACTAAAGGTTGAGTAAATAGAGACGTGGGGTTAGCAGTGCTAACTTAGCACATATAATTTTTTAATCTATTAAAGAAGAGTAGAGTCTGAAAATGTCATCCGCCTCATGCTAGAGCTTTCTCCTCCTTTCTCCTAGCGTTATTATCTTCGACTGAAATATCCAGCGATTCTCATTGAAATCCTCCCAAAATTTATAACTCATGGAAGGGTTTTATGTATAAGCCTGGAGAACAGCGATTCAGTCCTTTGAGTGCAGTGTAGTCGTAGTCAATGAGGAATAGGCGGAGATAATCCATAGATTTGTGATTTATTCCTCCATGTATGCATAGTTCTTGCTTTGAAATTCATATGATGAGAGGTACAACTTGTGTACAAGAATTATTTTCCCTTACTTGATTGCTTTGTAGCTGGAATAATGGAAGAAGGATTTCCGGGAGAATAAATTCTTTCTCGTCTATCACATTCTAGAAATACAGTCGATACCTCTCCACATCCCACCCGATCCAGGTTAGCTCTGTCTGCATAATGGAGAAAGCAAACAATCAAAAATTCTTCCAGTCATGTCAAATCCCTGCCATCAATTCCCTTCCCAACCTATAACAATTCGAATCTCGTCGTCCAGGCCAGGACCCAGACCCACAGGGACGCAGACTACAGTAACTGTCCCTTCATCCTCCACCTTATTATGCATCTTTCTATATTTTCCCATTATTTTCAATTGCTCTCAGCCCACCAACTGCATCAGAGGATGGGACAGAGAGAAAGAGAGTCAACTGAACTATCCTTCATTTGTATGGGTTTGTAGCCCCTGAAAATTCATTTCAATACGATTGGGTATGCATACTGCATACTCCAGTCCAGAGAGAGGAAGAGGAATGGGACAATAGGAAGACAGCATGGGTGGGATGGATACAGGCTTTCTCCCGTCTGCATTTGGCGCTAGCTTTTTAATAATAATTGGCTATTATTTCATAGGAAGGAAGAGAGTCTTTGGAATTTCATCATATTATTCATTTTTCCTTTTTGTTATATTAGATTTGGGAGCTAACTAGGGAAGCCTGCGGAATGCCAAGTAGATACATTCTTCGGTTAATAATAAGCAGCCATGCTTAGGAATACAGTACGCCTCGGCCTTGGTTACCGTCTCCGGAATAGTCTTCCATCTCAAATGGACCTTCTCTCCAGCCTAGATTTTGGAAGAATATTAGCTTTTCAAGAGGAATTCTCATTAGGAAGGAATTAAGTGGCAATTAATAAGCAGAGAAATTTGTTCATTTACATAAAGTGGAATCAACTTAAGGGGATTTGTACGTGAAAACATGTAATTATTTCTCTCAGGAAATAACATGAGACTCTTTTTCCCGCTCTGCCGACTCCCTGCCAATCTTCAAACTGTGCATATGCAGGGCTCTTAAGTGTAGCTCAATGTTACTCGGTTATTTCATCTGTATAACTGCTAATGGGTGTGTAGTTGTGGTAAAAAATGGTAGTTAATTTGTCCACATCAAGGCAAATGATACTTGTTCATTTGTAGTATTGTGGGTAGCATATCATACTAGCTTACAAGGTTACTATTGCGAGCTTCTTTTTTTACATATGTTTTGCTCGGGAAAGAGAAATAAAGTAAAACTAATAAAGTAGGTATGAGGTAATGGAATAGGACAAAAGTTAGCTGGAAATAAATGAATTCAATTCCCGCATTTATCAACGTCTGCAAGGAGGATGAGAATCCGGCTGAGTTAATCGTAATGTACAGTCTCGGAAGAGAAGAAGAGTAGCAATGCAGAGCCATGCAAAAATCCTTCAGGAATCTTGGCCTGTGTAGGAACGAGTAGGGAGGAGTAGCGTATCTGTAAAAAGATACTTTCCTCTCTCTGATAACGTTATTTATTAGTGTTTTCCAAATCTTTTCCCGTGTGAACGACTATGATTTAATTTATACGAATCTTCTCCTAGAAAAGCTACAGACGGGAACAAATTAATATGGATTCTCTTCCAAGAGGTTTCTTTATCAAGTTGATTGATTTACTCACTTCATTGCTTTTTCCATAGCATTTTTTTCTTAAATATATATATGTATATATATATATATACTAGCTTTGCTACCCGGCTTCGCCCGGGGGTTGTGTGGTACGAATGCAACAACACTCCCGTCAAATGGTTAGCTCTTGCGTCGAGTCTTTACCTCTCCGGTCTATTCTTTAACTCATCCGTCGAACCAATAGCTCTCCCGTCAAACCTGTAGCATATGGTTCCAAACCTATAGTTCTGTCGCCGAATCAATAGCGTTGTCGTCGAATCAATAGTTCTCCCGTCGTCCTTAAGTTTTCACCTTGAGACAATAGCTCTCCCATGGACCTTAAGTTTTCACCTTGAGACAATAGCTCTCCCATGGACCTTAAGTTTTCACCTTGAGACAATAGCTCTCCCATGGACCTTAAGTTTTCACCTTGAGACAATAGCTCTCCCATCGACCTTAAGTTTTCACCTTGAGACAGCTCTCCCGTTAAACGCAAAGCTCTCCCATCAAACGCAAATTTCTCCCGTCAAACGTATAGCTCTCCCGTCAAACGTATAGCTCTCCCGTCAAACGTAAAGCTTTCCCGTCAAACGTTAAGCTTTCCCGTCAAACGTAAAGCTTTCCCGCCAAACGTATAGCTCTTGACCCAAACCTATAGCTCAGACCTACAGTCAAACCTATAGCTCAGACCTAGTCAAACCTATAGCTCAGACCTAAAGACAAACGTATAGCTCATATTGATAGCTCAAACCTATAGCTCAGACCTATAGTCCAACCTATAGCTCAGACCTATAGTCCAACCTATAGCTCAGACCTATAGTCCAACCTATAGCTCAGACCTATAGTCCAACCTATAGCTCAGACCTATAGTCCAACCTATAGCTCAGACCTATAGTCAAACGTATACCTCAAACTGATAGCTAAAATCTGAAGTCAAACCTATAGCTCGAACCTATAGTCAAACCTATAGCTCAGACATATAGTCAAACCTATAGCTCAGACCTATACCTCAAACCTATAGCTCATACCGATAGCTCAGACCTATAGCTCAAACCTGTAGTCAAACCTATAGCTCAAACTAATAGTCAAACCTATGCCCCCTCCGAATGAAAATGGGACACCGTGAAAGTGAAAATGAAAGTGAAAGAGGGAATGGCACACACAGACGTTGAGATTTATAGTATAAGATATGTATATATATATATATATATATGTATCATGACGCTGGAATGCTAGCGTCTATGAACCAAAGTTCACATCTCAATTTTAATCTGGAAATTGAATGTTTCGTTAAATAGTTTTTGAGCATTCATCCCGGTCAGCAATAATAAATACAGATCTTAACATAGCATGATGCAAAGCACGTGTATATTTTTAGGAAATTATACTTAGTGGAGATCTTGCAAAAAGAAGTAACCGGACTTTCAACGTTTTAACCACTAAATATACTGGTTTTAAGTTACATCACAAATATCGTGAAAATATTGCTTTATCAGATTGAACAATAACCTTTTCAAAATTACGAAGCGGCTGCGAAACATAACCAAGTGTTTGCAGTGTTTCAAGTGGTTGCCTACGAGCACTAGAGAAAGTCCAAGTGATTTCTCTCAGACTCGTGTATTTCAGCTCTTGTACAAAACCTCTCATATTATTACAGCAGTACAAAACAGTTTTACCATAACAGGAGAGGCCGTAAGGGAACAGGGAACATACTTGGAAACATATTTCTGGCTCCGAGGAACAGCGGCACGTAAAGAGGAAATTTGTACTGCTTGTGAAAGTTTACTACGTCTTAAACCAAAGGCGTTCGTCTGTACACTTCGCGTATATTGAAAGTAATTTATGCTTCATTGAGTTGACAAGTAGTCCAAGCTTGCTTTGAGAAGGGACAATGTAGCGGAAAACTAATGATTGAAAGGAGACAGGATTATGAAAACTGAGAAATGGGTTGTCCTGCAAAGAGGATAGGGAGAAAGTATTGCGGCAGCGGACATGCTTCTTTGCAGGCGGTTGAACTTGACGCTTTCCTCTCGTACATGTTTCCGGAGGATACAGGATGGTAGGAATTGATGACGTGTGTGCGGATTTGAAGGGAAATGGAGGGCCCTTGTAAGTAGAGGAGTGGAAATACTAGTCACGGGGAATGTACGGAGATTTGGATGGAATTCATAGGTTTATGAGCAAGTGGGAGTAAGTACTTTGCGGTGGGATTCATAGGGTTTCCCTCCTCTCTTCGGGATTGTTCTGGGTGTGAGAATTTGGAGAGGTGATACGGGAGTCGCATCTCTGTTGGGTTAACTACATTATTCATTTTAAAAGTGGCAAGTATGAGGGATGAAGAGGGAAGAGGAGGTGAGTAAGTATTGTGGACAGGCTGTTGGTGTAAGTAGGGAGCGGGAATGGGAATGGGGGAGTGGATGATAGTAATTCTCAATTTCGGAGCCTAAATCCACTCAAGTCTGATAGGTATGTCTGAGTGTGAATTTTTATGCATCTTCCTCAGACTCTGAAAGAGAGAGATAGTGCATGGGAGGGGTGTAGTACAAGTCGGTAGAGGACGCTTCCAGAATCCATTATCACCCTTTCGGAAGGGTGATAGAAAGATCATGGGAGCTCATCTTTGCCAACCATATTCTTCACACCTCCCTCAAGAACAACTCAAGAGAACATCTTCCGGGAGTGCAGTCATCATTTTTAGCGTCTATTCAAAAGGACGCCTTCCATCACATCCAGTTACCTTAATGATAGCTCCTAAAATTTAGCTTGTATAAGGGAAACCATATTTGAAAATTAAATTTGTTTTCCAAATTCACTCCACCTTCCTTTGACTCTAGATGTTGACGGTTGTCGTTGTCGTCCAGCAATGTTGTTCTGCATTTAAAAACGTTTTCTTCAAGCAAAATTTCGCTCCAAGGGTGCCAAAAGCAGTTTCTCTAGTACCTAGAAAACCTCAAAGAGACCTTTCACCACAGAGAAACTGGAGCGGGAATCAGTCCTGGAAATCCTGTGGACACGGGACTCTTTGGTACCGGGACTGTAGCGACAAAAAATTAGAACAAAGAACGTCATTTCAGGCTAAGCCACTTCCAGGCATTTCTCTTTCTTATTCACGCTCCAGTCCTGAAGAGAAGAGAGAAATACGATTAGCCATGGCAGAGGAAATACCTCACAACGCCAGTAACTGTAGCTATAGGTTGGATGAAAACCTTATTCCCGCGGATCTGAGCGTACAGTATTTCCTAGAAGAATTCATGATTTAGTATATACAAAGGATTTGAGAGAAATTGGGCGCGGAAAATATAATGTAAAGGTAGATGAAAGTGCAAGAGAAGAGAGGAGAAAGTGGTGAAAGGATGGAAGAGAAAGCAATAAGAGGGCTTGTGTGCAGGTGGTGGTTTTGGCTGAGAAAGGAGAGCGAGTCAGCTCCAATGTAGGGTTTTGGTGATATAGAACTGTATATTTCCACCAACTTAAGCAAGCAAACAATGTAAAGGAACTAGAGTACATGGAGAGCCCCAGATTACATGAGTAAGTGAAAAGTACGCTTGAGAGAGGAGAGGATGTAATGTAGATGGACTGCGGTGCAGTCCAGGCTCTCATCGAGCAGGATAACAACTCTAGTACCCGGGCATTAACTTACCTTCCTTCCTTCAGCCACTTTCCCTAAGTGCTTTTCCATTTTCTTCTCCCTTTCGCTTATAGGTAAGAGGAAGGGGAAAGCTTGAGGAAGGACTGCTCACAGTGCTCTGCTTAGTGCTGAGAAGATGGTTGGTAAATCAAGGGAAAACAAGAGAGAGGGCTGGTGGAGAAAGCACATATGATAATGTGTTGAATGGAGTGGAACCCAGTTGGATCGCTCGAATTTCACGTCTAATGCACTTCTTGAAGACAGGGGACCTTCTAATAAAACACAAGTCGAAGTCGACGGACTGCATTTTGCTCCTCTAAATTCACCCCATTCAGATGCATAAAACTATCCTATTACTACGATTCCTACGTGCGCCAATTACTTTACAACTACAACTGACGAAATCAAGATACGATCCTTCCATCCACGAATCCCTTTATCCAACCAGTCCAATCTACTAGCAACAGCTTGACTTTCGTCACATACTCATGTCCACAGCTTTATCTCACTGCCTTTTCCGGGAGAGTAGCACTATTTAGTTGTAATTACGTGTGATAACTTCCAGCTCCGTATTCGGAGACGCTAAAAAGCATTTTCACCTAACTCTAGGTAGGACAACACTAAACGAGTCCGTGGAGAAAGTCTTCTCTGGAAGTGAAAGTCCCAAATTTCTGTATCTCACTTTCTCCAGTCGTAACCACCCAGCCAGTCCATGTTGAAGCTGCTGTAGTTAGTAGTAACATTTTCTTATCTTATCTTCTTCTAATTTCTTCCGGCTCGGAGGATTTCCTATTCCCTAGGATAGAATAGACGAGTTCAAGTGCCCTCCTCCTCTTTTTCTTTGCAATTATCTCCCGATGAAGAGACAGGAAGAAGGAATAGTTGCTCCCCCTCTCCCTCCTCTTAATGGAACTCAGATGAAAAAGAGCCTACTTTAACTTTGATTCCCTCTCTTAAATTGTGCTAGAAGACCAAGCCAGATCAACGACTCAACCTTCCCAGCTCACTGATTTATCTTCCAAATTGGGGAAGGTGGGTCGCGGTGGTGTGCATAAATTTTTTAAGTGGACTCGTCTCCTCATAGCGGTAAAGTCTTGGAATTTTGTCTCCTCCATCCACCCTCCTACAGCACACACTTACTCCGTTTTCACCTTTCTCCCTCGAAAGCTCACGCTTCCTTGGACACTTATAATTTGGCCCGCCACCCTCCCTTCCTTTTCTCCGCTTAATGAAGTGCTGCACATTTTCCCGGCTCCGAAAAACCAATTATTTTACTTTAATGAGTAAAAATCTTTTCTACAAAAGAAGAGAGGAACAAGCGGCTGGGTTTAATTCCTGGCCTAGTCCTCCCCATGCATACCTGTCCATACTTACTGAGGGGGATAACGGAGAAAGTTCATTTACTCAGATCCTCCAACTCCAACTAATGTCACATCTCACAGGAGCGCATAACCTTCAGCTCTAAACTCAAAACTTTCAAAACTTTCTATGCATGTGCCCCACATTTTTTACGTTCTTGCGAAAACTGAGGAGGTGGCTTTATCTTAAGTGAAAGCATGGAGGCTACTGTGGACGGGATTTACGCGGAATCTGAAAATATAAGAAATTGCCCCACATTCGGTTCACCAAATCACACGGATTTATTCCTAATCAAGTAACATATGGATCAACTCAACCTTCGACCGCCAATACGTACATACTTCTCATCCAGAAACTATTTGTACCATCATCTTAAAGCAATTAGCAGTCAACCATGGAAACTATGTGAATATTCCTCAAGCATTAGGAACTCTTCCAGGCTTCTTCCAGTTCCAGTGTACTTCACAGACTAGATCTTAATCAAATCAGCTTTCTCCTGATGCCTTTTAAAGCTCTTTTCACCATAAGCTGTATGCTTCCTTCCTTTTCTCCATAGAAAAATCCAACAGCTATTCTGTTAATGTATCCACAACTCTGGAAAATTTTAAAGTAAATTGACGCATGTTCAAAAGACAGTAATTAGGAAAGTAGGGAGAAGAGATGGGATGCAAATTATGTATGTCTTACATAATTTTGCAAAGGCCAGCATTCAAGGCACGATCTGACTAATTGGAGCTGAAACCAGTTGAAAGAAGATAGTTTGACACAAATTGTGCAACTTCTTCCCACTCCTTCCTCTGTCATCAACCATGAACCAATCATCTTCCTCCCTTTTTAGATATTAATAACGGATACACAAAGTGTACTACCTGGTACAAAGAAAGTAAGAGATGATTATTTGGTTTAACTTCGACCGACTTCCTCAATCTTAATTGCACTCTCCTGCTCTCTTATTCAGTATTTCATCTGAGAATTTCTGCGACAGATGCCTTGGATTGTACCCATTCCGTCCGGAAGAGAGCGACTTCCAGCTGAAGTACTAAAGTGCAGTTATCAATGACCCTCAGCATCAAATATAATGCAGTTCTTAGCATCACAACTGATGTTGTGATCCAATAATAAGTGCTTATTATGAAATAGCTTCTTCTACTTTTAGTTTCCATAATTTCCTTGGAAACACTAACTTGTCCTTAAACTGTATTCCATAGTGAGTATACCTAGTAATAGTCTCTAATTGTAGCATGATCGCAACCATCTTTCATAAATTTAATCCTAATCACGGCCACATAAATAAAATCCTTTACAGATACATAAAAGCCATACTGGAAACGTGGTAATATTAAGGAATGACCTCTCTTTTAGCAGCAGATAGTGTGCAAAAGAGTAGAAAATGGCGAGGATAAGGATCTCTTTTATTCGGCCGGAGAATCAGCCTCCATATTTTACTTATGCATGAATGGGGCCAGCAAATTGGGTATCCAGTCAGGGTCGACTTGAAATAGAGGAGGATAGGGCAGGATTAAGGGTAGAGATGTAGTAGTAGGAGTAAGTAGGGGAGCTGTGGGAAGATAATATGGAGCTAATGCGAGTCTGATGTTTTTAGTATGAGGCTATGGTCGGAATTAAGTTACGTTCATGTGTATTGTTTTACTCTTAATGCTGTGAATATACTTAGAAGGAGTGTTCATTAAAATTAATTCTGAATCTCCTGGCTTACATTCTACGCTCGGATAATCACTGAGCTCTTTGATACGATATACTCTCCGCTCAAGAGAACAGAGCATATATATCCCACCTACCGCAACCACCTTCTCCTTTCCCACTACAAACACTTCCATTTGCATTCTGTATATGGAGTGTTATGTTTTCGGATATTTGGGGAGAAAAGTCTTGATGTGCTCTACCGGAAAATCCTAAGGCTTTTACACACAATCTCTTTTTTTTCCCCTGGAATTTCCTTCCTACCCCTACTCATGCTCTCACTCTCACCCTCCCTACTCCACCCACGCCACGGTTAACTTGTTTCCCTGTAACTCGAGCTCCTCATATATTTGCATTTCATTAATACAAGTAATTCATTAAAGGATAATGAGATGACCCCATGCCCTTCATCTATCCAACAAAGGTAGACAATTACAAACACACACCTATCTGTTTGCGGGTCTTCAGTATTTTCCGTTTGGGCGGAGGTTACTTTCAACTTCAAATTTGCCAAAGCCTTGAAACGCTTCATGCTCGTTCACGGTTACGTGCGTACATCTGAATGACGGAAGGTATAATGAAGTCCTAAATTCGAGCCTGAAGCCACGGTTAAGGTGGGTGCTTGTAATCAACATTTGGGATTTAAAACAATTTTATTCTTTCTACAATCTGAGATAGTTCTCACCATATGTGTGTTGGTTGGCACTCTTCTAAACTAACACTCATATGCTCATCTGACAGACAGCTATGCTTATTTCTCTTTCGGGATGCTCCCCGGAGGGGATACATCCAGCAATATCACTCTGCTTAGAAATAGCCGGGAAGAAGCATGGGGCAGTGCTGAGATATAGGTTAGGAAGAGAAAGTGGAGATAAGAATCCCGCGAGGGTATTATTCCAGTATCAAAGAATTATCAATGATGGCTAATGATTCAAATAAAGCGGCCCTTTCAAAAGGATCATCTGAGCTTGATTTTGATGCCTCATTCGGATGTTAAAGGGATTCTGAATAGGCTGTGCGAGCAAAGGACTATTAAAAGGGGTAAGCTAATAGCGAAGAAGATTTAATGTAAAGAGAGACGACTTACTTTCTCCTGTACTCACGTTGAATGGAGCTGAACGACGAAGAAATGAAACAAAAGAGAGCTGGAGAAAGTCGTAAAAGAGGGTGAAAGCAGAGAGAACATTAGAGGTCTAGGGTGAAACAAGACGGAGGAAGACAGATTGAGTAGAATGTTAAATTTGAGCTTAAGTGCTATGACGTAAGGGAAAGTAGGGCAAATTTCATTCACTTACATAATTACAGGTAAGCCAATCTCTTGTTGAGAAAAGCACCCTCAATGTGATCCCTTGATGATGAGAAGTCTAGAGTCTAGACTGCTCATCATGAATGGCATATGTAAAACAGTAGAGAGGGGCAGGTTGAAAAGGTATATGAGAGCTGTCCCTATCCCTCCATCTTTTACTATTTCTCTGTCCTGCATATATGGTATGAAGGCGGGCATATATGTGCATGTGGAGGACAGAAGAGCGGGAAGCGTGGTGGTGGGCGGTACTGAAGTACTTATTGGGATTCGGAGCTTTCACTTGAGTTTCTACTTTTAGAGCTCTTTCAATTACAAGAAAGAAAAGGCTATTTTCAAGTGCTCACGTCTCTTCCATCTGAGGGAGCCTGATAAATTCTAAGATGAGAGACTGAAGGACTTGTGAATTAGATTTGAATAGCAGCGAGCTTTCCCAGATCTCAAATTTGAATTTTCAAGTCCATTCCGCAATACCCTGATAAAACCTCTTGGACAAAAGAATCTTTGTGAGAGAAGCTTTTTTCGCCAAGGCATTTTCCCATCCCACTTCATATCACTTCACGAAGGGACCATTCATACAAGCTGAGACCAATTCTCAGAGTCATTCACCAAGTAAACCAGGAGCTTTCTGTTCACCACCACTTTGCAAGAATTTGTCTTATTCAGATCCAACAAGAAGCTAGCTTGAAGCCGTGAATAATTTTCGGCGTACAATGCCGCATTCTACATTGAATGTAGTACATTCAACCCCGCTCTCAATTAGTTTTGAGCTTCATCTGTCTATTAATTTATAAACATGATTAATCCTGTGGAATGCAGCTCAAACCTTATGAAATGATAACTTTAGTTTTTTGTGTATAAAGGTGAGGAAATTAACTGATAAACTGTTGGTGATTTTGTAGCGTGTACTTTAAAGACGGAGCATGGCAATTACCAGTGCACAAATCATAGAGCTTGCTTATGAGACACGCCAACCTTTCTCTCAGATCACCAGGGTTGTAGAAAAAACCGGTTTGTGAACTTAATCGAGGAGTAACATTTATTCCAGACAGGTTAGAAGAGTAAGTTTGAAATCAGTTGCGAGTTTTCCTAAAATTAGAATGTTTTTAGGAGGTTTTCTAAAACCTCAAAACTCTGCAAGTATCCATAAAATTGGTTTTTCTTTCAAAAATTAAGTGGTATATGCAAACTCCCCTTGTAATTCATATGAAACTCCGACTCCTTTTTTATATGAATGCCGTTGACAACCTTAGAAGGCTGAGAAACCATTAGTAGATTGAGTTACTTTAAAACCTCTAAGTAAAGCTAGGTATCAGTGATAGCTAGTTTGTGAAAGGTGATACCGTATCACCTTTCACAAACTAGCTAATATACGCTGATATGTATTGTATCTGTTGTTCCGAAAAAAGCGTGAAAGAAAAAGTTAATTTGAAGCAAAAGATGTAACAAGTTTCTAACTTTGAACTTAATTGTGGACCATAGAGGGATTTATGGACCAAAGTCATTTAGAGAATAACTTAATTCTGCAAAGGTCCTCTGATTCATTGACTTTATTAGCTATTTCCAAATTCCCCTAACTTTCTACTTAGGAGTTGATTGTTATAATGAAGTAAAAGGTGGTCAGAAGGATGGGGATAGAAGAGAGAGAAAGCTTGCTTTCTTCCTCGCTTACTGAAGGAATACTACCTTCCAATGAAAGGTTTTCACTATGATTTTATCGGACATAAGCCAAGGTCTAGTCGTAGTTCTCTTGACTTGGCAGCCTTTCTTCAGGACAAGAATGGAGCTTAAACTTTCTTCGAAAGGAGAAAGCATTTTTTTATCCTACCCCTTCTACTCTGAGTTTCTCAAGATTGTCATAGGAACAATAAAAATGAAATTCTATTCTCAGAACTTCAGCTTTCATTCGCACAAGCTTTTACGCAATACAACCTCTTGAAATCTCTCTGTCTCTGCCGGGAGAATTTCACCTACATTCTGAGAGACACCGGGCGTGAAAAGTTATAGGAAGGAAAAGTAGAGTTTGATTCAATAACTTGTCACACAATCATTTTTACGAGCTACTTACGGAGATCCGAAGAGGCACACTGAAATAAATGTACTACTAACCGCAAATATTCGGACAATATATGGTAATGTATTAAAAGCTCCCATAAACATGCTAACTTGTATGGATTCACAAGCTTTGAGCTTATAGAGGACATCATATTGGAGTCAGTAGTGTTTGCTAAGCTAGTCCAGGATTGTGTTACGTTTTGTTTGAACGATTCCGACTTTTTCCATTCGGTAGGCAGGAGTAAGCAAATAGTTATGAAATCAAGCAAGGAAGTATAAGCTACAAATTTATCACTCACCCTAAACACAAGGTTGGTGCAATGCTTTTGCTCAATGCACCATCTTCCTACCTGTGTTCGAAATTCCTTTGTATTTATTTGGATTCTTTGCTGTTTTCTAAAGCTTTATCCTTCATGAAGTATTTTGAAAAAGAACATTTCTAGCAATGTTCAAATTTGTATCAATGGAGTCTCTCTTCAGATGTTTCGGAAGATGTTGTGAAAAGAAAAAAAGATATTTTCTATTTCCAAAAGCTGTATAAGTATAACCCTCTTCGAAAGTAGTAAATAAGAATCAGTGAAGTAGTGACATGGAAAAGTATGGGAAATAGGGAAGAGAAAGCGGAAGTGAAAGTATTTTGTGGTAAGAAGGATATTACATATATCCGTTGACGTCCTCATCTGATCAAGATTGATGCTTCCCTGTGACATGGGAAAAAATCCACAAAAAATTCGCGATCCAAGCTGCAATTCGCGAGCTGCAAGCAGCTTCTGCTTCTATTAGAGAAGTGTAAAGGGAAACTAAGCTGATTTTACACTTGAAACCATAAGGTCCCAATTCTTCAGGTATTGATTGGCAAGAAATATACGGGTGTTCTAATGATCTGATTTTCTGCGTATGGATATTTTGATTTTCCGGCAGGATCAGATCGGCTGGAACATATTTGCTGGGTGGGCAACAGACTGCTGCCAGTATACACAATTAGGTTTAGATGCAAGCTCCCAATCGTTGAAGGATCAGAAAACTGGGTATGATTGAGTCCTAGTTTGATATTTCCTCCGAGAATTCCGAGATGGATTTGCCGAGAGGAAAAATAATGCAGTTGGACGATTTGAGGAGAAAATGTTAGTCAAATTAAAAATATAAATCACGAGTGAAAGCGACAGACAGTGACGTAAAAGTGCTTTCTATCCCTTTCTCCACAATCCTTTTCCGAAACAAAAGGAGCTGATTTATGAAATTTTGAAACCTGTCCATCTTTCTTAGGAACTCAGTACAAATTTCAGTGGACATTTTCTCAAAAACGTCTTCCCGCGCGTTCCCTGTATATTTCTAGGGAAATAAGGAATGATGATTTATTTCCCATTCCTCATCTCATCTCCTTTTCTTTTCGACATCTCAAGTCTTGTGAATTAGATTATAGAGACATCTTACCACTGCAAACAGTAGTGTGACAGAGCCAGAGAGGAACTCCCTCAAGTCATTCCTTTTTCGGTTGAGTAAATCCGGCCTTTCCTTTAGCTCCATCGAAAGCTCATCTTCTCCATGTTTGCCAAAACATTAAATTCGGAGAAATATTTTCTTAATTTTCCCTATAAAATATTCTTGATAAGGAGAATCAAAGCATATTCCTTAGTTATTTCAAATAAGCTCATGTTTACAAGGATTGATTGCCAATTCCTTCCTACTTGGGACGGACGGAAGCTTAATATCTAGGTTATGCAACTAGACGGAGGGCACATTATGTATTCCAAAACTTGTTGTTCCTCAAGTGTGGTTCTAGAAGGAGAAAGTAAAAGAGAAAGCTCTTAGGAAGATGGTGGAAGAGCCGGAAGAATGAGGTTCATAGGGTTAAGGAGCGGGTGGGAGAAAGTGAGTCTGCAGATCCGGAGAGTTATCCCGTTGTGTAAATAAGTGAGTCAATTTTAGAATAAATCCCAAACTTTATTCTGAGAGGGAGCGTCTTTGATTTACTCGCTACACTTGACTCAAGTCAAGGGGCGGGGTCCGAGTGAGAGTATATGGAATAAGACTAGAAGGGCAGATGGGGGTTCCGGAGGAGCTTAAGCTCGAAGAAACAAGACCGAAATCTGGATTTTCAAGAACATCTGCTCGATTTGAAACTCTGAAGAGGAGCTGATGGTCTTGCACTTATTACAGTCTCTCAAATTGTCAATTCCGTGAAAAGGGGGGAAATACATAGTTTCCCAGTTGGAATTATCCATATGCATGGACTTTATTTGGAATTTCTTCACATTCTTCCCCACTCCCCAGCTTTGAAGCTATACGTTTTTCCCTTCTTTGTTCTTAGAATTTCATGGGTTATTTCTCCCAGCTTTTTCTCCTTTTCCTCTGGCGGGGCTGATCATCTCTAGATGCTGAGGACCAAGGTCTAAACAAAGAAACTCCGTGTCTTCTGCAAAGCGAGAGGAGTAGTATTGAATCGGCTCCAGTCCCTGCAAGATAATACAATTGCCGATAAACAAAATAGGGATTTTTCAGCCGTAAAATAAGAAACCGGCAAATTATTATAGACTGGTGGAGGGAATTTCAATAAAACTGCAGCTTCTTCCACTCTCAGCCTCAGCGCTTTAGCTGTTGATCAAACTAGCGCACTCTCCGGTGCTTGATTCTCAGCTAAGCTTGCTCAAATATAATAGGTTCTGGCGTGTAGGCGTAGGTGTAGGAAGGTAGAAAGGAGACGATAGAAATCATATTTTTTCATCCTCCAAGTGCGAGTACTTTCATCAACTTCAGGGACACATGCATGACATCGGGTGTCAAACACAGATGACACACCCGCCTACTGATCTTCTCCTTGCATGGGCTTTTAAAGGAGCTTTCAGAATTTGACATTTATCCACTCGACGTTCCAGTACATTTAAAAAAAATACGTATACGCGCCCAGGCCGCATTTTATCACTACTCTATGCTGCACAATATTTTCAAGTGGACTTTCTGTCCCAGGCTCTTTCCTTTTTAAAATGTTTATTAAAAACATATGGCCTTCAAAAAAACTGAATGATGAGCATGAAATTTGGATTAGACCCGATTCTCCTAGTTTCCGGATGAGTGTATATATATTCTTCGAGTCTGAAACCAGAGCTGAGTAAATCATATGTGATCAAATCACATGTCTCGTTGGAGCTCACAGAGAGAAGACTTCAAAGCTCAAGCTGGATTTAACCGCATTATCTTCCATGTATACCTGCTTTAATTCAGTTTTATTCATCCTTTTACAAAGAGCGTGAGAAAATCCGCGCGTGAGAGTCTGACTGCAGCAGGGTGCTGAAAAAGTGGAAAGAGTTTTTGAATCCATTACACAACTCTGGGTTTGATATAAGCCTCTTGCTTTCGCTAATCTAATAATAACTTAGTATTTTATAGTTACGAAACACTGTGTATGACAGTTTGTGGTCGGGGGTGTTATGAAACTTGTTGGTTATTTCTTGGTCTCTCTTCTCTTAATTCATTCATTCTTGCTTCCTCTCACACTCATCCTCGTCCTGCCTCAATGACACTGCATAGAATATAATAGTGAAAATTGTGATTCTTTCTGCATCCCTTCTTTGATTGAAATCAAATTCATGGAAAACTGTAGAAAAAAATAAACCCTTCCTTCTTGAAGCATCCATGTACTGTGCTCCAAAATCCGCTAATATACTACAAGAAACAATTTGTTTGAACAAGTACATATATATTACTTAGACTAGACATAATCCCGAATAGTCGGGTAGGCGATTGTTTGTGGTGACTAAACTAGATTTAAGCTGACAAAAACTCTTGCTCTCTCCGACAATAATAATGAATATATGTATTTGCTCTCTTTCACAGGTACGAAGAGATACACTCGGATCCGCCCGAGGCTCCGCGTGGAGAAAGTGTGAAAGCCGCAAGTCCTCGTCTTGTCTCTCCGTTTTCAAATCTCGACAAGGATTCAAGGAGGATTTACAAGATTGAAATAATGAGAGAGAAAAAAGAGGTGGAGAGGAGTCTCGAGGTCACGGTGGGGTTAGGAAAGTTACAAGTTTTGCAAGCTAGTGCGGTCGGGAGATCAAAGTCAAGTGCAGGCATGAAGAACATTATGAACCGATTTCAGTTCACTTTCGCCGCTCTCCTCATTCTTCTTGGCGTCGTCTCCTTCCAAATATCCGCCGTCAGCTCAAGTAAGCCTCCTTTTCTACTGTATTTTCCCTAGTTCCCCTTTCCCCCCAATTCTTTCACGTTGTGTATCCCCGAAAGATTCGTCAAGTCAAGAGGGGATGAAAGCGGTACCATTAGCTCGCGGGAGCTGCCTGTCTTTCCCTCCAAAGTGTCTTTAAATGTATTTTAAAAGGAATGATAACAGGAAGAATATTACCCACACGTGCTTTCTCTTTGCCAGCAATACTGCTAGGCTATATAGTCTCTTCTCCTTTGCACATTGTATCAGTAAGGATTAAGGATAAGTATAGTGTACGGAGGAAATATGGCCATTACTCTTCGCTAGATAGACTGGTTGGTTAACATTCGCATGGTTTTTCATTCCCCGAACCCCGGGTACTGGAGTTGAGACTTGCACGTGCTGGGGCTGGGGGAAGGACAGCATTTCAGAGCTATGAGAAAGCAGATGCCCAGCCCTTGAAATGATAAACAACCTTTGTCACTCTAGAGTTTTTGTAAAGAAGATCAAAAGGCCTTTGATGATTCCTTTTACACGGGCATAGAGCCTTTATTTAATCATCCTCTTCCTTCTAGAATTCCTAGCGTTTTAAATAAATCAACTTAACCTTCCAACCGACCAAAGCAGCAGTGGCAAGCAATTACATTCCGCGCCCACCTTATTACCCCCTCCTCCAAGAATATATTTAACCATGTTCAAACCTCTCAAGTTTCCTTTGTACATGTACTTGCTACATATTGTTTGTTCGGGTAAAACTTATTTCAGTGAAAGTGGACTTTTAGGACGGAACTTTCTACAGGCATAGGGTAGAGTCAGAGTCCAGACCACAAAACACTGTCCGGTTTCACTCATTGTCCCGTCCTGGCAATTCCATTCAATTCCTAATCATAACTCTTGCCTTGCCAGCTCTCTGCGAAGCTTAAGAATTGTTGAAAGTAGTCCCCATATTTGCTCTTTGAAGACATGAGAGAATTAGAAGCGAAGAATGGGAGAAAAACTAGTTTTTTCAGGCTCCTCCACGCCAACAAGAGCTAGTTAGAGGAAGTAGTAAAAGGAGAAAAGAAGCAATAGGAGGAGTAAATCTCTGGAACCAATTTGTTGCCCAAGAGGCGATTCAAAGTAATATAATAGGAAACACGCTTTGTTCCCGGATTCCACTCCAGCATTTGTTGGGATGAAGAGGTATAGAATAGAGGGCGCTAGACGAGAAAAATCCCCATCTCCATTATTCACTCTCAAATTAAATCACTGATTAGATGGCAGATTTCAAATCCAACCGCTCCAGTTCAAAGCAGAGGGAGAAAAATAACCGATTGATTCAATCAGCTTTCAAGCAGACACAAGTACTTTTCCATTATTCTCTCCTCTTCCCCTTCCAAAAATCCTATAGGAACTAAATAAGTAGCTGCTCCATCCCTGAAAATGCATTTTCAAAGCCTGTTAGCTTCCATAACTCCTCAACGCAGCTGTCCTTTCTGTGTGTAAGCAAACAATATATTTTGCAACATGGATTTTCTATCGTAAAAAGATTTTCATATATTTATTTTCATAAATGCCAGAACTTTCACCAGCCAGCCTAGACTTGATTGAATCTACATACGACGGCTTCCCTGTCCTTGTCCTTCTCTGTTTCTTATTTAACTATCCCAGTTGGATTAGAAGAACTTCCAGAAGGAAAACATCTTTTAGATTGCAGATATCATATACAGTAACCATTGGATATCTGCGTGCGCTGTAGTGCAACATTCATATATAGGGTATTGAGGAATAAGTAGCATTCATAATAACACTTTATGCCACATGGTAGTGTTCAGATGGTGTAAGGTTAAGGCGGAAGGCTCGTAAAGCGCCCTCTTTAGAAACAATGAGAAGGAAAAGAAGATATATAATGATAATAGCGTTACAGCATGGGATAAGACGGATATCAAATTTGCATAGTTTGAATACATTCCACGCTCCATTAAAAGGCAAGTGTGCAATTTGACGAGAGAGGCTGCGTTCTGTGTTTACACTCAAAGATTCCTCGTGAATTCCCTATGGTCTATGTGAAACAGGAGGCCAGGATTTTCTGGCTGGAACCATTCTGTCTGGTTCAGGCGCGGGCGAGATAGAAACCCGGGTGGGTGTGTACGATGGAAGCAGAAAAGAAAAGCTAGCTCTATTTATTTCCAGCTTTTTGGCATAGTTACCCCCAGAATTTGTACAAATGAGTAAAGTATCCTTTACCCAAGGTCTACGACGGCGAGGAAATGTGGCTGCATTATATAAGCGTTATTCTTTCCCTTCCATTCTTCTCCGAAGAGGGATAGAAGATTAAGAAGTGGCGGAGAAAGAAGGATTTTAAAGAGACTCTACTAGCTCATCAAGCCACAACTTTTATTACTTTCCCCTGCGCTTAGACTTTAATGGAGCAGGCTAGCCAGTCGGGTCCAAAAGGAGAAGAAGAGGAGGAAGGTTGAGGTCGGGGAAATAGAAATCACCTATCTTATTATTAGTCAGTGCTGACACGCCTACGTAATATAAAACCGTCACATTTAACCCTGGGTTTGGGTTGTTTCGGCCCTCAGTCCTTAGTCTAGGTATTATCTTCTATGTCGCCCTTGCCACTCTCTACATCCCGGAGTATTTGTGCCATTGAAGAAAATAGCTGGTGAGCATGAAGGGTCACGTGGAGTTTTCCTTTAGTTTCATCTGGAATTATTTACGACGGATGGGAAGGATAGGGCGGATACGGACAGTTCAAAGGTTAGGTAGGGCACATACGTTAGTACAATTATGGAAGCTGAATGGAAGAAGTGCGGTGAAAGTAACTTTCTCCGAACACATGTACATTTTTCGATGCAGTCATGATCCATGATAATTTCACTTTCACCCGCTCTCTTCCTGAATTATTCCTCCTCTT
The DNA here is from genome assembly GCA_906901655.1 of Sminthurides aquaticus. Taxonomy (NCBI): domain Eukaryota; kingdom Metazoa; phylum Arthropoda; class Collembola; order Symphypleona; family Sminthurididae; genus Sminthurides; species Sminthurides aquaticus. The sequence continues at coordinate 593,073 of CAJQTT010000002.1, read as the reverse complement.
CGAACAGCATCCTAATTATTTCGTGGCTTGCTATTATTCCTATTTTTAAAATTTATTGGCCATAATGTTTTAACGCAATAGAAGACTAGTTAATACTTCGCAGAGATCGGAGGTGGCTAGAAATCTATTGTATAGTCTATAGTATATCTATTGTATAATCTATAAATCACAAGGTGGTGCTTCGTAATGGTGTTTCGCACAGTCGTCATTCGGAATTTAGTTGTTTCAATAATCTTTAATATTGGCCAAAAATTAGATCGTTCCTTTAGAAGAAGTTGTATCAGAGAGTACAAGCGTATCCCAAGCATGGCATTAGCCTGGCTATTTTAAAGCTTTTCCGTTCTGGCTAACCATTTTGCGAAATTGAAGGTGAAGGTTAGAAGCTGCAGGGTTCGATATCTTTCTCTAGCGCAGAGAGTTACCTTTTCCACATGGTGACAAACTCTGTAGCTCGATTAGAGGGATGAAGTTGCTAAAAAGGATAGCGGAAGAGGAAACGATGTGCATTTTAATTCAGGGAGTAGTTTAAGGGTAAACTCTGCTGCGATTTGTGTGTTCATGGACATGATTAGTTTAGTGCATGTCTGCACCAGGGAAGGGATGTCGAGTTCGATGCCAATCAGTTTCATATACGAGGAGAAGGGGAATGGAGAGACGAGAGGAAGGGAAATGGAAGACAAGACAGAAACGGCCTATCTCGTGGAGCACATGTCTTGCTGCTCCGAGTTAGGCGGGGGAAAGTTCTTCCACAAGACTCTATTCCGGACGTAAACTTGATCTCATCTGTGGAGGGACGAGGAATAGATTAGAATCTGAGGAGCTGGGGCTCAATGAACGTTGGTTGACTCCAGTGTTTATGCAAAATAGTGGTGGAGGAATACATGATTAGTTTCAGTCCGACTCCCCGTATTTACTTGGCAATGGAATAGGGGATTCGAGAGGTCGATAAAAGGATTAGCTAGCGGGCCAAGTCAGCATTATTCTTATTGCTTTTTCCATACTTTTATTTCAACTTTCTCCCTCGTCAGTGGCAGTAGAATCAGCCCCTTTCCAAACTTTCTCCATCAGTTCGTCATCATCTCCAAAACCTTTATCATGTAAATGTACTAGATCATCCCTTTTTGTCTTTGAAAAATGAAGTGCCCTGTAGAGATTTGAGTGCCGTGAGCGAGTGCTCTGCTAAGTGCATTTAAATCACAAGTGTATTATCTGTATAAGAGCTTTCCCCCATTCTCTCAGCTCTCATGCCGATTCTACACAAATGCATTATTTCAGGTGCTGTTTTCGAGTAGAATAATTTTTATAGTATGCATAGTAATATTTTATTGTTTCATCAGTTATTCCCCTCTTTTCTTTTTTATTTATAATTGCTGCAAATAAAATACTTTTGCACATTTAGCCGTAATTTAAATGTTAATATGCACTAACCATAACTAATTGACAAGTAGTGAAACTAACGTTGGTTACAAAAACGTTACTAAAAAAACATGTGAGACGAAAAATAGTTTCATAGAAACTAAAATGACTTGCTCCAGCTTACGTTCGTTATATTTTTCTAGGAAAGCAAATCGTGAAAAAACAAAACGCTCCTGTTTGTGAGCTCCCGTTTTTTGACTCAAACACGTTTGGTCCTTACAGTTTTAAAGCTTTGTAGTTCAACTTTTGAGCAGTAAAGGAAGGAATGAAAACAGGGGATACGTGAACCAAAGCGGCTACTCCGTGGGATTCGGATATCCGATCTGCATTCTGTTCTGTTTTGTATTAATAAAATGAATCACATCCCAGGAGGAAGGGCAAGGCGGACGTGAACCTTACCCGGGAGTTGAGGCAAAGATGCGGGTGGTGTAGTTGAATGGCGGGACTCATGGAACGTGTCCTCCGCACCGGGTAGAATCCCTCGAGATCTTCATCCAACATCTTCTCCATGAATATCATAAAGCTACGAAATCAGAGGAATGTCAACTCATGCAAATAAAAGCGGAGCAGTGTAGGCGGAGGATTGTAGCGAGGAGGGCAGGAGAAGTGGGAAACTTTCTTTTTCGGTAGGATGGCTAAAGAAGTCCTGTCCTGTCGTTCTGTTGCTTGGATGGATTTACACAAGAAAATGCTTGTCAACTTTGCACGCGGGTGGCTTTAAGAGTGGATAAATTTGTTTGAAAGTAAAAAATTTGCATACTTGTCATCGGAGGAGAGAATTCAGAATCAGTCTAGTATGATAGAATTTTCACGCTTCAGCTTACATGACACGGATTTTCTTCATTTTTCTCGGGACCTATTACAAACAAGGTGGCTATTACAATCTAAAACTCTAAGGTATTTTGTTGTAATGCTTCGGTTTGAAAGAATGTACTTCTTTTACTCGATCCGAAAAGAAGGGAGTGAATTAAATGAAAGGAATTGGATCTATCTTATAAAACTGCGGGAAGGTGGTTTTGGAAGATGTTGCTGAAAGTTTGTTTGGAGTTGGGGGGGCGATAATTACGTGAGAGAAAGTTGGTTAAGTTGGTGGAGACAAGTTTACTTGTTTGTAAGCCAGTAGTTTTTGTGTGCCAGGAACATTTCCGGATAATGTTTGGAGGTTTGGAAGAGACATGGAGACACATGTGGTGCTTGGCGGAAAGGGATGGATTGATACGAAGGGAGATAGGCTGAGGTAGAGTATTTGATTAACGTTTATAAGCTGAGTGGTTGACAGTTAATTAGTGCTGGGGAGATTGCGTTTAGATGATTGTAGAAATCAGGGAATTTGATGGAATAGGTGACAGCTTGGGAGTTTAAGCGAAATGTTAGCCAAGGGAATTGAGATGGGAGAAGTAGAAAGCTGGCGTTGTAAGCAAGCAAGCTAACAAACGGAAGAAAATGACTAGTTCCAAAGTTTCCTTCAATGAAGGCAACTGTGACAAGTAAAGGGAAGCTGAGCATGCAAGTAAGGCGTTGTGTGTAGTAATGTAGTAAATGTTGGCGAAGCGGCGGTGAAAGGAGGATGAGAACTTTACTTTCCCTGTATTCGCTTGCTTTCACCCTGCCCTGCCTGCCTCCCTGCTTGTCCTTCTCTCATGTCTTGTTGCAGTCAGGTTGGATGGAGATGTCAGCCCACGGAGTTGCTTGCATTTTAGAATCAAAGTGAAACCAAGAAGAGCAACTTGAATGTACAGCCCAAGTGTGTCAAGCACATGCCACCTCTTTTGCATGCGAAATTTGTGGCCAGCCTTTGCAGATATATCCACAAGTACTCTCAACAGTGGCTCCTCGAGACACAACCTCCATCCCTGACTTTAATGTTCTTCTCCTTTACAAAGGAAGGACAGTGTCTACGTTCTTTGCGGCTCTTCCTCGGACGTGCCCCCGATTTGTATGAGAATAGAACCCAGAGTTTTTCTCCTCGTTTAAATATTAGAATACACATTGATTTCCTCTGTAATGTAATCCCGCCACAAATCTCTCCCCGTTCTCTCATATCGCCAACCGCCACTTCAACCCCAGTCTGAAATTCCAGTTGAGAATAGAAAAGGCGGATGTTCCGTCCGAAGGACGCAGTTACCCTGGTTACATTTTGCATTCTTTTACAGAATTTCCTCTCCCACACCGTATGCCACACGTAGCTCTCCGCAATTCATATCTTGCTTTTTCGATCAAAACATTCAGGGAATGTGACAAACTCCTTGTTCTTATACAGCTCTGGAAACATTTCAGATATGAGGATATCCTCCTAGTTTTCTCTTACCAGGGAATCCCACAGAGTCCATACACCACACCACAACCGGACTGCAATGTGCTAGTTTTCTAGGACACATGGGACAAAATGTAGGAAATTCATTTCCCTGTTCTCCTCTATATACATGATAAAAGCTTATTTTGAAAGGAACAAGGCTCTGCTTTCACCCTTGTATATTTCATGTAAAAGAATACAAGCCGCAATCGAATCCCGGGCTTTCTCTGTAGTCTCTCTCCATACATGCGGCCGCAATGCAACTTGCACCTGCAAGTGTACATGTAGATACTTCTGAGCTTGCCTGCCCTGAGCTACTGAGCTTTTCAATCCGGATGCTTCTAAAGCTCTCGTTTCAAGTCTGTTCGTCTCCCTTCCGCAAGATGTGAATCTAAATCTCAATAATTTACCACTCTCCAAAAAACTACAAAATGCTTTCTTTTCACTTGATTTTTTGAGTGGTTAAAAGTTTTTGTAGGTAGAATTTACGCCTCTGCGTAGCAGCATATTTCGCTTAGTTCCATCCCAAGACGAACATCTCTGTATGCATGTAAAAAAACTGAGTGAAGGCTTGCTTCAACCCACCTTAATTGTAAAAAATAAAATTGCTGAGCTCATCATATACATTTCAGTGTATATTCAATCAAGCGCTAAAGCGGATCTGAACAGGCAAAGGTAGAAAAGAAAAAGGATACGACGATATACATGTTTAAAAATTCGTATACATTTTTCCCAGTCCTCCTGAGGGTAGAGCTCAGCGGTGAGTAAAAGTAGGATGATGAGTAGACGTGAATGCCAAAAATATGATTCGGTGAAAGTAAGCATTTTGATCTGTGACTCAAAGTTATGAAGGCTTGAATTTTAGTTGACACATTTGACGCTCAATGTCAACTTGAAACGTGTAGGGTTTCAGAGCGGCCGCTGAAACGATGGGGAGAAAGAAGGGAAGGGATATAGCGCTTAATGCGGCTACTGAACCACGTGTCAGAATGACGACAATATGGCTTTCCTTCCACTGGAGCATGATTTCGAGTCGTAGTAGTCATTTGTCTACTCTTTTATACCTTGTCGAGTTCCTGAAATACACACCAGCATTCCCCTCACGCTCCTCATACGTTGGCATTGATATTACACGGAGAAAGCAACCACTGTCGTAGAGACAGTCAACCTTTAGCGTAACATGTCCAGGAAAAAAACAGCAAATGAACTTCCAGAAAATCATTCCATCTCTCATCTCTCTTATCCTGTTTTCCCCTCCCTCTCCGCGTCCCCATATTTTCTTTCATTTCCTATGCCCAAGCTAACATCTTAGATCACATCTTTTAGAAGCCTTACTCCTCCTTCTTATTACTCTGTCAGGAAGATGAATTTAAGCGCATTGGTAACTAAGATCATTCCCCTCTCCTATCTTTTACCATCATCATCTTCCTAAGCGCGACTATGATAAAAGGGATATTCTTTGTACATACGTTATACTGTACGAAAAGTTCTAAATTTTAGGCTACTTTCACATCCCATGTGTCTTAAACAAAATACCTTTGCACATCCGCTTCTTTTATTTTTTTACAACTTCCCAACGTTATATGCTGCAAATAAGAGTAATAAGGTATATAGCGTCAAGACTCGTAGAATGTCCTGCAGGGAGCTACCCTTGAGAGCATGAGTATGTGGCATTTTCATCCGCCCTTTCGTCCCATGCCTTATGCATCCGTGTATGCATGCAACGCTCTTCTACTTGAGTCTAGCGAAGATCCCCAAAATTTACAGTCCAGATTTACTCCATAATCCTATCAAAAAGCACTGCCTTTTCCTTTCCTAGCTGTACATTATGCCACTACCATTATCATAATGATTATGATTACGATTATTCATCCCCCGAGTCTTCCTGATTTTATTTACTATGAGATCCACTGAAAGGCGTCAATGTACCTACATCAAACCTATGTATTTGCCTCCCCTCCCTTACTCCTGTCTTGCTTGCTGTAACAGCTACGCCCAAAACATGGAGAAAGTTCAATGTTAAAAACAGCAAGAGAAAATCCCTCTTACATATACCTCTCTGGGAGATACATAAGGGTAAACGTGGTAAAATATGAGCTCCATACGTTATTTTATCCGGACGTTAAACTAAACTCTCCTTTTCCTAGAGCTAAAGAAACTAGGTTCTAAATGGGAAAATTATCCTGTTTACACTCATACTTTCTCGTGATTTGTTGTGTGCGAAATAGCCGTGTGTATATTAAGCACGGAAAAGCAAAGAAAAATCGATGAGGCTCTTGTTTGTAGGATATTTTTAATTTCCTCAAGAAATCATTACCGAAAATCTTGTCCTCTCTCCCCCAAGAATGATGTACTTAACGAGAAGGAAAAGTGAGAATCAAATGGTGGAGAGAGAGATTGCCGAGGGAATAGGGCAGGAAAAAGAGAAAAAACTTTCTCCTCTTCTATCTACCCTTCCTTCTTATATTTATGAAATATCGCTTTCAAAGATTAGAAGAAAGCAACTCAGAGAAAGTGAGGTAGAAAGGCTTCCATAAAATGAAGCTGGCTTCATGATGAGCTTAGAAGAAAATAAAATGAAGAGAGGAAGAAGCTGATATCCAACAATGATTAGGCTGTACAAGTGACGAATGGATGTGTGCAAGGCGCAGATTGCAATACCAAGAAAGCAGGCCAATAGAACCGGCTATTTTCTCATGCCCTAGTTAGTTTACTCCTTTGCTTTTTGGAGAACGCCTAGAATAAAAGAAAAGGTAGAGATTGATGAATAACGGTGATGAAGGTAGTTAATGTTAAGTGAACTCACACCTTTCACACCCTTCTTCCTGTCCTCCATCCCTTCTTCTCAACTCCTCCCTGACTTTAGCTATAGCAGGTCTTTAGAACATGTGTTCAATCTAGTGTGATTCCCACAGTAGATAATCAATGATTCCGTAGAAAAATCATCAAAGCGAGACCATTTACAAAAACTCTGCTCCCTTCCTTCTTTTCAAGCTATTCATGTCATATCTCTTTGATACAGTTGAACCCAAATAAGATACTTAGATGAAGTTGACGCAACTCCTGCCAGTTTACGTAACTACCCTATGTCAATGCTTTCCCTCTATAACAGATACTAGTCATCGAAATATGAGGCATAGAATATCCAAGACCCTTGAAATTAACGTAGATGGTTGTTGCTGAATAAATTTCATGCACGGTTACCTCTTCCTCTTCAAGTACGGAGAGCAATGTTTATGTAGTGAAAGCTTGATTGGAGAAAGCTTTTTCTCATGCACTCCCACCAGCCCAAGATGAGTCTCTGCGGGAAGGATAGATAGAAAGTGAGGGAGGGGGGGTAGTGATGTCGGAGAAAGTTGTTAATGTTTTGCGTCTATCTATTGTCTCTGAATTGCGGATGAGAGATGCAAGTCTTTGATTACTTTTAACGGCTTCCTTACTAATTAGCTCTTCTCCTACTCTTCCCGTCTTATTTCACACTTGCATATAAAATATGATGAATATTTTAGTTTTCTCCGCATCTACGTATACAGATTCACAACTTGTTTCTAGTCTACATGTGGCTATTGTTCTTGCAAACATTAAATTGTTCAGCACACCGCGAAGAGGGCAATAAGAAAGCTAATAACTTCTTCCAACAAAATCCCTCTTCGGCAGATATGCTTGCGGATGGGAAAGGCAGCTAAAAGAAAGAGTGGGAGAGGCATTGAAATAGAAGTATGAATCAAGTCTACTATACCCTTAGTTACTATGCACACTCCTCGATCACACTACTAGCCACAGCATTCTGATATAGAAATGCTGACAGACTTGAGTTTCTAAGCCTGAAGACGGGAAGGGATGGAGAAAGCTTGTACGGTGTGGAAGGATGGAGGGGAGAGAGGATAACGTAATGCAGTAATGGTGGGAGGAATAATCCTTGCGTCGTGACTCAAGCTATTATAATAGTCAATGATTTATCTTGTTCATTATAGATTCTTTGGCTTCATTATAGCTTGGGTAATGGCCAATTTGAATGGATAAATGGTTCATTTAATTTTCTTCTTTTTATTTCACTTTATACTTTCTCCTCTCCCCTCACAAACTTTCTCATCTCCTCCCGTCTCGTCCATCCTTGGCCTTAAACCAGTCCTCTCTTAACTTAAGACTAGTTGCAAATTGGGATTCTTTAGCTTGATCATGCAAATTTTTTAACCGAGCCCGAAGCCCTTCTCTCTCTAACAACGGCTTTGTCTTTGTCCATTACAAAGTCAAATAAAACTAGAGCATGAAAAGAGAAAATAATGCGCGTCTTACTTTCTCTTAATTGGCCCTCCTTCTACAATTTTACTAAGTAGAATTGTAGAATAGAGAGATCAAGATATAAGATTGGCTGTGAGAATCATACCAGCCCTCAGCCCCTCTCAAGAGAAATTTAAGCAACAAATAATAAACAGATTTTGAGGGATCAAATATGTTAGCTTTGGTGATATAAGATACCCAGTGAAACTTTCTTTGCTTTCACTTTTATTTTGATTGCAGCAAACTACGTCTGATATGAGAAAAAAAGCAAAATAGCAGGTAATTCCGTATAAATATATGCAAGATCCCATCAAGTAAGGATCAAGTGAGCTTATAATGCTTTCACCATTGCACCCGTTCCCGGATTACCGCTGATTAAGATCCATATATTAGGAGCTTACATTAGTAGTATATGACATCAAAAATAAATTTTTTAAAAGTATGAAGGGAATCCCTTCATACTTTTAAAAATTTCTTCAAGGGATTCTAAGGAATATTTCCTAGGATACTGTATGGCTGTTACGCTGGGATAGGAAGAAGCAAATTTCTAGAAGGTGGAAATGTTCTTAGATGTAATGATATGCAGCTTGAGGAAATGATCAAAGAACGTGCACCAACGGAATTTTCTTTTGATTTCAAAATTTGAAGCTTATTACTGCATTTTAAAGCCTTAAGGGACGAAGGATGATGTGTGATGAAGTTTCCTCGAATCCCTCTGCTTTTCTGATATTTGGCGAAAGGGAGAAGATTGTTTAAAATTCCACGTGCCTGGATTCTCAAAAATAATATGGTGGAAGAGGAAGGAAAAGAAGGGTGGATATTGTTTTTGAATTCTATTTTCACTTGCGTTATTCGGCGAGGCGACGGCGACGGAAGAAGCATCAAGTATGAAGATGCGAGGATGGTGGGAGCAACATAATCTAATTTAATATAGGAGACGGGTGTTTTGAATCCAGGAAACGAATTGTCTCGCTTGTGTACGCTGTTGATAGGATTGATTCGTTCTTTGATTCGATTGTCAAGAAATAGAAAAGGAAGAGAAAGTATAGTGAGTTGTGTGTGAGAAAGACACAGACATGATTTTCCTGCGTGCAGAAACTGAGTTAGGCTAATTTCATCCTAACGGCTTCTATTTCGGGTTGGTTTCGGAAGAAAGTAATGGTGAAAGCGTGCTTTCTCTTTCCCATCTAGCACTAACCAACAAAAACACATAGTTTTTGAATAGATAGTTCCTTCAATTTTCACTTTTTCGTGGAAGTGAAGACGTGATTGAATATATAAAAATGGCATACGTCTTAGGAGACTCCCTGATGGATCTATTGGGAAAACCGGGACAGGTTTTGTGTTAGCCGGGGAAAGCCCCTGTCTCAAGGCTATATATCCAGCATTTACCCACCCAGGCAGGATGAAGATGACATAAGAGATGCTTCCTCTGGAGGCTGCAGCAGAGAAAATCTTGCGGTGGTTGCTCAAGACAAATGCTCCACCGCTAAAAGGAAATGCACCAGATCTTTTCTCCTTCTTTCTTACCCAACAAACTCAACCCGCCCCGAGAAAGAAAGTGATGGGAAATTATCCCGGATGGTGCATAAAAAAGCCGCGAAAGTAATAGAATACGCTTTTAGCAAAGCCCTAGATGAGATAGTGATAAGGTGCGAAGAAGAGTTAATGGAATTTTAGTCCTGGGGTACAGGAGTGAAATCAGTTTCCTTCTCATCATCCTTCAGACTTTTAAGATGGAAAATGCCTGGGGTTTGAGTGAGAACAGCTTCCACCCTTTCTCCCACTTTCTCCATTCCTCTTCACTATGGACGAACACAATAGAAAACTATCAAAGTGTTAACCGTTAATTATCTTTCAAGAAGCTCAACTGGTATCCAAAAACTCCCATGAAAAGTAGAGCATAAAAGAATCATTCCCCACATCTCAAAGATACTCCTCAGCCCATGCAAACAGGAATCATTCTGCTCTTTAGCTGCAAAAGCTTATCGAGAGCTTCTTCAAGAGGATAATTCCCTGGTTCGGGCTTTGAAAGAATAGAGAAAGCTGGGAAAAGTAAAGAAAAACTGGCTTGCTTTCTTCAAGTGTTTAGGAACATAATTGTAAGAGTGATAAAAGAAGCTTGGAACGGGATGGAGCCTAGTAAATTTATTTTCTTGTTAGTAAGCAAAAGAGAAGAATTTAAAATCCTACTCTATCCCTGCTTTCAATCTTCTACTTTGACCCGGAACTTTTAAAACTTCTAATCCCATCCAACATCTCTGTGCAGGTATCTAATGATTCTTTGGCAACTTTGCCAAAAACTTTTATGACCTTCCCCGTCCATCCCCATCTCTCATCTTTTCTCATCTTCCCCAAAAGCATAAGAACATTGAGAGAGAATGAGCTCACTTTTCCCATCTTCCCATTTCAGAAGAGATAGCTTTTCTGTTCTCGTAGAGCGACTTAAGCCTCATAAAGAATCTTTAACACCATCTTCTCAGTCTGGCCCTGGCCAGGAAAGGCGAGAAGGGTTTGATACCCAGGCTGGGAGGGCCGGAAACCCTCCCGCTCCGCTCTCAACAGTCTCAACAAGCTCGAGTAAGTGAAGAAAAGATGAAGCGAAGATTAGAGAAGTTTCTCAAATGTGCATACTCATTGTAATATTGCATTCAACAAGCCAAACCAAGTGACACCCCATTCCCCATGCCAATGACATTAGCTTTTGTGCGGAGGAATGCAGCAGCGGCAAGGAAGGCAGGGGCAGAGAATACGGAGTAAGGAAGGAAAAGTTTTCTTTCACCAATCCCCCCTCCTGTCAACTCCTGAATCCGGAGAATCGAGAAGCAAAACAGAAAAGTTTTATTCCTTCACGGCTTTTCCGCTCTAAGTTTCTCTTTTATCTTCATCTTCTTTCCCCGGAACATTTTCCTCCACCCTCCACCCTGCTGCCACCATATGTGCAAGAGTTCTTTGCTCATGATTTCAATATTTTCCATACAATTCACACGAAATGGCTGAGGGTTTAGTATCAGCTGCTTAGCTTTCAGTCACTCGTTACGCCAGGCCATATAGCCTTCCCACAAGCCGCAACATTTTCCATTCAGTCCTCGCGTCTCCCCTTGCAAGGAGCATACATAAAGTTAATTGAGAGACACGTTTTCCTCAAAAGCAAAAGCTTTTCTCTTTCAAATAGTAAGTCAGTCAAGTAGGAACATATTTAATTTACTCCCATGTGTCCACCGCCCAGCCTGGTTCTTTGCCCTCCTGTCTTCCCTGGTCGGCAGCAAGTCGAGACTATGTCTCCGTGCATCCAATTTCCCGCCGAGAAAACCCCAAGAAAGTGTGAGGCTATTTTAAGAACCAAATAAAATATGCGCATTTAATTATACTATACTCTCCTTCCCTCCAACTTACTCATTTACTTGTTTCCCTAACTTCTTAACCTCGGAAACCTCTCCTTCACAACGCCAGCCTTCTGCTCAAAATCCAGCTACTGCCAAACCCTTAAGTTCAGCTTTCCTTCAATCCATAGCCAGACAAACTTAAATCAAAGCGAAGCTTGAATTTACCACCCGCCAAAACATTCTCTTTCTAGGTCGTAAAGACTGCAAGATTATACAACATCTTTTAATGAACCGTTCCAACAACAGTTAGCAACTTGTGGCAACAGCTAGCAGTCTTTTTTGCATTATTTTACACAACTTGGCCCTAGTCTCTTGCATAGCTCTATCTAATAACTTCTTAGGGATGTCAAACTAATGGGTCCCTAAGCAAAACTACAAATCCCAGTATGCCCGACCTATTGTCTTTATGAAAGTCATTTATTATTATCTCCAATCTTTTCCACTAGTAAAATTCCTGACTGCAAACTCAACGAAACACCTGGCTGCAATAATATTCTTACTAGTATTTACTGCAATACTGTTATGCAAAATTGCTGTAATTAATGGTGTTAATGAAGAGCTATCGTGCGTCAATTATTTCCGCTGCTTGGCAACAGTGTTCCAACAACAAGCACTCATCAAAACTGCAAGCATCATGAACTGAACTCTTGTCCGTGTATCACTGTTGCTTGGCAATTGTAATTTGATTACAGACCACGCACGTCAAGAGAAATAAATATGCGTACATACTTCAGATCTCCGCAGCGAATCAACCTTGGTTAATTGAATAAAATATTAGGGAGTCACTCTTCAAACCTCTGATCCAGAAGAGACTGTAATTTTAGGAGTCAGGAAGACAGGCGAGGAAGAGTGAAGCGAATCCATGCATCATGCATTTCCTCACTGATTCAATGCTATACACATGCACAATTTGAAAAGTTGAGATGATGAAAGATGGGATTCATGTCCGTCTCTTAAAATAAACTTCGGTTCTGTCTGTGTATAATATTTCGTCTTATCTGGTTTTTCAGGTGGTATGCCCAATATCCAAGACAGTATTCAAAGTCCAATTATTCTAGCAGAGGGAGAGAACGCTCCTCTGACATGTGTCGTTCGGGAGCTCGGCCCCGCTACCGTTGTTTGGAAAAAGTATGAATCCGGAAAATCTGGCCCTAAAGTTCTGACTGCTGGTGAAACTAGAGTAACTTCTGATGAGCGAATCAGAATCATCCACGATAATGGTAAGTAAATTGAAGTTTAACAGGAAATAACATATATTTTTCATGCTTTTTCTTTTGCTTTCTCCTTATGCTCTCACACACAGAGGCTCATTATAACAACCTTATAATCCTTGTTTTTCTATTCTACTCAGGTGGAGATGTGTGGGTACTGGCCATTCAATCTGCTCAACCATCCGATTCCGGGCTGTACATCTGTGAAGTGAATACCGTTCCAGTACTTCGATCATTCCACAATCTGACTGGTAATTTCAAAATTCAATACAATCCCATTCACATGCGTGCACTGCAGAAACATTCATAGGTCACAAGCCCAGCAATCCTTCTACGTTTTATCAAACTGGTATCATGCGAAGCTATTCTGGAGGAAATCCACTCATAAGATCAAAATGCAATAAATCTTGCCGTAAGGGTATCATTCTGAATGGTTGCATGATTCTGAGGCTGAAGCATGTAATCCTCACGCAATTCCCACCTGTGAAGGGTGCAAAATACATGAAATACTGATAAATTCTAACGCCTGACCAGCGTTTTTTTCAAACTCTTTGAAAAGATTGCCAAAAAGTGTCTGCAAAATCGTGAGAATTCCGGAACACGTATCCTCCCAAGCGTACAAAACAAAATCTTTCAACTATTATCATCAAAATTAGGAATGAAGCGCACTTAACAGATGGCAGAAATATCAAATAACTGTACAAGAAAAAGTACCCTAGTTTTGGCAGAGACATAAATAAAAGCAGGGAATAGAGTATATACATGCATGTGTACAGAGTACAGACAAGGGAGAGACTGTCTCCGAGAGAGAAAGTGCTAGATATGAGTTCACATGCTCGCAGTCGGGAGACTTTTAGCATGCATTAGATTAGACTCATGGTCTTCATGAAAGGCGGAAGAGAAGGGGGAAGAAATAAATTTCATTTCTCGTCATTTTCATTTCTCTGAAAATAGAATGCGGGCAAAGAAAATCGATTCAAACAATTCATGTACGAGCCTGTATTCTCTCAGGGGCGACCAAGATGGTAGAGATGCTCTGTGGAGAAAGCAAGAACGCTTTTGATAGTTGTTTCAAATTGGAAAATGCTTAGGTACTCACTCCCTTTCACCTCTGGTAGATTCTTTGTAAAACGGAACTGGAACAAGGAAGCAATCAATTCCGAGTTACCTGAGGATGATAGGCTCGTGTGGCGGAGAGAAAATCTTCTGTTTTTCTCTTTATGCTTTAGGAGGTCAAATATTCAGTCCGCAGGGAGAGCAGCTCTTTTATTTGCTTCATGATTTTACTGTAATTAAAAATATATAATCTACTCGTAACACTGCCAGCTAATTTTACATGCCACCCTGAACGTATTCTGGCAATTTTTTCTTTAAAATTGATTTGTATGACTAAAGAATCTAATTGACTTTGTGCGAACCTTCTTATGTTCCTACAGAGTTAATCATCAAACGCCTTAACGTTTTTCACTACCTTAAAGTATGATTTCTCCCCACGGGCTGTCGTAGTCAGTTGTAAATGTCTGTGCGTTATGTAGCTACGTTCAAATATGGGATTCTCATATGCTACGTATCATAGCTAGAATGAATTAGTTTTCCAGCTTAAGGATTTAGTATCAGACTTGTACACTACAGCGTTGATACACTTAGTTCATAAATTATGCAACAAATCCATACAAAAATTGTTATCAAAAAAGGAATACTTCATATAATTTCATTCTACAATCAACTACCTGGCGTATGGATTAATGATCCATTTTTTCTCTAAATGCATTCAACGGGCTTTCTTCTTGGGAACATGAGCGGAAAACCTCTTACCTCTTGCTCAGCTTATACCTGATTAATCCTGTTTTGATGTTTCGCAGTGCTTTCACTTTCGATACAACCACCAAACTCCACGTTCAATTTGCCGAGTTTCGGAGAAGATATCCCATTTGATGAAAGTTACTCCAGTTACAAGGTAAGAGAAGGTTTTCTTATTAAAGGAGGATGGAGGAAAGCTTTTGAATTTTGTTTCTGACAAGAGCTAGACTATTAATGGATTCACCCGCGTTCACCGAGTACGAGCGAGAAAGAGCTCTTCTTAAGCTTTTCATTGAGAGTAATAAAGACGAAATTGATTGTTCCAGGGCATGGGTTCAATTGCGGAGCATAATTATACATCCTGCTGCATCGCACACAACGTTTCCAAAGCCTGCCTCGGATTTTGTACCCTCCAATCCATCCTGGATGGGGATACAGGCGAACCAAAGCAATGCGAAGATGAATTCCCCCGAATTGTCAAGTGTATGGCAGGTAAGGATCCGTAATTGCCTCTCTTGCATATATCAAGTTTCTCGGAGAGTCGGTTCAGTAGATAAGACGGGAGGGGCGGGAATGGAGAAAGAAAGGCGAGAGAAAGCGGAAGTGTACGACGCTTGGGAAGACTTTCTCCAAGCTTTTGTAAATCTTTTCCGGTGTCATGAGGTTTCAAAAGCTGTAGTTTTGTTTGACAAAAATGTAGCAGACGTCCTATAGGAAAATTGAAAGCAAGCGGTATGTTACTCCATCAAGCAGAGGAAACCGCATCTCCTAACTCCCAGGTCGGGATGGGATGTGTACAAAGGACAAAAGGTTGACTCCGGAAGGTGGTGGCGGGTAGTTGACGGGAAGAATGTGAATTTTTAATAAATAATAGCTCTGAGTTGCCTTTTAGAGTTTAAAAACTATTTAGAGTGTGACAAGTGGAGTGCGGGTTTAGGAAAGCATAAATAATGGGATTTAAGAGTTGCTCATGCTAAGAAAATATACCGTTGCCGCCTTCCTTATCATTTTCTTTTCCGTTCCCGGACGAATGAAGAATGAGGTAGTAGTAGTCAGTGTGTTGATGGAGGAAGGGTAGATAGCTTGAAGAGAGCGGAACATTTTCACGTCTTCTACGCGCGTACTACGCAACCCTACTCATTCGCTGCAATTTTCTCCTAGTGTGTTTAGCATCAGCTCGCGCTCTATACGACAAAAACGTCAGAGTCTAGTAGGAGAGGTGGGAGATTAAGGAAGGTGAAGGACGGCCATGAACTGCAGACTAGGAGGGGAGTGTGCGTGTAAATCTAAATGTTGACTCCCGTCTCCAATTTCCAGCCGGGTATTAAAAAGAGGAGAGACTTTTTCTAGACGCGTACCGCCTCTTTAATATACTGTGTGGTCTTTTTCCCGTGATTTTGCAGATGGAAGAGATCATGTTCCTTGCTGTGTTCGAGAAGGAGTTCCGGACCTCTGCCAAGATTTATGCCGGGGTGAATACACAACCGTTACGGATAAAGTGAAAACTCATTTTTCTTGTCCAATTCACATTGAGAGGACGCTGAGCTGCATTGCCGACGGTGTTGGTAAGATTCATTCTCTTCCTCAAGGAAGCAACGCTTGTGTAAACTAAATCATACAATTTTCTCATACCCTCCCCCCCTGCTCCAATACAAACAACCTTACGTGTATCCCAATGTGTATATACGTCTCAAAAGCCCATATTCTCTCCGAGAGACAAGTTCCAAGCATCACAATCTAATTATGCACGTTATTTTGATGCGTAACCAAAACCCTGTCTTCTTCTCATCATCATTTTCCTTCCACCACGCCTTATACATGTCGTAATCAAATCTGGATTTCCCAGTTTTCCAAACTTAAACAGTCCCATACCTTGAAACTAGTATAACATTAAATTAGGTCACATGTACTGCTTTTTCGCGATGATTGAGGCATCCAGTTTCAAAAGTTTCATCCTCCGCAAATGTGTTGAAAATTATCAGAAAGAAAATTACGTTCTAAAGAGCGGCGAAGTACTAGGAAAAAGTATTTTCAAAACCCCATACATACTAAATACACAGATAGATATGAAACATTTGGCTGGAATTTTTCGCAGCTGTCCTTCCGATCCTCTTAAATCTGCAAACTTTCAGCCGATTTCTAAACTTTCTAAGCTCGTAGACTTCCAGGGGTACTCACACAGCTATTCGATAAAATGATGATGGTGAAAGAATAATTCAGCAACCTGAGATGAACAAGAGTACTTTTCATCTCCGCCTATGCCTATAAATGCCTTGCAGAGCAGTTGAAAGTTGGAAAAGAGCTACACCAACCACTTTCAACGTTTCTTCCCCGCGTAGTATATCCGCGTGAAAGTTAGCTACATCCCCAGGCTGTTCTAGCTCAACACTTTACGTATGCATAGTACGCTCTCTAGGTTTTCAGAATTTACCGTTTTTTCTTGTGTCTACATACTGGAAAAGTCTTCGCAGTCATTCAGATCCGTGTCGTACGTTGAAAGCTGAATGTCTGAATGTGTGCCTTGCTAGTAGTGTTTGCAAAACGGAATCCTTTCCTGGTCCTGGTCGAAAGCTCGGTCAGCCAGAATAGAATCGTGGAAGCGGCATGGTCTGTTTTCTCCCCATCAGATGCAGTTTTAGAATATAGATGTAACTAGAGAATGAGCTGGTATTATCAGCATCATGTTTTACCAGCTCTTAAAGCTTGGACATTGCCCAGAGAAAGTTTTACCTTTGATCCGCGACGA
Source organism: Sminthurides aquaticus (assembly GCA_906901655.1). Lineage (NCBI taxonomy): Eukaryota > Metazoa > Arthropoda > Collembola > Symphypleona > Sminthurididae > Sminthurides > Sminthurides aquaticus. The sequence continues at coordinate 575,940 of CAJQTT010000002.1, read as the reverse complement.
GATCTCATTAAATAACTATCCTTTTAAGGCTTTCTCCATGAAAGACTCGAGTTTGAGGACGAGAGGAAGGAAAGTAAGGTATGAAAATTGATAAATCACGTGGACCACTATCAGTATGGCTTTCATCATATGTAAAAGAGCACAGACTATACCAATGTGAATGGTCCATGCGAATATTCTTTGAAGTATATATATATTATATTAACGTCCAGAAACTTTTGATGAGAAGTAACCTAGTTTCCCAGCTCCTCTCATCAGCTTAACCTAGGACTATTTTCTCAGGTAGAAGGCTAGCCGTATAGCTAGGCTTGATTCTAGATTGGATCACTCAAAACCAGTTCAAACAAGTTCGGAAGAAGCTTGTAAAATTTTATCTCAACGTAAATCCCAAAAGCTTTCATTTCGTTTTCAAAGAAAATTTTTAAAAGCTTAGAATATTATTCCCAGGAGGCTTTCAAGTGGGAAGAGACGAGCTTAACTAAACTAACGAGCCTCTAAATTTAAATTGCTGAAAGGATTTGGCATAATTTTTACCTGGTTGAACAAATCACTCATAATTCCCCATCTCCGTATCCTGATGAGAAAATTAATGAGCAGTGGAAGCACATCAGTCCATACAAAAGTCCTTTCTCCTCCATGTATTCGAGATGTATGACGATTAACACCGTACGTTTTTTTAATTACTGCATTCCTTTCTTTAGAAATCCTTCCAAGCCAGCCCCAGAACGTTGATGCCATGTCAATGAATTCAAGTTCTATCAAAGTCAGCTGGACAAAGCCAGCAAAGAACGGTGATACCGTGCATCAATACGTTGTCAACATTACAAGGCTCCGCAGTTTCGACGCCCCTTACACAGGACTCGGCTACGGTTTAGACGATACTCCTTCATCAGATCTCTTACCTGCCGAACCATTTTCCGGATCCTCAACAACATACACAGACTCCCATGGGGCAAAAGCTTTTGATGAAAATTCCAAGCCAGTTGCATTACCAAGCGAAGGATCTGCAGAAGATAAAGTGGAAGCAAAAATGTGGCAAATAAAGGTACGCTCACATATATTTTTTACAGTCACATCATATTCCAAGAAAAGAAAAAAGAACTCAAGGAATTCTTCCGTCACATATTTGAAGTTTAAGAGACGTATGCAAAAGAGGCTCTAAATCGCAGAAATAGAATATTGTAGCGTGAATAGATGGAAGAGAGAGGGAGAGCATTTTTTTAACTTCATACCTATTCAATTTACGAGACGTTTTCATTTCTTAAAATTTCATTATGCATTTCTAAGCTAACGAAGTGTAAGAGCGCGAAAAGCTTCCAAATGAACCAGTTTATCAGGCCCTCTTTTGCATTAGATTCAAGAGCTGATGCTCAGGCGAAACGAGTCTGCAAGAAAAAGCAAGCCATAATTTTCTTTCCAAAAAGTAAAAGCTTATTTCCGGCAGGCCATTTTTTCATTATTTTAGCAGCGCTCACTCGTCTTTAGCTCAAGTTTTTACACTTTGTCGGTTTCAAAACCATTGTAGAGCTAATCTACTTTTTATTTTCTACCGCCGCGAACAGCTATTATGACTGCTACATAAAATGCTCGAAACTGCGAAAGAAATCCGCATTTCCGATGTATTCTTACCGCTAGAAAGTTCAATTCAAGTGGAACTATTTTATTGAAATCTATAGAACATAAGGAAAAAGATCAAACCCATTTTAGCCACTTATGGGCTTTACATGTCCAAGCTAAGGCGAGCCATAAATGCGTAGTAGAATCTGATAAGCGTTTCCCAACCACGGCAACCGTATAAAATTTAGAACCTAAAATAAAAAGATTGGGATTGCGAAATTGCATCTCTTTTCCAAGGAGGGTTACTTATCGTCTAGTTTTAATGAGGAATTTATCGTGAAAGAAAAAGCCCTTCAATAAATTTCCTTTGAGTCAAGAGCTAAAGGCGAACATGTGTTTGATAGGTGGATGGAGATCTGAACTCGAGCGTAATAACCGACTTACAACCCTTCACCATGTATGAAATTGCGGTCACTGCTTTTAATATTCACGGCGGATCACTCCCATCCATCAAATTGCGAACCCTAACTTTGGCACCTGGACTCGTGCGACCCTCTGCAGCTCCAGCTCCCTCTCTCCCGGATGTGAAGCAGTGCTGCCAACAGAAAGGAGTCAATACACCAACGTAAGTTTCCATCTCGTTAATCACCAATAATTGATGATTTATACTCCGTAAAATTTACTTTGAAATTGCAAAAGAGAACTCCCAAAAGCAAGTCCCTAAAATTTGGCGGGCTTACGGGGCAATCGGCAATCGGGGGTTCAACTACCCGCAAGGGGTAATATGAACAGAATTGATTTGAACATGCAGACAGAGGTTCTCGCAAAATGTAGGCAAAACTTTTTCCTTAGGAGAAAGTTTAGTCTTCGAGGAAGTCATAGAAGAGAAGAATTTTTATTGTCTAAGGTAAAAACCGCCGGTCAAATGTTTCAATAAGAAGGAGCGGTGTAAATATAGCAGTCGTGAATATTTGACTTTGTATTGGAAGGTTTGAGACTTGAGAATTTACTCCGGACTCCCACAACTTGTGTACTGGGTAAAGAAAAGATGGAAAGAACAAGATTGAAAGTGTGTATTTGAAGAGAGAAAAGGAATTGAATTTATTGCTACCGCAAGGTAACTAGTTTCAAAACCAGCATTCAACTTGATTTAAACTCTATTTACAGAGTAACGAGGTGACCATAGCCGCTAACTGTATAAGAAGTCTAGATTTATGATTCTCCAGAAGTCTGTCTTAGATTAAACTAGGCCAAAAAGAGGTTCAACATGAAATGTTTCCAGAAAGAGTCGCCTTGTAGCTTGCTTTTGTCATAATTTTCTTTTCTGCCTTGCACTACCAGTGTCTAGTCCTTCAGAACGAGCTGGAAAATAGCCCTAGAAACGAACCAAGCATGGCTATGGCTGGGCGAGAACACCTGCGTATGAACAGACAGATGCGTAAACGAGTGCTTGAAACTAACCTGGAATTATAGCTTCAGGCTTTTATAGGGAGAGGACAGAGTGAATCTGCCAGCTCCTAACAAATTCAGGACAGGTTGAGTCAAACTCAGGATTTTTTCTGTAGGCAATCACGGCGTTGTATACTTTGTTGAAAAAAGAAACAGAATTTTGAGTGAAGCATGTTTGAGTGAGAATCTCACTGAGATGCAGAATTTACGGTGCAAATCCTCCCTCGTGACGCATAAACAGAAAAATGTAAAGTTGGTTACGTTATTTGGAAACCCTGTTTAATTTCAGTCCGTTTCTCCAAGAATTCCCAACGCATTCAAAAGCTTGTTTAAGAAAGAGTAGTAAAATATGGTAAGATGGCGTACACAAAAGAAATTTGATTTAGTGGGCTCGCACTGTAAGCCTCAGAGTATTTGTAGTATTCAAGTTTCAGCATGCAGCTGGTCGCGTTTCATTCCCTTACCTCCTTGTAGTCCTATGTAGCCTTAAAAGAGCAAGTTTTCTCCTTGTAATTTCCGAGTAACGTACAAAAGAAAGGTGATTTTCCGGCTTGTTTCCCAAATCGGAGACGAGGAGAAGAACGAGGCAATAAAAGCGGGAGGGGAGAGAGAAAGTCCTCCTCCTTTCTCTACTCACCAACAACAGCAACCCACATGTAGAAACTGGGATCCGTCCATGGAAAGGCTAGACTGTCTTCCTCAGTATATAAAATCTTGTCAGATTGCTAGCCCCAGGCGTATTTATTTACCTAACTTCTTTCCACCTTCTACGTGTTTCTTCCCCGAGTCTAGGAGGACGAATAATTTTTGTGGGATTTTATCCAGCTTGAACCGATGCTGGGCTGGATGTATGGCGGAAGTAAATATTCAACCAAATCCTTCAGTATACAGTATCGAATTAGACTTAACATGAACTGAAACTGACCAAATATAGCCTCTACTACCTCATTATTTTCTCCAATGGAGTGGAACTCCGCATACAATAGTTGATAAACAAGAGTTCCACTACTCCCTCCCCCTCTCTACGTAAAGTATGGGTTCGCAAGCATGACTTAGAAAAGGTAGCGCAGTGAGGAAAGGTTTTCTTTTTGTACTGTCGGCCGGAAATAGAAAAATAAGGAGAAGCTTCCGCGTGAACAAGCATGAGAGTTGTCGTTGTGTATGAAACCCTTCCGTAAGATTTGTCAACTCTTGCCTCCTGTCAGCATCTGTCTGTTATGCACATTACGCTTGAAGAAATACTCTCCCCGTTCCCGGGAGGTAAAACTGTGAAAGTGAAATCCGGAAGTTTTGAGAAGAGAAGATGACAACAGGAGGTTTCAGCCGCCCTATTTTATTAAACAACATGATGACATTTTTTGAATATTTTATAGATGTGTGCAAAAACTCTGTGATCCAAAGATGGCATCGGAAATAAAGATCCCGGATTTAATGATATGCGCTCCATGGAGTCAGGATATATTCCCTTGCCTCGCTGATGGGAAGGATCACATGCCATGCTGCAGACAACGTGGAATTCCTGCACCCTGTGATGATTTGTGCGTTGGCAACATTACCAAGCTGGATTACAAGTATTTCAAGTGAGTAACTTAAAATTACGGGGTAATTTTTTAAGCATATATAGGCTTCACAAACCAAAGGCTGGGAAGGGAGGGAGATGAAATATCGAAGCTGGCGGGAGATGGGCCGGAAATCCAGAGATTGTGAAAAGTATCCTGAAAGTAGATGTATTCGGAAATGAAAAAGAGAAATAGTGAATTACAGAACGAAGAAGGGAAAGCTAGTAAGGGGTTTGAGTGAAAGGCAAAAGACTTCTTTCTTTGAGAAGAGAACAATTTTCAATTAGTTTTTGGCTTGCATCTGCCGTTGTTAAAGTTTTTCCCTAGAGAAAGTATTGTGTGTGTAGGAGGAAGAGAAGATGGTGATCGGAATCAGGCAAATGAAGCACATGGCTCCTATCTAATGGAGGGAGGACGTGTCTGTGAAAGAAGGACGGGAAGTAGAAGCACTCCTTTCTCTTGGATGATGGGGAAAATAATGTTCTTAAGACAGAGCGAAATTCAAATCGTCATTCATTAGAATTTATTTTTCATTTCCTTCATCCTTTCTCTAACACCGAATTGATGTACTGAAGCCACTTTCTTTCTCAGGCCTTGTGTATGCACAGACACAGCATTCCCTGTATCTCTAATTTCAGAGCTAAAAGGCGCACAGATAGGGATGAAGATTAAAGGAAAATAAATATTCGGAAAGCGGAAGCTGTTAGGGAAATAGTTGGCAGGGGAAAGGAAGAGCTGGGAACAATGACGAGAAGGATGGAAAATCGTAGAGAGTTTGCTTTAATGATTTTATTGAAACAATCTAGAGAATTGTTCATTTTTGCGATAGGATTTGCAATTTCCAAAGTGGAAATATGGCTAGGTCCGATTTCCCCCTCATATTGAGCGTGTTCTTGGAATTCATCTTATTCGCTTGAATTATCCTTAAATGTCCCTCCTTTCATCCCGAAGCGCCGACGGGAAGGGGCTATGAAGAGAAAAGACTTCTCAGAGCTCATAGAGGATTCGAAGAGAAAGTCAGGGAAAGGGTTCAAGTGTTGAATGAATGGGTACCATTGGCATTGTGATGGGAGTGAGTATAAAAGAGTGAGTAGTAGAGATATTGAATCTCTTGATGAGCTAACAAGAGGATGAAGAGAGAGGGAGTGAAAGAGACAAGGAGATGGATGGATGGATGCATCTTCGGAGAAAGCACTTCCTAGCAGGGGAATGTCGAAAGTCTCATAATTAATTTATCGCTTTCCTCTATTTGATTCGCAAGACTTGAGCGTATTCACTTCCAATATAATTTCAATAACTTATTTCTCCTCCTTCTCATAATCGCATTTATTGCGTCCCTTGTATTGTTTGCCTCATTTAGCTTCAGGCCTAGAATATATCCCTAAACTTTCTCTCCATATCCTTCTCCTCCTTTCTCTTCCTCTTCCAGTACTCTAAATTCCCTTTTCAAGCTCGACCTCTTTGAAGTTATCGCGGAATTCAGCTCCCCACACGTCTTACAACACCCTCCCCTTGTAATTTAACTATCCTAGCTCTACATATTATCTTGTCTTCCACCCGCCACTCCTTGCAAAAGCTAAGTACATGTGCCTTATCGTACATAGACTAAGTAACTAGAAATTCCCCGAATCCATCCAATATATTAGATTAACATGGCAAAATTAAAGTTACGGCCCGGAATTTCTCAGTTTTTCTTATGTATCCGCTATTCGTATAGGAAACTTGGAAAATTTTCTGCTCCTTTAAGGCAAGTCATGTTCCCGTGCTGACGCATGTGATAATACTCAATTCGATTAAAGCGATTTGAATCATGTCAAGAACTGACCCGTAAAACCCAGGACTCAGAGCGTGTTTGACAGCCTCAATTCCGGCTTGTTTCGTGAGGAGGTCATCATTCAGTGCAAAAAATCAAATATCCCTAATGCAGACTTCCTCCAAATTTCATTTTCAAAAATGCTGATACAGCTTTTCTCCATTATAAGGCAGAGTCCAAAAGAAGTTAAAGTTCAATTCAACCTTTCCTAGTTTTTTTCCACGTTACTGTTCATAGTATGTAATCTGTCTATTCTGCGCAACATGTTCTAGTCCCAAATATTGGAAAAAGTATTGAGAAAGCATTAGGCCTGGAAATTGTAACCTAATTTGCAATTATGCTCTCCACTGTAAAAAAGCAAGAAGAAATAGGGATTTTCAACTTTCTCCTAACAAATATTGCAACTTTCTTCAGATTAGTTCTTGACAACCAATCAATAAATGTCAAGCATCAGTTATCATCCACTCTCTCCTCACATCGCCGAAGCATGAAGCTCCTCCTTTGCATAATGCTCCTCACATTTTTTGCCGTAGGAGCATATACTCATGAATACCATAAATAAAATAAGTAACATTCATAATGGCTTCCCGCCTCTTTCTTTTTCAGGTGTGTCCGATACTGGGAAGATTACACTAATTGTTTAATGGAGGGCTACGGAGTCCTGCCTTCATCCCCATCGTCATTGAGAGTATCGAATGTGAACGAAGATTTTGCTATCATTCACTGGACATCCCCGGACTCTTTGGCAGACACGGTGACAGGGTATAATATCCATTATCGTCCCTTGTCCACATTCGAGAACGAATACCACGTCGTCAAGAATATCCATTCTCCGCATATTTTGGAAAAGCTCTACTCGAACGCCGAATACGAGGTAAATTATTCTTTAGTAATTTATATCATTTATGTAACTTCTCCAAGACATTTTGACAGATTCCTTTCATTGCTATCTCCTTGCTTTCAAGCTATCATCTGGATTATGCAAAATAAGTACAATTAATGAGATTCTCTGCGAACACGCACTCTGTAACTGCAATTGCACGCAAAACTTTCCAGGTTAACTTTGGAGCAAGCATATATTTAAGCTAAGCTAATACATTTTACGTGTACCTTGAAATATGTGCGTCGCTACGCCACGATACAGATAGTATATAGGTAAACTATAGTTAAATTAGGAACAGAACTAGCTTAGAGTGATTGATTTGATTTGTAAGCAGAAGGGAACCGTTGAGAAATCGAGGAGAAAGTCCAGGATTGTCACCAACATAATAAAGGCAGAGCAGTAGGCCGGAATCTAGGATATGATGGTCATTGAAATTGCTTCATGTTTAATCTAACCCTTAGTTTGCAAAATCAGAAACACTTTAATGGACAAAGCGCGGTAGGAATGAGTAATAAGGTTTGCGAAGAACAATCCGGGTTTTACGCAATCCTCCGTGAGGAAGGAGAGAAAGGAGTTTGTGAGAGAATCAGATGACGTGCTTTGTATGGAGGAGTGAAGCAGATTGACATAATGTATGACGGCCTCATCTTGTGTTCCTGAATAGGTTATTAATACAAATGTCTCCGTGACATTTACGTGGGATTAACCAAGTATTTAATGGATAGGGGTGAAATAACTATCAAATTTCTCTTCCTACAATATATATTAGAGAGAAAGCGTGAAAGGAGAGCAATACCAAGTGGAGAGACATCTGGAATGGGATGTTACGGTGGTGACGGAGACAAGTTCTTGGTCTGAGAATTCTTTAGGGAAATGAAGTCATCTCATCTGTATTCAATTGTTGATTACAGGTTTATGTGGAGGCTGTGAACCCGCATGGAAAGAGCCAGCCATCCCAGCGTGTTGTCTTCAGGACCGCAAGTTTACATGACATCGAGTCTAATTTGGAACCCATCACACGGAATTATAATGAGACGGCGTGTTGCGTGGAAGTAAGTTACAAATTAAACGTGATCCTCATGGATATGTTTTAACTATTATCTAAACACCCATCTTCTAATGAACCCACCCCCGCCCCGCTTTCCTTTGGACTGTAGATACTTTTTATTCCCCACCCGGACCAAGATTGACAAGGAAACGTGTAGTGTGTATTTATACACGCGTGCAGCGGGTATTTTGCACAAAAAACTGGTCTAACAATTCATGTTTAAGTTCCTATCTCTTTCCCTAGAAGTGATTCTCCCGAAAGCAAAGCGTACGTACAATCCAATAAATGTATTGGCCTATTTGAAGGCTGTAAAATTGCGGAATCGGAAATAGAATGGAATTGGTCGTAGGATATGAGTGTAAATTCCATGTTAGAAACTGATTGTTTCACAAGCTGGAGATTTATACTAATGAGATAGATGTGAGCTGAATTTTGACCATTGCTATAAAACTGGAACAAGTTTCTCTCAAACTTTCACCATGTATAAAACCTTCTCAGATTGTTTAGAGGGTAGTTTTATCCTATTATGCACGTAGGAAGGAGTACGTGAGGAGGGAAAATGGGATAATGGGAAGAGGGAGAGAAGAGGGATTGGGTATTACACCCGACCGCTATTACTGAAAGGTAGAGCGAGAGAAGATAGAGGATTTGCCCAAGCGGTATCCGGCATAGTTTTACCCGCAATCCTCTCTTCTCGAAGCTTTGTTGACAGCTATACGAGGAACGGGAATGGATTTAGGAGAAAAGGGTGAATAATGATGGGAAGAATTGTTGGCCAGAGTTGAAAAGCTGTTACACGTGAGGGCAATGAGACAATATAGAGGTGGAATAGCTTGAAATGGGTGGTTGAAAGCCGGGGAATATGCGAAATTATGTTTATGAGCTGCATTAAGGGCAGGAGGGCGGAACCGGAAACTTTCCCCGGCTTGCATCCCCTGTACACTAACTATTAACCCTGAGCTAGGATATCTTTCCCTCATCCACCCAAGACAAGATTCCATAGTTATTATGTAAAAAATCTTATACGACGCTCTCTTGTCTCCATTTCAGGCGGGAATGAGTCCGGAATGTCTTCCACTTTGTTCCTATGATGCTTCAATGAGTGACGTGCGAGCTTTGGCTTTGGCATGTGCTCCGGAAATTCACACACTTCTCCGCTGTGCTGCCGGTGGAAGGGATCATCATGAGTGTTGTCAAAGACGAGGTGTTTCCGAATCCTGTCTTCCTGTCTGCCGAGCCCAAATACCCGATAGTCCCGTCTCCATGGCTGAAAACTGTCTTCCCTTCATCGGAAACATTGTTCAATGCTACGAAGAAGGTAGACCCTTATGACCTTTACCATCATCATTCAACACTACCACACTGTCTCGCCATCCCCCCACAATGTACTACTTAAACCCGTAGACCGTCACGTCCTAATCCTGTTTTCCAACCTTCCGTGGTTTTCTCATTCCGGATTTCTCAGCCGTGAATCCCAGCAAATCCTACTTACTCCTCCTTTCTCTCTCTCCTCTTCCTTGTTTTCCCAATAATCTCCTTTATTTTAGCTGGTAAGATGGGAGAGAACGGGGATAGTGCTTTTGGTAACAGCGAGAACAGAGCCTCTTGCACTGCTTATGCAAACCCGGCTCCTCTTCCGGCTTCATAATAACGGAGATAATGGATAGACGGAGTAATGGAAGAGAGAGAGCGCGCGAGAGTGGCGTTTATCTGCGGCTTTGTCATTAAGTTAATGGCTATTATTTTGATGCTATTAAATTCATTTTTCCAGGGGTTGAGAACATTCCCGGCCAGGCAACAGAGTTCCACGTGGAATATGTAACAGATACCGAGGTTGCCCTAGCCTGGGATGCTCCCATAGGATCTAATGTCACCGCCTATGAAGTGCACTACCTCACAGCTGATCCTAGTTTAAACAGAGGTCTCAGCTTGCCCTCTTTGAACGTACGTTGACAATCCAAGCCTGGTTTTAATTCCCTGGCTTTCTCTTGAGTAACATTTCATTGGTTCCTCAAACTTTTTGTATTAATATCCCATTCTCCTTTGCATATGCTGATCAGGTAACCGTGACTGAAACCAGAGCTATTGTATCCAATTTGACCACTGGCGGAACGTACAAATTTTACGTCGTCTCTCGGAACGAACATGGAAGTTCATTCCCGTCTGCAACCATTCTAGTCAACGTGTCGTCTAGCTGTAAGCTTCTTCTTTATGCCGCTGACTCTCTCTTTAACATTATTCTTACTTACAAGTCATGACGTATTCACGCATACGATTTTCTTTTGAGCTATTAACTGATTCAAGTTGGAATTCCCAACAGCATTCAATGGAACCAAGATTTCTGGAGTCCTATCCCCACCACACAGTTTAGTTGTATCCAGACATGGAGCTGCATGGGTGCAAATTCTATGGCAGCCACCGCTCAACGCACTTCCGGCCGATAAAATATCCTACAAGTAAGTCTGTCATTTTGGTGAAATCGAAAATGTTATCGCTCCTCCACACGTGTAAAACATTCCCTCCAACAACTTATACCAAGGTTTTCCTTGTATTCCACGAAATTAGTTTTATTATTTTGATGAGTCTTCTTCCTCCGCTTCTACGTACAATTTACTTTCTGTCTGAAACGGAAATAATTTCAAAATCGTAAATGAACAGATATACGCTTTTGTAACGCAGAATTGCAGGAATGGCACATGGGACGTAGATGTGTATTACGCTTTTACACTCAGAGAGTTCGTTACGTTAGTGTGGATAGGTTTGGAGGGAAAGTAGAGTAGAGAAAGCTGGTTGAATTGGAGAATGTAGTGGGAGAAAGTTCTGGAGAAAGCAACAATCATAAAGAATGATTTTCATATGTTTTTCAGAGTTTATCACCGAAGTGTCAAAGAGACCGCAAGTATAATGAACGAGACAGTTGTGAGCACGATAACTTTGGAGAATCTCAAGCCAAATGCACAGTACATCGTCTACGTGACAGCCTTGAATAATAAGGGAGAATCTCTGGCATCGGAGACACTGATTGCTTGGACAGATCCAGCCCATTCACCAATCGTTGAGGTAAGTAAAACTACAGACAACCTCTCTCCAACTTTCACCAACGCCTCCTCATTCCTATTTCAATCTTGCATTCCGCTTTTACTGTACCAGGAGCGAGCAATGCTTCTCAAAGAGCCTTTTATCATAATCGTATATGATCCCACAGAACGAGACAAATTCCTACCCACAGTCTGATTCCAAAGGGAGCAATTATGAAAAGAAAGTGGAGGAATGTTGGGGGTGGAGGAATTGTATAGTTACACAGCATAATTTCCACAAGAGAAACGCTCCTTTCTCCAATTCCGAATACTAATTCCTTTTTCTCCAGCACCGTCTCCTCCGTCGGCTCCGTCACTTCAAGGGATGGACGGATGACAAATGATTGGAAAAGGAAACAATGAGATGAGGAATGTAAAATATGATATGGCAGACTCGTTTTCTCTTTTCTTGCAAATATTGCTCTCTCTCCTCTTCCTCCTTCTTCTTGTTTCTCTTCAAGCAAGAGGGTTCCCTTTGAGAAATTCCAGAATAATCTTATTGTTTCCTCTGTCCCTTGTACTGACAACTCAGCGATGTTTCTCTGGTTGTTTCTCCATGCAGCTTTCCTCAAATTTCATACTTAATATTCTGCACAGAATAGTCGATGCAAAGTTTTTGCTCCTAACTTACAAGGTTTCATTTGGTTACATCCAAGCACTGCAATCGAAAAGCGTGTGCATATCCAATTCCCTGCCTTGGAGGAGGCGAAATAATTTGAAAACATCGCATTTTTCATCCCGCTCACTTCTTCGCTCTGATTCCATCCCAACAAAAGCACTTTCCCCATCCTCTTCTTGTCTAGCATATAGGACAGATAGTAAACTAGATCGGGATCATTTTCTGACTGGAGCGAGTGCAAAATTATACAAGAGCATATGACTGGAAGCCATCATGAATGAAAAAGTTGATTAAATTGAAACAAAGCACATGCATGCAGAAAGAGGATGAGAAAATGGGAATTCAGCTGTCCACTTTCCCCGGCCAGAGGCTAACTTTACCATACACGAAAGGGTATATCCAAGGCCAGAGTGGAAAAAAATATTTGTTTCAAAAGAAAATTTTGCAAAATTCACTCCCGTCATCTCCGAATAATTTACAACATCCGTAGAGGAACATCAGTATGTACAGGGACTAACTAAGCTACCCGTATGTGGAGCAACTAAGATATGCCTGTGTAGCAGGAAGCTATAGCAAGCTTTAAGCCAGGCAACTCAGTTTGTCAGTTATCTTGGGTCCCAAGACTTGGGATAACCCTGGAACCTAAACCATAAACGGGCGGGCAGCAAAGCAAGCTTAGGTTTTCTCTGGTCCCTTTTTGACATTCCGCTGAAAGTAACTGAGGAAGTAGTACATGTCGTAAATGGAAATGGAGGACGCCGTTCTGAGAGTTACTGACCTCAACGTTGCGCCCTCAAAGCGTTTTCCCCTCTAGTTCAATTATGTATGAAAGAGTGTGCTCCTTGGGATTCACATGCAGGATGAATTACAATCTGAGAAAAAAAACCTGCAAACTTTTCCAGAGTACCCATACATCGAGATGTGTGGCCATTTGGAAAGTAATTTATAGCTTTTCAACATGATTCTGCACGCAACTTAAAACCAAGGCATCTCCTACGACCAAGTGTCCATTATACCAGGGCATCGTAAACCGCCTCCTCATGTACATCCACCTTACCGCATACACAATGAGATTGTGCTTCCAACTCCTGTGCCTGTAGCTGATGCCGTCCTAGATTATATCTGCTTCCCCTTTAACTGATCCTTCTGCTGTTACCTTTATTAGCAGCCGTTTGCCGTTAGGCAAGACACACATCCATCTCCACAAAACCACATATATTGCTCTATGAATCTCTTCCGCAATACGGAATACAACTATGAGAATTCTTCCCGTAAATTATTCTATCGTTTACCTCCATGTTCTAAAAGCATTCATCCCCCCTTCTATTCTTATCCGTCAAATTCCATTTCCCTTACGGAAATATATTGCCAACTTTAGGGAAAATCTTTCCGACAATAAACGCCTATCGCTTCACCACCCATCCCCCGTGCTCTCCGTGAATTTGGAATTGCTGACAAAGAACTTCTAAAGTACTAGGCATAGAAAGTCAGTTTAAAACGTTGTTGCCACCTTCCCTGGCACCTAAGGCTTTTGGGCATTTAATTTAAATTGTTCTTGAGGGAGTCAGGGGGGAGGAAGACGAATAGGTGGGTAAATCGATGCAAGTTCCCGGCTGTTAGAATTCACGTCGCAAATTTTACAATGAATACAAAATAGGGCAAAAATCTACAAGCGGAAATCCTGGCAGCATAATGCGGCAGTATTGCGGCGGGAGATTCTTTAACTCTTCAGGAAGCACGACTTTTATGTGACTTGTGAGCAAGTCTCACTTCCGGGAATTAGTAATTTAGAGGAAAAAAGTCAAGAAAAGTTTTTAGAATTTTTAAAGTGTAAGTGTTACAGTGATGGATTAAGACTACGTGGTTTTCCGGCTATATTCGAAACAGTCTTCATTCAAGCTCGCTCTTCAAGCAAAATTTGGCTGTCAATTGCGAAGTTTTTCAGAGCAGCTTAATTGTTGCATAATATTAGAAGTAGTAGGCTCTCTCCTTACTCATGATGTACTTTCACTCTACTTGATTCCTCTCTTTCGTGTATTGTACGGAATTTTCGGACTTAATTTAATCGCAATTAATTACTGTCCGTAGCCGCCACGTATCCAACCCCCACAGATGATAATAGAAGGAAGACCAATGACTGTATCTTGCGTGGCCTTGGCTGATCCAACTCCAACAGTAACTTTGTACATAAATGGAAAAATGATTAAACAACAAATGAACCGTCATTTGATGCACAACATTGAAAATGTTACGCGTGACATTGAAATCATTACCTGTTTTGCGGATAACGGATACGGAACTCCCATGGAAACTTCAAGAAGAGTGCACATTTTACGTAAGCGAAGTTGGCTTGCTTGTAACAAAAACTCTCGCCTCAAGTTCTCTAATATTCGTTGACTCTAAAATATGTGTTTTGTAACTTACAGACAAGCCAAACGTTGAAGGACCGGAAGTAACGTATGCTGTTATGGGAGATACGGCAATCATCGATTGCGTCATCAGCTCCCATCCTGAGCCCAAGGTTAACTTTGGACGGAGCAAGAAAGATTCCCAATCTATCCGAAAATATGTTGTTGAGCATGATCCACTCGACATGGATAACGTAAGCATATTTATTGTTAACCAGGAGTGCACATGCTAAACAATTTGCCAAGCTGGGCAAATGTGAACAAGTTTGCTTTTCTCTTGGTTAACAGGAACCCGGAAAATTCAAGTACAGGTTGAAGATAACAAATGTTACGGAAGCAGATGCTGGAAGTTATACTTGTGACGCTCAGAATATTATCGGAACGGACTCTAAAACATTCCAGCTCCAAATCCGTCGTCTCCAAGTAAGCGTTTAAGACCTTCCTTCCTCTAGTACACATCAAACTTGGGCTAGCTCTGGCTCTAACTTTCTCCTTGATCTCTTCCTGGTGTTTTGTCGATATGTTATCCCGGTTTCCAAGTACTTGCAATCCAAGCATTGTTTGTGAGTAAAGGGAGCACGAGGAAATCCTGCGGACAGCCCTGCCCAACAGTAGCTGCTATGCATAACTCTTCTTTAACTCATTTTACTAATTCCTCCAGAGCAACTCCAAAGTATTTTACTGAATCCGTTAAATGTGATTCTAAGAAAATGTATTGTCTTCTAGGATTTGGCAGCGAATATTTCCTCTTGTTGCGTCGCAAATAACGTGAGCTCAAAATGCCAGGATGCCTGTTCTTATTTCATGGACATCGAGTCCCTGGTGAAGAGGCCCGAGTGTATACCTGACTTTGATAAATTGATGAAATGCGCCTCAGGTTTGTTCCTCCTCCTTATTCAAGGCTTTCCAGTGAAAGTCAACTATTTAGACTTTGATTGAAGGCTAATACTGTGTGCGGGTTGTATTGAATTTCACAGACGGGAGGGATCACAGATCTTGCTGCCAGCAAGGAAATGTACCAAGACGTTGCCTTGAATGGTGCCGCGGGATGCCCGTGTCTCCAGCTGTTGACAGTGGCACCTGTGCCCTCGAACACACCCGCACCATCCTCACTTGCTTCCACCAAAACAGAGGTAAGTCAAGTCTAGCGTCGACAGCATGTCATAGCGGATGACTTCCCTGAAGCCATCTACATTGCAAATCCCATCCTCACTGCGTTTTCTACCTACATCAGAATCTATTTCGACTTTGAAATCAGTTTTATTAGTCTTTTCCAAAACCACATTCGCTCTTTGTTTCTATTTCACCCCGCAAGAAGCATTATTATCATTGAAAAGTAGTAGCAAGATTGGATTGTAGCCCTAATAGAATTATTCCCTCTTGCCCTTTTCAGACCTTCTTCCCGGACTTCCGCAAAACCTCCGTGTTGAAATCATCTCTGAGAACGAAGTCAATGTGATGTGGGATCCTCCGAAAGTAAATCCGCTGAGAGCTGCTATATACAGGTGAGTATATTATTTCCCATCAACAATTTTCTTCTACCCTGTCCAGCCTGGCTCCTCGCTAGTTGTGAGTCAAGGCTGGATAAGTGCGGAGCCAACAAACGAATCTAATCCCGAAATCTAATCTTCCTCCTCTACGTCCACAGACTTCTTTTCCGCACCAAGGGAGAGAAATCTTTCCAAAAGATTGATACAAATGAAACCCAAGCCCGCATCCCCAATCTACATCCGGGAGTCCAGTACGAGGTCGTTATTAAAGCAGGCAACTCCCATGGAACATCCATCACTACCGAGCCTTTAGAGTTCATTACTGAAGATAATGCCATTTCATCCGCCCGTACAGGTAAAAATTATTAATTTAAGCTTGGAAATTTCCTTCCGTGTCTCCTATGTTCAGTAGACTTTCGTCGTCATCTCAAATTTCAGTTTTCAGTTAGTTTCATCAAATCCTAACCTGTAAATCTTTAAGTAATATTTTAATGCTTCATTATTCTCGTTCATTTGTATTTCAGGGGGAAGCTCTAGAACAGGGGTAGTCACCTTAATAACCTTCCTCGTCCTCTTAGTTGGGGCTGGAGTCGTCGGTAGTGTGTGGTTCGTCAGGAAGAGGCAATTTGGAACCAAGCCTCCAGGTGCCATTGCTTTCGAAAATCCGTCTTATATCAGAGAAACTAATCCAGATAGCTTACACGTAAGCATCTTAATTTTTTCCAACGTAACTAAATGTTTTTGAAGCAAAGCTTAAATACTGAAAAATATACCTAAACTCCTCCGTTAATGTTAACAGATCAATGGCGACGGTCCCTTCTCCGGAAACGGCACCGTGCCGAGTGTAAGCAACGGAGTAACTTCCAGCACACCAAACGGATGGCATACAGAAACCTTGCATCCGCCTAGGACGGAGACGGAAGTATCTCCAACACTTTACGAAGAACTTCGACTGGGTTCGGAAGGTGCAGGATTTCGGAGACTGAAGCCTTAAATTTATCAACTTTTTTAGAATACGAAATATTATATCAACTGATGATACTAGACTAAAAAACTAAGGAATCAAGACGAAATCAATTCCGAAACGTTAAACGATTACGTAAGATATTTAGACGAAGAATTTTTGCAACACGTATTAATTCTAACATGAAGAACCCCCAACATATCCCTTCTTGAAAACAATGACTTTTCCAAGCTAAGATACAGTTACTTGCTTGCATCCTCGCGCGCGAATAAGGCAGGCATGCAAGCAAACACGATACAAGATATTATAGGCTAGGCTACTAAAGTTATTGAATAGTTGTAACAAAACATGTTGTATCAAGGAGGACCTTTTCAATCTGGAGTTAAATAATTTACACAGATTTAACACTTTTATCTAACTCCTTTTGCGAGTTCTGGCAAGAAAACTGTATAATCATTAATCATATTACATGCACTGTATAATCAGTATCTGGTTTTAGGCGAGAGGTAACACTCTGAGCATTTATGAGTTATTCCGTGTTGTAAGAGCCTATAAATTACAGAGTTTAGCTTGCAAAACTAAAATGCTAAAATATTGGATTATGCAAAAATAGTAATTCTTATTGGATTTTTACAATAGGCTGTTAGGCAGACTACAAAACAATATGTTTTATCTGGAGAAAGTCGAGCAGATTCCCAGTCTCGCTCTTATGTATCTTATTAAGTTTAGGTAGTTTTCTCGACCTTTATGGACTAGTTTAACCTCTGCTATACTCTTTACTTTCTCACTGACTGCTACATAGTTTGATAAAATCTTTAAATTGAGTGGACTAAGGAACTGAGTAAATAGTTGTAAAAGGTTGTGATTTGGACTAGAGGATAAAACTGTATCCAAGATTCCTCCAAAAAATAACTCGGAAAATCAATCTACTCACTAATCGTTAAACCTATCTTTGTCCATTTCTTATTTTATAAACTTAGCTCACTGAGTTAGTGCATCGTTAGTTAATACTGTATTTGGGTGAGCGTAGCAAAACGACTGTTTTTCGCATTCCTCCATTACCATCAAAATATAAGTGCGACGCTCATCTCTCATAGTTAATTCTTTATCCTTACCTTAAGTATCTGCAGTTGTAGGGCTAAATTGTGATGTTTAGGGGTTGAATTGTTGAATGCTTTTGCGTTGCAAGTACCTATAAATTTAAATTAGGTGCTGAATTCTGAGAAACTTTACCTCATTTTGTTTTAAGGATGAAACTGTTGTGAACCAAGGGTAGGGAACAAATACGAGTGAATGCGTTTTTATTTTATTCTTAATTGTTTTCCACGTATACTTAAACAAGCTCTTAATTTAATCGTATATGTACACTTCCCCTAATGTTCCTTTGCACAGGATCCAAGTAGTTAAACAGCCAGCTTGATTATGGATTGTAAGCAGTAAAGACGTTATCAGGTATTTTAAGTCGCTCATGCTCTGCTCTGACGCCATCTGACAGAGTACACGCGTATACTTCAAGATTTCACTCTTTTAACGTTGCCCCCTATTCTGATGGATTTGTGACTTTCTTGATAGGTTATACAAAAAATTAGCTTCTGTATGATGTCTCTGCGAGTATCAGCGGTTTATGTTGATCATAGACCACTGCGTCCTTTGTATTAGCTAATGTGCATGTAATTTAAGCAATTACCTGCTTCTTAATCGATAATTTTGGATAAATGTAAAAAAAACTGCATGTGTGCCAATAGTGATTATAATTTTTATGCGGGGAGTGCTGCATCACAGCTTCTATACTTGATGCACTCACTGAGAACAAGTTGGTTTTACCTTTCGTTCATTGGTTGAGTAGTGATGAGTTTGTCTTGGATACTTTTGGGTTCCGTATTGCGTGAATCAAGAATGTCACACGCCTCCTACGTATGGTATAATCATTTCTGCCCTATTATATAATAATTATGAATGAATTTGTTACGCTTGTCAGTCTCAAAAGTCTCATAACTTTAGTTTTTAGCCTGGAAAGACTAAAAATGTGTTGCTGGAGCGAGTGTTGAAAAAGGGATTGCGATCATAGTACAACAAGTACCTTATTAAGAATAACTAATGCTCTGGAAAAAACTTGATACTGTTAACTCTACAATGTTACTATTATTAGTTGGAAACTAGAGTCCTAGATTTTGTTGACTCTTCGCATAGTAAATGTAAATAAATACAAAAAGTTTCCAAAAATCTCTCAATAGTCTCATTATTTCTTCGACTTTTGTCATTAATGTTTTTGAAACTGAGTGAAGTAACAGTCAGTGTATTTTATATAATACTCCTCTAAACTACCGGTAATTATGCTTCCGTGAGAAAGTATAGGTACAGCACGATCGTCACAGTCAGTTCGCACGCTTCATGCACAACGAAATTAACAGAAACCATTTTTCCTGCTCTCCAGCAATTAGCTCAGAGCTAGGAAATGCAGAAATTACTTCAGAAACAAGGTGAAACGACACGGAAACAGTCAATGTTATTAGTTCAGCAAGGTCTAGTTATACATTGTAGAGTCAACTATAAAAAGCTATTTAGCGGATCGCACACTCTACAAAATTCTTTTTGTCTCATGGGTGCTTAGAAATCATCCCGCAGGCGTTCTGCAACCTTGAAAGCCCGGGACGCCTTACGTTGCATGATTGGTATTATCGAAGATGGACACCAAAGATACAGAGTGAAGCTCGTTCTTTTTGAATTCATGAACTTAGTCTGTCCATGAGAGAAAAGTTGGTTGTTGAACCACTGAGTTTTCATGCTACACCCTCCTCATTGCAGCCATTTTAATTATATAAGTTGACGTTTAATCAGATTGAAAGATCACTAATATTTTTGCCATCAGCTACACAGAAAACAGTTTAGGCGCTGTAAAACAAATATTAGCGTGTATATATATATATACGCATAAACTTTTATATCATACTTCTCAAGAACTAATCTCGAACCTTCCCAATCAAAAGCATTTCGCAGGGTCGAGGACATATCTTATCCCAGGAACCTCTGTTTAAATGTCGAGTTTTTTTGGGTACTGTCTTGTTTAAGCCATAATTCATATTAGGAGAAAAACTTCAAAGAGTTGCTGCCAATTTTTTGTTATTGCAACCCCATATGGACGCGTGCAAATATTTTGACCTTCACTTTGGAACTACGCAAAAAATTAATACTTATACCTGGATACAAGTAAGGAATCGTCCTCTTTAGATCATCTCCCGCAGGACGTGCCTTCTGGAGACTGTGAGAACCCAAGTAACTCTTTGTTCCTTGAAGGTTATATGCCGAAACAAGGTTCTGATTCCAAGTAGTCGCTTCAAACACCTCCTTCCTAGCAGTCGCTGAGAAGGCTTTGGAAAACTTTCAATTTTTGAGTCGCTGTTATTTATAGTTAATTGTGGCTTGATACCCGGGCGATCTCGGTTCGTTTACACAAATATGGCAGGCCACACTCTTGCGCTAGCGCTGATTTTTGCAGCATTCAGTTTCTCCAATGCCGGCTCAGGCTCATTGAAAGACCAAGGAATAAGTAGCATCAGATGGTCGCATGAGAAGAAGCTCGACAGCGGATTTATTTTCAAATGGACCAGTACCGATCCCGAATACATCACCATGGAAATGACTGCGCCTGGAAAAGGTTACGTTTCCATCGGATTCTCACCTGACGGGCAAATGAAAGACAGTGATTTCATTATGGGATGGGTAGACTCAGAAGGGAAAGCCCATATTAAGGTAAGGTTTACTTATTCGAAGCATGGAGCGTGGCACAGCCCCTGATGCTTACATTGCCCCTGACTTTATTACCTGTAAAGTATTGCTTGTACTTACTAGCTTTAATCTGACTTCATAGGACTTGTATGGGATCGGTAACACGAAACCAAAGGAAGACACAGTACAAAACGTTGAGCTTCTTAGCGGAGAGGAGAATGAAAACGGAACAACGATTATCTTCCGAAGGAAATGGAATAGTTGCGATGATGAACACGACATGAAGCTCGGTGTAAGTTAAATCTCATATTTAATAACTCAAATCCATCCTTAAAAGAATCTGAAGATCTCCAAAGAAGCATTTATAATACTTATTATAATTCCAGGATGACACAATCATCGTCGTCTGGGCCTTTAACGAGAAAGACCCTGATTTGGCTGATGCTGATGGAGTTTTCCGACCTCCTTATCACTTCAAGAACCGTGGGAAAAAGTTTGTGTATTTGAGAATGCCCCAACAACACACTTACTTTCCTGATGACCATCCTTCAAGCAGTTCTGACGCAAAATCATGGGATGTTCGCATAGAAAATGTAAGCTTGAAATAAACAGTAATATTCCCCCATTTACGTTACAGTCACTGCAACTAAAATAATAAAAAAATTTCGTTCATTGCGCCAGAACCAAGTGAATGAAGAAGACGACTTGTATTTCTGCAAGATCGCAAAATTCCCTTCCACTGCAGCCAAGACTCAAATCATCGGGGTACGTTGCTTGGAATTCTATATATTTAGCTCGAATACAAGCTGGGAAAATATAAGAATTTCGTGTTCCCTGACATTGCTGACTGACATAATGTGCAAATCTTTTCAGTTCCGTCCAATGCTTGTAGAAGACAACGAAAAGAATGTGTATCAAATGAAGCTCTACCAATGCCGAGTGCCAAAATCCGATGCAGTCCTTGCTAAGACATTTGAAGACCATTCAAAATTAAATGGACAGCGTTGCCATGCACCACACATGTCCACGCCCAAAGAGTGGACTGAGTACTGCAAGGAAGCACCTGTTTTATGGACAGCTAGATCTGAAGGTACCATCAGCACCAAGAAAGTCTGGTTCTTGTAGGCTTTGTCCAATTTCACATATGGTCGATTAATGAGATATAAGCGGAAGCACCAATTATTTTCTAAATCTTAAAGCATTTAATATTAATCATTGAATTGGATTCAAAATCTAATTTTTGTTTTAGGTTACATGTTCCCTGAAGATGTTGGTTCCGTAGTAAGAGAAGAGACTGAATCAGTTTACTTTATGTTCGAGATCCATTACGATAATCCAAAGCTTGTTAATTGTGAGTCAAATTATTCGACTCAAATCCGTGTTTTTATTCAATGCTCTTCAATTTAATTCAACCAATTGCCATATTTTCTGTTCCAGTTACTGATAGCTCCGGGTTGAGAGTATTTTACACTGAAAAACTCAGGGATAACGAAGGCTCCGTTTTATCCATTGGCAGCAAGATCTCACCGCTTCACGTAGTCCCTCAAGGACTACAATCCTTCAGCACCGTTGGTTTCTGCACCTCAGAGTGTACAATGAATGTAAGAAGCTTATACAACTTAGTAAGGAGGCTTTAAACTGTACTACTGGAGTGTGTTATTCAACGACTACTTTGTAATTTCAGGGCATCCCACCTAACGGAATAACTGCGCTATCTGTTCTTCTCCAAATGAACAAACTTGGACGCAAGGTCACATTGAGGCATTTCCGTGACGGGAAGGAACTCCCACCCATTGCTGAGGTACAATATTTAAACAGATTTTAGTCAAGTCGGCGATAATTAATCGATATTTCTTAGGATTAGAAGTAGTATTTGATTTCACCGTCACTAATGGGCATGACCGCTACGCAACTGGTAAATACGCCGTAGCGGAAAAAATACAAAATTTAAAGCTAAAATTTCCAATCAAAAGTTAAATTTTGATTTTTTCAAAATTTTATCTATACCTCCTGAATTTATCCCGAAAGTCAACACTACCCCATTTTAATGGACGTGTTGGAAACTTTTTAATTTCACGTATTTCACGGAATAAATAAAAGATTATGTTTTCGATTGCAGGATAACCATTTCAGTTATAAGTACCAACACACAAGGGTTCTCAAAACTGGAAGACGGATTCTACCTGGTGACGAATTAATGACTGTTTGCGAATATGATAGCACTGCAAGAGATTCGCCTACATTCGTAAGTACATACTGCATTCAGTTCAATTTAGTTGGTTTTGGTTGTTCTCAACAATCTAGTACGCAATTTTAGGGAGGGCCAGGGACGAGAGACGAAACTTGTGCTTCCCGCATCTACTATTATCCTCGCATAGACTTTGTTGAATGCAAAACTTTGGTCCAATTTGAGTCCTTCACAAATGCCCTTGGAGTCAAAGAAGTAGAAGGTGACGTCTTAAAAGACATCAATATGCCATACTTGCTTCCCTCGTAAGTCCAACTTCATTTATATATTCCGTGTAGTCCTAATCCAATTTTATTAGCGCGCAAATCATGATACAAACGCTTGGTGCGCAATTTTTAAGCCCTTCTACTTTTGAACAGTGATGACGATTTAAAGCAATATCCAGATAATGCATTTACGCTTAAGAACTCCACCTACGAAAAGCCATTGAATGCCCTAGATGCTGTGTTCATTAAGGAAGGGCCGACAGAGTTCGCCACCATCGGCGATCTGTTAAGAAATACCAACTGGACGGAAGATGGCAGAGGGAGTGCTTTGGAGAATGCTTGGATGGAAGGAAAACACTACGCATTCTGCACCAAGGGAAATCAGAAAAGGATCGCCCTCAAAGTAATTGAAGAAATGCATGTTATAATAGTCAGATTTTTATTAGAGCGGTTCTTATCTTCTTAGGATGCGTCATGCTTCGAATTGCTGCAAATTTTAGTTCTATAATCGCATTATTGTGTTATTTACAGAACTATGTTACCCCTCTGCCTTATGGACGTCGTGAGAAGGTGGAAGACGAAGAATGCAAAGTACCAGACCAGTTGTAATTCAACCCAACTCACTTCACACATCTCAATCTCCGTAAGACCTTTCTTATTACGGGTTTTTTATTCTGTAATAGAAACAATGTTTAAAAAATGTCCAACATACTTTTCCTTATCTCGTTTCTTAGTTTTGTAAGTGTCTTAACAAAGCAAAATAAAAATCCAAGAGAATCCATTCAACATAGAGACGTTACTATGACAACCATTGTTTACAAAATTATTCAAGTATCCTCATGGCGCTTTACCTTCAGGACTGTGTGCATTAGAATGGACGATGAGAAGCTCCAAAATGGAATTGTTGGCTACGCCTTAGAATTTATATAGATTTAGTATTCACATTTAACCCGACATTAAGAAACTTAAATTGTCCCTACGAAAATCCTGTTTTTATTTATGAATGTTGCAAGGCGTTGATCTCGATCTCGAGATGGACCAATTAAAACAACAATTCAAGCTCAGAGGACGCAGCACATCTGTACGAGAAAAAAAGCCATGTTTACAAACTTTCTGTTGTTCATTCCTACTGCATAAACAGCAGCCATTGAGCGCATTGCACAAATAATATAAACCCTTAATTCTTATTTTTGATTTGAATTAGGAGCAGCGTCGCCGACGCTTGGAAGAGAATGTGGAGTTAAGGAAAACGAATAAGGAAGATTATTTGGCGAAACTTCGGCAAATCGATAACGAATTTACAATTTCACCGGACGACCAGGAAGAACCCACTGCAATTTTAGACATATCTGAAAGACAAGACCGAATAGAAAAGATTACGTCGATTAAATCCATGCTTGAAAGGTGAGACCATCAGAATAAAATTCAAAAAAAAAAAAAAAACTTGTACGTCTAACGCTGAAATGCATTCTAGAAACGACCCGTCACAACGACTTATGGCTTTGCAATTAGCTCACAAGTTTCTCGCCACGTTCCGCCCTCGGCCTATCGACCTATTCGTTGAGCATGGTCTGATTCCAACGTTAATCCAAGCTCTCAAGTCTAATGACGATCTAGAAGTAAAATACGAAGCTGCTTGGGTACTCACAACCATTGCCTTTGGGAGTCACGACGAAACGAATGCAATAGTTCAAGCAGGTGCGGTAGATGTCCTCATCGATACCTTTGAAACCCCTGTGCCAAGGATAGTGAATCAAGCAGTTTGGTGCATTGGGAACATTATCGGTGACGGTCCAGAACTTCAACAGCATTTGATCACCAAAGGGATAATACCCAAGCTCATATCCCTACTTGCTGACAAAACGAAACGATTACCAGTGAGTCTTGTATGTACATAAGCATGCTTAAACGAAAATCATCTTAAACACCGTTTTAACGAAACATCCTCCACATTTTAAAGTCTGATTATCGGAGCAACGTTATCTGGGCATTAGCAAACACTTGCGAAAATTCTTCCCACCCAAACGGAGACTTGGAGTCCTGTCTCAATGTTCTCGCACGCCACGTTTACGACAGCGACAACAAAGTCATCCGTAAGTATCCACGTTCCCCTCCTTTCGCAAATAGTAACAGCTGCCTATTTTTCTCATTAAAATTTGTTACGTTCCAGGCGAATCATTGCGAGGTATTTCAATGTTGAGTGACAGTAAGGAGTGGCTGGATGAAATTTACGACGCCAACGTTCTACCCGAAATCGCATCGTATTTAAAGAGCAGTGATGGACGGATAGTAAAATCCTCTCTAAAAATCATTGGACATTTTGCGGCAGGAAACGACAGACAAGTAATTAATAAAAAGTTTACAATTTTCATAGCTTCCTCAATTCGCTTCCACCCCATATAAAAGTAAAAATTCTATCGACATGGCCAAACTGGTAACCAAACGGAAATTCTAATCAAAATTATATTCAAAAAAACTCCAGGCCCAGTACGTTTTAGATTGTGTAGCTTTGCCGGCGATCCTGGATCTCATGTGCTTCTCTAGTAGTCCAGAGATTGCAAAAGACGCTACGCGAGCCGCAGGAAACATTGCATGTGGATCTGACGAACAAATCCTAACGCTTTTAAATGCAGGAATTGCCAAATCTGCTGTCCATGTGATTGAAAATGTAAGTTTTGAAGTTGAAGACTAAAACAACTGGTGCGTGCCAATTCAAAGACTTTATTTTCTGTAAACGAATGATTAAAGGGTGATAAAAGTGGTCAAGTGGAAGCTTTGCATCTACTAACAAATATTACAACACTAGCAAAATTTGAGCAACTAACCTACCTTGACAAGAACGGGGTCACTGCAGCAGTTTGCCGGCATTTGAACCGGAGAAGCAATTCTGCCATTTACAACAGCCTTAAATGTCTTCATAATATTTTGAGGGTATGACTCAAAATCCTCTCTATTTATTATTCAACGTATTTGCTGCCCAAGAAGGACAAAATTGTTTCATTCACGCTAACAAGAACTGTAAATGATAAAGATTGCAGACAAATACGAAAAACTCACAGACTACACGGAAAAAATTGAAGAAGCAAAAGGAAAGGAATACATTGAGCAGCTTACGACACACGAGAACATATCCATAAGTTCTAAAGCTTCCCACATCTTTGACAAATACTTTAACGGAGACAACGTATGTTTGTCTCATGTTTCACTAGAATCGACTTTTTGATGCTCTCCATCGATCAACACCTCCAATAATTTGACAAAGCACACAATGTTTACCAACATTAACTCTCGTTATTCCTTTGCAGAATCTGGATGGTTTCGACGACTCACTAAGTGAAATTGGAGCAGGTGACACAATAAGCGAAATGTCTATTCAAGGTTTTGAAAGCCCTCGTTTCGATTTTTGAGCTTCTCACTGCGTCACAACAATGAGATAACCAGAGCAAACAATTAACACCCGAGACGTTTGCTAGAATAACGTACTTTTTCCGGGAGCTCCCAAGTAATAACACAGTTCAGTTGATTTAATGGCGACATTATTATTGATTATTTATTTCTGAGCTTTTAATTAATTTCCGGCGAAGAGGAATCTTCCTTATTTCCATTCTAGACTATTCTAGACTACAACCACACCAAAAATTGTTTTCATCATGATCTCATCTGTTTTCCTTGCAGCTTGAATCCATTATTTCATAACTTTCTAATTTGATGAAGCGTATAGCATACGGTATCGTCATCCTCATTGCCATTTAGCTGTACGCTTCCACACGTGTTTAAACATCTTCTTTAGTGGGAACGATCCTACGTGATTACAAGGATGGACGTCCTTCAGAATGATGACAGATCAGACAAGGCAGGAGTTACATTGTCCGCTACACTCTGATTGTTATTCCGCTTACCACAAGCCGCTCCCATCCTTCTTCCTAATTGAGAATGAATTTAGTCTTTATTTCGCTCCAGAATCTCTAGTTCAGAGTTCGCAAGCGTATGCGAATATTCAAGTGTTCCACGCTGCGCTGCACGCTTTGATCAGTTGTCGTTGAAGTAGTACGATTTTATTCTTTAATAACACTGTCATTCTACTGAATTAGCAGTCATTCAATGCTCTGTACATTTCCCTTTCCTCACAGACCTTATTTAGTTTGTTTGCTCCCTAAAATTAGAATCTTACGAATCGGCATGAGATGACTCTTTTGAAAACTTGTGCTGGATTTTACTGCCAATGTTTCGTCAAGTTATACTGTGACTGCAAATCAGCCATCTTGCGCTTTGCAATCTTTCTTTCAGGAAAAAGTTTTAGAACTTGTTTCCAACCAAAATTCCTCCAAATAGAATCCCTCTGTTCCCTCCAAATAAAATCCCTCCAAATTCCCTCCAAATAAAATCACTCCAAATTCCCTCCAAATTCCCTCCAAAAAGAATCCCTCCCTTGATTTTGATTTCAGCCACTATATCAGTCACTATATCTACGCATATACACACTGTACATCAAATTGTGGACAGCCAAAACCCCGATCGTAATAGCCAGTTTTATCAAACCGGCAAAAAGCTGTGACTGTGTAAATACCTATACTTCAGCCAACCCCTCATCACTGTTTTCTGAGTCATTTAAAATTGCGAATCAATTTGCCTCCATCCAGGCTAGTAGTAGTGATAAAAGCGAATGAAAAATGACAATGTCACATCACAACTGTTTACTGATTGCTCTTTTGATTACACACAGATTGTTTTCTCATCGAATCTTTCATCTTTCGAAAACAATGGATGATCTGATATAATTTAACTGTGATCCTGATTCCTCATATGAATCTAGATACATACACAAGCACACAGCATGCCTTCCCGCAAACATTATCCTTGACTTAAATAACATACGACCCATAGCCTGGACACTAATTCATAATTGTGCGAAAGCTTTTAAGCGAATGGGATTTTGTTTTGAAACGCGTGTTATTTTCTGCCTGTGTGGGCTAGACTTGGCCTTATAAAGTTGAAAGTTGCAAAAAATCTTAATGACTTGACGCAAAAGGGGTTCATTTTCCTGAAATAATACAAATTTACTTTCCACTCTCCCGATCTTTGGCCACACTCCATCCTTAGTTTCCCTGCATAGTGTGTAGCCCAAAGCCAAAAGCTGTAGCCGCAGCACATCCCTCAGGGCGTGCCCTCTTCAATTATATTCTCCATCATCATCCTACATTCATAATTAGTTCAATAAGTTTTCCCATATCTGCAATGGAACAACAGTGGCGGGTGTGCAATATCCTATTTCCTGCACTGTAGGTATACACACCGTGAGGGGAAGGATAAGATATTTGGGCAACGCTGATTGCAACTCATGATGAAAAACCTTTTCACAAAAATTGTATACTCTAAACGTTAAATTTAATTAGCATTAGAACCACCTTCACGGTATTCAGCGCCTGCATGTGTACTTAACCATGCGAGTTTTCGTATACCCTCTCTACATTAGGCTGTTCTCATAATTTTAACGACTTGATGATTGCAAAGAGGATGGGAAAGGTAGAAAACATATATTTGAAATATTAATTTTTCATCCACGGATCATCCTGCCCTGCTTTGTTTTGCATTCCCTCCAAAGTTGGCTCTCTCATCCTTTCCATAAATGGGATTGCACGTGCAAGCGTTGAAGCGTTGTTTGTGAAAAAGGGGGAGTGCGCTGTTAAATTTTTAAAGGTCCAATAACAAACGATCTGAGGAGAGCTTGAGCTGCATGTACGGCAACATAACACAGACTGTCAACAATCCAGTAATAAATGGCTGCAAAATAATGCAAGGATGATTGTCTTCTTGGTGGATCTTGATGACGACGGAAGCGAGGGAGTCTTCGCAAACCTGTGTACATTTTCTTCAAGTATGCGAAAAAGAGAAGGCCATCATCATCATGGATTCATGGCTTCCTTCGTGGGCGCGTGTTGTATTATCATATTACTTCGGGGCAGAGTCTGTTGATAGCCAGAATATCAACGTTGTGCTGCCCTGGGCGCGTTCCTCTCCAAATTCGCACAAGATTTTAACTGCCAACTTAAAGATAAGAATCCGAGGGGTAAAGTAGCTAAAAGAGTAAAGGAATGAATAGTGTGCAAAAAAAATTACGCGGCCAGAAATAGGTGTATTTTCTATCCTCTTTCTAAACTAATTCCTACTCTTTTTCTAAATTACAAAACTTGAGCATGTATAAAGAAGGAGTATTATCACACTTATTTTTGCACACCCCAATCCTTCTCAAACAGGGATGACCATCAAAGATGGACTTACGTAGGTCGTAATAAATAACTCACGTTAATTACTCACCTTCGAGCTACGGCAGGGATCAGCCCATATATTCCCACATGTTTTTATCATCCACCTTCCCCTACTACAAACCGCATGACTTCTGGCTCCAGAGAAGTATCGCGAAATTGCGAATTAATTTAAGACCATCCAAGAATCCCCATTTGTAAAACGTCCTATTTGCTTGCCAATCCAAGACGCAGCCGTGATGACATCATGTCCATGACATCATAAGATGCAAGAGTGAAAACAAATTCCAGCTCAGCCAACGAAAAATGCCCCAAGTAAGATTAGAGCGTCTCAGCTCAGCTGCCTCAATGGCAAGTACGTGAGTAAGACACATAATGGCAACGATGGGCTCATGGATGACAACATGATTGCTATTAAAATCACCACCGCGATATGACGGCATCCTCCACCGCAGACGCATCGTTATAAGTCCCTGGAAGTATCAAGCTAATATGAGTGATTCCAGCGTAATTAAAATTTGGTTCACAACATACCGTGATTGCGAATTTGCATCAGACAAGGGTCAACTTGGACGGATAGGGGAAGGTTTTCAGCATATACACATGCTAGGAACATGAAAAACATGCTGCAAGAAGCATCTCCCTCCTACAATCTTATTATGCAAATTGATATTTTCGAGGCCCTTCTTTAACTAACTCAGCTTGTACATTGTTTACTTCGTCCCACCATTCCCACATCTCTGAACGGGGATGATGAGCAAACAATTCACAAGGATGACGTTCTCCCAGCCACCCCTCCTGCCCATCAACCACCTTTAGCGCTTTTCTCCACAGCAATCTTTATATTTATTTATCCTTCTGAACGCGATCCCACTCGAGTTTTACTTTGACCAGCCGAAGAGCAACATATCCTCTGTCATTTTGTGCAACTTGTGGAAACTCACATCAAACTTGTTACCTGTTCACGGAAACGGATAACCGAAAATACTCAAGATGAACAAAGGGGCCATTTCAGGATACTCCGGAAGATTAAAGATCTTCACTTTGGTAAAACTACTTTCCCGGCCGGGTTTAAGTCAATTCACGATACAGGATTCTTTCGATTATGTGTGACTAATTTCGGTGACCTGCGATTCAAAGAGTGATTTTTTGCAACATTTTTACTTGTAACAGATCCTCGGAGCTGTCGTTATCGGACTTGCCTCCCACTCCTCCTTCTACAAGACCGTGAAGGAGCATGAAGTCTTCTTCTATTCTGTCGTCGCCTGTTTCATCATCTCCATAATTTTTCTTATCCTTGCACTCATTGGAATCATGGAAGGACAGGACATTTTCGGGAAGCTGGTAAGTGTTTCTTGGTCCTACTTTTTTTGTGATCTCTTTCCAAGTTTTACGAAGCTCCATTCCTAGAGGGGGCTCCACGGCAGTTTCTAAAATCACACCCTGTGTTTTTAGGATATGATATTCCACGTTATTGCGGGTATCCTACTTATCGCCACTGCCATTGCTTTCATTATTGATGTGAGCAACACTGGTGATTGCGGAGGAAGGTGCAAGAATCTTTTCGCGGAACGAATCTCCGCTGGGGTAAGTCTCGTTTCACTTTTGTGAAATTCTTTATACCATATTTAGAGCCACTGCAAACTGAATACTACATCTCACTCAGATTCAGTGGTAAAATTTAGCACATAGGTCATATTGCTAACAAAGAGGTAATGGCATAAGGATATGTAGTGACATCACAAACGAAATGAAGATTTCAGCAAGATTTACCTATGTTTACTCTTAGGCCGAACGATAGAATCTATATTGTAGAGTCATAATATTCACACGTTGTCTTCATGATTTCCTTGCCCTTGTCAAGCAGGACCTTGTAGCGTTACATTCCGACAGTATACTGTGCATCAGATCTGCTGTGCATGTTACACTTTTCCACAGCGGAAAGGGAGAGAGTGGCTTGTAGCTTTTCATTAATTAGTATCATCAACTTTTCAATTCCGTCATCACTTCCTCTCAAATCTCCTCCTGACCATAATGAAAAATAGCAATCTTGGAGTGATTAAATGTGGCCTTAACGCCTTATGTTCGCTTCAGGTGAAACAACTGACGACGTTTTTGCCAGATTTTGCTTACCTTAACGATGATAGGAAGATAACGTGTATGCAATGCGGTTCTAAAGCCCTAACGAAAAATAGTCATTTGGGATTCAGTCATCTTATGGAATCGTTAAGTAATTGTCATATTTTGCTTATTCAAGTGTAAGCTTTGAGAGGAAGCTTTGTTAGTCGCGTACATATTTGTGCACTTTTTGACAAGGACTTTGTTGGGCAAGGATGACAGGACAGTTAGTTAGGGGAAAGAATTGCAGTTATTAGTTGCAGACTACTCAGGACACCAGAAACAAGGCTATACGTCACAATGAGCTAGCATAATTTTGAAAACATTTTTCTTTTATTTTTCAGGCTTTGACTCTTTTGAATGCCCTTTTTTATTTGTACATCGCAAAAGTAATCTAGGTTAAGATACACATTATTCGAAACCTTTTATAACTGTATTGTAACTGCACACTAAAACTTGAATAAAACTTTGTATGAATCCAATAAATTCTAAATATATACTGTTGTTTTGCAACTCCAAATTTATCATTGAAGTTCACTGTGCAATTATTTTATTGATTGCGAGCTCATTTATCCTAAATATTCACATAGACTTTGCCGCTCTGATGATGCTAAATACTACAACACGCATATTGAAGCTAACGCAAGTATGATTTAAAAAAGACTAAGATTTGTCGAGTTACAACTATTTAAATCAGAAGATGCTATAGACCGAAGATGATGATAACCTCACGACTCAAGTTGGAATTCAGATGAGACAGATTAAGAGTACAAGAACCTCCTAAAGATATTACAGACAAACAGAAATACAAAATTCATTAGCTTTCAAAATACTAGTACATCATTTCTAGCAAGAACAGAAAATAATCTTTAAGATATCTTCCCATTTAGTTTGCCTAAATCTCGGTACCGAATTCTTGAACAATCTAACTTTTAGGCTGAAATAGTCCTAAAATACCTTGGCGATGCAGTTGGTTCGAGTTGAAGTCACATCGTGACACTCTTTTAAGTACGCGCGTAACTTTTGGTGTCAAGTTATTAAAATATTTCATACGTGAGGAAACTAAAAATCTACATGGAGTACAACTTGACATAACAATGGCAAGCACGTAAACCTGGCTTAACTGCATCCAAGATTTGGTTAATATAACATACTTCTGAATAAGACATAGGTATAAGGAAGCCCTACACAAGGTAACACTCTATATGATCTAAGCGACACAGTAGAAAAATCATAACCTGTACGGCAGGGTTCTCATACCCACAAAGAAACTAAACAGTCGTTCGTCTTGTAAAGTTGATGCTACAATTTGCACAATAGCAATGATATAATATCCACGGTGATAATATCGTTTCACAAACTAAAAATGGTAAACAAAAAACGAGACCGCTTTGATAAATACTTAGCTGGGTTACTTCTGAGATAAATAAAGGTCCACAAACACGGCAGGGTTGGCCTGGGCCACCTGATTGAACGATTCAGTTTTCTTGACTTCTTCCTTGTTCCTTCAAATCAATTCGACAACAGTGATAAAGAATGCAAACCGATCCAATTATCATAAAAAAGAAATGACATACATTTTGATATGATCTTACCTGTTTATGAAATCGATAACTTTTGGTTTCAACTTGTTTGCACTGTGCAGGTGGGCCAGAACTAGAATCTGAGCGACATTTTCCACGGTTAAATTTTTGGCGATAGCAGATTCACAATCTTCTTTCAACCCCATTAGCTCATACTTTTCCGCAATCTGAATTAAATCAGTTGCTTTTTCGTTAAGTGCAGCAGTTTCTCCTGTATACATGTATCTGGTCAAAAAAAAGTAAAACAGTTCCACTCGGTTGCCATTTAAATAAATATTATAGATGCCGTCTACTTCAAGTAACGATTTCATGTCCAACAATAGGAGTTAAAAATTGAGAAAAAAGGACTCACTCAATCATCGCTTTTACTACATCCTCCTCGAAGTCACTAATTTCTACTGTGTTCTGATGAGATTCTAGCATTTCGGACTGAAACATAGCACAGAATACTCTGCTTCGCGCTGAAATAATACCAAATATATGTTAATCCTACGGATGTTAATAATCTGTAAATGCAGGAAAAGCAGCTTCTGCACTTACCTCCAAGTACACATTTGTGTACCAAGAACGACTGAGACTTTGTAACCAGTGCTACATCTGCAAAGTTATTGCTATCCATGACAGTCTTCATCTCTTGGCTTAGTAATTCAAGTCGGCGAATTTTGATTTGATCTGGAGTTTCGACCTCGCGTGCTAATCCGCCTAGACCCTGCGTATGTTTCAAGTCCCCTTCAATCCACACTCTACAATGAATCCTCAATACATCATCTTCGACGAGCCGCTTAGTAGGACTTAAAAGATCCGTCGTTGAAATGAATTTGTCATATCCCCAAATACTCATTCGTTTAAATTCGCATACATTCATAGTCGGACTTCCTGTAAATCAAGACAGTTCGCTATGAAACCGAAATTGGCGAACAATGTGGGGAAAATTTACGAGAGCTAATGCTTACCAGCTTGTTTTCCTGATTTGCCATCTGGATCAATCAAGCTGATCTGAAATCGGACCTTAACCTTCCTGCAGGTCGAAGCATCGTTGTCTCCAAATGCATTAAGAATCAAATGAACGGCAAAAAACTCTGTATCATCTACTTTTTTCCGAGGTGACATTTTTAGCTGCCTGCAAGCAGAGCACTAATATTATAGAAACCCGAAAACCCTTATCTGCACTTCTTCCGAAAATAAAACGATCTTACCAGGAGTGATTGCTCTTAGGGCCGCCTCTGAAGTACGGAGATTTGATCTCGTCATTGACACCTTGAAAGGCAGAGAAGTTTTTTAATGTCCAAAGAAATGCGAAGACTTCTTGTTCAATCTAAATTAATAAAAACATAAAATCTCCAGTGATTCCACATTCATTAGATTGCATCAGAACTTCATCAGACTTAATAATAAATAAACTATACCTCTGAGGAAGCCCAACTTTCCACATGTTCTGTTCCGTAATTAATTAATTTCCTCTTTACACCTGCACTCGTTCCTGCAGCAGGCGAATGGTAGACCCGATCGATATTTACTCTGCCACCGCCACCGATAGACACCCGAACTGGAGGAGGATTCTGTTGGCCGTTCATATTAACTACTACTCCGGCGTTGTTATTGGCAGCAACGTTATTGTTTCCGTTTTGATTTAAAGCGATTACACGACGTTGCATTTGTTGTGCTAATGCCATAAGTTGATGTTCCCGTTCCCGTAACCGTTCCCGTTCACGCGCACGTTGATCTCTTTCGTTTGGACCGTTGTTATTCCTACCGCTGAAAAAAATTACCGAATTCAGAACTTGTATCATAGAATAATATATATTACCTAATCCTGATTACATATTTCAGCCTACATGTATGCATATAATAAGCCAAGTACTGGGTCCATATTTGATGTAAATCTTGAAGTTAGGCGACCACTAATCCGTACATAAGCTAATGATATATAATTATAAAGTTTTCAGACTAAAACAGAATAACCTCAGTAAATTTCCGTAAAGCCGTACCTTCCAATTTTACGAGATAAACTAACTACCATGGCTAATGAATCCATAAATGGTTAATGTAAGTGTATCCAGGTCTGGGACTTAAGGTATGTAGAAAGAATTTCCTCCCTTTGCCAGCAGAACGGAATAGATTTAGGCTGATTCGTCTACATATTTACTGCTACACTAACGACTCGAGTGAAGAGTAGATCTTGAGCAAACGACGAGAAACGTTCTTGTGAACGAGATTCGAATTGGATAGCAATTTGCATACAGCACTTCGAGTCCAGTTCAAGACAAACTCTTCTCATGTCTGGATATTTCTTCCGATAATCTCTCTCTTGCTCAAGATCACCAGGACATGAAATTCGAAACCGGGCTTGTATACCTCCAGTGTCCAGCCCAGTCAGCAATCACATTAAGGGATACATTACATATCGTGAAGCGTAGACGTTTTAATGCTCCGCCCTTGCTTGCTTATCTTTAATAATGTTTTAAAATTATTCCCATGGGCTTCTTGTTAGAAAAAACGTTCTTCATTCCCTGGCTTGTCTTAAAACGTCCTCGTTACAGTAAGCTCCTTAACAGCTACTTCAATTTCCATGATGCTGCGTTTTCAAAACTTTTCTCTTTTAATTTACATACTGCATTCCAGATCTAAACTGCAATGCCGCCGTGTGACAGTTTAATGTGTTCAATGTATGTTAGATACTAAACATCCCTGTCTACGCCCCTAAATATTTGGCATGGTTAGCAACATCAAAAATTGCCTATCCGGCACAACTCCTAGCTTCAATTCGTATTCTGAGCAAAAACATGTTGCGTGGGCCAACATCATCCAGCAAAAGCAAAGCTGTAAATCGCAGGACACAAGTTCTTCAATAAGTTGTAATAGGATTTACCTCATATTCAACTGCTGATACGGGTGAAAAGAGTAGCGATCCGCGTGGTATAGTGAACAGGTGACATCAATTCTTCTTTTTTATAGGGCAAGTTTCACAGAAATAAAAATCTTCAGTGCCTTCCGCACCTTAAATTATCTGTAATCACATTCACTTGATCAGAATCTGCATAAACCCGTACAAATACTGGAAAGGGTGGTTGCAGCTTGCAGCTCTGCTTGTTGATATTTCATTGACTGAACTTTTGCGAAATAATTATTTTCATAAAAATCTAACTTCAGGCTACAACTAGTAAACAGTACAGGTAATCCTCAGCTGAATAGCCCGTTTTCAGGCACTAGTTCAGCTAGTAGAAACTGCAAACTAACTTAATCAGCATTTGCATTCTTACTGACTACAGAGTTCACATGGGATATCTCCACTCTATAAGACAAGAACCTGGACAGTGAACAACGCCGATTATTACTAAATCATTCCTAATCCCAAGAATAAGCTTAACTATGGCTGAAGTCGCTGACTCGAATGAAGGTATCCAGTTTCACATTTCATGAACCGAAGCTATAGATTCAAATATATATATTATAAATATCTGTCTAAATGGAATTTCTATAATGTTGCTTCTATGTAAATTCACAATATCCTAAAATTGTACGACATGACATGGGAGTATCATGTAAATACTATATCGACTGTATTTTCTGTAGTCCAACCTAACCATCGGCTCAAAAATAAGTCGGAATGATATAGCATATTTAGAACTTTTTTTGGTGGACATTTTACGCAGGTATTATGTTGCGTCAGCTTTATCACTGCAATATCATGTTGATGAGATGCTAATTCCAAATCCCTGATTGCCTAAACATTTCTTGCACATTGATATTCCTAGCATCAATCAAGTTCTGCAAGTAATGTGAAGGCATATGAACACTGAATCCAAAATGGCAAATATCAACCCATGTAAGAGATACTATTAAAACCACAAACAATAATGACTGCTATATTTACTAAATTGTCCGCCAGTATTCCTATCAATATTGTAGTAAATACAATTAATTGCCAGATTCATTTTACAACGTGAAGAACACCAGGGACATTTCCTACTTAAACTACTGTATCTAGGTTGAAAATTTACTTACCTTGGACAACGACTTAAAATTAATTGCAAAACACTGGTTAATCACACTTGTTAAAATCCAAGGATAAGCCAAGTTAAATTTTAGTTTGACACAGAAAACTGGAACACTCACTCTTCACTTGTTTTGGTAAATATCAGCTGGTAGGATACTACATGGGCTTTGCTCAATAGCATAGTGGTAGGAGCAAGAATCCTCTATCTATCTATAGCTGACAAACAAACCCTAAGGAGAAACGCATGCTTTCATTGCATGTATATATATGTGTAAGCGAGGGAGGAAATGCAATAGAAACGCATGGGTTCAATCTCGATGGCTACTCCTAAGCAACACGCATTGGAAAGGAAAGGATAACAGCCATAATATTTTTACTGAATTTAGCACATTCTATGTGCTCAGGTATGTTAGACATTGAAACCAGTATCCAGTGCACCCCTGTGTAGGTATACTTTTCTGCACACTTAACATTTAAGATGCATGTACTGTCTTTAATAGATCTTGCAGGGCACAATTAAGTCTTTGCTAAAAATCGTTTCAGCAGATCTCGTGACTAAAGCGCGCCAACTTGAAATAACCTCTAAGTATTTTACGGCGGCGGCCGCCCTACGAGAAAAAAACCTTTGGACTTTGGATTTCAAAAAATAATCTCCAAATAATTAAGTAGTACCCAAAAATTAAGAAGACTAGAAAATTCAGCCGACAAGAGGAACTGTGAACATAAAAGTTGGTATGAATTAAATTCAAAAACTAATTATTTATTGTCACATTATATATTGTTACGAGCATCCTCAGCATTATCTACGTTCTGGTAATTGTGTACAAGGTTATTCTCTACCATTGAAAACATTAGCTAGAATCGTTTTCATTTTCTTTTTTTTGAGACGCCATCAAGAGTTTTGATTGAGTGCTACCGCTAACTTGTTGGTAAGAGAAACAGATTGAATATAGCAGCTAGAACGTGTAGATGAATATATATTTCAAATCTCGCAGCAATGATGCAATAATAAGATTGGCGATGGCGACAAGCATGTCGTGTTGAAACTGTGTCTTGTATTTTTCACGGGATATAGAGTACGGTGGACTGAACTCAAAATGGCGTGGCAAAGGTCCGGGCAAATGTTGTGGAAAACATTGGGGAGATCGGGAGGACGGAATATTTTACCGAATGTGCATAATGCTGCGACAGTTGGAACCTTCGCAAATGTTTCGGTACGGTGGAAAAGTGACATCGTTGTTACTGCTACCGAGCAAACTATGCAGCTACCAGCAACTGCTGCTACCATATTCAGTGACCTTACTCCCGTTCTTGCTGTCCAAGATGCTTTGTGTCAACTTCATGATTACACAGGTAAGTGCGACTATTATAGCAGTTCAATGTTTTAATCTGATAGTACATTCTGTATTACTTAATTGTCAACGCAAAGTATCTTATTGTGTGTTGATTTTAAAATAGGCTTGACGTGGGCGCCTACAATAGTGATTGCAACCGTGGGTGTGAGGTTGCTAGTAGGAATGCCTATTACAATAATACAGCAGAAATCCATCTTCCGGCTTGAAAAGCTACAACCAAAGATTCAAGAGCTCACAGAAGATATCCGACGAGAAACTTCAATCGCTATGAAAATATATAACTGGAATGAAAGACAAGCACAAAGTACTTTTAAACGAGCTGTAAGATTACGCATACGTCGATTTCCATGCCCTAGATTTATTTCAAAAGTTTTGTATACGCATGGTGAACAAACTTATTGAAACTCTCGCAGTTTAAGAAACACTACAAGAATCTAGTCGAAGAACACAACTGCCACCCATTCAGGAGCTTAGCGCTAGCTTTTCTTCAGCTACCGGCATGGATAGCCTTGTCTAGTGCAATCCGAAATATAGCTTACATGTTACCTGAAAATATCCCTGGTAATCAAT
The DNA here is from genome assembly GCA_906901655.1 of Sminthurides aquaticus. Lineage (NCBI taxonomy): Eukaryota > Metazoa > Arthropoda > Collembola > Symphypleona > Sminthurididae > Sminthurides > Sminthurides aquaticus. The sequence goes on along the minus strand of CAJQTT010000002.1, from coordinate 537,007 downwards.
TCTACTGTATCTGTGAATAAGCTTTCAATACTATATTTGTGTGATGTGTGACCTAAAGACATGTTGAAACTCTTATATTTAATGCAGGTGATCAGGAGTATCGATATATGCAACTGTTTGTTGAGAACCCGCTTTGGATTGAAAGCTTGGCATCCCCTGATCCGTTTCTACTTCCAGCAATATTTGTCGGTGCTAATTTAATCAATCTGAATCTTCATAGAGCACGAAACTTGACTGTACCGCAATCAACTTTCAAGAAATCGATTCCAATTGTATTCGGCGTTCTTACTATTGGCATGGGCATCGTAGCCACTTATGTACCTTCTGTGAGTAAATACGACAAGATATATATACAGTAATCCACTGATTTTTATCTTTAGCAGCGTACTTACATACAATGATCTTTGCTATATTACAGGCTTTGTCATTATATTGGGCAACATCTAGTGTCAGTGCATTAGCTCTGAATATAGTGCTTAGAACACCCGGCGTTGGATCAACGCTAGGGATAGCTCGGAAATCTTTTTCTTTCGACACGAAGAAATCCAGGAAATTTTTGCCGAAAATTCTGACGAAGAGTACCTAGTTCCCTTTATAAATTATGTTAAAGCCTGAGCGTAGAAGCGAAGAATGAATGGTGATTACATAGTATATTGGGCGTGTCTGGTCACTAGTTAAAAATAAGTTACAGTTCTTACGGAACCGACTCTTCCTAATTTATATATATCTTTGCTTTACGTCTTACGTTATCGGACCACCTTTGGGAGAATTAGCTCCATACTGTTCGGTAGCTTTGTTTACCGAAACTAAAGCGATTATTATTTTATTTTCAAAAAGAAATGATAATGTTCTGTATATAACGCGTCGTAGTTAATTTAGCTGCATCGTTATATTAATGAAAATATTGTAGTAAACTTTTGGGGGCGCAGTATTAATATGAAACAGCGGGAAATTTTCAAATACGTATACATTTATACGTATCGGCTACGTTCATTTGAAATTTTTTAACGATTACAAATTTCATTCGAATCCCAGGTTCAATTTTCAGCAGTAATGCCTCTAATTCGTGTATTCCTTTTTCCTAAGACATAGAAACCGCTGATTCCCGGTCATCTCTATTATGAGCGAATCAATTACTGACATGAGGCATGCAAGAGTAAATGGAACAGTCTTCAGTACAAATTAACGAATTGACGAATCTTACTGAAACGATCCTTACACGAAACAAGAGGCACCAGCACCGTACTACGGTCAAAATAAAAGAAGAAAGCGTGTCACTAATTCAAATTTTAAACCAATTCATCACGACGAGGCGAAAAGCGCACAAAAAACACCAGACAAGGCTAAAATGGATTTACAATATTAACAAACTGTTGATTGATTGGATTTAAAAATCATGGATCGTCCAGTCTAGATGTACTATCTGGTAACGGAACATATGAATTCCAATTTTATGCCCAAACTTTATAGCTTATTCCACTAACTTTTATTTGATTTGCGTCTCCTGCAGAGTTGGATTCCAAAGTTTGGGACGGCCTCGGAAGACAAGAATGAATGCATAATTTTATGTATACAGTGATGAATCTTCGGGATTTCCTTCTATACATAGCACGTGTATGCTCGAAAGGATTGCATGCATTTACGGGGATCGTCATGAATGAGAAAAAAGGGATTTATGATGGAAACTTGGAGCATAATACCCACAAATCTCCTTGAGCTCTACAGTATCTCCACTTATCCTCTTCTACTATTCCCTGCATAACTATTTTCATAACCCACTGAACAGAGTAAACCCGCGAAAACGAGGTAACGTCACTTCCCATGCATTCACTCATCTCCTATTCGATGACCTTCCAACCCGGCTTTTAAAATTCGCTATTCTAGAGTGGCCTTTGCACTACTAAGAGCCACACGGATTTGCAACCTTGAGTTTATCCAGTTTCCACAAGATTCCTACAACGTTGCCTCCTGTATGCACATGATTCAGGTAAAAACATAAGCTTTTTAGTGTAGCTAAAAACAGAACCTTGCCTGAAAATATTATAATATATAATCAGCTTGGCATGTGCTTACACAACTTGGCTCCCGTTTCACACTCCAATTTAGCAACAAGGCTGCTTTTACTGACTACACTTAAAGGCAGAAAATGACGCAAAGAAAGTACCTGGCGCATTAAGACTTTGGGTTGTGTAAAATAAGGGATTACTGCAGGAAAGAAACAGACGAAGAATAATTCCGTGTTCGCGAAGCGGAACACGGACCGAGCCCATATACAACAGCCACTCACGGCAAAATCACATCCCAAAAGTACAAGGAGAATAATGTCAACGTTTCTTTTTCCACTAACTGCAAGGATGGTCCTTGACGGCAAAGATCCGATTCAGCCAGGCGTGTACACTATATCTTGCTTATGATTGGAGGAGTGAATCCCTCCGGACTTGTTATTTAACATTTTCTACCTTTTATCCTACCTGGAAAATGTAACCGGAGCGATGTATTCGTGTTCCTAGAAAAGGTTATGCACGGGTTATACAGAATAGAAGAGAATTTCAGTGCATTGCAGATGTTCTTCCTCCATGGGATCTAGCTTTTGAGTGGATTCACAAGGATACGATTTGTTAATACATTCATAAGTCTCCTAAACATGCTATTTTCATAAGTCGTCACCTTCAAACCATTGTCACAAGTCGTACATTCATAAACATCCATACCAAACGTCAGCAATAATAATTTCGCGAATTTTCCGTGCCTAACCCCATCAAAAACTTCAGAAATATTAGAGTAAACCCTCTAATGACTAATGAGAAACGACTATAGAAAGCAGTTGTGTCATCCAACAGGCTGGGTGGAATGAAAAAAGGGACGTTTCTACGGCACTATTTGACCTACAGGGAAATGTGTAAGGAACCTTGATTTCGGGAAATTTCTTTCGCCCTGCTGTAATGCATTCATTTACATTTCTTTTTATCTTGAGAGCCTTCCAACTACACCCGTATATCCCCACCATAATCCTAGACCTCGTTAGCTAAGAAGCAGCTTTAGTTATGTAAGGTTCTTGACAGTATTCACAAGCTGGGAGTACTTTGACACTACCGTAACAAAACATGGCCGCAAAGCTTAATTCTACCGAAACTGGCCGCTGATACCAAATATTTGCGCAGCAAACATTGCGTAATCTTTCTTAGTAGCGGAACTCATCCACTCCACAATGTAATGCTTAATTACTCCTACACATGTTTAGCTATCTTAAGATAGTTACCCAAAATTGCTCAACTTCCTGTCAAAAGCTTAAAAGATTCGGAAACTTTGAAGCACAAAGCCACATAAAGAACAGAGGCAGGAAACTTGAAAGTAAATATTTCGCACAGATGTATGAAAGCAAAAATGCGTAACAAATGTGTTGAGTGGGATAGGTTTCTCCAATTTTGTAACAACCACCTGCGTAATCTTCCAATCAAGGATTTTTCTTTAAGAGCATATCTGTTTGCTTTCAAATCTTCGCAACGGAATGTTACAGGCTGCTAATTTTAAGAGAAGATCTGAAAAGATGACAGGAGGGGAGGAGGAGAGGACCATGAAGAAATGAAGAGTTTCTTAGCCAAGCTCCTCCAAGGCTTGAAGCAATTTTCAATCCCCTCTTGATTAACTATAAAAGCTCATGTCTGTCTGTCTCGCTGTCTGCATGTCTGAAAGCGCCCTTACAATTTACAAAGCCAGCATCACTTACATCCAACTTAGGAAACTTGAACGCTGGAATCCTTTTTGCCCAACCTCATCTCATCCCCAGAGCCTCTACATTCAATCCCCGATTTGGATTTATAGAACCTTCATACATACCTATGCATACATTTCAGGAGGGAGGAATGAGGTGCTGAGCATATTTTTCACAACCTCTTTTTAACAGCAAATCTTGTACCAGCAACCTTCCTCAAGCCGCTCTCCTGTACTCTTTACGCACATTACCTTTTTTGACAGATCCCGTGAAGACCATCTCCAAACCCTTTCTGTACTTTTCTGATCCCCCAATTCCAAGAATTGCTAGCCATAGCTGGACCTCTATTTCTCTTTTAGGAGCTTCATCATCTCTGTATGGTGCAAAAATAAGTGGCGATTTCAATCCCCCGCCGACGTAGTAATTCTTCTCCCTCCAGATCCCTGAGAGTTGTTTCCAGATTGTGTGTAGGAAGGAAGTGAAACCAAAGGAGTAACGTACATAGCTAAATCTTCTCCCGCCTTCAGAAATATTCGAGAGAAAAAAGTACTCCAGCAGCCTCTTCCCCTCAAAGTAATGATGATAGTAACTGAGCGAGGAAGAGAAAATATTAAATGTAGGGCCAGGGCAGGGCCAGGAGAGTAAAAATTGTAATCCACATGTGTTTAAGGGATTTTTTTCCAAATAATCAACGTCATATATGAGAAAGTTCCCGCTCAGCTCTCCCATACAATATAATATTTTTCTCCGTAGAGCTGGGAAGGCTAGCTGTAGCTGGGATTGTGTAGAGGAAAAAAAAACTCGAGTACAAGAACCCGTGATCCTAAAACAGGAGAGATTCAAAGCAGCAACAATTCAACATGCATCATCACAAGGGAAAAGCTTATCATCATCCCCGATTGCTCCATCTCTTACATGTTCTTCTTTTTCTTCGTCTTCTTCCTAAGGATCTCTTCAAGTATCAACTATTATACTCCTCTAACAAATACGGACGCCGGGCAGCAGGCAGATGTAAACTTAACTTACCCTGTGCTGCTGTGCATATAATCCCAGGACCTGGCACAGAATTACATGTATTTAGGGGATGGACCCATGAAATCTCTATGGGATTGCCTGGGAAGGAAGAAAGATATGGAGCTAGAGCTAGGTGTGTGCTTGCTGCCCTTACGTTACTTTCCTCTATATTGCATCCATCCTGGCTAACTGGAAGAGAGAATAATCATAATGCTAAACATTTATTTCACAAACCAAGGCTCCTCCATATCCCCAGCCCAAAGTTGATCTTCAGTCCTACACATCCTTCTTGAGCAAACTCAACAATCCGGACGGGGATACCCAACAAGTCATATAATTAACTTGCGTATAGACACATAGGCATTGAACACCTTCTCTTAAACTCAGGAGGATCCTCCTGTATTCCAGCTCGCAAGTATTCTTCTCAGTTCCTCACTCACAATTTACTGCAGCAAACATAGACAACAAACCCTAGGGATGCATGTCTACAATATGTACTCGCATTCTATTCCTCCTAAGGTTTAGTCTTCATCATCATGTTGGATGAGATCCGACAACGACAACACTATATCTGCTCCAATGCTTTCCCACAATCATCACTGTAGAAACGAGGTATAAGGTTGGACCCTAGGGTTTAACATGGGATCTATCTCTCTCTCTTTAAAACATTATCTTTCCTTCTTCCTTCCCTCCACACACACAAGTTTTCATCCTCGAATCCCCTTTAACATAACGTGCTTTAACAGACTTACATAGAGTACTTACCACCAACCCCGTATATGATGAGGATTTCAGCTCAATGCATTCATCTCCAGACTTCTCATCTAGTTGCGCTCAGTCAGAGACTGTCTCTCGAAACTTCATATTCTTGTCATAGTCAACAAGGAACGAGAGACTACAACTCAGTGTGGGTTTGATGGAATTTCAAAAGAATCCACAATACAACTAAAATATTTGTAAAATCCGCAAAATTTTCTCACCGACTATAGTGTTTGCTAAACAGCCGTCAAGTTTCAAAGAGTCCTTGAGTGTACCCCAGTATTCAACTTGTTTGGGGCATTAAAATTCGCGAGATTTCGCAATAGCCGGCATTTGAAAATCTACCTAGTTTTCAACAAATAGTTTCAAGAGTGAAAGTGAAATTTTTCGGCAATAACTCAAGTTTGTCAAGTACACCTGTGCCTGCGAATAGATTTACGGAAATAACTCGGGGTTTCTTCCCATCTGCAAAAGCTCTTGTTGGCAAAATCTCTGCTTGTGTTGTGGAAGACAACTTTGGAATTCTTCGCAAGTCAAGGTAATAATATTAAAACTTTCCCCCAAATATTGGATCCCTCTGTTCTTTAGTTTTCACCACCAGGGTTTTGTAACTACCATCAGTTTTTACACGACCATGTAAAATCAAGAAATTGAATTATTTTCGCCGTCTTCCATGAATGGTTGGAACATAAGCCGGGTTGTGTTTCGCTAAGCCGGCTGTGAAACGTTATATAATTAATAGTGCGGCCTCCTTGTATTTACTTTGTACGGGCAAATAGTTGTAGATTAAATTATATGAACATTTCAGTATCGAAATTCGCATGGAGGAGAAGTGCAATTACAGAAAATTAGCCCAGGGAACTGCTAATGGCCGGGACGCATAAAAACTAGATTTCTTTGGGAGCAAGCGGCTGTGAATTTTATGATTGTTTGTTCAGCTTATCCTTCTTTATCACCTCCTCTTGTATTCCATCAGTTCCCTCCTGATTGCTTCCCCTGCATCATAATTGCATTGATTATGGGAGGAAGTATAATATTGACTCTATGCTTATGTAGAGATCTGATTCCCCTTACAATAAACCGTGGATTCTTTCAGTTGCGTGCCGGATCACCTAGTTTAGATTCCAGCCGAGATTCCCACTTTGCATTTCCCATATCCGTCTGTGCTTTCCCACTAGCAAAGCCCAGGGAATGCTTTTCTTTAAATTCCTCCGGAGGAATAACATACACATACACACATGCACAGCGACTATGATTACGGACGGATTTTCAGTTTGGGTATTTGGTACACGCTACAATTCCTAGGAAGCCCCTCTCATTTTTTCCTCTTCAAATTGAATTGATCTCTCGGAATTATTATTCCAAGGGTTACTACTTCCCCCTCCGAGCAAAGCACTTATTACATGAGAGTGCAATGGGCAGGGGCAGACATGGCACAGTAGCCAACTCAGACGCTCGTAAGGGTTTAATTGAGATTGAAATTGGAATAAGCATATGCAGGAGAGAGAGAGAGAGAGAGAGAGAGAGAGAGAGAGAGAGAGAGAGAGAGAGAGAGAGAGAGAGAGAGAGAGAGCGGGTCAATTTCCCTCTTGATTCTCACACAATCCTCCGTTCTTGTCATCTCAGATTACCGTTTAGACGAGATTGGGTAAGACATTTGACAAACGCCACATTTCATATCTCCCCCACTCAAAACACGAGCATCATAGATGAGATGCAGTGTGGATATGAAGGGGAGATATTAACATTAATCATGCAAGAGGATTTAGTTAGTAGACTGGTCATGTTTGCCGCAAATATTCATATATTCAGTCATGTCTACTTTCGTCTAGCTTAAATACGTCTATCTCCCTCTACCCATTACAATACACTATGACACGGCAAATATTAAGGGTGCTCCTGGAATATATCATTTGGTTTTATCATATAGAGCTAGCTCTAATAACTGCAAAGTAAGCAATTCTTCCAAAGGCCCGGACATCCTATAGCATGAATATATGGGACATGAAATGTATGGCATAATGATGAGGTCATTCTCATGTCTCTCCAGCTGCAATCTATGCCGTGCGGCTTTCTTCACATCTGCCGTAGTCATCCGTAAAAAAATTATAGGGAGCAAAGATTATCTCCATCTTCCGAGTTGGCGGTTTTATATTTATTAGTTTTAATAATGACACATTCAACTGGCATTTTCTGTTTACAAACTTCTAGAATTTTAAGGATGATTATTTCCATCACTTCAAACCAAAACGTTGTAACCACTCCTCGCTGACCCTCCTTCTAGGGAAGGTTCCCCGAAATATTCCAAAATATTGCATTCATCGTAAAACCAAAAAACCACTAATGCCACCATGCTAGTTTGTGTTCTACATTCAACGCTTCAGTGACATATTAACACATTTCCTATTCGATTAGCTTCAAAAAGTGAGAGTGATGTGGAGGAGGGGCATGAATCAGAGGTATACGAGGTCACATGCATATGTGACAAATAGGAGTTTGCAAAAATTCAATCAGGGTTTTACCACATACTATTCCAGATAAGCCAAAGATGGTACGAATTTATTTAAGCCCTCCTTCTCGTTATCCCTTTTCATATAAAAATATATAAAGCTTGCTGTCAAAGGCAAAAGGGTGTCTTATAGCTAGCACATGTGTATGACAGTGCACTAAGCAAACACGTTGAATCTAACTAAGCAAAACCCAACCTAACCTAAAGCTATTAATCAGTCATAAGGCCTTATAGTTACAAAGAATTTCGCACAAACGTCATCAAGCAAGCAAGTAGACGCTCCCAGAATCCTCGCTTCGAAAAATCCTGCTGGAGCTCAAGGGCAATTTATTTAAGCAATCTATTCCCTTGCAACTTGTGTAAGTTAGTCGGATTCGTCCGGCGGTGGTAGGCGGCTCCATTTTTTTTACAGTCGCGTCGCTTCTTTGATGATCTTCCTCCTGAAACTTGTTAGAGATTTGCAAAACACTTGCCCCTTCTTACGGTAAAACCTAAATTATTTGCTCTCTTACAAGAATTATCAAGTAGTTATGTAGCCTGGCTACTGTAGCTATAGCTTCTTCTTTCAAGAGAGGAGCAGCAACACTTAAAAACAACAGAGGAATAGCTTTGTAATTGCCATTGGGATTGCAATTACCAACGCTGGAGAAAAATTTCAAAGAGGTAAAGGAAACCAGGGTGGAGAAGAGAAAGGACAAGATAGCTTTTTCCAAGAATATGCCATGCAGAAAGAGTAAAGAGACATGCACTTTTTGCGTGTTTTTAAAAAATTGCAATAGTTTGTTGCCGCTTGTGCAGCTTATTCTTCTGATCCGCTCCTGAATTTCCTCCTCTCCCCAGTATCAGCCCGCCGTGCTTAACAGCTCCTCCTTTTACAAGGGACAAGGTCAGAAGTTGTGTATTGCATTTTACCTCAGAAGTTTAATTTTGAAGCGTTGAGGAATTCAGAGCCTAGCAGAAAGCAGCTTCAACTTTTTTCGCAAGTCAAGCCTTTTTAATTCCCAAAGACATGCTGCTCAGGTGTGAATCATCCCTATTTTTTCCGCCCTGTCTCGCTTCTCCAACTTTTTCTTTTTCTATCCATAGCCTTTTGCATTTCCCCCGCCCAACTGATAAAAAGCTAGTTTGGAATTTAAATGGCTGTCCAGCAAGTGTATCCATGTTATTTTTCCCCATTTGCAACGCTTCAAACTTTGACTTACAGCAGAGAATTCAATCCAATCTACGGCATGTCTCTCCAACGTGAGTATGCGTCTACATTATTCTCCGTTCCTCTCTCATCCCAACTGGATGTTCACTTTCCCCTCAATTTGCTACACTTTGAAAGGGAAACGACCACGGTTTGCGTACATAAAATATCATCATTCACCAATGTATCACTAGAACCAGACAGGCTCTTTAGATAGCAGTTGTATAAGCAGGACTGTCATTGTCACTCAAAGACGGGGTTCAACTTTACATTTCTGTACAAACTGAATTTGAAAAAACCGCATACTGTAGTAATTCACACAGTTCCTACCAACGTCTCCCAACAATTACTGTATACTTACCATAAACCCGTCATATCAGTTACGTAAAATTATTAAACAAGGTTTCTAATACTCTAAAAAGGAGGCGGTAGTAGTGCGGGCAAGGAGACACACAATCCCTCCTCTGTGCCTCTTTTGAATCCCAGGTGAGAATTATATATACATGTGAATTGCGAATATTCTTCTAATTATCGTCACGCTTCAGGAAACATTTTTGGCTTGAATTTCATGAGAAAATTCACTCCCCTTCTTCTTCTAGTTTCCTCTTCTCAGACGAGACATTATCCTATCTTGCCCCTGGAATCTGTCTCAAGCACAACGTCTAGATTTGAAAATATAGTGGTGCAATATATATGGTGCAAATATATTTCATTGACAAATCCGCCTCCCACAGTACACTACAACACTACCCACTGCCCCCTCCGTCACCCACACACAACCATGTCTTCCCAACAATCCTCATCTCCTCCTTGTATCATATTCTTCTTCTGACTGACTAACAACAAGTTTTGATTTTTTTATTTCAGATGTGCCTACGTATATCACCGTCTCGAGCTTGAGCACTCATGTGAATGACCAGGAGAGAAACTGGATTTGAGGCAAAACTCCGAGCCTCAGAAGAGTGAAATAATCTCGTCATCTTCTTGTAGTTCATCCAGGCCGAAGCGGAAAGACAAAAAAGTGTGTGTGTGTGTGTATGTGTAGACATAACTTCTTTCTATATCTTAAGGAGTCAAGAATAATATAAGAATGAGACTAAACTCACAACACGGATCAACCAAATCATGCAACATCACCACCACCCCGACTACAATCATTCAATCCTTATGAGGAAACGGAAATATTGTGTGGATTCTGCGTAAAAATATATACGTGAAAAGCTTAGTGTTCCTCATAGTTTGGCTATTACTTTAAGCCTTAACAGTTAATCTATTATTAAATCCTACATTAAATCTTAATTAAACCTACTTTAAAGATGGAAGGTGTAGTGGAAAACGGGCACGGAAACGTTGTGATTGCAAGTGTCCATCAAAATGGTGATCACAGCATAAATAATGATAAATGGCTACGAGATCAAGCACCCAGAGAAGTACCCTCACCTCAAGATATGAATTCTCTTCCACGGGCACAAAAGGTAAGCTCACAGCAAAATCCTACAAGTTTTTCTACACACACTTCTTCTCACCAACTCCCCTTGAACCTTATGGTTGGGGGTGTTGATTTCAGGGAAATTAAGATAAAAGTGCATTTAGCATGCGGAATGCAAAGAAAAAAGCGCCAGGGTGCTAGATTTTATATCCCATCATCTTCCGTCTCTCACTCACTCTGCCAGCGCACAGCACAGTCTGAGCGAACATAAAAACAAAACCCTTTTCATACCTCAGGCGGTGGTTTTCTCATCTCTGTCTAGCCTGGACCCTGGAAAGCGTTCCCTAAATCCTGCCTAAACAAGTCACAGACACCCGTGTTTTGAGTACTAATCTTTACTTGCGCTTATACAAAAACATAAGCTTTTACGAAAACATCCACAAGTTTTAAACAACACTTTACTTTCTGTCCGCATCTCTCCTGTGGGATCCTTGGGAAACTCAATCTTTCCTTCCTGCTTCAAAGCATATATATCCAAGTAGAAGGCATACACGATGTAAAGATTTCGACTCAAGAAACTCAAGCTTCTTTAGTCGGTCATCGTCTCCCTCCTGTAAAAAGTGTGCTTCGTGATTTATGGATGAATTTGATTATAGTCAAATCAAAGCTGCGCATACATGCACTATACACAGGAAAATCCCCATCTCCATCCTCGATTTTAATCCCAATAGATCATTTAGACAGTGGGAGAGATAAGAATAAGAGCCAAGTACAAAGTATAGTAGGAACTTTGAGTCAGATACAGCTATGTCTAGTGCCCCAATCCACTGGTTATGTTCCTGCAGAATATGAATCTCAAGGGATTAATTGCCCTAACATAAATATACTAAGTCAGAGAACAAGGGACGCTGGTGTAATTGCTTCTCTCTTCTAAAAATCCCATGTTATTATGCTAATAGAAACGGTAGATTCCTCGGTCCAATTCCAGGAGGCACACGTAGCATCCACCAGCTTGATTTCACTCCTGAGAATATATGGATTGAAGGACTTAATGAGATTTAAACAGATTTCCCATCCTCCTCCATCTCGTCCGTTATATGCTTGTGTTGGGCCAAAGGATCGAATCTTGAAGGTTCTTGTTGTCTCAATTTAGGAATTTAGTCGGAAATGTATTAATATACACAGCCATCAAGCCTAGAAGAGGGAGAACTAGGAAAAGACTACGAGCAAAGTCTCTTGGTTTCCATAAAGGGATTGGGGGAAAATTGAATGTAAGATTGTTTTAAATTGATCACTATTATGACCAATTAGGGAGCGACGGGTGAGAGTTTAAGGAACCAATTCCAATTGAAAAGCACAAGACTCCTGGAGTCGACGTACGTTTTTTGGAACATGTATCTCGGAAATAAGGAATGAAGAAAATAGCACTAAAATAGGATGCAGCTCTTAAAGTCTGTGTTCGTGCATCGTGAGAGCATAATTTTATTTTCCGTGCTGGCTCATGCACTCCAGTCTTGGCAGATTTATTACGCTCTCATGGCCCTCATGCTCTTGAGGCATCGCTCTGGAGGGATCTAATATAGCTTATGAACTTATGACCCAAGTGGAATATCTTTAGTTGACTAGTTACAATTGACCAAAACAGTCTAGTATATTTTCTTATAGCTCTTAATAACTCTCAGTTCCTTCCTGCGAGCTTTTTTGGAATTCTCCTGCCTACTATACAGTCTGTAGGGTAGCTAGTTTTGCTCCTATAAACCAACGCTGTCGCCGACAATCTTTCCTCGTTTATTCAATTTTGTAAGGGACAACATATGTATGCAAACTGAATTACGCTAAAGACGCGTTTCCTTTTAACTCAATCCAAGTTTTAATATCCTTATTCGCGGATGAAAAGCTCTTCATCCCCATCTTTCCTTCACTTCAAGCCGCAAGAAGCGAGCGTTCCATCGATCCACGAAATGAACACTCTCTATGATTACGAGTTATTAGAATCTAGATGGAGATTAATCCAAATTTTATGTCCGCCATCTCATTATCGTAATTAGGAATGGAGCACGTGTTCGTCTGATGGATCCGCTTAAACCTGGTGTTGAGACTAGTGTCTGTAAAGGCTTCTAGACAACTAGATTACAGAGTAATATGGAGTGTACTTGAGACTTACTTGCTTGATGGGATGCTGATATGTTAATATCCTCAACCCCAGCAAGAGTTTGCGTGTCAACTCAGCACTCTTAAGAACATGATGGATTGTTGGATGTAATTCATGAATCAATCACCACTGGAATACATTACAATGCATTACGCCCTAGCATCCGCCCAAAGTGTTTACACTATCCTTCCAGCTCCAGCCTATCTTACCTTCCAGCAGCGCGAACATACAGCGACTCATTTGTAGACATATACTCCACAATTAACCAGGAAAAGCAAGCCCTCAACCTCTCACTTTGTACTCAGTAGCCTTTCCGTCTTTTAATTAAAATCTCTGTTGTCAAACAGAAGAGAAGCCGGAAAATAAAATTACGAAGCACATGTTCCAAAACTTCTGGCTTCTTTCTTCCTCTCAAGCTCTTCCGGTCCTTCCTAGCCGACAGCCGCACGCTCTTCCGTCACAAAGTTCCAGATGGTATAATATTCGTCTTAGATCCCTGTCAAGACAAGGGGAACAAAAGTGTGAGAAGGACAGAAGAGAATACTATAGCACTGGAACAAATGTTGACCGGCCGGTGTGTGAAGTTGCCTTTAATTTATATTTTATTCTACCCGGGTTTTTTGTCAACTTCTTTGTTCCCCTTTCGTAATCCCTGTATGTTATGCGTGTGAAGGAATCGTGAACGAGATTCCCTTCTCACACTATTTTAAACTGAGAGCGGAGAGGGCCAGAGATCAAATTGAAAAATCAAAAGCGGCTGTGGTTCTCTATAGAAGACAAGTATGAGAAATAGTATTTTGTATGGAATCAGTTTTTACCTATCTTCTCTCTAATTATTCCTTTTGGAACAGCAAGGATGGATGGATTCTCCCAAAGGTAATCTCCTCCTCATTCCACAGTCCTTCCCGCAAAGCTTCTACCCTTTTCTGATCAAAAGACGTGACTCCAATCTCTTGATGTAAAAACGCAGACAAAAATACAAAAGAGGAGAATTGTGGCGGAAGAGCATTGAGGAGAAACTCAAGATTCTGCTACGATTCCATCAGATCATGCCTGAATAGTAAGTAAGTAATGGTTTATTCGTCGAGAGCATAACCTGGATAGCTCCCCATTCTTTCTAACGGACTACAATTCCATGTAAAACCTCTTAGAACAATAGGTAAAACAAAAGAGGACTTTGCCAAAATGATTTAGTCTTTGATTGCGTAGTAAAAGGCGGGACCCATCATGCAGAACATGATCAGTCAGTGTACCATGTACGGACGGAAGAGAGGCACGGAAGAGGGGGCCAACAGATCAAAGCCATCGTCTGATGCATCACGGACGGTACCGAATCCGGCCAAATCTCAAAGTAGAAGTGATTAATGTGCGTGTGTGGAGGAGATAGAGTTTTACATCTCGGTTTATTTTTTTACATTATGTATTTATTGCTTGCCACTAGAAGGTGCCGACATTCTGGCTTGTTAGCTATGTATAGTTAGCTGCGGAACTGTAAGTGCAGGTGCGTAAAAGATTAACGAGACAGAATGAAATAGGATAAAAGAGGATGTTAGATCCGTTTCGGAAATGCACAATTAGCTTTGAATTATATGCTAGGAAATTCGATTCTTTGAAAAGGAGCTCGTGGCTGGGATGGTTGGGCGTGTTTCACTCATTATTGACTTATTGGTGCGGAGGACAGGTGGATTTGGGAAATGACACATTTCATTTTGCAGCATATAGTAGCGGTTAGTGTCTAATGATTAGTGGTCACCCTAGCAGCCACAGTATCATTTATCTCCTTTTGTTTGTCCATATTTGTAAACAAGCTTTTCTGCAAATCACATACAGATTTTAGCACACAATTCCAGCCACTGTAGTGACACATTGTAAGTTGCGTAGAATCAACCGCATATGAGCAATAATATTTGCACCTTTCTACATTTCGTCCTTGTTAGCAGAAGCAGTGCGTGGGATCAAGTTTCAATGTCAGGTTATTCCTCGTTTTTAACATACACTCAGCATAGTAAATACAAACTGAGGGGTTTTGCTCAAACAAACTATGGAACGCGCATTGCATTCAGTTAGAAAGGGGAGTATTCAACACAGCCCCAAAAATATTTGCCAGAGTCTGAGCAAGCTGCCACATCTTGACTCACTCGAATATGCAGTTTTCTCAACAAAATTAAATCCTAAACAAGGTACTTCTACTACTCGTACAAGTTTTATTGGAGGTTGAAGGCCAACAACCAGGAATAGGAACGAGAGAGTGCTTGGGTACGATGCGAATAGTGTATGTTTGTCTCTTACGTGCATAAGGTGTGCACTCCTTCTCCAGTAAGCCGTAAGCAAGCATGCGGTACAAATGGATGCTAATTATGCAAAGATGAAATCATCCTTTTCACGAGGGATGTAGAAGCATCATAAATACAGGCAGTTGCGGTGACAAAGGTTTGTAATAATTTTTAGCAGCAGACCTGCAAAATTCGCTAATCTTGTCTAAATTAAGATTCTCGCAATAGGGAAGATATACATTAGGTACGATCCGTTTTTATTGTCATATTAATTCATTCATTGAAGCAGCAATCCAGCGTTTCGTTCCGTAATGTTTCTCGTTGCCAACTCGGTCGAGCGTGCGAATAAACTTAATTGCTAAAGTGCGAATAACCAGTGTTCCCTAAAAAGAAGCGTACTATTACATCTTTCCTCCTTCCTTGTAAACCTTAAAAAATTACATGCTACGAATCGCGTGTTGATGGCTGAATTAGTTTCTCCTTGAAACTTCCTTCTATGGAAATGCAATCCCATAGCCAGCCTCCCCGTCTCATCGTAGCGCTCCGTTCCCATATGCATCTGCACACTCATGGCTGGAACGTTGACACGAAAAGATCACAACTTATTCACATTCTCTAACCTCTGACTAGGAATAGCTAATATTTAGCTTCGCTCGCCCTTTAACAGTGCCAATCTCTCACTAAAGTTCTTTGGGAAATAACCCAAGCTAACAGCCCTCCCTCCCCTGCGATCTGCGAGTAATAGTAAAAAAGTAAGCAATATTTGAGGAAGAGTAGAATGGCAATGAGATTCTCACGAGTCCAACCTGAGTGCAAGTAACTTGGATTCATGAAGATCGTGGGTGGGGCAGGCAGAGGACGTATGAAAATATTTTTGCAATGATTATTTCCGACATTTACCTTGAATTTTTAAAATAATCACAGTAAGTTATGCCATCCTTGTGCATGCGCCGTTCCACTCCAATGACTAATGCGATGCAAGTATGCTGACTGCTGACTGAATCCTCTGGATAATATGTCTATTTGTATTTGGTACGTAAGCAAAATTGGAGCCAAAGCAGATTCTCTGCCTCATTCTCTTTTAGCCTGATTAATGCGGAATGGCAATTAAAAGAAACCAAATAACAACATGTCACTCCTCAGTCACCCTCCGGAGGGAAGAGACGCAGTCAGAACGTCAGGACAGGGACAGGAGTCAGAATGTCTCCAGAAATAGACATAAAATACGTATTAAACTCCATTAGGGAAAGCTTGTGCCCGGAGAAGCCCTGGGAAATTATTTGGAATGCCGCAGATCCAAGCATGTATAGCCGGGTAGAATCCAAATGTTTCACAGATGCTTGTCACACGCTCTTTGAATGAGTGGCAACTAGTGTCGAACATAGCCTCATTTTTTTCACACCAGTCTCAGTTTTATTAACACAGCCAAAATCCAACAAAGTATCCATTACATCTTAACAAACTCTCGACTACTTAGCCACGCAACATCCATCTTCTTTCCAAATTAACTTCTCTGATAGCAGGACTTAATAGCTAAAGCTCCGAATCAGAGTATTTCAGAAAGTTTGCTAAATTGATCCGAATCCTTCTAGATCGTTTGGCCTTTGGTTCTTTCCGCAAAGTAATTTACCTGTACTGGCAGTCAGCGAAAACATGAACTTCTTTGCCCAAGTTCAAACTTACAAACCAGATTAGCCACATAAGCGGGGCAGCTTCCCATATATTACCAGCTTGTGAGATCTTTTCGTGCATAGTACACAGCACATTTTTTAGCTTTAGTTCGGGCATACATGTAAAATAATAATTTATTTTTCACGGTTCAATACGTCACTGAAGGTTGATTGCATATTTCTAGCTCTAATTCCGTCACTCAAGTTCACAACATGAATAGTAAATACTGGAGCTCACTTGGAAATATTTCGCTGACAGATCACCGCGCAACACGAGAAGAAGAACCGGCTCAAGATTTTGCGATGAGCTAACCATGCATGTGAGGTGGCAAGAATCTACATTCCACAATTCCACTTGATCCTAAACCAAAGGAGGATGAATAATTGAGCGATTCATCCTCTTTCCAAGGACTAATCATTATTAGCAATTTAGATTTACTCGCCAGAGAATGACTAAGCATGGGAAAGGTAGTTAATTACACTTAACGCGCCATCAATTACGGTAGCTATAAGACTTGTGCTCCTTAATCATTATGCGTCTATTAGCCTTAACTAAGCTTCAAGCAGTAATGTCAACAAGGTTAATCGAGATTCGAGCTACGGTTTTCCTCCAACCTTTACTTCATAGCCCACTTTACCACCCACTCGTCCATTCCTACTGTATGTAACTTATTGTCAACACGAGCCAGCAAGCTACCCTTGTTGGCTTTCTCTTGTTCCGCTCGCAGTTTAGGAAAAATAAGTTTTACATCATCCAGGGCCCTTCTTGCTTATCTCAGTTACATTTTTTACTACCAACGTGAAAAATTATTTAAACAGTCACTGCCATGAATTACATCAGACTCCTTTGCGCTGACGGTTCTGTCAATTGCAATTTAAAACAATCTTTAGTAAACCGGTCAAGGCTTTGTGTTATGCTCACGCTTCATTCCCTTCATCAGCAGTTTACACCAGTTCCTCCGAGACTGAATACAATCTTATAACTTTGCAAAACTACTGCAACATCATCCCGTTTTCCTCTAGACTTGCAAAAACTTTCACTATCTGTCATCCCTTCTTATTGTCAAGGAGAGATTGTGATAAACTTTTGCTAACGATACATTTTTTGTGTTTAAGTGTTACTTCAAGAGGAGGCCCCCAACATGTCCAGTTTCTTTGAGTAAACTCTTCAAAGCTTTTGCTCGTACAACGTGCTTTTATGATTCCACGAAACGGGAAAACCATAATAATAAGCAGCTGTTGTAGTCCACATCCATCCAAGCTGCGTTTAAGTCTGAAGGAGAGGCAAAGTCCTGATTTTTCTCCAGTTTTTCTTTCCTTCTAGAAATTTTTGAAATGCATACACTGTCCAGAGGAAGTAAGGCGGAACGGCTGGGTGTTAGAATCGTATATTCGTCTAGCGCATCAAAGCTCCCATACCCATTCCAGGACCTTTATCTCTGCCATGTGTTCGGGTTAACCCCGAACCAGAAGGTGCGGATGGGGAAGGGCCAGCCTCTACTCTCTACCCTGTTTTCTGGCGGGAGTTGTAGAGTTGTTCTCTGGAGATCATTTAGGAGACAGTTCCAGCCCGTGGACTTATAGCATGAATGGACTCCAGCTGCTTCTGGATACTTTCCATGAATTATCCTTTTCCTTTATCCTCCGGCTCGTACAAGGCACACAATGTGGCCTTTACATTTCCGCCTCAAAACTGGAGCAATGTGCTCTTGTATTGTCAAACACATGCCTCTCCCATCTCCTCTAGCTAAACTTCTCTCATTTACATTACCCAGCCACGGCCACAACAGCAAACATCATGCTTCAAGAAGACTAGAAATCACTGTTTGCATACAATGTATAGCCTCCTTACAGTCTTCCACATACGCAAGGAGGGAGGATTTCAGGAGATCAGTAGTCCATCAACTTGCATTTAACCGTCAGACTGTCTCGTCAGATCGTGAAAAAATGCAGTTCGGCATTAGCTTACAAACTACAGACAGCTCCAGCACAAAGATCTTGAAACCAAGAAGAGATGCGAGATAAACCCCAACAATCCCTCGACTCTCGCTAGCACTGTATGAATTAGTTCCAGAGTTGATCTCAGCCTCAACTCAAAAGAAAATTGGTAAACTGTTTGTGGATTACTAAAGCTTTTTATTCCTCTCCTTGTATTATCGTGTCATCCAGTCAAAAATCAACCTTAAAGCTTATGTCTGACGTGGCATAAGATGGGAATCACCGCAACTAATACGAGAACATTAAATGTAAGGGGATCGCCAAATAGTAGAGGGCAAAGGCGTGACATTCTTCTGGGATGTATTCCTATGTTTGAGCTTTCTATAGGCACTGGAGAAATTCAATACAATTTTTAGGAAGCACTGCCACTAAGCCGGACATCAGACATGCTTCGGCAAAAAAAGAATCAGTCATTAAGGTTGCACACAAAACGTACCAACGTTAGAAAGTTTTTACTCGGGAGGAAAACAAGACTCCGAAAGCTAAGAACTCGCTAAGTGGGCGCGTCTGTGGGAAAGAATCATAACCCGGGCATTGTAGTTTCCTATTCCAGTCAAAAGGTAGCGCTGGGCGGGTAGTTTCTCAAAATTGGCCAAACTCGAACACTACTTCCATAGTTTTCAAGGATTAATCCTCGGTTCGGTTTCATGCCACTATGAGCTACTTCTCCCCTGTTCCTTACTTCCCAATATTTATATGTGACTTGAAGCAAGTTCATAAAGCCATACTTCGCATTTCAATGCTTCAAGTGAATATACAAAGTAGATCTCCGCGGTTGATTTAGCCACGCAATGGTATTAATAATAACACTCGAATATGAAATCCTACACCGTGATAGTATGTAAATGATTACCTTCAGACTATCATCCACTCCGCTGCCTGAGGAATCTTCAATCTGCGTTTACAAAGTATATTGCATGGATGATGCACCCAGCTTTTGCTTAGATTGGAGCTGGCTCTGAACTCATTGAAACTGATCTCCTCGTTTTGAGGTTTTGACATCTGAGGCAAGAAGACAGGTTGGAGAATGTGGATATATTTGAATAATTTCTAAATGTTGTTCATGGGTGTCTCCTGTCAATTCCTTCCGTTTATTTACGGAGGATTGCGTAGACAGACGTATAAGGGATTTCCTCGTCCGTTTACTCAGTCAGTTATCAGTTTACAAGGAAGCGAAGCCGGTAGGAGGAGAGAGGAGGCCAAGCTGGAAGAGATTATAATGGATAAAGGCATATGGGTGTTTCATCCGTGTTACGGAGAGAATAAAGCCAGACTTTTTCCACCATATCTCGGCTCCGGTTATGTTGCCATATTTGATTTACAGCATAAAAAATCTTTTTCTCCTTCATACATGACGTGTTGTAATAGTAGTCTGAAAAAGATTTCTGAGTCTCTCCCTTATCATCCCACACCCGGGGAGTTGATTGTAACAGACGAGAGTTGGGGGAGTTATAGGAAGAAGCGGGCATTAAGGAATATTAGCTCCTCTTCTCATTCATTCTATATACATGCCCTGTGTTTATTCATTCGAATCCGCTCCTCTGTATGTTGCCTTTTCCCGGTTTGAGCCGTATCTTTCTCCCAATCCAGCCACCATAGAATCATGTATGAGGTCGATTCTGAAGAAAAAGTGCCGTGCTATTAAGCTCTGCATACCAGGAGCATACCGGAGAATAAATTACTCCCGGCATTCCCGCACACTCAAACATGTCCACTTTCTATCTCTTCCTCCTTTATTTCCTGACTCGTCCCTTTCTCTTCCCATGCCTTTCTCCCCCTTCCTCCCGCATTCTAACATTGCGTCATATATACTATTTTTGATGCATGAATCTACATGCAAGGGTAATTACTTATGATTTACTTGTTGAACAAAAGCTTGGATGTTGAGGAGCCAAATGACATTGTATGAAGACTATTCGCAAGAGACAAGTACAGCAGTTTAGATTCAGCATCCACTCAGCTACTACCATAAGAGTTTTCATGAGCTCTGGGAGAATTATTGCACGCAAACTTTCCCGTCCCTGCGTCCCGCCTTTTGTATTTTAATTCTGAAAGGAAATGGCCTCACAAAAGTTGTCCATGATTACAATTTGTATGATATTCCAGTGGATCGTACGAGGCATGAGGATGTATGAGAGGATCCAATGTTTTGATGATACACAGTTAGTAAATGCAGGTTATTATTTAAAGAGGCTTATGCCAAGGCTTCTCCGCGACACGATTCTTCTTGAACCCAACTCTGTGCTTGTGAAAGTAAGGCTGGGACTCGCAATAGGATTAACCCCCGTCTAATGTGCGTACCTGCAAGTCCTAGAAAATTATATGATTAAGCAACATAGTAATACACAAACAAGTAGACTGGGACGTGGACCGTCGAAGGAAGACGAGAGACGGGCAAGAAGAGATGAGGAGAATAGGGAGTGCTGGCCGGGAAGGAAATTCGGATATATAGTCGCAGCCAGCCAGCCGGTTCTTGAGTTCTTGATGATGATGATGGCTGCTTCTGGTCGGAGTGGCTGGCGTTGTAGTAGGATAATATGGGTAAATGAGAGATTATTTTTAGTTTCTGAGATGTTTGCCAAAGTCCCAGTTGAAGAAGTTGAACATATTTTCCTTCTTGTACTTTCAAAGGAAGGATGTTGATTACATTACACGAGAGTAGATGATGGTCGGAGAGGGCTTTCGGAGTTATAGGACAGCCATGCTTTTAAAGCACAAGCACACCGTCTGCATCACACCACGAGCATCCCGCAAACAATCTTGCAAGAGCTCCATGTCTTTTTTTATATTTTTTCCTCTCATTTCCCTTCTTCCTCGATCAAGGTTTTGAGGAAGCATTCGAGAATTTCAATCGCGAATCCTGTACACACAGTAGATTCCCCGACCGCTGCACCACATCCACCTGCGTTTATACCACGTTTACATGTAAAATAATTGAAAAAATAAAAAAGACGCAACCATAACCTGTACATAGAAACTTACGAGCTTCCCTAGTTGACCTATTCCAAGGACCCACTTCTATATCGACAAGGAAATCCAAGTTTTCACCCAATCCTCCTAACATGTACGATCCCAGTTACTCCATACCCTAAACTTGTTTTCTTGGTCAAAAGTGTGTCGCCAACCTCCGTTTTTTCTAATTAGTTGACACTCTAGCCCTCCACCAGTGATCCTAGTTTCTACGCTCATCTTTCACTTAATTATCCATTTGACTCCGAATTTGGAGCAATCCTTGTGTGACCAAGGGACTTACCCATAGTTCCCTTTGTTAAATCTAAGTTTTTAAAAACACATCTTGTATATATTTTCAACATGTTGAAGAAAATTGCTTCCATATCCAGTCTTGGGGTAAGTGAAAAATTCATTTGTTCCTCTCCCTTGTTCACTTGATTCAGACGAAAGGATTCGTCTGCATCATATAATCCTCTCCTTCATTTCCCATTTTCAAATTATACTGGATTCCGGCTCATTTTTCACTCCGAATTTTTCAGTGAAAAATTGTATGCTGTTGTTCATTTTAATGCTCCAAATTATCTGGAGAATACTATTCAACATTCAAGGAGCGTTCTAGTGACCGAGGTAATGTGGTTTAGAGGTGTGGTAGCGTCAACAAGATTATTTGTACGACTCAGTGTTTTTTCCGTAAATCATCCCATGTTCCCAGACCACAAAACCTGATTTCTTCCATCCTCGTTTCTGATAACGACACCCAATGTGCTAATCCACAGACAAGAAACTATGGCCCGCTAAATCACAGGCACGCAATTTTTTTGCAAATATTTCCCAGCAGATTTAGACATGACGCAATCTCCTCGTTTTGCAACCATAACTTTTCCTCCATGACCAACATCTTGACTTAGCCACAAAATCTGACTTTGATCATGTGCTCACTCACCATTGATTTCTTATAAAAAGCACCCAAACCCTTTCTTAGGTGTATTGGCACTTGCTGCACTTGCGCCATGGGCAAATCCACTAGAAACGTTTTACATTTGTGCATGTGTAAAGAGCGAATTTATGAACAAAATCTCTCAAAGAGATTCCTTACAAAACGTTCTCGTCTCGAATGCTTAGTCCGATTGCAATATGTTTGTTCGAAGCATGCTTCCTGTTTTTTAAATATAGTCTGCTTTCGAAACAAATATTTGATTTTCCAAGTTTAGTTTCGGTGACCAGTACGGAGCTGTTTAAAATGACGCTTAAGGACGTTAAATACCCGGATGCTTTTATTTTAGCAGGGGATAATTTGGTGCGTCATGTAGGTCATATTCCAAAGTGTTTGCCTCATCATCACGTCCTTAGAGATAAAACGTAAAGCGAAAAAAGAGTATGAAAAAATTACAGAAATCCGAGAAAAAATTAGGTTGGCGTAGGAGACAGAGTAATTTTTGTTAAATGGGTGAAGAAGAGTGGGTTCAAGTATTTGCGAATCTGAGGCACGTGCCCTGGTTTGTATAAGACAGGCTTCCTGTACGAGAACCTTTTAATTTTCTCAAATCCAATTCGGTCTGGTGTTAGCCAGAAAAGTAATTTGGAGAAGTGAACATAATAAATCGATACTGCATTTGGCAGAGCAAGAAATTGCTGCTCCTCTAAACACAAACCTTAAAGCCCTTGAAATAGATGATTGCTCTAATCTAAGGTCTGCGTGTCGTGGCTTATTTTAGGTAAGCCTTATATCCAAAAGAAAATAACCCGGTAAATACTTTTTGGAAGTTGCAAAACAGTAATAGGAAATTGGTAAAGGAGATTAAACTATTCTGGAAGGGAATTGAGAAAGCAACTACCTCACGAATCACGTCACTTGAAGGCCATCATATCCTCGAGGTTCTTGGAGACCAAAAGCCGGATATTTCTCAAGTCGGGTTTCAACGTTTCAAATACGAGCTGCTACGAAACATATTACTGAGGATCCGCCAGCTGTATTTGCACAAAACTGAAGCAATAACTGTGAAGAAAGTTGCTGGCTGTTGGTGGTGAAACTAACATCAAAATGAAGCCCATTTTCTTGCGCTTTTACCAAACTTTTTCAGCAGTTAGAGATTCAGATCATAGGTCACAGCGTTGTAGTAAACACGGTGGGGTGAAAAAAAAAGTTTCCAGCCTATGTTAACAAACGGAGATTCTAATTTTGTAAAACTCCAATTATAACAGGTTCCAGTTATCTTTTGAAGCTCTTTAAAAGCTTAAACGAACCGTCGAAAACTCCTTCATAATATTATGAACAAATGCAGGAACAAATCTATCTTGAATAGCATTAAAATTTAATAACCCGTCGGACTAGGAATTAAGGGTAAGGGAACTTCTCCTTCCCCACTACCCGATCTTTCAACACCTCTGTTCCAGTCCTCCATTAACAAATTCGACTTTACCCATTAACATCAGGAATCCCAAACAGTGCCCCATATAGTGTGGTCACGCATTCCGACCTATGACCTCCCAAACACTTTTCGTACAGCCATCTACAATTGGTCTTCTGTAACTCATAGTGGCGTTCCAGGAGTGTATAATGTCGATATTTTTTCCGTTTTAGTAAACCCAATTGGATAATTTCTCGACGAGGTGACGACTCAAATACATTAACTGACATAAGAATCTCATTTTGGGATGGTGGGTTTTCTTTAGCCCCAAACAGGTCAATTTTTCGTGAAACACTCGAAATTTGAGTTTAACAAGGTCTTTGAATTTTTGGCGATGAGAGATCCTGAGCTTCAGATTTTCTTTGTTCGTGAACAAAATGCTGAAGTTTAATAACTGAGCGAAAAAAAATGATGTAACTCAACTTTATAAGGTCATCCGCAATGACCCTACCGGTCATTCCTCCTCTGTAAACAGCTAAAATTAGGCCTTCAACTTCAGATCCCAATGTCTGTGGTGTTTTTGAAAATTTTGAAATGAAAATTTGACACAATGAGGTCAATGAAATTGCGCTTCTTTTGAATCTACCACGAAATCTGTAGCTACCAAAATGGTCATATTGTCTTACAATTCAGCTTGTGCAAATGCAGCTGGCGGACCCTCTGTATTAGCTTATCCCAAGCTTCCTTCCCTTGTTTCTTAAAACAAGTTTCCATCATTCAATTGTAGAGAACAGAATGAAAGTGTTCTTTTAAATAAGCTGTAGTTCCAGTAGACAACTATCTAGTATGCATGGTAGATTGACTTACAAGTAGTATTTGTTTGGTAAGAGAAAGCAGCTGCGGGAGATATTTTTACTTCCCGAAAAAGAATCCATTTACTCTTGACAACTACACTAATTGGAAAGGGAATCAACTTGCTCTGTCAAACCTCCTACACGAATATCAGTCAACAAAGTAGCTTGCGGCTACTCTTCTCAAAATACCCTGTTAATAGAGCAAGTATTGTTGTTAATTGAACTTGTGTGCAAGTCAAGTGAAAGCATTAACATTTGCGAGATCATTCCCCTTATAGTAGGATGGATCATAGGCTATATTTTTGGTTTAGGAATGAGAAGCATGCAAGAATGTTTATGCTTTTAATGACTCGGAGGACGGGATGTGAAGGAAAGGAAATTACTGTCAATGATCCGTTTTCCTTCCCGGTGAAAGTGTATGAGGCCCTAATGATGACCCATTTCATGACACGGTGAAAGCATAATTTCCTAATTGAAACCTGAACGCATGTCTCGTATAAAAATAGAGGGATGGTAAAATTCTCGAAGTTATTGATGACTTTCTACCTGCCGTACCGGGAAAAGCTGGAAAATAATACCTGGGCTCTCTGAATAGAACTGTGATTTAGTTTCGCCAGTTTTTCTCGCAAGAGTCCGAAGTTCGGACACCGAACAGGGCTTCCTTTCACGGATGGAAGACAGAGTAAAGCCTGTGTAATTGGCTAGAAGCTGGAAAGGAAGCCTATAGTTTTTATTATTTACTTTATAAATGGAGTTGCTCCTCCAAGGAGTTTAGTATAGTGCGGTTAGGTTTCTGTTTGGTTGGAGGGTATTGTTTGGATTAGAAAGCGAGAGAGCGAGAGAAAGATTGAAGGTTAGGAGAAAGAATGACGAGGCTGGGAAAGAAGCGTTTCCCTGTTTTCTCGTGATTTTAATAACCAAAAAGCGGGCATGTAATAAAATGAAAGTTGAATGCAGAGTGAGTTTTCGAAAGGGGCAGCAGAGTTAAATATCCATGGCCGGCTAGGCGGCGGGTTCCGGTTTGTCGGATGGAGGTCGCATGTGTTTTTACAAGTAGAAAATAATAGCGGGGAGTGTGTGCATAAATTCACATTGATTGTAGCCCCAGTTCTATTTCTTGTGTGTATGCTATCGCTTAGATGTGCCGTGTGCTCGGGGTGGAGGAGATAAAGAATATATGAGAGCGAGAGAAATGTGGTGAGGGAGGGAGATGGAGGAGAGACAATACTAGAGCAGGCAGACGAGGAGGGAGGAGAGTGAGAAGGAAGTAGAAGGGAGGGTGGGGTGAAGTATTTGCCGGGAGCTGTAATGCCAGGCTTCCTTGGAGAAGGGTAGCGGCGTCAGTGCTCATGATTTTCTCTTTCTCTTGATAATGCATGAAAGTATTGATCAATGACGTCAGGAAGACTCTCCCATGTACGCGTTCTTGTATAGCCTGTATAGCCCTACAAGTCTGGCATAAACATGCAAGAAAGTGCTACTCCTTCGGTACTCACATAATCTTCTCAATACACTTGCTACTTCCAACTTCCAACCCTCACACACACACACACACACACACACACACACCCTTGCGAACATTATGGTAGGACTAGGTCTTGGATGATGGCTCCTATTCTGCTACCCGGGTTGAGTTTGACATGTACACAGGGATATCCTTGTTGGTTGCGTTTGTAGTAGTAAGCAGGGAAGAGTGAATAATGTGTAAGTTAGTTGATTCTGCCTTCGGTTCTTCTCGACTCCGGGAAGGTTTCATTATGGAAGACCTTCTTGCATCAACTCCCGGCTACTCCGCCAACACCGAAGCCACCCTATCCTATCCAGCCATACGCTCCCGGAGAGGTTCTTGAAAGAAAGACTCTTTTCGGAGGATCTGGAGAAGGACAAGCGCAGAAGAGGGATTTCTCTTACACACACACTCTCTCTTCCTCCTCTCTCCATGCACAGGCTAGAGAAGAGGGAGAACCTACCCAAATGTAACCCGAATCCTGGATCGAGTCTGACATTTTCGGGTGTGGATTCAACTGAATGAGGAGCAATAATACAAGAGTCCTCAGAAAGAAATCCCAGATTTACTAAAATCATCCTATTATTCATATTCTAGTCGTCATAATCATAAACTATTTGTGCACTTGTGCTTGCAACAGCGTGTTACGTGACTGTCAAACTGGAAATTAAATATTCATTTACTAACTATAGTTTAAGTTAACTCGTTTAGTGAAGAAGGATCAAGTTTTGTACGAGTGCCGCCTAAAGTGAATTTTTCTTACATGTATTGTGAAATTCCGCTTTTAGCTTTACCATATTCTTAAATATCAATCCCCCTGTGCATTAGCCAATGCACAGTCATCGTAAAGATGGTCACTGAAAGTTCTCAATCGGTAAGAGAAACATATTCTAATGTCATTCTTTTTCAAACTGGGATTTTTTTCAAAGTCCTACCTATTTTTCCCACAATACTCTTTGCAAAAGCGGCATAAAAGTTGGCATCACCCGCTACGCTTTCTCCAATTGATTTATGAATTAGTGACCAGTGCCAGTAGCCAATTAACAATTGGTAGGCTCACACTATGGCCAAATCACAAACGATTTTAGATTCTGCACACACCCATGTATCCAATCCATTGCGGAATGCCCTGCCGCACAAAGCTTGTAAAGAGAGAAACAGGGATTTTAAACGCTTATTCCTTGGGTTATCCCGCAACTTGCATTTACCCGGGGTTTGCTAACGTGCGTAGAGCAGACTACTGCATCTTGAGAAACTAATGGCCTCAGTCACGACCAACAAGAATATACGAGACTGTAAAGAGCGAGATTTCTCAAGAAGGATTATCCAAGCTGGAGAAAATACAAGTAGCGGCGGAGAGAGTTTTCTGAGGGCAATTTACTTCCCCGGCAATGTCCCACCAACTCGTAAAAAACAAGGTGCGGATAATGTACACAAGGGTGGATAGGTGTACCTTACGGAAAACTCTATGTAATTCCCGCTTTTAGAGCATAAAAGTTTCTCTCCGGGAAATTCAATCTGGATACCTAAAAGCCTTGGTCGCGAGCGATATTCTTAATCCTTTTCTCGGTTGGAACCTATGAAACACAACGTCTTGGACTAAGGCAGTGTACTTCACTTCCTCCATAGCCCGTAGCCCATAAGGTCCAGCCTGCCATTCCAGAATTCCATCCATCCAAGGCTCCTCATAGTTTTCCAGCATGTTTATCGATATCGGGTTAGAGCATCACGGAATACGCACAGACAGGGAGAAAGTTTAGATGGAGAGTAAGTTTGAATTGTATATTTCTTGAGAAGGTGGCAGATCGAAGATGTGGAGAAGCGGTAGGAGGTGTGCATTGTGGATGGGAAAGAATCCAGGCTTATCCCGTGCATAAGCATAGGGAGGAGAAAGGAAGAAGAGGCAGGGGAAATGCCACTCTATGGGAAGCAACATAGGGCATGCGACCATACTGCAAACTTTCTCTGCATTGTATCGATCCAACTACTAGCCTTGGCCAGCAAACAGGCAACGCTCTGGCACTCTCTCCTTCTCTTTCTCTCGAAACCTTCTCCAAGAGTCAAACCGGGGTTGAACTCTCTCTCTTCTCTTCAGGGAACCGGGAGAAAACTTGTTCCCTTCCCTTGGATACATACGCACATGTATGGAATGACTGACTCCCTGTATTCTCCTTGTTGGCCAAGGAACCGAATGGTATTCGCTGCATATCCTCGGCTTACCCTCCAACCCGGCTTCTTCCTCCAATCCACTGGCAAAAAGAGGCTCCGAAACGTCCTACACTTGTTCACCCACCATCATCTTCTCAAAAATCCTATTCTTCATTTCATGCATAATCAATCCCTCCAACCTTTTCCCCCTTTCTCAGCACCTAATCCCTGCACTTGAATTACTCATCCAGCATAATCTACGTGACTTAATTAGGAGGGGGGAGGACGTAGACAGAGGGGGAGAAATCCTTAATGAGCAAGCTGAATATCCCGGGAAACATTTTCAACTCATTATGTCAACAGAACGTGCAGAAATTATTACATCAAGTTATCACGTTAGTGCAATATTTCCTAGCATAAAATTCAAAGCGAAAGTATTTCGGCTGAACGGATTTGCATGCATGGCAACCGCTCTACTTGTCATGAAGAATGTAAAGTTTATATATCTTGGTAGAAAAATATGCAAGACTCACACTTACTTTCTTCAATTCCTTTCACTTTTCCTAGTCTGTAAAACTCTTGGAGAAGAGCAAGATGCATGTCAAACTTTCTCCAGCATTTCCCTTTGTGGGCCATGAACCGTAAAAAGCACCCTTTGCTAACGGCTAAATGACTAAAGTAAAACGGGAGAAAATGGGAACTAAAAGAGAAAGCAGGAATAAAAAACAAGTTTCGGGATTTTGACGTTCTTGTAAACGTGTTCGTCCAAGATCCTTTACCCGGAGCACTTGTTTTAAGAGCACTTCCCGTTTTTCTATAATAGTTTCTTGCAACTTTCTCCTCTGGATTTTCTTTGATATCGATGCCACTTTTGCCAAACTCTTGAAAGTATACCTCCGAAGCTGGAAAGTTTAATGAGTGGATCATTGAGCACTTGACTTTAAGCTGTAGTTGAAAACACCCGCAAATTTTAGGAGTTATTCGCAATATTTTTTGGATCAAGTGCTATCAAACTTTAGCAGCTTGCTTTGCTTGCGGGGCATATTTTCAAGGTCGTTTTCAAGTCTGTGCTGACAGGCGCTTGCGTATTATTTTTCATGACTTCCTTCCAATGTGTTTTCGGCACATGGACAACTACAATCGCACACTTTACAAAATAATCGCTAGTGGGTATTGAAAAGAAATGCTGAGAAGAAAATCGATGACTTAATCTAGGAAAAATGTAGGTCATTCAGGGTGATAAGATGTGTGATTACGGAAAGCATAGCGGATTCCAGATGGAGTTGTTTACAGCAAGGTTTCATCCCAGACATTCGCTCTGCTCGCGGGGTTGGCCCTGAATGAGTTTGCTCTTTTAGAGAAAATTTGTAATAATAATTACAGAATGCTATTTTTAGTGCTGACATTATTGATGTGGACGTTTGACTTTACCCCTTTGGCCCTGAGTGCGAACTGACTTGCATTATGTGTTTTCTCTCCACGAATGTTTTTAATGGCTATCCCCAAGCAACCAGTCAGATATTCTGATGAGCTTCTTTAGTCAACGATATTCATTCCAACCCCGTCCATACATCAAATAACAGACGCTCCTATAAATTTGATTATGCTGACGACGGAGTTTAATGCGTGCGTTGATGGGGATGAGAAATTTGTACTAAAGAGAACAATGCTTTTATCAAGATATAAAAAGAAGGCGGCACGAGAAGGAAAAGGGCCTCTTTCGCGCACACACACAATCAGAAGCAACCTTTATCAAAGTGTGCAGATGTACAAATTTATTTCCCTCAATGGGACAAGTGTTCCCTGCTCATTGCTTTTGTATAATTCTCACAACCCTCCCCTAGACTCCAACTTGCCGCACTTGCTTTCATGCTTATGCTCCACTGTTCCACTTCTTTCTCTCGACCGTCTATTCCCATCCCATAATAATACAATAATATCAAAGCACTCCCTGTACCGGACAAATACTTTCTATGGAACACATACAAAGAATCATAAAGGCAGTAGGGTCTATTTTCCCTAATCTTCAAATGCACTACATTCGGGCCCCGTACCCATGAAACAACCAACCGTCCTTGCTTCTTCCTTCCTGCATGGATGCGGAATTATTGGAATGAAATGAATGCAATTCTTTGTTGTACACCAAAGTCAAAGTATATAAGTCAGGAAGGACAGAGGAGGGCCAGAATTGTGGATACAGTCTCTAGGGATTTTTTCTCAGTATTATTAAAGACCGGATCCACCGCTTCAGCAGCAGCGTCCTTGGGAGCAATTCTAATTATTAGTTTGGGAGCTCAAATAAAATAGAACCGGATTTAGATAATTCTGAAATATCCGCCTGCTTTTTCTCTCCCTCGTTCCCTCGTTCCTTTGCGTTTGCATTTATCAAGTATCGCGTCTCCTGTTTTTCCTAGACCTTGCATAACATAACCAATATTGCAATTGTCGTCCCATGTGCTGCCAAGAAAAATGTCTCGTCCTCCTGGGTTCTTGCAGCATCCACACGATTAACAATTAATGTTAGAATGTTTCTCTCGTAAGTAATTCCTCTTATGGTGAATAAGAAAGTGTCTTGATGTCCTCCAATTTAATAAACGGCACGTAAACGGCTAGGGCTGAGGTGAGGACGCGTGGACTTAAGTAATTATTATCCACAGCTAAGCTTGTTAATTCCTATGCATATTACGTCTCCTATATACGCTCCTGCAGGCGGCCAGTATGGCTGAAACAGCAAACAAGGTAAGCTGAAATGTACATGTATGCGGCCCCTCCTCTTGTGCTTCACTGCCAGTGCAAGGTTTTTGATATTGAGAGTCGAGGAGGAAAGCGGAAGATCAATAATCCTTTCCGTAGATTATTTGCTCAGAGGTTTCTTCAAGGCTCCCCGAGGAGGTAGGAGAAGCGACTGTGCCATGTTTTCGTATTCTTTTAAAAGAAGGAGGTAATTTGATCAGAAGAGCATGGAGGACACGGAGAACGGTGGACTTGTTTAGAATAAATAGTAGAAGAAATAAATATCCGGCCATTTCTTCTCAAGAGTGTTTCTCATCCTCGTCTCGTCCATCATACCGAATTAAGTATATATGTTTCCTCTACTATCAACTGTTTGCTGGGAAGAAACTCTTTGTAAATACATAACTTGGTTAGTCATGTGATAATATTTTAAAATTCTGTATACATCCTTCAAACTCATCCAGTGACATTCACTCTCTCAAAAGTTTCAACAGTTTTCAAGTGAGGACAGAACGGAAGCTTCCTCTTTTTCAAGCATATATATGAAGCTACTAATGATTAATTCATCCCACTATTCTGTGAACAACCCTATTTTTGAATTATGAGAAAACTTTTCACGAACTGTCATCCGGTAGACAGTCGGACAGTGATTCTAATTCTGCCATGTGAGTTTCTTTCAAAGAGCAGACATAAACTTTGTTGCACAGAATCTTCTCAGCTAGACTGCGACTGCATACAACGTTTTTGGTTGTAATTCAAACTAATTTCTAGTTTCCTTGAACACGCATAATCGTTCAAGCTGAATGCTAACGAGGAAAGAATGTACACGAGACAACTTTAGGTTTCATCTGTAGTACAGCACGATTAGAAAGAATTACTACTGAGAACAGATGAAATCTGAAGGGGATTTATACATTTTTTCATGACAACTTTATGGCCAAATTAGAGCCATAAAGAGCTATTCAGGATTCAGTTTGGTTGAGTAATTAGGAAAATGGAATTTGGATTCAATTATTTTTAGTGGCTTCCAAGAATATAATGAGGGAGAAGATTTTTTAAAAACAACCTTTTTGACAGAATGATAAGATAACATGTGTTCTCGGAGACAGGATTAGTTGGGAGGACAAGGGTGGAGGAACAAGACTGAGAGACAGAGCTAGTATCTCAAAACTCAAGAGAGCAAAGATGAGAGGGAAAGAAGGGAGTGAAAGTTTACAACTACGCCCTTGAATGCAATTACCTAGATGGTAGAGTTTTACAAGTCATCCTGAAGCGCCCCACATGAACCAAGAAAGCAACCACCGGATGGAACGTATAACGTATTCAGACTTTGAGCCAGAGCAAAGAAAGAGAGCAAGTAGATACAAGTTGGAGTTTTAAGTATTTATGAGACGAGGAGGAAGTTGATGAAATTTGTAGTAGATTTTGCCAAAATAATGTCATTTAAGGAGACTTGATAAGATTTCAACAACTAACACAGGAGGACACTACAAACGACAGAGTCTATCCAAAAGCAAGTGCTTCCCCGCAAGTGGTGTAAATGAGGTTGAGGAGGAGGAAGAGGAGATGGGTGTTCTCGGTGAGTCATTTCAGAGGGAAGGAATATAATAACATTATAAAAGTCCACACGACAAAATCCGGGTAGCAGAAGGAATAGTAATTCACTCCCTTCCTCCCGCGTATCCCTCTTTCTTTTCCTCCACCCAGCAATGTATATCTATTCTGCCTCATTTCTCGGACCAAGGGGAGTGCAGAGGGAAGTAAAATTCCGAATTTTCTATTTAATACAAGAATAACATTCTCCAACTAACCACGACACCACGTCTACAGCTACAGTAGCTCCGTAAAAAGAAGCCGGGAGAAGCCGGGTAGTAGGTAGAAGGAGTAGGTTTGAGAACTAGTAGATTCCTGCCTCAAGTGACGTCAGGGATGATTAGAATGGTATAAACTTATCTGAATGGGGGAAGAAATAGGGTAAGAGGATTCTGGTAAGGCGGGAGGGGCGTCAGGGTGGCAGGCGGATGGATTCGGGAATCCTCAGTACAATTTATTATTGGCAATGTGCATATTCGGAAGGCAAGAAAATATATTCTCCCATCACGAAGGGACACGCCATCCCTTCTCGGATTATAATGACTCCACAGAGAGGAGGAGATCCGAATAGTTATGGTAATTGATCAAGGGAAAGAGACATGGTGCGGGATGCGAGAGGAGACAACAAGAGCTACCGGGTATTAGCTTTTAGCTAGAACCAATTGTCCGTGCCCTGTCTTACTCTCTGACTCATCTCTACTTCGGATCGGACAGACGTGCCAATGCCGGGAGGAAATAGAGAAGCGGGACAAGCAGAGCCGGGCTGCTGGAAGCAGAGGAAGGAATCTTCTGAGCTGTAGATAACCTCGGAAAATGGGATTAGTGGCCCATCTCATAATCCGATTTTTGATGCACTCCATTCATTCTGATCCAATAATTCCCGCACACATCCATGTACATTTACTTAGCAAACCCAAACTTCTAGCCACATCAAAACACAAGTTTAATCCACCGCCCAACCAACTTGCTTTCCCTCTCGCCTACGAGTTATTCACACACTCTTTCCCCGCCAAGAGATTATCACTTATTTTCCTTCCAGGAACAAACGCCGATAATAGCGCCCTCTGGCTTTTCTCTGCGCATGAAAGCAGTAGGAAAAAGCAGAGCGATGTAATTAATGAGCTCGAAATGTAGGAGTAAAAGGGTATTTTAAAAAACGAATCGTCTTTTGTCTTTGTCGGGCTTTAAGAAGCTACATTCTTTAAAGCCGCAACTTTTCAAACTTGTCCTCTTCACTCCTTTATTGCGCTAAAAAAAACTTAACGAAGAAGGCGGAGAGAATGAAAAGTAAGAAGAGCCGTCAAGCCAAGTGGATTACTTTTTACCCGTATCAAGTTTTTTCTCGCACTTTCCTAAAATGGTAATTTCAACTCTGCAAACCAACTCTCACTTCCAATTCCAGTAAGACTTCACTGCTATTGCATCCATCGGGTCGTCAATTCCCGCATTATGAGTATGACCAACTCTCCTCTTGTCGGATTGGAGTGATAAGCATATGCTTTATGGGAATAATGACAAGAAGAATTAAGAGTCTCCAACAACGTTACATCATACCTTTTTCATCCTTAGGAAAAGCCTAATGAAATGTCCTTATTGTTTCATCCCTATTGATTGCCAGACCCCTGAGGAAATCTTTGAAAAAACCCATGAAGACACTTCTTAGAGTTCATTTCACTAATTGCAAGCGTCAATAAAGGAGTTTGAACATAGGCGCAACTGAGCAAAGCAGCGAGAAATTCGTTTCAGTGGGAGGCATTGAGACAAGATGAGAATTACACGTATAACCAATAGGTGTCTCAATCTACTACTTAAACTATGATTCCCAGACTTAATTATATCTATCAAGTAGGGTGAGAAGCGTGAAGAACTCCGATTTCTTCCTGAATGTTGATAAAGAGTGAGGGATAAGTGGTCAGCTAATAAAGCAAGCAAGGTTGAAGTTCTGGTGGTCTGGGCTGAAACCGAGTTTCCCAAGGTATCTCTATTTGCATCCCGTCCAGATTCTAGATAAGTACACGGATTCAGAAAGTATCTTCCGGGTATTGTAAAAAATAAATACCGGGTCAAATAGGGATCCATAACATAACATCTCGGATCCATAACCGATAATCGATACAAAGGAAGCAGTGTCGGAGACAAACTCTAAGCAAAAAGTCAGAATCAAGTGAATCAAGCATTTAGCTGGTAATAGAAAACCATAAAGTAATGAAAGAGAAAGAACCGAGGTCCCCATAATGAAAGCAGTATTCAATAGAAATAGTAATACTAGAATCGGAGACTGCACGAAGGAAATTGCAAGCCAGAAGGTTGTCTGATTAATGCTTATATTGAGGATCATCCTTGAAACCTCCAGACAGATTTGAGTCGTGTTTCACTAACTCGGTTATTGATTCTCAGTGCTTCGACTCGTTCAAGTTGATGAAACCGTTAAGTTGTTACTGACAGAAGACAAACTGTGGATTGCCGCCCTGCATTTCAGAACGTGGCCTTGAGTAAAACTCATGCTGAGTCGTATAAATGGGTTTGCATTTTCCACATCGATTACTTACTTCTCCGACGAATACGTGGGAAATGCAGGAATGTATTAGTAGTCAATGCCTAGGAAGATTGCTATGCTGTAAATGAATGAAAAGCCTGTGGGGTGCTTTATCTTCCAACTGAGTCACGCATAATTCTAAGTAACTGGATTTCGAGTTCTTTGATCGTCATTTTCTTGGAAGAGGTGAGACCGAATAATTAATATATGCTAGATACCCGGAGAGTACGATGATCTGGGTAGTTTCTCTTCTTTGGTTCATCCTCCAGGGGTTTTCCGTTACACCTGACTTCTCAGATGAGATGTAAGCTTGTAATGCGGTGTACTGAAACCCTGAAACTGTGTCCTTCATATAACCATTCGTGCAGATCTGCCATCATGATGGATGTATAATTTCATTACCTGTCTCTAGTCTAGAGTACAGTATACTTGAGACAATAGTCCCTAAAGCTAAAGGTCATTTACTAGGAGCTCACTAAGAGTAATAATATAAAGGCGGTCGTGTTGAGGTGGATGGAATTTCCCGGAGAAAGCAGTGGAGGGAAAGCTGGGAATGTCTTTTGAACTTCATGCAAAGCTGATATGAACTAGGGTTGTGGTGGGGAGACCTTTTAAAAGTTAAAGGTAGTAATAACAGATGCTGGATGGAGAAATGGAGTGAATTATAATATCCTTGTGGTTTTGTTTATTGCAGTCCGAGCCTGGAACAGGACTCCTCCGCGCTGCCAGGGCAGGAAACTTAGAGAAAGTATTAGAATACCTCAAAGCCGGTGTCGATATCAACACATGCAATGCTAACGGTTTAAACGCTCTACACTTGGCCTCCAAGGACGGTCATGTTAATGTTGTTCAAGAATTACTGGAGAGGGGCGCAATCGTCGACTCCGCAACGTAAGTACTTGCACACTTTTATTATTTTCCGTACCTTCTCAAGCTTTTCCAATATGGAGAAAGTCACGGAGAAAGTACAGCGAACCGCTGGCTCAAACTAAGTATCAACATTAGATGGGTTCATATCAAGCCAATGAATGTAGAACATTTGTCTGCATTGCATACTTCATCGGGTTTCAAAAACAATTTTAAAAAAAACTAATTAATATTTTGGATTTATAGGAAAAAAGGAAACACTGCCCTCCACATTGCTGCCCTTGGTAAGTTGTATGCTTCTTTAAAAATCGAAATATCTGTAATTACGTGCATATGTTTTCGGTAAAAGAATCCTGGGGTTCGGTTGAATAAAAAACTTAATTTTGATCTAATTTTACAGCTGGACAGGAAGAAGTCGTACGACTCCTTGTTCATCATGGAGCTAATGTCAATGTCCAATCGTAAGTCAATTTTCTCCACGTGATTGATGCATGGGAGAAGAGTATATCTTATGTGCCAGGAAAGTCGAAGCATTGTCATGAGCTGATTTCCATAGCGATATCTTTGGATGAAATGACGGAAAGTTTGATCAAATTCAATCGAAATTCCAAACCAAATTGCCCTTTAAAAAAATATGTGTGACCGCCGGAGGAATGGGTGGACGTGAATACGTCAAAGACGTTGATATGCTCAGTCCTTTGGCATATTCCACCCAAAGTTTTATCTAGCATCCTATCATGTCTTGACTTGAGTATATTGAAACAAGGATTTTATCTTTTGGTTTCCCCGTCACAAAAGTCAGTGGTATAGAAGCGGGATGTGACAGATCGCTATGCTAGAAGTGATAGCGAGAGAAAGCCATTGGCATTTCCTCCCGGGCCCTGTAGTACAAATATAAGAAGAATGAGAAAAGCTCGAGCGAAGCTGCAAACTGTATAAACTCCCTGGCACAGACTCTCTTCCTATTAATGTCGATGATTCGTTTGGAATGAAGCAGAGTTCGACTCGATTCATTCAATCATGTGAATAAAATCTGAGGATTTTCACTCCACACTACTTCCTTGTATGCTATATTTCAGATCTGGATTTTTCACACCCTGCTACATGGCAGCCCAGGAGAATCATGACGGAGTTGTTAAATTTTTATTAGCCAATGGAGCAAATCAGTCCTTAGCCACGGAGGTATGTTTTGTTTTAGGCTCTGAGCCATCCTTCAAACCCAGCTTGTTTCCTGTCTCTCTCGCTCAATGAATGGATCTAGTCAAGGATATTTTTCCCTTGCTCCTCCTAACTGATATGTACTGGTGATGGGTTAACATTTCGCAAATGTATTGACAGGACGGGTTCACGCCATTGGCTGTTGCCATGCAACAAGGTCATGATAAAGTAGTCGCTATATTACTGGAGAGCGATGTTCGGGGAAAAGTACGCTTGCCAGCCTTACACATTGCTGCAAAGAAGGACGATTGCAAAGCAGCCTCCCTGCTCCTGCAGAATTCAGCAAATCCAGATGTGACCTCCAAGTCAAACTTTACACCGTTACACATAGCAGCTCATTACGGGAACCATCCTGTAGCAGCACTCCTCCTAGACCGAGGTGCTGATGTCAATTTCCCAGCTAAACATAATATTACTCCACTTCATGTGGCTAGCAAATGGGGCAAATCCCAATTAGCCGCTCTTCTGCTTGAACGGGGAGCAAATATCGAAGCGAAAACCAGAGTAAGTTTAGTCATTATTCAAAATACAAGTTACAACATCTTATTAATTACGAAATCAAAATAAACACTCAATATGACTTTATTTCAGGATCAACTAACTCCGCTACACTGCGCTGCCAGATCAGGTCACGAACAACTAGTTGACCTCTTACTGGAAAAAGGGGCGCCGATAAGTGCCAAAACAAAGGTAAGATTTGCGAGAACGTTCTCTTTTCTCCTTCTTCCCTTCTTTGGAATTCCAAGCCCACTGTAATTGAGTTAACTAACACTTAAATGAATTTTAAATTTTTCATGAACTCTATAACTCCTGGATTCCGTCAAACAGAATGGTAAGTTGAAGATGGTACAACATTTTATTAGGTTAACAAACACTACGAGCTTCCAAGAGACCACTAACGTTTAAATAATTCAATTCTAGGCCTGAGTCCTTTACATATGAGCGCTCAAGGAGATCATGTAGATGCGGCACGGATCCTCTTGTACCACAAGGCACCCGTTGACGATGTTACGTAAGTACACTGCCATACAATATACGAGCATTTCATGGGCTTTGCCCTAACTAAATTTCTACACTCATCCTGTCAGCATAAGATGCGTAGATTGCTAAAGAATAGTGCTGCATATGTCATCAAATGACTAGTTCGATAACAGAGCTTAGTGACAGATAGTGTCGGGACTGTGCGTAACGAAGGAAATGCGTGTTGTTATTTCTACAGGATCGACTACTTGACTGCCCTTCACGTCGCCTCCCACTGCGGCCACGTTCGTGTAGCAAAACTTTTACTGGATAGGAAAGCTGACCCAAATGCCCGTGCTTTAAATGGCTTCACTCCGCTTCACATTGCCTGCAAAAAGAACCGAATCAAAGTAGTTGAGCTACTCCTCAAAAATGGAGCTCATATAGAAGCTACAACGTAAGAACTTTCTCCATTGCTTTTCCCATTCATACATAGGACAAATCAACTTTACCTTGGTCCGCGTTCCGATAAAAACCCCTTGACTTATTCTAACTTTCCTCCCATCAAATCAGATGGGAGTTAATTCCTCACAGGATTGCATAAATCATATAAAGCTCAAGTATATAAAAATATTACAAAATCCTCTCTCTTATTGTTTTACAGTGAGTCCGGATTAACTCCGCTCCATGTCGCTAGCTTTATGGGTTGTATGAATATTGCAATTTTCTTGTTACAAAATGGAGCCAAGCCAGATGCGGCAACGTGAGTTTTATTCCTGTTATTACTAAAATTATAGTTGTATCCCACCATTTTCTCCAGCACATGCCCGAGCATACTACAGAAAAGAGAAAGCAGGCGCTTTCTCCTGTACTGTACTCTCCGGCACTTACTAAGAGGAACTCTTTCTGGACTCAATATTTATCCAAGATTCCTCTAACTACATTTTCCTTCCATATTTAATTTTTATATTGTCCTCCTCTTGTTTAGCGTTCGAGGAGAAACTCCATTACATTTAGCAGCACGTGCTAATCAAACGGACATTGTAAGGATTTTACTCAGGAACGGAGCCACAGTTGATGCTCGAGCCCGGGTAAGTTTACGATTCTTCTCATCTTTAAAACCCCATGCCTTCTCCTTCAT
Source organism: Sminthurides aquaticus (assembly GCA_906901655.1). Taxonomy (NCBI): domain Eukaryota; kingdom Metazoa; phylum Arthropoda; class Collembola; order Symphypleona; family Sminthurididae; genus Sminthurides; species Sminthurides aquaticus. Next base: position 497,445 of record CAJQTT010000002.1, on the reverse strand, counting down.
CTTCCTTCTCTCCTTTCATTTAAACATCGTAAAAATTCTCACACGACCACTCTGTATCCAGTGTTAATTACGCTAAGCAGCCTGTGATCCCTGTGCTTTCTCCACACGGGACGATTATATCTACCCGCATTTCCGTCTCGAAAATCCCCGTTATAAAAACATGCAAAACTCAATTGAGCCTGGTGCGCTAGCATGGTGGTTTAATCAGAAGGAGAAAAGGGTGTGTAAAATGCTTAAAGACTATGAAACAATCTATACGCTTCCCTCAAGAGAAAGAGAAACCATTCACTCCCAGTTGATGGTGAAAGCCCAGCTGTTGAAATAAGAAGTTGGGCTACTGTATTTTACGATACAATAATCCAGAGGATGAAAAGGAGATTTAATGGATTTTAAAGCTCTTGGAAACAAATGGGATGAAATTAGTTCCAACGCTGTAATTGCATCTCTTTATGTGTGTAGGAGGAGCAAACGCCGTTACATATTGCAGCCCGGCTTGGAAACTGTGACTTGGTCATGCTTCTGTTACAACATGGAGCAGCTGTGGATGCGGCAACGTAAGTATTCAATTCACAAATCATAATTAGCCACAGGATACGAATAGTATAAGCGCAGCTCCCAAAAATATAGAAATCCTAGCAAAGTAGATCCCCAAGGCAATGATTACAACATAGCGCTGAACAGACAGAATTCAAAATTACAGGACGAGGATTTTAAGGGTATGACGCTTACGCTTAGAGCAATCTAGCTTAGAAATGGTACAGTGAAATAACTGTGTATCAAAGCGTGGCAGATTCAGACGGACAGAGATTATGATTACGGCGCGGCGACGCACTTATGCTTTTTCCACGCAGCAGGTGATTAATCAATGTCGACTCCTTATGGAATTTCAGGAAAGAGCATTACACCGCTCTGAGCATTGCTGCCAAGGAAGGACAAGAAGAGGTAAAGCGTTTCCTCAAACGAAAAATCAGTGATTCGGTTATAGTTAATTATGTGCTTGGTAGAATGTCGCATCGCGAAGAATGCCTTGAAGTTTTGCGATGATCAGGGATGACAGTTGACATCTCATCGCAAAATCTCCCACCATCCGCAAAGCTTATATACACTACACTTATCTTCCCGCTTCCACATAGCAATTCAGAGAAATATAATACGCAACTTGTTATTTATAAAAGTCTTCCACCAAACCTCCCTTCCACCTTTAATAGGGATGTGCCTTATCCCAATTTAACTACAACTTCCAGCCATGTCATCGTCCCCGTTTTTACATTAAGAAAAATGTAACCAAGAAACCAATTTACTCTCACTTTCCCCATCTCTCTGTAATATAGCTCCAAGCTTTCGTGATCAATAGTAATCAATCTTGTGTGAGAGATTCCCTTCTAGATGAAAGAAGATTCCCTTCATCTTCTTCAAGGAAGAAGGAAGAGATGGGAAGCTGGTTTTTGTGTAGTACACACACCAATATAGATTCTGCTCTTAAATAAGAAAGAATGAGGGGAAGGTGATGAAAGCCTTGGATAAATTAGTTGGGACCGGAGAAAAAGTTTCATACTCGCGCGCGCGCATGGAAACATACAGAATTTAAGGTGGTATCGCAATTATTGGAGTCAACCCAGAGCGCACCCTCATGCCACAACTGTAAAACTCTCATTATTTGTCATTGCCTTTCTCTAGTAGTTCTCTATCTTTATCTCAATGTCGTCTATCATTAAGTTGCTACTTCATCTTCCTTACATGTTCTCTTTTAGTTTTGCTCTCTTCTCATCGGCTACAGCTACGATTAGGCTTAAAGACTTGTGTTACACAAGTTGTGTACGTACACGTACTCCTGCACGCTTTTTCTAAACTTGAAGCACTGTGCAGACAAACTATAGCGTCCTAGTAGAACACTAGCTCAAGCCAAAATCCGCTCACCCACCTACATATACATTACATTGGCGAATTCGCAAATTTGCGAAGGCTAGAGCAAAGCAGCCGCTGATAACCTTTGTACTATTCTACGTCCCTTTGTACTCGTCGTAATTTTAGGGAAAATATAAAAGCTAAGCGAGACAATCTAGTCATGAGAGTATAGGCTAATTGTGTACCTATTTCAGTTTGATGACGTGCGAAAAGTAGGGGAATTAAAGCCCCACTTTTTCACGCTCTGGGAATCTCGAATTAGAAGTTAGCCCTTAGTTAATTAATTCTAGAGAAGCGAGTAGCCTAATACACTGCCAATCCTCTCTAACAAATATAAACCAAGGACAGTCCTTGGAGATGTGGAAGATACCCATATAAATGAATGAAAAACATGTAGTCTGTTAGGTAGGGAGCGGATGCAAAATTACAGAGAAAGATCCGCTTTTGGATCACGTAGTGAGGAAGAGAGCGGAAGGAGAAAATTCGCGAGTTCCCAAAATAATTCGATAGCAAGTATTGGGAGAAGGAGAAAGTACGAATTAAAAAGCGAACCTGCGTGAAGAGAAAGAAGAAGAAGAAAGAAGAGCGATTGGCGAAATTATTTTGGAGAGGACGTATATAATTTATGGTTAGAATTTTAAATTATTTATGGAAAGACTGGAAGCGAGAAATTTTTGTACACGTGCTGAAAATTCGAGAGATGTCTTATAAAAATCACTTCTCCCAAAAGAAAGCATAGAAGCAGCGGGGAGGGAAAGCTTAGATGATGGAAAAATAAGAGGTGGAGGGAATTGGAGGTTAGATGAAAAGGACGGAGAACGCAATTACTTTCTCCGTATACTCCCCTATCGTAGAGTTATTCAGTCTCAGCCTATTCAAGCCCAGTCTGGCTACTCTTAAAATTTTCATTTTACCTCAGTTCGTAAGCAAACCTTTTAGCTTTGGTGTTGGAAACTTGTCTAGCGATACAATGAAATATATATTGCTGTTGGGTTGCTGTAAGTATCGGAAAAGGTATAATAAACTCTTATGTAACTCTCATATGATCAGTTGCTGCAACTTTTTATTCACTGTATATTCGTGTTTGTGTATGGATATTTTTCTTTATAAATGTATCAATCGTCTATAGCTAACAGTCCTTTTTCTTTCCACCATGTGCTTTTACATGTTATTGTTAGTTGAGAGTATATGCACGCTGCTTGCTTCACCTTCTGTTTCCAACGTTATAGTATACTATTACCCCGTGTAAGAGTTTGCAATCAGTCTACAGCTTCTTGCACCTCCGTGTAGTACCGTAGTGTAGTAAGCATACATGTGTATCACTTAAATGTACAAATCTATACTGTATTTTCTCTTCTACAGTCCCCCTATTCTTCTACGAGACCTTGGGAAATGTAAACATACCCATGGATTATACATCATCCTATATCTTTCTTACAACACCTATGATTCCTAAAAATGATGATGATAGGGATTCAAAATTGTATTTACACGCTTAGTTGATGAACCGCCAAAGCGCCAAGCTGGTTTCAATTTTGGATTTAATCCAATCTTTAGGGAAGCCTAACTATGCCAATCGTAGCTAGGGTTACTCTCGTTGTTCCGCCTCTTTCCTGGTTAGGGCAGGCGCAATCCTAAGCCATGGTTTGGAGTTGCGAAATTTGCTAAACATACCAAAGGTTCTGTAGACTGCTTGGCGCTTGACATGTGCGTATTGCGGGAAGTAACCTTAGCTACAGGTGGGCTGAGGGGGTGGTTTCTCCTCTGTCACTCAAGAATCTAAAAGATAAACAGTATGAACTTTTTGTCCGGGACCATAAATTTCCTAAGTTTTATTTCGAGTGCTACACATTACACCTCCGCCTAGAAGTACCTGGTACACGGTGTGAGGTCTTTATTAAAATTCCAAGGGATGCAATATAGGTGGTGAAATGGCTGGAAACTTTTTGCAAAGTCTGACTCTGTATATATATATAGTTGCAAAATGTGTTATTTTATTTTCTAAAAAATATCCTTTGAATACTCTCTCAACTCTCAACATAGTTATGTTTTTAACAAGAACCAACCCCTTAACTCACTATAACCAATCACTGTGTGGCATGATGAATTGATTGTAAATTTGATGAACATTATGATTTGTGCCGTAAATTTTACACCTGTTTTTTGTCATCACCTTAGGTTGCGTCAATCCTCCTGGACAAGGGAGCTAACGTTGCTGCTGTTACCAAGAGGTATGATTAAACACGCATGCTTTTTGCAAATTGTCCACGTTAACGAAATGAGAGAGCTAAATTAACCAAGAGTCATCCTGATAAATTGCAGAAAATTCACACCGCTTCACTTGGCTGCTAAATATGGCCATCTTAAGGTAGCCAATCTTCTTTTGAGCAAGGGAGCTCCAGTCAATGCTGAGGGCAAGAATAATCTTACACCATTGCATATGGCTACTCATCACGATCGTAACCAGGTAGCGCTCATGCTTCTCAACAATGGCGCTGACCCCAAGTGCGCAGCTAAGGTAAGCCACATTAATGTGTTTCGTACAAGTTTAATTGTGATTTGTAGCAGCTTGACTTATTGACTTAATGATTCCTCTTCCCACAGAACTTGTACACTCCACTTCACATTGCTGCTAAGAAGAATCAGATCGATATTGCTACAGCGTTGCTGGAATACGGAGCGGACGTCAACACGGAATCACGAGCTGGATTCGCGCCTATCCATCTTGCAGCTCAAGAAGGCAACGCTGATATGGTTACACTACTTATTCAGCACGGTGCCGATGCTGATGCTGGGGCCAAGGTGAGTTCCATTGTTATATAACGTATATATATTATACATATTTCATAAATAAGCCAATCACCGTACAATTCAAAATACATTTTCTAACCCTCCTGCCTGAATTTTCAGAGTGGACTCCGACCCTTACATTTGGCCGCTCAGGAAGATCGCGTTCAGGCTGCAAATGTTCTCGTTAGTAACGGTAGTGCACCTATCGATTCCCAGACGTAAGTGTCCAAACTCCATCGCATTGTCATTTTTAGACTTGTAAAAAGTACTCGTAAGTGTAATGTTGGATTCGACGATTTCATAGGAACACCGGCTATACTCCACTCCACGTCGCATCACATTTCGGACAGGCCGCGATGGTCCGTTATTTGTTGCAGCAAGGAGCAGATGTACATTCAACAACTTCAGCTGGCAATTCGCCGTTGCATCATGCCGCCCAACAGGGACAAACACTTATAATAACACTTCTTCTCGAGAAGAAAGCAAGCCCGGATGCGTTGAACAAAGCTGGCCAAACGCCGTTGGCAATCGCCGAGAAGCTTGGCTACGTATCTGTGGTAGAGACTTTGAAGATTGTAACGACGACAATTACTACTACGACCACTACCACCACAACGATTGAAGAGCGATACAAGGTGCTCGCCCCGGAAACCATGGCCGAAAACCTTGCTTCCGACTCTGAAGACGAAGGAACAGATGAGGCGGGCAATGAGTCTTACCGATACCTGACAATTGACGATATGAAATCCCTTGGAGATGATTCCCTTCCGATTGATGTAACTCGAGACGAGCAGCATCACCGAGATTCTGGATGTAGGCGTATTAACTTGAAGCTAACCTAATGATGACCCTCTTCCGGTTCTAGTGTATAAGAAGCTTAATTAATTATTTGATACCATGTTTGCAGATATTAACACTGATGAGAATATAATCTCCACAAAATATTCTCAGATGGCGTCTGACAACATTGATATTTCCAGATCACCAGTAACAATTGGGTAAGTTTACATTTACAGTTCACTCAAACATTACTCCAAACCAAAGCAGTTGCTTTCTTGAGCAATTAATAATTGTGGACGTAACATTTTGTCTCAATGTTCAGCATCTGTGTTGAAAATTTGCTATCGGGGTTTTTTGATAATTCATTGAAATGACTAGAAACTGGAAAAAGCTTCAATCATGAATGTTACATATATCTAGTGATTTCTAGTTTTACATTCGAATGTTAGCAATTTTCACATTATTTCACCTTTATTAGATCCACCCTTGTCCACTTTTTGAGTTTTGTGCAACGGAATGCAATTTTAAAAATAGAGTTTAGACACTAGTAGAACTGCTTTTGCTAGAATTTTATGAAACGATTATTTGAGCTCAGGCGAGACAATTAACTTGCTCATTAATCCAGAGTTTTCAAAGAAAGAAGATTCCCAGTGAATCTTCTTTTAAACAATGCATTTGTTTATGTGCCGAGCCTTTTATGTTTGTTTAAGTTTTGTATTTTCAATTCCACTTTTTCACAATCACTCACTACCTCCCTCGTTTGGGTTCATTGTCTCGGCCATTATTTTCTCCCTCTGTCACTGACTGCAACGGGGATAATAATCAATTTTATTTACAGAGCATAAATAGTCTTATGTCTCTTTGTTTTGTTTACCGCAACTTAAATGTGTAAATTTGGGTAGCATAGAAGATTCACCCACCAAGACGATTTTCATATGCATTGAATAATGAATGAGTTTCTACAAATTTTTGAATGAAATTCGTAAAGAGTTGCATCAGGATGATACTTTTAGGTAACAATCTTAGAAATTTGAAAAATAGATTATATTATGAACCGAGGCCAAGCAAAAATACAGACAAATTTTAGAAATGTGTTTTGAATTCACAAATTAACGGTAGCAAGCAAAATTGTACGGGACAAAGCTACAGTTTGTGGAGTCAATCCAAAGCTTTTTACTAGACTTTCACTTGAAGAACACGCTATTAAAATGGATTTTAAGCTAATATTACGGGTAGTGTCACCATCAAGCTCACTAGCTCACCCTACACCATTACACAACCTCAATAGCTAAAAAATTTATCTGACAAAAACTTATTGTTTTGACATTATGACTTCTGAATGTATGCTTACAACCTTGGATTTTGATTTGCACACGTTTCCTCAAAGAACTCTTCCAAGCGCTGATTCTTTTAAATCCTTAACCATCACCCCGACCCCTTCAGCCCGATACAGCTTGAACTTCAGCCTTCCGAGTCGATACTCTACTCTGTCTACCTCAACGATTGGGATGTGTCGTGACAGGTGTTGTGATACGAATTTTTTTAAACAATATTTACTCAATTTCAAATAAGTATTTATTTTTCAGTTAGTCATTACTAGAATCTTAGATCTGAGACAATATACTGTATCTATAAACATTTATCAATAATTTTAAGTTAAGCTAGTATTGGCCTAACAGATTTTGATATCAGTCTTTTTCCCTCGATTCGTAGTTAGTACGAAGTGAGTAGAAAGTTTTTTTTAAAAATATCATAAACTAATTATTCCACGATTATTGCAAAAATATGCAGATTCAATTGAAAGTTTTACATTAGCTAGTTGCAGCGGTCAAACTAATTTTGCTTTAGGCAAGGAAACGCCATGCATGTGCTGATTTTTTCAGAGTGATATTTTCTTATTGTGATTACTATTATATAAACCACCATGTTTTCATCTGTTTGCACTAAAAACAATGTTAATAACTTGACTAAACCCCGACGGAAGATACGTCGACCACAATCATAGATCTGTAGACCAAACTTACCTTTGTTGTAGCCTCAAAACTCAAAAGAGTAGAACGCTGCGCCCTCTGGCTGTACGGCGTCTCCTAATCCTCTAACCTTCTTTCCTCTTTTAGTTTTTCTTTTTACTCGCCTGACACTAAACTGTACCACGCATTACCTGATTAACTATTATTATTTAATTCAAAAGACACTAATTCCTTTTTACACGCATACGAGCTCACCTTTGCACATAATCATCACGCTTTTTGGTTTCAAAACACTCTATTCTACGTACATTTTCTTTGTCATAAGACAGAGAAATGTTTTGTTCAGTCAGATCATGCTGCTTATAATCTTTAAATGTGTTAGGGAAATATATGTTGAGCGCGCTTATCATGTTCGCATTTGCAGTCATCTTCCAGCGAACGAATAATGCACGCAACCTCAGCAGATGTATTTAAACCGAGTTAAATGTATCATTAAGAATAGCGCGAGAGAGTCTCATAGCTATAATAATTGTAATTATACTTAAATGTAATTTTGTGATCTAACTCGGAATCTGTTGTATTTTTCTCTTGCCCTTTCTCTGAACCAATCACAATTCTACTACTAACACGCTCCGATGGTGCTTGCATGTCCAATTTCTAGAAAACTTCACTGGAGAAAGTAAGCAATCCGGAAATATTTCATACGATATATTATTGTTCTGTAAACCGTGTTGTCATGTTACCAATTTATCAGTATGATGATTCAGTTAGCATTTTTATCCTATTATTTATTCAATTAATTTCAATTATTACAACCTCAGCGATTGAATGATTGCGCCTAACCTTAGTTGGACCCTTGGTTTGCATGAATGAAATGGAAGTTATCAAATCAAGCGATCGTTTATACGAATATATGGCGTAGAACCTTTCTTGGTTGTATACGTAAGTAGAAGCTGAGGCCTTGACGCGTGATGGATATTATACGTGCTAATGAAACTAGGCATTGCGACACACTTATCTTACCTTGGTGAAACGAAGGGATAGAATTTAAAAAAGCTGCTTTCCGTAAACCTGCCGCACGAATCGAAAATTGTATTTACGTATACAACCAACAGTTCAAGTATGGTCGAATGATAGTACGAAACCCTTTGAGATGTAGTGTACATAATGGCATTTTAGTGGTTTAATGGCAGTATTATTGGCAATCAGCTGGAATGGGATAACGGAAAATAAAAGCTTGCAAGTAGCTTCAAAATTGAAATGTGATTTGTAGGAAACTGTGGATTGTAAAATGAGAGTGAAAGTTTTTAAGATGGAGAAAGTTAAAATATGGGTTTACGGTATTTAAACGCTTGCATTAATGTATTACGGGAATCGCGGCAGGGCGCTGAAAGTTGCCAACATGATATATGAAACTTTGAAAGAAATCAAACTTAACTGCTCGTGCATCAACGTTAAGAGTAATTTTGATTTATAAATATGATATACCGCCGCCAAAGTTTATGAAATTCAATTACTAAATAGCGCGCTGGATTGTAAGGGACTACTGTTACACCACACATTTGAAACATTTTAGTTATTCACATTCATTGCGGAGTAATTTGACTTCCTGCAAACACATACATTTGAGGTCATTTTGTAGTTCAGCTCTGGAATTCTATTCTATAATCCATGCGATGACAGAATTTTAGAAACACGTGAGAGAACTCTTAAGAAATTTGAACAACACGATTGAGATTTCAGACCGTTTAAAGGAGCACTAGCATCATAAAAGTTAGAATGAATTAACTAAAATATTTGTAGTTATCTAAAGACTCTATAATGTCTAAAGGGCAGACTCGTAAAACAGGTTAACTCAGTTTTAGGAGTGAGAAGGTTGTCTTGTGTCACTAATTAGCAAATACATTTAAACGTCTGAGAGCATGATCTGTGATTGTTGGTGATGGTATTGAGATGTAGTGCATTTTTGGTGGAATGACTGATTCCAATTAGTTTGCTGTGAGTCTATTCGTGTGTTGACTACGTTAGTATAGATCTGGCTCTAAACACAATGGCTTGTCTGTCTGTGTGGTTTCCTCCTCCTGTGCTACTTACCCGGGTGTCATTATTGGTGACTGCTTGCATTTTAATGTTTCCATGTCGTCGTTTAATTTGATCCGTGTTTGATTACCATTAATCCTATGATTTTACATTTGTTCCTATAGTAAACTTGTTTAATACGTATACGAGTTCAGGTTCTCAATTGCTCTTTTCAATCTCCACAGCTTCCTGGTGAGTTTCATGGTGGACGCAAGGGGTGGAGCAATGCGAGGATGTCGACATTCTGGTGTACGGGTTATCATCCCACCGAGAAAGGCGCCCAGCCCAATGAGGATCACATGCCGCTACCTAAAGAAAGACCGTTTAGTTCATCCCCCGCCGCTAATGGAAGGCGAGGCTCTAGCCTCAAGGATACTGGAACTCGGTCCAGCCGGAGCCAAGTTCCTGGGTCCAGTAATTTTGGAAGTTCCTCATTTTGCAGCTCTTCGGGGTCACGAAAGAGAAATTGTTGTTCTTCGTTCCGATAACGGGGAAACTTGGCGTGAGCATAGTCTTGATGCTACTGAAGAAGCCGTTCAGGACGTTTTGAACGAATCTTTTGATTCCACGGGTACGTGCACTGATAATTGTTCAGAGAGTAACCATCGGAAGTGAATTCGCACGCAAATGGCAAGAATAATAATAATATAATAAAATAATCCCTATGCTTTTTGCTGTTCAACAGACTTGAAGCAATTAGAAGACCTTAAGACAAACCGAATCACAAGGATTTTGACGACAGATTTCCCTCAGTACTTCGCTCTAGTGTCTCGCATCCGTCAAGAAGTTCATGCTGTCGGGCCAGATGGAGGCATGGTCTCCTCCAGCGTGGTACCACAGGTTCAAGCCGTTTTCCCCTCCGGTGCCCTTACAAAGAGGATAAAAGTGGGTCTCCAGGTAAGCAAACTGAAGCCTTCTTCGAAATCTGGTCCTACGAAAAAAATTATCGTCAATAATATCCCGAAAAAGAAACGCTTTGCACTAATTTGGTGATTGGGCATTCGAGAGCTGTTTTACCGATTACTCAGTAACGAGATTCTTCCTTTTGCTTACGCAGCCTACATTATTTAGTTACGTAAGCTCATTTGTTTCCAGCGAAACATTTACCGCATTCATTCCAATACTCTCATTCCTCAATCAGAACCTAAAACATATAAATCTCACCCATGTACTCAATTTATTAGCTTTACTTATAATATCATCTTCAACGTGTGCAACTACCACCACAGAGTTATAGTTAGAAAAGCCTGAGGCTCACTTAATTCTCTTAAAACACGGTGATCATTTAACACTAAATCATACTCGTATATTAGGTGATATAAAGGTTTATGAAAAACTTTCAAAATAAGCCCACCATTTCTAGTGAATTATGCAAATACTTTCTCAAGTGTTTGAAGAGGCTTTTCCAAATATACTCACACAGTCAAACGTAGATAATTGAGAAATTAATTAAAAGTAATTTATTATCTTATTAAGGAATACTTTTAGTTACTCGATAAAACAATTATCTCCTTGTGTGAATAAAATACACATAATAATTCCACATATGCATTTACAGTCACAGTCAGCGTGTAATGAAATTAATACTCTATTCTGCTTTCACTTGCCCTGAAAAACTCACGTCTTATTAACGTAGTCACATTATATCCAAGCCCTTCAAAGGCAAATTCAAAATTAAATAGTAGCAGAATTCGTACCTTGAGATTTAATTGACATTCGAAAGCGGTGATACAAAATACAATGGCTGTGTTCTAAATTTTTCAATTCAAATGTCTAAATCAAAGTGCAGAGTAGAATGGATTTAAAAACCTATGCTCATGTAACTTTTACTTATCAGATTCTAATGCAAATAGAGATACTGTTTAGAGGCTAGGAAAATCTAAAAACTAAATATAAAAAACAATAGAAAAATATTCACCCTTATTCCAAATTCCATGGTCTTATGTAGTATCTCCAAGTGCCTACAGGAAAAATATCAAGGACGTATACTACTCCAAGTTCAAAATTTTTTTAAGAAGGAAAAGTTCTAAAGCACTTGAATTACGAAACAGAGCTTGCATATTTCACGCTATTCACTAGCAGATTTTAAAATTTCTCAATTCAATTCGCATTAAGCATGGCAGACAACTTTCACTGTTTATCCAGAAGTCACAATTATTCATTAATTGCAGAACTAATTTCAACTATTATCATAAATTGTACATAGAAAATTTACTAGCTTCACACGCAGGGTATAGGTTAGGTTACACAGTGTATTGAATGTACAGTAAATTGTTATTCCAGCTTAATGCAGTCAGTTAGCTTAAGCACATCTCTTGGTATTTCGTCGTCACAAGGAGCGATAAATGCAGTTATGTGTGGTCGTGGTGAAAGCTAGCATGTTTCTTCCGCAGACAATGGGGTGAAAGTAGGATATTGTGAAACTTTGTGTTGTGAGTTATTTGGATTAGGCTAGCTACATACATAGGAAGGGAAGTCGTAAAAATTACAGGCTATTGGCCGGGGGAGTGCAATATTGATCTCTAGTCATAATTTCAACCACACGAAATTATTTCAAGCAGGATGTACATATATTAGCGTTTAAGATGTATGCAATTGTTAGCTGGTATAAACGCTGTGCGTTTAAATTCGAGGTATAACGAGAAGTCTATAGGTTTCGAAAACATGCAATTAAAATTTTAAATTATAAATCTAAATTACTTAAAAAATAAATGTATGATATAATAGCACTAACTTCCGGGAAAACTTAATGGTTGTGCAGATAAACAGGACACATGTAAAAATTTTAAATCACCAATCAGTTCTAATTTGTTTCACTAAAATCCTTACAAAAATAACGTTATCTTCGGAGGCTATTAGGGTTGCAAAGTCTAAAACTGAGATATTGCTCGATAATGAGTTTGATGTGAATATTGTTTGCAATTTGCAACCCTATTAATTTTCAAGCTTATTCCGTGTGTGTACTAACTTAAAAAGAATGCCTCTAGTTTAAAAGGGTTGAGCAAGAATTATTTGAACTAGTCACGAGAGAACAGAACATTCTAGTCATTTCAAGTCATAGAAAAGAAAAAAATACGCTATTATATAAGTAGAAGTAGCACTTAATTATACCTATTTCACACACATGACAGTCAAGAGAAGCTGCAACAGGGGATGCTCGTGTCTTCTGGCGTTACAACGGTCAAAGAGTAAATTACAATATGTTTTTGCCTCCCAGCTCCATTTTATGGAAAACTTGAAATGAAATATCTAGAAAAGAGAAAGCTGGGAGAAAGTCCAAGTTGCAAAAATTGAACGCACGAGGATTCCCTGAAGGAATAGTTGAGATGAGTGAAAATCAAGGAGTTGAGTTGCTGAAACAATTCATGTGTATGATAAAGATTAGTACTTGGAGTCAATGTGCTACATGTGTGGTTGATTGTCTTGTATGAAATTTGATGATGAGTTGCAAAGAGTTGAAAAACTTTATTATGATTGACTTTACATTAATTTACTGTTAACGTTTGCGTAGCCGTATGTAAATTGAAAGATGGCAAGTGGTAGCAAAATGTAGAGGTTACGACTAATTTTAGCAACACACATTTACTAAAAATTACGTTATCATTGCTGGAAATTCTTGAAGGAAAGGTATCCGGGTCACTCTGACAGATTGATGGAAGAGTTGACGGGATTCCGCCCAATAAACATTCATCTATTTGAATTGATTGAAAAAATACATGACACTCTTGACGTGATGCCTAGCAATCATTTTCTTCTTCGTTGATATATTTAATATATATCTATCTATATACTTAATCGTCTTTCTCTCATTTTCTCTCGCTCTTTCTCTCTTTATAAGAATACAACTTAAAGTATATCAGAGGAGAAGAAGAAGCTTCATTTTCAGAAGGACAGACAACTCATTCACGTTAATAGAGAAGAAGGAGACGAATTCAGTGCTGATGCTGAAATCAAACAAAAAGAGAACAGTGGAAGAAGTATAGCTGAGTATTGAATCAGTATTAAAAAAATCAGTTTATCAAATCCGGCAAAGGATGAAAAAAAAACAATTTCTTGAGATTTGAAAAATGAATTGACAGAATTTTAGGATTTTCAAAAGAAACAGAATTTTCAATTGGGAGAGATTTGAGATTGGCAATGGAACAAGTCAAGAAGGTCCCCCGTTATTTAAATCGATTCATACACTTGTTATATACACTGGAGAATATATAATCTCGATTAATTGTTTCTTCTACTGTATTTGTGTATGTATTTATTGGGCTGATTCCCAAAGCCGGATACTTTTTAACCAAGGGAAAGTTTATGTTTTTCTCACAAGAGCTTTCAATTTCAACTTCTGTCAGTTTTGATACTTTGATCATTATATATAATATTCTTTCCTGGCTGCTTTCTTTAATTTGTTGTCATTTATCTGTATGAAGTGTGGGTTACACTTCAATACGTACACGACTTATATGACTTTCTCTAATCCGTTTTGCTCAGTTTTATTTGTTCAGACGAGATTATTTTAACATTATTACGGCAGTCATACTATACAATCTCGTTTCTTTCTGTCTTGGGGCCTCCTTGCTTGTTTATAGTGATATTATTCATGGTTTGTAAGTTATGCCTTTTATTATGATACAGTTAGTTGGTGATGAGATATGAATGCTCCGCTTTTCCACTGCTTCTCACAATGTAAAACCACACGAGAACGAAATACTGTTCAAAAATAATACCAAAAGCGCCCTGTCCAAGCAAGACGGAACGTTTTGTTGTGATGACCGTTTTAAGTGTTGATTTAAGAGTTTGTCTTAATTTGATTTATATGATTTATATAGTTTATTATTACTATATTTATTATTTATGTACTATTTATTATTATTATTGCAATTATTATTTATCACGAATAATGTCGCATATTTAAATTATTTATTGTACAGGCTGACTTACTTTAGCTACAAGAACCCTGTAGGAGCGGGTTCAAGCGCAAAGCTTATTATGTGGATCACACTTAAAATTAATTAGTATTTGAGCAAATTGCAAACCATTTTAGCATTTCCGTTAGATAGAAACGTTTCTTGCAGCTACTTGTTTACTACAAGTTGTATTCATTTGGAAAACAAAACCAAAAGAGAAAGCTGTTACATGTATTTAGAAAATTACGGTAGACAACTTAAAAATCTTTAACAGTCGTATATGCTTTGTATTTTTGAAAGCTAGTTAATGAACTATTCGAGTTAGACGCTTTTAAGGCTACTAGAGTTTCCTCATGCTACAAAGCGTTTGATTTTGACTGGGAATTGATTTGATTAATTTTGCGTAGCTTATTTTCATGCTGCTGTTGTAATGATGGTAGTATTTATTGCAAGCTAAGCTACTACACATTATCGATTCCTTTATTGTAATTTGGTTTCTTTTTTTTTCTTTTTATTTCCGGTCCAACAACAACAACGGTTCGATTGGCGATGTTTCCCTCCTCCTTCTCCTCCTGCTACTACCGCTCTCAATCAATGGTGCACCTGTCTGTTTCGCGCTGCCATTCATGAATTTGACAATTGTTTCCATTGCAATTCCTACATGGGATGCTCTTTATACATAAATCTCGTTCCACGCGTCTTGTTGCCTCTTGCTGGAAATATTTCCCCTCATCATGCAAAAACACCCGGATTTCATATAACAATTGGAAAAATCTTCATAAAATTCCCCCTTCATAGGCACAACCCATCCCTCTGGAGTTGGTGAACAAGGTTGCCGGAAGTCGTGTCTCCGTTTCACCTATAGTTACCGTGGAGCCTCGCCGAAGAAAATTCCACAAACCTATCACACTCACCATACCTGTTCCAAAGAGTCAAGATCCTAATTCGTCACTCCGATTACTCTGCTCCATCACGGGTAAGTTCATTATTTTAAAGCTTCCTCCTTCCAGTTCTCTTTGCATTACCTTGTTTTACTTCGTGTAATCATACCACAGTCTCTATCACAACTTGGCCGCTTCTTCGTATAATATAAAAGCTATCTATTAATACTCATAGCGTATATGATCAGAGTTTGTGTGTTCATGTGTGCCTGTGCGTATTGAATACTACTGTACCATATAATGCAGAACTCTCTCGGATTTCATAGCTCTTATAGATTCATAGAATCTTAAACCTTTCACAATTTTTACACTCTGTAAAGTATCTCCCTTTATGTATCCTCCTCAATTTGATATCAAATTTAATTCAGCTTGGAAATCCTCCCCTTGTTTCAACAACCCATAATGAGCCAGTGTTAGTCCAAGCAAAGCACACAGCCTTCTAAGGCTCTTGGACGCATCTCAAAATATTCAACTACAATATGATTCTAAAGATTTCAAATTTTTAAAGCTTTTTTAACAAATAGCGTGAAACACTTTCTCTCTGAGGTATGAGTTTTTGGCAAGGCCTTTGAGCGGATTAACATTTACAGATTTTCATTTTCCATCATAATTATCAGCAGTCCAGCCCCGCTCACATGTACAGTGCTTAATTACTTTATTATAACTACATGTAATTTGATGGTTACAACGGTTAACCGCGTCACTCGGGATTCGGTTAAGACTTTTAAAGTAGAGTAACTGTAGGTAATAATGGGATTCGATTAGAAGTGAAACTAGTTGTGAGAGATGGTGTTGTACATGGATTTGTAGAGTAACAGTAAGTAGTCGTAAATTCAGTCATGTATATGAGCATTGATTGGTGAGTAACCAGTTGTAGTTTGTTCGTTTCGTTACTTCTTTTAAGTATCTAACATCCTTCATTAAATACATCGCCGCTACATCAGGCATTAGAAATAGCTATCTGATACAAAAGAAAACAGCATTTTCAAGTATTCTACGTGAGGTGCATGATAGCTAATTGAATAGAAGATTATACTTGCTTAATTCAGCTAGACAAAATTCTTACCAAAATATTTTGCTCAACTTGCGCTAAAAGAAAGGCGTTATTTCATACAAATCCACGTGTTTTGTTTAAAAGCTTTGTGTTTAGTTAAGGTTCACAAACCACACGATGCCATCTATTACCATTTATTTTCGGTTAGATGCTATGGGAGAACTGAGGACTTTGCTGAATATTAATGGTCATTAATGTACACAAACTTTACACAACCGAAAAGAAGCTATAGGCTACACAAACACAACCTTTACCGCCTCTAAGTCCGCGAATAAGTCTAATAGCCGACTGAAAAATTATGTTCAAACTATATTAGCATCAACTGTGCTTTTCCGTATTCCCAAGGTTGATGAGTAAACTTTGACCTTCTAAAGTGTCAGTAACTTGACGGACAATGATCAAACAGGCAGAGCCATAACACACCTTGAGAAAAAAATCTTTTCACATTTTACAAGGCATGTTCGGTATATAAAGAAAATGTACAAAACGCTAGAGTGTTAAACTATGCTAGTGAATACGCGCTTATAGCTCGGAGGCATGCCTTGTGAGTTAATGGAAATGCGTATATAGAGTATTAATTAGAATAGAAAAATTGTAGAAAAGAAAACGATATTAGGAGAAACATGATGGATATAATTAGTACGACCTGGATTTAATCCATCGTACATGGGATAAAATCTAAAATATTCTCTCACATATCTTTCCAAACTTTCAAACGTGGATGTATTATGGATTTGGAATTGGAATACGATAGTAGGTATGGAAACTGTCATCTCTTTATCTTGTTCATTTTCTGGCCTCTGTTTCAAAATCTCTAGGAACTCAAATTTTTTCAACGTTTTACGAAAGAGACTTTTTTACCGATTTCAAAAAATACAATTATATTATTATTTTTTGGACAGCAGAATGACAGAACCATTAGATTTTTAGTGCTGAAGAATTAAAAATTATTTTGAAGCAGACGATATGCTATACTAGAATAAGAGACTTGAGACAGTTTAATAAAAGTACTGGCTCCTCAATTTATTCTGATCATGTGCATTCAAATTGAGTAATTTGCTTGCTCTTTTTTACTACCAGCCATCTTTTACTGAAGGCATTGTACTAGGAAAAGTCTAGACAGAACGATTAGCTTTCTGAGTATCCTGCTTTGAGAAGAGCAAGACCAGTACTGTGAATGATTATGGATTATTGTGATGAAACTATTTATAATCTTGGATCTTGGATGCAGGAATGTTTCGTGCTATGATTCAAAAGGAGAAAGCAAACATAATTGAGAGGATTTTGCATGGAATTTGAAAACTATAGTGCTGGATTTAATACCGATAACCAATATTATAGCTCTAGCTAAGGATTAACACTAGTAAAGTCTATATATTAACAGATGAAAGGGAATGAAACGAAACACGTTAAAATCCAACAACTAGCATACACATATCTGTACGAAGCAACGTCTCTCTTTGTACATCATCAAAATCAACAACCAAAAGAGCTTCTTAAACCCATTATATGTATGCCGCAATTAAGTATTAATCATGTTAATTACTATCTCGCTAGGATTTCAATCAACTCTCTTAAAAATTATTCTAAGTTGACTAGTCCTTAGTTGATTCGTCTTCTGCTACTGCATTTATCTGTTTTCTATTGTATTGTTTGGGCTTACTGAGTGCAGGCGTGTTTCGGAAAAGATCGCTCAAAGGTAACTACACTCTTCTCCCTTTTATAAAATCTACTTCTCTTTTTGTCTTCCACGCCAGGATCAAGTTATAACTACTTTTGCTTTACACGTAAAGCTAGCTTTTTCGAAAATATCTTCAACGATTCTGTAGGAAACTTCAATACTTGTGAAGAATCTCGCAGGAATTCAGAACACGTCTGCATAATAAAGGCTATGAGTTACATGTGCAACTGCAGAATTACAAGTCGAGATGAAATGACACGCATATTAACGGGAAAAATGACACAGTTTGCATGTGTTCAGATAAGCAGGGCAGGGCAAGTTAAATATGCCGTTAATCTGAAAAAAAGGATGTCTAGGAAGGAACATGTAACAAGTAGGGATCAGTAGGAAATGAATGATGTTGAGAAAATTCTACTTTGAGTTTGATCTGCTGTTACCAATCACGCATGAAAATGATATGATCCCTTCCGTCCTATACGCCTTCAGGTATTTTATTGAACCACTATATAGTACTATTAGATGTAAAAAAGAAAGGGAAAGCTTAAGAAGCTGACTTTCCCTGACTTGATGATGATGGAGGAGCCATGTTTGAAATAAACAGACCCAACGCTTGCATAATGAACTATTTTAAGAAATGAAATATCCACCCATTAAAAGAATATTGAAAAATTCAGTTAGCTTCTATTAAAATACTATGAATATTATTAAATCTACATCACATTCGTACTCAATTCGCTTCAAGACGCAGCAGTAGTTGATTATCTCACACTTTCGCACACTGTAAACAATTATTATTAATTGATGCTCTTTGTTTCCATTATTGAACTGCTTCATAACCACCCGCCGTAGTCTTCTATTAATTTTATTTTCATTAATTCATACCATAATGACATGGTAAGCACTGGTTCAAACCAATTTTCCAGCCTTTATTTGCCATACGATTGATCATGTTTTAGTGGGGCTTAGAAATAGATGCACAGATTATATTCTTGACAAAATCCCACATATCCAATACTATAGTAACCGACTAATGACTGTACGAAAAAATCGTGCTCGTTAGCTCAAATACTCCGAGTTACCATATCTCCGTAACCCGATCCGTATTAATATCTATCGCTACTGCAATTTTAGTTTTTGAGAAACGAAATACGCACGCTGCACTGCAGTAAGCCAAATCATACTATTATATATAGTAATCATGATTAAATATGTTCCTATATTATGATTACTAAGGCCACCTTTATTAACGTTTTAGTTCTAATTTTTAATTCTTCAGATCATAAATTAGCAAAGGGGAAACAGAATTAATTCATTCCAAGAGAAACAATCCAATTATATTTCACCTCTTTGGTTCTGGTCCGTTTGAATGTGTATCCCAGGTTTAACAAATTAAACCTTTTAGAGATTTGGAAATACGTACTATTAGAGAGATTCATAACTTATTTACCTCCGAGTGAGTAAGCAAATTAATGGGAGAAAGTTGGTGAAAGGTAGCCTTAAAGCCTACGTAGGCGGACATGCACCAATCAAGCCTGAGCCTACACAATTAAGGCCGAAGGCATGTCTATGAGCAACTACTTCCGAAAGGTCAGAACTTAGAAATAGGACTAGGATGCATAATGTATATTTTCTGCGCTAGGCGTAAATAAGCAAGCGATAAAATCAGTTGAGATATTCGATAATCTCCGTCATTCTTGTTGCATATCCTCTGGTCCGTCTCCGCCTGTCCTTTCGTTTCACTCCGCATGTAGTGTTTGTGTAGTCGTGCTGCAAGGATTTTATTGAAGTAGTAGTGTGTTTGTCCTGAATCCTGAAACGTGTCTGTGTCCTGCCGACTGAATGAAAAACTTTAAATACTGGAATAAACCTTGCATGAATTGAATGACACTATGAATGAAATCGTTTTGCCTATGTCTTTTGTTCTGTCCTCTTCCATTAATTAAACTAGTTGTGGGTTAGTATGATACTGTACAGAGAGAGGAAGGGCCGTTAAGCGGTTCTAATATATTCGACGCTATGTAATTAAATTACTTGAGCCACACGTGCATTCGCATTAGGTGACGTTGCAAAGAGGCTGTGAAAAATACATTCAGAACATTCGATGAATATTTTCGACACTGTAGGATGCGCGTGAGCGAATTCTCTAACTTTGATTCAGTGAAGCACTGCAATTTCTTGGTGCAGCCTTATAATTTAATTAAATCTATAATAGAAAGTAATCAATTGAAACTAAACGGAATTCCTTATTCCCTGTTGTGACTTGACTGAAACAAATACGGGAATAGCCACAGCGTATCACTATGTAGGCTACGGTTTCGAGGCAGAGGCTGAAATGGATTATAACGTAAAATGGAAGAAGAGGATGCAAGTGTGAGAGAAAGCAAGAGACGGATTGGAAAGAGTTAACAAGCATATGAATATATATTGCCTGGTTTCGTTACAGTTTTGTTTGTACTAGAGTAAACTTGGGAGGTAGACAGTGTACCGTAGACTTTGATGAGTTGTGAAAAATGTGCCATTTATAAATAGTATATTTAGGAGTATTTTCGCGGTTTTATATTTTCTTATATTGACTGATTGAGAGACATGATTTTGGAACTTATTATCTTTATTATTGTTATCATTCTTCAATTTATAACTGTAGTTTGAACGCTCTTAGTAGTGAGAAATCCTAGTCGCTTTCTTGTTGAATTCAAAAAAGACTAACTCATCAACTCCGGCTTCTTCGCCATTTTTATCATTTTAGGAGGAACGACACGAGCCCAATGGGAGGATGTGACCGGATCTACGCCGCTAACATTCGTCAACGACTGTGTCTCCTTCACGACCACCGTCTCAGCCAGGTTCTGGCTCATTGATTGCAGGCATGCCAGTCACGATGTCACCAAAATGGCAACAGAGTTGTACAGAGAAGCCATCCATGTTCCTTTCATGGCTAAGTATGTGCACGAGCCTCTGACATTTACTCTAGTAGTAGCAGCAACCTAGTTATCTGCTTCCATCATTACCTTTCCCTCTTCTCTACAACCATTAAAAATCTCATATCCTCTCCACATACATGTCTTTCCCACCACAAATTGGCTTTCCCGTCTGTCAACGTCAACCTCCCCCGAAGCGTAGAATTAAGCTGGAGAAAACGTGGTAACCTATCTCTCTAACCCCTTTTTTTTCTTTCTTTAGGTTCGTAATTTTTTCCAAACGCATAGAACCAACTGAAGCCCGACTAAGAGTTTTCTGTATGACGGATGACCGTGAAGAGAAAACCCTGGAAGGTAGGCAAATTTGCTTAATTTTTGTGTCAAGTGCTCACAGTCCACAGTAGCTACGACTGTGCTACATTCTCTGCTTTCTCTCTGATTCTTCGTTGTTCTTCCTCGAAGAAGCTCTGAAAAGCTGAAACTAGGCCAAAGGGATTGCCCAAGTTTTTGGCTCTTTGCTCTTCTGTCTTCCTGAGCACTTGCCGTTCTATGGAAAAAAATCAGTTCATATGCTCATTGGATGGTCATTAAATTGATTAATTGATCCTTATTTTCTATGCATGATTGTCTGAAATCCAGGCCAAGAAAACTTTAGCGAAGTTGCCAAGAGCCGTGATGTAGAAGTACTGGAAGGTAAATATCAATGGATCGAACTCGCTGGAAATTTGGCTCCTGTTACCAAATCTGGAGAACAGCTTCGGCTAAAATTCTATGCCTTCAGAGAAAATAGATTACCTTTCTTGGTCAGACTTCGGGATACAAACTCTGATCCCGTGGGACGAATCATCTTCATGAGGGAATCTAAGGTGGGAGAAAATTATAAATTTCGAGTTAATCCTCTCAGTGCTTTCGTTCGAATTTTATAACATAAAAAGAATCTATAAGGGAGGCCAATGATTGACATTGATAATGCTATATCTTTACAGTCAAGTGGAAAGTCTGAGCAAGTACCCGTTTGCAATTTGAATATTGTATTACCCGACCAAATACTGCCCGACGATCCATCAGCCCCTCCCTCAATATCCTCTTCCCCTCGACTTCCCTTCCACACGAACCGCTACAATATAAGAAACGCGGCCTACTCCACACCCAAACAAAGCCTTTTAACAGTTGGACCAGGTGAAATGGTGAAAGCTGATTTGAAAATTTCTGATGTTGCTAATCTCCTTGGAAACGACTGGATCCCCCTTGCTCGCCAATTGGGCATTGCAGACCCAGATGTCTCCATCATCGAAGCCGAATACCCACAAAATCCTCACCAACAGGTAACCAGTTACATATATGACATATGCTTGTTTGGCAAGATGCTTTCACCGGGGATGAAAGTCCTCTTTATATTTTCGAACTTACTATCCAGAAACGGCTGGGCTAATCCATCGTTGATCCATCCACTAATTGACTTGGTTCTTTATTATTTGCAGGCAACGGTAATGCTTAGGTTGTGGATGCAACAAGCAGGTGACCGAGCCACCGGAAATTCCTTAGAAAAAGCCCTAAATTCAATAGGTAGAGATGATATAGTTGCAAAATGCATCGGAAATGTTGCCCCTGTAACTGATGCATCTGAAAAGATAATCGCCCAGACTCATGTAGATCAAGCTATCCTAGCTTTGGAAAACCAAATAATTCAACCGGCCTCAAATAAGCATGAGAAACGAAACTTGAGCTTAGACGTGAGTTACGACGAGCAAGATATTATGAAGGTACATGTGTCTTGCATTCTGCCTTTTATGGTTGATTATTTTGCAAACGTTTTATAGACGCAACGTTAGATGCGTTGTTTTACGTAAACTGTTAACCTGTATACTCTGCTTTGTCTCTAAGTCATCGCACATGTCTCGTGTTCGTCCTATGTCACAGCATCCGTGTGCATTGAGGACGAGATTACGCTGTCGTCATCCTCATCCTCGTGCTGCCTCTAGAAATTTGTTAAATTCCTCAAGTAGAGACGACGAGACAAACTTATTTGCTTCCCGACCATTTGACCAACTTCAAACTTTTATTAGTACTGACATGTATAGAACGTAATGCAAACGATCTTAACGTAGTATTCTTGATGCCTTTCTTCGAGAACCGCGTGTAGAAAAGGGCAGGGTGCTAGACATGTGTTACTTTATTTTATGAATTTGCTTGTCTTCTTTACAATATTTCCATGCCTCATTCCATTCCAAATGCGAACTAACTGCACCATCTCCTTGACACACCGTTTTCATTTTATCTTATCGCGAAATTAGGATTCAGAATCCTTGGAGGAACTATCACAGACAGAATCATCCAAGACCAAATCACAAAAGTTCAGAAGCCAAAGCCCACTAGAGGAATCCGTGTTCGAATCAAGGAGAAACATCATGAGTACTTCTTATGAACAAGATGAACAAAAGTACGCTGAAGGTGAAGAAAGATCCTCGTCCCAAAAAGGTAAGAATTATTTTATATTCTTCTCAATTTTTAAGCTAAGCTTTACAGGCTACAGACGGGGTTATAATTGTTGTACGGTACAAATTGTACTTCTCTCTTGTAGAGACATAATTTTAAAATCATTAGCAAGCATACTCCTTTTCCTTCGGCATCTTCTCATTTTTTATACCTTTGGTTGCCTAGTTTTGAATTTCAAACACTTGGAAATTATTTTACGCCATGTTCAACAGTATAAAGACCAAACAGTCATCATAAATATCCCCACAAACTAAGAGGTAGAGTAGAAAATGATAGCAAGACCAACAAATTTTTAAATGGAAACAATTAATCACTTGATTCCTGAGAATTTAATGCAGCATTGCGCATCGGCTGCACGAATCACAATCAGATACAAGTGTTATTCAACTTATGCTCCAGTTTTTTTCAATACATACTTTCAAAGTAACAAAAGTACTGCGTAAGTCATGAATCACCAAAATTCATTATCATTGGTTTTCTCATGTATTTCTCTCCGATTAATATAACACAACCTTCTGACAAAACGTAAAGATTTAAGAAGAGCAATTCTGTAGATTTTTCTAAAAACACCTGGTAGTGTTTCCCAAGACAAAATGAAACTCTTCTAGAAATGGACCCAATATAGCTAAATTATGGCTAGGGAAAAAAGTATTTACATTTATATTGCTCTATCTGACTGTAGTAGCTGTTGTGTAGTTTACATTAACTGTTTCACACCAAAACCAATGGAAAAACCCTGATGCTGCTTGCCTTTGCCTGTAGACTTCTTTAAAATTCCATCCATCTCTATAGAATTGCATATTTTTGAATTCTACATGTTTTCCATTATACCATATGCCATTCTTGACGTGCATTGACTAAGAACGGAGCTACGCCATATTCATTTATTTTGCTATACATATTTAAAGCTCAATTGTAGTTTGTTTATTTATTTATTTATCATTACTCCATCCGCCTAATTACCAAAGCGGAGAGGTTGTGCAACTACTTCCAGTATCATAGCTATTTATATACAAATATATTTGGCAAATTGGCAAAATAAGTATATCTGCTTTCGGGAGCACGCCATTTTTCAATGCGTGTAGAACTAACAAATCCCCCCGTCAAATTCGCCAAAACCAACTCCTGGAAAGGATCCTCCTAATTTCATGTTAACAAGCGTAATAGTAATCAAGCACAATCTCTCCATTTAGATGGCTCTCGCAAGTCTTCCAGCAGTTATTAGTTTCAATTTTCGAACCTTTAATTGCATATAGTTGTGCCCTTTGAATTGCCTATGGTGTTGGGTAGCAGAATCATTTTTTGCAAGACATGTAAGGACAACAAAATCCCCCCTCCTCCGTTGCCCCCTCTCATTTTAAATTCTTATTCCGCTTCCATTTATTTTGATAGCAAGCATGAGGGAGCAAAGTCACGCAGATGGAAACCTCCGTGCAGCTTTACAAAAAAAATGTACTCAAATGAAACAAAATTCCGTGTAATTATCAACAAGATCAAGAAAAGTTTAACCTTTTCGCTGCGGAGGTTTTTGTCTATATTTTCCCCAAGTATTTTAGCTAAATACGACAACATATTTCAATTATCCTAGTGTATACATGTATTAACATATTTAAGTAATTAATTATCCCTTGAATTTTTTAAACACTTGTTTTATACTGTCATCGCAGTTTTTCAAAGTATTTCGCAATCTCAAAGTATTTTTAACATTTTTCACTCTTTTCCATCCATCCGTAGTACGCAAATGAATATTAAATCCCTCTCACGAGCGAAAAGGTTAAGGTTCGAGAAAGTTGAGGAAACTGTAGGTGGAATCCATTCCAAAATTTGAGCGATCCAGCACATTGTTATTACCAAGTGTGCTGACAAGTCTCCGTATTTTTAATCAGAGACAGATGAGAGTTAAAGGGGCGAAATGATCTTGACAAATAAAGATTTTGCAGCGGAGGGGATGAGAAATAAACATTAAATAAATTTTATGACAACCTTGATGATTGTTGAGTACCTCACATTGGGATTTTTATGAATATTTTTTGAATAAGAGAAAATATCGAATGCATGAAGTGTACGTAGGTAGGGATAATTCTGAGAGAACGTATGGAATTAGAATCTAGTGGCAAATGGCTGCAAAGACAAAGTCAGGTAGGCATACAGTAGAGATAATTTCAAAAACGGAAGGTCTTTTAGGACAAAGCATATATTCGCTGAAACCTTAACATTCCACACGTTTGCCTAAATCTTTTCTGGAATGGGAAAAGTCAGGATGATGGTTAAGAACGTGACTTGTGGTCCGTCATATCTTTGCCTTGATTATTTAATTTGTGTAGGCCGCTTGGTTTTCTGCAGTAGGATTACAGTGTAATAGGGACAGTGGACATGCCAAATAGGTCATGGTAAAGTCATGCATATGATGAGAAATTTTTCTAATCAAATAACGTCTAGCTCAATTGGCCCGGTAGCTAGCATACCAGGTCGAGTTTGTGGCAAGCATCACGCATGTAATTAGTAGAATTCTGATTGGTTTATGTGGTGTCCAGTCTAAGAGTTTTCTAGCCTTTGATTTTCTATGGTCTCTCCCTCATACATGCATATTTACCTGGTGGGAGAGAGGGAGGAAGCATAATTAGAAGTATAGGCCTTATATTCATGTGCTAAATGCTACTTTAGTGGAACGAATAACAATAATATATGCATAGAGCTTCTGGAATGTTGTGCATTGACAAAAATTTCATAAGAATCAAACGCAATCCTGTTGAACTAGTTAGAAGGGGTCCTTTGTGTTCAGGATAAGATGGAACACACGATTTGGCATTTCCCATATAACCTTCTTTCTGCGCCATACTTTTTCTCCGTATTCTTTTTCTGGTTTCTATTTATTACTACCTTTATTACGGGTGGGAGGGAGCGATGACGGACATTCGGTTGGGTGTAGAGGCAGCAAGAAGGATGAGAGGGAAACCTTAAAAATATTTGCAAAACATCCTGACGATTTCGAACTTTCTCTCGTCATGAGGGTGAAAGTCAGTTGACGAGCAGGAGTTAAGACTGAAGTAAGCTGAAAGATGAGCGAGTGTGGTTTCCTCCAGTAATTGTGTGGATGGTGATTGTGAAAAATAAGTAAGCTTGAACTACTGTCCATCAGACTGCAAATTGCAGTTTGATATCAAGCAATCGTATTACAGTGATTACTGGTAAGGTAAGTTTACCAACAACTTGGTTATTCTCCTTGGTAATCTCAAGATCGAAAGCCCCTTTAATAATTCCAAAAACTTTCTCCACATTCTGTAAAAATTGCACGGAGGTTTGCAACAGAGCTTGTCAGCGATGAACGTGTGTGAGTGATTGTAATTTACATGGGACATTTTAAGAATATTACTTACTTATTTAGATCAAAAGGTAATTATTGCGCAAGGTAAACTCCCATTTTTAATGCCTGGGTGTTGAGGTGATAGTCTGTTATTATTATTTTGCTTAGCGCTATGAGTTTGGAAAACTTGCAATGTACCAAAGGAAGATTAGCTTAGTGGAGTGCGGAGACTGTACAAGAGACGGCGACAGCATTGTAGCTATTTAGGTGAAAACTTGACTCGTAGAGAAATTATTTGAAGAAAGTTGCAGTAATATGATGCTGAGAAAATTATAATATTTAAGGCTTTGAGAGTATGAAATGGGTTGGAGGATGAAATGGGTTTGATTGGTGGGAGTTGTGGGATGGTTTTAATTTTGGTTATAGTTTTAAGCGTTTAGTTGATGATGATGGATGATGCGTATGTAAGTTAAGCTATAATTTATGGACTAAATGAGATTCCGTGCGTACGATTTGCCTCCGCCAAATGCCATGCCCTGCGACACTGCTTACCTATTACATTCACATTAATTTATTGTATGTAATTATTATCGTTATCTTATCATTGTTATTATCATTGTTACCATTTGCTGTTATACTATTACAGAATTTATCAAGTACGTTCTTTGGTTCAGGTGTAAAAGACGTATACACATTGTACGACTGACGTGTTATGAACCGTTCGTACTTTGATTACTTACAACTTAGTTAGCGCTTTCGTATCCTTTACATGACCAAAAAATAATGGCATTCTCTATCAGCCTTTCCGTTTACATTATCCATGCAACCCTTTCTAGTTTCTATCTCTTATCATAACGATTTCTTTTTCTTATAGCCTTCAACCTTATTTTCTCTTGACTCTTCTATAATCATAAAAGGAACCAATGATAATATTTTAATTTTAGCCCAAACTTTCACAATGTCTTCGGCCAAAACCTTTGTCTTTTGCTATTTCTACAACAGAATTTAATTTTCACTACGAATTTTCTAATCGTCCAAGAGAAAGAGTTGGTTCAGGCTTCTTTGGGCTTTCCTTTCACTTAGAAATCCATCTTACACGCGAAAATTACTTGCATTAGTAATTATGCTCACTTCTCGTAGTAGGACTTGCTTAATGCTCATTCTTAGACTTTGAGCAACTCAGTTATCTATATCTTTCTATAGCAATATACTATTATGGCTTGTTGCCCCTGATTTACTTGTTTCTATTCAGTTGAGGTCATGGATACAGGCCCTAATCCTTCCACCAAACTTTTTCTGTACTACTTGGTTTCACTGAAAATTTAATATATTTTTATCAGAAAGATGACGTAGAGGATATTTTGGTAGTTACATCTCTTACAATTATGATGCTACTGTAAATAACATAGGGTGTAGGATAATGAACTGCTACTTCTCATGTCCCAAACAAGCCGGTCTTAGGGTAGTTTGTTCAACGTCAAACTTTTATTTCAAATCTACTGGCTATCGAACCAATTCAAGAGTTTACACAAGCCACATCCAGTTTTTTGAAATTTAAATGCTTCCAGTTTATATTAGTATCAAAACCAATTTATGCATCCTTGGTGTATCCTCCTACCGGCTTGTTTGGCCCGAGACAGTTTAGTTTAATACATGTAGCCCTGTATGTATACAACCTGATATTTAACATTGACAGTCCACTGGGAAGGCCCAGGGGACGGAAGTCTGCCCCAAGCAGTGGATCGTTCAAAATCCGAAGATTCCGTGGAAACTACGGAAAAAACCAAAACTGAAAAGGAGGAAGGGATGACTGAGACTGAGAGTCAGAGTTGTTTCTACGATACAGGGATTAGCATGACTTTGACGAAAGACAAAAATGACCCCAACGTAGGGATGATGAGTGACACAGAGGGAGAGATATCTGACTTTAGCCTAACTTCCCCTAAAAAAGATCCCAATCGCGTTCACACTTCAAGATCCGTGGAGGATATGAGCGGAACAGATGATCTCATCAAAGGAGAGGATGCTAGTTTCGACGCTGATGATCACACCTTTGGTGTGCCAAGTCCCCCGGAATCCAGCGTCACAATCACCGGCGATGAGCCAAGGTTCGATACCGAGCTCGAACTGGATGGGCGGCCGCTGCGGCAGCTGGTGGACAAAGCCTGCAGCCCCGTAGCCCAACCTGATTTGCCAGAGAAAGTATCAAAATCCCAACAAATGACCTCTGAAAGCAGCGACGTTGGTGTTGGAACCAGTCCCACTGAATTCAGTAGCCACGATGTTCTCACCCAGCTTCACGACATTGTCAACGTTCGGATGCACGACGATGACATTTACAAAACTCTTAAAGAGCACGATAAAGCTTTCGAGGAGGAGGAAATGCGAGAAAAGAGCGAAACGAGGGTTGCATCCACAGTCATTGACGTACCTGAAACCAGAGACGCTCCCGGAAGTCCTCCAGGTCAAAGGAAATTGCAACTTACTTCAAGAGATCGTATGAGATCGGATTCTGTTGAAGAAACCGAGGATGATATGCAATTTGACTTAAGCATGGATGAGGAAATAGCGGCTTTAAAACATGATGATGAAACCTTGGGAGATGTGGCAGATGAAACGGTCCAACCTACTCCGGTTGACACCATTCTCAAGCCCGTTAGTGAGATATCTGAAACCAGAGATGTACCTGAGACAATCGTTACCAAGAAAGGATTGACTGATGATAATGATGTTGATCAACAAGTGATATTAACTAAGACTGTAGAGAAGACGGAAACCATGGTTGTAACTACTCGTACGGAAACTAGTAATAAAAGACAAGAGGAGCCATCTGCTGTGATAGTTGATGCTCCTCCTCCGCTGGCGGAACAAGCCAGGGAGCTTGAAACCAGAGATGACCTTAGAGAGGAAAAGGAAGATAGAGAACTTCAGAGTTCAGCAACGGAAGTAGACACCCAGTCAAAGGATGCTGAAAAAACCTTCCGAATTAAAATGCCCGCAGAAAAAGCAACTGATCAAAAAAGTCTTCCCCAAACTGCCTCCAAGTTCCAGGTGGAAAATGTTCAAGAAGAGACTGTAGAAGCCGTGCCTCCATGTACTACAGCAATAAAATCTGAAACTGCAGATAAGAAGCCAATATTCCAAATCAAGAAAACTGAGAAAAAGTCCGTTGAAAGCCTCAAAAGTCAGGATAGCACATCCACAACGGAGATTTCCACGTCTCAAGAGGATTTAAGACAGGAAGCTCCCACGGAAACAATGACTTCTAAAAATCAGTCTGGTTCTGATGAAAAAGTGCGTGTATCTCCAGATATCTCTAGTGACGATACTACCAAGAGTACTGAACTTTCCGTTATTGAAACTTCAGGGCTGGCCATCAAGAACGACGAGGAAGATGCAGTCCAAAGCTTTACGGAAGTCATATCCTCCGTATCTGTGACTATAACAGAACCTGTTCCAGACAAAGCCTCCGTCGAAGAAAAAGATTCAAAGGAAACTGAGGAAATCCCTGATGCTGTCAAAGAATATTCTGCATCAGTCAGGCAGGAGGTTCAGCAGGCATCAGCATCAATTGACAAAAATATTTCTGAAACGACAGACGCTGTCAAGGAAGATGTTAGTAAAATAGCAACATCTACTGAAGCCACTGTAAATAGCAAAGTATCACAACTCCTCAAAGATACTGCCGACATGAAAGAATTAGTCAAGGAGAGTTTTACAAAGACTTCAGAATATATAAAAGAAGAAGCAGATAAGGAATCAGAATCAATCAAAGAAACGGCTGCAAAGGTAACAGTGTCAGTCAAAGAAACGACCGCCATGGCATCAGAATCAGTCAAAGAAACGACTCACAAGGCATCAGAATCACTCAAAGAGACGACTGCCACGACATCAGAATCAGTCAAAGAAATAGCTACCAAGACGTCTGGCTTGATCCAAGAAATCATGACAAACGAGGCGGAATCAGTCAAGAAACTTTCCACGAAATCTGAAGCAGCTATCTCTGAATCAGTCTATGAACCTACTATATCTGTGTCAGAACCAGTTGAAGAAGATGTTACAAAAATATATTCTTCAGTCGCAGATACCATTACCACAACTATTACAGGACTCGGAGAAATTTCTACCGTAGCATCGGAATCTGTCAAACAGGATATTGGTAAAATATCTCAGATAGTAAAAGAAGAAACTGCCAAGGAATCAGAATCATTCAAAGAAACAACTTTCACGGTATCAGAATCAGTTAAAGAGGATGTTCAGCCCGTATCTGAATCAATGAAACAAGGTGTTTCTGAAACGGCAGTGTATTTCAGTGAAGATATTTCTGAAATTACAAAATCAACCCAAGCTGTCACGACAAGCAAAGTATCTAAATTGGTCAAAGGCGCCGCCGAGGTGACCAAATCAGTCACACAAGCTGAGGCAGAGACTTTAAAACCCGTCACCGACACTTCTGTTAAGACTGCAGAATCAAGCAAAGATATAGCTGCAAAAGCATCAGAAACAGTCAAAGAAACAGCTTACAAGACATTCGACTTGATCACAGAAATCACAACGAGCGAGGCAGAATCAGTCAAGGATCTTTCTAAGAAATCTGAGACAACCATCGCTGAATCTGAAATAGCCGATGAAATTACAATATCTATGTCCGAATCTGACCAAGATGAAGTTAGCAAAGTATCTTTTTCAGTCGCAGATACTACACCCGAAATCATTACAGAACTTGAAGACATTTCTACCAAAGCTTTGGAATCTGTCAAACAGGATACAGGCAAAATGACAGAATCATGCACAGAGACATTCGTCAAATCTACGGAATCTATTCCTGTTTCTGCCACCAAGCAGTCGGAGACAGTTCAAGAAGAAACTATGAAAGTGTCCGACATACCCAAGGATACTAAAACTGTCATTGAAGTAGCTGCAGAATCCTTAACAATGTCGTTGCCTTCATCCATACAGGAATCTGCCTCCGACTTAATCGGGTCTGTCAAAGGTACAGTTTCAGCATCATTTGAATCCGTCAAGACTATTGACACTGCTTCTTCTGATACCACCAAAGATACCTTCTCTGAAGTGAAAGAAAAATACAAAACGGATGTTGCTGATGATAAACAATCTGAAATTGTTGTAGCAAAATCATCTTCACACTCCGCACAAATTGAGTTCATGGAAGCACAACATTTAAAAGATTATCAAACAGAACTGGAGCGACAAATCGTGAAAGAAAAATTAGAAGAGACGCATCAAGTCATTGAACGAGTTGTGGATACTTTTAAAGAGGCGCCATCAACGGTAGAGTTTCCAAAG
This sequence comes from Sminthurides aquaticus, assembly GCA_906901655.1. Lineage (NCBI taxonomy): Eukaryota > Metazoa > Arthropoda > Collembola > Symphypleona > Sminthurididae > Sminthurides > Sminthurides aquaticus. The sequence continues at coordinate 465,322 of CAJQTT010000002.1, read as the reverse complement.
TTAGCCAAACCTGAAGCTACTACTAGACTCCATGAAACCCGCATCGAACCGGAAGTTCTCTCACAAATAATCCCCGAGCCCGAATTTGAATTCGACATAGATGATACATTCAGAGTTGAGGCATCTTCAAGCAGAACAAAACCTTCTCCACCAACTTCTGTATTTAGCCCAGATGAATACGAAAGCTTTGTTCCATCCCATGTAATCGATTCAGCTTACATTCCTCCAGGAATTGGAATGGAAATGCCACAAACCATCTTCTATAAGCACCAAGATTTACAATCAGAAATCGCAGACAAGGTATTACTAGATGAGCAAGAACAAAAGATTCGTCAAACCTTTTCCGACACGACTCAGCCCTCTGTTTCATCTATTTTACAATCCGAAATCAGAGAAAAGTTCCCCACGCATGTGGACACAATTTCTTCCACCACACCTCTACCAGAGAAACAGGCAACACCTGTATTAGGTGCTTCAAGCCCAGAACCCATAATTTCAATCACACCGGAACCCGTATCCCTACCCTCTGATGTATCAGAAAAATCTGGAGATCAATGGGTCGCAGAATCACAACAAATCAAAGCATCGTACACGCTGCCAGAGAATACGGCCACTATTCCAGTACATCTTACCAAAGACGACGTCAGTTCCGCTTTCACTGATTCTAAAACCAAAATCTCTGCTATCTTACAATCTACGGCAGAGAGCATTTCTATGGATATCAAAGAAACGGATTCCAAGAAATCTGAAGGGTCAGCAGAAGCGACGCTACAAACTTTTTCTGGAAAGGCTGAAACTCTAGTCTCAGAACGCGCACAACTCGAGACTACTAGTACTAGTCAAAAAATAGTGAAAGTTGTTGAAAGCGCTGCTTCTACTGTTGCAGCATTTACTGCTGAAATTTCGAAAGAAATTTTAAATCAAGAGACTGAACCAAGAGAACTGAAGGAGACGGAAGTAATACTGAAAGAAACGGGCGGAATGTTGCCCGATTCTGTAGCAATAGTAACAAAGACAGAGTCACAAATGCAAGTACTAGTAGATACTAGCGCAGGAGGGGTAACGTCGATATCCACGGATAAGACTCATGTATCAAGCACTGAAAAAATTGCGAAAGCAGTTGCAACCGTAGAAGCATTGGAAACTTTTGATTCAATCACATTCGAGCAAGTCACTGAGGCAGAGCTAGATGAAGTCATTCAAGAGGTAGACGTAGGGTTTGATGCTGAAAAAAACACTCCAACTTCTACCCAGGAAGACACCACCTTAGATACATTCCCAATCTTAAAATCCGCGACAGATGCAAAGATTCCATCGGAAACATCAAAACATGAAAAGGAAACTGAGGCGAAAGTACAACCCGAGACTAGATCCGAAAGCCGTGCGGAAAAAGATGCAATGGAGATAAGCTTCTCCGATGAAATTATCATCCATAAACAAGTTTTTAAACAGGAAGACAAACTTTCTGGTCAACAAATAGCTGAAGAGTCGGACGCATTGCAAGAATCCTTAAATGATAATGTGAAAACCGCTATCCAAGACATTACTGTACCAAAAGAAGCTTCATTTTCCAGCTCACCTGAAACTGACAAGATTCTTCCCCGTGAAAAACTCCAATTGCAATCAGAAAAGGTTGAGCTCGAACTTTCTTTGCCACAGCAAGAATCAAAACAAACATCGGATCTGCAATCTCATGCAACAGTTCCAGAAAAGCTCCAACCTATTCAACCAGTAGACAACCTACAATCAACTCCTCAGGTGTCCCATCCCGAAACTCAACCTCTCCAAGCTGTCATCCAAGACTCCACGCATAAGGTCGAGGAAAAATCAGCAAAGAAGGACGACTATTCCACAACGGCTGAAAGCTTTTCCAAAGAAGTCGCTCCCCCGTATATCCCAAGCTCCTCAGACAAATCTAACTTAATTCAAAGCATAGATTCACCAACAGGAGGAAAGGTCTCATCTTTTGGTGAAAAGCTTGTGGCTGCAACTGTGGGAGCAGGATTTGCTCTCGCATCAAGTATAATGGGCGCTCAGGATCCGAAAGACAAGGAATTAATGAAAGATATGGATGCAAAACAAGACTTGGCTTCAAAGAAACCGGCTTTGACAGATACTAAACCAGCGGAAACATTAGAACAATCCAGAGGAACAATTTCCCCCAGAGTACAAGACGATTTTGAAAAACCCGAGCCTCTTAAACCAGAAAGCACCATCGAGGTTACGTCAGGTGTCACTTTAGTAGCGGATAAGCAATCAACAGCTCAGCTTAAAGAGATTACAGCAAATGAAAAAGTAGAAACTGGTGTGAAATCTTTTATGTCAGCTGATAAAATCCCAGAAGCAACTGATTCAATTAAATCAGAAACAATTCAAGAAACTGTTGAATCCGATTACGTTCAACTTCTGAGTTCAGAATCACGCAAAATTGAAGAAACCGCACAAGATTCTCGTGCCGCATCTTCTGAATTAACGGGAAAAATCTCAGAAGATTTTCAAGCTCTTGCAGAGCAAATCAAGACAGAGCCTCTCGTTTCAAAGGATAGCGTTAAAGGATTAACGCAAGAGTATCAAGAATCCCATGGAGAAGAAGCTTATACGGATACTAAAATAACGGGGGAAATGATACAAGAATCAATCCCACGTCAATCAATTACAAAAGTGGATGATGATTCAGAAAAACTACCCGAACAAGGTTACACAAGGGCAACGGCTCTTACGGAAGAAACTGGCGTGAAAAATGAATTTAAACTTTCAGATTTAAAGGATTTATCAGGAGAAAAAGAAGTGGAAGAAGCAGAAAAAGATGAGCGGGAGGAAAATGTTACTCGGTTAATATCAGACTCTCAAAAAATAGCACAGCAGCCTGAAATCACATCTTCTATTACTGAGCTCAAGAAACCTGATTCCACATTGCATATTCATGAAGAGACTTCATCAATTGGTCAAGAGGTAGATTCTTCTAAACCTCCACACGATATCTCTTCTGTAGGGCCAACGACCTTGGAGAAGCACCTACATCTGCCTGGTGGGTTGGAATCCGCGGAAGATATTATTATTACACATGCAAAATCGGATTCCAAGGAGGAAAATGCGCAAAAAACTGAGCTACTTTTGCATACTCAAGCCCAGCCACTCCACCAACCACCACAAATAATTAGTGCAAATAGCGCCAGCATCATAACTCAGATCACAGAAAAGATAGCATCTCCTGCAACGAAAACTCTGCATCAAACTCCAGATGCAGCTCCAGCCTCGAGCCCATTCTCAGAATCCGCACCTGCAGCTGCAGATCTGCTATTCTCACAAGAGCAAACTGAAATGGATTCCTCCATCGTAACTGAAGTAGTGACGGAGATGAAAGCTCATAAATCAGGAATTGATGAGCAGCTTATTGCTGCCCCCTCTGTATCTTCAAAATCTGAAGAAATTACCATGAAAATTCTTCCATCGAATGATGAAACAAAGCTTGACGTTGCTGTACGCTCTGCACCAGCCTCTACTATCTCAGGAGGAGAATCTTTAGAAACGATAATTAAAGATCAGCAAGATGAATCTCAACCAGCTGCTCAGCAACCAGCTTCTCAGCAACCAGCTTCTCTTCCCGCAAAAGATGTCAAAGTAATTACACAGGAATCGATAAGATCGCCCATGACCCAAGACGTTACAGCAGAGCAACCCATTTCGCACATTGTTTTAGCAAAACTAACGGAGGAGATGGCGGAATCTGCTGAAACGATCAGAAAAGAAATGAGTAGCACTTCCAGTGCTGCAGATGCGGAACAGCTTCAAAAGGATATCAAAGCAGCCACAGGGGTGCCACCAGCGGTCTCTTCTATAAAATGTGATGTGAACATCCAAGCTGAGCGCATGGCAGCGTCAATGTCAGATTCGCTCGACGATCTAGAAGATTTCGGCAATCAGCTAAAATCCCAATTTAGTAGGCTTGATGAGAGAGGTATTATGGAGCAAAGTCTGCCTCCAGAATTTTTTGAGCCTGAAGCAGATGCAGTTGGATTTAAGAAAACAGTTACCGTGGAGACGTCCATAGTTTCCAAAGGACAAGTGGGTACAATAGTTGAAGAGGAGATTTCAAAGCCTTGCCAAGTAAAAGACATAGAATACTCTTGCTTTGATACAACAAAACGAGAAAAGCACATTGACTCCCGCACGGAAGAAGATGTTTTAGCAAGCCTGGAAAGCGACATACTGGATTTCGAAACTGTCACAACCGCAGTATCTACTTCAAGCCGGCAACAAGTGAAAACAGTTTCAAGGTCAAAGAGATCCACTTCCGCCGAACCGGAAGCTGAGCTGGTTGAAGTTTCGGAATCCATCAAGAAAGAATCCGCCGAAAGTTGGGTGACAATTAGCAAAGATATTTTCCCAGACCAACCGGAAGTAAAGCCAAAGATGAGCGGGGAAGAGAAGACTAACGTGCTTCTCCAAATAATTGACAAAGTAGATGAAGAAGCGGACAAACGCAAACAAGCTCAACCTCCTCTTCCTCCCGCAGATGCCATTCAACCCGATGCTCAGAGAAAAGCTGAAGCAGGGAAACAATCAGAAGATGAGGACGAGGAAAAGGGGTTAATACAAGAAGAAACAATCGTACCTACCGTATTACACGATCCTACTCCAAAGGATCATTTATTGGCACACGGGTTTGTATCCATCGGATCAGCTGACACGCAATCAACGGAAATGCAAGAGGTTGCGGATGAAATTGAAAGAGAGCTCGAGAAACTCATTGCAGAAAAATCCAAGGAAGAAATTGTTGAGGGGGGAAAGAGCAGCTCGTTTCCTCCTGACCAAGAATTGCGCTCGTTGGAGGAAGGAGCTAAGACTGAGCCAAAGCCCGAGGGGGAAAGGATGTACTATGACAAGGAGGGAGAGTTCTCGGTCATTAAAGATTCATCTCAGGCTCAAGTAGAGTCCTCACTTCAACATGAATTACCCGAGAGATATCACGCAATTGAAGAACCTGTGATTTGTGAAAAACAAACTATAACCGAGACATTTAAAAAATCCGGTGCAATGAAATTCGAACTCGGAGCCACGGCTGAATCTATCCGACCTGGGTCTCCAACTACAGAACCATCAGGCTCAATGTCACCTAAAAGTCCTTCTCCGGGTCGGGCAAGCCCAAAGTTTGACTCAAAGATACCTTTACCAGTGAGACCAGATTCCAAAAAGGGCCGAGGAACTCCATCCCCGCCGCCACACAGTCTTCCTTCTATTGATAGCAGAATTAAGTCTCCAGAATCACCAAAGGAACTCAAAATGTCACCAGCGAAATTAGAGTCCAGGATACCTTTACCAGTGAAAACCTCTTCTACCAAAGTCTCAAGTCCCCCTACAAGATCTCCTCCGGGGTCCTTTAGTTTCAAAGATGGTAGAGGAACCAAGTCAGGCTCCCGACGGAGCTCAAAGGCCAGTTCTCCAGAAATTGAGGATATTTCTACTCCGACATTTGAAGACAGGATACAATTATCCTCAGCCTCGGTTACCGACAAACAGTCCCTCCAATCAGCCAAGGAGGACTTAGCTCCAGTCAAGCCAACACAATTAACAGGGCAATGTGAAGAAATTGAGGAGAAAGTTCAGCCCGTGGAGAAAGCATTAGTCAAAACAACGGGAGCAACAACGCCAACTGCAGCAGAACTAATTATAGCTGTAGAAAAGATTCAAACTGAAAGAGCAGAGCTCCAAGACCTTTCGTCACACGGATCTCCCACCAAGAGTGAAAGCCCGGAGCAGGATGACTTTCTCTCACCAACAAACGTCATAAGTTCCAGTACACCTTACGCTTCCGCAGTAAGTGAAAGTCCAGGAGATTCTTCATCCGCTGTAACAGCTAGCCCTGGACAAGAGGAAATTCCGCCCCAAGGGGCCAGTCCAGTCGCAAGCCCTTCCGGGAAATCAGGAACGGACCGAGAGGAAATACCCCAAGAAAAAATCCACAAAGCCACAAGTTTGGCATCCGGAATAGTTCTGGAGACTGCTGAAAGTATCGAGTTTGATCATTCCTCACCCCCTGGTGACGACATGCCAATTCAAAGGTCAGAGAAATCTTCAGTTCAACCCCCACCTGAACTAGACCTCGAACAACAAATCCTGACAAGTGCAGACAAAGTCCTTCCTACTCCGAGCCCATCAGGAGTTACCCGGAGACCAAGCATGTCTACGATCCCCGAAGAAATTGATACAAGTGAGGACAAATCTGAGTGGCGGTTCTCTCAAAGCAGTTCCAGCTCGGTTGTGACCGTACTTGAAGTTGGGAGCGGGCCAAGCAGCTTGACCTCATTGCTCCATGGTGCAGATGATGTGACTTCTGTAAAAAGCCTGGAATCAGTAGCATGTGAAAGGGAGCCGACTATGGGAACAAGAAGCGAATCAGTAGAGCGTGATGTGAGCATTCCTATAGCAAGTGCACCGGCAATGGAAAAGAGTGAGAGGAAAAAACCAGGTCAATTAATTAGCGACGTGGACAAACTTGTTGATGAAGCACGTGAAGCTGCTTCTGCACTTAAACGTGAAGTCAAAATGCTCCGACCGGATTTGACACCCACCCCTACGGATCAAGCAATGACTCCGGTCCTCAAGGCAATGCTTGGGCTATTGGACGTAGATGATGACAAACTGGAAACGGTTATAGAAGAAGATAAAATCTCCGATTCCATTAGCCCAAAGAAAACCATATCAGAAGACGGGAAATCCTCCAGAGGGAGCGATGACATTTTTTTGGAGCCCGACACTCGCCTTGAAATAGAAACACGACAAAGTGAAAGCGATGGCGAAGAGCAAGGTGAAACAGATTCCAAGCCATTCAAGCGAGAAATTCGCTTTGAGGAATATATTCGCACACCCCGCGCGCCACAATCCCCGCCCTCAGCTACAAAATTCAAGGTTGTGACGCCCGTCAAGAGCCCGACGGGTGAAGAGTCATTTGTCGTCAAGGAAGAAAAATTCGTTCAAGAGATCAAAGTATCCTTCGAAAGTGGGCCTTCAAGCTTAAAGGAGCGACTGTCTCCAACATTGGAGCGGCGAGCACCGCCCTCTCGGGGAACTGAAAAGGAAGCAACGCAAAGTCCAAGCAAAGATGATGATGATAGCAAGGGAAATTCTCCACAACGCTCCGAGAGCGGTCAAGGTGAAGAGAAAGCTGAAATTTTTGAAGAAATCATTAAGAGTGCTAAAGTAGTGCCCTCTTTCGGCTCTGCTTCCAAATCCCTAGAAGAAGAAACGTTACTAGACGTAGAATCCTCTAAAAGTTCGTTAGTTAGCGAACGTGAAAACTTGACCTATGCCCCCGAAGTAGTTCAAATTCCACAACACATTCCTGCTAATGCGTTAGATAGGAGTTTGAATCTCGAGCAAGAAATTCAAGCCATTCAAGTCCGAAAAGAAGATGGCAGAGCAGAGGAATCCTCATCATACCATGTAATTAGCCAAGAAACGTTCCAACATGGTACAAAAGAAGTTCAATTTGAAGAATCCTCCGTCAAATTTACTGGTAGAAGCAAAGAATCACCCGACGACGATGAAAACGCTTCCTCAGAATCCTCTTTACGAAAACCTTTCGGTCCTACAAAATTAATGGGCAAGAAACATCGGTCTGTATATTCTATGCCCGACTTAGAGTATCAGATTCAGTACCCGGTCATTCCCCGACCCCAATCCGCTCCTGCTATCATCACCTCCGAAGTCTTTGTCAAGACACTTGACTTTGTGTACTCCCAACAACACCAGGATGGTCAAGAGATCTACCCTCAGCCTCCAATGCATCCTGACAGATCCCCGTGTGCAAGCTCACCCAGCACAGAATCCTCTCATCATCACTACGATTCCCCACACGCAATCAAAGAAACTCGCTCTCTTCCCTCTTCTCCCGCCTCGGGTAAAAGCTCACCTCCCTCATCACAAACAAGCGCCAGCTCTGCTTCCGCTCCCCCTACTCAGGAGCAACAGGTGAAAGGTCTTGGAGCAATACCCGAGCCAGAGGGAGTTCTTGGCAATGTCTCCGACTCAGCTCATTCCACCAGTCATGAAGAACATTCTGCATCAACACAGGACTTTATTCTCACTGCGGAAGGGAGCAGCAGCGGTATTTCTCCCGCTACTTCCGCTTCTTCTACAAAACACTCCTCTCCATCCCACAGAGATTCCAGAGGAAGCAGTGTTGTGAGCAACAAATCCTCTGGACAAGAAACGAGACAAGAGTCTCTTTCCAGCAGAACCTCTCAAACCTCCCGAGAATCAACTCCTCCAAGCTCATCTGGAGCTTCCGGAAAAGCATCCACAGCATCTCCAATGTCTCCACAATCTGCTCCTCCCTCTGGCACTCAATCCTCCACCTCCCGCTCATCCCTCATCTCTAGCAAATCCTCTTCCTCCTCCTCCTCCTCTTCTGTAAAAAGTCAGGGGACAAAATGTAGCAGCAGTTCCTTAGGATCTGTTACCCGAATTTCGGACGATCAGGCTAGCAGTGTCCTTAACGTATCAGCTTCTGGCTCAGAAAATCAGTCTCGCTCTTCATGCACGTCTTCGCCGATTTCAATCTCTACCGAGGTTTCAGAATCAACAGAAATGCAAGTCACGCGCTTGTCTCCTCCCATAAGAGAAACGCCCGGGCAATTTCAGTACCCATCTGTCGTAGAAAGCCTATCTCCGTTCATCGAATTTAATTTCTCCGTCAAAGGTAACTCTATCACTAATTAATTGCTCATCACGCAGTAATTAAAACGGTAATTTCTATATATATTATTACATTTAGATTATTCTAAGTCGCACGCAAGAGTTTGTGTAAGGGGTAATTTAGATACAATCCATCCAGGTAAATACGCGCGCATAGCCTTAGTATAAAGAGTCGTCAACTAAAAAAGTGTTCAAAAGCAGTGTCGCTGGCTTGGTGTTTTTAATTACAGCTCTATCCATCGTCATCTTCTTTTTTCTTTCCGTTCTATGCACGTTAATTCTATCGTTTTGGGGTTTCCGTTAATTTTATGGGAAGTTTTTCAAAAATGTTGTCACGAAATCACGTTCCAGACAAGCAAACCTCCGGGTAATTACTACAACAAATTTCCAGTCCCACCAGTAGTTTTGCCCCTCAGTCATTTCTCCCCAAAGTATCAAATATCTTGATTTCACCAACAGAATACCAAGAATATCGCCCTGACTAAAGGCGGGCTCAGAAGTAAAGCTTCCGACAGCTACGCCATCTACAATGAGGATCGGTGAGAAAATGTTTGCAAACGAGTCCTTGAGCAGGAACGAAGACGACATGGTTGACATAGAAACACCACCTCCTCCGAGACCTGAATCCCCGCTTCTCATAACTGATGATGCTCAAGATATTCAAGCTGCTCTCACAGATGTAGAAGATTTAGACGATCAGCCTACACCCGTACCTGCCCCATACAGCAATACATTATCCGTTCCAGGAAACCAACATCCAAGCAACCAGCCGTCTTCCGGTTCCGTAGTGTCCCAGTCTCCAGAGGACGGTTTAACAGACACGGAAGTAATAACAACGGAAAATGAAGATGAGGACGGTGACGATTCTCTTCCCATCTCTGAAGAACAGTTGTCCCAATTAGTTCAAGAATTCCAAAACGAGGCCGAAGGTGAAATTTGTGTTGAGGGCAACATGGGAGAGAAGATGGTAGTGTCCCACGCAACCCGACCTCCAGTGTCAAGTCTCGAAATCCAGGGTCAAGATGCGGATGATGTCTTGACCGACGTTGAAGATGTGGAGGGTGAAGGAGACGACGGGGACGACGGTGATGACGAGCTAGAAGTAGAAATAGTAAGCATAGATGGCGCTCTGGAAGCTGCCTTTCCCGGCTATGTCATAGAGTTCCCCTACTTTGAGAACGGAAACGACATCATCACCGTTTCCATGAAAGAAACTTCTCCAGTCCCACCAATCGAAGAGGAGGAAATTGATGAAGGACACACAGACGTTGAGGATTTGGACAATGAGGGAGAGAATCTACTAAAAGCAGCCAACAGCTTATTTGTAGTAAGCTCTTCACGCGGCTCCAGTAGAATGGTAACTCCAGAATTAGCCATTGATCCTGCAACAGATGAAGAGTCCATAGATGACGGAGGTTATTTCCATGGTGGCTTGATCCCAAATAGCAGATTCCGTCGCTCCATCACCCCATCTGACTGCGGGGAGGATCGGCTCTACGACAACATAACTGATGAAGAAGATCTGATGGACGAGATGAGTAAAAAGATGGCAAATTCCCTCTTGGCTACTACTGCAGAGGAGGACGGCTTTATGACAGATTACGAAGACCTACAAGATTCAGGGGATAACGACAGCGACGCGGAGGATAAATACAAGGAACTTGCAAAAGCCTCGGCAGAGGCCGCTGAGAAAATATTTCAAGAGACTTCCTGCGCATCTTCCACGGAGGTAGTCTACAAGGAACAAAGCTTCGACCGCGATGTAGAAGAAGTCCCCACGGACGACGACGAGGTTCATTGTGCCAGCATCGATGCCAAGAGAATGCCCCCGCGGCTCGTTTTGTATCAGGCAAAGAATACGCTCATGATTGATTCTGACGAGGATTGTTGCAGCGGAGGGGGCGCCACTGATTGCGAAGACATTTCCGTCGCTGAAACAGACACTGTCCCACCACTTTGCAACAGCCCTGCCGAAAGTTATTATACCGCCGAAGAAGAGAAACTAATAGACGACATCATGGAATCCATGCAAGGCTCCGTTGAGGTCTCCGAGTCCCAGAAAACCGTCCTCCGTGTCACCGAGGACTGTTTAGGAATACCCGAGGATCACAGCGGCCCTTTGACAGATGTTGAGGATTTGGACGACACCGTCCCTCTTTCTCACAAGGTGTTGCCCAAGGCAGGTGTAGTTGTGAAAATCGTAGACTCTGGAGGGAAAATCAGCAGCGGTGTAGGGGGTTTGCAAAATGAGGATGAGTGTGGTGGGGGTGTAAAGATTGTTGTCAGCCCGGGGAGTCCTGATATCAATGGGACAACAGGGCACGGTCGAATAGAGGCTGGGATGGCCAAAAGAAGAGCTAAGAAGAAATTGTACAAGAAAAATCCTCGAGGTTGAAAAAAGATAGTTGAATCATTCATTTTCCTAATTCCGTCGCAAACTTTGTACCTCTCCGCCTACCTACTGTATATTCCAAGCCCATTTCCTTCATCCAAACCACCATTACAATCATGCTCTTCTTCACAGTTCTGATTCTTTCACAGTCAAAAAGAAACAGCTTTGGTCTTCAAACGCTGTTCTGCTCCGCTCCCAATCTCTTCTTCCAACAAACCTATTCTTCATTCCATCGCCAATCCATTTTTCATTACGTAGCGCATAAAGGTTTTTGGGTTGTACATGCTGCCAGTGTGTTCCTATTATCATCTTCATGTGTTTTAAACACAAGGCATCGCATACGGCTTTGACAGGCGAAAACGTAGCAAGTTATAACCTAGGAGGCTCATTCTTACTACGTTTAGTTATGGTTACACCTCGATTAATTTAATTCCATTATGGTCATTGACTGTGTCAGCTTTAGCTTGGTCGAGACCATAAGTAGGAAGGAGGGGATGAGAGCCACCTTGTTTATTGTTGTTGTATATACTTTATCCTTTTTGGTCAACTACAGGTGAGCGACAAACTCGCAAAGTAAAGATACTGCTCCCATATCTTATTGGTTTGTCCTTACTTAAGCACCCATTTGTTAGTATCCATTTAAAAGACTAGATCTTACTTCATCATCTTCTTCATTACATGCCATTCCGTATCGCGTGTAGATATACGTATCCTGTAATGTGTAAACCATAAATCCTGTACCCTAATGTAGTTATGTCTTGTATTCTCTTTCCAGAACGTGATAGTATTCAATCCCAGTTAGAGGAAGAAGCGGCAGACTACCAGACAGGTAAGCGTTTCGCACAAGTTGATTAAAATCCAAACCATTATCGCCTTTTCTCTCCATGCACTTATACTTCCAGAAGAAGATGCTTCTGTTGTCATCAGGGATGAAGGATAATTGTTAACAGTCTTAATTATCAAATCCTTGATGACACAAGTCTTCTCTGACTTTGACACCCCTCTCAACCATTTAGCCGCCACTTTTGTCACAGAGCCTTTTTAATTCTTATCATCACAGCTCCGGCTTTCCATATTTTTTCTTGTACTTTCACAAGAAAAATCCTCCTTCTTGCTTTTTAATATTAAACGTTTGGAAGAGCCAGCTAGAAATCTGTGTCAAAAGTGGAGGTGGGAAGAGAGAGGTGGCGGCGATTTGCTTGGGTAATTTTGCAATCCTATCCTCACAACTACTTATGTCTCTATCGTGTCCCTCTCATCATTACAACTGAATCTCTTTCCCTCGATGGTTGATCACAATTACGAATTGCAATTTTACCCAGGTAAGTCCTATGTTTTTCAGTAACCTTTTTTCTTTGTCCGTGTACATTACACTGATGTGTGGGTGCAGTCAGTTTGTTTGGTTTTGTTTCATTTGTCTTTTACCAAGTTTACCAGAAACCGCAGACTGAATTTCCAGTTGACAGATGAGTTCTGGATTGTTTTTTCGTTTTAGTTACTTTTGTGTTATTCCATCTTGGTTACTAATTTATTTTTAATTTATCTTCTATTTTGCTTTCTTTCATTTCCTTCTCTGAACCTTCGTAAAACAGCTCTCGAGGAAATGTTTTGCAGTGTATTAACAACAAGTATTTGGCCGCGTTCACCCTACTACATCAATACTATATAGTAGCTAAAATCCCTCACAAATTACTCATTCAATTTTAACACTTCCAAATTCTATTTAACCTTACAATACGTAGCTTTCACACTTTTATACAATTTACATTGTTAGCAGCGGGAGTGGAAACTCCTTAGCTCGCTTTTCTGACATACACAGTACGCTTGCTGCAAACTTTGAGCAATAATGTTTTCACGTATTAACTTTAAACTGCATATATAGTGCAACATGCAAAACAACCGCGATAGCATCCATATTCAAGCTTCTTGTAAATAGAATCCTTGTACACGATACGCCGTGATATTATTCTCCTGCCTTTAAATATTTCCCCCTTCCCTTATATAATAATATTGCGAATTATCTCAAGCTGATCCTTACAGCTCCTGTTTGTTTCAAAGATGTATTGAGATTCAAACAAGCTTTTGCAGAATCCTTATTCTTTCTCAAGTTTTGCACGCATCTTTAACTTTTATGGAAGCTAGCGAACTAGTAAATCTTTGAGATTTCAAATTTATCGGAAGTGATAGGAAGTAGCGACAATTTAGCAGCTCGAGTATTTGAAAGCTACGAATAATTTCTCTGTTTTGTTTGCTTTTTTCCAACTGAGAAACATTTAATTTAATCTATTTTGTCAGCTGATAAAAATACAGCGATTTGATTTGTAATGGAAGACTTTCTGGCGGTTGTGCCCTACATGTGTCAACTACAGTTCTTGTATTTTGTAGTAGAGTATATACTACAGTGTATGAGTTCAGAGTATTAGAGAGCGCTTGATGAACTTGTGTCATTCTGACTGCTGTACGTTTCTGTTCTCGCTGCCTGCTTGAGCCTTTGTAGCCTAGAGTGTTAATTAGGAATGGATCTGCTTTGGTCATACGAGTTTCGTGCTAACACATTATGAGCTTAAGTCTAAATTACTGCTGCAAAACTTCCTATTCTGTCCGCGAAATTGTGGTCACGAAAAATAATTAATCGCATGATAAGATTCAGGGAAGCCCGGTTGATCATGAATGCATATCTCATCCTTGCCTAATTCTTCTATCCACTTATTACGGATGTTTCCGCTCCGTTTTACGAGAGAATATATCGATTAAGACTAACTCCGATAATCTTCTGTTGTTTGGCCTTTTAAGAAACAATCGGCATGATTTGTCAACGTACATCCTAAAAGAGCGTAAGGAAGATTTTGAGTGGCCCTCAGGGCAAATGCTAACCCTTACCCATTAAACAATCTGCTTCCACGCAATCCTGTTTCAATTCCCCTTTTCGAGTGTTTATACACGTTCCGAAAGTTACGTAATTATTTTAAATACTAGGAGAAGGAGAATCGGGAGAAAAGTACGAGAAAGAATGCAGTTCGGATATGGGAAAATTGAGGGAAACCGGGTCAACCACATCCACCACTTCAGCTCCCCTCTCAACGTCACCCCCTCCAACCCTCCCCCCTTCACAGATTCTTCCACTGTTGACACAACCTCTGAGCACTGAATCTTTGATGGACTTTTCACCCGGGCCATCCTCTCCAAGATCACCCACAGAACCTCGGACGACCTTCTATGATCAGGTGCAGAGCAGAAGCCCTATCACTCTCTATGACCCTCATGAACTTGATGAGGAGGGAAAAGCCAGTCCGATTCATGCAGAGATCAAGCTTCTTGTTCGAACTTCTGATAACGGGCGTGAGAGCGTCGAGATTAGAAGCTTGCGGGAAGTTTGCACACCTAACCCTCCCTCTCCCGCCCCTCCAGCCCAGACAGGAACTTCTACTTTCACAGCCACCGAATCATCATCTTTCCCGCGAATAAGTGATTATCCCTTGGAAGCTAGAAACGCTTCTCCGGATCTTTTACCGTCTTCTCCTTCCCCCTCCTCGGAGAACATCCAAGCTGATAAGCTCCAAAATGATAGAACAGAGTCTCCTATTTTAACACAAAGGCTACTTGTTCGTATTCATGAAGGTGAACACTTAAAGGATCATTAAGGTTTTCTCAAAACTTTGTTTTCCGAGGAGCAATTCTTTATATGCTTCTCAGAAACAACAAATAACCGCATGGTTTTGGCTACAAGTATTTTTCTAATGGATTCAAAATATATAATTCGCATTAGTCACCAAATTAATCCTCAATAGACACCGTTTTACCAAATTAATCCTCAAGATACCGTTTTACCAAATAATTCCAACTAATTCGTAACCACCCTTTTCAACCAGCACTCGGAGCTCCTTGTTAACTACATAAAGATACAAGGAACTTAAGCCAAACGGTTTTATATCCTCTTGAATCCAAAACTGATTATTTAAAAAAACTTGCTACAATTGAATTGCATGTAGCTTTTTTACAAGTTGTTGCGCAAATAATAGCAAAATATAATTGATCGACTTTTACGCTCTGGTGTTGCTGTTTATAACGGCTCCCTGGCGGAAGCACGAGGAATTGTTTGCTTTCAAGCATTTCAGGCACGGCACACGCAACTATGAAATGAGAAGAACAACTTGGAAATTAAACTTGACGCAATCCGCTTGCCAAAACAAACGTTTTTAAGAAAGTTGATTCAGCAGAGTGAGTTGATTCGGGTAATGGGATATCGCGTGATTCTTCTTCTTGCTCTGTCTATTGCTCATGCCTTACAAGGTTGCTTTGGGGGAGACGGCCTGGAAAAACAATTTGGGGATATGGAACTTTTGCCACTTTCATAGGTTAAGTTTTGGTCGGGATTTGATTTAGTTTAAGGCTGTGTTGCTGGGAAAACTGGGTGATGCTTTTGCTGTGAAAACAAAACTAAGATGGAATAACTGCGTGAAGATTAACAATCTGAAATCCTTTAGAACTGGGTTGACTAGTACGGCGAGTAAAGATTCAGAGCGGAGATTTATAGGCAATTAACTGGAATTCTCTGGATTTTGTACGGTAGATATGATTCCGCCATCAACGGAAACGGCCCCTGTTACTGGAGGAAGAGATAGCCGTGAGAACGGTGACGTGCTCATACAAGAAATCCATTTCTCGGATTCTGTTCAACAACCATCAAATACTCAAGAATACGATGGAGGAGATCGAAGAGAGGCTGGTGGTAGGTCAAGCAGTAGATCAAGTCAGGGTGGAGGTTTGTTCGAGGAATCCGTAAAAGGTCCGGTCGTAGAAAGACTCATTCCGATTCAGACAGAGGGAGGCGGAATCTTAAGAAACACGGGCGTTGGTTCCATAGGCGTTGAGATCACGGACGTGACAGAGGATGACGGGGATTTAGGGATGGTAGTGCAGGAGGACGTTATATTAGATGATGTAGAAGAAGAGATTGTAGACCCTGTGAGAGCCACCTTCCAAGCTTACGGCTTTGAACCACCCGAGTTATCCTCACAGCGCCAGACGTTGCAGACGGATGAAACTGAAGCTCTGTTATCAGACCTGCGTAGGGCTCCTCTCGACCTTCATGTGGAGCAAGGGGCTAGGATTGAAGAATACTTTGAGGATGAAGAGCCAGCAGAGACCTTTAGTACAGAAGAAACTACCCAGCAGCGTGAGGACCGGATATCTGAGGGTGAGGAAGGTCAGGACTCCGAGGATGATGAGGAGAGAGAAAGAGAAAGGCAGAGGGAAAGAGAAAGTTTCGAAAGGCGGATGTACGAGATTGAAGGAGCTTTCCAACCGGATTTTGATGACCAAACTGAGGACGCTTTTGATAGAGAGGAGGACTCGGAGGAGAAGGAGCAAGTTAATGTTGCCGCCAACTCCGCAGTCGATCAAGTCATTTTAGATGCCCTTTCAGCGCTTAATACCGGAGAGGATGACCTAACCTCCATCCTAGCTCCAGCAACAGTTCCTACAGATAGCGCTTCAGCTGAAAAGTCAGCGCGGAGCCCAGACCTTCATGTCAGATTCGGAGAGCCGCTCGAAGAGGAATACGATGAGCGATTCAGTCAAAGCTCCAGTGAAAGGTCAGGAAGTTATGAAAACCCTCCTCCTCAACAAGCTCCCGTTCTTTCCCAGGAGCCCCCCGCTACCTCCCATGCTGACGTCTGCGAAGAATCCCTCTTAGAGGAACAAATCAGCCAAGACTCTCCCATTGTAGAGCAAGCAGAAAAAGAATCTTCTCCCGTAGAGGAAGCAAACGTGCTCGACGAACCCGGGGATGAGCAAGAGGCTCTTCCCCCAACAACCACTGCCACAACGACTTCTAAAAAATCCAAAAAGAACAAACGATCAAAACGGCACTGATTTTCTTTTGTTCATCATCCCGGATAGCGTCTTTTCCGTAAGAGTTATTCCCTCCCAGACGGGATTTTTGGGTGACGGGTTTTCTGTTTTTCTATCCCACCTTCTTCTTAACTCAATTTCCGATACAGTGCTGTTTTACAGTAGCGCTGTATACATGTGTGGGATTTGGTGTGCAGAGGTTTAACACAAGCTTTTCTTAGTTAATCGGTGTTTATAAGGAAAATAAAATTAGTACCGTTACATCGGGCACTTTAAGAAATACTTGTCAGGTGTCGCATACCCATATAAAATCCATAACGAAATGCGGTACAACAAGCTTCATCAGTTAATACTCGTTGATCTCTGTATTTTATACCGCAACTGCTTTATGAATTCTGCTCCGTCTTGTGATCTGCTTTATTAAGTGTGTAGCTGTATTTATGGTCCGCAAGGTGATGGTGATGCATACTGCATAAAGGCTTTGGATTTACAGAGAATTCTCCTCTCCATCAGATTCAAAAGCAAGCATGTCCACTAAGGAAAATCATTCACATCGATAATCAGCCAAGCATGTCTGCTCCTACTCCTTGCACACTTCTTATAAATCCTGCCCATCATTTAAGTGCCTCAGCTGCATAATAAGAGTTTTGCTTCATTTGGTGGCAATTTAATCACATTTAGTACATAAAACGCCCTCTACGAAACGACACACTGTCTAACATCCTACAAAATATAAACTAAAACACCACCACTGAACCTTAGCAGTAGCGCAATATAGTGTCACCACTTGATAACTATTACGCTGGCCACTTGTCTTGTTTAAATACATAGGAAAATACCGAGAGAAAATCTCCCCACCCGCCCCAATTTGCATTTCATTTCTATATTTGGAAAGGTTCTTATATTGTTTTTTATATTAATTTATTCCTGAGTTCAAGGTCAAGGTCAATTATTTTGTGATCCTCGGCTGACTGCATCAGCTAAGCTGCGCCACCAAAATCAAGGTGGCAGCTTTCAATTTAAGTTCAAATTAAGCCTCCTAGCTTGAACCGCGCGCAGCTTGGAGGTGCACGTTAGCTGACGGATAGATTTTGTAAAAAGAAATCACATGTCCAAAGCTGTGTAAAATCCAAGGATTAAGGAGGTTGTTCCTTTGTAGCTCGACTTGGCGCTGGAAGATTGGATGAAGTGTCAGCATCACCTTCAAGAGTTGTGGATAATGTGGGTAGCTTTGATGAGCGGAAAGCGTTCTGGAAGGAGAAGGATTTGGAAGAGAAGAAAAAGAGAGAATCAATTGCGTCCTCAACATCTTTGGAAGATTACCGTGAGGGTTTTGAAAATACTGCATTTGTTGGAGCTGAAACAATTGATTCGACAGCAGGTCAGATAACTTCGTCCCCAGGTTTAGCTGGTCAGCAACAGGAAAAGACTGTTGTTCCACCAATGCCACAGAGAACCCCAAGCCCGTATGAGATTGAGCGGACACGGGAAGCAATCTTCTTGGACACGGATGATCCTGCAGAGCAATCAGTAGAATATGAAGAGGATGAAGACGATATTGATCAAGATACCCGTCTTGAAATCCCCGATGAAGAGCCTGCCGGCAAGAAACAGATCTTGCAGTCCTACATGTTTGAAGGGAGTGACGAATCCTCTGCTTCTCCAGAGCGCAAAGTTTTGAGCACAAGTAGCCCTCGTCAACAATCAACTCCCAGAGATCTCTCTTCCGCTACCAGCACTCCCAGCAAAAAGGATTCAAAGAGGGAGGATGATAGGTCACAACGTAGCGATGTTTCTGCAGATGACCGATCTCAGAGCTACAGCTATGTCGAAGAAACTGTAAAGAAATCAGAGACTGTTGTCACACGAACCAGCAGCGAGACCTCTGCTCAGCAATCCTTCTCACCCTCTCGCTTTCAACTAGACACTGTGGAGAAAGTCATGAAGACGAGTCAGGAGTCCAGTAGCTGGACGGACGATGAGGAAAAGCAAGTTCGCCGTGCAGCTACAACTCTCGTATCTGAGATTGAGGAACGTGTGGAAGAGAAACTTGGAGGCCAAACACAACTTACTAGTACAACTACAACATCAACTACCCTTACCTCAGCGCCCTCTGATCTCATGGGTGGGGATGTGTATGAAGAGAGAATCATTACGACAACAACGACCACGACGACTAGTGTGAAGCCATCAGCGCCATCCAGCATTGAAATCACAGACGAAGAGCTTCTCTCTACCGGGGACGTCTCTTCTCCAGAACCAACAAAGGTAATTACTTAAATCCACGCTCAATAAAACGTTCACTACACATTTTTTCAACTCATACTTATGTCTGCATTTTATATTTTTATCCTTCAGCAGCAGCCGGGACAGTCATCAGGAGAGCGACGTGATGATCTGGGGCTAACCCAGGCCGGAGCTGGAGACTCATCTGCCACTGGCGGCGGTACGCCAGACTGCCAAACTGTTCGATCTTCCTCCTCCGGAGAATTTTTCACTGCCAGGGAAGACGGAACTCTTCGAAGCTCAAGCGACGATCCTACTCGTCCAAAATCCTGGGATTCGTCTATTCTCGGACAAGTGTCCACCAATTTCCCAGCTTCAGGCTCCCAAGGGTCTGAATACCAGACTGCTTTGAGCGCAGCCTCCGCTGCTTCCTCAACAGATAGTTATCTCGGGAGTCTGTCTAGCGATGCAAGCGCTTCTGAAACCCTCGTAGCTTCACAAATTGATCTCGGTCGGGACCTTCTCCAAGAAGATGAAGAGGAGGAAGAAGAGGACGCTGCTGCCCGAGCAGAGCAGCGTACTCAGGATTATTCGCAACAGTTTGAAGCGGATGCTTCCTTCCGATTAGCAGGAGACGACCTTAGCCGCAGCGCTGCAGGCTTGCCTGTAACGTTGACCTCTTCAACTTCCGGAACAACAGTCTGCACTCAGGTGGAGACGACATACGAGGCGAGGGTGAGAGGTGACCCGGACGTGGCTGATAATCAAGAAGGAAATATAGCATTTTTGGAATCTTCTTCTTCAGTAACAACAACTATTCTCACCAGACCTGCACGAAGCCACAAAAGAGCTGAAAGTCAATCGTGGAATGATACTTTATTGTTCGGAATCGAAGAGAAAATCGAGGACGAGCAAATCCGAGATATTGTATACGGTGCAGAGGAGGCTGATGAAATCTCGGGGCTTTTTTTACGAACTGATGACATTGACGATCCAATTGAACGTCCAATTACACCAGAACCTGACTTCTCTCCCCCAGGAGAGGACACACGAAAGCGGATAGTGTATTTTCCAGGATCTTCCTTTGACCAAAGCAAAGATTCAATGGAGGATGATGCAGATGACGTAGACATTCCGTCAACTCCCGACTACAAAGTCGAACCAGGCTGTTACGAAAGAACCTTAGCAATGCCAAGACTTGAGGATATTGAGGAGGAAGGCTCTTTAAAAAACTCTCCAAAGTCAGTCCTCAGCCTTGAAATGGGCTCTTTGGATGAGCGTAACAACGGATTTGGTACCAATGGAAACGGAAGCTTGAATGGAAGCTTGAACGGAAATGGGAGCAACGGAGAAAAGTCCGCCAGGCCCGCTTCCAGGGAATCATCATCCTCCCTAAACGAATTTGAAAGACTTGAATGCGTCGTATTCCAAGAGTATCAACAAGACAAGAAAGACGAGCCTGCTCTCTCCGAGATTGAGGAAGGTCATGAATCACAAGTCTCAGAGGAATCCGACGAGACTGAAATGTGCGGAGATCCTGACCCATATGACGCCGACACTGATAACGATGAAAAGATGATGAAAATGTTTTCTGAAAAATTTGAAATGGTCGAAGAGGATTCGCCTGAAGAAACGGAAGTTCCAGACTACGCTAGCGAAAACATGGATCCCATGATTTACTTCTCTACAACAGTCATGGAGCCAAAATCTCCCGAAGAAACAGCCACAAACACAGATACTAGCCAATGGGATGACGGAACACAATTAAAGAGCAGCGATTTCTGCGGTACAACTTCAGCAGATTCCAGTTTAGAGTTTCGTCTTCCAGGACCAAATTCAGCTCTGACTTCCAATCCTCGTGACGCTCCTGACGACTCAGGCTGTACGAAGATGGCAACGAGTAGCGATTCTCTTGAAGGCCAGCAAAACCTTATGGAAGTTTCAAGGGACTCGTTGGAGGCAGAACTGCAGCAGGAATCGCACTACACCAACGATTCACAGTCACAGCGGAGCCGAGATCTCATTACCAATTTCCCGGTAGAAAGGAACGAAATGACAGATTCCCTAACAGGGGTTCTCAATGCCAGAAACTCTGAGACAGTAATGACTGATTCCTTGGAGATGCCAACTGGTCAATTCACAACAAACACTCTCATCCCTAGAATGAACGAATCCACGGATTCTCTAACAGGTCGTATCAATGATGACCAGTTCATCGGAGAAGCCGGAGATTTGCGTGGAAACAACAATACCATGATTACTTCAACAGATTCCCTTGAAAACGCCGCACATGCAAGTTCCTCTGCAACAAGTACAACTGCCGACGCTGCAATGTGGTCCAGCGGTACGGGCTCCGCTGCAACCCT
This sequence comes from Sminthurides aquaticus, assembly GCA_906901655.1. Lineage (NCBI taxonomy): Eukaryota > Metazoa > Arthropoda > Collembola > Symphypleona > Sminthurididae > Sminthurides > Sminthurides aquaticus. The sequence goes on along the minus strand of CAJQTT010000002.1, from coordinate 443,788 downwards.
CATTTCCAGTCAAGAAGATTTAACCCTTGAAAATCAATTCTATTCTTCGTGAACGACCTTTCCATTCTCAAATAACTCAAACATTATCACCCAAGGTTAACATTAATTTATAACTGCAAAGTGTATGGTGTATCCGTCGTCCAGTTTTAAGCTATTGCGTGTAAAAAAAAGAAGAGAATCACTTCATGCGAACGCATTGGCTTCACTGGTCAGTCGGTCCTACTAGCCAGTCATAAGCAAAAAATGCAAGCAGCCGGATTGATTTTCATCTTTTTTTAAGTTGAAATGCACATTTTTCGCAATCCACTAGAGCATATATAGTCATATAATTCGCACGACAACCTTGCATGAAAACTGCAATGCCAAGTGGCCAGTGTATGTTACCCAACCTAATCATATATCACCTGCCCTTAGCTTTATCCCCTACTTGTAAACCCATGTCGAACCTCGCACCCAGCACTTTTGCCTGAGAAACTTGTAGGCAATTTTGAATCCGGTTAATACATGAACCCTCATGGAATATACAATCAAATTTGCTTTACTTAAGAAACCAGGGGCTCAATCTTGAAAAACATGGTATGAATTCATTGAGCATCTTTCATAAATTCCAAACTTAGCTATCGCAATCGTGTTAATGTCGCAAGAATGTTTAGAAAGTGGACGCAAATACAACCAAAGGTCATATAAAACTGTATTGAAAGGGTCAGAACTTGAAGGCATGATATGGTGTAATACAATATGCATGATAGCACTTTGCTTTTCTCTATGCCTTTGCATGTATTTAGTAATAAGTTCGACCAGAATTCGGCAAGACACTGTTATTTCCTCCATCATCTTCTCAAATCTCCTCTTTCTTTCTTAAGCTCTGGTCTGTGCCGCCATCTGGCGCCTGACTTCTCTTATACAGTACTCATTAATCCAATTGTGTCTTGCCAATTTTGTACGTAAAACTTTCTCTTGTTCCTTCCCTCAATCACTCCCATTTCACAAATTTCGATTTTAAATCATCTAATCAATTATTCGTATGAATTTGCAGGCAATTTTGGGGGTTCAAGTTCGTCTTCAGAGATTCATCAAGAGAGAGAATCTTCCGCCTCACCCGACATGTCATCCGGACGTTGATCTTGCGAGAGAATGAACAAGAATGTATTGTAAAACATAATAGTATAGTGAAAGCTGTAAGAAAGAATGAGTACTGTCATCTACTACAAATATACCCTCGTGTAAAGAGCCGTTTTACCATACCAATGTAATGTCTCATGTTCTAGGAAAACATATAACAATGTCAATGTAGAAAAGCTTCACAACCTCCTCTTCAAATGACAAAAATAATGCAGGTACTCGAAGAGAAAGCAAAATTTACTTGCAAAAATGCATACTTTTCCTATAGCCTTTACTGTAACATGTATGTAGCTAGGACGAAGATTGTATACTTGGCTTAATTAAGTACGAAGTACGGCGGTGTTAAAGGATTACGTATTAACTCATTGTCTAGGAGAAAGTTGAGAAGGTGTCAAGGTAAACGTGGACTATCTTCCACCTCGCTCAACTTTGTCACAAGACGGTGAAAGTAGTTACAAGTACATACAAAAACCTTAACCCAAACCAAATAGTGTATATTGTGTGCTGCTACCGCTAAGCTTAAAAGAGGAAAGTCTTACTACATGTCTCTCCCTTGAGCGGAGATAATTTACATTGTTGTAATCAAATCCCTTCGCCCGAATCTCAAACATGATGTCTCCAACTTTCTCTCTCGCTTCAATGCTATGGAAGATTCAGCTAGCTAGAACTATAAATCCTGGTAAATGCATACATGCAGGGAAAGCGGAAGTAAGGGCATGTCCCAATTAATAATAGCAGTAGGAGTATCTAAACCATGATCACGTGTAACCAACTACTTGACACTATCCTTCCTTTGATTAGCTTCTATAAGCGTATACATATTTGAATATATTCTGCTATATATGCTTGTCCTATAAATAATATGCTACCGTGCTGGGTTTCTATTAGTCAATATTTAAATCGACTTGAATTGTATGGATGCGGGCAGAGACAAGGAAGCATTGAATGGATTCAACCCATCTACTTACTTATATATGTACAACAACCATGCAAGGAATAAACTATGCGAAGAACAAGATTAATGTAGGCTAAAAAATACGTGTAAAATACAGTTACATACTATTACTACATAAACTAGACGGAAGAATCCGATCAAATTTGCGGAGAAAGTTATAGAATAACCAATGATGAATGGAGAGAGAAAGCTGGGAAAAAGGAGGCACGTAGGCAAGTACCAACGTATGCTGATGACGACAACAGAGTTTCATGCTTTTACTTAGATAAAGCTTGATTTTAATTGTAATAAGGCGGATGATACTGCGAGCAAGGGAAGCGAAGTTATAGTACTAATACATAATAATAATATAATAATAATAAATAACAATCTAAGAGCATGCACAGTCAGTCAGTCTTGAATTAATTCTGTCTGATCTGAAGGCGAGAAGCTGCTCATATAATCGAAGAGGAGGGAAGAAAAGAGTGGAAGAATTGTGACGACGGATAAGTAAAGTATGGGGTGGACAAATGTTTTTGGATTTGGCTCTATGCGATTGAACACATGATCAAGTTTAGTATGGATTTTAAGAATGGCTTATCTTAGCAACTTAATTCATGTGCTACTCTAACCTATGTTACCTTAATCAAAGCATTTATGACTGTCAAACTTTCTTTGGTATAGTCTTTGGAAATGAATGAGAGGGATGAAAAATTGAATTCAGTTCTAAGATGTGCTATGGCGTACATGTTTTTTTCGAACACATGCAGATATTAAAATAAATGTATCTATTGCCCAAACCTAAAAAACATTTTAATATATATATATATATATATATATATATATATATATATGTGCCCCACATAAATCATTCACTAGTTTTAATTCAACTCAGCGCCCTTAAACCCAGGGGTGAAAGGAAGTCCCCACAGTTTACGACATGCTCTAGCAGTACAGAACTTGATGAGGCATTGTTTGATACCCAGTTTTTGGGGTTTTTTCTTAATATTACGTACGGAAATTCCGGATTTCGAAACAAGCGATGATATTCGAAAAGTATATTGCATGAAAATTTATTAGAACAAAGTGCTAAAGTGCTGTGTAGGGAATTTAGAAGAATGTGTGACGATCATAGATTTTGACAAGGGATTTCAAGTTAGTCGAAGAAAGTGTGACAGTTCAGCGTTTTATTAACGATATTAAATTATCTGTTATATTTTCAGGTGGTGAGACTTTGCACTGCAGGATTATTTCTGAGCGTAGCAAATGCATTTTCTCGTAACTTTTCATACAATTGCATTTCAAAATAAGTGACGTAAAGGAAGATGCGCTAAGTCTCTTGAGTTTTTTAGGAAAACTAGTTTCATACAAGGGATCCACGTGTTCCTGGAACAAACACTGCACGATTGCGGAAATCTCTGGCTCCGTTGGAGCGGGCAACTGAATGCACTTCTCGATTCCCAGAGGCTTGAATAACATCTGAACCTCCTTGGGTAGATTGCAGAGAGAAATGTTGGAAGTAGCGAGGACAAAGACAAGATTGCTCCCGACGTTAAAAAGGAGCTTGTACAGCGTTCTTGGATCGATGTCCAACGTTTCTATGTTTTCTATCCAAACGACTACAGGCCGACCCACAGACGTTGCTCGTTGCAGGACCTGTTGAACCATTTGACCTGCTGATATATATTCTTCTGTATGATCCACGTCTGTCATAGATACCTTTAGAACGGTTTGCCCTAGTTGCCGGAGAATCCGAGGAAGTATTATCGTATTCAAGACCACGTTGCTATCGTTACTCCAAAGAAGAAAGCAGTTTGAGGTGAGGCTGGATTTGGTTTGGACTTGAAGGTTGGCTACATCCGTTTCGTCGAAGAGGAAAGGTTTTATCTTTGTGCTCAGCTTGTTACAGATGTCAAGGAACATGTCATGGGAATGGCAAGCGGTTGATTTTAGCGGAACCTTCAGAACCTTGAACGCTTCAATGAAATCTTGTTTATTCACAGCCATACTTGATTTTCTTTCCAGGTTTCCTCGTTGTCTTTTAAAAGCCCACAACTTTGCTTCTTCGGATAAAAACGTAAGCATAGCTCCAGAAGCACCATCAGTATTTTGAACGAGGAAGTCGTATACATCTTCGGATACTTGACACTCCTTAAGCTTGATTTTCAAAATGCTTCTTCTTTGAATTTCATTCGGGAGCGGGAACTGTATGAGAAAATCGAATCTTCCGTTTCGGAGCATAGCAGGGTCGATGTTATCCATCATATTTGTTGTAGCTATTACCAGAATGTCATTGTCCTTTATATTGTTAAATTCTGAGAGAAGCGTTGCCACAATCGTTCGGTATGAATGCCCTGAAACCTCTTCGTTTCTGTGCGGGCACAGAGAATCGAATTCATCGAAAAATATTATGGACGGACTGTTCTCTGCGGCAGATTTGAATAAACTTCGAATCGTTTTCTCACTATCTCCCATCCATTTGGACAAGCACTGCACAGCGTCATGGGTAAAGAACGAGTAGGAAACTCGCTTTCTCCTCGACAACTCCGCCGCTATTGTTTGAGCGCAAATTGTTTTCCCTGTTCCAGGCGGTCCTACCAAAAGAATCCCACCAACTCCTTGCTGTAGTCCGTATTTCTTCAAAGTTGCAGCGTTCTCGTGTCGATATATTACCGATTCCAGGATTATGTTCACTTGATCCTCCAGTCCTCCAAGATCTTTAAAACTCAGCTCGTAATTAATAGGAGTCGGTTCGTAAGAACATTGTTTCATGAGTCGGGCGGACTTCCTTTGCGGGGATTCAAAGGTTTCATTGGAAGACTTCCTGCTACTCGTCCCAGCTTGATCTCGACTGAGAATTGATGCAGTGTCACTCTCCTCTACAGCCAGACTAGCACAATCTTCAGTGTCTGCGTCCTCGTCCGCGGATCTCTTGGCGTACGCTTTACGCTTCCGGGTTTTTGTCATCTCTGCTAGCTAATCAAATGATGCTGAGCTTTTATGTATTATGGCTTACTCGTATTTATGGAGTGATTACGATGTACAGCTAGGGATGTTGGCAAGGTATGTTGTCTTTGGAAGATCAAGTTTCAGGTAAATTATCCTGGTACTTCATTTTGAAAAGGTGGTAACCAAATCGTATGCTTGGAAAATGATACTAGCTCTAAATTCATAATCGCGAAAATATGTGAGAGAAAATATTAATATTTCGTTCGTCAGTCGCTGTTTGCTTAATTTTACTGTGGTAATGATATAAACACAGACTCACAATTGGCTGCAAATGAAGATCGTCCTCCAGAACGCTTGTGCGACCATGAACTGAAAGAAAGAACATTCTGAAGGAATACACTGCTTCGGAGCTGGCCAGGCGGATAAAAAGTATTTTCTGTCTTTTATGCTGTATACTGTAATATAGATGTGCGGAATTTAATGCAACAAACTAATTTAGCTGTACGCAAAAAGAATGCGTTAAATAAATTGGGCTGATTAAAACCCTATCTGTATTGTTTACAGGCAATAATTTCAAAATGCAAAAAAATAATCGATATTTCCGCCAGACACCTGCCATTGTGAAACTGGTTCTCTAAAGAGAATCGTTTCCATGCCAACTCAAACTGTGATAGCGGGGTCAGGATGATGGTTTTGAAACCGAACTTTCATATGCAATCGAGTGCATTAACAAGCATGGGCTGCCGTAACTGATTACAGAATATCCTCCGGTTATATTTCTCCAGAATCTATTAAACGTTTTGGATTAATGTTTTTGCTCGTTTAGTATAGTTATTCGTATCTCGACAAGGAATTAAAGGGATGATGGAGAAATCCGAGAAAGCTTCTCCGCTTGAAGTCCACGATGGCTCGCTTGATGATACTGGTTCCGAAGAAGATGACGGAGATGACAGAGAGAAATGGGAGAAAGAGAAAATGGATTTGGATCATATCATGGAGGCTGAAGCGTCTTGGCAGCGGCCTCGGAGGATCCAAAGTCAGCAAACTATAGTTCGTCGTCGGCGGAGACGTAATCCTTATGCTCTTAAAGCTGTTCGACATTACAAGAGGGAGAGCGGTCGACAAACTTGGCAACCGGGAATGAAACGAGGTCTGTACTTCCCACAGCTCGAGACTTCTCCTGTAAAAGGCTTGGTAGTCACCTTGTAATCGTATTGTAACAACTGTACCTTTGGACTGATAATAAAAATATCAATACAATACGGGGATTTACAGAAATGGGAATCCCGAGCGCTTCATCAGATACAGAAAGTTCGGATATGTCAAGAGTATCAAACCTCACGGAGTTTACGAATTACGAGGACCAAACTGGAATAACTGCGATAAGAGCAATGACGCCGGCTATTATATTCTCCAAATTATTTCTCCAATTCCCAGTATCGATCCGAGCGAGAAGGCAAGGCCTATATTTATTTTGCTTCCACTGGTGGAGTCCTTTTAGTATTTTGTTCCTATTACTTGGGCTAGCAGCCTTCGTCGCCTGGGTTATTTCTGCCTGGAATTTTTACCTTTTCCAAACGACAAGGCCCTCTGGCATCCATTTGTGGGGCAATGGATCATATCCGGATCATGAAAGAGGATTCCAGATTTTAATGGATCGAAACTTGATACCGTTTTTTGTAATTATGTTGGGTTATATGGCGCTATGGATAATTACTCTCTCCTTTTACTTGAACCGTATCGAAATCCCTAATTATTTCAACTACATGTCCAGGTAAGTTCCATAATTTTACACTTTTTGGCAACTTTCGTGGCAAAGCAGGAAGGTGGAGTCCGTCCGGCTGAGTTGGATGGACATTTATATCACCACTTCTTCTTACTAACCGTTTGGTTGTCCTTGCAGAGCTTTGCTTTTTACTCGGATTGATGCCAGCGAAAGTTTATGCAGTTACGGCTTCTTTGGGATTTGTTTCTACACGGTCATGCTGGCATTTTTAGCCTGTATACATTTTAACAAGTTATCTGCAACGGCGGTAGGAGCTCCGACGATAGCTCTCTTGATTTTCGTAAGATTATGGGGCCTAGAAGAACAACTTTTGAAGCAAGACAAACAAGGGGATTTTTCGGACGAATTTAAGAAATATCAACTCATTTCCACCATCGTTATTTTGTACGTGTTTATTGCCCCAAAAGTCTACATCCTCCTTTTCTTACTACTTCAAAAAATGCTTCAGAATTGCTTCAGAAAATGGAATGGCCGAGTTTACGCTCAGTTTCTCATGGAAGACACAAAGACTAACAAACACAAGGGTAGATCCACTTACAAACTTCTTTTTAGAGATCATTGCGTTTTGATTGAGCTACTGCGGAAAACAAGTCAAGCCATGGGGTCAATCGTAGAGACGGTGATTATCACAGATTGTATCAGCACGTGCGTCCTACTTTATCTGTTTGGAAGAGTATGGAAGTATGGGAAACGACAGCAATTAGCTGTACTCGGAAACTTTTTCATTCGACCCTACGACTGGATAATTGTTTTTATCTATCTGACCACAAATGTCCCCATGCTTGTCTTTGCAACCATCGTCTCCTCCTCAGTCTCCAACGTTGCTCATGAGAGCTTGGGAATCATACGAAGAAATCTTTTGATCGGTCGTAGGGATGACGATAAGCTGCGATTCGTCTTATCAATTTTTGCTAGCTTTACCCGAAGCCAACAATTTGACTTCTCCGGCACAGGACTCTTTTTCATCAATAAAGATTTTATCCAGACGATAGCCTCAACGATATTCTCATACTTTATAATTGCTCTCCAATTCATGCCCCCGCTGGACACAGACCATGATGGTGACCGGATTGTGAGAAAAGCAATTGGAAAATTTCTCGTTGAATTTGAGGGTTTGAAATATGGTCACTGGCGACCTTTAATCCAGAGCATGGAGTTTGCAGTTGACCAACGCATTAACGAGGGAAATGCAACTGCGCTGCCTCCACCAGGTACGCTTCCAAACGAATCCACAGTGACTAACGTAACAGCTGAATCAACGACTAACCTCTAACCGTCACTAGATAATATTAGTCACTTAATTGCCCAATAATGCTGTCCAAGTGTATAGCGATAATAAGCACTATTCTTTCTTTTCTATACGTTGAAAATTACAAACTAAAGATTAACTGGACCACTTTGTAAGAGTAATTAAGGAATAGAGTTGTAAAGTTTAGCGATTGTAGCCAAGTAGCTAACTAAAAAATCCCCCGCATTGAAACAGTGCTCCCCTATATCTAATTAGCATCATATGTAGGACGCCTTGTGAGCGTAAGCCACGTTGTGATAAACTCGTAGAACATGTGAAATATATCATCTTCCATCCATGATGACCCATATTCATTTTTAGTGAAAAAGAGAGCACAAATTTATCCAAGATACATATATTGGCTTTATTACTAATATCTGCAGCTTCATCACTTCCTCCTTACATGACACAAATGCTTAAAACGTCTAAGTATTTACTACCTGCACCTAATTGTGTCAAGGATGAACGGAAGATTTAGTTAGCTTTTGGCGGTCGTAATAAGTTTACAGACGATAATACTTGTAGCAAAACCTTTCTCACAGACGGTCGATATTTGTCGTTTGGACTTAACAATAAGAAAAAAAAGGGTAGACAATTTGGAATGGTCGCTTTGGATCACAACTTGGTTGAACGCTTATGACAAGCATAAGAATTATACATAGCTATCAGATTTAATATCCCCGAACTGTAATACTGCTCATTTATCAGTTTTATCTTATAAATATTATACCTTTGTTCACATCAAATATGCGTTCAGGAGGCAACAAAACTTCTCTAAGCTTGTCCACACTTTCAGGTGGCCATATACTACATTTGAAACAAACTAGACCGAAGAATCCAAAGCATAGTCTTTGATTTTTTATTACATTCCTGCTGTCAAATATCATCCTTAGAATATAATTTCTAGCAATTTACTTTAACTACCACCTCTCAAAATCTCTCTGGATTCAAGCCTCATTATAAAATCAAAATTCTTCAGAGAAACAGAGGTCCCACACGGTCTTGTATTTCCTGAACAAGTAATTGAAACCGGTATATAATTTATGGCAGGATTGAAAACAGAAATAAACCAAAGATCCCTCAGGTATTCAATTAACAGAATCCATACGCACCTGAACAGCTGAGAAGATGATTACACAGTACCCAATACCGTAGTTAATGAGTGCCATCTTGAAGGAAACCCTATATTCTTTTAAACTATTAATATCTGTATCTGTACAAAATACATTAATTCATCCCGATTCCATATATTCCCGTATGTGCTAGGCTAATGCACGTACGTCAAAAATAAAACCGAATCAACTGCTTTCTAACTGGAAAGCATCCATTGACGATTTTTGACGATATTTTTCACGCCCTATGATGTCTTCTGAGGCTCGTGATATACTTCCATGAAATCTTGATTGTGTTTCACAGTTCTGACCATGTCCTTCAGTAAGATATATCTTGGAATGAACGGGTAGTACTTTGCAGCAGAGTATTCTTTCTAAAATAGAAGAAAATAACACCGTAAATATTAGTTAGATACTGAGATTCGCCTCATGTAAGTCTGACTAGATCAAAATGTGGAACAGCCATTAAGCAAAACAATCAGAGATTTCCAATGAATTCGGCGGGAGTATTCCTGAGGTTCAAACACTCATGTGATTCTCCAGGGAGGACATCATAAGAACCGCTGGATATTTCGGACAACTATACTGAGGAAAACTCCGAATTCTATACAAGCTGTCATTCAATAAAACACAGGTAACCTACTTTCTTGATAAATACTATCCTCCCTAACGCAACGTAAATAATTTACTGATCACAGAGTCTTTCATAAATTCATCAAAGCATTCGCACAGTTGCTACCTCAACTAGTACTTCGACTCAACTTAAGTAAAAAATCGGACAATTTTCAATTCATAATATTCAAAATTTGAAAACCCATTCCATTTCCAACTGTTAGAAGTAACTACACGTACTTTAAACGGAACTAACTTATTCCGAACTAGGAACTACTTCAATTCTTAGTTTTGGTCGTAGGCATAGTGTTGTTAGTACAGTTTTGATTCTTCATACTTCTAGTATTCAATTCAAGAATGCATCAAAACAAAAAGTGGAATTCAAAATCGTCCTTAAATCACGATACTTACCGTCAGTTCCTTTATTAAGTTCCGTAGCGCAACATAGCGTTTAACTAGACGGTATAACGATTTAATCTGCTCCGTATTCTCATCTTCAATTTGCACCGAAGTCATATCTATGATATAGCACACAATAAAGAATTTATTATTTTTTTAAACCTAAATTTTTATGGTTCACTAGGATTAGCCTCGACGTCACTAAGCAAAATTTTGCACCGATTAAGGCGATTCACTAAAGAAAATCGCACTTTTCAGTAGATAAATAGCATCATTTAGTATACAATGAAAACTTGTAAATTTTTTGCTCCTGAAAATTTTTTAAGATTGAACCTTCACATGGCTAATATAGGGAAGGGAGTGACGGCGACACCCTTTCATAAAAAGGAAACTTTTTTGAAAGTCATACAACTGTCTGCGAAAGAAGTATTCTGAACATAGCACGGAGAAGCAATGCTACACTCTTGAATCTTGAAAAGCGTAAAATCTCCAAAGAATGCTGATAATCTAAATGTAGTCGCATGTATGATGCGCTTAATCATGCAAATTAGCTAGTAACATTTCAACCAAACGATTCATCACCTTCGAGTCGCTCCCTTTCTTCTCGCAGTTTTTCTTCGCTTTCTGCAGTGACTTTCTCCGAAGGTTTAAGTTGAGGCTTCTCCAGCGCAGCGCAAGCTCGTATGACATATACATGGAAAGGCTCATGCTTCTCCTGTTTCGGCACATCCAATAGGGTCCAATACTGTGTTTCTAACCGAACCACTTGCTGTAAATAAACAATTACACACCTAATTTACTGATAACGGCCGACCAACTTAAGAAATATCTATATCGTTACCCCGGCTTCGCACCGGGGAATGCTAAATCCAAGGTTAAAAAAATATGCAACAGTCAATCACTCTTGACCTGGACCACATTGAGTTACATAGCTGAAAATACTCGCACCACAATGGACATTCAAAGGAGCATTTTGTGTCGAAGATTTATAGGGCTAGCGTGTTAGCGTAGGAAAATACTTCAAGACACCTGATAAGTAATTAAATCCGAATTTCCATGTCTCGCTCTAGGCTTTAATTTCACAAACTAATAATTATTTCGTATGTATTCATTGTGCAGGATAGGTTCTTGTTCTTGATGCTTAAAAATGTTATTCCCTAAAGTTATGTGAACCTTCGTGCCCAACTGAGGAACGCAAGCCAAGAAACATTGTTTTATGTTTGACGACTTGGAATTTCCTTGACTACTAACCTCTGACCTTCATAAATCTTCAAAATAGCATGTTTCGGAGCTCAGCTTCAAGTATCCCAACGACAACCTACATTCTTAAAGCTAATCAAACAACTACTAGGACATGCAAGTCAGACCGGCATTAAATTCTCATTTTGACAAGCTAAATCTACGTCAATTATACACTGGCTCCACGGAAAACTTGACAGACATCTTATGAGGTTAAGCCAGTCAGATGGACCAATTAATATATTCAAACTTACCTTAATCATTGTTTTCAATAGCGGGTACCTCCGGAAAGGGTTCCGCTCTTTTGAACTTTCATATTCGTTGTGAAGTGTGACAAGAGCGGATTTGGCGGTTTCATAGCTGGTTTCCAGTCTTCGACGAGTAGATCTCAATCTCAGGTTTGTTTTCATAGCCTCTTCCTTCGTCTGTCCTCCTGCCATAATTAGACCACGTAAAGTTTATTTGCTTTTCGTACATTTATGGAAAATGCGGACGGTTCCCTTCATACATCCACCAGCCTAATTTTAAGAGTGTCTTCCAAATAACTGAAGAGCTCTTGCCGAAGTTCACTCACATGACTACCTGGAATGATTTGTATTAGTATTTGCTGTAGTGATTCATTAAGAATGCACTAAACTTTCTGAACTGCTTCCAAGTTTGTGCTCTACAACAGCATAGCAGCTGCACCATAAGCGGCACTGATCACTTCTAGTATTTGGTTTTAGGATAAAGATAATAAAATAATGTTCATGAACAAACTCCCTGAATTGTTCACCAGGCTTGAATTCTATAAGTCACTACCTGCAGACTATCCAAGTTATTGCGGTCAACCTGCCAAATCTGTGAAGCTGATAAATCCAGGAAAACTTTGACTAGACAACTTTCCTACTATCAGCTGAAAAAGAATCCGATTCGCGCACTACACCCATCCTACGATTCCCTGAACTTGGATCACATGTTCGGAATGAATGAGGGTGGATTGTCTAGCATTACTGTCATCAACGGAAGAGTGCGCATGCAACCCAAACAACCACGTACGTCTGGAATCCAAATATGGGAAAAGAGAGAGAACGGGTAGGTTCCTGTAGCCTACATGGCCGCGACATAGAGGTTGAAACATGCAAGAGTTTGCCATCGTGCCAAAACAGAGAAGCATGAAAATGCTCAACAGAAAAACTCTTTTCCAATAAATATTATCTTCGGGAGCTTACGATTATGTCAAATTTGAAAACTACATAAAATATGCTCTCATAAAATCCATTCACAATTTCGAGGGTTAGCACTTACAATGAATTGGGTCTACTGAGGTCCTTGAAAATTTCATCTAGAGAATGATATTCACTATTGTCCCACAAGTCAGCGGATTTGAAAGGAGGATAATAAATGCGAAATTCACATATTCTCATGGCTATTGGAGCAACATGTTCCTCTAAAAAATCATTTCTAAACTCCAAAAGTTTCCAGCAGCATCAGTGCGCGAAGTCGTTACGCAAACTTATTTTCATGCTCCCAGACACGGAGCTAGGTTAAGTCATCCACAGAGGAGAATGTAGAGGCAGGTAGAGTAGAGTGGATTAAGGAAAAGTTACCTGGTGTCCCAGGATCCTGAAAATCCTGTGCTATCCTCCGCACACTTTGAGTGAATTTTCCCATTAGGTTACTTCCTGTGAAAGAGAAAAAAGAATATGTAGTCAGCCAAGCGTTTAGCCATGAGAATTTTAAAATAGAAAACTGGTTTACAACAATATCAACTTATTCTTCACATTTTCCCACAACTCTACCCCTCCTAAAAACCTCTCACCATCTTTCTCTACGTACGTCTCTCATTACTATCCTCAACACAATGAACTCCATTAAGGGAGCACAATCCCACTCACTGGAGAGAAGTAAAATTAGTGCACGAGCTCATCAGAGCGCAGAACGTGGTCTAAATCTCAATTTTCAAAGTAATTCTACTTTTTCAAATATTCCCTGGTCCGTGTGAAACTCAGTCACTCATCGGACCTACCAGAAACGTTTCGCACCAGCCGGGTACCTGGGAGGAATTGTGTTACCAGTCAGTTCAACTCCAAGCAATAACTTAAATTCATGACACATTCCAGTAAGTAATTACAACATTTTGAAGTTCGCCCGTTCATACCCAGCATAAATGATTTCTTAATAATTCATCTCTTCTATTCGGATCCCTAACCAAGTTTTACGAAATTCTTCTAGGTGCTGAACTACTCTTATTAAGATTCCTTTCTTGTCTGTCGTGACTCATGTCGGTAGTCTCCTTTGTCACCACAGATGCCACCGTCTGACACATCATACTGCATTCTGGGTGTGGAATACGAAAATCCTAGAATCTGAAACCTATAGTTATGCCGCGTGAAGTAAAACTTTCTGCGGCACAATTCGTGTTGTGGTGTATATATCTTCTCCTATTCTCTTGTTGTACAACCAGAATCGGATACAGGAATTAATACTTTGATCTAACATTTCTTATTTGCATCGTGTGGACAATGTCGACAGTATTCAACCTCATTTAGAATAAAGGATTTATTTTTCTTAAATAACTTCAAACTACTAGCATCCCGCCAATAAGTTTACACATTCCAACATCATTCAAGTTTGGTATAAACCGCAGGACACCATTCATACTCTTTAACTATACTGTTCAATATGTCCTTATTAGCCGTTACAGAAACGGATTAAGCTTACCCATTTCAAACGTTCAATGCACAACGGCAATAATTACTATCATCAAGAAACACGAAACACCAGTGTAGACTCCGTACATATCTCGAACCAGTCTTAACTGAAAATGGGGCACACATAATAACAAAAATCATAGACGTTCATGACAAGCTGTGTATTGATATTGCGATGAAAATAAAAATATATACAATCAAATTCACATCAAAATTACCGTTTCCTTCCAAATACGATTCCACAAGCACTACAGTCTTCAATAATTAGGCCTAAGCCATGTAAACCTCTAAGGCAAACAAAACTAAGACACTATTTAACACACACTATTAACTAGTAATTGCATCCTACTACACCTCAATATCCCACTGCACTGGTAGCTCCAGAAATTCGAATGCACGCAAAAATAACCTTTCCACAAAACAAATAAAAACGTCATAAATTAAATCGAACACAAGTGAACACGGTAGTGCGTTAATCAGTTTAATTTGAATTTAAATGTGAGTTCATTCCAAATACAAAATAAACTACAAAATTCAGCCACGATCGCTCCAATCCGCCATGATGGAAAGTCTCCGTGTAGTAAAGCATGTACTCGTCACTCATATTCAGTCATACACTATATACATACTTTTTTTCAGTCGGGCGCAGCATAGCGCATATAGGAACACAAAAAACACTCAATTAAACTTATATATATCCTTCCACAATCGCACTTTTTTGCCAGGATGCAAAACACGGCTCCGCCTACTTTCGTAAAATGTGCATTCAGTTGCACACTTTACGAAGTACTATTAAACTTGCACTCAGTTTTAAGTCAAATTATCCAGTTAAATTGTGTGCTATACGATCTCCCACCTTATCGTAGTCTAATCCTCAAGTTTATAGGTTACCCCACTAATTCATTTGTCTAACCATTTAACGTTTATCACAAAAATACACTTTGAGAATTGAAGTTATATACTCTGTTTCACCTTTAAATTAGCACGTTCATAATTGCAGTTAATAAACTTACAGCGTCTATACTCAAACGGGTAAAATCAACTTCGGTGAATGAGTGCGACAGTGGGATTGGTAAAATAACAGATACTGAACATTTCTGGTGGGCTAGCAGCACCGTTCACACTTATCTGGGTGCACCTTTATAATATTTTTAAACTCCACCTTTTATCAAACCGTATGAACCTAAATTGTGAACACGGGTTCCAATGTGAGATTCGCAATGAATAACTTGTGAACAATAAATTATTACACGAGTTTCTTTGAGCGTCAAGTTGGTAACAGCATGTACAAAACTGATATCGATTTGTTCGACAACGTAACCATTTGGGTATATAAACGCTCGACAAATCCGTTTCCTTTACTTCCAAATCTTGTGTTGTCTCAACCATCCACTTTTACTTAATCTTGTTGTTTTTATTCACCTCAGAGATTTCCGATCATTATTGTGTGAACACTCTGTGGCTTTTGCTACACTACACTGAACCAAGTTTTAGAACGTTGGGATGTAATTTACGCATTCTTAATTTGCACTTAATTTCAAGAGAAAATAATTTTAAGATCAGTTTCTTCAGTTACCGCGTATCCATCTCAAGCGTAAGTTCAAAGTTTTTGAATCACAATTAATTATAATTTATAAGCGCACCCTGCCCCAAATCTTCGCAACCTGAACCTGATAGAAAACTGACAAGAAGCTGCAGGTCTGAGTGCATTGAGTCACGTTGCGTTATTAAGAATTTTATATATTAACGGATCAACGTTATAAATAATTCAGATCAATTTTGTTGTACAAAACGTTGAGCTTCAAGCTCAACGCTTTAGCTGAAGTATCCATGCAATGCCTATAGGGTAAATTCACTCGTGTCTCTCTGGCTCACGCGATTGTGATTAAACGACAGACTGCCATCTGCATACTGCAATATCCTCAAGAGTAGGGTGAATTTATTTGAGGGACTGCATTAAAGGAAAGTTTTGCGAAATAGGGGGAAAACTCTTTGCATTCCCATTGGTCCAGCACATGTTGAAAGTACAGGGACATACATGCATTATTAAGGAGACGAGAGCAGAGCATGGATTGCAGTAAAATATAGGTGCGTTTCTGTAGAGTGCCTCCTCCTCTGATAACATATAGAGAAAAGACAGGTAAGGAGCGGAGGGGGAGAGTTGATACAAAAGCACATACACGGGGCAATCAGACAGGTAGTAAGGTTGCTATAGCTGGTCGGATATGAGAGAAAACTTGTGGGTTGATTTGGTTTATCATGCATGGAACGTTTGAGAAGCTCCCACATGGACCACCACCGCTCAGTTTTGGTAAATCAAGCCCAGGTTGAAATAAAGCAGGTAAAAATTTGCGTGGGTTGCTTTGTTGCATCCTCTGCTGTGCATGGATCTGGAGGTTCTCTCTGTAACTAAAAGTTGTCCCTGTTTATGTCTATCTTTCGGATGTTTACTTTAGCCTTCCATGTTCACCATAATAATGTTAAACCCAAGTTTTGAAAAAGACATGGCAAATATAAAAGTATACATGCAAAATATGAACATGGTTGACTGCACTAAGTAAGCCTTCTTGCTTGTTACTTATTATGCATTCCCTCCCCGGGATGGATGGATGCATTCCCCTCAGTATTTCCATGAATTCCACCTACCAAGGGATTATGGAGCCGTGAAAATCCGTGGAGGGTAGCTGAAATTAATTGGACAAACTAACTGATTTAGGAAAATGGGGAAAAGGAGGGAGGGAAATGACATCAAGTTGTTAAGAAAATTCTCGTAATCATCTCCGCGCTTTACCACAAATTAGTGTTAGCCAAACACACAATTTACTCAACGCCTTTACCTGTTCTCCACCTTATGTTTTCTATCCATCCATCAATATTTTATTCTAGCCATACCCTACAGCATACTCGGTAGGCTAGAGAACAGGCCAAACTCTGGAATTATTCACACCTTTCTCCAACAGCCTTCAAAAAACAAAACTCTTCGTAATACCAACAGCATGCATTTATCTTTACTCAGTTTTACTCAGTTCCAGCCCACCTTCTGCTCGACTGCTATTCTACTATCTAGCTTTCGCCGTCCGTCCCCGTCCTTATAATTACTAAATATCCCTGTTATTTTAATGACCAATCCGTAGATAAATAATTACGCTCCTACCGAACCTTTTTCTCAAAACAATTACCAAGCAATTTTATTATAAAAGTTAGTCCTGTGCCAAAACATAAATTGAAAGGGAAACTTCCGTAAGCCCTGCAGTCTATCACGTATCTCTGGGTTGTGAATCTTACGCAATTTCACGTAAGTTACACAGGACTTGTGAAGTTGGAATTCACAAACTTTCTCCGTGAGCCCTTTCTAAGGAGGGTAGATAGGGCTCAATATTTTCACGCCCACATAAAATATTTTATGAAATATGGATGTAGATTCTGGAGAATTTCATCCATAATTAGTTTAGACTTCATATCAGCATTCCAAAGCATATCCCATTTCATATACGTTAATGGACTCGAAAGTCTGACAGTGCGGAAGGAGAGCTGTCGGCAAGTAGTAGAAGGATGGTCACTAGCCTGTCTCTGGGTTAAATACGTAAAAGGTCAAAGTGTAAATCCCCCCGAGAGATCCACTCTACTCCCTTCCTTTCAAGCTACCAGGAATAAGGATAAGGAATATTATATCAAGGAGAAAAGCAAAAGAGAAGCTTAGACTTTGGTCGAGGGGAAAGATAACTTTTCCTTTTAATAACAAGACGGAGAATATTCTTCCCATTTTAACCTCTACTCTTGAGACTATCAAGAAGGAGCAGTGGTGTCGTGTCAATGCTAAAATGCTGGCTGGTTGGGGCAGGAAGATTATTAGCTAGAGCAAAAGCAAGTAAGGAAAGTCAAGTGAAGTGAAGTGAATTCCATGCATAATTTTATTGATCATCCTGTCCTTTCCTTCTCTTCCCTGTCTGCATCAAGAAAAGGAAACTAACTAGGCTAATGATGAATAGTTGGATGGTGGAGGGTTGAAGCTCTTCCTTGTGCGATACGCTTTTCCAATGACCCCAACCCAAAACCTTCCTTCTTAATTCTTCTGTATTCTAATATTTCTAACCCATAAACTTAGTGTCAGTATTCAGTATTTTATGTAACAAATAGCACGACCACGTTTATTAATGATTCCTATTCTCTCAAGAGCCTTCCGGAATAGATTTACGCTTTTATAGATATTTCCTCCGGCACACAGCTGGCATGTGTACCTCTTTTATGGATTCCGTATTTGTAGGAAATCAGTTTCAGTGAGGAGAAGCATTAAGCAATTGCAAGTTTCCTCCATTCCATACGTATGCCGAAAGCTTGCCTTGAAGGATTTTTCATCCATCTCTGACCAAGCACTACATATATACTACTGGATTTAGAGAATTATTCAAAGCAATACATTTTCCAGGAAATAGTCTGTCTTTGAAACCTTTTCTATTTAGCTTTGATGGCGTTCCGAGAGTTGCCTTGATTTTCTTGTTATTCCTTCGGGTGGAATTGGCACATGTGGACTATTGAAAATTTGAAGGAATGATGTATTTGCGGCTATATGTTATAATCATATTCCAACTCCCCCCAACCAGCAGAGAAAAGAGCAAGTCAAGGAAAACTTGCTGATAATGTGTGAGGATAAATGTGTATTTAAAATTGGGGAAAGTTTGGGGGTTTTCTCTTGAAAATACTCGTACTTAAGCTTCTCCCCCAAGGAAATTTTGAGGTTGAAGGAAATGATTTCGCTTCACTCATGCAGAACAGGAGGGACGGACACGTGCTCATAATCGGAAATGGAGGAAAACCACCTCATATAATTCTGTGCTTGAGGACACAGTGTTAGCAAGGGGAAATGAGAGCGTGAGAATGTACACCAGTTTGTTGAAACATTTCGAGAATTACTGGAATGGCAATAAAGCCTTTACGTAGCGCAGTCAGTCATAAAAACTGTGAAAGATGATACCCTATGATATTCTTGCTGTACAATTCGAATCCCATTGAAGAGCTACTTGTACCATTTATATCGTATACTGCGTATGTATTCGCTCTCCATGTCCATGATTCAGCTACGTTAGGAGGACAGAAGGGAAGATGAGATCAAGCTCTCAAATCTGGCATGATTGTATCAAAATAGTATATATTACTTTGCGTTGGAACTGGGATAATCCTTTCAGAAATATGCAGGATTAACATGCAAGAGCATTCTCGGCTCGGATGTACACTCTAATATATGTCCCCCGTTCCTACTTGCTACTCCGGGATATTTTCTGGATGGACACGGATTGTCTCTCTTCCGCTCTACATGGCAATTCGTTAGTAGAAAACCGAAACAAGATAAGATACTACAATGTGTTAAGTACAGTTTCAACTGATTCCGAATTTCGAAGAGTATGCAGAGAATTGTAATTCATTCTCAACTCATAGCATCTGTTACCTTTTTCCCAGTCCTTAGCATAGCTGTCTTCGTATTCCACTAAGCAATTCTTGCTTTAGGATATTATTTCTTGAAATTGCAACGTTTCCCATTCTGTTGTCGAATATGTACATATAATTTCTGTAAGTAGTAACTCTGCTCTTAGTCAACCGCGCTTGTGAAACAAGATTCGTACCTACATATAGTACACGCCCTCGTTACGCAGATTCCAAATTATTCCAGCAACAAATATTCTTGAAACTTGTGATTACATTGTCTCTTTGGGTTGCATACGCTCTAGTTTGTATTGCCGCAGCATACAAAACTAAAGTTTTAAGATTTTTTTCCCGAGAGTCTACAATATTTGATGGAACAATTTGTAATTTATGTTCCTTCGGCTAAAATGTTTGTTTTAACAAGAGCAAATCTTCTTTACCTTGTAAGGTTGCTGGCTTAAAACTCCCAGGATTCATCAGCCACCAGCCCGCCCTCCCTCCCTCTTTCGTCCTACACTGTAGGACCTACAGTCCTACCTGTATTTTATGATGACGTCTTTCATGCCCTAATAGCCAAGGGAAGTTTCCTCCGATCTATCTTTTGATGTTCAACAAAAGCTTGGATGAGAGCGAGCGCCAGAGACAGCGTTTACCCAGGAGCGTTTATTTATTTGCTCGCTTCCTTGTAGAGGATGGAAAAAAATCTTTAGGACAAAATTCTCTTCATGAAATTCCTCCTAAGCCCATCCCAATCTTAAGCTGTTTACATAAACCCGCCTAAGTTTACTTTGTCTCATTACTGACTAGGCCTTTAGGTGATCGTTAAAATATGAGCCCGGCCGTATATTTCTCACCACCTACTGCCATTATTCATTCCTTTTACACAACTCGGAATTGATACACAGCTTCTCTCAAATTTACACAAACAAAACCTGCCAACCAATTGGGCAAACAAGTAGCTACTCCTCATAAAGTTACGCAAAGTCTTGTACATCGAACTTTAGGAATCGCTGTTAGAAAATATTTTGATACACTGATTCAAGTTTTGTACCTAAGCCTCAGCATTAAGCTTCATTGCTGAGATGATAACTAATGTGCGCATTAAATTCAGCTCTGGTGCATGTAAGCTTTTTTAATTGGGTTCCTAAAGAAGGATTATGCTTTAAAATGGGCTATACTGCTTGCAGTTTCTTAAATACTTGACTAGTAGTATAAGTGAGATGTTCAACTGCTTTAAAACCTTCATACAGAGTGTATGAGAAAGGAATCGCGTAAAAAAGTTGTGTGAAGAACGTGTGGAGAAGATCGGTTGATTGAATTAAAAAGTGTTTAAATATGGTATTAGGTTACTTACTGCTGTCCATCCGCTGAGTGGTTTTTTTCTGATTGTCTTTCTCGGCCACTTTCCCCATCTTGATTTGAGTTCTGTCCGTAAGCTTAGTTGTTGTTTTGGGGGCTTCGGAAGAGGAGAGGAGTAGAGGAATTGGGAGGGTTTGGGAAAGAGTGGGTTTGGGGAGTAAGTAGAAAATGTTGAAAATCTGTTGAGTCAACTTTGAGAAACTAGTGAATATTTGATGTTATAGCGAGAGAGAGAGAGACAAGTTTGTTAGTCGTTGATTTAACTCCAGTTAGCCGGTGATGGTAAGGAACAAGGAGAGCTCGTTTCAGAATCCAAGAAGACCTGGAATGTACAAAAGGAGGGGAGAAATTTTCTAGATTGTTTACAGTGTGGTAAGTATTCATGATTTTAAAAGGTTGGGAAGAAGAAATAAACTGGAAATGCCCGTTTACTCTCGCACTTTCTCCTCTTCAGTCTTCACGGCCACTATACTCGCTGTTGCTCTAATATAATTACTACAGCAGCTTGAACTGACTACGATAAGTCTGGAGAGAAAGAGAGGGAGAGAGAGAGGAAACTGTTGGGGGTAGCTACATGAGACCATTTGAATTTAACAAGTTGGATTGGAAAGGGAGGAAAAGTCAAAAGAAAGGTTGTGGCGGGCTTATATGTTTTCTCAGTCTTTTGAGATGATATTGACACAAAATCCTGAAGTTGAAATAACATGGTTGAATAAACATGTGTGCTCAAAAGAAGATAAGCAGGGAGGGGAGAAGGGAGAACAGAGAGTGGCTGAGATTGGCAGGAATTTAGTGTATCTTTTCTTGAGAAGATGCTAATAAGAGAGAAAGCGAGATCGTGCGTATTATTATGGGTGGACTCCAACCGTTGGAGAAATTGATCAAGAAATGAAAGAGAGGAAAAGCGGCGCTGAAGAGATTGGAAAATAGCAAACCAAGTTTTTAGTTTGGGAGAATGGGAATTTTTCTTTTGTGGAACATGGAGATTATGATGTTAGAGGAATGATTTGGAAAATAGAGAGAAAGCATGCTCTCTCCGTCGTTCTTGTATTATATTTTGAGGTGTGTTTTTTCGACAAAGAATAATTCGGGATGAAAAGGAAAGAGTAAGAGAGGTGGAGTGACAACAATTTACATAGCAAGTGGGAAAGAGGGAGGGAGAAAGGTTCGCTGTGTTGGACGTGCATCTATTTTACTTGTGGTGGTAATGGGGTTTGTTGGTTGGATAAAAGTCAGCGGAATATAAATTTGAGATGGTTGGATTAAATAAATTCAGGAATTCAAATAAGATCGAATCTTGCTGAACAAGATTCAGAGAGGCAATAGCTCTTTTCCTTACATCAGCCCATCAGCCAGCTACTTGATTTTCTCCAGGATAGGACTAATGTATGTCTACTATTCTTCTTCCTCTTCCTTGAAGACCCTGGCAATACTAGGTCTTTTTGGAGGTGAAGAAGAAGAGAAAGACAGAGAGTGAAAACGGGAGTCAGACTTGCCTAGGATTTCTGTTTCTTTTCCATCCCCTTCAAAGACTGGATTTTCTCCTTTCTCCTCTACCTTTCCTCGTGACTTTCTCCTTGAAGTGGAAAGGAGGTTGGTTGGTTTATAGGGAAGGATTCGAGGATGAAGTGAAGAGCTGAATGAGTAAACAATAGAAGTCCATCCATCGGATGGATTCCATCCAGCTCCTTCTTCCCATTCCTTTTCCTCCTGTTCTCTCAGAATCTTTCCTTCTCACTTTCTCCTGATTTTTTTATCAACCTACTTCCCATATGTAACTATCTGATCAAGAGTTTTCGTATAAACTTTTTCCGCGCACGAAAAAATCTTCGTCCCCCTTTTCTTGTTTTCCAGGACAAAAACTCTTTCATCCCTCTCTCTATCCCCTCGTAAGAGAGATGAACATCATGTTGTTCCTACAGGGAAAACAGAGTCTAATATC
The DNA here is from genome assembly GCA_906901655.1 of Sminthurides aquaticus. Taxonomy (NCBI): domain Eukaryota; kingdom Metazoa; phylum Arthropoda; class Collembola; order Symphypleona; family Sminthurididae; genus Sminthurides; species Sminthurides aquaticus. The sequence continues at coordinate 420,935 of CAJQTT010000002.1, read as the reverse complement.
AAGGAAATTACTTTTCTTCGCGTTTTCTTATCTGGCCCAAAACGTCGTCGTTGTCACCGGTGTTGGTGGCAGAGAGCGGGAGTTACGCCTCCTTAGTGAACTGTCTTGGTCTTCGTTACTATTTCTTATTTTCTCTGATCCTTCCAGAGACACCTTCTATTAGTTTTAGTCGATCATTGCGGATTGAAGAAGCCCAACAATTGTCACTTGATACTGGTTCTAAGTCCCATCAATATTTCACCCCTCAGACAAGTTGTACTCTTGTGTAAAATCTGCACCTCGTACTAAATAATAGTGCCCAAAATAAAAACCACGGCTTAATATTTCTCTACACTCTTCCCAACTTTCCGCCACCTGTCTGAGACACCCACAATCTTCTCTTTCTTCTCTTCTTTACAGCCCTAATATTTTCACTTTCATCAGTCCTCTCCCTCCGAATGCAATGTTCCTGAAACCAGGTTTTTACAACAGGGCTCTTCTTCAATCCCGACAGATAGAGAACAAACTCGGGTTGAAGAAGGAATGTATGTCGCACTTTTCTGGTGATTCCACCTTTTTATTTGTCACAACAAGAAGTAGATTCTGTCTTCTCTTCCGAGACCCCGCCAGAGTGTCAACTACATCTCGTCATTGAACGAATTCGATGCCAACGCTCCTTCTCTCCGTCTGCTTGTAGACTTTTTTTTCTTAAACCCTTAAAAGTATCAAAGCAAAGTCTCAATCAAATATATTTCACTCTAAAGTTCTCGGTGTATATGCCTAAGGAACACAATTCTTTAAGTATAGAGGAGTACCATAAGCAGGGTGAAAGGGGGAGCTATCCTATAATGATGAAGCAGTAAGGCTCTATCGTAACTTGTATTTATTTCACAGGGTGGGAAATGTGGCTCTGATAGATTGAATCCCAGTAGTTTTGAATGGTATCGGATATGTAGGATGTCGCAAAAAAGTGCTGCGGGAGATTAGACCGCACATAAGGTGGATGAAGGAAAGCGTTTCAGCCAACGGGAAAACTAATTGAGTCTCTCTCAACTTCCTCCAAAGGAGAAAGCTCGGTTAAGGTGTTAAGAAAAGAAAGTTGAAATTCTGGGATGAGATAAGAGGATTGTGTGCATTAGGTTTTATGGGGAAAACAAAATTTTCTTTACCGCAAATTAGACAGCTAGTAATGAAAAAAGCTTATAGTTTTTTTTCTCCCTGTCTCTCCCTCCTTCCAGAAGTAGTAGATAGTTAGGAGCGAGCAGAGGAAAAGGGAGTAGGGACGAAGATAAGTTAGAAGAGTTGGTAAGACGCTGTCATCATGTCGGATTCCGGGAAAATGAAATCCAGTTAATTAAAGAAAGATGGAGCTCGGAGAAAGTGAGATGCAAATGAGAATTTTCAAAAGAATTTTATCGAGTCACCCAAGCGACTCAATATAAATAGGACTATAAATCTTTTGAACTGAGGAGCCTCAGCATGTTTGATTAGTTTCACAGGTTGCTCCCAAGTGTGACAAGGGAAGAAGAGAAAACTACTTTTCTAGCTTGTCCTTTAATAATATTCTGGGCCAGATGAAAGAAAGAAGACAGAAAGAAAAAATAGAGACAGTCTGGGAGCGCGGAGAAGAGGCGATAGCTGAAGAGAGGAAGGAAAGGGCCTCAAGTAATTATTTTGACAATCTCACAGGGCTCGTATAGCTCAGATGTGTTCCGATTCCCTATCAGAAGGATTTGCTCAACAAGAATAAGAAGGATAGTAGCAGAAATACTTACATGGATTTTGGTCCGTCTCCGGTAGAGCCCAACCTCTCGGTGGTAAGCAACAGTTTAGACTGGCTCTCGGAAGTACTGTTGCATCTCCCTTAGCCTCCTGAGCCTGTCCGTCTTTCGCTCTAGAGTAAACCTCTCCTTTCTCCCGTAAACCCTGCCGCTTTCTCCCGTCCCTAGCCCCCCTATGTCTTCTGAAAATGTAGCGCATATTCTGAAGACCCTCTTCTGGATCCCAAAGATTCTCTTTTTTCACTCAACCTTCCGATTCCCTATGTCTTTTCCAACACGTAGTAGTGTCCTTCGCTATTGCTTTCTCTTTTCCTTTTCTCGTACATATACAATTTGTGACTCAAGTCCTTCTGTCCCTGTAGAAGCCGGATATGCCGGGCGACGACTTGATTCCCCCCTCTGCCACCACCACCACTCCTTCGTTTCTTGCCAAAGGCTTTTATTCCACGCACCCTTGGAGAAAGTATGTTGTATATTTGTTTGGGCAAACGGAATGATAGACACTTTTAACAAAGCTTCTTTGCCTCCAAACTCTCACCCGACCATTTTTGATGGACTGCTCTATACTGGAACATGTTAGTGTGAAATGGTTTGGGAGGAAGTCGTGGATAAAACTGGATGGAAGCTTTGTAAAACTTAACCTTTTATCTTCCTTCCCAAAATCATTTGATGAGAAGGATTGGATTGAGAGGAGGGGGAGGCGCGCGGTGTGAGATGAGAGGCAAAACAGCTCAAATTGGGTAAGCAGAAGAAAAGGGGAAAGTTGAAGAAACATGATGTGCTTCTACTTCTGGATAAACATATGCGAATTTAACCTGAGGAGGTAAAGTGGGTAAAGTGAAAGGATGGACGGTAGACGGTGGGTGTGTAAGGAGGATAGAAAATAAATCGGCCATGTCCGGGTAGATGCAAGTCGTTGCCCGGGAAAGGATATTAGATTTTATAAGATGACGATGAGATGAAGGTTTCGGTGAATGCATAGCATAAATGCGCTTCGGAAAGGAGGAAGAGTTGGATGAAATACGGTAGGAAACTACACATATACTTTAACGTCATCCATAGTTATTACTACGTTACAAAATACTCCGACCAGGTTGGCTCTTACCTAGCCACAGCAGGAGTAGACACTTTCTCTTTCTCTCTTTTTCTGGCTTTCTCTTTTTGGCTCTCTCTCTTCCTCATTCTCTCTCTCTTATTCCTTCCTGTGGTGCTCATAATCGGATGGAATCAGGCAACCTTTGTGTATTACACAAGAGTTTCTTTCCCCCTGGAATTGCGTGCACGGATGTCACGGAACTAGTTTCTAGGAGGAAGGCATCATATTCCAAGAGGGAGAAGTGCAAAGGAGAGGGGGAAACACACAGAGACACAGAAGCTAACTGTTGTGCATAAACGTACTTGTCCTCAAGGATGTGTAACCATCTCTCTTTCCCCCCCCACTAGTCTTCTAATGAATATGGCCAAAAGACATTAAGGTGAAGAGTTTTTACTGTCCTCTCTTTCTCCAACCAGTGTCCACTTCACCCTTCCCTCTTACAAAGCCTCCACCCCTTGCTTGAGCTACAAGTGAGTCCTGTGATGGGACAACAGTCGTTGGCTGACCGACCCCCGGCAGTATTAGCAGTATACAGGAAAGAGCTCAAGGGGTAGCCCCAAGAGAGGGAAAAGTAGAGGACGGGGTGAATTGAAAGCTGATTCAGCTCTATTGCCGAGTGAAAGGCTTTTAAGGGAGGGAGACAGAGGAAGCATTGGAGAATTTGAGTAAGTGAGTGAAAGGATGAGGAGAAGCAGTTTTCTGTTTCCATTTCCTCGGTTGGGAAGAATTTGAGGAGATGCGTAGCCTTGTCCTTGGTTGTGGAATTCTGACTGACGGGGTCCATGCGAATTTTATTGAAAAATGTTCTTGTTTCGGGTTTAAGGAACGTTTCCTTGCTTGTAGAGGCTCTGGGAAATAAGAACGAGAGCGAGTATCCTGGATTTACTCTCGCTCTGTGAGTGACTCGGAAAAGTTCGCGGATTTTGCTAACAGGTTCTCTTCCGCTCTACCCGACTTCCACAAGGGAGGACGAAGGATCCACTTCCCAATGTGTTGGGATAGAGTAGATGGATAATTTCGGGAGTTTCACCCTTGGCAGAGTTGGAGAAAGCTTTCTCCCATCTTCATCAGAATCCTTGCCCCCACCAAGGCTTCTTTCTAACCCAGTGAACGAGTAGGGATGTCGGAGGACGAGAGGGAGTTGGATATACAGTTATCTTTTCTCCTCTCTCTCCTTCCCTTGCTCGCGGTTTAGTTTCATTTGGTCTCTTGTCTGAGCCTAGCCCGTTTCCTTCCTCCTTCCAGAGGAGCCACTCGGAGAGGCGGGGAAAAGATGCAGAAGCGTGCATAGGGAGAGAGGACGACGTTCGAGTATAAGGCAGAGAGTGTAGCTTCCTTGCTCTTAGTCTTGTGCAATGTACGTGTAATATTCAGTGAGAGTTAGCACTTTTCCAACACTCCGCGCCGGTGTAGGTGTATGTTCTACCGTGTCCGGACGAACGGATCGATTCCAGTCACTTTTACTCGATGATACCAATAGGCTAGGAAATGGTGATGCAGCCCAGGCGGAGAGTCTATAATACATGACCAACTAGTAAGTGCTCGACTCCCTTATTACCTTCTTGGAATGGATATTCGTGCATGTTATATTGGAGAAAGCACTCTGAGGACTTTCTCCGTAGCCTTTCTTAAATGTTTGTACACTCTAGAGAAAGTCAAGACTGGGGCTAGGAAACCCGGGTTACGTTCGACTCAGAGGAGGACCCATATTCTGTTTCTATTCTCTTGAAAGACGGCAGGCTCTTCGCACACAAATGACTGATAGAAGAGGAGATGTAATAGCTAGAGCTACTATTCGGATGGTTATGGTTAGATCCTGTATGACGGCTCCCTTTTACCTTTACCGCATTATAACGTTATACGGACTGTCCGACTGGGATCAAGTTAGAAGAGAGGCAAGCGGGTGAGAGGATATTAGGATGAGGGTGTAAGAGCTCACGGATGTTGATGTATTATCTATTAATCTTCCATACACAAACTCGGTGTCAAGGTCTTGTGTAAAGGTTCAAACATGAGAGAAGTCAAGCAATATTCACTCATTTCTTTTTCCTTCCATCCCTTTCTCTCATTATTCTCCAACTTTCTCCCACCCGGAATTTCTTCCAGCTTCTCCTCCCGCTAATAGTCCTTGATGAACAAGTTATGAACAGAGTCAGCGTCCGCTCACACCCCACCTCCCACTCCAGCTTCATTCTACCAGCTCTCATCCTCTAGAGCATCGGAGGGCAGGCCATGGAGGAAATGTTATTTTATTATGAGAATCATAGATAGAATGAGAAAGCGAGGAATGGGCTGTGGCTGTGTAGCTTCACGGGTCTCCCTGGAATCGTTAAAATCCTCCTCTTAAGTAGTCATACAGCATCTTGTACATACAGAACCACTTTGGTGATCCCATAGCTTTTTCCTACCGGATAATCGCCGAATTTTTCTTTTCTTCCTGCGCCTCCAGAGAAACTTAGGGGAGAAAGCTAAGAGGCAGCCGGAGAGGAAATGGGTGTATTAATTCTTTGGAATCTCATCTCTTCAGCCATGAGGTTTAGGGCCAGGAGGAGACCCAGTTAATCCTAGTCAATTACCCTTGATGCTATTGAGTGGTCCCGTAAACCTCGGTTGAATACTCGTTCCTGCATGAATTATCAGATTACTATCTCTTACACAAACCACTTTTTTCTCCTTTGTAATTATCCACCCACCTCGCCCTGGCCCTGTCACCTTTTCCAGCTCTAACCAGCCAGCCCAGAAACTAATTTGCCTCTCTTAGCACTCATAAATAACTTTTGTAGCCCACCGAATGTAATAATGTGTGGTGCGAGGGAAAGTCAAAGGAAGCGATGGACCTCTCCTTACCCAATTTTCTTTGTGGTTAGTTCCTGTAAAGGAAATTACTAAAGATGGTATGACATAATCCGTATCTCCCTTTCCACTTTCCACCACACTTCCCCATCAGTATCAGTACCAAACCCAGCCATTCCCAGGGTAGGATGGCAGGAAAGCTTTGAATCAGTCATGTGTTGATTTTCCTGGAAGTACTGTTGTGGATGATTGTGAACGCGGAGGTAAAATCCGGGTGAGATGTGAACCTTGGTAAATGCTCATCTTCCTGGAATGCCAGGACCGTAAAAACGTTGAAACCTCGTTGATGAGCATCAAATCCGAGAAATTCGTTTCACAAAGACCTGGAGCGTAATATTGTGAAGGAGACAAGGGAGAATTGGAATTGATTGCTTCACTTGATGGTGGTTAGAAGGGAAGAGAGGAGGAGAACAAGTGTATGTGAGTGTATATATGTATATACGGTAAGGAGGGCGGAAGGAATAGGAGTGAAAACACGGAGGATTCCAGTTTAAAAGGGTTAAATATTTCCCGGGTCTGCAACTGATGTCTTTGATTCTCCTTGGAGGTGGTGAAAGGAGACAACAAAAGAGACGTTTACGCTAGGTGTGCACCATAGAAAAGAGAAGGGGAAAGCCTGAGCGGGTCTTAGAAAGTTTATCTTTATCCCGGGAATCCTCTTAAAGTCCTGTCATATCTGGAGGAGAGAAAGTATTCAAAAGGGCTTTTTCTCATACACACGCCTCGGGTTTGATATGATTCGGCCAGGGTTATAAGGTATGCTTCTCTTCCACGCCTCACTGTCTTGTTTAAGAAGGTGTGAGATGAAATAGTCTGTGATGCATGCTTTTAGATGGGAGGGGAGTTGGATGGAACGGAAGCTGCTATTATGACTTGCTTTCTCCCAACTCCCCCTTCTCGCTGCTGAAATGAATTCCGGCCGGGTATAAGAAATATGGGTGTCGTCTTATATATCCCTACATCATCTACCTCCGTCCTCATCCCGTATCACACTTTTCCACATGGCAAGAATATTTGACATACTCCATATTCTTGTCTCGTTAAGCCTGAAAAGAGGATCAAATATTTCACAATGGCTTTCTATATACTCCGTGTCCCACTCTCCCCAGGCGGGGAAATGAGATGTGTGTGTGTGTGTGTGCCAGTGGGATGAATAGTGCTAGTGCCACACGACTCCACTAACTACGTCTGCAATAAGAAGCCACTAGCTTTCAGCCCTGCAACCCCTCGACCTCATATAATTGAATGTGCAATTCAAGCCTTCCCGTACAGGAACGTGCTCATCTTTTATGTATTCATGTCCATGATGTCCACATACATTTATATACTTTCATAAAACTTTCCTCTTGCTAGGAAGCGGGAGCAGGCAGGCATGGACAACTAGGGAATAGAGCGAGAGAGAAGAAGTTGCTCAGATATCAATAATATCAGGGCATGATGTCTGTCCGGGGCAAGGGAGGAGAGCAATCAAAACTGGAGAAGAGAATCCCAACCCAACAGAGTCAAGTCCGCTCTACAAGAGCCACATCTTTCATAGATTTCCCTGATATCTCAGGCCGCCGGATCCGCATATCCTCAGTTCTCAATAACCCTTTTTATAATATATCTTTGTCTCATCATTCTTTCTAGCCCGCGTACCGTGCCGCCTCTTCTTCTCATGTCTCAGGCCTAACTATTAGTCCTTGCTCGTTCCTTTCTTCAAAGCCTTGACGCAAAGTAGTCATTTCAAGAAGAATTTTTCCAAGCTGCTAACAATTTCTCAACATCTCAACCCTTTTCTCACATTACATGTATGTAGATATCCGCGCAAGTGTAAAAAATATGTGATCATCTTCCGCGCGCTTTTTAATCTATCATTGTCATGTTCATTTCGACAACAGAGCATTCCACAAGGATTGGACTCGAAGAATTCCTTCTCTCTAGATTCCTATCATCTTATCTCTATTCTGCACATTACGTACACATCATCCCCTCCGATCCGTCATTACAACTTTACAACCTGTATGCTAATCAAACCAGCCGTTTCCTTGATTATTTACTTCGTATTCACGTCGTCCGTCATCTCTCGTCCCGTCGTCCCTCCTGTCTCTTCCTAATCCGTTCTCTTCATCTACCCCTGCCCTGATACAATTTTAAATCTTGTCAGAGAGTCCCTTGTGAGCGAGTTAGCGCTTGATTCATCCGCGTATCCCTCCGCGGCTAGATGTCAAAATTGAAAAGAAATGATCATGAATCTGAATGCAAGCAGGCAGATCCCGTAAACGACTCCGGACAAGATGAGATATGAAGCTGACTTGGTTTCTCCTCATCATCATTTCATTCTAAGGCTCCTACGGAGATGAATCCAAAGGAAACAATTTAGCCAACTTGATCTCATTGTTCTTCTTCCAACGTTTCCGTGCAGGCATAAATGCTGGCTCATTACCGACTGAATAGCGGAACCAAGGACTAAACCCAAGTTCCAAAAGGGATTTCTTCAAGCATACGTGAATATTCTCCACTCTCCGCATACCATAGCACAGCTCTGTGATTGTTCCCACTTTAGTATTTCCAGTCAGTCTGTCCTTAGCTAGCATAGCAGCTTTGCATTGATGATGGTGGAACGTAAGCTTGAGGGAGAATGTGTTATTGGCATGGCATGACTTCCGAATACGCGGACACATGTAAGCACAATCGCCTCAGGACACTATGGTCACTCCACTTGTTATGCCAGTGGAAAAGGAATATTTTTCTGATATTCTTCATTTATTGGCGGGCCTTCTTTCTTGCACTTGCGGACATGTGTGTGTAAATTGAAGAGAAAAAATTGTACCTTTCTTTTTATCTAGACGGTCTTGTAATAATTTGCACATGTCGGACCATGGGCACTCTTTAAAGAGCGAGAATTACCAGATATGTAAACTTGTCAAGTGGGCGGTCTCCATTTAGGGACGGAGGAATGAAAATATTGCCTCCTCCTTTTAAGGGCTTCTCAAGATCCAGGACTGCATTCTTTTAAATGTCAAGAGCTTCTCGCAAGCTCACAATCAGACTTCACGCGCTCATGATTCTAGCAAGTTACAAAAACTCAGGCTTCATGCGTCCATGTATTGATACCAAGTGAGAATCTTAACCGGATTAAAACACCGGTCCGTATGTGCATGCAGAGAGGAAGAAGCATCCTATGTCTTGTGCCTTGTGCGTTAAAAATCTTGGGTAGGTAGGCATAAAAAGGAAAGGAGAAGGGGGAAGACGTGAATTGCTTACTTTTTTACGCAATCACTCCCACGTACGTGTATATTGACTCTTACAGATTTTTTAGCACACGAGCATATTAGGTACGGTGGAGAAAAAGATTGTCTGGATTTGGGCGGCGGCGACTGAATGATTGACTGAGTAGTGAAGCACGAAGAAGGTTTAAACGCAAAGAAAAATACAAGAGTATTATTTCTTCTTTCTTTCGTGAAAATGGACGGTGGAACCGAGAGGAATTTACGACTAAATTATGAGGGATTACCCAGTATGAGTATGGGTCTCTCTCTGCATTTGCATCCTTCTCAAGTGTGGATTCTTTAAAATATTTTTAAAACCATGCTTCATGAAAAGGTTTAAACTAAAAACAAATCCTCCGGATGCTGAACTGGACATGGACTCCTTAAGGAAAACTCTCCAACTACAATACAATACAGACACGAGTGCATAGAACGGTGACGGAAGAGCGAGCGTATGTGACGGTTTTTCTGTGTATTTCTGTGATTGTATGTTCAATGTTAGGAAACTCGGGGGTTTAAATTCGTCAACTAAGTCTTTCGCCTCCAGTTTCGAAAGTCGGAAGAAGCGGGGAAAATTCTGGCTCCTCTGATTCGGTGAAAGTTCGAGCGGGTAGATTATATGCGGGGTGGCTGATACGGCCTTGAAGTACACACTAAAGAAAATGCTCCTTTGCTTTTTTACGATACCAAAGTCCGAGAAGGTTCGTGATTCTTCTACCCTACCCAGTCTGAATCCTTGGCTTGGGGAAGAACAATTCTCTTGCAATAACTCTGAGACAAGGTTAAGAATTTGTTGAGAGATGCATAAGTGGAGAGGGAATTCGGAGGTGAAATTAGTTTTAGGCAATCTTGTCGTGTAGCTACTAGTAAAGTTATGTACGAACCTAGCTGGTCTGTGTTTTGTGCAGGGGATTTAGATTTTAGTATGGGTTAAAATAAATGCTCCAAGATTAGTCATAGCTATATGTGAGCTGTCATCTCATTTGATGAAGGCTCCTAAACGTCGTGGAGTTCCCAAGGAGAAAATGGATACTCCCTTCTAAAAGTGTGTATTAACTCGTTTCTTTTTCTTCCTTCTCTCATCTTATTCCATCTTCTCTACGTGCTCCCATCTCCTTGAGCACTTCCTCTTCCTTTATGTAATCCTGGAAAGAAGAGAGACCGAGTGAGATGAGCACTTGGTTTTAATGGGCTACCTCCGATAATGCATTCGACAGACAGCCGTGTGTGAGACACGCGTCTTTTAACAACATGGCTGGAGGAAGGTAGGTGCGGCTAACATTTACAAGAAGGATCCTAAGTGCTTGACACTTTCCTGTAATTTAGCCCCGATCCTCCGAATCCCGTTGAGGCGGAAGCTTTTTAAAGTCTGTCAAATCAAGGAACCACTTCGCTCTGGATGGGAGGTTGCTGCTGGCGCGATAGAAAAAAGCAAGTTTTAAACTTCCCTCCGTCCTGTATCTGATACCCCGGGCCAAGCCAAGATGTGGTTAAGATAGAGCGGGTCGCTAATGTTATGGCTCGATTCAAATTTATAATCCATAACAGAAGAGAATTCTCATTTTGTTCCTGCCCCCTGTAATAGAAGACGGAAATAGAAATTGCGAAACTCGCCATAGCCATGCCATGCATCCCTTATTATCTTCACCCTTGACACGATTGACCGAACCAGAGTTTATGTCTATAGCTATGTTGGCGGTCCAGAGGTAAAAGGTTTGCTTCAACCAGCTCCTTCCTGGCTCTCACCTTATTCTCAAGGCTACACTACAGTCTGCATTGCATATTAGAGTAATTACTAAAACTTGATTTTACCCAAGGCAAGTTTAGGGGCGAGAGAGAATTACAATTATTCTTAATGCTGCCTGCCTGCCCTAAAGCCGTCTCTCCACTCAGCATAATCATATACCCGTGAAATCTAACTACCTGGCTTCCTGACCTTGAAACCTGTCTTATGTAAATAAATTTCAGAGTTTCCATACCCAGTTTCCAAAACAAATGGTTTTTACAAGCGTTTTTTTTGCCAGTTTTTCAATAATTCCCAACGGACTTAGCTGCTCATATGTTTTCAATCAGGCTATTGGAATTCCTTGAGGTAGAGAGGTAATGCATCAATTATTCTTAATGAGTTTGTCATACTCTCTTCAACTCTTTCTCTTTCTCCAACGAGATTTATACCCGAGGATTCAAGGGAGGGAATGAGAGGAGTATGCACTGGGACTTAAAAGTTTCAAATGAGGAAAGTATATTTGCGTGCTTGGAATTTGATATCAGAATTATTGAATTGATCCGCCATTAATGACCATCTAAATTATGTTGGGGCAGGAGGTCTGAGGGAATTGGAAAAATTTACGCCTTTTCTAATATTTTACGTGTCTTCCTATCCAAATGAGCTTCCTTCGTTAGCCTCCGATGTACTGACTGAATCCACACAGAACTATAGTTTGCTGGTAACTGCGTGCTCTAGCTCCTGCTGCTGAAACATTCAATCGAGCTGACTCCTGAGACTCTCCTGGTTTTCAGTAAACCATAAGATTCATCCGCGTCCATCCACCTCACATTCTGCTCAACTCATCTCCAGCTGGAGGGAAATAGGTATACACATAGGAACGAGACGGAGATAAATCTCTTCCGTCTTCACGCTTACTTGTGTATATCTATACTATAAGAAAAATTAGATGAGGAGGAGATTATCTTCACCTGCTCCATCTTTTTTCTCCGCTTCCAGTAATAAATTCTAGACCGGGTCAGTACGTGAATTTTTGTCGTGCGCCTAAGAATTGTCTTGGACTTATCCTCTCCACTCTCTTGCCATTTCTCTAATAGTATTCGTGACTCGATCCCTGCATTTACAACAATTCTGAACATTACAGCCGTAATTTAAAAGTCTGCTCCTGCTACCCTCCCTTGCCGGATCCTTCCCCGCCCTGGGATTCAGATCCGGATGATGAGAAAGACTTGACAGGAATGTATTTGAGTGGGAAATGTCCACGTGTCTCAATTTCCTCCACATATCTTTCCCTTCCCGCACTACCTGAATACATACCTCTTATTTAAGTAATTCACCCCAGTAGAATTCCCTGTTCACATTCCTCCTCAAATCCTCATCCTCCTCCATGTTCTATCCAGCAAGTCCCGGAACGGAGAGACGATTATACACAGAGGATTTCTTGGACGTGCTACCACAGTAACCTCAGATTTTGGTTTACCAACATAACAAACACACACAACCCCGTCTTTCTTCATGTAATCAAGGGAACAAAGTCACTATTTTGATCTGCAAATCGGATTACCAACCTCAGGGGTTCCTCTGCATCAAAGTAACAACAATGTTCAGCATTCTCCTAACCCAGCAGCTTCCTCTACATCTTCCTCATATTTATTCTTTCTATCCTTCACACATATACACACTTACGCACGGTTCATCGTACTCCTCCAACTAAATCCTGGAAGAGGATGAGGGAGGCGCCACACAAAGCTCACACCTCATATATCCCCCGCAGGTCTCTCTCCACTCTCATTTTTATGAAACGAGGGCGGGCGATGAATTTCAGCACTGTTCTTGTCCCGTCCTTTAGAAACAAGCTTTTCTCGAAGGACAATACTAGCTAGCGTAGTAGTAGTGGGTGAAGAGCTCGTTAAAAAATTGGGCGATGTCCGCAATAAGTTGTCAGCCCCCCTTTCAGCCTTATTGAAAGTGTATGTACACATTTCTCTCCCTATACAGTTACAGTACGTTGACCGGTAAGCTGCGCATTTCCTCACAGCAAGGATCTCACTATCTTGTTCTGCTCTCTTGATTTCATCCAGGTTCATGAGAGAAACTGGATCATTATCGTGAGATCGTTAGCTGATGTTTCCTGCTACCTCTTCCATTTGTTTGCCATGGAAACTAAAACAATTGGGGGTTTTTGTATTGTAAAGGAGGTGCCCGTTGGTTAACAACAAAAAACAATTGGGGTTGATTGGGAAAAGAATATTGGGAAATATGATTCCTTTTATCATCTCGTAGGTCGTGGCCTGAGATGAGACACACCTACCGGGTATTTAGCACACACCTTTTTCGGGGTTTATCTTTAGTAAACATCAAAACCTTATGGACAACAGAGACCAATCAGGTCGACCAGGTGAAGAACTAGATTTAGTAGAGGCCAAGTGAAAGTGAAGGAACAGAGGCAGAATATTGGCTATTTGTGCTTAAATTGCGAAGAAGAGTTTAGGCTAGTTAATTCAGACTGTGCAAGTGCAAAGCCCATGACTGGTTTGGCTTGTAGGAAAAATAGTAGGATCCTTGATTTGGAGGAAGCGGAAGCTGAAGTTAAGAGCTTCGGAGAAGAAATAGAGCCTGGAAGGTTTAAGTTTCTACCCTGGTTGGAAGACAGTCTGAAGGTGGACAAAAGTTATTGTGTTATGGAAGCGTATTGTAAATTATGTACAGGATTGGGATATGGTTAATGCATCCGCACTTGACTCCCTTCTCTCCTTTTGCCTATTCTCGTCTTCTCGGACGAGAGAGAGAGAGAGTAAGAGTAAGAGTTGTAATTTAGAAATTGGCTAGATTTAGTAGCTAGAAACCTTATAGTCATCCCTTCCGGAGAGTATTGTAAAGAGGGCTGAAAGTTATTAGTGGGGCAATAATAATTTTACAAGCATATCTATCTCGGGACTCGGGAGTAGGCTGCCTGCACCACTACTTAATGTGGGCACACTGTGTGGTATGTGGATAGCATAGAATAAGAATCTGGTGGAATGAGAAGACTGTGTTGGATGTGGATACTTTGGGAGAGAGAGAGAGAGGGAGAATGATGAAAATTTCCTTGGATATGAGAATTGAATGAAATCCCATGGTAAAATGAATATTTTAGCATGAATGCACACACGGGCGTACACGCCCATTACACGGAAACAATCCCAGGATTGGCATCTGCGGAACAATAACCAAAAAGCGGTACGGATTTGATGCGACCATATTTTTTTAATATCTATTCCCCTCCACCAACTTACCGCAGAAGCATACGGGAGAGAGGTCATTAAATGCCTTTGTGCTCCGCCGCTCCGGCATCCGATTTTCTAACATGATAGTACATAGCAGAATAACAGTTCTCATTCATCCGCTCATTCCGTCCTCAAGGAAATCCCTTTTCTCTTTCCCAGATTTCCTGAAGGATAGAAGAAGCAGAAGATTTTCGCTCCTTCTATTTCGCTAGCCCTTACTGGACAACTCTAAGTTCAATACGATGCAGGATCAGCCCATCTTTTGTTGTACTAAACTTTCCTACTCATCAACTTGGTTTTTATTATACTCCAATTACTATATGACCACGATTCACCCATGAATTTCATTTCAATTACTATACTGAGGCAATTATGCTAAGCTCCAGAATCCTTCAACAGTAAATATTCTTCTACCTATCTCAATATTTCCCCGAGATCCTTTCTCTCAATCCCTTTTGTTGGATTCCATTCAGTTTCCAGCAACAAAACCCTTGCATTTTCATTGTAGCTCTCTGTGCCGAATTTCAATGCAATCACTCCCTGCAAATCATATTGTCCAAGCTGCAAGCTAAATTGCATTCTAGGTATGATTTTAATTTCTTCTTCTAATTTTTCTGCCTGACTGCAGTGCAGACCCTTGACATTAAAAACGGATTGTCTTCTTCCATCCAACCGAGTCCATGAGCAGTCGTATTTGAATTTCAGCAATTGATTTTGGGAGGTGACAGCTTTATCACCACCACTTTGGTTGTGAATTTTTTAGCATACATAAATTAATTCCCTACCAAATTACACTTGATGAACAGACACCTGTTGACAGTCCCTCTTGCAAGAAGTCAGGGGCTGGTTTGCTCGAGGTACGCGGCAAGAAGACATTCTTAATTCACGGTCACGCCATTCTTCCAAGAACCCCCCCCCTCACGCTTTCCCTACCTGCAATCCATCCATCCTACTATATTGATTTCGTTGTTAGCTTTTAAAGGTGTGGATGAACCATTTGTAGCTGCTAACTCGAAATAATTGGCAAAAGAAGGTACAATTACAGCCTTTGAAACCGAGTAACCAACAAGTTACATTCCCAAAACCTTGAAACACTTATAAGAGCTAAGCTCAGACTGTGATGATAGGTTTTGCTTTCGGAGAATTATTAAGTTTATGATGATAGTTTGTAGGCAAGAGAGAAAGATTAAGAGAAAGTAAGTGACTTGTGTAACGGTGTGAAGAAGAGAATGATAATACATTTCCCGATGAGTCATTCTTTCCCTTAGCACGTTCGTATAACTTGAAGAAGATAATCCTGGAGAAAAACTATCCTGGCAATTACCGAGTCAAAGAATCAACAAAGGCAAGTATTATTATGGCTTACGCAAGAAGAAGAGAAAAGAAAGGAGGGAAGCAACTAATAATTTTATTTCCGTTCTTTATTTCTCCAACGAACGATAAGAAGTGTAGGAGAGAAAGTCAGAGGGGTTGATATGGAGAAAGTAAATTTGCAAAAGGAAGAGAATCCAAGGAGGAACTTCTTTCAGTCAAGTGAATACCTTTTGGACTGTGGGGATTCCTTGAAGGATTTCGGTGATGGAAAAGAAAGGGAATTTAAATGAAATCTTATTTTCCCTCTAATTCTCCCTTTTTCTCTATGTTACAAGATATGTATAGCGTAACTTATCCATAAGTTGGATAAAAATTCTAGAGGAAACTATATTCGCATAAAATCCATCCGGCCCCACTCCCTTTTTCCAAGACTTGTTAGTTTATCGTGGAAAAACTCGAAGCTTAGCGTTCCCCTCTTGAAGCTTATGATGATGTTAAAACAGAAAGATCTTTTTGAAATGTGGAATGGGGAGCGGGAAAAGTAAAAAGGAAGAGTGAGTAGAGGGATGAGAGAGAATCATATCCTTATATAATTAATGCACATTCTTTGTATCCCACCTGACTCAGTCAGAGAAAGCGGAGCGGAAGAGAGACAAAGGGGTTCGCCGGCTTGATTACTAAAAGAAAGATAATAGAGCCTACCTGCTAGATTCTTGTAATCTTCTACTTCTTCCAAATATTCTGTAATGCCTTCATCCCTTACTGTACTCGCTAAAAGTGTGTCCACTTTCCAGGATCTGCATGCATACCCCTTTCAGCGGGAATCTCTAACTCCTTTTGCACACTTGAAATCCTCCTAGGGGTATAAAGCGGCAAAGAGAAAGCAAGCGTTCCGTAACATGATCATCGTATATGGGTAAGTCTTAAAATGCGGTAGAAAGGTTTTTAGGGCGAAGAGGCAAAGGATGGGGAGAGGCATTGTCTTTAAGATTATCTACCTTTCTCCCTTGCCGGATATAAGCGGGAAGAGAAAGTGTATAGCTCTTGGGAGCTTTTTGGTACGAGATGATCGGTGACGCCCAAGCCCAGCCACCCTTACCGGTAGCCGTCTTTTACTTTCACAAGCCTCTTAGCACCAGATGTAGGGTCGTTCAGACTTGTTCTTCCCACTTGACTATGAGCTTTTGAAGGTAATCTATGCCTTTTCCTCCGTTCAGCCTTGCTTCATCCGCTACTTTTACACTCGTTCTTAAGGCCAAGAGTTTTCTTCACAGACTTGGAAGTAGAAGCCCTCGAGGTAGGGAAAGTGTTGAATTGAATAGAGAAATGTCTAGGAAAAATAACGCTTCAAAACACATTCTCGTTTATGATTCAATCGAAAATCGTAGAGTTGAAGAGTTTTCCAATTCTTCTATGCATTATTGATTATTCTCGCGTACACTTTTCCCCTCACATGCTCTTCCATCTTCCAGTGTCAACCTAAGGAAGACGGCCTATTGGCATTGTGCATAAGTAACAGAGCGATTCTCTTTTCCCATCAGCTTTCTCCATAACTTTTTACCATTCTTTTTCCCTTCAGCCCTTCCCCACTCCCCCTCTTCTTTTCATACTTTATACTCGCACACACCCAGTCTCGCTTTCCATCCACCTTCTTGTACTTTCTCCACTTTCTCCCGTATAATTTTTCACCCAACTATTCCCACATACTATGCTAGTCAAGACAAGGCGTTGTATACGTGCAAGAAGAAGCCCATAAAATATGCAACGCCCTGTCATGTCTGAAGTAGTATTGTCCTTATATGTGGAATTAATGCAAACTAAAAAAATTGATGAGAGACATTCGGGATCCCAATGAACGACCCACGAAGACAAATCAACCTCATCTCCACACACTCAATTCCACAGACCTTGAACCAAAGCAAGCAGTTCCAAATATCATGACATCCTGTGCCCATGGAATGGAGTAACCAACTTTCCTTCTTGTCCTCCGCTTCCCATCTGTAATCGAAGAAGGATAGCGACAGCGGGCATGTACAACTCGGCCTGGTTGTTAACGACCTGGGAAAGATTGCCATAGTCTTTCCAAAGGGCTTCTCCGGGGCGGGGGAAAAGTTCTCAACAAGTTTCCTCCGAAATTAAATTGAAAAAAGGCGCTCGTACGGCAGGAATTTTACGCGTGCATGGCTGCTAATTATACACACAATTCGTATTCTCAATAATTCACGCCGCCACCACTATTTTTCTCAAAGAAATCACAAGATAAAAGAAAACTACTCTAGTCACTCTCTGTAGAACTCTCTGTAGAAGGTTCCATTATTCACTATTCACCACTCTCCTTTCAACTCACAGGACTGAGAGAGAAACAATGCCAAACTATTATGTACTGCCTTGCACCCGCCTCTACTCTATCATCTTAAAGGAAATGCAGCTTTTCTTCTGGTGTAGACTTTTAACACCCGCCAAGAAAAGAGTAGCACCACTTTTTTATAAATTTTACACAATCTTCCCTCACACTCTACGCTTTCAATTTTACGCAAAAGAGTCTGCTCATGTATTACTGGCTGAATGGGGTGACGCTACCGCGGAATCGAATTAAGTCAATTGCATCAACGGCTGAACTGCCCAAGCCGTTTTCCTCAATCCAAAACTCCTGACAGTTCCCACATATCTACCCTTGTTTCACTTATGTGGAGGGAGTCGCTATGTGTAAATCTTAAGTAATGTGCAGCCCGTCAGAGAGACAGCACAGATTCCATGCAGTGGCGAAAGCTGGGAGAGAAAGTCGGTTTCAAGGCTTTCAGTATGGCATAGTTTTGCTTACATGCATTAAGCCACGTGGTGCATACAATGCGTTGGATGTAGAGGATTTTACTGAAATTGTGGGTGGCAATCTAAAAGCAAAGCTCTCTCCGACTTTTTTAATCCTTTATCCGATATAAGTTGATCTAATATAGTTTTTATGTGTTCGGAATTTTAGAGAGGCGATCAAGAGACGCTCGATCCGGGTCTACGTTCTTTCAACATCTTGTTCGAACTACGCAGTCGATAATTCCTTCATCCTTTGGGTTTCTTCTATCGTGTTTCTTCATCCTTTTCTGGAGTGTGAGTGAGCTAGTGAGCAGCAGGAGCTTTCTTTCGTCGACAAAATCGGAAGAAAGGGGTAAAGTTGTTGTTCGGAGGACTTTGAAAGCTAAATCCAGCCGGCTGGGGAGCCAAGAAGCGACAAAGAAGAATAATTTGGAGAGGACAGATTAGAGACAAGAATGGACGTCGGTCTGGTAGCTCGCTGCGTCCGAGTCAACAAGATTGCTACAAGAAGAGGATTGATGGAGTTAAGAGGAGCGTATTGTGGGGACTGTGGCAAAAGAACGCTTGTCTCTTTTCATGTGAATCAAAAGGGGAGGAAATATTTGTGGAAAGTGCCATTCTTGAGAGAAGAGACTCGATCCATCAATTCTTTTACTCCTTCTTCTTCCCCTCCTTTCTCCTCCCCCCTCCTGTCTTATTCTTCCCGTGGGGAAAAAATCCGAAAAACACCTAATTCTATACTCTCCTTCACTACTTTTTTCTCATCCTCAGCCGTCACCCTCCTCAACTCCTCAGTCCTCTCCCCCACTCAAGAAGTACACTTGAAGAACAAGGAACAAGGATCTGAGACACTACAAAAACCTAGTAAAGATGACAGTAGTGAAACGGCGAACAACAAGAGTGACCAAAACAAAGGAGCAAATTCTCTTCTTAACAAACCCACTAAATTATCACCTTCATCCAGTTCTTCCTCCTCAAACCGGAGCAAAAACTCTACAATTGGAAGCAGTGTTGGGGGCGGTGGGATGTCTGGGAAACATCGTTCAAAGAGAAAACCCCAGGATTTTGATATTTTTGGCACATGGGATTCTACGACAGATTTACCTTTGATGGTTGAAGCTAGCATTGAACAAGGTCGGCCCATTCCCACCGTTCTCTCATCCTCCGTCGGAGGGAGCAGTGTAAAAGGACGCAGACCATACCAGGAGGATAAATATTGCATCGAAGAACTCGGAAAAAGTATTCTGTATTTTGCAGTATTCGATGGTCACGGAGGATCGGAATGTGCACGTTATTGCGCTCAGCACATGCAACGTCATATTTCCTACTGGATTAATGCAAAAACCAGAGAAATTGAGGATGAAGGCTCAAAAGAATTGGACCTCACTGCCGCCCTCCACAACGCTTTCCTTGAAGTTAACAATGCCTTTTCCCGCTGGCATGCCTTCAATATAAAAGGTGAGAGCTTCCAACCACCGAATTTCCTTTAACTTCTCATTCCTAGAACTTCGAGCACTATAACTTCCCACCCCCCAGTTGAATTCTCTCCCCTTCTCTTGACGTCTACAAGGACGAAACCAACTTGCACGTCTTTAATTTCTTTTATTGTTCATCTCTTTAACTGATGACACGAGTACGTGATAGTAAGGCTCATCGAATCACATTCACTCCTTCGAGACTTCCCCCACTCCTCTCGTTATAAAACACAAGGACTTGTAGAAAGTTAACGAGGTGGTGGTAGTAGTGGTGATGGTGATGGAAGCTCCAAGACGGGAGAGCAGTCACATTCCTTCCACCCATCAACTCCCTCATATAACATCCCCCGTGTAACATATGATAGTGTGATTATCCAAGAGGAGTGCGAGAAAAATAAAGATTTTGATGCGTTAATTAAGAGAAAGCACTAAAGCCGACGACTATCCACAAACTACCCGTGTCATTCAATATGGGAAAAGAAAAAGAGGCATAGTAAAACGGGAGTCGTCTTCTCCGCAAGTCTTCACAACCACTTCGTAATTGAGTCATACATCCCCCTTTTCATGTCTATCTTTTGGTCAGTCTTGTGTGTTATTTACATGGACTACATGGACTTCCTTTATGCTCTCTCCGTCTGACGACTCAGTTAGTTCCAGAATTTTTTCCCCATCACAGTTTGTTTTCTTCTAAATAGCTAGTCATATTGCACCCAGCTCGAGTAAAAGCAAGCAGTGCGTAGAAATAGTCACAATCTCATAAATCCTCCAGCACCCATCCAATGGATCCGCTATCTAACCACTGTTATTATAACGAGGATGAGAAAAGCGTGTGCATATATTTTATCTCCGCTACGCCCACTCTACTGGTACAAGTGTAATCTACTAAAAAATCCCTCCTCACGACATCCTTCTCGGCAGACATTAAATTAGCTTGAATTTATGAGACCATGATTACGGAGGGCCACAAAACTTTCCTCCAGCCTTCCTTCAAACTGCTCCCGTACTATAAAATATGGAATCCGTCACGACTTTTCTCAAAAAATAATCATCCTATGCAATTCCCTTCCCATCTTCTCTACTTCAAAACACATACATATTCACACAAAAACCTCCGGAAGCGTGCGCTGCTGAAACTGCAAAGTTATCAAAAAATATTAAATCCTCGGCAGAATTTCAGTTGCCCTCCTTTTTCTACGCTGGGCTGTACCCGGAACTTGAATGCTAGGCATGGAAGAAGGGGCCCCGAATCTTCCATCTTAAAGTTCACAGAGATCATATTCTAGGAAGATTGCTCTTCCTAGGAGCTGGGTACTTTATACTTGAGAAATTGTCATGGATAAGGTTTCTGGCAAGAAGCTTGAACCGAGCCTGAAGTTGCTCTTTACAAGTGCTTCTTCCTCTTCAAGCATTGGCAGGGTATTACAATATAAAGTGGTAGCAGCCTTTTTGGAACCGCTTACTGGAATACAAGTTTCGTCTCTCCCTTGCTTTTATCATACTATCATCATTAAGCGTTAGGGAAAGTGTTGGAGATTTTGAAGTGGTTGGCGCTTGTAACGTTGTGAAACGGTATAGATTTCTTTCGCATTACTTTCTGAAAACAAGGAAAAGCTTAATAGAAATACTCATGTTCTCTAAAACTATCAAGTTTGCTTAATAACCGGCCTAGAGGGATTTCTAATCCTGTGCTTGGAGCAGAAGATAGTAGTAATACTTTGTTTAATAGGTTATTGAAACCTGGTCGTAATTTAGTAAGGCAGTAAGGGTATATGATGTTATAAGTAACTGTATATTGTTTCCTACGGTGGGTTGTTGTAACTCCTCCAGGCCGTAAATAAAATAACCGGTATTTCTTCCAACCTCATCTCTTACTCCAGCCCCAGTCTTCATGCCAAAGTATAGCTATTAAAATTACCGTTTCTCTCTCAAGTATGCATTTTCCTTTAAGCTCCATAAAGCTTCCCGCTTCGTCTTAAAATGATGGAATGCAATTAATTCAGACATGATTACACAAGACTGTATGAAAAATTCACGGGGTTTTCTATAAAACGCGCCTAGGATTACCATAGTGCACTACTACAAAAGTAGCCAGGAAGCGTTTCGCCCACAGGGTTCTGTAATCAGGAGACCTCCTAAAAATTAATTTAAAAAACGTTTTGTACCAGTAATCTATCCCTGGAGGAGGAGACACACACAGGTTTACTTTCTGCATGGTTCATGCTTGTTTGTTCTTGTTCCGTCCGTCTTGGATGGGACAGGACTCTGCGGGATAGGAATTGTGGATATAATATTCTTCGCCGGATTATTCCCTGGGGAGGTAAAAGAATGAGCATAAATCATGTAATAAAATTTAGCAGGGTCTCTATGGAATTGTGTATACCGGGAGCGTATATCCACGGGGATGATTATCGCAAGGGAGGTGTAATATATGAGTAGAGGACGCGGACGTAAGTAGGGCGGTTCTTGGTTGATGGAACGAGCGCGTATTGGACAGGGATTGTTGTTGGCGAATATGAAGAATGGCGAGTACATGGGGGATAATCGTGACAGCATTATCTAAGGATTTTCTACCCTCTTCTCCCATAAGCTCTTCTCTCTCTCGCTTACTCATCCTTCTTTATCAGCACCTCCAAGTGCCTTCTTCCTTTTCAATGATTAATGGCTAAAATGATGAGAGAATGTTATTTAAGGGATGCATCGTCCTCCTCTACTTACTCATACCATCCTTCCCGTCCTTACGTACACACTCTTTCAATCCATCCTGTATTTATATTTTCCTCTCTTTCTCCCTACAAGTTAGTGCTTGCTTTCAATGGCTTGGAAATATTACCTCCAAATCGCTCACTGACTCTGACTCCTAGTATATGTCGGATTCTTTCACCCTTCCACTTTACATTTTCCTTATCTTTTGTCTGTGTCTTTAGGAAATTCAGTGTGGAACAAATTATTGTCACATTTGTGGTAGCTTGTATTCTTATTCCTCACTCCCTTCCCACTCTTTCTCGTTTCGAGGAAGCTAACTTACTGACATACCAAATTGCTAACTGAATTGCATTAAACGCAAAACAATTTGTCAGTGTTCTTTTCTAATTACGTGGAAATGGATTCCATATACAAAGAATATATGTACCCCGGATTTGCTATAGTTAGCAATACTTTAGTCAGTCAATCCTACTTTCTGCAGGATTTAACAGAGAAAGGAGCTCTGACGTAAGTGAAACTGTAGGGCAATGTCCAGTTTGCCTGTACATATCAATCACTATAAGCTTTCCAGTATATTTCCAGGAAAACCCCTCTAAGCGAAGGATTTAGTCGTATTTTGAAACGTAACAAAACGACAGTAAAAGCTAAACTGAAACCAACTTTTTGCGTTCTGGCAGCTACTATGTATTTGTTTTGTAAACACAATAAAATCTTCCGTGTATGTATAATATACAGGCAAATAGCAAAGTTGGGACGAGCTTTCTCCATTCAAAAATTTCCCTTTTGTCTCTTATCTTCCAGGAGAAAAAACGGAGCAAGCTCGAAAGATGGATTAGGTAAAAAGTTCACAATTGTTTATGAGGGAAACATCATTGATTTATAAACTGATGTAGTGGTACATGAGATGAGAGTGAAACTATAGCGGGATTGGGTAGATGAAGAATCAAGAAAAGAAGGAAAATAGCAACTACATATAGTTAATCCCTATATTGAAGGAGGCAGTTACGTGAGGCTAGTCTTTCGAGAAGAAAGTGAGAAAATTCGTGTCAGCGAGGGAGGCACTGATATTTAAAGGAAAGTGATTCCCAATTTGAGAATTGATCAAGTTTTACCTGTGAAAGTTTTGGTCGAGACGGCGTGGCTTTAAGAGAAACCATCGGATGAGGAGGAGCTGGAGAGTAGCATTGAGCCGAGAACAGGAGAAAATTCCAGGAGTTTATAACTTCTTGGAGCATGTACAAGAATCATTTGAGCAGAAAAATACGTAGATGTGTTGTAATAGAGAGAGATGAAATGTTGAAATGAATTCTACATTTTCTCTGACCGTAGCATGGACTCCATACCAAATCCTACGTCTCGTCATCTTTCTTTGCTCTACCATTTTACCTCCGGGTAATTTCTAGAGCAGCTATTTGTACAGAAAATTGGGAGATGGAGCGAGAAAGAGAGAATACAAAAGGAAGGAAGGAATGTGGCATACTTGATCTTTGGATGTGGGTAGCGGAATTGTTGAGAGAGGAAAAGCAAGGAGATTGTTTGTAGACAGTTTCCTTGTGGTTTTTCAAAAGCCTTATAAAGATACGTAGGTATCCCTTCAAGTCGGATGGGACGGACGAGAGAAAGCAAAAGGAGGAGAGTACGGTTAGAGTTAGAGGAGAAAGAGAGGAAATGATAGGAAATATTAGAGGAGTGAACCAGGAGGAACGTGGTAATATGAGGTGAAATGGGAGGAAGAATATATATTGCGAATTCATTCCCTGCGAGTTTGTCATTGATTTGGCGGTTGGTCGGGAATTTTTGATGAAGAGAAGAAGATGAGAAATTCATTGGATCCTTTCTCTTTTTCTCTCGTATTATTCATTCTCGGTAAGTTTCTCCTCGTAGGCGCGAATAGTTTCTTGCTCGTAGAACTGAAGAAAAGTCAGACAGGGTGGAGTGAACGAGCAAGAGGAGGAGAAGGAACGGAGAAAACTTGTTTGAGAAAGCGTAATTACTTTTCAGATGCATCAATAATAGGGAATGAGATGAAAAGTATGGCGTGTGCATTTTTGTGATATTGAAAATACCCATACGCTTCCCTGAGCATTGAAAGTGGAGACAAAATGGGCCCCATCTCCTCAATCATTACGATAGTTTCCATCTACCAACATTTATTCACACTTGATCGAGAAGAAATTGCTGCTCGCTTTTCCCGAATCCAATGCGGACATCAAAGACCTTGTTCTCTCGCACCATATCCTCTCGTCCTTAAGCTAAACAGCAAAGCAGAATCTAAGAGTTTCTTGTATATGTAAACATGTATCTATATGGTGCTCGATATCTCCAAACCGATTATACAACCGCGGTCTGGCTGGTTGGGATAAACGAGCTCTATCCGAAGCAGGATGCAGGAGTCGTCTTCCACAATCAGCATTTACCCAGACACTAACAGGTTTAGCGGAAATAATGATAGTTTTACTACTCCTGCTCTGAAATCCTATCACTTGGTACACCGAAAAAACTTGGGCGGTGAAAGTTTTTCGGATCTTCTAGGAGAAAGCAGTTATCCTAACTTTCACCACACGAGTCATTTTTAAACTTAATCAAGTAGCGTAATTTTCCAACGAGAGAAGATTCGCCGAGAAACTTAAAATAGAACAGCAGAGAATAAGGAGAAGTTTATCCTCTTCGGAAGAAGGGCAGACAAGACCGTGTAAGACGAGAAAGTTCAAGTGGACTTTCCCCTGAGCTTGAACTTTAAAAGATGCATTTACTTTTAAAAACCCATCAAACTTGGATGTATCATTTGTCAAGCTTGTTCAAGAAACGAAAGTCTAGTGACATCATGAACGGAACAGAGGTCCATGCTTAATTTCCGTTCTTCTTTCTCATCCAAACTTTAGGGACAGGTTTAACTTGGTCATATAAGGATTCCTCCAATATTAACTAGCGAGAGTTAGCTGTATGAATGTACATGTGGAACATGAGTTGAAACTGTGATGAGATTTATAGAATTTTTTGCTTCATTAGTTATGAATTGCGAGCAAGAATAGGATGGAAAGGATACTCTTGAAACTTTCTCCTTCTCAACCTTTCTCCACTTAGTGTTCTCCGTCAATTAGTCCCACCCATCGAACCATCTGACAGGGATAATGAGTAGGATGACTATCTCGATTTAGTAACGACCATTCTCCTCTCTTACCATGCCAAAAATAGCAACCCAAAATCTATACAGATTCGGTTCAACCCAACAACTGTGCTGAAGGAAGAGGAATGTGGAGAAAGCATTATACTGTAGATAGATAGATATTTTATTGATTTGAGCATAATATTACAGCTCCTTCAATATTTGGATCTTAGCTTAGTTCTTGGTTCTAGTACATAAATGCAATCGCTTTGAAAAAATTGTACATGTTGATATATAGATTCTTGTCGTTCGTGTTGAAAGTTTCGTTCCATCCTCTGGTAGCAATATCTTCCTCGTAAGCACTAAAATATTTTTGCCTTACATCGACTGTTTTATCGCATTTAAACATAGTATGTGTCCAGTTATAATCTGTCGGTTGATTACATAAGTGACAGAGTTCTTTAAGTTCTAATTTTGTGTTGTTTACATATATTGTCTGACAGTTAAAACGTATTCGAACTATGACACTAGCAAATTTCATGGGTATGCCACAAGTCATATATGGTTCATCCCTCACAAAAAGTTTAACTTCCTTAAAGGCTTTTGATATACATGATGAATTCATAGCTTGCAGGTCTTGCTGAACTAATTTAATTTGGTAACATGAGACAATTTTAGCGGTTTCTTTTTCCCATAACTTCCAGTCTGAGCTATTCCATAGTTCCTCACTTATAAATTCCTCAATCTCTGTTCTAACTTGAAGTGCCCAATTGTGTACAGGTGTTCCTTTTCTCCTCCATAGATATGTTTTACATGCTTTTAGGAGACAGTTACTTTCTCTCTTTAACAGACTAATTATGTATTTAATCAGCTGTTTTACAACTTTCACTCTTAGCATAGGTGCATTACACTCTAGTCTTAGCATTATACTGTAGTGTTTAACCAAGATACTTTCAAAGATATTAATGGTAATAAAAGCTGAATTTCTTTCCCATCCATCGACGAGGAAAAGCTTGGGGTGACTAATTAACTGTCAAAAAAGTATTGCCTTATGTTTATGTTATCCCTACACTCGTAATTTCCAAGGGATATCATCACTAAGCACAGAAAGGTTTGACAGTTAAAGCTCTTGGATGTAGATCTAGCCATTGACAATTACACTATTGAACATCGGGAAAAAAGCCAAATCGGCACAAAATATTCTACAAGCTTAATTGTGGCTTAATCTGCTTTAAAACAGGATCTTAGATTTAATTGAAGTGATGATTATTATGAGCCAGCAAGCTAATGTATATTGCACCTGCTAAGTGGAAATTATATTGAAGCGAAGGACATTTTCAAGAAGGGTGCTCATTCTCGTTCCGAGTCAGTTTTCTCTTTTCTCTTTTACGTTCTCCAAGTATAGAAGGATAGGGCGGAGGGGATAAAAAAGAAGCGGCTGGCTGGCTGGCATTGAAGTATCAGAAAAGGAATTAGAAGTGTCAGCATACATATTTACTTGATTCATACTACGACCTGAGTGACTCTAGCACATTAACTGTAATTATTGACGACGACATCTACTTTTGATAAAGTTAGTAGACAAGATATTGACGAGGATGAAATCCGATCGTGTTGGCATTCGGTTGGAGAGTTGTTCCCCAAATTTTCAAGAAGGGCTTTTTGTTCATTTCAGAAGCTGAAGGCGATAGTTCCGGGACGACGGCAACGGTCGTCCTTTTAAAAGACAGCACCAAGTTAGCAATCGGGCACGTTGGAGATAGCCGAGCAATACTCTGTCGGGGCGGTGAAGCGAGAAAACTTACCACGGATCATGTGCCAAGTTTAATTACAGAGAAGGTAAACTTTTCCTTCCCAAAGGAATGACTCCCGATTTTCTGGACTGTTTTGTCTCCTTTTAATTTTCTATACGCTCACTTCCCGTTTAGTTTGTATCATTCATCTCCAACCTCCTCTCCTCCATGTCTACAAACTTTTCACCAGGATCCCTTCCCTCGCCTCCTTCTCTTCTTGGCGTTCTAAATTTTATCCAACGAGTTCTCCTCCCGTCCTCTTGAAGCAGCTTTAATTATTTTTCTTGAAGGGAATCAATTCCTTCGATCCTGGAATGTTTATCCTGGAGGAACAATTGTAGTGAGGAAAAGCGATGAGAGCAACTAGGCAACAGAAATATTTAGGGGTATAACCCCGACCCCAACACTAAATATAGTTTGTGTGTTGACTAAACCCCGGCCTATTTTTCTCTCGCTTATTTTCACTTCTTTTGCTTTTTTGGTATGACCATATGAGGCAATGGGATCGAAAAGGAATGGAATGTTATACGAAATTCTTGCAAGTTTTCTCCGAATTTTAGAATGAATTTTGGCGGGTTTGGGATTGTAAAAGCCTCTATTTTTATATTTACAGAACCGAATTGAAAAGTCGGGCGGGAGGGTGGGAGAGAGCCGGGTGAACGAGCGGCTCGCCATGACTCGGAGCATAGGAGACTTGGAATTGAAAAGATATGGTGTGATTGCAGAACCTGAAGTAAGACTTTTGAACATCAGTCATTCCAGGGATGCATTCATCGTCCTTACTACAGATGGTATCAATAGCGTGATGACAGATCAAGAGATCGTAGACACTGTGAAACAAGCGGAAGATCCAACCATCGCCGCCCACCTTCTCACAGACACGGTAAGTTAGTTTTCGTATCCAGAGGCGTCCCAATAAGTGCCGAAATTCAATAAACCTCCCTCACTTTACTCCCATCTTCTATTCCTTCAAACTCACAATCTTCCCGTCCCCGTCACGCTGAATGCAGGGATACCGCCGGGCTAAAAGCTTTCGAAAGTAAAGTAGGTAGAAAAGACTTCAAAAACCTACGACTTGAAATTACTTTCCGGCCAACTTTCTCCAAAAGTTGATTGATTACGTTCGAACTACCCTTGGCTGGAAATGCTTTCTCTCTCATTAGCCGGAGGACAAGTGCCAACTTTAGGCCAATAGACATCAAAGCTGCTGTCGCCCCCCAAACCCACTTAGTGAAAGCGTGATCAAGATGATTACACCTGAGGAACCCCTACGCAAAACTCAACCGATGACCTCACCTCACCAGAGCTCTATAATACTGAGGGTCCGTCAGCTGTATTTGCACAAAAATGCAACAGACGCTGCCACAAAAGTAGTGGGGTGTTGGTGCTGAAACTAGTATCAAAATGAAGCCTATTTTCTTGTGGTTATACTGATTGTTTTGACAGTTAGGGATGTAAGTCATAGGTCACAGCGTTGCAGCAAACAAGGCGGGGTCAAAAAAAAGTTTCCAACCTATGTTAACAAATGGAGATTCTAATTTTTTGAAAATGCAATTATAATAGGTTTGCATTATGTCTAGAATATCTGTAAAAGCTCAAACGAACCGTGGGAAAGTCTGCTTTTATAATGTGAAAAGATTTATTTAAAAAATTGAATCCTAATAGTGTTTAAACCTGTGATACCGTTGGACTAGGAATTCGGGTTGTCCAACTTGCAAGTTTCGGAGTACCCAATTTTTACAATACGCTGTAACATATTTAATGCTACAAGTAAAATTTTGAAACTTAATCCCTGAAGTAGCCCATTTGGGATCTGGGTAGTTCGTACTTGACAAGTTCATCCTCCTAAGATTCATCTACGGATAATTCATACTCGGGTAATTCACACTTACTACCTTTTCATCCTTTGTACTAATTCATGCTTAAGACAGTTCATACTTGAAAAGTTCATACAAAGGTTTTTTCATACCCATGTTTCATCCATAACAAAATTAGAATTTAAACTAAAAACATATAATAAATAGTAATGGGTATACTAATGTGTCGAAGTGTGGTCTTTACCTGAGCAAAGATTAAGTACGCAGTAATTAAGAAATAGAGAATACAAAATGAGATTCACAGCTTCAGTTGGCCTGATATAAATCGATACTAGCTGCCTTGCGTTTGCAGACTGAACTGGATACAGTATTCAATCTAATGTTTTGTTAGGCAGTAAAGCGTAGATGTTTGTATGCGAGGATGTTCTGCAGGGCAAGTTGGCGAGAGGGCTAGGAGTTAGCTAGGAGAAGATTTGTGTGGTGTGCGTAGGGATGGTGAGGTTAATTCATAAGGTACTTGGTAGAGTTTCTTGGTACAAGGAAAGGTGCTTGGTACAAGGAAAGGTGCTTGGTACAAGGAAAGGTGCTTGGTACAAGGAAAGGTGCTTGGTACAATGGTAAGGTGCTTGGTACAATGGTAAGGTGCTTGGTACAATGGTAAGGTGCTTGGTACAATGGTAAGATATAGCTTGGTGCATGGAGACAAGGCTAACTAAGGATACTTGGTGTAGCTATATCGCGATGGTACACTTGCTCTCGTGTCGACCGAACTAAACAACAGAGGATGATGGTGCAAAAATGGAATCAATGAGAAATGTAGGAAATAACACAGGAGTGAATTCAAACAACTTGAGAGTTCTCTATTGAAACGGACATAGTAACGGACTGACAACGAAAATACAAGTGACAATTTAGACTGATTTCTCTGCTCCTTTTATAGGCGCAGAGTTGGCAAAAAACATAAGAATTGGTTTGCTCTGCACAGAGAGCTGATGTAGTAAAGAACATGATGAGAACAAGATTAATCCAATTGCATAACGGAATTAGCATAGTTTGAACTGATGACATAACCTCGGTACAGTTATACAATCATATGGTAGAAGTTAAACATCAACATTCAAATGACACCAATTAACATACAGAAAGTACCAATACTAGACAGCACCAGTGCTCAATCATACACATTTACATAAGAGCCAAATCTATCAATACAATTTCTCGCCTCTCCTTCTCTCTTACACGATTCAGGCGCAAACATACAGCCCCCCTTGAAGTACTAGTAATTCAATAAAAACTGACATGTGTTGTAGCGAAGAGTGTAAGCATGAATTGTAAAAGATAACAAATATGAAGTTATATTACTTAATATTGTAAACATATACATACATGTTGGTCTGGGTCGGGGATAAAAACATAATTTTAAATATGGGAAGTACAAGCTGGTGTTATTCCTTTGCAGGGTAACTTGAGGGCGCATAGTAATTTGATCAATACCTTAGCAGGGAGAGTCGTCAGCCAAGTTAGCAACTTGGTGGGCAGGAATAGCACCGTCATTTGGTCATCAGAGGGAAAGCGTTGTGGGGTTGATGAGAACGGCAGCACCAGCACCAGGCTTGGAGTTGGTGAACGTAGCAACGTGAGGTTGGAAATCATCTTGGCGAGGGTGTCGAAATGCGGAGTGACTTCACCCGTGGTTGAGTGCACGGACGCGTTGTGAAGTGCAGCAGCTCGAACATCAGCAGAGGAATCAAAGATGACCTTCCTTGGTACGGTGAGGGCATCATTAGAGCTAACATTGGGACGTTCTTTGTTGCGGAGAGTAGGAACATCAATTTGGATGAGGGGGAGAGCATGGTTGGTGTTGACACAGGCCTTCATGCAGCTCGCTTGGTCCAGAACAGTCGCGGTGTAGGAATACAGGTTTGGTGCCGCGAAGGTGTCGGTGCCGTACGTACCCATGACAATCCATCCCAAAGTAGTTTCCAACGCGCATGGTTGATTGGCATCGCCCAGTCGTCTTCCTGGGAGAAGAATGTTTGGGAAAACTGAAGCGGAAAGGAGAATATCAACGGCTCCAGGGCAGTGAAAGTCTGGGTCAGCAAGGGGTAAGTCCTGAAGATGGTACCAATCGTCTGGGCTGCACGGTTCACTAGGGAGGTTGGACGAGACGTTATCGAGGATATAGGCATTGACTGGTGCTAGTGGGGAGTGATTCAGTGCAGACCGCAGATAGATCCGTGTCATGTTTTCCACTTCAGCCTTTGCACCACCAACTCCACTTATGGTGAGGTGCGTAGAGAGGCGTAAGCTTCCAAGTCGACGGGAACAGTCTCGGGATATGAAGCTGACTTGGGAGCCGGTGTCCAGGAACGCGCGGCAGCGTACCCATTCATTAGTGGTGTTCAAGCATTCTACAATAGCCGTAGGAAGTAAGACACCACCCGGTCTTGGTACGTTGCACATCATTGCTTGAACGGTGTCTGTAGCGCTTTCTTCGGTGTCGTGGTGCAGAAGAGTGTGGTGTACCCGTTGACAACGCTTGCATCTTTGTTTACTGGGACACACACGGGCCAAATGGGCGGAGCTGAAACAGTTAAAGCATTGCCGTTGTTCTTCCACAAACTTACGCCGCTCATCCACAGACATGGTTCTCATAAACTTGGAACACTGCATCAATCCATGGCTGTCACCACCACAACATTTACAGGGTGACCCAACAGATACGTGGTGCGACTTAGGTTGGGGTGGGTGATGGGATCTGAAGAAGGCTTGGTGTTGTGGTTTGGGTGTAGGCAACGATGACAGCAGTACTTTCGATCGGGTGATGAGGAATTCGGTGAAATCTTTGATTGTGACTTCCTCGGCTGCTTTGGTGAGTACTGCATCCTCCCACCTTTGACGAGTATGTGAGTCAAGCTTCTCCTCCAACAGAATGATCAGCAGGGCGTCCCAGTGCTCTACCTTCTTGTTAAGGGATAGCAGACATCTGACAGCTTCGGTGATGGTGTCGGCCGTGTTTCGAAGATGAGTTGGAGACTCTTGAGTTGAACATGGAAGACCCCGGAGGCGAGCCACCTGAGAACGGATTAGCAGCTTAATGTCGTGGTATCGGTTCTTCAGAGTAGTCCACGCCTCGTCGTAGTTGGCGTCGGTGATTTGTACGGACTGGATCAACTTCAAGGCTTCTCCTTGTAGCGACGACTTTAGGTACTGCAGTTTGTGAACCTTCGATAATCCTTCCTTCTTGTCGATCGTCGCGGTGAATAGGTCATGGAAGGACTGCCACTCTAAGGGATTACCGTCGAACGAGGGAAGGGTCAGTTGTGGTAGTCGAACCTCATCTGGTTTTGGTACAGGTACGGTGTTTGGTGCTGCAGTGGGAATGGGTGCTGGTGCCACGGGTGTTGGTGCTGGTGGAGGCTTGGGGGTACGTTGAATCACAAGGGAAATAAACTTCGACTTCAACGTCAGGTACTTCTCTTCGAGTTCGTCATGAGCAGCTTCTTCGGCAGGAAGGGCCTCAGCGGTTGCGTTGAGCTCAATCTCCATCCTGACTTCATTGATCGCGACCCATTTCGATTCCAAGAGCTCCAGTCGACTCTGGACAACGGAGAGGTCGTCGTTGGGTTGAACTCCTTCCACAAACGTCGACATCCTGTCAATGGCTCGGGTGACGATAGCGCGTCTGCGGATGGCTTCATCGTAGGTCTCCTTGGCGATGGCTTGAGCTGATCTGGTCATGGCGACGGTCGGTGCTACTGGGGTACACAGCAACAGAACACAAAGTCTTCTGGCGTTCCACACACAAATACTCGGCTTGCACAATTTCGGAAGGTTGGCGAGTTGATCTTATACTTGCACTACTCTATCCGGTTCGAAGGACCATGTTTGTATGCGAGGATGTTCTGCAGGGCAAGTTGGCGAGAGGGCTAGGAGTTAGCTAGGAGAAGATTTGTGTGGTGTGCGTAGGGATGGTGAGGTTAATTCATAAGGTACTTGGTAGAGTTTCTTGGTACAAGGAAAGGTGCTTGGTACAAGGAAAGGTGCTTGGTACAAGGAAAGGTGCTTGGTACAAGGAAAGGTGCTTGGTACAAGGAAAGGTGCTTGGTACAATGGTAAGGTGCTTGGTACAATGGTAAGGTGCTTGGTACAATGGTAAGGTGCTTGGTACAATGGTAAGATATAGCTTGGTGCATGGAGACAAGGCTAACTAAGGATACTTGGTGTAGCTATATCGCGATGGTACACTTGCTCTCGTGTCGACCGAACTAAACAACAGAGGATGATGGTGCAAAAATGGAATCAATGAGAAATGTAGGAAATAACACAGGAGTGAATTCAAACAACTTGAGAGTTCTCTATTGAAACGGACATAGTAACGGACTGACAACGAAAATACAAGTGACAATTTAGACTGATTTCTCTGCTCCTTTTATAGGCGCAGAGTTGGCAAAAAACATAAGAATTGGTTTGCTCTGCACAGAGAGCTGATGTAGTAAAGAACATGATGAGAACAAGATTAATCCAATTGCATAACGGAATTAGCATAGTTTGAACTGATGACATAACCTCGGTACAGTTATACAATCATATGGTAGAAGTTAAACATCAACATTCAAATGACACCAATTAACATACAGAAAGTACCAATACTAGACAGCACCAGTGCTCAATCATACACATTTACATAAGAGCCAAATCTATCAATACAATTTCTCGCCTCTCCTTCTCTCTTACACGATTCAGGCGCAAACATACAGCCCCCCTTGAAGTACTAGTAATTCAATAAAAACTGACATGTGTTGTAGCGAAGAGTGTAAGCATGAATTGTAAAAGATAACAAATATGAAGTTATATTACTTAATATTGTAAACATATACATACATGTTGGTCTGGGTCGGGGATAAAAACATAATTTTAAATATGGGAAGTACAAGCTGGTGTTATTCCTTTGCAGGGTAACTTGAGGGCGCATAGTAATTTGATCAATACCTTAGCAGGGAGAGTCGTCAGCCAAGTTAGCAACTTGGTGGGCAGGAATAGCACCGTCATTTGGTCATCAGAGGGAAAGCGTTGTGGGGTTGATGAGAACGGCAGCACCAGCACCAGGCTTGGAGTTGGTGAACGTAGCAACGTGAGGTTGGAAATCATCTTGGCGAGGGTGTCGAAATGCGGAGTGACTTCACCCGTGGTTGAGTGCACGGACGCGTTGTGAAGTGCAGCAGCTCGAACATCAGCAGAGGAATCAAAGATGACCTTCCTTGGTACGGTGAGGGCATCATTAGAGCTAACATTGGGACGTTCTTTGTTGCGGAGAGTAGGAACATCAATTTGGATGAGGGGGAGAGCATGGTTGGTGTTGACACAGGCCTTCATGCAGCTCGCTTGGTCCAGAACAGTCGCGGTGTAGGAATACAGGTTTGGTGCCGCGAAGGTGTCGGTGCCGTACGTACCCATGACAATCCATCCCAAAGTAGTTTCCAACGCGCATGGTTGATTGGCATCGCCCAGTCGTCTTCCTGGGAGAAGAATGTTTGGGAAAACTGAAGCGGAAAGGAGAATATCAACGGCTCCAGGGCAGTGAAAGTCTGGGTCAGCAAGGGGTAAGTCCTGAAGATGGTACCAATCGTCTGGGCTGCACGGTTCACTAGGGAGGTTGGACGAGACGTTATCGAGGATATAGGCATTGACTGGTGCTAGTGGGGAGTGATTCAGTGCAGACCGCAGATAGATCCGTGTCATGTTTTCCACTTCAGCCTTTGCACCACCAACTCCACTTATGGTGAGGTGCGTAGAGAGGCGTAAGCTTCCAAGTCGACGGGAACAGTCTCGGGATATGAAGCTGACTTGGGAGCCGGTGTCCAGGAACGCGCGGCAGCGTACCCATTCATTAGTGGTGTTCAAGCATTCTACAATAGCCGTAGGAAGTAAGACACCACCCGGTCTTGGTACGTTGCACATCATTGCTTGAACGGTGTCTGTAGCGCTTTCTTCGGTGTCGGCAGCGACGTCTGCTCTTCCCACAAATTCCTTCTATGTAGTACATAGTATGTACCATGTACTACTTACCAGTCACAGCTATCGTCGGACTAAATCTAGTTTTTCTAATGAAAGGAGACAGGAAAGGGGGGAGTTGGTTTGTCATAACAAATTTTTAGTGGATTAATCCCTCTTTGGTTTTTACGCGTCAGCTTACGTCCTCCATTTATTGTCAAATCATCACCCAATCACTTTTCTCTTTAAAAGTGTCCAAGTACCTTCCAAGGGATAACGATCATTTTTCCCGGCTCTAACATGACAGAGTCACTTGTTTACTCGCTAAGAAACTCTGAACGCTTTGGCAGATTTATCTTAAAATATTATTACGTCCTTCCGATTATGTATCCCTAAACCGTTGAACAATAAGTCTCTCTATTTTCCTACCAACTTTACCTAAAAACTTTTCTAAAGCAAGCTAAAACAACCTACGCTAAATGCCATTTCCAGCCCAAGGCTCTTCACACTTCATATATGAACATATATGTGTTTGATTGTTTACAGTTTCTCATAAACTCTGGCTTGCCGCTAACACCTTTATTGGAAAGTTGTGGAAAATTTCGAATATCATTTAATATTTTCCACTAGGTGCACCCCGCCTTTGTTATCCTCCTTAAGCTCCTCAGCAGCTGTTACGCTTTTCTCAATAGAACGGAGGGAAAAAGAAAATATACAGCCAGGTTTGTTTGGAAGTTGACGGCAGGAGGAACTCATTGAATCCGTAATTCGCTCTTCATCCAACTACCAGAAGCTCCAGCAATTTGCGGAACACATAGAAGTATATATTTTGGAAGTAGGGACAAATATTAATCTGAATTCGGGGAAGCTCCACGGCGAAAATCTTATTCGCGGAAAAATTCACAGTAACAAAATTCTTGCGAAACCTCCCGCAGAAGAACTCACAGAGAGCTCATAATATTCTCAGTATTAGTCTCCGTTCCCATCCTAGCCCGCAGCAGAGATAATTCAATAACTTTCAATGCGCCAACGTATTTTCAATTTTGGTAGCTTAATGCGCTATATTTTCTGGTGTACAATACAAGTTCCAATACTATATACGGTGCCCATATAACAGCTCTCCAGATTTCTGATCGTAATTCCGACAAGCTGTTTATTAAATTTTGCCGAATAGCAACTTTACTTTAGGATAGGAACAACAGGTCTATTGTCACGGCTTTGAACCGTTCTACGTGGTAAGAAAGGAAAATGATGGGAATATTAATAAAAGAGAAAGTTGATGAGGCTACTGCATTTGTATGAGGAAGATGGGATAGGAAATGCAATCAGAAGTGGGATTAGGAGGGCAATAAAATTTGCTATCCGCGCTTGCTGTACTGTACTGTTAGTTATAACAGTTTGAAATCATAAATAAGCAGCCATGTTGGATGGTTGTGTTGTCCTAAATTATATGAAATTCCGTTGAAGACAGGCGAGTACTGATAGAATAATTAAATGAGTTAAGAGATTAATGTTGGCTCTGTGCGTTACTATACAAGTTTGGAAGCATATTTAATCCGAAGGGGCACTCAAATCCTTTAAGTTGTAGCAACAACTTTCAATTTGAAAATTCCTTAAAGTTGAGCTGGTACAAAGGAGGACGCAACTAGTAGTGGCGGTAGAGAGTTACGTTGCATTCCAACCAGGTGAAAGTAGGTAAAGTAAAGTTGGAAATATTGGTGTCCTGGACTCTCTGGACCCGGAGAATGGCTTGAAGAGCTTTGGAAGAAAGTACACGGAAACATGCTTCTGGCTTGAGGGATAAGGAAAAGGGAATGATGGAAAAGTCTTTTCTGTTGTATAGAGTTCAGCTGGAGGAGAAAGTAAAGAAAAAGTTGGTTAAGCTACCCGCAAATCACGTATATATACCTATGTTCGGTGTTCATTCTGTTATGTAGTTTCCTTCTTGGCCCAATATCGCAGTGTTTCTGCATCTTTCTTGGCTTTCTCCCTTGCATGCTTCCACTCTGGTTTCTCTTCAAATTACATGCGTTGCCGGAATATTGAGTGACTAATAATAGGAGAGATGAGGATAGAGAAAGAGAGAGAGAGAGAGAGAGAAACTAAGTATCTAGAGGATAATAAATTAACTGTAAGGGGAGACGACGGGGATGAGTTTAGAGAGAGGACTAGCTCCCTCTTGGATATCCCTTCGCGTTTCCTACACGGCCAATAGATTCTCCGCTTGGCGTATCTCGTCTCTCATTAACCTCTAATTTGTTTGTCCTTACAGGCTGTTCAATATTCGTCCGAAGATAATAGCACAGCAATTGTGATTCCACTTGGAAGTTGGGGAAAGTACAGTGCAGCAGCTACAATATTCCATTCTTTTGGAAAATCCTTCACGTCCTCCAGCAGGTTTGGCTAAGTAAAAAATAAAATCAAGTTCCTCTCCTTACCACTGCTGCCCTTCTCCTGGCTCTCGTTGTTGGAATTCTACCCACTACATCTTCTTCACAAGGCATCCGTCTACTCTGGATTCAAGGATTTTCTCAAACCTTCCTCCAGACCTCTCTCCCCACCAAGTTGATCCAGCATCCCGAGAAAAAGAACTACTCTGAAAAGAGGGGTGTGTATAAATTGTAGTGTATAAATTGAAAGTCCCCTCTCACTCCAATCTTATTCGTCGTCGTATTTTCCTCTAGCTCTTCTTACCCTTTTCTTCCTTTTTCTGTGTTATGTGCAGTAGCATGGTTGAATGGGGGTTTTTAGTACGTTACCTTTTATTTCCCTGTCTGTCCAATGTTAAATGTCAACTCTATCTCAAGTATTTGAACAAGTCATGTGGGAGAAGCTAAAGGAGGGAATTGTCATCTTTTATTCATAATCACCGACGCAAAGCTTTCCATTTCTCTTTCTCATCCTTTTTCTCCTCCATATTCCTCAGATTCTCATGCCCAACATTTAGAGGGAACAGAAGGAGTCCAGCGGAGCGAGTAGCAAGTAGCAGCAAGTAGTTCTCCTTTGCCTTTCTCCTCTTTCCTACATATCACTTTGCGTACTATGCTCAATGTACGCTTTGGGAACATGCGAATTATTTTCATCATGTCCTCCTCCTTTGGTACAGCGAGCGGCCTCCGGATGGCAAGGCAGACACTCGTAGGAAAGAAAACCAATCTCTCTGCCGAGAGAACGCTGAATAATCTTCCTCTAACCCTTTCTCGTATTCTGCCATTTCCCAGACCAGACTCTCATTCCGGAAATTCCTCCTTTACTTGGCCCACTGAGGAACGTAACTTTTCCTTCGAGCCCGCTCCACACAACAACTTGTTCTCTATTAACCAATTTAGATTATCTCCTCAAAAGCTTTGTCTGCATTCAAGCATATGATACAAGCAACCCGCTTATTATCATCACTTTCTTTCACCCACCTCTCATCAAACAGACAGTGGAGAGAATAGTGTGTGTATCAAAATATGAATCTTTCCCCAAGGACTCATTCAATGTTTGCCCTGTAACCTATCCGTCTAATTGCAGGCTAGAGCCTGTTTTGTAATCAGTTCCTTAGTCTGTATAACTGTTTTACGCATCTTCCATGAACGACATACCGTTGACGCGAACGCCTTACCCTAACCGGATACTTTTGTTTAAATCCTCTCCCGTTCCTTTAGTATCTCTCAGAAATGAAGTAAACTTTGCACTTCATGTATGTACTCTGCTGCGTGAAAGATACGTGACCACATTTGGAAGCTTGACATTGCGGTAGGATGGATGGGGGAGAGTATGTATGCAATGATGGTGTGATTTAGTTTAGGAAGACCGGAACACCAGGCTTCCCCCTTGCGTCAAAGGCAGCACCTGTAGAAATAAAGAGCACGTTACTTGAAAGTGGAGCATGGCTGGAAAATGTAATAAATTGTTTCGTCCACAACCATGAAAGTTTTACAGGGCGGGAAATTGGCGAGTGGTTGCGCATGAGGAAGACAAAGTGAAAAGAGACCTTTTTAAGCTGACTGCCTCCTGTCTCCGAAATTCTACGGGATGAATTTGTGAAGAGGGAGAGAGAGAAACTGAAGAGAATTTGATTAAAATTAAATAGATTGTGAACAAGTAAAAAGGATGGGAGAGACAAGAGAGAGTGAGTGAAAGCGATGGTCTATTGTATGCGGTTGAAGGGAAAATTAAATTATTCATGAGGTGGTGCTTAAAGTAGGAGCTTAAAACTCGTAGATTTAGTGGCAGAGAAAATCATAGGAAACGCTTAACTTTTGAGGGCAGCCCAAGTGGCGAAGAGATGTAAATTGAATGGAAAGTCAGAGACAATATAGTCACTCTGAAGCGACAAGCAAAGGATATTAATTTGTCTTATTTTCGAATAAGCAGAATCTTCTCTTTCCTCCTCCACCTCCTCCTCTACCCTACGGTACTCTTTTCACTAAACAGCTTTCTTACTTTCTCCACTAGAGTATACATTTATGTTATGGTTTACCCAATGGATCTAGTTTATGCAACCTATTTATTTGTGAAAGTATGAAGGTATTTCTTGTTGACCAAGTAAGAATGCTTTATAGCGAAGCGGCGTAATTGCTCCGTTCCAAAGATTTGCATTGCCTAGTAAAGGCTCGGCTTGTTTCGCAATGTGCTACATTCTCAAGCAAGGAAATGTATGCATTTTCATGAAAATAAAATAGATTTCGAGCAATCCGGATGTGAAATAATTGTACATAGCTGATGAAAGGAACTACATAGTTTATAGAATTATTTGTATTGTATTTCACCCAGGACTTGTTACCCGGACATACATATGCGTATTACAAACCAGGTAATTAAGATACTAGGTTGATTATAATGTACCTTCTGCGCGTAGGTAAAGCAGCGGCAGATTTCTGTTTTATTAATTATATAATTACTAGAGTTAAATCCGAATTGATTCCTCTGATGTATGTAATCCGTGGTTACTTAACTACTGAACTGAATCAAAAAAGATAATGAGAAGATTGAGAAGATGGTTTCAATTCAAGAATGAATCTAGTTAATGATCGGTCGAATGTGTGGGTGATGCTAATATTTACAGAGTCAATAATAGAGTAAATTAAAGAGAGCTATCTCAATAGTATAATCTTCCAGATTGTTGACAGAGGTACTTGAGGTGTATGTTTATGTGTAGAATAGAATATTTTTATGTATATATACATATATATATGTATATTTCTCTTGCAAAATTCCTTTGGTTCTACTAATACCCGAAACTGTTCCAGCATCCCCGAAAATAGGATGAAGCTGGTGGCTTGAACAAGAACAAGTAGTACTTGAATTGTTAAGAGGTACGTACGTATATCATTTATGTGCATGCTTGTCATCCTTTACACTTGTATACCATATAATATGTCAATAAATGTTTGACGCACGTATTACATGTATTGAATATAATTAAGTATAATGTTAAATCGGCTAAGGTACTTGGTGTACGCTGCTCCCGTAATAATGTGGAGCAGCCATGGGCTGACTGGTCATGGAAAGTGGCTGATTAATTACAAGGGATGAGACGAAGTAGTATTTGATTAGGACTCTAGGACGAAGCTTTCAGAAACAGCTATTAAATTTACGTAAAATAGTAGAACCTGTTGAAATCAGGCTGGTGGACACACGGGTAACAGAAATGTACAATGTAAGTCGCCGAGGAAGCTTTTACAGAAATTACAATAGTACCTCATCTGCTAGTATTCATAGAGTTGCTTCGTTGCTTGTCTTAGAAAAAGTACATGATTAATAAAAATATGCTATAATTTATTTGTATAATGCTCTTCTACCTAGTATGGCTACACATTTTAAATTGCTAATTGGTTTTGATTCCTGGAAATTACAGACCAGGGTTGACATTATAAGGCTTCCATTGTTCCCGGTCTCATGGCTGTGTCAGGTCGGAGGACTTTTTGAGATGCCATTTCATCGTAGGCTATAGTGAAGACGCTTTTCTTTTCGAGCATTTTATGGCGTTTAGTGGAGGAGATGATGCCGATACCAGAGTCGCCATCTTCCTCTTGGAATTGTCCGTCGTAGTAGTTTTCATGGAGATGGGTGCGGTTGGATGAGATTGTACTTTGGATACTTTGGAGGTTGTTTGCTCCCATGGTAACGCCACCTCCTCCGGTGTCCACGTGAGGCTGGGATTGTGTTGTATGTTTACTGTTTTCCCTGCTGTCAGTCTTCTTCCCGCTTGGAAGTACTACGGAGATGGCAATCCCGCCAGTGGCTCCATCGTACCGCTCGCCTTGTGAATTATCCTCGGTTTTTTGTCTCACCAGTTTCCTGGGTTTCTCCTCGTCCTCCTCTTCCTCGTAATTGTGTCTCTTGGCAACAACGGATGCAGCAGCTGCTGCAACTGCCGCTGCAGTTTTTTCTCTTTGCTCATCCAGCTTCCGATTCTTTGGCACCTTCTTCTGAGACCTTTTCCCGTGCCTGTCCTTCTCTCCCTTGTCTTTGTCCTTACCTTTGGAGCGGGCTGGAGGGCTATGAGAGCGGGAGCGTGAGCGGTTCCTACTATCCGACCTGGATTTCCGCTTGCTTTTCGTAGTTACCATCGGTGACTTGGATCGCGATCTAGATTTTGACTTTGATTTGGATTTACTCTTGGATTTACTCGTTGATGTTCCACCACCACCTGGAGACAGATTAGCACTGTCAAGACTCTGAGATCGGGATTTTCCTCGCCGATGAGAATCTTTGTCTTTCCCTCGTTTCGAATGCGTTCCTCCATCATAATCATCATTGTCTCCATCCGATTTGTCCCTATGCCGGGTAGAT
This sequence comes from Sminthurides aquaticus, assembly GCA_906901655.1. Classification (NCBI taxonomy): domain Eukaryota; kingdom Metazoa; phylum Arthropoda; class Collembola; order Symphypleona; family Sminthurididae; genus Sminthurides; species Sminthurides aquaticus. The sequence continues at coordinate 379,190 of CAJQTT010000002.1, read as the reverse complement.
TCAGAGCGGGAGAGTTTCTTCTTTACCCGCTTACCGCTTGGAGAGGGTGGGGAGGAAGAGGCTTTGGGAGGCAGTTCTATGTCTCCGATATCCTCCTCACCGTCTTCCCCGTCGCTCCCATCCCCAGCATCTTGGCGGTTATCTAAGGCGTCCCGACTTCTCCGAGAAATGACTGCTGCCTTTGGACGATCTGCTAGCGTGCTCGTGCTATTGCCTGGTGTACCGTCCTTTGGGACTTTCTCCGACATCTTTCCTCCCTTAAGATTTGTTTGACTTAGATTGTTTGGGTTGGTGGTTGTGGGAAGAGGAGGCTCGTTCCCGGGACGGCGACCAGGTGGAATCGCCCCTGGAGTTCGCACACGGTCCTTTTCAAAATTAGTTCCCTCCGCACCGCCTTCCGTGTTCTGAACTCCTCCTTGCTGAACCTGATCATTATGAGGCTCTTGCTCATTTATAAACCTTCTCATGAGCAATTCCTTCCCTTCGTCGCCCTCGAAATCATCCAGTTGTAAAACTTCACCAGCTTCCGTTCTGCAAGGGAAATTGAAAAATATACATGAGGAATTACCACTTATCCTTTTAGCGAAATCAAATCCGTTTTCCCCTTAACCCGCTTTGCTTTCTCCTCCTGTACAAACTTTCTCCGGCTCCTCTACATTTTGGAGGAATGGGAATTACTCAACCTTAGCTGACTTGTAGGCCCGTTGTTGGAGTGTATCAAACAAGGATGTTAGTTAAAACCTATACAACCCAGTCTAGAAGAGCTTATAGCCATTTTCTGAGATGATTCTCACCGAATCCATTTTATTCGAGCATGAATGCTCAATGTTTAAAGATGCTAATAAATCATGCAGCCAGCGTACAGCCTGCCAACTCACCTGTAAAATCTTGTAGGACGTGTCTGAGCTCTCATTTGAGCATCTGTCGGCGGCAAGCTATTTGCAGTTGATCTTGGAGCTGGTGGATATTGGTAATTTGAAGGATAGGGTCGGGCTCCTGGAGGGAGCATATTCAATCTTTGCATTAAGTATGTGTTGTTTCCAGGCTCGGAGGAGCGATCCACTTCACCCGGAACGGGCCTTCTGCTCACAAACCCGTCCGTCGGGGCAGGTTCTCCATGATGAGCTCCGGGATATCGTCTATTCTCGCCATCTGGGTATTGCTGTTGTTGCTGCCATCTCCCATCTTCTGGAGGCCCACCCCCTCCTCCTCCTCCCCCTCTTCCCACGCCCTGTTCATTGAATTCCCAATCCTCTAAAGCAACATCTCCGGCTCTATTCCCTCTGTTGTTTTGACGACCGCCTAACTGTTGCTGACTCTGATTTGGAAATCTGCTTCTAGGAGCCCCCACCCCACCACCCCCTTGCAATCTTCGTCCTCTCGCATTATCTGTTCCGCTCCATGCTTCTCGACGGTAGCCGTTGGGATTCTCCATGTCATAGTCTTCCTGCTCCTCGTCGATCCTCTCGGGATAAGTTTTCCTGGATCGACGATCCGATGGACGTTTGTCTAGCCTCAGATCTTGAATCACTTCCCTCCTCTTATCGTACCGCTTGCAATAGCTGAACAGGAAGCAGCAAGGGCAGAAGATACAGCACAAGAAGATTGCGAATGCGATGAGAAGGAATATTATAAACGCAACCAGAAGCCAGAACAACATTTGATTCTCAGCTCGTAAAATATCCTGCAAAACCAAGATAAGGAGCAAGTTATTTCCCACATTATAGCGGCTCAGCCTTGAATTTATTCTTGGATCTCCAAGAATTCTCCGCATGAAAACAGCTTACAATTTTATTATCTTTTGTCTTGTTCCCAGCATCTGGACCATTTCCCGTACTTATGAGTTGAACCATGTAGTAATGTTTTCGGAAATCATCCAAATCTACGACAGGGGGCGCTGCAGATATAGGATAGGTCACTTCCGCCGTCACAACGGATTTCTCCACCGGGAGCCCTCTTGCGCTAGCACTCTGCGGATTCCCTTTCTGAGATCCTCCATCATCTATCCCCTGGTCGCTGCTTAGACTAGCAACGCTTTGCTGACTGGGTTGAACATGCTGATTTAAAGAACGGCTGGGATGAAGAGAACGAATGTCTTTGATGCTCGCACTCCCACCTGTCAAAAGCGAGAGCATGTCCTCGATGCTCTTCCGATTCCCTTCGATCATATCGGGCTTTGACGGAAGGACAAATTGAATATGTCGGGAAAGAACATCTTTAGCAAATATCTGAACCATGACTTCAGAGTGCTGCTGAGGAGAACCAGAGTCAAAAGCTTTTACTTTCAAGAATCCCAAGTACAAGCCATCTTGATTTTGTATATCTGGCTTGAAAGGAGATCGAAGCTTGATTTCCCCAGTCATCTGATCTATGGAAAACTGTCTTGGACTGTCGGGAGTAAGCTGGTATCGGACGAGGGAGTTTGGTCCGTCTGCATCGTCATCCTCGGCTGTGACACGGACAGGATATTTTAGGGCTGTCATGTCCGGCGTGAGGACTACTTGGTAGAACTTCTGAGTGAATCTCGGGACATTGTCGTTTACATCGATCAAAGTTATTATCACTGTCACGGATGCTATGTTTCTCACGGAACTAAAGCCATTGTCTATAGAAACAGAGGCGTCAGTGTAGCCCCCATCCTTGGCCTCCACATACAGCCGGATTTCTGTTACAAAGAACGAGAGGGATAAATACAGTTTCAAACACCGTGTTTATTGTCAACAGCTAATTCTGGTGTGCATTAAAAATAAATCCTGCGAATTATTTATGTATACCAGGCTCTGCCTCACGGTCCAGTAATTCAGGCCTGTCCACAGTAATCTCTCCTGTCACAGCATCCAGGCGGAATGCTTCGGAACCGACCATGCTTGTGTAAACCACACGACCGTTGTTTCCCGCATCTGCAATCAGTTCCACCCGTTTAAAGAATAATCATTCCCCAATGCTATGTCAGAGCCAAGCTCTCACAACTTTACATCCCGCCAAGCTCTGTCAGATGGCAAGGAACCGCTCCTCAATAATTATCATGCTTCACTCACCTTTGTCAACAGCATGAACTTGAACAACACGTGTTCCGATTGCAGCATTTTCCGCCAAATCTACCCGGTATTCCAACTGTGTGAAGATCTGCATAGGGTCAAGTTATTTATGATTAGTCTCATAAATTCACAACTTCTAGCAATTAGAAAATATACATCCATCCCGCCACCACTGCTTGGCTTTTAATCTAATTCCAAGCATAAATTACCGGGCTGTTGTCGTTCGTGTCTCGTATATGACACATGAAATCCGTTGTTGTCACCATACCGGAACTTGCTGTTGCCACAATCTAAAAATAGAGAGATGCAACAATCCGGTTGTTCAATAACTTTAAAAGACTCATCATAAACAACATCTCTGGCCTTGTCAGTTCGTAAACCAATATCAAATCTACAACTTCCCAGGTTACTATTTCATCTATGTTATTTTCATTGTGCTCAAAAATTGTTAATTGGTTTCTCAAACTATAGTGATTTGTAACATTTTAATACTATTATTAGATAATTATAATTATAATGCGTATTATAAATTTATAAATAATTTTAATTCAGGCTCTTACTTTGAGCTTGATGAGTTGAACCATCTCATAGTCAATTAGTTTAGGATCGAGAACACGTATTTCGAATGAGAAATTCCCTCTGCCCTCTCGCGGAACAATTTCGAAGGGGAACTTGGTCTCATTCATTTTATTGTTTTGATTGGCGCTTGCAAATGTTAAGCTTACAACATCCTCCATGTTGTCGTACCAAACCCAAAGATCTTGATTCACATGTAAATGTGCTCCGATAACACTGTCTTCCTTAACTTCCGTCACGTATCTGCAAAAATCACCACACAAGAGTATTTAATTGAGCTAAACAGTAAAAATGTGGGGAATTTGACAAATTCTCTTGGTTATTTGTGACTTACAGCTCTGAGGAAAACTTAGGTGGACCTGAGGAAATCCCTGGCCCAAGCCAGAACGTTAAGACAACTCGCGTGGATGAATTTTGAAGGAAGGAAGGGGTTGAGGAGAGTAAGAGTCGATTAACCTCACCCTCGGGCACAATTTCCTCTGCAATGATTGTCATTCGGATTGGTTCCTGAGGTCTTGCCATGGCGGATAGCTGAGCCACTTCTCGTTTTAGAAATATTTCACCTGGAAAAATAAAAGAGGATTAGTTAACATGTTTAACTACGCTAGTTACTGCTAACATCCACCAGGTGATTAACCCGAGGAAGCGATTAGTCCTGAATTATATGAGGGAGGGTGCGCGCCTAAGGTTTCTGAAATGGGCGGGCAAGAACAGTTTCCGGTTTCCGTCCTACTTTTGATACGGCCGGATAAATGAGTATATACTTGACCAAATGGACATGTCGTTATAAAATCCTCAAATCCCCTCTTACCTGACATAGGTTCAAGATGAAAGAAACTAACAAAAGGGTTGGAATCAGTCAGAAATCCGTAGCGAATCAGTCTTTTATTTTGCTTATCACCGTCAATAGCCATAACTTTGGTTATTAGATCCCCCTGAAAAAAAAACGGATCGGATTATTAGGCATGTTTAGCTCTGGAATCAATCATTCATTTCTCCCGTAATAATCCTCCCATTGATTCCTTTGACGACAAAGTCCATGATCTGAACCCCTGCCTCTGTTCCACAAAAGGAGACATTAAGTGAAGGCTCCAACTCCAAGGTAAAGACGGGCTAATACCTTTTGAATGGTTTTCGGGATTTCGACGTAACTTGGAAGAATTACAAACTCGGGGGGCGTGTCCTGGACGTCTTGCACAGCCACAATGACCTCAGAAATCAGCACATTCCTCGTATCAACGTTTGTATTCGTGTACGCATTCTGTCAAAAAGAAAAATAATGACTCTTACTCACCAAAATCACTTTATTGTTCTCAATTTTCTTCTTTCCCCATTTGTCAATTCTATCTATAAAATATACAAACTCATGATTTTTCCTCAGATTCGCAAACGCTCCTTTTCCACTTCTCATCATCCTGAAAGCATGACGCCTCTTAATTCCAAGTAAACCCGGGATCACGCCAAATATTTTTCCCACAATCAACATTCCTGCATTTGTATCTACAGTACTGCGTTTGACCGAGTTTAGTGACAGCCAGTCACTTGTTTAGATTGATCGGCAACAATATGTCCTGTCCCAAGACCCCGGTATTACATGAGGAGAAAACGCTCTTAGGCTACCCAAGCGAAAACGGCAACGCTGTAACTTGACCTACTTAAAGTGTGAGTATGTTTCTCCCTACGTTTTTCTTCTCAACGGCTTTTTAATGCTCCAGCGGATACTCATTTGCTTAATTTGAAAATCCCTCATCACGAATTGTTTCTGCTATGCTACTTTCTTAGTTCAGAATTTAGAAATCTTTGGAGAAATCAGCCCATTCCTTTTGCTTCTACTAACCAAGAACTGGATTTCAGCAGTCTTCTAAAAGCAACAATAAAAGCGGCAGGGCTTTTGGGGAGAAATGGAGTCAGGGAATTTCAAAATCGTCACGAACCTCCTAGAATTCTCCTAGAAATTAGAGTGGCCTACATTTAATACGTGCAAGAGTTTGCTCCAAAGAGAAACCGAGCCAGAGGAGCCAGTCAGTAAGTTTGGACTCATTCCTCCACTCACTAACTCTTATAAAATCCACCATATACTGTCCAACACATCAAAGGATTTTCCCTAGCCCTTATGTGCTTTCTCTTACTTTCTCCCGCAGAAGCAACCTGTGGCTGGGACAAAAGAAATGCTTGTCGGATCCTCTCTCCAAATTCCCTCGCTCTGTCATCCGTGAACAGTTACTAATAAGAGTTTCCCCTCAATACCTCCACCTCCTGTGTCCTTCAAGATCAATTTGTTTCTATTAGTCATTGATTTGAATGGCAGGAATTCCTCAAGAAATTCCATGCTTTACTCTTCGTAGTCCCTCCTCTCATAGACTTAAAATTCTTCCTCTCCTAATAGACGCCATCTACAGAACCGAAAAGGTTCTATAAAGTATGTGGACGGCGGATGGAAAATGAAGCAGGAAATGCGAGAGGAAAAGGAAAATACTGTGGGTGGTAAAATCAATTGTTGATACAAGAAACTCTATACACAAGATATGAATTGAGCATACAGATAACATGACAATAGCTTAAACTCGCTCAGTCCTAGTTTCTTATAGATGTTCTAAGATGGTCAAAAGAAGGTTCCTCGCCCAGGGCTGTACAAAAACAAGGATGCAAAAATGCCCATCCTTAACTCTTACACGCCGCACGCCGATAAACTACATTTGCAACTTTCTCCACTCCCTTTTTATTCTGGATTCTTCTCGCTGTGAGCATGCCGGATAAAGCTCAATATTTTCTCCCAATACTGCATTCTTTCAGAGTAAAACATTGGCGTATTGCAGATCAAACGAGTTCGTTGCACATTTCATTCCCTTCTTTAGGGTAACGCAACGGCTGCTACTGGAACTAATCGATTGGTTATATGTAACTCCTAGCCACTATTTCCAGCCTCCTCGTTTTTTTTGTGAAAATTAGCAAACACTACAGGAATCGACGCAGCGCAGCATGCACGGTTCTCTCCAGGCTGTCTCCATGTTGCATAGAATTAGCCTCGATGCGCAATGCTTCTTACATATATTAGAACAAGAATTGTGGAATAGGTCAAGCGTCACAGGATAAAATTGGAACAAAAGCAAAAAGGTCACAGCTGTAGTTTCAAAATGAATAGACAAAAATAAATTAATCATCTCCTAAAAGCTGTCGCAGCCGGGCAGGCGGCAATCAAGGACAAACTAGCTCGAGTATTGCAAAGGGATCTAAATCCAGGCGTCGCTTTAAATCTCGTTTTTGCAGCAGGTCCACCCTTCTTCCTCTAACTTGATGAGGGAAAGGAAACCCGAGGACAAATACCCTTGAGGGAGTGGAGCATCAAAAATTTCTTTCCTCTCTATGCTCAACAAACTTTGGATTTCCATTACCCTATGCTTCTGGCTAGGCATGTTTTCAGGGCCAAACCATGTAGGTCCGGAAGGAATTATAGTTGAAGTTTGATGGACGAGGATGTTGCACGTGCTAGTGTCTTAAAAAACTACGAGTAGGAAGAGGAAACTTGTTTGGAAAAATGCGTTTTCCAACTTTTTCAGCACTTACCATGGCAAGAAGTCTGAAAGTAAACCAAGGTTCCGTCTCGTAATCCAGCGGTTTCTTGAGAAAAAGTTTACCCTCCGTCCGATTATTAGATAGCAGTCTTTGCTTCAATTCTATCCGATCGTCTTTATCCTGCAAGAGGAACCAAATTATGTTAGAAAAGAAATATTCAGTCCTGGAAATGATTATATTGGATATGTATAGTTCCTCATACAAGCAGGAACAAACTTTCACCAGCACGACGAACTACCTTAGAAAAGGCAGGAAAATACTCCAATGCGTTCTACAAATTGCAACCCAACCGAAAATAATCCTTGCAGTCCCCAATTTTTGTATTTATCCCTGACATTGTATTGCAGCTGATAATGTAAGATACAAGCATAATATCTTACCCGCATTTCCAGGACGACGACACGGGCATTCAAATCATTCTTGATCACCACAAACTCCTGAATCATTGAGCCGACGGGTGTGTCCTGAAATTCAAAAGCAGTTTCATAGTTAATTAATTATTCATTTTACGAAAGCCTCGAAATAACGTATTTATACAGCCTCTTGTCATCTTTCGTTATAAAAATTGGCAAAAGATGCGTTAGTCAAACTGTTTTGCGTAAATAATCAAACATCAATTTTCATTTTTTCATTTTATGTACACCTTCCCTCAACGACCTGAATATCGGCGTTGGGTTTATTTTTATTTTTCTTTAACTTCGGTTACTACCCGGTAAATATCAGTTCTGACGAAAGTTCTACTTAAGAAATCTTGAGGCAGTGCAATTAGTCACTGATCTTATCGACAGGACAGAAACAAAAAGTGCTTTCAAAATCGCTTTTTCTCCAGATATTTTAATCCTATTTAGAAAAGGGGCGGAAAATGGAGCAGTTTGAACTAATACAGAGCTAAATCGTAGCCCAGGTGTTTCACATACGTTCTTTAAGACAAACCATAGTTTCTACAAGTTATATAACCACTAGGGATGCTTGCTTTAGCCAATCAAACCATAATGTTTACATATGTAAACACTCGCCTAAATGTTTCAACAACCCTTAGATACTTTCTTCCTGCTGACCTATATATCTTTATCTTGATCATGATCACCAATCCCTGCCCCCAGTTAATACTTGAGTTATGACGGAGACAGGAATATACTGTACGTACTTTCTCCGCATTATTTTCTTCTCTTGGCTCTGGTTTTGTTGCTTTTTGGCTAGTTCCCTCGCCACAGTGACTTAAGTATTTTCATACTTCCTGACATAAATTATTCCAAAATGGTGTCTTTTCCCGCCTAATTTGTGCGGATTATTGTGCCCCGAGGAAATTTGTGACTCAACTAATTCTCTTCTAGACTGGGAACATTGCAGGAAATACTAACATTTCACGAGTCTAGAATTGCCGCAATCATTCAACGAAAAAGTTAATTTTCTGTCCTACATGTGTTTTAGCGCGTTAGAGCAATAATTAGTTGTAAAAATTATGTGTCCATTACACCAAGACCGTCATACTGAGCCAAATCATATGTTTAAATCCTCCTCAAAACAAAATTCTGAGAAGTGGTTTTAATAGAATGCGGAGCAAGTTTCTAGATGAGTTCGCTAAATTCGTCTGTTATGTTTGAAAGGAGAGGAAGTCTTTAAGAAGTATATGAGGATAAGAGTGGCAGGGAAATGCTGGGAGTCTATTTATTACAGGGATTGCAACTTGTGAAAGAAACTTTCCAGTGTATGCTTCAGAGTAGCCCTGTAACTTGTAGAAGCATTTTGGGATGTGACATAAATTTGAGAATTGCATGTCAGGGGACGACAACGCAATCCTACGGCGATGATCTCATTTTCATTTTCTCCCATTGACCCAGATTCCAGCACAACTTTTCTTCCCTCCTCCTCATCCTACTCTGACGGGAATTGAGCTTGGAGAAAGCTTTCACCTTGCTGAAACCACGACAGGAGCCGCTTGGATTTGTTCGCTTTCACATCAGCCCTCCACAATTTCTCCACATACCTACAGCATCGAATTTTATGACTTTCTATCCTCTCTTCCTGGTAGCATTGCTTTCTCTCTCAAATTCAATCAGTTTGTATAGGTACTATCACATGCTTTTCAACAGCCTGTTTCCTATTTGCTTCAATCATCCATATAGTTCATTCTTTAAAATGAAACTCAAAGTACCACATCCATCCAACCACATCTCAGGATCATCATCAGCTCCTCTTCACCTTTGAGAATTTGTAACTGGATGAGATGAAGATGAAGAGTATTAATGTAAAAATTATACTTGCCTTTCTCAATGTCAATGGGGTGGGATTGGGAATGAAGATTGAATGGTAGACTGAATAAGAAACTCTACTATTATAGTTTCTTTGATCTGGCAGTATTCATGAAGTAAATTATTCTTACACCGGGAAAACCAAGGTGATTTTCTAGGTAATTTCCTGTGAGCAAGGACATTGTTCATTTTGCAGCTAAGCTAAGCACGCTCATCGGAATTATGACGTCGGCATTGCTGCATAAAAATCCATTACGTAATTTCAGGGCTTACCTGTACCAGATTTTAACATGACTCCTTCAAAACTACTCCTACTTGTCATGGTTAGGGGTCATAAAGTATGAAACATATGAAAGGTATGCAAAACTGGGCATAATTCCATCCCAAAACAAATCTTTCACGGGTGATTTCAGGTCAGGACAACCTTGAGAAAAATTCACACCTCCGTCCCCACACAAACGGTGCAGCGAACGTTAAGAATATATACACTCAGATTGGGTTGTAACAGTTCCTAATTCTTTCTCCTAAAATAAGGAAAGGAGCATAAATATCGCCGTGGCAAGTCTACGCTACACGCTACGCACACTCACTATTTTTGGCAACATTTCCGAAACACAGTACCGATTTAATTGCCGCCAATCCTGTTTGCAACTGAGCCTACCTGTACTCTATGCTGCAAAATTGGTTGTTAAGGGGCGTAATTTTTATCGATAATATCAAGTGTGCTATATTTTCTATTACTCCGTCGTTTACTGCATTTATCCCTAATCCTTGACAATCAACAGTTTTTATTTCCTAACGGACAGGATGACATTTAAGGATTAAGAATTTGCATGTTTGTCCTCGCAAAATTACTCACTGTTGTCTTCCATCTCATGATTTAAGTCTACAGCATTGACGCACGAATATTGGAAAAATATCAATGTGAAATTTTTAGCAAAACCTGTAACGATAGCTGTTTTAGAACCTTGTTAATACTACCTGTTTTGCCTTGAGCAAGGTATCCCCCAATGAAAACGTTATCAGCGTTTCATTCCTTCAGATATCTCCTAGCTTGCAAACTGGGGGAGTTTAATGACAAAAAGCTAATATTCCGTTTCCCTCCTCCTTGTAAATACTTGATGAAAATGCACTCCTAAAACACGCAAAATCAAGTAAACCCTGTAGACGCGTCCAATTATCCTACGTACTCCAGGCTTCCGTGTGTAGGTAGACTGGAAGCTTGAGCTTCTTGACATGAACAACATCATCCTGTAGCTTTGTATGCCAAAATCCCATTTAGCTCAAGTTCCTTCGTCCTTTACCAACAAATTACTTGAAGAGAAAGCGATACCTGGATGGAGGGCATACATTACCTTTTATCACACGCACAGGCAGGCCATCACGATAGATACACATTCTAGGAATTACTATCTCCTTTACACCGGTCGTCTCCGTCTCCCCGGTTTCCGGTATCCCTTCAGTGACTCAAGGTAATTTCATATTGCCCCATTTCAAGTTCTCTTTCCCCCCAATTTCGGGACTCTTAAAGTCCAGTCCGGGGAAAGCCGAGTTTGAAGACGGGAGAAAGCATTCAGACTGAATAGGTTGAGTTGAGTGGTATGGAGTGGAGCTTTTAATTTATTGGACACAGATGGCATACACGTTTAAATCCCGCTTCCGTAATTATCTCAAGCATGCTACGAGTGAAAGACCATTTTCTTTTTGGCTTTTGCTTAGTCATCTTCCAAGGGGTGGAGGGGATTAGGCTGCGTCCACTGACAATACACAATGCCAAGATTCTTGCTTGGGTTTCTTCAAAATCCAGATTACATTCAACCTATTGCCTAGTCAATATTACCATGGGAACCACAAGCCTCTTACGGAAAACAAAGGGTTAGAAAGGGTTTGTGAGTGTCAATGAAAATCTCCCCTCCTCGACCTCTCAAAAATAATCTTTTCCGCCTATTTTCACAAATCTCTCACACACGCACAATACGCATTCATCCAAAATTGGACTCTTGAGACGCATTTTCATCATCAGACACATGAAGCGTAATCAATTCATTCCAAACTTGCGAGCTTTCCATACCGTACGTCTCATACTTTCTCCGTAGTGTAAATTATTGGAATCACTATATAAACGATGTCCAAGCTGTGACCTTGGTTTCTTACGTATTTTCTGAATAATTCACTCAAATTTCTCGTATCTAAAACGTCAAGAGTACGTTGGAAACATGGATGAGTAGGCTCAGAGGTTCCAAGAACCTTGCTTTTGAAGCTACTACCACTTTCACAGCTACTTTCTTCGTATATAGAAGACATGGGAATGTATCTATCATTTAGGAGTTCTGTAAACGCAGGCATGTTTGATGCTTTGCAACAAGACACCCTTTAAGAGAGTTGATGCTGTCTGCATAAAGAGCAAGTTGCAATAATGGCTGAGAAAGTTGCCACCTGGCTTTTTATACTCTGTTTCAAGCTTATAAGCTAAAATCGCTTGCATTAGTTCTATACATTTACCCGACTCTACAAGTGCGACCGCCTATAGCTTTTCCAACTTTGCCCTACACATGTAGCAATATGAAAACAACACATGTGCGGTTAACAATCGTTGACAAATGATGTGAACAATGTGAAGCGGGTATGCAGAGAAAGAAGATATTGTGAGTGCACTACCTGGATTTTCCCCTACCTGTAATGTGCTGAGTAAAACATTCCTTTCACCTGTATTAAATTCAGAAGGTTGTCTCCTACATAGCTTAGACGGGCACGCGACTGTGGCTAAACAAGTGACAAAGCTTCACTTTTATTGTTCCCCCGAATTGTAGATTTACCCCTAAGCTAATATTTTACTTCTCGGGAACAACCCTAAAATTGGAAAGGTAGTCGTCTTCAAAGATATTGTAACAAGTTACACCAAGGTTGATAGAAAATCAATCTACTGATTCTTTTCCCTTCCTCTGCCTCTGTCCTGTCTGGCCGACGGCCGAGCAGGGGCTGAGAAAAGGGGGAAACAAACTACTATTTTTGAATCTTTTGTATTCCCTTTCAAGAAAGCCCCGCTATCTTTCTTTTAATCATGAATGCAACCTATTTTTTTACTGATGCATCTCATCGATTACACAGGTGTGCAGAGAATGTTTCGTCTCCGATGCTCCCTTTTATTTTTGACCAAATAAGTTTTAAAATAATGCAACTTCTTTCAGAAACCAGTCCCAAGTATCTATGGAGCCTAGAACACACCTTCCCGTACTTATTTTGTAAACCCAAAATCCTGTTGATATAATTTCCCTCTGTACTTTCTCCAACTTTCTTCATTCGTTCTCTCTTCCATTAGCCTCTCAAAGAAATGGCGTGTGGATGATGGGAAGCGGAAGCTGTTTCAAAAAGAGTGATAAGGATGATTGAAAGGTAGACTTGTCTGGGGAGTGCGTCAAGTAGCTGGCAAAGGAGACTACTTCTGCGAGCGACGGGATAAAGTCTAGTGAGTTGAAGAAAACATTGGATGGATATTGTGGTTATTGCTTCCAAAAAATCCGATTGACTCAAGTGGAGCGGTCATTGAAAGGGAGCGTGGTCAGTGAGAATAAATTGGATTAGAAAATTCTGGGAATAATACTAGCAAGAACAGATACCGGAAATGTAGAAATGTTAATGAGACACAGCTTAACGGGTTCATCCAATTCTTTTCAGCTTTCTCCCAGGGAATCCTTCAGGGAGAAATCTAAACATTTACTACGACCACAACAAAGAGGAACATTGGTCCGAGTAGTGGACAGAGGGTGAAGAAACTGGGTCATTCCAGTGTGCTAACAAACAGTCTCAGGTATTTATGATTCCGTATGTATGTCTGCTGGGCGGGTGTAGTAGCCGAATCCAGTCATGTAGACTCCCCTCCCACTCCTGCACTCCTCCACCACCTTTCTACATGCAAGTCCCTCTCTTGACTTCATCGCTCAGCCCGCCCAACCCACTGCAAACACTAGGGGCTTAGTGTGTTGAAAACTGAATCCTGATGATGGGGGGACTCAGTAAATTGAAGGTGCGAGCATAGAAGAGCAAGGCTCTCAAGATGAGCTACAAATACAAATGAGACACACTGGTGTGTGGAGAACACTAGAACCATTGTGTGTACTTCGACTAGTTAAAGGAGAAAGTAAAGGTGGTGCTTGAGTAATTTGATCGTTTGTATTTTGGCTCTAATTTCCATACTATTAGTGGATCCTATCTACGAGTACTGTGGCTGGAATCATCAACCCGCTCTGCACACATGCTATCACATAGTTTCTTTCCCGTCATTAGGATCATAGTAGCAATTCACTCACTCCCCGCTACTATTTATTATACTACCTTGACATATTTGGGTCGTGTTTGAGTAAGTTGTTATGAAGCCCGCCCGCTGTTTTCTTTTTCGTAAATCCCACATCCTTTATAGTTGTGTGTACATACAATCCTGTTTTTTTCTTTACCCAAATTTTGCTTTCTCCTGCAACCTAACCATGCAGACTACAGGGTTTCCATTGCTCGAGGGGATCAGCCTTATACTTACGGAACATGGAATACATGTACGTCAGAGATCATTAAAAAGTTTTCAGAGAAAGCTCAGTTGCATACTTTCATTTACTTTCTCTTTTTCCCATATTATATGTGTATAAACTGCTGTTGAAATTGAAAGACTGTCAATCCTTAGAAAAGTTTGCAATGATAACCAAAACCAGAGCTGAGTGAAAGTCGGTATAGCCAAGTATACTAACAGTACATTCACAAGCATTCTGTCACGAATGTTTATGATTCTGCTATAGTTTGTCACATATTACAGTTAGAGTAAGGATAAACTCAATGAAGAAATCTGAAATATGAAGAATAGTATCATTCATAACTGAATTATATGGAAAAGATTTATGTGAAGTTGACAAGAGGCGGTTTAGTTTGCGTATTGGTTTTTGATGAATGATATAGATTTAAAAGAACTTACCTCAGGAATGTGTAGTATTCTTGTTCCAAGAACAGAGTAGGAATTTCCGGAGCCGGTTGTGGCAGTGATGACAGCCGGAACTTGGGTGTAGTCACCTGTAGTGTCTCTTACGCGTAGCTTAAACTCATAGGTTCGCCCTTCATCAAGTCGCTTATTCAAAAGTACATCCGCTTGACAAAGTGATTCCGTAACTGAGCAACCAAGGAACTCGATGCTTAGAAGTGATTTTCCTACAGCTCCAAGAACTTCAAAAGCCAGTGGAAAGTTATTGTCGGAATCGGATGCCTTTAATCGGTAAATTATAGTCCCCACCTGAAATCCCATACGATAATCAGTATCTTAATCATATCCCTCCTCCTTATTTTGTCCTGAATCTTGTATTTGCAAACAATATTGATTCCTTGTTAGAACAGGACTAGCGTGATAATCACATCCGGGTAGATGTATATATGTACATGTGTAATTAAACCGAGTCAATTTATAACCCTGTTTTATGGAACGCTAGCTTCTTCAGCTACTATTATAAGCTCATTTCTGAGGTTCCATCGCTGGATTTCATATACTGCATTGCTTCGTTTATGTTATTTGTTAGGTGCAGTCCTCCCGTCTTATAAGAAGAGCTAGGTAAGTCAATGGTAAGAGAGTTGTTGACACACAAGATTCTTGTGACAAGAAGGAGGGGTGAGTGCGATACGTTGCCTTTAGACCACTGTAAGCTTTTTCCTTGTAATGAAGGAAAAGTGTCAGCAGAAAGCTAGTGAAAGCAACAGTTGTAAAATAGCTTCATCAGCTTTTGTTCATCCTGTCTCGTGTCAACCACCCATATCCTTAGAGTCAATGAGCCTCTTCAGATTTGTTTTCCTTTGCTAATTTCCCCAAGAATTTTATAAACTTTACCCCAACTCTCGTAAAAACAATTATACTTCAACAGTACCATTATCCCCTCTGTCTTGCAACGGATAGATAATGAATAAAATTTGATTGTATCCCCCGTTTATTGCCTTACAAACAATATAACTTTCCTAGCTTGATTTGACCTCAGCCGAAGTTTTGTTCTTAACATTCCAGCTTATACCTATGCTACGATGAGATGTATAATGTACTTACAGGTGTGTCAAAGGGTACTAGAACAATCCTCATATTAGTATCCACATCCAGGAGAGGATAATTTCCATTCGAGAAGCTCGTCATCACAGTTAAGAAAACTAAAGCATAGGTTGGAATCCTTAAGAAGGACATTTTGAATTCCCGACACTTCATGTTGATCACTATTATATTCCCAAGTATAACCCTTTAAATGTTATATTAAAAAAGTATAAAGCGAATATCTAAAACTTTTCAATAGTTAAAAATCCAATGAGTTCATATATGGTTTAAAAGTTTTGGTCAAAACATTGTCTTTAAAGTATACTTCACACAGTATAGCCGTTTAAAATCTCTAGGTTTATCGTCACTTATTGCAGGGACTATATAAACCTCAGCTAGGTTTTTCACTTTCAGTATTCACTTCTTAAGCCGGTTTTTTGTAATCACGAGGGGTGAGACGTTTACAGCCCGGAATTGCCCGGGTATAAGATAGTATCTGGAGTCACAAAAGCAAGAGAAGAAAAACGAGCGCGGGCACATAGGGCACTGTGCTGTAGGATTGAGACGTCTGGTCGGACGTTGAGCTCAAAAGGTTTTGTACTATACAAAATTCATGTTCCAAGTAACTGACCGGTCATTCTTCTTCTTAATAGTTGATGAATTTTTATGTGTGTGGTCGCAATGCGACTAGGGTTTTTGATGGGAGCACATGTTCGACGCGTATAAAAATGCTTTCTCCCAACTTACTTCCATCGGAGATTTCAGCATTTTGTCTTATAGAGTTCCCATGGGCACATCCTCCTCCTCATTCCTCAACACATGCACAAACTTACAGAATTAACGCACCTTTCACTCCACGTATCCGTTGACCTTAGAGATAATATCTAAATTATTTCCCAGGGTTGTTTTCTCCATAACCGGGAAAAGTGGGAGTGTAGATGGCTCTTTCAGGGGCATCTTCATAGAGATACAATAAATGGGTTAAGTGTTTCTCAAGGATGGAGTTTGGGAGGTTGATTCGAGGATGAGTGTTAGGAATCTTCAAGGGAAGTGTAAAAAGGCTAGGCTTTCTCCCTGCTTCCTTAACCTGTAAAACAATTGAAAATTTAGGACAATTCAAGAGTCTCTCTAGGTCTTCCTCTCTCTTCGCTGCTGACACATTGAAAAACTTGGAGGGTTGGAAATGTGGGTTATTGGATCCGGGTGAAACAATTTAAGGGGTTGGAGGAGTTATTAAGCTACCCCGAGTACTACTGAATGTAGGACAAGACGAGAGTGATACTAATAGGTAAAAATCCTCCTTTTATCGATTGATTGCTTTCTCGGAAGAATAAATAATTCAACGACTCCTTGCTCACATAATGTACGTATGGGAGTGAGTTCTTCTCACGGGGGACTTTGGGGTGTTGATAGCCGAGCGACCGGAATATTAGCGAAATACGGACGGACAACCGCCACTTTACACTCGCCCTTTCCTCCGGGCTCTTTCTCTGACAAACCACGAGGAGTAACTTCCTCTCCACGCTTCCCTTGGATATCCCACGAATGGAATAATATGGACGCAAACACCTTTGAAGGAGTGAGGCTGGTTTTCCACTCACTTCTGTATGGCCGGCCCGTTATTCCTTATTCCTTTGTGGAGCAGTAGCGAAGAGAGCAAAATTATCACGTGGTCCCTTTATTTACCTTTGCATCAGACTTAAACCGGCGAGGGACCGCCACGGGGGTGATGCTTGGGTGAAAGTGGGAAAGCGATGCTGTAATATCCAGCCAATGCGTCCACCTCAGTTCCTTCCTCTATTACCACTCACTTTGCAATATGTAGGACAACTACCTCAAGCTTTTACCACTCGTGTGATCTTAGGAAGGCAGTTGTAATTACTGCCACTGGGCCAACAGATAGAATTCCTAACGCACTTGCCCACAACGTTTACAGTAATCCCGGTACTTTGAGTTCCCCAATTAATAACGTGCACGTCCAATACACTCAACCCGTTCCGTGTTAAGCTTTTTACAGGATAGTCGGGATGGTCTCAGAGAAGGAACATATCTTTCGTTGCGACAATAGTCTGCTTTCTCTACACTTTATTTAGCAGTACTCCACTCCACGACGCTGATTTAGGTGAAACGTTTTAAATGTTGTCGATGATCCAGAGAAAATGGTAAAAATGAAGCCAGCTGTGGACACACGAACAGTTAGTTCATCTAAACTTTCCAAACCAGCCAAATCCACCGGAATTCTGGTGAAAGCAGTAATCTAGCCACAGGAGGTTGAAAGTATGAGGGTAGTTTTGATACTAAATGAGCCAAAGTTTTTCACGTGCTTGTGAAAGTGTTGATTGCGTGAAGAGAAACCACTATGTGTAGAGAGAAGCTCGTATTACTGAAGAGAATGCTTTCGGACTTGATTCTCAACATGGACTGAATCCCCTTTTCGTTTCCTTCCCTGTTTTTCTAAAACCCGAACAACCATTCAGTCTTCCCTCAGTCACTTTCCAAACTGAGTCACTCGTCGTCGCCGTCGTGTAGTAGATATAGTAGTAGGAGGAAAGCCACTCATAAGCTAAATGAGTGCATGCATTCCATGATTGACTACCTTGGTTTTTTATGCATACGCAAAGGTGTTCCACATTCCAAATTATCCAAAGCTAAAGTTACATAGCTTTTACTTGTCCTCGCTGATCCCCTTGTGTGGGGTGCTTCGGATATTGTGTATGTGCGGGAAATAAGCAAGCAACTTTTCCTCGCTTTCTCCTAGCCGGGTGTAATCCAATATAAATGTTGATTTCTCCTACTTACTGGTCTGCATTTGCGTGCCCTTATCTTTGATACGGTGACGAAAGAGAGGGCAATCTGGATACATGTTTTCCTCACTTTCACCACGAGAGAAAGCCTCTTTAAGTCCAGGTATATCAAATTAAGGTAGCCAGTCAGCGCGCACACACATTACACACAAAGATAGATTTACGACCAGGATTGTTACGGGAAGAAGCTGGCTATAAATGGCAATGGTAGAGGCGGCAGAGTTTATACAGCTCGCACATTTCTGTATTATAGAGAGGCAAGGAGGAGGGACACCGTTCAACTGAGTGGAGAAAGGATATAAAACGTTTTATCATTTCAACGCTATTCCGTCCACGCTTTTCCTCGATTCGATGTTGAGGACGTTTCCCCTTCTATCCTTTTCAAGTTTGGTTGAACATATAGTACTGGCCATGCTTTGTCTTTCTGTTGTAGCAAAAGAGCTGATCAACCTTCATGCTACCCACCACCCACCCCCTCTCCTTGCTCTAACACTTAATCATTAACAAGTAAATCCAATCAGATCCATGGACCGAGATCTTGTTCCGAGGTCTTTGAAAGTGAATAATTGTGATACGAGCGTTTCCCATTCATCAAACACGACAGCGTTTAGCCTCCGACGCTTAGGCGAATGGTTTTCTTTTACTCTAGTCCTTGGTTTCATGAATTATTGCGCCGGTAGAATATAATACACAACTGGCTACAATTTACAACTACGCAAGCTACAAGTTTAATTGAGGCTCCAGGAGAACAGAAAACAAAAACGAGGCTCCTCCTTTCCTCTTCATGACTAGCACCTATATTCTGTGAATCAAGCTTATTTTAACCTTGATTATGAAATTAAATCATGGCACATTATTTCTACCACTCCACCCAAGGACGCTGTCAACCCCAACTCCTCCCCTACTTTCCCCTGAAAACAGGGATTCTGGTAAACGATATGGAAAATATGGCTAGAATATCAATTCTTCCACCTTTAAAAAGTATGTCATGCGTGAGGAAATGAGCTCCCGAAGAAACAAAAACATGTGCACAAGGAAATAAACTCTTACTTACTCTTTGCCCTTCCTTGTTTTATACACTCTAAGAGAGAGCATTAAAGATGCCCGTGTTTGTTTACACAAGTATTTTTTCCAGTTTTTCTTGTGTTCCATTTAATTTTGGCCCAAATAATGCCCACAAATTAGAGCAGCTTGCATGCGCCCTCTTTCACGACAAAGCATTCATTCCCTTTTATAAAACTATCGTGATAAGCTCTTGAGAAAAAGATGCAATGAAAACGTTTTGGGACTCAAACTAGCATTTATTACACTATCGTGGTAAGTAGTAAGCAAGCGCAAGGAACATAGACAAGAATAAAACGCTTGTTTCTGTTCCTGCAAACTTTTAGTATCAAACGGAATGCTAACAAGGATGCAATGTTTTGAAACACGAGAAACACTACAATCGATTTCATCGACAAAACGTTTCCGATTTTACTAATTAGTACGCTGCTGAAAAATTAGAAACCTGAGAGATAAAAGCCCTCGCAGAAGCATGCAGACTAGCAGTAAGAGAGACAGTAAGCAAAAGGTCAAAGTTATCGAGGAAGTGGAGTTTTTGATATTTCGGTCCGAGATAGGGCCGATAATGTAACAACGATACAATCCAGTGATAGGATGTCGTTATAAGGAGGGGAGACTCTGGGATTCAAAAGTCTGCATCCCATCCAGATAAATCATCCGGCGTGTCTTCTATATCCAGTTCGAACTTATCAAAATTGGACGTGTCTCTCGGATTACGCACACGAGGCTTCATTGGAGGCTTGATTTTGTGATTTTTGAGGCCTTCCCAGTCGAAACCTTGAAACCATCTGTGTACCATCACATCTCGAGTGCCCCGGTGAGCTCCAAGACGTTCTCCAGGAACTTGACGACAGAGGCGACGAATTATAGACACTGCACCTCGACCAAAAGCTTTTGGGAAATTGATCTTGTCTATACCCTTTAGAATCTGGCTATACGTTGCAAGCGGATCAGAGCTATCGCTTCCCGTTGCATCAGCTGACATTGGACCCCAGGGTGGCCTGAACACAAACAAAGGATTCCCAAAAATACAACAAACTTTCCCCCAACCTCTTACCTTGAGCTGCCATCCGCTCCTTTCATACTATTTTTAGTTGCTAAAACTGCATCTACAACATGGAATCCTGAGCAGGCACATACCACATACCGACTCAGTCCCTAGTCCCTCACAATAAACTAGCTTTTTTTTTGCTTTTGCGACAGGGCCGTAAACAACTTTGACGACTGCAAGCTGCAAACCGTCACAGTCCAAGCTGTACCGCAAACATTAAATTCTTCTGCAGGATTCCGACTACTCTTTAAAATCAAAACTTACAATCCGCTGAGAAGCTCAAAAAGGAGCACACCCAAAGCCCAGTAATCAACAGTTCTGTCGTGACCACGGTTAAGGATAATTTCTGGAGCCAAATATTCTGGCGTGCCGCAAAACGTCCAGGTTCTCTGCCCGCTAGGAACGACCTTGCTGAATCCAAAATCAACCTGCATATTTAAAAAATATTGTTAAAACCGAACGTTAAAACCAACATGGATATTTCAGAGACAGACTGTCATAGTTTCCTAAACCGACCACAAGTATATAGGCTAATGTTATGGAAATTACCAATTTAACGTAGCCATTATTGGCAAGCATGAGATTTTCCGGCTTGAGATCCCTGTAAAACGATAGGGAGTATATAAATAAGAAGAAACAATGTAATTAGTTGGACGGAATTGACGGATAGGAAATAATAATAAAGTATTAGGATCAAGGATTCGCTATGATTACTATACCGAAAAACAATGTCTCGTTCATGTAAGTAATCCAAGGCGAGAATAACGCAAGCAGCCACAAAGCGAGTCGCTTCCTCATCAAACGAGCCTTTATCCCGCAGTAACGTCCAGATCTCACCTCCCAAACAAGCCTCCATGAGAAAGTAAATACATTTCGAGTCCTTGAATGTGCAGTAAAGGCTGAAAGAATAAATATAATTTACTACATAGTCTCTCTCATCACAAGTGAATCACATCATCAGCAACCCATGCACGCCAAACTTTATCCCTAGACATGTTGACAGATGGTGAGAAAACGCGAGGAGGAATCGCCCTAATTTATTTAGTGCATTTGCCTAGTATACCCAATCCTTCTCTTCTAATTCTGACACCAATATGTACCCGTAGATTCTAATGCCGGATTTACACTTCAACACTTGTGTAAAACTTGTGTAAAACTTGTTTAAAACTTGTGTTACACTTTCATATTCATATTTGCGGTTCAAAAGACCCGCAAATATTCAATGTTAATCAAATGGAGAACATTTGTGTAAAACTTTTAGATTAAAAGTGTTGAAGTAGAAACGGCGTTACTATGGTAACTAAACAAATTTTCGGAAAGTGTTACACAAGTTTTACACAAATGTTGTAGTGTACATTCGGCATAAGAACGGAAGCCACCAACGATTATAAAGGGCTCTGGGATCATGATAATTGGTAATTTTTAATTAAATCCTTCATTTCCGTAACTTCAGTCCGGATTTAAAAGTAATTAGTTTTTAGAAACAGACTCAGTTACGATAAATAATTGTAAGATAACACATAATACCAGACGCCATAATTGGCTTTAAGTATGAACCTAATTGTTTGCAGCAGCAGCCCTCAGAAGCTGTAACTTTCTCCATCCGCCTTTCTCTGTACAACAAGAACCAGGAATTGAACGATTGCCCAGAAACTCTGGCATATGTTCTAACGTCAGCATATGTATGATATCTCCCATCTGCTCTTAACCCTCTTGGAATGAATATATTTTTCTTCCGTCTCAAAGGATAAACCAGGATGCTCATCTAGTTTCCTTTGATTAATGATGGCTATCTTGGTAATATTTGAATTTAAATGACTGTATCTGATTTCCTTGAATGTATCCCTGAATATTAGCAGACTGAGTATTGTGTTGCTTAATTGGACCAAGGATGAAAACCCGCTATCTTTACTACCTTTACAATGACAACGTGAGCCGCTATCCCGGTGAAAGCAGGAGTGAAGGCGTGATTGCAATGGTGAAAGTAGCATTCACAACAAGGTTGACATTCAGCTAATCTCTTCCAAGTTATATCATCAAGTAGAACCTTGAGATCTTGGGTACGCATGAAATATGAAGGAAATAAAGGTTTTCTTATTTCTACTACCATCTTACAAGAGCTTTCTTTTCTGCTTTGGCCCTTGGCTTAAATCATTAAGCTGACTGCGCTTGATCTAAATGAAGGACTGAGCAATAGTACTGTGACTTTATCAAAAGTGGGTCAATCCTGATGCGAGTTATGAAAATAAATTCAAAGAAAAAACGAGGATGAAAACTCTGGCTCTTTGTCTTTGCTGAAATGATTCCTTGAACTACATACATGTACGGGCCGCAGACTTATGCGTATATCAAATCAAATGCTAAAAATCCATACGAATCCACCTTCATTTAGTTACCTTGCTATAAAATGTGATCTGCAGGATATCATAATATTCTTCTCTGCAAAAACGTGATCTTGTTGCTGCGTAGCGAGGATGTGGGACTTGGGTAAACATTTTAGCGCAAAAACTCGATTTGTGTCATAAACCACCTGCGGAGTGATAATTTTAGTACACATTACATTAAAAAATCTGAACAAAGTTAATAGAGTAACGTGGTACGAAATTAGCTTTCGTGCATAGACACATTATCTGATTCCTGCACCTGCACAAGTTCTACCCGACCGAATCCTCCGACACCAAGAGTTGCAACAACTTCCAGATCGTCCAACTTGAGTCTGCCAAAGTCAAAATCCTCATTCTCTTTTCCTTTTGCCAACGAAAACGACTCCCAATGAGGCGACGACGAGGACATCGGTGTTCCACGAGAGGATAGCGGTTCCGAGTTGTCTGGGGATGTGAGTTTCTCATTCGCGTCTCCAAGAGTTCCCTCATCCTCTTCTTCGTCCTCATCGAAGCCGTAATTCATTTCCATATCGTTTGTCTCCAGCAGGGAAGTGGATCGTCTCGCATAATTTTGTGCATGGCAACTGGATGCGGAGGTGATGTTAATATGAGGGCTATGAGGTATGTTCCGTCCTCCTCCTTTCCCATAAATCACGGCGGAAGGAGAGCATCCCTTCTTTTCCCCGTTTGCAGACAAATTCCCAGCTTTCTCTTCCTGAAACTCGGTCAAATCGCCTATGAGCTGCATAAAAGATTCTCGATCCAGTGTCAAGCATTCTACGCCCGGAGGGAGTGCGATGACGTTAGCGCTTCTTCGTTCTTCTTTAAGGAGCGCTTGTTCTCCAAAATAATCTCCGTGTGATAGCTCCCGTAGTACGCACATATTTGAGGAGTTGTCATCAAAGTCCAGTGCACAGTTTGCCATAACTTTCGGGCTTTCGCTTACAGAAATCTTCCCTCGGCTACCAGTTTGGACTCCAGACGTTGTGACACGCACTCGACCGTGACTGATTATGAAGAATGTATGACCCGCTGTCCCTTCTCGTATTATGTACGCCCCCGGAGGATAGTACTCCTAATATAGCAGCAACAAGTTACTCCATTAACTTAGAAAACGATACTACATATAGTCAATAATTCAGTTTCACACTGAAACACTCTTACCACTTCTAGACAATCCGCTATTCTTGCTAGCAACATTGGTTTCAATCCTTTGAAGGAAGGGATTGATCGGAGAAAAGCAAGCCGATCTTCTATCCGCCGCATGCCTGCTTTCACCATGGCTGTTTGAAAGGCTCGTCGTTCAAGAACCCACACTTTGCAATCAGAAACCGCTGAAAAATAACAATGTAATCAAATTTATGCGAATTCAGCCAAGTAAAGCTCATCGACTCGTCAACTTGGATTTTTTTTGAAGCATAACAGCCTCGTCTACCTCTCACCTCGAATCGTGGCCGTTCTTTTGCAATTATAGAGGACGGCAAGCTCCCCAAAAGCCCTTCCGGGTCCAATAGTACTTACATGTCTAGTATCCTGGATAATCTCGAATTGACCCTCGGATGAGACATACAAATGTGCCCCTGGAGAAAAATTCTCAATTATTTCTACAGTCTGGTGTAAGTTCTTCGGAAGAATGAATTAACAATTCCATAGTTACCTGGTTCCCCCTCTTGGATTACACAAGATCCCGGAGAGAAACTTTGAGGATGCATGAAGTCCACAATATCCCTGACCTGCTCAGGGTCCAAATTTTTTAGAAAATCATTTTCGCTTAACGCCGCTCGGATGAGCTGTCGAGATCGAAAGTCTTTGTAATGTCTTTCAGGCTTGATCCTTGAGTTTTCATTTTGCCCCTCAGGCCAACTTTCTCCTGAAACACCGCATTTCTTCGTCGGGTGATTGTTGCTTCCGGGTGTACAGGAGGAAACGGACGGAAGTCTTGGGAATTCGGATTTCTCGATTACCGACTGTAAATTTAGATTTAACTTAAAAACTTGGATTTTTAAAGTATCTTATATATCCTAATTTGCTAAACCAAAATAGCGCTTTACCTTAAGCTTTTGTGTTTCACGTTGAAGTCTTGCTATTTCTTGATCTTTGTCGTGAAGTCTGTCGCGAAGTCTCGCCATTTCCGTGTAAATGCTCTCCACCTTGATTGGTTTACCGGTGTGAATAAAGCTTCCAGACTTGCTCAAATTCATGTAGGTCATTGCAGATGAGTTTGGGGCGGAGGAAGAGTACAAAGAGGACATACTGGGAGAAGCATTGTTCTCATCCTCTGGAAATATTAACGACGAACAACTTTCACTGCTCATCCTCACTGACTACCAGCCTCTCTAGTTTCTTTTACACCTATTCAGTTAAAACTAGCTATTAAAGTATGACAGAAATTCTAGCGTTTATCAATAATCAAAACTGTGTCTCATGAACACAGCAATGTGATGAAAAAACACTGGACTTCAGATTCTACTGAGATCTGCGATTCCGGTTAAGCCTGGCGACATATACACAATCCAAACTCTTTAGCCGATGGTACAGGAAAACTTAAACTTGTATCAAAAGAATCAGACACAGCTGTTAAAGGAGAAAACATCTTTCCATTTCGACTACTTGGAGAAGAATGAGTAAATAAATAACTAGAGCAAAGTAGTGGCAAACTTTTCCTGTAGTACAATCAAAGATTCCTTCTTTGCCCCTACCCGCCCTCATCTGTCAATGCGGGAAAGATTCAAGAATTTTCCCCCATTACATCCAAAGAAAGTAACAGGTGATGGCGGTACATAAATAAAGTTAGTTCCCGGAAGGGATCCTTCGCATAACTTTCCTCCAATACATCTGACCGCTTTCCTGAGTTACAGAGCTTGTCCTTGTCCTAAGTCCTGTCGTTCTTATTTCTAACAGTGTACACCTACAACAAACTAAATTCATCTTCCAAACCTCTGTTATTATTACTGTCAAATGAAGTAATTGACAGCCAAATGTCGAATCCTGGAGTGTTGTCTACTTATTCCAGCATTTTAATTCAACACCATCCATCATGTTTCCTTGCATTATTTATTATCGTTCTAGATCTAGGTTCATAGAAATAGCACGGGGTGCAATCACGATTTTTTGCATGTAATGCTTTAGCCTTTAGCTAACGAAGCTTAACAGTCATTGTTCCATACGGTTGGTTTTCAAAGGTTAACACATTATTACCACTTCTAACGTCTTGAAGTTTCAAATATAAACGATAACGAAATGCGAAACAGAATCCTGTAATTCTCTACCCATGAGCCAGTTTAAATTCTTCTTTATGGGAGAAGAATTGTATGAAACTTTCAAACTGCGTGGAACTGGCAAGACAAGTACGAGCTACGTTTTGGCCAGCATTAATTCAAAACATTATTTACCAACTACGTAAGGAGCACGTGTAGGACTTCATAGTTTGTTCTTTGAAACGAGAGAAACATTTACATTGTCCTCTTTCATTGATGTATGAATGTGATTGAAAAGACTATTGGACTAGAAATCAATTAGGAGCTGTGGAAAGAATATTGTCTTTTGAGCAAGCATACGTGCTCTTTAATTACTTTCTTTATTCCTCGCCACCTGTTTTGGCCAATTCCAGGAACTTTTACTCTTAAGATCAGGATATGCGTTAATGCTGGGTTAATGCATATATACATACCTATTATTGTCAACAATTTTTGTAATTTCATTTCCATGCAATCTATAAAACCACAACGTGTTCTTATCACACATGCGTAAGTATATGGCTTCCGAGTGAAACTTTTTCAATTATCTTTACCACAAGTTTCGTTCCTGCAGAACGCCATCTTCACCTAGGTAATTGTAAGCACAAACCTTTTTTAACGAAATTTCTGGCAACAAATAATATACTCTACTGATTAGAAAACTAGTGTCGGTTTAAAAAATTAAAACTTATACAAAATAAGTTAGACGAAGCTGGCTACTAATCACTGGTAACTACACGTAATCACAAAAATATCGCAAAATCATCACGTAACGATTATCACATAAAGTCCGCAAGAAACACGTACCATTAAGTAACTGACTCAAATAATAACATAAGGTTGAGGAATCAGATAGAAAAGAAATCTTTGTAACCACTGCTTACATTGCTACTCACGATTGCGTACAAGATCAGCGGAAGAACTAGTAATAACACTTAATATTGTCTAGCGTAAAAGCTATGAGCCCATTTTTACCTCTCGTAAGTCAATAAAACAGCCTCTTCAAGGGCACAGCTCAATTTAAATTCTCCAGACTAAGTTACAAGGCCTGTAGCAACTTTTCATGATAAATGGATATACAGTAGAGCGAGAGAATCTCCTTGAGGCATATGCTTTTGCATAGAGATATGTCGTAATTGCTACTTTGAGATACAATTCGAGGGCAAATTTTTCCGAGCCTCTAAAAGCGTTAAACAATCAAGTCTGGAACTACACAAAAAGCTCGCTAAATGCCTGGAGATTCTTTATCGGTAAGGAACTATAATTCTTCTCATGCTCTAATGTTCTACCATGTCATCGTCGGCTAGAACCAATAGCAATACTAAACTTATGACATATTCTAAATGACTGACTGACATGTTTATTACTCAAGGAATGCCTTACAGTATGACTACGTAGATTTTAAGTACAGACTGATACAGCCAATTCGTTCAGAAGAGCTTCTAAGTAGGAGTTGCCACCCAGTGTTCTAATTTCTTCAAGAATTTCAACCTGGAGCTGTTTCAGTGCTTGTTGCGTGTATGCAAGGGAACCAAATTTTTCCAAAAGGGAGACGAAGTGTCGCTTCAAATTGTTGTTATTAGTTCTCTGCTTCAAGATATGCGATATTTGAGTGTCTTCAGGGTGTGTATGAATAGCATGGATAACAGGGAAGCTGAATTTCCCTTCCGTTATGTCTTCACAATAGCTTTTGTTCTCGCAGTACTAAAGCAAAACAATTCAAGACTCCTTAAAATCCTGCATATAGAATCAATTATTTTATTCATGAACTGGCTTACCTCTGCAAGTTTTAGATTAGCGTAGTCGTCTCGGATTTGAAAAAACAATCCCAAAAGAGATACAAGCTTACGAAAATCTCGTTGATCGTCACTAAAGAGTTGCAACAGTTTGATTGCGAGCATGAACAAACCTCCAGTTTCTGCGAACAAGAAATAAGCTATGAGAACCTCAAACTGATATGCAATTATTTAAATTCACCTTGATTGCTTGCATACTTTTGACTATTGTCTCTCGGTACTGAATCTCTGTTGGGCACACGAAAGTATCTCTCCAGAATATTTCCATTCCTTGTCCTCTGTGCAACTCCAGCAATTGATTAGTGAACACCTCCACTGCCTGAAAATAAACTTTATCTTTTATAGGAATTCACAAATGTTACAAAATGTAATGAAGAAGGGTCACTACGTACTTCCAAGCGTTTCAAAGATAGGATTTTCTCCAGCGCAATAAAATATACGTAATTAGCCGAGTTAATTGTCTGCGGAACACCGTAAATTGCGTGGGCAACGGGCTGGCCTCGTCTTAGTTCACTTCCATCTTCAATGTCATCAATCCTGAATTAAAGGTATCAAATATAATATTCCATGTCATATCTTATCCATTTTGTTTACTGCAAGAATATCATACTCAATGTTACTTACAAAAGCGAAGAATTGTGCAGCAATTCAACGATGTCACAGATTTTTGCAAGGGTAGTTGGATTAACGTTCAACCAGGTATTGAATCCCATAGCCAGTTTGGAGCGAACATTCTTACCGGGAAGTGAAGTGATATACTTGAAGGGCTGAAGCAATATTTTATCATCTACCGGGTTACCGCTTTCAGTGTGCACATCTGATTTACGTGGTGCAACAGACTCATCGGTAACATTATTGTTATTTGCAGAACCCAATGAAGACCTGCCCTCGCCAAGGTTAGACATATCTGCAGTTTCAAAATAAATCATTACGAGTTACGATACAATCACACTTTACTTAAAAATTTCGGTATTGTTATTGGAACTGAAGTAAATATTGTACTTAAGAAGGGGGGGCAAGATAGCCGACAGCCGACGCCGTCTGCTACTAGATAGCCGACAAAAGCCGAGTTTTGGGGAGCTGCTTAGCCGACAAAGCTGGCCGACAAACTCGACTATATAGCCGACAAAATTATTGAGCAACGTGGCAATCAAGCCAATGAAAAGAGAAAAAAAATTAAATATACACATTATTCGGCCTTCATCGTATATTAAACACAAGTCAATCAATCCAACAGAACCTATAAACGATCCAATTCCATCCAGGTACCGTTAACATTGATTGCTCTAATTTCCCTTGGAAACAACAAACAATAATCTTCACCACAACCAAGCAAAGACAGGATTTCCTAGATCACCAGCTCGAAATCATAGGATCCTTTCCACCACCACCTTTTCTGGTACGTATTTTCTAGATGGAGTTGAATATAATTGCTATTTCTGTGACTGTGTTGGATATTATGCGTGGGTTTTTAGGTGATGCTGGACGCTAGTACACGATTTCATAGGGTTTTAGTTAATAGGGGTTATTGTCTGTGAGAACGGAGGTATTGAGGAGGTAGGGTAGGGGCAGCGGCAATTTACTAGGAGGAAGAATAACGGGAGTGGTGGTAGTGGTAATCTGCCGGGAGAGACGAGTGACACAGGTCATGTTAATTTCATGCGAACTCGAGTGGAGGTAGAGGGTAGCACAGCGAGTGCAACATGACCCGCAATCAGTAATTGTATGGGGGAGGGGTTATTCCCCCACTAAATTACTGATTTAGATCAGGATGGGGAAGGAGATGAAGCTTTAAGAGCAAGGCACGGGAGTAGGAGACTACATGTGTGGCGGAAATTCGTTGGGTCAAATCTGCCATTCTGCAGGGATGGCCTGTAGAACGGAAGTATTTAATAGTAATCCTATTTACAGAGTTTTTGTGGCTAGAGCCGCGGCCGCACCGCTACAATCTGCAGTAAGTGGGATAAGGGTAGTTTTAAAAATCTAAACGGAGCCTGGAATTTAGTACAACCCATAAACTCGGTCAAAAGAGCTATTGCAAATCACGCTATGTCTTACTCTGATGTCATTGTTGTTAGGGTTCCATTTTGAGACTTTCCTACATCTGCTAGCGATTAAATTATACATGGCTGTTCGGGATTAGTTAACAATAATAGATAATAACGATTAATTAATGAATTGAATCTGTATGTATAGGGAGGAAAGTAAATAGGTATACGTTCAGGCTATTTTCATCTGGTATAGAGCGAACGAAGTGAGCCGGGTTACCGCTAAAGACTATTATCGGCGGAAAAGCGAGCGCAGGCAAGCCTAATGACCGTCGCGCTAGCGGGGCGACCGAAGCGAGCGTTACCGCTAGTATCATTCGTAATTATAAAATATTTTGAAAGACTCACCTTTAGTTTAAATGTTTAAATGTTATGTAAGATTTTTTGTAAAATCCTTTTCAATTTCCAATTCTGTAAAAATCCTCTTGCAGGATATTTTCACCTTGAATGCGTTCTCCCCGATGAATGCCCCAAGTACATATAACCGGGTACACGCAATAGCAGTTTCAGTTTGATGAGGTTTCCTTAAATTGTATACATCGACACTGCAAAAAATAATTGCACATTACGTTAAACTTTACTTACTACTGCAATTCCGACAGCCTCAACGGCGTTAAATTATCATTAAAATGGTTTCGGAACTACGTAAGGTTGTATCCCGTAACCTAATGCAAAGTAATAGCGTTTAGATTACAATTAATTAAATCTTTGCGACACAAAAAGTCAAAATGAAGATATACGCGTCTTTCTCACATTGATTTCCTCTTAGTGTGACAGATTGACGAGGAGAGCGAATGCCACAGGATCAAAGCTGAAGTATACAAATGCGTTCAATACTTCTCACAGTTCACAGTTATGCAAGATTTTGCAATTAGGGAGTCTAAGCGTGGATCTGTATTAAAAGTTGATGCGTCACTGCATAAGAACGCCAAGAACTATTGGCAGTAGAAGAAAAGTTGCGTCTTTGAATTCACCCGTATAAAATGTAGTAATTAATCTGTAATGTTGAGATCCAATGTAAATCGGGCTTGGCTTGAACTTGTATTTACTTGAACTTGAAAACGAACTTGTATTCAAAATTGAGGTTCCCGTCCTTAGTAGTCTTTAAAACGTCGAAACGTTAAGCTGATATTCTGTGCCAAAAAAATAAAACAAAATGTATACATTAAACGTTCAAATAACGAACAATCAATACTGCGCCACAGTAATACCTATATTCTCCGGTTTTGTGTTATGATTCACAGCTTACTTGTGAGTCAGCTGAATCAGGAGTTACAATGAGAGTATGTAACCTTACAGTAAAAATTGCTGATGGTGAATAGAGTTGACTAGCTTCCCACTTTCACAGTTTACCACCTTCTTTAACTAATTATTTTATAGCTGCTTCTGTTCCCGCAGAAAATTTAATTTGCTTAAAGGAATGCCTTGTACATTTCCTCCCCAGGTGAGTGTATAAAATGTAGGCAGAGCAGAAATATTGAGGAGAATGACAGCCCAAGAATACTGCAACACCCTCCCTACATATACAAGCACATGTATGCATTCCAGGACTGTGTATGTGACTCCAGGAGACTTCATTCTCGCTCCTTTTCTACTGGAACTAAAACCTGGAGAATAGCTGTAGACACACGATTTACACCATACTTACATACAACGGATGCGCCCTGTCTACGAAATACCCCACTAGATGTCGCCCGCTACTAATTTATCATTCCAAGAGCAATTTTGTCGATTTTCGCTCAAGCGGGTGAGCACGATTCCTTTAAAGCACTATCTATACGTAAATCTACTTAATAAATTGAATTGAATTGAAGGAACATGGAGAAAGCACGCCCGTCGAAGCATGAATAAGAGTGAAGATAACTACTTGCATCCGAAAAAAACTCTTTAGTCTCCACCCTCCCGGAAATTCCGCAGAAAATTAATTAGATATATCATCTTAAGATGATTTCCTGGCTATTGAATGATGAATCATTTAATTTTCTCTACACCATCATGTGGATCATTACCCATTCCGCCAGAGCTGCATCTCAGGGGAGGGTAACACCGTCCCGGGTAGCTTCTATGAAGGATATTCGGAGCAGACGGTTAGTTTGAAGGAATCCATGAGAAGGAGATGATCTGATCCGACTGAGGCTGGAGAGAGTGACTGACTCTTGGAGCTAGTTTGGGAGTGGGTTTCTTAAATTCCATCCATATGAGGCATTCTCCACGTAGGCGGAGGATTGGATTGATAGATGAAAAAAAGTATCGTGTCTGAGTCAGATCAGAGATGGAAGAGAATGGAAATGTATTAGAAGCTCTTTTAGAGGGAGCGCAAAAGAATAAGAAAGATGCGCGGGTAGAAGAGTTGGATTAAGGAGCATGTATTCTATATATACATCATTTTAGATTTTGCTTAATAAATGATACCGGATATTTTCGTACTCCAGCCCCAGCCCTAGCTTATGTTAGCATTTACCTCTCTCCGACTAGGGTCTTGCTCTTCCCCACACAGTCCCACCTAGCGCCTCCCGCAACAAGAGGAGCAACATAATAGCAACGCTTCCAGCTAGCGCTAACCCCATCCTAACTAAAAAGCTATAGCTCTCTATAAAAAAAGTAAGGTGACTCCTGGATGAAACTTTGTTAAAGAGTTACACATGTTTTTTAAACTTCATCATTGGAAAGAGGATACTTATTCTCATGTGTGCCTCCTTGGCTTCGTCGTTCCACTCTCGGTCCTTACTTGTGCACTACTCCTTGTAATATTATTATTATCTCCATCGCACGCCCTCTCAACGTTTAATAATCCAGCCAGACCTCTTGCTCTCAATGAGATTTTCCACAGAGCCGAGTGAGTATCTCGTAGTAGTAGTTTCCTTTCCTCCCGTCCCGAGTAACGGAGAAATCCTCGGAAGCTAGGAATAAGTCAAGTGAATACAGTTGAGGATGAGCTTTATGAAAATAACACAACATGTTTAGCATCTTAGAGAAAGAGTTATGGTTTATGTCTCTTCTGTATTAAGAAGAAGCATATGTAAAACTAAAACACAGACTCGACGAGTTTCTCCTTAGAGTTGGATGCAAGGAGTGAAAAATGCAGCATTCTCATCCCCATCCTCTCTCTCTCTCTCTCTTCTATTTTCTCTCCTTGCTTTCCCTCCCTATAGAATATATAATAATAGATGAATAAGTTAGTCATAACTTGTTAACTGGCTTCCCTCCTATTCTTAGTGAACTTTAGCTCCTCTTCTAGCTTCTCTTTTGGCTAGCATATTAGAATACGAAGAAGAAACTAAAGCATAGTAGCATAACTTGTAAAGAAGGGGTTTAGAGTTGATACTTTACGGTAGTCAGTAGTAATAATAATAAGTAAGCCAGCCAACTCGCTTTAAGATGCAATGGTAATGGGTTGAAAATGATGTGGAAGATGATGACGATGAGGGGTGGGGCGAGGGAATGTGTGAATGACCAAGGCGTGTGAATGCATATTGTAGGGAATAATTATATCCGTCTCAGTCAGCCAAAAGTCTGCCCTCCTTCCTCCCCAACCCAGAACTTGATGAAGAATAACCATAAGGAGCTTCACTTCAAACTTGCATATTACTTACACTTCTAGTACAACAGATGACATAAGCTATGGCAACTCCGAGCAGATTGTACATATAGGCCCGGCTCACACTACGGTAATCCATCTACCAGATTGCAAATCTCTCCCGCAGTTTCCTATACCGACCCATCCACAGATCATCGCCATCCACTGGTCGTGGGGAGGGGGATTGCAACCAAGTTATATAGTTATAATGCACATGTGTATAAAGTCACTGCCGCGACTGTCTTTCAAGACTGTCCGCGGGTCCGCATCCCTCTTATGCCATTTTTTCATGAGCGCATCTTCTCGCATCTTAGCAGCCCACAGCAGCCTCTTCTTTTTCAAGAGAGCCGTAGAGAAAAACATGAAGAGAGATGATGAGATGTGGGACGAGCTTGGGTATTTCTTCTCCTTGTCCCGTCTGGGATGGAGACTGAGAAGATGAGCATAGCATACCTTCTGAGATTTCAGATTCAAATATCTCAGAGCCAACCACCAACACCCCCTTCCTTCAAGTCAAAAGCTGTAGATGGTTAGGGATGGCTGGGACCCAGGGATGGTTTACATAGTTTTTGGGGAGCGGGTCTCACAGTCTCTGTTTTTCCGTGAGAAGGAAGATGCATGAGGAATTGAAAAATCCATGTGTTTCAATGATTCAAGATTTACTAAAACATATGTAAGTCGACATCATCGTACAAGTGAATTTCTTCAAGGCAGGCCAGGACGGAATAGTCTGCATACTCACATATGAATGTCTCCTCTGATGATCTCTCCAAGAGAAAAGATGCATTAGCGTTCCAATCCTTATATACGGAAAAAGCGAGAGAGATGAGGGGAGAGGGAGAAGGTAAAGACATTGGAGATATTTATTAGTAGGACGAGAGATGCATATCCTGCAGGTTAACTTTAAAGATGAAGATGAGAAGGCTGAGATGGGGAGAAGATGAGGATCATTCCTATATAATTCCCAAGTCTTCCCCCTCCTCTGCCTCCTATTACTACACGTCCGATCCCCCCCTATAACACTCTGTATTCTTTTTGTGGCAAGTAGCTTTAGTGGAGTGAAAGAGTCAATTGAAGGCTGGGATGTGAGAGAGGACGGATTCCTTATTCTTTTACAAACCGAAAGAAGGAGATGGGTTTGTGTGTGTGTGTGGGTCGTAGTGATTGTGGTCCTCATCTATACGGCAGTTTGGCTTATGATAGACAACAAGTAGGGTTTGTCTTGATTGTGGACGGGGTCCTTCTTTGGAAGACATTGCATCGGATGATTTGAGGATATTTGGACTTATGGCCAAGACAAGATGATGAGCGTAGTAAGAACATGATTCCAACTTTTGCAAACTGTCTCTATCTCTCCCTCTCCCATCTATCTCCTCTCTGAGGTAACAAGTACGTGTTGTGGGTCCACCACCACAGTGCATACATGCTCTCTTGCTATTGCTGAAATTCGCGAAACATTTGAGCTCCTTCCTAGTGAATTGATGCAAGAGGGAGAGATGAGGGATCTGGGAGGGAGTTGTGGGAGAGAGAGAGAGAGATTTTGGTAAGGACGGAGTATGTGTGTACAAGCCTCAAAGCCTTTTCTTGGCCCGTTCCTTCCTTTTCCTTTATTTCATCGTCAAGAGAGGAGTCAGTGTGAATCTCTCCCTCAGAGGGTGAGTGTATCTCCGAAAATATTCGACTTTCCACGCACACAGTGCTCAGAGAGCATAAGACACACACAGTCAGCGACAGCCAGTGTGAAAGAAAACGGAAAGAGGATTGATTGTAGAAAAAGTCATAAAGTGTCTTTGATTTAAGGGAGTTTCTTGGGAAATTTTTAAATTAAACCTCAAAGTTTCATCGAATTCCAGTCCATCTTTTATTCGGGAAAGAATTTCAGGAGCGTACGCTATAGGAACCTTCGAAGCTTTATCTGGATTGAATTTGAATTCCAAGGGATTTATCCAAGGCGGGAACGTGTTCCAGAAATTCCCGATTGTAGGAAAAGAGCGTAGTAGTGTGGTGTACGAGCAAGAGACGACGACGACAGACCCAAGAAGAAGGTTTCAGTTCGTGTGGAGCGTTTGGAATTAAACATACATGTGCTAAACACCCGGTTCCGGAGGATAGTCTTGGAAAAGCTTAGCGAGTGAATCACACCTCCACCTCGCTCATATCCATTTGGAATAGTTTCTGGGTTCATAGTAGTTTATCCAAATGTAAGTAGGACGTAAATCAGCGTAAATCTATACAAGTGCCTTGTAGTGGAAGAAGAGAAAGAAAGGGGACAACAAGTGTGCTATTCGGATAATTTGGAAGGCGAATAAGAAACCGAGAGAAGTTGATAGCAAAGAAAATTATACATTTACTGATTATTCACCACTTCAAGCTAAACGAGAGGAGCTAACTGTAATATTGCATTTAAGATATTTTTCATCGGAAGGCGAAAACCATAATACACGTAAGGTGAAAGAAGAACGTCATCTCTACGAGGATTTTGTGTTTGTTTTGCCAATCATTTTACCTGGAAACAGCTTCGCATCCCGCACATCTTAAAGCTTATTACTTGTGCTGTGTTGTCTCCAAAGTCAAGGAGAAAAGGGTCCAGCTTGCTCGGAAAAAGAGAAAAAACTGTGAGAACATATTATCGTTTATTACTGCGACAAGTAAAGTAGAAGAGAGAAATAGGAGGAAAGGAAAAGTTGTCAAAAGAAAAATAATAACGTGTTCCAGGGAAAGATAGAGTTTTATGTGCCAAAAAAATGAAAATGAATGACGGACTTGGTGTGACCTCAGTAGCGCTTGTAACCAGTCCAGGAGCAATTCAATCCGCACTTTTGTCATCATCCGCAGCTGCTGCAGCCGCGGCCGCCGCCGTCTCTGCCCCGACGAACATGACCAGTTTGTCAAACAGTGCCACCAGTCTTATTCTCAACAATACAAACAGCCACGCGAACAGCAATAGTTGTCCAAATAGTGGAGCAGGTGGAGCCCTCCAGGTCGGTAATTGTATTAGTATACCCACCTCGACATCCGTCAACAATTATCTGAATCACCATCAAAGTAATCCTAGTGCCAATAATCACGCCAACAATACCCAAAACATGGCTGATTATCTCGCCCAACTCATCAAGGATAAAAAACAGCTGGCTATTTTTCCTAACTTATTTATCCACGTGGAACGAATTCTTGACGAAGGTACGTACCCGATTTTTCTTTTACTCTTCTTCCCTATTCCCTCCACCACTTCATCACCCCTCAATTAAACCTCTCCTTCCTACCTAACCTAATCTCCTTTACTTTCTTAGTTTTATTTACTCTCGTAGACTACTTGTAGTTTCTCTCTTCGAATGGGTTCAATGTGTATTTCTGTCTCAATGCATTCGGGTATCGTTTCCTTTTGTCCGGCTCTTTCCCAGCCCAGCTCCGGGTAGTAGCACCATCACATCAGCTACTAGTAAATCCAGCCGAAACCTAAAAAACAGCTAAACTTATGTCTTCCACGCTTTTCCACCGGCTCAAGCGTGTATTCGTTTTTGGCTTCTGCACAATCCAGGCAGACTTGTACGGAAATATGGCAAGAATTACAGCCGGTATGGGAATTAAACACAATCCTCTTGCGTGTGCACCACCACCTACCTTTTCTCCTCACAATTCTTACACTGGCCTCAACAAACTTTCCGGGAATAAATTCCAACAACTCCTTCCATCCTCTCGCTCTCTCACCTTTCCCATCCCTTCAACCCCCAACCAACAAACACTCAGCTTTTCATCGGATATTCCCTCCCCTTCCCGTCTACCCCTCGTCTTGTTTCGTCAGGACGGGAACGGACAAGTGAAGTTGTCCGATTTTTACTGGCAATCCCAGAAAATCCGACAATTCTTCCGCACCATTCCCACCCGTACTACATTCACTTCATCCT
This sequence comes from Sminthurides aquaticus, assembly GCA_906901655.1. Classification (NCBI taxonomy): domain Eukaryota; kingdom Metazoa; phylum Arthropoda; class Collembola; order Symphypleona; family Sminthurididae; genus Sminthurides; species Sminthurides aquaticus. Next base: position 341,845 of record CAJQTT010000002.1, on the reverse strand, counting down.
CAAAGCCTTGGAGGCTTCAAGAAAATTTAATCACAAGTTAGCCCAGGAATTTGTCCGCTCTTTTTTCCCAACTCCCGGTATGTTTATTGTCTCATGTGCCAGCTTTTCCCAGCTTTTGCAATCCCCTCCAACTTTCTTTCCTCTCCCTCGTCTCTACTTGACTATGCCCGCTTCTTCCTTATAGTCCTCTTCCAACAGGGCTTCAACAGCATTCACCATTCCTTCCAAGGAATCCTCTTACTCCATGCACTCCCATAACACTCGGCGGGGATTCGATCCCAATATTACTACTTTCTTTAGTTTCCTCTCCATTCTCTTACGTCAGACTGGGAGGACATTTAGCTGCGTATCAGAGAATGTGTGTGTATACAGTCGGAACGGACAACACTAACAAAAACACCCAAGTCTTTTGCCCTTCTTTAGTGCTGGCCATGTGAAACTTTTTGTGAGGGAAAGCATCTCTTTTGAGAGATTTAATTTGCACGCTAGGGACTACAAGGATAAAAGTAATTTGCCAAAAGGCTTTACAACCTCTCCCACAAAAGAGAAGAATGGTAGAATTCCAGACTTTTCATTTTTGCATAATTTCATTGAGTTTTGGGATCCATGCAAAAATCTTTCCTCACTAATAAAGCTTCAACCAGTCATCAAACATTATGAGCGGAATTGTGCACATTCCACCCTAGTAAAATACAGTTATGCGTGCATGGATTTGCGTCAACTTTAAAACTTGAGTTACTCACAAATCCCATGTAGTAACTAAAGGGCAGTACGCAGACAGGCACGCTCAAAGAAGGACAACTAAGTAAACCATGAGCAAGTTTAAACTCTGTAGGAGGATTAGTTAGAGGAGGAACCTTTCCCCTAATTCTCTTACAGCGGCCTAGCCCATATGATGATGGTGTGTGTAAGCCAGAGAGATTAGCAAGGATGAGAACATGATCACCACCATCATCTCCTCCTCCTTCCTCTTTTACTAGTCCTCTCTTTCTCCCTAGCTCTCTCTCTCTCTCTCCTCCCATCTCTTCCTTGTGTAGCCTACATCTTTACATGCCCGAACATCTCGCCATTTACAAGTTGGCACTTTTAAATCCGCTACTTGCACAATAGCTGGCAATAGTTAGCTGTCTGTTGTGTGTATAACGCTACGCTTCTCTCCGAAGGAAGAAAACCAAGAGAGGAATAATAAGATATGGAGAGCATTCGGAGGATCAAGACTCCTCCGTCCCTAATTAACATAAGTACAAGTCAAGTCAGCCTTTTATCCCACCAACCGGTTTCAAATTTCTCCGCTATGGCTTTTCTCCGGCCGACCAAGGCGGAAAGTACTCTTTTAGACTGGCATCATACTACAGCATCTCGCAAAACCAATCCTTGTCATCCTCATCAAAGGAAATACAGAAGCTTGCATTTTCTTGGCAATTCCTTCCTCCCAAAGCTTATTATCTCAGCCAAGCCCCTCAAACGACCCTGGATGGAGTGAGGAGACGGAGGAAATAGCAAACTAATCCCCATGCAGCACACCCCATTCCCTTGCATCGTCTTGAGATTAGCACCAGGACAGTGCTAATTCCCTGTCCAATCCATTTCATTGTCAGTCACCTCTTTCTCCCTCGTTCCGCATCTCCCCGGCTAATCCGGAAAACATATACCACAATTCCCCGCTTTAATTTTCTTCTTTCTTCCTCCCCGCAGTAGTTTTTGCCTACGCAGACAAAACGCAGCACCAAGTCCACACTTCCCGTCAGTTTCCTCAGTTACAGGCTTAAATTATCGGAAGCAACCATCATCCTCTCGCAAATCCTTCCTCTCCACTTCTCTTTGTCAAGAAGGAATTCAAACGTGTTTACGAGTCAATGATTTTATTTAATAATGTTTGCACAAATTCCCCTAGTTTTACACCACCTATCCGCCTAGTCTTCCCTGGAAGAACTGAATGTAAAACCAGCCTCCCATTACCCGCTCCTTCTATCTTCCAACCATCCCGACTTCCTCCCATCTTTTCCAGGCAGAGCATCCCGGAAAGACTCTGCTCCTTTTTCAATCTACATTTTACTTTAAATTCTATCAACGACCAAAGTCAAGCACCAACACCGCTCCCTCACTCATTCCCTCACATACTGGGGCATCAATCCTCTCAGGATTCCTCTGACTTGGATTCCTCTCTACAAATAGTCCACGAGAGAACACAAGATTCCCTTCTCTCATCCACTAATGTCCTATCATTACCCCGAGAGAGAGACGGATTTCTTTGAACCATCATAGCAGATCTACACGTGACCGTCTCATTTGACGGCCAGATAGATCGGTCCCAAAGATTACAAATCGATCCAACCAAACACAAGCAACCGCCCACAGTATCCTTACATTCCATTCTCCCGCCATCAAAAGGAATACGAAAACCCCGGAAATTTTCTCTATCTTTTTACCCATTACCTTACCGGAATCCTCATCAAGGGAAAGGCGGAGGTCAGCTCAAAGATACACACATACAGCTTTTGAATCCTTGTAGGATGCAAAAGGGTTTCAAAGGTGGCTGCTTGCGTGTCCATGGCGCTTTCAGATTTAAAGAGAACATAGAATCCACCATGTAGCCTCTACCGTGGTGGTGGTCGTAGATGAGAGAATAGATAATTTCCGCGCCCATCCTCTTCTTCTCCTTATCCTCCATAATCCCAATTCCCAGCGTAGCCAGGCCCAGATACATATGCGTAGGATTTTAATTTCTAATTGACGGAGGGAGGAACTAACTAACTAAGAGGTAGTTAGTGAGCTTGATCGTGTAGAACACGTGCATATGTAAATGTTCAATCTCCCTCCTTCTCTTATGGAGAAATAATTGAGCGTGTAATAGAAGTACACGATCTTGAAGCAGGAGCAGGGATCATCAATAGGCGGTGATGTATTGTTATGCTCCAAGATTATGGAAGATCCATATCGATACACGTTTCAAATAAGTACAGACGTATGCAAAGGTACGAATCTTTCTAATACTGGCTCGTTTCTCCCCCCCCCCCCGATTCTCCTTAAATAAACGTACTTTTCTACTTAGAGGTGCACCCTAAATCTAAAACATGATATTGGATATGAGCGTACATTTAGTCCTTTAGAGAACCCATTCCAGCCTGTGTATAAGCAAAGGCATAAAGCAAGCATGCAAAAGCTGAGAGCTGAAGCGCCTAAAGGATTTTTTTTTTGAAACGTTTCTCGGAAACGTCGAATCTGCTTCCATTAAAACGACATGAGCAAAATCGTTTGTAATTCATCTTGCATCTGCAGAGAGAAGGTTAACTTTGCAAAAATTTACTCCTCCTAACATTGGTTAGCCTGGATGGAATCTTATGCTTCTTTCTTCCTTCCTTCCGTCCCCCGTCCCTCCTTTAGGTTGTCAGCACTGGCGGGCAGGATGAGAAGAAAGTGTGAAGGTATAATGCAGAGCAAGCAAGTATGAGATTAGGAATGAGGTTGTAAATTTGCGAGGAGGCGAAAGGCGTGAGATTCAGGACAGAATGCAAATGTAGGCCGTACCTCTCCACCGTTACAACCCTCATGCTTTCTCCAATCCCGCTCTTACCGCCGCTTTTACCATAGACTCTGCGACTCTGAACTGGAACCTGTCTGCGGGAAAGCGGATGGTCTGTTCGGGAGAAAGTTTAACGGACTGCGGAGAGCGTCACTGCTGGAGTGGAGAAGAGAAAGTCGGGATGAAGATGAAGAGTGACATTAGAAGAGGCTAGATTCGAGGTCGGTAGATCAAATATGAATTTATGAAATTTTGATGAAGGCATGCAGAATTTTTTATCGAACACAAGAAGACAAGAGATTTAGAAAAAAGAAAGAGAAAAGCCATGGAGCGTAGAGGAGGAAGAGGAGGAGGGAAAGTCAGTGTACTTTCCTCATTCATCTTCCTGTATGGGAGGATAAAGAATTCATGGGTCAAATTGGTAAGGCTTTTGTGTAAAACATTGTGTATACTACGATTCCCATGGAGAGTCAAGTACTGTCCCAAGAAGTACTGCAAAGACTAACTTTCACAAAACTCTTTTCCTCAAGTGAGAGGAGTTGCAAGCGTAGGAAGAAGAAGTCGCTGTTAGGAAATAAATTAGACACACACAGCACAGGGCGGATCTTTTTAAGCCCCAACTTTTTCTACATGGCAAATGTCAATCCAGAACGATGACCCGAATGATCCGAAAGCAAAAGTTTAGTTACTAATAGGTGTAGAAAAATGATTGCATTAATTTACTTGCTCGTCAACTCACCAATTTTGGCATGCCCCTCCAACCCAATATGCCCATAGAAGGAGATTGAAAAGTGTACAGAGTATCTGCGGAGGTTGAAGCTGCCGCCACGCCACCACCACCAGTCCAAACCCATGTATTCTTGATTCTTGAATAAGAAAAACACATCTTCCATTAGTTTCACTAAAGGCATTAAACCATAAGTCAAGAGATATCTCCCTCCTCCAATCCAAGAGCCTACGCCATTATATGGACAAGTAAAGTACGGCGGCAATAACAACCATAGTTCATATTGCCAGCTAAGCATTGAGCATGGGCGGATGAAGCATACATACGAACTGGTGTATCAAAGAAGCAACTGCATCTCAGGTTATAATTTAGCTGATTCTGCAATATCCTTACTTCAACCCATCCGCCACCCCCGCCTCCACTCCCCTCTCCTCCGCTCCTGATGATGATGACGACGACGCTCCTGAAGATATTATGTTCTTCGCGTCTTCATATTTCATATCACTTTCTCATTTCCTACCTTTGAAAAATGAGCCCGGGATTTTTTTCTCAGTAACTCCGCTAGCCCGCTTATATGAGCATCATGTGTACCTACTTCGGATATTGCAACCTCCATTTACGATTTCTATCCCTCGTCCACACAACATGCCATGAAACGAAATGCTATCCAACTTCATTTCAACTCGTAAGCTCCACACACCAACCAACAACCTGGCTATCCCCCCAACCCCGAGATTTAAAAATATGCCACCGGTTTTAAGCGCCCCGAGTTTAACCGCTTTTTTGATAGCATTCATCATACAGATTCCCATCATTCCCTTTTTCTCTATTCAGCATGGCTAAATGGACACGGAGAAAGCCACAAATGTGATTCTTCCGGGGATTATGTCCCAGTATACTATTGCTCCAAAAAGGGATCTTGATTTTGATTACCCAGAGTTGATGGTCTGGAAAGAGCCGGGTATTGCTAGGACAAGGTAAAACTGGTATGGAATTGAGTTTAGCCAGAGCTGAGTTGGAGACAGAGGACATTATTTTAGTACTCTGCTCTTTGACGTTCCTTCAAGATGTAAGAGAGAGCGAGAGTTGTAAAACTCTGGTGTAAACTTGTTTTCTCCGTCTTGTTTACTCCTCAAGACTTTTGACTAAAGTTCATGGATAACCAGGACCGCGGCTTCTCTCTATTCTCCCCCCCCCCCGACTAGAACCATAACGTCCGGGGTCATTCCGTAATTGTTTCAACAAGAGTTTCTCCGCGCACAACTTTGTAGATTAAATGCTTCAACTCTCCCCAACTTTTCCCGCCAACAGGGATCACTTTTCTACCATGGGATTCCATATCTATATTCTTCATGTACGCACCCAGAAACCCATCTATCAAGTCTCAACGTAAACGTAACTACATCTTCTCAAAGCTATACTGCTACAGCTGGCAGGATTCATCTAACCGGCAACATGTTTAGCACTCTCCTTCTTGTCCACATGTATCCTTCCGTATCCTTCCTGGCGTGAAGGGAATTGTTGTGAGTATACAGACTAATAAGAAGATCAGAGAATCTCCACACAATTCTTACACTTGTTGTTACTCGCCCATTATTAGATTCTGGAGAAAAGAAAGAAAGGGCCTTTATTTGTTCAGTTCTGGGATTTTCAATGGAGAGGGATGATAGGGTGGTTTAAGGAGTACACACACACACACACACACACTACTATTGACGTTAGACCAGCGCAGCGTTTGTCCTTTACATGAGGTTATTTATTTACCATGTACACAAAGAGCGGGAGATAGCTCTGTCCCCTACAACAAACTTGGTTAGTCAGACACGGTCTAGGCTACAGGTCCCAGGGAGCTCTCTGAATTGTGTAAACTTTATCCTATTATGCACCTACACTTGTTAGCTCAGTCAGTGCGGGCTTAGTTAGAAGATATCTTGTGGTGGTAATATAGGGATATAGTCATCATGGGATGACTGATTTCCATCAAGCTCCATCATCCTAGGATTTCTTAGCCATCTTTCACATAACTTTTACTATGCACAGTGTCAACAAGGACAGGTGAACTATTCCAACAATTGACTCTTGGGATTCAGCATAAGCTTGTCTCCTCCGCTCCAGGATCATCAAGATCTTATACTAGCCTTGGACTAGGCGCGTTGGAAATCTTTACCATCTTTCTTCAAGCGTTTAGCTATTTGGGAAAATATTATGTCACATACCTCATCTCATATTCCCAAGCACGTCTTCCTCCTAACTTGAGTTACACATACAGCCACTGCACGGACAATCTCAGAATCCCAGCTTCTCATCTGGAGAGCCTTTCATCCAGGTCCAGGTAGGGAGAATAGAATCGTATGGATTGTACACAAAGAGCAAACAAGTACTACAGGCTTTAGTGTGCTGGCGTACTACAGTAGGAGAATAGTTTTACTAGGAGAGTAGATTAAGATTCAAGTGGAACACTTGAGAAAATAAAGTGTACGCTTTTCATTATTGACACGGTCACGGTGTTGTTAAGTGATTCAATCGGAAAATCATATCCAGACACCCTTTCAACCTTCTTTACTGTGTCCTTCTACAGAGGAAAAAATAAAACCCTGTACTCCACTCAGTCCTCAGCCTGCACTAGCACAAGAATCAAGATCATCAATTTTCTTCTTGCCCTGTTCAGCAGAGTATTGTGTTTGTGTGGTCGCTAAAATAGATGGCAATGGAAACAAACCAATAAGTTCCCAGGCACAGCTCCCAAAGAACTGCCTAGCGTAAACAAATTGAAGGTTCCGATGGAATATAATTCATGTGGCTGGAATGTTTTACGAATTTAAGAAATAATCTCCTAGACTGATCCGAAAAACTATAACCGTAGAGAAAATAAACAGGGAACAGGAATTGAAGTAATTCAGACATTCGTCCGTGTATCTCACGACGATGGCTATTTTTATCGTTTTGGATATTGATGTTAAATAATAATAACCGATAATGTTGTTCCCTAGTATATGTGAGAACAGGTATGCTTGCATTTGCATGTGGTTGAAAGCACCGCTTTGAGTAGTACGTTCGAGGATTGCGGTCTGAGGTGATTGAGAGTCTCAATTTGAGACTATGTCTAGATGTGTGAAGTGGAATATAAATTGAGTTGTGAACTATTAAAAATTTAGTTACATACAGCAGGTGGTTCGATTTTTCGTTACTTGTTAAAGAATATGGGAAGATAATTTTAGTTGCCCTAGTCTGAGTTAACCCTTTCAACCGCTTGTTATACGCTTACAGTTGAATCATTATTTTAATATCTTCATGGAACTCTTATATTTTTATATGCATAGGTAAGCTAAACACAAAGTAGTGCAGCACATTATAGCTAAAGTTTTAAGGTACTTTGCCAAAAATTTCTAGTACAGTTAAAGTATCTTATAAGAGTCAGTATGAAATGAACAAATTGTAGATGATGAGAAAGGCTGGTGGCATAACCAATCAAATTGTATGCAAAACTGGGTAATATTGGTATTATACTTCTTATAAATCCCTAAAGTTGCCAGTATAATACCAGGCAGAAACGATCCAGAGCGCTGAAGCGAAGCGCACTGCAGTATCTCAAAGAGAGTACCTTAATATTTGCTTGTTGAATGCATTACATTTAATTAAAGAGTGTGCGGGAGGGGAAAGCGTTTAGGTTAAACGTGGTAGATTGGAGGACAGCTGTGCAGATGTGTAACACATGGGCTTGTAATTCGCAAACACTTCCACCTACCCTCTGCAATGTACTCTTCTAATGAAATGTCACTCAGTGTTGGCTGGAGTCTGGAGAAAAGTAGCGGGAGGGCGGGGTTGGGCAGCGAGAGAGAAAAGCGCTTCTTTCTCCAGTAGTTTCTCCCACTTAGTGAATCCTTGCTGCAGTAGATGTAGAGCATGCATCCATGCAAATGTATTAACACTAGGTTTTAAACGCGCAAACCAGGAGTAGTAGCATGAAAAAAGCTAATATATTAAAGCGAACACGCAGGATTTAGAAAAACTCTCACACCTTTTCTCCCAGTTTACGTGTACACTATCAAAGTCACACTACCTCAACAAGAGGATTTAATTCGATTTAAATGAATAGTTGCACCTGTAATAGACTACCGTTTAGCTAGTTTTTATGAAGCCATCACTTGAAGAACATGCATACTGTATCTCTGATCTCTATTTCTCTGAGCTTCCCTTGGAGTGACACTCCTGTAGGCAAAACCTTTGAAAATTTGGCGATAAAACTGCCAAGTTGCAACTCCGCGACATTGATTCACGCTCCTAGGGAAATTGGATGGCAAGTTGATTGGAAAGAGGGAGGGTAGGAATTGGTTTTGGTGGATTAAACTGTAGAGTATATATACAAACCCTCCTGATTTGTTTCGGGTTACACTTGACATTGACTTGAGTTAGGGATAATGTGACCGGGGAGTTTCTTCGGAACGGTGGGAATGTGGCTCTGGAAGAGAAAAGCGGAGAAAGCATATAGAATCTTGGGAAGCTTTTCACTCCGGGCGGTTTCCATTCCTGGAAGATTGATTCGGATAAAGAGAAGGGAGGGAGCGAGGAGGAGTGCGTGTAAGCAAGTGGTGGGAAGAAGGTTGTAAAAGACATGATTTTCATTGCCCATCATCTTTCGCCAAGCCTCCACCTACCTCCCGTAGAAACGATGTGAAGATGTGTGTGTGAGTGCATATATGGAAGGCCTGGATTTTGGAGTAATTTATTTACGCGTAGAATGTAATACGGTACGGGGAGGAAGGACGGATATTCATGGTGGGTGGGTGGTGGTGGTGTAAATGGTGTTGGAGATTGTGCATTTCTGAAGGCCTCATCACCTTCCTTGGGAGTTGTTTCTCCTTCCCAATTTATTCCTCGACAGAATCGTTAAAATCTTTAAGAGGGAATCTGACAGAGTGTGAGCATGTGGTCCACGCACGTGATAGCCCGTCATATCCCCCTCCTCGTCTCACTCCTTCCTTATGCCTTCTCAGAAGGAGAGACTCGGTCGGACGGACAGACTCATTCCTGCGTTTTCAGGTCAATCCTTTTGCAGATTATCCGTCGGAGGCTCAGGAGAGCGTATCGAAATTTAAGATCAGCTGACGGACGGCATTGGAGTTGCTGCATAGGTAGTCCGAGAGCGTGTATGTGCAAGTGTTTGTGCGGCTATGATGCAGACGGAAAAAATGATAGCAGGTGTATCCGTGTATGGCTATTTTTTTCTTGAAAGGGACTCGCGGGACGGGGAAGCGGGGTTCCTCATTCCTTGCGTGTAAGTACGGATCCCAGTCTCGAGTTTCATGTTTTTCTCCTCCTCCCAGGGAGGGAATCCAGAGTGGCGAATAGATGGAGAAGAAGATGGAAAAGAATGGGATGGAGGGAGACGAGGTAAAACGGAATGTGAGTAAGTACGACGTAAGCATGATTTTCTACTTGCAGCATAGGGAGTAATTTCATTGCTCCAGCTAATTAATTTCCTTTATGCTTCCAACCGACTCCTTTTTCCTATTCTTCAGTCAACTTTCCGGATAAATCCGCTCATATAGTATACCTTCAAGGGAGATAAAAAAGGACGAGAATCAGTGGAGTGAGGAAGGAAGATGCGAGTCAAACAAGAACATGTACGATGGATTTGGTGGAGAAAGTTTTTCCCTTTCTTCTGATGCCTTCTCACACACGATTAGGCAAGCGAAGGATGTGGATCGGTATACAGAACATGTTGCGCTTATTTTGCTGTGAGTAAAGCATGTGCTAAATTTTTTCTCCGAAACTCAAACCCCGATCAAACCTGTCAAATGGCCGATGAAAAAAGTGGAAGGAATAGGTTCAGTCTTGGTTTTTGTACTCTGTACAAACGGAACTCAAAGGAAATCCCGTATTTCCTTCACTCAATTCCCAAGTTCGGACACGTATTTAAGGGAATTTTGTTGACTGCCTGAATGGAGAGATTCAAAGTAGAGAAGAAGATGACAGGGGGATTTGTGCGCATCTTGTGACAGCATATAGGTAATCTATTCAGCCAGGGGCTTGAATTTGATTGTCTCCTTCGCCCAGGTTTTCATCACGAGGATTTCCCGTCTTCCAAGTATCAAGGAGGCGGTGAATCCTGATTCTGGAAATATATACACCGCTCGTAATTGCTTCTATTCTGTTCCCATGTGGGACAGCCATGATTTTCTGGGACTAGCGGAGAAATACAGTGAGCGAGTTAGTGAGGAGAAAATACAACTAAAAGAGTACGTAGAGTAGCAAGGGGATAGCCAAGCCCCAAGCCTTGGAACAGGAGGAAAAGATAGAAGAAGATTTTACTTGCGTATATTATTCTCTCAGACTCCGTAAACAAAGCCGTGTGAGATTCCCTGGGTTTCTTTCGGTAGGGATGGAAGAAGCATGGATGGGAACCAGGAGCGACACACTCGGGCCCAAGATAATTCCCATTTCCGCCTCGAGTCCTCCTCCGCCCGGGTCTTTTATCTTCCCTTGTCTAAAGTTAGATAGATTGATTTAGACAAAATAGAGGAATTAGAGTAACAATGTTTACAAACTTTGAGAACGCCTCTACCCTGTCTCCACTTTTTCCACTGCGCAACCAAATTTACTTTCTCCCGCTCCATCCTCTCTTTCTCTTCCGCCCAACTTCCTTATCACTTACGTACAAAGCCAGCAAGATTTTCCAGAGAAAGAAGGCAAAATCCCGAGTTTTAATGATGACCATTCATGTGATTTTTTTCAACACGACTAGTGAGAGCAGAGGAGGCTAAGAATAACACAAATTTACCTCTCCCAGGCGACACATCCGTTCTACACAAGCCAAATACAATTCTACAACAATATCACACTACTTTCTCCCAAATGATTTCTTCCTGTTTCTGCTATAAGATCAAGTCTACTATCCCGGATTAACTTTCACTTAATGTTTCCTTGACTTTCGTTGCTAGAAACTGTGGATATTTTTGGAAAACATGTTGCTTATTTCACAGCTAGCAGTCTATAAAGCAAACTATAATTTCTCCGTATTGAATGTCCTCAACAGTACTACGTCGTATCTTCCCGTGGGAAGATGAACAACTTTGTAGTTATATTGAAGTGGAAAGGGAAGTACATTTGTTTGAGGAACGGAGCTAGAATATCAAGCCAACGGAATTCTTCGTTATGGAGACGCTGAGAATGCAGCTTGTGTCTTTTGCATGCTGCCATATCTTTTTTTACTCCCAGCTCGCTTTTCTTCCTGAAGACGATTACGGAAAGTGCGTTTTCTAGTATCCTAAAAAGCAGTCTTGCATTTACCCTCAAGATCAACTCCGCCACAAGTAGTTAGTTGAAGGAGTTGTCCTCCTCATAAAGGGATCACGAGGGTTTGTTCTGATGAAAAATGCATTATGAAGCCAGTAATAGTGAACTCAAGCTGGTTAGAGGCTATAGTCTCATTACTATGAATGATTTTGGCAGCGAGTAGGGGGCGGCTGCTGGGCCAGGAATCATTATTGCTATTATTGCGACGGAGAGGACTCGTTACAAAGTCAGCAAGTGCGTGCGGAATGGGCACAAGATGAAGATGTATGCGGTTGCGGAGTATCAAATTATTATTATATTATATTATCTGATACGTTTTGAGCACATTAAATCTAGAATTCATGTTCTGGAAGTAGGACAAGGTATGAGAGGGGCGGTGGAGGCGGGGGAGGAATAAGCTTCTTTAAAATACAGCTCGTTCCCCTCCCATATAATTATGAACAATGCGCAATGCGCCCCACTACACTTGGAAGTCCTTTAGGCTCAACTTAATCCGTGTAGGATATTTTATTCAGCTTCTGTACTCACAGACAGAAGAGCTTTTATAATACTGGCGATTATATGGCTATAAAGTAAGTTCATAGTGGAGATGTCAGAGGTTAAGGGGAAGGGTTTTGAGCGCTAAAGTTTATGCAAAACTGTCTAACGATCCGCCGAGAGATCTTTAACTTCCGGGAGCAAAGATGCAGAGCTGGAGCGCTATTGAGAGTGTAGGAGTATTGAGAATCCACAAGAAAGAATACAAGAGGCGGATGTGAATGAAAGCTATGAAGAGTTGTGAAATATTATGTGCCGTTGATGGAATGTGGAAAAGATTTGTTATGATGGGAGGAGATGAGTGAATCAATTTTCTGCTATACTTCACTTCCAGTAGACTTACGTAGCCTTCAGAATCTCCTCAACCTAATGATACCTACACAAAGACGTTGGCCCTGGTAGAGAAACAAATGCAGCTTCCCGCACGATGCAATGTCCTATATTATGTCCTCCTCCTGTCAATCAGACAGTAGGCGATAAATCAAGTTTTCTCCTCGGATCTGTACTTGTTTTTCCCGGCGAGGCTGCAAGAAACAATGCGTAACTTGCTCATCTCGTCCCTCGACCGTAGCTTTGTTATTCCCTCAGAGGTTTGTTCTCTCGAGCAAGAGTTGCGGATTTCATATGGGAAAGTAGTCCAAGAGGGTGGTAATGTGGTAGTTGTGCAATTTTCAAGGCTTCAAAAATCCTCCTCGCTTCCACAGTCATTTTTTTACTCACATTGTCACACTTGTGTCAAGGATAGGGAGCGTCATGTTAGCGAACTGATTGATGTTGTATCCGTCACGAGAGAATGCATTTCCCGAGCGTGTTTCTTCTTCAAGCTTTGCCCAAGAAAACTCTTGGGATGGATTTCGTTGACGCAAGAAGAAGGCTAAGAGTACAAACTGTAGTTCATCACCCCGTAATGCAAACACTACGCTGCACTGCATTCGCAATGAGAGAAAAAACTGGCAAATTCCTCTGAACAAACTTCGAGAAGGGAATTTTGTTGACCCTGCCGTGGGTGTCGAGCCGTGGTGGGATTTGTGGTGATAACCCAGAGTAGTTATATATTTGGGGCGTGAGTCAAATATTCATGAAGATGCGAGATGATTTCTATGGAAATTTCAGTTTACTCGTAAATTTTGACGTGGGTTTACTGGAGATAGGGGAAGGGATAGCTGAAGGAAAGTGTAGATCTGATCCACGCTTCAGATGCGAGAATTACATTAAGGACGTTGGTGAAAGTCGGGGCTGTGCTTTCACTCACAGTTGGAGGAGGGGTTGACGGGAATAGCCGCTTAAACTTTTCACCTCTTCCCCTCTTCAAGCTAAGCTCGAAAAGCTGAGAGAGATGGCCTTTATCAACTAGCATTTATGGGAATTATATGAGGGCATGGAATTCTAAAGCAAGTCTCCCCTCTGTCTCCCTCAGAGTAACTCATAGAAACTTGGCCATAGAAATTGTTCAAAAGCCACACACAGAGAGAACGCTCGCCTTGCCTCAGCTTTCTCTCTCCTCCCTTGCTTTCTCTCAGAGTGATTCAGTGGATCGTGTGGCGGGTATAAAGAAAGTCCTAGGTTGCTTACGAGAGAAAATAGTTTTCCCCGGTGACATAAAACATGAATATACTTGCTCCAAGAAGGGGTTGAGACAGTTGAGAGTTGAAGGAGAAAATTTAAAAGTTTGCTCCAGGAAATGACTTGGACAGTGACTTGAGAAGGTTTTTAGGCCAAGTAAGGAGAGGAGGACTTTATTTTACAGATTCTTATGCATGCCGCCCGACAAACGTTGCTTGATTTTCATCAGAAAAGCTTTTCCAAAGAAAGGGGATAAGGGATGAGTAGATGATGAAACTAGCTTTGAGAATCGAAGAATTTGATTCCGAGAAACTGTAGAGAGGAGAAAAAAAGACTAGTAGGAGTAAGACTTAGGAGAGGTCTTTGGATCCATTCCATTGTGGGGTGACATTGGGTGTAGCGGTGTGATTTAAAATCTAGTGTAAGCTGAGTATTTATTATACAAAAAGTTATTATTATTCTGACGAGCTCCTCATGTACTACTGTTCTGGCCAGTCTCTTTTGGGAATCTGTGTGCATGACACATAACCAAGGAGAATCCATGCACGTATTCCTATCACTTTTTTATAATCTGTCCCCGACAGAGTATACGACCAAAAGGAAAAAATCCTTCTCTTTTTAACAACTCTTCTCGATCCCTGTCCCTTGTTTCTCTGGTTTCCTTCAGAGGCAGGACTTTTAGTGAAAGCTTATTTCTTTACAACTGCAGCCGGGAAAGAGCAGTCCGTATTCCGTATCGTATAGTTTTTGTTTCCATTTTCCTTGAAAGATCCTCTGTGGAATGTTGTCAAGGTTTTAAGGAGAATAAATATTGAGGAAAATAATATTGTTGAAGCTTTATGAAAGACTTTAAGGATTTTGTTTCAATCTCCTTCTATTCCCTCCCTTGCGAGTAAAGGAAGGAGCTGTAAGGGAAGAGAAAACTTTTACAGCTCCATGATTCAAAAGGAAAGAAGGGAGAGTTGACGTAAGACACGACTCACTACTCCTGCCACTGCCACTACGCCCGCCGCCGCCACCACCACCACCAAACCGAGTAAACCACTTACCCGCTTCCCCTCTTTTCTTACCTCAGTCAGAGCTTGTATCTCTCTCTCTTCCCTTCTTCCATGAATTCCCTACTATACGACCCTACCAGCTTACTTTCTTCCAGCTCCCGTTGGCGGCGAATCAAAACGATTCTGAGGCATCAACCAGACAGGAAGAAGAAATACTGGAATGAGCAAAAGCTTTTCTTTTGTCCTTCTCCCAAACAAATAATGCATAAATCTGCATGCCTGCCAAGCCAACTACAAAATCAGCTGGCTTCCACGTCAACTTAACTTCCGACTTGCACCAACCACGCTTTACAAGTGTATGCCTCAACCAGACTACATTTTCAAGAACATGCATTGCCTGTATGCAAATATACATCAAGTTCATGTCGTCTCCTACCCTCTACTTCATCCTGCTTGTTTCAAAGCACCGTTAGGATTTAACCTAAACGCATAGAGATAAAGATAATGTTCAAGTAGTAGCAGTTACAGACTTGCTTACAGCTTTTTCTTATTCACCCTACTGTTACCGTCTGTCTGCCTATTGTTACTACTACTTTGCAGTATAACTATAGTGACCGGATATTACAACCAACAAGGAGCGAGGTACAGAGAAAAGCAATCGTAATCGTACCAGCCAGTCAGCCAGGTATTCCTCTCCACTTACTTGCTCAGAATAAGAGAAGAATCCAATCCAACTTGTAAATAAGTCTTTATGAAGGATAGGAGTGTGAGGAGCTGCGTTCCTTGAAGCAAGCCCTTGCCTCTTAAGGAACGTAATAATAATAATAATAATATATTGCAAATTTTACAACAAGCAAAGGGTGAACAAGAGCGTCAAGAGGTTCTCGGTAGATGTGTGTACAGATGGTGATAATTCCACGTCCCATTGTTGTTTCTTTCTTCATTGGAGTCCATGCCAAAACCTCGGTAGCCTTATTCCTTCCATCCAACCTGGCACACATTTCATCAATTGCAAAGCCAAGTTGCGAATTTTATGCAACTCTACGAACATTACTCATACATTGCAAACGTGATCTGAAATCTCTCCCCTGATTCTTTCTCCGGCTCTCCTCTATATTTCTCTCGCTCCACCACTCCTCATATCCTCTCTTGCTGTTTAAGGATTTAGCTTTTTGCGAGTATCAAATCCATGAAGCCTTAGTCTAGTATATTGGCGGATAAATCAAACGTCGCTCTACATCAAATCTACTAGATCCTTATTCCACAATCTCCTTCTTGAATTCTGCCGGGGAGAAGGCGAAAGAAATGAGGAGCTGGGACGGAGTCCTTGTTGCAAAAAATCAGGAACAATCTCGACCCCCTCTCCCTCCCTGCCAATTCTTGACATGCGGAAAAGAGTATGAAATTACCTACAGGCTTCACTTAATACCAATACACAGTCAGACCAATAAATCCTCAATAGCATTACAAAGGAACTGATTCTTCATTCTTGCTCGCGCATATTTAAAATGGCACATGACAAGATTTCAATCCAGCGTGATAATAATGTTGACGTGTCATTTTAAATTACAATCTATCCCCCCCTCTCTCGCCCTCACCTCAAATAATAATCTCATCCTCACCTTGCTCAAGGTAAGAGGATGGTAGATTATTTGTAGGGTCGTTCTTCTGACAGGCCAAGGGAGGACACACGCGGGGGATGAATGACTTATAGAGAGATTTTCATTTGAACACGTACTAAGGATAAATAGCTAAAGGCTCTTCTCGTGAGATTTCAGGAATCATATACATCCCCACAAGATGGAGCACAGCTGTGAGCCCCTGATTTTGATTACATTATCAGCGCTGATGTGTGATGCAGGGGGATGTCATGACAAGACGGAATTATGTCCGAATTTAATTTACATATTCACCACCACCACATCTTTTCCAAGATTCTTAGCCCATGACATTGAATAGAACGACCCTGGCCGTGTGAGTGGCTACTACGTACAATCAAAAATCACCCATACCAACACCAACCACCAGGCAGCCACCACCACCAGTCAGTCATGCAATGCACCCAGCCTGTAAAATTCAGAGGGCGGCGGTGATGTGGTGTTAGATTCAATTTTACAAGTCTTCCTCCCGTCCCAATAAATTATCATTCCTTATATATGACTTCCCCCACCACCCTCCCAGGCATAACCATATAAAGTTTGCTTACGTGTGAAAATTTTCCAAGGTCAATCATTTTTAAATAATTCTCCTCGTAACAATGCCGGCCTGGCCAGGCAACGGACGCGCACGCGTACGGGCGTTTGACATTCTTCTTCACTCTCTCTCATCCTCATCTACTTCTACTACGCCGTCCTCTCTCTGGATTCAGAATTCAGGGTAACTCAAGTAAAGAGGAATGAGAACAAGCGTCCTGGATCTGGTGACAAGAATTTGATACTTTAAAAAATACAAAGTTTTTAATTCAGCAAGGAATATGATACTAATTTTACGACATTTGCAAATGTAGCTTATTCTCTCTCAGGTTTTTGTCATCTCTTTCCATCAGGCTCTCTAGCAGAAAAAAAACAGGAAACCCAGGATCCCTATCCTTTTAGACACAGACGACATTCTAAATTATATTCTTTCTGGAATCTCCTTCTTCTCCACCCAGGAACCACCAACATACACAGGAGCGTGCTAAATCAATAATCCCTAAGATCTTGCGCGCATACAAAATCTTTTTTAAGCTTCCATACCGACGGGGGTTTCATGGACTGCAAAAGCGCAAGGAAAGCGCTTTTCTGCAACTCCATCCATCCATTCCATCGTCCCACCTTCTTATTCAAATCAGTCCGTTTAGGCTAATAATTTAAATTACGAGGCTTACTTTCCTAATGAGCTCCAATGTCTCCCCCTTTCTCCGTGACACACATAACAGTATTAAAACACGCTTAGCGAGACACTCTGCTCTCCTCTCGTCCCCATCATCTCCATCATCTCGAGCAAGGATCCGTATCCCCATGAACCAACCACCCCTCTAAGCCTTGAGTATGGGCGGATAATGTGGTGTTGAGGAAATGTAGTTAACGATTATGATGAATTTAGTAAACTCCAAGTGGAGTACTCTCAACCAGCAACATTTTACTCCCGCACCAAGTGAATGAATCAGCTTCATGATGAATAAAAGTCTCCGCGGATTCCACCCCCTCTTGACTCAGTCAGTTTCAACAAACACAACGTACACGGCACTCATTGAGTCCAATGAGATCTCTCTCTTGTAATAGTCCTCTAAAACGAACAGGTTTCTCATCATCACCAATCTCAAATTTTATGGTTATTCATCCAGACATTGTACACAAAACCCCATGTCATCCCTCTGTCAATGTGTCATAAAGCTACGGAATCCAAGGGAAACTTGATTCCTTAAATGGAATCTTAGAGATGAAAACATTTTATTACAAAATCACAAACCAAATTGTACCTGACTCAGTCAGGACTCGGAACAAAACTCCTTACCAAACCAAAATCCTGTATTTCTCCTCAACCGGCTTCCCCCATTCCGCCATTCCCCATACTCCACGTCCCTCTAATTTCTTCTTCCCCTTCGACCTTTGAAATACCTTTGCATCCTCGTTTAAATCTCGTAACGGAATCCCCCCCCTCTTGCTCATACTTAACCTGCCTTTTTCTGACTTGGAGCAAAAAAAAACACTAAGAAAAACTCTTACGGGATCAAAGGAGCCCAAGGTGGAGAGGTGAGGAAATGGTTATAGGAGAATCAAAACAAATTGCCATGTTTCACAGCCTGATTACAAGCCTGATAGCTCCGAGAGGATGGCAGAGAGGAAGAATGTAATGTGGCTTTCACTTGCTTAATATCTCCGTTTATGCTTAACGCTGTAACCGTTTAACCCCTGCCTCACACGTGAGGAAGCGTAGTAGCAAGTCTAGCATGCAGGCCATCAGATCAAAGATAACTTAGTCTCCTACTAGCGGATCACATATTACTAACCCTGATTGAAATCTGTATTGCTCGCTCCGTATCATCTAAAATTTAGTACGTTTTTCCACATTTTGTAATACATGAGCTTGACGTTTACCAGCCGTTTTCAAAGATAAGATAAGTGGATACAAAGACGAGGAAAAGAAACAGTAGTAAAGGATGGAGGATTGAGAGAGAAAAACGAAAGCAAATACAAGAGAGAAGAAATTCGTAGTAGGAGTAATAAATGTATCCTCTTCATTAATTGAATTATGGGGTTACCTTAGAAAGAGGGTGATTAAGGAGGCACATGTGAGAGATGATGATGCTCATGTTACACAAGCAAGCCTTTTGTGAGATGATCTAATATATATATATCGATAATGAAGGGGAAGCTCATGTAGCAACACAATGTCGGCAGACTCTATCATCTTCCTCAAGGATTACTCAGACGTGATGCCTTGTAATGAATGACTTTTATACTTGTGAAAGGATGAAGGGACATAAAGAGTTCCGCAAAGGAGTTTCCCCAGAATCCATGTAATCTTTAGATTCTGGGTGATGGAGCTAATATTTCATATTTGTGACCCACTGTGGTCATAAGGCCATACCGCCGCCCCATCAAAACGACACTCTTAATTCTTCCCTTTCTGACAGTAATTAATATCTCGCCCTGGACTAGCTCTATATACTCTCTAAAATTGATTTACATTTGCACTCGCCGCAAACTGAATGACTTGATATATGTACTGTAGAAATTCGGTCGTGGTGTCGGTCTAATGGAGTGGCGATGTAGCTAAATTTTATAATGACCCGCCAGCCGCACGCTGTTTCCTCTGTTTTGTTTGGAGTTTTGGGTTATGTATCGTCAAAGACGTGAAATCTTTGCCAAACCAGAGCACATTTAAAGAAGAGACGAGGAAAGCTTACAAGAGTGGGAGAGAGAGCGATAATACTGAAGATGACGAGCAGAACATGCTCCGAGGTAATGTTGATGTAATTGAATACGTTTAGAAGAAATTTTCCAAAGAGTTACGCAAGAAAAGCATATAGGGCGCAATTGGCAGAAAAATGGGCTGAAAAGGCTGGCAGGCGTATATGTAGCCAACCGGACTCGTGTCACATCCCTCTTTTCATATGCTTATCATAAATAGATGTGTGGAAGTGAAAAACTTGAAAACCCGGGGAGAGGGATCCGCTAGTAGATGGAGGAGGGTAGGGAAAAGATGCATCTCGGAGAGTAATCTGTTTGGGTAATTTTTGGCTCGGAAATGAATTTCAATTGTGTACAGCTTCCTCCTTGATAAGTCTTATCTCAGAAAGTTGAGAACATGCACACAATAAGAGATCAGCTCAAGCTCAGGATGGAGGCAGAGCGAGAGAGGAACGGAAAGGGAATATCTTCTCACGACTACGCGGGTAGAAGCCTTTAAAAAGCGGGTAACGAAAAAAGATTGGATGGTGAAATGAATAGGATCAGCTAGCTATGAGGAAGGCATGAAGTATTGAAGACACGCCGTGTGTTTTGTGGTGTGAGGTTTGGGAAAGGAGAAGAAATGAGTAGATTTTAGGAAAGATGGAAGAATAAGAAAGGAGAGGAGGTGAACTCTGCTGACTAGGGCAGCAGGCAGGCAGAGACATGTAATGTAAATCCTGGTGGGGGACGAAGATGGAGGATGGACCAAAATCCGGGTAAAATCTCCCCGACTTTTCATACTACATCTGGGATTTTCCTTGTCCTTTAACTTCCTCTCCTCCTCCATCCAACAACTACACCAACTACATGAGCAACTGAGCTAGGTAAGACTTTAAGACGGAGGAGATAAAAGTTATTTTGTGATTTTCTCAGTCTCCCCTTTCTCTCTTTCTCTACTCCTCTTTACCTCTGTACTTGAGTCGATCTATTCCGACTCCCATTCCCAATCCGGGTTCTCTTCTTTACCCGGTCCAGATGATGCATTCACGTGGGCCAGGATGTCTGATTCCATTCCCTCTTTGCACACCAATAAGAGGAGCATTTATATTTCCGTCCTTGTTTAACTTTCCGAAACACAAAGTCAAGTGTGGGGTATCAGGATCGGAGATCCAGGAATACTTGAAACCTGAGGTAATACCCGGTGTCCTATACGTACGATATAACAGATCTTATCTCGGTCTGAGTGAGAGATCTTCGTAAGGGGGTTGTCTTTCTAACCATGCATGTGTATAAGCTCCACGATTTGCACTCATCTCGTCATCTCTTTCATGGACCCATATGAACTATTAGGAATTAGGAGGATAGACTAGGGCTAGGCTCTGTACATGTGAGAAATGTAGGAGGAGACGGATGTGATGGGGGCTGTGAAGAGAAGAAACCGAACAAGTTATTGGAGAATATCCACGGATTCCTCCATCTAGAAGAAGGAGAAGGAGGAACGGGATGAAGATGATGGGGAAAATACAGAGAAGTTTACAACTAGAGGAAGGAAAGTAAGAAGAAAGTTGAGAGAATGCCAAATTCAGGAGGAGTATATTAGTTGAGTAAACTTTGGTAGCTACTGTAACTTATGTCATATTTTCTGGTTGGATAGGTAATCTAAGGAGCGATATATATGTATGCGCGTGGGGAGCGAGGCGGCGAGGAAGGGGTAAATATTGTGAATATTTCCTATATGCATCTTCCATTCCCATTCCAATTTTTCCGCTTCCACAATTCTTTAAATTTATTCATAGTTCTAGAACAAGCATGGACCGTATAGCATAGAGAGACATCTTACTGGATGACTATCTCAGTCAAAAGTGAATACTTTCAAGCCAAGTAGGAGGAGAAGCAAAAAGGTTTCTCTTCCATCCCACTGGGGTAGATGGACAGCCGCTCGACTTTCCGGCTTTAAAGATAGAGAGTCAGTCAGTCAACCACCTTTCACAAGATCTCGATCAAGAATCGACAAGGCGACCCTCTTGTATTGGCCGTGGGCTGACTGCGTCGGACTAGAAATGAATAAATATACATGTAAATAAAGAGGCGAGGAAGTGGGAGGAAATACTACGGACTCCTGACTTTCTCTGTCTAGAAGAAAGCATGGAAAGCAGATGGACGGAAAGTTGAATGAGGGAATATGCATTCAGAAGATAAGGAGAAAGTTTACAATCCAAAAGAGAGCTGCTAAGAGCCGAAATAACTGAGAGACGGCGATAGATGCATCAAGTATGTAAATGGTCACTTCCTTCCGGTGATAATGGTGTTCGAAAAAGTTGCAGAGGATCTGTACGGCTAGGCTAGTAGAAAATAAGAAAGAGATTGTAATAATAAGAGACGGCTTCTCCTTCCTTCCTCTTTATATCCTTCCTTGTGTTTTCCCTCATTGGGAGGAAAAGAGGGAGGGTGCTTGAGGGTTTGGTTAAGGAAGTAGGGGGCGTGTGGAAAACTCCTAGTCTTTGATATTACTTTTGGGATATTCGCAAGTAGGAAATAAAGTGAGAAGCAATTCACACCGCAGAAACTTTAAGCTCTTTTCCGATTTGGCGATTTGCCTTTAGTGGCCATACTAAAGATGTAGATTGTCTGTCTTCCCCTTGCCTTGTGTATCCTTC
The DNA here is from genome assembly GCA_906901655.1 of Sminthurides aquaticus. NCBI lineage: Eukaryota > Metazoa > Arthropoda > Collembola > Symphypleona > Sminthurididae > Sminthurides > Sminthurides aquaticus. The sequence goes on along the minus strand of CAJQTT010000002.1, from coordinate 319,667 downwards.
TCCGGCTCCTTTCCCTTCACCCACCCACCACTCACCGCATGAAAAACAAAACGAGAGACAGCTCTACAGTTAATGCATAATACCCTGGTACAAGTAATGTGTGTTCACATCTGGGCCGGACTTAAATCACTATACGAATATTTCCCCTTCCGGCTTTCACCCGAATCCCTTCACCATAGTCGTTTATCTATGCTTTATTTCTCGAGTATACAAGACTTGCGTGAGAGAAAGAAAAGGAAACATTTTCAATTCCATCCCACCACCCGCTTTCTACACTGTATCCATAAGAAGCTATCAAGATGGAACGGGAATGGGAGGGGAGATACATAAGAAAGAATTATTGCACTCTTTTATCAAACAACAAGGATGTGGTGTAAGAGAACGTAGGAAAAGAGTTAGTCCGGGCATCCATATACAAACCTGCCGAATACGCGTATACCATAACATAAAGGTTTTGATCAATCCTCATCCGCCCCTCCATCGAGAGGGAGTGACGGTGACATAAATTTTTATTCAACACTCACCTTAGAATAAGTCCTGGACTTTCTCTCTCATCCACCCTCATCTTATTTTTCTACGTCCGATATAAACGGGATTGAAAACTTAAACTAGATGAGTGAAAGTTAAAAACTGCCAGTCAACTAAAGTCCGCCCGCCCTCTATTAATTTAATCTTTCATCTATGCACGGCTTGAAATGTGAACAAGATGGGAAATAAATTCTATGAATGTTTAAAGTCCCTTACAACGCTCTCTCTATAAGTGGGACAGGAATAGGAGCTACATTGGATCCGGATGGAAGTGAGAGATTATTTCTACACACTCTTTGTAAAAGTGGAGCTATAGATTAAAAGCATTCTACAGCTTTAGATTTAGTGCCCGTCTGACATTTGAATAATTGAAATATATGTAACTTTTCCAACTCTCAAAAGTTAATAGTTATTCCAGATTTTTTAAGATAAATTGCCACTTGAATCCAAACGGGAGTTATTCCTTCCGATATACAGTAAAATAGAGAGAGTTACACAACGTTCCACTCTGCAACCCCCGCTTAACTTAACACAGGTTCTCACGAAGTGTCCAACTCAAACTGTAATCCTAACCTACTATCAATGCACACCCTACTTCCGAGAAATCCGATAAGGGCGGGCGGGCGAGGGAGTAAATGCAAAACGTCTCTCTCTCTCTCTCTACCCTGTCTGTACCTCTTCCATTCCAGCATAGAGTCCTTCTGCTTCTCAGCCCCATTTGGATTATTTATGAACGAGATGGAAACGATTCCATCAGAATCATGATCCTCTAAGATTTAAGGCAATGCATCTCATCCAACTTTACTAAATCCCCTCTCCTTTTTCGAACTCTTTCCCGCTCTACAAACTTTCTCCCGTCCTCGCCACGCCACAATTTAGTTACGGGCATTAGAGTATTTTCAAGAAAAGTAAGCCTGGAAAAAAATCCAACAACTTTATAATCATACTACCTGCCATCGATCCCGAAGGAGTTGATTAGATACAGCTCTACTTTGAGTTTTCCAGAGAGTTTAATAAGATATGGGGGAAGGGGTGAAGATCGTGTCTCACTTGATTACCATTTCCCATGATTACCTTTATTGGCTCACTGTATACGCAGAGTGTAACGAAGGAAGCTTGCTTCGTGGTGACATAATATCTGCTTCACTCCGTTATCAAGCCTCCGTAGTTCGTCTAAGGTTCAAATAGGGGAAGCAAACTCGTTTCTTATAGAATTTTCCTACAGCGTTATCCATTTCCCAAGCTCACTAAAGACGAGCAGATGCAACAAACGTTCCAAAAACAAATGGTGACATCGTAGACTGTCTTGATTAGAATTGATCCACGCATAAGTGTAATGAAAATGTCATCGACTCATCAGTGCATATATGTTTCTTCCTGTAGTCAGCCACAGACAGGACGGATGCTGGCTCACCTTGAGGTATCTTGTGTGAAAAGCTCTCTTTAAATGCTACACTCTTCTGAGAATGCATGAATAATTTAAAAAGAGATCGATTTCCCCCCACTCTCTACTTAACCAAACTTTCGGCTTCAAAAATCCTCTTAGCTTGAAAAGCAAGAGGGGGAGCTTATAAAAACGATCCTCCGCTCTCTGCCTGCATTCTACTACTTGCCATCACCCATTCCATGAATCTCCACTTCAATGTTAGTGGAATCTTTTGATTTTTACCTTGCTGCAGACACTTGTATCGAAGCCCTGACTTTGTTGCGCAGTCTGTACGATACTTTCCTCAGCCTCTTCCTGGGTTTCTACGTATTTAAAATATTTTAATTTACAATAGTCCCGCGCGCGTTACGCTTCCTCCACAAGCTTTGCTTGAATGATGGATCAGCAGGATTTCTTCCTGATGAGCTTCTCTTGATAATACAATGAAATTGGGGAGAGAGGTCCCCTCCTACACACTCTGACACACTTGTGCTCCACAAGGAAAGCTCAACTCTTTCCCAAATGATCTTCATTGAGAGCGAGAGCTTAAGCTATAACAAAGTTTCTATTTTAAAGCTTTTTTTGGATTTGATTTGCAAGCAAGGGATGTTGACGACGAAGGAAATGTTGATGGCCATAGCGCAGTTTAGACTTAGGTGTCAGCTACAAAGTTAAACTAAGAAGTTAGGAGGACGGAGGAACCTTGCAAAATCTTGACGCACCCAAGAGGCCCTTGCTAAATGTGACTAACTCAATCAGTTAGGGAGGAAGGGCGGGGAGTTTTTTTCCAAGATTGCATCATTATCTTTATTCCATGTGGTGTGGTCAGGTTGTTATCGTTGCCTCACTGAGTGCGCTCGCTCCCCTCTATTTCTTCCACAACCTATATTTTATGATAAGCGTCAGTTTTTAAAGATTGTGGGACCCCGTAATTAAAATCATTTTCCTCTCATACTTTCTCCCATTTGAGATGGACTTAAATTATTTCCGAGCCACTAACTAAATTAAGTCGCTAAGAGGACAACAAGGACGTCGTCCTGCCTTCAAGCCTGCACCCTTCCTCCTTCAGATTCTTACTCCTGACCTGAATTAGATTATTAAACGAGAATTCCTGACTGGCCGGTTTATTGTCCACTGCGTAAGCTAGCATTAAAAATCACGGCAAGATTTTAGCACAGTCTGCCACGATAAGATAAGCACACTAACAAGACAAGCATCTCCTTCAATCCTCTAACTGATGGGAGACAGCGCGAAGACGTGAGAACAGGTGCGGAGGTTTTTTCGACTAACTTTTCAAACTATATGGTTAAAAGTATAGAAAATTGGTAAATTCAATTTACTTGATCTGTTCTTTGAATCCCATGCAAGCATGTTTATACTCAGTTTTACTTGCCGTGCATGTATTTGTAGTGTCGTTTTCGTTGGGGATTTTGTAAGCTAGTGTCTATAAGTACGACTTGCACGAGCAAATCGCTTACTTATTTGTAAAGTTGCAAGCTTGTTGAGCAAGGCGTTTAAAGTGATCCACATTGGTTTGGATAGTGGGAGGACAGGCGAACCACGGACTCTAAACTTTACTTCCAACCTTTTAAGGAAGAAAACAAGCATTTTCTCTGTTCTTTACTTGGATTTGCCTCCATAGTTTTCCTCCTTACAGTATTTGACTTGATTCCTTTTTTACACCCTTCTTTGAATTGACCAGATGGCTAAAGAATTCCTTCCATCTTTGTCAAGACAAGAAGGAGGTAGAATGGATGGAGGAATGAAAAAGAAAGAAACTCACTTTTATTCCAATTCATTACCCTAAATCATGAGGATCCTCGTAACTTTTCGTTCAGCATAGTCTATTCTATACGAAGGTGATTCGCTGCATTGCTGTTAACTCTACCAGGGATATTCGTCACCATTTTAGAGCTTTGCTGTAAAACACCAGATGGTTGATGAACAAGCACGGCATTACTACAACCGCAGCAACTACTTCTCATTTTTGAATTTTCTATAAGATCCTCAATTCATTTCATTGAGAACTTGAGAGTAGGCACGCGAATGAAGGGAAGCGTCCCGTTTAATGGCGCATCTTGTCAATTCTTTGGGCATGAATGAGTCAATCCTTTCAAGACAAGAGTACAAGGCGAGAAAAAACGTTGCTGGCTCCTATGTTATTGCCTTCACTGAGCCACAGTTTCCAAAGGATATTAGCCCGTGGACGTTGAGGTGAAAAGTTGGAGGTGGACCCGCTTCCTTGGGCAAACTTGATAGTGTTTCAAGATGATGATGTAGCAAGCAGGCTCTTTCTTGTTCGTGATGATATACTTTTAGGGAAATTTATTTACGTAGGCGGAATGTATGCAAGATGAGGAGATAAGATTGGGAAGGTGGGTGGGGAATGATGACCAAGACCACCATAGCCTCTCAAGTATTGTCAATCAGAAGGATGGAAGATGAAGGATAGTGCTCGCATCATCCTAAGAGGGATTTATTTTCCACTCACTTTCCTTCAACGCCTATATCCTAATAACTCTTTTTAATCCACACACTTCATCCCCCACATTCTCATCCTCTCAAACCGCCCCTCCATCTGGCTACTTGTGGAAAGAAGCTTTAACAGCCATCACATTGTAGTAGTAAGTAAGTAGCCTGCCCTCCTGGATAGTTCCACAAAGCTGTCATCAATTTATGTATAGGGGCTAATACCAAAACGCAAATGGTTACACCTAAAAATCTCTCTTTGCTTACCTTACCTGCTTCCGAACTCAATCATCCCTTAAATTCCTACCCGCCGCCATAATTCTCCCCGCTCTTCAACTTTTTCTGCTGGAATTAAACAAACTTTAGGCTTCAAGGCTATAAGGGTTTGCGGATTTTTTTATGGGTGCCTTAATTGAATTTCATTCTCATGTTAATTCAATAATTGGAAGCTTGCATTTACAAGGAGTAAAAAAAGAGGGCTCAGGTGTGTACGTTTGAAGCCACGTCCACTTGCTTCTAACGCTGCTCCTCGTGGTTGACACTGTGGAAATGAATTGGCAACTGACACGGTGGATAATCCTCTAAGAGAATATCAGGGAGGGGGATTGAATGTGTGTGGTGGGGTGGGCGGGTGGCTCGTGGCGGATTTGATGAAACGCTTCTTCTCCTTCATCCCATTTACTTCACCTCTTTTCCTTCACTTGTCAACGCGCCTCTTAAATAAAGCCCAACCGACAAACCCAGCACAATATCAGCATCAGCTCCACCCTCCCTTCCTTACAATATTCGAGGAAGAAAGGGAAAGAAAATGGAAGAGATGAGAATGCGAATATTGTACAGTAGAGAATAACGTAGAAAAGGAAGGCTAAACGATCCTTTCCAGGCAGAAGTGCCTGTACCCGAGCAGGGATTCAGCCATCAGGCAGCACACAAGATCCAGATTCAGGCCAAGACCAACATGATAGATGTGATTGCATATATTTCCTGTCCCTCCGCTCCAGCCTCGTCTGCCGTATCTATCTCTCTGATTTCATAATCTGTCAGCTACCCTGCCCCATTCTACACCAAATAATGTCATATAATTTCCGACTTTGATGACAGCCAGCCCTGCGAATAAATATTCTCACATTGTCGTAATAAATAAGCCTGGCTCCCTCATCATCATCATCATCCTATGATGTGTCGTACTTTTGTCATGGATGAGCGATTGGAATAGATGGAAGTACTAACTAGGAGGAAACCAAGGGCTTAGGAGTGAGAACCTACAGCTTCCAGCCGCTCTCTATTATCAAAACCGTCACCTACACCACCACAACCAAATTACATCCCATCAACCACCCAACCACTTATTATTATCATTATCATATGCAACTTATGCAAACTTTTTTAAAGAGAAACCCATTGTCCTCTCTTCCGCTTCTCCCAATCCTCTATAAATCTAACACAGTCTTTCACAAATAAATAAGCCTGTACATGTTCCGGGAGCGCCAAGACAACATAAAGGGGCGTGCAAAATTCTGCATTCTGTCTGAATCCTTCTTCTGCAAAAATCTACGACAATCTCTACCAATCATTCATATTTCTCCTGGCTCCGCGCTAAACATTTCCTACGCACCCTCCTCCTCTTTTACAAACAAGCTGTGGCATTCGCGGGATGGTGAAAGTAATTAATTAACGTTTATTGTCTGCAAGACAAAAGAGTCCACGGATTCGGATCAAATGCTACATACTGTGTAAATGCTTATTTGTACTTGGTCTCAGTCCCACACGACGAAGACCACTAAACCTTCCACTGCTGTATTTCACCCTCAAACTTGTTGTTCTTTTCCTAAAAGCTTGTTTTCATTATTACATTTTTTGAATCTCCCTGGTGGTCAGCATATATCTATCTAAGGATGGCGAGCTTATGGGAATGGTTCCCAACTTGTAAGCATCAACTGACAGGCCCTATATCGTCATAATTTCCCAGCCAGCTATCATACCTGGAGTTATGGTAAGGTTCAGGAATTTTGAGGATGGAACCAACGTCCGGTTCCTGTTCTTAGAACCAGTTCCATGTACTATGCATCACAGTATTGTCAAAGTCTGGACATTCTCTAATACACAGATGCAACAATAACCTCTTTCTAGTCTGCCGATTTAATTAAACTTATTCCTGTGTGTACAGAGAGGGGTATAATTAGAGAGAGACTGATAAATTGTATGCTTGACGCAATACTTTATTGGAAAGCTAGTAGCACATGTTTACTTTTGTCTCCTCACATCTGACACGGCCTCCTCCTCATCCTTCATTCATTCTCTCTCGTCAAGATTGACAATCCTGTGTAATGTCAAGTTGTGTGAAGCATCAAAGAATGCGGACGTGAATCTTATAAAAGCACACACGTTTCCGGCTCTTAGCTTTTGCAGCTAGCGGAAACACTTGATCCTCCTCATCCTCACTGTCTCATCCCTCGCATTGTTAACACCATCCACTTCGTCTCATAATTGTTTAATTAGAGAAAGTCACATTAGATCCTATTAATCACAGAATGCTCAAAGATGGAGAGAGAATTCAAATTATGCTGCATCAATACGAATCCAGCTTGTTGTGTCTCTCATCGAAAACTCCAATAATTCCGTCTCATCCTCCCCCCATTCATGGTTTCGGGATTCCTCCAAGCGAGCGGGATAACGGGAAAATGAACTGGTATTGACAAGGAGGTAGATCTACCTGAGGGTGTTACAACTTCTCCATAAAGATGTGAATACGTGTGAGTGGCAGTGGAATGCAAAAATCCAGTAGATAAATACTATATGACATTCATCAACCACCAAGGTTACACAGCTTCTTGTGGTTAATATCTATATAGAGCTTTGACATATTCTCTCTTCTGGTCAACCAACGGCCGTTACATGAAAAATGTAATTCAACACCAGCAATAAATAATTAGCCAACTTGATCAAGTATCACCCGTGCAGAGTTCATATCATGTTTATGCTGATTCTCCTTCCCCTAATCCACCAAATACAAGCTTTAGTGAAGGGAGGGTGAATGATCTCCCAAGATCCATTAATGCGTCACCTGGAGCTCCAACTTGTAGGGGATGAAGGGGGCATTAAAAGATTTAAGTTGCAGTGGGAGCGCGGAGTTACAAACGCAGAGTAACTCACACAGGATTTTAACTCTTCCGGAATGGCTAACAGATTTCCCGGATTTGGGCTTAGAGTGTGACTGCAGAGCAGAGTCCGGGAAAGAACTCAATTTGGTGAGATTTATACAGGGGCGAGAGGGTTTAAAGGCTCGAGAAGATGAAAAAAGAAGGGTGACGGAGACTCCGATTTAAGAAGCTTTTCCAAAAATCCCGGATTCTGGTGAATAAGTAAGAGATCCGAAGAGACTCCAGACCCGAGAGTCACAAGGTACAATAAGAAATGATGGAAGTTGTGGGAGGATTATAATTTAAGGTGGAGAATGTAAATTCATGAGAAGAATGAAGAAGGAGAGAAGGGATAAGAAGAGCTAGGAAGGGCTGTGAGAAAGTTGGTGAAAATAAATCAGGGTAACCATACATATATATAGGTCGGATATTCCTTCCTGCGGATGGGGATGATACACATAAATAGTGGAAGATAAAGAAAGCATTGGAGAGGAGAGTAGCAGACAGGGGTTCAGTGGGAAGGTTGTGTGAAGATGGCGTGAACTTGTCGGAGAAAGGTACAATTTACTTAAGCCTTTAAGTTTGGAAATTTTCCTCCCATCTCAACTTCCTCGTGGTTGCGTTGCAACGTGGCTCAGTCCTTCTTACCCCTTCCACTACTTCCAACCAACCTACATTCCACACTCATGCATGGATATACCGTAGCAGATCCCCACTGGAAAGTTACCGCGGGAGTTATTTCTTCCTGGACTTTAACTAATGCACAGGCTCGTTCAGAAGCAGCATGCAGGTATTCGGAAGGATTTTCTGAATTTATATTGTCGCATTTCCTAAAGCTCATTATCAACTTTTCAACCCTTTCATCAGTCTTCCGTCCATCTCTCTTTTGGCGGAGGAGTGGAATGAAATACAAGTTTCTCCCGCTAAGCGGCCAGTGAATCGGATCAAAATTCACACACAGCTTTCTCCCACTTCTTCTCTCTTGTTTCCTGTAACCAGCTTTGGAGCCCCAGGACAGGATTTCTACTTGTGCGGGAGGTGTGAAGCGGGAGCCTGTAGATGAAATTCAAGGATTTTACATGTCTAATCCACCAAGTTTGTTAATTTCGGTCGGAGCTCTTGCGGAAATAATTTATGTGCTTGATTTAGTCCCAGATGGTCTTCTGTCCTCTGTCCGCAATGCCCAGGAGGGGTGGGTTGATTCTAAGACATAAGATGCTGCTGAGGAATGTGAAGAGATTTGTAGGGTGATGACCATGAATCATATTAGGAAACAAGAGGAGTCGTTTGTTCGTGTGACTTGAAATTATGTGTAGGTGGGAATCGTGCTTGCTGGCTGACCAGGTGGTTTTCAACATTCAACCAGTCAATTGTCCCTTACAACAACAAGATGAAGATAGAGAGAGTCAGCTTATATTTATTGGATGCGCGTCCCTCTTTCGTTAATGAGTAAATATCCATATTATTTGACATTAAGGATCCAATAAGGGAGGTTTCTTGTTTAGTGGATTGGGTGGTTCCTTTTTAACTTCCTTGGATGGTAGGAGAGGGGTGGTTGGTGGTTGTAGTATGTCTCATATTTTTGGTGGGGCTGGGAAAATGAGTTTCTCTTCTACACGGGAGAGTTTCTCCTTCTCATCCCCCTCTTCCACAGCCAGTCACAATCACAAACTTACACCAACGGTCAGTCCTGCTTTGCATGGGCGAGAAAATCCTCTTCTTCAATTCAAGATTAGCTCTTCCTCGGACTACAGGTTCATATATAGATTAATTCACTTGTGCATATAGTTTCAAGAACCCGTGTGCGTGGATTAGATTCGGAATCTGGCATGGCATGATCATCGGGACCGAGGGAGAGGAGGGCTTCGGGGCTAAGTGCGAGTCGGTTTAGTGGGAAAGGGTTGAGGTTGAGATGACGTCTTGTCCGAGAGAGTCTCTTCAATTGCCCGCAGAGAAGAGAGGCGGCGGTCAAGAATAGAGATAGGTAAAGGAATGGGCTTGATGAGGATGAGTTGTTGAATGGATGAGTTATACGGTTTGACGCTATGATTTTAGATTCCTCACAAGGCTGTACCCTCCCCCCCCTACCTTGTAACTTTAAAAAACTACGTTGGATTCTTTGTTGGGCGTAGTAAAGTAATTCTTGAGATGGGAGCGAGCGAGCACAAATACCAGGGATTAGCCCTGGGAAAGGTGGACATGCATACAGGAGGTTAGGGCGGGTGGAAGGAATAATACAGGACAGGGATGAGAGGTGGAGTAGGCAAAGACATGACTTTGAGGGACGGCAATAGGTATACGCATTATGGAAGTATAGATTCATCTGATGGGGCTATTGGGCGAGAGGATTTGTGTTAGTTCGTCTGACGTCCTCCCGTACTGTATGTACTGCCAAGGATGAGTAGATGATGAGATGGGAGTAGAAGATGCGGCGGTTGTAGTGTAAGCAAGCAGTTAGTTGTATTTCTTTAGATACATGTTAGAGAGAGAGAGAGAGAGAGAGCGAGATTTTATAAAATGGATGGGTAAGGGTGGATGATGGCAGAAAGTTAAGCAGTGCCCACGCGGAATCCTTTCCTCATTATTAATCCTGAGCAAGTGTGGACATCTGGCGCGGTTTTTGGCTGCTACCCGGGTAATCCCGCACCCTAGCCGCCCGGAAATCCGCCATTCTGTATATTTTCAAGGCGAACAATCTGAATACCACTTCAGCCCGGAGAAAACCCGAGCGGGAAGTGCGTTAATCCAGAATTAAGAAGCGGTTGTCCAATGTAGTCCGCTCCACTAATGTCCTCAACGCACTACAACAGCTACCTATGTAAGCACAAGCAAATGGCTGAAATGAGAGACGATGATCATCATCATCATACCAGCTACATGAATGTATTATGTGTTGATTCACGTTTGTTTTCTTTGACACAAGGAAAGCAGGAGAGAGATAGTGCAAGCTAGATGGGGATTCACTTCTTCAAGTAGTACAACCTCCAAGAATCAAGTCATACTTGAGTGATACTACATGTACGAAAGTAGGCTCTTTATTCCTAGTATTGTCCAAAGGAACGCAACGTCCTCAGGTTACCATTGTCCGAGAGCCCATCTCTCTCTGTCTCTACAACTTCCTTCATCAAACTTTGATTTTGAGTCAGAGCAGAACGCATAGATATAGTAACTCTGCATGAAAATCCGCCCAAAAGATTGTGTTAAAAAGAGAGCTCTGCTTCAGAAAGAATCCATTGCCCATAAGTTACACAGGAACTTTTAAGAAATCCGCCTTCTAATGGAATCCGCCATTACTTATACAGCCCTGCTTCTACTACGTCTTGGGTTTCTACAAGTAGGAGAGGAGAAAAACGTTTGTCTCGTCGTCGTCCTAATGCTTTGCGTAGGAAGATGGAAGATGTGTGGAGGCTATAGTAGAGAATTCTTTCCCCTGTTTTCACAAGATTATCTTCCCACGCTTCTAGATAGAATTTATGATGATTTTTGTGGAAACGCATTGATCCGCCTTGATTTGAACAAGGAATATCCAAAAAGAGCTCTTCCTTTTTCCTTATTCCAACTACTTTGTGTGAGGGTGATAAGAAATAAAACTTTTCTCCGATATATATATTAGCTCTTATATTCCCATCCCAATTTGTCCGCGTCATCCTCCTCCGTCCCATCTTTTTCTAAATATTCCTCTCTTCTTCCCTTGCAAATGGAATCCCCCTATTTTTAGTCATTGTCACACAAAAAAACTCTACATTTCCTCATCGTCTCCGCTTTTTTCCATCTCAGTACAATCCCCACATCCTCAGCCTAGCCTAGATCTGTCCACTGTGCAAATTCTCTAAAAATAATAACCAGCTTTATGGAATATTATTGAAATACGTGAGAGAATTTCCAAGACTGGGACTGGATTATATGATAGCATGAACTACGGATGAAACTAAATTAAAGTATATTCTTCTTGCTTATTTATTTTTCCTCCATTCTCAATTCACACCAGCCCACATTTCATACACTTCCTACGCTATCCTATTCTTAATAGTTCAAGAAGTAATTCAGAAATCGTTGCTTGCAAATTACGTGTGGTTACAAATCATTACAAGTTTGCCGTATAATATTTTAGCGAAAAGCGAGTGAAAAGCGTGCTTCATCTTGTAATTCTTGGCCTAGATTTCCTAGCTTGCCACTGTTAAACTACCTGTACGAACCTAACCACAACACCATTTACCGGAGGGCTGTGTAAATGTGTTTGAATTGATGGACTAACGTCAAAGAATTTAAAGAACAAGGTGCAAGAATGAGGATGTATGTCAAATCCTTCGGACAAGGCAAGACGTTCCTTCATGTAGAATCCAAGCTGTGTCTTCCCTCTTCTCTTCTCTCCGAGTCTTGAAGCGATTGAGGCCTCGGTTTGGAAAAGCATTTTTATGCTTGATTGACTTCTTGTTGTAGGCTAACGGAGGTAAATGATGTAGAAAATAAAGCTATCCGTCGTAACTTAACAATTCCAAGGTGAGAATAAAGAATATATACCCTTCTTCCTCATTCCTCCCCTATCACTTCTTCTTTAAAAGGAAATGTTTGACGGCTCATTGTGCTCAAATCTTTGATTCCTTTCTTCACTCCCATTCAGTTTGCCATTAAGCTAGGGCAAGAACGGAAGAGCAGCGGAACTCATTTGTACTCCCACAATGGTGCAAGTGGGTCGGGATGACTAGCGATCATAATTTAAATTAATTCACGAACAGGAAATGGATTTCATCCCACCGAATCCCAGCCCCAACCAATGTTTAGCCTTCGATACATTTCTTCCTCAAACCCGAAAAATATTTCGGAAGAGAAGAGCAGGCAGGGAACAGGGATAGTCGGGGATGAGAGACTTGCAATAATTGCAAAGCTGGAAGTGTCCCAAATGATGGAGCATAAGCGAAATGCATTGAGTCTGGAAGGGATGATTGATGAGTCAGGGTGTTAAGGAATCCGCTTCGGGGGAATTCATCAACTTTTAGTAAAGGGAGAGGAGGGCAGACAGTAGACAAGACACGGGACAGGAAAGGAGGAGGAGAAAAATAAATGTATTTGCTTCTTAAGCGAAAAGAATGTAGACTCTGCATGGAGAATTTCTGCAAACTCAAGCAATTCCAGCTGTAAAAAAGTAACAAGTTTCGCAAAACTTTTCCCTAGCAAGACTTAAATAAGTTCCAACTCCCCACACACCCAACCAACGACTCAACCACCGTGCAGTACAGTATTTCAGTTTTTCGCCAACATGGGATTAAGCAATCCGTTTCGCATTTCCAGCAACATTCCCCCTTCAACAGAGCTTCAAAGTCTTGAGTGCAACACTCCTTTCATCCCATCCCCACTCCACTCGCCTATCATCAAGTAAGTAATCATGCCGGAACGAGATTAATTGGAAGGCTATCTTTTTAATGAGGGCCTTCATCACCCCGCATCCCCGTTTTCACCAAAACATCCACCTCTGACTCCTCCAGGCCCTAAGTGTGCATGATTGAGGCCTCCCTTTGCCCGGCGGTGGGAGCAAATAAAGGATTGGCTCTCTTTTGATGAATTCCTTGAAAAACTAGCTTTTGTTTACCTAAATCATTGATCTGATTAGAGAGCGCATCAGTCCTTCTGGTCCTATAAAGAAATGCGATATTGTATCATCCGCAATTCACAACTCCAACACAACACATTCTATCTCTACCCAATCCCTATTTGCTTGGCTTGTCTTCTGTCTTTTCATGAAAGCTTATACTTTTTTCTCGTCTTTGGAATTCTCCCGTTTTCTAAACGTTTCAAAAGATGATTTACTTCTGTTCCCCTATGGTCCGATGACCATATACGTAGGTTTCGAGTATCTGTGAACACGGGCTGGGACATGCTAGCCATTCCGCCTAAAACTCAGCCTACGTCCAGTACGTCCTAAACGAGTTTCTTTGGAAATAGAAGGTGGTAAAAAGGCTGGGTAAGACGCTGGATCTGAGCTCGTGGTCAAGCATTAGCGGGGACGTTAATTCAAACATTTTCTTGTCTTGTATAATTAAACGTCTGTGGTGTGGTGACTCAGTGCGAGCTGGGATGACCTCGGGACATAATATTTACCTTATTTGTTCATCATCCTGGATTTGTATGGGATTATCTCAGACTTTTCTCAGTGCCGCATAACTTGCAGAACCATAAGGTCATTTCTGAAGTTCGAGGTCTCCAACAAAATTACCAAAGTTCAAATTCACTCTTCTGCCCACGAATAACTCTTTCAATTCTAATCTCTTCCATAATGGGACAATAGCACTCTACTAGATCTACACAAAATATATATATGGATGAAACCCCATCAGGATCCGACCAGATTGCAGCCCAATCCATCTCATTCCACCCCAAGTATAGTACCAGTCTCATACTCCTTTAAATCCAAGAGTTAATCCTGGCAGCATAAGATATAGGTAGAGACCATGTGGTGGACAACTATGCTCCCATTAGAGGGCAGTCATTCATTCTGCCTCCTCCGCTATTAAAAATCCAAGGGGTTTATTGTAAAAATGGTTAATCGTTCGGAAGGATATTGAAGAATACTGTGAAAGGAAAAGAAGATAGGATAATTGGATGACTGGAGTTGGGGGCAAGAGGAAAATTAAGAACAAGTCGAGCATAAAATAGCCTTCCAGCTAGCAAGTTTAACTGAACTACCCAACAACTTCTTCCCAAAAAACCCTCTCCTTCATAGTATTATAGTAGTGCTAAGAGAGTAGTTGAGGATGACAGGAAATTCATAGTGCACGCTACATTGAAAGTCTGTATAAAAAGCTGGATAAATTCTACATAACCTTTTATTGCAAAATTTCATGCCACTTTCCAAAAAAAGTCCACAAGTGAAGTGAAAGCGAGCAGATTGAAAGTCTCCTTTCTCTTCTCCCATCCAAAATGCCCCCTCCTCTTTCCGCATTCAAGCCATACGCTGCAATTCTCTACCATATTGAGTTAGCACAATCCCGATCACATCTCGGCAACGCCAGTTGTCATGCCTACTTGCTTCACAACCATATCTGATAAACTTAAACGGAGGGCGTCTGAAATAAATCGAATTGGAAAATACAGTCAACTATTGGAACATGGAGTTGAACTAAGCTACTGACTACTGAAAAAGTGGATATAAGCTTCAAATTTTCTGGGATATCTAGAGTTTTTCATTACAAGAATTCACGGAATAAGCGGGGAGGAAGAGTTTTTCATTTTAAAACTTTCCAAAATTATTTCTTAAAGTCGGGAAAAGGAATACAAAAAGGAGGAGTAAAAGTTAGAAGGAGGAATTGGTATCGGGAGTCAAGCGGAAGAAGACGATCATTCTTTCATCCTTCTCCCGATTAGAGCGAGTAAAAAGTTTGACGCCAGCAATTCTGATTGCAAAGACATACGTTCCCTCAAATTCCTCTTATCCCATAAATCCCTCTCAGTTCTCGCATCTTCCTCTTCTTTCCATTTCATCATTACAAAAACTCCACGAGCATGGACAAACAAATATGTAATTTAATTGCCAACTTTCTCCACACGAGAGTATTTCTGAGCTGTATCTTAAAGCATCTTCTGATTCGCTTCCGCCAGCAGCATACTTTCCGCAGAATCAAGATGAGCGAACGGCTATTCTTTTGGTTTACTTCCCTTCGAGATCAGTCCAGTAAATAACTCCAGTCAGATTCCGTGTATTCAGTTCCTCTGTCTCTCCTTCCTTGGAAACGGCGTTGCTTCGGAATGAAGCAATGCTTCGGCCTAACATTACAAGCGAGGATTTACGTAAATCCTCGATCTTAAGTACGAAATGAATTAACGCTACCAAGTTGGAGCAAGACATGCACACGTATTACGCAATCTCAATTGTAATAGGCAAAAATCTATGGAGGAGTCCGTGAAACAGTTTACATTTCTTTCATCAAACTCGATGATTATACAAAAATTTTCAGGGAGCCAACATGCAGAGGAAGCATGCTGTGACAGCCATTATTGTGTCCAAATCCTCAGACTTTTTTTCTTCCGCTCCCATTAACGGGAGAGAGCGACCTCTTGTTATAGCGGATTCCATCAAATTTTACTACATCCTCTCTCGCCCTCTTAACCATCTTGACATAATTTCCTCTCCAAATATCTGTCATCACCTCCTCCGCCGCGGATGTGTGTGTATATGACTTGAACCGTGCACTGTCTCACTCCTTAACCTTAAATTACCTCTGTCAACTCCTCCATCCATCCACTAACTGTGAAAAGTCATACAGGCAAAACAAGAGTGAATGAGACTCGAAAAAATAACGTGAGGTGGAGTGGCGCACAGCACCAAGAAGGTGGGTGGATTCATCGTATTTAGTCACAGACTACGACGACGAGTAACAATAGATGATGAGCCTTCCAAAACATCATCAGCCTAATGAAAACACAGCCTACCTCTAAAGAATCCACATACATTTCTTGGACGATGGAAGAAGGAATCTAAGGGATATTTCCACCTAGCTCCATCCCCACCACCGCTGCCAACATGATGGATGACGAGCTGTAAAGGAAGACAACATAGCAGAAAAAGGAACGTATAAAAGACAAGAGAGATATTTCCAAACGGCTAATATCCCATCCATCCAATCTACTCAAGCCTCAACCATGTATAAGCTGATCAGGCAAGGCTTTCACCTCTAAGCTCCAGCTTTCACTCAACCCCAAGACGGAGGCCACAGCTAATTTCCATCCAAATAGAAAACAATAGATAGGAGGGAGCAAGGAAGGAAAACAGAACGGATATTTCATGAATACAAGCAGCTTTCACCGACAGGGAATCCAACCGGAGACAATTTGGAGAAAGTTATTGAGAGAGCGCTAGAGCTGGGGAAAGGGAGGAGGGGTGTATAGAAGAGGCTTTATGAATTTTGGGGAGAAGAAAAGAGAATCTCCGCAGCTTATTTCCACTGGATTGAATCTCTTTTGTATTGACCCATACTCACTGCATAGGAAAGAGCTTGAAGATAAAAGAGCCATATGTTTTTAATGAAGGATTCAAAATCCAAAAAGAGACGTCAAGAAGAAGGGCGTGGAACGTTCAATTTGAGACGGGGCGCAGTTCCACTAGTCTATTATCCGCAAAGCCAAAGATAGACAGATCTTGATAAGTTTGCATCATCTTCTGCTGGATGGACTACGTCCGATCTTGGGACGGATTATTCATCAGAGAATTCAAGCTTATACTCTTGTATTTTTGTATACCACGTGGCAATTAAGCATGGATCCAGGGTGACGTTTCTCTGGTTGGAAAAAGTGTTTACTTTTTCTCAAGGCTGTCCGCCAGCCATGCTTCATCCGATTCCCACTGCTCTACGCTAAAGATGATGGAGTACAAGCAAGCACTCCCTACTTAAATAATTTTTCCTGGAATAGAGTTAGCCAGGGAAGCAAGAGATGGAGAGCAAATTCGCGAGCTTGGAAAGAGCAGACGACACCCAAAGAGTTTGTCATCATCACCCAAGCTTCTCGCCTTCGCCTCTCTCTTCCCATGTTCAGGGATTCTCCCTTGCTTAAATCTCTTTGGTCCCTGTGTTATTAATCATTCATAGCTCATCATCCTGTTGAAATAATTTACACGCATAATGTACATTTTTTATGGATGTGCACGAGGGTAGGAGGAGAGGAGGGGGCTGTGAATGAGGAGGTCGTGCTTAAATAATGCGCAAATTACCTACATCTCCATCTTTTCTACATGCCTTTGCTTCCTCCTAAAGACCATGTGAATATATTTATATGTAATACTGTATGCCAAACCACCAAGCTCTCAACTCTGGCACTCTGGCTTAACTCGCACCCAAGAAACACTAGTCGTTTCCCAAGAGGAAACTTGATTTCCGTACCCAATTGTGTTAACTCCAAGAGTCCACACAGACAGGATCATCATCAACGACATCATCCAGAAACTCCTCACCACTGGCCCAATCAAAGAGATTTTGGAATTTCAAAACCATATTTTCCGCGAAATTTTCCTCAAGCTCATCATTTTAGCTTGATTTTGAAATTAAATTCTCTCATAAAAATTCTGAGCAGGAGAAAGCCCAAGTTTTTTGTAACGGGGTCTTGAACATATACATATATATATATATACGAAAAAGAGTCTAAATTCGGAAGTCCACAATAATGTGTATTCCCTATATCTTTTTTTACTCCTTCCATTCGCACGACTCTCGTAAAAACTAGGGACGATTCAACAACTTGGTAATTTTTGCACTCCTTTACCACTAATTGTTATGTCAACTACTATTAGCGTTATCTACACGAAGAGGAGTAGTAGGGCAGGATAGCTGTGGAATGCGTGTACAAGTTTTTTAACTGCATTCTCCCCTACCATTTCCTAAAGCTTCTCCGCCGTCATCTCTCGTAAACCTCAAATTTTATGAACGTGTCAAATACTGGCTATGAACATAACATTCCCTTGATTGGCTCCCTCCAAACGCCTTTTCTCTCACTCTGTCTACTTACCACTTATACATTCTTTCAAAACTAATTGTTATCATTCACAGGCGAGTAAAGGCTTGCTGAGATAAACTAACAAACGTCAAAAGAGTGCGGCTCATCAAGGGGAGCTAAAGAGGCTGTAGCAGTTACACCATCTTCAAGACAAAGCAGAGGCAGAGTCAGTATATAATAGCAAGCAAGAGAAGACAAAGTGAAGTGAAACCCCTGCTTAAGTGACACTTTGCCCGAGTATTCCTGTCAAAATCCCATTCTTAATTTTGAGTAAAAAATCCTTAAGAGCTCTGGGACCCTTCCATGTTTTGTCTTCGCACTGCACATATAGTTACTACTATTGCGAAAAAAAAACATCCTATTCTCGTGGGGATTGAGCAAGATGGTGTATGGCTACATGATGGAAACAAGAAGACGCGGAAAGATGATGATGATCCTCTTGTTGGATGATGATGTGGAGGACCACTTTTGCAAAAGTGTAAGATGTCAAAGAGGGTGCAGCATTTTTCTATATCTTCTTAAGAGATAAGATAATCATTCATGACCACGGCTCACAGCTTAGAAAAAAGACTGCAATGTCTGCATTAGACTATCTCTAATACTGCCACCCACCTCCTTTGCTACCTGCTATTATAACCACAAGTCCAGTGGTTGCAGAAGATAAGAAATATAGGAATGGTAGCCCGTAAAAATGTTGATACTAGAATTTTCGTGTTAAACATTCTAACATGCACATGTGTATATTTAGCCCCGGAACTGATGAATAGGTAGGGCGAGCAAATGTCCATTATTTTCATCTTTATAAAAGCAAAAACGATCAAGTATGATCACCCTCATTCTCTCCGTCCTCCTCCCACATCCCCATTATACTCCCGGGCCAGTTTAGTAGCTATCATGGTCTTGGATGAAAAAGTAATGACGGAAGATGAAGCTTTCGGAACTTCAGGTGAAGAAGGATTGAAAATTACATAGCTATAACGATTCTGGAAAATGTCCCAGAATTTATCCCTAGAGAGCAAGACTTTTCCTCCCTCCAACTTACGCCATTATAGCGATTGCAAAGCCTAACATATACCTCTGCCGAGCTTCTTTTCAAGTCTTGTGCTTGCTACTTTCATCGAGCTTTTTAAAGAATAACTAGGGCTATTAACAAGAGGCAATATGAATTCAAAGTAGGCCCTGGCATGGGACAGGAATATTTTGTATATTCCGCCACTAGCACACTGCAAAACAAAGTAGACAACTCGGCCTATTAGAATCTATAGATTGCTGGGAAGCAACCTGGCAACTTCTTCGATGTTGTAAAAGCCTAGAGTATGGAAAATGATGAATATGGGGAAATTAAAGAGGGCTACTTCGAGCGCCCATTTAATGGCCGTAGCTAAAGTTTACAAAAGAAACGTTGTCGCGAAAATGATGGAAGATACGAAAGGGAAAATGGATGCTCAGGATGTTATAAATGCAATAGAGGGCGGGACGGATTAGTAAAAAGAAGTAACTAGTATGACTATAATAAGGCAGGAGTATGAGAGCAGCCATAGACACGGGGTAGATGACAAAATAATAACAAAACAGAATCATCATTTCACAAACCTCTTCAGCCCTCTTCGTAATCAGGATTTTCAGGATAGGATGCAAATGAATGAAAAGACATTAGGCAAGGCAAGGATACAAGAAAAGTAACGTGTCTTTCATCAGTTCAGTCAGTCAGGCCTCCTTGGAGCAGGTAAGAGAGGGTGGCTCCTCGGAAAAAGAGACGTTGGAGGAGTGGGGGGCGAGGAAGCCTTAATGATTTATGCATTCTTTATTTATGGGTCCTAGAGTTGTACAAGTTGCAACTTTGTTCTTGTCTGTGTTCAGTAACAAGAATGAGCTGAGACTTTTCCACAGAGGAGAGAATGCACATAATTGTTCAACATGCGCTATATTACTAGTCTGCACGGAAAGAGATGTTTACCAGTAGGAGCGGATGTTGCACATACGCTCACGCACGTTTATCATTCACCAACTTAACTCCCAACAAGATTGAGACTATTCAAAGGGATTACATAAAATATAATCCCGTCTTTTGAAGAAAGTTACCTCCGACACACGACCCCCGTCCTTCTCCGTCCATCCTAGTCCTAACTTTGCCCCAGATTTTCATTCATCAGTCACTCTGCGGTAATAGGATGATAAGTGGAGAGGAAGTTTGATGAGGGAATTCCTTCCCAAACTTACTCTCCACTCAATTCAACCCCAGCTTACATTCAGTCCTCAACTCCTTGTCTAAATTTCCACCCAAAACGTGGACCACGTGTCATACATACCCAGCAACTAGATTTTTCAAATCCTCATTCCAATTACCTTTCCAAGGAAGGCAAATGCAAAATAAAAATTAGCGAGTACGTATCAAAACTGCTCAAGGGAGGATATTTAGGACGAATTCAGCATCTTTTTCTCTGTTGCAAAAAACATTGCAACAAAGTTTTTAAATTGTGATGGCATACGAGAATGATGACGAGAACAAGCTTATTGTGGGATACATCATTATTAGAAGCTTAATTTTAACTCTTGTGTAAGGCAAGGAATGGAACACAAAGTAAAAAAGCATGGAGGAGTAGTGTGGGTGGGACTGGGAGGGAATGATTCGTCAATTTACTCCCCCGTAATTGTAACAAGGATAAATGAATTATAAATTGAGAATGGGTGCGATTATGGAAATTAGAAAGAATAGAAAAATAAGGGAGGAAATGACGAAGATTAATTGATTCAAGGGCTTTTTCACGGAATAAACCTTGAATCCAGTGGGGGGAAACTATAGGATGTTGCACATGCTATTGATACTACATTTGGTGGATTCTAGTAGCCCGATTTCAATTCTGACTGTTTGGCTGATGGTCTCAAGTTAGGAATGGATAAGGATCCGTTAGAAACTGAAGCATGCTTGAGTTAAAGTCGACGCTTTCCCTCTTTCTTTGGATGAGAGTGATAGATGTCCGGCGTTGGGAGCTGATCCAAAAATGTTGCCGCTTAATACAAAATGATGATTCACATCTTTTTACTCAACTCCAACCAAACTCAGCGATTATCAATCATGTCAGGCTTGGATGGGAGAGAGTTTGAGTGAATTTATGAAAAATCCTCAGCTCTAGCAATGCCTTAGGGACTTTGAAAAAAGAAGTGGGCGACGAGGAGGGAGTTTGAGAGGCTTCGGGCTGTTGCAGCCTCACTGTCACAAGACTGATGCACTTTATTGCGTTACTACACTACACACCCATCCTCAGTTTTTAACTCCCTATGAAAAGCCCCAAAAGAATCATAGGTAGAGCAGAAGGCTAATTACACTAATCGCCTCCTAGGTCTTTCAATCTTTCATTTCAAGTGATACGGGAGTGACGCTTATTCATTTAAATTACTTCAAGACATCTCCTTCACAGCTAATGATTCATGAAATGGCGACGAGACTACGATCCAAGGAGAAAGAAAGAAGGAATTATGAATCTCAACATTGCTGAAAAAACTATATAAGCTTATAAGCTCACAGCTAAATTAATGTACATAACTAGGACGGAAGCCTATATATGCATTTCAACGGATGCTTAAATCAGCTACGATGTTTCGGCAAAGGAGAAAGCGTAGAGTTTCTCACGCCTGGATGACAAAAACAAGGGAATTTGAAGCTTAGCTTTAGCTTGTACGTTTCTTTGATTTAATTAGCGTCAATTCAGTCTAATTACTCCAAGATTTCTTGCAAACGTTTTTGTACGACTTAACTCTTTAATACATGTTGCCCCGTCGAGGAGGATGATTATGGAGGATACCGGGGCCGTGTTGGTGGTGTTGGTAGCGTAAAGCTCGGAAAGCATAATTGCGACGGCGTAATATCAAGGAAGGGAACCAACAGCTGGGTGTAATGTCCCAAAACGTGGACTCCTTCCGCGAAATATTATTAAATATTTGACGTTATTCCTCGTATACTGGCTCAGTTGCTTGGAGGTCATGCTTTGCTCTCATGTTGAGTTAGTTGGGCTGGGGTAGTCATACTTTTGTCGGGTATTTGATGGGCATAAGGAAGAAGGAGGAGGAGAAGGCAGACTTGGTGAAAGCAAGGAGTATGGGAATTCAAGCAGGAAATAGACGGGACTTTTGGCTGCACCATTGAGCATTTCACAGGGACGAAGCTTGACGATGGAGAGAATTCTGGAGGAAGGAGAGAAATGGCAACGCTACATGAATCTTAGTGGGGCAAATTGCATGTAATATGTTAGACATTAGTTGTAATTTGGTTTGAGCAGATGGTTGTAAAATATAGGGAGGTGGCTGAGGCGTGTGTGTGAGAAGAGAGATAATTTATATCATGTGAATGGCTTGAGCCTGGACCACAGATTTTGGAATCTGGAAGGAGTTCAAAAGAGAAAGAAAAGCGTGCTCAGGCAGAGGCCAAAAGCCGGAGATAATATTTCCCATCCGCTATTCATTACCACCGCCGCACTCCTTCTCTAGGCGGCGTCCAAAATGTATTTAAGGGAAGAGAAAGGCGATAAGGTGACAGTGCGTTGTGTCAAGATTTAGACATTGAAAAGTTTGCACGCAACCCCACCGATTTTCTACACATGCTTTTGACTCTCCACTGTCGACCTTCTAATCAGGTAGAGCATGAAGCTCTTTGAGAGGTGGACGGGAGAAAAGACGGGGACGAAAGAAAATAGAAGGAGTGAAAGTTGGTATAGACATTGAGACAGTAATAACAATAGTACGCTTGGAGAAAGTAATGGTGAAAGAAGGAGTTGAAATGCGGGTGATATAAATTTTGGATTTTGATTTGATTTACAGAAATCGCGAGGGTCCGAGGGAATTTGTTCCATCTTTCAGGTCAAAAAACAGAGCCGCTGGAATTACCGGAGGCAGTGGGGTCCGTTGTAACCTTGTCAGAGAAAGTTTACGTGCCCGTCAAGGAGCATCCAGACGTAAGTACTCCTCGTGTATACAGATGATAGTATTATTTCTCCCATTTTCCTCCCTCTATGTACACCCCTCCTCCTCACATAAATCCTGGAGAGACAAAAACCGCTTTTCCGGGCTTTCCATTTTTACCGAAATTTGCACATGCTGCCCACAACCCGTCGTCCTAGAAAATAAAAGCGTATTTTCTCTTTCCTTATTATCTTCAAAGAATCCTTTCATACTTAGGAGCTACCTAGGAGTCCTTGTCTTTGTTTTCTCATTTTTGTCTGCGCCATCATTATATTTTCGAAAAAAATCCTCTCCAATTTTCACATAGCGTGACTCATATATACGTGTCTCTAAGTTTAAAAAATGTGGGCAACATTATTTTTCCTCAAATATTTTCCCAACTCGGCTTCTTTATGATGTCTCCCCTACGCTAAGCCGTACTTTTTCTTTTTCTAGCGAAGCTAAAAATTAAATTTGATTGGTCCATTGATTTCCGTGAAATTTGTGAGGCACTAAATTATTTCATGTCGCGGGAAAGGGGTTAATCTTACCCGGATTTCCAAGCCACTCCACCACCGCCACTTGTTCCCCAGCCTCTGCCAAACACCCCCTCCAATAAATACAGAGGCGGGAGGATACGGAAAGTTTGAATTCCTGTAGAAAATGGCTAATGGATGATTTTATTTACTCATTTTCCCGTCATACCTTTATTCCAGTTCAACTTTGTGGGTCGAATCCTGGGTCCACGCGGTATGACCGCCAAGCAACTTGAGCAAGAGACTGGCTGCAAAATCATGGTCCGAGGGAAAGGATCCATGCGAGACAAGAAGAAGGTAAGTGTTCAGAAACAAGTTGTTTTTTTTCAATTGACACAACCAAAAGTAGATGATGAGAAATCGGCGGGTGGAAACAACTTTGGTTGTTATTCCAACTCAAGCGGAATCCTCCATGGGATTTTCCAGCACCGAAGGTTTCTAAAAAAAAGAAACGGTGATGATGAACGCAACGTGAATGATAGAAGAAATCCAAGAAGCTTAACCCCATCCGGTAAAGGGGAAGTAAATGAAAGTAACGTACGTGAATGTAGAAGGATGAGGAAGGGAGCTGGTGGTGGTGGAGCGATGATGGGGAGAAAAGTTATTTTGACTGGATCAAGAATGTCAGGAAGAGTAAATACCGGGTTGAAGAGATTGTTGTGGGAGGGAGTCAAAATAAATTTGTGTACACAGTTAGTTTGAAGTAAATTTTAGGAGAGGAAAGAATCAGTGCGATGTTCATCTGGCTCGACGTCTATTTTTAGGTGTAGAACTGTAGAGGGTCAAAGCACTGAGTGTATTTCCTTTATAGAACCATCATTTACCAGGGCAGTAGAAGGAATGGAATCACTTTATCCGAGCAATACACTATTAGTTTCCTTTCTTACATGGATGTGTGAGGAGAGAAGGAATCTCTTTATTGAAGAGATATAGACTCTTTTTTGCAGAGATTTTATTGAAAATTCATCCCATGATTCTTTTTCAAAACTAAAAGCATACACGATCAGAATTGGCACAAGTTAAACAAAGAAATAACTCCTCCTCGCCCCCTGTCACTGTGACAGTGTCACACATCACATCCTCCCTCGCACACACATTTAGACTATTTTCTACCCGCTTCTTCTCCGCACTTCCCCAATTTAGTGCGCACCGAAAAAACCCACTTCCTCTCACAGCAGTCTTAGTCTTTTCCTCCTTGGACTATGTTTTGCAGCTATTCCTTGCTCAAAGTCTACATAGCGTAAAAATCTTGCTTACTTTGTCTTGCTTTCGATGATCGCACAATATTCCTCACTGTATCCTGTATCCAATTTGTTTTTATTCTCTTATTATTTGGGTCGCATAGAAAAAATTTGTAATTCCTCACACTCTCCGTTTATCTTTCGGATGAATATCTGGTTTGAAAGAAGCAAAAAGTGAGTTGTACTCGTAGCAATGTGCGCATGTGAGGATTTAGCGTGAATTTGGCCCCAGTAATTCCGTTGTAGCTTTAGTTTCTTCCGCAGCTTCAAGTACAACCGCACAAGTGTAGCAAGTTTTATTGGATCTGAGATGCGTAAATGCGGAAAGAATAAAAGCCGGGGCGAACATATATGTAGAGAGGGAGTAGAGCACGAATGTTTCATGTGGCAATTAAAGAGAAGAGATTTTTATCGAATTAGAATTACGTTCCGCGTCAGTATAGCATTAGGTGAAAGCCCGGTACTAAATTCTACCGTAACTAGTTCGCCGAGGGGATTTGTGGTGAGAGAAAGTGTAGACTTTTATCTTCCTCTAGTTACGCTTTCTCTGCCTTTCTCCTCCTTTCTCCTTGTACTTTCAGCTAGGCTAGGTTACAGCCTCAGCCTAGCTGTAGATGGGACCATTTTGAATAAATTAAGCGAGTATTTTACATGATGAGAGAAAGTAGTGGATTAAGAAAATAGTAGTCTTCAAGTACGTCCCCTTCCAGAGTTAGTTTTCACGAGATCGGATTCCAGGGCACGAATAAAATAGCTTGTGAAATATGTTACTCTAGTAATGGTGAAAAAGTATGGACTGTAAAAGTTCCAGCAGATATTCTTTATAAAAGCAGAGAGTATGATGCAGAAATGGGAGAGGACTTTGCAGAAGGGATGAAATAAAAGAGTAGTTTAAACGATGATGATATTTCTGGGAGGGAGACCAAAGAGACGGATATGGAGGCAAGTTTGGTAGAATGATAGCTGATAAGAATGAAAAGAAGAAGAGTTTTTGCGAAATATGCCCTCCACCTATTGGAAAACGGTATTTCCTCCACCTTCTTAGCTGTGAAAGATTGCGGAACACAAGTTTTCTTAAAAGTTATTCAATACGGGAGGAGATGAGAGAGAAGAGGAGGTGGAGGATGAAACTTGGGTTGGAGGAGAGGTGTTACAAGAAAAGGACGAAAGAGTTAGACCAAGTGCTGTTGGATTTTAGTTTGTGAAACTGGTAGAAAATTTTAGAGTCTAACTATAGATTTGACTTTCTTTGTTTACAATTCCCTCTCCCTCCCCATCTCGTGTTCTTCATCTTCCTCCTCCTCCTCCCGGAGTTAAATTGCGTGGATTAGATTTTACAGAAGCTTTTTTAAGATTCCATTAATAGTCGCGCATTGTTACGTGATACTGAGTGAGTTAGGAGAATGTAGATTGCGCATTATGTACGAGGTACGTGAGCCGGTTGGATTTGAAGAAATCAAAGGAATCCCTGTCCCTCCTAATACCCGCATCATTCACACTGATTCAGAGCATGAGTTGGGATGGGCGTTTGGTAGTAAAGAGATTTGCATCAGTCTATTCATGGCACGTACGAATGTGGAAAAGAAACAATAGTGTGGAAGCTGAAAGCGGGTGAAGGAGAACCTGTAATGAAATAATCTACTCTCTTCCTATCCTGTCATCTCCCCCTCTCACCTTCGTCTTCTCTCAAAACTCTCCACTTTCCCGGATTGAAAAGTTGGTCAAGAGATTGGCAGGCAGAGTAGAATGATTGTCTTTATGTCTTCCCTCCTCCAGTTAGGAATTTAACGAAGAGAAAGCAAATAGAAAATTTAGGTGAAAGCAGCCAGCCATTCGGGCCGAATTAAATGGTGGATAAGTAGATCCGCTGTTACTGAAAACGTGGTAGTCAACTTTTCGTAGACAGGAGTTAGATAATCAAGGAAAGGAAGAAAAAAAAGTTTATTTCCAACCATCTTCACTTGTTATGATTCATGTTTAGGGCATGTGGTAGCAGTGGTAAATGGTGGTTGACGAAGAAGAGAGAGAGAAACAAAATTGTAGAATGGTAGACACTTTAAGTAGTAAATAAAAATAGAGAGAGAGTAGAAATAAGAGATTTATATATATGTACCCACGCTACATTTACCATTTGAACCATTTCACAAACCTAACTCTATCCCGATGTGAGAGCAAGTAGTGACATAAGGTCCATAAATTTAAAATAGTACTAAACAAGCAGAGGAGGACAATCTTGGAGGACTTCCTCCCGACCCTGGAGACGGGCGGTTAATGGCGTGAATTTTAAAATCGATTCCGAAAGGTGATTTGTTATTTTTTATGCCCTGTCCCAAACATGACTTCTTCGCCTTCCTCACACTACACTCCAACATCCAAATCTCTTTCTTGCTCTCTCCAATATTTTCCCCATCCTATTTGTCTCCCGCGTACATCTCTGTCTGTTTTACTTTATCGTTCTGATATATTCTCCATACGTGACCCCCGTTTTATTTGACTT
This sequence comes from Sminthurides aquaticus, assembly GCA_906901655.1. Taxonomy (NCBI): domain Eukaryota; kingdom Metazoa; phylum Arthropoda; class Collembola; order Symphypleona; family Sminthurididae; genus Sminthurides; species Sminthurides aquaticus. The sequence goes on along the minus strand of CAJQTT010000002.1, from coordinate 292,416 downwards.
TGGAATCAGAGAAAATCCATATGAAAATGCAGGAAGGAGGAGGACAATCCTAAACTGTAGTTCAAACTTAGCTTCCACCGGCTAGACTGTTGGTATTCCTTGAAGGCGGAGAAGCAAAACTTTCACTCTGGCCCTGACCTGTCGTAGTCTTGTTCTCGTCCTGAAATATTGGCGGAAAGAATTTTCAATCCACAGCCTCGCTATGGTATTCCTTTATTTGAAATTAAAAGGACGAGCAAATTCTATTCAGCGATTCAGCATTTTAGTAATTTATAAGGACAGATTCCTAAGCTACAAGGAGATATGTCCAAGGTTGATACGGCTGCTTGTTCCTTCGTAAGTGTTCAGGCACATACACCGTGTATGCATGTTTCGTATTTTCATTCTAACTTCACTCAAAGTAGTATAGTTAACAGAAGATGAGATTAGCTCCTAACTGGCGGGAATAAGTGGGGGGGTCCTGAAAAAGGTTGCAATATTAAAGCTTCCTATACTGACGTAAGTTGACAATACAGCAAATAGTGTTGAGTGAAAGAAGAAAGCGGTGGATAGAGGATGAAGAGGGGGTGAAATCCGGAGAGCGTGGAGAAAGCAAGATGCTACTTAAGTGGTAAAAAGTATGGACAAATTGTCAAGATCTAGATAAGTTATTTTCTATTCAGCTCAGCCTTATGTATTCCTCTTTGCCTCCTTTTTCAATATGTAAATGATACTTAATCAGTGACAGACAGTCTTTTGGGTTAAGTAAGAAGAGAAAGCTGGCTTCTTTGAAAAGCAGAATTTCGGCGAAGCTATTATGGACAGGGATGGAGAAAAGACATAGTCCTAAAATTTTGCAACACTAAGCAAAATCTAAGCCACTTGGTAGAATTTCGCTTGCTTCAACTTTGCATGCATATTTATGGAAAAGAAGGCACTTATTTTATCTCTTCAGTTCCTGTATCCTATCAATAAAGGAACGGGTGGGACGCCCTGAGTATGAATGAATACATGAGCACACGCGTTTAGAATTTTTTAAACTGTCTCAAATTCCCTCGTGTCGATTCCGTGGTACATTCTAGCGCCCTACTGCAGGATTGCGTAAATAAATGGGTTTGCAATTAGAAGTGAGTTGTGTAGGAAGATACCACCTTTATATGTTTGTGCTCGCTAACGAAAGCGAGGAAAAACAGAAGAGGAATTCGCACATAATCTCGAAAAAATGTGTCACAATGAGAAGAAGAATAACTTGGAAGAGATATTTTCCAAGTGACTCTCTCCCTCTCTGCTATTAAGGCTACATGATTGGTGAAAAGGGAAGGAGATTGAGTAAGAAGAAGATGTAATTATTGTTTATCCTCCATATAACTTCCCACCACTCTCTATTTTCATTCTTTCTCGAACTTTTTACGATGACAACTCTTCCTATTTAACGACAAAATAAGGGGGGGAGGAGAGGGTGTCGGTTGGAGATTGAATTGGTTCCGAACAATCTCATCCCGTCCTCGGCCCTCTTCAAACATTGGCAGGATCAATATTAGGAGAAGGAATGAAAGCAGCTAGCATCTCTTTACAGTGGGGATGGAAAGTCTGGGAGTGTATGTTTCCCCTATTAGTCTCTTAACAGTCCTAACTAAACGTTAATGTAGTTCATGAGTAAAGTTTCTAATCCTTAAGAAAACTCTCTCACTTTGTTACTTGAAAATTTAGAGTTGGGGCAAAAAGTTTGTCAAAAGTCCCTTACTTCTCATTTATCCATCCCTTTTTAACACCACGCCAACCAAGCTCCGGTTGAAAGTGAACAATTCATAAGAATATAGTTCCCACCCTACCTTTTGCCGCTTCCAAGTTGCTACACAGTTTCTTCTCTACATCCACCTAGCTTGCTTTCTTAATATTAAGACGAATCGACTTTTAAAAGGATCTCCTGCACGAGAAGGAAGGTAGGAAAGAAGTGGAGAAAAATAAGCCAACGGGATAGATGCATAACATAACCCGCAGCTGGAATTGAATTATAAGATGAAACTGTTTTCCAGGAAAAACTCCATGTGCACACCCACACCCGCCCATCCCTCCCGTAGTTAATAAACGAAGAGTTTTTTTTAAAGAGAAAGCTATGGATTGCAAGCCAGAGTGGTGGCGGTTGGCTTGGAACTAATGCTGGGAGAAAGTGAAGGTGAACAGTGAACAGGCAGTGAGACGAGACGCTGAGGAAATCCATCAAATGCTTTCACTCGACTACTTTGATCCAGTTGAGGGAGGATAGCGAGCGGGCGGGATGAATCTCATATGTGTCTCACATTTGATATGAGTAAATTCACTTAAACAAATTGTTTTCACGTCCTCCAGCAATAAGAGCCACGAACCAGATCAGGTATGCCCTGTCTAAATAGATATACAGGCGTAGACATAGGATGATGTCAGAGGAAGGGGATGGGAGAAAGCAGGCCGTTGCTTTAGCTCATTTGAGCTGAAACACGCTGGGAGAAGAGTAGAAAATCGGAATGAATGGAGAAAGTTAGCTCTTTACACTTCTCTTCGAAGCGTAGGAGGGATAAGCGTCTAAAAGCCACTCTTCAGCAGGATAAACCAGATTCAAGGGAGGAGCAGGAGCGAGAAAATAGGAAACTAGCGCAAGAGCTAGGAACACAAGAGAGGGGTAGAGAAAGTGGAGAAAGTCTTCTCTCCGTTTTGATGGATCGTTTCAAGAGACACTCATTGAGAATAAATGTAATTGACAAGGGATTGTGCCGGGATGAAGGAGGCATACAAATTGCAATCTGTATTTATTTATCTGCATACACTTCTCTAAACCTTGCCTTCCATCACGGGATTTTCCAGCAACATTTTCTCAAGCTCTAAGAGCTTTCTCTGAACACATGAATAGCTTTGACAGCTCATGTGTTATACATGCAAATTTATCTCTAGGAGCAACAAGCCTTCAATCCTTGAGCTACCCTTCCTCGAGACTCGAGAGAGCATAGAGGGAAAGATTGCATGGGAATTACTTCCGGAAATTAACTCCAAATCAGTTCAAGCACTTGGTGTCCTTTACATACAGAAACACACCACCTGACATGTTTCCCCAAAAACAGAAGGGAGACTATCCCTAAAATCTTGACTCCTCTTTCTATTTCTTGCACCCATAGCCTATTGCTCTTGGTTCTGGTGAACGCTGAAAGAGATGATGATTTCATGGTGGTTTTAAACTTTATTTATCCTCCGGATTTTCCGCCCGGCTTGCAAAGGGTTAACGGAAAATAAATTCCTTCTCCCTCCGCTTTTTCATTTCGCATAGAAATTTCCAGCTTTCTTACAGCCAGATCCTCTTTACTCTTATAATAAGCCACATACAAAGCAAGCATAGCTTGAGCACCGTCATGTCTGCAACTAACCTAAACATGGTACTTCAACTTCCTCTTGAGCATAACTCTGCACTGTAAAAAAGATGGCGTCAGCGTTCAAAAAACTCGTGCCTAAATTTACGTTTGAAGGCAACACCCAGAGATGTTTAGAAAAAGTGATGAGACGACAAGTTGCAGTAGTAGAGGATTAGTCTATAGTGAGATGGTTTAGAGAATCGCATTTGTGTATATCTCCTCTGGCCTATTCCAGGAGAGAGTACAACGCGTACTCCTGTATTGCAGCCCACGGATTTTGAATGAAAAGCGTCGAGGGTGGGTAGGTAGGTGGGTTAGAAGTTTAGAAGAGAAGCGGAAAGCAGATGAGGAGGTGAGCAGAGCAGGAGGAAGCAATTCAAAATGGTAAAAATGCAAGCTCTTGTGTAACCCGGGTAAAAGAGGAGAGAGGGGAGAAAAAGCAATGGTAGTTTGAGAGGAGAAAGAGTAAGAGGTTGAGAGTGTGGATCTGCCAGAGAGACGGGGAAGGGGGAAGCGGGTAGCAGTAGAAGAAGAAGATGGATAGAGAACGTGTGTGGTTGCGGGTCTTGGGAGGAATAGACATAACTGTGTTGAACATTAGTTAGTATTAGTGAGGTGGATCAAAGAAGAGATAGCCAGGAAGGAAGGAGAAAGATGGAAGAAGAAGCTATATGGAAGATGTAAATGTTGGCTCCCAGTTTATTTTTAGCTTGTTTCCCCAATATAGGCATTCCTACCCGTGTCTGATTTTCACCATTTCTTTCAGTCCTCCTTCCCCACCCCACTCACTTCCCCTCTTCCAACACATGCTTATATGCAATTTCCTCGCTTATTACAAACCTAAGCAGGGTGGTAGAAGAATCCAAGGCTTGGAGGAATCCTGAAATCAGAGTACAGAGCTTATCCCAGCTTTGCCCACAAGTGCCAGAATACCCCTGTAAACGGGATCATCATGTAAAAGCTGTTTCACCCGCTAGCAACTCCATTTCGACGGCCATCATTCCCAACGGATTTCAAAACAAAGAGTCCCTCTGTAGAATTCCGTTTTCTTCCTTGCAAATACAAAAGATAAACGGACAAAATCCACCAAAACATAAACATAACTAGTCTCAGCCACAATGGATTTTTTAATGTAAGGATCTTATTCAAACTAGCAATTGCACATTGTGAAAGTGAAGCTAAAATATCTCTACCACGTATTTTCTTGTTTTCGAAACGGTTATGATACAGCAAGCTATTGCGAATTGTGACTATTTCCATAAGATCGAAAGCAATTTTTTCTTTCCGATCTCACAATAACAAGTTTGCGAATTTTGCCAGTTCCAATTTCTCGTTTCGAGAGAAGGTGCAAAGCGGCGAGATGCATGCTGGAGGGATGATAATGAATGGGCGAATAGAATTGGAGAGGGAGAGAACACCACGGTTAAAATGAAGGTTGATTTCGATCCTGGAGGTTTCTCAATGTGCACTGCCGCCTACTAGCTGGCTGGCACTGCGTAGCTGGATTTGGTGGAAATCCAAGAAAATATATTGGTTTCAAAGATAAAATAAAAAAAATTATCCTGCTCTGGCCTATACTTGATCCTACTTTCCTACTCTCCTACCTACCATCAGCCTTCCCTCCTTCGGCGACGTATTTATCCCTGGCTTCTATCAGCCACGCCATGTACACGTACACTCTGTTTTTCCTTCTGCTCCTCTGAGCAACGGAATAAAAGCAACTTTTTCTTGCTGTAAAAGCACCTTTACCTAAAAGAAAGGAGACAATTTTACAGGGCACATGATATCCAATGTTTCCATCAATTTTTCTTCCCTTTTTATCAGCCCGCTTGATCTTGTACACACATCTAAGAATGACTTGGAGGATAAAGAGAAAGCTACTTTCCCCGCCTCTTCTTCACGCTATCAATATCCTGCAAATTGAATTTCAAACCGTTTCACAACCAACAATCCTAAGCGGCAGAGGTCAAAGCAAACATTGTTCCTTTCCTGCCTCCCCCTTTCTCCACAAAACCTGTATTTATATTCCCCTTCATCCCTCCAACTCCGACAAGCACTGCCCTGCCTTTGCAGAGTCCCTGACCCAGAATCTTGGAAAAACATCTCGGAATGATTAATTCATTGATCACATTTTTTTAGAAATGTCCCTCTCACATCAAGCAGCAGGGGATACTACTGTTATACGTATCCGCAACCTGCTTCTCCTTCCAAGACAGGCTTAGGCTTAGTCTGAAACTAATGAGGCTGCAAGAATACTTGCCGTTGCAGTATTTCCTCTCATTTTCTCAGAGAACTTCTTTCTCTCCTTAGAATTTCTCCTACAACGGGAAGGGATAGTTGATCTGATAAATGTAGAAAACCGGTAAAAGAAGTGTATGAATGCGGAAAGCTTTAGTAAAAACCAGAGAGAAAGGGAAGAGCTTTTAGTTTAAGCAAGAGAAGGAAGACTAGTAGATTTCTTCATCGAGATTACATCTTCGTAGTTTTCATCTTGTGGAAAGGATATGGTGGAGCATGTTTGTAGATTCCTCAACCCATGTCCCTAGAGTGAATGAGATATTTGGACTTGGAAACCAAAGAAAGACTGGAAGATGGAGAAAGGAGAGATAAGGTAATACAAGGTGGGCTAAAGAGAGTATGAGCTATACGAAGGAGATAGCTAAGGATGACCATGGCGTAAAAGCACCCTCCTTTGGTGATACATCCGGTGAAAGTTAAATTCTTGAGGGATTTTTAGCATGCAAAGCGTAAATTTAAGTTTAACTCCCAGCCTCCCCTGCCTTCCTGGACTCTGTTTTTATTAAGGTAAAAATCCTCCAGCTTTCACCACCACCCTTTCCTTTGATATAACTCAAGCAAAAGTAAAAATGTATAAAGAAAGAACATGCCTAATAACATCTCTCCTATTTTTCATTTCCTCTCATTTGAGAAGTGGGCAATTTCAAGGTGGTCGTCTACCACTACCCAAGAGCATTAGCGGCCGCTAAGAAAGCTCCTTGTGTACATAAAACAGTTTCCGACTATAGTTCCTTTCCTCCAAGCTTTCACCACCCTTCCTTTCTTATTCATCCATACCTTCAGAAACTCATTTGGAGCTTTGAGGATCCGGCTTTCAATAGAGGTAGAGTTTATACAGTGGAAAATAGATGTATCACTTTCCAAAAGGGTTATGTATTTGAACTTGCAAATTCAAAAGATGGGATGAATGGAAGGTGATGGAAGGGAGGAGGGGTGCTCGAAAAGGCTGGAAGGGGATAGTGATAGTGGTAGCTATCATAGTCAACGAGTGTATGAATAGAGTAATGAAGATTAACACATGCCTTAGCTTACGCATCGTATAGAGCCTTTGAATTAATATTGAATGACTGGTGAGAGAAATATGCTAACGGCTGAGCTATTATAGTTGTTTCTCTTTCCCCTATAGCTTGAGAAAAGAAGCCGGGTAATAGAGTACGACACGGGGTTAAACCTCTCGGATGTTAGAGAAGGGCCATTGAATATGTTCCTCTTACGAGAACGGTTTAATAGGACTGCAGTGGTGGTGGCGGGCGGGCGGGTTCTGTGGATGAATGTTTGTTCTATATATAGCGAGAAAAGGGATATTTACTCTGTTTTTAAAGATGAATCCCCTCCTCCTACTCTAACCGGGAAAGGAAGAGAGGAAGACGGAGTAAAAGAAGAAGAAGAAAAACCATGAAATCTTCATGACCATGGCTCTGGATGGTAGAAGCCATCAAGTTGGCCATCTTCGTAAGCGCTACGCTCCAAGTTACTAGGGTTAGTAGAGGAGAGTTAGGAGGTATAAAGAAAGGTTCAAGATGACTGACGACGAAAGAGGAAGAGAATCTGAAAGAGTGTAGGCAAAATATTCCACAACCTATCGCAGTAAGCTAAACTGGCCTCCAAGAAAGAACAGGGATGAAGAAGAAGATTTCTGGAATACTGTGTAGTGAGTAGTGAGACGGGAGAGAAATAGATGAGGGAGAAGTAAGTTAAGTTGACTCATATAAGGGGGAAATGGAAGATGAGATAGAGTGAGTTGGACGGACGGGGTCATGTTAAATTTAGATCATTTTCATAAAATTCAAGGAATCCTTTGTAAAAAATCCAGGCTATTGCAAAACAGAGTTGAGAGTCTAGTGAATCTAGTCCTGTCCTGTATGCGAGTGTGTATATAAAATAAACTGAAAAATTGGAAACTCCTCCTTCCTCCATCTGCGAAATCCAAAAAATGTAGAAACCCATGATTTCTTTCTACATTCAACTTAAGCTTCTTGGATACGGGCCCTATTGCGCGTGGGAATTCTCGGTGTAGTGATGTAAATAAACTACAGTGCATAGGGACTGCAACTATTGGATTTAAAAGAATCAAGTTGATGATGATTTACTCTTCTGCGTATGTGTGTTGAGGAGCAAATGTTTAAAATGTTTATTTTATTTTTTCTCAACAGGAAGAACAAAATCGTGGAAAGCCGAATTGGGAGCATCTCAATGACGAGCTGCATGTGTTGATCACGGCAGAGGATACGGAAAATCGTGGCAAAGTTAAACTCCAGAGAGCTGTTGAAGAAGTCAAAAAGCTTTTAGTTCCGGTACGAATTCAATTATATACTTAATTATGCATCCAACATGCTAATTTTACAAGCTGGAGGCCTTCCTCAAATATATCTTCCTAATAACACTACATGTATATTATTCCCAGAAGGCTCTTCCTTGGAGCATAGGAACTTGAAGGGAATAACGTACACTTTTTTCTACCACCCCCCTGCCCCTATCTCGTATGTTTTCTCCTACAAAATCCTCCTCTGTCTCACTCTCTCTTTCTCTCTCTCTCTCTCTCTCTCTCTCTCTCAGCAATGAATCAAATTACCATATTTCCCTCTTATTTTAATAATGCTGCAGACGAGAAGTACGGCTATATAGACGGACGGTAGGAGCGAGAAATAAGCTACATTTTTTTTATTTCAAAATCAACTAATTGTATCTTGCTAAGATTTTAATATTTCACGCGCCTTCTCCCTCCACGAAAAGCGATTAGTTGGACTAGACAGCAGGGGTTTGAGAGAGAGAGAAGAGGGATTTTACTGTAGTAGTTTTCTCCTATTTTTCAACATGTTCCATAAATTTACAATATGTGAATTAAAAGAGCATCTCATGTTCCACCTCCGCGGTTTTCCCCTTTATATAGTGTATGACGTGTCCATAGGGAAAGCATTTTGCACAAGCCAAGAACAGTAGCTGTTTGTCTAACAAGTCACTGGGCAAATGGTTCCTGTCAGGCGTCAGGCTTTGTCTCTAGGAATTCTCCGACTGGCGTTTCATGTCCCTGTATTTTTTAACTTTCCTTGCAATAATAAAATTTGGAGACGAGAACCGAGGTAAATAAATGCTAGGGAAAGGAGGAGAGTTGGCCTTTAGCAGGCAGCAGGTTTAAGGGAGTAGAAGCGGGTGGACTATTACAGATATAAGACAAAAACCGGGAGCCAGATCGGGGTAATGCGTGTATACCTATTTCGGGATAAAAATCGGCGAGGCATATAGGAGCTAACTACACCATTGGATGCTTTGCCGGGAGAGAGTAAAATTGGGGAAGGAAATGGGAGCGGATGGTGGAACGTTTATGGGGGTTCTACTATACATTCTCCTGAAATAAGATCACGTCCGATATGGGAGGGGGTGGAATAATGGCCGGGTTTGATTTTTAGAGGAAATTTCTGCAAGAATGTAGGGCATAACATAACCCGGTCTGTATGCTTCCCTCATACTTGCAATTATGTTGTTTTGTGAATATAAAAATGGGGATTGATTGAATATATGTTTTGTTCCTCCTGCATGTATTTAGGCGGAAGGAGAAGACGAGTTGAAGAAGCGTCAATTGATGGAGTTGGCCATAATCAACGGGACGTACAGAGATTCAAAGGAGAGTCGAACAAATACTTCAGCAGCCGCAGTGAATGCAGCCGCCGCAGCCCAGTTTGTTTCACCACAAGTGCCATTAACTGCTCTAAGAGCAGCAACGCCATTAGGTTTTTATAGTTTTCTCAAACACAAACAAATGCATAAACACTATTTGACGATGACAGAGGCCCCAGTTCAGTCCTCTTCGTCCTCGTCGACGTCCTCAGCCTCTTACGGTCACTACCCTGGCCAGCAGGCTGGAGGACCGGAACTTTCAGCTTATGCCATTGATTTTGGTGGGCTTTCAGGTGCACCTTTAATCATATCTCCTCATCGGTTAAGTAACGGAATGAACTCTGCCGCCGCGGCAGCCGGTACTCAACAACTTCTTGCTCCTGGTGGGACTGACAGTCTGTTTTACGCTGCTTCGCCTTATGCTCCAGCAGACTACGCCACCTACTTATCCTTAGCCGAGTATCCCCCAGAACATGGTGGGTTATTTGCTAGATAATCATATTTTCTAGATTATTACTTTACTACCAACTATATATGTACCATTCGTATTATTCCTTATTCCTTGTAGAATATAATATGCGGAGAGGCAAGCAAGAAACCGAGAAAGTTATTATACAAGAGAAGAGCGAAAAATTATAGTTGTATCAGAAAGAATCTTCAAGAAAACAAGAATTTTAAGCCAAGCAGTAGATTATAACATAACTAAGCACAATTTTTATCATTGAGCCTAAGCGCCAAACTTTTATTTCTCTTATCATTCGTCAAACGCAACAAACATTTCGAATTCTCCATCTCTTGAGCTAAATTCGATAATATTAGATCAAGGAAAGGGGAAATTCGAAAAATTGATTCGAATCATTCACTTTCGGGTACTTTTTAAAGGTGCTGCTATTTTACTCGAATAATTTAAAAGCGAAATCCCATAGGAAGGTTATACATTATACATAGTTTAGAATCAAGGTGTCAAGGATATGGGGCCACAGAGAATATTTTCCAAACTTAGAGAACCATCTGAGCTTGCACAATTAGGTTCTCATTTGAACCCACTTATTATCTTATACACCTCTTGTAATCAAGCGGGGTCATTTGGTTTTAAACACCTTTTAAGTATACGGCGTGAGACAGCAAGACAATGGCAAGGTCTATATAGATAGTAGCGCCTAACTGTAGCAAAGCAAGTACTGATGAAATAGTAAAGGGAACACTACCAGAATGCAATGAAGAGGAAATCTCGTTATAGGAGTCCATTGATTCCCGCTTGAGAGCATTCATTTTGTTTTAACTCCCGGCTAATCCCAGCACCCGAGCAGGATTGGTAGTAGAAAAACCGAATCCACTTTTAGCATACCACACGAACATGTTTCCCTGGATTTGCTATTTTGGTATCAAATACTCTTAAGAAAGAGGAGTTACCACGTGTTTTGTTCATTCCAGAGAAAAAAAATCATTTTTCCTACGCTTTAAATATAAGTTTTTTTGTCTCTGATGCTGAAAGGATTTTCTCGTTACACACATAAGAACACAACAAGTTTTAAATACAGGAGGGGAAAACGATAAAATTTCTATCCTTTTTTCTTATAACTATATCCTTCAGTGGAATCCATGTTTTCTCCTTAAAACGTTCCCAATTTTTTAAGCTCATGTAAAGATAAGGTTTTTTCTGGGCTAAGGCTCGTTTGGTGCCATTGCTATTAGGTAAGAAATTAGGAAGGAAGGACTTGTCTTATTCTTCCTTGAATTTCTATTATTATTTCAAAGGATTGATTCCTTGAGAGCAAAGCATTTACTGTAGGATCAATTATTCAATTCATTCTACAAGATAAAACTCTGAGTCTTCCCTATTAGATAAGTACCTATATTATGACAGCTTTTTACTGTCTTTAGGATAATGTTGAAGCTAAATAATACACATAAGTAAATATTTTAAACTCGAGAGCGAGTCTTAGCGGGGAACTATTTGATATTTTGTGTGCACATCACCTCTAAACTCTTAGTCTTGACTGAAGTACGAGGGAAATGCACACGCTATCCAAAAGGTGCTGTCTTTTCACTCATAGAGTTATTAAGACAATGGCTTTAAAACTGAGAGAATTAGCTAGACCAGATCAACTTTTGAATGCAAGAGTCAATTATACGGTCGATTTCAAGCACGTGTTTATAACTGTTACCACATAAATAAGATTTACATATTTTTCTCATAAATCAAAAATCGATTTCACAAAATCCTCCGTCAAAAATGGACTATATTGTACACAACCCAACACTGCACAACAACCAAGCTATGCAGTTTCCCTTGTAGCTCCTCGTTTGTAATGAAATTACTTATGAAAACGGAGTTTTAGATGAGGATAAATTGAATGATTTTCGAAGCGTCCACGTATTATGGTGGGCTGACTTTATAGTTTTGCTACCTTATTATTTTAAAGCAAGTCCTGATTTGATATGGATTTTATGAATTACACATTCGCCCTGTACTGATAAATTATGCTGTTACAAAAGTCTGTTATTTTATACTAGGTGGAAGTTGAGAAAATTTTACAATTTCATAAAATACTGTAGCGATCTACGATATGTACTGGAGGTAAATTATCATGAAGAGAAACAGTGTCTTTTGTTAGGCTTGCATCTTGGTATTGTCATACTCCCTGTGATTTCGTGATCGTATCATTTGAAGCTTATTTGAAGTGAATATACTGTATTATTGTAGGTGTACTACTGCAGGCCTTAGATTACATATTTTTACAATAAATGCTAGTTAAATACTAAATAGGTTAAGGTCAACTGTTAAGGGACAGTTAGCAGAAGCTATAATGATAGGGAGGCTCATTCATGATTCAGGTAGAAGTAAAGATTTAAGGGATATTGGGGACAGGCAGCAGCAGTAGATTAACTTTTGGTAAGTTACGCAGGTAGAGGAGGAGGAATGTATAAGTGAGAGTCATTGTGATTAAGGATTTTTAAGTGATGGGATTTCTATAGGATTAAAATAAACCTGGTGTTTTGATATTATTGCAAAGATGGTATGGTGATTATGGGTTATTAGGGACAAGTTGAGTTGCTCATTCGATTGAATATACCTTTTCTCTTTGTTTGTTCTCGTCTAATTGGATTGTTTACGAATCAGTAATTAATATTATAATTGTTTCTTCAGACTGATTAATTACGATAAAATTAATAATGGTTGTGATTGGTGTTTGAAGTTAATAAGATGAGTGGATTACGGCGTCTCACGGCCATGAGGGATCACCCCTACCTTTCTAAATCGGATCCTTCTGCTTCCCTTCTCCACTAATTAACGATACGATTTCTCTGGACAAAACTAGCAGGTGAATTCAACAATTAACTACTCTACTTACTGTCTAATATTTTTGACTGCCCACAAAATAATCGCATAATATTATCCTCTCTCTCTCTCTCTGTATATGTACATTGCACTCACTCCATTATTATCATTTTCTCTCTGGCTCTCTCCTCTTCTGCTGCAGCCTGCAATCCCTCCTCCGTCACTCCATCTTCCTTTCCTTCCGTCCCACACCGCTTTCTCTGCAGACTGCCCTCGTATGGGAAAACATTCGTTTGTTAGAAGCAATTAGGCTGGCAGGGAACAAATCTTTAGCGTTTCCACTTGCCCGTAGTAACATAGTAGCAGTATTACTTGAAACAAATTCTCTCTCCCAGTTTGATCTCTTGCCAATACCAAATACTAGCCGCGGCCAACTAACTGGAATCCTCTTAGTTATACAAGAACATGTTCAGTATGTTTCACCAATCCACGCAATACCTGAAAAGGCATTACTCTTAATGTAGCCAGCTAGCCACCAATCAATGTTATCTCGAGATAGTCCTTGGAGAAAAAGAGAATGAGGATAAGGATATACCAAAAGCTTATGCTGTAGAACCAAGGCCGGAGAAAGCAGGAGCGCTGAGCAAACTTTTCTTTTCATCAACATAATTTAACTCTTTCTTTTGTCCGCTCCAACTCAAAGCTAATATAACCCTTGCCAAATTAGATCATTTAACTCTCTACACACATTCTTAGCTCCTTTCAAGATTGAAGAATTACTAGCGTGAAGAAAGTGTCATGCTGTAGGATGATTTGATATTCCTTCCAAATTCCCGTGAACAAAATAATTGAGAAGAATTTTAAAACTTTTTAACAAGAAGAACCATTAGGGTAAAATTTCGAAATCCGTATGAAAGGCAGTGCCTTAGAAAGAAAAGAGGTGGAGAAAGTTGAAGAAAGAAAGAAGTGAAAGTCGGGACGAGTTCTGCTTATGTAGTCCGACAGAGGGATTGAGAGAAAGGGGAAAAAGCAATAGAGAATGATCAATATGAGAAAATGAGCATTAATGTAAGATTTCAGAGATAAGCGAGTGCGATGCAATGTACAACTACGAGGGAGGGAACATTAAAGGAGAGGGGCAGGGAGAAAAATTCTTATACTATGCTGCTATTACGCAATTGCCTTTCAATATTTCCTAATAATAATATTCACTACTGCTGCTCTCTTAGTGTCTTATTTCGGAGATATTGGCCATGCACATAAAACTAACCTCATGTGGTTTTGTCTTTTCTCTAACACTAGGTGGGAGGAGCGCAATTTTGGAAGTTTAACCCAATAGAAAAACAAAATGTAAGTCTCTGCTCACAAAAATCGCAAGCTGTTGTGTTAACCACTCCTGTACGTTCGTGGGGGCCAAAACCACATTTACTTTCTTGCCGTCAGTTTTTGTTATACTCTGCCACCTCTGCTCTACCTCTAGCAAGTTGAAGCGATCAAAAATTATCATTTTATCCGCATATAAACTTACTTGTTCACATTAAACTCAAAAGTCCAATTCAATACTTTTAATATATACACTACTTATTATATCTTGTGGTCTTTTTTCTGTGTAAAAAAACAAGTGTCCCATCCAACCCTTAATCTTGTGGAGACCTCCCTAGAATTATGACCTCCTTTTGTCACACCTTCGTCTTTTTAATCTCCCCCACATTAATTTACCTTAAAAGTATTGTACTTACACTCGAATCAAACAACGCTGGTCCTATTACACAAGTAGTCTAAAATAATTTATCCTTAATCTGTTTTTAATCCAGCTCTCAGTTTGTTATCATAGCCAGATATAGATTGTTACATATTCTTTGATTTGTAATCAAAAATCTTTTTATAAATGAACGGCACAGTTAGGATTTTAAGGGTTCAGAAATCATGTTCGTAGAAAAAGGATTGTACAGTATCCATCCGTATACAGCTTTAAAAAGTACCCCTACGGATCTTCATATGTAAAAGAAGAAGGGGAGGAGGAAGATTCGATTTTCCAATACCCGCAGCTATTTCAATCCAGTGTGTGTACTTAAAAGTCAGCAAACAAATCCAGACATTTTTGTTCCAGTGTGACGCTTTATAAACCGGTGTTTTTCTAGGGGATTATTAGGACATGTATAAAGGATTTCCACAAGAGGAAGATGTAAAAACTGTATGTAATTCTACGATGAGGGGAAAGCAGAAGCCAGCTGGTAGAAGTCAGTTGCCATTTCCACTGGATCATGGAGCGAATCTCTTGTGAATCAATGATAACTCCTCCCTTTACCTATTAATTAGCCACATCCACTGACTCTATAAGAGTGAAAACGACGAGGTACATTCGAGGACCTACTCACAGCCTCTCCTTCTGAATCCATTACTGTCCATTGACGGAAGCGATGGGAAAGAGAGAGAAAGAGAGTAAGCTATTGGGAGTAATTCATTTTGAAGAGAAAACAATTCTAGACAAAGAACACCTTTTATTTTCCACTGATCTTTCTCCCATTTCCCCATCTTCATTCACGTGATCTATCTGACGCCTCCACCCTCTGCAGAGGTACTGTCTGTTACTCTGGTCTTTGTATACCCTTTCAATTCGATTCCTAAAAGTTCTCTTCACGTTGGCGCTGGACGAGTTCCCGGGTATGGGAGCATCAGACGGCCTCTGTGCACAACCCGTCTCTTCTCCCATACCCGGGAGAGTCTGCGAAGCCGCTTATTGATAGGAAATCTTCCTTACTTTCACCACCCACCCCCATACATCCCCAACCACAATCCCTTCTCCTCTCGTCCTTGACTGCGTTGGTGCGAGTCGGGAAGATGGGGTACGGTTGTATCAGTGGAGGATATCGGTCAGAGACGAGGATTGATTTCCTTCTCCCACCCCATCCAGCCTTTGCCGACTCATCTAATTGTTTTTTCTCTCCCCTTTATCCTTATTTTGCCTCAAGGCCGCGTACGGAAATGCAACCTTTTGAGTAAGCCACTAACTACGTTTCACAGAGATTCCTCCACCTTAGCTTCTCCCCTACACTTGTCTACTTCTCCAATAAGTTTCATAGTGGAATGCAACAGGAAGTTTGAGTTTATTTGTTCGGTTAGTAGAAAAGAAGAGGACTGTCTTCGTCGATTCGTCGCCGCCTCCTACTTAAAAAGTTAATTGTAGTTTTAGTAATAACTCTACCTGCCTGCGCGTGGTAGTCCCCTAGTCTTTATACAATTGACTCAGAGCTGGCCAAATCACAATTAATTAATATTATTAATACATTAGCCTTCACCAAGTTACACACAATCGTCGTTACAAATGTAATTTTGTAACGACGACGACGCTATCACATGATGTAACCGGGGTAGTCGTGCAATCTTCATCGTATAATATAATATTCAAAACTTACATTTATTTTTTCTGCTTATACAAACAACCAGAAACTTTACTAGATACTGTAGCTAATGTAACCAATTATAACTTGAACAATATTAGTTTCGTTATTATGCTGAAAGAAGAACAGGAGGATGGAACACATGTAACAATGAATATCACTATTATTAATTAGATTCATTACTTTACTTAATTACACCTTGTAGTGAATCCACAAATGTGGGGATGGACCTTGCTAATTTTTTGTAATCTTGTAGCAAGCCCTTAATTAACGTTTGTAACAAATAATTATCACTTAAAGAATCGCAACTTATCCCACAAAATCAAATATGTGCTAGTGCTATATAGTATCCCGTGCAATGCAATGTAACCCGTAGACCCGCTCTGGATTCTATTGTACGTTTTTTTCAATCTTTCCGCTTTTACTACTTAAAATGCAACCCACATGCTTCTACGCTTGACCCACTTTCTAGCTTTATTACTGACAGACAAGTTTAGCAGACGGCTCTCCAAATTGCACTCAAAATGACCAACTAATATCCAAGAGAAACAAGCTTCTTCCCTCCCATCCCACAGATCCTCTGGTAAAATCCTCATCATCGCATGGAACGAAAATGGAATTCCGTGAAGAATATCTGATAGGTGATTTCCAAGAGAGTGGAACAAATTTTTCTCCATCCCTCTTTCTGTTTGGCCACAAGAGAAGTCTGTAACAAGATTAGTACTTATTTGCTGAAAGTAAGAGAAACTTTTCCCACGAAAAGGAGAAAGGAGGGGAGACGTAGAAAGCGAGGAATTTATATACTACTGTTGGTGGAGGGGAAAGTTTTTCCACCTGGAAATTCCCCTGACCACCCCAAAATTTCATTGATCTTCACCCAAGGAATGACTTTCCCTCCCAATGAGCCCTTTCCATTTTCCATTCTCTACTCTCTCCTTTCGCTCGACCAAGTCTTGCCACACACGCGGATTAAGTGCCTCGTACGATCCCCAACCGGAGTTGGCAGTATGAGTCTTCCTGATGAGAAGGCTTCTTATCAAAGTGAGTCCACGGTGCTATCATATGTACAGTTAAACAGTGAGAAGAGAGCATTGGATATAATACTAACGAGTTTCTTGAAATAATCCTCAAACTAATCATTTAGCAAGTTACTCACTTCAAGAAACCATAGGGAGAAAGCGTGGAAGAAGCCTCATTTTACTCACACCTTCATCAGCCTTATCATTTTCTCCTACCCAGTAAATCTTAACCTACCCCTATTAGATTCCAATCCAACTGCCAACTGGTTCTTCCAAACTTTGGAATCCAAAGTAGTATGCTTCATCATTTATCCGTCTCGTCTTGATTTTTCCAATGCCTGTAGGACGAAATTGAAACGAGCGGATTTTTTTCTGGAAGGGGAAAATGATCCTCGACTTTATCTACGCTCCAAAGAAAGTTATCTCCAGGTGATGCTTAATGATTCCTTTTAAACAAAGAAACTGGATTCATTTCACGTAAAAAAGGAAATTTTAACAATCATATTCATAATTAATAAACTCGCCAAGCGAGAGAGTATACGAGGTGGGAATGATGCGGCAGGCTCTTTGGAATTTAAAATTGCAACGCACGCTTTCCCCTTCCGCACAATCCTCTATTTCATACCAAATTGTCAGTAGGCAAATGCAAGTTGAGGTTGTCAAGAATGAGGAGGGGTGAAGAGCCCTTGCTGTCACCTGAAGACGAAGTGAAACCCAGAAAGTTTAGTAGCAGGGAGAAAACAGCGTGAGACAAGGGAAAGTAAGCCAAGTTTTTAGAAAAGAAAGTGTGTATACTTGCTCCGTAGTAATAGGCTTTTCCGTGGTGAAAAGAGAAGAGAGAAAGGAGAAAAGAGATAATTTCCTGTGATCTGAAGCGCGTGATAGGATTGCCCTACAAGAGCCCTTCTCCCTAGCTCTCTCTCCGGAATTCGCATCATCCTCTCAAGAGATGGTATCAATCTACACTTCTCCAAAACTCCAGACACAGAATCATCTTGTCGGTGTAATCGTTTAGGCAGGCTATTAGAGAAAACGTTTTCCTCATCTCGTCACTCACATTTGAATCATTTTTCCTTTTTACACGCTCCCACCACCCCCTTTACGAATCCATCCAGTCGGAATTACAGCTAAAACTTTATAAAGAAGAAACTTCTTGGCGGAATTTTTACAAAAGTTATCAAAGCTTTCCTCGCTTCCCTACTTTCCCCAACCTGTAAAACTCAAAAACACAAGACCATATAATGCATGCATAATCTGTGAATCCTTGGCTAGAGACGAACGCTCTAAATCTATCTATCTTTCCACCGGTTATCGTACTAGAACCCTTAGGGGTAACATAGGGACACGGCATCGGGATACTACTTGGACGTAACAATATACCTATAAAAACTTAATCGTAAACATTAATTTGAGTTTCGTAGATTAAAGAAGGAGTGAAGGAGAGGACTTATTAAGTATTAAGGTAAAAATAATAATATATTGTTATTGTCATTATTATCTCGTACTTACTGTGCCTGTACGTACTTAAAACGTGACACTTAATCATCCTTCGTGTTAGCTATTAATTTAATAGAGAACGGATTTTATAACAAGTAGTAGGGGAAAGAAGCAAGGACAAATCAAATCTGAAAAACTTGTGCCTTATATCAATAACTCCAATGAAATGCAATATGTGTAATTTCAATGCCAAATGTTTTTTCTCATTACTCTTACCCTTAAGGTAATTAGTTGTAGTCCTTATTAATTATTAATTACTTACTCATGTAATCTTTTACCACACGCTCACACAAAGAAGCCACATTTGAATGCGCCATTTCGAGTTAATACGTTATGCAAAACACGAGAAACCCAATCCCGATTGTCAAATGAAAAAACATAATTCAAAGCGCTGATAAAACATGTTCGCGCCACGCGGGGACGCTCCCTTTTTTCTTATCTTCTTTGCCCGCGTTTTTAAGAGATTCAATCAACTTTCACCTGTCGACTTTCTCTTAACCGCAATCTAGTACGGGCTACGTTGAGATGCGCCTTCTTCAAAAATAAGCTCTGTTTATGAGAAAAGACGACGATATAATGTTAAAAATGTTGATAAAAATATGCACAATCATTATACTTAAGTCGTATAGGGAATGAACAAGAACAAGATGAGCAGGAACGACTTTCACCGTCTCATTATCTTGCGTCACTGACTGGGTAATCCAACCATCTCCGCTTGCAATGACAGGAGTTAGGAAAGGCGATGTATTACACTGTTATTAAGGTATCCTAGTATAGTCTAGTTTCTCTCAAACACGAATTCTTCTTAGAAAAATGTGGAAAACTCAGGATAACTTACTCCAGGCCGCTCCAACAAGGTCGGTTGTAAAATAAGATGAGCTCATGAAAGCCTGTCCTGTCAAGCCATATAGCTTTACAGAAAGAAAACGAGGAGAAAGGTAATTGAAAATGGTGAAAACTTATCATACATATGAGCTATGCAAATAATTGAGGAGTCCTTGTCGATGAATACAGCAATGTTCTCTCAGAGTTGATGAATAAGTGAAAGACTTGCATGATATAGAGGTCCCTTGACCATGCCGTAGGCAGCTGTAGAGCCAGCAGATAGTATTAGCTACACTGGTGAAAATAGTGGATGGCTTATTTCCTGAAGAAAAGAAATGAGGAGAATAGCGGATTAGATTGAGATTTCTAACTATATTATCATTGGAGACGTGTGTGTACATAACAAGGATGTTCTCCTAGTTCTCGATAGTACTCCGGGAGAAAGTTCTAAATTAATTTTTAATACGTTGCGTTATATTATTAACTTATTTATTACGTAAACATAACTTTATGAACGTAATAAACTCTGCTTATATTCACACCGTGTATTAATAAACAACCTTAGCCTCACATGTGACGTAACCGAGTATAATATTTTCCTCCTGTAACCCCCTTTCCCTAAAGCACCTTCCCCATATTTAATCAATTTCTCTCTCGCTCCATGTCTCTCTCTCTTTCTGAAAAACTCTGTACATAATTGAGAGAGTCCAGTTACCTAAAACTCTGCAGGTATCGGATGACTTGAGCAAAGGCTTATTGTAATCGAGAATGTAAGGCAACTTGTACTATTGTAGCTCTCACGATGATGACGCAATAATTTTTTTAAAATATAAGCTATAAGCTCCAGGTTATCCGTACTAGAGAGTATGAATGGGGTTTCGTGTATGTATGGTTACATAGGGTACGAAATACGCTTGATTACACGTGTGAATCACGTTTTGAATGACCTCCATCTGGGCGGTAGTCAATTGAGCGTAGACTCATGTCAAATGTTGTAGCAAACCGTACCTCTACGCACATGTCTACCGTTAGCTACGACTTAGTGCAGGCAGATGATGAAATCCAATTTACTCCCGTGCTTTAACATGACATGAGTTTTAAAGTCCTCCAACAGAATCCTCTTCGTCGAGGGTAGTATTCAACGCATAAAATACTTCATCTTGTGTTTACTCTCGATCTGCTACTGAATTTGAATGCATGGAAGTAATCTAATTTCCGGTCTGACTCTGAACTCTCTCCACTCTCTCCCTTGGCTTTCCCCCATCCTCTCTCCGCGCTCATCTCGGGAACTGAGCCCGTCCAGGCAAATATCCTTTGACCAGTTCACTGGAGAGATGGTTGCGGAGGTGATACTTCTCCAAAGACAGGCTGTATTGTTTGCAGAAGCACCCATGCCAAGAATAAATAATTTTTTGGAAACTGTTAAACGGGGAAAGGGTATGAGTACAGCGTCAGGTGGGAAAATTCCCCGTAGAGTGCGTTCATCTTTGAGACTGATGGAGATTTGATAAATAAAACTGTCTGGGGTAGAGGTTTCTTACGAGGAGAAGAATACTTTTAAGTTAATTGATTAAAGATGTAAGTTTTGGGAATAAGCTTTAGGGAAGAGATGAGGATGTTGAAGATTATTATATACCATACGGTGTTGTTGGCGCTGTCCCAATGAACCCCTAGAATATATTTCTCCGCCCATGTTTGCCATAAGTGCAGAAAAATGTATTATACAAGTTCGTCGATACAATTATACATAGATATAAGCGCTACATAGATATTTGTACGTGTACGAATATGGAACTGTCACAATTATAAAGAGTTTTTTCACAGATTACAGAGGTCATAGTAGCGTGCATCGAATTTGTCTACACCAGCAATCTATACATGAACCAAGCTTAACACTGTTATGAATTTAAGATCACTGTGACCAGATAACATCACGTAGTGATACGAGATTAGCCATGGTCTAAAAACTCTATGCTCACACAATAGGGTGAACAAACGTGTACGATAATTTTATTCTTAACGTTATGGTTGTAATCTTTATAGTCATTTGATGCCATTAACATGAGCAAATAGTTTTACGAAAAGTATATAAGGTAAAGTGATCCAATTTTCTTGTTCAGTACTCCTACGAACAGTTTTACCTTGTCTTCAAATGATTTTATGCTGATCTTTACATTATTATGTCTTCTGAAAAATAATAAAATTTAAAAAATATTTGGTCAACTTCCCATTGTTAATTGATTCATTCGCTAGCATATTCTTATACAGGAAGCAGGATTGCAACAATAGCTGCAGGTGTCAATTCGTTACTTTCTTT
This sequence comes from Sminthurides aquaticus, assembly GCA_906901655.1. Classification (NCBI taxonomy): domain Eukaryota; kingdom Metazoa; phylum Arthropoda; class Collembola; order Symphypleona; family Sminthurididae; genus Sminthurides; species Sminthurides aquaticus. The sequence goes on along the minus strand of CAJQTT010000002.1, from coordinate 270,802 downwards.
CTATAGTGGCATGAGGTCCTTATCACACAAAAAAATGTTCTTAATTAACCATTCTGGCAATGATTGTCAAGTTCATGCAAAGTACAACACCGATTCAGCGTACATCCTTACTGTCGCGATAACATTCTTATTCACAGAATTCAGGCTTCACATCATGATATCGTACATCTGGAATAAATAGGTGCAAGTTCAGGATATCATCTGGTTGCGATTCCCTTCATCGCAAATAAATTAGCTAGCAAAGTTAATGTAACAAAATTCCAGTAGATAAAAAAAACTGACTTGAATATAGTTGCAAAATTTCACCTCATTACATACTATTGTGCAATTGATTCTTCTAGTACACTTCTGTCACATGAATTGTGTAATCGTTTAAGTATTTCAATCATTTTTACATAACCCGGCTACAAAACTTGATAATTTCAGCTATTAACTTCCGAATACACAGTTTCAAATAGTAGGGGCCGTTGCTTCGGCGGGGAAGATACAGGGGCCTTTTCTAGTATCTTCATTGTTCCAGACCCTATGGATATGGGAATGCCCATAATGATCGAGTCTGAAACACCGGTGATGTGGTCCTGCTGAGCATGGAACGCAGCTTCAAATAAATGATCAGCAGTTCGTTCGAATGATGCGAGCATCAACACAGATTCTTTCATTTTTGCTAAACCGTGCCTAGTGATTCCCAATACTTCTCCCCGGCAGGTCATCAAGTCAGCGACAAGCATTAAATGCCGCTTATCCACTGACATACCATGAGATTCCATGGTGTACTGGATTTCTCGAATGATGCTGCTCCTACAATAAAAGTAATAGTTGATTTCACGAACGCAGGAACCACTAAGAAATGTAAAATACGAATGACGATCCTTACCTCGCCGCTTCGATGCCTAGGACATTTTGAATTTGAAAGATGTTATTTGTCACCGACTTTTTCTGGCAAACTCCCCTAGTGCCTAGGACACCACAGAAGTTTTCACCTTCAGCCAGAATCTTCAACTGGTCGCTTGAATCCTTGGATAGGATAACTCTGTTTATGCCCTTGACACCCTGAAATAGAATACACCGTATTTGTTAATTTTTCCATACCTTTATTGTCATTACTTAACCGAGAACATAATCCTTTACCTTAATAGGAACGTTCGGCAGTTGCGATATCCAATGCTGCAGGACGAAGAAGGATGTGGATTTCTTGGAAACTGGTGGTATTATGGAGACCGAGTTGTCTTCTTCATGAACACGAACGGTATCGTATTGCTTTACTTTCAGAGCTAAACGAAGATAATCAGCAACAGATTCCAATGTTATCTCTCGCTTCTTCATAATCTTCGGATTCAGGTATGCTACCAAACAGAAGTCATCCGGTAAAATAATTTGCTCGATTCGGTAACAAATTTCCCGTAATAGAGTTTTCTGCAAATGATTCTTGACTCGAATGCCCAACTGGGGATCATTAGTGTCGAGTCGGGCTTCGATAACTGGTGTAGAAATTGATTTTGCAGCATTGATAATTTCCTTTATTCGGGGCACTCCGAGAGTGATATTCATGGATGCTACGCCGGCAAAATGGAAGGTTTTCAAGGTCATCTGCGTGCCAGGCTCTCCAATACTTTGAGCTGCTAACGCACCAACTGCTGTCCCCGGTTCCATACGAGCACTGTCATAATAGTTATCATAATACTTACAAACTCATTAGTACTAATCATCATTTAAACTATAATGAAGACAAGATGAACTGAACTTACGAGAAAAACTTCTTCCAGCAGTCTTGACAAAAGTTAATCAGCTGCTCTGACCTGAACGGACTTTTAAGGACGAATGTCTCCATATCCTTTTCAAATTCTTCACTAGATACTCTGTCCTCTGATAATATTTTCTTAGCCTCTGCATTGCAAGTGGCTAGGTGCGCTAACTTCTGATCATGCGTTAGATACTGCTCAACTCGGCTGGTAAATCTAGCTTGAGAATTAAGGTACACTCTCGTGAATTCAACGGGCTTGTCTTTGCCTTCCATATACATTGGATCCAATCCATCCTGACCGTAGCACATCTGTATTACGTGCCCTTCGGCATTACGCACGGACATATCGTATTGACAGCACAGATCTTCTAAAGCTTTCACTAATCTTCTCTGCATGTATCCAGTTTCGGCAGTCTTGACAGCAGTGTCGACAAGACCTTCTCTCCCACCCATAGCGTGAAAGAAGAATTCAGTCGGGGTCAGACCAGAGAAAAAACTGTTAGCCACAAACCCTTTAGCTTCAGGGCCACGATCTAAACCCCGAATAAAAATTGCAAATATTGATCAAGAAATTACTCTCCACACATGGTTGACTATGTTTTAAAAGTTTGATTTTTACCGTTTCGCTTGAAATGCGGCAATGATCGTTCGTAAAAGCCGTCCGATACTCTTTTCCCGTTTATAGCCTGCTGGCCGACACATGCAATCATTTGGGAAATATTGATATAAGAGCCTTTGGAACCACATTGCGCCATAATAAGTGGAGCATTTGTTTTGCATAGCTCTTGGACACAAAGCTTTCCTGCGGCATCACGAATGTCGGAAAGCTCCTTCAAGACGGCTCCTTCAGATGATTCTAGAGTTTCAGAAGGCTTAGACAGGAGTTCTTTGCAGTTTTCATAACCAATGTCAACAAGTTTCCGTTTTTCTTTGATCAAGTTAGGACTGGGCGTCACGTCGCCAATACCAATAGAAAATCCTCGGTTCATAAGAAAGTGGGACGTAATGCGGGATAACCGATACATTGATAGGCACGCAGCTTCCTGTAAATTGTCATCAAATTATGCTGCGCCAGGGTGTACGAAATTTACGTTGAATAATGCCGATATTAATATTACCTTGCCAAAATCACGTAATAATGCATAGAATACATTAGACTTCGCACCCGAGCCAAGTGTGGCTTTGTCTAGAGCTCCGGCCAATAATTCAGAGTTATGTACGACAACAACTATCACATTAAAAACAACTTCCTTGTAGATTAACTGGACATCAGCTGCTTTTAACTTGGACTAAGTCTAGATACCGAAAACTTTGTCGACTTACACGAGTCATCTACACTCATTTCTTCTGCCTGGCCTACGTAGTTCTTTCCTTTGGTCCTCAGATTCAGCTTAATAGGAGAAAATCTGCTTGGTCTAAAAATTACTGAAATGATCTGCTTTCCGGTCCATAGTGGATAAGGCTTCATTATTGCGGGCGGAGGAAGCTCCACAAACTCAGATAACTCAGCTGCGGCCCACAATGTCAATCTTTCTGCTTCATATTTGTGAAAAAATGCATTTTTGTTAGTCAGAAGATACGCGCCGGTCAAGAAATCTTGTGTAGCTGAAATTATCAGCTCCCCGTTACGTGGAGTCACTAGATTTGCTTCATTCTGCATGCAAACAAAATTGTTATATTCAACTTAGCTGCCATGAATCCAATACATTACAATTACGATCACGTTTGCTTACCGCCATAAGCGTCAAAGCTTCAGCTTTTGCTTCTTCCGTCTGTGGCAAATGAATGTTCATTTCGTCTCCATCAAAATCGGCATTGTAAGGTGCACAAACGCATTCATTAAATCTGAAGGACACTCACAGTTAACAGTAAAAAGCACTAATAGCCTCGCAAAACTAATACCGATGTTTTCAATCTTTAAATACATACCTTAGGGTTCTCCCAGGCACAACTTTAGCACGATGGCACATGATACTCAGTCGATGAAGGGAAGGTTGACGATTAAACAGAACGACATCGCCATCAATGCAATGCCGTTCCACGATATCTCCATATTCTAACTGATTAGAGAGCTTGTTCCTGTCACCGTATAACAAATACTTTCTTATTCCATCTTTATTTTCGATAAAATTAGCTCCCGGATGAGTATTAGGCCCATTTCGAACGAGTTGTCGGATCCAGCGTAAATTGTATGGAGTGACTCGCTCCGGATATGTTAAAACCTGTGCCATGTAAATGGGAACGCCAACCTGAAACACAAATTTAGCGAAGCATTATTTAAGAAACTCTTTCTACTTTATGGAGAAACTACGATAAGTGTTATGTGTTACCTGCTGTATCCGGAGATTCGGGTCAGGTGAAATCACAGAACGCCCAGAGAAATCTACTCTTTTCCCCGATAAATTACCTCGGAAACGTCCCTACGCACCAGTTGTAACCACCATTAGACAGTTAATTCAAACTCAACCTCACTGACAGATAAGTGTCTCAAACTTGAACGTAGAAATGTTATTACCTGCTTTCCTTTCAATCGTTGCACGAAACCACGTCCGCTCTTTTTCTTTCCAATCCCTTGATTTGGCATACCGGATTGTTCAGAGTTAATAAGAAGAGCATACTGCTGCTGCAGGCAATCCCAGTAATCCACAAACATTTCAATCTTGCACCCATCTTGCCTATTCTTTATGACACTTTCGTTTAAGAAGCAAATTTCACATATTTTCATTGTTACATCATCTTCAGTCCTGTCAAATAAAGTTCCCTCCAGTTCAACTTTTCAACACAACCACACAAGGACTACGATTTTGAAAAGTTTAATAACTTACGTTCCAGCTTTAATTTCTGAGACTACGGATGGACGGATGCAAATCGGTGGTACAGGTATGTTCTTGCAGATGAGATCGGTAGGCTTTCCGCAGCCCTCACCAATTCCCATTAAAAGGTACGGCATATCCTCCATTTTAATTCGTTCAAACAAATTCAGCACGGCCAGAGGATTTAAAACATCAACAGTAGGGTCCAACTGAGGATACTTTGCACCCATTATCGCTTCAAATTCACCTACGAAATAGTTACAGCTCAAATTACAATCCCAAACTTGTAGTTCTTCAAATCCAGAAATTAACTACAATGACAGAACTGCCACTTACGTTTGCTATCCTTCAGATGCTCGCTGGTCTTAGCGTACCGAAATTTTTCGTGAGCGATTTTGAGCATGCCACATTTTTTAACCACCCCGTTGCTCTCACCGCACTGAAAACATAAGTGAACTTTTTTGGCAGCCTCTACAATTTTCTTCCTCAGTGCTTTCTTCATCAGGTAACTCAAGTTGGGCCTAGAGACTAGTTTTCCAAATTTCACTCGATCGTTCGGTCTCAAGAGTAGAGATCCACATGACTGGAAATTGAGAAAAACAGTTACAAAATTAGCAGGTTTTTGAATAAAAAACAGTTGCATAAACTCCTAATATTGCTGCTGCACCACTTCCTTACCTTGCAAATGCATTGTAAAATATTTAATATGTTTGTAAAATATCCAGAATGGAAGACTGGCAATTCCAAATCAACGTATCCAAAATGACCAACACAATCAGTTAATCCTTTACCACAGGTCACACAATTAGCCCCTTTGCTACACGTTCCCATCCTTCGATCCAAGGCTCCATGAGTGACCGGCGTACGTTGTCCATCTGTCTGATATAGATTACTAGCGACAACCCGAAGATGACTTTGCCGTGCAATTTCCTCCGAGCTTGCAACAGTGAACTGGACCTTGGATCTATTTAACAGACCATAGAATTAATCAACACGATCCTTCATCAGTTTAGAAAATTATAAGAATTTGCTATTAAAACTCCAATTTAAGCTCTTACATTTTGTAACACCCCTTCCCAGTGTCTCGGAACTTCTCCTTCACCATCTTGATGCCTTGGAGTTTTTTTTAGCCAGATTCAAAATTCAGTCTTTAGTTTCAAAAATTCAAGACATAGTTGCAAAATATTTCAAACACATTGTGTTTCGATCCTGGGACCGGCTGTTTGCGCTGCACTTGTTCAGAATCGACTTGAGCTTGAACGTAATTATAAATATTCCTCGGCTACTGCTTTAAAAGACTCTACAGGCTTATAGATAACACCACAATTTTGCAAATACCACACATATTTAATTCTAATTAATCAATAATAGTGTGAACACGTGTTGAGTATGCACATCGAATGTCTCGCCAACCACATCAATGGGGGTAAGATGTGTGTAAAATCTCATGCAATCATGCATCCAAAAACTTTTCAGCCGAATGTGTGCAAGAAATTTGAAAGTTGACGCACCAAGGATAAATACGTGATTCTACGAATAGGAGACATGCGAGGGAGAGACGAATTTGGAGGGAATTCCTATACAGCGCACACGCATCCCTTGTTCAGTCTAGGTCTCTTACCCAAGCAAAAACCTTTACGTATTTAGGATGCATCCCGCTCAGTCCGGTCTATCCGACAGGCTTCTTTGTTAAACTTTTAGTTGATTCTTCTATCACAGTTGGAGCAACCGAAATATTGGTACTTCCGTCATTCCCTGAAAATCTTGGACTGGATTTCTGTGAGATTCCAGGTAAACCTAGTTTAACTGGAATTACCAACTCTTCCTCAAGTGAGTACGAGTTGTCCAAGTTCAATCCTGATATCGGGTTTGGCCGGCAGAACCGATATCCGGTTGGACAACTTGAACGCATTCCGCCGTCTTTGTGTCGGCAAATATATATATATAATAGTTATTTGCTTGAAATCTCGCTTCTAGCGTAATTATTAATCATTTTTCTACCTTTTATAATGTTCGCATTTGACTCAAATTATCAAAAGTATTCCATTCCTTGTTGCAGGATTCTTCTGACTGTTGCCGGCTTTGAAGTCTAGTTGAAACACTGAAAGTTACAAACATGGCGAATTACGATGTGGATAAAGGTAAACGATAACAATACTAAATTCAAGAGATAAATTATTATATTCACTGCTCACCCGATAGTAGAAGCAATTACGATTAAGAGCTAGAAACGATTGAGCTATTAGGAAAGATTTGTACTCAAGAATATATATATATATATATTTATTTGTCCACGGATCAACGAGGCAAATATTTACCTAGAAACGAAATTGACATCATCCATCATCAGGCCTCCTTACAATAAGGAGCAGGGGTCACTTGTCACTAGCAGGGGTGTTGTTAACTTAACTGAATGGAGTGACGAATAGACTGAGTTCAGCTAATTACGAGATTAAAGTATTCACAACACTGTTTAGAGCGGAATGCTGATTTCCAAACTTCAAACTTAATTGTATGGCAAGTCGGATTTCAAATCCGGACTCAATGTTCTAAACGTTCTCGGCTCAGTTCTTCTGTGTACGAATTGTTGGTAGTTACTACCACTGATATGAGAGTGGACAGTTAGACCGGAGTGGGATTCTAGTAATAGAACTCTTTCACAAGGAGATTTGAGTGCGATCCACTGCAGAGGATTTACGGAATAGTACCGCGTTCACAAAGGGCAAAACATTGTTTGTACCCGGCAATCATCTGCTTGCTGATGATGCTCACCATGTAACACAGTTGCAAATTGTGCTGGTAAACAGAGTGAGGTCTATATTCTGTAGACTGTACTTTATCGTCGTATGTAAAAATGTTGTTTTCACGTAAAGGTATATCATTTGCTCATTAGCAGTCCGATTTTGATGTCTGTAGTGTAGCTTTTCTGTATGTGAAATGACGACGGCTCAAAGAATAATTCAAAAGTACACACTTTAACAGAAGTGGATTTACGAGGAAAGAATTTGGCAAGATGTATGAAGCACGCGCTGCTTTATTGAAAATAGAGTCAGGTTCAGGTTTTGTAAAGCCATCATTCTCTCGCTTTTCAGATTCTATCAAGGACTTCCTCATTAACTTCTATACGGATGCCGAACCTCATCCGGGTCGCAGAGGTGGAAGCACAAAGGATTACAAATATGTCAAGATGCTCACTGGGATTGCGAACCGCGAGAGAAATTCCTTAACGGTAGATCTTGATGATTTGGAGACACATACGAAGGATTCCAATGAGACCCTGGTGGATAATATTGAGAAGAACACGCGCCGGTAAGTTGTAGTTGTAGAATAACGGTTACGTCAAACTGGTTAGTTGAATGCAATACTTGTTTCGTTTCCAGTTACACGATCATGTTAGCGGAATGCGTTTCGGACTTGATTCCTGACTATAAAACCAGGGAAAGTCAAGCTAAGGATTCTCTTGATGTTTTTATTGAGCACCGGCTACGGGCGGCTATGTTGATCCAAACTCAGGAAAATCCTAACGATCAGGATGGTCAGCAACGACAAGATGTGGAAAATCAGTTTCCCCCCGAATTGCTCCGTCGTTTCGAAGTCCATTGGAAACCCAGGGGCGAAACGAAGGTTTTGGGTATTCGGTCACTCCGTGCTGATCAGGTACATATAATCTACATGCAAGCAAAGAGCTGCTAAGATTCTTCAATAAACTCTGGCGTGCATTAACATATTATCTGTTTCTGCAGATTGGAAGACTTGTAACAGTTCATGGAGTTGTCATTCGTGCAACCGAAGTTCGACCTCTGTTGAGCGTTGCAACCTATACCTGCGATTCGTGCTCGGCAGAAACCTTCCAGAGCATCACCTCACCCAGCTTCACTCCTCTAACTTCTTGCCAGTCTGATTATTGCAAGGGCAATAAAACTGGAGGTAGATTACAGCTTCAAACTCGTGGTTCCAAATTCGGTAAGTTCCAAGAATTAAAAATACAGGAACAAAGTGGAGACGTCCCTGCTGGGCATGTCCCTCGGGCATTGACTATTCACTGCCGAGGGGAAAATACCAGAACTGCTGCTGCTGGAGACCATGTATCTGTTATTGGAGTATTTTTGCCGATGGCACGATCCACTGCGTTTTCTCAAATGAATGCTGGACTCATTACTGATACTTATCTGGAAGCACACGTAAGAAGTATTTAAGCTTATTATGCACTGCTATGAATGAAATATATGAATCATGAATAACGTTTTTGCTTTGAATATACAGAAAGTTACACCGATATCGAAATGGGATGATGGCGAGATTGGAGATGAGCTCACAGAGGAGGAACTAGCAGAATGTGCAGAAGCCGATTTCTATGAAAAACTTGCCGCATCGATAGCTCCAGAAGTTTATGGACATGAGGACGTAAAGAAAAGCTTGTTATTGATGATGGTAAGGCCACAATTGTTGTGTATTAAGCCGAATGAAATCTAAATTTTAGCACTAGCCCGAGTACAAACAATAATTATGATTTCATGATTAGGTGGGTGGCGTTGACAGAAACGTCGGAGGTCTCAAAATCAGAGGCACTATTAACATCTGTCTTATGGGAGATCCAGGAGTCGCTAAATCGCAAATGCTCTCATACATTGACCGATTGGCTCCAAGAAGTAATGGACTCATACAGCCATTTTTTAGCATGCACACTCGATGCCAACGGTTTTTTTGAATTATCTAACTCCAACATCTCTTAAATTCTAGGTCAAATGACTTCTGGTCGAGGTTCTACTGGTGTTGGTCTGACTGCCTCCATCATGAAAGATCCTGTAACTGGACTAATGACTTTGGAAGCTGGAGCGTTGATGTTGGCTGACCAAGGTAAATTTTTTTGAAAGTAAAATTACATGATATAATAGCTTGAAATTGGTCATCATCTAGTTAATCGTACGCAGGTGTTTGCTGTATCGATGAATTCGACAAGATGAATGAGTCCGACAGAACAGCATTGCACGAAGTAATGGAGCAGCAGACAATATCTGTTGCCAAAGCTGGAATTTTGACGACTCTGCATGCTCGTACCTCTGTATTGGCTGCGGCCAATCCAGCTTTCGGGCGGTACAATCCGCACCGAAGCATTCAGGATAACATCGCGCTCCCAGCTGCACTGTTGTCTCGATTCGATCTCTTATGGCTGTTACAGGTAAATTATTTCGCATTGATGTAAGCGTTGTCTGTGTTTGTTGGTTTGATAATTCGCCCATACTTTTACCACAGGACAAAACGAACCAAGAAGAAGATTTGAGATTGGCGAAGCACATCACGTACGTGCATCAATATATGGTGGAACCTCCTAGAAGTGTCAAACCATTGGATATGAATTTTATGCGCCGCTACATCCAATCATGCAGAAAGAAAATGCCTACAATTCCGCCTAACTTGAGCGAACGACTTGTTGGAGCTTATGTTGAGTTGAGAAATGACGCTCGTAACTGCAGAGAGACTACATTTACTTCTCCCAGAAGTTTGTTAGCCATTCTGCGTATTTCAACAGCCCTGGTAAGCTTTTGAAATTTAATCGAAATTTTGGCTCGCATGGTGCAACTTTTATAACACAGACGTTAATTTCAGGCTCGGTTGAGAAGATCCGATGTTGTGATTGAAGATGACGTCATTGAGGCCATTCGCCTTGTAGAAAGAGCTCGCGATTCGACCAAGCCTGGTAATCTACATCGCTTGCATGAAGTACGAAGTATAAAACACAATTATGTTAATCACACAATTATCTTGCAGGCGTAACTCAACAAACTCGTGTTGTTCCTCCAACTGAGCAAATATCTCAGATTGTGCGGGCACTCAGAAGCGCCTTGCCTGAGGGTCAAAATGTGGTTCAAATTAAGCATATCCGTGAAAAATGCGGTCAGAAGGGATTTTCTGCGGAGCAAGTGGATCGCTGCCTTGATGAATACGAGAACATTAATGTCTGGCACATTAACCAAAACCGAACTCGACTTACATTCGTGTAAGCTTTTACCTGAAGATGGAACAGAACCATGGTCCGTGAATTTTTTATGTAGGCTGAACCGGGATCACTGAAAGGATTACAGAATTTTTGGGAGGCATTCGTTTGAGTGGACAGATTTGGAAGCGCCGGCGGCACAAGTATTTTAATATTTTTAAAAGATTTCATATTTTGATTCCGTTGTTGCATGCGTATTACTTGTAGTTTTGTTTTTTAACTTTCGTATGTTTGTGGATGATTATGATTCTTATGCTGTTTGCTGAAATGATCGAAAAATAAAACAATTTTAGCGAGATTTTACAAAATCGTTGTAGATTTATTTCTCCGTAATTTACGAACTTTCTCCAAACAACTTCTTCCCCCTATGATTAAATGTAATAAAACTCGGTCGATGTAGAAACGATTCATAGGATTTAGACGCCATATCCTCAATAGCACGAATTTCCTTGAAAGTTTGCATTGCTGCGGCTCCCCATACAGCAATAGCAACTCCAAGCAATCCTTCCAACATCATCTGGAAAAATTAACGGATTTACATAATTTTTTATTTGTAAAATTAGAACTAGATACCAAAGCGAATATACGAAGCCGCTTTCATCACAGCCTATCACCACCATACATTTAGCGAAACGACAAAAATAGCCGGATACTGCTTCATTTGACCTGAAACTCGGTGATTATCACTTTGGTCGCTACCATTGTTTTACACGCATACTAGTTAATAATCCTACACATTCGGAAATCCTTTACCCTTGCTAATATTGCTTTTTCTAACAGAAATTAGTTTGATTCCAATTGATATGTGATGGATTCTAGAAACAGGAACTTAGTTCCACAAAAACAATCAAGCACATACGAGTATCAAATTACGAAAACTTACGTCGAGCGGAAGCGATGTGAATTCATCTTCATTAAACCTCAGAAAAGATCGCACTGAAAATGAGTTGTTGAATTTATTAAAATTTTTACCCAATAACATTGATCAGGAATCAGAAAAACAAATGTAAGCCTCCCAAACTAACTTACGTTGTGAAACTGAATATCCTGTGTGAATTAGTAAACACATCCCAACTATGACTGCAATTTTTCCAAATGCGTTGGCCATTTTCTAAAAAAGAAATGATTATATTTGATCTTTAGCTATGATACAACATATGAGGAAATGTTTTCTCATCGTATTCTTCATGCCATCGAATTTAGAAAAAAATAACTTACTAAAACTGTAAATCCTCCAGAACTTCTACAAAACTTCAAAATCAACAGTATTCCAGGTTCCAAACTATACTAGTTTGTTTCAGTTTCAAGTAAGCGCTTCCGGTCCTAGAAATATAGTTGAGTTGTAATTATTTCCGTCAAATTCGTGTTTGATATAAAAGTTTAGTTATATTATTGATATACCACTGCAGATCAGACCATTTAATTAATGAATTTTCCAGGATGTGTCGTAAGGGTTGAGTTGCGCGCCAACAATAACAAGTATATCTCCAAGTGAGTACACCAAAGTGAGAATTTATCTCGCTTGCTTGTTGGTGCCCCATTCGAATTCCCTGGGGTAAATGTAGACTACTTTCTATTGATGTTTTAATCGTTATGCGTCATCAAAGTTTTGAGTGAAAACTTCAGTTTGTGAACTTTAGTGAGTGTCGTTCCAACAAAGATTCCGAAATCGATGCAAGATCGATAACAGGGATAACAGCACTTTCACACCCGCCCCCAATAGTACAAGATCCATTGAGTGCTGGGAGGTATGCTGTCAAGTGAAATGGACAGAATTGCGTAAGGCTTTACTGGATACCACGCATCACTTATGATGAACTCGTACGGAAAATATTTTCCGGAAACCTTTTCCCTGGTCAGTACCTTTTCCCTGCTTTCTCCTCGCATGCAAGTGGAGCAAGGGGAAGCAGAAAAATTTGGGAGGATGAATTTTTATGGCATACAATCATGAGTTTGTATGGTTACACAGATTTATTTATCCGGTCCCTGTCTGCAATTCAAGAGCCAACAGCATGGGAAAAAAGATCATAGCCCTACAGAAAAGAGGCGAGTAAAACCATAATCATAAGAAAAGTTGGGGAAATTGTATTCAGAAATGTCTTCATCTCATAGCAAGTGGAAGTAAAAGATCCTGGACGTACTTCGTTCCTTTCGGCCCCTTTCTTCCCATGTTTCCGAAATGGCGCTCATATAGTTCTCCTCCTACAACTTCTCCCACATTTTATCTTTCATTGCGATCCTTGTTGAGAGCAAAGCAAAGTTTAGAAAACCAAGGAAAACACAAGTCTCTCTATAAGATGGGACCTCCATAGTATGCTCCAAGATAACCATAACGTTGCCTATACAAGATACTTGCTTTCTCCAGTTCATAAATAGCGGCTAACGGAGGTATAATTTTTTTCATCTTTTGTATTCGACCCGGATTCCCAACACAACGCCCACCGTTTCCAGTACGATTTCAGGCAAGGTCTTGGGACAAGTGTTTTCCACGGAATCCGATTGGATGAATGTTGTCGAACATCTCTTGAAGAAACCCCACGTCAGATTTTTAAAACTGTAGCACACACATACGGTATTCCATTACCCTTAAAAAATACGCGTAACGCAGCTTCGTAGAATCTGTAAAGTCTGTTGTAATTATCCATTAGCTTTAAATTTCTCAACTTTAATGGAAACTTCTACAGTTACAAACTTGGATTACTTACATAAATATGCAAATGAAATAAAATTTCACGAATTACCTCAAGAATTTCTACAGCAAACGCATCTCTGCTTGTATTATGTATGCGACCATGGTTCCAATTTTCTTGGAAAACTAATCATATCCTCGCATGCATTAGAAAGCATAACTGTTTTGTCCTCATTGTATAACCCCTGTCCTTTTTCCCTGGACCAGAATCTAAATGACTCAATCAAGTTCATAGAAAAGATAAAGGAAGCAGTATGAAATTAGAGTTTGCGTGCAAACTCAAAGTTATAAAAGCTTGGGGCTCCCAAGCCATGTTATGCTATCCTTGCATTCCTTGAAGCCGTTAAGCAGAGAAATTTATTCAGCGGGAATGGAATGAAGCATATGAAAGAATTGATACAACGCCCCAATAATGAGCAGAGTAAAAGAAAGAAATTACAGTTTCGGATGCTCCTAAAAATATACATCCTTTTCCGAAAGTTAGGAAATCCCAGAGTCTGTCAGTAGAACTAACCCTTAACATGTCTCCACCGTCTATTATATATATCTGTCTCTACCCAGTGCCTGCTTGAGAATATGCATAAATCCAGATTAGTAAGGTCACCTTCTCTAATGAAACTTCGAGAGAAATCATGCTTCCTTGAACGGAAAACTCCAAGGATCTTGATTCCAGAAGGAGCTAGCTGAGAAAAGCTATGGATTTTTTCCCAACTTTTATTAGAGTTATTGATTGGATTTCAAACAGTCTGAGAGCTTGAGGAGAAGAGAGAGATTAGAATCAAGAGACAAGGCCAAACATTGGATTAAATCCATGAGAAACATATGTGTAGTTGCGGAAAGATGGAATTACTTTGGGGAAAGAAAACAGCGGGGATAGCGGAGAGAGCATTAAAAACTTATGAATTCCCATCAATTTTCCACTAAAATCAGAGCCTGTGTAATGTTTTCCTCCGCCTATAACCCTCGAGTAGTGGTGGTGGTAACCACTACCCAAGGGCAGACTCCTGGTGGCACAACAGTCTCCCATGGTATAAAGGTCTCATGGAAACCAAGCCCGATAATCTTATAACTCCTAGGCAGAATCCGAAGAGGGAGAAATTAGAAGGATGACAGGTAAATTATGCATACACACGCGGAATTCATTATCTTTTCTCGTCCAGAATAGATAGAGGCAAACATAGCTGCTGTAAGATACTTATATTTATATCAATTTCTGGCTCAGAGAACAGAGATGAGAATCGCTTTCCTCAACGTCAAGATCTCAGTTATGACTGACGGCTGCACGAGTACAAGCTCACAGTTCCTCCACTCTATGTTTTACCCTGAAACACTAAACTGCCCGGGTAGTTGTTCCCTTCCGCTCAGTGTCACCACACAATCCCCTACAGTTGTCACCTGTCACATAATGTATCCATAGACCGAACTTAAGCTGACAGCGTGCGAAAAAAAAGTGATACTCTTTCCTCCTTTCACTCGCCCGCCTTACACCACACCAGCCCGCATTTGACATTCTTATCTGCACGGACAATAGCTCCTTACGTATTTTGGGGGCATCGTTTTTTCCACATCCATGGGTCCATCCTGCTATCACCGAAAAGCTGGAAGTCATATGTATGGCATACATCTCATCACCATCGCCTACTACGTCTGAATAAGTTAGCCGCCACAATCTGCTGGTGACTTGAAAAAATAGAGTAGCAGTAGCTGGCATAATATAAATGTATATAAGAGAGAAATCTTGTAAGAGAGAGCCAAAATATCCTCTTGTGGTGTAGACATAGAGTCCAACTTCAATATGTTTGTTCCACTCCCTCCTGACACTGTTTCCCTTGAGTCTGTCATTAAAATGCCTACCTCGACAAATTATGGAAATGAATGACAGGAGTTAAATGATTTCCTCGTTTTAGAATTCGTTTAGGCGAGCATAACTTTTTTGAGTCGAGCACTACTAATTCCCCATCCCTTACCGCCCCTGCCTCCTCATGTGTCTCATTCCTCAATTCCAGAGTATTTGGTCGTCTCTTCTGAGATGAAGACAAGATTTTTACGGCATTAAGACACGCAGGAGGGAGTCATACACGCAAAAATCTCAAAATTAGATTTAGCCTACTTCATAAGGATTCTGTCTGCCTGGTGTATGAAGAGACGAAGAGAGTGAGAATAAAACAGGCTTGTAGTATCATCCTTGCTCGCATGGAAAAAGTAAAATAGTAAACAGTAAAAAAGCTTTAAAGTTTCATCTTCACCCCAGCCCGCAATTTTCACGCCTCCTTCCTGTTTTTGTAATGTGCACAAGACACACGAGACGCAATATATACTCACATAACCTGATCGAAAAAATCACGTGCTTGAATTTCCTTGCATACAATATACAATCTCTTATTTTTCCCCCTTTCCATAGACACGGGAATTACAGAATTACGGACGGAGCATAAATTTATCTGCAAAACAAGTTCATCTCCAACAAAAACCGACAAATATACCTCCTCTCTTGTTCCTCCGATATCTTTGCTCACAGCCAGGATACACATTTCTACGCTCGTCTGTTAGCAGCCTACACTAAACCTGGTAGCAAAGCAGGGATAAAAATCATACGACCGAACCGAATCCCTGACGTTTTTATCTTATAAATAACAAGGGAAGTCAAGGAAAGAATAAGAGAAGAATAAAAAATGAGGTGATGAAAATAAGTAGAATTGAAAATTTTGAAATTGGGTCAAGAGTAAAGCATCGGCTGGTGTCGATTATCTATCAACGTAAGCCAAATTATTTACCCCTCTCCCTATAGCTTGCCATTTTTAGTTTGAGGACAACAGAACTGCGCTAGATAAAAGTAGCATCACAGAATTCTCATTGTGAACGGCTAAATCAATTTAATTCAATTTGTCCACTCATACTTATTTGTGGTATTAGTATCGAGTGGTAAGATAGTGAGATCTAAAGAATGGATTTTAATGGGCGGAACGCCTTATGATTGAACAGCGTGGATAAGCTTGCAAATTTCTTCCCTATCCTCCCACGCTTCTAATTCTCTCAGACAATTTGCAATATATAACTCCCTTGTCTCATTATTTCACGCGCATAGACCCGTTCCTAAAGTAACAAGTTTTACATATCCCAAAACTTCTAACTGCCTCGCCGCCATAGAATACAAAATGAGGCTTTCACCTCCTCCACATGTACTTAGAAATATACTTATAGACAACGTCCACTTTTTACTCACAGTACTTCCCGCATGGCCTTGAATTTTAATGGCGACAAAAAGCACAGCACCCATTTTCCCGTCTTAACTCTACAGGCGTGTCAAAATAAGCTCACTATGTCCTAATTTTCGAAATTCCTCAACAGAAAGCCCTTACCTAACTTATCAAGGAATATCGTCCTCAAATCACGATATTATCGTTCTTCTTCTTGTTCGTTCCTTTACGAAGATATGTATACTATATATAGTAAAAAGAAATTAGTTGTATTACATAATAGCATAAGCTTTGAAGCATTAATAATAGGTCTTCTTGCATTCATCCTCCAGAATGTTGTGCAGGTTTCTTAGCGCCGGATTCGGTAAAAGGAAGTGATTGGATGGATTTTCTCTTTCTTGGATTACACTCAAGTGAAAGTCGAAGAAAAAGAGAGAGCGACTTAAGAGCAAAACCAATATTGAAAAATAAAACGTAGCTGGAATGTGATTATGAGAGCAAAGTGAATCCGGGGCCGTACACTTTCCCGTTGATCATAGATGGAATGTATCCCTCAATTCGGAAGCAAGATAAGCTTAACCCCATGCACGCTCTTACTCACTGTACGAAATCCCCTCGTCTTCTTTCTAAAGCTGGGATATCTTCTGCATACAAATTCGAGGGAAAATGGGAAAAGAGGAAATTCAACACAGGTGTGGAATGTTTGATATTACGCTGTGTTGATTCACAGTATTTCTTGCCCATCCCCTCTTCTCCAGCCACCCGGAAAGGCGTTTCTTGGTCTGTAATGGATTCAGAGAAAGTAGAAAATGAGAAACAGTTGGAGAAAGCATCTTTCTTATTTGCTTAAGAACGGGATTGAATGGATTTATCCTAAGGGTTGCGACCTGCAAACAATTCAGCGAAACGTGTATTTGCAAAACGTTTGGGCTGCTCTTGCTCTTTGTTGCGGATAAGATGAAGGCGGGATTTTTCAAAATAACTTGACAATAATGCATAACGCATTGTTGCGGCAAAGAAAATAAACAAAACATTAGCTTCTCTCTCGGTAAACCCATGGAGGGGATGAAACGGATTCCAAACGGGGTCGAAGCATAATCAGCCGGGTGACAGAGAGGAAGAGAAAGTCCTGACTCGTGAACAACGAAGTCTTTAGACTAAGACTCTGGGTCACTCTGGGAGTCTGGGGGAGAGTGTCTTCTCAGAATGCAGAAGGACAAAAGTTGGATGACGTCTTTGAGAGGGAAGCTGAAGAAAAATGATGATATGTTTTCTGTGTGGTCAGAGAAAGAGAGGGATGATGTTAGGGATGTTTGGGACGGAGTGGACAAGTACTGACCGGGAGGAGGAATAAACAGGAGGGAAGTTGGTTAATTTGTATGAATGTCCTGATTTGGAAGTGAGATTGAGGGAAATTATATGGACTGTCTTGTAGAGGGATTGAGGATGGATTTGGGTATTTTGGCTTTGAGGGAAAAGTTTAAGCAAGTCTTTGTAATTTTTTCCATTGGAATGACAAAAGTTTTTGTATCACTTTGACTCTTTTATTGGCAAACTCTCCCGGGGGGTTGAAGAAAGAATTGGCAACGAGAGAAACTATACAAGTATTGAGGTTGGAGCGGGGCTTGTGTGTGAAGGGAACTCAGGAAGAATAACAAGTTGGTGTCCGTCAGAGTGAGCATGGAAAGCAAGCACTCTCTCGCGAATTTCTTCCTCTAGACGGAGATCAGAGGAATTCTCGGGGACAGAATGCATCTTTCCAGCCATACTGTATAGAGATCATTAGGGTTTGGAGGACGAGAGGATGGATCAAGAGGGAAGGGATATGGACTGACATAATAGCTGTAGTATACTATTATAGTCAGGAAAGAGAGAGAATACATCTGTTTATGTGGGAAACTTTGACGTTCGTTAAAAAGCGGGAACATAAATACCTCTTATTCCCTATTTGCCAATCATTAGTATCACTGCCTCGGAAATATTCTGCTTTCCTCCATCCTCCACGGGGAGATGAGTGATGTGCGGGGAAAGTTGTTCCTGTCTCCTCCACATCCACCGCACATTATCTTCTGCGGAAGTTGGAGAAAAATTCCCTTGATTCGGGTGAAATGGGAGGAAAGAAAAGTCATGAGAATGAGATGGGATGCTCATTCGTGAGCATCCAACAAGAGCGTCATGGTGTTGACATGCTGTTAGTGTACACTTGATACCCTATGTGTACTTTTCGCACTCATATTCCCCGCCTTTCTCCTTCGCCCCTTTTTCTTACTGTCACACAACAGCAACACCATCCATCCGTCAACCTCCTCCCCCTCTCATCTCCCCATCCTCCGCGAGGCTGCGAGGCTTCAGCATAGAGGATTTGCGGGAGTGAAAGTCTTTACTTTATCCTTTATCACACCACCATCCCCCACCCCCACCGCTTACACTCTGGTCTGTCTGGACGGAACGATCCGGAGGGAATGATCATTTTGTAATTAATTGAATTGACGAAGCAAACGGATAGATGCATCTATTCAGACACATCCCACCATTAACTCCAGCATACCTTGTACTTTCTCCACTTGGATCATCCCATTAGGCATCCAGTCTCTAGTCCTAGTTTGACAAAAAAACTGCAAAAACTTTTCCCACCAATCCTCACAGTACCAAACCAAGACATAGAGCCGCTAGTGAACCAAATGTTTGTTTTATGAGCCTGTACTCGTTCTCCCCAATGGCAACTAGTAACTGTGCAGATGAGACGCGATGTAAATTTTGGATAAATTGAAAGGACAGAATTATCTGTGATCTAGAGGAAAAGGGGAAATAAAGGATGGAATTTTTACGTGTAACTTTTCCCCTATTTTTCCTCGGCTTTTCTATAATTAATTTCTACCTGTAGGA
This sequence comes from Sminthurides aquaticus, assembly GCA_906901655.1. Lineage (NCBI taxonomy): Eukaryota > Metazoa > Arthropoda > Collembola > Symphypleona > Sminthurididae > Sminthurides > Sminthurides aquaticus. The sequence goes on along the minus strand of CAJQTT010000002.1, from coordinate 251,481 downwards.
CAGAGTGATAGAATCAGAGTGGGAATAAAAGACTCTAGACTTTATTTATACGCGTCTCCACTGAGTAATCGTGCATAGCCTCTTTAATCGAAATCAATTAATCAACTTCCCCCACACCACCCAGACTATATCAAACCCGGGAATTGGGAGGGAGCTTGGGGGTGAGCGGGACTTGCCGGGAACTGCATGGGAACGGAGCAGGGAACTCAAGGCAGGCCTCGCTTTTGTAGCATTCATGGTTAGAAACATGGAGTGAGTCCCAATCTCAATTGATACTAATTCCCCCTTGTTTGCATTTATAAGACTGCAGAGGAACAGAGGGAGAGGATTATTGGGAAAATGAATTGAGGAGGAAAGGGAAGCTGGAGAGGAAATCAAAATTTCACTTTCCAAATCTCTATCCAAGCCCAATTGTTAATGTGATGGTAAAAACCTGGTTGAAGCAGTTGAATCCAGTTATTCCAGACGAACAAGTCTCCACAGTTCACTTTAGTCAGTATCCTCAAGGTGATAAAGGTGATCTTGGCTTGTATCTTTCCTCTTTGAAGTAGCGTTGCGGGAGGAAGAGGAGAGGAAATAATATTCTAGCTGTCTCACCTCCACCTTGTATCCCTCGTATTGATGGTGAAAGTTGAAAATCTATTACTCGCCTTTCTCCCATTGGTCGCATTACATAAATTGTTTTCTCCAATCTTGTGATTGCATTATAAAAATTCTTCTCTGACCTCACCCCCATCAAGTTGTGGTCTCTCTTCTCCACTCTTGACTCTATAGACTGGGAAAAGAACAACTTGTTCAGACACATACAAGGCAACTCCTATATTCCACCTTATCTGACCTTTCTCTGCCATGTTCCAATAGTTCTCCTCCGTCACCTTAGCATCTCAAGCTCCTGTCCTGTATTTGAGGAAAGCAGCCATGTATGTGACTTCTGACTCTAGCCGAATCCGATCTACCTGCAACTTATCTCGTCTCGAACTTTATTCGCTAGAGGCTTGGACTTGGTGGATTACAAACGGAATAATGGAGAGTTATAGTATATGATTCACATAGCAAACAAGAGAGTGATGCTTAGTTAGATCAAATTCGTTCCCTCAGATCTTCTAGGATAGGAGCTAGTAATACTTACTGCAATATAAATAGCAATGCAGCGGGATGCCCGTATACTATTCCATCGTTAGCTGCTTGCAAAACAAGTTCAAGAAATTCCCGCGGCCGTTTATAAATATAATATATATATACGCCCAAGTTCAAACAGAGGGAAGAGAAAAAGGGATTGCTAGAACTAGAACTGAGGACAAGGAAGGAGAGGTAACGAGAGGGAAATAAATGTCTGAAATGAAGTTGGATTTGATGATAATACTTAAACATGTTTGAATATGATGAGAAATATTGGAGATTCAGTCCTAAGAAGAGAGCCCGAATGAAGCGAGATAAAATTAATGAAGAATTACGACGTAGCATCAGGATTAAAAGCTTGCAAATTTGTAGGGCTCGCTGAGAGTATAATAATCTCTCGTAATGGGAGAAGTAGGAGTCCTACTGTAGGACTTGAGTCATTTACTTTCCATGATCGTCAACTTAATGTTCTCTCCCCCACACATACACACACACGTCTCTTTCTTCAAGACTAGTGTGTGATGATGATAATATGCTGAATTGCAAAGAGTGTCAAATTTAAGTGATTACTGGAGCAATGGCTTTTCGTGCTACGGAATACAGAAACGAATCAGATGTAGCGTATGAAGCTATTGATTGCCTACTCGTACAAATTCCTGAAGTAATCTGTCTGGATAGTGGTCTGAACTGAATAAGGAAGACGCTGTTATATACCCCGCCTGAGAAACTTCAATTATCGTCCTTGTTGCAATTTTCCTGGAGAAATCCTTCAAAAGAAGCTCTTATTCTCCAAAAGTGTGATATGTACTGTTAGTCTGCCTTGGTAACTGCTTGGTTGGGTTATGCTGTCTCCAGGCCTTCATCATCCCCCTTCCCCCAATGTAATCCTCCCAGAAAGTATATATTTACTCTACATGACCGCAAATTAATCTACGCGAAAGTTGTTTATAAAAAGTGCATTGGACCTGACAAAATGCTTTCCTTTGCTTTCTCAAATATGCTCACCACCAGACTAGAAGAGGTGAGGGAGCTTCTTGACGCGCCTGCATGTTTTTAGGCAAGATGTGTCGGGGGAGGAGTGAAAAATATATGATCTATATAGATTATAATTTCAGATTTAAAACTTGGAAACTAATTTTTCTTCCTTGGATTTTCTTGAGTAAGGCAAAGTTTGAGCGAATTGGTCAGATACAGATGCACGCCTGAAAATTAACTGCAAATACCGACGTGGAACCAGGGCGAAAGGTAGCATTTTCGAAAGTCCCTATTTCCAAAGCCCTGCCTTCTACTCTGCGAATAGTCTCTGGTCTTCTTCAAAGTAGAACCTTGTTGGATGAGTGTGGTGAATTTAAATTTTGAAGTAGAGGGAACCGAGATAGAAATTCCAGCCTGGAGCTTTATGATGGGGTGATCATTTTGTGAGACTGAGGGCGCTAAAGCGGCGCGGAGAGCAAATATAATTGAGCGCATCTTTACATCGTGATGCTTTTCTTGTAGTTTTTCATTTCTACAGCTTGGTCCACAAATTTCCTCTCCCTTTAATACTCGTTCATCTCTCATTCTAGCCCAGAAGATTCGCAGAAGGAGTGGGAGTGTGGTGGTTGTGCTGATAGTGCTCCTCTGAACTGCTGGGTGTTCACAGCCGCCACTGTGGTGTACACAAGGCTCGCAGACGGGAAATCTTCCGACGTTTAGAGGCAGAGATGCCATAGGAGAACGAGAATAAGGAAGACGGACCAAAGCACTAACACTCCTATGTTCGAACACTGTAGAAGCATGAAATAAGCTTGAGTGAAGAATAGATGAACAGGAGTGAGCATCGGCAAAAGAGAGGATTTCTATCTTGGCATCTGTTCTGTGCAGGGAAAAGGAAAGAAAGCATAGTTGGAGAGAGTGAGTGAGTGAGAATCCGTTTGCAAACTTGTGCAGAATCTATGTGCTCGTCTTTGACTGAAGGGAAAAGCGGGATTCGCGGGAAGAATGGTCTCATCCAGGATTGAGGGACGATGTGAGAAGCTTCTTCAGACTTTGTCCAGGGAAAGAAAGTGTGTGAGTGTGGAAAAAAGTCATATCATCGCCCATGTTTCCCACTAGCCTCGCTCCCTTTCAACCTCTTACTTCCATCCCTCCTTTCTTGTCGTCTTCTCCAAAGTTGGATTGAAATCTTTTCACAAAATCTATTTCAACTATTCAGAAGGGATATTTTCGAGGAAGATGGCTCAAAACTTTGCAACTTTCTGAGACACACGTACCGGGGGAAGAAGAGGTTCCGCGCCAAGAGATTTGTCTTTCCAAACTATCCCTGTCCACGAAACACCACTCTGCTCCCTCTTCCCCTTCCCCTATCATCCAAACAGTGAACGGATACTCAAATAAGCTCAACTTCTAATTAAATGAATTTACTTCTAAACACTTTGATCTACTCCAAGATTCCTTTTACCCCACTGCATATAAACCTCCAGTTTCTCTCCAGGCATGAAGACAGTGACGTTCTCGTGATCTGAATAATAAATATAGTATTCTTACCCCAGTTCTACGTTTACGCTTTCCCCTTCTTCATACCTTAAAATCAGATGAAACAAGACAATCCTTTCTTCACCTTTAGCTTCCTAATAGTGTTTTTCAACAGTTTTAAACAAAGTCCAAATCCTTGTAAACAGTTTTTCCCGTCATGATAAATAATAGTGAGAAAAAATCCAGGAAATTCGGAACACGCTCGTAAGAAAGGTAAGATATACGTTTAAAATCTTGTTGCAAATTACTAAAACTAGATTCACAAAATAAACGCGCAAAATATGGCATCAATTCCTTCCCGACTTTGTCAGCTTACAAAAGTTACACCCTTGTTTGGAGGAGCATGGTTAAATTTTATAGATTCTGACTTGGGGAGAAATAGAGAAACAGTTACATCATCTTGATAGAAGAAGGAGAGTTGTAAAAATCTGGCTTGTTGGACGTTTAAATTGTGGAGATTGTCGGAATTTGTAGCGTGTTACTTTCCATCCCAGTGGAATGTGAAGCTTGAATCTTGAAATCTTGACGTGGCTGAGACTGCTGAGACTAGGAGAAAGCTAAGCATGGTTTATTCTTCTTATGCATTTCTCTCCCTACTTTGGTCACATTTGCAAGAGTAAAAAAGGTCAACAAAATACGGATATATGCTTTAGAAGGGTACTTGCATAAATTTTCTCATCACAATCCTCCTGTACAACTTTACGACTGGAATGTTTGAAATACTAGGAATTTTTGTGGTTGGGCTAATATCCAATTTGTTTCCCTTGTATCACGCCCAGTTGATTCTCTATGCTGGCAAAAGAAAAGAAAAAAATATCCGGCAGAGCTTACACACACACCACCATCACTAAACTATCACGAGTCAGCTTTCAGCCAAAGGGGTGGGGGTGGGGGTGGCAACCCCGAAATCCAGATTTCTTAGCTCCGGACTTTTCATGGGATATTCTGAATCCCTTTCGTCTCTCCTAGAGACTTAGGAGCTTGTCCATCAGAAGACTACACAAGGGAAGAAAAGAGATTAGGGCGTCTAAGAGGAAAGAGTTTGTTGGTGGAGGGAAAGCAAGCTGGAGAAAGCATTATTATAAGGACGAGCCTTGGAAAGACCAGAGTTCCCTACACGTTCCAGAGTATATATCCTGAGTTGGAGCAGAAGGATTGGATTCTTGGACTCCTCTCTCATGATAGTTAACTCTGCAAGAGATTTAGTGTGTGGGTGAAATCATCCCAGAATAATATGGAAGCTGAGAATGCAAAAAGCCCTTTCTTTCTCTTGTCTTCCCCTGTCCAGCAGACTCCAGATTCATCCTCCTCCTCACTTCCCCAACTTTATTTGATTAGAAGATAAAAGAGGGAGATTAATTCATAGCTTTCCAACTTGCTTCCAAGAGATGATACTTCTATAAAATTTCAACAAACCCCTATATACATTTCCGCGTCTTTCCCCTTTCCCTTTCCACTCCTTTGTCTCAGTGATTTCAAGATAATTTTATTGGACATTCCAAGTTACCAGAATCTTTTTTTATTACAATAACTAAACTCCTGCAACATTTCCCCCGTTAAATTCACTTGGTTACGGAGGGTGGAGATGGAGCACAATTTGTACTCCACACACAACGTACAGATTGCGGACAGAAAGCTGCCCAAAAAAACACCCAACTCCCTCTCGCACCAGAAGAGTGTTGGTAAATTAATTAAAAACTGGAGGAAGAATAGCCTTTAATAAAGAGTTGTAAAGACCCATAACCCCACCACTCAGTTTCCGAATATTCCACTCAACCTTGTCTTCCTTCCAATTACTTCCTCATCAACATCAGCTCCCATTTACTCTTTTTTTATTTAGTTTCTCTCCTAACCCTGCACACGTCCTGGGGCTGTGTGCTGAGCTAATGAAAAGCTGCTGAAGAGGAGAAGAGTTAGTGACAAATGTGCGTATATTATTTATAATCAAAGGGGAAAGAGTTGATGCGAAAAAGAGCATCTTTTTACTCACTTCTCCTTGATGACCCTTTTACCAGGAGTCAAACCCAGCTCCTAGATACAACTTCAACCCTTGTCCGCGTCAACAAGGTCTTAGTAATTCATTTTCAGGATCCAAAGCAAAACGACGAGCTAAAATGAGAAGAGAGTCGAAGAAAGTGACAAGGAGGAGATGCGTATAAAAGCCAGGCTCGTCTCTTTCCATTCATCCTTTCTCTACGTATTCCTCTCTCGCAGTTATTCTCCACTCCATCTTGAAACTGAATGCAATTAATTTGATCATCTGATCAAATCAAGTGTAACCTTTTATTTTCTTCAAAATCCTTTCTTCTCCCAAGGCTAGGCGCCGTGTGTGCTAAACTAGCTAAACAACAATTTACGAAACAATATAATTTACCGGCGGGCTTCACATATTCTATCTCACATTTTAATTAGATCCGCGCCTCCTTCACATTATCCTCAGTACTCTGTGCAACTTCATTGAATCCTACCAAATCTACTTTACAGCCTTTCAAAAAGGATCAAAGCTCTAATATCCCGTGGAGATTCTGTCCACAGAAAATCCACTGCATAATGAATTCATCAATGTTAGCCAAAGCAAGAGAAATAAACACGGAATGGATTTAAACATTGTACCGGCAGAGTGCTAATTAAACGATAATACGCAGGGGAATTAAGTGTGGAGATGAGCGATAGTCATGTAAAACAGGGGGAAGTAAAGGTTCGGTGACTGTTTTTCATTAGAATCGCTCGCTCAAACAACCCTTCATAATTTACATCACTTACACAGAAAGCACTAATGAGACTTTTCTGTTTCTTAAGATCCTATTCTTCTACCTATTCCTTATTTTATTTACCTGTTGAGACTCTTGCCAAAAAGAAACTTGCCAAAAACCCTACGTAGAACTTTTTCTGAGTACGAATCTCTCTAATATTTTTATAGATTTGCTGACAGTTTCTATAACAACGGACTGAAATGTTTCAATCCGCGTTTTCTTCTGGCCAAATCGTGTCGTAGTCAGTAGTCATAGCGATATCCCGGTGGCTAAATCCTCTACCCGTGGGTGGCAAACACATCAGCTGTGCTGATTCAGCACTGATCCTTTCTTGGATTTACTTCGACGGCCACCTTCAAATATTGTAGTAATGGTTCGCAGATGAAGAAAACGCGAGATATGATTCAATTTTGAATAAAATTGTTGAAATAATTCTCGAATGTTCTCTTTTCCCCTCGCTCCCAGCGTTGCCCTCGCTTGTTTACCTCTGAAAAAACCGGAAGAGCGCGCTCACCTGAACATTTAATCCCTTGGTCTGTAATCCATCCATCTGAAAGAGTGTGTCTTGCTTATCGAGACCATTTGATTATTTGCTCGTGTTGTTGCCTATGTCTAGGATACTACGAATACCCTGTGTCACCGTCACAACTTTCACTGTACCAGCAGCAGGTGGAAGAGTACCGGGAAAGCTACTCCCACCACCGCTAGTCTAATCGAAGCAAATCGGGTTTCCAGAGTTGAGCTTGAAGATGTACAAGGATGGTATAAGTTGTAAGTTGTAGACTCAAGAGGATAGAAGGGAAAGGAAGGTGGAAACAAAAGTCTTGACAACCATTCCACGAACACGTGCCTCTATGACCCTTTAGGCTTAGCCCCACTCCGTTGAGTAGAAACTATTCTTCCCTTTCAGCAAGGAAAAAGCTGTAGAAATATAGACATGGACGGCTGGACGAGGACCAGACCAGGCCGGAGAATGAATGTCGCAAAACAGATATCAAACCATACGCAAGCTGTTTCTTTATCTTTTATCCTTTCCACAAATTATCCTACCGTTCTAAAATTAGGGGATGAGAAAGGGCAAGCAAGCTCTTTGATAGCATCCTTTAATCCAACAGATTAGAAATACAGCTCTCAAAACCTGAAACCTTCCACATATTATGACTAGACAAGATAGTAGGGTAGGGCAAGTCCTAAAATCTTCTCTTTGACGTGAAGCTCATACTGCAAGGACCATTTCACTGGATACAAACGTATCTCCCTATATTTGCCCGGTTTTTTTCTCTAGCGCAGAATCTATTGATAGAGGAGTAGTTCAAAAGAGAGCTAAAGAGAGATAAAAAAGCGATCCATGCGTGGACTGTTGTTGTGTAACATCTCATGAAGCCGTTACAATTTTTATGGGGGGCAGATCATTCATCAATAGAATATAGGAATCTATTGAGCGAGGAGCTAGCGGAAAAAAACTGCATACATGGAGAAAGTTTAGCAGGACTTTCAAGGGCTGGTTGGCTTGTTTTTAACAGGATTCTCCTCTTCCTTCGCAAATGGCATGGTCGCCTTAAATCGATTAATCATTTGATCCAATCTAAAGCAAAAATATCCGCCATGTATAGCTCTTCCAAAAAGTTGCTTGCAAATGATGGATCTGTGTAATGATCCCGGAAAAATGTGCAAGAGGGAGGACGGGAAAGATGCGCTCCTCCATATTTTTCCGCGCTCCCTCCAGCGTCAGCGTCCCTTCCAATTAGGACAAACCTTTTCCTTCCCAGCTATACGTACGAGCCTTTCATTCCTTAAGACGTTTTCAAAGCTTTTCAGTTATGCTTCGGATCGCTCGTAACAGGATTCCAGATTTCCCAAGGTTATGATGAGTATCAAGTATTTCCAAGAATCCCTGTCCTCCAAATACATGCATGGGTTCAATCCCATATAACTCCGAGTAAAACTTATTCCCACACATGAGCAGCGGGTTATTTGCAGTAAAAAGTACTACATTGCATCTCACCTATTCGCAAATATGATTTACAGGCATATTTGAGCTGCAAGCTATTGGCTTGGGAATATTTCTGACTGTGAGGGAAATTGAAGTAAGGGATTCACAGGGAGGCGGAAAAGTGTACTTGTATAAGACATTTAGAAATCCAAAACTTTCCCTCCAGCATTACCTTGATGATGTGAGGAAAAGATTTGTTTTGCAAACGACAATCTTGTTTATGATTGCCTTTCTCTCAGACAAGTTGCCTCCTATGGAAACGCTCTAAAAATCAAAGGACAATATATTACATTTCAAACCTTGAATTGCAACGCCAATATTTGGAGTATCTGATCTGAATTCTTTTTTGGTAGAAGGATTCTTGCATAATTAATGCAGATCGCTTCCCCGTTTATCCATGTATGTTCCCCAGTATGCTCACACATACACACACACACGCTACGTAGTGTGCTTTTTAAATGGAAAATGCCTTTTTCATAACTGTATTTACTTTCCTCGAAGGAAATGAAAAGAGAGCTACGACTACGCTACGTTTCGAGAGCTGGGGGATGCAAGGAAATGAATTATTGTGACAGCCTCCCTAGAGGAGACTTTTAGGAAAGCGGAGCACAGAAGAGAGGTTAAGAACATGTTTTCTGGTTTGTAGCTGTAGCCTGCTCGAGCCTTTCAAATGTGGCAAAGTCATACAGTAAAATGGTAAATGGCAAAAGGCCAAATTCGCCGGATTAGCTAATTGTCTTCCACAAATGACTCTTTCATAGCATCACCATAGCTCGACTAATATTAACATTATACCTATTTATTCCCTCCGCACAGTAAATATTTCCACAGAGCTCAACCAGACACCGACACCACACCGTGAGAGCATCATAGCTTCCACGTTATTTTGGTAAAAGATTAGAACATCCTCTTCTGGCACTATGATGACAGGGATACAGGTCTTGAAATAGGTTTATGTTTGCTTACCCCTAAGGCAGCCTAAGAAGTGGAAAAAGTGCTCACTTGAACTTGTAAAGGGTTTATACCCAATTTTTTTGCAAAGGCCATGGTAAAAGGCCAACCAAGTTTTCTTATGCATTCAAGCAAACATTTCTGCCTGCTGGATCTTCTGAACTGTAGTTTCAAACTGTAAGGCTTTTTCGAGGAATATGCGAAGGATAGTTCATAAACCGTTATACTTGCGAGTTGTGGCTCGGGCTGCGGCTGATGATGCGGGATACTTCATTATAAATAAGAGGTGATAGCCGAGAAGTTTACTCTCTTATCTAACAGCAGCTCCAACAAGTTTGTCAAAGAATACGACAAGCTGGATAGCTCCCGGCTTCTGCTCTCTCCTGTAACCGTGTAACCTTCAGATAGGGAAAATGGTGACAAAAGGAACAAAATTTGAATTTGAGAGGGTGATTAGCGCACCGTCTGCCGGTGAAGTGTATAAATTCTCTGAGAAAATTTAGTCGACTATATAAATACAGTCTGTTAAAGCGACAGAGCTTAGCCCAACTTTATATAAAATATTTGGAGACTTAAGGAGTTGGAGAAAGTGGGACATGGAGAAAGCCTGTAAACGTAGAGTTTAGAGGAGTAATTCTGTCAAGTTTTAGCAGTGGGAATTGCTATTATCGTCTTAAAAGTTTTGTTCTTCTATTAGTGGATATCTAAAAGCCGCATACACATTTCAATTCGAGGGTTAGGAGAGGAAAGGTTGAGTTATGTTCGAGCATGGTGTCTCAAGAAAGACTTTCCCCAAAAATCCACCCTTTCTCCAGCTCGTCCCATCCCAGTCCTAGTGATGGTTGTGCGGAAGTGGATTGAAAAGTTGACGTGAGAATAAAGAAGGATATATAAACGGCCTTTGGGTAGGAGGGCGGAGAAGAAAAGGCGTGCATTATGTGGTCGTATCAGTATATGACACTATAACACGCAGAACGTTTACATACGAAGATGAGGAGTGAATTTTTATGCTTACTGTTATTATGGCTTAAATCCGGGGATAAGTAAACGAATTTTGAAACAACTTTCCTCAAAAGCGTAGATACTACCCGGGTAAACAATGCCTTTCTCCTAGCCCACACCTCCTTTATAAGCTCAAGTTCATGAAATAAGGCGATTGTTGATCTTGGTGCGTCGGAATCCTCTAGGCAATTCTAAAATCCTGTTTTCTCTCTCTGCAACGGAGAAAGCAAGGTGTGTGAGACTCTTTACTGTACATGCTCCTCCAAGGTAGGGTAGTCAAAATGCATTGAGGGAATATTTTCCGGATTTGCAATTGAAAACCACACGCTCGCTTTTAAAATGTTTCTTTTAAGGAACTAAGTAGGAGTACGTGGGAGTTGGGGAATTCGTAGGGATTGTGTGAGCTTCCAGGTGCTTTCTCCGTCATTGTGTCAGTGGGCTTAGGTTTTGGATACGCCACAGAGAAGGTTAGTCGCTTGAAATGAAACTCGGATGAGAAAATAAAGCGGGGAAAAGAGAAAGAGCGCTGGACTTTTCCCAGACCAAACATGTACTACTTATTTATACGTGAGAATGGAACTGTTCAAGCAAGCCATACTTGAAATGTTTCTATTTCATGAAAGCCGTATTTTAAATCGATCATTCAAAATCAAAGTAGGAGAAGAAAGAAGCCAAAGCCATGGCAAACCCATATCCTGTCGTTTGTGTAAAGTGAAGGAAGGCAGAGGTGAAATTGACGAGGATGGAATTTTTCCCGCAGAGACTCTCCTGGACATTCTATCCCGTTTATTTACAGAAGAAGGTTGGAAAGAAAAATCGGGTATTGTATTGTGTATTACACTGAGGTAGGAGAGAGAACATTAACGAAAGGATCAAGAAACACAGCCTCTGTGTACTAGCCTCTCTGTGCACTGTGAGGCTACAGTTTCTATATGTCTCGGTTCGGATCCCAAGATTTACGTCAAACGGGGAAGCATGAGCTTCTTCTAATAACGCACACAATCTTATTGATTTCCTGGAGGGAATACAAGTTACAATTCCAACAACCAATACTAAATAGTTTACTCAGCAGCCTCCGTTTATACATACTTCATTGAATTTATGCGCCAAGTTGAGCAGAGAAACGAGGACAAAACTACGGGAATTACGGATATTTCTTTGAATTCTCATCAGGAGAATGTAAACACGGGGAGAGATGACGTTGGGCGGAATGGGGGAAGCCGTAGGAGTTTTAAATGAAAAAGCGGCGGGATTCTCCTGGATCCTCGATCCTACTTTCCTACTCCCACAATAAACCAAGATAAAGGGTTACAGGGCAAGGGTGAATTATGTTTGATCCGACGGCTTTAAAAGATATTGCAGACATATGAGGCGGAGGAGAATGAGGCAAAAGAGAGGTTCGAGGAGCAAGATCTTTCCAAAAGCGGCTTTCATTTCCGTCCAAATCACATTCACCTTACGAGCTACTTCACTTTCTCCTTTTATTTCCCACCCGCTTAGTCCAGTATGCATGAATGTATGATACCCCTGGATTGAAATGTATTTTTCCATTGTCTTTCTACCCAAAATATATGGGAATCCCGTTAATTAGATGTCCACAAACCATACATACTGAAATACATGCACAGTTTTGTTAATATGAGCCTTCAGAATTATGAAAGGTGTCGATACATTTGTTCTTGTTCCACAACTTGGTAGGCTTCAATGTCTTCAGATTGGACGCTTCCCGAGTTGAAGGAGAAAGACTTTCTCCTGGTGGAAACTCTTAATAGTGAAAGTGACAGTAAAGAATGATCCAAAGAGGAAGAGAAAGTTTATCTTTTAGAAAACCACCGGAAACCTTTCTGTTTGTTAGTCAGAAGAGTGTAATTGAAACTTTAAAGTTTATGGTGTACAGTCAAAAAGGGTTGGGTTTCTCCGTTTAATTTTATTCATACCTTCACTCTCTGTAGCTCTGTTTTAGACAGCCAGAGTCTATCTTGGACTGTCTATCTCAAATGAAAAATTTAATGACAATGAAGGCGGGAGGGCTGCAGGCTCTTTTTGGAGGTGGGAAGCGTTACTCGAGAGGGAAATGGGAGTGTAGTAATTAGAACATGATGCCAGATGGCAATTAGCTCAAGACGTAAGCTCTTGGAATGTACTCGGGTCTGACTGGAAATGGCATTATTTGTAGAATGAAGCCAGCCTTGTTCACGCTCTGGCTATTGCAGTGCATGGAGAGAACGCATTGATGGATGACAAGAGAAGGGGCGGGCGGGAGGGAGTAGGGAAGTTAGTACAAACAAGCATAGTTTTTGTGGGTGATCAGCCATTTCCCAGGTTTGTTCAGAGAAAAGCCAGAAACCCCTAGAGCTTCTCGCCGCACCTCGTACATAGAAGTTGGTGTAAAAGGAATGGCAGAAAACTTTTCCAGTCTCCGGTCCTCTTCCTCAGTGTTCGGGTTGAGAAACCTGCCGGATTCCTTCTCCAACCAGCCCTTCTTCTACTTTCTCCTCAACTTTCACCACCACTGTCTTTGACAAGTGTTCCTTGAAAGTTATTGCTAGAATGGAGAAGACTAAAGATTTGTATTTATATTGAAAGATTCCCTTTACTTTTCTTGACATCCCTTCCACATCAGAATGGCTCTCGGGCGCTCTCCTCCATTTTTGCTCTTACCATGTGGCCTTCCAAGGGGGAGATACGAATACGAGCCGAGAAAGGAGCACGTTCGAAGGCATCATTACTTTGCGGGCAAGTTGTTGGGCTTGGGGCTCCTTGTTTTGCAAACGTGTTTCTTGGAGCTAGATGCTTTTAATGTTCATACGTTGACAGATTCATACGCGCCGCTTGTCATTCTCAACTTATCAACGCTTCCAGTATCTCAAGACTCAGGAGCACCGCACCATTACGGCTCATGGCAAGTCAATGAGCCGCGATGGAGACACAAGGATTTCTCTCCACCGCCACCAGCGCCACACTAGATATTTGCAACCAGTTCCAGAATAAGACGCGCCACGCCCAGTCATCAGTGATACCGTATCTAGCTTTGGTTCCTTCTGGATGTAAAATTCTAGACGTGTCTCACAAGGAATACTCTCGTTTCGGGAAAACTTGTAAATGTTATGACTACGTACGAAGGAACACGTGTGGAATCATTTTCATCCATTATCTTACAATGGTTACGGTCTCCCATCACGACTAACCTACCTACCGAAACTACACGCTATAATCTCTAGGCCTTGAAAATCGTGGAGCCGTGAATGGATTATGACAAAATTTCCTTTGCATCCTCTTGCAAAAGAAAAGAGTACTTTACCCATGTCATACACAGTGGACAAAGATATTTGGAGGATTGAGACAAGGAAGGGAATATGCAGAGGAGAGAACATGAATCCTTTGGACTGAGAAGACAAGATGAACGCATTTGCACAAATTGACGTCCGGAAATGTGAACAGTGCATGGTCTTATTAAATCATGAAATGATGGAATTTCCGCACCGTAAACTATTTACCATGCTCCGTTTTTGGCCCTAGGAAGCTAAGAACTCCAGACTTGCGTTTCCAAAGTTTCCAATCCTTCAAGGGAAATTTATCCCTGGAACTACATTTGTGGATAAATGAAATAGACTGCTGAATACCTTTAATTCTGGGAAGAGGAGAAAAGTTTTTGTAAATTTGAATATTATTCAATGTTCCGTGCCTAGGGTTGGGATTGTTTGGAACGGAATGGCAGCGGCAGCTACGAGTACCCATACTTCACACTTGTAGAATCATCTTATTCTTGTACGAAGTAGAAATTGTCGCCATTTTATGATCCTATTTCCGCACTCTTGAGCTTCTCTGATGAAATTACCTGTTATTGTCAATGTGCTCTACTTCAACTATCGTTGCAGGAATAGGTAATAGAAGAATTTAGGTTCAAGAAGACAGCTCTTTGACTGGGGGATATAACTTATATTTAGGTTTCCACTGTAATATTTACAGTGTGAATCAATTTTGTATAACAGATCAAACATAATTCGATATTCGATTGTCACGCACTTAGTACAAGATTCCTAGAAGAAACTTTTGCCTTTATTAAACTTGACACGAAAGCGACGCCAGAGACATTCATAGCATATACGCCGTCTATTACCTGCACCAAATCTTTTCGTCACACATATATATAGTATACGAGCGTATATTCGGGGACGTATGACGTCAAACGCCCCCGGAGAAAGTCACTTTCTCTCTTTTGTCTTGAGAAAGTCTAAAGAGAAGTCTGGGAATAAAATTTTTAAATGTTACAAAAGAGGTGTTAGCAAGAAGGCGTGATATGGTTCTCGTTCTCGTTATGTTATTACATGTTAATTGAATTTTCCAGGGATTCAAGATGACGTTAAATAGCAGCCTTGTGTTAGTTGGTAAACGCCAATAGGGTAGCTGAATGAACACTATGTACATTTTCCTTCCGAAGCTGAAAAAGCTATTGGAAGAAAATGTGAGAAACTTTTCAATAGTTTGTAGTTTCATGTCAAAGGGATGGTGTTTGTACACGGTAAGTTAGTATCTGCCATAAAGCTGTTTTAAGATTTAAAAGAACTTCCCGGTGAATCCTGTAAAACTTTCCTTGAGAACAAATAATGTTTACCCAAAGCTTTCAGTTTTACATTACCATTATTCCAAATTATTATATTATTATCGTTGACTAACTATAATGCCGAATTCTCTGCAGAACGTGGATAAACGAATCATCAGTTTAGGTGTTTCAGGACGATGCCAAATGCTGGAAAATACAAACGTTGCAATCTTTGAAGTTTATATATACAAATTGTATGATTGATAATTCCTAGTTAAAAAAATATAGGTATTCACGCACAAAAATATAATATGCATAGAAATTATATTCACATGCACATCTCATAATGTCACCCTCCCATCAGAAACTTTCTCCTGCAGTTATGCATGTGTCTGCTACGCAGGAAGATTCTTTCGCGTAATCTTCCGCTGGATGCTTTTAGCAGCTATATCAAATCAAAAATTACAAGCAAGTATCACCCCAGAATCTGTTTTACTGATACTGGTTTCTGTAATGTCTGCACACTTTTCTCCCCCCTAAAAACGTACAAAAGTAAGTTTGTAATTGATTCTCGGGAGAAAGCGTGCGAAGGTCTAGATCACGTCTATAGGGCGTCCTCTCCTCCCTAATTCCTAGTTTATTTTGGCTAATGCTATTAAGAGTATAATTGAGAGTTTCCGTGAAAATAATTAAGATCCTTTATTCAAGATCAAAGTTAAAGAAATGTGGGACCGTTAGCGTAGATCCATATTTATTTTCCTCGCTCGTTCCGAATTCTCGAATTAGACAGACGGAATACGGACCCATAGTAAAAAAAAGTATAAATTGGCTACTGACTTTTATTCCACGGAGAGAATTTCAGCGCAATGCGAGTGTCGTCGTCTACAGAAAGTCGTCTGCGCCGTATTATGCCAATTCTAGTTCCAGCAAGCCATGAATGAAACTCATCTTACGCCCTTGATCCAAGCTTTGCTATTATCTCTGGCGCCAGCGCGTGTAATCCACAATCCGCAATGACGATTCTAGCAAGGTTGTAAGGAGTATTGGCACATCTTTTGCATGAAAAAAATTGTAAGAAAATGTAATTTAAATTACATTTATTAAAGACCAAGAAAAAGTGACAAGGTTATTGCGGTGATGTCTATAATTGTAAACGGATTATTGGGTGACGAAGTTTGAGGATTTTTTATTAAATGCTAAGAAAAAGAAGCAAGAAAATTTGTTGGAAGTAACATACGAAGAAATCGGTGCTTTTGTATAAGACGGAATTGATGATAGAATGAGATGATGAAAAGATGAGGAGCTTATAAAAGACAAGGGTAGGGAGAAGATGGTAATATAGCTACTTGGCCCTGCTTCGTTAATCCTTAGCATGTTTTAGGGGATGCTGAAGAGAGGGAGGAAGGTAAAAAGCCACAAGTATAAAGTATCCTATTAGGGGGCCGTAATGGAAGATTGAAATATTTAGTACTACGACGTGGTTAAATGATGGGTGGAGTGTATACGCTCTTGCGGAATGATGTCAGTAAAAGAGCGAGACAACTAACCAATAAGGCAAGGGAAGGATAATGTGATTCCAGGGAATGCTTTTCCCTCACTTGTTTTTATTTAATATTCCCCATCAGTGTTTATGATAGTGTCATAGAGTGGGGATGAGGCTTAAAATATTTGGAACATTAACCAATATTCGGTGAGAGACAGTGGGAGGAGGATGCTTAAGTGGATAAAAAGCCTGGTGAAAACGACAGGTCAAAATCATAGGAATAGCGTCAAGCTTACTACAGTTAGTTACTACAGCTACAGCCACTCTGTTTTCAAAATAGTAAGGTACGAGAACACCATGAAAATTTCCAAAGGAGAGTACGATAAGGAGTGAAGAGGTTATAATTAGTATGTGCGCCTGCTATGTATTTTGTTGTCATCTCCTGATTCCTGATTTCTCTCCAGGAGCTCTAATGTTTTTATCCTTTGGCGGCAGCACGTGTTAGGTAAAGAAAAAGCTAGAATTATATGTAATTCGTTATTACTGGTCAGTGAGCTTTATGAAATATCGAATGAATTGAAGACTGGAGCAGGAGCTCTTTGAGGAACTATTGAGGAAAAAAGTGGTCTGACCGAGCTTATTTGTTTATTTGAATAATGTAGTATGGAATTCATCAGCCGTATTGTATTCTCACCCATAGGATAAGTAATCCAGATGCTGAGGGCTTTCATTCCGTTTCATGAATATTCCCACTTTTATGACACAAATCCATTAGAGGAGGGAGAATGTCTTGATTAACATGGCCTCGGTAATAGTCATTTGCGCAATTATGAAGCCGGTGCTACTTGTGCTTGAATGGGCGCAGCGCAATAAGTGTCGGTGGACGCGAATGACTTTTTAATATTCCTTTGAATAACTTATTTTCATCAACTCATGCAGTGAATATGATTAAGAGATTTCCCGATGAGACCTTTATTTAAATCAGGAATAAGCTCAGTTCCCATCTCTTTTACACACACACACACACACACACACACACACACACACACACACACACACACACACCACAGACACATTTCTCCTAACGTCTTCCTTATTCAAAACAATATCATTAATTCTTATGGCACTTCCCTCTTATCTCTTCCTTCCATTATATCCATGATCGTGTTAAGTCACTCCTTTCCTCCATACTTCTCCCGCTCCATCACCATAGCTTTTCCATAGCTTTGCCCATAGCTTTGCCCATAGAAATCCAAGCTTGAAAGCTCCATTACGAGAGCTTATCCTCAACCATCTTCTAGCTTACTAGGAACAGTATAGTTTACGGTGCTAAAAGATGGGCAGAGAACTATACAGAGACGAGGGACGACATGCTTTTTATTAATTACATATCCGATAGGGCATTCATTCCTGTAAATATTTACTACTTTATACGTCTTATCTTGCCTTGCTTTCTTCGCCCTCAATGCAACACCCCTCCATTCTGCATACCAGCATCATTTTTCGCATCTCTCACCCCTCTTCCGCAAATACAATCTCCAGATTCTGCAGGTATTTTCCAATTCAGCACAGTAAAAAAATGTATCTATAAATAAATATGGAGAAAAACCAAAATAATTCGTATCATGGCTTTGAACAGCTTGCCAAAAGAGAAAAAAACTTCTTAGCCTTATTTTAAATTGCCAGAGTTATCAAATATTCCTGTGTGCATATAAACTCTCCATTAGCCATCGCAAATCATCTCGCAAAAATAAACGAAGATAAGAATACAGTGTACGAGGAAGAGCAAGTCATAATTTAGAAAAGAACGTAAGAGATTACGCGTGGAAAGGGAATGCGATAAACTTGTTTTCTATTACCTCCTTGGAATCTTTTGAACCTATACATAAATGATTACGCCACGCCAAAGAAAACATTGGAATCCGAAGATCATGTTGCAAGGATTTAGATATGCTAAAAAATGAAGCGATACATACATTCCTACGTAGAGAACCAACCACAAGGTAATCGCTTACTAGAAGACGCCAAGATTTTGTCTTTTACTGTAAGATTAAAAGTCTTAATCACAAATCAAAATATATACACATGGTTCCTATGTCAAAATAGTTTATCCTTGCGCAGTGAAATAGTATGAGAGGAGTTCTATTCAAACGTTTTCTCTCATATTCGCGTCATGATATATAATACTGTTCCCAGTGTAATGTTTAATAACATAAGAAGCTCCATCAGAGTTACCCGCATCCCTTAAAATTATCCGTACAAAAATATATATATGTATGGGTTCCCACCCCTTTGCATTTTTTTCCGAAAAATATACATTTTTTTCTGTAGAGTGAAATACGTTGTATTCACAATCCCGTCTGTTCACTGTTCAGCTTCTTCTTTTCTCCATTTTCTCGTGAGCTTGCATGAGGAGGATAATGGAAATTGATGCACATGGGTTTACATTAGCCTGTGACTGCCTGTCTTTGTGTGTGTGATAAAATGCGTGAAATACTGAAATGCGTAGAGATGGATATTAAAGAATAAGAAGAAGCCTAGGCTAGGCGAAATGGATGAAGATTGGGCAAGAAAGATGAGAATTATTCACTCGAGCTTGGATGATCCATGAGGGAAAAACGCAAAATCCTTCCTTTGTGCACAACGTTTTGAATCCGCATTCATTCGCCAAAGCTGCAAAATGATTAAGATGAATGATGTGCAGATTTACCCCCTTTCCCCTAGAAAACTATATAAATGATTCAGAAAGGCGTGCTGGTGGGATAGGGCAAGCGCGAGGAGAAGCGATAAAGCGTTTATAATTTCGAGACGCTCACTCAACTCGGGAATTTCCTGCTACACAAACCCAAGGAATATATATTCTAGGATTTTCAAAGAAATAGGCAAAAACAATTCACCTCTGCTTTGAGCCATTTATTCAGCGAGAATTAAACGCCCCGTGTGTCTCCTTCCCCCCACCCAACCTAACAAAATCATAATTTAATAAACGCTGTCCATGCAAATCCTCTCCAAAGTTCCATCTCGTCATCACTCTGCAATCCCTCGAACTCTTCATCTCAGTCACTCTCTATGCCTTTGTTCTTCTCCTTCAAGCTTATGAAGTGTACCGCCAGACGCATCTGTAATTACCACACACAATCCCAATGTTCCTCTGTCTCTAAAAGTCTGTCATCTGTGACATTGCCTTGAGACTGTAGTACGGAACTTACCTTGGCTGCTCCACTGGCTTTGCTGGAACTTCAACAGCAACGCTTGCGCATATTTCGTTCTGTATTCTGAATATTTTTTCATATTTTCGAACACCCCGTCCAAGATTTACTTACGAGGACAGAAGACAGAACAGAGGGTCGATGTGTACGTTAAGGCTGGAAGATGAAGAACCGCCGACTGAATTTAAATCTCAAAGCTTTCGTTCATTATCATAAAATATAAACAAGTTATTTAGCAGCTCAGAGCGCTCGCTTATCGTTTCACACATCTTAAGAATAAAATTGTGAATTTTATCTTAATGTCCCACCGCAATTCTTACCTCTCATATTTGCCGAGTCCTGTGGAACTTTGCTAAAATTTAACTGCTTCAATTTTAGAATGTTTTGCATTTTACAGTTGGAATAAATCCTTACCTGGTTGAAACTTAAAATTTGCTAGGCCACAATAAAACTTGATTAACTAAATTACTTACGTCTTATTCAACTTGTTTTGTTCACTTTTCATTTGTTCGCGCTTTTCCTCGTTCAATTGCCATCGCCGTCTGTCTCCCTACATTTAACGCGATACTTAATTCTATTGCAATAAATAAAAAGCTGCAGCTTTCACAGTGTATGCCTGTTGCGAAAATACAAAGTCACAGTCCGGACATGAGTGTAAATAATGTCCCGGAGGGGAGAAAGCGGGCGCCCTGGGACGAGTTTTAAAAATTACCGATATAAGAATAGGATGTATGCCTGTATGCGAACATGGGAAGGGAAATAGGGCATGTTTTCTCCAGTGCATTCCATTCATTGTGAGAAATGGTAATTGGGATTTGGGATGGAAGTTGGTGGTGTAGTTCATTCACAAATTCTATCTTGACTTTGTGAGGAGGCTTCCAACTTGTCAGCAAACCAAAGCCCGTGAAGGACCTGGTAAAGAGGATATGACGGAACTGCGTGCCGGGAAAGGTAAAGTGGAACACCCGTTGGGTAAACGATTTCAGAGAAATTCCAGCTAATCTCAAGATTAGCCACACGCGGATTTATTGCCCGCAGGGATACAATACGTAATCCCCTTCTGTGTATCTATCTATTAAAGCCAACGGGAATGACCTATGTATGTACATTTATATTTACATCCGTGATTATCTTCTCAAACCTTCCCTCCACTTTCCCCGCTCTCCCTCCTTTCATACCCCTTCCAGCCTATGTTCAAGCAATTCAAGCATCTTAAAAGACGGCCAGGACGGAGGCGGGTAACTACAAATTCGGATTACACCATGTGATAAAATTACCATTTAGCAGTGTAGG
Source organism: Sminthurides aquaticus (assembly GCA_906901655.1). Classification (NCBI taxonomy): domain Eukaryota; kingdom Metazoa; phylum Arthropoda; class Collembola; order Symphypleona; family Sminthurididae; genus Sminthurides; species Sminthurides aquaticus. Next base: position 230,621 of record CAJQTT010000002.1, on the reverse strand, counting down.
AGTTAGTAACATGTCTTTCGCCTCCAGTCCAGCATCTCGGGCAACAACATGCATATCTGTGTAAACGGCAACTGGGTAATAGCTGGTAGGAAACCAGTGAGAAAGAAATACTAGGGCTGTGTTGTACAGTACATTGAGGAACCCTCCATATACAAGAATAAAAAAGCCCGGTCGAATTCGCGAAACAATTGTTATGTTTATTCCTCCGTCCCACTCCCTTGTTACAACTTTCATAATAACTGTCAGAAGGATAGTGTAAAATATGAAACTTTTGCCCAAATCATCAAAACATTGTGAAACATTCTTCTCTCGACAAAGAAAGTCATTTGCTTTGAACGAGCTTTCCCTATATGTGGATTTCAAATTCATTCCGTCCATTTTAAAAGCTAGTATGCGTGTAACCGTAATGATTTCCTCATATCTGGAGGGTCATCTTGCTGAATGTATACAGATATTGCCACCCTCCACCCCGACCTTATTTCAATTCAAAGCTCTCTAGGATTTGATACGTTTGAGGACTGGAGTGAATACGATCTTGTTTTGCTACTACTGGAAATTGGAACTGAGAGAGAGAGAGAGAGTTGAATCAATTCGGAAACTTGGCCTGGCATAAAAGTGGTTTTCATTTTCCGTATGCGCCCACCCAACCTACGCACTTGTATCAAGAATCAAGAACCACGAGTGTTCTATACACCGAATTGGGATTGCGTCCAGAAATCCACTTCTCTCTGGTCAGACTTTTAGCTCAGAATTTATATGAATAGCCCCGCTATATAAATCATGATTCAAAATATTCCAGACGATCGTATTAAATTTATAGTCTGGGGACGGCAGACAGATACTCTCAGTTTGGGTTTGGTCTCACAGAGTCGCAAAGTGTACAGAGAGAAGAGAAAGTAAGACCCACACCCCCTTTAGAGAACAGCAAAGCGTTCGCTCGATTCTTTATTCTCATTTCTACATATTCTCTGACACATCTTAAGTTTCAGTGTCCACGTGTGTGACAGGTAGTTGGAAACTCTGTGGTTATTTTCATCGGTAACGTTCTCCCGGTATGCCCGGGTGAATTTCCCGGGGAATTTTATTGTAACCTATCGAATTGCATGAGCAACTCTGGTTCTTGTTACAAGTTCCCCATTGCCAACTCCACCCCTGCACTGGGATGACCGAGTCGCCGATCCCCATCGGCAGGCTGGTTTGTAATTGTCGGATTAGATGGAATGGATGATGGCGATGAGGCAACGGAATACACCACAAGACTGAGCTGCAATGGGCTAGAGGACGTAGGATAGGAGGTCCAATTTTGGACCAATCTTTATTTACTTTGTCGAGGAATGTTGAGAGAAGGAAGGAGGTATTATTTCTCTTGAAAAATCATTGTTTTGAAACAGCCAAAGTAGTGTTTGCTGTTTCATGCAGGACCATTAGTATCTCCCAGCCTTTCCGCCCACTTGGAAAAGTGGGAAAAGCTTAATAGAGAGTAGTAAATGGAGAGAGTGAGGAGAGGGATTTGAGTGGATAGATATGTTGGGAGAGAGAAAATGAATCGATTCCTCCCGGTCTAAAATTAGTCTTTGATGATTAGATGGTTAGTAGTACTACTACGATTAGGATCTCATCAATACTGTCGTAGTCCCTGGACGAGCTTAAATACACGACTACCATCATGGGATGAGTATTGAGTATAGAGGGAAACTATTTGGCAGCCTTATTTTCTGCATCCCCCTCTCATCCCCCCACCGATATTCCCTTTTCTCCTAAAATCAACTAGTCTGTTCTCGGTCCATCACCCGTCCCGTGTATGTGCAAAAACTCTGAATAGGAATCAAAATCATTTGCACGGACATGTGCCTGCTTTTCTCAGCCTATTTTATGACTTGTCGTAAATTTCTAGACACAATGTAAAAGCTATAAGCAATAAAGAATGAGGAAGAATTTACGACTCTCTCGAATCCTAATTATCAGGAGTCTACATACAAGAGGAGTGTGCCAAAATTCATGCTGGAATATATAATAAATAAACCGCAAACCACATCATACACATCCTCCACCCATCTTCTCCTTCAACTAAGCCACTCATATTTACAATGCTACAGCATCTTTCAATTCCATCTTTAGCATACTTAAACAATCCAAAATACTTTGTCTTGCCCGGGGTACTTCATTGATCGTGTCATTTATTTGCACATTGTACACAACCCTAGTTTTTTGCAGTTGCAGGTTACAGTGGGTACACACACACACACACACACACAACTGACATGAGACACTTACACGGAGTACATCCTACAATTTTCTGACTGTCACCGTGTCTTCCTCGCAGCCGTTATTTTGTCACAACCGGGGCCTCTGCTTCCTCCCTGTCATTATTTCCTCCACATAAATCCGGCCTGGCTGCATACCAAAAACTCTCAAGACACGACAAGAGGAATTTTGCCCCTTTTTACCTCACCAACAAAGGAAAGCTCAAGTCAAACATAGAGTTGGTAATGTTGGGATAAAAAAAACAAGAGCCTCTTCCTAACTCTCTTCTAACTCTTCCTAACTTCCACGGATCATTCAGATCCAGTCAAATCTAAAAGCCCATGTGAAAGAACAAACGAACGGGATATTGTGCCAGGAGAAAGTAGATTGCAATAAAAAGCCGCCGGTTTACATATGAGCTGCCGGGGAAACTTGATGCGTACACATGCATGCCGGGAAGAGGTTAAAGAAGCCGATTGGACGTGAAATTGTAAATGACAAGCCAGATACTTGGGATAAACTGTGTAGGTACGCTTCACCGCGATCCCTGTCACAGTTTTAACAGTTTAACGCAAAAGAAAGCGTAAACTGCGAGGATTGACTCGTATTTCTGTATTAATGATTTAGATCGAACAGACAAGTAAAATCTACGATGCGCATCAATACGTGGGCGGCTGCAGAGAAGCTTGCGATTACTTTAGTCATACCCGTGAAATCCATCCCAGATGCTACAGTCAACGATTCTGAAAATGCAAAATCTCTACGTAATACCTACTAAGAGACCACGTCTCGGAGTTATTAAATCAAAACACTAGGAAAAATTGATATGAGTAAAAATGTGGAGTTGAGTTTGGACAAATGTAGACATGTGTTACTGATGGGTCATAATTTTGCTTTCACTTCGCACTTTTCCCTGTGAAATGAGAGAGAATTGAAAACTAATTTCATTGGGTGATATAACGGGTACACCTTGTATGTTCCATCCATCCAGCTCAGAATTTACCGTTACAAGCTTATAGCTGTGATGAGACTGATGAATCATTAACTGGGGGGAATGCGTATTGATTGAGACGAAGAAGAAGACGGGATTGTCCACTGGAATAAGGAATACAAAGGAGAGAATTTGATATTTTCCCCGGAATTTTGGATTCCTGTTTTCCATAAATTCAGGCAGAATTTTTTCACGTGGAAATACGTTGTCGAAACTTCTAGACAATTTAAAATAGTCCACACAATGTAGTACGTTAACTATATTGTCTTCAGGATCGGAAATAAAATTAAACGCTGTTCAAGAGTAAGAATCCTTGTGAAATGTACTTCTCTTGATTAAAAATGTGATAGACATGTATATTGAAGAGAAACCGACACATTTTTGCTGCGGAGCCGGAGCTTACCATGTAGAGCAGAACTAAGATTTTCAGGATGCATATGTTTAGTGAATCGTACGGTACAAGGACAAGAGTACAATGGATTCCAAATGAAAGATTTGGAATAGGCTTTTTCTCGCTTAGATTCAAGATAATAGAAAGGATTCAGGATTACTCTCTCACATAGTCATATCTACCTCGGAGAAAGCTGGAGAAAGCTGAACATATTCCACTTACTACTTCTGTTATCCCTTTCCTTGAGCAACGTGGGACTTGAACAGATTCTGATTCTTAGTGAAAACGGTAACTTATTACAGCCGAGCCAGTGCTTCAGATGAGACAAAGGCCTTATAATCCACCTACACCCGTTTTAGAAATTCTTTGAAAGCTACCCAGTAGTTTTTGGTGGATGAGAGCCACCAAGAAGAAACCTTAACAGTGTTTTATACGCGACTATTTTGGCAAATGTGCAAAATTCAATGAACTTTCGTGACGGCAGCCCAAAAACGGGGTTTCTTCTCTTCTTTAAATTTGAATTTCACTTGCTGTAGTAAAATTCTACATTATATATTCCATCATCACTTGCTAACTTTCAGTGTTGCTATCATTTAATTCTTTGAGGATTTGAATATATTTTCTGAGAAATCAATTTAATTTTACCATTTCACTGTTTAACAAAAAGATTTTCCTGGTTAATAGTTGGATTTTAGGATGGTATGAATTTCAAATTTCAAAACCACCACCTAACCTCGAATTTCGATGTTGCATTGCACGATAACCACTAATTCCATTACCTCGTTCTTAAATTCTTTTGAAAAACTTCCAGAACTAAGTACATGTTTCTCTATGCCACTACCATACCGAACGAAGTAATAGCCAGCATCCCGTTGCCTAGGTAGCGCTAACTGATTTTTTGCATTCAAATTCTAGATAAATTCATTGTATTCTTCTTCAAGCTCCATGCTAAATTGAGTACCCGAGCGGGATAGCGCTCTACTTTCAAAATGAGAGGTAAATATTTGCATTCATATGCGAAGTGCAGAAGAAAATTTAGTTAGTAGTTATGTAGGAAGGTACTACAACATTAAAGCATTTCACTTTTTCAAAAATCCAATTTCAATTTTTAATATTCAGTATGATTGCGCACCCACTTCTACGGAACGCTACCAAAGGAATAAGAGTCGTCTCGACTTTGGAGGCAGCTCATCAACAATGGAGGGCATGTACAACCTATTCAATATTGCGTTTGTCACTTGACACACAATTCCAAATACCTGCTCTTTATTCACGAGACCCGCTCATCCTTTATCGATTTACAACGGAAACCTTGTTACATTTTAATTTCTTTTCAACAGCGAGCGATTCATGTCTCCGGAATTTGTCACACTAAGCGTAGATCCACTCCTGCTAAAGTTTCATTGGAGAAAGGGAAATCCTATAACTGGTGTGCGTGTGGAGAAAGCAATACTCAGGTACACCCCGCGGATCCAGCCCTAACAGACACATTCAATTTACCCTGATTTTGTCATATTAACCTTTTATTGCTTGAAATTACCTCTTTTAGCCATTTTGTGACGGAAGTCATAAAAGCCTTAAAAACGGTGTTAAAAATCTACATTTCCAAGCCGAGGAGACCAAAGACTATTTTCTTTGCCAATGCAAGCAATCAAAACATAAACCTTACTGCGACGGAACTCATAAGAGGCTCAGCTAGTGCATAATACCACAACATTCTCTCTCGACTTGATAGTTGAAATCGCACCAAATAGAAGCCTTATTAAAACTGTGTGTAAGCTTCGCAACTACCACTATTGGATCAAAATACGAAACGGATGAAAGGATCTCTCTCACATCAAACTCTCTTCCCCCAAGTTGTTCACAGGACAGGTTCCCAGTTCATTTCAAACTTGTAAATATTCCATTCAAAATTTGTAATTAAAACATTACCTAAAGCAATATGTTCACGCCTTATTGCATTTGATGAATAACCTAAATACGTTGTTGGGGACCTTTATAGTTCCCACCTTGGGCTACACTAGGAATCGAGAAACGAATTCCCTAATTGCATACCTTGCGAGAGTCTTCAATAGACATGACTGATAATTTGACCCAAAGCTGGAAATGGCAATAGCTTCCGTTGATAAAGGCTCTTTGATCTTCTAAAATATTGCAAGATTGCATCGCGAGTTTAGGTAAATAGAATAGTAAATCAACAAGGCAATTAGCATTCCTTGTGAGACCGCAGACATGCCTTAATTACCTACTAGGAATTATCAATCAGCAAGCAGGAACTAGCTACAGGACATTAAGACGTAAGAGGAGGATGAAGAGCGGATGGCGATTAGCACAGATTGTTTTCCATGATGAGGCAGGCAGGTAGTAGGTAGGTCGAGAGGGTGGTTGAAAGCATATTTCACCCCTTGAACGACTAGGTTAAGATGGTGAATAGGCTGGAGACGATAGATTCAATCAGATCCCAGAAGGTCTGCTTTGGAATTAACGACAGAGGAGAGGAATTGAGGTGAAAGGAACAAGTATTGTGTGTGACAAGTAAAGAGGGCATTGGAAAGAGAAGAGTTTTCGGGAACATTTTGCTCGACTGGAGAGTTATTTGGGTTAGTCGAGCGAGAGGCACAAATCAGATTTGTGATGTGAAAGTTGCTCTTTTAGAAGACGAAGGATGGAGAGAAGAAGGGTGGCGGAAGAAGGAGGAGGAAGTGAGGGATTCTTAATTCAAGAGCGGAATTCAACTTTGACTTCAGCGGTGTTGGATAGAGTTCCGGGTAAAGTAAAGCGGGTTAAACGGGTGTTTGGTGTTAGAGGATACCAGTCAGTAGCATATGTTTTTGACTTTAAAGCTGGTAGAAGTCGAGGAAAAGTGCACGACTTTATGAAAGAAGACCAGCGTATGTAACGGGTGATTTAGCTAGAAAACCGACACTCTTTTTACAATCTACGGCCGTTATATTTGTGTAAGTTGACGTGAGCTGAACAGTGTAGTATGAACGAATCCAATAGGGGGGCCATTGACAGTTTTATGTTGCCAGCTACAGCCACAGGCTCAAACTTTTCCCTCGCAAGAAGTAGACAAGGCTATTAAATACAATACATTTGGATACAAAAGGCTAGACATAAGTACTTTAGAGATGTTTCATTTTGTACAAGCCTATAGCGATCCTCACCCTTCGCATGCTGCGCTTGCATCTAAGATCGTCTGTGTATCCGTACATAAAAAATATATCCGTTCACATGATCCAAAATGTCAGCATACACAGAACCCACCATTGCTGCGCATTGTCTAAATACAGATGCATACATAAGTATAAAGAATTAGACGAGGTTCAGCTCATATTTTGCAGTCTACAGTACTTCCATCTTAACCATTAACCATGCTTTAGCCTCGTTTTACGTCCTTTCAAAGACGCCAAAAGATCCAACTACCATCCCACTTTTATCCACGATATCGCCCGTTTTATAACGTCTGATCTCACCCTCCTTCCTCATATCTGATGTCGATTGTTTCGTCTAGTTCTAAATTACTTTCATACTAAAATTTTGTGAGCCTGTGCCGCATAACGCATAATGACGCTAGATTGTAAAGGCAGTTGGATAATACGACGTTCGAGGCGCAAGTGAGTATTAAAATATCAGATAATGGAAAGAAAGCAGTTTCAAGGGTTGTATGGTTATTTCTAGTTTTTTTCTTTAAAACAAAATTTATGCGCAATTTATCCCCGCTAACCGTCATGGTGCTCGAAAGTCTAAAAAATGGATCATCGGTAAAGCAAAATTAGAACTCAGAAATGGAACTGGAGGAGATCAGTGGAGAAAGCGATGCAATCATATTTCCACAAGATAACTCAATGATAGATTGATATTGTAATAAGCGTTTCATAACTACTCTTGCACTTGTATTGAATAACATGGGGCCAAAGTTATATTATACGTCTACCCGAATCCCAGTGAAACCGATTGATGAAGCTTTCTCCGATACCGTTGACGTAAAGCTTTGAATCTAAATGAAATCAGAGTAACTAGGGGAAATTGTAATACGTATATTTTTCTAAAGAAAATGGTGCCTTCATATTATAAAATCTAGTTTTGCGTCCTTTAGATCACAAAATGTTCCAGGAAATCCAAGAAAGTGGAGAAGGGAAAGTAGGTGAAGAGCGACAGGCGACATGGCAGGAATATAATTTAAAGGATTTGAATTTAGCATAAAGAAGGATGCGGATTAATACAGAAGCTTATGCGGATAATGAAATTTTTTAGTTACATCTATTAGAATTAATCATTGATTTTGAATAGAATTTTTCTGCAAGCTCCATAAGCCTAGCATAAAAAATATCCGGGGGTGGGTGTCTCCGGTGGAAGCTTACGTAAGGATTTTGAATCTATTAAAACTTGTAATTCCAGCATTATATATATATTCCTCCGTAACGGACTGGATTTATGCCACATTTATCGTAGTCTTGGAAAAAGAAGGAACACGCTTGAGTGGATTTAAATAATGTTTAATGCATTCTCTTTTGAAGAATGCATGTTGCCTGGTGAGGACAATTTTTTTCTGAAACTTGAGTGCAGTGGATTAAGCAAAGAACGGAGAATAGAAATAAAATGTTAAGTTCAGAGTTGTCGGGGAAAGCAATAGAAACAGGGGTATTTGGCTAAGTGCCCGTGGTAATTGTTGGAATATTTTCGAGTAACCGGCTGAATGACTGACTCAAAGCTACTTGAGACGTAGAAGCTTATGTTTACAGATGATTACTGGGAGAATGAGAGTAGAGAGTAGAAGAGAGAGAGAGAAAGAGTGCTATGTTCAGGATATGTAATAGAGAGAGGGGATGACGAGTATTTTAGAGAGAATATTTCTTAGGCCTGGGATTTCTTTGAGAGGAAGTAAAGCTAGTAGAGAGTATGTGTTAGAAAGAAAGCAAATCATTCTATAGTGAAGTGTGTGTGTATGCAAGGAAGCAATTGTGATAGGATATATGAGCATAACTTACATGTTACTCCGATAGTTTTGGGGCAATCGTTCTGGAATACTATGACTACGAGACTACGTGTCTAGTGGGAGTATTAGCGAAAATGTGGGGCGAAAGTCGAAGCTAATTCTTAATAAAAAGTCAAGAGTGATAGATGTAGTTAGAAGGGAAGGGATAGCTGAGAGCACTGGAAAGATAGAGAGAGCGAGGAAGAAAGAAAGCGGTATGGTGAAAGCAAACAAATTCTCCTCGTCATCCAGAAGGCTGAAGAAGACTTTGAAGATGCCAAAGTTGATTCTTACCGGTGTTCGCACTGATGAAAAGTCTTGACATTGGAAATGCAGACTACAATAAAGTAAATACTCTCTCACTACACCCCAAGAGTTGATGTGCACGTCAAAGACATCTCTCTCACCTCATCCCTTAGGCCCCACGTACATCCCTAAGAGGGAGGGTGGCGGGGAAAGAGCTTTGGAATAAGCGGAGAGAGAAAGTAGAGAAAGTAAGGATAAGGAAGCGTGTTGAATTCTGTAGCGCCTACTTTCCCATCTAAAGCAAGGAGAAGGGAACAGGAAGAAAGGCGAATGGGAACCACAGTTCTAGTTCTAGGGTTATTTCCCCATGAAACCACGAGGACAGAAGTACCAAAAAAATTGAGAAGAATTCCAATTTAAATTTGTATACGAATTTTCCAGTTTTGGACTCGAGTTCCGGTCTGCGCTTAAAATAGTCCAAGGACTCTAGACGCAAGAGAGTATCAATAGATACCTCCTGAGAAATACAAGAATTCAGTTGTTTAGTAAACTTCTATTAGATTTCCTGAATCTGGTAAATATTTCCTATCTTTTAAAGCATACTCAAGTATATTGTCCAACTACAATTCTTTTATCACAAGAATGAAATCATACAAGACAAGCATCACCCTTAGTTCTTTTCCCATGCCGTATTATAACCAGCTTTCTCTGAATAAGATATGCAGGCCATGTCATGTGGTGCCTACGTAGAATTTCGTTTTTTTTTCTAGTCCAACCGGTTATACTTTCTCCAAGGATTCCGAAGGCGAAGAAAGTCAGCAAGAATTTTCCATCCGCAATCCATATCTTTCAGATATCTATTCTAGTTTCCTGTTTTACTTGTGTGAATACATATATATATGGAAAGCTAAAGCCATTTATAGCTAGATTTGTAAGCATTATAGTTTATTTCATGACTTCCGCAGCTTTGCGGCATTCTCAAGGAGTTATCCCACAAGCTTTCCCGGATACTACGACAATCCTCTTCGGTATTTCTCCACTTGAAATTGAGCGCTCTCCTACTCTTTTCCTAATACAATTTTTCCGGCCTTTCTAGGTAGGCTGGCATGCAGTTATTCCGGTCCCTACCCTCGTCCTCTGTCTTAAGCACATAAAAAGGACAAGAAGGAAGTATTCAAAAAGGAAAATGCATTTAAGCTTCTTCCCTGTTTTAGACAAGTGCCTCCTTCCTGCTTCTTCCTCTCTCACATTGTCTCTCCAATTGAGAAAGATACTCTAAGGAGTTTCCTGATTTTCTTTCATAGCACTTTTTGCTCTTCACCAACGGAGCAAGTAGACAGAAGAAGAGTGAAAAGCGGAAACCGCAGAAGAGGAACACCAAAGGAATGAAAAGGTTTCTACAGAAGATGGTCATGTTATGCCTACAACAGTACGTAGTTTTAGGGAGAAAGGCAAGGTTGGAAGGGAATGACGTTGGTGGTGAAAAATAGTTTCCAACAAATAGAAGAACGCCGAACCGCAAACTTGAGCTTTCTCATCTGTCGATAAATGTGTTTGTGAGGAGGGAGAGGCGAGCGGGTTTCTAGTTACAGAATCTTGAACTTGGCCCTCTGACACGGTATGGAGGTGGGTGATGAGTCAGGCCTGTAGATGTGGGACGAGGAAGAATCCCATGTTTGCGCAAATCGTAAACTCAAAAAATATTCACATAAATGCTAGGAGAAAGATGAGGGTTTTTCGCAGGAATAAAATATTGTAGGAGAAAGCAAGCATGCCGACTCACTATTAGCTCCCATCCTCCCTCTCTTCTTGTCATAACTCATCGCGTATCAGCTTTCATTTCTCCTCCTCCCTCATTTAGCAACGTCTTTTTCTTTACTTAAACTAGCTCATGTATCAAGTAATCTGGGATGGGAGAGAAGAAGGTCTGCAAACAGTAGTGGGAAAACTCTTTGAACCTTTCTTCTTAGCAGTAATGAATTAGTTCAAGTGTAAGGGCATGATGTGTGCTTAAGGAAGCGACAGGCGAAAAAAACTCCTTGCGTAACGAATCCTTCGTTTTAGTTTTATCATAATAGAAGTCATTGCCGAGCTTAAAACGTCCATTTTCTCATCCTTCTTGTCCTTCCTTGTTGTTCCAGTTGGTACAAAATTGGTGATGAGAAAACATACATGGAGGAAGAAGCCCAAGCGGATAAGCGGATACAAAGTAGGAAATGAGAAGAATTGGTGACCTTGTGAAAAAAATTAAGCCCCTTCTTATGTTTGCAATTCGTTGAAAAAACATGGGCTGAAAACTGAAACGTTATATAAAGCAATGATTACATTGCCAAGGTTCAGCACTTCCTCCTCTTCTTCCTTTGATTAGTGCATACTGCATACTCAGCAGCTTAACACGGGTTGATGCTTCTGTCAGAATAAGAAAAAGGAGTCTGACAGGCCTGAATCTAAAATTACATTAACGAAGCAATTTAAAGACAAAATGAATCACATGATCAAATATTTTCACAGGAATCCAACCCTCTTTTTTCCTTTAATGAGTTTTCTTTAACAGCATACTAGTCTCAGCTAAGGATGTTAGCTGTCTTACTCCATTTTCCTTTCAAAGGTTCTATTGGTTCAAAAGATTGCTTCATCCCTAACATTTTTCTGTAATAATTCTATGAATACTAGAATACCTACACACATCCACCCCCTGCACTCTTCTTTGCACTCCCGAAAAATGTTTGCAGAAAAACCCCCCATTTCCTCCACCAGCCGACACACCACACCCAGTGAACTTTTCTTGCAATTAGTGCCGTCCTCAATATGCCTAGGGCAAACGATTCAGCTCAAATACAGTCATCTGGGGCAAAAGGAAAACCAAATGACATTGTCTTGGAACATGCTAAAAATCATGGATACCTTCGTGTTGAGGACAACCGGGAGACACACCGGGGGATTTTACGCTGGATGCTGTAGAAAGGCTGCTGGATGTATTTTTAGATCTGAGTAAACAGGGGAGGAGAAAGTGATACGCGGAAAAGTTTCTCCATTTCCAAATCATTCTTACTATTCCGCTCCTCACTTCCGTCTTTATTTTAGCCTGGGCTGTCCAGATAATCGTGGGCGGAGAGAGATGAAACTAAAATTGGCCAAGATTATCACAGTGGGGGAAGGGAAACAAGTATAGTATTTGCGTAAATAGGGCGGAACTACAAAGAGCAAAGAGAGTCTTGTACTTTTTCGGTCAAGTTTTATATTTCAGAAAAAACTTTCAGCCAGAGTGCTCACTTGTAATTTCAGCTTGAGTTCTCCTCCCAACTCCCACAAGGTTAAATCCGGAAGGAAGACGAGGATATCACCATTCTGAGCAGTCAACCAGGGGATTGCGTATGCTAAGAAGGACACGGGACATCTCTCAACATGTCAAACTGGGTGGGGTGTTCCCTTATATGTTCTTCTACAATTTACGTCAGACGTAGAAAATATTTCAAATTTTTTACTCTTTCCTGGCGCAACTTCTCTTTGAGAGTTTGGTTGGCGATAAAAAGAGGAAAGTGCAAGCATTCCACTTTTTACTGAACATATTTTCCTCGATATCCTTGAAAAGGAGGAGTTCACGTCAAATTCTACAAGTTCTCTCCGATTCAAAGTATCTGCCCCGAGCAAACGCGTATTATCCAAATGAGTAAATAGCCCAAATCCTTTTCAGTCTTCTCCAGTCTATCCCAAATTTTCCTTACATTATCACAAACTAGCCAACTGAGAAGAGCAGTTAGATATCATGGTAGTAGATAAAGTCTTTACGGAACCTGACGGTCAAGCTAGTCAAGCATCAGCAAGCAAAAGCCTTAATTTTATGATTCGATAATTTGTCTCTGTGCGTATTCTGTATTTTATTCTTCAAATGCAGTCTACTTTATGGCATAGACAACACTGAAGCATACAGCTACGTCTTCCCACACACATTTTGCATTTGTTCTACCCACAATCCACAATGGATCTTCAGCTCTACTTGTATCATTCAATTCTCCGAGTCCACCTCAGACTTCAGACTGTGACATTGACATCATCCTTGGCTTGCTTGGCTGGTACTTAAGGAATTTTGGGCAGAATCTCCTTGCACAGACCCCACTGCCCACTGTGGATTGACGTTTCTCAAACGATGCCTCTGTCTTAGTCATCTGCCTTTACCGTTAGAATCAGCTTCTTTTAGTGGAATGGGATACGGTACAGCTGGGTAAGCTCCGTAATTCCTTGCCATCTTTCATCATTGGCAAGGAGAAAGGTGAAAGTGCGTGTTGCATTCTTAATCGAACCAGGCAGAAAAACTAGGAGGACTCGAGGGGCGGGTGATAGGTCCAGAAAAGAGTGGAAAAGGCATTGGGATTTAATGCCCACAAGAGCTGCTCTCAACTTCGTCTAAGTACGTATGTATATCAATTTGTTTAACCAGTTACAAGTATTGGCGTCCAAAGAATCTACAACTATGCATTCATGTACGCAATCAGAGAAAAGTAGAGGCGCATTGGAGAAAGTACGGGATAGATGCCAACTTCTGAGGCGATAGGAAAGGGAATGGTAGGAATGTATATATTTCGTGTAGCATATAGTGATTGAATTCTCTACAATTGTAGTATTCCTTGCGGGTTGTTGGTTGTCTGCTACAAAAGGATAGACCTTTGGATTATTCTGGGACCGAATATTTCAGAAATTGGATATTTCGATCATGTCTTCTGGGCTATGGAGGGAAATAGGAATTGATGAGGTAGGGAAACGAAACAATGTTGAGGAATTGCAAGGGTTCTATTCTATTGAGTGTTTGTGAAAGTAGAATCACATAAGAACTGGATGAGAGTGTGGTGGGATTGGGCAGTGATCTTGAGGAAAATAGCTTATGGTATGGAGATTGAGCCACTTGTAAAATGCAATAGAGAAAATCCGTATTGCTACCAAATTGTTTGCTAGGCTTTTTAGAAAACAAAAATTTATTGCCCTTCAGAATATGGAGCGGAGTAAGTCAATACGCACCCTCACAGCAATAGGCCGAGACTTACCGACTTTACAGGCTCAACTTACAAGTTTCAAAACAACATTTCTTCACTCTCATATGTACCTAAAAAGATCTATTTGTATAACTATGAATGCGCACGTATCATTCGGTACATAAAAAGTATTGTTGCGGCGCATGAATGTTTTCACGTTCCATTAGCCAAGGGACACAATGGGGTCTAAAGACCATTACGTACGTATGCATAGATAGACATAAACTGTTTAGTTGAAGCCAATCCACTTTCACTATTACTTCTATCCGTCAAAACGTGCTCCTGTAGAACAGTGGTAAGTAAAACCCTTGAGGCAAATTTTCTTTCTCTGAAGAAAGTTTTGGTAAAAGTGTTAGTTTCTACTAAAGGTAAAAATTCTCCGTTCGACGTAACTTTCTCCTTTATCGATACTTTAATAAAACACTAAAGTCAATATTCCTGTGAACTAAATCGTGGGTACACTTATGGGTGCTTTTCACTCATTTATTTCAGGACACTTCTTTTGCTACATTTCCGAGCGCAGCCGGGCAGGAACAAGGAAAGTTAATACCGCATAAGCTTGCATTATAAACAAGAAACGCATAAAATATGATACAATTAGGTGTTGTACTATATTGTGCTTGTCGCCTACGCATATTGGTGGGCAAACGGAATACAGATCACATCGAAGTAGCTTATGACTGCAATTAAAAGCCATTGTAATTTTAATTTTTAAATTACCCGTGAAGTGGTTTTAAATTTTCAAGTCTATTCAAATTCCACTCGCTGCATTTTTAAACACCTGCTAAGTTTCGGTGCAAACTTTACCATTTTTTCGACTTTTTGATTTAAAAGCGGTTTCGGGACAACAAAACGTAGAATTCAGTGGAGGTGGTAGCATTCGGCGTTGACGCTTCGTTTGGACTCAGTCACGATTTCAAAGTATATACCGAAAAATCCAAATTTTTAATATGGCGCGTTAATTAACATTTGGCATTTTTTTCGTTTAATAAATAGATTACCGCATAAAAAACTAGCTTTTCGGATCCAAATATAAGATACAAAGTGCAGAGCTACAGATGCTGTGTTCAGTTGTTTTGTTAACTGCGTTGTGTTCATGTTAGGAAATACAATGACTGGCTCCACTCTTTGAAAACAGGGTGTCGCCAAACATGTAATTTAGTAGCAAACTGTACTTAAATGTTCATGGAAGGTGAAAAGCCCATTGTGCTCTTCTTCACCAACGAAGTGGGAGTCATCCTGATCCTGATCCTGCCCTGCCGTAGAAACTCGTATAAATTTTGCGGAAAGCGGAGCAAAGTTTTCTTTAACGACCGTCATACATAAGGACACAGTATTGAGTTGTTTACTCTGATTAACAAAGTTTGCCACATGGCGTTTGTTAGTGACACGTAAGATTACGATGGTTGTTTTCGTGCGAGATGCGGGAAGAAAGTCTGCGCAGTAATTTCACCGGCAGAAACCGCAGAAACTACAGAAAGAATGTAGGGAGAAGGTGGAGCGGGAAGCGATGACAGTGAAGCATGATAAAGACGGGATAATTTAAGGACGGAAGCCATGAAAGATGACAAGGAATTGGAATAACACGATTATGCTGGTTAGCAGTGCGGCTCATTTATCTTGATCAAGAGCATGCTCTTCTCAAATATCGCAGAGCGCTAATGGGTTCTGTGAATAATGTACTTGTAACGGGTGACAACGTTGTAAGAGGGAAAGAAGTGCCGACTATAAAAAGGGCAATCCCTTCTGGCCAAGCACAGTGGGTGAGAAAGTTGTCGTCTCCGCTTGGCTCGTACCGATCAATTTGTATTAAACAGAGTCAAAGGATGCATGAGGCGAAGTCTGGAGGAAAAGTTTGCAGAGTTAGTCAAAGCTCCCTTGCTCGTAACTAAAGAGAACATCCAAGTAAAAAGAAAACTTGTGGAGGAGCTCAAAAATATTTGTTGCATCAGGGCATGGAAGTTTTACATAATGAATGCTGGTTAAATTCAATGGTGGCGTATCTGGCGTTGCCAACTGTTGTCACCAAGTTTCCAAGTATGGACGAAGAAACCCCACGCTGTACTCTCCCTATCCCCTGTCCTAGATCTTCCTCTGACGTTAGTCCCCACATGCACGTTTACCGTGCCCATGTTACATGTATTCGCCATAACGTCGCTTATATTTACTCCGAGGTTTCTCACAAAGTGAACACTACAAGTATCCACAAATTCCTGGACAATTTTACTTTCCTATTCAATTAAAGAACTAATTCTACTGACAAGTTAAACTACGTCGGTACCAATCGCAATTAACCTTACAAGGTTTTCAATGAGTCCAACTATTGGCCCTTAATTGAGAAATATTTAATTTACTTTAATCCGAGCTTACAGTTGGCAATGCACGACTAATTCCCTGCATTCATGGAGAATTAAAACCGCTGAAAATATATTCTTTTATTCTTCTCCTCCGCCCCCTTGACACCTGAATAGAAAAGCGTAATTAGTAAAAAGTTACACAATCATCCTCATCCCCCTCTGCTTACCTAACTCAAACTCATGATTTTTGAGCGCCGCTTCATAACTTCACCGAATTTACTAGCTAGTTTCCAAGATGTGATTTAGTATTTCTTTCTCGCCTGATTTCATCCTGGGTATTCGCGCAGTATTTGAGTGAAGTGTGTGGTGAGTCTATAAACGGATTCAGATTCTGTGGTGGTAAACTGTAGCGGGCTGGTGGTAAACCACCATGATTACAAGTAGTGATGGTGTAGGATTGAAGCTAGGGACCAGGGCCGTAGTAAAAACGCTTAAAAATAGCCCATAACTATCACCACGTACATATGCCAATAAACTGCAGCTTCCAAGTCGGTAGTCAACGGTGTAAAGGCTATGATTGCACCTTCTCTTCTGGTTTGATTCATGGCGATATCTGACCATGATATATATTCCACACCACCACACCCTCCTATCTTCCCAATATTTTTAGGCGACAGTTTAGCCCATTAAGAGATTACCCGCGGAAGACGAATGGAGCCGCATTGCAGATGCAGATTAAATGGCAGATACAGAGATTTAGCGGGACCGACTGAATACCACTATTGAATCTCTATCTGAATTTTGTCAAGTGCATCATGCCCTTTTTGCAATTTGCTCTTTCCATTTCCTCAAGGCTGGCACTCACGCTTATTCTCTCTCTCGTTTACTTAGCAGAAACCACTTTGCATTCACATGAATCAGAACTGCACTTGATCCTTCTGTCTGCCCTCCTGTTGGTTATTGACTTCACACGCGAGACGGAAAAATAGGGAGACAAACTCCATGACTTTCCCTCCCCGAGTGCTTGTTGTTTAGATTGGCAGGATTACAAAACTGGGTTTTTACGCATATACACTAACCATGAAATTTGATTACCACCTTGTTAGCTTCCCATGTTTTCCGCCCTACGAGCTTATGAATTACTGCCAGCCAATTTATTATCTGACAAGCCTAAGTGATAGCGTATATAAAGCATGGAAATTGACTTCGTTGAAGCCAAGGATCAAGAATATATTTCAAGCCTTCAACTCGATGAAACCGCGACTGAAAAGTTTAAAAATATTAGTTATCCATGGGAGTTATACCTCCTGAAACGCAGATACATGCAGATTAAATGGTTCTCAGTCTTATGACAACACCTGCCAGGATAAAAAATATAGAAACAGGATGGATTTTTATGAGTTCTGCAACTTTGTTGAAAAAGCTAGATCCTTTCCAGGATAATTAATTACAATCCCCAGTATGAGAGTAAGAGTAAGAGTATACAAATGCTGAATTTCGTGCAATCGAAACTCTTGTAATAGTTCTTTGAACGCATTCTTGACTTTTAAAAGAATATAGTTTCGGGAGGCATTGAATTGTGAAATGCCTTTTTCTTTTGTTTCTGGAAACATTTCGTAATTCTAAAAAACAAAAGAACTAAAACAAAAATAGAGAACAGAATTTACTTATATAAAACACGCAAATAATGAGAAAGAAGTTATTTTTCTTGTAATCTCATTTCCAGTGATTTGTAGTCTCCTTTAGCTAAAATCGGTCTTCCTTGCAATCACGGAGTTTTTTTTAGAAAAGGTTATGTGACTAATTTTGGGTACCATAGCTACAGCTATACCGGATTGTATACACGTAAATCCGCTGTCTGGAGAAAGAAAGTACAATTTACATTATTAGAATTAACTATCAGTTCCAGATCTCCCACTGCTCTTGAGAAGAGACGTTGCAATTGCAACACCCAACACCACGTCTGTGAGATCCTTGCTATAGTCAGAACAGAACAGTGTTCAACACAGATTATATGCATTCAACATCCGCATTGATTTTGTCCTCTCCCTTTGGCCTTTGAAACAAAAACTTTTAGAATAGGATAGCTAGCATTAGAAGCTCCAAAATACAGGAATCCAGTTTTAAAACTTCCAGTGCGGCTACCCGGGTTGCTCAAGCTTATAGGAATAAGACACTTACGGCTGACTGCATCCTATAAATCTGCCGTAGGGGTAGAAGAAGGGGCAATTTAGATTCGATAGGAATTGACGCTCCCTACACGAGCGGAACTGGCTCCCTCTTGCATTCTTTTTCTGGGTACATACGTATGGCTAAGAATAATGTGTCATTCCTATAAATCCTTTCCCACTTGCCTTATGAAGCGTGAAGTACTGTAGTCACATACAAAAGTACTCATGGCGTGCTTATAGGTAAGCTCGTCGTGGAAATTGTTTGACACCTTCTCTGCTAGTCACTAGTCACGCATGTGGCAAATATTAGAACCTAAAGAGTGGAACCTTCCATGGTTTCTTTAAAAAGCGTTTGAATGTCTCAAGCTGAGACTCTCAACGAGCATTCTGAATTAATCAATCCCCTGCTTAAATACGTTACTTTGTGCAATCCCCCGATACTGGATACTGTTACTGGAAACTGGAAACACTCTGAGCATATGAATCTAATCTTTCTCTTCATACGTATTTCTTCCAGATTCAAGACATGGGGAGCAGCTACGACTCGCATTCGGATTTAGTTTCTTGTATTCCCACCAGAGAATCCAGTCATGCTGAAGCGGCCACTGGGCTTAGGTAAGTTTTTTGGATTTAAACCGCGGAAAAAATCCTGAGAATTCCTCTCTAGGTCCATCTGTTTTCTTTGTGGGAAATAAGAATTGATGGCTACCGGAATAATAAGCCGGGAGAAATCCCTGAACATGTGCCTGTGCCCCTAGCGAATTTCCATAATGAATCCTTTCCGTCCTAATAAAAACTCCCGATCTTAAGTTGCTATGGGAAATCCCTGCAGTCTTGGCTAAGGAGAGGACGAAAGATCCTTTTACTATTTGAAGAAAGCGGTACTTTAGTTAGAAATTCCTCGTGAGTGTGAGAGGAAAATTACAGCACGGTAATTGCGCGAGAATTGGCACGCTACTCGCCCACTACTTTCTCCATTTACTCTCAACTACCCCACAGACCAAGATTCTGTTAATGGGGCCGTGGAAGTATTACAGTCTTGTAGTAATAGGATACTTTTACAAACCACCACACGTAGCATTACATAGAAAAAGAGACAAGTCCAAACTAGGTGATTGTCAAGGAGTGTTCATAATTTTCTAATCTTGTATATAAAAGGATGGATAAAGCGGAATTGAAGACAAACATTGGAGCCATGGCTAAACGGTAGGAAATGTAGCAATTCCCGCTCGCCGCATAAAAGTTATTAGTCGGAATTAGATTTGGTCAATTTATTCCAACCGATATGCCTACTAGTACCCGATTCCTTTGTCCATCTCCATCCATTCTCATGGCTACAAATTAAGAGAGTGTTGTGTATGTATGAGAGAAAGCAAGTAGGGAGCTTAGAAGAGGAGAAAGTCTAAAAGGCTTAAGGTTACAGAGCCGTAGAGTGTATTTACACCCGGGTAGGAGAAAGGCTAGATCCAAAGCGTTGAGAATTATTGCCAAGCGACCTGTGGCGGTGATGGATTGATGCTTCCAAGAAGGATTCTGTTCTGTTTGTTGGCGGCACCGGAGGGAAAAGTTTGAAAATTAGTGGGAAAGCGTTTTAAGAGCTGGAGCTGGAAAATCATTCTCTCCAGCTGATACCGCATAAAGTGGAAATTTGGGAGTATGAAGAACGTTGATGTAATTAGTTATAGAGAAATTGGCGGGGCTTGCTGAGGCAGAAAGATCAGGCATTAATTTAAAACAACCGCAAAAGAGTATTTCAAAGCATGTGGAGAGTTTTGCATTCATAATAAAGCTGACACATTCATAAATTACGAGGTGAGAGTAAAAGTATAAGAGTTCAGGATCTTAGAAGATTTCAAAACAGAATGATAGCAGCTTTCATTCTTCTCCGAAAATCTAGTCTAAGAACCTTCCTTTCTTCATAGATGAACATGCATATTTGATGGATCTTGATGTAGCACAAACCTGATTTTCTGGCCTATGTACTCCTTGAATTGTTGACTACATTTTACCGGAATTTGAATGAGAAAGCTTTAGGTAGTTGTACCATAGGATTCAGAAGGGATAGAAACCTTTTTGCTAAAGGCTGTACGTGAGAAAAATAAGAATAGGAGCTCTATACTTCTCCCTTTTCCGAATTATTAAAGCCAACATAGCCTCTCATACTTTCACTCCCATTTACCGGCTTTCTCAAGTTTTCGGAAGGAAATGTATGACTCAAATAGTTCAAGCAATCTCAGTCGAGAAACCCACGCATATAATATCCATCTAGAGAGGCATTAGCTTGATAACCAGGCATACGCAAATTGAGCTTGCTCTACATAATCAGAAATTGGGTAAATTCCAAAAGATTTCTTAAAAACTAGAGCCACTTTCTCCGCAAGTAATGAATTCAATGCTATAACATAAAATTGTATCTACACTGTCAGCAATATTCAAACAGCTCAGGTTTCTGGATCAATAGAAAGAAGCAACTGGTTCCCCCCTGCCCACTCCAGGAAAGAGCGTCTGCAGACGAATGTACGCGACTTTGTGAATTCCAAACTTTTTGACCTTTGACTTCAGGCTAGATGTAGTAAGAACTTTAAGATGATTCCAAGAACACATAAATATAATTAATTTTGCTTTCTTCTCTCCCAAAAAGGGCCAAAGCTTAGAACAGAATTAAAATATTCTGGTCGATGTCTTAGACCGCCTGTAAGTAGATGAAATGAAGCAAGTTTCCTGTGTCGCAGACAGCCTTGATTATCGACATTAGCATTATGCAAGCCGTGGGCACCACAACAAACAAAAGCATGTGCGTCAGCAAAATACTACCATGTTTGGTGAAAGTCATGTAAAAAATAAAAAGAAAGGCTGGATCTCACAAACCTGATTGCTCTTGGTGAAAGTTCCTTGATGAGGGTTTCATGCATATTTAATGGTTCAAGATCAATTACGGCACATTTACGGTTCAATCCCTAGAAAAACGGAGCGATGAGATTTGCTAGCTGAGATTACTGGAAATGTGGGGGATAGGATAAGAGAAGCACCTTATATAACATAAACGAAAGGAGAAAGTCAAAAGTACTGTATCTCCGCCCAGCGGCAGGGTGATGGAAGCTTGAAACTTGTTATTCGGTGACGTGAAAATAGATGAGGAGTTGGATTTCGGAATCCGAGGTATTAGCGTGGGAATAGAGTAATCCGATGACTGTAAAGCAGCATGTACCTGAAGTGTATGACTTGCTATGAGAAATTATGTTTCTTTGAATTGCCCCACAGCTATATCCAAGGAACGTGAGACTCTCCTGAAGGACGAGAGACAGCCGTCAGCCCACGGAAGAAGGGCAGAGAAAACGAGGGGGGCGGAGGAGTGAAAGATTTGTGCGGAGGAAGAAAGATTGTAAAATCTACAAAGACGGAGCGACCATGTTGAAAACGGCAATGATGGTGATGACGTTGGGCAGCTGTGGAATATTTTTGGTTGCCCACACAGCCAACGTTGTGGATGAGCTCGGAAGAGGGAGAAAGCTGGAAGGTCAGAGAGAGGGGGATTACCCTCCATCAGCTACACCTGAGAGACGAGAGGATAATGGAAGTCGATCTGATTCATCTCGATGGATAGACAGCTTGGATGGTGAAAGCTATGTGGTTTGGAGAATGAACAAAAGTTATTCTGGAGATTTTATTGATGCCCTTCCCCTAGCTGATGATAGCAATCTGGGGGAAGACGACGTCGGACTAGTAATGAATGAAGAAGAAAACATTAATTTTGATAACCTGAATGTGCAAGTGCTGAGGGAGGAGGAGGGTGGGAGATTTGTTGTCAAGAATAGAACGGATGATGAGGACTTGGAGGAGGACAGAGAAGATGTGGAAGAATCCGGCATCTTCAACAACGAGACTGAAGTAGTTAATGAAGGCGAAGGAGGAGGGGGTGAGAAGAATGGGACGCTTCCGCCCGACGGCCCCCGTCCTCGGCTCCGGGAATCTTTGACCGTCGTGATTCCAATGACAATGATATATGCAGTGATTCTTGTGACAGGGCTCGTGGGTAATATTAGTACGTGTGTCGTCATTACGCGGAATAATTATATGCATACCGCGACCAACTATTACCTTTTTAGCTTAGCTTGTTCCGATCTGCTCCTCTTGATTTCCGGGGTCCCCCAAGAAATGTACATAATCTGGAGACAATATCCTGATATTTTTGGAAACACCTTCTGTCTCATACGGGGCTTGGCTGCAGAAACCTCCGCCAATGCGACCGTGCTCACCATAACAGCTTTCACCGTCGAAAGATACGTCGCCATTTGTCATCCCTTACGATCTCATAAACTCTCACAACTCTCTCGCGTCGTCAAAGGAATTGTCTCAATATGGATATCCGCACTCACCTTAGCGATTCCACAGGCTGTCCAATTTGGTGTCATTGATATGGTACGTTATCCTATCTGTATTTCTCTATTAAAGTTTTTTCTTCCCTTTCCCTCTATTTGAATGATGGTGCAGCTAAATAGATGCTTATATGCTTCGATAATTCCATTGGTTTTTTTTCTTGCAAACATCAAAGGTTTTAGTGGGCTTATTTATTTTAATGATTTGTGCTATACGTTTTACCTTTGTTAAATTACCCAAATCTAAATCCGCAATTCACTCTGCCTGCATTCAATCAGTATTAGCAAACCTGGATGGCTTAGCGTAACTAAAAAATCGGATTAAGTCCAGTTTTCCTGATTTATTCTAAACGGCGAAATATCCTAAATCTGACAATTCAGCCCACAAGTCCCATCGATTAGCACCAGCTCTCTACATCAATAAATACCACACGACGGCCTTCAGAACGACAGAGGGCGACAGTGCGTGGGGTCTAAAGCTTTCCGTTTCCTTGAAACTCTTAAGAAAATAAAAACCGTTTCTCACGCCATGTATCAGGTCGTACTCTGTGGTTTATATGAAAAGAATGGAGCAATAAATATAAATTACACCATTAGTGATTTTCGATAGTTTATGCTTTCACTCCTGTACAATCCTGTATGATCAATATTACTCCTATGGGTATTGATTCTTTAGTTTCTTTCCTTGAATTCTTTAAAAAGTGGATCGAGGCTGCAATCGACAGATTTATAATCACAACGCAATCAGACCTCGCCTCTGACCAATATTTCCTGTCAGTTTAAATGACATTTTTAAACGCATTCAATTCTCTTGAGTAATATTGTTCTCAGGATTTTTACTGTTGCAGGAAACGCCAAGTACTTGAGCTAGAACTGATTCCAATACTGCCATATCGTAGTCAGCAACTACGCAATGTTTCCCAGTTATTTATTTTAAATGAGTAGAGTTTACCCTTCTTTAATGATCTTCTTCCTACTTAGCATTGCGAAAAATTTGGTAGTTGATACTTTTCCAAAGATTTCTAATAGGTAGATTGTATCAAGTAGAAAAAACAAAACCGCTAGTGAATAGAAAGAATAAAACAGGGCCGATTACGGCCTCCTCCTCCGCCTACCTTTCTCCATATCCATATTCATGAAGCAGAAGATAGAAAGTAGAAGGTAACAATATAATATGGACAAATTTTGGACATAATTTTGAGGAGGCGGGTTAGAAATAGTAAGAAGTAGAGTTAAGAGGAAGTAAATTGATAATAATGCGGCAATTGCGAGAAGAAATGGCATTAAATCCATTTCACTCTTGGATCTTATTAGTTTTTATTTTAGAGTGTCTTCCCCAAACTTTCTATTCACGTCATCCGCAAGTATCGTAACTCAAGCTCATAGTTTTTGAGATTTCTTCAAGAAATTCCTTTTGAGACAAGTTATAATTTCCAGTTTCCTCTCCAGACCAAAAGGCCAACTTAGATCCAACCTCCGGCCTGCGTCGACATTAAGGCTTCCGTAGAGTGCAGGAAGGAGAAGGACGCGAGCTTTGTACACCAAAAGTCTAAGACATCAAAAGTTAATTGGCTATACGGGCAGTTGATCAAATATTTAACGAGTTACAACCATTCTCTCTTTCTTATCATTCAGGACTTCCTAAATGCTTTCACCCGCTTTCTCCACAAGTGTATCCGGAAGTTAGTTCCCTTCCTCCTCCTCTGATAATGACGAGACAAAAAGGTTGAAAGATAGAGCGGAAAGTGAAATAGAATAGCTATAATGTAATATTAAAAGAGAAAGGAGGAACAGCCACACAGCCACTGAGAGAGACTTCTCCTTCTTATCCCACAGCATATCATTTTTCCTACTACCTCCTTTCACATAGTTCCAATGCCGTAGCAGGACTTTCTCCACAGGCATCTGGCCCTTGGGCGTTTGAGTGAAGAATGTAGGTGAAGAATTCCCTTACATTTTGACGAAGCGCGTATAGTTTTGCATTGTTCAAAAGCTGCCACTAAGTTATTTCATTAGCACTCAACAAGAAATAATTCTACCTTCTGGAATGTCATCAACAGTTACGATAAAGACTAATTAATTCCCCGCGTCCTTATTTTGATGAAAGCTTCTCAATTGACTTCTCCCTCCTCTCTTCAATAACCCTTCCTTCACTAACCTGCAAATTATTCTGCAGTTCTACTCCTCGCTTCTCCTGAAATTTTAGGGTTTCCTTAGGTCAGACCTAACCAATCTAACGAATTATATCGTTTCTTCTCTTTGCCACACGACCGCGTCCCCGCAAAAGTAACCTCTTTACACGTTCCTCCAGCTAATATTATTAATATCTTGTACATTCCATATGAATAAATCGTTCCGCTCCCTCTCCCTTTCATACTTAACCGCTCCCTGCATGCAGGAAAATTTCCTTTTGTAGGGTTGGATTGAGGACTGTTACGAAATGGGTTGCCAAATCCATCCTGAAACCAGCAGCGAAGTACGAGCGTATTACCAATGGTAGAATACCATGCCACTTGTAACGATAACGAATTCCAAGAATCTCTCGAGGTTCCCAAGATTCTGGTTGCTGCCAGTACCAGTCCTCTTTTTCTGCAAATGAAACCGATTCTGCTGATATTATTCGTTCCAATTGCATGTCAATTTTAAAATAATTGTAACGACAGTCAAGTTTACCCGGAAATACGCAGTCGACGCTATTGCGCTTCAGTCAAATTTTTTCCTTCCCAATTCACAAAGCTTCTTATCTCAAGTACGGCTCAGCAATCACGGAGGCCTTCATATAAACAGGTTACACTCGAATGAGTAATGAAAGTATTCCCTGCTGCAGAACTTATGTGAAATACAGTTTATTCGCGGAGGAAGAGACAAAAAGCTATTGATTTTCTTCAGCAACGAAGTAAAAGCCGCAGCCATAGGCTATGGCTGCTAGGAGAAAGCTATGGCCCATAGCTTTCTCCTTGCCTCCCTCCCCCTCCCTTAGTATCAGCCACAAATTATCTGATATAGCCTCGGCTCTTAGAAAAACACTCATGCAAGTTAATGATCTATCATTACCGCGTGGTGTAACTACCCTTTTCCATCTTTGGTTTCAGATATGGAGGAAAAATTACTGATTGTGGTAGTAAGAGTATCTCTTACTCATTTCTCACGTGAGTAATGGTTACGGTGTGGTAGGTAGGGCTGAAAGGATGTATGTAACATAACAACACTAGGAGAGAAATGAGGAAATATGATCCAAGCTCATTTACGAAATCAGTTTGATTGCGTTCAGGAGAAAGTCAGAGAAAGTGTTGGAAGAAATCAATATCAACAATCTGGTTGTAAATCATTTCTCTAAGACGCAAAAATTACTTTCCCTGTCATGTGGATGCAATGATAAGGTTCAAATCTCCGTCTTGCTCCTCCACCTCCTCATGTCCTATTGCAATTTGGATCCAGTTGAATCATACAAACGGGACAAAATAATCTTTATTAATCTTGATTTGCTGACACAAGCTCTTACTTTCTTTCTTCTCCTGCCCTTCCTCCTTATGCTCAAACTGAGCTCCAAGTAGTAGATACATCAATATACTAAAGCCAAAAGCGGAGAGGGAACGTACAATATTGGAAGAGGAGCAAGAATGGCCTAGATTGTATTTCCTGGTCAATGGTCTGGTTCAAATATATGTACTCTAAAACTCAGCCTCCTACTCCTACTATGTAACTATGAACTATGAATGAGAGTACGAAGAAAGCTCAACGCCAAGCCCATCCTGAGAGAAATGAGGGCTTGCAATAGTTTTATAGAATGATAGATGTAAGATTCATCTTCTCTCATGTCACGAGAAAGTCATAGGAGGATGTATAGGTTAAGTTTAATACATGCTGTCATAAAATCCAATTTCTTTACCTCGCCATAATTGCCAACCTTTTAAAATTGTTTTTAAATGTCAGTACGTGGTTTGTGCGTTATCTGGAAGATTGAGAAGTGAGAAAACCATCCGGCAATCCTTTCCGCCCACCAGCCTCCGCGTCAATTCCCTTCATCTTCATAAAGAATTACTATTATGATCCTGGAGAAATTCTCAGAAATTTTTATAGAACCTCCTCGTTTCCAACCAATCTCTCTAGAGAGCAAGAACCAGACTTGGCTGACGTCTGCCACACAGATCACAAGAGGAATAAAACAAAAGTTTTTTTTCAAAAACTTTCTCCAAATCCTATTGACTTGAGCCAAATCTTGCCACACATTTTTTTCCCTATAATAACTTCCTCAAAGTTTGTTAATCATAAGCAGAGTTTCCGCTTATTCCTTCCCACTTTCCTCTTAGCCTTTTCCAATTTTTTCAAGCTTGATCCCAACTTTGCATTCACCCCGCTTATGCAGTGGTATCTCAAATAAAAAACTGCTCCGACTTTATTTATCATGCTTTTTCTGACTGAATCCCATGTTTCCTCAACCTATCTGGCATGTCTTTTACAAGAAAAGCAACTAAGCATATATTTCCTACCCGAATTCGTAGATGTAAAGAATCTGCCGTTGATCACATACATGCACTGCAGTAGTTTGCAGATAGAGCAGAGTATGCATTTTTCTAATGCATAAGTTTGCAGTAAGTGAATGAGTTTTCGAACGTGTTTAAACCTCTTTTTCTTTTTCAGATCGACGTAAATGGGAGGATAATTATAAAGGGGGCGTTTTGCGCCATTAGAAGGGGCATGGAGTTGATTCCATACGCGTTTCAAATCTCAATTTTCATGTTCTTTGTCATTCCAATGACAATCATAACCGTTTTGTACGTTCTAATTGGACTGAAACTTCGAAGATCTCGTCGACCAAACCGAAACAACCAAGAACTCACCGTGGAGCCACGTAATACAAACAGACATTCCCAAAGTCATGTGATTCGTATGTTGGGTAAGAAGATCATTTTACAGCATGTACACCTATCTTAATCAATCTCCAATCTCCCCCACCCTCAACCTCAACCATTCATCTGCCTGCAACGGGGAATTAGATACCCTAGACGACTTTCTCTTCCTCCATGAAATGTATGTAGTTATTCCGGCTCAGGTATATAGACAGCTTAGGTAAAAACCTCGCTGCTTGCTTTCCCTGAGAAATTAACAAATTTAAAGCAGCCATAAGACACTAGCAAAGAGCTTAAAGTGTAGCAATCCAACAAAGTTCTTGATGCCCAAGTCATACTACCTTCTGCAACACAGCCTACTCCTATTACAACCAAACTAGGATGGAAAGGAGCATGTGCTTTCTCGCGTAAAATAACTAGATACGAAACCTTGAATTTAGCAGACTGCTGTTTTGATGAGAAATTACATGCTTGGGTATTCAGGTCGTCCCTGGGATGATGCTGGAGAAAGTAGATTAGTATAGTTCGCATAATACTTTTACAAGAGAGAATACTGATTGAAACGTTTGAAAATGGAGCAGCGTTACTTTATATTCGTCCTACGTGCTCCTACTCCCAAACTATTTTTCATCATCCTCGTTGTTACGAATAAGATATTTCTCCGTAACTAAATGTGGTAGATATCCTTAGTCAATTTACTTAAGCTCCATGCTTTCCCTTAACCAGAGGCTTAATGTATCAAACGAATACTCGGTGCAAAATCCAATTTTGTACAACACACAGTAAGCTGGAAGCAGTTATGAAATATATTTTGCAAACACATCTCAACGATTAGTATCATTAAATACTTGCTTCATTTATTTATCGGCTTCCACGAAATCTAGGCGAGATCAATAGAATACAATTTTGATTTATGAGTATGTATTTCTTACAAATATATCCCACATAAACAATAAAGGATGTCTAATGAAATGCCTGTTTTTGATTTGAGTATATATATTTGTAGCGTTCACGTACACAGTTGATTTATATAGGTTTTTCTGTGAAAAACAAGATAACATTTTAGCTTAAAATACAGAAATGACTTTCCTCTGCAACCCGATTAACAGAGGTTACAGATAACCAAATCGTAACCTGTAGTCAGAAACTGGAATGTAGGAGCTAGTGTAGTGAACGCTCTTCCAGTTATATTCTAATTATTTTAGCTTCTAGAATGAGTTGTAAAAGTCCTGAAGCTTTAAAAAGTTTTTTTTCAAATTATCTCTCTCTCTCTATCCACCAGGTAGGGGATGAGAAGCCTTCGGCCTTCTCAGAGACTGATACGTAATTTGAATATTGCTAGGACGCATAACTTATGTAAGGTCTTGAAAAGAAAGGAACCCTAAATCCAGTAGCTTTAATCATCATATTGCTAGAAATAAGCACCTCCTGACAGAACCTTTTCCTTTATTTTTACAATTTTACAAGATTACGTGGAAAACAAAAGCTGGCTGCTTGAACGCGCAATAAACAAGAGATCAAAGTTAGGAAAGCAAACATGAAGGAAAGACCTTGCTTGTTCAGTAGGATTAATTAGCAAGCCTGAATACCTCCAAGACCAAAGGCAAAGGTTTGTGTTAATAAGTTAAAATGGAATGCAAAGAAAGGGAAGGAGGAGCGGCTTCTTCAATTTATGTATTTACTTTCTTCTCACGAAGAGCTTGTTTAAAGAGAAAGTGGTGGGCGGTGCGGGGCTTGTATGATAGCTGATGCGTAAAATCAATTTCGTTTGTACAATACAATCTAGCTAGAATTTCTAACCAATTTACGCTACCTTACGCAGAACTAGAGGTAGCAAAATGTTTACAATAGATTCCAATTTTGATTGCTGATAAGTTCAAAGAATCTCCAACAAGTTAGCAAACATGAGAAGGTGGGAATCGTGTTACTTGTTTGCTTACTATTCCAGCCTTGGTCTGCCCTTCTCAGGATTATGGATACTTTAGAGTTATTTGCAGAATTTGAATGCATAAATAGTACATGATAGAGCCACTTTCTCCTTCACTTTGTTCTACAGACGGTGAAAGTATCCCTGAGAGATAAAAGCTTATAAAGAGAAGAAAGTACCTATAAGTTTGACTAGCGGTCGGTGACGTCAAGTTTTTATGGGCACTGGACCTGGACCACAGAAAAAGACGCACTCTTGGGCACGCCAAAATTCAGTGAACCCAAGAGGTAGTCTTTTTTAATTCAGAACCAATGATTAATGATAAAAGAGTGCGGATTTTGTAAAGAGGTCTTTAGTAGGGATTTTATTGTTTGTCCTTCTGACAAGGAGTGAAAGATTAGATGAAATTGATAGGATTCAACCGGAAGGAATAGAGCTTAGCGTAGTGAAAGATGGGAAGCGAATTTTTTATGTTTGACAAGACTGAGGACAGAATCGGATATAAATATCGATTTTGGCAGCTTCCGCTCTGTTGAAGACACTTTTATGGCCTTTTATTTTAACGAAGGGGCGGAGTTGGGGGATATGGGGGTGGGTGCGGGAAAGCTTTTTATAATCCCCCTATTTTTTCCACTTAAATCTCCAATGATGAAGGCTAAAACCTCACCATACAGAGGTGATAACAGTAATTTAGCCAAGAATTAATAGACGTCACGCTACAACGCAGCACAGATTCTTAAGTACTTGACAGGTACTATTTCCCGTGCCCCAAAATCGGTGTTTCACTATAGATTGTGCACAGTGCATACATTGCGAGTATACGGATTTAAATCGTTTTGCCCTCAAAACACGGGAAAAAAGAGCACTGGGAATAGAATTCGAAGCAACATTAATATTGTTTACTTAAACGGGTTAAAAAGTGGGCGAATTTGAGGTGCGGGAGGGAGGGTACAAAATTTGTTGACAATTGGTGCTCTAGTTTTGCGGTATTGGTTGACCCGAATTCTATGATTTGATGATGATACACAGGAAAAGCAAAGGAGGAGGAGGATATATTTTTTCAGGGTCGTTCATGAATTTTTCATGCTCTAGAAGGGATAAAATAAAGTACATGAAAGAGGATAGTGCTTTAATATAAAAGGTTTTTGGTGATTTGAAATTGCGTTTGCCTTCAACTTGATCTCGGGTAAGGCTGAGGAAAGAAGACGAGGGGGCGGAGGGGTGAGAGGGGCCACGGGATGAAACTACATGTTTGGTTGATGGTGGAGAAAGCGGAGGATTTGTCTCCGCTTTCACTCTCTGACGAACGATTACCGTCATGTTTGTATTTGAACGCAGTTGCTGTCGTAGTTGCATTCTTCACTTGCTGGGCACCATTCCATATTCAGCGTTTGATGGCAATTTACTCGGATTATCTGGGGATTTCCCAATCTCCTACTTTCGTCACCATATACCATGTCATAAACTACGTATCTGGGACACTGTATTACGTGAGCACTTGCATCAATCCCATCCTCTACCACATCATGTCGAACAAATTTAGAGAAGCTTTTAAGGTAAGAAATCATCATGTATACATTTCAATCCTATGCCCGCAGAATAAGATATTGCCCCGAGTCTATGAAGTCAAGGCGCAGCGTAAAGCCAACCCTTCCGATCCTCCTTCCAATCATCTTCTCTCTTCGATGACACCGAATTTATTAGTCTTCTATAACATACAAAGATAAAAATACTCGGCTTGGCTTGCGACGGTTTCAAACTGTGAAAAACTACCAGGGGATCCACTCCTATTTGTCTGTGTGACTCAGAATTGGAAAATTGAATAGATGTTTTGGGTTTTGTGGGGTTTTGGGAAGGAAGATGGATGGGGAGGACCGAAAAGTTTAAGTTGGACAAGTGGGATTTGAAGTGAGGATGATAA
This sequence comes from Sminthurides aquaticus, assembly GCA_906901655.1. Classification (NCBI taxonomy): domain Eukaryota; kingdom Metazoa; phylum Arthropoda; class Collembola; order Symphypleona; family Sminthurididae; genus Sminthurides; species Sminthurides aquaticus. Next base: position 199,202 of record CAJQTT010000002.1, on the reverse strand, counting down.
GGAGAAAGTGGTCGTCGGCGAGAGAAGATGATAGGAATTGGAAAGAGTTTATTAGATTCGGGTATGAATGAAATGGATTTTGGACAAAGGAGGTTCACACACGGTGCAAGGTTTTGAATGGTTCTTGTTCTTGTTTCGGGTTTTGACAGGACACGATGAGGCGGTTACTTGGGAAGCCCAGTTCACGAGTTCCTCGACGAACATATTCCAATATTTCTCATCACCGGGCAAGCAGAATCCATCACAATCAAGCCGGGCAGGGCCAACATCTATGTCATCACACTGCTCTTCAGAACCAGGACAGCTATGCGGTTCCTGTGACGGAAGAATTCCAAGAGACGTGCATCAATTGTCGGCATACTCCACTCATGTGCTCGTGCAGAGGTAATAGTCAGCACAAGTATGTGAGAACGTATAGAGTGGAACAGACCGGAGTCGGTAAAAGCACCACGAGGCCAACCACTATTTTATACACAAGCTCGGCCAACAATAAGCCTGTCATGTCAACTCTGACATCTTTGGATTTGGATTCAAGGTCTGTGCCATTCTATACAAGACATTCTCCACTCTCCAAACTCTCTCTTTCAAATCCTGCACTCATTTTCACCTCCTGCCTCTCATTTCCTCTTCCGATTTAATTAACTTGAAAATACATCCTTTTGTTCCCCGAATTTAAATTAATGATTCCCTGCTTGGAGGCTTATAATCCCAAATGCAAAAAACCGCCGGCCGGACCGCAATACCTGACCTAATCTATAATTATCAAATTTATAATATTTCTCCCTTTCATCCTCCTCCTCTTACTAATCAACTAACCCTCGTGGTTTTTCTGATACTTTCATTTACAGGGGGTCTGAAGCAGTTGGTCAAGATTCCGAATCACATATCCGATCGGAACAGTCTTCTCCTCTGAGTCCAATCTTGGAGCTAGAACATATTGGCAAGGTTAATGGTGAAGCAAATGGAAAACTGAGAAAAAACGACAAAGGATATGAGCTTCCGACTCCAGCTCAGAATACCGGGAGAGACATCTTGGAGGGAAGCGGGAAAGCTAAGAGTTTCAAGTCTGCTATGATGTCCGGTACGAATTTGGGAAAAAATTCTGGAAAAGTCAAGATATTCTTCCTCTTGCCGAAGAGAAAAAAGAAACAAAATCATTCCGTCCCCTCCCTCGACTCTTCCGGCTCAGATACTTGTAACACTTTAAATTCCAACAGCCTCCTACCTGATGAAGTAACGGATTCAATCCCAGTTTCTTCTAGAGAGCCAGCGCCAGCACTCCTCAAAGAAATCGGGGTCCGTAGTAGAGGGCGCTACTCGGAGGGAACGCCAATATCCGGCCACACTCCTAGTCACTCCAGTGCCGTCGGCTCCACTTCAAATACTATAAGTAATAGCAGTCTTCAGGATATGGATGAAAGTGAGTTTACTGGAGCGGAACTAGTCGGCGTCCTCGAAAAACTCCAACAGAGTATTACAGAGTCACAAAAATTGATATGAGCCAATCCATGCACGAACCCTACATTCGCATTCAATAGTTGCATGCAAAAAACCAGTTCAAATTACCTGATTAGGGAAACTGTTAATTCCTCCTAATTCAATCTCCATATATGTATAATGTCCTCCGAAAAATTATAAACGCTGCGTACTGACATAAATAAGCTATGTACCGTAAGCGCGTTCATAGCTGGACGACTTCCCTTATGTAGCTCCAATGTAAAGTAAAAGGGAATTCTCGCGCGGGAAACTATGTGCGCGCTGACGATAGATTGTAGCCTACAAATTATTTTCTTGATTCCATATAACTGATTCTTGTTGTTTGTAAACTCATTCAAAGAGGAGTCTTTATCCTGGAACCAATTATCAACATTTTTTGTCTCGTCTATTATATCTACTATAACTAAATGTGCTATTATGTATATACGTGTAAACGCGTAATTTTAATGGCTATAAGGCGATATGCAGGTTTAACAAACCTACATCTTTTTAATACCATGTAAATAAGTGTACGAACATCAGAGCATTCTATATTGCGTAAGTCTACAATGTCATGATTTAACCTTTAACAGCTAGATTCAGATGATTAATCATACCTTTGATAAATATGATGAGATCATAGCTATACTTTAAGCAAGCAGTGAATCAGAGCGAATACGATAAGTAAGTGATCTTGATACGATATCGCGCTTGCCATACTTTAACGTGTAAATGCAAATGCCGAAATTAGATATGCTCAGAAGGTGACAAACAAGTCATACAAACTCTATCAAAACGCCAAGTACTTTTATTAATCACGTTGGACAGAACATCAAGAATTGTGTTGATGTTGTCAATTACAAGACTCGTAATCCTATTACACTACGATGTAAAATTAGTTTTCCTTTAAAACGCTACACACTCATGTAAAACTCATAGACTAGAATTAACACTTTTAGCGTATAGAAATTTGCCAAAAGAAGCCGACCGTGACCATATGTGCAATTTATATACATTTCAGCATCGTTGTGTGAAAATGCAATTTATTTTGTTACAAACAACGGACAAATGCCATATTACATTTTTCAAATACATATTTACTCTTACTCGTTGTTTCCAATTCTTGTTGTGAACAAGTTCAACCCCCTCGCCCATACGTATTTTAAGACCGACGAGTCTAACCGATTTTAAATATCAATAGCAGTTACGTATTTTACTTCCTTTTGGTTAATCCTGAAGTCGTCGAAGACGAATTATGATGTATGCTTGGAATGTTGGTTCTCGGATGCTTCCAACAGGAAGCGCTGTGAGTCAAACCATTTTGCATCCTCTTGCCAAAAACGGGAGAAGGGTGCATGTTTGAAGATAGATAACAAGAAAACTGGACTTGTGTTTTATCAGAGTGAGCTAATATTTGGCAGATCAATACACGCATCGCTTACCAAGCGAGATTACTGTTATGAAGACTAGCATTCATTTCTTTTTTTCAGAATCTCTTATCTTGTGAGTTTGAGAAACAGTTTCTACTTGGACGTGAATTTATGGTTAATTATATAGTATGCATTGCCCATCTGTGTTTCCGAGTTTGAATAAATCTTGCATAACATTCAATCATTTGTGTGTTGGACCACATCTAGTCATTTCCTTGCGTCATTAGTATATTTGATGATAAAACTTGTGATATCAAAATACGATGATTGGTTATCGATTCCTACGTCCATAGCCAAGCCTAGCCTTCAAGGGCCCATCACATTTTACAAAAACTGTTACGTATACAATCGAGAGATGACCTCGGTCAAAAAAAGCATATGGTCAAAATCTTTTTCCTAGGTTCAGTAGGACTTTACGACCATTACCTGGCACTAGCAATTCAGATGACCCCTCATTATATTAAGCGTCTTTTATCATGATCTGCGATTCTGCCGCAGCTGATCCCCGAGCGGATTGATGCCTTGACAATTAGACTTGTTCACTGGATGTCCAACTTTTACATACCACGAAGATTTGGGAAATTTCAGCGAAATCCATACTTGAAGATCTCACTCAGCAATGACTTTTCACCAAAACATTTTCGTGACTCTACGGCTTCTCTACAATTGAAATATTCTCATCGTGAGTCATTCTCATTGTTTTTACCTCCCATAGCTGTGACATGGAGGACTACATACCGATTGACTAGTCAAAATATCTATTCATAATAATCATGTAATCTAATCCGATTCGCGTGAATGACGGCGTCTTCATCATTTGATGAAATAAATAAACAGAAAACATGAGATTTGTGATTTCCTAAAAATTGTAACATTTTGGCACTGCATTGGATTTTGGAAATGAATAATGATTTCGCAGCGCTTCTATACGTGACACGTGGTTACAATCATGATTGTTTTGTAATTATATATTTACGATACCGTGAGGCTACCTATTTTGCAAACGAAGGCTTAACAAGTAAATTCTGAATAAGGCTTTTAGAATTTAACTCTATGGTCTGCCAGTCTTTGCTAAAACATATAATAAACAACAAGATTTTCAATGCTCATATGTGTCTTTGTAGAAATAAGATAGCAACCGGCTTATCATGCCCTGGCTTTAGAGCAAGATTGTAGGTGAATGGAATTCATGCATTCACAAAGGGTAGATTGTCCACTAGTTAGGGCGCTGATAATACTTCTGAAGAAGATAATTCTCGTTCTGAGCCATTTTGGTGTGCTAAAATTGGTCAGTATTACCAATCCACAGGTAGAAACGGGAATATTTCTCAATTGGGTGATTTCGGTACATTACGTATTCAACGTGAAGAAGTTTGCAAATAGGAGTACTCTGGTAGTAACCCTCTACCGGGATAACATTCCCACTTTTTAGGATAGGAGCTACACAACGACCTTTGAAGATGGATTACTTCCGAGTTCTGGGAATATGTTTCGTATTATTTGCTAATTTGTTCTTCTTTGGAGGCAAGTGATTACCTCAAACCTATTGTCTAGCTTACAGATGTATTTAATTCCAGTACAGAATAAAAGAATGATTGCATGATGATTATAAATTTTTTTGATTTCTAATACAGAGAGTGCAACGCTAGAAGATCTTGTCATCGACGGCATAACAGTGGACCCATCCGCATTAACAATAAGTTTTGAAGAAGGTCTTACTAATGTGGATCTTCGTTTAGTAAAAGTCAACCCTGACAACGGTATACATCTTGGCCTTACTTCTCTTTGGAGTTTGTTACATCCATCACACACGCACTTTATAATTCAATTATTTCTGTATTTTTCTTTAGGCGGTCCACTGGATATAGTCGGTACTAGTCCACCGGGTTTAAGGTTTGAGTTTGTTGAAGACAACGGAGATACCTTTCTTCATTTAAAGCAGGAACTTGATCGAGAAGACACGGCTCTTTGTCCTGAGAATCAACAAGCATCCGAATTTGGTTGCCGTCAATTTATTAATTTCGATGATGCTGGCAGTCGTGGTGCAATTATCATCCAGTTATTGGATTCTAACGACAATATGCCAAGAGTAAGATTAAGCCAGGCTTTTCAAAATTATCTTTGCACCTATGCTATCCCGCAAACCAATGAAACGAGGGAAACGACTATCCTCAGAAACGTCTAAATACTTATACTTAATTCTTCTTCCAGTTCACACAAACCTGTACCTCTGCAGAAGCGGAAGAGGAAAATGGGGTAACTCATTTAAAAAATACCTTCCTCCATAATCTACGAATTATGGAGGAAGGTAACTGTATTAAAATTCATTCGTGGTGGTCAACATGCCATTTAATTTTACAAATACGATCCTTGAATTTAAATATACTGAGAAATCATTTTGTAGACACTCGTGCTTTGTGAAGGCTCTCCATTCATAGCAGTGGATGCAGACAGATGGGCAGACAGGGTTGGACCGACACTAGTCATTGAAAATGTAAGTGACCTCAGTTTTTTATACGTTACCACATAATTTTATAAATTTAGCATGCCATGTAGTGCTTTTCTTTCTTAACGTTTAACCTGTATTAATATTAGGACAATAGCGCAATCTTTGGGATATCAGCGGGGAAAATCACGTTTAACCCTCCTGGAAAATGTGATTACGAAACGACTACGTTGCATGTGTTTGATGTCGTTGCGAAAGTAATTTGATTTTTTCTTAAGGCATTTTTATAAGTCTCTTCACTGTTCTAAAACAAGGAACCGCTTTTCTTAGGATAATGGAGGCAAAGAAGTCAGGGTACCCATGACAGTTTACGTTTCAGATATACCGGATACAGCTCCCGTAAGGACTAAATCAAAAAGATCATAAGTATCATTCAGATGAAAAAGCTTCAATATTTTAACGTTCTTCCATTCTATATTCTACAGATTTGGACACAAGCAAATTCATTTTCTGTCAAGGAAACTGTAACGGATATGGTATGTAAAATTCTCTAGTTTGGGTACTCTAGATTCCGAAGTGCAAGTGCAGGACAATGCCGAATTCCCTTCTGATTGTAACTGTTGAAGCTGTAATGTGAGGAACGATAAACCGATAACCATTATTTTCCAGGCAACCCCCATTGCGACCGTACTTGCTGTTGATGGAGATCGAGGGATCAATGCTAAAATCACATACGACTTGCAAAGTTAGTTTTACAGTCTTAAAGGTTGATATGCAATTAAGAAAAAAACTTACATTGTAATCAAAATACATATTTTCCGTTCACAGTTTCCCCTTCCGGACCATACTTTAGGATAAATCCCGAAACTGGAGAAATCTTTGTCAATGCGTCCTTGGACGCGACGGCAGTTTACAACGACATAGGAACTTTGATCTTAGAGACTACTTTATCGGCCACAGAAGATCCGGCAAAAGGAGGGATGACATCAACCAGACAGATTTACATTACGATTGAAGATACTAACGACAAACCAATTGAAGTGATTGACGCTCCTACGGAGGTATCCCACCCCGAAACATCTGGGGGAAATGTTTGCACATTTAAAGTGCAAGATAAAGATCCGGTAATATTTCGAATTTTCTTGCCAAAGTTTTGCCATAACCTTTTGAATTATATTATTTAAATGGTGAACTAACTATTATTTTGAATACTGCACGACAGGATCTCTTCTTTGGAAGCTATAATATCAGTATTAGTTCACCAGCAGATGACTGGTTCCAGAATGCCATTGATATTTTCCCGAAACGGGGGTTTGGCTTAACTGAAGTATCAGTTAGCGTGAAGTCAGTCAATCTCATTGATTACGATAAGATCGAGCAATGGAGACTTCCCGTCCAATTTACTGTATGTGATTTATTCGTTGCTTTATGGTCGCAGTAAGGCTTCAGTAATAAAAATACAGACAAATCCTTAGTGAATCTGATTAAAATTACGTTAAAAGGTCAATATTGAGCCCGATGACCCTACCGGAGCTGCTGAAACTGCAACAATCACACTTAATATGGAAGGTGAGAATGATAATACTCCTAGGTGGACCATGCCAACATTAGAAGTCCATGTCGAAGAAAATACGGATTCAGGGCCGCTTGGTATAGCACTGGTGGCGGAGGACGAAGACTTTGAGACAGATTTTGGCGTCACAAGCCTCAGGTATGGGTACTCGCTCTTTGCTTGAACCTTTTGTGCTGTTGTTTGAATGCAAATGCAAGGTACGAATTGAATCCTCGTTTCGAGTGTGTAGTGGCAATAAAAACTTTACTTACATTATTACAGATACTCTTGGGGTATTCAACCACCGAGTTGCCTAGTAATCGATAACAGAACTGGTGTAATAACGGTTGACTGTCTGGGTGCATCTCCATTTGATCACGAGGCTCGAGACTTGGTAGAATACGAAATCAAGGTTACGGACAATGTTGACGGTCCACCTGCAAACCAACGTTCAGTAACAGAATATCTAAGAATAATCGTCGACGATATTAATGATGAAAGCCCCATTATTAGAGTGGTCAGTATTTAATATCTAGTGCTAAGCGGTCCTCCTAATCATCCTAAGCAGCATCACAACAGAATTGATAATAAAACTCATTTTTACAGAGCACATCCTCCATAACCGTTAGGGAGAATAAGGCCCTGAATGAAGCTTTGCCGATAACCATTACCGTGGACGACCCCGATGATGGTAGCCTACTCGAATGCACCTTGAGCGTTGACTCCGAGTTGGAAGCAGTACAAAAGTAAGCAGTTGTAATTTGATTAGCTCAAAGGTAGTAAATATGTGTTGCAGATTAATCACCTATCAAGCTTAAAACGGTCATACTTCATCAAAATCTTCCATAATAATTTCAATTTTCGCTTCAATTTCCTCGTATATGAAACAGATGGTTCGTAGTTGAAGCCTGTGAACCCAGCAGAACACCCGTGATAAAAGTTGCTGGCAACATAAACAGAGAGCAACCGGAATATAATGTAGAGCGAGTTCAACTGACTCTCACAGTGACAGATAATAATACTGACCCCAGATATCCGAATAGTCGGGCCATATCAACAATTTTTACCATCAGTAAGTTCAGACACAACACCATTACGCCATCATATATTTTGTATATATAGTGACTTTTAATCCCTAGTATACTTTTGCCAGGAATCGAGGACGTAAATGACGAAAGCCCTGAAATCATATCAGAAGGAGACTATTTGATAGATCTCTACATACTTGAGACAAGAAAAGAAATGGCTGACGAAAACGACGTAGAGACTCCAGCTCAACGACGAATAGCTGATATTTACGCCACCGACCAGGATAGTGGAACTGTATTTTGTTTCGAGCTTGGGTACAGTCTTCAAGTTAATAATTGCGGCCGTATACATTTTACAATTCAGGGATTTGTTGTGACAACGAAACCGTACTTTTTCAGGCCATCTGATATCTACAACCGGTCTGATCTGACTCTAATAGAATTTGTTGGAACGTCTATAACTCCAGATTGTGCTGCTAGCTCAACGACTGGAAGAGCCACACTTTCCAGAGCAGCCGGAAAACTCATTGACCGAGAATCTTTAAGCGTCCTTGACGCCAATAGCTCCTTGTATTACAGTCTTACCGTCTACGATACTGGCAAAACTAACAGCAAATCTGTTCCAGTACGCTACATTCTCCTTGTCATTTCCTATCTTCTTTACTTCTACCCCTTTTGCGTCCTGTATTCTGAACGTATTTATTTACAGATACAAATCAAAGTATTGGATCGAAATGACGAAGATCCTGCGTTCAGCACCACGTATACCTTTTCCGTGGATGAAAATGATTCAGACCAAGTGTGTGAACCGGTTGAACTGGGGTTTGTGTCAGCTACTGATGACGATGAATGTTCAGGTTAGAATACAAGAGTGCGTTTCAGTTCATATTTGCATGGGAGTTTTGCGCGGTTTGTAATCTTACTTCCATTTGGTTTCAAAACACTTTTAACTTTAGACGATTCTGACTTTGGTTGCGTAAGCTACGTCATACCCGACACGAACAATGATGGATCGGATGCGTTTCAAGTTTATTATGCCGATGGCAAGTTCAGTACTAGGAACAATTGTCGTGTTGACAGAGAAACTAAAGCTACTTATCAGTTGCAACTGGTGGCCATAGATTCATATGTGCCCGAATTACCGCTGGAACGGCAAAGTAAGTTAAAGCATTAATCTCGGCGCTTTGAAATCATTTCAATGCTCGACAGAATTTCGGCTATTCGGAATAACTTACTCGAGCGTAAGCCTGTTTTAATTCTAGCCGGAAGACGGGTTACTACGCGTGTGGAACTAATCATTAAAGACATCAACGACAATCGGTAAAGAGATACATTTATCACGTAACCAACACTTTCTTTAATAGCCCAACCTTTACCCTGGCAACTGAATTAGCATAATTTGATAATACTTCCAGGCCAGACTTTCATCCCACATTTGAAGCAGACGACAGATTTGACCCTGTTAAAGAAGAAATACAGAGTGGAACTAACATAGGCTTCGCAATAGGAATCACGGATGCCGATGAAGCTGAAAATGGAACAGTTTCCTCCGTAGAAATCGTCAATACTACGTGCGTAAGAAGTAACGGAGCTTCGTGTCCTAGTGGAGGTGTATTTGCTCTGAGAACCGCCTACGCCGCTCCAAATGCAACTTTTCAGTTTTATACAGCGAATAATTCTGATTTTCAATTCGGATATGGCACATACTGTATTTCAGTGATGGTAAGACTTAAGACCACGCATAAACGTCCCCCTTCACATTCGTTCCACCTTATTCCACAACCTTATATTAATCCTGTACTAACTTGGTTCTTAATCCACACGCTTAGGCAACGGACAGTGGCGTTGAACTCTTGAGCCGGACAGTAAATTATTGCATTGAAGTTGAAGACATTAATAACAATGACCCAAAATGGACTCCTGATTCTTTGAGTCATAACGGAACCACGTTCATAGTTTCAGAGGTAAGTGCTTAGAAAAATGTTCTGGCAACAATGGTAGAGATAGTATTTAGAACACCGAGTAGATTTTCTTGGGACAAATAATGTTTTTCGCTATTAATCATGCAACGCAAAGATTATGTGAAACGTGTGTGTTAATGTAGGGTGATGCACGGCCCGGATTAGCGCTGCAGAAAAATGGGAGCCGCGAATTACTACCCTTATTTGTAGCTGAAGATGAAGACGAACCTATGACAGACAATTCCAATGTTGTGTACGAAATTCTCACAGACGATCCTCAAGGAGGTATGACTTTTGCATTTCATTGCCGTTTTTCAAGGTATTGAGTGACGTAACAGCGAATCAATGACTTAAGCTCAAACTGTATTTTGTACACTCTTCCAGAGGAAATCTCCCAGTACGTGGAAATTGACAATACTGGACAGCTTGTGTGGAAATCCGTCATAGATGTGAAAGATCTGAGTGATGCCAGGTTGCGGTTGTGTATGAGAGCATCTGACAACGGAGAACCGGTCAGAATTTCGTCAGATTTGTGTATTACCTTAGGAATCGCTTCTACACAAAAGTTTCACCCAGAGTTTCTTGTTCCACCGAACAATACCGTTGATGTCTCCATAGAAGGTTTGTGCCCAGCCATTAAACTAGTGAAACCCTACTCGCTTAAATCCCTTATTCAAAGAATTTTAAACACAATACATTCCATATTCTTGTGTTGCAGAAAACCTACTCGGCCTAGTAGATTCTCTGCCCTCAGCAGTGGACAAAGATATTCAAGATGGAGGGGGCGACACTATCTACTACCATATTCTAGGTAATTTTTATGACCGCCCTTTAGTGAGAATCAATAACTCAAGTGTCGAATTATACCTTAGATTAACTTTAATCACAGGTTTAGGAGAATCCCAAAGATTTTTTGAACAAAAATTTGTCGACGATCAGCTGGAACTTCATACGAAAGAAGCACTGGACCGTGAAACTTTGGACTACTATGAAGTCTTGATTTATGCTACAAACTGGGAGAATGATATCCCTGAAATTCCTTCTCCACTCAACTCAAGTTATCTTCTTGTCCGTGTTCAAGTCGAAGATGTATTAGATTACACGCCAAATTTTGGTCGTGAATCTATTACAGCAGGAGCGTCTGTGTCTTACACCGCCTTGGGTGACGTCCTCATACCCTACTCCACCTTGCTCGCCGAAGATCTTGATTTAAACGATACTGTAACGTACAGTATAACAGATATTACAATTTCGGATCCATCCTTGGATCGTTTACCTGATCCACCCTTAAATCTGGTCACAAATGGGGATGTGGGAGCGAACATAACCTTAGGGTTTACACCCCAGAGCTCTATGCAAGGCTATCTCAGTTTCACGGTCACAGCCACAGACTCTGGTAAGTTAAATCAAATACGATGAAGTTGCGACGGAAATTTTTTGAAAACTTGCTATTCAACCAGATCTTGGCTATTTCAGTTGGGGAAACAGATGAAGTACAGTGCAAAGTGTACATGGTTAATGAGGTTCATTTTACTCAGCTTGTATTTTTGAATGAATACAATGAAGTCTTATCTAAACGGCAACGTGTAAGATGGCCTTAACTTCACTTCAAATTTGGATACCAGATTCTGACAAATCCAACAAAAAGGTTTACTAGCATCTAACTTTTTTTTTAATTAGATGATAGATATTGTGTCAGCAGCTTTCGGATACGCTTGCAACGTCGATAGGATCGATCAAACTACTGATGGTAGCTCCGGTGGAAGTATTAATGGGTCCACTACAGTCAGCGTCCATTTTATCGATGAAAAAAGCCTCTTGCCTGTTAGAAGTTCGGAAATCGATGCGTAAGATTCATAACAAAAGTTCTGATAGCACATTGCTTCAAAAGCTTGCACAAAGAATGGAATGCGAACACAAGTTCTGATTATATTAAATAGATGGAAGTTCAGCAATCCTGCGCGAGTAAACGATCTTGCCCGAGCCTTGGCAGCTGAAGAGTTGATTCTAAACGTTCTGGGAAACCAAGAAGAACCAGTTCCTGGGACGGACAGTAATACAATTGCTCTATATGCTATGATAGCAGTTGCTGGTATTCTCGTCGCTGTTATCATAATTTTAGGAGCATTCTACGCGTTTAAAACTAGGAGGTATGTTTCATCAAAAATAATTAATATACTCCAGTACCGCTTTCACCTACAATCAATGCAATAAATAATTATAAACAGCTTGGAAAGAAAAAGGCATGCAGCAGAGGCTGCTGCAGAGGCTCAAAAAGTTAGCACAGATACCCGAGGGGGGCAGGAAGCACCGAATACTAATCAGTATTCTGTGAATCCTGTCTGGTCTGAAGATGATAACGGACGTAAGATGCCAACATTTGATACTGAAAGGTTAGTTTTGGTTTATATGCCCTGTACTTCTTTGTTCACCCGCAACTTAATCTGGAATGGTAAAAACTAATAAGGCAAAGTATTAATAAATCATTGCAATTAGAGAATTAACATATTTTCCTCAAAAATACACAGCATGGTCAGCCGTGGCTCTAGCCTGGTAGGTGTTGAGGATCAAGAGGATTTCAAGGATCATCAAGATCAAAATAATCCTGCCTTTGAAGATGAGTTTACAAGTTCTGGCGACGAGGGTACAGAGGCACATGCTTATGGAAGTATCCGGAATCCAGCTTACAGCTTCAGCAGTAATGGAGAACCAGTAGGAGACTCTGCATCCTTCCACAACCCCGGAGGACCTGGAAGCGAAGACAATGACAATCCCTTGTACGCTACAGTTTCTCGCCGCAATCCATTAGCAAATCTAGGTTACGAAGAGGATTAGAATACGGCTTACGTCGGTAGACGGATTAAACTATTTTATATAGTATGTTTAACACTATTTTCATTTTTGGACCTAGATTCCAGCATTACCTCTACTTAGTTTTAACTTTTTGTGTGAAATTAAATCGTGATGCTAAACTTAGAAGAAAGGTCATTCATCATTTCTTTTGTGCTTCAAAATTGGAGACACATTTTGCAAATCAACGGTAACAAGTGCAGACATTTTGCATGCATTTTAACTCTCTTTGAATTTTGCATAATTTACTCAGAAAATAATGTTAAGAAAATTTTGTTGTTGACATTATTTGGTAGCTCAATCCCATATTTCAATACCAGTAGTTTTGCAAGCGCTTACAAACGAGCTTGCCTGCGAACTTGCAAAGCTTGAAGAGCTGCAAGTGCGCCAGAGAATCCAGCGTTGTAATCGGTGGCGACTTCGTTCTTAACGTAGTCATTACGGTCATCCTCGTAGTTATCTTGACCATCAGGTCCTCCTACCAATGCACCCTTAAGAACTTGGTGATTTGGGCCTGGATTGTTCATTCCCGTCGTCCAGTCACAAGGGGTAGGGAGGTCAGGGCAGGAGCTAGAGTAAAAAGTGGATTTTAATCATTTTCAGCTAATAATACTGTGTATCTTCAACTTCAATAGTATTAGACACTAACCTTGCCCTGTGATGAGGGCGAGTTGGGGGATTGACACCGTATCCGACGACAAAGCTTCTACCAGTATCTCCAAGGATGTATCCCATTTGTTGGGTGGCGAAATTGCGGTAAACAGTTGGGTTGATTCCTGCATCAGCAGCTTGGAGGCAAACAAAGGCGGCATTGCTAACGTGTCGGAGAGAACCCCATTGAGAAATGTAAGCTAGCCCTTTGGGAGACCTTGGGATATCGTTGACAATAAAGTTACAGAAGGATTCAGCGGCATCGATGTAGATTTGTTCCCCAGTAAGCTTGGCTAACAATATCTGCCAAATAACGCCAATTGTTACAAGAATTCGAACAAGGATCTGCAATTTTTATTCCAAAAAATCCACACCATAATCCATAACTAACCTGAATACCAGCTTTCTTGTCATCCCATCCGAATTCCTGGGGTCGGCCGCCGAGATTGAATTCAGCCCAATGAGCCTTAACATCCGTTAAATATTTTTCGTCGCCAGTGGCTCTGAACAACCAAGTTGCAGCCCAGCCTAATTCGTCACCAAATCCAGACCAGGATCTACAAAAACAGCAAATCAATGTTAACGGAAAGGAATATTTTCAGAACGAGCTCCCTGTTACTTATTTGTTGAATTACTTACTCGTAGAAAGCCGCAGCATTGGGAATAGCAGCAGTGTACTTTCCTCTGTAAGTATTAGCAAAGTCATACAATTCCGTAGCGTGCCTCAAGCACTCGGCTGCGTATGCTGGATCACTGTCCTTGAAAGCAAGGTAGCCGGTAACGAAAGCTGCAGCAGTCTCAGCGCAAAGATCTGACCCAGGAGCAGAAGCAGTGACCTTGAAAGCGGGGCGGGCACTGCCTGCTGGCCATTCTTCGGGACGTCCCCAGAAAGCGTGGTCAACGTTTCCGTCACCAAGTTGTCCATAAAATTCAGTAGGAGCAGGGTGAGCTTTCATAAAGAAATCCAGAGACCAACGCAGAGCAGCATGTCCGTTTTCCAATTCTCCAGCGGCAGCGTAACCATCCTTATAATCAACCATTCCCCATCCTAGGATTGTTGTCATGGCAGCCATAGGGAAGCCAAACTTGACGTGGTCACCAGCTAAACCAGTCCAATTTCAGCAGTGATAAGCATATATGAATTACAGGATTGAAACTTGGTTGCCTATCTAACCCGTACATACCATCAAAGTATCCTCCAGTTAGATCAAGACCGACATCAGCTCCATCTTGAAGGAATGAGTCTCCTCTCCATGGGACACGGTTACTAGCAGGCAATTTGCCACATCGTTGAGCCTCGTAGAAAAGAAGAGACAATCCTAAAACTTGCCCGTAATTGTAATCACCGGGCTCTCCTGGGGCTTGAGTGGTTGTGGTCGTAGTACTTGTTGACACAGTGGAAGGTGTAGGTCCAGTTGGGTCAGGGCCTTCACCTGCAATCAATGTAAATGATTTATCGAATGATGCGACATTACTTTAGTCAACTCCTCTTAGGTTATGTATGGGTGGAATTAGCTTACCGACTCCGACTTCATCACCATTAAATGTTGCCGATACAAGTCTTGGAGCAGTTGACCCTGTTGGGTATCGGACGATGAAGTCCAAAGCGAATTCCGTATTTGGAGGGAAGGTAGCTGTTGGAAATAGGAGTAAAAATATATATAATGTATGACAGGATTCAGATCCTGAAGTTATGTATAAGCTGCTATGTGTAGACAGGATCCGAATCCTGCGGTTGGTACTGTTTGTGTGGAGACAGGATTTGAATCCTGCGGTATGTAATGTTAGTGTGTATGCAGGATCCGAATCCTGCGGTATGTGCTGTAAGTGTGTGAACAGGATTCGAATCCTGGTTCTTATGGATAGCATTAAGGTACATGTTATTTAGTGGTAATGCGTTTTCCGAGAGATGGCAGGAGCAATTGGGCTCTTAAGGGATTTTGGCAGAGATTTCTGCAAAGTCATAGTCCATTTAAGGACATGGGATGAAATGCGTGCGATTTGTTGTTATGTAGCTTGTAGGTATAAGACATATAGCACCTCGTGCGAATTTCTTGGAAGTGAAGAAGCGAGTGTGGGAAAGAAATGGGAAGAAAGCAGTCGGTCCATAGAGCTTGTATAGTGTAGACGTAAACTTTAAATTCAGGGACTTAATTATATTTTATGTGGATTAATGGTTGAAGTTGATTAAGAGAGGGATTAATTTGTGTTTGGGTTTCAATAAATTGTAGAAATTATCCCTAACCCTGCTTAAAGTCTTCTGATTATTTACTAGCAGTTATTTCAGTGGAAGATACCTGGAGCCGGGTAGGAAACAGGTCAAATCTTAACATTTGGTGACCCCGACGTGATGGGTGTGATATTCTAGTGCTTTGTGGGTCACGTCCATCTCTTTATTTTGAACTGACTGCTTTGTGATTAATTGGATATTTTGTGGGCGTCTTTACTATGGATGTAATTAAACCGACCAGGACAGGTCGCCGTAAGAGGTTCTTCAAACTGGTAGCGACGTTTGAGAAAATTGTATCTGATGGTGTTGGTAATGGAGACGAGCTTCTTGGTACATTCAGTGCGTTGGAGAAATGTTATGAGAAAATTGTGGAACTTGATGATCAAATTTTTGATTTAATGGTAGAGGCTAAATTGGATCAGAAGTTAATAGATGCAGAGCTGGACGAGGCAGGAGATCTCACGCAAACATTTCACATCAAGAAGGCTGTGGTGGAGCGCTATCATAAGCATGTGGAAAGCCAACAAATCAAGGAGAAGGATCAGAAGCGCTACAAGTTACCGAAGATTGAATTGCGAAAGTTTGGTGGTGACCTGAAAGACTGGATAAGTTGGTGGTCCCAATTTCAAAAGATTCATGACGACAAGGAAATTGCGGAGGTGGACAAATTCCAGTACTTATCTCAGTGTATGATGCCAGATTCCCCTGCGAAACGGCTCGTCGATTCGTATCCTCAATCAGCAGCGAATTACAAATCAGTGATCAAAGTGTTGAAGGACAGATTTGGAAAGGAGGATCTTTTGTCAGAGCTGTATGTACGGGAGTTTATTTCGTTGATCGTGGCTAGGATCAACAACAAAGAGAAGCAGCTATCAACATTATACGATGAGTTAATTAGTAAGGATGAGTCCATTTTGTCCTTAAAGATTACTAATGATAAATATGTTGATATCTTGAAGGCTGCTTTGGTGGAATCGTGTCTACCTATGGAAACGCTAAGGGCTTGGCAGCGTCTGGAAAAGGACAATGCGGTTTCTTCCTACTCTCAGTTAATGGGCTTCCTGAATCAAGAGGTTTCCAACGAGCAGAAGATACAGATGGCTATGCAAGGATTTGGAGCTGGAACTAGTGCTTCGTCCGATGGGAAATCGAAGAACCGGCAACAGAAGTTCATCGAAGAGGTCCCTACAGCGGCGGCTCTCGTTTCACAAGTGGATGTGCAGCAAAAGTGTATTTTTTGTTCAGGGAAACATGAGTCAAAGGAATGTAGGAAAGCTCGTAGTATGACAATAGAGGAGAAGAAAAAGGCCATAGTCAACTCTAAATGTTGTTATGTATGCTTAGGGATCCGACACATAGCCAAGAATTGTCGGGTCAAAGTTCAATGTCAGATTTGTGGAAAACGCCATCAGGTAGTTATGTGTTATGAGGCTAGTCAGTCACCTAAAGGAAGTGTAAAACAGGTGGAAGGGCAGACTACTAGCAAAGAGAAAAGCGATGGTGTTGTGGAAGCTGTTCAGTCATGTTCGATTTGTAGCACCGGAGTTCTGTTACAGACTGTTACAGTTAAACTTGTAGGAAAGAAGCAAAAGTTAGTTAGGATTTTGATGGATAATGCTGCTGAAAGGTCATGTATTTTAGAGAGAACAGCAGCAGCTGTTGGATTGGACTCAATTGGAACTGTGTCTGTGGCTCACACGTTGTTTGGAGGAAAGCGCTTGCCAGCCGAGTTGCATCAAAGATATGAAGTGGAGCTGCACAGTTTGTATGGGGATTTCAAGTGCAAGCTTAATGTATTTGATCAAAATGTTATTGTCGACAGAGTGCCATCAAAATCACATGGGCCTTGGATCGATGAACTAAGGAAGCTTAACATCCCGTATATGGATCGAGAATCGGATGAACCTGATGTGGAACTGCTAATTGGATCGGATTACTGGGGCAGACTATTGACTGGCAGGATCATCCAACTCGAATGTGGAATAACCGCAATGGAATCAGTCTTTGGATGGATGTTAACGGGAACAGTTAAGGGCTACAATAGCAAATTAAGCAACTATGCTTCAATGATTGTCACATCAATGTATAATGATGCTTCCGTCACTGAGCTTTGGAATTTAGAATGCATTGGGATCAAGGATTCGGCTGAAACGAAATCAAAGGAGCAAATGGATATGGAAGCCAAGCAACACTTCTTGGACACGGTCACTAGAGAGTCAGGACGATATGTGGTACAGTTGCCTTGGACGGTCAACCCTTCGATTCTGCCGGATAATTTGGCCATTGCTCAGCGGAGGTTAAGGACATCTTCGAATAAACTACGTGGACAAGGAATCTGGAAGGAGTACGATCAAGTTTTTAAGGACTGGCTGGAAGATGGGATTATTGGAATCGTCTCTGAGGAGGAGATGGACAAGCCTTCGCATTATCTGCCTCATCGCGCCGTAGTCAAGTTGTCAAGTTCGACAACGAAGGTTCGGCCAGTATTTGACGCATCATGCAAGGGAAAGGACTCATTCTCTCTAAACGACTGCTTGGAGAAGGGACAGAACCTGCTGGAGTTGCTTCCAGCTGTACTTTTGCGTTTTAGAGAGAAGAGAATTGGTCTAACGGCGGATATACGCAAGGCTTTTCTACAAATTGGAGTCCATAAGCCTCATCAGGATTTTCTTAGGTTCCTGTGGTGGGAGGACCACAAGGAAGACAAGATTCGGGTATTTCGCCATCAGCGCGTCGTCTTTGGGGTGAATTGTTCACCATTTTTATTGGGCGCTGTTATAGAACACCATCTTTCGTCAGTAGCTGCAGAGCAAAAGGATCTTTCCGTCAAGTTGTGGAAATCCTTTTATGTCGACAATTGTGTGACTTCCGTGGACAACGAAGAAGTATTGAGAGAGTTCCAGGATTTTGCTATTCAGGTCTTCAATTCAGCTAAAATGGACCTTTGTGCTTGGGAATCGTCGGCTGAGGATGTCCCCGGAATCAGACCCTCCGGTTGTGGATTGGGGGCAGGCAGTCAGGGTTTAGACCGAACCAACGATTCTCTCACATCGGTTCTAGGTTTGTCATGGGACAAACAGGAAGACAATCTATCGGTAAAAATGGAAAACCTGGAAATTGGGGATGTCATTACAAAGCGTGTGGTTTTATCTTCGTTGCAGCGATTGTTCGACCCACTAGGATTTTTATCGCCAGTCACGCTAATGCCAAAGCTTCTTCTCCAGGAGGCTTGGATTCAGAAGTTAGGATGGGATCAACCACTTCCAGAGGAACAGAGGAAAAAGTTTATCGCGTGGATGTCAAGTTTGGACGCTATCGGTGACATAAAGATACCAAGAAGGATGGGATATGCGAAAGAGGATAGCAATTGGAGTCTACACGTCTTCTGTGATTCAAGCAAGTCAGCGTTTGCTGCGGCAGTTTATTTAAGATGTCAAAAGGATCAAGAAGTTTCGGTGCAATTGCTAATGTCGAAATCAAGAGTCGCACCTGTCAAGAGGATTACTATACCTCGGTTGGAATTATTGGCCTGTGTCATCGGAGCAAGGTTGAAGGTTTTTGTATGCAAAGCGTTGGATATTGATGTCAAAACATATTTGTGGTCTGATTCATCAACGGCACTTGCGTGGATCAAGCGCAATGAAAATTGGGGAGTCTTCGTATCAAACAGAGTTGCGGAAATACGAAGCATAACGGAATCTACCGATTGGAATCATGTACCAGGTGCTCACAACCCTGCAGATCTCCCATCAAGAGGATGCGACACAGCAGAATTGCTTAAACGGAAATGGTGGGAGGGACCGTCTTGGTTGAAGTTTCAGAGGGATAAGTGGCCTGCTGGAAAAGAGGATGAAGACGAGGATAGTATATCATCAGAGCGGAAAAAGTCTATCATCGTTGCAGCATCCTTGGTTCAGGAGTCCTGGTACGACTGGAAATTTTCAAGCTTTACGAAGATTGTCAGAATGGTCGCTTGGATATTTCGGTGGAGGAATTGTGCTTGCAAACAAGCTTCTACTAATTTGGCTGTGCAAGAATTGGAGTTTGCCGAGAATAGGATTATGTTGTTGCTACAGCAAGAGTGTGGAATTTCAGAACAATCCTACCCTGCATTGAAGACCTACAAGGACGAGGACGGGATTTACCGGGTTGTTACTAAACTTACGGAAGGATCGGACAATCGGCAATTCAAGTATCCGATTATTATTCCAGAGCATCATAGGGTGGCGGAGCTATTGGTACGAGAAATTCATCTCCGTCATCATCATGCGGGTCCACAGGTGTGTATGAGAATCCTGCGTGAAAGGTTCTGGCTAGTGAGGAGCAGACAAGTTATAAAGAAGATTTTATCATCTTGTGGAATCTGTCGACGGTTTAATGTGAAGCCACTGGAACAAGAAGGGACGGCTCTTCCGAAGGCTCGGATTGAGGACACTTCGGTCTTCCAAGTAACCGGAACGGATTTATGTGGACCATTGATGCTGAAAGGAGGTGAAAAGGTTTGGATTGTATTGTACACTTGTGCCGTCTACAGAGCTGTACACCTGGAATTGGTGTCATCGCTTAGTACGGAAGCGTTTCTGCAGTCCTTCAGGAGATTCGTCGCTCGAAGAATTCGCCCGGCTGTAGTGTACAGCGACCAGGGCACGAACTTTGTCGGAGTGAAGAATATATTGAAGACGTTGGACTGGGATCGAATCAAGGAGCAGCATTCAGTGGAAAGGATTGAATGGAGACTAAATCCTCCTGCATCGCCATGGTGGGGAGGCTGGTGGGAACGGTTGATTAGAATGGTTAAGCAGTTGTTAGTTAGAATCCTGGGGCGTCAGATTGTGAACTATGAGGAGATGATGACAATTTTGTGTCAAGTGGAGGAGGTTATAAATTCACGTCCTTTGACATACATTAGTGAGGATTCTAATGACTTATTGGTTTTATCTCCAAACATGTTTTTAAAGGGTGTCTCGGTTGGTGGAATTCCGGATTTGGACATGGTTACAGTAACTGGACTGAGGAAGCGTCACCAGTATCAAGTCAAGCTTTTGAAGGAGTTCAAATCCAGATTCCGGAACGAGTACCTTGGGACCTTGGTTCAGCGAGCTAAGGATAAAGGAAGAACCATCATCAACGTTGGCGATTTGGTGCTCATCGGGTCAGAAGAGAAAAAACGTTTGCTGTGGCCGATGGGAAAGGTGGTCGAAGTGATTCCAGGAAGAGATGGGGCAGTACGTGTGGTTAAAATCAAAACATCTGCTGGAATTCTCGTTCGTCCGATACAAAAATTATATTTGCTTGAATCTGAGTTTAATGATGATGATGTTGTTCTTGTGGATACTGGAAATGTTAACGATAAGGATCCTGTAGTTGTGGATAATCTTAAACTTAATGATGGTACTAATGTTGTAACTACCAGAAGTGGTAGAGTGGTGAAAGTTCCATCAAGGTTTGGTGTTTAGTTGTGTCGGATCAGCAATGTGTCATTAATGTTTTCTTGATGTTTTCTATATATTATCATTCTGTTAATGATATTATGTGTGGTGAAAATTAAGCTCAGTTAGTTAATTACAAGCATTTCCAATAGATTTATTTTCATTGGTATCCACCAATAAAAAGGTGGGAGAATGTTGGAAATAGGAGTAAAAATATATATAATGTATGACAGGATTCAGATCCTGAAGTTATGTATAAGCTGCTATGTGTAGACAGGATCCGAATCCTGCGGTTGGTACTGTTTGTGTGGAGACAGGATTTGAATCCTGCGGTATGTAATGTTAGTGTGTATGCAGGATCCGAATCCTGCGGTATGTGCTGTAAGTGTGTGAACAGGATTCGAATCCTGGTTCTTATGGATAGCATTAAGGTACATGTTATTTAGTGGTAATGCGTTTTCCGAGAGATGGCAGGAGCAATTGGGCTCTTAAGGGATTTTGGCAGAGATTTCTGCAAAGTCATAGTCCATTTAAGGACATGGGATGAAATGCGTGCGATTTGTTGTTATGTAGCTTGTAGGTATAAGACATATAGCACCTCGTGCGAATTTCTTGGAAGTGAAGAAGCGAGTGTGGGAAAGAAATGGGAAGAAAGCAGTCGGTCCATAGAGCTTGTATAGTGTAGACGTAAACTTTAAATTCAGGGACTTAATTATATTTTATGTGGATTAATGGTTGAAGTTGATTAAGAGAGGGATTAATTTGTGTTTGGGTTTCAATAAATTGTAGAAATTATCCCTAACCCTGCTTAAAGTCTTCTGATTATTTACTAGCAGTTATTTCAGTGGAAGATACCTGGAGCCGGGTAGGAAACAGGTCAAATCTTAACAGTAGCATCCCAAGATTCATTAGCCAAAGTGAAAATCCGGTTTTCTTGTTGATCCTCTATGTGCGCAACGAATACCTGGTGATTACAACAAAAGCTTTTCGTTAGTTCAGCAACAAAGAAGCTTCCAACTCTTGAAATTATTTACAAATAATGTTCTTTACTGATTAGAATTTTCAAAGAGAAACAGCGACTAGTTAATTCATCAAATGAAACTTTACCTCAAGCGTATCAAGCGGGGTGTCAAATTCCAGAACCACTTGCCATCCATTGGTTGCGTCCTTTATAAGGATGTGCAAGATCCCTTGCCAACCTCCATCCCATCTGTTACCAACTTCTAGGCGTCCAAGGGTTATTCCAAGGCATAGAAATGCCAAGGACAGCCTTAATAACGACTTCATTTTGATTCTAAATAGACCAAGACACTTCCACAACTGATTTTAAATTCCAGAGCATATTTGCCTTATATATCGCGTGAGGTGAAACGTATTTTCGCAGGCCGTCTGATATCGTTTATAATCAGCCCCTGTTTGATGAATTAGAGAATAAAGTGGAATTAAAACTGGTGTTAAGTAACTTTTGCTTTGGGTAAACAAGAAGATAGGAGCGTTGAATGAGATGGATTAATTAGAATTAGACAAGATAATACTTTGATTCCATCCCATAAATAAGCAATTCCATTCTCCCGTTGTGATTGATTTGACAAATTGGAGTGGAGGTAATGATTGATTTGCAGTTTCAGAGATAATCTTTTAAAGAGTATTTCGCTCATTTGTTTCGACTTTAAATAGTTAAGTGCTTGAAGGGACTAAGATCGTAAAATTGCATGCATAACACACGAGTGTGGCAATCCTTTTCTCAATAATCTCTGCCACATATCCGTACCACTAATTGCTATCGTTTACAATAACTAATGTGCAGGTTCAAAGTTTGGGAATTGAAGTTGAATAGTAATCTATGAAGTGATTGCGGTCAACTTTTTGAGAGCTTCAGAGATGAAATGCTAGTTTATTTGCATTTTCATTGAAGTTACATGAAGGCTTGATTTGCGTGGAATGGCTTAAGACAAATACATATTGGTCGTTTCCGAAAAAAATCCACACGTACCAGCAGCACCAACAGCACTTATATAAATCCGAGATATTGTCGTCCTTATTGCATAAAGGCATATTTGGTACACGAATCATGACGCCTCATGTAAGTGTGACCATCAAATATGAGCTGATCTTAGGAAGGTGTGTGTACGCGTAATACACGTGTTTCTCTTTGTCCACAAATAATCGCCAATAATTTATAGTACTTGTACACTTACAACTGTCAGACAGACTGACTTAAAAAATATAACAATTTGAGTTCCAGCTGGTGTAATAATACAGTTTGGTATATTCCTTTGAACAATTTGGCGAGATTACATAGTAGAGAATGGAACGAGAGAGGAGAAGGAATGTGTGTGGAAGAGACTTTAGCGAGACAAGACAAGCGTCTCTTTCATAACCATCATTAGCACATAGTCGCAGTCGACTAAGGAATTTTCGAATCGAATTGTTAGGTAGTTATAGTAGTGTGTTTTTGCTTCGCCTTAGTAAGTGACTTGCAGCTCGCAGCGGGTGAATTCCCAGATGGCGTAGCAGTGCTCCCACACAAAGTTATTTACCTAAGCGCAGCAAATAGTTAGCTTTACAATTATAACCTCCTGTGATTTGTAGAGTTATCAATACTGGTTATTACAACATTGGAACATGAGCGCGCGCCTAAATAGTATTATGTACAACTTGTAGCTTGTAGAACGTATTTCACATTCGTAGTAACTAATTATATTAGACTTACTTTTAGCTCTTAATGTATGCATTGTAGTAGTATACGTATTATGACGTGTATAATTAATAATTAACTATACGCTAGCTAATAATAAGTAGTAGTACTGAAAAAAAGTAAGTGCACATTGGATATTAAATATTTAGACCTTGAATTGTTAGGCTTCTAGAGTCATAAATTCTTTTGGAAGAAATCTTATTACTCTCTCAGGCGGGTAGAATCCTTATTTCCCCCCTGAGACAGTGACGTATAATACGTACATACAATAGAAAAATGCAGTTACTACAAGCTAATTGTTCTATGGCGCGCCATCCGGTTTACTGGTAAGTTATATACATACGCGTAGCAGTAGTGGAGATTATACGCACAATCAATACGTAACGCCAGATTAATTACACTCTCCATTTAGGATGGCACTATTGTGTTATTGTATGTTTGTATCGCAAGCATTGAATCCGTCTCAACGTTTCATCACTAACACCTTCAAAGCCAATTAGATCCCGCATTGGAATTCTCGGATAGACTTGAGGATGCCCCTCCATACCCGCAGGTGTTCCGGTATCGGCGACCATGTCTGTTCATGTCGTTCGCATCCGTTAAGCTAATACAAGAATCCCAGCTGGAGTTTACAATTCCCCTCTGTGAATCGGGGAATTTTTTCTGGGGATGTCAGAGTCTGTCGCGAATCTGTATGGGGATTCAAGAGAATCAAATGATAAAATATTTAGTATCCACTCACTGAAACCAAGAACACCAATACGGTCCTCCTCCATATAAAGCATCGAATCAAATGTAAATGATCATTTCAATCTTGCAGATGGAAATCGGGCATTAAGCTCTTTTCTCTCCTCGCTTCTACAACTCTATTCTAATGCATGACTCTGCCCTCCTTGTGCAACGAAAGCGGCGGAGGAGGAAGCGGATTGAGGAATAATACTGAGAATAAATTTTGGCCCGGGCCCTTTTTCCTTTCCCCAAAAGAGAGGACTGTCTTACTTTGACTTTGACATAAATTTCTCCGTGCCTGCCTCCCACCCTCCCTCCAGACCTACACACACTTTCACCGCATCCCACTGAATCTGGCATAAACACACTCATTTATGTGGGAGCTCGGGAGAAAGGGAGAGAGAGAGAGCGAAAGAGAAAGCTGAGCTGCTGGCAAGGAGTAGTCCCAGCAAACTCCCCGAATTGTTTTTGTCCTCCCTCTATACTCTTATCTAAGCAGACCAATTCCTGGATAAAGGGGATAACCAAGTAAACTGCGGACACGCCGTACATTATACTGCATTGCGTACAAATCTTTAACCATAAAAGTCGAGGGAATGTAAGGAGAATCGCAATGCAAACTTCATACATATGCATAGCCTCTCTCTCAGTTGACTCCTGACTGACTCGGGAGAGAAGAGAGAGAGAAACATGAGAGAAATGCGAATGCGAAATTCCCTTATCGAACACGCGCTCACATCCAGCTTCTTTGAAGCTTTCACACCAACTACTGCAACATCTCCTTTAACTCCATGTACAAGACCTCGTAAACTTCTCTCCCTACTTTCTCTACTTTCTCCACACTGCCCTACTCTCCACGTTACCCGGATCCACATGTAATATTCTCCCGAACCGGTTCCTGTCCTCTCCTCCACGCATTTTAAATAATGACTTGAATCATTTCTCACCGCTTCTTCCCCTCGCTCAGCCAGCCCATCAACCCTAAGTCTCCTTGCCCTGGATTACAGCACGTGCCCAAGTTTGAATTTAGACAAATTCTCCTTCAATTTACCCAGCAGAAATAACAAGTCTCCATTCAACTAGCCTGACAGCAACTTGACCCGCCGACTTAAATCAGAGGAAGTAACTCTGCAAGGCAAGAGATTATATAGATCGAAGCCCGGCTACTCCCCCCTTTAAAAAATATCCTCCAGCGCTATCCCCCCATTCTTCCTCATATAATCTTATATTAGGGTTGCAATTACTATTGTGGGGCGTGTAGTAGGAAGCTTGAAAGCTACAATCAGTAGTAGTAACATTCAAGTCTGATGTTATGCGCGAAATTGAGTAAATCAGGTCAGGACAAAATTACCTGTTGGAAAGCCTCCATTTTGGTCGGACCCCTTCGGAGGTCTGGGTTGTGTAGCAAAGGGTCCGCAATTTTGTTCTGGCGAAAGCGACGGAAATGCATCTGAATTAGCTTTGCAGCATACAATTGCCCTACTGTCTGCCCTTCTGCAGGATTTCAAGAGAAGAAAGGCATTTATTATTTTATGACTCCTCACACAAGCACATGCCGCAGTCAGTCAGGCTTCTACGACTCTTGCTCCAACACCCCAGCATCGTAACGTTACCTACCTCCTATAGGTGGGATGATGTCGTTAAGAAGGTCCTCATCACAATCTTTCCAAATGTCTTTTATGATACGCTTTAATTCGTCATTGGCTTGCTGAAGGTTTCCCTCCATCTTAATTCCTAACGAGGTACGAACTACGGCGAAGAGGGTTACGTTAAACTGCACCGTTCCATCTTCATTCAAGGGCATGTTCATGGCCATCATTTTCTAGATTTACATTTCATACGCAAAGTAGTAAAAGATTTCTTGGTTGAACGAGCAGAAATAATTTTAAGAGCTACCTCACTACTCTACTCACTACCGAATTCACCATTCCTCCTAACAGTCTCCCCGCACAAACCTTGCAAACAATCCGGTCAGGACATAACGGACCCCAACCCAACGGCGGTGAAATCCGCTTCATGAGCTCCACAATCTCTGTATGAGTTATCCGCCCAGATGCCTCCGGATCGTACTCTGACCACAGTTCTATGAATTCTCCGAGATGATGAGCTCCGAGGATGGACCAGTCCCTCGTGAGGTAGTCAAAGTTGTCCATGATGACGGCCACAAACAAATTCAAGATCTGCACTTTTACTTTAGCAGGCCGCAATCCTTTAAGAAACTAAGAGTAACATAGACCAAATCCCACTCACCAAAAATGAACAGACGAAGAAGAAGGAGACAAAGTAGGGATACGCCACGTCAGATCCGCAGGATGCAGGCAGGTCCGTGGCGGGATCAATCGATTGCGGTATCATATTACCATGTACATCGATCACATCTTCACATTTTACAGAAGGCTTTGAAACGCACGACATCATTATCTCCTGCCAGGCCTCACCTAAATGATCGACAATGAAACAAAACTCCGGGTTGTCAGTCATAAAATCCAGTTTAAATCCTCATCAAAATCCTAACAAGGTGATAATTTCCGTACCTGTGGCGCATCGAAATAGTAGAAGCGTAGCAGCAGAGAAACTTTGAAAATTATTATTCCTATGTATTTCTGTTTCACTATCCAACTTGATTTTACCGAATACCTGTGAGAGAAAGTAGAGAATTCAGAGTGAAAGTGCTGTAGAAGCTTTAGATTAGATAGTAGGAAACACAAAACGCTGGACAACACAGGAGGATACGTATTCTGCACCGCAATGCGTGCTCACTTACTTGCATTCCTACTACAGCGTAGATAAAAAATAGAAGAACTATGAGGAGAACAACATAAGGCAGCGCTTGGAGTGACTTCATAAAAGTCCACAACAACGTCCTTATTCCCTCACTCTTGTTTAACAGTTTTACAAGTCTTGCTACTCGAAACAAGCGGAAGAAGCTTATAGAAATGAAAGAATCGTCGTCCCCGCTCCCCTAAAAATTCAGAACAAACTCAATATTATTTCTGCTGCATGGGGCATGCCTAGAATTTTGTAATCCAGCATTTAAACATGCCCAAAGGTCTCACCGTGTCAGCATCTGCGAATACGATATCAATGGCACTTCCCCAAACGAGAATAAAATCGAATATGTTCCATGGATCACGGAAAAAACACTTGAGAAAAGATAACGAATCATAGGAATTAATTGTCAAATCCTAAGCCGAATTCAATACTCCTAAGGGTTAGTTAACTACTTTCTTTAAAGGGGAAACTGACTTACCTTTGGTCCCATAGCCGCCAATTTCAAGAAGCATTCAATAGCAAACAGAATAGAGAATACAACGTTGACACTACTCATAAAGTCGGTATATTCTTTAGGCTGTTCATGAAACTTCATGGCCATTGTTACAGTGTTTGTAAGAATAAGTCCAAAGACACCATATTCATAGGGCTGCGAAGTTATAAACGCCCAAAGCTTAAACTGCCACGGGGTTTCGGGTATATAGCTTTCGATAGGTTGTGCGTCCATGGCAAAGGCAACACAATTCCTCTGATTCTTATCCAGTTCACAATCCTCGTACTCTCTTTCTCCCTCACTTTGGAAAGTGATGATAACGAAACCAACGAAGATGTTGACCATAAAGAAAGCGATGATTATCAAATACACAATGTAGTAAACGGCAACGAATTTCCTGTAGTTGTACTCTGGGCCGTGATTCTCCAAATGAGAGTCTATGGACAAGTAGAGCATTCTGAAAAGAGACATAGGCACACACATACGAGCTGAGAGTCAATCATTTGGGTCATCGGAGAACACTACTAAAACGGGACCAAGGAAAGGACAAAGACACTGTAAAATCTAATCAAATCCTTACTGCGGCCATCCTTCAAACGTGGAGACGGCAAAGAGGGTTAGCATCGCTTTCCCCACGTTGTCAAAGTTGAAATTGTTGTTCGCAAAGACCCTAGGCTCGATATATGGGCGGGTGACGTCTCCGTCCACGTAATTAATGAAAGTCCCACTAGGTCAATGAAGAGATATGGTCACATATACTGTACAAAAACTCTTGATTTATACCCCTGGAACCACTACAGAAAGGCATACAGCGAAAAACACTGGACTACATTTCGCCAATATGCTATAGTATTATATATTATATTTTCTATTCATCCTGTAAGTTTCTCACCGGCATTCCTCCGGTGTCATTTTCGAGGCATCTGTACAGCTGAAGAATTTTCCCTGCGTGCCAAATTTACCCACAGAAATTTTACCAAGAGCGCACATTTTTTGATAAAATCCCTCCTAAAAATTGTCGAAAGCAGAGGGATGTGTGTCCTAGAAAGATGGCAGAGACCTTACCTTAAATAATTGTACCCCCATTACAGCAAACATAAACTGAAGCAAAGCTGTGACGACAACAATATTTCCAATAGTTTGTATAGCCACAATTGTACATTGAATGACACGCTGCAAGCACCCAAAAACACAAACATATCACGCACATATTATACCAATAGAGCTGCTAATACTGTTACCATTTATATAAGACTGTTCTCTCGTTAGGACTAGGAGTTTTTCACTAGGAATCTAAAAACTAAGAATTTTAGTATTCAATCTATTAACACAAAACTATCGTGTCACTAAATTGATTCTGAATACGGAAAGTTTTGGAGAAAGTTTGTCTTTCTTTTTTAAATTTAAACCGAATTGATAGGCTGAACGTATTGCGAGGGCCGGAGGAGCCCATAGTCAATGCAATTCGCCAAATTATGTCCAAAGAGAAAAACAGATAATACATGAGAGCATAATCGTGATGGAAGGTTGAGGAAAACAAGGTGACATTTTTTGAGGACACGGATGGGTCTCACATAAGAATGGATTGATATTACGTCGGAAATCTCGATTCGTACCTTTAGCCCTTTTGCACGGTTAATGGCTCGGAGAGGACGTAAAACACGACAGACCCTCAAAATTTTTACTGTCGATATAGCTCCAGAACTGAATTCAAACACCAATCATTGAACTATTTCCAATACTGTTAATCACTTACTAATTGTATGACTATATGTCTACGACTAAACTAATCACTAAATTATTAAAGTGACAATTAGATGTATGTAAAAAAGTGAAGTACGCTACAAGCGCTCCTAAGGACGACTGTGAGTGTGATTTAACTCTACCATCGCACACACACATGCAAGCAAACATGGCCGCCATTTTTCAGCGTCAAGCAAGAGTAAAACGGCATTCCAAAAATTACCTGAAGAAGAAGGATATTAGTGAAACAGATACTACAAGAATATCCAATAAATTTGCTGCGGAACGGCAGAACGATCCTGGATGGAGTATCACCCCATACACTATCAACTTGAGGAGTATCTCAAACGTAAAAATTATCGTGAAAAACATGTCAAATTTGTTGAGGATCTGAAAGAGGGAAAATAATCCATCCATTTTGCATAATCTCTAAACCCCATTATTCTCCCTCTCCCTTCAAATTGTGTACTCCATCTAGGTATCTCAAACCCAGAGACTTACCATATTCCTAGGCGAATCTTCGTATAGCGGATCCTCTGCCCCTAACATACTGGAAGATATAAGAATGCAGACTAAAATAATGTTCCCGTACAAGCTATTGTTGATTAGCCAATGACAAAATACTCGAATCCTGGAATGGGGAAAGAGAGTCATTGAGTTAATCGATTATAGGATTCATCCCTGGCAATGGCAATGCCAGCCCAGCGAAAGTAGCTCCACACCAGAGAGGGGTGGTGGACTGGGTTGAGGTGTGTGTGAGTGAGTGAGGAGGAGCATTATACCTATTTGTGTTGGAAAATATAAAGAATGAACTAGCTTCCGGCATAGTTGTATCTTCTTCCCCTTCTTCCGGCTCGGGATTGGGTTTTTCTTTTTCCATCATGGAGGCGGCATAAGAATCAGTGAGTACCTGGAAAGTTCCGCTGGTCATCGATCCATTGTCTCCTCCCATTCCTCCTAAACCCTCTTTTCTGTGGGCGATAAAGTAGTAGTGAATAGTACAAAAATGCAATTAATTAAATCACTCATTCATATCACTCTTCTAACTAGGGATCGTATGAAATTAATGAATTGAGAAGCAGACACGTATGTGACAGGCTGCTCCCTCAGCCTTCGCTCTATCTTACTTGGCAGTTGCTTCAATGTCTCTTTCCATCTGTTCCTGGTGAAAGCAAGAAAAAACCATGTTAAGTAGGAGGGACTGGCTGCTGTGGAGGAAAAATTGAGGAGAGAAAGCATATATTGGGAAATCAAACCTCCTCTTCTTCCTCCTTGCTGATATCACTGCCGTCGCCTAAGCTATCGACTGCAATGGCAAGAAATACGTTGAGCAATATATCTGAAAGTGAATAAAATGGTTCGCTATTGAGTTTAGATAGAGTGAGTCCGGTTGTGATAAAGTGTGATATATTGTTGAAATAGAAATGTATTTGGACGAGATAGCGCAGATCATTGGATTGTGAGATATACAGATAGGAAACAACACCGAGAAAGACTGGAAGCAATCTTTGGCATGAAATTAGAGATTAAATCTAGGGCGGGACAAGAAGGTTAACATACCACAACATCGATAGACAGATAACACATACACACACTAACAAAGAGTTGGTAACCTTGCTCATGACCTGCACTGACTCTTTAATCATTCTGGAGGACTCGTTCAAAAAATTACAGTTTCCGGAGATGAAAAGCACAATGAAGTAAAGACTTGCAACGATCCCAATGGAAGCTGCTCCCCCGTACGACATTATCCCAAGGTACATGACTTCATTCCAATCCTCCCCTGTTAAAATCTGGAATCATATCACAAACAAATTGGAGCATGTCACAGCGGCGATCTTGATCTACAACTCCACCGTCTTTCCATTTGCCTCTGCCACTTGAATGGAATCCAGAAAACTGACTCGCCCTGCCTTCCGCAATCCTGAATAGCTTCAGGATACAGAGAATGATCCACTCACCTGGAATACGGTTAGCATTGATTGGCTGAAGCTGTCAAAATTTTGACGTGGTTTGTCTGTTGTCGGATCGTAATTGAATTTTCCTCCAAAGACTTGCATCCCAAGTAAGGCGAATATAACAATGAATAGAAATAGCAAGACGAGGAGAGAAGCGATAGACTGTATGGAGTTGATCAAGGATGTAACAAGACTTGACAGAGACGTCCAATACCTTAAGACAGACATGAGGATTACTACAGGATTTCCTTCTTTTTCCCGGTAGCAGAGCGAGCAATCCTGCGATAAAGAGGAGCATGCCAACAGGTATGATGCTAGGAGGATTAAGCTAGATTACTTACTTTGTTACTTTGAAAACCCTTAGTAATCGAACGCATCGAAGAACGGATAAGCCTATTGGAGGGATAATTTCAGCACCAGTCAGTTGCATTTCCGTGATACTGCTTATTACGACAAGTGTGTCAAAACGATTGAAGAGCGAACGGAAAAATTTCTATACGATAAAGATCCACCAAAACTTGATTAGTTAATGGCTCCATGTACGCATCAAAGACCAAATTAACCCTATTCCATGCATGTATATATACATGACGGGAAATTAATGTGCATATCCATCTAACTGTGAGAATGTATATATTATAAAACGGCTGCCTTCTTACCGCATATCCCAGGCAGTAGAGTTTCACAAGCCCCTCCATGGTGAACAAGGCAACAAAAAGTTTGTTCCCAGTATCTGGAGGGGAAAATGTCAATTCAGATCAGTTCCTAACTAATTCAGGAGAGCTTATTAGGGGGAGCCTTTGCCAAAACTCCCAACTTTTTCAGACATGTAAGCTATAGCAAGGTTTGTGGGATAATATCTGTTTTTGAATTAATCTCAGCAGCCCCTTCCTACTACTTACTTTGAAACTTATCCAGCCATTCCGGCTGCCCGTGGAACTCGGTCGCGAAGATACACGTGTTGAGAAAAACTAGTACTATTATGAACCAGAAAAAGGTTTGCGACTTGACAACGTTCCGGAGAGTGGCTCGTAACTTTTTGTCGAATCTAAATGGGAAAAAGAAACGTGAGAACCGTGTCAAACAACTTTCTTGAATGAATATTTCCGCCGTTAACGGTCATTACGCAAATAATTCTGGATGAGCTTTCTTGAATTTTGAACCCTTTCTCCTCCTTCCGTCACAATCCTTCCCACGCATCATAGAATTATCTACGAGATAAAGTCAAAAAGCTGGAATTAGAAATCTTACACAACTTTTTTCTAATCTTCCTTCTGCTTTCTCCTTTTCCTACTTTCACTCCCGCCCCCGTCCTCTCATTAAATCCAACTTCTACACATCCTTGCCTTGAACGAACGCTAGGGTGAAAATCCATCATCACTTACCAAGATCAGACTCTGTGTCTCGAGTTATCCAATTCAAATATCCTTGGAAATCTTCCTCAATTTGTTGGAGCTCTCTTGTTTTCAAGAATTCCATCCTTCCCTTAATTCGCTCTCCTTCTTTGGAAAATTCTCTGTACCAAAAAATAGGGAAAGTATTAATCCAATGTCCGTCCTCACCTCCCTTTTCAATCAAACTAATGCGTCCTCCAACTTCCAACCTACCCTGTGAGAACACCTAGAATTAAATTCATCACAAAAAATGCTCCCAACACGACCATGGACGTGAAATATGTCCACTGCCATCCGCCACCCATAGCGTCGTTAATCTACAGAGGACACCATCATTTCATTAGAACCATGGTAATGAAAAAGAGAAAGCCTCAAAACGGAACCACTGTGTTGCAAACATGCTACACAGCCCAGCCGCAGCTTAATTTTCTGCTTTCGAGTTCGAAGCTTCTCCTAGTCCTATAGCCTTTTTCAACAAGGCGATAAGACGACTTACATTGTAAAGTGTTGTTGTCCAACCCTCCAAGGTTATACATTGAAATACTGTTAACATAGATAGTCCGAAGTTGTCAAAATTTGTAATTCCATGATTGGGTCCATCCCAACCATAAGTGCACTCGTAAAAAGGTTCTTGGCATTCGAAATCTCCCCCGCATGGGACCGGGTTATCCATAAATCTACCTGAAATTTTTAACAAGGTTCTCTCTCTTTCAAGGATCATAAAGAAATAGGGCGGCTTTGACGTTAAAGCTCCAAAGCTTTTACCCTCGATCAGTTGATTAGAAAAGCTAAAAGAAATACCTGTAAGGTTATGCTGACATGTCATATGCATGGCTCCGGAAAATAATTCCAGCCCGATGATTGCGTAAATAACAATTACGAACAGTACCAAGAGAGCTATTTGAAATAACGGCATTATAGCTTTCAAAATTGAATTCATCACAACTTGTAAACCTGTAAGTATAAGCGAGAAAAGTTATCAGAAACCTGATAAAACCAAGGATTTTCTTCCTAAAATCTAAGCTGTCACCCCTTTCTCTTACTTGGAACACCCGAGACAAGACGTAAAGGTCGGAGCACGCGAAAAGCTCGAAGGGCTTTCACATCGAACCCTTCTATTTCCACAAGTGCTAAAATAGCGCTAAAAAGGCTAAAAAATACGGCAAAATCTTTCATGCTTCCATTATCATCCCAGGTTAGCGGAATAATTATTTAAAAACCTGGATTATTTTAACTTACCCAATAATCACAATAGTGAAATCAAGAAAATTCCAAGTGTTTCGTAAGTAAGCACCAGGATGAAAAAGTAAACCATAAGCAACTACTTTTATGAAACACTCAGTGGTAAATATGGCAGTGAAAATGGATTCAGTCGATTCCTATATTCAAAATCCTCAACTTTGTTACACCCATCG
Organism: Sminthurides aquaticus; assembly: GCA_906901655.1. NCBI lineage: Eukaryota > Metazoa > Arthropoda > Collembola > Symphypleona > Sminthurididae > Sminthurides > Sminthurides aquaticus. Next base: position 164,947 of record CAJQTT010000002.1, on the reverse strand, counting down.
GAAAAAACAAAAAATCCCATTTGCTTGTCAATGCTCTACATATATTCATCCCAACTTACCAATCTTTCGTTCAGTTCATTAGTATCACCGTTGGAGAATGGGGTATTCAACGCTAAGGAAACGCAGGTGGCAAGGATGGTAACAAGGATAACATACTCGCACGCCCTGGATACACAAGAAGATACAAAAAGCACATCCCGTGGTTAGCTTTAGACAGGTAACAGGTAGGTATAAAACGGCTAATTGGATTTCTTGAAGATTTAAAATAATCCAATCTCACTTTGATTCTGCTACTGCAATGCATATCCTACGAATTGGGTTGTTGAGACCTAAGCACAACAAGGACCGTTTCGGACGTTCGTCAGCATTTTTCTTTTTAAGAGGCCGCTTAACTTGTTTTGTTCTCGAAGTGGTGGCTCCTTCTAACGCAAGGTTCCATCCTTCAGACAGGTCAGCATGTTGCTGTTCCTCCTCTTCCTCATCGTCGTAGTAGTCGGAAGAAAGCGGAGGTGGTTCTAAGTCTACCTCATTTATTAGTATTTCATCTACGGGGGCGAAGAATTCGAAAACCATTCAAAACAGAAAGTATTTGAACTGGATTTCGAGCTTTCAAGCAATGGAATTGACGGGCATGCAGCGTGTAACGACTAGGAAGGAAAATATAGGCTACCTGGTGGGTCAGTTAACGATGGAATTGGCAAATGCAGATGGTCTCTACTTCTCAATCTCCTTTCCACTACCGAACTGTCTAGACGGTCTCCTGGCTGCGTACATTTATTACAAGATGAAATCAATCTCAAAATTTACCCTCAAACATTTACTCATACGAAGAGGAAAATTTCAAACAGGGTGGTAGTGGCGAATACACATTTTAAGCAAGGCAAGAGAGGGTGAAAGTATACATGCGCTTACATAAGAGTCTACTTCATCTCTCCTCCAGATGCTAGTGCGGCAGTTGTGAACCCTCGCCACTTGACTTCCATGGACTTTGTTGTCGAGTGGGCAAGGTGGTAGAACACGTCGGTACTTAATCTTTCTTCCATAAAAATATTGGGCATGACTGAATCTCTTAGTTTCTCCTAGTAAAACAGCACAAAATCTTTAGCTCCCGCCCCACCCAGTAAATTCTCAATGCACAATCCAACTTTCTATTCTTCAAGGAAGCGCATATAAAAAACTTGTAAAAAATTCTTCAAACTTTGTACCATTTGTATCCTCACTCAAATTGTCGTTGAGCAACTGTTCCCTTTTTAGCAGAAAATTAATATTGTCCTGAAACATCACACAAAGAGAAAGACGAAGGAGCATGAGAGAGAAATCCAGACAAACGAGAGAGCAACCCAGGAAGCTAGGGAAATAAGCCTTAGCCCGAAGGAGCTACATTAGAAGTTGCCCTCTACGTGAATGCTAAACTCAAGGAAGGTGTCGCATTGAAACAGAGCAAGGAGCATATTCCCCACGCAAGACCTAGCCTGGAGAAATCTTAGCCAATTTAATTCAGTCATGTACGGAGAAAGTAGGAGATAGAATATCGGATTAGGGTTACAAAATCAAGTATCATAATAGGCAATCGCTGGTAGTTTGATAGAGAGAAGAGGAATACATTACAAGGACGAAACCAGGAGGGATTTTCTTACCAAAATGTGTAATGCAAGAGGTTTATTTCTGGGAAAAGCTGAGATGCTTTTACTTTTGGAAAGCTCCGATTTATCATGGAGCTCCCATTTGTCATGTTACGAAAACGGGTAGAAAGTAGGGAGAAAGAGATGACCTCAAAATTCATGTAGAGGAAAGATTCATTGACTCCGGAGGAACTCTAGCTGGATATATACATCTACAGGACCGTCTGCGGGATGATATCGTGATAGTTATTGTGACTTTGTTATTGCAGAGAGGAATCCGATGACAGTCCCTACGATCAGTTATATTTCTTGACGGCATTTCCAAGAAAGGCAAAGGTCTGCGATGAGATTGGAGAACGTAGAGTAGAGGAATTCTATATGGACGGCTGGATGTACACGAGTATAAGGAGTGTGGGTATAACGGAGAGAAAATGCTCGGATGGACTCGGAGGATTCGTGTGGAGAGGAGATAAATTTTTTCGTAAATGCCGTATTCTGACAAAAGGTTTGAGAATACTTAAAGAAAAATAACTACTGGAGGATAGCTTGTGAAAAGGATATTTTGAGTGTAAAGGTTTTTTGAGGAGAAGGTATTGCAGAAAACTGCGTCAAATTAATGTTTTGATACAAGGATAGTCGGGTTGCGGCTTGATAGAAACTGGCTTTCCTTTTTTGATATTAAATAGAAGATTGGGAGTGGGTCTGCTGAGCTGACAAACTTTTGCTTCAGCTCAGCATAAGAAAAGTTGAGGGGTAGAGAGAGGGTAAAGAGATAAAGGAAGGAAGGAAAGTAAGAACTAGAGAGAGAGATAGACAAGTCAAGGAAAGAAACTAGGAGAAAGTCAGAGAAAGTGGGAGAAAAGAAATAAATAAAATGTAGCCAAGATGGATTACCTTGTGAGTTTTTTCATCTTTTCCCAAAGATAGAAAAATTGGCAAGTCTTCTCCATCCAGTTTTCCATCCTCATAAAGCCGTGGCGGATGATGAACATATTTTCGTGCAGTTGGACTGCATTTAGCTTGTAATTCAAAATCATGAGGTGTTATTACACTCATTGCTTGCTTAGCAACACTCTTTGATAAATTCAGCCACAGAGTGACTCGGTCGGAGCACTTTTGGACAGAGTATTAATTCAGATTAGGCTTATGATTATATTCCAAAACCAAAGCACCACAAAGTCGACACAAACTTGATTCAAGAATTAAAGATGAAATTAAAGAGTTCCATTTTGAGAGGAGCAGGCAGGCTTTTGGGGATATGTGGGAATAAATTTTGATACCGTTTCCTCTCTCCACTACAGATTTCCCTTCAGCAGAAGCAGGAACCATAGGAAGGCGGAGGAGGTGTAAGTGAGAACTAGCTTAACTATGGAATCACTAACTCATGGCGATCAAATTAAGTTACGCATATAAAGTTGAACTAGTTACATATCAGATGACTGCATCCAAGTTTCCCTTGCTCTCTCAACCTTACAGCAAAAGCCAAAAGCCCGGAGGAGCCCAACACCCGTGGTAGTTGCCCGTCCTCAGAGCCGGTAGCCAGTCCAGATATGGCACATTTAGTCGGACAAACACGACGACATACACACTCACAACGGGAAAGAGCAGGCAGAGAGAATACACAGAAACTGAGAAGAACTTCGGCTGAAGGTACTAAAGAAATTCATAATAAGTAACCACTTTCTCTTCCCCAGTTTCCCAAGCCGGTACTGCATGGCCAACACTCTGACTCTGAGACGAGGTAATCGGGCTAGCCCAGCTTCTCGTCCAAATAATTGATGACAACGGTTGAGAGAGAAAGAGAGCCTGGGAAAACTTCGCTACCATACAGATGGAATGGGAGAGAGAAAGGATAGAGACTGGAGCACCAGAAACCAAACGGAAGAAACAAAGAGAGATCCTTGCTTCTGAAGGTAACAAACTAACTAGGAGAAAACACTTTGCATACTTCAATACACTATGGTGTACATGTCCAATCCCTCTCTTCTCTACGCATGAATGTAAGGTAAGTAAAACAAGGAACAAGACTTTCGGGAAGAAAAACCTTCTATGAATGAAGTCAAGAGGACTTGATATTTTTTTCATCGTTCCCACACATACATATACCATCCTCCTCCAAAGCGATGAAACCCAAAGAAGCAATATAGAAATATATATAAAGGTTATATAACTTACTTTGTTGCAGTATACAACTCCCTCCAGGTCTCCACGTAAACCTGCTCCGCTGGGTTGCGGGTATATTTTCTGGGGAATGAAATGTAGACGGTTGCCGGTAGCTAAACGTTGTGCGCCTATAAAAGAAAAAATTTACACCGATTCAGTTATCCACTTACACCAGACCTTCGCTCCTCTGAACACAAATTCCCAACCAGTCTCGGATCATGATCAGAATCCCCACCCCCACACCACCAGCATATACTCCCAGTAAATATCCGTAATCTCTAAGAGAAATAAGTCTCCTCCATCTTTATATGCGAATTCCCAGTGCAGTGTTCATCTTCATCCTACCCTTAGGCTGTCGATCCTCTAAATATCATTACGGATTCTACCTTAACATTAAAGTAAAAAACCACAAGAAAATTGCGACCTGCATGGATTACTAGTAATTTTTTTTCCGTTTGGAACCCGTACTATGGAATCTCACATATATATATATATATATATGTACTCTTATTGAAATGAGCCGAGCCCGAATAAGCTCGATCCTTCTGTTTCCATGGACTTCTATTCATTCTATGGACGAAGCTTCTTCCTTCCTCCTTTCTCTCTTTCTTCATTTTCTTTAGTATTTGTCACAATTTCCGAGATTATATTCTTTTGAGCTCTTCTTTCACATCCATTTCCTGTATTATTATTGTCTCAATCCCTCCAATGTCTCTCTAGGCTCACGTTTCGTAGAAAAGTTTGCCTGCTTCTCGACTTTCTCCTTGTCTCTATTTCATTCCAAGTCCACATTAAATACTAGTGCTTATCCAGGAAAATCTCATTCCATCTCCTTCCTCTCCACCTAATTTCACACACAAGTGCCAACAAAATGGCTAAATTTTTCCACCCAATTTCATCCGACCATCAGACCAATGTTCGTCATACATCTGCAACCTACTTGAAAAGGGAAACCGTCACCTCGCCTCCACCCCTGCTTCAATAAACACGTTCCTCCCTCCTATAACTATGTGTGCACTTGAAATTAGGAAACTCAACTCAGCAGTGTTTCCGCATCTTTCCACAGTTACCAAACATGATAACTTGAAACTTTCCCCTCTTTATTACTCCTAATACACTCCCCGTCATCCAGAGCCACCTCCCTGGTTTCCTTTCTTCCCGGGTGTACCTCTATCAAAGCTCAAACTTAACTCGACAACAAAATTATACTCGAACTCAGCTTGCTTTCTCCCATAAACACATACATCCTCCCCTCGACTCGACCTACTGCACGGGCATCAATAACTAAGGACATGATTGCTTAACCGTCCGGAAACAAGGTTTGTAAGTATAATAGTTTTATACCAAAGTCTACCCTGGAAACTTGCAAACGAGCCTCCATACTACTCTACCTCAGACTCAGACTGCTTACATTTCTGACTGAATTTTAGTGTTTATTCCGGATCCGACTAATCTTTTCTATGAACATACACTTGCACACATACACTGCTACCCGTCCCCTAACCTTCGGCAAAGAAGCTACGGTAGACGGAGAAAGAGAACTTGGAAAGCGACAGAATAAATCTGACTGTTTTTAACGTCATGGTTATTCAGAGGAGAGAAAGCAAAAGAGAAAGTGCGTTCTCTTCACCCTAGCGGTTGCCCTCGTCCTAGGCTTGGGCGTTAATTCTTCTACCGCAACCAAAGCTAAAGCTTTTGGAAGCGGGGCCTGACTACGAAAGCAGAGAGGAAGAATTTACAAGTCGAGGGAACGTCGCTTTTTCGTCATCCGTTTCCTGGTTAACTCAATTGAGGATTAGAGAGGAGGAAAGAGAAAGAGAAAGAGGTAGACAGTAAAAGAGTAAGAGAGACAGCTAGAGAAGAAGAGAGGGCGGAGAGAAAGTTGGGAGATGCAGAGAAAGCGAGGGATAGAGGAAGGGGCAGTTTTGCGAGCAAAAAATCCCGGCACGTTAGTCAGAGAGTCTCAAGAGAAATTTTCATGCGCTACACAAACCTAAACATCCGCATAGGTATAATGGCACACTTGGTTGCTCTTCTCTCTAATGAATCAATATTGCAAACATCTCGGCCACGCCGTGAAAGAGATTCCCTTGCCCAAATCAGAACAATTCAACTCCACTGGAGTTCTCCCCTTTCTCTCTTCCAAGCGCTTTATCCATCTTATCAGGACAGAGAGGCCTGTAGCAGCTCGGACCTGACTAACAACTTGTTTACACATTGATTTAACGCCGCGTCGTTCATAGACTTGAAATCAATCCGGAAAAACTGATTGCTTAACCAAGAGGCGCAGCGAGAATCAAGGAGGATCGAGACAGAGGAATTAGAGATAACTATAAATTCTCGGAAAGTCGGTCAAATGCATACTCACCTCACTCTCTGAATAGTTGGAGAAAGGGGGAGGACTCAATGGTTGGACATAAATACGACACATTATGTACCAAGTCTTCTTATCACTGCCGCAGTTTCTTGAGGGAATACGGCATATTAATTAGTGTCACTGTGTCAATTTTAGAGAGTGTGCTAAAGAGAACGGTGACGTAAACCGCTTGGAGTGCTCCTGCCACCAGCATTCCTGCATGCCACAACACGATTCATCATGCATTCCTCCTGAAAAATCTTCGTGAAACTTTTCTTCTCTGCCTCTAAACATACTCCCTCTCCAACCTCTCCACTACATACTGTTAATGATTAAATTTTCATGCAGACGCATAACCCGGTAATTAGCCCCCGCTTTCTCCCTGTTCTCCATGACTCTCGAGTAAAATCCTCTTAGACTTATCGCACTCTCAAACCTTTTGATCACGTCATTCTTGTTCCGATTCCTTTCTCGAGCAATGCATCATGTTGCCCTGCCCTCCAGACTTTACGCATTGCACCCCAGCCAGTCGGTCACAGGATCCGTGTCCATGTCCACCGCTATTGATTAATAATCCACCCTTTATAAACCAATACTGTACAAAGAATGAAATGTGCGGCGCCTTGGATTAAAATTCAATTCGCGCACATTTTCAAGTCATCCCACCGCCCCTCTCAAAAGTAGCGTAGAGAAGGCTCTCTTGCTTGGACATGATCAAAAGACAATGAGGAAAGGCCGGGTTTACTGCAGCATCTCGGTGCGCGATTGACTCTATGCGGATTTGTGGTGCCCACCACTACGCTCCTCTTTCACTCTCCATCCGTGTCCCGTCCTTCTCCTTTGTACTCCATACTCTCGCCTTCTTCTCTTTATAAAGCCGGTTTGCTTGTTTGGGTAGCAGATTATGCCGCAGGCTTTGCAAAGACTATAGTTTGGGCATTTAGCGTTGATTTTGAGGTGTTTATGGGTTGAGGACAGTTAGAACCGTGATAGGATATTAAAACGCAATCTGATCACTGCTCTATTTTAAACCGAGAGCAAGCACGAGAGCACGACCATGCTTTGGGAAACCATGGCTCCCTTCTCTAGCTCTATCCCTGCCGGGCGGAATGGAGAAAGTAGGACCGAGAGATGTAAGTAAGTAAGGCGCGGAAAATCGATACCGAGTCATGCATATCCCTACCCTAGGTTTCTGTGGTAGAGAGAGAGAAGGAGAGAAGGAGAGCAAGTATGTGTGTGTGCTCCTTGCGTGCACAAAACGAGGATCTTGTGTGCTAAAAGTTTGCAAGATGAGTGTAAATTCTGACTGTGTGTCTGTTATACACACGAGAGAGAAAGAGCAAGTTACAAGGAGAAAGCCAAAAGAAGAGCGCAGAGAAAGAGAATCATACAGGGACTGCGTGAGTTTCAAGTATAATCAGCTCCTCAAATCGAGGACCTCGATAGGGAGCGGAGCGTATTGCGAATACACAAACCACAATTCCTTTAATGCAGCCAACCGAATGTAATTCTTTATTCTTGATATGTAAATGAACTCTACGTCAGCACATCAGCAGTAGCAGAACGGGAAAATATTCTAGTCATCTTAAGAGAAGTGGGGGAAAGCTCGGGTCTCCCTTCAAGTCGTATAAGAGAAGTGGGAGATGAGAGGAGAAAATCCTGAGCTCCTTCCCACAATGTCTTAGCTGACAAAAGTCAGACCAAGTGTTGTTTCTTCAAGAGGACTAGTCAATAGGATTAGCTTTCAGAACAAACTCATAAAATCCTTGTAGGGCGATAGCATCGGAAGCGGATTTCAGAAATATCTGTCTGTTTGGGAGGTCAGGAAAGAGTGATGTTTTCCTAATTAGAATGATACTACTATTGCTGTGGACGAACAGAGTGAGCGAGATTTAGAGAATCCTAGAACATTGTGCATTAAGAGTTTAGAGCTAGTAGGGAGGGGTGTGACAATAATAAATATTCAAATAATAGGCTTACGGAATTTACTATACGGAGAGAATTAGTTACCAAATATGTGGAAGAAGTGTATCATTTTTCGACATTATCTACAATGAATCTTTAGAAGCCATGAGATGTTGAAAGACTGAAGGACAGAAGAAAATTGGTGCATGACTGGGTTATAGTACACACGTAAGGCAGTAAAATGTTGGCAAAATCCATAAATTCATATCTTGATGGTTCTTTGAATGTCTACGTACTTGATTTCATGTAATACATTGGGGCAAAGGCCTTGAGTGTGAACTGGTTTGAATGGAGCTAGCTAGCCCAGATATTCGTGCAAGATTCCGCAATAATTTAGTCACATGAAACCTACATAAGCTTGGAAAGCGAGGGAGGGAGAAAGGAAGAAATGAAGGAAAGAAGAAAGAAAGGAAACCAGAACAAGAAAGGGAGAAAGTAGGGAAAAATACGGAAGAGATATGGGGATGAGGGATAGAAAGAAGGAGATGAAAGTATGCAAATATAAAAAAGAGAGAAAAGGGAAGAAATAAGTAGAGTGGATAGAGAAATGGAGGAGGGAGGGAAGGAGGAGGAGAGAAAGAGAGACGGAGAGAAAGTTGTAGAAAGGAGTGTGGGCTGGTGACTGGTGAGGGAAAACTAGTGCAGGGGGTGAGGGTGGATTGAAAGAAGAGCGGAGAGAGAAAGTTAAGTTTTGGAAGGAGCAAGGAAGGAAGGAAGGATATGATAGGTGAATGGGTGGACTGTAAGTAGGTAAGTAAGTAAGTAGGAGAAAGCGAGGTCGGTTCTTACCTTGGGCTTAAGGCTGGAGGCCTAGAGTCTGACGGGTAGGGAGAGCGGTGAGAAGCAAATTCCTTGGGTTCTGAGCAAATAGAATACTGAACTGACTCGTCGTCACCATCACCATCATCACTGCAGTCACTCGTCTTTTCACAATTAACTTCGATGAGACTGTCGTAGCTGTTGGTGTCGTCGAAGAGGACAATGGGGTTGTAGATTTTATGAAGTCCGACTTGAAGCACATTTTGCGGAGAAAAGTCACTAGGAAAATGAACCGGTGTAAAATCCTCACAATTAGACTCTTCACAGTTACTAAAATCGGAGAAAGACATGTTTGAGAATAGCAGACTTTTGAATGAACTGAATCAACTCTCCACTCCACATTGCCCTCCTTTTTCAATCTGACCAATATGAATATAATATGAGTAGCGGTGTGAATGAAGGCTATATGAACCATACTGCGACAAAGTGGTGTGTGAACAAAGTGAACCTAGAGAGGCACAAGGCCAAAAAAATCCCGTTTAAGAAAAATCTTTCCAACCTGCATCACTCATAACTTGAGATACATTTTAAAAAAACTACAGCATACGAGGAAAGTGAAGTCGGACGGAGTTCAAGAAGAATTTTAGCACATGTTCCACCACCATACTGCTCCAGCGTCCAGTCTCACTCCCCTTCCGAAAACTAGTAGGAATCAACTAGGGAACCCTCGGAAGGCTGTTCAAACCAACCCAGGCAGAGCCCTTCCTTCCTTCGTAGTCCCAACCGGGGTCGTCGGAGCTACACACTCACTCACACACACTCTACTGCCGCCAACCCGCACCAGTCAAGTCAGTCAGCCCGACCCAGCAATGTTAAGTGCAGATTTCACTTTCGCTTCTTCACCCGCCCCCTCCTTCCTTTCTCCTGCTTTCTCTCACTCCGTCCCTCTCTTGGGTTCTCCCTTCTCCTTCGTCTCCTCCTCCCTCACTCGCTCTCTCACTAGCTTACACTCCTTCCATTTGCTGCTCCTCTTTTCCTATCCCATGTTCCTCAGGCTGATGTTGCTCCTACTACAAAGTCGGATCCAGGCTAAGACTTGAGAAAACTCCTCGTGAAAGACAATGTCCTGGAGAAAGCAGGGAGAAAGCACCAAGAAAATACAGGTATGCGGATGAGAATATTTTCCCATCCTTAAACAGTTTACGGCCACTTTTTAAAACATCACTCCCACCCCTCCTGGTGGGCTACACAACTTACACTCTCTCCTAATTCTTTAATAATCCTTATTCCACTGTATCTTTAATCAGCTTCCTGTCACTTACTGCAACACACCAGACTTATCTGAAGCCGTCTTTCCCTCTCAGTCGGTCCGACACAAGGAAATGAAAATCAGAGGGATTCCTTTCTCCTCCCCCTCTCTCACTTCCTTTCCTCTATACTCTTCCAGTCTTTGTTCTACAAAGATAACTACCACAACAAACACTGACACACTCACCCACACAAGAAATCGGGCGACTTATAGTCTCTAGTTCCCAAATAATCCGCACAAACTGGGCCTTTCTCCACACCGGAATAACCAAGGTGTCACCATCGCCACATCTGTGAGTCACTCACATGCACAAGAACCACTTCTCGAGTCTTTCACAGTGCATGCATCAGCAAATCTAGGATGCCAGCGAATTCTACCGTCTCGGAGCGGTAAAGTCTTTAAATGTCTTCACTCCTAGAAAAAGTACCACCACTTTTTCCGCAGCTAACGCACTTGTTTCTCTTCTCCCCTTTTCCATAGGCAGAAGGCATCCAACTGCCTTTCCGAATAGGCGTTTTGGATTTCAGAGCTTAAGCTTTTTCGAAATAAAATCCACCAGCACGCATTGCCTCTACACCAAACTCCGCAAGAAATTTTGCGAGGATTTACTGGAGCTTGCTGGAGCGAAGAGCCGTGAATGCCCAACTGCAACTGCATGCTCTTTCTCTCTTGTGCCCGATCCCAATCCAACCTCACTCCATGTACATACAACTCAATGTAGACGACGAGGGAAACGTTGCAATCTGCTCTGCGTCTGTCTTCATCCACAGCTCCTTACATCTATGCATCCTTCTTCTTTTGCCGTAGCGCTAATTTCCCTTCTTACCAGTACTTATATGGAGAGTCAAGTTCCTCCAAATCCAAGACTTTCTCTAGCAATAACACGATCCACTATACCGGCAAATACCTGGGAGCGCATTCCCATGCTTTATAAGCTTCATCTTTAGAAGCTTTCGCTAACAAGTCCACAATAAGCTGGATGAAATAGTAGGAGGAGAGCGAGATTCGTAATTTGTTTTCAGTGACATTATCTTAACTTCAAAAAAAGCCCCGAGACATGATGAGCATGTCATGAACAAAGCGAATGGGCAATTATGGGTTACGGATAAGACGACAGGTGAAGCAAAAAGTAATTTCATTTTCATCATTCTTCAATTCACACCCATGTTTAATCGTCGAATTCGTAGCTCTGCAGCAGAGAGCAGAGCCTCTGCTCTTGTCTACTGGACTTACTCGCCCGCCACGAAACATCTAAGATATTTAGAAGTCAAGTCCTCCCTATGTGAAATATACGGCACAAAATATGCAGGGAATTTGAGCGAAACAAGCGAAAGCTTGTAACCCTCGCCCCCGCCCCAGAAACGGTAAAAAAATGTGCGCATTCCCAGAGACTAGATCGTGCGTTTCATTGCGGGTAGTATCTGTATGCAAATAAATCATTTTCGTACATAATGTCTTTATGCCTCTTCTCAGCTCTATCTTATCTTACCCTTCCCGCAAATCCCCTATATGTGTTTATGCTCGAATGTTCCACTAAATGGCCTCGCTCTCCTTTACCAAATGAGACTTATGATCTCTATCTTATAAACTGAAATTTAAAATCAGTGTAACTTTATCTGCAGGTAGTGAAAAATTTTTACAATCAACGGTAAAGTCAATTCACTGTAAATTCTTAGAGCTACTTTATTTTGGATGATGGCGAGCAAATAACGCAGCCGAAATTGTGCATTTACAACAAATATGAAATGCATGTTTCCTTCATAAAGGCGGGCGGCGTAATTTTTAGTGCAGATGGATGGAACTGAAGCGTTATATTAAAAACTGCGTAACTATAACTACGCAAAAGCTGTAAAATCATGTGAGATTGAACAAGAGTTTGAGACGCTTGAAAATGTATTGCAGCTACTTTAAAGAAATACATACAATAAAAATTATAGTTGATGCCAAGCACGGAATAAAATAGTTTGACAGAAGGGGCATAGACGAATAAAAAGAAAACTAGAGTAAAGCCCTGTGGCGTGGATTGTGAGGAAATAAAGCTGTCTCCTCAATGCGACGTGACGCCCGAGGACTGAGGACGTTCAATGTACGAAGGAAGGAAAGCGGAAACATCTAGAGATGGCGACGGGCTTTCTTTCGTGGTGCGAGATTGCCCAAGGCAGCAGTAAGTAAATCTCCGAATTCGGTGGAAACCTGACGGAAGTTGTTAACAGCCCGGATTTGAATAGCTTCTCCGGCGTTGATAAGATGATTGGCAATATTATCAACAAGGCGTTGACGTTCTGCAGGCGTTAAGACCTCGTTCCAGAAGATTGTCACTTGAGAGAAATTGTCTTGGTCCCCGGTGTCTGTGCGAGCAACATCTCCAGTGAGAGGGAAAACTGATTGACGGTTGTTAGCATCGACAGGTGGGCCTCCGAAACTGTTGGGGAAATAATTGGGTGCGGAACCCTGGTTGTCGTAGCTCATTGTTCCATCTCGACTGTACGTTTTGTAGCCAGCCGCTGCCACAACTGTTTTGTTAACTTGGAGCTGAGGGAAGTTGGGACCAATCCTATGGCGCTGTGTATCCGTGTAGGCCATAAGTCTTCCCATTAACATTTTGTCAGGGCTAACTTCAATGCCAGGAATCAGATTCGCAGGAGCGAAGGCTAGTTGCTCGATCTCCGCAAAGTAATTTTCCGGATTGCGATCCAAAACCAACCTCCCGACATTGACCTTGGGGAAATCTGCAAATCGCCAAACCTTAGTTACGTCAAATGGGTTGTACTCATATGTCTCTGCTTGCTCAAACGTCATGAATTGCATTTGCAAAGTCCATGATGGAAATTGACCCGCTCCAATTGCCGTGTGCAAATCCTGAATCGCATAATCCGGATTACTCCCGGCCAGGGCAGCTGCTTCTCCCGCGGACAAATTCTTTATCCCTTGGTCAGTAGTCCAATGAAATTTGCAATATATCCCTTCGCCATTATTATTGATGAGCTTGTAAGTGTGGGACCCATAGCCGTGCATATGCCGGAATCCATCAGGAGTCCCGCGGTCCGAGAAGAGGAAGCTCACTTGATGTGTCGTCTCTGGTCGGAGGGAGATAAAGTCCCAAAACATGTCAGCATCTTTTAAATGGGTTTTAGGGTTTCTTTTCTGAGTATGAATGAAGCTGGGGAAGAGCATGGGATCCCGGATGAAAAAAATTGGAGTGTTGTTCCCAACCAAATCCCAGTTACCGTCCTCCGTGTAAAATTTCACTGCAAATCCCCTTGGATCACGAGCCGTGTCTGCAGAGCCGTTTTCGCCACCTACCGTCGAAAATCGAACTGCCACCGGAGTCCTTTTACCAATCTGGCCAAATACAACGTTCTTGGTGCGATCAGAAATGTCTGCAGTTGTCTCAAAATACCCGAACGCTCCACCACCCTTGGCATGGACCACTCGCTCCGGAATCCTCTCTCGATTGAATTGAGCCAAATGCTCTGTCAAATTGTTGTCCTGAAGCAGCAAATTCCCCTGGACACCAACGGATAATGAGCTCGTCAAACTGTACATAGGACAGCCAAACAAATTCGTTGCACGGTTTTGCGCCATTTTAACGCTTGCTGGCTTGATTGTAGTCTTCTTCCCTTGATTGCTTTTTAAAAAAGTTACTGCACTGTGCCGTAGTATGTTGTAAAAACCTTTTACTTATAGTAGTCCTGGCTAAATTCGCCTTTAGACCTCAGACCTGTTTGATGAATCTTGAATACAATCGTCAAAATATCCATCCTCTTTTATACTACCCGAGTTTCAATTTTTAAATAAAACGACCCATTAAGCCAATAAAGCCAACTTAGCATTACATACACGAAATTTGCTATCTCATGATAACTGCCGTTTTCATGACGTCGTAACGCCCATTAATACCTACAATAGATTCAGTGCTGCAATTAGCCACATGCCTTGATTTCGTAGCAACGTTCGCCTCTCCTACATAACATACATTCTGCAAACGTAGCATATTCCAGACAACGTCACAAATGCGTTCCCGATCAGAAAGTCTAGCCGTATATTTGCACTGACAGGCGTTGCAACAAGCTTCGGAGCAAACGCATGATGCAAGATGCAATCCGCAGTGAGTTAATAAGTATTTAGCTCGCCTATTTATTTAATTTTACGCACTTTTGGCGTAGAGGGGAAGCGACATTGTGCAGTTACATTGTCAAGTTTTTAATTGAGGTTAAACAGAGAACACGTGTGACAGCTCCTCCCAGAGCTGTAATATCTGCATATCATAGGCTCCATCAACATAATCTGAAATTACATAGCAAACAGTCATATCGTGAATACAATAGACAATGACTTGAAATCCAATCCATCGCATTCATGATTAGCTTTTGGCATTTCCGTACTCGCCGTAACTATGACTGGGTGTTTGTAAAATATACTGACATATGACGTGGGAACATAAAACTCTCCCTTGCGCTTGCCATGCCTGCTTGGAACTTCTTTCGAATGCACAAGTGTGCAATGAACAACGGATGCACTTCCATAATCTCAAATTGAGTGAGTATGAAGTATGTATCTACAAGGTGATCGTAAACGTATATGGTTATTTTGCCTTGAAATTACGCGGTAACTTGTCGGTTGATTTTATTCAAACTGGTATCAATCAACAGCTAAAAGTCTATAGTTTTGTGTGGTGCAAGTCTCAAATGCCTAGCTTCAACATGAAGTCTGCTGCTAAGGCGCAAAGTTTCCGGTTGGAATCCACTTCAGCGTTTTCCAAGATTTCCACAGCTACCGTTTCAACGCTTCAGGTGTTGGTACCCTCTCGCCAGGCACCAAACACGGTCGGATATCATCTCTTACAGTTTAATTCTTTAGAATTTCATCAAATTTTATGGCGTGATGGAACCAAACATCTGAAGCGTTAAAACGGTAGCTGTGGAAATCTTGGAAAACGCTGAATTGGATTCCGCCTGGGAACGTTGCGCCTTAGCAGCAGACGTCATGTTGAAGCTAAGCATTTGAGACTTGCACCACACAAAACTTTGGACTTTTAGCTGTTGATTGATACCAGTATGAATAAAATCAACCTAAAAGTTACCGCGTAATTTCAAGCCAAAATAACTATATACGTTTACGATCACCCTGTACATTAGCGCAGAGAAAAAATAAATACATATTTTGGCAGAGAAGAGAGAGGCCACTCCGCAATTTGAATCTGAAATTTTTGATCGGAGGGTGTATATGGATGAGCGATATTGAAAAAAAACTGAGAGAGCTGCCCGAGTGGGTAATACCACCCTGCTTTTATTATTATTTCCTGATAAAACTTATGAAAAACAATGTTTACACCACATTCCCGACCAATCCGTCAGTCCATAAGCCATATAAAGCAGAGCAGGGGGGCTATTTTCGATTCTCTGCGAAATGGGTCTACAGCATTATCGCTGGCTTTCGAGTATAGGGGCCCAGACCATATGCGAGATGCTATGGCTATGGGATGAACATGTTTATGTTCAGTAATGTTTAGTGTGCGTTGTTTTGTGTCCTGTTTTCGTCACATGCTACCATGCAAAACATACCGCTCCATACAGTTCCATGCCATCTAGACCACACCCCTTCGCCCCTCGTCCCTATGCCGACCTCCATCTCATCCCTACAGAAAATAGAGAATGACCTCAGCTATAAATAGTATGCACAAGCGCAAGTGCAGTATAGAAGTCCATTCCCTATAAGTCTCCCTATTCGAACTCTAAAGGAGTTTTTAAACTTCCTTCCCACCAAAATTATAAAAAGCGCGCCAGCAATTCTGATTGGCTTTCAGCTTTTTCCCTTGAATAACATCTATCACCAGTCTTAAGTAAGCGCACACCTACTGCCACCAAGCATTAGCGATACGTGCTGTACTCTAGACCACTGCTCTTGTGTTCTAGCATACGTATGGAGTCACCGACCACATTAGGTGTAAGCTAAATCCTATTTTCTTGCTTAAAATGCCGTGGACATTTTAATTGCGCATGGATTTTAGTAGTTGTTTTTAAAAATCATAACTACATGTTATGGGTTACAGCAATCCGGGGTGCAAGGAAACGCTGCAATTCAGGTTTCCAGGGAAAACGTATTTAAAGTTTACAACTTTTAAGGTAGACGTAAGAATAGCGTTGACGTTCAACTTTCCCGTGTTCCTGCTCATGTGGTGACAGCTCTTGTACGCTACGGCCAACCGTCGTGTGGCATTTTGGGCACAGCTGCTGTTTCTTTTACACAGCTAGAGTATTCTACGACGGGACTGATCACTAAAACCCACTCTCAGTTTTCCTTTAAGGATCGTTCACTTAGCATGTCACCCTAAAATCCCAATTTTCGACCTCTCTGCCCCTCCTTGTCACTTCCCGTCATCCAGACGGGCGCATACCCTCAATATGATATCAGCATAAAGTATTGCAAGATATCTTTATGTTAGTTAACGTCCAATTTGATATTTTTTAATTTTATTTAATTACTGAATTAAATGGCTTTTTACTTGTTTGCGTTTCACGTTAGCTGGCGAGGATAAATATCAAACATTAATAGAATACTCATTGTCGGTGAGCCTTTGAAGACGTGGTGACCAAAATCTTAAATAATTTGCCGATACAAGCCACCCTGGGTTTCTGCGACACATACCCCAACTACTCAAGCAACGTCGTAAATTGACGACGCTTGATACTTACGGCAAGCCACTCATATTAAAAACGCATGAAAATGATCTGAATGAGTGCGAAAGCGCTCGAGTTAATCATAAGGCTCATGGATCTAATTCTTCCAGCCTTATTGCAAACTCACCATTAACTACCCAAAGCGAAATAATCTCAAACCTTAATTGGGTTAAAATTGCCATTATTTGCAGGATAAAATTTCAATAGACTTCATCCATCGATTTGGCCGTGAGTAAATGCTACTGCGAATAAAGTATTTTTTACTATTTATATTTGTATTCTAACTTATTTTAATTGAATTTCCATTTTGTTTTGATGTAATTTCTATTACAGCTGTGGTTTGCGACAGCAGCATCACAATGGTCATCAAGTGTGACATTTGCTCGAAAGAGTTTTTACAAAATATTCAGCTTAAAATACACAAGAGGTTACATAGCGACTTGATGAACATCGCAAGTGTTATTGCACCTGAAGAAGCTGCGACTTTGAATCTTGTGAACCCAGTGACTGATAAGGTTCCTCGTACAGAACTAGAACAAGAACATCCACGTATTGAACTTGAAGAACCTGAAAAGTCCAATCCAGTTTCTGGAAATAGGAAGGACGCCGTGAAGAAAACATTAGATGCTGCTACTGTTGTGGCAGTGGCAAATCTTACCACCAGTGTTGCAGAAACCTCGAAGAGTCGAATTACAACGGAATCTTGTCATGCTAGAAATCTTAGCAGTTCTGCCGCGGAGCAATCGAGCTCATCGCAGTCGTAAGTCAAATCACGACGTTATGCACGTGCCGAAATTGAAATATCCTTTTTTAAGAAGTCCTTTGCCTTTTATCAACATAGGATTGGCAGCTGTCCTGGAAAGACAAAAGAACAAGCCACGGGGCATAAATGTGTGGTTAAGTCAACCGATACTTTGGAAAACAATATATCCTCATCCTACAATGGACGTGTTCCTAAAATTCCGCCTGTTAAGCTTGCCTGTCCGTATCCGAAGTGTCGCCTACAAGTCGATGAAGCAGAGTTAACTCGTCACTTAGCAAGCCAACATGATCTGCATTTGTGCGGCAGTTGCGGGGAAGTAAAAAACTCTGTAATAGCCCTAGAAGAGCATCGTACGTCAGAAAAGTGCCGACCAATTCCAAACGCTGGATTCTTAGGCCAAGCAGCTTCAGATGATTCTCCAGCTGTTCCATTTCCTTACAACGCAGAGAATAGCTTATCTCGTTCGAAAACGACGGATAAATGTTCAGCATCTGACTCAAGGTCATTGAAGGCAAACGAGAGAGCTTCTATGGATCCACTTAGTGGCAATTCTACGACAGGGACTTCTACTTCGCGTGTTAAACGGGGTCGTCCTACCAAGAGTTCCTCTAATGTAACTCCGCCCATAGTAGAAGAAGAGTTTTGCAAAAATGCTCGAAAGGCACGAGAAGAGAGTTTTAGGTGAGTCTAATATTAAGGTCAGAATGTAAGCTATGTCAATATGCTCAATATCAAAAGCGTTGTTGTTGTAAATGCAAACCTTTCCGAGTTACCTATTAGCAGTAGAGACATACTTTGACTTCGCTTGTGTATTTAGTATTTCTGTTGACGCGGATGATGATTTGAAAGAAGAGATTCTGAAACAGTAGTTATCACCAGTGCTTTTCATTGTTAAACTGAGTATTCGTTCATTATTCTATGAAAATTCAAGGAAAAACTCATATAACAAAATCACACGAATACACAAGTGGGAAAGAACCTAAAGCTTGAATTTTCCATAGGTCTTCGTCTTCGTCGCAAGATTCGTCGCACAACTCCTCTGAAGCTACAAATGAAGGAACATGTCCAGAATGCGGACTAAAGCTCCCAAACAAGAAAGGCACAACATTAGCACTGCACATGCAAAATGACTGTCCTCAACGCTCAAAGTTTGCTACACATGATTATCGCTGTGACAAATGTCGGCAGGTGTTTTCACGACAAGCCAGTCTTCGGAACCACATTAAAACATGTCACAATGAAGCACCTACGGAACATATATGCGAGGATTGTGGGGAAGATTTTCCTACTGAAGCTGAGAAAAATTCTCATTGGGATCAAGTACACGATAAGCTGAAGATATCTCGTGGCTCGCCGACACGGCAAGGGTACTCTTTTATAGTGACTGCATTCTTGAGGCTGCTAGTGGTGAACTAGTGTGAAACGGCAATCTGTATGAATGAATATTTTCTGTTTTTTAGAAATCGTGGCAGAAGGAGAAGGATGCCTAGCAGCGATAATTCACTTGAGGATGAACTTCCTTCTGCGAAAAAACGTGTTTTCACCGAAGAATCGGCAGCAACTGAAAGTCCTCAGACTGAAAAGTTGAAGAATGCAACTGTTGAAATTAAAACTCCACCTACTGATCAAGCTCTACAGAAATGTGTGACTCTTTCTAAAGACTCGTCAATTATTAGTACAACTTTAACTTCACCTGTGCCACAACCTGTGAGCCTCCCAGCTGCTCCTGTGCCCGTGTATCATCTTCCAAGACCTATCAAATGTAACTTTTGCGATTCAGCCTTCGCAGATAGGATGGACCTTGCAGTCCATTTGTTGGATCACAATGCGGCAAAAGATGTCGAAAAGAAAGAGAACCACTCACAACAACGGAATGTGCCTCCTGTAATCGGTGCCACCAGACCAATAGCTGGGAGTAAGACTGACAAGCTGCACAAGTGCGTTGTATGCGGCGGAGGGTTCCAAAATAGATTTGACATGGTTGCTCATTTGAAAGCTGAACATGCGAAGAAAGGAACATATCCATGCATCGTATGTCGTCAGGTATTTAGTGAAGCAATGGAGCTATTAAATCATACAACAGATAAACACTCCGACGACACCCGTGCAGAACCTCTCGCTACCGCAACAATAAACCCGCCCAGACCGATTGGTAACACTTCAAATGCTCAATCCGATAAGAAGTTTCCATGCGTTGTATGTCCATCGAATTTCGACGCTCTCCCTGAGCTAAATGAGCATCATCGTAAAAACCATCCAGAACGACCGTGGTTTGTGTGCACACAGGAAGGTTGCCATGCTCCATATGCAACGGAAAAATCACTGAATCGTCATTTACAGAAGGAGCATAATCTTGGTCCAAATCGTCGAAGGTAAAATGTTTATTGATGCAATGCATTAAGTAGATAAACGGTTTCTGTCCATCCTCATCGAAATCGGTGCAGAATCTGTAAATCTAAAAAGTCTGTGAATGTGACTGTTAGGATCTAGATTAGCAGTTGGCGGGTAATACCTCCCCCTGAATATGGAAACAGGAACCTCAGTGCCTCGTGGAGATGTATTACATGTCTCAGCCTTGTTGCTTAGTATTTAATTTGCTTTTAATATAAATCTTATTATCTGCTGCACGAATTTTATCTTCCTAAATAACTCTTAAGTTTCATCATACGTGTTTCAGTACATTTGTAACAATTTGACATGGAATAAACTGGTATATCTAGTATTTTGAATGGAATTCATCGTGCTTTACCCTTGGGCTTTAGTAACGGTGAAATAAATTCTGACATCCAGGAATATAGGAATATGATGAAAGTAGGTTCGGACGTTCAGTTTGAGGAGATCAAGTTGAGTGATCCTCGGTTCTCAAAACTTTAGCAGATGTATATTTTGAATGTTATGAAGCAATTAAACTATATGCCGAATTAGGGGCCACGCCTATATTAATGACATACGTAACAGGCAACGCAGATCAGCTTAAACCGCACTGTCCGCCAAAAGATATTAGATAGTAGGAATCCGGATTTTCAGGGTATATTGCGAGTAGAACTTCTACTACTTCTTACTGCATAACATCATTACTTCTTCCTATTTGCTATTCGAAATAAATTTTAGTAGGCCACAATGAAATGTCGACACAGATGGATTGCTACGAAATACTCTATTGCACCATATGTTGCAAGAGAGAAGCCCCATTCGTTTGAGTAGCTGCCAAAGATATGTAAAAAGCAGGGTGAGGGAACTTACTGTTGACCTTTGACCTTTACATTTTTTAGGGTTGTAGTTCTTCCTTAGAAACCCGCAAATCCAAAATTTTAGCCCCGTATGACAAGAACTCACGCAGATAGAAATTATTTAAGTCTCAGAAAATACGATTTGGGCCACACGCTTATGGGAATTAAATGGAGATTTGGGAGAACAAAGAGAACCGTTTTGCAGACTTTGGTGCGTATGCTACGCAACAGTGAACATAGGAGCGCTCCGGTAAATAATTTCTATCTCCGTGAGTTCTTGTCATACGGGGCTAAAATTTTGGATTTGCGGGTTTCTAAGAAAGATCTATGACCTAAAAAAATTCAAGGTCAAAGGTCAACAGTAAGTTCCCTCACCCTGCTATTTAGTAGAAGTCTGATCCCATGCATTCATGAATTAAAATGAAGTAGGAACCGCCTATGGATCTGTGAGTTATGGAGCTGGACATCATTATTAAATGATTGTAAATTAAAGCAATTCGCATATATACGAGTATTGAAAGCATTGATAATGTTCTACATTGTTAGAAACGGATTTTAGCGGGGCTCACCGATTAGAGCAGAGCGTCTTAGTTTTAATGCAACGTGCCCCGAATCCCAAATACTTGGTAAGAAAGCTGAGTTTCTCTTAGTTAAAATAAGAGCGCCTTAGCTACATTTGACATTTGAATAGAAATAACAGCTTTGCTTGCTTCAAGGACTTGAAACGCATAATCTGAAGTAACATTTTGATTTGATGGTTCCCCAAAATCTTACAGAATCGACTGAATCACGTTTTCCTTAATCACATCTTCAAAACGTTTAGAAGCTTACTTTTTGTCACTTTTTGTGTTGATTCAGCTTACTTTCTGAATATGAAGTTTTTATTTTTGGGATTGTCAGATATTGTCGTGCATGTAAAATTCTTTTTTATCTTCAATTCTGCACCAAGACAAACAATGAAAAGGTTGCGTTGAAGTAATAAGGATACAGTGTTTCGTTCTGAAAAGCTGATGTATATATACATTTCCGTTTACACGTTTCTGGTGGAACTCCGGAAAACGCTTCGGATTACCTCATCATCCCAGATAGCATAATCTTTTCTTCTCATACTCGTAACAGTATATCACCAAGTATGAATTTTGAGGCTAACATACTCGGAAGCTTATTCTTGATCTTAGAGGAACAGGCCAATAGATTTATTTAAGCTTTCCAAGATTTTTCATCTCAAGGATGGAAGGATGAAGGACTGGTAGGAGTTTCATGAGTGAAAAAATTCAAGGGAATCAGCCCAAATGACAGACTTTGGTAGTAATACCGATGATGTGGAAGTGGTATAGCACGCATGTCCCCGCTCAAAGCTTGACCAAAGATGCTAGATGGAGACGGATAGAATACAAATTACAATAACTTCACTGAGCTCAAGTGATGACATCAGATGTTTACAGACAATCCACTACACAGTTTGGTTGGTGAAAGGCTTTCCATAATGTGTAATGAGGAAGAAAAAAGACTGAAAAAAGATTATTTGTCAAATCATCCCATCAAATTAAGGATCTGGAATGTAAAAACTTGTTCTAAAAGTCATAACACGATACGAATAAGCTTGAAAAAGATTCACGTTCCCCATGACCTTTGCCACGAAGTTTTTTGTTTATGCACCAAGTTTTAGTCTAGTACATCGATGAATTAACTTGGTCGTGCTAGGATGACGGCCTCATTGAGCTTCACAAAAATAAAGACACCGTTTTTCACGTGTAGGATGTAAACGGAATGTAGTTTCCATCAGGAGAAGCAAGAATAAAAGAATGCCCACGAAAACAAATGCCATGTGATTTTAAAATTTTACTACCCCCGCTTACTTAGCATGCTATGTCTCAAGTTTCATGTGTAAATATTTAGAAAACAACATACATTGTGACGGATAGATGAATTGGGATGTACCACGTTTTAGTTTCGCCGGCAACAAGTGAAGCTAGGAATCTCTTGAGTGTTGTAGACAAGTAGCGTCAGGAACAAACCAACGTATATATAAGTAAGAATGAAGAAGCGGAATTCTGGGAACTGCGATTGTGTACTCACATAGAAAAATCCATGGTGTACTTTTAGGGAGTGCTACAGTGCGAGGCAGATAAACTCCTGAAACGCCTCCGGAGTTCATGCATGGAAACTTGTTTTAAATGAGATAGTTGAAGGTTTTGGAAAGAATGATTGATTTCTATCCGTCACGGTAAATTTGTTATAATAGGAAACTAAACTCGACAATGTTACGTGTATGCCCTTGAGAAAAGAATTGGTAAATTGAATGCATAGATTTTGGAATATTGAAGTCCGCATTATATAAAGGAAGTACAGGTGAATTATTGCCACGGAATTGAGCGGAAAGGATGTGGATTAGAGTTGAGCACCAGAGGAATTACAAGTTAATAAACGGGTAACCGAATATGCAATGGGCGGAGCTTTTTTAAAAAACCTTGGATTAATAGTAAATATGGAAGTTTAAGATTTCATAATGACAATTAATCCATAATTTATTACTAACTAGGAATGTTGTATGCTCGAATTTGCTGTAAAAATGATTTCTCATATCGCCCCGTATTCTTCAGAATTACTATACTGCTAAAACTTAATGGCTCAAACTATATGAGTAAAACTCAATAGTTGAATGGGAAACGCGTGCAAAAAACTAGGCATCGCTAGGATTCGAACATGCGCCTCTCTTGTCTTCCCTCTCTAACCATATGACTAAAACTCAATGATGTGATGGGAATGCTATGCAAAAAAACGAGATGTAATAGGGATTCGAACGCGCTCCTCTCACAACTTACCTCGCAAGCTCTAGCCACTAAGTCACGAGTGTGAGCGAGAGAATTTGTTTTACTTCCAGTTCCAGTATTGTTCTACTCGCTTGTCACGGGAGTGCTAGCTTGTAAGCTGCTTCCCTTTCTCTTTTCCACTCTCTGCATGCTTAACGTAGGGACTATGCTTGTGAGTGGAACGTTATGTATATCCATGTATTTGATGGCTAATTGACTCTTAATTTATCTGTAACTCTGATATTAATTAATGAATATGGACGAAAATCAATAGGGATGGTCCTAGGTAGGTCAACGACTTATAATGAAAGTCTCATGTAAATCAGTCAATCCGTTCGTGAGTTATCGTGCGCACAGACGGACAGACGGACCGACGGACGTCACTCAACCCCTTATAGGAATGGCTCCGCCCATTAATAAAGAGTTGCACTAATTCATCTACAATGTAAAAGAGTGTCCGTTTAGGCGGGTAGGGGTAGGGCGTGAGAGTAAAATAATATAATAGGTCGTAATGAGCCACTGCCAGTGATGCAGGAAAGAGGAAATTCAATCCCAGGTTGAATTGAATCGACTACGAAGCTTACACAAGATTCGAACGTTTTACTAGCATCATGCAAAGACGGCTCAGCGACACGTTTACTGAGATATTCACTATAAAAATAATTCACACTCACATAATGAAACCAAAATGAGCTGGGCCATTAAAATTTTGGCAAAAGATAGAATTGGCACACACGTTCTAAAGACCGCCATAGCCCCCCGACTTCTTTTCTTACCTAAGGTAAGATCACTTCCTTCCTCATCCATTTATAGAACCGGGAGCCAGACAGAGGTTTTAGTGTTTGCATTCTTTTCTTACTTTCCTTTCCTTAGCCACTCTTCTTATCTTATCATCCACCCGACTTGTCCGTATTCTCTCCTATCTTAGCACTAGTTCTGATTGAAAGAATCTCAAAACGCCTGCATACGCAGATATTTCTGGGCGTCCGTTATTGTTACATTCAGAAAGTATTGCGCCGACGAGGCAGCAAATAACTCTCTCCCTCCATCTTCAAGCTCTTCAATGAAATGCGGGCTTATAAACAAGTTACAACTTAAGCCTTACGGACTCTCCAAAAAATATTAAATTAAGTATTCACATATTTCGTAAAGAGGAAGAAGTTCCGGCTCACAGTCTAAGCTTATCAAGTTACTAAAAGCACGCATCAAAAGCTGCTTATACAGATTATTTATGTTATTCAATTGATTTTTTGTGCGTGCCTTGAATTAGCACAGACACCACCGTCTTCTTTACATAACGAGAGAACGCTCTTGGCGTGGCGACGACCGAGGTCACGCTCTTGTTACAATTTTTGGGGAATGTTGCGTGCCTCATTGAATCATTACTTTGTATCATCAAAATGTATTCACACCACGGACATTTAGCAATGCCTGGCAGAGGGGAAGAAGCTGATGAGAGAGACTAGATACAGAGACAGGACATGGAAGATGGGAAATTTTTAATTAGTCAGCTTTAGTAAATGTCACGAAACACGAGCATTAGATACCTCTTATTCCCAAAGCATGAGAAATGAACGTCTAATCCTAATCCTGATATAAGCTGTAGCATCAGCACTATGAGAGTCTCTGGTTAATTCCCTAGCTAGCGCTAGCTCTAGTCGCTAGGCTTGTCCAGTCAACTATAAAACTTAAGACAAAAAAGCTACCACACAGGAATTTTGAGCAATCATAATTATCATGATGTGGTTGAACTGGATAATTAAACTGCAACCATAATATAAAAGTGTAAACAATACTTGTAGCATGTGAGTAAAGTCGTAATTGTGTATGTATGCTCAACTGGTAGCTCATTATGCAGCTACGTAAGCCTTGAAAAACTTACACACTACTCCACAGTAAGTGATTTGCACCATTCGGAAGATCCCACGAGCCACGAGAAGCTCGCTCACACTTAATTACAAAGCTATTACCGGCTCTTCAAGAGTTTTTCTTCAATCCACGTTATTTTTTCTACAAGAAATTCTCAGGAATTTGCAACAGCAGCAATTAAACAAAACAGAACTTGATCACAGTTGTATGAAAGAAAAAGTATAAGCGGCTTCCTATGAAATTTTTGTGAGCTGTTCCGTATCTATGAGGTTTTTTAAATAATGCATAGACGGGGCTTATAGCCATACATAAGTAGTTAAAAACTTCAAGAAGCACAAGCGAGTAAAACGGAGAGAATAATTTCTGAGAAACAGCAACCAGCAACAGGTTACATATGTAACATATTCATGAACGTGTATTTTTGTCAAACTTTTTACGACTACAATACTTATGCACAATGTACATTTGTTTGGAACTATGGGAAGGTGAAATAGAGGGAAATAGATGATAAGAGGATTGCTCTGTGTAATGTGGTTAGTATTCTCGTGGCTATATTATTCAAAGGATTGACAGACGGTCAAGAAGTGTATACTTGCGTGAATACAAATATGTAAACAAGAAGAAAAATAACAATCTTTTGTGCTTAGTTAGTCTTTCATGCATACAACAAGTCTGGAAGCATAAGTTGGGAATCCATGGCTGCAAATACCTGGGGAATTAGTATTCCGTGTTAATTATCGCAGAATTCATTTCGTCCCAACTCCCTTTTCTGTTGTGCTCTTCACCCATTCAAACGCATATTACTTTTAGTTTTAGTCAGACTTACTTAGCTGACGGCTGCAGAGCTTGGTAGCCATGTCTCATAATCCCGTGCATTCGTGATAGTTGAATTGGAATTGCGGCTTCTAATCCTAGCGCAATGGAAGTTCTAGTGATACAGAGCTCTCAAAGGGTATTCCAAAGGAGAAATGTGGGTTTCACAAGCGCTAGGAGCATCTCAAGTCTTGCATGCAATTACGGGAAGCTCGTCAGTCTTTCTTCCGATCTTCGAGGAGCAAACTGTCGTAATTTTCTTTCCCTCAGCGTTGTGGTGAGCCACGTCCACAGAGTTTGGTGGTAAAGGGTTAAGTTGGTGTTGTGAAAGCTCAAACTAATTCCAGTTATTAACTGAGATTCGCAAAAATAAAAGCCAACTCAGGATACATGTGCCTTAGGAACCGGGGAAAAGTGTGGAAGAGTTGAGACTCAAGAGTTTTATGTTGTGATATGAAGCCTGTGCTAGTTTCTACCATGACGATGTTAACCATTTTACCGGTAGCAGTGCTCCTTTTACTTTGTACAAGTCTGACAGCAACAAAGGCTGCGGAAAAAGATTTTACCCTCACTATTCTCCATACCAATGATGTACATTCAAGATTTCTCCAAACCAGTAAAAACAGTGGCCCATGTTCTTCAAAAGAGGAAGCGGCAAACAAATGCTACGGCGGCTTCCCCAGGCTTCACTACAAAGTAAGAAATCGTTTCTTCACTTTGCTAATTTGGCTAGAAGTATTCATGCTGAGCATCCGTTTTCCATTCATTTTCTCTTCATTAGCGACACTTATATATTTAATGAATCCGCACATCATTTTTTCACAGGTGAAAGAAATTCGCTCCCAAATATCGAATGTGGCATACCTATCAGGTGGGGATTATTACCAAGGAACAGTTTGGTACACAATGTTCAAATGGCATGTTGTCTCCAAGTTTGTCAACCTCCTTAATCATACGGCTATGGTAAGTTTCTTGCTCTCTCAGCTTTAAGATGCTCATCGCTAGTAGAATCAACACGTGCTACTGTTTTCATTAACTTATAGTCAAAGACCTGTAACGTACCCGAGCATGTTACTTGATTTTCGTGCGTTGACTTGAACTACAAAGACTTTCTCTAATCACTCAAGCTACCAAATTCATCTTAACCACCAATTTATACTCCTGCTTACATAATTCGAATATTAGAACACAAGCTAGAGATTTTATAGATTTTATTTATAGACTATTCACTAACTGCAAGTAAAGAGTTAAAATCTACAACATTTTAATATAGTCTTTGGATTGGCTATGTATGGACTGTGTTCTTAAGCTTCTCATACTCGATACGAGTGTTGTCCTCCCCAAGCTCAAAATTTTATATATTGTTTAGTTCCGGAATACGGTTTACAATATTTCCAACTTAATAGTCAGAGTGGTTCAATTCCGCTTGCAACCCTCCGTAAAAACTGTTCGGAATTCCTAAAATTATTAGTGCCATCGTTTGAAACGGTTGCGCAGAGCCTCCTTTGATGATTTGAAACTTATGTATAGCTTGTAGCGAATTCGTGCGGTGAGTGAGGAGAAAGCGACAATTAAACGTTTAAGGATTAATTATAGTCTAACTTCAGTAATATCAAACATATATTTTTTATAGTTGAAGCTTAACAACAACATTTTGTGGCACTTGCGATTGTGTTTCTTAAATATCCAATCTTTCTGTTAAATCTCACGTTTTTATTCTGTTACTGACTTGGCACCGATTACGTTAAGGAGGAGGACCCAACTTCTAGCACTTATTGATCCTTTCCTCCGATTTAATGACTGCTTTACAAATAAAATAGCCATAAGCACAGCAGAATGGTTTATAATGGGTTACGTCCGAATCAACATGATCACGCACTTTACAGAAATTACAGTGAAATGAGTTTGATGCAAAATTCAGAAGATGAAGTATCCCATTAGTTAGCC
This sequence comes from Sminthurides aquaticus, assembly GCA_906901655.1. Taxonomy (NCBI): domain Eukaryota; kingdom Metazoa; phylum Arthropoda; class Collembola; order Symphypleona; family Sminthurididae; genus Sminthurides; species Sminthurides aquaticus. The sequence continues at coordinate 136,658 of CAJQTT010000002.1, read as the reverse complement.
CTCTCAGTTGCAGGGTACACCAAAATTAGTTAAAATATGTATGCGTTACTTCAATTGAATGGATAGATTCAAAGAAATAGAGTCACAACTTACACTTAGGCTCCGTATTTATCCTACTTGGAATTTGGTAGAGACTGCCGGCCGATAACTAAAATTTTCCGATGAAATATTAATTTAGTGCGTTGTTCTTATATAGAGATCTTTTTCCGTGGTTTAACTGTGAACTGGAGCCGGCACCCTGGTTCGTTCGTTTGCTTTAAGCTATGAAGGGGCAAAGAGAGATTGGGTTTCCATGAAAGGAGTTTGGAGGTAGAATGTTTTCTAACGATGGATTTTATATTTCAGGCATTGGGAAACCACGAGTTTGACGACGGTATTGAGGGGCTTCTGCCATTTATGGATGCTGCGACATTTCCTATTGTCGTTGCTAACATTGATGATAAAGACGAGCCACTCATACAAGGAAAGTTAAAGAAATCTCATGTAGTAGAATACGATGGTGTCAAGGTTGGGATTATTGGGTATACGACAACAGAAACAATGGTAATACAGGATCTTCTGGAGGAATTTTTGATGTTTCTATAGTTTTGTACTAATACGACCTGCTCTTTCCTCTCCAGGCTATATCATCTCCTGGAAAACTTCAATTTAAGGATGAAGTAGAGTCTATAAAAACTGAAGCAGAACGATTGCATTCAACCGGAGTAAAAGTCTTGATCGCTGTTGGGCATGCTGGTTATGACGTTGACATGAAAATTGCTAAAGAGGTTCCATTGATAGATGTCGTTGTTGGAGGGCACACGAACACTTTTCTCTACCACGGCGATCATCCTGATGTAGAGCAGCCTATGGGAGACTATCCGACTATTGTGGAGCAACCTAGCGGGCGCAAGGTTCCTGTTGTTCAGGTAAGCTACCATAATCACCATAATCACCACCAGGATACCGTTTGTTCCAGGCGTGCCAATTACTGCCTTTGAAACTCCATTTCCATCGCCTTCTTTTGAATATTTCAGGCATACGCTTTCGGGAAATACTTGGGCTACTTAAATGTCACATTCAATGCGGACGGAGAAGTAACGAAATGGGCTGGAAACCCAATCCTTTTGGACGATTCTGTTCCACAGGGTATGTTATATGGTGAAGTATCTTATGCCGAGGAGTAGGTGGAAAAAATTGCAGATTTGTAAATTGAACCAAATGCAGAAACAAAGTATAATCTAGCAAGCATTTGCAACCAACCGTCCCTTTCCCCGTGGAGCATGTCCGCGAATTAGCAATGAACCATTTTATGCAGTCCTCAACAGTTGCGTATATTTTAAATATTTTGTTCCTGAACATATATTCTAGTTTAAGTACCCTACTGCATTTTCTAGACGAAGATTTGCTCGTGGAGCTTCAAAAAGTTTACAAGAATCTGACTCAAAACTTGAAGGAAGAAATTGGCAAAACACATGTTTTTCTTAATGGGAGCAACCTAGAATGTCGACTACGGGAATGTAATCTCGGTAGTCTGATAACCGACGCTATGGTCTGGGCAGTAAGTAAAGTTATATCCGCTGGAAGAAACTAAAGTTTAGTACAACCGCTTTACTGAACTGAAACTCTGAAACTATAAATTTTTTCATGGTTGATAGAATTTGCGTTACCCGGATGAAGTCTACTGGTCCGATGTAACGATTGCGATCCTGAACGGTGGGGGGGTGCGAGCATCCATCGATGAGCGCTCTAAAAACGGAAGCATTAGCGTAGAAGATATTTTAACTGTGATGCCATTCCAAAATACTATCGACTTGATCGAAGTCAAGGGTAAAACTCTGCTAGACGCTTTTGAATTTGCAGTGAAGGGTTACGACTCACAAGGCCATCATCTACCAGGGAAATTTTTACAAGTTTCAGGTAATACCGTACATTGTACCTGACTTTATAATACGGAACGAAGCAATGTGACACGATAATTCCATGCATAAATGTATTCCAGGACTACGTGTAACCTACGACATTATACAACCGGAGGGTTCCAGAGTTAAAAGTCTCCAAGCCCTATGCTCCGCCTGCCGGGTTCCTCAGTTTGTACCCATTGATCCCGAAGCCGAGTACAAAGTAGCGGTTCCAACTTACGTTGCAAATGGAGGCGATGGCTTCACGATGATACGAGATAATATACTTAAACGGCATGAGAATGGTAAATCCTTCGAAATATTTCCCATTTATATATATCGTCTTTTACACACTGAGGACCTCATTGGTTCTTATTCTCTTTATAATTTAATCCTCAATAGCATCTATCTATCTGGATCACTTCACGTATTCCTATTATTAATCGTTTGCATTTGTTTCCGCAGGTATTTTGGATTCCGAAATGCTAATAAAATACGTTAAAGCCAGATCACCTATTATTCAAGGTGTAGAGGGCCGTATTCAATTTTACGGTGCTACTGCAAGTGGAGTCATAGCTAGTCATGGTAAATCGAGCTTAGCTTTAGTACTGTTAGCGTTCATTGTGTTGTTAAATACTTATCGCCAATCCTAAAGCTCCGTAGACCTTTGTATTACCCAACAGGAAAAGAAAATGTTGATCATTTTGTGCCAATGAAATCTATCGGTTGTTAATTCACAGAATCCCTGTATAACTTTTAACTAACTGTAACTACTAGCTAAAACTTCGGATTATATATATCTTAATTTTATCTATGGATATGAAAAAAACTTATATTCAAGTCACGTGACTTTTTAAACCGATGACAGGTGTGTGATGATGCAACCTATTATTTTGTACTACAATTCCCCCAACCTGCAATTAACTATTTCTGACTTTTGTATTGACGCAATCTCTTTAGAAGCTTACTCCAGTCAAAACCAATTATGCGTATATTAATGTTAGAGCTAGGGCAAGAGCTTACGATGCACTTTTTAACTATCCCTTACAGGAGGTTTTTGAACTGTACGAATAAAAATCTCTTCTTCATACTTCTCTTTTAACTCCTCTTTGACGGCAAATGCCATGTACGCAATTGCCGGGACAATCGGAGGATGCGAACTGTCTTTATCTGTGTAAAACACAAATAAAATAATTTTCCTCTTTCCGACTTAAGTTGTAAAAGTCTTCATTTCCAGTTAACGAAGAACCAGGTTAGACCGTTGTGTTTCTGTAAATGCTAAATGCGCTTCAAAAAGTCGTTACGCATTAGTTAGTGCTTAAACCTAACCTGGAAACTAAAAGTCTGGTGAGGGTGAGAATGATAATCGATAAGAAGATAATCTTGACTGGAATATATTTTAAACAGCAAAATAAATTTCAAATTAAATATTTTATATACTCCTTTGTGTCAACTGACCTTTCTGCATCACTTATACATTCCAATCACACGTGTGGAATAAGAAGTGGTTTTTTAGGAACTTGGTACAAATGACTGATCGAAGCTAACCCTTAATACAATATAAATATCGATGCAATGTTATACATTCAGTTCCTCCAGTACATTTCGGTTTTCCTGGAATACTAATGTTAACATGTCTAAGCTACACGGGTCCACCATTCGCCATACTTAGTGTTGCTTCAATTGTCAGGTCAGTTATGCAATGGTCGCTTAGGAACATACACAAATAATGGAAAATTAGTTTAAGTTGCCGTAAAAGTAAGAGCTGCCATTAGTGTTGGTTCAGATCAACCTGTTTGATCTAGATCTGATCTAGATCTGGGCATCTAGATCAGATCAGATCGTACCAAATTCCGCTGATCTGGTAATAAGATCAGATCTAGATCTAGAACCAGATAAGCTGCAGTCTAAGATCTGGTATCTGGTTGCAAAAAATTCACTGAAAAAAACAATGCTTTTTAGCGTTACATTAACTTTTCTCGTAGAAAAGCCATTCCGAAGCCAAACATATAACTTTCTTTTCGTTTAGATTTAGTCCCCGTTAGTCAAGCTATAATTTGTGATGACGAACCCAGTTATTTTCAACTACGCTGCTTGTTAGTTGTATCGGACTGGAATATTTCTCTTTGTGCTAGTTTTTATACCTGAATTTCAACTGAAAAATGCTTTTGTTCTGGCAAACGTGTCTAATTTTTGGTTTTAATATAAAGAAATCTGATACCCGAAAAAACCAGACGTGATCTGGATTTTTTGAGAGATCTGATCTGGTTTTTCAGATCAGATCAGATCAGATCTTTCGCATCTGTGTAATCTAGTTGCTAAACCAGATCCAGATCTAGATCTAGATCAGGCAAAAATCGTGATCTTTTCCAACACTAGCTGCCATTTACCGAGGATTTCAAGGAATCTACCCTATGATTCCTGTGGTGAAACAATAAACTTAAGGGCAACAGAAATTATTTAGAGAGGCTTATAAACAAAATAACCAATTTGTAGGCGTCAAAATAACCCGTTTTATTTTCTGGAGCTAAAGCGAAATAATAATGTAAAACAAGAGTGATTTCCGGTTATTTTGAAAATTAGGGCAGTGAGATCAGAGCTTACTAATACCAAACGATTATGTTATTCTTCCTGAGAGTATTAATTATTGGTACACGTCGTATATACTTGAAGGTAGTCTTATACATTCAAGGATTGAAACTGTTTACAGGAAAGACTAAAAATACAGTGTATACAAGAGAGCCTACCCGAAAGAGAATTCGGTATGTTGTCGGGGATTCTCCGGTGACAGATCGGCCAGACCGGAGCTGGGCTAAGGTTAGAGCTTTATGCGCACGACCGTTCCTATCAGATGTTTCTGGCCGTTCTATTCCCATAATATACATAGCAACATTTTAACCCTGTTCATGATATATTACTTTCACGATTCGAATTAATTCCCGGTTGTTCAGGCACGTGCGATCGGGTAATACGTAAGTGCTTCCGGTGAATGAACAATAATAAGCGGTTAATATTTCCTGACAAAAGGTATATCAGGAGTTACTTTTCCTCATGTGGGTGACTACAACCTCGAAATGCAATCGTAACCGGGATGCGTGTAGTAATTCCTGACAGTAAGAAAATATCAATCCGCACTTTGTAGTGTAGACTGTAGAGTTTTGAATAGAGCAGATTTGAGTTGTCATGTCACACAAGCTGATATGTTTAGATACAATATTATGAAAAGCCACGCCGTTTTACATTGTCCTTCATTCTTGAGTAAATCCGTGTATAACATTTCGCCGTACATTATTTTCTTCAACTTCCTGTAAATTAAGATCCCTGTATACATCCGCACTAATATTATTCTTTCCTCGCTGTTCAATTTTGGAAACAGGAAAAGAGAGCTTAAAAGTGGGATTTTCTTTAACCTTTTCTAAAATCCTGTAATTGTAGATCTTGTTGCCTTGTTTCTTTTAAATACATACAAATAATACATCATCACCGTAGAGATGATTTATAACTAAAAGGTGATTTCTTCATTCAGGTGATTGATTAGCCGTTTGACTTTTTCCGGTCGTTCGATATGTCCACCTATAGGAACATCATTCTGCCATTATTGCCGGCATAAATGATGATGGGTAGCCTCCTGAATTTAAGTGAAGGATCTCTCAGTCTGTGTTATGTCACTAGCTAGGACAGGTAGCATAGGAACTTATTGTGTGTTACGCTAACAAGGGGTACAACTACATCTAAACTCCTCCTACAAAATAGTGATGTATTCTGTGCGATTACCGTCAGACTTTCACTGCTTTTGTTCAGCTTTTGAGTAATTCATTACGTTGCGTATCGTTTTCTGTTAGAGTTCGTAGATTTCATGATGGAGCAATGGTATCAACAGAGTATCAGATTGCTTTGAAATATTTACCGATCTTTTGGAATTGTTGTTCAATAATAATGAGGAGGATTAATTGCAAATTCCGGAAAAATAGACTGGCGAGGAGGTAGTTTTGGTAAATCCTGGCGAAATCAACCATAAATAATATAGTGCCCAGGCTAAGCTAGTTGGTTGGTGGTAAGCATGCTGTGTAGCCAGGATTCGATCCGATGTTCAGGTGAACACGTGCAGTAATTATAAGGGACCTTGGAGAATTCCGGGTTAATATTAGGATGGTTTTGTCTTGCTCTTGGCTGTCAGTAAATTACAGTCGAGTGTCATATCAGTTTTGCAGGAAGACACAAAAGTAAATGTATAGAATATTTGCAATTGGTACTCAAGGTCGGGAGGGAGGGAGTGTTGCTATGTTAACTGGTCTTCGGTGGGTGAAAACAAAACAAGGCAGTAGCTTTATAGCATGTGTCTCTTTGCAGAGAAATATCCACAGACTTTCGGCAATTGAAGAACAACGCGGGCTTCTCTCCATTCTCTTAGACAATGGCATATCCGTGTCCAGTCCAGAAAATGGATCAAACCAGACGAGTCCCAGTGTAACGAGAGCTCAATGCTAACCCAGTTCTACTGGGAAATTCTCCCCATTCCAGCGAATCATTTTTGGGAAAATGGCCAAGTTGGACCTTCCAACATCACCTTACCTGAAAGCCAACTGTCTTTCCCGGTTGTTTTTTTGGTGAGAAAATCGGAAACATCTTTTTTAGTGTGCCTGTCCACGAAGTGTTTCGAGTATTATATCATGTAATCGTTTACGCTTTTTCAGGTGGCTAACTCGGTTTATGTGGAATGGCGGACGACGGGATTTGGATCTGAAGGATTTGTATGATACGATTCCTGCAGACAAATCTACCCGACTTGGTGACCTCTTGTCTGCAGCATGGGACAAAGAACTGTCCAGGTCTCACAGTTTCAAGGAGGAAACCGCTATGGGGAGAGACGATACACTATCCAAACCTAAATTAGTTAGAGCTATCAAAGATGTGTTCCTGATGGAGTACATACTGATAGGAGTGCTCGCATTCTTCGAAGAATGTGTCTTTAAGTAAGTTTGCTATTTTATTTAGTACATATTATTTATTAGGTGATATCTTTGAGTTGGTCGATCGTATCGATGCACTAATTCAATCTTTATGCAGACTTCATTCTTTTGTTTTCCAGGATCGGTCAGCCAGTAGCACTGGGATTTCTTGTGAGGTATTACTCTAGCCGTAACGATTACCCTTGGTACACTGGCTACGCCTGCGCTTCTGTGATCATACTCTGTGCCTGTATAATAACGGTAATTCATCACCCGTATTTTTTCGCTGCTTGCCATATTGGGATGCAAGTACGCGTTGCCTGTTGTTCTCTTCTTTTCAGAAAAGTAAGCAGAAGGTTTTGTAAAGTAATAAAGTCAGGTAATTTTCAGGCGCCGTGCCAGCCATATAACTTCCGTATCCTAATTTATTGCAGGCAATGAAATTAAGCCAAACTGCTTTGAAGGAAACTGCTGTAGGCCAGATGGTTAACTTGCTATCCAACGATGTAAATCGCTTTGATATGTCTCTTATATTTCTTCATTACATTTGGATTGCGCCCTGCCAGCTCTTAATTTCCATCGTAGTTCTATGGCTGTATTTTGGGCCTTCGTCTCTTGTTGGCTTATTCTTACTAGTGCTATTTGTTCCATTGCAAAGTAAGATCCACTTCTAATAACTGGTTTAATACAAGCAACTTAAATGCAGGTCTAGAAGATTTAAGTTAATGTTTTAGCTCACTTGGGAAAGCAATTCTCCAAGTTTAGAGCCGAAACTGCCGTTCGAACGGATGCTCGTATGCGAATCCTAAATGAAATTATTGGAGGTATACGCGTCATAAAAATGTACACATGGGAGAAACCTTTTTCGGCCCTGCTTTTACAAGCCAGAGAGTGAGTCTATAGTATTATTATTCATTAAAACTTGTTTGCTAATTTCCAGAGAGTCTTACTAATGAATTCCATGATTTAGGGATGAAGTTGTATATATCAGAAAAACTTCCAGATTGAGAGCGCTCAATATGACCCTATTTTTTACATCCGGTAAAATAGTGTCTTTCTTGGTGCTTCTATGCTATGTTTTATTAGGAAATGAGCTCGACGCAGAAAAGGTACGGTGCAGAAGCATAGTAGTTTAGCACTTAAGCTTCGACTGAAGTTTTTTCATTATCATATTCTGTAGGTATTTGTTCTACTCGCTCTCTGCAATAATATCCGGTTAGGTAAGTAATATGATATATGTGGTTCTAGAATATTTAGAACGAGCAGTGCAAATACTTGACAGGATAAATCTAATTTCAGGCATGACGTTCTTCTTTACTCTTGCAAATTCTCACTACGCTGAAGTTTCAGTATCAATCCGGAGGCTACAGGTAAGAATTTAATATACAACAGCAAAATTGAAAAGGATGTCCCATTTGACGTTGCACTTGCTCATCAGTATTAACTTTATAACTAAATATAATTTAACAACCATCATTAATTTCAGAATTTTCTAATGCTAAAAGAGCAGCCTCCTTCCTTGGAATTCGACTCGATATCGGGTTCTGACCCCGGGCAAGGAGCAATTGTAGTGACAAAGCTGTACGCCAAATGGGTGCCAGAAAGTAAAGATTTTACTTTAGAAAATATTAGTTTAAAAGTCAAACCAGGACAAACTGTAGGTGTAGTCGGCCCTGTCGGGAGTGGCAAGGTATGAGGAAAATCTTGACAGTAAGAAATCATTTCAGTAGGTTTAAGCACCCCCGCTTTCATCAAAAAAAACAATAAGACGAAATCAATATTTTCAGGGTTCGCTTCTTCAGGCAATACTACAAGAGTTGGAAGGTAATTAGTAAAGCTGATGATTCGAATGAATGCGTCTGTATTCATTCTGCTCTTACCGTTTAGTCATATCTTAACACAAAGTATCTTCTTTCCAGCTCTGTCCGGCTCAGTGTCAACCCAAGGAAGAATAGGTTATGCTGCCCAGGAACCGTGGCTTTTTGCGGGCAGCGTCCTGGACAATATCCTTTTCGGAATACCTTATGACCCCGGGTGGTTCTCAAAGGTTGTGGATGCTTGTGCTTTAAAACGTGACCTGGAAATTATGCCTCATGGCGTACACACCCTCGTTGGGGAAAAAGGCAGCATGTTAAGTGGAGGGCAAAAGGCGCGGGTGGCACTTGCAAGGTAAAGCTCTGAATTAAATCTCAAATCAACTGTCTATAAGTTAAAATATGTGAACGTCATAGCTGTTTTTAGCATCCCTGTAATTATGAAAATTGCAGCGATAAAAGTTGTAGTTATGTCCTAAAATTTAAGTAATCATATACTACTTAACTTCCTGTGTTATTAATTTGTCAGTTGCTGTTCAATTGCTAATAATTACTTCTCATTTGTGTGTTAAAAGCAGAAAGTTCTTGGGAAATACCCCAAATTGACTAAATTGGCGGAATTTTATTTTTAGAGCTGTCTACGCTAATGCAGATGTATACTTATTAGATGACCCGCTGAGTGCTGTAGATGCTGAAGTGGGGTTACACCTTTTTGATAAATGTATCCGTGGAATTCTTGCGAAAAAAGCGAAGATCCTAGTGACTCATCAACTTCAGTTTCTCAAGAGCATGGATTTTATAATTGTATTGGACCATGGAAGAATTCATGCCCAAGGAACGTATGTACAGCTCATGAGCCAGGGTATCAACTTTGATCAAATCTTATCCAAAGAAGCTGAAGTAACAGTGCAAGAGGTGGCAACGCTGACCGACTTTAGCGACCACCCCCTTCGCCCTTCAACAGCTGCATCTGTCCAATCACTTCATAGTCGCCGAGGAAGTGCCTTTGGTTCTGTTCCTGGCACTCCTACACAGCTTTCTCCCCTCGAACAACTAAACGGAACAGGCAAGATCAGAAATTCACTACTACATCAGAGTGCTCTCTTCTTACTTCTGTGCTCTTACTTTGCGCTAGAATGTATAATTATATCATTATGATCTGTGTTAGCTCAAAAGTACATGTTTTCTGACGAAAGCGGTTTAACGAAAACCTTTAAGGGAGGAAAAAATGGGTCAACATCGGTAGCGATCGAAAAAACCAAGAACATTCCCAACGAAAACGCGGAAACCAAAGGCTCTGGTTCAGTTCCGATGAAGTTGTACCTGAAGTATTTAACGGTTGGGGCAAACTGCTGTGTAGTGTTTTCGTTCATTTTCTTCACCGCTGTTTGCCATATAACACTAACAGGATCGGATTATTGGCTGAAAATATGGTATGCTATATGTTCACCTCCGCATTACGTTATTTACAAACATAAATACAGTGGTCATTATTAATGTGAAAATATTTGTACTGTTTACAACGGATAGGACTGAGGCTGAAGAGAAGAGTAATAACAAGGGAAATCTCACGATTGAATCTGAGCCAGAAGGTTTCTTTGACAATGTTATCTACGGTTTGTACAACGATCGAAGCGTACAATTATATGGGTACACGGCAATCGTGGCTACAACGTTTTTCTCCTCGTGGCTCCGTAACCTATTTTACTTTTTCATCTGCCTCAAATCTTCCATTGTACTCCATAAGAAAATGTTTGATGGAGTAATTCGAGCTCCGATGCTCTTCTTCGAAACGAATCCTCAAGGTTATTTTTCTATAACAAATGACTTCTTCCATATTGAGTCTTCTAATGAAAAACATTCAAATCTTAATTTTACAGGGAGAATACTCAATCGATTTAGTCAAGACATGGGACAGGTGGATGACTTATTACCGATGACACTGTTTGACGCATCAGTTGTTAGTGGCTAATTGAACAACAACATTTTTTGTCGCTTTCGTAACTACTTTAATTCATCATGGTAAATTTTTGAACTGTTGCAGATATTCCTGACTATTGGGGGCATTATCGCTCTTGTTGGCATCGTTAATCCGTATCTTCTAATACCGTCTACTGTTTTGCTGATAATTTTCTACCTGTTTAAAATATTGTACCTCAAGGCCGCTAGAAGTGTAAAACGTATTGAGGGCATATGTAAGCATCTACGATCATTTACTAATCTGCATATTTCTTAGCGTGTTCAGTAAGCGTCAACAATAGCTTCAATTTCCAGGTCGCAGTCCTGTATTTTCTCACTTGAATACTTCTCTTTTTGGTCTGACTACTATAAGAGCTTTCAAAGCTGAGAAGGAGGCTACAAGACAGTTTGACACGCATCTGGATATGCATTCATCCGCCTGGTTCATATTTATAGGTATGCCGTTCAAATTGATTACATGTATCATCCTTAAGATTATGTATGCTTGTATTGACTTGATGACTTTTTCATCCAGCATCCAGTAGGTGGTTCGGAATTTGGCTTGATTGGCTGTCGTTAGTGCTCATTTCAATTGTTACATTCAGTTTCATCATATTTCCTGCAGGTATGTATGTTCATGAATTAACTGAGCTTCGCAAAGAGGTACAGTAATAATAAATAATCTACATATTACCGGACCTTACTGTATAATATTTGATGCTCAAAAAATTCAGATTCCTCTTCGGTTGGACTAAGTATTTCATCGGTTTTGATGCTATCAGGAATGTTTCAATGGGGTATTCGACAATCCGCTGAAGCAGAAAATCAGATGATAGCGGTTGAAAGAATTATGCAGTTTGCAGAAATCGAGCCGGAAGCACCCTTAAAATCTGCGCTAGGTAAATCAGAACTTATCGTGTTTGTTTGTTGAGCTTAAATTTAGACGTTCTTTTATTTCGATACCACAGTACGAGTACCTCAGTTTTTATCTTTTCTGATTACTCTGCTGCGTAGGCAGCAAACCTTCACCTCAGTGGCCTCATGCAGGTGAAATACAGTTTAATGGCGTAAGTGCGTCCTATGACAACACAGTCGTCCTGCACAGCATAACGCTTCATATTAAACCCTCAGAAAAGGTGAGTCACAAAGTTTTAAAGTTTGTAAATTCGACAGCTATTAAATGGTTATTTCTGTGTCTTTAGGTCGGTATAGTCGGAAGAACCGGGGCTGGCAAAAGTACCCTAATTTCTGTCCTTTTTCGACTAACAGAGCCTACGGGTTCGATTATAGTAGATGATGTTGATATAACAAAGTTGGGTCTACATGACCTCCGCGTGAAAATATCTATAATACCGCAAGAGCCAGTATTGTTTGGTGGAAGTATTCGAAGAAACTTGGACCCATTCGCGCTTCATTCTGACGCTAAAATATGGGCAGCTCTAGACGCATCTCACTTGGGTGCCACGATTCGTCAAAATCCTCGCGGATTAGATGCGGAGGTATGCTATAAGATCTAATTGAAGAGGGTATTCATTGAGTTTCATTGATATATAGTTTATATTCTTAGTCATCATATACTATATGCGTTTGTTGCACATTCATATTGACATGTGATTAGGTAACAGAGGGTGGAACAAATATTAGCGTTGGACAACGTCAGCTCCTTTGTCTAGCCCGTGCAATTCTAAGAAAGAATCGAATCTTAATTTTAGATGAAGCGACTGCCAATGTTGACTTGGAGTAAGCTTTCGGGCATCTCTCTAAAATTACGTATCCATTAATAATGTTACATTGGTACAAAATTTGACTAATGTGTGTGTACAGAACTGATGCGCTGATACAAGAAACCCTGAAGACACAGTTCAGTTCTTGCACGGTCTTAACAGTTGCACATAGACTACACACCGTCATGGCCTGTGATCGAATCATGGTACTTGACGCCGGAAGAGTTGTGGTGAGAGATTCAGTAGCCGAAGTAGCTATGTAGCAATTAAACATGAGTAAATCGTATTAAATAGATTTTTTTCTGTTCTGTTTGCAGGAATTTGATGAGCCTATTGTCCTCATGCAAAATAAAGATAGCCATTTGACTAGTTTAGTCAAGCAAACCGGGGACTCCACCGCGGAAGATTTGATGAGGATCGCTAAAACGGTAAGCTAGTTTTCCAGAGAACCTAAAACATATTCCACTTTAAAAATTGCTGAAGTTTATAACAAGCATACCGGGTGCATTATTTGTGTTTAGGCGAAGCAAAGAAGCATCGCTGAAACGCACTCTCCAACTTAGTGCTGGTTAATGAGGTGATTCTATAATACAATCGATGGAAATACAATACGCTAGTGAAGTATTCCCCTGTGCTGTGAGTTACCCCACTACTAGCTGCATGCAGTCAGTTTTTAAACTCACAATTGAGTGATTGCATTTACAATCGCGAGATCGCGACGGCTGTTTTCCATCATCACGATTAATGTATTTTTCTTCAATATTTATTGTCTCTAGCCTTATTACGGATTACTTCAGGATATTCTGTGATAGTAGCTATTACTGAAGGGTACTTTAAGAGAGTTGTTTGGTCATTAACTTTTTTCGCTTCCGAAGTGCATGAAGCTTGATGCAGTTAGAAAGTTTCATTGTTCCACTTTAGTTACTTAATTATTTCTAGTGGGGCTAACCTTTCGACCCACTCTTGTTGATTTTCTCTGTATACACATGCCTCGAGTATAAGGGTAGGTATTCTTGATCTCTAATTTAATATGCAATGATCGGCTTTGTAATCTTCCCCTGGAACATCAATAAAGGTGATCTGAACCTATTCATTCCTGGTAAAATCTTTCTTGAAACAGGAATAAACAAATCACTAGAGTGACATTCAATCTTGTTTCAAAATAATCGAATTACTCGACCGGATGTAGCAAAATATGTATCAATAAACGCTGGAAACAGCAACAACGGTGCAGCAGGATGCCATATTTACTACAGTTTATACTTCTTTAAGTAAATAGATTTTCACATAATGGCGCCCATGGTTTTAGTAAACGCTACGCATGGAAACTAGATATTTTAATAAATATGTAAGCTCTCTTACTAATATAAAAGATAAGGAATTATTCTTTTCGCACAGACAGGTATGTTTAACTTGAATGAGTAAATTGCAAAAACATAATAAGCATTTTCAATTCTCGCTAACGGTGTCGAACTTATTAAGCGCACGAAGTATAGATTAACGGTGACCTGCAGCTATGCTATAATTTATCTAATGATCATAAATTTGTAGTTGATAATTCTGTATGACTACAATAAAGAAAATCCAACTGTTGAACGGGACTGTTAATGTTGCTTCGGAATCCATTACCTTAGCGGACCATTGCATAAAGGCCCATTTCCATAGAATCCGGTTCTGCACCGCAATTCAATTTTGCGGAGAAATCCTCAGTTGCTACGGCAACAACGCGACCGCAACTTTGTTTTTAGATTCACATAGCTTGCGGTAAACCTTCCGTAGATTGTTTGATTTTTTACGTTTCATCATTGCGATTGGTTAGAATTTGAGCCCAGAATCCGTAGCTGTAACTTGTAACTGCTTAATTACTTAAATAATAATAATTAATAATTAATATTAATAATTAATAGTAGATTTAGCTTTAGGTTCATTGAAGAAAGTCAATTCAGCGATTTCCAGCTTTAATTCAGGATAATTGTTTAATTAACAATTTCTAAATAAGCAAAATATGCTAATTTAATTGCCAAGAGTAAAAGCAGCTTTAGTGTAGCACGACGCTGATGGTAAAATTAATTTTCGCTGAGATTTTGATTAATTAGTTTGAATTTTAAAACGAATTAAGCGCTGCTTCTCAACTTCTATTGACTCGTTTCTCCGCAAGCTATGTGAACACCCTGCGGTTCGGAACATTAATATTACACCGGAATAATTTTTAAAAACCTGTAGCTATGGGGTTACCGCAAAAATCAAACGTAAAGTGTGAAACCGGATTCTATGGAAATGGGCCTTAAGGCTTTCTGAAACAATAATTCTACACTACGGGTCAACCATAATATTACGTCCACGTAATTTGTTTTTGGTTTCTTCGAACCATCTCACGAACTTTTTTTCTTCATTAAATACTGCACGAGGCCTCCGCAACCACCTTTCATCAGTTTTTGTAATAGTGCACGACTTTTTTCAGGACTTGAGTTTCCATTCAGCGCTTCAATATCGTCGGAGAGTCTGTGAAAATTCAACAATAAACATGCAAATAAGAAAACAGGCGTACTTAGCACTTAATGCGTGTTATACATAGATACACACCGAGAGTTTCATAGGGCTACTTGGAAATTGGAAACGATAGAAGAAAAGCGTCAATACAGAATACAATCTTTTGGAAACAACAGCTGGACAACCCTTTGAAACTTTACAAGGAGCAAGGTTGAGGGCTAATAATGTCTCGGATTTAGTGCCTTCGAAATTCCTTTCAACTCTCATTGCAGATTTCCATCGCTTTCGTGGAAATTCCGACACCACGCAACAACGGCGGAAGAAGTTCAACTTTATTAACAACAGCGCCACAGCGGCGGCGTCACTTCGCCAAAATTCAATAAAATAGACTCACTTCTGCATTGTATCAACACATTGAGGAGTCATATGACGAGCCATTTCTTCGTCTTCGTTTACACTTTCTTCTTCGTACTCCAACGGCTCTGGCGTAGTTGTACTTTTCAGGCGCCTAATTTTAGCTGGAATTCCATCTACCTGTTGGGCAAAGCAACAATAGCCAAATTAAACGCAATGTCATGGCTCAACCAAATTCCTTTCAACCCTCGTAAAAACTCAAAGCTTGCCTCCATAACTGCTGTGGCAACCAAAACCAAGAGTAAGCCACCCATGGTAGAAGTGAGACAACGGAACATGTTTTTTATGAATATTAGTTTACCCCTGTCGTTTTCCTTACTCCGAATATTGCAAAAGCTTTGATAAAAATAACCAAACCGAAGAAAAGCTGGTCACATAAATAGATTTCAAACACATTAAGAATGGTTCAAATTAATGATGCATTAGAGTAGCTTCACATGAAATCAGATCCCTCGAATTCCGTGGGTATTTTGCTTTGCCTACACGGTAATGTAACACGAAACGCTTGCGAAAAGTCTCAAACGATGTTGCCAATTATTTACTAATACCCTCATGTATATTACACTCGTACATGGTGAAAGGGATAGGTAATCCTGCTGATGTACATCGTGAAACTATAACTTGCACGCAAACCTGAAACCTGCAGCTAAACAAGATTATATTAAATGCACACGATATGCTCATGCGGGATCACGGATCAGAATCTCTTCTACGAACAACATATAAGCGTCATCATAGGCAAACCAACAAAACCGCCAATTTTCGCACACAAAAATATTTCTCCTGAGCTGTACCATGTATTACAATGAGACACTCCCACATAATAATTGCCTCTGATTCTGATAGAATAGCATTTAATTACTTTAAATTTGTAATGCGAAAAGAGTTCATGTAATCCGCAATTCAAAAGTTAGTACCATCAACACGATCCTCGACTAAATAAGGCTCACCATGCTACCAATACACTGTACGTCTGGATATAACTGGATATAGTGCTTGACATACAAGAGATGAGCGTGTGAAAATAGTACTTATTTTTAATGTGCTGGCCCCCGCTTTGACCAGTTAAGTGAAATTGACATTTTCTGAATTCCGATGCTAAAAAATGCTGAAATCGATTTCTCAGTCACTCAGTCGCATGCAGGGCTGAGACGACTCAGGAGTCGACGACTCCACGACTCCAGGGGACGAGTAAGTTTTAGCTGCTCAAAGCGGAGGTTGTCCGTACTAATCCTTGAGTCGAGTCGTTGTTTTCGTCCGACTCGACACTCGACTCAGCTCAAGTCTGATCCAGGTGGATACAACTATGCTCACTGATGATATGTTGCCTATGACGATTAATTTAAAATTAAAAGCTGCAATTAAATTATTTTTTTGGACACAATTAAAAACTAACAATTAAAATTAAATCTCTTCCTGTGACAATTAAAATTTAGTAGGATTCATCAGTGATCATATGTTGGCCATAATGATTAATTTAATTACCATTTTTCATGTGATCTATATGTCAACCTCAGCCTAAAGCTACAGTTATTTCTTACGTCTTCAGTAAAACTAGGCTTAACCTGACCTACAATCGTCATTAAAATTAAATCCCTTTCTGTGACAATTAAATTTTAGTAGGATTCCTCAGTGATCATATGTTGCCTATAATGATCAATTTAATCACCATTTTTCATGTGATCCATATGTCAACCTCAGCCTAAAGCTACAGTTACTTCTTACGTCTTCAGCAAAACTAGGCTTGACCTGATCTACAATCGTCATTAAAATTAATTAACTTGTCATGAATAATTTAATTACCATTTTTCATGTGATCTATATGTCAACCTCAGCCTAAAGCTGCCGTTATTTCTCGCTGCTTCAATAAAACTAGACTTGCTCTTACTAACACTCCTAATTAAAATTAATTTAAATATAATGGTATTTAAATTAAAATCTACAATTAAATTATTTTCTTTAAAAATTGGAGCAGGATAGAAGCTATCCCTACTGCCGGTTTGAAATCGCCATCGTTACGTGTTCATGTCTACTGTTTACAGGGCGGCAAGATTTGATTGCCCATTCTTGCCATTATAATGCCATGTATAATTGCGCTACAGTGCAAATGTGATCTAATTTCGCAAGGTGTTGAAGTCAACTGTTATGTATTGTTGCATTTCTGTATATTCATACAACTACCGCGATGCTAAAACTGCAAATGTGATGGACGAAGGTTGAGGTATTGACACATATTATGTATATTAAAAAATAATTATAAAATCTATCCGTTTGATTTCCCTCTTATCTTATAGCACTGTTTCCTGCGCTAATTCGTAGGAATACACGACACCCTGGAAGAACCAATGCTGACTTGCTGTACAGGATTAATTCTTCTCTATGGGTGTAAGATAATACTTTGCAAAGGCTTTGCCGCAGCGCCTTATAATCCCTTGACAAAAGCCTTTTTCTAATACAGTGAAACCCCGAACCCTAATTGAAGAATAGGAAACATATCCGCGATAAAGAAAAGGATTGAACACTGATCGGAATGCATTTATAGATAATAAAGAGTGTCGATGTAGTGTTTTATACACGGATAAACAGTATAACCCATTGTGGACAGCCAAAACGTCGATCGCAGCAATTGCGTCCCCTTATATAATTATTGGTAAAAAGTGTAGATATGTTTTCAAACATGTAAATACGCATAGCTATACTATATATACCCGTAAATACACTATATATTCAATTGTTGACAGCCAAAACGCCGATCGCAATAGCAATTCCGTCCCCTTATATAAATATAATTGTTAAAAAGTGTAGATATATGTTTTCAAACGTGTAAATACGCATAGCTATACTGTATATACCCGTTAATACACTATATATCCAATTGTTGACAGCCAAAACGCCGATCGCAATAGCCTGTTTTAACAAACCGGCAAATTCGAAAATTCACAATTAGTGCGACTATCTACGCAATTGATAATTAATAATTAAAATTAAATTTTCAGGTTAATTATTAAAGTTTTAATCGATTGAGTTTATTAAGTAACCCATCCTTGATTTTAATTACCATTATATTTAATTTCCAAGGTTAGGTTAATTAATAAACTCAATCGATTGAAACTTTAATAATTAACCTGAAAATTTAATTTTAATTATTAATTTTAAATTTCTGAGATTCTCGTAATAATTGTTAATTGCAAGATCTAATTGCAGAAAAAATTATATTAATTATTAATTGCAAGATCTAATTGTCGAAAAACTTGAGATTAATTATTAATTGCAGTTTTTAATTATGCCAACAGTTCAATTAATTGTAGAATTTAATTGTAGCTGACGACAATTAAAATCGAAAAAAAATAGTCAAAAAACAGGGCATTTTAAGCAAAATTAGCACTTTTTGTCAAACTTTGTTAATTTTGGTCAAACTTTGTTAATTTTGGTCAAACTTTGTTAATTTTGGTCAAACTTTGTTAATTTTGGTCAAACTTTGTTAATTTTGGTCAAACTTTGTTAATTTTGGTCAAACTTTGTTAATTTTGGTCAAACTTTGTTAATTTTGGTCAAACTTTGTTAATTTTGGTCAAACTTTGTTAATTTTGGTCAAACTTTGTTAATTTTGGTCAAACTTTGTTAATTTTGGTCAAACTTTGTTAATTTTGGTCAAACTTTGTTAATTTTGGTCAAACTTTGTTAATTTTGGTCAAACTTTGTTAATTTTGGTCAAACTTTGTTAATTTTGGTCAAACTTTGTTAATTTTGGTCAAACTTTGTTAATTTTGGTCAAACTTTGTTAATTTTGGTCAAACTTTGTTAATTTTGGTCAAACTTTGTTAATTTTGGTCAAACTTTGTTAATTTTGGTCAAACTTTGTTAATTTTGGTCAAACTTTGTTAATTTTGGTCAAACTTTGTTAATTTTGGTCAAACTTTGTTAATTTTGGTCAATATTAAGTATATTTAAATGTCATTTAATTATCAGCAGGAAACAATTTAATTTGAATTGTATAGCTTAATTGTCGGACAGGATTTAATTTTAATTGTACCCGACAAATAATTTAATTGCCAATTTTAATTTTTAATTGCGGCCGAGTTTCAGTTTAGTTGCAAGGGCTTTAATCGATTAGCTTCTACTTAATCGTCTCAAACTTAATTAGCAAGAAGTACACATGTCTGTGATAACAAATTTCCATAAGCAACCCAGATCAGTGATGAGGGGTCTGAGTCGACTCAATGACAGAGTCGACTCAAGCGTCACGTTGGGAGAGTCGTGGCGAGTCGAGAGTCGCTTGGAATCGTCTTCCGACTCCAAGTCGGAGCCCTCGCCAGAGTCGTGGAGTCGTCGACTCCTGAGTCGTCTCAGCCCTGGTCGCATGTGCAAATTGCATTCAACAGGAACCTCTAATTTTACTCCTTCAAAATTGCTGCTTGTCTCGTGATGATCAATTTTGTTCACTCAAAGGTAATTAACTCGCACGCTCATCAATTTAAATAAATTTCCATCTGTTCATTCTTGCCATCTACCTAATTCGTAAGGGTTAACATGTTTAAATTAAACTTGAAACTAATCCAAAATACCAGGACAGGCTGGTAGAGAAGTACTAAGGTAGTGCTGGAGGGTTATTTTACAAAGTTTACGAGTATGTTGTAGGGATAGCTACGAAGCTTTGAAAAATCAACGGGCAACCGAATACGGAATTGGCGCAGATTTGAATACGGTTTAATTGGAGAAAGGGTAATTATATAAATAGGCAGGTTTCCTCCCAACCCCTGCAGTAAAATTTGTACATGAAAAATCTGTAAATCATGTCAACTACAAACAATCACTTCAGCAACTGTTGCAGTCTTTTCAATTAGATACAGTATAGCCGCAAACATAGCTTTTAGTAAAAAGAGAATTCTCTAATATCCACATATGGTGAAAACTCCGTGACAATCCTAAACTCTATGGTTAAAAGTCTGCAAAAAGATAGCGTTAAGCAGGATTCGATCCCCAGCCTTCCCTTCCTGTCTCAGGCGCTGTTACCACTGAGCCACTAGATTGGATGCTTGTGAGGAACATGTTTCCTTCCAGTCTACATCCAATCGCTTGCTACAGGACTGTGTGCTAGTGTGCACATTCCCTTTCTCATTTTCCACTCATCTTGATGTAAATGATGACTAATTAGATCTTTAATCATCTGTAAAAATTAAAGTACCGAACCAAAATGGCTGAAATTCAATAGCGATGGTCCCTGGTATTTCATCTACCTGTATGCCAATTCTCATGTAAATCCATGCTTCACGAGTTATCGTGCGTATAGACAGACCGACGGGCAGACAACATTGACCCGCTCTAGGAATGGCTGCGCCAATTAATACCCCTCCTGCAATCATTAAATGCGCAGCGCCTCCACACGGAGGCGGCAGCAGATCCTTATGTATATACTCCGTAGGAATTTTAGGGGTTGCACTTTTTCGTAGCCGCGGCCTCCATATATGACGTTCTCGTGGCAGCGGCCACGGCCGTCCGCTTTGGCCGTCAGCTTTTGTTCGCGGCCATCGTGTTAAAGCCCATGGCCGTCGTATTAAAACCCGTGGCCGTCGTATTAAAACCCGTGGCCATCGTATTAAAACCCGTGGCCATCGTGTTAAAACCCGTGGCCATCGTGTTAAAACCCGTGGCCATCGTATTAAAACCCGTGGCCATCGTATTAAAACCCGTTGCCATCGTATTAAAACCCGTTGCCATCGTATTAAAACCCATGTCCATGGTATTAAAACCCGTGGCCATCATATTAAAAACCCGTGGCCGCGGGTTGAAAGATACCCGAGTTCCAAATTAAACAATGTTCTTCTTCCCTCGTCTAAGAGCAAACTGAACTAATTCTTCAAAGCAATGGCTGACAACAACAGTCAAATCCTTAGTTTGATCAAAACAGCAAGATTAGCGTCGTTAGCCGTCTTGAAATAGCTAAAAATTACATATTTATGTGGGTATTTCGATTGGTGCCATTTGGGAAGTAACCGTTGCAGGCTGCGCCGAATCAGCTCCGTACTTTTCGCTTGAGTCCGACTCTTGACATCCGATACTTCCCTGAAAGCATGTACCTCAAGCCCCACCTCCTTCATCCGTGGGGCAGAGCGAACCAGAACCACAAGCAGCTGAATGACGTGTGGTCTTTGTTAGAATCATGTTTGATGGTGGTCGAGGCTTACGACTACGACATTGTCTCTTTCAGATTACCCTTGTCTGCAATGCTGCTCGTTGAAACTGTTGCAAATGCAAGATCGTAAACAACACAATGGTTGGTAATCAGGCTGGTAGAATGAACCACAGGGGTTATAAAAACTGTTCAATGCATTAAAAGGTGATCCCCATGAAGACTTGCAGATGTTTCCAAAAACACAGAAATTATCTGTTTCCAGCACATTATTTCTGCCGTGAAACCAATCTGCGTCTGTTATCGCTTAAACTGTTAAGTATGAAACGCATTTGAACGATAGCTCATCCCACAGTCACTCAAGTCGTCAAACTGATTTATAGCTCAAATTGGATTGAAACAATGCTCATGCTACACATAATAACCCCATGCATGGCAGCATAACACTGGCCACGTACTTGAACTTCATAACTCATTAAATCATACTATTATAGATGATTGGGTTAACAACATTCAGGAGGCATGAATTGAGTTCAGCATAAAGATGCTGCTAAGGTGAATCGATTCAGTTACATTATTTCTCTCGTCTCGTCAGTTGCTAAAGATAAAGGAATTTGCCTACACGCTAATAGTACTCATCTGTTCTTATCTAGCGTAAAGATTACACTAAATTCTCCAGATCATTACAAACTTGAAGCTGAGAAAAGGTTTTGCCAAGTTTCGTTCGCGCAAATGTCTAGAAAATTCAATTATCGAAAATCAAAAAACGTTTCTTTTATTCTGCGTGTAAAAATGCTGCGATGTAACTTCAAAAAACTTTGGCAGACGATTTTTGCATTAGTACTGCTGGGGTGACTGAGAGATTAAATGCAAACTAGCCTCTCCCACGTCCTGAGTTGATAATAATGCATGTGTATGCTCGCAAAAGTGCTATGAACCCCCCTCCCCCTCTGCCCATCTGTTACCTGGAGGCAACCGATTCGAGTTTAGTTTCGACAGCCCAATCACGGCTGATTTGTAATTGTCGCGTATTTCTTGAAAATCTGGTCTCTTACAACGATGGGGCTGCTATACATACTGACCCATTCCTCAATGGCTAGAGCGTGTAAACAAGTAAGGGAGAAGCGATGGTTCGACTCCCAACGACTGGAATTGTTTTAAAAACAGTTTTCCCGTTCATGTGGTGCAAATAGTAAAGTCTGCAGCATGTGACCAAAACAGTCAATTGCAAACGTCCAGTGCCAGTTTTCTTCGTCTATACCTATGTCATATTCCGTTGCGCAGTTATTAAGTGACAATAGACTTTTTACGAAAACAAAGATTAATTTCTGTGTGTACACATGAAAGATGACAACGCTCGCACAGATGGAGCTACTGAACCTGGGTTTCCGCAGGCCATAAGGTACAGTAATGGTCACATCGCCATTAAAATTAACACGTCACGGCAAGGTGGGTCAAAATAAAATAAAACTGAAACTTAACATGAGGTAGTGCATACTTGCTGCTTTTAGCGACAAATGGTGGAAATTGTTTTTATCCTTTTTATAAGGTTTAGTTGTATTCGGTGTTTGGGAATCCAAAACATCGGCGCGGGCCATCCCCCATTGCGTTATGAGGTTCACTTACACTCGCTAGTACCTTTATGATAGCAAAACAAGCGGGATGAAGCCTACGGGCGCATCCCAGCCTTCCTGCCTGCATCAGCTAGCATCCTCCCTCTCCCCAGTAACTTCAGTTCTAAGGGACTCGGCGGAGCTGAAAGTCCTCATCCCTCTAGCCTTACCTACTGATAGCTCTCAGTTTCCCTAAGAGCCATACACATAATTCCTGCAACCTCAGCCTTCTTTTCCATGCTGTTAGCTTTCTTTATCCGGCAAAACATTGTGCGCGGTCCTTAGCTTGATAAACTACCCTATCCTTGCGCCTATACTTCCTTTATCCTACCGCAATATTTCACTACGTTTCATGTATTTCGGGTTTGGTTTTTAGTACTTGACACTAAAAAATAAAAAATAAAACCCGAGAGGGAAAAACGTATTCCGGGCAAGAGCCCGATTAAGGTTTAGTAGAAAAGTACTAACACCTCCAAAACAAGAATCCCTAATCTGGTGTATCCTTTCTTTTCGTCCACAGATCAACCAAAATTTTGATCACGCTTAAACTAAACTGCGCGCACCCTTTCCATGTAAACTCTAATCCAATAACGCGCAGTTTTGTTTAATCGTGGTCAAAATTTTGGTTGATCTGTGGACGAAAAGAAAGGATGCACCACATTAGGGTTTCTTGTTTTGGAGGTGTTAGTACTTTTCTACTAAACCTTAATCGGGCTCTTGCCCGGAATACGTTTTTCCCTCTCGGGTTTTTTTTCTCGGGTTTTATAAAGTTTGGTTCTCTTCGGTATTTGGGAACCCAAAACATCGGCCTGGCCATCCCTCATTGCATTACGAGGTTCTCTTCTATACTCTAGCGCCTTTTCCATACCAAAACAAGCGGGAGGAAGCCTGTGGTTGCATCTCAGCCTTCTTGCCTTCATCAGCTAGCATCCTCCCTCTCCCCTCCCCGGTACCTTTGTTCTAAAAGGGAGTGTGCGGAGCTGAAGTCCTCATCCCTCTTTGCTCTTTCCTTTACCTTGCCTACAGACACCTCCCAGTTTCCCTAAGAGCCGTACAGATAATCCCTGTAACTCTGCGTTTTGTTCAATGCCTTTGCTTGCTTTATCCGGCACGTTATACGTTTGACGGGAGAGCTTTACATGTGATGGAAGGGCTATATGTTTCACGGGAAAGCTTTACGTTTGACGGCAGAGGTATGCGTTTGACGTAAGAGTTATAAGTTTTCCCGGAAAGCTTTACGTTTTAACGGGAGAGCTATACGTTTGACGGGAGAGCTATTAGTTTGACGGGAGAGCTATTGTCTCAACTTGATAACTTAAGGACGACGGGAGACCTGTTGTTTCGACGGTAGAACTATTGATTCGGCGACAGAACTATAGGTTTGTAACTAAAGGGTGTTCCTTTTAAGCCGCGCGGCGGCACGGAGTAAAGTTTCCCCCGTTTAACTCTATGGTACACAGCCTCACTCCTCTCTGGAACTCCTCACCCCAGTCCCGCTGCTCCTCACAGCACCGTCCACTGAGCATGGAGCAGCTGCAGAGAGGAGGAAGGGGAGGAATCGGCGGGCTCCTCTTCCAAAAATACCACGCTCCTTAGCCGGTTAGCCTCCGTAAGAAAACCATTGGAGACCGCGGCTAAAAGGGCAATGTGCGCGCCTTAGAAGGAACTCCCTTTATATGCTGCAGGTATGACGGGAGAGCTATTGGTTCGACGTATGAGTTAAAGAATAGACAAGAGAGGTAAAGATTCGATGCAAAAGCTAAACATTCGACGGGAGTTTTGTTGTATTCGTACCACACAACCCCCGGGCGAAGCCGGGTAGCAAAGCTAGTCCACTATATACCCGAAAAATGAACATAGTATATACTATGGGGCGGGATCGCTATTGCGATCGGTGATAGCCGTTAACAATTTGACATTTTAGTTATACTAGTAGATATACGTGATACATAAATATTATATTCAATAGAATCTATTTAGATTTACTAAATAGGCAAAATGTTGTATATACTATATAGTATGGGGCGAAATCCCTATTGCAATTGGTGAAAGCCATTAACAATTTGCCTTTTATAGTCCATTTTCTGCTGTAGCTATACTTAAAAAAGACATTTTTTAGAAAGTGTACGATAAGGAGATGCTTATTTAAGTAATTTCTTACATTATTGCAGAAAAACTAATTCCAATATTGTAATATACAGCGCCGGCACTCCTGTAGTGTAGATATTCCTAGTAGTTACCGCAGGAAACGCTGCAAATGTAACGGGAAAATCTGACGGATAGATGCATACTCCTTTTTACAACATGCAATTTTACAGTTCGAATACCTATACATACCGTTACCGCTCACCAGATTTACTGTTGTAGTGTCTTAGTTATATAAATTTCCAAAATTCACTCATTCATTCTTCTGATTCTTGAATTAGAAAACATTTCGCACTACGGTGGAACACCAAGAAAGTTAGCGAAAATGATGAGTTTGCACAAGCAAATCTGTGCGCCATTTCAATACATAGCAGTAACGAACAAGATACCATGGTGATATGAAAGAATTGTTCCGTCTCCTGAGGTTCATGCTTTTTCTTGCATACTTTCTTTAATAATGTGTACTACCAGGTGTTAAAATGTATTTCAAACCGGCAGAAAAGGATAGCTTCTATCCTGCTCCAATTTTTAACTCTCGGGTTTTATTAAAACATTTATTATTAAACCGTTTAGTTCTCTTCGGTATTTTGGAATCCCGAACACCGGCGTGGGCCATGCCCCATGAGGATCTCTTCTACTCTCTGCCGCCTTTTCCATACAAATAGCGGGAGGAAGCCTGTGGTTGCGTCTCCGCCTTCTTGACTTCATCAGTTAGCATCCTCCCTCTCGCTAATCCCCAGTACCTTCGTTTTCGTTCTTAACAGGGACTGTGTGGAGCTGAAGTCCTCATCTCTCTTTAATACTCCGTCCTTCACCTTGCCTACAGACAGCTTCCAGTTTCCCTAAGAGCCGTACAGATAATCCCTGCAACCTCTGCCTTCTGTTCCATGCTGTTGCTTTTTTTATCCGGCAAAACGTTGTGCGCTGTCCCTACCTTTTACTATCCGGAGCCTTAGAGCATTTTTACACCACGCCTCAAGTATAATATATAAAACAGAAAGTTTGTTGGTGTCACCGAATAGATTCACTTTTTGTGAAAGTATCACGGACGTTTGAATGTGTGAATGTTGCAATTATTACCGTAACTTTGCACTTTTTTGCAATGTTTAGCACATTAATGCAAATTTTAGCATACTTATGCAAATTTTAGCATACTTTTGCAAATTTTAGCATACTTTTGCAAATTTTAGCATACTTTTGCAAATTTTAGCATACTGTTGCAAATTTAAGCAATACAAATTTTGAGCATTTTCTGCAAATAGCATGCTTTTGCTTTGAGCATATTTATAAGAAATTTGAGCGTTTTTAGCAGATTTTAGCATATTTATGCAAATTTTGAACATGTTTTGCAAATTTTTAGCATGTTTTGCAAATTCAACTATCTTTTTGCAGATATTTCTATCTTTTTGCAACAGTATAACATTTATCAAAACTTAATCAGAGCTTTGATTTGACGCATTCCAGTTTTCGTACCACAGAACCCCTGGGCGAAGCCGGGTAGAAAAGCTAGTTTTACATATTTACAGTTTTAGTACGGTTTACTAAAAATAAAACCCGAGAAAAAAAACCCGAGAGGGAAAACGGATTCCGGGCAAGAGCCCGAGTAAATTTAAACTTTAAACTGCGCGCACCCTTTTCATGTAAACCCTAATCCAAATACGCGCAGTTTTGTTTAATCGTGGTTAAAATTTTGGTTGCTCTGTTGATGCCTAGAAATGATACACCACATTAGGGATTCTTGTTTTGAAAGTGTTAGTACTTTTCTACTCAACCTTATTCGGGCTCTTGCCCGGAATCGCTTTTTCCCTCCGGAAGATTTTTTTAGATTTTATGATATTTTAATCAGCGATGTTTCACATTATTGTCCTTTTTCAAGTATTATAGGATCGAAAAAAGTCGACTATTGTCCACCCTCGTACATAGTTCCACCTGGAATATAATTCAAAATATTTTTTCATAAAAACAGTATAAGCCATGGACTATATTCGCAACTTTTTGGTTAATTTCTGGCGCTCTCACGCAAAAGCTTCGCAACATTTCGCAATAGGATACTTTGCACCTTGTAGGGAATTGTCCAAGGTTTAGGTTCATGTGTCTGTCAGCAACGGCATTTGTCACTTTCTCCAGAATAGGGCGGGTAGTCGAAATTGCAATTGCGATTGCGAGACAGGCGATCACGTTATCAAGCGAATTTCTGAAGCGTTAAGCTAGTAACCAGCGATACAATGGACCAATCATGACGAAAGTTGCAATTTCTCCAGGAAACTTTACGCGCAAATGGCGGCGCCCACGTTTAAGGCGGAGAGTCAAAATTATGAAATCCAAAACTTTCGAGTGTTACCTTTAATGTAATATACCGTATGTTTCTACGTTTTCATGGTCTTGCGCGCTTCTTTCAGCCTATCACATGCCAGAGATTTTGAAATTTTAGTAATGATTGCTGTGCCTTTGTGCTGTGAAATCACCGCAATCACAACGATAATTTCAAATTCTCTGCTCCTATATGTCCCGTCAACCCTTATCACAGGTTTCACTATTATGGTATACCGTTTGTTTGGTTGATGGAGTTAGTGCTCCCTGTTTTCTTGCATGTACCTACCATACTAACGGGATGTCGTTTTATTCGGCCCCATACCAAAATGGAAATTTCTACCACGGCACACAATGGTGAGCTTAAGTGCGACGCACGGCTAGTGCGGCTACTGGAAAAGTGAAAGGGAACCTGCCGTCCACTCCTTCCACTGCTGCTCAGTGAGCAAGAGGGAGAATCGGACTTCCAGATTTCCTTCCATCAGCGATTTCTCAGCTCTAAAGCAACATTTCAATACGTCAAAGGCTGGCCAAACTGCAACGTTTAGAGTGAAAAATACCAGTTTTCACGGGTCAGTAGAATTTTAGGGGCTTCTTTAGTAAGTGAGCTACAATGGGGAACATAGCAACAGAAAAGGTGAGCTACAAGTAGTCGGGTGACATCCTTCTAGCAGTAGCAGTTAGTGTTCCGAGTATTTCAACCTTACCTAACCCGCACCAAAAATTTAAGGTTGTCTATCGTAACCTAACCTTCACTCGCTCAATGAGACCCTCGTCCTTAGGTCATCGGTCAGCGAAATGCCGTAGGCATTTCGTGGAGCCTTCTGACCTAAGGCCTAGTGCCTCATTTCGCTTCGTTCAGGTCAGGTTACGAAAGCCAACCTTAAAGTTTTTGTTGCTACACGCCGAATAGACTAAGGATTGGAAAATCAGTTGTGTCACCCGACTAGCTATGAAATAGAAACAATCAAGCGTTTCTAAGGGAACAGCGTAATTGTGTAGCTCACTTACTAAAGAACAGCCGAATTGTATAACTACAGCGTTGTCAACCTTTGACCTACGGAAATAAAACTTAATACGTTACAATGTGAACAACTCAGCTATCTAACAATGCAAGCTGCTTGCCACTGTGACGCTTCTGAGAGGAGCAATACCTTGAGAAACATTGAGTGCTCTCCAATTTTCTTGCTTGAAAATACACTGAACGCTTCCATAGCAAAGCAATTATTTTCTTACGAGTGCGGGGTGGGCCTTAAAATGATAACCCTGTAGTATGCCAACATCCATCATTACCATTTGACCTGATTGACCGAAGCTAGCAGCCATATTGTTTAAACCGTATCCACTATACATAGCATGTGTGGCAAAAACAAAATGATGGGTGCGTTACCGGAAAATGGTGGATGCGTAACACAATATGGCAGCTGCGTTAAACAATATGCCAGCTGCGTCAACGAAAAATGCCAGCTCCGTTTAAACAGTATGTCGACTACTTAGGTCATTCGGTGCAAATGACAAATATAGTCGTTGGCATTCTAGGAAGGACAGATCCGATACACTATGGGATACCGTCGGTTCGGTTGATGGAGTGTATAATGCTCCCTCCCTATTTTCCCGCATGTGCCTACCATGCTTTAGATAGAGCCTCGTCCAGTGAAAACAAATGACCAGTACTCTGTCTGAAACCCTCTCAACCAGCATCATGCAGATCAAGAGCGAATCCGTCATCTCCACGCCATCCCCAAGCACGACGGAAACCGAACAACTTACCACCAGCTTGCTCTTAACCACGCCGTTGCCTACGACTGAACAAATCTCAGCGTCGACAGCAACTTTGCTTTCCACTTTAGAGACGCCGCGTACAAGTGAAATGACATCGACAGAAATTGTACCGTCAAGTACGCACGTCTTGAGTACGTCCTCGGAATCTTAAACAACAAGCATACCTTCAACGAGTGTATCTGAAAGCCATGCAATTCTTCACCTTCTTCCTAGTATGCCAACGCCAATCTTTACCATTTGACCCGAATGACCTAAGCTATGATTTAATGCAAAATAGTGGATATGTGACACAAAATGGCGGATGCGCGTGAACAATATAGTAAGTGTTTTAAAACAGTATGGCGGCTAGTTTAGGTCATTTGGGCCAAATCGTAAAGAAAGGTGTTGGCTATACTAGGAAGGAGGAATGAGGTTAAGATGTTAAGAATTGCATGCAACTGTACGAGGCAAAAGGGACGATGTAGAGCAAGGTACTTACATGCGGAAAAATAGGTAGGGAGCCCGCTCTGCATTAACCGAACACACAGTATCCCATATTCCACTCTCTCTCTACTGCTGCGAGCGCGAGAAAAAGAAGGATCTCTAGTCCGGTTCACTACTGATGGCAACTAACAAGATTCCACGATTGTATATCCACGGTGTCACCAAACCACCATACAATTCTTGAAATTTACGGAAGTTTTCCGGATAGATTTGTATAAAGATAATGGGAGCCTGGCGAAAACATAATAATATAAAAAATTCTTAGGGCTCTTACAACATTTCACCACTGCTGACCATCGGGAACGCAACCCCCGTCATGCGGATACAACTAGTATTGAAAGTAAAGTAATACACGATCCTTGGCGGATAAAAAAAAATTCCAGCGTCATTATTTTTGTTGTTACTACGAATAAAAAAGGTTTGACTACAGCCGTATACCGACACCACACTACCATAAAAAATCTTGTAATCAAAAACACAATCAAATCAAAATACTCGAACAGGATCCAACATATGTTAAATCTAATAGCAAATTCCAACTCATCAATTGGCTTTGTTTCCTGTGCCAACACAACAGAGATAATCCAATCAGGGGATACGATACACATATCAGTAGGATATGAAAATAGAGACCTTTTCAGGGTAATAGTAAATAAAAAACCCTCTTTCCCTAAATTAAAACCGATCTGCAATTTTTTTAGCAAGAATAACGAGACTATCACCTTTCATCCTTCCTTGCAAAAAAAATATTCCCTAACTGCGAAACTAATTTCGATTCAGTACAAGGGCAGTAAGCTACTAAAAAACACAACTTCAAATCAACCTGAAAATCTGCATACTCCACTAAATACAGCAGAGATAGTCAGCAAATCACAAACAACTTCAAATCAAACATTCAAAAAAACAACCCAAAACGTAATCCCTGCCGTTCATACGAAAATTAAACAGCTCACAGCAGCCCCGATAGCAACCTTCTATCCCACAGAAGAGACGTCGCGTCCAAGTGAAATGACATCGACAGAAATTGTACCGTCAAGTACGCACGTCTTGAGTACGTCCTCGGAATCTCAACCAACAAGCATACCTTCAACGAGTGTATCCGAAAGCCTTGGTACATCTTCAGTTACCAGCCAAACGGAAGCGGTTTCTAGCACCACTCCAACCGTCCTGCATCCTTCTAGTTCGCCAACATCTTCTCCAAGCACCTCCTCCGTTTCGGAGACAGAGAAAACCACGCTGGAAAGTACAACCGCAAGTACGCCAGCAACAACTTTAGAGCAAATGACCAGTACTCTGTCTGAAACCCTCTCAACCAGCATCATGCAGATCACGAGCGAATCCGTCATCTCCACGCCATCCCCAAGCACGACGGAAACCGAACAACTTACCACCAGCTTGCTCTTTACCACGTCGTTGCCTACGACTGAACAAATCTCAGCGTCGACAGCAACTTTGCTTTCCACTTTAGAGACGCCGCGTACAAGTGAAATGACATCGACAGAAATTGTACCGTCAAGTACGCACGTCTTGAGTACGTCCTCGGAATCTCAACCAACAAGCATACCTTCAACGAGTGTATCCGAAAGCCTTGGTACATCTTCAGTTACCAGCCAAACGGAAGCGGTTTCTAGCACCACTCCAACCGTCCTGCATCCTTCTAGTTCGCCAACATCTTCTCCAAGCACCTCCTCCGTTTCGGAGACAGAGAAAACCACGCTGGAAAGTACAACCGCAAGTACGCCAGCAACAACTTTAGAGCAAATGACCAGTACTCTGTCTGAAACCCTCTCAACCAGCATCATGCAGATCACGAGCGAATCCGTCATCTCCACGCCATCCCCAAGCACGACGGAAACCGAACAACTTACCACCAGCTTGCTCTTTACCACGTCGTTGCCTACGACTGAACAAATCTCAGCGTCGACAGCAACTTTGCTTTCCACTTTAGAGACGCCGCGTACAAGTGAAATGACATCGACAGAAATTGTACCGTCAAGTACGCACGTCTTGAGTACGTCCTCGGAATCTCAACCAACAAGCATACCTTCAACGAGTGTATCCGAAAGCCTTGGTACATCTTCAGTTACCAGCCAAACGGAAGCGGTTTCTAGCACCACTCCAACCGTCCTGCATCCTTCTAGTTCGCCAACATCTTCTCCAAGCACCTCCTCCGTTTCGGAGACAGAGAAAACCACGCTGGAAAGTACAACCGCAAGTACGCCAGCAACAACTTTAGAGCAAATGACCAGTACTCTGTCTGAAACCCTCTCAACCAGCATCATGCAGATCACGAGCGAATCCGTCATCTCCACGCCATCCCCAAGCACGACGGAAACCGAACAACTTACCACCAGCTTGCTCTTTACCACGTCGTTGCCTACGACTGAACAAATCTCAGCGTCGACAGCAACTTTGCTTTCCACTTTAGAGACGCCGCGTACAAGTGAAATGACATCGACAGAAATTGTACCGTCAAGTACGCACGTCTTGAGTACGTCCTCGGAATCTCAACCAACAAGCATACCTTCAACGAGTGTATCCGAAAGCCTTGGTACATCTTCAGTTACCAGCCAAACGGAAGCGGTTTCTAGCACCACTCCAACCGTCCTGCATCCTTCTAGTTCGCCAACATCTTCTCCAAGCACCTCCTCCGTTTCGGAGACAGAGAAAACCACGCTGGAAAGTACAACCGCAAGTACGCCAGCAACAACTTTAGAGCAAATGACCAGTACTCTGTCTGAAACCCTCTCAACCAGCATCATGCAGATCACGAGCGAATCCGTCATCTCCACGCCATCCCCAAGCACGACGGAAACCGAACAACTTACCACCAGCTTGCTCTTTACCACGTCGTTGCCTACGACTGAACAAATCTCAGCGTCGACAGCAACTTTGCTTTCCACTTTAGAGACGCCGCGTACAAGTGAAATGACATCGACAGAAATTGTACCGTCAAGTACGCACGTCTTGAGTACGTCCTCGGAATCTCAACCAACAAGCATACCTTCAACGAGTGTATCCGAAAGCCTTGGTACATCTTCAGTTACCAGCCAAACGGAAGCGGTTTCTAGCACCACTCCAACCGTCCTGCATCCTTCTAGTTCGCCAACATCTTCTCCAAGCACCTCCTCCGTTTCGGAGACAGAGAAAACCATGCTGGAAAGTACAACCGCAAGTACGCCAGCAACAACTTTAGAGCAAATGACCAGTACTCTGTCTGAAACCCTCTCAACCAGCATCATGCAGATCACGAGCGAATCCGTCATCTCCACGCCATCCCCAAGCACGACGGAAACCGAACAACTTACCACCAGCTTGCTCTTTACCACGTCGTTGCCTACGACTGAACAAATCTCAGCGTCGACAGCAACTTTGCTTTCCACTTTAGAGACGCCGCGTACAAGTGAAATGACATCGACAGAAATTGTACCGTCAAGTACGCACGTCTTGAGTACGTCCTCGGAATCTCAACCAACAAGCATACCTTCAACGAGTGTATCCGAAAGCCTTGGTACATCTTCAGTTACCAGCCAAACGGAAGCGGTTTCTAGCACCACTCCAACCGTCCTGCATCCTTCTAGTTCGCCAACATCTTCTCCAAGCACCTCCTCCGTTTCGGAGACAGAGAAAACCACGCTGGAAAGTACAACCGCAAGTACGCCAGCAACAACTTTAGAGCAAATGACCAGTACTCTGTCTGAAACCCTCTCAACCAGCATCATGCAGATCACGAGCGAATCCGTCATCTCCACGCCATCCCCAAGCACGACGGAAACCGAACAACTTACCACCAGCTTGCTCTTTACCACGTCGTTGCCTACGACTGAACAAATCTCAGCGTCGACAGCAACTTTGCTTTCCACTTTAGAGACGCCGCGTACAAGTGAAATGACATCGACAGAAATTGTACCGTCAAGTACGCACGTCTTGAGTACGTCCTCGGAATCTCAACCAACAAGCATACCTTCAACGAGTGTATCCGAAAGCCTTGGTACATCTTCAGTTACCAGCCAAACGGAAGCGGTTTCTAGCACCACTCCAACCGTCCTGCATCCTTCTAGTTCGCCAACATCTTCTCCAAGCACCTCCTCCGTTTCGGAGACAGAGAAAACCACGCTGGAAAGTACAACCGCAAGTACGCCAGCAACAACTTTAGAGCAAATGACCAGTACTCTGTCTGAAACCCTCTCAACCAGCATCATGCAGATCACGAGCGAATCCGTCATCTCCACGCCATCCCCAAGCACGACGGAAACCGAACAACTTACCACCAGCTTGCTCTTTACCACGTCGTTGCCTACGACTGAACAAATCTCAGCGTCGACAGCAACTTTGCTTTCCACTTTAGAGACGCCGCGTACAAGTGAAATGACATCGACAGAAATTGTACCGTCAAGTACGCACGTCTTGAGTACGTCCTCGGAATCTCAACCAACAAGCATACCTTCAACGAGTGTATCCGAAAGCCTTGGTACATCTTCAGTTACCAGCCAAACGGAAGCGGTTTCTAGCACCACTCCAACCGTCCTGCATCCTTCTAGTTCGCCAACATCTTCTCCAAGCACCTCCTCCGTTTCGGAGACAGAGAAAACCACGCTGGAAAGTACAACCGCAAGTACGCCAGCAACAACTTTAGAGCAAATGACCAGTACTCTGTCTGAAACCCTCTCAACCAGCATCATGCAGATCACGAGCGAATCCGTCATCTCCACGCCATCCCCAAGCACGACGGAAACCGAACAACTTACCACCAGCTTGCTCTTTACCACGTCGTTGCCTACGACTGAACAAATCTCAGCGTCGACAGCAACTTTGCTTTCCACTTTAGAGACGCCGCGTACAAGTGAAATGACATCGACAGAAATTCTACCGTCAAGTACGCACGTCTTGAGTACGTCCTCGGAATCTCAACCAACAAGCATACCTTCAACGAGTGTATCCGAAAGCCTTGGTACATCTTCAGTTACCAGCCAAACGGAAGCGGTTTCTAGCACCACTCCAACCGTCCTGCATCCTTCTAGTTCGCCAACATCTTCTCCAAGCACCTCCTCCGTTTCGGAGACAGAGAAAACCACGCTGGAAAGTACAACCGCAAGTACGCCAGCAACAACTTTAGAGCAAATGACCAGTACTCTGTCTGAAACCCTCTCAACCAGCATCATGCAGATCACGAGCGAATCCGTCATCTCCACGCCATCCCCAAGCACGACGGAAACCGAACAACTTACCACCAGCTTGCTCTTTACCACGTCGTTGCCTACGACTGAACAAATCTCAGCGTCGACAGCAACTTTGCTTTCCACTTTAGAGACGCCGCGTACAAGTGAAATGACATCGACAGAAATTGTACCGTCAAGTACGCACGTCTTGAGTACGTCCTCGGAATCTCAACCAACAAGCATACCTTCAACGAGTGTATCCGAAAGCCTTGGTACATCTTCAGTTACCAGCCAAACGGAAGCGGTTTCTAGCACCACTCCAACCGTCCTGCATCCTTCTAGTTCGCCAACATCTTCTCCAAGCACCTCCTCCGTTTCGGAGACAGAGAAAACCATGCTGGAAAGTACAACCGCAAGTACGCCAGCAACAACTTTAGAGCAAATGACCAGTACTCTGTCTGAAACCCTCTCAACCAGCATCATGCAGATCACGAGCGAATCCGTCATCTCCACGCCATCCCCAAGCACGACGGAAACCGAACAACTTACCACCAGCTTGCTCTTTACCACGTCGTTGCCTACGACTGAACAAATCTCAGCGTCGACAGCAACTTTGCTTTCCACTTTGGAGACGCCGCGTACAAGTGAAATGACATCGACAGAAATTGTACCGTCAAGTACGCACGTCTTGAGTACGTCCTCGGAATCTCAACCAACAAGCATACCTTCAACGAGTGTATCCGAAAGCCTTGGTACATCTTCAGTTACCAGCCAAACGGAAGCGGTTTCTAGCACCACTCCAACCGTCCTGCATCCTTCTAGTTCGCCAACATCTTCTCCAAGCACCTCCTCCGTTTCGGAGACAGAGAAAACCACGCTGGAAAGTACAACCGCAAGTACGCCAGCAACAACTTTAGAGCAAATGACCAGTACTCTGTCTGAAACCCTCTCAACCAGCATCATGCAGATCACGAGCGAATCCGTCATCTCCACGCCATCCCCAAGCACGACGGAAACCGAACAACTTACCACCAGCTTGCTCTTTACCACGTCGTTGCCTACGACTGAACAAATCTCAGCGTCGACAGCAACTTTGCTTTCCACTTTAGAGACGCCGCGTACAAGTGAAATGACATCGACAGAAATTGTACCGTCAAGTACGCACGTCTTGAGTACGTCCTCGGAATCTCAACCAACAAGCATACCTTCAACGAGTGTATCCGAAAGCCTTGGTACATCTTCAGTTACCAGCCAAACGGAAGCGGTTTCTAGCACCACTCCAACCGTCCTGCATCCTTCTAGTTCGCCAACATCTTCTCCAAGCACCTCCTCCGTTTCGGAGACAGAGAAAACCACGCTGGAAAGTACAACCGCAAGTACGCCAGCAACAACTTTAGAGCAAATGACCAGTACTCTGTCTGAAACCCTCTCAACCAGCATCATGCAGATCACGAGCGAATCCGTCATCTCCACGCCATCCCCAAGCACGACGGAAACCGAACAACTTACCACCAGCTTGCTCTTTACCACGTCGTTGCCTACGACTGAACAAATCTCAGCGTCGACAGCAACTTTGCTTTCCACTTTAGAGACGCCGCGTACAAGTGAAATGACATCGACAGAAATTGTACCGTCAAGTACGCACGTCTTGAGTACGTCCTCGGAATCTCAACCAACAAGCATACCTTCAACGAGTGTATCCGAAAGCCTTGGTACATCTTCAGTTACCAGCCAAACGGAAGCGGTTTCTAGCACCACTCCAACCGTCCTGCATCCTTCTAGTTCGCCAACATCTTCTCCAAGCACCTCCTCCGTTTCGGAGACAGAGAAAACCATGCTGGAAAGTACAACCGCAAGTACGCCAGCAACAACTTTAGAGCAAATGACCAGTACTCTGTCTGAAACCCTCTCAACCAGCATCATGCAGATCACGAGCGAATCCGTCATCTCCACGCCATCCCCAAGCACGACGGAAACCGAACAACTTACCACCAGCTTGCTCTTTACCACGTCGTTGCCTACGACTGAACAAATCTCAGCGTCGACAGCAACTTTGCTTTCCACTTTGGAGACGCCGCGTACAAGTGAAATGACATCGACAGAAATTGTACCGTCAAGTACGCACGTCTTGAGTACGTCCTCGGAATCTCAACCAACAAGCATACCTTCAACGAGTGTATCCGAAAGCCTTGGTACATCTTCAGTTACCAGCCAAACGGAAGCGGTTTCTAGCACCACTCCAACCGTCCTGCATCCTTCTAGTTCGCCAACATCTTCTCCAAGCACCTCCTCCGTTTCGGAGACAGAGAAAACCACGCTGGAAAGTACAACCGCAAGTACGCCAGCAACAACTTTAGAGCAAATGACCAGTACTCTGTCTGAAACCCTCTCAACCAGCATCATGCAGATCACGAGCGAATCCGTCATCTCCACGCCATCCCCAAGCACGACGGAAACCGAACAACTTACCACCAGCTTGCTCTTTACCACGTCGTTGCCTACGACTGAACAAATCTCAGCGTCGACAGCAACTTTGCTTTCCACTTTAGAGACGCCGCGTACAAGTGAAATGACATCGACAGAAATTGTACCGTCAAGTACGCACGTCTTGAGTACGTCCTCGGAATCTCAACCAACAAGCATACCTTCAACGAGTGTATCCGAAAGCCTTGGTACATCTTCAGTTACCAGCCAAACGGAAGCGGTTTCTAGCACCACTCCAACCGTCCTGCATCCTTCTAGTTCGCCAACATCTTCTCCAAGCACCTCCTCCGTTTCGGAGACAGAGAAAACCACGCTGGAAAGTACAACCGCAAGTACGCCAGCAACAACTTTAGAGCAAATGACCAGTACTCTGTCTGAAACCCTCTCAACCAGCATCATGCAGATCACGAGCGAATCCGTCATCTCCACGCCATCCCCAAGCACGACGGAAACCGAACAACTTACCACCAGCTTGCTCTTTACCACGTCGTTGCCTACGACTGAACAAATCTCAGCGTCGACAGCAACTTTGCTTTCCACTTTAGAGACGCCGCGTACAAGTGAAATGACATCGACAGAAATTGTACCGTCAAGTACGCACGTCTTGAGTACGTCCTCGGAATCTCAACCAACAAGCATACCTTCAACGAGTGTATCCGAAAGCCTTGGTACATCTTCAGTTACCAGCCAAACGGAAGCGGTTTCTAGCACCACTCCAACCGTCCTGCATCCTTCTAGTTCGCCAACATCTTCTCCAAGCACCTCCTCCGTTTCGGAGACAGAGAAAACCACGCTGGAAAGTACAACCGCAAGTACGCCAGCAACAACTTTAGAGCAAATGACCAGTACTCTGTCTGAAACCCTCTCAACCAGCATCATGCAGATCACGAGCGAATCCGTCATCTCCACGCCATCCCCAAGCACGACGGAAACCGAACAACTTACCACCAGCTTGCTCTTTACCACGTCGTTGCCTACGACTGAACAAATCTCAGCGTCGACAGCAACTTTGCTTTCCACTTTAGAGACGCCGCGTACAAGTGAAATGACATCGACAGAAATTGTACCGTCAAGTACGCACGTCTTGAGTACGTCCTCGGAATCTCAACCAACAAGCATACCTTCAACGAGTGTATCCGAAAGCCTTGGTACATCTTCAGTTACCAGCCAAACGGAAGCGGTTTCTAGCACCACTCCAACCGTCCTGCATCCTTCTAGTTCGCCAACATCTTCTCCAAGCACCTCCTCCGTTTCGGAGACAGAGAAAACCATGCTGGAAAGTACAACCGCAAGTACGCCAGCAACAACTTTAGAGCAAATGACCAGTACTCTGTCTGAAACCCTCTCAACCAGCATCATGCAGATCACGAGCGAATCCGTCATCTCCACGCCATCCCCAAGCACGACGGAAACCGAACAACTTACCACCAGCTTGCTCTTTACCACGTCGTTGCCTACGACTGAACAAATCTCAGCGTCGACAGCAACTTTGCTTTCCACTTTAGAGACGCCGCGTACAAGTGAAATGACATCGACAGAAATTGTACCGTCAAGTACGCACGTCTTGAGTACGTCCTCGGAATCTCAACCAACAAGCATACCTTCAACGAGTGTATCCGAAAGCCTTGGTACATCTTCAGTTACCAGCCAAACGGAAGCGGTTTCTAGCACCACTCCAACCGTCCTGCATCCTTCTAGTTCGCCAACATCTTCTCCAAGCACCTCCTCCGTTTCGGAGACAGAGAAAACCACGCTGGAAAGTACAACCGCAAGTACGCCAGCAACAACTTTAGAGCAAATGACCAGTACTCTGTCTGAAACCCTCTCAACCAGCATCATGCAGATCACGAGCGAATCCGTCATCTCCACGCCATCCCCA
Source organism: Sminthurides aquaticus (assembly GCA_906901655.1). Taxonomy (NCBI): domain Eukaryota; kingdom Metazoa; phylum Arthropoda; class Collembola; order Symphypleona; family Sminthurididae; genus Sminthurides; species Sminthurides aquaticus. The sequence continues at coordinate 97,443 of CAJQTT010000002.1, read as the reverse complement.
AGCACGACGGAAACCGAACAACTTACCACCAGCTTGCTCTTTACCACGTCGTTGCCTACGACTGAACAAATCTCAGCGTCGACAGCAACTTTGCTTTCCACTTTAGAGACGCCGCGTACAAGTGAAATGACATCGACAGAAATTGTACCGTCAAGTACGCACGTCTTGAGTACGTCCTCGGAATCTCAACCAACAAGCATACCTTCAACGAGTGTATCCGAAAGCCTTGGTACATCTTCAGTTACCAGCCAAACGGAAGCGGTTTCTAGCACCACTCCAACCGTCCTGCATCCTTCTAGTTCGCCAACATCTTCTCCAAGCACCTCCTCCGTTTCGGAGACAGAGAAAACCATGCTGGAAAGTACAACCGCAAGTACGCCAGCAACAACTTTAGAGCAAATGACCAGTACTCTGTCTGAAACCCTCTCAACCAGCATCATGCAGATCACGAGCGAATCCGTCATCTCCACGCCATCCCCAAGCACGACGGAAACCGAACAACTTACCACCAGCTTGCTCTTTACCACGTCGTTGCCTACGACTGAACAAATCTCAGCGTCGACAGCAACTTTGCTTTCCACTTTGGAGACGCCGCGTACAAGTGAAATGACATCGACAGAAATTGTACCGTCAAGTACGCACGTCTTGAGTACGTCCTCGGAATCTCAACCAACAAGCATACCTTCAACGAGTGTATCCGAAAGCCTTGGTACATCTTCAGTTACCAGCCAAACGGAAGCGGTTTCTAGCACCACTCCAACCGTCCTGCATCCTTCTAGTTCGCCAACATCTTCTCCAAGCACCTCCTCCGTTTCGGAGACAGAGAAAACCACGCTGGAAAGTACAACCGCAAGTACGCCAGCAACAACTTTAGAGCAAATGACCAGTACTCTGTCTGAAACCCTCTCAACCAGCATCATGCAGATCACGAGCGAATCCGTCATCTCCACGCCATCCCCAAGCACGACGGAAACCGAACAACTTACCACCAGCTTGCTCTTTACCACGTCGTTGCCTACGACTGAACAAATCTCAGCGTCGACAGCAACTTTGCTTTCCACTTTAGAGACGCCGCGTACAAGTGAAATGACATCGACAGAAATTGTACCGTCAAGTACGCACGTCTTGAGTACGTCCTCGGAATCTCAACCAACAAGCATACCTTCAACGAGTGTATCCGAAAGCCTTGGTACATCTTCAGTTACCAGCCAAACGGAAGCGGTTTCTAGCACCACTCCAACCGTCCTGCATCCTTCTAGTTCGCCAACATCTTCTCCAAGCACCTCCTCCGTTTCGGAGACAGAGAAAACCACGCTGGAAAGTACAACCGCAAGTACGCCAGCAACAACTTTAGAGCAAATGACCAGTACTCTGTCTGAAACCCTCTCAACCAGCATCATGCAGATCACGAGCGAATCCGTCATCTCCACGCCATCCCCAAGCACGACGGAAACCGAACAACTTACCACCAGCTTGCTCTTTACCACGTCGTTGCCTACGACTGAACAAATCTCAGCGTCGACAGCAACTTTGCTTTCCACTTTAGAGACGCCGCGTACAAGTGAAATGACATCGACAGAAATTGTACCGTCAAGTACGCACGTCTTGAGTACGTCCTCGGAATCTCAACCAACAAGCATACCTTCAACGAGTGTATCCGAAAGCCTTGGTACATCTTCAGTTACCAGCCAAACGGAAGCGGTTTCTAGCACCACTCCAACCGTCCTGCATCCTTCTAGTTCGCCAACATCTTCTCCAAGCACCTCCTCCGTTTCGGAGACAGAGAAAACCATGCTGGAAAGTACAACCGCAAGTACGCCAGCAACAACTTTAGAGCAAATGACCAGTACTCTGTCTGAAACCCTCTCAACCAGCATCATGCAGATCACGAGCGAATCCGTCATCTCCACGCCATCCCCAAGCACGACGGAAACCGAACAACTTACCACCAGCTTGCTCTTTACCACGTCGTTGCCTACGACTGAACAAATCTCAGCGTCGACAGCAACTTTGCTTTCCACTTTGGAGACGCCGCGTACAAGTGAAATGACATCGACAGAAATTGTACCGTCAAGTACGCACGTCTTGAGTACGTCCTCGGAATCTCAACCAACAAGCATACCTTCAACGAGTGTATCCGAAAGCCTTGGTACATCTTCAGTTACCAGCCAAACGGAAGCGGTTTCTAGCACCACTCCAACCGTCCTGCATCCTTCTAGTTCGCCAACATCTTCTCCAAGCACCTCCTCCGTTTCGGAGACAGAGAAAACCACGCTGGAAAGTACAACCGCAAGTACGCCAGCAACAACTTTAGAGCAAATGACCAGTACTCTGTCTGAAACCCTCTCAACCAGCATCATGCAGATCACGAGCGAATCCGTCATCTCCACGCCATCCCCAAGCACGACGGAAACCGAACAACTTACCACCAGCTTGCTCTTTACCACGTCGTTGCCTACGACTGAACAAATCTCAGCGTCGACAGCAACTTTGCTTTCCACTTTAGAGACGCCGCGTACAAGTGAAATGACATCGACAGAAATTGTACCGTCAAGTACGCACGTCTTGAGTACGTCCTCGGAATCTCAACCAACAAGCATACCTTCAACGAGTGTATCCGAAAGCCTTGGTACATCTTCAGTTACCAGCCAAACGGAAGCGGTTTCTAGCACCACTCCAACCGTCCTGCATCCTTCTAGTTCGCCAACATCTTCTCCAAGCACCTCCTCCGTTTCGGAGACAGAGAAAACCACGCTGGAAAGTACAACCGCAAGTACGCCAGCAACAACTTTAGAGCAAATGACCAGTACTCTGTCTGAAACCCTCTCAACCAGCATCATGCAGATCACGAGCGAATCCGTCATCTCCACGCCATCCCCAAGCACGACGGAAACCGAACAACTTACCACCAGCTTGCTCTTTACCACGTCGTTGCCTACGACTGAACAAATCTCAGCGTCGACAGCAACTTTGCTTTCCACTTTAGAGACGCCGCGTACAAGTGAAATGACATCGACAGAAATTGTACCGTCAAGTACGCACGTCTTGAGTACGTCCTCGGAATCTCAACCAACAAGCATACCTTCAACGAGTGTATCCGAAAGCCTTGGTACATCTTCAGTTACCAGCCAAACGGAAGCGGTTTCTAGCACCACTCCAACCGTCCTGCATCCTTCTAGTTCGCCAACATCTTCTCCAAGCACCTCCTCCGTTTCGGAGACAGAGAAAACCACGCTGGAAAGTACAACCGCAAGTACGCCAGCAACAACTTTAGAGCAAATGACCAGTACTCTGTCTGAAACCCTCTCAACCAGCATCATGCAGATCACGAGCGAATCCGTCATCTCCACGCCATCCCCAAGCACGACGGAAACCGAACAACTTACCACCAGCTTGCTCTTTACCACGTCGTTGCCTACGACTGAACAAATCTCAGCGTCGACAGCAACTTTGCTTTCCACTTTAGAGACGCCGCGTACAAGTGAAATGACATCGACAGAAATTGTACCGTCAAGTACGCACGTCTTGAGTACGTCCTCGGAATCTCAACCAACAAGCATACCTTCAACGAGTGTATCCGAAAGCCTTGGTACATCTTCAGTTACCAGCCAAACGGAAGCGGTTTCTAGCACCACTCCAACCGTCCTGCATCCTTCTAGTTCGCCAACATCTTCTCCAAGCACCTCCTCCGTTTCGGAGACAGAGAAAACCACGCTGGAAAGTACAACCGCAAGTACGCCAGCAACAACTTTAGAGCAAATGACCAGTACTCTGTCTGAAACCCTCTCAACCAGCATCATGCAGATCACGAGCGAATCCGTCATCTCCACGCCATCCCCAAGCACGACGGAAACCGAACAACTTACCACCAGCTTGCTCTTTACCACGTCGTTGCCTACGACTGAACAAATCTCAGCGTCGACAGCAACTTTGCTTTCCACTTTAGAGACGCCGCGTACAAGTGAAATGACATCGACAGAAATTGTACCGTCAAGTACGCACGTCTTGAGTACGTCCTCGGAATCTCAACCAACAAGCATACCTTCAACGAGTGTATCCGAAAGCCTTGGTACATCTTCAGTTACCAGCCAAACGGAAGCGGTTTCTAGCACCACTCCAACCGTCCTGCATCCTTCTAGTTCGCCAACATCTTCTCCAAGCACCTCCTCCGTTTCGGAGACAGAGAAAACCACGCTGGAAAGTACAACCGCAAGTACGCCAGCAACAACTTTAGAGCAAATGACCAGTACTCTGTCTGAAACCCTCTCAACCAGCATCATGCAGATCACGAGCGAATCCGTCATCTCCACGCCATCCCCAAGCACGACGGAAACCGAACAACTTACCACCAGCTTGCTCTTTACCACGTCGTTGCCTACGACTGAACAAATCTCAGCGTCGACAGCAACTTTGCTTTCCACTTTAGAGACGCCGCGTACAAGTGAAATGACATCGACAGAAATTGTACCGTCAAGTACGCACGTCTTGAGTACGTCCTCGGAATCTCAACCAACAAGCATACCTTCAACGAGTGTATCCGAAAGCCTTGGTACATCTTCAGTTACCAGCCAAACGGAAGCGGTTTCTAGCACCACTCCAACCGTCCTGCATCCTTCTAGTTCGCCAACATCTTCTCCAAGCACCTCCTCCGTTTCGGAGACAGAGAAAACCACGCTGGAAAGTACAACCGCAAGTACGCCAGCAACAACTTTAGAGCAAATGACCAGTACTCTGTCTGAAACCCTCTCAACCAGCATCATGCAGATCACGAGCGAATCCGTCATCTCCACGCCATCCCCAAGCACGACGGAAACCGAACAACTTACCACCAGCTTGCTCTTTACCACGTCGTTGCCTACGACTGAACAAATCTCAGCGTCGACAGCAACTTTGCTTTCCACTTTAGAGACGCCGCGTACAAGTGAAATGACATCGACAGAAATTGTACCGTCAAGTACGCACGTCTTGAGTACGTCCTCGGAATCTCAACCAACAAGCATACCTTCAACGAGTGTATCCGAAAGCCTTGGTACATCTTCAGTTACCAGCCAAACGGAAGCGGTTTCTAGCACCACTCCAACCGTCCTGCATCCTTCTAGTTCGCCAACATCTTCTCCAAGCACCTCCTCCGTTTCGGAGACAGAGAAAACCACGCTGGAAAGTACAACCGCAAGTACGCCAGCAACAACTTTAGAGCAAATGACCAGTACTCTGTCTGAAACCCTCTCAACCAGCATCATGCAGATCACGAGCGAATCCGTCATCTCCACGCCATCCCCAAGCACGACGGAAACCGAACAACTTACCACCAGCTTGCTGTTTACCACGTCGTTGCCTACGACTGAACAAATCTCAGCGTCGACAGCAACTTTGCTTTCCACTTTAGAGACGCCGCGTACAAGTGAAATGACATCGACAGAAATTGTACCGTCAAGTACGCACGTCTTGAGTACGTCCTCGGAATCTCAACCAACAAGCATACCTTCAACGAGTGTATCCGAAAGCCTTGGTACATCTTCAGTTACCAGCCAAACGGAAGCGGTTTCTAGCACCACTCCAACCGTCCTGCATCCTTCTAGTTCGCCAACATCTTCTCCAAGCACCTCCTCCGTTTCGGTGACAGAGAAAACCACGCTGGAAAGTACAACCGCAAGTACGCCAGCAACAACTTTAGAGCAAATGACCAGTACTCTGTCTGAAACCCTCTCAACCAGCATCATGCAGATCACGAGCGAATCCGTCATCTCCACGCCATCCCCAAGCACGACGGAAACCGAACAACTTACCACCAGCTTGCTCTTTACCACGTCGTTGCCTACGACTGAACAAATCTCAGCGTCGACAGCAACTTTGCTTTCCACTTTAGAGACGCCGCGTACAAGTGAAATGACATCGACAGAAATTGTACCGTCAAGTACGCACGTCTTGAGTACGTCCTCGGAATCTCAACCAACAAGCATACCTTCAACGAGTGTATCCGAAAGCCTTGGTACATCTTCAGTTACCAGCCAAACGGAAGCGGTTTCTAGCACCACTCCAACCGTCCTGCATCCTTCTAGTTCGCCAACATCTTCTCCAAGCACCTCCTCCGTTTCGGAGACAGAGAAAACCACGCTGGAAAGTACAACCGCAAGTACGCCAGCAACAACTTTAGAGCAAATGACCAGTACTCTGTCTGAAACCCTCTCAACCAGCATCATGCAGATCACGAGCGAATCCGTCATCTCCACGCCATCCCCAAGCACGACGGAAACCGAACAACTTACCACCAGCTTGCTCTTTACCACGTCGTTGCCTACGACTGAACAAATCTCAGCGTCGACAGCAACTTTGCTTTCCACTTTAGAGACGCCGCGTACAAGTGAAATGACATCGACAGAAATTGTACCGTCAAGTACGCACGTCTTGAGTACGTCCTCGGAATCTCAACCAACAAGCATACCTTCAACGAGTGTATCCGAAAGCCTTGGTACATCTTCAGTTACCAGCCAAACGGAAGCGGTTTCTAGCACCACTCCAACCGTCCTGCATCCTTCTAGTTCGCCAACATCTTCTCCAAGCACCTCCTCCGTTTCGGAGACAGAGAAAACCACGCTGGAAAGTACAACCGCAAGTACGCCAGCAACAACTTTAGAGCAAATGACCAGTACTCTGTCTGAAACCCTCTCAACCAGCATCATGCAGATCACGAGCGAATCCGTCATCTCCACGCCATCCCCAAGCACGACGGAAACCGAACAACTTACCACCAGCTTGCTCTTTACCACGTCGTTGCCTACGACTGAACAAATCTCAGCGTCGACAGCAACTTTGCTTTCCACTTTAGAGACGCCGCGTACAAGTGAAATGACATCGACAGAAATTGTACCGTCAAGTACGCACGTCTTGAGTACGTCCTCGGAATCTCAACCAACAAGCATACCTTCAACGAGTGTATCCGAAAGCCTTGGTACATCTTCAGTTACCAGCCAAACGGAAGCGGTTTCTAGCACCACTCCAACCGTCCTGCATCCTTCTAGTTCGCCAACATCTTCTCCAAGCACCTCCTCCGTTTCGGAGACAGAGAAAACCACGCTGGAAAGTACAACCGCAAGTACGCCAGCAACAACTTTAGAGCAAATGACCAGTACTCTGTCTGAAACCCTCTCAACCAGCATCATGCAGATCACGAGCGAATCCGTCATCTCCACGCCATCCCCAAGCACGACGGAAACCGAACAACTTACCACCAGCTTGCTCTTTACCACGTCGTTGCCTACGACTGAACAAATCTCAGCGTCGACAGCAACTTTGCTTTCCACTTTAGAGACGCCGCGTACAAGTGAAATGACATCGACAGAAATTGTACCGTCAAGTACGCACGTCTTGAGTACGTCCTCGGAATCTCAACCAACAAGCATACCTTCAACGAGTGTATCCGAAAGCCTTGGTACATCTTCAGTTACCAGCCAAACGGAAGCGGTTTCTAGCACCACTCCAACCGTCCTGCATCCTTCTAGTTCGCCAACATCTTCTCCAAGCACCTCCTCCGTTTCGGAGACAGAGAAAACCACGCTGGAAAGTACAACCGCAAGTACGCCAGCAACAACTTTAGAGCAAATGACCAGTACTCTGTCTGAAACCCTCTCAACCAGCATCATGCAGATCACGAGCGAATCCGTCATCTCCACGCCATCCCCAAGCACGACGGAAACCGAACAACTTACCACCAGCTTGCTCTTTACCACGTCGTTGCCTACAACTGAACAAATCTCAGCGTCGACAGCAACTTTGCTTTCCACTTTAGAGACGCCGCGTACAAGTGAAATGACATCGACAGAAATTGTACCGTCAAGTACGCACGTCTTGAGTACGTCCTCGGAATCTCAACCAACAAGCATACCTTCAACGAGTGTATCCGAAAGCCTTGGTACATCTTCAGTTACCAGCCAAACGGAAGCGGTTTCTAGCACCACTCCAACCGTCCTGCATCCTTCTAGTTCGCCAACATCTTCTCCAAGCACCTCCTCCGTTTCGGAGACAGAGAAAACCACGCTGGAAAGTACAACCGCAAGTACGCCAGCAACAACTTTAGAGCAAATGACCAGTACTCTGTCTGAAACCCTCTCAACCAGCATCATGCAGATCACGAGCGAATCCGTCATCTCCACGCCATCCCCAAGCACGACGGAAACCGAACAACTTACCACCAGCTTGCTCTTTACCACGTCGTTGCCTACGACTGAACAAATCTCAGCGTCGACAGCAACTTTGCTTTCCACTTTAGAGACGCCGCGTACAAGTGAAATGACATCGACAGAAATTGTACCGTCAAGTACGCACGTCTTGAGTACGTCCTCGGAATCTCAACCAACAAGCATACCTTCAACGAGTGTATCCGAAAGCCTTGGTACATCTTCAGTTACCAGCCAAACGGAAGCGGTTTCTAGCACCACTCCAACCGTCCTGCATCCTTCTAGTTCGCCAACATCTTCTCCAAGCACCTCCTCCGTTTCGGAGACAGAGAAAACCACGCTGGAAAGTACAACCGCAAGTACGCCAGCAACAACTTTAGAGCAAATGACCAGTACTCTGTCTGAAACCCTCTCAACCAGCATCATGCAGATCACGAGCGAATCCGTCATCTCCACGCCATCCCCAAGCACGACGGAAACCGAACAACTTACCACCAGCTTGCTCTTTACCACGTCGTTGCCTACGACTGAACAAATCTCAGCGTCGACAGCAACTTTGCTTTCCACTTTAGAGACGCCGCGTACAAGTGAAATGACATCGACAGAAATTGTACCGTCAAGTACGCACGTCTTGAGTACGTCCTCGGAATCTCCACCAACAAGCATACCTTCAACGAGTGTATCCGAAAGCCTTGGTACATCTTCAGTTACCAGCCAAACGGAAGCGGTTTCTAGCACCACTCCAACCGTCCTGCATCCTTCTAGTTCGCCAACATCTTCTCCAAGCACCTCCTCCGTTTCGGAGACAGAGAAAACCACGCTGGAAAGTACAACCGCAAGTACGCCAGCAACAACTTTAGAGCAAATGACCAGTACTCTGTCTGAAACCCTCTCAACCAGCATCATGCAGATCACGAGCGAATCCGTCATCTCCACGCCATCCCCAAGCACGACGGAAACCGAACAACTTACCACCAGCTTGCTCTTTACCACGTCGTTGCCTACGACTGAACAAATCTCAGCGTCGACAGCAACTTTGCTTTCCACTTTAGAGACGCCGCGTACAAGTGAAATGACATCGACAGAAATTGTACCGTCAAGTACGCACGTCTTGAGTACGTCCTCGGAATCTCAACCAACAAGCATACCTTCAACGAGTGTATCCGAAAGCCTTGGTACATCTTCAGTTACCAGCCAAACGGAAGCGGTTTCTAGCACCACTCCAACCGTCCTGCATCCTTCTAGTTCGCCAACATCTTCTCCAAGCACCTCCTCCGTTTCGGAGACAGAGAAAACCACGCTGGAAAGTACAACCGCAAGTACGCCAGCAACAACTTTAGAGCAAATGACCAGTACTCTGTCTGAAACCCTCTCAACCAGCATCATGCAGATCACGAGCGAATCCGTCATCTCCACGCCATCCCCAAGCACGACGGAAACCGAACAACTTACCACCAGCTTGCTCTTTACCACGTCGTTGCCTACGACTGAACAAATCTCAGCGTCGACAGCAACTTTGCTTTCCACTTTAGAGACGCCGCGTACAAGTGAAATGACATCGACAGAAATTGTACCGTCAAGTACGCACGTCTTGAGTACGTCCTCGGAATCTCAACCAACAAGCATACCTTCAACGAGTGTATCCGAAAGCCTTGGTACATCTTCAGTTACCAGCCAAACGGAAGCGGTTTCTAGCACCACTCCAACCGTCCTGCATCCTTCTAGTTCGCCAACATCTTCTCCAAGCACCTCCTCCGTTTCGGAGACAGAGAAAACCACGCTGGAAAGTACAACCGCAAGTACGCCAGCAACAACTTTAGAGCAAATGACCAGTACTCTGTCTGAAACCCTCTCAACCAGCATCATGCAGATCACGAGCGAATCCGTCATCTCCACGCCATCCCCAAGCACGACGGAAACCGAACAACTTACCACCAGCTTGCTCTTTACCACGTCGTTGCCTACGACTGAACAAATCTCAGCGTCGACAGCAACTTTGCTTTCCACTTTAGAGACGCCGCGTACAAGTGAAATGACATCGACAGAAATTGTACCGTCAAGTACGCACGTCTTGAGTACGTCCTCGGAATCTCAACCAACAAGCATACCTTCAACGAGTGTATCCGAAAGCCTTGGTACATCTTCAGTTACCAGCCAAACGGAAGCGGTTTCTAGCACCACTCCAACCGTCCTGCATCCTTCTAGTTCGCCAACATCTTCTCCAAGCACCTCCTCCGTTTCGGAGACAGAGAAAACCACGCTGGAAAGTACAACCGCAAGTACGCCAGCAACAACTTTAGAGCAAATGACCAGTACTCTGTCTGAAACCCTCTCAACCAGCATCATGCAGATCACGAGCGAATCCGTCATCTCCACGCCATCCCCAAGCACGACGGAAACCGAACAACTTACCACCAGCTTGCTCTTTACCACGTCGTTGCCTACGACTGAACAAATCTCAGCGTCGACAGCAACTTTGCTTTCCACTTTAGAGACGCCGCGTACAAGTGAAATGACATCGACAGAAATTGTACCGTCAAGTACGCACGTCTTGAGTACGTCCTCGGAATCTCAACCAACAAGCATACCTTCAACGAGTGTATCCGAAAGCCTTGGTACATCTTCAGTTACCAGCCAAACGGAAGCGGTTTCTAGCACCACTCCAACCGTCCTGCATCCTTCTAGTTCGCCAACATCTTCTCCAAGCACCTCCTCCGTTTCGGAGACAGAGAAAACCACGCTGGAAAGTACAACCGCAAGTACGCCAGCAACAACTTTAGAGCAAATGACCAGTACTCTGTCTGAAACCCTCTCAACCAGCATCATGCAGATCACGAGCGAATCCGTCATCTCCACGCCATCCCCAAGCACGACGGAAACCGAACAACTTACCACCAGCTTGCTCTTTACCACGTCGTTGCCTACGACTGAACAAATCTCAGCGTCGACAGCAACTTTGCTTTCCACTTTAGAGACGCCGCGTACAAGTGAAATGACATCGACAGAAATTGTACCGTCAAGTACGCACGTCTTGAGTACGTCCTCGGAATCTCAACCAACAAGCATACCTTCAACGAGTGTATCCGAAAGCCTTGGTACATCTTCAGTTACCAGCCAAACGGAAGCGGTTTCTAGCACCACTCCAACCGTCCTGCATCCTTCTAGTTCGCCAACATCTTCTCCAAGCACCTCCTCCGTTTCGGAGACAGAGAAAACCACGCTGGAAAGTACAACCGCAAGTACGCCAGCAACAACTTTAGAGCAAATGACCAGTACTCTGTCTGAAACCCTCTCAACCAGCATCATGCAGATCACGAGCGAATCCGTCATCTCCACGCCATCCCCAAGCACGACGGAAACCGAACAACTTACCACCAGCTTGCTCTTTACCACGTCGTTGCCTACGACTGAACAAATCTCAGCGTCGACAGCAACTTTGCTTTCCACTTTAGAGACGCCGCGTACAAGTGAAATGACATCGACAGAAATTGTACCGTCAAGTACGCACGTCTTGAGTACGTCCTCGGAATCTCAACCAACAAGCATACCTTCAACGAGTGTATCCGAAAGCCTTGGTACATCTTCAGTTACCAGCCAAACGGAAGCGGTTTCTAGCACCACTCCAACCGTCCTGCATCCTTCTAGTTCGCCAACATCTTCTCCAAGCACCTCCTCCGTTTCGGAGACAGAGAAAACCACGCTGGAAAGTACAACCGCAAGTACGCCAGCAACAACTTTAGAGCAAATGACCAGTACTCTGTCTGAAACCCTCTCAACCAGCATCATGCAGATCACGAGCGAATCCGTCATCTCCACGCCATCCCCAAGCACGACGGAAACCGAACAACTTACCACCAGCTTGCTCTTTACCACGTCGTTGCCTACGACTGAACAAATCTCAGCGTCGACAGCAACTTTGCTTTCCACTTTAGAGACGCCGCGTACAAGTGAAATGACATCGACAGAAATTGTACCGTCAAGTACGCACGTCTTGAGTACGTCCTCGGAATCTCAACCAACAAGCATACCTTCAACGAGTGTATCCGAAAGCCTTGGTACATCTTCAGTTACCAGCCAAACGGAAGCGGTTTCTAGCACCACTCCAACCGTCCTGCATCCTTCTAGTTCGCCAACATCTTCTCCAAGCACCTCCTCCGTTTCGGAGACAGAGAAAACCACGCTGGAAAGTACAACCGCAAGTACGCCAGCAACAACTTTAGAGCAAATGACCAGTACTCTGTCTGAAACCCTCTCAACCAGCATCATGCAGATCACGAGCGAATCCGTCATCTCCACGCCATCCCCAAGCACGACGGAAACCGAACAACTTACCACCAGCTTGCTCTTTACCACGTCGTTGCCTACGACTGAACAAATCTCAGCGTCGACAGCAACTTTGCTTTCCACTTTAGAGACGCCGCGTACAAGTGAAATGACATCGACAGAAATTGTACCGTCAAGTACGCACGTCTTGAGTACGTCCTCGGAATCTCAACCAACAAGCATACCTTCAACGAGTGTATCCGAAAGCCTTGGTACATCTTCAGTTACCAGCCAAACGGAAGCGGTTTCTAGCACCACTCCAACCGTCCTGCATCCTTCTAGTTCGCCAACATCTTCTCCAAGCACCTCCTCCGTTTCGGAGACAGAGAAAACCACGCTGGAAAGTACAACCGCAAGTACGCCAGCAACAACTTTAGAGCAAATGACCAGTACTCTGTCTGAAACCCTCTCAACCAGCATCATGCAGATCACGAGCGAATCCGTCATCTCCACGCCATCCCCAAGCACGACGGAAACCGAACAACTTACCACCAGCTTGCTCTTTACCACGTCGTTGCCTACGACTGAACAAATCTCAGCGTCGACAGCAACTTTGCTTTCCACTTTAGAGACGCCGCGTACAAGTGAAATGACATCGACAGAAATTGTACCGTCAAGTACGCACGTCTTGAGTACGTCCTCGGAATCTCAACCAACAAGCATACCTTCAACGAGTGTATCCGAAAGCCTTGGTACATCTTCAGTTACCAGCCAAACGGAAGCGGTTTCTAGCACCACTCCAACCGTCCTGCATCCTTCTAGTTCGCCAACATCTTCTCCAAGCACCTCCTCCGTTTCGGAGACAGAGAAAACCACGCTGGAAAGTACAACCGCAAGTACGCCAGCAACAACTTTAGAGCAAATGACCAGTACTCTGTCTGAAACCCTCTCAACCAGCATCATGCAGATCACGAGCGAATCCGTCATCTCCACGCCATCCCCAAGCACGACGGAAACCGAACAACTTACCACCAGCTTGCTCTTTACCACGTCGTTGCCTACGACTGAACAAATCTCAGCGTCGACAGCAACTTTGCTTTCCACTTTAGAGACGCCGCGTACAAGTGAAATGACATCGACAGAAATTGTACCGTCAAGTACGCACGTCTTGAGTACGTCCTCGGAATCTCAACCAACAAGCATACCTTCAACGAGTGTATCCGAAAGCCTTGGTACATCTTCAGTTACCAGCCAAACGGAAGCGGTTTCTAGCACCACTCCAACCGTCCTGCATCCTTCTAGTTCGCCAACATCTTCTCCAAGCACCTCCTCCGTTTCGGAGACAGAGAAAACCACGCTGGAAAGTACAACCGCAAGTACGCCAGCAACAACTTTAGAGCAAATGACCAGTACTCTGTCTGAAACCCTCTCAACCAGCATCATGCAGATCACGAGCGAATCCGTCATCTCCACGCCATCCCCAAGCACGACGGAAACCGAACAACTTACCACCAGCTTGCTCTTTACCACGTCGTTGCCTACGACTGAACAAATCTCAGCGTCGACAGCAACTTTGCTTTCCACTTTAGAGACGCCGCGTACAAGTGAAATGACATCGACAGAAATTGTACCGTCAAGTACGCACGTCTTGAGTACGTCCTCGGAATCTCAACCAACAAGCATACCTTCAACGAGTGTATCCGAAAGCCTTGGTACATCTTCAGTTACCAGCCAAACGGAAGCGGTTTCTAGCACCACTCCAACCGTCCTGCATCCTTCTAGTTCGCCAACATCTTCTCCAAGCACCTCCTCCGTTTCGGAGACAGAGAAAACCACGCTGGAAAGTACAACCGCAAGTACGCCAGCAACAACTTTAGAGCAAATGACCAGTACTCTGTCTGAAACCCTCTCAACCAGCATCATGCAGATCACGAGCGAATCCGTCATCTCCACGCCATCCCCAAGCACGACGGAAACCGAACAACTTACCACCAGCTTGCTCTTTACCACGTCGTTGCCTACGACTGAACAAATCTCAGCGTCGACAGCAACTTTGCTTTCCACTTTAGAGACGCCGCGTACAAGTGAAATGACATCGACAGAAATTGTACCGTCAAGTACGCACGTCTTGAGTACGTCCTCGGAATCTCAACCAACAAGCATACCTTCAACGAGTGTATCCGAAAGCCTTGGTACATCTTCAGTTACCAGCCAAACGGAAGCGGTTTCTAGCACCACTCCAACCGTCCTGCATCCTTCTAGTTCGCCAACATCTTCTCCAAGCACCTCCTCCGTTTCGGAGACAGAGAAAACCACGCTGGAAAGTACAACCGCAAGTACGCCAGCAACAACTTTAGAGCAAATGACCAGTACTCTGTCTGAAACCCTCTCAACCAGCATCATGCAGATCACGAGCGAATCCGTCATCTCCACGCCATCCCCAAGCACGACGGAAACCGAACAACTTACCACCAGCTTGCTCTTTACCACGTCGTTGCCTACGACTGAACAAATCTCAGCGTCGACAGCAACTTTGCTTTCCACTTTAGAGACGCCGCGTACAAGTGAAATGACATCGACAGAAATTGTACCGTCAAGTACGCACGTCTTGAGTACGTCCTCGGAATCTCAACCAACAAGCATACCTTCAACGAGTGTATCCGAAAGCCTTGGTACATCTTCAGTTACCAGCCAAACGGAAGCGGTTTCTAGCACCACTCCAACCGTCCTGCATCCTTCTAGTTCGCCAACATCTTCTCCAAGCACCTCCTCCGTTTCGGAGACAGAGAAAACCACGCTGGAAAGTACAACCGCAAGTACGCCAGCAACAACTTTAGAGCAAATGACCAGTACTCTGTCTGAAACCCTCTCAACCAGCATCATGCAGATCACGAGCGAATCCGTCATCTCCACGCCATCCCCAAGCACGACGGAAACCGAACAACTTACCACCAGCTTGCTCTTTACCACGTCGTTGCCTACGACTGAACAAATCTCAGCGTCGACAGCAACTTTGCTTTCCACTTTAGAGACGCCGCGTACAAGTGAAATGACATCGACAGAAATTGTACCGTCAAGTACGCACGTCTTGAGTACGTCCTCGGAATCTCAACCAACAAGCATACCTTCAACGAGTGTATCCGAAAGCCTTGGTACATCTTCAGTTACCAGCCAAACGGAAGCGGTTTCTAGCACCACTCCAACCGTCCTGCATCCTTCTAGTTCGCCAACATCTTCTCCAAGCACCTCCTCCGTTTCGGAGACAGAGAAAACCACGCTGGAAAGTACAACCGCAAGTACGCCAGCAACAACTTTAGAGCAAATGACCAGTACTCTGTCTGAAACCCTCTCAACCAGCATCATGCAGATCACGAGCGAATCCGTCATCTCCACGCCATCCCCAAGCACGACGGAAACCGAACAACTTACCACCAGCTTGCTCTTTACCACGTCGTTGCCTACGACTGAACAAATCTCAGCGTCGACAGCAACTTTGCTTTCCACTTTAGAGACGCCGCGTACAAGTGAAATGACATCGACAGAAATTGTACCGTCAAGTACGCACGTCTTGAGTACGTCCTCGGAATCTCAACCAACAAGCATACCTTCAACGAGTGTATCCGAAAGCCTTGGTACATCTTCAGTTACCAGCCAAACGGAAGCGGTTTCTAGCACCACTCCAACCGTCCTGCATCCTTCTAGTTCGCCAACATCTTCTCCAAGCACCTCCTCCGTTTCGGAGACAGAGAAAACCACGCTGGAAAGTACAACCGCAAGTACGCCAGCAACAACTTTAGAGCAAATGACCAGTACTCTGTCTGAAACCCTCTCAACCAGCATCATGCAGATCACGAGCGAATCCGTCATCTCCACGCCATCCCCAAGCACGACGGAAACCGAACAACTTACCACCAGCTTGCTCTTTACCACGTCGTTGCCTACGACTGAACAAATCTCAGCGTCGACAGCAACTTTGCTTTCCACTTTAGAGACGCCGCGTACAAGTGAAATGACATCGACAGAAATTGTACCGTCAAGTACGCACGTCTTGAGTACGTCCTCGGAATCTCAACCAACAAGCATACCTTCAACGAGTGTATCCGAAAGCCTTGGTACATCTTCAGTTACCAGCCAAACGGAAGCGGTTTCTAGCACCACTCCAACCGTCCTGCATCCTTCTAGTTCGCCAACATCTTCTCCAAGCACCTCCTCCGTTTCGGAGACAGAGAAAACCACGCTGGAAAGTACAACCGCAAGTACGCCAGCAACAACTTTAGAGCAAATGACCAGTACTCTGTCTGAAACCCTCTCAACCAGCATCATGCAGATCACGAGCGAATCCGTCATCTCCACGCCATCCCCAAGCACGACGGAAACCGAACAACTTACCACCAGCTTGCTCTTTACCACGTCGTTGCCTACGACTGAACAAATCTCAGCGTCGACAGCAACTTTGCTTTCCACTTTAGAGACGCCGCGTACAAGTGAAATGACATCGACAGAAATTGTACCGTCAAGTACGCACGTCTTGAGTACGTCCTCGGAATCTCAACCAACAAGCATACCTTCAACGAGTGTATCCGAAAGCCTTGGTACATCTTCAGTTACCAGCCAAACGGAAGCGGTTTCTAGCACCACTCCAACCGTCCTGCATCCTTCTAGTTCGCCAACATCTTCTCCAAGCACCTCCTCCGTTTCGGAGACAGAGAAAACCACGCTGGAAAGTACAACCGCAAGTACGCCAGCAACAACTTTAGAGCAAATGACCAGTACTCTGTCTGAAACCCTCTCAACCAGCATCATGCAGATCACGAGCGAATACGTCATCTCCACGCCATCCCCAAGCACGACGGAAACCGAAAAACTTACCACCAGCTTGCTCTTTACCACGTCGTTGCCTACGACTGAACAAATCTCAGCGTCGACAGCAACTTTGCTTTCCACTTTAGAGACGCCGCGTACAAGTGAAATGACATCGACAGAAATTGTACCGTCAAGTACGCACGTCTTGAGTACGTCCTCGGAATCTCAACCAACAAGCATACCTTCAACGAGTGTATCCGAAAGCCTTGGTACATCTTCAGTTACCAGCCAAACGGAAGCGGTTTCTAGCACCACTCCAACCGTCCTGCATCCTTCTAGTTCGCCAACATCTTCTCCAAGCACCTCCTCCGTTTCGGAGACAGAGAAAACCACGCTGGAAAGTACAACCGCAAGTACGCCAGCAACAACTTTAGAGCAAATGACCAGTACTCTGTCTGAAACCCTCTCAACCAGCATCATGCAGATCACGAGCGAATCCGTCATCTCCACGCCATCCCCAAGCACGACGGAAACCGAACAACTTACCACCAGCTTGCTCTTTACCACGTCGTTGCCTACGACTGAACAAATCTCAGCGTCGACAGCAACTTTGCTTTCCACTTTAGAGACGCCGCGTACAAGTGAAATGACATCGACAGAAATTGTACCGTCAAGTACGCACGTCTTGAGTACGTCCTCGGAATCTCAACCAACAAGCATACCTTCAACGAGTGTATCCGAAAGCCTTGGTACATCTTCAGTTACCAGCCAAACGGAAGCGGTTTCTAGCACCACTCCAACCGTCCTGCATCCTTCTAGTTCGCCAACATCTTCTCCAAGCACCTCCTCCGTTTCGGAGACAGAGAAAACCACGCTGGAAAGTACAACCGCAAGTACGCCAGCAACAACTTTAGAGCAAATGACCAGTACTCTGTCTGAAACCCTCTCAACGAGCAGCATGCAGATCACGAGCGAATCCGTCATCTCCACGCCATCCCCAAGCACGACGGAAACCGAACAACTTACCACCAGCTTGCTCTTTACCACGTCGTTGCCTACGACTGAACAAATCTCAGCGTCGACAGCAACTTTGCTTTCCACTTTAGAGACGCCGCGTACAAGTGAAATGACATCGACAGAAATTGTACCGTCAAGTACGCACGTCTTGAGTACGTCCTCGGAATCTCAACCAACAAGCATACCTTCAACGAGTGTATCCGAAAGCCTTGGTACATCTTCAGTTACCAGCCAAACGGAAGCGGTTTCTAGCACCACTCCAACCGTCCTGCATCCTTCTAGTTCGCCAACATCTTCTCCAAGCACCTCCTCCGTTTCGGAGACAGAGAAAACCACGCTGGAAAGTACAACCGCAAGTACGCCAGCAACAACTTTAGAGCAAATGACCAGTACTCTGTCTGAAACCCTCTCAACCAGCATCATGCAGATCACGAGCGAATCCGTCATCTCCACGCCATCCCCAAGCACGACGGAAACCGAACAACTTACCACCAGCTTGCTCTTTACCACGTCGTTGCCTACGACTGAACAAATCTCAGCGTCGACAGCAACTTTGCTTTCCACTTTAGAGACGCCGCGTACAAGTGAAATGACATCGACAGAAATTGTACCGTCAAGTACGCACGTCTTGAGTACGTCCTCGGAATCTCAACCAACAAGCATACCTTCAACGAGTGTATCCGAAAGCCTTGGTACATCTTCAGTTACCAGCCAAACGGAAGCGGTTTCTAGCACCACTCCAACCGTCCTGCATCCTTCTAGTTCGCCAACATCTTCTCCAAGCACCTCCTCCGTTTCGGAGACAGAGAAAACCACGCTGGAAAGTACAACCGCAAGTACGCCAGCAACAACTTTAGAGCAAATGACCAGTACTCTGTCTGAAACCCTCTCAACGAGCAGCATGCAGATCACGAGCGAATCCGTCATCTCCACGCCATCCCCAAGCACGACGGAAACCGAACAACTTACCACCAGCTTGCTCTTTACCACGTCGTTGCCTACGACTGAACAAATCTCAGCGTCGACAGCAACTTTGCTTTCCACTTTAGAGACGCCGCGTACAAGTGAAATGACATCGACAGAAATTGTACCGTCAAGTACGCACGTCTTGAGTACGTCCTCGGAATCTCAACCAACAAGCATACCTTCAACGAGTGTATCCGAAAGCCTTGGTACATCTTCAGTTACCAGCCAAACGGAAGCGGTTTCTAGCACCACTCCAACCGTCCTGCATCCTTCTAGTTCGCCAACATCTTCTCCAAGCACCTCCTCCGTTTCGGAGACAGAGAAAACCACGCTGGAAAGTACAACCGCAAGTACGCCAGCAACAACTTTAGAGCAAATGACCAGTACTCTGTCTGAAACCCTCTCAACCAGCATCATGCAGATCACGAGCGAATCCGTCATCTCCACGCTATCCCCAAGCACGACGGAAACCGAACAACTTACCACCAGCTTGCTCTTTACCACGTCGTTGCCTACGACTGAACAAATCTCAGCGTCGACAGCAACTTTGCTTTCCACTTTAGAGACGCCGCGTACAAGTGAAATGACATCGACAGAAATTGTACCGTCAAGTACGCACGTCTTGAGTACGTCCTCGGAATCTCAACCAACAAGCATACCTTCAACGAGTGTATCCGAAAGCCTTGGTACATCTTCAGTTACCAGCCAAACGGAAGCGGTTTCTAGCACCACTCCAACCGTCCTGCATCCTTCTAGTTCGCCAACATCTTCTCCAAGCACCTCCTCCGTTTCGGAGACAGAGAAAACCACGCTGGAAAGTACAACCGCAAGTACGCCAGCAACAACTTTAGAGCAAATGACCAGTACTCTGTCTGAAACCCTCTCAACCAGCATCATGCAGATCACGAGCGAATCCGTCATCTCCACGCCATCCCCAAGCACGACGGAAACCGAACAACTTACCACCAGCTTGCTCTTTACCACGTCGTTGCCTACGACTGAACAAATCTCAGCGTCGACAGCAACTTTGCTTTCCACTTTAGAGACGCCGCGTACAAGTGAAATGACATCGACAGAAATTGTACCGTCAAGTACGCACGTCTTGAGTACGTCCTCGGAATCTCAACCAACAAGCATACCTTCAACGAGTGTATCCGAAAGCCTTGGTACATCTTCAGTTACCAGCCAAACGGAAGCGGTTTCTAGCACCACTCCAACCGTCCTGCATCCTTCTAGTTCGCCAACATCTTCTCCAAGCACCTCCTCCGTTTCGGAGACAGAGAAAACCACGCTGGAAAGTACAACCGCAAGTACGCCAGCAACAACTTTAGAGCAAATGACCAGTACTCTGTCTGAAACCCTCTCAACCAGCATCATGCAGATCACGAGCGAATCCGTCATCTCCACGCCATCCCCAAGCACGACGGAAACCGAACAACTTACCACCAGCTTGCTCTTTACCACGTCGTTGCCTACGACTGAACAAATCTCAGCGTCGACAGCAACTTTGCTTTCCACTTTAGAGACGCCGCGTACAAGTGAAATGACATCGACAGAAATTGTACCGTCAAGTACGCACGTCTTGAGTACGTCCTCGGAATCTCAACCAACAAGCATACCTTCAACGAGTGTATCCGAAAGCCTTGGTACATCTTCAGTTACCAGCCAAACGGAAGCGGTTTCTAGCACCACTCCAACCGTCCTGCATCCTTCTAGTTCGCCAACATCTTCTCCAAGCACCTCCTCCGTTTCGGAGACAGAGAAAACCACGCTGGAAAGTACAACCGCAAGTACGCCAGCAACAACTTTAGAGCAAATGACCAGTACTCTGTCTGAAACCCTCTCAACCAGCATCATGCAGATCACGAGCGAATCCGTCATCTCCACGCCATCCCCAAGCACGACGGAAACCGAACAACTTACCACCAGCTTGCTCTTTACCACGTCGTTGCCTACGACTGAACAAATCTCAGCGTCGACAGCAACTTTGCTTTCCACTTTAGAGACGCCGCGTACAAGTGAAATGACATCGACAGAAATTGTACCGTCAAGTACGCACGTCTTGAGTACGTCCTCGGAATCTCAACCAACAAGCATACCTTCAACGAGTGTATCCGAAAGCCTTGGTACATCTTCAGTTACCAGCCAAACGGAAGCGGTTTCTAGCACCACTCCAACCGTCCTGCATCCTTCTAGTTCGCCAACATCTTCTCCAAGCACCTCCTCCGTTTCGGAGACAGAGAAAACCACGCTGGAAAGTACAACCGCAAGTACGCCAGCAACAACTTTAGAGCAAATGACCAGTACTCTGTCTGAAACCCTCTCAACCAGCATCATGCAGATCACGAGCGAATCCGTCATCTCCACGCCATCCCCAAGCACGACGGAAACCGAACAACTTACCACCAGCTTGCTCTTTACCACGTCGTTGCCTACGACTGAACAAATCTCAGCGTCGACAGCAACTTTGCTTTCCACTTTAGAGACGCCGCGTACAAGTGAAATGACATCGACAGAAATTGTACCGTCAAGTACGCACGTCTTGAGTACGTCCTCGGAATCTCAACCAACAAGCATACCTTCAACGAGTGTATCCGAAAGCCTTGGTACATCTTCAGTTACCAGCCAAACGGAAGCGGTTTCTAGCACCACTCCAACCGTCCTGCATCCTTCTAGTTCGCCAACATCTTCTCCAAGCACCTCCTCCGTTTCGGAGACAGAGAAAACCACGCTGGAAAGTACAACCGCTAGGCCAGCAACAACTTTAGAGCAAATGACCAGTACTCTGTCTGAAACCCTCTCAACCAGCATCATGCAGATCACGAGCGAATCCGTCATCTCCACGCCATCCCCAAGCACGACGGAAACCGAACAACTTACCACCAGCTTGCTCTTTACCACGTCGTTGCCTACGACTGAACAAATCTCAGCGTCGACAGCAACTTTGCTTTCCACTTTAGAGACGCCGCGTACAAGTGAAATGACATCGACAGAAATTGTACCGTCAAGTACGCACGTCTTGAGTACGTCCTCGGAATCTCAACCAACAAGCATACCTTCAACGAGTGTATCCGAAAGCCTTGGTACATCTTCAGTTACCAGCCAAACGGAAGCGGTTTCTAGCACCACTCCAACCGTCCTGCATCCTTCTAGTTCGCCAACATCTTCTCCAAGCACCTCCTCCGTTTCGGAGACAGAGAAAACCACGCTGGAAAGTACAACCGCAAGTACGCCAGCTACAACTTTAGAGCAAATGACCAGTACTCTGTCTGAAACCCTCTCAACCAGCATCATGCAGATCACGAGCGAATCCGTCATCTCCACGCCATCCCCAAGCACGACGGAAACCGAACAACTTACCACCAGCTTGCTCTTTACCACGTCGTTGCCTACGACTGAACAAATCTCAGCGTCGACAGCAACTTTGCTTTCCACTTTAGAGACGCCGCGTACAAGTGAAATGACATCGACAGAAATTGTACCGTCAAGTACGCACGTCTTGAGTACGTCCTCGGAATCTCAACCAACAAGCATACCTTCAACGAGTGTATCCGAAAGCCTTGGTACATCTTCAGTTACCAGCCAAACGGAAGCGGTTTCTAGCACCACTCCAACCGTCCTGCATCCTTCTAGTTCGCCAACATCTTCTCCAAGCACCTCCTCCGTTTCGGAGACAGAGAAAACCACGCTGGAAAGTACAACCGCAAGTACGCCAGCAACAACTTTAGAGCAAATGACCAGTACTCTGTCTGAAACCCTCTCAACCAGCATCATGCAGATCACGAGCGAATCCGTCATCTCCACGCCATCCCCAAGCACGACGGAAACCGAACAACTTACCACCAGCTTGCTCTTTACCACGTCGTTGCCTACGACTGAACAAATCTCAGCGTCGACAGCAACTTTGCTTTCCACTTTAGAGACGCCGCGTACAAGTGAAATGACATCGACAGAAATTGTACCGTCAAGTACGCACGTCTTGAGTACGTCCTCGGAATCTCAACCAACAAGCATACCTTCAACGAGTGTATCCGAAAGCCTTGGTACATCTTCAGTTACCAGCCAAACGGAAGCGGTTTCTAGCACCACTCCAACCGTCCTGCATCCTTCTAGTTCGCCAACATCTTCTCCAAGCACCTCCTCCGTTTCGGAGACAGAGAAAACCACGCTGGAAAGTACAACCGCAAGTACGCCAGCAACAACTTTAGAGCAAATGACCAGTACTCTGTCTGAAACCCTCTCAACCAGCATCATGCAGATCACGAGCGAATCCGTCATCTCCACGCCATCCCCAAGCACGACGGAAACCGAACAACTTACCACCAGCTTGCTCTTTACCACGTCGTTGCCTACGACTGAACAAATCTCAGCGTCGACAGCAACTTTGCTTTCCACTTTAGAGACGCCGCGTACAAGTGAAATGACATCGACAGAAATTGTACCGTCAAGTACGCACGTCTTGAGTACGTCCTCGGAATCTCAACCAACAAGCATACCTTCAACGAGTGTATCCGAAAGCCTTGGTACATCTTCAGTTACCAGCCAAACGGAAGCGGTTTCTAGCACCACTCCAACCGTCCTGCATCCTTCTAGTTCGCCAACATCTTCTCCAAGCACCTCCTCCGTTTCGGAGACAGAGAAAACCACGCTGGAAAGTACAACCGCAAGTACGCCAGCAACAACTTTAGAGCAAATGACCAGTACTCTGTCTGAAACCCTCTCAACCAGCATCATGCAGATCACGAGCGAATCCGTCATCTCCACGCCATCCCCAAGCACGACGGAAACCGAACAACTTACCACCAGCTTGCTCTTTACCACGTCGTTGCCTACGACTGAACAAATCTCAGCGTCGACAGCAACTTTGCTTTCCACTTTAGAGACGCCGCGTACAAGTGAAATGACATCGACAGAAATTGTACCGTCAAGTACGCACGTCTTGAGTACGTCCTCGGAATCTCAACCAACAAGCATACCTTCAACGAGTGTATCCGAAAGCCTTGGTACATCTTCAGTTACCAGCCAAACGGAAGCGGTTTCTAGCACCACTCCAACCGTCCTGCATCCTTCTAGTTCGCCAACATCTTCTCCAAGCACCTCCTCCGTTTCGGAGACAGAGAAAACCACGCTGGAAAGTACAACCGCAAGTACGCCAGCAACAACTTTAGAGCAAATGACCAGTACTCTGTCTGAAACCCTCTCAACCAGCATCATGCAGATCACGAGCGAATCCGTCATCTCCACGCCATCCCCAAGCACGACGGAAACCGAAAAACTTACCACCAGCTTGCTCTTTACCACGTCGTTGCCTACGACTGAACAAATCTCAGCGTCGACAGCAACTTTGCTTTCCACTTTAGAGACGCCGCGTACAAGTGAAATGACATCGACAGAAATTGTACCGTCAAGTACGCACGTCTTGAGTACGTCCTCGGAATCTCAACCAACAAGCATACCTTCAACGAGTGTATCCGAAAGCCTTGGTACATCTTCAGTTACCAGCCAAACGGAAGCGGTTTCTAGCACCACTCCAACCGTCCTGCATCCTTCTAGTTCGCCAACATCTTCTCCAAGCACCTCCTCCGTTTCGGAGACAGAGAAAACCACGCTGGAAAGTACAACCGCAAGTACGCCAGCAACAACTTTAGAGCAAATGACCAGTACTCTGTCTGAAACCCTCTCAACCAGCATCATGCAGATCACGAGCGAATCCGTCATCTCCACGCCATCCCCAAGCACGACGGAAACCGAACAACTTACCACCAGCTTGCTCTTTACCACGTCGTTGCCTACGACTGAACAAATCTCAGCGTCGACAGCAACTTTGCTTTCCACTTTAGAGACGCCGCGTACAAGTGAAATGACATCGACAGAAATTGTACCGTCAAGTACGCACGTCTTGAGTACGTCCTCGGAATCTCAACCAACAAGCATACCTTCAACGAGTGTATCCGAAAGCCTTGGTACATCTTCAGTTACCAGCCAAACGGAAGCGGTTTCTAGCACCACTCCAACCGTCCTGCATCCTTCTAGTTCGCCAACATCTTCTCCAAGCACCTCCTCCGTTTCGGAGACAGAGAAAACCACGCTGGAAAGTACAACCGCAAGTACGCCAGCAACAACTTTAGAGCAAATGACCAGTACTCTGTCTGAAACCCTCTCAACCAGCATCATGCAGATCACGAGCGAATCCGTCATCTCCACGCCATCCCCAAGCACGACGGAAACCGAAAAACTTACCACCAGCTTGCTCTTTACCACGTCGTTGCCTACGACTGAACAAATCTCAGCGTCGACAGCAACTTTGCTTTCCACTTTAGAGACGCCGCGTACAAGTGAAATGACATCGACAGAAATTGTACCGTCAAGTACGCACGTCTTGAGTACGTCCTCGGAATCTCAACCAACAAGCATACCTTCAACGAGTGTATCCGAAAGCCTTGGTACATCTTCAGTTACCAGCCAAACGGAAGCGGTTTCTAGCACCACTCCAACCGTCCTGCATCCTTCTAGTTCGCCAACATCTTCTCCAAGCACCTCCTCCGTTTCGGAGACAGAGAAAACCACGCTGGAAAGTACAACCGCAAGTACGCCAGCAACAACTTTAGAGCAAATGACCAGTACTCTGTCTGAAACCCTCTCAACCAGCATCATGCAGATCACGAGCGAATCCGTCATCTCCACGCCATCCCCAAGCACGACGGAAACCGAACAACTTACCACCAGCTTGCTCTTTACCACGTCGTTGCCTACGACTGAACAAATCTCAGCGTCGACAGCAACTTTGCTTTCCACTTTAGAGACGCCGCGTACAAGTGAAATGACATCGACAGAAATTGTACCGTCAAGTACGCACGTCTTGAGTACGTCCTCGGAATCTCAACCAACAAGCATACCTTCAACGAGTGTATCCGAAAGCCTTGGTACATCTTCAGTTACCAGCCAAACGGAAGCGGTTTCTAGCACCACTCCAACCGTCCTGCATCCTTCTAGTTCGCCAACATCTTCTCCAAGCACCTCCTCCGTTTCGGAGACAGAGAAAACCACGCTGGAAAGTACAACCGCAAGTACGCCAGCAACATTTTTAGAGCAAATGACCAGTACTCTGTCTGAAACCCTCTCAACCAGCATCATGCAGATCACGAGCGAATCCGTCATCTCCACGCCATCCCCAAGCACGACGGAAACCGAACAACTTACCACCAGCTTGCTCTTTACCACGTCGTTGCCTACGACTGAACAAATCTCAGCGTCGACAGCAACTTTGCTTTCCACTTTAGAGACGCCGCGTACAAGTGAAATGACATCGACAGAAATTGTACCGTCAAGTACGCACGTCTTGAGTACGTCCTCGGAATCTCAACCAACAAGCATACCTTCAACGAGTGTATCCGAAAGCCTTGGTACATCTTCAGTTACCAGCCAAACGGAAGCGGTTTCTAGCACCACTCCAACCGTCCTGCATCCTTCTAGTTCGCCAACATCTTCTCCAAGCACCTCCTCCGTTTCGGAGACAGAGAAAACCACGCTGGAAAGTACAACCGCAAGTACGCCAGCAACAACTTTAGAGCAAATGACCAGTACTCTGTCTGAAACCCTCTCAACCAGCATCATGCAGATCACGAGCGAATCCGTCATCTCCACGCCATCCCCAAGCACGACGGAAACCGAAAAACTTACCACCAGCTTGCTCTTTACCACGTCGTTGCCTACGACTGAACAAATCTCAGCGTCGACAGCAACTTTGCTTTCCACTTTAGAGACGCCGCGTACAAGTGAAATGACATCGACAGAAATTGTACCGTCAAGTACGCACGTCTTGAGTACGTCCTCGGAATCTCAACCAACAAGCATACCTTCAACGAGTGTATCCGAAAGCCTTGGTACATCTTCAGTTACCAGCCAAACGGAAGCGGTTTCTAGCACCACTCCAACCGTCCTGCATCCTTCTAGTTCGCCAACATCTTCTCCAAGCACCTCCTCCGTTTCGGAGACAGAGAAAACCACGCTGGAAAGTACAACCGCAAGTACGCCAGCAACAACTTTAGAGCAAATGACCAGTACTCTGTCTGAAACCCTCTCAACCAGCATCATGCAGATCACGAGCGAATCCGTCATCTCCACGCCATCCCCAAGCACGACGGAAACCGAACAACTTACCACCAGCTTGCTCTTTACCACGTCGTTGCCTACGACTGAACAAATCTCAGCGTCGACAGCAACTTTGCTTTCCACTTTAGAGACGCCGCGTACAAGTGAAATGACATCGACAGAAATTGTACCGTCAAGTACGCACGTCTTGAGTACGTCCTCGGAATCTCAACCAACAAGCATACCTTCAACGAGTGTATCCGAAAGCCTTGGTACATCTTCAGTTACCAGCCAAACGGAAGCGGTTTCTAGCACCACTCCAACCGTCCTGCATCCTTCTAGTTCGCCAACATCTTCTCCAAGCACCTCCTCCGTTTCGGAGACAGAGAAAACCACGCTGGAAAGTACAACCGCAAGTACGCCAGCAACAACTTTAGAGCAAATGACCAGTACTCTGTCTGAAACCCTCTCAACCAGCATCATGCAGATCACGAGCGAATCCGTCATCTCCACGCCATCCCCAAGCACGACGGAAACCGAACAACTTACCACCAGCTTGCTCTTTACCACGTCGTTGCCTACGACTGAACAAATCTCAGCGTCGACAGCAACTTTGCTTTCCACTTTAGAGACGCCGCGTACAAGTGAAATGACATCGACAGAAATTGTACCGTCAAGTACGCACGTCTTGAGTACGTCCTCGGAATCTCAACCAACAAGCATACCTTCAACGAGTGTATCCGAAAGCCTTGGTACATCTTCAGTTACCAGCCAAACGGAAGCGGTTTCTAGCACCACTCCAACCGTCCTGCATCCTTCTAGTTCGCCAACATCTTCTCCAAGCACCTCCTCCGTTTCGGAGACAGAGAAAACCACGCTGGAAAGTACAACCGCAAGTACGCCAGCAACAACTTTAGAGCAAATGACCAGTACTCTGTCTGAAACCCTCTCAACGAGCAGCATGCAGATCACGAGCGAATCCGTCATCTCCACGCCATCCCCAAGCACGACGGAAACCGAACAACTTACCACCAGCTTGCTCTTTACCACGTCGTTGCCTACGACTGAACAAATCTCAGCGTCGACAGCAACTTTGCTTTCCACTTTAGAGACGCCGCGTGCAAGTGAAATGACATCGACAGAAATTGTACCGTCAAGTACGCACGTCTTGAGTACGTCCTCGGAATCTCAACCAACAAGCATACCTTCAACGAGTGTATCCGAAAGCCTTGGTACATCTTCAGTTACCAGCCAAACGGAAGCGGTTTCTAGCACCACTCCAACCGTCCTGCATCCTTCTAGT
This sequence comes from Sminthurides aquaticus, assembly GCA_906901655.1. Classification (NCBI taxonomy): domain Eukaryota; kingdom Metazoa; phylum Arthropoda; class Collembola; order Symphypleona; family Sminthurididae; genus Sminthurides; species Sminthurides aquaticus. Next base: position 68,826 of record CAJQTT010000002.1, on the reverse strand, counting down.
TCGCCAACATCTTCTCCAAGCACCTCCTCCGTTTCGGAGACAGAGAAAACCACGCTGGAAAGTACAACCGCAAGTACGCCAGCAACAACTTTAGAGCAAATGACCAGTACTCTGTCTGAAACCCTCTCAACCAGCATCATGCAGATCACGAGCGAATCCGTCATCTCCACGCCATCCCCAAGCACGACGGAAACCGAACAACTTACCACCAGCTTGCTCTTTACCACGTCGTTGCCTACGACTGAACAAATCTCAGCGTCGACAGCAACTTTGCTTTCCACTTTAGAGACGCCGCGTACAAGTGAAATGACATCGACAGAAATTGTACCGTCAAGTACGCACGTCTTGAGTACGTCCTCGGAATCTCAACCAACAAGCATACCTTCAACGAGTGTATCCGAAAGCCTTGGTACATCTTCAGTTACCAGCCAAACGGAAGCGGTTTCTAGCACCACTCCAACCGTCCTGCATCCTTCTAGTTCGCCAACATCTTCTCCAAGCACCTCCTCCGTTTCGGAGACAGAGAAAACCACGCTGGAAAGTACAACCGCAAGTACGCCAGCAACAACTTTAGAGCAAATGACCAGTACTCTGTCTGAAACCCTCTCAACGAGCAGCATGCAGATCACGAGCGAATCCGTCATCTCCACGCCATCCCCAAGCACGACGGAAACCGAACAACTTACCACCAGCTTGCTCTTTACCACGTCGTTGCCTACGACTGAACAAATCTCAGCGTCGACAGCAACTTTGCTTTCCACTTTAGAGACGCCGCGTACAAGTGAAATGACATCGACAGAAATTGTACCGTCAAGTACGCACGTCTTGAGTACGTCCTCGGAATCTCAACCAACAAGCATACCTTCAACGAGTGTATCCGAAAGCCTTGGTACATCTTCAGTTACCAGCCAAACGGAAGCGGTTTCTAGCACCACTCCAACCGTCCTGCATCCTTCTAGTTCGCCAACATCTTCTCCAAGCACCTCCTCCGTTTCGGAGACAGAGAAAACCACGCTGGAAAGTACAACCGCAAGTACGCCAGCAACAACTTTAGAGCAAATGACCAGTACTCTGTCTGAAACCCTCTCAACCAGCATCATGCAGATCACGAGCGAATCCGTCATCTCCATGCCATCCCCAAGCACGACGGAAACCGAACAACTTACCACCAGCTTGCTCTTTACCACGTCGTTGCCTACGACTGAACAAATCTCAGCGTCGACAGCAACTTTGCTTTCCACTTTAGAGACGCCGCGTACAAGTGAAATGACATCGACAGAAATTGTACCGTCAAGTACGCACGTCTTGAGTACGTCCTCGGAATCTCAACCAACAAGCATACCTTCAACGAGTGTATCCGAAAGCCTTGGTACATCTTCAGTTACCAGCCAAACGGAAGCGGTTTCTAGCACCACTCCAACCGTCCTGCATCCTTCTAGTTCGCCAACATCTTCTCCAAGCACCTCCTCCGTTTCGGAGACAGAGAAAACCACGCTGGAAAGTACAACCGCAAGTACGCCAGCAACAACTTTAGAGCAAATGACCAGTACTCTGTCTGAAACCCTCTCAACCAGCATCATGCAGATCACGAGCGAATCCGTCATCTCCACGCCATCCCCAAGCACGACGGAAACCGAACAACTTACCACCAGCTTGCTCTTTACCACGTCGTTGCCTACGACTGAACAAATCTCAGCGTCGACAGCAACTTTGCTTTCCACTTTAGAGACGCCGCGTACAAGTGAAATGACATCGACAGAAATTGTACCGTCAAGTACGCACGTCTTGAGTACGTCCTCGGAATCTCAACCAACAAGCATACCTTCAACGAGTGTATCCGAAAGCCTTGGTACATCTTCAGTTACCAGCCAAACGGAAGCGGTTTCTAGCACCACTCCAACCGTCCTGCATCCTTCTAGTTCGCCAACATCTTCTCCAAGCACCTCCTCCGTTTCGGAGACAGAGAAAACCACGCTGGAAAGTACAACCGCAAGTACGCCAGCAACAACTTTAGAGCAAATGACCAGTACTCTGTCTGAAACCCTCTCAACGAGCAGCATGCAGATCACGAGCGAATCCGTCATCTCCACGCCATCCCCAAGCACGACGGAAACCGAACAACTTACCACCAGCTTGCTCTTTACCACGTCGTTGCCTACGACTGAACAAATCTCAGCGTCGACAGCAACTTTGCTTTCCACTTTAGAGACGCCGCGTGCAAGTGAAATGACATCGACAGAAATTGTACCGTCAAGTACGCACGTCTTGAGTACGTCCTCGGAATCTCAACCAACAAGCATACCTTCAACGAGTGTATCCGAAAGCCTTGGTACATCTTCAGTTACCAGCCAAACGGAAGCGGTTTCTAGCACCACTCCAACCGTCCTGCATCCTTCTAGTTCGCCAACATCTTCTCCAAGCACCTCCTCCGTTTCGGAGACAGAGAAAACCACGCTGGAAAGTACAACCGCAAGTACGCCAGCAACAACTTTAGAGCAAATGACCAGTACTCTGTCTGAAACCCTCTCAACCAGCATCATGCAGATCACGAGCGAATCCGTCATCTCCACGCCATCCCCAAGCACGACGGAAACCGAACAACTTACCACCAGCTTGCTCTTTACCACGTCGTTGCCTACGACTGAACAAATCTCAGCGTCGACAGCAACTTTGCTTTCCACTTTAGAGACGCCGCGTACAAGTGAAATGACATCGACAGAAATTGTACCGTCAAGTACGCACGTCTTGAGTACGTCCTCGGAATCTCAACCAACAAGCATACCTTCAACGAGTGTATCCGAAAGCCTTGGTACATCTTCAGTTACCAGCCAAACGGAAGCGGTTTCTAGCACCACTCCAACCGTCCTGCATCCTTCTAGTTCGCCAACATCTTCTCCAAGCACCTCCTCCGTTTCGGAGACAGAGAAAACCACGCTGGAAAGTACAACCGCAAGTACGCCAGCAACAACTTTAGAGCAAATGACCAGTACTCTGTCTGAAACCCTCTCAACCAGCATCATGCAGATCACGAGCGAATCCGTCATCTCCACGCCATCCCCAAGCACGACGGAAACCGAACAACTTACCACCAGCTTGCTCTTTACCACGTCGTTGCCTACGACTGAACAAATCTCAGCGTCGACAGCAACTTTGCTTTCCACTTTAGAGACGCCGCGTACAAGTGAAATGACATCGACAGAAATTGTACCGTCAAGTACGCACGTCTTGAGTACGTCCTCGGAATCTCAACCAACAAGCATACCTTCAACGAGTGTATCCGAAAGCCTTGGTACATCTTCAGTTACCAGCCAAACGGAAGCGGTTTCTAGCACCACTCCAACCGTCCTGCATCCTTCTAGTTCGCCAACATCTTCTCCAAGCACCTCCTCCGTTTCGGAGACAGAGAAAACCATGCTGGAAAGTACAACCGCAAGTACGCCAGCAACAACTTTAGAGCAAATGACCAGTACTCTGTCTGAAACCCTCTCAACCAGCATCATGCAGATCACGAGCGAATCCGTCATCTCCACGCCATCCCCAAGCACGACGGAAACCGAACAACTTACCACCAGCTTGCTCTTTACCACGTCGTTGCCTACGACTGAACAAATCTCAGCGTCGACAGCAACTTTGCTTTCCACTTTAGAGACGCCGCGTACAAGTGAAATGACATCGACAGAAATTGTACCGTCAAGTACGCACGTCTTGAGTACGTCCTCGGAATCTCAACCAACAAGCATACCTTCAACGAGTGTATCCGAAAGCCTTGGTACATCTTCAGTTACCAGCCAAACGGAAGCGGTTTCTAGCACCACTCCAACCGTCCTGCATCCTTCTAGTTCGCCAACATCTTCTCCAAGCACCTCCTCCGTTTCGGAGACAGAGAAAACCACGCTGGAAAGTACAACCGCAAGTACGCCAGCAACAACTTTAGAGCAAATGACCAGTACTCTGTCTGAAACCCTCTCAACCAGCATCATGCAGATCACGAGCGAATCCGTCATCTCCACGCCATCCCCAAGCACGACGGAAACCGAACAACTTACCACCAGCTTGCTCTTTACCACGTCGTTGCCTACGACTGAACAAATCTCAGCGTCGACAGCAACTTTGCTTTCCACTTTAGAGACGCCGCGTACAAGTGAAATGACATCGACAGAAATTGTACCGTCAAGTACGCACGTCTTGAGTACGTCCTCGGAATCTCAACCAACAAGCATACCTTCAACGAGTGTATCCGAAAGCCTTGGTACATCTTCAGTTACCAGCCAAACGGAAGCGGTTTCTAGCACCACTCCAACCGTCCTGCATCCTTCTAGTTCGCCAACATCTTCTCCAAGCACCTCCTCCGTTTCGGAGACAGAGAAAACCACGCTGGAAAGTACAACCGCAAGTACGCCAGCAACAACTTTAGAGCAAATGACCAGTACTCTGTCTGAAACCCTCTCAACCAGCATCATGCAGATCACGAGCGAATCCGTCATCTCCACGCCATCCCCAAGCACGACGGAAACCGAACAACTTACCACCAGCTTGCTCTTTACCACGTCGTTGCCTACGACTGAACAAATCTCAGCGTCGACAGCAACTTTGCTTTCCACTTTAGAGACGCCGCGTACAAGTGAAATGACATCGACAGAAATTGTACCGTCAAGTACGCACGTCTTGAGTACGTCCTCGGAATCTCAACCAACAAGCATACCTTCAACGAGTGTATCCGAAAGCCTTGGTACATCTTCAGTTACCAGCCAAACGGAAGCGGTTTCTAGCACCACTCCAACCGTCCTGCATCCTTCTAGTTCGCCAACATCTTCTCCAAGCACCTCCTCCGTTTCGGAGACAGAGAAAACCACGCTGGAAAGTACAACCGCTAGGCCAGCAACAACTTTAGAGCAAATGACCAGTACTCTGTCTGAAACCCTCTCAACCAGCATCATGCAGATCACGAGCGAATCCGTCATCTCCACGCCATCCCCAAGCACGACGGAAACCGAACAACTTACCACCAGCTTGCTCTTTACCACGTCGTTGCCTACGACTGAACAAATCTCAGCGTCGACAGCAACTTTGCTTTCCACTTTAGAGACGCCGCGTACAAGTGAAATGACATCGACAGAAATTGTACCGTCAAGTACGCACGTCTTGAGTACGTCCTCGGAATCTCAACCAACAAGCATACCTTCAACGAGTGTATCCGAAAGCCTTGGTACATCTTCAGTTACCAGCCAAACGGAAGCGGTTTCTAGCACCACTCCAACCGTCCTGCATCCTTCTAGTTCGCCAACATCTTCTCCAAGCACCTCCTCCGTTTCGGAGACAGAGAAAACCACGCTGGAAAGTACAACCGCAAGTACGCCAGCAACAACTTTAGAGCAAATGACCAGTACTCTGTCTGAAACCCTCTCAACCAGCATCATGCAGATCACGAGCGAATCCGTCATCTCCACGCCATCCCCAAGCACGACGGAAACCGAACAACTTACCACCAGCTTGCTCTTTACCACGTCGTTGCCTACGACTGAACAAATCTCAGCGTCGACAGCAACTTTGCTTTCCACTTTAGAGACGCCGCGTACAAGTGAAATGACATCGACAGAAATTGTACCGTCAAGTACGCACGTCTTGAGTACGTCCTCGGAATCTCAACCAACAAGCATACCTTCAACGAGTGTATCCGAAAGCCTTGGTACATCTTCAGTTACCAGCCAAACGGAAGCGGTTTCTAGCACCACTCCAACCGTCCTGCATCCTTCTAGTTCGCCAACATCTTCTCCAAGCACCTCCTCCGTTTCGGAGACAGAGAAAACCACGCTGGAAAGTACAACCGCTAGGCCAGCAACAACTTTAGAGCAAATGACCAGTACTCTGTCTGAAACCCTCTCAACCAGCATCATGCAGATCACGAGCGAATCCGTCATCTCCACGCCATCCCCAAGCACGACGGAAACCGAACAACTTACCACCAGCTTGCTCTTTACCACGTCGTTGCCTACGACTGAACAAATCTCAGCGTCGACAGCAACTTTGCTTTCCACTTTAGAGACGCCGCGTACAAGTGAAATGACATCGACAGAAATTGTACCGTCAAGTACGCACGTCTTGAGTACGTCCTCGGAATCTCAACCAACAAGCATACCTTCAACGAGTGTATCCGAAAGCCTTGGTACATCTTCAGTTACCAGCCAAACGGAAGCGGTTTCTAGCACCACTCCAACCGTCCTGCATCCTTCTAGTTCGCCAACATCTTCTCCAAGCACCTCCTCCGTTTCGGAGACAGAGAAAACCACGCTGGAAAGTACAACCGCAAGTACGCCAGCAACAACTTTAGAGCAAATGACCAGTACTCTGTCTGAAACCCTCTCAACCAGCATCATGCAGATCACGAGCGAATCCGTCATCTCCACGCCATCCCCAAGCACGACGGAAACCGAACAACTTACCACCAGCTTGCTCTTTACCACGTCGTTGCCTACGACTGAACAAATCTCAGCGTCGACAGCAACTTTGCTTTCCACTTTAGAGACGCCGCGTACAAGTGAAATGACATCGACAGAAATTGTACCGTCAAGTACGCACGTCTTGAGTACGTCCTCGGAATCTCAACCAACAAGCATACCTTCAACGAGTGTATCCGAAAGCCTTGGTACATCTTCAGTTACCAGCCAAACGGAAGCGGTTTCTAGCACCACTCCAACCGTCCTGCATCCTTCTAGTTCGCCAACATCTTCTCCAAGCACCTCCTCCGTTTCGGAGACAGAGAAAACCACGCTGGAAAGTACAACCGCAAGTACGCCAGCAACAACTTTAGAGCAAATGACCAGTACTCTGTCTGAAACCCTCTCAACCAGCATCATGCAGATCACGAGCGAATCCGTCATCTCCACGCCATCCCCAAGCACGACGGAAACCGAACAACTTACCACCAGCTTGCTCTTTACCACGTCGTTGCCTACGACTGAACAAATCTCAGCGTCGACAGCAACTTTGCTTTCCACTTTAGAGACGCCGCGTACAAGTGAAATGACATCGACAGAAATTGTACCGTCAAGTACGCACGTCTTGAGTACGTCCTCGGAATCTCAACCAACAAGCATACCTTCAACGAGTGTATCCGAAAGCCTTGGTACATCTTCAGTTACCAGCCAAACGGAAGCGGTTTCTAGCACCACTCCAACCGTCCTGCATCCTTCTAGTTCGCCAACATCTTCTCCAAGCACCTCCTCCGTTTCGGAGACAGAGAAAACCACGCTGGAAAGTACAACCGCAAGTACGCCAGCAACAACTTTAGAGCAAATGACCAGTACTCTGTCTGAAACCCTCTCAACCAGCATCATGCAGATCACGAGCGAATCCGTCATCTCCACGCCATCCCCAAGCACGACGGAAACCGAACAACTTACCACCAGCTTGCTCTTTACCACGTCGTTGCCTACGACTGAACAAATCTCAGCGTCGACAGCAACTTTGCTTTCCACTTTAGAGACGCCGCGTACAAGTGAAATGACATCGACAGAAATTGTACCGTCAAGTACGCACGTCTTGAGTACGTCCTCGGAATCTCAACCAACAAGCATACCTTCAACGAGTGTATCCGAAAGCCTTGGTACATCTTCAGTTACCAGCCAAACGGAAGCGGTTTCTAGCACCACTCCAACCGTCCTGCATCCTTCTAGTTCGCCAACATCTTCTCCAAGCACCTCCTCCGTTTCGGAGACAGAGAAAACCACGCTGGAAAGTACAACCGCAAGTACGCCAGCAACAACTTTAGAGCAAATGACCAGTACTCTGTCTGAAACCCTCTCAACCAGCATCATGCAGATCACGAGCGAATCCGTCATCTCCACGCCATCCCCAAGCACGACGGAAACCGAACAACTTACCACCAGCTTGCTCTTTACCACGTCGTTGCCTACGACTGAACAAATCTCAGCGTCGACAGCAACTTTGCTTTCCACTTTAGAGACGCCGCGTACAAGTGAAATGACATCGACAGAAATTGTACCGTCAAGTACGCACGTCTTGAGTACGTCCTCGGAATCTCAACCAACAAGCATACCTTCAACGAGTGTATCCGAAAGCCTTGGTACATCTTCAGTTACCAGCCAAACGGAAGCGGTTTCTAGCACCACTCCAACCGTCCTGCATCCTTCTAGTTCGCCAACATCTTCTCCAAGCACCTCCTCCGTTTCGGAGACAGAGAAAACCACGCTGGAAAGTACAACCGCAAGTACGCCAGCAACAACTTTAGAGCAAATGACCAGTACTCTGTCTGAAACCCTCTCAACCAGCATCATGCAGATCACGAGCGAATCCGTCATCTCCACGCCATCCCCAAGCACGACGGAAACCGAACAACTTACCACCAGCTTGCTCTTTACCACGTCGTTGCCTACGACTGAACAAATCTCAGCGTCGACAGCAACTTTGCTTTCCACTTTAGAGACGCCGCGTACAAGTGAAATGACATCGACAGAAATTGTACCGTCAAGTACGCACGTCTTGAGTACGTCCTCGGAATCTCAACCAACAAGCATACCTTCAACGAGTGTATCCGAAAGCCTTGGTACATCTTCAGTTACCAGCCAAACGGAAGCGGTTTCTAGCACCACTCCAACCGTCCTGCATCCTTCTAGTTCGCCAACATCTTCTCCAAGCACCTCCTCCGTTTCGGAGACAGAGAAAACCACGCTGGAAAGTACAACCGCTAGGCCAGCAACAACTTTAGAGCAAATGACCAGTACTCTGTCTGAAACCCTCTCAACCAGCATCATGCAGATCACGAGCGAATCCGTCATCTCCACGCCATCCCCAAGCACGACGGAAACCGAACAACTTACCACCAGCTTGCTCTTTACCACGTCGTTGCCTACGACTGAACAAATCTCAGCGTCGACAGCAACTTTGCTTTCCACTTTAGAGACGCCGCGTACAAGTGAAATGACATCGACAGAAATTGTACCGTCAAGTACGCACGTCTTGAGTACGTCCTCGGAATCTCAACCAACAAGCATACCTTCAACGAGTGTATCCGAAAGCCTTGGTACATCTTCAGTTACCAGCCAAACGGAAGCGGTTTCTAGCACCACTCCAACCGTCCTGCATCCTTCTAGTTCGCCAACATCTTCTCCAAGCACCTCCTCCGTTTCGGAGACAGAGAAAACCACGCTGGAAAGTACAACCGCAAGTACGCCAGCAACAACTTTAGAGCAAATGACCAGTACTCTGTCTGAAACCCTCTCAACCAGCATCATGCAGATCACGAGCGAATCCGTCATCTCCACGCCATCCCCAAGCACGACGGAAACCGAACAACTTACCACCAGCTTGCTCTTTACCACGTCGTTGCCTACGACTGAACAAATCTCAGCGTCGACAGCAACTTTGCTTTCCACTTTAGAGACGCCGCGTACAAGTGAAATGACATCGACAGAAATTGTACCGTCAAGTACGCACGTCTTGAGTACGTCCTCGGAATCTCAACCAACAAGCATACCTTCAACGAGTGTATCCGAAAGCCTTGGTACATCTTCAGTTACCAGCCAAACGGAAGCGGTTTCTAGCACCACTCCAACCGTCCTGCATCCTTCTAGTTCGCCAACATCTTCTCCAAGCACCTCCTCCGTTTCGGAGACAGAGAAAACCACGCTGGAAAGTACAACCGCAAGTACGCCAGCAACAACTTTAGAGCAAATGACCAGTACTCTGTCTGAAACCCTCTCAACCAGCATCATGCAGATCACGAGCGAATCCGTCATCTCCACGCCATCCCCAAGCACGACGGAAACCGAACAACTTACCACCAGCTTGCTCTTTACCACGTCGTTGCCTACGACTGAACAAATCTCAGCGTCGACAGCAACTTTGCTTTCCACTTTAGAGACGCCGCGTACAAGTGAAATGACATCGACAGAAATTGTACCGTCAAGTACGCACGTCTTGAGTACGTCCTCGGAATCTCAACCAACAAGCATACCTTCAACGAGTGTATCCGAAAGCCTTGGTACATCTTCAGTTACCAGCCAAACGGAAGCGGTTTCTAGCACCACTCCAACCGTCCTGCATCCTTCTAGTTCGCCAACATCTTCTCCAAGCACCTCCTCCGTTTCGGAGACAGAGAAAACCACGCTGGAAAGTACAACCGCAAGTACGCCAGCAACAACTTTAGAGCAAATGACCAGTACTCTGTCTGAAACCCTCTCAACCAGCATCATGCAGATCACGAGCGAATCCGTCATCTCCACGCCATCCCCAAGCACGACGGAAACCGAACAACTTACCACCAGCTTGCTGTTTACCACGTCGTTGCCTACGACTGAACAAATCTCAGCGTCGACAGCAACTTTGCTTTCCACTTTAGAGACGCCGCGTACAAGTGAAATGACATCGACAGAAATTGTACCGTCAAGTACGCACGTCTTGAGTACGTCCTCGGAATCTCAACCAACAAGCATACCTTCAACGAGTGTATCCGAAAGCCTTGGTACATCTTCAGTTACCAGCCAAACGGAAGCGGTTTCTAGCACCACTCCAACCGTCCTGCATCCTTCTAGTTCGCCAACATCTTCTCCAAGCACCTCCTCCGTTTCGGTGACAGAGAAAACCACGCTGGAAAGTACAACCGCAAGTACGCCAGCAACAACTTTAGAGCAAATGACCAGTACTCTGTCTGAAACCCTCTCAACCAGCATCATGCAGATCACGAGCGAATCCGTCATCTCCACGCCATCCCCAAGCACGACGGAAACCGAACAACTTACCACCAGCTTGCTCTTTACCACGTCGTTGCCTACGACTGAACAAATCTCAGCGTCGACAGCAACTTTGCTTTCCACTTTAGAGACGCCGCGTACAAGTGAAATGACATCGACAGAAATTGTACCGTCAAGTACGCACGTCTTGAGTACGTCCTCGGAATCTCAACCAACAAGCATACCTTCAACGAGTGTATCCGAAAGCCTTGGTACATCTTCAGTTACCAGCCAAACGGAAGCGGTTTCTAGCACCACTCCAACCGTCCTGCATCCTTCTAGTTCGCCAACATCTTCTCCAAGCACCTCCTCCGTTTCGGAGACAGAGAAAACCACGCTGGAAAGTACAACCGCAAGTACGCCAGCAACAACTTTAGAGCAAATGACCAGTACTCTGTCTGAAACCCTCTCAACCAGCATCATGCAGATCACGAGCGAATCCGTCATCTCCACGCCATCCCCAAGCACGACGGAAACCGAACAACTTACCACCAGCTTGCTCTTTACCACGTCGTTGCCTACGACTGAACAAATCTCAGCGTCGACAGCAACTTTGCTTTCCACTTTAGAGACGCCGCGTACAAGTGAAATGACATCGACAGAAATTGTACCGTCAAGTACGCACGTCTTGAGTACGTCCTCGGAATCTCAACCAACAAGCATACCTTCAACGAGTGTATCCGAAAGCCTTGGTACATCTTCAGTTACCAGCCAAACGGAAGCGGTTTCTAGCACCACTCCAACCGTCCTGCATCCTTCTAGTTCGCCAACATCTTCTCCAAGCACCTCCTCCGTTTCGGAGACAGAGAAAACCACGCTGGAAAGTACAACCGCAAGTACGCCAGCAACAACTTTAGAGCAAATGACCAGTACTCTGTCTGAAACCCTCTCAACCAGCATCATGCAGATCACGAGCGAATCCGTCATCTCCACGCCATCCCCAAGCACGACGGAAACCGAACAACTTACCACCAGCTTGCTCTTTACCACGTCGTTGCCTACGACTGAACAAATCTCAGCGTCGACAGCAACTTTGCTTTCCACTTTAGAGACGCCGCGTACAAGTGAAATGACATCGACAGAAATTGTACCGTCAAGTACGCACGTCTTGAGTACGTCCTCGGAATCTCAACCAACAAGCATACCTTCAACGAGTGTATCCGAAAGCCTTGGTACATCTTCAGTTACCAGCCAAACGGAAGCGGTTTCTAGCACCACTCCAACCGTCCTGCATCCTTCTAGTTCGCCAACATCTTCTCCAAGCACCTCCTCCGTTTCGGAGACAGAGAAAACCACGCTGGAAAGTACAACCGCAAGTACGCCAGCAACAACTTTAGAGCAAATGACCAGTACTCTGTCTGAAACCCTCTCAACCAGCATCATGCAGATCACGAGCGAATCCGTCATCTCCACGCCATCCCCAAGCACGACGGAAACCGAACAACTTACCACCAGCTTGCTCTTTACCACGTCGTTGCCTACGACTGAACAAATCTCAGCGTCGACAGCAACTTTGCTTTCCACTTTAGAGACGCCGCGTACAAGTGAAATGACATCGACAGAAATTGTACCGTCAAGTACGCACGTCTTGAGTACGTCCTCGGAATCTCAACCAACAAGCATACCTTCAACGAGTGTATCCGAAAGCCTTGGTACATCTTCAGTTACCAGCCAAACGGAAGCGGTTTCTAGCACCACTCCAACCGTCCTGCATCCTTCTAGTTCGCCAACATCTTCTCCAAGCACCTCCTCCGTTTCGGAGACAGAGAAAACCACGCTGGAAAGTACAACCGCAAGTACGCCAGCAACAACTTTAGAGCAAATGACCAGTACTCTGTCTGAAACCCTCTCAACCAGCATCATGCAGATCACGAGCGAATCCGTCATCTCCACGCCATCCCCAAGCACGACGGAAACCGAACAACTTACCACCAGCTTGCTCTTTACCACGTCGTTGCCTACGACTGAACAAATCTCAGCGTCGACAGCAACTTTGCTTTCCACTTTAGAGACGCCGCGTACAAGTGAAATGACATCGACAGAAATTGTACCGTCAAGTACGCACGTCTTGAGTACGTCCTCGGAATCTCAACCAACAAGCATACCTTCAACGAGTGTATCCGAAAGCCTTGGTACATCTTCAGTTACCAGCCAAACGGAAGCGGTTTCTAGCACCACTCCAACCGTCCTGCATCCTTCTAGTTCGCCAACATCTTCTCCAAGCACCTCCTCCGTTTCGGAGACAGAGAAAACCACGCTGGAAAGTACAACCGCTAGGCCAGCAACAACTTTAGAGCAAATGACCAGTACTCTGTCTGAAACCCTCTCAACCAGCATCATGCAGATCACGAGCGAATCCGTCATCTCCACGCCATCCCCAAGCACGACGGAAACCGAACAACTTACCACCAGCTTGCTCTTTACCACGTCGTTGCCTACGACTGAACAAATCTCAGCGTCGACAGCAACTTTGCTTTCCACTTTAGAGACGCCGCGTACAAGTGAAATGACATCGACAGAAATTGTACCGTCAAGTACGCACGTCTTGAGTACGTCCTCGGAATCTCAACCAACAAGCATACCTTCAACGAGTGTATCCGAAAGCCTTGGTACATCTTCAGTTACCAGCCAAACGGAAGCGGTTTCTAGCACCACTCCAACCGTCCTGCATCCTTCTAGTTCGCCAACATCTTCTCCAAGCACCTCCTCCGTTTCGGAGACAGAGAAAACCACGCTGGAAAGTACAACCGCAAGTACGCCAGCAACAACTTTAGAGCAAATGACCAGTACTCTGTCTGAAACCCTCTCAACCAGCATCATGCAGATCACGAGCGAATCCGTCATCTCCACGCCATCCCCAAGCACGACGGAAACCGAACAACTTACCACCAGCTTGCTCTTTACCACGTCGTTGCCTACGACTGAACAAATCTCAGCGTCGACAGCAACTTTGCTTTCCACTTTAGAGACGCCGCGTACAAGTGAAATGACATCGACAGAAATTGTACCGTCAAGTACGCACGTCTTGAGTACGTCCTCGGAATCTCAACCAACAAGCATACCTTCAACGAGTGTATCCGAAAGCCTTGGTACATCTTCAGTTACCAGCCAAACGGAAGCGGTTTCTAGCACCACTCCAACCGTCCTGCATCCTTCTAGTTCGCCAACATCTTCTCCAAGCACCTCCTCCGTTTCGGAGACAGAGAAAACCACGCTGGAAAGTACAACCGCAAGTACGCCAGCAACAACTTTAGAGCAAATGACCAGTACTCTGTCTGAAACCCTCTCAACCAGCATCATGCAGATCACGAGCGAATCCGTCATCTCCACGCCATCCCCAAGCACGACGGAAACCGAACAACTTACCACCAGCTTGCTCTTTACCACGTCGTTGCCTACGACTGAACAAATCTCAGCGTCGACAGCAACTTTGCTTTCCACTTTAGAGACGCCGCGTACAAGTGAAATGACATCGACAGAAATTGTACCGTCAAGTACGCACGTCTTGAGTACGTCCTCGGAATCTCAACCAACAAGCATACCTTCAACGAGTGTATCCGAAAGCCTTGGTACATCTTCAGTTACCAGCCAAACGGAAGCGGTTTCTAGCACCACTCCAACCGTCCTGCATCCTTCTAGTTCGCCAACATCTTCTCCAAGCACCTCCTCCGTTTCGGAGACAGAGAAAACCACGCTGGAAAGTACAACCGCAAGTACGCCAGCAACAACTTTAGAGCAAATGACCAGTACTCTGTCTGAAACCCTCTCAACCAGCATCATGCAGATCACGAGCGAATCCGTCATCTCCACGCCATCCCCAAGCACGACGGAAACCGAACAACTTACCACCAGCTTGCTCTTTACCACGTCGTTGCCTACGACTGAACAAATCTCAGCGTCGACAGCAACTTTGCTTTCCACTTTAGAGACGCCGCGTACAAGTGAAATGACATCGACAGAAATTGTACCGTCAAGTACGCACGTCTTGAGTACGTCCTCGGAATCTCAACCAACAAGCATACCTTCAACGAGTGTATCCGAAAGCCTTGGTACATCTTCAGTTACCAGCCAAACGGAAGCGGTTTCTAGCACCACTCCAACCGTCCTGAATCCTTCTAGTTCGCCAACATCTTCGCCAAGCACCTCCTCCGTTTCGGAGACAGAGAAAACCACGCTGGAAAGTACAACCGCAAGTACGCCAGCAACAACTTTAGAGCAAATGACCAGTACTCTGTCTGAAACCCTCTCAACCAGCATCATGCAGATCACGAGCGAATCCGTCATCTCCACGCCATCCCCAAGCACGACGGAAACCGAACAACTTACCACCAGCTTGCTCTTTACCACGTCGTTGCCTACGACTGAACAAATCTCAGCGTCGACAGCAACTTTGCTTTCCACTTTAGAGACGCCGCGTACAAGTGAAATGACATCGACAGAAATTGTACCGTCAAGTACGCACGTCTTGAGTACGTCCTCGGAATCTCAACCAACAAGCATACCTTCAACGAGTGTATCCGAAAGCCTTGGTACATCTTCAGTTACCAGCCAAACGGAAGCGGTTTCTAGCACCACTCCAACCGTCCTGCATCCTTCTAGTTCGCCAACATCTTCTCCAAGCACCTCCTCCGTTTCGGAGACAGAGAAAACCACGCTGGAAAGTACAACCGCAAGTACGCCAGCAACAACTTTAGAGCAAATGACCAGTACTCTGTCTGAAACCCTCTCAACCAGCATCATGCAGAGCACGAGCGAATCCGTCATCTCCACGCCATCCCCAAGCACGACGGAAACCGAACAACTTACCACCAGCTTGCTCTTTACCACGTCGTTGCCTACGACTGAACAAATCTCAGCGTCGACAGCAACTTTGCTTTCCACTTTAGAGACGCCGCGTACAAGTGAAATGACATCGACAGAAATTGTACCGTCAAGTACGCACGTCTTGAGTACGTCCTCGGAATCTCAACCAACAAGCATACCTTCAACGAGTGTATCCGAAAGCCTTGGTACATCTTCAGTTACCAGCCAAACGGAAGCGGTTTCTAGCACCACTCCAACCGTCCTGCATCCTTCTAGTTCGCCAACATCTTCTCCAAGCACCTCCTCCGTTTCGGAGACAGAGAAAACCACACTGGAAAGTACAACCGCAAGTACGCCAGCAACAACTTTAGAGCAAATGACCAGTACTCTGTCTGAAACCCTCTCAACCAGCATCATGCAGATCACGAGCGAATCCGTCATCTCCACGCCATCCCCAAGCACGACGGAAACCGAACAACTTACCACCAGCTTGCTCTTTACCACGTCGTTGCCTACGACTGAACAAATCTCAGCGTCGACAGCAACTTTGCTTTCCACTTTAGAGACGCCGCGTACAAGTGAAATGACATCGACAGAAATTGTACCGTCAAGTACGCACGTCTTGAGTACGTCCTCGGAATCTCAACCAACAAGCATACCTTCAACGAGTGTATCCGAAAGCCTTGGTACATCTTCAGTTACCAGCCAAACGGAAGCGGTTTCTAGCACCACTCCAACCGTCCTGCATCCTTCTAGTTCGCCAACATCTTCTCCAAGCACCTCCTCCGCTTCGGAGACAGAGAAAACCACGCTGGAAAGTACAACCGCAAGTACGCCAGCAACAACTTTAGAGCAAATGACCAGTACTCTGTCTGAAACCCTCTCAACCAGCATCATGCAGATCACGAGCGAATCCGTCATCTCCACGCCATCCCCAAGCACGACGGAAACCGAACAACTTACCACCAGCTTGCTCTTTACCACGTCGTTGCCTACGACTGAACAAATCTCAGCGTCGACAGCAACTTTGCTTTCCACTTTAGAGACGCCGCGTACAAGTGAAATGACATCGACAGAAATTGTACCGTCAAGTACGCACGTCTTGAGTACGTCCTCGGAATCTCAACCAACAAGCATACCTTCAACGAGTGTATCCGAAAGCCTTGGTACATCTTCAGTTACCAGCCAAACGGAAGCGGTTTCTAGCACCACTCCAACCGTCCTGCATCCTTCTAGTTCGCCAACATCTTCTCCAAGCACCTCCTCCGTTTCGGAGACAGAGAAAACCACACTGGAAAGTACAACCGCAAGTACGCCAGCAACAACTTTAGAGCAAATGACCAGTACTCTGTCTGAAACCCTCTCAACCAGCATCATGCAGATCACGAGCGAATCCGTCATCTCCACGCCATCCCCAAGCACGACGGAAACCGAACAACTTACCACCAGCTTGCTCTTTACCACGTCGTTGCCTACGACTGAACAAATCTCAGCGTCGACAGCAACTTTGCTTTCCACTTTAGAGACGCCGCGTACAAGTGAAATGACATCGACAGAAATTGTACCGTCAAGTACGCACGTCTTGAGTACGTCCTCGGAATCTCAACCAACAAGCATACCTTCAACGAGTGTATCCGAAAGCCTTGGTACATCTTCAGTTACCAGCCAAACGGAAGCGGTTTCTAGCACCACTCCAACCGTCCTGCATCCTTCTAGTTCGCCAACATCTTCTCCAAGCACCTCCTCCGCTTCGGAGACAGAGAAAACCACGCTGGAAAGTACAACCGCAAGTACGCCAGCAACAACTTTAGAGCAAATGACCAGTACTCTGTCTGAAACCCTCTCAACCAGCATCATGCAGATCACGAGCGAATCCGTCATCTCCACGCCATCCCCAAGCACGACGGAAACCGAACAACTTACCACCAGCTTGCTCTTTACCACGTCGTTGCCTACGACTGAACAAATCTCAGCGTCGACAGCAACTTTGCTTTCCACTTTAGAGACGCCGCGTACAAGTGAAATGACATCGACAGAAATTGTACCGTCAAGTACGCACGTCTTGAGTACGTCCTCGGAATCTCAACCAACAAGCATACCTTCAACGAGTGTATCCGAAAGCCTTGGTACATCTTCAGTTACCAGCCAAACGGAAGCGGTTTCTAGCACCACTCCAACCGTCCTGCATCCTTCTAGTTCGCCAACATCTTCTCCAAGCACCTCCTCCGTTTCGGAGACAGAGAAAACCACGCTGGAAAGTACAACCGCAAGTACGCCAGCAACAACTTTAGAGCAAATGACCAGTACTCTGTCTGAAACCCTCTCAACCAGCATCATGCAGATCACGAGCGAATCCGTCATCTCCACGCCATCCCCAAGCACGACGGAAACCGAACAACTTACCACCAGCTTGCTGTTTACCACGTCGTTGCCTACGACTGAACAAATCTCAGCGTCGACAGCAACTTTGCTTTCCACTTTAGAGACGCCGCGTACAAGTGAAATGACATCGACAGAAATTGTACCGTCAAGTACGCACGTCTTGAGTACGTCCTCGGAATCTCAACCAACAAGCATACCTTCAACGAGTGTATCCGAAAGCCTTGGTACATCTTCAGTTACCAGCCAAACGGAAGCGGTTTCTAGCACCACTCCAACCGTCCTGCATCCTTCTAGTTCGCCAACATCTTCTCCAAGCACCTCCTCCGTTTCGGTGACAGAGAAAACCACGCTGGAAAGTACAACCGCAAGTACGCCAGCAACAACTTTAGAGCAAATGACCAGTACTCTGTCTGAAACCCTCTCAACCAGCATCATGCAGATCACGAGCGAATCCGTCATCTCCACGCCATCCCCAAGCACGACGGAAACCGAACAACTTACCACCAGCTTGCTCTTTACCACGTCGTTGCCTACGACTGAACAAATCTCAGCGTCGACAGCAACTTTGCTTTCCACTTTAGAGACGCCGCGTACAAGTGAAATGACATCGACAGAAATTGTACCGTCAAGTACGCACGTCTTGAGTACGTCCTCGGAATCTCAACCAACAAGCATACCTTCAACGAGTGTATCCGAAAGCCTTGGTACATCTTCAGTTACCAGCCAAACGGAAGCGGTTTCTAGCACCACTCCAACCGTCCTGCATCCTTCTAGTTCGCCAACATCTTCTCCAAGCACCTCCTCCGTTTCGGAGACAGAGAAAACCACACTGGAAAGTACAACCGCAAGTACGCCAGCAACAACTTTAGAGCAAATGACCAGTACTCTTTCTGAAACCCTCTCAACCAGCATCATGCAGATCACGAGCGAATCCGTCATCTCCACGCCATCCCCAAGCACGACGGAAACCGAACAACTTACCACCAGCTTGCTCTTAACCACGTCGTTGCCTACGACTGAACAAATCTCAGCGTCGACAGCAACTTTGCTTTCCACTTTAGAGACGCCGCGTACAAGTGAAATGACATCGACAGAAATTGTACCGTCAAGTACGCACGTCTTGAGTACGTCCTCGGAATCTCAACCAACAAGCATACCTTCAACGAGTGTATCCGAAAGCCTTGGTACATCTTCAGTTACCAGCCAAACGGAAGCGGTTTCTAGCACCACTCCAACCGTCCTGCATCCTTCTAGTTCGCCAACATCTTCTCCAAGCACCTCCTCCGTTTCGGAGACAGAGAAAACCACACTGGAAAGTACAACCGCAAGTACGCCAGCAACAACTTTAGAGCAAATGACCAGTACTCTGTCTGAAACCCTCTCAACCAGCATCATGCAGATCACGAGCGAATCCGTCATCTCCACGCCATCCCCAAGCACGACGGAAACCGAACAACTTACCACCAGCTTGCTCTTTACCACGTCGTTGCCTACGACTGAACAAATCTCAGCGTCGACAGCAACTTTGCTTTCCACTTTAGAGACGCCGCGTACAAGTGAAATGACATCGACAGAAATTGTACCGTCAAGTACGCACGTCTTGAGTACGTCCTCGGAATCTCAACCAACAAGCATACCTTCAACGAGTGTATCCGAAAGCCTTGGTACATCTTCAGTTACCAGCCAAACGGAAGCGGTTTCTAGCACCACTCCAACCGTCCTGCATCCTTCTAGTTCGCCAACATCTTCTCCAAGCACCTCCTCCGTTTCGGAGACAGAGAAAACCACGCTGGAAAGTACAACCGCAAGTACGCCAGCAACAACTTTAGAGCAAATGACCAGTACTCTGTCTGAAACCCTCTCAACCAGCATCATGCAGATCACGAGCGAATCCGTCATCTCCACGCCATCCCCAAGCACGACGGAAACCGAACAACTTACCACCAGCTTGCTCTTTACCACGTCGTTGCCTACGACTGAACAAATCTCAGCGTCGACAGCAACTTTGCTTTCCACTTTAGAGACGCCGCGTACAAGTGAAATGACATCGACAGAAATTGTACCGTCAAGTACGCACGTCTTGAGTACGTCCTCGGAATCTCAACCAACAAGCATACCTTCAACGAGTGTATCCGAAAGCCTTGGTACATCTTCAGTTACCAGCCAAACGGAAGCGGTTTCTAGCACCACTCCAACCGTCCTGCATCCTTCTAGTTCGCCAACATCTTCTCCAAGCACCTCCTCCGTTTCGGAGACAGAGAAAACCACGCTGGAAAGTACAACCGCAAGTACGCCAGCAACAACTTTAGAGCAAATGACCAGTACTCTGTCTGAAACCCTCTCAACCAGCATCATGCAGATCACGAGCGAATCCGTCATCTCCACGCCATCCCCAAGCACGACGGAAACCGAACAACTTACCACCAACTTGCTCTTTACCACGTCGTTGCCTACGACTGAACAAACCTCAGCGTCGACAGCAACTTTGCTTTCCACTTTAGAGACGCCGCGTACAAGTGAAATGACATCGACAGAAATTGTACCGTCAAGTACGCACGTCTTGAGTACGTCCTCGGAATCTCAACCAACAAGCATACCTTCAACGAGTGTATCCGAAAGCCTTGGTACATCTTCAGTTACCAGCCAAACGGAAGCGGTTTCTAGCACCACTCCAACCGTCCTGCATCCTTCTAGTTCGCCAACATCTTCTCCAAGCACCTCCTCCGTTTCGGAGACAGAGAAAACCACGCTGGAAAGTACAACCGCAAGTACGCCAGCAACAACTTTAGAGCAAATGACCAGTACTCTGTCTGAAACCCTCTCAACCAGCATCATGCAGATCACGAGCGAATCCGTCATCTCCACGCCATCCCCAAGCACGACGGAAACCGAACAACTTACCACCAGCTTGCTCTTTACCACGTCGTTGCCTACGACTGAACAAATCTCAGCGTCGACAGCAACTTTGCTTTCCACTTTAGAGACGCCGCGTACAAGTGAAATGACATCGACAGAAATTGTACCGTCAAGTACGCACGTCTTGAGTACGTCCTCGGAATCTCCACCAACAAGCATACCTTCAAGGAGTGTATCCGAAAGCCTTGGTACATCTTCAGTTACCAGCCAAACGGAAGCGGTTTCTAGCACCACTCCAACCGTCCTGCATCCTTCTAGTTCGCCAACATCTTCTCCAAGCACCTCCTCCGTTTCGGAGACAGAGAAAACCACGCTGGAAAGTACAACCGCAAGTACGCCAGCAACAACTTTAGAGCAAATGACCAGTACTCTGTCTGAAACCCTCTCAACCAGCATCATGCAGATCACGAGCGAATCCGTCATCTCCACGCCATCCCCAAGCACGACGGAAACCGAACAACTTACCACCAGCTTGCTCTTTACCACGTCGTTGCCTACGACTGAACAAATCTCAGCGTCGACAGCAACTTTGCTTTCCACTTTAGAGACGCCGCGTACAAGTGAAATGACATCGACAGAAATTGTACCGTCAAGTACGCACGTCTTGAGTACGTCCTCGGAATCTCAACCAACAAGCATACCTTCAACGAGTGTATCCGAAAGCCTTGGTACATCTTCAGTTACCAGCCAAACGGAAGCGGTTTCTAGCACCACTCCAACCGTCCTGCATCCTTCTAGTTCGCCAACATCTTCTCCAAGCACCTCCTCCGTTTCGGAGACAGAGAAAACCACGCTGGAAAGTACAACCGCAAGTACGCCAGCAACAACTTTAGAGCAAATGACCAGTACTCTGTCTGGAACCCTCTCAACCAGCATCATGCAGATCACGAGCGAATCCGTCATCTCCACGCCATCCCCAAGCACGACGGAAACCGAACAACTTACCACCAGCTTGCTCTTTACCACGTCGTTGCCTACGACTGAACAAATCTCAGCGTCGACAGCAACTTTGCTTTCCACTTTAGAGACGCCGCGTACAAGTGAAATGACATCGACAGAAATTGTACCGTCAAGTACGCACGTCTTGAGTACGTCCTCGGAATCTCAACCAACAAGCATACCTTCAACGAGTGTATCCGAAAGCCTTGGTACATCTTCAGTTACCAGCCAAACGGAAGCGGTTTCTAGCACCACTCCAACCGTCCTGCATCCTTCTAGTTCGCCAACATCTTCTCCAAGCACCTCCTCCGTTTCGGAGACAGAGAAAACCACGCTGGAAAGTACAACCGCAAGTACGCCAGCAACAACTTTAGAGCAAATGACCAGTACTCTGTCTGAAACCCTCTCAACCAGCATCATGCAGATCACGAGCGAATCCGTCATCTCCACGCCATCCCCAAGCACGACGGAAACCGAACAACTTACCACCAGCTTGCTCTTTACCACGTCGTTGCCTACGACTGAACAAATCTCAGCGTCGACAGCAACTTTGCTTTCCACTTTAGAGACGCCGCGTACAAGTGAAATGACATCGACAGAAATTGTACCGTCAAGTACGCACGTCTTGAGTACGTCCTCGGAATCTCAACCAACAAGCATACCTTCAACGAGTGTATCCGAAAGCCTTGGTACATCTTCAGTTACCAGCCAAACGGAAGCGGTTTCTAGCACCACTCCAACCGTCCTGCATCCTTCTAGTTCGCCAACATCTTCTCCAAGCACCTCCTCCGTTTCGGAGACAGAGAAAACCACGCTGGAAAGTACAACCGCAAGTACGCCAGCAACAACTTTAGAGCAAATGACCAGTACTCTGTCTGAAACCCTCTCAACCAGCATCATGCAGATCACGAGCGAATCCGTCATCTCCACGCCATCCCCAAGCACGACGGAAACCGAACAACTTACCACCAGCTTGCTCTTTACCACGTCGTTGCCTACGACTGAACAAATCTCAGCGTCGACAGCAACTTTGCTTTCCACTTTAGAGACGCCGCGTACAAGTGAAATGACATCGACAGAAATTGTACCGTCAAGTACGCACGTCTTGAGTACGTCCTCGGAATCTCAACCAACAAGCATACCTTCAACGAGTGTATCCGAAAGCCTTGGTACATCTTCAGTTACCAGCCAAACGGAAGCGGTTTCTAGCACCACTCCAACCGTCCTGCATCCTTCTAGTTCGCCAACATCTTCTCCAAGCACCTCCTCCGTTTCGGAGACAGAGAAAACCACGCTGGAAAGTACAACCGCAAGTACGCCAGCAACAACTTTAGAGCAAATGACCAGTACTCTGTCTGAAACCCTCTCAACCAGCATCATGCAGATCACGAGCGAATCCGTCATCTCCACGCCATCCCCAAGCACGACGGAAACCGAACAACTTACCACCAGCTTGCTCTTTACCACGTCGTTGCCTACGACTGAACAAATCTCAGCGTCGACAGCAACTTTGCTTTCCACTTTAGAGACGCCGCGTACAAGTGAAATGACATCGACAGAAATTGTACCGTCAAGTACGCACGTCTTGAGTACGTCCTCGGAATCTCCACCAACAAGCATACCTTCAACGAGTGTATCCGAAAGCCTTGGTACATCTTCAGTTACCAGCCAAACGGAAGCGGTTTCTAGCACCACTCCAACCGTCCTGCATCCTTCTAGTTCGCCAACATCTTCTCCAAGCACCTCCTCCGTTTCGGAGACAGAGAAAACCACGCTGGAAAGTACAACCGCAAGTACGCCAGCAACAACTTTAGAGCAAATGACCAGTACTCTGTCTGAAACCCTCTCAACCAGCATCATGCAGATCACGAGCGAATCCGTCATCTCCACGCCATCCCCAAGCACGACGGAAACCGAACAACTTACCACCAGCTTGCTCTTTACCACGTCGTTGCCTACGACTGAACAAATCTCAGCGTCGACAGCAACTTTGCTTTCCACTTTAGAGACGCCGCGTACAAGTGAAATGACATCGACAGAAATTGTACCGTCAAGTACGCACGTCTTGAGTACGTCCTCGGAATCTCAACCAACAAGCATACCTTCAACGAGTGTATCCGAAAGCCTTGGTACATCTTCAGTTACCAGCCAAACGGAAGCGGTTTCTAGCACCACTCCAACCGTCCTGCATCCTTCTAGTTCGCCAACATCTTCTCCAAGCACCTCCTCCGTTTCGGAGACAGAGAAAACCACACTGGAAAGTACAACCGCAAGTACGCCAGCAACAACTTTAGAGCAAATGACCAGTACTCTGTCTGAAACCCTCTCAACCAGCATCATGCAGATCACGAGCGAATCCGTCATCTCCACGCCATCCCCAAGCACGACGGAAACCGAAC
Source organism: Sminthurides aquaticus (assembly GCA_906901655.1). Lineage (NCBI taxonomy): Eukaryota > Metazoa > Arthropoda > Collembola > Symphypleona > Sminthurididae > Sminthurides > Sminthurides aquaticus. The sequence continues at coordinate 44,639 of CAJQTT010000002.1, read as the reverse complement.
AACTTACCACCAGCTTGCTCTTTACCACGTCGTTGCCTACGACTGAACAAATCTCAGCGTCGACAGCAACTTTGCTTTCCACTTTAGAGACGCCGCGTACAAGTGAAATGACATCGACAGAAATTGTACCGTCAAGTACGCACGTCTTGAGTACGTCCTCGGAATCTCCACCAACAAGCATACCTTCAACGAGTGTATCCGAAAGCCTTGGTACATCTTCAGTTACCAGCCAAACGGAAGCGGTTTCTAGCACCACTCCAACCGTCCTGCATCCTTCTAGTTCGCCAACATCTTCTCCAAGCACCTCCTCCGTTTCGGAGACAGAGAAAACCACGCTGGAAAGTACAACCGCAAGTACGCCAGCAACAACTTTAGAGCAAATGACCAGTACTCTGTCTGAAACCCTCTCAACCAGCATCATGCAGATCACGAGCGAATCCGTCATCTCCACGCCATCCCCAAGCACGACGGAAACCGAACAACTTACCACCAGCTTGCTCTTTACCACGTCGTTGCCTACGACTGAACAAATCTCAGCGTCGACAGCAACTTTGCTTTCCACTTTAGAGACGCCGCGTACAAGTGAAATGACATCGACAGAAATTGTACCGTCAAGTACGCACGTCTTGAGTACGTCCTCGGAATCTCAACCAACAAGCATACCTTCAACGAGTGTATCCGAAAGCCTTGGTACATCTTCAGTTACCAGCCAAACGGAAGCGGTTTCTAGCACCACTCCAACCGTCCTGCATCCTTCTAGTTCGCCAACATCTTCTCCAAGCACCTCCTCCGTTTCGGAGACAGAGAAAACCACGCTGGAAAGTACAACCGCAAGTACGCCAGCAACAACTTTAGAGCAAATGACCAGTACTCTGTCTGAAACCCTCTCAACCAGCATCATGCAGATCACGAGCGAATCCGTCATCTCCACGCCATCCCCAAGCACGACGGAAACCGAACAACTTACCACCAGCTTGCTCTTTACCACGTCGTTGCCTACGACTGAACAAATCTCAGCGTCGACAGCAACTTTGCTTTCTACTTTAGAGACGCCGCGTACAAGTGAAATGACATCGACAGAAATTGTACCGTCAAGTACGCACGTCTTGAGTACGTCCTCGGAATCTCAACCAACAAGCATACCTTCAACGAGTGTATCCGAAAGCCTTGGTACATCTTCAGTTACCAGCCAAACGGAAGCGGTTTCTAGCACCACTCCAACCGTCCTGCATCCTTCTAGTTCGCCAACATCTTCTCCAAGCACCTCCTCCGTTTCGGAGACAGAGAAAACCACGCTGGAAAGTACAACCGCAAGTACGCCAGCAACAACTTTAGAGCAAATGACCAGTACTCTGTCTGAAACCCTCTCAACCAGCATCATGCAGATCACGAGCGAATCCGTCATCTCCACGCCATCCCCAAGCACGACGGAAACCGAACAACTTACCACCAGCTTGCTCTTTACCACGTCGTTGCCTACGACTGAACAAATCTCAGCGTCGACAGCAACTTTGCTTTCCACTTTAGAGACGCCGCGTACAAGTGAAATGACATCGACAGAAATTGTACCGTCAAGTACGCACGTCTTGAGTACGTCCTCGGAATCTCAACCAACAAGCATACCTTCAACGAGTGTATCCGAAAGCCTTGGTACATCTTCAGTTACCAGCCAAACGGAAGCGGTTTCTAGCACCACTCCAACCGTCCTGCATCCTTCTAGTTCGCCAACATCTTCTCCAAGCACCTCCTCCGTTTCGGAGACAGAGAAAACCACGCTGGAAAGTACAACCGCAAGTACGCCAGCAACAACTTTAGAGCAAATGACCAGTACTCTGTCTGAAACCCTCTCAACCAGCATCATGCAGATCACGAGCGAATCCGTCATCTCCACGCCATCCCCAAGCACGACGGAAACCGAACAACTTACCACCAGCTTGCTCTTTACCACGTCGTTGCCTACGACTGAACAAATCTCAGCGTCGACAGCAACTTTGCTTTCCACTTTAGAGACGCCGCGTACAAGTGAAATGACATCGACAGAAATTGTACCGTCAAGTACGCACGTCTTGAGTACGTCCTCGGAATCTCAACCAACAAGCATACCTTCAACGAGTGTATCCGAAAGCCTTGGTACATCTTCAGTTACCAGCCAAACGGAAGCGGTTTCTAGCACCACTCCAACCGTCCTGCATCCTTCTAGTTCGCCAACATCTTCTCCAAGCACCTCCTCCGTTTCGGAGACAGAGAAAACCACGCTGGAAAGTACAACCGCAAGTACGCCAGCAACAACTTTAGAGCAAATGACCAGTACTCTGTCTGAAACCCTCTCAACCAGCATCATGCAGATCACGAGCGAATCCGTCATCTCCACGCCATCCCCAAGCACGACGGAAACCGAACAACTTACCACCAGCTTGCTCTTTACCACGTCGTTGCCTACGACTGAACAAATCTCAGCGTCGACAGCAACTTTGCTTTCCACTTTAGAGACGCCGCGTACAAGTGAAATGACATCGACAGAAATTGTACCGTCAAGTACGCACGTCTTGAGTACGTCCTCGGAATCTCAACCAACAAGCATACCTTCAACGAGTGTATCCGAAAGCCTTGGTACATCTTCAGTTACCAGCCAAACGGAAGCGGTTTCTAGCACCACTCCAACCGTCCTGCATCCTTCTAGTTCGCCAACATCTTCTCCAAGCACCTCCTCCGTTTCGGAGACAGAGAAAACCACGCTGGAAAGTACAACCGCAAGTACGCCAGCAACAACTTTAGAGCAAATGACCAGTACTCTGTCTGAAACCCTCTCAACCAGCATCATGCAGATCACGAGCGAATCCGTCATCTCCACGCCATCCCCAAGCACGACGGAAACCGAACAACTTACCACCAGCTTGCTCTTTACCACGTCGTTGCCTACGACTGAACAAATCTCAGCGTCGACAGCAACTTTGCTTTCCACTTTAGAGACGCCGCGTACAAGTGAAATGACATCGACAGAAATTGTACCGTCAAGTACGCACGTCTTGAGTACGTCCTCGGAATCTCAACCAACAAGCATACCTTCAACGAGTGTATCCGAAAGCCTTGGTACATCTTCAGTTACCAGCCAAACGGAAGCGGTTTCTAGCACCACTCCAACCGTCCTGCATCCTTCTAGTTCGCCAACATCTTCTCCAAGCACCTCCTCCGTTTCGGAGACAGAGAAAACCACGCTGGAAAGTACAACCGCAAGTACGCCAGCAACAACTTTAGAGCAAATGACCAGTACTCTGTCTGAAACCCTCTCAACCAGCATCATGCAGATCACGAGCGAATCCGTCATCTCCACGCCATCCCCAAGCACGACGGAAACCGAACAACTTACCACCAGCTTGCTCTTTACCACGTCGTTGCCTACGACTGAACAAATCTCAGCGTCGACAGCAACTTTGCTTTCCACTTTAGAGACGCCGCGTACAAGTGAAATGACATCGACAGAAATTGTACCGTCAAGTACGCACGTCTTGAGTACGTCCTCGGAATCTCAACCAACAAGCATACCTTCAACGAGTGTATCCGAAAGCCTTGGTACATCTTCAGTTACCAGCCAAACGGAAGCGGTTTCTAGCACCACTCCAACCGTCCTGCATCCTTCTAGTTCGCCAACATCTTCTCCAAGCACCTCCTCCGTTTCGGAGACAGAGAAAACCACGCTGGAAAGTACAACCGCAAGTACGCCAGCAACAACTTTAGAGCAAATGACCAGTACTCTGTCTGAAACCCTCTCAACCAGCATCATGCAGATCACGAGCGAATCCGTCATCTCCACGCCATCCCCAAGCACGACGGAAACCGAACAACTTACCACCAGCTTGCTCTTTACCACGTCGTTGCCTACGACTGAACAAATCTCAGCGTCGACAGCAACTTTGCTTTCCACTTTAGAGACGCCGCGTACAAGTGAAATGACATCGACAGAAATTGTACCGTCAAGTACGCACGTCTTGAGTACGTCCTCGGAATCTCAACCAACAAGCATACCTTCAACGAGTGTATCCGAAAGCCTTGGTACATCTTCAGTTACCAGCCAAACGGAAGCGGTTTCTAGCACCACTCCAACCGTCCTGCATCCTTCTAGTTCGCCAACATCTTCTCCAAGCACCTCCTCCGTTTCGGAGACAGAGAAAACCACGCTGGAAAGTACAACCGCAAGTACGCCAGCAACAACTTTAGAGCAAATGACCAGTACTCTGTCTGAAACCCTCTCAACCAGCATCATGCAGATCACGAGCGAATCCGTCATCTCCACGCCATCCCCAAGCACGACGGAAACCGAACAACTTACCACCAGCTTGCTCTTTACCACGTCGTTGCCTACGACTGAACAAATCTCAGCGTCGACAGCAACTTTGCTTTCCACTTTAGAGACGCCGCGTACAAGTGAAATGACATCGACAGAAATTGTACCGTCAAGTACGCACGTCTTGAGTACGTCCTCGGAATCTCAACCAACAAGCATACCTTCAACGAGTGTATCCGAAAGCCTTGGTACATCTTCAGTTACCAGCCAAACGGAAGCGGTTTCTAGCACCACTCCAACCGTCCTGCATCCTTCTAGTTCGCCAACATCTTCTCCAAGCACCTCCTCCGTTTCGGAGACAGAGAAAACCACGCTGGAAAGTACAACCGCAAGTACGCCAGCAACAACTTTAGAGCAAATGACCAGTACTCTGTCTGAAACCCTCTCAACCAGCATCATGCAGATCACGAGCGAATCCGTCATCTCCACGCCATCCCCAAGCACGACGGAAACCGAACAACTTACCACCAGCTTGCTCTTTACCACGTCGTTGCCTACGACTGAACAAATCTCAGCGTCGACAGCAACTTTGCTTTCCACTTTAGAGACGCCGCGTACAAGTGAAATGACATCGACAGAAATTGTACCGTCAAGTACGCACGTCTTGAGTACGTCCTCGGAATCTCAACCAACAAGCATACCTTCAACGAGTGTATCCGAAAGCCTTGGTACATCTTCAGTTACCAGCCAAACGGAAGCGGTTTCTAGCACCACTCCAACCGTCCTGCATCCTTCTAGTTCGCCAACATCTTCTCCAAGCACCTCCTCCGTTTCGGAGACAGAGAAAACCACGCTGGAAAGTACAACCGCAAGTACGCCAGCAACAACTTTAGAGCAAATGACCAGTACTCTGTCTGAAACCCTCTCAACCAGCATCATGCAGATCACGAGCGAATCCGTCATCTCCACGCCATCCCCAAGCACGACGGAAACCGAACAACTTACCACCAGCTTGCTCTTTACCACGTCGTTGCCTACGACTGAACAAATCTCAGCGTCGACAGCAACTTTGCTTTCCACTTTAGAGACGCCGCGTACAAGTGAAATGACATCGACAGAAATTGTACCGTCAAGTACGCACGTCTTGAGTACGTCCTCGGAATCTCAACCAACAAGCATACCTTCAACGAGTGTATCCGAAAGCCTTGGTACATCTTCAGTTACCAGCCAAACGGAAGCGGTTTCTAGCACCACTCCAACCGTCCTGCATCCTTCTAGTTCGCCAACATCTTCTCCAAGCACCTCCTCCGTTTCGGAGACAGAGAAAACCACGCTGGAAAGTACAACCGCAAGTACGCCAGCAACAACTTTAGAGCAAATGACCAGTACTCTGTCTGAAACCCTCTCAACCAGCATCATGCAGATCACGAGCGAATCCGTCATCTCCACGCCATCCCCAAGCACGACGGAAACCGAACAACTTACCACCAGCTTGCTCTTTACCACGTCGTTGCCTACGACTGAACAAATCTCAGCGTCGACAGCAACTTTGCTTTCCACTTTAGAGACGCCGCGTACAAGTGAAATGACATCGACAGAAATTGTACCGTCAAGTACGCACGTCTTGAGTACGTCCTCGGAATCTCAACCAACAAGCATACCTTCAACGAGTGTATCCGAAAGCCTTGGTACATCTTCAGTTACCAGCCAAACGGAAGCGGTTTCTAGCACCACTCCAACCGTCCTGCATCCTTCTAGTTCGCCAACATCTTCTCCAAGCACCTCCTCCGTTTCGGAGACAGAGAAAACCACGCTGGAAAGTACAACCGCAAGTACGCCAGCAACAACTTTAGAGCAAATGACCAGTACTCTGTCTGAAACCCTCTCAACCAGCATCATGCAGATCACGAGCGAATCCGTCATCTCCACGCCATCCCCAAGCACGACGGAAACCGAACAACTTACCACCAGCTTGCTCTTTACCACGTCGTTGCCTACGACTGAACAAATCTCAGCGTCGACAGCAACTTTGCTTTCCACTTTAGAGACGCCGCGTACAAGTGAAATGACATCGACAGAAATTGTACCGTCAAGTACGCACGTCTTGAGTACGTCCTCGGAATCTCAACCAACAAGCATACCTTCAACGAGTGTATCCGAAAGCCTTGGTACATCTTCAGTTACCAGCCAAACGGAAGCGGTTTCTAGCACCACTCCAACCGTCCTGCATCCTTCTAGTTCGCCAACATCTTCTCCAAGCACCTCCTCCGCTTCGGAGACAGAGAAAACCACGCTGGAAAGTACAACCGCAAGTACGCCAGCAACAACTTTAGAGCAAATGACCAGTACTCTGTCTGAAACCCTCTCAACCAGCATCATGCAGATCACGAGCGAATCCGTCATCTCCACGCCATCCCCAAGCACGACGGAAACCGAACAACTTACCACCAGCTTGCTCTTTACCACGTCGTTGCCTACGACTGAACAAATCTCAGCGTCGACAGCAACTTTGCTTTCCACTTTAGAGACGCCGCGTACAAGTGAAATGACATCGACAGAAATTGTACCGTCAAGTACGCACGTCTTGAGTACGTCCTCGGAATCTCAACCAACAAGCATACCTTCAACGAGTGTATCCGAAAGCCTTGGTACATCTTCAGTTACCAGCCAAACGGAAGCGGTTTCTAGCACCACTCCAACCGTCCTGCATCCTTCTAGTTCGCCAACATCTTCTCCAAGCACCTCCTCCGTTTCGGAGACAGAGAAAACCACGCTGGAAAGTACAACCGCAAGTACGCCAGCAACAACTTTAGAGCAAATGACCAGTACTCTGTCTGAAACCCTCTCAACCAGCATCATGCAGATCACGAGCGAATCCGTCATCTCCACGCCATCCCCAAGCACGACGGAAACCGAACAACTTACCACCAGCTTGCTCTTTACCACGTCGTTGCCTACGACTGAACAAATCTCAGCGTCGACAGCAACTTTGCTTTCCACTTTAGAGACGCCGCGTACAAGTGAAATGACATCGACAGAAATTGTACCGTCAAGTACGCACGTCTTGAGTACGTCCTCGGAATCTCAACCAACAAGCATACCTTCAACGAGTGTATCCGAAAGCCTTGGTACATCTTCAGTTACCAGCCAAACGGAAGCGGTTTCTAGCACCACTCCAACCGTCCTGCATCCTTCTAGTTCGCCAACATCTTCTCCAAGCACCTCCTCCGTTTCGGAGACAGAGAAAACCACGCTGGAAAGTACAACCGCAAGTACGCCAGCAACAACTTTAGAGCAAATGACCAGTACTCTGTCTGAAACCCTCTCAACCAGCATCATGCAGATCACGAGCGAATCCGTCATCTCCACGCCATCCCCAAGCACGACGGAAACCGAACAACTTACCACCAGCTTGCTCTTTACCACGTCGTTGCCTACGACTGAACAAATCTCAGCGTCGACAGCAACTTTGCTTTCCACTTTAGAGACGCCGCGTACAAGTGAAATGACATCGACAGAAATTGTACCGTCAAGTACGCACGTCTTGAGTACGTCCTCGGAATCTCAACCAACAAGCATACCTTCAACGAGTGTATCCGAAAGCCTTGGTACATCTTCAGTTACCAGCCAAACGGAAGCGGTTTCTAGCACCACTCCAACCGTCCTGCATCCTTCTAGTTCGCCAACATCTTCTCCAAGCACCTCCTCCGTTTCGGAGACAGAGAAAACCACGCTGGAAAGTACAACCGCAAGTACGCCAGCAACAACTTTAGAGCAAATGACCAGTACTCTGTCTGAAACCCTCTCAACCAGCATCATGCAGATCACGAGCGAATCCGTCATCTCCACGCCATCCCCAAGCACGACGGAAACCGAACAACTTACCACCAGCTTGCTCTTTACCACGTCGTTGCCTACGACTGAACAAATCTCAGCGTCGACAGCAACTTTGCTTTCCACTTTAGAGACGCCGCGTACAAGTGAAATGACATCGACAGAAATTGTACCGTCAAGTACGCACGTCTTGAGTACGTCCTCGGAATCTCAACCAACAAGCATACCTTCAACGAGTGTATCCGAAAGCCTTGGTACATCTTCAGTTACCAGCCAAACGGAAGCGGTTTCTAGCACCACTCCAACCGTCCTGCATCCTTCTAGTTCGCCAACATCTTCTCCAAGCACCTCCTCCGTTTCGGAGACAGAGAAAACCACGCTGGAAAGTACAACCGCAAGTACGCCAGCAACAACTTTAGAGCAAATGACCAGTACTCTGTCTGAAACCCTCTCAACCAGCATCATGCAGATCACGAGCGAATCCGTCATCTCCACGCCATCCCCAAGCACGACGGAAACCGAACAACTTACCACCAGCTTGCTCTTTACCACGTCGTTGCCTACGACTGAACAAATCTCAGCGTCGACAGCAACTTTGCTTTCCACTTTAGAGACGCCGCGTACAAGTGAAATGACATCGACAGAAATTGTACCGTCAAGTACGCACGTCTTGAGTACGTCCTCGGAATCTCCACCAACAAGCATACCTTCAACGAGTGTATCCGAAAGCCTTGGTACATCTTCAGTTACCAGCCAAACGGAAGCGGTTTCTAGCACCACTCCAACCGTCCTGCATCCTTCTAGTTCGCCAACATCTTCTCCAAGCACCTCCTCCGTTTCGGAGACAGAGAAAACCACGCTGGAAAGTACAACCGCAAGTACGCCAGCAACAACTTTAGAGCAAATGACCAGTACTCTGTCTGAAACCCTCTCAACCAGCATCATGCAGATCACGAGCGAATCCGTCATCTCCACGCCATCCCCAAGCACGACGGAAACCGAACAACTTACCACCAGCTTGCTCTTTACCACGTCGTTGCCTACGACTGAACAAATCTCAGCGTCGACAGCAACTTTGCTTTCCACTTTAGAGACGCCGCGTACAAGTGAAATGACATCGACAGAAATTGTACCGTCAAGTACGCACGTCTTGAGTACGTCCTCGGAATCTCAACCAACAAGCATACCTTCAACGAGTGTATCCGAAAGCCTTGGTACATCTTCAGTTACCAGCCAAACGGAAGCGGTTTCTAGCACCAGTCCAACCGTCCTGCATCCTTCTAGTTCGCCAACATCTTCTCCAAGCACCTCCTCCGTTTCGGAGACAGAGAAAACCACGCTGGAAAGTACAACCGCAAGTACGCCAGCAACAACTTTAGAGCAAATGACCAGTACTCTGTCTGAAACCCTCTCAACCAGCATCATGCAGATCACGAGCGAATCCGTCATCTCCACGCCATCCCCAAGCACGACGGAAACCGAACAACTTACCACCAGCTTGCTCTTTACCACGTCGTTGCCTACGACTGAACAAATCTCAGCGTCGACAGCAACTTTGCTTTCCACTTTAGAGACGCCGCGTACAAGTGAAATGACATCGACAGAAATTGTACCGTCAAGTACGCACGTCTTGAGTACGTCCTCGGAATCTCAACCAACAAGCATACCTTCAACGAGTGTATCCGAAAGCCTTGGTACATCTTCAGTTACCAGCCAAACGGAAGCGGTTTCTAGCACCACTCCAACCGTCCTGCATCCTTCTAGTTCGCCAACATCTTCTCCAAGCACCTCCTCCGTTTCGGAGACAGAGAAAACCACGCTGGAAAGTACAACCGCAAGTACGCCAGCAACAACTTTAGAGCAAATGACCAGTACTCTGTCTGAAACCCTCTCAACCAGCATCATGCAGATCACGAGCGAATCCGTCATCTCCACGCCATCCCCAAGCACGACGGAAACCGAACAACTTACCACCAGCTTGCTCTTTACCACGTCGTTGCCTACGACTGAACAAATCTCAGCGTCGACAGCAACTTTGCTTTCCACTTTAGAGACGCCGCGTACAAGTGAAATGACATCGACAGAAATTGTACCGTCAAGTACGCACGTCTTGAGTACGTCCTCGGAATCTCAACCAACAAGCATACCTTCAACGAGTGTATCCGAAAGCCTTGGTACATCTTCAGTTACCAGCCAAACGGAAGCGGTTTCTAGCACCACTCCAACCGTCCTGCATCCTTCTAGTTCGCCAACATCTTCTCCAAGCACCTCCTCCGTTTCGGAGACAGAGAAAACCACGCTGGAAAGTACAACCGCAAGTACGCCAGCAACAACTTTAGAGCAAATGACCAGTACTCTGTCTGAAACCCTCTCAACCAGCATCATGCAGATCACGAGCGAATCCGTCATCTCCACGCCATCCCCAAGCACGACGGAAACCGAACAACTTACCACCAGCTTGCTCTTTACCACGTCGTTGCCTACGACTGAACAAATCTCAGCGTCGACAGCAACTTTGCTTTCCACTTTAGAGACGCCGCGTACAAGTGAAATGACATCGACAGAAATTGTACCGTCAAGTACGCACGTCTTGAGTACGTCCTCGGAATCTCAACCAACAAGCATACCTTCAACGAGTGTATCCGAAAGCCTTGGTACATCTTCAGTTACCAGCCAAACGGAAGCGGTTTCTAGCACCACTCCAACCGTCCTGCATCCTTCTAGTTCGCCAACATCTTCTCCAAGCACCTCCTCCGTTTCGGAGACAGAGAAAACCACGCTGGAAAGTACAACCGCAAGTACGCCAGCAACAACTTTAGAGCAAATGACCAGTACTCTGTCTGAAACCCTCTCAACCAGCATCATGCAGATCACGAGCGAATCCGTCATCTCCACGCCATCCCCAAGCACGACGGAAACCGAACAACTTACCACCAGCTTGCTCTTTACCACGTCGTTGCCTACGACTGAACAAATCTCAGCGTCGACAGCAACTTTGCTTTCCACTTTAGAGACGCCGCGTACAAGTGAAATGACATCGACAGAAATTGTACCGTCAAGTACGCACGTCTTGAGTACGTCCTCGGAATCTCCACCAACAAGCATACCTTCAACGAGTGTATCCGAAAGCCTTGGTACATCTTCAGTTACCAGCCAAACGGAAGCGGTTTCTAGCACCACTCCAACCGTCCTGCATCCTTCTAGTTCGCCAACATCTTCTCCAAGCACCTCCTCCGTTTCGGAGACAGAGAAAACCACGCTGGAAAGTACAACCGCAAGTACGCCAGCAACAACTTTAGAGCAAATGACCAGTACTCTGTCTGAAACCCTCTCAACCAGCATCATGCAGATCACGAGCGAATCCGTCATCTCCACGCCATCCCCAAGCACGACGGAAACCGAACAACTTACCACCAGCTTGCTCTTTACCACGTCGTTGCCTACGACTGAACAAATCTCAGCGTCGACAGCAACTTTGCTTTCCACTTTAGAGACGCCGCGTACAAGTGAAATGACATCGACAGAAATTGTACCGTCAAGTACGCACGTCTTGAGTACGTCCTCGGAATCTCAACCAACAAGCATACCTTCAACGAGTGTATCCGAAAGCCTTGGTACATCTTCAGTTACCAGCCAAACGGAAGCGGTTTCTAGCACCAGTCCAACCGTCCTGCATCCTTCTAGTTCGCCAACATCTTCTCCAAGCACCTCCTCCGTTTCGGAGACAGAGAAAACCACGCTGGAAAGTACAACCGCAAGTACGCCAGCAACAACTTTAGAGCAAATGACCAGTACTCTGTCTGAAACCCTCTCAACCAGCATCATGCAGATCACGAGCGAATCCGTCATCTCCACGCCATCCCCAAGCACGACGGAAACCGAACAACTTACCACCAGCTTGCTCTTTACCACGTCGTTGCCTACGACTGAACAAATCTCAGCGTCGACAGCAACTTTGCTTTCCACTTTAGAGACGCCGCGTACAAGTGAAATGACATCGACAGAAATTGTACCGTCAAGTACGCACGTCTTGAGTACGTCCTCGGAATCTCCACCAACAAGCATACCTTCAACGAGTGTATCCGAAAGCCTTGGTACATCTTCAGTTACCAGCCAAACGGAAGCGGTTTCTAGCACCACTCCAACCGTCCTGCATCCTTCTAGTTCGCCAACATCTTCTCCAAGCACCTCCTCCGTTTCGGAGACAGAGAAAACCACGCTGGAAAGTACAACCGCAAGTACGCCAGCAACAACTTTAGAGCAAATGACCAGTACTCTGTCTGAAACCCTCTCAACCAGCATCATGCAGATCACGAGCGAATCCGTCATCTCCACGCCATCCCCAAGCACGACGGAAACCGAACAACTTACCACCAGCTTGCTCTTTACCACGTCGTTGCCTACGACTGAACAAATCTCAGCGTCGACAGCAACTTTGCTTTCCACTTTAGAGACGCCGCGTACAAGTGAAATGACATCGACAGAAATTGTACCGTCAAGTACGCACGTCTTGAGTACGTCCTCGGAATCTCAACCAACAAGCATACCTTCAACGAGTGTATCCGAAAGCCTTGGTACATCTTCAGTTACCAGCCAAACGGAAGCGGTTTCTAGCACCACTCCAACCGTCCTGCATCCTTCTAGTTCGCCAACATCTTCTCCAAGCACCTCCTCCGTTTCGGAGACAGAGAAAACCACGCTGGAAAGTACAACCGCAAGTACGCCAGCAACAACTTTAGAGCAAATGACCAGTACTCTGTCTGAAACCCTCTCAACCAGCATCATGCAGATCACGAGCGAATCCGTCATCTCCACGCCATCCCCAAGCACGACGGAAACCGAACAACTTACCACCAGCTTGCTCTTTACCACGTCGTTGCCTACGACTGAACAAATCTCAGCGTCGACAGCAACTTTGCTTTCCACTTTAGAGACGCCGCGTACAAGTGAAATGACATCGACAGAAATTGTACCGTCAAGTACGCACGTCTTGAGTACGTCCTCGGAATCTCAACCAACAAGCATACCTTCAACGAGTGTATCCGAAAGCCTTGGTACATCTTCAGTTACCAGCCAAACGGAAGCGGTTTCTAGCACCACTCCAACCGTCCTGCATCCTTCTAGTTCGCCAACATCTTCTCCAAGCACCTCCTCCGTTTCGGAGACAGAGAAAACCACGCTGGAAAGTACAACCGCAAGTACGCCAGCAACAACTTTAGAGCAAATGACCAGTACTCTGTCTGAAACCCTCTCAACCAGCATCATGCAGATCACGAGCGAATCCGTCATCTCCACGCCATCCCCAAGCACGACGGAAACCGAACAACTTACCACCAGCTTGCTCTTTACCACGTCGTTGCCTACGACTGAACAAATCTCAGCGTCGACAGCAACTTTGCTTTCCACTTTAGAGACGCCGCGTACAAGTGAAATGACATCGACAGAAATTGTACCGTCAAGTACGCACGTCTTGAGTACGTCCTCGGAATCTCCACCAACAAGCATACCTTCAACGAGTGTATCCGAAAGCCTTGGTACATCTTCAGTTACCAGCCAAACGGAAGCGGTTTCTAGCACCACTCCAACCGTCCTGCATCCTTCTAGTTCGCCAACATCTTCTCCAAGCACCTCCTCCGTTTCGGAGACAGAGAAAACCACGCTGGAAAGTACAACCGCAAGTACGCCAGCAACAACTTTAGAGCAAATGACCAGTACTCTGTCTGAAACCCTCTCAACCAGCATCATGCAGATCACGAGCGAATCCGTCATCTCCACGCCATCCCCAAGCACGACGGAAACCGAACAACTTACCACCAGCTTGCTCTTTACCACGTCGTTGCCTACGACTGAACAAATCTCAGCGTCGACAGCAACTTTGCTTTCCACTTTAGAGACGCCGCGTACAAGTGAAATGACATCGACAGAAATTGTACCGTCAAGTACGCACGTCTTGAGTACGTCCTCGGAATCTCAACCAACAAGCATACCTTCAACGAGTGTATCCGAAAGCCTTGGTACATCTTCAGTTACCAGCCAAACGGAAGCGGTTTCTAGCACCACTCCAACCGTCCTGCATCCTTCTAGTTCGCCAACATCTTCTCCAAGCACCTCCTCCGTTTCGGAGACAGAGAAAACCACGCTGGAAAGTACAACCGCAAGTACGCCAGCAACAACTTTAGAGCAAATGACCAGTACTCTGTCTGAAACCCTCTCAACCAGCATCATGCAGATCACGAGCGAATCCGTCATCTCCACGCCATCCCCAAGCACGACGGAAACCGAACAACTTACCACCAGCTTGCTCTTTACCACGTCGTTGCCTACGACTGAACAAATCTCAGCGTCGACAGCAACTTTGCTTTCCACTTTAGAGACGCCGCGTACAAGTGAAATGACATCGACAGAAATTGTACCGTCAAGTACGCACGTCTTGAGTACGTCCTCGGAATCTCCACCAACAAGCATACCTTCAACGAGTGTATCCGAAAGCCTTGGTACATCTTCAGTTACCAGCCAAACGGAAGCGGTTTCTAGCACCACTCCAACCGTCCTGCATCCTTCTAGTTCGCCAACATCTTCTCCAAGCACCTCCTCCGTTTCGGAGACAGAGAAAACCACGCTGGAAAGTACAACCGCAAGTACGCCAGCAACAACTTTAGAGCAAATGACCAGTACTCTGTCTGAAACCCTCTCAACCAGCATCATGCAGATCACGAGCGAATCCGTCATCTCCACGCCATCCCCAAGCACGACGGAAACCGAACAACTTACCACCAGCTTGCTCTTTACCACGTCGTTGCCTACGACTGAACAAATCTCAGCGTCGACAGCAACTTTGCTTTCCACTTTAGAGACGCCGCGTACAAGTGAAATGACATCGACAGAAATTGTACCGTCAAGTACGCACGTCTTGAGTACGTCCTCGGAATCTCAACCAACAAGCATACCTTCAACGAGTGTATCCGAAAGCCTTGGTACATCTTCAGTTACCAGCCAAACGGAAGCGGTTTCTAGCACCACTCCAACCGTCCTGCATCCTTCTAGTTCGCCAACATCTTCTCCAAGCACCTCCTCCGTTTCGGAGACAGAGAAAACCACGCTGGAAAGTACAACCGCAAGTACGCCAGCAACAACTTTAGAGCAAATGACCAGTACTCTGTCTGAAACCCTCTCAACCAGCATCATGCAGATCACGAGCGAATCCGTCATCTCCACGCCATCCCCAAGCACGACGGAAACCGAACAACTTACCACCAGCTTGCTCTTTACCACGTCGTTGCCTACGACTGAACAAATCTCAGCGTCGACAGCAACTTTGCTTTCCACTTTAGAGACGCCGCGTACAAGTGAAATGACATCGACAGAAATTGTACCGTCAAGTACGCACGTCTTGAGTACGTCCTCGGAATCTCCACCAACAAGCATACCTTCAACGAGTGTATCCGAAAGCCTTGGTACATCTTCAGTTACCAGCCAAACGGAAGCGGTTTCTAGCACCACTCCAACCGTCCTGCATCCTTCTAGTTCGCCAACATCTTCTCCAAGCACCTCCTCCGTTTCGGAGACAGAGAAAACCACGCTGGAAAGTACAACCGCAAGTACGCCAGCAACAACTTTAGAGCAAATGACCAGTACTCTGTCTGAAACCCTCTCAACCAGCATCATGCAGATCACGAGCGAATCCGTCATCTCCACGCCATCCCCAAGCACGACGGAAACCGAACAACTTACCACCAGCTTGCTCTTTACCACGTCGTTGCCTACGACTGAACAAATCTCAGCGTCGACAGCAACTTTGCTTTCCACTTTAGAGACGCCGCGTACAAGTGAAATGACATCGACAGAAATTGTACCGTCAAGTACGCACGTCTTGAGTACGTCCTCGGAATCTCAACCAACAAGCATACCTTCAACGAGTGTATCCGAAAGCCTTGGTACATCTTCAGTTACCAGCCAAACGGAAGCGGTTTCTAGCACCACTCCAACCGTCCTGCATCCTTCTAGTTCGCCAACATCTTCTCCAAGCACCTCCTCCGTTTCGGAGACAGAGAAAACCACGCTGGAAAGTACAACCGCAAGTACGCCAGCAACAACTTTAGAGCAAATGACCAGTACTCTGTCTGAAACCCTCTCAACCAGCATCATGCAGATCACGAGCGAATCCGTCATCTCCACGCCATCCCCAAGCACGACGGAAACCGAACAACTTACCACCAGCTTGCTCTTTACCACGTCGTTGCCTACGACTGAACAAATCTCAGCGTCGACAGCAACTTTGCTTTCCACTTTAGAGACGCCGCGTACAAGTGAAATGACATCGACAGAAATTGTACCGTCAAGTACGCACGTCTTGAGTACGTCCTCGGAATCTCAACCAACAAGCATACCTTCAACGAGTGTATCCGAAAGCCTTGGTACATCTTCAGTTACCAGCCAAACGGAAGCGGTTTCTAGCACCACTCCAACCGTCCTGCATCCTTCTAGTTCGCCAACATCTTCTCCAAGCACCTCCTCCGTTTCGGAGACAGAGAAAACCACGCTGGAAAGTACAACCGCAAGTACGCCAGCAACAACTTTAGAGCAAATGACCAGTACTCTGTCTGAAACCCTCTCAACCAGCATCATGCAGATCACGAGCGAATCCGTCATCTCCACGCCATCCCCAAGCACGACGGAAACCGAACAACTTACCACCAGCTTGCTCTTTACCACGTCGTTGCCTACGACTGAACAAATCTCAGCGTCGACAGCAACTTTGCTTTCCACTTTAGAGACGCCGCGTACAAGTGAAATGACATCGACAGAAATTGTACCGTCAAGTACGCACGTCTTGAGTACGTCCTCGGAATCTCAACCAACAAGCATACCTTCAACGAGTGTATCCGAAAGCCTTGGTACATCTTCAGTTACCAGCCAAACGGAAGCGGTTTCTAGCACCACTCCAACCGTCCTGCATCCTTCTAGTTCGCCAACATCTTCTCCAAGCACCTCCTCCGTTTCGGAGACAGAGAAAACCACGCTGGAAAGTACAACCGCAAGTACGCCAGCAACAACTTTAGAGCAAATGACCAGTACTCTGTCTGAAACCCTCTCAACCAGCATCATGCAGATCACGAGCGAATCCGTCATCTCCACGCCATCCCCAAGCACGACGGAAACCGAACAACTTACCACCAGCTTGCTCTTTACCACGTCGTTGCCTACAACTGAACAAATCTCAGCGTCGACAGCAACTTTGCTTTCCACTTTAGAGACGCCGCGTACAAGTGAAATGACATCGACAGAAATTGTACCGTCAAGTACGCACGTCTTGAGTACGTCCTCGGAATCTCAACCAACAAGCATACCTTCAACGAGTGTATCCGAAAGCCTTGGTACTTCTTCAGTTACCAGCCAAACGGAAGCGGTTTCTAGCACCACTCCAACCGTCCTGCATCCTTCTAGTTCGCCAACATCTTCTCCAAGCACCTCCTCCGTTTCGGAGACAGAGAAAACCACGCTGGAAAGTACAACCGCAAGTACGCCAGCAACAACTTTAGAGCAAATGACCAGTACTCTGTCTGAAACCCTCTCAACCAGCATCATGCAGATCACGAGCGAATCCGTCATCTCCACGCCATCCCCAAGCACGACGGAAACCGAACAACTTACCACCAGCTTGCTCTTTACCACGTCGTTGCCTACGACTGAACAAATCTCAGCGTCGACAGCAACTTTGCTTTCCACTTTAGAGACGCCGCGTACAAGTGAAATGACATCGACAGAAATTGTACCGTCAAGTACGCACGTCTTGAGTACGTCCTCGGAATCTCAACCAACAAGCATACCTTCAACGAGTGTATCCGAAAGCCTTGGTACATCTTCAGTTACCAGCCAAACGGAAGCGGTTTCTAGCACCACTCCAACCGTCCTGCATCCTTCTAGTTCGCCAACATCTTCTCCAAGCACCTCCTCCGTTTCGGAGACAGAGAAAACCACGCTGGAAAGTACAACCGCAAGTACGCCAGCAACAACTTTAGAGCAAATGACCAGTACTCTGTCTGAAACCCTCTCAACCAGCATCATGCAGATCACGAGCGAATCCGTCATCTCCACGCCATCCCCAAGCACGACGGAAACCGAACAACTTACCACCAGCTTGCTCTTTACCACGTCGTTGCCTACGACTGAACAAATCTCAGCGTCGACAGCAACTTTGCTTTCCACTTTAGAGACGCCGCGTACAAGTGAAATGACATCGACAGAAATTGTACCGTCAAGTACGCACGTCTTGAGTACGTCCTCGGAATCTCCACCAACAAGCATACCTTCAACGAGTGTATCCGAAAGCCTTGGTACATCTTCAGTTACCAGCCAAACGGAAGCGGTTTCTAGCACCACTCCAACCGTCCTGCATCCTTCTAGTTCGCCAACATCTTCTCCAAGCACCTCCTCCGTTTCGGAGACAGAGAAAACCACGCTGGAAAGTACAACCGCAAGTACGCCAGCAACAACTTTAGAGCAAATGACCAGTACTCTGTCTGAAACCCTCTCAACCAGCATCATGCAGATCACGAGCGAATCCGTCATCTCCACGCCATCCCCAAGCACGACGGAAACCGAACAACTTACCACCAGCTTGCTCTTTACCACGTCGTTGCCTACGACTGAACAAATCTCAGCGTCGACAGCAACTTTGCTTTCCACTTTAGAGACGCCGCGTACAAGTGAAATGACATCGACAGAAATTGTACCGTCAAGTACGCACGTCTTGAGTACGTCCTCGGAATCTCAACCAACAAGCATACCTTCAACGAGTGTATCCGAAAGCCTTGGTACATCTTCAGTTACCAGCCAAACGGAAGCGGTTTCTAGCACCACTCCAACCGTCCTGCATCCTTCTAGTTCGCCAACATCTTCTCCAAGCACCTCCTCCGTTTCGGAGACAGAGAAAACCACGCTGGAAAGTACAACCGCAAGTACGCCAGCAACAACTTTAGAGCAAATGACCAGTACTCTGTCTGAAACCCTCTCAACCAGCATCATGCAGATCACGAGCGAATCCGTCATCTCCACGCCATCCCCAAGCACGACGGAAACCGAACAACTTACCACCAGCTTGCTCTTTACCACGTCGTTGCCTACGACTGAACAAATCTCAGCGTCGACAGCAACTTTGCTTTCCACTTTAGAGACGCCGCGTACAAGTGAAATGACATCGACAGAAATTGTACCGTCAAGTACGCACGTCTTGAGTACGTCCTCGGAATCTCAACCAACAAGCATACCTTCAACGAGTGTATCCGAAAGCCTTGGTACATCTTCAGTTACCAGCCAAACGGAAGCGGTTTCTAGCACCACTCCAACCGTCCTGCATCCTTCTAGTTCGCCAACATCTTCTCCAAGCACCTCCTCCGTTTCGGAGACAGAGAAAACCACGCTGGAAAGTACAACCGCAAGTACGCCAGCAACAACTTTAGAGCAAATGACCAGTACTCTGTCTGAAACCCTCTCAACCAGCATCATGCAGATCACGAGCGAATCCGTCATCTCCACGCCATCCCCAAGCACGACGGAAACCGAACAACTTACCACCAGCTTGCTCTTTACCACGTCGTTGCCTACAACTGAACAAATCTCAGCGTCGACAGCAACTTTGCTTTCCACTTTAGAGACGCCGCGTACAAGTGAAATGACATCGACAGAAATTGTACCGTCAAGTACGCACGTCTTGAGTACGTCCTCGGAATCTCAACCAACAAGCATACCTTCAACGAGTGTATCCGAAAGCCTTGGTACTTCTTCAGTTACCAGCCAAACGGAAGCGGTTTCTAGCACCACTCCAACCGTCCTGCATCCTTCTAGTTCGCCAACATCTTCTCCAAGCACCTCCTCCGTTTCGGAGACAGAGAAAACCACGCTGGAAAGTACAACCGCAAGTACGCCAGCAACAACTTTAGAGCAAATGACCAGTACTCTGTCTGAAACCCTCTCAACCAGCATCATGCAGATCACGAGCGAATCCGTCATCTCCACGCCATCCCCAAGCACGACGGAAACCGAACAACTTACCACCAGCTTGCTCTTTACCACGTCGTTGCCTACGACTGAACAAATCTCAGCGTCGACAGCAACTTTGCTTTCCACTTTAGAGACGCCGCGTACAAGTGAAATGACATCGACAGAAATTGTACCGTCAAGTACGCACGTCTTGAGTACGTCCTCGGAATCTCAACCAACAAGCATACCTTCAACGAGTGTATCCGAAAGCCTTGGTACATCTTCAGTTACCAGCCAAACGGAAGCGGTTTCTAGCACCACTCCAACCGTCCTGCATCCTTCTAGTTCGCCAACATCTTCTCCAAGCACCTCCTCCGTTTCGGAGACAGAGAAAACCACGCTGGAAAGTACAACCGCAAGTACGCCAGCAACAACTTTAGAGCAAATGACCAGTACTCTGTCTGAAACCCTCTCAACCAGCATCATGCAGATCACGAGCGAATCCGTCATCTCCACGCCATCCCCAAGCACGACGGAAACCGAACAACTTACCACCAGCTTGCTCTTTACCACGTCGTTGCCTACGACTGAACAAATCTCAGCGTCGACAGCAACTTTGCTTTCCACTTTAGAGACGCCGCGTACAAGTGAAATGACATCGACAGAAATTGTACCGTCAAGTACGCACGTCTTGAGTACGTCCTCGGAATCTCCACCAACAAGCATACCTTCAACGAGTGTATCCGAAAGCCTTGGTACATCTTCAGTTACCAGCCAAACGGAAGCGGTTTCTAGCACCACTCCAACCGTCCTGCATCCTTCTAGTTCGCCAACATCTTCTCCAAGCACCTCCTCCGTTTCGGAGACAGAGAAAACCACGCTGGAAAGTACAACCGCAAGTACGCCAGCAACAACTTTAGAGCAAATGACCAGTACTCTGTCTGAAACCCTCTCAACCAGCATCATGCAGATCACGAGCGAATCCGTCATCTCCACGCCATCCCCAAGCACGACGGAAACCGAACAACTTACCACCAGCTTGCTCTTTACCACGTCGTTGCCTACGACTGAACAAATCTCAGCGTCGACAGCAACTTTGCTTTCCACTTTAGAGACGCCGCGTACAAGTGAAATGACATCGACAGAAATTGTACCGTCAAGTACGCACGTCTTGAGTACGTCCTCGGAATCTCAACCAACAAGCATACCTTCAACGAGTGTATCCGAAAGCCTTGGTACATCTTCAGTTACCAGCCAAACGGAAGCGGTTTCTAGCACCACTCCAACCGTCCTGCATCCTTCTAGTTCGCCAACATCTTCTCCAAGCACCTCCTCCGTTTCGGAGACAGAGAAAACCACGCTGGAAAGTACAACCGCAAGTACGCCAGCAACAACTTTAGAGCAAATGACCAGTACTCTGTCTGAAACCCTCTCAACCAGCATCATGCAGATCACGAGCGAATCCGTCATCTCCACGCCATCCCCAAGCACGACGGAAACCGAACAACTTACCACCAGCTTGCTCTTTACCACGTCGTTGCCTACGACTGAACAAATCTCAGCGTCGACAGCAACTTTGCTTTCCACTTTAGAGACGCCGCGTACAAGTGAAATGACATCGACAGAAATTGTACCGTCAAGTACGCACGTCTTGAGTACGTCCTCGGAATCTCCACCAACAAGCATACCTTCAACGAGTGTATCCGAAAGCCTTGGTACATCTTCAGTTACCAGCCAAACGGAAGCGGTTTCTAGCACCACTCCAACCGTCCTGCATCCTTCTAGTTCGCCAACATCTTCTCCAAGCACCTCCTCCGTTTCGGAGACAGAGAAAACCACGCTGGAAAGTACAACCGCAAGTACGCCAGCAACAACTTTAGAGCAAATGACCAGTACTCTGTCTGAAACCCTCTCAACCAGCATCATGCAGATCACGAGCGAATCCGTCATCTCCACGCCATCCCCAAGCACGACGGAAACCGAACAACTTACCACCAGCTTGCTCTTTACCACGTCGTTGCCTACGACTGAACAAATCTCAGCGTCGACAGCAACTTTGCTTTCCACTTTAGAGACGCCGCGTACAAGTGAAATGACATCGACAGAAATTGTACCGTCAAGTACGCACGTCTTGAGTACGTCCTCGGAATCTCAACCAACAAGCATACCTTCAACGAGTGTATCCGAAAGCCTTGGTACATCTTCAGTTACCAGCCAAACGGAAGCGGTTTCTAGCACCACTCCAACCGTCCTGCATCCTTCTAGTTCGCCAACATCTTCTCCAAGCACCTCCTCCGTTTCGGAGACAGAGAAAACCACGCTGGAAAGTACAACCGCAAGTACGCCAGCAACAACTTTAGAGCAAATGACCAGTACTCTGTCTGAAACCGTCTCAACCAGCATCATGCAGATCACGAGCGAATCCGTCATCTCCACGCCATCCCCAAGCACGACGGAAACCGAACAACTTACCACCAGCTTGCTCTTTACCACGTCGTTGCCTACGACTGAACAAATCTCAGCGTCGACAGCAACTTTGCTTTCCACTTTAGAGACGCCGCGTACAAGTGAAATGACATCGACAGAAATTGTACCGTCAAGTACGCACGTCTTGAGTACGTCCTCGGAATCTCCACCAACAAGCATACCTTCAACGAGTGTATCCGAAAGCCTTGGTACATCTTCAGTTACCAGCCAAACGGAAGCGGTTTCTAGCACCACTCCAACCGTCCTGCATCCTTCTAGTTCGCCAACATCTTCTCCAAGCACCTCCTCCGTTTCGGAGACAGAGAAAACCACGCTGGAAAGTACAACCGCAAGTACGCCAGCAACAACTTTAGAGCAAATGACCAGTACTCTGTCTGAAACCCTCTCAACCAGCATCATGCAGATCACGAGCGAATCCGTCATCTCCACGCCATCCCCAAGCACGACGGAAACCGAACAACTTACCACCAGCTTGCTCTTTACCACGTCGTTGCCTACGACTGAACAAATCTCAGCGTCGACAGCAACTTTGCTTTCCACTTTAGAGACGCCGCGTACAAGTGAAATGACATCGACAGAAATTGTACCGTCAAGTACGCACGTCTTGAGTACGTCCTCGGAATCTCAACCAACAAGCATACCTTCAACGAGTGTATCCGAAAGCCTTGGTACATCTTCAGTTACCAGCCAAACGGAAGCGGTTTCTAGCACCACTCCAACCGTCCTGCATCCTTCTAGTTCGCCAACATCTTCTCCAAGCACCTCCTCCGTTTCGGAGACAGAGAAAACCACGCTGGAAAGTACAACCGCAAGTACGCCAGCAACAACTTTAGAGCAAATGACCAGTACTCTGTCTGAAACCCTCTCAACCAGCATCATGCAGATCACGAGCGAATCCGTCATCTCCACGCCATCCCCAAGCACGACGGAAACCGAACAACTTACCACCAGCTTGCTCTTTACCACGTCGTTGCCTACGACTGAACAAATCTCAGCGTCGACAGCAACTTTGCTTTCCACTTTAGAGACGCCGCGTACAAGTGAAATGACATCGACAGAAATTGTACCGTCAAGTACGCACGTCTTGAGTACGTCCTCGGAATCTCAACCAACAAGCATACCTTCAACGAGTGTATCCGAAAGCCTTGGTACATCTTCAGTTACCAGCCAAACGGAAGCGGTTTCTAGCACCACTCCAACCGTCCTGCATCCTTCTAGTTCGCCAACATCTTCTCCAAGCACCTCCTCCGTTTCGGAGACAGAGAAAACCACGCTGGAAAGTACAACCGCAAGTACGCCAGCAACAACTTTAGAGCAAATGACCAGTACTCTGTCTGAAACCCTCTCAACCAGCATCATGCAGATCACGAGCGAATCCGTCATCTCCACGCCATCCCCAAGCACGACGGAAACCGAACAACTTACCACCAGCTTGCTCTTTACCACGTCGTTGCCTACGACTGAACAAATCTCAGCGTCGACAGCAACTTTGCTTTCCACTTTAGAGACGCCGCGTACAAGTGAAATGACATCGACAGAAATTGTACCGTCAAGTACGCACGTCTTGAGTACGTCCTCGGAATCTCAACCAACAAGCATACCTTCAACGAGTGTATCCGAAAGCCTTGGTACATCTTCAGTTACCAGCCAAACGGAAGCGGTTTCTAGCACCACTCCAACCGTCCTGCATCCTTCTAGTTCGCCAACATCTTCTCCAAGCACCTCCTCCGTTTCGGAGACAGAGAAAACCACGCTGGAAAGTACAACCGCAAGTACGCCAGCAACAACTTTAGAGCAAATGACCAGTACTCTGTCTGAAACCCTCTCAACCAGCATCATGCAGATCACGAGCGAATCCGTCATCTCCACGCCATCCCCAAGCACGACGGAAACCGAACAACTTACCACCAGCTTGCTCTTTACCACGTCGTTGCCTACAACTGAACAAATCTCAGCGTCGACAGCAACTTTGCTTTCCACTTTAGAGACGCCGCGTACAAGTGAAATGACATCGACAGAAATTGTACCGTCAAGTACGCACGTCTTGAGTACGTCCTCGGAATCTCAACCAACAAGCATACCTTCAACGAGTGTATCCGAAAGCCTTGGTACTTCTTCAGTTACCAGCCAAACGGAAGCGGTTTCTAGCACCACTCCAACCGTCCTGCATCCTTCTAGTTCGCCAACATCTTCTCCAAGCACCTCCTCCGTTTCGGAGACAGAGAAAACCACGCTGGAAAGTACAACCGCAAGTACGCCAGCAACAACTTTAGAGCAAATGACCAGTACTCTGTCTGAAACCCTCTCAACCAGCATCATGCAGATCACGAGCGAATCCGTCATCTCCACGCCATCCCCAAGCACGACGGAAACCGAACAACTTACCACCAGCTTGCTCTTTACCACGTCGTTGCCTACGACTGAACAAATCTCAGCGTCGACAGCAACTTTGCTTTCCACTTTAGAGACGCCGCGTACAAGTGAAATGACATCGACAGAAATTGTACCGTCAAGTACGCACGTCTTGAGTACGTCCTCGGAATCTCAACCAACAAGCATACCTTCAACGAGTGTATCCGAAAGCCTTGGTACATCTTCAGTTACCAGCCAAACGGAAGCGGTTTCTAGCACCACTCCAACCGTCCTGCATCCTTCTAGTTCGCCAACATCTTCTCCAAGCACCTCCTCCGTTTCGGAGACAGAGAAAACCACGCTGGAAAGTACAACCGCAAGTACGCCAGCAACAACTTTAGAGCAAATGACCAGTACTCTGTCTGAAACCCTCTCAACCAGCATCATGCAGATCACGAGCGAATCCGTCATCTCCACGCCATCCCCAAGCACGACGGAAACCGAACAACTTACCACCAGCTTGCTCTTTACCACGTCGTTGCCTACGACTGAACAAATCTCAGCGTCGACAGCAACTTTGCTTTCCACTTTAGAGACGCCGCGTACAAGTGAAATGACATCGACAGAAATTGTACCGTCAAGTACGCACGTCTTGAGTACGTCCTCGGAATCTCAACCAACAAGCATACCTTCAACGAGTGTATCCGAAAGCCTTGGTACATCTTCAGTTACCAGCCAAACGGAAGCGGTTTCTAGCACCACTCCAACCGTCCTGCATCCTTCTAGTTCGCCAACATCTTCTCCAAGCACCTCCTCCGTTTCGGAGACAGAGAAAACCACGCTGGAAAGTACAACCGCAAGTACGCCAGCAACAACTTTAGAGCAAATGACCAGTACTCTGTCTGAAACCCTCTCAACCAGCATCATGCAGATCACGAGCGAATCCGTCATCTTCACGCCATCCCCAAGCACGACGGAAACCGAACAACTTACCACCAGCTTGCTCTTTACCACGTCGTTGCCTACGACTGAACAAATCTCAGCGTCGACAGCAACTTTGCTTTCCACTTTAGAGACGCCGCGTACAAGTGAAATGACATCGACAGAAATTGTACCGTCAAGTACGCACGTCTTGAGTACGTCCTCGGAATCTCAACCAACAAGCATACCTTCAACGAGTGTATCCGAAAGCCTTGGTACATCTTCAGTTACCAGCCAAACGGAAGCGGTTTCTAGCACCACTCCAACCGTCCTGCATCCTTCTAGTTCGCCAACATCTTCTCCAAGCACCTCCTCCGTTTCGGAGACAGAGAAAACCACGCTGGAAAGTACAACCGCAAGTACGCCAGCAACAACTTTAGAGCAAATGACCAGTACTCTGTCTGAAACCCTCTCAACCAGCATCATGCAGATCACGAGCGAATCCGTCATCTCCACGCCATCCCCAAGCACGACGGAAACCGAACAACTTACCACCAGCTTGCTCTTTACCACGTCGTTGCCTACGACTGAACAAATCTCAGCGTCGACAGCAACTTTGCTTTCCACTTTAGAGACGCCGCGTACAAGTGAAATGACATCGACAGAAATTGTACCGTCAAGTACGCACGTCTTGAGTACGTCCCCGGAATCTCAACCAACAAGCATACCTTCAACGAGTGTATCCGAAAGCCTTGGTACATCTTCAGTTACCAGCCAAACGGAAGCGGTTTCTAGCACCACTCCAACCGTCCTGCATCCTTCTAGTTCGCCAACATCTTCTCCAAGCACCTCCTTCGTTTCGGAGACAGAGAAAACCACGCTGGAAAGTACAACCGCAAGTACGCCAGCAACAACTTTAGAGCAAATGACCAGTACTCTGTCTGAAACCCTCTCAACCAGCATCATGCAGATCACGAGCGAATCCGTCATCTCCACGCCATCCCCAAGCACGACGGAAACCGAACAACTTACCACCAGCTTGCTCTTTACCACGTCGTTGCCTACGACTGAACAAATCTCAGCGTCGACAGCAACTTTGCTTTCCACTTTAGAGACGCCGCGTACAAGTGAAATGACATCGACAGAAATTGTACCGTCAAGTACGCACGTCTTGAGTACGTCCTCGGAATCTCAACCAACAAGCATACCTTCAACGAGTGTATCCGAAAGCCTTGGTACATCTTCAGTTACCAGCCAAACGGAAGCGGTTTCTAGCACCACTCCAACCGTCCTGCATCCTTCTAGTTCGCCAACATCTTCTCCAAGCACCTCCTCCGTTTCGGAGACAGAGAAAACCACGCTGGAAAGTACAACCGCAAGTACGCCAGCAACAACTTTAGAGCAAATGACCAGTACTCTGTCTGAAACCCTCTCAACCAGCATCATGCAGATCACGAGCGAATCCGTCATCTCCACGCCATCCCCAAGCACGACGGAAACCGAACAACTTACCACCAGCTTGCTCTTTACCACGTCGTTGCCTACGACTGAACAAATCTCAGCGTCGACAGCAACTTTGCTTTCCACTTTAGAGACGCCGCGTACAAGTGAAATGACATCGACAGAAATTGTACCGTCAAGTACGCACGTCTTGAGTACGTCCTCGGAATCTCAACCAACTAGCATACCTTCAACGAGTGTATCCGAAAGCCTTGGTACATCTTCAGTTACCAGCCAAACGGAAGCGGTTTCTAGCACCACTCCAACCGTCCTGCATCCTTCTAGTTCGCCAACATCTTCTCCAAGCACCTCCTCCGTTTCGGAGACAGAGAAAACCACGCTGGAAAGTACAACCGCAAGTACGCCAGCAACAACTTTAGAGCAAATGACCAGTACTCTGTCTGAAACCCTCTCAACCAGCATCATGCAGATCACGAGCGAATCCGTCATCTCCACGCCATCCCCAAGCACGACGGAAACCGAACAACTTACCACCAGCTTGCTCTTTACCACGTCGTTGCCTACGACTGAACAAATCTCAGCGTCGACAGCAACTTTGCTTTCCACTTTAGAGACGCCGCGTACAAGTGAAATGACATCGACAGAAATTGTACCGTCAAGTACGCACGTCTTGAGTACGTCCTCGGAATCTCAACCAACAAGCATACCTTCAACGAGTGTATCCGAAAGCCTTGGTACATCTTCAGTTACCAGCCAAACGGAAGCGGTTTCTAGCACCACTCCAACCGTCCTGCATCCTTCTAGTTCGCCAACATCTTCTCCAAGCACCTCCTCCGTTTCGGAGACAGAGAAAACCACGCTGGAAAGTACAACCGCAAGTACGCCAGCAACAACTTTAGAGCAAATGACCAGTACTCTGTCTGAAACCCTCTCAACCAGCATCATGCAGATCACGAGCGAATCCGTCATCTCCACGCCATCCCCAAGCACGACGGAAACCGAACAACTTACCACCAGCTTGCTCTTTACCACGTCGTTGCCTACGACTGAACAAATCTCAGCGTCGACAGCAACTTTGCTTTCCACTTTAGAGACGCCGCGTACAAGTGAAATGACATCGACAGAAATTGTACCGTCAAGTACGCACGTCTTGAGTACGTCCCCGGAATCTCAACCAACAAGCATACCTTCAACGAGTGTATCCGAAAGCCTTGGTACATCTTCAGTTACCAGCCAAACGGAAGCGGTTTCTAGCACCACTCCAACCGTCCTGCATCCTTCTAGTTCGCCAACATCTTCTCCAAGCACCTCCTCCGTTTCGGAGACAGAGAAAACCACGCTGGAAAGTACAACCGCAAGTACGCCAGCAACAACTTTAGAGCAAATGACCAGTACTCTGTCTGAAACCCTCTCAACCAGCATCATGCAGATCACGAGCGAATCCGTCATCTCCACGCCATCCCCAAGCACGACGGAAACCGAACAACTTACCACCAGCTTGCTCTTTACCACGTCGTTGCCTACGACTGAACAAATCTCAGCGTCGACAGCAACTTTGCTTTCCACTTTAGAGACGCCGCGTACAAGTGAAATGACATCGACAGAAATTGTACCGTCAAGTACGCACGTCTTGAGTACGTCCTCGGAATCTCAACCAACAAGCATACCTTCAACGAGTGTATCCGAAAGCCTTGGTACATCTTCAGTTACCAGCCAAACGGAAGCGGTTTCTAGCACCACTCCAACCGTCCTGCATCCTTCTAGTTCGCCAACATCTTCTCCAAGCACCTCCTCCGTTTCGGAGACAGAGAAAACCACGCTGGAAAGTACAACCGCAAGTACGCCAGCAACAACTTTAGAGCAAATGACCAGTACTCTGTCTGAAACCCTCTCAACCAGCATCATGCAGATCACGAGCGAATCCGTCATCTCCACGCCATCCCCAAGCACGACGGAAACCGAACAACTTACCACCAGCTTGCTCTTTACCACGTCGTTGCCTACGACTGAACAAATCTCAGCGTCGACAGCAACTTTGCTTTCCACTTTAGAGACGCCGCGTACAAGTGAAATGACATCGACAGAAATTGTACCGTCAAGTACGCACGTCTTGAGTACGTCCTCGGAATCTCAACCAACTAGCATACCTTCAACGAGTGTATCCGAAAGCCTTGGTACATCTTCAGTTACCAGCCAAACGGAAGCGGTTTCTAGCACCACTCCAACCGTCCTGCATCCTTCTAGTTCGCCAACATCTTCTCCAAGCACCTCCTCCGTTTCGGAGACAGAGAAAACCACGCTGGAAAGTACAACCGCAAGTACGCCAGCAACAACTTTAGAGCAAATGACCAGTACTCTGTCTGAAACCCTCTCAACCAGCATCATGCAGATCACGAGCGAATCCGTCATCTCCACGCCATCCCCAAGCACGACGGAAACCGAACAACTTACCACCAGCTTGCTCTTTACCACGTCGTTGCCTACGACTGAACAAATCTCAGCGTCGACAGCAACTTTGCTTTCCACTTTAGAGACGCCGCGTACAAGTGAAATGACATCGACAGAAATTGTACCGTCAAGTACGCACGTCTTGAGTACGTCCTCGGAATCTCAACCAACAAGCATACCTTCAACGAGTGTATCCGAAAGCCTTGGTACATCTTCATTTACCAGCCAAACGGAAGCGGTTTCTAGCACCACTCCAACCGTCCTGCATCCTTCTAGTTCGCCAACATCTTCTCCAAGCACCTCCTCCGTTTCGGAGACAGAGAAAACCACGCTGGAAAGTACAACCGCAAGTACGCCAGCAACAACTTTAGAGCAAATGACCAGTACTCTGTCTGAAACCCTCTCAACCAGCATCATGCAGATCACGAGCGAATCCGTCATCTCCACGCCATCCCCAAGCACGACGGAAACCGAACAACTTACCACCAGCTTGCTCTTTACCACGTCGTTGCCTACGACTGAACAAATCTCAGCGTCGACAGCAACTTTGCTTTCCACTTTAGAGACGCCGCGTACAAGTGAAATGACATCGACAGAAATTGTACCGTCAAGTACGCACGTCTTGAGTACGTCCTCGGAATCTCAACCAACAAGCATACCTTCAACGAGTGTATCCGAAAGCCTTGGTACATCTTCAGTTACCAGCCAAACGGAAGCGGTTTCTAGCACCACTCCAACCGTCCTGCATCCTTCTAGTTCGCCAACATCTTCTCCAAGCACCTCCTCCGTTTCGGAGACAGAGAAAACCACGCTGGAAAGTACAACCGCAAGTACGCCAGCAACAACTTTAGAGCAAATGACCAGTACTCTGTCTGAAACCCTCTCAACCAGCATCATGCAGATCACGAGCGAATCCGTCATCTCCACGCCATCCCCAAGCACGACGGAAACCGAACAACTTACCACCAGCTTGCTCTTTACCACGTCGTTGCCTACGACTGAACAAATCTCAGCGTCGACAGCAACTTTGCTTTCCACTTTAGAGACGCCGCGTACAAGTGAAATGACATCGACAGAAATTGTACCGTCAAGTACGCACGTCTTGAGTACGTCCTCGGAATCTCAACCAACAAGCATACCTTCAACGAGTGTATCCGAAAGCCTTGGTACATCTTCAGTTACCAGCCAAACGGAAGCGGTTTCTAGCACCACTCCAACCGTCCTGCATCCTTCTAGTTCGCCAACATCTTCTCCAAGCACCTCCTCCGTTTCGGAGACAGAGAAAACCACGCTGGAAAGTACAACCGCAAGTACGCCAGCAACAACTTTAGAGCAAATGACCAGTACTCTGTCTGAAACCCTCTCAACCAGCATCATGCAGATCACGAGCGAATCCGTCATCTCCACGCCATCCCCAAGCACGACGGAAACCGAACAACTTACCACCAGCTTGCTCTTTACCACGTCGTTGCCTACGACTGAACAAATCTCAGCGTCGACAGCAACTTTGCTTTCCACTTTAGAGACGCCGCGTACAAGTGAAATGACATCGACAGAAATTGTACCGTCAAGTACGCACGTCTTGAGTACGTCCTCGGAATCTCAACCAACAAGCATACCTTCAACGAGTGTATCCGAAAGCCTTGGTACATCTTCAGTTACCAGCCAAACGGAAGCGGTTTCTAGCACCACTCCAACCGTCCTGCATCCTTCTAGTTCGCCAACATCTTCTCCAAGCACCTCCTCCGTTTCGGAGACAGAGAAAACCACGCTGGAAAGTACAACCGCAAGTACGCCAGCAACAACTTTAGAGCAAATGACCAGTACTCTGTCTGAAACCCTCTCAACCAGCATCATGCAGATCACGAGCGAATCCGTCATCTCCACGCCATCCCCAAGCACGACGGAAACCGAACAACTTACCACCAGCTTGCTCTTTACCACGTCGTTGCCTACGACTGAACAAATCTCAGCGTCGACAGCAACTTTGCTTTCCACTTTAGAGACGCCGCGTACAAGTGAAATGACATCGACAGAAATTGTACCGTCAAGTACGCACGTCTTGAGTACGTCCTCGGAATCTCAACCAACAAGCATACCTTCAACGAGTGTATCCGAAAGCCTTGGTACATCTTCAGTTACCAGCCAAACGGAAGCGGTTTCTAGCACCACTCCAACCGTCCTGCATCCTTCTAGTTCGCCAACATCTTCTCCAAGCACCTCCTCCGTTTCGGAGACAGAGAAAACCACGCTGGAAAGTACAACCGCAAGTACGCCAGCAACAACTTTAGAGCAAATGACCAGTACTCTGTCTGAAACCCTCTCAACCAGCATCATGCAGATCACGAGCGAATCCGTCATCTCCACGCCATCCCCAAGCACGACGGAAACCGAACAACTTACCACCAGCTTGCTCTTTACCACGTCGTTGCCTACGACTGAACAAATCTCAGCGTCGACAGCAACTTTGCTTTCCACTTTAGAGACGCCGCGTACAAGTGAAATGACATCGACAGAAATTGTACCGTCAAGTACGCACGTCTTGAGTACGTCCTCGGAATCTCAACCAACAAGCATACCTTCAACGAGTGTATCCGAAAGCCTTGGTACATCTTCAGTTACCAGCCAAACGGAAGCGGTTTCTAGCACCACTCCAACCGTCCTGCATCCTTCTAGTTCGCCAACATCTTCTCCAAGCACCTCCTCCGTTTCGGAGACAGAGAAAACCACGCTGGAAAGTACAACCGCAAGTACGCCAGCAACAACTTTAGAGCAAATGACCAGTACTCTGTCTGAAACCCTCTCAACCAGCATCATGCAGATCACGAGCGAATCCGTCATCTCCACGCCATCCCCAAGCACGACGGAAACCGAACAACTTACCACCAGCTTGCTCTTTACCACGTCGTTGCCTACGACTGAACAAATCTCAGCGTCGACAGCAACTTTGCTTTCCACTTTAGAGACGCCGCGTACAAGTGAAATGACATCGACAGAAATTGTACCGTCAAGTACGCACGTCTTGAGTACGTCCTCGGAATCTCAACCAACAAGCATACCTTCAACGAGTGTATCCGAAAGCCTTGGTACATCTTCAGTTACCAGCCAAACGGAAGCGGTTTCTAGCACCACTCCAACCGTCCTGCATCCTTCTAGTTCGCCAACATCTTCTCCAAGCACCTCCTCCGTTTCGGAGACAGAGAAAACCACGCTGGAAAGTACAACCGCAAGTACGCCAGCAACAACTTTAGAGCAAATGACCAGTACTCTGTCTGAAACCCTCTCAACGAGCAGCATGCAGATCACGAGCGAATCCGTCATCTCCACGCCATCCCCAAGCACGACGGAAACCGAACAACTTACCACCAGCTTGCTCTTTACCACGTCGTTGCCTACGACTGAACAAATCTCAGCGTCGACAGCAACTTTGCTTTCCACTTTAGAGACGCCGCGTACAAGTGAAATGACATCGACAGAAATTGTACCGTCAAGTACGCACGTCTTGAGTACGTCCTCGGAATCTCAACCAACAAGCATACCTTCAACGAGTGTATCCGAAAGCCTTGGTACATCTTCAGTTACCAGCCAAACGGAAGCGGTTTCTAGCACCACTCCAACCGTCCTGCATCCTTCTAGTTCGCCAACATCTTCTCCAAGCACCTCCTCCGTTTCGGAGACAGAGAAAACCACGCTGGAAAGTACAACCGCAAGTACGCCAGCAACAACTTTAGAGCAAATGACCAGTACTCTGTCTGAAACCCTCTCAACCAGCATCATGCAGATCACGAGCGAATCCGTCATCTCCACGCCATCCCCAAGCACGACGGAAACCGAACAACTTACCACCAGCTTGCTCTTTACCACGTCGTTGCCTACGACTGAACAAATCTCAGCGTCGACAGCAACTTTGCTTTCCACTTTAGAGACGCCGCGTACAAGTGAAATGACATCGACAGAAATTGTACCGTCAAGTACGCACGTCTTGAGTACGTCCTCGGAATCTCAACCAACAAGCATACCTTCAACGAGTGTATCCGAAAGCCTTGGTACATCTTCAGTTACCAGCCAAACGGAAGCGGTTTCTAGCACCACTCCAACCGTCCTGCATCCTTCTAGTTCGCCAACATCTTCTCCAAGCACCTCCTCCGTTTCGGAGACAGAGAAAACCACGCTGGAAAGTACAACCGCAAGTACGCCAGCAACAACTTTAGAGCAAATGACCAGTACTCTGTCTGAAACCCTCTCAACCAGCATCATGCAGATCACGAGCGAATCCGTCATCTCCACGCCATCCCCAAGCACGACGGAAACCGAACAACTTACCACCAGCTTGCTCTTTACCACGTCGTTGCCTACGACTGAACAAATCTCAGCGTCGACAGCAACTTTGCTTTCCACTTTAGAGACGCCGCGTACAAGTGAAATGACATCGACAGAAATTGTACCGTCAAGTACGCACGTCTTGAGTACGTCCTCGGAATCTCAACCAACAAGCATACCTTCAACGAGTGTATCCGAAAGCCTTGGTACATCTTCAGTTACCAGCCAAACGGAAGCGGTTTCTAGCACCACTCCAACCGTCCTGCATCCTTCTAGTTCGCCAACATCTTCTCCAAGCACCTCCTCCGTTTCGGAGACAGAGAAAACCACGCTGGAAAGTACAACCGCAAGTACGCCAGCAACAACTTTAGAGCAAATGACCAGTACTCTGTCTGAAACCCTCTCAACCAGCATCATGCAGATCACGAGCGAATCCGTCATCTCCACGCCATCCCCAAGCACGACGGAAACCGAACAACTTACCACCAGCTTGCTCTTTACCACGTCGTTGCCTACGACTGAACAAATCTCAGCGTCGACAGCAACTTTGCTTTCCACTTTAGAGACGCCGCGTACAAGTGAAATGACATCGACAGAAATTGTACCGTCAAGTACGCACGTCTTGAGTACGTCCTCGGAATCTCAACCAACAAGCATACCTTCAACGAGTGTATCCGAAAGCCTTGGTACATCTTCAGTTACCAGCCAAACGGAAGCGGTTTCTAGCACCACTCCAACCGTCCTGCATCCTTCTAGTTCGCCAACATCTTCTCCAAGCACCTCCTCCGTTTCGGAGACAGAGAAAACCACGCTGGAAAGTACAACCGCAAGTACGCCAGCAACAACTTTAGAGCAAATGACCAGTACTCTGTCTGAAACCCTCTCAACCAGCATCATGCAGATCACGAGCGAATCCGTCATCTCCACGCCATCCCCAAGCACGACGGAAACCGAACAACTTACCACCAGCTTGCTCTTTACCACGTCGTTGCCTACGACTGAACAAATCTCAGCGTCGACAGCAACTTTGCTTTCCACTTTAGAGACGCCGCGTACAAGTGAAATGACATCGACAGAAATTGTACCGTCAAGTACGCACGTCTTGAGTACGTCCTCGGAATCTCAACCAACAAGCATACCTTCAACGAGTGTATCCGAAAGCCTTGGTACATCTTCAGTTACCAGCCAAACGGAAGCGGTTTCTAGCACCACTCCAACCGTCCTGCATCCTTCTAGTTCGCCAACATCTTCTCCAAGCACCTCCTCCGTTTCGGAGACAGAGAAAACCACGCTGGAAAGTACAACCGCAAGTACGCCAGCAACAACTTTAGAGCAAATGACCAGTACTCTGTCTGAAACCCTCTCAACCAGCATCATGCAGATCACGAGCGAATCCGTCATCTCCACGCCATCCCCAAGCACGACGGAAACCGAACAACTTACCACCAGCTTGCTCTTTACCACGTCGTTGCCTACGACTGAACAAATCTCAGCGTCGACAGCAACTTTGCTTTCCACTTTAGAGACGCCGCGTACAAGTGAAATGACATCGACAGAAATTGTACCGTCAAGTACGCACGTCTTGAGTACGTCCTCGGAATCTCAACCAACAAGCATACCTTCAACGAGTGTATCCGAAAGCCTTGGTACATCTTCAGTTACCAGCCAAACGGAAGCGGTTTCTAGCACCACTCCAACCGTCCTGCATCCTTCTAGTTCGCCAACATCTTCTCCAAGCACCTCCTCCGTTTCGGAGACAGAGAAAACCACGCTGGAAAGTACAACCGCAAGTACGCCAGCAACAACTTTAGAGCAAATGACCAGTACTCTGTCTGAAACCCTCTCAACGAGCAGCATGCAGATCACGAGCGAATCCGTCATCTCCACGCCATCCCCAAGCACGACGGAAACCGAACAACTTACCACCAGCTTGCTCTTTACCACGTCGTTGCCTACGACTGAACAAATCTCAGCGTCGACAGCAACTTTGCTTTCCACTTTAGAGACGCCGCGTACAAGTGAAATGACATCGACAGAAATTGTACCGTCAAGTACGCACGTCTTGAGTACGTCCTCGGAATCTCAACCAACAAGCATACCTTCAACGAGTGTATCCGAAAGCCTTGGTACATCTTCAGTTACCAGCCAAACGGAAGCGGTTTCTAGCACCACTCCAACCGTCCTGCATCCTTCTAGTTCGCCAACATCTTCTCCAAGCACCTCCTCCGTTTCGGAGACAGAGAAAACCACGCTGGAAAGTACAACCGCAAGTACGCCAGCAACAACTTTAGAGCAAATGACCAGTACTCTGTCTGAAACCCTCTCAACCAGCATCATGCAGATCACGAGCGAATCCGTCATCTCCACGCCATCCCCAAGCACGACGGAAACCGAACAACTTACCACCAGCTTGCTCTTTACCACGTCGTTGCCTACGACTGAACAAATCTCAGCGTCGACAGCAACTTTGCTTTCCACTTTAGAGACGCCGCGTACAAGTGAAATGACATCGACAGAAATTGTACCGTCAAGTACGCACGTCTTGAGTACGTCCTCGGAATCTCAACCAACAAGCATACCTTCAACGAGTGTATCCGAAAGCCTTGGTACATCTTCAGTTACCAGCCAAACGGAAGCGGTTTCTAGCACCACTCCAACCGTCCTGCATCCTTCTAGTTCGCCAACATCTTCTCCAAGCACCTCCTCCGTTTCGGAGACAGAGAAAACCACGCTGGAAAGTACAACCGCAAGTACGCCAGCAACAACTTTAGAGCAAATGACCAGTACTCTGTCTGAAACCCTCTCAACCAGCATCATGCAGATCACGAGCGAATCCGTCATCTCCACGCCATCCCCAAGCACGACGGAAACCGAACAACTTACCACCAGCTTGCTCTTTACCACGTCGTTGCCTACGACTGAACAAATCTCAGCGTCGACAGCAACTTTGCTTTCCACTTTAGAGACGCCGCGTACAAGTGAAATGACATCGACAGAAATTGTACCGTCAAGTACGCACGTCTTGAGTACGTCCTCGGAATCTCAACCAACAAGCATACCTTCAACGAGTGTATCCGAAAGCCTTGGTACATCTTCAGTTACCAGCCAAACGGAAGCGGTTTCTAGCACCACTCCAACCGTCCTGCATCCTTCTAGTTCGCCAACATCTTCTCCAAGCACCTCCTCCGTTTCGGAGACAGAGAAAACCACGCTGGAAAGTACAACCGCAAGTACGCCAGCAACAACTTTAGAGCAAATGACCAGTACTCTGTCTGAAACCCTCTCAACCAGCATCATGCAGATCACGAGCGAATCCGTCATCTCCACGCCATCCCCAAGCACGACGGAAACCGAACAACTTACCACCAGCTTGCTCTTTACCACGTCGTTGCCTACGACTGAACAAATCTCAGCGTCGACAGCAACTTTGCTTTCCACTTTAGAGACGCCGCGTACAAGTGAAATGACATCGACAGAAATTGTACCGTCAAGTACGCACGTCTTGAGTACGTCCTCGGAATCTCAACCAACAAGCATACCTTCAACGAGTGTATCCGAAAGCCTTGGTACATCTTCAGTTACCAGCCAAACGGAAGCGGTTTCTAGCACCACTCCAACCGTCCTGCATCCTTCTAGTTCGCCAACATCTTCTCCAAGCACCTCCTCCGTTTCGGAGACAGAGAAAACCACGCTGGAAAGTACAACCGCAAGTACGCCAGCAACAACTTTAGAGCAAATGACCAGTACTCTGTCTGAAACCCTCTCAACCAGCATCATGCAGATCACGAGCGAATCCGTCATCTCCACGCCATCCCCAAGCACGACGGAAACCGAACAACTTACCACCAGCTTGCTCTTTACCACGTCGTTGCCTACGACTGAACAAATCTCAGCGTCGACAGCAACTTTGCTTTCCACTTTAGAGACGCCGCGTACAAGTGAAATGACATCGACAGAAATTGTACCGTCAAGTACGCACGTCTTGAGTACGTCCTCGGAATCTCAACCAACAAGCATACCTTCAACGAGTGTATCCGAAAGCCTTGGTACATCTTCAGTTACCAGCCAAACGGAAGCGGTTTCTAGCACCACTCCAACCGTCCTGCATCCTTCTAGTTCGCCAACATCTTCTCCAAGCACCTCCTCCGTTTCGGAGACAGAGAAAACCACGCTGGAAAGTACAACCGCAAGTACGCCAGCAACAACTTTAGAGCAAATGACCAGTACTCTGTCTGAAACCCTCTCAACCAGCATCATGCAGATCACGAGCGAATCCGTCATCTCCACGCCATCCCCAAGCACGACGGAAACCGAACAACTTACCACCAGCTTGCTCTTTACCACGTCGTTGCCTACGACTGAACAAATCTCAGCGTCGACAGCAACTTTGCTTTCCACTTTAGAGACGCCGCGTACAAGTGAAATGACATCGACAGAAATTGTACCGTCAAGTACGCACGTCTTGAGTACGTCCTCGGAATCTCAACCAACAAGCATACCTTCAACGAGTGTATCCGAAAGCCTTGGTACATCTTCAGTTACCAGCCAAACGGAAGCGGTTTCTAGCACCACTCCAACCGTCCTGCATCCTTCTAGTTCGCCAACATCTTCTCCAAGCACCTCCTCCGTTTCGGAGACAGAGAAAACCACGCTGGAAAGTACAACCGCAAGTACGCCAGCAACAACTTTAGAGCAAATGACCAGTACTCTGTCTGAAACCCTCTCAACGAGCAGCATGCAGATCACGAGCGAATCCGTCATCTCCACGCCATCCCCAAGCACGACGGAAACCGAACAACTTACCACCAGCTTGCTCTTTACCACGTCGTTGCCTACGACTGAACAAATCTCAGCGTCGACAGCAACTTTGCTTTCCACTTTAGAGACGCCGCGTACAAGTGAAATGACATCGACAGAAATTGTACCGTCAAGTACGCACGTCTTGAGTACGTCCTCGGAATCTCAACCAACAAGCATACCTTCAACGAGTGTATCCGAAAGCCTTGGTACATCTTCAGTTACCAGCCAAACGGAAGCGGTTTCTAGCACCACTCCAACCGTCCTGCATCCTTCTAGTTCGCCAACATCTTCTCCAAGCACCTCCTCCGTTTCGGAGACAGAGAAAACCACGCTGGAAAGTACAACCGCAAGTACGCCAGCAACAACTTTAGAGCAAATGACCAGTACTCTGTCTGAAACCCTCTCAACC
Organism: Sminthurides aquaticus; assembly: GCA_906901655.1. Classification (NCBI taxonomy): domain Eukaryota; kingdom Metazoa; phylum Arthropoda; class Collembola; order Symphypleona; family Sminthurididae; genus Sminthurides; species Sminthurides aquaticus. The sequence continues at coordinate 5,346 of CAJQTT010000002.1, read as the reverse complement.
AGCATCATGCAGATCACGAGCGAATCCGTCATCTCCACGCCATCCCCAAGCACGACGGAAACCGAACAACTTACCACCAGCTTGCTCTTTACCACGTCGTTGCCTACGACTGAACAAATCTCAGCGTCGACAGCAACTTTGCTTTCCACTTTAGAGACGCCGCGTACAAGTGAAATGACATCGACAGAAATTGTACCGTCAAGTACGCACGTCTTGAGTACGTCCTCGGAATCTCAACCAACAAGCATACCTTCAACGAGTGTATCCGAAAGCCTTGGTACATCTTCAGTTACCAGCCAAACGGAAGCGGTTTCTAGCACCACTCCAACCGTCCTGCATCCTTCTAGTTCGCCAACATCTTCTCCAAGCACCTCCTCCGTTTCGGAGACAGAGAAAACCACGCTGGAAAGTACAACCGCAAGTACGCCAGCAACAACTTTAGAGCAAATGACCAGTACTCTGTCTGAAACCCTCTCAACCAGCATCATGCAGATCACGAGCGAATCCGTCATCTCCACGCCATCCCCAAGCACGACGGAAACCGAACAACTTACCACCAGCTTGCTCTTTACCACGTCGTTGCCTACGACTGAACAAATCTCAGCGTCGACAGCAACTTTGCTTTCCACTTTAGAGACGCCGCGTACAAGTGAAATGACATCGACAGAAATTGTACCGTCAAGTACGCACGTCTTGAGTACGTCCTCGGAATCTCAACCAACAAGCATACCTTCAACGAGTGTATCCGAAAGCCTTGGTACATCTTCAGTTACCAGCCAAACGGAAGCGGTTTCTAGCACCACTCCAACCGTCCTGCATCCTTCTAGTTCGCCAACATCTTCTCCAAGCACCTCCTCCGTTTCGGAGACAGAGAAAACCACGCTGGAAAGTACAACCGCAAGTACGCCAGCAACAACTTTAGAGCAAATGACCAGTACTCTGTCTGAAACCCTCTCAACCAGCATCATGCAGATCACGAGCGAATCCGTCATCTCCACGCCATCCCCAAGCACGACGGAAACCGAACAACTTACCACCAGCTTGCTCTTTACCACGTCGTTGCCTACGACTGAACAAATCTCAGCGTCGACAGCAACTTTGCTTTCCACTTTAGAGACGCCGCGTACAAGTGAAATGACATCGACAGAAATTGTACCGTCAAGTACGCACGTCTTGAGTACGTCCTCGGAATCTCAACCAACAAGCATACCTTCAACGAGTGTATCCGAAAGCCTTGGTACATCTTCAGTTACCAGCCAAACGGAAGCGGTTTCTAGCACCACTCCAACCGTCCTGCATCCTTCTAGTTCGCCAACATCTTCTCCAAGCACCTCCTCCGTTTCGGAGACAGAGAAAACCACGCTGGAAAGTACAACCGCAAGTACGCCAGCAACAACTTTAGAGCAAATGACCAGTACTCTGTCTGAAACCCTCTCAACCAGCATCATGCAGATCACGAGCGAATCCGTCATCTCCACGCCATCCCCAAGCACGACGGAAACCGAACAACTTACCACCAGCTTGCTCTTTACCACGTCGTTGCCTACGACTGAACAAATCTCAGCGTCGACAGCAACTTTGCTTTCCACTTTAGAGACGCCGCGTACAAGTGAAATGACATCGACAGAAATTGTACCGTCAAGTACGCACGTCTTGAGTACGTCCTCGGAATCTCAACCAACAAGCATACCTTCAACGAGTGTATCCGAAAGCCTTGGTACATCTTCAGTTACCAGCCAAACGGAAGCGGTTTCTAGCACCACTCCAACCGTCCTGCATCCTTCTAGTTCGCCAACATCTTCTCCAAGCACCTCCTCCGTTTCGGAGACAGAGAAAACCACGCTGGAAAGTACAACCGCAAGTACGCCAGCAACAACTTTAGAGCAAATGACCAGTACTCTGTCTGAAACCCTCTCAACCAGCATCATGCAGATCACGAGCGAATCCGTCATCTCCACGCCATCCCCAAGCACGACGGAAACCGAACAACTTACCACCAGCTTGCTCTTTACCACGTCGTTGCCTACGACTGAACAAATCTCAGCGTCGACAGCAACTTTGCTTTCCACTTTAGAGACGCCGCGTACAAGTGAAATGACATCGACAGAAATTGTACCGTCAAGTACGCACGTCTTGAGTACGTCCTCGGAATCTCAACCAACAAGCATACCTTCAACGAGTGTATCCGAAAGCCTTGGTACATCTTCAGTTACCAGCCAAACGGAAGCGGTTTCTAGCACCACTCCAACCGTCCTGCATCCTTCTAGTTCGCCAACATCTTCTCCAAGCACCTCCTCCGTTTCGGAGACAGAGAAAACCACGCTGGAAAGTACAACCGCAAGTACGCCAGCAACAACTTTAGAGCAAATGACCAGTACTCTGTCTGAAACCCTCTCAACCAGCATCATGCAGATCACGAGCGAATCCGTCATCTCCACGCCATCCCCAAGCACGACGGAAACCGAACAACTTACCACCAGCTTGCTCTTTACCACGTCGTTGCCTACGACTGAACAAATCTCAGCGTCGACAGCAACTTTGCTTTCCACTTTAGAGACGCCGCGTACAAGTGAAATGACATCGACAGAAATTGTACCGTCAAGTACGCACGTCTTGAGTACGTCCTCGGAATCTCAACCAACAAGCATACCTTCAACGAGTGTATCCGAAAGCCTTGGTACATCTTCAGTTACCAGCCAAACGGAAGCGGTTTCTAGCACCACTCCAACCGTCCTGCATCCTTCTAGTTCGCCAACATCTTCTCCAAGCACCTCCTCCGTTTCGGAGACAGAGAAAACCACGCTGGAAAGTACAACCGCAAGTACGCCAGCAACAACTTTAGAGCAAATGACCAGTACTCTGTCTGAAACCCTCTCAACCAGCATCATGCAGATCACGAGCGAATCCGTCATCTCCACGCCATCCCCAAGCACGACGGAAACCGAACAACTTACCACCAGCTTGCTCTTTACCACGTCGTTGCCTACGACTGAACAAATCTCAGCGTCGACAGCAACTTGCTTTCCACTTTAGAGACGCCGCGTACAAGTGAAATGACATCGACAGAAATTGTACCGTCAAGTACGCACGTCTTGAGTACGTCCTCGGAATCTCAACCAACAAGCATACCTTCAACGAGTGTATCCGAAAGCCTTGGTACATCTTCAGTTACCAGCCAACGGAAGCGGTTTCTAGCACCACTCCAACCGTCCTGCATCCTTCTAGTTCGCCAACATCTTCTCCAAGCACCTCCTCCGTTTCGGAGACAGAGAAAACCACGCTGGAAAGTACAACCGCAAGTACGCCAGCAACAACTTTAGAGCAAATGACCAGTACTCTGTCTGAAACCCTCTCAACCAGCATCATGCAGATCACGAGCGAATCCGTCATCTCCACGCCATCCCCAAGCACGACGGAAACCGAACAACTTACCACCAGCTTGCTCTTTACCACGTCGTTGCCTACGACTGAACAAATCTCAGCGTCGACAGCAACTTTGCTTTCCACTTTAGAGACGCCGCGTACAAGTGAAATGACATCGACAGAAATTGTACCGTCAAGTACGCACGTCTTGAGTACGTCCTCGGAATCTCAACCAACAAGCATACCTTCAACGAGTGTATCCGAAAGCCTTGGTACATCTTCAGTTACCAGCCAAACGGAAGCGGTTTCTAGCACCACTCCAACCGTCCTGCATCCTTCTAGTTCGCCAACATCTTCTCCAAGCACCTCCTCCGTTTCGGAGACAGAGAAACCACGCTGGAAAGTACAACCGCAAGTACGCCAGCAACAACTTTAGAGCAAATGACCAGTACTCTGTCTGAAACCCTCTCAACCAGCATCATGCAGATCACGAGCGAATCCGTCATCTCCACGCCATCCCCAAGCACGACGGAAACCGAACAACTTACCACCAGCTTGCTCTTTACCACGTCGTTGCCTACGACTGAACAAATCTCAGCGTCGACAGCAACTTTGCTTTCCACTTTAGAGACGCCGCGTACAAGTGAAATGACATCGACAGAAATTGTACCGTCAAGTACGCACGTCTTGAGTACGTCCTCGGAATCTCAACCAACAAGCATACCTTCAACGAGTGTATCCGAAAGCCTTGGTACATCTTCAGTTACCAGCCAAACGGAAGCGGTTTCTAGCACCACTCCAACCGTCCTGCATCCTTCTAGTTCGCCAACATCTTCTCCAAGCACCTCCTCCGTTTCGGAGACAGAGAAAACCACGCTGGAAAGTACAACCGCAAGTACGCCAGCAACAACTTTAGAGCAAATGACCAGTACTCTGTCTGAAAACCCTCTCAACCAGCATCATGCAGATCACGAGCGAATCCGTCATCTCCACGCCATCCCCAAGCACGACGGAAACCGAACAACTTACCACCAGCTTGCTCTTTACCACGTCGTTGCCTACGACTGAACAAATCTCAGCGTCGACAGCAACTTTGCTTTCCACTTTAGAGACGCCGCGTACAAGTGAAATGACATCGACAGAAATTGTACCGTCAAGTACGCACGTCTTGAGTACGTCCTCGGAATCTCAACCAACAAGCATACCTTCAACGAGTGTATCCGAAAGCCTTGGTACATCTTCAGTTACCAGCCAAACGGAAGCGGTTTCTAGCACCACTCCAACCGTCCTGCATCCTTCTAGTTCGCCAACATCTTCTCCAAGCACCTCCTCCGTTTCGGAGACAGAGAAAACCACGCTGGAAAGTACAACCGCAAGTACGCCAGCAACAACTTTAGAGCAAATGACCAGTACTCTGTCTGAAACCCTCTCAACCAGCATCATGCAGATCACGAGCGAATCCGTCATCTCCACGCCATCCCCAAGCACGACGGAAACCGAACAACTTACCACCAGCTTGCTCTTTACCACGTCGTTGCCTACGACTGAACAAATCTCAGCGTCGACAGCAACTTTGCTTTCCACTTTAGAGACGCCCGCGTACAAGTGAAATGACATCGACAGAAATTGTACCGTCAAGTACGCACGTCTTGAGTACGTCCTCGGAATCTCAACCAACAAGCATACCTTCAACGAGTGTATCCGAAAGCCTTGGTACATCTTCAGTTACCAGCCAAACGGAAGCGGTTTCTAGCACCACTCCAACCGTCCTGCATCCTTCTAGTTCGCCAACATCTTCTCCAAGCACCTCCTCCGTTTCGGAGACAGAGAAAACCACGCTGGAAAGTACAACCGCAAGTACGCCAGCAACAACTTTAGAGCAAATGACCAGTACTCTGTCTGAAACCCTCTCAACCAGCATCATGCAGATCACGAGCGAATCCGTCATCTCCACGCCATCCCCAAGCACGACGGAAACCGAAC